>OZ014520.1:223717334-228881220 GCA_963966055.1 Lathyrus aphaca | reverse complement strand
GGTCTGTTTCCTTAGAGAGGTTTTTTTACTCATCTTGTTTTGTTTTTCTTGTTAAAGTTATGTTACGATGCCTTGCTTTAATTTTTTCTAATGATCTGGGTTGTAATTCTGGTGAATGACGGTACTTTTTAGGTGGTTAACTTGCTTATGTTGATAGTTTTAAATTTACAATAGCTCGAGTATTTTGGTGGATATACGAATAGTGAAGTTTTTAAAAGAGTTATTTTATGTTGTAAAATAGAATTGGTGCATTCGAGAATTGCAATCATGTGTGTAGCAATAATACCTTTGGTCTATGTTGCTGGAGATGTTTTATTAGAATTCTATTTGCCATAGTATCCAATTATGCTAATTCATGTTTGGTACATTGTTTTGGAAGAACTTATTTGGCTTATCTTATGACATAAGTGTATAAAAATAGCATATGAATTAGAATACGGTCCAGCTTATTGTCATAACTCTGATATCTTATAGTAACTTATCCAGAGTTAAAACTGATAAGCTCTTTGAGTACAAACTAATCCAAGATATTTTATTGAATTAACACTTAATTTAGTTTGTCCAAATTCACAATCAGTCGTTTTTGAAGGGCATTAATTACTTCGTCTCTGTTTTCAAGCATTTAATCTTCATAATTTCCTTATATAGTTATATTTAAATACTCCTTTCGTGTAAATGTGGCAGGAATTGGAAAATCACGTCTAAGCAAAAGCTATAAAGTGTAGCTTCTGTAATTCTGCCTTTGGAATGCATTGGGTATTGTGGTTTTAACAGTAGAAACACCGGTTCAAAAACACCATTGGTAATATTTCCATCCAAATTAGTACGAAAGTAAGAATTATTTGTAGGCAAGTTCTGAATGGTCCGGTTTTAAATTTATTTTTCACCCAAACAATCTCTCGTTTTAGTTAAATTTTCAAATATGTTAAATTTCCATACTCAAACATGGCACCCCATATATTTCTATAACACCTATATTATCCATGTTAAAAATTTACCAAAAAATCTGAACGAAAAATTCTATAGAACAAGTAAAGTTTCGATAGAAATTTAAAAATCCAATAGTGTATTCAAAAAATCTGATATGCATTTTTACCGTTTAAGGAAAAAACGAATTTAACATACCATATTTTCTTGTTAAATTCGATATATTTGATAATTTTCAATTTTTTTTTTAAAATTAGTAGTTCATTTTCGATAAGAAAAAAAAATTAACTCTATCAGATTATTAGAAAAATCCATTATGGAGGGTAATTAGTAGTTTATTCAAAAAAAATAAATATAATTTTATATCATATATTTGAAAATCTTGGTGTAAAAGGTATGATTTTGTATTATAATTTTCTAAACTCCTGTATAAAATCATAAATTTTTGGAAATTTATATGATTTCAAAATTTTTTTTTAAATAGGTGTAATAAATGTTTTTTATTTTTTATTTTTCAAAAATTTGATAAAAACTCATACACCCAAAAAATTCAATAGAAACTAATGTAATTCTCAAAAACATATGTTAAATATTCATAATTTTTTTTGTAACACGAAATTTTTCTAAAAAACATAAAGGGATTAAGAGATGTGTAAAGACGAGTTAAGAGAAAATCTCTTAAAATTGCCAAATACCTTAAATGAGCCATAAGAAAAAATATCGGTCCCATCAATTGCCCAAATCATTTAAAATCAATCGGAAAAAAATTTAGAGCTTAAAAAAAGTGGACATGCAATATAGAATAATATTACATATATAATTAATCAAAACGCTTTAAATTTGTGGTATCATATCAAAAAATCGTATTGATTGATGATGTAATATATATATATATATATATATATATATATATATATATATATATATATATATATATATATATATATATATATATATATATATATATATATATGATCTTACCTGATCAGGAGGACCTTCCAGCGATTTGGTGTAACGGCCAAAGGATGGGAGAAAAGGGGGTGTACCTGCAAGGCACTCCGATGCTTAAGTGAGTAGAGGTACAATGAAATAGGTAAGTTATAGAGTGAATCAGAATACCTGACCCTTTAGTGAGAAAGGGTATTTATAGTGAGCCCCAGCGCTGGGCCAAGGTCCTTCTTTGGGCTGGATCAGCTAGGCCCAAGGAAGAACTGCCAAGGAACGCGTGAAAAGCGTGAAGACCTAGCTAAGAGGTCTGGTCCTTGGTCCAACTGCCCCTATCTTTCAGGAGATAGTAAGGGACAGTTGGGTGACGTGGCAAGTGACCTGGTAGACTTGCTCTTCGCCCGTCCTGAATGAGTGTCCGTAGTATGATAAAGTTGCCCGACCGTAAGATGTTTCTGTCCGTCTGCTAGGTTTCCCTGCTCGAGCATATGGGCCTCTGCCCGACATGCTGGGCCATAACCCAATTTAGTCTTGAGGCCCAATCCGGAACAGGAGTCCCCCAAGTCGAGTCTCCGAGTCGGAGTGACGAATTGTAATATAGTCGGGCGTAAGCGCGTTGGATAAAGCAGCGAACGCATAGCTGAGTCGAGCATGATGTTAACAAAATCAACTGTTGTGCTCTTTTTCGTCGGGCGTGTGACGTTTAACAGAGTCGATGACGTTTCATAGAGTCAAGCAGATGTACAGTTGCCCGACGTCGTTCAGGATTCCTATGGATTGATGTGTCTCAACATTAATGGTGCGTCGCTTCGTTTCTTGTGCAAACGACGGCGTAGGCACTAGGCAATGATGACTTGGCGCGTCCGTCCACGCGCTTATGACATATAAAGGGGATAAACCACTTCATTTGGACTTTTTCGCTCCGACGTTCACCAGAAGCTCTGAAGAAAAATCCTTTCTCCGCCCGTCTCCGCCACCTGAAACGCCATCTCTGCTCACGCGCCACCGTTCCTTCCTCTGCTTCAACTATGTCAGGTACCACCTCTGATCCTCTGTTTTTGTGTTTGTGTATCTGGTAGCTATGGATTTGCATGATTTATTTGCGTAAAGTAGGTAGAATTAGTCTGGGAATAGTTTGTTAGATTATAGTGTCGCTCCCGGGATTTTCATCCTAGTACAAACGCGAAAGTGGCGCGGAAAAGGTAGAGTCGCCAGCCAGACATTTTTATCCCGAAAGAATGGGAAAGGTAATGTTGCACAAACCTGAGGAAAAAGGAAAGGACAAGGCCTTGCGAACCAAAGATCTGAGTTCGGGAGTCGGTTACGACCTGGGAAGGTATTAGCACCCCAGATCGTCCGCCGTACCCGACGGGATCCACGCTTGCTTGATTTGCTTCAAAGGGTGAGAAATAATATGTTGCTGAACAAATGAACCGCTAACTGGAAATGGAATGAAATGAGAAAAGGAATTGGAATGAAAAACAAAGAGAAAGAATGGGGAAAATGTAGGGAAAATAAATAATGTGCTCGAACGGGCCCTACCCCGCTGCCTACGTACCTCATCGGGATAATGAGGATCAGAGTCGACGTAGTTCGCCTAACCTAGGCGGGAACTATTTGTTTGTGTTTTTTTACAGCTGGAACTGTGTATGTCTATGCTCAGGTGTTGCAGGCTCGTCTGGTACGAGTGCGTTTACCGTCTTGCATGTGTGACAAGTCGCCGTGAGTTCGCGTTGTGAGTGAATGAGATGAGAAGAGAAGTTCCCGCAGGATAGTCGCTTGTTATTTGTTTTTGTCTTTTATGAGAAATATTTTGAGTTTATTTGTTTTATGAAACAATCCCTTGATGAGACTTGTTCATCATGATAGACGAGCTTACACCACTCCAAGATGGAATGAATGCAAGTGCTTCATGGAATAAGGCTATACACAAAGGATCCTTTCATTTATTTATTAATTATTTTTTTTTGGATTTTGTTTGAAGATGAGAAAGAATGACTCAAATTGCAAAAAAGACAAAAACTAAGGGGAACTAAGACACAACCCTAAGTTATTTATTAAAATGGTGTTCCTATGGTTAATGAGGTATTCTAAACCTAAGAAAGAAAAGGAAAAGAAGGAAAGAGAATTAGAAACTAACTTACTTCCTAAGGAAGTTAAGTTGGTTCTGAAGAACAAAAGGGGAATCTATGAAAAAAACACAAAGAGCCAAGGAAAACACAACTATAATGCATAATAGATAAGAATGAAGTGAGGCTTACCTCAATTTTCCCCCCTACAAAACAAAAGTTAGCATGACAATGCATATTGGAAGTAAAATCAAAGCATGAGAGCGATTAAGTACCATAAACGTCCTAGAATGGAACTAGGGTTCAAAATAAGACCTAAGTCTAAAGATGAAGGTACCTAAAGGTTACATGACTTCTAAAGTCAGTAGCTACATGTTATAGGCTCCTAAGGATGCTAGGATACCTCACAAGATCAAACTATGTCAAACTATGTACAAAAAGTTCACCTAAGTTCACATAAATGCAAATTAGGGTTTATGGATGAAGCATGAATGCATATGACTTACAAGCATGAATTAATACATGAAATGAACATCAAAGTCAGTAGTGAATGCTTATGAATGTATATGAATGAACATATAAACATGAGTGCAATGGATTAGGCATATGGAGCAATGAGAAGAAGATATGAGAAGAAACGAACAAAAATCGCATAAGATCGCACATGATGCAAACTAAGGAAGAATGGCATGTGAATATGAATGAAATGATTATGGGTCAGTAGCATACAAGGTATGAGATGCAATTAGAATGCATGAATATGCATTAATGATTTCCACATAATTCAAGTTATTATTTAGAGGAGAAGAGAAACTAGTTTAGGTTACATAAGTATGCACTTTGAAACACTAGAACAAATCAAATGAGTATGGTTCAAAAAACTGACCTATGACTGGAATTAAAGACATACAAATGACCTATAATCAACTCCTAAAAGCTACCAAAAATCCCCTCAAGAAAATGGCATGAATGCCTTCTTAACATTTAAGTTATGCGACACATAAACACATGAATAAACCTAGGATCTAGGTGACATGGAAAAATAACAAAAAGCCTTTAAAAATTATGAAATTAAATCCCTAGAATAATAAAGTCATTATCTCACATTTTCCAAAAGGATTCCACAAAATTATGCACCAAAGTGCCAAAACAATTCCTTGATTAGCAAGGTAACAAAGCATGGTTACCGAAAAACAACTCCACAAAGTGGATCAAAAAGGGCACTAAAAATTATGAAAAAAATTCCTAATGAGCATAAAAATTTCACAAATTACAGTTATTAATCACACACAAAAAATAGGTTTCACACCTATGGGGAAAAATCGATTTCGGTCCCTTATGTCAAAACATTCCTTTTTGGGACAGCTTATGATCTAAAATCCAAATTAATTATTAAAACCACCCAAATCCGGAAACAAAAAATATGACAATTTAATTAAGAGGATTAGGATCACTCATGAATTTTTCCAGAATTTTATCCCACCTAAAACTATTTTTAATAATTGCTACGAAACGGACAAAAAAGTGGATTTTAAGGGGAAGTGAAAGGAAGCGATCCTAATGGTTCGTAACCTAATCCCTAAGCTCCGAAATCGACACAAATCAACATATATCACAAAATAAATCCAGTGCCTCAGGTGGGACGGCTCAATATGCACCTCAAGTTATATGATCCTAAGCCGCATACAACTAGAATGATGCTTAAAAGTTGATTGTCGAAACTACTTACTTGAATGACGTGCCGATTCTTCACATAAAAGAAATCCGGAAAAACCTCAAGCAAGGTCTTGTAGTCTCCTATGAGAAAAATAAATGCCCATCTTCCATAATCATCTTTGCGAAGCTTCGCTATAATCGAAATCGATACAAATCGATCAAGACTCATAACACTTTAATTCATCCATAATTAATTCAAAACAAATAATTAAGACTATGACAAAAATTCTAATCAAACATTATCAAAGAAAATGGATTAAGTAATAATCCACACAAAAAAAATATTAATTTGCTAAGGATTTTTTTTAACAAGAACAATAAACAAATTCTAAGAAAATACAATGAGCAAGGAGAGGTGTATAGGAAATTAAGGTTACAGCAAACATCAAAAAACAGGCCCAGACCCAGTCCTCCTTATTAATGGCGCTGAGGGGGGTGCCGAAAATAACTTGGATGGTGCGGATATGATCTTAATGGGTGTTGAGGCCCAATTCTATGAAAAAAACCGCATGAGGGGGTATGATAGGAATTTGGGGCGTCTAAATAGAAATCTATGGGAGTTAGGCCCAAATCTAATCCGGCCACCAATTCTTTATCCCATGGAAACCCTAATTGAAGCCGCTAACTCTTCTTCTTCCCCAAAAAACCTGTCACTACTCTTCTTCTTCTTCATGATCTTGTTTCTCTTTCTTCTTCATCAATGTCGTCGCGGCTATCTTCCCTTTCTTCTTCATCAATGTCGCCGGGACAATTTTTCCTCCACAACACCTTCGGACCTCCACCGCAATAGCGCCGTCCTCTCACAACAACCGCCGACAACATGCTTTCTTCTCCTCCGTCTTCCTTTCCGGTGCTCAAGCCATCTTCCCTGTTTCGAAAAGAAGACCGTAACTTGCACACTCTTTACCATCTTCGAATCAAAGCGCCGCCGAAAAATAAAACAAACTCCGCCGCGACCCCAACCGCATCGCTATCAGACTCATCACTTTGTCTCCCTCGTTGTCGGTGTCGTCATCATGTTCGAACTGATATCTCCATCTTCCTTTATTCGAGCTCATCAATCCAAAACGCGTCGTCGTCAACCGTTGAAAGTGAACCGAGACGAAGCTTACGCGTCGGAGTCGCTTACAGGTAAATCGAAGCTTTACGACTCAGGTATGTACGTACTCATTTATTTCCTCAGATTTGTGATTTGTCGATTGAATCGATCTCGCATCGAATTTGTTGATGACGAGGATATGAATTACAGTTCTCTGATTCATAGGCTTCTTCGATCTTTTTTCTGAATCTATGTTGTTGAATGATGATGTTAACTTGTGTTCTTGATGTGCAGATAGCGATTCGATACGATCGTGAATGTTATTGAATCTTGAGTAGCAGAAGTGTGGTGATTGAAGATGTAGAGGGTTGATCCGAAAATGATGATTGTGTAGTGAAGAAGAGATCGGAAATGTTGCAGAGAGCTGAGATTTGTGATGGAAGAAGGTTGAAGATTCAGAGATTTCTTGAAGATGTTTTTGAAGCTCAAGATTGATGAAGGTATTGGTTGAAGATGCGGTTTTTAGTAGAATGGTGATGAATATTGAAGAGATATGGTGTAGGATTCTTGAAGAAGATGATACAGAGTGCTGGGTTTAAGATTAATGAAGATGTGAAGTTTGTGAGTGATGGATTCAGATTGAGATTGGAGGGATCAATCAAGAGTGATTTAAGAGAGGTTGTAGAAAGTTTCGACGGTTGAAAAAGGTGGATGATAATCTGAATTGAGATGAAAGAATTTCTGAATTTTTTTTCTGTATTGTTTTCTTGTGAGATTGATGATAAAGATACTTGTTGCAGGTCTTGGTGAAATGTTGTGAGGAAATGGTGAGAAGATTGAAGAAGAGATGAAGATTCAGATTGTGAAGTTTGTGAGAATGGTGAATCGAAGAAGAAACCTCATGGAATGAAGCTGGTTCTGATTTATAGACGATCCCAGATGAAACTTCCAGAAGAAAAATCGGTTAGGTATTTGCTATTTCTGTTATGCACTTCTGATTTTTTCTGTTTCAATTATGTTATGGACTGATTTTGTATTGATCTCCTCTATTGAATTGTAACTGAATTTCATGTGTCATCAACCTCTCCCGAATTTCTCCGAACTTCACTATGCTACTTGATTCTTTCTTGTGTGCAGGATCTGTGTTGATGATGATTGAGGAACCGATGTCGTCGATGACATGACGATCATTATTGGTGAATTTCGTAGAAGATTTTTTTTGAAGGTTGAGGATTAATCGCAATGAAGATTGATTGTGTCGAATGAAGAAAGATTTTGTGCGAACTGAACCTGAGATTAAAGCTTGATTGGTTATAGTTGAATATTGAAGAAGTTCCGACTTTTCCCGCGAACTTTTCACTGTAGCTTATTCTTCTGAGTTTTGATGAATTTTTGGTTATTCCCCTTCTCATTTTCTTTTCATTGGCACTGATTTCTCAATTTCTGTTGAGTTTGTAACTGTTTTTTCGGCTAAGTTCCTTTTTCCTTGTCAATTTTCTATCATTTTTGTAACATAACTTTTCTGATATGATATAGAATTGAGAGGGATTTGTTCCGATAATCAACTGAATATATTTTTTTTTATTTCCTCTTTTATTATAATTCTGATAAGTTCCCTTTTTTTGTAAATTTTTGCTGTCATAACATAAGCAACTCAATTTGTTAAGGGGTTAAGGTAATCAAGAATGGAAATGAGCCCACACGAGAAATTGGTCTAAAAAGAGATAAAAGAAAATGAGTAGTCTTTTGGTTGTAATTAAAGGAAGAATTAAAATCAAATTGATAGATTGGCTTAAGGAAAGTAACTTGGACAACACATAAAAGAAAACAATGGTTTATGGACACAAATTAAGGTTTATTGAATGAGTTTGGATAGAAATTCAAAATAGGTAAAAAAAATAAAATAAAATAATAATAACAATCAAATGGGCTTTAGAAATGGCAATAAATGACTATGTGGATTTATTGGCAAAAAAGGATTATGGCATGATGGCTTAAATAGACATGATTGAATTCGAAATCCCATTGGTATAGTGAGATGGGTTGGCTTACTAAAATGGAATTTAAGGAGAATAACATGAACAATGAATGTGGTTTTTAAGAGATGGTTTAAAAATGAATATAGCCAATGGTAAATACTTGGATTTGAAGCGAATACTCAAATGAGCTTATGGTAACCTTTGAATGATGTTGAATTCCTTTAATTTGAGAAATGGAATTGGACGATTGAACAAAAATGGGAACTTGGGATACTGATGATGGACCTTGAATTCATTTGAATCGTGAATGAAATGTGATTTAAAATGGTTATTGATAATGAAATGGACACTCGAATATGGATCATAACACCATAATAAATTCCACGCGATCCCAAATTATTGTTCCATAAACCAAATGGATCCAAACCAATCTTTAGTACACCAGACCTTAATCGGTAGAGTGCCTTCAAACCAAATCATGAACAAGAATTCCAAATTCTCCCTGAGATGTTCAATGAAGAAGAATACAACTCGAGACGTTAAGAAGATCCAAAACTCTTATTCAAAGCAAATCTAATCAAACACCTCAATAGTGGGTTAGATGCACCAGTGAATATTCTCCACAAGTTAAATCCCTGATAGATACGAATAAGGTATGAAACCCTAATTTAATATGGACTTGATCACATGCCTTAGGAGCCAATGCAATGCATGATTGAATGTTATGACCTAATGGGATATGCAGATGAAATGCAAAGCGGTAAGCCAGTTAAAGCAAAAAGAATGAGGGCAAATTTTGAGGTATTACAGCTGCCCCTATTCAATCAACTGCAGACCTGAACGGATAATTGCAATAACTTTTAGACGTTCAAGGTATGGAGTGATTGAATACTCGAATAAAACCTGAAAATTTGCACTCTGAGGGTCATGGAAATGCCATCTTCCCATTTATTTATTTATATATTTTTTGATTTTGACCTCTGAATAGGTAGCGAAAATAGAACCAGGTGGAAATATGCTGGGAAGAATGTCATCCTCGAATGACCACTCACACGGGATCCTCGGATCCAATACTAAAACCTTCATCGAATAGAAACACAATGGTATATCGGCCGCAGGCGATAACCATCAACAATAAAGACTGACCTCGGACAGACTTTGCAAAAGAGACAAACTGACCTCGATCAATAAGCTCAAAAAAGTGAACTAATAGCCACAACACAAAAAAACAATACCAACCGCAGTAGGACTTGAAGAAAAGAAATGCCATCCTCGAATGACAAATCAAAAGATCCTCGGATCTAACACGAAACCACCCTCGAATGGAGATGCAAAGGTATACCAGCCTCGACTGATAACCAAACACAAAGCTGACCTCAGACAGACTTTGCAAAAGAGACAAACTGACCTCGATCAAGAAGCTCAAAAAGTGAACTACTATCCTCAAATAATAGCCACAACAACAAGACCAACCTCGGAAGGACTTGAAGAAAAGAAATGCCATCCTCGAATGACAATTCAAAAGATCCTCAGATCTAACACGAAACCATCCTCGAATGGAGACACAAAGGTATACCAGCCTCGACTGATAACCAAACACAAAGCTGACCTCAGACAAACTTTGCAAAAGAGACAAACTGACCTCGATCAATAAGCTCAAAAAGTGAACTACTATCCTCGAATAATAGCCACAACAACAAGACCAACCTCGGAAGGACTTGAAGAAAAGAAATGCCATCCTCGAATGACAATTCAAAAGATCCTCGGATCTAACATGAAACCATCCTCGAATGGAGACGCAAAGGTATACCAGCCTCGACTGATAACCAAACACAAAGCTGACCTCAGACAGACTTTGCAAAAGAGACAAACTGACCTCGATCAATAAGCTCAAAAATTGAACTACCATCCTCGAATAATAGCCACAAACAAGACCAACCGCAGAAGGACTTGAAGAAAAGAATTCCGTCCTCGAACGACAAACCAAAAGATCCTCGGATCTAACACGAAACCATCCTCGAATGGAGACACAAAGGTATATCAGCCTCGACTAATAACCAAACACAAAGCTGACCTCAGACAGACTTTGCAAAAGATACAAACTGACCTCGATCAATAAGCTCAAAAAGTGAACTACTATCCTCGAATAATAGCCACAAACAAGACCAACCGCAGAAGGACTTGAAGAAAAGAAATGTCATCCTCAAATGACAATCCAAAAGATCCTCGGATCTTACACGAAACCATCCTCGAATGGAGACGCAAAGGTATACCGGCCGTAGGCGGTAACCAGAAACAAAGAAAATAGGACAAGATGGAACGGGATCGTTGTACATAAACGAGAGCCCAGGCAAACAGGACCGTTGTACAAAACGAGAACCTGTGACATGACTGTTGTACCAAACAAGACGCGGAAAAAAGACGAACATTGACTTGAAAAGACAAGGATGTCTGAAAAACGATGCTGTATCCTTTGTGCGGAGTACTTCAGGTTGAGAAGATGTTCGTAATATACCTCAAAACTGGCCCATGCTGGTATGCATATGTTTGGATTTATGGCGTAATGCTCCATGAGGATGGAAATGTTACGCTTTGGAGGATGCAAATGTAATGATGATTATGCAAATGAAAATGCAAAGGATCTCCTGATAAGGAGATTGCAAGCATCCCAAATGGCTTGACTGGGGAGGAATAGTGATCACTGCATTGATCTGGTTCATCCTGATGAGGAGGAGACAACCCTACGGGGAAAGCTGTCAATGATTCACCAGCTCTGAACAACCGCCATTGCCAAAAATAAATTGGACTTTGAGATTGGAGAGCCATGAACCTGCTGGAGATGTCCCTTCTGGAACTCTGATGGGGATGATGGATAATGTCAATGATAAAGCTTCCCGCTGAAGGTAAGAGCTCAAGTTGCCACTTGCTGGGGATAAGAAATAAATCCTCTCATGTTGGGAATGAGAGATGATGATACCCTTCTGCTCAAGAAGCAACCTTCCATTTGCCGCACTACTGGAGAAGGAATTTCCTAACGAGACCTGCTAAGGGATTTTGATCAATGAAGCTTGCTGATGAAATAACTCTTGAAGTACTGTGCTGACAATGGCTTTGCCCCTAGCCTTGGGTTGATAGGTTGCCGACTAATCATGAGTGAACAATGGTTCTTTGCAATTTTCGACTCGCCTCAAATTAAGGTCCATCAGAAGTAAATGTCTTAAGAGGATTTTACATAAAACATGGCATATGAAATGCCTCAATGTCTTCAAACTCTTGGAGAGATTCATCGGATCTCGAAATAACTGCCCTAGACTGCATGGTCTGTTCAAGAATTTGCCTCGCAAGGATTCATGAAAAGCCTCATATCACTGTGAGATATTCTGACCCAGTATTTTGAACTTCGGATAGGCGCTTTGAATTGACGATCTTCGGGAGAGAGTGACTTCTCATGCCCTTGAAGTGATCATCTATGACTGACTTGTGCTTTGAAGCAAATATCCATACTACATACTCCTGGAGAGATTTGAATCTCGAAGTGATTGCCCCAAATTGGCTAAAATTTGAATGAATGCCTCCGACTAAAGGCTCTTTGAGAGATTTGGATCTCGAAGCTATTGCCCCAGATTGGTCGACTCTTATCGCGATCGTTGGGAAAGTCCCTACTCAATGGAGTTTTCTTGAAAAGTGCACCTCGACAGATTGTCCTTCGGACGTTTCAGACTTCTCAACTTGGCAAGATTAAGCTTTTGAACTGAGATTCCATATGTGGACTTTTTATGATGCCAAACAAATGTATGCAAGCAGAAAATGTTTATTCTAAGAATGAAAATTCTAATGCAACACACATGTTAATCTTGAAGTTTTACTGAAAAAGATGTCGCAAACCTTCGCGAGCGAGTCACTGGTTAAGATACGACATTAATTTTTTTTGAATAATAGAAAGCATGCACATGTAACACCAACAAAGATCTTTAAACACCACTTATAGGAGTCAGGAACGCGGTCTCGTGGTAGTACGCTCTCAAAAATAACCTTGTTTCAGTTAGGACTTTTGAGGGTTGTATCGTGGCCTGGTTCATGGTTATAGAAACAAAAGATATAGGCTCGAAGTTTATTTGTGCCCACCCATCTTCGTGATGTTCTCCATTCCTATGTTCAGCTAGCTTTCACAAGCGCTCACATCTCAAAAAGGATTTTGTGATGGTTGAGGAACCAATGACACTAACGGTTTTAAACACCAATTAGGTTGTCGTTTGGAGTCAGTCACCCCTTCACCTTTTGTGTCTGTATCACACGACTTTGTTCTTGTTCAAGGATCTTTCTTGTGTAATCCTTTTAGTCTTTCACTTTTGCATTATTTTTCTTATCCCTAACTTTTGCCCGGACTGATTCTGGTGAATCTTTGATTGCGAAGTCCAGCGGGATGCCCTAATTTTTGCCTAAGTCGCTTGTTTTCAAGTTTCAACTTAGCGGGCTTTTTCATTTCTTTCTTTTTTCAATTCTCTTTTTTTTTGAACAAATCGTGTGACACTGGTTGTATTGATTGCTTTGCAAGGGTCATGATTGTCTCACTACTTGGTTGTTGAGGGATAACCATTATGGTCTCCGGTCTTTGGACCTCTTGATTGGGATAACCATTGTGGTTTCTGGTCATTGGACCTCTTGATTTGGTACAACAAAAGGTAATGGATCCTCATATTTGCACTCCTTTTTGAAATTTGAACGCTCGGTCAAACTAACTGACGCCTACCCTGCCCCTGGGTTAAGTGCAAGGATTTTTTCATGCAAAAATAAACTTCTACTTCAAGGCTCAAATGGGTTGGCGAGGGTCTATCTCCCTTATATCTCCGGTGTTTAGGATTTGAAACAATGCCTGTACATCATCAACAAGGTCTTTCTCAAAAGCGCACAATTAGAGATTTTTGCGTTTTCATTTCGCCATCTTCCCTGATAGAGTTTAAGCACAACAGTTGGTATTGCAATGCACATACACAAAATCATGAGTGAATACGAATGGATTACTTCAAGAAAAACATGTGCATTTTATTATGGTTAACATTCAAAAGCAAATAAGTTTCATGCATGCATACAAATGTTTAAACAAACAATATAAACTACAAATGAAAATGCATTAAAGAAGCTGAACCTTGTCGTCATTGAGGAGACTTGACTCCGTATGGACTTATTGCTTCTGAAGATGCCTTTGCAAATTGGGAGACCCATTTGATGAGGAGACTTCAATATGTGAGCAGACTTTCTGGTACGATGACCTTTGAGTCGATCAAATTCGGGACCTCGTCTTCACTTTTGCCTCTGAAAGACTTGCAATCTTCAATTAAAAGGCCAGATGCCCCAGAATGGTAATCATACTTGGCATTGAAACCCCAAAGGAAGCTTTGTCGGAGATAATCCTGATGCAATTAGCTCAACCAGTTCGAATTTGAGTAAATGAGAAAACTTATTGCGTGTACGACCTCAGAATATGATCAAACTTCTTCTCAAGCTGTTTTGGCCTTTACCCGTATTCTCTTCCCCTAGGATTCTCTTGGGAAGCCGAGGTTGGGTGCTAACAAATGAGATCTGGAGGGAAGAAGTTGATAAATAAAGTTGATAAATAATGTTGCTCGGAAAGATCTTGCACGATCTCCTGCCTACGTATCTCCATTGACCAATGGAGAATCAGAGCAGCGTAGTTCCCCTCACTAGGGATGAAAATAGCTTCATTTCCTTGACACCACATTCAGGATTTCTATAATTGGCTCATATGAGTCTTCATCTGGTTGACTTCCTCTTTCAACAGTTTCTGATTCTGAGATAAAGTTTATACCTCTTCCCTGAATGGCTTCATTTGGGTCTTCGTTTGATTACCTCTGCCCGGAGTTATACCTTGATGGATGTGATTCAAGTTGTCCATTCTGATGAGAAATCAAGTCAGGAAAAGAATCTGTCTCTGAACACCTGTCAAGAATGCAAGGATGTATGCAAATGACATGTTCAATTATTTCTGAGGAATCTATCTGCTTTGATTCAAGTTTTGACACAGAAAAATCCAACAACATGATTCAGATATGTGATCCTCGAAAATAACTGAACATGTGTGCTGGAATGCTATGATGTCATGTATGCAACAGGCATGTGATCAACAATCTGATGTTGGTGTTGAACAATGAACCAACTGTCCGTATAGAATCACAATAGCGGCACCATCTCTGTATAGAACCCCATAACTGCGAACCCAATAACTGTAAAACTGGATCACATAATAGCATAGTCATTGATGGTGTTGAAGTTGAACAACGAGCCAAGTGTCTGTGGAGAGTCATAATAACAGTCACAATATCAGGGTCACCATGGTAATCACAGTAACAATCTCTCTGAATAAAAATCCCGGATCTCAGAATAAGAGAACCATAGAACACTGAACAATACTGACAAAGTGGGTATGTTGAAGTTTAGGGTTCCTGCAAACCTGTAAACCCCTCCCAATCTCACGGGTGTGCTACTCGGGTCAACATCACGGACTCTCAAAGCCGAATAGCAATAATACGTTCACCATTTCCGAGAAATGGCTCATGACCAAATCAGGGAATTGGTTTGGCATTATGTACTACTAAGGGAGGTCTCAGCTGAGTCCGGAAAAAACAAACATCTCTCATAAGTCCTCAGCTTCAAGCACTGAATCGAGAAACAATAGTACATTCATCCCGAAGGGTACAACACTATCGTCATACGAACAGTTTGCCTTGACTGGATTCCTATGAGAGAACCAGGCCATCCTATGCGAGTTCCCAGTGGGCCCTCGGATGCGAGTGGGTTTGCCAACAAATGTGGTCTGCCACTGTCATCATTGGAGAGGGTTGCTTCCACTAAGGTTCTCAATGATCGGTCCCTTGACTGCACATAACTATCAAGGTAGCGTATAGCCCCAGAAAGATTTCGGAACCAATACATTCCCGAGAAGGTCGCAAGTCAAGGTGTGGAACTCACTACTACCAACATAGCAAGATGCCATGAATCCAAAGTGGAACCACTCTAAGTCCTAGGGTGCACTCGAGCCCCGGTTACGAGCTCATCTCACAGTAACCCCATCCCACAGAAAAAATGAAAACCAGCACAACCAGACAGTCCAGTATAATATGATGCGTGGAAAATAAAATACCGAAGCGGTAAATAAATGCGATAAAGTAAAGCTGTAAAGTAAAACTGTAAATGAAAACAATAAAGCTAAACTAAAGCACACAACAACAAACATATAAACACCCAAAGAAACAAAACCAAACAGGCGCTAGGATTGACTCTACAAGGGAAACCGGAAGAATCAGGTTAAGTCCTCAGCAGAGTCGCCAGCTGTCGCTCCCGGGATTTTCATCCTAGTACAAACACGAAAGTGGCGCGGAAAAGGTAGAGTCGCCAGCCAGACATTTTTATCCCGAAAGAATGGGAAAGGTAATGTTGCACAAACCTGAGGAAAAAGGAAAGGACAAGGCCTTGCGAACCAAAGATCTGAGTTCGGGAGTCGGTTACGACCTGGGAAGGTATTAGCACCCCAGATCGTCCGCCGTACCCGACGGGATCCACGCTTGCTTGATTTGCTTCAAAGGGTGAGAAATAATATGCTGCTGAACAAATGAACCGCTAACTGGAAATGGAATGAAATGAGAAAAGGAATTGGAATGAAAAACAAAGAGAAAGAATGGGGAAAATGTAGGGAAAATAAATAATGTGCTCGAACGGGCCCTACCCCGCTGCCTACGTACCTCATCGGGATAATGAGGATCAGAGTCGACGTAGTTCGCCTAACCTAGGCAGGAACTATTTGTTTGTGTTTTTTACAGCTGGAACTGCGTATGTCTATGCTCAGGTGTTGCAGGCTCGTCTGGTACGAGTGCGTTTACCGTCTTGCATGCGTGACAAGTCGCCGCGAGTTCGCGTTGTGAGTGAATGAGATGAGAAGAGAAGTTCCCGCAGGATAGTCACTTGTTATTTGTTTTTGTCTTTTATGAGAAATATTTTGAGTTTATTTGTTTTATGAAACAATCCCTTGATGAGACTTGTGCATCATGATAGACGAGCTTACACCACTCCAAGATGGAATGAATGCAAGTGCTTCATGGAATAAGGCTATACACAAAGGATCCTTTCATTTATTTATTAATTGTTTTTTTGGATTTTGTTTGAAGATGAGAAAGAATGACTCAAATTGCAAAAAAGACAAAAACTAAGGGGGACTAAGACACAACCCTAAGTTATTTATTAAAATGGTGGTCCTATGGTTAATGAGGTATTCTAAACCTAAGAAAGAAAAGGAAAAGAAGGAAAGAGAATTAGAAACTAACTTACTTCCTAAGGAAGTTAAGTTGGTTCTGAAGAACAAAAGGGGAACCTATGAACAAAACACAAAGTGCCAAGGAAAACACAACTATAATGCATAAGAGATAAGAATGAAGTGAGGCTTACCTCAATCTTCCCTCTACAAAACAAAAGCTAGCATGACAATGCATATTGGAAGTAAAATCAAAGCATGAGAGCGATTAAGTACCATAAACGTCCTAGAATGGAACTAGGGTTCAAAATAAGACCTAAGTCTAAAGATGAAGGTACCTAAAGGTTACATGACTTCTAAAGTCAGTAGCTACATGTTATAGGCTCCTAAGGATGCTAGGATACCTCACAAGATCAAACTATGTCAAACTATGTACAAAAAGTTCACCTAAGTTCACATAAATGCAAATTAGGGTTTATGAATGAAGCATGAATGCATATGACTTACAAGCATGAATTAATACATGAAATGAACATCAAAGTCAGTAGTGAATGCTTATGAATGTATATGAATGAACATATAAACATGAGTGCAATGGATTAGGCATATGGAGCAATGAGAAGAAGATATGAGAAGAAACGAACAAAAATCGCATAAGATCGCACATGATGCAAACTAAGGAAGAATGGCATGTGAATATGAATGAAATGATTATGGGTCAGTAGAATACAAGTTATGAGATGCAATTAGAATTCATGAATAGGCATTAATGATTTCCACATAATTCAAGTTATTATTTAGAGGAGAAGAGAAACTAGTTTAGGTTACATAAGTATGCACTTTGAAACACTAGAACAAACCAAATGAGTATGGTTCAAAAATCTGACCTATGACTGGAATTAAAGACATACAAATGACCTATAATCAACTACTAAAAGCTACCAAAAATCCCCTCAAGAAAATGGCATGAATGCCTTCTTAACATTTAAGTTATGCGACACATAAACACATGAATCAACCTAGGATCTAGGTGACATGGAAAAATAGCAAAAAGCATTTAAAAATTATGAAATTAAATCCCTATAATAATAAAGTCATTATCTCACATTTTCCAAAAGGATTCTACAAAATTATGCACCAAAGTGCCAAAACAATTCCTTGATTAGCAAGGTAACAAAGCATGGTTACCGAAAAACAACTCCACAAAGTGGATAAAAAAGGGCACTAAAAATTATGAAAAAAATGCCTAATGAGCATCAAAATGTCACAAATTACAGTTATTAATCACATACAAAAAATAGGTTTCACACCTATAGGGAAAAATCGATTTCGGCCCCTTATGCCAAAACATTCCTTTTTGGGACAGCTTATGATCTAAAATCCAAATTAATTAATAAAACCACCCAAATCTGGAAACAAAACATATGACAATTTAATTAAGAGGATGAGGATCACTCATGAATTTTTCCAGAATTTTATCCCACCTAAAACTATTTTTAATAATTGCTACGAAACGGACAAAAAAGTGGATTTTAAGGGGAAGTGAAAGGAAGTGATCCTAATGGTTCGTAACCTAATCCCTAAGCTCCGAAATCGACACAAATCAACATATATCACAAAATAAATCCAGTGCCTCAGGTGGGAGGGCTCAATATGCACCTCAAGTTATATGATCCTAAGCCGCATACAACTAGAATGATGCTTAAAAGTGGATTGTCGAAACTACTTACTTGAATGACGTGCCGATTCTTCACATAAAAGAAATCCGGAAAAAACTCAAGCAAGGTCTTGTAGTCTCCTATGAGAAAAATAAATGCCCATCTTCCATAATCATCTTTGCGAAGCTTCGCCATAATCGAAATCGATACAAATCGATCAAAAACTCATAACACTTTAATTCATCCATAATTAATTCAAAACAAATAATTAAGACTATGACAAAAATTCTAATCAAACATTATCAAAGAAAATGGATTAAGTAATAATCCACAAAAAAAAAAAATTAATTTGCTAAGGATTTTTTTTAACAAGAACAATAAACAAATTCTAAGAAAATACAATGAGCAAGGAGAGGTGTATAGGAAATTAAGGTTACAACAAACATCAAAAAACAGGCCCAGACCCAGTCCTCCTTATTAATGGCGCTGAGGGGGGTGCCGAAAATAACTTGGATGGTGCGGATATGATCTTAATGGGTGTTGAGGCCCAATTCTATGGAAAAAAACCCGCATGAGAGGGTATGATAGGAATTTGGGGCGTCTAAATAGAAATCCATGGGAGTTAGGCCAAAATCTAATCCGGCCACCAACTCTTTATCCTATGGAAACCCTAATTGAAGCCGCTAACTCTTCTTCTTCCCCAAAAAACCTGTCACTACTCTTCTTCTTCTTCATGATCTTGTTTCTCTTTCTTCTTCATCAATGTCGTCGCGGCTATCTTCCCTTTCTTCTTCATCAATGTCGCCGCGACAATTTTTCCTCCACAACACCTTCGGACCTCCACCGCAATAGCGCCGTCCTCTCACAACAACCGCCGACAACATGCTTTCTTCTCCTCCGTCTTCCTTTCCGGTGCTCAAGCCATCTTCCCTGTTTCGAAAAGAAGACCGTAACTTGCACACTCTTTACCATCTTCGAATCAAAGCGCCACCGGAAAATAAAACAAACTCCGCCGCGACCCCAAACGCATCGCTATCAGACTCATCACTTTGTCTCCCTCATTGTCGGTGTCGTCATCATGTTCGAACCGATATCTCCATCTTCCTTTATTCGAGCTCATCAATCCAAAACGCGTCGTCGTCAACCGTTGAAAGTGAAACGAGACGAAGCTTACGCGTCGGAGTCGCTTAAAGGTAAATCGAAGCTTTACGACTCAGGTATGTACGTACTCATTTATTGCCTCAGTTTTGTGATTTGTCGATTGAATCGATCTCGCATCGAATTTGTTGATGACGAGGATATGAATTACAGTTCTCTGATTCATAGGCTTCTTCGATCTTTTTTCTGAATCTATGTTGTTGAATGATGATGTTAACTTGTGTTCTTGATGTGCAGATAGCGATTCGATACGATCGTGAATGTTATTGAATCTTGAGTAGCAGAAGTGTGGTGATTGAAGATGTAGAGGGTTGATCCGAAAATGATGATTGTGTAGTGAAGAAGAGATCGGAAATGTTGCAGAGAGCTGAGATTTGTGATGGAAGAAGGTTGAAGATTCAGAGATTTCTTGAAGATGTTTTTGAAGCTCAAGATTGATGAAGGTATTGGTTGAAGATGCGGTTTTTAGTAGAATGGTGATGAATATTGAAGAGATATGGTGTAGGATTCTTGAAGAAGATGATACAGAGTGCTGGGTTTAAGATTAATGAAGATGTGAAGTTTGTGAGTGATGGATTCAGATTGAGATTGGAGGGATCAATCAAGAGTGATTTAAGAGAGGTTGTAGAAAGTTTCGACGGTTGAAAAAGGTGGATGATAATCTGAATTGAGATGAAAGAATTTCTGAATTTTTTTTCTGTATTGTTTTCTTGTGAGATTGATGATAAAGATACTTGTTGCAGGTCTTGGTGAAATGTTGTGAGGAAATGGTGAGAAGATTGAAGAAGAGATGAAGATTCAGATTGTGAAGTTTGTTAGAATGGTGAATCGAAGAAGAAACCTCATGGAATGAAGCTGGTTCTGATTTATAGACGATCCCAGATGAAACTTCCAGAAGAAAAATCGGTTAGGTATTTGCTATTTCTGTTATGCATTTTTGATTTTTTCTGTTTCAATTATATTATGGACTGATTTTGTATTGATCTCCTCAATTGAATTGTAACTGAATTTCATGTGTCATCAACCTCTCCCGAATTTCTCCGAACTTCACTATGCTACTTGATTCTTTCTTGTGTGCAGGATCTGTGTTGATGATGATTGAGGAACCGATGTCGTCGATGACATGACGGTCATTATTGGTGAATTTCGTAGAAGATTTTTTTTGAAGGTTGAGGATTAATCGCAATGAAGATTGATTGTGTCGAATGAAGAGAGATTTTGAGCGAACTGAACCTGAGATTAAAGCTTGATTGGTTATAGTTGAATATTGAAGAAGTTCCGACTTTTCCCGCGAACTTTTCACTGTAGCTTATTCTTCTGAGTTTTGATGAATTTTTGGTTATTCCTCTTCTCATTTTCTTTTCATTGGCACTGATTTCTCAATTTCTGTTGAGTTTGTAACTGTTTTTTCGGCTAAGTTCCTTTTTCCTTGTCAATTTTCTATCATTTTTGTAACATAACTTTTCTGATATGATAATAGAATTGAGAGGGATTTGTTCCTATAATCAACTGAATATATTTTTTTTTTATTTCCTCTTTTATTATAATTATGATAAGTTCCCTTTTTTTGTAAATTTTTGCTGTCATAACATAAGCAACTCAATTTGTTAAGGGGTTAAGGTAATCAAGAATGGAAATGAGCCCACACGAGAAATTGGTCTAAAAAGAAATAAAAGAAAATGAGTAGTCTTTTGGTTGTAATTAAAGGAAGAATTAAAATCAAATTGATAGATTGGCTTAAGGAAAGTAACTTGGACAACACATAAAAGAAAACAATGGTTTATGGACACAAATTAAGGTTTATTGAATGAGTTTGGATAGAAATTCAAAATAGGTAAAAAAATAAAATAAAATAATAATAACAATCAAATGGGCTTTAGAAATGGCAATAAATGACTATGTGGATTTATTGGCAAAAAAGGATTATGGCATGATGGCTTAAATAGACATGATTGAATTCGAAATCCCATTGGTATAGTGAGATGGGTTGGCTTACTAAAATGGAATTTAAGGAGAATAACATGAACAATGAATGTGGTTTTTAAGAGATGGTTTAAAAATGAATATAGCCAATGGTAAATACTTGGATTTGAAGCGAATACTCAAATGAGCTTATGGTAACCTTTGAATGATGTTGAATTCCTTTAATTTGAGAAATGGAATTGGACGATTGAACAAAAGTGGGAACTTGGGATACTGATGATGGACCTTGAATTCATTTGAGTCGTGAATGAAATGTGATTTAAAATGGTTATTGATAATGAAATGGACACTCGAATATGGATCATAACACCATAATAAATTCCACGCGATCCCAAATTATTGTTCCATAAACCAAATGGATCCAAACCAATCTTTAGTACACCAGACCTTAATCGGTAGAGTGCCTTCAAACCAAATCATGAACAAGAATTCCAAATTCTCCCTGAGATGTTCAATGAAGAAGAATACAACTCGAGACGTTAAGAAGATCCAAAACTCTTATTCAAAGCAAATCTAATCAAACACCTCAATAGTGGGTTAGATGCACCAGTGAATATTCTCCACAAGTTAAATCCCTGATAGATACGGATAAGGTATGAAACCCTAATTTAATATGGCCTTGATCACATGCCTTAGGAGCCAATGCAATGCATGATTGAATGTTATGACCTAATGGGATATGCAGATGAAATGCAAAGCGGTAAGCCAATTAAAGCAAAAAGAATGAGGGCAAATTTTGAGGTATTACATATAGGTGTGAAATTTTTCAGTAGGGTTAGGATGTCCCGGGCAAAAAATTCATATGCGTTTGAATGAACCGGGCGTTTTGAGTATGCCACGGGCGAAAAATTCATGCGTATATGAATGTCCCGGGCGTAAAATTCATACACACATGAATGTCACGGTCAGGTTTAACATGCTTCGAGCGTGAAGTTCATGTGTGTATGAATATTCCTAAGTGAGGCCTGGTGGCCGCGGGCGTAGAGTTTACGTCAGCGTGACTTCGCGGGTCGGGACTTCACATGCTCGTACACTCGCGAAGGTCGCCCCTTCGTCGGTCTTAGAACAATAGTCAGGTTTTGGGGCGTACGTCTTTAGTTTTACGCCCTTTCACTTGACTTGCGGTGGAAGGGTGGATTTGATTTGATGTCGAATTCACTTTTCCTGTCTGCGTTTCAGGTACGACCGAGCGTCTTCAAGCCAAGGGAGAAGATGCCGAACCGAGGCCCATAGATGAAGAAGAGGTCGTGCGCTTAAATGTCGAGGAGGGAAATGCTGGGGAGGACACCGAGCACGTCTCCTCGTCTGGACAAAACGACCTATCCTGGGTTGCGGACGAACCCTTGGAAGAAGAATCTTATTTTTGCGATGAGACGACCCACGCCTACGTCGTGGTGGAAGACCTTGGTCCCGAGGAGTCTAGGAATTGGCAGTGTCGTGCTCCTCAAGAGGCGGACCAGATATGTCATCGCTTCCCGGGGAAACAGTTCGTCATGTACGAGTTCGCCTTTCGAGAGGCGAGGGTCAGGCTGCCCTTCAACTCGTTTCAAATGTCGGACTTTAAGTGGCTTCGGCTGGCGCCGTCGCAATTGCACCCCAACGCCATTGCTTTCATGCGTGCGTACAAATTAGTTTTCCGTTTCCTCGGCATCGGGTGCACTCTGCCCCTTTTTTTCCATATTTTTCACCTGCAATGGTCCGGTCTTCGAGGGCGTCACAATTGGGTGTCCTTTAAGCAGCCGGTGAGGTTATTCAAGACGTACGTGGATTCCGCCCGACACTTCAAAGGGCGATGGTATGTGGTGAGGCCGATCACCCGTTTTCCCCTGCACTCTCTTTATTATTATAAGCGAGATACAGTCGGGGAGGAGAAGCTCATGTCGAGGATACCCTTGAGGTGGCACCCCGACCATTTTAAGCTTTCAACCAGCCATTACCGGGTGAAGTTCTCGAGTCTCGGTGTCGAGGAAAGACTGACTTACAAGAAGCTGGTGGAATATGTGCAGAGTTTCAACCTGGCGGTTTGCTTCGACCGAAAATGTGCCCCTTATGTCGATGAAGCTGGGATGCCGATCTGCGAACCCTGTCTCATCAACATGAGGACTCTGCTCGAGTGTGATACGGACGAGGAGGCTATGGAACTATTGAGTAGGTGTTCTTTTATTCTTATTTTCCTTTGTCGTGTTTTGCCTGCTGACGTTTGTGTTTTTTGTTTTGCAGGTGCTATGCCCTCTATTCGTGACCGAGTTCTCAAGCTGGCCAACCAAGCAGGAGCCCCAGACAGGGTTCCGAAGAAAAAGAAAAAGGCGGCACCCCGCGTTCAGGAGGTGGCTGGTGATTCTGGGGCAGGTACCTCGAACACTGCTAGCCCGGTGCCTACTTCCACACCGCCCGTTCAACGCTCCTCTCCAATCCATATACAAGACAGCCCGCCTCCTTCTACCTCCCCTCTCCTCAAACGAAAGCGCTTAGATAGGGTTCTTGCCAGGTCTACCTTGGCGGGGGACAGAAGTCCGGGTGGCCCTGGGATCTATCTAATGTCCCCTTGCTATATAGAGCAGGAATTTTTCAAAGCTGAAGGTGATGTTGCGGTGTCGGCGCTCGAGGCGAAGGCCATCCTGAGCCAAGATGCTGTCCGGCGAAGGGAGTTGGCGAGGGATCTGGCTGCGTTCATCAGGGTGATGGAGACGGCCATGGTTCTGATCGACACCTATGTTTCCACGGCTTCCTTGGAGAATGCCCTTCTGAAGGCTCGTTCTGAGAAGGACAAGTTGTCAAAGGACCTGTCCGATTATAAGGAGGAGCATCAGCTGCAGGAGGGGCTGAAGAAGGAGCTGGAGGAAGTGAAGCTGGAGCGGGACACACTGAAGGCGGAGAAGGTGAGCCTGGAGGAGCAAGCTGCTGAGCATAAAAAGGTGGTCGAGGAAAATGTTGAGCTCCGTGCTCGTTTGGCTTTGCTCGAGGGTACCGTTCGTCCCCTGGAGGATGAGAATGAATATGAGCTTGCTCTCCGTTCCTGGGGTGAATTGGTGGGACACATCCGTTCGCTCAACAAGGATCTGGTGGCCATGTTCAAAGAAGGGTTCGACAATGCTGTCGACCAGCTGAGAATATTGAACCCCGGGTTGGTGACGGAGGGGTCGGCTCATAATTATTGCGTCTCTGACGGGGAGATTGTGTGTCCCTTCGAAGCGGACGAGGAGCTGGAAGAAGAAGAAGAGTAACTCCGGGCGGAGTCTTTGGATTTTTGTTTGTTTTGTTTATTTGTATGGCCTGCGTACCCATGTATGACGGCCTCCGTGCCTATATAAATATTGGCCTTCGGGCTCACTTTGTATTTTCTTTGGCTACGGCCGTGTTTGAATGAATGTTTCAAATTTTAGCTATTACCTTGCTCGGTTCTGTTCATTTTTGTATTTTCTATATTTTTTGAACTATTTATGCTCGACTATGTTGGTCCCGCCGGTTTAGGGAATCGATGAGGAAGCGAGCGTTGTGCTCGCCTAAAATCGAGGTCGAGTTCGTGATTGGAAAACTCCGACCTCGGGGCTTGGGCCTTACCATCGCGAGCTGGGTGCCCTACCAATCGTGGAACTGCGACGCTGGGTCTCGTTTGAGGTGCCCAATGTCGGGGAGGGCTGTGTCCGCTGGAAAGGTCGTGTTCGTCCCTGTGTAGCGTGAATCCTCCCTGTTGTTTTAGTGGTGGAGAGCGTGGTCGTACCTCCCATGTCTCCCCATGACATATTTAGTTGTAATATTGTCTAAGTTTCTCTGCGTTCCATGGTCGAGCGAGTTCTTCACCTTGTAGGTTTTCTAGATAGTAGGCCCCGTTGCTCGTCTTGTCGCGGACGCGGTAGGGACCTTCCCAGTTGGCGGCCAGTTTACCCTCTCTTGGGTTTTTTTGATTTCTTATGAGGACCAGGATGCCCACCTGGAACACTCTCTTTATGACCTTTGCGTCGTGGCGCAAGGCTATTTTTTGTTTGAGGGATATTTCCCTAAGGGCTGCTTCGGAGCGGATCTCGTCGACGAGATCCAGCTCGACTCTAAGTGCTTCGTCGTTCTGTTGCACCCCAAAATTTGCCCTCACAAGACAAGACTTTGTGTACTAAGAGGCTCACAAGGTTCACAAGGTTCACAAGACATCTCATGAGGTTCACAAGGTTCACAAAGTTCACAATTAGTCAGAAGATTTGACATTTCCCTCAGACAATGCATCCTCCTAAGCAATGCATCCTAAACTAGGGTTTTGACTTTAATCAGGCTAAATGGACTTCCAAGACCTCAAGTGAGCTTCATAACATCTTATATGTGTTTAAGAATCCCCATGACAAGTTTCAAAACTTTTCCCAAAGGTTTGCTCAGTCAGATGATCAAATAGGTTAAAATCAATCAAAGCAGTTAAAAAGTCAATCTGAGGTCAACTGTGGTCAAACCAAAGTCAAACTTCATGATTGTTTGCCAACATCAAGTATATGAAGTAAAATTCATCATTTGATAAAGGGTTGATCATGATTCATCAAGGAGATTTCAGATCATCAAGAATCAGGAGTTTCCAAATTAGGGTTTCCTCAGGAAAAGTCAACTGAACTTTGACCAGCCATAACTTTCACATGCTTCATCAAATTTTTTCCATCCAAATCTCATTTTGAAGGAAATTTAATTCTCTACAACTTTGTGTCTCACAAGCCAAGCCCAAAAATGCTTCATTTGGATGGTATGAGCTAAGACATTATAGGTCCTTTTGAAAGTCAACAAAAAGTCAACAACTTCAAAAGAGCATAACTTGAGAATGGTAAAAGATATGGACATGAAACCAATGGGGTTGGTTAGAGTACTCTTTAAGCTTTCCAAAATGTCCAAGAACACCCTCATAGCATTAAAATTGAAGGATTTATGCCCTTTCAAAGTTGGGAAAGTTTTGAGAAGAATATTGAGCAAATGGGGTCTTAGAATCAATTTTTTCCAAATGGGCCTACCATTGTGCAACCCAATCCTTGTGATATCATCCCACACGACCCAATGAAAAGCAATTCTGATTTTTTATATTTTATTTGATATTTATTTGAATTTTATTCATTTTAAATCAAATTAAATCAAAATAAAATCTAAAAAATCAATATTTGGACATGATTCTTCTAGAAATTCATCAATGATGTTCAACATGATTGGATCTTGTGCAAATTCGTGCTAGACCAGATTGGAATACAAATATTTGATTTTTTTCATATTTTTGGATCATGACATTCCTTCACACTCAAGGCATTCAAAAAGCCCATAAATCCATGTTGTCTTGACCTAATTACATCCACTATATATACACAAACCTATTACTAAGACAAGGGACGGAAATTGCAGCCTCAAACAACACATTCAAACTTCAAAAATTCATCCAAAAAGGTTGATTCGGATTCTTTGTTAGAGAGCTTTTCAAAGCATTTTGAAGGTTGAGACATGTTCCCTGAACATCATTGAGTGTAACCTGATCATCACATTGCTCCATAACATAGCATATTGAGAAATCCGAATCACTTTTTTCTCACTTTTATTGATTTTTTCGTTCTTGCATATTTACATGTTATTAATCAAGTTTGTCCATTGATTTGTGTTTAGATGAATGCAGTGATGGATTCTGGGCAATTAAATTGATGTTTTGATGGCCAATTCGTGAAACGCCATTTTAGGGTTCATACCTCTTGAATTAGGGTTTCACAATCTAATGACTATAAATGTATTTTGAGACCATAAATCAACTCAATGAACTGTTTGGATCATGTTTATGTAATTAATTTGATAAAATCGTGCGTGTTTGGTGAAGTATGAATTTCGCAGGTTCTTCATATATAGGAAAATTCGCAAGAAAACTCATGGATGAATTCGCAGGTAATTCTGCAAGTCCAGAGGTAGAAGATGATCCATTGGCGCCATCTGAAAAATTCAAATTTGCAACTTAATATTTTTAGAATTTGTTTATGTTATATTTCAATTAATGCGCTTGGCTCAGCTGGTTTGTGTGTTTGGTGTGTAAATGAATGGTCCTGGGTTCAAACCTCCCCCAGGTCATTTTGTTTTGTTTTATTTTCCATGATTTTTTGCAGGCTAGTAACAAAAGGCATTGCTGCTCATCCCTTAACACCAGCGCGCGCCTGGCCTGGTGGTTGTGCTATTGGTCCAAGATGCATAAAGCCTAGGGCCTGGGTTTGAATCCCAACCCCAGGTATGTTTTCTTCTTTTCTATTCTTTTATTTATTTTGTTTATATTTTATAATTAAACTTAATTAATTTCTTAAAAATGTTAAAATAAATATATTATTTCTTATACCTAAAATTCATTTTTTTTTCTAATCAAGCTTTATTTTCAAAATTTAATTATTTATATTTATATATTATATGTTCATATTATTAAATATATATATAATTTGTAAATAAATGGATTTGTTTTGTAAATTAATAAATAAAACCCTAAGTCTATTTTCTAAACTCATAAACCCTAATTTATTTTGGTTAACCCTAATTTTCTTTTATAAACCCTAATTATATTGTAAATATTAATTTATTTGTTTATAGATTTTAATTTTATAATTTGTTCATATTGTATATAGTTTTTATATGTAAATAATTTAATTAATTAACTCTAATTTATTTTCCTAAAAAAATAATTAAAAAACCTAGCTTTATTTTATGAATTTAATTTATTATTGTTATATGTTTACTTAATTATAATTGACAAATATTTTTATAATATGTATATAAAATTAAATTATTAGAATTATTAGTCATATTTATTAGTATATAATTATTATTATTTATTTTATTAAAATTCTCTTAAAAATAATTATTTATTTAATTTTGAACTTTTAGTTTATTTCTATATTGTATTGTTATACTAACCCTCTCATATATATTTATTTTTGTTTATTGTTACTAACCCATTTAATTATTTTTATATTTTCTTATTTATTTTAATTATTCTTAATTATTATAATGTAATTGTATCCACTATGTAATAGTTGTAGAATTATTTTTATTATTATTTTTTTAATTGTCATGGTTAGTAAAATAGGGAGTGTAAACATGTTTGTATTTAAAATTGAATTTAGATCATTAATCTCAAGATAAATATATGAATTTGTACACGTACACACCTAAGTCGATCTTGGATCGCCATCTCACTTCTTAAGGGTTCCCTCTGATAACGAGAAAAAGTATCGATTATATTGCTATGTTTCAATACTGTTTTATCACATAATTGTCGTTTTTACACCCGATTCCTCGAGTTTTCTTTGCCATTTTGCAGGTACATCATATACAGAGCTAAATCATGAGCCACA
The DNA here is from genome assembly GCA_963966055.1 of Lathyrus aphaca. Classification (NCBI taxonomy): domain Eukaryota; kingdom Viridiplantae; phylum Streptophyta; class Magnoliopsida; order Fabales; family Fabaceae; genus Lathyrus; species Lathyrus aphaca. The sequence goes on along the minus strand of OZ014520.1, from coordinate 228,852,152 downwards.
AGTGAAATGAGCAAAAACAACCATTAAAAGATGAAGAAAAAGAGAATTCTGCATAACCTGCATATTTTGTAACACTCACGGTCGTCACCTAGTAGTCACGACCGTGACACGCTAAAAGGAGCACTCACGACCGTGACAAGTCCCTCACGACCGTGACGCATATCAAACAAGGAACACGAACGTGACACCCTTGTCACGACCGTGACAAGGGAAAACTAGGGTATTTGACTGAAGACTTGTTCATGAACGTTACGCTACATGAAATCCAACGTGCCTATTTTCCAACAGACCAAGTATTCCCACGTTCCCTGGATTCTCTCATTTCCTACGAGGCCCAAACATAAATTCCAACTGCCAAGCCCATTTAGTTTGCTATAAATAGATTTGTTTCAATGAACAATTTACACAGAGTTTTAGTTTTTAATTTTCTTGCGGAAGCTCTGCCGATTTTATTTTGCACCCTTTATTTTTCCAGCATTAATTTCCTTGCTTTAATTTTCTTGTATCCCAACCAACCTTATAACAATTTCCAACATCAGGAAATTGTTATAAATTAATTTGTTTCAAAGCCTTCAGATTCTTTTAGAATTTATTTCCGATTCCGGTCAGTACTCCGAGCTTTCCAGCCTGTGGAAGAAGGAGTCTACTACTTTTATTGTTATCCAGGTTTATATTAAATTGCATTTATATTTATGTTGACTATTTATTTTTCTGTCATGCATATTTTATTTTATGTTTCTCTGCCTCTGTCTGGTTCAACAATAATGAGTAGCTAAACACCTTAGGGCGGTATGTAACTAAAACAGACTAAATCGGTAAAATCAACTCTAGGCTTAAAATAATTAAGAGCTTAATATTCTGGCTGAGACTTTTTATTATAAAATCAACCTTTTTGTTACGAGAGTAAGGAAAGTGTATTAGGTTAGGTCAAGACCACGAGAGTGTGAGATTTTAACCAGATAGCTAAAGTTAGGCATTTAATTTAAACACAGCGAGAGCGCTTTAAAATGAATTAGAATTACTAAGTTTCCAAAAATTATTTCTAAACACTTATGGGCTAGCGAGAGCAGGCATAGGGCTTTAGGGGTAAGATCTGAGATAAGACCACGAGAGTGTGAGTTAAAGATATTTAAGCTGGTAACCTCTACAGAATAGATTAAGTGAACCATCTTTATAAGCCTAGGTTAGATTGACCCGCCTAAGTTAACATAATTACATACCGACCGCCTTAGTATTATTTATTAAACTTAAATTTAATTCCCGTCTTTAATCTTTAAAAACAACCAAAAATCGTGACAACCCTTCACCTTAGCTAAACTAGAAATTCCTCTAGCACTAAGTAACTATAGAGTCCCTGTGGATCGATAATCTTAAATATTACTTCGATAGGCTGTGCACTTGCAGTTAAGATACCGCTAGACACATTAATTAGATACGTCTTTAGCCCATCAAGTTTTTGGCGCCGTTGCCGGGGACCTTAATTTAGTTACTAGTGCACTTTAGGGTAGCATTGTCTAGACTAAGGTAACAACTATTTTCTTTTCTTAATTTAAATTCCCGAGTGTATGCCAAGTACTCGCTCCCAAGGCGAAGACTTGCAACCTCTAATCCCAGAATCGGAACGCTTCTTACACGTAAGAAGACGGATATTCGATTACGAACAAAATTACAATATTCCAGATCTTCAATTAGATCCACCTAAACTAGTCGTAACATCAAAGGACACAGAGATGGCTGAAGAACAGAATCACCCACTCAAATATTACGCTAGTCCTTCGCAAGCTGAACCGCATTCCAGCATTGCCGCACCGGCTATCAACCGAAACGATTTCGAACTAAAACCTTCGCTGATATCAACCGTGCAACAAAATCAATTCTCCGGAAATCCTACCGAGGATCCGAACCTTCATCTTTCGATCTTTGTGCAATACGCAGATACCGTAAAAGCCAATGGAGTTACCCAATAAGCTATTAGACTACGTCTTTTTCCTTTTTCATTTCGAGACAGAGCGAGAGCCTGGCTTCAATCTCTGCCTTCGAATTCAGTAACTACATGGGAGGAACTAAAGAGAGTTTTCTTGACCAGATATTTCCCACCTAGCAAGACAGCTATGCTGAGAGCTCAGATCAACGGATTTAAGCAAAAGGAAAACGAATCACTATTCGAAGCTTGGGAACGCTATAAAGATATGCTGAGACTTTGTCCACATCACGGATTAGTAGAATGGATGGTCATCCATACCTTCTATAATGGACTCTTGCACAATACAAGAATGACAATTGACGCTGCCGCAGGCGGTGCACTAATGGACAAAGAATATAACGATGCTTATGCACTTATCGAAAGTATGGCTCAAAACCATTACCAATGGGGAAGCGAGAGAGTCGCAACTGAGAAACCAACAAAAGGAGGTATGTACAAAGTGAGTAGTATGGACCAAGTCAATGCAAAGTTTGACCAACTAAACCAAAAGATCGACAACTTGGCCATAACACCAACAACCACCGTGGCTGCAGTAACACCTAACTGTGAGTTATGTGGAGTTCCAGGACATGAAGTTCCTGATTGTCAACTATTAACAGGAATTCCCACAGATCAAGTGAATTATGCTCAAGGAAACCCATACTCAAACACATACAACCCAGGTTGGAAGAATCATCCGAACTTCTCCTATAAGAATAACAATGCTTTATACGCACCAGGTCAAGCACCAGCTACACCACCAGGATATCAAAAGACTGCTCCTAATGTCCCTAGAAAATCGAACCTTGAATTGATGATGGAGAACTTTATAGCAAACCAATCTCAGACAAACAAGGACTTCTTAAACCAAAACATACACACTAGTGAGCAGATTAAGCAATTAGTGAGCAAAGTAGATGCATTAGCTACACATAACAAAATGCTTGAAACTCAGATTTCACAAGTAGCTCAACAACAAGCACCTACCACTGCACCAGCTGGAGTATTTCCTGGACAACCTCAACCTAATCCGAAAGGACAGGCCAATGCTGTGATATTAAGAAGTGGCAAGGAACTTGACGGACCTACCGATCCAAGACTTGACAATCCAGCCATGTACCAAAAACCGGATAAACCGACTGAAATGGTGAATGATCCAGAAGAAAAGGAAGATGATAATCAAGAAGCAGTGGAGAAAGAAAAGCCTTATGTGCCTCCACCACCCTATAAACCACCAATTCCGTACCCTCAGAGATTAACCAATTCCAAGACGATGGGCCAGTTTAAGAAATTTGTCGAACTTCTGAAACAGTTGAATATTACTATTCCGTTTACAGAAGCCATCACTCAAATGCCCTCGTATGCTAAGTTTTTAAAAGAAATCTTATCTAATAAGAAAAAGATAGAGGATAACGGAACCGTTACACTTACTGCTGAGTGTAGCGCCATAATTCAGAATAATATGCCTCCTAAGCTAAAAGATCCAGGAAGTTTCTCTATACCCTGTGTAATAGGAAAATTCGTCATTGACAAAGCTCTATGCGATTTAGGAGCCAGTATCAGTGTTATGCCCTTAATGATTTTCAAAAGGCTAGACATGGGAGACCTAAGACCAACTAAAATGTCTGTTCAACTAGCCGATCGCTCTGTTAAATATCCTGTAGGCATACTAGAAAACGTCCCAGTACGTATAGGACAATTCTACATCCCTACTGATTTCATAATCATGGACATCTCTGAAGACTCCACTACACCTATCATACTAGGAAGACCATTCTTAGCTACCGCCGGAGCTATAATAGACGTGAAGAGAGGAAAGCTAACCTTTGAAGTAGGTGAAGAGAAAGTTGAATTTATTTTAACACAATTCTTACAATCACCAGCTATAGAGGATACATGCTATCTACTGGACGTAATTGACGAATGTGTAAGAGAAATGGAAATGAAAGAAACTACCTATTCTAAAATTATGAAAATTCAAATCCCTCCGATTTTAGAAGATGATAATTGGCGTAAACCGTATCAGGATGATAGTCTAAGCGAAAGTTTAGCACTTACACCGGATCCCATGCCAAGTAAAGATAAACCTACATTAGGATTAAAAACTTTACCTAAGAACCTAAGATACGAATTCTTAGACATTGAATGTAAAAGACCAGTTATAATAAATTCCAGTCTAGGAACAATCGAAACAAAGAAACTTTTAGATGTCTTAAAGAAATATCCATTTGCGTTAGGATATAACATATCTGATCTCAAAGGAATATGCCCTTCAATCTGTATGCATCGTATTCTGCTAGAAGAAGATTGCAAAACCTCCAGAGAATCTCAAAGAAGAATTAACCCAATCCTTAGCACTGTAGTAAAGGAAGAAGTTAAGAAACTACTAGATGCCGGAATAATATATCCAATCTCTGATAGTAAATGGGTTAGTCCAGTACATGTAGTACCAAAGAAAGGAGGTATCACTGTTGTGAAAAACGCTAAAGGCGAATCGATATCATAAAGAGTAGTGACAGGACATAGAGTGTGCATCGATTATCGTAAACTAAACAAAGCCACTCGAAAAGATCATTTCCCACTACCTTTTATAGATCAAATGTTAGAACAATTAGCCAAGCATTCTTATTTCTGTTATCTTGATGGTTACTCAGGATTTTTCCAAATCCCTATCCACCCAGATGATCAAGAAAAGACTACATTCACATGCCCTTATGGAACGTTCGCTTATAGACGAATGCCCTTTGGATTATGCAACGCTCCTGCAACCTTTCAAAGATGTATGATGTCAATCTTCGCAGATTTTATAGACAATAACATGGAAGTGTTCATGGACGATTTCTCTGTATGCGGGCAAAGTTTTGAAGGATGCCTATCAAATTTAGAAATGGTGTTAGAAAGATGTGTAAAAGTAAACCTCGTGCTTAACTGGGAGAAGTGTCATTTTATGGTCAGAGAAGGAATCGTATTAGGACACGTTATATCCGACAAGGGAATTGAAGTTGATAAAGCTAAGATAGAAGTCATAAAAGATCTTCAACCCCCAAAAACCGTTCGAGAAATACGAAGTTTTTTAGGACACGCCGGTTTCTACCGACGATTCATCAAAGATTTCTCGAAAATCACTAAACCTCTTACTGGTTTATTAATGAAAGACGCTGAGTTCATATTCAATGAAGATTGTCTTAAAGCATTCGAAACTCTAAAAACAACCCTCATCACCGCACCTATCATGCAACCCCCTGACTGGAGATTACCTTTCGAAATCATGTGCGATGCGAGTGACTATGCTGTAGGCGCAGTTCTAGGCCAGAGGAAGGACAAGAAACTTCATGCGATTTACTATGCCAGTAGAACCTTAGATTCTACTCAGATGAACTACACCACTACTGAAAAAGAATTGTTAGCAGTTGTCTTTGCGCTTGACAAATTTCGTTCTTACCTAGTAGGAGCGAAAATAATCGTTTACACAGACTACGCTGCTATCAGATATCTATTGACTAAGAAAGATGCTAAACCAAGACTCTTGAGATGGATTTTACTCTTACAAGAGTTTGATCTCGAAATAAAAGATAAGAAAGGCACTGAAAACGTCGTAGCGGACCATTTATCTAGAATAGAAGGTATTAAACCCGAACAAGTGCCGATTAACGATGATTTTCCGTATGAACAGCTGATAGCACAAATAGGAAGCGACCCAGTTCAGTTAGACGTAGATGAACCAGAACCCGTGGAAACAATCCAAACGACTGTAGGACTGCCATGGTACGCTGACATTGTTAACTACCTAGCTGCAGGAGCTCTTCCACCTGATTTAACCTATCAGCAGAAAAAGAAATTCTTTCACAATCTCAAACATTACTATTGGGATGAACCATTATTGTTCAAAAGAGGACCCGATGGAATCTTTCGTCGATGTATTCCCGAAGAAGAAATAGAAGATGTCATTGCTCATTGCCATTCATCTCCTTATGGTGGACATGCAAGCACTTCCAAGACTTGTGCAAAAATCTTGCAAGCCGGCCTATTCTGGCCTAATCTATGGAAAGATGTCCACATCGCTGTTATAAATTGCGATCGGTGTCAACGCACCGATAATATTTCAAGAAGAGATGAAATGCCTCAAAAAGGAATATTGTAAGTAGAAATCTTTGACGTCTGGGGAATAGATTTCATGGGACCATTCCCATCATCTTTCGGTAATAATTACATACTCGTAGCTGTTGATTATGTTTCAAAGTGGTTTGAAGCTATAGCTTCTCCTACAAATGACACACGAGTAGTAATAAAGCTTTTCAAAAGTATAATCTTTCCCAGATTTGGTGTGCCTAGACTCGTCATAAGTGACGGTGGCTCGCACTTCATTTCAAAAATCTTTGACAAATTACTATCTAAGTATGGAGTAAGACACCGTGTGGAAACACCATATCATCCACAAACAAGTGGACAAGTCGAAGTCTCGAACGAGAAATCAAACAAATCTTAGAAAAGACTGTCGCCATATCTCGGAAAGATTGGTCATCTAAACTTAATGAAGCTTTATGGGCTTATAGGACAGCTTACCAGACACCCATAGGAACTACACCTTTCAAATTAGTTTATGGAAAATCTTGTCACCTCCCGGTAGAACTAGAACACAAAGCTTATTGGGCAATCAAAACTCTCAATATAAACTATAATGCTGCAGGAGAAAAGCGAATCCTAGATATTAACGAATTAGAAGAGTTAAGGCTAGATGCTTATGAGAATGCTAAGATATATAAAGAAAGAACTAAGAAATGGCATGATAAACGCCTATCTAGGAAAGAATTTAGTGTGGGAGACGTTGTACTCCTCTTTAATTCAAGACTTAGGCTCTTTCCTGGAAAACTAAAATCTAGATGGTCAGGACCCTTTGAAATAACTAGAGTATTCCCGAGTGGAGCAATAGAAATTAAGGGTAGGAATAGTGAACCATTCACGGTAAACGGACAACGTTTAAAACATTATCATAAAGTTGAAAATAGAGATTATGCAAATAGTCTAAGGCTTTTAGAGTTGTCCACTAATTTCCCTGATTAATCTACACCTAAGCATTACGTCAGGCTTTAGACGATAAAAACAACGCTTAGTGGGAGGCAACTCATTTAGTCAATTAAATCATTTTGATCATTTTATTATATTGTCATTTATCATTTTATTATTCGTTTGTTTGTTTTGCCATTTTATAGTTTTATTTCATTATTACTATTATTGCTTTTATTTATGCATTTTATTTTCTTATTTTTCCTTATTTTAATTTTAAATCACTTTTACAGATTTTCTAAAGTCTTTTCCACTTTCCTTCTCCCCCTGATTTGTTTCCTCCGTATTTACACTAACTATGGCTAACCAACCGATAAACCTTATGGAAACCAAATTTAGAGGTAGGAACCAAAGAAGGAAATTTGAAGAGTTATCACAGAGACCAATGGATTTGACTCTGTACCCGGATGATCTGACTATGGAAACCTTAGGTATACATGATAGCATCCTATACTTGTTTAACCGACTTGGATGGGAGAATTCACTGATTCAAAAAAAGTTTGTGACCTACCGCGAGCTCACCCTTGAGTTCCTCAGCTCCTTAGTTTACCTACCCGAGCGTGGTTTTGGATTCAGGAAAGGATTTATCAGTTTCCGCCTATTTGGAATAGAATATGACTTTAACCATAAAGAACTAGCTGACTTATTAGGATTCCCTAGTGGACCCTTTGCTTTTACTACCACACAGGTAGAATTGATGGACATTGAGCTGGATTTCTTTTGGGGAACCTTAACCGGAAACTACCACCCTGAACCAAATAACATGAACAATGATGAGATACATAACCCTGCTATCCGTTACTTCCATAAGATCCTTGCCCACACCTTCTTTGGAAAAGAAGAAAACCTTACTGGAGTATCTAAAGATGAGATATTCATTATGTCATGTTTCACTAATGGACAGCCAGTCAATAGTGTGCCTTTCATGATGCAAACCTTCACCCGAATCCAAGAAGAACCTGATTTACCTATATTAGTAGGAGGTCTTATAACCATGATTGCTGATGCCTTAGGACTTAGATACCAATTGCACAGGTGTAACCGTTTAGGTACCATCCGTCCTATGAATCTTAACTTTTGCTTTAACCGCCATATCATAAGGAATTTAGGACATCCACCTTTCGAGTACCTAATCAGGAATGAAGTAGTAACCCTGTTCACACTACCAAACCATGCTAGAGTGAGTGTTCACAATAAGGATAATTGGCTTTATGAGTTAACCCCTCCTGACTATCCATCTACTCCTAAAACAACTCAATCTTACAAGATAAGGGATGATATAATGACCGATGTAGAAAGTGACCCTGAGACACCTCCTGGTTACCATGACATTGACCACACTGACGAAGTGATTGAAACCCCTGAAGTGAATCAAGTAGAATATGCTGACAACTTAAAGAAAATCATGAACACTCTTGAAGCTTACCAAGCCGATATAAATACTGTTAAGGATGAGATTAAAAGCATGCGATTGGACATTATAGGTTTAACTGACATAACATGTGAGCAATTCTACCACCTGAACTCTGCAATCGAAGATTTGAAGAAGCACTTTTGAAAATGCTGTAGTGATCTAGCTTATTTTACTTATTGTTTTCGTTTCTAGTTAGTTTTACATTTCGCAAACAATTTCGTACCGTATTTTTATTAATGTAATTTCATTTCAATTATCAAAAGCAAAGCACTTCTAGTTTACAAATTTTTCCAATTTAATCAATTTCTATGCTTTCAATTTATTTGCTGTTATATTTAAATTGATTAATGTTTTATATAGTCTCTCGTGTGATGAAATTTACAAGTACTATGTTGGTATTATATATTATATATTGTTTGTGTTTAATATAGAGTGAGAAGTGATCATAAAATATTATATAAATTATATGAAGCGTGAGAGAGATATTGCATTCTGGAAATTATTCAAAGTTTTAAGCCCTCACGGTCGTGATCATCCTCTAACGATCGTGACAAGCTAATTAGCGCGTCACGACCGTCATCCCCCCTTCACGACCGTGACGACCCCAGTTATAGGATTCATGAGAAACATAACTGTTCTTCTTCACAACCTCTTCCTCTTTCAACTTCCATAACTTTCAAAATCCCCTATTATCTCTTCCAACTCCCGTAACCTCCCATTACCCAAATTAAACCCCATTAACCTCTCCATTAACTCCACACTTATCACATTCTCACCTTGCATTATAATCCGAACCAATTTCCTCTCATTTTATCACTTTTCTCACAAAAACCAAAAACCTCTTATCTCCCACTCTTGTTCTTGCATGCAATGGAAGCAATTCAATTCAGAGATGGTGAGCTTGGAGAAAACCAGAGACAGAGGTTCATCCGATTCCAGAACCGTGGTGTTCAACCCACGCGATATGTCGACACTGTCTGTTTGAGAGAATTGGGAATGCTCAACAGTGTCAAGAGCCTGCTTCAGAAGGTTGATCTATGGGATCTATGCAGTCAGCCCCAGCCCACATTCGAGCTTCTGACATTGGAATTTTTGAGTTCGTTTCATTACATCACTCCTACCGGTTCTCAGAGTCAACTCACCGGCGTTGCTAAGTTCAGATTGCTTGGCCGGGAGTTCGAAGTTTCGCAAACAAGGATCACCGAGCTGCTAGGCTTCGATCACGGGAATGAAGCTCACCTCCGTGTGCCGGACAATTTCAGTGAAACCGCTTTCACCTTATGGCACGACATCACCAACACCCGTGCCTCAGCCTTTCAGAGCCTGAATGCTACGCATATCCACAACCCGGCGATCAGATACTTTCATCGCATCATCTGTAACACCATCTTTGCACGAGAGAGTAACCACAAGCTCAACTCCAAGGAGCTTTTGTTCTTGCACTACGCCTTGAATGACGAGCCCATCAATGCTGCCCCATTCATACTGTCCCATATCCAGTCCATAGCGCAAAGAGGCGCAACCCCCTTTTACATAGGCGGCATTGTCACTACCCTCGCCATTCAGCTGGAGCTTGGTGACTTGGTCGTCACATTTCCTAGCAGAGCCGCCGAATTCCTAACGAAGAATTATTGCAGGTCCACCCACTTGATTGCTCAGAGAGAGGATGGCAGGTTTAGCCCTGTTATCCAAGGCACTGTTTATCACCACATCATCCTGCCGTGCCGTGACCGCATCGATCCGTCTAGCCGAGCCAACTGGCTATTTGCTTTACCGGATGCTGCCGACCACGCCCCCATTCCTGATGAGCAGGCCGATCCACCAGCGGACGAGATGCAAGACACCATGGATGCAGCTGAGCCTGTCCAGGACATTCCTGAGTCATCCATCCGACAGCCTCCTGCACAAGAATTCACACTTGAGGACGTCCTCCGTGCGATTCATCAGCAAAATCAGATGAATGCCGCACTGGAGCGAAGGCAGAAGGAGCAACATGATGCATTACTCCTAGCTGTTGCCACCAACCAGAGGTCTACTGATGAGAAGCTCGGAGAGATCTTTAGCGAGCTAGAGGCTTTGCGCATTGATATCACTGCTATCACCGGTACCGGTTCTGATCCTGAAGCGACTCCGACCAGACGCTCCCGCACCAGAAGCCGAGGCCGTGGTCATCAGCAGCCTTAGTTTTAGTTTTTGTTTATGTTTTTCCATTTCCGTTGTTTGTATTGTACTTTAACCGCTATTATATCACAACATTAAGGACAATGTCTGATATAGTGTGGGAGAGGTACCTTTCATTTTTCGCATTTTCCATTCCGTATTTTTCCATTCCGTTGTATTTCCTTTTCGTAAGTTAATGAAACAGAGCAATATTTGTGCTATTTTCTTTAGTTTCGAACTTTCCCCGTTTATTTAGCCATACCGAAAAAAACTTTAATTAATTCTTCGCATTACCCGACTTACCTACGAAATCATAATTAGGAAGCTGAGAACGATTCAACAAGATCAATACAGTCTTGACACCTTAGACTTCCCACTTAAGCAATTCCGTTCCGATGATTGTTACGACTACACCTTAAGTTTCAGTTCAAAAGTAACCCCTAGTAGTTTATACTAGCAGTCAGCACCGTCTGAACACAAACCACGTGGGGAGCCGATGAATATAAGTGTTTGATGCCTAATCTATAATGATCCTTCATATCTCGATGCAAATGAAAAGAAATTGCACCAAAGTACACGGTTGCATATAAGAAACGAGAAATATGAGAAGGAGTCCATTGCGGGTTGGTTCAGAGGTACTGGTTCTGAACTTGGTAGGGCGTGCTACGACTCGATCCCCCACAACCTCCAAATTGGATAATGTATGTAGGGTTACCACATTCGTGTACCAGACCCCGTGCTTATAAAGGATCAAATTCGCTAACCGGCTACTCCACTACGTGCGTGCTAAGGCAAAGGGCTTAATGTGATTGCGCTAGAATGAAACCGGGAGAAATAAGATCGAAAGACTCTAGGTGAAATCGTAAAGCAATTACCGAATGTTTCGTTTAACGGGAAGTCGACGACTTAGCTTGTTGCTTGTGTCATTAGTGTATCGTTAGTGTTTTATCAAAGTACCGGTTTATCTGAAAAAATGGTTCCTTCGTACGGTTTGGTATGTGTGTGCGTCGATAAAAACTTGTTCGACAATTTTCAACCGACTATTTGCTTGAGGACAAGCAAAGGTTTATGTTTGGGGAAGTTTGATAACGAGAAAAAGTATTGATTATATTGCTATGTTTCAATACCGTTTTATCGCATAATTGTCGTTTTTACACCCGATTCCTCGAGTTTTCTTTGCCATTTTGCAGGTACATCATATACAGAGCTAAATCATGAGCCACAAGTGAAATGAGAAAAAACAACCATTAAAAGATGAAGAAAAAGAGAATTCTGCATAACCTGCATATTTTGTAACACTCACGGTCGTCACCTAGGAGTCACGACTGTGACACGCTAAAAGGAGCACTCACGACCGTGACAAGTCCCTCACGACCGTGACGCATATCAAACAAGGAACACGAACGTGACACCCTTGTCACGACCGTGACAAGGGAAAACTAGGGTATTTGACTGAAGACTTGGTCATGAACGTTACGCTACATGAAATCCAACGTGCCTATTTTCCAGCAGACCAAGTATTCCCACGTTCCCTGGATTCTCTCATTTCCTACGAGGCCCAAGCATAAATTCCAACTGCCAAGCCCATTTAGTTTGCTATAAATAGATTTGTTTCAATGAACAATTTACACAGAGTTTTAGTTTTTAATTTTCTTGCGGAAGTGTTGCACCCCAAAATTTGCCCTCACAATACAAGACTTTGTGTTCTAAGAAGGTTCACAAGGTTCACAAGTTCTCCAATGCTTATATAACCTTTCATGAGGTTCATGAAGTCTACAAGTCACTTCTTGAAGGTTCACAAGGTTCACAAGCCTCTCAACATTTACAAGACCTTTCATGAGGTTCATGAAGTCCATAGGTTGCTTCTCGAAGGTTCACAAGGTTCACAAGTTTCTCAATGGTTACAAAGCTTTCCTGAGGTTTATGAGGTCTACAAAGCCACTTCATGAGGTTCACAAGGTTCACAAGCTTCACAATACCTCCCATGAGGTTCACAAGACACTTTATGAAGATTCACAAGGTTCACAAAGTCACAATTGGTCAAAAGAGTTGACAATTCCCTCAGACAATTCACCTCCTAAGCAGTGCATCCAAAACTAGGGTTTTGACTTTAATCAGGCTAAGTGGACTTCCAATACCTCAAGTGAGTTTCATAACATCTTATATGTGTGTAAGAACCCCCATGTCAAGTTTCAAGACTTTTCTCAAAAGTTTGCTCAGTCAGATGATCAGATAAGTCAAAATCAGTCAATGCAGTTAAAAAGTCAAACTGAGGTCAACTGTGGTCAAACCAAAGTCAAACTTCATGATTTTTTGCCAACATCAAGTATATGAAGTAAAATTCATCATTTGATCAAGGGTTGATCATGATTCATCAAGGAGATTCCAGATCATCAATAATCAGGAGTTTCTAAATTAGGGTTTCCTCAGTAAAAGTCAACTGAACTTTGACCAGGCATAACTTTCACATACTTCATCACCAAGTCTCCATAAAAAGCTCATTTTGAAGGAAATTGAATTCCCTACAACTTTGATGTTGAAAGTTAAGCCCAAAAATGCTTCATTTGAAAGATATGATCTAAGACATTATAGGTCATTTCAAAAGTCAACAAAAAGTCAACAACTTCAAAAGGGCATAACTTGAGATTGGTAAATGATATGGACCTGAAACCAATGGGGTTGTTTAGAGGACTCTTCAAGATTTCCAAAAAGTCCAAGAACACCCTCATACCTTTAAAATTGAGGGAGATGTGTCCTTGCAAAGTTGGGCAATTTTGTGATGGTTTATATTGAAAAAGGGGGCCTAAAAGCAATTTTCTCCAAATGGGCTGGCCAAATTATGACCCAACCCATACAATAAGAACATGCACGAAATTTCCATGATATTTTCATATTTTTTATTTTATTTAATTAATTTATTATGATTTATTACATTTAAAATCATTTTAAATTTAAATAAAATATTAAACATGAAGATATATCTTTGTGATTGAATCTAGAAAGTCTTAAAGGGTGATTGGAGTCAAAGAGGAATGAAATCATGTGAATTGTCCCAAAATAGCAAGCATTCAAGAGCAAATATTTGAATTTTACAACACCATCTTTTTCAATCTTTTTTGGATCAAATATCCACACAACCCATCCATGTTTCTGACCTAAATCACTCCCACATATATACTAAGCATAACCCTAGTCCTCACTCACGAAATCAAGCAGCCACAGTGTAAGTTTCAAAACTCAAATTTCAAGCAAAAAGTGAGATTCGGATTCTTCCATACAAGAGGTTTCAAGGTAAACTAAGAACATAGACATGTTCTATGGACATCCCTGAAGCTAAAGCATCACACATATGCATCTCATGTCCACCAAATTGGCCAACCCGAAGCAAACTTTGTCTTGAATATATTTTTTTCGATTCTAACAATTCATTGCATATTACTGACTTTTGATTATGTAAACTTGTTTGTCCATGACTATAGATGAAATCTGGATGAATTGGTGAAGCTCCATGGCCTAAAACGAAATTCACCATAGTTAGGGTTTTGACCAAGAATTGGGGTTTCGTGATTTACAAAATATAAATGATTTCTAAGATCATGGCTAGACTTGAATGGACCTCTGGAATGTGTTTATGTTTTCAATTTTGTGAAATTGTACGTTTTCATTGCTTGTTGATGTTCATAGGTTTTGCTGGGAAAATATTCTTCGCAGGAAAATTTGTAATAATATTCGCAGGAAAATCCTACGAATTTTGAGGAAGAAGATGACTGGCTTGGCGCGCAGTCTATATTTCAAATTTTGATTTCAAATATTATTTTCATGTTTTGTTTATTATCACAAGCTTGATGCTTGTCCCAGTGGAAGGATGCGTATACGTTTGATGCAATGGCCAGAGTTCGAATCATGCTGGGGCCATTATTTTTTGTTTTATTTTCAGGATAAAAGCATGCATAATATATAATATGTTGTTATCAATCCATGACCAGAAGGGCTCTCCCAGCCAGGTGGTAAAGCGCGCGTATGTACATCCATAAGGTCCTGGGTTCAACACCAACCCAGGCCTTTTATTTTTTCATTATTTTCTGGATTTTGCAAGGCAAGGCATAAAACAAACTTTGTTCACTCTTCTATCACCTACGCTTGGCTGGCCTGGTGGAAGATGTTTTGGCTGGCAAACATGAGGGCAAGGGATCAAAACCTAATCAAGGTCAGTTCTAAATTTTTATCACCTATTTCTTCTATTTTCTTAATTAATTATATTTTTGTTTATTATAAAAACCTAATTTCTAAATGACCTAATTTTATTTTCTTTGTGTTCTAAAAAAAATATGTTATAAGTTATTTTCTTAAAATATATAAAAAATGTTTTTTTCTTATTTTGTAAATATATTCATATTATGTATATATGTAAAATTTAGATAATTAGATTTAGATTAATCCCATAAACCCTAATTATAGTTTAACCCTAATTCTCACAAACCCTAAAATATTTTTCTAAATAAAATTTAATTCTGTTTTTTTTAATTCCTAATATAATTATAATTTTTCATAAAATTTTGTAAATATAGTTATAATTCAAATTAATTTTTTCTTTTAATGTTTAGAAATAATTTAATTTAGGATAATTATATTTTTGTATATGGTTAAAAATAATTTGTAAATATAATAACTAATAGAATTAAATTTTAAATATGATATTTAAAATCTATCTTTTTCTTATAATATGTATATAAATATGAATATATGTTAATCATAATTAAAATTTTGTAATACATTTGAAAATAATTTAATAATTAGTATATGAATTAAAAATTATTTAGTTGTGTACGTTAATTTCTTCTTATATTATTTTTGGTTTCTATTATTACTATTAATTATATTGTTACCAATTTTTGCTTATTAACCTTTTAATTAATTTTTATTACTAACCATATTATTATTTATTATTCTTATGTTTCTAACCTTATTTATTATTTCTAATTGTTATTATTATTATCACTAACCCATTTATAATTCAATTATGTTTATTATTATTATTTTGCTAATCTTATTTATTGTTATTTGCTAACCCCTTATATTTATTATTTATTGTTTATTTATTTATTATTTTGTTTAATATTTTGCTTATTATTATAATTTCTTGTAATTGTTTCCCGGATGTAATTGTAATTATTTAATTATTATTTTTGTTATGGTTAGTAATTAGGGAGTGTAAAACATGTTTGTTATTTAAAAAATAAATTTAGATAATTTTTAATATAAGATAATTAAAATAAACACTCACACACACGTAAGTCGATTTTAATCGCCGTCTCACTTTCTAAGGTTATCCCTCAGGTTGCCTACGAATAATGGTCAAGTGGGGTGTATAAAGCAAGTCCCTTAAAATAGAAAATCATCAAAGTCCCTTATGGTTGCCTTTACGAATCGAGTCCCTTCGGAAAAATGATGATAGTCCCTCATATGTGCTAAATACACCCCACAGTTGCCTTCATAATCAGATTGTCCCTCACATGTCCCTTAAACATCCAAGGTAAAGACTACCTACTCCTTAATAGTAGGGATAGTCTTACCAAGGAAAGGATAAAGAATAAGAAAGACCTTAAACATTAGGGTAGGTTCCTCCTATGTACTTGCTCACTTCAAAACTTTTTCACACTTAAACAAATTTCCAACAAATTTTCAAACAAGTTTTTACACATCCGTACATGGATTATTTATTAACTATTCTGAAAATTTTCTATTCACACACTACACTTTCAAAAGCAATTTAAAGTGAGCTTAAGTACCTAAGAGCCCATGGATAACCATGGATGAAAAGGATGCTAATACCTTCCCTTTTCATAACCTACCCCCCGGACCCAAAATATTCTCTTAAGGTCTTTCCTGTTCTTTTATAACCTTTCCTTATGGATAAAATAAAATTCGGTGGCGACTCTTGCTATCCGCAACATTGTTCAAAGTCAGTTCTCCCACCGTGTTACAGAACTGGCGACTCTGCTGGGGATTTAAATTAAAGAGGGGTACCCTTAGGAATTAGATCACTTTAAATTGTTTGCCTTGTTTGCTTTATATTATCTTGTTGGGGTGCTCTTATGTGTGAAAGGTCCTAACCCGGATCTAGTGTACCTTAGGTAAATGGCAATAGACCAAGGAAACTGTACGACGTATATCGATACGGTTGATCTGGTGGCCATAGTTAGTGCGACTTCTTGGTTGGTGCTTATGTTCCTTAAGTCCAGTTGAGGATAATATGAGGCTGCCATATGTTGTCAATGCACTAACTAACTTTTAGAACCCTAGTTAACTCATCTTGGCCTTTAGAAAGTAGTGAGGTAACCGGCTTTGGTGCAGACTGAAGTTGGTTGACACTCGATGCTACACTCATTGAGATCTTAAACTTGGAGGGTTTTGGTTGGCAAGTAAGTTGCCTTCTGATCAACCACCCTTGTGAAGGATCAATGATATTGAGATCCCTTAGAACCTGGTTACTTTTGTAGGACAGGATGAACCATCTAACTTCAGGGGAGGGTACTTACCTTTGAACCTCATGCAAGCCTTTAAACCTAGGGCTATGGTGTGACTTGTTTGTGTGTGCCACATGTTTGTGATTGAGCATAACATCATGACATCATCATGCATCATAAGCATAGCATTTTCCCTAACCATTTCAAGGACCAAAGGATTTATCTTTGTTCTTTGTTGCAGGTCATGGCTTCTGCTCGTAGAAACACCATCAGGATCAACTTTGTGGGGATACCTCCCAAGCTTAAAGAGTTGGTTTCTCAAGTGTCTGATCACTCCCAGTTCAACAAGAGACATGGTCACCTATTGGATCTAGTCACTTCAGGGTTCAGTGAAGACATGATGAGTGTCCTGTTTTAGTTCTTTGATCCTAAACACCATTGCTTCACATTCCCCGACTATCAGCTGGTTCCAACCATGGAGGAGTTCTCTAAACTTCTGGGTATACCTGTTCTTGATCAAAGACCCTTCACAGGTTTGGAGAAGGAGCTTAAACCAGAAGTCATTGCTGCAGCTCTACATCTGAAGAAGTCTGACATTGTTCTAGAAACGAGAAGTGGAGTCAAGGGTATTCTTGCCAAGGTATTAGTGGATAAAGCTCAAATGTTCTTGAAGGCCATGAGCTATGATGCTTTTGAGGAGATCTTAGCCTTGCTGATATATGGCTTAGTATTGTTCCCCAATCCAGATCAGTTCATAGATGTTCATGCCATCAACATTTTCCTGAGTCACAATCCAGTGCCTACATTGCTTGGAGACATCCTACATTCTCTTCACACCCGTACTACAAGGGCAAGAGGAACTTTGATGTGCTGCATACCTTTACTCTCTAGGTGGTTTATTTCTCACCTTCCTCGCTCAGTAATGAAGAATGAGCAAGGGTTCAGATGGTCCAAGAGGATCATGTCACTATCTCACTCAGATATCCATTGGTGCTCCAGATCTATGGAGAATGTCACCATCATTGACCGTTGTGGGGAGTTTCCTAATGTGCCACTTCTAGGCATAAGAGGAGGCATTACCTACAACCCCTCTCTAGCTTTACGACAGTTTGGTTACGCCCGAAGTGATGGTCCACATGACATGTTGATTCAGGGCATTGTGTTTGATTACGACAACGATCTTCAGGGTTACCGTCAGAGATTCATACGAGCTTGGGGAAAAGTAAACAGGGTTGACAGCAAGACACTGGAGCCTAAGTACACTATTCCTATGGAGGCATATCTCAGATGGGTACGATCTCGTGCTCAGACACTCATGATGCCATATCCTGCTATCCTGCCAGTTACCATGGAACCTGTTGCTGAAGGAGACACAGCTTATACCATCCTTCACCCAGACATGCCTACTGATAAGGAAGACTTGCAGAGATCATGGATCCAACTGAAGGAGCAAAGGGATACTTTCGAGGCTCATTACAAAGCAAGCCAAGCAAGAATCCTAGAGCTCACAAAGCAACTTCACGAGGAACGAAACCTCAACTCATACCTCAACACAAAGAGGAAACGTCCATGGGAGACTTAAAACCCCATCTTTTGTACTTATTTCATTTCCATTTTTTGTAAGCCTAAAAGGCAAAACAAGTTATTACTAATAAAAAGTTACTTTCTTGTTTGTTTAAGCAAATTTAAATCCTGCGGTCCTTGAAAACATTGCATATGCATTCCCATATCATTTCATTGCATCACAGGTTTATAATTGTGCACAGGTTTCTCATCTTCTCGCTGTTTATTTCAGCAATGGCTCTTGAACAATCAGTTAAGGATCTTCAGGCACAGAATGCACAGTTCCAAGAGCTGATCTTGAACCTGTCTAAGGGGCAAGATGATTTGAAGGCACTGCTGGCCAAGAAGACTAAGAAGACTAGAAGGTCTGTTGGGTTGCTCAACATGGGAAGAAGGTTCAAGGGTCCTGTTAAGACCAAGGAACAAATTGATGACTATGAATCTGAGGAATCTGAGAAAGAGAGAGGCAGTCTCCACAACACTATGGGGGACTCTGATTCTGAGGCTAATTACTACCATGAGCCTAATGAAGACAAATTCAAGATGCTGGTGGATAGGATGGATGCTATGGAATTACAGAAATCATCTGGGCTGGATTTTGAAGATTTGAGTCTGATATCTGGGGTTGTGATACCCATTGGTTTCAAAGTTCCTACCTTTGTGGTTTATGATGGGGTCTCTTGTCCCAAGCTGCACTTGAGGTCTTATGTCAGAAGGATTCAACCTCACACTGCTGACAAGAAGTTGTGGATCCACTTTTTTCAAGAGAGCTTATCTGGAGCTCAGCTGGAGTGGTATTATCAGTTGGAGAGTGTCAACATCAGAGACTGGAATGATCTTGCTGAAGCTTTCTATAAGCAGTACCAATACAATGCTGACTTAGCCCCCACTCGCATGCAGCTTCAGAGCATGTCTATGGGTGCCAAAGAAAGTTTTAAGGAGTATGCTCAGAAGTGGAGAGACTTAGCTGGAAGAGTTCAACCCCCTTTGACTGACAGGGAATTGGTTGACATGTTCATGTGTACGCTGAATGGTCCTTTTTATAGTCATCTCATTGGAAGTTCATCATCTGGCTTCACTGAGTTGATCATGACAGGAGAACGGGTAGAGAATGGTATCAAGAATGGTAAGATCCAAGTGGGCACTTCTTCATCAAGTACTGCAAAGAAGCCTCCCACTGGGAAGAAGGAATCCAATGCTGTTTATGGTCAACCTGATCGTAACAGAAGGCATCAGTCTGTTAGTGCAGTTCATATTTCAAATCCAACTCCTGCAACAACAGAGCAGCCTCAGGGCAACCAACAGAGGGCTAGAAGACAGTTCACGAAGATCAACATGTCAATGGCTCAGGCATTGCAACACTTGTTGAAGGCTGAACTTATTACCCTGAGGGAGGCTCCTCAGAATCCCAATGTTACCTCTCCCAAGTACAATCCCAATGCACGATGTGCATATCATTCAAACTGTCCAGGACATGATACTAATAACTGCTGGGTCTTGAAGAACAAAATTCAAGATATGATTGATGCTGGAGAAATTGAATTTGATCCACCAAATGTGATTACAGCACCACTGCCAAATCATGAGAAGACTGTCAACGCCATTGATGAAGACATTGATGAAGATCTGCATGTCTATTCAGTTATGGAGTTGACCACACCATTGTCTGTTATCAAAAAGAGGTTAGTACAAGCTGGGACCTTTCCAGGTTGTCGTGAAGATTGTCTGTATTGTACCTATAAACCGGATAGTTGCTTCATTTTGAGAGATGGAATTCAACGTCTCATGGATAAGTATACTATAGTGTTTGAAAGAAGACCAGCATCTGTAGAAGATATGGTGGATCATCTGACTCGGGGTAAGAAGATTGAAGAGGTTGACATGGTTGACAAAGTACCGGTAAGAATCACTTCAAAGAAGCCCATCAAAATCACTCGTCAGGGCCCAATCAAGATTACTGCTGAAGGTCCTGTGAAAGTTGTTGCTGAGGCCAGAGTAGCTCCTCTGATCATCACTACTCCTGGTCCTATTCCCTATACATCTGATAAAGCTGTGCCTTGGCACTATGGGTCTGATGTTTACATCCATGGTGTCAAACAGGAGCCTTTACCTGATGTGCCTGCTGACATTGATAATATTGCTGGATCTAGCAAGATCACTCGTAGTGGAAGAGTCTTCTCTCCTCCAGTTGTTTCTAAGAGTGCAGTTACTCCTGCTACCACTACCACCACTGATGCTCGGGGCAAAAGTCCTGTTATTGAGCCTGTATCTACTGATGTGCCAGCTGCTGATGATCTCTCTAAGCAGATGGAAGAAGTATTGAAAATCATTCGCAAGAGTGATTATGACATTGTGGATCAGTTGGGGCATACTCCCTCAAAGATTTCTATGTTGTCCTTGTTGCTGTGTTCTGAGGCTCATGCCAAGGCCTTGATCAAGTTTCTGAAGTCTGCTCATGTGCCCAGTGCAATTTCTGTTGACCAATTTGAAAATTGTGTTGCTCACCTGACCTATGACAACGGGTTAGGATTCTCTGATGCTGATTTGACCCCTGCCAAGAGGGATCATAACAGGGCCTTGCATATTTCAATTGAATGCAGGGGCACTACCCTGTCACATGTGCTGATAGACAATGGTTCGTCTCTGAATGTGTTGCCCAAGGAAGTCCTGAATAAGCTGAGTCCTGAAGATACTGTGTTGAAGCCCAGTAATATTGTGGTAAAGGCTTTTGATGGTTCTAGAAGAGTAGTGCATGGGGAAATTGATCTTCCAATCAAGGTTGGCTCTCAGATGTTTACTGCTACATTTTATGTGATGGATATTCGTCCTTCATACTCTTGTCTGCTTGGTCGTCCCTGGATCCATGGGGCAGGTGCTGTGACCTCTACATTACACCAAAAGTTGAGATATCCGGTGAATGGAAAAGTTGTTACTGTCTTTGGATAGGAAGAATACTTTGTCAGCCATGTAAACACTTTCAAGTATCTGGAAGTAGAAGGTGAATACATTGAGACTCCATGTCAGTCATTTGAAGTGGTTCCCTGGGTTGGTAATGATTGTGTGACTCCTCCTGCTGTGAAGAAGGTTCCTGTGGTCATCAGAAAACTTCCAACAATGGCAATGGCCTCCCTTAATGATGCTAGAGCTGTGGTGGATGAAGGTGGTTGTACTATTTGGGGTCAGCTTCCTGATATTCCATACAAGTCTGACAAGTTTGGTTTGGGTTTCACTGCAGAGTCCCAGAAGGCTGTTCGTCATGCTCGTGCTGCTCGTATCACCAATCAAGGGGTGATTAATGCTGTGGGAGGTCAAGATGAAGACTACAACTTGGATGCATGGATTTTTCCTACTGTGGGTGCTGGACTCAATAATTGGAAAGCTGAAGATGTTATCCCTATCTCCTTTAGTCAGGAGTAAATACTATTACTGTGTTGTGTTTTTTACATTTGTAATTTCTGAACAATAAAACTTTCAAGCCATGTGCCTTACCCGGGGCACAATGGTGTGCTTGTTACGGGCTGTCATTTCATTTGCATACTTCATTCAATAAAATCAGTGGACGTTTCGTTTTAGTAAATATTGTGTTCCTTGTCTTTCTTTTTCTTTATTTTTGCTGTATCAGCTATGTGTTCTTACACACACCCACATCACTAAAATGCAGATCCTCATCCACTCTGGATCCTGTTGATAACAGTTCTACTATTGCCAATTACAATTTCGAGAATCCGATCTATCAAACTGAAGACGGAAATGAGGACGATTGTGAAATACCTGTAGAGCTTGCTAGGTTGTTACAACAAGAAGAGAAAGCTATACAGCCACATGAAGAGCCAGTCGAAGTTGTGAATCTGGGAACTGAGGAAGACAGAAAAGAGGTCAAGGTAGGGGTTGATTTAGAGGACAGTGTCAAGAGCAAGTTGATTCAGATGTTGCATGACTATGTAGAGATCTTTGCTTGGTCTTATGAAGATATGCCAGGGTTGGATACAGACATTGTGGTTCACCGATTACCAGTGAAAGAAGATTGTCGTCCAAAGAAGCAGAAGGTTCGTCGTATGCATCCTGAAATGTCAGAAAAGATCAAGGCAGAGGTAATGAAACAGTTCAATGCAGGGTTCTTGGCAGTAACTTCTTATCCTCAGTGGGTTGCAAATGTGGTACCGGTCCCAAAGAAAGATGGTAAGGTACGTATGTGTGTAGACTACAGAGATTTGAACAAGGCTAGCCCCAAAGATGACTTTCCACTTCCTCATATTGACATTCTGGTAGACAACACTGCTCAGCATAAGGTATTCTCTTTTATGGATGGTTTCTCTGGTTACAATCAGATCAAGATGGCACCTGAAGATATGGAGAAGACAACATTTGTGACACAGTGGGGCACCTTTTGCTATAAGGTAATGCCATTTGGTTTGAAGAATGCAGGGGCAACATATCAGCGTGCTATGGTGGCTTTGTTTCATGATATGATTCATCATGAGATAGAAGTATATGTGGATGATATGATAGCCAGATCTCAGAATGAAGAGCAACATCTTGATCATCTGCACAAGTTGTTTGAGAGGTTGAAGAAATACAAGTTGAGATTGAATCCAAACAAGTGTACTTTTGGAGTTAGATCTGGAAAGCTCCTGGGTTTCATTGTCAGTGGAAGAGGTATTGAAGTGGATCCTGCAAAAGTGAAAGCTATACGAGAGATGCCAGCTCCCCGTACTGAGAAGGAGGTTAGAGGTTTCTTGGGACGGTTGAATTACATTGCAAGATTTATTTCCCAGTTAACTACCATTTGTGAGCCAATCTTCAAGTTGTTGAAGAAAGATCAGGTGATGGAATGGAATGATGAGTGCCAGACTGCTTTTGATGAAATTAAGAGATATCTACTAGAGCCACCAATTTTGATGCCACCAGTTGATGGAAGACCCTTGATTATGTACTTAACAGTGTTAGACAACTCAATGGGGTGTGTGTTGGGGCAACATGACGAGTCTGGTCGAAAAGAGCAGGCAATATACTACCTTAGCAAAAAGTTTACCGACTGTGAAACAAGATACTCACTGCTCGAGAAAACTTGCTGCGCTTTGGCATGGGCTGCTCGCCGACTAAGACAGTATATGTTGACCCATACTACCTTGTTGATTTCGAAGATGGATCCAATCAAGTACATATTCGAGAAACCTGCTCTCTCCGGAAGAATTGCAAGATGGCAAATGATCTTGACAGAATATGATATACAGTATACTACTCAGAAGGCCATTAAGGGAAGTGTTGTTGCTGATCATTTGGCTCATCAAGCAGTAGATGATTACCAGTCAATGAATTTTGAGTTCCCTGATGAAGACATTATGACTGTTACCAAAGAACCTGGACAATATGACGGACCTGAACAAGGATCCCGATGGACTATGGTTTTTGATGGTGCCTCTAATGCACATGGTAATGGTGTTGGTGTTGTAATTAGTTCCCCGGAAGGTTGTCATACCCCGATTACTGCCAGACTTTGTTTCTATTGTACCAATAACATGGCTGAGTATGAGGCATGTATCATGGGTATTAAAGTTGCCATTGATATGAAGATTCAGTTCCTTGATGTGTATGGAGATTCAGCCCTGGTAGTGAGTCAGATTAAAGGAGATTGGGATACCAAGCATGATAATCTCATTCCTTACAGAGAACATGTGTTGTCTTTGGTTCCACATTTCAAAGAGATTACCTTTGGACATATTCCACGGAGAGAGAATCAGTTGGCAGATGCATTAGCCACCATGGCATCTATGTTTGAGATCAGTTGGGATGATGAAGCTCCCAAGATTACCATTGATAGATTTGAGAAGCCTGCATACTGCAATGAGATTGACACTGAAGGGGCAGAGGAGAAGCCTTGGTTCTATGAAGTAAAAAGATATCTTGAAGCTCAGGAATTCCCTGAAGGGGCATCTGTCAAAGATAGGAAATTTCTGAGAAGGTTCTCTGCTAAGTTCTTTTTGAGTAATGGGATTCTGTACAAGCGCAATCATGATTCAACTATGCTTCGTTGTGTGGATAAGAAGGAAGCTACAGAAATTATGGAAGAGATGCATGATGGGACCTTTGGCACTCATTCTAGTGGTCATACTATGACAAAGAAGATATTGAGAGCAGGTTACTATTGGTCTACCATGGAAGCTGATTGCTATCAACACTCCAGAACTTGTCACAAATGTCAAATTTATGCTGATAAAGTTCATGTACCTCCATCACCATTGAATGTGTTGACTGCTCCTTGGCCCTTTGCCATGTGGGGCATTGATATGATTGGTGAGATCAAACCTACCGCTTCTAATGGGCATCGTTTCATCCTGGTGGCTATTGATTATTTTACGAAATGGGTAGAGGCAACTTCATATGCATCTGTGACTAAGAATGTTGTGGCTCGGTTCATTAAGAATAATCTCATATGTAGGTATGGCATCCCCGAAAGGATTATCACTGACAATGGCTCTAATCTGAACAACACTATGATTATTGATCTTTGCACGCAGTTCAAGATTAAGCATCACAACTCTTCTCCGTATCGTCCAAAGATGAATGGGGCAGTTGAAGCTGCTAATAAGAACATTAAGAAGATTGTACAGAAGATGACCGTTACTTACAAGGATTGGCATGAGATGTTACCATTTGCTCTTCATGGTTATCGTACTACAGTACGTACTTCAACAGGGGCAACCCCATTCTCTTTAGTCTATGGTATGGAAGCAGTTCTGCCCATTGAAGTTCAGATCCCCTCCTTGAGAATTATGAAGGATGCAGGCTTGGATGAAGATGAGTGGATTCAGACTCGACTGGACCAGATAAATTTGATTGATGAGAAAAGGTTAGCAGCAGTTTGTCATGGCCAGATGTACCAGAAACGGATGATCAAAGCTTTTAACAAGAAGGTTAAGCCAAAGGTATATCAGGTTGGTGACTTGGTAATCAAGCGTATCATATTACCACAGGGTGATCCTAGGGGCAAGTGGACTCCAACATATGAAGGACCATTTGTAGTCAAGACAGTGTTCTCAGGAGGTGCCATGATACTGACTACAATGGATGGAGAGGACTTCCCACAGCCTGTAAACGCAGACATAGTTAAAAAATACTACGCATAAAAAGAGACCCGCTAGGTTGACATGCCTAGGCAAAAATAAGGGCATCCCGGCAAACCAAAAGGGTTTGGGCAAAAATTAGGGATATATATAAAAAGATGTACACCCGGCAAGTCGAAAACCTGAAAAGGCGGCTTGGGCAAAAAAGGGTATCCCGGTGGATTGAAAACCTGAAAGGGCAATCCAGGCAAAAGTTAGGGATTAAAGCGTATGACTATGTCTCGTTTGGATCACTCATGAAACTGCAGCCAGTTGCACTACTTATTCAAGCTCGAACAGATAAAGCTCAATCCAATCGTTTCCGTCTCAACAGCAAGAAGATGAGATACTTGAGTGGCAATAGTAGAATTGAAACTCAATAGGACTGTTTCCCACATAGCTGATTCTCTTTTGTAAAACTGTACGACAAAATCCTCTTACTAGGGTTTATGTCTCCTTGTACAAACTTACCCATGTATGGGTCACTTTTTGATATAAATAAATTCCATCTTTTGAATCCAGATTTACTTTTACCCTATTTACATAAGCGAAACGTCCATTGGTTGTGTTTGAATGTATGTATGCTTTTGAATATGATTGATGTTTACCAGAAATGCATGTATGCTTTTAATATGATTGATATTTACCAGAAATGCATGAAAATGCAGTAATAGTATTTACTAAGGACGAACGAGGGAAGGAGTTCAACGAAGCTTCGCCGGTTCACCTTACAAGACAGTCACAAATCCTCAGTAGGATTAACCCATCTTCATAAAGTCTCATCTCCCCTGGAATTTATATCCATCTCTTTTATCCTCATTGTAAACACCCCAAATTTGCCCTCACCCATTCACACCATGGCTTGTGATCACCCTCACATGTACAAATACAATCATATCATCTCACATCTCATTTTTTATCCACTGGATAGTTTCTAAGGCATCTGCACCTAGGGTTTGTGATTTGAGCAATCCCAAAGCTTCTTGAGGCATTCCAAAGGCCACCAATCATCTCAGAAGGGTCCATGTGTGTTCTTGTATCATGTTACATCCTCACAGAGTCAAAATTGCAGAGGAATCACAAGAACTAGGGTTTGAGTGGATGCAGAGCCAGGATGAACTGCACAGTTGACTGAAAATTAGGGTTTTGGTTTCAGAGGCCATAACCCCAATTTTTTTTGGTCATTCTTGTTTCCATTGGTCTCTATATGGTATAGGGAATATGCATATCAATTTTCATGAAGAAATTCCATGGGGAAGTCATCTGATCAAGAGTTGACTTTTCAGACAAGTCAGTGCGAAATCAGGGCATCTGAGGCCCCCAATGACCCAACCAATGGGTGATCTTCATCATTTTGAGTGTATATGATCTTTATTTGATCATGGAAGAAGTTTGAAGTTCATAAAATCAAGAATTTAGGGTTTTTGCAAATGTTGACTTTTTGGGCATAGTTGACTTTTCAAGAATGCATCATTTTAGGTCAATTTTCAAGCCTTGATTCATGATCCAAAAAGGCTTCAAATGGAAAAACTTTGGTCATGAAAGTTGTAGATCTCATCTTTCCCTTTTCAAAAAGTACAAGAACATGATCAAACTCTTCATGGATTAAAAGTTATGGCATTGCAAAGTTAGCAAAAATCATTGGTTTTCAAGTTATGCACCAATTGGAAATTTTGCAAAGTCTTGAACCAATGCATTATGCAGCCTCTAATTCATGTCAAACCATTATGTAAACATCCTCTAAGTCACAAAAATCAGAATTTGATCAAGTTTGCTCATGGTTTGGTTTGCATAACAAGACTTTATCACATGTGATCCATAAAGCTAACCAAGTTGCAAAACACTCATGAGCTTTTCACCAACTTGCTGCATTGAGCCTTGGGTCAAGCCAGCCTCTCACACTCACCATGCTGCACCAGAACCCAACTTGTACTTGCCTAAACTTGAGCCATGCCCTATCTTACACAAAAGTGGACTTTGAGCAAAAGTAGCCACACCTATCTCTGCAGGCCAGGTCACATCCATCAGCCACTTGCATTTGTTTATTGAATCAGTTTGCTGGCCATAACACATGAGAACCAAGGCTGAAACACACACATTGATGACATTCACAAAAACTCACCTCATTGCAAGTTCATTCGAATCACTCTCCACAGTCTTCAAACACTAGAACTCTCATCATCACTCAACTCACCACACCTCATAGACAAGAAACACCCCAAGCACAAGCCTGAAACAAGCCTGAAAACTCCATTGCCATCATTCACCTCAAGCTGCAGATTCTATCGAATCTCTCTCCACAAGTCTCCAACACACAAACCAACACCACAGATCATCTATACACATCATCTGGACCTTAAACACCCCATCACCATGACCTGAAAGTGCCAGAATCTCATCTGCCATTTTTGACTGAACTGAAGCAGGAGCATTCGAATCTCTTTCTCCAGCCAACACAAACTCATTTTGAGCATTCAAGCACCTTTGTAGGACCAAGAGGAGCAGCTTGCACTGAAGGAAGAGGCCTGAAAGTTCCTAAATTGGAAGTTGCAAATCTCAGGTAGCTCGAAATTAATTTTTCCAGAAATGATTTTTCTTGTTACAAACTTGTTCTTTATGCTCTCCTGATCATCCTGATGCTTTTAGTTTTTTAAATGGTTGTGTTTTGAGAATTTAATTTGTGTTTGAAGCTTACGAACCCTAGAAATTGTTTGCTTCGATTCAGATGATTTAGGAAAGATAAATTTGTTTTAGGTTAGGGGTTTGATTCGTGAGAGTGAGAGGAACGTTTCCCAATTCATAGATTTCATTTATATTACGTTTTGAGGAAGTTGGGTGATTTTCAGGTGAGCTTCTGGCCGGAGAAGACGACCGGAAGTCTTCTCCGGCCACCTGAGTGTGATTAGGGTTTAATCCCATAATTAATGCTGGTTTGAATATTGGCCGTAGGATGCGTTGAATCTGTTGACTACGCGCGCAAGGGAAGGGCCAGGATCTCTTTGATTAACCCTAATCCACGTGTTAGGGTTAATTAATCATATTTTAGTTAATTTAATCAGAAACAATCTGGGCCTCTCATTCTGGCGCGCAGTCAATGTTTTTAAATCCAGGATCAATCTCATCCATCCATTCTGTTGACTTCCATTTAATTTAATTTTAATTCATTTCTTTTTCTTTTAAATTGTACATTTATTTAAAAATAGTTAAAAAATCATAAAAATTATGAAACTTTTTCTTTAAGGTTTTATTAATTTTTATGACACAAAAACATTTTTATTTTATTTTTTATCATTTAAAAAGTATTTTTAAATATTTAAAAGATTATTTTTAATTGGTTAATGGAAATTAATTAATTAAAAATACTTTTAGGTATTTAAAAATTACAAAAAAATTCATGAAATGTTCTAAGACATTTAGAAACATTGTCCAACCTTCAAACCAAATTTCTTTTTTGATCTTGATGCATTTTAAGAATTTTTCATGGGATTAAATCATATTTTGTGCATTATTTTGATCACAAGTTTAAAAATTCATTTCTGCCTATTGGTGAAGGTTGAGACATTGATTCTTTTTGCATTGTTTTCCATTTGACATGTATTTTCAAGGTTAAAAAGGCCATGATTTGATCTTGCATTTTCCATTTGTTTGGCATTTCTTTTGTTAAGAACCCTAAAAAACCCTAATAACTTGCAAAAGTCATATCTTGAGATTGGTAAAGAGTTGGGAGTTCCCCTTTGGGCAGGGATTCATTATAGGTCTAGGGCTTCTTTGAGTGCCATTTTCCCTTTTTTATCCTAGGGTTTGCTTCTGTTTTTGGTTTGTGTTTGATGTTTGATCCATAAACCCTAATTTGGGCTTTCTTTTGCATCCTTCTTGCATTCTTTTGCATAAGTTGACTTGCCATTGCATTTTATGCATTCTTATGATTCATTTGACATCTTAAGACATGTATGAAGCATCATTGATCATTGCATTACATCTTTGCCATGCCATTTGTCTTGTATGCTTCATGACATTTCATGTTTATTCATGTTCCTTAACTTGCATCATTTGCATCCATGACTTTGTATGAACATCCCTATGCCTTGTCTCATGTTTGCAGCACTTCATAACATCATAATCATCATGTGCATGCTTCTGGTTTGGCCTAGCATCATGTCATTTCATTTCATTTAGCATTGCATTGCATTTGTTTCTAACATTTCAGGTGGTAAGTAAACTTGAGAAGTGAATTTGCCTTCACTTCTCATACCTTTTCTTTTCATCTCTCTTGCATCCATTGCTGCATTCTTATTTGTGTTTGAGTTTGAGCTTGCTCATTCTTCTCCTTCCCACTTTCTTTCTTCAAGTGACTTGACTTCTTGAATGAAGCAAGTCACTTTGCCTCTCTTGATCCTTTCATCTGCTTCCTGGTGGTTCCATTGAAGATTGTTCTTGCAAACCTCACAAACCTTAGGAACAACCAAGCATGACAATGATTAGGGTTTTGATTAGTCTCCCCTCTTAGTTTTACCTTTGTGTCTCTCTTTGAGTCTTCTCTTCTCACCTCATAATCAGAGACTGAACTCTAAAGGCTTTAAGGCTTTGTGGTTAAGCTTATGCCTGCATCCTTCTATTAGGATGGAGTGTATAACTTTAATCCTAAGTGTTAAACCCTTAATGTGTTTAAATCTCTTAATCAATTCACTTAATAATCAATCAAGACATCACACTTGTAACTTGGGCCTTGCATTAGGGTTCTAATTCT
Source organism: Lathyrus aphaca (assembly GCA_963966055.1). NCBI lineage: Eukaryota > Viridiplantae > Streptophyta > Magnoliopsida > Fabales > Fabaceae > Lathyrus > Lathyrus aphaca. Next base: position 228,821,671 of record OZ014520.1, on the reverse strand, counting down.
TCCTTAATTGGTTAAGAAGGACTAACCCTAGTGTTAATGGACAAGTCCCCCTCAAGTTGTCTTACAAACCCTAAAACTCACTTCATCATCATACCATTAACTAAAATCCATCTAATAAAGGCTTGTTTTGTCATGAGTTTAATCCCTAATCATGGATTAAGTTGAGGAGCTTTCCTCAGCTTAAACATTCTCATCTATTATCCTTCTATTAGGATGGTGTAATGAGTCTGTTTAATCCCTGATTATGGCTTAACCTCATTACTCAACACTAAACAAAAACACCAAAAACATTCAAATAATCACAAATAGGTCAATGATCTTAATCCTACACCAAAGGTGATTAAGTGTGAGAATCTGACTTCACACTTAAGGCATTCTCATTACCCTTAATCAGAGGGAAGATGTGATGAGTTTACTAACCCATTGGTTTAGGCTTAAGCTCATTAACTTATGACAAACTTTCAAAAGCAATAAAAGACTGAAAACTCAAAAACAAACAATAATCGTCTCCTTCGGGATTCTTTTCTCATCACCCTCACTCATAAACGAGAACTTGCTTCTTCCGTCTAATGCAAGACAGTTTGCATCTGTGCCAGACAGATCATACGCTTGAGCATAGGCAAGCAAGCAGTTCATCAAGTCAATTCACCTTTCAGTCTCTTTGGGTCGAACTACGGTGTTCTGACTTCCTCATTGCACGAGAGGATACGTAGGCATAACTTAACGGTTATCGAACAAAAGTCTCTGTACATCCCCCCTCTTTCTAGCTCTATTCTTTAAGCCTCATGATCTTGAGCATTTCATTCTTGTTCTTACACTGACACTTCATTTATGCACTTCACTCTCTTTTACACTGACACCTGTACATCTCTTCCAGCTATTTCATACACAAATTGCACTGACACTCCCCCTTTAAAACACAAATCTTTTAAGCGTGGATCCCGTCGAGTACGGCGGACAATCTGGGTGCTAATACCTTCCCAGGTTGTAACCAACCCCCTTTCTCAGTCTCTCTGGTTCGCAAACCGTCTTATCCGTATCTTTCTAGGTCTATGCAGCATTACCTTTCCTCCGGGATAAAAATGCCTAGCTGGCGACTCTATTCATTCTCCAGTGAGTTCACGGCTGTGTGTTCTCACTGTTCCCTTCGCCGACCGTTCGCGCTTGTACCGGGATGCAAATCTTTGGGAGCGACAGCTTGGCGACTCTGCTGGGGAATATATACTGCAACCAGGGCTTCTGGTTCTTTTTGTGGGTTCCTCCTAGCGCTTGATTGATTTGTGTTTATTGGGGTGTTATGTGTTATTTGTGTTTGTATATTTGCTTTATTTATTGCTTTCTGTACAGCTTTATTTACCGCTTTCTTTATTGCATTTGTATATATCATACTGTCACTGTTGCTGGCTGGATCTGGTTTCCTTGTTTTTTGGTGGGTGGGTATTTCATTGAGAGTTAAGGTCCTACACCTGGGACCTGAGTGACACCTAGGATAGAGTGAATCATATTCTTTCCCATTCCATTTCGGTCTGGTGCGGGAATATGAAACACGGTTCAGATATGGGTTTCTTCTTGAGAACTCTGTGTTGCGGATTTCCTGCAATGCTAGGGGGATCTGGGAAGCCTGCTAAGTCTGGATGACCTTTTAGTTTGACCTTCAGAAACTGAGGTAAATTAGAGGAGGAATTGTTATGGTTATTGTAAACACTGTACCTCCGGGTTAGAAGTGTTTACACTTCTCATAACTGATCCAAGTCTGAGGATCCTTGTTCTAGATCACCACCTGTGAGGGGGTTGGGCTGTTTACAGGTTTGCAGGTACCTTGACCTCAGAATACCCTGTTACTTTGACTTTGTTAAGAATGCTCCATGTTGGATAGTTCTTGTGATTCTAAAACCCTGGACATGTGGCTCTTTATTTGAGTCCCCTACCCTGGTTACTGGATTTATAGACCTCCATCTGGAATTCTTGAACACACATGGATCTAGACCAAGGCAGTTAATCAGATCCAGCTCAGTCACAAACCCTTTGCATATCATCTGCATTCATACTCATTGCATCATATTAACATGTGCTTATTTGTGTTTCAGGGTATCCACCTTTATCTGGTTTTGGTTTTGACCCCATCTGCAGTTTTGACCTGTCTCCACCAGCATCTTGCTTCAGCTTGTCAGCCATATACTTCAGTTACTTGCACTAGCCAGCCAGTGGCCCACTTCTCAGCATCTTCATCAGCACTTATTCTACTCAGTCCTCAGCACTCATGGCTCCAAAGAAAAGCAACATCACTTACCATTTCTTCCAACCAGACTTATCAGACATCAGGAGGATCCAAACCCTGATCACTCCAGAGCACATACCTCTGTTCAGAGAGCATTATGGGGATATACTTGACTTGGTTATGGATATGGACCCATCTCAGAGAAGCCTAATCCATACCTGCATTCAGTTCTATGACCCCCCATTGAGGTGTTTCACCTTTAAAGACTTTCAGTTGGGACCTCTTTTAGAAGAATACTCAGCATTGGTTGGCTTGCCTATCAAGAGAGAAATTCCTTTCAATCCTGAAATGGTCTATCCCAGCAATGGAGAGATAGCAAAAGCTTTGCACCTGGAACCTCTGTTGATTGAACAACACTTGACCTCTAAAGCTGGGATCCTTGGATTTCATCAGGACTTCCTGATTTCTCAAGCTAGTTTGAAGGCCTCCTTGGGGGAGTGGAAAGCTGTTTGTGCATTGTTGGCCTTAAGTGTATATGGAATTGTGTTGTTTGCAGATGAGCCTCGATTCATCAGCAAGAATGCAATTCACTTGTTCATCCTGAAGAACCCAGTGCCAACCTTGTTAGGAGATCTCTACTACTCAGTGCATCAGAGGAATGAGAAGCAGAGGGGTAAGTTAGTGAGGTGTTGTGCTCCACTGTTCCATGCTTGGCTTCTCAGGCATCTGCCCAGGACAGATGCATTCCTAAATCCTCATCAGCAAAGCAACTGGGCTAAGAGGCTCACTACCCTCACTTCAGCAGACATCAGATGGTGCACTCAGAGCACCAAGGGCAGAGATATCATCACAAGCTGTGGACACTTTCCCAATGTGCCTTTGGTAGGAGTTAAGGGAAGTATCAATTACAACCCTCTGCTGTTCAAGAGGCAGTTAGGCTATGCACTGGTCCATGCTCCTAGGGTGCAGGATTTGGTTGAGACCCTCTACTGTGAGAACAAGATTAGTTTGACAACTGTTAGGCAGGCTGCCTGGGCCTGGGATCATGTTCAGACTAAGGGAATTACCATTCTGGGTAAGTGCAATAATGTGGCGTCAGTCCAATATTACGAGTGGTCCCATGCTAGGGCCCAACTCTCTGGATTGCCTTTCACCATAGAAGACAGGCCTGAGTCATCTTCAGCACCACCCCCTGCTACTATCAGTCTGGAAGAGTTTGAAAGCCTGAAGGAAAGGAATGAGAAGTTATCTCAAGCCTTACAGAAGACCCTCCGGGAGAGAAGTGAAGGTGTGAGGGAGATTGAAAGATTGGAGAAGTTGAGGTTGGAACACTTGATCAAGATTGAGAAGTCCGGAGAATATATCAACAAGTCTAAAGCTGGTGAGCAGATTCTGAAGAATGCTTGTAAAGAAGCCCAGTTTCAGAGAGCAAGAACAGACTTGTATTTGAAAGAGAGTCAGGCCAGGTGGGTCCGGATCACTGAGGCCCGTACTCTAGAAGACAAGAGAGCTCAAGACAAGATGGAGCAGATGGAGAAAGCCCTGGCAGCAGCCCAGGAAGAAATATCAGAGCTGAAAATTAAAGCTGGATTGAAGAGGTCTAAGGACCAAAGTCAGAGCAGGAAATTGACTGCAGCTGTTGCAACAAGAAACCTCCTCATCAGAAGTCTCACGGAGCGTCCGGTTGATCCTGTGACCGAAGCACTTCTCAAGGAAGTTCGTGAGGATGAGTTTGGCCTTGGAGTTTGATCATTTGCTTGTTGTTGTTCCTTTTCCATGTACTTTTGCTTTTTGTGATGTATTTTGGCCCCTTTGGGGGTTTGTGTTGTAAAAATGAACAAATTGTATTATTTCACCTTTGTAATATATTTGTGTTAGTTTCTATCGGGGTTCACATCAAAAGCAACTTCAACAACATCATCTTCAAGGGTCTGGAAGGGTCAAAACTGAAGACCAAACCGGATACCTTGATAGCAAATAAGCATAACTGCATTGCATGCTAACCCTGTTGTTTGTTTTGTAGGTTTTTGTTTTATTGTTACTAACCTCTGTTGTAAATCTCAGGCATTATTGCTCGTCGCCGGGTATTTCCTCTCAACAGGCCACACAGGTATCCAACTAGAAACAACCTTCCGGGAATTCAGATGGACCAAGTTCAACAAGATCTTGCTGATGTCAGAAATCAGCTAGCCAATGAAAGGTTAGAGATGAGAACGCAGATGACGCAGTTCATGGAGGTTATGAACAACATGGCTCAGAGCCAGGAGAGACTGAGGGCCATGGTGGAGAGGCAAAATCAAGAGGAGCCTCATGTAGGGACTGCAGGCACCAGTAATAATGAAAGGGTGCAACCACATGTGAATCCCCCGGTGTTTGGTCCACATCTACATCCCGAGGTTAACATCCCTGCAAATGTTCAAGGAACAGCCACCGCAGCCAGAGTACTTCAAGAGGATCCTCAGGAGGACCAATTTACAGTAATGGGTGCTGGAGAGGACGCTTATGATAGGAGATTGGATGAAATAGCAGAGAAGTTAAGATCTTTAGAATCTCAGAACTCTTTGGGCTTCGACGTCATGGACATGGGGCTGGTAGACGGGGTTAGGATTCCCCACAAGTTCAAGCCTCCATGTTTTGAAAAGTATAATGGGACTTCTTGTCCTCGAACCCATCTGCAATCTTTTCTCGGAAGATTAAAAGCTTACACCATGGACGAGAAATTGTGGATGTTCTACTTCGAAGATAGCTTGACTGGAGCTTCTAGGGAATGGTATTCCCATCTGACGAGGGCAACTGTAAGATGCTGGAAGGACCTGGCAGAAGCCTTCATCCGACAGTATCAATACAACTTAGACATGGCACCCAACAGGACTCTCCTAATGGGAATGTCACAGTCGTCAAGGGAAAGTTTCCGAGAATACGCCCAAAGATGGAGGCAATTGGCTGCTGCCGTTCAACCCCCAATGTCGGAGAGAGAAATGGCAGACATGTTTATGAACACTCTTCAGGGAACGTATATTGACAGGTTGGCTGCTTTCTCTTCCACCAGCTTCGCAGATGTTGTCATAGCTGGGGAGAGAATTGAAAGCCTGTTAAAGATGGGTAAGATCTCAGACAACGGTGCAAGTTCGTCCAGCAGTACAAGAAAGCCTTTTGCAGGCCCGAGAAGAACTGGCGAGACCAATGCCATTCATACCAACAGGGGTAGGCCCCAATATGCTCAGAGGTCAATAGCAGCAGTCACTATCCCTGCTCCAGCTCATCCTCAGCCAGTCTATCAACCTCCTCAACCAAACTTCCAACAACAACCTCAGTATCAGCAGAATCAGTATCCTCCAAGGAACTTCAACAACAACTCCAACAACAACAATCAACAGAGGCCATTCCAACAGAGGCCATCCCAAGCTAACCGAGTGATCGACCCGATCCCAATGCCGTATGCTGCCTTGCTGCCACAACTTCTGAAACTCAACCTGGTTGAGCTAAGAACGTTGGCACCCCCAGATCCCAACAGTCTACCAAGGAACTATGACTCCAATGCTAGGTGTGCTTTTCATTCCAACGCACCTGGTCACAGTACAGAAAAATGCAGAGCTCTGCATATGAAGGTACAAGACTTGGTAGACTCCAAGGCTCTGAACTTTGCACCTCCGCCCAATGTCAACAAAAACCCAATGCCAAACCATGGCGGTCCTCGAATTAACGCAATTGAAGAAGACACACCGTCTTATTTCATAACCAGTGTGGATCAGATCAGGACACCATTGGTGGAAATCAAAGCTCAGCTCCGTGAAAACAATATATTTCCGGGGTGTGAACTGGGATGTCCCTACTGCAATGTTTCATGGAATGGGTGTGAGGACTTGAGGAATGGCATTGACAGCCTTATTCAGAGTGGCCTACTTCAGATCACTACATCGTTTCCTGCAAATCCGACAACTTCATCAGCAACGGTTTCAGACCCTCCTACAACTGCAGCAACTAATGCTCCCGACAATTCATCAGCACCGTCAACAAGTACTTCACCTGTCCTCCCAAATGATCAGTTTACAACAGTTTCTCCTGCTACAACTTCAGCTTCATTCCATTTCGACTCTCCATCAACAACAACAACAGTCCTTCCAACAGAACCTCCTACAACTCCAGCAAACAATCATGAAGATGTCTCCACAGTTACCATATTCTATGATCCAGAAAATAATTCCGCCTACCATTCAGAAGGTGCTGCTCCCACTAGAGCACCAGTTACAATCTTTTATGATCCACAAACAATAACAGTCCCTTCAGCAGCAGCAATCAGTCCGGTCACTGTCACGGTGCCTGGACCTGTACCATATGAAAGCGATAGGGCCATCCCTTGGCACTATGGCTCTGACGTGTACTGCGAAGGAAAAAGAATCACTCTTGAAACATCAGCACCTGCACCACAAATTGATAATGTGGGCGGAGGCGGAGGCTTCACCCGAAGCGGACGTCTCTTTGCTTCACAAGTCCAAAGACCTACTGCCGAAGCAGAAGCTGCTGCCAAGGCAAAAGGAAAAAGCCCGGTGCAGGAAGATCCAGCTGCCAAAGAAACCCTGAAGACTCCATTCGATCAGGAAGTTGACGAGTTTATGAGGATCATCAAAAAGAGTGATTACAAAATTGTGGATCAGCTTCACCAGACGCCATCCAAAATCTCTATCCTCTCACTGCTTATGTGCTCCGAAGCCCATCGGAATGCACTACTTAAAGTCCTGCACGCAGCTTACGTGCCTGAGGAGATTACTGTCAACCAACTGGAAACCGTGGTTGGAAATGTTACTGCTAGCAATGGGCTAGGGTTTACCAATTCTGACTTGACAGCGGATGGCCGTAACCACAACAAAGCCTTGCACATAACCATGGAATGCAAAGGAGCTGTCCTTTCCCATGTGCTGGTGGACACAGGTTCTTCCCTGAATGTCTTACCGAAGAAGGCTCTGGTGAAGCTTGAATATGATGGATTGGCATTGAGACCCAGCAACCTGGTGGTGCGAGCCTTTGATGGTTCGAAGAGATCGGTTCTGGGAGAGATTGAGCTGCCTGTGACAATTGGCCCACAGACCTTTAAAACTATCTTTTATGTGATGGACATTCAGCCCGCCTACAGCTGTTTGTTGGGTAGACCCTGGATTCACGCCGCCGGCGCAATAACGTCTACCCTTCACCAAAAATTAAAATTTGAGTGGGAAGGTCAAGTTGTCACAATCTGTGGAGAGGAGGACATTTTTGTCAGCCACCTGGCAACCTATAAGTACATTGAAATGGATGGAGAGATCCATGAAACAATGAGCCAAGGTTTTGAGGCCTTGAATGTCAATGAAGCATCCGCTGTATCTGGTATCTCCATGTCATCTTACCAACAAGCCCGGAAGGTTGTTGAAGAAGGAACCGCCCAAGGCTGGGGCAAGGTCTTAGCTGTGGAGGAGAAGAAGGACAAATTTGGGTTGGGTTACAGACCAATTCAACATCAAGCAAAGGCTGCTGCGGAGCCTGGATTTGTCAGTGGGGGGATGCTTACCCCTGATGCTATCAACTGTTTGGAAGACGAGCTGGAAGAGGAACGCAATCTGGAGAATTGGATTCGTCCGAAGATCCCGGGGAGCAGTGTATCGAACTGGTCTTCCCAGGAAATTATAAGTGTTACTCGAGCAGAGTAATTATTATTTCCTGTATTTTAGCATGCATCCAAGTCTTGCATCTTGCCCAAGATGACAAGACTCATTTTGTAACCAGGGCCATCTGTACTTTTGTGCAAACAAGATTAAATTAATGAAATATCAGACGTCTTTTTGCAAACGAGTCTTTTTCTTTTATGCTCACTGTTTTTCCATCTTTCTTTTTGTACAAAAATAAATGGCGGTGTTTTCAAAATGATAACTTCATTTCACTTTTTCTAAAGCAAGATTAAAATCAATCACTAAAATGAACAACTTAACCCTTGCAGAGAGTGCCTTCCAGACAGCACCAACAACAGCACGGCTATGACTTCGTATGACTTTGACAATCCAATCAATCAAGCCGATGAAGGGGTTGAAGAAGAATATGAGCTTCCTGAAGAGCTAGCCAGGTTGTTGAGACAAGAGGAAAAGGTCATTACCCCTCACCAGGAGGAGGTTGAAGTGATTGATCTTGGTACAGACGAAGACGTGAAAGAAGTTAAAATCGGGGCCTGCCTGCAAGACCCAGTGAAGAGACAACTGATAGATCTGCTTCAAGAGTATGTTGATGTGTTTGCTTGGTCGTATCAAGATATGCCAGGGTTAGATACCGACATTGTTGTGCACAAGCTGCCTCTGAGGGAAGAATGCCCGCCAGTTAAACAGAAGTTGCGCCGAACTCGCCCAGACATGGCTATGAAAATCAAGGAAGAGGTACAAAAGCAATGGGACGCCGGGTTCCTTGCTGTAACTAGCTATCCGCCGTGGGTTGCTAACATAGTACCTGTGCCTAAAAAGGACGGCAAAGTAAGGATGTGTGTTGATTACCGGGATCTGAACAGAGCCAGCCCGAAAGATGACTTCCCCTTACCTCACATTGACATATTGGTGGATAACACGGCTCAGTTCTCGGTATTCTCCTTCATGGATGGATTTTCAGGATATAATCAGATCAAGATGTCACCTGAAGACATGGAGAAGACAACATTCATCACACCTTGGGGCACGTTCTGTTACAAAGTGATGCCATTCGGACTGAAGAATGCTGGTGCAACATATCAACGGGCTATGGTGACATTATTCCACGATATGATCCACAAGGAAATAGAATGTTATGTGGATGATATGATTGCCAAGTCCCTTACAGAGGAAGATCACCTAGTAAATCTGCTCAAGTTGTTCAAGCGTCTGAGGAAATACCAATTGAAGCTGAACCCCAACAAATGCACATTCGGGGTGCGATCCGGTAAGCTGCTGGGCTTTATTGTAAGCGAGAAGGGGATTGAGGTTGACCCAGATAAAGTCAAGGCTATACAAGAAATGCCTGCACCTAAAACTGAGAAAGAAGTTCGAGGGTTCTTAGGTCGATTGAACTACATCTCAAGGTTCATATCTCACCTTACTGCAACCTGCGAACCTTTGTTTAAGCTGCTAAGAAAAGAACAAACGGTCAGGTGGAACGAAGACTGCCAGAAGGCTTTTGACAAGATCAAGGAATATCTGCAAGAACCTCAATCCTTATGCCTCCAGTCGAAGGAAGACCTCTGATTATGTACTTGACAGTGTTAGAAGAGTCAATGGGGTGCGTGCTGGGCCAGCATGACGAGTCTGGTCGAAAAGAGTATGCAATTTACTACCTAAGCAAAAAGTTTACCGACTGTGAACAACGTTATTCACTGCTCGAGAAAACTTGCTATGCTTTAGCGTGGGCTGCTCGCCGACTGAGGCAGTATATGTTGACCCACACTACCTTGTTGATTTCAAAAATGGACCCAGTCAAGTACATATTCGAGAAACCAGCACTTACCGGACGGGTTGCAAGATGGCAAATGATCCTCACAGAATATGACATCCAATACACATCTCAGAAAGCTATCAAAGGCAGTGTACTATCTGAATATCTTGCTGAGCAACCCATTGATGACTACCAGCCAATGAGGTTTGACTTCCCTGATGAAGACATCATGTTCATTAAAGCAAAAGATCACGAAGAGCCTATTCACACTGAAGGGCCTGACCCGGAGGAAGAATGGACTATGATGTTTGATGGGGCTGTTAACATGAACGGCCGTGGTGTTGGTGCAGTACTCATTACACCCAAAGGAGTTCACATGCCTTTCTCGGCAAAACTCACTTTCAACTGCACTAACAACGAAGCTGAATACGAAGCTTGCATTATGGGTCTTGAGGAAGCCATCGACCTCAGGATCAAAACATTGACCGTATTCGGAGATTCAGCTTTGGTAGTCAATCAAACCAACGGAAAATGGTACACACACCAAGATCATCTGATACCTTACAGGGACTACACAAGGAGGTTATTGACTTTCTTCACAACAGTCAAGCTTGAGTATATCCCTCGGGACGAGAATCAGTTTGCGGATGCTCTTGCTACCATTTCATCCATGATCAAAGTTCAAACGGCCAACTTTGTACCTCAGATTTCAGTGTCTAGACTTGATAGACCAGCATATGTATTTGCAGCAGATGTTGTAAAGGATGATAAGCCTTGGTTCCACGACATTAAGTGCTTCTTGGAGGATCAGACATATCCACCTGGGGCATCTTCCAATGATAAGAAGACTTTGAGAAGGCTTGCTGGTAGTTTCTTTCTGAACGCTGATGGATCTTTATACAAGAGGAACTTTGACATGGTACTCCTCAGATGTGTTGACAAGACGGAAGCAGATTTGTTGATGCATGAAGTGCATGAAGGCTCTTTTGGTACCCATGCAGGAGGGCATGCCATGGCAAAGAAGTTGTTAAGATCAGGCTATTACTGGATCACAATGGATGCAGACTGTTGTGCCTATGCCAGGAAATGTCATAAATGCCAGATCTACGCAGATAAGGTGCACGTGCCTCCTAATCCATTGAACATCATGTCTTCACCCTGGCCCTTTGCTATGTGGGGCATTGATATGATTGGCAAGATTGAGCCAACTGCTTCAAACGGCCACAGATTCATCCTGGTCGCCATTGACTATTTCACCAAGTGGGTTGAAGCAGCCTCATATGCAAATGTTACAAGACAAGTGGTAGCCCGATTTCTGAAGAGAGACATCATCTGTCGGTATGGAGTGCCCGAGCGAATCATTACTGATAATGGTTCCAACTTGAACAACAAAATGATGGCAGAGCTGTGCCGGGACTTCAAAATCCAACATCACAATTCTTCTCCTTACAGGCCAAAGATGAATGGTGCTGTAGAGGCGGCAAATAAGAATATTAAGAAGATTGTGCAAAAGATGGTAGTCACCTACAAAGACTGGCATGAAATGCTACCATTCGCCTTGCATGGGTACCGCACATCAATCAGGACATCCACTGGGGCAACACCGTATCAACTTGTGTATGGTATGGAGGCGGTCCTACCTGTTGAAGTTGAATTACCCTCTCTACGGGTATTGATGGATGTTAAACTAAACGAAGCAGAATGGGTCAGGGCCCGATACGAACAACTGAGTCTGATCGAAGAGAAAAGATTGGCTGCAATCTGTCATGGACAGCTATATCAGAAGAGAATGAAGAGAGCCTTCGATCAGAAAGTCAGGCATCGAGAGTACCAAGTAGGAGATCTTGTGCTGAAAAGAATCCTCCCTCCTCATACAGACCACAGGGGCAAATGGACTCCGAATTATGAAGGACCATTCGTTGTAAAGAAAGTTTTCTCTGGTGGAGCACTGATGCTCAGCACCATGGACGGTGAAGATTTCCCATCCCCTGTGAATTCAGATGCAGTTAAAAAATACTTCGCGTAAAATGACCCGCTGGATATAAAAACAGAATGTAAGTCCAGGCAAAAATAGGGCATCCCGGCGAGTCAAAAACAGAATAAAAGACTCGGGCAAAAATAAGGGAAATAATTAAGAAAATGTACACCCGTTGAGTTGAAAAGCCGCATTGGACAGCTCAGGCAAAAATGGGTATCCCGATGGATTGAAAACCCGAAAGGGCGATCCATGCAAAATAAGGGAATAAGCGAACAACTGCATTCTGAATTCGTCTATATCACCTACAACTTGGTAAGCTTCAAAGGATCAAGCTTCAATCAGAATCAACTCTCTCCAGAAAGCAAGACGAGAAGAACGTCATTGTCATACGAGTCATAGCAGGAGAGGAAGCTCCTCAAAGCGTCGTCAACACCGCCAGCACTTTATTTCTCAATTTGTAACAATCTCCTCATTTCAGGAGATATGTTTCTTTGACTGTATCTTGCCAATTCAGGGCACCTGGATTAATAAAATCAGATTTTCAGTCACGCTTCGTCTTTTTACATTTACGTTTTGCAAAGAGTTGTCTGATATCTCTAAAATACAATGGCATAAGTACAGATGATTTCTCTAAAAAAACAAAACACATGCTTACAGGGAATGTGATTATTCTCGAAAGCACTTAACTCCTATGACGGAATCCAGTAAGGGATACCTCGGGACCTTTTGTACGTTTCATTATCTTTGTAGGATTGCAGGTATCCAGAACGCAACCTGGGGCATGCAGGTTACGTCTCAACAGGTAGGCGAGTCATGATCAACTTGGTCTATCTTCCACATGGCACTAGAAGGTGCCCATTTCCCAAGCGGAGCTGCCAAATCAGCATGCACTCAATCTCAGCATCAGAATGCTCTTCCCCCAGCTGAGTAGCTCCCCATTGCCTTCCCCAGCAAAGTTGCCAAGTCAACAAACAAGCTTAACACTCAGAGTGCTCTATCCCCAGCGGAGTTGCCTCTTGTTGCTCTCCCCAGCTGAGTTATCAACAGCATTCCCCAGCCGAGTTGCCGTCCTTCCTCAGCAGAATGCAGAAATCAGGGAATCATCTCCCCACAAAGTCCCCAGCCTCTATTCAGAAGAGCAACGCACGAAGAAGTCACAACAGAGTGAAGAAAGCCTCTACGAACCCCAGCTGGGTCTCCCATATTATGAGGATATGTCGATCAGTGACCTATATCCCCAAGGCAGATACACCAATGATCTCATCCCCAGCTGGGATGTCTTCCTCAGCAGATCAGCCAGAGATCTTCGCAGCAATGGGATCCGAATCCCGGATCCGTGCCCCTTTGCATAATCATAGCATTCGCATCATATTCACCCCCCAAAGCGTAGCATTCCGTCTAATACGGAGCATTACGGCAAAAATCAAACGCATAGCATAATCATAAGTCATGTTGTGAATTGAACACTTGTAAATATTGACAATCCGTTGTTATACAGAATAGTTCCCCCAAAATCCCCACCAAGGTCCCGGCAAAAACGTTTGCCTCACACCAGTATATACACCTTTTGACGCCCGTCCGTGTCATCATTCCCCAGCAGGATGCCTGAATACACTTTACAAACAAGATCACAGATACTTTCTGGCACCCGTCCGTGTCAAATCACCAGCAGAAAGCCAAAGACATCCTCTTTGCACTCACACAATCTTTGACACTCGTCCGTGTCATATCCCCAGCGTGGTCGCCTGTACTTGTACATCATCTTTGACACCCGTCCGTGTCATATCCCCAGCGCAGTCGCTTACGCTTTTACAACCCATATACTTGTTAATATTACACTTTTCTCTTTCAACACTCGTCCGTGTCATTCTCCCCAGCAGATAAACACTCGTCTATACAATACAACACTCGCTACTCATTGGTGCATTTATACAGATACTCGTCCGTATCTTGTATACATCATCACTCATATCCCCACAGAGTCGACAGTAGTCCTTGTTCTTTGTTAACCAGTTGGTACTCGTCCGTACCATCATCTCAGAACATCGCGTCTAGTGTTTGTTTCTACATGATACTCGTCCGTATCATAGTCTTAGGGATGCTCGTCCGCATCTTTAATCCATACACCGCGTCAAACACTTGTGTCTTCTTGAATATAGATACTCGTCCGTGTCTACTATTCCCCAGAAGAGTCCTTTCAGATGCAACACTCGTCCGTGTTCTTGGTTAACCAGTTGATACTCGTCCGTATCATCATCTCTGAACATGTGTCAGTTTGTTTCTACATGATACTCGTCCGTATCATAGTCTTAAGGATGCTCGTCCGCATCTTTAATCTATACACGATACCAAACACTTATACCCTTTTGTTTCTTGGATGTAAACGCTCGTCCGTGTTTACATTTTCCCCAGTAGATCACCAACAAATTTCCTTTTTTATCTAACACTCGTCCTGTGTTATGATACCCCTGAGAGCAGCCGTACCCTGCTGAGTGGTCGTCCTCCACTTCTTGATGGTCGTCCTCCATCATGCTCATCCGATGGCCGTCCCCATCGTTGATTTTAGCAGCCGTCCCCTGCTAGGTGGTCGTCCTCCACCTTTTGATGATCGTCCTTCATCACTTTATCCAATGGCCGTCCCCATTGTTGATTTCGGTTATCTAACACTCGTCCTGTGTTATGATACCCCTGAGAGCAGCCGTCCCCTGCTGAGTGGTCGTCCTCCACTTCTTGATGGTCGTCCTCCATCATGCTCGTCCGATGGCCGTCCCCATCGTTGACCTTTTCTATCCGATGGCCGTCCCCATCGTTGATATTTTCGGCAGCCGTACCCTGCCAGGTGGTCGTCCTCCACCTTTGATGGCCGTCCCCATCATATTTCTTTTATCCCCAACAGAGCAGCCGTCCCCTGCTAGGTGATCGTCCTTCACCTTTGATGGCCGTACCCCATCATCTGTTTATTTCTTTTATTCTTTAACCCGATGGCCGTCCCCGTCGTGGTCCCTTTTCCTTTTAGCCCGATGGCCGTCCCCATCGTTGGTTACTTTACCTTTATGAACTTGATGGCCGTCCCCGTCATGTTTCATTAATCCTCAGAAATTTTACTTGATGGCCGTCCCCATCATGATTTTATTTTCCCCAGCTAGTCGGCCGTCCCCGTCTTAGCTTTACCTTTTATCTCCAGCATGTCGGCCGTCCCCGTCATTGCTTTATTTCCTGCACTTTACCAGCATGTCGGCCGTCCCCGTCATTGCTCCTTACCCAGCAGTCGTCCTCTGCTCGACGGTCGTCCTCCGTCGCCCATACTTTACGATATACCTATTTTGCCTTTACAATCTATATCCCTTTTCTTCTTCATTTTGTGAGTGCAAATTTTGGACTGTTTTTGGTATTCAATCACAAGTTATCTCGTTTGGCCTGTTAAGCCGTCGCTTACAACCTGCACAGCTAACTCATGTTTGAATAGGGGCAGCTGTAAACACCCCAAATTTTCCCTCACCCATTCACACCATGGCTTGTGATCACCCTCACATGTACAAATACAATCATATCATCTCACATCTCATTTTTTATCCACTGGATAGTTTCTAAGGCATCTGCACCTAGGGTTTGTGATTTGAGCAATCCCAAAGCTTCTTGAGGCATTCCAAAGGCCACCAATCATCTTAGAAGGGTCCATGTGTGTTCTTGTATCATGTTACATCCTCACAGAGTCAAAATTGCAGAGGAATCACAAGAACTAGGGTTTGAGTGGATGCAGAGCCAGGATGAACTGCACAGTTGACTGAAAATTAGGGTTTTGGTTTCAGAGGCCATAACCCCAATTTTTTTTGGTCATTCTTGTTTCCATTGGTCTCTATATGGTATAGGGAATATGCATATCAATTTTCATGAAGAAATTCCATGGGGAAGTCATCTGATCAAGAGTTGACTTTTCAGACAAGTCAGTGCGAAATCAGGGCATCTGAGGCCCCCAATGACCCAACCAATGGGTGATCTTCATCATTTTGAGTGTATATGATCTTTATTTGATCATGGAAGAAGTTTGAAGTTCATAAAATCAAGAATTTAGGGTTTTTGCAAATGTTGACTTTTTGGGCATAGTTGACTTTTCAAGAATGCATCATTTTAGGTCAATTTTCAAGCCTTGATTCATGATCCAAAAAGGCTTCAAATGGAAAAACTTTGGTCATGAAAGTTGTAGATCTCATCTTTCCCTTTTCAAAAAGTACAAGAACATGATCAAACTCTTCATGGATTAAAAGTTATGGCATTGCAAAGTTAGCAAAAATCATTGGTTTTCAAGTTATGCACCAATTGGAAATTTTGCAAAGTCTTGAACCAATGCATTATGCAGCCTCTAATTCATGTCAAACCATTATGTAAACATCCTCTAAGTCACAAAAATCAGAATTTGATCAAGTTTGCTCATGGTTTGGTTTGCATAACAAGACTTTATCACATGTGATCCATAAAGCTAACCAAGTTGCAAAACACTCATGAGCTTTTCACCAACTTGCTGCATTGAGCCTTGGGTCAAGCCAGCCTCTCACACTCACCATGCTGCACCAGAACCCAACTTGTACTTGCCTAAACTTGAGCCATGCCCTATCTTACACAAAAGTGGACTTTGAGCAAAAGTAGCCACACCTATCTCTGCAGGCCAGGTCACATCCATCAGCCACTTGCATTTGTTTATTGAATCAGTTTGCTGGCCATAACACATGAGAACCAAGGCTGAAACACACACATTGATGACATTCACAAAAACTCACCTCATTGCAAGTTCATTCGAATCACTCTCCACAGTCTTCAAACACTAGAACTCTCATCATCACTCAACTCACCACACCTCATAGACAAGAAACACCCCAAGCACAAGCCTGAAACAAGCCTGAAAACTCCATTGCCATCATTCACCTCAAGCTGCAGATTCTATCGAATCTCTCTCCACAAGTCTCCAACACACAAACCAACACCACAGATCATCTATACACATCATCTGGACCTTAAACACCCCATCACCATGACCTGAAAGTGCCAGAATCTCATCTGCCATTTTTGACTGAACTGAAGCAGGAGCATTCGAATCTCTTTCTCCAGCCAACACAAACTCATTTTGAGCATTCAAGCACCTTTGTAGGACCAAGAGGAGCAGCTTGCACTGAAGGAAGAGGCCTGAAAGTTCCTAAATTGGAAGTTGCAAATCTCAGGTAGCTCGAAATTAATTTTTCCAGAAATGATTTTTCTTGTTACAAACTTGTTCTTTATGCTCTCCTGATCATCCTGATGCTTTTAGTTTTTTAAATGGTTGTGTTTTGAGAATTTAATTTGTGTTTGAAGCTTACGAACCCTAGAAATTGTTTGCTTCGATTCAGATGATTTAGGAAAGATAAATTTGTTTTAGGTTAGGGGTTTGATTCGTGAGAGTGAGAGGAACGTTTCCCAATTCATAGATTTCATTTATAT
Source organism: Lathyrus aphaca (assembly GCA_963966055.1). Classification (NCBI taxonomy): domain Eukaryota; kingdom Viridiplantae; phylum Streptophyta; class Magnoliopsida; order Fabales; family Fabaceae; genus Lathyrus; species Lathyrus aphaca. Next base: position 228,804,590 of record OZ014520.1, on the reverse strand, counting down.
TACGTTTTGAGGAAGTTGGGTGATTTTCAGGTGAGCTTCTGGCCGGAGAAGACGACCGGAAGTCTTCTCCGGCCACCTGAGTGTGATTAGGGTTTAATCCCATAATTAATGCTGGTTTGAATATTGGCCGTAGGATGCGTTGAATCTGTTGACTACGCGCGCAAGGGAAGGGCCAGGATCTCTTTGATTAACCCTAATCCACGTGTTAGGGTTAATTAATCATATTTTAGTTAATTTAATCAGAAACAATCTGGGCCTCTCATTCTGGCGCGCAGTCAATGTTTTTAAATCCAGGATCAATCTCATCCATCCATTCTGTTGACTTCCATTTAATTTAATTTTAATTCATTTCTTTTTCTTTTAAATTGTACATTTATTTAAAAATAGTTAAAAAATCATAAAAATTATGAAACTTTTTCTTTAAGGTTTTATTAATTTTTATGACACAAAAACATTTTTATTTTATTTTTTATCATTTAAAAAGTATTTTTAAATATTTAAAAGATTATTTTTAATTGGTTAATGGAAATTAATTAATTAAAAATACTTTTAGGTATTTAAAAATTACAAAAAAATTCATGAAATGTTCTAAGACATTTAGAAACATTGTCCAACCTTCAAACCAAATTTCTTTTTTGATCTTGATGCATTTTAAGAATTTTTCATGGGATTAAATCATATTTTGTGCATTATTTTGATCACAAGTTTAAAAATTCATTTCTGCCTATTGGTGAAGGTTGAGACATTGATTCTTTTTGCATTGTTTTCCATTTGACATGTATTTTCAAGGTTAAAAAGGCCATGATTTGATCTTGCATTTTCCATTTGTTTGGCATTTCTTTTGTTAAGAACCCTAAAAAACCCTAATAACTTGCAAAAGTCATATCTTGAGATTGGTAAAGAGTTGGGAGTTCCCCTTTGGGCAGGGATTCATTATAGGTCTAGGGCTTCTTTGAGTGCCATTTTCCCTTTTTTATCCTAGGGTTTGCTTCTGTTTTTGGTTTGTGTTTGATGTTTGATCCATAAACCCTAATTTGGGCTTTCTTTTGCATCCTTCTTGCATTCTTTTGCATAAGTTGACTTGCCATTGCATTTTATGCATTCTTATGATTCATTTGACATCTTAAGACATGTATGAAGCATCATTGATCATTGCATTACATCTTTGCCATGCCATTTGTCTTGTATGCTTCATGACATTTCATGTTTATTCATGTTCCTTAACTTGCATCATTTGCATCCATGACTTTGTATGAACATCCATATGCCTTGTCTCATGTTTGCAGCACTTCATAACATCATAATCATCATGTGCATGCTTCTGGTTTGGCCTAGCATCATGTCATTTCATTTCATTTAGCATTGCATTGCATTTGTTTCTAACATTTCAGGTGGTAAGTAAACTTGAGAAGTGAATTTGCCTTCACTTCTCATACCTTTTCTTTTCATCTCTCTTGCATCCATTGCTGCATTCTTATTTGTGTTTGAGTTTGAGCTTGCTCATTCTTCTCCTTCCCACTTTCTTTCTTCAAGTGACTTGACTTCTTGAATGAAGCAAGTCACTTTGCCTCTCTTGATCCTTTCATCTGCTTCCTGGTGGTTCCATTGAAGATTGTTCTTGCAAACCTCACAAACCTTAGGAACAACCAAGCATGACAATGATTAGGGTTTTGATTAGTCTCCCCTCTTAGTTTTACCTTTGTGTCTCTCTTTGAGTCTTCTCTTCTCACCTCATAATCAGAGACTGAACTCTAAAGGCTTTAAGGCTTTGTGGTTAAGCTTATGCCTGCATCCTTCTATTAGGATGGAGTGTATAACTTTAATCCTAAGTGTTAAACCCTTAATGTGTTTAAATCTCTTAATCAATTCACTTAATAATCAATCAAGACATCACACTTGTAACTTGGGCCTTGCATTAGGGTTCTAATTCTTCCTTAATTGGTTAAGAAGGACTAACCCTAGTGTTAATGGACAAGTCCCCCTCAAGTTGTCTTACAAACCCTAAAACTCACTTCATCATCATACCATTAACTAAAATCCATCTAATAAAGGCTTGTTTTGTCATGAGTTTAATCCCTAATCATGGATTAAGTTGAGGAGCTTTCCTCAGCTTAAACATTCTCATCTATTATCCTTCTATTAGGATGGTGTAATGAGTCTGTTTAATCCCTGATTATGGCTTAACCTCATTACTCAACACTAAACAAAAACACCAAAAACATTCAAATAATCACAAATAGGTCAATGATCTTAATCCTACACCAAAGGTGATTAAGTGTGAGAATCTGACTTCACACTTAAGGCATTCTCATTACCCTTAATCAGAGGGAAGATGTGATGAGTTTACTAACCCATTGGTTTAGGCTTAAGCTCATTAACTTATGACAAACTTTCAAAAGCAATAAAAGACTGAAAACTCAAAAACAAACAATAATCGTCTCCTTCGGGATTCTTTTCTCATCACCCTCACTCATAAACGAGAACTTGCTTCTTCCGTCTAATGCAAGACAGTTTGCATCTGTGCCAGACAGATCATACGCTTGAGCATAGGCAAGCAAGCAGTTCATCAAGTCAATTCACCTTTCAGTCTCTTTGGGTCGAACTACGGTGTTCTGACTTCCTCATTGCACGAGAGGATACGTAGGCATAACTTAACGGTTATCGAACAAAAGTCTCTGTACATCCCCCCTCTTTCTAGCTCTATTCTTTAAGCCTCATGATCTTGAGCATTTCATTCTTGTTCTTACACTGACACTTCATTTATGCACTTCACTCTCTTTTACACTGACACCTGTACATCTCTTCCAGCTATTTCATACACAAATTGCACTGACACTCCCCCTTTAAAACACAAATCTTTTAAGCGTGGATCCCGTCGAGTACGGCGGACAATCTGGGTGCTAATACCTTCCCAGGTTGTAACCAACCCCCTTTCTCAGTCTCTCTGGTTCGCAAACCGTCTTATCCGTATCTTTCTAGGTCTATGCAGCATTACCTTTCCTCCGGGATAAAAATGCCTAGCTGGCGACTCTATTCATTCTCCAGTGAGTTCACGGCTGTGTGTTCTCACTGTTCCCTTCGCCGACCGTTCGCGCTTGTACCGGGATGCAAATCTTTGGGAGCGACACTCATACGGATATTCGGGAAATTACTTTCCAATAAGGGTACGACGAACGAAGACGGGATGTTATACTTATCCTACTATCAAACGAAGACGAAGGTTATATATACTTTACCATCCCCAACAACGGGAGGTTATATCTATACTTTACCATCCCCAACAACGGGAGGTTATCCATACCATGTTATCTCCAGCATACGGGAGGCCATTTATACTATGTTATCCCCAGCAGACAGAGGGTTATATATTCTTCAACAACGAATCGGGATTTATTTTCCCTGGCCAGCAGTTGTTATACGAAGATATCCAGACGCTTCCGGCAGTATCATATCATACATACATCATTTACATCATACCATAGCATACATATCCATAGACATATAGAACATTACCTAAGTGCATCATATCATACACGCATACATAAAGCATGAACTAATGTTATTATTCAAATGCTACCTTGTTTCAGGTTAATTATCCAACAAACAAACTTATGGTCTCCAGGATTGCTTTATTGTAACCTCAGGGTTACTTTATCCTCCTGATGAGCTTCTTATTACTTTGGGACTGCTTTATTGTAACCTCAGGGTTACTTTATCCTCCTGATAACTTCTCATGACTTCAAGACTGCTTTAGAGCCATTGATTGCTCTATCCTCCTGAAATCACATTATTACTTCAAGACTGCTTTAGAGCTATCCATTGCTCTATCCTCCTGGAGTCATATCATTACTTCAAGACTGCTTTAGAGCTATCCATTGCTCTATCCTCCTGAAATCATTACTTCAAGACTGCTTTAGAGTGATCATTGCTCTATCCTCCTGGAGTCATATCATTATTTCAAGACTGCTTTAGAGTTATCATTATTGATTGCTCTATCCTCCTGAAATCATATTATTTCTTCAAGACTGCTTTAGGGTTATCATTATTGATTGCTCTATCCTCATGAAGACATGCTATTACATCAGTATTGCTCCAGATTCCTGACAGCTCTCATTATGCTGTTGAAGAACTTTCCCCTAGTGGCATCTTTAAGCCCACTCAATCCTGTTCAACCAACCATCAATATCACTCTATGCACTGGTGAGTGCAAATTTTTGGGCTTTTGTGTTCAATCCCCTTCAACCTTCCAGGTCACGACTGGCAAATATACCAATCTAACCCCTCAGGTTTCAGAAAATTGAACAGGGGCAGCTGTTGCACCCCAAAATTTGCCCTCACAATACAAGACTTTGTGTTCTAAGAAGGTTCACAAGGTTCACAAGTTCTCCAATGCTTATATAACCTTTCATGAGGTTCATGAAGTCTACAAGTCACTTCTTGAAGGTTCACAAGCCTCTCAACATTTACAAGACCTTTCATGAGGTTCATGAAGTCCATAGGTTGCTTCTCGAAGGTTCACAAGGTTCACAAGTTTCTCAATGGTTACAAAGCTTTCCTGAGGTTTATGAGGTCTACAAAGCCACTTCATGAGGTTCACAAGGTTCACAAGCTTCACAATACCTCCCATGAGGTTCACAAGACACTTTATGAAGATTCACAAGGTTCACAAAGTCACAATTGGTCAAAAGAGTTGACAATTCCCTCAGACAATTCACCTCCTAAGCAGTGCATCCAAAACTAGGGTTTTGACTTTAATCAGGCTAAGTGGACTTCCAATACCTCAAGTGAGTTTCATAACATCTTATATGTGTGTAAGAACCCCCATGTCAAGTTTCAAGACTTTTCTCAAAAGTTTGCTCAGTCAGATGATCAGATAAGTCAAAATCAGTCAATGCAGTTAAAAAGTCAAACTGAGGTCAACTGTGGTCAAACCAAAGTCAAACTTCATGATTTTTTGCCAACATCAAGTATATGAAGTAAAATTCATCATTTGATCAAGGGTTGATCATGATTCATCAAGGAGATTCCAGATCATCAATAATCAGGAGTTTCTAAATTAGGGTTTCCTCAGTAAAAGTCAACTGAACTTTGACCAGGCATAACTTTCACATACTTCATCACCAAGTCTCCATCAAAAGCTCATTTTGAAGGAAATTGAATTCCCTACAACTTTGATGTTGAAAGTTAAGCCCAAAAATGCTTCATTTGAAAGATATGATCTAAGACATTATAGGTCATTTCAAAAGTCAACAAAAAGTCAACAACTTCAAAAGGGCATAACTTGAGATTGGTAAATGATATGGACCTGAAACCAATGGGGTTGTTTAGAGGACTCTTCAAGCTTTCCAAAAAGTCCAAGAACACCCTCATACCTTTAAAATTGAGGGAGATGTGTCCTTGCAAAGTTGGGCAATTTTGTGATGGTTTATATTGAAAAAGGGGGCCTAAAAGCAATTTTCTCCAAATGGGCTGGCCAAATTATGACCCAACCCATACAATAAGAACATGCACGAAATTTCCATGATATTTTCATATTTTTTATTTTATTTAATTAATTTATTATGATTTATTACATTTAAAATCATTTTAAATTTAAATAAAATATTAAACATGAAGATATATCTTTGTGATTGAATCTAGAAAGTCTTAAAGGGTGATTGGAGTCAAAGAGGAATGAAATCATGTGAATTGTCCCAAAATAGCAAGCATTCAAGAGCAAATATTTGAATTTTACAACACCATCTTTTTCAATCTTTTTTGGATCAAATATCCACACAACCCATCCATGTTTCTGACCTAAATCACTCCCACATATATACTAAGCATAACCCTAGTCCTCACTCACGAAATCAAGCAGCCACAGTGTAAGTTTCAAAACTCAAATTTCAAGCAAAAAGTGAGATTCGGATTCTTCCATACAAGAGGTTTCAAGGTAAACTAAGAACATAGACATGTTCTATGGACATCCCTGAAGCTAAAGCATCACACATATGCATCTCATGTCCACCAAATTGGCCAACCCGAAGCAAACTTTGTCTTGAATATATTTTTTTCGATTCTAACAATTCATTGCATATTACTGACTTTTGATTATGTAAACTTGTTTGTCCATGACTATAGATGAAATCTGGATGAATTGGTGAAGCTCCATGGCCTAAAACGAAATTCACCATAGTTAGGGTTTTGACCAAGAATTGGGGTTTCGTGATTTACAAAATATAAATGATTTCTAAGATCATGGCTAGACTTGAATGGACCTCTGGAATGTGTTTATGTTTTCAATTTTGTGAAATTGTACGTTTTCATTGCTTGTTGATGTTCATAGGTTTTGCTGGGAAAATATTCTTCGCAGGAAAATTTGTAATAATATTCGCAGGAAAATCCTACGAATTTTGAGGAAGAAGATGACTGGCTTGGCGCGCAGTCTATATTTCAAATTTTGATTTCAAATATTATTTTCATGTTTTGTTTATTATCACAAGCTTGATGCTTGTCCCAGTGGAAGGATGCGTATACGTTTGATGCAATGGCCAGAGTTCGAATCACGCTGGGGCCATTATTTTTTGTTTTATTTTCAGGATAAAAGCATGCATAATATATAATATGTTGTTATCAATCCATGACCAGAAGGGCTCTCCCAGCCAGGTGGTAAAGCGCGCGTATGTACATCCATAAGGTCCTGGGTTCAACACCAACCCAGGCCTTTTATTTTTTCATTATTTTCTGGATTTTGCAAGGCAAGGCATAAAACAAACTTTGTTCACTCTTCTATCACCTACGCTTGGCTGGCCTGGTGGAAGATGTTTTGGCTGGCAAACATGAGGGCAAGGGATCAAAACCTAATCAAGGTCAGTTCTAAATTTTTATCACCTATTTCTTCTATTTTCTTAATTAATTATATTTTTGTTTATTATAAAAACCTAATTTCTAAATGACCTAATTTTATTTTCTTTGTGTTCTAAAAAAAATATGTTATAAGTTATTTTCTTAAAATATATAAAAAATGTTTTTTTCTTATTTTGTAAATATATTCATATTATGTATATATGTAAAATTTAGATAATTAGATTTAGATTAATCCCATAAACCCTAATTATAGTTTAACCCTAATTCTCACAAACCCTAAAATATTTTTCTAAATAAAATTTAATTCTGTTTTTTTTAATTCCTAATATAATTATAATTTTTCATAAAATTTTGTAAATATAGTTATAATTCAAATTAATTTTTTCTTTTAATGTTTAGAAATAATTTAATTTAGGATAATTATATTTTTGTATATGGTTAAAAATAATTTGTAAATATAATAACTAATAGAATTAAATTTTAAATATGATATTTAAAATCTATCTTTTTCTTATAATATGTATATAAATATGAATATATGTTAATCATAATTAAAATTTTGTAATACATTTGAAAATAATTTAATAATTAGTATATGAATTAAAAATTATTTAGTTGTGTACGTTAATTTCTTCTTATATTATTTTTGGTTTCTATTATTACTATTAATTATATTGTTACCAATTTTTGCTTATTAACCTTTTAATTAATTTTTATTACTAACCATATTATTATTTATTATTCTTATGTTTCTAACCTTATTTATTATTTCTAATTGTTATTATTATTATCACTAACCCATTTATAATTCAATTATGTTTATTATTATTATTTTGCTAATCTTATTTATTGTTATTTGCTAACCCCTTATATTTATTATTTATTGTTTATTTATTTATTATTTTGTTTAATATTTTGCTTATTATTATAATTTCTTGTAATTGTTTCCCGGATGTAATTGTAATTATTTAATTATTATTTTTGTTATGGTTAGTAATTAGGGAGTGTAAAACATGTTTGTTATTTAAAAAATAAATTTAGATAATTTTTAATATAAGATAATTAAAATAAACACTCACACACACGTAAGTCGATTTTAATCGCCGTCTCACTTTCTAAGGTTATCCCTCAGGTTGCCTACGAATAATGGTCAAGTGGGGTGTATAAAGCAAGTCCCTTAAAATAGAAAATCATCAAAGTCCCTTATGGTTGCCTTTACGAATCGAGTCCCTTCGGAAAAATGATGATAGTCCCTCATATGTGCTAAATACACCCCACAGTTGCCTTCATAATCAGATTGTCCCTCACATGTCCCTTAAACATCCAAGGTAAAGACTACCTACTCCTTAATAGTAGGGATAGTCTTACCAAGGAAAGGATAAAGAATAAGAAAGACCTTAAACATTAGGGTAGGTTCCTCCTATGTACTTGCTCACTTCAAAACTTTTTCACACTTAAACAAATTTCCAACAAATTTTCAAACAAGTTTTTACACATCCGTACATGGATTATTTATTAACTATTCTGAAAATTTTCTATTCACACACTACACTTTCAAAAGCAATTTAAAGTGAGCTTAAGTACCTAAGAGCCCATGGATAACCATGGATGAAAAGGATGCTAATACCTTCCCTTTTCATAACCTACCCCCCGGACCCAAAATATTCTCTTAAGGTCTTTCCTGTTCTTTTATAACCTTTCCTTATGGATAAAATAAAAGTCGGTGGCGACTCTTGCTATCCGCAACATTGTTCAAAGTCAGTTCTCCCACCGTGTTACAGGAAGCTCTGCCGATTTTATTTTGCACCCTTTATTTTTCCAGCATTAATTTCCTTGCTTTAATTTTCTTGTATCCCAACCAACCTTATAACAATTTCCAACATCAGGAAATTGTTATAAATTAATTTGTTTCAAAGCCTTCATATTCTTTTAGAATTTATTTCCGATTCCGGTCAGTACTCCGAGCTTTCCAGCCTGTGGAAGAAGGAGTCTACTACTTTTATTGTTATCCAGGTTTATATTAAATTGCATTTATATTTATGTTGACTATTTATTTTTCTGCCATGCATATTTTATTTTATGTTTCTCTGCCTCTGTCTGGTTCAACAATAATGAGTAGCTAAACACCTTAGGCTGGTATGTAATTAAAACAGACTAAATCGGTAAAATCAACTCTAGGCTTAAAGTAATTAAGAGCTTAATATTCTGGCTGAGACTTTTTATTATAAAATCAACCTTTTTGTTACGAGAGTAAGGAAAGTGTATTAGGTTAGGTCAAGACCACGAGAGTGTGAGATTTTAACCAGATAGCTAAAGTTAGGCATTTAATTTAAACACAGCGAGAGCGCTTTAAAATGAATTAGAATTACTAAGTTTCCAAAAATTATTTCTAAACACTTATGGGCTAGCGAGAGCAGGCATATGGCTTTAGGGGTAAGATCTGAGATAAGACCACGAGAGTGTGAGTTAAAGATATTTAAGCTGGTAACCTCTACAGAATAGATTAAGTGAACCATCTTTATAAGCCTAGGTTAGATTGACCCGCCTAAGTTAACATAATTACATACCGACCACCTTAGTATTATTTATTAAACTTAAATTTAATTCCCGTCTTTAATCTTTAAAAACAACCAAAAATCGTGACAACCCTTCACCTTAGCTAAACTAGAAATTCCTCTAGCACTAAGTAACCATAGAGTCCATGTGGATCGATAATCTTAAATATTACTTCGATAGGCTGTGCACTTGTAGTTAAGATACCGCTAGACACATTAATTAGATACGTCTTTAGCCCATCACCCTCTCATGTTGCCTAAACAAAAGGTCAAGTAAGGTGTAAAGAAAAGTCCCTTCTCTCATATCATCTAGTCCCTTAACAGATAAAAAGATCAAGTCCCTTCATGGTTGCCTTCGTAATGATCTTGTCCCTTTCGAATAAAGATGATAAGTCCCTTCGAATTGCTAAATACACCTTACAGTTGCCTAATAATAGTTGTCTCTTCACTTGTCCCTCATACATCCAAGGTAATGACTAGCTATTCCTTAATAATAGGGATAGTCTTACCACTTAAAGGATATTTAAGAACAGAAAAGACTTAACTTAGGGTAGGTTCCTCTTATGTACTTGCTCACCTTTTCAAAACATTTCAAACACTTCACATTTTCAAACAAATTTTCAAAACAAAGGCTTTATATATATCCGTACATGGATCATTATAAAGTACTTAAGAAAATTTTTAAACACACACTACACTTCTCAAAAACATTTTAAAGTGAGCTAAGTAACTAAGAGCCCATGGATAACCATGGATGTAAAGGGTGCTAACACCTTCCCTTTACATAACCTACCCCCCGAACCCGAAAATCTTTTAAGGTCTTTCCTGTTCTTTTATGTCCTTTCCTTTGGATAAAATAAAAGTCGGTGGCGACTCTTGCTATCCGCAACATAACTAAAAGTCAGTTCTCCCACCGTGTTACACATTCATCTCCTCGTCGAGGGACTCTTCTATGCGTCTCGTTGGCTCTCGTATTTCTACTGGGATGACTGCTTCGGTGCCGTATGTTAGTTTGAATGGGGTTTCCCCGGTCGTGGAATGTGGTGTCGTGCGGTATGCCCATAGGACGCTGTGTAACTCCTCGACCCATGCCCTTTTTGCCTCGCCGAGTCTGCGCTTCAGTCCGCGCAGGATTACCCTGTTGGCCGCCTCCGCTTGTCCGTTGGTTTGAGGGTGCTCGACGGATGTGAAATGTTGTTTAGTGCCTAAGCTGGCCACGAAGTCCTGAAATCCTCCGTCCGTGAATTGCGTCCTGTTGTCCGTGATGAGGACCCGAGGTATGCCGAACCGAGTGAGGATATTTCGTTTGAAAAATCGAAGAATGTTCTGTGCCGTTATTTTGGCCAGTGCCTCTGCTTCGATCCATTTGGTGAAATAGTCTACCCCTACAATGAGGTATTTATTTTGGTATGACCCAGTTACGAAGGGCCCGAGGATGTCCATGCCCCACCATGCGAAGGGCCAAGGAGAGGAGAGTGTTTTTAGTTTGTTTGGGGGTGCGAGGTGCATGTCGGCGTGTCGTTGACATTTGTTGCATTTTTTGACGTGTTCCTTGGAGTCGTGTTGCATAGTCGGCCAATAGTAGCCTGCTCGAAGAGCGTTGCGTGCGAGCGATCATCCGTCGGGATGTTGGGCGTTGATTCCTCGGTGCATTTCCCCTAATATGTCGGGAACTTTCTCTTCTTCGACGCATTTGAGTAACGGGATGGAGAGTCCTCTACGGTAGAGTTTCCCTTCGAGGAGGACATACGAGCACGCCCTACGTTTGGTGGCGGTCGTCTCTTTAGGGTCAGTGGGGAGTTCGCCCTTTGTGAGGTAATCATAGATGGGTGTCATCCAACAATGAGTGTCCCCGATCATGTTAACTTCAAGTGGGGGAGGTGGTTTCTCGATACTAGGTCGAGGAAGGATTTCTTGGATTACTGATTTGTTTCCGCCCTTCCTTCTCGTGCTAGCCAGTTTCGATAGGATGTCTGCTCGCGTGTTATGCTCGCGAGGTACGTGTTGAACTTCCCACTTCTCGAATTTTTCGAGTCTTTCTTTGACCAAAGCTAAGTACTCGATGAGGTTGTCGTTCTTGGTTTGGTACTCTCCCCGTACTTGTGATGCCACGAGCTGGGAGTCTGTTGATATTTTTACTTCCTTTGCTCCTAGGTCTTCGGCCAATCTCAGACCGGCGATGAAAGCCTCATATTTGGCTTGGTTGTTGGAGGTTGGGAAGGCTAATGCTAGTGAGACCTCAATCAGGATTCCATCCTCGTTTTCGAGGATGATCCCGGCCCCGCTGCCTGTCGTGCCAGAGGAGCCGTCGACGAAGATCGTCCATTTATGGGCGCCGTCCGCTGGTATTGGGCTGTGAGTCATTTCCGCGACAAAGTCGGCCAGGGCATGAGCTTTCAAAGCTTTCCTGTTCTCGTACTGTATATCGAATTCGGAAAGTTCCAGCGACCATTTTAACATTCTGCCGGCCATGTCTGGCCGCCCAAGGAGTTGTTTTATTGGTTGATCGGTTCTTACCTTGATCGTGTGAGCGAGGAAGTAGTGACGTAATCTTCTCGCAGCGTTTATGAGAGCTAATGCAACCTTTTCAATTTGTTGGTATCTGAGCTCGGGGCCTTGGAGTGCTTTTCTCGTGAAGTAGATGGGTTTTTGTCCCTCGTCGGTTTCTCTGATAAGAGCGGCACTGACAGCCTCGGTTGCCACGGACAGATACAAGTATAAGGTCTCCCTTTCCAATGGTCATGACAGGACCGGGGGTTCAGAGAGGACCCTCTTCAGATGGAGTAGCGCCCATTCACATTCGTCGGTCCATTCGAAGTTGGCCTCCTTACGGAGGAGTCTAAAGAAAGGTAGCGCGTGCTGGGCGGATTTGGCGATGAAACGGGAGAGCAAGGTGAGCACCCTGTTGAGGGATTGAATGGATTTTTTAGTTTTCGGGGTCGGAAACTCCGAAAATGCTCGACATTTGTCGGGATTAGCTTCGATTCCCCTCTCGGTGAGGTAAAACTTAGGAATTTTCCTGCCCGGTGTAATGTCTCAAAATTTGCCCTCATTCTCTTTGCCTTAACTGGCGTATCGCTTCACATTCATCTGCACTTCACACTAGGTCACAACATTCGCAATCATACATCTGCATTGATTACCTCAGGCATGGGATTAATGCCCTATGGAGAACCAGATTATTCCATGGGTTCGTGGTTTCTACTTCATTGGAGTTGGTTTCATGGATTATGGAACTAGGGTCTCACACCTTTTGTATGGTTATCTGATAAGTTCAAAATCTTGATTATGTGGTCATCAATAATTTCATCTTAGTGTTCTCTTTCCATTTAATTAGGGTTTATTTCCCTGATTCAATAATCCTCGAAGGTTTCATTCACGACGATTATTCATCATTAAGGATGATGACCTAAGTTTATGTTGTGAAGGTATTCGTTCAAGTGCGGCATTTCTAAATGATTAAAAGAAAGCTATGATTTGTGGATTATCGACTTTTGGTTCATCATGGCATCATAAATCTTGGAGGAAAAAGTTTTTGTTCAAAGGTGCAATTTGAGCTAAGGGGAAGATGCGTGATATAGGTCTTATTTTGAAAAGAGCGGTTCAAGTTTATTCATAATAAACAATTCCGACTATTTTATCCATTTTTACACTCAATTCTTAATCCCATTTGTTTTTCTATGCTATAAACCTTGCTCATCATTTAACCATTTCTTTCATGATCGATTTCATGTTAACCCTAACCAATCCAATCCAAATACCATAGTCATATCCAATTCTCTATTATTTCAAACCATATATATCCTATTCTAAAATAATTAATTCCATTTAAGTTCACATTTTTACTAATCACATATTAAGTATATCTTCTCCCAAGTACAATTACATAACCATTTCCTTTGATTCATTTTAAGTCCATCTTTAATTTACCATCCATAAATCAATATCCGATTCATATTCAAATTTGAACAGTATTTCATGCTCATTTTAAGGTCTACCTTTCAATTCAACAACTACATAAACCAATACCATTTTTTTTGGGGCCCAAGTTTAATTTTTTATCCAATTACCATAACCACCTTTTTACCAAATTTCCATCCTTTCTTAACCATCTGCAAATTATTTCTTTTCTAAGTCATTGATAACTATCCATTAAAAAAAAAGAAATTCTGATATACCCAAAATTGAAAAGTTCAGTTATGTCAACCTTCAACAGAAATAACAAGAAATCGGTTACATAGCAGGAAAAACTGATAAGGAGAAATCAGTTGTAACTAACTGATATGGCAACCTTTCAAGAGAAATCACTAGGGGGATTGGGTAATGGATCCAATAACAGGAAATCCAGTAAGATATTACAGGAAAAAGGTTCATAAAAAAAAGAAAGAAAAAGCTTCATCAATGATCGGTGGCAAAAAGACTCTCCAAAAATTCTTCCTCACTCTCTCTTAACAGAATCCACTTCTCCAACCTCTTCAATCTCTCTTTCAATTACACTCTTCATCATCATCAACCAATCACCAATCGTCTTCACCATTTTCTCAATCTTCAACCTCTAATTCTTCAAACTGCATCGCAGTAACTTTATCAATAATCTTCATCTGCAGATTTCTCTTAGATCATCATCAGCATAATCATCAAGAACGCCACAAATCCAACTCGAGCAATCCGCATCGTCACCATCAACAACTCTGATGTGAGCTCACAACAACCTGCAGGAAATCAAGAACAACGACTCTGCATCGATTCTTAACGCACACAAGAAAATGCAAATATGCAGTTTCAGACGCAACAATCCGCAACAACAGATCAATAGTTCGATACGTGACCAACACGCAAATCCGCGGAATCAATTCGCAAATCACAACAGCACGACAAAGAATAATCATTCAGAAATCAAAGCAGAAAGATAAGCAGAAGGGGATTAAAGCCAATCAAATTCGTACCTAGAAAAGTTTTGATTCCAGGTGAATCATTTATTTGCGTTCTCGTCTTCATCTGAATTTGACACTGAGGGTTTCTTTTGAGTAAGATGCGTTGAAGGTCGCGTTGAGGCACTTTCGTCGTCGCCGGCACAAGGTCACGGCATGATTGGGGTAGTCCGTGTCGTTTCCTTTGACACCGTGATGAAGGTGATGCGAATAAGACCGCGGCGGTGGCTTAGATCAGAGCAAATGATAAGGATGACGACGTTGTTATGTTTCGACGGCGAAGATATTGAAGGAGAGATGAAAGTCGATGATCGGTATGTTAATCCCTCTTTCGATCTTGCAACAATATGTTCACCGACGATGTTTTACGCGAGTCTGCGGTGGTTCATGGAGAGGGTTGGGTGAAGCTCAATATCTCGCAGAGATTTTCCGGAGAAGGAATGAACGAGACGGATGAAGTTGTTGTTCGTCGTAGTTTTGATTAACAAGAAGCGGCGATGAACTCTGATGTAATGGAGGTTGAGTTTTGGTGTGATGATAATTTGATACGGAAGCCATGGTGAAGGAAGATGAGCTCTGAGTTTGTGGGAGTTTGCGCGGCGCAGGGAGGAAGAAGAGGAGAAGTTGTTCTCTTATCTCATAGATTAGGGTTTCTCATAAAACAACAGTTGGGCTGTGTTCAATTTGGATCCAAACCATGGAAATGCTAGTCACACCCCCTCAATTCCTATCATACCCCCCTCTTGCGGGTTCTTCATAGTATTGGGCCTTCAGCCATCATGAAATCTCTATCAGGACACACTCTCTTCACTATGCACACCCCTTCCCTGCGAAATCCAGCAAGGAAATGGGCCTTAGGCCATTTGTTCTATCTGCAGTTCTCAATTCTACATAAACCTCCCCTTGTTTTCTTTTTTTTGTTATTTTTAGAAATTGTTAATGATTTTTTTTTTAGAATTGTTAATTAATTTCTTGGTTAATTGAAATTTTGTGGATTAACATCTTTATTCTTTTTTTTTTGTTGTTTGTTGTTAATTCCTAATTATAATTTTTTTTCTCTCATTAATTGTAATTATTTTGGTGGATTAATTTTGGTAAGTATTAATGAGTGTTTTTGATCGATATTGGATCGATTTCAATTTTGGTAAAGCTTCACAAAGCTAATTATGGAAGATAAGCATTTATTTTGCTTATGGAGATTGCAAGACCTTGCTTAAGGATTTTTCAGATTTCTTTTTATGTGAAGGATCGGCATTTCGATCAAGTAAGTGATTTCGAGCTTTTTCGACTTTTAAGCATCATTTTAGTCGTATGCGGCTTAGGATCATATAATTTAAGGTGCATACTGAGCCCTCCCACCTGAGGCATTGGTTATATTTGTGATTTATGATGATATGCGTCGATTTCGGAACTTAGGGATTAGGTTAAGAACCATTAGGATCGATTCCTTTCACTTTCCCTTAAAATCCACCTTTTTGCCCGTTTCGTCGCAATTATTAAAAATAGTTTTAGGTGTGATAAAATTTTGGAAAACTTTATGAGTGATCCTCATCCTCTTAATTAATTTTTCATATTTTTTGTTTCCAGATTTGGTTGGTTTTAATAATTAATTTGGATTTTATATTACAAGCTGTCCCAAAAAGGAATGTTTTGACATAAGGGACCAAAATCAATTTTTCCCCATAGGTGTGAGACTTATTTTTTGTGTGTGATTAATCACTGTAATTTGTGACATTTTGATGCTCATTAGGCATTTTTTTCATAATTTTTAGTGCCCTTTTTGATCCACTTTGTGGAGTTGTTTTTCGATGATCGTGAGTTGTTACCTTGCTAATCAAGGAATTGTTTTGGCACTTTGGTGCATAATTTTGTGGAATCCTTTTGGACCATGTAAGATAATCACTATATAATTCCAGGGATTTAATTTCATAATTTTTAAAGGCTCTTTGCTATTTTTCCATGTCACCTAGATCCTAGGTTGATTCATGTGTCTATTTGTTGTATAACTTAAATGATAAGAAGGCATTCATGCCATTTGCTTGGAATATTTTTTGGTAACTTTTAGGAGTTAATTATAGGTCATTTGTATGACTTTAATTCCAGTCATAGGTCATTTTTTGAACCATAATCATTTGGTTTATTTTGGTGCATACTTATGTGAACTAATTTTAACCTAAACTAGTTTCTCTTCTCCTCTAAATAATAACTTCAATTATGTGGAAATCATTAATGCCTATTCATGCATTCTAATTGCATTTCATACCTTGTATACTACTGACCCATAATCATTTCATGCATATTCACATGCCATTCATCTTTAATTTGCATCATGTGCGATCTTATGCGATTTTTGTTCGTTTCTTCTCATATCTTCTTCTCATTGCTCCATATGCCTAAACCATTGTATCCATGATTGTATATTCATTCACACATATTCATGAGCATTCATTACTGACTTTGATGTTCATTTCATGTACTAATTCATGCTTGTAAGTCATACGCATTCATACTTCATCCATAAACCCTAATTTGCATTTAGGTGAACTTAGGTGAACTTTTTGTACATAGTTTGACATAGTTTGATCTTGTGAGGTATCCTAGAATACTTAGGGACCTATATCATGTAGCTACTGACTTTAGAAGTCATGTAACCTTTAGGTACCTTCACCTTTAGACTTAGGTCTTAATTTAAACCCTAGTTCCATTCTAGGACGTTTATGGTACTTAATCGCTTTCATGCTTTGATTTTACTTTCAATATGCATTGTCATGCTAACTTTTGTTTTGTAGGGGGGAAGATTGAGGTAAGCATTACTTCATTCCTATCTCTTATGCATTTTAATTGTCTTTGCCTTAGCATTTTGTGCTTTGTTCATAGGTTCCCTTTTTGTTCTTTAGAAACAACTTACCTTCCTTAGGAAGTAAGTTAGTTTCTAAGCTCTCTTTTCTTCTTTTCTTTTTCTTTCTTAGGATTAGAATACCTCATTAACCATAGGATCTCCCTTTTGTATATGATAACTAACTTAGGGTTGTGTCTTAGTCCCCCTTAGTTTATCCTTTTTTCAACTTGAGTCATTCTTTCTCATCTCATAAAGAAAAGCACTAAAACACTTAATAAAAATCTAACTTTCTTGTACGACACGAGACTTTGTTGCGGAGTGTTTATATGCGTCCTGTTTCGGGGCGAGGTATAAATATTCACCGCGATGGATAGGTCTTAGTACAAGACCGTTCACAAACAAATTCAAAACACTTCTCTTAAAAGACAAAAAATCAAATAACAAGCGACTATCCTGCGGGAACTTCTCTTCTCATCTCATTCACTCACAACGCGAACTCGCGGCGACTTGTCACACATGCAAGACGGTAAACGCACTCGTACCAGACGAGCCTGCAACACCTGAGCATAGACATATGTAGTTCCAGCATAAAAAACACAAACAATTAGTTCCCGCCTTAGTTAGGCGAACTACGTCGACTCTGATCCTCATTATCCCGATAAGGTACGTAGGCAGCGGGGTAGGGCCCGTTCGAGCACATTCTTTATTTTCCCTACATTTCCCCATTTCTTTCCATTTTCTTATTCCTTTTCTCATTTCCATTCCAGTTCCAGTTAGCGGTTATTCAGCAGCATCTTTATTTTCTCACCCTTTGAAACAAAACAAGCAAGCGTGGATCCCGTCGGGTACGGTGGACGATCTGGGGTGCTAATACCTTCCCAGGTCGTAACCGACTCCCGAACTCAGATCTTTGGTTCGCAAGGCCTTGTCCTTTCCTTCTTCCTCAGGTTTGTGCAACATTACCTTTCCCATTCATTCGGGATAAAAATGTCTGGCTGGCGACTATACCTTTTCCGCGCCACTTTCGCGTTTGTACTAGGATGAAAATCCCGGGAGCGACAGCTGGCGACTCTGCTGGGGACATAACTTGATTCTTCCGGTTTCCCTTGTAGAGTCAATCCTAGCGCCTGTTTGGTTTTGCTTCTTTGGGTGTTTGTTTGCTGTTGTGTGCTTTAATTTAGCTTTACTGTTTTCATTTACAGCTTTTATTTACAGCTTTACTTTATCACATTTATTTACCGCTTTCAGTATTTTATTTTCCATGCATCATATTATACTGGACTGTCTGGCTGTGCTGGTTTTCATTTTTTATGTGGGGTGGGAGTTACTGTGAGATAAGCCAAATACCCGGCTTGAGTGCACTATAGGATTAGCGTGGACATGTTGTACTCGCATGGTTACATGATGAGTGGCGATGTGTTCCACACCCAGGTTGCGACCGTCTTGGAACTATCTTGTGTGGGGGTTCTTCCCCACTTCGGGATACAACCTTGATGGTTATGTGCAGCTGGGGACCGATCATTGAGAACCTTAGTGGAAACAACCCTCTCCAGTGATGACAGTGGCAGACCACATTTGTTGGCAAACCCACTCGCATCCGAGGGCCCACTGGGAACTCGCATAGGATGGCCTGGTTCTCTCATAGGAATCCAGTCAAGGCAAACTGTTCGTATGACGGTAGTATTGTACCCTTCGGGATGAATGTACTATTGTTTCTCGATTCAGTGCTTGAAGCTGAGGACTTATGAGGGATGCTTGTTTCCTTGGACTCAACTGAGGCCTCCCTGAGTAGTACATAATGCCAAACCGATTTCCTGATTTGGTCATGAGCCATTTCTCGGAAATGGTGAACGTATTATTGCTATTCGGCTTTGAGAGTCCGTGATGTTGACCCGAGTAGCACACCCGTGAGATTGGGAGGGGTTTACAGGTTTGCAGGAACCCTAAACTTCAAAATACCCACTTTATCAGTATTGTTCCGTGTTCTATGGTTCTTTGATTCTGAGATTCGGGATTTCTATTCAGAGAAATTGTTATTGTGATTACCATTGCGACCTTGATATTGTGACTATTATTATGACTCTCCACAGACACTTGGCTCGTTGTTCAGCTTCAACACCATCAGTGACTGTTCAATTATGTGATCCAGTTCTACAGTTATTGGGTTCTCAGTTATGGGGTTCTGTACAGAGATGGTGCTGCTATTATGGTTCTATTCAGACAGTTGGTTCACTGCTCAACACCAACATCAGACCATTGATCACATGCTTGTTGCATACATGACATCATATTATTCTAGAACACATGTTCAGTTATTTCCGAGGATCACATATCTGAATCATGCCATTGGACTTTTTCTGTGTCAAAACTTGAATCAAAGCAGATAGATTCCTCAGAAATAACTGAACATGGCATTTGCATACATCCTTGCATTCTTGACAGGTGTTCAGAGACAAATTCTTTTCCTGACTTGATTTCTCATCAGAATGGACAACTTAAACTACAATCATCAAGGTATATATTTGAAGCAACTCCGGGCGAAAGTAACTGAAAGGAAGACCTAGCTGAGGCCATTCAGGGCTGAAGTATAAGCTTTATTTCAGAATCAGAAACTATTGAAAGAGGAAGTCAACCAGATGAAGACTCAGAAGAGTCGGTTATAGAAATCCTGAATGCAGTGTCAAGGAAATGAAGCTATTTTCATCCCTAGTGAGGGGAACTACGCTGCTCTGATTCTCCATTGGTCAATGGAGATACGTAGGCAGGAGATCAAATCAGATCTTTCCGAGCAACCTTATCTATTAACTTTATCAACCTCTTCCCTCCAAATGTCATTTGTCAGCATCCAACCTGAGCTTCCCAAGAGAGTCCTAGGGGTCAGAGCATAAGGGTAAAGGCCAGAACAACTTGAGAAGAAGTTTGATCCTGATTTGATGTCGTGCGCGCAACAAGTTTCCTCATTTACGCAAATTCGGAGTGGTTGAGCTAATTTCATCAGGATCATCTCCGACAAAGCTTCCTTTGGGGTTTCAATGCCAAGTATGATTACCATTCTGGGGCACCTGGCCTTTTAATTGAAGATTGCAAGTCTTTCAGAGGTAAAGGTGAAGACAAGGTCCCGAATTTGATCGACTCAAAGGTCATCATGTCAGGAAGTCTGCCTATATATTGAAGTCTCCTCATCAAATGGGTCTCCCAATTTGTAAAGGCGTCCTCAGAATCGATAAGTCCAGACGGAGTCAAGTCTCCTCAATGATGGCAATGTTCAGCTTCTTTACTGCATTTTCATTTGTAGTTTATATTGTTTGTTTAAACATTTGTATGCATGCATGAAACTTATTTGTTTTTGAATGTTAACCATAATAAAATGCACATGTTTTTCTTGAAGTAATCCATTCGTATTCACTCATGATTTTTTGTATGTGCATTGCAATACCAACTGTTGAGCTTAAACTCTATCAGGGAGGATGACGAAATGAAAATGCATGAATCTCTAATTGTGTGCTTTTGAGAAAGGCCCTGTTGACGATGTACAGGCATTGTTTCAAATCCTAAACACCGGAGATATAAGGGAGATAGACCCTCGCCAACCCATTTGAGCCTTGAAGTAGGAGTTTCTTTTTGCATGAAAAAACCCTCGCAATTAACCCAGGGGCAGGGTAGGTGTCAGCTAGTTGGACCGATCATTCAAATTTCAAAAAGGAGTGCACATCTGAGGATTCATTTCCTTTCGTTGTACAAAATCAAGAGGTCTAAAGACCAGAAACCACAATGGTTATCCCAATCAAGAGTCCAAAGACCGGAAACCACATTGGTTATTACTCATTGACCAGAGAATGAGGAAGTCACGACCCTTTCAAAGCAATCAAGACAACCAGCGTCACACGATTTGTTCAAAAAAAAAGAATTAAAAAAAATGATGAGAAAGCCCGCTAAGTCGAAACTTGAAAACAAGCGACTTAGGCAAAAATTAGGGCATCCCGCTGGACTTCACAATCAAAGATTCACAAGAATCAGTCCAGGCAAAAGTTAGGGATAATCAAAATAATGCAAAAGCTAAAGACAAAAAGGATTACACCAGGAAGATCCTTGAACAAGTACAAAGTCGGGTGGCACAGACACCAAAGATAGGAAGGGTGACTGACTCCAAATGACAACTTTATTGGTACTTAAACCATTAGTGTAATTGGTTCCTCAACCATCATAAAACCCTTTTTGATAGGTGAGAGCTTGCGCCAAGCTAGCTGAACATAGGAATGGAGAACATCACGAATATGGGTGGGAACAAGTAAATTTCGAGCCTATATCCTTTGTTTCTATAACCGTGAACCAGGCCACGATACAACCCTCAAAAGTCCTAACTGAAATAGGGTTATTTCAAGAGCGTACTACCACAAGACCGCGTTCCTGACTCCTATGAGTGGTGTTGAAAGATCTTTGTTGGTGTTGCATGTGCATGCTTTCTATTATTCAAAAATTAATGTCGAATCTTAACCAATGATTCGCTCACAAAGATTTGCGACATCTTTTTTAGTAAAACTTCAAGATTGACATGTGTGTTGCATTAGAATTTTCATTCTTAGAATAAACATTTTCTGCTTGCATATATTTGTTGGGCATCATAAAAATTCACACATGAAACTTCAGTCCAGAAGCTTAATCTTGCCAAGTTGAGAAGTCTGAAACTTCCGAAGGACAATCTATGAAGATGTAATTTTCCAAAAAAAAAAACTCTATTGAGTAGGGACTTTCCCAACAGTCGTAGCAAGAGCCAATTAATCTGGGGCAATCATGTCGAGCAATCTTTTCAAAATTCAGCCAAGCTGGGGCAATCACTTCGAGATTCAAATCTCTCAAAGAGCCATTAGTTTGAGGCATACATTCAAATTTTAGTCAAACTGGGACAGTTACTTCGAGATCCAATCTCTCAAAGAACAGTTGATCTGGGTGTTTTCTCCAAAACACAGTCACTCATAGGTGATCACTTCAAGGCTCATACTGGGGCAGGCCACCCCAAGAGCATGAGAAGTCACTCTCTCCCGAAGCACCTATCCAAAGTTCAAAATACTGGGGCAGAATATTTCACGGTGATATGAGGTTTTTCATGAATCCTCGCGAGGTAAATTCTTTCATAGACCATGCAGTCTGGGGCAGTTATTTCGAGATCCGATGAATCTCTCCAAGAGTTTGAAGACACCGAGGCATCTCGTATGTCAGTTTTCTGTAAAATCCTCTTGAGACATTATCTTTTGACAAATCCTAGTAGAAGGCGAGTTGAAGATTTCAGAGAACCATTATTCAATCATGGTTAGTTGGCGATCTATCAACCCAAAGGCTAGAAGCAAAGCCATTGTCAGCACAGTACTTCAAGAGTTATTTTATCAGCAAGTTTCATTGATCAAAATCCCTTAGCAAGTCTCATTAGACAATCCCTTCTCCAATAGTGCGGCAAATGGAAGATTACTTCTTGAGCAGAAGGATATCATCGTCTCTCATCCCCGGCATGAGACGCCTTACATCTCTCATTCCCAACATGAGAGGATTTATCTTTTATCCCCAGCAAGTGGCAACTTGAGCTCTTATCTTCATCAGGAAGCTTTATCATTGACATTATCTTTCATCCCCAGTAAAGTGGAAGCTGAAATTTCTCCCAGCAGAGTAGCAGAGAGTGGGTGTCGTCCCCAAGCAGAAGCTTCCCTTCAGACAGGGGCAATTCTCAGCAGTATAAGGAGTGTTTTGCTTCCCCAGCAATTGCTTCCTCAGCAATGTCATGCCTTTGGTTCCCAACCAAGTCAGGAGGTCCTCACTTCCCCACCAGAGTTCAAGAAGGGTCCATCTCCAGCAGGGTCTTGGCACTCCAATCTCAAAGTCCAATTTATTTTTGGCAATGGCGGCTATTCAGAGCCAGTGTATTATTGAAAACTTTCCCCGCAGAGTTGTCTCTTCCTCATCAGGATGGATCAGATCAATGCAGTGATCGTCAGTTCCTACCCAGTCAAGCCATTTGGGATATCTGTTATCTCCTCATCGGGAGACCCCTTTGCATTTGCATCTAGTAATCATCATTACATTTGCATCCTCCAAAGCGTAGCATTTCCATCGTCATGGAGCATTACGCCATAAATCCAAACATATGCATACCAGCATGGGTCAGTTTTGAGGTATATTACATAAGACCCTTTACATCTCCAATCAAATTGAAGTATTCCCCACATAATGCAGCTCCGTTTCCCAGGGTGGTTACTTCTACCAAGTCTCGTTGTTACCCCCAGTTGAGTCTTGTTTCAGTACAACAGTCTCATTTTTTTCGCGTCTCCGTTTTAGTACAACGGTCGCGTCTTGGGCTTTCGTTTAAGTACAATGATCCCGTTCCTTTCGAGTCTCCATTTAAGTACAATGGTCTCGTCTTTGAGTCTTGTTTTAGTACAACAGTCTCATTTTTTCGCGTCTCCGTTTTAGTACAATGGTTGCGTCTTGGGCTCTCGTTTAAGTACAACGATCCCGTTCCTTTCGAGTCTCCATTTAAGTACAATGGTCTCGTCTTTGAGTCTTGTTTCAGTACAACAGTCTCATTTTTTCGCGTCTCCGTTTCAGTACAACGGTCGCGTCTTGGGCTCTCGTTTAAGTACAACAATCCCGTTCCTTTCGAGTCTCCATTTAAGTACAATGGTCTCGTCTTTGAGTCTTGTTTCAGTACAACGGTCTCATTTGTTCGCGTCTCCGTTTAAGTACAACGATCGCGTCTCAGGTTATCATATAAGTACAATGATCCTGTTTGCTTGGGCCCTCGTTTAGGTACAACGATCCCGTTCCATCTTGTCCTATTTTCTTTTTGTGTTTGGTTATTGGTCGAGGCTGATATACCTTTGCGTCTCCATTTGAGGACGGTTTCGTATTAGATCCGAGGATCTTTTGAGTTGTCATTCGAGGATGGCATTCTTCCCAGCATATTTCCACCTGTCTTATTTTCCGCTACCTATTCAGAGGTCAAAATCAGAAAATACACAAATAAATAAATGGGCAGATGGCATTTCTGTTGCCCTCAGTGTGCAAATTTTCAGGTTTTATTTGAGTATTCAATCACTCCATACCTTGAACGTCTAAAAGTTGTTGCAATTATCCATTCAAGTCTGCAGTTGATTGAATAGGGGCAGCTGTAATACCTCAAAATTTGCCCTCATTCTCTTTGCCTTAACTGGCGTATCGCTTCACATTCATCTGCACTTCACACTAGGTCACAACATTCGCAATCATACATCTGCATTGATTACCTCAGGCATGGGATTAATGCCCTATGGAGAACCAGATTATTCCATGGGTTCGTGGTTTCTACTTCATTGGAGTTGGTTTCATGGATTATGGAACTAGGGTCTCACACCTTTTGTATGGTTATCTGATAAGTTCAAAATCTTGATTATGTGGTCATCAATAATTTCATCTTAGTGTTCTCTTGCCATTTAATTAGGGTTTATTTCCCTGATTCAATGATCCTCGAAGGTTTCATTCACGACGATTATTCATCATTAAGGATGATGACCTAAGTTTATGTTGTGAAGGTATTCGTTCAAGTGCGGCATTTCTAAATGATTAAAAGAAAGCTATGATTTGTGGATTATCGACTTTTGGTTCATCATGGCATCATAAATCTTGGAGGAAAAAGTTTTTGTTCAAAGGTGCAATTTGAGCTAAGGGGAAGATGCGTGATATAGGTCTTATTTTGAAAAGAGCGGTTCAAGTTTATTCATAATAAACAATTCCGACTATTTTATCCATTTTTACACTCAATTCTTAATCCCATTTGTTTTTCTATGCTATAAACCTTGCTCATCATTTAACCATTTCTTTCATGATCGATTTCATGTTAACCCTAACCAATCCAATCCAAATACCATAGTCATATCCAATTCTCTATTATTTCAAACCATATATATCCTATTCTAAAATAATTAATTCCATTTAAGTTCACATTTTTACTAATCACATATTAAGTATATCTTCTCCCAAGTACAATTACATAACCATTTCCTTTGATTCATTTTAAGTCCATCTTTAATTTACCATCCATAAATCAATATCTGATTCATATTCAAATTTGAATAGTATTTCATGCTCATTTTAAGGTCTACCTTTCAACTCAACAACTACATAAACCAATACCATTTTTTTTGGGGCCCAAGTTTAATTTTTTATCCAATTACCATAACCACCTTTTTACCAAATTTCCATCCTTTCTTAACCATCTGCAAATTATTTCTTTTCTAAGTCATTGATAACTATCCATTAAAAAAAAAAAGAAATTCTGATATACCCAAAATTGAAAAGTTCAGTTATGTCAACCTTCAACAGAAATAACAAGAAATCGGTTACATAACAGGAAAAACTGATAGGGAGAAATCAGTTGTAACTAACTGATATGACAACCTTTCAAGAGAAATCACTAGGGGGATTGGGTAATGGATCCAATAACAGGAAATCCAGTAAGATATTACAGGAAAAAGGTTCATAAAAAAAAGAAAGAAAAAGCTTCATCAATGATCGGTGGCAAAAAGACTCTCCAAAAATTCTTCCCCACTCTCTCTTAACAGAATCCACTTCTCCAGCCTCTTCAATCTCTCTTTCAATTACACTCTTCATCATCATCAACCAATCACCAATCGTCTTCACCATTTTCTCAATCTTCAACCTCTAATTCTTCAAACTGCATCGCAGTAACTTTATCAATAATCTTCATCTGCAGATTTCTCTTAGATCATCATCAGCATAATCATCAAGAACGCCACAAATCCAACTCGAGCAATCCGCATCGTCACCATCAACAACTCTGATGTGAGCTCACAACAACCTGCAGGAAATCAAGAACAACGACTCTGCATCGATTCTTAACGCACACAAGAAAATGCAAATATGCAGTTTCAGACGCAACAATCCGCAACAACAGATCAATAGTTCGATACGTGACCAACACGCAAATCCGCGGAATCAATTCGCAAATCACAACAGCACGACAAAGAATAATCATTTAGAAATCAAAGCGGAAAGATAAGCAGAAGGGGATTAAAGCCAATCAAATTCGTACCTAGAAAAGTTTCGATTCCAGGTGAATCATTTATTTGCGTTCTCGTCTTCATCTGAATTTGATACTGAGGGTTTCTTTTGAGTAAGATGCGTTGAAGGTCGCGTTGAGGCACTTTTTTCGTCTCCGGCACAAGGTCACGGCATGATTGGGGCAGTCGTCGTGGGGAAGGATTCAGAGATAATGAGACGGATTCTTAAGGGCGATGAAGGCGCAAGATGAGAAAGTTACTGCGGCGGAGTCCGTGTCGTTTCCTTTGACACCGTGATGAAGGTGATGCGAATAAGACTGCGGCGGTGGCTTAGATCAGAGCAAATGATAAGGATGACGACGTTGTTATGTTTCAACGGAGAAGATATTGAAGGAGAGATGAAAGCCGATGATCGGTATGTTAATCCCTCTTTCGATCTTGCAACAATATGTTCACCGACGATGTTTTACGCGAGTCTGCGGTGGTTCATGGAGAGGGTTGGGTGAAGCTCAATATCTCGCAGAGATTTTCCGGAGAAGGAATGAACGAGACGGATGAAGTTGTTGTTCGTCGTAGTTTTGATTAACAAGAAGCGGCGATGAACTCTGATGTAATGGAGGTTGAGTTTTGGTGTGATGATAATTTGATACGGAAGCCATGGTGAAGGAAGATGAGCTCTGAGTTTGTGGGAGTTTGCGCGGCGCAGGGAGGAAGAAGAGGAGAAGTTGTTCTCTTATCTCATAGATTAGGGTTTCTCATAAAACAACAGTTGGGCTGTGTTCAATTTGGATCCAAACCATGGAAATGCTAGTCACACCCCCTCAATTCCTATCATACCCCCCTCTTGCGGGTTCTTCATAGTATTGGGCCTTCAGCCATCATGAAATCACTATCAGGACACACTCTCTTCACTATGCACACCCCTTCCCTGCGAAATCCAGCAAGGAAATGGGCCTTAGGCCATTTGTTCTATCTGCAGTTCTCAATTCTACATAAACCTCCCCTTGTTTTCTTTTTTTTTGTTATTTTTAGAAATTGTTAATGATTTTTTTTTTAGAATTGTTAATTAATTTCTTGGTTAATTGAAATTTTGTGGATTAACATCTTTATTCTTTTTTTTTGTTGTTTGTTGTTAATTCCTAATTATAATTTTTTTTTTCTCTCATTAATTGTAATTATTTTGGTGGATTAATTTTGGTAAGTATTAATGAGTGTTTTTGATCGATATTGGATCGATTTCAATTTTGGTAAAGCTTCACAAAGCTAATTATGGAAGATAAGCATTTATTTTGCTTATGGAGATTGCAAGACCTTGCTTAAGGTTTTTTCGGATTTCTTTTTATGTGAAGGATCGACATTTCGATCAAGTAAGTGATTTCGAGCTTTTTCGACTTTTAAGCATCATTTTAGTCGTATGCGGCTGAGGACCATATAATTTAAGGTGCATACTGAGCCCTCCCACCTGAGACATTGGTTATATTTGTGATTTATGATGATATGCGTCGATTTCGGAACTTAGGGATTAGGTTAAGAACCATTAGGATCGATTCCTTTCACTTTCCCTTAAAATCCACCTTTTTGCCCGTTTCGTCGCAATTATTAAAAATAGTTTTAGGTGTGATAAAATTCTGGAAAAATTCATGAGTGATCCTCATCCTCTTAATTAATTTGTCATATTTTTTGTTTCCAGATTTGGTTGGTTTTAATAATTAATTTGGATTTTAGATTACAAGCTGTCCCAAAAAGGAATGTTTTGACATAAGGGACCAAAATCAATTTTTCCCCATAGGTGTGAGACTTATTTTTTGTGTGTGATTAATCACTGTAATTTGTGACATTTTGATGCTCATTAGGCATTTTTTTCATAATTTTTAGTGCCCTTTTTGATCCACTTTGTGGAGTTGTTTTTCGATGATCGTGAGTTGTTACCTTGCTAATCAAGGAATTGTTTTGGCACTTTGGTGCATAATTTTGTGGAATCCTTTTGGACCATGTAAGATAATCACTATATAATTCCAGAGATTTAATTTCATAATTTTTAAAGGCTTTTTGCTATTTTTCCATGTCACCTAGATCCTAGGTTGATTCATGTGTCTATTTGTTGTATAACTTAAATGATAAGAAGGCATTCATGCCATTTGCTTGGAATATTTTTTGGTAACTTTTAGGAGTTAATTATAGGTCATTTGTATGACTTTAATTCCAGTCATAGGTCATTTTTTGAACCATAATCATTTGGTTTGTTTTGGTGCATACTTATGTGAACTAATTTTAACCTAAACTAGTTTCTCTTCTCCTCTAAATAATAACTTCAATTATGTGGAAATCATTAATGCCTATTCATGCATTCTAATTGCATTTCATACCTTGTATGCTACTGACCCATAATCATTTCATGCATATTCACATGTCATTCATCTTTAATTTGCATCATGTGCGATCTTATGCGATTTTTGTTCGTTTCTTCTCATATCTTCTTCTCATTGCTCCATATGCCTAAACCATTGTATCCATGATTATATATTCATTCACACATATTCATGAGCATTCATTACTGACTTTTATGTTCATTTCATGTACTAATTCATGCTTGTAAGTCATACGCATTCATACTTCATCCATAAACCCTAATTTGCATTTAGGTGAACTTAGGTGAACTTTTTGTACATAGTTTGACATAGTTTGATCTTGTGAGGTATCCTAGCATACTTAGGGACCTATATCATGTAGCTACTGACTTTAGAAGTCATGTAACCTTTAGGTACCTTCACCTTTAGACGTAGGTCTTATTTTGAACCCTAGTTCCATTCTAGGACGTTTATGGTACTTAATCGCTTTCATGCTTTGATTTTACTTTCAATATGCATTGTCATGCTAACTTTTGTTTTGTAGGGGGGAAGATTGAGGTAAGCATTAATTCATTCCTATCTCTTATGCATTTTAATTGTCTTTGCCTTAGCATTTTGTGCTTTGTTCATAGGTTCCCTTTTTGTTCTTTAGAAACAACTTACCTTCCTTAGGAAGTAAGTTAGTTTCTAAGCTCTCTTTTCTTCTTTTCTTTTTCTTTCTTAGGATTAGAATACCTCATTAACCATAGGATCTCCCTTTTGTATATGATAACTAACTTAGGGTTGTGTCTTAGTCCCCCTTAGTTTATCCTTTTTTCAACTTGAGTCATTCTTTCTCATCTCATAAAGAAAAGCAATAAAACACTTAATAAAAATCGAACTTTCTTGTACGACACGAGACTTTGTTGCGGAGTGTTTATATGCGTCCTGTTTCGGGGCGAGGTATAAATATTCACCGCGATGGATAGGTCTTAGTACAAGACCGTTCACAAACAAATTCAAAACACTTCTCTTAAAAGACAAAAAAACAAATAACAAGCGACTATCCTGCGGGAACTTCTCTTCTTATCTCATTCACTCACAACGCGAACTCGCGGCGACTTGTCACACATGCAAGACGGTAAACGCACTCGTACCAGACGAGCCTGCAACACCTGAGCATAGACATATGTAGTTCCAGCATAAAAAACACAAACAATTAGTTCCCGCCTTAGTTAGGCGAACTACGTCGACTCTGATCCTCATTATCCCGATGAGGTACGTAGGCAGCGGGGTAGGGCCCGTTCGAGCACATTCTTTATTTTCCCTACATTTCCCCATTTCTTTCCATTTTCTTATTCCTTTTCTCATTTCCATTCCAGTTCCAGTTAGCGGTTATTCAGCAGCATCTTTATTTTCTCACCCTTTGAAACAAAACAAGCAAGCGTGGATCCCGTCGGGTACGGCGGACGATCTGAGGTGCTAATACCTTCCCAGGTCGTAACCGACTCCCGAACTCAGATCTTTGGTTCGCAAGGCCTTGTCCTTTCCTTCTTCCTCAGGTTTGTGCAACATTACCTTTCCCATTCATCCGGGATAAAAATGTCTGGCTGACGACTCTACCTTTTCCGCGCCACTTTCGCGTTTGTACTAGGATGAAAATCCCGGGAGCGACACTCGGACGCCGAATGTGCATTTCTCAGGGTTAAACCTCATTTTTCATTGTCTCGCCTGCTCGAAGACTTTGTAGAGGTGTCGAGCGTGGTCGATCTCCTCGTGTGATTTGATGATCATGTCGTCCATGTATACCTTGAGCATATCCCTGATTTCCCCTCAGAAGACTTTGTTCATCATGCGCTGGTACGTGGCCCCAGCGTTCTTGAGTCCGGAAGACATTACGTTATAATAGTAATTGCCGGTCGGGGTCATGAATGCCGTGTGTCTCTTGTCCATGTCCGACATAGGGATTTGATTATATCCGCTGTATGCGTCCATGAATGACAAGAGTTTGAAACTTGCAGAATTGTCAACGAGTTTATCTATGTTAGGGATAGGAAAAGCATCTTTGGGATAATCCCTATTAAGATCAGTATAATCAACACACATACGCCATTTTCCATTATTTTTCTTGACGAGGACTACATTAGAGAGCCAGGTTGTGTACTGGGCTTCAGAAATAAAATTTGCCTCTATGAGGTCTTTTACAGCTCGCTCGGCAGCCCCCGTTTTCTCGGGGGATTGCTTGCGCCTACGCTGTGCTACATGCCTGATTTCCCGGTCTAAATCTAATTGGTGACATGCGACCATATGGTCTAGGCCGGGCATTTCCGTGGCGTTCCATGCGAAGAGATCGGAGTTCTCCCTGAGGCATATCGCGAGTTGCTTCCTTGTTTCTTCGGGCAACCCCTTGCCTATCTTTACTGTCCTGTCGGGGTCATCGCCCAGAGGGACGAGCTCGAACTCCCCGTCAGGGACTGGGCGGAACGGGTGAGTTGGATCCTGTCCCTTGGTGGGTTTCTGCTCTTCAATTTCGTCCTGGCCAATGCGGCAATCGAGGTCGATGGCGTTGATTCCCTGGGTGGGAGGCTCCTCGGCCCTGGGCTTTTTGTTACTATTTGTGTTGACTGTGGCCTGTCCTTTTACCGCGGCATCGTAACACCTTCAGGCAGCTTCGATGTCGCCGTGGATGGTGACTATGCGGCCCAGTTTGGTGTAATATTTCATCTTCAGGTGGACGGAAGACGGGACCGCCGCCAGCTCAGCTAGAGTCGGGCGGCCGAGGATGCAGTTGTAAAGAGAGGGATATTCTATGACCAGGAACTGGATCTTGATTTCTCTGGCCGTCTCTTGTTCTCCGAAGGTGACGAGGAGCTCGACGTAGCCCCATGGCTTTGTCGTGGCCCCGTTTAGTCCTTGGAGGCTGGATCTGACGTAGGGAGATAGGTTGGTTTTGTCCAATTTTAGGGTCTTGAAAAGGTGGACGTACATGATATCCACCGAACTGCCTTGGTCGACCAGAATGCGCCGGACGTCGAAGTGAGCCATCTTGGCTCTAATCAGCAACGGGATGCCCGAGTTGGGGGAACCGCCCGGAAGCTCCTCTAGAAAGAAGGATATTGGGTTGGACTTGCCTCGGTATTTTGTCAGCGTTGCCTTTTGCTCGGGTGCGGTCAAAAGGAGTTTGTCGAACTTGCTTTTACCGAAAGGGCGGCGGCTTCGCCGTTCATCCGTCCGCTTGATATGACAAGGGCGGTTGGAAAGTCTTCCCAGGGGCTGAGAGCAGTGATCCGCCCTTCTGGTGGTGTATCGGGGAAGCTGAAGTCTTATGGTCGTGATATGCAAAGGACCACCTGATAAGAAGAATCGTCGGGGGGAGTATCCTCCCGGGGTCTCTTCTTTTCTTGCTCTTCGTGTTTGGAGGCTTCGTTCCTCCTAGTGTATTAATTGAGATGTCCTTCTTGGATCAATATCCCTATTGCGTCTTTTAGGTGAATGCAATCTTCAGTCACATGCCCATGGCTTCTGTGGAACCTGCAGTACTTGGACTTGTCGGTGTGAGGCTTGGGTGCAGAAGGTTTTGGGAACCTTACCCTGCCCTGTTTGAACTCAGAGTTGATGCATTCGGCGAGGATACGCTTGCGGGGAGCAGTCAGCAATGTATACTCGCTGTATCGGCCCGCGGGGCCTCTTCCTTCCCGGGGTTTTTCTTCCATTCGCCTGTCCCCGTTGCAACGGGGAACATTCAGATCCTCGCGCTTGGGATGGTCGGTTTCCCCGGTGTTGCGGCTGCTGCGAGCGTCGTGGGCAGCCTGCTTTTCCTCGTATCTGATGTAAGCTTGGGCTTTATGCAGGAGGTCATTCAGAGTGTGGGGAGGTTCTATCCCAACTGTTCGGCTAAGTTCGCTTCCAGGAAAGAGTCCCCTCTCGAGGAGATATTTCTTCATGTGTTCAAGGGTGTCCACCTCGACAGCCTCTTGGTTGAATCGTTCGATATACGAGCGCAATGTCTCATTTTTCCTTTGCACTATGGCTTCGAGGGTCGCTTCTGTCTTGGGGTGGCGTCGGGAGGTTGTAAAATGCCTCGTGAACATGGATCTCATAACTCTCCAGGATGTGATTGACTCTGGGGCCAAGCTTTTTTACCAGGCCATGGCTCCTTTCCTGAGGGTTGTCGAGAACAACCTGCATTTGAGGTGCCCGGTGATGTCGTTGCGGTAGTCGAGCATTGCGTTGACATTGTCGACGTGATCATCGGGGTCGGTGGTGTAAACACCCCAAATTTTCCCTCACCCATTCACACCATGGCTTGTGATCCTTTCATATGCATAAGTTCAAACATAACATCTCATACCACATTTTTGATTCACTGCATTGGTTCAAAGTCATCTGCATCTAGGGTTTGTGATCTGAGCAAACCAAGAGCTATTGGAACCACTCCAAAGGTTTTCAATCACTTCAAAGGGGTCCATGTATGCTCAAGCATCATATTTTATCCTCTCAAAGTCAAGAAAGTCAAAGAATCACAAGAACTGAGAAAGGCATGGAAGCAGAGCCAGGTTTAACTACACAGATGACCTAGAATTAGGGTTTTGGTTTCAGAGGCCATAACTCCAAATTTTTTGGTCATTCTTGTTTCTATTGGTCTCTATATGGTATAGGGATCATGCATATCAATTTTCATGAAGAAATTCAATGGGGAAGGCATCTGATCAAGAGTTGACTTCTTGAGCAAGTCAGTGTGAAATCAGGGCATCAGAGTCCCCCAATGACCCATCCAAGGGGTGTTTTTCATCATTTTGATTGTGTATGATCTTTATTTGATCATAGAAGATGTTGGAAGTTCACAAAATTAAAGAATTTCAAGCCATTTGCAAAGTTGACTTTTTGGGAAAATGACTTGTAATGGAAACTTGCCATTTTGGGAAACTTTTTCAACCCTTGCTTTTTGATTCAAAAATGCTTCAAATGGGAAAACTTTGGTCATGAAAGTTGTAGAATGGATCATTCCCTTTTCAAAAAGTACAATAACTCATTCTAATTCATTTTGGATCAAAAGTTATGGTTTATCAAAATTGGGAAAAATCACATAATTTCAAGTTTTCTACCAAAGAGGGAAACTTGCAAATTCACTTGCCAAGGCAAATTGAGACCTCAAAGTGACTTCTAAACTTTACACAAACATGAACCAATGTCTAAAAATCAGTTTGGCCCAAAGAATTTTCCATTTCTATGTCTTGATTTTCACATAACCATAAGCCATTTTTCATGAAAGTGCAAAGAGGGATTTCTTGCAAATTGATTCTAAAAGGGTTTGTTTGACCTCTAGCTGGTTTCAAGACTTTGCCATGACCTAATAAAGCATGCCTCACCAACAATTCAGAAAGATTTCTCACATGTACATGGCCAAAAGTCATGAAATGTAACAAGTTGTCAAGTTGCAAAAACCCTTCCAACTCATGATCCAAATGCAGCAGCCTTTCATGAGCCATCCAAGGGCCATCCTTGACTCAAGGTGAGGCAGGACAAGCCTCTAGAATGCCTCTGACCCGAGCCATGCCTAGGGTACACCATATCTTGACTTTTGCATAAAGGCCCATACCAATCCCACAGTGACACACCAACTCTCTGCCCAACCAGAGCATGATATGTGGACATCAAGCAATCCAAAAACATACCATACACAAGCTGGATCCTCCCACTTGCTAGCATCCAAAAAATTCTGTCAAAAACTCTTCCTCTTCGAATTTCCCTACACAGCCATCAAACCTCAATTCTTTCTTTACCAGTGAACCACACATCCTCCATGGAACAAAAGCCTACCATTAAAACAGCCTGAAACCCCCTAGAACACAACTGTAAAATCTGCTACACCAGAACTCATATTCACAAATCAGCCATCAACAAGAGGTTTGAAGCATTCCATTGAGCTCAGGAGTTTCAGGAGAGGCAGTTTGCACAAGAGAAAGGCCAGGAAAGCTCATCTTCACAGTTCTCCATCTCAGGTAGCTTCAAACTTCCAACTTTTCAGAGCTTGCTATTTTTGTTATAAAATGAAAGAGCACATCATGGGGATCACTCTGATGCTTTTAGATTTTAAAATGGTGTGAAAATGAACATTTTGTGCCTCTCTGAAGTTTTGCCCGTGAATGTGTTTGAGTTCATTTCTCTTTGTTCATGGCTGATAAATGGTTTTTGATGATGGATTTAGGTTTAGTTTGGGGAGGGGAAGGTTTCTGGGCAATTAATTTGACTTGGGGTAGCCTGTAGAGGAAACTAGGGTTTTGCCCTGCCGGAGAAGACGACCGGAGCTCATCTCCGGTCGCCTGAAGTTGATTAGGGTTAAACCTGTTTAATTACGCAACTTTGAATTCTGTCCCTAGGATGTTGTTTCCCGCGTGCTTGTGGACGTCCCAGATGACTCATTATGCCCTAATCTTGATTAATTAAGTAAATCATAATTAATTAAATTAACTTTGAACCTCAGCCATCAGATTGCGCGCGTTTAGGAACTTTGAACCATGGCCTTGGATTCTGATTACTCCCAGTCTTGTTGACTTGCACGCGCAGCCTTTAGATCTCTCAACTTTCCATCTGAGTCACTCATACTGCATACTTCTCATTTTTATTTCATTTTTTTATATTTTATTTCTTATATTTATTAAAAATAGCAAAAATAGTTAAAAAATTCTGAAAATTTTTGTCAAACATTTCATTAATTTTCAGAACACAAAAATATTTTTATTTTTATTTTTTGCATTAAAAATTATTTTTAAATCATTTAAAAGTTTATTTTTAATTAATTAATGAAAATTAATTAATTAAAAATACTTTTAGGTATTTAAAAATCACAAAAAAATTCACATAGCATTTAGAAACATTTAGAAACATTGTACAACTCTCAAACCAAATTTCTTTTTTGATTTTGATGCCTTTTGATCATTTTCTTTGGATTTAATTTCATTTCAAGGCAATATTTTGTGTCAAACTTCAAAAATTCATTCCTGTCTAACCTTTTAGAGTTGGATCATGATTCTTTTTGCATTGCATCTTGTATGGCATGTAGTTTATAGGATAAAATTGGCTTGAATTGATCTTGCATTTTCATTTTGTTTTGCATTTTTCTTGACAAGGTCCCCTAAAACCCTAGCAATCTTAGGAAATTCATATCTCTCACTAGGTTAAGAGTTGGGTCCCCTCCTTTGGGCAGTGAGTTTGTATAGGTCTAGGGTATCTTTGATTGCATTTTCAAATTTTTATCATGTCATTTGCTTCTGGTTTTGAATTTTTTCTTTGTGTGATACATGAAACCCTAATTTGTGCCTTCCTTTGCATCCACCTTCCATTTGCTTGCATACTATGAATTGCCATGACATTTTGTGCATCCATTTGATTCATAATGCATCTTAAGACATACTAGAATCATGTTTGATCATTGCATCTTTCATTTTCCATGTTATATGTCCATTACATTTCATAACTTTGCATGAACACCCATGGTTCAAAGCATGTTTCTTTTGCATCCATATGTTTGTTTGATCATTCTCATGCCTTGCCTCATGTTTTCATCATCTCTTAGCATCATTAACATCATACTCATGCTTCTGGTTTTGGTTTTGGTTTGCATCATCACATTCCATCTCATTTGCATTGTATTTCATTTCTTTCACTAAATTTTCAGGTGGTAAGTTGTTTGAGAAGTGAATTTGCCTTCACTTCTCACATTCTCTTTCCATCTCTTTCATACTTCCCTTGCTGCATTTTGTATGTGTATTGGATTGAGCTTGCTCACCCTTGTTCATCTTACTTTCTCTCTTCAAGCAACTTGTCTTCTTAAGTGAAGCAAGTTGTTTTGCTTCTCTTTGCCTCTTGCTCTTTTCATCTGCTTCCTTCCTGGTGGTTTCTCTGAAGATCTTCCTGCAAACCTAATAAACCCTAGGAACAACCAAGCATGATCATGATTAGGGTTTGATTAGTCCCCCATTTAGTTTTACCTTTGAGTCTTCTTTGAGTCTTCTCTTCTCATCCCTTAATCAAGGACTAACCCCTAAAGGCTTTAAGGCTTTGTGATTAAGCTTATGCCTGCATCCTTCTATTAGGATGGAGTGTATAACTTTAATCCTAAGTGTTAAACCCTTAATGTGTTTAAATCCTTTAATTAATCTACTTAATAATCATCAAGACATCAAGCTTGTAACTTGGGCCTTGCATTAGGGTTCTAATTCTTCCTTAATTGGTTAAGAAGGACTAACCCTAGTGTTAATGGACAAGTCCCCCTCAAGTTGTCTTACAAATCATAAAAATCACTTCTTAATCTTACCATTAAATAAAATCCACTTTAATAAAGGTTTTATTTTGTCATGAGGTTAATCCCTAGTCATGGATTAAGTTGAGGAGTCTTTCTCAGCTTAAATGCTCTCATCTATTATCCTTCTATTAGGATGGTGTAATGAGTCCATTAAATCCTTGATTATGGCTTAATCTCGTTACTTAACACTAAACAAAAACAACAAAAAACATCTAAAATAATTACAAGTAGGTTAATGATCTTAATCCTACATCAGGGTGATTAAGTGTGAGATGCTGACTTCACGCTTAAGGTATTCTCATTACCCCTAATCAGAGGGAAGATGTGATGAGTTTACTAACCCATTGGTTTAGGCTTAAGCCCATTAACTTATGACAAACTTTCAAAAGCAATAAAAGACTGAAAACTAAAAAACAAACAATAATCGGCTCCTTCGGGATTCTTTTCTCATCTCATTCACTCACAAGCGAGAACTTGTTTCTTCCGTCTAATGCAAGACAGTTAGCACCTGAGCCAGACAGGTCATTCACTTGAGCATAGACAAGTAAGCAGTTCACAAGTCAATTTATCTTTCAGTCTCTTTGGGTCGAACTACGGTGTTCTGACTTCCTCATTGCACGAGAGGATACATAGGCATAACTTAATAGTTATCGAACAAAAGTCTCTGTATATTCCCCCTCTTTCTAGCATCATTCTTTAAGCCTCATAGTATTGAGATTCATACTCCTGTTCTTACACTGACACTTTACATACTTCACTTCACATCTATTTTACACTGACACCTGCATTCTTTCCAGCCTTGATACACAAATTGCACTGACAC
This sequence comes from Lathyrus aphaca, assembly GCA_963966055.1. Taxonomy (NCBI): domain Eukaryota; kingdom Viridiplantae; phylum Streptophyta; class Magnoliopsida; order Fabales; family Fabaceae; genus Lathyrus; species Lathyrus aphaca. The sequence goes on along the minus strand of OZ014520.1, from coordinate 228,766,920 downwards.
TACCCCTTTAAAACACAAATCTTTTAAGCGTGGATCCCGTCGAGTACGGAGGACAATCCGGGTGCTAATACCTTCCCAGGTTGTAACCAACCCCCTTTCTCAGTCTCTCTAGTTCGCAACCGTCTTATCTATCTTTTCTTAGGTTTATGCAGCATTACCTTTCCTTCGGGATAAAAATGCCTAGCTGGCGACTCTATTCATTTCTTTCTCTTTCACCGACCGTTCGCGTCTGTACCCCTTCTGACCTTGATGTGTCATTTGGTGGGAGCGACAGGTGGTCCCGTCGTAGATGGCCAAGTTTGGGGGCTTCTCCATGTCTTTGGGGAGTGGAGCTTCCATTATTGCCCGTGACAGGGGGAAATGTAGGTCTTCTTCTTCGCTCCTCGGTGAGGAGAGCTCGTTATGGTCGGGGCTTCGATCGCGCCTTGGCGAGGTCCCCGATCGTCCGGAATCACGGCGGGCATGCACCCTACTCTTGTTGGGTTCTGGGGAGCGACGTCCCCGTTTATTTGTTGCTTCTGGATGTTGTTGCGTCCTCCTTTCTTGCTGAGGTCGGCCCTCTTGTCGATCAGCTTCTAGGGCCATGATCCTCTCGTGCTGCTGGTAGAGCATGGAGCTGGCCTAGTTGAGGGCGTTCACCATAGCAATCATGGTGGCGTCCCCTTCAACGGGAACGGGGATGGGTTGGAACGTGTCAGCCACCTGGTCTTGAACTTGAGGCGGGTTCCCATTGTTCTCGGGTTCAGGAGACAGTGTGGTTGGGCGCCCATCTCGGGCGTCAGATTCATGGTATTGCAGATTGTCTTCCATCGTGTAGTCGACGAGGGGACGGTTGCGTTCATTGAGCTGTTCTCCGGACATGCTGGAAGGATGGTGTTTGAGCTTTGATCTTTTGTTGTGGAAGAAGGGGAAGCTAGTTTCCCACAGACGACGCCACTGATCTTACCTGATCAGGAGGACCTTCCAGCGATTTGGTGTAACGGCCAAAGGATGGGAGAAAAAGGGGGTGTACCTGCAAGGCACTCCGATGCTTAAGTGAGTAGAGGTACAATGAAATAGGTAAGTTATAGAGTGAATCATAATACCTGACCCTTTAGTGAGAAAAGGTATTTATAGTGAGCCTCCAACGCTGGACCAAGGTCCTTCTTTGGGCTGGATCAGCTAGGCCCAAGGAAGAACTGCCAAGGAACGCGTGAGAAGCGTGAAGACCTAGCTAAGAGGTCTGGTCCTTGGTCCAACTGCCCCTATCTTTTAGGAGATAATAAGGGACAGTTGGGTGACGTGGCAAGTGACCTGGTAGACTTGCTCTTCGCCCGTCCTGAATGAGTGTCCGTAGTATGATAAAGTTGCCCGACCGTAAGATGTTTCTGCCTGTCTACTAGGTGTCTCTGCTCGAGCATATGGGCCTCTGCCCGACATGCTGGGCCATAACCCAATTTAGTCTTGAGGCCCAATCCGGAACAATATATATTTATCTTTTTTAATTTGTTTAGACCTGATAAATCAAGAATTCAACTGGTCACCCTATTTATTTAACCAGGCACCCTACATTTTTTCAAGGATATATGAAAATTTTTCCTTATCAATATTTACCGATCTCAAATTGATTTTTGAAAAAAAATATTATCTTTACAAGAACTAATCAATACAAAAAAAATCGGTAGTATGTTTTTGAAATCCAATACACTTTTTACCGCTCCAAGTCAAAATTTCTATTTTTAAAAGACAAGTAAAAATTTGATCTATATTTTTACCGGATATTAAAAATATGGTATGATGATTTACATTTTTTTTTAAAATTCGGATACATATGAAAAATCCGATTCATGTACTCCTTAAGCACACCAGGTGCATTGGATGCACCGAACGACATCACAATATATTCATAGTGACCAATCTCGTCCTGAAAGCCATCTTCGGAATATCATTAGGCTTAACTTGAATCTGATGATAACCAGACCTCAAATCAATTTTGCTAAAGACACAAGCTCCTACCAACTGATCCATCAAGTCATCGATTCTTGGAAATGGATACTTATTCTTGATAGTCACCTTATTCAACTGTTGATAATTAACATAAAACCTTATACTGTCATCTTTCTTCTTCACTAACAACACTGGAGCACCCCATGGAGAAAAACTTGGTCGAACAAACTTCTTATCAAGTAATTCCTCTAGTTGCTTCTTCAACTCACGCAATTCGGACATTGACATTCGATAAGGAGTCATCGACACATGACTAGTACCTGATACCAAATCCACTACAAACTCTACTTCACGTTCTGGAGACAAATTACTTATGTCGTCCGAAAACACATCTGGAAATTCACTGACAGCTGGTAATTCGACACTCACAGCCTCCTGATCAACTTGCAACGATACAAACATTACAAACATATGAACTTCATCTCTTAGAAGTTTATCCACCTGTTTAGCCGACTAGAACATCAACTCACCATGGTCACCAACCTCCGTAAACTCTATCATCTTACCTTAACAATTGATATGCATAAAATTGAACTCTAACCAGTTCATCCCCAAAATAACATCGATTTGATGAAAGGGTAAACACACCAAATCCATCAAGAAACTCTTCCTAAAAATAGACAAAAGACAACTTAAAAATACATGAGTAATAGTGACAGAACCATTTGCAGGCGTTTCTCTCACCATACCACCATCCTATCAGACAATATCAATCCCAACTCGGTCCCAGACAAGCGAAATAAATGAATGAGTAGCACCAGTGTCAATAATAGCAATCAATTCAACATCATTAATAAAACATTTATCTCGAATCAAATTATCCTTTTTAGGTACTTCTGAGCCACTCAAAGCAAACACTCTACCATTGGTCTGGGCAGTTGTAACAGTCTTCTTCGGTTTCTGACACTGAATACTGATGTGTCCCTTTTCACCACAGTTGAAACAAGTCGGTCCTTCATTTGGGCAATCACCAACCTGATGACCTCTTTTGCCACATCCGTAGCATCTTACCACTTTTCCACTGTCTCCAAGATCAGGTCTACACTCAAGAGGCAAGTCACAATTATCTTCAAGCGACATCAAGAATTACATATCACTGGCATATCACTAGTCGTCACATTGCTCTCTATTCTCTGAGAAGCAAACATCAACCATACTGGTTCGTTCTCCCTCAAAGGCATCTCAAACTTGACCAGAAGATAAGAATCATGAATCTATACTTTCGACGGTTCACGAATAATACAACTCCAACAACACTTGCACTCTTGAAATAATAGCACCCTGAACCAACCCCTCACACCAGAAACATCCCAGGGAAGCAAAACTTCTCCCCTACTTGTTTGAAACCAACTCCTAGAGACAAACGATTAGAAAACAAACAAGCACCGACAGTGTTTCACACACATGTCGCGTACTAAGGAATAAACACATTAGATAACATGGCCAGACGGACCAACCAGACTCTGATACCACTAATGTAACACCCTTCTAACCCAACAAGAATTTCACATAACGTATGAAAATTAAATCAAATTAAATCACCAAAAAAGGTGCCACATGCTTCATAAAAACATCATAATAAACTTCCTGCTCTGTAACACGGGTTTTCAAACATTTGTAATAATAACCTCTTCAATAACATAAATAAATATAAGTCAAACTTTGCAACGGAATCATAGTCTCAAAATAACTTCATTTATTTCATCAAATATAAAGACATTTTTAGTTATTGCCAAAAGTCATCGTTAAATAAATTCAACATGTAGAAAACACAGAAAACATGTTTAATAAAATAACACAACTTCAACTCAAGTGTTCCCCACCCGATGTTACATTATCAGAGCAAGACACCTTCTAAATAGACAAAAAAGAATAAATGAGTCCAAGCTAAATCTTCATGTACCAAGAGTTAATCCTGATTATCTGCGTGTTACCCACATGGAGGCAACATTCAAACAGGCAGGGTGAGTAATCACAAATCAATATAAATGGCATAAAGTAAAGATATACAAACATATAGAAACATATCTCAAGTTCTTAACCATCACATCACATAATTCATCAAATCATCTAATCAACACAAATGCAATTATGTTATTCCAACAAGAATGAAATGCAACTTCATAAATGCATGTGGTACCGATTTCAACAAGTGATAGACACTAGGCTATCTACCCTCCACAAGGGAGCACAACATAAACAACATAACCCCGATCCACACGATGGGATCAAAGTCTCCAACATCATAGGTATGTCATGAATGCAACGATGCAACAACTTCAACATAAGCAACATAACTGACATTTGCATAAGCATTCATGTAAAATTCATCATAATACTCAACATACATCTTAATTTCATGTTCATCATATAAATAATAAGATAATCATTAAAACATTAAGATAACACATGGCGAAAAATACAACACATCACAACATCACTACATCATAAACACATGCCTTCATTGATTTTTTTATCATTAAAAACATGTTTTTTCACTTCCAGACTGCACTAAGAGCACATGGCCTCGTGCTAAGCACGCTCGCTACTGCCTCGGAGAGGCGAGAATTTTCCAGACTGCGCTAAGCCTGATATTCTGGGCTAAACCCACTCCGCGCTAAGCCCAGTATTCTGGGCTAAGCCCGCTCTACAATTTCTCCAAAAATTCATGCGATGACAACACTCTCCCCCTATGATTTACCACTCAAAAACCTGTCTTTAACCTCATATAATCACATATTTTCATATTAGAACCCATCCCTGTCATACATACATCATCTACAACAATTATTACACAACAATTCATCAAAATACACAAATTCTACACCTTCAATCCTAAGTTTTTGCCTTAAAACCTCATCTACCCACAATACCTAAATTATACATCATAAACATTGAAAGCAATACTCATCATACCTTAGAATATTGCTTCCTACAATCTTCCTTTAAAATCACTGGAGATTATCTAAGCCCTAGCCTCTTCTCCTTTATTTTTCAGAGTTTTCTCCTCTTTTCTCCAAATGTTACGAATGGTAACTATTCTCCTTTCACTAATCAGTATAACATACCCCTAATAGCCTTTTCCAACTTTACCTTCAACTTATCCTCCTCAAGGACCAACATACCTCAATACCTCTAATTCTCTTATTTTAATTAAATAATAAAAATTTGAATAATCTAATATAATTATTCTTACTATTAATATTTATTAGAATGATTATACTATTCTCACCAAACAACACAACAACATTCCAACAAACACCATATAATCACAACAACAACCCATAAAATTAAATCATGAATTCAGGGCGTTACAAATACCAGAGGAGACACAGGGTAACTAGGCTGACGAACTACGACATGTCTTGTATGATTAACCTCTAATTCCCCAATCGAATATAGGAGAAACTCCTTTCCAACTTACGTACGGTTGAAGAGTTGAGTTTGAGGACAACTAATATTTGTCAGTAGAAAATAACAACAAAGCAGTCAGGGAAGAAGTCAACATTATAGAAGAAAAAAAGGATGTTAGTCGCCTTAACCTGCGCGACTGTCAAGCAAACCACAACCTCCAAGTACAACTGATGTGCCCGACTAAGAGACTTCCATATAGGAGACTTGTTGTAGTAGAGAGCTTATATAGGAGTGATAAATGCTATAGATGACAAGCTTGCGGCAAATTGGGAAATACTCTACCGGGTGCAAACCAACACCATGAAAAGAGTTGACATCTTGGAGTCCCTTGTAGGAGAATAGGTATTATAGACTGCAAACATTGTCAAACTAAAATGTATTTTTCATTTAATAGATTGACATATTTATAAATGCACACATTTTTTTGTCATCTTTTTCCTTTCTTTCTTTTCTGCCCTTCTCTTTTTTAGGATAGTAGAAGCGAAAAAGACTTAGCACATTTCGGCATAACTCCCCACCCCTTCAGAACTAGTCACTCCTAGAACATATGTTTTGAAACTCGGAAACATCCACCTCGATCCAAATCATAACTCGAGGGTAGATATGTCTATGGACGGGTATGATCCTCTATGAGACAAAACACGCATCCGACAACAATTGGAAATTATGACCATGTCTCGCTCATTTCCAAGGAGGAAAAATGACCATAAATAAAATGACATACATAACAGTGAAAGCTAAATACAAGGGTGTAGGATAATAAAAGGGTGTAGGATGTAGTTGTTTTGATCAGGAGACTGAAATTTGAAATTATATTTTTCCCAAATATAGTAAAAGATAAGAAAATATACCGACAAGATTAATTTCGTGATTGAAATACAAATATTATTTTAGTAAAAATGTAATGACACCTTGATGAAATAATTTAATATATAATAAACACCAAGTAACTTTTACCAAATTATTTGTGTAACTTTTAATGTAATGTAAGTAGTATAATTTTTTAGTAAAAGAAAAGTAGTATAAATTTTAAAATATTAATTCCTTTGAGATACAAAATAAATTTTGAGGAATTTAAACACCATACCTTATCCTTTATGCGTATATGACCAATTTATCTTGTCAAATGAGCTACAACATTTTTATTCATTTTACTTCTTTGATATATATTTCTGGTTAATATAAACAAATATCCCCTTTAAGGATTTATTAAATACTTGATATATTTGATCTAGATATAAATCAAATATATTAATTATTTAATAAATCTAAAAATATGACATTATTTATAATATAAAACAGAGGAAATATTTATTAACATACTTATTTGTTAAATATGTTGCAAATTTTATCGTAGTGTTATTGTGATATTTTGAGAAGAAATTATAACAAGGAAGTATGCACGGCAATATAGTCATTCCAATTGGGTAACAAAGCATGCTATGTGTTCGTTATGCGGTAATGTGGAGGAAGATGCCCTTCATATTTTCAGGGATTGTCCGTAAGCCATGGCGATATGGCTACTGGAGATTCACTCTAACAAAAAAGCTTCTTTTTTTGCAGGTGATATTTACCAATGGATCCATAGCAATCTTCATGTAAATATGAGATGGAAAGATGACCATGAGTGGAAAGAGTTTTGGGCTCAAGCATGTCACAATTTTTGGATATGGCACAACAAAGAATTGCACAATGACAACCTTTTTAGACCCTTCAATATGATGTCTCAAATCAAAATTGTGATGCATGAGTACAAGATGGCAGAGGTAGCATCGAGATCAAATATGGATCCTGTTAGGGAACTTCAACTCATCAAGTGGGACTCCTATAGGAAGAGTGAAACTTAATACAGAGTAACACGAGATAAATTTGGAAATGCTAGTTGTGTAGGTGTTCTTTGAGGCAATGCGGGTGAGTGGCTGATACTCAAAACATATTGGAAAATGTGATAAATATATTACTGAATTATGGGGGTTTATTGAAGGAATGAGAATTGCAATTAATATGAGATTTTCGAGTATTGGTATTAATATGGATGCGCGGAGTGTTGTTCAAGATATCACTACAAATAAGCCGAGCAAAATTTGGGATAGGAAACTTATTTTCAAGATTAAAGAATTCCAAGAGCAATGCAAGGATATATCAATTTCACATACTTTTCGTGAAGGAAATTGTTACGCTGATGTGCTTACTAGAAAAGATCTTGCTTCGTCTCAAGATATTTGTCTCTACACAAGTTGTCCAAACTTTATGGCTCATTTCTTAGAGAGGGGTCTGGCCGGTGTGGTCACTCCTAAATTTGTTTGTGTTTAGTTTCTTAGGGCTTAAACCCTCTTTGTATAAAAAAAATTACAAATGTGTTAATATATGATAGGGTCGGACAATCGCGGTTTGGGTCGTAATTAAGTTTAAAATTTAAATTCGATACAAACTGCGATTTCATTCTTACAGTTCAAGTTTGATTGATAAAATTTTGATTTTTAATGGATTCAGCTAAGTCGGTTTGACAAGTAAATCAAATAAGTTTGATCGTTTTAATATTTATTGAGTTAAATCCATAAAAATGTAAATATTTTTTTATAAAATTCACAAATATTTATTTATTTATTTTTTACAAAAATATCAAAATTTTAGAATAATTCAAAAGAAAATCTTATTTTTTTATTATTGAAAAAATTTATTACATTATAACATTCTAATATCATTTGACATTAGTTTGATTATTATCATATTTTACATCACAAATTAAATAAACTCAAAATTTCATATTACATATTTTATATTTTTGTTATTATATTAAATTATAAAATGCTAGTAATTTCACAATATTATAAATCTCATTCTTATAAATAAAATAAATATTATTTGATTTCGATCGGATTTAATTTTTAACGATTCTAAGATGACCTTTTGAGTTCAACCAAAAAAAAAAAAAAAATTTATATTATCTAAATGAAACAACCCATTCAATCCAACCTTTGTCTATTCAATCTATCTATAAAAAAAACAAAAACAGATTTGTCAATTTCAATTATAATTCAAATTTGTTGACGCCCTAATATATGATATGGTCGGAGCCAAAAATGATGAGTTTCTTAATTTGAATTAGGCATACTTGAGTAGTTAGTCTCATGATTTCATCTCTATCATATATACACATCATATCAAATACAGTAAATTTAAAGGGGTGAGTAGGTGTGTAGCTTAGCTTACTAGCTTAGTATAGAAATCAAACATGTCGATTGTAAATTGCAATATTTTGTTTTTTATTCCTTTCATCAATCAAAAATTAACACTTTTGTCCCCTAGATAAATAGCAAAAGGTCTTCATACTAGGAGCTTTTGTCCTTTTCTCAATATCAAGTGTCATATTTAAACCGCGTTAAAACATTACTACAAACATTGAATTTTACTCTAAAATGTAGAGCTTGACATTTTATCCAGCAAAATTATTGACCTCTCTTTTTTCTAAAGTTTAAAGTTCCTTTCACTTTCATTTAATATTGTTGAAAACCAAACCAACCCAATAGAAAATCGTAAATTAAACCAAACTAAATTGAAACTGTAAAAAATTGTATTTGGTTGAATTTGTACGGGTCATCTTTCAATAAAACCACATAATTTGGTTTGATTTGCGGTTTGTATTTTGCAAACTGAACTAAACCAAACCAAACCGCAATATATTATAACTCAAACTTCACTTATTCCATATTTAACCAAAAACTCAAATCCATTGTGTCTTCACCTTACAATTTTGATATATTTTCTATTACTCACACTTAGTTTTTTAGTTTCAACCTTCTCAAACATCTATTAATAGTATTTTGTATTCTTCTCATCTTCTTTATCATATATGTCTCATATCTTCTACGTTAATCTCTCATCTCACATGTTCTTTATTTTTCATGTTTTCATTTTCATGTTATTAGTTTCTCTTCTTATTACATTTTTATCACACATTTCTTCTCTAATCTCATATCACTTTTTTTTTTCATCTTTTCTAATCTCCTTCTCCTTTATTTTTTCTATTTTATTATAATATTTTTATATTATTTTATGCAACTATTTTTTTCCACTTTTGTTTAAATTGATTTTTGTATATTGAAATAAATTTTTTTTTGTCTAAATATGATGAGTTTTACTGTTATTTTATAATGTATGAATGACTAAACACAAAGTTATGTTGTCATATATATATATATATATATATATATATATATATATATATATATATATATATATATATATATATATATGACTAAATAAAAATATTGTAAAAAACCGAATCAACCGAACCAACCCAAACAACATTAGTTTGGTTTGGTTTGGTTCGATTTTTTTTAAAAGTCAACTGAACCAAATCGAACCGCACGTTTTTTTTTCTCTTGCGGTTCGAATGATTTTTAACGTCAAAACCGCCCAAACCGCACAACGAACACCCATACTTTAACCTCCTATCATTCAAACGACTTTGATTATTATTTTTTTAAAATTCCTTTTTTGACATTTTATTCTTGTAATATATTTTTAAAGTCTTTATCGTACAAATTAGATCATTTGGTAAAATAAAAACAAAATTAATTTAAAATACCATATAACAAAAAATCGTTTAAATAGCAAGAGAAAATATTAGGCACAAAGAAAAAAATTAAAAATTATATTTACCAATTTGATATATATAAAATTTAATTGGAATGCATTGACAGTGTAAAGCAGTTTTACATTGTCAGTGAGTCGTAACCGTTGGATGTTGGAACAACTTTGACTTTTATTTTAAAAACAAATAAAGTAATGTAAACGGATGATGACAATGAATTGACAGTGTAAAACTTTTTATATTGTCAATGCATAACAATTAATCTTATATATATATATATATATATATATATATATATATATATATATATATATATATATATATATATATATATATATATATATATATATATATATATATATATATATATATATATATATATATATATATGTTGGAATTAAATCAATAATTATTAGCCATATATACATGTTCTACGTATTATGTTATATACTTTAGTGCGAAATAAAATAGATAATACAAACATGTATATAATTATAAGATCTACGGCATGTTAGTATATGAGAGAGGAGATTGCATGAATATCTGGATCTATTGAGAAAGGTTTTTGTTGACGGTAATCCTGAAAGTTAGAAATTGTATAAACAAGTGACTAACACTTGTTGGCTTGTGGATCTTCCTCAACCGACACTCTTAATGCCTTGAACACTCTTTAGATGAGGAGAAGAGGTAAATTGCTTGTGTACGGTATATTGAGGACCATAGCCTATATACAGTGTGATGACCAATTAGGGTTCCCATTATTCCCAAATGGGTCATCTTGACATCCACTCATATTTGAACTCATATCAAATTATTTAATTTATTAACTAATTAAATAATTCCTAAATAAAATCTAAATAGCCTTTTAACCTTATTTGATCACATAATTTATTCAAGGCACTTTATTTGATAAAATAGCTAATATAATTAAATATATATTTGGCCACATAATTATTGGAATAATATTAAATCCCTAAAACATTCCAACAATCTCCCACATGGCCAATATATCTTAATAATTATATCATAATTCTTTAGGCACGCATCTGAATGTTATTTATCTTTAGATTTCAACTTTACAATCTGGTCTACCTCATACATCAACAATGAGACCATCGCGGCTATTGCCACTAACGTATAACGTGACAGAACCCCGATGACCACCATATCAACGTACTTGATAACATAGATCCATATGGATGAGTGACATGAAAATTTCATGTAATGTGATCTCTGAATCATGCCTATTTTCAATTGGTCCAACTGGATTCTTTACTGAGATCAAACTGAAGTTTGCAAATTCAATATTTGCACAAACGATACAAAAATGGTTATAACAATAATAACCTCATAAGCTTTATTTTTGCAGATAATCTTAACATAAAGTATGTATCAATATCAAAACAATATTATAAAACGTAAAGAATGAGTGACTCCCACTGATCTAGGACATCCTTAGTGACAGCAAAATCATATAAAATATCTTATATGTCAAGTATTTGATTAGTAAGTCATCTAACATACAATTTCTATCTATATGTTATATCCTTCAATAACAACAACTTATAAGTCAATGAACTTTATAAAATAGTTGTTGAAACATTATCCGACTGATTTATGTCACAATATAGCTCAAGTTATCTTTCAAAACCTTTTACTATATGCAACCAAGTGACATAAATACTTATAGTCATTTATTGAGTTAGAATGCCCATTATATATAGACATCCAAAAGAATCAGAGTCGAACATCCTGATGATCTCCAAATTATTCGATCTCTAATATGGGAGCACAAGTTATTTTTCTCTTTATAACAATCCTTATGGTCTCTTCATTTCAACAATTCAAATTTTTTGAATTTTCGTATCTTCCAAATGATCTCATTATATATACGTTTTTTTTCCTGAATGTGTATACACAAGATAATTTAATGATTGAGACTTAATAGTCCCCCTTAATAATTAAGACATGTCCTAGTTTATTGTCTTTCATGTCAGTTTTATTTTCAACTTTATTGATAAATATACATAAATATTTTGTGATAACCAGATGATACCTTGAGAATAATCTCTAAGTATCTAAATACATAATACAAAAGAGATCTGTCCAAGATCTTTCGTTGCTAAGCTTTTGATAGAGATTTCTTGGTTTTACACAACTATCATATATCATTGCTGACTAAATAAAATAAAATCGACACATATTAAACTAGGAACATAAACTTACTCCCATTGAACTTATAAAACCCAATAATATTTCATAATACACATCTCAAAACCAAACGAGACAATTACACTATGAAATATTGTGTTAACACTATTGAGACAATTTCATTAGCTCATAAATGGATTTTATCTTGTTTGCAAACCATAAATTTTGTATCTATTGACACCAAATTTTCTCTCGTTACACCATATTGTATTTCTTAATGTCTCCATTAAGAAACACTAACTTGATATCCATCTTATGAATCTCCAAAATTATAACAAGTAACAAGTGTCACAACTATCATAATAGAGTTTTTCAATCATACCAAATGAAATTTCTCTTTTCATTCAATTCTTTATGACATTTGATGCTCTAGTTCTTGAGGATGTTGAGTTTGATCTTCAAGAATTAATTTCTTAATTTAATTGAGAGAAAAAACAATAATATTCATATCAGTTGTCCAAATTTGCTATATAAATAGCAACTATATGAATTGAGTTAGAACCAATTCTTTCCCACTAGGTTTTGTTCTTTGACCACATCTCTCCCCCAAACTCAATATTATCAAGAAACATTACAATATTTGTCTCAAAATATTCTTTAACATGAGACTAACGTTTATATTTCTCAAACTTTTCAACAATTCTAGATTATCACAAGTCACGACTGAATTAACTATAATAATATTTGAATTTAAAAGACAAATTGAATCTATCATTTAAAAAAGAAGAAGTTATCATATTAAAACAAAACTTTATTCATTCACCAAATTGTCTTTTAAATACAAATTTAGGCTTATAATGACAATCTAAAATAGTTAAAATAATAATAATAAAACACCAATCTTCACCAAATTTGTCCCCTTTAAATTGATGTATCTTTCAACACCATTGAACATTTGTCAGTTCAGATAACATTTTTTTATAATTCTTTATTTGCTCTTATCCTTAGAGGTATTTACTGAACGAGCACTATTTTATTTTTCCCTGATATAATCTCTTCTTTATTGCACACTTTATGAAATTATTCTATTAAAGAATAATTTATAACTTTAATAGTTATAAACTTAATTGTGCAAAGAGAATACCATATGCTAAATTTTCGACAAAATCACCTAATTGACGAAACTATATCGCTTTAGCAAGATTAAATAATTTCATAATGTGCTTCTGATATATTCTTTGCTTAATAATCTTAATGAAAAGTAATCACTCCAATGAGAATTTTTCCTTCTTTTTATTGCTTTAGAAGTACTAGAATTTAAGCAAAGATAATATGAAAAAATTTATATCATCTTAAATAAAATTTCTAATGTCTCTAGATTGAGAAGATTTAAGATCATAAACCTGTGTAATTTGGAGTGTATTCACCTTTTAAACTTGAGTCTCACTTTAAATATATCAATTGTGAGAGAATTTAAGTTTCTCCATCCCTATGTAAGGTCTATATCCAAGAACATAATATTTATATTTTATTCCTAAAAGTTATAACTTTTGAGAATCAAAATATAACTTATTTTGCAGATACATAAACTATATCACTTTATAGATTACCATAAAAAATGTACTCACCAAAAATACCAACTACATCATTTATGTCAAGTCTTTAGACAACAACATCAATTGCTAGTGGTATTTTATTACAATGATAAAACATTGACAATTAATATTGATAAACAATAAATTCTTACCATCGCCACATGTTTACCTTATATATGCAGTCAAATAAACACTTGAAAAATTTACACTCATACGACATCATTATTGATACGTGAATAAATTATTATATAGACATTCATCTTTACTTATAAATTAAAAGACTCAAATAAGATATGAAATACACCATTAATTCTCACACAATGATCAAACATTAGTAATAAGTCTGACCTGATAATGGATGTCTTTGACATCAATCATTACCCACATGGATGACATTAATAATTACTACATATTTACTATCACAAGTATGCAATACAGTTCGCATGAACAACTAAACAATATATCTTTTGCAATTTCGATTGAATCAAATTTACACATCAGATGTTACTTTTGCAACATGTTGCTTCAATCAACTCAATCAAATCAAAATTACTAGACATTTTAATAAATTCAATGGTAAGAGTCTTAAATTTACAAAGCACTACCCACAAATATAGGTCATATTCATTTATAATGTCGTTTAATAATAATAATAATAATAATAATAATATTTCTTGAAAGTCCTTAGTGTGAAAACAAATTTACAATAAAACATAAGCTTTATGAATTTATATAAATTGCATGATTAAGAAAAATTGTATAAAACTTAATAACAATAAACTCAAATAGTATAATCATGCTAAAAGTATACCTTCAAATCAGATAATAAAAATTGAATATTTGTATATCCCAAATAAATATCAAATAAATTCACATATACACCAAATAATTCTTTAAATAAATCATTTTAGAATCAACAAAATCAATTCTAAAATCCAAAATATCCAAAATTTAAAGAATCAAATCTTTAGTTTTACCTTATAATTTTGAGAGACATTCAAAATATTTCCACAAATAATATATAATAACTAAATATATATTAAACAAATTATTATTTATCTTATCTCTCAAAAATATAAATTCATGTGCATATATATATATTTTTTAAATTCAAAATCAAGAATCATATCACCAAAATAAGATTTAAAATCAATATTTATCTTTCTCAAATAATTGACACACACACACACACATATATATATATATATATATATATATATATATATATATATATATATATATATATATATATATATATATATATATATATATATATATATATATATATATATATATATATATATATATTAAATAACATATCTCTTAAAAAAAATCAAAATTTTCACAAATACTTTACTTCAAAAAAAATATTTAAATTATAATTTTTAAACAAATCTTTATCATATAGTTACTATGTCAAATTTAAAACTTTTCACTATCACATGTATAATTCTAGGAATTATAACTTAAAATAGATCCTTAATATAATATTATGATTTTCAAATCACAATTATAATTTCAAATATGATCACCAAAACAAATAAATTTCAAGGATACATACACAATATGGAAGATCCTAAATCCATATAAATTTTTTGAAAATAAATATCACACGTACCAATAACTTTATAGTAAGTGTAAAAAAAAATACTACAAAAATTATCATTAAAACTTTATGCCTCTTAAAACATATATATGAATATTAAAAAAAAACTAAATTTCAAATATATGTTTCATGATCCAAAATAAATAAACATGGAGGTTTAGAGGATAAATCTCAATAAACTAAACATGAAGACCTGCTCTGATACCACTTGTTGTAATTAAATCAATAACTATTAGCCATATATACATGTTCTACGTATTATGTTATATACCTTAGTGCGAAATAAAATAGATAATACAAACATGTATATAATTATAAGATCTACGACATGTTAGTATATGAGAGAGGAGTTTGCAGGATTACCTGGATCTATTGAGAAATGTTTTGTTGACGGTCAGGGCCGGCCCAACACTTTTCGAGGCCTAAGGCGAAATTTAAAACTAAATATTTTTAATATAATAAATATTTATTTTTAAAATTATTATATTTTAATTATTTTATGATGTAGAATCATTAAATTATTATAATCAATTTATTTAGTATTTTATTTCAATTGATAATAAAATTAACTCATCTAAACACTCTTCTCATTATTTAAAAAAAAAATCATAATTGAAAAACAATACCAACATTTAAAAAAAAATTGATAACAAATCTTCTATTATATTAAATAACTCAAAACTTTAATATTTGTACATATAATTTTTAAATCAACAAATTAAATAATTCATTTATATGATTTATATTATCATATATTCTAAATAGATGTTAATCTATTTTTTCCAAAATAAGTGTCACATTTTAAAAAATATTTTATTTCAAAATAAATTTCGTGTTTAATTTTCAATACAATTTTATATTTTATCTTTCAAGAAATCATCTAATTAATACTCATAATTTATGATTTCTCTATTATTGTTTAACAATAATTTGAATATACCGACAATAAAAATAATTTAGTGAAATTATTATTCTTTCTTTTTTTTATTTATTATATTTTTTTAATTGTGTAAAAGTATCATCAATAGTATTTTGAAACAAATAGAATATTATTTAATTAATATATAATATGATTTAAAAAATTATTTTAAAAACAATTAGTTAAAATCATATAAAAACTAAATAAAAATATGAGGCCCTAGGCGGTAGCCTTGGTGGCCGACCTTGTTGACGGTAATCCTGAAAGTTAGAAGACAAGTGACTAACACTTGTTGGCATGTGGATCTTCCTCAACCGGTATTCCTAATGCCTTGAACACTCTTCAGATGGGGAGAAGAGGTAAATTGCTTGGGTACGCTATATTGGGGACCATAACCTATATATAGTGTGATGATCAGTTAGAGTTCCAATTGTTCCCAAATGGGTCATCTTGACCTCCACTCATATTTGAGTTCATATCAAATTATTTAATTTATTAATTAATTAAATAATTCCTAAATAAAAACTAAATAGTCTTTTAACCTTATTTAATCCCATAATTTATTAATTACACGTTATTTGATAAAATAACTAATATAATTAAATATATATTTGGTCACATAATTATTGAAATAATATTAAATCCCTAAAATATTAGGGAGGAGAATAATAAGATAAAGATACAATTTTTAATAACTTATGTCGTCTTTTACAAACAAAAAAAAGATTTATTAAAGAATTGTTTAAAACTAATTGTAGGTGCTTTCGACTTTCGAGTAGAGATTCAAGTAATGGTTTGCCATTTTATAGAGGATTAACAACTTAGCATTTTGTTGAAATAATCTCTTGTTCCCATGATCTCGTGTGTGCTCTTTGTTTTAATGAGATTGAAGATAGGAACCATCTTTTTTGTTGTTGTCCACATATTCGGGTTGTTGTGAGGAAGTTGACTCAATAAGTTGGTATTGTGTGGGAGGATGTTGGTAATTTGCTTGCTCACTTCTTTAAATGGTTTTTTTTTCTGGAGAAGTCAACATCCAAGGAGATGACTGGATTCATTTGGTTATCGACGTGTTGGACGTTATGAGGGTTTATGGTGGGTTCATAACCAAATTCTCTTTAATGACTTGATTGCAAATATGGATGATATTGTTACGAGGGTAATTCAAAACTCTTTGCGGTGGCTTGAATTTTTGTACTAATATAAACCAAAATATTCTTATTATGACTGGTTTAAATCGTGTTAGATTTTTTGTAAATTGCAATGTCGGTTTGTTGGGTTGTGGATGGTTTTGTTGTCCTTGTGTTTTGCTTAACCTAGTGTTTCTTGATTGAATATAATTTTCATTGCTTATATAAAAAACTTAGCATTTTTCTTAACCTAGCTCGGTTGGTTATTTACTTCTAAGTTTGATTCAAGAAAAATGGTATACATTCCTTTTAGTTAATGATGTAAAAAGATTTTATACAATATTTCATAATTAATTTTAATATGATATATTTTACATGTTTTAAAAATTTGTACTAAAAATAAATCGTTCTAATTTCACCTATGTAGACCTCAATTGTGTATGTTTCATGATTCAATTCAGAATATGAAATATAATTAGATAATTAATCTTGATGGTTGATCAGACCTTTGAGTGGGTCAAATTTTGTATTGATGATGTTGGATTGTTGAGGAAAGGAGGGGTGTACCTGCAAGACACTCCGATGCTGAAGTAAGTAACATAGAGAGAAAATGGCAAGTACAAAGAGAATGTTCTTAGGATGAATATTTGATATCTGACCCTCTCTCAAATGAGAGGGTTTATATAATTCCCCCAGAGCTTGGTCATTAGTCCCTATTTTTAGGCACGAATTTCCTAATAATAGGTAACTGCCAGAAACTAGCCATTGGAAAGGGCAGACTTGCTTAGAACTAGCTGTTGTGTCGAGCAGGATATGAATCCGAGCAAGTGTATTCTGGTCGTTCCTGGTGAATTGTCTTGTGATCGTTAGACAAAGATTCAAAAGAGGGCAGAGATGGGCAGCTGTCCCTAGGGGTCAGCCGACCATCTCTCCTCGGCTGAGAGGCTGAGGAAAAGCTAATTTTCTTTGACCTTAATGGACTGAATTTACACTATTGGGTCATCCTGGATGAAGGAGTGGATTGATCCATGTCTAGTCATTGGGTCAATCCGAAACAGGATCCCCCAAGTTGTTACTTTTGGGCATATAAGTGATGACTTAAGGGTAGCTCGTCATTCCAGGGAGAAGAGTGTATGGTCGATGTATCGTTTGAGATGTGCCCGTCTGGGGGCGCTCGAAGCGACCAAAATGTCATCGTTTAACCAACTTACGAGGAGTCCAATAGTTGAAGCGACCAAAACGTCATCGTTTGCCCGACATACGACGACGACGAGTCTGCTGTTGGCGGATCTCTAAGCCTTATGGAGTTTCCAGTTGATCTTCAATCAGAGTTTGGGGTTTCATGTCGAGGAACATCACCTCGGCCAGGGTTTAAGAGTTATTCGCTTGCGAATTTCTCTCCCGCGAGGGTTTACAAATGTGTCCTTGACACACAAGTGTTCACCATTTTTTGAATAAGGGCTTTGGTCGGGGATGTTATCCTCATGTCTCAGCACGCCCTTTCACTTGATTAGTAGTGGAAAGGTGAATTTTATTTTATCATCAAATCCACTTTTTGTCCTCTACTTTTCAGGTATAAGATGACGAATGAAAACAAGGACGTGTTTATGTCCGAGGAGGATTTGTCTGATGAAAGGTCTTCTGACGAGAGCACATCTGATGAAACAGAGTCAGCACATACTGGAGAAAATGGGTCACCTAAGGAGAGTGTCTTCAAGGAGGAATAGATAACTCTAGAGCTTCAAGAGATTTGTTTGGTATTCTCTTCTAGCTCTCTGGGAGCGTTTACCAAGGTCGGGAACCCAGTTGATTAGAAAGTTGATTTTCCTAGGGAGGATGACCACATCTGCTCGGATTATGGATCAGAGCATTTTTCTATGTACGAATATATTTTCAAGGAATTGAAGTTTAGGTTGCCCTTCTCAAACTTCTAGGTGGCGGTCCTCGACCACTTGGACCTAGCGCCTTCTCAGTTGCATCTGAACTCATTCTCCTTCATACAGGCGTTCGAGTGGACTTGCGATTACCTGGGATTGGGACAACACTCCCTATGTTCTTCACAGTCTTCTACATCCAACGCCAGGTCGTGCAAGGATGATTTGGCTAGGTGTCTCTTAAACAAGAGAAGACAAATTTCAAAGTATTATTGAAGTCAATATGAAAGTTCAAAGATATATATTTTCTGGTGGAGCCGCTGAAGGAGAGGGTCAGGGAGTCCTCGTATAAGTGGGAGACCAACGTGGATGAAAATGGGGAGCCGATACTTAACGAGCAGGGTAGGTCGACCAGGCACCTGTTGTTGAGGTGGCGCTTTGACTAAAGCAACAATAATTTTACTAGGGTGACAGATGCGTATCTAATCAACCCAACCATGATGAACTATGATCAAAGGCCAACTATGTTGAATTAAACTAGTTTGTTAACAGTTTTCCCCTGCCCAGTGGGTGACCAAGGAGGGGGATGTTATTCTGGATAAGGACGGAGACCCGTGGTGGAGCCCCGATATATTAATACAGCAAAGCTCCTCGCCTATGCGACGAGGGATGGCTCCTTAAAGCTTTTGGGTAGCCTTTATTATTTCTCCCCATCAATTTTTCTGCTTGTAATTTTTCTACACTAACCTGTATGTTCGACCTTTGGCGGGTGAAATAACTCAAGCTCATAAGTGACTTGTACAGAATGTGGCAACCTGGAACCCTAAGGTGAAGAAGCTCACCTAGAGTCGCTTGGATGACCGGATGCTTCAGCCCCAATCTAGGACGAGGACCTCTTATATAACTCCAAATGTTGAGAAGGGCTCCCGTTATAGGTGTCTTCACAGGAAAAGCGAGCAAGGGCCGAAAATATCTTGGACCTGACTCATGATTCAGACAAGGATAAGTACGAGTTGCCTCCATGCACCCTCCATGAAAACTTCTTCGAGGGTTCCTCCCTCCAGGTCCTCCAGGAAGAGTCCCTGGAGATTTAGGAGATGGATAAGCCGACCAAGAGGATTAAGTTGGCCCAAGATGTTATCGCTATGATGCGGGTCCTGGAGATGGCAGTAATGTATACCAAAGGAAGTCTATCATAGGAGCTCGAGATGAAGAAGATCTGAGCATCCCTGGATGCTTCCATGGAGAAGTATAATAAGGTTACCGAGGAGATAACAGAGTTGGAGAATAGGAACAAGGAGTTGTCTAAAGCTCAAGGCAAACTGGAGGCATAGAAAAAGGCTTCCGAGGACTTGGTCTCTTTGTTGAGGACTGCTTTGGCTCCTGCCAACAAGGAGACCGATAAGCAGAAAAAACTGAAGACCAGGGATGAGTTCATTTCCCGGATCGAACAAGATGACGAAGAACTTCAAGAATCCGCAGAGAAATCCTTCAACATTTCCATAACACAACTGAGGGTTGCCAATCCTGGGATTGAGCTTTCCGTTGCTGGAACTGGTTACCTCCATAACATGGTGGGTGAAGTTATTCATGTCCCCGAGTTCCAGCAAGAGGATGAGGGACATGAAGAGAACCAGGGGTCCTTGGTGCAAGAGCAAGACGAGGATATGTTGTAGCCCAAGGAACAACCGATCCCCAGGAGACAGCCATCTATCGGAGAGGCCAACCAGTCAGCTGGCCAACTTTAGTTCACTGTTAATTTTCTTTATTCGGCCTGCGTGCCATGACTACTATTTATGTTTAGGGCTTTTCCCCTTTTCTGTAATATTGGAATAAATTGGCTCTTGCGTTCATACTTTTTATTTTAATGCAATGTCGACCCCAGTGGTCGTTTTCGTCCAATTTTTCCTATTTGTTTATTGCAAGATCTATTGTTGAATGTATGACTGTATGTTTACATGCTTATCCATTGAGGACATATTTACTTGCTTATTATTGCCAAGTATTTTTCTGTAATGCTCGTGTATGTCTTGCTCGACACTTTGATATTTTTATTTATTATTTTTGCTAAGTATTATGCAATGTTCATTTTCATGTGCTCGTTTGGGTGAACTGTTCGGATATAACTTTTTTGTTACAGGGGAATGCTCGGTAGTTATGTTTATGTTCGACAGTTAGGGGAACTGTTCGAAATGCCAGGGTTATTTTTGGGCACGGGTGGGAGACTCAGGACATGCTTGTGGCCTGAGTTCCGCACCGTGAATGTCCCATCGCGAGCTGGATGTTCTTCGTTTTGTGGTATGATGACGATGACAGACTCTGTCAAAGATCCATCGTGTGACAGGGAGTCTCTTTGTTCAAGAGTAGAGGCTTTCCTTTTTAAACATTTGGTATGCAATGTGTGTACCTATGCATGCATGTCTTGTTGGTACATCATGCTCGTTATTTTGACTGAGCAAGTCGATAGGTGCCTTAACTGTAGTATTGTTTCAACGTTTCGTCGTTCCATGGTTGAGCAAGTTCTTCCCTGTTTAGGTTTTCTAAGTAGAAGGCCTCATTTTCCATTTTTCCCGTACATGATAAGGGCCTTTCGTATTTGCGGCGAGATTTCCTTCACGAGAATCTTTGTGATTTCTCCTCATAATGAGGCTTCCAACTTCGAAATCTCGTCGTATGAATTTGGCGTCATGCCTGATTGCGTTATTTTTGTTTCGACGATGCTTCACGAAGGGATTCCCCTGATCGAACTTCCTCGTTGAGATTGAGCTCCTCCCTTAATGTCTCGTTGTTTTCTTCTTCATCTATGGGAGCTTCAGTCCGCCTGGAGGGCATATGTATCTCGATCGGGATGACCTCCTTAGTTTTTTATGTTAATAAAAAAAGGGTCTCCCCAGTTGTAGAATATGGTGTAGTTTGGTAGGCCCAGAGCACGCTATGTAGCTCTTCGACCCACCACTTTTTGATTCTGTCCAGTCTTTATTTGAGACCTCGTAGGATTACCATATTCTCCGTGTTGGCTTGCCCGTTTGTTTGCGAGTGCTCAACGTATGCGAAGTGATACTTGGTTCCTAGCTCAACCACAAACTCCTGGATGTTTTTGTTCATGAACTATGCCTATTTTCGGTGACAATTGCTTGGGGAACTCCAAAGAGGGCAAGAATGTTTCTCTTGTAGAAGCAAAGTTGTCGCACCTCGAAAATGGTTACGACCTCGCAATAAAAGACCGTGGAAAAACAACCGAATCGCCATCAAACTTATTTTATTCCAAAAAATAGGAAAAGGAAAATATCGAGAAACCTTTTTGAAAAAATGGATAGAACGTGGTCTTTGAAACAAGATTCTAGGTTCGATAGTCGGTTCCGTAAGGGGAAGGTATTAACACCTTTTACATCTGTTGTACTCAACGAGAACCTCTTAGTTTGAATTGTGGTTGAATACTAACAAATGTCATTTATCTTATTCAAATAAAAGCGGAAAGTAAATGCGAATTATTTTAATCTAAAGTTAATTATTAAAGGGGAAATGGGTGGTTAGGTTCCTAGAGTGCTTGGCAAGGAGTAAGATCTGTGTGCCTAACATATTCCCTCGTGCAATGGGAAAGTCAGAGCCTTGTAGTTCGTGGTTCTATGGTTGGTTAGTTTGTTGATTTTATTAGGTGTCAATTGCTCACACCCGAGACAGATGCCTAGGACCTAAGAAATTGAGGAAACCCACCGAAGATTCAGTGCACTTCTTCTTCACCTAGTTTCGATAGTTATTAGGTGTTTTATTACCTAAGACCACTTGATGTTGGATCAAGGGTTTGGATCCAAAAAGTATCGTTTTGGTTTTTGGGTTGTGTAACACCCCAAATTTTCCCTCTTATTTTTAAGCATCATCATCATATCATATTCATCATAAGCATATCATGTCCTTGGCATCTTTGCATGAAAAATGAAGCATAACATTCTCATGATCTAGCATTAGGCATATGATCAACTGTGGGTAGATTTGAGGCATTAAAAGCTATAACAAGAGGCCCAGTGGACTTGTCCAAGTCCCATGAAGAATCTACATGACATTCACAAGCCACAGGATCATTTACAAAGGCCCAAGAGGTTGGGAGAGCATCATTGAATTCAGGCTAGGGCAAACTCCTACACAATGATCCCAAATTAGGGTTTCACTTTCAGGCTTGATTTCTTTGTAACTTTGGCCATTTCATCTGGGAAAACTCTCTCATATGACAAGAAGATCATAGGGATGAAATTTGGTGAGAAAATTCCTTAGGGAAGTCAGTTATTTCATCAGAAGTTCAAAAGTACAACTTTTCTCCTGTGTGAGGGAAATCCTGATTAGGGTTTTGGGGCCAGATCCTCATATCCTCTTAACTTTTATCATTTCTTGTGGGCTAAGGCTCCCATTTGGTCTGCATGGCTTATATATGAAGTTTGAGGCAAAGATTCATTGAGGAAGTCAAGGTTTGGTCCAGTTACTTGAAGATGAAGCAAGAAAGTCAACTGTGCAGTAAAAAAAAGTCAACATGAAGATTTCAGAGTTTTTTTAATCAGGATTATCATTTTTGAGGTCATATCATGTAAAGGAATAATTTAGTTGAGTTTAAATGTCAAAAATCGGGAGTATGCAAAAAGTTGCTAAAATTGGAAGTCTAGAAGTTTCCATTTTTGGAAATTATTTGTCCCGAAACTTCAAGCTATTATTTCATGTGCGAAAAAGCTCCGAATGATTTTCCGGTGAACACGAAAGTTGTAGAGCACGATTTTCCCTTTCCGAAAAGTCGTAGAACACTTTCATAACATTTTTAGAACTCAAGTTATGATTTTTTGAAGTTTGGAGCATTTTAGGGTTTTTTGTGGTGGACATGTGTCAATTTGTGATTGGGTCCTAATAATAGAATTTATGTTGCATTTCATGATATTATTTTATAATATTTTTTCAATGGGTCCATGTATTAGTTTGTGTGACCAAATATGAAATAATACAAAGATAAGGCACTTGGTGGTGGTGTGTACGAAAAAGTAGTGAGAAAAATCAGCATTTTAGAACCAGCCAATACCTGCTTGCCACATGCCATTTTTGATGCTTCCCTCATGTGCCTTGAGGTCATGCTTTTCCTCACCCTCATACACACGCGAATAACACCAAAAGGGGAAAGCAAAGCTCACGAGAAGCAGCAGTGTCCATGCACTCCATGCACCACACCAAGTCACCACCAATCATAGCCTCACCTCATTTTCATTTCTTTTTTGTCATCCAATAGTGGTCCAACAACACATGTAGGACACCATAATGTCATGCACTCTCATGTACGCGATCCGTTTCAAAAATAACAAGCTGGAAAAGAGAGCCAAAAGGATTCACGCAGGCCCTGCATCTTGGTGAGAGTGAGATAGCTGATTTAGGTCACACACCACAAAATGCACCCTGCACTCTTGTAGTATAAAAGGCTGGTCACGATTTTGGTAAGGGATTGGGATCACACTCTTCAGCCTCTTTCTCTCCTCTCTCATTGTGATCTCAGCTACATAACAGAAAAGCAAATTCCAGATCTGGTTTGTGGCTCTCGCATCTCATTCTTCATCCTCGAGACCTCTGCATCCTCACATTCACTCTCACATCACATCCATAATAGTTCTTGGAGCTTCGGGAAAAGAAAAGTTTCAATCACTCCCTCTGATTTTGCATCCGCTTCATCTGTAAGCCTTTATTTGGCTTGAACAAGATCCAAGGAAGCTTGAAGAGAGCAAGGAGATCTCTGGATTTCTCAACATCTTCAAGAAGCTTCAATTGCAGGTTTGAGTTTCTTAATTGTTTGCTTCGGATTGAATGCATTCTAGCTTGTTTTGTGTTTCCATGGCTTAAGATGTATGATATGAAGTGTTTAGAAGCTCTGTATGGCTTTAAATCATGAATTTATGTTTTGATGTTTGATCTTGTTGCTTTCAGTTTGCTTGCTGTGATGCTTGTTTGTGAAAGTTATTGGCATATTCGTGATCATTGTGTTTCAAACTTCATTTTTGGTTTTTATACTTTTGATTTTCATTGAGAGATGAAGGAGTTATGGGGCTATGAATTGTTGATGTTGATGCTGAGTTTTGTTCTGTTTCCTGCATTTTTAGAATCCTCATGAGCAAGAGGAAGAAGACGGTGACGTGTTGTGCTGGGATTGGTTGTGTGAGTTTTTTGTCAGTTAGTGACTTAACCCTAACTTGACCAGTTGATGATACGTTCACATAACATTTTGTTCATTTTCATTTTAATAAATTAATAATAACATGTAAATAAATCTGATTATTGGGGAGGATTTTGGAGATTTCGTGTGGGCCTTAGGCCACTTGCTATGCGCACCCCCATTGTTGGGCCCAAGATAAATTAAACTGAGTTTCATTGCTGTCTGCACCTCTGCCTCATTAA
This sequence comes from Lathyrus aphaca, assembly GCA_963966055.1. NCBI lineage: Eukaryota > Viridiplantae > Streptophyta > Magnoliopsida > Fabales > Fabaceae > Lathyrus > Lathyrus aphaca. The sequence goes on along the minus strand of OZ014520.1, from coordinate 228,741,234 downwards.
TTCTTTTTTATTTTCTATTTTATTTTCAGTTTGATTTTTATTTTTTCTAAAATAGTAATAAGTTCATAAAAATTCTAAAAAAATTCATGAATGATCCTTTGAGTTTTCTTTATTTTTTGGCATTTTTGTTTTCCATTTATTTTCTATTTGCCACGTGGGAATTAATTGTTTCTTTAATTAATTACTTTTATTTCATTTTTGAAGCATGCTGTCTTGTATAATTTTCATGTTGAGATGTAGTTTGTTGATGATTTTTATTCTGATTTTTAGAAACTTGCTTAATTATTTTTGGTCTTTAACTTGTGCATGAAGTTTCCTAACCCTAATCCATGTTTAAGCATTTATTTGACTTGCTTAGTTTCTGATTTTGATTCTCTCCTTTTGGCATGTCAATATTGTATGTTTGAAGAGTCCTTGTGCAAGTTTGTAGAATTTTTGGATGTATGCTTGAATTGATTTGAATTTTTGTTCCTTACTTGTTTTCTCTTGCATCTCTTTTGGTCATATGTTCAATCCTTAGGTTAGAAGGGCACTTGTGCCAACTTCTTTAAGTTGTTTAGAGCTTTCTTAGGATGTTGATACCCCTCTGGTCTTGAGTTGATGTTTGTGCTTTGAGAAACTTTGTGTTTGTTTGCTTTTGAAGTTCATTCACTGTTATGCATGTCCACCTCACTTCCTTTGTTTCTTTGCTTCTCATGATGTAAATACTTGAGTTTGTATGCTTATTCTCTTCATCTCATATGATCTTTAGGCACATTCTTGGTATTTTAGGGTTCTGGTCTTGGAGTTTGTGATGTTGGTTTACTTGGTTTGCCTTGTGTTTTCTCATGTTTGTTTTGATTTGTCATGATGATCCATGTTGCTTCACGTTGAGTGGTATAGTTCCTTTCTCATTCTTATGATTTGTATTTGCATTTGGAATTTGGGATTAAGACTTCACTTCTAGTTGTGTGGCTTTGGTTTTATATTATGTTCACTTTATGTTGCATATATTCTTATGTTGCTAACCATTTCAGGGGCTTTGGTAAGTGAGAGGTGTGGATGTGATTCCCACATCTCCAATTCTCATCTCTTCTCCTTTCAAGTTATTTTCTTACTTGTGATTGTTGGGGCTTAGGCCTTACTTCCTCCTTCTTCTCTTCTTCATTCTTCTCTTTCTCTTCTTATCTTTTCCTTCTTTAGGATAGTAAGCCTCACTAACCTAGGATTTCCTTTGCATGATAACAATTAGGATTCATTATTCCCCCATTAGACTTTTACCTTTAAGATCCTTTATTTTTTTCTCTTCTCATCTCAAAACCCTAAAAAACATCTTAATAAGGATTGAAAGTGGTCTCCTGTGCAATAGCCTTATTCCATGATACACTTGTAGTCTTCCCATCTTGGTATAGTACAAGCTTGTCTTGTGATGCACAAGTCTGATCAGGATACCATCTTCACCAAGAAAATCATAAAAAACACTTCTTCATCAAAAATACAAAAACACTTAATAAATTCAATGAGTTTGTGAGCTTAAGTCCTAATCTCTGAAATCAAGTTTTGGGGATCTTCTCCTTACTTGAGTGTGCTTGTTCTATTATTCCATCTTGGAATGTAGTGACAAGTATACATTCCATAGAAAAGAGCTTGAGTTCACTTCCTTGTGACACACTCAATAAAAAGCTTCTAAAAAACACAAACAAACAATAAACGTCTCCCCTTCGGGACTTCTTTTCTCATCACCTTCACTCTCATCGTACGAACTTGCTCCTACTTGTCATTTTGCAAGACGGTAACACACTCGTCGTCCGAGCCTGCAACACCTGAGCATTGACATAGTAAGTTCAAGCCTTAAGACACAAGTAATCCTTTCCACCCCTAGTTAGGGGAACTACAGCATCTCTGATCCTCATTGTCTAGATGAGGTACGTAGGCAGCGGGGTAGGGCCCGTTCGAGCATAATCTTTATTTTCCCTATATTTTTCCTTTCTTTTTTCAGTTCTCTCTTCTTTTCTTTTATCCGGTTCAGTTCCTTTTCTTTGCAGCAGCTTTCATTTCTTCACCCTTTGAAACAGATTTCTTTGCAAGCGTGGATCCCGTCGGGTACGGCGGACGATCTGGGGTGCTAATACCTTCCCAGGTCGTAACCGACTCCCGAACTCAGTCTCTTTGGTTCGCAGGACCCGTGTCCTTCCTCTTCGTTTCTTCTGGTTTGTGCAGCATTACCATTCCCGTTCCTTCGGGATAAAAATGCCTGGCTGGCGACTCTAACCTCTTTCCATGCCACTTTCGTGTTTGTACCAGGATGGAAATCTAGGGAGCGACAGCTGGCGACTCTGCTGGGGACTTCCTAACCAGAATATCTGGTTCCCTTGAGAGTCTCTCCTAGTGCTTGTTTGTTTCTGTTTCTTTGGGTGTTGATTGTTTGATGTTGCGTATTTATTTTACTGTTGTTTATTTACAGTTTTCAGTACTTATATTCATGCATCATATATTATTACTGGACTGTCTGGACTGAATTTCTTTTGTTTGGTGGGACTTGGGTGATACTGTTACTATGAGATGAGCTCATTACCAAGGCTCGAGTGCACCTTAGGACTTAGAGTGGTTCCACTTTGGCCTCATGAGATCTTGTCATGGGGGTAGTAGTGAGTTCCACGCCCAGATTTGCGACTGTCTTGGAAATGTCTTGATTTGGGGATCTTCCTCTCTCATTTCATAACCTTGATAGTTATGTGCAGCTGGGGACCGATTATTGAGAACCTTGTGGAAAAATCCCTCTCTAGTGGTGATAGTGGCAGACCATATTGTGTGGCAAACCTATTCGCACCCGAGGGCCCACCTGGAACTCACATAGGATGACCTTGTCTTCCCGGACTCAACTGAGGCCTCCCTGCGTAGTACATAATTGTCGCTCCCACCAAATGACACCCGGGTCAAATGGGGTACAAACGCGAATGGTCGGCGAAAGGAGAGAGAACACACATGGGTGAACTCAAAAGAAAAGAGTCGTCAACTAGGCATTTTTATCCCGAAGGAAAGGTAATGCTGCATAGACCTAGAAAGATATGGATAAGACGGTCGCGAACCAGAGAAACTGAGAAAGGGGGTTGGTTACAACCTGGGAAGGTATTAGCACCCAGATTGTCCGTCGTACTCGACGGGATCCACGCTTGATAGATTTGTGCTTAAAGGGGTAGTGTCAGTGCTATATGTGTATCAAAGCTAAAAAGAATGCAAGTGTCAGTGCTGGAAGAAAGTAAAGTGAAATATGTGGGGTGTCAGTGTAAGGACAGGAGTATGAAGCTCAAGACTATGAGGCTTAAAGAATAATGCTGGAAGGGGGGGGGGGGAATATACAAAGACTTTTGTTCGATAACCGTTAAGTTATGCCTACGTATCCTCTCGTGCAATGAGGAAGTCAGAACACCGTAGTTCGACTCACAGAGACTGAAAGATAAATTGACTTGTGAACTGCTGACTTGTCTATGCTCAAGTGTATGACCTGTCTGGCTCAGGTGCAAACTGTCTTGCATTAGACGGAAGAAGCGAGTTCTCGTTTGTGAGTGAAGATGATGAGAAAAGAATCCCGGAGGAGACGATTATTGTTTGTTTTTGATGTTTTCAATCTTTTATTGCTTTTTGGTGTTTGTCATAAGTTAATGAGCTTAAGCCTAAACCAAGGGTTAGTAAACTCATCATATCCTCCCTCTGATTAGGGGTAATGAGAATACCTTAAGTATGAAGTAAACACCTCACACTTAGTCACCATGATGTAGGATTAAGATCATTAACCTACTTGCCTTTATTTAAATGTTTTTGTTGTTTTTGTTTAGTGTTAAGTAATGAGTTTAAGCCATAATCAAGGATTTAATGGACTCATTACACCATCCTAATAGAAGGATGATAGATGAGAACATTTAAGCTGAGGAAGGCTCCTCAACTTAATCCATAATTAAGGATTAACCTCATGACAAAACAAAGCCTTTATTAAATGGATTTTAGTTAATGATAAGATTAAGAAGTGAATTTTATGGTTTGTAAGACAACTTGAGGGGGACTTGTCCATTAACACTAGGGTTAGTCCTTCTTAACCAATTAAGGAAGAATTAGAACCCTAATGCAAGGCCCAAGTTACAAGCTCGATGTCTTAGTGATTATTAGGTTGATTGATTAAAGGAGTTAAACACATTAAGGGTTTAACACTTAGGATTAAAGTTATACACTCCATCCTAATAGAAGGATGCAGGCATAAGCTTAATCACAAAGCCTTAAAACCTTTAGGGTTTAGTCCCTGATTAAGAGATGAGAAGAGAAGACACAAAGATGACACAAAGGAAAAACTAAATGGGGGACTAATCAAACCCTAATTGTGATCATACTTGGTTGTTCCTAGGGTTTATGAGGCTTAAGAGAGAAAGATCTTCAAAGAGCCACCAGGAAAGAAGCAGATGAAAGGAGGAGAAGCAGAAAGAAAATAAGACAACTTGCTTCACCTAAGAAGACAAGTTGCCTGAAGAAAGAAAGTAAGAGATGAACATGAATGAGCAAGCTCACTCTAGTACAAAGATAAAATTCAGCAATGATGCAAGAGAGAGATGAGAAGAGATTGTGAGAAGTGAAGGCAAATTCACTTCTCAAAACAACATACCACCTGAAAAGTTAGCAAAAGAAATGAAATGCAATGAAAATGAGATGAAATGCCATGATGCAAGACAAAGTAAGAAGCATGAACATGATGTTAATGATGCTAAGAGATGATTCAAACACATGTCAAGAGTTGTGGTTGATCATACAAGGATGAGGATGCAAATGAAGCATGCTTTGAACCATAAAAGTTCATGAAAGTTTATGAAATGGAATGAATACATAACATGGAAAATGAATGATGCAATGATCAAACATGACTCTAATGTGTCCTAATATGTCCCAAATGTCATGTTAATGCACAAAATGTCATGGCAAGTTCTTGTATGCAAGCAAATGAGATATGGATGCAAAGGAAGGCAAGAATTAGGGTTTATGCACAAGATGCCACACAAAATTCAAAATCAGAAGCAAATGACATGATAAAAAATTGAAAATAGGATCAAAGGTACCCTAATCCTACACAAGTTCAATGCCCAAAGGAGGGGACCTAACTCTTAACCTAATGGGGGTTATGATTTTCTCAAGTTTGCTAGGGTTTTAAGGCACTTCAAAAGGAAAAATGCATATCAAATTGAAAATGAAAGATAAATTCAAACCAATTTTACCCTAGAAACTACATGATATGAAGGATGCAATGCAAGAAGAACCATCATCAAACTCTTCATGGTTAGGCAGAATGAATTTTTCCAAGTTAGGACCAAAATATTACCTTTAAATAACTTTAATTCCAGTGAAAAATGTCAAAATAGGTCAAGAACCAAAACGAAATTTGTTTGAAGAGTTTGATAATGTTTCTAAATGTTTTAATATGCAATGTGAATTTTTTGGTGATTTTTAAATACCTAAATGCATTTTTAATTAATTAATTTCCATTAACTAATTAAAAACAAACATTTAAATGATTTAAAAATGATTTTTAATGCAAAAAATAAAAATAAAAATATTTTTGGGTTCTGAAAATTAATAAAAGATTTGATAAAAAATTTCAGAATTTTTTAATGTGTTTTCCTATTTTTAAAAATTCGTGGAAATTAAATAGGAAGAAAATGAAATAAAATTAATAAAATGGAAAAGTATGCAGATCCTATGGCTGGAATTCAAATAGAATTGGAGGGAGTTGACTCGCGCGAAAATGGGTGGCCAGGATCAAATCTGAGGTTTTGAATTTCCTTAAACATAATTAACCTAATTAAACAAAGATTAGGGCTAAAACACACGATCTGGGCCATTGGTTACGCGCGGGAAAGAGGATCCAAGGGTTCATATTCAAATCCAGCCTAACCCTAACCCTAATTTAATTACTTTCAGATGAACGGAACAGTGGTTCCGGTCATCTTCTCCGGCAAGCACAAAAGACTAACTTCCTCTATTGGCAAAATCAAAAGCTCTAAAGCTCCAGATCGTACCTCCTAACTACCCTGAAGATGAATCAAGCATCAAAACGAATTTCTACAACCTACACCTCAAGATATAGATCAAAACAGAAAAACTAGAAAAATTTCAGAGCTTCGATACAGGCTTATTTCTCAACCATTTCAAAAAGTAAAAACACCAGAGTGATCAGTGAAGCATAAGCAACAATTCTATAGCATAAAAAGCAATTTCTGGAAAAAAATGTTCTTGAGGTACCTGAGCTTGAGCTTCCTCAGTTTGCAACTTTCTGGGCAGTTCTTTGCTTCCAATCACCTCTACTGACCTCCCTCAAGAGTTTGCAAAGCTTGTTTGGAGTTTCTTATGGCTGGTTTGGGAGATTGATTCAGTTCAGTTCAAAAGGGAGAAAAATCGTATTTGGTGTGTGATGGCTTTTAAGGCAAAGTAAAGGGTGGTTTGTGATCAGTGATGCATTCTAAGATGAATGGTGGAAGAAGTTTTAAGTTTGAGTTGCTGAGTTGAGAGATTCGATAGAAAATGCAAAAGGAGGGATTTTTGTGAGCTATGGTGATGCTGTGGTTTCAGGCCTGCCTCTTGTGTGTTTTGAGTTTCATTTTGTCCACTTATCAAGCTGTGATAGGTCTGTGGAGTTGGTGTGGGCTATGCTGATTGGTATGGTCCATTTTGCCAAAAGTCAAAGTTAGGTGTCCTTTGAGGTATGGGCAAGTTCAGGCCAAGGACAAAGGCATGTCTGGTGCAGCTGTGATCAAGGAAAACCATGGAAGTGAGATTGAGGCAAATCAGCAAGTGGATTGAAGTTTATGGGGTTTTTTGCAATTTTGTGAACCTTTGGCCCTTTTGAGGTTTCTTAATGATTGTCGCTCCCACCAAATGAGGCTAAGGTCAGAAGGGGTACAGACGCGAACGGTTGGCGAAAAGGAGAAAAGAAAAGAGTCGCCAGCTAGGCATTTTTATCCCGAAGGAAAGGTAATGCTGCATAGACCTAGAAAGATATGGATAAGACGGTTGCGGACCAGAGAGACTGAGAAAGGGGGTTGGTTACAACCTGGGAAGGTATTAGCACCCAGATTGTCCGCCGTACTCGACGGGATCCACGCTTAAAAGATTTGTGTTTTAAAGGGGTAGTGTCAGTGCAATTTGTGCATCAAAGCTGGAAAGAGTGCAAGTGTCAGTGTAAAGGAAATGTGGAGTGTATAAGAGAAGTGTCAGTGTAAGAACAGGTGTATAAAGCTCAAGACTATGAGGCTTAAAGAATAAGGCTGGAAAGAGGGGGGATGTACAGAGACTTTTGTTCGATAACTGTTAAGTTATGCCTACGTATCCTCTCGTGCAATGAGGAAGTCAGAACACCATAGTTCGACTCAAAGAGACTGAAAGGTAAATTGACTTGTGAACAACTTACTTGTCTATGCTCAAGTGTATGACCTGTCTGGCTCAGGTGCAAACTGTTTTGCATTAGACGGAAGAAGCGAGTTCTCGTTTATGAGTGAATGAGATGAGAAAAGAATCCCGGAGGAGACGATTATTGTTTGTTTTTGAGTTTTCAATCTTTTATTGCTTTTGGAAATGTGTCATAAGTTAATGAGCTTAAGCCTAAACCAATGGGTTAGTAAACTCATCACATCCTCCCTCTAATTAGGGGTAATGAGAATACCTTAAGTGTGAAGTCAGCATCTCACACTTAATTACCATGATGTAGGATTAAGATCATTAACCTACTTGTGATTATTTAGATGTTTTTTTTGTTTTGTTTAGTGTTAAGTAATGAGATTAAGCCATAATCAAAGATTTAATGGACTCATTACACCATCCTAATAGAAGGATAATAGCTGAGAACATTTAAGCTGAGAAAAACTCCTCAACTTAATCCATGATTAGGGATTAAACTCATGACAAAACAAAGCCTTTATTAGGTGGATTTTAGTTAATGATAAGTTGAAGAAGTGATTTTTATGGTTTGTAAGACAACTTGAGGGGGACTTGTCCATTAACACTAGGGTTAGTCCTTCTTAATCAATTAAGGAAGAATTAGAACCCTAATGCAAGGCCCAAGTTACAAGCTTGATGTCTTGATGATTATTAGGTGAATTGATTAAAGGGTTTAAACACATTAAGGGTTTAACACTTAGGATTAAAGTTATACACTCCATCCTAATAGAAGGATGCAGGCATAAGCTTAATCACAAAGCCTTAAAGCCTTTAGGGTTTAGTCCCTGATTATGAGATGAGAAGAGAAGACTCAAAGATGACTCAAAGGAAAAAAACTAAATGGGGGGACTAATCAAACCCTAATTATTATCATGCTTGGTTGTCCTAGGGTTTGTGAGGCTTAAGAAAGAAATCTTCAAAGAACCACCAAGGAGAGGAGCAGATGAAAGGAGGAAGGAACAGAGAGAAGCAAAACAACTTGCTTCACTTAAGAAGACAAGTTGCTTGAAGGAAGAAAGTAAGATGAACAAGAATGAGCAAGCTCAATCCAATACACATACAAAAATGCAGCAATGATGCATAAAGGAGATGAAAAGAAATCATGAGAAGTGAAGGCAAATTCACTTCTCAAAGTTACTTACCACCTGAAAAGTTAGTGAAAGAAAATGAAATGCAATGCAAATGAGATGCAATGACATGATGCAAACCAAAACCAGAAGCATGAGTATGATGTTAATGATGCTAAGAGATGATGCAAACATGAGGCAAGGCATGAGAATGATCATACAAACATATGGATGCAAGAGAAGCATGCTTTGAACCATGGATGTTCATGAAAAGTTATGAAATGCAATGGACATATAACATGGCAAATGAAAGATTCAATGATCAAACATGATTCTAATATGTCCTAAGATGTCTTATGAATCAAATGAATGCACAAAATGTCATGGCAAGTCATGGTATGCAAGCAAATGGAAGATGAATGTAAAGGAAGGCATAAATTAGGGTTTATGATCAACACACAAGGCAAAATCCAAAACCACAAGCAAATGACATGATAAAAATTTGAAAATGCAATCAAAGGAACCCTAAACCTATACAAACTCACTGCCCAAAGGAGGGGATCCAACTCTTAACCTAGTGAGAGTTATGAATTTTCTAAGATTGCTAGGGTTTTAAGGTACCTTGTCAAGAAAAATGCCAAACAAAAGGAAAATGCAAGATCAATTCAAACCAATTTTATCCTATAAACTACATGCCATACAAGTTGCAATGCAAAAAGAACCATCATCCAACTCTCAATGGTTAGGAAGAAATGAATTTTTGAAGTTTGAAACAAAATAATGCCTTGAAATGAAATTAAATCCAAAGAAAATTATCAAAAGGCATCAAGGACAAAAAATAAATTTGGTTTGAGAGTTGGACAATGTTTCTAAATGTTTTTAAAGGTTACATGAATTTTTTTTGTGATTTTTAAATACCTAAAAGTATTTTTAATTAATTAGTTTTCATTAATTAATTAAAAATAAACTTTTAAATGATTTAAAAATAATTTTTAATGCAAAAAATAAAAATAAAAATATTTTTGTGTTCTGAAAAATAATGAAAATCTTGACAAAAATTTTCATAATTTTTAAACATTTTTTGCTATTTTAAATTAAATGTACAAAATAAATCAAATAAAATGAAAATAAAAATGAATTAATGGAAAGTCAACTGATCCAAAGGCTGGGATTTGAACCTAGGGCGCGGGAATTGACTAGCGCCAGATCTAAGGGTTGAAATTCAAACTGAATGGATTTTAATTAAACCTGATTAATTAAATTAATAAATTAGGATTAGGGTTAAGTGATGAATCTGGACCACACGTTTGCGCGCCAGTCAACCAAAGTCCACAGAATCAAGGGTCCACGTTCAAAGTTCATTAATTACACAGATTAGGGTTAATGAGTTTCAGGTGGCCGGAGAATACTTCCGGTCGTCTTCTCCGGCGAGACCTCCAACCTAACTGTAGATGTTTAAGAATTGGCAGAATTTTTGACCAAACAAGAAATGTTAAATTCAGTTCAGAATGTCCTATCAGATGTTGGGACATTATCAAACAAAGTATATGAACTTATTTCAGGATGTCCTACCAGATGTTGGGACATTGTGTAAATGACTAAGTTCAGTTTTTCAGGATGTCCCAACAGATGTTGAGACATCTCAGACCTGCTACCAGAATTAATTATTGATTAACAGATCAGAGATATTTAAGGAGAGTTATCTGGAATTAATTAATGATGGACAAAAACAGAACAAGGCGCATCTGTAGGGAGTTTTATATTGAAGATTCAGATTAAAACAGAAGACCTAATGCACCTAGAATATAGGAAGTAACAAACCCTAAATTCAAGGTGACAGCTGCTGCACATTAGGGCTGGATCATTCTACAGAAAGCCCAAAATTCAGATACCTATTTAAACAACAGAAACTCATAGAATTGAGTACGAATTTCAGAAGATCAAATAGGGTGTCTAGTATTTTAATAGCAGGTTGTTTTTATATGTACCACTTTATGAGCTTTTAAGCAAAAGTGCATTTGTGACTTGATTGAAACTGTGAAGTAAGATCAAGCTGTATTGTTTGAAGGATGTCTTCAATTTCAGTAAACTTGTAAACTTGATCACTGTGTGATTGAGGGGGAGTGAGTAGGGTACTCTTATCTAAGTGAGTCTTAGGTAGAAATTGCATTGGGTAAGTATTAAGTGATAGATTAAACAGGGTGGTTTAAGTCTAGAATTAATATTACTAATAGTGGATTTCCTCCTGGCTTGGTAGCCTCCAGATGTAGGTGTGGTTATACACTGAACTGGGTTAACAAACTTCTGTGTTGTTTACTTTTCCTGCTGTTTAAGTTTTGGTTAAATTTGTCAAATGTCCTATTAAGTGTTGGGACATCTCTTAGGACATCTCATACCTGATCACAGAATTTCAATTGGCATCAGAGCAGGCACCCTGCCTGTTTATACTGGGTGAGATCTAGGGAATACAAATTCTGTAACATGGACAGAGATTTAGGGTCAGTAAATAGACCACCTATACTGGATGGATCTAATTATGACTACTGGAAGCCAAGAATGATTGCATTCTTAAGGTCACTTGACAACAGGGCATGGAGAGCAGTCAATGTTGGATGGGATCATCCTGTCCAAGACACCAAAGATGGATCAAAAGTGCTGAAACCTGAAGAAGAATGGAGTAAGGAGGAAGAAGACTCAGCACTAGGCAACTCAAAAGCCTTAAATGCTTTATTCAATGGCATTGATAGGAACATTTTCAGACTTGTGCATCATTGTGAGCTGGCCAAAGATGTTTGGGATACTCTCAAAATAACTCATGAAGGAACATCAAAAGTAAAAATGTCAAGACTCCAACTTCTCACCACCAAGTTTGAAAACTTGAGAATGAAGGAAGATGAATCAATTCATGAGTTCTATATGAACATCTTGGATATAGCCAATACTTCTGGAGCTTTGGGAGAAAAGATGACTGATGAAAAGCTTGTAAGAAAGATTCTCAGATCTTTGCCAAAAAGATTTGACATGAAAGTCACTGCTATAGAAGAAGCTCAAGACATATGCTCCATGAAAGTTGAAGAACTCATTGGTTCCCTTCAAACTTTTGAGATGGGAATGAATGACACAAATGTCAAAAAGAACAAAAGCATAGCCTTGGTGTCAAATACAGATGAAGAAGAAGATGATGAATCAGCAAATGATAAAAGCTTATCAGAAAACCTTGCCTTGCTTGGAAGACAATTCAAACAGATTCTCAGAGGAATGGAAGGCAAGTCCAAACCTAGTGGAAGAAACACAAACTCTGAGAACAGAAGACCTTATGATGCTAACAAAAGATTAAAGTATGCTGAAAAGACCAGTCAGGATAAAGGAGTCAAATGCCATGAATGTGAAGGATATGGACACATCAAGATTGAATGTCCTACCTACTTAAAGAGGCAAAAAAAAGGACTCTCTGTGACCTGGTCTGATGAAGACTCAGGAGATTCAGAAGAAGAATCAGCTAAGCATATTACTGCTTTAGCTGGACTGTTTGAATATGATAGTGATTCCAGTTGTGGAGAGCTTACTTATGCAGATCTTGAGCAAGCTTTCAAAGATCTATACAAGAGAAGCACTGAAATATGCAGTGAGGTTATAAAGCTAAAGAAGCAGAATGAGGTATTAGAAGATGAAAAAGCAAGTGGTCAAGTAATCATTGATACCTTGAAAAGTGAAGTAACTCTTCTCAACTCTAAGTTGGAACATATGTCCAAATCTGTTAAAATGTTGAACAGCAGCTCAAATACACTGGATGTTATTCTCAGCAATAATAAACATTCAGGGGACAAAAGTGGACTGGGATATAACAAAGATGAAGCCAGCTCTAGCAAAGCTACTGCAAAAACTACACAGTCAAACAAGATGTCCCAACAGATGCTTCAACATCAGAACACAAAGACAAACATAATGTTCCAACAGATGTCTCAACATTCTGGAAAGAACAAAATGAAGAAGTATCAAAGATGGAGATGCCATCACTGTGGAAGATTTGGACATATCAAACCTCATTGTTATAAGTTGCATGGATATCCAAATCAGATGTATCAGCAACCTTCCAAGAAGAAAATAGAAGTTACCAAGAAAGTGCTGCATAAACATCATAGAAATCAGCAACCTCCTAAGCAGAAGACTGAAAACTTCAAGAAGGTATGGAAACCAAAAGCTAGCACTGAAGCTGATCAAAGCTACAAGAACAAGATCAACAATCAAGCTTGGAGATCAGTTGATAAACAACACACAGGGCAGAGGCATCAAAAGAAATCTCAACTCATCTGGTCAAAGAAAAATACTGCATACATAGCACATACATCACTGAGAGTATCAGCTAAAGAAGACTGGTACTTTGACAGTGGATGTTCAAGACACATGACTGGATTGAAGAATTTGCTAGTAAATTTAAAATCACATTCATCCAGGTATGTGACCTTTGGAGATGGAGCTAAAGGAGAAATCAAGGGAGTTGGAACCTTGGATTGTCAAGATGTTCCAAGACTAGATGATGTGCTGCTAGTTAAAGGTTTAACTGCTAACCTGATCAGCATAAGTCAGTTATGTGATCAAGGGTACAGTGTGAACTTTACCAAAACTGAATGCATAGTGACTAACAATGAACAAGAGGTTGTCATGAAAGGAGTCAGGTCTAAAGACAACTGTTACATGTGGGAGCCACTAGACTTCAGTCTCACTTCAACTTGCTCTCTAGCTAAAGAAGAAGAAGTGAAACTATGGCACCAAAGACTAGGCCATCTTCATTTCAGAGGCATAAAGAAGATCATATCTATGGATGCTGTAAGAGGTATTCCTAAACTAAAGATTGATGATGGTAAAATATGTGGTGAATGTCAAATAGGCAAGCAAACCAAGATGTCCCATCCAAAGCTCCAACATCTGACAACTTCCAAAGTTTTGGAACTTTTACATATGGATCTTATGGGACCTATGCAGGTTGAAAGTCTTGGTGGTAAGAGGTATGCTTATGTGGTGGTTGATGACTTTTCAAGATATACATGGATAAATTTCATCAAAGAAAAGTCTGATGTATTTGATGTATTCAAAGAATTATGCCAAAGATTACAAAGAGAAAAATCCAGCTGTGTAATCAGAATAAGAAGTGATCATGGAAAGGAATTTGAGAATCAAAAGTTCTTAGATTTCTGCTCTTCAGAAGGAATCAATCATGAATATTCTTCACCAATCACTCCTCAACAGAATGGGATTGTTGAGAGGAAGAATAGAACTATCCAAGAATCTGCAAGAGCTATGATCCATGCCAAAAAGTTACCTCTGTATTTCTGGGCTGAAGCTATGAACACTGCCTGCTACATCCATAACAGAGTTACCTTGAGAAAAGGAACTTTGTCCACAATATATGAAGTCTGGAAGGGCAGAAAACCCACTGTTAAGTACTTTCATGTGTTTGGAAGTAACTGCTATATTCTGGCAGATAGGGAGCAAAGGAGAAAATTGGACCCTAAAAGTGATGAAGGGATTTTTCTTGGATACTCTATAAACAGCAGAGCATATAGAGTATTTAATTCTAGAACCAAGGTCATCATGGAGTCCATAAATGTGATAATTGATGATGCTCCTACAGATGTCCCAGAAGATGTTGGAACATCTGCTGATATCAAGATTGAAGCTGAAGAAAAGAATGATCAATATAACTTCACTCAAACTGATACAAGGACAGAAGAATCAAGCAAACCTCCTTCCATCAGAATACAAAAGGATCATCCCAAAGATTTGATAATTGGTGATCCCAACAGAGGTGTGAGCACTAGATCAAGAGAAGTGATTTCAGGTTCTTGTTTTGTTTCCAAAATAGAACCTAAAAATATCAAGGAAGCTCTCACTGATGAATACTGGATTTGTGCTATGCAAGAGGAATTAGGTCAATTCACAAGGAATGAAGTGTGGAATCTTGTTCCTAGACCTGATGACATAAATGTGATTGGTACAAAATGGGTGTATAAGAACAAGTCAAATGAACAAGGAGTTGTTACAAAGAACAAAGCTAGACTTGTGGCTCAAGGATACACTCAAATTGAAGGGGTAGACTTTGATGACACCTTTGCACCAGTAGCAAGGCTTGAATCAATAAGACTACTGTTGGGAATTGCTTGTATCTTGAAGTTCAAGCTATTTCAAATGGATGTGAAAAGTGCCTTTTTAAATGGCTACCTTAATGAAGAAGTATATGTAGAACAGCCTAAAGGATTTGTTGATCCAAACTGTCCAAATCATGTTTACAAACTAAAGAAGGCACTTTATGGTTTGAAACAAGCTCCAAGGGCATGGTATGAAAGACTGACCACATTTCTTATCAAGCAAGGATACAGAAAAGGTGGAATTGATAAAACCCTGTTTGTTAAAGATGAAGAAGGAAATGTCATGATTGCACAAATATATGTTGATGACATTGTCTTTGGTGGGATGTCTGACAGGATGGTCAAACATTTTGTCAAGCAGATGGAATCTGAATTTGAAATGAGCCTAGTAGGAGAATTAACCTACTTTCTTGGTCTGCAAATAAAGCAAATGGAAGACTCAATGTTCATCTCACAAAGCAAGTATTCCAAGAACATAGTCAAGAAATTTGGAATGGAAAATGCTGCTCACAAGAGAACTCCTGCCCCCACACATTTAAAGCTGACTAAAGATGAAAAGGGTGAGAATGTAGATCAAAGCTTATACAGAAGCATGATTGGAAGCTTGCTATACTTGACTGCTAGCAGACCAGACATTGCTTTTGCAGTAGGAGTTTGTGCAAGATATCAAGCTGATCCAAAAGTCAGTCATCTCAATCAAGTCAAGAGAATCCTTAAATATGTTAATGGTACTTGTGACTATGGCATAATGTACTTTCATGGTTGCAAACCAATTCTCACTGGCTTCTGTGATGCTGATTGGGCAGGAAGTGCTGATGACAGAAAAAGCACTTCAGGAGGATGCTTCTTTCTAGGAAACAATCTGATTTCTTGGTTCAGTAAGAAACAGAATTGTGTATCCTTATCTACAGCTGAAGCTGAGTATATAGAAGCAGGTAGCAGTTGTTCTCAGTTGGTTTGGATGAAGCAGATGCTCACTGAGTACAATGTCCCACAGGATGTCATGACATTGTACTGTGACAACTTAAGTGCAATCAACATATCAAAGAATCCTATCCAACATAGCAGGACAAAGCATATTGATATCAGACATCATTTCATCAGAGATCTTGTAGAAGAAAAGGTGATTTCATTGGAGCATGTAGCTACAAATCTGCAGTTAGCTGATATCTTTACCAAAGCATTGGATGCTACACAATTTGAGAACTTAAGGGGCAAACTTGGAATCTGTTTATGTGATATTTAGCAGTTAATGAGATGTGCTAACATGTCATATGACATTGCATGGCATAAGGTCCAGATGGCAAAACCAGTCTGGACAAGATCCTTGGGAATTCCATCCCTAATCATTTGCACTGTAACGGTTACTTATTTAGTAACTACTTATAAGCAGCTATCAAGATTCCCATCATACTATCACAAGCGAATCACAGTAACCAGCTATTCTCCAGAAATTAAAAACCCTAAAGCTTTCTATCCATCTTCCTCAACAATGTCTCAAAACCCTAACTCAACTGAAGAAGTTCTCAATCAAGAAGACGTAGTTCATGCCACTCCCATTTCTGTAGTACCAATGCAATCAACCCCATTGGACGAACTCAGGGGAAGCGTTTCTCACACTAAAAAGGCAAGAACTCCAAAGAGAGGTAAAGATCAAGTCAGAAGCAAAGCTAAAGGCACTCCCTCTCCAGCTAACATGCCCCCTAAGTCTTCACAATATGTGGATGATTCAATCAAGGAGATTGTCACTCAAATTCTGTTTGAACAAAGAAAGGTGAGTGGAATCTCTGTTCCTCTGAACACAATGCCTGCACCTCAAGAAGAACCAGCTCAAACTGCAAAGGACACTCCTGCAGAACAAGATGTCCCAATAGATGTTGGAACATCTGCAGATGAGAAAGAAAATTCACCTGATGCTGATACTGAACAGACTGAGGACCAGAAAAAGGCCTTAAGTGAAAGTGATAAAGAAAACTCTGAGGATCAGATCAAAGCCTCAAATGAAGATCAAATCCCTGCTGATCAAACAGCTGAAGAGGAGACTGCTCAATCTCCTCCATTGGTCAATCTGGAGCAGGACTCTGATGCAGAAATCATAGCATCTGTTAAACCAAGCATAGCCAAGAGGCTAAGATCCAGGAAAGGCAAGATGCAAGCTGAAGCAGCAATCCCTGAGAAGAAGAAGGCTAGTCCAAAGAAAGGCAAGGCTAAAGCTACCTTTGGTCCAACAAAACCATGGAGCAAAGTTCAAACCCAGAAGAGAAAAGCTGCCACACCATCAGATTCAGATGTTGGATCAGATGTCCCAACATCTCCTCCCAAGAAGAGACCAGCACCTTCCAGAGCTTCAACTGCTGTTCCAGAAGCTCCTTTGGACAACATATCATTCCATCATGTCTCCAGTGTCAACAGGTGGAAATATGTGTACCAAAGAAGGGTTGCCCTGGAAAGAGAACTGAGCAGCAATGCACTTGAGTGCACATAACTGATAGACCTCATCTCTGCTGCAGGACTGTTCAAGACAGTCTCAGACCTCTCCCCCTGCTATGAACTTCTTGTCAAAGAGTTTATTGTGAATCTTCAGGAGGATTGCTCAAATGGTAAGTCATCTGAGTTCAGAAAAGTGTTTGTGAGAGGTAAGTGTGTTGAGTTCTCTCCTCAAATCATAAATCAATACCTAGGAAGAGAAACAGATGGACCAAATGAGCTAGGCAAAACAGATAATCAAATCTGTAAGGTGATCACTGCAAACCAGGTCAAAGCTTGGCCTGTGAAGGGAAAGCTCTCTGTGAGCATGCTTACCAGAAAGTATGCCATGCTTAACAGGATTGGAACTGCTAACTGGGTGCCTACCAACCACACTTCATCAATCTCAACTGGTCTGGCCAGATTCATCTATGCTGTGGGAACTCAAACCAAGCTGGACTATGGAGCTTTTATCTTTGATCAAACCATGAAGCATGCCAGCTCCTCAGCAACAAAGCTTCCAATAGCCTTTCCATCATTGCTGTGTGGTATAGTGCTCAATCAATACCCTGGCATTCTCTCTGACAAGGATACAGCATGCAAAAGAGAAAGCCCCCTGGCTTTTCACTACAAATTATTTCTCAGTCACCATGCTGCAGATGTTGAAGCACCTTCTGGGACATCTGCTGGTCCATCCACTGCTAAGAATCCAATCTCCAGGAAGACTTTAATTGCTGAACTCAAAAGCACCTGCAAAGAGCTTGAAGCTAGAAAGCAGAAGCTTGAGGAACTCATTCAAAGGTTGGAGAGTGAAGAAGACCAGAAAGCTGCCTCTGATGAAGACAGTGCCTCTGATGAAGACAGTGAAGAAACAGAAGCTGAGGAAGGAACTGAGAGTGATGAATCTGAGTGATCAATGTATGTGAGGCAATTGTAATGACAGCAATGTATTTCTGGAATAGTGTCTTTGGCCCCTAATTTTGTGTCTACCAAGGGGGAGAACAACAACAAATTGTATTGCTGTTTAATTATGAATGAAAAATTCTGTTTGTTTGCTTCTGAACTGAATAAGTTTTTCTGTTGGAACAAGACTGGATACATATATGTTTGAGGTGGAGTAATCTCAAATATGAATCAACAGAAAGGTAATGCTACACTCTGATAATAAGAACTTCTGCTGCACTCTGATAACCAGAAAAGATGTTAGCCAAAAATTAGCCAAAGGGGGAGTTTGTAGATGTTTAAGAATTGGCAGAATTTTTGACCAAACAAGAAATGTTAAATTCAGTTCAGAATGTCCTATCAGATGTTGGGACATTATCAAACAGAGTATATGAACTTATTTCAGGATGTCCTACCAGATGTTGGGACATTGTGTAAATGACTAAGTTCAGTTTTTCAGGATGTCCCAACAGATGTTGAGACATCTCAGACCTGCTACCAGAATTAATTATTGATTAACAGATCAGAGATATTTAAGGAGAGTTATCTGGAATTAATTAATGATGGACAAAAACAGAACAAGGCGCATCTGTAGGGAGTTTTATATTGAAGATTCAGATTAAAACAGAAGACCTAATGCACCTAGAATATAGGAAGTAACAAACCCTAAATTCAAGGTGACAGCTGCTGCACATTAGGGCTGGATCATTCTACAGAAAGCCCAAAATTCAGATACCTATTTAAACAACAGAAACTCATAGAATTGAGTACGAATTTCAGAAGATCAAATAGGGTGTCTAGTATTTTAATAGCAGGTTGTTTTTATATGTACCACTTTATGAGCTTTTAAGCAAAAGTGCATTTGTGACTTGATTGAAACTGTGGAGTAAGATCAAGCTGTATTGTTTGAAGGATGTCTTCAATTTCAGTAAACTTGTAAACTTGATCACTGTGTGATTGAGGGGGAGTGAGTAGGGTACTCTTATCTAAGTGAGTCTTAGGTAGAAATTGCATTGGGTAAGTATTAAGTGATAGATTAAACAGGGTGGTTTAAGTCTAGAATTAATATTACTAATAGTGGATTTCCTCCTGGCTTGGTAGCCTCCAGATGTAGGTGTGGTTATACACTGAACTGGGTTAACAAACTTCTGTGTTGTTTACTTTTCCTGCTGTTTAAGTTTTGGTTAAATTTGTCAAATGTCCTATTAAGTGTTGGGACATCTCTTAGGACATCTCATACCTGATCACAGAATTTCACTAACTCTCTCAAAACCTCACTAAATCATGCCAAAATCTCCAGATCAACTCAATTAAACATCCTAAACAACAATCCAGCAACAAATTCCATTTCTTTTCCATGAATCATGAAGAAAAAACAAAAATCAAATTTACGGGCAAAGTTTCAGACAAGCCATACATCCTCAAAACTCAATCATTTTCAAAAATAAAAGGTTCAGTGCAATCAGGGAAGCATGTAGATCATTTTAGAAACAAGAAATGAGAGTTCTGGAAAAATGAATTTCCATGGCTACCTGAATCAAAGCTTTCAACCCAAGAGCTTCTGGACCAGTTCCTAGCTTCCAATCAACTCCACTGACCTCCCTCAAGTGTTTGCAAAGCTTATCTGGAGTTTATTTGGGCTAGTTTGAGAGATTGCTTGAATTCTGTTCAAAGAGGGGAAGAAATCGTATTTGGTTTATGTGAGGTTTCAGGGACGAGTGAGGGCAGGGAAATGATCAGGGGAGTGTGCTGAGATGTTTTGTGAAGTTTGTTTTTGTGTTTGATGCTTGTGCTATATGTTTCGAATGGTTCTGAAAGTTGGAGGATTTTTGGTAACTATGGCTTGGAGTGTGTTTCAGCATGAGTTGTGTGTTGTGTTGAGTTCCATTTTGTCCACTTATCACTCTTGGATAGGTCAGAGAGTGGGTGTTGGCCTAGGTTGATTGGTATGGGTCTTTTGCAAAAAAGTCAAGCTTTGTGTAAGAGAGGTATGGGCTCATGGCTAGCCAAGGACAAGAGGGGTGTCCTGCGCAGCAAGAAGTGAGGAGGACCATAGGATCAATTTTGAAGTCAGCCAGCACATGTATTAGGGTTTGAGTGAGGTTTTGCAACTTTGTTCATCTTTGGCCCTTTTGAAGTTTCTTGATCCCCAAGTCATAAAAATGAGCAAACTCTTGATGCAATCTGACTTTTAGACATTGGTTCATGCTTGTGTGAAGATTAGAAGTCCATTTGATAGCACAATTTGCCTTGGCTAGGGATTTTGCAACTTTGCCTCTTTGGTAGAAAACTTGAAATTATGTGATTTTTCCCAACTTTGACAAGCCATAACTTTTGATCCAAAATGAATTAGAATGAGTTCTTGTACTTTTTGAAAAGGGAATGATCCATTCTACAACTTTCATGACCAAAGTTTTCTCATTTGAGGCATTTTTGAATCAAAAAGCAAGGGTTGAAAAAGTTTCCCAAAATGGCAAGTTTCCATTACAAGTCATTTTCCCAAAAAGTCAACTTTGCAAATGGCTTGAAATTCTTCAATTTTGTGAACTTCCAACATCTCCTATGATCAAATAAAGATCATACACAATCAAAATGATGAAGAACACCCCTTGGTTGGGTCATTGGGGGCCTCAGATGCCCTGATTTTGCACTGACTTGCTCAAAAAGTCAACTCTTGATTAGATGCCTTCCCCATGGAATTTCTTCATGAAACTTGATATGCATGATCCTTATAGCATATAGAGACCAATAGAAACAAGAATGACCAAAAAAATTGGAGTTATGGCCTTTGAACCCAAAACCCTAATTCTAGGTCATCTGTGCAGTTAAACCTGGCTCTGCTTCCATGCCATTCCCAGTTCTTGTGATTCTTTGATTTTCTTGACTTTGAGAGGATATAATATGATGATTGAACATACATGGACCCCTTTGAAATGATTGATGACCTTTGGAGTGGCTCAAGAAGCTCTTGGATTGCTCAGATCACAAACCCTAGATGCATATGACTTAGAAGCTATGCAGTGGATCAAAAATGTGGTATGAGATGCTATGATTGAGTTTATGCATATGAAGAGATCACAAGCCATGGTGTGAATGGGTGAGGGTAAATTTGGGGTGTTTACAATGATCAAGGCATGAAAATGAGTGATTCTTTGGTGCATTCTGAATTTTAGGTCATGTGTTATGTTTGTATGATGGTTAGAAGTCATTTTGAAGTCATAGAAATGCTTGGCATGTGAATTTGGAAGTTTCCCTCTTTGGCACAAAAGTGAAATTTAGTGATTTTGTCCAACTTTGCAAGGCCATAACTTTTGATCTAAAATGAATTAGAATGAGTTCTTGTACTTTTTGAAAATGGGAGGATCCAATCTACAACTTTCATGACCAAAGATTTTTCATTTGAAGCATTTTTGAATCAAAAAGAGGAGGTTTGAAAAACTTTCCCAAAATGGCAAGTTTACATTACAAGTCACTTTCCCAAAATGGCAACTTTGCAAATGGCTTGAAATTCTTCAATTTTGTGAACTTCTACCATCTTCTATGATCAAATAAAGATCATACACATTCAAAATGATGGAGAAACCCCTTTGGTTGGGTCATTGGGGGCCTCAGATGCCCTGATTTTGCACTAACTTGCTCAAGAAGTTATCTTGTGATTAGATGCCTTCTCCATGGAATTTCTTCATGAAAATTGATATGCATGATCCTCATAACATATAGAGACCAATAGAAACAAGAATGACCAAACAAATTGGAGTTATGGCCTTTGAAACCAAAGCCCTAATTCTAGGTCATTTGTGCAGTTAAGCCTGGCTCTGCTTCCATGCCTTTCTCAGTTCTTGTGATTCTTTGACTTTCTTGGTCATGGGAGGATGGAATATGATGATTGAACATACATGGACCCTCTTGAGATGATTTAAGGCCTTTGGAGTGGCTCAGATAGCCCTTGGATTGCTTAGATCACAAACCCTAGATGCAGATGACTTTGAATCAATGCAGTGAGGCAAAAATGCAATATGGGATGCTATGATTGAAACCAAGCAAATGAAAAGAATCACAAGCCATGGTGTGAAATGAGTGAGGGAAAATTTGGGGTGTTTACAATAATGCCAAACCGATTCCCTGATTTGGTCATGAGCCATCTCTCGGAAATGGTGAAAGTATTATTGCTATTCGGCTTTGAGAGTCCGTGATGCCTGACCCGGAGCACACCAGTGAGATTGGGAGGGGTTTACAGGTTTGCAGGAACCCTTGGCCTCTACATACCCTCATTATCAGCATGGTCTCTGTTATGATTTGGTTCTTATGGTTATTGATTTCTTGGTCTCTTGGTTCTGAGGGTTTCTATCAGAGGGTTATGGCTCAGAGGATCTTTGTTTTAGTTATTCAGAGGGTTCTAATATCCAGTATTCAGTATCCAGATGGTCCCAGATTGATCATATGCCTGCATCGCATCATACTTGCATTAACTATTTGTGTTTCCATTTTTCAGGTTGTTGTTTACAGTTTAGCACCCATTTCTGGTAGTTGTAAGCTCTCCGGATGGCAGAAGTTAAGAAAATTACAAGAAAGAAGAATGTCCATTATACTTTTCTCCCGCCAGAAGTCAAGAGTGTTCGGAAATTAGCAGGGCTAATGAATGACCAAGTTTTAGGGAATTTCAGAAAGAGGTATGGTCAGATTTTGAAGTACATGGACAAACCTACTGCAGACCAGAAGGATAGCTTGCACACTTTGCTTCAGTTCTACGATCCTTTGTTGTGGTGTTTTGTATTTCCAGATTATATCTTGGCTCCTACCTTGGAGGAGATTTCTAGCATTTTGGGTGTTCCTGTCAGAGATACTTTGCCTTACTACAGATCAAAGATAGATCTCAAGGAAGAAGGCATGGCCAGAGTTTGTCGTATATCAGTTGCTAAGGTCAAGAAAGCTTTGAAAGACAGTGAGAGCAGAGGACTTTCTTGGGATGTGCTTATACCAAAGGCTGAAGAATATGCCAAAGAGGGTAAGTGGGGAGATTTTGGTGTTGTGGTGGCCTTGATGGTATATGGATCCAGTCTTTTCCCGGGAGAAAAGGAGTTTGTGAATTTGGAGGTGATCTCCATTTTTACTAAAGGTAATCCTGTACCAACCTTGTTGGGAGATTTCTACTACAATGTTCACTACCGGAATGAGAAAGGCAGAGGTGGACCAGTGGGTTGTTATGCTCCATTATTTGCTGAGTGGTTTGCTAGGCAATTGCCAAAGTCAGGCCCTTTCAAAGTGATGAGAGATGAATGAAGGTGGTCCAGGAGGCTAATGGGACTAACTTCTGAGGATATAGCTTGGGGATATGACATAGATTTGCTGGGAAAGGAGTTGCTGGTTAGTTGTGGAAGATTTTCTGGTGTGCCTTTGCTAGGAATAAAGGGTGTGATCAGTTACCATCTAACATTAGCCAGGAAGCAATTTGGCTATCCTCTGAGAGATCCACCAAGTATGGAGGAATTTGCTGAGTCTTTGTACTTTTCTGTGGAGGGAAACAGAGAGTTGGTCATACAAGCATCTCAGGCCTGGGCTCACAGGGTGAAGAAAGGTAAGAAGGATTTTGGAAGGGTAGACCCCGAGACATATCCTCCTTTTGCTACATGGTTGCAGAAGGGTGTAGAGGAAGTGCTCATGCCATTTTCAGTGGAAGCTCCATTGTATTCCAAAGAAGTGCCATGTCAGAATACTGTTTCTCTGGAAGAATATGAGAAATTGGAAGCTCAGTTGCACGAAATCCGGATAGAGAATGCTGAAATGGTTAACTTGTACCACCTTGCCAATCGTGCTAAAAATGAAGCAGAGGAAAAGCTACAGAAGATGCAAGCCTCTTTGGAAGCTAAGGAAAGGGAGTTTGCCGGAAGAGAAGCTCACTTTCAGAGATTGGGTTTGATGGAATCTAAAAGAGAAGCGGAGCTTAAGAAGACTTTGAAGACTCTTAAAGAAGCTTGCCAGTCCATTGTTTGGTTGCAAGGCCAAAGGGAACAGGAGCAGAAGAAGTATAAAGAAAAGGAAGAGTTTTTCGAGGTACAGATGGCCTTCAAGAAAGAAGAAGTAGAACAAGTTCACAAAATACGAAGGGAAAAGACTCAACAGTTGGCACAGAGCCAGATGGCCTTGGAGGAGGCATTGAAAGAGATTGAGGAGCTCAAGCTGAGAGCAGGTGTGAAGAAGAACAGGACAGGAGTGATAGCTGCAGAAGAACCTGAGTCTTTAGTTTAGATTTTATTTATTGTTGTTCAGACTACCTACAGGCTTGTTGTAGGAGTCTTGCTTTATCCTGTGTTCTTTTAATCATATATTGACTTGTAACCCTTCGGGGAATTTGTTGGCGCTCTAAGTTTTGGCCGGCAGTGGGTTATCCATGTTATGCAGTGTTAATATTCAAATTACCATTTCTGAGTATGCAAAGCTTGTTTGTCTGAGACTGCTAGAATCTGAACACTCTTCAAAGAGAGGATTTGAAAATTAATACTCAAAGTGGTTATCTGGAGCAAATACCAGAATTAGGGCATATAAATGCCTAAACTTGGAAACATGAATAGTTACATTGCATGCATATAACATGTTTGTTTGTTTTGCAGGTAGTTCATCAGTTTCTAACGTTTATGTCCTTTCAGGCACTATAACTCCCAGGAAGGTCCGAGAACAGCCAATTGTACACAGATACCCTACAAGATTCAATAGAGAAAGAATGATGGATCAAATGCAGGCAGATTTAGCTGACTTGAGATTGAGAATGGATAATTTCACGACCCTTATGGCAGGGATGGGTCAGACTCAGGAGCGCTTGCGCGAGATGGTGGAAAATAATCAGGCCAGGAACAATGGGGCTGTTGATGGAGGTAATCGCAACGGTGCTGGAGCCCGTCAAGTTGAAATCCCTGTGGCATAGCCAGGGATCACCATTATCAATGATGGACTGAACAATGTGCAGATGGATGGCCAAGATGAATAGTTTACTTTGCTGGACGAGGCGGAAGGCCAAGGGGCTGAAATGAATAGAAAGTTTGAAGAGATGGCTGAGCAGATCCATGCCATTCAATCTCAGAGCTCCCTGGGGTTTGATATTACTGAATTGGTGTTGCACCCCAAAATTTGCCCTCACAAGACAAGACTTTGTGTACTAAGAGGTTCACAAGGTTCACAAGACATCTTATGAGGTTCACAAGATTCACAAGACATCTTATGAGGTTCACAAGATTCACAAGACATCTTATGAGGTTCACAAGATTCATAAGACATCTTATGAGGTTCACAAGGTTCACAAGACATCTTATGAGGTTCACAAGGTTCAGAAAGTTCACAATTAGTCAGAAGATTTGACAATTCCCTCAGACAATGCATCTTCCTAAGCAGTGCATCCTAAACTAGGGTTTTGACTTTAATCAGGCTAAATGGACTTCCAAGACTTCAAGTGAGCTTCATAACATCTTATATGTGTTTAAAAGTCCCCATGACAAGTTTCAAGACTTTTCCCAAAGGTTTGCTCAGTCAGATGATCAGATAGGTCAAAATCAGTCAAAGTAGTTAAAAAGTCAAACTGAGGTCAACTGTGGTCAAACCAAGGTCAAACTTCATGATTTTTTGCCAACATCAAGTATATGAAGTAAAATTCATCATTTGATCAAGGGTTGATCATGATTCATCAAGGAGATTTCAGATAATCAAGAATCAGAAGTTTCTAAATTAGGGTTTCCTCAGGAAAAGTTAACTGAACTTTGACCAGCCATAACTTTCACATGCTTCATCAAATTTTTCCCATCCAAAGCTCATTTTTAAGGAAATTGAATTCTCTACAACTTTGTGTCTCACAAGCCAAGCCCAAAAATTCTTCATTTGGAAGGTATGAGCTAAGACATTATAGGTCCTTTTAAAAGTCAACAAATTCAAAAGAGCATAACTTGAGAATGGTAAAAGATATGGACATGAAACCAATGGGGTTGGTTGGAGGACTCTTTAAGCTTTCCAAAATGTCCAAGAACACCCTCATAGAATTAAAATTGAAGGATTTGTGCCCTTGCAAAGTTGGGAAATTTTTGGGAGGTTTATGAAGCAAATAGGGCTTTAAAACCAATTTCTTCCAAATGGGCTTGCAATTTTGTGATCCAAACTTTAACATGACATCATTCACGACCCAACCCTCATTTATTCAGATTTTTTATTGTTTTTATTTTATTTATTTTGATTTTATTCATTTAAAATCATTTTAAATCAAAATAAAATAGATAAATCAAATATTTAAATGAGATATTGCTTCTAGAAAATCATAAATATGGCTTGGATCAAATTGATATGAGAATTATGGTGATTGTCTTAAAATAGCAAGGTTATATCAAAAAATATTTGAGTTTTAAGGCATGATCTTTTTCAATCTCCTTGATCCAAAAAGTCCAAAGAATAATCACTTCTCTTGACCTAATTTCACTCACTACATATACACAAACATAACACAATGCATAGGGGACGAAAGTTGCAGCCTCCAAGAACACATTGCACATTCAAAATTTTCCTAGAATTTCAATTTTCGGTTTTATACTTACAGGAGGATTAAAGGTATTCTAAGGACATAGACATGATCCTTGGACTTCACTGATGCTATTTGCACTCTCATAAGCATCCATAGCCTCATAAATTGCACAACCCGAACGCATCTTCCTCTTCTTGTTTTGATTTTCGATTCCATTAATTTATCCACTATCAATTGTTTTTGTGCTTCTAACTTTGTTTGTTATCATGTATAGAATGTTTCTGGGCAAAAACATTGAAGAAACCGTGACTAAACATTGAGACACCATTATTAGGGTTTGCGGCTTCCTTTGGGGTTTTGTTATTGAGCCAAGATAAATGAATTCTAAAGACATAGAATGATTGCAAATCTCATTAGGAATTCAATGGTATAATTAATTTTGTGAAATTTTGCTGTTTGGTTAGAGTTTGCTATTCGCAGGAACAAAAATCGCAGGAACATTCGTGGAAAAATTCGTAGCAAATCACGCAGGTCCAGAGGTAGGAGATGAAGATGGCTGGCGCGAAAAATAATTCAAAAACCTAATTTAAAATATTATGTATTGTTTCTGATTATGTTTCAAAGTGAGCGCGTGGCTCAGTTGGTTTTGATGCTTGTATGTGATGGTAAAGGACCAGGGTTCGATTCCTTGGTCAGTTTATTTTGTTCAAAATCTCATTTAACTATCAGGTTTATTATATTATTACTGGAAGTTGTTTCATGAACACGCTGCATGCGCAGCCCAGTTGGTTGATGGCTGATGGTGGAGGCTGGGAGACCTGGGTTCGACCCCAGGCTCCAGCAGGTAAGTTTTTACTATTTTATTTTGTTTAATTGTTTTCTATTTCTTTTATTTCTTTAATTTTAATTAAAATAATTTATAATGAAAAATAATATAATAGGATTATATATGTTTGAAAATTAATTTGTATGCCCATATTATTAAATATATATATAATTTATAAATAATTGGATTTGTTTTGTAAATTAAAACCCTAATTTATTTTTCTAAACTTATAAACCCTAAATTATTTATGTTAACCTTAATATTTTCATATAAAACCTAATATTTTCTAAATCCTAATATTTTTTATAAACTTTAATTATATTATAAATCTTAATTTATTTATTTGTAAATTTTAATTATGTACATTATTTTATAATTTGTTTATAATTATTATTGAATATAGTTTTCACATGTAAATAATTTAATTAAATAGTAAACCCTAGATTATTTTTTTAAAAACAATTAAAAATCCTAATTTTATCTTATGAATATAATTTATTTTTGTTGTATGTTTATTTAATTATAATCAACCAATATTTTTATAATATGTATATAAAATTAAATAATTAGACAACTAATCATATTTTTTATTTATTATTTATTTCTTTTATTAAAAATCTAAAAATAATTATTTATTTAAAAATTGAACCTTTTTTATTATTATGCTAATTTCTTTTTTTTCTTATATTCATTTTGTTTGTTATTACTAACTTCTTTATTTATTTATCTATTATGTGATTATTTATTTTATTATTATTATTATTACTAACCCATTTAATTATTTATTTATTTACTTATTTATTTTAATTATTTTAATTATTATAATGTAATTGTATCCATTATGTAATAATTGTAGTAATTTTTATTATTTATTTTTAAATGCTATGGTTAGTAAAATAGGGAGTGCAAGACATGTTTGTATTTAAAATTGAATTTAGATCATTAATCTTAAAGATAAATATTTGATTGGTACACTCACACACGTAAGTCGATCCTGGATCGCCATCTCACTTCTTAAGGGTTACCTCTCAAGTTGCCTAAATAAAAGGTCAAGTAAGGTGTAAAGCAAAGTCCCTTCTCTCATATCATCTAGTCCCTTAACAGATAAAAAGATCAAGTCCCTTCGTGGTTGCCTTCGTAATGATCTTGTCCCTTTCGAATAAAGATGATAAGTCCCTTCGAATTGCTTATACACCTTACAGTTGCCTAAATAACAGTTGTCCCTTCACTTGTCCCTCATACATCCAAGGTAATGACTACCTATTCCTTAATAATAGGGATAGTCTTACCATTTAAAGGATATTTAAGAACAGAAAAGACTTAACTTAGGGTAGGTTCCTCTCATGTACTTGCTCACTTTTCAAAAACATTTCAAACACTTCACAATTTCAAACAAATTTTCAAAACAAAGACTTTATATATATCCGTACATGGATCATTATAAAGTACTTAAGAAAATTTTTAATCACACACTACACTTCTCAAAACAATTTAAAGTGAGCTAAGTAACTAAGAGCCCATGGATAACCATGGATGTAAAGGGTGCTAACACCTTCCCTTTACATAACCTACCCCCCGAACCCAAAAATCTTTTAAAGGTCTTTCCTGTTCTTTTATGCCTTTCCTTTGGATAAAATAAAAGTCAGTGGCGACTCTTGCTATCCGCAACATAACTAAAGTCAGTTCTCCCACCGTGTTACACTTGGGCTTGGTTCCAGGGGTTAGAATCCCTTACAAGTTCAAGGTTCCTACTTTCGACAAGTACAACGGCACGGCTTGCCCGAAGACGCACCTCCAGTCTTTTGTAGGAAGAATTGCTCTCCATACTGACGATGAGAAGCTATGGATGTATTACTTCCAGGATAGCCTGGTAGGGGCCTCCTTGGAGTGGTATATGAAGCTGAGCAAGGTTAACATTAAGAGCTGGAAAGATTTAGCAGAGGCGTTTGTGAAGCAGTACCAGTACAATTTGGATACGGCTCCAAATCGCACTCAGCTTCAGACCATGTCTCAAAATGCTAAGGAGGGATTCAAGGAGTACGCTCAAAGGTGGCGTCAGCTTGCTACCAGAGTAAAACCACCCTTGCTGGAGAATGAGATGGCTGATATGTTCATGGGAACACTACAGGGGGTGTTTATCGAGAGGTTGGCGTCTTGTTCAGCAACAAAGTTCAATGATATAGTGATAGCAGGTGAGAGGGTCGAAACTCTGTTAAAGATGGGGAAGATTCAGGACATCGGTGCGGGTAGCTCGGGGGGCGTAAGAAAAGCTTTTAATGGACCTCCGAGAAGTAGAGAAGGAGAAACCAATATTGTGTATGGCCGATGACGGGGCCAAGGATATAGAAGATCATATGAGCAAGTGGCAGCTGTCACTATTCCTTCAAGTCCTGTGCAACAGGTTCAACCTCAACCACAACAGCAACAACAACAACAGCCACATTGTAACAATTATCAGCAAAGACCTTATCAACCGAGATAAGCTCGTCCGGCTAATAGGGTGCTTGAAGCCATTCCGATGACGTATACGGCACTGCTGCAGAGGTTGTTAGACTTGAACTTGATACAACTAAGGACACTAGCCCCACCTCCACCTGGAGAGCTTCCAGTGGGGTACGATGCTAACGTGAGATGCGCATTCCATTCGGGAGCACCCGGGCACTCAACTGAGAAGTGCAGGGCGCTACAACATAAAGTTCAAGACTTGATCGATTCAAAGGCGATTAACTTCGCACCACCGCCTAATGTTACATCAAACCCTATTCCAAACCATGGAGGGGCGAGAATAAATGTTGTTGACGATGGTGAGAAGTTAAGTTTGATCTTGAACGTAGAAGAGGTAAAGACTCCCTTAGTGTTGGTGAAAGAAAGATTGTTTAAAGGACAAGTATTTCCGGGGTGTGGTTCTGATTGTGAAAGGTGTTTGAGTTTAGTGAATGGCTGTGAAGACTTGAAGGTTGGACTGCAATATCTGATTGATGAGGGGTCGCTGCAGTTTGATAAAGTTGATGATAGAAGTGATTAGGTGTCTACCATAACGATTTACTTTGATCCAGCTAAAGTGCCTGCCCGAAGAGAGCCACTGACTATCTACGTTCCAGAAGTTAGCCCTGTTACTATTACTGTTCCAGGACCTATTCCTTATGCTGATGATAAAGCCATCACGTGGCACTATGGCTCAGATGTGTATGTGGAAGGTCAGAAGGTGGAGTGTAAGTCAGTAACAATTGACCCGACTGTGGTGAACGTCGGAGGAGTTGGTGGTTTTACAATAAGTGGGCGTCTTTTTGCTCCTCAAGCTCTCAGAGGGGATCCTGAAGCTGAAGCTGTTGCAAAGGCTAAAGGAAAGCAGATAACGACCGAGGAAATGACAACTCCTGATGCCGTACAAAGTACTTTCGAAAAAGAAGTCGAGGAGTTTATGAGAATCATAAAAAAGAGTGACTATAAAGTGGTTGAGCAGTTGAATCAGACTCCGTCCAAGATATCAATTTTGTCCTTGTTGATGTGTTCTCCAGCTCATACGGAAGCTTTGCTGAAAGTCTTGGAGATGGCATACGTTCCACAGGAGATAACTGTTAATCAATTGGAAGCTGTAGTGGGCAGTGTAAATGCCAGCCATGGGTTGGGCTTCACGGATAGAGATCTTACTTCTGAAGGCCGCAATCACAACAAAGCCCTACATATCACCATGGAGTGTAAGGGTGTTGTCCTGTCACATGTCTTAGTTGATACAGGCTCTTCCCTCAATGTGCTCCCTAAGAAGGCCTTGATGAAGTTGAATGTTGATGGCATTGTCTTACGACCCAGTGATTTAATCGTGAAAGCCTTTGATGGGTCTCGGAGGTCTGTGTTCGGGGAAGTTGAGCTACCTGTAAAGATTGGATCTCAAGTGTTCAAGAGCACGTTTTACATCATGGATATTCAACCTGCTTACAGTTGCTTGCTGGGACGTCCCTGGATCCATGTTGCAGGCGCAGTGACATCCACGTTGCATCAAAAGCTGAAGTATGTGGTCGATGGTCAGGTGATCACTGTGTATGGAGAAGAAGATATCTTTGTGAGTCACCTGTCAACTTTCAAGTACGTAGAGATGGACATAGAAATTCATGAAACGTTGTGTCAGGCTTTTGAAGCGGTTAATGTCAGTATTTTGGCTCCAGCAAAGAGGAACAATGAGAAGGAAGGGACCTCCATTCACTCCTACAAATAAGCCAAAGAAGGGGTTCAATCTGGAAGTGCCCAGGGCTAGGGCAAGTTGCTGGAATTAGAGAAGAAAGATGACAAGTTTGGTCTTGGTTACCAGCCTGGTGGGTCCAACTGGACTCAGGGTGGTAAAGCCATAACTTTCACAAGCGCCGGAATGTTCGATCGCAACAACATCTGTGCAACAAGTGAAGAAGAGGACAGTGACCGCGATTGGGATAGCTGGATTCACCCATGTGCACCTAGGGAGGAGCTCAGGAACTGGTCGGCCGAGGATTTCGTTCAAGTTACCTGGCAATCAAAGTAATTTACTTGTTTCCTTCTTTATCATGTTGCATGTCAATCCTGCACTCTGCCCAAGGTGCACGGATCCATTTGTAGGGCCACCATGCTTTTAATGCATTTATATTTTTCCATGAAATAAAGGACATTTTTCAAGCAAATTGTGTTCTCTTTCTTTCGTTTTAAATTTTCCACACAAAAAATAAAATGGCAATGTGT
This sequence comes from Lathyrus aphaca, assembly GCA_963966055.1. NCBI lineage: Eukaryota > Viridiplantae > Streptophyta > Magnoliopsida > Fabales > Fabaceae > Lathyrus > Lathyrus aphaca. Next base: position 228,709,137 of record OZ014520.1, on the reverse strand, counting down.
TTTTCCTTTTTGTTTGTGTGTTTGCGTCTCTTTCGGAAAAAAAAAACAGATTCTGAAATAAGCACATCATCTGTGCAGTGTTGATCATCCGGATTCTAGTGATAACGTTCCTGCTATGACCACGCATGACTTCGACAATCCTATCTGTCACACCCTAAAATTTGACCGAACATTTTCAAATTTTCGTTCATTTTTCTGACGCATTTTGTCGATATATCGAAAATCGATCATTTTTTGCATTTAACATCTCATTTTCCATTAATCATACATTTTTCTTCAATTTTATCATTTTATTAACTTTCTAGTTTTTGTTCTAGATGTCGAATTTGATTTTGAGTTGTGTCTTCTAGTAGAAATAATTATTATGCTTTAAGTTAGTTAGTTATTCTTTTTCTTTATTTTAAAATAATAATAATAATTCAAAAAAATAATTTAAGTTAGTTTAATTCCAATTTAAGTTTTAATTTAATTTTAGATTAAAATTTAGATTGTTTTTATCAAGTTTATGATTAATCAGTTTAGTGTCTATTTTGTTAATTTTATTAGTTAGTTTTTTTAATTAATTATTGTATTAGCTCAGTTTATTTTAATTAGTTTAGTGTTTCATTTTAATTTTTAATTCTATATATTATTTATCTAGTCCAATGTGTGTTTAGATTTTATTTAATTTTAAGATATTTTAATTAGGATAGTTCAATCTTTATTATTTTATTTATTATTGTTTTATTGATTTAGTCTAGATGGCCCAAGTATCACACATTACTCTTTTTTTTTCCTGCTACACACAGACATGCCATCACTGCTACACCAAACCCATTGACCATGCCAACTGTTGACCTTTTCACCAAAATAAGAGAAAAAACCAAAACCTGCATCTAAAGAGCAAAAAGGGCCAAATCAAATAAATATATAAGAACCAAAAAAAGGCAGCTGACAGAAATGGGGACCCTTTGACCAAATACGCAGGAAACCACCAACAACCACCTGAATATATTTTTTTTCAAATTCATCAAAAAAACGACAGGAGGACTGATTCCGAAAGCGACGCCTTAGCACCCGTTTCAATAACCTTCTTGGCCCACCCTGCTCCTTAAAACCCTCACCTCAAAACAACAATCGGGGGAAATAAACGATAACACCCATTTACAGACTTGCAAACACACTCCATAATACCTCCTTCATCCGTCATAGCCGCCTTCACCACAAAACAACAACCACATAAATCTGTAAATAAAAACGAATCTACAAGAACCAGAAGCATATTTGAAACCTGTCCAAACCTTCAACATCCATTCCGAAACCTTACCGTACCGAAACCACCATGAGTCTGTGAGAACTCAGATTCACCTAACCGCAAAACACGTCCTCACTGAACCATAGACCTTCAAACAATCCTCGACAGGACCACCATCAACCTTCATCCAAGTTTCGCCACCACCAAACCCATCACCGCCAACCGTAAATTACCATCCCCGAAATACCCAAACCGCAAACTGAAAACAGAGTGGGGAAAGAAACTTGCGACGTTGTGAGACCACGAGGCTGAGAAAAAACGAGACGAACGACGGCTTGAGAGTTCGCCGACGACGTTCGAACAAGAAGGTGGTGTTGTTTTCCTCTGAAACTTTTATTTGAACAACTGATGGAAAGTGATGTTGGTGTCTAAAATGATATTTTCCCTAGGCTGACCTTTTTATATATATCACGTTTAAAAAAGAGAAGAAAAATTGTTTCCATTTTGTTATTGTTAAAAAAATAAAAAGAGAACCATTATGGTCTTTGGGTTTCCTTGTTTGGACCATAGATTCACTACACATGCACCTTGTTTCCACAAACCCTTTATTACCGTTTCATTTGTTTCTAAGACACTTATTTTCATTTTAATATTTTAGTCTTTAATAAAATCATGTTTAAAAAGCAGAGGTATTTATTTTGTTTCTTTTTGTTTTGTTTTTTTAGAAGATTTCTTTTGTTTTAGATCTTGAGTTCAGCCCATGGATCAGTTCCTTTTCACACACTACTTTACACAACGACACCCTCTTTCCATTGTTTTTTATTTATTTTCTTTTTTTATTTTATTTCTATTTTATTATTATTGTTTTAGTGCCTAAAGATTTAGATTTTGACTAAAATAAGTTTTATCCATTACCTTTTATTGTCATTTCTATTTTCTATTTCCTAGGCCGATGATATGACAAAAGGTCACGATAAGTCGTTTCCGACTAATCGCGACCAATATGAGGCCATCTTTTATTTATTCATTTTGTGAGATTAATTTATTCTTATTTCATGATTATTCTATTTAGTATATTTAGTTTTGTTTATTTTATTCTTACATTCTTACACAATATTAAATTCTAACCTTTCCAAGTAATTCATCGCGCCTATACTGCACACACGTAAGTCGCTCGCCAAGTGATCGTCGTCTGCACAATTTTTTCTACGCGCCTTACCTAATTTAACAAGGAATAGAATCCCGGAGTCTAGCACTCCGCACGTTCTAGAACGAACTACAACTGGGCTAGCCCCACGCGTAATGTTCGTTTACTCCTTCGTTTTAAAACACATTAATTTTAAAACGTCTAAAAAACAATTATCCAATTTATTTAATTAATTTAATACGGAAACGGAACTCCGGAGTCTAGCACTCCGCACGTTCTAAAATGGACTACAGCTGGGCTAGCCCCACGCAACATGGTCCATTTGCCTCCCGTATTTCGAAATAAATAATCGCATAAATTAACATACGAAAACAGAGCCCCGGAGTCTAGCACTCCGCCCGTTCTGGATTGGACTGCTACTGGGCTAGCCCCACGCGACGTGTTCAATCACCATTCGTATATCAAAATATCCCATTTATTTTCATAAATTAAATTACGAAAGAACAGAACTCCGGAGTCCAGCACTCCGCACGTTCTAAAATGGACTGCAGCTGGGCTAGCCCCACGCAACGTGGTCCATTCGCTCTTTTATATCTTAGAAACAACTTAAAACTCACCAACCAATTTAAATCATTTTCATAATTAATTATCGAAAGACGGAACCCCGAAGTCTAGCACTCCGCACGTTTTGGAATGCAATCGCTCCTGGGCTAGCCCCACGCGACGTGGTTCATTCGCCCTTTCGTTTAAAACATCTTAACAAAAGTCAAATACTTTTCTCTAAAACGAACATTGTTTAAATCATTCTATCTCTCGAACAAGCTAGCGCTTCAACCTCCACCGCGAGTATAAACCAACGCTTAGCAGTAGAATGCGTTTTAAACAATCGTTCATTTAAAAATCACAAACCGTAGTCGCACGAACTACGAAGCTCTGACTTTCCCATTGCACAAGGGAATACGTAGGCACAGGGATTTTAATCCTTCGCGAGCACAATAATAAAAAATTAACTATCTCTCCGGCACCCTAATAAAATTTAATTATTTCTCTGTTTAAATCACAATAATAAAAAATTAACTATCTCTCCGGCACCCTAATAAAATTTAATTATTTCTCTGTTTAAATCATAATAATAAAAAATATTAATCTTTTCTCCGTCATCTTCATAATAATAATAATTTAAAACTTTAAATTCACTTTAAAAAAATATATTAACAATCATTTAGAAGACAAAGACTTAAGGGGTTCCCGTTGAGTACAACGGACGTGAGGGGTGCTAATACCTTCCCGTTGCGTAACCGACTCCCGAACTTAGAATTTGGTTTCGTAAACCATTTCTTATCCTTTATTAGGTTGTATCTATATCTCCCTTTTCTCTCGTAGAATAAATAGAATTAGGTGGCGGCTCTGTTGTTTGTTTTAGGATCGTATTTTTCGAGGTACGACAGTTGGCGACTCTGCTGGGGATCTCAGCTCCATGCTAGAGAGAGTCGAGCCTAACTTAGCTTTGTTTGCTTATTTGTTTGATCTTATCTTGTCTTCTCTATGTTTGTTTATTCTTTTACCGCTTTCCCTTTATTGCTCATTATATTATTTGTCTGTGGGATTTCGGGGTCACTTTGCAAGTAAATTTTGAGTTATGGAAAAAGCAGAGGGAACACCTAAGTTTAGAATTGGATGTTATTAGTGTTAGTCCCCAAGGACTCGCTCCTTGCACGCCTAACATGAAAGCTCCCCCAGATAGTTAGACTTTTCGTAGATCTTGTCGCAACGTAGCTAGCCTGTTGCGTGACCTGATTCACAAAAGGGATGTGATTCTGGGACCCCCAAGGACCTGTTTCAATTTTGGTAGTTGTGTAATGATAGGCTACGAGGGCTCGCCCCTTTATCAGCCTAGCATGAGAACTCCACTCAAGGAGGACCTTATCGTTATTATTGTCACAATGCAGCTAGTCTGCGGCGGGGCGTTAGTACGATAAACGTCTGTGACCTTGAGCTTCCTTGAACCATCACCATAGAAGCCATCCTGTGAGTGGTATTTATGGGTACAAACTATAGAACCGATCTCTTACAACCTACCATTTAGGAATTTTGAGCTTTTCCAGCTTCCGTGTCTGTTTGTGTTTGTGATCTCAAGCATCCTTGCATTGCATCCTTAAATTCTGTGATCAGGTATGAGAGGTCGAATGAGATGTTTAAACACTTGAAGACTTAACTAAAACTTAAAGTGCAAGAAAATTAAACAACACAAGAATTTGTTAACCCAGTTCAGTGTATAACCACACTTACATCTGGAGGCTACCAAGCCAGGAGGAAATCCACTATAAGTAATATTAATTCTAGACTTAAACCACCCAGTTTAATCTTTCACTTAATATCTACCCAATGCAATTTCTACCTAAGACACAACTTAGATATGAGTACCAACTCACTCCCCCTCAATCACACAGTGATCTTGTTTACAAGTTTAATAAAATTGAAGTCATACTTCAAACAAAAAACAGCTTGATCTTACTTCACAGTTTCAATCAAGACACAAATACACTTTTGTTTAAAAGCTCATAAAGTGGTACAATAAAAACAACCTGCTATTAAAACACAAAACACTCTATTTTGTCTTCTGAAATTCTTACTTTATTCTGAGAGTTTCTGTTGCTTAAATAGGTGTTTGGATTTTGGGCTTTCTGTAGGTTTATCCAATCCTAAAACGCATGCTGCTTCAACCTTGAATTAGGGTTTGTTACTTCCTAGATTCTAGGTGATTCAGTTGTTCTGATTATGTTGAAGACATATAGCAACACTCCCTACAGATGCGCCTTATTCTGTTTTATCCATCCATAATTAATTCCAGATAACTTTCCTTAATTTACTCAGTTCTGTTAGTCATTAATTAATTCTGGTAGCAGGTTTGAGATGTCACAACATCTGTTGGGACATCCTGAAAAACTGAGCTTACTTCATTTACTGATACAATGTCACAACATCTGATGTGACATCCTGTAAACTAAACTTATTTCATTAACTGATACAATGTCCCAACATCTGGTGTGACATCCTGAATTAAGTTCATTTACTTATACTCTGTTTGATAATGTCCCAACATCTGATAGGACATCCTGAACTAAATTCAACATTTCTTGTTGGTCAAAAATTCTGCCAATTCTAAACATCTACAAACTCCCCCTTTGGCTAATTTTTGGCTAACATATTTTTCTGGTTATCAAAGTGCAGTAGAAGTTCTTCTATCAGAAAATAGCAGTTCTTTTCTGTTGAGTCATGTGTGAGTTTACTCCCCCTCAAACATACATGTATTCAGTCTTGTTGCAACACAAATTTTAATTAACATCACAGATTTAGTTCAGAAGCAAACAGAAGTTGTTCATTAATAACTAAACAGCATCATACATTGTTGTTGTTGTTCTTGTTCTCCCCCTTGTTAGACATAAATTTGGGGCCAAAGTTACTAAATCAAGATTACAATGCAAAAGCTGTCATTACATATTCCTCACAAACAATTTTCACTCAGACTCCTCATAGTTAGTTTCTTCCTCTTCCTCAGTCTCTTCATCAGAAGCAGCATTTTTCTGAGCACTTTCTTCACTCTCCAGCCTTTGGATAATCTCCTCAAGCTTCTGCTTCCTTGCATCCAGTTCTTTGCATGTGATCTTCAGCTCAGCAATCAAGACAGCTTTGGAGATTGGAGATTTTGCCTTTGAAGGACCAGCAGATGTCCCAGAGGGAGCTTCAACATCAGCTGCATGATGACTCAGGAACAACTTGTAGTGGAAGGCCAGAGGGCTTTCTCTTTTGCAAATTGTGTCCTTCTCAGTGAGGATACCAGGATACTGACTCAGCATTATTCCACACAGCAAGGAAGGGAAGGCAATTGGTAGCTTTGTTGCAGATGATCCAGCATGCTTCAATGTCTGATCAAAGATATAAGCTCCAAAATCCAGCTTTGTTTGGGTGCCCACAACATATATGAACCTGCCCAAACCAGTTGCTATTGAGGAGGTATGATTGGCAGGGACCCAGTTTGCAGTGCCAATCCTATGCAGCATGGCATACTTCCTTGTCAGCATGCTAACAGATAGCTTCCCTTTGACTGGCCAAGTCTTGACCTGATTGGCAGTGATAACCTTGCAGACCTGGTTATCAGTCTTCCCTAACTCATTTGGGCCATCAGATTCTCTTCCAAGGTAGTGGTTGATAACCCTAGGAGAGAATTCTACACACCTCCCTCTTACATAGACTTTTCTAAAGTCAGCAGACTTACCATCATCACAATCTTCTTGAAGGTTGACTATGAATTCCTTGATTAGCAGCTCATAGCAAGGAGAGAAGTTGGAGACAGTTTTGAAAAGGCCAGCAGAAGAGATGAGATCAATTACCTCTGTGCACTCAAGTGCATTACTGCTCAGCTCTCTTTCAAGTGCTACCCTTCTTTGATAAACAAACTTCCATCTATTCACACTAGAAACATGATGGAAGGAGATGTTGTCCAGAGGAGCTTCTGGAACAGCAGTTGATGACCTTGAGGGTGCTGGTTTCTTCTTTGGTGGAGATGTTGGGACATCCTCTTCAACATCTGAATCTGGAGGAGTGACAGCTTTCCTCTTTTGTGTTTGCACCTTGCTCCATTGTTTTGTAGGACCAAAAACAACTTTAGCTTTGTCCTTCTTTGGTGTAGCTTGCTTCTTCTCAGGAGTTGCATGTCCTGCATTCTTCTTTTCCTTCCTAGTTCTAAGCCTTTTGGCTATGCTAGGGTTGACAGAAGCAATGATTTCTGTATCAGAATCATGCTCTATGTTCACAACAGGAGGAGGTTGAGCAGTCTCCTCTTCAGCAGGTGGATCAACAGAGATTTGATCTTCAGTGGAGGCCTTGTGCTGGTCCTCAGATATTTCTTCATCACTATCAGTGGAGGCCTTTTTCTGGTCCTCAGATGTTTCATCAGCAGCATCAGATGAGGCCTTTTGCTGGTCCTCAGATGTTTCAACATCTATTGGGACATCCTGTTGAGCAGGAGTGTCTTTTTCAGCCTGAGTTTGTTGATCTTCTTGTGGAGCTGGCATGGTGTTCAGAGGGATAGATATGCCACTTACCACTCTTTGCTCAGATAAGATCCTGTTTACCAGCTCCTTGATGGAATCATCCACATATGCAGAAGCTTTTGGAGTGGTGTTTGATGGTGAAGGCATGCCTTTGGCCTTGCTGAATACAAGATCCTTTGTCCTTTTCACAGTAGAGGTTCTTGGTTTTTGAGCAAGAGGAACACTTCCTCTGATTTCGTCCATTGGAGTTGAATCCATGGGTACCACAGAGATAGGGGTTGCATGCACCACATCTTCCTTGTTGAGGATTTCTTCAGAAATGTTAGGGTTTTGGTGATGAGCCATTTTAGAATGTGGTGAAGAAAGAGATTAAGATTGGCTGATTTTGATGAGTTCTAAACAAGCAGTTAGAGAATGCAATTCGTTTTGAGAAAATGATGAGAAGATAGATAGCTGAGAGCAAGCTGATATTTTTATAAGTAGCCGTTACTTTGAGAAATTTTAGGAGTGGAATACCCGGAGTCCTTGACCAGACTGATGTTGCCATCTGGTGATCATGCCACACGATGTCAAATGACATGTTGGCACATCTTCATAACTGTTATATTTCACATAAACAGATTCCCAATTTACCCCTTAGGTTTTCAAATTGGGTAGCATCCAAGGCTTTAGTAAATATATCAGCTAACTGCAGATTTGTAGCTACATGTTCCAATGAAATCACTTTCTCTTCTACAAGATCTCTTATGAAATGATGTCTGATATCAATATGCTTGGTCCTGCTATGTTGGATAGGATTCTTTGATATGTTAATAGCACTTAAGTTGTCACAGTACAATGTCATGACATCTTGTGGGACATTGTACTCAGTGAGCATTTGCTTCATCCAAACCAATTGTGAACAACTGCTTCCAGCTGCAATATATTCAGCTTCAGCAGTAGATAAGGATACACAATTTTGTTTCTTACTGAACCAAGAAATCAAATTGTTTCCTAAAAAGAAGCATCCTCTTGAAGTGCTTTTTCTGTCATCAGCACTTCCAGCCCAATCAGCATCACAGAAGCCAGTGAGAATTGGTTTGCATCCATGAAAGTACATTATGCCATAGTCACAAGTACCATTGACATATTTCAGAATTCTCTTGACTTGGTTTAGATGACTGACTTTTGGATCAGCTTGATATCTTGCACAAACACCTACTGCAAAGGATATGTCTGGTCTGCTAGCAGTTAGATATAATAAGCTTCCAATCATACTTCTGTATAGACTTTGATCTACATTCTCGCCCTTGTCATCTTTAGTCAGCTTTAAATGTGTGGGGGCAGGAGTTCTTTTATGAGTAGCATTGTCCATCCCATATTTCTTGACAATGTTCTTAGCATACTTGCTTTGGGAAATGAACATGGAATCCTCCATTTGCTTTATTTGCAATCCAAGGAAGTAGGTTAGTTCTCATACTAGGCTTATCTCAAATTCAGATTCCATTTGAGTGACAAGATGTTTAACCATCCTGTCTGACATCCCACCAAAGACAATGTCATCTACATATATTTGAGCAATCATGACATTACCTTCATCATCCTTCACAAACAAGGTTTTGTCTATTCCACCTTTCCTGTACCCTTGCTTGATAAGAAAAGTAGTCAGCCTTTCATACCATGCTCTTGGGGCTTGCTTCAGTCCATAAAGAGCTTTCCTTAGTTTGTACACATGATTTGGACAGCTTGGATCAACAAATCCTTTAGGCTGTTCTACATATACTTCTTCATTAAGATATTGTCGCTCCCGATAGATGGGAATGGCCCAAATAAAGGTACAGACGCGAACGGTCGGCGAGAGGGACAATGAGAACACGCAGCCGTGAACTCACTGGAGATGAAAAGAGTCGCCAGCTAGGCATTTTTATCCCGGAGGAAAGGTAATGCTGCATAGACCTAGGAAGAGATGGATAAGACGGTTGCGAACCAGAGAGACTGAGAAAGGGGGTTGGTTACAACCTGGGAAGGTATTAGCACCCAGATTGTCCGCCGTACTCGACGGGATCCACGCTTAAAAGATTTGTGTTTTAAAAGGGGTAGTGTCAGTGCAATCTGTGTATCAAATAGATGGAAAAGGATGTACAGGTGTCGGTGTAAAAGAGAAGTGAAGTGTATAAATGATGTGTCAGTGTAGGAATAGGAATGAGAATATGCTCATGATTATGAGGCTCAAGGAATAATGCTGGAAAGAGGGGGAATGTACAGAGACTTTTGTTCGATAACTGTTAAGTTATGCCTACGTATCCTCTCGTGCAATGAGGAAGTCAGAACACCGTAGTTCGACCCAAAGAGACTGAAAGATGAATTGACTTGTGAACTGCTTGCTTGTCAATGCTCAAGTGTATGACCTGTCTGGCTCAGGTGCGAACTGTCTTGCATTAGACGGAAGAAGCAAGTTCTCGTTTATGAGTGAAGATGATGAGAAAAGAATCCCGAAGGAGACGATTATTGTTTGTTTTTGAGTTTTCAGTCTTTTATTGCTTTTGAGAGTTTGTCATAAGTTAATGAGCTTAAGCCTAAACCAATGGATTTGGTAAACTCATCACATCCTCCCTCTGATTAGGGGTAATGAGAATACCTTAAGTGTGAATTCAGATTCTCACACTTAATCACCTTTGATGTAGGATTAAGATCATTAACCTACTTGTGATTATTTAGATGTTTTTGGTGTTTTTGTTTAGTGTTGAGTAATGAGGTTAAGCCATAATCAAGGATTAAACAGACTCATTACACCATCCTAATAGAAGGATAATAGATGAGAATGTTTAAGCTGAGGAAAGCTCCTCAGCTTAATCCATGATTAGGGATTAAACTCATGACAAAACAGGCCTTTATTGAGTGGATTTTATTTGATGGTATGATGATGAAGTGATTTTTAGGGTTTGTAAGACAACTTGAGGGGGACTTGTCCATTAACACTAGGGTTAGTCCTTCTTAACCAATTAAGGAAGAATTAGAACCCTAATGCAAGGCCCAAGTTACAAGTGTGATGTCTTGATGATTATTAAGTGAATTGATTAAAGGAGTTAAACACATTAAGGGTTTAACACTTAGGATTAAGGTTATACACTCCATCCTAAGAGAAGGATGCATGCATAAGCTTAATCACAAAGCCTTAAAGCCTTTAGGGTTTAGTCCCTGATTATGAGATGAGAAGAGAAAACTCAAAAGAGACACAAAGGTGAAACTAAGAGGGGAGACTACTCAAAACCCTAATCATTGTCATGCTTGGTTATTCCTAGTGTTTGTGAGGTTTACAAAAGAAGTCTTCAAAGAGAACCACCAGGAAGCAGATGAAAGGATCAAGAAGCAAAGTAACTTGCTTCATTTAAGAAGTCAAGTCACTTGAGGAAAGAAAGTGAGAAGAAGAAAGAGTTAGATGAGTTAGAAATAAGATAAGAAGATGAGAATGTGAACTGGAGATGAGATGAAAAATGAACAAACAGAGCCTACACCAGTAGGACTTCCAGATGCAACAGCAAGCAATAATACCAGGCCTCAGTGTTACCTAACGGAGGAGGTCCGTCGCCTCTTCAATAAGCGCAAGAAGAAATATCAAGAAAGATGTCAGGAGCTTCACATGTTCAATCCATTAAGTCTTGGGTGCTCAACAGTCAAAATCACGTTCACGATCAACTATGCCAAAATTCACAGTACTAACAAGATAATCAAAAAGGTTAGGAAGAACTTAAATAAAAGGAAGTTAATCAAAATTCTACTCAAAGTTAACTACAAAAAACAATTAAAATCCACAAAGTTCAATCAAAATTCGAATAGATATAAACAAAGATTAGTAACAATACAACCTAAACTAATCAAGATTAACAATGAAAACAAAACAAAATTAATTAAGATTAAACTCTAAACTAATATTCTAAAACAAAATCTCTAAACTTTACTAATATTAACTAAAAAAACTTCTATATATTTTTTTTAACAAAGTTATATGTAAAAACTAAATAGAAAATTAACAATAGCAATAATAAGACATTAGTAACTTAATCAAAACTCTAACAAGAAACTATTAAAACGAAACCAAATTCTCGACTGATGCTCATATAGTTAATCTAAAACAAAATCCAAGGCAAATTATTAAATAAGAAAAGATAAGGAGAAGGTCCACAGGGGGGTGATCCGCTCCAAATGTGGTATGATTAGCAGGAACAATGGGCTTACCAAGCCCAATTAAATGTAATCTATATAAAAAAACACAAATTAAGTATAATAATCAGCTTTTTAAAAAAAACAAAAGAAAATAAAAAATAAAAAATAAAAACGAAATGAATTGAAGGGAACGATGCCCTATTTCCTCAGCTTTGTAGAATCACAAACTTCTCCTCTCTCATTCTCGCCGTCAACCATTCGCTTCTCAACATCGCCGCCGATCACTCCGTCTTCAACGCCAAACCTCTTTCGCGTCAAAACGCCGGCAAGCCAAAATCGTCGGTTTCAACGGATCATTGCTCATCTCTCGAATGGCGATGTGAATCGCTTCTGCTTCTCAACATCGTCACTGTTCCGATTTGCGTTTCGAGAACGAAGACACAGGTCCTCACCGCGTCAGCCGCTCTCTCTCGAATCATCGGCGCCATCAATCTCCGACATCTCACCGCGCTTTTCGACCAAGCCTTGCCTCTCTCAGTTCCTTACGGTTGATTCGGTTTGCTCGACTCGGCTTTTTCTTCTCCTTTTCTGAGTTTTGAATCGAATTTGGTGTACTCTTCTTCTTATTCTGTGTTCTGTTTTTGATTTGCGCTGTTGCAGTGAAGCTGGGGTGAAACGTTATGATTGTTGAAGATGCGGTCGGAAAGCCTGGTTTGAGGATGAGATGGCTGGAGATGAAGGAGGTGGGGTTTGAAAAGTGAACAGATGAAGGTTGCTGTTTCGGTGAAAGGGGGAAGTTGTGGTTGGTTGTGGTGATGTGTTAAGGGCGGTGAGGTGGGGGTTTGGAAGTTGAAGATGGTATCAGCGATTTGCTCTTCTTCTTCTTTTGCTTTCGTCTCAAATTATTTTCACTTCATCTCTCTTTTTCTATTTTCTATTGTTCTGTGAATTTGTTTCTGGGTTGTGATGTTGATGAGCGAAAAATGAGAGATGGCGGTGATGGTGTAGTGATAAAGATGGGAGGTGGTTTTGTGTACGTTTCTGTGTTGTTGGTGGAGTGAAAATTTTTGAGAAGGCTTGCTGTTTGGTGAGAGAGTTTTGTGATGTATGATGGCAGGGGAAAGTTTTTGTTTTCTGTGTGCTGAAGTGGTTGTTTTTGCAGGTGAAGTTTGTGTGTTGCTGTGGTATGTGAGAGAAGCAGGCTTGTTGTTTGATGAGGTTGGTGATGAGACGGGTTGGTGTTGTGCAGAGTACGAACATTGCAGATTGTTTCTTGTTGTGGGTGTTGCGCAGAGTAGGTGGTTGCTTGGGCTGGAAAATTGAGTGATGAGGCTAGTGTGTAGAATAGACTGGTAAAGGCTCAGCTATGTGTTGTCATTGTAGGGGCAAAGTATTTGGTTGGTATAGAAATGTATATTAAGGAGATGATTGAAGTTGAACTATATACTTTCTTAGAAATGAAGACTAAACAAAAAAATAGAATACTAATTAAAATGTCATAAAGTCAATAAACCATCCTAAATAAAAAGCTTATCAAAAATTATCAAAAATAATTATAAACTCTAAATAATAAAACTATAATGATAATAAAAAAAACCAAATTAAACTATCTTAAAAAATAAAACAAATTAAGCAATTAGTTATGGTGAAATCTAAACAAAGGTTAATAAGATTAACACTAATTCTAAAACCTAAACTTAAATTGGACTTAAAACAAAATTAATAAAAATAAAAATAAATCCACAAAAGAAGCATAGAAAAATTGACAGTCTAATTTCCTGAACCAAACTTCTCATGAATCACAACTTGATAATTTGATAAATCCAGTACACAACACAACTTGACTTGAGCATGCATTGTTCGATAAATCAACCACTGAATTGATGACAGCCCAGATGTATAGCAAATAATCCTTTCAGACGTGAAATCCTTGACTACCGCTAGATCAGGGAAATAAACCCTAATTTAGTGATAAAAGCAATATGAGGATGATGCCACTGATGGCTGCCAACCGAAAACTTGAGTTCTATGATAATCCACAGATAAAAACGTGAAACCCAAATTCTTCAGAAAATGTGATCCCATGTCTCAGGAGACTATGCAAACAGTATGCATTCTAAATGTTAATGACCAAATGAAAATGCAAATGAGATGCAAACGAAAGACAGGCGAAGAAAGAAAATCAGAGGGCAAATTTAGGCTGTCTACAGCTGCCCCTATTCAAACATGAGTTAGCTGTGCAGGATGTGAGCAACGGCTTAACAGGCAAACAAGATAACTTGTGGTTGAATACCAAAGACAGTCCAAAATTTGCACTCACAGGATGAAGAAGAAAAGGGCTATAGATTGCAAAAGAAAGCAAAGTATATTGTAAAGTGTGGGCGACGGAGGACGACCGTCGAGCAGAGGACGACTGCTGGGTAAAGAGCAATGACGGGGACGGCCGACATGCTGGAAAAGTGCGGAAAATAAAGCAATGACGGGGACGACCGACATGCTGGGGATAAAAGGTATTATGATGGGGACGACCATCAAGATAAAACTGTAAAATTCTCTGGGGATAAATGAAACATGACGGGGACGGCCATCAAGTTCACAAAGTAAAGTAACCAACGATGGGGACGGCCATCGGGCTAAGCTGATGAAGGACGATCATCAGGAAAAGGAAAAGGGATCACGACGGGGACGGCCATCGGGTTAAAGAATAAATGAAATAAACAGATGATGAGGGACGGTCATCAAAGGTGAAGGACGATCACCTAGCAGGGGACGGCTGCTCTGTTGGGGATAAGATGAGGGACGGTCATCTAAGGTGAAGGACGATCACCTGGCAGGGTACGGCTGCCGAAAGTATCGCGAAATAGGACGAATTCCGGATAAAAGGTCAACGATGGGGACGGCCATCGGATGAGCATGATGAAGGACGATCATCAAGAGGTGGAGGACGACCACCTAGCAGGGTACGGCTGCTCTCAGGGTTTATCGTGACATAGAACGAATGTCAGATAAAAGAAAGTTGCTTTGTTGGCGATTTACTGGGGAATAGTAACCACAGACGAGTGTTTACATCCAAGAAACAAAAGGTATAAGTGTTTAGATGTTTGTGTATAGATTAAAGATGCGGACGAGCATCCTTAAGACTACAATACGGACGAGTATCGGGTAGAAACAAATACTGACACGTGTTCAGAGATGATGATACGGACGAGTATCAACTGGTTAGCAGAGGAACACGGATGAGCGTTGAATCTGAAGGGACTCTTCTGGGGAATAGTAGACACAGATGAGTGTCTATATTCAAGGGGACGTAAGTGTTTGACACAGTGTATGGATTAAAGATGCGGACGAGCATCCTTAAGACTATGATACGGACGAGTATCAGGTAGAAACAAACGCCTGACGCATGTTCTGAGATGATGGTACGGACGAGTACCAACTGGTTAACAAAGAACAAGAACTAGTGTCGAATCTGTGGGGATATATAAGTGGTATATACAAGATACAGACAAGTATCTGTATAAGAGTAACATGAATGGTGAGTATGAGTGATGTATAGATGAGTGTTTAATCTGCTGAGGAGAGTGACACGGACGAGTATCAAAAGGAGAAAGCTGTAATATAAACAAGTATCTGATATACAAAGTGTTTATGTTACTGTGCTGGGGAAAGTGACATGGACGGATGTCAAGGAATTATATATATATATATTTGTGAGTGCAAAGGGGGATATCTTTGGCTTTCTGCTGGGGATATGACACGGACGGGTGCCATAAGGAGTATATACTGATGTTTGTGAATGTGAGGCAACTGTTTTAGCTTTAACTCTCCGCTGGGGAGTTTGGGAAGCATTATGTATACTGCTGACGGGTTGAAAGCTTTTAACTCTGATGGGAACGAAGTGTTGGCAACCTAATGCTTGTTGGAGAGGTTTTCACTAGAGGAAAGACGACTCTGCGTGAGGTATACTTCATTCAACTGCTTTGAACATCTGCTGAGGATCTGATCATCCTGTTCTGGCTCCGCTGGGGAGAATTTCTTCTTGCTCTGCTGAGGAAATCCCTTGGAAATGAGAATCCCGATGACTCTATGGGAAAAGATCATCTTTAGACTTGGCTAGGGAAGATGCTTGATCACACAATCCTGCTGAGGAGGGAATTCTGATAATTCTAACTTTGGGGAAGCAAGGCCTTCAGCTTCCTGTTGGGAAAACTTCACTGTGGGAAGATAAGTCCGCTTGGGGATGAGAACGATTCAATTAGCCTTAAAGTTCTGTTGGGGTTATCATCTGTTCCAACTCAGCTGGGGATGTCAACCTCCATGGCATGGTTGAGAAAAGATTTGGCAATGCTCTGCTGAGGAGAGACGTTGCTGGAGAATCAAAATATGCCCCAAGTATAGCATAACAGCTGTGTTGGGAAGATATGCCAATGAAAATTGGCTTTGACTGAATGCGAATAACCAACTCCTCATGAGGGAATCTTGTCGGCTGAAAGAAGATCTTTATGCCCGGGGAAGAAATAAACTTCCAATGCCCTGCTGGTAAAATAAATACCAGACATTCCCTGAGAATTAACATAGTGCTTCAAACTTCTGGTGATCAACAAAAGCATTACTGATCATCCTGAGTGAACTAACATTCCCTTAACTCCTCAATTATACCATACTGCATCATCCATAAAAAGATCGTCTTCGGAGGATTTTACAGAAGACTTGGCATCCAGAATTGCCCCAGTATCTTCAAACTCTCGCAGAAATTCAACAAGTCTTGAGATAACTGCCCCAGATTACGTCTTGAAACGATTCTTGCCCCACATCAGAGCTAAAACAGAAACCATGCGGTATGAAAATGCAATGCAAATGATGTACAATGCAGACGTATGCTCATAACCAAAGATATGAAACAAGGATGGTTGGGCGCTAGGGCCAGGTTGATAGATATATTTTTTTGGTCGCCAAGCAATTGGACTTTTGAAGGTGAATTACCAGACGAGAACTGGTTTATTAAAGGTAGGCCAACAGACGAGAACTGATGGACAAGGAATAAGTCGTCAGACGAGAACTGACTACTTGGGGTTCATTGTCAAACGAGAATTGACTCTGAAAAAGAATGACTACCAGACGAGAACTGGCGTTCAACAGGTTAAATGAAAAAGGTGACCCGACGAGAACTGGTTAAAAGATTCGCCTACCAGACGAGAACTGGTATTTGAAATTGGTCCGCCAGACGAGAACTGGACTTTGGGTTTGTCTGCCAGACGAGGACTAGACTTTGAAAAGGTTTGCCAGACGGGAACTGGACTTTGAAATGTTGATAAGTTGGGGTTACGAGGCCCTGGATGTGAGATTGATGTTACGGGGAATTATGCTCAATGCAATTATGATGCATATGCTCTATATGCGACATGAATAACGTATGCAAATGATTTATGCCATGATTATGAAAAGCCAGAAAAACTCCCGAGGATGGGAAGAAAGGTCCTATGACAAGGCTTCTGGTTGAGAAGGGTGACAAAGGCGACGGTGGGTAGCATGATTTCCCGACACTCGTCTTGATCTCTGAGATTACTGATACATCTGCTCTGCATAGCTAAAGTTTGCCCCTGTTGGGCGAATCTCTGAACAGACTGTTGCTGATTATCCAATTTCTGGAATAGCAAACTTGGATGTTCTCTCGAGGAGAACTTAGTGATCTCTGGAATTATTCTGCCCCGGTGTGAGCGTGGAAGCGACTTGACTCACTCTGACTGAGCATTGGAAGATTTCATCCTTGGACAACGGAAAATCCGGGTGTCCTGCCCCTGCTTGGCAGATTCAGCTCTGATCAACTGACTTTGAATGACGTTCGTCGATCAACTGATGTTTGGGAACTCTCGTTACCCTGACAGATTCCTTGGTCAACAAAACCACTGGATAACATGCCCCTGATTCATAGGCTAACAAGATGCTCTTGATTCTGGTCATCATTGTTGAATAATCACGTTCCCTCGTGATTGCTTTCTGTAGGAACTTCCCTGGTGTCACAAACTGACTTGCAATTAAAACTATTCATTCACAAATGGTAATTTTAATGCAGTGCACATGCAAGTTTTGAAAATTTATTTATTTTGATGCTGTGACAGTGTGTGACGAATGGGCGATTAGTCCAAACGTAGTGCTGAATTAGCAAACCTTTAGGAGTCAGTTTACGCAACCTTGTCGTAATATGCTTTCAGAATTGAACCCGATTCAATTAGGACTTTCAAGGGTTGTAATGTGGTCTGGTTCACGGTTTTAGAAGGAAAGATTTATGGCTCAAAGTTTATCTGTGCCCACCCATTCTCCTTGATGTTCTCCAGTCCTATGTTCAGCTAATTCGACTTAAGCGCTCGCTTCTCACAAGGGTTTTGTAATGATTGAGGAACCAATGACGTTGATGGTTTACGCACCAATGAGGTTTCTTGGAGTAACAATCACCCCTTTGTCGTTGTGTCTGTGGTCACACGATTTTGTTCTTATGGAACTTTTTCCTTCATTTTTTTTTTACTCCCTAACTTTTGCCTGGACTGGTTCTCTTTTTTTGAATTTTTCGATTTCGAAGTCCAGCGGGATGCCCTAACTTTTGCCTAAGTCATATGTTTTCACACATTTTTCGACTTAGCGGGCTTTATTTCTTTTTTTATTTTATTTTTGTTGAACGAATCGTGTGACACTGGCTTGTCATGACTTGCTGAAAGGGTTGACTGCCTCATTCCTTTGCTGGTGAGGGATAACCATTGTGGTTTCACGTCCCTTGACCTCTTGAGGTGTAATGAATAAAGGTAATGGATCCTCGGAAGCACACTCCTTTGGAAATTTGAACGCTCGGTCAAATTAACTGATAACTACCCTGCCCCGGGTTGAATGTGAGGGTTTTTTCGTTTAGAAAAGAAACTCCTACTTCAAGGCTCAAACGGGTTGACGAGGGTCTATCTCCCTTATATCTCCGGTGTTTGGGAATTGAAACAATGCCTGTACACCGTCAGCAGGTTCTACTCTGAAAGCATACCTTCAACAATTATGGGTATTCAGTTGTCATCATCCTCCCTCAAACCTGCTAAACAACAGTGAAATAAATGGGAGGTAAATGGATGCAATTTTTTTTTATTTTTCGTTTTTGATGCAAGGAAAGAAAAATGAGCGAATGCGACATAATTGATTCAAAAGGTGCAAGATCACTACATTAACATTACCATTCAAAATAACAATGCTTAAAAGACAAGTAGCTGCTAACAGGAAAGAAACTACAATGCAAATGATGAAAAGGATACAATGATCACCAACTCTGATGACATAACGTTGTCTGAGCCACTGAAATCAAGATACGCTTCTCCTGAAGTCTTTGAACTCAATCAGGTGAAAGGTTGACGTGCACAACCAAGCTTCCTTCTGGAAAGGAGATGTAACCCTTGTCGATCAACTGTTGTACTCTGGCTTGAAAAGCTTTGCAATCTTCAGTTGAATGCCCCATTGATCCACCATGATACCCGCACTGCTCATGAGGATTATACTCTGGAGGGTACGGCCCTGGTAACGGCTTGAGAGGCTTAGGAACCACCAAAGAGCTCTGAACTAGATGTGGCAAGAGTTCGCTGTACTCCATGGGAACTGGATGAAGAGGAGCATTCCTTCTTTCCAGATTGTTATGAGGCCTAGGCTGGCTCTGAAGTTGATTCTGAGGTCTTCGACCATGAGATTGCAGATTTGGACGAGGAGGAGTCTAGGACTTCTGATACGGTGTTCTAAACATTGCCGAATGCCCATAAGAGTAACCAGACACGGGAATAGATGATCTCTGAGAAGATGTTGGTCTAGAATATTCGATATTTGCCATGACTGCACTGACGTCATCCCATTCTTCCTCTTGGGAGCTAACAACAGACTCACCTTCACTAGCTGGGATATTCGAAAAGTCCTGGATCTTTGCACTTTTGAGCAGGCTCTCAATGCGTACTCCGACTATCATCAAATCAGAGAAGCTTGTCATCCCAATGCTACTCATTCTCTCCAAGTATGGACCCTGCAAGGTGCCCACGAACAGGTCAATTAATTCTCTGTCTGAAAGTGGTGGTTGCACTTGGGCTGCCAATTCTCTCCACCGCTGTGCATATTCTCTGAAAGATTCACCACTCCTCTGGGATAGGCTCTGCAAGTGCGTGCGATTGGGCGCCACGTTCATATTGTACTGGTATTGCTTTACGAAAGCTCTGGATAAATCATTCCAAGATCGGATATGACTGCTTTCCAAATCCATGTACCAACTTAAAGATGCCCCACTTAAACTGTCCTGAAAACAGTGAATCATCAACTTATCATTGCAGGCATGAGAAGTCATTTTTCTACAGAACATCACCAAATGACGCTTCGGGCAACTGACACCAGTGTATTTCTCAAACTTCGGAGTTTTGAAATCTGGAGGAATGGCAAGACCAGGCACCAAACACAGGGTTAGAGCATCAAAACCGAAGGCATCAGGATCCGCTAAGGCTTTGAGTCGCTCGTCCAACACACGAAATCTTTCAGCAGGATCAATAACTTGTGGATCCTTGGTTTTCACAAGAGGGATTGCCCCTTGGAAGTTCGGCATAGGGAAGGCAAAACTCTGATAATTCGCAGTATCAGTCGAAGATGAAGGTCCACCTCGGACAGCAGATGGATCAGGCACATTCTGATTCACGATCGGGGTCTGTGCAGGCTGAGCTTGAACTAGATTGTTCACTTGTGGAAGATCTTCATCAGGAGAAAGACCATACAGAGGATTGGTCATTGAAGTGAAACCAGGTGGAAACTCAACATTCTGACGGTTGTTCTCTGACATAGCTACTGATGGCTTTCAAACTGACCCTTCTTAACTCTTGACACTGTTCAGTCTAGCTTCACACACTCTGTCGTCTTCTAACTGTTACCACTTGTTCAAACTGAGTACCGGGAAATCAGCTGGCTGGTCATGGACAAAAGAGGAAGGATGAGCTCTCTGGAGGAGGAAAATGCAATGCAGATGCAAATGCAAAATGCAATATGATGATGCAAAAGATGCAAAGACATGGGATCACAGCTGGAAACTGCCTGGAATCTGGGATGCCGGACCAAGAATCGAGTGTCTGTAACCACAAGATCTCTGTATAGTAACCCGAAATAGTAACTGAAAACCAGAGGTCAATAACTTCAGGATCATAATGACCGGATCAAACAATTGTACTGGTAATGAGGGTATGTTGAGGTCAAGGGTTCCTGCAAACCTGTAAACAGCCCAATCCCCTCACAGGTGGTGTTCTAAAACAAAAATCCTCAGACTTGGATCAGTTATGAGAAGTGTAAACACTTCTAACCCGGAGGTACAGTGTTTACAATAACCATAAAAGTTCCTCCTCTAATTCACCTCAGTTTCTGAAGGTCAATACTAAAGGTCATCCAGACTTAGCAGGCTTCCCAGATAGCCCTAGTACTGCAGGAAATCTGCAACACAGAGTTCTCAAGAAGAAACCCATATCTGAACCGTGTTTCATATTCCCGCACCAGACCGAGATGGAATGGGAAAGAATATGAACCACTCTAGCCTAGGTGTCACTCAGGTCCCAGGTATAGGACCTTAACTCTCAGTAGAACACCCACCCTCCAAAACAGAAACAACAGATCCAGCCAGAATAGTATGACAGTATGATATATGTAAAGCTGTAAAGAAAGCAATAAACAAAACTGTACATAAAGCAAAAATAAATACAAATACAAGCACAGATAGCACATAACACCCCAGTAAACACAAATCAAACAAGCGCTAGGAGGAACCCACAAAAAGAACCAGAAGCCCTGGTTACAGTATAAGGTTCCCCAGCAGAGTCGCCAAGCTGTCGCTCCCGATAGATGGGAATGACCCAAATAAAGGTACAGACGCGAACGGTCGGCGAGAGGGACAATGAGAACACGCAGCCGTGAACTCACTGGAGATGAAAAGAGTCGCCAGCTAGGCATTTTTATCCCGGAGGAAAGGTAATGCTGCATAGACCTAGGAAGAGATGGATAAGACGGTTGCGAACCAGAGAGACTGAGAAAGGGGGTTGGTTACAACCTGGGAAGGTATTAGCACCCAGATTGTCCGCCGTACTCGACGGGATCCACGCTTAAAAGATTTGTGTTTTAAAAGGGGTAGTGTCAGTGCAATCTGTGTATCAAATAGATGGAAAAGGATGTACAGGTGTCGGTGTAAAAGAGAAGTGAAGTGTATAAATGATGTGTCAGTGTAGGAATAGGAATGAGAATATGCTCATGATTATGAGGCTCAAGGAATAATGCTGGAAAGAGGGGGAATGTACAGAGACTTTTGTTCGATAACTGTTAAGTTATGCCTACGTATCCTCTCGTGCAATGAGGAAGTCAGAACACCGTAGTTCGACCCAAAGAGACTGAAAGATGAATTGACTTGTGAACTGCTTGCTTGTCAATGCTCAAGTGTATGACCTGTCTGGCTCAGGTGCGAACTTTCTTGCATTAGACGGAAGAAGCAAGTTCTCGTTTATGAGTGAAGATGATGAGAAAAGAATCCCGAAGGAGACGATTATTGTTTGTTTTTGAGTTTTCAGTCTTTTATTGCTTTTGAGAGTTTGTCATAAGTTAATGAGCTTAAGCCTAAACCAATGGATTTGGTAAACTCATCACATCCTCCCTCTGATTAGGGGTAATGAGAATACCTTAAGTGTGAAGTCAGATTCTCACACTTAATCACCTTTGATGTAGGATTAAGATCATTAACCTACTTGTGATTATTTAGATGTTTTTGGTGTTTTTGTTTAGTGTTGAGTAATGAGGTTAAGCCATAATCAAGGATTAAACAGACTCATTACACCATCCTAATAGAAGGATAATAGATGAGAATGTTTAACCTGAGGAAAGCTCCTCAGCTTAATCCATGATTAGGGATTAAACTCATGACAAAACAGGCCTTTATTGAGTGGATTTTATTTGATGGTATGATGATGAAGTGATTTTTAGGGTTTGTAAGACAACTTGAGGGGGACTTGTCCATTAACACTAGGGTTAGTCCTTCTTAACCAATTAAGGAAGAATTAGAACCCTAATGCAAGGCCCAAGTTACAAGTGTGATGTCTTGATGATTATTAAGTGAATTGATTAAAGGAGTTAAACACATTAAGGGTTTAACACTTAGGATTAAGGTTATACACTCCATCCTAAGAGAAGGATGCAGGCATAAGCTTAATCACAAAGCCTTAAAGCCTTTAGGGTTTAGTCCCTGATTATGAGATGAGAAGAGAAAACTCAAAAGAGACACAAAGGTGAAACTAAGAGGGGAGACTACTCAAAACCCTAATCATTGTCATGCTTGGTTATTCCTAGTGTTTGTGAGGTTTACAAAAGAAGTCTTCAAAGAGAACCACCAGGAAGCAGATGAAAGGATCAAGAAGCAAAGTAACTTGCTTCATTTAAGAAGTCAAGTCACTTGAGGAAAGAAAGTGAGAAGAAGAAAGAGTTAGATGAGTTAGAAATAAGATAAGAAGATGAGAATGTGAAATGGAGATGAGATGAAAAATGAACAAACAGAGCCTACACCAGTAGGACTTCCAGATGCAACAGCAAGCAATAATACCAGGCCTCAGTGTTACCTAACGGAGGAGGTCCGTCGCCTCTTCAATAAGCGCAAGAAGAAATATCAAGAAAGATGTCAGGAGCTTCACATGTTCAATCCATTAAGTCTCGGGTGCTCAACAGTCAAAATCACGTTCACGATCAACTATGCCAAAATTCACAGTACTAACAAGATAATCAAAAAGGTTAGGAAGAACTTAAATAAAAGGAAGTTAATCAAAATTCTACTCAAAGTTAACTACAAAAAACAATTAAAATCCACAAAGTTCAATCAAAATTCGAATAGATATAAACAAAGATTAGTAACAATACAACCTAAACTAATCAAGATTAACAATGAAAACAAAACAAAATTAATTAAGATTAAACTCTAAACTAATATTCTAAAACAAAATCTCTAAACTTTACTAATATTAACTAAAAAAACTTCTATATATTTTTTTTAACAAAGTTATATGTAAAAACTAAATAGAAAATTAACAATAGCAATAATAAGACATTAGTAACTTAACCAAAACTCTAACAAGAAACTATTAAAACGAAACCAAATTCTCGACTGATGCTCATATAGTTAATCTAAAACAAAATCCAAGGCAAATTATTAAATAAGAAAAGATAAGGAGAAGGTCCACAGGGGGGTGATCCGCTCCAAATGTGGTATGATTAGCAGGAACAATGGGCTTACCAAGCCCAATTAAATGTAATCTATATAAAAAAACACAAATTAAGTATAATAATCAGCTTTTTAAAAAAAACAAAAGAAAATAAAAAATAAAAATAAAAAACGAAATGAATTGAAGGGAACGATGCCCTATTTCCTCAGCTTTGTAGAATCACAAACTTCTCCTCTCTCATTCTCGCCGTCAACCATTCGCTTCTCAACATCGCCGCCGATCACTCCGTCTTCAACGCCAAACCTCTTTCGCGTCAAAACGCCGGCAAGCCAAAATCGTCGGTTTCAACGGATCATTGCTCATCTCTCGAATGGCGATGTGAATCGCTTCTGCTTCTCAACATCGTCACTGTTCCGATTTGCGTTTCGAGAACGAAGACACAGGTCCTCACCGCGTCAGCCGCTCTCTCTCGAATCATCGGCGCCATCAATCTCCGACATCTCACCGCGCTTTTCGACCAAGCCTTGCCTCTCTCAGTTCCTTACGGTTGATTCGGTTTGCTCGACTCGGCTTTTTCTTCTCCTTTTCTGAGTTTTGAATCGAATTTGGTGTACTCTTCTTCTTATTCTGTGTTCTGTTTTTGATTTGCGCTGTTGCAGTGAAGCTGGGGTGAAACGTTATGATTGTTGAAGATGCGGTCGGAAAGCCTGGTTTGAGGATGAGATGGCTGGAGATGAAGGAGGTGGGGTTTGAAAAGTGAACAGATGAAGGTTGCTGTTTCGGTGAAAGGGGGAAGTTGTGGTTGGTTGTGGTGATGTGTTAAGGGCGGTGAGGTGGGGGTTTGGAAGTTGAAGATGGTATCAGCGATTTGCTCTTCTTCTTCTTTTGCTTTCGTCTCAAATTATTTTCACTTCATCTCTCTTTTTCTATTTTCTATTGTTCTGTGAATTTGTTTCTGGGTTGTGATGTTGATGAGCGAAAAATGAGAGATGGCGGTGATGGTGTAGTGATAAAGATGGGAGGTGGTTTTGTGTACGTTTCTGTGTTGTTGGTGGAGTGAAATTTTTTGAGAAGGCTTGCTGTTTGGTGAGAGAGTTTTGTGATGTATGATGGAAGGGGAAAGTTTTTGTTTTCTGTGTGCTGAAGTGGTTGTTTTTGCAGGTGAAGTTTGTGTGTTGCTGTGGTATGTGAGAGAAGCAGGCTTGTTGTTTGATGAGGTTGGTGATGAGACGGGTTGGTGTTGTGCAGAGTACGAACATTGCAGATTGTTGCTTGTTGTGGGTGTTGCGCAGAGTAGGTGGTTGCTTGAGCTGGAAAATTGAGTGATGAGGCTAGTGTGTAGAATAGACTGGTAAAGGCTCAGCTATGTGTTGTCATTGTAGGGGCAAAGTATTTGGTTGGTATAGAAATGTATATTAAGGAGATGATTGAAGTTGAACTATATACTTTCTTAGAAATGAAGACTAAACAAAAAAATAGAATACTAATTAAAATGTCATAAAGTCAATAAACCATCCTAAATAAAAAGCTTATCAAAAATTATCTAAAATAATTATAAACTCTAAATAATAAAACTATAATGATAATAAAAAAAACCAAATTAAACTATCTTAAAAAATAAAACAAATTAAGCAATTAGTTATGGTGAAATCTAAACAAAGGTTAATAAGATTAACACTAATTCTAAAACCTAAACTTAAATTGGACTTAAAACAAAATTAATAAAAATAAAAATAAATCCACAAAAGAAGCATAGAATAACTGACAATCTAATTTCCTGAACCAAACTTCTCATGAATCACAACTTGATAATTTGATAAATCCAGTACACAACACAACTTGACTTGAGCATGCACTGTTCGATAAATCAACCACTGAATTGATGACAGCCCAGATGTATAGCAAATAATCCTTTCAGACGTGAAATCCTTGACTACCGCTAGATCAGGGAAATAAACCCTAATTTAGTGATAAAAGCAATATGAGGATGATGCCACTGATGGCTGCCAACCGAAAACTTGAGTTCTATGATAATCCACAGATAAAAACGTGAAACCCAAATTCTTCAGAAAATGTGATCCCATGTCTCAGGAGACTATGCAAACAGTATGCATTCTAAATGTTAATGACCAAATGAAAATGCAAATGAGATGCAAACGAAAGACAGGCGAAGAAAGAAAATCAGAGGGCAAATTTAGGCTGTCTACAGATATCCATTTAGAAAAGCACTTTTCACATCCATTTGAAATAGCTTGAACTTCAAGATACAAGCAATTCCTAACAGTAGTCTGATTGATTCAAGCCTTGCTACTGGTGCAAAGGTTTCATCAAAGTCTACTCCCTCAATTTGTGTGTATCCTTGAGCTACAAGTCTAGCTTTGTTCTTTGTAACAACTCCCTGCTCATTTGACTTGTTCTTATACACCCATTTAGTGCCAATCACATTTATGTCATCAGGTCTAGGAACAAGATCCCACACTTCATTCCTTGTAAATTGACCTAATTCTTCTTGCA
Organism: Lathyrus aphaca; assembly: GCA_963966055.1. Taxonomy (NCBI): domain Eukaryota; kingdom Viridiplantae; phylum Streptophyta; class Magnoliopsida; order Fabales; family Fabaceae; genus Lathyrus; species Lathyrus aphaca. The sequence continues at coordinate 228,682,818 of OZ014520.1, read as the reverse complement.
TTGCACAAATCCAGTACTCATCAGTAAGAGCTTCCTTGATGTTTTTAGGTTCTATTTTTGAGACAAAACAGGAACCTGAAATCACCTCTCTTGATCTAGTGCTTACCCCTCTGTTGGGATCCCCAATTATCAAATCTTTGGGATGATCCTTCTGGATTCTTATGGAGGGAGGTTTGATGGAAGGTTCTGTCCTTGCATCAGTTTGAGTGAAGTCAGAATGATCACTCTTTTCTTCAGCTTCAGTTTGGCTGTCAACAGATGTTCCAACATCTTTTGTAACATCTGTAGGAGCATCATCAATTATCACATTTATGGACTCCATGATAACTTTAGTTCTAGAATTAAATACTCTATATGCTCTGCTGTTTATAGAGTATCCAAGAAAAATTCCTTCATCACTTTTAGGATCCATTTTTCTTCTTTGCTCCCTATCAGCCAGAATATAACAATTACTTCCAAACACATGGAAGTACTTAACTGTGGGTTTTCTGCCCTTCCAGACTTCATAGATTGTGGTCAAAGTTCCTTTCCTTAGAGTGACTCTATTATGGATGTAACAAGCTGTGTTCATAGCTTCAGCCCAGAAGTACAAAGGTAATTTTTTAGCATGGATCATAGCTCTTGCTGATTCTTGAATAGTTCTATTCTTTCTTTCAACAATACCATTCTGTTGAGGAGTGATTGGTGAAGAGTATTCATGATTTATTCCTTCTGAAGAACAGAAATCTAAGAATTTTTGATTCTCAAACTCCTTTCCATGGTCACTTCTTATTCTGACCACACAACTGGCTTTTTCTCTTTGTATTCTTTGGCATAAATCTTTGAATACATCAAATACATCAGACTTCTCTTTGATAAAATTTATCCATGTATACCTTGAAAAGTCATCAACCACCACATAGGCATACCTCTTACCACCAAGGCTCTCAACCTGCATAGGTCCCATAAGATCCATATGCAATAATTCCAAAACTTTGGAAGTTGTCAGATGTTGAAGCTTTGGATGGGACATCTTGTATTGCTTGCCTATTTGACATTCACCACATATTTTGCCATCATCAATCTTCAGTTTAGGAATACCTCTCACAGCTTCCATAGATATGATTTTCTTTATGCCTCTGAAGTGAAGGTGACCCAGTCTTTGGTGCCATAGTTTCATTTCTTCTTCTTTGGCTAAAGAGCAAGTTGAAGTGGGACTGAAATTTTGAGGTTCCCACATATAACAGTTGTCTTTAGATCTGGCTCCTCTCATGACAACCTCCTGTTCTTTATTTGACACTATGCATTCAGATTTGGTAAAGTTTACACTGTAACCTTGATCACATAATTGACTTATGCTGATCAATTTAGCAGTCAATCCTTTTACTAGCAGCACATCATCCAGTCTTGGTACATCTGGACAGTCCAAGGTCCCAACACCCTTGATTTCTCCTTTAGCTCCATCTCCAAATGTTACATATCTGGATGAATATGACTTTAAGTCTACTAGCATATTTTTCAATCCATTCATATGTCTTGAACATCCACTGTCAAAGTACCAGTCTTCTTTAGCTGATACTCTTAGAGATGTATGAGCTATATATGCAACATTCTTCTTTGACCATTTGTATTGAGGTTTCTTTTGATGCCTCTGCCCTGTGTAGTGTCCATTAGAAGAGCTCCCAGGTTGTTTGTTGAACTTGTTCTTGGACATGTAGCTTTGATCAGCATGAAGACTAGCTTTAGGAACCCATACTTTCTTGATGTCCTCTATCTTCTGCTTAGGAGGTTGCTGATACATCTGATTTGGATATCCATGCAACTTGTAGCAATGAGGTTTGATGTGTCCAAACCTTCCACAATGATGACATCTCCATCTTTGATACTTCTTCTTCATTATGTTCTTTTCATGATGTTGAGACATCTGTTGGAACATTATGTTTGACTTAGTGTTCTTTTCATGATGTTGAAGCATCTGTTGGTACATCTTGTTTGACTGTATGGAATTTGAAGTAGGTTTGCTGGTGCTAGCTTTAGCCTTATAAGCTTTGTTAAATCCCAGTCCACTTCTATCTCCTGAATGTTTATTGTTGTTGAGAATAACATCCAGTGTGTTTGAGCTACTGTTCAGCATTCTAACAGATTTAGACATATGCTCCAACTTGGAATTGAGAAGGCTTACTTCACTTTTCAAGGTGTCAATGATCTCTAGATCACTTGTTTTTTCATCCTTTAGTGCCTTAATCTGCTTCTTCTGCTTTATATTCTCCATGCATACTTCAGTGCTCCTTTTAAACAGTTCTCTGTATGATTGCTCAAGCTCTTCAAAAGTAAGCTCCCCATCACTGGATTCACTTTCAGATTCACATAATCCAGCTAGAGCAGTGATATGTTTAGCTGATTCTTCTTCTGAATCACATCCTGAGTCTTCATCAGACCAGGTTACAGAGAGACCTTTCTTTTGCCTTTTTAAATAGGTAGGACATCATTTCTGATGTGTCCATATCCTTCACACCCATGGCATTTAATCACTTTTTCTTGACTGATTTTTTCATCATAATTTGACCTTCTATTAGCATCATAAGGTCTTTTGTTCTCAGAAGAGTTTGTGTATCTTCCACTTGGTCTGGACTTGTCTTCCATCTTTCTGAGAATCTTTTTGAATTGTCTTCCAAGCATAGCAATGTTTTCTGATAAATTTTCTTCAGTTTCTGATTCATCATTTTCTTCTTCTTTATCAGTATTTGACACCAAGGCTATGCTTTTGTTCTTCTTTACAATTGTGTCATTCATTCCCATCTCAAATGTTTGAAGGGAACCAACGAGCTCTTCAACTTTCATTGTGCATATGTCTTGAGCTTCTTCTATTGCTGTGACCTTCATGTCAAATCTTTTTGGCAAAGATCTGAGAATCTTTCTTATAAGCTTTTCATCAGTCATCTTTTCTCCCAAAGCTCTAGAAGTATTGGCTATTTCTAAGATGTTCATGTAGAATTCATGAATTGTCTCATCTTCCTTCATTCTCAAGTTTTCAAACTTGGTGGTGAGAAGTTGAAGTCTTGACATCTTTACCTTTGATGTTCCTTCATGAGTTGTTTTAAGAGTGTCCCAAACATCTTTGGCCAGCTCACAATGATGCACAAGTCTAAAGATATTCCTATCAATGCCATTGAATAAAGCATTTAAGGCCTTGGAGTTGCCAAGTGCTGAATCTTCTTCCTCCTTACTCCATTCTTCTTCAGGTTTCAACACTTTTGCTCCATCTTTGGTGTCTTGGACAGGGTGCTCCCATCCATTGTTGACTGCCTTCCAGGCCCTATTGTCAAGTTACCTTAAGAATGCAACCATTCTTGGCTTCCAGTAGTCATAATTAGATCCATCCAATATAGGTGGTCTATTTACTGATCCTACATCTCTGTCCATATTTCCAGAATTTGCAGTCCCTAGATCTCACCCAGTATAAACAGGCAGGGTGCCTGCTCTGATGCCAATTGAAATTCTGTGATCAGGTATGAGATGTCGAATGAGATGTTTAAACACTTGAAGACTTAACTAAAACTTAAAGTGCAAGAAAATTAAACAACACAGGAATTTGTTAACCCAGTTCAGTGTATAACCACACTTACATCTGGAGGCTACCAAGCCAGGAGGAAATCCACTATAAGTAATATTAATTCTAGACTTAAACCACCCAGTTTAATCTTTCACTTAATATCTACCCAATGCAATTTCTACCTAAGACACAACTTAGATATGAGTACCAACTCACTCCCCCTCAATCACACAGTGATCTTGTTTACAAGTTTAATAAAATTGAAGTCATACTTCAAACAAAAAACAGCTTGATCTTACTTCACAGTTTCAATCAAGACACAAATACACTTTTGCTTAAAAGCTCATAAAGTGGTACAATAAAAACAACCTGCTATTAAAACACAAAACACTCTATTTTGTCTTCTGAAATTCGTACTCTATTCTGAGAGTTTCTGTTGCTTAAATAGGTGTTTGGATTTTGGTCTTTCTATAGGTTTATCCAATCCTAAAACGCATGCTGCTTCCACCTTGAATTAGGGTTTGTTACTTCCTAGATTCTAGGTGATTCAGTTGTTCTGATTATGTTGAAGACATATAACAACACTCCCTACAGATGCGCCTTATTCTGTTTTATCCATCCATAATTAATTCCAGATAACTTTCCTTAATTTACTCAGTTCTGTTAGTCATTAATTAATTCTGGTAGCAGGTTTGAGATGTCACAACATCTGTTGGGACATCCTGAAAAACTGAGCTTACTTCATTTACTGATACAATGTCACAACATCTGATGTGACATCCTGTAAACTAAACTTCTTTCATTAACTGATACAATGTCCCAACATCTGGTGTGACATCCTGAATTAAGTTCATTTACTTATACTCTGTTTGATAATGTCCCAACATCTGATAGGACATCCTGAACTAAATTCAACATTTCTTGTTGGTCAAAAATTCTGCCAATTCTAAACATCTACACATCCATTTGCATACCATTGCATTTTCATTGCATATCTTTTTCTTTCCTCAGAGTAAGCTCATCCTCGTCCTGTGTCCATAACCCGCAGTTGATTGCCCGAAACCTACATTGGACTTGAAGTAGTTCTTGATTGATTATGGACCCTGAAGGACAAAAGCAGATTGTGTCAAGAGTAGATTTTGATTTGACAAAGGACCAAATGAACCAACTCATGGATGATGTGACAACTTTGATCAGGAGAGGGGATAATGTTCAACAGGCTGCCGTAACTAGAGATGTCTCTCCACCTCAAAGGAACAGTTTTGTTCAACCTCAGTCTTCCAGGACCCCAGTTGGGGCACCCGTTATTCAAGAGCATACCATTATTTGAGATGGAAACTCTTTACCTCACAATGTCGTCGAGTACCAAAGCTTTGGGTTCTCTGAGCCAAATTCCCAAGGGGTAATCCCAGTGAGAAAGACCAAGGGGCCGGATGTTGATGAGATGAATGAGAAATGTCGAATGCTGAATGAAAGACTCAAGGTTATAGAGGGGAAGAATGCTTTTGACCTGGATGCTTTAAACATGTGCTTAGTACCTGGTTTGGTTATACCTCCTAAATTTGAAGCACCTGCTTTTCAGAAGTACAAAGGGGATAGCTCTCCAAAGCACCATTTGGTGATGTTTTGTCGAAAAATGACTGCATATGCTTTTGACGATAAGTTGATGATTCACTACTTTCAAGACAGTTTGAGTGGGGCACTGTTGAATTGGTGCATGGATTTGGAAATAAGTCATATTCAGTCATGGTTGGACCTAGCCAATGCTTTTGTGAAACAATACCATTACAATTTGGAAGAAGCTCCCAGTCGCTTTCACTTGAAGGACATATCTCGAGGGAATGATGAGCCGTTCAAAAAGTATGTCCAGAGGTGGAGAGAGTTTGCTGATCGTGTTCAACCACCGCTATCAGAAAGGGAGCTAGTTGACCTGTTTATGGACACTCTACAGAGCCCGTACTTTGAGAGGATGGTAGGCACCACATCAACAAGTTTCTCTGACCTGTTAAAAACGGGAGAACGTATTGAGATTAGTCTCAAAAGCGGAAAGGTCCAAGGCGCCTCAAGCAACCAGGCTAGTAAGAATGAATCCCTCAGCAGTTCCCAAGAGGAGGAAGAGGATGTAATCAATGCAGTCATGGCAGACGTCAAGTATTCTTGTGGTGCATCAGCAAGACCCCATGACCCTCCATCTTTTCAGCAATCACTATTCTATATGCCCCATCATCCTTGTAGGCAACCAACAATGTTTAGGGTACCTTACCAGCAACCCTGGATTTCTCCTCGTCAAAGCCAGCGAGCCAAAAGCCAAGGATATCTGAATCAGCATCAGAGTCCACATAAGCCTCGCAACAATTTGGAAAGAAGGAGTGCTCCTCTTCATCCAGTACCTTTATCATACACTCAACTTCTACAACCTTTGATTCAAAGCTCATTAGTGGTTCCCAAGTCTCTAAAGCCATTGACAGAGCCATACCCTCCTGAGTATAATCCACATGAGCAATATGGATATCATGCTGGATCAATGGGGCATTCAACTGAAGACTGCAAAGCTTTTCAAGCCAAGGTACAACAATTGATCGATAAAAAGTACATATCCTTTCCAGAAGGAAACCTATTCGTGCATGTCAACCTCTCACCTGAGTGAGTACAAAGACTCTTCGGGGCATCTCTTGAAGACAGTAAATCAAGACATTTTCAATTCCCTAAAGCTGGAAATCCCTTGTTTGTTTCAGCACTGTTGTATTTTCTTTGCATGTTGATTTTGTATTTGCTTGTTAGCATTGTTGTTTTTGAATTGGCAAAATGAATGAAATGTTTATGCATATTTTGAATCAATCCAGTCGTATTCACTCGTTTTCTTTCATTGTTATAAAAAACAAAATACATTTATATCTTTTTGTTTATCAAACTTTTGTTTTAGCAAAGATTGGAGGGAGGATGATGAAAACCAGATACCTGAATTCTCCATTTGTATGTTCTCAATTAAAACCTTGCCAATGATGTACAAGCATTGTTTCAAATTCCCAAACACCGGTGAAATAAGGATGATAATCCCTTGCTAACCCCCTTTGAGCCTAGAAGTAGGAGTTTTCTTTTTCGAAAAATGAAAAAGCCCTTAATTTCAAACCTGGGGCAGGGTAGTCAGTTCAGTTAATCTGATTGCATTCAATCTTCAAGAGATTCAGTCCATCATTCAAAAAGGATCAGCTACATACTTTCCTTCGCACGTCAAAGAAGTCGCGAAAGGTCAAAGGTCTGTAGTACATGTTCTCTACTCTCCAACAAAATGGCAGTCACAATCGTTCAACAAAGGAATGAAGAAAGGAAAAGAAATACAAAGAAAAAGTCCGCTAAGTCAAAAACAGAAAAGACAACTTAGGCGAAAATTAATGAAGTCATCAAATCCTCTACAAAGCAGGAAAAAGCAAGGTGGCAGCCATCACTTTCAAATCCTGATCCTTATCATGCACCATCAAAAGACTTTTAAGATCTGAATGCGTATGTCAATTTAACTGAACGTAGGGTTGGAGTTCATCACGAAGAATGGGTGGGTTACAAATAAATTTTGAGCCTTTTATCCTTTATTTCATAAACCGTGAACCAAGCCACGTTACAACCCTTAAAAGACCTAATTGAGGCAGGGTTTATTTCGAGAGCATACTACAACAAGGTTGTGTTGACCTGACTCCTAATGATCTTTGCTAATCATTTGTATTGATCACTTCATCTGCCATTTCATAAATGGCTGGATCCACTGCGTGTGTTGATAATTCTTTTTTTCCACTGTATCACTATCATACCAATAAATTGTGATTTCAAAACTTGCATAATCGTTGCATTAACATTACCAATTTTTAAATGTATAATGCTTATTTGCAAGTCAATTCAACATCAAGGGAATCCCAACGAATTCAGCCAGTTAGGGAATTTAACTTGGTAAGAGAAGCCAGCCAGGGGCAACCACTTTGAGGATAAGTCAATCTGAATCAATCTCCTCAAGAGCTAGCTACTCAGAGTTTGAACCTTTTTCAGACTAGAGTGAGCTATCACAAGAAATTCCAAAGCTCAATGACCAGTCAAGTCAGGAGTTTCCTATCCCAAGGATCAGATAACCAGGGGAAAGTCTGCGATAATCAAGCATTAGAGCAACCTTTTCAAAGGCCATGTCATGGCAGGCTGATCCAAACCTTTTGCAAAGAGGAAAATTTCAAAACCATTGATTCAGGGGCGAGATGAACCATACAGGGGAAATTCCTCTCCATGCTTACAAGTTTGTTCAAGAAGGCCTTATACAACAACAAATTTTGAGTTCAAGACGGGTGTCGGGAATCATATCAACATCTTTGTCTCCTTTTTGAGAGTTGTTTGCAAACGCTATTCCATCCTTAACCACGCAGGGGCATATTTCGAAAATCACTGAGTCGGTATGTCTTTCTCATGTGCTAGTAATGTCGCTCCGCTCATAGCGTTAACCTTGCATACCATCTTACTCATCTAGCATATGTCCAGGTCAAAATCCAAGTAAACCAGTCCCCGTTTGTTATTTTTTTCATTTAAAATTTATTTCACAGTCAGTTCTTGTCTGACAGTTAGCTTTTATTCCAGTCCCTGTCTGTTATTTTCATTTGACATTTATTTCACAACCAGTTCCTGTCTGGTAGTCTTTTTTTCTTTTCAAACCAGTTCCTGTCTGGTAGCCATTTTTTCTTTTTCAAACCAGTTCCTGTCTGGTAGTCATTTTCTTTTCAAACCAGTTCCTGTCTGGTAGTCAATTTCTTTTCAAACCAGTTCCTGTCTGGTAGCCATTTTTTCTTTTTCAAACCAGTTCCTGTCTGGTAGTCATTTTCTTTTCAAATCAGTTCCTGTCTGGTAGCCATTTTTTCTTTTTCAAACCAGTTCCTGTCTGGCAGCCATTTTCTTTTCAAACCAGTTCCTGTCTGGTAGTCAATTTCTTTTCAAACCAGTTCCTATCTGGTAGCCATTTTTTCTTTTCAAACCAATTCCTGTCTGGTAGCCATTTTTTCTTTTTCAAACCAGTTCCTGTCTGGTAGTCATTTTCTTTTCAACCAGTTCCTGTGGTAGTCATTTTCTTTTCAAACCAGTTCCTGTCTGGTAGTCATTTTCTTTTCAAACCAGTTCCTGTCTGGTAGTCAATTTCTTTTCAAACCAGTTTCTGTCTGGTAGCCATTTTTTCTTTTTCAAACCAGTTCCTGTCTGGTAGTCATTTTCTTTTCAAACCAGTTCCTGTCTGGTAGCCATTTTTTCTTTTTCAAACCAGTTCCTGTTTGGTAGTCATTTTCTTTTCAAACCAGTTCCTGTCTGGTAGTCAATTTATTTTACAAACCAGTTCCTGTCTTGTAGTCATTTCTTTTCAAACCAGTTCCTGTCTGTTAGTCAATTTCTTTTCAAACCAGTTCCTGTCTGGTAGTCATTTCTTTTTAAACTAGTTCCTGTCTGGTAGTCATTTCTTTTTAAACCAGTTCCTGTCTGGTAGTCAATTTCTTTTTAAACCAGTTCCTGTCTGGTAGTCAATTTCTTTTTAAACCAGTTCCTGTCTGGTGGTCAATTTCTTTTCAAACCAGTTCCTGTCTGGTAGTCAATTTCTTTTCAAACCAATTTTCGTCTATTAGTTTTTAACAAGTTCCCGCCTGGTATTTCATTTAAAAGTTATTTGACAGCCGGTTCTTGTCTGACAGTCATCTCTTTCCCAAATCCAGTTCAAAACTAATTCTTGCTTGGTAGACCATTTCCAAAGTCAGTCCCCGCCTGACAGTGAATAAGAAACCAGTTCCTGTCTGGCATGTCAAGAGAAAAAAATCATTTGTCATTAGTAGCTTTGTCTGAAAATCCATTGTTGTTGATTACCCTTTAGTGTGGTTAACTAAGGTCTTTTTCCCAGTAACACTAATATGCCCTGCAGAGGTTCTCCTTGGTATTGATATCCACCCTCTAACCACCAATATTTCTCTTAAGTTCAATCGTCATTGGCACAAATTCTTCAAGTTCTTCATTTAGGGAATTTCCGGAGTTTGGACGTTTATCTTGTTTAAAACTCCAACATTTTATTGCCAGTCGGTCGCTTAGAGCCGTTGATTTATATCTGAACGCTTTACATGCTACTCCTAGTATCAGTTTGTTTGCACAGAGCCACTGCCTGAATATTTGTTTTCGTTTCTCAATCCTCGGTCTCAACATTTACAATTGAACCTGTTGATTTACCAGTTTGGATTTTTCGTCTGTCATTTTATTTTCCCGACCACCGTGTCGACACCTGCCTTTTTTATTTCCTGACCACCATGTCGACGTCTGTTATTTTATTTCCCGATCACCGTGTCGATGTCTGTTTATTCTTGACCGCCGTGTTGACATCTGCTATTTTGTTCTCCTGACTGCCGAGTCAATGTCATTACCTTTTTCTCAATCGCCGAATGGCTGTATTGGGATCCCCAGCAGCCACTTTGAACTTGCTAACTGTAAACACCCCAAATTTTCCCTCACCCATTCACACCATGGCTTGTGATCATCCTCATATGCATAAACACAATCATATCATCTCACATCTCATTTTTGGTTCACTGGATAGTTTCTAAGTCATCTGCACCTAGGGTTTGTGATCTGAGCAATCCCAAAGCTTCTTGAGCCATTCCAAAGGCCACCAATCAACTCAAAGGGGTCCATGTGTGTTCTTATATCATATTTCACCTCCTCAAAGTCAAAAATGCAGAGGAGTCACAAGAACTAGGGTTTGAGGTGATGCAGAGTCAGGTTTGACTGCACAGTTGACTGAAAATTAGGGTTTTGGTTTCAGAGGCCATAACTCCAAATTTTTTGGTCATTCTTGTTTCCATTGATCTCTATATGGTATAGGGAGTATGCATATCAATTTTCATGAAGAAATTCCCTGGGGAAGTCATCTGATCAAGGGTTGACTTTTCAGACAAGTCAGTGCAAAATCAGGGCATCTGAGGCCCCCATTGACCCAACCAATGGGTGATCTTCATCATTTTGAGTGTATATGATCTTTATTTGATCATGGAAGAAGGTGGAAGTTCATAGAAATCAAGAATTTAGGGTTTTTGCAAATGTTGACTTTTTGGGCATAGTTGACTTTTCAAGAATGCATCATTTTAGGTCATTTTTCAAGCCATGATTCTTGATCCAAAAATGCTTCAAATGGAAAAACTTTGGTCATGAAAGTTGTAGATCTCATCTTTCCCTTTTCAAAAAGTACAAGAACATGATCAAACTCTTCTTGGATCAAAAGTTATGGCAATGCAAAGTTGCCAAAAATCACTTATTTTCAAGATATGCACCAAGTGTGAAAATTGCAAAATCATGTGCTAAGTCAAATTGCAACTTCTAATTCATTTCAAACCAGCACATAAACATTCTCTAAGGCCCAAAATCAGATTTGAACCAAAGATCACATGTGTTTAGTTCATGTAACAAGGCATTTTTCATGAGATTTCAAAAAGGCCACAAGTTGCAAAACTCATGATCACATCTCACCAACTTGAGGCATTGGCTGCTGAACCAAGCTAGCTTCATACACACACCATGCTGCGCAGCCCCTAGGCTTTGTACCAAGCTAGCACTTCACCATGCCTCACTTACACAAAAGGTGGACTTTATGCAAAAGTAAACTTACCTATCACCACAGGCCATGTCACATCTTCTGGCCACTTGGATTAAAATAATATATCATTTTGCAAGCCATCTCATGTACTAAGCAAGGCTGAAGCTCTCTCATTCAAGACATTCACAAAATCACCCCACATTGCATAAGCCTTCGAATCTCTCTGTCCAGTTTGCAAACACTTCAACCATTTCCATCATTCAACTCACCTTGCTCCATAGACCACCCAGCACCAAGAACACAAGCCTGAAACAGCCTGAACATCTCACTGCCATTTCTCACTTCATTTTGCAGTTTCAATCGAATCTCCTTCCACAAACCACAAACACACAAACAAACACCACAGACCTTCTCCATTCATCCTCAGGACCATAAACCACCATTCACAATGGCCTGAAACCTCCAGAAACACCATTGCCATTTCTGATCAAGCTTGAGCAGAAGCTGTCGAATCTCATTATCCAGCCAACACAAACTTCTTTTGAGCATTCAAACATCTTCTGGGGACCAAGTGGAGCAGTTTGCACTGAAGGAAGTGGCCAGAAAGTCCTCAAGTTGAAAGCTCCAAATCTCAGGTAGCTCGAAAATTATTTTTCCAGAAATCATTTTTCTTGTTACAAACTTGTTCTATGTGATTCACTGATCATCCTGATGTTCTTAGTTTTTGAAATGGCTTTGTTTTGAGTATTTAATTTGTCTCTGAAGCTTGCGTGCCCTAGAACTTGTTCTCTTCGATTCAGCTTGTTTAGGAAGAATAAATTTGTTTTGAGAGAGGGGTTTGATTCGTGAGAGGTTGGAGATCATTTCCCAATTCATAGATTTTGTTTTTGTTACATTTTGAGGGAGTTGGTGAGTTTCCCGGTGAGGTGTTGGCCGGAGAAGACGACCGGAAGTCTTCTCCGGCCACCTGAGTCATTAAACCCTAATCTCAGGTCATTAACTCTAGTTTGAATTTGAGCCATGGATGTGCGTTGACCTGTTGACTTCCCTCTCTTTTGGATGGCCCAGATCATTTCATTTGCCCTAATCTCTCTCATTAGCTTTAATTAATTCGTAATTAAATTAATTAATCCAGATGCAATCCACACCCTTCATTCGCGCGCCAGTCAACGTTTTCAAACCCAGAATCAATCTCAGCCTTCCATTTGTTTTACTTTTCATTTTCATTTATTTTAATTCATTTTCTTTTCATTTAAATTGCATAATTAATTTAAAATAGCAAAAATGTCTTAAAAATTATGAAACTTTTTCCTAAGAGTTTTATTAATTTTTAAGACCCAAAAATATTTTTATTTCATTTTTCATCATTAAAAAAGTATTTTTAAATATTTAAAAGATTATTTTTAATTGATTAATGGGAATTAATTAATTAAAAATACTTTTAGGTATTTAAAAATTACAAAAAAATTCATGAAATGTTCTAAGACATTTAGAAACATTGTCCAACCTTCAAACCAAATTTCTTTTTTGATCTTGATGCATTTTAAGAATTTTTCATTGAATTAAATCATTTTTTATGCATTATTTTGATCATAAGTTTAAAAATTCATTTCTGCCTATTGGAAAAGGTTGAGACATTGATTCTTCTTGCATTGTGTTATGTTTAGCATGTAGTTTCTAGGGTAAAATGGCCATGATTTGATCTTGCATTTTCAATTTGATTGGCATTTCTTTTGTTAAGAACCCTAAAAAACCCTAATAACTTGTAAAAATCATAACTTGAGTTTGGTTAAGAGTTGAGAGTTCCCCTTTGGGCAGTGGTTTATTATAGGTCTAGGGTTTCTTTGGGTACCATTTTCCATTTTTTACCTTAGGGTTTGCTTCTGTTTTTGGTTTGTGTTTGATGTTTGATTCATAAACCCTAATTTGGGCTTTCTCTTGCATCCTTCTTGCATTTCCTTGCATAACATGACTTGTCTTTGCATTTTGTGCATTCTTGTGATCCATTTGACATCTTAGGACATATAGAAAGCATGTTTGATCATTGCATTACATATTTGCCATGTCATTTGTCTTGTATGCTTCATAACATTTCATGCTTGTCCATGCTCCTTAGCTTGCATCATTTGCATCCATGATCTTGTATGAACATCCCCATGCCTTGCCTCATGTTTGCAACACCTCATAGCATCATTTTCATCATCAACATGCTTCTGGTTTGGTCTAGCATCATGTCATTTCATTTCATTTAGCATTGCATTGCATTTCTTTCTAACATTTCAGGTGGTAAGTAAACTTGGGAGGTGAATTTTCCTTCACTTCTCATAACTTTTCTTTTCATCTCTCTTGCATCCATTGCTGCATTTTATTTGTGTTTGAGTTTGAGCTTGCTCATTCTTGTTCCTCCCCCCTTCTTTCTTCAAGAGACTTGACTTCTTGAATGAAGCAAGTCACTTTGCTTCTCTTGATCCTGTTCATCTGCTTCCTGGCGGCTCCTTTGAAGATTTTTCTTGTAAACCTCACAAACCTTAGGAACAACCAAGCATGATAATGAATTAGGGTTTTGATTAGTCTCCCCCATTAGTTTTACCTTTGTGTCTCTCTTTGAGTCTTCTCTTCTCATCTCATAATCAGGGACTAAACCCTAAAGGCTTTAAGGCTTTGTGATTAAGCTTATGCCTGCATCCTTCTCTTAGGATGGAGTGTATAACTTTAATCCTAAGTCTTGAACCCTTAAGGTGTTTAAATCTCTTAATCAATCCATCTAATAATCATCAAGACATCACACTTGTAACTTGGGCCTTGCATTAGGGTTCTAATTCTTCCTTAAGTGGTTAAGAAGGACTAACCCTAGTGTTAATGGACAAGTCCCCCTCAAGTTGTCTTACAAATCATAAAAATTCACTTCATCATCATATCATCAACTAAAATCCACTTAATCAAAGGCTTGTTTTGTCATGAGTTTAATCCCTAATCATGGATTAAGTTGAGGAGTTTTCCTCAGCTTAAACATTCTCATCTATCATCCTTCTTTTAGGATGGTGTAATGAGTCTGTTTAATCCATGATTATGGCTTAACCTCATTACTCAACACTAAACAAAAACACCAAAAAAAAAACATCTAAATAATCACAAGTAGGTTAATGATCCTAATCCTTCATCAAAGGTGATTAAGTGTGAGAATCTGACACTGACACTATACATATTACACTTCACACTCTTTTACACTGACACCTGTACATTCTTTTCCAGCTATTTTATACACAGATGGCATTGACACTACCCCTTTAAAACACAAATCTTTTAAGCGTGGATCCCGTCGAGTACGGCGGACAATCTGGGTGCTAATACCTTCCCAGGTTGTAACCAACCCCCTTTCTCAGTCTCTCTGGTTCGCAACCGTCTTATCCATCTCTTTCTAGGTTTATGTAGCATTGCCTTTCCTCCGGGATAAAAATGCCTAGCTGGCGACTCTATTCATCTCCAGTGAGTTCACGGCTGTGTGTTCTCATTGTCCCTCTCGCCGACCGTTCGCGTCTGTACCTTCATCTGAACCAGTTTCATTTGTCGGGAGCGACAGCTTGGCGACTCTGCTGGGGAGATACCTTATACTGCAACCAGGGCTTCTGGTTCTTTTTGTGGGTTCCTCCTAGCGCTTGTTTGATTTGTGTTTATTGGGGGTGTTATGTGCTGTCTGTATGTGTATATTTGCTTTATTTATTGCTTTCTGTACAGCTTTATTTATTGCTTTCTTTACTGTTTTTATATCATATTGTCATTGTTGCTGGCTGGATCTGGTTTCTTGTTTTGGTGGGTGGGTGTTCCATTGAGAGTTAAGGTCCTATACCTGGGACCTGAGTGACACCTAGGCTAGAGTGAATCATATTCTTTCCCATTCCATTTCGGTCTGGTGCGGGAATATGAAACACGGTTCAGATATGGGTTTCTTCTTGAGAACTCTGTGTTGCAGATTTCCTGCAATGCTAGGGCTATCTGGGAAGCCTGCTAAGTCTGGATGACCTTTTAGTATTGACCTTTAGAAACTGAGGTGAATTAGAGGAGGAATTGTTATGGTTATTGTAAACACTGTACCTCCGGGTTAGAAGTGTTTACACTTCTCATAACTGATCCAAGTCTGAGGATCCTTGTTTTAGAACACCACCTGTGAGGGGGTTGGGCTGTTTACAGGTTTGCAGGTACCTTGGCCTCAGAATACCCTGTTACTTTGACTTTGTTAAGAATACTCCATGTTGGACAGTTCTTGTGATTCTAAAACCTCGGACTTGTGGCTCTTTATTTGAGTCCCCCACCCTGGTTACTGGATTTATAGACCTCCATCTGGAATTCTTGAACACACATGGACTTATATCAGGACATTTTGATCAGATCCAGCTCAGTCACAAACCCTTGCATTTCATTTGCATACATACCCATTGCATCATATTAACATTTGCTTATTTGTGTTTCAGGGTATCCACCTTCACCCTTGGTTTTGGTTTTGACCCCATCTGCTATATTGACCTGTCTCCACCAGCACTTGCTTCAGCCTGTCAGCCATATACTTCAGTTACTTGCACTAGCCAGCCAGTGGCCCACTCCTTAGCATCTTCATCAGCACTTATCCTACTCAGTCCTCAGCATCATGGCTCCAAAGAAAAGCAACATCACTTATCATTTCTTCCAACCAGACTTATCAGACATCAGGAGGATCCAAACCCTGATCACTCCAGATCACATACCCTTGTTCAGGGACAGTTTTGGAGATATACTGGACATGGTTACGAATCTGGACCCTTCACAGAGGAGCCTCATCCACACCTGCATTCAGTTTTATGACCCCCCATTGAGATGTTTCACCTTTCAAGACTTTCAGTTGGGCCCTCTTTTAGAAGAATACTCATCATTGGTTGGTTTGCCAATCAGGAGAGAAATTCCTTTCAATCCTGAAATGGTCTTTCCTGCTAATGGAGAAGTAGCAAAGGCTTTGCACCTGGAACCTGCTTTGATTGAGCAGCATATGACCTCTAAGGCTGGGATCCCTGGTTTTCATCTTGACTTCCTGATTTCCCAAGCTAGCCTGAAGGCCTCCCTGGGGGAGTGGAGAGCTGTTTGTGCTCTGTTGGCCTTAAGTGTATATGGAATTGTATTGTTTGCAGATGAGCCTCGATTCATCAGTAGGAATGCAATCCATTTGTTCATCCTGAAGAACCCAGTGCCAACTTTGCTAGGAGATCTCTATTACTCAGTGCACCAGAAGAATGAGAAGCAGAGGGGAAGGCTAGTGAGGTGTTGTGCTCCATTATTCCATGCTTGGCTTCTAAAGCATCTACCCAGGACAGATGCCTTTCTAAACCCTCATCAGTAGAGCAACTGGGCTAAGAGGCTCACTACTCTCACTTCAGCAGACATCAGATGGTGTACTCAAAGCACCAAGGGCAGAGATATCATTACAAGCTGTGGGCACTTCCCCAATGTGCCCTTAATAGGAGTTAAGGGAAGTATCAACTACAACCCTCTGCTGTTCAAGAGGCAATTGGGCTATGCACTAGTTCATACTCCTAGGGAACAAGACTTGGTTGAGACCCTCTACTGTGAGAACAAGATTAGTCTGGCAACTGTTAGGCAGGCTGCCTGGGCCTGGGATCATGTTCAAACCAAGGGAGTCACCATTTTGGGGAAGTGTAATAATGTGGCATCAGCACAATATCATGAGTGGTCCCGTGCCAGGGCCCGATTCTCTGGGATGCCCTTCACCATAGAAGACATGCCTGAGTCATCTTCAACACCACCCCCTGCCACCATCAGTTTGGAGGAGTTTGAGGGCTTAAAGGAAAGAAATGAGAAGTTAACCCAGGCTTTGCAGAAGACCCTCAGGGAGAGGAGTGAAGGTATGAGGGAGATTGAGAGATTGGAGAAGT
This sequence comes from Lathyrus aphaca, assembly GCA_963966055.1. NCBI lineage: Eukaryota > Viridiplantae > Streptophyta > Magnoliopsida > Fabales > Fabaceae > Lathyrus > Lathyrus aphaca. The sequence goes on along the minus strand of OZ014520.1, from coordinate 228,665,789 downwards.
TGAGAGTGGAACACTTGACTAAGATTGAGAAGTCTGGAGATTATATCAACAAGTCTAAGGCTGGTGAGCAGATTCTGAAGAATGCTTGCAAAGAAGCCCAGTTCCAGAGAGCAAGAACAGACTTGTACCTGAAAGAGAGTCAGGCCAGGTGGGTCCGGATCACTGAGGCCCGTACTCTAGAAGACAAGAGAGCTCAAGACAAGATGGAGCAAATGGAAGAAGCCCTGGCAGCAGCCCAGAGGGAGATGTCAGAGCTAAAAGTCAGAGCTGGAGTGAAGAGGTCCAAAGATCAAAGTCAAAACAAGAAATTGGCTGCAGCTGTTGTTACAAGAAACCTTCTCATCAGGAATCTCACGGAGCATCCGGCTGATCCTGTGACCGAAGCACTTCTTAAGGAAGTTCGTGAGGATGAGTTTGGCCTTGGAGTTTGATCATTTGCTTGTTGTTTTTCCTATTCCATGTACTTTTGCTTTTTGTGTTGTATTTTGACCCCCTAGAGGGCTTGTGTTGTAAAAAAGAACAATTTGTACTATTTCACCTTTGTAATATATTTGTGTTGGTTTCCATCTGAGTTCAAAGGCAACTTCAACAACATCTTCTTCAAGGGTCTGGAAGGGTCAAAACTGAATGCCAAACCGGATACCTTGAAAGCAAATAAGCATACTGCATTGCATGCTAACCCTTTTGTTTGTTTTGTAGGTTTTTGTTGCTAACCTCTATTGTGATGTTCAGGAATTATTGCTCGCCGCCGGGTATTTCCCCTCAACAGGCCACACAGGTACCCAACTAGAAACAACCTTCCGGGAATTCAGATGGATCAGATGCAGCAGGACCTTACGGAGGTCAGAAACCAGATGGCTAACGAAAGGTTGGAGATGAGAACGCAGATGACGCAGTTCATGGAAGTTATGAACAACATGGCTCAGAGCCAGGAGAGACTGAGGGCCATGGTTGAAAGGCAAACTCAAGAGGAGCCTCATGTAGGAACTGCGGGCACCAGTAATAATGAAAGGGTCCAACCCCATGTTAACCCTCCTGTGTTTGGTCCACATTTGCATCCTGAGATCAACATTCCCGCAAATGTTCAAGGGACTGCCACAGCAGGAAGGGTGCTACAGGAAGACCCTCAAGAAGACCAATTCACAGTAATGGGTGCCGGGGAAGAGGCTTATGATAGAAGATTGGATGAAATAGCTGAGAAGTTGAGGTCCTTAGAATCTCAAAACTCTTTGGGCTTCGACGTTATGGACATGGGTTTGGTAGACGGGGTCAGGATCCCCCATAAGTTCAAACCTCCTTGTTTCGAAAAGTATAATGGGACTTCATGCCCCCGGACTCATCTACAATCATTTCTGGGAAGGCTGAAGGCCTATACAATGGATGAGAAACTTTGGATGTTCTACTTCGAAGATAGCTTGACTGGAGCTTCTAGGGAATGGTACTCCCATCTGACAAGAGCAACTATAAGATGCTGGAAGGACCTGGCAGAGGCCTTCATCAGACAGTATCAGTATAATCTCGACATGGCACCCAACAGGACCCTCCTAATGGGAATGTCACAGTCCTCAAGGGAGAGTTTCCGAGAATATGCCCAAAGATGGAGGCAATTGGCTGCTGCTGTTCAACCCCCTATGTCTGAACGGGAAATGGCAGATATGTTCATGAATACCCTTCAGGGAACATATATTGACAGGTTGGCTGCTTTCTCTTCCACTAGCTTCGCAGATGTTGTTATAGCTGGGGAGAGAATTGAAAACCTGTTAAAAATGGGTAAGATCTCTGATAACGGTGCAAGCTCGTCCAGTAGTACAAGAAAGCCTTTTGTAGGCCCGAGAAGAACTGGCGAGACCAATGCCATTCACACCAACAGGGGTAGGCCCCAATATGCTCAAAGGACAATAGCAGCAGTCACTATCCCTGCTCCAGCTCACCCACAGCCAGTCTATCAACCTCCTCAACAAAACTACCAACAACAACCTCAGTACCATCAGCAAAATCAGTATCCTCCAAGGAACTACAACAGCAACAACACCAACAACAACAATCAACAGAGGCCATTCCAACAGAGGCCATCTCAAGCTAATAGAGTAATCGACCCGATCCCAATGCCGTATGCTGCCTTGCTGCCACAGCTTCTGAAACTCAACCTAGTTGAGCTAAGAACGTTGGCACCTCCTGATCCCAACAGTTTACCAAGAAACTATGACTCCAATGCTAGGTGTGCTTTTCATTCAAACGCACCTGGTCACAGTACAGAAAAATGCAGGGCTCTGCATATGAAGGTACAAGACTTGGTAGACTCCAAGGCTCTGAATTTCGCACCGCCGCCCAATGTCAATAAAAACCCAATGCCAAACCATGGTGGTCCTCGAATTAATGCTATTGAAGAAGACAGACCGTCTTATTTAATAACCAGTGTGGATCAGATCAGGACACCATTGGTGGAAATCAAAGCTCAACTCCGCGAAAACCAAATATTTCCGGGGTGTGAACTAGGGTGTCCCTACTGCAATATTTCATGGAATGGGTGTGAGGACCTGAGGAATGGCATTGACAGCCTTATTCAGAGTGGCTTGCTACAGATCACTACATCATTTCCGACAAATCCGACAACTTCATCAGCAACGGTTTCAGATCCTCCTACAAATGCAGCAACTATTGTTCCCAACAATTCACCAGCAACATCAACAAGTACTTCATCTGTCCTTCCAAATGATCAGTTTTCAACAGTTTCTCCTGCTACAACTTCAGCTTCATTCCATTTCGAATCTCCATCAACAACAACAACAACAGTCCTTCCAACAGTACCTCCTACAACACCAGCAATCAATTATGAAGATGTCTCTACTGTTACCATATTCTACGATCCTGAAAATAATTCCGCCTACCATTCAGAAGGTGCTGCTCCCGCCAGAACACCAGTTACAATCTTTTATGATCCACAAACAATAGCAGTCCCTTCAGCAGCAGCAATCAGTCCAGTCACTGTCACGGTGCCTGGACCAGTACCATATGAAAGCAATAGGGCCATCCCTTGGCACTATGGATCTGACGTGTACTGTGAAGGGAAAAGAATCACTCTTGAAACATCAGCACCTGCACCACAAGTAGATAATGTGGGGGGAGGCGGAGGCTTCACTCGAAGCGGACGTCTCTTCGCTCCACCAATTCAAAGACCTACAGCCGAAGCAGAAGCTGCTGCCAAGGCAAAGGGTAAAGGCCCGGTGCAGGAAGATCCAGCTGCCAAAGAAACCCTGAAGACTTCATTTGATCAGGAAGTTGATGAGTTTATGCGAATCATCAAAAAGAGCGATTATAAAGTTGTGGATCAACTTCACCAGACGCCATCCAAAATCTCCATCCTCTCACTGCTTATGTGCTCCGAAGCCCATCGGAATGCACTACTTGAAGTCTTGCACGCAGCTTACGTGCCTGAGGAGATTACTGTCAACCAATTGGAAACCGTGGTTGGAAACGTTACTGCTAGCAATGGGCTAGGGTTTACCAATTCTGACCTGACAGCGGATGGCCGCAACCACAACAAAGCCTTGCACATAACCATGGAATGCAAAGGAGCTGTCCTTTCTCATGTGCTGGTGGACACAGGTTCTTCCCTGAATGTCTTGCCAAAGAAGGCTCTGGTGAAGTTAGAATACGATGGGTTGGCATTGAGACCCAGCAACCTGGTGGTACGAGCCTTTGATGGTTCGAAGAGATCGGTTCTGGGAGAGATTGAGCTGCCCGTGACAATTGGCCCACAGACCTTTAAAACTATCTTTTATGTGATGGACATTCAGCCCGCCTACAGCTGTTTGTTGGGTAGACCCTGGATTCACGCCGCCGGCGCAATAACGTCTACCCTTCACCAAAAGTTAAAATTTGAGTGGGAAGGTCAAGTTGTCACAATCTGTGGGGAGGAGGATATCTTTGTTAGCCATCTGGCTACTTACAAATACATTGAGATGGATGGGGAGATCCATGAAACAATGAGCCAAGGTTTTGAAGCCTTGAATGTCCATGAAGCATCTGCTGTGTCAGGGATCTCCATGTCGTCTTACCAACAAGCTCGGAAGGTTGTTGAGGAAGGAACTGCCCTTGGCTGGGGCAAGGTCTTAGCTGTGGAGGAGAAGAAGGACAAATTTGGGTTGGGTTACAGACCAACTCAACATCCAGTAAAGGCTGCTGCAGAGCCTGGTTTTGTCAGTGGGGGGATGCTTACCCCCGATGCTATCAACTGTCTGGAAGACGAGCTGGAAGAGGAGCGCAATCTGGAGAATTGGATTCGTCCAAAGATCCCGGGGAGCAGTGTCTCGAACTGGTCTTCCCAGGAAATTATAAGAGTTACTCATGCAGAGTAATTATTATTTCCTGTATTTTCATAGCATGCATCAAAGTCTTGCATCTTGCCCAAGATGACAAGACTCATTTTGTAATCAGGGCCATCTGTACTTTTGTGCAAACAAGATTAAATTAATGAAATATCAGACATCTTTTTGCAAACGAGTCTTTTTCTTTTCTGTTCACTGTTTTTCCATTTTTCTTTTTGTACAAAAAATAAATGGCGGTGTTTTCAAAATGATAACTTCATTTCACTTTTTTCTAAAGCAAGATTAAAATCAATCACTAAAATGAACCAACTCAATCCTTGCAGAGAGTGCCTTCCAGACAGCACCGACAACAGCACGGCTATGACATCGTATGACTTTGACAATCCAATCAATCAAGCTGATGAAGGGGTTGATGAAGAGTATGAGCTTCCTGAAGAGCTAGCCAGGTTGTTGAGACAAGAGGAAAAGGTTATTATCCCTCATCAGGAGGAAGTCGAAGTGATCAATCTTGGTACAGAGGAAGACGTGAAAGAAGTCAAGATCGGGGCCTGCCTGCAAGACTCAGTGAAAAAGCAACTGATAGATCTGCTGCAAGAGTATGTTGACGTGTTTGCTTGGTCGTATCAAGACATGCCAGGGTTGGATACCGACATTGTTGTGCACAAATTGCCTTTGAGAGAAGAGTGCCCTCCAGTCAAACAAAAGCTACGCCGTACTCGTCCAGACATGGCTATGAAAATCAAGGAGGAGGTACAAAAGCAATGGGACGCCGGGTTCCTTGCTGTAACTAGCTATCCGCCGTGGGTTGCTAACATAGTACCTGTGCCTAAGAAAGACGGCAAAGTAAGAATGTGTGTTGATTACCGGGATCTGAACAGAGCTAGCCCGAAAGATGATTTCCCATTACCTCACATTGATGTATTGGTTGATAACACGGCTCAGTTCTCGGTATTCTCCTTCATGGATGGATTTTCAGGATACAATCAGATTAAAATGTCGCCTGAAGACATGGAGAAGACAACATTCATCACGCCCTGGGGCACGTTCTGCTACAAGGTAATGCCATTTGGGCTCAAGAATGCTGGTGCAACGTATCAACGGGCTATGGTGACATTATTCCACGATATGATCCACAAGGAAATAGAATGTTATGTGGATGATATGATCGCCAAGTCCCTTACAGAGGAAGATCACCTGGTGAATCTGCTGAAGTTGTTCAAGCGTCTGAGGAAGTACCAACTAAAGCTGAACCCCAACAAATGCACATTCGGGGTGCGATCCGGTAGGCTGCTGGGATTTATTGTAAGCAAGAAAGGGATTGAAGTTGACCCTGATAAAGTCAAAGCTATTCAAGAAATGCCTGCACCGAAAACCGAGAAAGAAGTTCGAGGGTTCTTAGGTCGATTGAACTACATTTCAAGGTTCATATCTCACCTCACAGCAACCTGTGAACCCTTGTTCAAGCTGCTAAGAAAAGAACAAACGGTCAGGTGGAACGAAGACTGCCAAAGGGCTTTTGACAAGATCAAAGAGTACTTACAAGAACCTCCAATCCTCATGCCGCCAGTTGAAGGAAGACCTCTGATAATGTACTTGACAGTATTAGAAGAGTCAATGGGGTGTGTGCTGGGCCAGCATGACGAGTCTGGTCGAAAAGAGTATGCAATATACTACCTAAGCAAAAAGTTTACCGACTGTGAACAACGTTATTCACTGCTCGAGAAAACTTGCTGTGCTTTAGCGTGGGCTGCTCGCCGACTGAGACAGTATATGTTGACCCACACTACCTTATTAATCTCAAAGATGGACCCCGTTAAGTACATTTTCGAGAAGCCAGCTCTTACCGGACGGGTCGCAAGATGGCAGATGATTCTCACAGAATACGACATACAGTACACTTCTCAGAAAGCCATCAAGGGCAGTGTACTATCTGAATATCTTGCTGAGCAACCCATCGATGACTACCAGCCTATGGGATTTGACTTCCCTGATGAAGACATCATGTTCATTAAAGCAAAAGATCATGAAGAGCCAATTCACACTGAAGGGCCCGACCCGGAAGAAGAATGGACTATGATGTTTGATGGGGCTGTTAACATGAATGGCCGTGGTGTTGGTGCAGTACTCATTACACCTAAGGGAGTCCACATGCCATTCTTGGCAAAACTCACTTTCAACTGCACTAACAACGAAGCTGAATACGAAGCTTGCATTATGGGTCTTGAGGAAGCCATTGACCTCAGGATCAAGACATTGACTGTATTCGGAGATTCAGCTTTGGTAATCAATCAAACCAACGGCAAATGGTACACACACCAGGATCATCTGATACCTTACAGGGATTATACAAGGAGGTTATTGACTTTCTTCACAACAGTCAAACTTGAGTATATCCCTCGGGATGAGAATCAGTTTGCAGATGCCTTGGCTACCATTTCGTCCATGATCAAAGTTCAAGCTGCTAACTTCGTACCTCAGATTTCAGTATCAAGACTCGATAGACCAGCACATGTGTTCGCAGCGGATGTTGTAAAAGATGACAAGCCTTGGTACCATGACATCAAGTGCTTCTTGGAGGATCAAACATACCCACCTGGGGCATCTTCCAATGATAAGAAGACCTTGAGAAGGCTTGCTGGAAGTTTCTTTCTGAACACTGATGGGTCTTTATATAAGCGGAACTTTGATATGGTACTCCTCCGGTGTGTTGACAAGACGGAAGCAGATTTGTTGATGCATGAAGTGCACGAAGGATCTTTTGGTACCCATGCAGGAGAGCATGCCATGGCTAAGAAATTGCTAAGATCAGGCTATTACTGGATCACAATGGATGCAGACTGTTGTGCTTACGCCAGAAAATGCCATAAATGCCAGATCTATGCAGATAAGGTGCATGTGCCTCCCAATCCTTTGAACATCATGTCTTCACCATGGCCCTTTGCTATGTGGGGTATTGATATGATTGGCAAGATTGAGCCGACTGCTTCAAATGGTCACAGATTCATCCTGGTCGCCATTGACTATTTCACCAAGTGGGTTGAAGCAGCCTCATATGCAAATGTTACAAGACAAGTGGTAGCCCGATTTCTGAAGAGAGATATCATCTGTCGGTATGGAGTGCCCGAGCGAATCATTACTGATAATGGTTCCAATTTAAACAACAAAATGATGGCAGAGCTGTGCCGGGACTTCAAGATCCAACATCACAATTCTTCTCCTTACAGGCCAAAGATGAATGGTGCTGTTGAGGCAGCAAATAAGAATATCAAGAAGATTGTGCAGAAGATGGTAATCACTTACAAAGACTGGCATGAAATGCTACCGTTTGCCTTGCATGGGTACCACACATCAATCAGAACATCCACTGGGGCAACACCGTATCAGCTTGTGTATGGTATGGAAGCAGTCCTACCTGTTGAAGTTGAATTACCCTCCCTACGGGTATTAATGGATGTTAAACTGAGTGAAGCAGAATGGGTTCGGGCCCGATACGAACAACTGAGTCTGATCGAAGAGAAAAGATTGGCTGCAATCTGTCATGGACAGCTATATCAGAAGAGAATGAAGAGAGCCTTCGATCAGAAAGTCAGGCACCGAGAGTACCAAGTAGGAGATCTTGTGCTGAAAAGAATCCTCCCTCCTCATACAGACCACAGGGGCAAATGGACTCCAAATTATGAAGGACCATTTGTTGTAAAGAAAGTTTTCTCTGGTGGAGCACTGATGCTCAGCACCATGGATGATGAAGATTTCCCATCCCCTGTGAATTCAGATGCAGTTAAAAAATACTTCGCATAAAATGACCCGCTGGACATAAAAAACAGAATGTGAGTCCAGGCAAAAATAGGGCATCCCGGCGAGTCAAAAACAGAATAAAAGACTCGGGCAAAAGTAAGGGAAAATGAATAAAAAATGTACACCCGCTGAGTTGAAAAGCCGCATTGGACAACTCAGGCAAAAATGGGTATCCCGATGGATTGAAAACCCGAAAGGGCGATCCATGCAAAATAAGGGAATAAGCGAACAACTGCACTCTGAATTCGTCTGTATTATCTACAACTTGGTGAGCTACAAAGGATCAAGCTTCAATCAGAATCAACTCTCTCCAGAAAGCAAGACGAGAAGAACGTCATTGTCATACGAGTCATAGCAGAAGGAGGAAGCTCCTCGAAAGCGTCGTCAGCATCGCCAGCACTTTATTTCTCAATTTGTAACAGTCTCTTCATTTCAGGAGACATGTTTCTTTGACTGTATCTTGCCAATTCAGGGCACATGAATTAATAAAGTCAGATTTTCGGTCATGTTTCGTTTTTACATTTATGTTTTGCAAAGAGTTGTCTGATATCTCTAAAAATACAATTGCATAAGTACAGATGCCTTTCTCTAAAAATAAAAACACATGCTAGCAGGGGATATACTTACTCTTGAGAGTGCTTGACTCCTATGACGGAATCCAGTAGAGGATACCTCGGGACCTTTTGTGCATTTCCTTATCTTTGCAGGATTGCAGGTATCCAGAATGCAACCTGGGGCATGCAAGTTACGTCTTAGGAAGCAGGCGAATCATTATCAACTCGGTCTATCTTCCACGTGGCACTGGAGAGTGCCCACTTCCCCAGCAAAGTTGCCAAATCAACAAACAGGCTTAACACTCAGGAGGCTTTCTCCCCAGCCGAGTTGCCTCTCATTGCTCTCCCCAGCTGAGTTACCAACAACATTCCCCAGTTGAAGCACCAACCATTCTTCCTCAGCAGAATGCAGAAATCAGGGAATCATCGCCCCACAGAATCCCCAGCCTCTATTCAGAAGAGCAACGCACGGAGAAGTCACAACAGAGTACAGAAAGCTTCTGCAAACCCCAGTTGGGTCCCGTATTATAAGGATATGTCAATCAGTGACCTATATCCCCAAACAGATACATCATCAGATCTACCAATGATCTCATCCCCAGCTGGGATGTTCACTTCAAGCAGATCATTCAGAGATCTTCGCAGCAATGGGATCCGAATCCCGGATCGGTGCCTCTTTGCATAATCATAGCATTCGCATCATACTATCCCCTCAGAGCGTAGCATTCCGTCTAATACGGAGCATTACGGCAAAAATCAAATGCATAGCATAATCATAAGCCATGTTCTGAAGTAACACTTGTGAATAATAAACCGTTCATCATCATTATACAAAAAAAATCCCCACCAGGGTCCCAGCAAAAGCAGTTGCCTCTCCAATCTAAACACCAGTATATACTCCTTTTGGCACCCGTCCGTGCCATCCTTCCCCAGTAAAGTCGCCTGAACACTCTTTACAAATAGGATCACCCGTACTACAGGTACTTCCTGACACCCGTCCGTGTCAAATCACCAGCAGAAAGCCAAAGACATCCTCTTTGCACTCACATATACTTATATACACTTTTCTTGACACCCGTCCGTGTCATATCCCCAGCGCAGTCGCTTACACTTTCATCAACCCATACACTTGTTAATATTATGCTTTTCTCTTTTGACACTCGTCCGTGTCACTCTCCCCAGCAGTTAAAACACTCATCATTATATATACTCACTACTCATGGTATGCTTATACAGATACTCGTCCGTATCTTGTATTCATCATCACTCATATCCCCACAGATTCGACAGTAGTCCTTGTTCTTTGTTAACTAGTTGGTACTCGTCCGTACCATCATCTCAGAACATTGCGTCTAGTGTTTGTTTCTACATGATACTCGTCTGTATCATAAGTCTTAAGGATGCTCGTCCGCATCTTTAATCCGTACACCGTGTCAAACACCTATGTCTTCTTGAATATAGATACTCGTCCGTGTCTATTATTCCCCAGAAGAATTCTTTCAGATGCAACACTCGTCCGTGTTCTTTGTTAACCCGTTGATACTCGTCCGTATCATCATCTCTGAACATGTGTCAGTTTGTTTCTACATGATACTCGTCCGTATCATAGTCTTAAGAATGCTCGTCCGCATCTCTAATCTGTACACAATACCAAACACTTATACTTTCTTTTCTTGGTTGTGAACGCTCGTCCGTGTTCACTATATCCCCAGTAGATCGCCAACAACAAATTTTCTTTTTATCTAACACTCGTCCTGTGTTATGATACCTTTGAGAGCAGCCGTACCCTGCTGAGTGGTCGTCCTCCACTTCTTGATGGTCGTCCTCCATCATGCTCATCCGATGGCCGTCCCCATCGTTGATATTTTTAGCAGCCGTCCCCTGCTAGGTGGTCGTCCTCCACCTTATGATGATCGTCCTTCATCATTTTATCCAATGGCCGTCCCCATTGTTGATTTTGGTTATCTGACACTCGTCCTGTGTCATGATAAACCTTGAGAGCAGCCGTCCCCTGCTGAGTGGTCGTCCTCCACTTCTTGATGGTCGTCCTCCATCATGCTCGTCCGATGGCCGTCCCCATCGTTGACCTTTTCTATCCGATGGTCGTCCCCATCGTTGATATTTTCGGCAGCCGTACCCTGCCAGGTGGTCGTCCTCCACCTTTGATGGCCGTCCCCATCATATTTCTTTTATCCCCAACAGAGCAGCCGTACCCTGCTAGGTGATCGTCCTTCACTTTTGATGGCCGTACCCCATCATCTGTTTATTTCATTCATTCTTTAACCCGATGGCCGTCCCCGTTGTGGTCCCTTTTCCTTTTTAGCCCGATGGCCGTCCCCATCGTTGTTTGCTTTACCTTTATGAACCTGACGGCCGTCCCCGTCATGTTTCATTAAAACCTCAAAGAATTTTACAGCTTTATCTTGATGGCCGTCCCCATCATGATTTTATTGCCCCAGCTAGTCGGCCGTCCCCGTCTTGGCTTTACCTTCTATCCCCAGCATGTCGGCCGTCCCCGTCATCGCTTTGTTTTCCGCACCTTTACAATATACTTTATTTTCCTTTTACAATCTATATCCCTTTTCTTCTTCATTTTGTGAGTGCAAATTTTGGACTGTCTTTGATATTCAACCACAAGTTATCTTGTTTGCCTGTTAAGCAGTCGCTTACAACCTGCACAGCTAACTCATGTTTGAATAGGGGCAGCTGTAAACACCCCAAATTTGCCCTCACCCATTCACACCATGGCTTGTGATCATCCTCATATGCATAAACACAATCATATCATCTCACATCTCATTTTTGGTTCACTGGATAATTTCTAAGTCATCTGCACCTAGGGTTTGTGATCTGAGCAATCCCAAAGCTTCTTGAGCCATTCCAAAGGCCACCAATCAACTCAAAGGGGTCCATGTGTGTTCTTATATCATATTTCACCTCCTCAAAGTCAAAAATGCAGAGGAGTCACAAGAACTAGGGTTTGAGGTGATGCAGAGTCAGGTTTGACTGCACAGTTGACTGAAAATTAGGGTTTTGGTTTCAGAGGCCATAACTCCAAATTTTTTGGTCATTCTTGTTTCCATTGATCTCTATATGGTATAGGGAGTATGCATATCAATTTTCATGAAGAAATTCCCTGGGGAAGTCATCTGATCAAGGGTTGACTTTTCAGACAAGTCAGTGCAAAATCAGGGCATCTGAGGCCCCCATTGACCCAACCAATGGGTGATCTTCATCATTTTGAGTGTATATGATCTTTATTTGATCATGGAAGAAGGTGGAAGTTCATAGAAATCAAGAATTTAGGGTTTTTGCAAATGTTGACTTTTTGGGCATAGTTGACTTTTCAAGAATGCATCATTTTAGGTCATTTTTCAAGCCATGATTCTTGATCCAAAAATGCTTCAAATGGAAAAACTTTGGTCATGAAAGTTGTAGATCTCATCTTTCCCTTTTCAAAAAGTACAAGAACATGATCAAACTCTTCTTGGATCAAAAGTTATGGCAATGCAAAGTTGCCAAAAATCACTTATTTTCAAGATATGCACCAAGTGTGAAAATTGCAAAATCATGTGCTAAGTCAAATTGCAACTTCTAATTCATTTCAAACCAGCACATAAACATTCTCTAAGGCCCAAAATCAGATTTGAACCAAAGATCACATGTGTTTAGTTCATGTAACAAGGCATTTTTCATGAGATTTCAAAAAGGCCACAAGTTGCAAAACTCATGATCACATCTCACCAACTTGAGGCATTGGCTGCTGAACCAAGCTAGCTTCATACACACACCATGCTGCGCAGCCCCTAGGCTTTGTACCAAGCTAGCACTTCACCATGCCTCACTTACACAAAAGGTGGACTTTATGCAAAAGTAAACTTACCTATCACCACAGGCCATGTCACATCTTCTGGCCACTTGGATTAAAATAATATATCATTTTGCAAGCCATCTCATGTACTAAGCAAGGCTGAAGCTCTCTCATTCAAGACATTCACAAAATCACCCCACATTGCATAAGCCTTCGAATCTCTCTGTCCAGTTTGCAAACACTTCAACCATTTCCATCATTCAACTCACCTTGCTCCATAGACCACCCAGCACCAAGAACACAAGCCTGAAACAGCCTGAACATCTCACTGCCATTTCTCACTTCATTTTGCAGTTTCAATCGAATCTCCTTCCACAAACCACAAACACACAAACAAACACCACAGACCTTCTCCATTCATCCTCAGGACCATAAACCACCATTCACAATGGCCTGAAACCTCCAGAAACACCATTTCCATTTCTGATCAAGCTTGAGCAGAAGCTGTCGAATCTCATTATCCAGCCAACACAAACTTCTTTTGAGCATTCAAACATCTTCTGGGGACCAAGTGGAGCAGTTTGCACTGAAGGAAGTGGCCAGAAAGTCCTCAAGTTGAAAGCTCCAAATCTCAGGTAGCTCGAAAATTATTTTTCCAGAAATCATTTTTCTTGTTACAAACTTGTTCTATGTGATTCACTGATCATCCTGATGTTCTTAGTTTTTGAAATGGCTTTGTTTTGAGTATTTAATTTGTCTCTGAAGCTTGCGTGCCCTAGAACTTGTTCTCTTCGATTCAGCTTGTTTAGGAAGAATAAATTTGTTTTGAGAGAGGGGTTTGATTCGTGAGAGGTTGGAGATCATTTCCCAATTCATAGATTTTGTTTTTGTTACGTTTTGAGGGAGTTGGTGAGTTTCCCGGTGAGGTGCTGGCCGGAGAAGACGACCGGAAGTCTTCTCCGGCCACCTGAGTCATTAAACCCTAATCTCAGGTCATTAACTCTAGTTTGAATTTGAGCCATGGATGTGCGTTGACCTGTTGACTTCCCTCTCTTTTGGATGGCCCAGATCATTTCATTTGCCCTAATCTCTCTCATTAGCTTTAATTAATTCGTAATTAAATTAATTAATCCAGATGCAATCCACACCCTTCATTCGCGCGCCAGTCAACGTTTTCAAACCCAGAATCAATCTCAGCCTTCCATTTGTTTTACTTTTCATTTTCATTTATTTTAATTCATTTTCTTTTCATTTAAATTGCATAATTAATTTAAAATAGCAAAAATGTCTTAAAAATTATGAAACTTTTTCCTAAGAGTTTTATTAATTTTTAAGACCCAAAAATATTTTTATTTCATTTTTCATCATTAAAAAAGTATTTTTAAATATTTAAAAGATTATTTTTAATTGATTAATGGGAATTAATTAATTAAAAATACTTTTAGGTATTTAAAAATTACAAAAAAATTCATGAAATGTTCTAAGACATTTAGAAACATTGTCCAACCTTCAAACCAAATTTCTTTTTTGATCTTGATGCATTTTAAGAATTTTTCATTGAATTAAATCATTTTTTATGCATTATTTTGATCATAAGTTTAAAAATTCATTTCTGCCTATTGGAAAAGGTTGAGACATTGATTCTTCTTGCATTGTGTTATGTTTAGCATGTAGTTTCTAGGGTAAAATGGCCATGATTTGATCTTGCATTTTCAATTTGATTGGCATTTCTTTTGTTAAGAACCCTAAAAAACCCTAATAACTTGTAAAAATCATAACTTGAGTTTGGTTAAGAGTTGAGAGTTCCCCTTTGGGCAGTGGTTTATTATAGGTCTAGGGTTTCTTTGGGTACCATTTTCCATTTTTTACCTTAGGGTTTGCTTCTGTTTTTGGTTTGTGTTTGATGTTTGATTCATAAACCCTAATTTGGGCTTTCTCTTGCATCCTTCTTGCATTTCCTTGCATAACATGACTTGTCTTTGCATTTTGTGCATTCTTGTGATCCATTTGACATCTTAGGACATATAGAAAGCATGTTTGATCATTGCATTACATATTTGCCATGTCATTTGTCTTGTATGCTTCATAACATTTCATGCTTGTCCATGCTCCTTAGCTTGCATCATTTGCATCCATGATCTTGTATGAACATCCCCATGCCTTGCCTCATGTTTGCAACACCTCATAGCATCATTTTCATCATCAACATGCTTCTGGTTTGGTCTAGCATCATGTCATTTCATTTCATTTAGCATTGCATTGCATTTCTTTCTAACATTTCAGGTGGTAAGTAAACTTGGGAGGTGAATTTGCCTTCACTTCTCATAACTTTTCTTTTCATCTCTCTTGCATCCATTGCTGCATTTTATTTGTGTTTGAGTTTGAGCTTGCTCATTCTTGTTCCTCCCCCCTTCTTTCTTCAAGAGACTTGACTTCTTGAATGAAGCAAGTCACTTTGCTTCTCTTGATCCTGTTCATCTGCTTCCTGGCGGCTCCTTTGAAGATTTTTCTTGTAAACCTCACAAACCTTAGGAACAACCAAGCATGATAATGAATTAGGGTTTTGATTAGTCTCCCCCATTAGTTTTACCTTTGTGTCTCTCTTTGAGTCTTCTCTTCTCATCTCATAATCAGGGACTAAACCCTAAAGGCTTTAAGGCTTTGTGATTAAGCTTATGCCTGCATCCTTCTCTTAGGATGGAGTGTATAACTTTAATCCTAAGTCTTGAACCCTTAAGGTGTTTAAATCTCTTAATCAATCCATCTAATAATCATCAAGACATCACACTTGTAACTTGGGCCTTGCATTAGGGTTCTAATTCTTCCTTAAGTGGTTAAGAAGGACTAACCCTAGTGTTAATGGACAAGTCCCCCTCAAGTTGTCTTACAAATCATAAAAATTCACTTCATCATCATATCATCAACTAAAATCCACTTAATCAAAGGCTTGTTTTGTCATGAGTTTAATCCCTAATCATGGATTAAGTTGAGGAGTTTTCCTCAGCTTAAACATTCTCATCTATCATCCTTCTTTTAGGATGGTGTAATGAGTCTGTTTAATCCATGATTATGGCTTAACCTCATTACTCAACACTAAACAAAAACACCAAAAAAAAAACATCTAAATAATCACAAGTAGGTTAATGATCCTAATCCTTCATCAAAGGTGATTAAGTGTGAGAATCTGACTTCACACTTAAGGTATTCTCATTACCCCTAAACAGAGGGAAGATGTGATGAGTTTACTAACCCATTGGTTTAGACTTAAGCTCATTAACTTATGACAAACTTTCAAAAGCAATAAAAGACTGAAAACACAAAAAACAAACAATAATCGTCTCCTCCGGGATTCTTTTCTCATCTCCTTCACTCACAATCGAGAACTTGTTTCTTCCGTCTAATGCAAGACAGTTAGCACCTGAGCCAGACAGGTCATACACTTGAGCATAGGCAAGCAAGCAGTTCACAAGTCAATCCTTTCAGTCTCTTTGGGTCGAACTACGGTGTTCTGACTTCCTCATTGCACGAGAGGATACGTAGGCATAACTTAACAGTTATCGAACAAAAGTCTCTGTACATTCCCCCTCCTTCCAGCATTATTCTTTAAGCCTCATAATCATGAGCATACTCTTTCTTACACTGACACTATACATATTACACTTCACACTCTTTTACACTGACACCTGTACATTCTTTTCCAGCTATTTTATACACAGATGGCATTGACACTACCCCTTTAAAACACAAATCTTTTAAGCGTGGATCCCGTCGAGTACGGCGGACAATCTGGGTGCTAATACCTTCCCAGGTTGTAACCAACCCCCTTTCTCAGTCTCTCTGGTTCGCAACCGTCTTATCCATCTCTTTCTAGGTTTATGCAGCATTGCCTTTCCTCCGGGATAAAAATGCCTAGCTGGCGACTCTATTCATCTCCAGTGAGTTCACGGCTGTGTGTTCTCATTGTCCCTCTCGCCGACCGTTCGCGTCTGTACCTTCATCTGAACCAGTTTCATTTGTCGGGAGCGACACTAACTCATCACTTCAGATAGTCTGTCTTTAATCTTGCGTTTTGTTTTCCGTCTTCTGTCATTCTTAGTGCCAACAGTTACATTTGAACCTGTTGATTTATCACTTTGAATACATCATGTATCTGTCTTGTCATCCCTAGCATATTGTTATCCCCAATGAGTTTTCGCCTTCATTTGCATTTCTATGGATCACCATTGCATTTGTCCTCATCATACCATTTACAGCATATTCATCATTAAAAAAAAATCGGCGTGCTAGGGTTCATTCCATCTCGCATGTCATATCCCAAGCAAAACCAAAGAGTCTCTCGCTGATTCATTGCATATCAACGCACTTCATCTGCATTCGGTCAAACTTTTGGGTAATTTAATATTTAATCCTCTTCTACCTCGAATGTCCAAGAACTTTGTTTTTCATACATTCTGGTTCAAGATGATTAAATAGGGGCAACTGTCACACCCTAAAATTTGACCAAACATTTTCAAATTTTCGTTCATTTTTCTGACGCATTTTGTCGATATATCAAAAATCGATCATTTTTTGCATTTAACATCTCATTTTCCATTAATCATACATTTTTCTTCAATTTTATCATTTTATTAACTTTCTAGTTTTTGTTCTAGATGTCGAATTTGATTTTGAGTTGTGTCTTGTAGTATAAATAATTATTATGCTTTAAGTTAGTTAGTTATTCTTTTTCTTTATTTTAAAATAATAATAATAATTCAAAAAAATAATTTAAGTTAGTTTAATTCCAATTTAAGCTTTAATTTAATTTTAGATTAAAATTTAGATTGTTTTTATCAAGTTTATGATTAATCAGTTTAGTGTCTATTTCGTTAATTTTATTAGTTAGTTTTTTTAATTAATTATTGTATTAGCTCAGTTTATTTTAATTAGTTTAGTGTTTCATTTTAATTTTTAATTCTATATATTATTTATCTAGTCCAATGTGTGTTTAGATTTTATTTAATTTTAAGATAGTTTTAATTAGGATAGTTCAATCTTTATTATTTTATTTATTAGTGTTTTATTGGTTTAGTCTAGATGGCCCAAGTATCAACCCATTACTCTTTTTTTTTCCTGCTACACACAGACATGCCATCACTGCTACACCAAACCCATTGACCATGCCAACTGTTGACCTTTTCACCAAAATAAGAGAAAAAACCAAAACCTGCATCTAAAGAGCAAAAAGGGCCAAATCAAATAAATATATAAGAACCAAAAAAAGGCAGCTGACAGAAATGGGGACCCTTTGACCAAATACGCAGGAAACCACCAACAACCAGCTGGATATATATTTTTTCAAATTCATCAAAAAAACGACAAGAGGACTGATTCCGAAAGCGACGCCTTAGCACCCGTTTCAATAACCTTCTTGGCCCACCCTGCTCCTTAAAACCCTCACCTCAAAACAACAATCGGGGGAAATAAACGATAACACCCATTTACAGACTTGCAAACACACTCCATAATACCTCCTTCATCCGTCATAGCCACCTTCACCACAAAACAACAACCACATAAATCTTTAAATAAAAACGAATCTACAAGAACCAGCAGCATATTTGAAACCTGTCCAATCCTTCAACCATCCATTCCGAAACCTTACCGTACCGAAACCACCATGAGTCCGTGAGAACTCAGATTCACCTAACCGCAAAACGCGTCCTCACTGAGCCATAGACCTTCAAACAATCCTCGACAGGACCACCATCAACCTTCATCCAAGTTTCGCCACCACCAAACCCATCATCGCCAACCGTAAACCACCATCCCCGAAATACCCAAATCGCAAACTGAAAACAGAGTGGGGAAAGAAACTTGCGACGTTGTGAGACCACGAGGCTGAGAAAAAACGAGACGGACGGCGGCCTGAGAGTTCGTCGACGACGTTCGAACAAGAAGGTGGTGTTGTTTTCCTCTGAAACTTTTCTTTGAACAACTGATGGAAAGTGATGTTGGTGTCTAAAATGATATTTTCCCTAGGCTGACCTTTTTATATATATCACGTTTAAAAAAGAGAAGAAAAATTGTTTCCATTTTGTTATTGTTAAAAAAATAAAAAAAGAACCCTTATTGGGTTTCCTTGTTTGGACCATAGATTCACTACACATGCACCCTGTTTCCACAAACCCTTTATTACCGTTCCATTTGTTTCTAAGACACTTATTTTCATTTTAATATTTTAGTCTTTAATAAAATCATGTTTAAAAAGCAGAGGTATTTATTTTGTTTCTTTTTGTTTTGTTTTTTTTAGAATATTTCTTTTGTTTTAGATCTTGAGTTCAGCCCATGGATCAGTTCCTTTTCACACACTACTTTATACAACAACACCCTATTTCCATTGTTTTTTATTTATTTGCTTTTTTTATTTTATTTCTATTTTATTATTATTGTTTTAGTGCCTAAAGATTTAGATTTTGACTAAAATAAGTTTTATCCATTACCTTTTATTGTCATTTCTATTTTCTATTTCCTGGGCCGATGATATGACAAAAGGTCACGATAAGTCGTTTCCGACTAATCGCGACCAATATGAGGCCATCTTTTATTTATTCATTTTGTGAGATTAATTTATTCTTATTTCATGATTATTCTATTTAGTATATTTAGTTTTGTTTATTTTATTCTTACATTCTTACACAATATTAAATTCTAACGTTTCCAAGTAATTCATCGCGCCTATACTACACACACGTAAGTCGGTCGCCAAGTGATCGCCGTCTGCACAATTTTTTCTACGCGCCTTAACTAATTTAACAAGGAATAGAATCCCGGAGTCTAGCACTCCGCACGTTCTAGAACGAACTACAACTGGGCTAGCCCCACGCGTAATGTTCGTTTACTCCTTCGTTTTAAAACACATTAATTTTAAAACGTCTAAAAAACAATTATCCAATTTATTTAATTAATTTAATACGGAAACGGAACTCCGGAGTCTAGCACTCCGCACGTTCTAAAATGGACTACAGCTGGGCTAGCCCCACGCAACGTGGTCCATTCGCCTCCCGTATTTGGAAATAAATAATCGCATAAATTAACATATGAAAACAGAGCCCCGGAGTCTAGCACTCCGCCCGTTCTGGATTGGACTGCTACTGAGCTAGCCCCACGCGACGTGTTCAATCACCATTCGTATATCAAAATATCCCATTTATTTTCATAAATTAAATTACGAAAAACAGAACTCCGGAGTCCAGCACTCCGCACGTTCTAAAATGGACTGCAGCTGGGCTAGCCCCACACAACGTGGTCCATTCGCTCTTTTATATCTTAGAAACAACTTAAAACTCACCAACCAATTTAAATCATTTTCATAATTAATTATCGAAAGACGGAACCCTGGAGTCTAGCACTCCGCATGTTTAGGAATGCAATCGCTCCTGGGCTAGCCCCACGCGACGTGGTTCATTCGCCCTTTCGTTTAAAACATCTTAACAAAAGTCAAATACTTTTCTCTAAAACGAACATTGTTTAAATCATTCTATCTCTTGAACAAGCTAGAGCTTCAACCTCCACCGTGAGTATAAGCCAACGCTTAGCAGTAGAATGCGTTTTAAACAATCGTTCATTTAAAAATCACAAACCGTAGTCGCACGAACTACGAAGCTCTGACTTTCCCATTGCACAAGGGAATACGTAGGCACAAGGATTTTAATCCTTCGCGAGCACAATAATAAAAAATTAACTATCTCTCCGGCACCCTAATAAAATTTAATTATTTCTCTGTTTAAATCACAATAATAAAAAATTAACTATCTCTCCGGCACCCTAATAAAATTTAATTATTTCTCTGTTTAAATCACAATAATAAAAAATCTTAATCTTTTCTCCGTCATCTTCATAATAATAATAATTTAAAACTTTAAATTCACTTTTAACAAACATATTAACAATCATTTAGAAGACAAAGACTTAAGATCAAACATTTAATCGCATATTTAGCTAAGAGGTTCCCGTTGAGTACAACGGACGTGAGGGGTGCTAATACCTTCCCCTTGCGTAACCGACTCCCGAACTTAGAATTTGGTTTCGTAAACCATTTCTTATCCTTTATTAGGTTGTATCTATATCTCCTTTTTCTCTCGTAGAATAAATAGAATTAGGTGGCGGCTCTGTTGTTTGTTTTAGGATCGTATTTTTCGAGGTACGACACTATCTACCAAGCTGATGAAGGGGTTGAGGAAGACTGTGAACTCCCCGAAGAATTGAACTCCCCGAAGAATTGGTAAGGTTGTTGAAACAAGAGGAAAGGGTCATTCAGCCTCATCAGGAAGAGATAGAGATCATCAACATCGGGGCTGAAGATGTAAAGAAAGAGATCAAGATTGGGGCCAGTCTGCAGGCCGAGGTAAAGAAAGAGTTGATTGGTATGCTATGGGAGTATGTGTATATCTTTTCCTGGTCGTATCAAGATATGCCAGGGCTGGATACTGACATTGTTGTGCATAAGCTACCACTAAGAGAAGACTGTCCTCCGGTAAAACAAAAGCTGAGAAGAACTCGTCCTGACATGGCAATGAAGATCAAGGAGGAAGTTCAGAAGCAGTGGGATGTCGGATTCCTTGCCGTAACTAGTTATCCACCTTGGGTAGCTAACATTGTGCCTGTACCAAAGAAAGACGCCAAAGTTCAAGTGTGCGTTAATTATCGGGATCTAAACAGAGCAAGTCCAAAGGATGACTTTCCATTACCTCAAATTGATGTGCTGGTAGATAACACCGCTCAATTTTTGGTATTTTCTTTCATGGATGGCTTCTCCGGGTATAATCAGATCAATATGGCACCGGAAGACATGGAGAAAACAACGTTCATTACCCCGTGGGGTACATTCTGCTACAAGGTGATGCCTTTTGGTCTTAAGAACGTTGGGGCAACGTATCAGCGGGCTATGATCACATTGTTCCACGACATGATACACAAAGAAATTGAGTTCTATGTGGACGATATAATTGCCAAGTTCCGAGACGAAGAAGAGCATTTGGTCAATCTCAAAAAGCTGTTTGATAGACTTATAAAGTATAAACTGAGGTTGAATCCAAACAAGTGTACTTTCGGAGTGCGTTCCGGAAAATTGCTGGGTTTCATTGTTAGCCAGAAAGGAATCGAGGTGGATCCTGCAAAAGTAAAAGAAATACAAGATATGCCTGCACCGAAAACAGAAAAAGAAGTGCGCGGGTTTTTAGGGAGATTGAACTACATTTCACGGTTCATATCTCATCTAACTGCCACGTGTGAGCCAATATTCAAATTGCTAAGAAAAGAGAAAACGATCAGGTGGAATGAGGACTGTCAAAGAGCCTTTGAAAAGATAAAATAATATTTGCAGACACCTCCGATTCTAATGCCTCTAGTTCCAGGACGGCCGCTTATCATGTACTTGACTGTGCTAGAAGGGTCAATGGGGTGTGTTCTAGGCCAACATGACGAGTCTGGTCGAAAAGAGTATGCTATTTACTACCTTAGTAAAAAGTTTACCGACTGTGAATCCCGTTACTCACTGCTCGAGAGAACTTGCTGCACTTTGGTATGGGCTGCTCGCCGACTGAGACAGTATATGTTGACCCATACCACACTGCTAATCTCAAAAATGGATCCTGTCAAGTATATTTTCGAGAAACCAGCGTTAACCAGAAGGGTTGCAAGATGGCAAATGATCTTAACAGAGTATGACATACAATATACTTCTTAGAAAGCCGTCAAAGGAAGTGTATTGTCAGATTACCTTGCACAACAACCACTGGAAGATGACTATCAGCCAATGAAGTTTGATTTCCCTGATGAGGACATCATGTACCTCAAAGCAAAAGATTGCGAGGAACCACTTCCAGAGGAGGGGCCAGACCCTGAATCCAAATGGAAGTTGATGTTTGATGGGGAAGTCAATATCAACGGACGTGGAGTCGGTGCTGTTCTTATCACTCCTGAAGGTGTTCACTTTCCCTTCGCTGCCAGAATTACTTTTGGCTGCACCAGCAATAAAGCGGAATACGAGGCGTGCATAATGGGAATAAAGGAGGCTATTAATCTTTGGATTAAGACCCTTGATATATTTGGAGATTCAGCCCTCGTTATCAATCAGATTACCAGCAAGTGGTATACACATCAAGAACACTTAGTTCCTTATAGGGATTATGCCAGAAGACTGTTGACGTTCTTCACGACAGTTAAGCTTCAGTATATACCACGAGATGAGAATCAATTTGCCGATGCATTGGCTACTATTTCTTCGTCCATCAAAGTCTTGTGTTGGAACTATGTACCCAAGATTGACATTTCCAGACTCGAGGCACCAGCTTATGATTTCTCTGTAGACGCAGTGTCTGATGAGAAACCTTGGTACTATGATATCAAGCACTTCCTAGAAAAACAAGAATACCCAGTTGGGGCATCATCCAACGACAAAAAGACCTTAAGACGACTTGCTGTTAGTTTCTTCTTGAATACAGACGGGGTTTTATATAAGAGGAACTTTGACATGGTCTTGCTCAGATGCGTGGATAGACACGAAGCATACCTGTTAATGCAAGAAGTTCACGAGGGATCTTTCGGTACTCATGCAGGAGGGCATGCTATGGCGAAGAAGTTGTTGAGATCGGGGTACTATTGGCTAAAAATGGATGCAGATTGTTGTTCGTACGCCCGTAAGTGCCACAAGTGCCAGATTTATGCAGACAAGGTGCATGTTCCTCTAAGCCCGCTCAACGTCATGTCATCTCCTTGGCCCTTTTCTATGTGGGGCATTGACATGATCGGGAAAATAGAGCCTACTGCTTCAAATGGTCATCGTTTCATTTTGGTTGCGATCGATTACTTTACTAAGTGGGTTGAAGTAACGTCTTACGCCAATGTCACTCGTCAAGTGGTAGCCAGATTTTTGAAGACAGACATTATTTGCAGATACGGAGTGCCCGAGCGAATCATTATTGAAAATGGTTCCAACTTGAACAATAAGATGATGGCAGAATTGTGCCGGGACTTCCAGATTCAGCATCACAATTCTTCTCCTTACCGACCAAAGATGAATGGTGCGGTAGAGGCGGCTGTCGCTCCCGGGATTTTCATCCTAGTACAAACGCGAAAGTGGCGCGGAAAAGGTAGAGTCGCCAGCCAGACATTTTTATCCCGAAAGAATGGGAAAGGTAATGTTGCACAAACCTGAGGAAGAAGGAAAAGAAAAGGTCCTGCGAACCAAAGATCTTGGTTCGGGAGTCGGTTACGACCTGGGAAGGTATTAGCACCCCAGAACGTCCGCCGTACCCGACGGGATCCATGCTTGCTTGTTTGTTTCAAAGGGTGTGAAAGAATATAACTGCTGCTGAACAAATAAACTGCTAACTGGAATGAAAGTGAAATGAGAAAGGGAATAGGAAAAGAAGAATGGAAAGAAAGAGGGAAATGTAAGGAAAATAAAGAATATGCTCGAACGGGCCCTACCCCGCTGCCTACGTACCTCATCAGGATAATGAGGATCAGAGTCGACGTAGTTCGCCTAACTAAGGCGGGAACTATTTGTTTGTGTTTTTTATGCTGGAACTGCGTATGTCTATGCTCAGGTGTTACAGGCTCGTCTGGTACGAGTGCGTCTACCGTCTTGCATGAAAGACAAGTCGTTGCGAGTTTGCGCTGAGAGTGAATGAGATGAGAAGAGAATTCCCGCAGGAAAGTCGCTTATTATTTGTTTTTGTCTTTTATGAGAAGTGTTTTGAATTTGTTTGTGAACATTCTCATACTAAGACCTATCCATCGCGGGAAGTACTTACACCTCGCCCCGAAACAGGACGCGTATAAACACTCCGCAACAAAGTCTCGTGTCGTACAAGAACGTTCAACCTTTATTAGGTATTTTATTATTTTCTTCGTGAGGTGAGAAAGAATGAATCAAGTCGGAAAAAGGACAAAAAACTAAGGGGGACTAAGACCAACCCCAAGTTATTTATTTACAAGTGTGGTCCTATGGTTTATGAGGTTTTCTAATCCTAAAGATTAAAAGGAAAAGAAAGAAGGAAGAAGGATGCAACTTACTTCCTAAGGAAGATAAGTTGATCCTAACAAAGGGGAATCCTACAAAACACAAATATGGAAGGAAAAATGAATTAAAAAGCCTAGAAGAAATGCATAAAAAATAAAGGATAAAGTGAAGTAAACTTACCTCAATCTTCCCCACTACAAAACAAATGTTAATGCACATTTTTATTAAAAAGAATAAGGTAAACACACATTAATTAAATCCTAATTAAATTCTAAGGCACCTTGGACCTAAACTAGACTCTATTTTAATCCTAAAGGAACTAGAAAAATGCTAAAACCAAAATACAGCACCTATTATAGCCCCTTAATACACAAACAACTATGAAACTAAGCCTAACACCAACCAGCTTTTTACAGCCAGCATGCAACATGAAAAAGTAGGTGTAAAAGGTTGCAAACAGCATGTACACCTAACAAATAGCATACATTTTACAACATTTATGCAAAAAAAACAGCTATGAAATGCAAAATCCAGAATTGCTTATTTTCATGTTTAAAGCACAAACTCAATGCAAAAATCACTAATCTCATCATGAACATGTATTTGAACTTAAATCAACATATACCAATGCAAGAACATGAACATTATTGAATGATTATGCAAGCATGCATCTCATGAATTATGCAATAAGTAAATGCACAAAGTAACACCTAAACATGCATATGAACATGGCATATGAACATGCTGATCTTTGATTATGAACATGCAACATGATTGCTCAACAAACATACTAAACTCAATGCAAAATTCAGAATTAAATTGATATGAGTGATGTGATCAAGTATGCAACAAAATGCCACCAAATGCACATACATATGATTATGCAAAATGCAACATAAATCAATTATGAAATGCAAAAAATGATTTAATGCAATGCAAACATATAAAAACCAGAATGCAAAGTGATTATTACATACCTAATGATTGTCGCTCCCACCAAATGAGGCTAGGGCCAAGAGGGGTACAGACGCGAACGATCGGCGAAAGGAGAGAGAACACACAAGGGTGAACTCAGAAGACAAGAGTCGCCAGCTAGGCATTTTTATCCCGGGGGAAAGGTAATGCTGCATAAACCTGAGAAAAGATGGATAAGACGGTTGCGAACCAGAGAGACTGAGAAAGGGGGTTGGTTACAACCTGGGAAGGTATTAGCATCCAGATTGTCCGTCGTACTCGACGGAATCCACGCTTAAAAGATTTGTGTTTTAAAGGGGTAGTGTCAGTGCAATTTGTGTATCAAAGCTGGAAAGAATGCAAGTGTCAGTGTAAAATAAATGTGAGGTGTATAAGAGAGGTGCCAGTGTAAGAACAAGAGTGAAATGCTCAAGACTATGAGGCTTAAATAATAAAGCTGGAGGAGGGGGAATATACAGAGACTTTTGTTCGATAACTATTAAGTTATGCCTACGTATCCTCTCGTGCAATGAGGAAGTCAGAACACCGTAGTTCGACCCAAAGAGACTGAAAGATGGATTGACTTGTGAACTGTTTTCTTGTGAGTGAATGAGATGAGAAAAGAATCCCGTAGGAGACGATTATTGTTTGTTTTTTTGGTGTTTTCAGTCTTTTATTGCTTTTTGGAGTTGGTCATAAGAAAGTGAGCCTAAGCCTAAACCAAAGGGTTAGTAAACTCATCACATCCTCCCTCTGATTAGGGGTAATGAGAATACCTTAAGTATGAAGTAAGCACCTCACACTTAATCACCATGATGTAGGATTAAGATCATTAACCTACTTGCATTTATTTAGATGTTTTTGTGGTTTTTGTTTAGTGTTAAGTAATGAGTTTAAGCCATAATCAAGGATTTAATGGACCCATTACACCATCCTAATAGAAGGATAATAGATGAGAACATTTAAGCTGAGAAAGACTCCTCAACTTAATCCATGATTAGGGATTAACCTCATGACAAAACAAAGCCTTTATTAAAGTGGATTTTAGTTAATGATAAGATTAAGAAGTGATTTTTTATGGTTTGTAAGACAACTTGAGGGGGACTTGTCCATTAACACTAGGGTTAGTCCTTCTTAACCAATTAAGGAAGAATTAGAACCCTAATGCAAGGCCCAAGTTACAAGCTTGATGTCTTAGTGATTATTAGATGGATTTATTAAAGGATTTAAACACATTAAGGGTTTAAAACTTAGGATTAAAGTTATACACTCCATCCTAATAGAAGGATGCAGGCATAAGCTTAATCACAAAGCCTTAAAACCTTTAGGGTTTAGTCCTGGATTATGAGATGAGAAGAGAAGACTCAATGATGACACAAAGGTAAAAGCTAAATGGGGGGACTAATTAAACCCTAATTGTTATCATGCTTAGTTGTTCCTAAGGTTAATGAGGCTTGCAAGAAAGTCTTCAGAGAAACCACCAGGAAGGAAGCAAATGAAAGGAGGAAAAAGCAGAGAGAAGTAAGACAACTTGCTTCACTTAAGAAGACAAGTTGCTTGAAGAAAGAAAATTGGAAAGAGCATGAATGAGCAAGCTCACTCTAATACAAAGATAAAATGCAGCAATGATGCATAAGAGAGATGAAGAGAGATTGTGAGAAGTGAAGGCAAATTCTCTTCTCAAAACAACTTACCACCTGAAAAGTTAGCAAAGAAATGAAATGCAATGCAATGCAAATGAGATGAAATGTCATGATGCAAACCAAAGTCAGAAGCATAGAAATGAATTCAATGATGCTAAGAGATGATGCAAACACATGTCAAGAGTTGTGGATGATCATACAAGGATGTGGATGCAAATGAAGCAAACTTTGAACCATGGAAGTTCATGAAAGTTTATGAAATGCAATGGACATATAACATGGAAAATGAAAGATGCAATGATCAAACATGATTCTAATATGTCCTAAGATGTCTTATGAATCATGTGGATGCACAAAATGTCATGGTAAGTTATTGGATGCAAGCAAATGAGAGATGGATGCAAAAGAAGGCACAAATTAGGGTTTACATACAACATGCAATGCAAAAATTCAAAACCAGAAGCAAATGACATGACAAAAAATTGAAAATGGGGTCAAAGGAACCCTAACCCTACACAAGTTCACTGCCCAAAGGAGGGGACCTAACTCTTAACCTAGTGCAAGTTATGAATTTTCTAAGTCAACTAGGGTTTCAAGGTACCTCACAAAGAAAAATAAAAAACAAATTGAAAATGAAATATGAATTCAAACCAAATTTATCCTATAAACTACATGCCATGAAGGATGCAATGCAAGAAGAACCATCATCAAACTCTCAATGGTTAGGCAGAATGAATTTTTCCAAGTTTGAACAAAAATATTGCCTTTAAAAGAATTTAATTTCAATGAGAATTGTCAAAATACATCAAGAACCAAAAATAAATTTGTTTTGAGAGTTTGATAATGTTTCTAAATGTTTTAAAATGCAATGTGATTTTTTTTGTGATTTTTAAATACTTAAATGCATTTTTAATTAATTAATTTTCATTAACTAATTAAAAATAAACATTTAAATGATTTAAAAATAATTTTTAATGCAAAAAATAAAAATAAAAATATTTTTAGGTTCTGAAAATTAATGAAATGTTTGACAAAAATTTTCAGAATTTTTAAATGTGTTTTGCTATTTTAAATAATTCGTGGAAATTAAATATGAAACAAATGAAATAAAAATGAAATTAAATGGAAAATGAGAAAGTCAAAGGATCTGAAGGCCAGGATTCAAATTCCAGGAGGCGGGAGTTGACTACGCGCGCTAATGGACGACCAGAATTCAAACTCACGTAATTATGATTAAGCCCTAATCCAAAACCCTAATTACTTTCAGATGACCGGAACAGTGTTCCGGTCATCTTCTCCGGCAAGCTCCTCACCCCATCTCCCTCAATACGCAACCCCAAGACCCCTAAAAGCTCCAGAAATGATCCTCTCCTAAACCCCAACAAGAATCAAACATCAAAACTCATTTATTCAACCCCAAAATCATGAATCGAAGCAAAACGGAAAAAAATGGCAGAAATTTCAGAAGATCAATACATGCTTAATACTCAACTATTCTCAAAACTAAAAACATCATGGTGATCAGTGAGACATGTAGAATCATTCTATAACATAAAATAAGAGTTCTGGAAAAATAAATGCCATGGCTACCTGAGCTTGAGCTTTCGAAACAGGGACTTTCTGGCCAGTTCTTTGCTTCAAATCCACTCCAATGATTCCCCCCAAGAGCTTGTGATGCTTGGTTGGAGTTTAAATGGCCTCCAGAAGAAGTTTGCAGAATCTCAGTTCATGGAATGTTGAAATCCTATTTTTGATTGTGGGCCTTTCAGAGCAAATTGATGGTTGGGAAATGATCAGAAGGCTAGGGTGAGTTGTTATGTGGGATTTGTTTTGAGGTTTGAAGCTTGTATAGAGAGATTCGAATGAAAATGCATAAAGGAGGATTTTTGAGAGTACTGACTTGTGGGAAGTTTTAGGCTGTGTTGTGTGTTGTGTTGAGTTCCTTTTGGTACATGTATCAAGTTGGGATAGGTCAGAGAGTTGTTGCTGGCCTATGTTGATTGGTATGGTCCATTTTGCCAAAAGTCAACTTTTGTGTAAGAGGAGGTATGGGCTGGTTCAGTCATGGTACAAGGGCATGGCTTGGCTCAGCTGTGATCAAGGAGAACCATGGAAATGGATTTGAGGCAATGCAGCAGGTGGATTTGAGTTTATGTGAGGTTTTGCAATTTTGTGATCTTTTGGCCCTTTTGAAATTTCTCAAAGATCAAGGCATGAAAATGAACAAATCTTTGGTGCATTCTGATTTTTAGGTCATGGTTCATGTTTGTATAATGCATAGAAATCCATTTGAAGTCACACTTTGCCTTGGCATGAGGTTTTGCAACTTTGTCTCTTTGGTGTAAAACATGAAATTATGTGATTTTTGCCAACTTTGACAAGCCATAACTTTTGATCCAAAATGAATTAGAATGAGTTCTTGTACTTTTTGAAAATGGGAGGATCCATTCTACAACTTTCATGACCAAAGTTTTCTCATTTGAAGCATTTTTGAATCAAAAAGAGAAGGTTGAAAAACTTTCCCAAAATGGCAAGTTTACATTATAAGTCACTTTCCCAAAAAGGCAACTTTGCAAATGGCTTGAAATTATTCAACTTTGTGAGCTTCTAACATCTTCTATGATCAAATAAAGATCATACACATTCAAAATGATGGAGAATTCCCTTTGGTTGGGTCATTGGGGGCCTCAGATGCCCTGATTTTGCACTGACTTGCTCAAGAAGTCATCCCTTGATCAGATGCCTTCCCCATGGAATTTATTCATGAAAATTGATATGCATGATCCTCATAACATATATAGACCAATAGAAATAAGAATGACCAAAAAATTTGGAGTTATGGCCTTTGAAACCAAAACCCTAATTCTAGGTCATCTGTGCAGTTAAACCTGGCTCTGCCTCCATGCCTTTCTCAATTTTTGTGATTCTTTGACTTCTTTGACCTTGTGAGGATACAATATGATGCTTGAACATTCATGGACCCCCTTTTGAAGTGATTTAAGACCTTTGGAGTGGCTCAAATGGCTCAGGGATGGCTCAGATCACAAACCCTAGATGCAGATGACTTTGAATCAATGCAGTGAATCAAAAATGTGGTATGAGATGTGTAAACACCCCAAATTTGCCCTCACCCACTCACACCATGGCTTGTGATCTTTTCATATGCATAAATCCAATCTTACCATCTCATACCACATTTTTGATTCACTGCATTGGTTCAAAGTCATCTGCATCTAGGGTTTGTGATCTGAGCAATCCAAGAGCTTCTTGAGCCACTCCAAAGGTCATCAATCACTCCAAAGGGGTCCATGTATCTTCAAGCATCATATTATATCCTTTAAAAGTCAAGAATGTCAAAGAATCACAAGAACTGAGAATGGTATGGAAGCAGGGTCAGGCTTGACTGCACAGATGACCTAGAATTAGGGTTTTGGTTTCAGAGGCCAAAACTCCAAATTTTTTGGTCATTCTTGTTTCTATTGGTCTCTATATGGTATAGGGAGCATGCATATCAATTTTCATGAAGAAATTCCATGGGGAAGTCATCTGATCAAGAGTTGACTTTCTGGGCAAGTCAGTGTAAAATCAGGGCATCTGAGGCCCCCAATGACCAAACCAAAGGGTGTTCTCCATCATTTTGATTGTGTATGATCTTTATTTGATCATAGAAGATGTTATAAGTTCACAAAATTGAAGAATTTCAAGTCATTTGCAAAGTACAAGAACATGACCTAATTCATTTTGGATCAAAAGTTATGGCTTGTCAAAGTTGGCTAAAATCACAAAATTTGAAGTTTTCTACCAAAGAGACATTTTGCAAAATGGTTTGTTCAAGTGTTCTAAAGGCCTCAAATGTGTATCATTTCTTCACAACATGATCATATAACATCTAAAATTCAGAATGGGCCAAGGGATCACTCATTTTCATGACTTATGGAGCAAGATTTCTCAAAGGAAACAAAAGTGAAGCAAGTTGCAAAAACTCACTCAAGTGTGAATCCACTTGCTTGCTGACTTCACAACCAATCCTATGGCTCTCCACACATCTTGCTGCACAGGACACCCCATTTGTCCTTGGCTAGCTAGTAGCCCATGCCTCTCTTACACAACTTTGACATTTTGGCAACTTGAGCCATACCAATCACAAAAGCACACATCAACTCATCTGACCAATCCCATTAGTTTATACAAACAAAAAGCAAGCCAAAGCACATACAACACAAGCCTGAAAGCACCAAGAACAGAGCTCTCTCATTTTTCACCCCATTTGCAAAAGCTTTCGAAACACTCTCCACAAGCTGCAAACACACAAACCAACTTCACAAATCAACTCAGCACACTTCCCTGGTCACAAACCACCCATCACCATTGCCTGAAACTCCTTGAATCAAGAATACGATTTCCACCCCACCTTGAACAGAACTTCTGCCACCTCAAAAACCAGCCATCATAAACTTCCTCCAAGTATCAAGACTTCATCAGGGGCTCAAGAGGAGTTGTTTGCACAAAGAAAGAAGGTCAGGAAGTTGCAAACTGAGAAAGCTCAAAGCTCAGGTATATCAAGAAATTTTTTCCAGAAATGAGTTTTTAAGTTTCTAATTTGTTCCTCATGCTTTGCTGATCACTCTGATGTTATTACTTTTTGAAATGGTTGAGAAATAAGCATTTAATCGTGTTCTGAAACTTTTCTGACCTAAACATGTTTTGCTTCGATTCACATGATTAATGAATGAAAAATGATTTTTGTTTAGGGGTTTTGATTCAGTGTTGAATGGGGATGATTTCTGGGCCATTAGTTTTCATTTTCATGGGGTTTTGAGGATTTTAGCAACTTTCAGGTGAGGGTCTTGCCGGAGAAGACGGCCGAAAGTCTTCTCCGGCCACCTGAAAGTGATTAGGGTTTAATCTGTGTAATTAATGTAGTTTGAATGTGGTGCGTTGATCTGGCTGACTTAGTCAACTCCCGCGCGTGTTCAAGGGCCCAGATCATTTGATTAGCCCTAATCTCATTTTATTTAATTTAATTAATTCAGATTAGTTTAATTAGGTAAGTTTGAATATCAGCCTTTGGATGTGGCGCCAGTCAACGCACGCGTTTCTCAGTTTAAACCTCAGCCATTGATCATGCTTACTTCCATTAAATTCAGTTTTATTTTCTTTTTATTTCATTTGTTTTCTTCATTTAATTTAAAATAGCAAAACATTTATAAAAATTCTGAAAATTTTTGTGCAAGCTTTTGTTAATTTTCAGAAACCAAAAGCATTTTTATTTTTATTTTTTGCATTAAAAAATATTTTTGAATCATTTAAAAGATTATTTTTAATTAATTAATGAGAATTAATTAATTAAAAATACTTTTAAGTATTTAAAAATCTCCAAAAAATTCATGAAACCTTTAAAATCATTTAGAAACATTGTCCAACCTTCAAACCAAATTTCTTTTTTGATCTTGACCTATTTTGACAATTTTTCATGGAATTAATTTCATTTCAAGGCATTATTTTGATCCAATCTTTGAAAATTCATTTCTGCCTAGTCTTTAAGAGTTGGACTTTGATTCTTTTTGCATTGCATCTTGTATAGCATGTAGTTTATAGGATTAAATTGGCATGATTTGATCTTGCATTTTCAATTTGTTTGACATTTTTCTTGACAAGGTACCTTAAAACCCTAACAATCTTGAGAAATTCATAACCCTCATTAGGTTAAGAGTTAGAACCCCTCCTTTGGGCAGTGAGTTTGTATAGGTTTAGGGTTCCCTTGGATGCATTTTCAATTTTTTATCTTGGTGTTTGCTTCTGGTTTTGGATTTTGTTTTGTGCATTGATCATAAACCCTAATTTATGCCTTCCTTTGCATTCATCTTCCATTTGCTTGCATATCATGACTTGCCATGACATTTTGTGCATCCATTTGATTCATAACACATATTAGGACATATTAGAATCATGTTTGATCATTGCACCTTGCATTTTCCATGTTGTATGTCATTTGCATTTCATAACTTTTCATGTATATCCATGATTCTAAGCATGCTTCTCTTGCATCCATATGCTTGTATGATCATTCCCATGCCTTGTTTCATGTTTGCATCATCTCATAGAATCATTAACATCATGTATATGCTTCTGGTTTTGATTTGTATCATTCCATTTCATCTCATTTTGCATTGCATTGCATTCCTTTCACTAACTTTTCAGGTGGTAAGTAACTTTGAGAAGTAAATTTGCCTTCACTTCTCACAATTCCTTTTCATCTCTCTTATGCATCATTGCTGCATTTTGCCTTGTGTTTGAGATTGAGCTGGCTCTTTCTTCTTCTTCTTACTTTCTTTCCTCAAAGTGACTTGTCTTCTTAACTGAAGCAAGTTATTTTGCTTCTCCTTGCTCCTTTCATCTGCTTCCTGGTGGTTTCTCTGAAGATGTCTCTTGTAAACCTCACAAACCTTAGGAACTTCCAAGCATGACAATAATTAGGGTTTTGATTAGTCCCCCATTTAGCTTTTACCTTTGTGTCTCATTGAGTTTTCTCTTCTCATCTCATAATCAAGGACTAAACCCTAAAGGTTCTAAGGCTTTGTGATTAAGCTTATGCCTGCATCCTTCTATTAGGATGGAGTGTATAACTTTAATACTAAGTGTTAAACCCTTAATGTGTTTAAATCCTTTAATTAATCCACTTAATAACCATCAAGACATAAAGCTTGTAACTTGGGCCTTGCATTAGGGCTCTAATTCTTCCTTAATTGGTCAAGAAGGACTAACCCTAGTGTTAATGGACAAGTCCCCCTCAAGTTGTCTTACAAACCCTAAAACTCACTTCATCATCTAATCATTAACTAAAATCCACTTAAAAAAGGCTTTGTTTTGTCATGAAGTTAATCCCTAATCATGGATTAAGTTGAGGAGCTTTCCTCAGCTTAAACTTTCTCATCTATTATCCTTCTATTAGGATGGTGTAATGAGTCTGTTTAATCCCTGATTATGGCTTAATCTCATTACTTAACACTAAACAAAAACACCAAAAACATCTAAATAATCACAAGTAGGTTAATAATCTTAATCCTACACCATGGTGATTAAGTGTGAGAAGCTGACTTCACAATTAAGGCATTCTCATTACCCCTAATCAGAGGGAAGATGTGATGAGTTTAATAAATCCATTGGTTTAGGCTTAAGCTCATTTTCTTATGACAAATACCAAAAAGCAATAAAAGACTGAAAACACAAAAACAAACAATAATCGTCTCCTCCGGGATTCTTTTCTCATCCCATTCACTCACAAACGAGAACCCGCTTCTTCCGTCTAATGCAAGACAGTTTGCACCTGAGCCAGACAGGTCATACACTTGAGCATAGACAAGTAAGCAGTTCACAAGTCAATTCATCTTTCAGTCTCTTTGAGTCGAACTACGGTGTTCTGACTTCCTCATTGCACGAGAGGATACGTAGGCATAACTTGACAGTTATCGAACAAAAGTCTCTGTATATTCCCCCTCCCTCCAGCATTATCCTTTAAGCCTCATAGTCATGAGCATTTCACTCTTGTTCTCACACTGACACTTCATTTATACACTTCACATTCTTTTACACTGACACTTACATCTTTTTCCAGCTCTTTTGCACACAAAATTGCACTGACACTACCCCTTTAAAACACAAATCTTTTAAGCGTGGATCCCGTCGATTACGGCGGACAATCTGGGTGCTAATACCTTCCCAGGTTGTAACCAACCCCCTTTCTCAGTCTCTCTGGTTCGTGACCGTCTTATCCATATCTTTCTAGGTCTATGCAGCATTACCTTTCCTCCGGGATAAAAATGCCTAGCTGGCGACTCTTTTCTTTTCCTGTGAGTTCACTCCCGTGTGTTCTCACATCCTCTTTTCTCCGACCATTCGCGTCTGTACCTTTATCTGAGCCGGTCTCATTTATCGGGAGCGACAAGATGCTATGATTGAATTTATGCATATGTAAAGATCACAAGCCATGGAGTGAATGTGTGAGGGCAAATTTGGGGTGTTTACAATGATGTATGAACATAGCAACAAAATGCAAGAAATCAAGGCATGCACAAAGAAACACAAAAATGCATAAAACGCAACATGAACGGAATCGTGTCGAAACGACTCGAAATGGGGGAACTAGCTACTGGAAATGGACTCAAAAATTTCCTAAAATCACTACCTAAACATGTATGAACATTAGAGGCACTAGGACTTAGGGCTAAGCAATCAATTAAGCTAAAAAGTCAAAAATCAACAGCATTAACCGGTTAACCAAATGGGTTAACCGGTTAACGGACCTAAAACAACAACATTTTGGCCAAAAACGCACGCGTTAACCGGTTAACGCTGAACAAAATTGAAAAAAAACTTTTAAAATAAGTGCTTTTGGCCACAATCTTGCTTCTAATGATCCCTAACCTTCCTAGAAACATGCTACCACTAATTTCTACTTAATTTGAGCTTATTTACACATGATAGAATCTATATCTATTAACACCTTAAATCCAAATTCAACCAAAACCACAAATCACAAGCAAACATAATCGAAACGGAATTGATTTTAAACAAAGCGAAAAGCACTTAAAGAATGCCAAAAGTGGTGAGATGAAGAGAATAACTTAAAGGAGAAGTGATTAAGATCACCAACCTACGAAGCGGAGGAATGCTTCAGTGATTGTTGCAAGACTCGGAGCTTGAATCGAAGAGAAAACCGAAAAACCGAGAAATCGCAAAATAAATGCGTTCTTGACATTTTGATCCTCTTGCACTTCCGATAAGCCGAAAACTTCAACAAAATTAGTAGCTTATCCTTCTTCAATCGACAAAATATGAAGGTTGGAGGCTTAAGCTTCAAGATCTTCAAGTTTCAATGTGAAACTTGAAGAGCTTATTGAAAAAGCTTTGGTGAGAGGGAGAGGAAAAGTGAGAGAGAAAAAGTGCTTATCAAAGAGTGAAAAATTGGAAAATGGTCTTCAACCCCTTTGGTTTGGATGAAAATGGCTTAAATAGAGGCTAGGCTTGGAGCTAGGTTTGGGTTTGGGGTTGGAAAAGGGAATATTCCTTGGAACACTCTAGAAGATGGTAGAAGATGGTGGAAGCTTCCAAGGGAAATGGAGTGGAATTGAAATGGAAAAACAAGATGGAAAGAATGAAAGGAAGTGTGGAAAGAAAGTGGAAGGAAAAGTGGAGAGAAATGGTGAAACCAACTACCTTTCAAATGATTTTTCTTTGTTTTGTTTATGATTCCTCCATCGTTTCTTGACCAAACTTGAACCATAGGAACATTGTAACTCTAAATTCATGATCTCGATCTTAAAAGTCCAGAGTCGACCCCTTTTACCTAGCCCGATTGCCTTTTCTCCGATCCCTCGATTTTCCGTCGTCCGACCAGTCGAACCTCTTCCAAAATGAATTTGTGGACGAGATTTGAATCCTAGGCAGTTGACATCATATATAAGAAAAAAGAATCCTCTTTGAATCGAAACTTCATGCCGAAGCCCCGGTAGAAGTGAAACCCTAATTCGACTCTTTTATCAGGAGATGTTGCACTGCTTGCCTCCTTCAATCAAACCCCCATCTTTCCATGGCTCGTGGCTTCAAGTGAAGACTTGTGGAATATTGTGAACCCCTTGCACAGGATTGGGAAGCTTTGTGGCCCTTCGGTAGCCTCTTCATAGCTTTCGGTTGCTCCGATCATTGATCACATACCCATGCCTCAGCTATGCAATGTTTGATGCAATGTTTTTGGTTATTTTATGAATCCATATATGCAAAATGCTATGCAAAATGTTGAGGATATGAGAGGGAAAATTTTGAGATATTACAGCGGCAAATTTCTCTTTCAGAGTATTCATGAACATGTCGGCCATTTCTCTTTCCGACATGGGTGGCTGGACAACAGCAGCGAGCTGTCTCCACCTTTGGGCATATTCCCTGAAGCTTTCTCTGGAAGATTGAGACATTCCCATCAGAAGGGTCTTGTTAGGAGCCATGTCCAGGTTATATTGGTATTGTCTGATGAAGGCTTCAGCTAAGTCCTTCCAGCACCTGATAGTAGCTCTGGTCAAGTGTGAATACCACTCTCTCGAAGCCCCTGTCAAACTGTCTTCAAAATAGAACATCCACTGCTTTTCATCCATGGTATATGCTTTAAGTCTTCCTAGAAAAGACTGCAGGTGAGTTCGTGGACAGGAGGTTCCATTGTATTTCTCGAAGCACGGAGGTTTGAACTTGTGGGGAATTCTTACCCCATCCACTAACCCCATATCCATTACATCGAAGCCCAAAGAGTTTTGAGACTCCAGAGATCTCAACTTCTCAGCAATTTCATCAAACCTCCTATCATAGACTTCATCTCCAGCTCCCATGACAGTGAACTGCTCTTCCTGGGGATCTTCTTGCAAGATTCTCCCCCCAGTAGTATTTCCTTGCACATTACCCGGGATGTTGACTTCCGGATCTAGATGAGGTCCAAATACAGGTGGATTAACATGAGGTTGACCCCTCTCATTATTACTAGTTCCTCCAGTTTCGGGATGAGATTCTTCGGGAGTTTGTCTTTCTACCAATGCCCTTAACCTTTCTTGGCTCTGAGCCAAGCCAGTCATTACTGTCATGAATTGGGCCATTTGGTTTCTCATCTCCACTCTTTCGTTAGCCATCTGGGTCCTGACCTCAGTCAGGTCTTGCTGTACTTGCTCCATGAGAATACCCAGAAGGTTGTTACGAGTAGGATACCGGTGTGCACGGTTGACAGGGAACACCCTTCTGCGAGCAATATTTCCTGAAGTCAAAGCAAAGTTAGAAACAAACAAAAACAAAACCTACAAAACAAAGTAAAAGTTAGTATGCAATGCAGTATGCTTATTTATTTTCCAAGGTATCCGACTTGGCTCTTGGTTTTGACCTTTCCAGACCTCGAGGAAGATGCTTTGATGTTGTTGAGAAAAGAAAACCCAAATAGAAACAAACTAAAATATATTACAAAAGATGAATAATACATAGTCTGTTTTTACAACATATGCCCCTGGAGGGTCAAAATACAACACAAAAGAAAAGTACATCAGATGAAAACAACAACAATCAAAAAGTCAGACATCTAGTCCAAACTCATCCTCCTTAACCTCCTTCAAAAGCGCCTCAGTCACTGGACCAGCCGGATGCTCTGTAATAGTCCTGATGAGGAGGTTTCTGGTGGCAATGGCAGTGGTCAGCTTTTTGTGCCTGTCCTGGTCCTTTGATCTCTTCAAACCAGCCCTAAGCTTCAACTCTGAAATCTCCTTCTGGGCTGCCAGCAAAGCTTCCTGTTGCTTCTTTTCATTGGCCTCTAACTGCTCAATCTTGGCTTGAGTTCTCTTATCTTCTTGTGTCCGGGCTTCAGTGATCCTGACCCACCTAGCCTGACTCTCTTGCAAATAGAGCTCAGTCTTAGCCTTCTGAAGCTTGGCCTCTTTACATGCATTCTTCAATATTTGTTCCCCAGCTCTTGCTTTCCTGATGTAGTCCTCTGTTTTCTCAATCTTGGCCAGATGCTCCATCCTAAGCTTTTCCAACCTCTCAATGTCCAGACGACCATCACTCCTCTCCCAAAGGGTCTTCTTCAGAGCTTGAGACAGATTCTCATTTCTTTCCTTCAGCTTCTCAAATTCTTCCAGGCTGACAGTGGCTGCTGGCTGAGCTGTAGATGGCCCTGGTATATCCTCAATGGTGAAGGGCATTCCAGTAATCTGAGCTCTAGCATGAGACCAGTCATAGTACTGAGCTGAAGCAACATTATTGCACCTTCCAAGAATAGCCATCCCTTTTGTCTGGATGTTGTCCCAAGCCCAGGATGCTTGTCTGACAGCAGCTAGATTAGGCTTTATCTCACAATACAGGGTCTCAGCTAAATCTTGTACTCTATGAGGGTGAACCAAAGCATAGCCCAATTGTCTCTTAAACAACAAAGGATTGTAGTTGATGCAACCCTTTACTCCTATTAGAGGTACATTTGGGTATTGCCCATAGCTAGTGATGATGTCCTTGCCTTTGGTGCTCTGGGTGCACCATCTGATGTCATCTGAAGTCAAAGCAATAAGTCTCTTAGCCCAATTCTTCTGTTGGTGGGGATTCAGGAAGGCATCTGTCTTAGGTAGGTGTTTGAGCAGCCAAGTGTGAAACAGAGGAGCACAACATCTCACCAACTTTCCTCTTTGTTTCTCATTCCTCTGATGAATGGAGTAATAGAAATCTCCCAGCAATGTGGGTCCTGGGTTCCTCAGAAGGAAAAGATGAATGGCATTCTTGCTGATAAATTTGGGCTCATCTACAAACAGTATAACCCCATATATGCTGAGGGCTAACAATGCACAAACTGCCCTCCATTCTCCCAAAGAGGTCTTCAGGATGGCCTGAGAAATCAAGAAATCCAAGTGTAAACCAGGGATCCCAGCCTTTGTTGTCATGCTTTGCTCAATCAAAGTAGGCTCAAGGTACAGTGCTTTTGCTACTTCTCCATTGCTGGGAGAAGTCATCTCTGGGTTGAAGGGGACACCACCCCTGACAGGTACTCCAATCAATGATGAAAATTCCTCCAATAGAGGTCCTAGCTGAAAGTCTGGGAATGTGAAGCATCTCAAAGGAGGGTCATAAAACTGTAGGCAGGTGTGGATCATACTCCTCTGAGAAGGGTCTAGGTCCATGACCATATCCAGGATACCTCCATAATGCTCTCTGAATAAAGGGATATGGTCAGGGGTGATAAGTGACTGGACCTGCCTGATACCAGTCAACACAGGCTCAAAGAAATGGTATGAAATGTTGCTTTTCCTGGGAGTAGCCATGACTGCTGATGAAGAGCTGAAGACAAGTGCTGATGAGGATCAAGACTGATACTGGAGATGAGCCACTGACAGGCTAGTGCTGATGATGATGAAGATAGCTGAAGCAGACAACTGATGAAGACAACTGAAGCAGGGGTCTATACAAGTGAAGGGGTCAAAACCAAACCAGATATAATGTGGATACCCTGAAAAACAAATAAACAAATGTTAAATGATGTAATGATGATGTATGCAAATGATATGCAAGGGTTTGTGATCAAGCTGGATCTGATTATCTGTCTTGATATAAAGTCCATGTATGTTCAAGAAGTCCAGCTGGAGGTTTAGAAATCCAGCAACCAGGGTGGGGGACTCAAATAAAGAGTCACATATCCAGGGTTAAATCACAAGAACTGTCCAAAGTGAAGTACTCTTAATTAAAACAAGTAACTGGGTATGATGTGGCCAATGGTACCTGCAAACCTGTAAACAGCCCAACCCCCTCACAGGTGATGTTCTAAAACAAGGATTCTCAGACTTGGATCAGTTATGAGAAGTGTAAACACTTCTAACCCGGAGGTATAGTGTTTACAATAACCATAAAAGATCCTCCTCTAATTCACCTCAGTTTCTGAAGGTCATAGTAAAGGTCATCCAGACTTAGCAGGCTTCCTAGATAGCCCTAGCACTACAGGAAATCTGTAGCACAGAGTTCTCAAGAAGAAACCCACATCTGAACCGTGTTTCATATTCCCGCACCAGACCGAAATGGAATGGGAAAGAACATGAACCACTCTAGCCTAGGTGTCACTCAGGTCCCAGGTATAGGACCTTAAACTCTCAATGGAACCCCACCCACCAAGACAGAAGAACAAATCCAGCAATGATAATGACAGTATGAAATATGAAAAACTGTAAAGGAAAGTAATAAATAAAGTTGTACATAAAGCAATAAATAAAGCAAATATATAAACACAAATAGCACATAACAACCTAATAAACAAAAATCAAACAAGCGCTAGGAGGAACCCACAAAAAGAACCAGAAGCCCTGGTTACAGTATAAGGGTCCCCAGTAGAGTCGCCAAGCTGTCACTCCCACCAAATGAGGATAGGGCCAAGAGGGGTACAGACGCGAACGATCGGCGAAAGGAGAGAGAACACACAAGGGTGAACTCAGAAGACAAGAGTCGCCAGCTAGGCATTTTTATCCCGGGGGAAAGGTAATGCTGCATAAACCTGAGAAAAGATGGATAAGACGGTTGCGAACCAGAGAGACTGAGAAAGGGGGTTGGTTACAACCTGGGAAGGTATTAGCACCCAGATTGTCCGTCGTACTCGACGGGATCCACGCTTAAAAGATTTGTGTTTTAAAGGGGTAGTGTCAGTGCAATTTGTGTATCAAAGCTGGAAAGAATGCAAGTGTCAGTGTAAAATAAATGTGAGGTGTATAAGAGAGGTGCCAGTGTAAGAACAAGAGTGAAATGCTCAAGACTATGAGGCTTAAATAATAAAGCTGGAGGAGGGGGAATATATAGAGACTTTTGTTCGATAACTGTTAAGTTATGCCTACGTATCCTCTCGTGCAATGAGGAAGTCAGAACACCGTAGTTCAACCCAAAGAGACTGAAAGATGGATTGACTTGTGAACTGCTTGCTTGCCTATGCTCAAGTGTATGACCTGTCTGGCTCAGGTGCAAACTGTCTTGCATTAGACGGAAGAAGCGAGTTCTCGTTTGTGAGTGAATGAGATGAGAAAAGAATCCCGTAGGAGACGATTATTGTTTGTTTTTTTGGTGTTTTCAGTCTTTTATTGCTTTTTGGAGTTGGTCATAAGAAAGTGAGCCTAAGCCTAAACCAAAGGGTTAGTAAACTCATCACATCCTCCCTCTGATTAGGGGTAATGAGAATACCTTAAGTATGAAGTAAGCACCTCACACTTAATCACCATGATGTAGGATTAAGATCATTAACCTACTTGCATTTATTTAGATGTTTTTGTGGTTTTTGTTTAGTGTTAAGTAATGAGTTTAAGCCATAATCAAGGATTTAATGGACCCATTACACCATCCTAATAGAAGGATAATAGATGAGAACATTTAAGCTGAGAAAGACTCCTCAACTTAATCCATGATTAGGGATTAACCTCATGACAAAACAAAGCCTTTATTAAAGTGGATTTTAGTTAATGATAAGATTAAGAAGTGATTTTTTATGGTTTGTAAGACAACTTAAGGGGGACTTGTCCATTAACACTAGGGTTAGTCCTTCTTAACCAATTAAGGAAGAATTAGAACCCTAATGCAAGGCCCAAGTTACAAGCTTGATGTCTTAGTGATTATTAGATTGATTGATTAAAGGATTTAAACACATTAAGGGTTTAACACTTAGGATTAAAGTTATACACTCCATCCTAATAGAAGGATGCATGCATAAGCTTAATCACAAAGCCTTAAAACCTTTAGGGTTTAGTCCTGGATTATGAGATGAGAAGAGAAGACTCAATGATGACACAAAGGTAAAAGCTAAATGGGGGGACTAATAAAACCCTAATTGTTATCATGCTTAGTTGTTCCTAAGGTTAATGAGGCTTGCAAGAAAGTCTTCATAGAAACCACCAGGAAGGAAGCAGATGAAAGGAGGAAAAAGCAGAGAGAAGCAAGACAACTTGCTTCACTTAAGAAGACAAGTTGCTTGAAGAAAGAAAATGGGAAAGAGCATGAATGAGCAAGCTCACTCTAATACAAAGATAAAATGCAGCAATGATGCATAAGAGAGATGAAGAGAGATTGTGAGAAGTGAAGGCAAATTCACTTCTCAAAACAACTTACCACCTGAAAAGTTAGCAAAGAAATGAAATGCAATGCAATGCAATGCAAATGAGATGAAATGTCATGATGAAAACCAAAGTCAGAAGCATAGACATGACTTCAATGATGCTAAGAGATGATGCAAACACATGTCAAGAGTTGTGGATGATCATACAAGGATGTGGATGCAAATGAAGCAAACTTTGAACCATGGAAGTTCATGAAAGTTTATGAAATGCAATGGACATATAACATGGCAAATGAAAGATGCAATGATCAAACATGATTCTAATATGTCCTAAGATGTCTTATGAATCATGTGGATGCATAAAATGTCATGGTAAGTTATTGGATGCAAGCAAATGAGAGATGGATGCAAAAGAAGGCACAAATTAGGGTTTACATACAACATGAAATGCAAAAATTCAAAACCAGAAGCAAATGACATGACAAAAAATTGAAAATGGGGTCAAAGGAACCCTAACCCTACACAAGTTCACTGCCCAAAGGAGGGGACCTAACTCTTAACCTAGTGCAAGTTATGAATTTTCTAAGTCAACTAGGGTTTCAAGGTACCTCACAAAGAAAAATACAAAACAAATTGAAAATGAAATATGAATTCAAACCAAATTTATCCTATAAACTACATGCCATGAAGGATGCAATGCAAGAAGAACCATCA
Source organism: Lathyrus aphaca (assembly GCA_963966055.1). Classification (NCBI taxonomy): domain Eukaryota; kingdom Viridiplantae; phylum Streptophyta; class Magnoliopsida; order Fabales; family Fabaceae; genus Lathyrus; species Lathyrus aphaca. Next base: position 228,622,400 of record OZ014520.1, on the reverse strand, counting down.
TCAAACTCTCAATGGTTAGGCAGAATGGATTTTTCCAAGTTTGAACAAAAATATTGCCTTTAAAAGAATTTAATTTCAATGAGAATTGTCAAAATACATCAAGAACCAAAAATAAATTTGTTTTGAGAGTTTGATAATGTTTCTAAATGTTTTAAAATGCAATGTGAATTTTTTTGTGATTTTTAAATACCTAAATGCATTTTTAATTAATTAATTTTCATTAAATAATTAAAAATAAACATTTAAATGATTTAAAAATAATTTTTAATGCAAAAAATAAAAATAAAAATATTTTTGGGTTCTGAAAATTAATGAAATGTTTGACAAAAATTTTCAGAATTTTTAAATGTGTTTTGCTATTTTAAATAATTCGTGGAAATTAAATATGAAACAAATGAAATAAAAATGAAATTAAATGGAAAATGAGAAAGTCAAAGGATCTGAAGGCCAGGATTCAAATTCCAGGAGGCGGGAGTTGACTACGCGCGCTAATGGACGACCAGAATTCAAACTCACGTAATTATGATTAAGCCCTAATCCAAAACCCTAATTACTTTCAGATGACCGGAACAGTGTTCCGGTCATCTTCTCCGGCAAGCTCCTCACCCCATCTCCCTCAATACGCAACCCCAAGACCCCTAAAGCTCCAGAAATGATCCTCTCCTCAACCCCAACAAGAATCAAACATCAAAACTCATTTATTCAACCCCAAAATCATGAATCGAAGCAAAACGGAAAAAAATGGCAGAAATTTCAGAAGATCAATACATGCTTAATACTCAACTATTCTCAAAAATAAAAACATCATGGTGATCAGTGAGACATGTAGAATCATTCTATAACATAAAATAAGAGTTCTGGAAAAATAAATGCCATGGCTACCTGAGCTTGAGCTTTCGAAACAGGGACTTTCTGGCCAGTTCTTTGCTTCAAATCCACTCCAATGATTCCCCCCAAGAGCTTGTGATGCTTGGTTGGAGTTTAAATGGCCTCCAGAAGAAGTTTGCAGAATCTCAGTTCATGGAATGTTGAAATCCTATTTTTGATTGTGGGCCTTTCAGAGCAAATTGATGGTTGGGAAATGATCAGAAGGCTAGGGTGAGTTGTTCTGTGGGATTTGTTTTGAGGTTTGAAGCTTGTATAGAGAGATTCGAATGAAAATGCATAAAGGAGGATTTTTGAGAGTACTGACTTGTGGGAAGTTTTAGGTTGTGTTGTGTGTTGTGTTGAGTTCCTTTTGGTACATGTATCAAGTTGGGATAAGTCAGAGAGTTGTTGCTGGCCTATGTTGATTGGTATGGTCCATTTTGCCAAAAGTCAACTTTTGTGTAAGAGGAGGTATGGGCTGGTTCAGTCATGGTACAAGGGCATGGCTTGGCTCAGTTGTGATCAAGGAGAACCATGGAAATGGATTTGAGGCAATGCAGCAAGTGGATTTGAGTTTATGTGAGGTTTTGCAATTTTGTGATCTTTTGGCCCTTTTGAAATTTCTCAAAGATCAAGGCATGAAAATGAACAAATCTTTGGTGCATTCTGATTTTTAGGTCATGGTTCATGTTTGTATAATGCATAGAAATCCATTTGAAGTCACACTTTGCCTTGGCATGAGGTTTTGCAACTTTGTCTCTTTGGTGTAAAACATGAAATTATGTGATTTTTGCCAACTTTGACAAGCCATAACTTTTGATCCAAAATGAATTAGAATGAGTTCTTGTACTTTTTGAAAATGGGAGGATCCATTCTACAACTTTCATGACCAAAGTTTTCTCATTTGAAGCATTTTTGAATCAAAAAGAGAAGGTTGAAAAACTTTCCCAAAATGGCAAGTTTACATTATAAGTCACTTTCTCAAAAAGGCAACTTTGCAAATGGCTTGAAATTATTCAACTTTGTGAGCTTCTAACATCTTCTATGATCAAATAAAGATCATACACATTCAAAATGATGGAGAATGCCCTTTGGTTGGGTCATTGGGGGCCTCAGATGCCCTGATTTTGCACTGACTTGCTCAAGAAGTCATCCCTTGATCAGATGCCTTCCCCATGGAATTTCTTCATGAAAATTGATATGCATGATCCTCATAACATATAGAGACCAATAGAAACAAGAATGACCAAAAAATTTGGAGTTATGGCCTTTGAAACCAAAACCCTAATTCTAGGTCATTTGTGCAGTTAAACCTGGCTCTGCCTCCATGCCTTTCTCAGTTCTTGTGATTCTTTGACTTCTTTGACCTTGTGAGGATACAATATGATGCTTGAACATTCATGGACCCCATTTTGAAGTGATTGAAGACCTTTGGAGTGGCTCAAATGGCTCAGGGATGGCTCAAATCACAAACCCTAGATGCAGATGACTTTGAATCAATGCAGTGAATCAAAAATGTGGTATGAGATGCTATGATTGAATTTATGCATATGTAAAGATCACAAGCCATGGAGTGAATGGGTGAGGGCAAATTTGGGGTGTTTACAATGATGTATGAACATAGCAACAAAATGCAAGAAATCAAGGCATGCACAAAGAAACACAAAAATGCATAAAACACAACATGAACGGAATCGTGTCGAAACGACTCGAAATGGGGGAACTAGCTACTGGAAATGGACTCAAAAATTTCCTAAAATCACTACCTAAACATGTATGAACATTAGAGGCACTAGGACTTAGGGCTAAGCAATCAATTAAGCTAAAAAGTCAAAAATCAACAGCATTAACCGGTTAACCAAATGGGTTAACCGGTTAACGGACCTAAAACAACAACATTTTGGCCAAAAACGCACGCGTTAACCGGTTAACGCTGAACAGAATTGAAAAAAAACTTTTAAAATAAGTGCTTTTGGCCACAATCTTGCTTCTAATGATCCCTAACCTTCCTAGAAACATGCTACCACTAATTTCTACTTAATTTGAGCTTATTTACACATGATAGAATCTATATCTATTAACACCTTAAATCCAAATTCAACCAAAACCACAAATCACAAGCAAACATAATCGAAACGGAATTGATTTTAAACAAAGCGAAAAGCACTTAAAGAATTCCAAAAGTGGTGAGATGAAGAGAATAACTTAAAGGAGAAGTGATTAAGATCACCAACCTACGAAGCGGAGGAATGCTTCAGTGATTGTTGCAAGACTCGGAGCTTGAATCGAAGAGAAAACCGAAAACCGAGAAATCGCAAAATAAATGCGTTCTTGACATTTTGATCCTCTTGCACTTCCGATAAGCCGAAAACTTCAACAAAATTAGTAGTTTATCCTTCTTCAATCCACAAAATATGAAGGTTGTAGGCTTAAGCTTCAAGATCTTCAAGTTTCAATGTGAAACTTGAAGAGCTTATTGAAAAAGCTTTGGTGAGAGGGAGAGGAAAAGTGAGAGAGAAAAAGTGCTTATCAAAGAGTGAAAAATTGGAAAATGGTCTTCAACCCCTTTGGTTTGGATGAAAATGGCTTAAATAGAGGCTAGGCTTGGAGCTAGGTTTGGGTTTGGGGTTGGAAAAGGGAATATTCCTTGGAACACTCTAGAAGATGGTAGAAGATGGTGGAAGCTTCCAAGGGAAATGGAGTGGAATTGAAATGGAAAAACAAGATGGAAAGAATGAAAGGAAGTGTGGAAAGAAAGTGGAAGGAAAAGTGGAGAGAAATGGTGAAACCAACTACCTTTCAAATGATTTTTCTTTGTTTTGTTTATGATTCCTCCATCGTTTCTTGACCAAACTTGAACCATAGGATCATTGTAACTCTAAATTCATGATCTCGATCTTAAAAGTCCAGAGTCGACCCCTTTTACCTAGCCCGATTGCCTTTTCTCCGATCCCTCGATTTTTCGTCGTCCGGCCAGTCGAACCTCTTCCAAAATGAATTTGTGGACGAGATTTGAATCCTAGGCAGTTGACATCATATATAAGAAAAAAGAATCCTCTTTGAATCGAAACTTCATGCCGAAGCCCCGGTAGAAGTGAAACCCTAATTCGACTCTTTTATCAGGAGATGTTGCACTGCTTGCCTCCTTCAATCAAATCCCCATCTTTCCATGGCTCGTGGCTTCAAGTGAAGACTTGTGGAATATTGTGAACCCCTTGCACAGGATTGTGAAGCTTTGTGGCCCTTCGGTAGCCTCTGCATAGCTTTCGGTTGCTCCGATCATTGATCACATACCCATGCCTCAGCTATGCAATGTTTGATGCAATGTTTTTGGTTATTTTATGAATCCATATATGCAAAATGCTATGCAAAATGTTGAGGATATGAGAGGGAAAATTTTGAGATATTACAGCGGCAAATTTCTCTTTCAGAGTATTCATGAACATGTCGGCCATTTCTCTTTCCGACATGGGTGGCTGGACAGCAGCAGCGAGCTGTCTCCACCTTTGGGCATATTCCCTGAAGCTTTCTCTAGAAGATTGAGACATTCCCATCAGAAGGGTCTTGTTAGGAGCCATGTCCAGGTTATATTGGTATTGTCTGATGAAGGCTTCAGCTAAGTCCTTCCAGCACCTGATAGTAGCTCTGGTCAAGTGTGAATACCACTCTCTCGAAGCCCCTGTCAAACTGTCTTCAAAATAGAACATCCACTGCTTTTCATCCATGGTATATGCTTTAAGTCTTCCTAGAAAAGACTGCAGGTGAGTTCGTGGACAGGAGGTTCCATTGTATTTCTCGAAGCACGGAGGTTTGAACTTGTGGGGAATTCTTACCCCATCCACTAACCCCATATCCATTACATCGAAGCCCAAAGAGTTTTGAGACTCCAGAGATCTCAACTTCTCAGCAATTTCATCAAACCTCCTATCATAGACTTCATCTCCAGCTCCCATGACAGTGAACTGCTCTTCCTGGGGATCTTCTTGCAAGATTCTCCCCCCAGTAGTATTTCCTTGCACATTACCCGGGATGTTGACTTCCGGATCTAGATGAGGTCCAAATACAGGTGGATTAACATGAGGTTGACCCCTCTCATTATTACTAGTTCCTCCAGTTTCGGGATGAGGTTCCTCGGGAGTTTGTCTTTCTACCAATGCCCTTAACCTTTCTTGGCTCTGAGCCAAGCCAGTCATTACTGTCATGAATTGGGCCATTTGGTTTCTCATCTCCACTCTTTCGTTAGCCATCTGGGTCCTGACCTCAGTCAGGTCTTGCTGTACTTGCTCCATGAGAATACCCGGAAGGTTGTTACGAGTAGGATACCGGTGTGCACGGTTGACAGGGAACACCCTTTTGCGAGCAATATTTCCTGAAGTCAAAGCAAAGTTAGAAACAAACAAAAACAAAACCTACAAAACAAAGTAAAAGTTAGTATGCAATGCAGTATGCTTATTTATTTTCCAAGGTATCCGACTTGGCTCTTGGTTTTGACCTTTCCAGACCTCGAGGAAGATGCTTTGATGTTGTTGAGAAAAGAAAACCCAAATAGAAACAAACTAAAATATATTACAAAAGATGAATAATACATAGTCTGTTTTTACAACATATGCCCCTGGAGGGTCAAAATACAACACAAAAGAAAAGTACATCAGATGAAAACAACAACAATCAAAAAGTCAGACATCTAGTCCAAACTCATCCTCCTTAACCTCCTTCAAAAGCGCCTCAGTCACTGGACCAGCCGGATGCTCTGTAATAGTCCTGATGAGGAGGTTTCTGGTGGCAATGGCAGTGGTCAGCTTTTTGTGCCTGTCCTGGTCCTTTGATCTCTTCAAACCAGCCCTAAGCTTCAACTCTGAAATCTCCTTCTAGGCTGCCAGCAAAGCTTCCTGTTGCTTTTTTTCATTGGCCTCTAACTGCTCAATCTTGGCTTGAGTTCTCTTATCTTCTTGTGTCCGGGCTTCAGTGATCCTGACCCACCTAGCCTGACTCTCTTGCAAATAGAGCTCAGTCTTAGCCTTCTGAAGCTTGGCCTCTTTACATGCATTCTTCAATATTTGTTCCCCAGCTCTTGCTTTCCTGATGTAGTCCTCTGTTTTCTCAATCTTGGCCAGATGCTCCATCCTAAGCTTTTCCAACCTCTCAATGTCCAGACGACCATCACTCCTCTCCCAAAGGGTCTTCTTCAGAGCTTGAGACAGATTCTCATTTCTTTCCTTCAGCTTCTCAAATTCTTCCAGGCTGACAGTGGCTGCTGGCTGAGCTGTAGATGGCCCTGGTATATCCTCAATGGTGAAGGGCATTCCAGTAATCTGAGCTCTAGCATGAGACCAGTCATTGTACTGAGCTGAAGCAACATTATTGCACCTTCCAAGAATAGCCATCCCTTTTGTCTGGATGTTGTCCCAAGCCCAGGATGCTTGTCTGACAGCAGCTAGATTAGGCTTTATCTCACAATACAGGGTCTCAGCTAAATCTTGTACTCTGTGAGGGTGAACCAAAGCATAGCCCAATTGTCTCTTAAACAACAAAGGATTGTAGTTGATGCAACCCTTTACTCCTATTAGAGGTACATTTGGGTATTGCCCATAGCTAGTGATGATGTCCTTGCCTTTGGTGCTCTGGGTGCACCATCTGATGTCATCTGAAGTCAAAGCAATAAGTCTCTTAGCCCAATTCTTCTGTTGGTGGGGATTCAGGAAGGCATCTGTCTTAGGTAGGTGTTTGAGTAGCCAAGTGTGAAACAGAGGAGCACAGCATCTCACCAACTTTCCTCTTTGTTTCTCATTCCTCTAATGAATGGAGTAATAGAAATCTCCCAGCAATGTGGGTCCTGGGTTCCTCAGAAGGAAAAGATGAATGGCATTCTTGCTGATAAATTTGGGCTCATCTACAAACAGTATAACCCCATATATGCTGAGGGCTAACAATGCACAAACTGCCCTCCATTCTCCCAAAGAGGTCTTCAGGATGGCCTGAGAAATCAAGAAATCCAAGTGTAAACCAGGGATCCCAGCCTTTGTTGTCATGCTTTGCTCAATCAAAGTAGGCTCAAGGTACAGTGCTTTTGCTACTTCTCCATTGCTGGGAGAAGTCATCTCTGGGTTGAAGGGGACACCACCCCTGACAGGTACTCCAATCAATGATGAAAATTCCTCCAATAGAGGTCCTAGCTGAAAGTCTGGGAATGTGAAGCATCTCAAAGGAGGGTCATAAAACTGTAGGCAGGTGTGGATCATACTCCTCTGAGAAGGGTCTAGGTCCATGACCATATCCAGGATACCTCCATAATGCTCTCTGAATAAAGGGATATGGTCAGGGGTGATAAGTGACTGGACCTGCCTGATACCAGTCAACACAGGCTCAAAGAAATGGTATGAAATGTTGCTTTTCCTGGGAGTAGCCATGACTGCTGATGAAGAGCTGAAGACAAGTGCTGATGAGGATCAAGACTGATACTGGAGATGAGCCACTGACAGGCTAGTGCTGATGATGATGAAGATAGCTGAAGCAGACAACTGATGAAGACAACTGAAGCAGGGGTCTATACAAGTGAAGGGGTCAAAACCAAACCAGATATAATGTGGATACCCTGAAAAACAAATAAACAAATGTTAAATGATGTAATGATGATGTATGCAAATGATATGCAAGGGTTTGTGATCAAGCTGGATCTGATTATCTGTCTTGATATAAAGTCCATGTATGTTCAAGAAGTCCAGCTGGAGGTTTAGAAATCCAGCAACCAGGGTGGGGGACTCAAATAAAGAGTCACATATCCAGGGTTAAATCACAAGAACTGTCCAAAGTGAAGTACTCTTAATTAAAACAAGTAACTGGGTATGATGTGGCCAATGGTACCTGCAAACCTGTAAACAGCCCAACCCCCTCACAGGTGATGTTCTAAAACAAGGATTCTCAGACTTGGATCAGTTATGAGAAGTGTAAACACTTCTAACCCGGAGGTATAGTGTTTACAATAACCATAAAAGATCCTCCTCTAATTCACCTCAGTTTCTGAAGGTCATAGTAAAGGTCATCCAGACTTAGCAGGCTTCCTAGATAGCCCTAGCACTACAGGAAATCTGTAGCACAGAGTTCTCAAGAAGAAACCCACATCTGAACCGTGTTTCATATTCCCGCACCAGACCGAAATGGAATGGGAAAGAACATGAACCACTCTAGCCTAGGTGTCACTCAGGTCCCAGGTATAGGACCTTAAACTCTCAATGGAACCCCACCCACCAAGACAGAAGAACAAATCCAGCAATGATAATGACAGTATGAAATATGAAAAACTGTAAAGGAAAGTAATAAATAAAGTTGTACATAAAGCAATAAATAAAGCAAATATATAAACACAAATAGCACATAACAACCTAATAAACAAAAATCAAACAAGCGCTAGGAGGAACCCACAAAAAGAACCAGAAGCCCTGGTTACAGTATAAGGGTCCCCAGTAGAGTCGCCAAGCTGTCACTCCCACCAAATGAGGATAGGGCCAAGAGGGGTACAGACGCGAACGATCGGCGAAAGAAGAGAGAACACACAAGGGTGAACTCAGAAGACAAGAGTCGCCAGCTAGGCATTTTTATCCCGGGGGAAAGGTAATGCTGCATAAACCTGAGAAAAGATGGATAAGACGGTTGCGAACCAGAGAGACTGAGAAAGGGGGTTGGTTACAACCTGGGAAGGTATTAGCACCCAGATTGTCCGTCGTACTCGACGGGATCCACGCTTAAAAGATTTGTGTTTTAAAGGGGTAGTGTCAGTGCAATTTGTGTATCAAAGCTGGAAAGAATGCAAGTGTCAGTGTAAAATAAATGTGAGGTGTATAAGAGAGGTGCCAGTGTAAGAACAAGAGTGAAATGCTCAAGACTATGAGGCTTAAATAATAAAGCTGGAGGAGGGGGAATATATAGAGACTTTTGTTCGATAACTGTTAAGTTATGCCTACGTATCCTCTCGTGCAATGAGGAAGTCAGAACACCGTAGTTCAACCCAAAGAGACTGAAAGATGGATTGACTTGTGAACTGCTTGCTTGCCTATGCTCAAGTGTATGACCTGTCTGGCTCAGGTGCAAACTGTCTTGCATTAGACGGAAGAAGCGAGTTCTCGTTTGTGAGTGAATGAGATGAGAAAAGAATCCCGTAGGAGACGATTATTGTTTGTTTTTTTGGTGTTTTCAGTCTTTTATTGCTTTTTGGAGTTGGTCATAAGAAAGTGAGCCTAAGCCTAAACCAAAGGGTTAGTAAACTCATCACATCCTCCCTCTGATTAGGGGTAATGAGAATACCTTAAGTATGAAGTAAGCACCTCACACTTAATCACCATGATGTAGGATTAAGATCATTAACCTACTTGCATTTATTTAGATGTTTTTGTGGTTTTTGTTTAGTGTTAAGTAATGAGTTTAAGCCATAATCAAGGATTTAATGGACCCATTACACCATCCTAATAGAAGGATAATAGATGAGAACATTTAAGCTGAGAAAGACTCCTCAACTTAATCCATGATTAGGGATTAACCTCATGACAAAACAAAGCCTTTATTAAAGTGGATTTTAGTTAATGATAAGATTAAGAAGTGATTTTTTATGGTTTGTAAGACAACTTAAGGGGGACTTGTCCATTAACACTAGGGTTAGTCCTTCTTAACCAATTAAGGAAGAATTAGAACCCTAATGCAAGGCCCAAGTTACAAGCTTGATGTCTTAGTGATTATTAGATTGATTGATTAAAGGATTTAAACACATTAAGGGTTTAACACTTAGGATTAAAGTTATACACTCCATCCTAATAGAAGGATGCATGCATAAGCTTAATCACAAAGCCTTAAAACCTTTAGGGTTTAGTCCTGGATTATGAGATGAGAAGAGAAGACTCAATGATGACACAAAGGTAAAAGCTAAATGGGGGGACTAATAAAACCCTAATTGTTATCATGCTTAGTTGTTCCTAAGGTTAATGAGGCTTGCAAGAAAGTCTTCATAGAAACCACCAGGAAGGAAGCAGATGAAAGGAGGAAAAAGCAGAGAGAAGCAAGACAACTTGCTTCACTTAAGAAGACAAGTTGCTTGAAGAAAGAAAATGGGAAAGAGCATGAATGAGCAAGCTCACTCTAATACAAAGATAAAATGCAGCAATGATGCATAAGAGAGATGAAGAGAGATTGTGAGAAGTGAAGGCAAATTCACTTCTCAAAACAACTTACCACCTGAAAAGTTAGCAAAGAAATGAAATGCAATGCAATGCAATGCAAATGAGATGAAATGTCATGATGAAAACCAAAGTCAGAAGCATAGACATGACTTCAATGATGCTAAGAGATGATGCAAACACATGTCAAGAGTTGTGGATGATCATACAAGGATGTGGATGCAAATGAAGCAAACTTTGAACCATGGAAGTTCATGAAAGTTTATGAAATGCAATGGACATATAACATGGCAAATGAAAGATGCAATGATCAAACATGATTCTAATATGTCCTAAGATGTCTTATGAATCATGTGGATGCACAAAATGTCATGGTAAGTTATTGGATGCAAGCAAATGAGAGATGGATGCAAAAGAAGGCACAAATTAGGGTTTACATACAACATGCAATGCAAAAATTCAAAACCAGAAGCAAATGACATGACAAAAAATTGAAAATGGGGTCAAAGGAACCCTAACCCTACACAAGTTCACTGCCCAAAGGAGGGGACCTAACTCTTAACCTAGTGCAAGTTATGAATTTTCTAAGTCAACTAGGGTTTCAAGGTACCTCACAAAGAAAAATACAAAACAAATTGAAAATGAAATATGAATTTAAACCAAATTTATCCTATAAACTACATGCCATGAAGGATGCAATGCAAGAAGAACCATCATCAAATTTATCCTATAAACTACATGCCATGAAGGTACCTAAATGCATTTTTAATTAATTAATTTTCATTAAATAATTAAAAATAAACATTTAAATGATTTAAAAATAATTTTTAATGCAAAAAATAAAAATAAAAATATTTTTGGGTTCTGAAAATTAATGAAATGTTTGACAAAAATTTTCAGAATTTTTAAATGTGTTTTGCTATTTTAAATAATTCGTGGAAATTAAATATGAAACAAATGAAATAAAAATGAAATTAAATGGAAAATGAGAAAGTCAAAGGATCTGAAGGCCAGGATTCAAATTCCAGGAGGCGGGAGTTGACTACGCGCGCTAATGGACGACCAGAATTCAAACTCACGTAATTATGATTAAGCCCTAATCCAAAACCCTAATTACTTTCAGATGACCGGAACAGTGTTCCGGTCATCTTCTCCGGCAAGCTCCTCACCCCATCTCCCTCAATACGCAACCCCAAGACCCCTAAAGCTCCAGAAATGATCCTCTCCTCAACCCCAACAAGAATCAAACATCAAAACTCATTTATTCAACCCCAAAATCATGAATCGAAGCAAAACGAAAAAAAATGGCAGAAATTTCAGAAGATCAATACATGCTTAATACTCAACTATTCTCAAAAATAAAAACATCATGGTGATCAGTGAGACATGTAGAATCATTCTATAACATAAAATAAGAGTTCTGGAAAAATAAATGCCATGGCTACCTGAGCTTGAGCTTTCGAAACAGGGACTTTCTGGCCAGTTCTTTGCTTCAAATCCACTCCAATGATTCCCCCCAAGAGCTTGTGATGCTTGGTTGGAGTTTAAATGGCCTCCAGAAGAAGTTTGCAGAATCTCAGTTCATGGAATGTTGAAATCCTATTTTTGATTGTGGGCCTTTCAGAGCAAATTGATGGTTGGGAAATGATCAGAAGGCTAGGGTGAGTTGTTCTGTGGGATTTGTTTTGAGGTTTGAAGCTTGTATAGAGAGATTCGAATGAAAATGCATAAAGGAGGATTTTTGAGAGTACTGACTTGTGGGAAGTTTTAGGCTGTGTTGTGTGTTGTGTTGAGTTCCTTTTGGTACATGTATCAAGTTGGGATAGGTCAGAGAGTTGTTGCTGGCCTATGTTGATTGGTATGGTCCATTTTGCCAAAAGTCAACTTTTGTCTAAGAGGAGGTATGGGCTGGTTCAGTCATGGTACAAGGGCATGGCTTGGCTCAGCTGTGATCAAGGAGAACCATGGAAATGGATTTGAGGCAATGCAGCAAGTGGATTTGAGTTTATGTGAGGTTTTGCAATTTTGTGATCTTTTGGCCCATTTGAAATTTCTCAAAGATCAAGGCATGAAAATGAACAAATCTTTGGTGCATTCTGATTTTTAGGTCATGGTTCATGTTTGTATAATGCATAGAAATCCATTTGAAGTCACACTTTGCCTTGGCATGAGGTTTTGCAACTTTGTCTCTTTGGTGTAAAACATGAAATTATGTGATTTTTGCCAACTTTGACAAGCCATAACTTTTGATCCAAAATGAATTAGAATGAGTTCTTGTACTTTTTGAAAATGGGAGGATCCATTCTACAACTTTCATGACCAAAGTTTTCTCATTTGAAGCATTTTTGAATCAAAAAGAGAAGGTTGAAAAACTTTCCCAAAATGGCAAGTTTACATTATAAGTCACTTTCTCAAAAAGGCAACTTTGCAAATGGCTTGAAATTATTCAACTTTGTGAGCTTCTAACATCTTCTATGATCAAATAAAGATCATACACATTCAAAATGATGGAGAATGCCCTTTGGTTGGGTCATTGGGGGCCTCAGATGCCCTGATTTTGCACTGACTTGCTCAAGAAGTCATCCCTTGATCAGATGCCTTCCCCATGGAATTTCTTCATGAAAATTGATATGCATGATCCTCATAACATATAGAGACCAATAGAAACAAGAATGACCAAAAAATTTGGAGTTATGGCCTTTGAAACCAAAACCCTAATTCTAGGTCATCTGTGCAGTTAAACCTGGCTCTGCCTCCATGCCTTTCTCAGTTCTTGTGATTCTTTGACTTCTTTGACCTTGTGAGGATACAATATGATGCTTGAACATTCATGGACCCCATTTTGAAGTGATTGAAGACCTTTGGAGTGGCTCAAATGGCTCGGGGATGGCTCAAATCACAAACCCTAGATGCAGATGACTTTGAATCAATGCAGTGAATCAAAAATGTGGTATGAGATGCTATGATTGAATTTATGCATATGTAAAGATCACAAGCCATGGAGTGAATGGGTGAGGGCAAATTTGGGGTGTTTACAATGATGTATGAACATAGCAACAAAATGCAAGAAATCAAGGCATGCACAAAGAAACACAAAAATGCATAAAACGCAACATGAACGGAATCGTGTCGAAACGACTCGAAATGGGGGAACTAGCTACTGGAAATGGACTCAAAAATTTCCTAAAATCACTACCTAAACATGTATGAACATTAGAGGCACTAGGACTTAGGGCTAAGCAATCAATTAAGCTAAAAAGTCAAAAATCAACAGCATTAACCGGTTAACCAAATGGGTTAACCGGTTAACGGACCTAAAACAACAACATTTTGGCCAAAAACGCACGCGTTAACCGGTTAACGCTGAACAGAATTGAAAAAAAACTTTTAAAATAAGTGCTTTTGGCCACAATCTTGCTTCTAATGATCCCTAACCTTCCTAGAAACATGCTACCACTAATTTCTACTTAATTTGAGCTTATTAACACATGATAGAATCTATATCTATTAACACCTTAAATCCAAATTCAACCAAAAACACAAATCACAAGCAAACATAATCGAAACGGAATTGATTTTAAACAAAGCGAAAAGCACTTAAAGAATGCCAAAAGTGGTGAGATGAAGAGAATAACTTAAAGGAGAAGTGATTAAGATCACCAACCTACGAAGCGGAGGAATGCTTCGGTGATTGTTGCAAGACTCGGAGCTTGAATCGAAGAGAAAACCGAAAACCGAGAAATCGCAAAATAAATGCGTTCTTGACATTTTGATCCTCTTGCACTTCCGATAAGCCGAAAACTTCAACAAAATTAGTAGCTTATCCTTCTTCAATCCACAAAATATGAAGGTTGGAGGCTTAAGCTTCAAGATCTTCAAGTTTCAATGTGAAACTTGAAGAGCTTATTGAAAAAGCTTTGGTGAGAGGGAGAGGAAAAGTGAGAGAGAAAAAGTGCTTATCAAAGAGTGAAAAATTGGAAAATGGTCTTCAACCCCTTTGGTTTGGATGAAAATAGCTTAAATAGAGGCTTGGCTTGGAGCTAGGTTTGGGTTTGGGGTTGGAAAAGGGAATATTCCTTGGAATATTCAATATTCCTTGGAACACTCTAGAAGATGGTGGAAGCTTCCAAGGGAAATGGAGTGGAATTGAAATGGAAAAACAAGATGGAAAGAAGGAAAGGAAGTGTGGAAAGAAAGTGGAAGGAAAAGTGGAGAGAAATGGTGAAACCAACTACCTTTCAAATGATTTTTCTTTGTTTTTTTTATGATTCCTCCATCGTTTCTTGACCAAACTTGAACCATAGGATCATTGTAACTCTAAATTCATGATCTCGATCTTAAAAGTCCAGAGTCGACCCCTTTTACCTAGCCCGATTGCCTTTTCTCCGATCCCTCGATTTTCCGTCGTCCGGCCAGTCGAACCTCTTCCAAAATGAATTTGTGGACGAGATTTGAATCCTAGGCAGTTGACATCATATATAAGAAAAAAGAATCCACTTTGAATAGAAACTTCATGCCGAAGCCCCGGTAGAAGTGAAACCCTAATTCGACTCTTTTATCAGGAGATATTGCACTACTTTCCTCCTTCAATCAAACCCCCATCTTTCCATGGCTCGTGGCTTCAAGTGAAGACTTGTGGAATATTGTGAACCCCTTGCACATGATTGGGAAGCTTTGTGGCCCTTCGGTAGCCTCTTCATAGCTTTCGGTTGCTCCGATCATTGATCACATACCCATGCCTCAGGTATGCAATGTTTGATGCAATGTTTTTGGTTATTTTATGAATCCATATATGCAAAATGCTATGCAAAATGTTGAGGATATGAGAGGGAAAATTTTGAGATATTACAGCGGCAAATAAGAATATTAAGAAGATTGTGCAAAAGATGGTTGTCACTTACAAAGATTGGCATGAGATGTTACCATTGGCGCTGCATGGGTACCGAACGTCAGTCAGGACGTCAACCGGGGCAACTCCTTTCTCATTGGTATATGGTATGGAGGCAGTCTTGCCTGTTGAGGTAGAAATTCCTTTATTGCGTGTGATGATGGATGTGAAGCTTGATGAGGCTGAATGGGTACGTGCTCGATACAATCAACTATGTCTAATTGAGGAAAAGAGATTAACGGCTATCTGTCATGGTCAGCTTTATCAGAGGAGAATGAAGCGAGCATTCGACCAACGAGTACGTACTCGGGAGTATCAAGTAGGAGAGCACGTGCTCAAAAGGATCGTTCTTCCAGGTTCAAATCACAGGGGCAAGTGGACCCCAAACTACGAAGGACCGTTCATAGTGAAGAAAGTTTTCTCAGGAGGAGCACTGATGCTCACCACTATGGATGGAGAAGATTTCCAATTCCATGTTAACTCGGACGCAGTTAAAAAATACTTCGCATAAATAGACCCGCTGGACACAAAAACAGAATTAAAGTCCAGGCAAGAAAAGGGCATCCCGACGAGCTAAAAACAGAATAAAAAGCTCGGGCAAAAGTTAGGGAAGATAAATAAAAAAAATGTACACCCGCTGAGTTGAAAAGCCACATCGGACAGCTAAAAAAAAAGGGTATCCCGGTGGATTGAAAACCCAAAAGGGCGATCCACGCAAAACGAGGGAATAAGCGAACAACTGCGATCCGGGTAATCTGAACCAAATCATCGTTTCGTACAGCCTGACAATATCAGAAGGATAGGAATCAGTCCCCTCATCTTTTCAGAAAGCGAAGGCAAGAATGGAAAGTTTTGAAGACATGCTGGTCATAGCAAGAAGGAAACTCATTGGGATGCTGTGCCCATTGCCATTAGGATAGTTTATTTTCTCAATTTTATGGTAGCTACCTGATGTAAAAACTTTTCCTATTCAGAGGCCTTTCAATAAATGAAAATTCAGTCAAAAAAGCTGTGTTGTGTTTGTTTGTTTGCAAAAATGTCCTGAATTTTTGACAAAAAAAAGAACATTGCATTTGAAACATGGTGATTTGTTTTCTAAATGAAAAAATGACATTGCACGAAAACATTTGAAATCCTCTTTGAGTGTCGGGTGACGATGGATGAACAGATGATACCACGCAAGTCCCCGAGGCACATATGAGTATTCTGTTGTTGCAGGTTTTGCAGGATGTCGTCACATTCTCCCCACGCAGATTTTTCCCTAGCCGAGTCATAGCAGGTGGAATCCCCAAGCAGATTATCTTTTCACAAGTGGAGTATGCCTAGCAGGCAGGGGGAGGCCCATTCCCCACAAAGTTTATAACTGTCAAAACTCTCTTCCTAAGCAAAGGATATTTGAGGAAGCATCTCCCCAGCCGTGTTGGAAGATCGTCATTCCCCCACAGAGTTTCATGATTGAGATACAACCATCATTGAAATATTCCCTAGCACTCGTCTGTGTTTGATAGTTGCTTTTGCTCGTCTGCATTCCCCAACACTCGTCTGTGTTCACACCTTATTGTTGCTCGTCTGTATTCCCCAACACTCATCTGTGTTCACACCTTGTTGTTGCTCGTCTGCATTTCCCAACATTCGTCTGTGTTTGCACTTCTGTATTGCTCGTTTGCTTTCCCCAACAGTTGCCCATGGTTGGTAGATGTCGTTGCTCGTCTGCACTTCCCAACACTCGTCTGTGTGTAACTTCCTTTTGGTACTTGACACTTGTCTATGTTTGAACTTATGTAAGGCTCATCTGCACTCTCCAACACTCGTCTGTGTTTGTTATCCGTTGAAGCTCGTTGGCATTGTTTGGATACTCGTCTGTATCATCCCTCACACTTGTCGGTATTGCTGCTCCAAATGCTCGTCTGTGTTGGGTTTCTGGTATTCGTCTGTATCAGTGGCTGATATTCGTCCGTATCATCGCCTGAAGCACTCATCTGCGTTTCTTAGATCATCGTCTGATATTCGTTTTGTATCATTGACTTATGGCACTCGTCTGTGTTCTCTTGATGATCATCCAATACTCGTCTGTGTTGAAGAGGTTTGAAGTCCTGACGGTGGGATTAAACGTCAAAATGGTTACCGGCCCTGGCGTAACAGGTTATCCGAAGGAGGTTCATCTGTCTCAGCATCGCTTATCTACGCAAGATTTGTGAAGAGGGTTCGTCAAATCCTATTGTTGCACCTGGCGTAACAGGTTTGCTCGAATAAGACTCGTCTGTCTTAGACCATATATCCACGGATAATATATGAGGAGGGTTCGTCTATCCTGATTATGCATGTCTATCCCACAGACTTAAGTGCATCACCGGTCCTGGCGTAGCAGGTTTATCCTAAGGAGGCTCTTCTGTCTCAGGTCATATATTTTAGTAAGATGTATGAAGAGGGCTCGTGTGTCCAGCATCTGGCGTAACAGGTTTGCTCGAAGAGTGCTCGTGTGTCCAGCATCTGGCGTCACAGGTTTGCTTGAAGAGGACTCGTCTGCCTTAGTATCCTTATATGGTATAACAGTTCAACTTGGAAGGAGCTCGTATGCTTTCTCCCCACTCCAGTCACCAAAGCTTCATTTGGTTGGGTTTATTTCCCAGTGCTTGCATTCTCCAGCAGAGTGCAAATTTCAGGTTTTCTTGGTATTCAACCACAGTTCATCTTGAACAGTCGATAGCCCGTGCTACCGTCCTTTTCAGATTAACAATTGCTTGAATAGGGGCAGCTGTAACACCCCAAATTTTCCCTCTTCTTTTTAAGCATCATCATCATATCATAGTCATCATAAGCATATCATGTCCTTGGCATCTTTGCATGAAAAATGAAGCATAACATTCTCATGATCTAGCATTAGGCATATGATCAACTGTGGGTGGATTTGAGGCATTACAAGCTATAACAAGAGGCCCAGTGGACTTGTCCAAGTCCCATGAAGAATCTACATGACATTCACAAGCCCCTGGATCATTTACAATGGCCCAAGAGGTTGGGAAAGCATCATTAAATTCAGGCTAGGGCAAGCTCCTACACAATGATCCCAAATTAGGGTTTCACTTTCAGGCTTGATTTCTTTGTAACTTTGGCCATTTCATCTGGGAAAACTCTCTCATATGACAAGAAGATCATAGGGATGAAATTTGGTGAGAAAATTCCTTAGGGAAGTCAGTTATTTCATCAGAAGTTCAAAAGTACAACTTTTCTCCTGTGTGAGGGAAATCCTGATTAGGGTTTTGGGGCCAGATCCTTATATCCTCTTAAATTTTATCATTTCTTGTGGGCAAAGGCTCCCATTTGGTCTGCATGGCTTATATATGAAGTTTGAGGCAAAGATTCATTGAGGAAGTCAAGGTTTGGTCCAGTTACTTGAAGATGAAGCATGAAAGTCAACTGTGCAGTAAAAAAAAAGTCAACATGAAGATTTCAGAGTTTTTTTAATCAGGATTATCATTTTAAAGGTCATATCATGTCAAGGAATAATTTAGTTGAGTTTAAATGTCAAAAATCGGGAGTATGCAAAAAGTTGCTAAAATTGGAAGTCTAGAAGTTTCCATTTTTGGAAATTATTTGTCCCGAAACTTCAAGCTATTATTTCATGTGCGAAAAAGCTCCGAATGATTTTCCGGTGAACACGAAAGTTGTAGAGCACGATTTTCCCTTTCCGAAAAGTTGTAGAACACTTTCATAGCATTTTTAGAACTCAAGTTATGATTTTTTGAAGTTTGGAGCATTTTAGGGTTTTTTGTGGTGGACATGTGTCAATTTGTGATTGGGTCCTAATAATAGAATTTATGTTGCATTTCATGATATTATTTTATAACATTTTTTCAATGGGTCCATGTATTAGTTTGTGTGACCAAATATTAAATAATACAAAGATAAGGCACTTGGTGGTGGTGTGTACGAAAAAGTAGTGAGAAAAATCAGCATTTTAGAACCAGCCAATACCTGCTTGCCACATGCCATTTTTGATGCTTCCCTCATGTGCCTTGAGGTCATGCTTTTCCTCACCCTCATACACATGCAGATAACACCAAAAGGGGAAAGCAAAGCTCACGAGAAGCAGCAGTGTCCATGCACTCCATGCACCACACCAAGTCACCACCAATCATAGCCTCACCTCATTTTCATTTCTTTTTTGTCATCCAATAGTGGTCCAACAACACATGCAGGACACCATAATGTCATGCACTCTCATGTACGCGATCCGTTTCAAAAATAACAAGCTGGAAAAGAGAGCCAAAAGGATTCACGCAGGCCCTGCATCTTGGTGAGAGTGAGATAACTGATTTAGGTCACACACCACAAAATGCACCCTGCACTCTTGTAGTATAAAAGGCTGGTCACGATTTTGGTAAGGGATTGGGATCACACTCTTCAGCCTCTCTCTCCTCTCTCATTGTGATCTCAGCTACATAACAGAAAAGCAAATTCCAGATCTGGTTTGTGGCTCTCGCATCTCATTCTTCATCCTCGAGACCTCTGCATCCTCACATTCACTCTCACATCACATCCATAATAGTTCTTGGAGCTTCGGGAAAAGAAAAGTTTCAATCACTCTCTCTGATTTTGCATCAGCTTCATCTGTAAGCCTTTATTTGGCTTGAACAAGATCCAAGGAAACTTGAAGAGAGCAAGGAGATCTCTGGATTTCTCAACATCTTCAAGAAGCTTCAATTGCAGGTTTGAGTTTCTTAATTGTTTGCTTCGGATTGAATGCATTCTAGCTTGTTTTGTGTTGCCATGGCTTAAGATGTATGATATGAAGTGTTTAGAAGCTTTGTATGGCTTTAAATCATTAATTTATGTTTTGATGTTTGATCTTGTTGCTTTCGGTCTGCTTGCTGTGATGCTTGTTTGTGAAAGTTATTAGCATATTCGTGATCATTGTGTTTCAGACTTCATTTTTGGTTTTTATACTTTTGATTTTCATTGAGAGATGAAGGAGTTATGGTGCTATGAATTGTTGATGTTGATGCTGAGTTTTGTTCCGTTTCCTGCATTTTTCGAATCCTCATGAGCAAGAGGAAGAAGACGGTGACGTGTTGTGCTGGGATTGGTTGTGTGAGTTTTTTGTCCGTTATTGACTTAACCCTAACTTGACCAGTTGATGATACGTTCACATAACATTTTGTTCATTTTCATTTTAATAAATTAATAATAACATGTAAATAAATCTGATTATTGGGGAGGTTTTTGGAGATTTCGTGTGGGCCTAAGGCCACTTTCTATGTGCACCCCCATTGTTGGGCCCAGGATAGATTAAACTGAGTTTCATTGATGTCTGCACCTCTGCCTCATTAATTCTTTTTTATTTTCTATTTTATTTTCAGTTTGATTTTTATTTTTTCTAAAATAGTAATAAGTTCATAAAAATTCTAAAAAAATTCATGAATGATCCTTTGAGTTTTCTTTATTTTTTGGCATTTTTGTTTTCCATTTATTTTCTATTTGCCACGTGGGAATTAATTGTTTCTTTAATTAATTACTTTTATTTCATTTTTGAAGCATGCTATCTTGTATAATTTCCATCTTGACCATTAATTTGAATTTTGAACTGATTCTTTTTGCTCTGGATTCATGTTGAGATGTAGTTTATTGATGATTTTTATTCTGATTTTTAGAAACTTGCTTAATTAGTTTTGGTCTTTAACTTGTGCATGAAGTTTCCTAACCCTAATCCATGTTTAAGCATTTACTTGACTTTCTTAGGTTCTGATTTTGATTCTCTCCTTTTGGCATGTCAATATTGTATGTTTGAAGAGTCCTTGTGCAAGTTTGTAGAAGTTTTGGATGTATGCTTGAATTGATTTGAATATTTGTTCCTTACTTGTTTTCTCTTGCATCTCTTTTGGTCATATGTTCAATCCTTAGGTTAGAAGGGCACTTGTGCCAACTTCTTTAAGTTGTTTAGAGCTTTCTTAGGATGTTGATACCCCTCAGGTCTTGAGTTGATGTTTGTGCTTTGAGAAACTTTGTGTTTGTTGGCTTTTGAAGTTCATTCACTGTTATGCATGTCCACCTCACTTCCTTTGTTTCTTTGCTTCTCATGATGTAAATACTTGAGTTTGTATGCTTCTTCTCTTCATCTCATATGATCTTTAGGCACATTCTTGGTATTTTAGGGTTCTGGTCTTGGAGTTTGTGATGTTGGTTTACTTGGTTTGCCTTGTGTTTTCTCATGTTTGTTTTGATTTGTCATGATGATCCATGTTGCTTCATGTTGAGTGGTATAGTTCCTTTCTCATTCTTATGATTTGTATTTGCATTTGGCATTTGGGATTAAGACTTCACTTCTGGTTGTGTGGCTTTGGTTTGATATTATGTTCACTTTGTGTTGCATATATTCTTATGTTGTTAACCATTTCAGGGGCTTTGGTAAGTGAGAGGTGTGGATGTGATTCCCACATCTCCAATTCTCATCTCTTCTCCTTTCAAGTTATTTTCTTACTTGTGATTGTTGGGGCTTAGGCCTTACTTCCTCCTTCTTCTCTTCTTCATTCTTCTCTTTCTCTTCTTATCTTCTCCTTCTTTAGGATAATAAGCCTCACTAACCTAGGATTTCCTTTTCATGATAACAATTAGGATTCATTAGTCCCCCATTAGACTTTTACCTTTAAGATCCTTTATTTTTTTCTCTTCTCATCTCAAAACCCTAAAAAACATCTTAATAAGGATTGAAGTGGTCTCCTGTGCAATAGCCTTATTCCATGATACACTTGTAGTCTTCCCATCTTGGGATAGTACAAGCCTGTCTTGTGATGCACAAGTCTGATCAGGATACCATCTTCACCAAGAAAATCATAAAAAACACTTCTTCATCAAAAATACAAAAACACTTAAAAATTCAATGAGTTAGTGAGCTTAAGCCCTAATCTCTGGAATCAAGTTTTGGGGATCTTCTCCTTACTTGAGTGTGCTTGTTCTATTATTCCATCTTGGAATGTAGTGACAAGTATACATTCCATAGAAAAGAGCTTGAGTTCACTTCCTTGTGACACACTCAATAAAAAGCTTCTAAAAAACACAAACAAACAATAAACGTCTCTCCTTCGGGACTTCTTTTCTCATCACCTTCACTCTCATCGTACGAACTTGCTCCTACTTGTCATTTTGCAAGACGGTAACGCACTCGTCGTGCGAGCCTGCAACACCTGAGCATTGACATAGGAAGTTCAATCCTTAAGACACAAGCAATCCTTTCCACCCCTAGTTAGGGGAACTACGGCGTCTCTGATCCTCATTTTCCAGATGAGGTACGTAGGCAGCGGGGTAGGTCCCGTTCGAGCATAATCTTTATTTTCCCTACATTTTTGCTTTCTTTTTTCAGTTCTCTTTTCTTTTCTTTTATCCGGTTCAGTTCCTTTTCTTTGCAGCAACTTTCATTTCTTCACCCTTTGAAACAGATTTCTTTGCAAGCGTGGATCCCGTCGGGTACGGCAGACGATCTGGGGTGCTAATACCTTCCCAGGTCGTAACCGACTCCCGAACTCAGTCTCTTTGGTTCGCAGGACCCGTGTCCTTCCTCTTCTTTTCTTCTGGTTTGTGCAGCATTACCATTCCCGTTCCTTCGGGATAAAAATGCCTGGCTGGCGACTCTAACCTCTTTCCGCGCCACTTTCGCGTTTGTACCAGGATGGAAATCCAGGGAGCGATAGGTTGGTCGACGCAAATTGAGGTTTATTGTTTGATTCGTTAGGTTGATTTGATTCCTAGTCCCTAGGGGTGCTCCTAGTAATTCGAAACCATAACCGAATGGAAGTGCGAGTGTGTGAGTGAGACCACTTGGTGTTGGACCAAGGGTTCGCGAGTGAATTAAAATCGATACATGCGGAAAATTAAATTGCTTTTAAAGTAATCGGGAGAGGGGTACAAAATAAGTTACACAAGATTGCACGAAATAAAAGGGTTCATTGTATTTTTCCCAATAGGAAGTGTGTGTGAAGTGTTCTAAACTATTCGGAGTTGTTGGAGCTTGAAATTGATCGAAAGTGTCGAAATGAAATTCTTTAACTACCTTAAAACCGATTCAATGTTAAAATCGTTCTATGAGGAGTCGAGCTTTGATTTATGTATTGAAATGCAAAAAAAATAAAATAAGGCAACCAATTAATGGTCTCATCTTAACCAAGATTTGTGGTAATCTCGATTTTTAGACTTTCATCGACCAAATAAAATAAAATAAACTATAAATAAAATAAACTAAGCTAAATAGGCCTCATATTGATCAAAATTGACCGTTTTAATAAAATCGAACATATTTGACCGTTTGTTATATCATCTGCCCGAAAGATAATTAAATGGAGAAAATACTAAATAATTCAATAAACAATTTTTAAGACATTTTTTAGATGATAATAAAAATAACAAGACAAAAAAAAAATCATAAAAACAATTTTTTTTTTAAATAGTAAATAAAAAAGACTTAGAAATAATAACTATAAATGGATTTTAAAAATAAATAAATAAACAAAGAAGAAAGAGGGTGGTACGTGTGGATTTGTGGTGTGTGATAAGTAAAGTCAGTGGGCCAAGCCCAACATCAGCAATAACAAGAATGCCTTAAAAAATTAAAATAAAAAACAAAGGGAAGGGGGGATGTCGCATGAAACCAGTGGTGCAGATAATAGATCTAAACGGGCCATAAAAGAATAGTAACAACAACAACAAAAATAACAAAAAGAAATGGGAGGGTGTATGCGTTTGGTCAGAGAGTGTGATTAGAAGTGATAATGTGGGCTAGGCCCAAAACGCTTATGAATATAAACATCATCAAAATGGGTTATAAAAAAACATGGTCAAGGTAAAAATAGATCCACATTCCCAAATGATCAGCGACGCTCCTTGTCGCTCCCCCAATTTCCATCCTGGTACAAACGCGAAAGTGGCGCGGAAAAGAATAGAGTCACCAGCCAGGCATTTTTATCCCGAAGGAACGGGAATGGTAATGCTGCACAAACCAGAAGAAAATAAGAGGAAGGACACGAGTCCTACGAACCAAAGAAACTGAGTTCGGGAGTCGGTTACGACCTGGGAAGGTATTAGCACCCAGATCGTCCGCCTTACCCGACGGGATCCACGCTTGCAAAGATAACTGTTTCAAAGGGTGAGGGTATGAAAGCTCCAGCAAAGAAAAAGAAATGAACTGGAAAAAAAACTGAGAAAAGAACTGAATAAGAAAACAAAGAGGAAAAATGTAGGGAAATAAAGATTGTGCTCGAACGGGCCCTACCCCGTTGCCTACGTACCTCATCAGGATAATGAGGATTAGAGACGTCGTAGTTCCCCTAACTAGGGGTGGCAAGGAAAATTGCTTGTGAATTAAGGCTTGAACTGCCTATGCCATTACTCAGGTGTTGCAAACTCGGACGACGAGTGCGTAACCGTCTTGCAACGTGACAAGTAGGAGCAAGTTCGCGTACGGAGCTAATGAGATGAGAAAAGAATTCCCGAAGGAAAGACGCTTATTGTTTGTTTGTGTTTTTTATGAAGCTTTTATGAGTGAAATTTGCATAGGTAAGTGTACCTAAGTCTTACTCAATGGGATGTGTACATCTCACATCATCCCGAAATGGAATACGCAAGAGGCACACCTATCTATGGAGGAAATCCCCAAAGCTAGTTCCACAAGTGAAGGCTCAGACACACTGGCCTATTACCATTATTAAGTATTTTGTGGTTTTTTGGTTAAGAAGTGTTTTTTTGATTTTCTTTGTGAAGTACTCATGCTAAGACCTATCCACCACGAGGGATAACTTACCCCTCGCCCCGAAATAGAACGCGTGCAAGTATCTAATAGCAAAGTCTCATGTCACATGAAAGTACTCAACATTTATTAAGATGGATTAGAATTAAGTTTGAAGATGAGAAGAGAAAGTACCAAAGGATTACAAAGGTAAAAGTCTAAGTGGGGGACTAAAGAATCCTAAGTGTTGTCATGCATGGATATCCTAAGGTTAGTGAGGTTAACTATCCTAAAGAAGAAATAAAGAAGAAGAGAAGAATAAGAAGAAGAGAGAATGAGATGAGAAAGGCCTAGGCCCAACAAGCAAATGGTTAGCACAATAAGAAATAAGAAGAAGAAGATGAGACTTGGAGATGTGGAATTCAACTTCCACACCTCACACTTACCATAGCCCCTGCAAGGTTAGAAAAGTAAGCACAAGTGAAATGAAATGAACAAAATGACATGCCAACATCATACAAACAGAAGTGAAATGATATGTACTCATGCTCAATGCAAATGCAACTCAAAAGAATGAGAGATGAAGCTTACAAGCAAACATGATGCAACATGAAACAAATGCAAACTTATGTAAACTTAAGAAAGATGCAAGGCAATGATGCACAAACATGGACTCAATGCACAAGACCAGAATCAAAACAAGGCAAAGAAGAGCTTAAGAAGCTAACAAGATGAAGAGAATGGACACACAATACCAAACAACCACAAAATGGGAGTGAAAGAAGTGAGGAAGTGGGAAGAAAACACTTAGGAAATGAAATAACTTAAAAAGGAAGCAAACACAAAAATTCCTAAGACACAAACCATAAGCTAGGACCAGGAAGGTTCCCATACCCCAAAAGGACCCCAAATGAGAAGGAGAAGTTGGCACAAGTGCCCTTCTAAACTTATAAGAGAGCTAATGGACCAAAAGAAGCAAAATGGGAAAGGTGAGAACAAAAATCCATATTAAATCAACCAAGCATCCAAAAATTCCAAAACTTAAACCAAATGATCTTCAAACATGGTATATCAATGAGCCAAAAGGATTTGGAAGAATTCAGAAGCAAACTAGGTCAAATGGAGGCAAGAACACAAACTAGGGTTAATAACTTCCAACACAAGTCAAAGGACCAATACCAAAGGAATAAATTTCTAAAATTCAGGGGGAAAATCACACAAGAATTACATCATCTTAGGAATCCAGAGCAAAAAGAATGAATACAAAACTCAAAATGAGGAAGTCTATGGAAAATGGACAAGGCAGTGTACTCAAGAAAGGATTAAAAAGAAGTTAAATGAAAGGGAAAATTAATTGCCACGTGGAAATTATGAATAAATGGAAAATAAAAATGTGAAAAATTAAGGAAAACTCAAAATAAGACTCATGAATTTTTTTGGGATTTTTGGATAATCAGAACTATTTTAAATAATTATAAAGTAGAATGGAATAAAAAAAGAAAAGAAAAAGAAATTAAAATGAAGAAATTGGATGGGGTTGTCAATAGCATGGATTATACGTTGGTTTGAGTTGGGCCTAGGGTGACTGGGGGTGTTAAGAGCAATTGAAGCCCATTGGGTGCGCTGGCTCATGAAAGATATGGTGGAAAATCAGAGGAAAAAGCTGGAAAATATGAGAGGCGTTGGATGGATCAGACGCTTGTGGTGTCTCTCCTTATTAATTGACATGGAGGATTGCTTCATTGTGATTGGAGACACATGGTTATTATCATGGGGTGAGACACATACATCATTAAAATGAAATAAGATAAACACGTGAGATGGAGGTGGTGGACTAGGGCTATGTGTCACAATCTGGACGGATGGAAAGGCAGATCCAAGGGCTATGGACTTATCTTCAACCTTGCGCAAACCCTAGCCATATTTCCAGTTTCTGGTGACCGGAGCTAGGGCTCCGGCACCGGAATTCATCACAGAAGAACAAAACATGAAATAAATGAACCAAGAACTCCAAATCCAATAAACAAAGCATGCTGATCACGAAAATGATAATGAAAACTTCTAAAACTCAAGGGATCAACTGGATCGAACCAAAACAACTTTGACCATGAAAAATGAAAATCAAATAACTCACCCAATTTGCACCATTTTCAAAACTATAAGTTGCAGCATACTCAGTGAACCTCAAGGATTACAAAACACATGATTAATTTCATTTCCAGATCAAAAAGTATCAGAGCCTACCTGAGGTGAAGATACTTCAAAACCACCAAGAAAATGCTCCAAAGGTTGTAGATCTTGCTCTTATGATCTCCTCTTGCAAAATAAATGCAAGAGGAAGCTTGATGGAACCTGGATCTGAAGCTTCAAAGCAAGCTGCCTCTGAATGGCACCTTTCTATTCTTGCACCTTTAGCTCAAAGGAATGGTGGAATAATGATCTATATCACTCACTGATCAAGAATATGGAAGAGATTTGTGAAGAGTGTGAGAGAATGAGGAGATTCAAGTGAAAATGAAGCTTGTGCAAAAAGTTGGAAATGAGAGAATGAGAGAGACCCCGAGCTTTCTAAAACCCTAGCTCCTTTTATGTGAGGTCACAAATCCATGCTGAAAGAATTAAGAGGTTTGCACGTGTGGATCATGAGATATTTGTGAATTTGGAAAATTTGCAAATTGTTAGGGAAGCATGCCACCCTCATGCTTTGCTTGGCCTCTCGGCTGATGGGCTAAAGACATATCTAATTATGTGACTAGCGGTATCTTAACTACAAGTGCACAGCCTATCGAAGTAATATTTAAGATTATCGATCCACAGGGACTCTATGGTTACTTAATGCTAGAGGAATTTCTAGTTTAGCTAAGGTGAAGGGTTGTCACGATTTTTTGTTGTTTTTAAAGATTAAAGGCGGGAATTAAATTTAAGTTTAATAAATAATTCTAAGGCGGTCGGTATGTAATTATGCTAACTTAGGCGGGTCAATCTACCCTAGGCTTATAAAGGTGTTCACTTAATCTATTCTGTAGAGGTTACCAGCTTAAATATCTTTAACTCACACTCTCGTGGTCTTATCTCAGATCTTACCCCTAAAGCCCTATGCCTGCTCTCGCTAGCCCATAAGTGTTTAGGAATAATTTTTGGAAACTTAGTAATTCTAATTTATTTTAAAGCGCTCTCGCTGTGTTTAATTTAAATGCCTAACTTTAGCTATCTGGTTAAAATCTCACACTCTCGTGGTCTTGACCTAACCTAATACATTTTCCTTACTCTCGTAACAAAAAGGTTGATTTTATATAAAAAGTATCAGCCAGAATATTAAGCTCTTAAATATTTTAAGCCTAGAGTTGATTTTACCGATTTATTTTGTTTTAATTACATACCACCCTAAGGTATTTAGCTACTCATTATTGTTGAACCAGACAGAGGCAGAGAAACATAAAACGAAATATGCATGGCAGAAAAATAAATACTAAACATAAATATAATTGCAAATTAATATAAACTTGGTTAACAATAAAAGTGGCAGACTCCTTCTTCCACAGACCGGAAAGCTCGGAGTATTCGTCGGAATCGGAAATAAATTCTAAAAATTCAGAAGGCTTTGAATCAAATAAATTCATAACAATTTCCTGATGTTGGAAATTGTCATAAGGTTGGTTGGGATACAAGAAAAATAAAGAAATGAAAATAATGCTGAAAAAATATAAAGGGTGCAAAATAATTCGGCAGAGCTTCCGCAAGAAATTGATAAAAATAAACTCTGTGTATTGTTCATAAAATTTAAGCTATTTATAGAAGACTGAATGGGCTTGGTAGTTGGTTTGTTGCTTGGGCCTCGTAGGAGAATTGAGAGAATCCAGGGACGTGTGGATACTGTGTCAGCTGGAAAAGAGGCACCTCACATGCAGCGTACGTTCATGACTAAGTCTTCAGTCAAATAACCTATTTTTCCCTTGTCACGGTCGTGACAAGGGCATCACGTTTGTGTCCCTTGTATAATAAGTGTCACGGTCGTGAGGGTTATGTCACGTTCGTGAGTGCTCCTTTTGGGGTGTCACGGTCGTGACACCTAGGTGACGACCGTGAGTGCAACAAAATATGCATTTATGCAGAATTCCTCATTTCTTCATCTTTTCATGGTTGTTTTTGCTCATTTCACTTGTGGCTCTCGATTTAGCTCTGTATATGATGTACCTGCAAAATGGCAAAGAAAACTCGAGGAATCGGGTGTTAAAACGACAATTATGCGATAAAACGGTATTGAAACATAGCAATATAATCGATACATTTTCTCGTTATCAAACTTCCCCAAACTTAAACCTTTGCTTGTCCTCAAGCAAATAGTCGGTTGAAAATTGTCGGACAAGTTTTTATCGACGCACACACATAACAAACCGTACGAGGGATCGTTTTGTCGGATAAACCGGTACTTTGATAAAACACTAACGATACACTAATGACACAAGCAACAAGCTAAGTCGTCGACTTCCCGTTAAACGAAACATTCGCCAATTGCTTTACGATTTCACCTAGAGTCTTTCGATCTTATTTCGCCCGGTTTCATTCTAGCGCAATCACATTAAGCCCTTTGCCTTAGCACGCACGTAGTGGAGTAGCCGGTTAGCGAATTTGATCCTTTAAAAGCACGGGGTCTGGTACATGAGTGCGGTAACCCTACATACATTATCCGATTTGGAGGTTGTGGGGGATCGAGCCGTAGCACGCCCTACCAAGTTCAGAACCAGTACCTCTGAACCAACCCGCAATGGACTCCTTCTCATATTTCTCGTTTCTTATATGCGACCGTGTACTTTGGTGCAATTTCTTTTCATTTGCATCGAGATATGAAGGATTATTTTAGATTAGGCATCAAACGCTTATATTCATCGGCTCCCCACGTGGTTTGTGTTCAGACGGTGCTGACTGCTAGTATAAACTACTAGGGGTTACTTTTGAACTGAAACTTAAGGTGTACTCGTAACGATAATCGGAACATAATCGTTTAAGTGGGAAGTCTAAGGTGTCAAGATTGTATTGGTCTTGTTGAATCGTTCTCAGCTTCCTAATTATGATTTCGTAGGTAAGTCGGGTAATGCGAAGAATTAATTAAAGATTTTTTTAGGTATGGCTAAATAAACGGGGAAAGTTCGAAACTAAAGAAAATAGCACAAAAATTGCTCGTTTCATTAACTTACGAAAAGGAAAATACAACGGAATGGAAAAATGCGAAAAGAGAAAAATGCGGAAAATGAAAGGTACCTCTCCCACACTATATCAGACATTGTCCTCAATGTTGTGATATAATAGCGGTGAAAGTACAATACAAACAACGGAATGGAAAAACAATAAACAAAAACTAAAACTAAGGCTGCTGATGACCGCGGCCTCGGCTTCTGGTGCGGGAGCGTCTGGTCGGAGTCGCTTGAGGATCAGAACCGGTATCGGTGATAGCAGTAATGTCAATGCGTAAAGCCTCTAGCTCGCTAAGGATCTCTACGAGCTTCTCATCAGTAGTCTGCTGGTTTGTGGCAACAGTGCGGAGTAATGCATCATACTGCTCCTTCTGCCTTCGCTCCAGTGCAGCATTCATCTGGTTTTGCTGATGAATCGCACGGAGGACTTCCTCAAGTGTGTATTCCTGTGCAGGAGGCTGTCGGGTGGATGTCTCTGGAATGTCCTGGACAGGCTCAGCTGCATCCATAGCGTCTTGCATCTCGTCCGCGGGTGGATCGGCCTGCTCATCATGAATGGGGGCGTGGCCGGCAGCATCCGGTAAAGCAAAGAGCCAGTTGGCTCGGCTAGACGGATCGATGCGGTCACGGGACGGCAGAATAATGTGGTGATAAACAGTGTCGTAGATAACAGGGCTAAACCTGCCATCCTCTCTCTGCGCAATCAAGTGTGCGGACCTGCAATAATTCTTGGTTAGGAACTCGGCGTCTCTGAAAGGCTGATTTACGACCAAGTCACCAAGCTCCAACTGAATGGCGAGGGTGGTGACAATGCCGCCTATGTAAAATGGGGTTGCGCCTCTTTGCGCAATGGACTGGATATGGTTCAGCATGAACGGGGCAGCGTTGATAGGCTCGTCATTTAGAGCGCAGTGCAAGAACAGAAGCTCCTTGGAGTTGAGCTTGTGGTTACTCTCTCGTGCAAAGATGGTGTTGCAAATGATGCGGTGAAAATATCTGATTGCCGGGTTGTGGATATGTGTAGCATTAAGGCTCTGAAAGGCTGAGGCACGAGTGTTGGTTATGTTGTGCCATAAAGTGAAAGCGGTTTCACTGAAATTGTCCGGCACGCGGAGGTGAGCTTCATTCCCGTGATCGAAGCCTAGCAACTCGGCTATCCTATTTTGCGAAAGTTCGAACTCCCGGCCATGCAATCTGAACTTAGCGAAACCGGTGAGTTGACTCTGAGAACCGGAAGGAGTGATGTAATGGAATGAGCTTAGGAATTCCAATGTCAGAAGCTCGAATGTGGGCTGGGGCTGACTGCAAAGATCCCACAGACCGACTTTTTGAAGCAGTCTCTTGACACTGTTAAGCATTCCCAATTCTCTCAAACAGACAGTGTCGATATAACGCGTGGGTTGCATACCACGGTTCTGGAATCGGATGAATCTCTCTCTCTGGTTTTCTCCATTCTCACCATCTCTAAATATAATAGCTTCCATTGCATGCAAGAACAAGAGTGGGAGATGAGGAGTTTGGATTTTTGTGAGAAAAGTGATAAAATGAGAGAAAATAGGTTCGGATAAATAATTGAAGGTGAGAATGTGATAGGTGTGGTGATAATGGAGAGGTTAATGGGGTTTAATTTGGTAATGGGAGGTTACGGAAGTTGGTGGAGATAATGGGTGGTTTTGAAAGTTATGGAAGAAGAGAGATGAAGAGGTTTCGAAGAAGAAACAGTTCTGTTTCTTTCGAATTCTATAATTAGGGCCGTCACGGTCGTGACAAGGGGATGACGGTCGTGACGCGCTAAATAGCTTGTCACGATCGTAAGGGGGGTGATGACGACCGTGAGGACTTAAAACCTTGAATAATTTCCAGAAAGCATATTATCTCTCACGCTTCATATAATTTATATAATATTTTTGATCACTTCTCACTCAATATTAAATATAAACACCATATAATAAATAATATCAACATAGTACTTATAAATTGCATCACACGAGAGGTTGATAAAATATTAATCAATTCAAACATAACAGTATATAGATTGAAAGCATATAAATTGATTAAATTGGAAAAATTTGTAAACTAGAAGTGCTTTGCATTTGGTAATTGAAATGAAATTACATTAATGAAAATACGGTACGAAAATGTTTGCGAAATGTAAAATTAACTAGAAACGAAAACAATAAATAAAATAAGCTAGATCACTACAGCATTTTCAAAAGTGCTTCTTCAAATCTTCGATTGCGGAGTTCAGGTGGTAGAATTGCTCACATGTTATGTCAGTTAATCCTATAATGTCCAATCGCATGCTCTTAATCTCATCCTTAACAGTATTTATGTCGGTTTGGTAAGCTTCAAGAGTGTTCATGATATTCTTTAAGTTATCAGCATATTCTACTTGATTCACTTCAGGGGTTTCAATCACTTCGTCAGTGTGGTCAATGTCATGGTAACCAGGAGGTGTCTCAGGGTCACTTTCTACATCGGTCATTATATCATCCTTTATCTTGTAAGATTGAGGTGTTTCAGGAGTAGATGGATAGTCAGGTGGGGTTAACTCATAAAGCCAATTATCCTTATTGTGAACACTTACTCTAGCATGGTTTGGTAGTGTGAACAGGGTTACTACCTCATTCCTGATTAGGTACTCGAAAGGTGGATGTCCTAAATTCCTTATTATATGGCGATTAAAGCAAAAGTTAAGATTCATAGGACGGATGGTACCTAAACGGTTACACCTGTGCAATTGGTATCTAAGTCCTAAGGCATCAGCAATCATGGTTACAAGACCTCCTACTAATATAGGTAATTCAGGTTCTTCTTGGATTCGGGTGAAGGTTTGCTTCATGAAAGGTACACCATTGACTGGCTGTCCATTAGTGAAACAAGACATAATGAATATCTCATCTTTAGATACTCCAGTAAGGTTTTCCTCTTTTCCAAAGAAGGTGTGGGCAAGGATCTTATGGAAGTAACGGATAGCAGGGTTATGTATCTCATCATTGTTCATGTTATTTGGTTCAGGGTGGTAGTTTCCGGTTAAAGTTCCCCAAAAGAAATCCAGCTCAATGTCCATCAATTCTACCTGTGTGGTAGTAAAAGCAAAGGGTCCACTAGGGAATCCTAATAAGTCAGTTAGTTCTTTATGGTTAAAGTCATATTCTATTCCAAATAGGCGGAAACTGATAAATCCTTTCCTAAATCCAAAACCGCGCTCGGGTAGGTAAACTAAGGAGCTAAGGAACTCAAGGGTGAGCTCGCGGTAAGTCACAAACTTTTGTTGAATCAGTGCATTCTCCCATCCAAGTCGGTTAAACAAGTATAGGATGCTATCATGTATCCCTAAGGTTTCCATAGTCAGATCATCCGGGTACAGAGTCAAATCCATTGGTCTCTGTGATAACTCTTCAAATTTCATTCTTTGGTTCCTACCTCTAATTTGGTTTCCATAAGGTTTATTGGTTGGTTAGCCATAATTAGTGCAAATACGGAGGAAACAAATCAGGGGGAGAAGGAAAGTGGAAAAGACTTTAGAAAATCTGTAAAAGTGATTTAAAATTAAAATAAGGAAAAATAAGAAAATAAAATGCATAGATTAAAAGCAATAATAGTAATATTGAAATAAAACTATAAAATGACAAAACAAATAAATGAATAATAAAACGATAAATGACAAAATAATAGAATGATAAAAATGATTTAAATAATTAAATGATTAAATGGGTTGCCTCCCACTAAGCGTTGTTTTTATCGTCTAAAGCCTGACGTAATGCTTAGGTTAGATTAATCAGGGAAATTAGTGGACAATTCTAAAAGCCTTAGACTATTTGCATAATCTCTATTTTCAACTTTATGATAATGTTTTAAACATTGTCCGTTTACTGTGAATGGTTCACTATTCCTACCCTTAATTTCTATCGCTCCACTTGGGAATACTTTAGTTATTTCAAAGGGTCCTGACCATCTAGATTTTAGTTTTCCAGGAAAGAGCCTAATCTTGAATTAAAGAGGAGCACAACGTCTCCCACACTAAATTCTTTCCTAGATAGGCGTTTATCATGCCATTGCTTAGTTCTTTCTTTATATATCTTAACATTCTCGTAAGCATCTAACCTTAACTCTTCTAATTCGTTAATATCTAGGATTCTCTTTTCTCCTGCAGTATTATAGTTTATATTGAGAGTTTTGATCGCCCAATAAGCTTTGTGTTCTAGTTCTACCGGAAGATGACAAGATTTTCCTTAAACTAATTTGAAAGGTGTAGTTCCTATGGGTGTCTTGTAAGCGGTTCTATAAGCCCATAAAGCTTCATTAAGTTTAGATGACCAATCTTTCCGAGATATGGCGACAGTCTTTTCTAAGATTTGTTTGATTTCTCTGTTTGAGACTTCGACTTGTCCACTTGTTTGTGGATGATATGGTGTTGCCACACGGTGTCTTACTCCATACTTAGATAGTAATTTGTCAAAGATTTTTGAAATGAAGTGCGAGCCACCGTCACTTATGACGAGTCTAGGCACACCAAATCTGGGAAAGATTATATTTTTGAAAAGCTTTATTACTACTCGTGTGTCATTTGTAGGAGAAGCTATAGCTTCAATCCATTTTGAAACATAATCAACGGCTACGAGTATGTAATTATTACCGAAAGATGATGGGAATGGTCCCATGAAATCTATTCCCCAGACGTCAAAGATTTCTACTTCTAATATTCCTTTTTGAGGCATTTCATCTCTTCTTGAAATATTGCCGGTGCGTTGACACGGATCGCAATTTATAACAGCGATGTGGACATCTTTCCATAGATTAGGCCAGAATAGGCCGGCTTGTAAGATTTTTGCACAAGTCTTGGAAGTGCTTGCATGTCCACCATAAGGAGATGAATGGCAATGAGCAATTACATCTTCTATTTCTTCCTCGGGAATACATCGAAGAAAGATTCCATCGGGTCCTCTTTTGAACAATAATGGTTCATCCCAATAGTAATGTTTTAGATTGTGAAAGAATTTCTTTTCTGCTGATAGGTTAAATCAGGTGGAAGAGCTCCTGCAGCTAGGTAGTTAACAATGTCAGCGTACCATGGCAGTCCTACAGTCGTTTGGATTGTTTCCACGGGTTCTGGTTCATCTATGTCTAACTGAACTGGGTCGCTTCCTATTTGTGCTCTCAGCTGTTCATACGGAAAATCATCGTTAATCGGCACTTGTTCGGGTTTAATACCTTCTATTCTAGATAAATGATCCGCTACGACGTTTTCAGTACCCTTTTTATCTTTTATTTCGAGATCAAACTCTTGTAAGAGTAAAATCCATCTCAAGAGTCTTGGTTTAGCATCTTTCTTAGTTAATAGATATCGGATAGCAGCGTGGTCTGTGTAAACTATTATTTTCGCTCCTACTAGGTAAGAACGGAATTTGTCCAGCGCAAAGACAACTGCTAACAGTTCTTTTTCAGTAGTGGCGTAGTTCATCTGAGCAGAATCTAAGGTTCTACTGGCATAGTAAATCGCATGAAGTTTCTTTTCCTTCCTCTGGCCTAGAACTGCGCCTACAGCATAGTCACTCGCATCGCACATGATTTTGAAAGGTAATCTCCAGTCAGGGGGTTGCATGATTGGTGCGGTGATGAGGGTTGTCTTTAGAGTTTCGAATGCTTTAAGACAATCTTCATTGAATATGAACTCAGCGTCTTTCATTAATAAACCAGTAAGAGGTTTAGTGATTTTCGAGAAATCTTTGATGAATCGTCGGTAGAAACCGGCGTGTCCTAAAAAGCTTCTTATTTCTCAAACGGTTTTAGGGGGTTTAAGATCTTTTATGACTTCTATCTTAGCTTTATCAACTTCAATTCCCTTGTCGGATATAACGTGTCCTAGTACTATTCCTTCTCTGACCATAAAATGACATTTCTCCCAGTTAAGCAGTAGGTTTACTTTCACACATCTTTCTAACACCATTTCTAAATTTGATAGGTATCCTTCAAAACTTTGCCCGCATACAGAGAAGTCGTCCATGAACACTTCCATGATGTTGTCTATAAAATCTGCGAAGATTGACATCATACATCTTTGAAAGGTTGCAGGAGCGTTGCATAAACCAAAGGGCATTCGTCTATAAGCGAACGTTCCATAGGGGCATGTGAATGTAGTCCTCTCTTGATCATCTGGGTGGATAGGGATTTGGAAAAATCCTGAGTAACCATCAAGATAACAGAAATAAGAATGCTTGGCTAATCGTTCTAACATTTGATCTATAAAAGGTAGTGGGAAATGATCTTTTCGAGTGGCTTTGTTTAGTTTACGATAATCGATGCACACTCTATGTCCCGTCACTACTCTTTGTGATATCGATTCGCCTTTAGCATTTTTCACAACAGTGATACCTCCTTTCTTTGGTACTACATGTACTGGACTAACCCATTTACTATCAGAGATTGGATATATTATTCCGGCATCTAGTAGTTTCTTAACTTCTTCTTTCACTACAGTGCTAAGGATTGGGTTAATTCTTCTTTGATATTCTCTGGAGGTTTTGCAATCTTCTTCTAGCAGAATACGATGCATACAGATTGAAGGGCATATTCCTTTGAGATCAGATATGTTATATCCTAATGCAGTTGGATATTTCTTCAAGACATCTAAAAGTTTCTTTGTTTCGATTGTTCCTAAACTGGAATTTATTATAACTGGTCTTTTACATTCAATGTCTAAGAATTCGTATCTTAGGTTATTAGGTAAAGTTTTTAATCCTAATGTAGGTTTATCCTTACTTGGCATGGGATCCGGTGTAAGTGCTAAACTTTCGCTTAGACTATCATCCTGATATGGTGCACGCCAATTATCATCTTCGAAAATCGGAGGGATTTGAATTTTCATAATTTCAGAATAGGTAGTTTCTTTCATTTCCATTTCTCTTACACATTCGTCAATTACGTCCAATAGATAGCATGTATCCTCTATAGCTGGTGATTGTAAGAATTGTGTTAAAATAAATTCAACTTTCTCTTCACCTACTTCAAAGGTTAGCTTTCCTCTTTTTACGTCTATTATAGCTCCGGCGGTAGCTAAGAATGGTCTTCCTAGTATGATAGGTGTAGTGGAGTCTTCAGAGATGTCCATGATTATGAAATCAGTAGGGATGTAGAATTGTCCTATACGTACTGGGACGTTTTCTGTATGCCTACAGGATATTTAACAGAGTGATCGGCTAGTTGAACAGACATTTTAGTTGGTCTTAGGTCTCCCATGTCTAGCCTTTTGCAAATCGTTAAGGGCATAACACTGATATTGGCTCCTAAATCGCATAGAGCTTTGTCAATGACGAATTTTCCTATTACACAGGGTATAGAGAAACTTCCTGGATCTTTTAGCTTAGGAGGCATATTATTCTGAATTATGGCGCTACACTCAGCAGTAAGTGTAATTGTTCCGTTATCCTCTATCTTTTTCTTATTGGATAAGATTTCTTTTAAAAACTTAGCATACGAGGGCATTTGAGTGATAGCTTCTGTAAACGGAATAGTTATATTCAACTGTTTCAGAAGTTCGACAAATTTCTTAAACTGGCCCATCGTCTTGGAATTGGTTAATCTCTGAGGGTACGGAATCGGTGGTTTATAGGGTGGTGGAGGCACATAAGGCTTTTCTTTCTCCACTGCCTCTTGATTTTCATCTTCCTTTTCTTCTGGATCATTCACCATTTCAGTCGGTTTATCCGGTTTTTGGTACATGGCTGGATTGTCAAGTCTTGGATCGGTAGGTCCGTCAAGTTCCTTGCCACTTCTTAATATTACAGCATTGGCTTGTCCTTTCGGATTAGGTTGAGGTTGACCAGGAAATACTCCAGCTGGTGCAGCGGTAGGTGCTTGTTGTTGAGCTACTTGTGAAATCTTAGTTTCAAGCATTTTGTTATGTGTAGCTAATGCATCTACTTTGCTTACTAATTGCTTAATCTGCTCACTAGTGTGTATGTTTTGGTTTAAGAAGTCCTTGTTTGTCTGAGATTGGTTAGCTATAAAGTTCTCCATCATCAATTCAAGGTTCGATTTTCTAGGGACATTAGGAGCAGTCTTTTGATATCCTGGTGGTGTAGCTGGTGCTTGACCTGGTGCGTATAAAGCATTGTTGTTCTTATAGGAGAAGTTCAGATGATTCTTCCAACCTGGGTTGTATATGTTTGAGTATGGGTTTCCTTGAGCATAATTCACTTGATCTGTGGGAATTCCTGTTAATAGTTGACAATCCGGAACTTCATGTCCTGGAACTCCACATAACTCACAGTTAGGTGTTACTGCAGCCACGGTGGCTATTGGTGTTATGGCCAAGTTGTCGATCTTTTGGCTTAGTTGGTCAAACTTTGCATTGACTTGGTCCATACTTCTCACTTCGTACATACCTCCTTTTGTTGGTTTCTCAGTTGCGACTCTATCGCTTCCCCATTGGTAATGGTTTTGAGCCATACTTTCGATAAGTGCATAGGAATCGTTATATTCTTTGTCCATTAGTGCACCGCCTGCGGCAGCGTCAATTGTCATTCTTGTATTGTACAAGAGTCCATTATAGAAGGTATGTATGACCATCCATTCTACTAATCCGTGATGTGGACAAAGTCTCAGCATATCCTTATAGCGTTCCCAAGCTTCGAAAAGTGATTCGTTTTCCCTTTGCTTAAATCCGTTGATCTGAGCTCTCAACATAGCTGTCTTTCTAGGTGGGAAATATCTGGTTAAGAAAACTCTTTTTAGTTCCTCCCACGTAGTTACTGAGTTCGAAGGCAAAGATTGAAGCCAGGCTCTTGCTCTGTCTCGAAGTGAAAAAGGAAACAAACGTAGTCTAATAGCTTCTTGGGTAACTCCATTGGCTTTTACGGTATCTGCGTATTGCACAAAGATCGAGAGATGAAGGTTCAGATCCTCGGTAGGATTTCCGGAGAATTGATTTTGTTGCACGGCTGATATCAACGAAGGTTTTAGTTCGAAATCGTTTCGGTTGATAGCCGGTGCGGCAATGCTGGAATGCGGTTCAGCTTGCGAAGGACTAGCTTAATACTTGAGTGGGTGATTCTGTTCTTCAGCCATCTCTGCGTCCTTTGATGTTACGACTGGTTTAGGTGGATCTAATTGAAGATCTGGAATATTGTAATTTTATTCGTAATCGAATATCCGTCTTCTTACGTGTAAGAAGCGTTCCGATTCTGGGATTAGAGGTTGCAAGTCTTCGCCTTGA
The DNA here is from genome assembly GCA_963966055.1 of Lathyrus aphaca. Lineage (NCBI taxonomy): Eukaryota > Viridiplantae > Streptophyta > Magnoliopsida > Fabales > Fabaceae > Lathyrus > Lathyrus aphaca. The sequence continues at coordinate 228,583,363 of OZ014520.1, read as the reverse complement.
GAGCGAGTACTTGGCATACACTCGCGAATTTAGATTAAGAAAAGAGAATAGTTGTTACCTTAGTCTAGACAATGCTACCCTAAAGTGCACTAGTAACTAAATTAAGGTCCCCGGCAACGGCGCCAAAAACTTGATGGGCTAAAGACTTATCTAATTATGTGTCTAGCGGTATCTTAACTGCAAGTGCACAGCCTATCGAAGTAATATTTAAGATTATCGATCCACAAGGACTCTATGGTTACTTAGTTCTAGAGGAATTTCTAGTTTAGCTAAGGTGAAGGGTTGTCACGATTTTTTGTTGTTTTTAAAGATTAAAGGCGGGAATTAAATTTAAGTTTAATAAATAATTCTAAGGCGGTCGGTATGTAATTATGCTAACTTAGGCGGGTCAATCTACCCTAGGCTTATAAAGGTGTTCACTTAATCTATTCTGTAGAGGTTACCAGCTTAAATATCTTTAACTCACACTCTCGTGGTCTTATCTCAGATCTTACCCCTAAAGCCCTATGCCTGCTCTCGCTAGCCCATAAGTGTTTAGGAATAATTTTTGGAAACTTAGTAATTCTAATTTATTTTAAAGCGCTCTCGCTGTGTTTAATTTAAATGCCTAACTTTAGCTATCTGGTTAAAATCTCACACTCTCGTGGTCTTGACCTAACCTAATACATTTTCCTTACTCTCGTAACAAAAAGGTTGATTTTATATAAAAAGTATCAGCCAGAATATTAAGCTCTTAAATATTTTAAGCCTAGAGTTGATTTTACCGATTTAGTTTGTTTTAATTACATACCGCCCTAAGGTATTTAGCTACTCATTATTGTTGAACCAGACAGAGGCAGAGAAACATAAAACAAAATATGCATGGCAGAAAAATAAATACTAAACATAAATATAATTGCAAATTAATATAAACCTGGTTAACAATAAAAGTGGCAGACTCCTTCTTCCACAGACCGGAAAGCTCGGAGTATTCGTCGGAATCGGAAATAAATTCTAAAAATTCAGAAGGCTTTGAAACAAATAAATTTATAACAATTTCCTGATGTTGGAAATTGTTATAAGGTTGGTTGGGATACAAGAAAAATAAAGCAATGAAAATAATGCTGAAAAAATATAAAGGGTGCAAAATAATTCGGCAGAGCTTCCGCAAGAAATTGATAAAAATAAACTCTGTGTATTGTTCATAAAATTTAAGCTATTTATAGAAGACTGAATGGGCTTGGTAGTTGGTTTGTTGCTTGGGCCTCGTAGGAGAATTGAGAGAATCCAGGGACGTGTGGATACTGGGTCAGCTGGAAAATAGGCACCTCACATGCAGCGTACGTTCATGACTAAGTCTTCAGTCAAATAACCTATTTTTCCCTTGTCACGGTCGTGACAAGAGCATCACGTTCGTGTCCCTTGTATAATAAGTGTCACGGTCGTGAGGGTTATGTCACGGTCGTGAGTGCTCCTTTTGGGGTGTCACGGTTGTGACACCTAGGTGACGACCGTGAGTGCAACAAAATATGCAGTTATGCAGAATTCCTCATTTCTTCATCTTTTCACGGTTGTTTTTGCTCATTTCACTTGTGGCTCTCGATTTAGCTTTGTATATGATGTACCTGCAAAATGGCAAAGAAAACTCGAGGAATCGGGTGTTAAAACGACAATTATGCGATAAAACGGTATTGAAACATAGCAATATAATCGATACATTTTCTCGTTATCATCGGGACATGGGCAATCATTTTCCAACCCTTGATCATAATCCAATCAATTCTGGCCTTTGGATTGAGGTATCACACTTTCCTCATGATTTTACAAAATATCCTCTTTTGGAGCAACTTTCTTATTGTGCACGAAATTGGGAGTTTCTCTTGAGCAAAGTGATCAAAATGCAATGTATTTTAAGTTTACAAACTTACTTGAACCATTCCAAGTCTTGAAAACAAGTTTTGAAGCCTTTTGTCCTAATTTCAGCAAATTTTCGAGGGACCCCTAGGACAAACCATAAATCCCATGAAAATGTACTTATACTTTTTGAAAATAGGAGCCCTTAATCTCCAACTTTCATGTTTTACTTTGGTCCATTTGAAGAATTTTTGATCATGTTAAGGTCATTTGAAAATTAGGGCAAAAGTTGCCAAATTTGGAAATTTCTCAAAACCAAGTTTGTACCATTTTTGCAAAAAGCCTCAAATCTCAAGGATTCTTGATCTTTAAGCATCCCAAACCTCTTATAACATTGTAAGGACACCCCTTGGCCAAAAATGTTAGGTTAGACCCCTTGAAATTACACAATTGACTTTTTAAGGGCATAGTTGACCAATTACTTCATCTGCAAGCAACTGAAGAATTTACTGACTTCCACATGGAATTTTCTCATGAAAATTGACAACTAGGATCCTCTTGACATACAGAAGACTTTGCCCATAATGAAATGGCCAAAGTTGTGAGATTATGATGCTTGAATCTCAAACCCTAGTTTAGGTGCCTTGTGTAGGAGCTTTGCCTTGTCCTGAGACCTCTGGTGATCATGCAACCTTCTGAGCTTCTGTGAATGGACTTGATCTTGTAAATGGAGTGTAGAACCCTCATAGGACTTGTACAAAACCATTGGGACCTTTGTCATGGCTTGTGATGCCTCAAGAACTTCCACAGATGATCATATGCTTGATGCTAGGACATGAAGAATGTTATGCCTCATCTTTCCATGCTAGGATGCTAAGAAAATGATATGTTCATGATGAATATGATGTGATATGATGCTTAAAATGAAGAGGGCAAATTTGGGGTGTTACAGCTGCCCCTATTCAAACAACTGTTAATCGGAAAAGGACGATAGCACGGGCTATCGACCGTTCAGGATAAACTGTGATTGAATACCAAGAAGACCAGAAATTTGCACTCTGACGAAGAATGCAAAACTGGGAAATAAATCCAACCAAATGAAGCTTTGGTGACTGAAGGGGAGGAAAAGCAGATGAGCTTCTTCGAAGTTGAAACTGAAATCTGGAATCAGAATACTTTGACATGCGAGTCTTCTTCAAACAATCCTGTTACGCCAGGAACTGGACAAACGAGTCCTCAAACACTTTGTACGAACACATGACCTGAGACAGAAGAATCTCCCTCGGATAATCCTGTTATGCCAAGAACTGGGATGCATTAAAGTCTGTGGGATAGACATGCATAAACAAGGTAGACGAACCTTCTTCATATATTATCCGCGGATATATGGTACAAGACAGACGAGTCTTCTTCGAGAAAACCTGTTACGCCAGGTGCAACAATAAGAATTGGTGCCTGAGATAGACGAGCCTCCTTCGGATAATCCTATTACGCCAGGACCGATAACCATTTTGACATTTATTCCCACAGTCAGGATTTTAAACCTCTTCAATACAGACGAGTATTGGATGATCATCAAGATAACACAGACGAGTGTCAAAAGTCAATGATACAGACGAGTATCAGACGATGATCTAAGAAACACAGACGAGCGCTTTAGGCAATGATACAGACGAGTATCATCCACTAGTGTAGACGAATACCAGAAATTCAAACGCAGACGAGCATTTGGAGTAGTCACAGAAGAATATCAGGATAATTAACAAATCCTCCCACACATACAGATGTAAGCCAACACAGACGAGTGCTGGGGATGGACAGACGAGTATCCAAACAAAGCATACGAGCTTCAAACAGGTATCAGAACATCAAAACACAGACAAGTGCTGGAGAATGCGGACGAGCAACCACCAAAGTATTCATATACCAAACACAGACGAGTGTTGGAAAGTGCAGACGAGCAACATCAAATATCAGATATTAAACACAGACGAGCGTTAAAAATTGCAGACGAGCAATATCAAATGTCAAACACAGACGAGTGTTGAGAGCAAACAGAAACATTACCCTTCAAAGCACAGACGAGTGCTGGAAATTGCAGCCAAGCAACAACAAAAATGTCAAGTATCAAACACAGACGAGTGTTGGAGAGTGCGGACGGGCAATAATAAAGTACAAATGGACCACTGATGGGGAAAGCAAACGAGCAATACCAAAGTGATAATACGGACGAGTGTTGAGAGGTGTGGACGAGCAGCAATAAAGTACAAACACAGACGAGTGCTGGAAATTGCCGACGAACAACAAAATGCGAACACAGACGAGTGCTGAGAAGCGCAAACAATCAACAGTAAAGTAATAATATGTCACTGCTGGGGAAAACTCTGCTTAGGGATAACACAGACGAGTGTCGAAAGACGCAGACGAGCAACAATAAAGCATGAACACAGACGAGTGTTGGAGGTTGCAGACGAGCAACGAACAGATGCCTGATTAGCTACAAGAGTTACAACTCTGCAGGGGAAGAATAAGTCATGAGGCCTGAATACCTAACTCTGACTGTGATGAATACCTGACTGTATCATCAAATTGACCAACAAGATGGCACTTTGTTGGGGAACATTTCACTGATGGAGTGAACATCAAATATGAACTCCGTGGGGAAAGATCATCTTCATACTTGGCTGGGAAAGATGCTTCAACAATACTCTGGATGGGGAGAGCACTTTGTTGATTCTGAACTCTGGTTGTGACCCTTGCTGGGGATAGAATTCTGGAAATTCTAACTCTGTGGGGATATCAGACACTCAGCTTCCTGCTGGGCATACTCCACTGGGGGAAGAATAAACTGCTTGGGTTGCCGCCAAGGCTTAGCTTGGGAAGAATTCTGCCGGAGATACTCTACTGGGGAAGAGTAAATTGCTTGGGGAGAATGTGACGCCATCCTGCAACCTGCAACAACAGAAAACACATGTGTGCCCCGGGGATTTGTATGGTATGAACTGTTCATCCATTGTCACCCGACACTCAAAGAGGGATTACAGTGTTTCCCTGCATGTCGTTTTCTTTTCAAATTATCACCATGTTTAAATGCAATGCTATTTTTGCCAAAAATTCAGGATATTTTGCAAACAAAAATAAACACACACAGCTTTTTGACTGAATATTCTTTTTATTGAAAGGCCTCTGAATAGGCAAAGATTTACATCGGGAAGCAACCACCTGGAAAGAAGTAGCCACCATAAAAATGAGAAAAGAAACTATCCTAATGGCAATGGGCACGACATCCCAAGGAGTTCCATTTCTGCTATGACCAGCATGTCTTCGAGACTATCCATTCTGCTTTGCTTTCTGAGAGGATGAGGGGACTGATTCCTATCCTTCTGATATTGTCAAGTTGTACGAAACAATGACGTGGTTCAGATTACTCGGATCACAGTTGTTCGCTTATTCCCTTGTTTTGCGTGGATCGCCCTTTCGGGTTTTCAATCCACCGGGATACCCTCTTTTGCCTGAGCTGTCCAATATGGGTTTTCAACTCAGCGGGTGTACACATTTTTTTTATTTATTTCCCTAACTTTTGCCCGAGCTTTTTATTCTGTTTTTAGCTCGCCGGGATGCCCTTTTTTTTTGCCTGGACTTTATTCTGTTTTTGTGTCCAGCTGGTCTCTTTTATGCGAAGTATTTTTTAACTGCGTCCGAGTTAACAGGGGACTGGAAGTCATCTCCATCCATAGTGGTGAGCATCAGTGCTCCTCCTGAGAAGACTTTCTTCACTATGAATGGTCCTTCGTAGTTTGGGGTCCACTTGCCCCTGTGATCTGAACCTAGAGGAATGATCCTTTTCAACACAAGCTCTCCCACTTGATACTCCCGAGTACATACTCGTTGGTCGAATGCTCGCTTCATTCTCCTCTGATAAAGCTGAACATGACAGATAGCCGATAATCTCTTTTCCTCAATTAGACATAGCTGATTGTAACGAGCACGCACCCATTCAGCCTCATCAAGCTTCACATCCATCATCACACGCAATGAAGGAATCTTTACTTCAACGGGAAGGACTGCTTCCATACCATATACCAGAGAGAAGGGAGTTGCCCCTGTTGACGTCCTGACTGACGTTCGGTACCCATGCAACGCAAATGGTAACATCTCATGCCAATATTTGTAGGTGACGACCATTTTCTGCACAATCTTCTTGATATTCTTGTTTGCTGCCTCTACCGCACCATTCATCTTTGGTCGATAAGGAGAAGAATTGTGATGCTGTATCTTGAAGTCCCGACATAACTCTGACATCATCTTGTTGTTGAGATTAGAACCATTGTCAGTAATGATCCTTTCGGGCACTCCGTATCTGCATATGATATCTCTTTTCAAAAATCTTGCCTCCACCTGACGAGTGACGTTGGCATAAGACGCTGCTTCAACCCACTTGGTGAAGTAATCAATCGCAACCAGGATGAAGCGATGACCATTTAAAGCAGTAGGCTCGATCTTCCCGATCATGTAAATGCCCCACATAGAAAAGGGCCAAGGAGATGACATGACGTTGAGCGGGCTAGGAGGAACATGCACTTTGTCCGCATATATCTGGCACTTGTGGCACTTACGAGCGAATGAACAACAGTCTGCATCCATTGTCATCCAGTAATACCCTGATCTCAGCAATTTCTTTGCCATAGCATGCCCTCCTTTATGGGTACCAAAAGATCCCTCGTGGACTTCCCGCATTAACAGGCTTGCTTCGTGTCTATCCACGCATCTGAGCAAGACCATGTTGAAATTTCTCATGTACAAATCCCCGTCTGTGTTCAAGAAGAAACTAGTAGCAAGTCGCCTTAAGGTCTTTTTGTCATTGGAAGATTCCCCAATTGGGTATTCTTGCTTTTCCAGGAATAACTTGATATCAAAATACCAAGGTTTCTCGTCAGACACGTCGTCTACAGAGAAGGCATGAGCTGGAGCGTCAAGCCTGGAGATGTCAATTCTGGGCACATAGTTCCAACACAAGACTTTTATTGATGAAGAAAGAGTGGCAAATGCGTCGGCAACAATTTTCTAGCATAATCCCTGTATGGAATTAGATGCCCTTGATGCGTATACCACTTGCCGGTAACTTGATTAATGACGAGGGCTGAATCTCCGAATATATCGAGGTTCTTAATCCGAAGATTAATGGCCTCCTCTATTCCCATTATGCATGCCTCGTATTCCGCTTCATTGTTGGTGCAGCCAAATGTAATTCTGGCAGCGAAGGGAAAGTGAACACCTTCGGGAGTGATAAGAACGACACCAACTCCACGTCCATTGATATTGACTGCCCCATCAAACATCAACTTCCATTTGGATTCAGGGTCTGGCCCCTCTTCCGGAAGTGGTTCCTCGCAATCGTTTGCTTTGAGGTACATGATGTCCTCATCAGGGAAATCAAACTTCATTGGATGATAATCATCTTCAAGAGGTTGCTGTGCAAGGTAATCCGATAATACACTTCCCTTGATGGTTTTCTGAGAAGTATACTGGATGTCATATTCAGTTAAAATCATTTGCCACCTAGCAACCCTTCCGGTTAACGCTGGTTTCTCAAAGATGTACTTGACAGGATCCATTTTGGAAATGAGCAGTGTGGTATGAGTCAACATGTACTGCCTCAGTCGGCGAGCAGCCCATACCAAAGCGCAGCAAGTTTTCTCAATCAGTGAATAACGGGATTCACAGTCGGTAAACTTTTTTCTAAGGTAATAAATAGCGTACTCTTTTCGACCAGACTCGTCATGTTGGCCTAGAACACACCCCATTGACCCTTCTAGCACAGTCAAGTACATGATTAAAGGTCTTCCTTCAACTGGAGGCATTAGAATTGGAGGCTCCTGCAAATATTCTTTTATCTTGTCGAAAGCACTTTGACAATCTTCATTCCACCTGACCGTTTGCTCTTTTCTTAGCAACTTGAATATTGGTTTGCACGTGGCAGTTAGATGAGATATGAACCGAGAAATGTAGTTCAACCTCCCTAAAAACCCGCGCACTTCTTTTTCTGTTCTCGGTGCAGGCATATCTTGAATTGCTTTTACTTTGGCAGGATCTACCTCAATTCCTCTTTGACTAACAATGAAACCCAACAGTTTCCCGGAACGCACTCCGAAAGTGTACTTGTTTGGATTCAACCTCAGCTTATACTTTATCAGTCTATCAAACAGCTTCTTGAGATTGACCAGATGCTCTTCTTCGTCTCGGGACTTAGCAATCATATCGTCCACATAACACTCTATCTCCTTGTGTATCATGTCATGGAACAATGTGACCATTGCCCGCTGATAAGTTGCCCCGACATTCTTCAAACCAAAGGGCATGACCTTATAGCAGAATGTACCCCACGGGGTAATGAACGTTGTCTTCTCCATGTCTTCCGGCGCCATCTTAATCTGATTATATTCGGAGAAGCCATCCATGAAGGAAAATATCGAGAATTGAGCAGTATTGTCTACCAACACATCAATGTATGGCAACGGAAAGTCATCTTTTGGGCTTGCCCTATTCAAATCCCGGTAGTCAACGCACATCCGGACCTTGCCGTCCTTCTTTGGTACAGGTACAATGTTAGCTACCCAAGGTGGGTAACTAGTTACGACAAGGAAGCCGGCATCCCATTGCTTCTGAACCTTCTCTTTGATCTTCATCGCCATGTCAGGACGAGTTCTTCTCAATTTCTGTTTCACAGGAGGACAATCCTCTCTCAAAGGTAGCTTATGCATAACGATGTCGGTATCCAACCCTGGCATATCTTGATATGACCAAGCAAAGATATCCACATACTCTCTTAGCATATTGATCAACTCTTTCTTGACGTCGGCCTGCAGACTGGCCCCAATCTTGATTTCTTTCTTCACATCTTCCGTGCCGATGTTGATGATCTCAATTTCCTCTTGATGAGGCTGAATAACCCGTTCCTCTTGTTTCAACAATCTGACCAATTCTTCAGGGAGGTCACAGTCTTCCTCAACCCCTTCACCAGCTTGGTAGACAGGATTGTCAAAGTCATGCGTAGTCATAGCAGGAACGTTATTAATGGAATCCAGATGATCAACACTGCACAAATGATATGCTTATTCAAAATCTGCTTATTTTGAAAAAGAGACGCTAACACAAAACAAAAAGGAAAAACACATTGCCATTTTTATATTTTTGTGAAAAATTTTAAAAACAAAGAAAGAGAACGCAATTTGTCCGAAAATGTCCTTTTATTTCATGGTAAAATAAGATGCATACAAAACATGGTGGCCCAATACAATGGATCCAAACATCTTGGGAAGAATGCTGGATTTGACAATGCAGTATGATAATAAAAGGAAACAAAATGAATTACTCTGAGTGCCAAGTAACTTGTATGATGTCTTCAGCAGACCAGTTTTTCAGCTCCTCGCCTGGCGCACACGGATGAATCCAGTTGTCCCAGTCACCATCCCTGTCCCCATCTTGGCTTGTTGTATAGATCTGGTTGCGGTCGAGCATCCCAGCACTTGTAAAGGTGATAGCTTTACCACTTGGAGTAGATCCATCAGGCTGATAACCCAAACCAAACTTGTCGTCTTTCTTTTCTAGCTCCAGCAATTTGCCCCAGCCTTGGGCACTTCCTGACTGAACAACCTCCTTTGCCTGCTTGTAGGAATGGATAGAGGTACCTTCTTTCTCACTGCTCTTCTCCACGGGAGTCAAGATGCTGACGTTGACTGCTTCGAAGGCTTGACAAAGGGTCTCATGGATCTCTCCATCCATCTCCACATACTTGAATGTTGACAAGTGGCTTACGAAGATGTCCTCCTCCCCGCATACTGTGATAACCTGGCCATCAACCACATATTTGAGCTTCTGATGCAGGGTTAAAGTTACAACTCCAGTAGCATGAATCCATGGGCATCCTAAGAAGAAGTTGTACGCAGGCTGGATATCCATGACATAGAAGACACTTTTGAATACCTGAGAACCTATCTTTACCGACAATTCAACCTCTCCAAAAACTGATCTTCTAGACCCATCAAAAGCTTTGACAATCAAATCACTTGGTCTCAGGACTATACCATCAACATTGAGCTTCATTAATGCCTTCTTCGGAAGCACATTAAGGGAAGAGCCTGTGTCTACAAGAACATATGACAACACAGCACCCTTGCACTCCATAGTGATATGTAGTGCTTTGTTGTGGTTTCTGCCCTCTGACGTGAGGTCTCTGTCTGTAAAGCCCAGACCATGGCTTGCATTAACACTGCCCACAACAGCTTCAAGTTGATTGACAGTGATTTCCTGAGGAACATAGGCCATTTCTAGCACTTTCAATAAGGCCTCTCTGTGTGCAAGAGAACACATCAGCAATGAGAGAATGGATATCTTGTAAGGTGTCTGGTTCAACTGATCGACCAACTTATAATCACTCTTTTTGATGATGCGCATGAATTCCTCGACCTCTTTTTCAAATGTACCCTGCCCAGCAACAAGAGTAGTTGATTCATCAATCACAACTTGCTTTCCTTTGGCTTTTGACGAAGCCTCAGCCTCAGGATCCCCTCTCAGAACAGGGGGAGCAAATAAACGACCACTTCTGGTGAAACCCCAACTCCTCCGACGTTCTCTACAGTCGGGTCAACAGCAACAGACTTGCTCTCAATCTTCTGTCCAGCTACGTATACATCTGAGCCATAATGCCATGGAATGGATTTATCGCCTGTGTAAGGAACAGGCCCCGACACGATGATAGTCACAGGACTAATCTTCGGAGTATAGATGGTTACGGGCTCTCTTCTGACAGGCATCTCTGCTTCATCATAGAATATGGTAATTGTTGACACATCATCAGCTTCATCACCAATCTTGCTAAACTGCAAAGATCCATCATTAATCAATCTTTGCAATCCCATCTTCAGCTTCTCACACCCATTCACAGAACTCAGACATTCTTCGCAATCAGAACAACATCCAGGAAACACTTGACCATTCAACAGCCTCTCTTTCACTACCCTCAAAGGAGTCTTCACGTCTTCAATATTCAGCATAAGGCTTAACTTTTCACCACCCTCAACAACATTGATTCTTGCCCCTCCGTGATTCGGAATAGGATTCGAATTAACATTTGGTGGTGGTGCGAAGTTAATTGCTTTAGAGTCTATCAGGTCTTGAACCTTGTGATGTAGTGCCCTGCACTTCTCATTCGAGTGCCCGGGTGCTCCTGAGTGGAAAGCGCATCTTGCATTGACATCATAACCCATTGGAAGCTCTCCAGGAGGTGGTGGTGCCAAAGTTCTCAATTGAATCAGATTAAGGTCTAGAAGTCTTGGTAGCAGAGCAGCATAAGTCATAGGGATTTCCTCAAGCACCCTATTAGCCGGGCGAGTTTGCCTTGGCTGATACGGTCTTTGTTGATAGTTATTACGGGGTGGTTGCTGTTGTTGAGGTTGCATCTGTTGCACTGGAGTAAAAGGAATTGTGACTGCTGCCACATGGTCGTATGGTCTTCTATAACCACGGCCTCGGCCTCGGCCAAATACAACATTTGTCTCACCCTCTCTTCTCCTAGGAGGTCCACTGAAAGCTTTCCTCGCTCCATTCGAGCTGCTAGCACTTGTATCTTGGATCTTTCCCATATTCAGCAAGGTCTCAACCCTCTCACCAGCAATTACAATGTCATTGAATTTGGTGGCAGAACTGGACGCCAATCTTTCAAGAAACACACCTTGTAGAGTCCCCATAAACATGTCAGCCATCTCATTTTCAAGCAGCGGTGGTTGCACTCTGGCAGCGAGCTGACGCCACCTCTGAGCATATTCTTTGAATCCCTCCTTAGCAGTCTGAGACATATGTTGGAATTGAGTGTGATTTGGAGCCATGTCCAAATTATACTGATATTGTCTCACAAAAGCTTCTGCTAGGTCTTTCCAGCTTTTTATGTTGGCTCTGCTAAGCTTCATATACCATTCCAGAGAAGCTCCAACCAAGCTGTCTTGGAAATAGAACATCCAGAGCTTTTCATCATCCGTGTGAGCACCGATCCTTCCTACAAAGGATTGAAGATGGGTCTTTGGGCATGCAGTGCCATTGTATTTCTCAAAGGTTGGAACTTTGAACTTGTAAGAGATCCTGACCCCTGGAACTAAGCCCAAATCTGTAATGTCAAATCCCAAAGAACTTTGGGATTGAATAGCCTTGATTTGTTCTGCCATTTCCTCAAACCTCTTGTTCATCTCAGCCCCCTGACCTTCAGCTTCGTCCAGCAGAGTGAACTGTTCGTCTTGATTATCCATTTGAATATTATTCAGCCCATCATTGATTATAGTGACCCCTGGCTGTGTTACAGGGGCTTCAACCTGACGTGCGCCCACACCGGTACGATTACCATCAGCAGTACCGCTGTTGTTCCTGGCTTGACCATTTTCTATCATCTCCCGCAGACGCTCTTGATTCTGACCCATGCCTGCCATCAGAGTCATAAAGTTGTCCATCCTTAGCCTCAGGTCAACCAAGTCAGCTTGCATCTGATCCATGATTCTCTCTCTGTTGACCTTTGTTGGATATCTGTGTTCGACTGGTTGTTCTCGAACTTTCCTGGGAGCTATAGTTCCTGAAACACAAAAGACATTAGGAACTGGTGACCATACCTACAAAACAAGAAAACAGGTGATATGTATGCAATGCAGTTGTTTATGTTTCCAATCCCAGGTCATTCATGCCCCGGTTCCGGTATTTAGCAAAGAAAACCAGATGGATACCGATCCTTGACTTTCAGAAATCTTCGCAAAGAAACCACATTCAAACCATAACAGCAGACACACAAAGAAATGGTGAACTGAAAAAACTGCATAACATAAATCAGCCTGTAAGGCATGAACAACAGAATTCCCCATAGGGTACAAGTTTCTAAGAAGAAAAACAAACAACCAGGACTCCTACAACATACCTGTAGGTAATCCAAATACAAGGAAAACAGACTAAGAAGCAAAACCACTGCCTGAGGATCCTGAACCTCCCTCACAAAGCCCCACATCAGACCTAGCCTTCTTGACTCCAGCCATCAATTTGAGGTCTTCAATCTCTTTAAGTGCTGCTTCTAGGGCTTGTTGACTATCTGCTAACTTCTGAGTCTTCTCCCTTCGAATGTTGTGGACTTGCTCCACCTCTTCTTTCTTGAAAGCCATTTGCACTTCGAAGAACTCTTCTTTTTCCTTATATCTCTTCAACTCTTGCTCTCTCTGTCCCTGCAACCAGAAAATAGACTGACGAGCTTCCTTGAGAGTCTTTGAATTCTTCTTGCGTTCAGCTTCTCCTTTTTCTTCCATCATACCCAACCTGTGGAAGTGAGCTTCCCTTCCAGCAAAGTCTTTCTCTTTAGCCTCCAAGGTAGTCTGCATCTTCAGCAATTTCTCCTCAGCTTCATTCTTGGCCCGGTTGGCAAGAAGGTATAGATTAACCATTTCAGTGTTCTCCACTCTGACTGCATGCAACTGGGTTTCCAACCTCTTGAACTCCTCTAAAGACACAGTATCAGTAGACTCAGCAACTGGAGGAACTGGAGATGAGAATGGCAGCAATACCCTTCTGGCTCTGTCTTTCAACCAAGCCCCATACTCCGGGAATGTCTGATTGTTGCACTTTCCAAAACTAGCTATCCCTTCTCCCTTAATGCACTTCCAAGCTCCACCAACCTTCCTCACTAAAGGCATATTGTCCTTTACCGGGAAGTATAAAATAGGGGTCAACTTCAGTTCCTCTGGTACCTCTCTCAAGGCATATCCCAACTGTCTTCTCAACAAGATTGGATTATAATTGATCCCTCCAGTTACTCCCAATAAAGGTACACTAAGATAGCTCCCACAGCTAGTGATGAAACGTGCACCTTGCAGCCTTTGAGTAATCCACCTGACATCCTTGGCAAGCAACTTTTTCAGCTTCTGAGCCCATACCAAGGTGTGGTCACTAAACACTCCAGTACTAGGCAGATGCCTCATGAACCACATATGAAGTAAAGGAGCGCAGCAACGAACTAAACCTCCCCTCCTCTTCTCAGTCTTGTAGTGCACCGAGTAATACAAAATCCGAGCAGCGTAGGCACATGATTCTTCAGCAAAAAGAGATGTATGGCATTCATGTCTATGAACTTCTCCATATCAACAAACAAGATAATGCCATAGACAGAAAGAGCCAAGATAGCACAGACAACATCCCATTCTTCCTCAACAGCCAACTCTTCCACCTTCTTTACCAAAGCCTCTAAAGAAAATCCAGGTACACCTCCTTTAATGATGGTCAAAGAATTCACAACAGAAGTGCTCAAATAAAGAGCCTTAGCAATAGCTTCTGGTGCCGGTCTACTCATCTCAGCATTGAACGAAATCTGGTCTCGAACAGGAACTCCCAGGATCAAAGCATACTCCTCCAGCAAAGGACCTAGCTGAAAATCAGGAAAAGTGAAACAACGGAACTGAGGATCATAATACTGAAGCAGGGTATGAATGGCACTTCTCTCAGAAGGATCTAACTCTACCACCACATCCAGAATACTCCCATAAGCCTTCCTGAATTTCTCTACATGATTGGGTGTGATCAGCTTCACCATCTTCTTTAACAGACCAACCTTAGTGTCAAAAAAACTTGAAGTGAATATTCTGCTTGCGAGGATCTTCCATCTCTGAAGAGGATACCGGAACCGGAAGCAAAGATATGAACCTGTGAATGAAAACAAAACATGATTAATGATGAAATGATGCAATGCAAATGCAAATGCAAAGACATATGATCCATCTGGGACTGTCTGGAATTTGGATACCAAGGCCAAGTGATCAGAAACCCAAATCCTCTGGATATCAACCCATAAACACTCAGATAAGCTCAAATACTCCCAATCAAGAACCAAATAATCTCAAGAATTCCGGTACTAAAGTAACTGTATTAGAACATGAAACTGTACTGGTAACAAGGGTATGATGGAGTCAAGGGTTCCTGCAAACCTGTAAACCCCTCCCAATCTCACAGGTGTGCTCTGGGTCAAACATCACGGACTCTCAAAGCCGAATAGCAATAATACTTTCACCATTTCCGAGAAATGGCTCATGACCAAATCAGGGAATCGGTTTGGCATTATATACTACGCAGGGAGGCCTCAGCTGAGTCTGGGAAAAACAAGCATCCCATATAAGTTCCCAGCTTCGAGCGCTGAAATCGAGAAATAATAGTACATTCAGCCCGTAGGATACAGTACTAATGTCATGCGACCAGATGCTTTGACTGAGTTCCTATAAGTGAACCTGGCCATCCTATGTGAGTCCCCAGTGGACCCTCGAGTGCAAATGGGTTTGCCACAAAATGTGGTCTGCCACTGTCACTACTGGAGAGGGTTGTTTCCACAAAGGTTCTCAATGATCGGTCCCCAGATGAACATAACTATCAAGGTCTTATCCCGAAGTGGAGGAAATCCCCACACAAGATATTTCCAAGACGGTCGCAATCTGGGTATGAAACACACTGCCACTCATCATGTCACATGTGAGTACAATATGTCCACTCTAATCCTATAGTGCACTCACGCCGGGTACTTGGCTTATCTCTCAGAAACAGTATCACCCGATCCCACCAAACAGAAAACCAGTCCAGACAGTCCAATATATACATGATGCAGAAAATAAATACTGAAAAACTGTAAATAAAGCTGTAAATAAACTGTAAATAAACAACAATAAAATACAACAAGCCACAACAAACAAACATCACCCAAAGAAACAACAACAAATAAGCGCTAGGAGAGACTCACAGGGGAACCATAGATTCTAGGTCCTCTCCCCAGCAGAGTCGCCAGCTGTCACTCCCCGGATTTCCATCCTGGTACAAACGCGAAAGTGGCGCGGAAAAGAATAGAGTCGCCAGCCAGGCATTTTTATCCTGAAGGAATGGGAATGGTAATACTGCACAAACCAGAAGAAAAGAAGAGGAAGGACACGGGTCCTGCGAACCAAAGAAACTGAGTTCGGGAGTCGGTTACGACCTGGGAAGGTATTAGCACCCAGATCGTCCGCCGTACCCGACGGGATCCACGCTTGCAAAGATAACTGTTTCAAAGGGTGAGGGTATGAAAGCTGCAGCAAAGAAAAAGAAATGAACTGGAAAAGAAACTGAGAAAAGAACTGAATAAGAAAACAAAGAGGAAAAATGTAGGGAAAATAAAGATTGTGCTCGAACGGGCGCTACCCCGCTGCCTATGTACCTCATCAGGATAATGAGGATCAGAGACGCCGTAGTTCCCCTAACTAGGGGTGGCAAGGAAAATTGCTTGTAAATTAAGGCTTGAAATGCCTATGCCATTGCTCAGGTGTTGCAGACTCGGACGACGAGTGCGTAACCGTCTTGCAAAGTGACAAGTAGGAGTAAGTTCGCGTACGGAGCGAATGAGATGAGAAAAGAATTCCCGAAGGAAAGACGCTTATTGTTTGTTTGTGTTTTTTATGAAGCTTTTATGAGTGAAATTTGCATAGGTAAGTGTACCTAAGTCTTACTCAATGGGATGTGTACATCTCACATCATCCCGAAATGGAATGCACAAGAGGCACACCTATCTATGGAGGAAATCCCCAAAGCTAGTCCCACAAGTGAAGGCTCAGACACACTGGCCTATTACCATTATTAAGTATGTTTGTGGTTTTTTGGTTAAGAAGTGTTTTTTTGCTTTTCTTTGTGAAGTACTCATGCTAAGACCTATCCACCACGAGGGATAACTTACCCCTCGCCCCGAAATAGAACGCGTGCAAGTATCTCATAGCAAAGTCTCATGTCACATGAAAGTACTCAACATTTATTAAGATGGATTAGAATTAAGTTTGAAGATGAGAAGAGAAAGCACCAAAGGATCACAAAGGTAAAAGTCTAAGTGGGGGACTAAAGAATCCTAAGTGTTGTCATGCATGGATATCCTAAGGTTAGTGAGGTTAACTATCCTAAAGAAGAAATAAAGAAGAAGAGAAGAAGAAGAAGAAGAGAGAATGAGATGAGAAAGGCCTAGGACAAACAAGCAAATGGTTAGCACAATAAGAAATAAGAAGAAGAAGATGAGACTTGGAGATGTGGAATTCAACTTCCACACCTCACACTTACCATAGCCCCTGCAAGGTTAGCAAAGTAAGCACAAGTGAAATGAAATGAACAAAATGACATGCCAACATCATACAAACAGAAGTGAAATGATATGTACACATGCTCAATGCAAATGCAACTCAAAATAATGAGAGATGAAGCTTACAAGCAAACATGATGCAACATGAAACAAATGAAAACTTATGTAAACTTAAGAAAGATGCAAGGCAAAGATGCACAAACATGGAATCAATGCACAAGACCAGAATCAAAACAAGGCAAAGAAGAGCTTAAGAAGCTAACAAGATGAAGAGAATGGACACACAATACCAAACAACCACAAAATGGGAGTGAAAGAAGTGAGGAAGTGGGAAGAAAACACTTAGGAAATGAAATAACTTAAAAAGGAAGAAAACACAAAACTTCCTAAGACACAAACCCTAAGCTAGGACCAGGAAGGTTCCCATACCCCAAAAGGACCCCAAATGAGAAGGATAAGTCGGCACAAGTGCCCTTCTAAACTTATAAGAGAGCTAATGGACCAAAAGAAGCAAAATGGGACAAGGTGAGAACAAAAATACATATTAAATCAACCAAGCATCCAAAAATTCCAAAACTTAAACCAAATGATCTTCAAACATGGTATATCAATGAGCCAAAAGGATTTGGAATAATTCAGAAGCAAACTAGGTCAAATGGAGGCAAGAACACAAACTAGGGTTAATAACTTCCAACACAAGTCAAAGGACCAAGACCCAAGGAATAAATTTCTAAAAATCAAGGAAAAAATCACACAAGAGTTACATCATCTTAGGAATCCAGAGCAAAAAGAATGAATACAAAACTCAAAATGAGGAAGTCTATGGAAAATGGACAAGGCAGTGTACTCAAGAAAGGATTAAAAAGAAGTTAAATGAAAGGGAAAATTAATTGCCACGTGGAAATTATGAATAAATGGAAAATAAAAATGTGAAAAATTAAGGAAAACTCAAAAGAAGACTCATGAATGTTTTTGGGATTTTTGGATAATCAGAACTATTTTAAATAAGTATAAAGTAGAATGGAATAAAAAAAGAAAAAGAAAAAGAAATTAAAATGAAGAAATTGGATGGGGTTGTCAATAGCATGGATTATACGTTGGTTTGAGTTGGGCCTAGGGTGACTGGGGGTGTTAAGAGCAATTGAAGCCCATTGGGTGCGCTGGCTCATGAAAGATATGGTGGAAAATCAGAGGAAAAAGCTGGAAAATATGAGAGGCGTTGGATGGATCAGACACGTATGGTGTCTCTCCTCATTAATTGACATGGAGGATTGCTTCATTGTGATTTGAGACGCATGGTTATTATCATGGGGTGAGACACACACATCATTAAAATGAAATAAGACAAACACGTGAGATGGAGGTGGTGGACTAGGGCTATGTGTCACAATCTGGACGGATGGAAAGGCAAATCCAAGGGCTATGGACTTATCTTCAACCTTGCGCAAACCCTAGCCATATTTCCAGTTTCCGGTGACCAGAGCTAGGGCTCCGGCACCAGAATTCATCACAGAAGAACAAAACATGAAATAAATGAACCAAGAACTCTAGATCCAATAAACAAAGCATGCTGATCACCAAAATGATAATGAAAACTTCTAAAACTCAAGGGATCAACTGGATCGAACCAAAACAACTTTGACCATGAAAAATGAAAATCAAATAACTCACTCAATATTGCACCATTTTCAAAACTATAAGTTGCAGCATACTCAGTGAACCTCAAGGATTACAAAACACATGATTAATTTCATTTCCAGATCAAAAAGTATCAGAGCATACCTGAGGTGAAGATACTTCAAAACCACCAAGAAAATGCTCCAAAGGTTGTAGATCTAGCTCTTATGATATCCTCTTGCAAAATAAATGCAAGAGGAAGCTTGATGTAACCTGGATCTGAAGCTTCAAAGCAAGCTGCCTCTGAATGGCACCTTTCTATTCTTGCACCTTTAGCTCAAAGGAATGGTGGAATAATGATCTCTATCACTCACTGATCAAGAATATGGAAGAGATTTGTGAAGAGTGTGAGAGAATGAGGAGATTCAAGTGAAAATGAAGCTTGTGCAAAAAGTTGGAAATGAGAGAATGAGAGAGAGCCTGAGCTTTCTGAAACCCTAGCTCCTTTTATGTGAGGTCACAAATCCATGCTGAAAGAATTAAGAGGTTTGCACATGTGGATCATGAGATATTTGTGAATTTGCAAAATTTGAAAATTGTGAGGGAAGCATGCCACCCTCATGCTTTGCTTGGCCTCTCAGCACATGGGCAATCCTTTTCCAACCCTTGATCATAATCCAATCAATTCTGGCCTTTGGATTGAGGTATCACACTTTCCTCATGATTTTGCAAAATATCCTCTATTGGAGCAACTTTCTTATTGTGCACGAAATTGGGAGTTTCTCTTGAGAAAAGTGATCAAAATGCAATGTATTTTAAGTTTACAAACTTACTTGAACCATTCCAAGTCTTGAAAACAAGTTTTGAAGCCTTTTGCCTTTGGTCATGCATGGAACTTTTGGATTTTGCCCTAAGTTCAGCATATTTTCGAGGGAACCCTAGGACAAACCATAAATCCCATGAAAATGTACTTGTACTTTTTGAAAATGGAAGCCCTTAATCTCCAACTTTCATGTTTGACTTTGGTCCATTTGAAGAAATATTGATCATGTTAAGGTCATTTGAAAATTAGGGCAAAAGTTGCCAAATTTGGAAATTTCTCTAAACCAAGTTTGTACCATTTTTGCAAAAAGCCTCAAATCTCCTTGATTCTTGATATTTAAGCATCCTAAACCTCTTATAACATTTTAAGGACACCCCTTGGCCAAAAAAGTTAGGTTAGACCCCTTGAAATTACACAGTTGACTTTTTAAGGGCATAGTTGACCAATTACTTCATCTGCAAGCAACTGAAGAATTTTCTGACTTCCACATGGAATTTTCTCATGAAAATTGACACCTAGGATCCTATTGACATACATAAGACTTTTCCCAAATGAAATGGCCAAAGTTGTGAGATTATGATGCTTGAATCTCAAACCCTAGTTTAGGTGCCTTGTGTAGGAGCTTTGCCTTGTCCTGAGACCTCTGGTGATCATGCAACCTTCTGAGCTTCTGTGAATGGACTTGATCTTGTAAATGGAGTGTAGACCCCTCATAGGACTTGTAAAAAACCATTGGGACCCTTGTCATGGCTTGTGATGCCTCAAGAACTTCCACAGATGATCATATGCTTTATGCTAGGACATGAGGAATGTTATGCCTCATCTTTCCATGCTAGGATGCTAAGAAAATGATATGTTCATGATGAATATGATGTAATATGATGCTTAAAATGAAGAGGGCAAATTTGGGGTGTTACATTCCTCTCTCGCATGATTTTACTCTCAAAACCTTTTTTGTCTCCGATTAACTCTCGATTCGTGTTTCAGATGTCCCTTTCGCATCTATGTTCGTTTCTCTTCTCTATTAATCTTAGTGTGTCCGTTTCTCTTTAATTTCAGTTTTTGTGGTGTTTTTTTTTGTTTGTGCGATCTTAACCAGTGGTTTCGATCGATTTAGTCACGGTGGTGATGTTTGCGATTCGAGATTTGGTTTTGACGTTGTTTCGATTGATGGAGGTGGGTCGGTTTATTGCAGGATTGTGTATATATTTAAGTATTAGGTTATGTGAGTGAAGGCTGAAGAAGAAGGGGTGTAGGCGGTTTGTGTTATGGAGGTTTTCTGGGTTATTTTCTCACGAAACTTTCTTTGTTTTCCTTATCAGTTCATTTCCGTTTTTATGTTGTTTGCAGAGATTAAAAAAGGATTGTGGGTTGAAGGAGGTTATTTGTGAATGTGAGGATGGTTTATGAAAGATTGCAGAAGAGCGATGGTGGACGTGATTTTGTTTATTGAAGCTTGATATTTTTGCGAGTTTTTAGTGTGTTTTTCCAAGCTTCTCATTGTGAGGAAAATGATGTTGAATTTATAGAGAAGGATTGAGAGGATAAAATAAGAATGATACAATGAAGATTGGATAAGATCAAGAGAAAATTTGTTGAGTTGTTTGTATAGCTGTGATTTTGTTGTTGTTGAGGTGAAGGAGCGCGGATGAAGGCGTGTTGTTGCTATTGCGAGTGGGAGAAGGCTAGTGATGTGAGTGTAGCAAATTGGTGTGGGGTCAAGTGTGTTTTGGTGGTAGCATGTGAATCGTCCCTTTGAAAAGTAGTTGTATGAAACGAAATATGTAAAAAATAGCTCTCTTTTTATATGTTGAAATTTATATATATTGGACTGAGTAGTAGGGTCACTTGAAAGAAAAAACATGTAATTACAAATGGAAATTGGAACGGTGATATGTGTAAACACCCAAAATTTTCCCTCACTCATATCACACCATGGCTTGTGATCTTTCATTTTTTGCATAAGCATAAGCATACCACCTCATATTGCATATTTGTTTCATCTGCATAGTTCAAGTTCATCTGCATCTAGGGTTTGTGATCTGAGCAATCCAAGAATCCATCTGAGCCATCCCAAAGGCCTCAAAGTGTTCCAAGAGGGTCCATGTGTGTTCTATCATCATATTATGTCCCTCAAAGTTCATGGAAGTCAAGAAATCACAAGAACTGGCAAAGCATGGAATCAGATCTAGGGTTTTCACTACACAGATGACCAAAATTAGGGTTTTGGTTTCAGAGGCCCTAACTCCACATTTTTGGGCCATTCTTGTTTCTAATGTTCTTAAGATGTTATAAGGATCATGTGTACCAAGTTTGATTAAGAAATTCATTGTGGAAGTCATCTGTTCATTTGGTAACTTCTTGAACAAGTTAAGTCAAAATCAGGGCATCTGAGGCCCCCAACAATGGAACCAAAGGGGTATTTTCATCAAAATGAAGTTCTATGATCTTTATTTAATCTTAGAAGTGGTTGGAAGTTCACAAGATTTAAGAATTTTGAGCCATTTGCAAACTTGCCAAAAATGGAAAAGACTTGTAATGGAAACTTTCCATTTTGGGAAAGTTTTTCAACCTCCTCTTTCTCATCCAAAAATGCTTCAAATGAAAAATTCTTGTTCATGAAAGTTGTATATTAGGTATTTCCCTTTTTAAAAAGTACAAGAACATGTCTTGATTCATCCTAGAACTCAAGATATGGCCTTTCAAAGTTGGCAAAAATCCTAAAATTTCAAGTTTCATGTCAAAGAGGGATTTTGCAAATTGGCATATTCAAGCATTCTAATGACTTCTAATAGGCACAAATACTTCACAATATGTCAAGAAAACTTATAAACATCAGAATTGGCCCAAGTTTTCATCACTTTCATGACTTGAACTTCAAGAAAATAAAAAAGGGCCAAAAATTTCAAGAATTGCAAAATGGTATGAAACTCTTCATCCACTTGTGCCAGCATGACAAAACCAATTCCATGGCTCTCCAAAAAGTCAGCTGAGGCCATACACCCCAAGAAAATCAGGCATGCACCATGCCCATACCTCAAGTACACAAAATTGTGTTTTTTGCAAAACCTCCCATACCAATCAAGTTGTGCCACAACAACTCTCTGAACCAATCACTACACATTATACAAACCTCAAGCAACACAAAACACATAACATTAAGACATGAATCTTCCCCACACTCAGATTTCCCAAAACTTGCAAGAAACTTCAAGCCTTTGAAACCTCAAAAACCAACCACTGAAACCTCTATCTTTCGCCACCAATCATCTCCACATGACCTAAGGAGCATTTCCCACCCTTCACCATAGCCTAAAACACAGCCAAACCAAAACATGATTTATGGTGCAGCAGAGTTGAAACATCAAAACCAGTCATTGCAAGCTTGTTCCAAGCATCAAAGCATCCTTAGGAGGCCCATTGGAGTTGACTTGCACCAAAGAGAGGTCCAGAAAGCCCAGAATCAGAAAGTTCAACCTCAGGTATACCTCAAGAACAATTTTTCCAGAAACTTTATTTTATGTTATAGAAATGTTCCCCATGCTCCCCTGATCACAATGTACTTGTTGTTTTTGAAAATGGTGAAGAAATGAGCATGAATCGAATCTCTGAAATTTTTGACCTAAAAGAAGTTTGCTTCGATTCATGCTGGTTTCTGAAAATAAATGATTTTGAGTGTTGGATTCTTGTAGTGATGTCCATAGATCATTTCTGGGGATTTTGGTGAAGTTTCATGGCCTGTGGTGGAAGTTGGGTTGAAGGATCACCGGAGAAGATGACTGGAGCTAGCTCCGGTCACCTAAAAATGTTTAGGGTTGTAATTAGGGTTAATCCAGCCAGTTTGAATGTCAGCCGTAGGATCTTGTTTAGCACGTGTTCGTAGGGTCCAGATTAATCCAGTTAAGCCCTAATTCAGTTTAATTAAAATAATTAGGTTTAATTAATTAATTAACTCAGTTTAAATGCTGGCCATTAGATTGCGCGCGCAGTCAACCAAGTCATCCCCAGTTTGAATCCTGGCCATCAAATGCGCATACCTTCCATTTTAATTCATTTTAATTTAATTTTTATCCATTTCTTTTGCATATTTATTTTAAAATAGCAAAAATCATCCAAAATATATTTCCATTTGCATTTCTGTTTTAAATATTTTTCTTAACCTGAAAATGATTTTTATTTTATTTTTTGCATATAAAAAGTATTTTTAAAATATTTAAATGTTATTTTTAATTAATTAAAGTCTTTTAATTAATTAAAAATACATTTAGGTTTCTAAAAAACACCCAAAAAATCATGAATCATCCCATTGTATTTAGAAACATTTTCAAACTCTTCACACAAATTTCTGTTTAGGTTTGATCATAGTTTGTGAATTTTCTTTGAAATAAGGGTCATTAAATCTCATTTTTTGAACCCTAACTTTAAAAAATCATTTCTGCCTAACCAAAAAGAGTTTGAAGATGATTCTTTTTGCATTGTTTTGTGTATTGCATGTAGTTTATAGGTAATTTATCTCATGAATTTATCTTGCATTTTCCATTTGATTTGCATTTTTCCCTTTGAACCATCCAAAAAACCCTAGAAACTTAGGAATTTCATAACTTGTGAGTGGTTAGGCTTCTGACCTTCTCCTTTGGGGTGTGACCTAGTATGAGATTAGGGTTTGTTTGAGCTTGGTTTAAATTTTTTATCATGTCATGTGCTTTTGTTTTGTTCATTTGCATCTCATGCTTCCATATAACCCTAATTTCTCATGTTCATTTGCATTCACCTTGCATATGCATCATTACATGAACTTTCCATGACATTTCATGCATTCATATGTCACCTTAGACATCTTAGGACATGTTAGAATCATGATTGATCATTTCTTCATTCATTTTCCATGATTTACATTCATTTCATTAACTTTCATGTGTTTTCAAACTTCAAAGCATGCTTACATGACATCCCATTCTTGTATGATCAGACATATGCACTTTTTATGCCTTTGCATCATCTCACATGACATTTACATTCCATAAACACTTCTGACTTTGGTCATTTCATCTCATTGCATCTCATTTCATTTCATTTCTTTATCCTTCATACTTTATGCATTCATGCTAACATTTTCAGGTGGTAAGTTACTTTTAGAAGTGGATTTGCCTTCACTTCTCACTTCTATTTATCCCTTTCATTTGCATTTTGTTTGTCTTTTAAGTGAACTTGTTCACTTGTGTTCCATTTCTCTCACTTTCTTTCTTTAAGTTACTTATCTTCTTCAATGAAGTAAGTAACTTATTCTTCTGCCTCATCCTCCTTTCATCTGTTTCTTCCATTAGTGGCTTCTTAGAAGATCTTTATTGAGCCTCACAAACCATAGGAACATCCAAGAATGATAATAATTAGGGTTGTGATTAGTTCCCCTTAGTTTTTACCTTTGAGTCTCATTGAGTCTCTCTTCTCATCTTCATAATCAGAGACTAAACTCTTAAAGTTTTAGGACTTTGGAATTAGGGTTATGCCTGTATCCTTCTATTAGGATGGAGTGTATAACTTTAATCCTAAGTGTTAAACCTTTAATTTGTTTAAACCTCTTAATCAAATCATCTTAATAATCACTAAGACTCCATCTTGTAACTTGGGCCTTACATTAGGGTTCTAATTCTTCCTTTATGGTTAAGAAGGACTAACCCTAGTGTTTAATGGACAAGTCCCCCTCAAGTTGTCTTACAAACCATAAAATCCACTTCTTAATCTCATCCCTTTAATTAAAATCCATTTAATAAAGGCTTGTTATATAATGAATTTAATCCCTAACCATGGATTAAGTTGAGGTATCTTCCTCAACTTAAGTGCTCTCATCTATTATCCTTTTATTAGGATGGTGTAATGAGTTCACTAATCTGTGATTAGAGATTAAACTCATTACTTACCACAAAACAAAACCCAAAAACATCTAAATAATCACAAGTAGGTTAATGATCTTTGTAGCGGTAAAATCGTGAGTGTAAGCTATTGATTAACTTAACTCAAGGTACACAGAGTCGCCACCGCGCTTTTATTTATTTCCAAAAGGAAAAAGGTAAAAGAACGAACAAAAACCTAAGGAATCTAAAAGCAAAAGCTAAAAGAAACAAATAGAGAACGGGTAAGGGGATTGGTTACAAATTGGGAAGGTTTTACGCACCCGACTCGTCTGTGGTACTCCACGAGAGCCCTTTGACATATTTATTGCTTTTTTGGTTTGAAATTAGTTTGCTTGAAAATGATTGAAGAGATGAGGAGGAGAATGTTTTTTAAGATTTTGTGTTTGATGAGGTTTTAACGCCTCATGCCTACGTACCCACAAAGTGCAATGCGAGATCAAAACCTCGTAGTTCGTGGTACAAAATTTGAAAAGAAACAATGAGTTGCATTAAGTTTAAAATGTAGAGATAAGTCGTCATTCTTTAGCGAATAATTTCGCTAGAAAGAATGAATCATATCTAAACACATGAAAAGAAAAGGTGCACAAAGGCACAAAAACAATTGAGTGAGTTTTGAATTTTTTAAAGTATGTAAGAAAAGATTTCAATATATTTACATGGATTAACACTTATTTAAGAAAATAAAGTGAAAAGATAAAATCACTAGACCTAAGTCAAGGTTTGATTGCGAAAGCGTTTGAAGTTTGAAAACAAAGAAGATTTTTGAAATAGGGAGAAGTTTTGAAAATTTAAGAATGGGGAGGAGATGAAGGGACTATCCTAATACTTGAATTAAAAGTTAAGAGAAGAGCGATCAAACCATATTATGAATATTTCTTCAAAGTAACCGGAATTCCATCTTCAAAGACCAATGAAATAACTTGAGGCCAAAGTTTCCAATCCACCACAACTTGCGCAAGGGGAGAGATCCTAAAATCTAAGTCCAAACTCCATTGCTAAGGATAGTAACCATAGTCCGAAATTAAAGTCACCAATCTTTTTTAATGTTTAATCCTTTATTAGAGTTTTGGTGTCCAAATGGACAAAAGAAAAATCACAAGCAACAATATAAACATAAACAATATGATATATGATATAATATGATAAAAGCATAATAAAGAGATAAGGAGCGAGAAATTGAAATAAAGAGGATAAGGTGCGAGAGATTGAATTTAAATGGATTATATTCACATTATTATAATATTTACATATAAGTGGTATGATGAACTTAATCAAGCACAACCACGAAAAAAATAACAAAATCGAGGCAACCGGATCCAAGTGGATCTTATTCCGAATCGGGACAAATTTAGGTCTATGTTAAGCAATCGCCGAGTAATTTACGAAGTAATTACCCTACAAATGAGGCCGGCCACCACTAATTAAAGTGGAAAATATTCGTGCTAATACATGTTAGAGAAACGATATTATGGATCGTTCTCCGAAAACATGCCACACTAAAAGAAAAAGAACGGTCTAATCTTAATCGATATTTTCGTTGAATTTATCGAAGGCAACCTATCACGATCTCAAAGTATGGAGAATGATCCAAATGATCATTCATCCATAGATTTGAAATAATGAAGATTAAATATCTTCGGAAATTAACAATCACGGATCGGAGATTTTCATCGACCAAAAATAAAAGATGAAGAAAAATGGATCTAAAAAATAAATCCACCAAAATAAAAGAATAAATAAAACAATCTTTATAAATTTCCTTTTTAATTTTTTTCTTAAAAAGTTATTTTAATAATATTCTAGGAATATTATTAAAATACTTATCAATTAAAATCTTTTAACAAAAATTAAAAAAAAAAAAGAATTAAACAAGGGGGAGGGAGATGTATCCGCGAGTCTTAGGGATGGTGGATAGAAACCAAACAAATGGCCATAGGCCCAAGCTCATTCATCACTTTTTATTAAAATTAAATGAAGCAAAATATAAAAAAATAAAGAAACAGAAGAGTCTACATCTTCTTCTCCAACTCGCGGCTACCTTAAAAGAAACAGAAGGAAAAGTCACGGTCTCAATCACAGACCTCTCCCAACGATCACCGCCTCCGCCCACTCAAGAAGAAACACAGCAAACAATCACACGTAGTTCTCCTTCTTCTTCCTCGGATCTCCTTCCTTCTAAACTCAAACGCAAGACCTTCTCCTCTTTTCAATTTCAACTCCTCTTCTTCTTTCAATTTTGCGAATCCGGTTGTTGATGTTAGAGGTAATTTCGAAAGGGAAGGTTAAATTGAAGGTTTTATGTGAAGGATTGATGAATCCTTGAATTGAAATTTGAATATTAGGAAAATCTGGAATTGAAGTGAATTTTGTTTGGGCAGGGTTTCTAGGGGCTGAATAGCTTGGGGTTTGAAGAGGGAAAGGGTTCCTTAAATAGAAGGATGGTGAGGAATGAGGGTTGCCGTTTTGAATTGATATCAATTGCGTTTCGATGGTCACGGATTTGGTGTTTACTTGCTGCGTTTCGCTTGCGTTTTGAGGCTGATTTTGGGACTGCGTTTTGTGTGCTGATGTATGCGTTTTTTATTGTTTTTCATATGGGCTGTGTTTGGCTTTTCAGTTGGAGCTGGGCTTATTGTTCGTGCGGCTTATTGAAGTCATGTGATGGCTTGCGGGATGCGGGATGGCTTGTGTTGTTGTTTGCTGAAGTTTGGAAAAGGCTTTGAGTTTTGATGTTGCTTTTGTTCGCGTACGGAAGGCTTGGCTAGAGCTGCCTTGGAATGCTGTGCGTGAGGGATTTCGTGACTTGCTGAGGTGATGTGGTTTTGGCTTGTGTGGTGTTTTGTTTTGCTTGTTTGAGCGTGTGCTTTGAGCTGGGAGTTTTCACGCGCGGGATACGTACAGCTTGATGCTTGTTTTGTTTTGCTTGTGAAGTTTTGTGGTTGTTGTTGGCTTAAGGTGTACGGCTTGAGTGAGGCTGATGGAAAGTGTTTGAGGCTTGTGGGCATACGGATTGGAGCTGAGGCGTGAAAGAAAGGCTGGCTGGAAGGCTTGTTGAGTTTTGTTTGTGATGTGTTGAAGTTATGGGCTTACAAAACATGGGCCTTCCCTAATATTTTTTTGATAATTTTTTGTCAAATGGGTTAAAAAAAGAATGGATTTGATTACTATATATTTTTTGGTAAGAAAAAAAATGGTAATAATGAAAAAAAGAATAAATTGGAATAAATGGAATTTTTTTAACATAAATGGATAAGAAAAAAAATGTTGAAATATGAATTTAGAAATGGATAAGAACAAGAATTAAAAAAAAATGGTAATTGGATATTTGTAAAAGAGAAAAAAATATAGAAGATGGTTTAGGATATGAAATAAACAGTCGACTAAATCGGACGTGAATATGAATTATTTCGGTAACAATGGGTTATAGTTAAAAAATGAAAATATGGATATGATGATTTTTAGGTTCCACGACCAACTCCCGATTTTTTCTCACAATCCTCTGATAAAAAAAACCAACACAGACCCACTGGATATTTCACAACTTAAGCCAATTGTCATCTGAAAATTGTCTGACCCATGCCTTGATGATTCGAAACCAAACTGAGAAAAATAAATCCTCAGATGAATCGTTGATGAACTGATGAACCGATGAACTGATAAACACTAAAGATTCAAACCAAACTTCACACAGAACACTGTCTGATAGCCTTTCACACACAACACAACCTGAACTTTTGAAAACCCGCTATCTGAGGAATAAACCCTTGGCACACATAATTTGCAGTCGAAACAATCTTTTGATAGTTTGACCAATATTAGGTCAAACATCCATCTGAAATCGAATTGTGACTGAACAAACGCCTCTGAATGAAGTTACTGTCTTATCTTCGCAAACCTGCAACACAGAGAAAAAGAAGAGGAACACTGCAACATATTTTTTGGTATTTTGGCTAGAGATCAGTAAATATAAACAAATATAAAGAAGTAAAAACAACGGTGATCCCCTGCGAAACATAGACCCTACATATGAGGAGAAACTAGAAACCTGTGCGATCTTGCTTGTATGCAAAAATGCAGATGAAATGCAAAGAAATCTTAGGGCAAAAATTAGGGTGTTACAGCTGCCCCTATTTAAGTTTCTTCAATCCGGAGATATGAAGATTGACATCTTCGTCTCTTCAAGATGGGAGAGACTTAAATACAGAAAAACCCAATTTTTGTCCTAAGAGAACACGATATGATATGATTATGATATGCAACAACAGACAACCAAAGAGTTACCAGGAAAATAAATCACTGGATAGCTGACTCCACCTGGGAAAAGATATGAAAAAATCAAGGAACAAATTCAACCAGGGAAAATAACCACCCTGCCAAGAAATATCAATCAAACAAATTATTCGAGTCCAAAAACATGGACAAATACTGAGTTGGGAAAGAATCATCAACTACCTGATTACTGGGTAGAAAATACAAAGGACTCGACTATCGATTTACTGGATAGGAGTAAAACGAAGAGGGATAACCTCCACTACCTTTTTACTGGGCAGAAAAATTTTCCAACTACCTGATTTACTGGGTAGAAAATATAAAGGACTCGACTATCGATTTACTGGATAGAAGTATGATCAACTACCTGATTTACTAGGTAGGAACTCAATCAAAGGGAAACAGCTTCTATTACCTTTTTACTGGGTAAGAAGAAGAAATATCGACTACCGGATTTACTGGGTAGACAAATTCTCGACTACCTGATTCACTGGGTAGGAGCTTAAGCAAAGGAAAACAACTTCTATTACCTTTTTACTGGGTAAGAGGAAGAAATCTCGACTACCGAATTTACTGGGTAGGAGTACAAGTAAAAGAACTTGATTAATTTGGTAATATTACCCACTATCGATTACTGATAGCTTAATTCCAAAGTAATATACTCAAGTTGGAGAAAATATTGCCCACTATCAAACAATGATAGCCTAATTCCAAAGCAATATTACTCACAAAAAGGGGACCAAAGTTCAATTCAAGAACAAATTGGAGAGAAACGGTCAAACAAGACTCATCCCGAGGAGGAAATATCTCGACTGGGGAAAATTCCATCTAGATAATAAACTGGGGAGAAAGCTGAATCAAAATCATCCACGAGAAACAAACTCAGTGGGGAATTAGAAAGGATTAACACTTTCTTTTTAATGGTCGACACTCTAAACTTGAGAGGAAGACGATACACACACTCTGTGGGGAAAGACCATACCAAAGAGCAGATAACAATGATAACCGCAAGAATGCAAGCAAACGATGCTATGCTTATGCGTATGAATATGCTTATGAATATGCTGACAAAACAAACATAAAGATAAGAAGCAGGTGACATGAACACCACAACAACCAGATACTCGGCTAATCCCAAGGCAACAATGCAGGGAAACATGCTGGAGATTCAACTTGAAATCTTGCAGGGGACTGTCATAAGCCATCAAAGGAATAAAATCCTACTACAAGGCTTAAATCATGATGAGACAGCATCTGCTAGGGATATCATCCTGCTGAGGAAAGGTAATAATCTGCTGAGGATGAAAGTATTCTTGATAGCTGTCATACCACTCCTGCTCCACCTGGGGGTAGAGTGTAAGACCTGTTGAAAATCACATAGGAACCTGCTGGAAATCAACACACGCAGACCTACTGGGGATTCACATGGGGATATCAGAAGTTAACATCATAGCCAAACCCAGTTACGAGGGATTTTAAATCAATACCCACCATTGGGTAAAAGAAAACCTCTAAACTGACTGCTATATCAATACTTCTATTCAAAGATGCAAACAAATCGAGCTGAGGAACAAGAGCTCAGCTGGGGATTCCCAATGCTTCTAATTTTAAAGATAACTTGCTGAGGAAGAGATCAAAACTCAGCTAGGGATTCTTAAAAATATCCCTTCCAACAACTCTTCTGGGGAATACATACAATCTCCGTTCATGCTTATTGTTGGGGAACAAAACATTATTAACATCAGCCTGTCAAGACTATCCAGAAACTTCGCAGGGACACAACCGAATCAAACCCTGCTTTGGGAGAGATTATTTACACACATCCAGACTTTACCATTCTTGGAGGCACTATTGATATCCTTTCTTTGTTCATATATCAAAAGAAAAATGTTTTTAAAATCTTCAAAGATTAAATTTATTAAATTTGTTTCAAAAATCATCATCAATAATAAATTGAAATTTTGTAAACAAAAACAATATAAAGAATTGCAAATAATTGGATAAAAGCTCAAATTCATTGATAGAATGGTAGTCAGCAAATGGCATGACTCCATGGATCATTACAAGTTTGAAAAATGGTAAATACATGGAAAAGGGCTACATTGAGATACAATGATCACTATTCTCTCTATCAACTTTGAACTCCATTGTGTCTGAAACTTCAGTCAAGGATGAGTGAATAAGAATCTTTGATAGTCACTTCTTCTGAGGGATAGAATCTGAAATCCTCGGTCACTACAAGTGATCCAGTCTGTTGACGCAGTTACTTGCCATGATCCCTAACTTTTGCCTAGATTGCCCTTTCGGGTTTTCAATCTACCGGGATAATTATTTCTGTTTATGTCTCTAATTTTTGCCTGGACCGCCCTTTCGGGTTTTCAATCCACCGAGACGCTCATTTTTGCCTAAGCCGCCCTTTCGGGTTTTCAACTTAGCGAGCTGTTCTTTTATTTTTTTAGGCGAAGTATTTCTTGAATGCATCCGCATTCATAGGGCGAGTGATCTCCTCACCATCCATAGTTGCAAGAATTAATGAACCGCCAGAGAAGGCTTTCTTAACAACATATGGGCCATCATAGTTCGGAGTCCACTTGCCCCGAGAATCTTTAAGGAAAGACTGAATCTTTTTGAGCACGAGGTCGCCTTCTCTGAATACACGAGGTTTGACCTTCTTGTCAAAAGCTTTCTTCATTCTTTGCTGGTACAACCGACCATGACACAAAGCTGTTATTCTCTTTTCCTCAATCAAATTCAACTGATCAAATCTACTCTGACACCATTCAGCCTCAATCAACTTGGCTTCCATCAGAACTCTCATTGATGGGATCTCAACTTCGACGGGGAGCACTGCTTCTGTACCATAAACAAGTGAGAAAGGGGTTGCCCCTGTTGAAGTGCGGACAGATGTACGATACCCATGCAAAGAAAAAGGGAGCATCTCATGCCAATCCTTGTACGTCACAACCATCTTCTGAATGATCTTCTTAATATTCTTATTCGCAGCTTCAACAGCCCCATTCATCTTCGGTCTATAAGGAGAAGAATTATGGTGTTGAATCTTGAATTCTTCACAAAGCTCTTTCATCATCTTATTATTCAAGTTCAAACCATTATCAGTAATGATTCTATTCGGAACACCATATCTGCAGATAATATTATTCTTGATAAACCGAACCACAACTTGCTTGGTCACATTAACATACGATGCCGCTTCCACCCACTTGGTGAAGTAGTCGATTGCCACAAGAATAAAACGATGTCCATTCGAAGCCTTGGGTTCAATCATACCAATCATATCAATTCCCCACATAGAGAAAGGCCATGGGGAAGAAATCACATTGAGATAAGCTGGTGGCACATGAATCTTATCAGCATACACTTGACACTTATGGCACTTTTTCACATACTTGCAACAATCAGATTCCATTGTCAACCAATAGTAACCTGCTCTCAACATCGTTTTAGCCATTGCATGACCATTAGCATGAGTTCCAAAAGATCCTTCATGAATTTCTTTCATTAACATGTCTGCTTCGTGTCTATCCACGCATCTGAGCAAGACCATGTCAAGATTTCTCTTATAAAGCACATTTCCATTCAGGAAGAAATTGCCTGCCAATCTCCTCAAAGTTCTCTTATCTTTATCAGATGCCCCAAGCGGGTATTCCTGACTCTAGAGAAAACATTTAATATCGTGATACCAAGGCTTGTCATCATGGACCTCTTCAACTGCAAACACATGAGCTGGTCTTTCAAGTCGCATCACACTGATCATGGGAACATCATTCCACTGGTGCACCTTTATCATAGAAGCTATAGTTGCCAAAGCATCTGCCATCTGATTCTCATCACAAGGAACATAATGGAAGTCAACTTTAGTGAAGAAAGTTGATATCTTCCTGGCATAATCTCTATAAGGGATCAAGTGGGGTTGATGAGTTACCCACGTACCCTGGATCTGATTAATTACCAAGGCAGAATCTCCATACACATCAAGATGCTTAATCCTCAGATCAATAGCTTCCTCAAGACCCATAATACAAGCTTCATACTCAGCTTCATTATTGGTACAAGGAAAATTCAACCTCGCGGCAAAAGGAATATGTGAACCATGGGGAGTAATGATCATTGCCCCAATTCCTCTTCCGCGTGCATTCACGACACCATCAAAAACTAAACCCCATCGAGATCCAGGCTTCGGCCTTTCCTCAATCAAAGGTTCATCACAATCTTTCACTTTCAAAAACATCACATCTTCATCTGGAAAATCAAACTTGATAGGTTGGTAATCATCAATCGGTTGATGTGCCAAATGGTCAGCCAAGATACTACATTTTATAGCTTTTTGAGCTCGGTACTCGATATTATATTCTGACAACAACATTTGCCAACGAGCAATCCTCCCAGTCAAAGCAGGCTTTTCAAAGATATACTTGATTGGATCCATTTTAGAGATCAACCAAGTTGTATGATTCAGCATATACTGGCGAAGACGCTTTGCAGCCCAGGCTAAGGCACAACAAGTTTTTTCAAGCATGGAGTAACGAGACTCACAATCAGTGAATTTCTTACTCAAGTAGTAAATTGCATATTCTTTTCTTCCAGATTCATCTTGCTGACCAAGCACACAACCCATGGAATCTTCCAACACAGTCAAGTACATGATCATCGGTCTACCTTCCACCGGAGGAGACAAGATAGGAGGTTCAAGCAGATATTCTTTGATACTTTCAAACGCCTTCTGACAATCATCTGTCCAGACACAACCTTTGTCTTTCCGAAGCAACTTGAAAATCGGAGCACATGTGGCAGTCATGTGAGAGATAAACCTCGAAATATAATTCAAACGGCCCAAGAATCCTCTTACTTGCTTTTCGGTTCTGGGAGCAGGCATTTCCTGAATAGCTTTCACTTTATCAGGATCAACTTCAATACCTCTTTGGCTGACAATGAAACCTAACAACTTTCCAAAACGTACACCAAATGTGCATTTATTCGGATTCAAACTAAGCTTAAACTTCCTTAACCTCTGAAACAATTTCAGCAAATGTTCAACATGATCCTCTTCAGTCTTCGACTTAGCGATCATATCATCAACATATACCTCGATTTCTTTATGCATCATATCATGGAAAAGTGTAGTCATAGCTCTTTGGTACGTCGCACCAGCATTCTTCAATCCAAAGGGCATCACTCTGTAGCAGAATGTTCCCCATGGTGTAATAAATGTGGTCTTTTCCATGTCCTCGGGTGCCATCTTTATTTGATTATAACCGGAAAATTCGTCCATAAAAGAGAACACATCAAACTTAGTCGTATTATCTACCAACATATCAATGTGTGGCAATGGAAAATCATCTTTTGGACTGGCTTTGTTCAAATCTCTGTAATCAACGCACATTCGGACTTTTCCGTCTTTCTTCGGAACAGGAACGATATTGGCCACCCATTCAGGATAAGTTGACGTCACAAGAAAACCTGCATCAATCTGCTTTTGAACCTCCTCTTTGATCTTTACTGCCATGTCTGGATGAGTTCTTCTTAGCTTTTGCTTTACAGGTGGACATTCAGGCTTCAACGGCAATCTATGCTCCACAATATCAGTATCAAGACCTGGCATGTTTTGATAAGACCAAGCAAATGCATCAACATATTTTCTGAGAAGCTCTACAATCCTCTTCTTAACATCAGGACCAAGCAATGCTCCAACTTTGACTTCTTTCTTTTCATCTTCAGAACCCAAGTTGACCATCTCTATAGACTCTCCATGAGGCTGAATAACTTTCTCCTCGTGCTCAAGAAACCGAGAAATCTCATCGGGAATCTCTTCACCATCTTCTTCCTCAGCTTCAAACACAGGGAATTCAAAGTTGGGAGAGGGCATAGGATCATTGTTTTCAATGGGTTTATCAATCAATCTGCACAATGATTTTATTTTTATTTTTAGAGTATGAACAAAAGTGTAAACATTATGCAGATAAACAATTATTATATTTTGGGTTTTTTATGTTACCATTTTTCAGAATAAAGCAAAAAGGAAAAACACATATGGAAATAACAAAATAACATTTTATTGATGATGATAAAATTTGAAACAAAGCCCGACAAACATCATTTTCACCTTGGGCAGAGTGAAAGGATTTTTGAAAGAAAATAAAACAAATTACTTTGAAGCATGAACAATAAAAGGAACATCAACAGCAATCCAGTTCTGGCAAATCTTTCCATGCGTAACAAAGTCAGGCATTTCTTCATCTTCATCATCCTCAATGATGGCAACAGCGGAATGATCGTTGATAAATCCAGCACTTCGGAAGCTTTCTTGAATAGTCTTTGGGTCATTAAGAACCACGCCTGGTGCAAAGCCGATACCAAATCCTTCCTTGTTGTCGACAACATCAATAACTCGTCCCCAACCATCAGACTGACCAGCTTCAAGCACTCGCAGAGCATCCTTGAAAGAAGACATGGGCATGGCATTCTTCTTAGAAACATTATCCACAACAGAAAGAGCTTGAAACGAAGTTCCCACCTCTTCTTCAGCATCAATATAGGAGAAAGAAGATAAATTGCTCACAAGCATCGCCCTTTCACCGCCAATGGTCACCAATTTCCCCTCTTTTACAAACTTCAACTTCTGATGAAGAGTGGATGTCACAACTCCCGCCTCATGGATCCAGGGTCTTCCGAGGAGACAACTGTAAGCGGGACGTATATCCATTACTTGAAAAGTAATTTTGAATATAAACGGTCCAATAAGAATAGGAAGATCCACTTCACCAATCACTGTCTTCTTCGACCCATCAAACGCTTTCACAATAATCCCACTATGTCTCATGGGAGCACCTTGATACGCAAGCTTTGACAAAGTCGACTTCGGCATAACGTTCAGAGAAGATCCGGTATCAACTAGCACCTTGGACATAGCATCTTCCTGACAGTTCACCGAGATATGCAACGCCAAGTTATGATTCCTTCCTTCTTCAGGCAAATCGTCATCACAGAAGCTTAAATTGTTGCACGATGTGATATTAGCCACAATACTATCAAACTGATCAACAGTCACATCATGGTAAACATAAGCTTGATCAAGAATCTTCTGCAAAGACTGCCTATGAGCCTTAGAGCACATCAAGAGTGATAAAACTGATATCTTCGACGGAGTATGCAACAACTGCTCAGTAACGTTGTACTCACTTTTCTTTATCAATTTTAGCACCTCATCTTCACTATTACCAGATTGACCTGATTGGGCAACAACATCCATAATTTGCTTATTCACACTTGTATCTTCAACTCTCCTCGGAGGATCTGAAGTATACACTCTACCACTTCGAGTTACCTTCATCACATCAGAAATGCTAACTACAGACTTTGGAGTAGGAATAGGAACTTCCCTACCATTTTCTATCATCGTAGCATTATACCGGTACGGAACAGCTTTATCAGACTCATAAGGCACTGGACCAGGCAAATTAATCACTAATGGAGTAACAGCATTTTTGCGACTATCAAAAGAAATGACCACTCTCTCAGGAACAACCCTCTCAAGAAGATTGAACTGAGGCATAATAACATTCACTTCATTTTCATGTTCATCTCTTTTTGCTGTCACTTCAATCAACTTATCATCCATCATCTTTTGAATATCTCTCTTAACAATCACGCAACCATGAGGATTCACCGAGCAGATACAACATCCAGCATAATCGTGATCAATATCGTGATATTCACTTAAGAAAGCATGCATTTCAACCAAAGACCTTCGAATATGACGGACCTCATAGATCTTGAACAAACCAGGACAACCAACAACCATATTCACAGACGCATTACCATGCTTTGGCAACATATTTTTCTGCACATTTGGATTAACATCATTAAAATACAGAACATTGTTCCTCATCAATTTCTGTACTTCAAACTTCAATGGATAACAACACTCAACATCGTGCCCCGGAGCACCTTGATGAAAAGCACAGCGAGCCTCTGGCTTATACCACCATTGAATAGTCTCTGGAACTGGAGGTGGAGGACGTGTTTGCACAAGATTCTTTGCAATCAAAGATGGAAGCAAGTCCGCATACGACATCGGAATAGGATCAAAACTCGGCTTAGCCCGAACCTGTTGATTACCACCTTGTTGCACAGAAGGTTGTTGATAACGAGGTTGATACTTTGGAACTGCCGGCACAGTTGGAGCCACATTAATCATTGGAGTTACAGAAGCTACATGCTGCGAATGGTGATTCCCACGACTGTGAGGTCTTCTATAACTTTCACGAGATACTGCATTAGTCTCATTTTCTTTCTTTTTCCCAAAGTTGAACCTTCTAGAGCTTAAGCCATTACTATTCTCTTGACTCAATCGTCCCTCACGGACACCTTCTTCTAAACGCATCCCCATACTCACCATTTCAGTGAAATCAGAAGGAGCGCTTGTTATCATCCGCTCATAATAGAAAGAACCTAAAGTCTTCAAGAAGATCTTCGTCATTTCTTTTTCTTCCAGTGGAGGAACAATCTGGGCTGCCAGCTCGCGCCATCTCTGCGCGTATTCTTTAAAAGTCTCTTTGTCCTTCTGGGACATAGCACGAAGTTGATCTCTATCTGGAGCCATATCAACGTTATACTTGTACTGCCTCACAAACGCTTCTCCCAAATCATTGAAAGTCTTGATTTGGCTATTATCCAGACTCATATACCACCTCATGGGTGCACCGATCAAACTGTCCTGGAAATAGTGAATCAGCAACTTATCATTATCTGTCTGAGCAGACATCTTCCTAGCATACATAGTCAAATGGCTCAACGGACAAGTGTTACCTTTGTACTTCTCAAACTCAGGAAACTTGAATTTGTACGGAACTTTAACATTAGGGACCAGACAAAGATCATAGGCATCTTTTCCGAACAAATCCTTATGCTTCAAGGCTCTCATCTCCCTCTGTATCTCAACAAAGCGTCCCTGGAAATCATCAAGTCTTTCAGCCACTCCAGCACCTTCACTAGGCTCAGCATGGTAAATCATTTCATCATGATGCGGAATAGTGTGCACCACAGGCGGTGCAGTAGTCACAACTGGAGGAAGAGTAGTCCACACTGGTGGGAGAGTATTAAATGCAGCAGTCTCAGGATGAGGAGGACGATAACCAGCAGGAATAAAATCAACTGGCATGCCCCAAGGTGTGCTAGCAGGCATACGATAGCGAGGAGAAATAACAGTTTCAACAGGAATTGATGCGGTAACAATCTCGGAGATAACAGTATTCTGAACAGGAGAATTAGGAGGTGGCTAATTCTGAGCAGCCACCAAACTTTCCATCATAGCAGAAACCCTTTCCAAGCTTTCCCTCAGATAAGTAACCTCTTCACGCAACTCGCGATTTTCTTGTTGTAAAGTTTCCATCACCCTTCTCCGATTAGCTCGAGTATCAAATCGGTGAGTCAGCTTGACAGGAGAACTGAATGAAGACCAAGAAACAACATAAGATCCCTGGAGAACACTCAAAAAGCAAGACAGATGCGGATATGATGCATGGTATGCGTATGCAGATGCAAAGATTTCAAAGGATTATAAGATAACTTGCAATATTCATAAAGAGACATTTTTGAAGTACTTAAAAAAAACTCATTCTCATTAAAATCAAAGTGAGGATTACAAGTGAAGTACAAACATCAATAATCCTAATACATGAGAGCAAAAGTAAACTAAGCCTATGGAATCATATCCGAAGAAGTCCCGAATCCTGGCTGATACTTCATGCGAATCCTCTTGATCTCTTTCTTGTACCGATCTTTCATATCTTCCTTATCTTTCACCAACTTGTCAACAATGGCCTTCCAAGCACCGGAAGTAGGAGGAATAGTAGATGGAGTACTAGAGGAAGATAAATCCTCTCTCGGCCTCTTCGTGACACGCCGCTCAAGTAGCTCAATAAGATCACCCTTCTCCTTCAGCTGCTCCTGCATCGTAGTCTTCTCAAGTAGCCATTCTTCTTTCTCCTTCTTCATCTTGTCTAACTCTTCTTGAAGAGCCACCTTCTCATCAACGGGAGGAAGAAAAGCAGACAATGGTAATATGGGAAACAGAGGCTCCTCAGGTGGATAAGGCATCTTGAGCTTGGAAGCCCTAGATCGAACCCACTGAATATAACATTCGGAAGGAGGAAGGTGTTGTCTTCCCAATTGACCTTTCTCTTTCCGATGAACCGTATGCCAAGAATGAGCAATCCTTTTCTTCATTTCTACATGATCAGCACCATTAAGAAAGAAGAAACGGGATAAGGAAAGATTGTTTGGTATGTCCTTCAAACAATATCCGAACTGTCGTCTAGCAAGAATGGGGTTGTAGCTAATTCCCCCACGTGTACCAAGAAGAGGTACATTAGGAAATTCTCCGCAACTGTCAATAAGAACTCCAGTGTCATAATGAGAACTATACCATGTCATGTCCTTATGAGAAAGCGACATCAACCTTTGAGACCATCTTCGATTCTCTCTATTGTCCTTGAAGACATCCGACTTGGGTAGGTGCGAAATAAACCACCTATAAAGAAGAGGCACACAACATACAATCTCTCCATCACCTTTGGAGGTCCTATAATGAAAAGCATGATA
Organism: Lathyrus aphaca; assembly: GCA_963966055.1. Classification (NCBI taxonomy): domain Eukaryota; kingdom Viridiplantae; phylum Streptophyta; class Magnoliopsida; order Fabales; family Fabaceae; genus Lathyrus; species Lathyrus aphaca. Next base: position 228,543,138 of record OZ014520.1, on the reverse strand, counting down.
CATATCTCCAAGCAAAGTAGGCACCGGGTTCTTCTTCAAGAAGATCTGAATAGCATTCTCATCCACAATACCATCTAAGTTCGGAAACAAGACAATCCCGTAAATAAGCAAAGCAAGAATAGCCTCAAATGCATCTTTATGACCCAAAGTAAGTGAAGTAGAAGCCTTTCCTATCAAGAACTTAGCATTAATACCACGAACACTACCCTTTGGAAGAAATTCCCCATTAAGATCAGACTCCTTAAGAAAAAGTGCTTTGGCGATGACCTTGATAGTAAGCTCCTTCTCTAGACCACTGAAAAGAAATTCCTTGTCCAGAATCGGCAAACCTAACCAATGAGAATACTCCTCCAAAGTCGGCACAAGCTGATAATCCGGGAAAGTAAAACAATGATGCAACGGATCATAAAACTGAGCCAAAGTAGGGAGAATCCCTTCAGGTACATCAGTATCCAACATATACAAAAGCTTCCCATGACATCTTCGGAACTCCTGGGTATCAACAACCAAAGCTCCTAGCTTTCTCAACTCTACTACATTAGGATTCTTGAAGGTGTACTTCTTTGTGTTCCTCCTTTAAAAAGTCATAGCTATGAACATCTGAAATTTTGCAAAAGTTCCTTATAAGTCCTTTGAAATCTTACACACAATGCTCATGAATGTATGATGGCATGTATGCAACAAAAACAAACAAGATCACACAAGTCACACGGGCTTAGGTTCCGAGTCACGAGCATGAAGTCAAGGTAATAGAACACCAACCCACACAGGTAAGTACTAAGGTTTTGTATTCATTATACCTGCAGAAAACCAAAAGGGTGCTAACAAAGGTGCCCGGAGTTAACAGCCATCTTTAGAATATCATCGGTACGTTGGATTACTCCCCAACCGATAACATTCTTAAAATAGACCTCGTCCGAGTGTAGTATCGCGTGACAACCACCTTAGGTTTACACCCAGACAGTTTCCGCACTACGTTCCTAAATTGGCTTGGATGGGTTAAGAGTTCTACGGTCCTCAGTAGGATCAGCTCAAGGTCGGAAAATAATGCCACGTACGATTACTCGTCATGACATTGATAGTCCAAGAGAGCCTAACCGAGTGGAGATTATCAAATTGATATAGCTTTGGACTACTCCATTGCTTATCGCTTCGAATATCGTCGTCCTATCATAAGTTCCACTCAGATCCGGGTTAGAATCTATCTCACACAGAGGATCACCAAAACCGAAACAGAACAACCAAATAACAAACAAATCAAACCAAAGCAGTAAATAAATCAAAGTAGGCTAAATCCACTTAGAGATTACTCCCCAGCAGAGTCGCCACTTTTCTGTAGCGGTAAAATCGTGATTGTAAGCTATTGATTAACTTAACTCAAGGTACACAGAGTCGCCACCGCGCTTTTATTTATTTCCAAAAGGAAAAAGGTAAAAGAACGAACAAAAACCTAAGGAATCTAAAAGCAAAAGCTAAAAGAAACAAATAGAGAACGGGTAAGGGGATTGGTTACAAATCGGGAAGGTTTTACGCACCCGACTCGTCCGTGGTACTCCACGGGAGCCCTTTGACATATTTATTGCTTTTTTGGTTTGAAATTGGTTTGCTTGAAAATGATTGAAGAGATGAGGAGGAAAATGTTTTTTAAGATTTTGTGTTTGATGAGGTTTTAATGCCTCATGCCTACGTACCCACAAAGTGCAATGCGAGATCAAAACCTCGTAGTTCGTGGTACAAAATTTGAAAATAAACAATGAGTTGCATTAATTTTAAAATGTAGAGATAAGTCATCATTATTTAGCGAATAATTCCGCTAGAAAGAATGAATCATATCTAAACACATGAAAAGAAAAGGTGCACAAAGGCACAAAAACAATTGAGTGAGTTTTGAATTTTTTAAAGTATGTAAGAAAAGATTTCAATATATTTACATGGATTAACACTTATTTAAGAAAATAAAGTGAAAAGATAAAATCACTTGACCTAAGTCAAGGTTTGATTGCGAAAGCGTTTGAAGTTTGAAAACAAACAAGATTTTTGAAATAGGGAGAAGTTTTGAAAATTTAAGAATGGGGAAGAGATGAAGGGACTATCCTAATACTTGAATTAAAAGTTAAGAGAAGAGCGATCAAACCATATTATGAACATTTCTTCAAAGTAACCAGAATTCCATCTTCAAAGACGAATGAAATAACTTGAGGCCAAAGTTTCCAATCCACCACAACTTGAGCAAGGGGAGAGATCCTAAAATCTAAGTCCAAACTCCATTGCTAAGGATAGTAACAATATAAACATAAACAATATGATATATGATATGATATGATAAAAGCATAATAAAGAGATAAGGAGCGAGAAATTGAAATAAAGAGGATAAGGTGCGAGAGATTGAATTTAAATGGATTATATTCACATTATTATAATATTTACATATAAGTGGTATGATGAACTTAATCAAGCACAACCACGAAAAAAATAACAAAATCGAGGCAAACGGATCCAAGTGGATCTTATTCCGAATCGGGACAAATTTAGGTCTATGTTAAGCAATCGCCGAGTAATTTACGAAGCAATTACCCTACAAATGAGGCCGGCCACCACTAATTAAAGTGGAAAATATTCGTGCTAATACATGTTAGAGAAACGATATTATGGATCGTTCTCCGAAAACATGCCACACTAAAAGAAAAACAACGATCTAATCTTAATCGAGATTTTCGTTGAATTTATGGAAGGCAACCTATCACGATCTCAAAGTATGGAGAATGATCCAAATGATCATTCATCCATAGATTTGAAATGATGAAGATTAAATATCTTCGAAAATTAACAATCACGAATCGAAGATTTTCATCGACCAAAAATAAAAGATGAAGAAAAATGGATCTAAAAAATAAATCCACCAAAATAAAAGAATAAATAAAACAATCTTTATAAATTTCCTTTTTAAATTTTTTTCTTAAAAAGTTATTTTAATAATATTCTAGGAATATTATTAAAATACTTATCAATTAAAATCTTTTAACAAAAATTAAACAAAATAAAAAAAAAGAATTAAAAAAGGGGGAGGGAGATGTATCCGCGGGTCTTAGGGATGGTGGATAGAAACCAAACAAATGGCCATAGGCCCAAGCTCATTCATCACTTTTTATTAAAATTAAATGAAGCAAAATATAAAAAAATAAAGAAACAGAAGAGTCTACATCTTCTTCTCCAACTTGCGGCTACCTTCAAAGAAACAGAAGGAAAAGTCACGGTCTCAATCACAGACCTCTCCCAACGATCACCGCCTCCGCCCACTCAAGAAGAAACACAGCAAACAATCACACGTAGTTCTCCTTCTTCTTCCTCGGATCTCCTTCCTTCTATACTCAAACGCAAGACCTTCTCCTCTTTTCAATTTCAACTCCTCTTCTTCTTTCAATTTTGCGAATCCGGTTGTTGATGTTAGAGGTAATTTCGAAAGGGAAGGTTAAATTGAAGGTTTTATGTGAAGGATTGATGAATCCTTGAATTGAAATTTGAATATTAGGAAAATCTGGAATTGAAGTGAATTTTGTTTGGGCAGGGTTTCTAGGGGTTGAATAGCTTGGGGTTTGAAGAGGGAAAGGGTTCCTTAAATAGAAGGATGGTGAGGAATGAGGGTTTCCATTTTAAATTGATATCAATTGCGTTTCGATGGTCATGGATTTGGTGTTTACTTGCTGCGTTTCGCTTGCGTTTTGAGGCTGATTTTGGGACTGCGTTTTGTGTGTTGATGTATGCGTTTTTGATTGTTTTTCATATGGGCTGTGTTTGGCTTTTCAGTTGGAGCTGGGCTTATTGTTCGTGCGGCTTATTGAAGTCATGTGATGGCTTGCGGGATGCGGGATGGCTTGTGTTGTTGTTTGCTGAAGTTTGGAAAAGGCTTTGAGTTTTGATGTTGCTTTTGTTCGCGTACGGAAGGCTTGGCTAGAGCTGCCTTGGAATGTTGTGCGTGAGGGATTTTGTGACTTGCTGAGGTGATGAGGCTTTGGCTTGTATGGTGTTTTGTTTTGCTTGTTTGAGCGTGTGCTTTGAGCTGGGAGTTTTCACGCGCGGGATACGTACAGCTTGATGCTTGTTTTGTTTTGCTTGTGAAGTTTTGCGGTTGCTGTTGGCTCAAGGTGTACGGCTTGAGTGAGGCTGATGGAAAGTGTTTGAGGCTTGTGGGCGTACGGATTGGAGCTGAGGCGTGAAAGAAAGGTTGGCTGGAAGGCTTGTTGAGTTATGTTTGTGATGTGTTGAAGTTATGGGCTTACAAAACATGGGCCTTCCCTAATATTTTTTTGATAATTTTTTGACAAATGGGTTAAAAAAAGAATGGATTTGATTACTATATATTTTTTGGTAAGAAAAAAATGGTAATAATGAAAAAAAGAATAAATTGGAATAAATGGAATTTTTTTAATATAAATGGATAAGAAAAAAATGTTGAAATATGAATTTAGAAATGGATAAGAACAAGAATTAAAAAAATGGTAATTGGATATTTGTAAAAGAGAAAAAAATATAGAAGATGGTTTAGGATATGAAATGAACAGTCGACTAAATCGGACGTGAATATGAATTATTTCGGTAACAATGGGTTATAGTTAAAAAATGAAAATATGGATATGATGATTTTTAGGTTCCACGACCAACTCCCGATTTTTTCTCACAAGCCTCTGATAAAAAAAAAACCAACACAGACCCACTGGATATTTCACAACTTAAGCCAACTGTCATCTGAAAATTGTCTGACCCATGCCTTGATGATTCGAAACCAAACTGAGGAAAATAAATCCTCAGATGAATCGCTGATGAACTGATGAACCGATGAACTGATAAACGCTGAAGATTCAAACCAAACTTCACACAGAACACTGTCGGATAGCCTTTCACACACAACACAACCTGAACTTTTGAAAACCCGCTATCTGAGGAATAAACCCCTGGCACACATAATTTGCAGTCGAAACAATCTTTTGATAGTTTGACCAATATTAGGTCAAACATCCATCTGAAATCGAATTGTGACTGAACAAACGCCTCTGAATGAAGTTACTGTCTTATGGTTAGAGATCAGTAAATATAAACAAATATAAAGAAGTAAAAACAACGGTGATCCCCTGCGAAGAAATGCAGATGAAATGCAAAGAAATCTTAGGGCAAAAATTAGGGTGTTACAATCTTAATCCTAGATCATCATGGTAATTAAGTTGAGATGCTTATCTCATACTTAAGTATTCTCATTACCCCTAATCAGGGAAAATATAATGAGTTTACAAGCCCTTGATTTAGGCTTAAGCTCATTAACTTAAACACCAAAAACAATAACAAAACTGAAAACACAAAAAACAAACAATAATCATCTCCTTCGGGATTCTTTTCTCAACACACTCAATCACAAATGAGAACTTGCTTCTTCCGTCTAATGCAAGATAGTTAGCACTCGAGCCAGACGAGTCATACACTTGAGCATAGGCAAGTAAGCAATTCACAGTCAATTTATCTTTCAGTCTCTTTGAGTCGAACTACGGTGTTTTGACTTCCTCATTGCACAAGAGGATACGTAGGCATAACTTAACTGTTATCGAACAAAAGTCTCTGTGTCTTCCCCCTCTTTCAGCATTCTCTTTTAAAGCCTCAGTTCCTGGGCATTTCACACTTTTTTGCACTGACACTTGTATATTTATTTTCCAGCTTTTGCACACAGATAGCACATACACCTACCCATTTAAACACAATCTTTTAAGCGTGGATCCCGTCGAGTATGACGGACAATCTGGGTGCTAATACCTTCCCAGGTTGTAACCAACCCCCTTTCTCAGTTTCTCTGGTTCGCAACCGTCTTATCCATCTTTTTCTAGGTTTATGCAGCATTACCTTTCCTTCGGGATAAAAATGCCTAGCTGGCGACTCTATTCATTTCACCTTCATTTTCTCTTTTTTCCGACCATTCGCGCTTGTACCGGGATGCAAATCTTCAGGAGCGACAATATGATGAAATTCTTTATAAACATAAAATATAATCTGGATAATGAAAATAATAATAATATTAATTATAATGATGGTGATGATAATAATGAGAAGATTAATTAATAATAATAATAATAATAATAATAATAATAATAATAGAAGGAATAATGGTAATGATAATAAAAATAATGAAAAATAATAGTGATGACAATGGAATTAATAATAAAATTATTTTTTTTGTAATTTTTGTATAGAAAAATGGTAAATGGACTAATGTGTTTTGAAACAAAATAAACTAAAAAGATATGTTTGAGTTTTGGAAAAGATATGGATAAAAATCGGGTGAAAAATAAAATGAAAGGACTTATGATGGACTACGGGTAATGTACTGATTTTTTATGAAATAGATCGACCATCACGCACATTGCCACAAACTTCTGATAAAATAAACACAAACACCACTGAGCAACTCGCAATTTAAACAACAAATTTGAAATGACTTTGTGACACCCTGAGCAACATACATATATATTTTTTGAATTTTCTGAATAAAGGTGAAAATGATGTACAAGTAGGACGAATTTAGGGTATTGATAACTCGAATTCATATCGATTATTTAATGCGGTTTACGATTATTTAACATGTTAATTTACGTATTTTGGACGATATTATGCAAGAATTGTATTTTTTTTGTAGATATTTGATCAAACATGACTTTTGGAGGCAAAAGTGTAAAAGGAAGCTTATTGGACAAGAAACGAGGGGAAAACAAAAGAAAAAGAGCAAGAAAAAGCCATTCTGCATAATCCACCTGTGAGACGCCCGTCTGAATATCAAGTTGGTCGTCTCATATGTGATACGCCTGTATCAATGCCAAGGTGACCGTCTCAACATGCAAGTTGGTCGTTTCAGTTTAATAACGCTCGTCTCAAGTCAAAATACTAGAAACCTAAAATATGAAATAGAATTCAACACAGAGAGTCGTTATGATAATCTTTCGCTCAAACCAGAGAATTCTCCTCCACCCTAATCAACTTAGTCTATGCAACTCACTTAAAAGCCTAATCGAAGTCCAAGCCTACAATTGCTCAACAGACCTAAGCCACTGCCTATAAATAGAAGCCACTGCAATTTTGCAAGGAGAGCTTCGTTCTAGTCCAATTTTTTGCCGTTTTCTTTCGTTCGAAGTTCACAAGTTTATTTTTAAACATTCGTTTTTATTTTCCTTTACCGACCCCTAGTGACATTTTCCATCATTAGGAAACTATCACCATTTTAATTGTTTCCAGCCACTGAATTATTGTTTACTTTTCAAGTTTTCAGAAGTTTGGTTGATCATGAACATTGCAACCAGGTTTCTGATTTTTTTAATGATTTATTGATTATTTATCATTTCATTTATTTATATTATGAATTACTTCTCCTTCTACCTTTGTTTGTTCTTATTTAATATGTCTGGCTAAAATGTTAATCGGTATGTAGTTGTCTAACCGGAACGAATTCGATAGAATTAGGCTATTGCTTTAAATTAAGTTATTTTCCAGTTTTGATTTGTTGTTTTAAATAACTTTCGTTACGAGAATAAGAGATTATAAAAGATTAGGATTAAAACTACGGGAGTGTGAGATCATAATCAAATAGCTGAAATCAGACATTTGTTTTAAATACAGCGGAAGCGCTTTACAACTAATTAGAACCTTTATGTTTCCAAAAAATATTTCCAACTTGAATTTACACAGCGAGAGCGCTCAATTGAACTTAGGAGTATAGTAATAGGCAAGACCACGAGAGTGTGAGTCAACGACTTTTAAACCAAGAGTTTCTATAGAGAGATAACTTAATAAGCCGAACCTCTATTGAATTTGCGAAGGTGAATCAGTTACATACCGATATCATTACCATTAATTTAAATTAAGTAATTCTTCATTTTTTTCTTAAAACTTAAAACATCACTCGCCTTAGCTAAACATAGTAACACCCGACAACACTAGGTTGATTATCGAGTCTCTATGGGATCAATATATTTTATTACTATGTGATAGACTGTGCACTTGCAGTTAGTAACCGTCAGACTCAGAAAGTCGTCACCAGGTATGACAGTTGCCCCTATCAAATTGGCTTGAACCTAGTAAGATCAACTGGGTCGTGTTCATACTTCCAAGGTATAAGACAATTAGATACTAAAAGACTCCGAATTTATTTGTAAAAAAGAAGAAAATGTACTGGATGATTAATGACAAAAGCTGACGATTTAAAACTGGATGGATCACTGATACCAAAAAGATATCAGTTAGACTGAAAATATAAATCGCTATCACCAAAAGGATGATAAAGAGAGCCCCGCACCAAAAGGATGAAGATAACTGGAAATTAAATAAACTGCTACCACCAAAAGGATGATAAGGCGATCCCCGCACTAAAAGGATGAAGGTTGACTGAAAATTGAATAATCGCTATCACCAAAAGGATGATATGGCGACCCCGCACCAAAAGGATAAAGGTTTAGTGGAAATTAAATGATCTCTCTCACCAAAAGAAGGATAAGGCGACCCTGCACCAAAAGAATGAAGGTGACTGAAAATTAAATAAATCGCTATCACCAAAAGGATGATAAGGCAATCCCCTCACCAAAAGGATGAATGTAACTGGAAATTAAATAAATCGCTATCACCAAAAGGATGATAAGGCGATCCCCACACCAAAAGGATGAAGGGTACTGGAAATTAAATAAATAGCTATCACCAAAAGGATGATAAGGCGATCCCGCACCAAAATGATGAAGGTAGACAGAAAATTAAATAATTGTTACCACCAAAAGGATGATAAGGAGATCCCGAACCAAAAGGATGAAGGTAGACTGGAAATTAAATAAATCGCTATCACCAAAAGGATGATAAGGCGATCCCCGCACCAAAAAGATGAAGGTTAACTAGAAATTAAATAAATTGCTACCACTAAAAGGATGATAAGGCGATCCCCGAAACCAAAAGGATGTAGGTAACTGGAAATTAAATAAATCGCTACCACCAAAAGGATGATAAGGCGACCCCGCACCAAAAGGATGAAGATAAACTAGAAATTAAATAATCACTATCACCAAAAGGATGATAAGGCGATATGGTTAAGGAACACTGGCATAATGAGTAAGATTTCTTGGGGAGGTCAATAAAAGGTTGAAGAAAAAGTTCCATGGGGAACGCCCACGGGATTTGCTGAGGATCAGCTTGTAATCTTCGATTGATCCTGGATCCTAAATTATGCATGTATGCATGTTTGTTTTTGCAAATGTACTCCATAATGATGGAAATACTATGCAAATGCTTATGCAATGAGATGTAAGTTGAAATGTAAATGTTGGGGATATGAAACTTTTGATTTGTTTATGGCTGAAAGTAATGAGTATTACATAAATGATGCATAATGATGCATATGATGTGTTGGTGTAAATGATGCATAATGATGCATATGAGTGATTGGATTTGATGAAATATGCCCGCATGGTAGAGTTTTGATTTGGTAGTTGCCAATGATGATTGGACTTTGGGTGGGTGGAAGAGTTTCATTCCCCAACACTCAATCTTCGACGATATATGGTCAGAAGATGAATCTGGATGCTCAAAGTTTGATCACTTGTTGAAGAGTGAAGTGAATTGATTGACGCATGGAGATTACTTTTGCATTGAATAATTGCTAACGTCTGGAAAGATCTGCTTGTTCAGCTGGGGAGTAGAGATAGGAAGACTTGCTCCTTATTTGCTTGCCCCTGTCTGTTGGGTATTTGAAAGAATTGTTGTGGAGAAGCTTTGAGAGTGACCATGACATGATCTGCCTTAGTGTCTGGATTTGGTAGAAGTCTGCCCCTGATTGAGCTGTTGAAGATGACTTGCCCCTGATTGAGCTGTTGAAGATGATTTTCCCTTGATTGAGTTGTTGAGGGTCTTGCCTCTAATTGATAAGCTTTTGAGGTAGTCTTGATTCAGCCGATGAAGTTCAAGTTTCTCTTTGATTTCCCCTTGTTGGGATTGCTTTGATGTCAAGCACTGATTTACAATTAAATTGTTCATACACAAATGGTAGTGTTAATGCAGCATTCATGCAAGTTTTGAAAAAGTCAATTTATTTGAATGATTATGATAGTGTGACGAATGGACCGTTAGCCCAAAAATGGTGTTGATTTAACAAGTGAGTGAAAGATGCAACAAGAGGAATATGCTATCTAGATTGAGGATTAGAAAATCTCTAGGAGTCAGTTTATGCAACCTTGTTGGTTGTATGCTTTCAGAATAAACCTCTCCTCGATTAGGTCTTTTGCGGGTTGTAACATGGTATGGTTCATCGTTATTGAAACAAATGATATAAGGCTCAAAGTTATTTGTAGCCACCCCCTTCGTGATATTCTCCAGTCATACGTTCAGTTAACTCTACACAAGCATTTTCTTTTGACTTGGTAAAGGAGAAGATGAAGCTTCGAGGTTCGCTTGGAAGTGGCAGTCATCTGATTGATGGATGTCAGTGACCCTTTAATTATTGATGTGGTTGTCACATGATCTTTGTTTTGTCTTTGTTAAGGATCTGAACTCCTCTTTTGACTGATTCTTCTTTTTTGTTGACTAAGTCTCCCTTTGTGTGCTCAACTTAGTGGTTTTCTTTGACTTTCTCTCTTCTTTTTCGCCTAAGTCTCTCTTTGGGTGCTCGACATAGCGGTTTTCCTTTTTGATTTTTTCGATTTTGTTGAATATTGTGACTGCCAATTCGTTTGTTGATGGTCCTCCGACGTGACGTCTCATCTTGCGATTTGAAGGTGTATTCCGGTTAACATAATAACTACCCTGCCCCGGGATAAACGTAAGGGTTTGTATCCGGAAAAAAAACTCCTACTTCTAGGCTCAAAGTGGTTGACTAGGGATTAACTCCTTATCTCTCCAGTGTTTGGGGATTTGAAAAAAAAATTATACATCATTGACGAGGTTTTATCTGAAAGCATACCATAAGAATTATGAGTCTTCAGTTTTCATCATCCTCCCTCAAATATTTGCTAAAAATAACTTGATAAGAAAGTGAAGTAGAGAAATATTTTTTGTGATTTTTGTGTTAAATGATAAATGATGAGCGAATGTGAATAGATTAATTCAAAACATGCATAAACATAACATTAACAAAACCAAATAAGAATAACAATGTTCAGAGTAAATAGTAATTAAACAAACAATACAAAATAACAAGAATGAGAAAATGATAAATGTCATGACAAATGTTTTCATTTGAGGAATTGAACTTCTCTTGATTTGAATGGCTTCTTCAAAGTTGGATACTACTCAACTTGGTCTTCAACAACCCCTTCAAAAGCTTTCACTTACGGGTCCCATGCTGCGGCATTGGATTGGTTTAAACATTCGGATTCCTGGGAGTGAAAGTGAGATCCTTAGAGTTGACCAGGTCTTGAACTTTGTGCTTAAAGGCTTTGCAGTTTTCAATTGTGTGACCTGGAGCACCTTTGTGATACTCACAATGAGCATTGGCATCATAGTCTCGGGGGATAACTGTTTAAGATAGCATATCCCTCAAAGCAATAAATCCATGTGGTAGCAACCCATTGAAGATTTCACCATATGACATAGGCAGTGGATCAAAGTATTTGTCGAGTCTCCTTTGCTGATTTGGCTGGCGCTATCGAGGAGCGCATTGCTGTTATTGTTGACTAGGATTTTGTTATGGATAAGTCGATTGTAGGTATGGATTAGGTGCAACATTAGCAACTTGAGGATATGGACGCTGTTGGTAAGGCATCTGAGGTGAAAATTGAGCTTGAATAGCTTGCTGATAAGGCATTGGAGAAACTGGCTTATATGGCACATGAGCATATTACGCAGCTGCAACATACGGGTACTGGTAGTAGGGGATTAAAGTAGGCACACTCTATTGAGGTTTCCGCTCTGAGAAGATATGTAATTTACTTCGCCCTTCTTGTACCCATTGAAAGGTTTCTTGACACTGGTTTGGCTACTAGTACCTCCTTGGATCCTACTACTTTTCAAACCTTCAATTCTTTCTCCGACGATTACCATGTCTGAAAATCCAAAAGACACGCTTCTGATCAGCTTTTCGTAGAATTTCCCTTGTATGGTACCTATGAAGATATCAATCAGTTCACGGTCGACCAATGGCGGATGCACTCTGGCAGCTAGATCCCTCTAGCGTTGGGCGTACTCTTTGAATGATTCGTTCTCCTTTTGAGCCATACTCTAAAGTTGAGTACGGTTCGGAGCTAAGTCAGTGTTGTACTTGTATTTCTTTTTTAATGCATCAGATAGTTCAAGCCAAGTGTGCACATTTCTACGCTCAAGTTGCATGTACCATTTTAGAGACACTCCACACAGGCTGTCTTGGAAGCAATGGATCATGAGCTTATCATCTTTGGCATGATCGACCATTTTTCTGCAATACATCCTCAAATGGAAATCAGGACAGCTGAGGCCCTTATGTTTCTCGAATTCCGGTAACTTGAACTTAGTGGGAATCGCAACATCCAAAACTAGGCACATGTCTGAAGCACTCAAAGAGGTTGAGTTGTGTCCTTCCATGATTTAGATTTTTTCACCCATCTCACGACACATCTTCATAGCTTCAGAATCCTGAACAACATGAGGATTGGTGATTGGAACAGCAGTATGCATCTCATACTCAACTTGTTGATCTTCTTCAACATGAGTAATATGGACCTGAGTTGGAATAGGTTGGGCTCAAGGAATAGCACCAACAGTAACACCAGAGATTGGTATTGGTTGAGAAGTGACTTCTTCAACAATGAGAGTAAATCCTGGAGGTAAACCATAGATCAAAGGATTTAGAACGGGAATTAAAGGCATTGAGTGCGAGGTAGATCCTTGCACGAGAACATTGTTCATTGCGGCAATGGCTTTGCGGCGTTCTTCCATTCTGGCCAAGGCTTGTAAAGTCTCATAAATCGGATCGATATTGCTCTTGGCTGAGTCAATCTCTTCCCTCATAGAAGCTTTCTCTTGTTAAATATGATCCATGATTCTTCTAGTGTTGGCTCGAGTCAGATACGGGTGTCGGGAAACCAGCTTTATTTACTGAAGATGAACGAACATGAAATGAGTTTACAACTTTGAAATGAAATGCAAGATGCATAATAATTGTAATGTAAAATGATATGCATATGCATGAAATGCAAGATCCAGGATCAAAGGTTCGACGTTCTCTGAGGTTGGTCACAGTAACAGGTAAGTAAATAATATCTCCCCAAAGGTAGGTTTTAAACAGGCCGGTGCCCAAAGTTATTGATCCTTGTCAAAAACATTATAGACATGACGGAGATCCATCAGACGATAATATCTTTGAAACGATCAAGTCTACGTGAGGTCTTCGTATCGGCCTACAAAGAAGATTACTCATAAGCTCTTACTACACAACCACCAATCCAGGTTTAAGGTTCTCATACATCGTCGATCGAGATTGAAAATATTATTGTCAGATAGTAATATGTTCAAGGGATCTAGTATGATTGTGGTTTTCCCATTAAACTCGTTGAGTCACATAGATCTCGTAAGTTAACACTACTAACCATTATGGATTGGTTTGAAGGTTCCTAGAGTCGACAATTCAACTTAGAAACATTGTCACACAATGAAGGAACATCGCACCACAATATTCCCAAGAGAATCTATTTCAGGCGATGGTTTTCGCTTCGTACCTTGGGAAAGATTCCCCGTAGTCCTCCCCTATACAACCATCTTCTAGTCCTATGGTTTTTTCTCAGGCTTTGGTAGTTAGCCTATCTCACACATTACCGATGATCAAAGGAGCCTAAGTACAACACAATAAGCAAATAAATAAGATAAAATAAACAAACGAAAGAAGATAAATAATCAAAGTTGACATTCAATCACAATTAGAACCAAGTTAGGCTTGACTCATCCCCAACAGAGTCACCAGTATGTCGCACTTCGAAAATGGTTATGACCTCGCGATAAAAGAACATGGAAAAGCAATAGAGTCACCATCGAATTTATTTTATTCCAAAAAATAGGAAAAGGAAGATATCGAGAAACCTTTTAGAAAAAATGGATAGAACGTGGTCTTTGAAACCAGATTCTAGGTTCGGGAGTCGATTCCATAAGGGGAATGTATTAGCACCATTTACGTCCGTTGTACTCAACGGGAACCTCTTAGTTTGATTTGAGATTGAATACTAACGAATGTCATTTATCTTCTTCAAAAAATCGGAAAGTAAATGCGAACGATTCTAATCTAAAGTTAATTATTAAAGGGGATATGGGTTGTTATGTTCCTAGGGTGCTCGGCAAGGAGTAAAATCTGTGTGCGTACGTATTCCCTCATGCAATGGGAAAGTCAGAGCCTCGTATTTCATGGTTCTACGGTTGGTTAGTTTGTTGATTTTATTAGGTGTCAATTGCTCACACCCGAGACAGATGCCTTGCACCCAAGCAATTAAGAAAACCCACCGAAGATTTAGTGCACTTCTTCTTCACCTTGTTTCGATAGTTATTAGGTATTTTATTACCTAAGACCAATTGATGTTGGATCAAAGGTTTGGATCCAAAAAGTATCATTTTGGTTTTTAGGTTGGTCGATGCAAATGGAGGTTTATTGTTGGACTGGTTAGATGGATTCGATTCCTAGTCCCTAGGGGTGCTCCTTGTAATACGAAACCATAACCGAATGGAAGTGAGGGTGTGCGAGTGAAACCACTTGGTGTTGGACCAAGGGTTCTCGAGTGAATTGAAATCGATAAATGCGGAAAAGTAAATTGCGTACAAAGTAATCGGGAGAGGGGTACAAAATAAGTTACATGGGATTGCACGAAATAAAAGGGTTCATTGTATTTTTCCCAAGAGGAACCGTGTGTGAAGTGTCCTAAACTATTCGGTGCCGTTGGAGTTTAAAATTGATCGAAAGCGTCGAAATATAGCTCTTTAACTACCTTAGAACCGATTCAATGTTAGAATCGTTCTATGAGGAGTCGAGTGTTGATTCATGTATTGAAATGAAAAAAAAGGCAATCGATTAATGGTTTCGTCTTAACCAAGATTTGTGGTAATCTCGATTTTTAGACTTTCATCGTCTAAATAAAATAAAATAAACTATAAATAAAATAAACTAAGCTAAATAGGCCCCATATTGATCAAAATTGACCGATTTAATAAAATCGAACATATTTGACCGTTTGTTATATCATCATCCAGAAAGACAATTAAATGGAGAAAATACTAAATAATTCAATAAACAATTTTTTTAAGACAATTTTTTTAGATGATAATAAAAATAACAAGACAAAAAAATCATAAAAAAACATAAAAAAATTAAAATAGTAAATTAAAAAACTTAAGAAATAATATCTATAAATGGATTTTAAAAATAAATAAATAAACAAAGAAGAAAGAGAGTGGTACGTGTGGATTTGTGGTGTGTGATAAGTAAAGTCAGTGGGCCAAGCCCAACATCAGCAATAACAAGAATGCCTTAAAAAATTAAAATAAAAAACAAAGGGAATGGGGGATGTCGCAGGAAACCAGTGGTTCAGATAACAGATCTAAACGGGCCATAAAAGAACAGTAACTACTACAACAAAAATAACATGAATAAATGGGAGTCTGTGTGCGTTTGGTCAGGGAGTGTGATTAGAAGTGATAACGTGGGCTAGGCCCAAAATGCTCATGAATAGAAACAACATCAAAATGGGTTTTAAAAAAAACAATGAAAATGTTATGTTTTTTTTATTTGAAAAAACACGGTCAAGGTAAAAACAGACCCACCTTCACAAATGATCAACGACGCTCCTCTCTCGCACGGTTTCACTCTTAAAGAATTTTCTATCTCCGATTCACTCTCAGTTCGTGTTTCAGATGTCCCTCTCGCATCTATGTTCATTTCTCTTCTCTCTCGTTCTTAGTGTGTTCGTTTCTCTTTAATCACGGTTTTCGTGGTGTTTTGTTTTTTGTTTGTGCTATCTTAACCGGTGGTTTCGATCGATTCCGTCACAGTGGTGGTGTTTGCGGTTCAAGATTTGGTTTTGAAGGTATTTCGATTGATGAAGGTGGGTCGGTTTATTGTAGGATTGTGTTGATATATAAGGATGATGTTATGTGAGTGAAGGCTGAAGAAGAAGGGGGTGGAGGCGGTTTGTGTTATGGAGGTTTTCTGGGTTATTTTCTCACGAAACTTTCTTTGTTCTCCTTATCAGTTCATTTCGGGTTTTTGTGTGGTTTGCAGAGATTAAAAAAGGATTGTGGGTTGAAGGAGGTTATTTGTGAAGGTGATGATGGTTTATGAAAGGTTGCAGAAGAGCGATGGTGGATGTGATTTTGTTTATTGAAGCTTGATATTTTTGCAGAGTTTTTAGTGTGTTTTTCCAAACTTATCATTGTGAGGAGAATGATGTTGAATTTATAGAGAAGGATTGAGAGGATATAATAGGAATGATACAATGAAGATTAGATAAGATCAAGAGAAAATTTGATGAACTGTTTTGATAGCTGTGATTTTGTTGTTGTTGAGGTGAAGGAGGGAGAATGAAGGCGTGTTGTTGATGTTACGAGTGGGAGAAGGCTAGTGATGTGCGTGTATCAAATTGGTGTGGGGTCAGGTGTGTTTTGGTGGTAGTATGTGAATCGTCCCTTTGAAATGTGGCTGTATGAAACGATATATGTAAAAAAATAGCTCTCTTTTTATATACTGAAAATTATATATATTGGACTGAGTAGTAGGGTCACTTGAAAGAAAAAACGCGTAATTACAAATGGAAATTGGAATGGTGATATGAAGAAATTCTCTTTAAACATAAAATAATATTTTGATAATAATAATAATAATTATTATTATTATTATAATAATGGTGATGATAATAATGAGAAGAATAATTAATAAAAATAGTAAGAATAACAATAATAATAATAATAGAAGGAATAATGGTAATGATAATAAAAATAATGAAAAATAATAGTGATGACAATGGAATTAATAATAATATGATTTTTTTTTGTATTTTTTGTATAGAAAAATGGTAAATGGGCTAATGGACTTTGAAATAAAATAAACTAAAAATATATTTTTGAGTTTTGGAAAAGATATGGATAAAAATAGGGTGTAAAATAAAATGAAAAGACTTATGATGGACTACGGGTAATGAACTGATTTGTTATGAAATAAAACGACCATTACGCACATTGCCACAAACTTCTGATAAAATAAACACAAACACCACTGAGCAACTCGCAATTGAAACAACGACTTTGAAACAACTTTGTGACACCCTGAGCAACACACATATATATTTTTTGAATTTTTTGAATAAATGTGAAAATGATGTACAAGTAGAACAAATTTGGGGTATGACAGAAATGTGTTTTGTGTTGTTATTTTGGCTAGAGTTTTTGCTTCTATCCATTTCATGAAGCAATCCCCGCCTACGATCAATTATTTGTTTTGAATTTATCCAACGAGAAATGGCCCTAGGATATCCAGACCCCACCAAGCGAATGGCTACAAGGAGGACATCATTTTCAGCTCATTGGGAGGTACTAGGTGCATGTCCTCGTGATGTTGGCATTTGTCACATTTCTTTACGTGTTCTTTTGCATCATGTTGCATGTTCTGCCAATAATATACTACTGATAGAGCTTTACTGGCGAGGGACCTTCCGCCCAGATTTTGGGCGTTAATCTCTTCGTGGATTTTGCATAGGACGCGGGCGACCAAATGCTCCTCGATACATTTGAGAAGGGGAATATAAAATCCTTGTCTTTATAATGTGTTTCGACCAAGACATAGGAAAAGGCTTTTCGCCTTACTACGCTGGCCTCTTTTGGGTCAGAGGGAAATTCGTTTTTAGCAAGGTAGTTGTAGACTGGGGTCATCCATCAGTCGTTGTCGTCGATGACGTTCACGTCGAGAGTTGGGGAAGGTTTCTCAATACTCGGTCAAGGAAGTCCTTCCTGGATGACAAACTTGTTTCTATCTTTCTTCTTTGTGCTCACAAGCTTGGATGGGACATCTGCTCAAATGATATGTTCGCGGGGAACGTGTTTCACTTCTACATATTCAAATTTTGTCATATTTTCCTTAACCAAGGTCAAGTATTCAGATAGGTTATCATTTTTTACCCGGTACTCTCCTCGTACCTGAAGAGCTACGAACTGGGAGTCCATGCAGATGATGATTTCCTCAGCCCCTAGATCTTCAACTAGACACAGGCCTATGAGGAAGGTTTTGTACTCTACTTTATTGTTGGATGTTGGGAAAGACAAGGAGAGTGATACCTCAATGAGGATCCATTCCTTGTTTTCCATAATGATTCCAGCTCCACTCCCTGCCGAGATGGAGGCTCTGTCCATGAAAATTGTCCATTTTTGAGCTTCACACGTTGCATGGTCCGCTGTTGTCATTTATGCTACAAAATCTGCCAACACTTGGGCTTTGATGGATTTTATGATCTCATACCTAATGTAAAATTCGAACAGCTCCAACAACCATTTTAGGATCCTATCGGCCATATCTACACGACCCAGTAGTTGTCTTACGGGTTGGTATGTATGTACCATAATAGTATTATCTGTAAAATAATGCATCAACCTCCTCGCCGGATTGAAGAGGGCCATTACTACCTTTTCGATTTGCTGATATCTAAGCTCGGGACCATATGGGCTTTGCTCGTTAAGTAAATGGGCTTCTTCCCTATAGGAGTTTCTCGTATGAGGGCCGCGCTGACAGCTTTGTTTGTGACGACGAGAGAGATAATGAGTCTTCTCGACATCTGGTCGATAGAAGGTTGGGGGTTACGATAATTCTTTCTTAAGGTGGAGGAGAACTTTGTTGCATTCATCCGTCCACTCGAAAGCTGCTTCCTTACGGAGGAGTTTGAAAAGGGGGAGAGCATGTTGGGCAGACTTTTCTATAAAACAGGATAGTGAGGTGAGCATCATGTTCAAGGGTTAAATTGACTTCTTCGAGCATGGTGTTGGAGTGTCAGAAACTACTCGACATTTGTTGGGGTTGGCATCGATTCCCCATTCTGTCAAATAGAAATATAGGAACTTGACTGTAACACCCTTTCTACCCCACTATATTTATAATGCAATTTAAATAAAACATCAGAGTAAAACTCAAGAAAGGATGTCACATACTTCCAATAACTCATGCATCATAAAACATCACATTGAGTCCTGTCCCATAACACGGGTTAATAAAATCATGAAACACATTAAATCCCTTTTCAACAATTACGCAGCGGAAAACAAAACATCATCCTTATCTTTAATAAATAAAACTTCATAATTTAATCCAAACATCGTTTAAACCGAAAGTACTCGAAGAAATATCATCTTAACTCAAGTAAACAAAAACAACTCAAGCGACACCCATCCCGAATGTTACTGGACACAAAGCAGGACTCCACTTCTAACTAACTCGAGAAACTCACTAACTCCAAGTTAAAATGTGCACCGAGCTAACCTTGATTATCTGCAGGATGGCATAATAGACCATCACCAGAAGGCAGGCAGGGTGAGTAAATTCATATTCAATAGAATAATATAGAAATTAGAATTTAAAAACATAAACGATAACAACAAATCCATCATCAATAGCTCAATCAAGCACAACGTCAATTTCGTCACATCACAACATCAATCATCACAACTCATTTATACACAACATCAAATACATCAAATCATCACACAAAATCGATGCAATTCATGCTATGTCATTAGAATGATATTCAACCTCTTATTATGCATGTGGTACCGAAACATCCTCATGGATGGACACTGGGTCATCAACCCTCCACTAAGGGAGCACATCATAACATCATATCACTTCAATACACACAATGTGATTGAAGCTACCAATGGACCAAAGTCCCCTCATAAATCAATGCCTTGAATGCAAGAGGCAATATACACACATCATCCTCAAAAAACCATAATTATTGCATCCGCATTCATCATTAATCATCATTTCACATACTCACTCGTGCCATCATGTTTCATACTCATTGAACATCATACTACATACTCATCTAACATCATACCCCTACTTCATGTCATCATACTTCTTAACTCAAAACAAATCATTTAAATCATCGTACATCATTTAATCACTAATCATACTCATATAGTCTCTAAAAACACATCATACAACAACTCTAATACATCATAACAACATACGACATAAACCTCATCAAGAAAACATATTTATGAATTAAAAACTCATTTTTCAAAATTCCAGGTCTAACTAAGTGAGACACATTGCTCACTGAGCACCCAACTCACGGATTGTGCTCGCTAAGCGAGTTGTAGCTCGCTAACCGAGCTTCACGAATTCTGCAGATTTCTTGCGTTTTCCTTATTCGTTTCTCTGCGATAAAACCCGTCAAAACACAATAATTGGCAGTAGTACATCAGAAAAACATCATCAACATCAACATCCTTCAGTATATCATCATACACGTCATTATATACATCACAATTCTCACAAAATAATCATCAACAATCAATTTATCACAAAACCCCATACCCTGAAACTTATACCTCAAAACCCCCAATTCTATTCCCACATTATAATACCGAAATGAAGATACTCTCCATACCTTAGGTTTCGTAATTCTTCGATGATCTTCTCGAAAAATCCCAAGCTTCCAAGCCCTAGTTTATCCTTCCTTAAAGCTTTTCTCCCTTTCTCTCCAAAAGTGTGACCATTCTAATGATTGTACAAAACCCAACTTACTCACTTTTGTCACTCTTACCCCTAAGACCTCAATAAAATTTCCTCATAATACCCTCACTAATCTTCCATCAAAAGACCACATTACCCATATCCTTTAGTTCCTCTTATTTAATTTAATTTAATCTCAAATAATAAACTAAACCCATTATACTTAATATCCTAATATTAATAAAATATTAAGTCACCCTCAAAACTCCACAAAACATCAAATAAAATCATAAATCATCAAAATTCACAAGAAACACATCAATTAAATACGAATCAACTTTGGGGTGTTACAAATCTCCCCCACTTAAGAATTTTTATCCTCGAAAATGTACCTAAAACAAATAGCATCAGATACGACTCTTTCATTTGATCCTCTCGTTTCCAAGTCCAACTATCACCAGCTGGTCCACCCTACAATACCTTTTCTAAGGAAATCTTTTTACTTCTTAATTGCTTCATCTCTCTACCATCTATCCGAACTGGAAAAACTTCCACGATCAAATTATCTCTCACTCGAACACTATCCATCTGAATTATATGCGATGGATCTACAATGTACTTTGTTAGCCGTGACACATGAAACACATCATGCAAATTTGCAAGTGACGGTGCCAATGCAATCTAATATGCCACCTCTCCGACCCTTTGCGAAATATGATACGGTCAAATGAAATGCAGAGTGAGCTTTATGGAATTCAAAGCTTGCCTGACACCAGTCACTAGAGTAACCCTCAAAAACACATGATCTCCCTCTTGAAATTCAAGTGCTTTCCTCCTCTTATCATGATAACTCTTATGACGACTTTGCGAAGTCTTCATTCTCTCTTGAATCATCTTAATCTTTTTAGTCGTCTCTTTCACAATATCATGTCTGAGCACATCACTCTCGCCTGATTCATACCAACACAATGGAGTCCTACACCACCTCCCATACAACGTTTCATACGGAGCCATAACAATGCTTGTATGAAAACTATTATTATAAGTAAACTCAATTAATGATAAATGACTATCCCATACACCTCCATAATCCAACACACAAGCCCTCAACAAATCCTCTAAAGATTGGATAGTTCATTCTGTCTGACCGTCCGTCTATGGATGATAAGCAGAACTCATCCTCAAATTGGTTCCCAAAGCATCTTGTAAACTCTTCCAAAATCTCGATGTAAACCGCAGATCTCTATCTAACACGATACTCGATGATATCCCATGCAACTTCACAATCTCATCAATATATCTCTGCTAGCCTCGACATGGAATGATTAATCTTCTTCGGTAAGAAATACGTCTACTTATTTAATCGATCCACAACACCCAAATGGAATCATTTCCCTTCACCGTCTTCGACAACCCTGTTACAAAATGAATAGAAAAGCTATCCATTTCCACTCTAGAATACTCAACGGTTGCATCATACCTAAAGTCTTTTGATGTTCAACCTTCGATTTCTGACAAACCAAACAAGCACACACAAACTCTGCAACATCTCTCTTCATGCCCGGCCACCAAAATAACTTCTGCAAGCCATGATACATCTTAGTAGCACCAGGATGAATACTCAACCGAATTCGATGTCCTTCTTCAAGAATACTCTTCTTCAATTCTGGAATATTTGGAACACACACACGATCTCGGAATCTCATCATACCATTTTCGTCAATTCAGAATCCTCCTCCATTACCTTGGTTAATCAAATTCATTTGATTAACCAACTTTAAGTCTGATTGTTATCCTAAACGAATCTCTTCCACAATATCATTAGTCAATTTCAGCATACCTAGCTTCACACTCTCAGATGTCGTTTCACACAACAAACTGATGTCTCTGAACTACTCAATCATCTCAAGTTCTTTCACCATCAACATTGACACATGAAAAGTCTTTCTACTCAAAGCATCTGCAACCACATTAGCTTTATCAGGGTGGTAACTCAAATCAAAATCAAAGTCTTTAAACATCTCTAACCATCTTCTCTGCCTCATGTTTAGTTCCTTTTGATCAAACAAGTATTTCAAACTCTTATGATCGCTCAACACCTCAAACCTCAATCCAAATAGATAGTGTCTCCAAATCTTTAACACAAAAACCAAGGTTGCTAACTCTAAGTCATGGGTAGGATAGTTTCTCTCATGAACACGTAGTTTTCTAGAAGCATAAGCAACTGTCTGACCATTCTGCATCAACACACCACCAAGACTCATCTTCGAATCATCACAATATACCACAAAAGATTCATTCGGATTCAGAAAAATCAAAACTAGAGTTGTCGTTAACCTCTTTTTTAAATTTAACAAAACTCTTCTCACATGCAACATCTCGCACATAAGCCTGACCCTTTCGAGTCAACTGAGTCAGAGGCAACGCCAACTTAGAAAAACCCTCTATAAACTTTCGGTAATAACCGGCCAATCCAAGAAAACTTCTAATCTCCATAGAAGACTTCAGAGTATCTCAATTCAACATAGCATCAATCTTCAAAGGATCCACTGAAATTCCACCACTAGAAATTACACGGCTAAGGAAACTCACTTCCTTCAACCATAACTCACACTTTGACAACTTGGCATAAAGCTTTTCTCTCTCAACATTTGTAATACAATCATCAGATGTCCTTCATGTTCTTCTTCTAACTTTGAATAAATCAGGATGTCATCAATAAAAACCACAACTAACTTATCCAAATACTCATGAAAAGTCCGATTCATATACTTCATGAATACACCAGGTGCATTAGATACACAGAAAGGCATCACAATATATTCATAGTGACCATACCTCGTCCGGAAAGCTGTCTTTGGAATATCATTTGCTTTAACTCGAATTTGATGATAACCCGACCTCAAGTCAATCTTACTAAAAACACAAGCTCCCACCAATTGATCCATTAAATCATCAATCCTCGGAGGTGGATATTTATTCTTGATAGTCACCTTATTCAATTGTCAATAATCGACGCACAACCTCATACTACCACCCTTTTTTCTTAAACAACAAGACGGGAGCACCCCATGGAGAAACACTTGGATGAACAAATTTCTTCTCAAATTTTTTTTCAAGTTGCTTCTTCAACTCACTCAATTATGAAGATGACATCTGTTAAGGATCCATCGACACTGGATTAGTACCTGGTACCAAATCCACAACAAACTCTACTTCACGTTCTGGAGGAAAATCACTAATGTCATCCGGAAACAAATCAAGAAACTCTTTTACAACGGGCAATTCAACACTCACTTGTTCACGGTCAACTTGTAACACCGCAAACAAAACAAACATTTGGGTTTCATCTTCTAGAATTTCATCCACTTGCTTCGCAGATAGAAACATCATCTCCCCACAATCGCCAAACTCTGGAAACTCCACCGTCTTTGCATAACAATTGATATGCACAAAGTTGAACCCCAACTAGTTCATTCCAAGCACGACATCCATATGGCGTAAAGGTAAACACACTAAATCCATCAATAAATCCTTGCCATAAATGGTCAGAGGACATTTCAAACACACACGGACTAGTTGTAACTGAACTGTCAGTAGGCATCTCAATCAACATATTACCATTCATAATAGTCAAAGGCAAATTCAACCTGGTCGTGCACTCAATAGAAATAAACGAATGAGTAGCACCAATATCAATCATAGAAACCAACTCAACATCATTAATAAAACAAGTACCTCTAATCAAGTTATCTTTCTTCTGAGCATCTGAACCACTCAAGGCAAACACTCTACCAGTAGTCTGAGGCGTAGTAGCAACCTTCTTCGGTTTCTGACACTGAGTACTGATATCTCCCTCTTCACCTCAATTGAAACAAGTTGGTCCCGCATTCGGACACTCATCCTTCATATGACCCCTCTTACCAAATTTATAGCATCTTATCACAGTAGCAGTGCACATATCAGACTTGTGACCCGCTTCACCACACTTATAGCCCTTGAAAAGAGTGGAACCTGAGTCCCCACTTGGATTCTTCCCCAATAACCTTCGGCTTCCCCTTGTCATTTGGATTCGCATAAGGTTTCCCTCGAAACTGACCCTTGAATTTCTTCTCACTCACCGGCTTATAGTGAGCAGATCGAGCTCGACTATCCTCATCATAGATCCTACTCTTATCCACAAGCTCAACATACCTGCGGATCTGCTGATACTCAAGCGCTTGCTTGATTTCTGGTCTCAGCCCATTCTCAAACTTCAAACACTTGGACAACTTAGCATCATCACGGTTGTAGTGAGGACAAAATTTCACCAACCTCTTAAACTTGGCATCATTCTCTGCCACCGTTGTATTCCCCTGCTTCAACTCTAAGAACTCAACCTTTTTCTTGCTACGAGCGTCTTCGAGAAAGTACTTACTCAGAAATTCCCTCCTGAACACATTCCAAGTAATCACAGCCCCATCTCCTTCCAATCTCTGACGGGTATTATCCCACCATTCCTCAGCCTCTTCATCCAACATATGGATGCCACACTGCACCTTCTGAGCATCAGAGCATGCCATAATCCTGAAAATCTTCTCAATCACCTTCATCCACTTAGGCGCGTTCTCCGGTTCATGAGTACCCTCAAACTTAGGTGGATTATTCCTCTGAAAAACCCCTAAGGCATGAAATTCATCCCAAACATTATTCTGCGTCGTAGCTTGAGTAAGTGCAGCTACCGCATCCGCAAGATCATGATTATAAGCCATTCTACAATTCTCCAACAACATAAAAAAATAACTCATTCCTCAAAACACTCAAACACAATTAACAACGACACGACTGACAAATCGACCTGCTCTAATACCACTAATGTAATACCCTTTCTACCCTATCATATTTATAATACAATT
Source organism: Lathyrus aphaca (assembly GCA_963966055.1). Classification (NCBI taxonomy): domain Eukaryota; kingdom Viridiplantae; phylum Streptophyta; class Magnoliopsida; order Fabales; family Fabaceae; genus Lathyrus; species Lathyrus aphaca. Next base: position 228,517,575 of record OZ014520.1, on the reverse strand, counting down.
TAAATAAAACATCAGAGTAAAACTCAAGAAAGGATGTCACATACTTCCAATAACTCATACATCATAAAACATCACATTTAGCCTGTCTCATAGCACGGGTTAATAAAATCATGAAACACATTAAATCTCTTTTCAACAATTACGCAGCGAAAAACAAAACATCATCCTTATCTTTAATAAATAAAAATTCATAATTTAATCCAAACATCGTTTAAACCGAAATTACTCGAAGAAATAACATCTTAATTCAAATAAACAAAAAACAACTCGAGGGAAACCCATCCCGAATGTTACTGGATGCAGAGCATGACTCCCCTTCTAACTAACTCGAGAAACTCAATACTCCAAGTTAAAACGCGCACCGAGCCAACCTTGATTATATACAGGATGGCATAATAGACCATCACCACAAGGCAGGCAGGGTGAGTAAATTCACATTCAATAGAATAATATAGAAATGAGAATTTAAAAACATAAACTAAAACAACAAATCCATCATCAATAGCTCAATAAAGCATAACGTCAATTTCGTAACATCACAACATCAATCATCACAACTCATTTATACACAACATCAAATACGTCACATCATCACACAAAATTAATGCAATTCATGCTATGTCATTTAGAATGATATGCAACCTCTTATTATGCATGTGGTACCGAAACATCCTCATGGATAGAGATTGGGCCATCAACCCTCCACTAAGGGAGCACATCATAACATTATATCACTTCAATCAACACAATGGGATTAAAGCTACCAATGGATCTAAGTCCCCTCATAAATCAATGCCATGAATGCAAGACTCAATATACACATATCATCCTCAAAACATCATAATCATTGCATCTGCATTCATCATTAATCCTCATTTGACATACTCACTCATGCCATCTTGTTTCATACTCATTGAACATCATACTACATACTCATCTAACATCATACTCCTACATCATGTCATCATACTTCTTAACTCAAAACAAATCATTTAAATCATCATACATCATTTAATCACTAATCATACTCATATAGTCTCTAGAAACACATCATACAACAACTCTAAGACATCATAACAACCTACAACATAAACCTCATAGAGAAAATATATTTCTGAATTAAAAACTCATTTTTCAAAATTCCAAGTCTCGCTAAGCGAGACACATTGCTCGCTAAGTGCCCAGTTCACAGGTTGTGCTCTCTAAGTGAGTTGTAGCTCGCTAAGCGAGCTTTGCGAATTCTGCAGATTTTCTATGTTTTCCTGATTCGTTCCTCTGCGATAAAACTTGTTAAAACACAACAATTGACAGTAGTACATCAGAAAAACATCATCAACATCAACATCCTTCATTATATCATCATACACATTATTATATACATCATAATTCTCACAAAATCATCATCAATAATCAATTCATCACAAAACCCCATACCCTAAAACTTATACCTCAAAACTCCAAATTCTATTCCCACATTATAATACCGAAAGGAAGATACTCCCCATACCTTAGGTTTCATAATTCTTCGATGATCTTCTCGAAAAATACTAAGCTTTCAAACCCTAGATTTTCCTTCCTCAGAGCTTTTCTCCCCTTCTCTCCAAAAGTGTGATTGTTCTAATGATCGTACAAAACCCAACTTACTCACTTTTGTCACTTTTACCCCTAAGACCTCAATAGACCTTTCTCATAATACCCTCACTAATCCTCCATGAAAATACCAAATTAACCATTTCCTTTAATTCCTCTTATTTTATTTTATTTAATTTCAAATAATAAACTAAACCCATTATACTTAATATCCTAATATTAATAAAATATTAAGTCACCCTCAAAACTCCACAAAACATCAAATAATATCATAAATCATCAAAATTCACAAGAAACACATCAATTAAATCAGAATCAACTTTGGGGAGTTACATTGTCCGCCCATACTCCAAATGTGCACTATTCCGGATTGAAACACACTTTGTACTTCCTGGCCTGGCTGAATACTTTTTTTAAATAGAGAACATAATCGGTTTCCTCTTGGGATTTCATGACCATATCATCCATGTATACCTCGAGCATATATCTTATTTCTGCTTGGAAGACCTTGTTCATCATTATTTGGTAAGTAGCGCCTGCATTTTTTAGGCCGAAAGGAATTACGTTGTAGTAATAGATTCCCGACTCGCTCATAAAAGAAATTGACTTTTTGTCGCTCATGGCCATGGGTATTTGGTTGTACCCGGAATGTGCGTCCTTGAATGACAACAGTTTAAAACAATAAGAATTATGAACTAATTTATCTATGTTCGGAAGCGGAAGCGTCTTCTGGGAAAGCTCGGTTGAGATCGGTATAGTCAATGCACTTTCTCCATTTTATATTATTCTTTTTAACTAATATAACATTGGACAGCCAGGTTGTATATCTTGCCTCGAAAATAAATATTGCCTCTAAGAGGTCTTTTAAGCTTGTTCGACAACCTCCATTTTTTAGGAGACTACTTCCACCTACATTGAGCTATTGCTTGGTAAACAGGGTCGATGGTCAGCTAGTGATAGGCTACTTCTTGATCCATGTCGGAAATCTTTGTTGCACTCCAAGAGAAAAGATCTGAATTCTCCCGGAGACAGACCTTCAGTTGTTTTCTCGCCAGGTTATGGAGGTTGGTTCCGACCTTCACCCCTTTGTTGGGATCGTCCTTAAGGAGGACCAACTAAAAGTCGCCATCTGAGATTGGCCGCATAGAAGAAGAGTTGCTTGACATCATTTGCGCTTCCTTCCCCTTCTTCTTTTGATCTTCTAAGTCGTCTTTGATGAAACTATTATCTATATCTATAGAGTCAACAAAAGGCGGTGGCTTCGGGTCTTCTGAACTGCTGGGAAAGGCTGGCTTAGCCATAGTCTTCATTCAGGAAGTTATGGTGTTGAGTCCCTTTGAAGTTGCTTCAAAACATCTCATTGCAGCCTCAATATCTTCATGAAAGGTGGCTACCAGTCCCTTGGAAGTGTCGTACTTCAACTTTAGATGCACAATAGAAGGCACCACTATAGTTCGGAAAGGGTTGGCCTTCCAAAGATGCACTAGTATAATGACGAGCAGTCTACCACGAGAAACTGGACCTTAATAGACCTGGTAGTTTCAGTAGATCCAAACGTGATAATCAAATCCATATACCCCCATGGTTTGGTAACTGAACATTTGATGCCTTATAGGTATGATCCTACATACGAAGTCATATGTGTCTTGTCTAGCTGAAGAGTTGAGAACAACCGGTAGTAAATTATGTCAATCGAGCTCCCTTGTTCGACCAATATTCATTGGACATCAAAATTGGCCATACGCGTTCTCACAAGCAGTGGGATGCTGGATTTTGGGGCCCTACCAAGGAGTTCCTCGCAGTAGAAGGAGATGAACTGAGTATCCTCGTGGCTTGTCGAAGGTGGAGTTTTGATTTGAGCTCTTGCTGATGAGATGCTCAAACTTTCGTTTCTCCGAGCCCACGGTGACCTTGTTGAATCCTCCCTCAAATATGAACATGACTGAGGGGAAGGACTCCCATGGACTATGGGCCGCAAAGTACTAGGGAGTGTTAAGCTATTCAGGCACGAAGAAGTCCTCATGACTTGTGATGCTCATGGTGTAACACCCCAATTTCATAATTTAATTATTTATTTAATTATTTATGAACATGTGGCATTTTGGGGTGTCATGGTGAATTATTTTATTAAATAGTGATATTAGAATAATTGGATATTATTTAAATATTATTATTAAAAATAAAATAAAATAAGCTAAAGGTCTTAGGGGTAGCTTGGTAATTTGAGAAGATTACGAGAAAAGGGAATACGATTAGTTTTTCTCATAATTCGTGTTTTTGGTGAAGAGTGAAAGGTTGCTCTGAAGAACAAGGAGACAAAGGTTGGAATTGCTCAAGAGGTGATCGAAAAAGATCAATCGACTAAGGTATGGGGAGTAGTTCTCTTTCGATATCTATAATGTATAGGTAGTCTTCTGAGAAAAGGGGATTTTTGAGGGAAACCTTAGGGTTAGGAGTATTGTTGGTATATTATTGATGATTTGATGTTGTTAGTTGTTGTAGTTGATGATTGTAGGATGATAATAGGTAGGAAGAGTGTTTTCTGCTGTTTTTTGTTGATAATCGATGGTTTTGAGGATTTTGGTCGTGGTTGGAATGTGTGGAAAATAACAGAGTTCTCCCAGTTTTCTCTTCTCGCTTAGCGAGCAGGAGATCACTTAGCGAGTAAGTGAGACTTTGGGAATTTTGAAAGTAGAGAGTTGTTCGCTTAGCGAGAGCGATACTCACTTAGCGAGACCTGTAGCATTTTGAAAAATATTTTCTTTTCTCGAATGAATTGAAATGATTTGTTTTGTTTCCTTGTGTTGTTATGATGTTGTTGTGAATTCTTACCATGCTATAATATGCTATATGTGTGAGAATTGTGATGAAAATGATGCTTAGGTGCATAGGTTGTATAATGATGAATAATGATGAATGCTGATGCAAATGTTGATTATGTTGATGTTGTTGCATCGTTGCATTCATGGCATACTTATGATGATTAAGGCTTCAATCCCATAGTGTGGATTGAGATGTTGTTATTTATGTTGTGCTCCCTTGTGGAGGGTTGATGGCCAAATGTCCATCCAAAATGATGATTCGGTACCACATGTATATTTTGAAGAATGCATTTCCTTCCTTGGGGGCATATTATGATTGCATTTTATGATGCTGTGTTTGATTTTTGTGGTATATGGGCGAGGCTTGATGAATTGATGTATTGTTGCATGTTGTCTTATATTTTTGTCTTTATATTATTTATATTGAATGTGAATTCACTCACCCTACCTGCCTTTCGTGATGATCTATTATGCCTTGCTGCAGATACTCAAGAATAGCTTGGTGATTGCAGGTAGCTTGTAGTGCGTCTTTTTGTTGTTTATAGAGTCTATGTGGTGTCCTTCTCTGTGTCATGTCACACTGGGAACGCGTGGATGATTTTTGTCTATTTAATTACATGATGATGATGTTTTGGATTAGAACTTGAATCCTTTTTAATATGTTGATTAAGTTGTTGAATGATGATCTGCTGCATTGAATTGATGTTTTGTTTTAATTATGATATAATTTGCAACCCGTGTTACGGACAGGACACATAAATGAGTATTATTGATGTTTTGACGGAATGTAATACCTTTTTGGCTGAAACTCTAATTTTTCTTAAATAATTTGTATGAATATGTTGTGGAGTAAAAAGGGTGTTACATTAGTGGTATCAGAGCAGGTCGGTCTGTTAGGTCGTGTGTCGTTGTTATCAGTTTGTTGTCGTTCGTTACTTGTTAACGATTATTTCTTTTTTGATGTTGTGAGTGTTGTGAAAAATGGCTGGAAACAACACACGTGCTCTTGTGGAAGCTGTTGTGGCGTTGGCCGGGGCTACGGCTCGAAACAATGAACAAGATGAGTTTCGTGCTTTGGAGAAGTTCTAGAGTAACAGTCCTCAGGTTTTTGAAGGTGATCATGACCCACATAGTGCACCGAAGTGGCTCAAGGAAACTGAGAATATATTTAGAGTGATGGCGTGTACGGATGCGCAGAAGGTACATTTTGGTACCTACATGTTGTCTGAGTCTGAAGACTGGTGGGATAATACCCATCAGCATTTGGAGGATGCTGGTACTATGGTGACCTGGGAAGTGTTCGGGAGGGAGTTTATGGGGAAGTAGTTTCTAGAGGATGCTCATGGTAAGATGGAGGTAGAATTTCTTGAGGTAAAACAAGGAAACATGACGGTAGCAGAGTATGCTGCTAAGTTTGAGAGGCTAGTGAAGTATTATCCTCACTACAATCGTGCTGATGCTGAGTTGTCGAAGTCTTTCAAGTTTGAGAATGGGCTGAGACCAGAGATCAAACATGGGATTAGATGTCAGTAGATCCGCCTATATCCTGAATTGGTGGACAAAAGCAAAATCTATGACTAAGATAGTCGAACTCGATCTGCTCACTATAAGCAATTGAGTGAGAAGAAAGAGAAAGGCCAGTTTAGAGGAAATCCTTATGTGACTCCATCTTAGAAGAGGAAGCAAAAGGTTTCAGATGGGAAGAAGCCAAATAGAGGAGCAGGTTCCATTCCTCCTAAATTCTACAAGTATGGTGAATCCGGTCACAAGTCGGATGTGTGCAGTAATCCAGTGGTGAGATGCTACAGGTGTGGCAAGAGAGGTCATCAGGTTGGTGATTGTCCGAATGAAGGTCCAACTTGTTTTAATTATGGTGAACATGGACATATCAACACCCAATGTCAGAAGCCTAAGAAGACTGCTATTGCTGCTCAGACCAATGGCAGAGTATTCTCTTTGAGTGGGTCCAAAGTTCCTAAGAAGGACAACTTGATTCGAGGTACATGTTTTATTAATGGTGTTGAGTTGATTGCAATTATTGATACCGGTGATACACATTCTTTTATTTCTATTGAATGTGCTAATAAGTTGGGTTTGAAGTTGTCTAGTATGAATGGTAGTATGGTAATAGAAACGCCAACTAATGGTTCTGTTACTACTGCATATGCGTGTATGAAGTGTCCTTTGACTATTTTTGAGAATGACTTCTTGATGGATCTTGTGTGCTTGCCTTTACACCAAATTGATGTTATTCTTGGAATCAACTGGCTAGAGTTCAATTTTGTGCATATCAATTATTATGCGAATACTGTAGAATTTCTTGAGATTGGTGATCATGGTGAATTGGTGTTCTTGACGGCTAAACAAATAGATGATTTGTTAGAAGACGAAGCTCAGATGTTTGCAATGTTTGCATCGTTGCAATTAAAAGGGAAGACTTCTAGTATTGATTTACCAGTTGTTCAAGAGTTTCCAGATGTGTTTCCGGAGGACATAAGTGATTTGCCTCCAGAACGTGAAGTTGAGTTTGTAGTGGATTTGTTACCTGGTACTAGTCCTCTGTCTATGGCTCCGTATCGGATGTCTGCTGTAGAATTGAGTGAGTTGAAGACGCAACTAGAAGAGTTGTTAGAGAAGAAGTTTGTTGCCTTGATATCGGATTTCAGCAAAAGCCATTGTGGAAATTAATTATTTTTGCCAATAGTATCAGATGGTTTCAGTATCATGTCTTCGGATTCAGTCATGATAATTCCTAGAAAATTACTCGGGGAAGTCGAGAATATCAGAAGTTTTGAATCCATTAGTTACTCTGAATGAATATATGCTTTCAAATATGATTGATGTTTACCAAAAAAGTTCATATCCAAGAGATCTTTGCAAATTCATCCCCACAGAGTAATCTTTTTACGGATTTATTTCAGCAAAGTATTTCAAGTAGCCTCTTGTACTTCCAGCTCTACAAAGTCCTAGACAGATTTCTCTCAAACTTGATATCCTCCGAAGAATTGACACTTAGTTGGATAAGTCTCTCAAGGGAATGTCCATATTTTTTATCCCCAGTCAGGGTATTTAGGAATTTAATCTTTCAATAAGAAGTGTGACGAACAGAAAACAAAAGGTACTAAGTACAATATTCTGAAACGAGACAGGAACAATGTCTTCATATTCCTCAACAAAGAATCAAGATTTATTTTTCCTAGCTAGTAATTGATATACAAAGCTACTAATGTGTTTCAACTACATAATTCATACATACATCATTTACATCATATCGTGCCATACACATCCATAACGCATACGACATTCTCATTTACATTAAGAACATCATTCCATGCATGCATACATCAAATAATCTTGCATAAAACTAACCTTTCCTTTTCAGGATAGTTGCAGTCAGATAAACACTATCAACTCCTAGAGACAGTTTAAAGACGATCTAAACGAAGATCTAATGTTGATACTTAGTGCATGATGTTTTTCTTTCCTTGAGACATTTCAGAGACAATTAAAATGAAGATCTAATGTTGATACTTAGTGCATGATATTATCCAGAATCAATTCAGAGATAATTGAAATGAAGATTTAATTATGATGCTTAATTCAAGAAATTGTCCTTGAGAAAGTTCAGAGATGATCTAAATGAAGATCTAGTGTTGATACTTAGTGCAGGATACTTTCCAGAAGCAGTTCAGTGATAATCAAAACGAAGATTTATTTCTGATACTTAACTCAAGATAGTTTTCCAGAGACAGTTCAGAGACGATCGAGACGAAGATCTAGTGCTGATATTTAGTTCAGAGTATCTTTTCCCCCCAGAGACAGTTCAGAGACAATCTAAACGAAGATCTAGTGCTGATACTTAGTTCAGATATGTTACAGAGACAGTTCAGAGATGGTTGAGACGAAGATATAATTATGATACTTAGTGCAGTAACAACATTCAGATAAAGTCAAACGTAGACACATTCTGACACTCCTACTCATAGATACATGGGATGACATCCATAAGCCCGTCTATGAATACTCTGACTGGCATCTTTAAGCCCATTCCAACAATACAATCAATCAACAATATTATTTTACGCACCGGCGAGTGCAAATTTTTGGGCTTAAGTGTTCAATCCTCTTCTACCTTCAAGTCATGAATGGCGTACATGCCAATCTAACTCCTCAGGTTTCAGAAAATTGAATAGGGACATTTGTTGTACCCCAAAATTTTCCCTCCCATATTCAAGATAATGTGTCTTAAGAGGTCTCCTAATAGTCACAAAATTCACAATTGCTCAAAAGGATTCAAGGTTTCATCAGACAAAGCCTCCTCCTGAGCAATGGATCTTAAATTAGGGTTTTGAGTTTCATAAAGCAAATTGGACTTCTAAAATCCTCAAGTGGACTTCATGATATCCCATATACTTCAGAGAATCCTCATGTCAAGTTTCAAGACTTCCCCTACAAGTTTGGTCAGTCGGATGCTCAAATAATCAAAAATAAGTTAATTTGGTCAAAAAGTCAATTGTGGTCAACATATTGTCAAACTTCAAGTTTTTTGGTCAACATCAAGATTATAAAGTAAGATTCATCATTTGATCAAGGGTTGATCATGATTCATCAAGGAAACCTCAAATTCTTCAAGAATCAGAAGTTACTAAATTAGGGTTTCTTCAGGAAAAGTCAATTATACTTTGACCAGCCATAACTTTCACATGCTTCATTAGAAATTTCCTGTCCAAAACGTATTTTGAAGGAAATTCAATTCCCTACAACTTTGTGTCTCACAAGCCAAGTCCAGAAATGCTTCATTTGAGAGATATGAGCCAAGACATTATAGGTCCTTTTAAAAGTCAACAAGAAGTCAACTTTTTCAAAAGCTCATAACTTTAAAATGGAAGATCAAATGGACATGGGACCAAAAGGAGAAGCTAGAGGACACTCTGTGCTTTTTAAAAAGTCCTAGAACACCTTCATAGTCCTAATTGTTCTTAAACCCTAACTTTTTTTCATAACCCTAATTTTTCTCATAAACAATTAATTATTTTTCTTAACCTAAATTTTAATTAATTGCTTTAATTTCTTTATTTATCTTCTTAGAGAAATTGCATAGGATGTATAAAATTATGTAATTTTATTTTCTCGCATATTTTTCCAATTATGTAACTGCTTCCTGGTAGTTATAGTTAATTACGTTTAATTTTCGCACTTTATTTTCTGCAATCCCCTAAAAGGAAAATGTACCCCCTCCCCATAATGTAATAACATATGACCCTTTATTTTCCGCTTTTAATCTCTGCAAATATAATTGCGTGGTTAGTAAATCTAGGGTGTGCAAAGACTTGTATGATAAATTAATTGGACCTAACCCACTGAATTCAAGATAAATATATGAAATTAATATTCACACACGTAAGTCGATCATTTTACGATTGCCATCTGCACCTTCTAGGGTTTCCTCTCTTGGTTGCCTTAAAACATGGTCAAGTCCCTCGAACGTGGGGGTATCTTAGTAAAAGCTGCCTACGAATAAAATCATCAAGTCCCTTCAAAAAAGATCATAGTCCCTTCGAGCTGCCTACGAATAAATGATCTTGTCCCTCTATGACCCTACAAAAATGATGATCGTACCTTCTAAATACTAAGATACCCCTACAAGGTTGTATTCTATGACCATACGATGACCCTACGCCCGTCCCATAAACATCCAAGGTAAAAACTACTTACTCACTAATAGTAAGGACAATCCTACCCTTAAAGGAAATAAATAACAAGAAAGACCTTACAAACTTATGGTAAGTAGTTCTTAAGTACTTGCTCACTTCTTTTCAAAACACTTTTTACACCCCAATTTTCAAAATACTTTCAAACTAAACACTTTGTATATATCCATACGAGGATCATTGCAAAGTTAAAGAATTATGAAAATATTTTCTAAACACACACTACACTCTTTTTCAAACAAAAGTAAAGTGAGCTAAGCAGTTAAGATCCCATGGATAACCATGGATACAAAAGGTGCTAACACCTTCCCTTTGTATAACTTACCCCCGAACTCAAATCTTTTCAAAAAAGGTCTTTCCTATTCTTTTATTCCTTTTCCTTATTGGATAAAAAAAAAGTCGGTGGTGACTCTTGCTATCCGCAACATAGTTTTTGTAAACAAAAACGCCCAAGTCAGTCCATCCACCGTGTTACACCTCCGCCACCATATAAACCACCAATTTCGTACCCCCAATGATTAACAAATTCTAAAACTATAGGATAGTTCCATAGAGCTTCTGAAATAGTTAAACATTACCATACCTTTCACAGAAGCTATTACTAAGATGCCCTCATACGCTAAATTTCTAAAATAAATCTTATCTAACAAAAAGAAAATCGAGGAGAACGAAATAGTTACACTTACTACTGAGTGTAGCGCAATCATTCAAAATAACATGCCTCCTAAACTGAAGGACCCAGGAAGTTTCTTTATGAGCAAGTATAAGTGTTATGCCGCTATCAATTTGCAAGAAACTGGTTATGGGACAACTGAGACCAATAAATATGTCAGTTCAACTAACCGATCGTTCAGTTAAATTACTAGTTGGCATTCTAGAGAACATTCTTGTACAAATAGGTCAATTCTATAACCCAATTGATTTCATAATCATGGACATCAAGGAGGACGCTATAACCCCTATTATACTAGGAAGACCATTCTTAGCTACTGTCGGAGCTATCATTGATGTAAAGAAAGGCATGCTGACATTCAAAGTAGGAGAGGAGAAAGTCGAATTTATTCTAACCCAATTCCTCCAAGCTCCAGCCATAGACGATGCGTGTTATTTCATAGACTTCATTGACGAATGCGGGCGAGAAATGGAAAAAGAATAAACCACCTACTCCAATATAATGAAAATCCCATCTCCTGAGATCTTCCAAGAAGATATCTCAAAAGAACTTTATTAGGATGAAAGCCAAATTGAAGGATTAACTCTTACACCTGATCAAATGCCATGCCCGAAAAAACCCGATATTGAACTTAAGATTACCTAACAACCTTAGATACGAATTCCTCAATTCAGAACTTAGAAGACCAGTTATAATGAATGCGGACTTAGGACAGCTCGAAACTGAAAACACTTTTAAACGTTCTAAGGAAGTACCCAACTGCATTAGGCTATAGCATATTTGATCTAAAAGGAATAAGTCCTTCAATATGCATGCATCACATTATGCTAGAGGAAGATTGTAAGACCTCTAGAGAACCCCAGAGAAAGATTAATCCAATTCTAAGTACTATAGTCATGGACGAAGTAAAGAAGTTATTAGATGCTAGAATTATATATCCAATATCCGACAGTCAATGGGTCAGCCCAGTGCATGTCTTACTAAATAAGGGAAGCATTACAGTCACTAAGAACGCCAAAGGCGAGTCTATAATGCAAAGCATAGTAATCAGGAGTAGAATGTGCATCGATTACCGAAAACTGAACAAGGCTACCCGAAAAGATCATTTTCCTTTGCCCTTCATCGATCAAATGTTAGAAAGACTAGCCAAACATTCTTACTTTTGCTATCTAGATGGTTACTCAGGATTTTTCCAAATTCCTATCCACCCTGATGACCAAGAAAAGACAACGTTCACATGCCCCTATGGAACATTTGCTTATCGTTGTATGCCATTCGGTTTATGTAACGCTCCAACAACATTTCAATGATGTATGATGGCAATCTTCGTTGATTTCATAGATGACATCTCCGTATTCGGCCTAAGTTTTGAAGGATGTCTATCTAACTTAGAGATGGTACTCGAGAGATGTGTAAAAGTGAATTTTGTACTAAATTGGGAGAAGTGCCACTTTATGGTCAGACAAGGGATAGTTTTAGGACATGTGATATCTAACAGAGGCATTGAGGTAGATAAAGCAAAGATAAAAGTAATAAAAGACCTGTAACCTCCTAAAACCGTGAAAGAAATAAGAAGTTTATTAGGACACCTGATTTTTACCGACGATTCATTTAGGACTTTTCCAAAACCACTAAGTCGTTGACAGGTTTATTAATGAAGAACACTGAGTTTGTCTTTGACGAAGACTGTTTAAAAGCATTTAAAACACTCAAAACAACCCTCATCACTGCACCCATCATGCAACCACCCGATTGGATGCAACCATTCGAGATTATGTGTGATGCGAGTGATTATGTTGTAGGCGCAGTCTTAGGCCAAAGAAAGGATAAGAAACTTCATACAATATATTACGCAAGCAGAACTCTAGACCCTGCTCGGATGAATTATGCCACAACAGAAAAGGAACTTTTAGCAGTCGTGTTCGCACTTGATAAATTTTGTTCTTACCTAGTAGGAGCTAAAATAATCATATATACCGATCACACAACCATTAGGTACCTTCTAAGTAAAAATACGCGAAGCCTAGATTACTAAGATGAATATTATTGCTATAAGAGTTTGATTTAGAAATTAAGGATAAGAAAGGAACTGACAGCGTAGTAGCAGACCACTTATCACGTATGGAAGGAATTAAACCAGAACCGATACCAATTAATGATGATTTTCTTGATGAACATCTTATAGCTCAACTTGAGAGTGAGATATCTTCCTTGACTCTATACGAACAAATCCAAGAAGAAACAATGGAAGAAATTTATGCACAAACCACTCTACCATGGTACGCTGACATAGTTAACTATTTAGCTGCCGGGGTACTTCCACCTGATCTCACATATTAACAAAAGAAGAAAGTTTTTCATGATTTTAAACAATACTACTGGGATGAACCATTGCTTTTTAAGCACGGACCCAATAGTATTTATCGTCGATGTGTACCATAAGAAGAAATGGATAATATAATTTCCCATTGTCACGCTGCTCCTTACGGTGGACATGCAAGCACTTCAAAGAATTGTGCGAAGATCCTTCAATCAGGCTTATTTTGGCCCACTCTATGGAAAGATGTTCACTTCGCCATTCTAAATTGCGACCAATGCCAACGCACTGGTAACATCTCGATGCGCGATGAGATGCCCCAAAAAGGCATTCTTGAAGTGCAATTTTTCGATGTTTGGGGAATTGATTTTTTGGGACCAATCTCATCTTCTTTTGGAAACAAATTTATACTCGTCGTTGTCGACTATGTTTCGAAATGGATCGAAGCTATAACTTCCCCAACAAATGACACACGAGTAGTCGGGAAGATTTTCAAAAACATTATCTTCCCAAGATTCGGTGTACCAAGACTCGTCATAAGTAACAGAGGTTCCCATTTCATATCTAAAATATTTGATAAGCTCTTGTTGAAATATGGAGTAAGACACCGAGTAGAAACACCAAATCATCTGCAGACCAGCATACAAGTAGAAGTCTCAAATAGAGAAATAAAACAAATTCTAGAAAAAATCGTTACTACATCGAGGAAAGATTGGTCTACCAAGCTACCCGAAGCTTTATGGGCCTACGTAACAACTTTTAAGACACCCATCGGAACTACACCTTTCAAATTAGTCTATGGAAAATCATGCCACTTGCCAGTAGAATTAGAACACAAAGCCTATTGGGCGATTAAAAATCTTAACTTTAACTACATTAATGCAGGTGAGAAACATATTCTGACTTACATGAATTGGAAGAACTAAGACTATACGCTTACGAGAATGCCCGCATATATAAGGAGAGAACCAAGAAATGGCATGACAAGCAAATTTCTAGGAAAGAATTCAATATGGGAGACGTCGTTCTTTTATTCAATTCTAAACTTAGGTTGTTTCCGGGAAAATTACGATCTAGATGGTCTGGTCCTTTCGAAGTAACAAAGGTTTTAATTAGTGGCGCTATAGAAATTAAGGGTAGGTCTAGTGCATCATTTATTTTAAATGGACAACGCCTTAAACACTATAATTGCATAGAAGATAAAGATTATTCAACAGGTTTGAAATTGGCATAATTGCCATTAGAAACCATAGATTAGTTCCCTTAAACCATGTCGAGCCCCAACAATAAACGAAGCGCTTTATGGGAAGAAACCCATAATTTTGTCAATTTTAGTTTACATTCTTTTTGTTTTTCAAATATTATATTTTCCCAAAACGCATTAAATTCACTGATTGCTGTTTTTGTTTTTGTTTTATTGTGTGACTCCAGGATTTTTCAAAGTTTTCTACTCCTATTTGTTTTTCAACCTTACTAACTATGATCATGACTACTAATATGACTGTGGATTTTAGAGATGGCGTCCAGAGGCGCCATTATGAAGCTTTAGCCCTAAGACCTATGTCTCTGACCAAATTTTCTCATGTACCTACCATGAAAGCTTTAGGCATAGGTGCTAGCATTGACTACCTATTTAGCCAGCTAGGCTAGGAGGGATTTGCACTTAGGAAACATAGAACATACTATGAGTTGATCTTAGAATTCCTAAGTTCACTAGCTTACAACCCGAACTATGGAAAAGAGGAAAGATAACATTTAGACTCTTTGGATACCCCTATAAGTTTAACATTCATGAGATGGCTAACCTTCTAGAGTTTCCAGATGGCCCTTCTGTTTTCTCGGAACCACAAGAGGATTTACTTGCACATGGTGAGTTAGACCATTGTTGGATTAGTATCTCAGGACGACCAGATCATGATTTATACCATATGTTGTCCATTGCGATTCACAACCTAACTATTAGGTACTTCCATATGATCCTAGCATACTCATTGTTCGGAAAATTTGAGAGTGATAACACCATTTCAAGAGAGGAATTATTCATTATGTTCGGTGCTTTCACCTCTAGAGAGGTTAATGCGGTGACTTTCATGTTTGCAAACTTCTGCAAAATTATTCAAAGTGAGAACCGTCAAATCGTGATAGGTGGCCTAGTTACCAAAATTGCTGATGCAATGGGATTTAGAGCCCGTCTTGCTAAGATTAACCCACTTTGAGGGTTTAGGCCTATGAATATCACATTATGTTTTGAGAGAGAGATGTTGTATGACCGAGGTCCTGACCATTTTAAGCTTATGATCAATGGTGAAGTTGTGTCGCATTTAATGCTACCTGACCATGAGCGCACGAGTGTGCATAGTAAACGCAATTGGCTTTATGATCTAGATGAGTCAATTTATGAACCGGGAGATGCTTGGTCCGAAGTTGAAATAGATTCAATGACCCCCTAAAATTACTATGATTCAGATGATATGGTTGAAGTCGAGAAGCCCAAAGAGGAAAATTCTAAACCTGCTGAGAAACCTACACCTACTCCAACCAATCCTGAACTTACTTTAGAAAGTCTCCGAGATGAAATGCAAATCATACAGTATGACATATGCGACATGCGTATAGATATCATTACATTAAGAGATATGGCCATGGATCAATTTGACCATTTGAGAGAAGCATTAGAGTCCATCCGCAAAAAATCGTGGCTAATTCTCAATATCAACCGTTTCAGAGTTTTCTTGCCTTTTAGTTTTTCAAATTCAATATTTTATTTTAGTCCAATTTTATTTCTAGTTACTTTGAATTTTTCAGTTTATTTTAATTTATGACTCTTGCGAATTTGCTAAGTTTTAATAAAGAATTTTGGTCCCGTTCTTATTTTGTAGTACTGAATTATATTAGATCAAGAGTGTTATGTGTGCAATAATTAAATATTAATATTCATTTGTTATTTATAATGCACTAATATATTGGTCTGATGCAATTATATTACACTACCAGTTTAATACCAACTATTGTAATGTTGTTACCTACTACTAAAATAATTGCTACCTACTGATATAAAAAAGTATTACCTGCTACATATAGTTTTGCTACCTGCTACACACATTAGTGGTAGGAAAGGAATATATAAAGTGTATCACATGAGATACAAAAATGAGGAAAACAAAAAATGGAAATTATTAATGCCTGACAACCATCACCCTAATGTGACGAGTGTCTCATAGGTGTGACGAGCGTCATGAAGCCATGACGAGCGTCTCAAGTTGCAGAAACATGCAATGTTCACCTGCAATGGTTGTGAAGACTGTTGCATCCCCCACTAACCCCATTTTCCTCTAACGGAATCGTCCCACCACCTCCTATAAAAAACCATTCCCTTCCTCCACTTTCACACAACAATTCAAAACATCATTTTCGTTGCAAAATTCTAGCTACCCCACTCAACCACTCCTTGTTTTCATTTTCTATTTAATTGCAACACCAATTTCATTTTATATCAACCCCATCTCTTCACAAAATGCAGTTCTCTTCACTTCATCTTTTTCTTTCCAAACCTCTCTAAAAAATAGCAGCCCAAACACCCATTAAGCTCATTCCAAGAGAAGGTGTCATCGAAGAACTTCAGTGCACGCATTTTGCCGAGTTCCGTGATAGAATCGTGAATGTCACTAGTTACATTGACGAGGATTTCCTGACTCGGATGGGTCTCCTCGATAGTGTCAACTATATGCTCGCAAAAACCGGTCTCATGACACTATGCAAGAGCAACTGGCCCACCTAGGAATTTATGAGTTCCTTCGTGTATAAAACGCCCAATGATGCAAAAAAATATCTGGTAGGGAATATTACGTTCCGCCTCTTCGAAATGAAATATTCCGTTACTCACGAGCAGTTCAGCGAATGGTTCGGATTTCCGCATGGCGATGGCGTGCACTTAACCATTCCAAGGGATGCAAACTGGCATGCTGATGCTTTCCAGCTTTGGGTGGAATTATCCGAAGAAATTCGACAGGTGTGGGATGATATTTTTTCAACTCATATCCATAACCCCATCATCCACTATTTTTAGAGGGTGGTGTCCAACACAGTCTTAGGAAGGTATAATAACCACAGAGTGAATCAACGGGAACTTTTCTTAATCATGTGCTTTCTACGACATCCCAGTAAACCACGTAGCATTCATCTTCTCCAACATCGAAAGTACCTGCAACAGAGGGAATGCCCCTTTTTGTTTTGGAGGGATGATCACTGACCTCTCCATCAAGCTTGGTCACGAGGAAAACCTGAACCAGCTATTAGCAACTACCGCTTTGTACCTTGATATGGATTATTGCAAGAGCAGCCACATCATTAGGCAAAGAATGGATAACAAATATAACTTGGTTGTTAAAAATTGGGTTATCAGAAGTATTGTCCTCCCATGCCCCTCCCGCACAAATGTGAAGGTCAGAGCCAACTGGCATTATGACCTCGACGCTCCTTCACCAGGTGCGGCTGCACAGGAAGAGCATCAAGATGCCGAGATCGATGAGGTACAACAAGCTATGGACGGAGAGGAAGCGGATGATATGAGAGTCGCTGATTTTGCCAGGCCCAACACATCCACTAGACTCTGGCGTAGGAATCAACAACCCGCGTCTATGGACGATATTATGGCGACCATCATTCAGAGCCAAGAGATGCAGCAGAAGCATTACGAGGAGATGTCAGAGAGAATGGGAAGCATGGAGCTTACTCAGATGACTCATGGAGCACTCATTGCTGCTAACGCTGAAGCATTGGGTGGCCTGACACGCGAAGTTCACAATCTACATGATTTTGTTTATCATGTAGGTGTACCAGACCATATAGCGATATATGGACAGAGAGCTGTCAGAGGCAGAGCTAGAGGATGAGGCCAGAGACCCCCACCACCACATGAGTAGTTTAGTTCTTTTTAGTTTTTAGCTTTTATTGTTTTTGTTGTTTTCTTTATTTAGAAGTGTACCTATATCTCACAACATTGAGGACAATGTTCGAGATAATGTGGGAGAAGGTATTAGATTTCCCTTCTTATTGTATGGAACTTTATAAATTAATCGAAGTATTCAGTTTTAAATTCTCTCCAGTATTTTTAGCATTACCAAATTTTGTTTATTCCCGTAGAATGTTTTCATTTAACACACCCTACAAGTATATAGGTTAATAGGCTTTGTTAGAAACTGAGAAAAAACTTAACAAAACTTATACAGTCTTGACACCTTAGACCCTTTAGATGTGATATCAATTTGGATACCTATTATACTGAAATCTAAAGCTTTAGTTCTAAATTAGCCCCTGGTAGTTTATGTTAGCAGTCAGCATCGCCTGAAGTACAAGCTACATGGAGAGCCGGTGCAAATAAGTGATTGACCGTAAAATTGCCAAAAAGAAGAAAAAGAATTTTTTTTTAAGAATATGCAAGCCATTAGTAAAATAATCAAGCTGCACAAAAGGCAAAGCAAAAAGCCTGATGTCAGTTGGTTCAGATGAATTTGGTTCTGAAGGTCCAAAAAGCAAAAAGCAAAAATCTTAAGAATATTCGATCCCCCACGACTTACACTTCCATCGGATTTACGAGTGAAATGTTATACCCTTTTCAATGAAGGTTATTCCATAATTGTGAAAATAAAACCGAAATTGATGGACATGAGTTCTCTCTCTCTCTCTCTCTCTCTCTCTCTCTCTCTCTCTTGCGTCTAAGATCCTCCAACAATCCTCACTTTTCACTCAACTCCGAAAATAATCTGACCTCAATCCAATTATACTGAAGGACCTTGGTAACTTGAAATACTTCCTTGGTGTTAAAGTTGCATGCCCATATCAAGGAATTTTTTTATGCCAAAGAAAATACACTTTAGATCTTTTCCAAGAATATGGCCTCCTTACCTCAAAAATCGCCTTCACTCCAATGGATCCCAACCATAGCCTTCACACTACAGATGTCAAACTTCTTACTAATCCCTCCATTTTTCGAAGCTTATTGATAAGTTTTTTTACTTAACTCACTCCTCACATGACATTTGTTTTGAGGTTTGCAAACTGAGCCAAGATCTCTCAAGCCTATGAAAGAACAACTCAATACATCATTTTGAATCCTGAAGTACAAAAATAACACTTGCCCTTAGACTTCTGTTTAAGAAGGAATCTAACCTCACCATAAATGGATTTAGTTATTCATATTATGGCACCGGTATAGAAGACCAAAAAATCCACAACTGGTTTTTGTTTCTAATTAGGATCATCTCTCATTAGTTGGAAAAGTAAAAAAGGAACAAATAGTTTCCAGATCGTCTTTTGAAGCTAAATACAAAGTTGTTGCTAAGGCTTCCTGTGAAGCACAATAGCTACTTTATTTAAGGGCAGATTTGGGCATTCCCCGTCAACAATCCATCTCTATCTTATGTGATAATAGATGCACCATTCAAATCACAATAATTCAGTTTTGCACAGAAAATCCAAACACATCAAGATGGATTACCATCTTATGCCAATTAACACCAAAGATCAGATTGCAGATATATTCATCAAATCTCTACACAATGGTCCTCTCTCTTCTCTATTGTCCAAACTTAGATTGAAGGACGTTTGTTCCAATTTAAGGGGGTGTTAACATATAATGTATTCCATCTATTTTATTTTGGATTGGGTCCTTTATTATGAGTTAGTTTGACTCATTTAGTTGACTTCCTCTTTAATAGTTGTTTTAGTTTTCATAACCACGGTCCATCTTATGTAAATATACATGTTTGATATAATAATATTTGAATATTGTTCTTTTATAAGCTAAATATGCTACATTTAACAATTGTCACTAATTTTCAAATGATTATTACCGCTTCATCCGAAGAAAAAAATGAATAAGTGAGATGTTACATGATGAAATTATACTTCTATAATAAAGATGTCAATCACAACTAGCAACTGATAATCGAAGATTTGTCTTGAAACATTTCACGTATTAAAATGGAAAGTTTTGAATCCATTATTAAACAGACTTAAAATCCCTTAAAAACTACACCAAATTTTAGTTTAAGCTCTAGTATCTTTACTAGTTAAAATTAAAATTCATGAGATCGAGTATATATATATATATATATATATATATATATATATATATATATATATATATATATATATATATATATATATATATATATATATATATATATATATATATATATATATATATATATATATATATATATATATATATATATATATATATATATATATATACTCAATCTCATATGATTTTCCATTAATAGAAAAGTTTTAAAAAGTGAAATAAAAATGTGTTTCAAACATTACTTATAGTCTTATACTAGTACCGGTACAAGGAGCACCATGCATCATAAATCCTCAGATCTAGTAGTTTTTCTTATCTTTATGCCTCAATTTGTCTATGATAAATGCAATGTCAAACATCTTGAGCCAACCACTAACCACTACACACACACGCCAATATGGAATGGTTTACTAGTATCCACAAAACCTGTCATACATTCTCAACCAAAATAACTTATTAGAGGTTGATGCATTATATATGTTTCATTATTCTATTATCCTAGGTCTCATTGCTTTCACTCTCTTCTAGAACAGACATATAAAAAAGATGAATACATAGAGGTAAAGAATCATTGTAATGCCACATGGTGCTTTTGGCAACTTTAGTCTCAAGTGTTGGGGACAAAATTATCTTTATCGTTATGACGTCAATTCCTTTGGGTCAATCAAGAGGACACTGAAACCAAAGATGCCCCTACCATAAAAAAGATGAAGCAAAGGGAATTGAGTGACCAAAAACAACAAATTAATGGTCTTGTAAGTCAATCATGTAACCTAAATTTGGGCCCATAATTTGGTAACTACCACTTTTAACTTGTTTTAGTATAAAAATATTCATGCAATAATTGTAACAGTGATTTAATAAGTCAAAGACTTGCATTGGAGAAAAGGTTGATATAATTTGGTCCTGCAAGCTTGTCACGCAATTATAAGAGGACCAAAAAATACTTTACTCCAATTTTTTCTTGAGATAGAGGAATTGAATGAAAAGAAAATAATGCACAAACTTTACTATAGTAAAAGAAATGTGATGTTAAGTGTTAAGCACACCCACCTAACTCTATTTTTAATTTATTTTTTTAATTTAATGAAACTCGTGTGGATGATATATTTTTAATTTAAGGTGTATCTAGTTCATAAAATAAATTTAATTTAATTTTTTGTTCAATTTATATTAGAATAGAAAGTGATTGAGCATATTTGATTTATAATTTTGCAGTTATAGTGCTTGATAAAATATTTTATCAATTACAATGATAAAAGAGAACTGATTTATCACTTATATTGCACTTATAGTTATAATTCTGAACGGATGTATGTATACTTATGGAATATGGATAAGAGAGAGTAGTTTTGCAAGACTTTTCTGTATCCAAAAAGACAAGTCAATCTCCATGTGTTTGATCTTGACATTTAAGATAGGACTTTGGCAAATCACAGATTGTCACAAAGTACTAGAGGAAGCTGCATTGGAATATACAACTCTTGAAGGAGAGTTTGAATCCATTGACGCCTGGTCGATACCTGTGTCAAGTTCCTATATTCAGCATTAGTGTTGGATTGAGATGTAATATGTTTTTTTTTAGAGCATCATGAGACCAAGTTAGGGCTAAAATAAATTGTGGTTCTTGATGTGTTTCCTCTATACTATTACAAAATACACATTAATATTCAGTAACATAATATTACTACAGTTATACTTTCCACCATTGTAATATCGCAAACTGAATGTGCCTGATGTTGATAATGCTAGTATGACTCTGAATGAGGCGCAAATCAACTATACAACCACCGAAAAAGAACTATTGGTCATAGTTTTTGCTATAGACGAGTTTTGTTCCTACCTAGTAGGTTCGAAGATAATTGTCTACACGAGTCATGCGGCCATTAGATACCTCATAAGCAAAAAAGATGTCAAGCCTAGGCTCATTAGGTCAATTTTGTTACTATAAGAGTTTGATATTGAAATTAGGGATAAGAAAGGAATAGAAAATGTGGTCACTAATCACTTGTCCATGTTGAATGATTTGAAAGAGAATGAGTTACCTCTTGATGACTCTTTCCCGAATGACAAACTTTTCACGTCGATTGGAAAGGAATTGCCTTGGTATGTTGACTTTGTCAACTACCTTGTTGTCAGAGTCTTACCTCTGAAACTATCAATGTAAAAAGAAGTTTTTTCTCTGATTTTAAATAATATTATTGGGAAGATCCTCTAATTTTTAAGAGAGGCACCGACAAAATCTTCCGGAGGTGTATCCCCGAAGAGGAGACTAAAAGTATCATAACTCATTGTCATGCCTCCTGCTACGGTGGGTATGTTAGCACCGATAAAACTGTGTCAAAAATTCTGCAAGTCGGCTTTTATTGGCCCAGTATGCTCAAAGATGTTCATGCCTTTATAATGAAATACGGCCAGTGCCAACGCACATGGAACATCTTAAGAAGGAATGAAATGCCTCTGACTAACATTCTTGAGGTCAATATTTTTGATGTCCAGGGGGTTAATTTTATGGGACCATTTCGCTCATCTTTGGGAAATTAGTATATTCTTGTGGCAATTGACTATATGCAAAATGGATCGAGGCCATTGCCTCTCCAATAAATGTTGCACGAGTTGTGATAAAAATGTTCAAAAATACTATTTTCCCAAGGTTTGGGGTTCCTAGACTAGTGATAAGCGATGGAGGATCATATTTCATTGCTAGATAGTTTATGAATTTGCTTAAAAAGTATGGGGTGCGACATAAAGTCACAACACCTTATCATCCCCAATATAGTGGAAAATTCGAGGTCTCTAATAGAAAGATAAATATTATTTTAGAGAAGACGATCTCCCTCTCTAGGAAAGATTGGTTCTTTAAACTCGACAGGGCACTTTAGGCATATCAGAGTGCTTATAAGAATCCCATCGGTATGACCCCTTTCAGATTGATTATGGGAAATCCTTTCACCTTCCTGTAGAGTTAGAGTATAAGTCTTATTGGGCCATTAAGGCCTTCAACTTAGACTATTAGGCAGCAGGAGAGAGGAGAAAGTTACAGTTACATGAGTTGAAAGAGATATGACTTGATGTGTATGTTAATGCAAAGTTGTACAAAGAGAGGACTAAGAGATGTCATGATAAGATGGTTTTAAAGCATAAATTCAAAGAAGAGATCTAATCTTGTTGTTTAACCCAAGACTTTGATTTTTTCCCAGAAAAATTTGGTTGTGATGGTCTGGTCTCTTTGTAGTGAAGAGGTTAACACCGTACAAGCAGTATAAGTGTGGAGCGAGCCTACAAGCCCATTTACTATGAATAAGTCGAGGTTGAAATAATATACAATTAGGGATGAAGTAAGTCAAGGCATGAGCCTGGTTTTGAAGGAACCACGGTGAGTGCTTGCACTCATGAATCGTCGAGCTAAAACAATGTTAAATAAAGCGCTTAGTGAGAGGCAAATCATGATTTTCTTCACTTATGCCTTTTTTGTTGTTTAATTTTAGTCAATATCTTTTTGTTTCAAGCTCATATTGTGTTTCCCACCTCCTCAATAAGGTCTTTGTGAGTTTACCCCCCCCCCCCCCCCCCCCCCCCCCCGTCTTGCTTGCGCTAAAACATTGAGGATAATGTCTGGTTCAAGTTTGGGGGGATTTTATTACTTTTCTTTTGTTTTTTCTTTCTTGTGTGTTTATACTTTTTGTTCTTTTAAGTTATTTTCAAATATTGGTTATTTCCGTTATTTTCATTCTTTAAAAAGACCACTTTTTTCAACAAAAAAAAAATCCTGAATTAGGCCCTTTCAAAAAAATTCTTGAAAAGCTTTTGTTATGAGGAAATCAGGAAAGTAAATAGTTAGAGGGATGAGAGGTGAAATCTAGGGAAGTAGGGAAAATTTGACAACATAGGTATTAATCAAACTCCCTAGGTTCTCCAAAGTAAGATGCGAGTCCAACATGTAGATTTGAACAATAGTACTAGACTTTTGAGAAGCAAACCCTAATTAGTTTATAATGATAGTCTGGCATAATTTAGACTCGTATGCATGTATGATTGGTTAGAAATAAATAATCTTAGTCCCCAAAATAATAAAAAGACAATAAAATGAAATTATACTTTCTAAGTTGGGTAACCCTCACCCGATTATTTATCCTAACGGTGGTTAAACCCCAAACGTCGTCTCAAAATGGACAAATAAATAAACACATAAAAGTGTGTAATTTTATTGGGAAATAAAAGGAGATGGTTGCATATGGTGCTAAACAAGAATTCTCAACCGATCTTGTGCATGTGATGATAATAATATATCCAATTGTCTTAATTTGATTGTCCAAATGAAAAGGGAAGGAAAATCGAAAAAGATACTTAAGTACAAAGCATATTTTGAGCGGTGTCTAAAAGGGAGACTCAAGTTTGTGGTCTCATGACGGTTAGTGTTATTGCAAATACCTTTGGTGTCAAGTGATTATCGAGAGTATTATACCTTAGTCGATATGACGAAAACTAACGTGTGAGTAACAGTAGCTTCATTTTCATATCCTTTTTCATTAAGTGGACCACTTGATCCGAAAATTTGCATAAGCAAGTTTTGTTTCTTGAGGACAAGCAATAGTCTAAGTTATGGGGAGTTCGATAAGTAGTTTTCACACCATTTTTACTAGTTGTTTTGCTTTATTATTTCTCATTTTTATCTTATTTACTTCCATTTATCTTGTTTTATGTTTTGGTAGTATGTTTTTGTTGTTTTCAGTTTTAATAAGTATTTGGGGTGAATGAGGAAAAAAACAAGCAAAACACGAGAAAAATTCAAAAGACGGGAATCTATAGCACACAATCTAGAGGGCCTCTACGGGCCATGGTAGCCAATCTTATTGCTTCCACTCTTTTTGATGCACCTATACAAAATTCAAGTGTTTCCTTTTATGTCTCAAATTTGTTTCCTTTTTGTCTCGATTTCATCTGTTTTGGGATATTTGCATGTTTGGATGTTATATTTTCTGATGTAATGGTAATTGATCAATGAGATTTTAGTCGATGAATAGAATTTTCTATAAAAAAGTATAGTTGGTCTTGAGTTTAGGGATCCAGTTTTTATTTTCTAATTCTTCACGTATTCTATTTTCCATTCTCTAAGAATCCTGACCCTAAGTCTTGTGTGCTTCGTTGTTATTTAAATGATTTTTATTTAATCTATTTTCAAATAAGTGTTTTTTAAAAATAAGTTGTTTTACATAATCTCAATTGTTGATCTCTCTAGATATACACTGAAAGAACGAGGTTTGGCATTCGACTCATTGATCCTTGTAGTTTGGTAATCTTTTATTACTTCGCACAATCATACATTTGCGGTATGCCAAGTTTTTGATCTAAACCACACTTTTAGAAATTTGTGGCTTCATCAAATTGATTAACCATGAACGAATAAGGTTATTGCATATCTCTCATGCAACAAAGTTAAGATCATCTTATTTTTAAACCAGAATCAGAGCATTTACAAGTTTGAACTTTTTCTTGGTGGCGAAAACGCATTGCATCCTTTTCGCCCATCCATAATAACTACTATCTCATTCCGATTGTGTTGTGACACACACAAATGTTGGATTCTCCTATTGATGAAGGTAATGCATAATCAAGTGTAATGTCTGGATTTGAGGAATCATTTCCACTATTGTTGTTAGTGTTATTTCTTACCATTGAAATCATATGAAGAAGAGTTGGATGAAAGGAGACGTTGTGATAACATAACATACTTTCTAACTATGTGATCAACTTTATAGAAATTTTGATTGAGTGAATGAAAACATTGATTTTTAACTTTGCTATGAAAGCAAAAACAAATTTATATAGAAGTTATGTACAAGAGCTAATTAGATAGAGAACATGACAGAAAAATAATTGTCTAACAAACTAACTAAGTATATGTTTCGTTTATCTTTTGGAATAGTCAAAATAATTCTAGAGCTATAGAATTGATTTTGGAAGGATTTTGAGGTGTTTAGTTCTTTTAAAATATATTAATTCTGTTTTCATAATTGATTTTATTTGAAGTTAAAGTTTGTAGCTTTTGAGTTTAAACATTATTTTTACACTAAAATTTGTTATTCAACACACTTTTACGTAAATGTATCCAAATAAAAATTATTTTATATTTTAATCAAAATTAATTATACAAAATCAATTCTCAAACACACACTAACTAACTTTATAAATTGGGTAACTTGTTGAACAAGTTACTTGCATAACTTTCATTTATACAATGCCTTCATACAATAACTTGATGAACAAATTTCTTACTTTCATCTTCATCTATTGTTTTTGAGTACTCCAAATTTTTATGAAGCTTCCAAAGACATCCGTGTAAAAAACATTAGTCTATCTCTTGAAGATAAAAATAGTACATTAATTAACTTTCAAATCACGGCATAAGCAACTATATACAAATAATACCCCATAAAGATAACACTATATTTAAAAATTAGTGAGTTTGTCTTGGTGTGTAGAGTAAGCCAATTTACTTTTAAATTCAAAATTTATAAGATTCTTTCGTCTGCATGCACTTTGTAATCTAGCCACCTTCCTTGTCTTGTTTCTTTATCTTCTTTTCTAAATTTGAATAAACGTGGAGGATTGATGCATCATGTATATTAAAATAATAGATTTTATCCTAAGCTAAAAATATCATAACTTGCCTAATTCTCACTTAAAAACCGCAAAGAACGCATTCTCTGCCACGACAAATGTAACAATAGTGGAAACGCGCGTTTATATATAAGCGATTAAGCAAAATATCAAAGTAACTCAATAGAATAAAATTTGGTTTAAAAAGAGGTGCATAAGAGATGAAAAATTTAGAGACATTTGAATCGAGAGTCGAATTTAGGTATATACTTATTTTTGGTTTCTGTTAAATTATATATCTTTCAAATTTAATCCTTTTAAAATATGTGCCAATTTGTTGTCACATGTTTTATAAAGACAAATGTGTTTAACTTGTTTATAGAGACTAGTTAAAAATGACTAAAATATTAAATTGGTCCAAATTGGTCCTTGCCTCTATACAAAATGCTGAAACATGCCCATAACTCTATTAATATTTTAGTTTAGTCTCTATTTGACTAAAGCACTTCTCAACTTGATCCATCTATTCGTCTACGTAACTTAATGGTGCTAGTAAGTAGCAAGTAGGATGTAGGAGGGGGACAAATTTGAATCCATCAATTGAAATCAATCTATCCTTTATTTTTTCTGTGCAAATAGATAGGATCAGATTGAGTGTTGGAATAATTTGATTGTTTAATTTGAGTAGTATATAATTATTTCGATTGAATTCGGATGCTTATTTTTTATCAGTCGAAAATCGAAATCGATTGAATTTAATTAATATATATTTTATTTATTTTTAGGATTAAATATACAAATCTCCTATATTAGCAAGTTTTGTTTTTAACCCTTGTAAAATATTTTTTTTAATCCTCCCTATTTTATTTAGATTTCACCATTAAACCCCCAAATGTCACATGTTCTCCTAGTTTTTTTTAAAATATTTATGTCTAAGTGGATTAAAAACAATAACACGTAACATTTATATTTTTGTTATTTTTTTTACTAGATGTATCATTTTATTTACCCCCTTGTAAAAATTAGGATCACTTTACCCATTCTCAATATTAAGAAGAAGAAGAAGAAGAAGAAGAAGAAGGCTACGACCTTTGTGGTAGTGGACGAAAACATGTTCGACGACATTGAAACCTATAATGTTTGAGGTAAGTGATTTGTAACATTCTTCATCATCCAATGTAATAATTATTTCAAACCTCCTTCTGTTATTATTAGGTTATGATTTTGATCTGAAACTTTATACACAGGATATGCAACATTTTAATGTTACTTTTCACCATGAGGTGAATTTATAATGATAAAGCAAAATGAAATCATTTATAAAGGGGGGATTGATTTGAGTGTGTCTGGGTTACACATTGAGAACTGGACAATGAAGAATGTTGATAAGTTGATGAATATGTGGGGGTATTGTTAGCTGCAATTTTGACACCCAACAATATCTGAAATGAGTAAATTAAGCTAAAAGAGATATTCCGAAAAAGAATATGTTGATTTCGACGAAGAGTTTGTGACTTGCATAGTCGAAGAAGACCTTTTTTCATAGGGGGATATTTTAGGTTTTGGACTTGAGTTCGATGGATTTTTTTCATTTGGAACCTCGTTCGACGAGCGTAATTCAAAAATAAGGCTAATACCTTTTTTTGGTCTTATATGTTTCTTTGAGAAGACATGTGGAAAGTTGAGAGAAACGAAGTCTATGAAATCGAAAATGTGTCATCTTTTAGAGAAGAGGTCGTTTGTTACAGTTATTTTTTATTTATTATAAGTAGTTAGTGATTAGGATTTGAGTGTTCCATTTTCTACAAAAACTCATATATTACTCAAAGTATCTGTGTTGTTGAGAAACGAGTTTCCGAGAGCAATGTATGTATGATCACCATCATTTTTACACTTTTTATCAAACGATTTACAGTTTTGTCATTTACTTTCTTTGTGAATTTACTTTGAAGTTCTTTACCTTACCTTTTATATTTCTGAGTTTACTTTCAAACTTTAATATTACTTTTCAACAAAAAGAACATTGTCGAAATATTCATAAGTGATAAAACTTGAAATAAGAAAAATCACATGTCTTAAGATCAATCTAGTTGATCATGCGAGTAACCAAAAAAATAGAATTTGGAAGACTGACACTTGTTTATCAATTTTGACGGTAAACAATTTGGCACGCCCAACGGGACCAGTGGTTTTCCTAAATTTCTGAAAATATTGTAGAGTTCTTCACATGCTAGTTTCTCTAACTTTGTTGCATGAGATTAAGAAGTAGAAAAGTAGCCATAAATAACAAAGCAAAACCAAGAAGGAGATGTGTAAGAAGGATGATGAATCCATCAAATAACAATGGAGAATAACCCCTTCATTCGATAGGGTATACTACGGCCGCAACATCTGTGTCTGAACCAATTTCATCCACGACGAGTACGACAACCATACCATCAAACACTCATAGTGGACCAATTTTGTCTCCCTTGAGGATGCATGGTCAACCGATGACCTCTCCTCTAGTGGGAACTAGTACATTTAGGCCTTATATGCCTGGATTTTCAATGCCTTTGAGTGGTCACGAACAGCCGTATGGCATGCCAACTTCGATGATAGCAAATTTACACAATGCGACATCAACATTTACTGACCCATTAGTGAACATGTCTTCTTCTTTACAAGGGTATGTATTGGCTGTTAACAATATGGGTTGAATCAACCAACCCATAGGGGTAGGATTTCCTGCACAACAAATGCCCAATCTTACTACAAACTTTGTAGCAGTTTTAAGGCAAAAAAATAGACGAAAGTAACCACGAGATGGTCCATATGCTTTCCCAACAAATGGGCATAATATTCAATCCCTTGATTCAAAACACCACCCAAACTAACCAACAGATATCAGTGTAGATGATGCAAATTGTAGATTTCTTTGGGGTTCCACAGGTACCTCGACAACTTCGACGAAAATGGGTGGTAGAAAACCAAGGAGCAATCCTTGAGGAAGATACCACCATTAACCAAGCCCAACGAAATGCACCCTATGCAGATATGGAAAATTAGGGAGTCGTATTTGAACCCCCACGGTCGAACACCCAGTACCAAGGGAGATAGAACCAAGGGTGGTAATGGTTAATAGGAATCAAGACACAAATAAAGTCATACATCAAATTTGACACGAAAATATGGTAAGAGATAACAACTTAGTTGTCATAGTCGAAAGGATTATGGCACGAAATAGGGTAAATATTAACCTCTATAGGCCAAACTATATCTCCCTATTGTCTGAATACATTTTACAGACTAAATTATCTAGGGGATTAAAGGTCCTAAAATTCACAAAAGTTTCTGGAGACACTAGTGAATCTACCGTCGAACATGTTGCAAGGTATCTAACTGAGTCAGGGGACCTTGCAAATAATGAAAATTTGAGAATAAAATACTTCTCCAATTCTCTCACTAAGAATTCCTTTACATGGTTCACTATGCTCCCAACAAATTTGATCATTGATTAGACTTGTCTTGAAAGTTGTTCTATGAACAATTTGAAGATGTGAGAAAAACACAAGAAATGGGGGGTTTGTATTGGGTGTTTACTCTTGTAAAAAAATTCTTGAGGAAGCATAAATAAATAAAACAATGCATAAACAAGATATAAGAATGCATAGATATCCTGGTTCACTTGAAATCCTCAAGCTACTCTAGTCCACCCGCCAAGGGCCTTAAACCAATGACTTAATCCATTATAACCAAATTGATTACACTTGCACAATACCACTTGTGACTAACACCTTGCACAACACCACCTTTGACTAACACCTTGCATAACACCACATGTGACTAACAACCTTCACAACACCACCTATGACTAACAATATGCATAGCTACATGTCGTGACTAACTGCACAACAATAGTTGTGACTAACACCTTGCACAACCAACTATTGTCACAAACAACCACTAAGACACACAATCTTAGTCTTCCTAAAACTTTTGACCACACTGGTCCTTTATGGTATAAAAACAACAGTTTGTAAAAAGGGAATGTTTACAATTGAGTGCTTCTTCATAAGTTAGGTAAACACATTGAAAATCAATGGAATGGAAGATCAACTTATACACACACTATGAATATTACATTTATTGTAGCTCGGAATTGTGTGAAGTGTTCTTCTTCTTCAGCATAGCAGCAACAACTGTAGTAATGGTCATGTTATCACAAACACATTGTCGTGCATAATTATCTTAGGCTCATGACCATTGTTAACATCAAAAACCTTAGTCCATCTTATGGTCACATTGTTATGGCCTTAGTCATTGGCACACATAGTCTTTGCAATCACATAACCATGGACACTGTCGTCACATTTCTTCACGTGATCATATCCTTATATAGCCAAAAATAGATTCGTTGGAGGGCAGATAAGTAATTCTTTGAATGATCTAGCTACTGAAGAAATGTGGTTACACATGGATAAAAATCGTACAACCTCATCTGTCCTTTTCCACAAATTTAGGTTAGTGGAGAGGTTGTGGAATAGAGTGTTTGTGTATTGTGTACTTTCCCTTGTAAACTTTAACCTTATCTTTTATTCTTCGGATGCTTCTGATTATGAGAGGATTGAAGCATGGATATAGAAGTGATAACTAGGTCTTCAGAGTCTTCAGAACTTGTCTTCAGAGTCTTCGACACTTATCTTTGAAAACTTTGGTCTTCAGAACCTTAAGTCTCCAGAGTCTTCAGAACTTTGTTCAACAGAACATTGTCTTTAGAGTCTTTAGCACTTAGTCTTCAGAACCACAATCTTCAGAAACCTTAAGTCTTCATAATCTTCAGCACTTAATTCAACAAAATCATGTCTTCAGAATTCTTCAGCACTTGGTCTTCAGAAGATAATAAATTTAGAAGCTTCACTGGCTTCAGAAGTAGAAGATCAGAACCATGCATATAACAGAATCCAAGAGAGAATTATAACAACAACGTAAATTTATCTTAGGATCTTTCTTATTGTGATCAAATACAGAAGCAACATTGCTTCTTTGGCACAAAAACGAATTATGTTACACATAGTAACTCGCATATAGTCTTTATCTATCGGCATAACCTGTTTGTTAAATCTGCACAATAACAAACACTAGAACTCCAAATTGTTCTTACACAAATACTCCATTATTATCATCAAAACATAGAGATAGGATGTAGAAAATATTGTTCTTACACAATTTTACATGGGACATTCGAAGATTAGTTTGAACGAATTGGCTAGTATTATCAATTGGCCGCTGGTGATTTAGATTATTCCATCACGAAGAAATTAGATACTCAATATTTGAGGGATATGGCCCAATTATTTGACAGAGTTCGATAGGTAGAGCGCTTGAAGGATGAAAAAGCCAAAGCAAGTAAGAATAATAGGAGAGAAATGGTAACATATGTCTAGTTAGATGAAGATGATCAAGAAACATATAATGACCATTTAAGTTTCAAAGAAAGTGAAATTGCCCTTGTCAAATTAAAACAAGGGCCACCCTATTCATGCAAAGTTCTTTTACCTTTAAATGGTAAAAATCTCGTCGAACCGAAAAAGAATGACAAATTCCCTAAGAAAACATATACTTTCTACGTTACGAAATGTGACGAAATATTTGAATTTTTAGTCAAAGATGTCCAAATGATAGTGCCTCATGGCGCGAAAATGCCTCCATTAGAACAACAAAAGAAAAGAGATTTTTGCAAATATCACAATTTTTGGGCCACAAAACCTCACAATGCTTTCTTTTCAGGGATCTTGTGCATAACACGATTAAGGATGAGAGATTGGAGTTTGGAGACAAAGCTAAGTCTCAAATGAAGATTGATTCATACCCTTTGTAGGTGGCATATGTAACACCCCACTTTTCCCAATTTAAAAAATAGTGTACTAAACAAATAATCAGAGTAAAACAAGTGGAATGCCACACTTCAACATTATTAACCAACATAAAATTATTTATTAAAAACAGCGGAAAAACAAAATTTGTTCCACTTAGGCTACATGTCAACAATCATCAATATATCCTTAAAAATTCTGATTTATAAAGGTTCCAACAATGGTTAAAGATACGTAAAAAAATGACAAAATATCTCTGTCACGTATTACGTATCAGAGCATCCTAAGACTCGAACAAGCAACACACTTCCACGTACTCTCAAGTACCTGGGTTATTTGTACTTCCAAAGAAGAACAAACACAACAACAAACACCAAAGGGGTAAGAAACAAATTCAAATATAAGAGGTACAAATAACATCTTTAAGGGTAGTTCCTCACTCACAACAACATATACAACAATTCACCAATAATTATGCAACAACAGAAACAACAGTAATTATGCAATGTGACTCAAAAATGACATAATGCATGTGGTACCAGTTTTTGTTCATTCAATTGAACACGAATAAATCACATACACCCATCCAGTAATGATTATCCCACCATTCTCCATAACAGAGTACGAATGAATCGCATATGCCCATTCAGAAACGATCATCCCAACAATAATACAACAATAAATGCAAGACCATGAATATGCATACAACATGTATGACCGCCATATTATACATATACATGATCCATCTGATTAATATACAACATAACAACACCACTTAAGGACAACAAGTCTACTACGATTTTATTTACATAGTCCCGATTAAACTAATTAATTAGACTACTTAAAATGCTCTGCTAACACTACTTACTACTAGCTTATCACTATACGCCTATCCAATTCCTAGATTATCGTAATAAGGATCTTAACAACACCTACTACTAAGGTTACTCTACTGTTACTTAATTTCCTTTTACTAAATCGTCACCAAAAATAATTTGTTACTTAATTTCCTTTTACTAAATCATCACCAAAATTATTTACTAATTCTCTGCCACTAAATTAATAAGCCTACTGCATTTTAATTGGTACACCTCAACTTAATTTATGCTAAACTGAAACCAAAAACATCTCAGACACAGGAAACAGACACTAAAACAACTAAAATTCCTCCTTTAGCCACATGTGACGAACGTCACGTACATGAGCCTATTGTCACCATGTATTACACAAACGGGACAGTCGTCCCAACGTTTGGACGGTCATCAGAAACTCCATACGGTCGTCTGGCTTAAGGGACGGTCGTCCCACAGCCAAACTGTGCTCTCTGTTTCACTATGTTTCATCTCAATCTAATTTACCAGACTTAAGATTATTTCTATACCAGTTTTACACTCTTAATCATATCCTTTTTTCATCCAATTTACTAAATTCAGTTTTATTATCTTTCTGTGTTTTTAGATTCACATACTACAACAACAACAACAATCTGCCTCACGTATTCATACAGCAACACAACCACGACAATATATCACCAATAATCCATAAAATTAGACAAGCATAATTACATATTCGCAACAACAATCAAGCACTCAAGTATTCATCACAAATTTATCAATACAATAGAAAATCCTACGAGGGAAGGAAACCCTCACTACCCCATCGTGTTATATCACCTATTTAGAATTCCTTTCTCCCCCTTACCTCGAAATTGGACGAATTTCCTGCAAAAAATTGGTTGTGGAGATGCCCTAGGTGTTCTTCCTCCTCCTAACCTTCCTCAATTCTTTTTCAAGATTACACGACTCCTTCCCCACTAATATTCTTATTAGTTTTAACCTCTCCCTAAAATCCTCACCACTAAATATTACTAAATTGCCCTTATTTTTAATTAAACGAGATAATAATTATTATTATAATATCACTAATATTATTTGCAGAAAAATAGTAGTAATAGAATTAATGATCAAATGGAATTACTATTATTCGTACACCCGCTATTACCAAACGCACCACAATTCCACCCGTCCCACTAGGACACGACACCAAAATAATGAGACATACAACTCAAACAAGGCCGACAAAGCACCAAACATACCTGATGAATAAATATTGAAAATGGGATGTTACAACTCACTCTCCCCCACTTAGAATATTTTTGACCTTGAAAATGTACCTGATGAGAAAAGGTCCGGATACGAATCCCGCATCCTGCTTTACAGCTCCCATGTTACACTTTCACTAGCAGCTCCTCCCCAAGCTACTCAGAGGAATATCCTTACCTCTGAGTTGCTTCATCTTATGATCCTCAATTCTTATCGGCATCTCTTCCACAGTAAGGCTCTCTCTCACCTGGACCTCATCCCTCAAGATAACGTGAGATGGGTCAGACACATACTTCCGAAGTTGTAACACATGAAACACGTCATGCAAGTTCAAAATCTCTGGCGGTAAAGCCACCCTATACACTACAGTACCAACTTTTTGAAAAATCTGATACGGTCTAATGAACTTAGGATCCAATTTCTTTGATTTCAAAGCACGCCCAACACCTGTCATTGGATTGACCCTCAAAAACATGTGATCACCTTCAACAAATTCTAATTATTTCCTCTAGTTATCATGATAGCTCTTCTCTCTACTCTGAGATGCTTTCATCTTTTCACGAATCATCTGAATTGCCTCAGTAGTTTTCTATACAACTTCAGGTCCAAGCACCACGTTCTCACCAGTCTCATACCAACACAAAGGCGTTCTACACCTCCTACCATACAAAGCTTCAAACAGAGCCATTCCAATACTAGAATGGCAACTATTATTGTACGTGAACTCAATAAATGGAAAATGAGTATCCCACACACCACCTTGCTCCAACACACAAGTTCTCAACAAATCTTCTAAAGTCTGAATAGTTCTCTCTGACTAGCCATCCGTCTGCGGATGATAAGCCGAACTCAATTTTAACTTCGAACCTAAAGCCTCTTGTAAACTTTAAGTGAATCATGGATCGTTATCCGAAACTATACTCGAAGGAACACTGTGCAACTACACAATTATCCTGATATAAATTTCTGCCAACTTCGTCAATGGAAAACTCATATTAGTAGGAATGAAATGTGAGGATTTCATAAGTCTATCCACAACCACCCAAATAGCATCAAACCCTCTCGCCGT
Organism: Lathyrus aphaca; assembly: GCA_963966055.1. Classification (NCBI taxonomy): domain Eukaryota; kingdom Viridiplantae; phylum Streptophyta; class Magnoliopsida; order Fabales; family Fabaceae; genus Lathyrus; species Lathyrus aphaca. The sequence goes on along the minus strand of OZ014520.1, from coordinate 228,481,752 downwards.
ATTTGGAAAACTAGTAACAAAGTACATAGTAATATTTTCCCACTTCCATTCTGGAATTTCTAACGGTTGCATCATTCCCAAAGGCTTCTGATGCTTCACTTTCGATTTCTGACACACCAAACAACCATACACAAATTATGCTATATCTCTTTTCATACCTGTTCTGACCCGGCCCAATTCTTCCTATTGGTCCAAAAAGACTGATCCAATGACCTTGCTCGACGTCGAGCGCAATCATGAAAAGTGGTCTTCAGTCGACCACCAATAATCCGGTCACAAAGAGACCCTCTAACGGCTAGTATTGACCGTTTCCTATCTTCACGGACCCCTCGATCCGCACCTCACAAAACGAACCAATAATCTTCCAGCCGGTCCCTTATATAAACTCTCTCATTTGAGAGGGTCAGGTATTCAATTCTAAAACCCTGATACTAGTACTTGCTCACTCTTGCTCGGTTACTTACTTTAGCATCGGAGTGCCTTGCAGGTACAACCCCTTTTCTCCTCAACGACCATATCCGTCCGCTCTCGAGACCAGCCGCATCGGATCCTGATCTCCAGGTACGATCAGGTGGCGCCATCTGTGGGAACGCTGATTTCCCCGTTCTTCTTTCAAGATCCTCAAAGAACCAAAGTTTAACAAGATCCATGGCTGCTCGGGACAACCAGGAAAATCGATCAAATGATGGTATAATTCTCACACAACGTGAGAGCAACATCCAGCCTCCTCTGCATGACGAAACGATGCAAGACCTTCCAGAAGGAAGGGCGACATCACCTTCACCCGAACGCGACCAACCCTTGGAGAGTCTCCCGGAAACTCTTTTTCCTTCAACTCCTTCAGGGTCAGATTTCGCCGCATTGGCCGAAATCCTAAATCAAACGAACTTGCTGCTCCTCACTCATGGCGAAAAGATCGCTCGACTTGAAGATAATTCTCGGCGACCTCATTCTCCCAAGAGACCCCAGAGGGAGCATTCTACGTCTCCTACGAAGAAGAAGAAGAGAGGGCACACAGACGAATCGACAGGCAACAAACGCTTTCGCCAGTCTTCCCCGCGACCCTCTCTTAAAAGAAAATCAAGAAGGAGCAGATCAAGATCCGCCTCCCCTCGAAGAACAAAGAAGCATGATCACAGATCCTCATCACTTATTTCCAGTGACGACGAGGACACTCGGGGTCCCCTGTCATCTGAAATTATGGCGGCCAAACTCCCAAGAGGCTTGGAGAAACCCCCTCCATTAGGCTCGTACGATGGGACCACCGACCCAGACGAGCACATCGAGAACATCGATGCCTTGCTCGACTATCGGGGCGTACGGGGGGAAATTAAATGTCGACTCTTTCCCACGATGCTGAGGAAAGGGGCAATGACATGGTATAAAAGCCTTGAGGCTGAATCTATCACATCATGGAAACAGCTTGGACGCACGTTCTCCAGGCACTTTACCGCGTCAAGACGACACCCTAAGATAGAGGCTTCGCTCGAAGCAATAATCCAGGGGAGGGACGAGCCTTTACGAACTTACATCGAAAGGTTCAATAAAGAGGCGGTCCAAGTATCCACGGCCGACGACATGAAAAAATACTTGTTGGAACGAGGGCTGCGTCGCTCGACCGATTTCCATCGGGCGGTCGGCATTGAGACCCCGACCACCCTCGACGCGTTCCTGCTAAAAGCCCAAGCTTACATCCAATATGAAGAGAAGCAGGCGGCCAGTTCAGTAAGAGACGCTCGACGCCGTGAAGACGCCAAACCACACCGAGTTGATGAACCCTCGACATCTCGTCGGGGAGGAGACAAAAGAAAGGATGATCGCTCCCGTGAACCGCGGGAGCACCGGGGACCAATTGGTCGGTTCCACGAATACACGCCTCTCCTAGCCTCCCGGGAGAAAATTTTGTCTGAGTGCGCCAATTCGGAATTCAAACAGGCAGGAGTACGTTTTCCGAGGCAACAACCTAGCAAGCCCGGCACGGATAAAACGAAATACTGCAGATTCCACAAGAGTCACGGGCACAACACGGAGGATTGCATCCACCTCAAAGACGCGATCGAAATCCTCATCAAAGACGGGCACTTGAAGCAATTCACCAAGTCCAGAGACAACCCTCGACAGGATGCGCAAGAGACCCAGAAAGTCGAGGAAGCCGTACCCATCCCTGCAGATGCTAACATGCAGGTCGCCCTGAGCATTTATCGCCCGGAAGATTTCTTTCTACCAGATCACACCAAGAGTCCAGGGTACCTCTCCTCCCATAGTCCATGGGAAACTTTTCCTTCGGCAATGGTCATATCGGGAGGAGGCTTCAACAAAATCACGGTCGGTTCCGTGAAGAGAAAATTCGATCAGTTAATCGCCAAGGGGCCTGCGCAAAACGCCACCCTGGATCCACCGAGGGAGGGTTCCATACCCCTTGCATTCTATCGGGAAGAGCTCCTAGGAGGAGCACCCAATGCTAGCATCCCTTTACTCATCCGAGCGCGCATGGCGAACTTCGATGTAAGGAGGATATTAGTGGACCAAGGTAGTTCATGCGACATCATGTACTCCCATCTGTTTTCAACACTTTAACTGAACTAAACACATCTAACTCCATACGTCGGATCAGACCTGCAAGGTTTCAACGGAGCAGTATCCCGACCATGGGGTTATGTCGACCTATTTGTCACCTTCGGGGCGGGCGAGACAGCCAGGACAGTTAGGGTCCAATTCCTTGTTGTGGATTGCCCGTCACTGTACCAATGCATACTAGGACGACCAACTTTGCCCGAGTTAATCGCTGTGCCGTCCACCGTCCACCTAAAGATGAAGTACTACACTACTTCAAGCAGAGTCGCCACATTGCACGGAGACGTCGACGCTGCCCGCAGATGTTTCGAGGCAGCATCAAAAGGTCTCAGCTCGATATCATACCAACCAAGTCCCCCGACATTGGATTCGCCAGATGTGCCGAAGGCTTTCCCTCAAGTAGATTCAATCGACCTAGACTGCAGGTTTTCATATAGTAGCGAGAGCGTCCAAAGACCAGCAGAGGCCTTATCCCGACCAATACCGGACGGAGATTTCGAACTAATTCCCTTGGGAGAGGACCCAGCCCGATGTGTCAAAATCGGGGCACATATGCCCGAATTAGTGAAGCGAAAGTTGGAAGCTTGCCTCAAAGGGAACGCAGACTTATTTGCCTGGAGCGCCGCAGAAATGCCAGGGCTCGACCCCGAGACAGCTTGTCACCACCTCTCTATCGACCCAACACATAAAGCGGTCGCTCAACGCAGGAGAAAGCAGTCGACCGAGAAGACCGAAGCTGCCGAATCTGCTGTTAGAGACCTCCTAGAGGCTAAATTTGTAACCGAGGCCAGGTATACGACCTGGATCTCAAATGTTGTACTTGTGAAAAAATCTAGTGGAAAATGGAGGATGTGCGTTGATTATACCGATCTCAATCGGGCGTGCCCGAAAGATGCATACCCTTTACCTAACATCGATAAATTGGTCGACAATTCGTCCGGATACAAGTTATTATCCTTCATGGACGCATATTCGGGGTACAATCAAATACCCATGGCCGTGTCTGACAAAAAATACACGGCCTTCATGACCGAATCGGGCAATTACTTTTACAACGTTATGCCCTTCGGTCTAAAAAACGCAGGAGCAACATATCAGCGCATGATGAATAAGGTTTTCCGAGCCGAAATCGGAGACATGCTCGAAGTATACATGGACGACATGATCGTCAAATCTCAACGAGAAACGGACCACGCGTCCCATTTGCGAAAAGTGTTCGACCAGGCACGAAAGTGCAAAATGCGCTTCAACCCTGAAAAATGCACCTTTGGTGTCCGAGCGGGAAAATTCCTTGGATTCTATTTGACTGAACGAGTCATCGAGGCAAATCCCGATAGGTGTCGAGCGTTCGCGGAGTTCCCAACTCCCACTTCCAAAAAATCCATACAATCACTAAACGGGGTCATTACCTCCCTCGCTCGATTCGTGGCAAAATCAGCTCAACACGCTCTCCCCTTTTACAAACTCCTCCGTAAAGAGGCAACTTTCGAGTGGACAGCGGAGTGCGAGCTAGCACTATCCCACCTGAAAAAGGCATTAAGTGAACCTCCAGTCTTATCTAGACCAGAAGAAGGAGAGACACTATATCTAGACCTGAAAAAGGCATTAAGTGAACCTCCAGTCTTTCGAACGAAGCAGTAAGCGCGGCCCTCGTGCGCGAACGACCCGAAGGACAAAAACCTGTATATTTCACGAGCAAAGCACTTCACGGCCCAGAAATCCGGTACCTTCAGATAGAAAAGGTCGCTTTGGCCCTCCTTCTCGCAGCTAGAAGGCTACGCCATTACTTTCTGGCTCACACCATCATCGTAAGGACCGATCAACCCATAAGACAGTTGCTCGGTCGACCGGACATGGCCGGCCGAATGTTAAAATGGTCATTAGAACTAGCTGAGTTCGACATCAAGTTTGAAGGAAGACAGGCTCTGAAAGCTCAAGCGCTAGCCGACTTCGTGGCTGAACTTACATTCACCGAGCAAGACCCGGAAGCTTCGTCCAGGTGGGTTATTTTCGTGGACGGTGCATCTGGCCCGACGGGCAGCGGGGCCGGAATCATTTTGGAAAACGAAGAAGGAAACATCATCGAAGTGTCCCTGACTTTATCTTTCCCCACTTCTAACAACCAAGCAGAATATGAAGCCTTCTTAGCGGGCATACGGCTCGCAACCGATCTGGAAGCAGAAGAGATCACGATCTGCACGGATTCCCAATTGGTTGCAAGCCAAGTCCGGGGGGATTTCCAGGCCAAAAGTGATAACATGGCCGAATATTTGGCCCTTGTAAAAGACGAAATAAAACGGTTTAAGAGTGTGGAAATCAAACACGTTCCACGGGAAAACAACGCCCGCGCAGATATCCTGTCCAAATTGGCGAGCACTAAAAGGAAAGGAAACAACAAGTCCGTCATACAGAAATCGCTCCCCCGACCAAGTATCAGACACTCATCATCCTGCATACACATTAACGTCGTGGGCGACACAGGTTGCTGGATGACCCCAGTGTTCAACTATCTAACCAAAGGAGAGTTACCAACCGACCCAAAAGAAGCCAGTGCTATACGACGAAGGGCGTGCTCATATTCTTTAGTAGGTGGACGTATATATTGTCGAGGATTTTCTACACCCCTCCTCAGGTGTGTAGAGGAGGAAAACATTCCACACGTGCTAAGGGAAGTCCACGAAGGAATCAATCCACAGCATCCGGGCGGACGTTCGTTAGCTCGAAAAATCCTAAGGGCAGGTTACTACTGGCCCACTCTCCAGCACGATGCGAGGGAGCATGTGAAGAGGTGCGACAAATGCCAACGGCATGGAGACGTGCACGCAGCGCCTCCATCTGAGCTAAAGTCGCTATCGTCACCCTGGCCGTTCGCATGGTGGGGAATGGATATTTTAGGACCATTCGTCGTCGGGTCTGGTCAGAATAAATACTTAATTGTAGGTGTCGACTATTTCACCAAATGGATAGAAGCTGAGGCCCTGGCCAAAATCACTGCGCTCAATATACTTCGGTTCTTCAAAAGAAAGATCCTCGCCCGATTCGGGGTACCCCTCGCCATTGTGACCGACAACGGGACTCAATTCACGGATAAACACTTCAAAGAATTCGTTGCATCAATGGGGACGAAACAACACTTCGCTTCAGTCGAGCATCCTTAAACTAACGGGCAAGCTGAGGCCGCGAACAGGGTAATCCTAAGAGGGTTGAAACGAAGGTTGGACGAACATAAGAAACATTGGGTCGAGGAGTTACATAGCGTACTGTGGGCATATAGGACCACACCCCACTCAACGACCGGGGAATCCCCATTTCGATTAGCATATGGGACCGAAGCAGTAATCCCAATAGAAATGCACGTCCGATCGAGGTGCACAGAATTCCCCATGGAACAAGATACCAATGTTGAAGCTATAAGAGACGAGCTCGACATGGTCGAAGAAATCCGGTCGGAGGCCGCTCTTCGAGAAACTATTCTCAAACAAAAGGTAGCTGCTCGGTATGATTCTAAAGTCATAAGGCGAACGTTCGAGGTAGGCAGCCTTGTCCTTAGAAGAAACCACAGAGATCCCCGCGAGGGAAAATTAACGCCCAACTGGGAAGGCCCGTATCGCGTTCGAGCAAAAACCGAGAACGGTGCTTATTATTTAGAAAATCTACACGGGGAAGAACTCGCTCGGCCTTGGAACGCCGAGAAACTCAAACAATACTATAGTTAAATCAGTAACCTTACTCAACTCCCAAGTGAGGAGAAAGGGAGACTAACAAAAAACTGTGTGCCTAGGTACGAGCACGACAGCCCAAATATAACGAAATCAAGCAAGATCTTTTCTCGAGCAAAAAAGAAACTTGTTGCACGAACGGATACTCAAACGAGTCCGACGTCGCGTAAGTACCACGACCAGGTAGAACCCCAACTCGCGATGGGACGTTCACGCCACGGAGCCCGGGCCATTATCTTGGTTCGAGCACCGATCGGGAGTAAGACTCTCCAATACTGATTGGTCCCCCTAACCAACAGATCATCCACACTTCCCCGTATCTATTCAATTACTTCTAATTAATGCAAAGACGCACGTCAAACACTTAGTAAAAATAACAACTAAACTATGTCCTCCGACGGACGCACTACTACGAGCAAACAAAATATATATAACTGACCACCAAGGCCAAACACATGACTTTTAAAAGAAATGCGACACCAAAGGGCCGACTTGTTCGGAATTACAAATAAAGGGGGGCCACGCCCCCCAAAACAGATTGCATTTTAAATTACAAAGGCACGATGGCCATAAGTTAATTATCCTCGCCCATCGGGCGGCCTTCATCTGCACAAGCTTCCTCTTGCCCCAGCTGCTCTTCTGGTTGGCCAGGCTGAGCAGTCGACCCCGGCTGAGAATCTGCCACCACCAAGTCAGAGGGGACCACTATTCGACCATCCACCACCTTGTAGAGATAATTCATGCGACCAACATCCAAGGCTAGGTCAGGGTGGAGAGCTTTCACTTGGTCCACCGCATTCAGGAAGCTAAACTCAGTTGATGCGTTCAGATCTTCCATATCTTGGTCGATCCGAGCAAGAAACTGAGCCCTCGTCACCAAATGCTTGGTATCCTCGTCCTCGTCCTCCTTGGGGCAAATGGCATCCTTCAGCTTCTTGTTCTGCTCAAGCAACCTCTTCTTGTCAACCTCCAATTTGGCGATGACCGCAGCTCATTCGGTCGACTCTGTGGTAACCGTTTTAACCTCCTCGGTGGCTGCTGTCAGCTTAGCCTCAGAAGCAGCCAGCAGCTCCTTAAGCTTGATGTTCTCCCGCTCCAGCATAGGAGCCCCCTCGGCCGTCAGCCAGGCCATTGTCAGGACCCGCATGACTGCGCTCGCGTCCTGAGCCAGAGAAAGCCGCCGAGCAGGACGGTCCATCCCCTCCAGAAACAGAGAATCCGCCCGATCCACCTCCATACTGGTCCCCTCGAAGAAGTTGCGAACAACAAAACATGGGGGTATCCCATGATTTGGTTTTGGGGGAGCACCGGCCGTCAGATCCACAGTGGCCGCTGATTTGTGCTTCTTCATTAAAGAGCCAGTAGAGGCGCCCGGAGAACCCTGGACCAAAAGACCCGAACCCGAACCACTAGCTTCGGTCAGCCTGGTCTGCACGACCCTTGATCGTTTCCGTTGCTGCTGAACCAAACGCTCGTGAATTTTATCCAGAGGATTTGTCAAGGAACCTGAAAAGAAGAATAAAATCAAATTAGTCACGAGCAACAAAATTAAACCAAGAAGTTAACGAGCGCAAGTAAACAGATACCAAAAAAGTCAGACACTTCCTGCCCGTTACAACAGGCCAGCAGTTCAGTAACACTAATCAGGGGACGCTCCAAAGCTTCCCCTCCATCGTGGTCAACCATAACCTTCCCATCTCCGTCCAATAGAGGGGTCGGGGTAAAGGAGGCTATTAATTTCCTAAAGTCCTCGAAACTGGCCGCGTCGTCATCATTTAAGGTGTCCCCCACTTGAACGAATTCCCCCACGGGTCTTTCATAATGGGCGTGACTCCATGAGAAGGGAAACAACCACAACCTCCTCGGAATCACCTGACCTTGATCGTCAAGCTTGGGCTCGTCGTTCTTATCAGTATCTATCCCAAGGAAACTCATAGCTCTCACGGCTGCCTCGCTCGCAGGCTTTATCAAGAAATAGTCAGTTTTGAAGGCCCGGATGGATTCTGAGTGGGCTTTAAAGATCTTGGTCCGCTGCTTGAAGGACACAAACCCCTTCCGGTCGGTTCCTCGCCCAACTTGGCGCTGTAAGGAGAAGAGGCGGAAGAAGAGAGGAAGTGTGGCTCCAACGCCCAGGAAGGCGCACGTCATCTCGAACGCCCTCAGGAATGCGTATGAGTTGGGGTGCAACTGAGAGGGAGCTACGCAAAGATGCCCGAGCACAGCACTCACGAGGTCGCTAAAAGGCAACGTCACCCCCAGAACCGAAGTTGCATATTCGTACATGGAGAACGCCCGACTGCGAAAATCTGAGAAGATACGATCGTCGTCTCCCGGGCAGGTCACAACCCAATCAGCTGGATCCCCAACAACTGGCAGCGGCTCCGATCGAGGTCTCGAGAAGGAAGACACCTTGTCCAGCAAATCTTCCATAACCCATTCTTCGGGCGAGACCCTCGGCTGGGCAGGACACTGAGGCGATTCTGTTGACTGTCCCGTAGTGCTTGTATCTGAACTTTCCGAAGAGCTTCCTGAGTCTGAAGGTATGGACGCAGACGACCCCGAATTCCTCGAGGACGTATCCTCAGAAAGCACGTCCAGCGGATTCACGAGAAAGTTTTCACCTGAAAATCAGAGGAAAGGCATCAGTGAATTCGATTAAGAATATCAAATCCACCCTTCCACCGCTCGACAAGTGAAAGGGCGCGCATCAGCTTAGAAACTATGTCCCGAGCTGTAGCCCTGGCTGACCATCGCTCGGAGCAACGGCTGACGCCCAACATTGTATATGACAAAACTAACCTAAAATCCAAGTCTAAGTCGACCAATACCTCCGTCGACCCTAAAGTTAGGGTTCGCAAACCGACCGGCTACAGCGGCAGAAGTTTTGAGGTTTACTAATCCCAAATCTAAAAACTACCGGTAGAATCGTCCTAAACCGCATGCATTCTAATAAATCTACGCTATAAACACCTAAAGGAAAGAAAAGGAACGGTACCTTGAGCTTGAGAAGACATTATTGAAGAAAGTGGGCTTCTGTAAAGGGTGGTCGGCAAGAAACGGCGGTGGTCGACGGCTGAGACAACGGCGGCTGAACAAGCAGAGTCTTGAGGAAGAAGATGAAGCGAAAAGGTCAAAATGGGCCCTGAGAATCCTATTTATAGGAAGGAAAACACATGCGCACGCGCGTGATCCCTATACGCTAGCCCCTAGACTAGCCGTCAAATCATTAATAGGTGCGAATTTCCAGATATTCCAGCTTTTCGTTTCACATTCTTCTGCCGAGCAACGCATCGCTTGCCCGTTCTCAGAAGACCGACAACGTAGATCCTTGACCATGATATTACACTTCGCCGAGCACAATATCGCTCCTAAGTCACTGCTCTACAGCATGAGCAATGACTTGGGGGGCTCCTGTTCTGACCCGGCCCAATTCTTCCTATTGGGCCAAAAAGACTGATCCAATGACCTTGTTCGACGTCGAGCGCAATCATGAAAAGTGGTCTTCAGTCGACCACCAATAATCCGGTCACAAAGAGACCCTCTAACGGCTAGTATTGACCGTTTCCTATCTTCACGGTCCCCTCGATCCGCACCTCACAAAACGAACCAATAATCTTCCAGCCGGTCCCTTATATAAACTCTCTCATTTGAGAGGGTCAGGTATTCAATTCTAAAACCCTGATACTAGTACTTGCTCACTCTTGCTCGGTTACCTACTTCAGCATCGGAGTGCCTTGCAGGTACAACCCCTTTTCTCCTCAACGACCATATCCGTCCGCTCTCGAGACCAGCCGCATCGGATCCTGATCTCCAGGTACGATCAATACCAAACCACCAAAACAATTTCTTTAAATCTTAATACATCTTCGTAGCTCCTGGATGAATACTCAAGCTACTACGATGACTCTCTTCTAAAATCACCCTTTTTAACTCAACATTATTCGACACACAGATCTTGCCTCAGAATCTCAACACACCCGAATTATCTACCTGGAATCACTTTTTGGATCATTGCCTCCGGTAGGCATCAAGTCTGCCAACTTCACATCAAGTATATGATTCTCCTTAATAACATTCAAAAAGTCATTATTCACCTTTAACATTCCAAGTCTAACACTCTTAGGTGTCATCTCACAAACCATACTCAAATCTCAAAACTGTTCAATTAGCTGTAACTCCTTCACCATCTATGCCAACATATGAATTGTATTACAGATCAAAGCATTTGCTACCACATTATCCTTACCCGGATGATAGCTCAAATTAAAGTCATAATATTTTAGAAACTCCAACCATCTTCTTTGCCTCATATTTAGTTCCTTCTGATCGAACAAATACTTCAAACTTTTATGATCACTGAACACTTCAAATCTTGATCCATACAAATAATGCCTCCAAATCTTCAACACAAATACCACTCCCACCAATTCAAGATCATGAGTAGGGTAAGTCCTATCATGCACTCTCAACTGTCTCGAAGCATAAGCTACCACCTTTCCATCTTGCATCAAAACTCCACCTAATCCCATCTTGGACGCATCACAATACACAACAAAAGGTTCACCAGGACTTGGTAAAACCAACATTGGTGTTGTAGTTAATTTTTTTTTTCAATTTCTCAAAGCTTTCCTCATAAGTTGTATCCCAAATGAACGCGTGACTCTTTCTAGTCAATTGAGTCAATGGTAATGCCAAATTAGAAAACCATTGAATAAATCTTCTATAATAACCTACTAAACCCAAAAAACTTTGAATCTCCATTACTGTCTTCAGAGGTTCATATTGCAACATAACACTTACCTTAGAAGGATCTACTGTTATACCATCATCAGAAATAACATGGCCTAAGAAACTTACATTATTAAGCAGAACTCACACTTCTATAACTTAGCAAATAACTTGTTATCTTTCAATATCTGCAAAGCAATCCTCAAATGTTCCTTATGGTCATCTTCCGTCTTAGAATAAATAAGAATATCATCAATAAACACTACAATGAACTGATCTAAATTAGAATGAAAGATACAGTTCATATACTCCATAAATACACCTGGCGCATTAGACACTCCGAAAGGCATCACAACATATTCATAATGTCCATAACGAGTTCTAAATGCAGTCTTCTGAATATCACCTTCTTTCACTTGAATCTGGTGGTAATCTGACCTCAGATCAATCTTACTAAAAACACACGTACCAACCAGTTGATCCATTAAGTCGTCGATCCTTGGAAGCGGATACTTATTCTTAATGGTCACATTGTTCAACTGACGGTAATCGATTCACAAACGCATACTACCATCCTTCTTCTTCACAAGCAGTACTGGAGCTCCCCACGACGACACGATTGGTCTAATAAACTTCTTATCTAATAACTCTCCAATATGAGATTTCAATTCGGTTAACTCTGACGCAGACAAAGCACTATAAGGAGTACCCCTAAACAGATTCAAGGAATAAGGTCAATAACAAATTCAACTTCTCTCGTTGGAGGTAATTCCGTAATATCATCAGGAAATACTTCCAGAAATTCACTCACAATTGGCATCTCACTAACTGATACCTTACTCTCAACAGATAACGATGCGAATAGTGCAAACATTTTCGCCTCCTCTTTTAACAAAGTCCTCAACTCTTTAGTAGATAAAGAATTAGCCAATACTTCCTCTCTAAGAGTGAGTAACAACAACTTCTTCCTATAACAGTCAATATAAACCCGGTTGAATTCCAACCAGTTAATCCCCAAAATAACATCCATATTACCAAGTGGTAAACATATCAGATCCACGTTGAAATCTCTATCGAAAATAGTTAACGGACACATCAAACATACTAAAGACGTAACCACAAACCCAATAGACAGAGTTTCAATTGTCATCCTCTGCTTTAGAGTAGACGGTACAATTCCTAACCTCTTCACACAATCCACAGAAATAAACGAGTGTGTTGCACCCGTGTCAATCATAGCAATCAAAGGAGAACCATTAATAAAACAAGTACCTTTGACAGAACACTCCTCATTAGTAGACTGGGCTCCCACCAAAGCAAACACCTTTCCACTGGATCCTTGAGTCTTCTTTGGCTTCTGACAAGTCCTAGTAATGTGACCCTGTTCTCCAAAGTTAAAACAAGTAGGCATAGTAGCTTTGCAGTCAGCTACCACATGACCTATCCTTCCACACTTGAAGCACTTCTTTACTTCGTTCTGGAAAGTATTAGCACGATGGCCCATGCTTCCACATCTGAAACACTTCCCGGGGTTGGGATTCACTCTTCCCCCACTTGGCTTCTTGTCAACTGCAACTTTCTGTTTACTCTTATCAGCCAAAGCACTATAAGGAGTACCCCTAACCTCAACTTACCCTTCTTGTCATTCACAGCTTTGTAGTGAGCAATTTGAGCTTTGTTATCATTATCATAAATCCTGCTCCTATTCACCAGCTCTGGATAATTCCTAATCTTCTTGAAAGTAATGCCCTGTTTGATCTCAGGACGTAACCCATTCTCAAACTTCAGACAATTCGAAGTCATTGCATCCTCAGTGTTATAATGTGCACATTACTGCACCAACTCCTCAAACTTTGCGGCATACTTAGCCACAGTCATGCTACCCTGCTTGAGTTCCAGAAACTCAACCTCTCTAGCACTGCGAATATCTTTTGGAAAATACTTCTCGAGAAACTCACCTCGAAACACGACCCAAGTAACAGCGGTACATATAACCTCCAACCTTTGGCAACTGTTGTCCCAGCAGACTTCAGCTTCACCTACCAACATGTGAGTACTAAACCTCACCTTTTGATCATCATTACACCCCATGGTCCTGGATATTTTCTCAACAGCCTTCAGCCATTTTTGTACAGCCTCTGGATCCAGAATACCCCTTTCATAAGTGATAAGTGCCAATTTATGTTAATATGTAGTATAGTTTTTGTCACTTTTCAAGGGCTAATTTGAACTTCTAATGCTTTTTCCCATTGTTTCCAATTAATTTCCATAGTTTAGTTTATTTGTTTCAATAGTATAGATTATTTAACTTTTGTTTTATTATTTTTAGGTTTCATATTTGGAATGAAGAAAGCAATTCATGATGACTCTCTTTGGAAGATTTTTTTAATAAAATGGAGTTTTGGAGCTCGCTAAGCGAGCTCCTAGCGAGAAGCTACAACAAGAGTCAGAGAGTTACTCGCTAAGCGAGGGCCTCAACTCACTTAGCGAGCAATGGCAGTTTAGAAATTAATGAATGCTCGCTTAGCGAGCCTTGCGTTTTTTAGGATGTATAAAAGGGTTTCACAATTCATTTTTTGGGGATGTATTGATATTTCTCATAGAAAAAACCCTATAATTCATATTTTCACTCATTTTGGAAGAATCAGCGCATCAATAGTCGGGAGATCGTCATTGATGCTTTGTCTTCTTCATCTTTTTCTTGTAATGGAAGCTTCCATGGTTATGGATAACTAAACCTTTAATATGTTAAGATTAGAAGGTAGATAGGTCTTTTCTTTGTATATAGTCTTTGATCATTGTGTAAGAACTCTTGATGATAAATATATGGTGGAAAACTTTGTGTTTATGAAATATATTTTGTGTTGCTTCATGATTGAGAAATGTGTTCTACACTTGACCTAGGTTTTTCATCCACTAAAGAACATAAGCTAGAGATAGTTATGAGACTTATTGTTCACATTGTATTAATCTTTAATGTTTCCATTTTGATAGATTGAGTGAGATATCATCAATGGATCCAAATGGTAAAACTCATAATTTGTGTTAGAAATAAACATCTTGAGAGGATATCGTGATTATGTTTATCGTTGTAACGAGTTCGTCCGCTTGATCGAAACTATACGTGCAAATGAGACTATCGAACCCTAACTTTGGCATGTGCTTTTTATAATCTCTTACCAACCGATACTTTTAACTTGTACTTTTTAAATTCGAATACAAACTAGACTTTCCGTTACTAAAACCCAAAACCCCATGTTACTCTAAGTCTTAAACTAGCGCGAGTGTAGAACGGTTGTGATATCACAAAACAATCTATGTGGATCGATAACAAAAATCCTAATCTATTTGTACTCTAACAAATTGGCGCCGTTACCGGGGATTTTTATTTGATATTACAAGCATCACAATAGTTGCTAGGTTTAAGACTTGCTTATTCTTTTTCTTGAACTTGTTAATTTGTTTGGTTAGTGTTTGCAACTTCTATTTATGCGAGGAAAGCTTCCTGCGGACTAACTTCTTTTTGATCATGAGATTGAGAGAACCGCAAGGAAGTTGAATAGCAAGACAAGACGGGGGAGGCAACTAGCTAAGGAAAGACGAGAACAAGGAAAAGGATCAACTTCTACTTCAACACCACTCACTCCACAGTTGACACCAACCATGGTGAATTCACCTCCACCTTTACCTCCACCTTCGACACCATGTGAAAATAGCCCTCGTAACACGGCTCATTTTGCCAACAACGCCCACAATGGCTGGCAAGATGAGATGAAGACTGGCACTCTGAATTTATTGTAAGGGAGTCCATTCACGGGAATAGACCATGAAGACACATTTGCTTTTCTCACAAAATTCTATGAGATAGCATTGGCAGCCGGAGTTGATCAAAATCAAGAGTTAGCTTTGTTCCGAAGACTTTTTCCTCATGCTTTGCTTGGAAAAGCAAAGGATTGGTACCTCGATCAAAGTCCCGTGGTGATGACCGATTGGAATGTTCTAGAAGAGATGTTCATTGAGAGATTCTTCTCACACAACCGTTTTATGCAATCCAATACCGCAACCTTCATGTTCTCTCAAGGTGAAAATGAGTCCTTAAACGAAGCATGGGAAAGATTCAAATCCATGATACGGAAGTGCAAAGGCCACGGTTTCGATGAATTGACACAAATCCATATATTTCAAAATGGTCTCCAACCAAATTGTAAAACCTTGTTGGATGCTACTTCAGGTTGAGATTTGTTGTCAAAATGTGCGGAAGAAGCGATGAATATTATCAATCGTATGACTCTCAATAACTTGCAAAGTTAAAATCGTGGAAATTCTATGAAGAAACCCGGAGTTCTTGAACTAGGAACTAACGATGCAATACTTGCACAAAACAAACTTCTATCACACCAAGTGGAGCTCTTGACGCAACAAATGTCAAAGCTTCCCCAAAAATTAAAGGAGTTGCATGAGCATCCGGGAAAGAACAAGCAAGTCGCAAGTTGTGAGTTATGCAAAGGTGATCATGATACTGGATATTGTTCACCACCGGGAACCAAAGAAGTCAATTACATACACAACAATCAAGGGTACCAAAGATAATAACAACCTTATCAATAACAACATCCTTACCAACAACAACCTTCTCAACAAAACCATTATCAAAATCAACAACATCAAGGATATCAACCTAGGAGAAATTACCAAAATAACCAAGGTTATGGCGGTAGTTCATATAATCGGAAAAATCCTTATGTTGCTCCACCACCGCCGGTTGCACCTTCTAAATTGGAAGACACTTTGAATCAATTCATTCAAATGTCTATGACCAATCAAAAGTCAAATGATGCAGCGATAAAAAATCTTGAAAATCAAGTTGGGCAAGTTGCGAAACAAATTACCGAGAACCAATCGGGACCTTCTTTTTCTGCCAACACTCAAGTTAATCTTAAGGAACATTGCAAAGTTATTGTTACTAGGAGTGGGAAGGATATGGCTCAACCTAAAGAGAAAAAAGTGGTGGAGGAAAAGATTGATGGTGTAGTAGAAAAAGTTAATGATGAGGAGTGTAACACCCCAAATTTTCCCTCTTATATTAAGCATCATATCATATCATATTCATCATGAACATATCATTTTCTTAGCATCCTAGCATGGAAAGATGAGGCATAACATTCTTCATGTCCTAGCATCAAGCATATGATCATCTGTGGAGGTTCTTGAAGCATTTCAAGCCATGACAAGGGTCCCAATGGTTTTGTACAAGTCTTATGATGGTTATACACTCCATTTACAAGTTCAAGTCCATTGGCAAAAGCTCAGAAGATTGCATGATCACCAGAGATCTCAGGACAAGGCAAAGCTCCTACACAAGGCACCCAAATTAGGGTTTGAGATTCAAGCATCAAAAATCCACAACTTTGGCCATTTAATTTGGGAAAAGTCTTCTATATATCAAGAGGATCCTAGGTGTCAATTTTCATGAGAAAATTCTATGTGGAAGTCAGAAAATTCTTCAGTTGCTTGCAGATGAAGTAATTGGTCAACTGTGCCTGTAAAAAGTCAACTGTGTGATTTCAAGGGGTATAACCCAATTTTTTGGTCCAAGGGGTGTCCTTACAATGTTATAAGAGGTTTGGGATGCTTAAAGATCAAGAATCATGGAGATTTGAGGCTTTTTGCAAAAATGGCACAAACTTGGTTTGAGAAATTTCCAAATTTGGCAACTTTTGCCCTAATTTTCAAATGGCCTTAACATGATCAAAAATTCTTCAAATGGACCAAAGTCAAACATGAAAGTTGGAGATTAAGGGCTCCCATTTTCAAAAAGTACAAGTACTTTTTCATGGGACTTGTGTTTCATCCTAGAGGTCCTTCGAAAAACTCACCAAAACTAGGGCAAATTCAAAATTCATGCATGCAACCAAAGGCAAAAAGCTTCAAAACTTAATTGTAAGAATTGGTATGGTTCAAGTTTGATCATAATGATAAAATACAAAGCATTTGGATCATTTTTCTCAAGAGAAACTCACAAATTCGTGCACTACAAGTTGGTTGTTCAAAAAATGCAAAATTGGCTAAATCATGAGAAGTGTGTGATGGCTTGATCTAAGGGCCAGGACTTGTTGCATTTTGATCAAGGGTTGAAAAAGGATTGCCCATGTGCTGAGAGGCCAAGCAAAGCATTAGGATGTCATTCTTATCTCACAAATTGCACAATTTGCAAAATCACAAATATCTCATGATCCACACGTGCAAATCACACAATTCTTTCAGCATGGGATTGTGAGATCATACTTAAGAAGATAGGGTTTCAGAATTGCACAACTCTCTCTCATTCTCTCATTTCCAAGCTCTTTCATAAATTGCATTTTCTCCCATTTCTCTTCATACAAGTTCTCAATCTCAAAACAAATTGTGGATCCTTGTTCTAGGCAAGCTAAGGATCATTAATCACCCACTCTTGCAAGCTCTCTCTCAAGTTCAACAACATTGCCATTTCAGGGCAGGTGTGAGCATAGCTTCGAATCCAGCTTCATTCAAGACTTTAGATGCATTTATTTTGCATCTAGAGTGAAGGAGGAGTGCATTGCATCCATTATTTGGTCTTCTAACACCTTGAATCCAGATCTGCAACTCAGGTATGGTTCCAAATCTTGAGATCTAGAAATGAAATTGATTAGGTGTTTTGTGATGTTTGAAGTACACTGATCATTCTGCACTTTATAGTTTTGAAAATGATGCATTGTGGTGAGAGATATTTGATTTTCAAGTTCCATGGTCATACTAGTTTTGTTTCGATCCCGTTGATTCATTGAGTTTTAGAGGATTTTGATCTCATATTTGAAGTCAGAGCATGTTAATTATCCAATTTGGACATTTTGGTTTATTTTTGTTGAGTTTTGAGCTTCTGGTATGAACTCCGGTGCCGTAGCCCTAGCTCCGGTCACCGGAAACTGGAAAATGACCTAGGGTTTGTGCATTGGAGAAGACGACTCAGGCACCGTTAGATCCAGCCTTCCATCCGTCCAGATCTGGCCACGTAGCCCTCACACCAGCCTCTCCCTCACGTGTTTGTGTTATTTCATTTTAATACATTTTGTTTCGCAGCACACACTAGCTATCATGTACCATCCACTCACCATTCAGCCTTATGCCATGTCAATTAATGAACTAGTGAATAACATGCGTCTGATTCATCCTACGTTTCTTGTTTTTTCTTATTTTTCCACTAATTTCCACCACAAGTCATGTAAACCTGCGCCAGCTTCTGGGCCCAGACCCTTGCTCTTCACACCCCCAACCAGCTAGGCCCAATTCTTTTACACGTGAAACCCTTACTTCCAACACCCCCCAGCTTTATTCATTTTAATTTCTTTTTCATATTATTTTTCTTTATTTTCATTTTACTTTCCAATTAATTAAAATACTTTTGATTATCCAAAAATTCCCAAAATATTCATGAGTCATCTTTTAAGTGTCTTTTATTTTTCCATATTTTTATTTTTCTTTTTTTGAATTTCCACGTGTCATAATTAATTGCTTGTTTCAATTAGCTTCTTTTTAATCCTTTCTTGGGTACACTGCCTTGTCCATTTTCTATAGACTTCATTATTTTGATTTTTTTGCTCATTCTTTTTGCTCTGGATTCCTAAGATGATGTACTTCATGTGTAATTTTTTCCCTAATATTTAGAAATTTATTCCTTAGGTCTTGGTCCTTTGACTTGTGTTGGAAGTTTGTAACCCTAGTTTGTATTCTTGCCACCATTTGACCTAGTTTTCTTCTGAATTCTTCCAAATCCTTTTGGCTCATTGATATAACATGTTTGAAGATCATTTGGTTTAAGTTGTGGAATTTTTAGATGCTTGGTTGATTTAATTTGAATTTTTGTTCTCACCTTGTCCCATTTTGCTTCTTTTGGTTCATTAGGTCTCTTATAAGCTTAGAAGGGCACTTGTGCCAACTTCTTCTTCTCATTTGGGGTCCTTTTGGGGTATGTGAACCTTTATGGTCCTAGCTTAGGGTTTGAGCCTTAGGAATTTTTGTGTTTGCTTCCCTTTTAAGTCCTTTCATTTCTTAAGTGTTTTCATCTCATTTCCTTACTTCTTTCACTCCCATTTTGTGGTTATTTGGTTTTGTGTGTCCATTCTCTTCATCTTGCTGGCATCTTAAGCCCTTCTTTGATTTTTTTTGGTTCTGGTCTTGTGCTTTGAGTCCATGTTTGTGCATCTTTGCCTTGCATCCTCCTTAAGTGTGCATTTGTTTTCATATGTGTTTCATATTGCATCATGTTGACTTGTAAGCTTCATCTCTCATTCTTTTGAGTTGCATTTGCATTGTGCATTTGTTCATATCATTTCAATCCTGTTTGTATGATGATGGCATGTTATCTTGTTCACTTTGCTTCATTTGTATGCATGATACTAACCTTGCAGTGGCTATGGTAAGTATGAGGTGTGAAAGTTGAGTTCCACATCTCCAAATCTCATCTTATCTTCTTATGTTTATTGAGCTAACTCTTTTGTTGTTGGGCTTAGGCCTTTCTCATCTCTTCTTCTATCTTCTTCTTCTCTTCTTCTTTCCTTTTTCATTAGGGTAGAAAACCACACCAACCTTAGGATATCCATGCATGTTAACACTTAGGATTCTTTAGTCCCCTTTAGAATTTTGCCTTTGTGATCCTCTTGGTTATTCTTCTCTTCTCATCTCATAACTCTTAAAAGCACTTAATAAAGTTTGAAGTAATGCCTTGAGCAATAGCCTTATCCCATGAGGTATGCTTGTAGTCTTCCCATCTTGGGATAGTACAAGTTTACTTTGTGATGCACAAGTCTGATCAAGGTATCATCTTCACAAAGAAAATCATAAAAACACTTCTTCATTGTAAATACCAAAAACACTTAATAATTTAACAAGTTAGTGAGCTTAGGCCCTAATCTTTGGGTTCAAGTTTTGGGGATCTTTTCCTTACTTGAGTGTGCTTGTTCTATTATTCCATCTTGGAATGTAGTGACAAGTGCACATTCCATGGAAAAGAGCTTGAGTTCACTTCCTTGTGACACACTCATAAAAGCTACATAAAAAACACAAACAAACAATAAGCGTCTTTCCTTCGGGAATTCTTTTCTCATCTCATTCGCTCCATACGCGAACTTGCTCCTACTTGTCATTTTGCAAGACGGTTATGCACTCGTCGTCCGAGTCTGCAACACCTAAGCAATGGAATAGGCAGTTCAAACCTTAATTCACAAGCAATTTCCTTTGTTACCCCTAGTTAGGGGAACTACAGCGTCTCTGATCCTCATTGTCCTGACGAGGTACGTAGGCAGCGGGGTAGGGCCCGTTCGTGCACAATCTTTATTTTCCCTACATTTTTTTCTCTTTGTTTTCCTATCCAGTTTCTTTCTCAGTTCTTTGCCAGTTCATTCATTTCTTTGCAGCAGCTTTCATACCCTCACCCTTTGAAACAATTTTCTTTGCAAGCGTGGGTCCCGTCGGGTACGGCGGACGATCTGGGTGCTAATACCTTCCCAGGTCGTAACCGACTCCCGAACTCAGTCTCTTTGGTTCCCAGGACCCGTGTCCTTCCTCTTCTTTCTTCTGGTTTGTGCAACATTAGCATTCCCTTTCTTCGGGATAAAAATGCCTGGCTGGCGACTCTATTCCTTTTCCGCGCCACTTTCCCGTTTGTACCAGGATGGAAATCCAGGGAGCGACAGCTGGCGACTCTGCTGGGGAACGAACCCAAAATCTCTGGTTCCCCTGTGAGTCTCTCCTAGCGCTTGTGTGTCTGTTTTCATTGGGTGATGTTTGTTTGCTGTGGCTTGTTGTATTTTATTGTTGTTTATATATAGCTTTATTTACAGCTTTATTTACAGTTTTCAGTATTTATTTTCTGCATCATGTATATATACTGGACTGTCTGGACTGGTTTTCTGTTTGGTGGGCATGGGTGTTACTTGTTTCTGAGAGATGAGCTCATTACCACGGCTCGAGTGCACCTTAGGACTTAGAGTGGTTCCACTTTGGCCTCATGAGATCTTGTCATGGGGGTAGTAGTGAGTTCCACACCCAGATTTGCGATTGTCTTGGAAATGTCTTGATTTGGGGATCTTCCTCTCTCATTTCATAACCTTGACAGTTATGTGCAGCTGGGGACCGATTATTGAGAACCTTGTGGAAATATCCCTCCTTAGTAATGACAGTGGCAGACCACATTGTGTGGCAAATCCATTCGCATCCGAGGGCCCACCTGGGGATCACATAGGATGACCTTGTTTCCCGGACTCAGCTGAGGCCTCCCTGCGTAGTATATAATGCCAAACCGATTCCCTGATTTGGTCATGAGCCATTTCTCGGAGATGGTGATAGTATTATTGCTATTCGGCTTTGAGAGTCTGTGATGTCTGACCCGGAGCCTATTACCAGTGAGATTGGGAGGGGTTTACAGGTGTGCAGGAACCCTTGGCCTCTACATACACTCATTATTCAGTGGTCCTTGTTATTATCAGTGGTCTTATGATTATGATCTTTGGTTCTATGGTCCTATGGTTCTGGAGTTCTGGTTTTCTTGGTACTGTGGTTCTGAGATCTTCTATCAGAGAGTTGTGATTATCAGAGAGTTGTGACTCAAAGGACTTTTGGTTTGTCAGTTGATCAGAGGGTCCCTTGTGTTCAGTGTCCAGTTCAGATGGTCCCAGTTGATCATATGCCTGCATTGCATTACATTTGCATCATTCTTTGCATTAACTGTTTATGTTTCCCATTTTTCAGGTCATTGTTCATAATCAGTTCTCAGTTCTGGTAAATCTTATCTCCATGGCAGAAATCAAAAGAGTTCCAAGGAAAAAGAATGTTCACTATACCTTTCTTCAGCCTGAAGTTAGAAGTGTTCAGAAGTTAGCAGGTCTGATGAATGACCAAGTCTTGGGCAATTTCAGGAAAAGATATGGCCAGATACTGAAGTTTGTGGACAAGCCCACTGCAGAATAGAAAGACAGTTTGCATACCTTGTTGCAGTTTTATGATCCTCTGCTGCGTTGCTTTGTTTTTCCAGGTTACATCTTAGCTCCTACATTGGAAGAGATCTCCAGCATGCTGAATGTTCCGGTCAGAGAGACATTGCCATTCTA
The DNA here is from genome assembly GCA_963966055.1 of Lathyrus aphaca. NCBI lineage: Eukaryota > Viridiplantae > Streptophyta > Magnoliopsida > Fabales > Fabaceae > Lathyrus > Lathyrus aphaca. The sequence continues at coordinate 228,459,608 of OZ014520.1, read as the reverse complement.
TGGATCTGAGGTTGTGCTTAAAGATGAAGACATAGCCAAAGTTTGTCGTCTGCCAGCTGTTACAGTCAAGAGAGCTATGAAAGAGAGTGAAGGAAAAGGACTCCCTTGGAGTGTGCTCATCCCAGAGGCAGAGAGATATGCTACAGAGGCTAACTGGATTGACTTTGGTGCTATACTTGCATTGATGGTGTATGGGTCCAGTTTGTTCTCGGGAGAGAAGGAATTTGTAAGCTTAGAGGTGATCTCAATCTTTGCCAAAGGCAATCCAGTGCCTAATCTTTTGGGTGACTTCTACTACAGTGTTCATTACAGGAATGAGAAGGGTAGGGGTGGTCCAGTAGTCTGATGTGCTCCTCTGTTTGCTGAGTGGTTTGCCAGACAGTTGCCTAAATCAGGTGCCTTCAAGGAGATGAGGGATGAGTGGAGATGGTCAAGAAGACTGATGGGGTTAACTGCTGAAGATATTTCCTGGGGATATGACAGAGATCTGCTAGGTAAAGAATTGATGGTCAGTTGTTGAAGGTTTGCTGGAGTGCCTTTGCTGGGAAGGAAAGGTGTCATCAGTTATTACCCATCATAAGCCAGGAAACAGTTTGGTTACCCTTTGAAAGATCCTCCACAGATGGAAGAGTTTGCTGAATCTTTGTACTTTCCTGTTGAAGGAAACAAGGAGTTAGTATTGCAAGTAGTCCAAGCTTGGGCTCACAAGATAAGGAAGGGTAAGAAAGATTTCGGCAGAGTTGATCCCAGGACGTATCCACCATTTGATGCATGGTTGCAAAAGCATATAGAAGAAGTCCTCATGCCTTTCTCAGTTGAAGCTCCACTTTATCCCAGGGAAGTTCCAAGTCAGAGTAGTACTGTTTCCCTTGAAGAGTACAAGAAATTGGAAGCTCAGCTGCATGAAGTTAGAGTGGAGAATGCTGAAATGGTAAGCCTGTACCATCAAGCCAACAGGGCCAAGAATGAAGCAGAAGGTAAGCTGCAGAAGATCCAAGCCTCCTTGGAAGCTAAGGAGAAGGACTTTGCTGGAAGAGAAGCCCACTTCCACAGGTTGGGTTTGATGGAGGATAAAAGAGAAGCTGAACGCAAAAAGACTTTGAAGACTCTCAAGGAAGCTCGACAATCCATTGTTTGGTTGCAAGGCCAAAGGGAGGAAGAGCAGAAGAAGTTCAGAGTGAAAGAAGAGTTCTTTGAAGTGCAAATGGCTTACAAGAAGGAAGAGGTGGAGCAAGTCCATATCATCCGGAGGGAAAAGACTCAGCAGCTAGCACAAAGCCAGTTAGCCTTGGAGGAAGCAAGGAAAGAGATTGAAGAGCTCAAGCTGAGAGTGGGTGTCAAGAAGAGCAGAGCAGAGGTGGCAGAGCCTAGGTCTTTAGCTTAGTTTAGTTTATTTTTCAGACTACTTACAGACCTGTTGTAGGAGTCTTGCTTTACTTTTATGTCTAGTCTTTTATTCATGTAATGGTTTGTAACCCTTCGGGGAATATTTCTGGTTGTATTCTGACTTTTAGCCGGAAGTGGTTTGTCCATGATACATTGTTAATATGCAAGTTTATCTTTTCTAAATGCGCAAGACTCGTTTGTCTGATACTGCTAATGTCTGAACACTCAAAGAGATAGTTTGAAAGTTAATACTGAAAGTGACTGTCTGGAGTAGATGCCAGAACAGGGACATGCAAATGCTTAAAACTTGGGAACATAAGAAGTTACATTGCATTGCATATAACCTATTTGTTTGTTTTGCAGGTAGTATCTCAGTTTCTAACGTGTTTTGTGTTTTAGGCACTATAGCTCCCCGGAAAGTTCGGGAACAGCCAGTCGCACACAGATATCCAACAAAGGTTAACAGAGAGAGAATTATGGATCATATGCAAGCTGACTTAGCTGACTTGAGGCTAAGGAAGGATAATTTCATGACTCTGATGGCAGGCATGGTCAGAACCAAGAGCGTCTGCGGGAATTGGTTGAGAATCAAGCCAGGAACAATACTGTTGCTGCTGACAATCGTAACGGTGCGGGCGCACGTCAAGTGGAAATCCCTGTAACACAGCCAGGGGTGACTATAATCAATGATGGGTTGAATAATGTGCAAATGGATAACCAGGACGAACAGTTCATTCTGTTGGACGAAGCTGAAGGTCAGGGGCTGAGATGAACCGGAAGTTTGAGGAAATGGCAGAACAAATCAAAGTTATTCAATCCCAGAGTTCTTTGGGATTTGACATAACAGATTTGGGCTTGGTTCCAGGGGTCAGGATCCCTTACAAGTTCAATGTTCCAACTTTTGAGAAATACAATGGCACTGCATGCCCAAAGACCCATCTTCAGTCCTTCGTAGGGAGGATTGCTGCTCACACGGATGATGAAAAACTCTGGATGTACTATTTCCAAGACAGCTTGATGGGAGCTTCTTTGGAATGGTATATGAAGCTTAGCAGAGTTAACATAAAGAGCTGGAAAGACCTGGCAGAAGCTTTTGTGAGACAATATCAGTATAATTTGGACATGGCTCCAAATCGCACGCAATTGCAACACATGTCTCAGACTGCTAAGTAGGGTTTCAAAGAATATGCTCAGAGGTGGCGTCAGCTCGCTGCCAGAGTACAACTACCCCTGCTTGAGAACGAGATGGCTGACATGTTTATGGGGACTTTGCAAGGTGTGTTTCTTGAAAGATTGGCGTCCAGTTCCGCCACCAAATTCAATGACATTGTTATTGCTGGAGAAAGGGTTGAGACCTTGCTGAAGATGGGGAAGATCCAAGATCCAAGTGCTAGTAGCTCAAATGGAGCGAGGAAAGTTTTCAGTGGACCTCCTAGAAGAAGATAAGGGGAGACAAATGTTGTATTTGGCCGAGGCCGGGGCCGTGGTTACAGAAGACCATATGAGCATGTGGCAGCAGTCACAATTCCTTCTACTCCAGTGCAAGAGATGCAACCTCAACAACATCAACAACAGCAACAACAACAACCACCTCGTAATAACAATCAACAGAGACCTTATCATCCAAGGCAAACTCGCCCGGCTAATAGGGTGATTGAGGCCATCCCCATGACTTATGCTGCTTTGCTTCCAAGACTGCTAGATTTGAATCTGATTCAACTGAGAACTTTGGCACCACCACCTCCTGGAGAGCTTCCAGTGGGTTATGATGTCAATTCACGATGCGCTTTCCACTCTGGGGCACCCGGGCACTCGACTGAGAAGTGCAGGGCGTTGCACCACAAGGTTCAAGATCTGATAGACTCTAAAGCAATTAACTTTGCACCACCGCCGAATGTTAATTCGAACCCTATTCCGAATCACGGGGGGGCAAGAATCAATGTTGTTGAGGGTGGTGAAAAGCTAAGCCTTATTCTAAGTATTGAGGAAGTGAAGACTCCTTTGATGATAGTAAAGGAGAGACTGCTGAAAGGTCAAGTGTTTCCTGGTTGCAGTTTTGTTTGTGAAGAATGTCTGAATGCTGAGAATGGGTGTGAGAAGCTGAAGATGGGATTGCAAGGTTTGATTGATGATGGATCCTTGCAATTTAACAAAGTTGGTAATGAAGTAGATGATGATGTGTCAACAATTACCATTTTTTATGATGAAGTTGACATGCCTGTCAGAAGAGAGCCTGTTACCATTTATGCTCCTGAGATTAGTCCTGTGACTATCACCATGCCTGGGCCTATTCCTTACATAGACGATAAAGCCATTCCTTGGCATTACGGTTCAGATGTATACGTGGCTGGACAGAAGATTGAGAGCAAGTCTTTTGCTGTTGACCCGACTATAGAGAACGTCGGAGGAGTTGGAGGCTTTACCAGAAGTGGTCGTTTATTTGCTCCACCTGTGTTGAGAGGAGATCCTGAGGCTGAGGCTTTGTCCAAAGCTAAAGGAAAACAAGTTGTGACTGATGAGACAACTACTCCTGTTGCTGGGCAGGGTACGTTTGGAAAAGAGGTCGAGGAATTCATGCGCATTATCAAAAAGAGTGATTATAAGGTGGTCGAGCAGCTGAACCAGACACCTTCCAAGATATCCATTCTCTCACTGCTGATGTGTTCTCCTGCACACAGAGAGGCCTTATTGAAATTATTGCAAATGGCCTATGTTCCTCAAGAAATCACTGTCAACCAACTTGAAGTTGTGGTGGGCAGTGTTAATGCAAGCCATGGCCTGGGCTTTACAGACAGAGACCTCACGTCAGAGGGTCGAAACCACAACAAAGCACTGCATATCACTATGGAGTGCAAGGGTGTTGTGTTGTCACATGTTCTTGTTGATACAGGCTCTTCCCTTAATGTGCTTCCGAAGAAGGCATTAATGAAGCTCAACGTTAATGGTATAGTCCTGAGACCCAGTGATTTGATTGTCAAATCTTTTGATGGTTCTAGAAGATCAGTTTTTGGAGAAGTTGAGTTGCCCGTCAAAATAGGTTCTCAAGTCTTCAAAAGTATCTTCTACGTCATAGACATCCAGCCTGCGTACAGCTGCCTGTTGGGACGCCCATGGATACATGTTGCTGGAGTTGTAACTTCAACCCTGCATCAGAAGCTCAAATACGTGGTTGATGGCCAGGTAATCACAATCTGTGGAGAGGAAGACATCTTCGTAAGCCACTTGTCAACGTTCAAGTATGTAGAGATGGATGGAGAAATCCATGAGACTTTATGCCAAGCCTTCGAAGCAGTCAACGTCAGCATCTTGACTCCCGTGGAGAAGAGCAGTGAGAAGGAAGGCACCTCTATCCATTCCTACAAGCAAGCAAAGGAGGTTGTTCAATCAGGAAGTGCCCAAGGTTGGGGCAAGCTGCTGGAGCTAGAAAAGAAAGAAGACAAGTTTGGTTTAGGGTATCAACCTGGTGGATCTACTCCAAGTGGTAAAGCCATTACGTTTACAAGCGCTGGATTGCTCAACCGCAACCAGATTTGTGTGACAAGCCAAGATGGGGATAGTGACGGTGACTGGGACAACTGGATCCACCCGTGTGCGCCTGGCGAGGAGCTAAGGAACTGGTCTGCAGAAGACATCATATAAGTTACCTGGCACTCAGAGTAATCATTTTGTTTCCTTTTATTATCATACTGCATTGTCAAATCCAGCATTCTTCCCAAGATGCTAGGATCCATTGTATTGGGCCACCATGTTTTGTATGCATCTTATTTTACCAAGAAATAAAAGGACATTTTCAGACAAAATTGTGTTCTCTTTCTTTGTTTTTAAATTTTTCACAAAAAAATAAATAAAAATGGCAATGTTTTTCCTTTTGTTTTTGTGTTAGCGTCTCTTTTTCAAAATAAGAAGATTCTGAATAAGCACATCATCTGTGCAGTGTTGATCACCCGAATTCCATTGACAACGTTCCTGCTATGACCATGCATGACTTTGACAATCCTGTCTACCAAGCTGATGAAGGGGTTGAGGAAGACTGTGACCTCCCTGAAGAGTTGGTCAGATTGTTGAAACAAGAGGAGCGGGTTATTCAGCCTCATCAAGAAGAAATTGAGATCATCAACATTGGCAGTGAAGATGTGAAGAAAGAGATCAAAATTGGGGCCAGTCTGCAGGCCGATGTCAAGAAAGAGCTGATCAGTATGCTGAGAGAGTATGTGGATATCTTTGCTTGGTCATATCAAGATATGCCAGGGTTGGATACCGACATCGTTGTGCATAAGTTACCTTTGAGAGAGGACTGTCCTCCTGTGAAACAGAAATTGAGAAGAACTCGTCCTGACATGGCGATGAAGATCAAAGAGGAGGTTCAGAAGCAATGGGATGCCGGTTTCCTTGCTGTGACTAGTTACCCACCTTGGGTAGCTAACATTGTACCTGTACCAAAGAAGGACGGCAAGGTCCGAATGTGCGTTGACTACCGGGATTTGAATAGAGCGAGCCCAAAAAATGACTTTCTGTTGCCACACATTGATGTGTTGGTAGACAATACTGCTCAATTCTCGGTATTTTCCTTCATGGATGGCTTCTCCGGATATAATCAGATAAAGATGGCGCCGGAAGACATGGAGAAGACAACGTTTATTACCCCGTGGGGTACATTCTGCTATAAGGTCATGCCCTTTGGTTTAAAGAACATCGGGGCAACTTATCAGCGGCCGATGGTCACATTGTTCCATGACATGATACACAAGGAGATTGAGTGTTATGTGGACGATATGATTGCTAAGTCCCGAGACGAAGAGGAGCATCTGGTCAACCTGAAGAAGCTGTTTGATAGACTGATCAAGTACAAGCTGAGGTTGAATCCCAACAAGTGCACTTTTGGAGTGCGTTCCGGGAAACTGCTGGGTTTCATTGTTAGTCAAAGAGGAATTGATGTAGATCCTGCTAAAGTAAAAGCTATTCAAGATATGCCTGCACCAAGAACAGAAAAAGAAGTGCGCGGGTTTTTAGGGAGGTTGAACTACATTTCTCGGTTCATATCTCATCTAACTGCCACGTGCGAACCAATATTCAAACTGCTAAGAAAAGAGCAAACGGTCAGGTGGAACGAAGACTGCCAAAGAGTTTTCGACAAGATAAAAGAATATTTGCAGGAGCCTCTAATTCTAATGCCTCCCGTGGAAGGAAGACCATTAATCATGTACTTGACCATGCTAGAAGGGTCAATGGGGTGTGTTCTAGGCCAACATGACGAGTCTGGTCGAAAAGAGTACGCTATTTATTACCTTAGCAAAAAGTTTACCGACTGTGAATCCCGTTACTCACTGCTCGACAAAACTTGTTGCGCTTTGGTATGGGCTGCTCGCCGACTGAGACAGTACATGTTGACTCATACCACACTGCTCATTTCCAAAATGGATCCTGTCAAGTACATCTTTGAGAAACCAGCGTTAACCGGAAGGGTTGCTAGGTGGCAGATGATTTTAACTGAATATGACATCCAATATACTTCTCAGAAAGCCATAAAGGGAAGTGTATTGTCAGATTACCTTGCACAACAACCTCTTGAGGATGATTATCAGCCAATGAAGTTTGATTTCCCTGATGAGGACATCATGTACCTCAAAGCAAACGATTGCGAGGAACCACTTCCGGAGGAGGGGCCAGACCCTGAATCCAAATGGAAGTTGATGTTTGATGGGGCAGTCAATATCAATGGACGTGGAGTTGGTGCCGTTCTTATTACTCCCGAAGGTGTTCACTGACCATAACTCCAAAAATTTTGGTCATTCTTGTTTCTATTGGTCTCTATGTGTTATAAGGATCACACACACCAATTTTCATGAAGAAATTCAATGGGGAAGGCATCTGATTAATATATGACTTCTTGAGCAAGTCAGTGCAAAATCAGGGCATCTAAGGCCCCCAATCACCCAACCAAAGGGTCTTTTTCATCATTTTGGATGTATATGATCTTTATTTGATCTTAGAAGAAGTTAGAAGTTCAAAAAATTGAAGAATTTCAAGCCATTTGCAAAGTTGCCATTTTGGGAAAGTGACTTGTATTGAAAACTTGCCATTTTGGGAAAGTTTTTCAACCCCCTCTTTTTGATTCAAAAATGCTTCAAATGAAAAATTATTGGTCATGAAAGTTGTAGATTGGATCATTCCCTTTTCAAAAAGTACAAGAACTTGATCTAATTCATCATAGAACTCAAGTTATGGCCTTGCAAAGTTGGGAAAAATCACTAAATTTCACTTATGCACCAAAGAGGGAAGTTTGCAAAAACACTTGCCAAAGCCAAATGTGACCACTAATTGACTTCTAAGCATTGCACAAACATCACACATGACCTAAAATTCAGAATTGCCCAAGGGATTTCTCATTTACATGCCTTGAATTACAAGTCACCATAAGGCATTTCTCATGAATCTTCAAGATTGGAATTTTTGCAAAAGGGACTTCTAATGATTGGATTAGTTGTTAAGTGATCTCAAAACATTATGACAACTTCATATGGTCCATTTTGATGCAATTGGCCCAAGAGTTCATAGGATTCTTTTCCTTGGTTCACAAAGATTTCCAAAGAGGGAAAAGTTGCAAGAGCCATGCTACCACTTGCCTCAGCCATTACAGCTGCACAAAAACAATCCAAAGGCCTTCCTTGATCCATGCTGAGCCCAGCCATGCCCCTAATCTTCCTCTGACCCGAGCCATACCTATGGTACACAAAGTCATGACTTTTTGCATCTTTGCCCATACCAATCAAACTGTGACATTACCAACCTTCTGCCCAATCAGAACTTAATATGTGGACCTCAAAGACTTGAAACACACACACACACAAGCCAGCATCCTCCCATAAGCAAGGATTCACAAAAACTGTCAAAATCTTCACCTCTTCGAAACTTCTCCCACAACCATCAAACTTCCATTTTTTCTTCACCAATGAGTCACATATCATCCAAGGAACAATAATCAACCATCAAAACATCCTGAAACACCACATACCAAAACCTCAAAACCTGCTACACCAGAGCTGGAACTTCAAAGCCAGCCACTCCCAAGGTTTTCTAAGCTTCATTTCATCATCAGGGGGTTCAAAGAGGTGGAATTGCAACAAAGGAAAAGCCAGAAAGCCCAGAACCAGAAGGTTCAACCTCAGGTATAGCTCATGAACTTTTTTCTCAGAAGTTTATTTTTAAGTTCTTTTATGATTCCTTGAGTTCCCCTGGTCATGGGGGATATGATTATTATTGAAAATGGTTGAGAAACCACCATGTATGCAAGCTCTGAAATTTCTGCCCGTTTCACGTTTTGGTTTGATTCTTGCTCATGATGCAAAATAATTGTTATTTGATTGAGGGTTTAGGTTTAGGATTGTTAGGGGATCATTTCTGGGCAAGAAATTTGAGGATTAGAGGCTTAGGGAAGAAACTAGGGTTTGAGTTCACCGGAGAAGATGACTGGAACACTGTTCCGGTCACCTGAAAGTACTTAGCCCTAATCTGCGTAATTAATGAAATTTGAATATTGGCCCTTGGATTAGTCCTTCCCGCGTGAGGTGAGTGGTCCAGATCAAGTCATTTAAGCCTAATCCAGTTTTATTAATTTAATTAAATGTAATTAGGTTAATTAAACTGAAACGAATCTCAGCCTTTAAAAGGCGCGCGCAGTCAACCTCTTTTTCTCCAGTTCAAATCTAGGCCTTTGGATCTACATACTTTCTCTTTTAATTCATTTTTATTGCATTTTAATTGTATTTCTTTCCACATTTTATTAAAAATAGCAAAACCTTTCTAAAAAATTTCATTTTTTGCATCATGACTTAAAATATTTTTCTCATTCTGAAAATTATTTTTATTTTATTTTTTGCATAAATTTCGTATTTTTAAAATATTTAAATGTTTATTTTAATTAATTAATGAGAGTTAATTAATTAAAATACCATTTAAGTTTCTAAAAATCACCAAAAAAATCATATTGCATCTTGATACATTTAGAAACATTATCAAACCCTTCAAACAAATTTCTTTTTGGTTCTTGACCTATTTTGACATTTTTCTTTGGAATTAGGGTTCTTAAAAGTCAATATTTTTGCCCTAACTTAGAAAAATTCATTCTGCATAACCTTGAAGAGTTTGATGATGGTTCTTTTTGCATTGCATTCCTAATGTCATGTAGTTTCTAGGATAAAATTGGTTTGAATTTATCTTTCATTTTTAGTTTGTTTTGCATTTACCATTGTGGGGTACCTTAAAACCCTAGCCAACTTGAGAAAATCATAACTTCCATTAGGTTAAGATTTAGGTCTCCCCCTTTGGGAAGTGAACTTATATATGGTTAGGGTTTTTCTGATCCTATTTTCAAATTTTTATCATGTCATTTGCTTCTGGTTTTGAATTTTGCATTGCATGTTATGTATAAACCCTAATTTTTGCCTTCATTTGCATTCATCCTTCATATGCTTGCATACATGAACTTTCCATGATTTTTTATGCATCCACATGATTCATAAGACATTTTAGGACATATTAGAATCATGTTTGATCATTGCATCATCCATTTGCCTTGTTTTGCTTTCATTTCATGTCATATGCATTCATGAACTTTCATGCCTCCTTTCATGTTTCATTTGCCCCTTCATTGCTTGTATGATCATCCACATCTCATGACATCCATTTGCATCATCTCTTAGCATCATTCACATCTTGATATGCTTCTGACTTTGGCTTTCATCTTGGCATTTCATCTCATTTTCATTTCATTTCATCTCCTTTTGCTAACTTTTCAGGTGGTAAGTGTTTGAGAAGTGAATTTGCCTTCACTTCTCATAATCTCTTCTCATCTCTCTTATGCATCATTGATGAATTTTTAATTGTGAATTAGAGTGAGCTTGCTCATTCATTCTCCTTCCTCTCTTTCTTTCCCCAAGCAACTTATCTTCTTAAGTGAAGTAAGTTGTCTTGCTTCTTCTGCTTCTCCTTCCTTCATCCTGCTTCTTCCTTGGTGGTTTCTCTCTTGAAGATCTCTTGTAAGCCTCATGAACCCTAGGAACTCCCAAGCATGATCACAATTAGGGTTTGATTAGTCCCCCATTTAGTTTTACCTTTGTGTCATCTTTGTGTCTTCTCTCCTCATCTCTTAACCAAGGACTAAACCTTAAAGGTTTTAAGGCTTTGTGATTAAGTTTATGCCTGCATCCTTCTATTAGGATGAAGTGTATGAATTTAATCCTAGGTGTTAAGCCCTTAATGTGTTTAAATCCTTTAATCAATCCACTTAATAATCACTAAGACATCAAGCTTGTAACTTGGGCCTTGCATTAGGGTTCTAATTCTTCCTTAAATGGTTAAGAAGGACTAACCCTAGTGTTAATGGACAAGTCCTCCTCAAGTTGTCTTACAAATCATAAAATTCACTCCTTAATCTTACCATCAATTAAAATCCACTTTAATAAAGGCTTTGTTTTGTCATGAGGTTAATCCCTAATCATGGATTGAGTTGAGGAGCCTTCTGTAAACACCCCAAATTTGCCCTCACCCATTCACACCATGGCTTGTGATCATTTCATATGCATAAACTCAATCATAGCATCTCATATCACATTTTTGATTCATTGCATTAGTTCAAAGTCATCTGCATCTAGGGTTTGTGATCTGAGCAATCTAAGAGCTTTTTGAGCCACTCCAAAGGTCATCAATCACTTCAGAGAGGTCCATGTATGTTCAAGCATCATATTATATCCTCTCAAAGTCAAGAATGTCAAAAAATCACAAGAACTGAGAATGGTATGGAAGCAGAGCCAGGTTTAACTACACAGATGACCTAGAATTAGGGTTTTGGTTTCAGAGGCCATAACTCCAAATTTTTTGGTCATTCTTGTTTCTATTGGTCTCTATATGGTATAGGGAGCATACATATCAATTTTCATGAAGGAATTCAATGGGGAAGTCATCTGATCAAGAGTTGACTTTCTGGGCAAGTCAGTGTAAAATCAGGGCATCTGAGGCCCCCAATGACCCAACCAAAGGGTGTTCTTCATCATTTTGATTGTACATGATCTTTATTTGATCATAGAAGATGTTGGAAGTTCACAAAATTGAAGAATTTCAAGTCTTTTGCAAAGTTGACTTTTTGGGAAAGTTGACTTTTTAATGAAATTGCCATTTTAGGAAACTTTTTCAACCCTTGCTTTTTGATTCAAAGATGCTTCAAATGGAAAAACTTTGGTCATGAAATTTGTAGAATGGATCATTCCCTTTTCAAAAAGTATAAGAACATGACCTAATTCATTTTGGATCAAAAGTTATGGCTTGTCAAAGTTGGCTAAAATCACAAAATTTGAAGTTTTCTACCAAAGAGGCATTTTGCAAAATGACTTGATCAAGTGTTCTAAAGGCTTCAAATGTGCACAAACTCATTACAAAATGATCATGTGACTTCTAAAAATCAGAATTGGCCCAAGAATTATGCATTTTGATGCTTTGAACTTCATGAATTTCCAAAGGGGCCAAATCTTGTGAAAATTGCAAAACATATCATAAACTTTATGCAACTTGCTGAATCATCTCAAATCAAGTTCCATGGTTCTCCCTAAACTCAGCTGAGCCAAGCCATACCCCTATCTCAGCCTGCCACTTGCCCATACCTCCAAGTACAACTTGCTTGACTTTTTGCAAATCACCCCATACCAATCAGCATAGCCCACACCAACTCCACAGACCTATCACAACTTGATATGTGGACTTTATGCAAGCCATAACACACAAGAACATAGCCTAAGACTTCAGCATTCACAAGTTCCAAGTTTATGCTCCAACTTGCATTTTCATTCGAAACTGATTGCACAAGCCTAAAACACACAAACAAACTTCACAAACAATCTCAACACACTTCACTGATCACAAAGCACCCATCACCATAGCCTGAAACCCTCAGAAACAAAAATATGATTTTTGTCCCTCTTTGAGCAGAACTTCAGCCATCTTTCAAACCAACCATTACAAACTTCAAACAAGTCTTGAAAGCTTCTCAGGAGGTCCAGGGGAGTTGATTGCAGCCAAAGAAACAGCCAGAAAGCTCCTGAATCGAAAGCTCAATCTCAGGTAGCATGATGAACAATTTTTCCAGAACTTTAATTTCTTGTTAGAATATTGTTCTGTATGTTGCCCTGATCATGGGGATCTATTTATTTTTGAAAATGAGCCAGAAACAAGCATGTTATGATATTCTGAAAGTTTGACCTAAAAACTTCTTTGATTCGATTTGTGTTTGTGTTTGAAGTTAAACATGATTTTGTGCTTGATTCATGTTTGGGGTGGGTAGGAGATGATTTCTGGAGAGTTAGAGCTTCTGAAGTGGCCTGGAGAGTGAGATTGCGTTTTTGGTTGCCCGGAGAAGATGACCGGAACACTGTTCCGGTCTTCTGAAAGTAATTAGGGCATTTAATTAGGGCTTAATCATAATTATGTGAGTTTGAATGTGAGCCGTCCAAACGCGCGCGTAGTCAATTCCCGCCCCTGCCAGTTTGAACCTCAGCCCTTGGATGCGCATACTTTCCCATTTTCAGTTTAAATTCATTTTATTTTGTATATTAATTCATTTGTTTTCTACATTTTATTTAAAATAGTAAAAATCATGTAAACATTCTGAAAATTTTTGTGCAACCTTTTATTAATTTTCAGATACCAAAAACATTTTTATTTTTATTTTTTTGCATTAAAAAATATTTTTAAATCATTTAAAAGTTTATTTTTAATTAATTAATGAGGATTAATTAATTAAAAATACTTTTAGGTATTTAAAAATCACCAAAAAATTCATGAAACCTTTAAAATCATTTAGAAACACTGTCCAACCCTCAAACCAAATTTATTTTTTGATCTTGATGTCTTTTGACAATTTTTCATGGAATTAAAATCATTTCAAGGCAATATTTTGATCCAATTTCCAAAATTCATTTCTGCCTAACCATTGAGAGTAGGACTTTGATTCTTTTTGCATTGTGTCTTGCATATCATGTAGTTCATAGGATTAAATTGGCATGATTTGATTTTGCATTTTCAATTTGTTTGACATTTTTCTTGACAAGGTACCTTAAAACCCTAGCATACTTAAGAAATTCATAACCCTCATTAGGTTAAGAGTTAGAACCCCTCCTTTGGGCAGTGAGTTTGTATAGGTTTAGGGTTCCCTTGGATGCATTTTCAATTTTTTATCTTGATGTTTGCCTCTGGTTTTGGTTTTGGTTTTTGTTTGATGCATTGATCATAAACCCTAATTTGGGCTTCCTTTTGCATTCATCTTGCATTTGCTTGCATGCCATGACATTTTATGCATCCATTTGATTCATTAGACATCTTAAGACATATTAGAATCATGTTTGATCATTGCATCTTGCATTTTCCATGTTGTATGCCATTTGCATTTCATAACTTTTCATGTATGATCATGGTTCTAAGCATGCTTCTCTTGCATCCATGTGCTTGTATGATCATCCCCATGCCTTGTTTCATGTTTGCATCATATCATAGCATCATTAACACCATGTGTATGCTTCTGGTTTTGATTTGCATCATGTCATTTCATCTCATCTTGCATTGTATTGCATTCCTTTCATTAACTTTTCAGGTGGTAAGTAACTTTGAGAAGTGAATTTGCCTTCACTTCTCACAATTTCTTTTCATCTCTCTTATGCATCATTGCTGCATTTTATCTTGTGTTTGAGATTGAGCTTGCTCTTTCTTCTTCTTCTTACCTTCTTTCCTCAAGTTACTTGACTTCTTGAATGAAGCAAGTTACTTTTGCTTCTCTTTGCTCCTTTCATCTGCTTCCTGGTGGTTCCTCTGAAGATTTCTCTTGTAAACCTCACAAACCTTAGGAACAACCAAGCATGACAATAATTAGGGTTTTGATTAGTCCCCCCATTTAGATTTTACCTTTGTGTCTCATTGAGTCTTCTCTTCTCACCTCATAATCAGGGACTAAACCCTAAAGGCTTTAAGGCTTTGTGATTAAGCTTATGCCTGCATCCTTCTATTAGGATGGAGTGTATAACTTTAATCCTAAGTGTTAAACCCTTAATGTGTTTAAATCCTTTAATCAATCCATTTAATAATCACTAAGACATCAAGCTTGTAACTTGGGCCTTGCATTAGGGTTCTAATTCTTCCTTAATTGGTTAAGAAGGACTAACCCTAGTGTTAATGGACAAGTCCCCCTCAAGTTGTCTTACAAATCATAAAAATCATTTCTTCATCTCATCATTAACTAAAATCCACTTAATAAAGGCTTTGTTTTGCCATGAAGTTAATCCCTAATCATGGATTAAGTTGAGGAGCTTTCCTCAGCTTAAACATTCTCATCTATTATCCTTCTATTAGGATGGTGTAATGAGTCTGTTTAATCCCTGATTATGGCTTAACCTCATTACTTAACACCAAACAAAAACCACAAAAACATCTAAATAATCACAAGTAGGTTAATGATCTTAATCCTACATCAGGGTGATTAAGTGTGAGAAGCTGACTTCACACTGAAGGTATTCTCATTACCCCTAATCAGAGGGAAGATGTGATGAGTTTACTAACCCATTGGTTTAGGCTTAAGCTCATTAACTTATGACAAATCCAAAAGCAATAAAAAATTGAAAACTCAAAAACAAACAATAATCGTCTCCTTCGGGATTCTTTTCTCACCTCATTCACTCATGAACGAGAACTTGCTTCTTCCGTCTAATGCAAGACAGTTTGCACCTGAGCCAGACAGGTCTTTCACTTGAGCATTGGCAAGTAAGCAGTTCACAAGTCATTTTATCTTTCAGTCTCTTTGGGTCGAACTACGGTGTTCTGACTTCCTCATTGCACGAGAGGATACGTAGGCATAACTTAACAGTTATCGAACAAAAGTCTCTATATATTCCCCCTCCTTCTAGCCTTATTCTTTAGCCTCATTATCATGAGCATTTGACTCTTATTCTTACACTAACACTTCACTTATACACTTCACTTCTTTACACTGACACTTGTACATCCTTTTCCAGTCTTTATACACAAATTGCACTGACACTACCCCTTTAAAACACAAATCTTTTAAGCGTGGATCCCGTCGAGTACGACGGACAATCTGGGTGCTAATACCTTCCCAGGTTGTAACTAACCCCCTTTCTCAGTCTCTCTGGTTCGCAACCGTCTTATCCATACCTTTTCTTAGGTTTATGCAGCATTACCTTTCCTTCGGGATAAAAATGCCTAGCTGGCGACTCTATTCATTCCCTGTGAGTTCACTCCTGTGTGTTCTCACATCCCTCTTTCGCCGACCGTTCGCGTCTGTACCTTTATCTGGGTTATTCCCATTTATCGGGAGCGACAGCTTGGCGACTCTGCTGGGGACCCTTTATAGTGTAACCAGGGCTTCTGGTTCTTTTTGTGGGTAACTCCTAGCGCTTGTTTGATTTGTGTTTACTGGGGTGTTATGTGCTATTTGTGTTTGTATATTTATTTTGTTTATTGCTTTATGTACAGTTATTTTATTGCTTTCTTTACAGCTTTATATACATCATACTGTCATATTATTCTGGCTGGATCTGGTTTTATTGCTTTGGTGGGTGGGGTTCTATTGAGAGTTGAGGTCCTATACCTGGGACCTGAGTGACACCTAGGCTAGAGTGGTTCATGTTCTTTCCCATTCCATTTCGGTCTGGTGCGGGAATATGAAACACGGTTCAGATATGGGTTTCTTCTTGAGAACTCTGTGCTACAGATTTCCTGTAGTGCTAGGGCTATCTGGGAAGCCTGCTAAGTCTGGATGACCTTTATTATGACCTTCAGAAACTGAGGTGAATTAGAGGAGGATCTTTTATGGTTATTGTAAACACTATACCTCCGGGTTAGAAGTGTTTACACTTCTCATAACTGATCCAAGTCTGAGGATCCTTGTTTTAGAACATCACCTGTAAGGGGGTTGGGCTATTTACAGGTTTGCAGGTACCCATGACCTCAGCATACCCTAATACTTTGTTATGTTTGAGAATGCTTCACTTTGGACAGTTCTTTTGATTTTAAACCCTGGACATGTGACTCTTTATTTGAGTCCCCCACCTTGGTTACTGGACTTATGAACCTCCATCTGAATTTCTTGAACATACATGGACCTATACCAAGGCAGTAATCAGATCCAGCTTGATCACAAACCCTTTGCATATCATTTGCATACATCATCATTGCATCATTTGACATTTGCTTATTTGTTTTTCAGGGTATCCATACTGTACTTTGGCTTGGTTTTGACCGCTTAATCTGCATAGACCTATCTTCACCAGTATCTGCTTCAGCTATCCTCATCAGCTACCTGCTTCAGTCACCTGCATCACCAGTCTCAGCCTGTCAGTGGCCCATCTTCTAGTATCAGTCATCATCATCAGCATCAGTTTCAGCTTTTCTTCAGCAACATGGCACCCAAGAAGAGCAACATCTCCTACCACTTCTTTGAGCCTGAGCTAGCTGGCATCAGGAAGGTCCAGGCCCTGATTACTCCAGACCATATACCACTATTCAGAGAACACTATGGAGGCATCCTTGATGTGGTTATGGATTTGGACCCTTCCCAGAGGAGCTTGATTCATACTTGCCTGCAGTTCTATGATCCCCCTCTGAGGTGCTTCACCTTCCAGGATTTTCAGTTGGGACCCTTGTTGGAAGAGTATTCATCACTGATTGGTGTACCTATCAGGGGTGGAGTCCCCTTCAACCCTGAGATGGCTTTCCCTAGTAATGAAGAGGTGGCAAAGGCATTTTATCTGGAACCAGTTCTAATCGGGCAGAACATGACAGCAAAGGCTGGAATCTCTGGTCTACACTTGGATTTCTTGACCTCTCAGGCTATTCTGAAGGCTTCCTTAGGAGAATGGAAGGCAGTCTGTGCATTATTAGCCCTAAGCGTATATGGGGTTATATTATTTGCAGATGAGCCTAAGTTTATTAGCAAGAATGCAATCCATCTTTTCATTCTGAGGAACCCAGTGCCTACCTTACTAGGAGATCTCTACTACTCTGTTCACCAAAGGAATGAAAAGCAAAGGGGGAGATTGGTGAGATGCTGTGCTCCCCTATTCCATACCTGGCTGCTCAAACACTTGCCCAAAACTGATGCATTCTTGAATCCTCACCAACAAAAGAATTGGGCTAGAAGACTCATTGCTTTAACCTCAGCTGACATCAGGTGGTGCACTCAGAGCACCAAAGGCAGGGACATCACTACTAGTTGTGGGCAGTTCTCTAATGTACCTCTGATAGGAGTGAAGGGTTGCATCAACTACAACCCTCTGCTATTCAAAAGACAACTGGGCTATGCATTGGTCCACCTTCCTAGAGCACAAGATCTAGCTGAGACCCTTTATTGTGAGATCAAGCCTAATTTGGCTATTGTCAGGCAAGCATCCTGGGCTTGGGACAATGTCCAGACTAAAGGGATGGCCATTCTTGGGAAATGCAACAATGTGGCCTCAGCTCAGTACTATGAGTGGTCTCATGCTAGGGCACAAATTTCTGGGATGCCCTTCACCATTGAAGATGTGCCTGGACCATCCTCAGCACCACCTCCTGCCACTGTCAGTTTAGAGGAGTTTGAGAAACTGAAAGAGAGGAATGAGAATCTGACTCAGGCTCTACAGAAGACCCTCTGGGAGAGGAGTGACGGTCGGCTGGACATTGAGAGGTTAGAAAAGCTAAAGGTGGAGCATCTAGCCAGGATTAAAAAGTCAGAAGACTACATCAAGAAGTCAAGGGCTGGAGAACAGATTTTGAAGAATGCCTGCAAAGAGGCCCAGTTCCAGAGAGCTAGGACTGATCTTTATCTGAAGGAGAGCCAAGCTAGGTGGGTCAGGATCACTGAAGCTCGCACTCAGGAGGATAAAAGAACTCAGGATAAGATTGAGCAGTTGGAGGCTAATGCAAAGGAGCAGCAGGAAGCCCTGGTAGCAGCCCAGAGGGAGATCTCAGAATTGAAACTCAGAGCTGGTGTGAAGAGGTCAAAGGACCAGGGCAGGCACAAGAAGCTAACCACTGCTATCACCACCAGGAATCTTCTTATCAGAAACCTCACAGAGCATCCGGCTGATCCTGTGACTGAAGCACTCTTGAAGGAGGTCCAGGAGGATGAGTTTGGTCTTGGTGTCTGACTTTTGCTTGTTGTTGCTTTCATTTCATGTACTTTTCTTTTTCTTATATTGTATTTTGACCCCTCAGAGGGCATGTATTGTAAAAAACAAACTATGTATCATTCACTTTTTGTAATATATTCATTAGTTATTTCATTTGGATCTCTCTCTCCTAAGCAACATCAAACAACATCTTCCTCGGGGTCTGGAAAGGTCAAAGCCAAATGCCAAGCCGGATACCTTGGAAACAAATAAGCATACTGCATTGCATACTAACTTTTGTTTTGTTTTGTAGGTTTTTCTTGTTTTGTTGTTACTAACTCTGTTGTGACTCAGGAACTATTGCTCGACGTCGGGTGTTCCCACTCAACCGTCCACACAGATATCCTACCCGCAACAACCTTCCGGGCATACAAATGGACCAAGTACAGCAGGACCTTACAGAGGTCAGGAATCAAATGACCAATGAGAGACTGGAGATGAGAAATCAGATGACCCAGTTTATGGAGGTGATGAATGGATTGGCACAAAGCCAAGAGAGATTAAGGGAATTAGTAGAAAGGCAGACCCAGGAGGAACCCCATCTAGGGACTGGGGGAACGAGCAACAATGAGAGGGTTCAGCCTCATGTTAATCCTCCAGTGTATGGGCCCCACCTTCATCCAGAGATCAACATCCCTGTTAATGTGCAAGGGAATGCCACTGCAGGCAGAGTATTACAGGAAGACCCCCAGGAAGATCAATTTACTGTGATGGGAGCTAGGGATGAAGCCTATGACAGAAGGCTAGATGAAATTTCTGAAAAATTGAGATCCCTGGAGTCTCAGAATTCCTTGGGCTTTGATTTTATAGACATGGGTCTAGTGGACGGGGTAAGGATTCCCCACAAATTTAAACCTCCGTGCTTCGAGAAGTACAACGGAACTTCCTGTCCCTGAACCCATTTACAATCCTTTTTGGGAAGGCTGAAGGCATATACCATGGATGAAAAGCTATGGATGTTTTATTTTGAAGATAGCTTAACAGGAGCTTCAAGGGAATGGTACTCTCACCTGACTAGAGCAACCATCAGATGCTGGAAGGACCTGGCTGAGGCCTTTATCAGACAATACCAGTACAACTTGGATATGGCTCCCAACAGGACCCTCCTGATGGGAATGTCTCAATCATCCAGGGAGAGCTTCCGGGAGTACGCCCAGAGGTGGAGACAGCTTGCTGCTGCTGTCCAGCCACCCATGTCAGAGAGGGAAATGGCTGATATGTTTATGAACACCCTCCAAGGGACATACATTGACAGGCTAGCTGCCTTTTCTTCCACTAGCTTCGCTGACGTGGTCATAGCCGGGGAAAGAATTGAGAGCCTGTTAAAGATGGGCAAGATTTCTGACAACGGTGCGAGCTCGTCCAGCAACCCCAGAAAACCTTTTGTAGGTCCAAGAAGAACTGGCGAGACCAATGCTATTCAGGCCAGCAGGGGCAGACCACAATATGTTCATAGGTCAGTGGCAGCAGTCACCATTCCCTCTCCACTTCCTCAGCAACCAGTATATCAACCACAACAACAAACCCATTACCAGCAACAAACTCAATATCCTCCTCAGAGAAACTACAACAACAACAACAACAGTCAGCAAAGACCATTCCAACAGAGACCATCTCAGGCCAATAGGGTGATTGATCCAATCCTTATGCCCTATGCCGCTTTACTGCCACAGCTCCTGAAGCTCAACCTGGTTGAGTTAAGGACGTTGGCACCACCAGATCCTTCCAGTTTGCCAAGAAATTACGACGCCAACACCAGATGCGCTTTTCATTCTAACGCACCTGGACATAGTACAGAGAAGTGCAGAGCTTTACAGATGAAGGTGAAAGACCTGGTAGATTCTAAAGCTCTAAACTTTGCACCCCCGCCAAATGTTAACAAGTACCCCATGCCCAACCATGGAGGGCCCAGAATCAATGCTATTGAGAAAGATATGTCGTCTTTCTTAATAACCAGTGTTGGGCAGATCCGGACACCCCTGGTAGAGATTAAAGCTCAACTCCTTGAATGCCAGATATTCCCTGGGTGTGAACTTGGGTGCGGTTATTGCAACATTTCGGTAAATGGGTGTGACAATCTGAGAAGCGGCATAGACAGTCTTATCCAGAATGGTCTACTTCAAATTACAACATCAATACCTTCAAATCCGGCAATTTCTCTAACAACAGTTCCAGAGTCTCCTACAACTGCAACAACAATTATTCCAAACAATTCTTCAGTTTCATCAACAAATGCCTCAAATATCACCTCAACAAGTCAGACATCAGCAAACATCTCTTCTACAACGTCAGCACCCCTCTATTCAGAATCTTCTCCTACAACACCAGCAAACATTTCAGCAGTCACTATTTATTATGATCCGTCAAGTATTCCTCCGAACAGCAATTTTCAACAACAAGCAGTGGCATCTCCTGCCATATCACCGGTCACTATCTACTATGATCCACATGCTATTGCAACACCCTCCACTGCTGCAGTCAGCCCGGTTACCATCACGGTACCTGGGCCCGTTCCATATGAAAGCAGTAATGCCATCCCTTGGCATTACGGCTCAGATCTATACTGCGAAGGGCAGAAAATCACTCTTGAGTCATCAACTTCTTCACCACAAATAGACAATGTGGGGGGAGGCGGAGGCTTCACTCGAAGCGGACGTCTTTTTGCCCCACAAATTCCAAGACCCATTGCTGAAGCAGAAGCTGCTGCCAAGGCAAAAGGGAAGAGTATGGTGCAAGAAGAACAAGTTGCTAAAGAAGCTTTAAAGACCCCTTTTGATCAGGAGGTCGATGAATTCATGAGAATCATCAAGAAAAGTGATTACAAGATAGTGGACCAGCTTCACCATACACCTTCCAAGATCTCCATTTTATCATTGCTAATGTGCTCCGAGGCTCATCGGAACGCACTATTAAAAGTCTTGCACGCAGCTTATGTGCCAGAGGAGATTACCGTCAATCAGTTGGAAGCTGTAGTTGGAAATGTTAACGCTAGTCATGGACTAGGATTTACCAACACTGATTTGACAACGGAAGGCCGCAATCACAACAAGGCTTTGCACATTACCTTGGAGTGTAAGGGTGCAGTTCTTTCTCATGTATTGGTGGACACAGGGTCATCCCTCAATGTCCTGCCTAAGAAAGCCCTTGTGAAGCTAGAGTATGAAGGATTGGCATTACGCCCCAGCAACTTGGTAGTAAGAGCCTTTGACGGTTCTAAGAGATCAGTTCTGGTAGAAATTGAGTTGCCTATAACGATTGGCCCACAGACTTTCAAAACGACCTTCTTCGTGATGGATATACAGCCTGCCTACAGCTGTCTATTGGGTAGACCATGGATACACGCCGCTGGCGCCGTGACCTCAAACCTTCACCAGAAGTTAAAATTCGAGTGGGAGGGCCAAGTCGTTACTATTTGTGGAGAGGAAGATATTTTTGTTAGCCATCTGGCTACATACAAATATATTGAGATGGATGGGGAGATCCATGAAACCATGAGTCAGGGATTTGAAGCCCTAAACATTAACGAAGCATCTGCTGTACTTGGGACTTCCATGACATCTTATCAGCAAGCCAGAAAGGTTGTTGAAGAAGGAAATGCTCAAGGCTGGGGCAAGCTGTTGCCTGTGGAGAAGAAGGAGGACAAATTTGGGTTGGGTTACAAACCAACTCAACAAGATCAAGCAGAGGCTGCTAAGGAGCCCAACTTTGTCAGTGGGGGAATGCTCGCCCCCGATGCAGTAAACAACTTGGAAGATGAGTCGGAAGATGAGCGCAACCTGGAGAGCTGGATACGTCCAAGGATCCCGGGAAGCCGTATCTCAAACTGGTCTTCCCAGGAAATTATAAGGGTTACTCCTGCAGAGTAATTATTATTTCCTGTATATTTTAAGCATGCATCAAGTCTTGCATCTTGCCCAAGATGACAAGAATCATTTTGTAATCGGGCCATCTGTAATTTTGTGCAAACAGATCAATCAATGATAATCAGACATCTTTTGCAAATGAGTCTTTTTCTTTTCCGCTCACTGTTTTTCATTTTTCTTTTTGTACAAAAATAAATGGCAATGTTTTCAAAATGATGAACTTCATTTCACTTTTTCTAAACAAGATTAAAATCAATCACTAAAATGAACAAACTGAACCCTTGCAGAGAGTGCCTTCCAGACCGCACCGACTACAGCACGGCTATGACTTCGCATAACTTTGACAATCCAATCAATCAAGCCGATGAAGGGGTTGAAGAAGATTTTGAGCTTCCTGAAGAGCTAGCCAGGTTGTTAAGGCAAGAGGAGAAGGTTATCACTCCTCATCAGGAGGAGATTGAAACAGTTAATCTTGGTACGGATGAAGACATAAAAGAAGTTAAGATCGGGGCCTGCCTACAAAACTCAGTGAAAGAACAACTGATTGACCTGCTTCATGAATATGTGGATGTGTTTGCTTGGTCTTATCAGGATATGCCAGGGTTGGACACCGACATTGTCATGCACAAGCTGCCATTAAAAGAAGACTGCCCACCAGTTAAACAGAAACTGCGCCGTACTCGCCCAGATATGGCAATGAAGATCAAAGAAGAGGTACAAAAGCAGTGGGACGCCGGATTCCTTGCTGTAACTAGCTATCCGCCGTGGGTTGCTAATATAGTACCTGTGCCTAAGAAAGACGGTAAAGTAAGGATGTGTGTTGACTACCGGGACCTGAACAGAGCCAGCCCGAAAGATGATTTCCTATTACCTCACATTGATGTATTGGTTGATAATACGGCTCAGTTCTCGGTGTTCTCCTTCATGGACGGATTTTCAGGATACAATCAGATCAAAATGTCACCTGAAGACATGGAGAAGACAACTTTCATCACACCCTGGGGCACGTTCTGTTATAAGGTGATGCCATTCGGATTGAAGAATGCTGGTGCAACATATCAGCGGGCTATGGTAACGTTATTCCACGATATGATCCATAAAGAAATCGAGTGTTATGTGGATGACATGATTTCCAAGTCCCTCACAGAAGAAGACCACCTGGTAAATCTGCTGAAACTATTCAAGCGTCTGAGGAAGTACCAACTGAAGTTGAACCCCAACAAGTGCACATTCGGGGTGCGATTTGGTAAGCTGCTGGGTTTTATTGTAAGTGAGAAAGGGATTGAGGTTGACCCTGATAAAGTCAAAGCCATTCAAGAAATGCCTGCACCGAAGTCAGAAAAAGAAGTTCGAGGGTTTCTAGGTAGATTGAACTACATTTCCAGGTTCATATCTCACCTTACAGCAACCTGTGAACCCTTGTTCAAGCTGTTAAGAAAAGAACAGACGGTCAGGTGGAACGACGACTGCCAGAGGGCTTTTGACAAGATCAAAGAATACCTGCAAGAACCACCAATCCTTATGCCTCCAGTCGAAGGAAGACCTCTGATAATGTACTTGACAGTATTAGAAGAGTCAATGGGGTGTGTGCTGGGCCAGCATGACGAGTCTGGTCGAAAAGAGTATGCAATATACTACCTAAGCAAAAAGTTTACCGACTGTGAACAACGTTATTCACTGCTCGAGAAAACTTGTTGTGCTTTAGCGTGGGCTGCTCTCCGACTGAGACAGTATATGCTAACCCACACCACTTTATTGATATCAAAGATGGACCCAGTTAAGTACATTTTCGAGAAGCCAGCTCTTACCGGACGGGTTGCAAGATGGCAAATGATCCTCACAGAATACGACATCCAGTACACATCTCAGAAAGCCATCAAGGGCAGTGTATTGTCTGATTATCTTGCTGAGCAACCTATTGATGATTACCAGCCTATGAGATTTGACTTCCCTGATGAAGACATCATGTTCATAAAAGCGAAAGATCATGAAGAGCCTGTTCACACTGAAGGGCCTGACCCGGAAGAAGAATGGACTATGATGTTTGATGGGGCTGTTAATATGAATGGTCGTGGTGTTGGTGCAGTGCTCATTACACCTAAGGGAGTTCACATGCCTTTCTCGGCAAAGCTCACCTTCAACTGCACTAACAACGAAGCTGAATACGAAGCTTGCATTATGGGTCTTGAGGAAGCCATTGACCTCAGGATCAAGACATTAACTGTATTCGGAGATTCAGCTCTGGTAGTTAATCAAACCAACGGCAAATGGTACACACACCAGGATCATCTGATACCTTACAGGGATTATACAAGAAGGTTATTGACTTTCTTCACAACGGTCAAGCTTGAGTATATCCCTCGGGACGAGAATCAGTTTGCAGATGCTCTGGCTACCATTTCATCTATGATCAAAGTTCAAGCTGCCAACTTTGTACCTCAAATTTCAGTATCCAGACTTGACAGACCAGCATATGTATTCGCAGCAGATGTTGTCAAAGATGATAAGCCTTGGTTCCATGACATTAAGTGCTTCTTGGAGGATCAAACATACCCACCTGGGGCATCTTCCAATGACAAGAAGACTTTAAGAAGGCTCGCTGGTAGTTTCTTCCTGAATACTGATGGTTCCCTGTACAAGAGAAACTTTGATATGGTACTCCTCAGGTGCGTTGATAAAACAGAAGCAGACTTGTTGATGCACGAGGTGCACGAAGGATCCTTTGGTACCCACGCAGGAGGGCATGCCATGGCTAAAAAGTTGTTAAGATCAGGCTATTACTGGATCACAATGGATGCCGACTGTTGTGCCTATGCCAGAAAATGCCATAAATGCCAGATTTATGCGGATAAGGTGCATGTGCCTCCCAATCCTCTAAACGTGATGTCTTCACCCTGGCCCTTTGCTATGTGGGGCATTGACATGATTGGCAAGATTGAACCGACTGCTTCAAACGACCACAGATTCATCTTGGTAGCCATTGATTATTTTACCAAGTGGGTCGAAGCAGCTTCATATGCAAACGTTACAAGGCAAGTGGTAGCCAGATTTCTGAAGAGAGATATCATCTGTCGATACGGAATTCCCGAGCGAATCATTACTGATAATGGTTCCAACTTGAACAACAAAATGATGGCAGAACTATGCCGGGACTTCAAGATCCAACACCACAATTCTTCTCCTTACAGGCCAAAGATGAATGGCGCTGTTGAGGCGGCTAACAAGAATATAAAGAAGATTGTGCAGAAGATGGTAGTCACCTACAAAGACTGGCATGAAATGCTGCCATTTGCCTTGCATGGGTACCGCACGTCAATCAGAACATCCACTGGGGCAACGCCGTATCAACTTGTGTATGGTATGGAAGCAGTCCTACCGGTTGAACTTGAACTACCCTCCCTACGGGTACTGATGGATGTTAAGCTAAACGAAGCAGAATGGGTCCGATCCCGATACGAGCAACTGAGTCTGATTGAAGAGAAAAGATTGGCTGCAATATGTCATGGGCAGTTGTATCAAAGAAGAATGAAGAAAGCCTTTGATCAGAAGGTCAGGCACCGAGAGTACCAAGTAGGAGATCTTGTGCTGAAAAGAATCCTTCCGCCTCATACAGACCACAGGGGCAAATGGACTCCAAACTATGACGGACCATTTGTAGTCAAGAAAGTCTTCTCTGGTGGAGCACTGATGCTCAACACTATGGATGGTGAAGACTTCCCGTCCCCTGTGAATTCAGATGCAGTTAAAAAATACTTCGCATAAAAATGACCCGCTGGACATAAAAACAGAATGTAAGTCCAGGCAAAAATAGGGCATCCCGGCGAGTCAAAAACAGAATAAAAGACTCGGGCAAAAATAAGGAAAAATAAACAAAAATGTACACCCGCTGAGTTGAAAAGCCGCATTGGACAGCTCAGGCAAAAATGGGTATCCCGATGGATTGAAAACCCGAAAGGGCGATCCATGCAAAATAAGGGAATAAGAGAACAACTGCACTCTGAATTCGTCTGTATCACTTACAACTTGGTAAGCTTCGAAAGGATCAAGCTTCTTTCAGAATCAGCCTTCTTCAGAAAGCAAGAAGATAAGAATGTCAAAAGTCATACAAGTCATAGCCAAGGGAAGCTCCTTGAAGCGTCGTCAACATTGCCAACATTTTGTTTCTCAATTTATAACAATCTCCTCATTCTAGGGGATTTGTTTCTTTGACTGTATCTTGCCAATTCAGGGCATGCGAATTAATAAAATCAGATTTTCAGTCATGTCTTGTCTCATGCATTTTATTTTCATTTGCAAAATGTCCGATGTCTATAAGATGCTGATTACATAAATACAGATGCTTCTCTTAAAATACGTGCTTGCAGGAAATATGCTTACTCCCAGGAGTGTCTAGACTCCTATGATGGAATCCGGTAAGGGATACCTCGGGATTACTTGTACGTTTCTATCTTTGCAGGATTACAGGTATCCAAAACACGACATGGGGCATGAAAGCTTCACTCCTAGCAGGCTGGCAAATCAACACTCACTCAGTCTTAGCACCCAAGTGCTTGCTTCCCAGCTGAGTTGCCACTTGTTGTTTCTCCCCAGCCGAGGTGCTAATCATTCTTCCTCCTCAGCCAAATATGAAAGCCAAGGAACCATCTCCCCACAGAGTTTCAGCCTCTATCCAGAAGAGCAACGCACGAAAGGATCACAACAGAGTGACAGAGACTTCTACAAACCCCAGCTGGGTCCCTCATTACCAATAATAGGTCTATCAGTGACCTATTTCCCCAAGCAGAATCATCTCATCAGATCTACCAATGATCTCATCCCCAGCTGGGATGTCCACTTCAAACAGATCGACCGGAGATCTTCGTGGCAACGAGACCCGAATCCCGGATCGGTATCCTTTGCATAATCATAACATTCGCATCATATTCACCAAACAAAGCGTAGCATTCCGTTTTAATACGGAGCATTACGGCAAAAAAATCAAACATGTTGCATAATCATAAGTCATGGTCTGAATCAAACACTTGTGAATAATAACAATCCATCAACAATATACAGAAGTGCTCCCCAGATTCCCCAGCGGAGAGCTAAAGCTAAAGCAGTTGCTTTACACCCACAAACACCAGTACATACTCCTTGTGACGCCCATCCGTGTCACATCCCCAGCAGAAAGCCAAAGCGTCCCCTTTGCACTCACAGATACTTATATATAACCTTCTTGACACCCGTCCGTGTCACCACCCCCAGCATATTTACCTAAACACTTTGTAAAGCATATACTTGTTTATAATATACCTCTTGACACTCGTCCGTGTCACTCTCTCCAGCAGGTTGAACACTCAAATATACACTACTCATACTTATTTTACTTATACAGATACTTGTCTGTGTCCTGTATACACCATTTATATCCCCACAGATTCGACACTCGTCCGTGTTCTTTGTTAACCAGTTGGTACTCGTCCGTACCATCATCTCTGAACATGCGTCAAACGTTTGTTTCTACCTGATACTCGTCCGTATCATAGTCTTAAGGATGCTCGTCCGCATCTTTAATCCATACACGTGTCAAACACTTTTCGTATTCTTGAAATTAGACACTCGTCTGTGTCTACCTTTCCCCAGAAGAGTCCCCTCAGATTCCACACTTGTCCGTGTTCCTTGTTAACCAGTTGATACTCGTCCGTATCATCATCTCTGAACACGTGTCAGTATTTGTTTCTACCTTATACTCGTCCGTATCATAGTCTTAAGGATGCTCGTCCGCATCTTTAATCTATACACAACACCAAACACTTATACCTTTTATTCCTTGGATATAAATGCTCGTCCGTGTTTACTATTCCCTAGTAAGTCGCTAGCAAAGCAATATTTCTTTTCTATCTGACATTCGTCCTATGTCATGATAAACCCTGAGAGCAGCCGTACCCTGCTAGGTGATCGTCCTTCACCTCTTGATGATCGTCCTTCATCATGCTCATCCGATGGCCGTCCCCATCGTCGACCTTTTATCCGACATTCGTCCTATATCGTGATATTTAGCAGCCGTCCCTGCTAGGTGATCATCCTTCACCTCTTGATGATCGTCCTTCATCATTTTATCCGATGGCCGTCCCCATCATTGATCTTTTTTACCTGACATTCGTCCTATGTCATAGTAAACTTTGAGAACAGCCGTACCCTGTTAGGTGATCGTCCTTCACCTCTTGATGATCGTCCTTCATCATGCTCGTCCGATGGCCGTCCCCATCGTTGACCTTTTATCCGGCATTCGTCCTATGTCGCGATACTTTCGGCAGCCGTACCCTGCCAGGTGATCGTCCTTCACCTCAGATGACCGTCCCTCATCTTAACCCTTTCAGAGCAGCCGTCCCCTGCTAGGTGATCGTCCTTCACCTTTGATGACCGTCCCTCATCATTATTTCATTTATTCTTTAACCCGATGGTCGTCCCCGTCGTGGTCCCTTTTCCTTTTCCTGATGGTCGTCCTTCATCAGTTTAGCCCGATGGCCGTCCCCATCGTTGGTTACTTTACTTTATGAACTTGATGGCCGTCCCCATCATTTTTCATTAATCCCCAGAGAATCTTACAGCTTTACTTGATGGCCGTCCCCATCATAATCCCTTTTATCCCCAGCATGTCGGCCGTCCCCGTCATTGCTTTATTTCCCGCATTTTTTCCAGCATGTCGGCCGTCCCCGTCATTGCTATTTCCCCGACAGTCGTCCTCTGCTCGACGGCCGTCCTCCGTCGCCCACACTTTATAATATACTTTATTTTCCTTTACAATCTATATCCCTTTTCTTCTTCATTCCGTGAGTGCAAATTTTGGACTGTCTTTGGTATTCAACCACAAGTTATCTTGTTTGCCTGATAAGCCGTCGCTTACATCCTGCACAGCTAACTCATGTTTGAATAGGGGCAGCTGTAAACACCCCAAATTTGCCCTCACCCATTCACACCATGGCTTGTGATCATTTCATATTCATAAACTCAATCATAGCATCTCATATCACATTTTTGATTCATTGCATTAGTTCAAAGTCATCTGCATCTAGGGTTTGTGATCTGAGCAATCTAAGAGCTTTTTGAGCCACTCCAAAGGTCATCAATCACTTCAGAGAGGTCCATGTATGTTCAAGCATCATATTATATCCTCTCAAAGTCAAGAATGTCAAAAAATCACAAGAACTGAGAATGGTATGGAAGCAGAGCCAGGTTTAACAGCACAGATGACCTAGAATTAGGGTTTTGGTTTCAGAGGCCATAACTCCATATTTTTTGGTCATTCTTGTTTCTATTGGTCTCTATATGGTATAGGGAGCATGCATATCAATTTTCATGAAGGAATTCAATGGGGAAGTCATCTGATCAAGAGTTGACTTTCTGGGCAAGTCAGTGTAAAATCAGGGCATCTGAGGCCCCCAATGACCCAACCAAAGGGTGTTCTTCATCATTTTGATTGTACATGATCTTTATTTGATCATAGAAGATGTTGGAAGTTCACAAAATTGAAGAATTTCAAGTCTTTTGCAAAGTTGACTTTTTGGGAAAGTTGACTTTTTAATGAAATTGCCATTTTAGGAAACTTTTTCAACCCTTGCATTTTGATTCAAAGATGCTTCAAATGGAAAAACTTTGGTCATGAAAGTTGTATAATGGATCATTCCCTTTTCAAAAAGTACAAGAACATGACCTAATTCATTTTGGATCAAAAGTTATGGCTTGTCAAAGTTGGCTAAAATCACAAAATTTGAAGTTTTCTACCAAAGAGGCATTTTGCAAAATGACTTGATCAAGTGTTCTAAAGGCTTCAAATGTGCACAAACTCATTACAACATGATCATGTGACTTCTAAAAATCAGAATTGGCCCAAGAATTATGCATTTTGATGCTTTGAACTTCATGAATTTCCAAAGGGGCCAAATCTTGTGAAAATTGCAAAACATATCATAAACTTTATGCAACTTGCTGAATCATCTCAAATCAAGTTCCATGGTTCTCCCTAAACTCAGCTGAGCCAAGCCATACCCCTATCTCAGCCTGCCACTTGCCCATACCTCCAAGTACAACTTGCTTGACTTTTTGCAAATCACCCCATACCAATCAGCATAGCCCACACCAACTCCACAGACCTATCACAACTTGATATGTGGACTTTATGCAAGCCATAACACACAAGAACACACCCTAAGACTTCAGCATTCACAAGTTCCAAGTTTATGCTCCAACTTGCATTTTCATTCGAAACTGATTGCACAAGCCTAAAACACACAAACAAACTTCACAAACAATCTCAACACACTTCACTGATCACAAAGCACCCATCACCATAGCCTGAAACCCTCAGAAACAAAAATATGATTTTTGTCCCTCTTTGAGCAGAACTTTAGCCATCTTTCAAACCAACCATTACAAACTTCAAACAAGTCTTGAAAGCTTCTCAGGAGGTCCAGGGGAGTTGATTGCAGCCAAAGAAACAGCCAGAAAGCTCCTGAATCGAAAGCTCAATCTCAGGTAGCATGATGAACAATTTTTCCAGAACTTTAATTTCTTGTTAGAATATTGTTCTGTATGTTGCCCTGATCATGGGGATCTATTTATTTTTGAAAATGAGCCAGAAACAAGCATGTTATGATATTCTGAAAGTTTGACCTAAAAACTTCTTTGATTCGATTTGTGTTTGTGTTTGAAGTTAAACATGATTTTGTGCTTGATTCGTGTTTGGGGTGGGTAGGAGATGATTTCTGGAGAGTTAGAGCTTCTGAAGTGGCCTGGAGAGTGAGATTGCGTTTTTGGTTGCCCGGAGAAGATGACCGGAACACTGTTCCGGTCTTCTGAAAGTAATTAGGGCATTTAATTAGGGCTTAATCATAATTATGTGAGTTTGAATGTGAGCCGTCCAAACGCGCGCGTAGTCAATTCCCGCCCCTGCCAGTTTGAACCTCAGCCCTTGGATGCGCATACTTTCCCATTTTCAGTTTAAATTCATTTTATTTTGTATATTAATTCATTTGTTTTCTACATTTTATTTAAAATAGTAAAAATCATGTAAACATTCTGAAAATTTTTGTGCAACCTTTTATTAATTTTCAGAAACCAAAAACATTTTTATTTTTATTTTTTTGCATTAAAAAATATTTTTAAATCATTTAAAAGTTTATTTTTAATTAATTAATGAGGATTAATTAATTAAAAATACTTTTAGGTATTTAAAAATCACCAAAAAATTCATGAAACCTTTAAAATTATTTAGAAACATTGTCCAACCCTCAAACCAAATTTCTTTTTTGATCTTGATGTCTTTTGACAATTTTTCATGGAATTAAAATCATTTCAAGGCAATATTTTGATCCAATTTCCAAAATTCATTTCTGCCTAACCATTGAGAGTAGGACTTTGATTCTTTTTGCATTGTGTCTTGCATATCATGTAGTTCATAGGATTAAATTGGCATGATTTGATTTTGTATTTTCAATTTGTTTGACATTTTTCTTGACAAGGTACCTTAAAACCCTAGCATACTTAAGAAATTCATAACCCTCATTAGGTTAAGAGTTAGAACCCCTCCTTTGGGCAGTGAGTTTGTATAGGTTTAGGGTTCCCTTGGATGCATTTTCAATTTTTTATCTTGATGTTTGCCTCTGGTTTTGGTTTTTGTTTGATGCATTGATCATAAACCCTAATTTGGGCTTCCTTTTGCATTCATCTTGCATTTGCTTGCATACCATGACTTGCCATGACATTTTATGCATCCATTTGATTCATTAGACATCTTAAGACATATTAGAATCATGTTTGATCATTGCATCTTGCATTTTCCATGTTGTATGCCATTTGCATTTCATAACTTTTCATGTATGATCATGGTTCTAAGCATGCTTCTCTTGCATCCATGTGCTTGTATGATCATCCCCATGCCTTGTTTCATGTTTGCATCATATCATAGCATCATTAACACCATGTGTATGCTTCTGGTTTTGATTTGCATCATGTCATTTCATCTCATCTTGCATTGTATTGCATTCCTTTCATTAACTTATCAGGTGGTAAGTAACTTTGAGAAGTGAATTTGCCTTCACTTCTCACAATTTCTTTTCATCTCTCTTATGCATCATTGCTGCATTTTATCTTGTGTTTGAGATTGAGCTTGCTCTTTCTTCTTCTTCTTACCTTCTTTCCTCAAGTGACTTGACTTCTTGAATGAAGCAAGTTACTTTTGCTTCTCTTTGCTCCTTTCATCTGCTTCCTGGTGGTTCCTCTGAAGATTTCTCTTGTAAACCTCACAAACCTTAGGAACAACCAAGCATGACAATAATTAGGGTTTTGATTAGTCCCCCCATTTAGATTTTACCTTTGTGTCTCATTGAGTCTTCTCTTCTCACCTCATAATCAGGGACTAAACCCTAAAGGCTTTAAGGCTTTGTGATTAAGCTTATGCCTGCATCCTTCTATTAGGATGGAGTGTATAACTTTAATCCTAAGTGTTAAACCCTTAATGTGTTTAAATCCTTTAATCAATCCATTTAATAATCACTAAGACATCAAGCTTGTAACTTGGGCCTTGCATTAGGGTTTTAATTCTTCCTTAATTGGTTAAGAAGGACTAACCCTAGTGTTAATGGACAAGTCCCCCTCAAGTTGTCTTACAAATCATAAAAATCATTTCTTCATCTCATCATTAACTAAAATCCACTTAATAAAGGCTTTGTTTTGCCATGAAGTTAATCCCTAATCATGGATTAAGTTGAGGAGCTTTCCTCAGCTTAAACATTCTCATCTATTATCCTTCTATTAGGATGGTGTAATGAGTCTGTTTAATCCCTGATTATGGCTTAACCTCATTACTTAACACCAAACAAAAACCACAAAAACATCTAAATAATCACAAGTAGGTTAATGATCTTAATCCTACATCAGGGTGATTAAGTGTGAGAAGCTGACTTCACACTGAAGGTATTCTCATTACCCCTAATCAGAGGGAAGATGTGATGAGTTTACTAACCCATTGGTTTAGGCTTAAGCTCATTAACTTATGACAAATCCAAAAGCAATAAAAGATTGAAAACTCAAAAACAAACAATAATCGTCTCCTTCGGGATTCTTTTCTCACCTCATTCACTCATGAACGAGAACTTGCTTCTTCCGTCTAATGCAAGACAGTTTGCACCTGAGCAAGACAGGTCTTTCACTTGAGCATTGGCAAGTAAGCAGTTCACAAGTCATTTTATCTTTCAGTCTCTTTGGGTCGAACTACGGTGTTCTGACTTCCTCATTGCACGAGAGGATACGTAGGCATAACTTAACAGTTATCGAACAAAAGTCTCTGTATATTCCCCCTCCTTCTAGCCTTATTCTTTAGCCTCATTATCATGAGCATTTGACTCTTATTCTTACACTAACACTTCACTTATACACTTCACTTCTTTACACTGACACTTGTACATCCTTTTCCAGTCTTTATACACAAATTGCATTGACACTACCCCTTTAAAACACAAATCTTTTAAGCGTGGATCCCGTCGAGTACGACGGACAATCTGGGTGCTAATACCTTCCCAGGTTGTAACCAACCCCCTTTCTCAGTCTCTTTGGTTTGCAACCGTCTTATCCATACCTTTTCTTAGGTTTATGCAGCATTACCTTTCCTTCGGGATAAAAATGCCTAGCTGGCGACTCTATTCATTCCCTGTGAGTTCACTCCTGTGTGTTCTCACATCCCTCTTTCGCCGACCGTTCGCGTCTGTACCTTTATCTGGGTTATTCCCATTTATCGGGAGCGACACCTTCCTCAGCTTAAATGTTCTCATCTATTATCCTTCTATTAGGATGGTGTAATGGGTCCATTAAATCCTTGATTATGGCTTAAACTCATTACTTAAAACTAAACAAAATCTCCAAAAACATCTAAATAAACACAAGTAGGTTAATGATCTTAATCCTACATCATGATAATTAAGTGTGAGGTGTTTACTTCATACTTAAGGTATTCTTATTACCCCTAATCAGAGGGAAGATGTGATGAGTTTACTAACTCTTGGTTTAGGCTTAAGCTCATTAACTTATGACAAACCTCAAAAAGCAATAAAAGACTGAAAACACAAAAAACAAACAATAATCGTCTCCTTCGGGATTCTTTTCTCACCTCATTCACTCACAAACGAGAACTTGCTTCCTCCGTCTTATGCAAGACATTTTGCACCTGAGCCAGGCAGGTCATACACTTGAGCATAGGCAAGCAAGCAGTTCACAAGTCAATTTATCTTCCAGTCTCTTTGAGTCGAACTACGGTGTTCTGACTTCCTCATTGCACGAGAGGATACGTAGGCATAACTTAACAGTTATTGAACAAAAGTCTCTGTATATTTCCCCTCTTCCAGCATTATCCTTTGAGCCTCATAGTCTTGAGCTTCACATTCTTTCCTTGCACTGATACTTCTTTTATTCACTTCAAACTTTCTTCCAGCACTGACACTTGCATTCTTTTCCAGCTTTTGCACACAAAATAGCACTGACACTACCCCTTTAAACACAAACTTTCAAGCGTGGATCCCGTCGAGTATGACGGACAGTCTGGGTGCTAATACCTTCCCAGGTTGTAACCAACCCCCTTTCTCAGTTTCTCTGGTTCGCGACCGTCTTATCCATCTTTTCTTAGGTCTATGCAGCATTACCTTTCCTTCGGGATAAAAATGCCTAGCTGGTGACTCTTTTCTTTTCAGTTCACCCTTGTGTGTTTTCTTCTTTCGCCGACCGTTCGCGTCTGTACCCTATCTGACCCGGTGTCATTTGGTGGGAGCGACAGCTTGGCGACTCTGTGCTACAGATTTCCTGTAGTGCTAGGGCTATCTGGGAAGCCTACTAAGTCTGGATGACCTTTATTATGACCTTCAGAAGCTGAGGTGAATTAGAGGAGGATCTTTTATGGTTATTGTAAACACTGTACCTCCGGGTCAGAAGTGTTTACACTTCTCATAACTGATCCAAGTCTGAGGATCTTTGTTTAGAACATTACCTGTGAGGGGGTTGGGCTGTTTACAGGTTTGCAGGTACCCTTGGCCACATCATACCCTGTTACTATTTTGTTTAAGAGTACCTCATTTTGGACAGTTCTTGTGATCAAACCCTGGACATGTGACTCTTTATTTGAGTCCCCCACCTTGGTTACTGGATTTCTAAGCCTTCATCTGGACCTTTGAACATATATGGACTTATATCAAGACAGATAATCAGATACGGCTTGATCACAAATCCTTGCATATCATTTGCATATATCATCATTGCATCATTTAACATTTGTTTATTTGCTTTTCAGGGTATCCATTTCATTGTATCTTGGTTTTGGTTTTGACCCCTTCATCTGCATAGACCTCTGCTTCAGCTGTCTCCATCAGTTATCTGCTTCAGTTATCCCTACCCTCACCATCATCGGTCTATCAGAGACTTATCTCCAGTCTTAGTTAGTGATCTTTATCAGCACTCATCTTTAGCTTCTTCATCTGCACTCATGACTACTCCCAGGAAGAGCAACATATCCTATCACTTCTTTGAGCCTGTATTGACTGGCATCAGGCAGGTCCAGTCACTCATCACCCCTGACCACATACCACTGTTTAGAGAGCACTATGGAGGTATCCTGTACATGGTTATGGACCTTGATCCTTCTCAGAGGAGCATGATCCACACATGCTTACAGTTTTATGATCCACCACTGAGATGCTTCACATTTCCAGACTTCCAGTTAGGGCGTATACTGGAAGAGTTTTCTTCATTGATTGGAGTACCTATCAGGGGTGGAATCCCTTTCAACCCGGAGATGACAGCTCCCAGAAATAAAGAGATAGCAAAGGCACTGTACTTGGAGCCTGCCTTGATTGAGCAAAGTATGACAACAAAAGCTGGGATCCCTGGTTTGCATTTGGACTTCTTGGTTTCTCGGGCCATCCTGAAACCTTCATTGGGAGAATGGAGGGCAGTCTGTGCACTGTTAGCCCTCAGCATATATGGGGCTATACTGTTTGCAGATGAGCCTAAATTTGTCAGCAAGAATGCCATCTATCTGTTTCTTTTGAAAAACCCAGTACCCACATTACTGGGAGATTTTTACTACTCCATTCATCAGAGGAATGAGAAACAAAGGGGGAAGTTAGTAACATGTTGTGCTCCTTTGTTTTATACCTGGCTGCTCAGACACCTGCCTAAGTCAGATGCTTTCTTGAATCCCCACCAACAGAAGAATTGGGCCAAGAGGCTCATTGCCTTGACTTCAGATGATATTAGATGGTGCACCCAGAGCACCAAGGGCAAGGACATTATCACCAGCTGTGGACAATACCCAAATGTGCCTCAGATAGGAGTGAAGGGTTGCATCAACTACAATCCTTTGCTGTTTAAGAGATAACTGGGTTATGCCTTGGTCCACCCTCCCAGAGGACAAGATCTAGCTGAGACCCTGTATTGTGAAGTGAAACCTGATTCAGCTGCTGTCAGACAAGCATCCTGGGCTTGGGACAACGTCCAAACAAAAGGGATGGCTATTCTTGGAAGGTGTAATAATGTTGCTTCAGCTCAATACTATGACTGGTCCCGTACTAGAGCCCAAATTACCAGAATGCCTTTCATCTTGGAAGACATACCTGGACTATCTACAGTACAGCCAGCAGCAACTGTCAACCTAGAGGAATTTGAAAAGCTGAAGGAAAGGAATGAGAACTTATCTCAAGCCTTGAAGAAGACTCTTTGGGAAAGAAGTGATGGTCGTCTGGACATTGAGAGATTGGAGAAGCTTAGGGTGGAGCATCTTACCAAAATTGAGAAGACAGAGGACTACATCAGGAAAGCAAGAGCTGGGGAACAAATATTGAAGAATGCCTGTAAAGAAGCCAAGATTCAGAAGGCTAGGACTGAGCTCTATCTGCAAGAGAGTCGGGCTAGGTGGGTCAGGATCACTGAGGCCCGTACACAAGAAGACCAGAAGACTCAAGCCAAGATTGAACAGCTAGAGGCCAGTGATAAGAAGCAGTAGGAAGCTTTGTTGGCAGCCCAAAAGGAGATTTCAGAGTTGAAACTCAGAGCAGGAGTGAAGAGATCAAAGGACCAGGACAGGCATAAGAAGCTGACCACTGCCATTGCTACCAGGAACCTCCTCATTAGGACCATTACAGAGCACCCGGCTGGTCCAGTGACTGAGGCACTCCTGAAGGAGGTCAGAGAGGATGAGTTTGGACTGGATGTTTGATTTTTGTTTGTTGTTATTTCCATTTGATGTACTTTTCCTTTTATTGTATTTCGACCCTCCATGGGCATGTGTTGTAAAACAGACTATGTATTGTTCACCATTTGTAATATATTCTAGTTTGTTTCCATTTGGGCTTTTCTCTCAACAACATCAAGCATCTTCCTTGAGGTCTGGAAAGGTCAAAACCAAGAACCAAACCGGATACCTTGGAAAACAAATAAGCATACTGCATTGCATACTAAATTTTGTTTTGTTTTGTAGGTTTTGTTATTATTGTTTCTAACTTTGTTGTGACTTCAGGAAACATTGCTCGTCGCCGAGTGTTCCCTGTCAACCGCGCGCACCGGTACCCGACTCGTAATAACCTTCCCGGTATTCAAATGGAACAAGTACAGCAGGATCTGACAGAGGTCAGAAATCAGATGACCAATGAGAGATTAGAGATGAAAAATCAGATGTCTCAATTCATGGCAGTGATGATTGGCTTAGCCCAAAGTCAAGAAAGGTTAAGAGAGCTGGTGGAAAGACAAACTCCTGAGGAGACTCATCTTGGAACAGGAGGAACTAGTAACAATGAACGGGGCCAGCCTCGTATTGACCCACCAGTATTTCGACCTCATCTGGATCTAGAAGTTAACATCCCGAGAAATGTACAAGGCAATACTGCTGGGGGGAGAATCTTGCAAGAGGATCCCCAAGAAGAACAGTTTACTGTTATGGGGGCTGGAGATGAAGAATATGACAGGAGATTGGACGAAATTGCTGAAAAATTAAGATCTTTGGAGTCTCAGAATTCCTTGGGCTTCGATGTGATGGATATGGGACTAGTGGATGGGGTGAGAATTCCCCACAAATTCAAACCCCCATGCTTTGAAAAGTACAATGGTACCTCCTGTCCACGAACTCACCTGCAGTCTTTCCTGGGAAGACTCAAAGCGTACACCATGGATGAAAAGTTGTGGATGTTCTACTTTGAAGATCGTCTGACTGGGGCTTCAAGAGAGTGGTATTCACACCTATCTAGGGCCACCATAAGATGCTGGAAAGATTTGGCTGAAGCTTTCATCAGACAATATCAATACAACCTAGACATGGCTCCCAATAGGACCCTCCTAATGGGAATGTCTCAGTCCTCTAGAGAGAGCTTCAGGGAGTATGCCCAAAGGTGGAGACAGCTTGCTGCTGCTGTCCAACCACCCATTCCAGAGAGGGAAATGGTTGACATGTTCATGAACACATTACAAGGGACTTATATTGATAGACTGGCTGCTTTCTCCTCTACCAATTTTGCTGACGTAGTCATAGCTGGTGAGAGAATTGAAAGTCTCTTGAAGATGGGTAAGATCTCCGACAGTGGTGCAAGTTCATCCAGCAACTCCAGAAAGCCTTTTGTGGGACCCCGAAGGGCCGGTGAAACAAATTCCATTCATGCAAGCAGGGGCAGGCCTCAGTATGTGCACCGGTCAGTAGCAGCAGTTACCATTCTAGCACCGATTCCTCAACAATCAACATATCCTCAACAACAACAACCACAGTATCAACAACAAGTTCATTATCCGCAACAAAGGTCGTACAACAACAACAACAACCAACAACAGCGTCCTTTCCAGCAATGGCCATCACAAGCAAACAGAGTAATTGACCCAATCCCAATGTCGTATGCTGCACTCTTGCCACAACTCCTGAAGCTCAACCTAGTTGAGTTAAGGACATTGGCACCTCCTGATCCCACCAATATGCCAAAGAATTATGATGCAAATGCCAGGTGTGCATTTCACTCAAATGCACCGAGGCATAATACTAAAAAATGCAGGGCCCTACAGATGAAAGTCCAAGATCTAGTGGACTCAAAAGCTCTCAACTTCGCACCTCCTCCGAATGTCACAAGAAATCCAATGCCTAGTCACAACGGGCCTAGGATTAATGCTATTGAGGAAGGCAAACCATCCACCTTAATCACCAGTGTTGCGCAGATCCGAACACCTCTGGTTGAAATCAAAGCTCAGCTGTTAGAATGCCAAGTGTTCCCCGGATGTGAGATAGGCTGTGGATATTGCAATATTGCTGTCAATGGGTGTGAAAGGCTGAGGAACGGCATAGATGGTCTTATTAAGGATGGTATCCTTCAGATTACAACAACAGCAACTATAACTCCAACAATCCCTTTATCAACAATCACAGATACTCCTACAACGTCAGCAACCATTGTTCCAATGGATTCTACTACAACTCCAACAACGGCTCAATCAATCACTTCAATGGATGCAAGTTCAGTCACCATTCCTGCTACAACTTCAACACCCATCTAGTCAACAGTGCCTTCTACAACATCAGCAGCAATTAGTGAAAGTGTCTCAACGGTTACAATATACTACGATCCTGCAAATGTTCCTGCCAACAACTCACAAAATGCTACTCCTATCAGAACACCAGTTACCATATACTATAATCCACACACCATTGTGGTCCCTTCTGCAGTTGCTATCAGTCCAGTCACTATCACAGTGCCTGGGCCAGTTCCTTACGAAAGCAATAATGCCATCCCTTGGCATTACGGCTCAGATCTATACTGCGAGGGGCATAGAATCACTTTAGAATCATCAACTTCTTCACCTCAGATAGACAATGTGGGGGGAGGCGGAGGCTTCACTCGAAGCAGGCGTCTCTTTGCCTCGCAAATTCCAAGACCCATTGCTGAGGCAGAAGCTGCTGCCAAGGCAAAGGGGAAGAGCATGGTGCAAGAAGAACAAGTTGCTAAAGAAGCTTTGAAGACTCCTTTTGATCAAGAGGTTGATGAATTCATGAGAATCATAAAGAAAAGTGATTACAAGGTAGTAGACCAGCTTCACCAAACACCTTCCAAAATCTCCATACTATCATTGCTAATGTGCTCTGAGGCTCATCGAAACGCACTATTAAAGGTCCTGCATGCAGCTTATGTGCCGGAGGAGATTACTGTCAATCAGTTAGAGGCTGTGGTTGGAAATGTCAACGCTAGTCATGGACTAGGATTTACCAACGCTGATCTGACAACGGAAGTTCACAATCACAACAAGGCTTTGCACATTACCTTGGAGTGTAAGGGTGCAGTTCTTTCTCACGTGTTAGTAGACACAGGGTCATCCCTCAATGTCCTACCCAAGAAAGCCCTTGTGAAGATGGAGTATGATGGATTGGCACTACGCCCGAGCAACTTGGTAGTGAGAGCCTTTGACGGTTCTAAAAGATCAGTTCTGGGAGAGATAGAATTACCAATAATGATTGGCCCACAGATTTTCAAAACGACCTTCTTTGTGATGGATATACAGCCTGCCTACAGCTGTCTATTGGGTAGACCATGGATACACGCCGCTGGCGCCGTGACATCAACCCTTCACCAGAAGTTAAAATTTGAGTGGGAGGGCCAAGTCATTACCATTTGTTGGGAAGAGGATATCTTTGTTAGCCAGCTGGCTACTTTCAAATACATTGAAATGGATGGCGAGATCCATGAAACCATGAGTCAAGGGTTTGAGGCCTTTAATATTAATGAAACATCTGCTATGCTAGGGACCTCCATTACATCATATCAGCAAGCCCGGAAGGTTGTTGAGGAGGGTACCGCTCAAGGCTGGGGTAAGCTGCTGCACGTGGAGAAGAAAGAAGACCGATTCGGGTTGGGTTACAGACCAACTCGGAAAGATGCTCACCCCGGATGCTGTGAATAGCTTGGAAGATGAGTCAGAAGACGAGCGCAACCTGGAAAGCTGGATACGTCCAAGGATCCCGGGGAACCATGTCTCAAACTGGTCTTCCCAGGAA
Organism: Lathyrus aphaca; assembly: GCA_963966055.1. Classification (NCBI taxonomy): domain Eukaryota; kingdom Viridiplantae; phylum Streptophyta; class Magnoliopsida; order Fabales; family Fabaceae; genus Lathyrus; species Lathyrus aphaca. Next base: position 228,418,122 of record OZ014520.1, on the reverse strand, counting down.
ATTATAAGAGTTACTCCTGCAAAGTAATTATTATTTCCTGTATTTTAAAAGCATGCATCAAGTCCTGCATCTTGTCCAAGATGTCAGGACTCATTTTGTAATCGGGCCATCTTGTATTTTGTGCAAAGATAAATTAATGAATATCAGGACATCTTTTGCAAATGAGTCTTTTCTTTTCCGCTCACTGTTTTTCATTTTTCACTTTTTGTACAAAAATAAAATGGCAATGTTTTTCAAAATAAATAACTTCATTTTCACTTTTTCTAAATAAGATAAAACTGATCACTAAAATGAACAAATCTAAAACCTTGCAGAGAATGCCCTCCAGACTGCACCGACAACAACACTGCTATGACTTCGTATGACTTTGACAATCCGATCAATCAAGCTGATGAAGGGGTTGAAGAAGATTATGAGCTACCTGAAGAGCTAGCCAGGTTGTTAAGACAAGAGGAGAAGGTTATCACTCCTCATCAGGAGGAAGTTGAAACGGTTAATCTTGGTACGGAAGAAGACTTGAAAGAAGTCAAGATCGGGGCCTGCCTGCAAGATTCAGTGAAAGAGCAACTGATTGACATGCTTCGGGAATATGTGGATGTTTTTGCTTGGTCTTATCAAGATATGCCAGGGTTGGACACCAACATCGTTATGCACAAGCTGCCTCTGAAAGAAGACTGTCCGCCAGTAAAACAGAAGCTGCGCCGTACTCACCCAGATATGGCAATAAAAATAAAAGAAGAGGTACAAAAATTGTGGTACGCCGGTTTCCTTGCTGTAACTAGTTATCCGCCGTGGGTTGCTAATATTGTACCTGTGCCTAAGAAGGATGGCAAGGTGAGGATGTGTGTGGATTACCGGGACCTGAACAGAGCTAGCCCGAAGGATGATTTCCCATTACCTCACATTGATGTATTGGTTGATAACACAGCTCAGTTCTCGGTGTTCTCCTTCATGGATGGATTTTCAGGATATAATCAGATCAAGATGTCACCTGAAGACATGGAGAAGACAAATTTCATCACACCCTGGGGCACATTCGTTTATAAGGTAATGCCATTCGGACTGAAGAATGCGGGTGCCACTTATCAACGGGCTATGGTAACATTATTCCATGACATGATCCATAAAGAAATTGAATGTTATGTGGATGACATGATTGCCAAGTCCCTCCCGGAAGAAGACCACCTGGTGAATCTTTTGAAGCTATTCAAGCGTCTGAGGAAGTACCAATTGAAGTTAAACCCCAACAAATGCACATTCAGGGTGCGATCCGGTAAGCTGCTGGGATTTATTGTGAGTGAAAAGGGAATTGAAGTTGACCCTGACAAAGTCAAAGCCATCCAAGAAATGCCTGCACCGAAGACTGAAAAAGAAGTTCGGGGGTTTCTAGGGAGATTGAACTACATTTCACGGTTCATATCTCATCTTACGGCAACCTGTGAGCCTTTGTTCAAGCTGTTAAGAAAAGAACAAACGGTCAGGTGGAACGAAGACTGCCAAAGGGCTTTTGACAAAATCAAGGAATACTTAAAAGAGCCTCCGATCCTTATGCCTCCAGTTGAGGGAAGACCTCTAATCATGTACTTGACAGTATTAGAAGAGTCAATGGGGTGTGTGTTGGGCCAGCATGACGAGTCTTGTCGAAAAGAGTATGCGATATACTACCTAAGCAAATAGTTTACCGACTGTGAACAACGTTATTCACTGCTCAAGAAAACTTGATGTGCTTTAGCGTGGGCTGCTCGCCGACTAAGGCAGTATATGTTGACCCACACTACCTTATTGATCTCCAAGATGGACCCAGTCAAGTACATATTCGAGAAGCCAGCACTTACCGGACAGGTTGCAAGATGGCAAATGATCCTCACAGAATATGACATTCAGTACACATCTCAAAAGGCCATCAAAGGCAGTGTATTGTCTGATTATCTTGCTGAGAAACCCATTGATGATTACCAGCCTATGAGATTTGACTTCCCTGATGAAGACATCATGTTCATAAAAGCAAAAGATCATGAAGAGCCTGTTCACACTGAAGGGCCTGACCCAGAAGAAGAATGGATTATGATGTTTGACGGGGCTGTTAATATGAATGGTCATGGTGTCGGTGTAGTATTCATTACACCTAAAGGAGTTCATATGCCTTTCTCGGCAAAGCTCACCTTTAACTGCACTAACAACGAAGCTGAATATGAAGCTTGTATTATGGGTCTTGAGGAAGCCATTGACCTCAGGATCAAGACTTTGACTGTGTTCGGAGATTCAGCTCTGGTAATTAATCAAACCAACGGCAAATGGTACACTCACTAGGATCATCTGATACCTTACCGGGACTATACAAGGAGATTACTGACTTTCTTCACTACAGTCAAGCTTGAGTATATCCCTCGAGATGAAAATCAATTTGCAGATGCTCTGGCTACTATTTCATCCATGATCAAAGTTCAAGCTGCCAACTTTGTGCCTCAGATTTCAGTATCCAGACTTGATAGACCAGCATACGTATTTTCAGCGGACCTTGCAAAAGATGATCAGCCTTGGTTTCACGACATCAAATGCTTCTTGGAGGATCAAACATACCCACCTGGGGAATCTTCCAATGATAAGAAGACATTAAGAAGGTTGGCTGGTAGTTTCTTCTTGAATGCTGATGGCTCCCTGTACAAGAGGAACTTTGATATGGTACTTCTCAGATGTGTTGATAGGGCAGAAGCAGACTTATTGATGCACGAGGTGCACGAAGGATCTTTTGGTACCCATGCTGGAGGGCATGCTATGGCTAAAAAGTTGCTAAGATCAGGTTATTATTGGATCACAATGGATGCAAACTGTTGTACTTATGCCAGAAAATGCCATAAATGCCAGATTTATGCGGATAAAGTGCATGTGCCTCCGAATCCTTTGAATGTGATGTCTTCACCCTGGCCCTTTGCCATGTGGGGCATTGATATGATTGGGAAGATCGAACCGACGACTTCAAATGGCCACATATTCATCCTGGTTGCCATTAACTATTTTACCAAGTGGGTTGAAGCAGCTTCGTATGCAAATGTCACCAGGCAAGTGGTAACCCGATTCCTGAAAAGAGACATCGTCTGTCGGTATGGAGTACCTGAGCGAATCATTACTGATAATGGTTCCAACTTGAACAACAAGATGATGGCAGAACTATGCCGGGACTTCAAGATCCAACACCACAATTCTTCTCCTTACAGGCCAAAGATGAATGGCGCTGTGGAGGCAGCTAACAAGAATATCAAGAAGATTGTGCAGAAAATGGTGGTCACCTACAAAGACTGGCATGAAATGCTACCATTTGCCTTGCATGGGTACCGTACATCAATCAGAACATCCACTGGGGCAACACCGTATCAGCTTGTTTATGGTATGGAGGCAGTCCTACCTGTTGAAGTTGAATTACCCTCCTTGCGGGTACTAATGGATGTTAAACTGAATGAAGCAGAGTGGGTCCGATCCCGGTACGAACAACTGAGTCTGATCGAAGAGAAGAGGTTAGCTACGATTTGTCATGGGCAGCTGTATCAGAAAAGAATGAAGAAAGCCTTCGATCAAAAAGTCAGGCTTCGGGAATACCAAGTAGGAGATCTTATGCTAAAAAGACTTCTCCCTCCTCATACAGACCATAGGGGCAAGTGGACTCCGAATTATGATGGTCCATTCATAGTAAAGAAAGTTTTCTCCGGTGGAGCACTGATGCTCAGTACTATGGATGGTGTAGATTTCCTGTCCCCTGTGAATTCAGATGCAATTAAAAAATACTTCGCATAAAATGACCTGCTGGACATAAAAACAGAATGTAAGTCCAGGCAAAAATAGGGCATCCCGGCGAGTCAAAAACAGAATAAAAGACTCGGGCAAAAATAAGGGAAAATAAATAAAAAATGTACACCCGCTGAGTTAAAAAGCCGCATTGGACAGCTCAGGCAAAAATGGGTATCCCGGTGGATTGAAAACCCGAAAGGGCGATCCACGCAAAATAAGGGAATAAGCGAACAAATGCATTCTGAATTCGTCTGTATCACTTACAACATGGCAAACTTCGAAAGGTTCGAGCATCGGTTAGAATTAGCCTTCTTCAGGAAGCAAGATGAGAAGAACGTCAATGTCATACAAGTCATAGCGAAAGGGAAGCACTGAAGCGTCATCAACATTACCAGCATCTTTTTGTTTCTCAATTTATAACAATCTCCTCATTTCAGGGGATCTGTTCCTTTGACTGTACTTGCCAATTCAGGGCACCCAAATTAATAAAATCAGATTTTCGGTCACATTTTGTCTCGTACATTTTCATTTGCAAAAATGTCCGATGTCCTTAATGTAATAGTTGCATAAATACAGATGCGTCTTTTCTTATTACATGCTTACAGGAAATATATTTGCTCCCGGGAGTGTCTAAACTCCTATGATGGAATCCAGTAAGGGATACCTCGGGATACTTGTACGTTTCTTTGTCATATAAGATTGCAGGTATTCAAAGTACGACATGGGGCATGAGAGCTTTTCCCCAGCAAGCTGTCTAAACATTACTTCCTCAACACATCTTCTACAAACAACATTGTAAGGGGCTCATTTCCCCAGCTAAATTCATTATCCTCAGTAGGATCCCCACAGAAATCCCTAGGAAGGTCGTTCAGTGATTGTTCCTCCTCAGCCAAGTGCAAAGACAGGGAACCATCCCCCTCCGCAGAGCTCCAGCCTCTATCCAGAAGAGCAATGTCTGAAGATCTCACAACAAAGTGACGGAAGATCCCGCAGACCCCAGCTGGGCCCCTCATTACCAAGATAGGTCTATCAGTGACCTATTTCCCCAAGCAGAGTCATATATATCAGATCTACCAATAATCTCGTCCCCAGCTGGGATTTTCTTTCAAGCGGATCAACCAAAGATCTTTACAGCGGCGGGATCCGAATCCCGGATCGATCTTTGCATAATCATAGCATTCGCATCATATTTCCCCCCAGAGCGTAGTATTCCGTCTAAAACGGAGCATTACGGCAAGAATCAAACATATTGCATAATCATAAGCCATGTTTTGAATCAAACCCTTGTAAATACTAACATTCCATCAACAATATACAAAATACCTCTCAAATTCCCCGGCAGAAAGCCAAAGCATCCTCTTTGCACTCACAAATACAGATACATGCTCCTTTTGGCACTTGTTCGTGTCATCATTCCCCAGTAAAGTCGCCCGAACGTTCTCTATAGACAAATACATATATATACACTTCCCTGACACCCGTCCGTGTCACCTTCCCCAGCATAGTTGCCTAAACACTTTGTAAATTGAATACTTGTTTATAATACACTTCTTCCGACACCCGTCCGTGTCATGCTCTCCCCAGCAAATTGAACACTCGTATGTGTCTCACTCATGTTTACTTTTTACAGATACTCGTCCGTATCTTGTATACACCACTTATCTTTCTCAGATTCAACACTCGTTCGTGTTCTTTGTTAACCAATTGATACTCGTCTGTATCATCATCTCTGAACATGCGTCAGCGTTTGTTTCTACCGATACTCGTCCGTATCAAAATCTTAAGGATGCTCGTCCGCATCTTTAACCTACACTGCGTCAAACACTTATACCTTTTCTTTCTTGAATTTAGACACTCGTCTGTGTCTACCATTCCCCAGAAGGGTTCTCGGCAAATCGCCAGTAAAAAAGCAAATTTCTTTTCTATCTGACATTCATCCTGTGTCATGATACTTTCGACAGTCGTACCCTGCCAGGTGATCGACCTTCACCTTTTTGATGATCGTCCTTCATCATCCCCAGCGGAGTCTCCGTTATTGGACCGCTTTTCCTATCCGACATTCATCCTATGTCGCGATATGTTAGCAGCCGTCCCCTGCTAGGTGATCATCCTTCACCTCTTGATGATCGTCCTTCATCATTTTATCCGATGGCCATCCCCGTCGTTGATCTTTTTATCTGACATTCGTCCAATGTCATGATAAACCCCGAGAGCAGCCGTGCCCTGCCAGGTGATCGTCCTTTACCTCTTGATGATTGTCCTTCGTCATGCTTATCCGATGGTCGTCCCCATCGTCGACCTTTTCTATCCGGCAGTCGTCCTATGTCGTGATACTTTTGGCAACCGTACCTTGCCAGGTGATCGGCCTTCACCTTAGATGGTCGTCCCTCATCTTATCCCCAACAGAGCAGTCGTACCCTGCTAGGTGATCGTCCGTCACCTTTGATGACCGTCCCTTATCATTCATCGCAAACCTGATGGCCGTCCCCATCATTGCCTTTAACTTAAAATCCCTAGAGAGTCTTATTTCTTTGCTTGATGGCCGTCCCCATCATGATCCCTTTATTTTCCCCATCATGTCGGTCGTCCCCGTCACTGCTTTATCCCCGGCAGTTGTCCCCTGCTCGATGATCGTCCTCCATCTCCCGCACTTTATAATCATACTTTACTTCCTTTTATAATCTATATCCCTTTTCTTCTTCATTCTGTGAGTGCAAATCTTGGGATGTCTTTGGTATTCAACCACGAGTTATCTTGTTTGTCTGTTAAGTCGTCGCTTACATCCTACACAACTAACTCATGTTTGAATAGGGGCAGCTGTAAACACCCCAAATTTTCCCTCACTAATTTCACCATGGCTTTTGATTCTTTTCATTTGCATAAGTTTAATCATATCATCTCATATTGCATTTTGTTTCACTGCATAGGTTCTAAGTCATCTGCATCTAGGGTTTGTGATTTGAGCCATCCCTGAGCCACATGAGCCACCCCAAAGGTCATCAATCATCTCAAGAGGGTCCATGTATGTTCAAACATCATATTATATCCTCCCAAGATCAAGAAAGCCAGAAAATCACAAGAACTAAGAAAGGCATGGAAGCAGAGCCAAGCTTAACTGCATAGATGACCTAAAATTAGGGTTTTGGTTTCAGAGACCATAACTCCAAAAATTTTGGTCATTCTTGTTTCTATTGGTCTCTATGTGTTATAAGGATCACACACACCAATTTTCATGAAGAAATTCAATGGGGAAGGCATCTGATCAATAGATGACTTCTTGAGCAAGTTAGTGCAAAATCAGGGCATCTGAGGCCCCCAATCACCCAACCAAAGGGTCTTCATCATTATTTTGGATGTATATGATCTTTATTTGATCTTAGAAGAAGTTAGAAGTTCACAAAATTGAATAATTTCAAGCCATTTGCAAAGTTGCCATTTTGGGAAAGTGACTTGTATTGAAAACTTGCCATTTTGGGAAAGTTTTTCAACCTCCTCTTTTTGATTCAAAAATGCTTCAAATGAAAAATTCTTGGTCATGAAAGTTGTAGATTGGATCATTCCCTTTTCAAAAAGTACAAGAACTTGATCTAATTCATCATAGAACTCAAGTTATGGCCTTGCAAAGTTGGGAAAAATCACTAAATTTCACTTATGCACCAAAGAGGGAAGTTTGCAAAAACACTTGCCAAAGCCAAATGTGACCTCTAATTGACTTCTAAGCATTGCACAAACATCACACATGACCTAAAATTCAGAATTTCCCAAGGGATTTCTCATTTACATGCCTTGAATTACAAGTCACCATAAGGCATTTCTCATGAATCTTCAAGATTGGAATTTTTGCAAAAGGGACTTATAATGATTGGATTAGTTGTTAAGTGATCTCAAAACATTATGACAACTTCATATGGTCCATTTTTCTGCAATTGGCCCAAGAGTTCATAGGATTCTTTGCCTTGGTTCACAAAGATTTCCAAAGAGGGAAAAGTTGCAAGAGCCATGCTACCACTTGCCTCAGCCATTACAGCTGCACAAAAACAATCCAAAGGCCTTCCTTGATCCATGCTGAGCCCAGCCATGCCCCTAATCTTCCTCTGACCCGAGCCATACCTATGGTACACAAAGTCATGACTTTTTGCATCTTTTCCCATACCAATCAAACTGTGACATTACCAACCCTCTGCCCAATCAGAACTTAATATGTGGACCTCAAAGACTTGAAACACACACACACACACACAAGCCAGCATCCTCCCATAAGCAAGGATTCACAAAAACTGTCAAAATCTTCACCTCTTCGAAACTTCTCCCATAGCCATCAAACTTCCATTTTTTCTTCACCAATGAGTCACATATCATCCAAGGAACAATAATCAACCATCAAAACATCCTGAAACACCACATACCAAAACCTCAAAACCTGCTACACCAGAGCTGGAACTTCAAAGCCAGCCACTCCCAAGGTTTTCTAAGCTTCATTTCATCATCAGGGGGTTCAAAGAGGTGGAATTGCAACAAAGGAAAAGCCAGAAAGCCCAGAACCAGAAGGTTCAACCTCAGGTATAGCTCATGAACTTTTTTCTCAGAAGTTTATTTTTAAGTTCTTTTATGATTCCTTGAGTTCCCCTGGTCATGGGGATATGATTATTATTGAAAATGGTTGAGAAACCACCATGTATGCAAGCTCTGAAATTTCTGCCCATTTCACGTTTTGGTTCGATTCTTGCTCATGATGCGAAATAAATGTTATTTGATTGAGGGTTTAGGTTTAGGATTGTTAGGGGATCATTTCTGGGCAAGAAATTTGAGGATTAGAGGCTTAGGGAAGAAACTAGGGTTTGAGTTCACCGGAGAAGATGACTGGAACACTGTTCCGGTCACCTGAAAGTACTTAGCCCTAATCTGCGTAATTAATGAAATTTGAATATTAGCCCTTGGATTAGTCCTTCCCGCGTGAGGTGAGTGGTCCAGATCAAGTCATTTAACCCTAATTCAGTTTTATTAATTTAATTAAATGTAATTAGGTTAATTAAACTGAAACGAATCTCAGCCTTTAAAAGGCGCGCGCGCAGTCAACCTCTTTTTCTCCAGTTCAAATCTAGGCCTTTGGATCTACATACTTTCTCTTTTAATTCATTTTTATTGCATTTTAATTGTATTTCTTTCCACATTTTATTAAAAATAGTAAAACCTTTCTAAAAAATTTCATTTTTTGCATCATGACTTAAAATATTTTTCTCATTTTGAAAATTATTTTTATTTTATTTTTTGCATAAATTTCGTATTTTTAAAATATTTAAATGTTTATTTTAATTAATCAATGAGAGTTAATTAATTAAAATACCATTTAAGTTTCTAAAAATCACCAAAAAAATCACATTGCATCTTGATACATTTAGAAACATTATTAAACCCTTCAAACAAATTTATTTTTGGTTCTTGACCTATTTTGACATTTTTCCTTGGAATTAGGGTTCTTAAAAGTCAATATTTTTGCCCTAACTTAGAAAAATTCATTCTGCCTAACCTTGAAGAGTTTAATGATGGTTCTTTTTGCATTGCATTCCTCATGTCATGTAGTTTCTAGGATAAAAAATTTTAGAATCATGTTTGATCATTGCATCATCCATTTGCCTTGTTTTGCTTTCATTTCATGTCATATGCATTCATGAACTTTCATGCCTCCTTTCATGTTTCATTTGCCCCTTCATTGCTTGTATGATCATCCACATCTCATGACATCCATTTGCATCATCTCTTAGCATCATTCACATCTTGATATGCTTCTGACTTTGGCTTTCATCTTGGCATTTCATCTCATTTTCATTTCATTTCATCTCCTTTTGCTAACTTTTCAGGTGGTAAGTGTTTGAGAAGTGAATTTGCCTTCAATTCTCATAATCTCTTCTCATCTCTCTTATGCATCATTGATGCATTTTTAATTGTGAATTAGAGTGAGCTTGCTCATTCATGCTCCTTCCTCTCTTTCTTTCCCCAAGCAACTTATCTTCTTAAGTGAAGTAAGTTGTCTTGCTTCTTCTGCTTCTCCTTCCTTCATCCTGCTTCTTCCTTGGTGGTTTCTCTCTTGAAGATCTCTTGCAAGCCTCATGAACCCTAGGAACTCCCAAGCATGATCACAATTAGGGTTTGATTAGTCCCCCATTTAGTTTTACCTTTGTGTCATCTTTGTGTCTTCTCTCCTCATCTCTTAACCAAGGACTAAACCTTAAAGGTTTTAAGGCTTTGTGATTAAGTTTATGCCTGCATCCTTCTATTAGGATGGAGTGTATGACTTTAATCCTAGGTGTTAAGCCCTTAATGTGTTTAAATCCTTTAAGCAATCCACTTAATAATCACTAAGACATCAAGCTTGTAACTTGGGCCTTGCATTAGGGTTCTAATTCTTCCTTAAATGGTTAAGAAGGACTAACCCTAGTGTTAATGGACAAGTCCTCCTCAAGTTGTCTTACAAATCATAAAATTCACTCCTTAATCTTACCATCAATTAAAATCCACTTTAATAAAGACTTTGTTTTGTCATGAGGTTAATCCCTAATCATGGATTGAGTTGAGGAGCCTTCCTCAGCTTAAATGTTCTCATATATTATCCTTCTATTAGGATGGTGTAATGGGTCCATTAAATCCTTGATTATGGCTTAAACTCATTACTTAACACTAAACAAAAACTCCAAACATATCTAAATAAACACAAGTAGGTTAATGATCTTAATCCTACATCATGATAATTAAGTGTGAGGTGTTTACTTCATACTCAAGGTATTCTCATTACCCCTAATCAGAGGGAAGATGTGATGAGTTTACTAACTCTTGGTTTAGGCTTAAGCTCATTAACTTATGACAAACCTCAAAAAGCAATAAAAGACTGAAAACACAAAAAACAAACAATAATCGTCTCCTCCGGGATTCTTTTCTCACCTCATTCACTCACAAACGAGAACTTGCTTCATCCGTCTTATGCAAGACAGTTTGCACCTGAGCCAGACAGGTCATACACTTGAGCATAGGCAAGCAAGCAGTTCACAAGTCAATTTATCTTTCAGTCTCTTTGAGTCGAACTACGGTGTTCTGACTTCCTCATTGCACGAGAGGATACGTAGGCATAACTTAACAGTTATCGAACAAAAGTCTCTGTATAGTCCCCCTCTTCCAGCATTATCCTTTGAGCCTCATAGTCTTGAGCTTCACATTCTTTCCTTGCACTGATACTTCTTTTATTCACTTCACACTTTCTTCCAGCACTGACACTTGCATTCTTTTCCAGCTTTTGCACACAAAATAGCACTGACACTACCCCTTTAAACACAAACTTTCAAGCGTGGATCCCGTCGAGTACGACGGACAGTCTGGGTGCTAATACCTTCCCAGGTTGTAACCAACCCCCTTTCTCAGTTTCTCTGGTTCGCGAACGTCTTATCCATATTTTCTTAGGTCTATGCAGCATTACCTTTCCTTCGGGATAAAAATGCCTAGCTGGCAACTCTTTTCTTTTCAGTTCACCCTTGTGTGTTCTCTTCTTTCGTCGACCGTTCGCGTCTGTACCCTATCTGACCCGGTGTCATTTGCTGGGAGCGACATAGAGGCAGCAAACAAGAATATCAAGAAGATTGTGCAGAAAATGGTTGTCACTTACAAAGATTGGCATGAGATGTTACCATTTGCGTTGCATGGGTACCGAACGTCAGTCAGGACGTCAACATGGGCAACTCCCTTCTCTCTAGTATATGGTATGGAAGCAGTCCTGCCTGTTGAAGTAGAGATTCCTTCATTGCGTGTGATGTGGATGTGAAGCTTGATGAGGCTGAATGGGTACGGGCTCGTTACAACCAGCTATGTCTAATTGAGGAAAAGAGATTAGCGGCTATCTGTCATGGTCAGCTTTATCAGAGAAGAATGAAGCGTGCATTCGACCAACGAGTACGTACTCGAGAGTATCAAGTGGGAGAGCTTGTGCTAAAGAGGATCGTTCCTCCAGGTTCAGATCACAGGGGAAAATGGACCCCAAACTACGAAGGACTATTCATAGTGAAGAAAGTCTTCTCAGGAGGAGCACTGATGCTCACCACTATGGATGGAGACGACTTCCAATCCCCTGTTAACTCGGACGTAGTTAAAAAATACTTCGCATAAAGAGACCCGCTGGACACAAAAATAGAATTATAGTCCAGGCAAAAAAAGGGCCTCCCGGCGAGCTAAAAACAGAATAAAAAGCTCGGGCAAAAGTTAGGGAAATAAATATAAAAAAGTGTACACCCGCTGAGTTGAAAAGCCGTATTGGACAGCTCAGGCAAAAAAGGGTATCCCGGTGGATTGAAAACCCGAAAGGGCGATCCACGCAAAACAAGGGAATAAGCGAACAACTACGATCCGAGTAATCTGAACCACGTCATCGTTTCATACAACTTGACAATATCAGAAGGATAGGAAACAGTCCCCTCATCTTCTCAGAAAGCAAAAGCAGAACGGAAAGTCTCGAAGACATGCTGGTCATAGCAGAAATGGAACTCCTTGGAATGTCGTGTCCATTTCCATTAGGATAGTTTCTTTTCTCAATTTTATGGTAGCTACCTCTTTCCAGGTGGTTACTTCCTGATGTAAATCTTTGCCTATTCAGAGGCCTTTCAATAAAAAGAATATTCAGTCAAAAAATTGTGTGTGTTTATTTTTGTTTGCAAAATGTCCTGAATTTTTGGCAAAAATAGCATTGCATTAAAACATGGTGATAATTTTAAAAGAAAATGACATGCAGGGAAACTGTAAGCCCTCTTTGAGTGTCGGGCGACTATGGATGGACAGATCATACCATGCAAGTCCCCGGGGAATACTTGTGTTTTCTGTTGTTGCAGGTTGCAGGATGGCGTCACATTCTCCCAAGCAATTTGCTCTTCCCCGGTAGAGTATCTCCAGCAGAATTCTTCCCCAACTAAGCCTTGGCAGTAGCCCAAGTAGTTTATTCTTCCCAATGGAGTATGCCCAGCAGGAAGCTGAGTGCCTGAGTGGCCCCACAGAGTTAGAATTGTCAAAGTTCTATTCCCAGTAAGGGTCACAGCCAGAGTTCAGAATCAGTATGTTCTCCCCAGCCAGAGCATTGTTGAAGCATCTTTCCCAGCCAAGCCTGAGGATGACCTGTCCCCACAGAGTTCATATCTGATTTTCACTTCCTTCAGTGAAATATTCCCCAGCAAAGGTGCCATACTATTGGTCAATTTGATGATACATCCAGGTATTCATCACCTCAGTCAAAGCATCTCAACTAGTGCTTCCCCTGCAGAGTTGTACCTCTTGTTGCCAATCAGGCATTTGTTTGTTGCTCATCTGTAATCTCTAGCACTCGTCTGTGCTCTTGATTTGTTTGCTGCTCGTCTGCACTTCCCAGCACTCGTTTGTGCTTGATATTTATTTCTGAGTGCTCGTCTGCATCTTTCAACACTCGTATGTGTTATCCCTTTGGTATTGCTCGTTTGCTCTCCCCAGTAGTGGTCCCTGATTACCTTAATGTTGCTCGTCTGCAATTCTCAACACTCGTCTGTGTTGGATCTGTATGATCATTTTGCTGTTGCTCGTCTGCAATTTCCCAACACTCGTTTCTGTTTAATACCCAGTATTTGATGATGCTCATATGCAATTTCCAACACTCGTATGTATTCGGTATGTGATGATTGAAGCTTGTCTGGTTTGTTTGGATACTCGTCTGTATCATCCCCAACACTCGCCTGTGTTTGGTATGTAATCTTTGTTGGGTCTCTATTTGAAGCTTGTCTGCTTTGTTTGGATACTCGTCTGTATCATCCCCATCACTCGTCTGTGTTAGCTTATATCTGTATGTGTGAATTTGTTGATTATCCTGTTACTCTGTTGTATTGCTACTTCAAATGCTCGTCTGTGTTTGAATTTCTGGTATTCGTCTATACCAGTTGTTGATACTCGTCTGTATCATCGCCTGAAGCGCTTGTCTGTGTTTCTCAGATCATCGTCTGATACTCGTCTATATCATTGACTTATGGCACTCGTCTGTGTTATCTTGATGACCATCCAATACTCGTCTGTATTGAAGAGGTTTCAAATCTTGACAGTGGGAATTAATGTCAAAATGGTTACCGGTCCTGGCTTAACAGGTAAATCCGAAGGAGGCTCGTCTGTCTCAGGCACCAATTATGTTTGTTGCACCTGGCGTAACAGGTTTTCTCGAAGAAGACTCGTCTGTCTTATCTCATATATCCACGGATAATATATGAAGAAGGTTTGTCTACCTTTATTATGCATGTCTATCCCACAGACTTCAGTGCATCCCGGTCCTGGCGTAACAGGTATATCCGAAGTAGATTCTTCTATCTCAGGTCATATGTTCTTGCAAGGTGTTTGAGGACTCGTATGTCCATTTCCTGGCGTAACAGGATTGTTTGAAGACTCGTCTGTCAAAGCATTCTTATTCCAGATACTAGTTTCAAATTGGAAGAAGCTCGTCTGCTTTTTCTCCCCTTCAGTCACCAAAGCGTCATTTGGTTGGGTTTATTTCCCAGTGTTGCATTCTTCGTCAGAGTGCAAATTTCAGGTCTTTTTGGTATTCAACCACAGTTTATCTTGAACGGTCGATAGCCCGTGCTACCATCCTTTTCAGATTAACTGATGATTGAATAGGGGCAGCTGTAACACCCCAAATTTTCCCTCTTCATTTTAAGCATCATATCATATCATATTCATCATGAACATATCATTTTCTTAGCATCCTAGCATGGAAAGATGAGGCATAACATTCTTCATGTCCTAACATCAAGCATATGATCATCTGTGGAGGTTCTTAAAGCATTTCAAGCCATGACAAGGGTCCCAATGGTTTTTTACAAGTCTTATGATGGGTCTACACTCCATTTACAATTTCAAGTCCATTGGCAAAATCTCAGAAGATTGCATGATCACCAGAGATGTCAGGACAAGGCAAAGCTCCTACACAAGGCACCTAAATTAGGGTTTGAGATTCAAGCATCAAAACTCCACAACTTTGGCCATTTAATTTGGGCAAAGTCTTCTATATGTCAATAGGATCCTAGGTGTCAATTTTCATGAGAAAATTCTATGTGGAAGTCAGAAAATTCTTCAGTTGCTTGCAGATGAAGTAATTGGTCAACTGTGCCTGTAAAAAGTCAACTGTGTGATTTCAAGGGGTCTAACCCAATTTTTTTGGCCAAGGGGTGTCCTTACACTGTTATAAGAGGTTTGAGATGCTTAAAGATCAAGAATCATGGATATTTGAGGCTTTTTGCAAAAATGGCACAAACTTGGTTTTGAGAAATTTCCAAATTTGGCAACTTTTGCCCTAATTTTCAAATGGCCTTAACATGATCAAAAATTCTTCAAATGGACCAAAGTCAAACATGAAAGTTGGAGATTAAGGGCTCCCATTTTCAAAAAGTACAAGTACTTTTTCATGGGACTTGTGGTTCATCCTAGAGGTCCTTCAAAAAACTCACCAAAACTAGGGCAAATTCAAAATTCATGCATGCAACCAAAGGCAAAAAGCTTCAAAACTTAATTGTAAGACTTGGTATGGTTCAAGTTTGTTCACAATGATAAAATACAAAGCCTTTGGATCATTTTGCTCAAGATAAACTCACAAATTCGTGCACTACAAGTTGGTTGTTCAAAAAATGCAAAATTGGCCAAATCATGAGAAGTGTGTGATGGCTTGATCTAAGGGCCAGGACTTGTTGCATTTTGATCAAGGGTTGGAAAAGTATTGCCCATGTGCAGAGAGGCCAAGCAAAGCATGAGGGTGGCATGCTTATCTCACAAATTGCATAATTTGCAAAATCACAAATATCTCATGATCCACACGTGCAAATCACACAATTCTTTCAGCATGGGATTGTGAGATCATACTTAAGAAGCTAGGGTTTCAGAATTGCACCACTCTCTCTCATTCTCTCATTTCCAAGATCTTGCATCAATTGCATTTTCTCCCATTTCTCTTCATACAAGTGCTCAATCTCAAAACAAATTGTGGATCCTTGTTATAGGCAAGCTAAGGATCATTAATCACCCACTCTTGCAAGCTATCTCTCAAGTTCAACAACATTGCCATTTCAGGGCAGGTGTGAGCATAGCTTTGAATCTAGCTTCATTCAAGACTTTAGATGCATTTATTTTGCATCTAGAGTGAAGGAGGAGTGCATTGCATCCATTATTTGGTCTTCTAACACCTTGAATCCAGATCTGCAACTCAGGTATGGTTCCAAATCTTGAGATCTAGAAATGAAATTGATTAGGTGTTTTGTGATGTTTGAAGTACACTGATCATTCTGCACTTTATAGTTTTGAAAATGATGCATTGTGGTGAGAGATATTTGATTTTCAAGTTTCATGGTCATACTAGTTTTGTTTCGATCCCGTTGATTCATTGAGTTTTAGAGGATTTTGATCTCATATTTGAAGTCAGAGCATGTTAATTATCCAATTTGGACATTTTGGTTTATTTTTGTTGAGTTTTGAGCTTCTGGTATGAACTCCGGTGCCGTAGCCCTAGCTCCGGTCACCGGAAACTGGAAAATGACCTAGGGTTTGTGCATTGGAGAAGACGACTCAGGCACCGTTAGATCCAGCCTTCCATCCGTCCAGATCTGGCCACGTAGCCCTCACACCAGCCTCTCCCTCACGTGTTTGTGTTATTTCATTTTAATACATTTTGTTTCGCAGCACACACTAGCTATCATGTACCATCCACTCACCATTCAGCCTTATGCCATGTCAATTAATGAACTAGTGAATAACATGCGTCTGATTCATCCTACGTTTCTTGTTTTTTCTTATTTTTCCACTAATTTCCACCACAAGTCATGTAAACCTGCGCCAGCTTCTGGGCCCAGACCCTTGCTCTTCACACCCCCAACCAGCTAGGCCCAATTCTTTTACACGTGAAACCCTTACTTCCAACACCCCCCAGCTTTATTCATTTTAATTTCTTTTTCATATTATTTTTCTTTATTTTCATTTTACTTTCCAATTAATTAAAATACTTTTGATTATCCAAAAATTCCCAAAATATTCATGAGTCATCTTTTAAGTGTCTTTTATTTTTCCATATTTTTATTTTTCTTTTTTTGAATTTCCACGTGTCATAATTAATTGCTTGTTTCAATTAGCTTCTTTTTAATCCTTTCTTGGGTACACTGCCTTGTCCATTTTCTATAGACTTCATTATTTTGATTTTTTTGCTCATTCTTTTTGCTCTGGATTCCTAAGATGATGTACTTCATGTGTAATGTTTCCCCTAATATTTAGAAATTTATTCCTTAGGTCTTGGTCCTTTGACTTGTGTTGGAAGTTTGTAACCCTAGTTTGTGTTCTTGCCTCCATTTGACCTAGTTTGCTTCTGAATTCTTCCAAATCCTTTTGGCTCATTGATATAACATGTTTGAAGATCATTTGGTTTAAGTTGTGGAATTTTTAGATGCTTGGTTGATTTAATTTGAATTTTTGTTCTCACCTTGTCCCATTTTGCTTCTTTTGGTTCATTAGGTCTCTTATAAGCTTAGAAGGGCACTTGTGCCAACTTCTTCTTCTCATTTGGGGTCCTTTTGGGGTATGGGAACCTTCCTGGTCCTAGCTTAGGGTTTGAGCCTTAGGAATATTTGTGTTTTCTTCCCTTTTAAGTCCTTTCATTTCTTAAGTGTTTTCATCTCATTTCCTTACTTCTTTCACTCCCATTTTGTGGTTATTTGGTTTTGTGTGTCCATTATCTTCATCTTGCTGGCTTCTTAAGCCCTTCTTTGATTTATTTTGGTTCTGGTCTTGTGCTTTGAGTCCATGTTTGTGCATCTTTGCCTTGCATCCTCCTTAAGTGTGCATTTGTTTTCATATGTGTTTCATATTGCATCATGTTGACTTGTAAGCTTCATCTCTCATTCTTTTGAGTTGCATTTGCATTGTGCATTTGTTCATATCATTTCACTCCTATTTGTATGATGATGGCATGTTATCTTGTTCACTTTGCTTCATTTGTATGCATGATACTAACCTTGCAGGGGCTATGGTAAGTATGAGGTGTGGAAGTTGAGTTCCACATCTCCAAATCTCATCTTCTCTTCTTATGTTTATTGAGCTAACTCTTTTGTTGTTGGGCTTAGGCCTTTCTCATCTCTTCTTCTATCTTCTTCTTCTCTTCTACTTTCCTTTTTCATTAGGGTAGAAAACCACACCAACCTTAGGATATCCATGCATGTTAACACTTAGGATTCTTTAGTCCCCTTTAGAATTTTGCCTTTGTGATCCTCTTGGTTCTTCTTCTCTTCTCATCTCATAACTCTTAAAAGCACTTAATAAAGTTTGAAGTAATGCCTTGAGCAATATCCTTATCCCATGAGGTATGCTTGTAGTCTTCCCATCTTGGGATAGTACAAGTTTACTTTGTGATGCACAAGTCTGATCAAGGTATCATTTTCACAAAGAAAATCATAAAAACACTTCTTCATTGTAAATACCAAAAACACTTAATAATTTAACAAGTTAGTGAGCTTAGGCCCTAATCTTTGGGTTCAAGTTTTGGGGATCTTTTCCTTACTTGAGTGTGCTTGTTCTATTATTCCATCTTGGAATGTAGTGACAAGTGCACATTCCATGGAAAAGAGCTTGAGTTCACTTCCTTATGACACACTCATAAAAGCTTCATTAAAAACACAAATAAACAATAAGTGTCTTTCCTTCGGGAATTCTTTTCTCATCTCATTCGCTCCGTACGCGAACTTGCTCCTACTTGTCATTTTGCAAGACGGTTACGCACTCGTCGTCCGAGTCTGCAACACCTGAGAAATGGCATAGGCAGTTCAAGCCTTAATTCACAAGCAATTTCCTTTGTTACCCTTAGTTAGGGGAACTACGGCGTCTCTGATCCTCATTGTTCTGATGAGGTACGTAGGCAGCGGGGTAGGGCCCGTTCGAGCACAATCTTTATTTTCCCTACATTTTTTCTCTTTGTTTTCCTATCCAGTTTCTTTCTCAGTTCTTTGCCAGTTCATTCATTTCTTTGCAGCAACTTTCATACCCTCACCCTTTGAAACAGTTTTCTTTGCAAGCGTGGATCCCGTCGAGTACGGAGGACGATCTGGGTGCTAATACCTTCCCAGGTCGTAACCGACTCCCGAACTCAGTCTCTTTGGTTCGCAGGACCTGTGTCCTTCCTCTTCTTTCTTCTGGTTTGTGCAGCATTACCATTCCCTTTCTTCGGGATAAAAATGCCTGGCTGGCGACTCTATTCTTTTTCCGTGCCACTTTCGCGTTTGTACCAGGATGGAAATCCGGGGAGCGACAAGGAGGAAGTTGAAAAGAAAAAAAAATGATGAAGTAGTTGAAAATAAAAATGATGATTTGGATTTAGTTGAAAATACAAAAGTGGAGGATGAGAAGAAAAACGAAACTAATATGAGAGTGAGGAAGGGAAAAGAAGTGATGAACCAAATTCCAACAAACATGCCATATCCTCATGTGCCATCAAAGAAAGACGATGAAAGGCAATACACTCGGTTTATGGATATTTTCAAACAAATTTAAATCAAGTTACCATTTTCCGAGGCTTTGGAGAAAATGCCTAAATATGATAAATTCTTGAAGGATATTCTCTCGAAAAGACGGAAGTATACGGAACCGGAGACGGTTATTCTTGCGGAAAATTATAGTGCTATCATTCAATGCACTCTTCCAAAGAAAGAAGCTGATACGGGTCGTGTTACTTTGTCGGTCACCATTGGAAACATGTTTGTAGGTAATGGTCTTATAGATTTGGGTTCATAAACCTTATCCATCTCTCTATTGTGAAAAGGCTTGATAACATTGATATCAAAGGTATAAGAATGACTTTTCAACTCGTCGACAAATCTACCACTCACCCCATTGGAGTGGCTAGAGATGTTTTGGTTAAAGTTGACAAGTTTTTCTTTCCGGTTGATTTCATTGTTATTTACATGGAAGAAGATGATGACGCTCCTTTGATTCTTGGTCGCCCTTTCATGAAGACGGTTCGAATGATGATAAATGTGGATGATGGTCTCATGAAAGTGAAGGTGCTAAATGAGGAGGTCACTTTTAATTTATTTGAAGCAATGAAACATTCAAGAGAAAGACATGATAGTTTCTGCATTGATGCATCCAATATGGATATTATGGTAGTTGCAGAGCATATTCATGTGGAAACTCCTTTAGAGCTAGCACTAGGTGAGGAAATTGACACACTCACTAGTGAAGAAGAAAAAGAGCTTGAAGAATGTTTGAAAGAGTTAGAGGTCTTGAAAGAATTACAACCATGGGAAGTTGAAGTGGAAGAATTGAAGAAAGAAAAAAATGATGATAAAGTTGAAGTGGAATTGAAGGTGCTACCTTCGAACCTCAAATATGCATTTTTAGATGATAGTGGAAGAAAACCGGTGATCATAAGCAATACATTGTCTACCAATGAAGAGTTCTGTTTGGTTAAAGTGCTCAAGAAAAATCAAGAGGCTTTAGAATGGGTTCTTTCCTATCTCAAAGGAATAAGTCCATCTTATTTCATGCACAAAATTCTTATGGAAGACGACTTCAAAGCAGTAGCACAACCTCAACGCCGTTTGAATCCAACTATGAAAGAAGTGGTTCGAAAGGTAGTAAAACTTCTTGATGCGGGAATGATTTATTTGATTTCCGATAGTCCTTGGGTGAGTCTTGTTCATGTGGTACCAAAGAAAGGTGGAATTACCGTGATCCGAAATGAGAAAAATAAGCTCATACCGAAAAAAGTTGTGACGGGATGACGTATGTGTATAGACTATAGGCGTTTGAACACGGCTACTAGAAAAGATCATTTCCCACTATCGTTCATGGATCAAATGCTAGAAAGGTTGTCCAGGCGATAATTATATTGTTTTTTGGATGGGTATTTAGGGTACAACTAAATTGCGGTTGACCCGGCGGACCATGAGAAGACGGCGTTCACATGTCCTTTTGGAATTTTTGCGTATCTAAAAATGCCCTTTGGGTTGTGCAATGCACCGGCAACTTTCCAACAATGTGTGGAAGCTATCTTTTCCGATCTTATTGAAAAGACGATGGATGTTTTTATGGATGATTTTTCGGTGTTTGGAGCTTCATTCGATCTTTGCTTGAAAAACTTGGAAACGGTGTTAGAGAGGTGTGCAAAACAAACTTGGTCTTAAATTGGGAGAAATGCCATTTTATGGTGAAAGAAGTAATTGTACTTGGTCACAAGGTTTCTTCGAGAGGACTTGAAGTGGATCAAGCGAAAGTGGAAGTAATTGCAAAGTTGCCTCCTCCAACCAACATCAAAGGAATCTGAAGCTTCTTGGGACATGCGGGCTTTTATCGGAGGTTCATCAAAGACTTTGCCAAAGTGGCGCGGCCACTTAGCAATTTGCTAAACAAAGATCAGTTATTCTTCTTTGATGAGCTTTGTCTTTTATCTTTCCAAGCTCTTAAAGAAAACCTTATCATCGCTCCCGTAATCATTGCTCCAAATTGGAATTCAAACTTTGAATGTATGTGTGACGCTAGTGATTACACCGTTGGAGCATGCTCAAACAAAGGAAAGAAAAAGTTTTTCATGCAAGACACTAGGCTAGCAAAGTGCTTAACGAAGCACAAGTGAATTACTAGCGATAGTGTATGCGCTTGAAAAGTTTCGCTCCTACTTGATCAGTTTAAAAGTTATTATTTACACCGACCATGCCGTGATAAAATATTTGCTCACCAAACCGGATTCTAAGCAAAGGCTTATCCGTTGGATCCTTCTTCTTCAAGAATTTGATTTGGAAATTAAAGATAATAAGGGATTGGAAAATTTGGTGGCAAATTATTTATCGCGGTTGGTAAATGTAGACATAACTGAATCTGAAATTGAGATCCGAGAAGAATTTCCGGATGAAAAACTGTTTATGGTCCAAGTTAGGCCATGGTTTGCTGATTATTCTAATCACAAGGCAACTGGATGGATACCCGAAGACCTAACTTGGAACCAAAAGCGGAATTTCTTGGCAGATGCTCAATACTATATGTGGGATGAACCATATCTTTTTAAAATTTGTGGGGATGATTTGCTAAGAAGGTGTGTTACTAGTGATTAGGCGAATAATATCCTTTGGCATTGTCATAACTCTCCGTATGGAGGTCATTTTAACGGATCTAGGACGGACACAAAAATCCTTTAATCGAGATTTTATTGGCCTACTATTTTCAAGGAATCCAACCTCCATGCGAGGAGTTGTGACATTTTCCAAAGACCGGGTAGAATAGGCAAGCGGGATGAAATGCCCCTCCAGAATATTCAAGAGGTTGAAATATTTGATTGATGGGGCATTGATTTCGTTGGCCCATATGAGTACATTTTGCTTGTTGTGAACTATGTTTCTAAATGGGTGGAAGTTATTGATTCACTGAGGGAGGATGGCAAAACGGTGATTAAATTTCTCAAGAAAAACATTTTTTTCCCGTTTTGGAACCCCTCGAGTGTTAATTAGTGATGGTGGGTCGCACTTTTGTAATGCACCGCTTGAAAGCGTTTTGAAACATTACGGTGTGTCACATAAGGTTGTGACTCCCTACCATCTCCAATTAAATGGGCAAGCTGAGGTGTCTAATAGAGAAGTAAAGAAAATTTTGGAAAAAACAGTTTCGGGGTCAAGGAAGGATTGGTCACAAAAGTTAGACGAAACTTTGTGGGCATATCGCACCGTGTATAAACCTCAAATAGGCGTAACTCCATTCCAAATGGTTTATGGAATAACATGCCATTTATCGGTTGAAATGGAGCACAAGGCTTTATGGGCTTTAAAGTTTTTAAATTTTGATCCAACCTTGGCCGGGACAAAGAGGAAAGTACAATTGAGTGAGCTTGAGGAAATGAGAAATGCAGCATATCATTCAAGCTAGCTGTATAAAGAAAAAGTGAAAAAGTACCATGACCAGAAAATCAAGCTAAAAGAGTTCAAGGTCGGACAACTTGTTTTGCTTTTTAACTCCCGATGAAAGCTTTTTCTGGGAAAATTGAAAAGTAAACGGTTAGGACCTTTTCGGGTAAAAGAAGTGAGAGAATATGGAGTTGTGGTGATTGAAGACTTGGAAAAGAAAGACAGTTGGTCGGTTAATGGGCAACGTCTCAAAATCTACCTAAGAGGTAGCTTCGATCGAGAAAATCAATTTGTTACCCTCGATGATCGTTGATCATTATGGACCGTCGAGCTTATCTGATGTTAAACAACTGCTCGTTGGGAGGCATCCCAATTTTGTAAGTATTTGTTGTTTTTAATGTTAAAAATGTGTTTTATGAGTGTTTTTATACCTAAAAATGTGATTTGTTTTTTGCTGGAAGAAGTTTGTGTAGCAGAGAGCTCACCAAGTGAGCCTTTGCTCGCTAAGAGAAAAGAGTCAGGGGTACGCTTGCTAAGCGACCTATCCAGCTCGCTAAGCAAGCTTATCAAAATAAAATAAAAAATATTTAAGTTGTGAACTGGGCCCATCTTGGATGACCCGACCCAGTCGCTTAGCGTGCTTCTGATTAGTGTAAAGAGGCTAGGGTTGCCTCATTCTCAATTTTTTTCACAAAAATATCAAGGCAACACTCCCTTTCTCTCTTCTTCTTCATAGTTTCCAGCTTTTTGATCTTCATTTTCGATTTTCAATCTTCATCATCTAGTTCATCAAGGTAAGTTACAATTTTAGTTATTTTGTTCTTCCTTTTTCGTAAAACCCATTTTGGGGATTTTGTAAACTATTTCATGAAAATCCTTATGAACTTGCCTCCTTAATGCTCCAACCTTCTCTGATTGTTGAACTTTAGTAGAAATTTCGAATGCATATGGTTTAGGTTTTGAAATTTGAAGCATTAGGGCATAACTTAGGAATTTCATGATTTTTGAATTGTTTATGTTAATATTATGTTGAAGTGCCTTTGTTCTGGTGTAGTGTAGTAGAATATGATTGTTTTTAAAGTGTGGAAGTGTCCCTAGTTCAGGGGAATTTTTCTGCAGAATCCGTAGAGCTCGCTAAGCGAGACCTGTAGGTTGTAGAAAAATTTTCCCTTTTTTTAATTATTTCAAAGGGATGGGCTTCTTTCTATGCTTTTAATAGGGATTTTAAGAATTTTTGCTACTGGTTTTTGGCATCTAATAGCACTTGTTTGCACTCGAAGAGAGGAAGAATTCTGTCATCTGCTTCCCCTACTTCTTCGAGAGGTCATTCATCCTACGATGGACTAAGATTTATGACTCCGGCACACCAAGCATGTTACATGTTATTGGAAAAAAGGGCGGTGTGGCCAGATAGGATTGTGATATTGAACCCAACTGGGCATTACTACTTTATTGGGGAACAATTAGAGAATAACGACTTTGTTGTGTTGTGTGAGCCCCACCCTGAGTTCCATTTGGAAGTTGTTAGGGAGTTCTTTGCGAACATCCTTCCAACTGGTCCTGAGGACGAACCCTTTGCTTTTAAAACCTGGGTGAGGGGTCACGTGATTGATTTCTCTAGGGAAGCCATAAGTCTTTATTTGAAAAGTAATGTCGAGTTGGATGACCATGGCCTGTGTGATTTTGGAAGAATGAGAACCAGGAGGAAATGGGATATGAATGAGATCAGGAGGGTTATCTGTGAGGGGAATCGTACTTATGAGGTGGGGTCCACAGGAGAGCCTATTCGCTTCAAGAGGGGAGCTCTGAAGAGAAATGATCAGATATTCATGGCAGTTGTCCTGCACAACCTGATTCCTCGAAGCCACACATCCGACATCACTATTAAGGTGGCTTCCCTCTTGTATTACATCATGGATGGGAATATTGTTGACCTTGCGCATATTTTTTCAGCTGAGTTCTGCAGGATTGCCACGAGTGGTATTGTGTATGGTTCGAGAGCTTCCTATCGAATCACTCACCTGGGGTTAGTTATGGCCTTATGCAAGGCAGCTAGCGTCGCACTTCCCTCTCTTAGGAATGTGAAGCTATGCATGTTGGATGATAAGTTTGATGTTAGGTTTTGTGAGCCTCATGTTGTTGCTCCTCCTGTTGCTTATGCACCTCCTCCTGGAGGCATTCCTTTTGGTAGGGGAAGTGGTGTGGATCCGAATGCAGCTGCCAACTGGGTAATGCATGAGTCTCACCACCGCTCTCTCTCTTTTATATATGAGTCTATGCTTCAGTTGCAGTTTCATATCCGAGAGCCTCAGGTGGACCACTCGTTGTGCTCCATGGACGAGTTTAGAGCCTATTTTGTTTGGCTTGGGGACATGCCTAGTTGTTCCTGGGGGAGCAGGTGCTAGTGCAGGTGTTGATGATGTTGATGATGATGCTGATGGTGCTGATGATTTTGATATCGATGACAGTTTTAGCTTGTTTGATTGACTACTGGACGGATTGATCTTCCCTCTTTATGTGTTGTTTTTGTTTTGTTAGCATGTTATTAGGGTGTTTATGTAGTTTCTTTTTATGTTTATCTGGATATTGTTAGTTAACATCCGTTTGGGTGTGTTGTTGATATTTTGGAATTGTAAGTCACCATTCGGGCGGATAGTGCAATTTTGTACCTTTAACACTTATTATAGTTAACATCCGGGAGGATGCTTTTGTTTTTATTATTTTGTGGTGCAAATTTTTTTGTGTTTGTTCTTGATTTTAAGGTGATATTATTGAGGAAGCAAGTGTTATTTCTTTGATCAAAGCAATTTTTGTGATTCACCTTTCTTTGATGGTGATGATATGAATCCTTATGTTTGTGTGAAAAAGGTACTTCGTTCGTGCTTTATAGAAAAGAACATGTACATGAACTATTTACTTTCCACAAATTTCAAGCTTTGTTCATTTCGCATAAGTTTTCATATGAGAATCATTTAGGATAAAACCACAAAGTGAGTGACCTCCATTGTTCATAAATGTTAGTGTTTATGTAATTGTTGTGAACTCGTGCGATTCATGCTTGTATCTTGTATTCTTTGGTAGATTTTGGAAACATGGAAATGATTTAGGCATTGTTTGTTTGTTGAGAAAAACCATCCATTTCTTTAAGCTTTAGTTTAACCGATGAGTAGTGTCAGCATTTTCTAGCCAATTTTGAGCCTTCACACAACTAGAATGAATCATCAAGCAAAAGTCGGTAAAATGCCGAGTTACCATATTTTTGGTTATCCTTGTTGTGAAAAAGAAAAGAAAAATCATTATGATTCATTCTAGTTTGATTTACTTTTTGTATACACTTTACCCCTTTTGTTTGAACACTTTTTCTTGAAGAACATTTTCATGTTATTATGGTTTGATTTAAAGTTGGGGAGAGTAGTTTGTGTGAAAAAGAATGGATGAGATTGGTGCCTCTTGTGAAAAGAAAAGAAAAATGAAATGAGATGTGTTAATAGCATTGCACTCTAAGATAGAGTTGCTTGAAAATGAAAAGATCATTTGAAATTGAAAAATTCTTGAGAGGAGGCACCATATAAAAAAAAGAAAAAAAAAAGGAAAGGAAAAGTAAGGGAAATGTGTGAAATTTATTGGTTGATTTAGTGTGGCGTGTTCTTCATTTTTCAAAAACTTTTGAAAACCACTTTGAATCATTGGCCTTTATATATATATATATATATATATATATATATATATATATATATATATATATATATATATATATATATATATATATATATATATATATATATATATATATATATATATATATATATATATATATCCTTTTCTTGGTAACCCTTTCCCCATTACAACATTGAAAAGTCTTTGAGATCTTTGTTTCCTTGATTTTTCTATTGAATTGGTTTGATACTTGCATGAATTGTTCCGGATGCTAGCACAATTACATATGAGAGTGATTTGTCCCTTGTAGATATTAAGATTGACTTAGTTAAGTGATTAGGTGATTCTTGTTTGAACATTTCATTGCTTATGATGTTGCTTGTCATTTGTGTTTATAAGTTAGTTCATGATCATGTTGTGATTCTTTACGAGGCCGGACATTACTTGTAAGCGAAATCTTTTGGTTTGAACCATCAAATTGAGTGTGTTATCTTTATTTTGTTTATGCTTGTTTCTCTTTGATCTCACCTTTGTTTGAGGACAAACAAATAAGCAAGTTGGGGAGAGTTGATAAGTGCCAATTTATGTTAATATGTAGTTAGTTTTTGGCACTTTTCTAGGGCTAATTTGAACTTCTAATGCTTTTCCCATTATTTCCAATTAATTTTCATAGTTTAGTTTATTTGTTTCAATAGTATAGATTATTTAACTTTTGTTTTATTATTTTTAGGTTTCATATTTGGAATGAAGAAAGCAATTCATGATGACTCTCTTTGGAATTGTTTTGAAGAAAATTTAGTTTTGGAGCTCGCTGCCAGCTCGCTAAGCAAGCTCCTAGCGAGAAGTTACGTCAAGAGTCAGAGTGTTGCTCGCTAAGCGAGGGCCTCAGCTTGCTTAGTGAGCAATGGCGGTTTATCAATTAATGAATGCTCGCTTAGCAAGCTCTTGCTCGCTTAGCGAGCCTTGCATTTTTCAGGATGTATAAAAGGGTTTCACACTTCATTTTTTGGGGATGTTTTGATATTTCTCATAGAAAAAACCCTAGAATTCAGATTTTCACTCATTTTCGAAGAATCGACGCATCAATAGTCAGGAGATCGTCATTGATGCTTTGTCTTCTTCATCTATTTCTTGTAATGGAAGCTTCCATGGTTATGGATAGCTAAACCTTTAATATGTCAAGGTTAGAAGGTAGATAGGTCTTTTTTTTGTATGTATAGTCTTTGATCATTGTGTAAGAACTCTTGATGATAAATATATGGTGGAAAACTTTGTGTTTATGAAATATATTTTGTGTTTCTTCATGATTGAGAAATGTTTTCAACATTTGACCTAGGTTTTTCATCCACGAAAGAACGTAAGCTAGAGATAGTTATGAGACTTAGTGTTCACATTGTATTGATATTTAATGTTGCCATTTTGATAGATTGAGTGAGAGATCATCAATGAATCAAAATGGTAAAACTCATAATTTGTGTTAGAAATAAACATCTTGAGAGGATATTGTGATTGTGTTTATCGTTGTAACAAGTTCGTCTGCTTGAGTGAGAGATCATCAATGAATCAAATGGGCCTATAAAACCCTAACTTTGGCATGTGCTTTTTATAATCTTTTACCAACCGATACTTTTAACTTGTAGTTTTTAAATTCGAATGTAAACTAGACTTTCCATTACAAAACCCCAAAACCCCCTGTTACTCTAAGTATTAAACTAGTGCGATTGTGGAACGGCTGTGATATCACAAAAAAATATTTGTGCATCGATAACAAAAACCCTAATCTATTTGTACTCCAACAATAAGTAGGCGGTTTGTTACTTCTGAACTGATCCAGATCACGAAACTCAGCATTCCCTACAGCTGGACCAATGTACTCAACAACTTGTGCCATGGCTTGCATAGCAGCAACAAGTGCAACATCATTCCTTCCTGCTATACTATTACAACAACCACCTCAGATTAGAACACAATAAAAAATCCTATTCTGACTTGACACAACATCTGGCCGGTTGGACCGACCTGCTCTGATACCAATTGTAACACCCCACTTTTCCCAATTTATAAAATAGTGTACTAAATGAATAATCAGAGTTAAACAAGTGGAATTCCACACTTCAACATTATTAACTAACATAAAATTATTTATTAAAAACAACGGAAAAACAAAATTTGTTCCACTTAGGCAACATGCCAACAATCATCAATATATCCTCAAAAATTCTGATTTATAAAGGTTCCAACAATGGTTAAAGATACATAACAAAAATAAATAAACAAACAAAATATCCTCGTCCCGTGTTACGTATCAGAGAATCCTAAGACTCGAACAAGCAACACACTTCTATGCACACTCAAGTACATGGGTTATCTGTACTTCCAGAAAAGCACAAACACAACAACAAACACCAACGGGGTGAGAAACAAATTCAAATATAAGCAGTACAAATAACATCTTTAAGGGTAGTTCCTCACTCACAACAACATATACAATAATTCACCAATAATTATGCAACAACGGAAACAACAATAATTATGCAATATGACTCAACAATGACACAATGCATGTGGTACCATTTTTTGTTCATTCAATCAAACACAGATAAATCACATACACCCATCCGACAATGATTATCCCACCATTCTCCATAATGGAGTACATATGAATCGCATACGCCCATCCGACAATGATCATCCCAACAATAATACAACAATGTATGCAAGACCATGAATATGCATACAACATGTATAACCACCATATTATACATCTACACGATCCATCAAATTCAATATACAACATAACAACACCACTCAAGGACAACAAGTCTACTACAATTTTATTTACATAGTCCCGATTAAACTAATTAATTAGACTGATTAACATGCTCTGCTAACACTACTTACTACTAGCTTATTACCATACGCCTATCCAATTCCTGTATTACCGTAATAAGGAGCTTATCAACACCTAACTTAATTTCCTTTTACTAAATCATCACCAAAAAGTATTTGTTACTTAATTTCCTTTTACTAAATCATCACCAAAATTATTTACTAATTCTCTGCCACTGAATTAATAAGCCTATTTCATTTTAATTGGTTCTCCTCAACTTAATTTATGCTACTGAAACCAAAAGCATCTAAGACACAGCAAACAGACACTAAAACAACTAAAATTCCTCCTTCAACCACATGTGACAAACATCACATACATGAGCCTATCATCACCACGTATTACACAAACGGGAGGGTCGTCCCAACATTAGGACGGTCATCTGGCTTAAGGGACGGTCGTCCCACAACCCAATTGTGTTCTCTGTTTCACTCTTTCTTCCTTCGTTTATGTAACTTCTTCATGATTTCATCTCAATCTAATTTACCAGACTTAGGATTATTTATATACTAGTTTTACACTTTTAATCATATCCTTCTTTCATCTAATTTACTAAATTCATTTTTATTATCTTTCTGTGTTTTTAGATTCACATACTGCAACAACAACACTCTGCATCACGTATTCATAAAGCAACACAACCACAACAATATATCACCAATAATCCACAAAATTAGACAAGCATAATTACAGTTTCACAACAACAATTAAGCATTTAAGTATTCATCACAAATTTATCAAAATAACAGAAAATCCTACGAGAGAAGGATACCCTCACTACCCCATCATGTTATATCACCTATTTAGAATTCCTTTCTCCCCTTACCTCGAAATTGGACGAATTTCCTGCAAAAATTTGGTTGTGGAGATGCCCTAGGTTTTCTTCCTCCTCCTAAGCTTCCTCAGTTCATTTCCTAGATTACACGACTCATTCCCCACTAATATTCTGATTAGTTTTAACCTCTCCCTAAAACCCTCACCACTAAATATTACTAAATTGCCCTTATTTTTAATTAAACCAGATAATAATTATTATTATTATTATATCACTAATATTATTTGCATAAAAATAGTAGTGATAGAATTAATGATCAAATGGCCTTATTATTATTCGTACACCCATTATTACCAAACACGCCACAATTCCACCCGTCCCACTAGGACACGACACCAAAACAACGAGGCATACGACTCAAACAAGGCCGACAAAGCACCAAAAATACCCGACGAATAAATATTGAAAATGGGGTGTTACAGCATATACCTATTACACTGAGCCTGGCATTGTCAACATGGTCTAAGTGTTTGAAGGTCGTAACAAGGATACCACTATGATTGAAACCACTGAGGGTTTCAATCAAGAAACCAACATGACTGATGTAACACCCCAAAGTCGATTTTAATTATATTGATGTGTTTTCTTGTGAATTTTTTATGTTTATATGGTTATTTGATGTTTTGTGAAGTTTGGGAGTAGCTTAATATTTTAATAATAATTAGAATAATTAAGTATATGGGGTTTAATTTATTATTTAAGATTAATTAAATAAAATAAAATGAATTAGAGGATAAGGGCATTGTGGTCTTTTGGTTGAGGATAAGTGAGGATTTTATGGGGAAAGACTAAAAGCGGTATGTTGTACCCCAAAATTTTCCCTCTTGTATTCAAGACAATGTGTCTCAAGAGGTCTATTAACAGTCACAAGATTCTCAATTGGTCAAAGGGATTGAAGGTTTCACCAGACCAAGCCTCCTCTTGAACAATGGATCTTAGAACTAGGGTTTTGAGTTTCCCCAAGCAAAAGTGGACTTCCAAAACCTAAAATGGACTTCATAAAATCCCACATACCTTAAAGAATCCTCATGACAAGTTTCAAAGCTTTCCCAACAAGTTTGGCCAGTCAGATGTTCAGATACTTAAGAATCAATTAATTTGGTCAACAAGTCAACTGTGGTCAACACAATGTCAAACTTCAAGATTTTTGGTCAAAATCAAGATTATGAGGTGAAATTCATCATTTTATCAAGGGTTGATCATGATTCATCAAGAAAACCTCAAAATCAGCAAAAATCAGGAGTTACTAAATTAGGGTTTTGTATAGGAAAAGTCAACTTAACTTTGACCAGCCATAACTGTCACATACTTCATCAAATATTTCCCAGCCAAAGCTCACTTTGAAGGAAATCCAATTCTCTACAACTTTGTGTCTCACAAGCCAAGTCCAAAAATGCTTCATTTGAAAGATATGAGCTAAGACATTATAGGTCTTTTTGAAAGTCAACAAGAAGTCAACTTTTTCCAAAGCTCGTAATTTAAAAATGGTAAATGATATGTACATGGGACCAAAATAGTTGATTAGAGGACACTCTAAGCTTTCTAAAAAGTCATAGAAAACTCTCATGGGATCAAAATTGAGGAAGTTATGCATTGTCAAAGTTGGGATATTTTTAATAGGTGTATGAAGCAAAAAAGGCCATAACTCTAATTCTTTCCAAATAGGCCTACAATATTTCAATCCAAACTCAAAGATAAGTTCATTCATGACCCAATGACCATATTTTCTTATTTTTAATATTTATTATTTATTATTTTTTTATTTTAATTATTTAAAATCATTTTTAATTAAAATAAATTATATAAAATCAAATATTTGGTTTGAAATTTATTTTGGGATCAAATATATGGTATTCAAAGTGATTGAAATCCTCCAAATTCGTGCAAGACCAATATAGCATGTGTATATTTGATTTTGGACAATTGTGACAAATTGGTTTCTTCATCTTCAAGCAACTCAAATCCATACAACCAAGGCCCAAAATATTGACCTAATAGCTTCACTACATAACCATAAGCAAAGGACAAGGATTGAGGACGAAAGATTTAGACAAGAGAGCACCTTTCAAACTTCAATTTTTTTCCAAAAAAAAATCAATTTTCGGTTTTGGCATTCCAGGCCCTTTCAAAGAATTCCAAAGGTTGCAAATCATTCCTTGATGCTCATTGAACCTGTCTCAATCGTTTACATCATCAAAATCGTGGCCATATGCATAAACTGAATCCATATTATTCTTGAATTTTAATTTTTCGATTACAATTAATCACGCGTCACTAACAAATTTTGATTATTTTTATGGTTTTTGATGATACATAGATGGTTTCTTGGTGTTTTCTTCAAAGTTTCATGGCCAAAACCGCAGGATGCCATTGTTAGGGTTTGAACCTCCAAGTTAGGGTTTCATGATATAAGCCATTTAAATAACATTTATTGATATATTTGAGTTGTATGAACTGTGTGGATCAAGTTGGTATGATCAATTTGAAGAAATCGTACATGATATGAACAATATAACATTTGCAGGTTTTCCTACAAGAATAATTTCGTAGGTAACATTGTAGCAATTTTCGCAGGTAATTTTGCAAGGTTGGAGGTAGAAGATGATGGTTGGCGCGCTTCTGAAATTCAAAATTTAAGTATCATATTTTATTTATTTGTCTAGACTTAATATCACGCGCGCGTTTGTAGTCTGATGGTTGGAGTGTTGGACCTGTTACTTTGAGGGCGTGAGTTCGAACCCAGCCTTCAACCTGTTTTTTTTCATGATTTGCTCATTTAACTGGTTTTATTATATTATGAATTATGGTGAACTAATAACTAGAAGGCACGCATGACCCAGTGGCTAGGGTTGAAGGTGTTGAAGGCAAGGGCGTGGGTTCAAACCCAACCTTGGACATTTTTTTTAACTTGTGTTTTTTTTCTCAATTTTATTATATAATAAGCTTGTTTCAGGTTCATTCACAAAGGCAGACGTGACTTAGTGGCGAGGCAGGAGAGTTGGCAAGGCAAGGAAGTGGGTTCAACTCTCACCTATGGCATTTTGACAACCTTGGTTATTTCTTTTCTTAATTTTTTTAATTTATTATATCTTATTCTTAATTAAACTTTTAATATTTTTTTCAAAACTAACCCTTAACCTAAAAACATTTTCTCCAAAATAAATTTCATAATCCTCTTTTATTATTTAATTAATTTAATCAAATTTTTTTTAGATTAATATTTTATGAAAAATTAATTAATTAATTAATGTCATTTAGGTTTTAACTAATTACCTTGATTTGTCGCCTCAAACCCTGATTATTTTCTCTAACCCTAAAACTTTTTCTCAAACTTTTCAAACACTAAAAAATTTTCTAAACCTAATTTTTTTCTTTTTAACCTTAACCCTAATTTCTTTCTTTGCAAACCTTTTTTTTATTTATTTCCTATTTTTCAATCATTTTTATGTTATTCATTTACTGTTCACCTAATTATGTAACTGCTTCGCATTTGTAATATTTAGGTTTTATTTTCCACCATTATTATTATGTAACTTCCCCGAAGCCATGTAATAGTGTAGGAATCTTTATTTTCTGCCTTTTAATTTCTGCCATTATTTTTATATTAACTGCGTGGGTAGTAACTTAGGGCGTGAAAAGAATTAACTGAATAATATGGACTTAGAAAATTAATTTTCAAGATAAATATCTGAAAACAGGATTCACACACGTAAGTCGTCGTTCTACGATCGCCATCTTCACTTTCTAGGGTTCCCCTCTTGGTTGCCTTAATAAATAGTCAAGTACCTCGAAAATGGGGTGTCTTAAAAGCAAAGTCCCTTCAAGTAAAAAATCATCAAGTCCCTCCAGATTTAAAAGATCATAAGTCCCTTCGAAGTTGTCTACGAAATAATGATCTTGTCCCTACGAACAAATGATGATAGTCCCTACGAATTGCTAAAGATACCCCTACAAGTTGCCTTCGTTGACCATACGATGACCCTACGTCCGTTCCTTAATAAATCCAAGGTAAATGACTATTTACTCCTTAATAGTAAGGACAGTCTTACCCTTGAAAGGAAATAAAGAAACATGAAAGACCGGTCTAGGGTAGGTAGTTCTTAGTTACTTGCTCATATTTCAAAACTCTTTTTCACACCTCACTTTCAAACAATTTTCAAAAAACTCAAAGCTTTGTATACATCCATACGAGGATCATTATAAAGACTTATGAAAATTTCTAAACACACACTTCACACTTTTCAAACAAACAAGTGAGTTAAGTAACTAAGAGCCCATAGATAACCATGGATATAAAGGGTGCTAACACCTTCCCTTTATATAACCTACCCCCCGAACTCAAATTTTTTAAAAGGTCTTTCCTGTTCGTTTTTAACCTTTCCTATTGGATAAAATAAAAGTCGGTGGCGACTCTTGCTATCCGCACATGTTTTTGTCAAACAAAAACACCAAGTCACTTCTCCCACCGTGTTACAGAATTGGCGACTCTGTTGGGGACTACTTAGTAAAAGAGGGGTTTACTTAGGAATTAAGATCACTTACTTGTTTTATTTGCTTGCTTTATCTTTAAGGGATTGTTATGGGGTTACTGTGAGAAAGATCCTAACCCGGATCTAGTTTACCTTAGGTAAGTAGTAATAGACCAAGGAAATTGTACAACGTATACTAATATAGTTGATCTGGTAGCTACAGTTAGTGTGACTTCTTGGTTGGTGCTTATGTTCCTTAAGCAAGTTGAGGATAATATGAGGCTGCCATATGTTTTCATTAACACTAACTACCCTTTAGAACCCTAATTGACCCATCTTGGCCATTAGAAAGTAGTGAGATAATCGGATTTGGTAAAGTCTAAAGTTGGTTGATACTCGATGCTACGCTCATTGAGATTCTAATCTTGGGGAGTTTTGGTTGGCAAGTCAGTTGCCTACTGAACAACAACCCTTGAGAAGGATCAGTGATATTGAGATCCCTTAGAACCCGGTTACTTTTACTAGGACAGGATGAACCAACTAAACTTCAGGGGAGGGTAATTTCCTTTAAAACCTCATGCAAGCCTCTAAACCTAGGGCTATTGTGTGACTTGCTTGTGTGTGCCACTTGTTTGTGATTGAACATAACATCATAACA
The DNA here is from genome assembly GCA_963966055.1 of Lathyrus aphaca. NCBI lineage: Eukaryota > Viridiplantae > Streptophyta > Magnoliopsida > Fabales > Fabaceae > Lathyrus > Lathyrus aphaca. The sequence goes on along the minus strand of OZ014520.1, from coordinate 228,382,931 downwards.
TCATGACATTCTAAGCATATCATTCTCACTAACCATTTCAAGGACCAAAGGATTTATCTTTGTTCTTTGTTACAAGTTATGGCTTCCACCCATAGGAACACTATCCGGATCAACTTTGTAGGAATACCTTCTAGGCTTAAGGATTTGGTATCAAAACTTCCTGAAAGCTCCCAATTCATAAAGAAGCATGGTTATTTACTTGACTTGGTTACCTCAAGATTTGATGAAGATTTGATGAGTGTCCTGTTCTAGTTCTTTGATCCTAAACATCATTGCTTCATATTTCTCGATTATCAGCTGATGCCTACAATGGAAGAATTCTCCAAATTACTTGGTGTGTCTATCCTTGATCAGAAACCTTTCACAGGCTTATGTAACACCCCAAATTTGCTCTCTTCGTTTTAAGCATCATCATCATATCATAGTCATCATAGGCATATCATATCTTTGGCATTTTTGCATGGAAAAGTAAAGCATAACATTCTCATGTTCTAGCATTAGGCATATGATCAATTGTTGGTGGATTTGAGGCATTACAAGCTATAGCAAGAGGCCCAGTGGACTTGTCCAAGGCCCATGAAGAGTCTACATGACATTCACAAGCCCAAGATCATTTTCAAAAGCCCAAGAGGTTGGGAGATCATCAGGGAATTCAGGCTAGGGCAAGCTCCTACACAATGATCCCAAATTAGGGTTTCACTTTCAGGCATGAATTCTTTGGGACTTTGACTATCTCATGTGGGCAAAGTCTTTCATATGACAAGAGAATCCTAGGGATGAAATTGGGTGAGAAAATTCCTTGGGGAAGTCAGTTATTTCATCAGTTGCTTGCAAAAGAAGAAATTGGTCAACTGTGCATTTTAAAAGTCAACTGCGATAATTCAAAGGGTCCAACCCCATTTTTCAAGTCAATGGATATCCTTAAGACCTTAGAAGAGGTTTGGCAAAGTCAAAGATCAAGAATCAAGGGGTTTTGAAGAAGTTTCCATTTTTGGCATATGGTTTGTCATGAAACTTTCCATTTTTGGCAACTTTTGCCCTAATTTTCAAAGGCTTATTCCATGGTGAAAAAGACTTCAAATGAACTTCCAATAAACATGAAAGTTGTAGGGTAGGTTCTCCCATTTTCAGAAAGTACAAGTACATTTTCATAGCCCTCATGGATCATGAGATATGGCCTTCGAAAGTTGCTTGATTTTTAGGGTTTACCTTGAAATCCAAGTTTCCACCAAATGCAAAAACTCATGCAAGTCATTTCCAAGTTGTTTTATGGACAAGAGGAGGTCACAACATTACAAGGCATTGCATAAGACACATTTTGCTCCAAAGAGATCACTAAATTCGTGCATGGGAAGTGAATATTTTCATAAGGTTCAAAAATGCAAGATCACATGAAAAGCATGATGCATTCATCCAAGGGCCAGGATTGTTTCATTTTTGGATTAGTGAATAACAAGGGATCAGCATGTGCAAAGGATGGGAGGATAGCACGAGAAAATCACCTCATCACACTCTTCATGCCAATTTTGCAAATTCTTTCTCCCACTCATTCCTCACGTGCATTTCCTCTCATTTCTCTATAAGTGATCATTAACATCATATATAAGCAGCTAGGGTTTCTATTTTGCTCAGATTGGATCAGATTTTCATCACTCTCAAGTTTTTGCATCTGTTGCATTTCTCTTTGAATCCTATGATTCTCTCACTCATTCACCAAACAAACTTCATATTCTTCATCCTTGTACTCTAAGGATCATCAATTCACCATCAATTCAAGCTGAAACTCAAGATTTCACAAGGTGCAGTTCAGGTGCAGTTCAGTTCGAATTTAAAGATCTAGAGCAATTCAAGCTCTCTCTTGCATTTATTTTGTAAGGAGAGGTTAAAGGAGGTAGATCTGCAGCATTTGGAAGCTTATCTTGACCTAATTCGTGCTCTGCAAGTTCAGGTAACTCACTGAATTCATGGATCTAGAAATGGTTTTAGTTGTATGCATTGTGATCTGTTTGTTATGCTGATGATTCTATGATGATTAGATTTGAAAATGGATGAATATTTAGGTTGTATTGTTGATCTGAAATTTGATGCTCAAAACTGTTTGTCTTCGATCTGATATGATCTTTGATCTATTGTGATTTCTAATGTCATATTTGGATTCAGCATGGTTCAATTAGTTGATCTGGAGTTTTTGATTGATTTTGGTGATGATTTGTTCTTGCTGTTGAATTTTCCGGTGACCGAAGCTAGGGCTCCGTCACCGGATTCTGGAAATTGAAAGATGAAGAAGATGATGTGTGAGCCGTTGGATGTTTGATCTGGATGGTTGTGAGCGTGACAACGCATTAAAACTCCACCCTCCCTTGCACGTGTTTTGTGTTTTATAATTTGAATCTGATTAATCTTTATGTGACGCACCTCACTATAATTACCATGCACTCACACGTTGGATGTTGATTTGTTGACTTGTTTTAATGATTGACTTGATCTGAAGCATTCACTGGATCCATTGGCTCTTGTTTTTCCCTGGATTTTTGAATTTCCACCATAATATTGTGTCTTGCGCTGAGAATCCAATGGGCCTCCCTTGCTATTCCCACCCCCTATGTTGTAAGCCCAAACGAATTGAACTGGAGTGGTTGCTATTCTCACCCCTGGCCTCATTTCATCCTTTTATTATTTCATTTTATTTTCAGTTTGGTTTTTAATTTTTTTAAAATAGAAATAAGTTCATAAAAATTCCAAAAAAAATCATGAATGATATTTTGAGTTTTCTTTAATTTTTTACATTTTCATTTTTCATTTATTTTCATTTTCCACGCTGGAATTAATTTCCTCTTTTATTAATTGCTTTTATTTCACTTTTAAAGCATGTTGTCTTGTGCAATTTCTATCTTGATCACTAATATGAATTTTGAATTGATTCTTTTTGCTCTGGATTCACATTGAGATGTAGTTTATTGATGATTTTTCGTCTGATTTTTAGAAGTTTTCTTAATTAGTTTTGGTCTTTAACTTGTGCATGAAGTCTCCTAACTCTAATCCATGTTTAGACTCATATTTGATTTGCTTAGCCTCTGATTTTTATTTTTTCCTTTTGGCATGTTAATATTGTATGTTTGAGAAGTCTTTGTGCAAGTTTGTGGAATTTTTGGATGTATGTTTGATTTAATTTGAATTTTGTTCCTTGCTTGTCTTCTTTTGCATCCTTTTTGGTCATATGTTCAATCCCTAGGTTGGGAGGGCACTTGTGCCAACTTCCTTAGGTTGTTTAGACCCCTTTTAGGATGTGGATCCATCTCTGGTCTTGAGTTGATGTTTGTACTTTGAGAATTTTTGTGGTTGTTTACTTTTGAAGTTCATTCACTTTTATACATGTTCACCTCATTTCTTATGCTTCTTTGCTTCTCATGATGTTAATGCTTGAGTTTGTATGCCTCTACTCTTCATCTCTTGTGTTGCATAGGCACATTCTTGACATGTTAGGGTTCTGGTCTTGAACTTTGTGGTGATTGTTTGTTTAGTTTGCTTTGTGTTATCTCATGTTTGTCTTACTTTGTCATGATAATCCATAAGGCTTCATGTTGAGTTGTATAGTCCTTTTCTCATTCTTATGTTGTGTATTTGCATTTGACATTTGTGATTGAGATTCCACTTCTGGTTGTGTGGTTTTGGTTTGATCTTATGCCCATTTGGTGTTTCATTTGTTATCATTTGCTTTTGTCATGATGTTTACTTATGTTACTAACCATTTCAGGGGCTTTGGTAAGTGAGAGGTGTGGATGTGATTCCCACATCTCCAATTCTTATCTCTTCTCTTTTTATTCTCTTACTTGTGTTTTTTGGGGCTTAGGCCTTTCCTTTCTTCTTCTTCTCCTCTTCATTCTTCTCTTCCTTTTCTTATTTCCTTCTTCATTAGGATAGGTAAGCCTCACTAACCTAAGGTGTCCTTTGCATGTTAACAATTAGGATTCATTAGTCCCCCATTAGACTTTTACCTTTAAGATCCTTTGGTTCTCTTCTCATCTCATCTCAAAACAAAACCCCTAAAAAGCACTTAATAAGGATTGAAGTGGTCTCCTGTGCAATAGCCTTATTCCATGAAAGACTTGCAGTTTTCCCATCTTGGGATGGTGCAAGCTTGTTCATCATGATGCACAAGTCTGATCAGGGTACCATCTTCATCAAGAAAATCATAAAAAAAAGACTTCTTCATTCAAAAATAAAAAAAACACTTAATAAATTCAATGAGTTAGTGAGCTTAGGCCCTAATCTCGGAAATCAAGTTTTTGGGATCTTCTCCTTACTTGAGTATGCTTGTTCTATTATTCCATCTTGGAATGTAGTAGCAAGTACATATTCCATGGAAAAGAGCTTGAGTTCACTTCCTTGTGACACACTCAATAAAAGCTTCTAAAAAACACTGGACAAACAATAATCGTCTCTCCTTCGGGAATTCTTTTCTCATCTCCTTCGCTCCGTTCGCGAACTTGTCACTACTTGTCATTTTGCAAGACGGTAACGCACTCGTCGTCCGAGCCTGCAACACCTGAGCATTGACATAGGCAGTTCAAGCCTTAAGACACAACCCATATTTTCCACCCCTAGTTAGGGGAACTACGGCGACTCTGATCCTCATTGTCCAGATGAGGTACGTAGGCAGCGGGATAGGGCCCGTTCGAGAACAATCTTTATTTTCCCTACATTTTTCCTTTTCATTTCTCTTTCAGTTCCCTTTTCGTTTCTTTTATCCAGTTCAGTTCCTTTGCTTTTGCAGCAGCTTTCATTTCTTCACCCTTTGAAACAGATTTCTTTGCAAGCGTGGATCCCGTCGGGTACGGCGGACGATCTGGGTGCTAATACCTTTCATGGTCGTAACCGACTCCCGAACTCAGTCTCTTTGGTTCGCAGGACCCGTTTCCTTCCTTTTCTTTTCTTCTGGTTTGTGCAGCATTACCATTCCCGTTCCTTCGGGATAAAAATGCCTGGCTGGCGACTCTACCTCTTTCCGCGCCACTTTCGCGTTTGTACCAGGATGGAAATCCAGGGAGCGACAACTTAGAGAAGAAGCCTAAACCTGAAGTCATTGTTGCATCCCTACATTTGAAGAAATCATACATTGTCCTAGAAACAAGAAGCGGAGTTAAGGGTATTCTTGCCAGAGTATTGGTAGAGAAAGCTCAGGTGTTCTTGGATGCTATGAGTTACGATGATTTTGAGGAGATTTTAGCCTTGCTAATTTATGGTTTGGTATTGTTCCCTAATCTAGACCAGTTCATAGATGTACACGCCATCAACATATTTCTGACTCACAATCATGTGCCTACCTTGCTTGGAGATATCTTACGCTCTCTTCACACTCGTACTACGAAGGTGCGAGGAACTCTAATGTGTTGCATACCTCTACAATCAAGGTAGTTTATTTCACACCTTCCCCGATCTGTGTTGAAGAATGAACAAGGTTTGAGATGGTCTAAAAGGATGATGTCACTCTCTCATTCAGATATTCACTAGTGTTCCCGATCTATGGAAAATGTCATTATCATTGACCGTTGTGGAGATTTCCTTAATGTGCCACTCCTTGGCATAAGAGGAGGAATTACTTACAACCCTTCTTTAGCTCTATGTCAGTTTGGTTATGCTCGGAGTAATGGTCCTCATGACATGCTTATTCAAGGTATTGTGTTTGATTATGACAACGATCTTCAAGGTTACCGTCAAAGTTTTATACGAGCTTGGAGTAAGGCGAACAAGGTTGATAGTAAAACTCTAGAACCAAAGTACTTCATTCCTATGGAACCTTACCTCAGATGGGTGCAGTCTTGTGCTCAGACTCTTATGATGCCATATCCTACTGTTCTATCAGTGATTGTTGAGCCTATTGCTGAAGGAGATGTTCCTTATACCATTCTTCATCCTGATATGCCTACTGATTTGGAAGAGCTGCAGAAGTCATGGATCCAACTGAAGGAGAAAAGAGATAACTTTGAAGCTTAATTCAGGATTAGCTAAGAAAGAGTGTTGGAGCTGACAAAGAAACTTCACGAGGAGTGGAGTCTCAACACATATCTCAATACCAAGAGGAAGCGTCCATGGGAGACTTAAATCTCAGATGTTTTATTTCTTTTATAGATTTTGTTCTCTTTAATTTGTAAGCCCAAGGGGCAATATTATTTCAAGCCTACTAATAAGAGTTTTTGTTTTTGTTTGTTTTAACAAATTTAAATCCTGCGGTCCTTGAAAACATTACATATGCATCAACATACCATATCATTGCATGACAGGTTTTCGCAGCAGGTTTCTCATCTTCTCGCTGTTTATTTCATCAGAAATGGCTCTCAAACAATCTGTCAAAGATCTTCAAGCTCAGAATTCCCAATTCCAAGAGATGATTTTGAACTTGTCCAAGGGACAAGAAGAGTTGAGGCACTCCTGGCCAAGAAAAAGAAGAATACCAAAAAAAAACAGTGGGCTTCATCAATTTGGGTAGAAGGTTCAGAGCTCTGATCAAGACAGATGATGAGGTTGAAAACCCTGGAGATGAAGATTCTACGAAAGAAGAAGAAAGTCTACGTGGTACTATTGTGAATTCTGATTATGAGGAGAATTATTACCATGATTCAACTGGTGATGAGAAATATAAGTTACTGGAGGACCATGTGAATGTTATGGAATTGCAGAAGACTTATGGGTTAGATTTTGAAGATTTGAGTTTGATTTCTGGAGTAATCATCCCTATTGGTTTCAAGGTTCCTACTTTTGTGGTGTATGATGGTGTGTCGTGTCTCAAGCTGCATCTGAGATCTTATGTCCGAAGGATCCAGCCACATACTACTGACAGGAAGTTGTGGATTCATTTATTTTAAGAGAGTTTATCTGGAGCTCAATTGGAATAGTACTATCAACTTGAGAGTACCAATATTCGTACTTGGAATGATCTTGTTGAGGCCTTTTATAGGCAATATCAATATAACTCTGATTTAGCACCAACTCGCATGCAACTCCAAAGCATGTCTATGGATTCTAAAGAAAGTTTCAAGGAGTATGCCCAGAAGTGGAGAGATCTTGCAAGCAGAGTTCAACCTCCTTTAACTGACAGGGAATTATTTGATATGTTCATGAGTACACTAACTTGTCCTTTCTACAGTCATCTCATTGGAAGTTCATCATCTGGTTTCACTGAGCTGATAATGACTGGAGAACGCGTGGAGAGTGGAATACGAAGTGGTAAGATACAAATGATTGCCTCTTCAAGCACCACTAAGAAGCCCTCTAACAGGAAGAAAGAATCTAATGATGTGTATGGCCAACAAGGTCGTAATAGGAATAACCAATTCGTGGGAGCAGTCTTAATCTCTAATCCTGCACCTGCACAACAAGATCAGCAACAGAATAGTCAACCTAAGCAAGGTATGCCTAGGAGACAATTTACAAAGATTAATATGTCATTGGCTCAGGCTCTGTAACACATGTTGAAATGAGAGTTGATTACCTTGAGGGACCCTCCTCAGAATCCTAATACTACCTCTCCTCGTTATAATCCCAATGCAAGATCTGCATATCACTCCAACTACCCAGGCCATGATACTAATAACTGTTGGGAGTTGAAGAATAAGATTCAGGATATAATTGATGCTGGAGAAATTGAGTTTGATCCTCCGGAGATTCCTAATGTGATTACTGCTCCTATGCCCAAACATGAGAAGACTGTTAATGATGTTGATGATGGTTCTTATGTTTCTTCGGTAGCTGATTTGACTACTCCTCTGGCAATTGTTAAGAAGAAATTGCAGCAAGCCGATTTATTTCCGGGTTGCAATGAAGACTGTTTTTACTATGCCTCTCAACCCAATGATTGTTAGAAGCTAAAAGAAGGTATTCAGTGTTTATGAACAACCGTACTATACTATTTAAGAAGATACCTTATGTAGAGAGTTTATGTGAAGGCTTGTCTCAAGATCTGAAGCTTGAAGTTATGTCTGTGGTTACTAATATTCCTGTGAAGATTACTTCTAAGGGTCCTATGAGGATTACTTCTAAAGGTCCAGTGAAAATTACTTCTGAGCCAAAGGTGGCCCCCCTGACTATTACTACTCCTGGTCCAATTTCATATTCTTCTGATAAGGCTATCCCTTGGAATTATGGTTCTGATGTTTATATCCATGGTATCAAGCAAGAGCCTCTAACTGATATACCTGTTGCATATGTTAATCCTGATATCGACAATATTTTTGGGACTAGTAAGGTTACTAGGAATGGAAGAATTTTCTCTCCAGAAGACACTTCAAAGACTGTTGTTGCTCCAGTTCACATCTCCAACCCTGGGCCAAGTACTGAAGCTTGGGGCAAAGAACCATTGATTGAGCCTGTTCAAGCTGAAACACCAGCTACTGAAGACCTATCTAAGCAGATGGATGAAATACTGAAGATCATTCGCAAGAGTGAATATAATATTGTTGAACAATTGGGGAATACTCCCTCCAAGATCTTTATGCTATCTTTGTTGTTATGCTCTGAAGCACATGTTAAGGCTTTGGTGAAATTCCTTAAGTCTGCTCATGTACCACATGAAATCTCTGTGGACCAGTTCGAAAATTGTGTTGCTAATTTAAAGACTGACAATGGCTTAGGATTTTCTGATGTTGATCTAACTCCTGCCAAAAGAAACCACAACAGAGCTCTACATATCTCCATTGAGTGTAGGGGCACTACTTTGTCTCATGTTTTGGTGGATAATGGTTTTTCATTAAATGTGTTACCCAAAGAGGTTCTGGACAAACTCAAATTTGAAGACATTATGCTAAGATCTAGTAATGTGGTGGTGAAAGCCTTTGATGGTTCAAGAAGAATGGTGCACAGAGAAGTTAACCTCCCAATTAAAGTGGGCTCTCATGTCTTTGATTCTACCTTATATGTGATGGATATTCATCCTTCCTATTCCTGCTTACTTGGGCGTCCTTGGATACATGGTGCAGGTGTCATGACTTCCACCTTACACCAGAAGCTGAAATATCCGGTGAAAAGCAAGATTGTCACTATTTATGGTGAAGAAGAGTATATGGTCAGTCATGTAAACACTTTCAAGTATATTGAGATGGAGGGTGAATTTGTTGAGACGCCTTGCCAAACATTTGAAGTGGTTCCTCAGATTGTTCATGTTGCTGAGTTTATCCCTACTACTAAACCAGTTCCTGCTGCTACTAGAGTACCTCCTACAACGGCCTCTCTGAAGGATGCTAAAGCTGTAGTTGAAGAAGGTGGTTGTACTATTTGGGGTCAGCTTCCTGACATTCCTTACAAGTTTTACAAGTTTGGTTTGGGTTTTAGTACAGAATCTCAGAAGTTTGTTCATTGTGCTCGTGCTATTCGCATCACCAACAAGGGAGTTCAGAAGAATCAAGTCAATGTTGTGGAAGATTCTGATGAAGACTACAATCTGGACAGTATTTTTCCTACCATTGGCAGTGGGCTCAACAATTGGAAAGCTAAAGAAGTTATTCCTATCTCCTTTAGTCATAAGTAAATGCTATTTTTGTTTTTCTTGTTTTAGATTTTGTAATTTTGAACCATTAAAAACTTTTTAGCCTTGTGCCTTGCCCGGGGCATACTGGTATGCTTGTTAGGGATGTCATTTCATTTGCATATTTTCATTCAATAAAATCAATGGACGTTTTTTTTCCGTAAATATTGCGCTATGATCTTTCTTTTATTTTTCCTTTATCAAAAGCTATGTGTTCTTACATACACCCACTTTACTAAAATGCAGATCCCCATCCACTCTGGATCCTGTTGATAACAGTTCTGCTATTTCCAATTATAACTTCGAGAATCCGATCTATCAAGTCGAGGATGGAAATGAGGAAGATTATGAAGTGCCTATAGAGCTTGCTAGGTTTCTACAGCAAGAAGAAAACGTTATACAGCTACATGAAGAACCAATTGAAGTTGTGAATTTGGGAACTAAGAAAGACAGGAAAGAGGTCGAGATAGGAGCTGAATTAGAAGACAATTTCAGTATTTATTTTCATGTATCATATATTATACTGGACTGTCTGGACTGGATTTTCTGTTTGGTGGGACTTGGGTGATACTGTTTCTGTGAGATAAGCTCATTACCAAGGCTCGAGTGCACCTTAGGACTTAGAGTGGTTCCACTTTGGCCTCATGAGATCTTGTCATGAGGGTAGTAGTGAGTTCCACGCCCAGATTTGCGACCGTCTTGGAAATTTCTTGATTTGGGGATCTTCCTCTTTCATTTCATAACCTTGATAGTTATGTGCAGCTGGGGACCGATCATTGAGAACCTTATGGAAACATACCTCTTCAGAGGTGATAATGGCATACCACATTTTGTGGCAAACTCATTCGCACCCTAGGGCCCACCTAGAACTCACATAGGATGACCTTGTTTTCCCGGACTCAGCTGAGGCCTCCCTGCGTAGTATATAATGCCAAACCGATTCCATGATTTGGTCATGAGCCATTTCTCGGAAATGGTGAACGTATTATTGCTATTCGGCTTTGAGAGTTCGTGATGTTTGACCTGGAGCACACCCGTGAGATTGGGAGGGGTTTACAGGTTTGCAGGAACCCTTGACCTCTACATACCCTCATTATTAGTATGGTCTCTGTTATGATTTGGTCCCTATGGTTCTGGATTTCTTGATCTCTTGGTTCTGAGGGTTTCTATCAGATGGTTATGGCTCAGAGAATTCTGGTTTTCAGTTATTTGAGGGTCCCAATATTCAGTATCCAGATGCTCCCAGATTGGTCATATTCCTGCATTGCATTTGCATCGCATCATACTTGCATTAACTATTTGTGTTTCCATTTTTCAGGTTGTTGTTTACAGTTTAGCACCCAGTTTTGGTAATTGTAAGCTCTCCAGATGGCAGAAGTTAAGAAAATTACAAGAAAAAAGAATGTTCATTACACTTTTCTCCAACCAGAAGTCAAGAGTGTTCAGAGACTAGCAGGGGTGATGAATGACCAAGTTTTAGGGAATTTCAGAAAGAGGTATGGTCAGATTTTGAAGTACATGGATAAACCTACTGCAGACCAGAAGGATAGCTTGCACACTTTGCTTCAGTTCTATGATCCCTTGTTGCAGTGTTTTGTATTTCCAGATTATATCTTGGCTCCTACCTTGGAGGAGATTTCTAGCATTTTGGGTGTTCCTGTCAGAGATACTTTGCCTTACTATGGGTCAGAGGTGGTTCTCAAGGAAGAAGACGTAGCCAGAGTCTGTCGTATACCATTTGCTAAGGTCAAGAAGGCTTTGAAGGATAGTGAGGTCAGAGGACTTCCTTGGGATGTGCTTATACCAGAAGCTGAAGAGTATGCCAAAGAGAGTAAGTGGGGAGATTTTGGTGCTGTAGTGGCCTTGATGGTATATGGATCTAGTCTTTTCCCTGGAGAAAAGGAGTTTGTAAGCTTGGAGGTGATTTCCATTTTGGCTAAAGGCAATCCCGTACCAACTTTGTTGGGAGATTTTTACTACAATGTTCATTACCGTAATGAGAAAGGCAGAGGTGGACCAGTGGGTTGTTATGCTTCATTATTTGCTGATTGGTTTGCTAAGCAATTGCCAAAGTCAGGCCCTTTCAAAGAGATGAGAGATGAATGGAGGTGGTCTAGGAGGGTAATGGGACTAACTTCTGAGGATATAGCTTTAGGTTATGACAGAGATTTGTTAGGTAAAGAGCTACTGGTCAGTTGTGGAAGATTTGCCAATGTAACCTTGCTAGGAAGAAAGGGTGTGATCAGTTACCATCCAGCATTAGCCAGGAAGCAATTTGGCTATCCTCTGAGGGATCCACCAAGTATGGAGGAGTTTGCTGAGTCTTTGTACTTTTCTGTGGAGGGAAACAAAGAGTTGGTCATACAAGCATCTCAGGTTTGGACTCACAGGGTGAAGAAAGGAAAGAAGGATTTTGGAAGGGTAGATCCCAAGACATATCCTTCTTTTGCTACATGGTTGCAAAAGCGTGTAGAGGAAGTGCTCATGCCATTTTCAGTGGAAGCTCCATTATATCCTAAATAAGTGCCATGTCAGAATACTGTCTCTCTTGAAGAATATAAGAAATTGGAAGCTCAGTTGCAAGAGGTCAGGGTAGAGAATGCTGAAATGATTAACTTGTACCACCTTGCCAATCGTGCTAAGAATGAAGCAGAAGAAAGGCTACAGAAAATGCAAGTCACCTTAGGAGTTAAGGAAAAAGAGTTTGCTGGAAGAGAAGCTCATTTTCAAAGATTAGGTCTGATGGAATCAAAAAGAGAAGCGGAGCGTAAGAAGACTTTGAAGACTCTTAAAGAAGCTCGCCAGTCCATTGTTTGGTTGCAAGGCCAAAGGGAACAGGAGCAGAAGAAGTATAAAGAAAAGGAAGAGTTTTTCGAGGTACAAATGGCCTTCAAGAAAGAATAAGTAGAACAAGTTCACAAGATACGAAGGGAAAAGACTCAACAGTTGGTACAGAGCCAGATGGCCTTGGAGGAGGCATTGAAAGAGATTGCAGAGCTTAAGCTGGGAGCAGGCGTGAAGAAGAGTCGGACAGAGGTGATAGCTGCAGAAGAAGAACCTGGGTCTTTCCTTTAGTCTAGATTTTAATGTACTGTTGTTCAGACTACCTACAGGCTTGTTGTAGGAGTCTTACTTTATCTTTTTATTCATGTATTGACTTGTAACCCTTTGGGGAATTTGTTTGTGCTCTAACTCTTTGGCTGTCAGTGGGTTATCCATGTTATGCAATGTTAAATTCCAATTACCATTTCTGAGTCTGCAAAGCTTGTTTGTTGAGACTGCTGAGATCTGAACATTCTTCAAGAGGGAGAGTTTGAAAATTAATGCTTAAAGTGGCTATCTGGAGCAAATACCGGAACTGGGGCATATAAATGCCTAAACTTGGAAACATGAATAGTTACATTGCATGCATATAACGTGTTTGTTTGTTTTGCAGGTAGTTCATCAGTTTCTAACGTTTATGTCCTTTCAGGCACTATAGCTCCCAGGAAGGTTCGAGAACAGCCAACTGTACACAGATATCCTACAAGAGTAAACAGAGAGAGAGTGATGGATCAAATGCAGGCAGATTTGGCCGACTTGAGAACGAGAATGGATAACTTCATGACCCTCATGGCTGGGATGGGTCAGACTCATGAGCGCTTGCGCGAGATGGTGGAAAATAATCAGACCAGGAACAATGGGACTACAGATGGAGGTAGTCGTAACGGGGCTGGCGCCCGTCACGTAAAGATCCCTGTGGCACAACCAGGGATCACTATTATCAATGATGGACTGAACAACGTACAGATGGATGGTCAAGATGAACAGTTTACTTTGTTGGACGAGGCAGAAGGCTAATGGGCTGACATGAACAGAAAGTTTGAAGAAATGGTTGAGCAAATTCATGCCATTCAATCTCAGAGCTCCCTGGGGTTTGATATTACTGACTTGGGCTTGGTGTCAGGGGTTAGAATCCCCTACAAGTTCAAGGTCCCTACTTTCGATAAGTACAACGGCACGGCTTGTCCGAAGACTCACCTCCAGACCTTTGTAGGAAGAATTGTTGCCCATACCGATGACGAGAAGCTATGGATGTATTACTTCCAGGATAGCCTGGTGGGGGCCTCCTTGGAATGGTATATGAAGCTAAGCAGGGTTAACATTCGAAGCTGGAAGGATTTAGCAGAGGCATTTGTGAAGCAGTACCAATACAATTTGGATATGGCTCCAAATCGTACTCAGTTGCAGACCATGTCTCAAAATGCTAAAGTAAGGACTACGCTCAGAGGTGGCATCAACTTGCAGCCAGAGTACAACCACCCTTGCTAGAAAATGAGATGGTTGATATGTTCATGGGAACGCTACAGGGGGTGTTTATCGAGAGGTTGGCGTCTTGTTCAGCTACAAAATCCAATGATATTGTGATAGCTGGAGAGAGGGTTGAAACTCTGTTGAAGATGGGGAAGATTCAGGACCCCGGTGCAGGCAGCTCAAGCGGTGTAAGAAAAGCTTTTAACGGACCTCCGAGAAGAAGAGAGGGGGGAACTAATGCTGTGTACGGCCGAGGACGGGGCCGAGGATACAGAAGATCCTACGAGCAAGTGGCAGCTGTCACTATTCCATCATGTCCTGTGCAACAGACTCAACCCCAACAGCAACAGCAACAACAGCCACAGCGTAGTAATTATCAGCAAAGACCCTATCAACCAAGACAAGCTCGGCTAGCTAATAGGGTACTTGAAGCCATTCCCATGACATACACGACACTGTTGCAGAGGTTGTTAGACCTGAACTTGGTTCAATTAAGGACATTAGCACCACCTCCACCTGGAGAGCTTCCAGTGGGGTATGATGCTAATGCAAGATGGGCATTCCATTCGGGAGCACCCAGGCACTCAACTGAGAAGTGCAGGGCGCTATAGCATAAAGTTCAAGACTTGATCGATTCAAAGGCGATTAAATTTGCACTACTTCCTAATGTTACATTAAACCCTATTCCAAACCATGGAGGGGCGAGGATAAATACTGTTGACGGTGGTGAGAAGTTAAGCTTCATTCTGAACATTGAAGAGGTGAAGACTCCATTACTTGTGGTGAAAGAAAGATTGTTGAAAGGAAAAGTGTTCCCGGGGTGTGATTCTGATTTTGAAAAGTGTTTGAGTTCAGTGAATGGCTGTGAAGACTTGAAGGTTGGACTGCAATATCACACAGTGGGGCACCTTTTGTTACAAAGTAATGCCAATTGGTTTGAAGAACGTTGGGGCAACATATCAGCATGCTATGGTAGCTTTGTTCCATGATATGATTCACCATGAGATAGAGGTATATGTTGATGACATGATAGCCAGATCCCAGACTGAAGAAGAAAATCTTGATCATCTGCACAAGTTATTCGAGAGGTTGAAGAAATACAAGCTGAGATTAAATCCAAACAAATGTACCTTTGGAGTTAGATCTGGTAAACTGTTGAGTTTCGTTGTCAATGGTAAAGGTATTGAAGTTGACCCTACAAAGGTAAAAGCTATAAAAGAAATGCATGCTCCCCGTACTGAGAAGGAAGTCAGAGGTTTCCTAGGACGACTGAATTACATTGCAAGGTTTATTTTCCAAATAACTACTACTTGTGATCCGATCTTCAAATTGTTGAAGAAAGATCAAGTAATGAAATGGAATGAAGAATGTCAGGTAGCTTTTGATGAGATCAAGAAATACCTCCAGGAACCTCCAATATTGATGCCACCAGTTGATGGAAGACCCTTGATTATGTACTTAAAAGTGTTGGATAAGTCAATGGGGTGTGTGTTGGGGCAACATGACGAGTCTGGTCGAAAAGAGTAAGCAATATACTACCTTAGCAAAAATTTTACCGACTGTGAAACAAGATACTCACTACTTGAGAAAACATGATGCATTTTGGCTTGGGCTGCTCGCCGACTAAGACAATATATGTTGACTCATACCACTTTATTGATTTCAAAAATAGATCCTATCAAGTACATATTTGAGAAACCTGCTCTCTCCGAACGAATAGCAAGATGGCAAATGATTTTGACAGAATATGACATATAGTATACTACTCATAAAGCAATTAAAAGAAGTGTAGTAGCTGATAATTTGGCTTATCAAGCAGTGGATGACTATCATTCTATGAACTTTGAGTTTCCGGATGAAGATATTATGCTTGTTACTAAAGAACCTAGACAATATAAAGGACCTGAACAGGGATCCCGATGGACTATGGTTTTTGATGGAGCTTCTAATGCGCTTGGTAATGGTGTTGGTGTTGTGATTATCTATCCCGAGGGTTGTTATACACTGTTTAATGCTAGACTTTGTTTTGATTGTACCAATAATATGGTTGAATATAAAGTGTGTATTATGGGTATCAAGGCTTCCATTGAGATGAAGATCCAATTCTTGAACTTGTACAAAGATTCATCTATGGTAGTTATTCAGGTTAAAGGTGAATGGGACACAAAACATCCAAATCTCATTCCTTACAGAGAGCATGTGTTGTCTTTAATTCCATACTTTGAAGAGATTACTTTTGGACATATTCCGAGAGAAGAGAATTAGTTGGCAGATGCATTAGCCACCATGTCCTCTATGTTTGAAATCAGTTGGGATGATGAAGCTCCCAGAATTATTATTGATCGATTAGATGAGCCAGCATACTGTTATGAAGTTGATATTGAAAGGGTGGAAGAGAAACCTTGGTTCCATGAAGTGAAAAGATATCTCGAAGCTCAAGAATATCCTGAAGGGGCATCTATCAATGACAAGAAGTTTTTGAGGAGATTTTCTGCCAAGTTTTTCCTGAGTAATGGAATTTTGTACAAGCACAATCACGATTCAACTTTGCCTCATTGTGTAAGAAGGAAGCAAGAGAGATTATGGAAGACATGCATGATGAGATCTTTGGTACTCATTATAGTGGGAATACAATGGCTAAAAATATTTTGAGAGCGAGTTACTATTGGTCTACCATGGAAGCTGATTGTTATCAGCACTCCAAAACTTGTCATAAGTGCCAGATCTATGCTGATAAAGTGCATGTGCCTCCAGTTCCATTGAATGTTATGACTGCTCCTTGGCCTTTTTCCATATGGGGTATTGATATGATTGGTGAGATCAAACATACCGCTTCCAATGGACATTGTTTCATTCTTGTTGCTATTGATTACTTTACGAAGTGGGTAGAGGCAACCTCGTTTGCTTCTGTTACCCAGAATGTTGTGGCTTGGTTCATCAAACATAATCTTATATGTAGGCATGGCATCCCTGAAAGGATTATCACTGACAATGGTACTAATTTGAACAATACTATGATTATTGAACTTTGCACGCAGTTCAAGATTAAGCATCACAATACTTCTCCATATCGATCGAAGATGAATGGCGCAGTGGAGGCCGTTAAAAAGAATATTAAGAAGATCTTGCAGAAGATAACAATTACATATAAAGATTGGCATGAGATGTTACCATTTGCTCTTCATGGTTACCGTACCATAGTACATACTTCAACCGGGGAAACCCATTCTCTCTTGTCTATGGTATGGAAGAAGTTCTACCCATTGAAGTTCAGATTCCCTTCTTGAGAATTATGATGGATGCAGACTTAGATGAAGATGAATGGATTCAGACTCGACTCGACTAGATAAACTTGATTAATGAAAATAGGCTTGCAACTGTTTGTCATGGTCAGATGTATCGGAAAAGTATGATCAAGGCCTTTAATAAGAAAGTCAAGCAACAAGTCTATCAGGTTTGAGACTTGGTAATCAAGCGTATCATATTACCACAGGGTGATCCTAGGGGAAAATTGACTCCTACCTATGAAGGGCCATTTGTAATTAAAAGGGTATTTTCTGGAGGCGCTATGATGCTTACTACTATGAACGGTGAAGATTTCCCGCAACCTGTGAACGCAGACATAGTCAAAAAAATACTATGCATAAAAAGAGATCCGCTAGGTTGACTGGCCTAGGAAAAAATAAGGGCATCCCAACGAACCAAAAGGGTTCGGGAAAAAATTAGGGACATATATATAAAAAAAATTGTACACCCGGCAAGTCGAAAACTTGAAAAGGCGGCTTGGGCAAAAAAGGGTATCCAGGTGTACTGAAAACCTGAAAAGGCAATCCAGGCAAAAGTTAGGGATTAAAGCATACGACTATGTCTCGTTGGATCACCCATGTAACCTCAACTGGGTATACTACCTATATCAAGTTCAAACAGGTGCAGATCAGTCCAATCATTTCTCTTCTGACAGCAAGGGATGAGATACTTGAAGATAATGGCAATAGTAGAGTTGAAACTCAATAGGATCACTTACACATAGCTATGTTTCTTTGTTTTTGTACTCTTTTTAAAATTTTCTACGACGAATTCCTCTTACTAGGATTTCCGTCTCTTTAGTCAAACTTGCCTGTTTATAGGCCACTTTCTAAATAAATACAATTCTATTTTCGAATTCAGGTTTACTTTTCCCTTTTTACTTAAGCGAAAACGTCCATTGATTATGTTTGAATGTATATATGCTTTTGAATATGATTGATGTTTACCAGAAATGAATAAAATACAATAATAGCATTTACTAAGGACTATCGGAGGTAGGAATCCAATGAATCTTCACCGGTTCATCCCCATAGAGCAATCTTTATGAATATATTCTAATGAAACACTCCAAGTAGCCTCTCGTATTTCTAACTCTACGAGATCCTCAAGGAGATTTCTTTCAAGTATGATATCCTCTGAAGAATTGATACTTGGCCGGATAAGTCTCCCAAGGGAATGTCTGTCTCTTTTATCCCCAGTCAGGGTATTCAGGAATTTAATCCTTCAATAAGAAGTACAGCGAACGGAAAACGGAAGATCCTAAGTATGGTATTTCAAAACAAGATGAGAACGAAGTCTTCATATTCCTCAGCATCGAATTGGGATTTATTCTCCCCAGCAATAAGTTGTTATATGAAGATACTCATGCGCTTCAACTACATAATTCATACATACATACTTTACATCATATCATGGCATACGCATTCATAATGCATACACCATCCTCACTCATATTAAGAGCATCATGTCATGCAATCCGGCATAAACTAATCTTTCTTTTTCAGGATAGTTTACAATCAGATAAATGTTACCAAGTCCTTAAGAAAGTTCAGAGACGATCTATACGAAGATCTAGTGTTGATACTTAGTGCAGGATATCATGTTCTCCCTGAGACAGTTCAGAGATGATCTATACGAAGATCTAGTGTTGATACTTAGTGCAGGATGTTTTCAAAGATTTATTTCTGACACTTCAATCAAGATATTTTCCCGAGACAAGTCAGAGATGATCTATACGAAGATCTAGTACTGATACTTAGTGCATGATGTCTTTTTCCCTTAGAGACAATTCAGAGACGATCTACATGAAGATCTAGAGCCGATATTTAACTCAGTCATGTTATAGAGACAGTTTAGAGATGATCCATACGAAGATCTAGTACTGATACTTAGTGCAGTAACAACATGCAGATATTCCTACTTTGTGGTACTTTGGATGGAATCTATAAGCCCATCTCTGAATACTCCGAATGGCATCTCTAATCCCATTTGTAACACCCCAAATTTCCCCTCTTCTGTTTATCATTATCATCATATCATAATCATCATAAGCATGTCATGTCCTTAGCATTTTTGCATAGAAAGATGAAGCATAGTACTTGCATGTTCTAGCATAAGGCATGTGATCGACTATCCAAGAAATTTGAAGCACTACGAGTCAAAATCAAGAGCATAGGTGACTTGGCAAAGAGCTCTCAAGGCATGTTATACAAGCTCTGTATCATGGCCAAGGCCCCTAAAAATATTGAGGATCAAAATCTGATCATAACGGTTGGCATCAGGTTATTATTAAGGTTTCCCACCAAATGGAGGGAGAATTCAAAATTCACTGGTGTTAACCGGTTAACGGCTGCGAATTTTGAATTCCAGCAGCAAAATTCAACATGTATATTTTGGCTCAAATTCTCCAATTTTCCAATTTTCTGATTTTTATTCATTTGAATTAAGGAGAAGGATCTAGAGCATTTATCCAAGCCTAATTCCAATGCTAGATCCTAATCACTTTCCCATACCATATTTTTTGGATCCCAAGCCTAAATTTTGGGCTCCAAACCTAAACCATATTTAATCCATTTCCCTCTAAACCAAGAGGGGGAGCTCTCATTTTTCACTCTTCATTCTGAATTTTCACTCTCTTCTCTCACCATTCTCTCATTTTCTCTCCCGCATTTTCCAAATTCACTAAGAGTTCCTCTTTGAAGATCACGTAACTTTGCATTAAAGTGTGTAGATCTTGGAACTAGACCTTCATCCATAGCTTCTTTGCATAATTTTTACTGGTTTACTACTTGGATCAGATCTGGTTTGGAGTTTAGAAGTGATTTTGGAGTCAAAATTTTGCATCAAGACCCTTTGCTTGTATTTATTTTGCATGGAGTGTGAAGTTTAGCACCAGATCTTCAAAGTTTTCCGCGAGATCTCTCATATCCAGCTCAAACAAAAACTACCAAAGCATACCTCAGCTTTGTAGGTTGGTTAAATTCAAATCTAGCTCTGTTTTAGCTTATTTGCATGCTTATGCTTTAGATCCACCATGTGCTTGTGTATTTGCTTGTGTTGCTTGAATTGATTGGTTGATTTGTAACCGGATCTGTGTGCTAATGTCCATGAGCTTAATTATGTTAATTAATGTGAATTGATCCATTTATTTCATGCATAATTGATTGTTGGTCTGGTGTGGGATTATTTGAATAACCTGGTTTGAGCTGATTTTCATGCAGGATTTGTTGTTGTTTTGACAGTGTTAACCGATTAACGCTTTGGTTAACCAGTTAACGCATCTTTTTTCTGTGTAATTTGCTGCAGGTTTGAACTGGTTAACCGGTTAACGCTTTGGTTAACCGGTTAACACTGAGGCAAAATGATATTTTTGAGTTGTTTTGAGCTTGTTTGATCCCCTTACTTGTTTTAATTGCCATGGATCATTATATGATCATTGAATATGCTAGTTTAGGGTGATTTGCTTGTTGGTTGGTGCATGTTTCATGTTCTCGATGCGTAAATGCTTGTATGTGCAAAGTTTGGTATGTTTGTTTGATCTTCGTTGATTTGAACTTTGAGCATGCTAATTCCATGATTGTGTTGATGAGCATGTGCTGGATTTTTTTGCTAACATTGCAGGGGCTCATGGTAAGAGAAATGTGGATGTTTATCCACATTTCAACTCTTCTTCTTTTCTTTTTAAGTTGCTTTCTACTTTGTGGTTTGATGTGCCTTATGCCATCATGTGATTCAACTCTTTTCTTCCCCCTTTAGGAGCAACTTATCTCCTTTAGAGGATTAAGTTGTTTGCTAGCTTTCTTCTCCTCTTCTTTACTTTTCCTTTGGTTCTTTCTTCTCTTAGGATAGAGTTCAAACCTCACTAACCTTAGGACCACTTTTTGCATGCTAATATTAGGATTAGTCTTTTCCCCATTAGACTTTTGCCTTTTGCTCCTTTGGTTCTTTCTCTTCTCATCTCAAAACAAAAAAAAAACCTAAAAAACATTAATAAAGAAAGAAGTGACTTCTTGTGTAATAGCCTTATTCCATGGGGCATATGTATTCATTCCATCTTGGAATAGTTCTTTTGTCTAGCATGATGCACAAGTCGGAGCATGAGGTCATCTTCATCAAGAAAAACCCTAAAAAAATACTTCTTCATTTTTCATCACTAAAACACCTAATAAATTCAACAAGTCAATGAACTTAGGCCCTTGCCCTTGGAAACAAGTCTTGGATAAATTCTCCTTACTTGGTGTGCTTGTTCTATTATTCCATCTTGGAATGTAGTAGCAAGTACACATTCCATGGAAGATAGTTTGAGTTCACTCTTTTGTGCCACACCAAAAAAAAACTCTAAAAAACACAAACAAACAATAAGCGTCTTTCCATCGGGAATTCTTTTCTCATCTCCTTCGCTCTGTACGCGAACTTGCTCCTACTTGTCACTTTGCAAGACGGTTACGCACTCGTCGTCCGAGCCTGCAACACCTGGGCATTGACATAGGCAGTGCAAGCCTTAATTCACAAGCAATCTTTCCACCCTTAGTTAGGGGAACTACGGCGTCTCTAATCCTCATGTCCAGATGAGGTACGTAGGCAGCGGGTTAGGGCCCGTTCGAGCACAATCTTTATTTTCCCTACATTCCTCTTTGTTTCCTTTCTCAGTTCCTTTTTCCAGTTTCAATTTCAGTTTTGCAGCAGCTTTCATTTTCTTCACCCCTTTGAAACAATTGTCTTTGTAAGTGTGGATCCCGTCGGGTACGGAGGACAATCTGGGGTGCTAATACCTTCCCAGGTCGTAACCGACTCCCAAACTCAGATTCTTTGGTTCGCATGACCTTTGTCCTTCCTTTTCTTTTCCTCGGTTTGTGCAACATTACCATTCCCGTTCCTTCGGGATAAAAATTCCTGGCTGGCGACTCTACCCTCTTTCGCGCCACTTTCGCCTTTGTACCAGGTTGGAAATCCAGGGAGCGACAGTTGGCGACTCTGCTGGGGAAATCCTAGCCAGAGTATCTCTGGTTCCCCTTGAGAGTCAATCCTAGCGCTTGCATGCTTCTGTTTCGTTGGGTGTTGATTGTTTGTCGTTGCATGTTTATTTTATTGTTGTTCATTTATAGTTTTATTTACAGCTTTATTTACAGTTTTCAGTATTTATTTTCATGCATCATGTTATATTGGACTGTCTGGCTGTACTGGTTTCCTTTTTTTCTGTGGTATTGGGAACTGTAACTGAAAGATGAGCTCGTAACCAGGGATCGAGTGCACCCTAGGACTTAGAGTAGAGAGTCACTCTGGCTTCATGGCATCTTGCTATGTTGGTAGTAGTGAGTTCCATACCCATACTTGCGACCGTCTTGGAAATGTATTGATGCCAGAATCTTTCTGGGGTCATACACAACCTCGATAGTTATGTGCATCTGGGGACCGATCATTGAGGACCTTTGTGGAAACATCCA
The DNA here is from genome assembly GCA_963966055.1 of Lathyrus aphaca. NCBI lineage: Eukaryota > Viridiplantae > Streptophyta > Magnoliopsida > Fabales > Fabaceae > Lathyrus > Lathyrus aphaca. The sequence goes on along the minus strand of OZ014520.1, from coordinate 228,360,371 downwards.
TCTCCAGTGGTGACAGTGGCAGACCACATTTTGTGGCAAACCTATTAGCACCTGAGGGCCCACTGGGAACTCGCATAGGATGGCCTGGTTCTTTTATAGGAACTCAGTCAAAGCATCTGGTCGTATGATGATAGTATTGTACCCTTCGGGATGAATGTACTATTGTTTCTCGATTCCAGCGCTTGAAGCTGGGAACTTATAAAGGATACTTGTTTTCCCGGACTCACGCTGAGACCTCCCTGAGTAGTACATAATGCCAAACCAATTCCCTAATTTGGTCATGAGCCATTTCTCGGAAATGGTGAATGTATTATTGCTATTCGGCTTTGAGAGTCCGTGATGTTTGACCCGGAGCACACCTGTGAGATTAGGAGGGGTTTACAGGTTTGCAGGAACCCTTGACCTCATCATACCTCATTGTCTGTATAGTTCTATGATTCGATAAGGCTACATGGATTTTGGAGTTCTTAAGTCATCTGATAACTTATTTTGGGGCTTTTGAGACTGAATTCTTGTTCATGGGGCTTTATTCAGAGGATTTTGGTTCTTGGTCACTTGGGTCCAGTGTTCCGTATCCAGACAGTCCCGGTCGTTGATCATATGCCTGCATTGCATTTTGCATCACATCATACTTGCATTAATTGTTTGTGTTTCCATTTCAGGTTAGCATTTAGTCTTTGTACCCAGTTCTGGTATTCATTGTTCCTCAAAAGAGTTTGAAAAGCTAGTTTCCAAAAGGACCTCTGGAGTATTTTCTGTCCGAATACCAGAGTTGGGGCATATTAATGCCTGAACATGGAAACATGAATAGTTACATTGTATGCATATAACTTTTTTTTTGTTTTGCAGGTATATCTCCAGTTTTCTAATGTTCATGTCACTTTCAGGAACTATAGCTCCCAAGAAGGTTCAGAGACAGTCAACTGTGCACAGATACCCTACAAAGGTAAACAGAGAAAGAGCAATGGAGCAGATGCAAGCAGATCTGGATGATTTAAGGACGAGAATGGACAACTTCATGACCCTTATGGCTGGGATGGGTCAAACTCAGGAGCGTTTGCACGAAATGATAGAGAACAATCAAGCCAGGAACAACGGGACAACAAATGGAGGTAATCGCAATGGGGCTGGCGTCTGTCATGTTGAAATCCCTATGGTTCAGCCAGGGGTCACTATTATCAATGATGGAGTGAATAACATGCATATGGATGGGTAGGACGAGCAGTTCACCTTGCTGGATGAGGCGGAAGACCAAGGGGTTGATATGAATAGGAGGTTTGAAGAAATGGCTGAGCAGATTCGTTCCATTCAGTTTTAGAGTTCTCTAGGGTTTGACATCACTGATCTGGGCTTGGTGCCAGGGGTGAGAATTCCCTACAAGTTCAAGGTCCCTACTTTTGATAAGTACAACGGCACGGCTTGCCCGAAAACTCACCTTCAGTAATTTGTGGGAAGGATTATTGCGCATACAGATGATGAGAAGCTGTGGATGTATTACTTCCAGGATAGTCTTGTAGGAGCTTCTTTGGAATGGTACATGAAGCTGAGCCGGGTCAATATTCGAAGCTGGAAAGATTTAGCTGAGGCATTTGTGAAGCAGTATCAGTATAATTTGGATATGGCTCCAAATCGTACCTAGTTGCAGACAATGTCTGATAGTGCTAAAGAAGGGTTCAAAGAGTACGCCCAGAGGTGGCGTCAGCTTGTTGCTCGAGTGCAACCTCCCTTATTAGAAAATGAAATGGCAGACATGTTCATGGGAACACTACAGGGGGTGTTTATTGAGAGACTGGCGTCTTGTTCAGCGACCAAGTTTTATGACATCATGATAGCTGGAGAAAGGGTTGAAACTCTTCTGAAGATGGGGAAGATCCAAGACAGTGGTGCAGGTAACTCAAGTGGTGTGAGAAAGGCTCTCAATGGACCTCCAAGAAAAAGGAAGGGAGAGACTAATGTTGTGTACGGTCGAGTTCGGGGCCGCGGATATAGAGGATCTTACGAGCAGGTGGCATGCGTCACCATCCCCACAGGCCCTGTGCAACAACAACAGCAACAACAGCAACAGCCGTAGCACAATAACTATCAGGAAAGACCCTATCAACAGAGATAAGCTCGTCCAGCTAACAGGGTGCTTAAGGCCATCCCAATGACGTACATAGCTATGCTCCAGAGATTGTTAGACTTGAATTTAATTGAGTTGAGGACATTAGCACCACCTCCACCTGGAGATCTTCCAGTGGGTTATGATGCTAATGCAAGATGCGCATTTCATTCAGGGGCTCCTAGGCACTCAACGGAGAAGTGCAGGGCATTACAGCATAAAGTCCAAGACTTGATTGATTCAAAAGCAATTAACTTCGTACCGCCTCCAAATGTTACATCAAACCCCATTCCAAATCATGGAGGGCCAGGATAAACGCTATCAACAGTGGCGAGAGGTTGAACCTGATCTTGAATGTGGATGAAGTGAAGACTCCGTTGTTAGTGGTAAAGGAAAGATTGTTGAAAGGGCAGGTGTTCCCAGGTTGCAATTTTGACTATGAGGGTCGTTTGAATTCGGCTAATGGTTGTGGGGATTTGAAAGCTGAGCTACAGTGTTTGATTAATGAGGGGTCTCTACAGTTCGATAGGGTTAATCATAGAAGTGATTATGTGTCTACGGTAACAATTTACTTTGATCCTGCCGAAGTTCCTGCCCAGAGAGAGTCGGTGACTATATATGTTCCAGAGGTGAGTCTAGTTACCATTATTGTTCCGGGACCAGTTCCCTATGATGATGACAAGGCCGTCCCTTGGCACTATGGCTCAGACGTGTACGTAGAAGGTCAGAAGTGGGAGAGTAAAGCGGTAACAATTGACCCGACTGTTGTGAATGTCGGAGGAGTTAGGGGATTTACTCGGAGTGGGCGTCTCTTTGCTCCTCAAGTTCTTAGGGGTGATCCCGAAGTTGAAGCTGCTGTAAAGGCTAAGGGTAAGCAGATAGCAACTGAAGAGGTGACAACTCCTGCTGCCGGTCAGAGCACTTTTCAAAAGGAAGTTGAGGAATTCATGAGAATAATTAAGAAAAGTGACTATAAGATGGTTGAACAGCTGAATCAGACCCCGTCCAAGATATCCATGTTATCGTTGTTGATGTGTTCTCAAGATCACCGAGAAGCTTTGTTAAAAGTTTTCCAAATGGCATATGTACCACAAGAGATAACCGTTAACCAGTTGGAGGCTGTGGTGGGCAGCGTAAACGCCAGCCATGGGTTGGGATTCACAGATAGAGATTTCACTTCTGAGGGACGTAATCACAACAAAGCCTTACATATCACCATGGAGTGTAAGGGTGATGTTCTGTCGCACGTCCTAGTAGATACAAGCTCTTCTCTCAATGTGCTCCCTAAGAAGGCCTTAATGAAATTGAATGTTGATGGCATCATTTTGCGACCCAGTGACTTGATTGTAAAAGCCTTTGATAGGTCACGAAGATCTGTGTTTGGGGAGGTGGAACTACCGGTGAAGATTGGGTTCCAGGTGTTCAAGAGTACATTCTATGTTATGGATATTCAACTCACTTATAGCTGTTTGTTGGGACGTCATTGGATTCACGTTGTTGGCGCAGTAGCATCCATGTTGCATCAGAAGTTGAAGTATGTGGTAGACGGCCAGGTTGTTACTGTGTGCGGAGAAGAGTATATTTTCGTAAGCCATCTGTCGACCTTCAAGTATGTGGAAATGGACAGGGAGATCCATGAGACACTTTGCCAAGATTTTGAGACAGTCAATGTCAGTACTTTGTCTCTAGTTGCCGCAATTCAGAGCAATGAGAAGGAAGGACTCCTATCTACTCCTACAAGCAAGCTAAGGAGGTAGTTCAATCCGGAAATGCCCAGGGTTGGGGCAAGCTGTTAGAAGTGGAAAGGAAAGATGACAAGTTTAGTCTCGGATATCAACCTGGTCAGTCCAGCTGGTCTCAAGGCCGTAAGCCCATAGCATTCACAAGCGCTGGAATGCTCGACTATAACAACGTTTGTGCAACAAATGTAGATGGGGATAGTGACTGCGACTTGGATAACTGGATCCACCCATGCGTACCTGGGGAGGAGCTTCGGAACTGGTCTGCTGAAAATTTTGTTCAAGTTACTTGGCAGTCAAAGTAATTTTCTTGTTTCCATTTTATCATACTGCATGTCAAATCCTGCACTCTGCCCAAGGTGCATGGATCCATATGTAGGGCCACAATGTTTTAATGCATTTGCTTTTGCCGTGAAATAAAGGACATTTTTCAAGCAAATTGTGTTCTCTTTCTTTCGTTTTTAAAATTTTTCACAAAAAAAAACAAATAAAATGGCAATGTTTTCTTTTCAGTTTTTTCTGTGTTTGCGTCTCCTTTGAAAGAACAGATTCTGAAATAAGCACACCATTTGTGCAGTGTTGATCATTCGGATTCTTGTGATAACGTTCCTGTTATGAGTATGCATGACTTCAAAAATCCTATCTACCAAGCTGATGAAGGGGTTGAGGAAGACTGTGAACTCCCTGAAGAATTGGTTAGGTTGTTGAAACAAGAGGAAAGGGTCATTCAACCTCATCAGGAAGAAATAGAGATCATCAACATCGGATCTGAAGGCGTAAGGGAAGAGATAAAGATTGGGGCCAGTCTGCAGGCCGAGGTAAAGAAGGAGTTGATTGGTATGCTACGTGAATATGTGGATATCTTCGCCTGGTCGTATCGAGATATGCCAGGGTTGGATACTGACATTGTTGTACACAAGCTACCACTAAAGGAAGACTGTCCTCTGGTAAAGCAAAAGCTGAGAAGAACTGGCCCTGATATGGCTATGAAGATCAAGGAGGAAGTTCAAAAGTAGTGGGATGCCGGCTTCCTTGCTGTAACTAGTTACCCACCTTGGGTAGCTAACATTGTGACTGTACCAAAGAAGGATGGCAAGGTCCGGATGTGCGTCGATTATCGGGATCTAAACAGAGCAAGTCCAAAGGATGACTTTCCATTACCTCACATTGATGTGCTGGTAGATAACACCGCTCAGTTCTCGGTATTTTCTTTCATGGATAGCTTCTACGGGTATAATCAGATCAAGATGACACCGGAAGACATGGAGAAAATGACGTTCATTACCCCATGGGGTACATTCTGTTATAAGGTTATGCCATTTGGATTGAAGAACGCTGGGGAAACATATCAACGGGCTATGGTAACTTTGTTCCACGATATGATACACAAAGAAATTGAATGTTATATGGACGATATGATTGCCAAGTCCCGGGACGAAGAAGAGCATCTGGTCAATCTCAAAAAGCTGTTTGATAGATTGATAAAGTACAGACTGAGGTTGAATCCAAACAAGTGCACTTTCGGAGTGCGGTCCGGTAAATTGCTGGGTTTCATTGTTAGCCAAAGGGGAATTGAGGTAGATCCTGCAAAAGTAAAAGCAATTCGAGACATGCCTGCACCGAAAACAGAAAAAGAAGTGCATGGGTTTTTAGGGAGATTGAATTACATTTCACGGTTTATATCTCATCTAACTGCCACATGCGAGCCAATATTCAAATTGTTAAGAAAAGAACAAACGGTCAGGTGGAATGAGGATTGTCAAAGAGCCTTTGAAAAGATAAAAGAATATTTGCAGGAACCTCTGACCCTAATGCCTCCAGTTCCGGGACGGCCACTAATCATGTACTTGACTGTGTTAGAAGGATCGATGGGGTGTGTGTTAGGCCAACATGACGAGTCTGGTCGAAAAGAGTATGTTATTTACTACCTTAGCAAAAAGTTTACCGACTGTGAATCTCGTTACTCACTGCTCGAGAAAACTTATTGCGCTTTGGAATGGGCTTCTCGCAGACTAAGGCAGTACATCTTGACCCATACCACATTGCTAATCTCAAAAATGGACCCCGTCAAGTATATTTTCGAGAAACCAGTATTAACTGGAAGGGTTACAAGGTGGAAAATGATATTAACAGAGTATGACATACAATATACTTCCCAGAAAGCCATCAAAGGAAGTGTATTGTCGGATTATCTTGCACAGCAACCGCTGGAAGACGACTATCAACCAATGAAGTTTGATTTCCCTGATTAGGACATTGTGTACCTCAAAGCAAGAGATTGCGAGGAACCACTTCTGGAGGAGGGGCCTGACCCTGAATCCAATGGAAGTTGATGTTTGATGGGGCAGTCAATATCAACGGACGTGGAGTTGGTGTTGTTCTTATCACTCCTGAAGGTGTTCATTTTCCCTTCGCGGCCAGAATTACTTTTGGCTGCACCAACAATGAAGCGGAATATGAGGCATGCATAATGGGAATAGAGGAGGCCATTAATCTTCGGATTAAGACCCTCGATATATTCGGAGATTCAGCCCTCGTTATCAACCAGGTTACCGGCAAGTGGCATACACATCAAGAACACTTAATTCCTTATAGGGATTATGCCAGAAGACTGTTGACGTTCTTCATAATGGTTAAGCTTCAACATATACCACGAGATGAGAATCAATTTGCCGATGCATTGGCTACTCTTTCTTCGTCCATCAAAGTCTTGTGTTGGAACTATGTTCCCAGGATTGACATTTCCAGGCTTGACGCACCAGCTTATGCTTTCTCTGTAGACGCGGTGTCTGATGAGAAACCTTGGTACGTTGATATTAGGCTTTTCCTGGAAAAATAAGAATACCCAACTGGGGCATCATCCAATGAAAAGAAGACCTTGAGACGACTTGCTGCTAGCTTTTTCTTGAATGCAGACGGAGTTCTATACAAGAGGAAATTTGACATGGTCTTGCTCATATTCGTGGATAGACACGAAGTAGACTTGTTAGTGCAGGAAGTCCATGAGGGATCCTTCGGTGCTCATGCAGGAGGACATGTTATGGCTAAGAAGTTATTAAGATCAGGGTACTATTGGCTAACAATGGATGCAGACTGTTGTTTGTACGCCCGTAAGTGCCACAAGTGCCAGATTTATGCAGACAAGGTGCGTGTTCCTCCAAGCCCTCTCAATGTCATGTCATCTCCCTGGCCCTTTTCTATGTGGGGCATTGACATGATCAGGAAGATAGAGCCTACTGCTTCAAACGGTCATCGCTTCATCTTGGTTGCGATTTATTACTTCACCAAATGGGTTGAAGCAGTGTCTTATGCCAATGTCACTCGTCAAGTGGTAGCCAGATTTCTAAAAAGAGACATCCTTTGCAGATACGGAGTGCCCGAGTGAATCATTACTGATAATGGTTCCAACCTAAACTACAAGATGATGGAAGATCTGTGTCGGGACTTCAAGATTCAATATCACAATTCTTCTCCATACCGGCCAAAGATGAATGGCACGGTAGAGGCAGCTAAGAAGAATATTAAGAAGATTGTGCAGAAGGTGGTTGTCACTTACAAAGATTGGCATGAGATGTTACCATTCTCACTGCATGGGTACCGAACGTCGGTCAGGATGTCAACTAGGACAACTCCTTTCTCCTTGGTGTATGGCATGGAGGCAGTCTTGCCTGTTGAGGTAGAAATTCCCTCATTACGTGTGATGATGGATGTGAAGCTCGATGAGGCTGAGTGGGTACGTGCCCGATATAATCAGTTGTGCCTAATTGAGGAAAAGAGATTAGCGGCTATCTGTCATGGTCAGCTTTATCAGAGGAGAATGAAAAGAGCATTCGACCAACGAGTATGTACTCGAGAGTATCAATTAGGAGAGCTTGTGCTCAAGAGGATCATTCCTCCAGGTTCAGATCACAGGGGCAAGTGGACTTCGAACTACGAAGGCCCATTGATAGTAAAGAAAGTTTTCTCGGGTGGGGCACTGATGCTCACTACTAAGGATGGAGAAGATTTCCATACTTTGAGAGCATGTGTTGTCTTTAATTCCATACTTTGAAGAGATTACTTTTGGACATATTCCGAGAGAAGAGAATCAGTTGGCAGATGCATTAGCCACCATGTCCTCTATGTTTGAAATCAGTTGGGATGATGAAGCTCCCAGAATTATTATTGATCGATTAGATGAGCCAGCATACTGTTATGAAGTTGATATTGAAAGGGTGGAAGAGAAACCTTGGTTCCATGAAGTGAAAAGATATCTCGAAGCTCAAGAATATCCTGAAGGGGCATCTATCAATGACAAGAAGTTTTTGAGGAGATTTTCTGCCAAGTTTTTCCTGAGTAATGGAATTTTGTACAAGCACAATCACGATTCAACTTTGCCTCATTGTGTAAGAAGGAAGCAAGAGAGATTATGGAAGACATGCATGATGAGATCTTTGGTACTCATTATAGTGGGAATACAATGGCTAAAAATATTTTGAGAGCGAGTTACTATTGGTCTACCATGGAAGCTGATTGTTATCAGCACTCCAAAACTTGTCATAAGTGCCAGATCTATGCTGATAAAGTGCATGTGCCTCCAGTTCCATTGAATGTTATGACTGCTCCTTGGCCTTTTTCCATATGGGGTATTGATATGATTGGTGAGATCAAACATACCGCTTCCAATGGACATTGTTTCATTCTTGTTGCTATTGATTACTTTACGAAGTGGGTAGAGGCAACCTCGTTTGCTTCTGTTACCCAGAATGTTGTGGCTTGGTTCATCAAACATAATCTTATATGTAGGCATGGCATACCTGAAAGGATTATCACTGACAATGGTACTAATTTGAACAATACTATGATTATTGAACTTTGCACGCAGTTCAAGATTAAGCATCACAATACTTCTCCATATCGATCGAAGATGAATGGCGCAGTGGAGGCCGTTAAAAAGAATATTAAGAAGATCTTGCAGAAGATAACAATTACATATAAAGATTGGCATGAGATGTTACCATTTGCTCTTCATGGTTACCGTACCATAGTACATACTTCAACCGGGGAAACCCATTCTCTCTTGTCTATGGTATGGAAGAAGTTCTACCCATTGAAGTTCAGATTCCCTTCTTGAGAATTATGATGGATGCAGACTTAGATGAAGATGAATGGATTCAGACTCGACTCGACTAGATAAACTTGATTAATGAAAATAGGCTTGCAACTGTTTGTCATGGTCAGATGTATCAGAAAAGTATGATCAAGGCCTTTAATAAGAAAGTCAAGCAACAAGTCTATCAGGTTTGAGACTTGGTAATCAAGCGTATCATATTACCACAGGGTGATCCTAGGGGAAAATTGACTCCTACCTATGAAGGGCCATTTGTAATTAAAAGGGTATTTTCTGGAGGCGCTATGATGCTTACTACTATGAACGGTGAAGATTTCCCGCAACCTGTGAACGCAGACATAGTCAAAAAAATACTATGCATAAAAAGAGATCCGCTAGGTTGACTGGCCTAGGAAAAAATAAGGGCATCCCAACGAACCAAAAGGGTTCGGGAAAAAATTAGGGACATATATATAAAAAAAATTGTACACCCGGCAAGTCGAAAACTTGAAAAGGCGGCTTGGGCAAAAAAGGGTATCCAGGTGTACTGAAAACCTGAAAAGGCAATCCAGGCAAAAGTTAGGGATTAAAGCATACGACTATGTCTCGTTGGATCACCCATGTAACCTCAACTGGGTATACTACCTATATCAAGTTCAAACAGGTGCAGATCAGTCCAATCATTTCTCTTCTGACAGCAAGGGATGAGATACTTGAAGATAATGGCAATAGTAGAGTTGAAACTCAATAGGATCACTTACACATAGCTATGTTTCTTTGTTTTTGTACTCTTTTTAAAATTTTCTACGACGAATTCCTCTTACTAGGATTTCCGTCTCTTTAGTCAAACTTGCCTGTTTATAGGCCACTTTCTAAATAAATACAATTCTATTTTCGAATTCAGGTTTACTTTTCCCTTTTTACTTAAGCGAAAACGTCCATTGATTATGTTTGAATGTATATATGCTTTTGAATATGATTGATGTTTACCAGAAATGAATAAAATACAATAATAGCATTTACTAAGGACTATCGGAGGTAGGAATCCAATGAATCTTCACCGGTTCATCCCCATAGAGCAATCTTTATGAATATATTCTAATGAAACACTCCAAGTAGCCTCTCGTATTTCTAACTCTACGAGATCCTCAAGGAGATTTCTTTCAAGTATGATATCCTCTGAAGAATTGATACTTGGCCGGATAAGTCTCCCAAGGGAATGTCTGTCTCTTTTATCCCCAGTCAGGGTATTCAGGAATTTAATCCTTCAATAAGAAGTACAGCGAACGGAAAACGGAAGATCCTAAGTATGGTATTTCAAAACAAGATGAGAACGAAGTCTTCATATTCCTCAGCATCGAATTGGGATTTATTCTCCCCAGCAATAAGTTGTTATATGAAGATACTCATGCGCTTCAACTACATAATTCATACATACATACTTTACATCATATCATGGCATACGCATTCATAATGCATACACCATCCTCACTCATATTAAGAGCATCATGTCATGCAATCCGGCATAAACTAATCTTTCTTTTTCAGGATAGTTTACAATCAGATAAATGTTACCAAGTCCTTAAGAAAGTTCAGAGACGATCTATACGAAGATCTAGTGTTGATACTTAGTGCAGGATATCATGTTCTCCCTGAGACAGTTCAGAGATGATCTATACGAAGATCTAGTGTTGATACTTAGTGCATGATGTTTTCAAAGATTTATTTCTGACACTTCAATCAAGATATTTTCCCGAGACAAGTCAGAGATGATCTATACGAAGATCTAGTACTGATACTTAGTGCATGATGTCTTTTTCCCTTAGAGACAATTCAGAGACGATCTACATGAAGATCTAGAGCCGATATTTAACTCAGTCATGTTATAGAGACAGTTTAGAGATGATCCATACGAAGATCTAGTACTGATACTTAGTGCAGTAACAACATGCAGATATTCCTACTTTGTGGTACTTTGGATGGAATCTATAAGCCCATCTCTGAATACTCCGAATGGCATCTCTAATCCCATTTGTAACACCCCAAATTTCCCCTCTTCTGTTTATCATTATCATCATATCATAATCATCATAAGCATGTCATGTCCTTAGCATTTTTGCATAGAAAGATGAAGCATAGTACTTGCATGTTCTAGCATAAGGCATGTGATCGACTATCCAAGAAATTTGAAGCACTACGAGTCAAAATCAAGAGCATAGGTGACTTGGCAAAGAGCTCTCAAGGCATGTTATACAAGCTCTGTATCATGGCCAAGGCCCCTAAAAATATTGAGGATCAAAATCTGATCATAACGGTTGGCATCAGGTTATTATTAAGGTTTCCCACCAAATGGAGGGAGAATTCAAAATTCACTGGCGTTAACCGGTTAACGGCTGCGAATTTTGAATTCCAGCAGCAAAATTCAACATGTATATTTTGGCTCAAATTCTCCAATTTTCCAATTTTCTGATTTTTATTCATTTGAATTAAGGAGAAGGATCTAGAGCATTTATCCAAGCCTAATTCCAATGCTAGATCCTAATCACTTTCCCATACCATATTTTTTGGATCCCAAGCCTAAATTTTGGGCTCCAAACCTAAACCATATTTAATTCATTTCCCTCTAAACCAAGAGGGGGAGCTCTCATTTTTCACTCTTCATTCTGAATTTTCACTCTCTTCTCTCACCATTCTCTCATTTTCTCTCCCGCATTTTCCAAATTCACTAAGAGTTCCTCTTTGAAGATCACGTAACTTTGCATTAAAGTGTGTAGATCTTGGAACTAGACCTTCATCCATAGCTTCTTTGCATAATTTTTACTGGTTTACTACTTGGATCAGATCTGGTTTGGAGTTTAGAAGTGATTTTGGAGTCAAAATTTTGCATCAAGACCCTTTGCTTGTATTTATTTTGCATGGAGTGTGAAGTTTAGCACCAGATCTTCAAAGTTTTCCGCGAGATCTCTCATATCCAGCTCAAACAAAAACTACCAAAGCATACCTCAGCTTTGTAGGTTGGTTAAATTCAGATCTAGCTCTGTTTTAGCTTATTTGCATGCTTATGCTTTAGATCCACCATGTGCTTGTGTATTTGCTTGTGTTGCTTGAATTGATTGGTTGATTTGTAACCGGATCTGTGTGCTAATGTCCATGAGCTTAATTATGTTAATTAATGTGAATTGATCCATTTATTTCATGCATAATTGATTGTTGGTCTGGTGTGGGATTATTTGAATAACCTGGTTTGAGCTGATTTTCATGCAGGATTTGTTGTTGTTTTGACAGTGTTAACCGATTAACGCTTTGGTTAACCAGTTAACGCATCTTTTTTCTGTGTAATTTGCTGCAGGTTTGAACTGGTTAACCGGTTAACGCTTTGGTTAACCGGTTAACACTGAGGCAGAATGATATTTTTGAGTTGTTTTGAGCTTGTTTGATCCCCTTACTTGTTTTAATTGCCATGGATCATTATATGATCATTGAATATGCTAGTTTAGGGTGATTTGCTTGTTGGTTGGTGCATGTTTCATGTTCTCGATGCGTAAATGCTTGTATGTGCAAAGTTTGGTATGTTTGTTTGATCTTCGTTGATTTGAACTTTGAGCATGCTAATTCCATGATTGTGTTGATGAGCATGTGCTGGATTTTTTTGCTAACATTGCAGGGGCTCATGGTAAGAGAAATGTGGATGTTTAAACACATTTCAACTCTTCTTCTTTTCTTTTTAAGTTGCTTTCTACTTTGTGGTTTGATGTGCCTTATGCCATCATGTGATTCAACTCTTTTCTTCCCCCTTTAGGAGCAACTTATCTCCTTTAGAGGATTAAGTTGTTTGCTAGCTTTCTTCTCCTCTTCTTTACTTTTCCTTTGGTTCTTTCTTCTCTTAGGATAGAGTTCAAACCTCACTAACCTTAGGACCACTTTTTGCATGCTAATATTAGGATTAGTCTTTTCCCCATTAGACTTTTGCCTTTTGCTCCTTTGGTTCTTTCTCTTCTCATCTCAAAACAAAAAAAAACCTAAAAAACATTAATAAAGAAAGAAGTGACTTCTTGTGTAATAGCCTTATTCCATGGGGCATATGTATTCATTCCATCTTGGAATAGTTCTTTTGTCTAGCATGATGCACAAGTCGGAGCATGAGGTCATCTTCATCAAGAAAAACCCTAAAAAAATACTTCTTCATTTTTCATCACTAAAACACCTAATAAATTCAACAAGTCAATGAACTTAGGCCCTTGCCCTTGGAAACAAGTCTTGGATAAATTCTCCTTACTTGGTGTGCTTGTTCTATTATTCCATCTTGGAATGTAGTAGCAAGTACACATTCCATGGAAGATAGTTTGAGTTCACTCTTTTGTGCCACACCAAAAAAAAACTCTAAAAAACACAAACAAACAATAAGCGTCTTTCCATCGGGAATTCTTTTCTCATCTCCTTCGCTCTGTACGCGAACTTGCTCCTACTTGTCACTTTGCAAGACGGTTACGCACTCGTCGTCCGAGCCTGCAACACCTGGGCATTGACATAGGCAGTGCAAGCCTTAATTCACAAGCAATCTTTCCACCCTTAGTTAGGGGAACTACGGCGTCTCTAATCCTCATGTCCAGATGAGGTACGTAGGCAGCGGGTTAGGGCCCGTTCGAGCACAATCTTTATTTTCCCTACATTCCTCTTTGTTTCCTTTCTCAATTCCTTTTTCCAGTTTCAATTTCAGTTTTGCAGCAGCTTTCATTTTCTTCACCCCTTTGAAACAATTGTCTTTGTAAGTGTGGATCCCGTCGGGTACGGAGGACAATCTGGGGTGCTAATACCTTCCCAGGTCGTAACCGACTCCCAAACTCAGATTCTTTGGTTCGCATGACCTTTGTCCTTCCTTTTCTTTTCCTCGGTTTGTGCAACATTACCATTCCCGTTCCTTCGGGATAAAAATTCCTGGCTGGCGACTCTACCCTCTTTCGCGCCACTTTCGCCTTTGTACCAGGATGGAAATCCAGGGAGCGACAGTTGGCGACTCTGCTGGGGAAATCCTAGCCAGAGTATCTCTGGTTCCCCTTGAGAGTCAATCCTAGCGCTTGCATGCTTCTGTTTCGTTGGGTGTTGATTGTTTGTCGTTGCATGTTTATTTTATTGTTGTTCATTTATAGTTTTATTTACAGCTTTATTTACAGTTTTCAGTATTTATTTTCATGCATCATGTTATATTGGACTGTCTGGCTGTACTGGTTTCCTTTTTTTTCTGTGGTATTGGGAACTGTAACTGAAAGATGAGCTCGTAACCAGGGATCGAGTGCACCCTAGGACTTAGAGTAGAGAGTCACTCTGGCTTCATGGCATCTTGCTATGTTGGTAGTAGTGAGTTCCATACCCATACTTGCGACCGTCTTGGAAATGTATTGATGCCAGAATCTTTCTGGGGTCATACACAACCTCGATAGTTATGTGCATCTGGGGACCGATCATTGAGGACCTTTGTGGAAACATCCATCTCCAGTGGTGACAGTGGCAGACCACATTTTGTGGCAAACCTATTAGCACCTGAGGGCCCACTGGGAACTCGCATAGGATGGCCTGGTTCTTTTATAGGAACTCAGTCAAAGCATCTGGTCGTATGATGATAGTATTGTACCCTTCGGGATGAATGTACTATTGTTTCTCGATTCCAGCGCTTGAAGCTGGGAACTTATAAAGGATACTTGTTTTCCCGGACTCACGCTGAGACCTCCCTGAGTAGTACATAATGCCAAACCAATTCCCTGATTTGGTCATGAGCCATTTCTCGGAAATGGTGAATGTATTATTGCTATTCGGCTTTGAGAGTTCGTGATGTTTGACCCGGAGCACACCTGTGAGATTAGGAGGGGTTTACAGGTTTGCAGGAACCCTTGACCTCATCATACCTCATTGTCTGTATAGTTCTATGATTCGATAAGGCTACATGGATTTTGGAGTTCTTAAGTCATCTGATAACTTATTTTGGGGCTTTTGAGACTGAATTCTTGTTCATGGGGCTTTATTCAGAGGATTTTGGTTCTTGGTCACTTGGGTCCAGTGTTTCGTATCCAGACAGTCCCGGTCGTTGATCATATGCCTGCATTGCATTTTGCATCACATCATACTTGCATTAATTGTTTGTGTTTCCATTTCAGGTTAGCATTTAGTCTTTGTACCCAGTTCTGGTATTCATTGTTCCTCAAAAGAGTTTGAAAAGCTAGTTTCCAAAAGGACCTCTGGAGTATTTTCTGTCCGAATACCAGAGTTGGGGCATATTAATGCCTGAACATGGAAACATGAATAGTTACATTGTATGCATATAACTTTTTTTTTGTTTTGCAGGTATATCTCCAGTTTTCTAATGTTCATGTCACTTTCAGGAACTATAGCTCCCAAGAAGGTTCAGAGACAGTCAACTGTGCACAGATACCCTACAAAGGTAAACAGAGAAAGAGCAATGGAGCAGATGCAAGCAGATCTGGATGATTTAAGGACGAGAATGGACAACTTCATGACCCTTATGGCTGGGATGGGTCAAACTCAGGAGCGTTTGCACGAAATGATAGAGAACAATCAAGCCAGGAACAACGGGACAACAAATGGAGGTAATCGCAATGGGGCTGGCGTCTGTCATGTTGAAATCCCTATGGTTCAGCCAGGGGTCACTATTATCAATGATGGAGTGAATAACATGCATATGGATGGGCAGGACGAGCAGTTCACCTTGCTGGATGAGGCGGAAGACCAAGGGGTTGATATGAATAGGAGGTTTGAAGAAATGGCTGAGCAGATTCGTTCCATTCAGTCTTAGAGTTCTCTAGGGTTTGACATCACTGATCTGGGCTTGGTGCCAGGGGTGAGAATTCCCTACAAGTTCAAGGTCCCTACTTTTGATAAGTACAACGGCACGGCTTGCCCGAAAACTCACCTTCAGTAATTTGTGGGAAGGATTATTGCGCATACAGATGATGAGAAGCTGTGGATGTATTACTTCCAGGATAGTCTTGTAGGAGCTTCTTTGGAATGGTACATGAAGCTGAGTCGGGTCAATATTCGAAGCTGGAAAGATTTAGCTGAGGCATTTGTGAAGCAGTATCAGTATAATTTGGATATGGCTCCAAATCGTACCTAGTTGCAGACAATGTCTGATAGTGCTAAAGAAGGGTTCAAAGAGTACGCCCAGAGGTGGCGTCAGCTTGTTGCTCGAGTGCAACCTCCCTTATTAGAAAATGAAATGGCAGACATGTTCATGGGAACACTACAGGGGGTGTTTATTGAGAGACTGGCGTCTTGTTCAGCGACCAAGTTTTATGACATCATGATAGCTGGAGAAAGGGTTGAAACTCTTCTGAAGATGGGGAAGATCCAAGACAGTGGTGCAGGTAACTCAAGTGGTGTGAGAAAGGCTCTCAATGGACCTCCAAGAAAAAGGAAGGGAGAGACTAATGTTGTGTACGGTCGAGTTCGGGGCCGCGGATATAGAGGATCTTACGAGCAGGTGGCATGCGTCACCATCCCCACAGGCCCTGTGCAACAACAACAGCAACAACAGCAACAGCCGTAGCACAATAACTATCAGGAAAGACCCTATCAACAGAGATAAGCTCGTCCAGTTAACAGGGTGCTTAAGGCCATCCCAATGACGTACATAGCTATGCTCCAGAGATTGTTAGACTTGAATTTAATTGAGTTGAAGACATTAGCACCACCTCCACCTGGAGATCTTCCAGTGGGTTATGATGCTAATGCAAGATGCGCATTTCATTCAGGGGCTCCTAGGCACTCAACGGAGAAGTGCAGGGCATTACAGCATAAAGTCCAAGACTTGATTGATTCAAAAGCAATTAACTTCGTACCGCCTCCAAATGTTACATCAAACCCCATTCCAAATCATGGAGGGCCAGGATAAACGCTATCAACAGTGGCGAGAGGTTGAACCTGATCTTGAATGTGGATGAAGTGAAGACTCCGTTGTTAGTGGTAAAGGAAAGATTGTTGAAAGGGCAGGTGTTCCCAGGTTGCAATTTTGACTATGAGGGTCGTTTGAATTCGGCTAATGGTTGTGGGGATTTGAAAGCTGAGCTACAGTGTTTGATTAATGAGGGGTCTCTACAGTTCGATAGGGTTAATCATAGAAGTGATTATGTGTCTACGGTAACAATTTACTTTGATCCTGCCGAAGTTCCTGCCCAGAGAGAGTCGGTGACTATATATGTTCCAGAGGTGAGTCTAGTTACCATTATTGTTCCGGGACCAGTTCCCTATGATGATGACAAGGCCGTCCCTTGGCACTATGGCTCAGACGTGTACGTAGAAGGTCAGAAGTGGGAGAGTAAAGCGGTAACAATTGACCCGACTGTTGTGAATGTCGGAGGAGTTAGGGGATTTACTCGGAGTGGGCGTCTCTTTGCTCCTCAAGTTCTTAGGGGTGATCCCAAAGTTGAAGCTGCTGTAAAGGCTAAGGGTAAGCAGATAGCAACTGAAGAGGTGACAACTCCTGCTGCCGGTCAGAGCACTTTTCAAAAGGAAGTTGAGGAATTCATGAGAATAATTAAGAAAAGTGACTATAAGATGGTTGAACAGCTGAATCAGACCCCGTCCAAGATATCCATGTTATCGTTGTTGATGTGTTCTCAAGATCACCGAGAAGCTTTGTTAAAAGTTTTCCAAATGGCATATGTACCACAAGAGATAACCGTTAACCAGTTGGAGGCTGTGGTGGGCAGCGTAAACGCCAGCCATGGGTTGGGATTCACAGATAGAGATTTCACTTCTGAGGGACGTAATCACAACAAAGCCTTACATATCACCATGGAGTGTAAGGGTGATGTTCTGTCGCACGTCCTAGTAGATACAAGCTCTTCTCTCAATGTGCTCCCTAAGAAGGCCTTAATGAAATTGAATGTTGATGGCATCATTTTGCGACCCAGTGACTTGATTGTAAAAGCCTTTGATAGGTCACGAAGATCTGTGTTTGGGGAGGTGGAACTACCGGTGAAGATTGGGTTCCAGGTGTTCAAGAGTACATTCTATGTTATGGATATTCAACTCACTTATAGCTGTTTGTTGGGACGTCATTGGATTCACGTTGTTGGCGCAGTAGCATCCATGTTGCATCAGAAGTTGAAGTATGTGGTAGACGGCCAGGTTGTTACTGTGTGCGGAGAAGAGTATATTTTCGTAAGCCATCTGTCGACCTTCAAGTATGTGGAAATGGACAGGGAGATCCATGAGACACTTTGCCAAGATTTTGAGACAGTCAATGTCAGTACTTTGTCTCTAGTTGCCGCAATTCAGAGCAATGAGAAGGAAGGACTCCTATCTACTCCTACAAGCAAGCTAAGGAGGTAGTTCAATCCGGAAATGCCCAGGGTTGGGGCAAGCTGTTAGAAGTGGAAAGGAAAGATGACAAGTTTAGTCTCGGATATCAACCTGGTCAGTCCAGCTGGTCTCAAGGCCGTAAGCCCATAGCATTCACAAGCGCTGGAATGCTCGACTATAACAACGTTTGTGCAACAAATGTAGATGGGGATAGTGACTGCGACTTGGATAACTGGATCCACCCATGCGTACCTGGGGAGGAGCTTCGGAACTGGTCTGCTGAAAATTTTGTTCAAGTTACTTGGCAGTCAAAGTAATTTTCTTGTTTCCATTTTATCATACTGCATGTCAAATCCTGCATTCTGCCCAAGGTGCATGGATCCATATGTAGGGCCACAATGTTTTAATGCATTTGCTTTTGCCGTGAAATAAAGGACATTTTTCAAGCAAATTGTGTTCTCTTTCTTTCGTTTTTAAAATTTTTCACAAAAAAAAACAAATAAAATGGCAATGTTTTCTTTTCAGTTTTTTCTGTGTTTGCGTCTCCTTTGAAAGAACAGATTCTGAAATAAGCACACCATTTGTGCAGTGTTGATCATTCGGATTCTTGTGATAACGTTCCTGTTATGAGTATGCATGACTTCAAAAATCCTATCTACCAAGCTGATGAAGGGGTTGAGGAAGACTGTGAACTCCCTGAAGAATTGGTTAGGTTGTTGAAACAAGAGGAAAGGGTCATTCAACCTCATCAGGAAGAAATAGAGATCATCAACATCGGATCTGAAGGCGTAAGGGAAGAGATAAAGATTGGGGCCAGTCTGCAGGCCGAGGTAAAGAAGGAGTTGATTGGTATGCTACGTGAATATGTGGATATCTTTGCCTGGTCGTATCGAGATATGCCAGGGTTGGATACTGACATTGTTGTACACAAGCTACCACTAAAGGAAGACTGTCCTCTGGTAAAGAAAAAGCTGAGAAGAACTGGCCCTGATATGGCTATGAAGATCAAGGAGGAAGTTCAAAAGTAGTGGGATGCCGGCTTCCTTGCTGTAACTAGTTACCCACCTTGGGTAGCTAACATTGTGACTGTACCAAAGAAGGATGGCAAGGTCCGGATGTGCGTCGATTATCGGGATCTAAACAGAGCAAGTCCAAAGGATGACTTTCCATTACCTCACATTGATGTGCTGGTAGATAACACCGCTCAGTTCTCGGTATTTTCTTTCATGGAAAGCTTCTACGGGTATAATCAGATCAAGATGACACCGGAAGACATGGAGAAAATGACGTTCATTACCCCATGGGGTACATTCTGTTATAAGGTTATGCCATTTGGATTGAAGAACGCTGGGGAAACATATCAACGGGCTATGGTAACTTTGTTCCACGATATGATACACAAAGAAATTGAATGCTATATGGACGATATGATTGCCAAGTCCCGGGACGAAGAAGAGCATCTGGTCAATCTCAAAAAGCTGTTTGATAGATTGATAAAGTACAGACTGAGGTTGAATCCAAACAAGTGCACTTTCGGAGTGCGGTCCGGTAAATTGCTGGGTTTCATTGTTAGCCAAAGGGGAATTGAGGTAGATCCTGCAAAAGTAAAAGCAATTCGAGACATGCCTGCACCGAAAACAGAAAAAGAAGTGCATGGGTTTTTAGGGAGATTGAATTACATTTCACGGTTTATATCTCATCTAACTGCCACATGCGAGCCAATATTCAAATTGTTAAGAAAAGAACAAACGGTCAGGTGGAATGAGGATTGTCAAAGAGCCTTTGAAAAGATAAAAGAATATTTGCAGGAACCTCTGACCCTAATGCCTCCAGTTCCGGGACGGCCACTAATCATGTACTTGACTGTGTTAGAAGGATCGATGGGGTGTGTGTTAGGCCAACATGACGAGTCTGGTCGAAAAGAGTATGTTATTTACTACCTTAGCAAAAAGTTTACCGACTGTGAATCTCGTTACTCACTGCTCGAGAAAACTTATTGCGCTTTGGAATGGGCTTCTCGCAGACTAAGACAGTACATCTTGACCCATACCACATTGCTAATCTCAAAAATGGACCCCGTCAAGTATATTTTCGAGAAACCAGCATTAACTGGAAGGGTTACAAGGTGGAAAATGATATTAACAGAGTATGACATACAATATACTTCCCAGAAAGCCATCAAAGGAAGTGTATTGTCGGATTATCTTGCACAGCAACCGCTGGAAGACGACTATCAACCAATGAAGTTTGATTTCCCTGATTAGGACATTGTGTACCTCAAAGCAAGAGATTGCGAGGAACCACTTCTGGAGGAGGGGCCTGACCCTGAATCCAAATGGAAGTTGATGTTTGATGGGGCAGTCAATATCAACGGACGTGGAGTTGGTGTTGTTCTTATCACTCCTGAAGGTGTTCATTTTCCCTTCGCGGCCAGAATTACTTTTGGCTGCACCAACAATGAAGCGGAATATGAGGCATGCATAATGGGAATAGAGGAGGCCATTAATCTTCGGATTAAGACCCTCGATATATTCGGAGATTCAGCCCTCGTTATCAACCAGGTTACCGGCAAGTGGCATACACATCAAGAACACTTAATTCCTTATAGGGATTATGCCAGAAGACTATTGACGTTCTTCATAATGGTTAAGCTTCAACATATACCACGAGATGAGAATCAATTTGCCGATGCATTGGCTACTCTTTCTTCGTCCATCAAAGTCTTGTGTTGGAACTATGTTCCCAGGATTGACATTTCCAGGCTTGACGCACCAGCTTATGCTTTCTCTGTAGACGCGGTGTCTGATGAGAAACCTTGGTACGTTGATATTAGGCTTTTCCTGGAAAAATAAGAATACCCAACTGGGGCATCATCCAATGAAAAGAAGACCTTGAGACGACTTGCTGCTAGCTTTTTCTTGAATGCAGACGGAGTTCTATACAAGAGGAAATTTGACATGGTCTTGCTCAGATTCGTGGATAGACACGAAGTAGACTTGTTAGTGCAGGAAGTCCATGAGGGATCCTTCGGTGCTCATGCAGGAGGACATGTTATGGCTAAGAAGTTATTAAGATCAGGGTACTATTGGCTAACAATGGATGCAGACTGTTGTTTGTACGCCCGTAAGTGCCACAAGTGCCAGATTTATGCAGACAAGGTGCGTGTTCCTCCAAGCCCTCTCAATGTCATGTCATCTCCCTGGCCCTTTTCTATGTGGGGCATTGACATGATCAGGAAGATAGAGCCTACTGCTTCAAACGGTCATCGCTTCATCTTGGTTGCGATTTATTACTTCACCAAATGGGTTGAAGCAGTGTCTTATGCCAATGTCACTCGTCAAGTGGTAGCCAGATTTCTAAAAAGAGACATCCTTTGCAGATACGGAGTGCCCGAGTGAATCATTACTGATAATGGTTCCAACCTAAACTACAAGATGATGGAAGATCTGTGTCGGGACTTCAAGATTCAATATCACAATTCTTCTCCATACCGGCCAAAGATGAATGGCACGGTAGAGGCAGCTAAGAAGAATATTAAGAAGATTGTGCAGAAGGTGGTTGTCACTTACAAAGATTGGCATGAGATGTTACCATTCTCACTGCATGGGTACCAAACGTCGGTCAGGATGTCAACTAGGACAACTCCTTTCTCCTTGGTGTATGGCATGGAGGCAGTCTTGCCTGTTGAGGTAGAAATTCCCTCATTACGTGTGATGATGGATGTGAAGCTCGATGAGGCTGAGTGGGTACGTGCCCGATATAATCAGTTGTGCCTAATTGAGGAAAAGAGATTAGCGGCTATCTGTCATGGTCAGCTTTATCAGAGGAGAATGAAAAGAGCATTCGACCAACGAGTATGTACTCGAGAGTATCAAGTAGGAGAGCTTGTGCTCAAGAGGATCATTCCTCCAGGTTCAGATCACAGGGGCAAGTGGACTTCGAACTACGAAGGCCCATTGATAGTAAAGAAAGTTTTCTCGGGTGGGGCACTGATGCTCACTACTAAGGATGGAGAAGATTTCCAGTCTCCTGTTAATTCAGACGCAGTTAAAAAATACTTCGCATAAAAGACCCACTGGACACAAAAACAGAATTAAAGTCCAGGCAAGAAAAAGGGCATCCCGGCGAGCTAAAAACAGAATAAAAAGCTCGGGAAAAAGTTAGGGAAAATAAATGAAAATATGTACACCCGCTAAGTTGAAAAGCCATATCGAACAACTCAAGCAAAAAAGGGTATCCCGGTGGATTGAAAACCCGAAAGGGTGATCCACGCAAAACAAGGGAATAAGCGAACAACTGCGATCCGGGTAATCTGAACCAAATCACCATTTCATGCAGCTTGACAATATCAGAAGGATAGGAATTAGTCCCCTCATCTTCTTCAGAAAGCAAAGGCAAGAACATAAAGTCTTGAAGACATGTTGGTCATAGCAGGAAGGAAACTCATTGGAATGTCGTGTACATTGCCATTAGGATAGTTTCTTTTCTCAATTTTATGGTAGCTACCTCTTTCCAGGTAGTTGCTTCCTGATGTAAAACTTTGCATATTCAGAGGCCATTCAATGAATGAATATTCAGCCAAAAAGCCGTGTTGCGTTGTGTTTACTTTGTTTGCAAAAATGTCCTGAATTTTTTGCTAAAAGAGCATTGCATATGAAACATGTTGATTTCTCTAAAAACAATTGACATGGCATGGAAACAATTAAAACTGCCTTTGAGTGTCGGGTGACAATGGATGAACAGATCATACCATGTAAGTCCCTAGGGCACATGCGTGTATACTGTTGTTGCAGGTTTTGCAGGGCGATAGTGTATTTCCCCAAGCAGAGAGTGCTCCCCAGCTGAGCTATAAAAGTGGAATCCTCGACAAAACGTCAAACCTAATCAAAGAGGTGTCCTCCCCAAGTGGTGGTTGTTCTTCACAAGAAAGACATAGTTATCCCCAGTAGAGTTCAGATGTAACCTTCCCCAGTTGAGTCAGATTAGGGTTGTATCCCCAATGGAGCTTCAAAATCAATCGAAGAGGTTTGTCCCCAATCGAAGTCTTTGTGTCAGAATGGGCTATTCCCAGCGAGCAACTGAATGCCTATTTCCCCACCGAGCTAGAATATTTAGAGTTCTCTCTCCAGCTAGGGTCTGATCAAGCATCATTCCCAGCCAAGTCTGACGACGGTTATTCTCTTTAGAGTTCATGATCGAGATTCACTCCCACCATTGAAGTATTCCCCCAGAGAAGTCGCCAATTTATTTTTGGCTTTTGTGATGATACAGACAAGTATTCATCTCCCAGCCAGCGTCAAGCATTGTCAAAGCCTCTTGACCTAGCTCCCCTGCAGAGTCGGGATTATTGTTGCCAATCAGGGCAATTCGTTTGATGCTCGTATGCATTTCTCGGCATGCGTCTATGCTCGTATTTTTGCTCGTCTGCATCCCTAGCACTCGTTTGTGTTTGATGTTTGATATCTTCTGGATGTTCGTCTGTATTCCTAGCACTCGCTCATTTGTGAATTATTCTTCGTTTGATTCTCCCCGACAGAGTTGTGTTTCTTACCATGCAGTTGATTGCTCGTCTGCAATTCTCAACACCCGTTCCTGTTTGATATCGGATGATTGCTCGTCTGCACTCTCTAGCAGTCGCCTGTATGTGGTAGATGTCATTGCTCGTCTGCAATTCCCCAACACCCGTATGTGTTTGATACCTATTTGATGCTCGTATGCCCTCTTCGGCACCCGTCTGTGCTTGGAATCTGTTTGTTGCTCGTATGCAAGACCCAGCGCTCATCCTTACTTGACATTCGTTTGATGCTCGTATGCATTCTCCAGCATTCTTTTGTGCTTGTTATCTGTTTGAAGCTCGTTCGCATTGTTTGGATACTCGTCTGTATCAAACCTGCTCTCATCTGTGTTAGCTTATATCCATATGAATGTTGATTTGATAATCGTTCTGATATTCGTCTGTATTGCTAGTCCAAATGCTCGTCTGTGTTGGATTTCTGGTACTCGTCTGTATTACTGGCCCAAATGCTCGTCTGTGTTGGATCTCTGGTATTCGTCTGTGGCTGGTATTCGTTTATATCATCGCCTGAAGCGTTCATCTGTGTTTCTTAGATCATCATCTGATATTCGTTTGTATCATCGACTTATGGCACTCGTCTGTGTTCTTTTGATGATCATCTGATGCTCGTCTGTGTTGAAGAGGTTTGAAGTCCTAACGGTGGGATTAAACGTCAAAATGATTACCGGTCCTGGCGTAATAGGTATATCTGAAGGAGGTTCGTATGTCTCAGAGACACTTATCTATGCAAGATTTGTGAAGAGGGTTCGTCAAATCCTAATGTTACACCTGGCGTAACAGGTTTGCTCAAAGAAGACTCGTCTGTCTGAGACCATATATCCACGGATAATATATGAAGAGGGTTCGTCTATCCTGATTATGCATGTCTATCCCACGGACTTAAGTGCATCACCGGCCCTGGCATAACAGGTTTATCCGAAGGAGGTTCGTTTGTCTCAGGTTATATATTGCAAAATATATGAAGAGGGCCCGTATGTCCAGTTCCTGGCGTAACAGGTTTGCTCGAGGAAGACTCGTTTGTCTAAGTTTTTCTTATCCGAAGTAACAATTCAGGTTGGAAGGAGCTCTTCTGCTTTGCCCCTGCTTCAGTCACCAAAGCATCATTTGGTTGGGTTTATTTCCCATTTCTCGCATTCTCCAGCAGAGTGCAAATTTCAGGTCTTCTTGGTATTCAACCACAGTTTATCTTGAACGGTCGATAGCCGTGCTACCGTCCTTTTCAGATTAACAGTTTATTGAATAGGGGTAGCTGTAACACCCCAAATTTGCCATCTTCTGTTTATCATCATCATCATATCATAAACATCATAAGCATGTCATGTCCTTAGCATTTTTGCATAGAAAGATGAAGCATAGTACTTGCATGTTCTAGCATAAGGCATGTGATCGACTATCCGGGAAATTTGAAGCACTACGAGTCAAAATCAAGAGCATATGTGACTTGGCAGAGAGCTCTCAAGGCATGTTATACAAGCTCTGTATCATGGCCAAGGCCCCTAAAATATTGAGGATCAAAATCTGATCAGAACGGTTGGCGCCGGGTTATTATTAAGGTTTCCCACCAAATGGAGGGAGAATTCAAAATTCACTGGCGTTAACCGGTTAACGCTTTGGTTAACCGGTTAATGACTGCGAATTTTGAATTCCAGCAACAAAATTCAGCATGTATTTTTTGGCTCCAATTCTCCAATTTTCCAATTTTCTAATTTTTATTCATTTGAATTAAGGAGAAGGATCTAGAGCATTTATCCAAGCCTAATTCCAATGCTAGATCCTAATCACTTTCCCAAACCATATTTTTTGGATCCCAAGCCTAAATTTTGGGTCCCAAACCTAAACCATATTTAATTCATTTCCCTCCAAACCAAGAGGGGGGGCTCTCATTTTTCACTCTTCATTCTGAATTTTCACTCTCTTCTCTCACCATTCTCTCATTTTCTCTCCCACATTTTCCAAATTCACTAAGAGTTCCTCTTTGAAGATCACATAACTTTGCATTAAAGTGTGTAGATCTTGGAACTAGACCTCCATCCATAGCTTCTTTGCATCATTTTTGTTGGTTTACTACTTGGATCAGATCTGGTTTGGAGTTTAGAAGTGATTTTGGAGTCAAAATTCTGCATCAAGACCCTTTGTTTGCTTTTATTTTGCATGGAGTGTGAAGCTTAGCACCGGATCTTCAAAGTTTTCCGCGAGATCTCTCATTTCCAGCTCAAACAATAACTACCAAAGCATACCTCAGCTTTGTAGGTTGGTTAAATTCAGATCTAGCTCTGTTTTAGCTTATTTGCATGCTTATGCTTTAGATCCACCATGTGCTTGTGTATATGCTGGTGTTGCTTGAATTGATTGGTTAATTTATAATCGGATTCGTGTGCTAATGTCCATGAGCTTAATGATGTTAATTAATGTGAATTGATCCATTTATTTCATGCATAATTGATTGCTGGTCTGGTGTGGGATTATTTGAATAAGCTGGTTTGAGCTGATTTTCATGTAGGATTTGTTGTTGTTTTGACAGTGTTAACCGGTTAACGCTTTGGTTAACCGATTAACGCATTTTTTTTCTGTGTAATTTGCTGCAGGTTTAAACTGGTTAACCGGTTAACGCTTTGGTTAACCGGTTAACACTGAGGCAGAATGATATTTTTGAGCTGTTTTGAGCTTGTTTGATCCCCTTACTTGTTTTAATTGTCGTGGATCATTATATGATCATTGAATATGTTAGTTTAGGGTGATTTGCTTGCTGGTTGGTGCATGCTTCATGTTCTCGACGCGTAAATGCTTATATGTGCAAAGTTTGACATGTTTGTTTGATCTTCGTTGATTTGAACTTTGAGCATGCTAATTCCATGATTGTGTTGATGAGCATGTGCATGATTTTTTTGCTAACATTGCAGGGGCTCATGGTAAGAGAAGTGTGGATGTTTATCCACATTTCAACTCTTCTTCTTTTCTTTTTAAGTTGCTTTCTACTTTGTGGTTTGATGTGCCTTATGCCATCATGTGATTCAACTCTTTTCTTCCCCCTTTAGGAGAAACTTATCTCCTTTAGAGGAGTAAGTTGTTTGCTAGCTTTCTTCTCATCTTCTTTTCTTTTCCTTTGGTTCTTTCTTCTCTTAGGATAGAGTTCAAACCTCACTAACCTTAGGACCACTTTTTGCATGCTAATATTAGGATTAGTCTTTTCCCCATTAGACTTTTTCCTTTTGCTCCTTTGGTTCTTTCTCTTCTCATCTTAAAGCAAAAAAAAGCCTAAAATACATTAATAAAGAAAGAAGTGACTTCTTGTGTAATAGCCTTATTCCATGGGGCATATGTATTCACTCCATCTTGGAATAGTGCATTTGTCTAGCATGATGCACAAGTCGGATCATGAGGTCATCTTCATCAAGAAAAACCCTAAAAAAATACTTCTCCATTTTCATCACTAAAATACCTAATAAATTCAACAAGTCAATGAACTTAGGCCATTGCCCTTGGAAACAAGTCTTGGATAAATTCTCCTTACTTGGTGTGTTTGTTCTATTATTCCATCTTGGAATGTAGTAGCAAGTACACATTCCATGGAAGAGAGTTTGAGTTCACTCTTTTGTGCCACACCAATAAAAAACTCTAAAAAACACAAACATACAATAAGCGTCTTTCCTTCGGGAATTCTTTTCTCATCTCCTTCGCTCCGTACGCGAATTTGCTCCTACTTGTCACTTTGCAAGACGGTTACGCACTCGTCGTCTGAGCCTGCAACACCTGAGCATTGACATAGGCAGTTCAAGCCTTAATTCGCAAGCAATCTTTCCACCCCTAGTTAGGGGAACTACGGCGTCTCTGATCCTCATGTCCAAATGAGGTACGTAGGCAGCGGGGTAGGGCCCATTCGAGCACAATCTTTATTTTCCCTACATTCCTCTTTGTTTCCTTTCTCAGTTCCTTTTTCCAGTTTCAATTTCAGTTTTGCATTAACTTTCATTTTCTTCACCCCTTTGAAACAGTTTTATTTGCAAGCGTGGATCCCGTCGGGTACGGCGGGCGATCTGGGGTGCTAATACCTTCCCAGTTCGTAACCGACTCCCGAACTCAGATTCTTTGGTTCGCAGGACCTTTGTCCTTCCTTTTCTTTTCCTCGGTTTGTGCAGCATTACCATTCCTGTTCCTTCGGGATAAAAATGCCTGACTGGCCACTCTACCCTCTTCCGCGCCACTTTCGCGTTTGTACCAGGATGGAAATCCAGGGAGCGACACCATTCAAGAAATATAATCAACCAACAATGTTACTTTGCGCACCAGCGAGTACAAATTTTTGGGCTTTAGTGTTCAATCCCCTTCAACCTTCAAGTCACGAATGGCGTACATGCCAAGCCTCCTCCTGAAAAATGGATCTTAGAACTAGGGTTTTGAGTTTACCCAAGCAAAAGTGGACTTCCAAAACCTCAAATGGACTTCATAACATCCCACATACCTTAAATAATCCTCATGACAAGTTTCAAAGCTTTCCCAACAAGTTTGACCAGTCAGATGCTTAGATACTTAAAAATCAGTTAACTTGGTCAACAAGTCAACTGTGGTCAACACAAAGTCAAACTTCAATATTTTTGGTCAACATCAATATTATGAGGTGAAATTCATCATTTGATCAAGGATTGATCATGATTCATCAAGGAAACCTCAAAATCATAAAAAATCAGGAGTTACTAAATTAGGGTTTTGTGTAGGAAAAGTCAACTGAACTTTGACCAGCCATAACTTTCACATACTCCATAAAAAATTTCCCATCCAAATCTCATTTTGAAGGAAATCCAATTCTCTACAACTTTGTGTCTCATAAGCCAAGTCCAAAAATGCTTCATTTGAAAGATATGAGCTAAGACATTATAGGTGTTTTTGAAAGTCAACAAAAAGTCAACTTTTTCCAAAGCTCATAACTTAAAAATGGTAAATGATATGGACATGGGACAATTTTTTTTGATTATAGGACACTCTAATCTTTCTAAAAACTCCTAGAAAACCTTCACGGGATCAAAATTGAGGAAGTTATGCATTGTCAAAGTTGGGATATTTTCAAGAGGTGTATGAAGCAAAAAAGGCCATAACTCAAATTCTTTCCAAATGGGCCTACAATATTTCAATCCAAACTCAAAGATAAGTCCATTCACGACCCAATGACCATATTTTCTGAATTTTATTATTATTTTATATTTTTTTATTTTAATCTTTTAAAATCATTTTTAATTAAAATAAATTATATAAAATCAAATATTTGGTTTGAAATTTATTTTGGGATCCAATATATGGTATTCAAAGTGATTGATATCCTCCAAATTCATGCAAGACCAATATAACATATGTATATTTGATTTTTGGACAATTATGACTAATTGGTTTCTTCATCTTCAAGCAACTCAAATCCATACAACCAAGGCCCAAAATCTTAACCTAATAGCTTCACTACATAACCATAAGCAAAGGACAAGGATTGAGGATGAAAGATTCAGACAAGAGAGCACCTTTGAAACTTCAATTTTTTTTCCTAAAAAAATCAATTTTCGGTTTTGGCATTCCAGGCCCTTTCAAAGCATTCCAAAGGTTGCAAATCATTCCTTGATGCTCATTGAACATGTCTCAATCGTTTACATCATCAAAATCATGGCCATATGCATAAACCGAATCCATATTGTTCTTGAATTTTAATTTTTCGATTACAATTAATCATGCATTACTAACAAATTTTGATTGTGTTTTATGGTTTATGATGATACATAGATGGTTTCTGGGTGTTTTCTTCAAAGTTTCACGGCCAAAACTGCATGATGTCATTGTTAGGGTTTGAACCTCCAAATTAGGGTTTCATGATATAAGCCTGATCAGTGCATTTTAATGCACATTCTACCATGTTTGTACTTAAGCATTTCTTTGATTTTCTTTGTTTATTTTTATATTTTAATTTGTTTTTCTTTTTTATTTTATTTTTGGCTTTATTTGATTTTCGTACTTAATTTTCAGCTTTAACAGCTTTTACGGAAATGATCATAACCGGAGTTCCAGGAATCTGATTGAGGCATTCTACATATTTTCCAGAATTTCGTTTGAAGCTGCTGCATTAGTTTTATTTAGTTTCGGGTCATTTAGAATTGGGTCTGGGTTATGTATTTGACCCAGTTGGGTTGTAAACGGGTTTTTTAGGTTTTGCCATATAACCTAGCAGCCAGAACTGTTCACAATACACTTTTTACGATTTTATTCTTTTACGCTCGAAGAGACTAATTATGGAGAACTAATTCCAAGGATTAATCTGTTGTGATCGATTTTCGCCGACACTTTGAGGCTCTTATATTTTCCAATTAATCTATTTCCTTTCAATTCTAATCTTGATATCTTGTTTTCTTAATTCGATTTATCTAAGGTTAGGTTGATTTATTTCGATGAATGCATGTTCCTATACTTTAATCGTGTTTGCTTAATTCGCGTATGTTTATCGTGTTTGCTTAATCCACGATTGATATATTTCATTTGTTTGCTTAATTCGGAAATTAGGAATATTTATCATATAATATCAATTACGCTTGTTTGATTGTTATTATAATCGAAAAGGAAATAGAGTCCGCTTAGGAATTGTGAATTATTTGGGTCGATGATAAGTTGGGAAATCAAAATAGCAGATTAACCGTTTCAGCTTATTTTGATAATCACTTTTTATTTTAATTGCTTTTTCTTCAAATTAAAATCAACCCCCATTAATTGTTACTATTGTTAGTTAATAAGATAAAAAATCATTGTGAGACGATTCGATTCATTGTCGCTATACTACGTTTTAAAGAAAATTACTCGTTTTTGATCCGTGCGCGACACGCAGATCAAATTGGCGCCATTGCCGGGGATTCTTGTTGTTATTAACTGATTTTATAGTCATAGGTATAATTTTCTTGCTAGTTTTTTTGTTGTTGTTGATTTTCAGGGTTGCAATACCGGTTGCAGTATAGTGATAAGTTTCCAGCCTTTCAGGTAAGTTGGAAGCTACTGTTTCGTTTTGCTCCGAATTTTTTTCCAGAAAATCAGAAATAAATCGAAGAATAATACTCTTTTAGAATAAAATTCTAAAAGAATAATACTCTTTTAGAATAAAATTCTAAAAGAAATAAATCGAAGAATAATACTCTTTTAGAATAAATCAGAAATAACAAATTTTGCGATTTTCTATTTTATTTGATTTATTTTCTCTTTTCATATTTTCAAAAAAATCTGAAATTTTTTGTGCGGGCTTTATTTGATTTAATTTGATTTTTAGCGTTATTTTTATATTTTTTAGATTTTATTTTAATCGCTTTCCGTTTTTTCCATTCTTTTTAAATCTGTAGTGATTTTATTTGATTCTGTGTTGAAATTTATAATCATATCATGGCTGATCAAAGAACTCTAAGAGGACTTGTTGCACTTGTGAATTATAATGCTTTATGTATTGAATATCCTGTTGTTGATGCACCTTTCGAATTGAATTTTGGTTTAACACACTTGTTGCCAAGTTTTAAAGGTTTTGCAG
This sequence comes from Lathyrus aphaca, assembly GCA_963966055.1. Classification (NCBI taxonomy): domain Eukaryota; kingdom Viridiplantae; phylum Streptophyta; class Magnoliopsida; order Fabales; family Fabaceae; genus Lathyrus; species Lathyrus aphaca. Next base: position 228,329,018 of record OZ014520.1, on the reverse strand, counting down.
GGGAGGATCCACATAAGCCTATGAATGAATTTCAGGTTGTGTGCTCTGCACCTTCTGAACCTTCACTATAGGACATTATCAACCAAATGGCTACAAAAAATATCAAGTTTCAACAACAAAGAGATTCTAATTTTCAGACTTTGCAAATACAGCTTGATCAACTTACCACTTTGATGAATGTTATACATCAAGTTCAAGGATCAAACCAACAACCTTTGAAAGAACATTCTATTTTTCAAATAGAGTTGCCTTCTGAAATTGTTGATGATACTTGTATTAATTTGTTTACAGCTGATTTTCCATCATTGTCTGATTTTGATGATGTTTACTCTTGTGATGTTTGTACTAACACTAAAATTTATTGTGTTTGTGCTGAATTAAAGGTTGCCTTGCAAGATGATATTCTTACTGCATAAGAGGTTGAAAATTAAGTTGTTCATGTCAATGAAGCTCTCGACACCCCGACTTCCTGGATCAAACCATCCATCGAGAAACCACCCTCTTTAGAGCTGAAACCACTTCCTAATAATTTATTTGAATTTGTGCAGGAAGAGAAATCATTACAGGAACATAAGAAGGGAATTGGATGCACTTTGTTTAATACTTGTGATATTAGCCCATCCATGAGTATGCATAGGATCTTAATTGAAGATAGAATAAAAGTAGTGAGGCATCCCCTTAATCCTATGATTCTTAAAGTTGTAGAAAAGGAGATCACTATCATGTGCACATTCAACACTTTAACTTATCAAAGATTCTTCTTTGATCCTGGAATAAAAGGCGAAGACACTAATAAAAACTTCAAGATTAATGGATACTACCTAAATCTACTCTATGAGATCCCCACTTTGGAGGAAGAGATTGTAGAAGAGCTCTCTTTAGGAAATGATGTTGTGATCACCTATCCACCTTGACTACTCGGGTGTGTTCTTTCCTTTCTCCCCCTCTTATTTTATTATTATGTCCTTTCATTGAGGATAATGCTTGTTTTAAGTGTGGGGGAGAGAATAATTTATTTTCTTTATTTTTGTTTGTTTTGTTTTGTTTTAGAAACACTAGGCATTTTTTTGAAAGTTTTAGGCTATAGATTGTTTTGAGGTTAGATTGAGGAGACTTGGGAAAAGTTCACAAGACCAGTATCGTTTTAACATCTTAAGTCTCCTGAATATGGAAATCTTTTTGAATACTGGTTATGCCATAGCCTTGAGTTCTCATCCTTTAATATCTCTTAAGTAGTTTATATAGAAGTCAGCACCATCTAGAAATCACACACTAAGTAATTAAGCTGATGCAAATAAGTGAATGATCTTGTGCTTAAAAAAATCTGAATAGGAATCCGCCTTTTAAGTTAAATGACCCTCACCTAGTCATTTAGCCTAACGGATGTGAAACCTTAAAAAAAAATTTAAAAATTGTTGTTACTAAAGTAACTTTAAAATATTGTAAAGTATGGATCATAATCACTAACAGACTTATTTACCATGTGTATGAATAGATAACGGGCTTAATGTGATTGCACTAGAATGAAAGAGAGCAAAAGGGAGGATGAGTAAGTTAAACTTAGGCATAATAACATGATTCAAAATGGTTTGTATATGATGGAGGCTTATGACCGCACAATTGCGGATTTATGTTCTTACGATATCCTTAGTGTGTAAGATTAGTACCTATCTATCTTAATCGAAGAAAAGTTTGTATCCTAGAATGAGTATCTGAATGATGTTGTGTTTCTTGAGTCTTGAGTTTATTTTTGCTCAGAGTGCAAAAGTTCAAGTGTGGGGGAATTTGATCAGTGCATTTTAATGCACATTCTACCATGTTTGCACTTAAGCATTTCTTTGGTTTTCTTTGTTTATTTTTATATTTTAATTTTTTTTTCTTTTTTATTTTATTTTTTGCTTAAATTGATTTTCGTACTTAATTTTCAGCTTTAACAGCTTTTACGGAAATGATCATAACCGGAGTTCCAGGAATCTGATTGAGGCATTCTACCAGTCGACGGAAAGCTAAAAGAGAGAGAAAGAGAGCTACAACTTTTGTGTTGGAGCCGAAGTCAGATTCAGAGTCATATTTTCCAGAATTTCATTTGAAGCTGCTGCATTAGTTTTATTTAGTTTCGGGTCATTTAGAATTGGGCATGAGTTATGTATTTGACCTAGTTGGGTTGTAAACAGGTTTTTTAGGTTTTGCCATATAACCTATCAGCCACAACTGTTCATAATACACTTTTTACGATTTTATTCTTTTATGCTCGAAGAGACGAATTATGGAGAACTAATTCCAAGGATTAATCTGTTGTGATCAGTTTTCGCCGACACTTTGAGGTTCTTATATTTTCCAATTAATCTATTTCCTTTCAATTCTAATCTTGATATCTTGTTTTCTTAATTCGATTTATCTAAGGTTAGATTGATTTATTTCGATGATTGCATGTTCCTATACTTTAATCGCGTTTGCTTAATTCGCGTATGTTTATCGTGTTTGCTTAATTCACGATTGATATATTTCATCTGTTTAATTAATTCGGAAATTAGGAATATTTATCATATAATATCAATTACGCTTGTTTGATTGTTATTATAATCGAAAAGGAAATAGAGTCCGCTTAGGAATTGTGAATTATTTGGGTCGATTATAAGTTGGGAAATCAAAACAGCAGATTAACCGTTTCAGCTTATTTTGATAATCACTTTTTATTTTAATTGGTTTTTCTTCAAATTAAAATCAACCCCCATTAATTGTTACTATCGTTAGTTAATAAGATCAAGAATCCTTGTGAGACGATTCGAGTCATTGTCGCTATACTACGTTTTAAAGAAAATTACTCGTTTTTTATCCGTGCGTGACACGCGGATCAAAGCCATTTAAATGACTTTTATTGATATATTTGAGTTGTATGAACTATGTGGATCAAGTTGGTATGATCATTTTGAAGAAATCGTACATAATATGAACAATATAACATTCGCAGGTTTTCCTACAAGAATAAATTCGCAGGTAATATTGTAGAAATTTTCGCAGGTAATTTCACAAGGCTGGAGGTAGAAGATGATGGTTGGAGCGCTTCTGAAATTCAAAATTTAAGTTTCATATTTTATTTATTTGTCTCGACTAAATATCATGCGCGTGTTTGTCGTCTGATGGTTGGAGTGTTGGACCTGTTACTTTGAGGGCGTGGGTTCGAACCCAACCTTCAACCTGTTTTTTTCATGATTTGTTCATTTAATTGGTTTTATTTTATTATGAATTATGGTTAACTAATAACCAGAAGAAGCGCATGGCCCTGTGGCTAGGGCTAAAGGTGTTGAAGGCAATGGCGTGGGTTCAAACCCAGAAGAAGCGCATGGCCCTGTGGCTAGGGCTAAAGGTGTTGAAGGCAATGGCGTGAGTTCAAACCCAGCCTTGGACATTTTTTTTAACTTGTGTCTTTTTTCTCAATTTTATTATATAATAAGCTTGTTTCAGGTTCATTCACAAAGGCAGGCGTGGTTTAGTGGAAAGGCAGGAGAGTTGGCAAGTCAAGGATGTGGGTTCAACTCCCACCCATGGCATTTTGACAACCTTAGTTATTTCTTTTCTTAATTATTTTTAATTGATTATATATTTTATTTTTCTTAATTAAACTTTTAATATTTTTTTCAAAATTAACCCTTAACTTAAAAACCTTTTATCCAAAATAAATTTCATAATAATCTTTTATTATTTAATTTATTTAATCAAAATGTTTTTTTTAGATTAACATTTTATGAAAAATTAATTAATTAGTGTCATTTAGGTTTTAACTAATTACCCTAATTTGTCGCCTCAAACCCTGATTATTTTCTCTAACCCTAAAACTTTTTCTCAAACTTTTCAAACCCTAAAAATTTTTCTAAACCTAATTTTTTTCTTTTTAACCTTAACCCTAATTCTTTCTTTGCAAAACTTTTTTTATTTCCTATTTTCACTCATTTTTATGTTATTCATTTACTGTTCACCTGATTATGTAACTGTTTCGCATTTGTAATATTTAGTTTTTATTTTCCGCAATTATTATTATGTAATTACCCCGAAGCCATGTAATAGTGTAGGAATCTTTATTTTCTGCCTTTTAATTTATGCCATTATTTTTATATTAACTATGTGGGTAGTAACTTAGGGCGTGAAAAGAATTAACTGAACAATATGGACTTAGAAAATTAATTATCAAGATAAATATCTGAAAACAGGATTCACACACGTAAGTCGATCGTTCTACGATCTCCATTTGCACTTTCTAGGGTTCCCCTCTTGGTTGCCTTAATAAATGGTCAAGTCCCTCGAAAATGGGGTGTCTTAAAAGCAAATTCCCTTCAAGTAAAAAATCATCAAGTCCCTCCAGATTTAAAAGATCATAAGTCCCTTCGAAGTTGCCTACGAAATAATGATCTTGTCCCTACGAACAATTGATGATAGTCCCTACGAATTGCTAAAGACACCCCTACAAGTTGCCTTCGTTGACCATACGATAACCATATGCCCGTCCCTTAATAAATCCAAGGTAAATGACTACTTACTCCTTAATAGTAAGGATAATCTTACTCTTGAAAGGAAATAAAGAAACATGAAAGACTAGTCTAGGGTAGGTAGTTCTTAGTTACTTGCTCATATTTCAAAACTCTTTTTCACACCTCACTTTCAAACAATTTTCAAAAAACTCAAAGCTTTGTATACATTCATACGAGGATCATTACAAAGACTTATGAAAATTTCTAAACACACACTTCACACTTTTCAAACAAACAAGTGAGCTAATTAACTAAGAGCCCATGGATAACCATGGATATAAAGGGTGCTGACACCTTCCCTTTATATAACCTACCCCCTGAACTCAAATTTTTTAAAAGGTCTTTCATGTTCTTTTATAACCTTTCCTATTGGATAAAATAAAAGTCGGTGGCAACTCTTGCTATCCACACATGTTTTTGTCAAACAAAAACACCAAGTCAGTTCTCCCACTGTGTTACAAGGTCCTAGGGGCAAGAATGACAAAAGAAGGGAAAGTTGGAGAGTACGGTCATTTGGAAAGATCACACTTTTTGGAAGAGAGCTCTGGAGAAGAAGAGAAGATAAGGCTTGAAGTTTAGAGAGAATTGTGAAGAGTTTATCGAAAGCTTACGGAGATTAAGGTATGGGGAGTAATTTCCTTTCGATATTATAATATGGGAATGTAATTGGGGGTTTTGTGGTGTAGTTTAGGGAATAGGGTTTTGATTGATGATTTTGTGTTGTTAATGATGAATTCATGATGATTTTGATGAATAAAATGATGTACTTGATGTAGATGATGTTATTATGATGAATATTTATGTTAATGTGGTTTTCTGATGTAATGCTGTTAATTTATGGGATTTGGAGGGGTTTAATCGCAGAGGGAGAAGACTAAAATCGCAGAAAAAATCTGCAGAGTCGCGAAGCTCACTTAGCGAGAAGAGTCAGAGACATCACAAGAAAATTGGCAAATTACGACGGTTAATATTGGCAGATTACGACAGTTAGAACCGACGCAAATTGAAAATCACGACAATTCCTCCTCTGTCGTAGAAACGTGCGTCGTGAGGCTGTTTAACAATGGTTTGTAAAACCGTCGCTCCAACTGTCGTAACATTTCACGACGGTTTTGAAATTGTCTCCAATATATTATTACGACGACTGTAACCGCCATAATATATAGTATATATTGAATTTAATTAAAAATTGCGACGATTAGAACTGCCATAATTATAATATATATTGAATTTAGTTTAAAATTGTGATGGTTAGAACTGCCATAATTATATAATATATATTTCATTAAGGATTGCGACGGTCAGAACCGCCGTTAATTACATTTTTTAATTAAAAAAAACTTAAAATCTCTAGGTGTTCACTATCAATGTCCATCAGCTTCATCTTAATAACAGAAATCTTCATCACATAAACCAAATAATTAAGTCAAAATAACATCAACTACAATGTATAAGACATAAATGACACCAACACAAATATATTATCAAAACATGTCAATCTAACAAGTCTTTCACATTGTCTATCTAACGTCGCAATCCAACGCTTCTGCTGAAAGCACACTCGGAGCTAACGAGTTGCTTGTATAGATTATGAACACCTCTACATCCCATAAATGCATCCTCACAAAATTTAAAACATGGCTGCTCTAAGTCTCCTAACCAACTCCTTCCTATTCACAAAAACAAAAAATATCAAAGTCAGAAACAATATAAGTATTAAAAATATTCATACGGCTCAAATTTAATGATTAACAATATATTAAATAGTAAGTTTACTAATGACACAGTGTACACTAATTTGATTAGCCTGCTTATAATAAAGGAAATGAATACAAAAATAGAGAGATAAATGCAAATAGAATAAGGCTAAAATGACGAAATCCCTCATAGTGAAATATTAGCTTAGCAACTATAAGGTTCAAAAGATACCAAATTCTAAAGTAGATGACATATATGTCAAAATATATGAACATTTAAACACCAAGAAAGTCACACCCTACCAAACTGCACTTAGGTCAATAAAAATTCTATCAAAGTCAATCATGAATGTTGAAACACCATTGGCTATGAGAAATACAATTAAATATTCTATAGATTGAGTTAATTTCTGCCATGACACCAAAATCCCCTCTCAAAACCAATAACCAACACCAAGCACATACTTAAATATTTCAAATCAAAGAGTAGTAGATACCTTAACAAACACATTCCCTATGCTACTTTTCCTTGCATCGGGGTCTTCAATTTCTTGGGTGGTGTTATCATGTAGTAATCAGGACCTTCTTCAACTATTGCTCCCAGCTGAAATATCAAGGTAAATAAATCAGTGATATGTGAAAAATCAATGATTTGGAAACTATAAAGGAAGCTTCAGTAGTGGCGTGAGATTTACCTTTCTGAGTTATATGCAGATTGCTATCATTCTTTATGTCTCTTTAACTCTCAAACTTGCCACTGAAAAATAGAAATATGTGCAGATTGCTATCATTCTTTATTAGTATTACAATTTAATGTCATGTTATCTACATTATTAGATGCCATACATGTGTACAATATTATATTAGCAATGTAAGCCTTTTAAATCATTAACGCATACAGAGTTAGATGATAGCGGAAATAATAACAATAAAAATACCAACACCACATCAAATTGACTCAACAAATGGATGTATGTTTCCTTATTTTATTTCTATAGCTTAGATATTTTGGACAAGACTAGCACGTGTAGTGTTAAGACCATTTACGCATAGAACAACTCTAAAAATGTGAGCACTGAGGAATTACAAAGTTGAGTTCACTTCAAATAATAGCACAAAATGCTAAAAATGTGAACAACGAGGTCTTCGCCTCTGGCCTACCCATCTTGACAATGCCAGCCATTGACACTTGAAATAGGCTCACCATACATGGAGATTGCAATCCATTATATTGTGATGAAGATAGTCCATCCCTTCTACCAACAGAATCACTACAACAAAAATGAGCAGTCGTTACACACTCCATGTTGGCCTACATATAAATACTATTTTTTACCTCTCAAGATATTTGCAATATCACGTTAGTCTTCCATTACTTTGCAGTGTTTATAAATGGAGGAGTAATTTGATCATTTTGATATCTCATTTTTATTACTGGACCAAAATGGACATTTACTTAGTTATATAATTGATACCACAGATAGATAAAGTGGAACCATAAATAAATCCAAAGAATAATCGACATATATAGAATGTACCAGCTGTTTGGGATGAGGATAAAAGTGAATGTATACTAAAAATGTCTTGCAAATGTAGGATGCTTTGATAGCCAACTTGCTTTATGGATAAATTGGAGGAAGCCTTTTCAAAAGCATCAAATAGAAAATAACACAAAAAATGCATTTCAAGCCATACAAAAAGGCCCAATTTAGTCTTACTTAAAAATATCTAAGACATATTTGCAATCACAAAAATACAAACTACAAAATATGGTGGAAACTTCATCTAATATTGGCATAAAAATATAAATATAGTCTCACTTTAACATTTAGATCTAATTAAACCATTTCATCTTACATGCTCTTATAATAATGAAACAGAGTTGCATCATTGTAAAGGTTAGTTGGGTACCTACACAGAACTCTGAAAGCTTTAGATTTTTACTGCAGTAACGGGCAGTGATGAACTTATATAGAAATCAACACAAATCATAATCATATGACTTCATGTGTTGAGCGACCAAGTGCTTAGATTATGTGAATGAGAAGTTTGATTAAATGACAAATTATGGTCACCAACCTGATATTCTACTTCAACAGAAATGCAATCTAGGGAATATGGTTGCTATAAACGAGCTATTATGCGATCCTTCCAAATTGTAACAATAAAATAATGATTGACTATAATATGTAGTAGACTATAATTTGTAAATGAGAAAAATAATGAACAATATTAGTTATACCTTACCCTAAATAACATCTTTGAGAATGGTAGTAATCATTGACAATGTCTCAATCTTCTTCTCTTCTCCATTCAGTCACATGTGTCAAATATTCAGAACTTTCATGATCCTAAAATTTCACAAGTAACAAGTATTGATTAAAAAAGAGTTCAAAGTTAAGCACTAGATGTAGATTCCACAAGAAAATAGAATGGATAAGACTGACCTTTCCACCTTAGAGTTCAACTTCCAATCTTCTATTTTTCTTTGGATGGTGGTTAGTTCTCTCAAAACCTTTGATCAAGTCCTCACCATTTTCCCTAGTTGTTGTTGGAGATGAATTTTGTAGTCCTTCCTAGAAAAATAATGAGACACATCACGTCGTTAACAAACCTCAATTCTGAGACAATTGATGCGAGTTGGAAGATGTTAGAGAGATTGGTATGGTACTCGGGATGAAGGCATAAACACTAATAAACCAAGATTAAGCTTTTGATTAAGCTCAAACACACACAAGATATCAGCCAACACATAGTTCTAAATTGAGGCTTCTTTAATAAGTCAAAATAATATTTGCAGAAGTAAAAAACATAATGAATTTATGTAGTAATCCCTAAATTTGATTCCATGTACCTTGGTACAAATACTAGTCACTATATATAAAGTAACTAAATTAAAAATAAATTTAAAATAATATTCAACATTATACCATATTCCCTACCAACTCTAATAGCAACAACTCAAGAAGAATATAATGCCAAGAATAAGAGTAGCATTATTGATAAGTGGATCAAATAATAGCATTATCTTACACACACTTAGAGAACATATCAGGCCTTAAGATCCAACTCTGTTGTGAGAGACTCCAAACTCCAAAAATTTACTATATCCCTGTAATTATAGTGAAATTATAATCATAACAGAATCTAAATTGAAAAAAAGTGGAAGCAGCTACACCAAATGCAGGCTAAAACATGAACAAAAAGCCATAATTGTCATTAAAACTAACCCACATACAACCCTAAAACTTGTTTTTCACCACTAGACCCACCCAACTTCTACACCTAATAATAATTTCTTGAACTAAATCTTTTTCTAGATCACCGCCGTAAATTCAGATAAAAGGGTCCATCAGAGAGAAATGCTGACTCTGACTCTGGTCGTGCAAAAACCAGCACAACCACTATGCTTCACACAATTATTTGTGTAATGTAACAAACTTAGACTTATCTGTTTCACCAGTTAAAACCTCAACATTGTTATTATCATCATCGGTTATTACCTCAATCTCTTTCACATTTTTATCATCAACATCCTTCTTGTTTATTAAATCACAGAAAAATCAGTTTAAACTCTTTCATAACCCGACATTTTAGCATACCCATGAAACTAATTTATATCAATAATTGTCGCTCCCACCAAATGACACCTGGCCATCAGGGGTACAGACGCGAACGGTCGGTGAAAGGAGAAAGGAATTAATAGAGTCGCCAGCTAGGCATTTTTATCCCGAAGGAAAGGTAATAATGCATAAACCTAAGAAAAGATGGATAAGACGGTCGCGAACCAGAGAAACTGAGAAAGGGGGTTGGTTACAACCTGGGAAGGTATTAGCACCCAGATTGTCCGCCGTACTCGACGGGATCCACGCTTGAAAGATTTGTGTTTAAAGGGGTAGTGTCAGTGTTATTTTGTGAGCAAAAGCTGGAAAAGAATGCAAGTGTCAGTGTAAAAGAAAATGTGAAGTGAAATAAAAATGTGTCAGTGTAAGGAAAGAATGCAAGGCTCAAGACTATGAGGTTCAAAGAACACAGCTGGAAAAGGGGGAATATACAGAGACTTTTGTTCGATAACTGTTAAGTTATGCCTACATATCCTCTCGTGCAATGAGGAAGTCAGAACACCGTAGTTCGACCCAAAGAGACTGAAAGATAAATTGACTGATGAACTGCTTACTTGTCTATGCTCAAGTGTATGACCTGTCTGGCTCAGGTGCTAACTGTCTTGCATTAGACGGAAGAAGCGAGTTCTCGTTTGTGAGTGAATGAGGTGAGAAAGGAATCCCGGAGGAGACGATTATTGTTTGGTTTTGGTGTTTTCAATATTTTATTGATTTTTGGGAGTTTGTCATAAGAAAATGAGCTTAAGCCTAAACCAAGGGTTAGTAAGCTCATCACATCTTCCCTCTGATTAGGGGTAATGAGAATACCTTAAGTATGAAGTAAACACCTCACACTTAATCACCATGATGTAGGATTAAGATCATTAACCTACTTGCAATTATTTATATGTTTTTGTTGTTTTTGTTTAGTGTTAAGTAATGAGTTTAAGCCATAATCAGGGATTTAATGAACCCATTACACCATCCTAATAGAAGGATAATAGATGAGAACATTTAAGCTGAGGAAGGCTCCTCAACTTAATCCATGATTAGGGATTAACCTCATGACAAAACAAATCCTTTATTAAATGGATTTTAGTTAATGATAAGATTAAGAAGTGAATTTTATGGTTTGTAAGACAACTTGAGGAGGACTTGTCCATTAACACTAGGGTTAGTCCTTCTTAACCAATTAAGGAAGAATTAGAACCCTAATGCAAGGCCCAAGTTACAAGCTTGATGTCTTAGTGATTATTAGGTGGATTGATTAAAGGATTTAAACACAATAATGGTTTAACACTTAGGATTAGAGTTATACACTCCATCCTAATAGAAGGATACATGCATAACCTTAATCACAAAGTCTTAAAACCTTTAAGGTTTAGTCCTGGATTAAGAGGTGAGGAGAGAAGACACAAAGATGACACAAAAGTAAAACTAATGGGGGGACTAATCAAACCCTAATTGTGATCATGCTTGGGTATTCCTAGGGTTTATGAGGCTTGAAGAAAATCTTAAAGAAGAGCCACCAAGGAAGAAGCAGATGAAAGGAGGAGAAGTAGAAGAAGCAAGTCAACTTACTTCACTTAAGAAGATAAGTTGCTTGAAGAAAGAAGGTGAGAAAGGAGCATGAAGGATCAAGCTCACTCTAATTCACAAGTAAAATGCAGCAATGGATGCATAAAAGGGGTGAGAAAAGGTTATGAGAAGTGAAGGCAAATTCACTTCTCAAACACTTACCACCTGAAAAGTTAGCAGAAGGAAATGAAATGAAATGAAATGAAAATGAGATGAAATGCAAAGATGAAAACCAAAGTAAGAAACATAATCATGATGCAAATGATGCTATGAGATGGTATGAAAGCATGTCAAGAGATGAGGATGATCACACAAGTAATGAAGATTCAAATGAGACATGAGAGGAAGCATGAAAGTTCATGAAAACTTATGAAATGCAATGGATACATAACATGGCAATTGGATGATGCAATGATCAAACATGATTTCAATATGTCCTAAGATGTCTTACATGTCATGTGGATGCACAAAATGTCATGGCAAGTTTATGTATGCAAGCTTATGAAGGATGAATGCAAATGAAGGCAAAGATTAGGGTTTATGTACAAGATGCAATGCAAAATTCAAAATCAGAAGCAAAACATGAGATAAAAAATTGAAAATGGGATCAAAGGTACCCTAAACCTATACAAGTTCACTGCCCAAAGGGGAAGGTCAGAAGCTAAACCCTAAAGGACTTATGATTTTTTCTAAGTTTGCTAGGGTTTTAAGGTACCTCACAAGAAAAAATGCAAAAACAAATTGAAAATGAAAGATAAATTCATGCCAATTTTATCCTAGAAACTACATGATATGTGGGATGAAATGCAAATTGAATCACTATCAAACCCTTCATGGTTGGGCAGAAAAGATTTTTCTAAGTTAAGGTCAAAAATATTGATTTTTAAGAACCCTAAATCCAAAGAAAATGTCAAAATGGATCAAGAACCAAAAATAAATTTGTATTAATGGTTTGATAATGTCTCTAAATGTGTCAAGATGCAATGTGATTTTTTTGGTGATTTTTAGAAACTTAAATGGTATTTTAATTAATTAATTTCCATTAATTAATTAAAATAAACATTTAAAAATTTTAAAAATACAAATTTTATGCAAAAAAATAAAATAAAAATTATTTTCAGAATGAGAAAAATATTTAAAGTTATGATGCAAAAAATAAATTTTTTTGAAAGTGTTTTGCTATTTTAAATAAAATGAACAAAGAAATGCAAATAAAATGAAAATAAAATTAATTCAAATGAAAAGTAAACAGATCCAATGATCCAGATTTGAAGTTGGGAGTTTGAGATTGACTGCGCGCGCAATCCTAAGGCTATGGTTCAATCTGGACTTTTTAAAATTAAACCTAATTAATTAATATTAATTATGATATTAGGGTTTAATGAGATCATCCAGGCCATTGGTTCACACGCGGGAAGCTTCATCCTACGCTCCAGGTTCAAACTCACCCCTAAATCCTAATTAAGCATTAATGACTTTCAGGTGCCCGGAAATGACCTCCGGTCATCTTCTCCGGCCACACCCTTCCCTGAGAATTTCAATCTCACTCCCCAGGCCATTTCTGGAGCTCTAAAGCTCCAGATTTGTTCCTCTCACTCCCCTAAACCTAAATCCACCCTCAAATGGAATTTATTTCCAGCCATTAACATGATTCGAAGCTAAGAACAAAATATGCAAAACTTTCAGACAAGCAATACATCCTCATTTCTTCATCATTTTCAATAATTTCAAGTTCATTATACTCAGGGGATCAAACTCAACCAATTAAGAACTTAAAATAAAGGTTCTGGAAAAATGTTTTCACATGGCTACCTGAGGTGAAGCTTTCAACCCTAGAGCTTTCAGTCTGCTTTCTTGCTTCCAAATGCCTCCAATGAACTCCCTGAAGAAGCTTTGGTGCTTGGTTGGAGTGTTTTGAGGCTAATTTGTGAGTTTGATACAGTTCAGTTCAATAGGGGAGGAAAATCGTGTTTTTGATATGGCTGCTTTTAGGGCAAGATGATGGGTGGGAAATGATCAGGGGTTGATGGTGAGTTATTCTATGAAGTTTATTTTGATGTTTGAAGCTTGTGTGTTGAGTTTCTAAGAGAAATGCATAAGAGGGAGTTTTGGTGGTTGCTGAGTTATGGGAGGATTCAGCCTGTGTTCTTGTATAAAATGACTTGCTTGAGGTCCACATAACATGTTCTGATTGGGCAGAGAGTTGTTGTGGAGCAGTGTGATTGGTATGGCTCATTTTGCAAAAAGTCAAGAAAGTTGTACTTGGAGGTATGGGCTCATGGCAAGCTGAGGACAAGGGGGTGGCTGGCGCAACTTGATTCATGGGCAGCCATGGAATTCAGATTGGGGTAAAATATCAAGTGGAATGAAGTTTGTGGGTGGTTTTGCCATTTGTGAAGGTTTTGGCCCCTTTTGAAATACTTGATGATCAAGGCATGAAACTTGAGATTTCTTTGGGCAATTATGAATTATAGGTCATGTATGATGTTTGTGTAATGGTTAGAAGTCACTTTGAGGCTACAAATTGGTTTGACATGAGTTTTTGCAAGTTTCCCTCTTTGGTACATAAGTGGAATTTTGTGATTTTTCCCAACTTTGCAAGGCCATAACTTGAGTTCTATGATGAATTAGATCAAGTTCTTGTACTTTTTGAAAAGGGAATGATCCAATCTACAACATTCATGACCAAGAATTTTTCATTTGAAGCATTTTTGAATCAAAAAGAGGAGGTTGAAAAACTTTCCCAAAATGGCAAGTTTGCATTACAAGTCACTTTCCCAAAATGGCAACTTTGCAAATGGCTTGAAATTCTTCAATTTTGTGAACTTCTAACTTCTTCTAAGATCAAATAAAGATCATATACACCTAAAATGATGGAGAAGACCCTTTGGTTGGATGATTGGGGGCCTCAGATGCTCTGATTTTGCACTGACTTGCTCAAGAAGTCATCTATTGATCAGATGCCTTCCACATTGAATTTCTTCATAAAAATTGGTATGTAGGATCCTTATAACATATAATGACCAATAGAAACAAGAATGACCAAACAATTGGAGTTATGGCCTCTGAAACCAAAACCCTAATTTTAGGTCATCTGTGCAGTTAAGCTTGGCTCTGCTTCCATGCCTTTCTCAGTTCTTGTGATTTTCTGACTTTCTTGATCTTGAGAGGATATAATATGATATTTAGACATACATGGACCCTCTTGAGATGATTGGAGACCCTTGGAGTGGCTCAGATAGCTCAGGGATTGCTCAGATCACAAACCCTAGATGTAGATGACTTTGAACCAATGTAGTGAAGCAAAAATGCAATATGAGATGATATGATTGAACTTATGCAAATGAAAAGATCATAAGCCATGGTGAAATGAGTGAGGGCAAATTTGGGGTGTTTACAGCTGCCCCTATTCAAGCATGAGTTAGCTGTGTAGGATGTAAGCGACGGCTTAACAGGCAGACAAGATAACTTGTGGTTGAATACTAAAGACAATCCAAAATTTGCACTCACTGGGTATGAAGAAGAAAAGGGATATAGATTGTAAAAGGAAGTAAAGTATGATTATAAAGTGTGGGCGACGGAGGACAACCGTCGAGCAGAGGACGACTGCTGGGGATAAAGCAATGACGGGGACGGCCAACATGTTGGGGAAATGGAGGTATCATGATGGGGACGGCCATCAAGCAAAGAAATAAGACTCTCTAGGGATTAAAGGTAAAGTAAATGATGGGGACGGCCAACATGCTGGGGAAATGGAGGTATCATGATGGGGACGACCATCAAGCAAAGAAATAAGACTCTCTGGGGATTAAAGGTAAAGTAAATGATGGGGACGACCATCAGGTTCAAAGAATAAATGAAATAAATGATGAGGTATGGTCATTAAAGGTGAAGGAAGATCACCTAGCAGGGGACGGCTGCTCTGTCGGGGATAAGATGAGGGACGATCATCTAAGGTGAAGGACGATCACCTGGCAGGGTACGGCTGCCAAAAGTATCACGACATAGGACGAATGCCGGATAGAAAAGGTCGACGATGGGGACGGCCATCAGATAAGCATGATGAAGGACGATCATCAAGAGGTGAAGGACGATCACCTGACAGGGTACGGCTGCTCTCGGGGTTTATCATGACATATGACGAATGTCAGATAACAAGATCAACGATGGGGACGACCATCGGATAAAATGATGAAGGACGATCATCAAAAAGGTGAAGGATGATCACCTAGCAGGGGACGGCTGCTAAAATATCACGACATAGGACGAATGTCGGATAGGAAAGGGTTCCAATAATGGAGACTCCGTTGGGAGAAAGATGAGGGACGATCATCTAAAAGGTGAAGGATGATCACCTGGCAGGGTACGGCTTCCAAAAGTATCATGACATAGGACGAATGTCAGATAAAAAGAAAATAATTTACTAGGGATTTGCTGGGGATTCTTCTGAGGAACGGTAGACACAGACGAGTGTCTACATTCAAGAAAGAAAGGTATAAGTGTTTTGACACTATATATAGATTAAATATGCGGACGAGCATCCTTAAGACTACGATACGGACGAGTGTCGGTAGAAATAAACGCTGACGCATGTTCAGAGATGATGGTACGGACGAGTACCAACTGGTTAACAAAGAACACGGACGAGTGTTGAATCTGAGGGGAGATAAGTGGTGTATACAAGACACGGACGAGTATCTGTATGAATAAAAAGTAAGCATGAATGAGACACAGACGAGTGTTCATCTTGCTGAGGAGAGCATGATACAGATGAGTATCATAAAGGGAAGTGTATAAGTTATGAACTTATAAATGTAAGAGATATTCTGACGCTCTGTGGGGATAAGATGACACGGATGGGTGTCGGAAGAAGTGTATTATAAACAGGTGTTTGGTTCACAATAAGTGTTTAGGTAATCATGTTGAGGAATGGTGACACGGACGGGTGTCGATGGAGTGTATATAGATGTATCTGTCTGTAGAGAACGCTCGGGCGACTTTACTGGGGAATGATGACACGGACGAGTGCCAAAAGGAGCATGTATCTGTATTTGAGAGTGCAAAGAGGATGCTTTGGCTTTCTGCTGGGACTGTGGGCCTTATATATATATATATATATATATATATATATATATATATATATATATATATATGGTTGATGGAATGTTGGTATAAACAGGTGTTTGATTCAAAACATGGCTTATGATTATGCAATATGTTTGAATTTTGCCGTAATGCTCCGTATTAGACGGAATGCTACGCTCTGGGGGAAATATGATGTGAATGCTATGATTATGCAAAGATACCGATCCGGGATTCGGATCCCGTTGCTGTGAAGATTTCTGAT
This sequence comes from Lathyrus aphaca, assembly GCA_963966055.1. Classification (NCBI taxonomy): domain Eukaryota; kingdom Viridiplantae; phylum Streptophyta; class Magnoliopsida; order Fabales; family Fabaceae; genus Lathyrus; species Lathyrus aphaca. The sequence continues at coordinate 228,312,268 of OZ014520.1, read as the reverse complement.
TGATCTGCTTGCAGTGGTATCCCAGCTGGGCATGAGATCCTTGGTAGATCTGATGTATGATTTTGCTTGGGGAAATAAGTCACTGATAGACCTATCTTGGTAATGAGGATCCCAGCTGGGGTCTTGTGGAAGCTTCCGTCACTTTGTTGTGAGATCTTCAGACATTGTTCTTCTGGATAGAGGCTAGAGCTCTGCGGGGAGATGATTCCCTGTCTTTGCACTTGGCTGGGGAGGAACGATCACTGAACGACCTTCCTAGTGATTTTGAGGATGATGGACTTAGCTGGGGAAATGAGCCCCTCCTGATGTGGTCCTGGAGAAAGTGCTGAGGAAGTACTGATTTGGCATCCTGTTGGGGAGAAGCTTTCGTGCCCCATGCTGCACTTTGAGCACCTGCAATCATGTTATAACAAAGAAACGTACAAGTACCCCGAGGTATCTCTTACTGGATTCCATCATAGGAATTTAGACACTCCTAGGAGTAAGAAATATGTTTCCTGCAAGCATGTAATTTAGAAAAGACGCATCTGTATTTATGCAACCATTATATTAAGGACATCGGACATTTTTGCAAATAAAAATAAAATGTACGAGACGAAATGTGACTGAAAATCTGATTTTATTAATTTGTGTGCCCTGAATCGGCAAGTACAGTCAAGGAAACAAATCCCCTGAAATGAGGAGATTGTTACAGATTGAGAAGCAAAACGATGCTGGCAATTTTGATGACGCTTCAATGCTTCCCTTTTGCTATGACTTGTATGACATTGACGTTCTTCTCATCTTGCTTTTGAAGGAGGTTGATTTTGACCGATGTTCTAACCCTTCGAAGCTTACCATGTTGTAAGTGATACAGACGAATTCAGAATGCAGTTGTTCGCCTATTCCCTTATTTTGCGTGGATCACCCTTTCGGGTTTTCAATCCACCGGGATACCCATTTTTGCCTAAGCTGTCCAATGTGGCTTTTCAACTCAGCGGGTGTACATTTTTTTTATTTTCCCTTATTTTTGCCCGAGTCTTTTATTTTGTTTTTGACTCGCCGGGATGCCCTATTTTTGCCTGGACTTACATTCTGTTTTTATGTCCAGCGGGTCATTTTATGCGAAGTATTTTTTAACTGCATCTGAATTTACAGGGGACAGGAAATCTTCACCATCCATAGTACTGAGCATTAGTGCTCCACCAGAGAATACTTTCTTCACTATGAATGGACCATCGTAATTCGGAGTCCACTTGCCCCTGTGGTCTGTATGAGGAGGAAGGAGTCTTTTCAGCATTAGATCTCCTACTTGGTATCCCCGAAGCCTGACTTTCTGATCGAAGGCTTTCTTCATTCTTTTCTGATATAACTGCTCATGACAGATTGCTGCTAATCTCTTCTCTTCGATCAGACTTAGTTGTTCATACTGGGATCAGACCCATTCTGCTTCATTCAGCTTAACATCCATTAGTACTCGCAAGGAGGGTAATTCAACTTCAACAGGTAGAACTGCCTCCATACCATACACAAGCTGATACGGTGTTGCCCCAGTGGATGTTCTGATTGACGTACGGTACCCATGCAAGGCAAATGGTAACATTTCATGCCAGTCTTTGTATGTGACCACCATCTTTTGCACAATCTTCTTGATATTCTTGTTAGCTGCCTCTACAGCGCCATTCATCTTTGGCCTGTAAGGAGAAGAATTGTGGTGTTGGATCTTGAAGTCCCGGCATAGTTCTGCCATCATTTTATTGTTCAAATTAGAACCATTATTGGTAATGATTCGCTCGGGCACTCCATACCGACAGATGACGTCTCTCTTCAGGAATCGGGCTACCACTTGCCTGGTGACATTTGCGTATGAAGCTGCTTCAACCCACTTGGTAAAATAGTCAATAGCTACCAGGATGAATCTGTGGCCATTTTAAGTAGTCGGTTCAATCTTGCCAATCATATCTATGCCCCACATGACAAAGGGCCAAGGTGAAGACATCACGTTCAGAGGATTCGGATGCACATGCACTTTATCTGCATAAATCTGGCATTTATGACATTTCCTGGCATAAGCACAACAGTCGGCATCCATTGTGATCCAGTAATAGCCTGATCTTAACAACTTTTTAGCCATAGCATGCCCTCTAGCATGGGTACCAAAAGATCCTTCGTGCACCTCGTGCATCAACAAGTCTGCTTCTATCTTATCAACACATCTGAGAAGTACCATATTGAAGTTTCTCTTGTACAAGGAACCATCAGCATTCAGGAAGAAACTGCCAGCTAGCCTTCTTAATGTCTTCTTGTCATTGGATGATGCCCCAGGTGGGTATGTTTGATCCTCCAAGAAGCATTTGATGTCATAGAACCAAGGCTTATCATCTTTAGCAAGGTCTACAGAGAATACGTATGCTGGTCTGTCAAGCCTGGACACCAAAATCCGAGGCACAAAGTTGGCAGCTTGAACTTTGATCATGGATGAAATGGTAGCCAGAGCATCTGCAAACTGATTTTCATCTCGAAGGATATACTCAAGCTTGACTGTTGTGAAGAATGTAAGTAACCTCCTTGTATAATCCCGGTAAGGTATCAGATGCTCCTGGTGAGTGTACCATTTGCCGTTGGTTTGATTAATTACCAGAGCTGAATCTCCGAATACAGTTAAAGTCTGGATCCTGAGGTCAATGGCTTCCTCAAGACCCATGATACAGGCTTCGTATTCAGCTTCGTTTTTAGTGCAGTTAAAAGTGAGTTTTGCCGAGAAAGGCATGTGAACTCCCTTAGGTGTAATGAGTACTGCACCAACACCACGAACATTCATATTAACATCCCCATCAAACATCATAGTCCATTCTTCTTCTGGGTCAGGCCCTTCAATGTGAATAGGCTCTTCATGATCTTTTGCTTTAATGAACATGATGTCTTCATCAGGGAAGTCAAATCTCATAGGCTGGTAATCATCAATGGGTTGCTCAGCAAGATAATCAGACAATACACTTCCTTTGATGGCTTTTTGAGATGTGTACTGGATGTCATATTCTGTGAGAATCATTTGCCATCTCGCAACCCGTCCGGTAAGTGCTGGCTTCTCAAATATGTACTTAACTGGGTCCATCTTGGAGATCAATAAGGTAGTGTGGGTCAACATATACTGCCTTAGTCGGCGAGCAGCCCACGCTAAAGCACATCAAGTTTTCTCGAGCAGTGAATAACGTTGTTCAAAGTCGGTAAATTTTTTGCTTAGGTAGTATATTGCATACTCTTTTCGACCAAACTCGCCATGCTGGCCCAACACACACCCCATTGACTCTTCTAATACTGTCAAGTACATTATTAGAGGTCTTCCTTCAACTGGAGGCATAAGGATCGGAGGCTCTTGTAAGTATTCCTTGATTTTGTCAAAAGCCCTCTGGCAGTCTTCATTCCACCTGACCGTTTGTTCTTTTCTCAACAACTTGAACAAGGGCTCACAGGTTGCAGTAAGGTGAGATATGAACCTTGAAATGTAGTTCAATCTACCTAGAAACCCCCGAACTTCTTTTTCAGTCTTTGGTGCAGGCATCTCTTGAATGGCTTTGACTTTGTCAGGGTCAACTTCAATTCCTTTTTCGCTTACAATAAATCCCAGCAGCTTACCGGATCGCACCCCAAATGTGCATTTGTTGGGGTTTAACTTCAATTGGTACTTTCTCAGACGCTTGAATAACTTCAACAGATTCACCAGGTGGTCTTCTTCTGTGAGGGACTTGGCAATCATGTCATCCACATAACATTCAATTTCTTTGTGGATCATGTCATGGAATAATGTTACCATAGCCCGTTGATAAGTGGCACCAGCATTCTTCAGTCCGAATGGCATTACCTTATAACAGAATGTGCCCCAGGGTGTGATGAAAGTTGTCTTCTCCATGTCTTCAGGTGACATCTTGATCTGATTATATCCTGAAAATCCATCCATAAAGGAGAACACCGAGAACTGAGCCGTATTGTCAACCAATACATCAATGTGAGGTAAAGGGAATTCATCTTTCGGGCTGGCTCTATTCAGATCCCGGTAATCTACACACATCCTCACTTTGCCATCCTTCTTAGGCACATGTACAATGTTAGCAACCCACGGTGGATAGCTAGTTACAGCAAGGAAACCGGCGTCCCACTGTTTTTGTACCTCCTCTTTTCTCTTCATTGGCATATCTGGGCGAGTACGGCGCAGCTTCTGTTTTACTGGCGGACAGTCTTCTTTCAGAGGAAGCTTGTGCATAACAATGTCGGTGTCCAACCCTGGCATGTCCTGATAAGACCAAGCAAAAACATCCACATACTCCCGAAGCATATCAATAAGTTGCTCTTTCACTGAATCTTGCAGACGGACCCCGATTTTAACTTCTTTCAAGTCTTCTTCTGTACCAAGATTAACCGTCTCAACTTCCTCCTGATGAGGAGTGATAACCTTCTCCTCTTGTCTCAACAACCTGGCTAGTTCTTCAGGTAGCTCATAATCTTCTTCAACCCCTTCATCAGCTTGATTAATCGGATTGTCAAAGTCATACGAAGTCATAGCAGTGTTGTTGTCGGTGCAGTCTGGAGGGCACTCTCTGCAAGGGTTTAGACTTGTTCATTTTAGTGATCAGTTTTATCTTGTTTAGAAAAAGTGAAAATGAAGTTATTTATTTTGAAAAACATTGCCATTTTATTTTTGTACAAAAAATGAAAAATGAAAAACAGTGAGCGAGAGAAAAAAGAGACTCATTTGCAAAAGATGTCCTGATATTCATTAATTGATCGTTTGCACAAAATACAACATGGCCCGATTACAAAATGAGCCCTGACATCTTGGGCAAGATGCAGGACTTGATGCATGCTTAAAGATAGGAAATAATAATTACTCTGCAGGAGTAACTCTTATAATTTCCTGGGAAGACCAGTTTGAGACATGGTTCCCCGGGATCCTTGGACGTATCCATCTTTCCAGGTTGCGCTCGTCTTCTGACTCATCTTCCAAACTGTTCACAGCATCTGGGGTGAGCATCCCCCCACTGACAAACTTGGGCTCTGTTGCAGCCTCTGGTTGATCTTGTCAAGTTGGTTTGTAACCCAACCCAAATCGGTCTTCTTTCTTCTCAACTGGCAGCAGCTTGCCCCAGCCTTGAGCGGTACCTTCCTCAACAACCTTCCGGGCCTGTTGATATGATGTGATGGAAGTCCCAAGCACAACAGATGTTTCATTGATATTAAGGGCTTCAAACCCTTGACTCATGGTTTCGTGGATCTCCCCATCCATTTCTATGTATTTGAAAGTAGCCAGCTGGCTAACGAAGATATCCTCTTCCCCACAAATGGTAATGACTTGGCCTTCCCACTCGAATTTTAACTTCTGGTGAAGGGTTGACGTTACGGCGCCAGCGGCGTGTATCCATGGTCTACCCAATAGACAGTTGTAGGCGGGCTGTATATCCATCACAAAGAAGGTCGTTTTGAAAACCTGTGGGCCAATCATTATTGGCAACTCTATCTCTCCCAGAACTGATCTTTTAGAACCGTCAAAGGCTCTCACTACCAAGTTGCTTGGGCGTAGTGCCAATCCATCATGTTCCAGCTTCACAAGGGCTTTCTTGGGTAGGACATTGAGTGATGACCCTGTGTCCACCAATACGTGAAAAAGAACTTCACCCTTACACTCCAAGGTAATGTGCAAAGCCTTGTTGTGATTGTGACCTTCCGTTGTCAGATCAGCGTTGGTAAATCCTAGTCCATGACTAGCGTTGACATTTCCAACCACAGCCTCTAACTGATTGACAGTAATCTCCTCCGGCACATAAGCTGCGTGCAGGACTTTTAATAATGTGTTCCGATGAGCCTTGGAGCACATTAGCAATGATAGTATGGAGATTTTGGAAGGTGTCTGGTGAAGCTGGTCCACCACCTTATAATCACTTTTCTTGATTATCCGCATGAATTCATCAACCTCTTGATCAAAAGGAGTCTTCAAAGTTTCTTTAGCAACTGGTTCTTCTTGCACCACGTTCTTCCCTTTTGCCTTAGCAGCAGCTTCTGATTCAGCAATGGGTCTCGGTATTTGCGAGGCAAAGAGACGTCCGCTTCTAGTGAATCCTCCGCCTCCCCCCACATTGTCTATCTGAGGTGAAGAAGTTGATGACTCTAAAGTGATTTTCTGCCCCTCGCAGTATAGATCTAAGACATAATGCCAAGGGATGGCATTATTAATTTCGTAAGGAATTGGCCCAGGCACTGTGATAGTGACCGGACTGATAGCAGCTGCAGAGGGGACCATAATGGTGTGTGGATCATAATATATGGTAACTGGAGCTCTGACAAGAGTAGTATTTTGTTGTGAGTTATTGGAAGGAACATTTGCGGGATCGTAGTATATCGTAACCGTTGAGACGCTTTCATTAACTGTTGCTGATGTTGTAGACAGTACTATTGACTTGACGGGTGTTGAAGTTGTAGCAGGAACTAATGGAATAATGGGTGTTGTCGTTGTAGAAGGAATTGTGACTGAACTTGTATCCGTTGAAGTGATTGATTGAATATTTGTTGGAGTTGTAGCAGAATCTGTTGGAACAATAGTTGCTAACATTGTAGGAGTATCTGTGATTGTTGATGAAGGAATTGTTGGAGTTGTAGTCGCTGTTGTTGTAATCTGAAGAGTGCCATCTCTAATGAGGCCATCTATGTCGTTTCTCAGTCTCTCACATCCATTAACGGCAATACTGCAATATCCACAGCCGACCTCACACCCGGGGAACACTTGGCATTCTAACAACTGAGCTTTGATTTCAACCAAGGGTGTTCGGATTTGTGCAACACTGTTAAATAATGTGGATGGTTTGCCCTCCTCAATAGCATTGATCCTAGGCTCGTTGTGACTAGGCATTGGATTTCTTGTGACATTCGGAGGAGGCGCAAAATTGAGAGCTTTTGAGTCCACCAAATCCTGGACTTTCATCTGTAGGGCCCTGCACTTTTCAGTATTATGCCCCGGTGCGTTTGAGTGGAATGCACACCTGGCATTTGCATCATAGTTCTTTGGCAGATTAAGAGGATCTGGAGGAGCCAACGTCCTTAGCTCAACTAGGTTGAGCTTTAGGAGTTGTGGCAAGAGTGCAGCATACGGCATTGGGATTGGGTCAATTACCCTGTTTGCTTGTGATGGTCTTTGTTGGAAGGGACGATGCTGTTGATTACCGTTGTTGTTGTTATACGACCTTTGTTGCAGATAATGAGCTTGTTGTTGATACTGTGGTTGTTGTTGTTGAGGATATGATGATTGTTGTGGAATTGGAGCCGGGATGGTAACGGTTGCTACTGACCTGTGAGCATATTGAGGCCTGCCCCTGCTTGTATGAATGGAATTTGTTTCACCTGCCCTTCGGGGCCCTACAAATGGTTTTCTTGGATTGCTGGAGGAACTTGCACCACTGTCGGAGATTTTTCCCATCTTCAATAGGCTCTCAATTCTCTCACCAGCTATGACCACATCAGCAAAACTGGTAGAGGAGAAAGCAGCCAGCCTATCAATATAAGTCCCTTGCAATGTGTTCATGAACATGTCAGCCATTTCCCTTTTTGACATAGGTGGTTGGACAGCAGCAGCAAGTTGTCTCCATCTTTGAGCATAATCCCGGAAGCTCTCTCTAGAAGACTGAGACATGCCCATTAGAAGAGTTCTATTAGGAGCCATGTCCAGGTTGTACTGATATTGCCGGATGAAGGCCTCGGCTAAGTCCTTCCAACATCTTATGGTGGCTCTAGTCAAATGCGAATACCATTCTCTCGAAGCTCCAGTTAGACTGTCCTCAAAGTATAACATCCATAACTTCTCATCCATGGTATAAGCCTTGAGCCTTCCCAAGAAAGACTGCAGATGAGTGCGAGGACAGGATGTGCCATTGTACTTTTCAAAGCATGGGGGTTTTAATTTGTGGGGAATTCTCACCCCATCTACTAGTCCCATGTCCATCACATCGAAGCCCAAAGAATTCTGAGATTCTAAAGATCTTAACTTTTCAGCAATCTCGTCCAATCTTTTGTCATATACCTCATCTCCAGCCCCTATAACAGTAAATTGTTCTTCCTGGGGATCCTCCTGCAGGATTCTGCCCCCAGCAGTATTACCTTGCACATTCCTTGGGATGTTAACTTCTGGATTCAAGTGAGGTCCATACTCTGGTGGATCAATACGAGGTTGGCCCCGTTCATTGTTGCTAGTTCCCCATGTTCCCAGATGAGGCTCTTCAGGAGTTTGTCTTTCCACCAGCTCTCTTAACCTTTCTTGACTCTGGGCTAAGCCAGTCATCACTGCCATGAACTGAGACATCTGATTTCTCATCTCTACTCTCTCATTGGCCATCTGATTTCTGACCTCATTCAGGTCCTGATGTACTTGTTCCATTTGAATGCCGGGAAGGTTGTTACGAGTCGGGTACCGGTGCGTGCGGTTGACAGGGAACACTCGGCGACGAGCAATGTTTCCTGAGATCACAACAAAGTTAGAAGCAATAATTATAACAAAACCTACAAAACAAAAACAAAGTTAGTATGCAATGCAGTATGTTTATTTGTTTTCCAAGGTATCCGGTTTGGTTCTTGGTTTTGACCTTTCCAGGCCTCGAGGAAGGTGCTTGATGTGGTTGAGAGAAAGCCCAAATGAAAACAAACTAAAATATATTACAAATGATGAACAATACATAGTTTGTTTTACATTACATGCCCATGGAGGGTCAAAATACAACAAAAGGAAAAGTACATCAAATGGAAACAAACAACAAGCAAAGAGTCAGACATCAAGTCCAAACTCATCTTCTCTGACCTCCTTCAGGAGTGCCTCAGTCACTGGAACAGCTGGGTGCTCTGTAATGGTCCTAATGAGGAGGATCCTGGTAGCAATGGCAGTAGTCAGCTTCTTATGCCTGTCCTGGTCTTTGGATCTCTTCAATCCTGCTCTGAGCTTCAACTCTGATATCTCTTTCTGTGCAGCCAACAGAGCTTACTGCTGTTTCTTCTCATTGGCTTCCAGCTGTTCAATCTTGGCTTGAGTCTTCTGGTCTTCTTGTGTACGGGCTTCGATGATCCTGACCCACCTAGTCTGACCCTCTTGCAGATAGTGTTCAGCCCTAGCTTTTTGAATTTTGGCCTCCTTGCAGGCATTCTTCAGTATCTGTTCCCCAGCCCTTACCTTCCTTATGTAGTCTTCTGTCCTTTCAATTTTGGCCAGATGCTCAACTCTGAGTTTTTCCAATCTCTCAATGTCCAGACGACCATCACTTCTTTCCCAAAGGGTCTTCTTCAAGGCTTGAGATAGTTGTTCATTCCTTTCCTTTAACTTTTCAAATTCCTCCAGGATAACTGTTGCTACAGGTTGTACTGTGGATGGCCCAGACATGTCTTCCAAGGTGAAAGGCATTCTGGTAATCTGAGCTCTAGTACATGACCAGTCTATATACTGAGCTGAAGCAACATTGTTACTATCATACCTCGAAAAATACGATCCTCGCGAACGCGGTTGCGGTTGGGCTGACTAGAGAGTCGCCACCTAATTTTGATTTATTCCAAGTGAGGTTTTCGTATCGACAATGAAGAAGTGGCATGAGCGAAATGGTGCTTTGAGTCTGAACTTGGGAAATTTGAAACACAACAGGGAATTATCACTTTGCCCTTGCACCATAAACTTTCAGTTGGCATTTGGTACCTGCATAGATGAAGTTCGGCTACTGCAACTGCTTGACGGCAGAGTCGTATGCATGACAGGACTCATGTGCCAAAGCTGATCTGGAAGCTCCATGATCCTTGAAACTTTGTTTGAATCGATATGCAGGTAAAATATGAAATCATGGATGTATGGTCATACTTTGTGATATTTCTGATATATTTGTTGAATGAAATCTGACTTGTATGACATTTGATGTGCTCATGAGTACCGTTCTATACCTTGCTCTGTTATTGTTTATACTTACCGTTACGGTTTGTATGGATATGTTTGATTGGGGAATAATTAGCATGTCTGTCATGAACACATTTGATTTGGAAAGAGACCAACATTTATGTTTTGTCGTTGTTTAATATACTCATGGCATTTCCAGGTTTATGCTCGGTATTTCCACTATATTTTTGATGTTGCTGGTGTTGTTAGTAATGACCTGGGGAACTGCTGTAGGTTGTTGTGTCGGGGCTGCAGGTTGTGCATAATTTTATTGAGGAAGTGCCCAGGATAAACCTCATAGGAAACCGGTTGGATTTCCTTGAAACTAGTGAAGAGAACAACAATATAAACGATGAGGCCAAGCTTTCACCCTCGCCCAAAGTTCGCAGGAGATGTAAGACAATGGATAGCCTTTTGTGCTCAACTATTTCAGGAAATATATCTATGAAAACCTTTAGTAATTTCTCCACATCATCTGTCTTAGACAGCCAACAAGGAACAATCGCAGCTATAAGATCCTCAAAAAAACATGCTTTGAATGACTGTCAACCTGTGTAACAGCTGATACACCAATAAACGGAAGAATATCAAGTATATGCTTGATAACTTTTCCTGGCAAGACTTTAATAACAGCAGAAAGCAGAGAAAATATATGGTTGTGGGTGACTAAAACATTAGTAGTCCAGGAATACTTTATCAGTAGCTTAATGGAAATTTCATCCGTCATTCTTTCATCTAGCGCAGTTAGGCTTTTTAAGAGACATGATTGTATCATCCAATATAATCAATAGAGTCTGTTGAATATAGTTTATGGATTCAGAAAGACCTGATGATGGTTGGCTTGATCCTTTTCCAAGGGAAAAAGTATCATTTACCCAATCTTCTGGAAAAAAAACATTGCTAAGAAGTCTAAATAAAAGGGTCTAAAAGAAAAATGCCTGTTTGTTATGTCTTGTTTGAAATCACACCTTTTGACAAAATGAAACTTTTAGGCCAATGGAGTCTATACAAATAGGTAATATTTCTTAACCATGATATGTAATGGAAAACTCACCACCTGAACTACTTGGAGTATTAAAGAAAGGTTTTAGCTTAAACAACAAATTGGAAATTTGCTTGAAATATCTTGCAATAAACAAATATTTCCACTTATGGCTTAAAAATGGACTCCAATCTTGGCATTGGACAAACTTGAGACAAGTTGAATTATCTTGAAAACAAAACTTGACATCCTTTGAATTTTGAATTATAAACTTAACACCAAACGAATGATGAGGACTTCAAAAAGTCAAAAGGTAAAACAAAGCTCAAATTAACATCTAAGATTAACTTCACACGGTAGTCCCTGACTTTATAGATCATGATTTGAATAGAGAACTTCTATGCATCACCCTTGAACCTTCTTTTGCAAATTTAGACCAAATTAAACAACGTGGACCATATCTCGATCAGATGACAGACTCAATATGAACTAAGTTGTGAAATTGAAAATTCCTTGACTCATATACACTTGAATTATGATGGACCTACTCTTCAATGTGAACCTCCCATCTTGATAGCCTTGACAAAACTTGATTCATCTTTGCAATACCTGATCTTAAATCAACCAGTAAGACAACAAACATACATTTTTTTGGAATTTTGTATAATAATTAATAAGATGAAAATGATTAAACATGTAAGACAAATTTAGGGTATGACAGATGCCCCTATCTAATTGTCTTAAACTTGAAGTGAACTGCTGCAAGGCATTCGATTCTAAAGTGAAAGTCAATTAGATATAAGAAGAACCAAAATTTGTCTGATGCAGAATGCGATGCAATAATGAAATATGGTATACTTATATGAATGCAATTGCTGGGGATTAAATGTATATGAATGTGATATGGTATGAGATGCTAATCCTGCGGGGATGATGAAATGATTGAATGAAGAGAAAATCCAGAGAATAGTAAGATGAGAAGATTGGTTGGGAAAATAAGATATTCATGAAAATCTGTCTGGGTAACAGAGAAAAAGTAGAAATACTTGAGATGAGAGAAATAAACCATGAGAAAGGTACATCCAGAAAAAACTGTGGATGCATAAACACCAAATTTGGAAAACAACGCCCGAAACATCTAGAAGAATACTAGATGTGGAATGAGGCCAAATTATGAAGGTATACCAAGGGAAAGATTAAACTTTTCAATAAGACCTTCAGAGAGATGCTATCTGAAGTAAAGACTCAAACCAAATTTCTCAATGGGATGAACCAGAGAGAGACAGTTGAAAAAAAAAGATCCACATCAAACTTCACACAGTTTGAAGGAAAAGAGTTCCACGCCAAACTTAACACAGTTTGAAGGAAAAGAAAATATCCAAAGCCAAATTTATCAATAAGACAAATTTGAAGGAAAAGGGTTCCACGCCAAACTTAACACAGTTTGAAGGAAAAGAAAATATCCACGCCAAATTTATCAATAAGACAAATTTGAAGGAAAGGGGTTCCACGCCAAACTTAACACAGTTTGAAGGAAAAGGATTCCATGCCAAACTTGACACAGTTTGAAGGAAAAGAGTTCCACGCCAAACTTGACACAGTTTGAAGGAAAAGGGTTTCACGCCAAACTTGACACAGTTTGAAGGAAAAGGGTTCCACGCCAAACTTGACACAGTTTGAAGGAAAAGGGTTCCACGCCAAACTTGACACAGTTTGAAGGAAAAGGGTTCCACGCCAAACTTGACACAGTTTGAAGGAAAATGGTTCCACGCCAAACTTGACACAGTTTGAAGGAAAAGGGTTCCACGCCAAACTTGACACAGTTTGAAGGAAAAGGGTTCCACGCCAAACTTGACACAGTTTGAAGGAAAAGGGTTCCACTCCAAACTTGACACAGTTTGAAGGAAAAGGGTTCCACGCCAAACTTGACACAGTTTGAAGGAAAAGGAAATATCCACGCCAAATTTATCAATAAGACAAATTTGAAGGAATAGAAAAAAACACGAAAGACAGGGTGACAGACACGACTGCTTTGATAGGTGCCAAATGAGTTGGACTTTGACTATAAGGTAAGATAACAAGACATCGGGAAATGCATATGAGCATGAAGTAAACTTCGTGCTATGCTCGATATGAAATTGTATGATGCAAATGGTGCAATGATTGCAATGCAAATGCTGAGACCACAAGATAAGACTCTTTGGAAAGGTGTGGCTGAAACAACTGATTCCACAACACAGTGAACTCTGCCAACTATGCCCCTTGAAAGATATCCTGAACACAACTTTCATTATACTTGTTGGAAGTATCGTGATGCTGATCCTTTTGGGACGAGGAGATAAGATTTGTATAGGGATTGCTTGAAGTAGACTGCCCCATGTTGAATGATGCTAAAGTGATTGTTTGACTGGTCGCTTGAAGCGCTTGCCCCAGCACGAGTCTTGGAAAGAGTTTCTCTTAATAACATGATCTTGGATTGCAATATGCCCCTGATAGGACCACTGATCAAGTTTCTCAACTGTTTAGAATTCCTTGATAATGAGTGCTTACTTGAAAATAAAATATTCATTCAAAAACGTTAATTTTAATGCAATGTTTAAGCACAAATTTTGAAATCAAAATCGTTATTGGAATGATATTGGTGTAAAGAAAATGAAATACTAGCAAGAATGCACTGTTTATTAAGTCATGCAAAGTGCAAAGTGAAAGATAATGCAAATTGAAAAATATGAAAAAAGTATGATACCAAAGCAAACGATTGGCAAATCTCCTGGGAGTCAGCTTACGCAACCTTGTTGAGATATGCTTTCGAAACAAACCTGGCTTCAATTAGGTCTTTAAAGGGTTGTAACGTGGTTTGGTTCACGGTTTATGAAACAAAGAATATAAGGCTCAAACTTTAATTTTTACCCAACCCATTCTCCATGATGATCTTCAGTCCTATACTCAAATAATTCAACCTATGCATTCAAGTTATTTGGATTTGTACTTATGATGATGGCTTAAGAGCCAAAGGATTATCGGATAGCAGTCATTGCTTATTCACAACATTTTGTTGGTTTATTTGATGAGGATTTTGGATCAACTCATCTTTGTATTTGTTGAGGAATTTTGGTGACCTCTTTTGATTTGATTCTTATTATCCCTAACTTTTGCCTGGACTGTATCTTTGAAGTTTTCAGTCCACCGGGATGCTTTTATTTTGCCTAAGTCGCCTTTTAGGTGTTGACTTAGCGGCTTTTTTCATTTTTGATTTGGATAATGACTGCCATCAATTTCCTCGACAATTGTGCGAAGGAAAACTTGGACTTGAAATCCTTATTGAAAGGTGCAATGAATAATATTCCTGAAATTGAATGCATATTTGAATTAATTGAGAACTACCCTGCCCCGGGATAAGATTACGGTTTTTTCGTGTAGAAAGAAACTCCAACTTCTAGGCTCAAAAGGGTTGGCAATGGATTAACTTCCTTATTTCTCCAGTGTTTGGGAATTGAAAGCATACCATTCAACGGTTTGGGTATTTCTCGTCATCCTCCCTCCAATCATTGCTTATACAATAAATGAATAAGAGAAACAATGGTATATATTGTTTGGAATTTTTGAAAATGAAAAGCATAAATACGCACAGATATGAAGGTGAATGAATTGATTCAAAAACATGCGATGCTCATTTCATTAACATTAACATTAAAGAACAAACAAAGTCTTTAAACAAGTACACATAACATAAACAAGGAAACTAAAATTGAAAAGAAACAAGGCCTAGTGTCTAAGCAGTAGCAAGGATGAGCTTTCCCGTCTGATCCACTGGCTTTAGGTAGTAACATGTGATTCTTCAACCAACTCTTCAGCCACTTTGTTTTGGCATGGGATCTATTTCAACCTTGGGAACCTTTCTTGGTGTGAAGGTGAGCACGTCTCCCCTGACCAAGTCTTGAACTCGAGCTTGGAAAGCATAACAGTTCTCAATATCATGACCTGCAGCTCCTTCATGGAATGGGCAATGAAGATCAGTCCTAAATCCAGGTGGAAGAGGATTTGGAGGATTGAGAGGTCTAGTAGTAACAAGACCTTTTTTGCACAGTTTAGGGAAAACCTCAGCATACTTCATGGGAATAGGATCAATGGGAGCCCTGGGCCTGGGATTGCGAGTCTGATTCTGACCAACATTCCTTTGTTGATGAGCTCGAGCTGGTGGAGCATTAACCATAGGAGCAATTGCGGCTACTTGGGTTTCACCATATTGTTGTTGTCTGTAGTAGGGTCTTCTTTCAGTGTTGACAGCATGAGTATCACTGTCGCTCCCCGGATTTCCATCCTGGTACAAACGCGAAAGTGG
Organism: Lathyrus aphaca; assembly: GCA_963966055.1. Classification (NCBI taxonomy): domain Eukaryota; kingdom Viridiplantae; phylum Streptophyta; class Magnoliopsida; order Fabales; family Fabaceae; genus Lathyrus; species Lathyrus aphaca. Next base: position 228,297,022 of record OZ014520.1, on the reverse strand, counting down.
CGCGGAAAAAGAATAGAGTCGCCAGCCAGGCATTTTTATCCCAAAGAAAGGGAATGGTAATGCTGCACAAACCAGAAGAAAGAAGAGGAAGGACACAGGTCCTACAAACCAAAGAGACTGAGTTCGGGAGTCGGTTACGACCTGGGAAGGTATTAGCACCCAGATCGTCCGCCGTACCCGACGGGATCCACGCTTGTAAAAGAAACTGTTTCAAAGGGTGAGGGTATGAAAGCTGCAGCAAAAGAAAAGAAAATGAAAGAAACTGGAACTGGAAAAAAATGAAAGGAAAAATGTAGGGAAAATAAAGATTGTGCTCGAACGGGCCCTACCCCGCTGCCTACGTACCTCATCAGGATAATGAGGATCAGAGACGTCGTAGTTCCCCTAACTAGGGGTACTAAAAGGAAATTGCTTATGAATTAAGGCTTGAACTGCCTATGCCAATGCTCAGGTGTTGCAGACTTGGACGACGAGTGTGTAACCATCTTGCAAAATGACAAGTAGGAGCAAGTTCGCGTACGGAGCGAATGGGATGAGAAAAGAATTCCCGAAGGAAAGACGCTTATTGTTTGTTTGTGTTTTTTTTATGAAGCTTTTATGAGTGTGTCACAAGGAAGTGAACTCAAGCTCTCATCAATGGAATGTGCACTTGTCACTAAATTCCAAGATGGAATAATAGAACAAGCACACTCAAGTAAGGAGAAGATCCCCAAAACTTGAAACCAGAGATTAGGGCCTAAGCTCACTAACTTGTTGGATTATTAAGTGTTTTTGGTTATTTACAAATGAAGAAGTGTTTTTTAGGCTTTTCTTTTATGAAGAAGATACCTTGATCAGACTTGTGCATCACAAGGTAAACTTGTACTATCCCAAGATGGGAAGACTACAAGCATACCTCATGGAATAAGGCTATGGATCAATGCATCACTTCACATTTATTAAAGTGTTTTTAGAGTTATGAGATGAGAAGAGAAAAAGAACCAAAAAATCTCAAAAGGAAAAAAATTCTAAAGGGGGACTAAAATAATCCTATGTGTTAGCATGCATGGGTGTCCTAAGGGTTAGTGAGGTTTCTACCCTAATGAAGAAGAGAAGAAGAAGATAGAAGAAGAGATGAGAAAGTTAGAAAGGGGAAAGAGAACCACATGATGGCACAAAGCACATCAAACGCCACAAAGAAAAAGCAAAGCAAAAGAAAGAAAGACGAAGAGTTGAAATGTGGATAAACATCCACACTTCTCTTACCATGAGCCCCTGAAATGTTAGCAAAAATTCAGCAAATTGACCAACACAATCATGGAATTAATCATGCTCAAAGGTTCTTGCAAACAAGAATCAAACAACATGCCAAGCATTGCAAATACACGACTTACGCGTCGAAAACATGAAAGCATACATCAATCAGCAAGCAAATCACCATAAAATATCATGTTCAATGATCATACAATGATCCATGGTAATTAAAATAAGCAAAGGGATCAAACAAGCTCAAAACAACACTAAAAAGTCATTCTGCTTCAGTGTTAACCGGTTAACCAAATGCGTTAACCGGTTAACCAGTTCAAACCTGCACAAAATACGCATAAAACAGGTGCGTTAACCGGTTAACCATATGCGTTAACCAGTTAACACTGTTAAAATAGCAGCAAATCCTGTAGAAAACAGCAGCTCAAACCAGCTTATTCAAATAATCTTGCACCAAACCAGCACTCAATTATACATGGAAAATTAGATCAATTCACATTAATCCATATCATTAAGCTCATGAACAATAACATTCGGATCCGGATACAAATCAATCAATCAATTCATGCAACACAATCAAATACACAAGCACATGGTAGATCTAAAGCACAAGCATGCAAATAAGCTAAAAACAGAGCTAGATCTGAAATTAACCAACCTACAAAGCTGAGATATGCTTTGGTAGTTGTTGATTAAGCTGAAAACGGTAGATCTCGTGCAAAACTTTGAAGATCCGATGCTAAGCTCCACACTCCATGCAAAATAAATGCAAGAACAAGCTCTTGATGCAGAATTTTGAATCCCAAAAGCACTTCTAGATCTCAAACCAGATCTGAATCTCCAATAAAACCAGCAAAAGGATGCAAAGAAGCTATGAATGGAGGTTTAGTTCCAAGATCTACACACCTCAAGGCAAGGTTGTGTGATCTTCAAAGAGGAACTTTGAGTGATTTGGAAAATTGGGAGAGAAAAGTGAGAGAATTGTGAGTGAGAGGAATGAAAATTCAGAGAAATGAGAGTGAAAAATGAGGGAGAGATCTCTTGGTTTGGAGGGAAATGGAATAAATATGGTTTAGGTTTGGGGCCCAAAATTTTGGTTTGGGATCCAAAAATATGGCTTGACATTAGCTTAGAAAGTGATTTGGATCTAGCATTGGGACTAGGCTTGGATAAATGCTCTAGATCCTTCTCCCAAATTCAAATTAAATCAAATGGATAATAATCAGAAAATTGGAAAATGGAGCCAAAACACACATGCTGAACTTGCTGCTGGAAATTCAAATTTCGTAGTCGTTAACCGGTTAACCATATGCGTTAACCGGTTAACGCAGGAAAAATTTGAATTTCCCTCCCTTTGGTGGGAAACCTCAAGAATAGACCGACACCAACCGTTTCAAGCAAATTTTGATCCTCCCTCTCTTTTTTAGGGCTCTGAACATGATACCAGGCTTGTGCAAAATGATCCTGTGAGATTCTTGCCAGATCACCATGTTCTTGATTTTGACCTGCAGGTTCAGATTTTCCCGGACGACCGATCATATGTCTTATGCTAGAACATGTGAGTGCTATGCTTCATTTTTCTATGCAAAATGCTAAGGATATGACATACTTATGATGATTATGATATGATAATGATGCTAAACAAGAAGAGGGCAAATTTGGGGTATTACAACTGCCCCTATTCAATCATCAGTTAATCTGAAAAGGACGATAGTACGGACTATCGACCATTCAAGATAAACTGTGGTTGAATACCAAGAAGACCAGAAATTTGCACTCCGACAAAGAATGCAACACCGGGAAATAAACCCAACCAGATGACGCTCTGGGTACCGCAGGGGAGAAAAGAAGCAACCGGGCTTCTTCGAAGTTGAAACTGATATCTGGAATAAGAATGCATTGACAGACGAGTCTTCAAACAATCCTGTGACACCAGGAGCTGGACATACGAGTCCTCAAACACTTAACAACATAATCTGAGACAGACGAGTCTTCAAACAATCCTGTGACGCCAGGAGCTGGACATACGAGTCCTCAAAACACTGCATATAGCATGAGACAGACGAGTCTCCTTCGGATTTACCTGTTACGCCAGGACCGATAATGCACTTAAGTCTGTGGGATAGACATGCAATCAAGGTAGACGAACCTTCTTCATATATTATCCGCGGATATATGGTACAAGACAGACGAGTCTTCTTCGAGCGAACCTGTGACGCCAGGTGCAGCAACAATAATTGGTGCCTGAGACAGACGAGCCTCCTTCGGATTTACCTGTTACGCCAGGACCGGTAACCATTTTGACATTAATTCCCACTGTCAGGATTTTAAACCTCTTCAATACAGACGAGTATTGGATGATCATCAAGATAACACAGACGAGTGCCATAAGTCAATGATACAGACGAGTATCAGACGATGATTAGAGAAACACAGACGAGTGCTTCAGGAAATGATACAGACGAGTACCAGCCACTGGTATAGACGAATACCAGAAATTCAAACACAGACGAGCATTTGAAGCAGCAAAACAGAAATACCAGGATAAACAGCAAATCCTCTCAATACAGATATAAGCATACCAAACACGGACGAGTGCTGGGGATGATACAGACGAGTATCCGAGCAGAGCAGACGAGCTTCAAACACAGACGACTTCTGGGGATAAAAGCAGACGAGCTTCAAACAAACGCAGACGAGTGTTGGATATGATACAGACGAGTATCCACGAATATCAGGCGTGCCAAACACAGACGAGTGCTGGAAAGTTGCAGACGAGCAAAAGCAGAAAATACATATCAAGGCACAGACAAGTGCAGCAAAGGATCCGATACCAAACACAGACGAGTGTGACGAGCAACAGCAAATATCATATCAGAACACAGACGAGTGTTAAGAATTGCAGACGAGCAATAGCAGATTAAGTATCACAACACAGACGAGTGCTGGAAATTGCAGACGAGCAAACATCAACTGATATAACCAAACACAGACGAGTGTCTGAGGAGTTGCAGACGAGCAACAACAAAGATATAACATCCCAAAGCACAGACGAGTGCTGGAAATTGCAGACGAGCAAACAACAACTGATATAACCAAACACAGACGAGTGTTTGAAATTGCAGACGAGCAAAATCAAGGTAATCATAAACCACCGCTGGGGAAAGCAAACGAGCAATACCGAAGGGCCAACACAGACGAGTGTTGAAAGATGCCGACGAGCAGCAATAAAGCAAAAATATGTCACTGCTAGGGAAGAACTCTGCTTAGGGATAACACAGACGAGTGTTGAGGATTGCAGACGAGCATCAAACAAATGCCTGATTGGCCACAAGAGTTACAACTTCGCAGGGGAAGACGAGTCAAGAGGTCTGAATACCCCACTCTGACTGAGGTGATGAATACCTGACTGTATCATCAAAATACCCAAAAGTACGGCAACTTTGCTGGGAATATTTCACTGACGGGAGTGAAAATCAAGTATGAACTTTGTGGGGACAGGTCATCTTCTGACTTGGCTGGGGAAGATGCTGGATTAAATAACTCTTGCCGAGGAGAGAATTCTGACAATTCTAGCTCTGTGGGGAAGCAAGGCCTTCAGCTGCCTGTTGGGAAAACTTCACTGTGGAAAGATAACCTCGCTTGGGGATGAGCACGATCCAAATAGCCTTGAAGTTCAGTTGGGGATATCATCTGCTCTAAATCAGCTGGGGAAACGTCGACCTTCTGGCCTAGCTGAGAAACATAATTGGCAATACTCTGCTGAGTAGAGACTTTGCTGGAGAATCAAGTAAGTCAAAATATGCCCCAAGTATAGTACGATGACTGTGTCGGGAAGATATGCCAATGAAAATTGGACTTTGACTGAATGAGAATAACCAAATCCTCATGAAGAAACCTTGTCGACTGAAGAAAATTCTCTGCTTGGGGAAGAAATAAACTTCCAATGCCCTGCTGGTAAAATAAATACCAGACAATCCCTGAACAGCTGCATACCGATTATCATGAGTGAGCAAACATTCCTTACTCCTCAGTTGAGCCATACTGCATGTCTATAAAGAGATCGTCTCCAGAGGATTTTACAGAAGACTTGGCATCCAGAATTGCCCCAGTGTCTTCAAACTCTTGCAGAAATCAAACGGATCTTGAGATAACTGCCCCAAATTGCGTCTTGTAACGATATTACTTCACACCAGAGAGAAAACAGAAACCATGCGGTATGAAGATGCAATGCAAATGGTGCAAGATGCAGACGTATGCTCATGCAAGCCACGAAAAATGAAACAAGGATGGTTGAGCGTAAGGCCAGGTTGACAAAAAAATTTGGTATGTATTTTTTGGTTGCCAAGCAATTGGACTTTGAAGGAGAAATACCAGACGAGAACCGGATTATTAAAGGTAGGCCCACAGACGAGAACTGATGGGCAAAGAATAAGTCGTCAGACGAGAACTGACTCCTTAGGGTTCATTGTCAAACGAGAATTGACTCTGAAAAAGAATGACTACCAGACGAGAACTGGCGTTCAACAGGCTAAATGAAAAGGTGACCAGACGAGAACTGGTTAAAAGATCCGCCTACCAGACGAGAACTGGTATTTGAAGTTGGTTCGCCAGATGAGAACTGGACTTTGGGTTTGTCTGCCAGACGAGGACTAGACTTTGAAAAGCTTTGCCATACGAGAACTGGACTTTGGATTGGTTTGCCAGACGAGGCCCTCTGGATGTGAGACTGATGTTGTAGGGGGTATGCTCAATGCAATTATGATGCATATGCTCTATATGCGAGATGAAAAACGTATGCAGATGATTTATGCAATGCTTATGAAAAGCCAGAAGAAACTCCCAAGGATGGGAAGAAAGGTCTTAGTGACAAGGCTCCTGGTTGAGAAGGGTGACAAAGGCGAGGCTGGGTAGCATGATTCCCGATACTTGTCTTGAACTCTGAGATTACTTGATATAACTTGCTCTGTGTAACTAAAGTTTGCCCCTGTATGGGTGAGTCTCCGAACAGACTGTCACTGATTATCCAATTCCTGGCATGGCGGACTTGGATGCCCGAGGAGGATTACACCTAGTGAACTCTGGAAATGTCCTGCCCCGGTATGAGCGTGGAAGCGACTTGACTCATTCTGACTGAGCATTGAAAGAATTCAACCTTGGTCAATAGAAAATCCGGGTGTCCTGCCCCTGCTTGGCAAATTCAGCTCTGATCAACTGACTTTTGAATGATGTTCCTTCAATCAACTGATGCTTGGGATCTGCTTTACCCTGACAGATTCCTTGGTTGACAAAACCACTGGATAACATGCCCCTGATTCATAGGCCTACAAGATGCTCTTGAGTCTGGCTATCATTGTTGAATGATCAAGTTCCCTCGTGATTGCTCTTTGTAGGAACTTCCTGGTGTCACAAACTGACTTGTAATTAAAATTGTTCATTCACAAATGGTAATTTTAATGCAGTACACATGCAAGTTTTGAAAATTTATTTATTTTGATGTTGTGACGAATGGACGATTAGTCCAAACATAGTGCTGAGTTAGCAAATCGTTAGGAGGCAGTTTACGCAACCTTGTCGCAGTATGCTTTCAGAATTGAACTTGATTCAATTAGGACTTTCAAGGGTTATGACGTGGTCTGGTTCACGGTTTTAGAAAGAAAGATTTATGGCTCAAAGTTTATTTGTGCCCACCCATTCTCCTTGATGTTCTTCAGTCCTATGTTCAGCTAATTAGGCCTGAGCGCCCACCTTTCGAAAGGCTTTTGTTATGGTTGAGGAACCAATGACGTTGACGGTTTATGCACCAATGAGGTTTCTTGGAGTAACAATCACCCTTTCTGACTTACTTTGTGTCTGGTCACACGACTTTGTTCTAATGGAACTTTCTCTATCAAAAAAAATTTTATTCCCTAACTTTTGCCTGGACTGATTCTATTTTTGAATTTTTTTTTCGATTTTGAAGTCCAGCGGGATGCCCTAACTTTTGCCTAAGTCAATTGTATTCACACATTTTTTCTGACTTAGCGGGCTTTTATTTCTCTCTTTTTTTTTTACTTTGATTTTTTGAACAAATCGTGTGACACTGGTTATCGTTCTTGCTGAAAGGGTTGTGACTGCCTCATTCTTTTGTTGGTGAGGGATAACCATTGTGGTTTCACGTCCCTTGACCTCTTTGGGTGTATGAAGATAATGGATCCTCAGATGCACACTCCTTTGGAAATTTGAACGCTCGGTCAAACTAACTGATAACTACCCTGCCCCGGGTTGAATGTGGGGTTTTTTTCTGTTTAGGAAAGAAACTCCTACTTCAAGGCTCAAAGGGGTTGACGAGGGTCTATCTCCCTTATATCTCCGGTGTTTGGGAATTGAAACAATGCTTGTACATCATCAGCAGATTCTACTCTGAAAGCATACCTTTAACAATTATGGGTATTCAGTTGTCATCATCCTCCCTCAAACCTGCTAAACAACAGTGAAATAAACGGGAGGTAAATGGATGCAATTTTTTTTTTTTTTTTTTTTTTTTGCAAGTAAAGAAAAATGAGCGAATGCGACATAATTGATTCAAAAAGTGCAAGATCACTACATTAACATTACCATTCAAAATAACAATGCTTAAAAGACAAGTAGCTGCTATCAGGAAAGAAACTACAATGCAAATGATAAAAAGGATACAATGATCATCAGCTCTGATGACATCTTCTTGTCTGGACCACTAAAATCAGGATACGCTCCTTCGAAGTCTTCGGACTCAATCAGGTAAGAGGTTGACGCGCACAACCAAGTTTCCTTCAGGAAAGGATATGTAGCCCTTGTCGATCAACTGTTGTACTTTGGCTTGAAAAGCTTTGCAATCATCAGCTGAATGCCCCATCGATCCACCATGATATCCACACTGCTCATGAGGATTGTACCTTGGTAGGTACGGCTCTGGCAACTGCTTAAGAAGCTTAGGAACCACCGAAGAGCTCTGAATTAGATGTGGCAAAAGTTCATTGTACGCCATGGGGACTGGGTGAAGAGGAGCGTTCCTTCTTTCCAGATTGTTGCGAGGCCTTGGCTGGCCCTGAAGTTGATTCTGAGGTCTTCGACCCTGAGCTTGCAGATTTGGACAAGGAGGAGTCCAGGGTTTCTGATACGGTGCTCTGAGCATCGCTTGTTGTCCGTAAGAGTAACCAGACCTAGGAACGGATGATCTCTGAGAAGATGTTGGTCCAAAATATTCAATATTTGCCATGACTGCACTGATGTCATACCTTTCTTCCCCTTGAGAGCTAATAACAGACTCACTTTCACTAGCTGGGATGTTTGAAAAGTCTTGGATCTTTCCACTTTTGAGCAGGCTCTCAATGCGCACTCCAACTATTATCAAATCAGAGAAGCTTAACGTCCCAATGCTACTCATTCTTTCCAAGTACGGACCTTACAACGTGCCCACGAACAAGTCAACTAATTCTCTGTCTGAAAGTGGTGGTTGCACTCGGGCTGCCAATTCTCTCCACCGTTGTGCATATTCTCTGAAAGATTCACCAGTCCTCTGAGATAGGCTTTGCAAGTGCATGCGACAGGGCGCCATGTCCATATTGTACTGGTATTGCTTTACGAAAGCTCTGGATAAATCATTCCAAGACCGGGTACGAATGCTTTCCAAATCCATATACCAACTTAAGGATGCCCCACTTAAACTGTCCTGAAAACAGTGAATCATCAACTCGTCGATGTGGGCAAAAGAAGTCATTTTTCTGCAAAACATCACCAAATGACGCTTCGGGCAACTGACACCAGTGTAATTCTCGAACTTCGGAGTTTTGAAACCTGGAGGAATGACAAGAACAGGCACCAAACACAGGTTTAGATCATCAAAACCAAAGGCATCAGGATCCGCTAAGGATTTGAGTTGCTCGTCCAACACGCGAAACCTTTCAGCAAGATCAATAGTTGGTGGATCCTCGGCTTTCACAAGAGGGATTTCCCCTTGGAAGTTTGGCATAGGGAAAGCAAAACTCTGATAATCTGTAGTATCAGAAGAAGATGAAGGTCCACGTCGAACAACAGATGGTTCAGGTACACTCTGATTCACGATCGAGCTCTACGCAGGCTGAGCTTGAGTAAGATTGTTCACTTATGGAAGATCCTCATCAGGAGAAAGACCATACAAAGGATTAGTCATCGAAGTGAAACCAGGTGGAAACTCAACATTCTGACGGTTACTCTCTGACATAGCTACTGACAGCTTCCAATCTGACCCTTTCTTAGTTCTTGACACTACTCAGTCTCGCTTCACACAACTTTGTCGTCTTCCAACGGTTAACACTTGTTCAAACTAAATACCGGGAAATCAGCAGGCTTGTCATGGACAAAAGAGGAGGGATGAGCTCTCTGGAAAAAGGATATGCAATGCTGATGCAAATGCAAAATGCAATATGATGATGCAAAAGATACAAAGACATGGGATCACAGCTGGAAACTGCCTGGAATCTGGAATACTGAACCAAGAATCGAGTGTCTGTAACCACAAGATCTCTGTATAATAACCCAAAATAGTAACCGAAAACCGAAGGATCAAGAACTTCAGGATCATAGTGACCGGATCAAACATAAGACTGTACTGGCAATGAGGGTATGTTGAGGTCATGGGTTCCTGCAAACCTGTAAACCCCTCCCAATCTCACTGGTAGGCTTCGGGTCAAACATCACGGACTCTCAAAGCCGAATAGCAATAATACTGTCACCATCTCCGAGAAATGGCTCATGACCAAATCAGGGAATCAGTTTGGCATTATATACTACGCAGGGAGGCCTCAGCTGAGTCCAGGACACAAGGTCATCCTATGCGATCCCCAGGTGGGCCCTCGGATGCGAATGGGTTTGCCACAAAATGTGGGCTGCCACTGTCATCACTAAAGAGGGATGTTTCCACAAGGTTCTCAATGATCGGTCCCCAACTGCACATAACTGTCAAGGTTATGAAATGAGAGAGGAAGATCCCCAAATCAAGACATTTCCAAGACAATCACAACCTGGGTGTGGAACTCACTACTACCCCCATGACAAGATCTCATGAGGCCAAAGTGGAACCACTCTAAGTCCTATGGTGCACTCGAGTCGGGTACTTGGCTCATATCTCTCAATAACAAGTAACACCCATCCCACCAAACAGAAAACCAGTCCAGACAGTCCAGTATTTACATGATGCAATAAATAAAGAATAAAAACTGTAAATAAAGCTGTAAATAAACAACAATAACATACAACATGCCACAGCAAACAAACATCACCCAATGAAACAACAACACACAAGCGCTAGGAGAGACTCACAGGGGAACCAGAGATTCTGGGTTCCGTCCCCGGTAGAGTCGCTAGCTGTCGCTCCCCGGATTTCCATCCTGGTACAAACGCGAAAGTGGAGCAGAAAAAGAATAGAGTCGCCAGCCAGGCATTTTTATCCCAAAGAAAGGGAATGGTAATGCTGCACAAACCAGAAGAAAGAAGAGGAAGGACACAGGTCCTACGAACCAAAGAGACTGAGTTCGGGAGTCGGTTACAACCTGGGAAGGTATTAGCACCCAGATCGTCCGCCGTACCCGACGGGATCCACGCTTGCAAAAGAAACTGTTTCAAAGGGTGAGGGTATGAAAGCTACAGCAAAAGAAAAGAAAATGAAAGAAACTGGAACTGGAAAAAAATGAAAGGAAAAATGTAGGGAAAATAAAGATTGTGCTCGAACGGACCCTACCCCGCTGCCTACGTACCTCATCAGGATAATGAGGATCAGAGACGTCGTAGTTCCCCTAACTAGGGGTACTAAAAGGAAATTGCTTATGAATTAAGGCTTGAACTGCCTATGCCAATGCTCAGGTGTTGCAGACTTGGACGACGAGTGTGTAACCGTCTTGCAAAATGACAAGTAGGAGCAAGTTCGCGTACGGAGCGAATGGGATGAGAAAAGAATTCCCGAAGGAAAGACGCTTATTGTTTGTTTGTGTTTTTTTTATGAAGCTTTTATGAGTGTGTCACAAGGAAGTGAACTCAAGCTCTCATCAATGGAATGTGCACTTGTCACTAAATTCCAAGATGGAATAATAGAACAAGCACACTCAAGTAAGGAGAAGATCCCCAAAACTTGAAACCAGAGATTAGGGCCTAAGCTCACTAACTTGTTGGATTATTAAGTGTTTTTGGTTATTTACAAATGAAGAAGTGTTTTTTAGGCTTTTCTTTTATGAAGAAGATACCTTGATCAGACTTGTGCATCACAAGGTAAACTTGTACTATCCCAAGATGGGAAGACTACAAGCATACCTCATGGAATAAGGCTATGGATCAATGCATCACTTCACATTTATTAAAGTGTTTTTAGAGTTATGAGATGAGAAGAGAAAAAGAACCAAAAAATCTCAAAAGGAAAAAAATTCTAAAGGGGGACTAAAATAATCCTATGTGTTAGCATGCATGGGTGTCCTAAGGGTTAGTGAGGTTTCTACCCTAATGAAGAAGAGAAGAAGAAGATAGAAGAAGAGATGAGAAAGTTAGAAAGGGGAAAGAGAACCACATGATGGCACAAAGCACATCAAACACCACAAAGAAAAAGCAAAGCAAAAGAAAGAAAGACGAAGAGTTGAAATGTGGATAAACATCCACACTTCTCTTACCATGAGCCCCTGAAATGTTAGCAAAAATTCAGCAAATTGACCAACACAATCATGGAATTAATCATGCTCAAAGGTTCTTGCAAACAAGAATCAAACAACATGCCAAGCATTGCAAATACACGACTTACGTGTCGAAAACATGAAAGCATACATCAATCAGCAAGCAAATCACCATAAAATATCATGTTCAATGATCATACAATGATCCATGGTAATTAAAATAAGCAAAGGGATCAAACAAGCTCAAAACAACACTAAAAAGTCATTCTGCTTCAGTGTTAACCGGTTAACCAAATGCGTTAACCGGTTAACCAGTTCAAACCTGCACAAAATACGCATAAAACAGGTGCGTTAACCGGTTAACCATATGCGTTAACCAGTTAACACTGTTAAAACAGCAGCAAATCCTGTAGAAAACAGCAGCTCAAACCAGCTTATTCAAATAATCTTGCACCAAACCAGCACTCAATTATACATGGAAAATTAGATCAATTCACATTAATCCATATCATTAAGCTCATGAACAATAACATTCGGATCCGGATACAAATCAATCAATCAATTCATGCAACACAATCAAATACACAAGCACATGGTAGATCTAAAGCACAAGCATGCAAATAAGCTAAAAACAGAGCTAGATCTGAAATTAACCAACCTACAAAGCTGAGATATGCTTTGGTAGTTGTTGATTAAGCTGAAAACGGTAGATCTCGCGCAAAACTTTGAAGATCCGATGCTAAGCTCCACACTCCATGCAAAATAAATGCAAGAACAAGCTCTTGATGCAGAATTTTGAATCCCAAAAGCACTTCTAGATCTCAAACCAGATCTGAATCTCCAATAAAACCAGCAAAAGGATGCAAAGAAGCTATGAATGGAGGTTTAGTTCCAAGATCTACACACCTCAAGGCAAGGTTGTGTGATCTTCAAAGAGGAACTTTGAGTGATTTGGAAAATTGGGAGAGAAAAGTGAGAGAATTGTGAGTGAGAGGAATGAAAATTCAGAGAAATGAGAGTGAAAAATGAGGGAGAGATCTCTTGGTTTGGAGGGAAATGGAATAAATATGGTTTAGGTTTGGGGCCCAAAATTTTGGTTTGGGATCCAAAAATATGGCTTGACATTAGCTTAGAAAGTGATTTGGATCTAGCATTGGGACTAGGCTTGGATAAATGCTCTAGATCCTTCTCCCAAATTCAAATTAAATCAAATGGATAATAATCAGAAAATTGGAAAATGGAGCCAAAACACACATGCTGAACTTGCTGCTGGAAATTCAAATTTCGCAGCCGTTAACCGGTTAACCATATGCGTTAACCAGTTAACGCAGGAAAAATTTGAATTTCCCTCCCTTTGGTGGGAAACCTCAAGAATAGACCGGCACCAACCGTTTCAAGCAAATTTTGATCCTCCCTCTCTTTTTTAGGGCTCTGAACATGATACCAGGCTTGTGCAAAATGATCCTGTGAGATTCTTGCCAGATCACCATGTTCTTGATTTTGACCTGCAGGTTCAGATTTTCCCGGACGACCGATCATATGCCTTATGCTAGAACATGTGAGTGATATGCTTCATTTTTCTATGCAAAATGCTAAGGATATGACATACTTATGATGATTATGATATGATAATGATGCTAAACAAGAAGAGGGCAAATTTGGGGTATTACAATCACCCTCCTTTTTCTTTTGAAAATTCCCAGAGGACTTTCTCGCAGCATTAGAAGCTTCAGCACTTCCAAATTTGCCCTTTCTGATTCCTTCCTCTAGCCTTTCTCCAATAGTGACTAGGTCAGCAAAACTAGATGACACACTGCCAATCATCCTTTCCCAATAAAGAGGTTGAAGAGTGTCCATGAACAGACCAGTAAGTTCTTTCTCCACCAAGGGAGGTTCAACCTGAGCAGCTAGCTCTCTCCAGCGCTGAGCATACTCTTTGAATGATTCCTTTTCTTTCTGAGACATGTTTTAAAGCTGACGGCGATCAGGCTCCATGTCCAGATTGTATTTGTATTGTCGCAGGAATGCATCAAGCAGATCCTGCCAGCATTGGATACGGCTTTTCTCGAGTCCCATATACCATTTCAAAGATGCCCCACTCAAACTATCTTGGAAGCAATGGATGAGTAGTTTGTCTTTATCAGCATGGGCGGCCATTTTGCGGAAATACATAATCATGTGGCTTTTTGGGCAAGTGTCTCCCTTGTATTTTTCAAATATGGGCATTTTGAACTTGTCCGGCATAACCAAATTCGAAACCAAGCACATGTCTGATGCGGCAGCGTTGAAAACATCAAATCCCTCAACAGCTCTTATCCTCTTTTCCAAAGTCATACATTGTCCCCTAACATCCTCAAAATTCCCAGCCTTACCTTGTACCGATGATGGTGGATTATGCACGAAGGGAGGATTCACATAAGCAGTTTGGACAACGGTATGCACATTAGGTTGAGAGTTAGTGAATACTCCAAGTTCGAAAAAAGTAGATGTACCAGTCATCTGAGTAGTCACAAATGGTGGAGTATAACCCGGTGGCAACCCAAATTCTGGCCATGTGCTAGCGGGTCTTGAAGACTCTGCGTTAATGACGAAACTACTGTCTTCAGAGGTGACGGTCTTCTGAGCTGGAGTGTCCTTAGTAGCCAAGATTTGGAGCATATCCATAATCTTGCTCACACTGCTCTTCAGGTCATCGATATCTTCCCTGACTCTCTTATTGTGCTCTTCTTGTTCAGCCATTCTTCTTCTTTCGTGGGCCCTAGTTCTGTATCTGCATGGAGGAATCAGCTTGACGGGTACTCAACAACTCTGAATATGAGAACGGACGAACATGAGCGACTATGAATGCAAATATGAATGCAATGATATGCAAATAAAATGTGAAAACATGTTAAACATAAAGTCATGGTATCATAAGTCCAAGGTACGGACGGAGGATACTCAGATTGCTTTCCTTACAAGGATTTTTCCAGGTAAGCTACAAAGTTAAAGGAATCCCAAAGTTAACGATACCTATGGTTGTTCATCACACACGCCAGAAGCATGACGGTTGATTGAATCCACCACATGAATCTATTTTGGGTGAGATCTTCGTATCGAGCCACGCGAGAGGGAAATCTCTCGGTGCCCCATACTACGCGATCATCGACGCGGGGTTTACAACAAAGTCTCAGAGTTATGGACCTTCCTCAATTGTTTGATGCACGTGCCAATTTTATATATTCTTGACAGTCAATCAACTCCATTGAGAAAAGTCTATTCTGAGTGAGGTCTTCATATCGAGCCACGCGAGGGCGAACCCTGGTGCCCCATACTACGCAACCATCAACCGATGTTTTAACCAAAAGGTTCTAAAGGTCCTCGGAGTTAATGACCCTAATGAAAGCAACTGAGCACACACGTCAAGGACTTGACGGTTGTCAGTATTCTCATTAGAATCTACTCCAAGTGAGGTTTTCGTATCGACAACCCACGAGAGTGGTTCTCTCGGGAGCCCATATTACACAACCTCGCTAACTTATGTTTGCACTCGAAAGCCCGGGTATAAAGCCTTTCACTCAAGTTTCAAAATATCGATCCAAGAACCACAAGGTATAATATGGAAAGCGATAAAGAAAGCGGTAAAACATAAACAAGTAAGACATAAAGGTAAGCATACAAACAAGCGTGAAACAACCTAGATTAGGCTTGACTTGCATAGGGGTGAACCAGTCCCCAGCAGAGTCGCCAACTGTCGTACCTCGAAAAATACGATCCTCGCGAACGCGGTCGCGGCTGGGCTGACTAGAGAGTCGCCACCTAATTTTGATTTATTCCCAAAGAGGGAAAGGGAAAATATAGATAAAACCCGGGAAAAAGGATAAAGACAAGGTCGTCGGAACCATTGCCTAGGTTCTGAAGTCGGTTATGCAGGGGGAAGGTATTAGCACCCCCTACATCCATCGTACTCGATGGGAACCTTCTAAGTTGTCACGCGCGAAAGGATGTTTATGCCTAATGAATTACTTGATAAAGGAGGAAAAGGATTCAAATTTTATTTATCTTTCTTTAGGAGTCGAATTGCACTAAAAGACTATGGATAGTTTATTCCGAACCAACAAGCCAAGTGTCTTGCGACGGAATAATCGGAGCGAATAACGAGAGCTCGTAATCCTCCTTTCTACCACTTAAGGCTCGTGGCGTACAATTTCTCTCATATTATTAAAATGTTTTAATACCTAAGACCGCTTGACGTTGGATCAAGGGTTTTGATTTAAAGAAACATTTTGGTAGGTCGATAGCGAGGCATAAAGCGATCGCGAAGGGTGAGTGTAAAATGGAGGTTAAGGATTAAATGGAATGCGGAAACGATTCACAATACTAAGCTAAGGTGGAGCCGTTGGAGCTCGAATTAAACCGAAAGCGTCGAAATTTAGCTCTTTAACTGTCTTAGAATCGATTCAAAGTTAGAATCATTCTATGAGAAGTCGAACATTACTTTATAATCGAATAATTATTTAAATAAAAGAAATACAATAAAAAAACAATTGGTCTCATATTGATCTAAATAACACCGATTTGTCAAAATCGAACATTTAGATCGTTTGTTATATCATCGACCACAAAAAAATAAAATAAAGTCGAAATAATAATAAAAGTTTGGCCTCATATTTAATTTAAATGACGTCGATTTATTAGAAATCGAACATTCAAATATGTATTCATCGGCCGAAATAAAATAAATAGAAATAATGAAAAATAATAAGGAAAATAAACGTGTGGCCTCAAATTAGGGGATAACGTCGATTTATTAGAAATCGAATATCACCATTTATCATTGGCCGAAATAAGAATAAAGTCGATAAATGACAACGGATCTAAAATTAATTAGAAACCAATAAAATAATAGAAAACGGTCTCATATCAATTTGGACAATGTCGGTAAGTCGAATGTCACAAATCGGAAGATAATATCATAGACCAAATAATAAATATAAATAAATCAATAAATCGATAAAATTATAAATGAAGAAAAAGTCGGCCTCAAATTGGTTTAGACAACGTCACTAATTGGAATGTCAATAAACCATATTTTTATCATAGGCCCAAAATAAAATGAATATAAATAAAATGAGTATATAAAATACTTACGAATTAATATAGACAAAATGGTCCCATAACGATTCCGATAACGTCGGTTCGATACCGAATATCAAGAAATCGCATTCATATCATAGACCACAAAAAAACAGGATCAATAAAAAAATGTCATCAATATAACATTACCAACTTTAGTGATTTTCTTTTTAAAGGGAATTTTTCCAAAATGCCAAATAAATTTAGAATGAAATAAATGTTAATAAATATTTAAAAAGAGAAACAAATAAATGCTAACAAAAATTAACACTAACAAAGCAAAACCAAATAATAAAAAAAATAAATAATAAAAAATAGGGACACTATACCCCAGGCGGTGGTTTAGTGACAAAAAGATCCATGGGTTTACAAACCCAAACACAACAACAAAAACAACAAGACTTCCTTATCAATATGAAGAGATAACAGAGTCCACTTAGAAAATGGATCGAAACCCTTATCAGCAAAAGAAAACGAAAAAAAAATCTTCGAGACTCACAGCGACGGAAGACCTTTGCATATCCTCAATCTTTTCCTCGACGTTCAGACCAAGCTTCGAGTGAAAGGTTTTGCACGGTTTGCTCCTCGTCTCTCAACCTCAATTTTCGAATCCCGCCACGTTTTGCTCAAAGCCCGAAGATCTTTGGCCCGTTTTCAAATTTCGCATTCGGTTTTGGTTCACGGAGGTGATTCAATTTCATCTCTTTCTGTTCTCTGCGATTTGGTCCTATTTTCAAGTGGTGGTGGTGATTTATGGTGAAAGGTGACGCTCTGAGGTTGAAGAAGAAGAAGTTAAAATGAAGAAGGGTTGCGGTTGTTATTTTGTGAAAAGTTGTTCGAAGGTGAACGGAAAGGTGAGATGTGGCTTTGTAGTTGGTTCGGATTTAAGATGGGTATTGGTTTGTGTTGATGAGGAAGAGAGACGGTGATTTGAGATAATGGTGACGGTTTAAGCACAAATTTGATTATGGATGATGTTCAGGGGAGTTTTGACAAGGGCTTTCAAAGTTCTAAAACCTTTCTGCGGCTAGGGCTCCTTCCCCTTTTTTATTAATGAGTGTATTTATAGAAGAAATAGAATGATGCAGGTACGTGAGCAATTGTGGAATTTTATGTGAGATTCGGATAAGGATGAGGAGGTGTAGAATTCTGTTAGAAATATGTGCTCCAAATATCCCCTGATTTTCTGCAAACTTTGATTCTTCTTTTTTGATTTGTAGGGACCACTGAGATGGTGACAGATACGTACGAGAATGCTTCTAGAAGAATTTTGTGGTCCTCACTGAGATTCCATTTGTGACTGTGAATTGGTACAAATTTTGAATCGTTTGATTTTTTTTAACTGCTGTAAATTCTGATGTAAAGAATTTTTACTTTGTTGCTCAATGTTCAATCTTACTGAGAATTTGCTTTGGTGTTTGCACAAATTCAACATCCTTAATTATACTCATTCTTATGATAATGAATCAACATCCTGAGGCTTAATTGCTTATGAGCTGACCTTTTGTGTTTTTTACGTGACAGGTCCTTGTTGCTTCAATATAGATCATGAATTTGTTCTTGCTGTGAGTTCTTTACTGCATTTTACTGCTGCATAACTTTTCTTCACCGGTAAAATTGTGAAATAATGCTTACCAATGCCTCACCGATGAGCCTTGCAGGTTTAAGAAAAAGGAGATCGAAGTTACGAGGCATGATAGAAATGCAAAACAAGCTATTTGATGAGGTTTTGTTATGGTTATCCGCAGGCTTTGTTGATTTGGCTTGATGTCCCTATGTAAAAATGATTTGGAATGAATATATTCAACTCGATTTATCATCTGATCAGTAAGCATGAGTACAGTTTTAAGAGACAATTTGCGACTGCAAAAACTGAATAAATCCTCGAGACTAGGTCCAAGTAAATCCATCACAAGAACATTGTACTCTCCTTCAACTCCAAACCACTTCAGGTAAGGCACTTAAACCGAATCCTTTCCCATCCTTGATAATTCCCTTGCTTGCAATGCTTCTAATATGACTCCTATTGATTCCTTGCCTTTTGTAAATGAAGTGATATCAACCAACCATGATTGAGTTGAAATGGCTACGTCGGTGTCGTCTTTTATGCCGAAGCATTTAGGGTGAATTAGGAAATTTTGACCAATTCACATCAATCTCGGCTAAGTTGTTGCAGAGCGTCAAACTTTGCTCGGTGTGGAGCCACTTGGCTTGCTGCAGATGTCATAACTCACTGCGTTTTGGGGAGCAAATTTGTTTGATCCTACAAGTTTGCTATGGAGCTTGAAGCCATGAAGGATGATGGGAGCTCAGAGTTGCAATCTAAAGTGCAGTCATAGTTTGTCTTTAAGAACCATTTTGATACTCACTGTATGTATTATGATTCTTATTAATTTAATTTCCAATGAACTTTTGCTGCTTGTGAACTTGTCTTTGTTTTATGATGAATGCGACTTAACACCACCCTGCTTCTTTCTTACTGGTTCAAATTGCAGAAACTATGTTTAATGGCTTCCCATGACGAGTGTACCCGGAGGACCCTCCTGCGTTTCATTGTCCTTGTGTTCACATGAAGAATATGAGAGCTCTATACTTTGCTGAATTTTGATTTTCTTGACCTCCTTGGTTTTGTTGGATTTGATTCCACTTCTGTATCATTGCAGGTCTTGATCTTGGCAACAATTAACTGAAGAATGGCACCTCGGCAAAATGGACATGCTGGTCCGGTGGTGCAACAAGTTTGAGGATTTGGCTTCTTTGGCAGTGTAAATCCATGGATGACATGTGAAGGAAAACCGGTGCTGACAAAGTTTCGAAAGCTTGAGTGAGGTGTTTGAGACAATGAAGCAGTGGCATGAGCGAAATGGTGCTTTGAGTCTGAACTTGGGAAATTTGAAACACAACAGGGAATTATCACTTTGCCCTTGCACCATAAACTTTCAGTTGGCATTTGGTACCTGCATAGATGAAGTTCGGCTACTGCAACTGCTTGACGGCAGAGTCGTATGCATGACAGGACTCATGTGCCAAAGCTGATCTGGAAGCTCCATGATCCTTGAAACTTTGTTTGAATCGATATGCAGGTAAAATATGAAATCATGGATGTATGGTCATACTTTGTGATATTTCTGATATATTTGTTGAATGAAATCTGACTTGTATGACATTTGATGTGCTCATGAGTACCGTTCTATACCTTGCTCTGTTATTGTTTATACTTACCGTTACGGTTTGTATGGATATGTTTGATTGAGGAATAATTAGCATGTCTGTCATGAACACATTTGATTTGGAAAGAGACCAACATTTATGTTTTGTCGTTGTTTAATATACTCATGGCATTTCCAGGTTTATGCTCGGTATTTCCACTATATTTTTGATGTTGCTGGTGTTGTTAGTAATGACCTGGGGAACTGCTGTAGGTTGCTGTGTCGGGGCTGCAGGTTGTGCATAATTTTATTGAGGAAGTGCCCAGGATAAACCTCATAGGAAACCGGCTGGATTTCCTTGAAACCAGTGAAGAGAACAACAATATAAACGATGAGGCCAAGCTTTCACCCTCGCCCAAAGTTCGCAGGAGATGTAAGACAATGGATAGCCTTCTGTGCTAAACTATTTCAGGAAATATATCTATGAAAACCTTTAGTAATTTCTCCACATCATCTGTCTTAGACAGCCAACAAGGAACAATCGCAGCTATAAGATCCTCAAAAAAACATGCTTTGAATGACTGTCAACCTGTGTAACAGCTGATACACCAATAAACGGAAGAATATCAAGTATATGCTTGATAACTTTTCCTGGCAAGACTTTAATAACAGCAGAAAGCAGAGAAAATATATGGTTGTGGGTGACTAAAACATTAGTAGTCCAGGAATACTTTATTAGTAGCTTAATGGCAATCTCATCCGTCATTCTTTCATCTAGCGCGGTTAGGCTTTTTAAGACACATGATTGTATCATCCAATATAATCAATAGAGTCTGTTGAATATAGTTTATGGATTCAGAAAGACCTGATGATGGTTGGCTTGATCCATTTCCAAGGGAAAAAGTATCATTTACCCAATCTTCTGGAAAAAAAAACTTTGCTAAGAAGTCTAAATAAAAGGGTCTAAAAGAAAAATGCCTGTTTGTTATGTCTTGTTTGAAATCACACCTTTTGACAAAATGAAACTTTTAGGCCAATGGAGTCTATACAAATAGGTAATATTTCTTAACCATGATATGTAATGGAAAAATCACCACCTGAACTACTTGGAGTATTAAAGAAAGGTTTTAGCTTAAACAACAAATTGGAAATTTGCTTGAAATATCTTGCAATAAACAAATATTTCCACTTATGGCTTAAAAATGGACTCCAATCTTGGCATTGGACAAACTTGAGACAAGTTGAATTATCTTGAAAACAAAACTTGACATCCTTTGAATTTTGAATTATAAACTTAACACCAAACGAATGATGAGGACTTCAAAAAGTCAAAAGGTAAAACAAAGCCCAAATTAACATCTAAGATTAACTTCACACGGTAGTCCCTGACTTTATAGATCATGATTTGAATAGAGAACTTCTATGCATCACCCTTGAACCTTCTTTTGCAAATTTAGACCAAATTAAACAACGTGGACCATATCTTGATCAGATGACAGACTCAATATGAACCAAGTTGTGAAATTGAAAATTCCTTGACTCATATACACTTGAATTATGATGGACCTACGCTTCAATGTGAACCTCCCATCTTGATAGCCTTGACAAAACTTGATTCATATTTGTAATACCTGATCTTAAATCAACCAGTAAGACAACAAACATACATTTTTTTCGAATTTTGTATAATAATTAATAAGATGAAAATGATTAAACATGTAGGACAAATTTAGGGTATGACAGTTACATATTCCAAGAATAGCTACTCCTTTTGTCTGGATGTTGTCCCAAGCGCAGGATGCTTGTCTGACAACAGCTGAATTAGGTTGTACTTCGCAATATAAGGTCTCAGCTAAATCCTGTCCTCTGGGAGGGTGAATCAAGGCATATCCTAATTGTCTCTTAAACAGTAAAGGATTGTAATTGATGCAACCCTTCACTCCTATCAGAGGCACATTTGGGTATTGTCCACAGCTGGTGATAATGTCCTTGCCCTTGGTGCTCTGGGTGCACCATCTGATATCATCTGAAGTCAAGGCAATGAACCTCTTAGCCCAATTCTTCTACTGATGTGGGTTTAAGAAGGCATCTGATTTAGGAAGGTGTCTGAGCAGCCAGGTGTAAAACAAAGGAGCACAACATCTTACCAACTTCCCCCTTTGTTTCTCATTCTTCTGATGAATGGAGTAGTAAAAATCTCCTAGCAATGTGGGTACTGGGTTCTTCAGAAGAAACAAATGGATGGCATTCTTGCTGACAAATTTTGGTTCATCTGCAAACAGTATAGCCCCATATATGCTGAGGGCTAACAGTGCACAGACTGCCTTCCACTCTCCCAATGAAACCTTCAGGATGGCTTGAGAAATCAAGAAGTCCAAATGCAAACCAGGAATCCCAGCTTTTGTTGTCATACTTTACTCAATAAGGGCAGGCTCCAAGTACAGTGCCCTTGCTATTTCTTCATTTCTGGGAGTAGTCATCTCTGGGTTGAAGGGGATTCCACCTCTGATAGGTACTCCAATCAATAAAGAAAACTCTTCCAGCAGAGGCCCAATCTGAATGTCTGGAAAGGTGAAGCATCTCAGTGGAGGGTCATAGAACTGCAAACATGTGTGGATCATGCTTCTCTGAGAAGGATCAAGATCCATAACCATATCCAAGATACCCCCATAGTGCTCTCTAAACAGTGGGATGTGGTCAGGTGTGATGAGTGACTGGACCTGCCTGATACTAGTCAAAACAGGCTCAAAAAAGTGGTAGGATATGTTGCTCTTCCTGGGAGTAGCCATGAGTGCTGCTGAATAAACTGAAGACAAGTACTGAAGAAGATCACAGACTGATGCTGAAGGTGGACCACTGACAGACTGGTGTTGGTGGTGATGGAGATGGAGATAACTGAAGCAGATAACTGATGAAGACAGCTGAAGCAGAGGTCTATGTAGAAGAAGGGGTCAAAACCAAAACCAAGATATAATGAAATGGATACCCTGAAAAGCAAATAAACAAATGTTAAATGATGCAATGATGATATATGCAAATGATATGCAAGGGTTTGTGATCAAGCTAGATCTGATTATCTGTCTTGATATAAGGCCCATGTATGTTCAAAAGTCCAGATGAGGGCTCAGAAATCCAGTAACCAGGGTGGGGGACTCAAATAAAGAGTCACATGTCCAGGGTTAATCACAAGAACTGTCCAAAATGAGGTACTCTTAAACAAGATAGTAACAGGGTATGATGTGGCCAAGGGTTCCTGCAAACCTGTAAACAACCCAACCCCCTCATATGTAATGTTCTAGAACAAGGATCCTCAGACTTGGATCGGTTATGAGAAGTGTAAACACTTCTAACCCGGAGGTACAGTGTTTACAATAACCATAAAAGATCCTCCTCTAATTCACCTCAGTTTCTGAAGGTCACAATAAAGGTCATCCAGACTTAGCAGGCTTCCCAGATAGCCCTAGCACTACAGGAAATCTGTAGCACAGAGTTCTCAAGAAGAAACCCATATCTGAACCGTGTTTCATAATCCCGCACCAGACCGAAATGGAATGGGAAAGAACATGAACCACTCTAGCCTAGGTGTCACTCAGGTCCCAGGTATAGGACCTTAAACTCTCAATGGAACCCCACCCACCAAGACAACAAACCAGATCCAGCAATGACAATATGAAATATGCATAAGACTGAAAAGAGAGCAAGTAAATAAAGCTGTACACAAAGCAATAAATAAAGCACAATGCAATAAACACACATAGCACATAAAACCCTAGTAAACACAAATCAAACAGGCGCTAGGAGGAACCCACAAAAAGAACCAGAAGCCCTGGTTGCAGTATAAGGGTCCCCAGCAGAGTCGCCAAGCTGTCGCTCCCACCAAATGACACCTGGCCATCAGGGGTACAGACGCGAACGGTCGGCGAAAGGAGAAAGGAATGAATAGAGTCGCCAGCTAGGCATTTTTATCCTGAAGGAAACGTAATGCTGCATAAACCTAAGAAAAGATTGATAAGACGGTCGCGAACCAGAGAAACTGAGAAAGGGGGTTGGTTACGACCAGGGAAGGTATTAGCACCCAGATTGTCCTCCATAATCGACGGGATCCACGCTTGAAAGATTTGTGTTTAAAGGGGTAGTGTCAGTGCTATTTTGTGTGCAAAAGCTGAAAAAGAATGCAAGTGTCAGTGTAAAAGAAAATGTGAAGTGAAATGAAAAAGTGTCAGTGTAAGGAAAGAATGCAAGGCTCAAGACTATGAGGCTCAAAGAACACAGCTGGAAAAGGGGGAATATATAGAGACTTTTGTTCGATAACTGTTAAGTTATGCCTACGTATCCTCTCGTGCAATAAGGAAGTCAGAACACCGTAGTTCGACCCAAAGAGACTGAAAGATAAATTGACTGATGAACTGCTTACTTGTCTATGCTCAAGTGTATGACCTGTCTGGCTCAGGTGCTAACTCTCTTGCATTAGACGGAAGAAGCGAGTTCTCGTTTGTGAGTGAATGAGGTGAGAAAAGAATCCCGGAGGAGACGATTATTGTTTGTTTTTGGTGTTTTCAATCTTTTATTGATTTTTGGGAGTTTGTCATAAGAAAATGAGCTTAAGCCTAAACCAAGGGTTAGTAAGCTCATCACATCTTCCCTCTGATTAGGGGTAATGAGAATACCTTAAGTATGAAGTAAACACCTCACACTTAATCACCATGATGTAGGATTAAAATCATTAACCTACTTGCAATTATTTAGATGTTTTTGTTGTTTTTATTTAGTGTTAAGTAATGAGTTTAAGCGATAATCAGGGATTTAATGAACCCATTACACCATTCTAATAGAAGGATAATAGATGAGAACATTTAAGCTGAGGAAGTCTCCTCAACTTAATCCATGATTAGGGATTAACCTCATGACAAAACAAAGCCTTTATTAAATGGATTTTAGTTAATGATAAGATTAAGAAGTGAATTTTATGGTTTGTAAGACAACTTGAGGAGGACTTGTCCATTAACACTAGGGTTAGTCCTTCTTAACCAATTAAGGAAGAATTAGAACCCTAATGCAAGGCCCAAGTTACAAGCTTGATGTCTTAGTGATTATTAGGTGGATTGATTAAAGGATTTAAACACATTAAGGGATTAACACTTAGGATTAAAGTTATACACTCCATCCTAATAGAAGGATACATGCATAACCCTAATCACAAAGTCTTAAAACCTTTAAGGTTTAGTCCTGGATTAAGAGGTGAGGAGAGAAGACACAAAGATGACACAAAAGTAAAACTAATGGGGGGACTAATCAAACCCTAATTGTAATCATTCTTGGGTATTCCTAGGGTTTATGAGGCTTGCAAGAAATCTTCAAGAAGAGCCACCAAGGAAGAAGCAGATGAAAGGAGGAGAAGCAGAAGAAGCAAGTCAACTTACTTCACTTAAGAAGATAAGTTGCTTGAAGAAAGAAGGTGAGAAAGGAGCATGAATGAGCAAGCTCACTCTAATTCACAAGTAAAATGCAGCAATGGATGCATAAAAGGGATAAGAAAAGGTTATGAGAAGTGAAGGCAAATTCACTTCTCAAACACTTACCACCTGAAAAGTTAGCAGAAGGAAATGAAAATGAGATGAAATGCAAAGATGAAAACCAAAGTCAGAAACATAATCATGATGCAAATGATGCTATGAGATGGTATGAAAGCATGTCAAGAGATGAGGATGATCACACAAGTAATGAAGATGCAAATGAGACATGAGAGGAAGCATGAAAGTTCATGAAAACTTATGAAATGCAATGGATACATAACATGGCAATTGGATGATGCAATGATCAAACATGATTTCAATATGTCCTAAGATGTATTACATGTCATGTGGATGCACAAAATGTCATAGTAAGTTTATGTATGCAAGCTTATGAAGGATGAATGCAAATGAAGGCAAAGATTAGGGTTTATGTACAAGATGCAATGCAAAATTCAAAATCAGAAGCAAAACATGAGATAAAAAATTGAAAATGGGATCAAAGGTACCCTAAACCTATACAAGTTCACTGCCCAAAGGGGAAGGTTAGAAGCTAAAACCTAAAGGACTTATGATTTTTTCTAAGTTTGCTAGGGTTTTAAGGTACCTCACAAGGAAAAATGCAAAAACAAATTGAAAATGAAAGATAAATTCATGCCAATTTTATCCTAGAAACTACATGATATGTGGGATGCAATGCAAAAAGAATCACTATCAAACCCTTCATGGTTGGGCATAAAAGATTTTTCTAAGTTAGGGTCAAAAATATTGATTTTTAAGAACCCTAAATCCAAAGAAAATGTCAAAATGGATCAAGAACCAAAAATAAATTTGTATGAATGGTTTGATAATGTCTCTAAATGTGTCAAGATGCAATGTGATTTTTTTGGTGATTTTTAGAAACTTAAATGGTATTTTAATTAATTAATTTCCATTAATTAATTAAAATAAACATTTAAAAATTTTTAAAATGCAAATTTTATGCAAAAAAATAAAATAAAAATTATTTTCAGAATGAGAAAATTATTTAAAGTTATGATGCAAAAAATAAATTTTTTTGAAAGTGTTTTGCTATTTTAAATAAAATGAACAAAGAAATGCAAATAAAATGAAAATAAAATTAATTCAAATGAAAAGTAAACAAATCCAATGATCTAGATTTGAAGTTGGGAGTTTGAGATTGACTGCGCGCACAATCCTAAGGCTATGGTTCAATCTGGCATTTTTAAAATTAAACCTAATTAATTAATATTAATTATGAGATTAGGGTTTAATGAGATCATCCAGGCCATTGGTTCACACGCGGGAAGCTTCATCCTACGCTCCAGGTTCAAACTCACCCCTAAACCCTAATTAAGCATTAATGACTTTCAGGTGCCCAGAAATGACCTCCGGTCATCTTCTCCGGCCACACCCTTCCTTGAGAATTTCAATCTCACTCCCCAGGCCATTTCTGGAGCTCTAAAGCTCCAGATTTGTTCCTCTCACTCCCCTAAACCTAAATCCACCCTCAAATGGAATTTATTTCCAGCCATTAACATGATTCGAAGCAAAGAACAAAATATGCAAAACTTTCAAACAAGCAATACATCCTCATTTCTTCCTCATTTTCAATAATTTCAAGTTCATTATACTCAGGGGATCAAACTCAACCAATTAAGAACTTAAAATAAAGGTTCTGGAAAAATGTTTTCACATGGCTACCTGAGGTGAAGCTTTCAACCCTAGAGCTTTCAGGCTGCTTTCTTGCTTCCAAATGCCTCCAATGAACTCCCTGGAGAAGCTTTGGTGCTTGGTTGGAGTGTTTTGAGGCTAATTTGTGAGTTTGATACAGTTCAGTTCAATAGGGGAGGAAAATCGTGTTTTTAATATGGCTGCTTTTAGGGAAAGATGATGGGTGGGAAATGATCAGGGGTTGATGGTGAGTTATTCTATGAAGTTTGTTTTGATGTTTGAAGTTTGTGTGCTGAGTTTCGAAGAGAAATGCATAAGAGGGAGTTTTGGTGGTTGCTGAGTTATGGGAGGATTCAGCCTGTGTTCTTGTATGAAATGACTTGCTTGAGGTCCACATAACATGTTCTGATTGGGCAGAGAGTTGTTGTGGAGCAGTGTGATTGGTATGGCTCATTTTGCAAAAAGTCAAGAAAGTTGTACTTGGAGGTATGGGCTCATGGCAGGCTGAGGACAAGGGGGTGTCTGGCGCAGCTTGATTCATGGGCAGCCATGGAATTCAGATTGGGGCAAAATATCAAGTGGAATGAAATTTGTGGGTGGTTTTGCCATTTGTGAAGGTTTTGGCCCCTTTTGAAATACTTGATGATCAAGGCATGAAACTTGAGATTTCTTTGGGCAATTATGAATTATAGGTCATGTATGATGTTTGTGTAATGGTTAGAAGTCACTTTGAGACTACAAATTGGTTTGACATGAGTTTTTGCAAGTTTCCCTCTTTGGTACATAAGTGGAATTTTGTGATTTTCCCCAACTTTGCAAGGCCATAACTTGAGTTCTATGATGAATTAGATCAAGTTCTTGTACTTTTTGAAAAGGGAATGATCCAATATACAACTTTCATGATCAAGAATTTTTCATTTGAAGCATTTTTGAATCAAAAAGAGGAGGTTGAAAAACTTTCCCAAAATGGCAAGTTTGCATTACAAGTCACTTTCCCAAAATGGAAACTTTGCAAATGGCTTGAAATTCTTCAATTTTGTGAACTTCTAACTTCTTCTAAGATCAAATAAATATCATATACACCTAAAATGATGGAGAAGACCCTTTGGTTGGATGATTGGGGGCCTTAGATGCCCTGATTTTGCACTGACTTGCTCAAGAAGTCATCTATTGATCAGATGCCTTCCCCATTGAATTTCTTCATAAAAATTGGTATGTAGGATAATTATAACATATAATGACCAATAGAAACAAGAATGACCAAAAAATTGGAGTTATGGCCTCTGAAACCAAAACCCTAATTTTAGGTCATCTGTGCAGTTAAGCTTGGCTCTACTTCCATGCCTTTCTCAGCTCTTGTGATTTTCTGACTTTCTTGATCTTGAGAGGATATAATATTATATTTAGACATACATGGACCCTCTTGAGATGATTTGAGACCCTTGGAGTGGCTCAGATAGCTCAGGGATTGCTCAGATCACAAACCCTAGATGCAGATGACTTTGAACCAATGCAGTGAAGCAAAAATGCAATATGAGATGATATGATAGAACTTATGCAAATGAAAAGATCATAAGCCATGGTGAAATGAGTGAGGGCAAATTTGGGGTGTTTACAAATAATAAGATACCTATTTCCATATCTATAATCGTGAATCACATCAAAGTTGAATAGTCCTAATAATCCAACAACCATCATTTCATACTTCTAGCTTGTAAATGCTTTTCATTATTGTAAAGGCTTATCTTATTGGGACAAAATTATAAGACTAAAATGGAAGAGCTATTTACTAACCTTTCTACCAAATGGAAGAGCTCTTAACTAATAGACACTATAATCGCAACAAAGTTGACCCTGCAATATCTTTACAATTACATACCCTATTTCAATGGGATTTATTTAATCACTTTTCAGGTTTTGTGGAATCAAAGACATATAAATAAATAATATCTATGTTATAACATAACAATGATTCTAGAGCACAACAAAGATGAAATGAACTTTTAAAGTACATAAGAAAAACATAAATTTCATACTAACCTGAAGAAGTATTTATCAACATTTCTTCCACTGCTAGCCAACCGGTGTCACTGTAAAGCTCTCCAAACCATTTTGAGTTTCCATCACATGATGTACAAACCACCATATATTATGGATTAGAAAAATCGATAGTTCCAAATAACCCTTGGTGTTGTTTCCCATCCAAACAAACATTTGCCAAAACCTGCACATGCACATCCCACTGAATCAACATATGATCATAAGCGACCTCTAATCTCAAAATACTCTAAACTGCAATAACTCCATCAAGATCAATAAGAAATTTATGGTTTATACGCTCACCAACACACAAGTTTCTAAAGAGGTTGAAAGATGGGGTTTTGAGTGAAGTATACTCAAAATTGTTGGGAGAATTCTTTTGGAGCAAGGTTGGAAAGCCAGGATCAGATTTGGAGGAGTGAATGAGAATCTCTAAGGAGACTTCTAAGCTATTGGAGTTGGAAACATCAAAGAGTAAATCGAGGGAATCATCACCACCCAGATAAAATAGTAGACTGCAATAACAAAATTGAAACCAAAATTAAAAGTTAAACAAAAGAGTTCAATATATGAAATTAACGAACCCAATAAGAATTTGGTTTCTTCCGTTCAACAACTAGTGTTACTCATCGGTACCAATAAATTACCGAAATATATGTGATCAAAATTTCCTGGGTTGCAATAACTCTGAAACAATTTACGATGGTGAAAGGCATAAGAAGATGGTCTTAGGGTTCAACGAGTTTCAGGGAATGATTACGAGCTAGGGTTCAACGAGTTCTGGGGAATGATTCTAACAAAGGTTTAACTGATTTTTACTTACAAGTTCAAGGATTTTTAAGGAACAATAAATGATGGTGAGTGATGGAGATAAAAAGGTTTTTAGGGTTGAATTAATAAGTTAAGGAAAATGTGTTCTCTGAATAAGGAATTTCTTCTATTTCACTCTTGGAGGGTGGTTCTTTTAATTTTTGTTTCGCGTTTTTTTAATTGTTGTCAAAGGAGTATACAGGAATTTTGGATTTTTTTGGGGGAGACGGTTGTTGAACCGTCGTGGACTTCTTTTTATGTCGGTTAGACCTATAACCGTCGTAAAATGTTAAAATTTTTTAAAAAAATTAACGGCGGTTATCTAAAACTGTCGTAGCAACTGTCATAACTTATAAAAGAGGACGGTTTTTAGGGAAACGTCGCAACCTATGTATCGCAAAGCACTTTTTTTCTTGTAGTGAAAGTTGGGCTCTTAGCAAGCGCGATGTCTCGCATAGCGAGCCCTGGGAAACTTCGAAAAATGCTTTTATTTTGAAAATTGTTTTGAGGTGATATGTTCTAGTATGACATGATGTTGTAGAGTTGTCTTATTATATGTTTTAAGAGGCTATATGAGTAGAGTTAGTGGTTAATTGATGTATAGTGAATTATTTGATGTTCTTTGAGTTAATGAGGTATGATTTCATGATTTAGAGATAGGAAGTAGGACGAGTGCGTTGTATGATGTTCCATGAGTATGTACATGATGTTATGAATGAGTATGAGGAATGATTGTTTAATAATGAATGCGGATGCAATGTTATGATGTTTTGAGGATGATGTATGTATATTGCGTCTTGCATTCATGGAATTGAATTTATGAGGGGACTTCGGTCCATTGGTAGCTTCAATCCCATTGTGTGGATTGAAGTGATATGATTTTTATGATATGCTCCCTTAGGGGAGGGTTGATGGCCCAGTGTCCATCACATGAGGATGTTTCGGTACCACATGCATGATTAAGAGGTTGCATTTCATTCTAAATGACATATCATGAGTGCATTGATGTTTTGTGTAATGATGAAACGTATTTGATGATGTGCATTCAATGAGTATGATGAATAGTTCTATGATGTGATGATGATGAAGATATGTGTAAATTAGCTATAAATGAATTGTTATTTTTGTTTTGTTTTAAATTCTTATTTCTATATCATATTATGGAATGTGAATTTATTCACCCTGCCTGCCTTCTGGTGATGGTCTATTATGCCATCCTGCAGATAATCAAGGTTAGCTTAGTGTGTGCTTAGCTCAGAGATAGTGAGTTATTGAGTTAGTTAGAAGTGGAGTCCTGCTTTGTGTCTAGTAACATCAGGATGAGTTCCGTTTGAATGTTATGTTTTATTTGAATTAAGATGCTAAATTTTGATTAAGTATTTTGATAAAATGTTATTTTAGAACGAGTTATGAGTTTCGTTTTATTAAAGAGGATTTTATGACTTATTTGTTTTTTCGCTGCATATTTGTGAATAAAAGAATTATGGTGTTTTCATGATTTTATGAACCCGTGTTATGGGAAAGGACTCTATGTGATGTTTGACGTTTGGGTTTTTGAAGTAAATGTGATGCCCTATTAAAGAATTGTACTCTGATAATTGATTTGAAATTGTTTAACTTTGATGGGGTAAAAATGGTGTTACAACTGAGGCTACTGAGGGACTTAGAATCAAATTGCAAAAGTTGAAGATCACTGATGGCACCAACTTGGAAGTTAACATGGTTGAAGTGAGCAAATAGACTGAGATGGAAGTTGACGAGGAAACTACCCAGCGAAACATAGAGCATGTGAAGGTGGCTTATCCAAGGAATGATAAAAAATTTGTGGAGTTCCTCTATCACTGCTAACGAAAGAGGTCTAAAGTAATGTTGTGCCCTAGTTGCAGCTCTGTCTTCGACAAAAAGGTTATGGAGAACATATAGAGAGTTCGAGTGGCTAATCATAGAAGAAACTAGAAAAATACTGACAATCACTACACCTTCGACAAAAAGGGATTCCCTTGAAGGCAGGAGCAAAGAGGTCCAAGCCTCCAAGCTAACAATTCAACTACTTTCAAACCAACTGCTAACGCTTAGAGGAACAAAGATGGAACGAGTATTGGGATATTAATTATCTCTCCTAATAAAATTCCAACAAAATTCAAGTATAGGATCGAAGGTCCTTGCTCGAACAATGAGGATGAGTATGAGGCTTTGATAGTCGACCTTGAAATTCAGTTGGAATTAAGGGCAAATAGAGTCGAAATAATTGGTGATTCTGAGTTAGTTGTCAAACAGCTGACGAAGAAATATAAATGTGTTAAAGAAAATATAATAATTTACTTTGTAATAACAAATAGACTATTATGAAAGTTAGAAATGGTGAATATTATGCACATTCCTCGACTTAAGAATCAGGAGGCCAATGACTTGGCTAAAGTTGCTTATGGGTACAAAATTTTGAAATTTTTTTGGAAGACGTGATCGAAGTTCGAGGGAAAGTAATGGCAACTAGTTTGTCTTCGACATATTTGGAAACAACAAAGTTCGGAATGTAGACTAAGAGAACTTCTAGATATTCACTATAGACCACCTGACAAATGCATGATTGGAGAAAACCAATAGTAGATTACTTGAAGAATCCAACAACATATGCAGAGCGGAAGGTTAAATATCGTTCTTTAAGTTCTACTCTTATGGGAAATGAATTGTTTAAAAATACGCCTAAGGTAGTTTTACTCAAATGTCTAGGTGAGGCTGAGGCGTACTTAGCTCTGTCGAATGCCCATAGTGAGATATGCGGGGCTTAAAGATTGCATCGAGTTCGCCAAAAGATGACAAGGAATGTATTCTCCTATTTTATTATTTATTTTAATTATTATCCTATTATTATAATCAAATAAGCTACACTAAATTCTCATAAACCCAACACATAACACATGCTATTAATGAAATAAATACTTAAAAGTATTTTAAATCACGCAAATAATTGAATAAAAAAAAGTCAATTAAATAAATTAATTGAATTCGAAATGTTGCAACCACAGACATCTTATAATTTGGGACATCGGGAATATCATTTTGTCTAAAGATTAAAAAGGAGTAATTTCTTACTCTTTTTGATATAAAATATAAAACATAGATGATTGGAAGTCAAATGTATTTAGTCTATATTTAGGGTCGTCCCCGAAATTTGAGTGTCCAATCGAAATTATGAATTTGGTGTCCTTTTTCGTAATTCATAATTTTTTATCCTATTTATAAGTTATATATATATATATATATATATATATATATATATATATATATATATATATATATATATATATATATATATATATATATATATATATATATATATATATATATATATATATATATTAAAAAAAATTAATGGCCTTAAAAAGACGGTGCCCTATGCCACCGCTTCTCCCAAACACCCTCCGGGACCCCTATATTTTGACCCGAATTTTTCTTCCATCTAAAAAGTCAAAGAGGGATTTTATTACTTTTTAGACATATTTCTTAATTTTTAGGATTTTTTTATAAGATTTATATATTTATTAGGGGTGGAATTATTTTACTATTATTTTTTAGGTTAGAATAATACTAAAATGTTTTTATCATGGAGTTCATTACATGAAAAATCATATTAAAATCTAATAAATGCTTATTAGATTATTAAAAAATATATATTTATTTTAAGTGGTAAAAGAGTTTTTATGTTCTTGAAAAAAATATTTAGGGGAATATAGGTTTTAGTTTTAGGTTTTATGTTAGTCTTAAACTTATAATTTTAGTAGGGTTCTTAATATATAATATATTTCTTAGGTTTGATTTTTATTTAGGTTTATGGGGGGTGGATTTATCTTTTCATATATATAATTGGGTTTTAAAATTATTATTATTATTTATTAATATTAATGGTATAAATATAAATTTAATTATTGGTATTGGTATTATATTTGGATTTGATCTTAAAGAGGATACGATTATCATTATTATTTGTGGATTGCATTTATAAAAAAGGATTTTTTTTTATGGAGTTAAAGAGTTTTAAAAGGATTTTTCATCCAGATTCATTGTCTTGGGCTTTAAGGAACGAATAAAATCAAGTCAAATTAAATCATTCTTAATTTACACAATCACATTCAATATTTTGACATAATTCTACACTATAAATAGAACCACTTTTTCTCCACTTTACACTGAAGAACAACAACAAATAAACCTAAGCCTCCAGAATCATCAATCTTTTCAAATAAGGGATTGAGTTTTTTTAAACAAAAAAGACTTTTATATACGATTGTTCTTATTCTATACTAGTAACTATTGTATTACTATCACCTTATTAAAAAAAAATACAAATTACAACCCTGAGATTAATTCTAATTAATATTAAATTAATTACTTAATTTAATTATTAATTAGATGTTAGGAGGTTAATTAGGAAAATAAAATAGGATTTAGGATTTATAATTATGGGAAATATGGTTATAATTTGGAAATTAATTTTTGGGATTAAAAATTATTATTTTTATTTTCTAGGGTTTTATTAAATATCTTTTTAATTAATTCAATTTAATTTTTTTGGTTTAGTTTTTGGGTTTATTTTATTTAAATAGAAACAAATTTTAAATAATATATTATATACTCTGGGGTTTTGGGGGATAAATATTCTTTGAGAATTTTAAAATAAGTTTATAATTTTAATTTTGTTTATTTTTAAATTTGGGTTTTGGGATTTAAAATTAAATGGTAAATTCTAATTTTTGGGGTTGAACTTGTTCTTTTAAAAACATTTTACGATTAAAATTACTATATTTTTGGGTTTGTATAAACTTTGATAATTAAAATAATTAGGAATTTAAGGATGTAATGTTTTATTTGAGAATTATTTTGGGGTTTTAAAACTTAATTTGTTGTGGGATTAAATCATATTTTGAAATTGAAATCGTTGAAAGTTTGGGGATTTAAAATTGTTTAAATATTTTGGGATTAAACTATTAAATAAATTTTGGGGATTTTAAATTTATATTTTGAGGGATTAGAATTAAATAAAAAGGTAAATCATCCCGGTGGATTAAGACTCTAAAAGAAAGGTCCATCCAAAAGGCATATGACTGAAAACACTCAAGTCACCCGTAACAGGAATTCAGAAGGGAGTGATCATTCTAGCAGTCATCTTCAGAAGCGGAGTATCATGCCCTTGAAGATTTAGGGATCATAAATAACTTGTGTTTAATTAAATAGGGATATTAATAAATTTTTATTTTATTGGCATTTTTACATCTTGCTTAGATTTGCGGTAAAACCTTTTTATGGGAATTGCCTTCCTTATGTACTTTCGCCTATTTTTGGGCTTATTATCAATAAATTTTGTTTCTTCAAATCATTTTCTTTGTTCCTTATTACTTTTCCGCTTGATTACAAATGTTAATTAATTGTGAAATAAGGCATTGAAACATTGAGTATAATTAAAAAGCTTTTGAAAAAAATGGATTTTCTTACTTTGATTTCGAAATTGTTAAAGAGATTGTATGTTTCCAAATAAAAAATGGGGTTTATAAAATAACGATCACGACAATGACCACTATAAGAGTTTCTATTAAAGGGTTATATGTTCTCAAGGATTATGGATATAAGGATTGTCACATCTCAAGGATTAAGGGTATCAGAGATCATTACCCAGGAATCAAAGGTTAGAAAGTCAGGATATTACAAAAAAAAAACTTATTAAAACTGGGATATACATGACATAGCATAAAAGAGGCGCTAGCCCAAAAATTGCATCATAGATAGTTAATGCATCAAACACACATACATGCATTCATAAACACGAACATGCATTCATAAACACGAATATGCATTCATGCACAAGGGTTTGAAAATCAATTCAATACAGGGTTACAAAAGGTTGTCATCAACCAACTGAGTTATCAAGGGTTCTATTCACAAGGATATTATTAATGATGTTATCTGGGAGCTTTTACCATAATTATATCAATGGATGTTATTTAGGGGTTACACCGGATTCTACCAACGAAATCTGTCAAAAGGATTCTATAAGGTATTAAACAAGGGATTTACCAAAAAGGATTTCATCAAGAGTTTTATCAAAGACTCGTTCAGGGTTTGTCAAGATTCGTCAAATTTTTTTAAGGGATTTCATCAACAAGAGTTATATTGGAATTTTCTCAAGGGATTACACTGTATTCCATTAACGAAATCTATCAAAGGGATACATCAAAAGGATTCCTAAGGTTTTTAAGGGTTTTTTCATCAAAAAGAGTTCTACTATAATGTTACTCAAAAGGGGTTATATCAAGGGTTCAAGAATATTTTTATCGGATTTATTATTCAATGGGTTATATGGGGTTTTGCCGAATGTTCATCTAAAGGGGTTATACAAATGAGATTTATGGGGTTCTACAAAAGGGGTTTTATCTGATATTTTTCAAGGGGTTAAATATGAGGCTCTAATTGGGAGTTAAGGGGTTCCATCCAGGGATTTTGTATCCAGAGTGATCGAGATATCACTAAAGTCCTATCCTATTCCAGCAGTGTGATCAGAGGATCATAGGAATTATATGCAATATTCACCCAAAAGGATTATAGGGGTTCTATCAGGGATTGATAAGGGGTTCTATCGGGATTATTTAGTCAAAAGTTGACATCAAGAGGTTCCATCAGGGTTTTCATCAGACAATTCATTGAATATTTATCATAAGGGGTTATCAAGGTTTATCAAAACAATTCAAGTTGGAATTGCTATATGGGGTTCTATCGGAGTTTGTTATCTAATTAAATTTGGGTTTACAAGAATTCTACCAGGACATAGAAGTGACTAGAGTACCAGAGTTTGATCCGCTCCAGAGCCTTGAATTATTTCCATCAAAATTTAGGGTCCTCTTATATTTAATCATCTCTTCCTCGGAAGGACGAAGGCTCGTCGACATCATCTGTCCGATTCAAAGTCGGTTAAATAGGGACAACTGTCGTTCCCCAAATTTTAACCCGAATTTTTCTTCCATCTAAAATGTCATAGAGGGGCTCTTTTGACTTTTCAGACATATTTCTTACTTTTTGGGTTTTTTTATAAGATTTATATATTTATCAGAGGGTGAAATTATTTTAATTATTATTTTTTAGGTTAGAAATAATACTAAAATATTTTTTTTATTATGGAGTTCATTACATGAAAAATTATCTTAAAATCTAATAAATGCTTATTAGATTATTAAAAAATATATATTTATTTTAAGTGGTAAAGGGTTTTTATGTATTTGAAAAAAATATTTAAGGGAATATGAATTTTAGTTTTAGGTTTTATGTTAGTCATCATTTTAAAGTTTTAGATATATTTCTTAGGTTTGATTTTTATTTAGGTTTATGTGGGTGGGGTTTATCTCTTCATATATATATATATATATATATATATATATATATATATATATATATATATATATATATATATATATATATATATATATATATATATATATATATATATAATTGGGTTTTAAAATTATTATTATTATTATTAATTATTAATATTAATAGTATGAATATAAATTTAACTACTGATATTGATATTATATTTCGATTTGATCTTAAAGAGGATATGATTATAATTATTATTTGTGGATTGTATTTATAAAAAAGATTTTCTTATGGAGTTAAAGAGTTTTTAATATAAAGTTATTTTTATTAAAAAGAAAATGGATTTTAGATTTTTGTAATTATTAGGATTATGGGAAAAATTATTTATAAAAAAGGGATTATTGGGGAAGTCATTGGTTTAAAAAATAACAATAATAAATGAAGTTTTATAAAAATTTGTCATTTTCTTTCTTATTTTATTATATTTTTGATAAATCTTGTATTTTTTATTTTATTTAAACAATAAATGCTTGAGTTTTCAATTATTAATTATTATTATTTTGTTTGAAAATTTTGGACAATGTCTAGACATTTGACATTTTTTGGAAATTTAAAATTATATTTTAGAAAATATACCATAAATAAAACACATAAACAATGACTTTTAAAACAGCTTAGTCAATATCTTGGTTTGTGAGTTTGAATAACAAAATTCCATGTATTCATTTTTAAGAGATAGAATTTCAATTATTTAATTATTAAAAAAACAAAAATATAATTCTAATCGATAGTTTATGGTTAATAAGTGATGAATGATAATTAATAATTAATAATTAATAATTGATAAATTAATTGAAGTCTTAAATAAAATTAACATTTAAATTGGTTAAATAAATATAAACTTACAGGTTGGACCTAAAATGATACATAATAATTTTATTTTAAACTAGTGAGTTTTATTAAAATAATAAAGATAAAATTAAAAAAAAAATATATTCTAGAAACTTTAGAGAAAAATGAAATTTAAAATAAATTGTAAATTAATGATAAAAATATAATTAAGAAAATCTAAATTGTCATAAAAACTTATTAAAACACAAATCTCCCCATTTGTTTGTGTGGGTAAAAGTAAGAAAAAGGAAGAAAAACAGTAGAAGAAGGCATCCAAGGCAGTGACACGTGTGAAGATAGTGGTAGTATCCATCCTTCACACGCACCACACCACCATCTAAACAGCCCGCCCAGACTCCACAAAACCTTATGTCATCAGTCCGGCAGTATTTTGAAAGTTCAAATATAAACCCCACTCTCTCTCTCTCTCTCACCCACTCTCCCCTCTCCTCTCTTCTCCAGTAACGGGTCTCCATTAATGCTTCTCTCTCCACATTATTTTCACCCCACTACTACACTTTCTACTCTATCCGTAGCTAAAATAACCATCCACATTCCCATTCCTCTGTCTCCTCCCGTCTATCACGCTTCAACTTTTTTTCTTCCTTTTCACTATAATTTCAATTTCGAAAATCACTTCACCATTCTTTCTCCTAGGGTTTCGTTTTCTACTTTTCTTCTCTCTTCATCTTCCTCCTCTCTATTTCTTCGATCTACATGATTCGTTATGGACAAAATCAAATCTCGTCGCACCAACTCCAAACTTCATCTTCCTCAAGGTCACTCTCTCTTTCTCTCTCTAACCGTTTCAAACTTCACTTTCAGCTTCATGTTCAACTACACTACTTCATCCTCGTTTTTTTTTACCGTTTTGAACTTTACTTGCATAATTTAGTTATTTAATTTAATTTCCAGTATTTTGTTGATTTTTGTTTTTGGTTTTCCAGTTGAATTGCCGTTTCATCATGGATCAGTCTTCTTGTACTATCGTTTTTAACTGAAGTTTATACTAGAGTTCGAATTTTTTAACTGTGAAAAACTAATCGGAAGTCGAATTTTTATTTTTGGTGAAAAATAATCGGAAGTCAAATTAATAATGACTTTGAGGACCGAAATGTTTCTGCTTTTTAACTTTTCCGCCGGTTATGTCGGCATTATTTTGTTAACATTCATCATGATTTTTTCTTCGGATATCATGTACTTTGATTACACTTTACTTCATGTTTCAATTGAAGCACAGTGGAAAATTTATTGTTATTGTGTATCTGATCGTTTCATTTTCAGTTTTGATGAAAAAAATCTATAACAAGTTGCTGATTATTTCCTTGCATTGATCGATTCTAGTAATTTAGAACAGTATTTACTCATCAGTGGTTATTTAATTGTTTTAACTATCTGCTTGAGATTAATTATTACATGCTAATACTCTTGTTGTTGTTGTTGTTTAATTCATTTTCAGGGAAAGATCAGATTCATAAACAGGGACATCATCAAGATCTGTCACCTGATTCTGGCTCTTCTAGTGGTGGGGTTGGAGACAAAGATTCAGTGAGCTGATTTTTCCTTTTTTGTCTTAGTACTTTCACTGTTGGTTATGAATTAATGTTATAGCATTCATGAATATGGAAAGTTAATTTGTTAAATCATCAGGCTATTTCATTTATGTCACCGTGTCAGTTTTAGAAAAGGAAAAAAGTACTAACAATCATTACAAATGTGTTGAATTTTGCAGTTCTCGTTTAAATTTGGATGGAAATCTTCTAAACAATCGGTTGGAACTCCAATTAAGAAGTTAATAGCTGAAGAGATGTCACCAATGACTGAATCCAAGAGAAGATCCCCTGGTGTTATAGCCAGATTGATGGGTCTTGACGGGCTTCCGTCCCAGCATCATGGTAATCAGCAACACAGGGGGGATTTGCGCAAGTCAGTGCCTTTGGAGAAAACTCGAAGCAGAGGAACTCCAAATGAAGGCCGGTCCTCTAGGAGAAGCTCAAGGGATCAGGAAGAATTTAAGGATGTATTTGAGGTCTCAGAGATCCCGAAGGTAGAGAGTGGTAGGTATTCGTCTTCAGACTTGAAGGTTCATGAAGATGAAGATGAAATGTCATTCATTGAACAGAAGTTCATGGATGCCAAACGCCTTGCAACTTATCAGGATTATCAGTCTTCAAAGGAATTCCATGAGACACTTGAGGTTTTGGACTCGAACAAGGATCTTCTGCTAAAATACCTTAAGCAGCCAGATTCTTTGTTTAAAAAGCATTTGAATGATCTACAATCTACCCCTTTTCAATCATATTCTGGTCATGTAGACCCATCCAATATGGAGAACTTTGAACATGGTTTAAATTGGAGGTTGGATCAGGAGGCACAACATGTGAATTACAATAGGTTTCATCAGAAGCACTCTGATGATTATCACAACCAATTTGACAAAAGACGGGTGATGCAGAATTCACCAAGATCATCAAAGCACCGGTTTAAGGGTAGCCGTGAACAATCTGCAGTCCCAACAAAGATTGTTGTCCTAAAACCGAATATTGGAAAATTACAGAATGGTACCAAAAATCAATCATTACCTTGTTCTCCGCATAACTTTTTGTCAGAACATAATCAAGTTGAATTTTCAGATGTCAGATTTAGAGATACTGAACTGTATCAAAAAATTAATTTGCCTGACAGTGCCAGGTCTTTTAGGCACAATTCTTTAGAATCTACAGAAATTGCAAAAGAAGTAACTAGGCAAATGAAAAACAGTCTGACCAGAGGTTGTATGATGTCTTCCTCTTCAAGATTTAAAGGATGCACTAGAAGTGACAGTTCAAGCAGTGCTTCTGGGAATGAATCTCCAGAGGAAATAAAAGCAACTATGGGTGACCCATTTGACTTAAGTAAACGTAGCAGGCGGTCACCGCGTTCTAGCGAATCATCTGTGAGTAGAGAGGCAAAGAAGAGATTATCAGAGAGGTGGAAGATGGCACACAAATCTCAAGAGGTGCAAGGCTCGAGCAGGAGCAGCACGCTGGCTGATATGCTAGCATTCCCTGGTAAGAAAACGAAGGCTACACGGTTTGACAGCATGTCAAGTGGGGGAGGTTTCTATGATAAGTTTGCTCGCAATGGTGAACCTTCTGGATTGGTTGAACCACTGGGTATCAGCAGCAAGGATGGTTGGAGGAATGCATGTATTGGAAGTCTGTCGAGGTCGAAATCTCTTCCTGCTTCATCTACTGTTTTCGGAAATGCTAGAGCATTTGTGTCTGCTGAAGCCCTTCTTAATGATCGATATATGGGTCCAAAGAACCTTAAACGGGAGAGGAGAAGAGCTACAATGAGTTTTGATCATAGACATGGTTTGAATTCTGGAAACACAATATCTGGTCACAAGAAGTCTTGGTCTTTGCTTTCATTGAAGCAGGAAATTAACGAGTTCTCTCCAGACTTAAATGCAGTTCAAAATAACACAATGATCAATCCTGAAGAAGATTCACCCAATCTAGAGGTTCATTCTCCTGAAACCTTTGGCCAACACCTTAGTAATACAAGTGTTGTTGGCGATGATGTCGTGGATGTAGCAAATGGAAACACAGTTGGGCCTTTTGAACCTTCTTCGGATAAGGTGCATCCTGGAATATCGTCCCGTGTCTTAATAAAAGAAGACAGTAGTGTTGTTGAAGACAATTCAATGCAAGAGGTTTGATTTCTAGCAATGTTATTTTTATTATAAATTTGTTTATACACAAAAGCCATGGACATCTCAATTTTTTTGAAACAATTCAACTCACCTTTTGTTGTGATTTGACTTTGAACTTTATATTCACCTCATATCACTTAAGCCAATTAACCAATTAAATTCTCATAAAGATTGCGAAATTCAACAAGTTTAATTAACCCAAAACCTCTTTCTTTAATTTCCATACAAAATTGTGAAGTCAATATCTAACGGCTTTGCGCTAGCTATTTGTATATGTAATATGTGAGCCTTTATGCATTTATTAAATTCTTAATATCCTTCACCACCTGTTTGGTTCAGCATTCCTTTCTTATCTTTTTCTGCTTCTGTCTTGCTATTTTCCTATTCTTTGTTCTTTTATGTTCTGATCATATACAGGTCTTTGATATTTTGATTATATTTTGAACTTAGTGTCACTCAAATAAATAATGTAAAGTTTTA
Organism: Lathyrus aphaca; assembly: GCA_963966055.1. Lineage (NCBI taxonomy): Eukaryota > Viridiplantae > Streptophyta > Magnoliopsida > Fabales > Fabaceae > Lathyrus > Lathyrus aphaca. The sequence goes on along the minus strand of OZ014520.1, from coordinate 228,254,397 downwards.
AAAATATTCTAATGTTTCAGATGTTATTAATACAGGACTGCCCATTTTTGTTGCTCTTAAGATTTTGCACACCTGTTTCAATGCTACCTGCATCCATATATTTTGTGAAGTTATGAGAGGATAGTTCTATTTTCTTAATGATCATGTATTCTTGCCAGTAATTACTAACTAGTTTAAATGTATCAAAGTTCTGTTAAGTGTCTTGTTTGTTTTTATTTGATATTGTTGTAATATTTCAGGAATTATCAGCTGGTTCTACTGGTGGAATTTCAGTCCTCTCCGAAGCACCTGCACCTGGACTTGAATCTCCATGCTGTAAAGATGCTGATCAGCCCAGTCCAATCTCAGTTCTAGATCCTTCATTTACAGATGACATGTCATCTGGTTCTGAATGTTTTGGAAGTGTCAGTGCTGACCTACAAGGTAAGGAAACTGGTATTTATTTTGATAATTCTTCAATGTTACTGCTGTATTAGACCTCACCTTATATTTGGATCCACACTGTTTACTTTAGCTTGTCAATCCTCTTTGCCACGGTTCTCTCATAATTTCTATACCAATAAACTGCAAGAGTTAAACTATTTTGTATAATCGTAAATCTTATTTATTAATATTCTATATATGAAGGTTAAATCTTTACAGTTTTATGATCATATAGAGAGATTTAACAATAGGCTGATAAGCAATTTTTTATGTTTTCTATTTCGCTTGCTCACATTCTTGATCATAATAAATAGAAAGTGTGTAATGTAAAAAGTGGAAACAAATTGCTATATTCAGTCTTAGATTTCTTCTTTGGCAAATTTATTGTTTAACCATAACAAGGTGTTTTTCATGTGCAAAAAAACAAACAAACTGCAGTGTCGAAGATCCAATAATGAGCTCTTCGATCACTGGCCAATCAATCCTGTTAATGCCTGAGGTCTTAGTATATCTTAATGATCTAATGCTAATCACCGGCACAAATGAATTTGTTGCTCATACTTTCAACCATTTTCTGCTTCAAAACTTTCATCAATTTCTTTTTGAGCTTTATAACCTAAGAGATGTTTCTTTGAAGGATTGATTAGATTTCTCCTATGTATAAGTCTGTGTCTAATGCTTGTGCCGTTTTTTTTCCGGTTACATTGTTGTATTGAACCTTTACTGTTGATATTATTGATAGGGCTTAGAGTGCAACTCCAGTTGCTGAAGTTGGAATCTGAAGAACACGTGGAGGGACCTATGCAAATTTCAAGTGATGAAGATGGTGTGGAAGCATCTGCTGAAATGTTAGAAGAAAACGCATTATGGAAAACCGAAGATAGCTGGGAGTCTTCTTACATTACTGATGTCTTGTCTGAATCTGCTATCGTTAAGGCTCAAACTCAGAATATTTTGGAAGTTTGGCATTCTCTAGAATGCCATGTGAGTCTATCTGTGTTTGAAGAGCTTGAAGAGAAGTACAATGATTGGACCGTTTGTTCAAGGTCTGAAAGGAGATTGCTTTTCGACCGCATCAATTCAGGAATTGTCAAGATTCATGAGCAATCTACTGACCCACAACCATGGGTGGTGGGTAATGCAGGGAAAACATTTGGTTCAAAAAGGATTAATGGGCTCCAAGATGGTATTTTCCAGATGCTAGGGAGCCAAGGAAAGGCAGAGGATGATGTCCTGAGTAAGTTGCTGGTTGTGGAATCTCAATGGTTGAACTTGAGAGATGACATTGATGTAATAGGAAGAGAAGTTGAGATATTGATATTAGATGATTTAGTGGCAGAAATAGTTGGTATCTAGAAATTTTGTACCCGGAGAGAATAGTTGTCCTTAGAATGCTTCCTAGTGATGTAAATCAAGTAGGGCAATAGTAATTTCATCTAAAGATGAATAAATGGATAATAATATTTTCATTTGGACAAACCGCATGCGAATAAGTTTGACTCAATGGTATTTCCGGAGAATATTCATAAATAAGCGGGAAATTGGTATTTCCGGAGAATATTCATAAATAAGTGGGAAATTGGATAAAATACCATAATGCATGATCTGATCTTCTTCTTCACGTTGAAAAATGTATTGTTTTTCAAAACCCTTAAAAAATTCCTCACTCTCAATAAAGTTTTTGTAGAAGTTGTAATTCATTATTTTGTAGAAAAGTTAGTATTTGATATAGGTGTGTTCGACCTAGTCAAAGTAGTAAAAATCAGTTGTATTCGACAGATTCAAATAGATCATATAGTTGTTATGTCTAAGACGAATATAAATTTTGTATATTTTGGACTTGGGTTGTAAGTTTTGAGCTTATCCTTAATCCTATAAATAAGCTTTGAATTTGGGTTGTATGTTTTGAATGATGTTCAAATTAGGAGGAATTTTACTGTTTTACTACATTGGGTGGTATCAACCAAAGTCTAGATGTGTGCTAATCATCATAGCATTAGGGATGCATACAAATAAGTTTGAAAATGATTTGAAATACCTTAGGCATGTTTCATGCATCAAAAATGAGTTTTAAGTTGAAACATTGGTAGGCAGATCACAGATGTCCTAACCACATGTCGAGACATTGATCTATGCATCATATTAAACAAAGACAAACAAAACGCAGACTGATACTCAACATATCAACGCATATACATGTCAGATGTTTCAACATCTGCTTTGACATGTTTAAACAACAAGCATAATAACATAGTTGTAAATATGCAGAATGGTAAATAACATAGTAATTGTTAACACAGTTCGGTCGAACACATCTACTCTAGGGGATACCAATCCAGAAAGAAAATCACAGGATTATTGCTTGTACAAAACCCCCATTGTACAAGTAAACAACCTTCATTTTACCTAATGCTACCCAATGTAATCTTTATTGCAGAAACTCCATCTTTGATAAAAGAACCTATCTCACTCCCTTTAATCACCACCTGTGATTCTTAATATTTACAACCCATCAATTGTATCATTCTATTTGAAAGCCCCACCTTTCAATACAAAGTTTAGTCAACTCTCTTGACTAACAACCATCTTTGGATATGCTTCAAAGCTTTCATCCAAGAACAATACATAACTCATTACCTACGGGCTTCTGAGTTATGCTCAACAACTATGTTTACCTCAGTGTATCCGACTGATACAAAGAGTGACTTATAATACAAGAAAGCCTACAACTCTCAAAATCCTAAAACCTTACTTTCTACTTTTACAAAAGTGTTACAAGGATTAGTTATTTTTCCCTAGGTCTATGTCTTCTATTTAAAACCTTCTACTGATCCATGGGCTTTAATTCTTATGTCTTCTGATTCATTGATCCACTGATGTAATCGCTCCTAGAATATTTGAACAAATTTAAAATATATTTAAATCACCTTCTGTAACAGTCCAGGATGTCGAGTCTTCATGCTAGGACATCTCATTCGACATCTTTGTTCCTTGGCAGATTTCTTCAAATTGATCTTCCCAGATTTCTTCATCTTTATTAGTAGTATGTTTTTACCAAAATTTAGTCAAACCACTAGAGCTTTCAATCTTTCCCTTTTGATAAATTTTGGCTAAAACTCCTTTTGAACGATAAACCCATAATGCTTCATTTGCATGCTGAACGAGTGAAGTTAAAAAAGGTCCTAGAGTCATTTCCCCCCTGAAAAGAGATTGAAGATTATTGAAGTTATAAGGAAATTTGAAAAAGTTGACAAAATACGTCTCCCCCTCAAACACCCCCCTCCAATAAGCTCCCCCTGACTCCATGAATCTATACTTCCTCACCTGGGTAACTTAGAACACAGGACACGACTGTGTTCATAACTCAGATCACAAGACACAAAAGAAGGACTCAAAGACTCAGACAAAATATCAAGACATCCTATTTCTCCCATTTTTTAGTTAAAAATTGGAAAAAGTAGCCAACACAAACCCAATCCCAAACAAAACTCACCAAAAAGCAGACAAATGCCATTAGAAAAAACCACAACACACACAACCTGAGACAAAATAAGCCAAAAACCCCTCTTTAAATACTCGAGCGATATTCTTAGGATTTACAGAACCATTGAGATAAATAAGGTCAAATCAATGATGTTATTAATAGAAATTGTAACTTCAACAAAAAGAAATGTGCACCGGCCAAAACAAATTTGATTGTTTCTTCTTTAATGAGAACCGTCCAAAGACTTTGCAAGTATTGAAGAACATGTTTTACATGTGCATGTTATCAGTTGTCCAAGGCACATCGTCCAATGATCAAAGAATGTTCTGAACAATGTCTTGACATCCAGTCGGACATTGTCTAGTTTTCTCAACTACGAACCCAAAAGGAAACACTACTTCTGAATTGACCAAGGCATCACATCATTGTTTCATCGATTACAGCCAACTTTCATACAATCTGCAAAGAAAATTAAAATTCTCCCAAACAATATCAAAGATTCTCAGGATACTCTTAAGAAGTAAGTACACCTCAAATTTAATCCATAGAATTTTCATAGATAGACCCAAGGTAAAAACTGCCAAGTCCCCCATGACCTGTAACAATAATATAATGTCAAGATATCGTTTGTGACATTTAATCTTCATACGAAGAAAATAATCACAACTAGCTTGACCCTACAAGCATCCCATGAAACATCTGTACTCTTGAAGTGACATATCTTAGGCAAAAGTTTAACTCCCCATGTCCTAGATAACCAGTGCTCCTCTGAAAGAAGATTGTCGCTCCCAGAATTTTCATCCTAGTACAAACAAAAAGTGGTGTGGAAGAGGAAGAGTCGTCAGCAAGACATTTTTATTCCAAAGGAAGGGTAATGTTATGTAACACCCCAAAATTTGCCCTCCTATTTATTACTAACCTAAATGGCTCGTGTTCGCATTCATCTTCATTTTCAGTAGGCCATAACTTTGCTTTTGTTCATTGGGACGGAATCACTAAAACACGAGATCAGTCTTTTTCTGGTGGTAGGAATTTTTTCGGTTCAAAAATGATTCATTTGGTTATTAAACTCAATGCAAGGTTGAGCTCTCGTTGTTATGAGCATTTTATCACCCCAAGGCCTCAAGAAGTTAGGTCTTTATCATCATTTTCGATGGAGAAAGCTATGGATTAGTTTGGTTCATCGCGATTTAAATAATAGTGAGAAAGCCTGAAGATTTGTTTCAAGCGTAGCCATTGAGTTCAATTCAAGTGAAGTATCAATGTCACCTAATATTCAAGGTCTTAGCAATCAAACAAATTCCAAGTAATAGTTGGTGTTGCCATCCATTCAACACTGAATTCAAATGTGGTCTACTATGGCAAAAAGCATTCCCTTTTTATTCAGAATCCAAGTGATAGATGTGTCATCCAGATTATGTTAGCAACATGATATATTTGTTGTTTTAGTCCAAAGAATAATACAACTTTGTAGTAAGTTATTTATTCCAATGCCACATTAGGACTTGGATGAGTTTGAAAGTGGCATTATAATTCAAGATAGACACAAAAAAGTCCATTCTTATTATTGAGATTGATGAGTATGCACGATAATTAAAAAGGCAAGGGAAGATTACAAAGAACTGTTTTATCGAATTCAGTCTCAAAAAATTCAGAAAGCATAAAGAGTTCATCACTAATAACCATGAACTATCAATATATTTTACACAAAAAAAGAAGGGAGTCCCTGAATTCGGAAGCGAATATTCAATACAAAGTTAATAACATAAATTTTTTGTTAACATAGACTGCAGAGAATTTATAGCAGAAAAGTACAACAACTAAAAATCATCATCTGAAAAGAGAAGAAACTATTCTGGAGGCTCCTAATCTTGAATGTCCACACGAAACTCTCGATGGACTCCTTGTATTCCCCTTTGAATCTCTCTCAAATATCTTCTACATTTTCGACACTCAACCTGCAAAATTTATGAGTTGTTCTGAGAAATCGACTTCAAACCGATATGCCCTCCTCCAATCTACACCATTCATCTTCGAATCTTTATACTCCATACAATGATCAGAAAAACTGAAATCAATGCGTACAAAAGGAAAAAACAGAAACAAAAGGATTAGAAAGGAGAAGATAATCAGAACAAAAAAACAGTTACACTCATAACAGAAATAGAACTGAATCAATCACTTAGAAAATCCCTAACTAACAACCTAACAGAATTCCCAACTGATTTATAACTGAAACGTAATTAAATCAAAGAAGAACTCACCTCTATAAAGCTATGATCAGCTTCTTCACGAGGAACAGGGCCATTTTCTTCCATTCTGAATTCAGTCTCCATTCTCATCATTCTCAGCTTCCAACTTCTTCAACCTCCTTCACTCTCCTCATTCACTCCACCATTTTCCCTCCATTCTCCTGAGTCTTCTTCATTATTCCTCTATTACTCTTCCCGGACTTCATCTTCTTCATTCATCCTTCATCTCATTCTTCAAACATTTCTCATCCTTCATCTTCTTCTTCATTCATTTCTCATTCTTCATCAATATCCATCATCATCTTCACACTTGATCTTCGAATCGTAAAACTCTCACAGAACATTCATCTTCATCATCGGTTTTTGATCGACCTACTTCAACTCTTCACCAAGCTATCATCTCCATAACCTCAAACCTTGCATCAAACTCCAAATCTCCTTCAATTTTCATCGCACACTATCAATATCACACCTACAAGATTCATAGACACTCAGCGAGAAGTGACGTTCAACAAAAAAAAAACGGAACTGCGAAGAAGAAGAGGGGAAAAATTGAAACAATAGCAAAAGAAATTTCATTATTCGATTTTCGTCAAATACCTTCAATCGATCTTCCTCTCTGTCATCGAGTTTTCAACCTGCATCATCAAGAACAGTTCGCGGTCTCAATAACGACTCCGCAACCGAAGGTGGAACGAACTCCAGCGGTCTTCAGCAAATGTTCGATCGAAGCTGTATATTCATCATCGTCAAACGGCATCGCAAGCGAGAATCGTCACGCTTCTTACTCAATCTACTTTATCAATCGATTCTTCGTCGCACTTATTCGAATCAAACAGATGCAAAAAGTTTTGTAAACGCTTCATCAATCGAAGCTCACTATCACGCACCGTTTTCCTCGCCGATTCACAAATGCATAGATCCAAACTTGGTAAGACGTGTTTTGTTGCCTTCCCCTGTTTTTGTTGTTCCAATATGTTTTCGTTTGATTTCATTTGTGAATTTGGTTCGTGGATTTGGGACGAGGGGGTGTTTTTAGTTAAAGTTTGTGTAAGGTGTTTGAGGGCGGTCGGACGACAAGGTTGGGGTTTGGACAACGACGACGCTAGGGTTTTACTGGTGGAGAAGAAGAACATTGAGTGAAGGAGGTAGAACATGCGTTTTTATGAGAGAGAGACCGTGAGGTTTAGGTTCTTTTATTTTTTAGAATTTGATGAAAATTTGAAATAGTCTTGGACTCATAAGCTGTGTTTAATGCTGTTACAAAAAAAGAAAAAAACTCATAAATTATGATAATGGCGCGTTAACAAATGATTAAGGCCATTAATCCACCCATTATCTCTCCGCCATTTCAAATTGCAAGGATAAAATTATGTGTTGGCGGTCCAATCCGGCGGTGACACTTGTCACCGTTCGGTAGGGCCTGTCCAGACCAATTCCGCATGCGCTAGCTCACTGAATTATCATGCACCTTCACTTCATGATCCATCTGATGAGAATAATACGTGGATACTTTTATCCAACGCTCCAGATTGAGTCAACATTTATTGACTGAGCCCACGCGGTACTCCCTCAGGTCATGGTACGTTTGGACTTACTTCTATTGCTATCGCCACCTCTGTTTTGGGCCCATGTTTTTTTAACTAATAAGTTACTTCAGATACACCCCCTATCTTTTTTCTTGTTATTTTAATTTCGGCTTAGTATAGTTTCAATTTAAATCCATTAAAAATATGAAAACTCATAATAAAATTCTACAAAAATTATAGTAGGATCCTAACTCAATTTAGAACTTTTCTACATTTTTACTTTCTGAATTTTGTCATTTTTCAATTTAATTTCGATTTTCCATTTAATTAGTGTTATATTGAATTCTCACATGAACACATAATTTTGTATGTTTTATTTCTCTCACTTCCTGTAATATTTTTGGCTCATTCTTTTTGCTATGATTAGAGGACTAATAATAGTAGCTGAAAATAGTTTTGGTGTATTTTTCAGGCCATTTTGTCCACTGTTTTGGTAGTGTTGTTTGTGTAAAATTGTGATTGAATCTTAGATAGATTTAAGTGACCATTTGACATAGTTAGGCTTTGAATTTTTAGGATATTTTTAACACAATATTATATTAAGGTTAGAGACCCTAGGGAATTAATTTCATATTTTTTCCAGGACTTTTTCTATTTCTTTAGTACCTTGATCTCATTCAATTTTTCCACTGTAAATCCATCTAGTTAGCTTAGGATTTTATGGTGCATTAGAACATAGATTAATTAGGCTTGATATTAGAATAATAGAAGGCCTTAGTGTGGGTTAGCTACGGATTTTAGAATGTTGATATCATGCAAAATCCTTTAGTTTTAGGACTTAGGCTTAGAAACCGTTCAAGTGCGTTTCCATGAAGCGATTAGCCATTATTTCGGTTTTATGCCTTATATGCTTTAGAAATTCTCGCAACTTTTTACGTTAATTCATTTCCGTCATATTGTTGCATATGCATCTTCATTTCATTTACTAACATCTTCTTTTTGTGCAAGGTATTTTTTGAGGATTCACTTATGGACTTGGATTATTCTTATTATGCCTCGATTATATTTTTGTGATTTATACTTTGTGATATAATAACTTAGAACTCTTATGCTTGTATAGTTCTCATAATTAGGCTAGAAAAGATAAAATGAATCGATAGAAAACCAAATCTCAAAAATAAAATAAAGAAATACTCGATCCAACGTCGAGTAAATTTCCAAATAAATAAATAAAGTTTCATGTGACTTTAGGATTCCTCGATTACCATCGTTCCACTCCATTACACCAAAAGAAAGTCTTGTATGTTGCACACCATAAGTCGTGCGTCTCAGTACCATGCAACCGACCCATCCGACCCATTGTTTCATCTCATTTACGGTCTACGCACATTTTTACCCACCATGACGTAGGAGGACCATATCATTCGCTATTACTTTTTGTACTCGCCTTTCTAGTCTAATATCCTCTTAGGTAGCTTTAATCTTTCAAACCTCACTAACCATAGGTCACCCTTAAATTCAACTAACTTAGGGTAAATCTAGTTTCCCTTAGAGTTTTTCCTTTCCCAACTTGAGTCTCACTTCTCATCTTAAAGAAAAATCAAAATACCTAATAAATGAAAATGTGTACAATGCGCCACGAGCCTTAAGCTATACGGGAAATGACTAGTGAAGGTCTCCTTCACTCTTCTAGGATACTTTACAAACGTTCCATTGGGGGCGACCTTGGAAAGTATTCGCTCCTGTATCATATTCTTTAGTGTTGTACATACAATAAACACAAATTCAAAACACTTCTTCTAAAAGACAATAAACCAAGACACCATGTCTTCTCTTCTCATCTCATACTCCTTGCGGATGAATGCGACTTGCCTCGACAGTTCAAACAACAATATCGTAAACACCCTCGAGTCAGAGCCGGTAACACCTGAGCTAGAGCTATGGCAATGTCATCCTAAAAAACACAAACAAGTTTTCGCCTTAGTTAGACGAACTACGGCGACTCTGATCCCCATTTTCTCGATGAGGTACGTAGGCAGTGGGGTAGGGCCCATTCGAGCACATTCTTTATTTTCCCTACATTTTTCCCTTTCGTTCCATCTTCTTTTCCAATTCCTTTTCTCATTTCACTTTCATTCCAAATAGCCATTCTTTCATTCAAGCAACATCTTATTTCTCACCCTTTGAAACAGACTTATAAGCGTGGATCCCGTCGGGTACGACGAACGGATTGGGGTGCTAATACCTTCCTAATTCGTAACCGACTTCCGAACCCAGATATTTGGTTCGCAAGGCCTCGTCCTTTTCATTCTTCCTCAGGTTTGTGCAAACATTACCTTTCCCATTCATTCGGGATAAAAATGTATGGCTGGCGACTCTACCTTTTCTGCGCCACTTTCGCGTTTGTACTAGGATGAAAATCCAGGGAGCGACATGTTACACAAACCCGGAAGAAGGAGAAAGCGGGGTCTCTCGAACCAAAGAGAAATGGTAAGGGAGTCGTTTACGAACTGGGAAGGTGTTAGCACCCCAGATCGTCCGTCATACCCGACGGGATCCATGCTTGCTAGTACTGTTTCAAAGGGTAAGAGTAGCTGCTACTGTTGCAGTTGCTACTAGAAAGGTCTGGAAAAGAAATGGGGAAGAATGAGATGAAATAACACGAACAACGAGGAAAGAAACCGAAGTATTATGTTCACCAAGCATCGTCGCTTGTGGCTACGTATTCCATTTGTTCAATAGGAAAGTCAGAACACCGTAGTTCGACTTAATAAGACAGACACAACTTGCTTGTGTTTTTGGGATTGAACTACTTATACCTACGTTCAGATGTTGTAGGCTCGTCTGGAACGAGTGCATTTACTGTCTCACAAAAGACAAGTCGAAGCAAGTTCTTTTATTTAAAGTGAAGGAGATGAGAAGAGAATTCCCGAAGGAAAGATGCTTATTGTTTGTTTCAAGATTTTTAGAAGCTTTTCTTTGTGAGTTTGCATAGGAGAGTGTATTCAAGTCTCATTCAATGGAGTGCGTACTTCTTATATCACTTCAAAATGGAATGGATAAGAAGCACACCTAAGTATGGAGGAAATCCCCAAACTTAATTTCCATGATCAAGGCTCAAGCACACTAGCCTATTTTCTTTATCGAGAGGTTTTTGTTATTTTGATGAAGAAATATTTTTGTTTTTGTTTATTTGTGAAACATCCTCATGCTAAAACTTATTCATCATGATAGATACCCTACACCTCATCCCCATATGGAATGTGTGCAAGTATCCCATGGAAAAGTCCCTTGGCACATAGTTCTACCTTTATTAGGTGTTTTTTAGCTTTTGTTTTGAGATGTGAAAGAGAAGGACTCAAAAGAGACTCAAAAGGTAAAATGTTTAAAGGAACTAACAAACATAAATAATTTATCATGCTTGGATGTATTAGTGTTAATGAGATATGATGATATCTATCCTAAAACATAAATAAGAAGAGAAGAAGAAAGAAAAATAAAAGAGAAGAGATTAGAAGACAACTTACTTCCAAGATGGAAGTTAAGTTGCTTCTAAGGGGGATGAAAGACAATTGTACAAACCAAAGAAATTTATATGCTTAAACAAACAAAAGATTGAGATGTAAAAGAGAAAGAAGAAATTGGAATGTGGATGCATCCCACACTCCTACAAATTACCAAATCCCCTGAAAAGTTAGTACATGAAACATAAACATTCATAAGAAGTGAAATAAAGACAAAACACACAAAGAAAGCACAAGGAAAATATCCAAAGGTAAGAACCTTACAAATCGGAGCCCACACTCAACAAAGCTTAAAGAAACTCAAAGAACTCAAACCAAGCCAAATAAGTTAAAAGGAGCACCAAAGAGGCAAAGAAGTTCAAAGAAGTTGCAAATGAAGAAGTAAGGATGCAAATGAAGCATAAAATGAATGAAAACACATGAGAAGCGAAAAAATTCAGAATTATATGACATATTTGAATGCCTAAGATGATCCTAAATAAAAATACAAATATGCATGAGTTAATTCATGATAGAAGAGATGAAGAAGAGGAAACAATTACATGTTCATGTAAGAAGAAATAAGTAAGGTAAAGACAAAAGTCAAAGATGCAAAGATGACATACATATATGGATAAATATGCATGAAGTCAGTAGAATACAAGATATGAAATGCATATGAGATGGCAAGATGAGCATATTAGATGCACACAAACAACAAGAGAAGCATAAAGTAAGAATACATGAGAAAATTGGGTCAAAGTTGAACATATGATGCCTAACACAAACCAAGAGCAAACCAAAGTAAGATGGACCTATAAATGATTAAAGGAGACCTATAAGTGTCTAAGTGTAACACCCCAAAATTTGCCCTCTCATTTTCATATTTAGCATATCACTTTGCATTTTGCATAGCATTTTGCATTCATAGCTTCATGAAATAATCAAAAACATTGCATCATAACCATCACAGCAGGGACATAGGTTTGTGATCAGTGAACAAAGCAACTAAAGGCTATACAAAGGCAATCAAAGGGCCATATAGCTTCTCAACCTTGTGCAAATGGTCCACAACATCCCACAAGTATTCACTTGAAGCCACAAGTCCTATACAGAGGTGCTTTGATCAAGGGAGGCAAGCGGTGCAACATTTCCCAACAAAAAGGAGTCGGATGTGGGTTTCTAAGGAACTGGGCTTATCAATGAGACTTTGGTCCAAGCATGGTTTCATGGTTCTCTACATGATGTCAAGTACCTATGGTTCAAATTTCACCGTTGGACTCATTTTGGAAGGCCCTCGATTGTCAGTTGATTGAAAATCAGAAAATTGGAGAAAAATCAACCAGGATGAGTAAAAAGTCAACTCTTGAATTTTTGGGATCAAAATCATGAAATTATGGTCACAAGGCTCTTAGGGACCAATTTGGATCAAGAAAGAATGGAAAAAAATCAAGAAAACTAAAACTTACCATTTTTTGGAAAGTTTGGGTTTCCAAAAATGGCAAGTTTTGGTCATCTTTGTAGCCACTTCAAGAGAGGTTTTTTCCCCAAAATAAGAGTCCTATGAAAAGTATACCTTGAGAAAATGAAAGAGGACATCCTAAGCTTCAAAACCATATGTGGAACTCCTTCATAGGATCAAAATTGAGAAAGATATGGCCATTCAAAGTTTGAAAAAAAAAACAAGGCAATGCAGCAGGATGAATCGATTCATCGTGTTATGAATCGATTCATAATAGTTAAAAAAACTGTTATGAATCGATACATCCATGTATGAATCGATTCATAATGTGTTTTTTTGCTAAAATTAGCTTTCTCTTCAGTATGTATCGATGCATAACCTTATCAATCGATTCATGATGCTGTTTTTTGCCATTTTGCTGCTGTTTTTGATGCAAAACAAGGGGGAATGCCATGCTATCTTTGGGGTTGAAAGTGGAAATGATTGGTACACATTCTATAGCTCATTTAGCTTCACTTTGGCCTCAATTCAAGCTTCACCATTGCTGCTACATCAAAGTGGTCTTCACCACAAATGTTCATGAGCTAGAGTACACTAGATTCATTGGTTTCAAGCTGAATTATGCCATTGATCCTTGTTACATCAGCAAGTTATCATTGAATGTATGCAGGTCCATTCTAATTGTTGTGCATCCCACAAACTAGAGAGCAAACTCAAGCTGAAATCCTTGAACTACTAAGCTTGTGTTCCACTTCACTAATCTCCATCATAAGCTTCATGGTGTTGGATGCATTAGATTGGTTCTAATTGAAGAAAGTTCTAGAAATCCAGCTGGCATAACTGTCCCAACTAACTTCACTCACTTAACTCACTTCACTCAGTTAACCAAGGCTTGTTAACTCTGGTTCTAACTGTTAACTAGAGGTTCAAGGCTCTATATAAGGAGGAGTGGTGCTAGAGTGCAAGGTTCATCTTCATTCTTCACTAAAATCATACCAAATTCTCCAAGTTTTCTCTGCATTTTCTCTGCAAAATCACTGCATTTGGAAGGATCAAGCTTCCATAACCATAGCATTGATCTTCTCCTTCATTGTGCTTCATCTAACACCATTCATAGAGCATTTTTCATGGAGTTTTGAAGCTAAAATTTTGGAATTACTTCTTCTGAATTTTCTGCATTTTGCTTCCATACTCCTTGGTCTTCATCTACAACACTTCAATCTTCATCAAATCATCATCAACATCAAGATTTGAAGCTTATTCATGGAGTTTATGGCTTGAATCCTCCAAAATTTACTTCTGAATTTTTCTGCATATTCATTAATTCCTCAAGATTCTTCACCAACAAAGTGTTTATTTCACTTCACAAAGAATCAATCTCAATCAAGGAAGCCATATGAACCTCCTCTCTGGGTTTCTTCAACAAAATTCAGCACTACATTTCAGGTTTCATATTCAATTCTTCTGACATGAATTCTTATTTTTCTTGTTGTTTTATGTTGATTGAAGCTCAATAGGAGCAATGCTTGTGCTGGCTAGTTGATATGCACCCTAGGTGCTTAGATTCAATTGTTAGGTTGATTCTTGTGAGCTTCGATTTGCATTGTTTGTGAACCTTAGGAGAAAACTAAGCCTAGGTTAGTGATGTGCTTGAGGAGACGAATCTATCCATGGCCTCATTTTTCAATTTGGTGAACATTTGTCCAAGCCCTAACCGGAGAGTGATCGGAGAAGATGACCGGAGTTTAGCTCCGGTGACCGGAATAGTGAGTCTAGCATTAGGATGAGAACATGTCACAACCGTTAGATCAGTTTCCATCCAGTGCACCAAAATCTTCCACCACATTAAGGAACATGTGCCAACCATGTGCCATCATTTATGAAGAGTTTTTTTCAGACCACTATCTGCACCCCTGCATGTGTGAGTCCAGCCCAATTCAGTTCATTTTTTCACTTCCTGCACCTCCCTTCATTTCTTTTATTTCTCTTTCCTATGTTTGTTTTCATATAATTCAGTTTGATTTTAATCCATTAAAAATAGTTCTATTCATCTAAAAATTCTCAAATAAATCATGGATATTCCTTTTTGTTTCTAGTTTTTTATCACATTTTTATTTTATTTTTTTTCATTGATCCACGTGCCAGAATTAAATCTCCATTGCACATAGCTTCTTTTGCTTCATTTCTTGACCAGTCTGTCTTGTCCATTTTATACAGCTTTCAATATTTGGAGTTTTGATCCCATTCTTTTAGCATTGTGTTCCTGAGATCTTGTAGTTTTCATGTGATTTTTCTCAGAATTTTTAGAAAATTATTTCTTGAGTTTTGGTCAGGTATCTTGTGATGTAAGTTTTCTGTCCTAACTTGTGTTTGTACCTCCATTTGATCTAGTTCCTTTCTGAATTTTTGCAAATCCTTTTGGCAAGTTGATATGATGTGTTTGAATATCATTTGGTTTCAGTTGTAGAATTTTTAGATGGCTGATTGATTATTTGTGGATTTTTGTTCTCACCTTGTCCCATTTTGCTTCTTTTGGTTCATTAGATCTCTTATAGGCTTAGAAGGGCACTTGTGCCAACTTTTTCTTCTCATTTGGGGTTCCTTTGGGGTTTGGTTACCTTCCTGGTCCTAGGATAGGTTTTGTTTCTTCTGAATTTTTTAGGTTTGCTTCTTATTCAAGTCATTTGTTTCTTTAAGTGTTTAAATTCCATCTTTTGATTCCGTTGCTTTTATTTTGGCATTGTTTGGTATTGTGTGACTTCTCTCTTCATCTTGCTGGCCTCTTAGGCTATTCTTCATATCATTTTGATTCTGTTTTTGAACTTTGTGCTTGTATTCATTTGTGCATGCTAACCTTGCAGGGGCTATGGTAAGTGTGAGATGTGGGAATTGAGTTCAACATCTCCAATTCTCATCTCTTCCTTTTATGTTTATGTGAACTAACCCTCTTTTGTTGGGCCTAGGCCTTTCTCATCCTTTCTTCTATCTTCTTCTTCCTTCTTCATTAGGATAGAAACCTCACCAACCCTTAGGACATCCATGCATGTTAATACTTAGGATTTTTTTAGTCCCCTTTAGAATTTTTCCTTTGAGATCCTTTGGCGCTCTCTCTCTTCTCATCTTCGAACTTAATTTTAATTCACTTAATAAAGGTTGAGTACTTTCATGTGACATGAGACTTTGCTATGAGATTCTCACATGCGTTCCATTTCGGGGCGAGGTGTGAGTCATCACTCGTGGTGGATAGGTCTTAGCATGAGTACCTCACAAAGAAAAGCTAAAAAAACACTTCTTAACCAAAAAACCACAAAAACACTTAATAATGGTAATAGGTCAGTGTGCTTAAGCCTTCACTTGTGGGACTAGCTTTGGGGATTTCCTCCATAGATAGGTGTGCCTCTTGCGCATTCCATTTCGGGATGATGTGAGGCGTACACATCCCATTGAGTAAGACTTGGGTACACTTACCTATGCAAACTTTCACTCATAAAAGCTTCTAAAAAGCACCAAACAAACAATAAGCGTCTTTCCTTCGGGAATTCTTTTCTCACCTCATTCGCTCCGTCCGCGAACTTGCTCCTACTTGTCATCTTGCAAGACGGTTACGCACTCGTCGTCCGAGCCTGCAACACCTGAGCAATGGCATAGGCAGTTCAAGCTCTAATTCACAAGCAATTTCCTTGTTATCCCTAGTTAGGGGAACTACGGCGTCTCTGATCCTCATTATCCCGATGAGGTACGTAGGCAGCGGGGTAGGGCCCGTTCGAGCACACTCTTTATTTTCCCTACATTTTCCCCTTTTTATTCTCATTCTCTTATTTCAGTTCTTTTCTCATTTCTCATTCCCATTCCAGTTAGCGGTTTTATTCAGCATCATTCTTTATTTCTCACCCTTTGAAACAGAACAAGCAAGCGTGGATCCCGTCGGGTACGGCGGATGATCTGGGGTGCTAATACCTTCCCAGGTCGTAACCGACTCCCGAACTCAGATCTTTGGTTCGCAGGACCTTGTCCTTTCCTTCTTCCTCAGGTTTGTGCAACATTACCTTTCCCATTCTTTTGGGATAAAAAAGTCTGGCTGGCGACTCTACCTTTTCCGCGCCACTTTCGCGTTTGTACTAGGATGAAAATCCCGGGAGCGACACTAAGCAAACCAAACAAACTTATACAAGTAACCTCACACAATGGCATAAATGCCATCAAACAAATAGGGTTAGGAGATGAAAATAAATGATCATAAAAGGCAACTTCAATCATAAGCAAGAAAACACACATCAAACAACATTCAAAATTGTAAAAATGTACCTTAAGTGACCTAAGTCAGAGGCTAATTGCTTGTTAAAAATTTATGCAAAAAATCAAAACCAAACTACCTCAAACAATTGGCTAAAGTTGCATAAGAATCAAGAAGGAAAGATGCATAAGATGATGACCAAAATGCAATGCAAAATGATTTTAAAAAACGAGGAAAAAATGTTTTTAGGTATTTTAGGATGGTGATGAATAAATGCAAAATGAAGAAATGCAAAAGGTTTAATGAGCTATGCAAAAGAAAAGTTTGAAGTTGAACTATAAAGAAAGAAACCTTTTTAGAAGAAATTATGAAAAATATTATGAAAAATGATTAAAATCAGAAATAAAAAATATTTTAATATTTTAATATGTGAAAATAGTTCATGAATATTTTTGGGATTTTTGGATGTATTAGAGTATTTTATAAAAATAAAACTTGAAACAATATGAAAATAAAACAAAAATAAAAGAAACACAAGCCAGAGGTGTATGGGAAGTAATTCTCACGTTTCAAACCAAGCATGGGCCTAAAGAGGGGGTTTGAAAAGCAATCCAGGTCCAGTCCAATCATTAATGCATGTCAAACAAAAATATTATGGAACTTAGTCAAACATTGACTCCAAACACAACCATCAGATCCATCTAATGCACAAGGTTCAATCAATCATATCAAATAGTAAACACATTCAATGGTCCAGATCACGCGCACACCACAAGCTACCCAGGGACACACACACACATACTTATTATGAAAACAAAAGCACGTGATGGACATCATCCCATTTTAATGCGCTGGCAGCTTTTAAACCGTTAGATAAAAAACATGAAGGGTCCTGATTGCGTCTTCTTCAAACATTTAGCTGGCCTAAAAATTAGAACCAGGTGCCGGAGCCCTAGCTCCGATCACCATCTCCGACAAGCAACTCACAATTTTTTTCCAGAAATTAAAAACTCCATAGTTCTACTCTATTTTTCAAGCTAAATCCAAATATCCAGTTTGTTTTATCATACAATGCACATAAAGTACAAATCAAAGCAAATAAGATTGAATCTAAAAGTTTCAGATCCACAATACTCTCATGATACACATCCATTTTTCAAATAAATTATATCAGGATTATCACCACACTTAAGAGAACACAATGCACACAAGAAAATCAAGATCTAGGAGCATGAAAATGGACCTACCTGAAAAGTTGCATAGATGAAAATACTCCTAGAAAACCATCTGAGAGTTGCAGATCTCTTCCTTGGAACATCTAATTGAAAAATAAATAAAATTAGAGCTTGGATTTGGCCTGGTTCTAAGGATTTGAAGTTGAATCCTCTTGAACTTGACTTAATGAATTCCATGCTCAAAGCTTTAAACAAAGGTTGATCTATGATCTATAGAGTTCACTGATAAAAAATATGGAAAGAGATCAACAAAAAACCTTGTGGAAAGAGAGATTCGAAGCAAGGAAGTTTTGGTGCAATTTTTTGAAATCTGAAAAATGGTTGAACTCTAGCCCTAACCAGTGGGGTTAAGAGCTTTTATGTGATGATTTTTAGGCCTAACCATAGTTATAAATCCATTGGATGTGTGGTTAAAGAGTTATGAAGGAATTTGCAAACATGCAACTTGTGATGTATGCGATCATTTTCACGTGCATGAAGGCTACCGTGTGTATGTATCACTCACACTTTATGTACTGATCAACCTTGGATTTGATTTAGTCTTTAGTTGTGCATGAATTGTGAGTTTTGATCCCTTTTGCAAATTTGCATATTATGAAATGCATGGGAAATACCCCATGAAAAGCCATGATTCAAAGGCCAATTTTCACTAAATAAAGTGTACTTTGACATTATGAACTGAATTGGACAATTGGAATAAAAAAAGAACCATTTAGAAGCCTTTTGCACAAAGTGGAAATTTTGGAATGCATGAAAACCTTAAAAACCACCCTTGAGTCTTTTGGCCATAACTTTTGATCCACACATGATATGAAGATGATCTTTTACTTTTTGGAAAGGGGAGAGAATGATCTTCAACTTTCATGTTTGGAAAAAATCCATTTGAAGCATTTTGGATGATAAAAAGTCAAGTTGAATGTAACTTTTGCCCTAAGTCTTGATTCTTAATGAATGGTAGAATTATTGACATTTCATGACCATGGGAAGGTGTATGTACCTGCAAATATGATTTTGACCTTAAAAATCCACAACTGACTTTTCTTTCTCCACAATTGACTTTTGCTTAGATCACAAGTAACTGCCTGAATGAACCCCTCCATGAGTAACTAATGTACCAAATCTCATCCATGAACACTTGGTAAAATATAGAAGACCATGAGAACAAGTAGGAACCAAAATCTCCTCAAGAAGCCTCTTGAATTCAAAACCCTAGTTTGGGTCAGTTTTGTAGGAGATGAAGCTTTGAGCGAGCTTCTTGATGAAATCAACTCTTCTAGGGACTTAAGGTACCATTTGAGCTTGTGTGAGATGTAAGAAACCAATGAGACTTGTTGGAAGACACTTGTCTCTTGTCCTTGGATTTAGATGATCACAACTTTGACAATCACTGATCACATGCCCTATGCTTACCATGAATTGTATGCTTCATCTTTCTATGTTAGGGATGCAATGCAAAGTATGATAATGATATGCTAGATGATATGAAAATGAAAGGGAAAATTTTGGGGTGTTACATCTGTCCCTATTCAATTATCTATTAATCTGAAAAGGACGAGGACATCGTTTATCAGACGTTCAAGATAAACTGTGATTGAATACCAAACCAGACCATAAAAATTTGCACTCTGTGGAGAAGAAGAAAAATGGATATAAACCCAACCCAAGAAACTCTTCTTGGAGAACTCTGATGTGGTGAGTAGTAACCAATGATATAACGAAGAACTGTCTTTTGTACGACGCCAGACGACTACTGAATTACCACAACGATGGTGGACTTTGCACCCTATCTTTTTTTTATGAAGCTAGACGACTACTAGCCTGCCACAATGACGGTGGGCCTTAAAAATGTCTTTTGTACGAAGCTCGATGACTACTAGCCCGCCACAACAACGGTGGGACTTAGAAATGTCTTTTGTACGAAGCTAGACGACTACTATCCTCACACAACGACGGTGGGCCTTAGAAATGTCTTTTGTACAAAGCTAGACAACTACTATCCTCACACAACGATGGTGGGCCTTAGAAATGTATTTTGTATGAAGCTAGATGACTACTAGCCTTTCACAACTCTTGTGGGCCTTAAAAATGTCTTTTATATAAAGCTAGACGACTACTAGCCTGCCACAACGATGATGGGCCTTGGTGCAACCAAGTCTGTAATAGACGAGCAATGATCAGGATCCTGCATCTGAGACATACGCTGTAAGATCCTCTTCTTGAAGTATGCATTCAATCTACCAAATAGATATGCCTTCTAAGGTCAAATCCACTGAGAATAGATTTTTTATTTTGTACGAAGCCAAACGACTACTGGCCTGCCACAACAATGGTGGGCCTTGGAAATGTATTTTATGTGAAGCCAGATGTCTACTGACCTGCCACAAAGTTGGTGGGCCTAAAAACTGTCTTTTGTACAAAGCTAGATGACTATTATCCTGTCACTATGACGGTGGGCATTAGAAATTTCTTTTGTACGAAGCTAGACAACTATGAGCATGCCACAACGCTGGTGGGCCTTAAAAATGTATTTTGTACAAAGCTAGATGACTACTAGCCCGTCACAACGACAGTGGGCCTTGAGAATCTTGAGAAAATAATTCATAAAGGGAATGACCATGTAGGGGAAAACTCCATATGTAGAACTCCGTTAGGAATGAGAACGTCCTGACTGACATTCTACTGAGGAACTAACCAAATATACTCTGACAAATATATGACTCTTGCTGAGGAGCAAATGATCGGTGAATCGATCTCGGGAATCCTTGATAGGATAACATCATGTTAGAGAAGAAATATGGACAAATCTGTCTGATTAGACTCGTTACACATGCCAACAATAAATTGGCAACTATTGGGGAATATTTCGATAATGGGAGTGAATCCCAATTCTGAAACTCTGTGGGGAAATGGAAATCTCCTGACTCGGCTGAGGAAGATGTTTTATAAAGACTTATCTAGGGAGAAGATTTGATAATCTAAACCTCTGTGGGGAATAAGAGTATTCAACTAGCTGTTAGGAATACTTCACCATGAGAAGATAACTCCGTTTGGAGACTATCACTTGCTCAATCACCTTTGGAATTCCGATGGGGAAACCATTCTACTCTGACTCAGCTGGGGAAGGTTTCAATCTTAGACTCCACCGATGATGATGTGTATGAACCACCATTCTGCTGGGGATAAGAGATAAAAAGACCTCTCAGTGGGAATACTCTCTGCTTGGGGAATATCACCCTTTAACACCTTCTTGCTCTGACAAGTTCTTGAGAAAGATTACTACTTGTCATCTTGCAAGACGGTTACGCACTCGTCGTTCGAGCCTGCAACACCTGAGCAATGGCATAGGCAGTTCAAGCTCTAATTCACAAGCAATTTCCTTGTTACCCCTAGTTAGGGGAACTACGACGTCTCTGATCCTCATTATCCCGATGAGGTACGTAGGCAGCGGGGTAGGGCCCGTTCGAGCACACTCTTTATTTTCCCTACATTTTCCCCTTTTTATTCTCATTCTCTTATTTCAGTTCTTTTCTCATTTCTCATTCCCATTCCAGTTAGCGGTTTTATTCAGCAGCATTCTTTATTTCTCACCCTTTGAAACAGAACAAGCAAGCGTGGATCCCGTCGGGTACGACGGACGATCTGGGGTGCTAATACCTTCCCAGGTCGTAACCGACTCCCAAACTCAGATCTTTGGTTCGCAGGACCTTGTCCTTTCCTTCTTCCTCAGGTTTGTGCAACATTACCTTTCCCATTCTTTTGGGATAAAAAAGTCTGGCTGGCGACTCTACCTTTTCCACGCCACTTTCGCGTTTGTACTAGGATGAAAATCCCGGGAGCGACAGCTGGCGACTCTGCTGGGGACATGCACACCAGATGATCTCTGGTTCCCCTGTGAGTCTCTCCTAGCGCTTGTTTGTTTTTGTTTCTTTGGATGATGTTTGTTTGCTGTGGCTTGTTGTATTGTTGTTTATTTACAGCTTTATTTACAGCTTTATTTACAGTTTTCAGTATTTATTTTCCGCATCATATATATCATACTGGACTGTCTGGACTGGTTTTCTGTTTGGTGGGCTTGGGTGATACTGTTTCTGAGAGATAAGCCAAGTACCCGGCTTGAGTGCACCCTAGGATTAGAGTGGACATATTGTACTCGCATGTGGCATGATGAGTGGCGATGTGTTTCACGCCCAGATTGCGACTGTCTTGGAAATATCTTGTGTGGGGATTTCCTCCACTTCGGGATAGGACCTTGATAGTTATGTGCATCTGGGGACCGATCATTGAGA
Source organism: Lathyrus aphaca (assembly GCA_963966055.1). Lineage (NCBI taxonomy): Eukaryota > Viridiplantae > Streptophyta > Magnoliopsida > Fabales > Fabaceae > Lathyrus > Lathyrus aphaca. The sequence continues at coordinate 228,231,989 of OZ014520.1, read as the reverse complement.
ACCTTTGTGGAAACAACCCTCTCCAGTGGTGACAGTGGCAGACCACATTTTGTGGCAAACCCATTCGCACCCGAGGGTCCACTGGGGACTCGCATAGGACGGCCTGGTTCTCTTATAGGAACTCAGTCAAAGCATCTGGTCATATGACATTAGTACTGTATCCTACGGGCTGAATGTACTATTGTTTCTCGATTTCAGCGCTTGAAGCTGGGGACTTATAAGGGATGCTTGTTTTTCCCGGACTCAGCTGAGGCCTCCCTGCGTAGTACATAATGCCTAACCGATTCCCTGATTTGGTCATGAGCCATTTCTCGGAAATGGTGAAAGTATTATTGCTATTCGGCTTTGAGAGTCCGTGATGTTTGACCCGGAGCACACCTGTGAGATTGGGGATGGGTTTACAAGTTTGCAGGAACCCTTGACCTCATCATACCCTTGTTACCAGTGCAGTTCATGTCATGATACAGTTACTTTGGTTCCGGAGTTCTGGTTTTCTGGTTCTGGTATTCTTGATACTGTGGTCCAGAGATTTTCTTCAGAGGGTTGTGATTATCAGAGAGTGTGACTCAGTGGACTTTTGGTTTGTCAGTTATTCAGAGGGACCTTGTCAGTGGCCAGACTCTAGACAGTCTCAGATGACTATTTGTCCTTGCATTTGCATCTGCATTGCATCATTGCATCATTGCATCATTAATCATTGTTTTCTGTTTTCATTCACAGGTTCATATCTCTGCTTCCGGTTCCGGTATTCTCTTCAAAGATGGAAGATCCTCGCAAGCAGAATATTCATTTCAAGTTCTTTGATATCAAGGTTGGTTTGTTGAAAAAGATGGTAAAGCTGATTACACCCAACCAGGTAGAGAGATTCAGAAAAGCTTATGGGAGTATTCTTGATGTGGTGATAGAGCTAGATCCTTCAGAGAGGAGTGCCATTCATACATTGCTTCAGTATTATGATCCTCAGCTCCGTTGCTTCACCTTTCCTGATTTTCAGTTGGGCCCTATGCTGGAGGAGTATGCTTTGATCCTGGGTGTGCCGGTTCGAGATCAGGTTCCTTTCAATTCTGAGATGAGTAGACCAGCACCTGAGGCTATTGCTGAGGCTCTTTATTTGAGCCCTTCTGCTGTGAAGTCTTTGACCGTTATTAAAGGAGGAGTGTCAGGGTTTTCTTTGGAGGCTCTGGTGAAGAAGGCGGAAGAATTGGCTGTTGAAGAGGAATGGGATGCTGTCTGTGCTATCTTGGCTCTTTCTATCTATGGCATTATCTTGTTTGCTGATATGGAGAAGTTCATAGATATAAACGCCACACATCTCTTTTTGCTGAAGAATCCTGTGCCTACCTTACTCGGGGATTTATATTACTCGGTTCATTACAAGACTGAGAAGAAGAGGGGAGGTTTGGTCCGTTGTTGTGCTCCGTTATTTCATATGTGGTTGATGAGGCATTTGCCTAATACGGGAGTGTTTAGTGACCATAGTTTGATATGGGCTCAGAAGCTGGAAAAGTTGCTGGCCAAAGATGTTAGATGGTTCACTCAAAGGCTGCAAGGTGCACGTTTCATCACCAGCTGCGGGAGTTATCATAGTGTGCCTTTGTTGGGAATAACTGGAGGGATTAATTACAATCCAATCTTGTTAAGAAGACAATTAGGATATGCTTTGAGAGATGTGCCTGAAGATTTGAAGCTGACCCCTATTTTCTACTTCTCAGTGAAAGATAATATGCCCTTAGTGAGGAAGGTTGCGGGAGCTTGGAAGTGCATTAAAGGAGAAGGAATAGCCAGCTTTGGGAAGTGCAACAATCAGACATTCCCAGAGTACGAAGCTTGGTTGAAAGATAGAGCTAGAAGAGTTTTGTTGCCATTTTCAACACCGGTTCCCCCAGTTGCTGGGTCCATTGATATTGTGCCTCTAGAGGAATTCAAGAAGTTGGAAGCCCAGCTACATGCAGTCAAAGTCGAAAATACCGAGATGGTAAGCCTGTATCACCAAGCCAACAAGGCCAAGATTGAAGCCAAAGAGAAGTTGCTAAAGATGCACATGACTTTAGAGGCTAAGGAGAAGGACTTTGCAGGTAGAGAAGCACATTTCCGCAGGTTAGGGATGATGGAAGCCCAAAGAGAAGTTGAGCGCAAGAAGAAGTCAAAGACCCTCAGAGATGCTCGTCAGTCTATTGTCTGGTTGAAGGGACAAAGAGAGCAAGAGTTGAAGCAATATAAAGAAAAAGAAGAGTTCTTTGAAGTTCAGATGGCTTACAAGAAAGAAGAGGTGGAGCAGGCCCACAAGATTCGCAGAGAGAAGACCCAACAGCTCGCAGACAGTCAACAAGCCCTCGAAGCAGCACTTAAAGAGATTGAAGACCTCAAGTTGATGGCGGGAATCAAGAAGGTCAGGTCTGATGAGGGAGTTTCAGGATCCTCAGGCGGTGGTTGTGCTTCTTAGTTTGTTTTTGTATCTGGATTACCTACAGGCATGTTGTAGGAGTCCTAGCTGTTTGTTTCTCCTCTGCAAGAACTTGTACCCTATAGGGAATTCTGTTTTATTGTGCCTAATGGGATGAGCTATGTTATGATGTTTCTCACCATTTCTTGGTTTGCTTGCTATTATGGTTTGAATGTGGTTTCCTGCAAAGGTTTCTAAAAGTCGAGGATCAGTGCCCATCTGGTTTTCTTTGCTAAATACCGGAACTGGGGCATAAATGACCTGTGATTGGAAACATAAACAACTGCATTGCATCCATATAATCTGTTTGTTGTTTTGCAGGTAGTGTCTCAGTTACTAACATGTTTTGTGTTACAGGCACTATAGCTCCCCGTAAAGTTCGGGAACAACCAGCAGTGCACAGATACCCAACCAAGATTAACAGAGAGCGAGCCATGGACCAGATGCAGGCAGATTTGGCAGATCTGAGGCAGAGAATGGACAACTTCATGACGTTAATGGCCGGCATGGGGCAAAATCAAGAGCGTCTGCGAGAGATGGTTGAGAATCAGAACAGGAACGCTGCTACTGCTGCTAATGCTGATAATCATACCGGTGTGGGCGCACATCAGGGTGGAACTCCTGTTACACAACCAGGAGCGACTATAGTCAACGATGGGCTGCATAACCTTCAGATGGACAATCATGATGACCAGTTCACTCTACTTGATGAAGCTGAAGGTCAAGGGGTAGAAATGAGCAAGAGGTTCGAAGAGATGGCTGAGCAAATCAAGGCTATTCAGTCCCAGAGCTCTTTGGGATTCGATATAACAGACTTGGCCTTGGTTCCTGGAGTCAGGATTCTGTATAAGTTTAAAGTTCCAACCTTCGAGAAGTATAATGGCACTGCTTGCCCAAAGACCCATCTGCAATCATTTGTTGGGAGAATTGCCGCTCATACAGACAATGAGAAACTATGGATGTATTACTTTCAAGACAGCTTGGTGGGAGCTTCACTTGAATGGTACATGAAGCTCAGTAGGGTCAATGTCAAGAGCTGGAAGGATTTAGCTGAAGCCTTTGTGAGGCAGTATCAGTACAACATGGATATGGCTCCGAACCGCACGCAGTTGCAGCATATGGCTCAGACAGCAAAAGAAGGCTTCAAAGAATATGCCCAGAGGTGGCGTCAGCTAGCTTCCAGGGTACAACCACCCTTGTTAGAGAATGAAATGGCCGATATGTTTATGGGTACCCTCCAGGGGGTATTTCTTGAGAGACTAGCGTCGAGTTCTGCTACCAAGTTCAACGATATTGTCATTGCGGGAGAAAGGGTTGAAACGCTGTTGAAAATGGGGAAGATACAAGACCCCGGTGTTAGTAGCTCAAATGGAGCGAGGAAAGCTTTTATTGGACCTCCGAGAAGGAGAGAAGGCGAGACGAATGCTGTATTCAGTCGAAGCCAGGGTCGTGGTTACAGAAGACCCTATGAACATATGGCTGCTGTCACCATTCCTACAGTTCCCGTACAACAAGTGCTACCTCCACCACAACAACACCAGCAACAACAACAACCTCGAACCAACTACCAGCAGAGACCATATCAGCCGAGGCAGACTCGCCCGGCTAACAGGGTGATTGAAGCTATTCCGATGACGTATGCTGCCTTGTTGCCGAGACTACTAGATTTGAACCTTATTCAATTGAGGACTTTGGCACCACCACCTCCTGGAGAGCTTCCAGCTGGTTATGATGTCAACGCGCGATGCGCTTTTCACTCAGGAGCACCCGGGCACTCGACTGAGAAGTGCAGGGCACTGCATCACAAAGTTCAGGATCTTGTAGATTCCAAGGAAATCAACTTTGCGCCGCCGCCGAATGTCAACTCGAACCCCATGCCTAATCATGGAGGGGCAAGAGTCAATGCTGTTGAAAGTGATGACAAGTTGAGTTTGGTGCTGAGTATTGATGAAGTCAAGACACCTTTGAGGGTGGTGAAGGAGAGATTGTTGAAGGGTTTAGTTTTTCCTGGTTGCTGTCTTGATTGTGAAGACTGTATGAGTGCTGTGAATGGCTGTGAGAAATTGAAGATGGGTTTGCAAGGGTTGATCGATGATGGGTCCTTGCAGTTCAGTAAGGTTAGTAATGAAAAGGCTGATGATGTGTCAACCATTACTATCTTCTACGATGAAGCTGACATGCCCATCAGACAAGAGCCGTTTACCATTTACGCTCCTCAGATTAGTCCCGTGACTATAACTGTACCTGGGCCAGTGCCATACACCGATGATAGAGCCATTCCTTGGCATTATGGTTCCTATGTCTATGTGGCTGGACAAAAGATGGAGAGTAGACCTGTTGCTGACCTGACTATTGAAAATGTAGGAGGTGTTGGGGGTTTTACCCGAAGTGGTCGTTTGTTCGCTCCCCCCGCGCTGAGAAAGGATCCTGAGGCCGAGGCTTCGTCCAAAGACAAAGGAAAGCAGACTGCGAATGACGAGTCAACTACTCCCGTGGCTGGGCAGGGGACGTTTGAAAAAGAAGTAGAGGAGTTCATGAGGATCATCAAAAGGAGTGACTACAAGGTGGTTGATCAGCTGAACCAGACACCTTCAAAGATTTCTATCTTGTCACTGCTAATGTGCTCTCCCGCGCACCGAGAAGCCTTACTGAAAGTACTTCAAATGGCCTATGTTCCTCAAGAGATTACTGTCAACCAACTCGAGGCTGTTGTTGGAAGTGTCAATGCTAGCCATGGCTTAGGCTTCACTGACAGAGACCTCACTTCGGAGGGAAGGAATCACAACAAAGCACTACACATCACGATGGAATGCAAGGGCGCTGTGTTGTCTCATGTTCTTGTAGACACAGGCTCTTCCTTGAATGTGCTTCCGAAGAAGGCGTTGATGAAGCTTAACATTGATGGGATCGTCCTAACACCAAGTGATCTGGTTGTTAAAGCTTTCGATGGTTCAAGAAGATCAGTTTTCGGAGAGGTTGAGTTGCCTGTCAAGATAGGCTCTCAAGTCTTCAAAAGTGTCTTCTATGTTATGGACATCCAGCCTGCGTATAGTTGTTTGTTGGGCAGGCCGTGGATACATGCTGCTGGAGCTGTCACTTCAACCCTGCATCAGAAGCTTAAATACGTGGTGGACGGCCAGGTCATCACCGTTTGTGGGGAAGAGGATATATTTGTCAGCCACCTGTCAACGTTTAAGTATGTAGAAATGGATGGAGAAATCCACGAGACTTTGTGCCAAGCTTTTGAAGCAGATGTCAGTATCTTGACTCCGGTGAAGAAAAACAACGAGGGCACGTCCATTCATTCCTACCAAGAAGCAAAAGAGGTTGTGCAATCAGGCAATGCTCAGGGCTGGGGCAAGCTGTTGGAGCTGGAAAAGAAGGATGATAAATTCGGCTTAGGGTATCAGCCCGGTGGTTCTACTTCAGGTGGTAAGGCCATCACGTTCACAAGCGCTGGGTTGCTCGACCGCGATCAAATCTGTATGGCAAGCCAAGATGGGGATAGTGACAGAGACTGGGACAACAATTGGATCCGCCCGTGTGCGCCCGGCGAGGAGCTAGGAAATTGGTCTGCTGAAGACTTCAAGTCACCTGGCTCTCAAAGTAATTACTTTGTTTCCTTTTATTAGCATACTGCATTGTCAAATCCAGCATTCTGCCCAAGATGCTTGGATCCATTGTATTGGGCCACCATGTTTTGTATCGCATCGTTATTTTGCTATGGAATAAAAGGACATTTTCAGACAAACTGTGTTCCCTGTCTTTGTTTTTAAACTTTTTCACAAAACAATATATAAAAATGGCAATGTGTTTTTTCATTTTTGTTTTGCGTTAGCGTCTCTTTTTCAAAATAAGCAGATTCTGAATAAGCACATCATTTGTGCAGGGTTGATCATCCGGATTCCACTGATAACGTTCCTGCTATGACTATGCATGACTTTGATAATCCAGTCTACCAAGCTGATGAAGGGGTTGAGGAAGACTGTGACCTCCCTGAAGAGTTGGTCAGATTGTTGAAACAAGAGGAACGAGTTATTCAGCCTCATCAAGAGGAGATTGAGACCATCAACATTGGCGGTGAAGATGCAAAGAAAGAAATCAAGATAGGGGCCAATCTGCAGGCCGACGTCAAACAAGAGCTGATCAGTATGTTGAGAGAGTATGTGGATATTTTTGCTTGGTCATATCAAGATATGCCAGGTTTAGATACCGACATCGTGATGCATAAGCTACCCCTGAGAGAAGACTGTCCTCCTGTAAAACAAAAATTGAGAAGAACTCGCCCGGATATGGTGATGAAGATTAAAGAGGAGGTTCAGAAGCAGTGGGATGCCGGGTTCCTTGCCGTGACTAGTTACCCACCTTGGGTAGCTAACATCGTACCAGTACCTAAGAAGGACGGCAAGGTCCGGATGTGCGTTGACTATCAAGATTTGAACAGAGCAAGCCCAAAGGACGATTTTCCGTTGCTACACATTGACGTGTTGGTCGACAATACTGCTCAATTCTCAGTGTTCTCCTTCATGGATGGATTCTCCGGTTATAATCAGATAAAAATGGCGCCAGAAGACATGGAGAAGACAACGTTCATTACCCCGTGGGGGACATTCTGCTATAAAGTCATGCCCTTCTGTTTGAAGAACGCCGGGGCAACTTATCAACGGGCGATGGTCACATTGTTCCATGACATGATCCACAAGGAGATTGAATGTTATGTGGATGATATGATTGCAAAGTCCAAAGACGAAGAGGAGCATTTGGTTAACCTAAAGAAGCTATTTGATAGATTGAACAAGTACAAACTGAGGTTGAATCCGAACAAGTGCACTTTCGGAGTGCGTTCCGGAAAATTGTTGGGTTTCATTGTAAGTCAAAGAGGAATTGAGGTAGATCCTGCTAAAGTGAAAGCTATTCAAGATATGCCTGCACCGAGGACAGAAAAGGAAGTGCGCAGGTTCTTAGGTAGATTGAACTACATTTCTCGGTTCATATCTCATCTAACTGCCACGTGCGAACCGATATTCAAACTGCTAAGAAAAGAGCAAACAGTCAGGTGGAACGATGATTGCCAAAGAGCTTTCGACAAAATAAAGGAATATTTGCAGGAGCCTCCAATTCTGATGCCTCCAGTGGAGGGAAGACCGTTAATCATGTACTTGACCGTGTTAGAAGGGTCGATGGGGTGTGTGCTCGGCCAACATGACGAGTCTGGTCGAAAAGAGTACGCCATTTATTACCTTAGCAAAAAGTTTACCGACTGTGAATCCCGATACTCACTGCTCGAGAAAACTTGCTGCGCTTTGGTATGGGCTGCTCGCCGACTGAGGCAGTATATGTTGACTCATACCACACTGCTCATTTCCAAGATGGATCCTGTCAAGTACATCTTTGAGAAACCAGCATTGACCGGAAGGGTTGCTAGATGGCAGATGATTTTAACTGAATACGACATCCAGTACACTTCTCAGAAAGCCATCAAAGGAAGTGTATTGTCAGATTACCTTGCTCAGCAACCTCTTGAGGATGACTATCAGCCAATGAGATTTGATTTCCCTGATGAGGACATCATGTACCTCAAAACAAACGATTATGAGGAACCACTTCCAGAGGAGGGACCTGACCCTGAATCCAAATGGAAGTTGATGTTTGATGGGGCCGTCAATATCAATGGTCGTGGAGTTGGTGCCGTACTCATTAATCCTGAAGGTGTCCACTTACCCTTCGCTGCCAGAATTACTTTTGGCTGCACCAACAATGAAGCGGAATACGAGGCGTGTATAATGGGAATAGAGGAGGCAATTGATCTTCGGATTAAGAACCTCGATATATTCGGAGATTCAGCCCTCGTCATTAACCAAATTACCGGCAAGTGGTATACGCATCAAGAGCATCTAGTTCCGTACAGGGATTATGCTAGGAAACTGTTGACATTCTTCACGACAGTTGAGCTCAAATACATACCACGTGACGAGAATCAGTTTGCCGATGCTTTGGCCACTCTCTCTTCGTCGATTAAAGTCCTGTGTTGGAATTTTGTGCCCAGAATTGACATATCCAGGCTTGACTCTCCAGCTTATGCTTTCTCTGTAGACGTCGTGTCTGACGAGAAACCTTGGTATTTTGATATCAAGTTATTCCTGGAAAAGCAAGAATACCCAACAGGGAAATCTTCCAAAGACAAAAAGACCTTGAGACGACTTGCTGCTAGTTTCTTCTTGAACACAGACATGGTTTTGTACAAGAGGAACTTCGACATGGTTTTGCTCAGATGCGTGGATAGACACGAAGCAAGCCTGTTAATGCAGGAAGTCCATGAAGGATCTTTTGGTACCCATGCAGGGGGGCATGCCATGGAAAAGAAATTGCTGAGATCAGGGTATTACTGGATGACAATGGATGCAGACTGTTGTTCATTCACTCGAAAATGCCACAAGTGCCAAATATATGCAGATAAAGTGCATGTTCCTCCTAACCCGCTCAACGTCATGTCATCTCCTTGGCCTTTCTCTATGTGGGGCATTGACATGATCGGGAAGATCGAGCCAACTGCTTCGAACGGTCATCGCTTCATCCTGGTCGCGATTGATTACTTTACCAAGTGGGTAGAAGCAGCGTCTTATGCCAATGTCACTCGTCAAGTGGTGGCAAGATTTCTGAAAAGAGATATCATATGCAGATATGGAGTGCCCGAAAGGATCATTACTGATAATGGTTCTAATCTCAACAATAAGATGATGGCAGACTTATGTCGGGATTTCAAAATACAGCATCACAATTCTTCTCCTTACCGACCAAAGATGAATGGTGCGGTAGAGGCAGCTAACAAGAATATCAAGAAGATTGTGCAGAAAATGGTTGTTACCTACAAAGATTGGCATGAGATGTTACTGTTTGCTTTGCATGGGTACCGAACGTCAGTCAGGACGTCAACAGGGGCAACTCCCTTCTCTCTAGTGTATGGTATGGAGGCGGTCCTGCCTGTTGAAGTAGAGATTCCTTCACTGCGCGTGATGATGGATGTCAAGCTGGATGAGGCTGAATGGGTGCGTACTCGTTACAATCAGCTATGTCTAATTGAGGAGAAGAGATTAGCGACTATCTGTCATGGTCAGCTTTATCAGAGGAGAATGAAGCGGGCATTCGACCAACGAGTACGTACTCGAGAGTATCGAGTGGGAGAGCTTGTGTTGAAGAGAATCGTTCCTCCAGGTTCAGATAACAGGGGCAAATGGACCCCAAACTACGAAGGACCATTCATAGTGAAGAAAGTCTTTTCAGGAGGAGCACTGATGCTCACCACTATGGATGGAGATGACTTCCCATCCCCTGTTAACTCGGACGCAGTTAAAAAATACTTCGCATAAAGAGACCCGCTGGACACAAAAACAGAATGTAAGTCCAGGCAAGAAAAGGGCATCCCGGCGAGCTAAAAACAGAATAAAAAGCTCGGGCAAAAATTAGGGAAATAAATATATAAGAATGTACACCCGCTGAGTTGAAAAGCCACATTGGACAGCTCAGGCAAAAAGGGGTATCCCGGTGGATTGAAAACCCGAGAGGGCAATCCACGCAAAATAAGGGAATAAGCGAACAACTGCGATCCAGGTTATCTGAACCACGTCATCGTTTCGTACAGCTTGACAAGGTCGGAAGGATAGGAAACAGTTCCCTCGTCCTCTCAGAAAGCCAAAGCAGAATGGAGAGTCTTGAAGACATGCAGGTCATAGCAGAAATGGAACTCCTTGGAATGCCGTATACATTGCCATTAGGATAGTTTCTTTTCTCAATTTTTATAGTGGCTACCTCTTTCCAGGTGGTTGCTTCCTGATGTAAAATCTTTTCCTATTCAGAGGCCATTCAATAAAATAATATTCAGTCAAAAAGCTGTGTGTGTTTATTTTTGTTTGCGAAATGTCCTGAATTTTTGGCAAAAATAGCATTGCATCTAAATTTGGTGATAATTTTGAAAAGAAAACTGACATGCAGGGAAACTGTAACCCTCTTTGAGTGTCGGGTGACGATGGATGAACCGATCATTCCATGCAAATCCCCGGGACACACGTGTGTTTTCTGTTGTTGCAGGTTGCAGGATGGCGTCACATTCTCTCAAGCAATTTACTCTTCCCCAAGCAGAGATTTCTCCCAGCAGGTATCTGAAAGCCTGACCTGTCCAGCAGAGATTTCCTCCAACCAAGCCTTGGCAGCAGCCCAAGCAGGTTCTCCTTCCCCAGTGAAGTAGCAGTCCATTCTTCCCCAGCGGAGTATGCCTAGCAGGTACCTGAGAGCATGTTATCATCAGAGGTGGAATTAACAGTATTTTATCATCAACAAGAGTCCTCCCCAGCAGGTGTGACTGAAAACTTGATATCCCTTCAGAGTCTTGAATCATCAGATGCTCTCCCCAGCCAGAGTATTTGACCAAGAAGCTTCCCCAGCCAGGGCTGAAGATGATCCTGTCCCCACAGAGTTCATATTTGATTTTCACCTCCGTCCGTGAAATATTTCTCAGCCAAGTTGCCATACTTTTGGGTATTTGATGATATAGCCAGGTATTCATCACCTCAGTCAGAGTGAGTATCCAGACCTCTTGACTTGTCTTCCCCTGCAGAGTTGTATCTCTTGCTGCCAATCAGGCATTTGTCTACCGCTCGTCTACGTTTGTCAACACTCGTTTGTGTTATCCCTAAACGGAGTTCTCCCCAGCGTTGGGGATACTTCTTTATTGTTGCTCGTCTGCATCTTTCAACACCTGTCTATGTTGGCTCTGTGGTATTGCTCGTCTGCCTTCCCCCAACATTGGCTTATGATTACCTTGATATTGTTCGTCTACAATTTTCTAACACTCGTCTGTGTTTGGTTGTTGTTGCTCGTCCACAATTCCTCAACACTCGTCCGTGTTCTGATATGATATTTGCTGTTGCTCGTCTGCAACCTCCCCAACACTCGTCTGTGTTTGGTATTGGATCCTTCGCTGCACTCGTTTGTGCCTTGATATGTATTCTCTGCTGTTGCTCGTCTACAACTGTCCAGCACTCGACTGTGTTTATTTGAAGCTCGTCTACTTTTATTCCCCAGAAGTCGTCTGTGTTCTGAAGCTCGTCTGCTTTGCTTGGATACTCGTCTGTATCATCCCCAACACTCGTCTGTGCTAGCTTACATCTGTATGTGAAGATTTGCGGTTTACCCTGATATTTCTGTTGCTACTTCAAATGCTCGTCTGTGTTTGAATCTCTGGTATTCGTCTATACCAGTTGCTGATACTCGTCTGTATCATCGCCTGAAACGCTCGTCTGTGTTTCTCAGATCATCGTCTGATACTCGTCTGTATCATTGACTTATGGCACTCGTCTGTGTTATCTTGATGATCATCCAATACTCGTCTGTATTGAAGAGGTTTCGAATCCTGACAGTGGGAATTAAATGTCGAAATGGTTACCGGTCCTGGCATAACAGGTAAATCCGAAGGAGGCTCGTCTGTCTCAGGCACCAATTATTGTTGTTGCTGCACCTGGCGTAACAGGTTTGTTAAGAAGACTCGTCTGTCTTATACCATATATCCGCGGATAATATATGAAGAAGGTTCGTCTACCTTGATTGCATGTCTACCCCACAGACTTAAATGCATTACCGGTCCTGGCGTAACAGGTAAATCCGAAGGAGACTCGTCTGTCTCATGCTATATGCATTGTTTTGAGGACTCGTATGTCCAGCTCCTGGCGTCACAGGATGGTTTGAAGACTCGTCTGTCTCAGTTATTGTCATTGAAGTGTGTTGAGGACTCGTATGTCCAGCTCCTGGCGTCACAGGATGGTATGAAGACTCGTCTGTCAACTTGTTATTATTCCAGATATCAGTTTCAGCTTGGAAGAAGATCGTCTGCTTCTTCTCTTCTTCATACCCCCAGAGCGTCATCTGGTTGGGTTTATTTCCCGGGGTTGCATTTTTTGTCAGAGTGCAAATTTCTGGTCTTCTTGGTATTCAACCACAGTTTATCTCGAATGGTCGATAGCCCGTGCTATCGTCCTTTTCAGATTAACTGATGTTTGAATAGGGGCAGCTGTAACACCCCAAAATTTGCCCTCTCATTTTCATATTTAGCATATCACTTTGCATTTTGCATAGCATTTTGCATTCATAGCTTCATGAAATAATCAAAAACATTGCATCATAACCATCACAGCAGGGACATAGGTTTGTGATCAGTGAACAAAGCAACTAAAGGCTATACAAAGGCAATCAAAGGGCCATATAGCTTCTCAACCTTGTGCAAATGGTCCACAACATCCCACAAGTATTCACTTGAAGCCACAAGTCCTATACAGAGGTGCTTTGATCAAGGGAGGCAAGCGGTGCAACATTTCCCAACAAAAAGGAGTCGGATGTGGGTTTCTAAGGAACTGGGCTTATCAATGAGACTTTGGTCCAAGCATGGTTTCATGGTTTTCTACATGATGTCAAGTACCTATGGTTCAAATTTCACCTTTGGACTCATTTTGGAAGGCCCTCGATTGTCAGTTGATTGAAAATCAGAAAATTGGAGAAAAATCAACCAGGATGAGTAAAAAGTCAACTCTTGAATTTTTGGGATCAAAATCATGAAATTATGGTCACAAGGCTCTTAGGGACCAATTTGGATCAAGAAATAATGGAAAAAAATCAAGAAAACTAAAACTTACCATTTTTTGGAAAGTTTGGGTTTCCAAAAATGGCAAGTTTTGGTCATCTTTGTAGCCACTTCAAGAGAGGTTTTTTCCCAAAATAAGAGTCCTATGAAAAGTATACCTTGAGAAAATGAAAGAGGACATCCTAAGCTTCAAAACCATATGTGGAACTCCTTCATAGGATCAAAATTGAGAAAGATATGGCCATTCAAAGTTTGAAAAAAAAAAACAAGGCAATGCAGCAGGATGAATCGATTCATCGTGTTATGAATCGATTCATAATAGTTAAAAAAACTGTTATGAATCGATACATCCATGTATGAATCGATTCATAATGTGTTTTTTTGCTAAAATTAGCTTTCTCTTCAGTATGTATCGATGCATAACCTTATGAATCGATTCATGATGCTGTTTTTTGCCATTTTGCTGCTGTTTTTGATGCAAAACAAGGGGGAATGCTATGCTATCTTTGGGGTTGAAAGTGGAAATGATTGGTACACATTCTATAGCTCATTTAGCTTCACTTTGGCCTCAATTCAAGCTTCACCATTGCTACTACATCAAAGTGGTCTTCACCACAAATGTTCATGAGCTAGAGTACACTAGATTCATTGGTTTCAAGCTGAATTATGCCATTGATCCTTGTTACATCAGCAAGTTATCATTGAATGTATGCAGGTCCATTCTAATTGTTGTGCATCCCACAAACTAGAGAGTAAACTCAAGCTGAAATCCTTGAACTACTAAGCTTGTGTTCCACTTCACTAATCTCCATCATAAGCTTCATGGTGTTGGATGCATTAGATTGGTTCTAATTGAAGAAAGTTCTAGAAATCCAGTTGGCATAACTGTCCCAACTAACTTCACTCACTTAACTCACTTCACTCAGTTAACCAAGGCTTGTTAACTCTGGTTCTAACTGTTAACTAGAGGTTCAAGGCTCTATATAAGGAGGAGTGGTGCTAGAGTGCAAGGTTCAGCTTCATTCTTCACTAAAATCATACCAAATTCTCCAAGTTTTCTCTGCATTTTCTCTGCAAAATCACTGCATTTGGAAGGATCAAGCTTGCATAACCATAGCATTGATCTTCTCCTTCATTGTGCTTCATCTAACACCATTCATAGAGCATTTTTCATGGAGTTTTGAAGCTGAAATTTTGGAATTACTTCTTCTGAATTTTCTGCATTTTGCTTCCATACTCCTTGGTCTTCATCTACAACACTTCAATCTTCATCAAATCATCATCAACATCAAGATTTGAAGCTTATTCATGGAGTTTATGGCTTGAATCCTCCAAAATTTACTTCTGAATTTTTCTGCATATTCATTAATTCCTCAAGATTCTTCACCAACAAAGTGTTTATTTCACTTCACAAAGAATCAATCTCAATCAAGGAAGCCATAGGAACCTCCTCTCTGGTTTTCTTCAACAAAATTCAGCACTACATTTCAGGTTTCATATTCAATTCTTCTGACATGAATTCTTATTTTTCTTGTTGTTTTATGTTGATTGAAGCTCAATAGGAGCAATGCTTGTGCTGGCTAGTTGATATGCACCCTAGGTGCTTAGATTCAATTGTTAGGTTGATTCTTGTGAGCTTCGATTTGCATTGTTTGTGAACATTAGGAGAAAACTAAGCCTAGGTTAGTGATGTGCTTGAGGAGACGAATCTATCCATGGCCTCATTTTTCAATTTGGTGAACATTTGTCCAAGCCCTAACCGGAGAGTGATCGGAGAAGATGACCGGAGTTTAGCTCCGGTGACCGGAATAGTGAGTCTAGCATTAGGATGAGAACATGTCACAACCGTTAGATCAGTTTCCATCCAGTGCACCAAAATCTTCCACCACATTAAGGAACATGTGCCAACCATGTGCCATCATTTATGAAGAGTTTTTTTCAGACCACTATCTGCACCCCTGCATGTGTGAGTCCAGCCCAATTCAGTTCATTTTTTCACTTCCTGCACCTCCCTTCATTTCTTTTATTTCTCTTTCCTATGTTTGTTTTCATATAATTCAGTTTGATTTTAATCCATTAAAAATAGTTCTATTCATCTAAAAATTCTCAAATAAATCATGGATATTCCTTTTTGTTTCTAGTTTTTTATCACATTTTTATTTTATTTTTTTTCATTGATCCACGTGCCAGAATTAAATCTCCATTGCACATAGCTTCTTTTGCTTCATTTCTTGACCAGTCTGTCTTGTCCATTTTATACAGCTTTCAATATTTGGAGTTTTGATCCCATTCTTTTAGCATTGTGTTCCTGAGATCTTGTAGTTTTCATGTGATTTTTCTCAGAATTTTTAGAAAATTATTTCTTGAGTTTTGGTCAGGTATCTTGTGATGTAAGTTTTCTGTCCTAACTTGTGTTTGTACCTCCATTTGATCTAGTTCCTTTCTGAATTTTTGCAAATCCTTTTGGCAAGTTGATATGATGTGTTTGAAGATCATTTGGTTTCAGTTGTAGAATTTTTAGATGGCTGATTGATTATTTGTGGATTTTTGTTCTCACCTTGTCCCATTTTGCTTCTTTTGGTTCATTAGATCTCTTATAGGCTTAGAAGGGCACTTGTGCCAACTTTTTCTTCTCATTTGGGGTTCCTTTGGGGTTTGGTTACCTTCCTGGTCCTAGGATAGGTTTTGTTTCTTCTGAATTTTTTAGGTTTGCTTCTTATTCAAGTCATTTGTTTCTTTAAGTGTTTAAATTCCATCTTTTGATTCCGTTGCTTTTATTTTGGCATTGTTTGGTATTGTGTGACTTCTCTCTTCATCTTGCTGGCCTCTTAGGCTATTCTTCATATCATTTTGATTCTGTTTTTGAACTTTGTGCTTGTATTCATTTGTGCATGCTAACCTTGCAGGGGCTATGGTAAGTGTGAGATGTGGGAATTGAGTTCAACATCTCCAATTCTCATCTCTTCCTTTTATGTTTATGTGAACTAACCCTCTTTTGTTGGGCCTAGGCCTTTCTCATCCTTTCTTCTATCTTCTTCTTCCTTCTTCATTAGGATAGAAACCTCACCAACCCTTAGGACATCCATGCATGTTAATACTTAGGATTTTTTTAGTCCCCTTTAGAATTTTTCCTTTGAGATCCTTTGGCGCTCTCTCTCTTCTCATCTTCGAACTTAATTTTAATTCACTTAATAAAGGTTGAGTACTTTCATGTGACATGAGACTTTGCTATGAGATTCTCACATGCGTTCCATTTCGGGGCGAGGTGTGAGTCATCACTCGTGGTGGATAGGTCTTAGCATGAGTACCTCACAAAGAAAAGCTAAAAAAACACTTCTTAACCAAAAAACCACAAAAACACTTAATAATGGTAATAGGTCAGTGTGCTTAAGCCTTCACTTGTGGGACTAGCTTTGGGGATTTCCTCCATAGATAGGTGTGCCTCTTGCGCATTCCATTTCGGGATGATGTGAGGCGTACACATCCCATTGAGTAAGACTTGGGTACACTTACCTATGCAAACTTTCACTCATAAAAGCTTCTAAAAAGCACCAAACAAACAATAAGCGTCTTTCCTTCGGGAATTCTTTTCTCACCTCATTCGCTCCGTCCGCGAACTTGCTCCTACTTGTCATCTTGCAAGACGGTTACGCACTCGTCGTCCGAGCCTGCAACACCTGAGCAATGGCATAGGCAGTTCAAGCTCTAATTCACAAGCAATTTCCTTGTTATCCCTAGTTAGGGGAACTACGGCGTCTCTGATCCTCATTATCCCGATGAGGTACGTAGGCAGCGGGGTAGGGCCCGTTCGAGCACACTCTTTATTTTCCCTACATTTTCCCCTTTTTATTCTCATTCTCTTATTTCAGTTCTTTTCTCATTTCTCATTCCCATTCCAGTTAGCGGTTTTATTCAGCATCATTCTTTATTTCTCACCCTTTGAAACAGAACAAGCAAGCGTGGATCCCGTCGGGTACGGCGGATGATCTGGGGTGCTAATACCTTCCCAGGTCGTAACCGACTCCCGAACTCAGATCTTTGGTTCGCAGGACCTTGTCCTTTCCTTCTTCCTCAGGTTTGTGCAACATTACCTTTCCCATTCTTTTGGGATAAAAAAGTCTGGCTGGCGACTCTACCTTTTCCGCGCCACTTTCGCGTTTGTACTAGGATGAAAATCCCGGGAGCGACACTAAGCAAACCAAACAAACTTATACAAGTAACCTCACACAATGGCATAAATGCCATCAAACAAATAGGGTTAGGAGATGAAAATAAATGATCATAAAAGGCAACTTCAATCATAAGCAAGAAAACACACATCAAACAACATTCAAAATTGTAAAAATGTACCTTAAGTGACCTAAGTCAGAGGCTAATTGCTTGTTAAAAATTTATGCAAAAAATCAAAACCAAACTACCTCAAACAATTGGCTAAAGTTGCATAAGAATCAAGAAGGAAAGATGCATAAGATGATGACCAAAATGCAATGCAAAATGATTTTAAAAAACGAGGAAAAAATGTTTTTAGGTATTTTAGGATGGTGATGAATAAATGCAAAAGGTTTAATGAGCTATGCAAAAGAAAAGTTTGAAGTTGAACTATAAAAAAAGAACCCTTTTTAGAAGAAATTATGAAAAATATTATGAAAAATGATTAAAATCAGAAATAAAAAATATTTTAATATTTTAATATGTGAAAATAGTTCATGAATATTTTTGGGATTTTTGGATGTATTAGAGTATTTTATAAAAATAAAACTTGAAACAATATGAAAATAAAACAAAAATAAAAGAAACACAAGCCAGAGGTGTATGGGAAGTAATTCTCACGTTTCAAACCAAGCATGGGCCTAAAGAGGGGGTTTGAAAAGCAATCCAGGTCCAGTCCAATCATTAATGCATGTCAAACAAAAATATTATGGAACTTAGTCAAACATTGACTCCAAACACAACCATCAGATCCATCTAATGCACAAGGTTCAATCAATCATATCAAATAGTAAACACATTCAATGGTCCAGATCACGCACACACCACAAGCTACCCAGGGACACACACACACACATACTTATTATGAAAACAAAAGCACGTGATGGACATCATCCCATTTTAATGCGCTGGCAGCTTTTAAACCGTTAGATAAAAAACATGAAGGGTCCTGATTGCGTCTTCTTCAAACATTTAGCTGGCCTAAAAATTAGAACCAGGTGCCGGAGCCCTAGCTCCGATCACCATCTCCGACAAGCAACTCACAATTTTTTTCCAGAAATTAAAAACTCCATAGTTCTACTCTATTTTTCAAGCTAAATCCAAATATCCAGTTTGTTTTATCATACAATACACATAAAGTACAAATCAAAGCAAATAAGATTGAATCTAAAAGTTTCAGATCCACAATACTCTCATGATACACATCCATTTTTCAAATAAATTATATCAGGATTATCACCACACTTAAGAGAACACAATGCACACAAGAAAATCAAGATCTAGGAGCATGAAAATGGACCTACCTGAAAAGTTGCATAGATGAAAATACTCCTAGAAAACCATCTGAGAGTTGCAGATCTCTTCCTTGGAACATCTAATTGAAAAATAAATAAAATTAGAGCTTGGATTTGGCCTGGTTCTAAGGATTTGAAGTTGAATCCTCTTGAACTTGACTTAATGAATTCCATGCTCAAAGCTTTAAACAAAGGTTGATCTATGATCTATAGAGTTCACTGATAAAAAATATGGAAAGAGATCAACAAAAAACCTTGTGGAAAGAGAGATTCGAAGCAAGGAAGTTTTGGTGCAATTTTTTGAAATCTGAAAAATGGTTGAACTCTAGCCCTAACCAGTGGGGTTAAGAGCTTTTATGTGATGATTTTTAGGCCTAACCATAGTTATAAATCCATTGGATGTGTGGTTAAAGAGTTATGAAGGAATTTGCAAACATGCAACTTGTGATGTATGCGATCATTTTCACGTGCATGAAGGCTACCGTGTGTATGTATCACTCACACTTTATGTACTGATCAACCTTGGATTTGATTTAGTCTTTAGTTGTGCATGAATTGTGAGTTTTGATCCCTTTTGCAAATTTGCATATTATGAAATGCATGGGAAATACCCCATGAAAAGCCATGATTCAAAGGCCAATTTTCACTAAATAAAGTGTACTTTGACATTATGAACTGAATTGGACAATTGGAATAAAAAAAGAACCATTTAGAAGCCTTTTGCACAAAGTGGAAATTTTGGAATGCATGAAAACCTTAAAAACCACCCTTGAGTCTTTTGGCCATAACTTTTGATCCACACATGATATGAAGATGATCTTTTACTTTCTGGAAAGGGGAGAGAATGATCTTCAACTTTCATGTTTGGAAAAAATCCATTTGAAGCATTTTGGATGATAAAAAGTCAAGTTGAATGTAACTTTTGCCCTAAGTCTTGATTCTTAATGAATGGTAGAATTATTGACATTTCATGACCATGGGAAGGTGTATGTACCTGCAAATATGATTTTGACCTTAAAAATCCACAACTGACTTTTCTTTCTCCACAATTGACTTTTGCTTAGATCACAAGTAACTGCCTGAATGAACCCCTCCATGAGTAACTAATGTACCAAATCTCATCCATGAACACTTGGTAAAATATAGAAGACCATGAGAACAAGTAGGAACCAAAATCTCCTCAAGAAGCCTCTTGAATTCAAAACCCTAGTTTGGGTCAGTTTTGTAGGAGGTGAAGCTTTGAGCGAGCTTCTTGATGAAATCAACTCTTCTAGGGACTTGAGGTACCATTTGAGCTTGTGTGAGATGTAAGAAACCAATGAGACTTGTTGGAAGACACTTGTCTCTTGTCCTTGGATTTAGATGATCACAACTTTGACAATCACTGATCACATGCCCTATGCTTACCATGAATTATATGCTTCATCTTTCTATGTTAGGGATGCAATGCAAAGTATGATAATGATATGCTAGATGATATGAAAATGAAAGGGAAAATTTTGGGGTGTTACATCTGTCCCTATTCAATTATCTATTAATCTGAAAAGGATGAGGACATCGTTTATCAGACGTTCAAGATAAACTGTGATTGAATACCAAACCAGACCATACAAATTTGCACTCTGTGGAGAAGAAGAAAAATGGATATAAACCCAACCCAAGAAACTCTTCTTGGAGAACTCTGATGTGGTGAGTAGTAACCAATGATATAACGAAGAACTGTCTTTTGTACGACGCCAGACGACTACTGAATTACCACAACGATGGTGGACTTTGCACCCTATCTTTTTTTTATGAAGCTAGACGACTACTAGCCTGCCACAATGACGGTGGGCCTTAAAAATGTCTTTTGTACGAAGCTCGATGACTACTAGCCCGCCACAACAACGGTGGGACTTAGAAATGTCTTTTGTACGAAGCTAGACGACTACTATCCTCACACAACGACGGTGGGCCTTAGAAATGTCTTTTGTACAAAGCTAGACGACTACTATCCTCACACAACGATGGTGGGCCTTAGAAATGTATTTTGTATGAAGCTAGACGACTACTAGCCTTTCACAACTCTTGTGGGCCTTAAAAATGTCTTTTATATAAAGCTAGACGACTACTAGCCTGCCACAACGATGATGGGCCTTGGTGCAACCAAGTCTGTAATAGACGAGCAATGATCAGGATCCTGCATCTGAGACATACGCTGTAAGATCCTCTTCTTGAAGTATGCATTCAATCTACCAAATAGATATGCCTTCTAAGGTCAAATCCACTGAGAATAGATTTTTTATTTTGTACGAAGCCAAACGACTACTGGCCTGCCACAACAATGGTGGGCCTTGGAAATGTATTTTATGTGAAGCCAGATGTCTACTGACCTGCCACAAAGTTGGTGGGCCTAAAAACTGTCTTTTGTACAAAGCTAGATGACTATTATCCTGTCACTATGACGCTGGGCATTAGAAATGTCTTTTGTACGAAGCTAGACGACTATGAGCATGCCACAACGCTGGTGGGCCTTAACAATGTATTTTGTACAAAGCTAGATGACTACTAGCCCGTCACAACGACAGTGGGCCTTGAGAATCTTGAGAAAATAATTCATAAAGGGAATGACCATGTAGGGGAAAACTCCATATGTAGAACTCCGTTAGGAATGAGAACGTCCTGACTGACATTCTACTGAGGAACTAACCAAATATACTCTGACAAATATATGACTCTTGCTGAGGAGCAAATGATCGGTGAATCGATCTCGGGAATCCTTGATAGGATAACATCATGTTAGAGAAGAAATATGGACAAATCTGTCTGATTAGACTCGTTACACATGCCAACAATAAATTGGCAACTATTGGGGAATATTTCGATAATGGGAGTGAATCCCAATTCTGAAACTCTGTGGGGAAATGGAAATCTCCTGACTCGGCTGAGGAAGATGTTTTATAAAGACTTATCTAGGGAGAAGATTTGATAATCTAAACCTCTGTGGGGAATAAGAGTATTCAACTAGCTGTTAGGAATACTTCACCATGAGAAGATAACTCCGTTTGGAGACTATCACTTGCTCAATCACCTTTGGAATTCTGATGGGGAAACCATTCTACTCTGACTCAGCTGGGGAAGGTTTCAATCTTAGACTCCACCGAGGATGATGTGTATGAACCACCATTCTGCTGGGGATAAGAGATAAAAAGACCTCTCAGTGGGAATACTCTCTGCTTGGGGAATATCACCCTTTAACACCTTCTTGCTCTGACAAGTTCTTGAGAAAGATTACTAACTGTACAGACTTTGATTGGGGAACAAATCTCCATAATGCTTTGTGATGATAAAGATTCTGTCTTATAAGCTTTGGCTACAAACCCTGCAACAAAAATGCACACACATGCCCCGAGGATTTGTTGGTTTGAATTCACCACCCGATATTATTCAACATTCAAAGCAATTTTAAATGTTTTCCCCTGCATGTTATTGTAAGGCCATAATGTTTAAATGCAATGTTGTTTATAAAACATCCAGGACATTTTTGCAAACAAAACATTAAAATAAAAACAAAGATAAAGTTTTTTGACTGAATAATTATTTTCATTGAAAGGCCCTGAATAGGAAAAGTACATCAGGAAGCAATCCCCTGGAAAGAGGTGATCGCTATAAATTGAGAAAAGAAACTATCCTAATGGCAATGTGAAAACGACATCCCACTGAGTTTCAATTCTGCTATGACCACTATGTCTTCAAGATTCGTCAGATTATTTGCTTTCAGAAGAGGAGGATTTGACTGATTCCCATCCTTTTGGAGATTTCTAGATTGAATGAGACAATGATGTAGTACATATAACTCAGATCATAGTCGTTCGCTTAATCCCTCTTTTGCATGGACTGCCCTTTCGGGTTTTCAATCCACCGGGATACCCTTTTTTCCTGAGTTTTCCATTGCGGATTTTCAACTCACCGGGTGTACATTTTTTTTATATCCCTAATTTTTCCCAAACATTTTATTCTGTTTTTTGTTCGCTGAGATGCTCTTTTTTGCCTAGACTATTTATTCTGTTTTTGTCCAGCGAGTCTTTTTTATGCGAAGTATTTTTTATCGGCATTTGGATTGACAAGGGATGTTAAATCTTTGCCATCCATGGTTGTAAGAATTAAGGCTCCGCCTAAGAAAACCTTTTTAACCACGTATGGACCGTCATAGTTTGGAGTCCATTTGCCTCTGTGATCTATACTAGGAGGAAGGATCCTTTTGAGCACAAGTTCACCAACTTGATACTCTCGAGGACGTACTCTCTAATCAAATACCTGCTTCATCTGTCTCTGATATAGTTGACCATGGAATATAGCTACCAATCTCTTTTATTCAATCAAGCTCAACTGGTTGTACCTGGCACAAACCCATTTAGCTTCATCAAGTTTGACATCCATCATCACCCGCAGTGACGACATCTCAACTTCGACTAGTAGGACAACCTCCATACAGTACACAAGTGAGAAAGGTGTTGCCCTAGTGGATGTCCTTATTGATGTCCGGTACCCATGCAAAGAAAACGGTAACATCTCATTCCAATCTTTGTATGTCACCACCATTTTCTGCACAATCTTCTTAATATTCTTTTTGGCCGCTTCAACAACGCCATTCATCTTCGAATGATAAGGAGAAGAATTATGATGTTAAATTGAAGTCCCGACATATTTCTGCCATCATCTTGTTGTTAATATTGGAACCATTATCAGTAATGATTCTCTCGGGAACTATGTATCGGTGTAACACGGTGGGAGAACTGACTTTTAGTTATGTTTCGGATAGCAAGAGTCGCCACCGACTTTTATTTTATCCAAAGGAAAGGCATAAAAGAACAGGAAATACCTTAAGAGATATTTTTTAGGTCCGGGGGGTAGGTTATGTAAAGGGAAGGTGTTAGCACCCTTTACATCCATGATTATCCATGGGCTCTTAGTTACTTAGCTCACTTTGAATTGTTTTTGAAAAGTGTAGTGTGTGAATAGAAAATTTTCATATGAGTTAATAATGATCCATGTACGGATGCGTAAAAACTTGTTTTTGAAAATTTGTTTGAAATTTGTTTAAGTGTTTGAAAATTTGAATGAAGTGAGCAAGCAACTAGGAGGTACCTACCCTAAAATTTTAAGTCTTTCTTGTTCTTTATCCTTTAATTGGTAAGACTATCCCTACTATTAAGGAGTAGGTAGTCATTACCTTGGATGTAAGGGACATGTGAGGGACATTCTGTTTTATGAAGGCAACTGTGAGGTGTATTAAGCATTTAGGAGGGACTATCATCATTATTCGAAAAGGGACTTGATCTTTAAGGCAACCATTAGGGACTTGATGATTTTTCTTTTAAGGGACTTGCTTTATACACCCCACTTGACCTTATGATTAGGCAACAATGAGGGATAGCCTTAGAAATGTGAGATGGCGATTAAAAAATCGACTTACGTGTGTGAGTGTTCAATATTATTTATCTTTAATTAAAATGATCTAAATTTGATTTTAAGAGAATACATGTTTACACTCCCTAAATTACTAACCATAGCATAAAAATTAAATAAATTAAATATTACAAAATTACACCAAGAAGCAATTACATAATTATAATAATAATAAATAAATAGCAAAAATATAAAAAGCAAAATATAAATAAGTAAGCAAAAATAATAAATAAACAATAAATAAATAAATAGGGGTTAGTACTAATAAAAATTAGAAATAGGGTTAGTGAAATAATAATGGAAAATTAGATAATATTAGTGAAATAATAATAAACAAAAGTTAGTAATAATGTGGTTAATAATAATAATCAAAATAAATTGAGCAAAAATATTATAAGAGCAAAAATATTTAATATAGACAATTATTGGTAAATAGGAAGAAATATGAACAATTAAATAATTATTATGATATTTATGTACAAATTATTACTTTATTTTTAAACATATTATAATTATAAAGTTTAACTATTATAGACATATATTTAAAAATTATAAAAGTATTTACATATTGTATAAAAAATAGGTCATAATTATATTTACAAATTATATTAATTATATTAAATAAACATGTACATGATAATTATATTAGAATTTAGAAAATAAAAATTAGGTTTTTAATGAGTATTTAGAAAATAAATTAGGGTTTTGAAAATTAGGGTTTTGCTTAGAAAAATATTTTTTAGGGTTGAATAATATAATATACAAAAATTATTAATATACATATTATAATTATATAATAATTAATTTTTAAAATTAGAAAATAATCTTGAATATTTGAAACATAGAACACAATTATTTTATAGGATTATTTTATCATATATATCATTATTAATAAAAACCAAATTAATTAAACAAAATAATAAAAAAAAACAAAATAAAACAAACCTGGCTGGGATTTGAACCCAGGAGGCTTTGTTCATCAGAAGCAAGACACACCACCAGGCCAGCACATGCGCAGGCAGCAATGAGGAGGATTCAATCAGTTTTGTTCTTTGCCTAAAAAAATCAAGAAAAAAAAAATCATGAAGCAAAAAGGCCTGGGGTGGTGTTGAACCCAGGACCTTTGAACACAAGCAAACACGCATAACCGCCTGGCTGGAAGAGCCCATCTGGTAGTATGATGGCAACATAATATAATATATTAAGTCTCCTTGTTATCCTGAAAAAATAGCAAAATAATGGTACAAGGCAGGATTCGAACCCTGGCCCTATAGTCAAACATACGCATGGCTTTCCACTGGACCACACAGTCTGTGGTGATAACAAATCAACGAAATAAGATAAAATATTTTAAACAAGAATTCAAATTTCCTGAGCGCGCCATAGAACTCCTTCTTCTCCAAATTTCCTGCGAAATCAGTTGCACTTTTTCTTGCAAAGCTACCTGCGAATTTAGTTTTACAGGGTTTCCTAGGTTTATGTCAACGATCATGATACCTGTACAGTTTTGTCAAATTGAAACCACCAATGTAATCACCACATCATTTACAGTGTTATCATGTTATCACAATTCATTTATATTTGTTAAATCACAGGATCCCAATTCGAGCTCCAAAACCCTAATAATGGCGTTTTAAGCTTTAGGCCCTAAACCTCTAATCAAATGATCCAGAAAGTATCCCTAGGTCCTAACTAACACAAATCAAACACCAAAATCAATTAATATTGGTTAGATATATGAAATCGAAAAAACATAATTTTGAAGAGTAAAATTGATTCGGCTAGCATGATATTGTATGGTTTTGATGCAATGGATGATTGGTTTTGCTTCAAGAAGGTCCAAGGAACATCTTCATGTCTTCACAATACCTTTTCCTGTCCTTAAAAGAGGAATCCGAATTTGAATTTTTGATGAACTTTTGAAACTTTGAATGTGGTGTTTTTGGCTGCCAATCCGTGTTCTCTGCCTTGGTTCTTATTGTATTCTTATATGAGATGCAATTTAGGTCAAAAGATGATGGATTTATGGGCTTTTTGGAAGACTTGATGGTGAAGGAATGTCATGATCTTAAAGTGTGAAAAAATCAAATATTTGCCTTCCAATTTGGTCTAGCACGAATTTGTACAAGATCAAATCATGTTAAACAGCATTGATTAATTTCTAGAAGAAGAATCATGTCCAAACTTTGATTTTTTAGATTTAATTTTGATTTAATTTGATTTAAAATGAATAAAATTCAAATAAATATCAAATAAAAATATAAAAATCAGAATTTCTTACCATTGGGTCGTGCATGATGTTGTTGTATGGATTGGATCACAATTTGGCCAGCCCATTTGGAAAGAATTGGTTCTAGACCTCCATTTTCATCATAAACCATCACAAAATTTCCCAACTTTGCAAGGGCACATCTCCCTCATTTTTAATGGTATGAGGGTGTTCTTGGACATTTTGGAAAGCTTGAAGAGTACTCTAAACAACCCCACTGGTTTCATGTCCATATCTTTTACCAATCTCAAGTTATGCCCTTTTGAAGTTGTTGACTTTTGAAATGACCTATAATGTCTTAGCTCATACCTTCCAAATGAAGCATTTTTGGGCTTGGCTTGTGAGACACAAAGTTGTAGAGAATTCAATTTCCTTCAAAATGAGCTTTGAGTGGAGACTTGGTGATGAAGTATGTGAAAGTTATGGCTGGTCAAAGTTCAGTTGACTTTTACTGAGGAAACCCTAATTTAGAAACTCCTGATTCTTGATGATCTGAAATCTCCTTGATGAATCATGATCAAACCTTGATCAAATGATGAATTTTACTTCATATACTTGATGTTGGCAAAAAATCATGAAGTTTGACTTTGGTTTGACCATAGTTGACCTCAGTTTGACTTTTTAACTGCTTTGACTGATTTTGACTTATCTGATCATCTGACTGAGCAAACTTTTGAGAAAAGTCTTGAAACTTGTCATGGGGGTTCTTAAACACATATAAGATGTTATGAAGCTCACTTGAAGTCTTGGAAGTTCATTTAGCCTGATTAAAGTCAAAACCCTAATTTTGGATGCACTGCTTAGGAGGTGCATTGTCTGAGGGAATTGTCAACTCTTCTGACCAATTGTGAACCTTGTGAACCTTGTGAACCATCATAAAATGTCTTGTGAACCTCATGGGAGATATTGTGAAGCTTGTGAACCTTGTGAACCATCATAAAATGTCTCTGTAGACTTCATGAACCTCATGAAGGGTTATGTACACATTGTGAACCTTGTGAACCTTGTGAACCTTCAAGAAGTGACTTGTAGACTTCATGAACCTCATGAAAGGTATTGAAAGCATTGTGGAACTTATGAACCTTGTGAACCTTCATAAAGTAGCTTGTAGACTTCATGAACCTCATGAAAGGTCTTGTAAGTGTTGGGAAACTTGTGAACCTTGTGAATCTTCATAAAGTGACTTGTAGACTTTATGAACCTCATGAAAGGTCTTGTAAGTGTTGTGGAACTTGTGAACCTTGTGAACCTTCATAGAACACAAAGTCTTGTATTGTGAGGGAAAATTTTGGGGTGCAACAATCGGCAAATGATATCTCTCTTAAAAACTCTGGCTACCACTTGCTTCGTAACGTTGGCATAATATTTTGCTTCCACCCATTTGGTTAAGTAATTGATAGCGACCAAAATGAAATGATGGCCGTTGGAAGCTGTAGGCTCAATATTTCCGATCATGTCAATGCCAACATATCAAAGGGCCAATGAGATGACATGACATTCAGCGGGATCAGAGGCACATGCACCTTGTCTGCATAAATCTGGAACTTGTGGCACTTACGGGCGTATGAGCAACAATCAGAATCCATTGTCATCCAGTAATACCCCGATCTCAATAACTTCTTTGCCATTGCATGTCTTCCGACATGGGTACCGAAAGATCCCTTGTGCACTCATTTCATTAACATGCCTGCTTCTTGCTTGTCCACACATCTAAGCAAGACCATGTCAAAGTTTCTCTTGTATAACACATCATCAAAATTCAAGAAGAAACTAGCAGCAAGCCTTCTCAAAGTTTTCTTATCATTGGAAGATTCCCTAGTTGAATATTCCTGACTCTTTAAGAAGCACTTGATATCATGATACCATGACTTGTCATCAGACATTGCATTAACGGTAAACACATATGCAGGTATGTCAAGCCGGGATACATCTATCTTGGGAACATAATTCCAACTCATCACTTTGATCATCGAAGCTAAGGTAGCCAACACATCGAAAAACTGGTTCTCATCACGCGATTCATAATACAACTTTACTATTGTAAAGAACGTCAATAGTCTTCTCTAATCCTGGTATAGAATTAAGTGAGGTTGGCGAGTTTACCACTTATCGGTAATCTGGTTAATCACAAGAGCTGAATCTCCAAATATATCAAGGGTTTTAATCTGTAGATCAATCGCCTCATCTATTCCCATGATACAAGCCTCGTACTCTCTTTCATTGATGGTGCAACCCAAAGTTATACAGGCAGCAAAGGGAAAATGGACACCTTCAGGGGTGATAAGTACTGCACCAACTCCGTGACCATTCACGTTAACAACCCCATCAAACATCAAACTCCATTTGGATTCAGGGTATGGCCCCTCCTCAGGGAGTGGTTGCTATGCAAGATAGTATGAAAGAATACTTCCTTTGATGGATTTTTTGTAAGTGTATTGTATGTTATATTCAGTCAGCACCATTTGTGAACGAGCAACCCTTCCAATTAACGATGGTTTCTAAAAAATATACTTGACAAGATCCATCTTTAAAATCAGCAAGGTTGTTTGTGTGAGCAAGTATTGCCTCAATCGCTTAGCAGCCCATGCAAGTGCATATCATGTCTTCTCAAGCATTGAGTACCTTGATTCACAGTTATTGAATTTCTTGCTCAAGTAGTAGATGTCATGTTCCTTCCTCCCCGTCTTGTCATGTTGACTGAGAACACACCCCATAGATCCTTCAAGCACCGTCATATACATGATGAGCGACCTCTTTGGAACTAGAGACATTAGAATAGGAGGTTCCTATAAATACTCTTTTATTTTCTCGATAGCGCTTTGGAAATTATCATTCCACCCGAATGCTTATTATTTGCTTAACAACTTGAATATATGTTCAAACATGGTTGTGAGAAGAGATATGAACCATGCAACATAGTTCAATCTACTCAGGAAACCACAAACTTCTTCTTTTGTCTTTGGTACATGCATATCTTGTATGGCTTTTACTTTAGCAGGATCAACCTCTATTCCTTTTTGGCTCACAATGAAACCAACTGTTTACCGGACTACACTCCGAAAGTGCATTTGTTTGGATTCAACCTCAATTGAAACTTTCTCAGCCTTTCAAACAACTTCTTTAGATTAAACAGATGCTCTTCTTCAATTCTCGACTAGGAAATCATGTCATCCACAAAGCATTCAATCTCTCGATGAATCATATTGTGGAATAATGTCACCATAGCCCTCTAATACATTTCCCCGATATTCTTCAAACCAAAGGGCATTACCTTATAGCCGAATGTACCCCACGGGGTAATGAACGTTGTTTTCTCCATGTATTCTAGCGCCATCTTAAATATGATTGTAACCGGTGAAGCCATCCATGAAGGAGAATACCGAGAATTAAGTAGTGTTGTTGACCAATATGTCAATGCGAGGTAATGGAAAATCATCTTCCAGACTTACTCGATTGACATCTCGATTATTAACGCACATTCATACCTTTCTGTCCTTCTTTGGTACGGGCATAATGTTATCTACCCAAGGTGGATAACTAGTCACATAAAGTAATCCCGCATCCCATTGCTTCTAAACTTCCTCTTTGATCTTCATAGCCATGTTAAGACGGGTTCTGCGAATCTTCTGGTTGACTGACGGGCATTCTTCTCTCAATGGCAGCTTATGCACAACGATGTCGGTATCTAAACCTGGCATATCTTGATATGACCAATAAAAGATGTCAACATACTCACGTAGCATACTGATCAGCTCCTCTTTCACACTAGCCTGCAGATTGGCCCCAATCTTTATCTCTTTCCGTGCGTCCTCAGACCCAATGTTGATAACCTAAATTTCCTCATGATGAGGCTGAATGACCCTTTCCTATTGTCTTATCAATCTGGACAATTCTTCAGGGAGTTCACGGTCTTCCTCACCCTCTTCATTAGCTTGATAAATTGGATTACCAAAGTCATACTTGGCCATAGCAGAATCATTATCAGTGAAATCCGAGTGATTAAGTCTGCACGAGTGATGTGCTTTATTTTAGAGTTCAATTTTTTGAAAATAAAAAAGAAAATAAACATTGCCATTTATTGTTTTTGTGAAAAATTTAAAATAAAAGAAAAGAAACACAGTTTTGAATGAAAAACTTCCTTTATTAATGATAAAATAAACTTGCAAAATGCAAAGGTGGCCCTACAATGGATCCATACACCTTGGCCAGAGTGTAGGATTTAACATGCAATGATATGAGGAAAAACATAGAAAATTACTCTGTCTAAAGAGTAACTTAGATGATATCTTCAGCGAACCAATTACTTAACTCCTCATCGGGGACACGTGGGCGCACCCAGTTGTTAAGATCGCAGTCACTATCGACATCTTCCTTTGCATTAACACACATCTGGTTCGGGTTAATAACACCTCCGTTGGAGAAGGTAATCAACCCTTTGTTCTCTGAAGCAACAACCTGACCTGGTTGATAGCCTACACCAAACATATCTTCTTTTTCTGAAACCTCAACCACCTTGCCCCAGCCTTGGGCATTACCAGCTTTGACTACTTGATAACACTAAAATTCACCGTATTTCTGACTCCGATTTCGCATGCATTCTAAGTTTTTATTGCTATTTTGTTATGTTATTACTTTTTTTTTCTTTATTTTCAGGTTTTTAGTTTAACCGGAGCCTCGATCGAGAAAAGGAGCTGAAAAGAATAAAAATCAAGAAATTCAACATTATTCACTTACGACACCCACTGTGGCTGGCGCCATGGGGTTAGCCATGACGTGGAAACGTCTCATGACCTTCCACAACTGCCATATACCCATGATCCCCACTTTCTCCACTCTTTTACACTCATGGCGGGCGCCATGAGCCTGTGGCGGGCGCCACAAGGAAAAAACTTTTCCCCCCACTTTTTTAGTGGTAAGGACATCCTTGTCTTTTCCTATTTATTGTTTGCCTATAAATAAGGCTTTAGATTTTCATTTTTCTTCATCCAAACTTAGAATCTCTTAGGCATATATCAGTTTTAAAGTAGTAATCACTTCACATCGGGGTGTTACTACAATCGAGTGATCGAGTCTGTATACGTGTGTGTGATCGAGTCTTGGAGCACTTTGGGAGGAAGTTAATCCTGCCGCCATTTTAATTCCAGTTCGTATTTTATTTTTCCGTACTCGCTTTATTTTATTTACTTTCCGCATTGCTTTACTTTATTTTATTTCCGCACTCACACTACTTTCTTTATTTCCCGCACTCGCTTTACTTCGTTTATTTCTTGCACTCGCACTACTTTATTTTATTTCCGCACTCACACTACTTTTAATTTACTTTCCCGCACTCGCACTTAATACTTTTTATGAAAAATAATAAAATGAACTTTTACTGCACCATGTCTAACTAATTTTATAAAGGTTAGAATGTAAGGATCATAATTGAACCGGTAATCCGTACAACTGTTTGTAGAATCACTTAAGGGCTATCTTGACTTTCAATTATAAGTTTCATGTTCTTTAAAGTCCAGTTGGGTAAGATCAAAAGCCATCCAACGCCTATTTAACTTAATTTTTTTAACTATTTCAAAAACAGCCAAAAGCGCTTTGTCTAGTTCATTAGGAGTTTTTAGATTAAAAAGAAAAGAGATTTTAAAACCATTTTCGGACGTGTTAAGAAGTTTAGAGTCTGGTTCGTGAGAACCTCTTTTTGCTAGAAAGTCCAGGTCAAAATACTTTTCAACTTAGTTAAGATACTATATTTCTTAAAAATAAGTTTACTACTCTAACACAGTACACACCTTTTTATCCGTGACAATATGAGGGTTTGATTAGGGAGTACAACTCGGTTCTGAATACGCGAAAGCGACAGTTCCCGTTAAATTAGTTCTTTTCAAAGTAGAGAACATGGCCCATAAGTAGTTCTATTAACAAGTACTTGATTATCAATTGATTATGTGAATTGCATTCGAACCTATCTTTATCAATTAATTTTAATTTACTATTTTATTTATCATTGCGCACCCTTTAAAACCATTATTTTCAATTGCCTTAGATACACACCATAACAACAGATAACGATAGATTGACACTTGTTCTCTGTGGATTCAACAATCTTTTATATTACTCTGACGTGTTCCTACACTTGCGAAAAACACGCATCAAGTTTTTGGCGTTGTTGTCGGGGACCAATTTCGTCAAATTTCATACCCTGTAGTTATACCGTTTAGACTAAGGTTGTTACCTGCCGGTAAATGCGAAAGACTCGCAGTACCAAAAGCTTAGTAAACCCTCTAGCTAAACCTGAACGTTACGCTTGCACACATTTATTTTTCCATAGAATTAGGAGAGCTATGGTCGAAGATCAAAACCGAAGACCTCTTAAGGACTTCACCAAACCATCAAACGAGGAACCTAGTTCCATTATAGTAAACTTCGTTATCCCAACTAATAATTTTGAACTTAAACCATCCCTACTGCAATTAGTACAACAGAGACAATTCACAGGTCTTGCTACCGAGAACCCAAATCAACATTTAAAAAACTTTCTCCAGTTAGCAGACACCTTTAAAACCAATGGAGCTCCTCCTGAGGCGACCCGCTTAAGATTATTTCCTTTTTTCCTCAGAGATAAAGCCCTATCATGGTTAGATTCCCTTCCACCCAATTCCATAAAAACTTGGGAAGCCCTTAGAAGAGTATTCCTTGCTAGATATTTCCACCCGAGTAAGACCGCTGTTCTTCGAAACCAAATAACCAGATTTACCCAAAACCAAGGAGAATAGTTGTTCGAAGCCTAGGAGAGATATAAAGAGCTATTAAGAGCATGCCCATATCATGGTTTAGAGAACTGGCTAATCATTCAAACCTTATATAATGGACTTCACTATAACACTAAGATGACCATCGACGCTGCCGCTGGTGGCGCATTGATGAACAAACCTTACCCTGAAGCTTGTGCCCTTATCGAAGATATGGCCCAAAACCATCAATCATGGGGAGTAGAAAGAGCAACAGTGGAAAAGAAGGAAGCCCAAGGAGGAATATATGAGTTAAGCTCTATAAACATGATGCAAGATAAAATGGACGCGTTGGCCCTTAAAGTTGAACATATGTATACAACCCCGAATTCTGTAGCTGCAGTTTTGTCGAAGTGTGAGATATGTGGGATGCAAGGACACCAATCCGCAGAATGCAGTCTGTTAAATGAGACCAGCTCTAAACAAGTGAACTACACCCAAGGGAACCCATTTTCAAACACCTACAACCCAGGATGGAGGAATCACCCAAACTTCTCCTATAAAAATAATAACCCTATCCAAAATACCGCACCTCCGAGACAATAAGGTTCCCAAGCCCCGAGAACAAATCAACCTATGCAACCTTTGCCCCCAAAATCGAGCCTTGAGAAAATTATGGAAAATTTTATCACCGCTCAGACACAACAAAACAAAGAGTTCATGAACCAAAACATCCATGTTAACGAACTAATTACCTAGTTAGGGACCAAGGTTGACCAAATTATTACTCACAATAAGATGCTTGAAACCCAGATCCTTCAGGTAGCTTTAAACCAAGCCCCTCAGACTACACCTAGAGGACAATTCCCTGGACAACCTCAACAGAACCCTAAAGGGAAAGCAAATGCCATTACTCTACAAAGTGGGACCGCCTATGAGGAACCCTTAAACCCAAGATTAAGTGAACCTGAAACTTCTAAGAGAAATAAAAAGAAGGAACCAGAGGAATCTGAAAACCAGGGAGGTCAAGAAAAAGGAGAAGAACCTAAAAACAAAACCTATGTACCACAACCGCCATACAAACCACCAATACCATACCCGCAAAGACTAAAGCAAACCCAAATCAATAACCAGTATCAAAAATTCGTTAAGGTTATAGAAAAACTTCATCTAGAAATCCCCCTTATAGAAGCCATCACCCAAATACCTTCTTATGCAAAGTTTCTCAAAGACATACTTACAAATAAACGTAGACTTGAAGATCCGAAACCCGTGGAATATAATTCTATTTCCGAGAATAAGTTAGCAAAGAAAGATAAAGATCCCAACAATTTTTCCATTCCTTGTATTTTGGGGAATCATGTCATCGAAAAAGCTTTTCTAGACTTAGGAGCTAGTGTGAGCTTAATGCCTTTAGCAGTTTGTGAAAGATTAAACTTAGGAGAATTAAAACCTACTAAGATGTCACTTCAATTAGCCGATAGATCCGTTAAATACCCTATAGGCATACTTGAAGACGTCCCAGTTAGGATAGGTCAGTTGTTTATACCTACTGATTTTGTTGTCATGGACATTAAAGAAGATGACGACATACCAATCCTCCTAGGTAGACCGTTCTTATCAACCGCTGGAGCCATAATAGATGTTAAAAAAGGGAAACTAACCTTTGAGGTAGGTAATGAGAAGATAAAATTTGTACTCTCGAAATTTCTTATGGCACCTTGTCGTACCTTGAAAAATATGATCCTCACGAACGCGGTCGCAGCTGGGCTTACATGAGAGTCGCCACCTAATTTTATTTGTTCCCGAAGAGGGAAATGGTAAATATAGATAAAACCACCAAGAAGGGATAAACAAAGGTCAACGCAACCATTGTCGGGGTTCGAAAGTCGGTTATGTAGGAGGAAGGTATTAGCACCCCCTACATCCATCATACTCGATGGGAACCATCTAAGTTGTCATGCGTGAAAGGATGTCTATGCTTATGAATTACTTGCTAAACTGAGGAGTTTATTGATCCTAGGGGCTCGACAAGGATTGAGATCCTCGTGCCTACGTATTCCCTTATGCAATGGGAAAGTCAGAGCTTCGTAGTTCGGCCTACTAAGGGTGGTTGATGTTATTTTTCTTACCTTTCTTCAATGAAAGGATTTAGGAGTCGAATTGCACTAAAGACTATGGATAGGGGTGATTATTCTGAACCAACAAGACGAGCGTCTTGCGACGAAATAATCGGAGCGAATAACGAGATGCTCATTACCCTCCTTTCTACCACTTAAGGCTCGTGGCGTACAATTATTCTCGTATTATTAAAGTGTTTTATTACCTAAGACCACTTGACGTTGGATCAAGGGTTTGGGTCTAAAGAGACGTTTTGGTTTTTTTGAGGTTAATTGTGATACACAATGCACTCAACAAAGGTGAATGAAAATGGAAGTTTATTTTTCTAGTTTGTTAGAAAGGCACAATGCACTCGGCTAGCAAGGTTGGAAGTCTTGATATGTAGATCAAGTGAGCTAAAGACTAGCTATGGAAAACAAACGTGATGCATTGATTCAATTAAGTTGAAAAAGGTTGAGAAAGGTGTAAAGTGCAAAGTAGTGCAGGTGGCGATCAAAGAATGATCGACTTATGTGTGTGTATGAAGTGAAATGGGTACGGATATTTACTTGGCGTTGGAGCAAAGATTTCGTTTATCTTTGAAATGATTAGTCTTAATGTGCGTTCGTTTTTTACTTGGCAATTTATCGTCAAAATGCAAAAGTAAATCACACAAGAAGCATATCATTATATCACAAGTAAGAAAGATCGAGCATACACAAACATTCATCACACACAAAATCGAACAAAGGAGAAAGAATAATTAATCAAATTAAATAGAAATATTTAATTAGATTAATTATCAGAATAATTAATCAAATTATATAAAATTATTTAAGATAATTAATCAACGAAAAAATGTTTTTTTTGTATAATTCGAAAAGAAATCAATCGGAAAATAAGAAATTAAAATTTGAAAAGAGGTTTAGAAAATGTTTTTTATAGTTTTGTTTGAAGGATTAAAGATAAATTAATTAATTTAATTAAATGAAAATATTTAATAAAATTAATAAATTAATTAACTAGATTAAATACAATTATTTAAAATAACTAATTAATAGTAATGATTTTCTGTTTTTTAGATTTTTTTTAGAGAGAAATTAAACAAAATCAAATAAAAAAAGTTAATGGGCTGGGTTTGAAATCAGTAAATAGAGGGGTGCAAGGAGTGAAAGAAAACACTAAGCCCAGGCTCAATGAAAGCCCAACGCAAGGGAGAGTCTATGATAGATTGTCAGGTCAACAATTGACTTCTTATAATCAATCAGGACCGTCAGATCATGAGATTTGACTTGGTCCTCCAATCACACCATCATCCTTGCATTAGACCGTGGTAATAAAAGGAAGGATTCACACATTAGATCCCAATGGATCATTATGGAAAGAAAAAAAAATTACGCCTGGGAAAGTAGCCACCGCCCTCATTTAATCTCAATATATATCATTGGAAACGATGAAATAACACTAGCAGACTCTGGAAAACACGTGGGCTTCATGCAACAAATAACAACATTGGTCTCATTTAAAAAAATGGAAGGTCACCAAAGAATCTCTTCTAATAATATAAAAAAACCTTTGTACATCTGACAACACATTATCCAAGGGAATAAACCAACACACATGTCCATCCATTGGATAATGCTTCTCTAAGGTGAAATAAAAACACATTATATTAAATAAATAAAACTAAGCAATTATGGAAAGAAAGAAATCCCTTATATTTATTTGTTCATTTTCCAGAAAGAGATTTTCTCCCTCATCGCAGAACCTTTGGAAAGAAGAAAAAAACTAAACAACTTCATCATCATCCTTAACTCAGCCTCTCTCTATTTCCTTAAAGAAACAAAATCCTTGGCTTCATCGTTGTATCACACAAATCCTCACGATCTATCAATTGAAAACCCTAATTCCCAAATCAAAATCCCTATCTACAAATAAAATGGCGGCGATTCTCTCTTCCTCCAACCATGGTCTCACACTCGGCTCTCCTTCTTCGAAATAAAAATAATGACGAGCTCTCATCGTGCATCACAAACCATTTAAAAAGACATCAACAAATAAATACACTCGCAACAACAATACAACCATGGAATAAGGGAGAGGGTAGTTACCAACAGGCGAAGAGGTCTTGTGCGAGCTTCTTTCACGGTATATGCTTTCTCCCTCTCGATATCCGACTCTTCTTCTCCTGGTTCTTTTCTTTCTTTTCTACTCTGATTTTGTCTCCTATTGTTGATGTTGTTAGCTACGAATGATAGGTTCAACTCAAGTTTGATTGAGCTTTAGAGTGATTTAGGGTTTGTTGGGGATTAATTTTGGCAGAGTTTTTGTAAGTAATTTTTCGTGTCCTGATTGCACAATGATTGGTTTTATTTATAGGAGAATTCGAGAGGAGCTCATTGTAACACGGTGGGAGAACTGACTTTCTATAAATGTTGCGGATAGCAAGAGTCGCCACCGACTTTTATTTTATCCAAAAGGAAAGGACATAAAAGAACAGGAAAGACCTTAAAAGATTTTGGGTTCGGGGGGTAGGTTATACAAAGGGAAGGTGTTAGCACCCTTTATATCCATAGTTATCCATGGGCACTTACTTACTTAGCTCACTTTGAATTGTTTTGAAAAAGTGTAGTGTGTGATTAAAAACTTTCTGAGTACTTTGTAATGATCCTCGTATGGATGTATACAAAGACTTGTTTTGAAAATTTGTTTGAAAAGTGTGGTGTAAAAAGTGTTTTGAAATGTGTGAGCAAGTAATTAAGAGGAACCTACCCTATATAAAGTCTTTACTGTTCTTATGTTCTTTCAATGGTAAGACTATCCCTATTATTAAGGAATAGGTAGTCATTACCTTGGATGTTATAAGGGACATGTGTAGGGACATCAGAATATAGGCAACTGCAAGGTGTCTTTAGCAATTCGTAGGGACTTATCATCTTTTATTCGAAGGGACAAGATCATTTATCGTAGGCAACCTCGAAGGGACTTGATCTTATAAACTGAAGGCACTTGATGATATTTGTGAAGGGACTTTGCTTAAGACACCTTACTTGACCTTTTGAAATAGGCAACATGAGAGGTAACCTTAGAAAGTGCAAGATGGCGATCAAAGATCGACTTACGTGTGTGAGTGTTCATATTCAAATATTTATCTTATTTAAATTAATTATTCTAAGTTAAGTTTAATTACAAGTATGTTATTCACACCCTAGAATTACTAACCACACAATAAATATATTCATAATAGAAATAAAGCAAAAATATAAATCTAAACTATTAAAAAGCTTCGGGACAAATACAATATAATCTAGAAATACAATAAAGATAAATAATAATAAATAAGCAATAATAATCAATAATAATAAGAAATAAGATAGAAGGTTAGAAAAATAAAAATAAGAGAAATAAGAAATTAGCAAAACAAATTAATATTAGAAAATATTTTTTTAGATTTATTAAGAAAATAGGTTTTAATAATAATAAATAAATATTGAATTATTCACATATTTAAAAAATAATTAATGATTAATTATAATTTAGTAAAATATTAGGTTAAACTTCAAGGTTAAGAAAAATTAGGGTTAGGGTTAGAACAATTAGGGTTAGGGTTAGAATCATGAGAATTAGGGTTTTTAATTATTAATTTAAATATAATCAATTTATTTACAAAATATATACAATATTAATAATAAATATAATAATATACATATGAACAATTTGATTTTTTTGAGAAAATAAATTATGAATTTTTAAAATATAGGTTTTTTATATAAGAAATAATATAAACATTTTATTTTAGAAATTGTTTTTTAAGGGATTAATTAGATTAAATGAATATAATATAAACAAAAAAAAATAAAAAAAAATTGAGAAAAAGAACATACCTGGGGCTGGGATTCGAACCCAGGCCCTAGGCTCTCCCCACACTGGACTAACAACATCACCACCAGGCCAGGCGTGTCTTGGTGACTATATGCTGGGTACTAATCCTTTTGTTATCAACCTGCAAAAATCAAAATAAAACGCAAAAACAAAATGGCCTGGGGGGATCGAACCCAGGACCATCACATTCACACGCAAACACACAAACCAACTGAGCCAATGCTGCTTTCGTGAAACATTACACAAACAATACATAATAAAATAAACACAAATTTTAAATCAGATTTTCGCGCCAGGCTGCTTCATCTTCAACCTATTACCTGCGAAAATACCTATGCTTTCTCCTGCGAATTTTCCTGCACTTACAAACCTGCGAAATTCAAACTGCATCGAATACGCACGATTTTGTCCAATTAAACCCATCAACATGATCACTACAGCATGTACAATTCATATATGCTTTCATTATTCATTTATATTTGCTTAATCGTGAAACTCTAATTCGAAGCTTGGAACCCTAACAATGGTGTCCTTACGGTTTGGCCATGAAACTTCAATTTAAACATCCAGAATCCATCTATGAGTCTTCACAAACAATAAAGCAGCATCAAAATTCATTATAAACACATGAATAGTTAGAATCGAAAAATCAAAATTCAAGCAAAAACAAGATTCGGTTTATGCAGTTTATGATGCTATGGATGAAAGTGATGATGGGGATACGATCAGGGAGTCTCAGGGAAGCTAAATCAACCTTTACTTTGCCTTGAAAGTGTCTCTAAGCTCAAAACCGAATGCCACTTTTTTGTGTGAAAATTGAAGTTTTGTTCTTACCTTTGGAGGCTACAAATTCGTCCCTTTGTACTTGTGATCAACTTGTGTATATGTATAGAGTTGAATTAGGTCAAAAGTTTTTGGATTTATGGGCTTTGTGGAGATTACTTGATCATGAAGATTCACTTCCTTCCAATATTGAAAATATCTTATAAAACATTTCTAAATTAGGTCAATCTGATTTTACATGATTCAAATCATCTTTAATTGACTTTTAAGAATTTCTAGAATGAAAATCATATCAAATATTGAGGCTTTCATATTTTATTTTGATTTAAAATGATTTTTAATGTATAAAATAAAAATAAATAAAATAAAATAAATAAAAATATGAATAAATGATATTTGGTTCGTGCATGATGTCATGGTAGTGATTGGGTCATAAAAATGCAAGCCCATGTGGAAAGAATTGGTTCTAAGACCCCATTTGCTCAATAAATTTCTAAAACATTTCCCAACTTTGCAAAGACACAAGTCCTTCAATTTTAAGGCTATGAAGGTGTTCTTGGACATTTTGGAAAGCTTGAAGAGTCCTCTAACAAACCTCTTTGGTATCATGTCCATATCTTTCACCATTTTCAAGTTATGCCCTTTGGAAGATGTTGACTTTTTGTTGACTTTTGAAATGACCTATAATGTCTTAGCTCATACCTTCCAAATGAAGCATTTTTGGGCTTGGCTTGTGAGACACAAAGTTGTAGAGAATTAAATTTCCTTCAAAATTAGCTTTGGATGGGAAATTTTTGATGAAGCATGTGAAAGTTATGACTGGTCAAAGTTTAGTTGACTTTTCCTGTGAAAACCCTAATTTAGAAACTCCTGATTCTTGATGATCTGAAATCTCCTTGATGAATCATGATCAACCATTGATCAAATGATTAATTTTGCTTCATATACTTTTTGTTGGCAAAAAATCATGAAGTTTGACTTTGGTTTGACCACAGTTGACCTCAGTTTGACTTTTTAACCACTTTGACTGATTTTAGCCTATCTGATCATTTGACTGAGCAAACCTTTTGGGAAAGCCTTAAAACTTGACATAGGGATTCTTGAAGAAATATAGGATGTTATGAAGCTCACTTGAGGCATTGAAAGTTCATTTAGCCTGATGAAATTCAAAACCCTAGTTTATGATGCATTGCTTAAGAGGAGGCTTTGTCTGAGGGAATTGTCAAACTTTCTGACTAATTGTGAACCTTGTGAATCTTGTGAACCTTGTGAACCTCTTGGGATACCTTAGTACATATTGTCTTGCCTAGTTGAGGGCAAATTTTGGGGTGCAACAACTGCCCCTGTTCAATTTTCTGAAACCTGAGGGGTTAGATTGGCATGTGTGCCATTCGTGACTTGGAAGGTTGAAGGGGATTGAAAACAAAAGCCCAAAAATTTGCACTCGCCGGTGCGTAAAGTAACACTGCTGATTGGTTATATATGCTTGAGTGGGCTTGAATATGCCACTTGGAAGAACTGGAGATGGGCTTACAGATGCCATCCATAATATCAGAAGGTGGTAGTATCTTTATGTTGTCACTGGATATCAGTACTAGGTCTTCGTATAGGCCGTCTCTGCATCATTCCTGTAACATGGTTTTGAGTTGAATGTCAGCACTAGATCTTCGTATAGATCGTCTCTGCATTATCTCTGGGGAAAAAGAATATCCTTCATTAGGTGTCAGTATTTAGATCTTCGTATAGATCGGCCCTGAACCATCTTTAGGAACATACTTTAATTTAAGCATCAG
Source organism: Lathyrus aphaca (assembly GCA_963966055.1). Lineage (NCBI taxonomy): Eukaryota > Viridiplantae > Streptophyta > Magnoliopsida > Fabales > Fabaceae > Lathyrus > Lathyrus aphaca. The sequence goes on along the minus strand of OZ014520.1, from coordinate 228,190,418 downwards.
AATCAAATCTTCGTGGCGATCTTTTCTAAATTGCTTTTGGTAATATCTTGGGCTAAGTACAAGATCTTCGTATAGATTGTACCATCCAAAGATAAATTGTTGTATAGACCATTAAAAATAAATCTTCGTAGCGATTATCTCTTCTGGAAATATCCTGGATTAGGTAATAGATCTTCGTATAGACCATTCATACCATCCCAAGGATAGAAAGAATATCAGGATTAAATCTTCATGACGATCTCCTCCTGAACTTCTTCTGAAAGAATATCTTGGACTAAGTGCTAGATCTTCGTATAGATCATTTACACACTATCCCCAAAGATAGTTGACCATCGAAAATAAATCTTCGTAACGATTATCTCCTCTGGAAATATCCTGGATTAAGCACTAGATCTTCGTATAGATCATTTACGTACCCTTCCGAGGACAACTTTGTTAGAACAAGTATAGTTCTGAACCTCTAAGTGTTTTGATGATAACAAAGCTTTTCATATTAGAAGTTCTAATGAATATATTTACTCTTGTGTAGAAGATAATCTTATTTAAGTAAACCGTACGAGCTAAGAAGAACCATTATAGAAGATACTCTCAAAGGAGAATCCAGCATTAAATTATACATTTATTGGCTGCGCATCTCTTATTTATTATCTCTGATCTCCGCTTAGAAGATGCTGGTATCCTTAAAAGACTTTAATTAAAGAATATTTTCTTTAATATACAAAGACAAGCATCTCTACTTATGGAAAGAAATTAAGGTATTAAAGTATATCCTAATTTGATTCAAGCTGTCTCCAACGGCTACTTTATCAAGAACTATATAAAGGACCCCAATTGAAGAAATCTGATAAGCAACGCACTACAACGCATTTCATATATTCAAGCATATCAATCAAATTATCTTGTGCTTATTATTGTAACTTTCACTTAGTGATACCTGCTTATCTAGAAGCATTATAAGTTACGTTTTTATTATATTCTTGTAATAGTTATTCTATTCCTTGAGTGACTAAGTTTAGTCAGAAGACTCAAGAGGACATTGACTATAGGTCTCTGTGTGTATTCTTATTGAATAGTGGATTAAGACCTCAGTAGAGGCAAAATCACCTTGGCGGGTGGACTGGACGTAGTTTGAGTTCAAACGAACCAGGATAAATTAAACGTGTCTTTAGAAGTTAATTTTATTTATTCCAGAAAACCCAATTCCAACCCCCCTTCCTTGTGTTTTGCGCACCTTCAATTGGCATCAGAGCGCTAGGTTCTGAGTATTACACTTAACCGTGTCAGTAAAAGATCCAGAAGATAAACACATGGCAGAAACTGGAATTAACAATGACTATCAGAATGACAAGATCAATGCTAAACCTCCAATGTTCAATGGTGACAACTTTGACTACTGGAAGGATGTTCTGGAGAGTTTCTTTCTAGCTCTAGATAGAGATCTCTGGGACATGGTGACAGATGGATACATTCATCCTGTTGGAGAAGATGGTCAGAAGATTGAAAGAAAAAATATGACAGTTCAACAGAAGAAGGAATTCAGAAATCATCACAAAGCTAGAACCATACTTCTAAGTGCCATCTCGTACACAGAATATGAGAAAATCACAAACAGGGATTCAGCCAAACACATGTTTGATTCTCTAAGGATGACACATGAAGGCAACTCTCAAGTCAAGGAGACCAAAGCTCTAGCTCTCATCCAGAAGTATGAAGCTTTCAAGATGGAAGAAGATGAAACCATTGAAAAAATGTTTTCAAGGTTCCAAATTCTGGTAGCTGGACTAAAAGTTCTGGACAAAGGCTACTCAACAGCAGATCATGTTAAGAAAATCATCAGAAGTTTACCAAAAGCTTGGAGACCCATGGTCACTGCTTTAAAATTATCAAAAAATCTGAATGAGATCTCATTAGAAGAACTGATCAGCTCCTTGAGAAGTCATGAGATTGAGTTAGAAGAAGATGAGCCCCAGAAGAAAGGTAAGTCTGTAGCTCTTAAATCTAACAAACATGTTTCTAAAGCTTTACAGGCAGAAGAAGAAGAAAGCTCTGGATGCTCATCAGAAGAAGATGAATTATCTCTCCTATCAAGAAGAGTTCAACAACTCTGGAAGCATCGTCAGAAGAAGTTCAGAAATACCAGAAGATCAAACAATTATTCTGAATCAACATCTGGTCACAAGAAACCCAGAAGCAAAGAAGTTGTGTGCTACGAATGCAAAGAACCAGGACACTATAAAAGTGAATGTCCAAAACTTCAGAAAGAAAAACCCAGAAACAAATTCAGCAGAGAAAAGAAAAAGAGTCTCATGGCAACATGGGATGATTCTGAATCATCTAAAGCAGAGTCAGATTCTGAAGATGAACAAGCCAATATTGCATTAATGGCAAACATACCAGAAGATGATCACTCATCAGAATCAGAGTTAGAATCAGATTCAGAAGAGGTATTTTCTAAATTTTCTAGACCTCAGTTAGAAGCTAGCCTCTCAGAAATTCTTGAAAAATATCAGAAGCTTCAATTCAAATACAAAGACATTAAACAAAGTCTAGTATCTGAATTAGAAGAAGTTAGAAAACTAAAAACAGAAAACTCTGAGCTGAAAGAAAACCTCTTTGAGTGTAAAAACTCCTTTGAGAAACTTAAAGCTCAGAAGAAATCTGAATTAGAAGATCTAATCAATTCTGATAATATCATAAAACAATATGATTATAGCTTTCAACAATTTCTCACTAAAAGCTTAGATAGAAGTAAGATTGCTTCTATGATCTATGGTGTTAGCAGAAATGAAAGAAGAGGTATAGGCTATGTGAAAAATAAAGAAACTCTGAAGCTAAAAAATATTAATGACATTGTCATAAATACTGATACCCCTCTAAGTTCTCACTTCACTTATGGTCATAATCATGATCTTATATACACCAGTGAGTCATCTTGTTCTACAAGTTCTGATTTAAAACCTAAAGTAAATCAGAAGTTTGTAAAATCTAACAAACAAGGACCCAGAAGAATATGGGTACCCAAGGATAAAATTGTGTATGTTGCAGATGTCTTTAACAGCAAAACTGAAACACCAATCATGGTACCTGGACTCTGGATGCTCACGTCACATGACGGGAAGAAAGCATATGTTCCAAAGTCTTGAATTAAAAGATGGAGGCCACGTAGGTTTTGGAGGCAATCAAAGAGGAAGAATAATTGGCTCCGGAACTATTGGTAATGGAAATCTTCCCTCTATCTCTAATGTTCTGCTTGTAGAAGGATTAATGCATAATTTATTATCCATAAGTCAATTAAGTGATAATGGCTATGACATAATCTTCAATCAAAAGTTCTGTAAAGCTGTTAGTCAGAAAGATGGAACAATCCTCTTTAGTGGAAAGAGAAAGAACAACATTTATAAAATAAAGCTTTCAGAATTAAAAATTCAAAATGTAAAATGTCTAATGTCTGTGGAAACTGAGCAATGGGTCTGGCACAGAAGATTGGGACATGTTAATATGAGAAGATTATCTCAACTTAACAAACTCAATCTAGTCAGAGGACTTCCAAATTTGAAGTTCAACTCAGAAGCTCTATGTGAAGCATGTCAAAAAGGCAAATTTTCAAAAACAGGTTTTAAAGCTAAAAATGTTGTATCTTCCTCTAGACCATTAGAACTTTTGCACATTGATTTATTTGGACCAGTGAAAACTGCTTCTGTCAATGGCAAAAAGTATGGATTGGTGATCGTAGATGACTTCAGCAGATGGACATGGGTAAAGTTTCTTAGACACAAGGATGAGTCAATTGCTGTATTTTCTAACTTCTGCAAACAAATTCAAAATGAAAAAGAATCAAAAATCATTAAAGTCAGAAGTGATCATGGTGGAGAATTTGAAAATAAACAATTAGAATCATTTTTCAATGAAAATGGCATCTCTCATGATTTTTCTTGTCCTAGAACTCCACAACAAAATGGGGTTGTAGAACGTAAAAATAGAAAATTACAAGAGATGGCCAGAACCATGATAAATGAGACTAATATGGCTAAACATTTTTGGGCAGAAGCAGTAAATACAACATGCTATATTCAGAATAGAATCTCTATAAGACCTATTCTTGAAAAGACTCCTTATGAATTGTGGAAGAACAGAAAGCCCAACATTTCTTATTTCCATCCTTTTGGATGTATTTGTTTTATGTTAAATACTCTTGATACTCTGAATAAATTTGATTCTAAGGCACAAAAGTGTTATATGTTAGGATACTCTGAACGTTCTAAGGGATACAGAGTATACAATACAGAAACACGCATTGTGGTAGAATCTATTCATGTAAGATTTGATGATAAGCTTGGTTCTGAAAAACCAAAGCATAATAAATTTTCTGCAGATATAGAAGTAGAAATCTCCACAAACAGAACTTCTAAAGATCAATCATCTAAAGATCAAGACTATGCAATTTCTCCAACAACACCTGAAGAACCCATCCAGAAGAAGCTATCCAGAAGCAATATTAATCACCCAGAAGATAAAATCTTGGGGAAGAAAGATGAACCAATCAGAACAAGATCCTCATTCAAAAACCCTGAAGAGACCTTAATGGGACTTGTCTCTCTGATTGAACCATCTTCTGTAGAAGAAGCTCTATCAGAAAATGATTGGATTCTGGCTATGCAAGAAGAACTTAATCAATTCACCAGAAATGATGTGTGGAATCTAGTTCCTAGACCCAGAGGATTCAACATCATTGGCACCAAATGGGTATTCAGAAACAAGCTCAATGAGAAAGGAGAAGTTGTTAGAAATAAAGCAAGACTGGTTGCACAAGGTTATAGTCAACAAGAAGGAATTGACTATACAGAAACCTATGCACCAGTCGCCAGGTTAGAATCAATCAGACTTCTAATATCATTTGCTGTAAATCATAATATCATTCTATATCAAATGGATGTCAAAAGTGCATTTTTAAATGGTTATATTGATGAAGAAGTGTATGTACACCAACCCCCTGGTTTTGAAAATACAAAATTTCCAGAACATGTTTACAAACTTAAAAAATCATTATATGGTTTAAAACAAGCTCCCAGAGCTTGGTATGAAAGACTAAGTAATTTTCTTCTGGAAAATAAGTTTATCAGAGGGAAAGTAGATACAACTCTTTTCAGTAAAAACATTAAAAATGATCTTCTGATATGTCAAATTTATGTAGATGATATAATTTTTGGTTCTACTAAAAGTGCCTTGGGAAAGGAATTTGCTAAATCTATGCAGGCAGAATTTGAAATGAGCATGATGGGAGAACTAAAGTTCTTTCTGGGAATTCAAATAAATCAAACATCAGAAGGAACATATATCCATCAAAGCAAATATGTAAAAGAAATTCTGAAGAAATTTGACCTATCAGAAAGTTCAATATCCAAAACTCCTATGCATCCTACGTGTATCTTGGAGAAAGAAGAGGTAAGTAAGAAAGTAGATCAGAAGCTCTACAGAGGTATGATTGGATCTCTTCTCTATCTAACTGCTTCTAGACCAGATATTCTATACAGTGTATGTTTATGTGCTAGATTCCAATCAGATCCTAGAGAAACTCACTTAACAGCAGTTAAGAGAATCTTTAGATATCTGAAAGGTACTACTAATCTTGGTCTGTATTACAGAAGATCAGAAGAGTATAAACTTGTAGGATATTGTGACGCTGACTTTGCTGGAGACAGAACAGAAAGAAAAAGTACTTCTGGAAGTTATCAATTTCTAGGAGACAATCTAATCTCTTGGTCTAGCAAAAGACAGCCAACCATAGCATTATCAACTGCTGAAGCTGAATACAATGCAGCAGCTGGATGCAGCACTCAGATGCTCTGGATGAAAAATCAGCTTGAGGATTTCAACATCTATGAGAGTAACATTCCAATCCTCTGTGACAATACTTCTGCTATTTGTCTCTCTAAAAATCCAATTTTACATTCTAGAGCTAAACACATAGAAGTTAAACATCACTTCATTAGGGACTATACTCAGAAGGGAATTTTAATGTTAAAATTTATAGACACAAATCACCAATGGGCTGATATTTTTACAAAACCCCTTTCAGAAGATAGATTTAATTTCATTCTAACTAATCTTAGCATGAAATTATGTCCAGAATGAACATGCTTTACTTATATGTCTTTATCACCTAGAAGTTTGGTTATTTATCTTCCATGTGATTATCCCAGAAGATGCTATGCTCTAATTGTTTCATTCTTAGAACTTCTGTTCAAAGGACTGACTTGCAGATCTTCATATCAACAACTGTCAACAAAGCTCTAAGGACTTCCATCAGAATCAAAACACGTGTCCAAATTCTAAAGAGTGACAGAACATGCCTTGGCAACTGTTCGCTTAGAAGGATAACTGTTGAGATTCTGGAATCTGATTCGGCTAGGTTTGACATCAAAAAGGCAAGAAAATCTCTTGGGTAACTGTTCCAGAATCGTTTATGCATTACCCCATGTCAGCGCATTTAATGTTGTTAATCATTATGTTTTTAAACTTAATTGTTTCCCACTAATTTCTCAACTAATTAATTGCTCTATTTTTTTCTATTTATATCAAGTGTCTTTCTCACTTTCAAATTTTACCCGCATATTACTCTTCCTGAATTTTCTCACTCTCTTTCTTGTTTTCTTCTCAAATTTTTATAAACCCTAAACCCTAAAATTTCATCTTAGTCACTAATGGCTTCTTCATCTCAACGCAAAGATTTTACTGATGATTTCTATGTTGAGCCCGAAAAGACTCTCTCAACTCCAACTGAAAAATTGGAAGTACTGTGTGAGCTGTTTGTGGATTTCGATAGCTTAAAGGTAAATGGTTTTGACCTCCTCCCATATGTTGAAGCACAGGGCTGGGAAAAGTATTTTGACAGGTTAATGGGACCAGTCTTTCCTAAACTGGTCAAAGAATTCTGGGTTTATGCATATTCAAATGACACACAGGTTACCTCTCATGTGCTTGGTAAAAAGGTGGTTATCTCTGAAGACCATCTTGCTAAACTTCTTGAAGCTGATGGCAATGGTATCAAATGCAGTGATATGGACAAAGCAACTGATACTGCTGTGATTGCAAAAGAAATCTTCACCTCTGGAAAACCCTCCAACAAAATCAAAGACCTAAAGACTCCTCTCCGTATTTGGGCAAAAATTATTCTTGGGACAATCTGTCACAGGAAACCTACAAATTCTCCAGACTACATCAATATGGATCAACAATTCCTTCTTTACTTCATCTCCAAAAAGAAGAAAATCAACCTTGCACACACTCTATTCCAGAACCTTAGAGCTAGTGTAAAGGAAACCAGGGATGGTGAGAAGACCAAAAGGGATTGGATTCCTTTTGGACGCATTATTTCTGATATTCTTTGCCAAAACAAGCTAGTGGACTTCCTAGCAGAGTTAAAACAAACTGAACTTTTAGAAACAGATGTTGGAAAACCCCTGAATGCTAAGAACCTGAAAAAGATGAAGTTCATCACATCTATTCAGCAAGAACCTACTCTTCACTCCAGAGAAGTCATCAGCACCAGAAGGATTCCTTTGGAGAACTTTCCTCTTTTTTCATCTGATACACCAGCAGATGTTGTCCTCAACTATCTGGATATCTGCAAGCGTCAAGGTACGGTACCTGACTTCAATCCAAAAGAACTCCAACAAAAAGTTCCAGATGTTGCCTCTATCAGACTAAAGAAAAGAAAGATTGCTGAAGAACTTTCTCAGAAGATGCCAAAATCATCTAGAACTGCAGGTAATTCTTCTGCTTCTAATTCTGATTTCATTACTGTAGTAGAAGCTGTAAATGTAGAAGTGTCTGAACTACCTTCTAGCCAACCATCTTCTGCTGATATTCCCTCTGAACAAATTCCTGATTCTGACCCACCTCAAAATGTTATTCCCATACAAACTGAAATTCCTGCAACTTCTGCAGTAGCATCCATCCTCTCATCATTATATCCACCAGAAACTGAAACTCATCAACCACAAAATATTTCTAATTTTGACATACCCATTGACAATACTCCACCATCTGATATTGATCGTTCCCCAACAAATGAAACACAAACTGCTTTGCAAGATGCTCTGGATCTTGATCTTGAACATTATCAAGACTCAGATGCTGCCCCACTTTCATCTCCTGAAAATCCACCTAGAATATCTCCCACTAGAGAAAACTCACTTTTCTCTCATATGTCTACTCCACAAAATTCACCCACTATCATAAACATTCCTGATACTCCAGAAGCAACTGAAAATGAAAATCCCCTCAGAACAACTATTGACTTTGAAGCCCTACAAAAACTATCCTCCATGTCAAACAAAAGAGCAATACCCATACCAAAACCTAAACCAACCAGAACAGACATTTCTACATTACTTCTAGCTTTTGAAACAGGACTGAAATTAAAGTTAGAGGATCTGAAGTCTGCATGCTCAGAACTTACAGATCCAGCTGAGTCTGATTTTCTATGGGCTTCCCTCAGAAAATGGTTTAATGCTGAGTCCAAAAGACTTAAGGACATCTGCTATGATGTTGCTCATCAGAACTTCTGTGAGTACCTTCAAGCATTAGTCTCAAGTGTTGAAAAGACTAAACCTCTTCTGCTGGATAACAAGCCCTGGACACAGTCAGAACCTCTGGATGAACTCTCAGCACTTCAGATGGTCCTGGTATCTTCTGTAGAAGAAAATGATGATGGACCTGATACTCAAGCTGCTCCAGAAACTGAAGAACCTCTGGCTACTAATTTTGTTCTGCAAACTCTCCAAGAATTGAAGAAGGAAAATCAGCTGGTAAAAGAACGTCTGGATAAGCAAGAAGAAACTACTGCTGAAATGAAGACATTACTCAGCAAGCAAGTGGAATCTTCATCAGACATCAAATCTTTATTGGAAACCTTAGTCACTAAGATGAACCCCTAATTTTTTTTCTGCATCAGCTGTTTTGTTATTTTATCTTCTGCTTCTGCATAACACTTTGAACTGCTACTGTTGTTTTGTGTTTGCTTCTGTTTGTTTTTAATCTAATGGTTTTATCTTCTATCTTTCTTGCTCTGAATCTTTTTGATTATGACAAAAAGGGGGAGAAATGTAAATGATTATGATCCATAGCAGTTTACCATAATCTGCCTCTTACATATTCTGATAAAATTATTTGAGTTGTTATCATGAAAAGAAACAGGTCAAGTAATCAACTCAGGGGGAGCTAAGAATCATAGAACATCTGAAAGAAGTTTTTCTTCTAATCAAAGGGAGTTCACTTCAATTCATTAAACTCTATTCTCTTTAAATTAAAATGTTTTGTCATCATCAAAAAGGGGGAGATTGTTAGAACAAGTATAGTTCTGAACCTCTAAGTGTTTTGATGATAACAAAGCTTTTCATATTAGAAGTTCTAATGAATATATTTACTCTTGTGTAGAAGATAATCTTATTTAAGTAAACCGTACGAGCTAAGAAGAACCATTATAGAAGATACTCTCAAAGGAGAATCCAGCATTAAATTATACATTTATTGGCTGCGCATCTCTTATTTATTATCTCTGATCTCCGCTTAGAAGATGCTGGTATCCTTAAAAGACTTTAATTAAAGAATATTTTCTTTAATATACAAAGACAAGCATCTCTACTTATGGAAAGAAATTAAGGTATTAAAGTATATCCTAATTTGATTCAAGCTGTCTCCAACGGCTACTTTATCAAGAACTATATAAAGGACCCCAATTGAAGAAATCTGATAAGCAACGCACTACAACGCATTTCATATATTCAAGCATATCAATCAAATTATCTTGTGCTTATTATTGTAACTTTCACTTAGTGATACCTGCTTATCTAGAAGCATTATAAGTTACATTTTTATTATATTCTTGTAATAGTTATTCTATTCCTTGAGTGACTAAGTTTAGTCAGAAGACTCAAGAGGACATTGACTATAGGTCTCTGTGTGTATTCTTATTGAATAGTGGATTAAGACCTCAGTAGAGGCAAAATCACCTTGGCGGGTGGACTGGACGTAGTTTGAGTTCAAACGAACCAGGATAAATTAAACGTGTCTTTAGAAGTTAATTTTATTTATTCCAGAAAACCCAATTCCAACCCCCCTTCCTTGTGTTTTGCGTACCTTCAAACTTGAGCATTTATTATCAGAAATGAATCTTCGTAGCGATCAACACTAGATCTTCGTATAGATCGTCTCTGAACTGTTTTGAGTTGTTGATAGTGTTTATCTGCCTGCAACTATCCTGAAAAGAAAAGGTTAGTTTATGCAACATGTATGCATGTATGGCATGATGCACTTAAGTAAATGCATCATGGATGCGTATGCTATGATATGATGTAAATGATGTATGTATGAATTATGTAGCCTAAAGCATCTGGATATCTCTGTATAACAACTGCTGGCTTAGGGAAAATAAATCCCGGTTTGTTACTGAGGAATATGAGGACTTCGTTCCCGTCTTGTTTGATAGTATAGTACTTATAACCTCCCGTCTTCGTTCGTCTTGCTTCTTATTGAAGGAATAAGTTCCCGAGTATCCTGACTGAGGATAAAAGAGATGGACATAAATCCAAGGGGGAGATGTTACTCGAAGTATCTATAAAGATAAATTTACTCTGTTGGGGATTTGTGATTATTCTGTGGGGATGAACCGGCGAAGCTTCGTTGAATTACTTCCCTCGTTCGTCCTTAGTAAATACTGTTACTGCATTTTATGCATTTCTGGTAAACATCAATCATATTCAAAAGCATACATACATTCAAACACAACCAATGGACGTTTTCGTTTAGGTAAACAGGGTAAAAGTAAATCTGGATTCAAAGACGAGATTTTATTTATTTTAGGAAGTGGCCTATACACAGGCAAATTTGTACAAGGAGACAGAAATCCTAGTAAGAGGAATTTGTCGTAAAAGTTTTACAGAACAAAGGAAAACAGCTATGTGAAAAATAATCCTATTGAGTTTCAATTCTACTATTGCCATTATTTTCAAGTATCTCATCCTTTGCTGTCGAGATGGAAATGATTGGATTGATCTTTATCCGTTCGAACTTGATTCAGATAGCATAACTGGTTGGGGTTACATGAGTGATCCAACGAGACATAGTCATACGCTTTAATCCCTAACTTTTGCCTAGATTGCCTTTTCAGGTTTTCAATCCACCGGGATACCCTTTTTTGCCCAAGCCGCCCTTTCAGGTTTTCGACTTGCCGGGTGTACATTTTTTATATATATATATATCCCTAATTTTTGCCCAAACCCTTTTGGTTTGCCGGGATGCCCTTGTTTTTGCCTAGGCCAGTCAACCTAGCGGGTCTCTTGTTATGCGTAGTATTTTTTAATTATGTCTGCGTTTACAGGATGTGGGAAGTCTTCACCATCCATAGTAGTAAGCATCATGGCACCTTCTGAGAACACCCTCTTGACTACAAATGGTCCTTCATATGTAGGAGTCCACTTGCCCCTAGGATCACCCTGCGGTAATATGATACGCTTGATTACCAAGTCACCAGTCTGATATACCTTTTGCTTAACCTTCTTATTAAAAGCTTTGATCACCCGTTTCTGGTACATCTGACCATGACAAACAGCTGCCAACCTTTTCTCATCAATCAAATTTATCTGGTCAAGCCGAGTCTGAATCCACTCATCTTCATCCAAGCCTGCATCCTTCATGATTCTTAAGGAGGGGATCTGAACTTCAATGGGTAGAACTGCTTCCATACCATAGACTAAGGAGAATGGGGTTGCCCCTGTTGAAGTACGTATTGTAGTACGATAACCATGAAGAGCAAATGGTAACATCTCATGCCAATCCTTATACGTAACAGTCATCTTCTATAGAATCTTCTTGATGTTCTTATTGGCAGCTTCTACTGCCCCATTCATCTTTGGACGGTACGGGGAAGAGTTGTGATGCTTAATCCTGAACTTCGTGCAGAGATCAGTAATCATGGTGTTATTTAGGTTAGAGCCATTATCTGTGATAATCCTTTCAGGGATTCCATACCTACATATGAGATTATTATTAATGAATCGAGCCACAACATTCTTAGTAACAGATGCAAATGAGGCTGCCTCCACCCACTTTGTAAAGTAATCAATGGCAACCATGATGAAACGATGCCCATTATAAGAAGTAGGTTTGATCTCACCAATCATATCAATGCCCCACATGGCAAAGGGCCAAGGAGCAGTCAACACATTCAATGAAACTGGAGGTATATGCACTTTATCAGCATAAATCTGACATTTGTGACATGTTTTAGAATGTTGATAGCAGTCAGCTTCCATGGTAGACCAATAGTAACCTGCTCTCAGTATCTTCTTTGCCATGGTATGACCACTAGAATGAGTGCCAAAGATCCCATCATGCATGTCTTCCATAATCTCTGTTGCTTCCTTCTTATCCACACAACGAAGAAAAGTCGAATCATGACTGCGCTTGTACAAAATTCCATTACTCAAGAAGAACTTAGCAGAAAACCTCCTCAGAAACTTCTTATCCTTGACAGATGCCCCTTCAGGGAACTCCTGAGTCTCAAGATATCTTTTCACTTCATAGAACCAAGGCTTTCCCTCTACTTCTTCAGTATCAATCTCATTGCAGTATGCATGCTTCTCAAATATATCAATAGTGATCTTGGGAGCTTCATCATCCCAGCTAATCTAAAAGAGAGATGCCATGGTGGCTAGTGCATCTGCCAATTGATTCTCTCCTCGGGGAATATGTCCAAATGTAATCTCTTCAAAATATGGGATCAAAGACAACACATGCTCTCTGTAAGGAATGAGATTTTCATGCTTGGTATCCCAATCTCCTTTAATCTGACTAACTACCAGGGCTGAATCTCCATATACATCAAGGAATTGAATCTTCATCTCAATGGCAGCTTTGACACCCATGATACATGCCTCATACTCAACCATGTTATTAGTACAATAGAAACAAAGTCTTGCAGTAATTGGGGTATGATAACCTTTAGGGGAAATGATCATAACACCAACACCATTACCAAGCGCATTAGAAGCTCCATAAAAAACCATAGTCCATCGGGATCCTTGTCCAGGTCCGTCATATTGTCCAGGTTCTTTGGTAATAATCATAATGTCTTCATCAGGGAACTCAAAACTCATTGACTGATAATCATCCACTGCCTGGTGAGCCAAATGATCAGCTACAACACTACCCTTGATTGCCTTTTGAGTGGTGTACTGTATATCATATTCTGTTAAGATCATTTGCCATCTCGCTATTCGTCCGGAGAGAGCAGGTTTCTCGAATATGTACTTGATTGGGTCTATCTTTGAAATTAACAAGGTAGTATGAGTCAACATATACTGTCTTAGTCGGCGAGTATCCCATGCCAAAGCGCAGCAAGTTTTCTCGAGCAGTGAGTATCTTGTTTCACAGTCGGTAAACATTTTGCTAAGGTAGTATATTGCTTGCTATTTTCGACCAGACTCGTCATGTTTCCCCAACACACACCCCATTAAGTTGTCTAATACTGTGAAGTACATAATAAAGGGTCTTCCATCAACTGGTGGCATCAAAATTGGAGGTTCTAGGAGATATCTCTTGATTTCATCAAAGGCTGTCTGGCACTCGTCATTCCATTCCATTACCTGATCTTTCTTCAATAACTTGAAGATTGGCTCACAGGTAGCAGTTAGCTGGGATATAAACCTTGCAATGTAATTTAGTCGTCCCAAGAAACCTCTAACCTCCTTTTCAGTACGGGGAGCTGGCATCTCTTGTATAGCTTTCACTTTTGCAGGATCTACTTCAATACCCTTTCCACTGACAATGAAACCCAGGAGTTTACCAGACCTAACTCCAAAAGTACATTTGTTTGGATTCAATCGCAGCTTGTATTTCTTCAACCTCTCAAATAGCTTATGCAGATGATCAAGGTGTTGCTCTTCATTCTGGGACCTGGCTATCATATCATCCACATAGACCTCTATCTCATGATGAATCATATCGTGAAACAAAGCCACCATAGCACGCTGATATGTTGCCCCGACGTTCTTCAAACCAAATGGCATCACCTTATAACAGAAAGTGCCCCATTGTGTAACAAATGTAGTCTTATCCATATCTTTAGGTGCCATTTTGATTTGATTGTAACCAGAAAAACCATCCATGAAAGAGAATACCTTATGTTGAGCAGTGTTGTCTACCAAAACATCAATATGTGGAAGTGGAAAGTCATCTTTAGGGATGGCCTTATTCAGATCTCTGTAATCTACACACATGCATACCTTAACATCCTTCTTAGGTACTGGTACCACGTTTGCAACCCATTGATGATAAGAAGTCACAACTAAGAACCCTACATCAAACTGTTTCATCACTTCCTCTTTAATCTTTTCTGACATTTCAGGACGCATGCGACGAACCTTCTGCTTCTTTGGACGACAATCTTCTTTTACCGGTAAACGGTGAACCACAATGTCTGTATCCAACCCTGGCATGTCTTTATAAGACCAAGCAAAGATCTCCACATAATCACGTAACATCTAGATCAATCTTCTCTTAACACCATCCTCTAACTCAGCTCCTATCTTGACCTCTTTCCTGTTTTCTTCAGTTCCCAGATTCACAACTTCGATTGGCTCTTCATGTGGCTGTATAGCTTTCTCTTCTTGTTGTAACAACCTAGCAAGCTCTACAGGTACCTCACAATCTTCCTCCTTTCCATCTTCAGCTTGATAGATTGGATTCTCGAAATTATAATTGGTAATAGTAGAACTGTTATCAACAGGATCCAGAGTGGATGAGGATATGCATTTTAGTGATGTGGGTGTGTGTAAGAACACATAGCTGATAAAACAAAAATAAAAAATAAAAGAAAGACAAGGAGCACAATATTTACGAAAACGAAACATCCATTGATTTTTATTGAATGAAGTATGCACATGAAATGACATCCCGAAACAAGCATACCATTGTGCCCCGGGTAAGACACAAGGCTTAAAAGTTTAATTGTTCGAAATTACAAAAATAAAACACAGTAATAGTATTTACTCCTGACTAAAGGAGATAAGAATGACGTCTTCAGTCTTCCAGTTGTTGAGCCCATCACCCATGGTAGGAAAGATCCAATCATCCAGGTTGTAGTCTTCATGACAGTCCCCCACAACATTGATTTGATCTCTTATGACCCCTTGATTAGTGATACGAATAGCACGAGCACGACAAACAACCTTCTGAGATTCTGCAGTGAAACCCAAACCAAACTTGTCAGACTTGTAAGGGATGTTGGGAAGCTGACCCCAAATAGCAGAACCACCTTTTGCAACCACAACCTTAGCATCTTTGAGGGAGGCCATTTCAGGAGGTACGTTAGTAACCATAGGAACTCTTTCAGAAGCAGGAACAGACTGAGGAATAGGATCAGAGCAAGGAACAACTTCAAATGTTTGACACGGAGTTTCAACCATTTCACCCTCCATTTCTACATACTTGAAAGTATTCACGTGGCTAACCGTGTACTCTTCTTCACCATATACAGTGACAATTTTGTTTTTCACCAGGTATTTCAGCTTCTGATGCAAGGTGGAAGTCACAGCACCTGCCCCATGGATCCAGGGGCACCCAAGAAAACAAGAATACGTAGGACGAATATCCATTACATAGAAAGTAGAGTTAAAGACCTGAGAGCCTACTTTGATTGGGAGATCTACTTCTCCATGTACCACTCTTCTTGAACCATCAAAGGCCCTCACCACCACATCACTTGGCCTTAACACAACATCTTCAGGACTGAGCTTGTCCAGAACCTCTTTAGGGAGAACATTTAATGAAGATCCATTGTCCACCAGTACATGAGACAAAGTAGTGCCCCTACATTCAATAGAAATATGTAGAGCTCTATTATGATTTCTCTTGGCAGGAGTCAGATCTGCATCAGAAAAACCCAGCCCATTATCACAAGTCAGATGTGCCACACAATTCTCAAATTGGTCCACAGAGATCTCATTTGGCACATGAGCAGTCTTCAAGAACTTGATTAAGGCTTTAGCATGAGCCTCAGAACACAACATCAAAGATAACATGGAGATTTTGGAGGGAGTATGCCCCAACTGGTCAACAATATCATAATGACTCTTGCGAATGATCTTCAGTACTTCTTCCATCTATTTAGAAAGACTTTCAGCAACTGGTGCCTCAGCTTGCACAGGTTCAATTACAGGTCCTTTGCCCCGAGCATCAGTAATTGGCTCAGAAGTGGAGGTAGTAGTTGGAGTAACTGCACTTTTGGAGGTAGCTTGATGGGAGAAAACTCTTCCACTTCTAGTAATCTTACTAGATCCAACAATGTTGTCAACATCAAGACTAGTATCAGAAATAGGTGTATTAGTCAAAGGTTTTTGTTTAACACCATGGATATAAACATCAGAACCATAATTCCAGGGTATAGCTTTATCATAGGTATAAGGAATAGGACCAGGAGTGGTAATGATCATGGGAACCACTCTAGCTTCAACAACAGTCTTCACAAGACCTTCAACAGTAATCCTGACAGGACCTTTAGAAGTGATCCTGACAGGGCCTTTGGAGGTAATCTTCACTGACACTTTATCAACCGTAGCTATATCTTCAAGCTTCGTACTTCGAGCCAGATGTTCACACATACTTTCAACAGAAGGAGTCCTCTCAAACAATATAGTGTAATTGTCCATGAGGCGTTGAATACCATCTTTCAACTTCCAGCAGCTATCAGGTTTGTAGGCACAATAGAAACAGTCTTCATTGCAACCTGGAAAGTATCCAGCCTGCACCAGCTTCTTCTTGATAATGGACAGAGGAGTAGTCACATCTGCTACTGAAGAAACATAGGAAACCTCATCAACAACATTAACAGTCTTCTCATGGTTGGGCATAGGAGCAGTGATCATATTTGGGGTCCCAGGAGGATCAAATTCAATTTCCCCAGCTTCAATCATGTCTTGAATCTTGTTTTTCAACACCCAACAATTGTTGGTGTCATGTCCCGGACTATTAGAATGATATGCACATCTTGCATTAGGATTGTATCGAGGAGAGGAAGTATTAGGATTTTGAGGAGGGTCCCTCAAAGTAATGAGTTCCCCTTTCAACATGTGTTGCAAGGCTTGGGCCAGTGACATGTTGATCTTGGTGAACTGTCTTCTAGGCTTCTATTGATTGTTTTGTTGTGGCTCTGGTGCTGCAGGAGTAGGATTAGAGATGTGAACCGCTCCTACAGATTGGTGACTCCTGTTACGACTATGTTGACCATACACATCATTAGACTCCTTCTTCCCACTAGGGGGCTTCTTAGCAGTGCTTGAGGAAGAGGCACCCACCTGTATCTTACCACTTCTTATACCACTTTCCACATGTTCTCCAGTCATTATCAGCTCAGTGAAACCAGATGATGAGCTTCCAATGAGGTGACTGTAAAAAGGACCATTCAGCGTACTCATAAACATATCCACCAGCTCCCTGTCAGTCAGAGGAGGTTGAACCCTGCCAGCCAGGTCTCTCCATTTCTGGGCATACTCCTTGAAACTCTCCTTAGCACCCATAGACATGCTTTGGAGCTGCATGCGAGTTGATGCTAAGTCAGCATTATATTGGTATTGCCTATAGAAGGCCTCATCAAGATCATTCCAATCACGAATATTAACACTTTCCAGTTGATAGTACCATTCCAATTGAGCCCCATATAAGCTCTTTTGGAAGAAATGAATCCACAATTTCTTATCAGCAGTATGTGGTTGAATCCTCCGAACATAGGATCTTAGGTGCAACTTAGGACATGAGACACCATCATACACCACTAAAACAGGAACCTTGAAGCCAATAGGTATAACCACTCCAGAAACTAAACTCAGATCTTCAAAATTAAGCCCAGAAGATTTTTGCAATTTCATGGCATTCATTCTATCTACCAGCATCTTGTATTTCTCCTCACTAGCAGGATCATGATAATAATTTGCCTCAAAATCAGAATCCCCCACTGTATCATGGAGGCTACCTCCCTCTTTCTCAGAATTCTCTGACTCAGAATCCTCAACCTGTTCCTTAGTCTTGATAGGACCTCTGAACCTTCTTCCCAGATTGATAAGGCCTCCTGATTTTCTAGTCTTCTTCTTCTTCTTAGCCAGCAGTGTTTTCAGCTCATCTTGTCCCTTGGACAAATTCAGGATCAACTCTTGGAATTGTGCATTCTGAGCCTGGAGATCTTTGACAGTCTGTTCAAGAGCCATTTCTGCTGGAATAAACAGCGAGAAGATAAAATACCTGTTCATAAGAAACCTATGATGCAATGATATGGTATGCATATGCAATGTTTTCAAGGACCGCAAGATTTAAATTTGTTTAAACAACCAGAAAGTAAACTTTTATTAGTAAGAAATAAACTTGTTTTCCCCTTGGGCTTACAATAAAATGAAATGAATACAAAGATGGGGTTTTAAGTCTCCCATGGACGTTTCCTCTTTGTGTTGAGGTATGCGTTGAGATTCCGCTCCTCGTAAATTTGTCTTGTCAGCTCTAGGATTCTTTCTTGACTAGCTTTGAAATGAGTCTCAAAAGTATCCCTTTGCTCCTTCAAATGGATCCAGGACCTCTGTAACTCCTCCATGTCAGTGGGCATGTCTGGATGAAGAATGATATAGGAAGTATCTCCTTCAGCAACAGGCTCCATGGTAACTGGCAGGATAGCAGGATATGGCATCATAAGAGTCTGAGCACGTGCTCGTACCCATCTGAGATAAGGTTCCATAGGAATGGTGTACTTTGGTTCCAGAGTCTTGCTGTCAACCTTGTTCACCTTGCCCCAGGCTTGTATGAACCTTTGACGGTAACCTTGCAGATCGTTGTCGTAGTCGAACACAATACCTTGAACAAGCATGTCATGAGGACCATCACTCCGAGCATAACCAAACTGACGCAGAGCTAAAGAAGGGTTGTAAGTAATGCCCCCTCTTATGCCAAGGAGTGGCACATTAGGGAACTCTCCACAACGGTCAATGATAGTAACATTCTCCATAGATCTAGAACACCAATGAATGTCTGAATGAGAAAGTGACATGATCCTCTTAGACCACCTGAACCCTTGTTCATTCTTCATCAATGATCGAGGAAGGTGAGAAATAAACCATCTAGACAATAGAGATATAGAACACATCAGAGTTCCTCGTGCCTTCGTAGTACGAGTATGGAGAGAATGTAAGATGTCTCCAAGTAATGTAGGCACTGGATTACGAGTCAGAAATATGTTGATGGCGTGTATGTCTATGAACTGGTCTGGATTAGGGAACAACACTAAGCCATAGATCGATAGGGCTAAGATCTCCTCAAAAGGATCATAACTCATAGCCTTCAGGAACACTTGGGCTTTCTCCATCAGTACCTTAGCAAGAATACCCTTAACTCCACTTCTTGTCTCCAGAACAATGTCTGATTTCTTCAAATGTAGGGTTGCAGCAATGACTTCAGGTTTAGGCTCTTTCTCCAAGCCTGTGAAAGGTCTCTGATCAAGGATAGGTATACCCAGTAGTTTGGAGAACTCTTCCATTGTAGGAACCAGGTGATAGTCGGGAAACGTGAAGCAATGATGTTTAGGATCAAAGAACTGAAATAGGACACTCATCATGTCTTCATTGAACCCTGAAGTGACTAGATCCAGTAGGTAACCATTCCTTTTGATGAATTGGGAGTTTTCAACAACTTGAGAGACCAATTCCTTAAGCTTAGAAGGTATTCCTACAAAGTTGATCCAGATAGTATTCCTATGAGCAGAAGCCATGACCTGCAACAAAGAACAAAGATAAATCATTTGGTCCTTGAAATGGTTAGTGAAAATGCTATGCTTATGATGCATGATGATGTCATGATGTTATGCTCAATCACAAACATGTGGCACACACAAACAAGTCACACAATAGTCCTAGGTTTGAAGGCTTGCATGAGGTTTAAAGGTAAGTACCCTCCCCGAAAGTTTAGTTGGTTCATCCTGTCCTATAAAGTAACCAGGTTCTAAGGGGTCTCAATATCATTGATCCTTCACAAGGGTGGTTGTTCAGTAGGCAACTTACTTGCCAACCAAAACCCTCCAAGTTTAGGATCTTAATGAGCGTAGTATCGAGTATCAACCAACTTCAGTCTTCACCAAAGCCGGCTATCTCACTACTTTCTAAAGGCCAAGATGGGGTGATTAGGGTTCTAAAAGTTATTTAGTGTATTGACAACATATGGCAGCCTCATATTATCCTCAACTTGCTTAAGGAACATAAGCACCAACCAAGAAGTCACACTAACTATGGCCACCAGATCAACCATATCGGTATACGCCGTACAGTTTCCTTGGTCTATTGCCATTTACCTAAGGTACACTAGATCCGGGTTAGGATCTTTCACACATAAGAGCCCCAACAAGTAAAGTAAAGAAAACAAAGCAAACAAATTTAAAGTGATCTAATTCCTAAGGGTACCCCTCAGCAGAGTCGCCAGTTCTGTAACACGGTGGGAGAACTGACTTTCTATAAATGTTGCGGATAGCAAGAGTCGCCACCGACTTTTATTTTATCCAAAAGGAAAGGACATAAAAGAACAGGAAAGACCTTAAAAGATTTTGGGTTCGGGGGGTAGGTTATACAAAGGGAAGGTGTTAGCACCCTTTATATCCATGGTTATCCATGGGCTCTTAGTTACTTAGCTCACTTTGAATTGTTTTGAAAAAGTGTAGTGTGTGATTAAAAACTTTCTGAGTACTTTGTAATGATCCTCATATGGATGTATACAAAGACTTGTTTTGAAAATTTGTTTGAAAAGTGTGGTGTAAAAAGTGTTTTGAAATGTGTGAGCAAGTAATTAAGAGGAACCTACCCTATATAAAGTCTTTACTGTTCTTATGTTCTTTCAATGGTAAGACTACCCCTATTATTAAGGAATAGGTAGTCATTACCTTGGATGTGATAAGGGACATGTGTAGGGACATCTGAATATAGGCAACTGCAAGGTGTCTTTAGCAATTCGTAGGGACTTATCATCTTTTATTCGAAGGGACAAGATCATTTATCGTAGGCAACCTCGAAGGGACTTGATCTTATAAACTGAAGGAACTTGATGATATTTGTGAATGGACTTTGCTTAAGACACCTTAATTGACCTTTTGAAATAGACAACATGAGAGGTAACCTTAGAAAGTGCAAGATGGCGATCAAAGATCGACTTACGTATGTGAGTGTTCATATTCAAATATTTATCTTATTTAAATTAATTATTCTAAGTTAAGTTTAATTACAAGTATGTTATTCACACCCTAGAATTACTAACCACACATTAAATATATTCATAATAGAAATAAAGCAAAAATATAAATCTAAACTATTACAAAGCTTCGGGACAAATACAATATAATCGAGAAATATAATAAAGATAAATAATAATAAATAAGCAATAATAATAAATAATAATAAGAAATAAGATAGAAGGTTAGAAAAATAAAAATAAGAGAAATAAGAAATTAGCAAAACAAATTAATATTAGAAAAGATTTTTTTAGATTTAATTAAGAAAATAGGGTTTAATAATAATAAATAAATATTGAATTATTCACATATTTAACAAATAATTAATGATTAATTATAATTTATAAAAATATTAGGTTAAACTTCAAGGTTAAGAAAAATTAGGGTTAGGGTTAGAACAATTAGGGTTAGGGTTAGAATCATGAGAATTAGGGTTTTTAATTGTTAATTTAAATATAATCAATTTATTTACAAAATATATACAATATTAGTAATAAATATAAATATAATAAAATACATATGAACAATTTGATTTTTTTTGAGAAAATAAATTATGAATTTTTAAAATATAGGTTTTATATATAAGAAATAATATAAACATTTTATTTTAGAAATTGTTTTTTAAGGGATTAATTAGATTAAATGAATATAATATAAACAAAACAAAATAAAAAAAAATTGAGAAAAAGAACATACTTGGGGTTGGGATTCGAATCCAGGCCCTAGGCTCTCCCCACACTGGACCAGCAACATCACCACCAGGCCAAGCGTGTCTTGGTGACTATATGCTGGGTACTAATCCTTTTGTTATCAACCTGCAAAAATCAAAATAAAACGCAAAACCAAAATGGCCTGGGGGGATCGAACCCAGGACCATCACATTCACACGCAAATACACAAACCAACTGAGCCAATGCTGCTTTCGTGAAACATTATACAAACAATACATAATAAAATAAACCCAAATTTTAAATCAGATTTTCGCGCCAGGCTGCTTCATCTTCAACCTATTACCTGCGAAAATACCTATACTTTCTCCTGCGAATTTTCCTGCACTTACAAACCTGCGAAATTCAAACTGCGTCGAATACGTACGATTTTGTCCAATTAAACCAATCAACATGATCACTACATCATGTACAATTCATCTATGCTTTCATTATTCATTTATATTTGTTTAATCGTGAAACCCTAATTCGAAGCTTGGAACCCTAACAATGGTGTCCTTACGGTTTGGCCATGAAACTTCAATTTAAACATCCAGAATCCATCTATGAGTCTTCACAAACAACAAAGAAGCATCAAAATTCATTATAAACGCATGAATAGTTAGAATCGAAAAATCAAAATTCAAGCTAAAACAAGATTCGGTTTATGCAGTTTATGATTCTATGGATGAAAGTGATGATGGGGATACGATCAGGGAGTCTCAGGGAAGCTAAAGCAACCTTTACTTTGCCTTGAAAGTGTCTCTAAGCTCAAAACCGAATGCCACTTTTTTGTGTGAAAATTGAAGTTTTGTTCTTACCTTTGGAGGCTGCAAATTCGTCCCTTTGTACTTGTGATCAGCTTGTGTATATGTATAAAGTTGAATTAGGTCAAAAGTTTTTGGATTTATGGGCTTTGTGGAGATTACTTGATCATGAAGATTCACTTCCTTCAAATATTTAAAATATCTTATAAAACCTTTCTAAATTAGGTCAATCTGATTTTACATGATTCCAATCATCTTTAATTGACTTTTAAGAATTTCTAGAATGAAAATCATATCAAATATTGAAACTTTCATATTTTATTTTGATTTAAAATGATTTTTAATGTATAAAATCAAAATAAATAAAATAAAATAAATAAAAATCTGAATAAATGATATTTGGTTCGTGCATGATGTCATGGTAGTGATTGGGTCATAAAAATGCAAGCCCATGTGGAAAGAATTGGTTCTAAGACCCCATTTGCTCAACAAACCTCTCAAAAATTTCCCAACTTTGCAAAGACACAAGTTCTTCAATTTTAAGGCTATGAAGGTGTTCTTGGACATTTTGGAAAGCTTGAAGAGTTCTCTAACAAACCTCTTTGGTCTCATGTCCATATCTTTCACCATTTTAAAGTTATGCCCTTTGGAAGGTGTTGACTTTTTGTTGACTTTTGAAATGACCTATAATGTCTTAGCTCATACCTTCTAAATGAAGCATTTTTGGGCTTGGCTTGTGAGAAACAAAGTTGTGGAGAATTCAATTTCCTTCAAAATGAGCTTTGGATGGGAAATTTTTGATGAAGCATGTGAAAGTTATGGTTGGTCAAAGTTCAGTTGACTTTTCCTGTGAAAACCCTAATTTAGAAACTCCTGATTCTTGATGATCTGAAATCTCCTTGATGAATCATGGTCAACCATTGATAAAATGATGAATTTTACTTCATATAATTTATGTTGTCAAGAAAGCATGAAGTTTGACTTTGGTTTGACCACAGTTGACCTCAGTTTGACTTTTTAACCACTTTGACTGATTTTAGCCTATCTGATCATTTGACTGAGCAAACCTTTTGGGAAAGCCTTGAAACTTGACATAGGGATTCTTGAAGACATATAGGATGTTATGAAGCTCACTTAAGGCATTGAAAGTTCATTTAGCCTGATGAAATTCAAAACCCTAGTTTATGATGCATTGCTTAGGAGGAGGCTTTGTCTGAGGGAATTGTCAAACTTTCTGACTAATTGTGAACCTTGTGAATCTTGTGAACCTTGTGAACCTCTTGGTATACCTTAGTACACATTGTCTTTCCTAGGTGAGGGAAAATTTTGGGGTGCAACACTCATACGTGGGATTCAGAAGGGATATTCTCTCAAGCATGTGGGGAAAATCCGTTTAAGGATGAGCTGTAATTTTTCGTTTCTCATGCCATTGGGAAAGGATTTTTTCAGAAAGATTTTGTGGGGACCTCCAATCTGGTGAGTCACTCTTTTCATTTGTCTGTAGTGTGTATTGTGGTCCTTGATGAATTTAAATTTTCACTGCTGATTTTACTGACTGTGAAACATTGTTTTTACTGCCACAAAACTAACTTTTCACTAATGATAAAAACCGTGATTGTGTTTATTATTTTTTTGCTTCAAACTAGTTTTCTGATAGGCCTCCTGTGTGTGCTTGTTGCAGATGCCTTAGAGGGTGAATTGGTCTTCCACAGGTCTAGCATGGTTATGGACTGGTCCACGATATGAGCTGCTAGTATGCATACCTTAGCCTTTTTAATCTTCACATCGGTTTTGTGCTGATCTCTTGGTAGGAATCCTTGCCTGTTTTTTTAACCATACATTAATTCCTTATGGTGTGCATAAACTGAACCCACCTTGTCCTTGCCAAAATTTATGATTTTGAAGTTTATGCCATTGACCCTTGTTTGAAATCTTATCATTGTTCAGGCTCTTTGAAATATGGATGGTTCACCATGAAGTTCAGGTTTGCTAGCTTTGCAAATGATGAGATTTTACACATTGGTGAAGCTTATATGAATGGAAACTTGGAATGCAAACAACCTTGGTCATGTATAAATATCATTTTTTTGATGAGTCGCACCTCCAAGGTAACCAAAACTCGATATATAAGTCTCATTCTTGCACCTTTGAATTTGCTTTTTGGACATTCTTCTGAATCCCAACCTTTATGCTGCCAGTTATGATGACTTTGTTTTTCTTGCATCTAAACTGTTTTTGACTTCCTTTGAGCTAGATGCCTTGGCATTCTTTTAACAGATTTCAATATCTCCTGTTGTTATTGTGAATTGCATTTTCGTTGATATGTGTCGCTCCCACCAAATGACACCGGGTCAGATAGGGTACAAGCGCGAACGGTCGGCGAAAGAGAACATGAAGATGAACTGAAAAGAGTCGCCAACTAGGAATTTTTATCCCGAAGGAGAGGTAATGCTGCATAAACCTAGGGAAAGATGGATAAGACGGTCGCGAACCAGAGAAACTGAGAAAGGGGGTTGATTACAACCTGGGAAGGTATTAGCACCCATATTGTCCGTCGTACTCGACGGGATCCACGCTTGAAAGATTTGTGTTTAAAGGGGTAGTGTCAGTGCTATTCTGTGTGCAAATGCTGGAAAAGGATGTACATGTGTCAGTGCAACAGGAGTGTGGAGTGAAATGCTCAGGAATGAGGCTTAAAGAATAATGCTGGAAGAAAGGGGGAATATACAGAGAATTTTGTTCGATAACAGTTAAGTTATGCCTACGTATCCTCTCGTACAATGAAGAAGTCAGAACACCGTAGTTCGACTCAAAGAGACTGAAAGATAAGTTGACTTGTGAACTGCTTACTTGCCTATGCTCAAGTGTATGACCTGTCTGGCTCAGGTGCAAACTGTCTTGCATTAGACGGAAGAAGCGAGTTCTCGTTTGTGAGTGAATGAGGTGAGAAAAGAATCCCGAAGGAGACGATTATTGTTTGTTTTTGAGTTTTCAATCTTTTATTGCTTTTGGAGTTTGTTATAAGAAAATGAGCTTAAGCCTAAACCAAGGGTTAGTAAAGTCATCACATCTTCCCTCTGATTAGGGGTAATGAGAATACCTTAAGTGTGAAGTAAACACCTCAAACTTAATCACCATGATGTAGGATTGAGATCATTAACCTACTTGCATTTATTTAGATGTTTTTGGTGTTTTTGTTTAGTGTTAAGTAATGAGTTTAAGCCATAATCAAGGATTTAATGGACTCATTACACCATCCTAATAGAAGGATAATAGATGAGAACATTTAAGCTGAGGAAGGCTCCTCAACTTAATCCATGATTAGGGATTAACCTCATGAAAAAACAAATCCTTTATTAAAGTGGATTTTAATTAATGGTAAGATTAAGAAAGGAGTTTTATGGTTTGTAAGACAACTTGAGGGGGACTTGTCCATTAACACTAGGGTTAGTCCTTCTTAACCAATTAAGGAAGAATTAGAACCCTAATGCAAGGCCCAAGTTACAAGTTAATGTCTTAGTGATTATTAGGTGGATTGATTAAGAGATTTAAACACATTAAGGGTTTAACACTTAGGATTTAAAGTTATACACCCCATCCTAAGAGAAGGATGCAGGCATAGCCCTAATCACAAAGTCTTAAAACCTTAAAGGTTTAGTCTCTGATTATGAGATGAGAAGAGAGACACAAAGAGGACTCAAAAGTAAAACTAAAGGGGGACTAATCCAAACCCTAATTATTGTCATACTTGGATGTTCCTATGGTTTGTAAGGCTTGCAAGAGATCTTCAAAGAAGCCACCAATGGAAGAAGCAGATGAAAGGAGGAGAAGCAAAAGAGACAAGTCAACTTACTTCACTTAAGAAGATAAGTTGCTTGAAGGAAGAAGGTGAAGGAGGAACATGAATGAGCAAGCTCACTCTAAAGCAAAAGTAAAATGCAGCAATGAATGCATAAGAGAGATGAGAAAAGTTAGCATAAAGAAATGAAATGGAATGCAAATGAAATGTATGCAAGGATGCAAACCAAAACTAGGAGCACATTTATGATGTAAATGATGCTTAGATATGAGGCAAATTTATATCAAGAGATGTGAATGATCATACAAGTAATGAGGATGCAAATGAAGCATGAAAGTTTATGAAATGTAATGGATGCACAACATGGAAAATGGATGAGGAATTGATCAAGCATGATTCTAATGTGTCCTAAGATGTCTTATATGTCATGTGGATGCAAGAAATGTCATGGCAAGTTCATGAATGCAAGCATATGCAAGGTGTATGCAAATGAAGATGAGAAATTAGGGTTTTCATGCAACATGAGATGAAAAACTCAAAAACAGAAGCAAATGACAAGATAAAAAATTGAAAATGGAATCAAAGGAACCCTAAACCCATATGATATCACACCCCAAAGGAGAAGACCTAACTCTTAACCTAATGAAAGTTATGATTTTTCTAAGTTACATAGGGTTTTAAGGCACCTAAAGGGAAAAAAATGCAAATCAATTCAAAAAGGCAGAAAAGAACCATTGTCATATCATTCTTGGTTAGGCAGAAAAGAATTCTTGAAGTTAGGGTTCAAAAATAGGATTTTATGAACCCTAAATTCAAGAAAAATTATCAAATATGATTCAAAACCAAAAAGAAATTTCTGTGGATGGTATGGCAATGTATCTAAATGTTTAAAGATGCAATACGAATTTTTTGGGATTTTTTAGAAAGCTAAATGATATTTTAATTAATTAATTTTCATTAATTAATTAAAATAAACATTAAAATGTTAAAAAAATGATTTTTTAATGCAAAAAATAAAAATAAAATATTTTTGGGTTAAGAAAATTATTTGAAATATTTATGCAGAATAAAAATATTTTTGGAAATTTTTAGCTATTTTAAATAAATGATACAAAATTAAATGATAAAAATGAAATTAAAATTAAATAAAATGGAAGTATGCTGAGTGGAGGGATGAGATTGAATCTGGGGAAGTCCAGGGTTGACTTGGCGCGTGATCCTACGGCCTAAATTCAAATTCTATTAATCCTAATTAATTAATTCATAAACCCTAATTAAAAACTAATGAAGCAATCCTAGCCACACAGCACGCGCGGGAAGCTCAGTTCAAAGGGTCCACATTCAAAGTTCCTTAATTACGCAACTAAACCTAATTAAAACCCTAATCCCCTTCAGGTGACCGAAACAGTGTTCCAGTCATCTTCTCCGGCCATCCATTTTGCCATCTCACTCAAAACCTCACCCAAGCCCTCTAAAGCTCCAAAATCACTCAATAAACATCAAGGAACAAGAATCCAAGCACGAAATTCATTTATTTTCAGAAACAAGCATGAATCGAATCAATCTCTTTTTAGGTCAAAAATTTCAGAGATTCGGTTCATGCTCATTTCTTCATCATTTTCAAAAATAACAAGTGCAGTGTAATCAGGGGAACATGGGGAACATTTCTATAACTTAAAAAGAGATTTCTGGAAAAAACGTTTGAGATGGCTACCTGAGTTGAAGCTTTGAGATTCTGAGCTTTCAGTGCCTCTCCTTTGTGCAAGTCAGCTCCAATGAACCCCATGAGGATGATGTGAAGTTTGAAATGCTTTGAGAGTGGCTGGTTTGTGTTGTGTGGTTCTGGTTTAGCAGAAATGGAGGTTTGTGTGTGTAGTGATTCAGGCTATTTCAAGGGGTGGGTTTTGTTCTATGGATGAAGAGTGATTTGTTGGTGAAGGAATTTCTGGATTTTGTTATTTTTTGAGGTTGTTTTGAAGAGAGCAAGTTTTGTGCACAAATTTGTGAATCTGATGTTGTGTGTGTTTTCAGGCTCCAATGCTTGCCCTTATCTCTCCCATATTGTTTGAATATAAAATGTGGTAGGTTCTGAATGGCTACAAAACACTATTCCAAGAGCATGGGAGTTTTGGCCAAAAAGTCAAATATGTGTCCTTGAGAGTATAGGCCATGGCAGAGGAAATCTAAAGGGTGTATCTGCCTCAGCTGAGTTTGAGGATGACCCTTGGATGGTTTATGATGGACTACAACACTTGGATTGCAAGATGGCATGTGTTTTGCAAATTTCCAACTTTGTGCATTTTGAGATTTTTGGTCATGGACATGTCTCATTCAATGATGAATTTTGGTCATGAAGTGTTACATGATGTTGCTGTGATGTTTTGAGACCATTTAGAAGCCATACCAACCCTTAGAAAGCAATCTTGCAAGAATCCCTCTTTTGAGAATTTTAGGAAAAATGGCTTATGGAAACTTGTGATCCAAGGTATGAAACTTTGTGAATTTTGTGCAATTCTGATCTTGGAAAGTTGCAATATGTTGTAATGATCTGTCGATATGGGGTTCCCGAGCGAATCATTACTGATAATGGCTCCAACTTAAACAACAAAATGATGGCTGAACTATGCCGGGACTTCAAGATCCAACACCACAATTCTTCTCCTTACAGGCCAAAGATGAACGGCGCTGTTGAGGCAGCTAATAAGAATATCAAGAAGATTGTGCAGAAGATGGTAGTCACCTACAAAGACTGGCATGAAATGCTACCATTTGCTTTGCATGGGTACCGCACGTCAATCCGAACGTCCACTGGGGCAACACCGTATCAGCTTGTGTATGGTATGGAAGCAGTCCTACCTATTGAAGTTGAATTACCCTCTCTGCGGGTATTGATGGATGTTAAGCTGAACGAAGCAGAATGGGTTCGGTCCCGATACGAACAACTGAGTCTGATTGAAGAGAAAAGATTGGCTGCAATCTGTCATGGGCAGTTATATCAAAGAAGAATGAAGAAAGCCTTCGATCAGAAAGTCAGGCACCGAGAGTACCAGGTAGGAGATCTTGTACTGAAAAGAATCCTCCCTCCTCATACAGATCACAGGGGCAAGTGGACTCCGAACTATGAAGGACCATTCGTAGTAAAAAAGGTTTTCTCTGGTGGAGCACTGATGCTCAGCACCATGGATGGTGAAGATTTCCCGTCCCCTGTGAATTCAGATGCAGTTAAAAAATACTTCGCATAAAAATGACCCGCTGGACACAAAAACAGAATGTAAGTCCAGGCAAAAATAGGGCATCCCGGCGAGTCAAAAACAGAATAAAAGACTCGGGCAAAAATAAGAGAAAATAAACAAAAAAATGTACACCCGCTGAGTTGAAAAGCCGCATTGGACAGCTCAGGCAAAAATGGGTATCCCGATGGATTGAAAACCCGAAAGGGAAATCCATGCAAAATAAGGGAAATAAGCGAACAACTGCATTCTGAATTCGTCTGTATCACCTACAATTTGGTAAGCTTCAAAAGGATCAAGCTTTTGTCAGAATCAGCCTTCTTCAGAAAGCAAGACGAGAAGAACGTCAAAAGTCATACTAGTCATTGCAAGAGGGAAGCTCCTTGAAGCGTCGTCAACGTTGCCAGTATTTTTTGTTTCTCAATTTGTAACAATCTCCTCATTTTAGGGGATTTGTTTCTTTGACTGTATCTCGCCAATTTAGGGCACATGAATTAATAAAATCAGATTTTCAGTCATGTTTCGTCTTGTACATTGTTATTTGCAAAGAATGTCTGATGTCTTTAAAAAACGGATTGCATAAATACAGATGTTTATCTTCAAAAAAAATGCTACGTGCTTGCAGGAAATATACTTACTCCCGGGAGTTTCTGAACTCTTACAACAGAATCTGGTAAAGGATACCTCAGGATTACTTGTGCGTTTCTCTGTCTTTGCAGGATTGCAGGTATTCAAAACGCAACATGGGGCATGTAAACTTCATCCCAGCAAGCTGGCAGACCGATACTCACTCAGTCTTAGCACCCGAAGTGTTTCTCCCCCAGCTGAGTTGCCACTTGTTATTTCTCCCCAGCCGAATTGCAAATCATTCTTCCCCAGCCAAGTACAAAAGCCAGGGAACCACTTCCCCACAAAGTTTCAAGCCTCTATCCATAAGAGCGACGCATGAAGGGATCACAACAGAGTGATGAAAGCTTCTGCGGACCCCAGTTGGGTCCCTCATTTATGAGAACAGGTCTATCATTGACCCATTTCCCCAAGCAGATGCATCTCATCAAATCTACCAACGATCTCATCCCCAGCTGGGATGTTCACTTCAAACAGATCAGCCAGAGGTCTTTGCAGCGACGGGATCCGAATCCCGAATCGTTATCTTTTGCATAAACATGTCATTCACATCATATTCACCCCACAAAGCGTAGCATTCCGTCTAATACGGAACATTACGGCAAAAATCAAACATGTGGCATAACCATAAGTCATGGTCTGAATCAAACACTTGTGAATATTGACAAATCCATCAACAATACACGGAACGCTCCCCGTATTCCCCGGCAGAGAGCCCAGACACTTCCCTTGCAAATACAGATACTTCCTGACACCCGTCCGTGTCATTTCCCCAGCAGGAAGCTAAGGCTTTTGCCTTACACCCATGAACACTCTTTTGGCACCCGTCCGTGTCATGATCCCCCTAAAAAAAAAAAAAAAGAGGAGGGGGGGAAGAGAATATGAACCCCTAACCATACTTTTTGGAAGAGCCACGTCTTTCGCTTTCTCCAATGGCTTCCTTAGTTTCTTCAGGCTTAAATGCAGAAGCTCCCGAATTCCGCCCAAGCAACCAAGTGCAAAAACTTCACCCTCCATACCTCACTTTCGCTCCTCTTAGACATCAGCCTTCTCACCCTTTCCTCTATTACTACTACCCCACTGCGACAAAAATATCATTTTCATTCGTCAACTTACTTTTCCTTTCGCATTCACCCAAACCTCACCACCGTAACTCCTACGTTTCTGCGGAGGTGGCATCTACAGAGGGAAATAGTGATGGAGATATGAAAAGCCGTCGTTCTCATGGATTGAGAATCCCAAGGTTTGTGTGGAAGAAGAAAGCAGTAGATGTTGCTCAAAAAGAACATGTTATTATTCATGAACAACTACACTCTAGGGTTTCCACCGACCGGAAAAATAAAGGAAGTAGTTTTACTGTGGTTCCCATTCGTCCTGATGGAGATGAAACAACTGTTATGATTAAAAACATTCCTAGCAAATACAATCGAGATATGATAGTGGAGTACTTGGAGAACTATTGCATGGTTGAAAATGCAAAAGATCAAGAGAATGGAGAAGAAAACACTTTCTGCTTTGATTTTGTCTGCTTACCAAATCATTACCAGTAGCAGATACTTCTTGACACCAGTCCGTGCCATACCCCCAGTAGAAAGCCAAAGCATTCCCTTTGCACTCACAGATACACAGTTCCTTGACACCCGTCCGTGTCACCTTCCCCAACATGATTACTTAAACACTTTGTATATCAGATATTTGTTTATACTACACTTTCCTCTTAACACTTGTCCGTGTCACGCTCTCCCCAGCAGGTTGAACACTTAAATATACACCAATCATACTTATAAAGATACTCGTCCGTATCTTGTATACACCCTTTACATCCCCGCAGATTCAACACTCGTCCTTGTTCTTTGTTAACCAGTTGGTACTCGTCCGTACTATCACCTCAGAACATGTGTCAAGCGTTTGTTTCTACCTGATACTCGTCCGTATCATAATCTTAAGGATGCTCATCCGCATCTTTAATCCATACACTCATGTCTTTTTGAAATATAGATACTCGTCTGTGTCTACTATTCCCCAGAAGAGTCCCCTCAGATTCAACACTCGTCCGTGTTCCTTGTTAAC
The DNA here is from genome assembly GCA_963966055.1 of Lathyrus aphaca. NCBI lineage: Eukaryota > Viridiplantae > Streptophyta > Magnoliopsida > Fabales > Fabaceae > Lathyrus > Lathyrus aphaca. The sequence continues at coordinate 228,157,911 of OZ014520.1, read as the reverse complement.
CAGTTGATACTCGTCCGTATCATCATCTCTGAACACGAGTCAGTATTTGTTTCTACCTGATACTCGTCCGTATCATAGTATTAAGGATGCTCGTCCGCATCTTTAACCTATACACAAACATCTAAAAACTTATACCTTTTATTTCTTGGATGTAAACACTCGTCCGTGTTTACTATTCCCCAGTAAAACAAATTTCTTTTTATCTGACATTCGTCATGATAAACCCTGAGAGCAGCCGTCCCCTGCTAGGTGGTCGTCCTCCACCTCTAGATGATCGTCCTTCATCATGTTCATCCGATGGCCGTCCCCATCGTCGACCTTTATCCGACATTCGTCCTGTGTCGTGATATTTAGCAGCCGTCCCCTGCTAGGTGATCGTCCTTCACCTTTTTGATGATCGTCCTTCATCATTTTATCCAATGGCCGTCCCCATTGTTGATTTTGGTTATCTGACATTCATCCTATGTCATGATGAACCTTGAGAGCAGCCGTCCCCTGCTAGGTGGTCGTCCTCCACCTCTTGATGGTCGTCCTCCATCATGCTCATCCGATGGCCGTCCCCATCGTTGACCTTTTATCCGGCATTCGTCCTATGTCGCGATATTTTCGGCAGCCGTACCCTGCCAGGTGGTCGTCCTCCACCTTAGATGGTCGTCCCCATCATAATTCTTAACCCCAACAGAGCAGCCGTCCCCTGCTAGGTGATCGTCCTTCACTTTTGATGACCGTACCTCATCATTTGTTTATTTCATTTATTCTTTAACCCGATGGCCGTCCCCGTCGTGGTCCCTTTTCTTTTTAGCCCGATGGCCGTCCCCATCGTCGATTACTTTACTTTATGAACTTGATGGCCGTCCCCGTCATGTTTCATTAATCCCCAGAGAATCTTACAGCTTTATCTTGATGGCCGTCCCCATCATAATTCATACCCCCAGCATGTCGGCCGTCCCCGTCATTGCTTTATTTCCCGCACTTTTCCCAGCGTGTCGGCCATCCCCGTCATTGCTCTTTATCCAGCAGTCATCCTCTGCTCGACGGTCGTCCTCCGTCGCCCGCACTTTATAATATACTTTATTTTCCTTTTACAATCTATATCCCTTTTCTTCTTCATTCTGTGAGTGCAAATTTTGGACTGTCTTTGGTATTCAACCACAAGTTATCTTGTTTGCCTGATAAGCCGTTGCTTACATCCTGCACATCTAACTCATGTTTGAATAGGGGCAGTTGTAAACACCCCAAATTTGCCCTCACCCATTCATACCATGGCTTGTGATCATTTCATATGCATAAACACAGTCATACCATCCCATATCACATTTTTGATTCACTGCATAGATTCTAAGTCATCTGCATCTAGGGTTTGTGATCTGAGCAATCCAAGAGCTTCTTGAGCCACTACAAAGGTCATAAATCACTTCAAAGGGGTCCATGTGTGTTCAAGTATCATATTATATCCTCTCAAAGTCAATAATGTCAAAAAATCACAAGAACTAAGAATGGTATGAAGGCAGAGCCAGGTTTGACTGCCCAGATGACCTAAAATTAGGGTTTTGGTTTCAGAGGCCATAACTCCAATTTTTTTGGTCATTATTGTTTCTATTGGTCTCTATATGGTATAGGGAGTATGCATATCAATTTTCATGAAGAAATTCCATGGGGAAGTCATCTGATCAAGAGTTGACTTTTCAAGCAAGTCAGTGTAAAATCAGGGCATCTGAGGCCCCCAATGGCCCAACCAAAGGGTGTTCTTCATCATTTTGATTGTATATGATCTTTATTTGATCATGGGAGAGGTTGTAAGTTCACAAAATTGATGAATTTCAAGTCTTTTGCAAAGTTGACTTTTTGGGCAAGTTTGACTTTTAATGAAAATGCCATTTTAGGCAACTTTTTCAACCTTTACTTTTTGATTCAAAAAAGCTTCAAATGGAAAAACTTTGGTCATGAAAGTTGTAGAATAGATCTTTCCCTTTTCAAAAAGTACAAGAACATGACCTAATTCATTTTGGATCAAAAGTTATGGCTCACCAAAGTTGGCAAAAATCACAAAAATTCAAAGTTTCAACCAAAGAGGTATTTTGCAAAATGACTTGATCAAGTGTTCTAAAGCTATCAAATGCACTTCTAATCCACACAACATGATCACACAACATTTAAAAATCAGAATGGGCCAAGGGATCACTTGTTTTATGGCTTGTGGAGCAAGACTTTTTCATAAGGATCAAAGGCAAGCCAAGTTGCAAAACTCATCATAGCTTCCCATCCACTTGCTGGCTAGTTTGCTGAACCATCCTAGGCCTTTTCCCTCATCATGCTGCGCAAGACACACTTGTTGTACTAGGATAGCAAGTGGCCCATGCTTCTCTTACACAAACTTGACCTTTTGGCAAAAGGACCCATACCAATCAATAAAGCACATGTCACTTCTTCTGACCAATGGCAATTGTTTATACTAATCAAATGCAAGCCAAACATAACAAGAAGCAAGCCTGAAACACTCCATAGCACAGCTTTCTCATTTTCACCTTCATGTGCAAGAGCTTTCGAAACTCATCACACAAGTCACAAACACACAAACTAACTTCATAGATCAACTCAACACACCTTCCTGGTCACAAAGCACCCATCACCATTGTCTTAAACCCCCAGAATCAGAAACACGATTCCCTCACTGCACTGAACAGAACTTGTTCAATCTCTCAAACCAGCCAAAATAAACTTGCTCCAAGCCTTTCAGAAGCACAAGGGAGGTCATAGGAGCAGTTTTGCACAAGGGAAGAGGTCTGAAAGCTCCAAACTGAAAAGCTTCAAACTCAGGTAGCTTCATGAACTTTTTTTCCAGAAGCATGATTTTAAGTTCTTAATAGCTTCTATGCATTCCCCTGATCATGAATATGTGATTATTTTTGAAAATGGTTGAGAAACCAGAATGTATGCAATGTCTGAAACTTTTGCCCTAAAAAATGTTTGATTCGATTCTCCTTTTTTCTGAATGATAAATGTTGTTTGATTGAGGGGTTTGATTCGTTTTTGAGTGGGGAAGAGTTCTGGGCAGTTAGATTTTGTTTTGGATGCGTATAGAGAGAGTTTGAGATTTTGGTTGGTCGGAGAAGACGACCGGAACAGTGTTCCGGTCGCCTGAAAGTGATTAGGGCACAATTAATTAGGGTTAATCATAATTAGCCAAGTTTGAATGTCAGCCATTGGATATGGCGCCAGGTCAAACGCGCGCGTAGCCAGTTCAAACGTGGGCCTTTGGATCTGATTACTTTTCCATTTTTCAAATTAAATTCATTTTCTTTTTCATATTAATTCATTTGTTTTCTCATATTTATTAAAAATAGCAAAACCTTTTTAAAAATTCTGAAATTTTTTATACAAACTTTTATTTAATTTCAGAAACCAAAAACATTTTTATTTTTATTTTTTGCATTAAAAAATATTTTTAAAACATTTAAAAGTTTATTTTTATTTAATTAATGAGAATTAATTAATTAAAAATACTTTTAGGTATTTAAAAATCACCAAAAAATTCATGAAACCTTCATAATTATTTAGAAACATTGTCCAACCCTCAAAACAAATTTCTTTTTGATCTTTATGCATTTTGATAATTTTCCATGGAATTAATTCATTTTCAAAGCATTATTTTGATCCAATGTTCAAAAAGTCATTTCTGCCTAGTCTTTGAGAGTTGGACTTTGATTCTTTTTGCTTTGTGTTTAGCATATCATGTAGTTTGTGGGATTAAATTGGCATGATTTGATCTTACATTTTCCATTTGTTTGGCCTTTTTCTTGTTAAGGTACCCTAAAACCCTAGAAATTTTAGGAAATTCATAACTTTTATTAGGTTAAGAGTTAGAACCCCTCCTTTGGGCAGTGAGTTTGTGTAGGGTTAGGGTTCCCTTGAATGCATTTTCAATTTTTTATCTTGATGTTTGCTTCTGATTTTGGTTTTTGTTTGATGCTTTGATCATAAACCCTAATTTGAACTTCCATATGCATCCATCTTGCATTTGCATTCATACCTTGACTTGCCATAGCATTTTGTGCATCCATTTGGTTCATTGAGCATATTAAGACATATTAGAAGCATGTTTGATCATTGCATCTTGCATTTGCCATGTTGTATGCCATTTGCACTTCATAACATTTCATGTATGATCATGGTTCTTAACTTGCTTCATTTGCATCCATAAGTTTGTATGATCATCCCCATACTTTGTTTCATGTTTGCATCATCTCATAGCATCATTAACATCATGTTTGAGCTTCTGGTTTTGATTTACATCATGCCATTTCATTTCATTTTGCATTGCATTGCATTCCTTCTTTTCATTTTGCCTTCACTTCTCACAACTTCTTTTCATCTCTTTTATGCATCCATACTGCATTTTGTTATGTGTTTGAGATTGAGCTTGCTCTTTCTTCTCCTTCTTACTTTCTTTCCTAAAGTGACTTGTCTTCTTCAATGAAGCAAGTTACTTTGCTTCTCCTGATCCTTTCATCTGCTTCCTGGTGGTTCCATTGAAGACTTCTCTTGCAAACTTCACAAACCTTAGGAACAACCAAGCATGACAATGATTAGGGTTTTGATTAGTCCCCCACTTAGTTTTACCTTTGTGTCTCTTTGAGTTTTCTCTTCTCACCTCATAATCAGGGACTAAACCCTAAAGGTTTTAAAGGCTTTGTGATTAAGCTTATGCCTGCATCCTTCTATTAGGATGGAGTGTATAACTTTAATCCTAAGTGTTAAACCCTTAATGTGTTTAAATCTCTTAATCAATTCACTTATATAATCATCAAGACATCACACTTGTAACTTGGGCCTTGCATTAGGGTTCTAATTCTTCCTTAATTGGTTAAGAAGGACTAACCCTAGTGTTAATGGACAAGTCCCCCTCAAATTGTCTTACAAACCATAAAATTCACTTCATCATCTCACCATTAAATAAAATCCACTTAATCAAAGGCTTGTTTTGTCATGAGTTTAATCCCTAATCATGGATTAAGTTGAGGAGCTTTCCTCAGCTTAAACACCCTCATCTATTATCCTTCTATTAGGATGGTGTAATGAGTCTGTTTAATCCCTGATTATGGCTTAATCTCATTACTTAACACTAAACAAAAATACCAAAAACATCTAAATAATCACAAGTAGGTTAATGATCTTAATCCTACATCAAAGGTGATTAAGTGTGAGAAGCTGACTTCACACTTAAGGTATTCTCATTGCCCCTAATCAGAGGGAAGATGTGATGAGTTTACTGAATCCATTGGTTTAGGCTTAAGCTCATTAATCTATGACAAATCTTCAAAAAGCAATAAAAGACTGAAAACTCAAAAACAAACAATAATCATCTCCTTCGGGATTCTTTTCTCATCTCATTCACTCATAAACGAGAACTTGCTTCTTCCGTCTAATGCAAGACAGTTTGCACCTGAGCCAGACAGGTCATACACTTGAGCATTGACAAGCAAGCAGTTCACAAGTTAATTCATCTTCAGTCTCTTTGGGTCGAACTACGGTGTTCTGACTTCCTCATTGCACGAGAGGATACGTAGGCATAACTTAACAGTTATCGAACAAAAGTCTCTGTATATTCCCCCTCTTTCCAGCTTTATTCTTTAGCCTCATTATCATGAGCATTTCATCTTTGTGCTTGCACTGACACTTCTCTTATGTACTTCACACTTCTTTTACACAGACACCTGTACATTTTTTCCCAGCTCTTTTATACACAAATTGCAGTGACACTACCCCTTTAAAACACAAATCTCTTAAGCGTGGATCCCGTCGAGTACGATGGACAATCTGGGTGCTAATACCTTCCCAGGTTGTAACCAAACCCCTTTCTCAGTCTCTCTGGTTCGCAACCGTCTTATCCATATCTTTTCCTAGGTCTATGCAGCATTACCTTTCCTTCAGGATAAAAATGCCTAGCTGGCGACTCTTTTCATTCCCTGTGAGTTCACTCCTGTGTGTTCTCACATCCCTCCCTTCGCCGACCGTTCGCGTCTGTACCTTTATCTGGGCCATTTCCCATTTATCGGGAGCGACAGATATAATATGATGATTGAACATACATGGACCCTCTTGAGATGATTGAAGACCTTTGGAGTGGCTCAGATGGATCCTTGGATTGCTCAGATCATAAACCCTAGATGCAGATGAACTTGAACTAATGCAGTGAAGCAAAAATGCAACATGAAATGGTATGATTACACTAATGTAAATATGAAAGATCACAAGCCATGGTGTGAACTTAGTGAGGAAAAATTTGGGGTGTTTACAGCTGCCCCTATTCAAACATGAGTTAGCTGTGCAGGGTGTAAGCGCCTGGCTTAACAGACAAACAAGTTAACTTGTGGTTGAATACCAAAGACAGTCCAAAATTTGCACTCACTGAGGAGAAGAATAAAAGGGATATAAATTGTAAGAGGAAGGTATAGTATGATTATCAAGTGCGGGCGATGGAGGACGACCATCGAGCAGAGGGTGGCTGCTGGGGCTAAAGCAATGACGGGGACGACCGACAAGCTGGGGAAATAAAGGGATCATGATGGGGACGACCATCAAGTAAAGAAACAAGATTCTCTAGGGATTAAAGGTAAAGTCAATGATGGGGACGACCATCAGGTTCATAGAGTAAATGAAGTAATGATGAGGGATGATCATCAATGGTGAAGGACGATCACCTAGCAGGGGACGACTGCTCTTTACCACGACATAAGATGAATGCCGGATAGAAAAAAGTCAACGATGGGGACGGCCATCGGATAAAATGATGAAGGATGATAATCAAGAGGTGAAGGACGATCACCTAGAAGGGGACAGCTGCTCTGGGGGTTTATCGTCACATAGGAAGAATGTCAGATAACAAGATCAACGATGGGGACGGCCATCGGATAAAATGATGAAAGACGATCATCAAAAGGTGAAAGACGATCACCTAGAAGGGGACGGCTGCTCTGTTGGGGATAAGGATGAGGGACGGTCATCAGAGGTGAAGGACGATCACCTGGCAGGGGACGGATGCCGAAAGTATCACGACATAGGACGAATGTCGGATAGAAAAGGGTTCTAATAATGGAGACTCCACTGGGGAAAGGATGAGGGACGGTCATCCATAGGTGAAGGACGATCACCTGGCAGGGTACGGCTGCCGAAAGATATCACAACATAGGACAAATGTCGGATAGAAGAAAAGTTGCTGCTGGCGATTTGCGGGGGAATAGTAAACACGGACAAGTGCTTACATCCAAGAAATAAAAGGTATAAGTGTTTGACGCGGTGTATAGATTAAAGATGCGGACGAGCATCCTTAAGACTGTGATACAGACGAGTATCGGTAGAAACAAACGCTGACGCGTGTTCAGAGATGATGATACGGACGAGTATCAACTGGTTAACAAAGAACACTGACGAGTGTCGAATCTGAGGGGAAATAATTGTATACAAGATAAGGACGAGTATCTGTATAAGTAAAAACAAACATTGTGAAGTATGAGCAAGACACGAACGAGTGCTCGACTTGCTGGGGAAAAGTGACACGGACGAGTGTCAAAAGAGAAAGTGTATAAGTTATGAGCAACCATTTGTATAGGAAGGTGTAAAAGGTATTCTGGCAACCTGTGGGGATAAGATGACACGGCCGGGTGTCAGAAGAAGTATCATGATAAGTGTTTGGGTAACCATGCTGGGGATAGGTGACACGGACGAGTGTCAAGAGAATGTACAAGCACTGGTTTGGTTTATATCTGCAAAGGATGATATGACACGGACGAATGTCGAAAGGGGTCTATATGAGCATGTGTTTGTGTTGTAGAGTGCGAAGGGGACGCTTTTGCTTTCTACTAGGGAAATGACACAGACGAGTGTCAAGAAGTATCTGTATATGAGAGTGCAAAGGGATGCCTTGGCTTTCTGTGGGGAGGTGCATTTTGTATACATGATGAGGTATCGCTGGTATTTACAGGTGACTGGTTCGAACCTGACTTGTGATCATGCAATATGTTTGATTTTTGCCGTAATGCTCCGTATTAGACGGAATGCTATGCTTTTGTGGTGATTTGTGATGCGAATGCTATGATTATGCAAAAGATACCGATCTGGGATTCGGATCCCGCTGCCGTAAAGATCTCTGGTTGATCTGCTTGACATGATATCCCAGCTGGGGATGAGATCATTGGTAGATCTGATAAAATTTATGACTCTGCTTGGGGATTAAATCAATGATAGACCTATATGGTAGTGAGATAACCCAGTTGGGGATGAGGAAGCTTTCGTCACTTTGTTGTGTGAGAATTTCAGACATTGCTCTTCTTGGGAGAGGCTGGAGTTCTGTGGGGAGATGGTTCCCTGTCTTTGCTGGAGATGAGAGATTTGGCACTCTGGGGGAGAAAAGATCGCTGAACGATCTTCTCAGAGATATCTGTGAGGATCCTGCTGAGGATGAGGAGACTTGACAACTCAGCTGGGGAAATGAGCATTTACAGATGCTGCTCTGGAGAAAATGTGTTAGAGAAGTGATGCCTGACAACTCTGATGAGGAGAAAGCATTTCCGGTGGTTTGGAGGATGTGCTGAGGAAACAATGGTTTGGCAACTTTGCTGAGGAAATGTATTCCAGATACTGCAATCCTGTCAAAACAAAGAAATGTACAATTATCCCGAGGTATCCCTTACCGGAATCCGTCATAGGAGGTAGATATTCCTGAAAGTAAATACATTTCTTGCAAGCATTTATTAGAAAGGCACATCCTTTTTTATGCAAGTATCATATCATGAATTTTGGACATTTTGCAAACGAAACAAAAATGCACAATACACAATGTGACTGAAAACTCTGATTTTATTAATTTGTGTGCCCTGAATTGGCAAGTACAGTCAAAGAAACAGATCCCCTGAAATGAGGTGATTGTTACAAATAGAGAAAAATGAAGGTTCTGGTGTTGCACCCCAAAATTTCCCCTCACAATACAAGACTTTGTGTGCTAAGAGGTTCACAAGGTTCACAAGATTCACAAGACACCTTATGAGGTTCACAAGGTTCATAAGACCTCCCATGAGGTTCATGAAGTTTATAAGACCTCCCATAAGGTTCACAAGGTTCACAAGACATTTTATGATGGTTCACAAGGTTCACAAAGTTCACAAATAGTCAGAAGATTTGACAATTCCCTCAGACAAAGCATCCTCCTAAGTAGTGCATCCAAAACTAGGGTTTTGACTTTAATCAGGCTAAATGGACTTCCAAGACTTCAAGTGAGCTTCATAGCATCTTATATGTGTTTAATAATCCCCATGACAAGTTTCAATACTTTCCCAAAAGATTTGCTCAGCCAGATGATCAGATAGGTTAAAATCAGTTAAAGTAGTTGAAAAGTCAAACTGAGGTCAACTGTGGTCAAACCAAAGTCAAACTTCATGATTTTTTGTCAACATCAAGTATATGAAGTAAAATTCATCATTTGATCAAGTGTTGATCATGATTCATCAAGGATATTTCAGATCATCAAGAATCAGAGGTTTCCAAATTAGGGTTTCCTCAGGAAAAGTCAACTGAACTTTGACCAGCCATAACTTTCACATGCTTCATCACATTTTTTTCATCCAAAGCTCATTTTGAAGGAAATTGAATTCTCTACAACTTTGTGTCTCACAAGCCAAGCCCAAAAATGCTTCATTTGGAAGCTATGAGCTAAGACATTATAGGTCCTTTTGAAAGTCAACAAAAAGTCAACCACTTCAAAAGGGCATAACTTGAGAATGGTAAATGATATGGACATGAAACCAATGGGGTTGGTTAGAGGACTCTTCAAGCTTTCCAAAATGTCTAAGAACACCCTCATAGCATTAAAATTGAAGTATGTGTGCCCTTGCAAAGTTGGGAAATTTTTGGGTGGTTTATGAAAAAAATAGGGTCTTAAAACCAAATTTTTCTAAATGGGCTGAACTTTTTGTGACCCAAAGTGTTCCATGACATCATGCACGAAATTTATTTGATATTTTCATAATTTTATTTTATTTAATTTATTTATTATGATTTTTTATATTAAAAATCATTTTAAATTTAAATAAAATATCAAATGTGAAAATTTAAAATATTTTTTTGTTCTAGAAGTTCATTAATATGATTTGGATTGAATTGATTCACAATTGATGAAGATTGGCTTGAAATAGAAAGGTCTCACTCACAAATATTTGAAATTTAAGTTCTAATCTTTTTCAATCTCCAAAAATCAAAAAGTCCATACAATAATCAAATCTTTTGACCTAATTTCATTCTACTATAAGTATACAAACTATTACAATGCATAGCACGATATTTCCCTGCCTCAAAGAGTAAGTTTGCACATCAAAAAAATCACCAAAAACTTCAATTCGGATTCTCCATTACCAAGTGTTTCAAGGTATTTTAAGGACACTATCAGCTTCCTCAAGCATTCTTGAGTCGAAACCAATCATCATACACCTCTGAATCATGACATAATGCACAAACCGAATCCATGTTCATCTTAAAATTGAAATTTTCGATTTCATTCACACAAGCATTCTAACATGATTTTGGTTATTGATTCTTGTTTGTAATTGTATGTGGATGGTTTCTGGCATATTTGATTTCATTTTTGATGCAGGAATAAGGAATTGCCATTCTTAGGGTTTCGACCAAGTTTTTAGGGTTCCATGATAAACCTAAAATAAATAAATTCTAAGAACATAGAATGATCATGTGAACTCTGGGGATCATAATACACCAATCAATTTTGAAAAATTTCACTGTTTTGATGGTGTTCCAATTTCGTAGGTTTCTATTTTGAAAAATTCGCAGGAAATTGCCCAGGAATATTCGCAGCAATATTCCCAGGTCTGGAGGAAGAAGAAGATGATCAGTGGCGCCAAAATTCTGATTTGAAATTTAGTTTAATATTTTATTGATCTTGTTTGAGACTATTACACAACTGCAGTGTTGGCCCAGTGGTGAAGGATGCGCATGTTATGCTTGTAGGTCCTTGGTTCGAATCCTGGGCTCAACAACTTTTTCTTATTTTTCCATTTAGTTAACATACTTAATATATTATTCATTGTTGTGGGTTAAATATCAGTTGCGCCCTCCCGGCTGGATGGTAAGTGTGCTTGCGTGTTGTGTGAAGGTCCTGGGTTCGAATCCCCCCCAGGCCTTTTTGCTTTGTTGCTTTTATTCTGATTTTTTCCAGGACACGCATAAAAACATATGAGGACTATTTGTTAACACCAGACGCGCGCTGGCCCAGTGGATGGCATGCTGGTCTTGGAGGAGGCAAAGCCTAGGGCCTGGGTTCGAATCCCAGCCCCAGGTATGTTTTGTTCATTTTTATTTTTGATTAATATATATTATAATTGATTTAATTAAAAGATAAGTAATTAAAATAAAATGTTTATATTATTTTGTATGTTTTCAAATTCATCTTTTGTTTTCTTAAATTTAAACTTTATTAAAATTACTTAATTATTTTGTATAAATCAATTAATTATGTTAAAACCTAATTATTTTTATATAAAACCCTAATTCTATTTTTTTAAATTTATAAACCCTAATAGTACTTTTAAACCCTAATTATTTCATGTAAATGTTAATTATGTCCATATTTTTATTATTTGATATAATTCTTGTATATAGATAATTATAGATAATTAATTAAAACTTGCTAATTTAATTTTGTAAATATAATAATATGATTATTTAATTATAATTAACCTTATTTTTATAATATGTATATATTTTATAATTTGTTTATAATCATTATTTAATTCTTGTATGTAAATAATTTTTAGTATATGCTTAAAAATAATTAAAATTTGCTAAATATAATTTATTTTCATAATATGTTTATAATTAACCTAGTTTTTTATAATTTTGTATATAATTTAAAACTTTATAATAATTAGTATAATATGAATTGTTTATATGTTCTCCTTAAATCTTAAATAATAATTGTTTATAAAAAATTAAACTTTTAATTATTATGCTAATATTCTTATTTATTTTATTATTAACGTTATTTATTTTCATATGATATTTATTTTATTATTACTAACCCCATTTATATATTGTGATTTATTATTATTATTACTAACCCAATTATTTATTATTATTTATTTTGCTTATTTATTTAATTTGTTTATTATTATTATGTAATTGTCTCCTTTATGTAATATTTTAATAGTAATAGTTATCTTTAAATGCTATGGTTAGTAAAATAGGGAGTGCAACGTATTTGTATTTAAAATTGGTTTAGATCATTAACTTAAAAGATAAATATTTAAAATTGTACACTCACACACGTAAGTCGATCCTGGATCGCCATCTCACTTCTTAAGGGTTACCTCTCATGTTGCCTAAACAAAAGGTCAAGTAGGGTGTATAAAGCAAAGTCCCTCATTTTACATCATCTAGTCCCTAAACAGATAAAAAGATCAAGTCCCTTCGAATGTTGCCTTTGTAATGATCTTGTCCCTTTCAAATAAAGATGATAAGTCCCTTCGAATTGCTTATACACCCCACAGTTGCCTAAATAACAGATGTCCCTTCATTTGTCCCTTACATCCAAGGTAATGACTACCTATTCCTTAATAATAGGGATAGTCTTACCATTTAAAGGATTCAAGAACAGAAAAGACTTAAACTTAGGGTAGGTTCCTCTTAGATACTTGTTCACTCTTCAAAACATTTCAAACACTTCATATTTTCAAACAAATTTTCAAAACAAAGGTTTTATATACATCCGTACATGGATCATTATAAAATACTTAAGAAAATTTCTATTCACACACTTCACATTTCAAAAACCTTTTAAAGTGAGCTAAGTAACTAAGAGCCCATGGATAACCATGGATGTAAAGGGTGCTAACACCTTCCCTTTACATAACCTACCCCCGAACCCAAAAATCTTTTAAAAGGTCTTTCCTGTTCTTTTATGCCTTTCCTTTGGATAAAATAAAAGTCGGTGGCGACTCTTGCTATCCGCAACATAACTAAAGTCAGTTCTCCCACCGTGTTACAGAACTGGCAACTCTGCTGGTGATTTAATATTAAAGAGGGGTACCCTTAGGAATTAGATCACTTTAAAATTGTTTGCCTTGTTTGCTTCATACTTACTTGTTGGGCTCTTATGTGTGAAAGATCCTAACCCGGGTCTAGTGTACCCTAGGTAAATGGCAATAGACCAAGGAAACTGTACGGTGTATACCGATATGGTTGATCTGGTGGCCATAGTTAGTGTGACTTCTTGGTTGGTGCTTATGTTCCTTAAGTCAAGTTGAGGATAATATGAGGCTGCCATATGTTGTCAATACACTAACTGAATTTTAGAACCCTAGTTATCCCATCTTGGCCTTTAGAAAGTAGTGACATAGCCGGCTTTGGTGAAGACTGAAGTTGGTTGATACTCGATACTACGCTCATTGAGATTCTAAACTTGGAGGGTTTTGGTTGGCAAGTAAGTTGCCTACTGAACAACCACCCTTGTGAAGGATCAATGATTTTGAGATCCCTTAGAACCTGGTTACTTTGTAGGACAGGATGAACCAACTAACTTCAGGGGAGGGTACTTACCTTTAAACCTCATGCAAGCCTTTAAACCTAGGGCTATTGTGTGACTTGTTTGTGTGTGCCACATGTTTGTGATTGAACATAACATCATGACATCATCATGCATCATAAGCATAACATTTTCACTAACCATTTCAAGGACCAAAGGATTTATCTTTGTTCTTTGTTGCAGGTCATGGCTTCTGCTCGTAGAAACACTATCAGGATCAATTTTGTAGGGATACCTGCTAAGCTTAAAGAGTTGGTTTCTCAAGTGTCTGAAAACTCCCAGTTCATCAAGAGACATGGTCAGCTACTGGATCTAGTTACTTCAGGGTTCAATGAAGACATGATGAGTGTTCTGTTTCAGTTCTTTGATCCTAAGCACCATTGCCTCACATTCCCCGACTATCAGCTGGTTCCTACAATGGAAGAGTTCTCTAAACTTCTGGGTATACTTGTACTTGATCAGAAACCATTCTCAGGCTTGGAAAAAGAGCCTAAACCTGAGGTTATTGCTGCAGCTCTACATCTGAAGAAGTCTGGCATTGTTCTAGAAACAAGAAGCGGAGTTAAGGGTATTCTTGCTAAGGTGTTGATAGAGAAGGCTCAAGTGTTCTTGAAGGCTATAAGCTATGATGATTTTGAAGAGATCTTAGCCTTGTTGATTTATGGCTTAGTGTTGTTCCCAAATCCAGATCAGTTCATAGACATTCACGCCATCAACATATTTCTGAGTCACAATCCAGTGCCTACATTACTTGGAGACATCTTACACTCTCTTCATACCCGTACTACAAAGGCACGAGGAACTCTGATGTGCTCCCTACCTTTGCTATCTAGGTGGTTTATTTCTCACCTTCCTCGCTCAGTAATGAAGAATGAGCAAGGGTTCAGGTGGTCCAAAAGGATCATGTCACTCTCTCATTCAGATATCCATTGGTGCTCCAGATCTATGGAGAATGTCACTATCATTGACCGTTGTGGGGAGTTTCCTAATGTGCCACTTCTAGGCATAAGAGGAGGCATTACTTACAACCCTTCCTTAGCTTTACGACAGTTTGGTTACGCTCGGAGTGATGGTCCACATGACATGTTGATTCAGGGTATTGTGTTTGACTACGACAACGATCTGCAAGGTTACCGTCAAAGGTTCATACGAGCATGGGGAAAAGTGAACAAGGTTGACAGCAAGACTCTGGAGCCTAAGTACACTATTCCTATGGAAGCTTACCTCAGATGGGTGCGATCTCGTGCTCAGACTCTCATGACGCCATATCCTGCTATCCTGCCAGTTACCATGGAACCTGTTGCTGAAGGGGATACTTCTTATACCATCCTTCACCCAGACATGCCTACTGACATGGAAGATTTACAGAGATCCTGGATCCAGTTGAAGGAGCAAAGGGATACTTTCGAGGCTCATTACAAAGCAAGCCAAGAAAGGATCCTGGAACTAACAAAGAAACTTCACGAAGAGCGGAATCTCAACTCATACCTCAACACAAAGAGGAAACGTCCATGGGAGACTTAAAACCCCATCTCTTGTATTTATTGCATTTCATTTTCTGTAAGCCCAAAAGGCAAAACAAATTTATTACTAATAAAAGTTTACCTTCTTGTTTGTTTAAACAAATTTAAAACCTGCGGTCCTTGAAAACATTGCATACACATTAATACATCATATCATTGCATCACAGGTTTATTGTGCACAGGTTTCTTATCTTCTCGCTGTTTATTTCAGCAATGGCTCTTGAACAAACAGTTAAGGATCTCCAGGTACAAAATGCACAGTTCCAAGAGCTGATCCTGAACTTGTCCAAGGGGCAGGATGAATTGAAGACACTGCTGGCCAAAAAGACTAAGAAGACTAGAAGGTCAGGAGGCCTCATCAACATGGGAAGAAGGTTCAGAGGTCCTGTCAAGACCAAAGAACAGGTTGAAGATTATGAGTCTGAAGAGTTTGAGAAAGAGGGAGGCAGTCTCCATAATACAATGGGGGATTCTGATTCTCAAGCTAACTACTATCATGATCCTAATGAAGATAAGTTCAAGAGGTTGGTGGATAGAATGGATGCTATGGAATTGCAAAAATATTCTGGGCTAGATTTTGAAGACCTGAGTTTGATATCTGGGGTGGTCATACCCATTGGTTTCAAGGTTCCTACTTTCGTAGTTTATGATGGTGTATCTTGTCCCAAGCTGCATCTGAGGTCCTATGTCCAGAGGATCCAACCCCATACTGCTGATAAGAAGTTGTGGATCCATTTCTTCCAAGAGAGTTTATCTGGAGCTCAATTGGAATGGTACTATCAGTTGGAGAGTGTCAACATCCGTGATTGGAATGATCTTGCCGAAGCCTTTTATAAGCAATATCAATACAATGCTGATCTAGCCCCTACTCGCATGCAACTTCAAAACATGTCTATGGGTGCTAAAGAGAGCTTCAAGGAGTATGCTCAGAAGTGGAGAGACTTGGCTGGAAGAGTATAACCCCCTTTAACTGACAGGGAGTTAGTTGATATGTTCATGTGTACGTTGAATGGTCCTTTTTACAGTCATCTCATTGGAAGCTCATCATCTGGCTTCACTGAGTTGATAATGACAGGAGAGCGCGTAGAAAGTGGTATCAGGAGTGGCAAGATCCAAGTGGGTGCTTCTTCATCCAGTACTACAAAGAAACCCCCCAGTGGGAAGAAAGAGTCAAATGTTGTTTATGGTCAACCTGATCGTAGTAGGAGGCATCAGTCTGTGAGTGTAGTTCATATTTCCAATCCAACTCCTGCAACAACAGAACCACCACAGGGAAATCAACAGAGGGCTAGAAGGCAATTCACTAAGATCAACATGTCAATGGCCCAAGCCTTGCAACACTTGTTGAAGGCTGAACTGATCACTCTGAAAGATCCTCCTCAGAACCCTAATGTTACCTCTCCCAGGTATAATCCTAATGCACGATGTGCATATCATTCGAATTGTCAGGGACATGATACCAATAGTTGCTGGGTATTGAAGAACAAAATTCAAGATATGATTGATGCGGGAGAGATTGAGTTTGACCCTCCGGGTACTCCAAATGTGATCACTGCTCCCATGCCAAATCATGAGAAGACTGTCAATGCCATTGATGAAGATTCACATATTTCCTCAGTTGCAGATTTGATTACACCATTGTCTGTCATTAAGAAGAAGCTAGTACAAGCTGGGTTCTTTCCAGGTTGCCGTGAAGATTGTTTATATTGTACCTATAAGCCGGATAGCTGCTGGAGGTTGAGAGATGGAATTCAACGTCTCATGAATAACTATACCATAGTGTTTGAAAGGACTCCACCTTCTGTAGAAATTATGGTTGATCATATAACTAAGCATGCGAAGGTTGAAGAGGTAGATATGGTTGATAAAGTGCCGATGAGGATTACTTCCAAGGGTCCTGTCAAAATCACTCATAAGGGTCCAATTAAAATTACTGCTGAAGGCCCTGTGAAGATTGTTGTTGAAGCTAGAGTGGCTCCTATGCTCATTACCACTCCTGGTCCTATTCCGTATACTTCTGATAAAGTTGTGCCTTGGCATTATGGGTCTGATGTTTATATCCATGGTGTTAAGCAGGAACCCTTAGCTGATATGCCTGTTGATAACATTGCTGGATCTAGTAAGATCACACGAAGCGGAAGAGTTTTCTCCCCTCCAGTTACCTCCAAGAATGCAGTTACTCCAGCTGCTACCTCCACCACTGATGCTCGGGGCAAAGGTCCTATTATTGAACCTATACCAACTGATGTGCCAGTTGCTGATGATCTTTCTAAGCAGATGGAAGAAGTATTGAAAATCATTCGTAAGAGTGATTATGACATTGTTGATCAACTAGGGCACACTCCCTCCAAGATTTCTATGTTGTCTTTATTATTGTGTTCTGAGGCACATGCCAAAGCCTTGATCAAGTTTCTGAAGACTGCTCATGTACCAAATGAAATTTCTGTTGACCAGTTTGAAAATTGTGTTGCACACTTGACCTATGATAATGGGTTAGGTTTCTACGATGCTGATTTGACTCCGGCCAAGAGAGATCATAATAGGACTCTACATATCTCTATTGAATGCAGGGGCACTACCCTATCACATGTATTGATAGACAATGGTTCTTCTCTGAATGTGTTGCCCAAAGAAGTCCTGAATAAGCTTAGTCCTGAAGATGCTGTGCTAAAACCCAGTAATATAGTGGTGAAGGCTTTTGATGGCTCGAGAATAGTGGTGCATGGAGAAATTGATCTCCCAATCAAAGTTGGTTCTCAGGTCTTCAATACTACCTTTTATGTCATGGATATTCGTCCGTCATATTCTTGTTTGCTTGGGCATCCCTGGATCCATGGGGCAGGTGCTGTAACCTCCACATTACATCAAAAGCTGAGGTATCCGGTAGAAGGGAAGGTTGTTACGGTCTACGGAGAGGAAGGGTATATGATCAGCCATGTGAATACCTTTAAATATCTTGAAGTGGAAGGCGAATATGTCGAAACTCCGTGTCAAACATTTGAAGTGGTTCCTTGGATTGTTAATGATTATGAAGCTCCTCCTGTTGTCAAGAAAGTTCCTGTGGTCACCAGAGTACCTCCAACAATGGCCTCCCTCAAAGATGCTAGAGCTGTGGTGGATGAAGGTGGTTGTACTATTTGGGGTCAGCTTCCTGACATTCCTTACAAGTCTGACAAGTTTGGTTTGGGTTTCAATACAGAGTCCCAGAAGGCTGTTCGTCGTGCTCGTGCTGTTCGTATCACCAATCAGGGGATTATGAAGAATCAAATCAATGTTGTGGATGACTATGATGAAGACTACAACTTGGATGCTTGGATTTTTCCTACTGTGGGTGTTGGGCTCAATAATTGGAAGGCTGAAGATGTTATTCCTATCGCCTTTAGTCAGGAGTAAATACTATTACTGTGTTATATTTAAGTTTGTAATTTCTTGAACAATTAAACTTTCAAGCCTTGTGCCTTACCCGGGGCACAATGGTGTGCTTGTTACGGGATGTCATTTCATTTGCATACTTCATTCAATAAAAATCAGTGGACGTTTCGTTTTCGTAAATATTGTGTTCCTTGTCTTTCTTTTCTTTTATTTTTGTTTCATCAGCTATGTGTTCTTACACACACCCACATCACTAAAATGCAGATCCTCATCCACTCTGGATCCTGTTGATAACAGTTCTACTATTGCCAATTATAATTTCGAGAATCCGATCTATCAAGCTGAATATGGAAATGAGGACGATTGTGAAGTACCTGTAGAGCTTGCTAGGTTGTTACAACAAGAAGAGAAAGCTATACAGCCACATGAAGAGCCAGTCGAAGTTGTGAATCTGGGAACTAAAGAAAACAAGAAAGAAGTCAAGATAGGGGCTGAATTAGAGGATAGTGTCAAGAGCAGATTGATTCAGATGTTACATGATTACGTGGAGATCTTTGCTTGGTCTTATGAAGATATGCCAGGGTTGGATACAGACATCGTGGTTCACCGTTTACCAGTAAAAGAAGATTGTCGTCCAAAGAAGCAGAAGGTTCGTCGCATGCGTCCTGAAATGTCAGAGAAGATTAAAGCAGAGGTAATGAAACAGTTTGATGCAGGATTCTTAGCTGTGACTTCTTATCCTCAGTGGGTTGCAAATGTGGTGCCAGTACCTAAGAAAGATGGTAAGGTACGTATGTGTGTGGACTACAGAGATTTGAACAAGGCCAGCCCCAAAGATGACTTTCCACTTCCTCATATTGATGTTCTGGTAGACAATACTGCTCAGCATAAGGTATTCTCCTTTATGGATGGTTTCTCTGGTTACAATCAGATCAAGATGGCACCTGAAGATATGGAGAAGACGACATTTGTTACACAGTGGGGCACTTTTTGTTATAAGGTGATGCCATTTGGTTTGAAGAATGCAGGGGTAACATATCAGCGTGCTATGGTGGCTTTGTTTCATGATATGATTCATCATGAGATAGAGGTGTATGTGGATGATATGATAGCCAGGTCCCAGAATGAAGAGCAACATCTTGATCATCTGCATAAGTTATTTGAGAGGTTGAAGAAATACAAGTTGAGATTGAACCCAAACAAGTGTACTTTTGGAGTTAGGTCTGGTAAACTCCTGGGTTTCATTGTCAGTGGAAAAGGTATTGAAGTAGATCCCGCAAAAGTGAAAGCTATACAAGAGATGCCAGCTCCCCGTACTGAGAAGGAGGTTAGAGGTTTCTTGGGACGATTGAACTACATTGCAAGATTTATTTCCCAATTAACAACTACCTGTGAGCCAATCTTCAAGTTGTTGAAGAAAGATCAGGTAATGGAGTGGAATGATGAGTGCCAGACTGCATTTGATGAAATTAAGAAATATTTGTTAGAACCTCCAATTTTGATGCCACCAGTTGATGGAAGACCTTTGATTATGTACTTAACAGTATTAGACAACTCAATGGGGTGTGTATTGGGGCAACATGACGAGTCTGGTCGAAAAGAGCAGGCAATATACTACCTTAGCAAAAAGTTTACCGACTGTGAAACAAGATATTCACTGCTCGAGAAAACTTGCTGCGCTTTGGCATGGGCTGCTCGCCGACTAAGACAATATATGTTGACTCATACTACCTTATTGATTTCGAAGATGGATCCAATCAAGTACATATTCGAGAAACCTGCTCTCTCCGGAAGAATAGCGAGATGGCAAATGATCTTGATAGAATATGATATACAATATACTACTCAGAAGGCCATTAAAGGAAGCGTTGTGGCTGATCATTTGGCTCATCAAGAAGTGGATGATTATCAGTCAATGAGTTTTGAGTTTCCTGATGAAGAAATTATGATTATCACCAAAGAACCTGGACAATATGACGGACCTGAACAAGGATCCCGATGGACTATGGTTTTTGATGGAGCTTCTAATGCACTTGGTAATGGTGTTGGTGTTGTGATCAGTTCCCCTGAAGGTTGTCATACCCCGATTACTGCCAGACTTTGTTTCTATTGTACCAATAACATGGCTGAGTATGAGGCATGTATCTTGGGTATTAAAGCTGCTATTGATATGAAGATCCTGTTCCTTGATGTGTATGGAGATTCAGCCCTGGTAGTGAGTCAAATCAAAGGAGATTGGGATACCAAGCATGATAATCTTATTCCTTACAGAGAGCATGTTTTGTCTTTGATCCCACATTTTAAAGAGATTACATTTGGACATATTCCACGAAGAGAGAATCAGTTGGCAGATGCCTTAGCCACCATGGCATCCATGTTTGAGATCAGCTGGGATGATGAAGCTCCCAAAATTACTATTGATAGATTTGAAAAGCCTGCATACTGCAATGAGATTGACACTGAAGAAGCAGAAGAGAAGCCTTGGTTCTATGAAGTGAAAAGATATCTTGAAGCTCAGGAGTTCCCTGAAGGGGCATCTGTCAAAGATAGGAAGTTTCTGAGGAGGTTTTCTGCTAAGTTCTTTTTGAGTAATGGGATTTTGTAGAAGCGCAATCATGATTCAACTATGCTTCGTTGTGTGGATAAGAAGGAAGCAACAGAGATTATGGAAGACATGCATGATGGGATCTTTGGCACTCATTCTAGTGGTCATACTATGGCAAAGAAGATATTGAGAGCAGGTTACTATTGGTCTAGCATGGAAGCTGACTGCTATCAACACTCCAGAACATGTCACAAGTGTCAAATCTATGCTGATAAAGTGCATATACCTCCATCACCATTGAATATGTTGACTGCTCCTTGGCCTTTTTCTATGTGGGGCATTGATATGATTGGTGAGATCAAACCTACTGCTTCTAATGGGCATCGTTTCATTCTGGTTGCTATTGATTACTTCACGAAGTGGGTGGAGGCAGCTTCATTTGCATCTGTTACCAAGAATGTTGTGGCTCGATTCATTAAGAATAATCTCATATGTAGGTATGGCATCCCAGAAAGGATTATTACTGACAATGGCTCCAATCTGAACAATACTATGATTACTGATCTCTGCACGCAGTTCAAGATTAAGCATCATAACTCTTCTCCGTATCGTCCGAAGATGAATGGGGCAGTTGAAGCTGCTAATAAGAACATTAAGAAAATTATACAGAAGATGACTGGCATGAGATGTTACCGTTTGCTCTTCATGGTTATCGTACTACAATACGCACTTCAACAGGGGCAACCCCATTCTCCTTAGTCTATGGTATGGAAGCAGTGCTGCCCATTGAAGTTCAGATTCCCTCCTTAAGAATTATGAAGGATGCAGGTTTGGATGAAGATGAGTGGATTCAGACCCGACTTGACCAGATAAATTTGATTGATGAGAAGAGGTTAGCAGCAGTTTGTCATGGCCAGATGTACCAGAAATGAATGATCAAAGCTTTTAACAAGAAGGTTAAGCCAAAGGTATATCAGGCTGGTGATTTGGTAATCAAGCGTATCATATTACCACAGGGTGATCCTAGGGGCAAGTGGACTCCTACGTATGAAGGACCATTTGTAGTCAAAACAGATTTCTCAAGAGGTGCCATGATACTTACTACTATGGATGGTGAAGACTTCCCACAGCATGTAAACGCAGACATAGTTAAAAAATACTACGCATAAAAAGAGACCCGCTAGGTTGACTGGCCTAGGCAAAAATAAGGGCATCCCGGCGAACCAAAAAGGTTCGGGCAAAAATTAGGGATATATATATAAAAGAATGTACACCCGGCAAGTCGAAAACCTGAAAAGGCGGCTTGGGCAAAAAAGGGTATCCCGGTGGATTGAAAACCTGAAAGGGCAATCCAGGCAAAAGTTAGGGATTAAAGCGTACGACTATGTCTCGTTTGGATCACCCATGTAACTACAACCAGTTGTGATACTTAATCAAGCTCGAACAGATAAAGCTCAATCCAATTGTTTCCGTCTCAGCAACAGAAGATGAGATACTTGAAGATAATGGCAATAGTAGAATTGAAACTCAGTAGGATTATTTCCCACATAGTTGATTTTCTTTGTTTTGTAAAACTTTTATGACGAATTCCTCTTACTAGGATTTCTGTCTCCTTGTACAAATTTTCCTATGTATAGGTCACTTTGTGATATGAATAAAATTCCATCTTTGAGTCCTGATTTACTTTTACCCTATTTACATAAGCGAAACGTCCATTGGTTGTGTTTGAATGTGTGTATGCTTTTGAATATGATTGATGTTTACCAGAAATGCATAAATGCTTAATATGATTGATGTTTACCAGAAATACATGAAAATGCAGTAATAGTATTTACTAAGGATGAACGAGGGATGGATTTCAACGAAGCTTCACCAGTTCATCTCTACAAGACAATTACAAATCCCCAGTAGGACAAATCCATCTTCATAAGTACTTCTAGTCATATCTCCCCTGGAATTTATATCCATCTCTTTTATCCTCATACGGATAATCGGGAATTTATTCTTCCAATAGAAGTACGACGAACGAAGACGGGAGGTTATGGATACCTTACTATCGAACAAAGACGAGAAGTTATATATACTATATTATCAAACAAGACGAGAACAAGTTCTTCATATTCTTCAGTAACGAATCGGGATTTATTTTCCTGGGCCAGCAGTTGTTATACGAAGATATCCAGACGCTTCAAGCTCATGATGCTTACATACATCATTTACATCATATCATACATATCCATAAATACATAATACATTACTTAAGTGCATCATATTATACATGCATACATAATGCATAAACTAATATTATCATACGAAATGTTATAATCTTGTTTTTCAGATTAATTCTCCAGCAGACAAACTTCATCAACAACTCGTGACTATTGGGCCGTTGTTTATCCTCCCAAAAGTTATGTTTATACCTCAGGACGTTGTTTATCCTCCTGAAAGCTACCATTTCCTCAGGACGTTGTTTATCCTCCTGAAAACATATCATGACCTTGGGCCGTTGTTTATCTTCCCAAAGGTTACACCATTTCCTCAGAACGTTGTTTATCCTCCTGAAAGCTTCTTATACCTCAGGATGTTGTTTATCCTCCTGAAAGTTATACCTTTACCTTGGGCCGTTGTTTATCTTCCCAAAGGTTATCTCACTATCATGGGACGTTGTTTATCCTCCCAAAAGTTATACTTATACCTCAGGACGTTGTTTATCCTCCTGAAAGCTTCTTATACCTCAGGACGTTGTTTATCCTCCTGAAAGCTTCTTATACCTCAGGACGTTGTTTATCCTCCTGAAAGCTATCATGACTATTGGGCCGTTGTTTATCCTCCCAAAAGTTATACTTATACCTCAGGACGTTGTTTATATTCCTGAAAACTATCATTACTTTGGGCCGTTGTTTATCCTCCCAAAAAGATATATCTTCATATTTTGGACTGCTTTTTCCTCCAAGAGATATATTTGAAGAACTTTTCTCCAAGTGGCATCTTTAAGCCCACTCAAGCATATACAACTAGTCATCAATATCACTCTACGCACTGGTGAGTGCAAATTTTTGGGCTTTTGTGTTCAATCCCCTTCGACCTTCCAGGTCATGACTGGCAAATATACCAATCTAACCCCTCAGGTTTCAGAAAATTGAACAGGGGCAGCTGTTGCACCCCAAAATTTGCCCTCACAATACAAGACTTTGTGTGCTAAGAGGTTCACAAGGTTCACAAGATTCACAAGACACCTTATGAGGTTCACAAGGTTCATAAGACCTCCCATGAGGTTCATGAAGTTTATAAGACCTCCCATAAGGTTCACAAGGTTCAAAAGGTTCACAAGACATTTTATGATGGTTCACAAGGTTCACAAAGTTCACAAATAGTCAGAAGATTTGACAATTCCCTCAGATAATGCATCCTCCTAAGTAGTGCATCCAAAACTAGGGTTTTGACTTTAATCAGGCTAAATGGACTTCCAAGACTTCAAGTGAGCTTAATAGCATCTTATATGTGTTTAAGAATCCCCATGACAAGTTTCAATTCTTTCCCAAAAGATTTGCTCAGCCAGATGATCAGATAGGTTAAAATCAGTTAAAGCAGTTGAAAAGTCAAACTGAGGTCAACTGTGGTCAAACCAAAGTCAAACTTCATGATTTTTTGTCAACATCAAGTATATGAATTAAAATTCATCATTTTATCAAGGGTTGATCATGATTCATCAAGGATATTTCAGATCATTAAGAATCAGAGGTTTCTAAATTAGGGTTTCCTCAGGAAAAGTCAACTGAACTTTGACCAGCCATAACTTTCACATGCTTCATCACATTTTTTTCATCCAAAGCTCATTTTGAAGGAAATTGAATTCTCTACAACTTTGTGTTCACAATCCAAGCCCAAAAATGCTTCATTTGGAAGCTATGAGCTAAGACATTATAGGTCCTTTTGAAAGTCAACAAAAAGTCAACCACTTCAAAAGGGCATAACTTGAGAATGGTAAATGATATGGACATGAAACCAATGGGGTTGGTTAGAGGACTCTTCAAGATTTCCAAAATGTCCAAGAACACCCTCATAGAATTAAAATTGAAGGATGTGTGCCCTTGCAATTTTGGGAAATTTTTGGGTGGTTTATGAAGAAAATAGGGTCTTAAAACCAAATTTTTCTAAATGGGCTGAACTTTTTGTGACCCATAGTGTTCCATGACATCATGCACGAAATTTATTTGATATTTTCATAATTTTATTTTATTTTATTTATTTATTATGATTTTTTATATTAAAAATCATTTTAAATTTAAATAAAATATCAAATGTGAAAATTTAAAATATATTTTTGTTCTAGAAGGTCATTAATATGATTTGGATTGAATTGATTCACAATTGATGAAGATTGGCTTGAAATAGAAAGGTCTCATTCACAAATATTTGAAATTTAAGTTCTAATCTTTTTCAATCTCCAAAAATCAAAAAGTCCATACAATAATCAAATCTTTTGACCTAATTTCATTCTACTATAAGTATACAAACTATTACAATGCATAACACGATTTTTCCCTGCCTCAAAGAGTAAGTTTGCACATCAAAAAAATCACCAAAAACTTCAATTCGGATTCTCCATTACCAAGTGTTTCAAGGTATTTTAAGGACACTATCAGCTTCCTCAAGCATTCCTGAGTCGAAACCAATCATCATACACCTCTGAATCATGACATAATGCACAAACCGAATCCATGTTCATCTTAAAATTGAAATTTTCGATTTCATTCACACAAGCATTCTAACATGATTTTGGTTATTG
This sequence comes from Lathyrus aphaca, assembly GCA_963966055.1. Lineage (NCBI taxonomy): Eukaryota > Viridiplantae > Streptophyta > Magnoliopsida > Fabales > Fabaceae > Lathyrus > Lathyrus aphaca. The sequence goes on along the minus strand of OZ014520.1, from coordinate 228,132,097 downwards.
ATTCTTGTTTGTAATTGTATGTGGATGGTTTCTGGCATATTTGATTTCATTTTTGATGCAGGAACAAGGAATTGCCATTCTTAGGGTTTCGACCAAGTTTTTAGGGTTCCATGATAAACCTAAAATAAATAAATTCTAAGAACATAGAATGATCATGTGAACTCTGGGGATCATAATACACCAATCAATTTTGAAAAATTTCACTGCTTTGATGGTGTTCCAATTTCGTAGGTTTCTATTTTGAAAAATTCGCAGGAAATTGCCCAGGAATATTCGCAGCAATATTCCCAGGTCTGGAGGAAGAAGAAGATGATCAGTGGCGCCAAAATTCTGATTTGAAATTTAGTTTAATATTTTATTGATCTTGTTTGAGACTATTACACAACTGCAGTGTTGGCCCAGTGGTGAAGGATGCGCATGTTATGCTTGTAGGTCCTTGGTTCGAATCCTGGGCTCAACAACTTTTTCTTATTTTTCCATTTAATTAACAGACTTAATATATTATTCATTGTTGTGGGTTAAATATCAGTTGCGCCCTCCCGAATGGATGGTAAGTGTGCTTGCATGTTGTGTGAAGGTCCTGGGTTCGAATCCCCCCCAGGCCTTTTTGCTTTGTTGCTTTTATTCTGATTTTTTCCAGGACACGCATAAAAACATATGAGGACTATTTGTTAACACTAGACGCGCGCTGGCCCAGTGGATGGCATGCTGGTCTTGGAGGAGGCAAAGCCTAGGGCCTGGGTTCGAATCCCAGCCCCAGGTATGTTTTGTTCATATTTTTTCATTTTTATTTTTGATTAATATATATTATAATTGATTTAATTAAATGATAAGTAATTAAAATAAAATGTTTATAATATTTTGTATGTTTTCAAATTCATCTTTTGTTTTCTTAAATTTAAACTTTATTAAAATTACTTAATTGTTTTGTATAAATCAATTAATTATGTTAAAACCTAATTATTTTTATATAAAACCCTAATTCTATTTTTTTAAATTTATAAACCCTAATAGTACTTTTAAACCCTAATTATTTCATGTAAATGTTAATTATGTCCATATTTTTATTATTTGATATAATTCTTGTATATAGATAATTATAGATAATTAATTAAAACTTGCTAATTTAATTTTGTAAATATAATAATATGATTATTTAATTATAATTAACCTTATTTTTATAATATGTATATATTTTATAATTTGTTTATAATCATTATTTAATTCTTGTATGTAAATAATTTTTAGTATATGCTTAAAAATAATTAAAATTTGCTAAATATAATTTATTTTCATAATATGTTTATAATTAACCTAGTTTTTTATAATTTTGTATATAATTTAAAACTTTATAATAATTAGTATAATATGAATTGTTTATATGTTCTCCTTAAATCTTAAATAATAATTGTTTATAAAAAATTGAACTTTTAATTATTATGCTAATATTCTTATTTATTTTATTATTAACGTTATTTATTTTCATATGATATTTATTTTATTATTACTAACCCCATTTATATATTGTGATTTATTATTATTATTACTAACCCAATTATTTATTATTATTTATTTTGCTTATTTATTTAATTTGTTTATTATTATTATGTAATTGTCTCCTTTATGTAATATTTTAATAGTAATAGTTATTTTTAAATGCTATGGTTAGTAAAATAGGGAGTGCAACGTATTTGTATTTAAAATTGGTTTAGATCATTAACTTAAAAGATAAATATTTAAAATTGTACACTCACACACGTAAGTCGATCCTGGATCGCCATCTCACTTCTTAAGGGTTACCTCTCATGTTGCCTAAACAAAATGTCAAGTAGGGTGTATAAAGCAAAGTCTATCATTTTACATCATCTAGTCCCTAAACAGATAAAAAGATCAAGTCCCTTCGAATGTTGCCTTTGTAATGATCTTGTCCCTTTCGAATAAAGATGATAAGTTCCTTCGAATTGCTTATACACCCCACAGTTGCCTAAATAACAGATGTCCCTTCATTTGTCCCTTACATCCAAGGTAATGACTACCTATTCCTTAATAATAGGGATAGTCTTACCATTTAAAGGATTCAAGAACAGAAAAGACTTAAACTTAGGGTAGGTTCCTCTTAGATACTTGCTCACTCTTCAAAACATTTGAAACACTTCATATTTTCAAACAAATTTTCAAAACAAAGGTTTTATATACATTCGTACATGGATCATTATAAAATACTTAAGAAAATTTCTATTCACACACTTCACATTTCAAAAACCTTTTAAAGTGAGCTAAGTAACTAAGAGCCCATGGATAACCATGGATGTAAAGGGTGCTAACACCTTCCCTTTACATAACCTACCCCCCCGAACCCAAAAATCTTTTAAAAGGTCTTTCCTGTTCTTTTATGCCTTTCCTTTGGATAAAATAAAAGTCGGTGGCGACTCTTGCTATCCGCAACATAACTAAAGTCAGTTCTCCCACCGTGTTACAGCTGGCAATGTTGGTGACGCTTCAGTGAGCTTCCCTTTGCTATGACCCGTATGACCTTGACGTTCTTCTCATCTTGCTGTCTGAAGAAAGTTGATTCTGACCGGTGCCTTAACCTTTCGAAGTTTGCCATGTTGTGAGTGATACAGACGAATTCAAAATGAAGTTGTTCGCTTATTCCCTAATTTTGCGTGGATCGCCCTTTCGGGTTTTCAATCCACCTGGATACCCATTTTTGCCTGAGCTGTCCAATGCAGCTTTTCAACTCAGTGGGTGTACATTTTTTGATTTTTCCCTTATTTTCGCCCGAGTCTTTTATTCTGTTTTTGACTCGTTGGGATGCCCTATTTTTGCCTGGACATTCATTCTGTTTTTATGTTCAGCGGGTCATTTTATGCGAAGTATTTTTTAACTGCATCTGAATTCACAGGGGACAGGAAATATTCACCATCCATAGTAGTGAGCATCAGTGCTCCACCAGAGAAAACTTTCTTTACTATGAATGGGCCATCATAGTTTGGAGTCCACTTGCCCCTGTGGTCTGTATGAGGAGGAAGGAGTCTTTTCAGCACAAGATCTCCTACTTGGTATTCTTGAAGCCTGACTTTCTGATCGAAGGCTTTCTTCATTCTCTTCTGATATAACTGCCCATGACAGATTGCAGCTAATCTCTTCTCTTCGATCATATTCAGTTGATTATACCGAGAACGGACCCATTCTGCTTCATTCAACTTGACATCCATCAATACCCGTAGGGAGGGTAATTCAACTTCAACAGGTAGGACTGTCTCCATACCATACACAAGCTGATACGGTGTTGCCCCAGTGGATGTTCTGATTGAGGTACGGTACCCATGCAAGGCAAATGGTAGCATCTAATGCCAGTATTTGTAAGTAACCACCATCTTCTGCACAATCTTCTTGATATTCTTGTTAGCTGCCTCAACAACGCCATTCATCTTTGGCTTGTAAGGAGAAGAGTTGTGATGTTGGATCTTGAAGTCCCGACACAGTTCTGCCATCATTTTATTGTTCAAGTTGGAACCATTATCAGTAATGATTCACTCGGGCACTCAATACCGACATATGATGTCTCTCTTCAGGAATCGGGCTACCACTTGTCTGGTGACGTTTGCATACGAAACTGCTTCAACCCATTTGGTGAAGTAATCAATGGCTACTAGGATGAATCTGTGGCCATTTGAAGCAGTCGGCTCGATCTTTCCAATCATATCAATGCCTCACATAGCAAAGGGCCAAGGTGAAGACATCACATTCAAAGGATTCGGAGGTACATGCACTTTGTCTGCGTAGATCTGGCATTTGTGGCACTTTCTGGCATAGGCACAACAGTCTGCCTCCATTGTGATCCAGTAGTAACCTGATCTTAACAACCTTTTAGCCATTGTGTGTCCTCCAGCATGGGTACCGAAAGATCCTTCATGCACCTCGTGCATCAGCAAGTCTGCTTCTGTCTTATCAACACATCTGAGAAGTACCATGTCAAAGTTTATCTTGTACAAGGAACCATCAGTATTCAGGAAGAAACTACCAGCTAGCCTTCTGAGTGTCTTCTTATCGTAGGATGATGCCCCAGGTGGGTATGTTTGATCCTCTAAGAAGCATTTGATGTCATGGAACCAAGGCTTATCATCTTTAGCAATGTCCACAGAGAATATGTATGCTGGTCTGTCATGTCTGGACACTGAAATCCGAGGCACAGAGTTGGCGGCTTGAACTTTGACCATGGAGGAAATGGTAGCCAGAGCATCTGCAAACTGATTTTCATCTCGAGGGATATACTCAAGTTTGACTGTAGTGAAGAAAGTCAATAATCTCCTCGTGTAGTCCCGGTATGGAATCAAATGCTCTTGGTGGGTGTACCATTTGCCGTTGGTCTGATTAATTACCAGAGCTGAATCTCCGAACACAGTTAAAGTCTTGATCCTGAGGTCAATGGCTTCCTCAAGACCCATGATACAAGCTTCGTATTCAGCTTCGTTGTTAGTGCAGTTAAAGGTGAGTTTTGCCGAGAAAGGCATATGAACTCCTTTAGGCGTAATGAGCATTGCACCAACCCCACGACCATTCATATTGACAGCCCCATCAAACATCATTGTCCATTCTTCTTCTGGGTCAGGCCCTTCAGTGTGAATAGGCTCTTCATGATCTTTTGCTTTTAAGTACATGACGTCTTCATCGGGGAAGTCAAATCTCATTGGCTGGTAATCATCAATGGGTTGCTCAGCTAGATAGTCAGACAGTATACTGCCCTTGATGGCCTTTTGAGATGTGTACTGAATGTCATATTCTGTCAGAATCATTTGCCATCTTGCAACCCGTCCGGTAAGTGCTGGCTTCTCAAATATGTACTTAACTGGATCCATCTTTGAGATCAATAAGGTAGTGTGGGTCAACATATACTGTCTTTGTCGGCGAGCAGCCCACGCTAATGCACAACAAGTTTTCTCGAGCAGTGAATAACATTGTTCACAGTCGGTAAAATTTTTGCTTAGGTAGTATATTGCATACTCTTTTCGACCAGACTCGTCATGCTAGCCCAGCACACACCCCATTGATCCTTCTAATACTGTCAAGTACATTATTAAAGGTCTTCCTTAAACTGGAGGCATAAGGATCGGAGGTTATTGTAATTACTCCTTAATTTTGTCAAAAGCCTTTTGGCAGTCTTCATTCCACTTGACCGCTTGTTCTTTCCTTAACAACTTGAATAGGGGCTCACAGGTTGCAGTAAGGTGAGATATGAACCGTGATATGTAGTTCAATCTACCTAAGAACCCCCGAACTTCCTTTTCAGTCTTTGGTGCAGGCATCTCTTGAGTGGCTTTGACTTTGTCAGGGTCAACTTCAATTCCTTTTTCACTTACAATGAACCCCAGCAGTTTACCGGAACGTACCCCGAATGTGCATTTGTTGGGGTTTAACTTCAACTGGTATTTCCTCAGATGCTTAAACAGCTTCAACAGATTTACGAGATGGTCTTCTTCTGTGAGGGACTTGGCAATCATGTCATCCACATAACATTCAATTTCTTTGTGGATCATGTCGTGGAATAATGTCACCATAGCCTGTTGATAAGTGGCACCAGCATTCTTCAGTCCGAACGACATCACCTTGTAACAAAACGTGCCTCAGGGTGTGATGAAAGTTGTCTTCTCCATGTCTTCAGGTGACATCTTGATTTGATTATATCCGGAGAATCCATCCATGAAGGAGAATACCGAGAACTGAACTGTGTTGTCAACCAATACATCAATGTAAGGTAAAGGGAAGTCATCCTTCGGGCTAGCTCTGTTCAGATCCCGATAATCCACGCACATTTGTACTTTGCCATCCTTCTTAGGCACATGTACAATGTTAGAAACCCACGGCGGGTAACTAGTTACAGCAAGGAAACCGGTGTCCCACTGTTTTTGCACCTCTTCTTTTATCTTCATGGCCATATCCGGACGAGTACGGCGTAGCTTCTGTTTCACTGGAGGACAGTCTTCCTTTAGAGGCAGCTTGTGCACAACGATGTCAGTATCCAGACCTGGCATATCTTGGTAAGACCATGCAAAGACATCAATGTACTCTCGAAGCATGTCAATAAGTTGTTCCTTCACTGGATCTTGCAGACGGGCCCCGATCTTCACTTCTTTCATGTCTTCTTCGGTACCAAGATTAACTGTCTCAACTTCCTCCTGATGAGGAGTGATAACCTTCTCCTCTTGCCTTAATAGTCTGGCTAGTTCTTCAGGTAGCTCATAATCTTCTTCAACCCCTTCATAAGCTTGATTAATCGGATTGTCGAGGTCATACGAAGTCATAGCAGTGTTGTTGTCGGTGCGATCTGGAGGGCACTCTCTGCAAGGGTTTAGATTTTTTCATTTTAGTGATCAGTTTTATCTTGTTTAAAAAAGTGAAAATTTATTATTTTGAAAACATTGCCATTTTATTGTTTTGTACAAAAAATGAAAAATGAAAAACAATGAGCGGAAAAAGAGACTCGTTTGCAAAAGATGTCCTGATATTCATTAATTGATCGTTTGCACAAAATAAAAGATGGCCCGATTACAAAATGTGTCCTGACACCATGGGCAAGATGCAGGACTTGATGAATGCTTAAAAGACAAGAAATAATAATTACTCTGCAGGAGTAACTCTTATAATTTCCTGGGAAGACCAGTTAGAGACTTGATTCCCCGGGATCCTTGGATGTATCCAGCTTTCCAGGTTGCGTTCGTCTTCTTCCTCGTCTTCCAGACTGTTCATAGCATCCGGGGTAAGCATTCCCCCGCTGACAAATTTGGGCTCCGTTGCAGCCTCCGGTTGATCTTGTCGAGTTGGTCTGTAACCCAACCCGAATCTATCTTCTTTCTTTTCTACTGGCAGCAGCTTGCCCCAGCCTTGAGCGGTACCCTCTTCAACAACCTTCCGGGCTTGTTGATATGAAGTGATGGAAGTTCCAGACACATCAGTTACTTCATTGATGTTAAGGGCCTCGAATCCCTGACTCATAGTCTCATGGATCTCCCCATCCATCTCTATATACTTGTAAGTAGCCAGCTGGCTAACGAAAATGTCTTCCTCCCCGCAGATTGTGTTGATCTGGCCTTCCCACTCAAATTTTAATTTCTGGTGAAGGGTAGATGTAACAGCGCCAGCGGCGTGAATCCAGGGTCTACCCAACAAACAGCTGTAGGCCGGCTGTATGTCCATCACGAAGAAAGTAGTTTTGAAGATTTGTGGGCCAATCATCACAGGTAAATCAATCTCTCCAAGCACTGATCTCTTAGAGCCATCAAATGCTCTCACCACCAAGTTACTTGGACGCAAAGCCAAACCATCATATTCCAACTTCACCAAGGCTTTCTTTGGGAGGACATTGAGCGAGGACCCAGTGTCTACCAGTACATGAGAAAGAACAACACCTTTGCATTCTAAGGTGATGTGTAAAGCCTTATTATGATTGCGTCCCTCCGTTGTTAAATCAGTATCTATGAAGCCCAATCCATGACTGGTGTTAACACTTGCTACCACCGTTTCCAGCTGATTAACCGTAATCTCTTCCGGCACATAGGCTGCGTGCAGGACCTTCAAAAGTGAATTCCTATGGGCTTCGGAACACATTAGCAATGACAATATAGAGATTTTGGAGGGTGTCTGATGAAGCTGGTCCACCACTTTGTAATCACTCTTTTTGATTATTCTCATGAACTCGTCCACATCTTGTTCAAAAGACGTCTTCAGAGTTTCTTTAACAGTTGGCTCTTCAAGCACCACATTTTTCCCTTTTGCCTTAGCAGCAGCTTCAGCTTCAGCATTGGGTCTTGGCGTTTGTGAGGCAAAAAGGCGTCCGCTTCTGGTGAAGCCTCCGCCTCCCCCAACATTGTCAACTTGTGGTGGAGAGGTTGATGAATCTAGAGTGATTTTCTTTCCGTCGCAGCAGAGATCAGAGCCGTAGTGCTAAGGTATGGCATTAATGCTTTCATAAGGAACAGGTCCTGGCACCATAACGGTGACCGGACCGATTGTTGCAGCGGAAGGAACTGTGATGGTATTCGGGTCGTAATAGATTGTGACTGGAGATCTGACAGCAGGTGTTGCAGTTTGTTGTTGGAAATTGTTGTTGGGATGAACATTTGTCGGGTCATAATAGATCGTGATCGTTGAGACATCTTCATTAGTGTTTGTTGGTGTTGTAGGTGTTTCCGTTGATAAAATGGGTGCTGATGTTTTAGAAGTATATGTTGCTGAACTTTGATATGTTGAAATAATGGATGGAGTGATTGTTGGAGTTGTGGATGAATCAGTGGGAATGATAGTTGTTGCTGTTGTAGGAGGATCTGCCGTTGCTGAAGAAAGATTTGTTGATGTTGAAGGAGAATCCATTTTTGCTGAAGGAAGAATTGTTGATGTTGTAGACACCGTTGTGGTAATCTTCAAAATTCCATCTCTGATAAGGCCATCTATGCAAAACCTTAGCTTCTCACAACCATTAATAGCAGTCTTGCACAATTTGCAGCAGGCCTCACAGCCTGGGAACATCTGACATTTTAAGAGTTGAGCCTTGACTTCTGCCAGCGGTGTTTGAATCTGTGCAACATTGTCAATCAGTGCATATGGTTGATTTTCCTCTATGGCATTAATCCTGGGCCCACCATGATTAGGCATAGGATTTCTGTTAACATTTGGAGGAGGTGCGAAATTCAGAGCTTTGGAATCGACCAGATCTTGAACCTTCATTTGCAAGGCTCTACACTTCTCAGTATTGTGACCAGGTGCGTTGGAGTGGAGGGCACACCTAGCATTAGCATCATAATTCTTTGGGAGATTGAGAGGATCTGGTGGAGCCAACGTCCTTAACTCAACCAGGTTGAGCTTCAGGAGTTGTGGCACTAGAGAAGCATAAGGCATAGGGATAGGATCAATTACCCTATTTGCTTGAGATGGCCTCTGTTGAAAGGGGCACTGATGTTGGTTGCTGTTGTTGTTATACGATCTTTGTTGCGAAAAGTGCAGTTGTTGCTGATAGTGATGTTGTTGTTGTTGTTGAGGAACAAGTGGTTGTTATGGAGCTGGAGCCAGGATAGTAACGACTGCTACTGATCTGTGAGAGTATTGGGGTCTGCCCCTGCCTGCATGAATAACATTTGTTTCACCCGCCCCGAGGTCCTGAAAAAGGTTTTCTTGTATTGTTGGAGGAACTTGCACCGTTGTCAGAGATTTTGCCCATCTTCAGAAGACTCTCTATTCTCTCCCCAGCTATGACTACATCAGCAAAGCTAGTGGAGGAGAATGCAGCATGTCGGTCGATATACGTTCCCTGAAGAGTGTTCATAAACATGTCAGCCATTTCTCGTTCAGACATGGGTGGCTGGACAGCAGCAGCAAGCTGTCTCCACCTCTGAGCATAATCCCGTAAGCTTTCCCTTGAAGACTGAGACATGCCCATTAGAAGGGTTCTATTGGGAGCCATGTCTAGGTTGTACTGGTACTGACGGATGAAGGCCTCGGCCAAGTATTTCCAACATCTTATAGTGGCCCTGGTCAAATGCGAATACCATTCTCTTGATGCTCCCGTCAGGATGTCCTCAAAATAGAACATCCATAACTTCTCATCCATGGTATAAGCTTTGAGTCTCCCCAAGAAAGACTGCAGATGAGTACGCGGGCAGGAGGTACCATTATATTTTTCAAAGCAAGGGGGTTTGAATTTGTGGGGGAATCCTCACCCCGTCTACCAACCCCATATCCATTACGTCAAAGCCTAAAGAATTCTGGGATTCCAAAGACCTCAGTTTTTCAGCAATCGCATCCAGTCTTCGGTCATACACCTTATCCCCAGCTCCGACAACTATGAACTATTCCTCTTGGGGATCTTCCTGCAAGATCATGACTCCAGTAGTATTTCCTTGAATATTTCTCGGGATATTAACATCTGGGTTCAAATGGGGCCTGAACTCTGGTGGGTCAATACGAGGCTGCCCTTGTTCATTATTTCTGGTTCCTCCTGTTCCAGGGTGAGGCTCTTCAGGAGTCTGTCTTTCCACTAATTCCCTCAGCCTTTCCTGGCTCCGAGCTAAGCCAGTCATTACAGCCATAAACTGGGTCATTTGGTTTCTCATCTCGACCCTTTCGTTTGCCATTTGATTTCTTACTTCATTCAGGTCCTGCTGCACCTGATCCATCTGAATGCCTGGAAGGTTGTTACGGGTTGGGTACCGATGTGCACGGTTGACAGGGAACACTCTGCGACGAGCAATGTTTCCTGAAACCACAACAAAGTGAGAGACAAACAAAAACAAAACCTACAAAACAAAGAGAAATGTTACTATGCAATGCAATATGCTTATTTGTTTTCCAAGGTATCCGGTTTGGTTCATTTGTTTTGACCTTTCCAGACCTCGAGGAGATGCTTGATGATGTTGAGAGAAAGCCCACCAATAAAATAAACTGATATATTACAAAAAGATGAAAATACATAGTTTATTTACAATACAAGCCCGTGGTGGGTCAAAATACAACAATCAAAAGAAAAGTACATCAAAAGAAAGAAATACAAGCAAAAGGATCAGACATCCAATCCGAAGTCATCCTCCCTGACTTCCTTCAGGAGAGCCTCCGTCACTGGACCAGCTGGGTGCTCTGTAATAGTCCTAATGAGGAGGTTCCTAGTAGCAATGGCATTAGTCAGCTTCTATTACCTGTCCTTATCCTTGGATCTCTTTAATCCCGCCCGGAGTTTCAATTCTGATATCTCCTTCTGAGCTCCCAACAAGGCTTCCTGTTGCTTCTTCTCATTGGACTCCAGTTGCTCAATCTTGGCCTGAGTTCTCTGGTCTTCTTGTGCACGAGCTTCGGTGATCCTGATTCACCTAGCCTGGCTTTCTTCCAGATAATGCTCTGCCCTAGCCTTTTGAATCTTTGCCTCCTTGCAGGCATTCTTCAGTATCTGTTCCCCGACTCTTGCCTTCCTGATATAGTCATCTATCCTTTCAATCTTGGTCAGATGCTCAGTCTTGAGTCTTTCCAATCTCTCAATGTCCAGACGACTGTCGTTTCTCTCCCAGAGAGTCTTCTTCAGGGCTTCAGCTAGCTGATCATTCCTCCCTTTCAGCTTTTCAAATTCTTCCAGGCTGACAGTTGCTGCAGGCTGTACTGAAGAGGGTCCAGGTATGTCTTCCAAGGTGAAAGGCATCCTGGAGATCTGAGCTCTAGCACGGGACCAGTCAGAGTACTGGGCTGAAGCAATACTGTTGCACCTTCCAAGAATGGCTGTCCCTTTGGTTTAAATGTTATCCCAAGCCTAGGCAGCTTGTCTAACAACATCAGAGTTAGGCTGAACTTCACAGTATAGGGTCTCAGCAAAATCCTGTCCTCTGGGAGGATAAACTAAGGCATATCCTAATTGCCTCTTAAACAACAAAGGGTTGTAATTGATGCAACCTTTTACTCCTATTAATGGCACATTAGGATACTGCCCACAGCTGGTTATTATATCCTTGCCTTTGGTGCTCTGGGTGCACCACCTGATGTCATCTGAAATCAAGGAGATGAACCTCTTGGCCCAATTTTTTTGCTGAGGGGGGTTCAAGAAGGCATCTGACTTAGGCAAGTGTCTGAGCAACCAAGAGTAGAACAGAGGAGCACAACATCTGACTAGCTTCCCTCTCTGCTTTTCATTTCTCTGGTGGATGGAGTAGTAAAAATCCCCTAGCAATGTAGGCACTGGGTTCCTCAGCAAGAACAAGTGGATGGCATTCTTACTTACAAACTTGGGCTCATCTGCAAACAATATAGCCCCATATATACTGAGGGCTAAGAGTGCACAGACTGCCTTCCATTCTCCCACTGCAGCCTTCAGGGTGGCTTGAGAAATCAAGAAGTCCAGATGTAAGCCAGGAATCCCAGCTTTTGTTGTCATGTTTTGCTCAATGAGGGCAGACTCCAAATGCAGTGCCCTAGCTATCTCTTCACTCCTGGGAGCAGTCATCTCTGGGTTGAAAGGAATTCCTTTTCTGATAGGAACTCCAATAAATAAGGAAAACTCTTCTAGCAGTGGTCCCATCTGTAAATAAGGAAAGGTGAAGCACCTAAGAGGAGGGTCATAGAACTGCAAGCATGTGTGGATCATGCTCCTCTGAGAAGAATCAAGATCCATGACCATGTCCAAAATACCCCCATAGTGCTCTCTGAATAGTGGGATGTGGTCAGGTGTGCTAAGGGACTGGACCTGCCTGATACCAATCAATAAGGGCTCAAAGAAATGGTAAGATATGTTGCTCTTCCTTGGAGTAGTCATGAGTGCTGATGAAGAGGCTGAAAATAAGCTAATGAAGATCACAGGCTGAGAAGCTGGAGGTGAGTCTCTGACAGACTGATGCAGGAGAGTCTCTGATAGACTGATGTAGGGGCTGAAGGAGATAGCTGAAGCAAATGCTGAAGAAGGTAACTGAAGCAGAGGTCTAAGCAGTAGAAGGGGTCAAAACCAAACCAAATATAATATGATGGATACCCTGAAAAACAAATAAACAAATGTTAAATGATGTAATGATGATATATGCAAATGATATGCAAGGGTTTGTGATCAAGAGCTGGATCTGATTATCTGTCTTGGTATAAGGTCCATGTGTGTTCAAAAGTCTAGATGAAGGCTTAGAAATCCAATAACCAGGGTGGGGGACTCAAATAAAGAGCCACATGTCCATGGCTAATCACAAGAACTGTCCAAAATAGGGTATTCTTAAACAATACAGTAACAAGGTATGATGTGGCCAAGGGTTCTTGCAAACCTGTAAACAACCCCACCCCCTCACATGTAGTGTTCTAGAACAAAGATCCTCAGACTTGGATCAGTTATGAGAAGTGTAAACACTTCTAACCCGGAGGTACAATGTTTACAATAACCATAAAAGATCCTCCTCTAATTCACCCCAGATTTTGAAGGTCATAATAAAGGTCATCCAGACTTAGCAGGCTTCCCAGATAGCCCTAGCACTACAGGAAATCTGTAGCACAAAGTTCTCAAGAAGAAACCCACATCTGAACCGTGTTTCATATTCCCGCACTAGACCGAAATGGAATGGGAAAGAACATGAACCACTCTAGCCTAGGTGTCACTCAGGTCCCAGGTATAGGGCCTTAATCACTCAGTGAAACCCCCACCCACCAAAATAGAAGCCAGATCCAGCAATGATAATGACAGTATGATGTATAAAAAACTGTAAAGAAAGCAGTAAATAAAGTTGTACATAAAGCAATAAATAAAGCAAATAAATAAACACAATTAGCACATAACACCCCCGTAAACACAAAATCAAACAAGCGCTAGGAGGAACCCACAAAAAGAACCAGAAGCCCTGGTTTCAATATAAGGTTCCCCAGCAGAGTCGCCAAGCTGTCGATCCCACCAAATGACACCGGGTCAGATAGGGTACAAGCGCGAACGGTCGGCAAAAGAGAACATGAAGTTGAACTGAAAAGAGTCGCCAGCTAGGCATTTTTATCCCGAAGGAGAGGTAATGCTGCATAAACCTAGGGAAAGATGGATAAGACGGTCGCGAACCAGAGAAACTGAGAAAAGGGGTTGGTTACAACCTGGGAAGGTATAGCACCCAGATTGTCCGTCGTACTCGACAGGATCCACACTTGAAAGATTTGTGTTTAAAGGGGTAGTGTCAGTGCTATTCTGTGTGCAAATGCTGGAAAAGAATGTACAGGTGTCAGTGCAACAGGAGTGTGGAGTGAAATGCTCAGGAATGAGGCTTAAAGAATAATGCTGGAAGAAAGGGGGAATATACAGAGACTTTTGTTCGATAACAGTTAAGTTATGCCTACGTATTCTCTCGTGCAATGAGGAAGTCAGAACACCGTAGTTCGACTCAAAGAGACTGAAAGATAAGTTGACTTATGAACTGCTTACTTGCCTATGCTCAAGTGTATGACCTGTCTGGCTCAGGTGCAAACTGTCTTGCATTAGACGGAAGAAGCGAGTTCTCGTTTGTGAGTGAATGAGGTGAGAAAAGAATCCCGAAGGAGACGATTATTGTTTGTTTTTGAGTTTTCAATCTTGTATTACTTTTGGAGTTTGTCATAAGAAAATGAGCTTAAGCCTAAACCAAGGGTTAGTAAACTCATCACATCTTCCCTCTGATTAGGGGTAATGAGAATACCTTAAGTGTGAAGTAAACACCTCACACTTAATCACCATGATGTAGGATTAAGATCATTAACCTACTTGAATTTATTTAGATGTTTTTGGTGTTTTTGTTTAGTGTTAAGTAATGAGTTTAAGCCATAATCAAGGATTTAATGGACTCATTACACCATCCTAATAGAAGGATAATAGATGAGAACATTTAAGCTGAGGAAGGCTCCTCAACTTAATCCATGATTAGGGATTAACCTCATGACAAAACAAAGCCTTTATTAAAGTGGATTTTAATTAATGGTAAGATTAAGAAAGGAGTTTTATGATTTGTAAGACAACTGGAGGGGGACTTGTCCATTAACACTAGGGTTAGTCCTTCTTAACCAATTAAGGAAGAATTAGAACCCTAATGCAAGGCCCAAGTTACAAGTTAATGTCTTAGTGATTATTAGGTGGATTGATTAAGAGATTTAAACACATTAAGGATTTAACACTTTGGATTTAAAGTTATATACCCTATCCTAAGAGAAGGATGCAGGCATAACCCTAATCACAAAGTCTTAAAACCTTAAAGGTTTAGTCTCTAATTATGAGATAAGAAGAGAGACACAAAGAGGAATCAAACGTAAAACTAAAGGGGGACTAATCAAAACCCTAATTATTGTCATGCTTGGATGTTCCTATGGTTTGTATGGCTTGCAAGAGATCTTCAAAGAAGCCACCAATGGAAGAAGCAGATGAAAGGAGGAGAAGCAGAAGAGACAAGTCAACTTACTTCACTTAAGAAGATAAGTTGCTTGAAAGAAGAAGGTGAAGGAGGAACATGAATGAGCAAGCTCACTTTAAAGCAAAAGTAAAATGCAGCAATGAATGCATAAGATAGATGAGAAAAGATTGTGAGAAGTGAAGGCAAATTCACTTCTCAAAGTTCTTACCACTTGAAAAGTTAGCATAAAGAAATGAAATGGAATGCAAATGAAATGTATGCAAGGATGAAAACCAAAACCAGGAGCACATTTATGATGTAAATGATGCTAAGAGATGAGGAAAATGTATATCAAGAGATGTGAATGATCATACAAGTAATGAGGATGCAAATGAAGCAGGAAAGAAGCATGAAAGTTTATGAAATGTAATGGATGCACAACATGGCAAATGGATGAGGAAATGATCAAGCATGATTCTAATGTGTCCTAAGATGTCTTATATGTCATGTGGATGCAAGAAATGTCATGGCAAGTTCATGAATGCAAGCATATGCAAGGTGTATGCAAATGAAGATGAGAAATTAGGGTTTTCATGCAACATGAGATGCAAAACTCAAAAACAGAAGCAAATGACAAGATAAAAAATTGAAAATGGAATCAAAGGAACCCTAACCCCATATGATATCACACCCCAAAGGAGAAGACCTAACTCTTAACCTAATGAAAGTTATGATTTTTCTAAATTACCTAGGGTTTTAAGGCACCTAAAGGGAAAAAAATGCAAATCAATTCAAAAAGGAAGAAGAAATTTATGACAAAATTATGCTAGAAACTAAATATCAAATGAAGATCAATGCAAAAAGAACCATTGTCATATCATTCTTGGTTAGGCAGAAAAGAATTCTTGAAGTTAGGGTTCAAAAATAGGATTTTATGAACCCTAAATTCAAGAAAAATTATCAAATATGATTCAAAACCAAAACCAAATTTGTGTGGATGGTATGACAATGTCTCTAAATGTTTAAAGATGCAATATGAATTTTTTGGGATTTTTTAGAAACCTAAATGATATTTTAATTAATTAATTTTCATTAATTAATTAAAATAAACATTTAAATGTTTAAAAAAATGATTTTTTTAATGCAAAAAATAAAAATAAAAATATTTTTGGGTTAAGAAAATTATTTGAAATATTTATGCTGAATAAAAATATTTTTGGAAATTTTTAGCTATTTTAAATAAATGATACAAAATTAAATGAGAAAAATGAAATTAAAATTAAATAAAATGGAAATATGCTGAGTGGAGGGATGCGATTGAATCTGGGGAAGTCCAGGGTTGACTTGGCGCGTGATCCTACGACCTAAATTCAAATTCTATTAATCCTAATTAATTAATTCATAAACCCTAATTAAAAATTAATGAAGGATTCCTAGCCACACAGCACGCGCGGGAAGCTCAGATCAAAGGGTCCACATTCAAAGTTCCTTAATTACGCAGCTAAACCTAATTAAAACCCTAATCCCCTTCAGGTGACCGGAACAGTGTCCCGGTCATCTTCTCCGGCCATCCATTTTGCCATCTCACTCAAAACCTCACCCCAAGCCCTCTAAAGCTCCAGAATCACTCAACAAACATCAAGGAACAAGAATCCAAGCACGAAATTCATTTATTTTTCAGAAACAAGCATGAATCGAATCAATCTCTTTTTAGGTCAAAAATTTCAGAGATTCGGTTCATGCTCATTTCTTCATCATTTTCAAAAATAACAAGTGCAGTGTAATCAGGGGAACATGGGGAACATTTCTATAACTTAAAAAGAGATTTCTGGAAAAAAAGTTTGAGATGGCTACCTGAGTTGAAGCTTTGAGATTCTGAGCTTTCAGTGCCTCTCCTTTGTGCAAGTCAGCTCCAATGAACCCCCCTGAGGATGATGTGAAGTTTGAAATGCTTTGAGAGTTGCTGGTTTGTGTTGTGTGGTTCTGGTTTAGCAGAAATGGAGGTTTGTGTGTGTAGTGATTCAGGCTATTTCAAGGGGTGGGTTTTGTTTTATGGATGAAGAGTGATTTGTTGTTGAAGGAATTTCTGGATTTTGTTAAGTTTTGAGGTTGTTTCGAAGAGAGCAAGTTTTGTGCACAAATTTGTGAATCTGATGTTGTGTGTGTTTTCAGGCTCCAATGCTTGCCCTTATCTCTCCCATATTGTTTGAATATAAAATGTGGTAGGTTCTGAATGGCTGCAAAACATTATTCCAAGAGCATGGGAGTTTTGGCCAAAAAGTCAAATATGTGTCCTTGAGAGTATGGGCCATGGCAGAGGAAATCTAAAGGGTGTATCTGCCTCAGCTGAGTTTGAGGATGACCCTTGGATGGTTTATGATGGACTGCAACACTTGGATTGCAAGATGGCATGTGTTTTGCAAATTTCCAACTTTGTGCATTTTGAGATTTTTGGTCATGGACATGTCTCATTCAATGATGAATTTTGGTCATGAAGTGTTACATGATGTTGCTGTGATGTTTTGAGACCATTTAGAAGCCATACCAACCCTTAGAAAGCAATCTTGCAAGAATCCCTCTTTTGAGAATTTTAGGAAAAATGGCTTATGGAAACTTGTGATCCAAGGTATGAAACTTTGTGAATTTTGTGCAATTCTGATCTTGGCAAGTTTCAATATGTTGTAATGATGCTTAGAAGTCATTTAGAGGTCATGAAAGTGCTTAGAACTTGAATTTGCAAAAATCCCTCTTTGGCATGAAACTTGAAATTATGTGATTTTTGCCAACTTTGACAAGCCATATCTTGAGTTCAAAGATGAATTAGTTCTTGTTATTGTACTATTTGAAAAGGGAATGATCCAATCTACAACTTTCATGACCAACAATTTTTCATTTGAAGCATTTTTGGTTGAGAAAGAGGAGGTTGAAAAACTTTCCCAAAATGGAAAGTTTACATTACAAGTCATTTCCATTTTTGGCAACTTTTGGTTTAGCTTACTTTTCTTCAATTTTGTGAAATTATAAGAACTTCAATGATCAAATAAAGACCATATAACCTCATTTTGATGAAAAATCCACTTTGGTTCCATATTGGGGGGCTTCAGATGCCCTGATTTTGCTCTGACTTGCTCAAGAAGTTACCCAGTGATCTGATGACTTCCACAATGAATTTCTTCATCAAACTTGGTATGTATGATCCTTGTAACATATTGAGACCATTAGAAACAAGAATGGCCAAAAAATTTGGAGTTATGGCCTCTGAAACCAAAATCCTAATTTCAAGTCATCTGTGCAGTTAAACCCTAGCTCTGCTTCCATGCTTTGCCAGTTCTTGTGATTCTTTGACTTCCTTGATATTTGGAGGATATAATATGATGATTGAACATACATGGACCCTCTTGATATGATTGAAGACCTTTGGAGTGGCTCAGATGGGTCCTTGGATTGCTCAGATCACAAACCCTAGATGCAAATGAACTTGAACTAATGCAGTGAAGCAAAAATGCAACATGAAATGGTATGATTACACTAATGTAAATATGAAAGATCACAAGCCATGGTGTGAACTTAGTGAGGGAAAATTTGGGGTGTTTACAATATGCTAATGCATAAATGATGTTTTGAGAATGACACCTATACCACTTGTTTGTTCACGCTTATTCAGCCAAGTCCCTATCACATCCTCGCGTTGCTTTGAAATTTTGATTAATGAACTTAGCTAAGTGTGCTTTCATGTCTATTGTCTCGTGAAATCATAACATGTTTAATACTCTGCAAGTTTGAAATAATGTGGAACATGGTATGATCTCGCAACTTGGCTTGGGAATGACGTCCTGTGACGAGCACAACCTGTTCAGCTTATGTTCATGCTACGAATTTTCGTCTGCTGCCATGCATTTCATAATCTTTTGCTCATGTATGTTTGGCTTCACCTGGGTAAACTTCGAACTTCCACTGCAATTTGCGGCGAACTTAGACATTTGTCTTTTCATTGTGTTAGTTTAGAACGAACGTTGTATTGTTGTCTTGCTTTAGAAACTTTTATTCTGAATTCCTCTCTTGTGGATTTGCTTGCTCACTAATATCAACCCTTGATTCTGCATGATTCTACAGGTGTCTCATAGGTGGGAGATAAGGCTTCAATATGTGACTTTAGAAGAACTTGTAAGAACTTCAATGAACCAACAAAACTTGCTTGGTATGGACAAGTCTGATAGAAGAAACAAAGATTTATGTGAAGCATAAAGATAAGTTCAAGTTCCTTAATTTTCTTAAGCTGAATCTCAGTGTAGAATTAGGATTTGTTGTTCATGTAAACACCTTGCAATTCACTTCGGATCCCACAATATTCCTCCTGTTTCTCTCTGGATTCTGCATATTGGGATCTTGCTTTTCCTGATGTTTTCCTCAGCTTTGCTCATCAATCCCATGTCTGATTTTATCTTGTATGTTCTACTTTCCCTTTTTTTATTGCAGATAATTTGCTGAGGCCTTGAACCCATCGTCCTAATGCTCTTCAAGTATGAAAAAAAAGCAACAGCAATGAGGGTAAGCAGTCTGCCACGTCGTCCGCGTTGAAAGAACTTGAAAGTGGATTATGGCAACATATTTGTAACACCCTGATATTTTTATATACAATACATTTACCATTTTTAGTAAATTATATTATTTATTCAATAATTTATTTTATGTATAAAGTGATATTCTAATTAAATATTTTATGATAATATTTTAATTATTGAAATTTATAAATTATTATCTTGATAAATTAATAATCTTGAAATCAGTCTTAATTATTTAAGTATTTCAATTTATTATAATAAGTTTATTGATATTTAGTTAATTTAAATAATTATTAAGATTTACATGTCTTGCCATATTACTAATGTATAATTAGTTTGAGTGAGGATGTTAATTAATTCTAAATTTAAAGATCATGTGCTTTGTTGTTGTTGTACTTTTAAAATTAAATTTGAATGAATGTGTATTAATTACTAAAATTAGAAGTTGTTGTTATTTTATATATTAAGAGTGAGTGAATATATTATTAATTTAATGAGTTGGTTGATCAATTAATTGATCGTTAATAATAATTATATAAGTCAATTAGTCACATATGATAATAGTAATATTATAATAGTAATCAGGGGAAATTGATGAATTAGTGTCACATGAGAAAATTTGAATAATAGAGATTTAATGGTATAGCTTGAACCTTGTGTTGAATATTGGTGATAATATTGGAATCACCAAAATCAAAATATTTAGTAACGTAGCACAATTATTAGTGGGTGCCATTGACTTGGTTTTTACTACCATGGTCATTTAAAATAATTACTTATGCACAAAGTATATAGTATATGCTAGGTTGAGAATATATATAAGTGAACTAATAATTAGGAAAAACCTAATAACAATATGTGTGTATCATTAGTGGGAGAAGAAAACTTCATTGTGGACTAACTTAATTTGTTCCTACAAATAAGGGTGATTAGACTAATAAATCTATTAAAAAAGACAATACTCTCTTAGCTTAGAAAAAGTCACATTCATTCCTATCTTTCTCTCTGTTATTCGTTTCAACCAGTGTAACCCTTGTTCTTCTTTTCCCTCAACCTACATCCTTATAAAAAGTCCTCTAGCTCAATTTATGTTTCACACATAAAAATATTCAATCTATAGTGTTCCAATTTCATAAAAGATACAGTAGAAATTCTGCACCTTGAAGAAAGTCAAAGCGCTCAGTATTGTTAGAAGAAATATCCAAGGTAAGGGCACTACCTGTCGCTCCCAAAGATTTGCATCCCGGTACAAGCGCGAACGGTCGGCGAAAGAGAAGAAAAATGAAAAGATTCTCCAACTAGGCATTTTTATCCCGAAGGAAAGGTAATGCTGCATAAACCTAAGAAAAGATATGGATAAGACGGTCGCGAACCAGAGAAACTGAGAAAGGGGGTTGGTTACAACCTGGGAAGGAATTAGCACCCAGATTGTCCGTCGTACTAGACGGGATCCACGCTTAAAAGATTGTGTTTAAAGGGGTAGTGACAGTGCTATCTGTGTGCAAAAGCTGGAAAAGAATATACAGGTGTCAGTGCAAAAGAGATGTGAAATGAGATTGCTCAGGAATGAGGCTTAAAGAATGATGCTGGAAGATGGGGAATATACAAAGACTTTTGTTCGATAACAGTTAAGTTATGCCTACGTATCCTCTCGTGCAATGAGGAAGTCAGAACACCGTAGCTCGACTCAAAGAGACTGAAAGATAAATTGACTGATGAACTGCTTGCTTGTCTATGCTCAAGTGTATGACCTGTCTGGCTCAGGTGCTAACTGTCTTGCATTAGACGGAAGAAGCAAGTTCTCGTTTGTGAGTGAATGAGATGAGAAAAGAATCCCGGAGGAGACGATTATTGTTTGTTTTTGGAGTTTTCAATCTTTTATTGCTTTTTTGGAGTTTGTCATAAGTTAATGAGCTTAAGCCTAAACCAAGGGTTAGTAGACTCATCACATCTTCCCTCTAATTCAGGGTAATGAGAATACCTTAAGTATGAAGTAAGCACCTCACACTTAATCACCATGATGTAGGATTAAGATCATTAACCTACTTGCTCTTATTTAGATGTTTTTGGAGTTTTTTGTTTAGTGTTAAGTAATGAGTTTAAGCCATAATCAAGGATTTAATGGACCCATTACACCATCCTAATAGAAGGATAATAGATGAGAACATTTAAGCTGAGAAAGGCTCCTCAACTTAATCCATGATTGGGGATTAACTTCATGACAAAACAAAGCCTTCATTAAAGTGGATTTTAATTAATGGTAAGATTAAGAAGTGAATTTTATGGTTTGTAAGACAACTTGAGGGGGACTTGTCCATTAACACTAGGGTTAGTCCTTCTTAACCAATTAAGGAAGAATTAGAACCCTAATGCAAGGCCCAAGTTACAAGTTTGATGTCTTGGTGATTATTAGATGAATTGATTAAAGGATTTAAACACATTAAGGGTTTAACATTTAGGATTAAAGTTATACACTCCATCCTAATAGAAGGATACATGCATAACCTTAATCACAAAGCCTTAAAACCTTTAAGGTTTAGTCCTTGATTATGAGATGAGAAGAGAAGACACAAAAGATGACACAAAGGTAAAACTAATGGGGGGACTAATCAAACCCTGATTATGATCATGCTTGGGTGTTCCTAGGGTTTATGAGGCTTGCAAGAAGTCTTCAGGATGAGCCACCAAGGAAGAAGAAAGATGGAAGGAGGAGAAGTAGAAAGAAGCAAGTCAACTTACTTCACTTAAGAAGATAAGTTGCTTGAAGAAAGAAAGTGAAGAGGGAACATGAATGAGCAAGATCACTCTAATACAAATACAAAATGCAGCAAGGATGCATAAGATAGGTGAGAAGAGATTGTGAGAAGTGAAGGCAAATTCACTTCTCAAAGTAACTTACCACCTGAAAAGTTAGCAAAAGGAAATGAAAATGAAAAGTATGCAATGATGCAAACCAAAACCAGAAGCATGTTCATGATGTAAATGATTCTAAGAGATGATATGAAGGCATGTCAAGAGATGAGAATGATCATACAAGTGATGAAGATGCAAATGAAGCTTGAAAGAAGCATGAAAGTTCATGGATGCACATGAAATGAAATGAAAGCATAACATGGCAAATGGATGATGCAATGATCAAACATGATTCTAATGTGTCCTAGGATGTCTTATGAGTCATGTGGATTCATAAATGGAAAATGCCAAACAAATTGAAAATGAAAGATAAAAGTGAAACAAAAATGGTTTTAGAAACTAGAAGTCATGTATAGAACAATGAAAAAAGAATCATTCACAAACTCAACTTGGTTTAAAAGTTATGATTTTTTGAAGTTAGGGTTGAAAATAAACAAATTTAAGAACCCTAATTCAATAAAAAAAATATCAAAGCATGATCAAAACCAAAAAAACATTTGTGTGGTGAGTTTGTAAATGCTTCTAAATGTTTAAAGATGCTCTCTGAATTTTTTTGTGATTTTTAAATACTTAAATGTATTTTTAATTAATTAAAATCAATTAACTAATTAAAAATAACATTTAAATGATTTAAAAATAATTATTTTAATGCAAAAAATAAAAATAAAAATATTTTGGGTTTCTGAAAATTAATAAAATGCTTGATAAATATTTTCAGAATTTTTTGACTATTTTGAATATTTTTAAAAATTCGTACAAAAGAAAATAAGAAAAATGCAATAAAAATTAATTTAATGGAAAGTATGCAGGTTGGATGGACAGGATTGAATCTGGGCTTAGGTTTGTTGACTGGCGCGCAATCCTACGGCCCACATTCAAATCTCACTAAACTGATTTAATTAATTAAATAAACCTAAATTAATAACTAATCACAAGATCTCAGCCGTTCACTGCACGCGGGAAAGGTCCATATAACGACTCACATTAAAAAAATGCCCTAACCCTAATTAACTAACTTAATGACTTTCAGGTGGCCGGAAATGACCTCCGGTCATCTTCTCCGGCCAATCTCTCCCCTTAAAATCCTCAAATCACTCCCTAGGCCATGATAAACCTCCCAAATCTCCAGAAATGATCCCCAAACCCTATAGGACAAGAATCCAGCAACATAACTCATTTATCTTGCACCATAATCATGATTCAAACAAAAACATAAAAATGGACAAAATTTCAGAACATGCATACACAGTCAATACTCAACCATTCTTCAAAAATAAATGCTCATTGTAATCAGGAGAACAAACTCTACCATCTCATAACTAAAGAAACGATTTCTGGAAAAATGTTTCAAGAGGATACCTGAGATGAAGCTTTGCCAATGGAGCTGCCTGGGCCCTCTTCTTGATGCAAACACTCTCCTCTTATCCCCCTTGAGCTTCTTTGATGCTTTGTTGAAGTGTATGTGACCTCTTTTTGAAGTTCAGTGAAGTTCAGTTCAAAGGGGGAAAAATCGTATTTGGTGTATGGTGGTTTTTAGGGCAAAATGAATGGTGGTTTGTGATCAGTGATGGATTTGAAGATGAATGGTGGAAGAAATTTTAAGTTTTGATGTTTGTGCTGAGTGTTTCGAAGGAAAATGCAAAGAAGGTGACTTTGGTGAACTACTGCAATGCTGAAGTGTTAGGCTTGGTTCTTGTGTGAAATGGCTTGCATTTGGCCCATGTATAAAGCTGTGATAGGTCTGTGGAGTTGGTGTGGGCTATGCTGATTGGTATGGTGCAAAATGCAAAAAGTCAAGGTTTGTTGTCCTTTGAGGTATGGGCTGGTTCAGGCCAAGTACAAAGGGGTGTCTGGTGCAGCAAGATTCAAGGATAGCCATGGAAATCTCTTTGAGGCAAATCCGCAAGTTGTGACAAAGTTATGGGAGGTTTTGCAAATTCATGAACTTTTGGCCCTTTTGAAATTTCTTCATGTGCAAGTCATGGAAATGTGAAATTCTTTGGGCAATTCTAAGTTTTAAGCCAAGCACTATGATGTTATGATGTGTAGAAGTCACTTTGAAGTCACAAAATGAATTGGCAAGAGGTTTTGCAAAAGTCCCTCTTTGGTGCATTCTTGAAAATTATGTGATTTTTGCCAACTTTGGAAAGCCATAACTTGAGTTCCAAAATGAATTAGATCTTGTTCTTATACTTTTTGAAAAGGGAATGATCCAATCTACAACTTTCATGACCAAAATTTTTTCATTTGAAGCATTTTTGGTTGAGAAAGAGGAGGTTGAAGAACTTTCCCAAAATGGAAAGTTTACATTACAAGTCATTTCCATTTTTGGCAACTTTTGGTTTAGCTCATTTTTCTTCAATTTTGTGAATTTCCAAGCACTTCAATGATCAAATAAAGATCATATAACTTCAATTTGATGAAAATTCCACTTTGGTTCCATTGTTGGGGGCCTCAGATGCCCTGATTTTGCTCTGACTTGCTTAAGAAGTTACCCAGTGAACAAATGACTTCCACAATGAATTTCTTCATAAAACTTGGTACACATGATATTTATAACATATTGATACTATTAGGAACAAGAATGACCAAAATATTTGGAGTTATGGCCTCTGAAACCAAAACCCTAATTTCAGGTCATCTGTGCAGTGAAACCCTAGCTCTGCTTCCATGCTTTCCAAGTTCTTGTGATTTCTTGACTTCCTTGATCTTTGAGGGATATAATATGATGATATAAAACACATGGACCCTCTTGGAATGATTGGAGACCTTTGGAGTGGCTCAGATGGATCCTTGGATTGCTCAGATCACAAACCCTAGATGCATATGAACTTGAACTAATGCAGTGAAGCAAAAATGAAATATGATGTGGTATGATTGAAATAATGTAAATGTGAAGATCACAAGCCATGGTGTGAACTTAGTGAGGGCAAATTTGGGGTGTCTACATCTGCCCCTATTCAAGCATGAGTTAGCTGTGCAGGATGTAAGCGACAGGCTTAACAGACGAACAAGATAACTTGTGGTTGAATACCAAAGACAGTCCAAAATTTTCACTCACTGGGTGAAGAAGAAAAGGGATATAGATTGTAAAAGGTAGTAAAGCATTATTATAAAAGTGCGGGCGATTGAGGACGACCATCGAGCAGAGGACGACTGCTGGGGGTAAAGCGATAAATAAAACAATGACGGGGACGACCGACATGCTGGGGAAATAAAGATATTATGATGGGGACGACCATCGGGTAAGAAAACAAAATTCTCTGGGGATTAAAGGTAAAGTCGATGATGGGGACGGCCATCAAGTTTGAAATAAATGATGAGGTACGGTCATCAAAGGTGAAGGACGATCACCTAGCAGGGGACGGCTGCTCTGTTGGGGAGAAAGATGAGGGACGATCATCTAGGGTGAAGGACGATCACCTGGCAAGGTACGACTGCCGAAAATATCACGACATAGGACGAATGTCGGATAGAAAAGGTCAACGATGGGGATGGCCATCAGATAAAAGTGATGAAGGACGATCATTAAGAGGTGAAAGACAATCACCTAGCAGGGGACGGCTGCTAAAAATCACGACATAGGACGAATGCCGGACAAAAAAGGGTTCCAATAATGGAGACTCTACTGGGGATAGGGATGAGGGACGGTCATCCAAAGGTGAAGGAAGATCACCTGGCACGGGACGGCTGCCAAAAGTGTTATGACATAGGACGAATGTCAGATAGAAAAGAAGTTTTGCTAAGGACTTGCTGGGGAATAGTAAACACGAACGAGTGTTTACATCCAAGAAATGAAAGGTATAAGTGTTTGACACTGTGTATAGATTAAATATGCAGACGAGCATCCTTAAGACTACGATACGGACGAGTATCGGTAGAAACAACTTTGACGCATGTTCAGGGATGATGATACGGACGAGTACCAACTAGTTAACAAAGAACATGGACGAGTGTTTAATCTGAGGGGAAACAAGTGGTGTATACAAGATAAGGACGAGTATCTGTATGAGTAAGCATGAGTGAGACACAGATTAGTGTTCAACTTGCTGGGAAAAGCGACACGGACGAGTGTCAAAAGAGAAAGTGTATAAGTTATGAACTTATAAGTAAAAGTTATTCTGGCAACCTGTGGGGATTGGATGACATGGACGGGTGTCAATGAGAGTATATTATAAACAAGTGTTTGGTTTACAATAAGTGTTTAGGCAACCATGCTAGGGAGTGGTGACACGGACGGGTGTCGGGAAAGTGTATAGATATATCTGCAGGGGATGATATGAGACGACACAGACGAGTGTCGAGAAGAGTAAATATGAACATGTATTTGCGGGTGCAAAGAGGATGCTTTGGCTTTCTGCTGGGGATATGACACAGACGAGTGTCAAGAAGTATCTGTAATTGAGAGTGCAAAGGGGATGCTTTGGCTTTTGGTTGGGACTGTGAGTCTATATATACATTGCTGATGGAATGTTGATATTTACAGGTGACTGATTCAAAACATGGCTTGTGATTATGCAATATGTTTGATTTTTGCCGTAATGCTCCGTATTAAACGGAATGCTACGCTTTGAGGGGAATTATGATGTAGATGCTATGATTATGCAAAAGATACCAATCCTAGATTCGGATCCTGCTGAGTAGAGATCTCTGGCTGATCTGCTTGGAAAGAAAATCCCAGCTGGGGATGAGATCATTGGTAGATCTGATATATAGTTCTGCTTGGGGAAATAAGTCACCGATAGACCTATCTTTGTAATGAGAAGCCCAGATGGGGATGTGGAAGATTTCGTCACTCTGTCGTGCGGGAAATTCAGACATTTGCTCCTCTGGGAGAGGCCGGAGCTCTGTGGGGAGATGGTTCCCTGTCTAGCACTCAGCTGTGGAAGAGAAAAGGTCATTGAACGATCTTCCTGGAGATTTCTGTGGGGATCCTGCTGAGGATGTGGATGCTTGATAACTCAGCTGGGGATATGAGCATCTTCTGGTACTGCTCTAACAGATATGCTGGAGAAACGATGCCTGTCAACTCTGATGGGGAGAAAACATCTCTGGTGTTGTTTGGAAGATGTGCTGAGGAAATAATGATCTGGAAACGTTGCTGGGGAAAACCTTTCATGCCCCATGTTGCGCTTTGAATACCTGCAATCCTGTTAAGACAAAGAAACGCACAAGTATCCCGAGGTATCCCCTACCGAATTCCGTCATAGGAATTTAGACGCTCCCGGGAGTAAGAAATATATTTCCTGCAGGCATGTAATTAGCGAGGCACATCTGTTGTTATGCAACCATTATATCAAGGATATCGGACATTTTTGCAAATGAAATAAAAATGTACAAGACAAAATGTGACTGAAAAAATTCTGGTTTTATTAATTTGTGTGCCTTGAATTGGCAAATACAGTCAAAGAAACAGATCCCCTGAAATGAGGAGATTGTTACAAATTGAGAAAAATGAAGGTGCTGGCAATGTTGACGACGCTTTAGTGAGCTTCCCTTCGCTATGACTCGTATGTTCTTGACGTTCTTCTCATCTTGCTTTCTGAAGAAAGTTGATTCTGACTGGTGCCTTAACCCTTCGAAGTTTTCCAAGTTGTAAGAGATACAGACGAATTCAGAATGCAGTTGTTCGCTTATTCCCTTATTTTTGCATGGATCGCCCTTTCGGGTTTTCAATCCACCGGGATACCCATTTTTGCCTGAGCTGTCCAATGCGGCTTTTCAACTCAGCGGGTGTACATTTTTTTATATTTTATTTTCCCTTATTTTTGCTCGAGTCTTTTATTCTGCTTTTGACTCATCGGGATGCCCTATTTTTGCCTGGACTTACATTCTGTTTTTATGTCCAGCGGGTCATTTTATGTGAAGTATTTTTTAACTGCATCTGAATTCACAGGGGACAGGAAATCTTCACCATCCATAGTAGTGAGCATCAGTGCTCCACCTGAGAAGACTTTCTTTACTACGAATGGACCGTCATAATTCGGAGTCCACTTGCCCCTGTGGTCTGTATGAGGAGGAAGGAGTCTTTTCACCACAAGATCTCCTACTTGGTATTCCCGAAGTCTGACATTCTGATCGAAGGCTTTCTTTATTCTCTTCTGATACAGCTGCCCATGACAGATTGTAGTTAATCTCTTCTCTTCGATCAGATTCAGTTGATTGTACCGAGATCAGAGCCATTCTGCTTCATTCAACTTGACATCCATCAGTACCCGCAACGAGGGTAAATCAACTTCAACAGGTAGGACAACCTCGATACCATACACAAGCTGATACGGTGTTTCCCCAGTGGATGTTCTGATTGATGTACGGTACCCATGCAAGGCAAATGGTAGCATTTCATGCCAGTCTTTGTAGGTGACCACCATCTTTTGCACAATCTTCTTGATATTCTTGTTAGCTGCCTCAACAGCGCCATTCATCTTTGGCCTGTAAGGAGAAGAATTGTGGTGTTGGATCTTGAAGTCCCGGCACAGTTCTGCCATCATTTTGTTATTCAAATTGGAACCATTATCAGTAATGATTCGCTCGAGTACTCTATACCAACAGATGATGTATCTCTTTAGGAATCAGGGTACCACTTGCCTGGTGACATTTCCATACGAGGCTGCTTCAACCCATTTGGTGAAGTAATCAATGGCTACCAAGATGAATCTGTGGCCATTTGAAGCAGTCGGCTCAATCTTTCCAATCATATCAATGCCCCACATGGCAAAGGGCCAAGGTGAAGACATCACATTCAAAGGATTTGGAGGCACATGCACCTTATCTGCATAGATCTGGCATTTGTGGCACTTTCTGGCATAGGCACAACAGTCTGCATCCATTGTGATCCAGTAGTAACCTGACCGTAGTAATTTCTTTGCCATTGCATGCCCTCCTGCATGGGTACCAAAGGATCCTTCGTGCACCTCGTGCATCAGCAAGTCTGCTTCTGTCTTATCAACACACCTGAGAAGCATCATGTCAAAGTTTCTTTTGTATAAGGATCCATCAGTATTTAGGAAGAAACTACCAGCTAGCCTTCTTAATGTCTTCTTATCATTGGATGATGCCCCAGGTGGGTATGTTTGATCCTATAAGAAGCATTTGATGTCATAGAACCAAGACTTGTCATCTTTAGCAATGTCTACCGAGAATACGTATGCTGGTCTGTCAAGTCTGGATACTGAAATCCAAGGCACAAAGTTGGCATCTTGAACTTTGATCATGGAGGAAATAGTAGCCAGAGCATCTGCAAACTGATTTTCATCTCGAGGGATATACTCAAGTTTGACTGTAGTGAAAAAAGTCAGTAATCTCCTCGTATAATCCCGGTATGGAATCAGATGCTCCTGATGAGTGTACCATTTACCGTTGGTTTGATTGATTACCAGAGTTGAATCTCCGAATACAGTTAAAGTCTTGATCCTAAGGTCAATGGCTTCCTCAAGACCCATGATACAGGCTTCGTATTCAGCTTCGTTGTTAGTGCAGTTAAAGGTGAGTTTTGCCGAAAAAGGCATGTGAACTCCTTTAGGTGTAATGAGTACTGCACCAACTCCACGGCCATTCATATTAACAGCCCCATCAAACATCATTGTCCATTCTTCTTCTGGGTCAGGCCCTTCAGTGTGAACAGGCTCTTCATGATCTTTTGCTTTTATGAACATGATGTCTTCATCAGGGAAGTCAAATCTCATTGGCTGATAATCATCAATGGGTTGCTCAGCAAGATAATCAGACAGTACACTGCCCTTGATGGCCTTTTGAGATGTGTACTGAATGTCATATTCTATGAGGATCATTTGCCATCTTGCAACCCTTCCGGTAAGTGCTGGCTTCTCGAATATGTACTTGACTGGGTCCATCTTTGAGATCAATAAGGTAGTGTGGGTCAACATATACTTCCTTAGTCGGCGAGCAGCCCACGCTAAAGCACAACAAGTTTTCTCGAGCAGTGAATAACGTTGTTCACAGTCGGTAAACTTTTTGCTTAGGTAATATATTACATACTTTCGACCAGACTCGTCATGCTGGCCCAACACACACCTCATTGACTCTTCTAATACTGTCAAGTACATTATTAGAGGTCTTCCTTCGACTGGAGGCATAAGGATTGGAGGTTCTTGTAAGTACTCCTTGATTTTGTCAAAAGCCTTCTGGCAGTCTTCATTCCACTTGACTGTTTGTTCTTTCCTTAACAACTTGAACAACGGCTCACAGGTTGCCGTAAGGTGAGATATGAACCGTGAAATGTAGTTCAATCTGCCTAGAAACCCCCGAACCTCTTTCTATGTCTTCGGTACAGGCATCTCTTGAATGGCTTTGACTTTGTCAGGGTCAACTTCATTTCCCTTTTCACTTACAATGAAACCCAGCAATTTACCAGACTGCACCCCGAATGTGCACTTGTTGGGGTTTAACTTTAGCTGATACTTTCTCAGACGCTTGAATAACTTCAACAGATTCACCAGGTGGTCTTCTTCCGTAAGGGACTTGGAAATCATGTCATCCACATAACATTCAATTTCTTTATGGATCATGTCGTGGAATAATGTTACCATAGCCCGTTGATAAGTGGCACCAACATTCTTCAGTCCGAATGGCATCACCTTATAATAGAATGTGCCCTAGGGTTTGATGAAAGTAGTCTTCTCCATGTCTTCAGGTGACATCTTGATCTGATTATATCCTGAAAATCTGTCCATGAAGGAGAATACCGAGAACTGAGCCGTGTTGTCGACCAATACATCAATGTGAGGTAATGGGAAGTCATCTTTCGGGCTAGCTCTATTCAGGTCCCGGTAATCCACACACATCCACACTTTTCCATCCTTCTTAGGCACAGGTACAATGTTAGCAACCCACGGCGGGTAACTAGTTACAGCAAGGAAACCGGCGTCCCACTGTTTTTGTACCTCTTCTTTTATCTTCATAGCCATATCCGGACGAGTACGACGCAACTTCTGTTTTACTGGAGGACAGTCTTCTTTGAGAGGCAGCTTATGCATAACAATATCGGTATCCAGACCTGGCATGTCTTGATAAGACCAAGCAAAAACATCTACATACTCCCAGAGCATGTCAATAAGTTGCTCTTTCACTGAATCTTGCAGACGGGCCCCGATATTCACTTCTTTCAAGTCTTCTTCGGTACCAAGATTAACCGTCTCAACTTCCTCCTGATGAGGAGTGATAACCTTCTCCTCTTGCCTTAGCAGCCTAGCTAGCTCTTCAGGTAGCTCATAATCTTCTTCAACCCCTTCATCGACTTGATTAATCGGATTGTCAAAGTCATACGAAGTCATAGCAGTGTCGTTGTCGGTGCAATATGGAGGGCACTCTCTACAAGGGTTTAGATTGGTTCATTTTAGTGATTAGTTTTATCTTGTTTAGAAAAAAGTGAAAATGAAGCTATTATTTTGAAAACATTGCCATTTTATTGTTTTGTACAAAAAATGAAATATGAAAAACAGTGAGCGGAAAAAGAGACTCATTTGCAAAAGATGTCCTGATATTCATTAATTGATCGTTTGCACAAAATACAAGATGGCCTGATTACAAAATGAGCCCTGACATCTTGGGCAAGATGCAGGACTTGATGCATGCTTAAAGACAGGAAATAATAATTACTCTGCAGGAGTAACTCTTATAATTTCCTGGGAAGACAAGTTTGAGACTTGGTTCCCCGGGATCCTTGGACGTATCCAGCTTTCCAGGTTGCGTTCGTCTTCTTCCTCGTCTTCCAAACTGTTCACAGCATCCGGGGTAAGCATCCCCCCGCTGACAAATTTGGGCTCCATTGCAGCCTCTGGTTGATCTTGTCGAGTTGGTCTGTAACCCAACCCAAATCTGTCTTCTTTCTTTTCTACTGGCAGCAGCTTGCCCTAGCCTTGAGCGGTACCCTCTTCAACAACCTTTCGGGCTTGTTGATATGAAGTGATGGAAGTTCCAGACACAGCAGCTGCTTCATTGATGTTAAGGGCCTCAAACCCCTGACTCATAGTCTCATGGATCTCCCTATCCATCTCTATATACTTATAAGTAGCCAGCTGGCTAACAAAGATGTCTTCCTCTCCGCAGGTTTGTGATGATCTGGCCTTCCCACTCAAATTTTAACTTCTGGTGAAGGGTAGATGTAACAGCGCCAACGGCGTGAATCCAGGGTCTACCCAACAAACAGCTGTAGGCCGGCTGTATGTCCATCACGAAGAAGGTAGTTTTAAAGGTCTGTGGGCCAATCATCACAGGTAGATCAATCTCTCCAAGCACTGATCTCTTAGAGCCATCAAATGCTCTCACCACCAAGTTACTCGGACGTAATGCCAAACCATCATATTCCAACTTCACTAAGGCTTTCTTTGGGAGGACATTGAGCGAAGACCCAGTGTCTACCAGTACATGGGAAAGAACAACACCTTTGTATTCTAAGGTGATGTGTAAAGCCTTGTTATGATTGCGCCCCTCCGTTGTTAAATCAGCATTTGTGAAGCCCAGTCCGTGACTGGTATTAACATTTGCAACCACAATTTCTAACTGATTAACAATAATCTCTTCTGGCACGTATGTTGCGTGCAGGACCTTCAACAATGCATTCCTATGGGCTTCGGAACACATTAGCAGTGATAATATAGAGATTTTGGAGGGTGTCTGATGAAGCTGGTCCACCACCTTGTAATCACTCTTTTTGATTATTCTCATGAACTCGTCCACTTCTTGTTCAAAAGACGTCTTCTGAGTTTCTTTAACAGTTTGCTCTTCAGGTACCACATTCTTTCCTTTTGCCTTAGCAACAGCTTCTGCTTCAGCATTAGGACTTGGTGTTTGTGAGGCAAAAAGGCGTCTGCTTCTAGTGAAGCCTCCGCCTCCCCCAACATTGTCAACTTGTGGTGAAGAGGTTGATGAATCCAGAGTGATCTTCTTTCCTTCGCAGTAGAGATCAGAGCCGTAGTGCCAAGGTATGGCATTACTGCTTTCATAAGGAACAAGTCCAGGTACCGTAATGGTGATTGGACTGATTGCTGCAGCGGAAGGAACTGTGATGGTATGCGGGTCGTAGTA
Source organism: Lathyrus aphaca (assembly GCA_963966055.1). Lineage (NCBI taxonomy): Eukaryota > Viridiplantae > Streptophyta > Magnoliopsida > Fabales > Fabaceae > Lathyrus > Lathyrus aphaca. The sequence goes on along the minus strand of OZ014520.1, from coordinate 228,098,739 downwards.
GATTGTGACTGGAGATCTGATAGGAGGTGTTGCAGTTTGTTGTTGGAAATTGTTGTTGGGATGAACATTTGCTAGGTCATAGTAGATCGTGAACGTTGAGACATCTTCATTAATGTTTGTTGGCTTTATAGATGATTCCGTTGATAAAATGGGTGCTGATGTTGTAGAAGTATATGTTGCCGAACTCTGATCTGTTGAAATAATGGGTGGAGTAATTGATGGAGTTGTGGATGAGTCAGTGGGAGTGATAATTGGTGCGGTTGTAGGAGAATCTGTCATTGCTAAAGAAAGAGCTGTTGAAGGAGCTGTTGTGGTAATCTGTAAAATTCCATTTCTGATGAGGCCATCTATGCCAAACCTTAGCTTCTCACAACCATTGATAGCAGCCTTGCACGATTCACAGCAGGCCCCACAGCCCGGGAACACTTGGCATTTTAAGAGTTGAGCCTTAACTTCTGCCAATGGTGTCTGAATTTGTGCAACATTGTCAATCAGTGCAGGTGGTTGGTCCTCTTCTATAGTGTTAATCCTGGGCTCACCATGATTAGGCATAGGATTTCTGTTAACATTCGGAGGAGGTGCGAAATTGAGAGCTTTGGAATCGACCAAATCCTGTACCTTCATCTGTAAGGCTCTACACTTCTCAGTATTGTGACCAGGTGCGTTAGAGTGAAAGGCACATCTGGCATTAGCATCATAATTCTTCGGGAGGTTGAGAGGATCTGGTGGAGCCAACGTCCTTAACTCAACTAGGTTAAGTTTCAGGAGTTGTGGCAGTAAAGCAGCATAAGGCATAGGGATTGGGTCAACCACCCTATTTACTTGAGATGGCCTCTGTTGAAAGGGGCGCCGCTGTTGGTTGTTGTTGCTATAAGTTCTTTGTTGTAGAAAGTGAGGTTGTTGCTGATAGTGTTGTTGTTGTTGAGGATATGATGGTTGCTGTGGAACTGGAGCCGGGATGGTAACAGCTACTACTGATCTGTGAGAATACTGGGGTCTGCCCCTGCTGGCCTGAATAACATTGGTTTCACCCGCCCTTCGGGGTCCTGCAGAAGGTTTTCTGGGGTTGTTGGAAGAGCTTGCACCGTTGTCAGAGATTTTGCCCATCTTCAGAAGACTTTCAATTCTCTCACCAGCTATAACTACATCGGCAAAACTGGTGGAAGAGAAAGCAGCAAGTCTATCAATATAAGTTCCCTGCAAGGTGTTCATAAACATGTCAGCCATCTCCCGTTCAGACATGGGTGGCTGGACAGCAGCAGCAAGCTGTCTCCACCTCTGAGCATAATCCCGAAAGCTTTCCCTTGAAGACTGAGACATGCCCATTAGAAGAGTTCTATTGGGAGCCATGTCCAGGTTGTATTTGTACTGATGGATAAAGGCCTCGGCCAAGTCTTTCCAACATCTTATAGTGGCCCTTGTCAGATGCGAATACCATTCTCTTGAAGCTCTAGTCAGACTGTCCTCAAAATAGAACATCCATAACTTCTCATCCATGGTATAAGCCTTAAGTCTTCCTAAGAAGGATTGCAAATGAGTACGCGGACAGGAGGTACCATTATATTTCTCAAAGCAAGGGGGTTTGAATTTGTGGGGAATCCTCACCCCATCTACCAACCCCATATCCATCACATCAAAGCCTAAGGAGTTCTGAGATTCCAAAGATCTTAAATTTTCAGCAATCTCATCCAGTCTTCTGTCATACACCTCATCCCCAGCTCCGACAACTGTGAATTGTTCCTCTTGGGGATCCTCCTGCAAGATTCTGCCTGCAGCTGTATTTCCTGGAACATTCCTATTAACATCGGGGTTCAAATGGGGCCCAAACTCTGGTGGGTCAATGCGGGGCTGCCCGCGCTCATTATTGCTAGTTCCTCCTGTACCAGGGTGAGGCTCTTTGGGTGTCTGTCTTTCCACTAATTCCCTTAGCCTTTCTTGGCTCTGGGCTAAGCCAGTCATTACAGCCATAAACTGGGTCATTTGGTTTCTCATTTCGACCCTTTTGTTTGCCATCTGATTTCTCACTTCAGTCAGGTCCTGCTACACCTGATCCATCTGAATGCCGGGAAGGTTGTTACGGGTAGGGTACCGGTGTGTGCGGTTGACAGGGAACACTCGGCGACGAGCAATGTTTCCTGAAAGTACAACAAAGTGAGAAACAAAAATAATAAACAAAAACCTACAAAACAAAGAAAAAGGTTAGTATGCAATGCAATATGCTTATTTGTTTTCCAAGGTATCCGGTTTAATTTTTTGGTTTTGACCTTTCCAGACCTCGAGGAGATGCTTGATGATGTTGAGAGAAAACCCACCACAAAATGAGACAAACTGATATATTACAAATAATGGAAATACATAGTCTGTTTACAATACAAGCCCGTAGTGGGTCAAAAATACAACAATCAAAAGCAAAAGTACATCAAAAGAAAAGAAATACAAACAACAGGATCAGACATCCAACCCGAAGTCATCCTCCTTAACTTCCTTTAGGAGAGCCTCCGTCACTGGACCAGCTGGGTGCTCTGTAATAGTCCGAATGAGAAGGTTCCTGGTAGCAATGGCATTAGTCAGCTTCTTATGCCTGTTCTGATCCTTGGATCTCTTTAACCCTGCACGGAGCTTTAACTCTGATATCTCCTTCTGGGCTGCCAACAAAGCTTCATGCTACTTCTTCTCATTGGCCTCCAACTGCTCAATATTGGCTTGAGTCCTCTGGTCTTCTAGTGCACGGGCTTCGGTGATCCTGACCCACCTAGCATGGCTTTCTTCTAGATAATGCTCTGCTCTAGCTTTCTGAATCTTGGCCTCCTTGCAGGCATTCTTCAATATTTGTTCCCCGGCTCTTGCTTTCCTGATATAGTCCTCCGTCCTTTCAATCTTGGTCAGATGCTCTGTTGGTGTAAGCCCTAGAGGCCAATACTTTTTGGTACTTGTATCGGATTATTCGTTTAATAATAAAAGGCATTTCTTTATTATGTTTGTCTTTCAGAATAATAAAGTCCCTAGAATAGTTAGTCTGTTTAATGAAATGTTAAGTGTGACTTAATCATGAGATCCCATTAAACATAAAGACATTATTCTTAAAATATCCGTAGTCAAGCTTTATTGCAAAGTGGGATAACATTAAAGCATTGAGACTATTATGAAGATAGACTGATGATCACATCTCATGGATCATGGATAAAGGGTTATCAAGTCTTGACATAGGTATAAATATTAGGAGTAATATTTATACCGGATTGACCCGCTATGAGAATACTACATAGTATGTTATGCAAAGTGTCATAAGTTATTCTCATGGTGATAATGGTGTATTACCACCCTTCGACCTGAAACCACTATGGACCCTAGATGTAGAGTCGGGTGCTTTATTGCTGATCAAACATTATCCGTAACTGGATGATCATAAAGACAGTTGATGGGCACTCCACGAAGCATGCTGAGGGACATGAGTGTCCTAGATGGAATTTGCCAATCCTGCATAACAGGAGAAATGTCTAAGGGCCCAATATTGAACTGGACAAGGATGACACAGTGTATGCCTTGTGTTCAATATAGACATAGGGGCAAAAGGGTAATTGTACAAACATATATTATCACGAAAAAGGTTTTGTCAGATCACATGACATTTTCGTGACTTGGGTAGCAGTGATGTGTTGCTAGATACCGCTCACTGTTTATTATGTTAAATATATAATTTAATATAATTACCAACGTTACGAAATCCTACAGGGTCACACACATAAGGACAGTTTGATGAGAGATAGAGAAATCAAAGGAACACCGTAAGGTACGGTGCACTTAAGTGAAAAATAGAAATTCGGATAATATAATAATAATTATTGTTATTTTATAATGGTTATAAAATAATAATAAAATAAATATATTTATTATAATAATAGTTATTATAATAATATATAATATTATTATGGATCATGTGAATTGGGCTTTTAGCCCGCAGCCCACAAGAGAGTCTATAAAAGGAACCCTTGTGATGAAGCTTTTACTTGATGCAATTTCGTTTTTGATTCTCACTCAAATAATTCCGTTCGTAAGCAGCTAGCACTGTGACCGGAAGCTGTTCGTGTGGACTGAGTAGAGGCGTTGCACTTCATCAACGCTTGTGATCGCTGCATCAAAGATCTGAATCGCCACAAAGAGGTAACGATTCTATCACTGACCATGCTCATTCGTAAGGATCACTAAAGGAAAATTTTTGTTTTCCGCTGCGTTTAGATCGCAATTTTCCTTCATGCTCAACCTTGAGCTTTTCCAATCTCTCAATGTCCAGACGACCATCACTTCTTTCCCAAAGAGTCTTCTTTAGAGCTTCAGATAACCGCTCATTCCTTTCCTTCAGCTTCTCAAATTCCTCCAGGCTAACAGTTGCTACTGGCTGTACTGTAGAGGGTCCAGGGGTGTCTTCCAAGGTGAAAGGCATCCTGGTAATCTGAGCTCTAGTACGAGACCAGTCAGAGTACTGAGCTGAAGCAACATTGTTACATCTTCCAAGGATAGCTGTCCCTTTGGTTTGGATGTTGTCCCAGGCCCAAACAGCTTGCCTGACAATAGCAGAGCCAGATTGGATCTCACAGTATAGGGTCTCAGCTAAATCCTGTTCCCTGGGAGGGTGAATCAAGGCATATCCCAATTTCCTTTTAAACAGTAAATGGTTGTAGTTGATGCAACCTTTTACTCCTATTAGAGGCACATTAGGGTATTGCCCACAGCTGGTGATAATATCCTTGCCTTTGGTGCTCTGGGTGCACCACCTGATGTTATTTGAAGTCAAGGAGATGAACCTCTTGGCCCAATTCTTCTGTTGATGTGGGTTCAGGAAAGCATCTGATTTAGGCAGGTGTCTGAGCAGCCAAGAATAGAACAAAGGAGCACAACATCTAACCAACTTCCCCCTTTGCTTTTCATTTCTTTGGTGGATGGAGTAGTAAAAATCCCTTAACAGTGTAGGCATTGGGTTCTTCAGCAGGAACAAGTGGATGGCATTCTTACTAATAAACTTAGGCTCATCTGCAAACAATATAGCCCCATATATGCTGAGGGCTAAAAGTGCATAGACTGCCCTCCATTCTCCCAATGTAGCCTTCAGGATGGCCTGAGAAGTCAAAAAGTCCAGGTGCAAACCAGGAATCCCAACTTTTGTTGTCATGCTTTGCTCAATAAGGGCAGGCTCTAAGTACAATGCCCTTGCTATCTCTTCACTTCTGGGAGTAGTAATTTCTGGGTTGAAAGGAATTCCTTTTCTGATAGGAACTCCAATCAACAAGGAAAACTCCTCTAATAGGGGCCCCATCTGAAAGTCAGGAAAGGTGAAGCATCTAAGAGGAGGGTCATAGAACTGCATGCATGTGTGGATCATGCTCCTCTGAGATGAATCAAGATCCATAACCATGTCCAAAATTCGCCCATGGTGCTCTCCGAATAGTAGGATGTGGTCAGGTGTAATAAGGGAATGGACCTGCCTGATACCAATCAAAGAGGGCTCAAAGAAATCATAAGATATGTTGCTTTTCCTTAGAGTAGTCATGAGTGCTGATGAAGAAGCTGAAAACAAGCTGATGAAGATCACAGACTAAGAAGATGGAGGTGAATCTTTGATAGACTGATGCAAATGCTGAAGGAGATAGCTGAAGCAGATGCTGAAGAAAGTGACTGAAGCAGAGGTCTAAGCAATAGAAGGGGTCAAAACCAAACCTGATATGATGGATACCCTGAAAAACAAATAAACAAATGTTAAATCATGCAATGATGATGTATGCAAATGATATGCAAGGGTTGTGATCAAGAGCCGGATCTGATTATCTTGTCTTGATATAAGATCCCTGTATGTTCAAAGTTCCAGATGAAGGCTCAGAAATCTAGTAACTAGGGTAGGGGGCTCAAATAAAGAGCCACATGTCCAGGGTAATCACAAGAACTGTCCAAAGTGAAGTATTCTTAAACAATATAGTAACAAGGTATGATGTGGCCAAGGGCTCCTACAAACCTGTAAACAACCCAACCCTCTCACATGTAGTGTTCTAGAACAAGGATCCTCAGACTTGGATCAGTTATGAGAAGTGTAAACACTTCTAACCCGGAGGTACAGTGTTTACAATAACCATAAAGGATCCTCCTCTAATTCACCCCAGATTCTGAAGTTCATAATAAAGGTCATCCAGACTTAGCAGGCTTCCCAGATAGCCCTAGCAATACAGGAAATCTGTAGCACAGAGTTCTCAAGAAGAAACCCACATCTGAACCATGTTTCATATTCCCGCACCAGACCGAAATGGAATGGGAAAGAACATGAACCACTCTAGCCTAGGTGTCATTTAGGTCCCAGGTATAGGACCTTAATCTATCAGTGAAACCCCACCCACAAAAATAAAAACCAGATCCAGCAATGACAGTATGAAATATGCATAAGACTGTAAAGAAAGCAATAAATAAAGCTGTACATAAAGCAATAAATAAAGCAAATAAATAAACACACTTAGCACATAACACCCCAGTAAACACAAATCAAACAAGCGTTAGGAGGAAGCCACAAAAAGAACCAGAAGCCCTGGTTGCAGTATAAGGGTCCCCATCAGAGTTGCCAAGCTGTCGCTCCCAAAGATTTGCATCCCGGTACAAGCGCGAACGGTCGGCGAAAGAGAAGAAAAATGAAAAGATTCGACAACTAGGCATTTTTATCCCGAAGGAAAGGTAATGCTGCATAAACCTAAGAAAAGATATGGATAAGACGGTCGCGAACCAGAGAAACTGAGAAAGGGGGTTGGTTACAACCTGGGAAGGTATTAGCACCCAGATTGTCCGTCGTACTCGACGGGATCCACGCTTAAAAGATTGTGTTTAAAGGGGTAGTGACAGTGCTATCTGTGTGCAAAAGCTGGAAAAGAATATACAGGTGTCAGTGCAAAAGAGATGTGAAATGAGATTGCTCAGGAATGAGGCTTAAAGAATGATGCTGGAAAATGGGGAATATACAAAGAATTTTGTTCGATAACAGTTAAGTTATGCCTACGTATCCTCTCGTGCAATGAGGAAGTCAGAACACCGTAGCTCGACTCAAAGAGACTGAAAGATAAATTGACTGATGAACTGCTTGCTTGTCTATGCTCAAGTGTATGACCTGTCTGGCTCAGGTGCTAACTGTCTTGCATTAGACGGAAGAAGCAAGTTCTCGTTTGTGAGTGAATGAGATGAGAAAAGAATCCCGGAGGAGACGATTATTGTTTATTTTTGGAGTTTTCAATCTTTTATTGCTTTTTTGGAGTTTGTCATAAGTTAATGAGCTTAAGCCTAAACCAAGGGTTAGTAGACTCATCACATCTTCCCTCTGATTAGGGGTAATGAGAATACCTTAAGTATGAAGTAAGCACCTCACACTTAATCACCATGATGTAGGATTAAGATCATTAACCTACTTGCTCTTATTTAGATGTTTTTGGAGTTTTTGTTTAGTGTTAAGTAATGAGTTTAAGCCATAATCAAGGATTTAATGGACCCATTACACCATCCTAATAGAAGGATAATAGATGAGAACATTTAAGCTGAGAAAGGCTCCTCAACTTAATCCATGATTGGGGATTAACTTCATGACAAAACAAAGCCTTCATTAAAGTGGATTTTAATTAATGGTAAGATTAAGAAGTGAATTTTATGGTTTGTAAGACAACTTGAGGGGGACTTGCCCATTAACACTAGGGTTAGTCCTTCTTAACCAATTAAGGAAGAATTAGAACCCTAATGCAAGGCCCAAGTTACAAGCTTGATGTCTTGGTGATTATTAGATGAATTGATTAAAGGATTTAAACACATTAAGGGTTTAACATTTAGGATTAAAGTTATACACTCCATCTTAATAGAAGGATACAGGCATAACCTTAATCACAAAGCCTTAAAACCTTTAAGGTTTAGTACTTGATTATGAGATGAGAAGAGAAGACACAAAAGATGACACAAAGGTAAAACTATTGGGGGGACTAATCAAACCCTGATTATGATCATGCTTGGGTGTTCCTAGGGTTTATGAGGCTTGCAAGAAGTCTTCAGGATGAGCCACCAAGGAAGAAGAAAGATGGAAGGAGGAGAAGTAGAAAGAAGCAAGTCAACTTACTTCACTTAAGAAGATAAGTTGCTTGAAGAAATAAAGTGAAGAGGGAACATGAATGAGCAAGCTCACTCTAATACAAATACAAAATGCAGCAAGGATGCATAAGAGAGGTGAGAAGAGATTGTGAGAAGTGAAGGAAAATTCACTTCTCAAAGTAACTTACCACCTGAAAAGTTAGCAAAAGGAAATGAAAATGGAATGAAAATGAAAAGTATGCAATGATGCAAACCAAAACCAGAAGCATGTTCATGATGTAAATGATTCTAAGAGATGATATGAAGGCATTTCAAGAGATGAGAATGATCATAAAAGTGATGAAGATGCAAATGAAGCTTGAAAGAAGCATGAAAGTTCATGAATGCAAGCATATGCAAGATGGATGCAAGTGAAGATGCAAAATTAGGGTTTCATGAAAGGATGAGATGCAAAACTGAAAAACAGAAGCAAATCACAAGATAAAAAATTGAAATTGTACTCAAAGGAACCCTAAACCTATACTAGGTTACCATCCAAAGGGGGAGGTCAGAAGCTAAACCTAGAAGCAGTTATGAATTTTCTAAGTTTCAAGGGTTTTAAGGGTGATCCTAAATGGAAAATGCCAAACAAATTGAAAATGAAAGATAAAAGTGAAACAAAAATGGTTTTAGAAACTAGAAGTCATGCATAGAACAATGAAAAAAGAATCATTCACAAACTCAACTTGGTTTAAAAGTTATGATTTTTTGAAGTTAGGGTTGAAAATAAACAAATTTATGAACCCTAATTCAATAAAAAAAATATCAAAGCATGATCAAAACCAAAAAAACATTTGTGTGGTGAGTTTGTAAATGCTTCTAAATGTTTAAAGATGCTCTCTGAATTTTTTTGTGATTTTTAAATACTTAAATGTATTTTTAATTAATTAAAATCAATTAACTAATTAAAAATAACATTTAAATGATTTAAAAATAATTATTTTAATGCAAAAAATAAAAATAAAAATATTTTGGGTTTCTGAAAATTAATAAAATGCTTGATAAATATTTTCAAAATTTTTTGACTATTTTGACTATTTTTAAAAATTCGTACAAAAGAAAATAAGAAAAATGCAATAAAAATTAATTTAATGGAAAGTATGCAGGTTGGATGGACAGGATTGAATCTGGGCTTAGGTTTGTTAACTGGCGCGCAATCCTACGGCCCACATTCAAATCTCACTAAATTGATTTAATTAATTAAATAAACCTAAATTAATAACTACTCACAAGATCTCAGCCGTTCACTGCACGCGGGAAAGGTCCATATAACGGCTCACATTTAAAAAATGCCCTAACCCTAATTAACTAACTTAATGACTTTCAGGTGGCCGGAAATGACCTCCGGTCATCTTCTCCGGCCAACCTCTCCCCTGAAATCCTCAAATCACTCCCTAGGCCATGATAAACCCCCCAAATCTCCAGAAATGATCCCCAAACCCTATAGGACAAGAATCCAGCAACATAACTCATTTATCTTGCACCATAATCATGATTCAAACAAAAACATAAAAATGGACAAAATTTCAGAACATGCATACACAGTCAATACTCAACCATTCTTCAAAAGTAAATGCTCATTGTAATCAAGAGAACAAACTCTACCATCTCATAACTAAAGAAACAATTTCTGGAAAAATGTTTCAAGAGGATACCTGAGATGAAGCTTTGCCAATGGAGCTGCCTGTGCCCTCTTCTTGATGCAAACACTCTCCTCTGATCCCCCTTGAGCTTCTTTGATGCTTTGCTGAAGTGTATGTGACCTCTTTTTGAAGTTCAGTGAAGTTCAGTTCAAAGGGGGAAAAATCGTATTTGGTGTATGGTGGTTTTTAGGGCAAAGTGAAGGGTGGTTTGTGATCAGTGATGGATTTGAAGATGAATGGTGGAAGAAATTTTAAGTTTTGATGTTTGTGCTGAGTGTTTCGAAGGAAAATGCAAAGAAGGTGACTTTGGTGAACTACTGCAATGCTGAAGTGTTAGGCTTGGTTCTTGTGTGAAATGGCTTGCATTTGGCCCATGTATAAAGCTGTGATAGGTCTGTGGAGTTGGTGTGGGCTATGCTGATTGGTATGGTGCAAAATGAAAAAAGTCAAGGTTTGTTGTCCTTTGAGGTATGGGATGGTTCAGGCCAAGTACAAAGGGGTGTCTGGTGCAGCAAGATTCAAGGATATCCATGGAAATCTCTTTGAGGCAAATCAGCAAGTTGTGACAAAGTTATGGGAGGTTTTGCAAATTCATGAACTTTTGGCCCTTTTGAAATTTCTTCATGTGCAAGTCATGGAAATGTGAAATTCTTTGGGCAATTCTGAGTTTTAAGCCAAGCACTATGATGTTATGATGTGTAGAAGTCACTTTGAAGTCATAAAATGAATTGGCAAGAGGTTTTGCAAAAATCCCTCTTTGGTGCATTCTTGAAAATTATGTGATTTTTGCCAACTTTGGAAAGCCATAACTTGAGTTCCAAAATGAATTAGATCTTGTTCTTATACTTTTTGAAAAGGTAATGATCCAATCTACAACTTTCATGACCAAAATTTTTTCATTTGAAGCATTTTTGGTTGAGAAAGAGGAGGTTGAAGAACTTTCCCAAAATGGAAAGTTTACATTACAAGTCATTTCCATTTTTGGCAACTTTTGGTTTAGCTCATTTTTCTTCAATTTTGTGAATTTACAAGCACTTAAATGTTCAAATAAAGATCATATAACTTAAATTTGATGAAAATTCCACTTTGGTTCCATTGTTGGGGGCCTCAGATGCCCTGATTTTGCTCTGACTTGCTCAAGAAATTACCCAGTGAACAAATGACTTCCACATTGAATTTCTTCATAAAACTTGGTACACATGATATTTATAACATATTGAGACTATTAGGAACAAGAATGACCAAAATTTTTGGAGTTATGGCCTCTGAAACCAAAACCCTAATTTCAGGTCATCTGTGTAGTGAAACCCTAGCTCTGCTTCCATGCTTTCCAAGTTCTTGTGATTTCTTGACTTCCTTGATCTTTGAGGGATATAATATGATGATATAACACACATGGACCCTCTTGGAATGATTGGAGACCTTTGGAGTGGCTCAAATGGATCCTTGGATTGCTCAGATCACAAACCCTAGATGCATATGAACTTGAACTAATGCAGTGAAGCAAAAATGCAATATGATGTGGTATGATTGAAATAATGTAAATGTGAAGATCACAAGCCATGGTGTGAACTTAGTGAGGGAAAATTTGGGGTGTCTACACTTCCCCATACTTATTATAACAAAATTATTAGCTAGGTATTATAGAATAAATTGTGAAGTGTATGAATCTTTATTTTATTTGTGGTTGTTATTATTATTATATGTGTTTGTGATTTGAATCGATTGTGATTGGAAATTGATGATCATGTGAAATAATTGTTAAGATGATATGCTTGATGATGATATGTTATACGGTTGTATGATTGCCTAAGTGGTCGGAGTTACATTTGTATTACCATTTCATGGCATATGCATTATTTGCCTTAGTGGTTGGTTGCCTTTGTGGCGGGTTATTTTCTTCATTGATATGGGATGAATTTTGTGTGGTGCCTTAGTGGCGGGCTAATTATATCCGAATCATTTAGATTTAGGAGCATCCATATTCACACATTAAGATAATTGTAAAATGAGGAATTTTTTGTGTGAATTTGATTTCGTTTAGGCGGTTATGTTTTGTGTGATTATTTATAAATATTGTACTATATGTTTTGTTTGATTTGATATGGATGATGGAATATTGACCCCTTACAAACATATTAGGTACTAATGAGTTCAAGATGTGAAGCTACAAGGATAAAATATGATGTGCGATCTCGGGGTTTAATAAAGGGTTTTGAACATGTAATTTTCTTTGTAAGAAGATTTATTTTACTATCAAATTTAGAAATGAATAATTGTGATGTTTCAAATAGTTTATTCTAATAACTTTTATTTAATTATGGTTTTTAGAATTTGTCATTGATGATTACGTTCTTTAATAATAATAAAAATAGTCAATTTTTTTTAAGTAAATGAGAAGTTTAAAGTAATATCTTGGATGCAAATCCGGGGCGTTACAATATCTGTCGTTCGGAAATGTAAACTCTACACACTTTTGGGATCAAAGGAAAAGACATGTGATTCACACTTAGGATTGACAAAGCCATTTTCACCTCAGTTGTCCGAAATCCCTTAAGTAAAGCTCAGTTTGAACTTTTTGTGTATGCAAGTTTGTTTTTGTCTTGAATGCCTATATTAACCCGATAGACTTTCCTTTGGTGCAAGCGTTGCTTTGGCATTCACAACATGTTATTATTATGTTAACTGTGTGTGTAGTAATTACACTTCTTTAGACATGATACGTGGTAACTGCAATGATGACGATTTCAAAGAAAAGAAATATGTTGCAATTTAATGGTAATTGTATTTCTGTCCATTCTAAGTTTTAGACTTTAATTTTTGAGTCAACCTTTTCAGCATTTGAATTTGTTATTTAAACCTTGCTTGTTGAACAACAACTTTTGTCCCGTGGACGTATCTTCCTGTAGACATTAGTTTTGTGCCACTTGGTCTTGGATAAACTACCTGAAGGATATGGAACAAATTTGCTTGAACACTTTAATGCCTCCTTTATCTCAATCAATACTCTCTTGACCAATTAGAAATAGACAACCTCATCAACTAATTCTATCACAATTTTAACAATAAACCCAATCCACAGTGGTTGTGATTTCAAGTGAGTTGAAATAAGGATGATAGGTTAGGTTTAAATAGTTCAAAACAACTTGGTGAGTCCATGGCCTTAAAAAACCATGCCCTTTGGATATGAATGATCCAATGCGTTTAATTTTTCTATCACCTTTCATAAACTTCATACCATCTTAATCATTCTAAATTTTGCAAAATTACAATGCCCATTTTCAGTTAATAACCATGTATGATTAGCTTTCACATAATTTCAACCAAACAAGAACTTCATGACTTGAATCTCATGGTCAAATGCCAAGAGATTATTCAAATCAACATTCTCACCAATCAACCAAGCATCATGAGAAGTTGAGAAGGTAGGACAAATTTGGGGTATGACACACCTGTAATAGGAGATGCTTGTTATGCCTTAGATATCATTGATGAATGCATTAGGGAATTAGAATAGGAAGAAGAAATTGAATCAATAAAATTTCCATCAACTCTTATTTGGGAAGATGACAGTTATAAAAAACCCTACATTGATGATAACCTTCACGAATGTTTATCTCTTACCCCAGATCCTATGCCTTGCCCTATGAAACCAACCGTAAAACTTAATGAACTTCCTAAAAACCTGAGATATGAGTTTCTTGATGAAGAAATGGACCGTCCAGTTATAGTCAGTGCTACCTTGGACCAAGAGGAAACAAACCAATTGTTAGATGTTTTACGAAGGTACCCATAAGCCTTAGGATATAAGATCTATGATCTAAAAGGAATTAGCCCATCCGTATGCATGCATCAGATTTTGCTCGAAGAAGATTCAAAATCGTCCAGAGAACACCAAAGAAGAATAAATCCTATGATGAGCGAAGTAGTTAAGACTGAAGTTCTTAAGTTACTAAAGGAAAGTATAATATATCAGATCTCTGACAGTAAATGGGTGAGCCCTGTGTATGTAGTACCTAAAAAGGGAGGTATTACAGTCGTGCAAAACGAGAAAGGCAAACCTGTAGCAAAAAGAACTGATGGAGGATGGCGTATGTGCATAGACTATAGAAAATTAAATAAAGCAACCAGGAAGGACCATTTCCCTTTGCCTTTCATAGATCAAATGTTGGAGCGCCTAGCCAGACACTCTTACTTTTGTTACCTAGATAGATATTCAGGATTCTTCCAAATACCTATTCACCCCGAAGATCAAGAAAAAACTACCTTTACATGCCCTGTTGGAACGTTTGCCTACAGACGAATGCCTTTTGGACTCTGTAATGCCCTAGCCACTTTCCAACGCTGCATGATGTCTATCTTTGCAGACTATCTAGATGGAATCATGGAAGTATTTATGGATGATTTCTCGGTTTGTGGATTTGATTTCAAAAATTGTCTTATCAACCTTGATAAAATCCTGGAAAGATGTGTGGAGGTAAACCTTGTGCTAAATTAGGAAAAGTGTTATTTCATGGTTACCGAAGGGATTGTTTTAGGACATATAGTCTCCAAAATAGGTATAGAGGTAGACAAAGCTAAAATAGAAGTCATAGAGAATCTGAAACCGCCGAAGACTATTAGGGAAGTTAGAAGTTTTCTTGGACATTCCGGATTCTACCGACATTTTATCAAGGACTTCTCCAAAATAACAAAGCCCTTAACTGGCCTTTTAATGAAAGATGCTGAATTCATCTTCGATGAAAAATGTAATGAAACGTTTAATCTCTTGAAGAAAGCTCTGATTTCAGCACCTATAATGAAACCCCTAGATTGGTCAGAACCGTTTTAGATAATGTGTGACGCTAGTGACTATGCTGTTGGAGCCGTTCTAGGTTAGAGAAAAGATAAAAAGTTGCACGTAATTTGTTATGCCAGTAGAACCCTAGACGCTGCCCAGCTCAACTACGCAACAACTAAAAAAGAACTCATAGATGTAGTTTTCGCCATAGAAAAATTTAGATCTTATCTAGTAGGAGCCAAAATTATAGTTTACACCGACCATGCTGCCATCCGTTACTTACTAAGTAAAAAGGATGCCAAACCTAAGTTACTTCGATGGATTCTATTACTAAAATAATTTGATTTAGATATCTGTGATAAGAAAGGCACAGAAAATGTAGTGGCTGATCACCTTTCTAGGCTAGAATACCTTAAACCTGACTCAGTACCCATAAATGACGATTTTGCCTATGATAGACTGATAGCCAAACTAGAAACTATCAAAAATGATAACCCAAACCCTCATGAGCACTCTCAAAAATCCTTAGCTATAAGTAACGTACCCTGGTATGCTGACTTTGTTAATTATCTAGCCGCTGATATCATACCCCCCGACCTAAATTACCATTGGAAGAAGAAGTTCTACAATGATGTGAGAAACTTCTATTGGGACGAACCATTTCTTTTCAAGAGAGGTAAAGATAGCATTTTCCGCCGTTGAGTCCCGGAAGAGGAGGTACATAATATAGTTGAGCATTGTCACTCTGCACCCTATGATGGACATGCAAGCACCTCTAAGACCTACTCCAAGATTCTTCAAGATGGCCTATTCTGGCCCACCATATGGCGTGATGTCCATGCTTTCATTGTCAAATGTGACAGATGCCAACGTACAGGAAATATTTCACGACGTAATGAAATGCCTCTAAGAAATATCCAAGAATTAGAACTCTTCTATGTATGTGGTATTGACTTTATGGGACCGTTCCCACCATCTTTAGGAAACCAGTATACCTTAGTAGCTATTGACTACGTGTCTAAGTAGATTGAAGCTATCGCTGCACCCACGAATGACACCAGAGTAGTCATCAAATTATTTAAAAATTATATATTTCCCAGATTTGGAACACCCCGTTTAGTCATAAGTGATGGAGGATCACACTTTATATCGAGAATATTTGATAAACTTTTAAGCAAGTATGGAGTTAAGAATAGAGTAGCAACACCATACCACCCACAGAATAATGAATAAGTGGAAGTATCTAATAGGGAGATTAAACAAATTCTTGAGAAGACTGTCTCTATATCTAGAAAAGATTGGTCGCAGAAACATCAAGAAGCATTATGGGCCTATAGAACCGCTTTCAAAACCCCTATAGGAACAACCCCCTATCAACTAGTCTATGAAAAATCGTGTCACTTACCTTTTGAGTTAGAGCATAAAGCCTATTGGGCCATTAAAACATTGAATTTGGATTACCTAACTGCTAGTGAAAAATGTATCCTCGATATCCACAAATTAGAAGAGCTCAGACAATCAGCCTACGAAAATGACATTATATACAAAGAAATAACAAAAGCTTGGCATGAAAAAAGAATCATAAGAAAAGACTTCAAAATAGGCGATCTTGTTCTTCCGTTCGATTCTAGGTTACAACTTTATCCAGGAAAGCTTCGTTCAAGATGGATTGGCCCTTTTGAAGTATCTAAGATTCTAAGATCTGGAGCTATTGAAATTAAGAACCAGACATGTAAACCGTTCATTGTCAATGGACAAAGACTAAAGCCCTACGAAGGAGGTGACATTCCAACAACATACTCCAGCCATACTCTAAGTGATCCACCAAATCCTTTGAATGATGTATAAAATCCGGTCGTCGAGCTAACAACGCTAAACAAGCACTGCATGGGAGGCAACCCATGGTTTTCTTATCTTACTTTTATTTATTTTTACTTTATTTTAATTTGTTTCCATTATTATTCTGTCAGGACTAGAATTTGAATGTTTTTGTGATTTCAGGACCCTTTTTACTAACCTTGTGCAGAATGCAGAATCCCGATGACATGCACGTGGCCTTCAGAGACGACGCACAGAGAGAGCGTTACTATGTCCATATGAGACGCCCTATGGAACCTACACGGTAACCAGACCAAGATTGCATGGATGCCTTAGGGATAGAGCCAAGCGTCAGATTCTTATGCCACCAACTCCAGTGGGACCAGTTCGACGACATGAACAACACTTACATGAACTTGACTCTAGAGTTCCTCAGCTCGTTTAATCATGACCCCTGGGATGGACCCGATGGACATTCTATTTTCAGGTTGTTCGGGACTGATTACTCTTTCTCTCACAAAGAGTTTGGTGATTTACTAGGACTCCAGACCACCCCTGATGCTATTCTAGAGACACCGATGAGGTACTTTATGAGTAGAGAAGTGGAGAAGTTTTGGAGTGACATCTCAGGTGGAGGGAGCCAGGATCCTTCCACTCAGCTATCTCAGATCATCCACAACCCTGTGTTAAGGTACTTCCAGATGATTCTAGCACACTCTTTCCTCGGTTTTCCAGATACAGAGACTTTGCTGAGTGAGGAGGAGATCTTCCTGCTATTTGTGCAACTCAGTCACGCCCTGTTTCTTGCGGAAACTTTCTGCTGAAGGGCCTTTCCAGTGTTGCCAGGTCATCTGTAGCATTATACATGTCGGTGGGATTGTTACTCAGATCGCTACTGCATTGGGTTTGTCTCACAAATTATAACATCTCAGGACCTTCTGCAGCTACACCACCATGGATGTTGACTTTTTCCTTGACAGAGGATTGATGAGGAGGGTCTCTTTTGAGCCCAACATGTTTAGATTACTGATTGATGGTGAAGTGATACACTACTTCACATTACCTGACCCGCTGATGACTAGTGTCCACGACCCGACTAATTAGAGTTATGCTTTAGAGGGTTATGGGGAGACTGTTGAAGAGCCAAAATCACCTCCCGCCCCTGAGTACACTCCTACACCTCCTTCTACCCGAATCACTGTTATGTCTAACAATATGTCTTTTTCAGCCGCCTAATTTACAGACCCTGATTTATGAGCTCCGCAGAGAGATTGCCAGGCTCAAACAGGAAGTAACGGACTTGGCTTTACAGATTGAGGTATCTGACCTCACCCACGCCACAGAGGTAGACGCTCTATATCAGGATATTAGAGAGCTTCAGAGGGAGATATCTGAGATTCGTGGATCAGACCAGGTAGAGAAGCCTACTACATGATCGTGTTACCCTGACATTATTGCTCTAGTATTTAATATTTCATGCTTTATTTTATTTCTCGCATCTCCAAACATATTTTATTTTATCACATATGCTACATTTTCCATGTATTTTTGTTGACAAGCATTTATATATATATATATATATATATATATATATATATATATATATATATATATATGCCTTATTATATGCATGAGTATTTATTTTATATATATGTGTGTCTGATAAAAGAAAATAATAATCCAAAAAAAAAATTTCTCTTTATGTTTAATATTTATTCAAGGTTGTGAAAGCATAGTGCCCAAGAAGAAGAAAAAGGTACGCGAAGCCCACTTGGAGGATTAAAAAAATTTAGGCCCATAAGCAAAATGGCCTATGGCGTCCACCACGCCGTTCTCCCTTATTTCGGGAAAAATTCTTCTTCCCCACAATTTTTACACTTTCAAACTTCCAAAACCCATTTTTCCATCTTCCAAAACCCCATTGAACCCCAATAAAGCTCCCACCATTCTCATTCATTCACAATCCTTAAAACCCATCCAAATTCCATTTTTCTTTCCATTCACTACAAACCATCAAAATCCAATCTTTACCATTTCCTACTTAAACCACCCTTCACCATATTCAACTTCTCAAGGAACAATAACAATGGAGTTCAACAGATTTATTCTTTGCGATGGAAAACTGGGAGATAGGCAGAGAAAGATCATTCAAAGGCTTCAGAGTCGAGAAATTCTCTCGATTAGGTACGTAGATGATAACTGTCTGTATTCTTTGGGTTTGTATCATAGTGTTTTTCATTTATTAGATTTTCTAGGCTTGTGTAATATTTTTGTGAATCAAGAACCTACCTTTGAGAGGCCGACAATTGAATTTTTGAGTTTGTTAATATATACTGTCAGTCCTAACACTGCTAGCACAGTCGATACTGTTAATTTTAGACTGTTTGGAATTGAATACGAATACAGTACCGACGAACTAATAGGTTTGTTAGGAATCCCTCATCGGGAAGGTGCTATATGTGAGGCCCCTTTGGATTCAGAATGGTCGGCCGAAGTATTTTCCTTCTGGCAGAGACTATCAAATACTTCAATAAATTCTTTTGAAGGAATACTCACATCGACCATCCATAACCCGACCATCAGAGTTTTCAGATATCTTTTGGCATGTACTATTTTTGGCCGGGAGAGTCCAAATAAGGTTAACGCTAAAGAGCTTCTATTTTTGCAAGGAAGCCTCACAAATAGTCATATCAATTCGGTCCCGTTTATGCTTGCACACATGGCTTTAACTGTTAATAAAATAGGACCGATTTTTATTGGAGGACTTGTTACGTCTATTGCTTGGGCCCTTAACCTGAACATTGAGATAGCTACACTTGAACCCCTACCTCCTCGCACAATTAACTTAAAGTTTCTAAAAGACATGAAATTATGCCGAACGAGGAGAGCATGTGGTTATGAATTGATGGTTCATGGTATAGCTATCCCATCTTTTGCTTTACCTTGTAGTAGACGTATCGATGTACGTCATGAAAGGAACTGGACCTATGATTCGAATGCTCCACCTGTTTTGGGTCCACTTCCTCCTACTGTTCCTGATGGGGAGGGACATGAAACTGATGAAGAATATGATCGGAGAGAGCATTCTCCCGTACCTCACGTGTCCCCCCATCATCCTTCACATCCACACACTGCACCAGCTTCCTCTAACCCTGTTGCAGGTGCTACTCCTGGATTCTATATTACTGAGGAGATGTGGCACGATATGGCGGCCAGAGAGGAAAGGTGAGACAACCTACTCTCTACCATTTCACAACAACTGGCGGACAACATGAGCTATATGGAACAATCGCGATCGGTTTCAGATCGTGCCTACGAGAACATTTGCCGCACCTTGACCGATATCACAACCGAGCAGGCCCGCCAGCGAGAAGTCAACCGCCGGAACCACCAGCTTATGGAGGCCACTCAGGGTCCATCCTAGCTAACCTTCGAGAGGTCTGAAGTGCCCAGGATGCCTTATCGGCCTGACTAGACCAGAGAGACCAGCACCGCAGCAGATCCCGTCGTTCCAGGCATCCTCCGCGGGACGGTGATGACACCAGTGGTCCTCCGCATTAGTTTTCCAGGTTACTCTCCTTATCTTATTTCGAAACATTGGGGACAATGTCCTATTTAAGTGTGGGAGAGGATTTTATTACTTTATGTTTTTCCCTTTTCTTAGTTATTTATTTGCTTTCTGTTTTTTAGTTATTTAGTTTAAGTTTTTTAGATAATGCATGAGTCTGACGAGTCACCAGTACAGTGTATCTTTAGTGCACCCTCATTTTCCCCATTTCCTTGGCCTTACCAAAAAATTTCAAAAGAAAACAATGTTGTTTCACATGTTTTTTGGGCTTTAAGACAGGTTTGGATTAGGATGTGGTGACTTAGGTGAACTCTTTGAAACATCAGTATCGTTCTAGCACCATAGACTTCTTGAATATAGGAATCACTCCTAAACCCCGCATACCATGGCCTTTATTATCATTCCAAAATTGTACTAAGTAGTTTATCCTAGCAGTCGGCTCCGGCCTAAGAATGCTCTACGTAGGGGACTGATGAACATAAGTGAATGATCCAGTGCTAATAAAAAGAGAAAAAGGCAAACTCTAGGATATGTGACCCTCACAAAGTCATTTAAACCAAAAAGAGAAAAAAATTCTTGCCACAAAAAGAAAAAAAATTGCAGTCACCTATTGTTAGTTGGTTCAAAGGTATCTGGCACTGAACTTGGTAGGGCGGATTACGATCCGATCCCCCGCAACTACATTTAGGTCAAATAAAAAGGGTTTACACATGCTTATGTGCCTGAAACCCTATGTTTTGGATCAGAATCACTAACCGGTCACTCTACTATGAAGCATGTACGGATAACAGGCTTAATGTGATTGCGCCTGAATGAAAGGGACCCAAAAAGAAATGAAAAAGATAGGCCTAGGTATTGTGGGATGATATGGGTTGGTTAATATAGGACTGAAGTTTATGTCTATGTCATTATGATACCCTTGGTTCACTTAGTTAGTACCTATCACTACATCCTAACTTGAACTTAGAAGCCCTTTTTAGCCCAAATCACGCGTTGACACTAGTTTTCTTCGTTGAGCTCTAAGTGTTTTGCTTGAGGACAAGCAAAGGTCTAAGTGTGGGAGGATTTGATAACACTAAACTTCACCGTATTTCTGACTCCGATTTCGCATGCATCCTAAGTTTTTATTGCTATTTTGTTATGTTATTACTTTGTTTTTCTTTATTTTCGGGTTTTTAGTTTAATCGGAGCCTCGATTGAGAAAAGGAGTGAAAAAGGAGCTGAAAAGAATAAAAATCAAGAAATTCAGCATTCTGCACTTACGACACCCACTATGGCTGGCGCCATGGGGTCAGCCATGACGTGGACACGTCTCAAGACCCTCCACAACTGCCATATACCCAAGATCCCCACTTTCTCCACTCTTTTACACTCATTGCGGGCGCCACAAGGCAAAAACTTTTCCCTCCACTTTTTAGTGGTAGGGGCATCCTTGTCTTTTCCCATTTATTGTTTGCCTATAAATAGGACTTTAGATTTTCGTTTTTCTTCATCCAAACTTAGAATCTCTTAGGCATATATCAGTTTTAAAGTAGTAATCACTTCACATCAGGGTGTTACTACAATCGAGTGATCGAGTCTGTATACGTCTGTGTGATCGAGTCTTGGAGCACTTTGGGAGGAAGTTAATCCTGCCACCATTTTAATTCCAGTTCGTATTTTATTTTTCCGCACTCGCTTTATTTTATTTACTTTCCGCATTGCTTTATTTTATTTTACTTCCACACTCGCACTACTTTCTTTATTTCCTGCACTCGCTTTACTTCGTTTATTTCTCACACTCGCACTACTTTCTTTTATTTCCGCACTCGCACTACTTTTAATTTACTTTCCCACACTCGCACTTAATACTTTTTTATGAAAAATAATAAAATGAACTTTTACCTCACCATGTCTAACTAATTTTATAAAGGTTAGAATGTAAGGATCATAATTGAACCGGTAATCCGTAAAACTGTTTGTAGAATCGCTTAAGGGCTATCTTGACTTTCAACTATAAGTTTTCATGTTCTTTAAAGTCCCGTTGGGTAAGATCGAAAGTCGTCTAACGCCTATTTAACTTAATTGTTTTTAACTATTTCAAAAACAGCCAAAAGCGCTTTGTCTAGTTCATTAGGAGTTTTTAGATTAAAAAGAAAAGAGATTTTAAAACCATTTTCGAACGCGCTAAGAAGTTTAAAGTCTGGTTCGTGAGAACCTCTTTTTGCTAGAAAGTCTAGGTCAAAATACTTTTCAACTTAGTTAAAATACTATATTTCTTAAAAATAAGTTTACTACTCTAACGCAGTACGCACCTTTTTATCCGTGACAATATGAGGGTTTGATTAGGGAGTACAACTCGGTTCTGAATACGCGAAAGCGACAGTTCCCGTTAAATTAGTTCTTTTCAAAGTAGAGAACATTGCCCATAAGTAGTTCTATTAACAAGTACTTGATTATCAATTGATTATGTGAATTGCATTCGAACCTGTCTTTATCAATTAATTTTAATTTACTATTTTATTTATCATTGTGCACCCGTTAAAACCATTATTTTCAATTGCCTTAGATACACACCATAACACCAGATAATGATAGATTGACACTTGGTCTCTGTGGATTCTACAATCTTTCATATTACTCTGACGTGTTCCTACACTTGCGAAAAACACACATCACTACTTCCAATGCCTGCTTGTAAGAAGTTATGGAAGTACCAACTTGTTCTTTTCTTTGGACCACTACTTTGGGAGAAACCTCACTAACATTCACAACTTCGAACACTTGACATAACATTTCATGGATTTCCCCATCCATTTCAACATACTTAAAAGTTGACAAGTGACTTACAAAGATGTCCTCTAAACCGTCACAACTTGGTTGTCAACCACATATTTCTATTTCTGGTGCAAGGTGGATATTACTGCTCCTGCAACATGGATCCAAGGTTTTCCCAAAAGACAACTATATGCTGGTTGAATGTCCATGACATAGAATACGCATTTGAAAACTTGGAGACCAATCTTCACAAGAATCACAATGTTTCCGAACACTGACCTCTTTGAACCGTCAAAAGCTCGTACCACCAAATCACTTAGTCTGAGGATAATCCTGTTAGTATCCAAATTCGTTAAAGCTTTCTTTGGCAACATGTTCAAGGATGAACCTGTGTCCACCAAAACATCGGATAAAACAACACCCTTGAACTCTATAGTGATATGCAGGGCCTTGTTGTGATTATGACCTTCAGACGTCAAGTCATGATCTGTAAAACCCAACACGTGGTTGGCATTAACATGGGCAATAACCAATTCTAATTGATTGATGGTAATTTCCTGTGGAACATATTCCATATTCAACACTTTCAACAGTGCCTCCCGATGGGCCTGGGAACATATCAACAATGATAGAATATAAATCTTTGAAGGCGTCTGATTCAACTGATCCACCACTTTGTAGTCACTTTTCTTTATAATTCTCATGAATTCCTCTACTTCTTTTTCAAATGTAATCTTCTGAATATCTTCAAGAACAACCACTTCCTCAGTTACCACCTGTTTTCCCTTGGCCTTTTCTACTGCTTCAGCCTTTGTATTTTTCCTTAAAGTCTCTGGAGCAAACAAACGTCCACTTCGAGTAAATCCACCAACCCCTCTAACATTATCAATACTAGAACCAATCACAACTGGATTTTTCTCTTCCTGTTTCTGCCCCTGAACATACATGTATGCGTCGTAATGCCATGGGATGGCCTTTTCACTGGTATAGGGAACAAGTCCAAGCACCGTAATGGTAGCTTGACTTACCTCAGGAGGCACAACAATATTAACAGGCAGTGGCCTTGCCGACACCTAAATATCCACAATAGTATAGTAAATGGTAACAGTCGACACATCATTGTTTTCTTTGTTCAACCGATCAAACTGTAAACAACCTTCATCCATCAAAGCCTGAATACATGCCTTCATCTTAACGTATCCATAGCTCTGAACAAAACATTCAATACAAATTTCATTACAACCAGGGAACACCTTCCCATTCAGAAGCCTGGTTTTCACCACTAACATAGAAGTATTTACTTGATTCACATCAACTACCAGGTTCAAAACTCCAGCGTCTTCAATAGCATTAACCTTGGATCCACCATGATTTGGCATGTGATTTTGAAAAACATTTTGAGAAGGGAAAAAGTTGATGGCCTTTGAATCTATCAAGTCTTGCACTTTCTTTAAAGCCATGCACTTTTCTATTGTGTGCCCTGGAGCACCCGAGTGAAATGCGCAACAAGCATTAGCATCATATCCAACATGTGGATTCCCTACTGGTGGCACCAATGTTCTGAGATGAACCATATTCAATTCCAAGAATCTCTGCAACAATGTAGTGTAGTTCATGGGAATAGGATCAATGACATGATCAACGTGTCGAGATTGACATTGCTGATACAATCTTTGTTGTGGTCAATTATTCTGATGTTGGTTATACTGCGCCTGTTGCTGCTGAGCAAATGGTGTTGGAATGGTAACAACAAATACTTGAGAGTAATAATCAGGGCGGCCTATGCCCATTCCTCTTCCATACACGACATTGGCTTCCCCTTCTCTCCTTCTCTAAGGACCAGCAAAAGGTTTTCTTACTCTTGACAAGCTAGCTCCATTAACATCTTGGATCATTCCAAGCTTCAGAAAATTCTCAATCCTCTCCCCAACAACTACAATATCTGCAAACCCTATTGACGGTCAGGCAACCAACCTATCAAGGAATGCCCCTTGTAAATTTCCCATGAACATGTCATCCATTTCACGGTCTAGCAGTGGTGGTTGAACTCTAGCAGCAAGTTGACGCCAATGTTAAGCATACTCCTTGAAACTTTCCTTATTTGTCTGAGCCATACTCTGAATTTAAGTATGGTTCGAAGCCATATCCATGTTATATTGATATTGTTTCACAAAAGCTTCGACCAACTCCTTCCAGCTTCTGACAGATGCCCTTCTTAGTTTTATGTACCATTCTTGTGATGCCCCAGTAAGGCTATCCTAGAAATAGTACATCCATAACTTCTCATCATTTGTGTGGTCAGCAATTCTTCCGACGTAAGACTGCAAGTGCATTTTCAGACAAGTTGTGCCATTGTACTTGTCGAAAGTTGGTGGTTTAAACTTGTGAGTAATCCTTACGTCGGGAACCAATCCTAAGCCAGAAACTTCAAAGCCAAGGGTATTCTAAAACTCCATAGCTCGAATCTTCTCAGCAATCTCATCAAACCTCCGATTCATAACAACATTCTGGGCATCAAAATCCCTGTCAACCAAAGTAAATTGATCTCTTGACCATCCATGTAAGTATTACGGCTAAAGTCACCGCCCAGAGCACCATTAGCATTCACATTAGGAGTGACCAAAGGGTTACCCTAGGGGGGGGGGGAGCACCATTACATCCAGCACTGCCTTCCAGTTGCTCCTGAGTCCTCACAACCATTTCTCTGATCCTTTCTTGGTTCTGGTTCATCCTAGTCATCAAAGTCATAAACTCATCCATACGAGTCCTCAGCTCAACCAACTTTGCCTGCATTTGTTCCATAATCCTTGTTTTGTTTTCTATGGTTAAGTATCGATGAACTCGCATATCAACAATAGTGCCTGAAAAGTAAGAGGAGTCAGAAATCTAGGATTTGTACCTGTAAAAACATAAAGAGGTGACAAGCATGCTATTCAAATGTTATGCTTTTCATTCTCAATGTTGTTTGTGTCCCAATTCCGGTGTTCAGTAATAACAGAGAAATTCAAAAGTTCTTTGGGATTCTGAATTTTGAGAAAAAACATTCCCGCAAAGCTCAGATAAGATGGCTGGGATGAAGTTGTGTCTGGAACACGTGTCGATGCAAAGACAAAAATCAGAAATCTAAACAAGCTAACATAACATAAAATAAGCTCAAAAGCAACAAAGATCCCCCTAAAAGGTTACAAGTTTTTTTTACATCAATTAAAACATACAAAAAGAGTAAAGCGAAGACTAAAGCAAAGATTCCCACAACAAGCCTATGGGTAATCACGTACAACAAAAGAAACTAAACCCCATGAAACTCCACGTCCTTCAACCTCTAGTTGAATTGCTTGACGACTTCAAACAATTGAGCAACCTTTGGGTGTCTGATATCTTCAATCAACCTTTGTATGAGTAGATCTCTTTGATCGAAAGACGCGTGCAACTCGTTGATTTGCTGTAGGAAAACTTCGTCATTCGTCCTGCTAAAACTTGGCTCTAGCCTAGCCTTCTTGATTTCAACATGGACTTTTATTTCTTCAATTTCATTATGAGAATCTTCCATTGACCTTTGACCTTTTTCAAGCTTTTGTATGTAGTCCCTGCGCTGTTCGTGAGCTTTTCTGAAGTTCTTAGTTCCGACTTTCCACTTGTATTTGTAGATCTTCTATCTTCATATTGTACTCTTTCTCTACCTCTTTCTGGCGCTTCTAATTAGCTTCCCATTGCGCTTTCCAGAGGGCTATAGCTTGATTCGCCTCAACTAAGGACTTCTTGATCCTTCGCCGCTCGCCAGCTTTACTAATCTCAGCTAAACCTTTTTCTTGAAGTAAACCTCTCAATCTTCAAACTCTTTCTGTTTGGCCTTCACCAACTTCTCAGCGTCCTAAACCTTTTCTTCTAACCCCTGATTATGTTGCACCATCTTCTGATAATAACTATGGACCTTAGTATTCTCCATACTGAGTTGGTTCACCAGAGCTTCCAGCTTTTGAAACTCTTCCAAAGGTACAGTGGTCTTGGGTTCAACCCCTGAAGGAGGAGCCTGAGCCGAGAAAGAAAGAAGAGTAATCTGGGCTTTCTTCTTCAATCATGCGTCATATTCAGGAAATGTTAGGTTATTGCTCTTACCAAAGCATGATACACCTTTCCTCCAGATAAGCTTCCAAGAGCCAACAACTTTCCTTACTAGTGGGAGATTGTCTTTCACCGCAAAGTAGAAAGTGTTAGCCAATTCCAACTCCTCAGGAATGTCTTTTAAAGCATACCCTAATTGCCTTTTTAGAAGAATTGGGTTATAATTGATTACCCCAGTTAGTCCTAAGAGTGTCACATTCAGGTAAATCTCACAACTAGTAATGCAATTCTTTCCTTTCAACCTCATGGTAATCCAGTTGCTATCCTTACCAAATAATCCACTTAACCTTTGAGACCAAATCAGATAAGGATTAGTAAAGGCTTTAGTACTTGACAAATGTCTCATAAACCACCGGTGAAACAAAGGAGCGCAACAACATACTAAACCACCCAGTTTTTCTCATTCTTGTAATGTACTGAGTAATAAATATCTCCCAGAAGGGTAGGCACCAAATTCTTCAACACAAAGAGGTGGATAGCATTCATGTCCACAAACTTGTCAATGTCAGTAAATAGAATAATCCCATAAATGGAAAGATCCAGAATAACACAAACAAAATCCCACTAAGCTTCTGCAGCAAGCTTCTCATATTTCTTTACCAAGAATTCCAAAGAGAAACTAGATACTCCTCCTTTGGTGGTACTCATATTGGCAGTTACCACATATGTGCTCAAATAAAAAGCCTTGGTAATATCATCATGAGTAGGCCTAACCATCTCGGAGTTGAAGGGAATATGATCTTGAAGAGGAATTCCCAAAATCAAAACATACTCCTCTAGCAACATGCCTAACTGGAAGTCATGGAATGTGAAGCACCTCAACTGATGATCATAGTAATGTAACAAAGTATGGATAACACTCCTCTCAGATTCATCCAACTCTACCACCATAGTCAGAATATCCCCATGAACCTTCCGGAAATCCTCAACATGATCTGAACTAATCAAAGCAACCATCTTATTCAACATGCCAATTTTGGTATCAAAGAACTTGTAATGAACATTCTTCTTCCTTGAATCTTCCATTTCTAGACAAGAACTCTGACCGGAATTGGAAGCAGTATGTAAACCCTGAGAATGAAAAACACAAATAATTAATGACTAATGATGCAATGCAAGGCATGTGATCAGTGACATGTGTCCGGTGTTGGTGTGGAACTACGAGCCAAGTGTCTATATAAAGCCACAATAATAGTATCATCTCTAGGGGTGTTCAAATCCAAACCAATCCAAATTAAAACCGAAAACCGATCCAAAAAAACCAAAAACCGAAAAAAACCAAAAATTATTGGATATGTTTGGATGTGATTTTGTAAGAACCGTTATGTTGGGATCAAATTTCGAATTGATTTAACAAAACCAATCCAAACCAAACCGAACCGCATGTATATATTTTCATACTTATTTATTTTTATTAGTATAATATATTGTGTTAATTTATTATTAGATGATACTTTTTTATATAAAATATTATTTATTATTTTTGATTTAATCTATTGATTTTTATTATTTCATTTTTTCAATCATAATAGATCATTATCATTTTGTAATGTTAATTTTTAATATAGCATATGTTATATATTATGTCAAATTTATTATTTACTAGTGTTTTTATAATTTAAAAAAAATTATAATTTGTAATTTGGATATCCAAAAAAACCGACCCAAATCAAACCGCAAGAAATTGGATCAGATTGGATAGATTTTTTTAAGCCAATCATCTGAAACCAAACCGAACCGCAAGTAAATTTATATTTGAATCGGATGATATTTTGCTTCAAACCCAATCCAAACCGAACCGCGAACACCCCTAATAATTTATTTATATAACCCCAAAACCGAAACTCAGAGAACCATAGAACCATATCAAATCATAGGATCACTGATGAGGTGGGTATGTAGAAGGTCAGGGTTCCTGCAAACTTGTAAACAATCCCTCATCTCGCAGGTGTGCTATTAAGGGTCAACATCACATACTCTCAGGTCGAGTAGCGATAATATGGTCACCGTTTCTGGTTTGGAATTATACACTAAAAGAGGAGGTATCAAAAAAACAAGAATCCCTCATACGTTCCTAGCTTAGAGCACTAAGATCGAGAAACAATAGTACATTCATCCTGAAGGGTACAATACTATCGCCATACAAAGAGTGCTTTGACTGAGTTCTTACGAGAGAACAAGGCCATCCTATACGAGTTCCTAATGGGTCCTCGAGTGCGAGTGGGTTTGCCAACAAATATGGTCTGCCACTGTCACCACTAGAGAGTGTTATTTCCACTAAGGTCCTCCATGATCGGTCCCCATATGCATATAACTATCAAGGTTATATCCTGAAATGGAGAAGACCCCCACACAAAATATTTCCAAGATGGTCGCAAACTGGGTGTGGAACAAACCACCACTCATCATGATGATACATCATGGAAGTACAATGTTTGTCCATGCTAAAGTCTAGGGTGCACTCAAGCCTGGGTATTGGGATCATCTCACAGTAACCCCCCATCCTGCCAAAAAACCAATCCAGACAGTCCAGTATAATGAAGCATGAAATGTAAATGCGGAAAGCAACAAATAAAGTAAAGCAATAAATTGTAAATAAAATAGTAAAGCTAAAATAAATCACACAACCGCAAATAGATAAACACCCAAAGAAATAGAAATAGACAAGCTCTAGGATTGACTCGCATAGGGGAAAGTAGGTCACCAACAGAGTTGTCAGCTGTCGCTCTCGGGATTTCCATCCAAGTACAAACGTGAAAGTGGAGCGGAAGAGGAAGAGTCGCCAACCAGATATTTGTATCCCGAAGGAAGGGTAATGCTGCACAAACCCAGAAAAGGAGAAAGATGGGTCTCACGAACCAAAGAGAAAGGGTAAGGGAGTCAGTAACGAACTAGGAAGGTGTTAACACCCCAGAACGTCCGTCGTACCCGACGAGATGCACGCTTTCTAGTAAAGTTTCAAAGGGTGAGGGCATCTGCTACTGATGCAACTGCTACTAGAAAGGACTGAAAAAATAAATGGGGAAGAATGAGATGAAAGGATAAGGAGATGAAATAACACGAAGAACAAGGAAAGAAACCGAAGGATTGTGTTCGCCAGTCATTTTCGCTTCTGCCTACGTATTGCCTTTGTGCAATAGGAAAGTCAAAATACCATATTTTGACTTAAAAAGACTGACACAACTTGCTTGTGTTTTTGGGATTGAACTACTTATTCCTATGCTTAGGTGTTGCAGGCTCGTCTGGAACGAGTACGTTTACCATCTTGCAAAAGACAAGTCGAAGCGAGTTTTTTCGTTTAGAGTGAAGGGGATAAGAAGAGAATTCTCGAAGGAAATATTCTTATTGTTTGTTTGAAGTGTTTTAGAAGCTTTTCTTTGTGAGTTTGCATAGGAGAATGTATTCAAGTCTCATTCAATGGAGTGTGTACTTCTTACATCACTCCAATATGGAATGGATAAGAAGCACACCTAAGTATGGAGGAAATCCCCAAACTTAGTTTCCATGATCAAGTCTCAAGTCTCAAGCACACTAGCATATTTTATTTATTGAGATGTTTTTATTATTTTGATGAAGAAGTGTTTTTTAGTATTTTTGTTTGTTAAATATCCTCATGCTAAGAGGTAGTCATCATGATAGATACCATACATCTCATTCCCTTATGGAATGTGTGCAAGTATCCCATGGCAAAGTCCCTTTGCACATAAGAAAGTTCAAACTTTATTAAGTGTTTTTTAGCTTTTTGTTTTGAGATGAGAAAGATAAGGACTCAAAAGGTAAAAAGTTTAAGGTAACTAACAAACCTAAGTAATTTATCATGCTTGGATGTCTTAGGGTTAGTGAGATATGAGGATATCTATCCTAAAACAAGAAGAAGAAGACAAGAAGAAAGAAAAAGAAAAGAGAAGAGATTAGAAGACAACTTACTTCCAAGATGGAAGTTAAGTTGCTTTTAAGGGGGATGAATGACAATTGTACAAGCCAAAGAAATTTAGATGCTTAAACAAACACAATATTGAAATGTAAAAGATAAAGAAGAAGTTAGTACATGAAACATAAACATTAATAAGAAGTCAAATAAATACCAAGTACACAAAGAAAGCACAAGGAAAAGATCCAAAGTTTAAAGAACCTTACAAGTCAGAGCCCACACTCAACAAATCTTAAAGAAACTCAAAGAACTTAAACCAAGCCAAACAAGTTCAAAGGACCACCAAAGAGGCAAAGAAGTTCAAAGAAGTTGCAAATGAAGAAGTAAGGATGCAAATGAAGCATAAAATGAATGAAAACACATGAGAATAAAAAATTTCAGAAAGCTATGACATATTTGAATGCCTAAGATGATCCTAAATGAAAATACAAATATGCATGAGTTAATTCATGATAGAATAGATGAAGAAGAGGAAACAATTACATGTTCATGTAAGAAGAAACAAGTAAGGTAAAGATGAAAGTCAAAGATGCAAATATGGCATACCAAGATGGCTGAATATGCATGAAGTCAGTAGCATACAATATATGGAATGCATATGAGATGGCAAGATGAGCATATTAGATGCACACAAACAACAATAGAAGCATAAAGGAAGAATACATGAGAAAATTAGGTCAAAGTTGAACATATGATGCCTAACACAAACCAAGAGAAAACCAAAGCAAGATGGACCTATAAATGATCAAAGGAGACCTATAAGTGTCTAATCAAACCAAACAAACTCATACAAATGACCTCACACAATGGCATAAATTCCTTCAAACAAATAGGGTTAGGAGATGAAAATAAATGATCACAAAAGGTAACTTCAATCACAAGCAAGAAAACACACATAAAAAATAATTAAAAAATTGTAAAAATGTACCTCAAGTGACCTAGGTCAGAGGCTAATTTCTTGTTAAAAACTTATGCAAAAAATTAAAACCAAACTACCTCAAACAATTGGTTAAAGTTGCACAAGAATCAAGAAGGAAAGATGCATAAGATGATGACCAAAATGCAATGCAAAATGATTTTAAAAAATGCAGAAAAAATGTTTTTAGGTATTTTAGGATGGTGATGAATATATGAAAAATGAAGAAATGAAAAAAGTTTAATGAGTTATGCAAAAGAAAAGTTTGAAGTTGAACTATCAAAATAGAAACCTTTTTAGAAGAAAATAAAAGAAAATATGAAAAATATTATGAAAAATGATTGAAATCAGAAATAAAAATATGAGAAATTATTTTAATATGTGAAAATGGTTCATGAATATTTTTGGGATTTTTGGATGCTTATGAGTATTTTATAAAAATAAAATTTGAAACTATATGAAAATAAAACAAAAAGAAAAGAAACACAAGCTAAGGGTGTATGAGAAGTAATTATCATGTTTAAAACCAAGCATGGGCCTAAAGAGGGGGTTTGAATAGCAATCCAGGTCCAGTCCAATCACAAATGCATGTAAAAAAATATTGTGGAACTCAGTCAAACATTGATTCCAAACACAACCATCAGCTCCATCTAACGCACAAGGTTCAGTCAATCATACCAAAGAGTAAACACAATCAATGATCCAGATCATGCGCACACCACAAGCTACCTAGGGACATGAACACACATAGTTATTATGAAAACAGAAGCACGTGATGGACATCATCCCATTTTAATGCGCTGAAAACCTTTAAACTGTTAGATCAAAAACATGAAGGGTCCTGATTGCATCTTCTTCAAACATTCAGGTGGCCTGAAAATTAGAACCTGGTGCCAGAGCCCTATCTTCGGTCACAATCTCCGGAAAGAAAATCATAAATTTTTCCATAAATTAAAAAATCCATTACAATTCAACTTTAATTTTCAAGTTGAATCCAAATATCCAGTTTGTTTTATCATACAATACACATAGAGTTCAAGTCAAAGCAAATAAGATTGGATAAAAAGTTTTAGATCCACAATACTCTCATGATACACGTCCACTTTTCAAACAAATTATATCAGAATTATCACCATGCTTCAGAGAACACAATGCACACAAGAAAATCAAGATCTAGGAGCATGAAAATGGACCTACCTGAAAAGTTGCAGAAATGAAAATACTCCTAGAAAACCATCTGAGAGCTGCAAATATCTTCCTTGGAATCTCTAATTGCAAAATAAATGACATTAGAGTTTGGATTTGGCCTGGATCTAAGTATTTGAAGTTGAATCATCTTGAACTTGACTTGATGAATTCCCTGCTCAAAGCTCTAAACAAAGGTTGATCTATGATTTATAGATTTCACTGATCAAGAATATGGAAAGAGATCACAAAAAACCTTGTGGAAAGAGAGATTCAAAGCAAGGAAGTTTTGGTGCAATTTTGTGAAATCTGAAAAATGGATGAACTCTAGCCCTAACTAGTGGGGTTAAGAGCTTTTATCTGATGATTTTTGGGCCTAACCATAGTTAGAAAACCATTGGATGTATGGTTAAAGAGTTATAAAGGAATTTGCAAAATTGCAACTCTACCATGTGCATGTATCACTCACACTTTATGTACTGATCAACCTTGGATTGGATTTTGTCTTTAGTTGTGCATAAATTGTGAGTTTTGATCCCTTTTGCAAATTTGCACATTATGAAATGCATGGGAAATAAACTATGAAATGCCATGATTCAAAAGCCAATTTTGCACTAAATTAAGTTTACTTTGAAATTATGAACCGAATTGGAATATTGGAATCAAACATGAGCCATTTAGAAGCCTTTTGCACAAAGTGGAAATTTTGGAATGCATGAAAACCATAAAAACCACCCTTGAGTCTTTTGGCCACTAATTTTGATCCACACATGATATGAAGATGATCTTGTACTTTGTGGAAAGGGGAGAGAATGATCTTCAACTTTCATGTTTGGAAAAAATCCATTTGAAGCATTTTTTATGATGAAAAGTCAAGTTGAATGTGACTTATAAAGCTTCCAAAAATAGAAACTTTCAATTACAAGTCATTTTCCACTTTTAGTAACTTTTGCCCTAAGTCTTGATTCTTGATAAATGGTGGAATTATTGACATTTCATGACCATGTGAAGGTGTATGAACCTGAAAATCATGATTTTGATCTTAAAAATCCACAACTCACTTTTCTTTCTCCATAATTTACTTTTGCTTAGATCACAAGTAACTTCTTGACTGAAACCCCTCAATGAGGAACCAATTCACCAAATCTCATACATGAACACTTGGTATCATATAGAAGGCCATGAGAACAAGTGGGAACCAAAATCTCCTCAAGAATCCTCTTGAATTCAAAACCCTAGTTTGGGCCAGTTGTGTAGGAGGTGAAGCTCTGAGCCAGCTTCTTGATGAACTTAACTCTTCTAGGGACTTGAGGTACCATTTGTGATAGTGTGAGATGTAAGAAAACCTTGAAACTTGTCGGAAGACACTTGGCTCTTTTACTTGGCATTGGATGATCACAACTTTGACAGTCATTGATCATATGCCCTATGCTTCAAACCATGAATGTTATGCTTCATCTTTCTATGTTAGGGATGCAATGCAAAGTATGAGAATGATATGCTAGATGCTATGAAAATGAGATAGAAAATTTTGAGGTGTTACAAAGACCACCTTAGTGATGAATGGAAAACACAAGACTCATATTCATGTTTTCAAGAGCTCACTCCTTATTCAACACACCTGCTGAACGTATACACTCATTGTTCATTGCTCTTTTTGACCAGAAACAAAAATTCTCACATGCTGCCACATGACCATCATCATGAAAATAGTGAGATAATTATTCAACACACTCTTGGTTTGAGATCAACTATCACCATTGATCACTCTCCCCCTAAATCCGTCCATACGCTGTACTAGTTCCTCCTGAATCTCACAGTCACATATGTTCATGTTCTTTGAGAGTAGGTCCACTCACGTTTAGAATGCTCAATTTTCTTGCAATGTAGAGTCTCTTAACACTCAGATGTCATCCTCATGCTTATGAACATAAATACTTAGGTTGCTTACTCCATAATATTCAACCTAATCCACTTCCTTGTAACATAAGAAACCATCTCAATCTATAACAGTATTCATCTCATCATTCTCCTGTATGATAAGATTTGACACTTATGATTCATCTAGCCACCTTCTATATCCTGGGCTCATCACAATCCATACCGTCACCTCCTACTCCAAGTCATCCATATCCTCATCATTCTCCTTATGATAAGAAAAAGTGCTTCTTATTCAAGATGTGAATACTTAGGGCTTCAGATTATTCTTCAAGGAAAAATAGATCTAGCTGATGTTCTAACATTAGTTAGGAGATTCTTTATGTAACACAAACACCATACCCAATCGTCTTTCCTATCTGCAAAACTCTAAAAGTCTCCAAAAAGTACAGCTCCACCAGCTTGATCAACAAGAACTCCAGACTGTCAGAGAGAAATAAACTCTCCATAATCACAAAAATCATCTTTAGTTCCTTAGAGCTTCTTCCACAAGCTCCAAGATATAACCCTAACTAGATACTCCTTTGATCTTCAACTAACTACCCTTCTGCACAATAGTAATTTATTCCAAGTCCACTCCTTGGATTCATATTTGAGAATAACCAAATGCCACAATTTGGTTAACTCATGTTCCTTCAAAGTTCCAAATGATCTTCTGATTCACCAATGAAGCTTGTTATTCAAGTTACATATTCCACCAACTCCATTGTAGGTTATCAAGACTAGAAAATGTAACATCTATCTTCCTTGAAGCTCCCGCAATCTGCATGAGATAGAACTTTTTGAAGTAATAACAACTTTCATTCCTGAGAAGAGCAGTTGATCTCAAGATGATATGCTTCCAATGTCGCTAATTCCATAGAGATAACTTCCGTATGTTTACCTTGATGTCAGAACATTTGATATGACATTCAGCTGATAATCCCATTCTTTCCATAAATATCCTTGAAGGTTCAACCAACAGGTTTTAAGTTATCATGCCACTTTGATGACTTTTCAAACTTAACAGAACAAGAGTTCAATGCTCTCATATACTTGATAACAAATTCAGCTTTGAGTAGACAACCTCTATCCTGCTTTGTTGTACCATAACAACTCTATACACCTTGAGGAGCATTTGATTCTTGTACTTTGGCCTTCAGGAAAATTCTTCACCTCTACAAGCATGATCATATTGATTTGCCTTCTTTTGATCCTATGATTCTTCGAGATATCTGAGAGAATGTTCTAGATATTAACCTTCATATTGGCATACTTAATGCTCCTTTAAGTAAGACGATACAAGACCTTGACTTCTGCATTCGTATTGAACTTAGATCAGAAATAAATAGATCCAAGTAGTATTCTCCATGTGGATGATGACTTTAAATTATCTTCCAAGAGCCTCCATTATCTAGGCATGTTTCTAGGATAAAAACTTTCTAGATGAATCACAATCTTCTGCAATTCTAATATGAAGAAGATTACCAACACCTTAGGTCAGTACCCTAGGGTTTTGTTCCTAGAGCATATGCAACACCCTTCCTTTGTTCTGGAGATACACTTCTTTAACTAACATGATTCTGCACATACTATGTAGAGGATATGTTTCATCAACTGATTGAAAACTTGTCTCTTTGAATTCTTCCAAGAAGATCTTGACTATACTCATCCTTTAGGTTGCAACTAGAGAAGGTTTACCTCCTGATGATTCATTTATTCTTTAGCTTCCACAAACTCCAGATACAAGGATAATCAACTAAATACTTGTGGACTTCACAAATAGCAGTTGATATTAAATACTTATTCAGTATCCTTTAGTGGTATATTTTCTCCATCCTCCCCAATGTTGAGACATCAAGACTGACATCCTCAACTCATCCTACTTTTAGTTGAACATAACCTTGTATTCTTTCTTAAATGAGAATCTATTTCAACTAAATTGAATTCTCCATGTAGACTAGATTATCCTTCGGATTGAAAGATGAATACTTCCTTGCAGGTCATAAATGGTGAAAATAAATCACATCCATTTTCTTCAGGTTGATGATATTCTCCTTTTGCACTAAGAGAACCAAAAGCCTTTAGAGAACCATCTTTAGAGTGAACACCAGATGAAGACTGTATACCTTCAATCATGACTAGAGATTCCTTTATGAATGGACTTAAGAGAAATCTCAAGTATCTTTGGCAACTTTATTTATGACTAAAATGTTTATCAATTTCATAGATAAAAAAATGATAAACAATAACTCAACTCATCTTCCTTCAATTTGACTTCAAGGGACCCAAGAGAACCATCCTTCTAAGTAGTGATCAACACCAAATAAGCATCTTCATTCTATTGCTCCCAACTTGGAATGACTAGGGATTTTATGACCCTGATATCTTCAAGAACACAAGCAAGATCGGGGATAGACTCCACAATCTATTCTCTCTGGACAACGATCAAATTAATCTATTCCCATGAATAGATCTTTCTTCATCATCAACTCCATAAACTCAAGACAACTAGGATTCTTAAAATGAGAGGCACAAGCAGCGGAACACTAAAGAATCTTCAACAGTCTTCAGGAAATATGTCAAAAGATATTATAGAACACCATTAATAAACACCAACAACAGTAGAAACCCACATAAGCATTAAACAACCATCAATAGTTGCCACCCTTGATCCAGAATACTCATCCCATCCATCAATACCCTTGAGTATATCATAATGAATGATGTGATCTCACACCAAATCCTCCTTGTTTAAAAACCATAAAATATCTCTCTAAGATATAATCCAGAAACAGACATGATGCCTACTCTGATACCAATTGAAATTCTGGTAGGCAGATCACATATGTCCTAACCACATGTTAGGAAATTGATCTCTGCATCATATTAAACAAGGGCAAACAAAACACCGACTGATTCTTGTCGCTCCCTGGATTTCCATCCTGGTACAAATGCGAAAGTGGCGCGGAAAAGGTAGAATCCCCAGCCAAGCATTTTTATCCCGAAGGAACAGGAATGGTAATGCTGCAGAAACCAAAGAAAAGAAAAGGAAGGACACAGGTCCTGCGAACCAAAGAATCTAGGTTCGGGAGTCGGTTACAATCTAGGAAGGTATAAGCACCCCAGATCGTCCGCCGTACCCGACAGGATCCACGCTTGGAAAGAAACTGCTTCAAAGGGTGAAGAAATGAAAACTGCTACAAAAGAATGACTGAAACTGGATAAGAAAAGGAAGGGGGAAAATGTAGGGAAAATAAAAGAGTGATCGAATGGGCCCTACCCCACTGCCTACATACCTCATCTGGACATGAGGATCAGAGTCGTCTTAGTTCCCCTAACTAGGGGTGGAAAGATTGCTTGTGTCTTAAGGTTTTAACTGCCTATGTCAATGCTCAGGTGTTGCAGGCTCGGACGACGAGTGCGTTACCGTCTTGCAAGATGACAAGTAGGAGAAAGTTTGTACGTAAATAGTGAATGTGATGAGAAGAGAAGTCCCGAAGGAGAGACGTTTATTGTTTGTCCAGTGTTTTTTATGAGTTTTCTGCTTTGAAGTTTGCATAGGTAAGTGTACTTAAGTCTTACTTAATAGGATGTGTACTTCTTACATCATCCCGAAATGGAATGCGCAAGAGGCACACATAGCTATGGAGGAAATCCCCAAATATAATCCCATAAGTGAAGGCTCAGGCACACTGACCTACTGGCATTTATTAAGTGTTTTTTGGTGGTTTTTGATTAAGAAGTGTTTTTTATGTTTTCTTTGTGAAGTAATCTCATGCTAAGACCTATCCACCATGAGGGATATCTGACATCTCGCCCCAAAACAGAACGCATGCAAGTATCTCATAGAAAAGTCTCGTGTCACATGAGAAGACTTTTCATTTATTAAAGTGACTTAATGTTAAGTTTGAAGATGAGAAGAGAGAGCACCCAAAGGATCTCAAAGGTAAAAAGTCTAAGGGGGAACTAACAATCCTAAATGTTATCATGCATGGTATTCCTAGGTTAGTGAGGTTTGGATTCTATCCTAATGAAGAAGAAGGAAAGAAAAGAAAGAAGAAAGAGAAAGGAGCAGAGAACGCTAGAAGACAACTTACTTCTCTAAAGAAGATAAGCTGTTTCTAAAGGGGGAGGAGACGAATTTAGACATGCATAGCATAAGGCTAAGACAATCACAAATTTAAAGCATAAAGAGATGAAGGAAATAATTGTATGTGGGATGCCTTCCCACACACATGACTTACCAAAATCCTACAAAACAAAGATTAGTGAATCGCATAAGCATAAGGTGAAAATAAGGAGATTCAAACAATGCACAAACCAAAAACGAAGGTCACAAACCAACAACAAAAAGGCAGTACCTAAACCCTATAGGTTACCTATAACAACTACCAAGAAAA
Organism: Lathyrus aphaca; assembly: GCA_963966055.1. Lineage (NCBI taxonomy): Eukaryota > Viridiplantae > Streptophyta > Magnoliopsida > Fabales > Fabaceae > Lathyrus > Lathyrus aphaca. The sequence continues at coordinate 228,059,566 of OZ014520.1, read as the reverse complement.
ACCTAATAGGATGGCATAAATGCCTTCTTCAAACTATGTTAGAAGGAGGGAAGAAAGAGGCACGAAAAGCTACCTAAGAAGCAAGACACCAAACAAATACCAATGAACATGAGAAAATTATGAAATTAAATCTCTAAATTCAACAACCAATAGCAAACAATGTGTCCAAATGACTCTCAAAAATTCACAATAAAACTCTACCAAAAAATCGCACAAAGTCGCTTAGGAACAATTAACGAAATGCACAAACACGAATTACAAAAATATGGATAAAATGAAATTAAAAATATAAAAAAATATATTTTTATGTACATTTCTGAGTCTATAAAATAATGCAAAAAGAACAGTGTGAAAATGTTACTTGAGGTGGAAGAAACAAATTCTACAAGCTAATGCGTTAATGTGGAAACTAAATGAAAATGAAATTAAATGGAAATTCGAAATATAAATGAGAAATTAATAAAAATCAGAAACTAAAATTGTGGAAAAATTAAAAAATGAGTTGATATTCTAAAAATATTTTTTATGGAATTTTCTAAAATGTTTTCATATTTTTTAAGATTTAAAATAAAAACTATGTGAAAAAAGAAATTAAAAAAACTAAGGAAAGGAGAGGGAGGGTGTAGCATAGTAAAAAACTAAAAGAAACAAAGGAAATGGGCCTAGATGGGGGTGTGAAAAGCAAGGGACACAAGGCCCAATACGCAGGAAAGGAAGAGGGAGTATGATGGGGATGTGGTCAACCGGTTGACTTGATTGTGAAACACACGATCTGATGGACTTTCAAAGTATGGCCATCTAACGGCTGGGAGGCGAGGGCTTACGATTGTTACAGTATATGCGCGCGCAAAATTGCAACGGAGGGGTCCTACCGGACGGTGACAAGTGTCACCGTCGGTGTGGACAAGACCAAAGAAAATCTCCATTATTCTTATCCTATCTCCTCGTTACACACAAAACCTATAATCTATTCTTATACCTCTTTTAACAATTAAATCAAAACAAAATGAAAACAAAGTTGAAACAAACTCAACAACCTCATGGCTCTCTTCTCCCTCGCCGCCTCTTGCATCCTCTTCAACGCATAGACCGTCAGCGATGTTCTTGCCGGAAACCACCTCCAAATACCAAACCTTGAACGTAAACCCTCATTAAATCGTCCACCTCAACATGAATTCGCGATCAGAAAACACAAATTCTCAACCAAACCACCGAATTGGCGAAACAGAAACGAGACCGAACAAAAAACAAACAACACACAACAATAGTTAAGGCTAACAAAACTGAGATATGCTCACCTGCCGATCGAAAACGCGAAACTGTTGTAAGATTCATCCTCTTGTCTCGAAGTCTTCTTCCTTCTTCTTCGTGAATCAAATATGTGATGATGATGAAGATGATGTGCACGGTTTGATTGTTGATGATGATTAATGAAGAGCGTCGATGCAGCGACTTTTGTTGATGTTGGAGCGTTGATAAGAACGAACTAATGAGGAAGAGTTGATGAGAGTTCGACTACTATCGGAGAACTCGGTTATTGATGAAGAAACGTGATGAAGATTTTTGTTGTGCTTGATGAAGATGACTGCTAGTGGAAGGGTGATGAGGAGTTTCTGTTTGGTGTGACGAAGAAAATGGATTTGATTATGCTATTTTCTCGTGATGAAGACGAGTGAGTTCAGCTTTTGGTCCATGAAGAAGAACAAAATTCGCTCCAGCTTTTGTGATGTAAGTCCGTTTTGATTTTGTTTGATGAAGCAGGATAATGAACTCAGTTCTCGATGATGAATTTGTGTGATGAATAAGATGAAATCTCTTTCTGTGGAATTGAAGTGTGATTGAAATTTGTTAGCATTTTTTCATTGGAATTTTTTGTAACCGAATTCTTTCTTCTTCTTTTTGTTATCAGTCCTCCCTTTGTGAATTCAACAAGCTGCGTTTTAATTGTTTTCATTTTGCGTTTTTGATTCACCAAGATCTCGTGCTCTTGTGCGTGTGTATCTCATGATCGTTGGCCTTGCGTTTTGAATTGAGAGTGCTGCATTTTGGTCAAGTTATGTGTGACGCATGTGTACTGGCGTGGGTATGCTGAATTGATGTGAGGCTGATGGCTAGTTGATGATAGTCACGTGAGTTGGCTTCATCATCTCATTAATTTTATTTTATTTATTTAATATGAAACAAACTAAACAAAAGTGGGCCTATGATGTGGGCTTAGGATATAGGTTTAAAGAAATATGGATAAAAATATGACTTTGGGAAGAAATTGACTTATTGGATAAAAAATGAATTATGATTAAAATGGGATATGGAAATTAAATTTCGGTGTTGGATTAGTAGAAATTAATTTCGACTAATGGATATGGATTAGAATTAATTGGGTAAACAAATAATGGATATGAAATGGATGTAGAAAATGGATTTTGAATAATAAGATAAAATGGATAAAGGATAATTGGTGATATTGAATTGGAATTAAAGATATGGGAAAAGAAATTGGTGATAGAATTTCTAGACAAAAAGGATAATGGAAATGGTCATAAAAATTGAAATATAAAATGAAAACAAAATGGATGAGGAAACAGGTTATAAATACTAAGAAAATGGCTATGAATCAAAGAATGGACGAAGCGATAATTTTATCTTAAGCCCAAAACCACACCTGAATGAAACCCAACTCCTGGCCACTGAATAATTGCTACTGAAACAACGACCATCTGGATAAATCATTCTCTGAGCGTCTGACCAGAATCACTTCAAATTAATATGAACCGTTCTCTAGGAAAATAAATCAGCAGATGCACACAACTGAACCTATAATCCTGATACGCCTGAATCCTTGAATCCAAAACCATCACATGAACCCCTTCCTGATAAGCTGATGACCTCTGCACACAACACCACTCGACTTTGAAACATGCCGCCTGAGAAATAACCACCAATGCAGATGACTTGCATTTGAAATAATCCCTCGATAGTTTGATCAAGATTAGGTCAAACGTCCCTCTGAGTCGAATCGTTGAACTGAAATTACTGCCATGCTTATGATATGCTAATGGGTGTCATGCTTTATTTTTCTATGCGAAGATGCAATGCGAAATATGAAAATGATATGCTCGATGCTATGAACATGACAGGGAAAATTTTGGGGTGTTACAATACTCAACTTATCCACGCATAAACATGTCAGATGTTTCAACATCTATTTCGATAGGTTTAAACAACAAGCATAATAACATAGTTGTAAATATGTAGAATGATAATTAACACATTAATTGTTAACTAAGTTTGGTCAAACACACTTACTCTGGGGGATACCAATCCATGAAGAGGATTACATTATCAGTAGGATTATTGCTTGTACAAAACCTCTGTTTACAGGTAAACAACCTCCGTTTTATCTAATGCTACCCAATGTAATCCTTTTTGCAGAAACTTCATCTTTGATAAGAGAACCCTATCTCACTCCCTTTAATCATTACTTGTGATTCTTAATAGTTACAAGCCAACAACTACATCATTCTACTTGAAATCCCCACCTTTCAATACAAAGTTAATTCAACTCTCATAACTAATAACCATCTTTGGATATGCTTCAAAGCTTCATCAAAGAATAATACATAACTCATTACCTACGGGCTTTTAAGTTATGCTCAATAACTATGTCTACCTCAATTTATTCGGCCGATACAAAGGATGACTTGCAATACAAGAAGGCCTACGACTCTCAAAACCCTAAAAAAAAAATTTTACTTTTACAAAAGTGTTACAAGGATTAATTATTTTTCCCTAGGTCTCGATCTTCTATTGATAACCTTCTGCTGATCCATGGACTTTAATTCTTCTATCTTCTGATTCATTGATCCACTACTATAATATCTTTTATAATCTTTGAACAGATTTAAAATATATTTAAATCACCTTCTTTAACAATCCAGGATGTCGAGTCTTCATGTTATGACATCTCATTCGATATATTTGTTCCTTGGTATATTTCTTCAAATTGATATTCCCAGATTTTTTTCATCTTTATCAGTAATACGTTTTACCAAAATTTAGGCAAACCAATGGAGCTTTCATAAGTGTTTAAAATATTGCATAGGCAACATATACCCGTTCAAGTCGACATATAGAAGTTTTTTCTTCAGTATAGGTCGACACAACTTAGATAGGCTGACCTCCACGCTCTAAGTATGAAGCTTGTGGCCATTGCCTCCACGTCGCCTCAGATAGGATGACCTAAGACCTCTATAGGTTGACATATTTCCTACATAGGCCTACCTATTAACCTTGACAAGCCGACCTAGTGCTTTCAAAAACTCAAATTTTATTTTCCTATTATTTTTTCTTGCATCCTTTTTTTCCTATTTCCTCTCATGCATATATACTCATACATTCATCTTTTTATAGCAAGGTACTAGTGTAAAACCTAAACGAAACCAAAATTACAAAGCATTCTTATCATCTTCAACCTCTCTTATATACACAATCAAACTACACTCAATCATTTTCTGATTGGGTGATCATCTATATTAGGGTTGATAATGTCCAATTAGGTTAGTGTAACCGAGAATATTGGGTTGGGATATTTGTGTGTTTCAAATAAGAAAACATAGCTGGGGTTTTCCTTTAGAATCATTATGCTTTGAAGGTTTTGGAAAATATCACCCAAATACAGATTCGACATAGTGAAGGCTTTAGGACAAGGTGGTTCCTTTCAAGGGAGTAGTGCGAGAAAGTGGATAATGTTCATGAATCTTGGGTTCAACAAATGCATTCTAGGGATTAATATGATCGAGCAAAAACCTTAAAGACGAGGAGGTCTTGCAAGCGAGTAGTCAAGAACTGGTGGATTGTAGCAGCATTGTTAGTGACTTGATCAAACTTTGATCAAGTGTTTGGAGGTGGTATAATCAACAACAAAACATAGGGTTTATGGGGTTAGAGTTCTTCATCTCTTGTATAAACATTTTTGCAAAGATAAGTTTGATTGCAAGTATCTCAATTTGATTTCGAATTGAGGGAAGACGTACCCATAACGAGGCCAATTGTGGAACTGCCTAAATAACTCTCTCTCTCTCTCTCTCTCTCTCTCTCTCTCTCTTTATATATATATATATATATATATATATATATATATATATATATATATATTTAATTGTTGTTCTTGTAAATTATCGAGTTCATTGTTGTTTTGATTTATTCGATTGGTAAATGCTTGTCAATTACTTTTTAAAGTGTTATTGTTGATATAATCATAATCACTTTAATTGTGATTGGCTTTTAACATCAATAAAACAAATTGAATTTTCAAACATTATCAATCGCACACAAAGTGTTTGATAAATTGCTTTTGAGTATTTTAATTGATTTTTGTTCATTGGAAATAAGCTCTACTCATAACTTAACATTTGATTGATTTGTGAATTAATCGTTGTTGAAAATTTTGTGTTCATTATCATCCAATTAGTTTATGTTACACATATTCGAGCTTTTTGATAGTAGGTTCGGTTAGAGGATTTGATTTAGCTTATTTCCGCTGTGCCATAAAACTTTTGAAAACAATATTTTTGCTAAAAGTTTTGTTTTTAAATCTATGATATTTTCACCCCTATAGATCAAATACTATCGTTTAACAAGTGGTATCACAGGCTCCGGTTAATTTTGTGCTGAAGTTTTACTTTTTAGAAGAATGGCTACCGAACCTAAAGGAACATACAATATAGGACCAATTTTTACCGGTGAAAATTATGGCTATTGGAAAGCTTGTATGCATATACATGTCAATTCCGTTGACAAAGGTATATGGACGCCATTAAAAACGGTCCGAATGAAATAACCATGACCAATGAAGGTGTTACCGTACCAAAAACGGAAACACAATGCGATGCTAATGATTGGAAATTGTGGTTACATGATTGGAAAGCGAAAAAATATTCTCACATTTTCCTAGGGTGTTGATGAGTATTATCATGTTTCTTATTGTAAGACCTCCAAGGCTATGTGGGACGCATTAGATGTTTCCCATGAGGGTACTAATGATTTCAAACAAGCTAGGATCAACATATTAAATCAAGAGTTTGAGTTGTTTTGAATTGAGCATTGTGAAACCATTGCGGATATGCGAGAATGATTCACACATCTTATTAATTTATTAAACACACTAGGCAGCCCTGTTTCCAATGAACTTGCTACTAACAAAGTGTTGAGATGTTTAAGTAGGGATTAATAACCCAAGGTCATCACTATTAAAGAGGAAAACAATCTAAAAGTGCTTGATCTCACGACTTTGTTTTGAAAATTAGAAGAGCATGAGCAATAAAACACTTGTTTATAAAAATATGAAAAAGAGAAAGAAAAGAAAGTGAAGAAGGATAAAGGAAAATACAAAGGAGAAGGGAATAAGTCCATACATCTAAAGACTTCTAGCTCAAGGTACTCACATGATGAGCTTAGGGCTTGTGAATTTAAAAATGACAATGAATCTAACGAAGAAAATATGGGACTATTTATAAAGAGGTTCAATAAATACATGTGGAAACATGGTAACAAATATCCCAACAAGAACCACGATAAATAGAAAAGGGTATTAGACTCATTAAAAGAAAATGAGAGAAAAAGGATAAGTCTATAAGTACTTTCTACAATTATGGAAAATATGGCCACTACAAGTCAGAGTGTCCTACAATCATTAAGGGTAAAGATAGAGGCCATCATAAGAAATCTAGAAAGTCCAAAAGAGCTTATGTCGCTTGAGAGAGTGAAAGTGATTCTTAAAGTGATGATAGCTCTACTTCAAGTGTTGAATCTACCTAGATTTTCTATATGTAAAACAAAGGATCGAAAAAGTTTGTAAGTCAGTATAGTATTCAAACTTCTTATAACTTAGCTTCTTCTCAATTACAAGAGTCTTTTGAAAATCTACAAAGACAAGCGATAAATGCTTTCAAAATATTAGCTTTAAATAAAAGGATAATTTCTCACTTAGAAGCTAAGATTTTGAAAAATGAAAAGAATATGGAAGCTCTAAGGATGTATATGTTGGATATTTAAAGGACAAACATGAGGATATTAAACCTTCAGGTTTTGGTTGTGAAACTTGTCATATATGGACAAATAAGTTAAGAACTCTTAAAGCCAAATTAGAAAAAGCTTTGCAACCAAAAAATCACAGTCTATATACCGTTTCAATCATTTTTCTTGTGGCACGTGCGTTTTGGTCTCAATTTTGTTTTGTGGCACGTGCTACATTTATTTCAACTTTTGTTCGAAAGTTCTTCGTAGAATTCAAGTGCATCCTCCATTGTGTGTACAGTGAGGTAATACCATTTCAATCATTTTTCTTGTTTCATAAGTAAGTATTTCTTTTACCTTTTATTTCTTAAAGGTATGTGATGAGTTATGTGTATGATATTTGTGATATGTGTTTACTTCCAAAAATCTCAAATGTGACTATTGTGTATTGCACTTTACATGTTTATAGCAACTATTCTCAAATGTCTTCATATTTCATCTTTATCTTGAACCAATTCATGCTTGCATCTTCATGATTGCATGACTCTCGAAAACAAACCATTTAACATTATCAGAGTTATTATGTGTTTCTCATAAAGTTATTATTCATGAGTCATTGTAAGTCTCTCAATATAACACCCAATTTCTACCCTTTAAATATAATTAAAATCAAAGTTTATAAAAACCTCCGCATAAACGGGATATCACATTTCAACTTTCAACAAATTTCAACTTTAAAATTATAACCTGCTTAATACATAGCACTTTGCATAAATAAGCATAAAAAATCTTCATTTTACTTAAATAATTCAAATTTATAAAAACAATACGCAGCGGATTCATAAAACAACTTGCAACATCTTTATCCAACATAAAAACAACTTCAAATAACCAATAAAAATTCTAAGTTCTTCAATTAAATAAAATTCAGCATTGCAACAATCAACAAAAAACAGACAGTTGTCATTCCCCCCGAGTGCTATGTATCAGAGCGACTGACCACCGACTCGACTAAAGGTAACCGACTACTCCTATAGATTACCTGCATGTTGCCAACATAAGGACAACATTCAAATAGAAGGGTTGAGTTACGATAATTATAAGCATTATATGAAACACAATACACATAAAATGATTTCACAATATTTCACCACTTCACAACATCAACTAGCACAACAACACGACAACAACTCAAAATAATGTGACTTTTATGCGACTTTACTAAAGATGCATGTGGTACCATTTCAGAGTAAAACTCTCAACTTAAATCATTGCCAAGTTATCGAGGCATCAAGGCATAAGCCTTCAAATTTCAACTTAAATTGTCAATCCAAGCCAACATGGTGTGAGCAACGGCTCCGACAAAATGCATATGATCTACATGACATACACGACTTTACAACACAAACAACATAGAAACACAAGCAACACAAAAACTTTTTACGACATAAACAACTTATATTCAACTTTGGCATAAAAGCCTTCAACATAACAACTTTAGAATTGTTCCGTAAACCGAAAACATACAACTTAACTGTACCGGCAAATCGACTATACAACACACTTTCGACAAAACAACATAAAAAAACAAACTTTTAATTTACCCGACTTACCCCGATAAATTTCGTTAAATTTCGGGCAACTATGTTGTCCGCCTAATTCGGCTAAACCGACATTGTTTCTAACTTTCTGCGACTTATCACAAATTAATTACGAATCTCGAAATTCTGGGTTTTTGATAATTATTTTCTGTCATGGGTATCAACCTACTACTGGTTCTGCTATAGTTTTATCAGTTTCAATCAAAATTCTATCACAGTGAAAATGTTCAGTTCTGCTCATCTACTATTAGTTCTAATTACATTTGTATCTTTGATTTTCTGATACAACTAGAATTTCTGAAATAGTATTAATTTTCCTAAGTTTACTAAATTTTTAAATTAACATAATTTAATTAACATAATTTAGTAAATTTATTTTAAAATGACATGCTTAATATTAATTCATTAACTTAATGCTAGTTTCATAAGATAATTCATTTAAATCACAAAGTGGCTTGCGCCACATCTTGCATCATTGTATACTATTTCTCTAATTCATAAATTATCATAATAATCTATTACATATATGCCTTAATTCATTAAGTAATCCTTGACTATTAAATAAAGTGGCAGGTCATTAAGTAATCCTTGACTATTAAATAAAGTGGCTCCTGCCACATTGATAAGTGGTGCAATACTTGCGCCACTTGAAGAAAAAGCACATCCATAATTAATTCATCATCCACTTAATTAATAATCACATATTTTAATCTACGCTTAATCTCATTCTAATCCATAACTTATCATGCCTATCCTTAATCTATTAAGTAATGGCCTAATTCATAAAGTAGTTAATTAAAGAAATTCATGAAATTAGGCAAAGTGGCTCCTGCCAGATCTATTAGTGGCTTCCTCCACTTGAACACCCTCCCCCCACATGAAAGTGGCACCCGCCACTTCATGAAGTGGCTCCTGCCACTTGGCCTTTTGGCAATCTTCCACACTACCGGTCTGTTCTTCGTCGTCCCCAATTCGGAATTTTTTCCAGAAACGTTTCAACATAATTTTCCAACAATAAACCAACATAATTAAAGCAATTTATAATCAACAAAATTCAGTAATCGGACAATCGATTTCACACCGGCATTCATAACAACTACCATATGTAGATTTATTCATGACTGTACCGATTCAACAAAACCTACACTACCCAAATCAAACTCAATCATAATATTGAATTTCATTCCCAATTATAAGAATCAAACCAACCCTTACCTTAGGTTTTGGACCGAAGGTAGCCCTAGAATCGGATTCCAACTGTCGTTCCTCTTTCTCTCACGATCGTGCAGCAACTCAGTTTTCCAGTTTTCCTCTTCTACTGATAAATTCTTGTTTCTACTACTTTTATATTATTTTTATTAAATTAATTAAATATTATAATTATTAATGGGTCTAATCATAACACCCCCTATTTTACTAATTCGGACATGATTTTAAGCCCACCAACACAAATATCACAACAACTATATTATTAACTCTAATAATATTTCTACGGCTTCCGACTTATTTTTCTGGCTTATCGACTTAATCAACCAAAACATAAAATATACCGACTAAACATAAATATTAAATTAAATATTTAATAATATAATTAATTAAATATTTGGGCGTTACAACTCTCCACCACTTAGAAGATTTTTGTCCTCGAAAATTTACCTAATTCAAACAACTCGAGATAGGAGTCTCGCATCTTGCTCTCTAATTCCCAGGTCGTGCTTTCTCCAGCAGCTCCCAACCAAACAACTTTGACCAACACGATCTCTTTTCCTCAAAGAGACTTTGTTTCACGATCCTCAACTCGTACAGCCTCGTATCCACAAAGAGATTATCCCGCACTTGTACATCGTCTATACTAACCACATGAGACAGACCGGGAATATACTTTCGAAGTTGCAACACATGGAACACATCGTGCAAATTAGAAATATTTGGTGGTAACTCCATTCGATAAGCAACATTCCCAACTCTTTCCAAAATCTGATATGGACCAATGAAGCAAGGAGTGAGCTTCTTAGACTTCAAAGCCTGCCCAACACCGGTCACAGGTGTGACTCTCCAAAACACATGGTCACCAACTTGGAATTCTAAATACTTCATTCGCTTGTCATGATAACTTTTTTACCTACTCTAAGAAGCCTTCATCTTCTCTCGGATCAACTTTACTTTCTCGGTAGTTTCTCGAACTAATTCCAGTCCAAGTATTACACTTTCACCAGATTCATGCCAACACAACAGAGTTCTACACCTCCGACCATACAACGCTTCAAAAGGTGACATTCCGATACTAGAATGGTAACTATTATTATATGTGAACTCGATCAACGAAAGATAAGTGTCCCACAAACCTCCCTGCTCAAGAACACAAGCTCTTAAAAGTCCTCCAACGACTGAATAGTTCTCTCAGTTTGGCCATCAGTTTGAGGATGATATGCCGAACTCAATCTCAACTTAGAACCCAATGCCTCTTGCATATCTTCCAAAACTCCGACATAAACCTCAGATATCTATCCGACACAATACATAGAGGAACACTATGCAACTTCACAATTACTCGGATATAAATCTCTGCCAACTTTGCAATTGGATACGTGATGTTAATAGGTATGAAATGAGCCGACTTCGTAAGCCTATCAACAATCACCCAAATTTAATCATGCCCTCTTAAAGTAACAGGCAACCTTGTCATAAAGTCCATAGAAATGCTATCCAATTTCCATTATGGAACTTCCAACGGTTGCATCAATCCAACAGGCTTCTGATGCTCAATCTTCAACTTCTGACAAGTCAAAAAAGCATAAACAAAACGTTCTACATCTTCTTTCATTCCGGACCACCAAAATATTTTCTTTAAATCTTGATACATTTTAGTAGCTCCCGGATGAATACTCAAACTACTCCTATGACCCTCTTCAAGAATCCTCCTTTTCATATCTACATCATCAGGAATACAAATTCTTTCATGTAGTCTCAAAACAGCTCTGGCACCAATCTTAAAGTCACTTTTCTCTGATTGACCACAACTGTTCATGATATCAACTAATTTCACATCCAGCTTCTGAGCCTCTTGAATACTATCCATAAAGTCATTATTAATCTTCAACATGCCTAACGTCACACTCTGTGGTGTCACTTCGTAAACCAAACTCATATCTCGAAACTTCTCAATTAATTTTAATTCCTTAATCATCATTGCTGACATATGCAAGGTCTTTTTGCTTAAAGCATCCGCCACAACATTCGCTTTACCTGGATGATAATTCAAACCGAAATCATAATCCTTCAGCAACTCTAACCATCTATGTTGTCTCATATTCAGCTCTTCCTGATCAAACACATACTTTAGGCTTTTATGATCACTATAAAATTCGAATCTGGAACCATAGAGATAATTCCTCTAAATCTTCAACACAAACACAACTGCAGGAAGCTCTAAATCATGCGTAGGATAGTTCTTCTCATGGATTCTCAACTATCGCGATGCATACGCAATTACTCTATTATTCTGCATAAGCACACCTTCTAAACCCATCAATGAAGCATCACAGTAAACTACAAACGGTTCTTTTGGATTTGGTAAAGTCAAAACCGGCGCCGACGTCAATCTCTTCTTTAATTCGGTAAAACTCTCTTCGCACTGAACATCCCACACAAAAGCCTTACTTTTACAAGTTAATCTAGTTAACGGAAGTGCCAACTTAGAAAATCCTTCAATAAACCTTCTATAATATCCAGCTAACCCCAAAAAGCTTCTAATCTCAGTAGCCGACCTTGGAGTTTCCTATTACAACACATCTTCTACCTTTGAAGGATCCACATCAATACCTTTTCCCGAAATTACATGGCTAAGAAAACTGACCTCTTTCAGCCAAAACTCACACTTGGACAACTTCATATACAACTCCTTATCTCTCAAAAATTCCAACATTGATCTCAAATGTTCCTTATGTTCCTCTTATGACTTAGAGTAAATCACAATATCATCAATACATACAACTACAAAACGGTCCAGGTAAGTATGAAAAATACGATTCATGTATTCTATAAATACTCCCGGCGCATTAGTCACACCGAAAGGCATCACAAAATACTCATAATTTCCATACCGTGTTCTGAACGCCGTCTTCTGAATATCCTCATCTTTCACTTTGATCTGATGATAACCCGATCTCAAATCAATCTTACTGAACACATAAGCACCCACCAACTGGTCCATTGTCGCTCCCACCAAATGACACCTGGTCAGAAGGGGTACAGACGCGAACGGTCGGCGAAAAGAGGAAGAATGAATAGAGTCGCCAGCTAGGCATTTTTATCCCGGAGGAAAGGTAATGCTGCATAGACCTAGAAAAAGATATGGATAAGACGGTTGCGAACCAGAGAGACTGAGAAAGGGGGTTGGTTACAACCTGGGAAGGTATTAGCACCCAGATTGTCCGTCGTACTCGACGGGATCCACGCTTAAAAGATTTGTGTTTTAAAGGGGTAGTGTCAGTGTAATCTGTGTATCAAAGCTGGAAAGAATGCAAGTATCAGTGTAAAAAAAGAAAAGTGAAGCGTATAAGAGAAGTGTCAGTGTGAGAACAAGAATGAAATGCCCAAGAGTATGAGGCTTAAAGAATAATGCTGAAGGAGGGGGAATATACAGAGACTTTTGTTCGATAACCGTTAAGTTATGCCTACGTATCCTCTCGTGCAATGAGGAAGTCAGAACACCGTAGTTCGACCCAAAGAGACTGAAAGGTAAATTGACTTATGAACTGCTTACTTGTCTATGCTCAAGTGTATGACCTGTCTGGCTCAGGTGCAAACTGTCTTGCATTAGACGGAAGAAGCAAGTTCTCGTTTATGAGTGAATGAGATGACAAAAGAATCCCGGAGGAGACGATTATTGTTTGTTTTTGTGTTTTCAGTCTTTTATTGCTTTTGAAAGTTTGTCATAAGTTAATGAGCTTAAGCCTAAACCAATGGGTTAGTAAACTCATCACATCCTCCCTCTGATTTAGGGGTAATGAGAATACCTTAAGTGTGAAGTCAGCATCTCACACTTAACCACCCTGAAGTAGGATTAAGATCATTAACCTACTTGTGATTATTTAGATGTTTTTGTTGTTTTTGTTTAGTGTTGAGTAATGAGATTAAGCCATAATCAAGGATTTAACGGACTCATTACACCATCCTAATAGAAGGATAATAGATGAGAACACTTAAGCTGAGAAAGATTCCTCAACTTAATCCATGATTAGGGATTAACCTCATGACAAAACAAAGCCTTTATTAAAGTGGATTTTAGTTAATGATAAGATGAAGAAGTGATTTTTATGGTTTGTAAGACAACTTGAGGGGGACTTGTCCATTAACACTAGGGTTAGTCCTTCTTAACCAATTAAGGAAGAATTAGAACCCTAATGCAAGGCCCAAGTTACAAGCTTGATGTCTTAATGATTATTAGATGGATTGATTAAAGGATTTAAACACATTAAGGGTTTAACACTTAGGATTAAAGTTATACACTCCATCCTAATAGAAGGATGCAGGCATAAACTTAATCACAAAGCCTTAAAACCTTTAGGGTTTAGTCCTTGATTATGAGATGAGAAGAGAAGACTCAAAGATGACACAAAGGTAAAACTAAATGGGGGACTAATCAAACCCTAATTGTTATCATGCTTGGTTGTTCCCAGGGTTTATGAGGTTTGCAAGAAGATCTTCAGAGAAACCACCAGGAAGGAAGCAGATGAAAGGAGCAAAGAGAAGTAAAACAACTTGCTTCACTTAAGAAGATAAGTTGCTTGAAGGAATAAAGATGAGAAGAGCATGAATGAGCAAGCTCACCCTAAAACACATACAAAAATGCAGCAAAGAAAGTATGAAAGAGATGAAAAGAGAGATTGTGAGAAGTGAAGGCAAATTCACTTCTCAAACAACTTACCATCTGAAATGTTAGCATAAGAAAATGAAACACAATGAGAATGAGATGTAATGCCATGATGCAAACCAAAACCAGAAGTAATTACATGATGTTAATGATGCTAAGAGATGATGCAAACATGAGGCAAGGCATGAGAATGATCTAGCAAGCATAAAGATGCCAATGAGGCATGCTTTGAACCATGAATGCACATGAAAAGTTATGAAATGCAATGAACATACAACATGGCAAATGAAAGATGAAATGATCAAACATGGTTCTAATATGTCCTAAGATGTCTTATGAATCAAATGAATGCACAAAGTGTCATGGCAAGTCATGGGATGCAAGCAAATAATAAATGGATGCAAAGGAAGGCACAAATTAGGGTTACATGCATCACACAAAGCAAAAATCCAAAACCAGAAGCAAATGACATGATAAAAATTTGAAAATACAATCAAAGATACCCTAAACCTATACAAGTTTACTGCCCAAAGGAGAGGATCCAACTCTTAACCTAGTGAAAGTTATGAATTTCCTAAGATTGCTAGGGTTTTGGGGTACCTCACCAAGAAAAATGCTAATCAAATTGAAAATGCAAGATCAATTCAAATAAAATTTATCCTATAAACTACATGCTATGCAAGATGCAATGCCAAAAGAATCATCATCTAACTCCCAATGGTTAGGCAGTAATGAATTTTTGAAGTTTGAGACAAAATAATGCCTAAAAAATGAAATTAAATCCAATGAAAATGATCAAAAGGCATCAAGAACAAATAATGAAATTTGGTTTTAGAGTTGGACAATGTTTCTAAATGTTTTTAAATGCTATGTGAATTTTTTTGTGATTTTTAAATACCTAAATGTATTTTTAATTAATTAATTTTCATTAACTAATTAAAAATAAACATTTAAATGATTTAAAAATAATTTTCAGTGCAAAAAATAAAAATAAAAATATTTTTGGGTTTAAAAAATTAATGAAATCTTTGGCAAAAAATTTCATAATTTTTAAATGGTTTTTTGCTATTTTAAATAAAATGTAAAAGATAATTCAAATTAAATGAAATAAAAGGTAAAATAAATGAAAGTAATTCAAAGGGGTGGCCAGGATTTGATCTGGGCTTGGACTGGTTGACTGCGCGCCAGATCCAAAGGCCCAGATTCAAATCTGGCTAAATTGTTTTATGAATTAATTAAACAAGGTTTGAATTAATTAAACAAGGATTAGGGTTTTAATGACACATCCTGGCCACACGTTCACGCGGGAGTCAACAAAAGTCAGCCTGATCCATGGTCCACATTTAAACTAAACCCTAAACGTGATTAACACATTAATGACTCTCAGGTAGCCGGAAATGACCTCCGGTCATCTTCTCCGGCGAGACCTTCAACCTATCTCTCTCAAAACCTCACTAAAACATGCCAAAATCTCCAGATCAACTCAAACAAACATCCTAAACAAGAATCCAACAACAAAACTTATTTATTTTTCATGAATCACGAAGAACAAACAAAAATCAAATTCACGGGCAAAGTTTCAGACAAACCATACATCCTCATTTCTGCATCATTTTAAAAAATTCAAAGCTCATTGCATTCAGGGAAGCATGTAGATCATTTTAGTAACTTAAAACAAGGTTTCTGGAAAAAATAATTTTCGAAGCTACCTGAAGTGAAGCTTTCAGTTTGGAGCTTTCAGGCTGCCTCCTTGCTTCAAAACCTCTCCAATGGACCTCCTGAAGATGCTTTGAGGCTTGGTTTGAGTGTATGGTGGCTGGTTTGTGAGATTGATCAAGTTCTGTTCAGTGAGGGGTGAGAATCGTGTTTTGATTTCAGGAGGTTTTAGGGCAAGGTGAAGGGCCAGGGATGATCAGTGGAGCATGCTGATATGTTCTATGAAGTTTGTTTTTGTGTTTGATGATTGTGTGATGTGTTTCGAATGAAAATGCCTAAGAGGCATAAACTTGGTGCTATGGCTTGGAGAGTCTTTCAGGCTTGTGTGTGTTATAAAAATGAACCTTTGGAGTGTGTTTGTAAGGTCTGGATTGGGCAGAGAGTTGTTGGTGGCCTGTGGTGATTGGTATGGGCAAGTTGCCAAAATGTCAACTTGACTTGTACTTGAGGTATGGGCAAGTGTGAGGTTGTGATAGGGGCATGGTTGGGCTCAGCAGAGATCATGGAGTTCATGTGGATCAGATTCTATGAGCTGTAACAAGTTGAGGCATGGCTTCATGAGTTTTTACAAGTTGGTACATCTTTGGCCCTTTTGGAAATTCATGAAATTCAAGGCACCAAAATGCAATATTCTTGGGCCAATTCTGATCTTTAGAGGTCATGTGAGTATGTTGTAATGATTTTGTGCACATTTGAAGTCTTTGGAATGCTTGATCATATCATTTTGCAAAATGCCTCTTTGGTACAAAACTTGAAATTATGTGATTTTTCCCAACTTTGACAAGCCATAACTTTTGATCCAAAATGAATTAGCATGAGTTCTTGTACTTTTTGAAAAGGGAATGATCCATTCTACAACTTTCATGACCAAAGTTTTCCCATTTGAAGCATTTTTGAATCAAAAAGCAAGGGTTGAAAAAGTTTCCCAAAATGGCAAGTTTACATTACAAGTCACTTTCCCAAAAAAGGAAACTTTGCAAATGGCTTGAAATTCTTCAATTTTGTGAACTTATAACATCTTCTATGATCAAATAAAGATCATAAACATTCAAAATGATGAAGAACCCCCTTTGGTTGGGTCATTGTGGGCCTCAGATGCCCTGATTTTACACTGACTTGCTCAAGAAGTCAACTCTTGATCAGATGCCTTTCCCATGGAATTTCTTCATGAAAATTGATATGCATTATCCTTATGACATATAGAGACCAATAGAAACAAGAATGACCAAAAGTTTTGGAGTTATGGCCTTTGAAACCAAAACCCTAATTCTATGTCATCTGTGCAGTTAAGCCTGGCTCTGCTTCCATGCCTTTCCCAGTTCTTGTGATTCTTTGACTTTCTTGACTTTGTGGGGATAAAATATGATGTTTGAACACACATGGAACCCTTTGAAGTGATTGAAGACCTTTGGAGTGGCTCAAATGGCCCTTGGATGGCTCAAATCACAAACCCTAGATGCAGATGACTTAGAAGCAATGCAGTGGATCAAAAATATGGTATGAGATGCTATGATTGAACTTATGCATATGAAGATATCACAAGCCATGGTGTAAATGGGTGAGGGAAAATTTGGGGTGTTTACAGTTGCCCCTATTCAAACATGAGTTAGCTGTGCAGGATGTAAGCAACGGCTTAACAGGCAAACAAGATAACTTGTGGTTGAATACCAAAGACAGTCCAAAATTTGCACTCACAGAATGAAGAAGAAAAGGGATATAGATTGTGAAAGGAAAATAAAGTATGATTATAAAGTGCAGGCGACGGAGGACGACCGTCGAGCAGAGGATGACTGCTGGGGGAAAGAGCAATGACGGGGACGGCCGACATGCTGGGGATATGAGAGATTATTATGGGGACGGCCATCGGGTGAAGCTTATAAGACTTTCTGGGGATTATAGGTAAATGAAATAAATAATGAGGTACGGTCATCAAAGGTGAAGGACGATCACCTGGCAGGGGACGGCTGCTCTGTTGAGGATAAGATGAGGGACGGTCATCCAAGGTGAAGGACGATCACCTGGCAAGGTACAGTTGCCAAAAAGTATCACGACATAGGACGAATGCCGGACAAAAAGGTCGACGATGGGGATGGCCATCGGATAAGCATGATGAAGGACGATCATCAAGAGGTGAAGGACGATCACCTAGCAGGGTACGACTGCTCTCAGGGTTTATCATGACATAGGACGAATGTCAGATAACAAGATCAACGACGGGGACAGCCGTCGGATAAAATGATGAAGGACGATCATCAAGAGGTGAAGGACGATCACCTAGCAGGGGACGGCTGCTGAAAATATCACGACATAGGACGAATGTCGGATAGAAAAGGGGTTCTAATGAATAGAGACTCCACTGGGGGTGATGAAGGACGATCATCAAAAAGGTGAAGGACGATCACCTGGCAGGGTACAGCTGCCGCAAAGGTATCATGACATAGGACGAATGTCAAATAGAAAGGAAATAGTTCAACAAGTTTTGTTGGGGACTTTGCTGGGGGACAGTAAACACGGACGAGTGTCTATATCCAAGAAATGAGAGGTATAATTGTTTGGGTACTGTGTATAGACTAAAGATGCGGACGAGCATCCTTAAGACTATGATACGGACGAGTATCAGATAGAAACAAAAACTGACACATGTTCAGAGATGATGATACAGATGAGTATCAACTGGTTAACAAAGAACACGGACGAGTATTGATTCTGCGGGGACTCTTCTGGGGAATAGCAGACATAGACGAGTGTCTAAATTCAAGAAGACATAAGTGTTTGACACGGTGTATAGATTAAAGATGCGGACGAGCATCCTTAAGACTATGATACGGACGAGTATCAGGTAGAAACAAACGCTTGACGCATGTTCAGAGATGATGGTACGGACGGGTACCAACTGGTTAACAAAGAACACGGACGAGTGTCGGATCTGAGGGGATTTAGGCGGTATATATAAGATACGGACGAGTATCTGTATGAGTAAAAAGAGGATGAGTAACACGGACGAGTGTCGGAGAAAGTGTATTATAAACAAGTGTATGGTTTCCAAAGTGTTTAGGTGACTATGCTGGGAAGGTGACACGGACGGGTGTCAAGGAATTGTATATATGTGTATCTGTGAGTGCAAAGGGGACGCTTTGGCTTTCTACTGGGGATATGACACGGACGGGTGTCAGGGAGTATCTGTATCTTTAGGGAAATGCCTTGGCTCTCTGCCGGGGATTCTGGGGAGTTTTCTGTATATTGTTGATGGTAAGCTAGTATTTACAAGTGTTTGATTCAGAACATGGCTCATGATTATGCAATATGTTTGATTTTTGCCGTAATGCTCCATATTAGACGGAATGCTACGCTATGTGGGAAGAATATGATGCGAATGCCATGATTATGCAAAGATACCGATCCGGGATTCGGATCCCGTTGCTGTGAAGATCTCTGACCGATCTGCTTGAAATGGATATCCCAGTTGGGGATGAGATCATTGGTAGACCTGACATATGTGACTCTGCTTGGAGGTATAGGTCACTGATAGACCTGTCTTGGTGATGAGGGACCCAACTGGGATTTATAGAAGCTTCCTTTACTCTGTAGTGATTTCTTCGCGCGTTGCTCTCTTGGATAGAGGCTGAAACTCTGTGGGGGAGATGGTTCCCTGGCTTTTGTACTTGGTTGGGGAGGAAACAACAGATGGAAACTCAGTTGGGGAGAAGGCACCTCTGGTGCTAAGACTGAGTAGATAATGATTTGCCAGCTTGTTGGGATGAAGCTTCCATGCCCCATGTTGTGCTTTGAATACCTGCGATCCTGAAAAGACAGAGAAACGCACAAGTAATCCCGAGGTATCCCTTACCGGGTTCCATCCTAAGAGTTTAGACACCCCCGGGAGTAAGTATATTTCCTGCAAGCATGTATTTTTTAGGAGAGAAGCATCTGTATTTATGCAATCAGTATTTTAAAGACATCGGACATTTTCGCAAAATGAAAATAAAATGTACGAGACGAAACATGACTGAAAATCTGATTTTATTAATTCATGTGCCCTGAATTGGCAAGATACAGTCAAAGAAACAAATCCCCCAAAATGAGGAGATTGTTACAAATTGAGAAACAAAAGATATCGGCAATGTTGATGACACTTCAAGGAGTTTCCCTTTTGCTATGACTCGTATGACATTTGACGTTCTTCTCGTCTTGCTTTCTGAAGAAGTCTGTATCACTTACAACTTGTTAAGCTTCAAAAGCGAACAACTGCATTCTGAATTCGTCTGTATCCTGAAAGAGGTTTGGTCCTTTTGAAGCTTACTGAGTTGTAAGTGATACAGACGAATTCAGAATGCAGTTGTTCGCTTATTCCCTTGTTTTGCATGGATCGCCCTTTCGGGTTTTCAATCCATCGGGATACCCATTTTTGCCTGAGTTGTCCAATGCGGCTTTTCAACTCAGCGGGTGTACACTTTTTATTTATTTCCCTTATTTTTGCCCGAGTCTTTTATTCTGTTTTTGACTCGCCGGGATGCCCTATTTTTTCCTGGACTTACATTCTGTTTTTATGTCCAGCGGATCATTTTATGCGAAGTATTTTTTAACTGCATCTGAATTCACAGGGGACGGGAAGTCTTCACCATCCATAGTGCTGAGCATCAGTGCTCCACCTGAGAAAACTTTCCTTACTACGAATGGCCCTTCATAGTTCGGAGTCCACTTGCCCCTGTGGTCCATATGAGGAGGGAGGAGTCTTTTCAGCACAAGATCTCCTACTTGGTACTCTCGGAGCCTGACTTTCTGATCGAAGGCTTTCTTCATTCTTTTCTGATATAACTGCCCATGACAGATTGTAGCCAATCTCTTCTCTTCAATCATATTCAGTTGTTCGTATCGGGACCGGACCCATTCTGCTTCATTCAACTTAACATCCATTAGTACCCGCAGGGAGGGTAATTCAACTTCAACAGGTAGGACTGCCTCCATACCATATACAAGCTGATACGGTGTTGCCCCAGTAGATGTTCTGATTGATGTACGGTACCCATGCAAGGCAAACGGTAGCATTTCATGCCAATCTTTATAGGTAACTACCATCTTCTGCACAATCTTCTTGATATTCTTGTTAGCTGCCTCAACAGCGCCATTCATCTTTGGCCTGTAAGGAGAAGAATTGTGGTGTTGGATCTTGAAGTCCCGGCATAGCTCTGCCATCATTTTATTGTTTAAGTTGGAACCATTATCAATAATGATTCGCTCGGGCACTCCATACCGACAGATGATGTCTCTCTTCAGGAATCGGGCTACCACTTGCCTTGTAACATTTGCATAGGAAGCTGCTTCAACCCACTTGGTAAAATAATCAATGGCAACCAGGATGAACCTGTGGCCGTTTGAAGCGGTCGGTTTAATCTTGCCAATCATATCAATGCCCCACATGGCAAAGGGCCAGGGTGAAGACATCACATTCAGAGGATTCGGAGGCACATGCACCTTATCCGCATAGATCTGGCATTTATGACACTTTCTGGCATAAGCACAACAGTCGGCGTCCATTGTGATCCAGTAATAGCCTGATCTTAGCAACTTCTTGTCCATTGCATGCCCTCCAGCATGGGTACCAAAGGATCCTTCGTGCACCTCGTGCATCAACAAGTCTACTTCTGTTCTATCAACGCACCGGAGAAGTACCATATCAAAGTTTCTCTTGTACAGGGAACCATCAGTGTTCAGAAAGAAACTACCAGCAAGCCTTCTTAATATCTTCTTGTCATTGGAAGATGCCCCAGATGGGTATGTTTGATCCTCCAAGAAGCACTTAATGTCATGGAACCAAGGCTTATCATCTTTGATAACATCTGCTGAGAATACATATGCTGGTCTGTTAAGTCTGGATACTGAGATCCGAGGCACGAAGTTGGCAGCTTGAACTTTGATCATGGATGAAATGGTAGCCAGAGCATCTGCAAATTGATTCTCATCCCGAGGGATATACTCAAGCTTGACCGTTGTAAAGAAAGTCAATAACCTCCTTGTATAATCCCTGTAAGGTATCAGATGATCCTGGTGAGTGTACCATTTGCCGTTGGTTTGATTAACTACCAGAGCTGAATCTCCGAACACAGTCAATGTTTTGATCCTGAGGTCAATGGCTTCCTCAAGGCCCATAATACAAGCTTCATATTCAGCTTCGTTGTTAGTGCAGTTGAAGGTAAGTTTTTCCGAGAAAGGCATGTGAACCCCCTTAGGTGTAATGAGTACTGCACCAACACCACGACCATTCATATTAACAGCCCCATCAAACATCATAGTCCATTCTTCTTCCGGGTCAGGCCCTTCAGTGTGAACAGACTCTTCATGATCTTTTGCTTTTATGAATATGATGTCTTCATCAGGGAAGTCAAATCTCATAGGATGGTAATCATCGATGGGTTGCTCAGCAAGATAATCAGACAGTACACTGCCCTTGATGGCTTTCTGAGACGTGTACTGGATGTCATATTCTGTGAGGATCATTTGCCATCTTGCAACTCGTCCGGTAAGTGCTGGCTTCTCAAAAATGTACTTAACTGGGTCCATCTTTGAGATCAATAAAGTGGTGTGGGTCAACATATACTGCCTTAGTCGGCGAGCAGCCCACGCTAAAGCACAGCAAGTTTTCTCGAGAAGTGAATAACGTTGTTCACAGTCGGTAAACTTTTTGCTTAGGTAGTAAATTGCATACTCTTTTCGACCAGACTCGTCATGCTGGCCCAGCACACACCCCACTGACTCTTCTAACATTGTCAGGTACATGATTAGAGGTCTTCCTTCAATTGGAGGCATAAGGATTGGAGGCTCTTGTAAATATTCCTTGATCTTGTCAAAAGCCCTCTGGCAGTCTTCGTTCCACCTGACCGTTTGTTCTTTTCTTAACAGTTTGAACAAGGGTTCACAAGTTGTTGTAAGGTGAGATATGAACCTTGAAATTTAGTTCAACCTACCTAAGAAACCTCTAACTTCTTTTTCAGTCTTCGGTGCAGGCATTTCTTGAATGGCTTTGACTTTATCAGGGTCCACTTCAATCCCTTTTTCACTTACAATAAATCCCAGCAACTTACCAGATCGCACCCCGAATGTGCACTTGTTGGGGTTCAACTTCAGTTGGTACTTCCTCAGACGCTTGAATAACTTCAGCAGATTCACCAGGTGGTCTTCTTCTGTAAGGGACTTGGCAATCATGTCATCCACATAACATTCAATTTCTTTATGGATCATGTCGTGGAATAATGTTACCATAGCCCGTTGATAAGTTGCACCAGCATTCTTCAGTCCGAATGGCATCACCTTATAACAGAACGTGCCCCAGGGTGTGATGAAAGTTTTCTTCTCCATGTCTTCAGGTGACATCTTGATCTGATTGTATCCTGAAAATCCGTCCATGAAGGAGAACATCGAGAACTGAGCTGTATTATCAACCAATACATCAATGTGAGGTAATGGGAAGTCATCTTTCGGGCTGGCCCTGTTCAGATCTCGATAATCCACACACATTCTCACCTTGCCGTCTTTCTTAGGCACAGGTACAATATTAGCAACCCACGGCGGATAGCTAGTTACAGCAAGGAAACCGGCGTCCCACTGCTTTTGTACCTCATCTTTAATCTTCATTGCCATATCTGGGCGAGTACGGCGCAGCTTCTGTTTAACCGGCGGGCAGTCCTCTTTCAGAGGCAGCTTGTGCATAACAAATTCGGTGTCCAACCCTGGCATATCTTGATAAGACCAAGCGAAAACATCCACATACTCTCGAAGCATATCAATCAGTTGTTCTTTCACTGAGTCTTGTAGGCAGGCCCCGATCTTAACTTCTTTCACATCTTCTTCCGTACCAAGATTAACTGTTTCCACCTCCTCCTGATGAGGAGTGATAACCTTCTCCTCTTGCCTTAACAACCTGGCTAGCTCTTCAGGAAGCTCATAATCTTCTTCAACCCCTTCATCAGCTTGATTGATTGGATTGTCAAAGTCATACGAAGTCATAGCAGTGTTGTTGTCGGTGCGGTATGAAAGGCACTCTCTGCAAGGGTTTAGATTGTTCATTTTAGTGATTGATTTTAATCTTGTTTAGAAAAGAGTGAAATGAAGTTTATCATTTTGGAAAACATTGCCATTTTATTTTTGTACAAAAAGAAAAATGAAAAACAGTGAGCGGAAAAGAAGAAGACTCATTTGCAAAAGATGTCCGATATTCATTGATTGATCTGTTTGCACAAAATTACAAGATGGCCCGATTACAAAATGAGTCTTGTCATCTTGGGCAAGATGCAAGACTTGATGCATGCTTAAAAAAAACAGGAAATAATAATTACTCTGCAGGAGTAACCCTTATAATTTCCTGGGAAGACCAGTTAAGGACTTGGTTCCCCGGGATCCTTGGACGTATCCAGCTCTCCAGGTTGCGGTCGCTTTCATCCTCGTCTTCCAAGTTGTTCACTGCATCCGGGGTGAGCATCCCCCCGCTGACAAAACTGGGCTTCTTGGCAGCCTCTGATTGATCTTGTTGAGTTGGTTTGTAACCCAACCCAAATCTATCTTCCTTCTTCTCCACGGGCAACAGCTTGCCCCATCCTTGGGCAGTCCCCTCTTCAACAACCTTCCTAGCTTGCTGATAAGACGTCATGGAGGTTCCCAGTACAGCAGATGCTTCATTTATGTTCAGGGCCTCAAACCCTTGGCTCATAATTTCATGGATATCTCCATCCATTTCTATGTACTTGTACGTAGCCAGATGGCTAACAAAGATGTCTTCTTCACCACAGATGGTGATGATCTGGCCTTCCCACTCGAATTTCAGCTTCTGGTGAAGGGTAGACGTAACAGTGCCAGCGGCATGAATCCAAGGTCTACCCAACAAACAGCTGTAGGCCGGCTGAATGTCCATCACATAGAAGGTAATTTTAAAAGTCTGCGGGCCAATCATCACAGGCAGATCAATCTCTCCAAGCACCGATCTTTTAGAGCCATCAAATGCTCTCACCACCAAATTTCTTGGACGCAATGCCAAGCCATCATACTCCAGCTTCACCAAGGCTTTCTTTGGTAGAACATTGAGTGAAGACCCAGTGTCCACCAGTACATGGGATAGAACAGCACCCTTGCATTCTAGAGTGATGTGTAAAGCCTTGTTGTGGTTACGCCCCTCAGTTTTTAAATCAGCATTGGTAAAACCCAATCAATGACTGGTGTTGACATTTGCCACCACAGTTTCTAGCTGATTAACAGTGATCTCCTCTGGCACATACGCCGCGTGCAGGACTTTCAATAATGCATTCCTATGGGCTTTAGAACACATTAACAGAGATAATATGGAGATCTTTGAGGGAGTTTGGTGAAGCTGATCTACCACTTTGTAATCACTTCTCTTTATAATTCTCATAAACTCGTCTACATCTTGTTCAAAAGATGTCTTCTGAGTTTCCTTGATAATTGGTTCTTCAGATATCACACTCTTTCCCTTTGCTTTGGCAGCAGCTTCTGCTTCGGCATTAGGTCTTTGCAATTGTGAGGCAAAAAGGCGTCCGCTTCTGGTGAAGCCTCCGCCTCCCCCAACATTATCAATCTGTGGAGAAGAGGTTGAAGAATCAAAAGTGATTTTCTCCCCATTGCAGTAGAGGTCAGAGCCATAATGCCAAGGTATGGCATTACTGCTTTCATATGGAACTGGTCCAGGCACCGTGACGGTAACTGGACTGACTGTTGCAGAGGAGGGTACTGAAATGGTGTGCGGATCGTAGTAAATGGTGACTGGTGACCTGGCAGGAGGTGCCACTATTTGTTGCTGAAAGTTGTTTTTTGGAGGAACATCTGATGGATCATAGTAAATGGTGACTGCTGAGATATCTTCATTAATTGTTGTTGGTGTTGTAGAAGATCCTGCTGAGTAAATGGATGCTGATGTTGTAGAAGAAATGGTTGTTGACATTTGATTTGTTGAAGTGATGGATGAAGCCATTGTTGATGATATTGATGAATTGGTCGGAATGATTGTTGTTGCAGTTGTAGAAGAGTCGGGGAGTGTTGTCAAAGGGATTGCTGGATTTGTAGGCGCCGTTGTTGTGATCTGAAGTATACCACTTTTGATAAGACCATCTATGTCGCTTATCAAGTTATCACACCCATTAACCAAAATGTTGCAGTACCCACAACCGAGCTCACACCCGGGGAACATCTGGCACTCTAGAGGCTGAGCTTTAATTTCGACCAGAGGTGTTCGAATCTGCCCAACACTGGTGATTAAGAAAGATGGCTTGTCTTCCTCAATGGCATTAATTCTTGGTCCTCCATGATTGGGCATGGGATTCTTGGTGACACTTGGAGGGGGTGCAAAGTTGAGGGCTTTAGAATCCATCAGGTCTTGTACCTTCATTTGCAAAGTCCTGCACTTCTCCGTATTGTGGCCAGGTGCATTGGAATGGAAAGCACATCTGGCGTTGACATCATAATTTCTTGGGAGATTAGAGGGATCTGGCGGTGCCAACGTCCTTAATTCAACCAAGTTGAGTTTCAGGAGTTGTGGCAATAAGGCAGCATAAGGCATAGGGATAGGGTCAATTACCCTATTTGCCTGTGATGGTCTTTGCTGAATAGGTCTTTGCTGTTGATTGTTGTTATTGTTGTTGTAGGTCCTTTGTGGCAGATACTGAACTTGCTGTTGATAGTGGGGCTGTTGTGGTTGATATGCTGGTTGCTGAGGAATCGGAGCTGGAATTGTGACAGCTGCTACTGATCTGTGGACGTACTGAGGTCTGCCCCTGCTGGCATGAATGGCATTTGTCTCACCAGTTCTTCTAGGTCCCACAAAAGGCTTCCTGGGGTTACTAGACGAACTTGCACCATTATCAGAAATTTTGCCCATCTTCAGAAGACTCTCAATTCTTTCTCCAACTATAACTACGTCAGCGAAGCTGGTGGAAGAAAAGGCAGCTAGTCTATCAATATATGTTCCTTGCAGCGTATTCATAAACATGTCAGCCATTTCTCTTTCCGACATGGGTGGCTGGACAGCAGCAGCAAGCTGTCTCCACCTCTGGGTATATTCCTTGAAGCTTTCTCTGGAGGACTGAGACATTCCCATCAGAAGGGTCCTGTTAGGAGCCATGTCCAGATTATATTGGTACTGCCTGATGAAAGCCTCAGCTAGGTCCTTCCAGCATCTGATAGTAGCTCTGGTCAAGTGTGAGTACCACTCCCTTGAAGCCCCAGTCAAACTATCTTCAAAATAGAACATCCACAGTTTTTCATCCATGGTGTATGCCTTAAGCCTTCCCAGGAAGGACTGCAAGTGTGTTCGTGGGCAGGAGGTTCCATTGTATTTCTCGAAGCACGGGGGTTTAAACTTGTGGGGAATCCTTACCCCATCCACTAACCCCATATCCATGACATCAAAACCCAGGGAATTTTGAGACTCCAGAGATCTCAACTTCTCAGCAATTTCATCAAACCTCCTATCATAGACTTCATCCCCAACTCCCATTACAGTAAACTGCTCCTCTTGAGGATCTTCTTGCAAGATCCTGCCTGCAGTAGTATTTCCTTGCACATTACCCGGGATGTTGACTTCCGGATGTAGATGAGGCTCATATACTGGTGGGTTAACATGAGGCTGACCTCTTTCATTGTTACTCGTTCCTCCAGTTCCCATATGGGGTTCCTCCGGGGTTTGTCTTTCTACCAATGCCCTCAACCTTTCTTGACTTTGGGCCAAGCCATTCATTACTTTCATGAATTGGGTCATTTGGTTTCTCATCTCCAGTCTTTCATTAGCCATATGGGTTCTGACCTCTGTCAGATCTTGTTGTACTTGGTCCATTTGGATACCAGGAAGATTGTTGCGAGTAGGATACCTGTGCGGACGGTTGAGAGGGAACACCCGACGGCGAGCAATAATTCCTGAACCACAACAGAGTTAGTAACAAACAAAATCCTACAAAACAAAACAAGAGTTAGTATGCAATGCAGTATGCTTATTTGTTTTCCAAGGTATCCGGCTTGGTTCTTGGTTTTGACCTTTCCAGACCCTGAGGAAGATGCTTTGGTGTTGCTTGAGAAAAGAAACTCAAATGAAACAAACTGACAAATACATTACAAATGGTTGACCATACATAGTTTGTTTTTTACAACACATGCCCCTGAGGGGTCAAAATACAACATAAAAAGAAAAGTACATGAAATGGAAATAGCAACAAGCAAAGAAGTCAAACATCTAATCCAAACTCATCCTCCTTAACCTCCTTCAGAAGTGCTTCAGTTACAGGACCAGCCGGATGCTCTGTAATGCTTCTGATAAGAAGGTTTCTGGTGGCAATAGCAGTGGTCAGCTTCTTGTGCCTGTCTTGGTCTTTTGACCTCTTCACACCAGCCCTAAGCTTCAACTCTGAAATCTCCTTCTGGGCTGCTAGCAGAGCCTCCTGTTGTTTCTTTTCATTGGCCTCCAAATGCTCAATCCTGGCTTGAGTTCTCTTATCTTCTTGAGTACGAGCTTCAGTGATCCTGACCCACCTAGCTTGACTTTCTTTCAGATAGAGATCAGTCATAGCCTTCTGAAACTGGGCCTCTTTACAGGCATTCTTCAAAATTTGCTCCCCAGCTCTTGATTTCTTGATGTAGTCATCTGCTTTCTCAATCTTGGCTAGATGTTCCACCTTAAGCTTTTCCAACCTCTCAATGTCTATATGACCATCACTCCTCTCCCAGAGGGTCTTCTTTAGAGCTTGAGACAGATTCTCATTCCTCTCCTTCAGTTTCTCAAATTCTTCCAGGCTGACAGTGGCTGGAGGTGGTATTGTGGATGGTCCAGGTGTATCCTCAATGGTGAAAGGCATCCCAGAAATCTGAGCCCTAGCATGAGACCATTCATAATACTGAGCTGAAGCCACATTATTGCACCTCCCAAGAATGGCCATCCCTTTGGTCTGGATGTTGTCCCAAGCCCAGGATGCCTGCCTGACAACAGCTAGATTAGGCTTTATCTCACAATACAGGGTTTCAGCCAAGTTCTGCACTCTAGGAGGGTGAACCAAAGCATAGCCCAACTGTCTTTTAAACAGCAAGGGGTTGTAGTTGATGCAGCCCTTCACTCCTATTAGAGGTACATTGGGGAACTATCCACAGCTAGTAATTATGTCCCTACCTTTGGTGCTCTGGGTGCACCATCTGATGTCATCTGAAGTCAAAGCAATAAGTCTCTTAGCCCAATTCTTCTGTTGGTGAGGATTCAGGAAGGCATCAGTCTTGGGTAAGTGTTTAAGCAGCCAGGTATGAAACAGGGGAGCACAGCATCTCACCAACCTCCCTCTTTGCTTCTCATTTCTTTGGTGAACAGAATAATAGAAATCTCCTAGCAATGTGGGCACTGGGTTCCTCAAGAGGAAAAGATGAATGGCATTCTTGCTGATAAACTTGGACTCATCTGCAAATAGTATAACCCCATATATACTGAGGGCTAACAATGCACAAACTGCCTTCCATTCTCCCAAAGAGGCCTTCAGGGTGGCCTGGGAAGTCAAAAAGTCTAAGTGTAGGCCAGGGATCCCAGCCTTTGTTGTCATGTTCTGCCCAATCAAAATAGGTTCCAGGTACAGTGCTTTTGCCACTTCTTCATTGCTGGGAGAAGTCATCTCAGGGTTGAAGGGGGCACCACCCCTAATAAGTACTCCGATCAATGATGAGAACTCCTCCAGTAAAGGTCCTAGATGAAAGTTCTGGAAAGTGAAGCATCTCAAAGGAGGGTCATAAAACTGTAGGCAAGTGTGAATCAAACTCCTCTGAGAAGGGTCCAAGTCCATAACCATATCAAGGATGCCTTCATAATGCTCTCTGAATAATGAGATATGGTCTGGAGTGATAAGTGCCTGGACCTGCCTGATGCCAGCCAGCACAGGCTCAAAGAAATGGTATGAAATGTTGCTCTTCTTGGGTGCCATGACTGCTGATGAAGAGCTGAAAACAAATGCTGATGATGAAGACTAACACTGGAGATGAGCCACTGATAGGCTGAGGCTGGTGATGAAAATAGCTGAAGCAGGCAGCTGATGAACAGGGGTCTATGCAGATGAAGGGGTCAAAACCAAGCCAAATATGATGTGGATACCCTGAAAAACAAATAAACAAATGTTAAATGATGCAAATGATGAGTATGAAAATGATATGCAAGGGTTTGTGATCTAGCTGGATCTGATTACTGCCTTGATATAAGTCCATGTATGTCTAAGAAGTCCAGATGGAGGTTCAGAAGTCCAGTAACCAAGGTGGGGGACTCAAATAAAGAGTCACATGTCCATGGTTCAAATCACAAGAACTGTCCAAAGTGAGGTACTCTTAATCAAAACAAGATAACAGGGTATGATGTGGCCAATGGTACCTGCAAACCTGTAAACAGCCCAACCCCCTCACAGGTGGTGTTCTAAAACAAGGATCCTCAGACTTGGATCAGTTATGAGAAGTGTAAACACTTCTAACCCGAAGGTACAGTGTTTACAATAACCATAAAAGATCCTCCTCTAATTCACCTCAGTTTCTGAAGGTCATAATAAAGGTCATCCAGACTTAGCAGGCTTCCCAGATAGCCCTAGCACTACAGGAAATCTGTAGTACAGAGTTCTCAAGAAGAAACCCACATCTGAACCGTGTTTCATATTCCCGCACCAGACCGAAATGGAATTGGAAAGAACATGAACCACTCTAGCCTAGGTGTCACTCAGGTCCCAGGTATAGGACCTTAAACTCTCAGTAGAACCCCACCCACCAAAGTAAAAAAAAATAGATCCAGCAAGATGACAGTATGACAGTATGATATATAAAGCTGTAAAGAAAGCAGTAAATAACTGTACATAAAGTAGTAAAATAAAGCAAATATACAACACAAATAGCACATAACACCCCAGTAAACACAAATCAAACAAGCGCTAGGAGGAACCCACAAAAAGAACCAGAAGCCCTGGTTACAGTATAAGGTTCCCCAGCAGAGTCGCCAAGCTGTCGCTCCCACCAAATGACACCTGGTCAGAAGGGGTACAGACGCGAACGGTCGGCGAAAAGAGGAAGAATGAATAGAGTTGCCAGCTAGGCATTTTTATCCCGGAGGAAAGGTAATGCTGCATAGACCTAGAAAAAGATATGGATAAGACGGTTGCGAACTAGAGAGACTGAGAAAGGGGGTTGGTTACAACCTGGGAAGGTATTAGCACCCAGATTGTCCGTCGTACTCGACGGGATCCACGCTTAAAAGATTTGTGTTTTAAAGGGGTAGTGTCAGTGTAATCTGTGTATCAAAGCTGGAAAGAATGCAAGTATCAGTGTAAAAAAAGAAAAGTGAAGCGTATAAGAGAAGTGTCAGTGTGAGAACAAGAATGAAATGCCCAAGAGTATGAGGCTTAAAGAATAATGCTAAAGGAGGGGGAATATACAAAGACTTTTGTTCGATAACCGTTAAGTTATCCCTACGTATCCTCTCGTACAATGAGGAAGTCAGAACACCGTAGTTCGACCGAAAGAGACTGAAAGGTAAATTGACTTATGAACTGCTTACTTGTCTATGCTCAAGTGTATGACCTGTCTGGCTCAGGTGCAAACTGTCTTGCATTAGACGGAAGAAGCAAGTTCTCGTTTATGAGTGAATGAGATGAGAAAAGAATCCCGGAGGAGACGATTATTGTTTGTTTTTGTGTTTTCAGTCTTTTATTGCTTTTGAAAGTTTGTCATAAGTTAATGAGCTTAAGCCTAAACCAATGGGTTAGTAAACTCATCACATCCTCCCTCTGATTTAGGGGTAATGAGAATACCGTAAGTGTGAAGTCAACATCTCACACTTAACCACCCTGAAGTAGGATTAAGATCATTAACCTACTTGTGATTATTTAGATGTTTTTGTTGTTTTTGTTTAGTGTTGAGTAATGAGATTAAGCCATAATCAAGGATTTAACGGACTCATTACACCATCCTAATAGAAGGATAATAGATGAGAACACTTAAGCTGAGAAAGATTCCTCAACTTAATCCATGATTAGGGATTAACCTCATGACAAAAAAAAGCCTTTATTAAAGTGGATTTTAGTTAATGATAAGATGAAGAAGTAATTTTTATGGTTTGTAAGACAACTTGAGGGGGACTTGTCCATTAACACTAGGGTTAGTCCTTCTTAACCAATTAAGGAAGAATTAGAACCCTAATGCAAGGACCAAGTTACAAGCTTGATGTCTTAATGATTATTAGATGGATTGATTAAAGGATTTAAACACATTAAGGGTTTAACACTTAGGATTAAAGTTATACACTCCATCCTAATAGAAGGATGCAGGCATAAACTTAATCACAAAGCCTTAAAACCTTTAGGGTTTAGTCCTTGATTATGAGATGAGAAGAGAAGACTCAAAGATGACACAAAGGTAAAACTAAATGGGGGACTAATCAAACCCTAATTGTTATCATGCTTGGTTGTTCCTAGGGTTTATGAGGTTTGCAAGAAGATCTTCAGAGAAACCACCAGGAAGGAAGCAGATGAAAGGAGCAAAGAGAAGCAAAACAACTTGCTTCACTTAAGAAGATAAGTTGCTTGAAGGAATAAAGATGAGAAGAGCATGAATGAGCAAGCTCACCCTAAAACACATACAAAAATGCAGCAAAGAAAGTATGAAAGAGATGAAAAGAGAGATTGTGAGAAGTGAAGGCAAATTCACTTCTCAAACAACTTACCATCTGAAATGTTAGCATAAGAAAATGAAACACAATGAGAATGAGATGCAATGCCATGATGCAAACCAAAACCAGAAGTAATTACATGATGTTAATGATGCTAAGAGATGATGCAAACATGAGGCAAGGCATGAGAATGATCTAGCAAGCATAAAGATGCCAATGAGGCATGCTTTGAACCATGAATGCACATGAAAAGTTATGAAATGCAATGAACATACAACATGGCAAATGAAAGATGAAATGATCAAACATGGTTCTAATATGTCCTAAGATGTCTTATGAATCAAATGAATGCACAAAGTGTCATGGCAAGTCATGGGATGCAAGCAAATAATAAATGGATGCAAAGGAAGGCACAAATTAGGGTTACATGCATCACACAAAGCAAAAATCCAAAACCAGAAGCAAATGACATGATAAAAATTTGAAAATGCAATCAAAGATACCCTAAACCTATACAAGTTTACTGCCCAAAGGAGAGGATCCAACTCTTAACCTAGTGAAAGTTATGAATTTCCTCAAGTTCTGTTCAGTGAGGGGTGAGAATCGTGTTTTGATTTCAGGAGGTTTTAGGGCAAGGTGAAGGGCCAGGGATGATCAGTGGAGCATGCTGAGATGTTCTATGAAGTTTGTTTTTGTGTTTGATGATTGTGTGATGTGTTTCGAATGAAAATGCCTAAGAGGCATAAACTTGGTGCTATGGCTTGGAGAGTCTTTCAGGCTTGTGTGTGTTATGAAAATGAACCTTTGGAGTGTGTTTGTAAGGTCTGGATTGGGCAGAGAGTTGTTGGTGGCCTGTGGTGATTGGTATGGGCAAGTTGCCAAAATGTCAACTTAACTTGTACTTGAGGTATGGGCAAGTGTGAGGTTGTGATAGGGGCATGGTTGGGCTCATCAGAGATCATGGAGTTCATGTGGATCAGATTCTATGAGCTGTAACAAGTAGAGGCATGGCTTCATGAGTTTTTGCAAGTTGGTACATCTTTGGCCCTTTTGGAAATTCATGCAATTCAAGGCACCAAAATGCAATATTCTTGGGCCAATTCTGATCTTTAGAGGTCATGTGAGTATGTTGTAATTAGTTTGTTCACATTTGAAGTCTTTGGAATGCTTGATCATATCATTTTGCAAAATGCCTCTTTGGTACAAAACCTGAAATTATGTGATTTTTCCCAACTTTGACAAGCCATAACTTTTGATCCAAAATGAATTAGCATGAGTTCTTGTACTTTTTGAAAAGGGAATGATCCATTCTACAACTTTCATGACCAAAGTTTTCCCATTTGAAGCATTTTTGAATCAAAAAGCAAGGGTTGAAAAAGTTTCTCAAAATGGCAAGTTTACATTACAAGTCACTTTCCCAAAAAGGCAACTTTGCAAATGGCTTGAAATTCTTCAATTTTGTGAACTTATAACATCTTATATGATCAAATAAAGATCATACACATTCAAAATGATGAAGAACCCCCTTTGGTTGGGTCATTGGGGGCCTCAGATGCCCTGATTTTACACTGACTTGCTCAAGATGTCAACTCTTGATCAGATGCCTTTCCCATGGAATTTCTTCATGAAAATTGATATGCATTATCCTTATGACATATAGAGACCAATAGAAACAAGAATGACCAAAAAATTTGGATTTATGGCCTTTGAAACCAAAACCCTAATTCTAGGTCATCTGTGCAGTTAAGCCTGGCTCTGCTTCCATGCCTTTCCCAGTTCTTGTGATTCTTTGACTTTCTTGACTTTGTGGGGATACAATATGATGCTTGAACACACATGGACCCCTTTGAAGTTATTGAAGACCTTTGGAGTGGCTCAAATGGCCCTTGGATGGCTCAAATCACAAACCCTAGATGCAGATGACTTAGAAGCAATGCAGTGGATCAAAAATGTGATATGAGATGATATGATTGAACTTATGCATATGAAGATATCACAAGCCATGGTGTAAATGGGTGAGGGCAAATTTGGGGTGTTTACATCCATCAAATCATCTATTCTTGGAAGCGGATACTTATTATTTATCGTCAATTTATTCAGTTGTCTATAATCAACACAAAGTCGCATACTACCATCTTTCTTCTTCACTAGCAACACTGGAACTCCCCACGGTGATACACTTGGTCTTACAAACTTTTTCTCAAGTAAATCTTCCAATTGCTTCTTTAATTCAGACAATTCGGATGCCGACCTTCTGTACGGTGCCATCGAAATAGGTCTAGTACCAGGTACCAGATCAATAGCAAATTCAACTTCTCTCTCTAGCGGCACATCAGGAATCTCATCAGGGAACACTTCAGGAAATTCCTTCACTATCATTAATTCCTCAATCTTATCTTTACTCTCAATAGACAATGTTGCCATCAAAGAAAACATCTGAGCTTCTTCTCTCATCAATTTGTGTAACTCTCTAAAAGATAACAAACCAACTCCTTCCTCTCCAAGAGTAGAATACTTCACAAACTTGCGATAACAATTTATATGAACGTAGTTATACTCTAACCAGTTCATACCAAGAATTACATCCATCCCAGTCAACAATAAGCACACTAAATCAACATAGAAGTATTTATCGAAGATCGACAAAGGACACTTTAAACACACAAGAGAAGTAGATATCGATCCCTTAGCTGGAATCTCAACAATCAATTCACCATTCATAGCAGACAAATTTAAACCCAATCTTTGAACACAGTTGTCGCTCCCGATAAATGGGAAATAGGCCCAGATAAAGGTACAGACGCGAACGGTCGGCGAGAGGGACAATGAGAACACACAGCAGTGAACTCACTGGAAAAGAAAAGAGTCGCCAGCTAGGCATTTTTATCCCGGAGGAAAGGCAATGCTGCATAGACCTAGAAAGATATGGATAAGACGGTTGCGAACCAGAGAGACTGAGAAAGGGGGTTAGTTACAACCTGGGAAGGTATTAGCACCCAGATTGTCCGCCGTACTCGACGGGATCCACGCTTAAAAGATTTGTGTTTTAAAGGGGTGGTGTCAGTGCAATTTGTGTGTAAAAGAGCTGGAAAGAGATGTACATGTGTTAGTGTAAAAGAAGTGAAGTGTATAAGTGAAGTGTCAGTGTAAGAACAAAGATGAAATGCTCATGATAATGAGGCTAAAGAATAAGGCTGGGAGGAGGGGAATGTACAGAGACTTTTGTTCGATAACTGTTAAGTTATGCCTACGTATCCTCTCGTGCAATGAGGAAGTCAGAACACCGTAGTTCGACCCAAAGAGACTGAAGAATGAATTGACTTGTGAACTGCTTGCTTGTCTATGCTCAAGTGTATGACCTGTCTGGCTCAGGTGCTAACTGTCTTGCATTAGACGGAAGAAGCGAGTTCTCGTTTGTGAGTGAATGAGATGAGAAAAGAATCCCGGAGGAGACGATTATTGTTTGTTTTTGAGTTTTCAATCTTTTATTGCTTTTTGAAAGTTTGTCGTAAGTTGATGAGCTTAAGCCTGAACCAATGGATTTAGTAAACTCATCACATCTTCCCTTTGTTTAGGGGTAATGAGAATACCTTAAGTGTGAAGTCAGATTCTCACACTTAATCACCTTTGATGCAGGATTAAGATCATTAACCTACTTATGATTATTTAGATGTTTTTGGTGTTTTTGTTTAGTGTTAAGTAATGAGATTAAGCCATAATCAGGGATTAAACAGACTCATTACACCATCCTAATAGAAGGATAATAGATGAGAATGTTTAAGCTGAGGAAAGCTCCTCAACTTAATCCATGATTAGGGATTAAACTCATGACAAAACAAAGCCTTTATTAAGTGGATTTTAGTTAATGGTATGATGATGAAGTGATTTTTTAGGGTTTGTAAGACAACTTGAGGAGGACTTGTCCATTAACACTAGGGTTAGTCCTTCTTAACCAATTAAGGAAGAATTAGAACCCTAATGCAAGGCCCAAGTTACAAGTGTGATGTCTTGATGATTATTATATGGATTGATTAAAGGAGTCAAACACATTAAGGGTTTAACACTTAGGATTAAAGTTATACACTCCATCCTAATAGAAGGATGCAGGCATAAGCTTAATCACAAAGCCTTAAAACCTTTAGGGTTTAGTCCCTGATTATGAGATGAGAAGAGAAGACTCAAAGAGACACAAAGGTAAAAACTAAGTGGGGGACTAATCAAAACCCTAATCATTGTCATGCTTGGTTGTTCCTAAGGTTTGTGAGGTTTACAAGAGAAGTCTTCAGAGGAACCACCAGGAAGCAGATGAAAGGATCAGGAGAAGCAAAGTAACTTGCTTCATTGAAGAAGACAAGTCACTTGAAGAAAGAAAGTAAGAAGAAGAAGAATGAGCAAGCTCAATCTCAAACACAAAACAAAATGCAACAAGGATGCATAAAAGAGATGAAAAGAAGTTGTGAGAAGTGAAGGAAAATTCACTTCTCAAGATAACTTACCACCTGAAAAATTAGTGAAAGAAATGCAATGCAATGCAAAATGAGATGAAATGGCATGAGTCAAACCAAAACCAGAAGCACATTCATGATGATAATGATGCTATGA
The DNA here is from genome assembly GCA_963966055.1 of Lathyrus aphaca. Lineage (NCBI taxonomy): Eukaryota > Viridiplantae > Streptophyta > Magnoliopsida > Fabales > Fabaceae > Lathyrus > Lathyrus aphaca. The sequence goes on along the minus strand of OZ014520.1, from coordinate 228,022,101 downwards.
GATGATGTAAACATGTGACAAGGCAAGGGGATGATCATACAAGCTCATGAATGCAAATGAAGCAAGTTAGGAAACATGATCATACATGAAAAGTTATGAAATGCAAATGGCATACAACATGGCAAATGCAAGATGCAATGATCAAACATGCTTTCAATATGTCTTAAGATGTTCAATGAACCAAATGGATGCACAAAATGCTATGGCAAGTCAAGGTATGAATGCAAATGCAAGATGGATACATATGGAAGCCCAAATTAGGGTTTATGATCAAAGCATCAAACACAAACCAAAATCAGAAGCAAACAATAGGATAAAAAATTGAAAATGCACTCAAAGGACCCCTAACCCTATACTAACTCACTGCCCAAAGGAGAAGTTTCAACTCTTAACCAAATTCAAGTTATGATTTTTCTAAGTTTTCTAGGGTTTTAGGGTTCCTTGACAAGAAAAATGCCAAACAAATGGAAAATGTAAGATCAATTCATGCCAAATTAATCTCACAAACTACATGATATGCATAACACAATGCAAAAAGAATCAAAGTCCAACTCTTTAGGGTTAGGCAGAAATGATTTTTGGAAGTTTAGATCAAAATAATGCACCAAAATGGTTTTAATTCCATGAAAAATTCTCAAAATGCATCAAGATCATAAAGAAATTTGGTTTGAGGGTTGGACAATGTTTCTTAATGTTTTTAAATGTTTCATGAATTTTTTGGTGATTTTTAAATACCTAAAAGTATTTTTAATTAATTAATTCTCATTAATTAATTAAAAAGAAACTTTTAAATATTTAGAAATACTTTTTTAATGCTAAATATAAAAATAAAAATATTTTTGTGTTCTGAAATTGAATAATAACTTGTACAAAAAATTTCAGATTTTTTAATGCATTTTTGCTATTTTAAATAAATTGTAGAAATCAAATGAAATAAAAGGAAAATAAAATGAATTTAAATGTTGGAAAAGAAAAGTCAACAGATCTGATGGCTCTCATTCAAACTCACACGCGCGCGTTTTGACTTGGCGCCACATCCAAGGGCCAGAATTCAAACTTGCTAATTACACTGATTAAGCCCTAATTTTGCCCTAATGACTTTCAGATGACCGGAACAGTGGTTCCGGTCATCTTCTCCGGCGAGCTCAAATGCTAAATCATTCTACAAGCTATGAAAATGAAAACTAACTAACCAGAAATCATCCCCACCTTAAAATGATTCAAACCCCTCACTCAAACATCATTTATCATTCATAATCAGAGAGAATCGAATCAAAATAGTTTCTAGGGCAAAAATTTCAGAACACGATTAAACTCTCATCTCTCCACCATTTTCAAAACTAATGACATCAGAGTGATCAGGAGAACACATAGAATCTATTTAGAACTTAAAAAAAGATTTCTGGAAAAAATGTTCTTGAGCTACCTGAGTTTTGAAGCTTTCAGTTCACAGCTTTCTGGGTGCTTTCCTTTGTGCTATCCACTCCTCTTGTGCTCCTGATGAACCCTTGATGCTTAGAAAAGATTTATGTTGGCTGGTTTGAGAGTTTGAACAGGTTCTGTTCAAGCTCAGGTGAGAATCGTGTTTGGCTTATGTGGTGTTTCAAGGGTGAATGAAGGCAGGGAAATGATCAGGATGATGTGGTGATGAGTTCTATGAAGTGTGTTTGTGAGTTGGTGGCTTGTTTTCTGAGTTTCGAAGGTTTTTGCTCCAAGGGTGGAAAATGGGAAAGTGATGCCCTTGCTGGTTTCAGGCTTGCTGGCTATATGAAATGTCTTGCTTTTTGTTTGCATAAACAAATGGGATTGGTCAGAAGATGTGACCTGTGCTTTAGTGATAGGTGTAGCTACTTTTGCAAATATGTCAACTTCTTGTAAGAGAGGGCATGGGCAACTTCTAGCCAAGTACAAAGGGCTTGTCTGGCGCAGCATGGCATGAGGGAAAGGCTAGTGTGATTCAGCAGGCTAGGCAGCAAGTGGATGAAGTGTGATCATTGGTTTTGCAACTTGCTTGCTTTTGCTTTCCATGAAAATATCTTGCCTCACAAGCCATGAAACATGAGAAACTCTTGGTCCATTCTGATTTTTAGGTCACATGTGATGTTTGTGTAATGGTTTGACATGAATTAGAAGTCACAAATGCCTTTGGTACAAGATTTTGCAAATTTCTCATTTGGTGCATATCTTGGAATTTAGTGATTTTTGCTAACTTTGATGCACCATAACTTTTGATCCAAAATGAATTAGGTCATGTTCTTGTACTTTTTGAAAAGGGAAAGATCTAACCTACAACTTTCATGACCAAATTTTTTCCATTTGAAGCATTTTTGGATCAAAAAGTAAGGGTTGAAAAAGTTGCATAAAATGACATTTCATTAAAAGTAAACCTTGCCCAAAAAAGTCAACTTTGCAAGAACTTCAAATTCTTGAATTTTGTGAACTTCAAACTTCTTCCATGATCAAATAAAGATCATATACACTCAAAATGATGAAGATCACCCCTTGGTTGGGTCATTGGGGGCCTCAGATGCCCTGATTTTGCACTGACTTGTCTGAAAAGTCAACTCTTGATCAGATGACTTCCCCATGGAATTTCTTCATGAAAATTGATATGCATACTCCCTATACCATATAGAGACCAATAGAAACAAGAATGACCAAAAAATTTGGAGTTATGGCCTCTGAAACCAAAACCCTAATTTCAGGTCATCTGTGCAGTCAAACCTGGCTCTGCTTCCATACCAAACCCAGTTCTTGTGATTCTTTGGCATTATTGACTTTGAGGGGATGTAATATGATATAAGGACACACATGGACCCTTTTGAAGTGATTGGTGGCCTTTGGGGTGGCCCAAGAAGCTTCTGGATTGCTCAGATCACAAACCCTAGATGCAGATGCCTTAGAATCTATGCAGTGGATCAAAAATGGGATATGAGATGGTATGATTGAGTTTATGCAAATGAAAAGATCACAAGCCATGATGTGAATGGGAGAGGGCAAATTTGGGGTGTTTACAGCTGTCCCTATTCAAACATGAGTTAGCTGTGCAGGATGTAAGCAGCGGCTTAACAGGCTAACAAGATAACTTGTGGTTGAATACCAAAGACAGTCCAAAATTTGCACTCACAGAATGAAGAAGAAAAGGGATATAGATTTGTAAAAATAAAGTATATCGTAAAGTGTGGGCGACGGAGGACGACCGTCGAGCAGAGGACGACTGCTGGAGAACAAACAATGACGGGGACGGCCAACATGCTGGGAAAAATGCGAAAAATAAAGCAATGACGGGGACGGCCGACATGCTGGGGATAAAAGGTAAAGCAAAGACGGGGACGGCCGACTAACTGGGAAAATAAGGGATTATGATGGGGACGGCCATCAAGTAAAGCTGTAAAGTTCTGTGGGGATCGAATGAAACATGACGGGGACAGCCATCAAGTTCATAAAGCAGAGTAACCAACGATGGGGACGGCCATCGGGCTAAAAAGAAAAGGGACCACGACGGGGACGGCCATCGGGTTAAAGAATAAATGAAATAAACAGATGATGAGGTACGGTCATCAAAGGTGAAGGACGATCACCTAGCAGGGGACGGCTGCTCTGTTGGGGTTAAGATGAGGGACAGTCATCTTAGGTGGAGGACGACCACCTGGCAGGGTACGGCTGCCGAAAATATCGCGACATAGGACGAATGCCGGATAAAAGGTCAACGATGGGGACGGCCATCGGATGAGCATGATGGAGGACGACCATCAAGAGGTGGAGGACGACCACCTAGCAGGGGACGGCTGCTCTCAAGGTTTGTCATGACGTAGGACGAACGCCAGATAACCATAGTCAACAATGGGGACGACCATTGGATAAAAATGATGAAGGACGATCATCAAAAGGTGGAGGACGACCACCTAGCAGGAGACGGCTGCCAAACATCACGACATAGGACGAATGTCGGATAGAAGTAAACGATGGGGACGGCCATCGGATGAGCATGACGGAGGACGACCATCAAGAGATGGAGGACGACCACCTAGCAGGGTACGGCTACTCTCAGGGTTTATCATGACATAGGATGAATGTCAGATAAAAAGAAATAGTGTTGGGGAATAGTAAACACGGACGAGTGTTTACAATCCAAAAATAAAAGGTATAAGTGTTTAGATGTTGTGTATAGATTAAAGATGCGAACGAGCATCCTCAAGACTATGATACGGACGAGTATCAGGTAGAAACAAGTACCGACACATGTTCAGAGACGATGATACGGACGAGTATCGGCTGGTTAACAGAGAACATGGACGAGTGTTGAATCTGAAGGGACTCTTCTGGGGAATAGTAGACACGGACGAGTATCTATATTCAAGAAGACATGAGTGTTTGACACAGTGTATGGATTAAAGATGCGGACGAGTATCCTTAAGACTATGATACGGACGAGTATCATGTAGAAACAAACGCTTGAAGCATGTTCTGAGATGATGGTACGGACGAGTACCAACTGGTTAACAGAGAACATGGACGAGTGTTGAATCTGTGGGGATGCAAGTGGTGTATACAAGATACGGACGAGTATCTGTATAAGTATGAGTAGTAAGTATGAGTGATGTATAGGTGAATGTTCCATCTGCTGGGGAGAGTGTGACACGGACGAGTGTCAAAAGGAGAAGAGTATAATATAGACAAGTATCTGGTATACAAAGTATTTGTGAGTGCAAAGGGGACGTCTTTGGCTTTCTGCTGGGGATACGACACGGACGGGTGTCGAGGAGTATCTGTAATATATATACAAGTGCTTGTTTGCAAAGAAAAGCTCGGGCGACTTTACTGGGGAATGATGACACGGACGGGTGCCAAAAGGAGTGTGTATTCGTATTGGTGAATGTGAGGCAACTGCTTTTGCGGGGGACTCTGGGGGGAAAGTTTTCTGTATACTGATGGATTTCACGAGTGTTCGATTCAAAACATGGCTTATGATTATGCTATATGTTTGATTTTTGCCGTAATGCTCCATTTTAGACGGAATGCTACGCTTTGTGGGGTGAGTATGATGCGAATGCCATGATTATGCAAAGATACCAAACCGGGATTCGGATCTGTTGCTGTGAAGATCTCTGGTCGATCTCGCTTGAAGTGAACATCCCAGCTGGGGATAAGATCGTTGGTAGATCTGATGAAATGATTCTGCTTGGGGAAATGGGTCAACGATAGACCTATTCCCGTAAATAAAGGACCCAACTAGGGTTTGTAGAAGCTTTCATCAATCTGTTGTGATTCCTTCGTGCGTTGCTTTTCTGGATAGAGGTTGAAACTCTGTGGGGAGATGATTCCCTGGCTTTCGTGCTCGGCTGGGGAAGAATTATTGGCAACTCAGCTGGGGGAAGCAACAAATGGCAACTCAGCTGGGGAGAAAACACCTTGAATGGTGAGGTTGCGTGAGTGTTGATTTGCCAGCTTGCTGGGATGAAGCTTTCATGCCCCATGTTGAGCTTCGGATACCTGCAATCCTGCAAAGACAAGAAGCGTACAAGTAATCCCGAGGTATCCCTTACCGGATTCCGTCATAGGAGTTAGACACTTCTGAGAGTAAGTATATTCCCTGCAAGCACGTGTTTTATTTTCTTTATTTTTAAAGATAAACATCTGTATTCATGCAATCAGTTTTTCTTAAGACATCAGACATTTTTGCAAATGAAAATATACGAGACGAAACATGACTGGAAAATCTGATTTTATTAATTCATGTGCCCTGAATTGGCGAGATACAGTCAAGGAAACATATCTCCTGAAATGAGGAGACTGTTACAAACTGAGAAACAAAATGCTGGCAATGTTGATGACACTTTCAAGGAGCTTCCTCTTGCTATGACTCGTATGACTTTTGACATTCTTCTCGTCTTGCTTTCTGAAGAAGGCTGATTCTGACAGAGAGCTCGATCCTTTCGAGGTTTTACCAAGTTGCAGGTGATACAGACGAATTCAGAATGCAGTTGTTCGCTTATTCCCTTGTTTTGCATGGATCGCCCTTTCGGGTTTTCAATCCATCGGGATACCCATTTTTGCCTGAGTTGTCCAATGCGGCTTTTCAACTCAGCGGGTGTACATTTTTTATTTATTTTCCCTTACTTTTGCCCGAGTCTTTTATTCTGTTTTTGACTCGCCGGGATGCCCTATTTTTGCCTGGACTTACATTCTGTTTTTGTGTCCAGCGGGTCATTTTTATGCGAAGTATTTTTTAACTGCATCTGAATTCACAGGGGACGGGAAATCTTCACCATCCATGGTGCTGAGCATCAGTGCTCCACCAGAGAAAAATTTCTTCACCACGAATGGTCCTTCATAGTTTGGAGTCCATTTACCCCTGTGGTCTGTATGAGGAGGGAGGATTCTTTTCAGCACAAGATCTCCTACTTGGTACTCTCGGTGCCTGACTTTCTGATCAAAGGCTCTCTTCATTCTTTTCTGATATAGCTGCCCATGACAGATTGCAGCCAACCTCTTCTCTTCAATCAGACTCAGTTGTTCGTATCGGGACCGGACCCATTCTGCTTCGCTCAGCTTAACATCCATCAACACCCTCAGAGAGGGTAACTCAACTTCAACAGGTAGAACTGCTTCCATACCATATACAAGCTGATACGGTGTTGCCCCAGTGGATGTCCTGATTGACGTGCGGTACCCATGCAAGGAAAATGGTAGCATCTCATGCCAGTCTTTGTACGTGACTACCATCTTCTGCACAATCTTCTTGATATTCTTATTAGCTGCCTTAACAGCGCCGTTCATCTTTGGCCTGTAAGGAGAAGAATTGTGATGTTGGATCTTGAAGTCCCGGCATAACTCTGCCATCATTTTGTTGTTCAAGTTGGAACCATTATCAGTAATGATTCGCTCGGGAACTCCGTATCGACAAATGATATCTCTTTTCAGAAATCGGGCTACCACTTGCCTTGTAACATTTGCATATGAGGCTGCTTCAACCCACTTGGTGAAATAGTCAGTGGCGACCAGGATGAATCTGTGGCCATTCGAAGCAGTCGGTTCAATCTTGCCAATCATATCAATGCCCCACATGGCAAAGGGCCAGGGTGAAGACATTATATTCAAAGGATTGGGGGGCACATGCACCTTATCCGCATAAATCTGGCATTTATGGCATTTTCTGGCGTAAGCACAACAGTCTGCATCCATTGTGATCCAGTAATACCCTGATCTTAGCAATTTCTTAGCCATGGCATGCCCTCCTGCATGGGTACCAAAGGGCCCTTCGTGCACCTCGTGCATCAACAAGTCTGCTTCCGTTCTATCAACGCATCTGAGGAGTATCATATCAAAGTTTCTCTTGTACAGGGATCCATCAGCGTTCAGAAAGAAACTACCAGCGAGCCTTCTCAAAGTCTTCTTATCATTGGAAGATGCCCCAGATGGGTATGTTTGATCCTCCAAGAAGCACTTAATGTCATGGAACCAAGGCTTATCATCTTTGACAACATCTGCTGTAAATACGTATGCTGGTCTGTCAAGTCTGGACACTGAAATCTGCGGCACAAAGTTGGCAGTTTGAACTTTGATCATAGATGAAATGGTAGCCAGAGCATCTGCAAACTGATTCTCGTCCCGAGGGATATACTCAAGCTTGACTGTTGTGAAGAAAGTCAGTAACCTTCTTGTATAATCCCTGTAAGGTATCAGATGATCTTGGTGGGTGTACCATTTGCCGTTGGTTTGATTAACTACCAGAGCTGAATCTCCGAATACAGTCAATGTCTTGATCCTGAGGTCAATGGCTTCCTCAAGACCTATAATGCAAGCTTCGTATTCAGCTTCGTTGTTAGTGCAGTTGAAGGTGAGTTTTGCCGAGAAAGGTATGTGAACTCCTTTGGGTGTAATGAGTACTGCACCAACACCACGACCATTCATATTAACAGCCCCATCAAACATCATAGTCCATTCTTCTCCCGGGTCAGGCCCTTCAGTGTGAACAGGCTCTTCATGATCTTTTTCTTTTATGAACATGATGTCTTCATCAGGGAAGTCAAATCTCATAGGCTGGTAATCATCAATAGGTTGCCCGGCAAGATATTCAGACAATACACTGCCCTTGATGGCTTTCTGAGAGGTGTAATGGATGTCATATTCCGTGAGAATCATCTGCCATCTGGCAACCCGTCCGGTAAGAGCTGGCTTCTCGAAAATGTACTTAACTGGGTCCATTTTTGATATCAACAAGGTAGTGTGGGTCAACATATACTGTCTCAGTCGGCGAGCAGCCCACGCTAAATTACAGCAAGTTTTCTCGAGCAGCGAATAACGTTGTTCACAGTCGGTAAACTTTTTGCTCAGGTAGTATATTGCATACTCTTTTCGACCAGACTCGTCATGCTGGCCCAACACACACCCCATTGACTCTTCTAATACTGTCAAATACATTATCAGAGGCCTTCCTTCAACTGGAGGCATAAGGATTGGAGGTTCTTGCAGATATTCTTTGATCTTGTCAAAAGCCCTTTGGCAGTCTTCATTCCAACTGACCGTCTGTTCTTTTCTTAATAGTTTGAATAAGGGTTCACAGGTTGCAGTAAGGTGAGATATGAACCTTGAAATGTAGTTCAATCTACCCAAAAATCCTCGAACTTCTTTCTCAGTTTTTCGGTGCAGGCATTTCCTGAATGGCTTTGACTTTATCAGGGTCAACCTCAATCCCTTTCTCGCTTACAATAAAGCCCAGCAGTTTACCGGATCGCACCCCGAATGTGCATTTGTTGGGGTTCAGCTTCAATTGGTACTTCCTCAGACGCTTGAATAGCTTTAGCAGATTCACCAGGTGATCTTCTTCAGTAAGGGACTTGGCGATCATCTCATCCACATAACATTCTATTTCTTTATGAATCATATCGTGGAATAATGTCACCATAGCCCGTTGATATGTTGCACCCGCGTTCTTCAGTCCGAATGGCATCACTTTGTAACAGAATGTGCCCCAAGGTGTGATGAAGGTTGTCTTCTCCATGTCTTCAGGTGACATTTTAATCTGATTGTATCCTGAAAATCCGTCCATGAAGGAGAATACCGAGAACTGAGCCGTGTTATCCACCAATACATCAATGTGAGGTAATGGGAAGTCATCTTTTGGGCTGGCTCTGTTCAGATCCCGGTAGTCAACACACATCCTTACCTTACCGTCTTTCTTAGGCACAGGTACTATATTAGCAACCCACGGCGGATAGCTAGTTACAGCAAGGAACCCGGCGTCCCACTGCTTTTGTACCTCTTCCTTGATCTTCATTGCCATGTCTGGGCGAGTACGGCGCAGTTTCTGTTTAACCGGTGGGCATTCTTCCCTCAAAGGCAGCTTGTGCACAACAATGTCGGTGTCCAACCCTGGCATATCCTGATAAGACCAGGCAAACACATCCACATATTCTTGAAGCAAATCAATCAGTTGTTTCTTCACTGAGTCTTGTAAGCAGGCCCCGATTTTAACCTCTTTCACGTCTTCATCTGTACCAAGATTAATCGTTTCAACCTCCTCCTGATGAGGAGTGATAAACTTCTCCTCTTGTCTCAACAACCTGGCTAGCTCTTCAGGAAGCTCATATTCTTCTTCAACCCCTTCATCAGCTTGATTGATTGGATTGTCAAAGTCATACGAAGTCATAGCCGTGCTGTTGTCGGTGCTGTCTGGAAGGCACTCTCTGCAAGGGTTCAGTTTGTTCATTTTAGTGATTGATTTTAATCTTGTTTATAAAAGTGAAATAAAGTTGTCATTTTGAAAACATCGCCATTTATTTTTTGTACAAAAAGAAAAAATGAAAAAAACAGTGAGCGGAAAAGAAAAAAGACTCATTTGCAAAAGATGTCTGATTATCATTGGTTGATCTTGTTTGCACAAAAATTACAGATGGCCCGATTACAAAATGAGTCTTGTCATCTTGGGCAAGATGCAAGACTTGATGCATGCTTAGAATATACAGGAAATAATAATTACTCTGCAGGAGTAACTCTTATAATTTCCTGGGAAGACCAGTTTGAGATACTGCTCCCCGGGATCCTTGGACGAATCCAGCTTTCCAGGTTGCGTTCTTCTTCCAACTCGTCTTCCAAGTTGTTGACAGCATCAGGGGTGAGCATCCCCCCACTAACAAAGTTGGGCTTCTTGGCAGCCTCTGCTTGACCTTCTTGAGCTGGTTTGTAACCCAACCCAAATCTATCTTCTTTCTTCTCCACAGGCAACAGTTTGCCCCAGCCTTGAGCGTTTCCTTCTTCCACCACCTTCCGGGCTTGTTGGTAAGATGTCAAAGAGGTCCCAAGCACAGCAGAGGTTTCATTAATATTCAGGGCCTCAAACCCTTGACTCATCGTCTCGTGGATCTCCCCATCCATCTCAATATATTTATAAGTTGCTAGATGGCTAACAAATATATCCTCCTCTCCACAGATAGTAACGACTTGACCTTCCCACTCAAATTTTAACTTCTGGTGAAGGGTAGACGTTACTGCGCCAGCGGCATGAATCCATGGTCTACCCAACAAACAGCTGTAGGCAGGCTGAATGTCCATCACATAGAAGGTCGTTTTGAAAGTCTGTGGGCCAATCGTTATAGGCAACTCAATTTCTCCCAGAACTGATCTCTTAGAGCCGTCAAAGGCTCTTACTACCAAGTTACTGGGTCGTAACGCCAATCCTTCATATTCCAGCTTCACAAGGGCTTTTTTAGGTAAGACATTGAGGGATGACCCAGTGTCCACCAGCACATGGGAAAGGACTGCACCTTTACATTCCATGGTAATGTGCAAAGCCTTGTTATGATTGCGGCCTTCCGAAGTCAAATCAGTGTTGGTGAATCCTAGTCCATTACTAGCATTAACATTTCCAACTACAGCTTCCAACTGATTGACGGTGATCTCTTCTGGCACATAAGCTGCGTGCAAGACTTTGAGTAGTGCGTTCCGATGAGCCTCGGAGCACATGAGCAGTGATAGAATGGAGATCTTGGAAGGCGTCTGGTGAAGCTGGTCCACTATTTTGTAATCACTTTTCTTGATGATTCTCATGAATTCATCAACTTCCTGGTCAAAAGGTGTTTTCAAAGCTTCTCTAGCAACCTGTTCTTCTTGCACCATGCTCTTCCCTTTTGCCTTGGCAGCAGCTTCTGCTTCGGCAGTGGGTCTTTGAATTTGTGGGGCGAAGAGACGTCCGCTTCGAGTAAAGCCTCCGCCTCCTCCCACATTGTCTATTTGTGGTGAAGAAGTTGATGATTCAAAAGTGATCTTTTGTCCTTCGCAGTATAAATCAGAGCCGTAATGCCAAGGGATGGCATTACTGCTTTCATAAGGTACTGGCCCAGGCACTGTGATAGTGACTGGACTGATGGCAGCTGCAGAAGGGACTGTGATAGTCTGTGGATCATAATATATTGTGACTGGTGCTCTGATAGGAGTAGCACTTTGTGAGTTGTAGGAAGAGTCATTCTCAGGATCGTAATAAATCGTAACTGTTGAGACATTTGCATTGTTTGTTGCTGATGTTGTAGGAGACATTGCTGGAAGAATGGACGTTGTTGTTATAGGAGATTCAAAATGAAGTGGTGCTGAAGTTGTAGAAGGGATGTTTGTTGATATCTGGTCAGTTGAAATGACAGATGAAGCATTTGTTGATGAAGCTGAAGAGTTGTTTGGAACAATGGCTATTGCAGTTGTAGGAGGTTCTGGAACCGTAGTTAAGGAGATTGCTGGATTGGTAGGAATTGATGTTGTAATTTGAAGCAGGCCACTCTGGATGAGGCCATCTATGCCATCCCTCAAGTTATCACAGCCATTCACTGAAATGTTGCAGTAAGCACACCCTAGCTCGCATCCCGGGAACATTTGACATTTGAGGAGTTGAGCTTTAATCTCTACTAACGGTGTCCGAATCTGACCCACACTGGTTATTAAGTAAGACGACTTGTCTTCTTCAATAGCATTGATTCTGGGACCTCCGTGGTGTGGCATAGGGTTTTTGTTAACATTTGGTGGTGGTGCAAAGTTTAGAGCCTTAGAATCTACCAAGTCTTGTACCTTCATGTGCAAGGCTCTGCACTTCTCTGTACTATGGCCAGGTGCGTTGGAATGGAATGCACATCTGGCGTTGATGTCGTAGTTTCTGGGTAGACTGTTAGGATCCGGAGGTGCCAATGTCCTTAGCTCAACTAGGTTGAGTTTCAAGAGTTGTGGCAGTAATGTGGCATAGGGCATAGGGATCGGATCGATCACCCTATTAGCCTGAGGTGGCCTCTGTTGATATGGCCTTTGCTGACTGTTGCTGTTGGCATTGTTGTAGTTTCTTGGAGGATACTGAGTTTGTTGCTGGTACTGAGGTTGTTGCTGATAATTTTGTTGCGGTGGTTGATAAGCTGGTTGTGGATGAGCTGGAGCGGGAATGGTGACTGCTGCCACAGACCTATGAACATATTGGGGCCTGCCCCTGTTGGTGTGGATAGCATTGGTCTCACCAGTTCTTCTTGGGCCTACAAAAGGCTTCTTTGGGTTGCTGGATGAGCTTGCACCGTTGTCTGAGATCTTACCCATCTTCAATAGGCTTTCAATTCTCTCCCCGGCTATGACCACATCTGCAAAGCTGGTAGATGAGAAAGCAGCTAGCCTATCAATGTAAGTTCCTTGGAGGGTGTTCATAAACATATCAGCCATCTCCCTCTCTGACATAGGTGGCTGGACAGCAGCAGCCAATTGCCTCCACCTTTGAGCATACTCTCGGAAGCTTTCCCTAGATGATTGTGACATTCCCATTAGGAGGGTCCTGTTGGGTGCCATATCCAAATTATACTGGTACTGTTTGATAAAGGCCTCTGCCAGGTCCTTCCAGCACCTAATGGTTGCTCTTGTCAGATGAGAGTACCATTCTCTTGAAGCCCCTGTTAAGCTATCCTCGAAATAGAACATCCAAAGCTTCTCGTCCATGGTATAGGCCTTCAGCCTTCCCAAGAAAGATTGCAAGTGGGTCCGGGGACAGGAAGTCCCATTATACTTCTCAAAGCATGGTGGTTTAAATTTGTGGGGGATCCTGACCCCGTCTACCAAGCCCATATCCATAACATCAAATCCCAAAGAATTTTGAGACTCTAAAGACCTTAATTTCTCAGCTATCTCATCCAGCCTTCTGTCATAGGCTTCCTCCCCAGCTCCCATCACTGTGAACTGATCTTCCTGGGGGTCTTCTTGCAGTACTCTCCCTGCTGTGGCAGTCCCTTGTATATTGACAGGGATGTTGATCTCTGGATGCTGGTGGGGTCCAAAGACTGGGGGATTGACATGAGGTTGGACTCTTTCATTGTTGCTTGTCCCAGCAGTCCCTGGATGATGGTCTTCCTGATTCCTCCCTTCTACCAGTGCTCTCAACCTCTCCTGGCTTTGAGCCATATTGTTCATCACCTCCATAAATTGTGTCATCTGAGTCCTCATTTCCAATCTTTCATTGGCCATTTGGTTCCTGACCTCTGTAAGGTCCTGCTGTACCTGATCCATCTGTATTCCCGGAAGATTGTTGCGGGTTGGATATCTATGTGGACGGTTGAGTGGGAACCCTCGTCGTCGAGCAATAATTCCTGAGTTCACAACAGAGTTAGTAGCAATAAAACAAAAACCTACAAAACAAAACAAAGGTTAGTATGCAATGCAGTATGTCTATTTGTTTCCAAGGTATCCGGCTTGGCACTTGGTTTTGACCTTCCCAGACCCTGAAGAAGATGCTTGTGATGTTGCTTGAAGAATTCAGATGAAACAAACCAACACATACATTACAAAAAGTAAATGGTACATAGTTTTTCTTACAATACACGCCCTCTGAGGGGTCAAAAATACAACATAAAGAAAAGTACATAAAATGAAAGCAACAACAAGCAAAAGTCAGACATCAAGACCAAACTCATCCTCCTGAACTTCCTTGAGAAGTGCTTCAGTCACAGGATCAGCTGGACGCTCTGTAAGGTTCCTGATGAGAAGATTCCTTGTGGCAATAGCTGTAGTTAGCTTCTTGTGCTGACTTTGGTCCTTAGACCTCTTCACACCAGCTCTAATCTTCAATTCTGAGATCTCTCTCCGGGCTGCTGCCAGGGCTTCCTGTTGCTCTTTTGCACTAGCTTCCAGTTGCTCAATCTTATCCTGAGTCCTTTTGTCCTTTTGAGTACGGGCTTCAGTGATCCTGACCCACCTAGCCTGACTCTCCTTCAGATACAAATCAGTCCTGGCCTTTTGGAACTGAGCTTCCTTGCAAGCATTCTTCAAGATTTGTTCTCCAGCTCTAGACTTCTTAATATAATCCTCAGACTTCTCAATTCTAGCCAAATGCTCCACCTTTAGCTTTTCTAACCTTTCAATGTCCAAGCGACCATCACTCCTCTCCCAGAGGGTCTTCTGTAGAGCCTGAGTCAACTTCTCATTTCTCTCTTTCAATTTCTCAAACTCCTCCAAACTGACAGTGACAGGAGGTGGTGCTGTGGAAGGTCCAGGCATATCTTCAATAGTGAAAGGCATTCCAGATAACTGAGCCCTGGCATGAGACCACTCATAGTACTGGGCTGAGGCTACATTATTGCATTTCCCAAGAATGATTACCCCCTTAGTCTGTACATTGTCCCAGGCCCAGGCTGCTTGCCTGACAATAGCCAGATTAGGCTTGATTTCACAATAGAGGGTCTCAGTCAGATCCTGTGCTCTAGGGGGATGGACCAATGCATAACCCAGTTGTCTTTTGAAAAGCAGAGGGCTGTAATTGATGCACCCTTTCACTCCAATCAGAGGCACATTGGGAAATTGCCCACAGCTTGTAATGATGTCTCTGCCCTTAGTACTCTGAGTACACCATCTGATATCATCTGAGGTTAGAGCAACAAGCCTCCTAGCCCAGTTTTTCTGCTGGTGAGGGTTCAAGAATGCATCAGTCTTTGGCAGATGCTTGAGCAGCCAAGTATGGAACAAAGGAGCACAGCATCTCACTAGTCTTCCCCTTTGCTTTTCATTCCTTTGATGGACAGAGTAATAAAGATCTCCCAGTAAGGTGGGTACTGGGTTTCTCAGGATGAAAAGATGGATTGCACTCTTGCTAACAAACCTAGGCTCATCTGCAAAAAGTATGACCCCATATATGCTAAGGGCCAACAAAGCACAGACTGCCTTCCACTCCCCCAGGGAGGCCTTCAGACGAGCTTGAGAAGTCAAGAAATCCATATGAAAACCAGAGACTCCAGCTTTAGATGTCAAATTTTGCCCAATCAGAACTGGTTCCAGATGTAAAGCTCTTGCTATCTCCTCATCACTTGGGAAAGCCATCTCAGGGTTGAAAGGGATTCCACCCCTGATGGGTGCACCAACCAATGATGAGTATTCCTCCAACAATGGTCCCAGCTGAAAATTCTGAAATGTGAAGCATCTTAGAGGAGGATCATAGAACTGCAGGCAAGTATGTATCAAGCTCCTTTGTGAAGGGTCCAAATCCCATACCACATCAAGGATTCCTCCATAATGTTCTCTGAAATATGGTATATGGTCTGGAGTAATCAGGGTCTGAATCCTCCTGATGCTAGCTAGCTCAGGCTCAAAGAAGTGGTAGGAGATGTTACTTTTCTTAGGTGCCATGTTGCTGAAGAATGGGTGTTGATGATGATGACTGAGGACAACACTGAAGATGGGCCACTGACAGGCTGAGACTAGTGATGCAGGTAGCAGATAGCTGAAGCAAGTGTTGATGAAGATAAGTCTAAGCTGATGATGGGGTCAAAACCAAGCCAAAATGATAGGATGGATACCCTGAAAAACAAATAAACACATGTTAGAATGATGCAATGAGGATGTATGCAAATGATATGCAAGGGTTTGTGACTGAGCTGGATCTGATCAAGTGCTCTGATATAAGTCCATGTAGGTCAAGAAATCCAGATGGAGGTTCATAAGTCCAGTAACCAAGGTGGGGGACTCAAATAAAGAGTCACATGTCCAGGGTTTAGAATCACAAGAACTGTTCCAAAATGGAGTACTCTTAATTAATCAAAGTAACAGGGTATTCTGAGGCCAAGTGTACCTGCAAACCTGTAAACAGCCCAACCCCCTCACAGGTGGTGTTCTAAAACAAGGATCCTCAGACTTGGATCAGTTATGAGAAGTGTAAACACTTCTAACCCGGAGGTACAATGTTTACAATAACCATAAAAGATCCTCCTCTAATTCACCTCAGTTTCTGAAGGTCAATACTAATGGTCATCCAGACTTGGCAGGCTTCCCAGACAGCCCTAGTACTGCAGGAAATCTGCAACACAGAGTTCTCAAGAAGAAACCCATATCTGAACCGTGTTTCATATTCCCGCACCAGACCGAGATGGAATGGGAAAGAATATGAACCACTCTAGCCTAGGTGTCACTCAGGTCCCAGGTATAGGACCTCACCTCTCAATAGAACACCCACCCACCAAAGCAACAAAACAGATCCAGCCAGCACAGTATGACAATATGATATATGTAAAGCTATAAAGAAAACAATAAACAACTGTACATAAAGCAATAAAATACATATACAAACACAAATAGCACATAACACCCCAGTAAACACAAATCAATCAAGCGCTAGGAGGAACCCAAAAAAAAACCAGAAGCCCTGGTTACAGTTTACTATTCCCCAGCAGAGTCGCCAAGCTGTTGCTCCCGATAAATGGGAAATAGGCCCAGATAAAAGTACAGACGCGAACGGTCGGCGAGAGGGACAATGAGAACACACAGCAGTGAACTCACTGGAAAAGAAAAGAGTCGCCAACTAGGCATTTTTATCCCGGAGGAAAGGCAATGCTGCATAGACCTAGAAAGATATGGATAAGACGGTTGCGAACCAGAGAGACTGAGAAAGGGGGTTAGTTACAACCTGGGAAGGTATTAGCACCCAGATTGTCCGCCGTACTCGACGGGATCCACGCTTAAAAGATTTGTGTTTTAAAGGGGTGGTGTCAGTGCAATTTGTGTGTAAAAGAGCTGGAAAGAGATGTACATGTGTTAGTGTAAAAGAAGTGAAGTGTATAAGTGAAGTGTCAGTGTAAGAACAAAGATGAAATGCTCATGATAATGAGGCTAAAGAATAAGGCTGGGAGGAGGGGAATGTACAGAGACTTTTGTTCGATAACTGTTAAGTTATGCCTACGTATCCTCTCGTGCAATGAGGAAGTCAGAACACCGTAGTTCGACCCAAAGAGACTGAAGAATGAATTGACTTGTGAACTGCTTGCTTGTCTATGCTCAAGTGTATGACCTGTCTGGCTCAGGTGCTAACTGTCTTGCATTAGACGGAAGAAGCGAGTTCTCGTTTGTGAGTGAATGAGATGAGAAAAGAATCCCGGAGGAGACGATTATTGTTTGTTTTTGAGTTTTCAATCTTTTATTGCTTTTTGAAAGTTTGTCGTAAGTTGATGAGCTTAAGCCTGAACCAATGGATTTAGTAAACTCATCACATCTTCCCTCTGTTTAGGGGTAATGAGAATACCTTAAGTGTGAAGTCAGATTCTCACACTTAATCACCTTTGATGCAGGATTAAGATCATTAACCTACTTATGATTATTTAGATGTTTTTGGTGTTTTTGTTTAGTGTTAAGTAATGAGATTAAGCCATAATCAGGGATTAAACAGACTCATTACACCATCCTAATAGAAGGATAATAGATGAGAATGTTTAAGCTGAGGAAAGCTCCTCAACTTAATCCATGATTAGGGATTAAACTCATGACAAAACAAAGCCTTTATTAAGTGGATTTTAGTTAATGGTATGATGATGAAGTGATTTTTTAGGGTTTGTAAGACAACTTGAGGAGGACTTGTCCATTAACACTAGGGTTAGTCCTTCTTAACCAATTAAGGAAGAATTAGAACCCTAATGCAAGGCCCAAGTTACAAGTGTGATGTCTTGATGATTATTAGATGGATTGATTAAAGGAGTCAAACACATTAAGGGTTTAACACTTAGGATTAAAGTTATACACTCCATCCTAATAGAAGGATGCAGGCATAAGCTTAATCACAAAGCCTTAAAACCTTTAGGGTTTAGTCCCTGATTATGAGATGAGAAGAGAAGACTCAAAGAGACACAAAGTTAAAAACTAAGTGGGGGACTAATCAAAACCCTAATCATTGTCATGCTTGGTTGTTCCTAAGGTTTGTGAGGTTTACAAGAGAAGTCTTCAGAGGAACCACCAGGAAGCAGATGAAAGGATCAGGAGAAGCAAAGTAACTTGCTTCATTGAAGAAGACAAGTCACTTGAAGAAAGAAAGTAAGAAGAAGAAGAATGAGCAAGCTCAATCTCAAACACAAAACAAAATGCAACAAGGATGCATAAAAGAGATGAAAAGAAGTTGTGAGAAGTGAAGGCAAATTCACTTCTCAAGATAACTTACCACCTGAAAAATTAGTGAAAGAAATGCAATGCAATGCAAAATGAGATGAAATGGCATGAGTCAAACCAAAACCAGAAGCACATTCATGATGATAATGATGCTATGAGATGATGTAAACATGTGACAAGGCAAGGGGATGATCATACAAGCTCATGAATGCAAATGAAGCAAGTTAGGAAACATGATCATACATGAAAAGTTATGAAATGCAAATGGCATACAACATGGCAAATGCAAGATGCAATGATCAAACATGCTTTCAATATGTCTTAAGATGTTCAATGAACCAAATGGATGCACAAAATGCTATGGCAAGTCAAGGTATGAATGCAAATTCAAGATGGATACATATGGAAGCCCAAATTAGGGTTTATGATCAAAGCATCAAACACAAACCAAAATCAGAAGCAAAAAATAGGATAAAAAATTGAAAATGCACTCAAAGGACCTCTAACCCTATACTAACTCACTGCCCAAAGGAGAAGTTTCAACTCTTAACCAAATTCAAGTTATGATTTTTCTAAGTTTTCTAGGGTTTTAGGGTTCCTTGACAAGAAAAATGCCAAACAAATGGAAAATGTAAGATCAATTCATGCCAAATTAATCTCACAAACTACATGATATGCATAACACAATGCAAAAAGAATCAAAGTCCAACTCTTTAGGGTTAGGCAGAAATGATTTTTGGAAGTTTAGATCAAAATAATGCACCAAAATGGTTTTAATTCCATGAAAAATTCTCAAAATGCATCAAGATCATAAAGAAATTTGGTTTGAGGGTTGGACAATGTTTCTAAATGTTTTTAAATGTTTCATGAATTTTTTGGTGATTTTTAAATACCTAAAAGTATTTTTAATTAATTAATTCTCATTAATTAATTAAAAAGAAACTTTTAAATATTTAGAAATACTTTTTTAATGCTAAAAATAAAAATAAAAATATTTTTGTGTTCTGAAATTGAATAATAACTTGTACAAAAAATTTCAGATTTCTTAATGCATTTTTGCTATTTTAAATAAATTGTAGAAATCAAATGAAATAAAAGGAAAATAAAATGAATTTAAATGCTGGAAAAGAAAAGTCAACAGATCTGATGGCTCTCATTCAAACTCACACGCGCGCGTTTTGACTTGGCGCCACATCCAAGGGCCAGAATTCAAACTTGCTAATTACACTGATTAAGCCCTAATTTTGCCCTAATGACTTTCAGATGACCGGAACAGTGGTTCCGGTCATCTTCTCCGGCGAGCTCAAATGCTAAATAATTCTACAAGCTATGAAAATGAAAACTAACTAACCAGAAATCATCCCCACGTTAAAACGATTCAAACCCCTCACTCAAACATCATTTATCATTCATAATCAGAGAGAATCGAATCAAAATAGTTTCTAGGGCAAAAATTTCAGAACACGATTAAACTCTCATCTCTCCACCATTTTCAAAACTAATGACATCAGAGTGATCAGGAGAACACATAGAATCTATTTAGAACTTAAAAAAAGATTTCTGGAAAAAATGTTCTTGAGCTACCTGAGTTTTGAAGCTTTCAGTTCACAGCTTTCTGGGTGCTTTCCTTTGTGCTATCCACTCCTCTTGTGCTCCTGATGAACCCTTGATGCTTAGAAAAGATTTATGTTGGCTGGTTTGAGAGTTTGAACAGGTTCTGTTCAAGCTCAGGTGAGAATCGTGTTTGGCTTATGTGGTGTTTCAAGGGTGAATGAAGGCAGGGAAATGATCAGGAGGATGTGGTGATGAGTTCTATGAAGTGTGTTTGTGAGTTGGTGGCTTGTTTTCTGAGTTTCGAAGGTTTTTGCTCCAAGGGTGGAAAATGGGAAAGTGATGCTCTTGCTGGTTTCAGGCTTGCTGGCTATATGAAATGTCTTGCTTTTTGTTTGCATAAACAAATGGGATTGGTCAGAAGATGTGACCTGTACTTTAGTGATAGGTGTAGCTACTTTTGCAAATATGTCAACTTCTTGTAAGAGAGGTGTCGCTCCCGATAAATGGGAAATAGGCCCAGATAAAGGTACAGACGCGAACGGTCGGCGAGAGGGACAATGAGAACACACAGCAGTGAACTCACTGGAAAAGAAAAGAGTCGCCAGCTAGGCATTTTTATCCCGGAGGAAAGGCAATGCTGCATAGACCTAGAAAGATATGGATAAGACGGTTGCGAACCAGAGAGACTGAGAAAGGGGGTTAGTTACAACCTGGGAAGGTATTAGCACCCAGATTGTCCGCCGTACTCGACGGGATCCACGCTTAAAAGATTTGTGTTTTAAAGGGGTGGTGTCAGTGCAATTTGTGTGTAAAAGAGCTGGAAAGAGATGTACATGTGTTAGTGTAAAAGAAGTGAAGTGTATAAGTGAAGTGTCAGTGTAAGAACAAAGATGAAATGCTCATGATAATGAGGCTAAAGAATAAGGCTGGGAGGAGGGGAATGTACAGAGACTTTTGTTCGATAACTGTTAAGTTATGCCTACGTATCCTCTCGTGCAATGAGGAAGTCAGAACACCGTAGTTCGACCCAAAGAGACTGAAGAATGAATTGACTTGTGAACTGCTTGCTTGTCTATGCTCAAGTGTATGACCTGTCTGGCTCAGGTGCTAACTGTCTTGCATTAGACGGAAGAAGCGAGTTCTCGTTTGTGAGTGAATGAGATGAGAAAAGAATCCCGGAGGAGACGATTGTTGTTTGTTTTTGAGTTTTCAATCTTTTATTGCTTTTTGAAAGTTTGTCGTAAGTTGATGAGCTTAAGCCTGAACCAATGGATTTAGTAAACTCATCACATCTTCCCTCTGTTTAGGGGTAATGAGAATACCTTAAGTGTGAAGTCAGATTCTCACACTTAATCACCTTTGATGCAGGATTAAGATCATTAACCTACTTATGATTATTTAGATGTTTTTGGTGTTTTTGTTTAGTGTTAAGTAATGAGATTAAGCCATAATCAGGGATTAAACAGACTCATTACACCATCCTAATAGAAGGATAATAGATGAGAATGTTTAAGCTGAGGAAAGCTCCTCAACTTAATCCATGATTAGGGATTAAACTCATGACAAAACAAAGCCTTTATTAAGTGGATTTTAGTTAATGGTATGATGATGAAGTGATTTTTTAGGGTTTGTAAGACAACATGAGGAGGACTTGTCCATTAACACTAGGGTTAGTCCTTCTTAACCAATTAAGGAAGAATTAGAACCCTAATGCAAGGCCCAAGTTACAAGTGTGATGTCTTGATGATTATTAGATGGATTGATTAAAGGAGTCAAACACATTAAGGGTTTAACACTTAGGATTAAAGTTATACACTCCATCCTAATAGAAGGATGCAGGCATAAGCTTAATCACAAAGCCTTAAAACCTTTAGGGTTTAGTCCCTGATTATGAGATGAGAAGAGAAGACTCAAAGAGACACAAAGGTAAAAACTAAGTGGGGGACTAATCAAAACCCTAATAATTGTCAAGCTTGGTTGTTCCTAAGGTTTGTGAGGTTTACAAGAGAAGTCTTCAGAGGAACCACCAGGAAGCAGATGAAAGGATCAGGAGAAGCAAAGTAACTTGCTTCATTGAAGAAGACAAGTCACTTGAAGAAAGAAAGTAAGAAGAAGAAGAATGAGCAAGCTCAATCTCAAACACAAAACAAAATGCAACAAGGATGCATAAAAGAGATGAAAAGAAGTTGTGAGAAGTGAAGGCAAATTCACTTCTCAAGATAACTTACCACCTGAAAAATTAGTGAAAGAAATGCAATGCAATGCAAAATGAGATGAAATGGCATGAGTCAAACCAAAACCAGAAGCACATTCATGATGATAATGATGCTATGAGATGATGTAAACATGTGACAAGGCAAGGGGATGATCATACAAGCTCATGAATGCAAATGAAGCAAGTTAGGAAACATGATCATACATGAAAAGTTATGAAATGCAAATGGCATACAACATGGCAAATGCAAGATGCAATGATCAAACATGCTTTCAATATGTCTTAAGATGTTCAATGAACCAAATGGATGCACAAAATGCTATGGCAAGTCAAGGTATGAATGCAAATTCAAGATGGATACATATGGAAGCCCAAATTAGGGTTTATGATCAAAGCATCAAACACAAACCAAAATCAGAAGCAAAAAATAGGATAAAAAATTGAAAATGCACTCAAAGGACCTCTAACCCTATACTAACTCACTGCCCAAAGGAGAAGTTTCAACTCTTAACCAAATTCAAGTTATGATTTTTCTAAGTTTTCTAGGGTTTTAGGGTTCCTTGACAAGAAAAATGCCAAACAAATGGAAAATGTAAGATCAATTCATGCCAAATTAATCTCACAAACTACATGATATGCATAACACAATGCAAAAAGAATCAAAGTCCAACTCTTTAGGGTTAGGCAGAAATGATTTTTGGAAGTTTAGATCAAAATAATGCACCAAAATGGTTTTAATTCCATGAAAAATTCTCAAAATGCATCAAGATCATAAAGAAATTTGGTTTGAGGGTTGGACAATGTTTCTAAATGTTTTTAAATGTTTCATGAATTTTTTGGTGATTTTTAAATACCTAAAAGTATTTTTAATTAATTAATTCTCATTAATTAATTAAAAAGAAACTTTTAAATATTTAGAAATACTTTTTTAATGCTAAAAATAAAAATAAAAATATTTTTGTGTTCTGAAATTGAATAATAACTTGTACAAAAAATTTCAGATTTCTTAATGCATTTTTGCTATTTTAAATAAATTGTAGAAATCAAATGAAATAAAAGGAAAATAAAATGAATTTAAATGCTGGAAAAGAAAAGTCAACAGATCTGATGGCTCTCATTCAAACTCACACGCGCGCGTTTTGACTTGGCGCCACATCCAAGGGCCAGAATTCAAACTTGCTAATTACACTGATTAAGCCCTAATTTTGCCCTAATGACTTTCAGATGACCGGAACAGTGGTTCCGGTCATCTTCTCCGGCGAGCTCAAATGCTAAATAATTCTACAAGCTATGAAAATGAAAACTAACTAACCAGAAATCATCCCCACGTTAAAACGATTCAAACCCCTCACTCAAACATCATTTATCATTCATAATCAGAGAGAATCGAATCAAAATAGTTTCTAGGGCAAAAATTTCAGAACACGATTAAACTCTCATCTCTCCACCATTTTCAAAACTAATGACATCAGAGTGATCAGGAGAACACATAGAATCTATTTAGAACTTAAAAAAAGATTTCTGGAAAAAATGTTCTTGAGCTACCTGAGTTTTGAAGCTTTCAGTTCACAGCTTTCTGGGTGCTTTCCTTTGTGCTATCCACTCCTCTTGTGCTCCTGATGAACCCTTGATGCTTAGAAAAGATTTATGTTGGCTGGTTTGAGAGTTTGAACAGGTTCTGTTCAAGCTCAGGTGAGAATCGTGTTTGGCTTATGTGGTGTTTCAAGGGTGAATGAAGGCAGGGAAATGATCAGGAGGATGTGGTGATGAGTTCTATGAAGTGTGTTTGTGAGTTGGTGGCTTGTTTTCTGAGTTTCGAAGGTTTTTGCTCCAAGGGTGGAAAATGGGAAAACGATGCTCTTGCTGGTTTCAGGCTTGCTGGCTATATGAAATGTCTTGCTTTTTGTTTGCATAAACAAATGGGATTGGTCAGAAGATGTGACCTGTACTTTAGTGATAGGTGTAGCTACTTTTGCAAATATGTCAACTTCTTGTAAGAGAGGTGTCGCTCCCGATAAATGGGAAATAGGCCCAGATAAAGGTACAGACGCGAACGGTCGGCGAGAGGGACAATGAGAACACACAGCAGTGAACTCACTGGAAAAGAAAAGAGTCGCCAGCTAGGCATTTTTATCCCGGAGGAAAGGCAATGCTGCATAGACCTAGAAAGATATGGATAAGACGGTTGCGAACCAGAGAGACTGAGAAAGGGGGTTAGTTACAAGCTGGGAAGGTATTAGCACCCAGATTGTCCGCCGTACTCGACGGGATCCACGCTTAAAAGATTTGTGTTTTAAAGGGGTGGTGTCAGTGCAATTTGTGTGTAAAAGAGCTGGAAAGAGATGTACATGTGTTAGTGTAAAAGAAGTGAAGTGTATAAGTGAAGTGTCAGTGTAAGAACAAAGATGAAATGCTCATGATAATGAGGCTAAAGAATAAGGCTGGGAGGAGGGGAATGTACAGAGACTTTTGTTCGATAACTGTTAAGTTATGCCTACGTATCCTCTCGTGCAATGAGGAAGTCAGAACACCGTAGTTCGACCCAAAGAGACTGAAGAATGAATTGACTTGTGAACTGCTTGCTTGTCTATGCTCAAGTGTATGACCTGTCTGGCTCAGGTGCTAACTGTCTTGCATTAGACGGAAGAAGCGAGTTCTCGTTTGTGAGTGAATGAGATGAGAAAAGAATCCCGGAGGAGACGATTGTTGTTTGTTTTTGAGTTTTCAATCTTTTATTGCTTTTTGAAAGTTTGTCGTAAGTTGATGAGCTTAAGCCTGAACCAATGGATTTAGTAAACTCATCACATCTTCCCTCTGTTTAGGGGTAATGAGAATACCTTAAGTGTGAAGTCAGATTCTCACACTTAATCACCTTTGATGCAGGATTAAGATCATTAACCTACTTATGATTATTTAGATGTTTTTGGTGTTTTTGTTTAGTGTTAAGTAATGAGATTAAGCCATAATCAGGGATTAAACAGACTCATTACACCATCCTAATAGAAGGATAATAGATGAGAATGTTTAAGCTGAGGAAAGCTCCTCAACTTAATCCATGATTAGGGATTAAACTCATGACAAAACAAAGCCTTTATTAAGTGGATTTTAGTTAATGGTATGATGATGAAGTGATTTTTTAGGGTTTGTAAGACAACATGAGGAGGACTTGTCCATTAACACTAGGGTTAGTCCTTCTTAACCAATTAAGGAAGAATTAGAACCCTAATGCAAGGCCCAAGTTACAAGTGTGATGTCTTGATGATTATTAGATGGATTGATTAAAGGAGTTAAACACATTAAGGGTTTAACACTTAGGATTAAAGTTATACACTCCATCCTAATAGAAGGATGCAGGCATAAGCTTAATCACAAAGCCTTAAAACCTTTAGGGTTTAGTCCCTGATTATGAGATGAGAAGAGAAGACTCAAAGAGACACAAAGGTAAAAACTAAGTGGGGGACTAATCAAAACCCTAATCATTGTCATGCTTGGTTGTTCCTAAGGTTTGTGAGGTTTACAAGAGAAGTCTTCAGAGGAACCACCAGGAAGCAGATGAAAGGATCAGGAGAAGCAAAGTAACTTGCTTCATTGAAGAAGACAAGTCACTTGAAGAAAGAAAGTAAGAAGAAGAAGAATGAGCAAGCTCAATCTCAAACACAAAACAAAATGCAGCAAGGATGCATAAAAGAGATGAAAAGAAGTTGTGAGAAGTGAAGGCAAATTCATTACTCAAGATAACTTACCACCTGAAAAATTAGTGAAAGAAATGCAATGCAATGCAAAATGAGATGAAATGGCATGAGTCAAACCAAAACCAGAAGCACATTCATGATGATAATGATGCTATGAGATGATGTAAACATGTGACAAGACAAGGGGATGATCATACAAGCTCATGAATGCAAATGAAGCAAGTTAGGAAACATGATCATACATGAAAAGTTATGAAATGCAAATGGCATACAACATGGCAAATGCAAGATGCAATGATCAAACATGCTTTCAATATGTCTTAAGATGTTCAATGAACCAAATGGATGCACAAAATGCTATGGCAAGTCAAGGTATGAATGCAAATGCAAGATGGATACATATGGAAGCCCAAATTAGGGTTTATGATCAAAGCATCAAACACAAACCAAAATCAGAAGCAAACAATGGGATAAAAAATTGAAAATGCACTCAAAGGACCCCTAACCCTATACTAACTCACTGCCCAAAGGAGAAGTTTCAACTCTTAACCAAATTCAAGTTATGATTTTTCTAAGTTTTCTAGGGTTTTAGGGTTCCTTGACAAGAAAAATGCCAAACAAATGGAAACTGTAAGATCAATTCATGCCAAATTAATCTCACAAACTACATGATATGCATAACACAATGCAAAAAGAATCAAAGTCCAACTCTTTAGGGTTAGGCAGAAATGATTTTTGGAAGTTTAGATCAAAATAATGCACCAAAATGGTTTTAATTCCATGAAAAATTCTCAAAATGAATCAAGATCATAAAGAAATTTGGTTTGAGGGTTGGACAATGTTTCTTAATGTTTTTAAATGTTTCATGAATTTTTTGGTGATTTTTAAATACCTAAAAGTATTTTTAATTAATTAATTCTCATTAATTAATTAAAAAGAAACTTTTAAATATTTAGAAATACTTTTTTAATGCTAAATATAAAAATAAAAATATTTTTGTGTTCTGAAATTGAATAATAACTTGTACAAAAAATTTCAGATTTCTTAATGCATTTTTGCTATTTTAAATAAATTGTAGAAATCAAATGAAATAAAAGGAAAATAAAATGAATTTAAATGCTGGAAAAGAAAAGTCAACAGATCTGATGGCTCTCATTCAAACTCACACGCGCGCGTTTTGACTTGGCGCCACATCCAAGGGCCAGAATTCAAACTTGCTAATTACACTGATTAAGCCCTAATTTTGCCCTAATGACTTTCAGATGACCGGAACAGTGGTTCCGGTCATCTTCTCCGGCGAGCTCAAATGCTAAATCATTCTACAAGCTATGAAAATGAAAACTAACTAACCAGAAATCATCCCCACCTTAAAACGATTCAAACCCCTCACTCAAACATCATTTATCATTCATAATCAGAGAGAATCGAATCAAAATAGTTTCTAGGGCAAAAATTTCAGAACACGATTAAACTCTCATCTCTCCACCATTTTCAAAACTAATGACATCAGAGTGATCAGGAGAACACATAGAATCTATTTAGAACTTAAAAAAAGATTTCTGGAAAAAATGTTCTTGAGCTACCTGAGTTTTGAAGCTTTCAGTTCACAGCTTTCTGGGTGCTTTCCTTTGTGCTATCCACTCCTCTTGTGCTCCTGATGAACCCTTGATGCTTAGAAAAGATTTATGTTGGCTGGTTTGAGAGTTTGAACAGGTTCTGTTCAAGCTCAGGTGAGAATCGTGTTTGGCTTATGTGGTGTTTCAAGGGTGAATGAAGGCAGGGAAATGATCAGGATGATGTGGTGATGAGTTCTATGAAGTGTGTTTGTGAGTTGGTGGCTTGTTTTCTGAGTTTCGAAGGTTTTTGCTCCAAGGGTGGAAAATGGGAAAGTGATGCCCTTGCTGGTTTCAGGCTTGCTGGCTATATGAAATGTCTTGCTTTTTGTTTGCATAAACAAATGGGATTGGTCAGAAGATGTGACCTGTGCTTTAGTGATAGGTGTAGCTACTTTTGCAAATATGTCAACTTCTTGTAAGAGAGGGCATGGGCAACTTCTAGCCAAGTACAAAGGGCTTGTCTGGCGCAGCATGGCATGAGGGAAAGGCTAGTGTGATTCAGCAGGCTAGGCAGCAAGTGGATGAAGTGTGATCATTGGTTTTGCAACTTGCTTGCTTTTGCTTTCCATGAAAATATCTTGCCTCACAAGCCATGAAACATGAGAAACTCTTGGTCCATTCTGATTTTTAGGTCACATGTGATGTTTGTGTAATGGTTTGACATGAATTAGAAGTCACAAATGCCTTTGGTACAAGATTTTGCAAATTTCTCATTTGGTGCATATCTTGGAATTTAGTGATTTTTGCTAACTTTGATGCACCATAACTTTTGATCCAAAATGAATTAGGTCATGTTCTTGTACTTTTTGAAAAGGGAAATATCTAACCTACAACTTTCATGACCAAAGTGTTTCCATTTGAAGCATTTTTGGATCAAAAAGTAAGGGTTGAAAAAGTTGCATAAAATGACATTTCATTAAAAGTCAACCTTGCCCAAAAAAGTCAACTTTGCAAGAACTTCAAATTCTTGAATTTTGTGAACTTCAAACTTCTTCCATGATCAAATAAAGATCATATACACTCAAAATGATGAAGATCACCCCTTGGTTGGGTCATTGGGGGCCTCAGATGCCCTGATTTTGCACTGACTTGTCTGAAAAGTCAACTCTTGATCAGATGACTTCCCCATGGAATTTCTTCATGAAAATTGATATGCATACTCCCTATACCATATAGAGACCAATAGAAACAAGAATGACCAAAAAAATTGGAGTTATGGCCTCTGAAACCAAAACCCTAATTTCAGGTCATCTGTGCAGTCAAACTTGGCTCTGCTTCCATACCAAACCCAGTTCTTGTGATTCTTTGGCATTCTTGACTTTGAGGGGATGTAATATGATATAAGGACACACATGGACCCTTTTGAAGTGATTGGTGGCCTTTGGGGTGGCCCAAGAAGCTTCTGGATTGCTCAGATCACAAACCCTAGATGCAGATGCCTTAGAATCTATGTAGTGGATCAAAAATGGGATATGAGATGGTATGATTGAGTTTATGCATATGAAAAGATCACAAGCCATGATGTGAATGGGAGAGGGCAAATTTGGGGTGTTTACAGCTGCCCCTATTCAAACATGAGTTAGCTGTGCAGGATGTAAGCAGCGGCTTAACAGGCTAACAAGATAACTTGTGGTTGAATACCAAAGACAGTCCAAAATTTGCACTCACAGAATGAAGAAGAAAAGGGATATAGATTTGTAAAAATAAAGTATATCGTAAAGTGTGGGCGACGGAGGACGACCGTCGAGCAAAGGACGACTGCTGGAGAACAAACAATGACGGGGACGGCCGACATGCTGGGAAAAATGCGAAAAATAAAGCAATGATGGGGACGGCCGACATGCTGGGGATAAAAGGTAAAGCAAAGACGGGGACGACCGACTAACTGGGAAAATAAGGGATTATGATGGGGACGGCCATCAAGTAAAGCTGTAAAGTTCTCTGGGGATCGAATGAAACATGACGGGGACGGCCATCAAGTTCATAAAGCAGAGTAACCAACGATGGGGACGGCCATCGGGCTAAAAAGAAAAGGGACCACGACGGCCATCGGGTTAAAGAATAAATGAAATAAACAGATGATGAGGTACGGTCATCAAAGGTGAAGGACGATCACCTAGCAGGGGACGACTGCTCTGTTGGGGTTAAGATCAGGGACGATCATCTTAGGTGGAGGACGACCACCTGGCAGGGTACGGCTGCCGAAAATATCGCGACATAGGACGAATGCCGGATAAAAGGTCAACGATGGGGACGGCCATCGGATGAGCATGATGGAGGACGACCATCAAGAGGTGGAGGACGACCACCTAGCAGGGGACGACTGCTCTCAAGGTTTGTCATGACGTAGGACGAACGCTAGATAACCATAGTCAACAATGGGGACGGCCATTGGATAAAAATGATGAAGGACGATCATCAAAAGGTGGAGGACGACCACCTAGCAGGGGACGGCTGCCAAACATCACGACATAGGACGAATGTCGGATAGAAGTAAACGATGGGGACGGCCATCGGATGAGCATGACGGAGGACGACCATCAAGAGGTGGAGGACGACCACCTAGCAGGGTACGGCTGCTCTCAGGGTTTATCATGACATAGGACGAATGTCAGATAAAAAGAAATAGTGTTGGGGAATAGTAAACACGGACGAGTGTTTACAATCCAAAAATAAAAGGTATAAGTGTTTAGATGTTGTTTATAGATTAAAGATGCGAACGAGCATCCTCAAGACTATGATACGGACGAGTATCAGGTAGAAACAAGTACCGACACATGTTCAGAGACGATGATACGGATGAGTATCGGCTGGTTAACAGAGAACACGGACGAGTGTTGAATCTGAAGGGACTCTTCTGGGGAATAGTAGACACGGACGAGTATCTATATTCAAGAAGACATGAGTGTTTGACACAGTGTATGGATTAAAGATGCGGACGAGTATCCTTAAGACTATGATACGGACGAGTATCATGTAGAAACAAACGCTTGAAGCATGTTCTGAGATGATGGTACGGACGAGTACCAACTGGTTAACAGAGAACACGGACGAGTGTTGAATCTGTGGGGATGCAAGTGGTGTATACAAGATACGGACGAGTATCTGTATAAGTATGAGTAGTAAGTATGAGTGATGTATAGGTGAATGTTCCATCTGCTGGGGAGAGTGTGACACGGACGAGTGTCAAAAGAAGAAGAGTATAATATAGACAAGTATCTGGTATACTGTCGCTCCCGATAAATGGGACTGGGCCCAAATAAAGGTACTGACGCGAACGGTCGGAGAAAGGGACAATGAGAACACACAGCAGTGGACCCACTGGAGATGAATAGAGTCGCCAGCTAGGCATTTTTATCCCGGAGGAAAGGCAATGCTGCATAGACCTAGAAAAAGATGGATAAGACGGTTGCGAACCAGAGAGACTGAGAAAGGGGGTTGGTTACAACCTGGGAAGGTATTAGCACCCAGATTGTCCGCCGTACTCGACGGGATCCACGCTTAAAAGATTTGTGTTTTAAAGGGGTAGTGTCAGTGCAATTTATGTATAAAATAGCTGGAAAAGAATGTACAGGTGTCAGTGTAAAAGAAAATGAAGTGTATGAGTGAAGTGTCAGTGTAAGAATGAGAATGAGTTGCTCATGATAATGAGGCTAAAGAATGGAGCTGGAAGGAGGGGGAATATACAGAGACTTTTGTTCGATAACTGTTAAGTTATGCCTACGTATCCTCTCGTGCAATGAGGAAGTCAGAACACCGTAGTTCGACCCAAAGAGACTGAAAGGTGAATTGACTTGTGAACTGCTTACTTGTCTATGCTCAAGTGTATGACCTATCTGGCCCAGGTGCAAACTGTCTTGCATTAGACGGAAGAAGCGAACTCTCGTTTGTGAGTGAATGAGGTGAGAAAAGAATCCCGGAGGAGACGATTATTGTTTGTTTCTTGTGTTTTCAGTCTTTTATTGCTTTTGAAGTTTGTCATAAGTTAATGAGCTTAAGCCTAAACCAATGGATTTAGTAAACTCATCACATCTTCCCTCTGTTTAGGGGTAATGAGAATACCTCAAGCGTGAAGTCAGATTCTCACACTTAATCACCTTTGGTGTAGGATTAAGATCATTAACCTACTTGTGATTAATTAGATGTTTTTGGTGTTTTTGTTTAGTGTTAAGTAATGAGGTTAAGCCATAATCAAGGATTAAACAGACTCCTTACACCATCCTAATAGAAGGATAACAGATGAGAATGTTTAAGCTGAGGAAAGCTCCTCAACTTAATCCATGATTAGGGATTAAACTCATGACAAAACAAACCTTTGATTAAGTGGACTTTATTCAATGGTGAGATGATGAAGTGAATTTTATGATTTGTAAGACAACTTGAGAGGGACTTGTCCATTAACACTAGGGTTAGTCCTTCTTAACCAATTAAGGAAGAATTAGAACCCTAATGCAAGGCCCAAGTTACAAGCTTGATGTCTTGATGATTATTAGATGAATTGATTAAAGGATTTAAACACATTAAGGGTTTAACACTTAGGATTAAAGTTATACACTCCATCCTAATAGAAGGATGCAGGCATAAACTTGATCACAAAGCCTTAAAGCCTTTAGGGTTTAGTCCTTGATTATGAGGTGAGAAGAGAAGACTCAATGAGACACAAAGGTAAAATCTAAATGGGGGACTAATCAAAACCCTAATTATTGTCATGCTTGGTTGTTCCTAAGGTTTGTGAGGTTTAACAAGAAAGATCTTCAATGGAACCACCAGGAAGCAGATGAAAGGATCAGGATAAGCAAAGTAACTTGCTTCATTTAAGAAGGCAAGTCACTTGAAGAAAGAAAGTAAGAAGAAGAAGAATGAGCAAGCTCAATCTCAAGCACATGATAAAATGCAGCAAGGGTGCATGAAAGGGAGATGAGAAGAAAGTATGAGAAGTGAAGGCAAATTCACTTCTCAGGATAACTTACCACCTGAAAAGTTAGAAAAGAAATGCAATGCAATGCAAAATGAGATGAGATGACATGATGAGAAACAAAACCAGAAGCATAAATGAGATGATAATGATGTTATGAGATTCTACAAACATGAGGCAGCACATGGAAATGTTCATACAAGCTCATGGGTGCAAATGAAGCAAGTTATGAACCATGAACATACATGAAAAGTTATGAAGTGCATATGGCATACAACATGGCAAATACATGATGCAATGATCAAACATGCTTTCAATATGTCTTATGATGCTGAGTGGATCACATGGAGGCATGAAATGTCATGGCAAGTCATGTTATGCAAGAAAATGCAAGGTGAAAGCATATGGAAGCCCAAATTAGGGTTTATGATCAAAGCAACAAACACAAACCAAAATCAGAAGCAAACAACATTATAAAAAATTGAAAATGCACTCAAAGGACCCCTAATCCTATACTAAACCACTTCCCAAAGGAGAAGTTCTAACTCTTAACCAAATTCAAGTCATGATTTTCCTAAGTTTTCTAGGGTTTTAGGGTTCCTTAACAAGAAAATTACCAAACAAATGGAAAATGAAAGATCAAATCATGGCCATTTAATCTCACAAACTACATGCTAAACACCATGCAATGCAAAAAGAATCAAAGTCCAACTCTTCATGGATAGGCAGAAATGATTTTTTGAAGTTTGGATCAAAATAATGCATAAAAATGATTTTAATTCAATGGAAAATTCTCAAAATGCATCAAGATCAAAAAATAAATTTGGTTTGAAGGTTGGACAATGTTTCTAAATGTCTTAAAACATTTCATGAATTTTTTGGTGATTTTTAAATACCTAAAAGTATTTTTAATAAATTAATTTCCATTAATCAATTAAGAATAAACTTTTAAATATTTAAAAATACTTTTTTAATGCAAAAAAATGAAAATAAAAATATTTTTGTGTTTTAAAAATTAATGAAACTCTTGACAAAATGTTTCATAATTTTTAAATGGTTTTTGCTATTTAAAATAAATTGTACAAATTAAATGAGAAAAATTGAAATAAAAAACAAAATAAATGGAAGTATGCAGAGAGAGAGGCTGAGATTGAATCTGGGTTTGGAAACATTGACTGCGCGCTAGATCTAATGGATCACATTCAAACCTGACTAATTAAATTATTAAACCTAATTAATATTAATTAATCCTAATTAATGGAAAATGACATGATCTCAGCCACACACTCACACGCGGGAAACAAGATCCAGTGGCTCACATTCAAACCTGGTGCCCTAACCCTAATTAACAACTAATTACTTTCAGGTGGCCGGAGAAGACTTCCGGTCATCTTCTCCGGCCAGCATCCTCCCTGAAAATTGCTATCTTCCACCCTAGCTCACTAAAACCTAATCTCTCTGCCCAGAAACCATCCCCAAACATCATAGAGCAAGAATCAACAGCCAAAACACATTTATTTTACACCACAAGGCTGAATCGAAGCAAAAGGGGTTTAGGTCAAAAAAATTTCAGGAACAACATACATGCTCAAAACTCAATTATTTTCGAAACAAAACATATCAGCATGATCAGCGGAATGTAGAGAATCATTTAATAACTTAAAAACAAGCTTCTGGAAAAAATGTTCATGAAGCTCACCTGAACTGGAGCTTTGATCTCTGACACTCTCTGGCTAGTTTCTTGCTTGCAATCAGCTCCTCTTGACCTCCTGAGAAGCTTTCAATGCTTGGAAAGAGTTTGTGGTAGCTGGTTCGAAGGTTTGAACAGATTCTGTTCAATGGGAGGGAGAAATCGTATTTGGGATTCTGGAGGTTTTAGGCTGTGGTGATGGATGCTTTTTGATCAGAGGAACATGTTGAGTTGATCTATGAAGTGGGTTTTTGTGTTTGTGAGTTGTGTGATGAGATTCGAAGGTTTTTGCTCAAGGGAGTGAAAATGGGGATGCTGAGTTCTTGCTGGTTTCAGGCTTATGTCTTGTTGCTTTTGGTTCAATGAAGCCTGGTGAGGTGATCAGTGGAGTTTGTTTTAATGTTGGTTGCTTGTGGAAAATGATTCGAAGGTGTAAACACCCCAAATTTGCCCTCACCCATTCACCATGGCTTGTGATCATTTCATATGCATAAACACAATCATATCATCTCATATCACATTTTTGATCCACTGCATAGTTTCTAAATCATCTGCATCTAGGGTTTGTGATCTGAGCAATCCCAGAGCTTCTTGAGCCACTCCAAAGGTCATCAATCACTTCAAAGGGGTCCATGTATGTTCAAGCATCATATTACATCCTCTCAAAGTCAAAATTTCAAAAGAATCACAAGGA
Organism: Lathyrus aphaca; assembly: GCA_963966055.1. Lineage (NCBI taxonomy): Eukaryota > Viridiplantae > Streptophyta > Magnoliopsida > Fabales > Fabaceae > Lathyrus > Lathyrus aphaca. The sequence goes on along the minus strand of OZ014520.1, from coordinate 227,987,359 downwards.
CTAGGGTTTGTGTGGAAACAGAGCCAGGTTTGACTGCACAGTTGACTGAAAATTAGGGTTTTGGTTTCAGAGGCCATAACTCCAAATTTTTTGGTCATTCTTGTTTCCATTGGTCTCTATATGGTATAGGGAGTATGCATATCAATTTTCATGAAGAAATTCCATGGGGAAGTCATCTGATCAAGAGTTGACTTTTCAAGCAAGTCAGTGTAAAATCAGGGCATCTGAGGCCCCCAATGACCCAACCAATGGTTGATCTTCATCATTTTGGGTGTATATGATCTTTATTTGATCATGGAAGAAGGTTGAAGTTCACAAAAATCAAGAATTTAGGGTTTTTGCAAGTGTTGACTTTTTGGGCATAGTTGACTTTTCAAGAATGCTTCATTTTAGGTCATTTTTCAAGCCTTGATTCTTGATCCAAAAATGCTTCAAATGAAAAAACTTTGGTCATGAGAGTTGTAGATTACATCTTTCCCTTTTCTAAAAGTACAAGAACATGATCAAATTCTTCTTGGATCAAAAGTTATGGTGTGACAAAGTTGGCAAAAATCATTGATTTTCAAGGCATGCCTCAAATGTGAATTTTGCAAAACCATGAACCAATGCCTTTTGTAACCTCTAGTTCATTTCAAACCATGACACAAACATTCTATAAGCCATAAAAATCAGAATTGAACCAAGAATGCCCATGTATCATGGCTTGTGGGATAAGGAAATCACATGTGAACCATAAAGCAACAACTTGCAAAAGCACTCATCACTCTTCACCAACTTGATGCATTGGGTGCTGCACCTTGCTAGCCCTCTCACCTCATCTTGCTGCACCAGAACCATGCCTTGTACTAGCTATAACTTAGCCCATGCCTCTCTTACAAAGAAGTTGACATTTTGCAAAAGGTGACTTACCTATCACAGCAGGCCATGTCACATCATCCAGCCAATTGGATTAGTTTATACTTTTCATTGGCAAGCCATTTCATACACCAAGCCATGCTGAAACTCTCCACACCATCACATTCACAAAACACACCCCAGCTGCAAATTCCTTCGAATCTGCCTCCACAAACTCAGAACATCAAAACCATTTTCACCAATCATCTCACCATGTCTCATTGAGTCCAAAGCAACCAAGAGCCAGGCCTGAAACAAGCTGCAACCTCACTTCACCATTTTCACTTCCTTTTGCAGTTTGCTTCGAAACTCTCTCCACAGCTCACAAACATCAAAACAAACTCCATAGACCTTCTTTATTCATCACCCTGACCACAAAGAACCCCTCATAATGGCCTGAAACTGCCTGAATCACCATTGACATTCTCAACTGAGCTTGGAGCAGAAGCTGATCAAACTCTTCATCCAGCCAATATAAATTTCTCCCAAGCATTCAAGCATCATCAGGAGGTCATAAGGAGTGGTTTGCACTGAAGGAAGTGGCCAGAAAGTCATCAAAGTGAAAGCTTCGAATCTCAGGTAGCTCAAGAAATATTTTTCCAGAAATCATTTCTTTTGTTCTAAACTTGTTCTTTGTGTCTTCCTGATCATGAATATGTCTTTGGTTTTGCAAATGGTGAGGAAATGAGAGTTTAATTGCTCTCTGAACTTGCGTGCCCTAATTCTTTCTTGCTTCGATTCAGCCTTGTTAGGAAGTATAAATTTGTTTTGAGATGGGGTTTTAGTTCGTGGGTGAGTGGGGATCATTTCCCAATTCTTAGATTTCATTTTAGTTAGGTTTTTTAGGGTTTTGGGGATTCTCAGGGGAGATGCTGGCCGGAGAAGATGACCGGAGGTCTTCTCCGGCCACCTGAAAGTCATTTGTGCCCTAATCCTGTAATTAGTGTCATTTGAATCTGGGCCGTTAGATTAGGTTGACCTGTTGACTTCCCGCGTGGATAGAAGGCCCAGATCACTCTGCTTAGCCCTAATCTTCATTATTTATTTAATTAATTGGGATTAGCTCAGATGCAACCACAGCCACTAGATCTGGCGCCAGTCAACGCATTTGAATCCAGCCTCAATCTCCACCCTCCATTCTGATTACTTTCCCATTTTCTTTATTTTAATTTCATTTCTTTTCATTTTATTTGCATATTTATTTTAAAATAGTAAAAAATGTGTAAAAATTATGAAACTTTTTTCTCATAAGTTTTATTAATTTTTATGACACAAAAATATTTTTATTTTTATTTTTATCATTAAAAAAGTATTTTTAAATATTTAAAAGATTATTTTTAATTGATTAATGGAAATTAATTAATTAAAAATACTTTTAAGTATCTAAAAATCACAAAAAAATTCATGAAATGTTCTAAGACATTTAGAAACATTGTCCAACCCTCAAACCAAATTTCTTTTTTGATCTTGATGCATTTTGAGAATTTTTCTTTGAATTAAAATCATTTTTGTGCATTATTTTGATCATAAGTTCAAAAAATCATTTCTGCCTATCTAGGAAGAGTTGGACATTGATTCTTTTTGCATTGTTTTGTGTTTAGCATGTAGTCTCTAGGATAAAATGACCATGGTTTGATTCCTCATTTTCAATTTGTTTGGTATTTCTTTTGTTTAGGAACCCTAAAAACCCTAATAACTTAGAAAAATCATAGCTTGAGATTGGTTGAGAGTTGAGACCTCCCCTTTGGACCTTGGTTTAGTATAGGGTTAGGGATCCCTTGAGTGGCATTTTCCATTTTTTATCTTAGGGTTTGCTTCTGTTTTTGGTTTTTGTTTGATGTTTGGGTTCATAAACCCTAATTTGGGCTTCCATATGCATCCATCTTGCATTTTTCTTGCATAACATGACTTGCCATGACATTCCATGCACCCACTTGATTCATTTAACATCATAAGACACATTGAAAGCATGTTTGATCATTGTATCTTGCATTTGCCATGTTGTATGCCATATGCATCTCATAACCTTTCATGTATGTTCTTGGTTCTTAACTTGCTCCATTTGCATCCATGAGCTTGTATGATCATCTCCATGTGTTGTTTCTGGTTTGTAGCATCTCATAGCATCATTAACATCATGTGTGTGCTTCTTGTTTGGTTGTTCATCATATCATTTCATCTCATTTTGCATTGCATTGCATTTTCTTTTCTAACTTTTCAGGTGGTAAGTGATTTTGAGAAGTGAATTTGCCTTCACTTCTCATAACTTTTCTTTTCATCTTTCTTGCATCCATGCTGCATTTTATATGTGTTTGAGATTGATCTTGCTCATTCTTCTTCTTCTTACTTTCTTTCTTCAAGTGACTTGACTTCTTGAATGAAGCAAGTCACTTTGCTTCTCTTAATCCTGTTCATCTGCTTCCTGGTGGTTCCATTGAAGATCTTCTCTTGAAAACCTCACAAACCTTAGGAACAACCAAGCATGACAATGATTAGGGTTTTGATTAGTCTCCCCTCTTAGTTTTACCATTGTGTCTCTTTGAGTCTTCTCTTCTCATCTCATAATCAGGGACTAAACCCTAAAGGCTTTAAGGCTTTGTGATTAAGCTTATGCCTGCATCCTTCTCTTAGGATGGAGTGTATAACTTTAATCCTAAGTGTTAAACCCTTAATGTGTTTAAATCCTCTAATTAATTCACATAATAATCATCAAGACACTACACTTGTAACTTGGGCCTTGCATCAGGGTTCTATTTCTTCCTTAATTGGTTAAGAAGGACTAACCCTAATGTTAATGGACAAGTCCCCCTCAAGTGGTCTTACAAACTCTAAAAATCACTTCATCATCATATCATTAAATAAAATCCACTTAATCAAAGGCTTGTTTTGTCATGAGTTTAATTCCTAATCATGGATTAAGTTGAGGAGCCTTCCTCAGCTTAAACATTCTCATCTATTATCCTTCTATTAGGATGGTGTAATGAGTCTGTTTAATCCTTGATTATGGCTTAACCTCATTACTTAACACTAAAAACACCAAAAACATCTAAATAATCACAAGTAGGTTAATGATCTTGATCCTACACCAAAGGTGATTAAGTGTGAGAATCTGACTTCACACTTAAGGTACTCTCATTACCCCTAATCAGAGGGAAGATGTGATGAGTTTACTAACCCATTGGTTTAGGCTTAAGCTCATTAACTTATGACAAACTCTCAAAAGTAATAAAAGACTGAAAACTCAAAAACAAACAATAATCGTCTCCTCCGGGATTCTTTTCTCATCTCATTCACTCACAAACGAGAACTCGCTTCTTCCGTCTAATGCAAGACAGTAAGCACCTGAGCCAGACGGGTCATACACTTGAGCATAGGCAAGTAAGCAGTTCACAAGTCAATTCATCTTTCAGTCTCTTTGGGTCGAACTACGGTGTTCTGACTTCCTCATTGCACGAGAGGATACGTAGGCATAACTTAACAGTTATCGAACAAAAGTCTCTGTATATTCCCCCTCCTTCCAGCATTATTCTTTTAGCCTCATGATCTTGAGCAATTCATTCTCATTCCTACACTGACACATCATTTATACACTTTCACTTCCTTTACACTGACACCTGTACATTTTGTTTTCCAGCTCTTTTACACACAAATTGCACTGACACTACCCCTTTAGAACACAAATCTTTTAAGCGTGGATCCCGTCGAGTACGGCGGACAATCTGGGTGCTAATACCTTCCCAGGTTGTAACCAACCCCCTTTCTCAGTCTCTCTGGTTCGCAACCGTCTTATCCATCTTTTCTAGGTTTATGCAGCATTACCTTTCCTCTGGGATAAAAATGCCTAGCTGGCGACTCTATTCATTCTCCAGTGAGTTCACGGCTGTGTGTTCTCATTGTCCCTCTCACCGACCGTTCGCGTCTGTACCTTCATCTGATCAATTTCATTTGTCGGGAGCGACAGCTTGGCGACTCTGCTGGGGACCCTTATACTGCAACCAGGGCTTCTGGTTCTTTTTGTGGGTTCCTCCTAGCGCTTGATTGATTTGTGTTTACTGGGGTGTTATGTGTTATTTGTGTTTATTTTTGCCTTATGTACAGTTGTTTACTGCTTTCTTTATAGCTTTGCATTATATCACTGTCATACTGTGCTGCTGGCTGGATCTGTTTGTTTGCCTTGGTGGGTGGGGTTCTATTGAGAGTTAAGGTCCTATACCTGGGACCTGAGTGACACCTAGGCTAGAGTGAATCATATTCTTTCCCATTCCATCTCGGTCTGGTGCGGGAATATGAAACACGGTTCAGATATGGGTTTCTTCTTGAGAACTCTGTGTTGCAGATTTCCTGCAATGCTAGGGCTATCTGGGAAGCCTGCTAAGTCTGGATGACCTTTAGTTTTGACCTTCAGAAACTGAGGTGAATTAGAGGAGGAACTTTTATGGTTATTGTAAACACTGTACCTCCGGGTTAGAAGTGTTTACACTTCTCATAACTGATCCAAGTCTGAGGATCTTTGTTCTAGAACACCACCTGTGAGGGGGTTGGGCTGTTTACAGGTTTGCAGGTACCTTGACCTCAGAATACCCTTGTTACTTTGACTTGATTAAGAATACTCCATGTTGGAACAGTTCTTGTGATTCTAAACCCTGGACATGTGGCTCTTTGTTTGAGCCCCCCACCTTGGTTACTGGATTTATAGACCTCCATCTGGAATTCTTGAACACACTTGGACCTATATCAGAATATTTTGATCAGATCCAGCTCAGTCACAAACCCTTGCATATCATTTGCATACATAAATCATTGCATCATATTGACATTTGCCTATTTGTGTTTCAGGGTATCCATCTTCATTTGGTTTTGGTTTTGATCCCATCTTCAGCATTGACCCATCTTCAGCCAATCAGTGGCTCATTCTTCAGTGTTATCATCAGCACCTGTCTCTACTCATCTTCAGCATCATGGCTCCTAAAAAGAGCAACATCACCTATCACTTTTTCCAGCCAGAGCTATCTGACATCAGGAGGATTCAGACCCTGATCACTCCAGATCACATACCACTGTTCAGGGAACACTATGGGGATATACTTGATATGGTTATGGATCTGGACCCTTCACAGAGAAGCTTGATCCACACTTGCATTCAGTTCTATGATCCCCCATTGAGGTGTTTTACTTTCCAAGACTTTCAGTTGGGCCCTCTATTAGAAGAATACTCATCATTGGTTGGTTCGCCTATCAGGGGTGGAATCCCTTTCAACCCTGAGATGGTCTTTCCTGGTAATGGAGAAGTAGCAAAGGCTTTGCATCTGGAACCTGTCCTGATTGAGCAGCATATGACTTCTAAAGCTGGAATCCCTGGCTTCCATCTGGATTTCCTGATCTCTCAAGCTACCCTGAAAGCTTCTTTAGGAGAGTGGAAAGCTGTTTGCGCTTTATTGGCCTTGAGTGTATATGGAATTGTATTGTTTTCAGATGAGCCTCGATTCATTAGTAAGAATGCAATCCATCTGTTCATCTTGAAGAACCCAGTGCCCACTTTATTGGGGGATCTCTACTACTCAGTGCATCAGAGGAATGAAAAGCAGAGGGGAAGATTAGTGAGGTGTTGTGCTCCATTATTCCATACTTGGCTTCTCAAGCACCTACCCAGGACAGATGCATTTTTGAACCCTCATCAGCAGAAAAACTGGGCTAAGAGACTCACTGCTCTAACTTCAGCAGACATCAGATGGTGCACTCAAAGCACCAAGGGTAGGGATATCATCACCAGCTGTGGGCATTTTCCCAATGTGCCCCTAATAGGAGTTAAGGGTAGCATCAATTACAACCCTCTGCTGTTCAGAAGACAACTGGGCTATGCGCTGGTCCACACTCCTAAGGCACAGGACTTGGTTGAGACTCTTTATTGCGAGAACAAGATTAATCTGGCTATTGTTAGGCAGGCTGCTTGGGCCTGGGATAATGTTCAAACCAAGGGAATGACCATTCTAGGGAAGTGCAACAATGTGGCATCAGCACAATATTATGAGTGGTCCCGTGCCAGGGCTCAATTCTCTGGAATGCCCTTTACCATAGAAGATATGCCTGAATCATCTTCAGCACCACCCCCTGCCACTATCAGTTTGGAGGAGTTTGAGAGTTTGAAAGAAAGAAATGAGAAGTTAACTCAAGCTTTGCAGAAGACCCTCCGGGAGAGGAGTGATGGTATGAGGGAGGTTGAGAGATTGGAGAAGTTGAGAGTGGAGCATCTGGTTAAGATTGAGAAGTCTGGGGATAATATCAAAAAGTCTAAAGCTGGAGAACAAATTCTGAAGAATGCTTGCAAAGAAGCCCAGTTCCAGAGAGCAAGGACAAACTTGTATCTGAAAGAGAGTCAAGCCCGGTGGGTCAGGATCACTGAGGCTCGTACTCTAGAGGACAAGATAGTTCAAGACAAGATGGAGCAACTGGAAGCCAGTGCAAAAGAACAGCAAGAAGCCCTGGCAGCAGCCCAGAGGGAGATATCAGAATTGAAGATCAAAGCAGGAGTGAAGAGGTCAAAGGACCAAAGTCAGCACAAGAGGCTAACAGCAGCTGTTGCAACCCGGAATCTCCTCATCAGGAATCTCACGGAGCGTCCGGCTGATCCTGTGACCGAAGCACTTCTCAAGGAAGTTCGTGAGGACGAGTTTGGTCTTGGTGTTTGACCATTTGTTTGTTGTTGCTTTTATTCATTGTACTTTTTATTTTTCTTGCGGTGTATTTTGACCCCTTAGAGGGCTTGTATGTGTAAAACAAACTATGTACCATTGCTTTTTGTAATATATGTTTGTGCTGGTTACTTCACCTGAGTTTTCTTCAAGCAACAATAACAACATCTTCAAGGGTCTGGAAGGGTCAAAACTGAATTCCAAGTCGGATACCTTGAGAGAAAATAAGCATACTGCATTGCATGCTAACCCTTTTGTTTGTTTTGTAGGTTTTTGTTTTATTGCCACTAACTCTGTTGTGATGTTCAGGAACTATTGCTAGGCGCCGAGTATTTCCCCTCAACCGTCTGCACCGTTATCCAACCCGTAACAATCTTCCGGGCATTCAAATGGATCAGGTACAGCAGGACCTTGCAGAGGTCAGGACTCAAATGGCAAACGAAAGATTGGAAATGAGAACACAGATAGCTCAGTTTATGGAAGTGATGAACACCATGGCTCAGAGCCAGGAAAGATTGAGGGCCATGGTGGAAAGGCAGAATCAAGAAGACCCACATATAGGGACTGCCGGCACCAGCAACAATGAAAGGGTCCAACCTCATGTTACCCCCCCTGTATTTGGACCACACCTCCATCCAGAGGTCAATATTCCTGCAAATGTTCAAGGGACTGCCACTGCAGCCAGGGTACTTCAAGAAGACCCCCAAGAGGACCAGTTTACAGTAATGGGTGCTGGGGAAGAAGCTTATGATAGAAGGTTGGATGAGATAGCTGAGAAATTGAGGTCCTTAGAGTCTAAAAACTCTCTGGGTTTCGACGTCATGGACATGGGCTTGGTAGACGGGGTCAGGATTCCCCATAAGTTTAAGCCTCCATGTTTTGAAAAATACAACGGGACTTCATGCCCCCGGACTCACTTACAGTCATTTCTGGGAAGGCTGAAGGCCTATACAATGGATGAGAAGCTTTGGATGTTCTATTTCGAGGATAGCTTAACTGGAGCGTCAAGAGAATGGTACTCTCACTTGACAAGGGCAACTATCAGATGCTGGAAGGACCTGGCAGAGGCCTTTATCAGACAGTATCAATACAACTTAGACATGGCACCCAACAGGACCCTCCTAATGGGAATGTCACAGTCGTCAAGAGAAAGTTTCCGAGAATATGCCCAGAGATGGAGGCAATTGGCTGCTGCTGTTCAGCCACCTATGTCTGAAAGGGAAATGGCAGACATGTTTATGAACACCCTTCAGGGGACATATATTGACAGGCTGGCCGCCTTCTCATCCACCAGCTTTGCAGATGTGGTCATAGCAGGAGAGAGAATTGAAAGCCTGTTGAAAATGGGTAAGATATCTGACAACGGTGCAAGCTCGTCCAGTAGTACAAGAAAGCCTTTTGCAGGCCCAAGAAGAACTGGCGAGACCAATGCCATCCACACCAACAGGGGCAGGCCTCCATATGTTCACAGATCAGTGGCAGCAGTCACCATTCCTGCCCCAGCTCATCCTCAACCCGCTTATCAACCTCCTCAGCAACAACCTCAGTACCATCAACAAAATCAGTATCCTCCAAGAAATTACAACAACAGCAACACCAACAACAATAGTCAGCAAAGGCCGTTCCAACAGAGGCCTTCTCAAGCCAATAGGGTGATCGATCCGATCCCTATGCCATATGCTACATTGCTGCCACAACTCCTGAAACTCAACCTAGTTGAGCTAAGGACGCTGGCACCTCCAGATCCCAACAGTTTACCCAGGAATTATGACTCCAACGCCAGATGTGCCTTCCATTCAAACGCACCTGGTCACAGTACAGAAAAGTGCAGAGCTCTGCACATGAAGGTACAAGACCTGGTAGACTCGAAAGCTCTGAATTTCGCACCACCACCCAATGTCAACAAGAACCCGATGCCAAACCACGGTGGTCCCAGAATTAACGCTATTGAAGAAGACAAGCCGTCTTATTTAATAACCAGTGTGGGTCAGATCAGGACACCGTTGGTAGAAATCAAGGCTCAACTCCTAGAATGTCAAATGTTCCCGGGGTGTGAGTTGGGGTGTGCTTACTGCAATATCTCGGTAAATGGGTGCGATAATCTGAGGAATGGCATAGACGGTCTCATTCAGAGTGGCCAACTTCAGATCACCACATCATTCCCACCAAATCCAGCAATTTCATCAGCAACAACTCCAGAACCTCCTACAACTGCAACAACCATTGTTCCTGACAATTCTTCGGCTTCATCAACAAGTACTCCATCTATCGTCTCAACTGATCAGTTATCAACAAATTTTTCTTCTACAACTCCAGCACCACTCCATTTTGAAGCTCCTACAACAACAACATCCATTCTTCCAACAATGTCTCCTACGACACCAACAACAAATCATGAAGATGTCTCAACTGTCACCATATTTTATGATCCTGAAAACAACTCTGCCTACAACTCAGAAGGTGCTGCTCCCATCAGAGCACCAGTCACGATTTATTATGATCCACAGACTATTACAGTTCCTTCAACAGCTGCAATCAGTCCAGTCACTATCACGGTGCCTGGACCAGTACCTTATGAAAGCAGCAATGCCATCCCATGGCATTACGGCTCTGACTTGTATTGCGAAGGACAAAGAATCACTTTTGAATCATCAACCCCTGCACTACAAGTAGACAATGTGGGCGGAGGCGGAGGCTTCACCCGAAGCGGACGTCTCTTCGCCCCACAAATTCAGAGACCCACTGCCGAAGCAGAAGCTGCTGCCAAGGCAAAAGGGAAGAGCCCTGTGCAGGAAGATCAAGTTGTTAAGGAAGCTTTGAAGACACCCTTTGATCAAGAGGTTGATGAATTCATGCGAATCATCAAAAAGAGTGATTATAAAATAGTGGATCAGCTTCATCAGACGCCTTCCAAGATCTCGATCCTATCATTGCTTATGTGCTCCGAAGCCCATCGGAATGCACTACTCAAAGTCTTGCACGCAGCTTACGTGCCTGAAGAGATCACCGTCAATCAGCTGGAAGCTGTAGTTGGAAATGTTAATGCTAGTCACGGACTAGGGTTCACCAATACTGATTTGACAACGGAAGGCCGCAACCATAACAAAGCCTTGCACATAACCATGGAATGTAAAGGTGCTGTCCTTTCCCATGTGCTGGTAGACACGGGGTCATCCCTCAATGTCTTACCTAAGAAGGCCCTGGTGAAGCTAGAATACGATGGATTGGCATTAAGACCCAGCAACCTGGTGGTGAGAGCCTTTGATGGTTCAAAGAGATCGGTTCTGGGAGAGATTGAGTTGCCCGTAACGATTGGCCCGCAGACTTTCACAACTACCTTCTACGTGATGGATATACAGCCCGCCTACAGCTGTCTATTGGGTAGGCCATGGATTCACGCCGCTGGCGCCGTGACCTCTACCCTTCACCAGAAGTTAAAATATGAGTGGGAGAGTCAAATCGTTACAATCTGCGGAGAGGAGGACATTTTTGTCAGCCACCTTGCTACTTATAAGTACATTGAGATGGATGGGGAGATCCATGAAACAATGAGCCAGGGGTTCGAAGCCTTGAATGTGAATGAAACATCTGCTGTACCTGGTACTTCAATATCATCATACCAACAAGCCCGGAAGGTTGTTGAGGGAGGAACTGCCTTAGGCTGGGGCAAGGTTTTAGCTGTGGAAGAGAAGAAAGACAAATTTGGGTTGGGTTACAGACCAACTCAACAAAATCAAGCAAAGGCTGCTGAGGAGCCCGGTTTTGTCAGTGGGGGGATGCTTACCCCCGATGCTATCAACTGTCTGGAAGACGGGCTGGAAGAAGAACGCAACCTGGAAAGCTGGATTCGTCCAAAGGTCCCGGGGAGCAGTATCTCAAACTGGTCTTCCCAGGAAATTATAAGAGTTACTCATGCAGAGTAATTATTATTTCCTGTATTTTTATAAGCATGCATCAAAGTCTTGCATCTTGCCCAAGATGACAAGACTCATTTTGTAATCGGGCCATCTGTACTTTTTGTGCAAACAAGATTAATTAATGAAATATCAGACATTTTTTTGCAAACGAGTCTTTTTCTTTTCCGCTCACTGTTTTTCCATTTTTCTTTTTGTACAAAAAAATAAATGGCAGTGTTTTCAAAATGACAACTTTATTTCACTTTTCTAAAGCAAGATTAAAATCAATCACTAAAATGAACAAACTGAACCCTTGCAGAGAATGCCTTCCAGACAGCACCGACAACAGCACGGCTATGACTTCGTATGACTTTGACAATCCAATCAATCAAGCTGATGAAGGGGTTGATGAAGAATATGAGCTTCCTGAAGAGCTCGCCAGGTTGTTGAGACAGGAGGAAAAGGTTATTACTCCTCACCAGGAGGAAGTTGAAGTGATTAATCTTGGTACAGATGAAGACGTGAAAGAGGTTAAAATCGGGGCCTGCTTGCAAGACTCAGTGAAGAGACAACTGATTGAACTGCTGCAAGAGTATGTGGACGTGTTTGCTTGGTCTTATCAAGATATGCCAGGGTTGGATACCGACATTGTTGTGCACAAGCTGCCTTTGAGAGAAGAATGCCCGCCGGTTAAACAGAAGCTGCGCCGCACTCGTCCAGACATGGCAATGAAAATCAAGGAGGAGGTACAAAAGCAATGGGACGCCGGGTTCCTTGCTGTGACTAGCTATCCACCGTGGGTGGCTAATATAGTACCTGTGCCTAAAAAGGACGGCAAAGTAAGAATGTGTGTTGATTACCGGGATCTGAACAGAGCCAGCCCGAAAGATGACTTCCCATTACCTCACATTGATGTATTGGTGGATAACACAGCTCAGTTCTCGGTATTCTCCTTCATGGACGGATTTTCAGGATACAATCAGATTAAGATGTCACCTGAAGACATGGAGAAGACAACCTTCATCACACCCTGGGGCACGTTTTGCTACAAGGTAATGCCATTTGGGCTCAAGAATGTCGGTGCAACATATCAACGGGCTATGGTAACATTATTCCACGATATGATCCATAAGGAAATCGAGTGTTATGTGGATGATATGATTGCCAAGTCCCTCACTGAAGAAGACCATCTGGTAAATCTGCTGAAGTTGTTCAAGCGTCTGAGGAAGTACCAACTAAAGCTGAACCCCAACAAGTGCACATTCGGGGTGGGATCCGGTAAGCTGCTAGGATTTATTTTAAGCGAAAAAGGGATTGAAGTTGACCTTGATAAAGTCAAAGCCATCCAAGAGATGCCTGCACCAAAGACAGAGAAAGAAGTTCGAGGGTTCTTAGGCAGATTGAACTACATTTCGAGGTTCATATCTCACCTTACAGCAACCTGTGAACCCTTGTTCAAGTTGTTAAGAAAAGAACAGACGGTCAGGTGGAACGAAGATTGCCAGAAGGCTTTTGACAAGATCAAGGAGTATTTACAGGAACCTCCAATCCTCATGCCGCCAGTTGAAGGAAGACCTCTGATTATGTACTTGACAGTATTGGAAGAATCAATGGGGTGTGTGCTGGGTGTAAACACCCCAAATTTGCCCTCACCCATTTCACCATGGCTTGTGATCTTTCTCATATGCATAAACACAACATATCATCTCATATCTCATTTTTGATTCACTGCATAGTTTCTAAGGCATTTGTACCTAGGGTTTGTGATCTGAGCAATCCCAAAGCATCTTGAGCCATTCCAAAGGCCACCAATCACTTCAAAGGGGTCCATGTGTGTTCTTAAATCATATTCCATCTCCTCAAAGTCAAAACTTCAAAGGAATCACAAGAACTAGGGTTTGAGGGGATGCAGAGACAGGCTAGACTGCACAGTTGACTGAAAATTAGGGTTTTGTTTTCAGAGGCTATAACTCCAAATTTTTTGGTCATTCTTGTTTCCATTGCTCTTTATATGGTATAGGGAGTATGCATACCAATTTTCATGAAGAAATTCCATGGGGAAGTCATCTGATCAAAGGTTGACTTTTCAGACAAGTCAGTGTAAAATCAGGGCATCTGAGGCCCCCAATGACCCAACCAATGGGTGATCTTCATCATTTTGAGTGTATATGATCTTTATTTGATCATAGAAGAAGGTTGAAGTTCATAGAAATCAAGAATTTAGGGTTTTTGCAAATGTTGACTTTTTGGGCATAGTTGACTTTTCAAGAATGCATCATTTTAGGTCATTTTTCAAGCCTTGATTCTTGATCCAAAAAGGCTTCAAATGGAAAAACTTTGGTCATGAAAGTTGTAGATCTCATCTTTCCCTTTTCAAAAAGTACAAGAACATGATCAAACTCTTCTTGGATCAAAAGTTATGGCAATGCAAAGTTGGCTAAAATCATTGATTTTCAAGGCATGCCTCAAATGGAAATTTTGCAAAGTCTTGGACCAATGCATATTGCAACCTCTAGTTCACTTCAAACCAGCACATAAACATTCTCTAAGTCATAAAAATCAGAAATGAACCAAGAATGCCCATGGTTTTATGTTTGGTTGGACAAAAAGGTCACATGTGAACAAAAAGTCACAAGTTGCAAAACTCATGATCATGCTTCCTACTACTTGCAGCCTTGGATGCTGAGCTTTGCTAGCCTCTCACCTCACCTTGCTGCACCAGAACCAGCCCATGTACTTGCCTAGATCATGAGCCATACTTCTCTTACACATTTCTTGACTTTTTGCAAAAGGTAACTTACCAATCAATAAAGCACATGTCCAATCATCTGACCAATGAGAGAGAGTTATGTGGACAATTTGCAAGCAAGACATAACACTAAGCAAGGCTGAAGCTCTCTCATAAGACACATTCACAAAAACACACCACATTGCAAGTTGCTTCGAATCTGCCTCCACAGCTTGCAAACACTCAAACCATCTTCACCATTCAACTCACCTTGCTCCATAGACCACAAAGCACCAAGAACCCAAGCCTGAAACAACCAGAATACTCCATAGCCATTTCTCACCCTCAGCCTGCATTTCTCTTCGAAACTCTCACCACAGCTTGCAAACATCAAAACAAACCTTGCAAAGCTTCTCCATTCACCCTCAGGATCACAAACAACCCCTCACCATGACCTGAAAGTGCTTGAAACACCATTGCCATTTCTGATCAAGCTTGAGCAGAAGCTGTCGAATCTCACTATCCAGCCAACTTAAACTCTCATTGAGCATTCAAACATCTTCTGGGGATCAAGTGAAGTGGATTGCACAAGGAGAAGTGGCCTGAAAGTCCTCAAGTTGAAAGCTTCAAATCTCAGGTAGCTCGAAATTATTTTTTCCAGAAATCATTTTTCTTGTTATAAACTTGTTCTATGTGATTCACTGATCATCCTGATGTCATTGGTTTCGAAAATGGCTTTGATTTGAGTATTTAATTTGTCTCTGAAACCTGCGTGCCCTAGAACTTGTTCTGTTCGATTCATGGTTTTGAGGAAGAAGAAATTTGTTTGGACTTAGGGTTTTAGTTCAGGAGATCATGGGGATCATTTTGGTGTGTTTAGTTTTCATTTTCGTTACGATTTGAGGGGTTTGGAGGTTTCTCAGGTGAGATGCTGGCCGGAGAAGACGACCGGAGGTCTTCTCCGGCAGCCTGAAAGTGATTAGTGAGTTAATTAGGGTTAGGGCAAAGTTCAAATTTGGGCCCTTGGATCTGGCTTCCCGCGCGCATATGTGTGGTCCAGATCATGTCATTAGTCTTAATTAGGTTTAATTTATTTAATTAATTAAGATTAACCCAGTTTGAATGTGAGCCACAAGATCTGGCGCGTGGTCAATGTCTCAAAACCCAGATACAATCTCAGCCTTCCTTTCCTTTGACTTTTCATTTTATTTGATTTTTAATTCATTTTATTTCATTAAACTTGCATAATTATTTTAAAATAGTTAAAAATTCTTAAAAATTATGAAACTTTTTCCTAAAAGTTTATTTAATTTTTAAGACCCAAAAACATTTTTATTTTATTTTTTATCATTAAAAAAGTATTTTTAAATATTTAAAAGATTATTTTTAATTGATTAATGGGAATTAATTAATTAAAAATACTTTTAGGTATTTAAAAATTACAAAAAAATTCATGAAATGTTCTAAGACATTTAGAAACATTGTCCAACCTTCAAACCAAATTTCTTTTTTGATCTTGATGCATTTTAAGAATTTTTCATTGAATTAAATCATTTTTTATGCATTATTTTGATCATGGGTTCAAAAATTCATTTCTGCCTATTGGAGAAGGTTTGGACATTGATTCTTTTTGCTTTGTTTTGTGTTTGGCATGTAGTTTCTAGGGTAAAATGGCCATGATTTGATCTTGCATTTTCTATTTGTTTGACATTTCTTTTGTTAAGAACCCTAAAAAACCCTAATAACTTAGAAAATTCATATCTTGAGATTGGTTAAGAGTTGGGAGTTCCCCTTTGGAAAGTGGTTCATTATAGGTTTAGGGTTTCTTTGGATGGCATTTTCCATTTTTTATCTTAGGGTTTGCTTCTGTTTTGAGTTTTGGTTTGATGTTTAATCCATGAACCCTAATTTGGGATTTCTCTTGCATCCTTCTTGCATTTCCTTGCATAACATGACTTGTCTTTGCATTTTGTGCATTCTTGTGATTCATTTGGCATCTCAAGACATATAGAAAGCATGTTTGATCATTGCACTGCATATTTGCCATGCCATTTGTCTTGTATGCTTCATAACTTTCCATGATTGTTCATGCTCCTTAACTTGCATCATTTACATCCATGATCTTGTATGAGCATCTCCATGCCTTGCCTCATGTTCATAGCACCTCATAGCATCATTTTCATCATCAATATGCTTCTGGTTTGGTCTAGCATCATACCATTTCATCCCATCTAGCATTGCATTGCATTTCTTTCTAACATTTCAGGTGGTAAGTAAACTTGAGAAGTGAATTTGCCTTCACTTCTCATAACTTTTCTTTTCATCTCTCTTGCATGCATTGTTGCATTTCTATATGTGCTTGAGTTTGAGCTTGCTCATGCTTGTTCCTCCCACTTTCTTTCTTCAAGTGACTTGACTTCTTGAATGAAGCAAGCCACTTTGCTTCTCTTGATCTTGTTCATCTGCTTCCTGGTGGCTCCTTTGAAGATTGTTCTTGTAAAACTCACAAACCTTAGGAACAACCAAGCATGACAATGAATTAGGGTTTTGATTAGTCCCCCTCCTAGTTTTTACCTTTGTGTCTCTCTTTGAGTCTTCTCTTCTCATCTCATAATCAGGGACCAAACCCTAAAGGCTTTAAGACTTTGTGATTAAGCTTATGCCTGCATCCTTCTTTTAGGATGGAGTGTATAACTTTAATCCTAAGTGTTAAACCCTTAATGCGTTTAAATCTCTTAATCAATCCACATAATAATCATCAAGACATCACACTTGTAACTTGGGCCTTGCATTAGGGTTCTAATTCTTCCTTAAGTGGTTAAGAAGGACTAACCCTAGTGTTAATGGACAAGTCCCCCTCAAGTTGTCTTACAAATCATAAAATTCACTTCATCATCATACCATTAATCTAAAATCCACTTAATCAAAGGTTTGTTTTGTCATGAGTTTAATCCCTAATCATGGATTAAGTTGAGGAGCTTTCCTCAGCTTAAACATTCTCATCTATTATCCTTCTCTTAGGATGGTGTAATGAGTCTGTTTAATCCCTGATTATGGCTTAACCTCATTACTCAACACTAAACAAAAACCACAAAAACATCTAAATAATCACAAGTAGGTTAATGACCTTAATCCTATACCAAAGGTGATTAAGTGTGAGAAGCTGACTTCACACTTAAGGTATTCTCATTACCCCTAAACAGAGGGAAGATGTGATGAGTTTACTAAATCCATTGGTTTAGGCTTAAGCTCATTTTCTTATGACAAAAATCCAAAAAGCAATAAAAGACTGAAAATACAAATACAAACAATAATCGTCTCCTCCGGGATTCTTTTCTCATCTCATTCACTCATAAACGAGAACTTGCTTCTTCCGTCTAATGCAAGACAGTTTGCATCTGTGCCAGACAGATCATACACTTGAGCATAGGCAAATAAGCAGTTCACAAGTCAATTCATCTTTCAGTCTCTTTGGGTCGAACTACGGTGTTCTGACTTCCTCATTGCACGAGAGGATACGTAGGAATAACTTAACAGTTATCGAACAAAAGTCTCTGTATATTCCCCCTCTTTCTAGCTTCATTCTTTAGCCTCATGATCTTGAGCATTTCACCTTGTTCTTACACTGACACTTTCATACTTCACATCACTTATACACTTTACACTGACACCTGTACATCTTTTCCAGCTATTTTATACACAGATTGCACTCACACTACCCCTTTAAAACACAAATCTCTTAAGCGTGGATCCCGTCGAGTACGACGGACAATCTGGGTGCTAATACCTTCTCAGGTTGTAACCAACCCCCTTTCTCAGTCTCTCTGGTTCGCAACCGTCTTATCCATCTCTTTCTAGGTTTATGCAGCATTAACTTTCCTCTGGGATAAAAATGCCTAGCTGGCGACTCTATTCATCTCCAGTGAGTTCACGGTTGTGTGTTCTCATTGTCCCTTTCGCCGACCGTTCGCGTCTGTACCTTCATCTGATCCTTTTCATTTGTCGGGAGCGACAGCTTGGCGACTCTGCTGGGGAACCTTATACTGCAACCAGGGCTTCTGGTTCTTTTTGTGGGTTCCTCCTAGCGCTTGTTTGATTTGTGTTTACTGGGGTGTTATGTGCTTGTATTTATTTTTGTTTATTGCTTTATGTACAGTTACTTTACTGCTTTCTTTATTGCATTTATTTATATCATACTGTCATTGCTGCTGGCTGGATCTGGTTGTTTGCCTTGGTGGGTGGGTGATTCATTGAGAGTTAAGGTCCTATACCTGGGACCTGAGTGACACATAGGCTAGAGTGAATCATATTCTTTCCCATTCCATTTCGGTCTGGTGCGGGAATATGAAACACGGTTCAGATATGGGTTTCTTCTTGAGAACTCTGTGTTGCAGATTTCCTGCAATGCTAGGGCTATCTGGGAAGCCTGCTAAGTCTGGATGACCTTTTAGTATTGACCTTCAGAAACTGAGGTGAATTAGAGGAGGAATTGTTATGGTTATTGTAAACACTGTACCTCCGAGTTAGAAGTGTTTACACTTCTCATAACTGATCCAAGTCTGAGGATCCTTGTTCTAGATCATCACCTGTGAGGGGGTTGGGCTGTTTACAGGTTTGCAGGTACCTTGACCTCAGAATACCCTGTTACTTTGACTTTGTTAAGAATACTCCATGTTGGACAGTTCTTGTGATTCTAAAACCTTGGACTTGTGGCTCTTTATTTGAGTCCCCCACCCTGGTTACTGGATTTTTAGACCTCCATCTGGAATTCTTGAACACACATGGATCTATACCAAGGCAGTTAATCAGATCCAGCTCAGGCACAAACCCTTTGCATATCATTTGCATACATAACCATTGCATCATATTAACATTTGCTTATTTGTGTTTCAGGGTATCCATTTTCATCTGGTTTTGGTTTTGACCCCATCTGCATTACTGACCTATCTCCACCAGCACTAGCTTCAGCTTGTCAGCCATATACTTCAAATACTTGCACTAGCCAGCCAGTGGCCCACTCCTCAGCATCTTCATCAGCACTCTACTCAGTCTTCAGCATCATGGCTCCAAAGAAAAGCAACATCACCTATCATTTCTTCCAACCAGACTTATCAGACATCAGGAGGATCCAAACCCTGATCACTCCAGATCACATACCTTTGTTCAGGGAGCATTATGGGGATATACTTGACTTGGTCATGGATCTGGACCCATCCCAGAGGAGTTTGATCCACACCTGCATTCAGTTTTATGACCCCCCATTGAGATGTTTCACCTTTCAAGACTTTCAGTTGGGGCCTCTTTTAGAAGAATACTCATCTTTGATTGGTTTTCCTATCAAGAGGGAAATCCCTTTCAACCCTGAAATGGTCTTTCCCAGCAATGGAGAGATAGCAAAAGCTTTGCACCTGGAACCTGCTTTGATTGAGCAGCATATGACCTCTAAAGCTGGGATCCCTGGCTTTCATCTGGACTTTCTAATTTCTCAAGCTAGTCTGAAGGCTTCCCTGGGGGAATGGAGAGCTGTTTGTGCTCTGTTGGCCTTAAGTGTATATGGAATTGTGTTGTTTGCAGATGAGCCTCGATTCATTAGCAAGAATGCAATCCATTTGCTCATCCTGAAGAACCCAGTGCCAACTTTTCTAGGAGATCTCTATTACTCAGTGCACCAGAAGAATGAGAAGCAGAGGGGAAGGCTAGTGAGGTGTTGTGCTCCATTATTCCATGCTTGGCTTCTTAAGCATCTACCCAGGACAGATGCATTCCTAAATCCTCATCAGCAAAGCAACTGGGCTAAGAGGCTCACTACTCTCACTTCAGCAGACATCAGATGGTGTACTCAAAGCACCAAGGGCAGAGATATCATTTCAAGCTGTGGGCACTTTCCCAATGTGCCTTTAATAGGGGTCAAGGGAAGTATCAATTACAACCCTCTGCTGTTCAGGAGGCAATTAGGCTATGCACTGGTCCATACTCCCAGGGAGCAAGACTTGGTTGAGACCCTCTACTGTGAGAACAAGATTAGTCTGGCGATTGTTAGGCAGGCTGCCTGGGCCTGGGATCATGTTCAAACCAAGGGAATCACCACTCTGGGGAAGTGCAATAATGTGGCATCAGTCCAATATTATGAGTGGTCCCATGCCAGGGCCCAATTCTCTGGAATGCCCTTCACCATAGAAGACATGCCTGAGTCATCTTCAGCACCACCCCCTGCCACTATCAGTCTGGAGGAGTTTGAAAGCTTGAAGGAAAGAAATGAGAAGTTAACCCAGGCTTTGCAGAAGACCCTCCGGGAGAGGAGTGAAGGTATGAGGGAGATTGAGAGATTGGAGAAGTTGAGAGTGGAGCATTTGACTAAGATTAAAAAGTCTGGGGATTATATCAACAAGTCTAAAGCTGGTGAACAAATTCTGAAGAACGCTTGCAAAGAAGCCCAGTTCCAAAGAGCAAGGACAGACTTGTATTTGAAAGAGAGTCAGGCCAGGTGGGTCCGGATCACTGAGGCCCGTACTCTAGAAGACAAGAGAGTTCAGGACAAGATGGAGCAGATAGAAAAAGCCCTGGCAGCAGCCCAGAAGGAAATATCAGAGCTAGAAATCAGAGCTGGAGTGAAGAGGTCTAAAGACCAAAGTCAGAGCAAGAAGTTGACTGCAGCTGTTGCAACAAGAAACCTTCTCATCAGAAATCTTACGGAGCGGCCGGCTGATCCTGTGACCGAAGCACTTCTTAAGGAAGTTCGTGAGGATGAGTTTGGCCTTGGAGTTTGATCATTTGCTTGTTGTTATTCCTATTCCATGTACTTTTGTTTTTGTGATGTATTTTGACCCCTTAGAGGGCTGGTGTTGTAAAATGAACAAGATGTATTATTTCACCTTCTGTAATATATTTGTGTTAGTTTCCATCTGGGTTTATTTCGAAAGCAACTTCAACAGCAACATCTTCAAGGGTCTGGAAGGGTCAAAACTGAAGACCAAACCGGATACCTTGAGAGCAAATAAGCATAACTGCATTGCATGCTAACCTCTTTTGTTTTGTAGGGTTTTGTTATGTTGTTACTAACCTCTGTTGTGATATTCAGGAATTATTGCTCGCCGCCGGGTATTTCCCCTCAACAGGCCACACAGGTACCCAACTAGAAACAACCTTCCGGGAATTCAGATGGATCAGATGCAGCAGGACCTTACGGAGGTCAGAAACCAGATGGCCAACGAAAGGTTGGAGATGAGAACGCAGATAACACAGTTCATGGAAGTAATGAACAACTTAGCTCAAAGCCAGGAGAGGCTCAGAGCTTTGGTAGAAGGGAGGAATCAAGAGGAACCCCATGTGGGAACTGCTGGCACAAGTAACAACGAGAGGGTCCAACCTCATGTCAATCCCCCAGTTTTTGGACCCCATCTCCATCCAGAGACAAACATCCCTGTCAATATACAAGGGACTGCCACAGCAGGGAGGGTACTACAGGAAGACCCTCAAGAAGACCAGTTCACAGTAATGGGTGCTGGAGAAGAGGCTTATGATAGAAGATTGGATGAAATAGCTGAGAAGTTGAGGTCCTTAGAATCTCAAAACTCTTTGGGCTTCGACGTTATGGACATGGGTTTGGTAGACGGGGTCAGGATCCCCCATAAGTTCAAGCCTCCTTGTTTCGAAAAGTATAATGGGACTTCATGCCCCCGGACTCATCTACAATCATTTCTGGGAAGGCTGAAGGCCTATACAATGGATGAGAAATTGTGGATGTTCTACTTTGAGGATAGCTTGACTGGAGCTTCGAGGGAGTGGTATTCCCATTTGACAAGGGCAACTGTGAGATGCTGGAAGGACCTGGCAGAGGC
This sequence comes from Lathyrus aphaca, assembly GCA_963966055.1. Classification (NCBI taxonomy): domain Eukaryota; kingdom Viridiplantae; phylum Streptophyta; class Magnoliopsida; order Fabales; family Fabaceae; genus Lathyrus; species Lathyrus aphaca. The sequence goes on along the minus strand of OZ014520.1, from coordinate 227,965,314 downwards.
CTTCATTAGACAGTATCAATACAATTTAGATATGGCACCCAACAGGACTCTCCTAATGGGAATGTCACAGTCGTCAAGGGAAAGTTTCCGAGAATATGCCCAGAGATGGAGGCAATTGGCTGCTGCCGTTCAACCACCAATGTCTGAGAGAGAAATGGCAGACATGTTTATGAACACTCTCCAGGGAACGTATATTGACAGGTTGGCTGCTTTCTCCTCCACTAGCTTCGCAGATGTTGTCATAGCTGGGGAGAGAATTGAAAGCCTGTTAAAAATGGGTAAGATCTCTGATAATGGTGCCAGCTCGTCCAGTAGTACAAGAAAGCCTTTTGCAGGCCCGAGAAGAACTGGCGAGACCAATGCCATTCACACCAACAGGGGTAGACCCCAGTACGTTCAAAGGTCGATAGCAGCAGTCACCATTCCTGCTCCAGCTCATCCTCAGCCAGTCTATCAACCTCCTCAACAAAACTACCAACAACAACCTCAGTATCACCAGAATCAGTATCCTCCAAGGAACTTCAACAACAACAACACCAACAACAATCAACAAAGGCCATTCCAACAGAGGCCATCCCAAGCTAACCGAGTGATCGACCCGATCCCAATGCCGTATGCTGCCTTGTTGCCACAGCTTCTGAAACTCAACCTAGTTGAGCTAAGAACGTTGGCACCCCCGGATCCCAATAGCCTACCAAGAAACTATGACTCTAATGCTAGGTGTGCTTTTCATTCAAACGCACCTGGTCACAGTACAGAAAAATGCAGGGCTCTGCATATGAAGGTACAAGACTTGGTAGACTCCAAGGCTCTGAATTTTGCACCTCCGCCCAATGTCAATAAAAACCCTATGCCAAACCATGGTGGTCCCCAAATTAACGCTATTGAAGAAGACAGACCGTCTTATTTAATAACCAGTGTGGATCAGATCAGGACACCATTGGTGGAAATCAAAGCTCAACTCCGTGAAAGCCAAATATTTCCGGGATGTGAACTAGGGTGCCCCTACTGCAATATTTCATGGAATGGGTGTGAGGACCTGAGGAATGGCATTGACAGCCTTATTCAGAGTGGCCTGCTCCAGATCACCACATCGTTTCCGACAAATCCGTCAACTTCATCAACAACGGTTCCAGAACCTCCTACAACTGCAGCAACTATTGTTCCCGACAATTCACCAGCAACATCAACAAGTACTTCATCTGTCCTCCCAAATGATCAGTTTTCAACAGTTTCTCCTGCTACAACTTCAGCTTCATTCCATTTCGAATCTCCAGCGACAACAACATCAGTCCTTCCAACAACACCTCCTACAACCCCAGCAATCAATCATGAAGATGTCTCTACTGTTACCATTTTCTACGATCCTGAAAATAACTCCGCCTACCATTCAGAAGGTGTTGCTCCCGCCAGAGCACCAGTTACAATCTTTTATGATCCACAAACAATTATAGCCCCTTCAGCAGCAGCAATCAGTCCAGTCACTGTCACGGTGCCTAGACCAGTACCATATGAAAGCAATAGGGCCATCCCTTGGCACTATGGCTCTGACGTGTACTGTGAAGGGAAAAGAATCACTCTTGAAACATCAACACCTGCACCACAAGTAGATAATGTGGGGGGAGGCGGAGGCTTCACTCGAAGCGGACGTCTCTTTGCTTCACAAGTTCAAAGACCCACTGCCGAAGCAGAAGCTGCTGCCAAGGCAAAGGGAAAGAGCCCGGTGCAGGAAGATCAAGCTGCCAAAGAAGCCTTGAAGACTCCGTTCGATCAGGAAGTTGATGAGTTTATGCGAATCATAAAAAAGAGTGATTATAACATTGTGGATCAGCTTCATCAGACGCCATCCAAAATCTCCATCCTCTCACTGCTTATGTGCTCCGAAGCCCATCGGAATGCACTACTTAAAGTCTTGCACGCAGCTTACGTGCCTGAGGAGATTACTGTCAACCAATTGGAAACCGTGGTTGGAAATGTTACTGCTAGCAATGGGCTAGGGTTTACCAATTCTGACTTGACAGCGGATGGCCGCAACCACAACAAAGCCTTGCACATAACCATGGAATGCAAAGGAGCTGTCCTTTCTCATGTGCTGGTGGACACAGGTTCTTCCCTGAATGTCTTACCAAAGAAGGCTCTGGTGAAGTTAGAATATGATGGATTGGCATTGAGACCCAGCAACCTGGTGGTAAGAGCCTTTGATGGTTCGAAGAGGTCGGTTCTGGGGGTGATTGAGCTGCCTGTGACAATTGGCCCACAGACTTTTAAAACTATCTTTTATGTGATGGACATTCAGCCCGCCTACAGCTGTTTGTTGGGTAGACCCTGGATTCACGCCGCCGGTGCAATAACGTCTACCCTTCACCAAAAGTTAAAATTTGAGTGGGAGGGCCAAGTTGTCACAATCTGTGGGGAAGAGGATATTTTCGTTAGCCATCTGGCTACGTATAAATACATTGAGATGGATGGAGAGATCCATGAGACAATGAGCCAAGGTTTTGAGGCCTTGAATGTCAATGAAGCATCTGCTGTGTCAGGTATCTCCATGTCATCTTACCAGCAAGCCCGGAAGGTTGTTGAGGAAGGAACTGCCCTAGGCTGGGGCAAGGTCTTAGCTGTGGGGGAGAAGAAGGACAAATTTGGGTTGGGTTACAAACCAACTCGACATCAAGCAAAGGCTGCTGCAGAGCCAGGTTTTGTCAGTGGGGGAATGCTCACCCCCGATGCTATCAACTGTTTGGAAGACGAGCTGGAAGAGGAGCGCAATCTGGAAAGCTGGATTCGTCCAAAGATCCCGGGGAGCAGTGTCTCGAACTGGTCTTCCCAGGAAATTATAAGAGTTACTCATGCAGAGTAATTATTATTTCCTGTATTTTTTATAGCATGCATCAAAGTCTTGCATCTTGCCCAAGATGACAAGACTCATTTTGTAATCAGGGCCATCTGTACTTTTGTGCAAACAAGATTAAATTAACGAAATATCAGACATCTTTTTGCAAACGAGTCTTTTTCTTTTCTGCTCACTGTTTTTCCATTTTTCTTTTTGTACAAAAATAAATGGCGGTGTTTTCAAAATGATAACTTCATTTCACTTTTTTTCTAAAGCAAGATTAAAATCAATCACTAAAATGAACAAACTTAACCCTTGCAGAGAGTGCCTTCCTGACAGCACCGACAACAGCACGGCTATGACATCGTATGACTTTGACAATCCAATCAATCAAGCTGATGAAGGGGTTGATGAAGAATATGAGCTTCCTGAAGAGCTAGCCAGGTTGTTGAGACAGGAGGAAAAGGTTATTACTCCTCACCAGGAGGAGATTGAAGTGATTAATCTTGGTACGGAGGAAGACGTGAAAGAAGTCAAAATCGGGGCCTGCCTGCAAGACTTAGTGAAGAAGCAACTGGTTGATCTACTTCAAGAGTATGTGGATGTGTTTGCTTGGTCGTATCAAGACATGCCAGGGTTGGATACCGACATTGTTGTGCACAAGCTGCCTGTGAGAGAAGAATGCCCTCCAGTCAAACAGAAGCTGCGCCGTACTCGTCCAGACATGGCTATGAAAATCAAGGAAGAGGTACAAAAGCAATGGGACGCCGGGTTCCTTGCTGTAACTAGCTATCCGCCGTGGGTTGCTAATATAGTGCCTGTGCCTAAGAAAGATGGCAAAGTAAGAATGTGTGTTGACTACCGGGATCTGAATAGAGCCAGCCCGAAAGATGACTTCCCATTACCTCACATTGATGTATTGGTGGATAACACGGCTCAGTTCTCGGTATTCTCCTTCATGGATGGATTTTCAGGATATAATCAGATCAAGATGTCACCTGAAGACATGGAGAAGACAACATTTATCACACCTTGGGGCACGTTCTGTTACAAGGTGATGCCATTCGGACTAAAGAATGCTGGTGCAACGTATCAACGGGCTATGGTGACATTATTCCACGATATGATCCATAAGGAAATCGAGTGTTATGTGGATGACATGATTGCCAAGTCCCTTACAGAGGAAGATCACCTGGTGAATCTGCTGAAGTTGTTCAAGCGACTGAGGAAGTACCAACTAAAGCTGAACCCCAACAAATGCACATTCGGGGTGCGATCCGGTAAGCTGCTGGGCTTTATTGTAAGCGAGAAAGGGATTGAAGTTGACCCTGATAAAGTCAAAGCTATTCAAGAAATGCCTGCGCCGAAAACTGAGAAAGAAGTTCGAGGGTTCTTAGGTCGATTGAACTACATTTCACGGTTCATATCTCACCTTACAGCGACCTGTGAACCCTTGTTCAAGCTGTTAAGAAAAGAACAGACGGTCAGGTGGAACGAAGATTGCCAGAAGGCTTTTGACAAGATCAAAGAATATCTACAAGAACCTCCAGTCCTCATGCCGCCAGTTGAGGGAAGATCTCTGATTATGTACTTGACAGTATTAGAAGAGTCAATGGGGTGTGTGCTGGGCCAGCATGACGAGTCTGGTCGAAAAGAGTATGCAATATACTACCTAAGCAAAAAGTTTACCGACTGTGAACAGCGTTATTCACTGCTCGAGAAAACTTGTTGTGCTTTAGCGTGGGCTGCTCGCCGACTGAGACAGTATATGTTGACCCACACTACCTTATTAATCTCAAAAATGGATCCAGTTAAGTACATTTTCGAGAAGCCAGCTCTTACCGGACGGGTTGCAAGATGGCAGATGATTCTCACAGAATACGACATACAGTACACATCTCAGAAAGCCATCAAGGGCAGTGTACTATCTGAATATCTTGCTGAGCAACCCATTGATGACTACCAGCCTATGAGGTTTGACTTCCCTGATGAAGACATCATGTTCATTAAAGCAAAAGATCACGAAGAGCCTATTCACACTGAAGGGCCTGACCCGGAGGAAGAATGGACTATGATGTTTGATGGGGCTGTTAACATGAATGGCCGTGGTGTTGGTGCAGTACTCATTACACCTAAAGGAGTTCACATGCCTTTCTCGGCAAAACTCACTTTCAACTGCACTAACAACGAAGCTGAATACGAAGCTTGCATTATGGGTCTTGAGGAAGCTATTGACCTCAGGATCAAGACTTTGACCGTATTCGGAGATTCGGCTCTGGTAGTTAATCAAACCAACGGAAAATGGTACACCCACCAGGATCATCTGATACCTTACAGGGATTATACGAGAAGGTTACTGACTTTCTTTACAACGGTCAAACTTGAGTATATCCCTCGGGACGAGAATCAGTTTGCAGATGCTCTTGCTACCATTTCATCCATGATCAAAGTTCAAGCTGCTAACTTTGTACCCCAGATTTCAGTGTCTAGACTTGATAGACCAGCATATGTATTTGCAGCGGATGTTGTAAAAGAAGATAAGCCTTGGTTCCATGACATTAAATGCTTCTTGGAGGATCAAACATACCCACCTGGGGCATCTTCCAATGATAAGAAGACTTTGAGAAGGCTTGCTGGTAGTTTCTTTCTGAACACTGATGGGTCTTTATACAAAAGGAACTTTGATATGGTACTCCTCAGATGTGTTGACAGGATGGAAGCAGATTTGTTGATGCATGAAGTGCACGAAGGGTCCTTTGGTACCCATGCCGGAGGGCATGCCATGGCTAAAAAGCTATTAAGATCAGGCTATTACTGGATCACAATGGATGCAGACTGTTGTGCTTACGCCAGAAAATGCCACAAATGCCAGATCTATGCAGATAAGGTGCATGTGCCTCCCAATCCTTTGAACATAATGTCTTCACCGTGGCCCTTTGCCATGTGGGGCATTGATATGATTGGCAAGATTGAGCCAACTGCTTCGAATGGTCACAGATTCATCCTGGTCGCCATTGATTATTTCACCAAGTGGGTTGAAGCAGCCTCATATGCAAATGTTACAAGACAAGTGGTAGCCCGATTTCTGAAGAGAGATATCATCTGTCGGTATGGAGTGCCCGAGCGAATCATTACTGATAATGGTTCCAATTTAAACAACAAAATGATGGCAGAGCTGTGCCGGGACTTCAAGATCCAACATCACAATTCTTCTCCTTACAGGCCAAAGATGAATGGCGCTGTTGAGGCAGCGAATAAGAATATTAAGAAGATTGTGCAGAAGATGGTAATCACATACAAAGACTGGCATGAAATGCTACCGTTTACCTTGCATGGGTACCGCACGTCAATCAGGACATCCACTGGGGCAACACCGTATCAGCTTGTATATGGTATGGAAGCAATCCTACCTGTTGAAGTTGAACTACCCTCGTTACGGGTATTAATGGATGTTAAACTGAGTGAAGCAGAATGGGTTCGGTCCTGATTCGAACAACTGAGTCTGATTGAAGAGAAAAGATTGGCTGCAATTTGTCATGGGCAGTTATATCAGAAGAGAATGAAGAAAGCCTTTGATCAGAAAGTCAGGCATCGAGAGTACCAAGTAGGGGATCTTGTGCTGAAGAGAATCCTCCCTCCTCATACAGACCACAGGGGCAAATGGACTCCAAATTATGAAGGACCATTCGTTGTAAAGAAAGTTTTCTCTGGTGGAGCGCTGATGCTCAGCACCATGGATGGTGAAGATTTCCCGTCCCCTGTGAATTCAGATGCAGTTAAAAAATACTTCGCATAAAATGACCCGCTGGACATAAAAACAGAATGTAAGTCCAGGCAAAAATAGGGCATCCCGGCGAGTCAAAAACAGAATAAAAGACTCGGGCAAAAATAAGGGAAATAAACAAAAATGTACACCCGCTGAGTTGAAAAGCCACATTGGACAGCTCAGGCAAAAATGGGTATCCCGATGGATTGAAAACCCGAAAGGGCGATCCATGCAAAATAAGGGAATAAGCGAACAACTGCATTCTGAATTCGTCTGCATTATCTACAACTTGGTAAGCTACAAAGGATCAAGCTTCAATCAGAATCAACTCTCTCCAGAAAGCAAGACGAGAAGAACTTCATTGTCATACGAGTCATAGCAGAAGAGGAAGCTCCTTGAAAGCCTCGTCAACATCGCCAGCATTTTGTTTCTCAATTTGTAACAGTCTCTTCATTTCAGGAGATATGTTTCCTTGACTGTATCTTGCCAATTCAGGGCACATGAATTAATAAAATCAGATTTTTCAGTCATGTTTCATTTTGTACATTTTATTTGCAAAGAATGTCTGATGTCTCTAAAAAACTAATTGCATAAGTACAGATGTTTTTCACTAAAAAGAAAGAAAATGAAACACATGCTTGCAGGGAATATGATTACTCTCGAAAGTACTTAAACTCCTATGATGGAATCCAGTAGAAGATACCTCGGGACCTTTTGTGCGTTTCCTTATCTTTGCAGGATTGCAGATATCCAGAACGCAACCTGGGGCATGCGAGTTACGTCTCAGCAAGCCGGCGAATCATTATCAACTCGGTCTATCTTCCACGTGGCGCTGGAAGGTGCCCGCTTCCCCAGCAAAGTTGCCAAATCAACATACACTCAATCTCAGCATCTGGAATGCTCTATCCCCAGCCGAGTTGCCTCTTGTTGCCATCCCCGGCTGAGTTGCCTCTCACAATTCCCCAGCCGAGTTGCCATTTCATCCTCAGCTGAGTGCAAAAGTCAGGGAACCATCTCCCCACAGACTCCCCGGCCTCTATCCAGAAGAGCAACGCAGGAAAGGATCACCACAGAATGAAGAAAGCTTCTACAAACCCCAGCTGGGTCCCGTATTATAAGGTTATGTCAGTCAGTGACCTATACCCCCAAATGAATACATCTCACCAGATCTACCAATGATCTCATCCCCAGCTGGGAGGTCCATTTCAAACAGATCAACCAGAGATCTTCGCAGCAACGGGATCCGAATCCCGGTTTGATATCCTTGCATAATCATAGCATTCGCATCATATTATCCCCTCAGAGCGTAGCATTCCGTCTAATACGGAGCATTACGGCAAAAAAATCAAATACATAGCATAATCATAAGTCATGTTCTGAAGTAACACTTGTGAATAACAAACCGTTCATCATCATTATACAAAAATCCCCACCAGAGTCCCAGCAAAAGCAGTTGCCTCTCCAATCACCAAACACCAGTATATATTTCTGACACCCGTCCGTGTCATCACTTCCCCAAACAGGTTGCCTGAATACACTTTACAAACAAAATCACCCGTACTACAGATACTTCCTGACACCCGTCCGTGTCAAATCACCAGCAGAAAGCCAAAGACATCCTCTTGGCACTCACATATACTTATATATACACTTTCTCGACACCCGTCCGTGTCATATCCCCAGCGCAGTCGCTTACACCTTTACCACCCATATACTTGATAATGCTACTTTTCTCTTTTGACACTCGTCTGTGTCACTCTCCCCAGCAGATAAACACTTATATATATATACTCACTACTCATTGGTACACTTATACAGATACTCGCCCGTATCTTGTATACACCATCACTCATACCCCCACAGATTCGACAGTAGTCCTTGTTCTTTGTTAACCAGTTGGTACTCGTCCGTACCATCATCTCAGAACATTGCGTCTAGTGTTTGTTTCTACATGATACTCGTCCGTATCATAGTCTTAAGAATGCTCGCCCGCATCTTTAATCCATACACCGTGTCAAACACTTATTGTCTTCTTGAATATAGATGCTCGTCTGTGTCTATTATTCCCCAGAAGAATTCTTTCAGATTCAACACTCGTCCGTGTTCTCTGTTAACCAGTTGATACTCGTCCGTATCATCATCTCTGAACATATGCCAGTTTGTTTCTACATGATACTCGTCCGTATCATAGTCTTAAGGATGCTCGTCCGCATCATTAATCTATACATAATACCAAACACTTATACTTTCCTTTCTTGGTTGTAAACGCCCGTCCGTGTTTACTATACTCCCAGTAGATCGCCAAGTAAGCTTTTTCCATTACCTAACACTCGTCCTGTGTTATGATACCCCGAGAGCAGCCGTCCCCTGCTGAGTGGTCGTCCTCCACTTCTTGATGGTCGTCCTCCATCATGCTCATCCGATGGCCGTCCCCATCGTTGATCTTTTTCGGCAGCCGTACCCTGCCAGGTGGTCGTCCTCCACCTTTTGATGATCGTCCTTCATCATTTTATCCAATGGCCGTCCCCATTGTTGATTTTGGTTATCTGGCATTCGTCCTATGTCATGATAAACCCCGAGAGCAGCCGTACCCTGCTGAGTGGTCGTCCTCCACTTCTTAATGGTCGTCCTCCATCATGCTCATCCGATGGCCGTCCCCATCGTTGACCTTTTCTATCCGATGGCTGTCCCCATCGTTGATATTTTCGGCAGCCGTACCCTGCCAGGTGGTCGTCCTCCACCTTTGATGGCCGTCCCCATCATATTTCTTTTATCCCCAACAAAGCAGCCGTACCCTGCTAGGTGATCGTCCTTCACCTTTGATGGCCGTCCCCCATCATCTGTTTATTTCGTTTATTCTTTAACCCGATGGCCGTCCCCGTCTTGGTCCCTTTTCCTTTTCAACCCGATGGCCGTCCCCATCGTTGGTTACGTTGCTTTATGAACTTGATAGCCGTCCCCGTCATGTTTCATTAAATCCTCAGAGAATTTTACAGCTTTATCTTGATGGTCGTCCCCATCATGATTTTATTTCCCCAGCTAGTCGGCCGTCCCCGTCTTGGCTTTACCTTCTATCCCCAGCATGTCGGCCGTCCCCGTCATCGCTTTGTTTTCCGCACCTTTACAATATACTTTATTTTCCTTTTACAATCTATATCCCTTTTTCTTCTTCATTCTGTGAGTGCAAATTTTGGACTGTCTTTGGTATTCAACCACAAGTTATCTTGTTTGCCTGTTAAGCCGTCGCTTACATCCTGCACAACTAACTCATGTTTGAATAGGGGCAGCTGTAAACACCCCAAATTTTCCCTCACCTATTTCACCATGGCTTGTGATCTTTCTCATATGCATAAACACAACATATCATCTCATATCTCATTTTTGATTCACTGCATAGTTTCTAAGGCATTTGTACCTAGGGTTTGTGATCTGAGCAATCCCAAAGCATCTTGAGCCATTCCAAAGGCCACCAATCACTTCAAAGGGGTCCATGTGTGTTCTTAAATCATATTCCATCTCCTCAAAGTCAAAACTTCAAAGGAATCACAAGAACTAGGGTTTGAGGGGATGCAGAGACAGGCTAGACTGCACAGTTGACTGAAAATTAGGGTTTTGTTTTCAGAGGCTATAACTCCAAATTTTTTGGTCATTCTTGTTTCCATTGCTCTTTATATGGTATAGGGAGTATGCATACCAATTTTCATGAAGAAATTCCATGGGGAAGTCATCTGATCAAAGGTTGACTTTTCAGACAAGTCAGTGTAAAATCAGGGCATCTGAGGCCCCCAATGACCCAACCAATGGGTGATCTTCATCATTTTGAGTGTATATGATCTTTATTTGATCATAGAAGAAGGTTGAAGTTCATAGAAATCAAGAATTTAGGGTTTTTGCAAATGTTGACTTTTTGGGCATAGTTGACTTTTCAAGAATGCATCATTTTAGGTCATTTTTCAAGCCTTGATTCTTGATCCAAAAAGGCTTCAAATGGAAAAACTTTGGTCATGAAAGTTGTAGATCTCATCTTTCCCTTTTCAAAAAGTACAAGAACATGATCAAACTCTTCTTGGATCAAAAGTTATGGCAATGCAAAGTTGGCTAAAATCATTGATTTTCAAGGCATGCCTCAAATGGAAATTTTGCAAAGTCTTGGACCAATGCATATTGCAACCTCTAGTTCACTTCAAACCAGCACATAAACATTCTCTAAGTCATAAAAATCAGAAATGAACCAAGAATGCCCATGGTTTTATGTTTGGTTGGACAAAAAGGTCACATGTGAACAAAAAGTCACAAGTTGCAAAACTCATGATCATGCTTCCTACTACTTGCAGCCTTGGATGCTGAGCTTTGCTAGCCTCTCACCTCACCTTGCTGCACCAGAACCAGCCCATGTACTTGCCTAGATCATGAGCCATACTTCTCTTACACATTTCTTGACTTTTTGCAAAAGGTAACTTACCAATCAATAAAGCACATGTCCAATCATCTGACCAATGAGAGAGAGTTATGTGGACAATTTGCAAGCAAGACATAACACTAAGCAAGGCTGAAGCTCTCTCATAAGACACATTCACAAAAACACACCACATTGCAAGTTGCTTCGAATCTGCCTCCACAGCTTGCAAACACTCAAACCATCTTCACCATTCAACTCACCTTGCTCCATAGACCACAAAGCACCAAGAACCCAAGCCTGAAACAACCAGAATACTCCATAGCCATTTCTCACCCTCAGCCTGCATTTCTCTTCGAAACTCTCACCACAGCTTGCAAACATCAAAACAAACCTTGCAAAGCTTCTCCATTCACCCTCAGGATCACAAACAACCCCTCACCATGACCTGAAAGTGCTTGAAACACCATTGCCATTTCTGATCAAGCTTGAGCAGAAGCTGTCGAATCTCACTATCCAGCCAACTTAAACTCTCATTGAGCATTCAAACATCTTCTGGGGATCAAGTGAAGTGGATTGCACAAGGAGAAGTGGCCTGAAAGTCCTCAAGTTGAAAGCTCCAAATCTCAGGTAGCTCGAAATTATTTTTTCCAGAAATCATTTTTCTTGTTATAAACTTGTTCTATGTGATTCACTGATCATCCTGATGTCATTGGTTTCGAAAATGGCTTTGATTTGAGTATTTAATTTGTCTCTGAAACCTGCGTGCCCTAGAACTTGTTCTGTTCGATTCATGGTTTTGAGGAAGAAGAAATTTGTTTGGACTTAGGGTTTTAGTTCAGGAGATCATGGGGATCATTTTGGTGTGTTTAGTTTTCATTTTCGTTACGATTTGAGGGGTTTGGAGGTTTCTCAGGTGAGATGCTGGCCGGAGAAGACGACCGGAGGTCTTCTCCGGCAGCCTGAAAGTGATTAGTGAGTTAATTAGGGTTAGGGCAAAGTTCAAATTTGGGCCCTTGGATCTGGCTTCCCGCGCGCATATGTGTGGTCCAGATCATGTCATTAGTCTTAATTAGGTTTAATTTATTTAATTAATTAAGATTAACCCAGTTTGAATGTGAGCCAAAAGATCTGGCGCGTGGTCAATGTCTCAAAACCCAGATACAATCTCAGCCTTCCTTTCCTTTGACTTTTCATTTTATTTGATTTTTAATTCATTTTATTTCATTAAACTTGCATAATTATTTTAAAATAGTTAAAAATTCTTAAAAATTATGAAACTTTTTCCTAAAAGTTTATTTAATTTTTAAGACCCAAAAACATTTTTATTTTATTTTTTATCATTAAAAAAGTATTTTTAAATATTTAAAAGATTATTTTTAATTGATTAATGGGAATTAATTAATTAAAAATACTTTTAGGTATTTAAAAATTACAAAAAAATTCATGAAATGTTCTAAGACATTTAGAAACATTGTCCAACCTTCAAACCAAATTTCTTTTTTGATCTTGATGCATTTTAAGAATTTTTCATTGAATTAAATCATTTTTTATGCATTATTTTGATCATGGGTTCAAAAATTCATTTCTGCCTATTGGAGAAGGTTTGGACATTGATTCTTTTTGCTTTGTTTTGTGTTTGGCATGTAGTTTCTAGGGTAAAATGGCCATGATTTGATCTTGCATTTTCTATTTGTTTGACATTTCTTTTGTTAAGAACCCTAAAAAACCCTAATAACTTAGAAAATTCATATCTTGAGATTGGTTAAGAGTTGGGAGTTCCCCTTTGGACAGTGGTTCATTATAGGTTTAGGGTTTCTTTGGATGGCATTTTCCATTTTTTATCTTAGGGTTTGCTTCTGTTTTGAGTTTTGGTTTGATGTTTAATCCATGAACCCTAATTTGGGATTTCTCTTGCATCCTTCTTGCATTTCCTTGCATAACATGACTTGTCTTTGCATTTTGTGCATTCTTGTGATTCATTTGGCATCTCAAGACATATAGAAAGCATGTTTGATCATTGCACTGCATATTTGCCATGCCATTTGTCTTGTATGCTTCATAACTTTCCATGATTGTTCATGCTCCTTAACTTGCATCATTTACATCCATGATCTTGTATGAGCATCTCCATGCCTTGCCTCATGTTCATAGCACCTCATAGCATCATTTTCATCATCAATATGCTTCTGGTTTGGTCTAGCATCATACCATTTCATCCCATCTAGCATTGCATTGCATTTCTTTCTAACATTTCAGGTGGTAAGTAAACTTGAGAAGTGAATTTGCCTTCACTTCTCATAACTTTTCTTTTCATCTCTCTTGCATGCATTGCTGCATTTCTATATGTGCTTGAGTTTGAGCTTGCTCATGCTTGTTCCTCCCACTTTCTTTCTTCAAGTGACTTGACTTCTTGAATGAAGCAAGCCACTTTGCTTCTCTTGATCTTGTTCATCTGCTTCCTGGTGGCTCCTTTGACGATTGTTCTTGTAAACCTCACAAACCTTAGGAACAACCAAGCATGACAATGAATTAGGGTTTTGATTAGTCCCCCTCCTAGTTTTTACCTTTGTGTCTCTCTTTGAGTCTTCTCTTCTCATCTCATAATCAGGGACCAAACCCTAAAGGCTTTAAGACTTTGTGATTAAGCTTATGCCTGCATCCTTCTTTTAGGATGGAGTGTATAACTTTAATCCTAAGTGTTAAACCCTTAATGCGTTTAAATCTCTTAATCAATCCACATAATAATCATCAAGACATCACACTTGTAACTTGGGCCTTGCATTAGGGTTCTAATTCTTCCTTAAGTGGTTAAGAAGGACTAACCCTAGTGTTAATGGACAAGTCCCCCTCAAGTTGTCTTACAAATCATAAAATTCACTTCATCATCATACCATTAATCTAAAATCCACTTAATCAAAGGTTTGTTTTGTCATGAGTTTAATCCCTAATCATGGATTAAGTTGAGGAGCTTTCCTCAGCTTAAACATTCTCATCTATTATCCTTCTCTTAGGATGGTGTAATGAGTCTGTTTAATCCCTAATTATGGCTTAACCTCATTACTCAACACTAAACAAAAACCACAAAAACATCTAAATAATCACAAGTAGGTTAATGACCTTAATCCTATACCAAAGGTGATTAAGTGTGAGAAGCTGACTTCACACTTAAGGTATTCTCATTACCCCTAAACAGAGGGAAGATGTGATGAGTTTACTAAATCCATTGGTTTAGGCTTAAGCTCATTTTCTTATGACAAAAATCCAAAAAGCAATAAAAGACTGAAATACAAATACAAACAATAATCGTCTCCTCCGGGATTCTTTTCTCATCTCATTCACTCATAAACGAGAACTTGCTTCTTCCGTCTAATGCAAGACAGTTTGCATCTGTGCCAGACAGATCATACACTTGAGCATAGGCAAATAAGCAGTTCACAAGTCAATTCATCTTTCAGTCTCTTTGGGTCGAACTACGGTGTTCTGACTTCCTCATTGCACGAGAGGATACGTAGGCATAACTTAACAGTTATCGAACAAAAGTCTCTGTATATTCCCCCTCTTTCTAGCTTCATTCTTTAGCCTCATGATCTTGAGCATTTCACCTTGTTCTTACACTGACACTTTCATACTTCACATCACTTATACACTTTACACTGACACCTGTACATCTTTTCCAGCTATTTTATACACAGATTGCACTGACACTACCCCTTTAAAACACAAATCTCTTAAGCGTGGATCCCGTCGAGTACGACGGACAATCTGGGTGCTAATACCTTCTCAGGTTGTAACCAACCCCCTTTCTCAGTCTCTCTGGTTCGCAACCGTCTTATCCATCTCTTTCTAGGTTTATGCAGCATTACCTTTCCTCCGGGATAAAAATGCCTAGCTGGCGACTCTATTCATCTCCAGTGAGTTCACGGCTGTGTGTTCTCATTGTCCCTTTCGCCGACCGTTCGCGTCTGTACCTTCATCTGGTCCTTTTCATTTGTCGGGAGCGACACTGGGCCAGCATGACGAGTCTGGTCGAAAAGAGTATGCAATATACTACCTAAGCAAAAAGTTTACCGACTGTGAACAACGTTATTCATTGCTCGAGAAAACTTGCTGTGCTTTAGCGTGGGCTGCTCGCCGACTGAGGCAGTATATGTTGACCCACACTACTTTGTTGATATCAAAGATGGATCCAGTCAAGTACATTTTCGAGAAGCCAGCTCTTACCGGACGGGTTGCAAGATGGCAGATGATTCTCACAGAATACGACATCCAGTACACTTCTCAGAAAGCCATCAAGGGCAGTGTACTATCTGAATATCTTGCTGAGCAACCCATTGACGACTACCAGCCTATGAGATTTGACTTCCCTGATGAAGACATCATGTTCATAAAATCAAAAGATCATGAAGAGCCCATTCACACTGAAGGGCCCGACCCGGGAGAGGAATGGACTATGATGTTTGATGGGGCTGTTAATATGAATGGTCGTGGCGTTGGTGCAGTACTCATTACACCCAAAGGAGTTCACATGCCTTTCTCGGCAAAACTCACTTTCAACTGCACTAACAACGAAGCTGAATACGAAGCTTGCATTATGGGTCTTGAGGAAGCCATTGACCTCAGGATCAAGACATTGACTGTATTCGGAGATTCAGCTTTGGTAATCAATCAAACCAACGGGAAATGGTACACCCACCAGGATCATCTGATACCTTACAGGGATTATACAAGGAGGTTATTGACTTTCTTCACGACAGTCAAGCTTGAGTATATCCCTCGGGACGAGAATCAGTTTGCAGATGCTCTTGCTACCATTTCATCCATGATCAAAGTTCAAGCTGCTAACTTTGTACCTCAGATCTCAGTGTCCAGACTTGATAGACCAGCGTATGTGTTCGCAGCAGATGTTGTTAAAGACGATAAGCCTTGGTTCCATGACATTAAGTGCTTCTTGGAGGATCAAACATACCCACCTGGGGCATCTTCCAATGATAAGAAGACTTTGAGAAGGCTTGCTGGCAGTTTCTTTCTAAATACTGATGGGTCTTTATACAAGAGGAACTTTGATATGGTACTCCTCAGATGTGTTGATAAGACAGAAGCAGACTTGTTGATGCATGAAGTGCACGAAGGCTCCTTCGGTACCCATGCAGGAGGGCATGCCATGGCTAAAAAATTGTTAAGATCAGGTTATTACTGGATCACAATGGATGCAGACTGTTGTGCCTACGCCAGAAAATGCCACAAATGCCAGATCTACGCAGATAAGGTGCATGTGCCTCCCAATCCTTTGAACATCATGTCTTCACCATGGCCCTTTTCCATGTGGGGCATTGATATGATCGGCAAGATTGAGCCAACTGCTTCAAATGGCCACAGATTCATCCTGGTCGCCATTGACAATTTCACCAAGTGGGTTGAAGCAGCCTCATATGCAAACGTTACAAGACAAGTGGTAGCCAGATTTCTGAAGAGAGATATCATCTGTCGGTACGGAGTGCCCGAGCGAATCATTACTGATAATGGTTCCAATCTAAACAACAAAATGATGGCAGAGCTGTGCCGGGACTTCAAGATCCAACATCACAATTCTTCTCCTTACAGGCCAAAGATGAATGGCGCTGTTGAGGCAGCAAATAAGAATATCAAGAGGATTGTGCAGAAGATGGTAATCACCTACAAAGACTGGCATGAAATGCTACCGTTGGCCTTGCATGGGTACCGCACGTCAATCAGGACATCCACTGGGGCAACACCGTATCAGCTTGTGTATGGCATGGAGGCAGTCCTACCGGTTGAAGTTGAATTACCCTCTCTACGAGTACTAATGGATGTTAAGCTGAGTGAAGCAGAATGGGTTCGGTCCCGATACGAACAAGTGAGTCTGATCGAAGAGAAAAGGTTGGCTGCAATCTGTCATGGGCAGTTATATCAGAAAAGAATGAAGAAGGCCTTCGATCAGAAGGTCAGGCATCGAGGGTACCAAGTAGGAGATCTTGTGTTGAAGAGAATCCTCCCTCCTCATACAGACCACAGGGGCAAATGGACTCCAAACTATGAAGGACCATTCGTGGTAAAGAAAGTTTTCTCTGGTGGAGCACTGATGCTCAGCACCATGGATGGTGAAGATTTCCCATCCCCTGTGAATTCAGATGCAGTTAAAAAATACTTCGCATAAAAAGACCCGCCGGACATAAAAACAGAATGTAAGTCCAGGCAAAAAATAGGGCATCCCGGCGAGTCAAAAACAGAATAAAAAGACTCGGGCAAAAATAAGGGAAATAAATGAAAAAATGTACACCCGCTGAGTTGAAAAGCCGCATTGGACATCTCAGGCAAAAATGGGTATCCCGATGGATTGAAAACCCGAAAGGGCGATCCATGCAAAACAAGGGAATAAGCGAACAACTGCATTCTGAATTCGTCTGTATTGTCAGCAACTTGGTAAGCTTCGAATGGACCAAGCTTCAATCAGAATCAACATTCTTCAGAAAGCAAGACGAGAAGAAAGTCAAAAGTCATACGAGTCATAGAAGAAGAGGAAGCTCCTCAAAGCGTCGTCAGCATCGCCAGCACTTTGTTTCTCAATTTGTAACAATCTCCTCATTTTAGGAGATATGTTTCTTTGACTGTATCTTGCCAGTTCAGGGCACATGAATTAATAAAATCAGATTTTTTCAGTCATGTTTCGTTTTGCAAAGGATGTCTGATGTCTCTAAAAAGCTAATTGAATAAGTACAGATGCTTTTCTCTAAAAAGTAAAAAACACATGCTTACAGGGAATATACTTACTCTCAAGAATGCTTAACTCCTATGACGGAATCCAGTAAGGGATACCTCGGGACCTTTTGTGCGTTTCCTTGTCTTTGCAGGATTGCAGGTATCCAGAACGCAACTTGGGGCATGAAGGCTTCATCCTCAGCAAGCTGGCAGATCATTGTCAACTCGGTCTATCTTCCACGTGGCACGGAAGGTGCCCATTTCCCCAGCGAAGTTGCCAAATCAATACTCGCTCAGTCCTAGCACCAGGTGTACACCCCAGCTAAGTTGCTTTCTCCCCAACTGAGTTGCTTCCTCCCCAGCTGAGTGGCCAACAGCATCCCCAGCCGTAGCACCAATCATTCTCCCTCAGCAAAATGCAGGAATCAGGGAATCATCTCCCCACAAGATCCTCAGCCTCCATCCAGAAGAGCAACGCACGAAGAAGTCACAACAGAATACAGAAGGCTTCTGCAAACCCCAGCTGGGTCCCATATTACAAGGATATGTCAATCAGTGACCTATATCCCCAAGTGGATACATATCTCCAGGTCTATCAATGGTCTCATCCCCAGCTGGGAGGTCCATTTCAAACAAATCAGCCAGAGATCTTCGCAGCAGCGGGATCCGAATCCCGGTTTGATATCTTTGCATAATCATGGCATTAGCATCATATTATCCCCTCAGAGCGTAGCATTCCGTCTAATACGGAGCATTACGGCAAAAATCAAACGCATAGCATAATCATGAGCTATGTTCTGAATTAACACTTGTGAATAATAACCGTTCATCATCATTATACAGAAATCCCCACCAGAATCCCAGCAAAAAGCAGTTGCCTCACAAATCACAAACGCCAGTATATATTTTCCTTTTGATACCCGTCCGTGTCATCACTTCCCAGTAAAGTCGCCTGAACACTCTTACGACAAGATCACCCATATTACAGATACCTCCTGACACCCGTCCGTGTCATACCCCAGCAGAAAGCCAAAGACATCCTCTTTGCACTCACATATACCTATATACACTTTCTTGACACTCGTCCGTGTCATATCCCCAGCGCAGTCGCCTACACTTTGTATATCAGATACTTGTTTATATTACACTCTTCTCCTTTTTGACACTCGTCCGTGTCACTCTCCCCAGCAGTTAAACACCCATCTATACACCACTCACACTTATACAGGTACTCGTCCGTGCCTTGTATACACCATTCATACCCCCACAGATTCAACAATAGTCCTTTTTCTTTGTTAACCAGTTGGTACTCGTCCGTACCATCATCTCAGAACATTGCGTCTAGTGTTTGTTTCTACATGATACTCGTCCGTATCATAATCTTAAGGATGCTCGTCCGCATCTTTAATCCATACACTGTGTCAAACACTTTTGTCTTCTTGAATATAGATACTCGCCTGTGTCTACTATTCCCCAGAAGAGTCCTTTCAGATGCAACACTCGTCCGTGTTCTTTGATAACCCGTTGATACTCGTCCGTATCATCATCTCTGAACTTGTGTCAGTTTGTTTCTACCCGATACTCGTCCGTATCGTAGTCTTAAGGATGCTCGTCCGCATCTTTAATCTATACACAATACCAAACACTTATACTTTCCTTTCTTGGTTGTGAACGCTCGTCCGTGTTCACTATATCCCCGGTATATCACCAACAAAGCATTTTCTTTTATCTAACACTCGTCCTGTGTCATGATAACCCTGAGAGCAGCCGTACCCTGCTGAGTGGTCGTCCTCCACTTCTTGATGGTCGTTCTCCATCATGCTCATCCGATGGCCGTCCCCATCGTTGTTTTTTAGCAGCCGTCCCCTGCTAGGTGGTCGTCCTCCACCTTTTGATGATCGTCCTTCATCACTTTATCCAATGGTCGTCCCCATTGTTGATTTTGGTTATCTGACATTCGTCCTATGTCATGAGAAACTTCGAGAGCAGCCGTACCCTGCTGAGTGGTCGTCCTCCACTTCTTGATGGTCGTCCTCCATCATGCTCGTCCGATGGCCGTCCCCATCATATTTCTTTTATTCCCAACAGAGCAGCCGTCCCCTGCTAGGTGATCGTCCTTCACCATTGATGGCCGTACCCCATCATCTGTTTATTTCATTTATTCTTTAACCCGATGGCCGTCCCCGTCGTGGTCCCTTTTTCTTTTTAGCCCGATGGCCGTCCCCATCGTTGGTTACTTTACCTTCGTGAACCTGATGGCCGTCCCCGTCATGTTTCATTAATTCCCGGAGAATCTTACTTTATCTTGATGGCCGTCCCCATCATAATCTTATTTTCCCAGCTAGTCGGCCGTCCCCGTCTTAGCTTTACCTTTTATCCCCAGCATGTCGGCCGTCCCCGTCATCGCTTTATTTCCCACACTTTTCCCGGCATGTCGGCCGTCCCCGTTGTCGCTCCCGACAAATGAAACGGGGTTCATATGAAGGTACAGACGCGAACGGTCGGCGAAGGGAACAATGAGAACACACATCCGTGAACTCACTGGAGATGAAAAGAGTCGCCAGCTAGGCATTTTTATCCCGGAGGAAAGGCAATGCTGCATAGACCTAGAAAGATACGGATAAGACGGTTTGCGAACCAGAGAGACTGAGAAAGGGGGTTGGTTACAACCTGGGAAGGTATTAGCACCCAGATTGTCCGCCGTACCCGACGGGATCCACGCTTAAAAGATTTGTGTTTTAAAGGGGTAGTGTCAGTGCAATTTGTGTATAAAATAGCTGGAAAAGATATACAGGTGTCAGTGTATGATGTATAAGTGATATGAAGTATGAAAGTGTCAGTGTAAGAACAAGAATAAGATGCTCATGATAATGAGGCTCAAAGAATAATGCTGGAAGGAGGGGGAATATACAGAGACTTTTGTTCGATAACTGTTAAGTTATGCCTACGTATCCTCTCGTGCAATGAGGAAGTCAGAACACCGTAGTTCGACCCAAAGAGACTGAAAGGTGAATTGACTGATGAACTGCTTGCTTGTCTATGCTCAAGTGTATGACCTGTCTGGCTCAGGTGCAAACTGTCTTGCATTAGACGGAAGAAGCAAGTTCTCGTCTGTGAGTGAAGATGATGAGAAAAGAATCCCGAAGGAGACGATTATTGTTTGTTTTTTTGAGTTTTCAGTCTTTTATTGCTTTTGAAAGTTTGTCATAAGATAATGAGCTTAAGCCTAAACCAATGGGTTAGTAAACTCATCACATCTTCCCTCTGATTAGGGGTAATGAGAGTACCTTAAGTGTGAAGTCAGATTGTCACACTTAATCACCTTTGGTGTAGGATTAAGATCATTAACCTACTTGTGATTATTTAGATGTTTTTGTGATTTTTGTTTAGTGTTAAGTAATGAGGTTAAGCCATAATCAAGGATTAAACAGACTCATTACACCGTCCTAATAGAAGGATAATAGATGAGAATGTTTAAGCTGAGGAAGGCTCCTCAACTTAATCCATGATTAGGGATTAAACTCATGACAAAACAAGCCTTTGATTAAGTGGATCTTATTAAATGGTGAGATGAAGAAGTGATTTTTAGGGTTTGTAAGACAACTTGAGGGGGACTTGTCCATTAACACTAGGGTTAGTCCTTCTTAACCAATTAAGGAAGAATTAGAACCCTAATGCAAGGCCCAAGTTACAAGTGTGATGTCTTGATGATTATTAAGTGAATTGATTAAGAGATTTAAACACATTAAGGGTTCAAGACTTAGGATTAAAGTTATACACTCCATCCTAAGAGAAGGATGTAGGCATAAGCTTAATCACAAAGTCTTAAAGCCTTTAGGGTTTAGTCCCTGATTATGAGATGAGAAGAGAAGACTCAAAGAGAGACACAAAGGTAAAAACTATGAGGGGGACTAATCAAAACCCTAATTCATTGTCATGCTTGGTTGATCCTAAGGTTTGTGAGGTTTTCAAGAACAATCTTCAAAGGAGCCACCAGGAAGCAGATGAACAGGATCAAGAGAAGCAAAGCAACTTGCTTCATTCAAGAAGTCAAGTCACTTGAAGAAAGAAAGTGGGAGGAAGAAGAATGAGCAAGCTCAATCTCAAACACAAATAGAAATGCAGCAATGGATGCAAGAGAGATGAAAAGATTGGTTATGAGAAGTGAAGGCAAATTCACTTCTCAAGTTTACTTACCACCTGAAATGTTAGAAAGAAATGCAATGCAATGCTAGATGGGATGGAATGACATGATGCTAAACAAAACCAGAAGCATGTTGATGATGATAATGATGTTATGAGGTGCTGCAAACAAGAGGCAAGACATGGAGATGCTCATACAAGATCATGGATGCAAATGATGCAAGCTAAGGAGCATGAATAAACATGAAATGTTATGAAGCATACAAGACAAATGACATGGCAAATATGTAATGCAATGATCAAACATGCTTCCTACATGTCTTAAGATGCCAAATGAATCACAAGAATGCACAAAATGCAAAGACAAGTCATGTTATGCAAGAGAATGCAAGAAGGATGCAAGAGAAAGCCCAAATTAGGGTTCATGGATCAAACATCAAACAAAAACCCAAAACAGAAGCAAACCCTAAGATAAAAAATGGAAAATGGCACACAATGAAACCTTAAACCTATAATGAACCACTGCCCAAAGGGGAACTCTCAACTCTTAACCAATCTCAAGATATGATTTTTACAAGTTATTAGGGTTTTTTAGGGTTCTTAACAAAAGAAATGCCAAACAATTAGAAAATGCAAGATCAAATCATGGCCATTTTACCCTAGAAACTACATGCCAAACAAAAAACAAAGCAAAAAGAATCAATGTCCAAACCTTCTCCAATAGGCAGAAATGAATTTTTGAACCCATGATCAAAATAATGCATAAAAAATGATTTAATTCAATGAAAAATTCTTAAAATGCATCAAGATCAAAAAAGAAATTTGGTTTGAAGGTTGGACAATGTTTCTAAATGTCTTAGAACATTTCATGAATTTTTTTTGTAATTTTTAAATACCTAAAAGTATTTTTAATTAATTAATTCCCATTAATCAATTAAAAATAATCTTTTAAATATTTAAAAATACTTTTTTAATGATAAAAAATAAAATAAAAATATTTTTGGGTCTTAAAAATTAATAAAACTTTTAAGAAAAAGTTTCATAATTTTTAAGACATTTTTGCTATTTTAAAATAATTATGCAAGTTTAATGAAATAAAAATGAATTAAAAACAAATAAAATAGGAAGTAATCAGGATGGATGGATGAGATTGATTCTGAGTTTAAATTGGTTGACTGCGCGCGTCATCCAAGGGTCCAGGCTGACTCTGATTAAATTAATTAAATTAAGGATTAATTAGGCTAACACGTGGATTAGGGCTAAGCTAGCTGATCTGGGCCATCCAAAAGAGAGGGAAGTCAACAGGTCAACACTCATCTACGGCTCAAATTCAAACTAGAGTTAATGACGCAATTAGGGCATAATCACTCTCAGATGGCCGGAGAAGACCTCCGGTCGTCTTCTCCGGCCAGCACCTCACCTGAAAAATCCCCAAACCCCTCAAATCGTATCAAAAATGAAAACTAAGAACATAGAAATGATCTCCATCCTCTCACGAATCAAACCCCTCTCTCAAAACACATTTCTTCTTCCTAAACAAGCTGAATCGAAAGAAATAAAAACTAGGGCACGCAAGCTTCAGAGACAAATTAAATACTCAAATCAAAGCCATTTCAAAAACTAAGAACATCAGGATGATCAGTGAATCACATAGAACAAGTTTGTAACAAGAAAAACGATTTCTGGAAAAAATAATTTTCAAGCTACCTGAGATTTGGAGCTTTCAATTTGAGGACTTTCTGGCCACTTCTCCTTGTGCAATCCACTCCACTTGGTCCACAGAAGATGCTTGAATGCTCAAAAGGAGTTTAAGTTGGCTGGATAATGAGATTCGAAAGCTCCTGCTCAAGCTTGGTCAGAAATGGCAATGGAGTTTCTGGCACTTTCAGGTCATGGTGAGGGGTTGTTTGTGATCCTGAGGATGAATGGAGAAGGTCTGTGGTGTTTGTTTGTGTGTTTGTGAGCTAGGAAGAAAGATTCGAATGAAACTGCAAAGTGAGGTAAGGAATGGCAGTGGAGTGTTCTGGTTGTTTCAGGCTTGGGTTCTTGGTGCTGGGTGGTCTATGGGGCCAGGTGAGTTGAATGGTGAAGATAGTTTGAGTGTTTGCAAGCTGTGGAATCAGATTCGAAACAAGTTGCAATTGGGAGTGTTTTTGTGAATGTGATTGTATGAATGGTTTCAGTCTTGCTTAGTGTATGAAATGGTTTGCAAATGGATAGTATAAACTAATCCAATTGGTCAGAGGATGTGACTTGTGCTTTATGGATAGGTGTAGCCACTTTTGCAAATATGTCAACTTCTTGTAAGATAGGGCATGGGCAACTTCTAGCCAAGTACAAAGGGCATGGTCTGCGCAGCAAAGTGAAGGGAAAGGCTAGGCTTGGTCCAACATTCAAGGCAGCAAGTTGGTGAAAGCATGATCATGAGTTTTGCAACTTGTTGTAACTTTGGTTCACATGTGATTCTTTGTCCAACCAAACATGAAACCATAGGCATTCTTGGTTCAAATCTGATTTTCATGGCTTAGAGAAAGTTTATGTGCTGGTTTGAAATGAATTAGAGGCTGCAATATGCATTGGTCCAAGATTTTGCAAAATTTCCATTTGAGGCATGCCTTAAAAATCAATGATTTTAGCCAACTTTGCATTGCCATAACTTTTGATTCAAGAAGAGTTTGATCATGTTCTTGTACTTTTTGAAAAGGGAAAAATGAGATCTACAACTTTCATGACCAAAGTTTTTCCATTTGAAGCCTTTTTGGATCAAGAATCAAAGCTTGAAAAATGACCTAAAATGAAGCATTCTTGAAAAGTCAACTATGCCCAAAAAGTCAACATTTGCAAAAACCCTAAATTCTTGACTTTTATGAACTTCAAACTTCTTCCATGATCAAATAAAGATCATATACACTCAAAATGATGAAGATCACCCATTGATTGGGTCATTGGGGGCCTCAGATGCCCTGATTTTGCACTGACTTGTCTGAAAAGTCAACCTTTGATCAGATGACTTCCCCATGGAATTTCTTCATGAAAATTGATATGCACACTCCCTATACCATATAGAGACCAATGGAAACAAGAATGACCAAAAAATTTGGAGTTATGGCCTCTGAAACCAAAACCCTAATTTTCAGCCAACTGTGCAGTTTGACCTGGCTCTGCATCCACTCAAACCCTAGTCCTTGTGATTCCTCTGCATTTTTGACTTTGAAAAGGTGAAATATGACATATGAACACACATGGACCCCTTTGAGATGATTGGTGGCCTTTGGCATGGCTCAAGGTGTCTTGGGATTGCTCAGATCACAAACCCTAGGTGCAGATGCCTTAGAAACTATCCAGTGGATCAAAAGTGAGATATGAGATGATATGTTTATGTTTATGCATATGAGATGATCACAAGCCATGGTGTGAATGGGTGAGGGCAAATTTGGGGTGTTTACAGCTGCCCCTATTCAAACATGAGTTAGCTGTGCAGGATGTAAGCAACGACTTAACAGGCAAACAAGATAACTTGTGGTTGAATACCAAAGACAGTCCAAAATTTGCACTCACAGAAATGAAAAAGAAAAGGGATATAGATTGTAAAAGGAAAATAAAGTATATTGTAAAGTGTGGGCGACGGAGGACGACCGTCGAGCAGAGGACGACTGCTGGGTAAATAGCAATGGCGGGGACGGCCGACACGCTGGGGAAGGTGAGGAGAATAAAGCAATGACGGGGACGGCCGACATGCTGGGGATAAAGGGTAAAGCAGAGACGGGAACGGTTGACTAGCTGGGGAAAGAAAGTAAAGCTAAGACGGGGACGGCCGACTAGCTGGGAAAATAGGATATTATGATGGGGACGGCCATCAAGAAAAAGCTGTAAGATTCCCTGGGGATAAATGAAACATGACGGGGACGGCCATCAAGTTCATAAAGGTAAAGTAACCAACGATGGGGACGGCCATCGGGCTAAAAGGAAAAGGGACCACGACGGGGACGGCCATCGGGTTAAAGAATAAATGAAATAAACAGATGATGGGGTACGGCCATCAAAGGTGAAGGACGATCACCTAGCAGGGGACGGCTGCTCTGTTGAGGATAAACTGAATATGATGGGGACGGCCATCAAAGGTGGAGGACGACCACCTGGCAGGGTACGGCTGCCGAAAATATCAACGATGGGGACGGCCATCGGATAGAAAAGGTCAACGATGGGGATGGCCATCGGACGAGCATGATGGAGGACGACCATCAAGAAGTGGAGGACGACCACTCAGCAGGGTACGGCTGCTCTCGGGGTTTCTCATGACATAGGACGAATGCCAGATAACCAAAATCAACAATGGGGACGGCCATTGGATAAAATGATGAAGGACGATCATCAAAAGGTGGAGGACGACCACCTAGCAGGGGACGGCTGCTAAAAACAACGACGGGGACGACCATCGGATGAGCATGATGGAGGACGACCATCAAGAAGTGGAGGACGACCACTCAGCAGGGTACGGCTGCTCTCAGGGTTATCACGACACAGGACGAGTGTCAGATAAAAGAAAATTTGTTGGTGATCTACTGGGGATATAGTAAACACAGACGAGCGTTTACATCCAAGAAGCAAAAGGTATAAGTGTTTGGTATTGTATAGATTAAAGATGCGGACGAGCATCCTTAAGGCTATGATACGGACGAGTATCACGTAGAAACAAACTGACACATGTTCAGAGACGATGATACGGACGAATATCAACTGGTTAACAAAGAACACGGACGAGTGTTGAATCTGAAAGAATTCTTCTGGGGAATAACAGATACAGACGAGTATCTACATTCAAGAAGACACAAGTGTTTGACACGGTGTATGGGTTAAATATGTGGACGAGCATCCCTAAGACTATGATACGGACGAGTATCATGTAGAAACAAACACTAGACGCACTGTTCTGAGATGATGGTACGGACGAGTACCAACTGGTTAACAAAGAACAAGGACTACTGTCGAATCTGTGGGGTTATGAGTGGTGTATACAAGATACGGATGAGCATCTGTATAAGTGTACCAATGAGTAGGGAGTATATATATATAAGTTTTTATCTGCTGGGGAGAGTGACACAGACGAGTGTCAAAAGAGAAAAGTAGCATTATAAACATGTATATGGGTGATGAGAGTGTAAGCGACTGCGCTGGGGATATGACACAGACGGGTGTCAAGAAAGTGTATATATAAGTATAAGTGAGTGCAAAGAGGATGTCTTTGGCTTTCTGCTGGTGATGTGACACGGACGGGTGCCAGGAAGTACCTGTAGTACGGGTGATTTGGTTAGTAAAGAGTGTTCCAGCGATTTTACTGGGGAGTGATGATACAGACGGGTATCGAAGGGTGTATATGGTGGTATTTGTGAATATGAGGCAAATATTTTTGCTGGGACTCTGGTGAGGATTTCTGTACAATGATGATGAATGGTTATTATTCACAAGCGTTAATTCATAACATGGCTTATGATTATGCTATGTATTTGATTTTTTGCCGTAATGCTCCGTATTAGACGGAATGCTACGCTCTGAGGGGATAGTATGATGCGAATGCTATGATTATGCAAAGATAACAAACCGGGATCCGGATCCCGTTGCTGCGAAGATCTCTGGTCGATCTGTTTGAAAAGGACCTCCCAGCTGGGGATGAGATCATTGGTAGATCTGGTGAGATGTATTCATTTGGGGGTATAGGCCACTGGTTGACATATCCTTGTAATACGGGACCCAGCTGGGGTTTGTAGAAGCTTTCTTCACTCTGTTGTGATCTTCTATGCGCTGCTCTTCTGGATAGAGGCTGAAGATTCTGTGGGGAGACGATTCCCTGACTCCTGTACTCAACTGAGGGTGAAATGGCAACTCGGCTGGGGAATTGTGAGAGGCAACTCAGCTGGGGAGAGCAACAAGAGGCCACTCGGCTGGGGATAGAGCATTTCGGATGCCGAGATTGAGTGTGTGTTGATTTGACAACTTTGTTGGGGAAGTGGGCACCTTCCAGTGCCACGTGGAAGATAGACCGAGTTGATAATGATTTGCCAGCTTGCTGAGACGTAACTTGCATGCCCCAGGTTGCGCTCTGGATACCTGCAATCCTGCAAAGATAAGGAGACGCACAAAAGGTCCCGAGGTATCCTTTACTGGATTCCGTCATAGGAGTTAAGCACTTTTGAGAGTAAGTATATTCCCTGTAAGCATGTGTTTTTTATTATTTTTAGAGAAAAACATCTGTACTTATGCAACTAGTTTTTTAGAGACATCAGACATTCTTTGCAAATAAAATGTACAAAACGAAACATGACTGAAAAATCTGATTTTATTAATTCATGTGCCCTGAATTGGCAAGATACAGTCAAGGAAACATATCTCCTGAAATGAAGAGACTGTTACAAATTGAGAAACAAAATGCTGGCGATGTTGACGAGGCTTTCTAGGAGCTTCCTCTTCTGCTATGACTCGTATGACAATGACGTTCTTCTCATCTTGCTTTCTGAAGAATGTTGATTCTGATTGAAGCTTTATCCTTTTGAAGCTTTCCAAGTTGTAAGTGATACAGACGAACTCAGAGTGCA
This sequence comes from Lathyrus aphaca, assembly GCA_963966055.1. Taxonomy (NCBI): domain Eukaryota; kingdom Viridiplantae; phylum Streptophyta; class Magnoliopsida; order Fabales; family Fabaceae; genus Lathyrus; species Lathyrus aphaca. The sequence continues at coordinate 227,936,869 of OZ014520.1, read as the reverse complement.
GTTGTTCGCTTATTCCCTTATTTTGCATGGATCGCCCTTTCGGGTTTTCAATCCATCGGGATACCCATTTTTGCCTGAGCTGTCCAATGCGGCTTTTCAACTCAGCGGGTGTACATTTTTGTTTATTTTCCCTTATTTTTGCCCGAGTCTTTTATTCTGTTTTTGACTCGCCGGGATGCCCTATTTTTGCCTGGACTTACATTCTGTTTTTATGTCCAGCGGGTCTTTTTATGCGAAGTATTTTTTAACTGCATCTGAATTCACAGGGGACGGGAAATCTTCACCATCCATGGTGCTGAGCATCAGCGCTCCACCAGAGAAAACTTTCTTTACAACGAATGGTCCTTCATAATTTGGAGTCCATTTGCCCCTGTGGTCTGTATGAGGAGGGAGGATTCTTTTCAGTACAAGATCTCCCACTTGGTACTCTCGATGCCTGACTTTCCGATCAAAGGCTTTCTTCATTCTCTTCTGATATAACTGCCCATGACAAATTGCAGCCAATCTTTTCTCTTCAATCAGACTCAGTTGTTCGAATCGGGACCGAACCCATTCTGCTTCACTCAGTTTAACATCCATTAATACCCGTAACGAGGGTAGTTCAACTTCAACAGGTAGGACTGCTTCCATACCATATACAAGCTGATACGGTGTTGCCCCAGTGGATGTCCTGATTGACGTGCGGTACCCATGCAAGGCAAACGGTAGCATTTCATGCCAGTCTTTGTAAGTGACTACCATCTTCTGCACAATCTTCTTGATATTCTTGTTAGCCGCCTCAACAGCGCCATTCATCTTTGGCCTATAAGGAGAAGAATTGTGATGTTGGATTTTGAAGTCCCGGCATAGCTCTGCCATCATTTTGTTGTTTAAATTGGAACCATTATCAGTAATGATTCGCTCGGGCACTCCATACCGACAGATGATATCTCTCTTCAGAAATCTGGCTACCACTTGTCTTGTGACGTTTGCATATGAGGCTGCTTCAACCCACTTGGTGAAATAATCAATGGCGACCAGGATAAATCTGTGACCATTTGAAGCAGTTGGCTCAATCTTGCCGATCATATCAATGCCCCACATGGCAAAGGGCCATGGTGAAGACATGATGTTCAAAGGACTGGGAGGCACATGCACCTTATCTGCGTAGATCTGGCATTTGTGGCATTTTCTGGCGTAAGCACAACAGTCTGCATCCATTGTGATCCAATAATAGCCTGATCTTAACAACTTTTTAGCCATGGCATGCCCTCCGGCATGGGTACCAAAGGGCCCTTCGTGCACTTCATGCATTAACAAATCTGCTTCCGTCTTGTCAACACATCGTAGGAGTACCATATCAAAGTTCCTTTTGTATAAAGACCCATCAGTGCTCAGAAAGAAACTTCCAGCAAGCCTTCTCAAAGTCTTCTTATCATTGGAAGATGCCCCAGGTGGGTATGTTTGATCCTCCAAGAAGCACTTAATGTCATGGAACCAAGGCTTATCATCTTTTACGCCATCCGCTGCAAATACATATGCTGGTCTATCAAGTCTAGACACTGAAATCTGGGGTACAAAGTTAGCAGCTTGAACTTTGATCATGGATGAAATGGTAGCAAGAGCATCTGCAAACTGATTCTCGTCCCGAGGGATATACTCAAGCTTGACTGTTGTGAAGAAAGTCAATAACCTCCTTGTATAATCCCTGTAAGGTATCAGACGATCCTGGTGGGTGTACCATTTTCCGTTGGTTTGATTAACTACCAGAGCTGAATCTCCGAATACGGTCAATGTCTTGATCCTGAGGTCAATGGCTTCCTCAAGACCCATAATGCAAGCTTCGTATTCAGCTTCGTTGTTAGTGCAGTTGAAAGTGAGTTTTGCCGAGAAAGGCATGTGAACTCCTTTAGGTGTAATGAGTACTGCACCAACACCACGGCCATTCATGTTAACAGCCCCATCAAACATCATAGTCCATTCTTCCTCCGGGTCAGGCCCTTCAGTGTGAATAGGCTCTTCGTGATCTTTTGCTTTAATGAACATGATGTCCTCATCGGGGAAGTCAAACCTCATAGGCTGGTAGTCATCAATGGGTTGCTCAGCAAGATATTCAGATAGTACACTGCCTTTGATGGCTTTCTGAGATGTGTACTGTATGTCGTATTCTGTGAGAATCATCTGCCATCTTGCAACCCGTCCGGTAAGAGCTGGCTTCTCGAAAATGTACGTAACTGGATCCATTTTTGAGATTAATAAGGTAGTGTGGGTCAACATATACTGTCTCAGTCGGCGAGCAGCCCACGCTAAAGCACAGCAAGTTTTCTCGAGCAGTGAATAACGTTGTTCACAGTCGGTAAACTTTTTGCTTAGGTAGTATATTGCATACTCTTTTCGACCAGACTCGTTATGCTGGCCCAGCACACACCCCATTGACTCTTCTAACACTGTCAAGTACATTATCAGAGGTCTTCCTTCAACTGGTGGCATGAGGATAGGAGGTTCTTGTAGATATTCTTTGATCTTGTCAAAAGCCTTCTGGCAATCTTCGTTCCAACTGACCGTCTGTTCTTTTCTTAACAGCTTGAACAAGGGTTCACAGGTCGCTGTAAGGTGAGATATGAACCGTGAAATGTAGTTCAATCGACCTAAGAACCCTCGGACTTCTTTCTCAGTTTTCGGTGCAGGCATCTCTTGGATGGCTTTGACTTTATCAGGGTCAACTTCAATCCCTTTCTCGCTTACAATAAAGCCCAGCAGCTTACCGGATCGCACCCCGAATGTGCATTTGTTGGGGTTCAACTTTAGTTGGTACTTCCTCAGGCGTTTGAACAACTTCAGCAGATTTACCAGGTGTTCTTCCTCTGTAAGGGACTTGGCAATCATGTCATCCACATAACACTCGATTTCCTTATGGATCATATCGTGGAATAATGTCACCATAGCCCGTTGATACGTTGCACCAGCATTCTTTAGTCCGAATGGCATCACCTTGTAACAGAACGTGCCCCAAGGTGTAATGAATGTTTTCTTCTCCATGTCTTCAGGTGACATCTTGATCTGATTATACCCCGAAAATCCGTCCATGAAGGAGAATACCGAGAACTGAGCCGTGTTATCCACCAATACGTCAATGTGAGGTAATGGGAAGTCATCTTTCGGGCTGGCTCTGTTCAGATCCCGGTAGTCAAAACACATTCTTACTTTGCCGTCTTTCTTAGGCACAGGTACTATGTTAGCGACCCACGGTGGATAGCTAGTCACAGCAAGGAACCCGGCGTCCCATTGCTTTTGTACCTCTTCCTTAATTTTCATAGCCATGTCTGGGCGAGTTCGGCGCAGCTTCTGTTTAACTGGTGGGCATTCTTCCCTCAAAGGCAGCTTGTGCATAACAATGTCGGTATCCAACCCTGGCATATCTTGATACGACCAAGCAAACACATCAACATACTCTTGAAGCAGATCTATCAGTTGTCTCTTCACCGAGTCTTGCAGGCAGACCCCGATTTTAACCTCCTTCACGTCTTCGTCTGTACCAAGATTGATCACTTCAATCTCCTCCTGGTGAGGAGTAATGACCTTCTCCTCCTGTCTCAACAACCTAACTAGCTCTTCAGGAAGCTCATATTCTTCTTCAACCCCTTCATCAGCTTGATTGATCGGATTGTCAAAGTCATACGATGTCATAGCCGTGCTGTTGTCGGTGCTGTCTGGAAGGCACTCTCTGCAAGGGTTAAGTTGTTCATTTTAGTGATTGATTTTAATCTTGCCTTTAGAAAAAAAAAGTGAAGTGAAGTTATCATTTTGAAAACACCGCCATTTATTTTTGTACAAAAATAAAAATGGAAAAACAGTGAACAAAAAGAAAAAGACTCGTTTGCAAAAAGATGTCTGATATTTCATTAATTTAATCTTGTTTGAACAAAAGTACAGATGGCCCTGATTACAAAATGAGTCTTGTCATCTTGGGCAAGATGCAAGACTTTAATGCATGCTATAAAAATACAGGAAATAATAATTACTCTGCATGAGTAACTCTTATAATTTCCTGGGAAGACTAGTTTGAGACACTGCTCCCCGGGATCTTTGGACGAATCCAATTCTCCAGATTGCGCTCCTCTTCCAGCTCGTCTTCCAAACAGTTGATAGCATCAGGGGTAAGCATTCCCCCACTGACAAAACCTGGCTCTGCAGCAGCCTTTGCTTGATGTTGAGTTGGTCTGTAACCCAACCCAAACTTATCTTCTTTTTTCTCCAACGATAGCAGTTTGCCCCAACCTTGGGCAGTTCCTTCCTCAACAACCTTCCGGGCTTGTTGGTATGACGACATTGGAGTACCAGATACAGCAGATGCTTCATTCACATTCAAAGCTTCAAACCCCTGGCTCATTGTTTCATGGATCTCCCCATCCATTTCAATGTACTTATAGGTTGCCAGGTGGCTGACAAAAATGTCCTCTTCCCCACAGATTGTGACAACTTGACCTTCCCACTCAAATTTTAACTTTTGGTGAAGGGTAGACGTTATTGCGCCGGCGGCGTGAATCCAGGGTCTACCCAACAAACAGCTGTAGGCGGGCTGAATGTCCATCACATAAAAGATAGTTTTAAAGGTCTGTGGGCCAATTGTCACGGGCAGCTCAATCTCTCCCAGAACCGATCTCTTAGAAATCAAAGGCTCTTACTACCAGGTTGCTGGGTCTCAATGCCAAACCATCATATTCTAACTTCACCAGAGCCTTCTTTGGTAAGACATTCAGGGACGAACCTGTGTCCACCAGCACATGTGAAAGGACAGCTCCTTTGCATTCCATGGTTATGTGCAAGGCTTTGTTGTGGTTGCGGCCATCCACTGTCAGGTCAGTATTGGTGAACCCTAGCCCATTGCTAGCAGTAACATTTCCAACTACGGTTTCCAACTGGTTGACAGTAATCTCTTCAGGCACGTAAGCTGCGTGCAAGACCTTGAGTAGTGCATTCCGATGGGCTTCGGAACACATAAGCAGTGAGAGGATAGAGATTTTGGATGGCGTCTGGTGAAGTTGATCCACAATTTTGTAATCACTCTTTTTGATGATTCGCATAAACTCATCAACTTCTTGATCGAACGGAGTCTTCCAGGCTTCTTTAACAGCTTGATCTTCCTGCACCGGGCTCTTTCCTTTTGCCTTGGCAGCAGCTTCTGCTTCGGCTGTAGGTCTTTGAATTGGTGGAGCAAAGAGACGTCCGCTTCGGGTGAAGCCTCCGCCTCCCCCCACATTATCTACTTGTGGTGCAGGTGTTGATGTTTCAAGAGTGATTCTTTTTCCTTCACAGTACACGTCAGAGCCATAGTGCCAAGGGATGGCCCTATTGCTTTCATATGGTACTGGTCCAGGCACCGTGACAGTGACTGGACTGATTGCTGCTGCTGAAGGGACTGTAATTGTTTGTGGATCATAAAAGATTGTAACCGGCGCTCTGGCGGGAGCAACACCTTCTGAATGGTAGGCGGAGTTATTTTCAGGATCGTAGAATATGGTAACAGTAGAGACATCTTCATGATTGTTTGCTGGTGTTGTAGGAGGTATTGTTGGAAGGACTGATGTTGTTGTTGATGGAGATTCGAAATGGAATGAAGCTGAAGTTGTAGCAGGAGAAACTGTTGAAAACTGATCATTTGGAAGGACAGGTGAAGTACTTGTTGATGTTGCTGATGAATTGTCGGGAACGATAGTTGCTGCGGTTGTAGGAGGTTCTGAAACCGTTGTTGATGAAGTTGCCGGATTTGTCGGGAACGATGTGGTGATCTGGAGCAGGCCACTCTGAATAAGGCTGTCAATGCCATTCCTCAGGTCCTCACACCCATTCCATGAAATATTGCAGTAGGGGCACCCTAGCTCACACCCCGGAAATATCTGGTTTTCACGGAGTTGAGCTTTGATTTCCACCAATGGTGTCCTGATCTGATCCACACTGGTTATTAAATAAGACGGTTGGTCTTCTTCAATAGCGTTAATTCGAGGACCACCATGGTTTGGCATAGGGTTTTTATTGACATTGGGCGGAGGTGCAAAATTCAGAGCCTTGGAGTCTACCAAGTCTTGTACCTTCATATGCAGAGCCCTGCATTTTTCTGTACCGTGACCAGGTGCGTTCGAATGAAAAGCACACCTAGCATTGGAGTCATAGTTTCTTGGTAGGCTGTTGGGATCCGGAGGTGCCAACGTTCTTAGCTCAACCAGGTTGAGTTTCAGAAGTTGTGGCAGCAAAGCAGCATACGGCATTGGGATCGGGTCGATCACTCTGTTAGCTTGGGATGGCCTCTGCTGGAATGGCCTTTGTTGATTGTTGTTGTTGGTGTTGTTGTTGAAGTTTCTTGGAGGATACTGATTATGATGATACTGAGGTTGTTGTTGAAAGTTTTGTTAAGGAGGTTGATAGACTGGCTGTGGATGAGCTGGAGCAGGAATGGTGACTGCTGCTATTGTCCTTTGAACATATTGGGGCCTACCCCTGTTGGTGTGAATGGCATTGGTCTCGCCAGCTCTTCTCGGGCCTGCAAAAGGCTTTCTCGTACTGCTGGACGAACTGGCACCATTATCAGAGATCTTACCCATTTTTAACAGGCTTTCAATTCTCTCCCCAGCTATGACAACATCTGCAAAGCTGGTGGAGGAGAAAGCAGCCAACCTGTCAATATACGTTCCCTGGAGAGTGTTCATAAACATGTCTGCCATTTCTCTCTCAGACATTGGTGGTTGAACGGCAGCAGCCAATTGCCTCCATCTCTGGGCATATTCTCGGAAACTTTCCCTTGACGACTGTGACATGCCCATTAGGAGAGTCCTATTGGGTGCCATGTCTAGATTATACTAATACTGTCTGATGAAGGCCTCTGCCAGGTCCTTCCAGCATCTAATTGTTGCTCTTGTCAGATGGGAATACCACTCCCTCGAAGCTCCAGTCAAGCTATCTTCAAAATAGAACATCCACAATTTCTCATCCATTGTATAGGCCTTCAGCCTCCCCAGAAATGATTGCAAATGAGTCCGGGGGCATGAAGTCCCATTATACTTTTCGAAACAAGGAGGCTTGAACTTATGGGGAATCCTGACCCCGTCTACCAAACCCATGTCCATGACGTCGAAACCCAAAGAATTTTGAGATTCTAAGGACCTCAACTTCTCAGCTATTTCTTCCAACCGTCTATCATAAGTTTCCTCTCCAGCACCCATTACTGTAAATTGGTCCTCCTGAGGGTCTTCTTGAAGTACCCTGGCTGCAGTGGCTGTCCCTTGAACATTTGCAGGAATGTTAATCTCAGGATGTAGATGTGGGCCAAACACAGGAGGGTTAACATGGGGTTGCACCCGTTCATTGTTACTTGTGCCGGCAGTCCCCACATGGGGCTCATCTTGATTCCTCCCTTCTACCAAAGCTCTGAGCCTCTCCTGGCTTTGAGCTAAATTGTTCATCACTTCCATGAACTGTGTTATCTGCGTTCTCATCTCCAACCTTTCGTTGGCCATCTGGTTTCTGACCTCCGTAAGGTCTTGCTGCATCTGATCCATCTGAATTCCCGGAAGGTTGTTTCTAGTTGGGTACCTGTGTGGCCTGTCGAGAGGAAATACCCGGCGGCGAGCAATAATTCCTGAGATTCACAACAGAGGTTAGTAACAATAAAACAAAACCCTACAAAACAAATAAAAGGTTAGCATGCAATGCAGTTATGCTTATTTGCTCTCAAGGTATCCGGTTTGGCTTTCAGTTTTGACCCTTCCAGACCCTCGAAGATGCTGCCGTTGAAGTTGCTTTCGAAATAAACCCAGATGGAAACTAACACAAATATATTACAGAAGGTGAAATAATACATCTTGTTCATTTTACAACACCAGCCCTCTAAGGGGTCAAAATACATCACAAAAAAAACAAAAGTACATGGAAAAGGGACAACAACAAGCAAATAATCAAACCCCAAGGCCAAACTCATCCTCACGAACTTCCTTGAGAAGTGCTTCGGTCACAGGATCAGCCGGCCGCTCCGTAAGATTTCTGATGAGAAGGTTTCTTGTTGCAACAGCTGCAGTCAACTTCTTGTTCTGACTTTGGTCCTTAGACCTCTTCACTCCAGCTCTGATTTCTAACTCTGATATTTCCTTCTGGGCTGCTGCCAGGGCTTTTTCCATCTGCTCCATCTTGTCCTGGACTCTCTTGTCTTCTAGAGTACGGGCCTCAGTGATCCGGACCCACCTGGCCTGACTCTCTTTCAAATACAAGTCTGTTCTTGCTCTCTGGAACTGGGCTTCTTTACAAGCATTCTTCAGAATCTGCTCACCAGCTTTAGACTTGTTGATATAATCTCCAGACTTCTCAATTTTAGTCAAGTGTTCCACCCTCAACTTCTCCAATCTCTCAATCTCCCTCGCACCTTCACTCCTCTCCCGGAGGGTCTTCTGCAGAGCCTGGGTTAGCTTCTCATTTCTTTCTTTCAAGCTTTCAAACTCCTCCAAACTGATAGTGGCAGGGGGTGGTGCTGAAGATAACTCAGGCATGTCTTCTATGGTGAAAGGCATTCCAGAGAATTGGGCCCTAGCATGGGACCATTCATAATATTGGACTGATGCCACATTATTGCACTTCCCCAGAATGGTGACTCCCTTGGTTTGGACATTATCCCAGGCCCAGGCAGCCTGCCTAACAACAGTCAAACTGATCTTGTTCTCACAATAGAGAGTCTCCACCAGGTCCCGTGCCCTAGGAGTATGGACCAGTGCATAGCCCAGTTGCCTCCTGAACAGTAGAGGATTATAATTAATGCTTCCCTTAACTCCTATCAAAGGCACATTAGGAAAATGTCCACAGCTGGTGATGATATCCCTGCCTTTGGTGCTTTGAGTACACCATCTGATATCTGCTGAAGTTAGGGTAGTGAGCCTCTTAGCCCAGTTGCTCTGCTGATGAGGATTTAGAAAGGCATCTGTCTTGAGTAGATGCTTTAGAAGCCAAGCATGGAATAATGGAGCACAACACCTCACTAGCCTTCCCCTCTGCTTCTCATTCTTCTGGTGCACTGAGTAATAGAGATCTCCTAGCAAAGTTGGCACTGGGTTCTTCAGGATGAACAAATGGATTGCATTCTTGCTGATGAATCGAGGCTCATCTGCAAACAACACAATTCCATATACACTTAAGGCCAACAGAGCACAAACAGCTCTCCACTCCCCCAGGGAGGCCTTCAGACTAGCTTGGGAAATTAGGAAGTCAAGATGAAAACCAGGGATCCCAGCTTTAGTGGTCATATGCTGCTCAATCAAAGCAGGTTCCAGGTGCAGAGCTTTTGCCACCTCTCCATTGCTGGGAAAGACCATTTCAGGGTTGAAAGGGATTTCCCTCTTGATAGGCAAACCAATCAAAGATGAGTATTCTTCTAAAAGAGGCCCCAACTGAAAGTCTTGAAAGGTGAAACATCTCAATGGGGGGTCATAAAACTGAATGCAGGTGTGGATCAAACTCCTCTGGGACGGGTCTAGATCCATGACCAAGTCAAGTATATCCCCATAATGCTCTCTGAATAAAGGTATGTGATCTGGAGTGATCAGGGTTTGGATCCTCCTGATGTCTGATAAGTCTGGTTGGAAGAAATGATAGGTGATGTTGCTTTTCTTTGGAGCCATGATGCTGAAGACTGAGTAGAGTGCTGATGAAGATGCTGAGGAGTGGGCCACTGGCTGGCTAGTGCAAGTATTTGAAGTATATGGTTGACAAGCTGGAGCTAGTGCTGGTGTAGATAGGTCAGTAATGCAGATGGGGTCAAAACCAAAACCAGATGAAAATGGATACCCTGAAACAAAAATAAGCAAATGTCAATATGATGCAATGGTTATGTATGCAGATGATATGCAAGGGTTTGTGCCTGAGCTGGATCTGATCAAAATGCCCTGATATAAGTCCATGTGTGTTCAAGAATCCCAGATGGAGGTCTATAAATCCAGTAACCAAGGTAGGGGGACTCAAATAAAGAGCCACATGTCCAGGGTTTTAGAATCACAAGAACTATCCAACATGGAGCATTCTTAACAAAGTCAAAGTAACAGGGTATTCTGAGGTCAAGGTACCTGCAAACCTGTAAACAGCCCAACCCCCTCACAGGTGATGATCTAGAACAAGGATCCTCAGACTTGGATCAGTTATGAGAAGTGTAAACACTTCTAACCCGGAGGTACAGTGTTTACAATAACCATAACAATTCCTCCTCTAATTCACCTCAGTTTCTGAAGGTCAATACTAAAAGGTCATCCAGACTTAGCAGGCTTCCCAGATAGCCCTAGCATTGCAGGAAATCTGCAACACAGAGTTCTCAAGAAGAAACCCATATCTGAACCGTGTTTCATATTCCCGCACCAGACCGAAATGGAATGGGAAAGAATATGATTCACTCTAGCCTAGGTGTCACTCAGGTCCCAGGTATAGGACCTTAACTCTCAATGAATCACCCACCCACCAAGGCAAACAACCAGATCCAGCCAGCAGCAATGACAGTATGATATAAATAAACGCAATAAAGAAAGCAGTAAAGTAACTGTACATAAAGCAATAAAACAAAAATAAATACAAGCACAAACAAGCACATAACACCCCAGTAAACACAAATCAATCAAGCGCTAGGAGGAACCCACAAAAAGAACCAGAAGCCCCGGTTGCAGTATAAGGATCCCCAGCAGAGTCGCCAAGCTGTCGCTCCCGACAAATGAAACGGGGTTCATATGAAGGTACAGACGCGAACGGTCGGCGAAGGGAACAATGAGAACACACATCCGTGAACTCACTGGAGATGAAAAGAGTCGCCAGCTAGGCATTTTTATCCCGGAGGAAAGGCAATGCTGCATAGACCTAGAAAGATACGGATAAGACGGTTTGCGAACCAGAGAGACTGAGAAAGGGGGTTGGTTACAACCTGGGAAGGTATTAGCACCCAGATTGTCCGCCGTACCCGACGGGATCCACGCTTAAAAGATTTGTGTTTTAAAGGGGTAGTGTCAGTGCAATTTGTGTATAAAATAGCTGGAAAAGATATACAGGTGTCAGTGTATGATGTATAAGTGATATGAAGTATGAAAGTGTTAGTGTAAGAACAAGAATAAGATGCTCATGATAATGAGGCTCAAAGAATAATGCTGGAAGGAGGGGGAATATACAGAGACTTTTGTTCGATAACTGTTAAGTTATGCCTACGTATCCTCTCGTGCAATGAGGAAGTCAGAACACCGTAGTTCGACCCAAAGAGACTGAAAGGTGAATTGACTGATGAACTGCTTGCTTGTCTATGCTCAAGTGTATGACCTGTCTGGCTCAGGTGCAAACTGTCTTGCATTAGACGGAAGAAGCAAGTTCTCGTCTGTGAGTGAAGATGATGAGAAAAGAATCCCGAAGGAGACGATTATTGTTTGTTTTTTTGAGTTTTCAGTCTTTTATTGCTTTTGAAAGTTTGTCATAAGATAATGAGCTTAAGCCTAAACCAATGGGTTAGTAAACTCATCACATCTTCCCTCTGATTAGGGGTAATGAGAGTACCTTAAGTGTGAAGTCAGATTCTCACACTTAATCACCTTTGGTGTAGGATTAAGATCATTAACCTACTTGTGATTATTTAGATGTTTTTGTGATTTTTGTTTAGTGTTAAGTAATGAGGTTAAGCCATAATCAAGGATTAAACAGACTCATTACACCGTCCTAATAGAAGGATAATAGATGAGAATGTTTAAGCTGAGGAAGGCTCCTCAACTTAATCCATGATTAGGGATTAAACTCATGACAAAACAAGCCTTTGATTAAGTGGATCTTATTAAATGGTGAGATGAAGAAGTGATTTTTAGGGTTTGTAAGACAACTTGAGGGGGACTTGTCCATTAACACTAGGGTTAGTCCTTCTTAACCAATTAAGGAAGAATTAGAACCCTAATGCAAGGCCCAAGTTACAAGTGTGATGTCTTGATGATTATTAAGTGAATTGATTAAGAGATTTAAACACATTAAGGGTTCAAGACTTAGGATTAAAGTTATACACTCCATCCTAAGAGAAGGATGCAGGCATAAGCTTAATCACAAAGTCTTAAAGCCTTTAGGGTTTAGTCCCTGATTATGAGATGAGAAGAGAAGACTCAAAGAGAGACACAAAGGTAAAAACTATGAGGGGGACTAATCAAAACCCTAATTCATTGTCATGCTTGGTTGATCCTAAGGTTTGTGAGGTTTTCAAGAACAATCTTCAAAGGAGCCACCAGGAAGCAGATGAACAGGATCAAGAGAAGCAAAGCAACTTGCTTCATTCAAGAAGTCAAGTCACTTGAAGAAAGAAAGTGGGAGGAAGAAGAATGAGCAAGCTCAATCTCAAACACAAATAGAAATGCAGCAATGGATGCAAGAGAGATGAAAAGATTGGTTATGAGAAGTGAAGGCAAATTCACTTCTCAAGTTTACTTACCACCTGAAATGTTAGAAAGAAATGCAATGCAATGCTAGATGGGATGGAATGACATGATTCTAAACAAAACCAGAAGCATGTTGATGATGATAATGATGTTATGAGGTGCTGCAAACAAGAGGCAAGACATGGAGATGCTCATACAAGATCATGGATGCAAATGATGCAAGCTAAGGAGCATGAATAAACATGAAATGTTATGAAGCATACAAGACAAATGACATGGCAAATATGTAATGCAATGATCAAACATGCTTCCTACATGTCTTAAGATGCCAAATGAATCACAAGAATGCACAAAATGCAAAGACAAGTCATGTTATGCAAGAGAATGCAAGAAGGATGCAAGAGAAAGCCCAAATTAGGGTTCATGGATCAAACATCAAACAAAAACCCAAAACAGAAGCAAACCCTAAGATAAAAAATGGAAAATGGCACACAATGAAACCTTAAACCTATAATGAACCACTGCCCAAAGGGGAACTCTCAACTCTTAACCAATCTCAAGATATGATTTTTACAAGTTATTAGGGTTTTTTAGGGTTCTTAACAAAAGAAATGCCAAACAATTAGAAAATGCAAGATCAAATCATGGCCATTTTACCCTAGAAACTACATGCCAAACAAAAAACAAAGCAAAAAGAATCAATGTCCAAACCTTCTCCAATAGGCAGAAATGAATTTTTGAACCCATGATCAAAATAATGCATAAAAAATGATTTAATTCAATGAAAAATTCTTAAAATGCATCAAGATCAAAAAAGAAATTTGGTTTGAAGGTTGGACAATGTTTCTAAATGTCTTAGAACATTTCATGAATTTTTTTTGTAATTTTTAAATACCTAAAAGTATTTTTAATTAATTAATTCCCATTAATCAATTAAAAATAATCTTTTAAATATTTAAAAATACTTTTTTAATGATAAAAAATAAAATAAAAATATTTTTGGGTCTTAAAAATTAATAAAACTTTTAAGAAAAAGTTTCATAATTTTTAAGACATTTTTGCTATTTTAAAATAATTATGCAAGTTTAATGAAATAAAAATGAATTAAAAACAAATAAAATAGGAAGTAATCAGGATGGATGGATGAGATTGATTCTGAGTTTAAATTGGTTGACTGCGCGCGTCATCCAAGGGTCCAGGCTGACTCTGATTAAATTAATTAAATTAAGGATTAATTAGGCTAACACGTGGATTAGGGCTAAGCTAGCTGATCTGGGCCATCCAAAAGAGAGGGAAGTCAACAGGTCAACACTCATCTACGGCTCAAATTCAAACTAGAGTTAATGACGCAATTAGGGCATAATCACTCTCAGATGGCCGGAGAAGACCTCCGGTCGTCTTCTCCGGCCAGCACCTCACCTGAAAAATCCCCAAACCCCTCAAATCGTATCAAAAATGAAAACTAAGAACATAGAAATGATCTCCATCCTCTCACGAATCAAACCCCTCTCTCAAAACACATTTCTTCTTCCTAAACAAGCTGAATCGAAAGAAATAAAAACTAGGGCACGCAAGCTTCAGAGACAAATTAAATACTCAAATCAAAGCCATTTCAAAAACTAAGAACATCAGGATGATCAGTGAATCACATAGAACAAGTTTGTAACAAGAAAAACGATTTCTGGAAAAAATAATTTTCAAGCTACCTGAGATTTGGAGCTTTCAATTTGAGGACTTTCTGGCCACTTCTCCTTGTGCAATCCACTCCACTTGGTCCACAGAAGATGCTTGAATGCTCAAAAGGAGTTTAAGTTGGCTGGATAATGAGATTCGAAAGCTCCTGCTCAAGCTTGGTCAGAAATGGCAATGGAGTTTCTGGCACTTTCAGGTCATGGTGAGGGGTTGTTTGTGATCCTGAGGATGAATGGAGATGGTCTGTGGTGTTTGTTTGTGTGTTTGTGAGCTAGGAAGAAAGATTCGAATGAAACTGCAAAGTGAGGTAAGGAATGGCAGCGGAGTGTTCTGGTTGTTTCAGGCTTGGGTTCTTGGTGCTGGGTGGTCTATGGGGCCAGGTGAGTTGAATGGTGAAGATAGTTTGAGTGTTTGCAAGCTGTGGAATCAGATTCGAAACAAGTTGCAATTGGGAGTGTTTTTGTGAATGTGATTGTATGAATGGTTTCAGTCTTGCTTAGTGTATGAAATGGTTTGCAAATGGATAGTATAAACTAATCCAATTGGTCAGAGGATGTGACTTGTGCTTTATGGATAGGTGTAGCCACTTTTGCAAATATGTCAACTTCTTGTAAGATAGGGCATGGGCAACTTCTAGCCAAGTACAAAGGGCATGGTCTGCGTAGCAAAGTGAAGGGAAAGGCTAGGCTTGGTCCAACATTCAAGGCAGCAAGTTGGTGAAAGCATGATCATGAGTTTTGCAACTTGTTGTAACTTTGGTTCACATGTGATTCTTTGTCCAACCAAACATGAAACCATAGGAATTCTTGGTTCAAATCTGATTTTCATGGCTTAGAGAAAGTTTATGTGCTGGTTTGAAATGAATTAGAGGCTGCAATATGCATTGGTCCAAGATTTTGCAAAATTTCCATTTGAGGCATGCCTTAAAAATCAATGATTTTAGCCAACTTTGCATTGCCATAACTTTTGATTCAAGAAGAGTTTGATCATGTTCTTGTACTTTTTGAAAAGGGAAAAATGAGATCTACAACTTTCATGACCAAAGTTTTTCCATTTGAAGCCTTTTTGGATCAAGAATCAAAGCTTGAAAAATGACCTAAAATGAAGCATTCTTGAAAAGTCAACTATGCCCAAAAAGTCAACATTTGCAAAAACCCTAAATTCTTGACTTTTATGAACTTCAAACTTCTTCCATGATCAAATAAAGATCATATACACTCAAAATGATGAAGATCACCCATTGATTGGGTCATTGGGGGCCTCAGATGCCCTGATTTTGCACTGACTTGTCTGAAAAGTCAACCTTTGATCAGATGACTTCCCCATGGAATTTCTTCATGAAAATTGATATGCACACTCCCTATACCATATAGAGACCAATGGAAACAAGAATGACCAAAAAATTTGGAGTTATGGCCTCTGAAACCAAAACCCTAATTTTCAGCCAACTGTGCAGTTTGACCTGGCTCTGCATCCACTCAAACCCTAGTCCTTGTGATTCCTCTGCATTTTTGACTTTGAAAAGGTGAAATATGACATATGAACACACATGGACCCCTTTGAGATGATTGGTGGCCTTTGGCATGGCTCAAGGTGTCTTGGGATTGCTCAGATCACAAACCCTAGGTGCAGATGCCTTAGAAACTATCCAGTGGATCAAAAGTGAGATATGAGATGATATGTTTGTGTTTATGCATATGAGATGATCACAAGCCATGGTGTGAATGGGTGAGGGCAAATTTGGGGTGTTTACAGCCGTCATTGCTCTTTACCCAGCAGTCGTCCTCTGCTTGACGGTCGTCCTCCGTCGCCCATATTTTACAATACACTTTCCTTTCTTTTACAATCTATATCCCTTTTCTTCTTCATTCTGTGAGTGCAAATTTTGGACTGTCTTTGGTATTCAACCACAAGTTATCTTGTTTGCCTGTTAAGCCGCCGCTTACATCCTGCACAGCTAACTCATGTTTGAATAGGGGCAGCTGTAAACACCCCAAATTTTCCCTCACCCATTCACCATGGCTTGTGATCATTTCATATGCATAAACACAATCATATCATCTCATATCACATTTTTGATCCACTGCATAGTTTCTAAATCATCTGCATCTAGGGTTTGTGATCTGAGCAATCCCAGAGCTTCTTGAGCCACTCCAAAGGTCATCAATCACTTCAAAGGGGTCCATGTATGTTCAAGCATCATATTACATCCTCTCAAAGTCAAAATTTCAAAAGAATCACAAGGACTAGGGTTTGTGTGGAAACAGAGCCAGGTTTGACTGCACAGTTGACTGAAAATTAGGGTTTTGGTTTCAGAGGCCATAACTCCAAATTTTTTGGTCATTCTTGTTTCCATTGGTCTCTATATGGTATAGGGAGTATGCATATCAATTTTCATGAAGAAATTCCATGGGGAAGTCATCTGATCAAGAGTTGACTTTTCAAGCAAGTCAGTGTAAAATCAGGGCATCTGAGGCCCCCAATGACCCAACCAATGGTTGATCTTCATCATTTTGGGTGTATATGATCTTTATTTGATCATGGAAGAAGGTTGAAGTTCACAAAAATCAAGAATTTAGGGTTTTTGCAAGTGTTGACTTTTTGGGCATAGTTGACTTTTCAAGAATGCTTCATTTTAGGTCATTTTTCAAGCCTTGATTCTTGATCCAAAAATGCTTCAAATGAAAAAACTTTGGTCATGAGAGTTGTAGATTACATCTTTCCCTTTTCGAAAAGTACAAGAACATGATCAAATTCTTCTTGGATCAAAAGTTATGGTGTGACAAAGTTGGCAAAAATCATTGATTTTCAAGGCATGCCTCAAATGTGAATTTTGCAAAACCATGAACCAATGCCTTTTGTAACCTCTAGTTCATTTCAAACCATGACACAAACATTCTATAAGCCATAAAAATCAGAATTGAACCAAGAATGCCCATGTATCATGGCTTGTGGGATAAGGAAATCACATGTGAACCATAAAGCAACAACTTGCAAAAGCACTCATCACTCTTCACCAACTTGATGCATTGGGTGCTGCACCTTGCTAGCCCTCTCACCTCATCTTGCTGCACCAGAACCATGCCTTGTACTAGCTATAACTTAGCCCATGCCTCTCTTACAAAGAAGTTGACATTTTGCAAAAGGTGACTTACCTATCACAGCAGGCCATGTCACATCATCCAGCCAATTGGATTAGTTTATACTTTTCATTGGCAAGCCATTTCATACACCAAGCCATGCTGAAACTCTCCACACCATCACATTCACAAAACACACCCCAGCTGCAAATTCCTTCGAATCTGCCTCCACAAACTCAGAACATCAAAACCATTTTCACCAATCATCTCACCATGTCTCATTGAGTCCAAAGCAACCAAGAGCCAGGCCTGAAACAAGCTGCAACCTCACTTCACCATTTTCACTTCCTTTTGCAGTTTGCTTCGAAACTCTCTCCACAGCTCACAAACATCAAAACAAACTCCATAGACCTTCTTTATTCATCACCCTGACCACAAAGAACCCCTCATAATGGCCTGAAACTGCCTGAATCACCATTGACATTCTCAACTGAGCTTGGAGCAGAAGCTGATCAAACTCTTCATCCAGCCAATATAAATTTCTCCCAAGCATTCAAGCATCATCAGGAGGTCATAAGGAGTGGTTTGCACTGAAGGAAGTGGCCAGAAAGTCATCAAAGTGAAAGCTTCGAATCTCAGGTAGCTCAAGAAATATTTTTCCAGAAATCATTTCTTTTGTTCTAAACTTGTTCTTTGTGTCTTCCTGATCATGAATATGTCTTTGGTTTTGCAAATGGTGAGGAAATGAGAGTTTAATTGCTCTCTGAACTTGCGTGCCCTAATTCTTTCTTGCTTCGATTCAGCCTTGTTAGGAAGTATAAATTTGTTTTGAGATGGGGTTTTAGTTCGTGAGTGAGTGGGGATCATTTCCCAATTCTTAGATTTCATTTTAGTTAGGTTTTTTAGGGTTTTGGGGATTCTCAGGGGAGATGCTGGCCGGAGAAGATGACCGGAGGTCTTCTCCGGCCACCTGAAAGTCATTTGTGCCCTAATCCTGTAATTAGTGTCATTTGAATCTGGGCCGTTAGATTAGGTTGACCTGTTGACTTCCCGCGTGGATAGAAGGCCCAGATCACTCTGCTTAGCCCTAATCTTCATTATTTATTTAATTAATTGGGATTAGCTCAGATGCAACCACAGCCACTAGATCTGGCGCCAGTCAACGCATTTGAATCCAGCCTCAATCTCCACCCTCCATTCTGATTACTTTCCCATTTTCTTTATTTTAATTTCATTTCTTTTCATTTTATTTGCATATTTATTTTAAAATAGTAAAAAATGTGTAAAAATTATGAAACTTTTTTCTCATAAGTTTTATTAATTTTTATGACACAAAAATATTTTTATTTTTATTTTTATCATTAAAAAAGTATTTTTAAATATTTAAAAGATTATTTTTAATTGATTAATGGAAATTAATTAATTAAAAATACTTTTAAGTATCTAAAAATCACAAAAAAATTCATGAAATGTTCTAAGACATTTAGAAACATTGTCCAACCCTCAAACCAAATTTCTTTTTTGATCTTGATGCATTTTGAGAATTTTTCTTTGAATTAAAATCATTTTTGTGCATTATTTTGATCATAAGTTCAAAAAATCATTTCTGCCTATCTAGGAAGAGTTGGACATTGATTCTTTTTGCATTGTTTTGTGTTTAGCATGTAGTCTCTAGGATAAAATGACCATGGTTTGATTCCTCATTTTCAATTTGTTTGGTATTTCTTTTGTTTAGGAACCCTAAAAACCCTAATAACTTAGAAAAATCATAGCTTGAGATTGGTTGAGAGTTGAGACCTCCCCTTTGGACCTTGGTTTAGTATAGGGTTAGGGATCCCTTGAGTGGCATTTTCCATTTTTTATCTTAGGGTTTGCTTCTGTTTTTGGTTTTTGTTTGATGTTTGGGTTCATAAACCCTAATTTGGGCTTCCATATGCATCCATCTTGCATTTTTCTTGCATAACATGACTTGCCATGACATTCCATGCACCCACTTGATTCATTTAACATCATAAGACACATTGAAAGCATGTTTGATCATTGTATCTTGCATTTGCCATGTTGTATGCCATATGCATCTCATAACCTTTCATGTATGTTCTTGGTTCTTAACTTGCTCCATTTGCATCCATGAGCTTGTATGATCATCTCCATGTGTTGTTTCTGGTTTGTAGCATCTCATAGCATCATTAACATCATGTGTGTGCTTCTTGTTTGGTTGTTCATCATATCATTTCATCTCATTTTGCATTGCATTGCATTTTCTTTTCTAACTTTTCAGGTGGTAAGTGATTTTGAGAAGTGAATTTGCCTTCACTTCTCATAACTTTTCTTTTCATCTTTCTTGCATCCATGCTGCATTTTATATGTGTTTGAGATTGATCTTGCTCATTCTTCTTCTTCTTACTTTCTTTCTTCAAGTGACTTGACTTCTTGAATGAAGCAAGTCACTTTGCTTCTCTTAATCCTGTTCATCTGCTTCCTGGTGGTTCCATTGAAGATCTTCTCTTGAAAACCTCACAAACCTTAGGAACAACCAAGCATGACAATCATTAGGGTTTTGATTAGTCTCCCCTCTTAGTTTTACCATTGTGTCTCTTTGAGTCTTCTCTTCTCATCTCATAATCAGGGACTAAACCCTAAAGGCTTTAAGGCTTTGTGATTAAGCTTATGCCTGCATCCTTCTCTTAGGATGGAGTGTATAACTTTAATCCTAAGTGTTAAACCCTTAATGTGTTTAAATCCTCTAATTAATTCACATAATAATCATCAAGACACTACACTTGTAACTTGGGCCTTGCATCAGGGTTCTATTTCTTCCTTAATTGGTTAAGAAGGACTAACCCTAATGTTAATGGACAAGTCCCCCTCAAGTGGTCTTACAAACCCTAAAAATCACTTCATCATCATATCATTAAATAAAATCCACTTAATCAAAGGCTTGTTTTGTCATGAGTTTAATTCCTAATCATGGATTAAGTTGAGGAGCCTTCCTCAGCTTAAACATTCTCATCTATTATCCTTCTATTAGGATGGTGTAATGAGTCTGTTTAATCCTTGATTATGGCTTAACCTCATTACTTAACACTAAAAACACCAAAAACATCTAAATAATCACAAGTAGGTTAATGATCTTGATCCTACACCAAAGGTGATTAAGTGTGAGAATCTGACTTCACACTTAAGGTACTCTCATTACCCCTAATCAGAGGGAAGATGTGATGAGTTTACTAACCCATTGGTTTAGGCTTAAGCTCATTAACTTATAACAAACTCTCAAAAGTAATAAAAGACTGAAAACTCAAAAACAAACAATAATCGTCTCCTTCGGGATTCTTTTCTCATCTCATTCACTCACAAACGAGAACTCGCTTCTTCCGTCTAATGCAAGACAGTAAGCACCTGAGCCAGACGGGTCATACACTTGAGCATAGGCAAGTAAGCAGTTCACAAGTCAATTCATCTTTCAGTCTCTTTGGGTCGAACTACGGTGTTCTGACTTCCTCATTGCACGAGAGGATACGTAGGCATAACTTAACAGTTATCGAACAAAAGTCTCTGTATATTCCCCCTCCTTCCAGCATTATTCTTTTAGCCTCATGATCTTGAGCAATTCATTCTCATTCCTACACTGACACATCATTTATACACTTTCACTTCCTTTACACTGACACCTGTACATTTTGTTTTCCAGCTCTTTTACACACAAATTGCACTGACACTACCCCTTTAGAACACAAATCTTTTAAGCGTGGATCCCGTCGAGTACGGCGGACAATCTGGGTGCTAATACCTTCCCAGGTTGTAACCAACCCCCTTTCTCAGTCTCTCTGGTTCGCAACCGTCTTATCCATCTTTTCTAGGTTTATGCAGCATTACCTTTCCTCTGGGATAAAAATGCCTAGCTGGCGACTCTATTCATTCTCCAGTGAGTTCACGGCTGTGTGTTCTCATTGTCCCTCTCGCCGACCGTTCGCGTCTGTACCTTCATCTGATCAATTTCATTTGTCGGGAGCGACAGAAGGCTTTTGCTTGAGGGAGTGAAAATGGGGATGTGTTGCTATGGCTTGTTTCAGGCTGGCTTCTTGTGTGTAATGGCTAGCATTTTCTTTGCATAAACAAATACTATTGGTCAGTGGATGTGACTTGGCCTGCTGTGATAGGTGTGCTAGCTTTTGCAAATTGTCAACCTTTGTGTAAGAGAGGCATGGGTTGTGTTCTAGGCTGGTACAATGGCTATGGGCTGCGCAGCATGGTGAGGGGAAAGGGCTAGTGTGGTTCAGCATCCAAGGCAACAAGTGGGTGAGATGTGATCATGAGTTTTGCAACTTGCTTGCCTTTGCCTTTTCATGAAAATATCTTGCTCCAAAGGCATGAAACATGAGGAAATTTTGGTTCAATCTGAACTTTAGGACTTACATGATGCTTGTGTAATGGTTTGATGTCAATTAGAAGTCACAATTTGCCTTGGTACAAGATTTTGCAAGTTTCTCATTTGGTGCACATTTTGAAAATTAGTGATTTTTGCCAACTTTGACACACCATAACTTTTGATCCAAAATGAATTAGGTCATGTTCTTGTACTTTTTGAAAAGGGAAAGATCTAATCTACAACTTTCATGACCAAAGTTTTTCCATTTGAAGCATTTTTGAATCAAAAAGTAAGGGTTGAAAAAGTTGCATAAAATGACATTTCATTAAAAGTCAACCATGCCCTAAAAAGTCATCTTTGCAAAAACTTGTAATTCTTGAATTTTGTGAACTTCAACCCTCTTCCATGATCAAATAAAGATCATATACACTCAAAATGATGAAGCTCACCCATTGGTTGGGTCATTGGGGGCCTCAGATGCCCTGATTTTGCACTGACTTGTCCAGAAAGTCAACTCTTGATCAGATGACTTCCCCATGGAATTTATTCATGAAAATTGATATGCATACTCCCTATACCATATAGAGACCAATAGAAACAAGAATGACCAAAAAATTTGGAGTTATGGCCTCTGAAACCAAAACCCTAATTTTAGGTCATCTGTGCAGTCAAACCTGGCTCTGCTTCCATACCAATCCCAGTTCTTGTGATTCTTTGGCATTTCTGACTTTGAGAGGATGTAATATGATACTTGAACACGCATGGACCCCTTTGAAGTGATTGGTGACCTTTGGAGTGGCTCAAGAAGCTCTTGGATTGCTCAGATCACAAACCCTAGGTGCAGATGACTTTGAATCTATGCAGTGAATCAAAAATGTGATATGAGATCTTATGATTGTGTTTATGCATATGAAATGATCACAAGCCATGGTGTGAATAGGTGAGGGAAAATTTGGGGTGTTTACAGCTGCCCCTATTCAAACATGAGTTAGCTGTGCAGGATGTAAGCAACGGCTTAACAGGCAAACAAGATAACTTGTGGTTGAATACCAAAGACAGTCCAAAATTTGCACTCACAGAATGAAGAAGAAAGGGGATATAGATTGTAAAGGAAAATAAGGTATATTGTAAAGTATGGGCGACGGAGGACGACCGTCGAGCAGAAAACGACTGCTGGGGTAAAGAGCAAATGACGGGGACGGCCGACATGCCCGGAAAAGTGCGGAAAAATAAAGCAATGACGGGGACGGCTGACATGCTGGGGATAAAAGGTAAAGCAAAGACGGGGACGGCCGACTGGCTAGGGGGAAATAAGAGATTATGATGGGGATGACCATAAGTAAAGCTGTAAGATTCTCAGGGGATCAATGGAAAATGATGGGGACGGCCATCAAGTTCATAAAGCAAAATAACCAACGATGGGGACGGCCATCGGGCTAAAAAGAAAAGGGACCACGACGGGGACGGCCATCGGGTTAAAGAATAAATGAAAAAAACAGATGATGAGGTACGGTCATCAAAGGTGAAGGACGATCACCTAGCAGGGGACGGCTGCTCTGTTGGGTTAAGATGAGGGACGGTCATCTAAGGTGGAGGACGACCACCTGGCAGGGTACGGCTGCCGAAAGTATCGCGACATAAGACGAATGCCGGATAAAAGGTCAACGATGGGGACGGCCATCGGATGAGCATGATGGAGGACGACCATCAAAAGGTGGAGGACGACCACCTAGCAGGGGACGGATGCTCTCAAGGTTTATCTTGACATAGGACGAATGTCAGATAACCAAAATCAACAATGGGGACGGCCATTGGATAAAATGATGAAGGACGATCATCAAGAGGTGGAGGACGACCACCTAGCAGGGGACGGCTGCTAAAAATCAACGATGGGGACGACCATCGAATGAGCATGATGGAGGACGACCATCAAGAGGTGGAGGACGACCACCTAGCAGGGCACGACTGCTCTCAGAGCTTATCATGACACAGGACGAGTGTCAGATAAAAAGGAAAATTTGCTATGCTGGGGAATAGTAAACACGGACGAGTGTTTACATCCAAGAAACAAAAGGTATAAGTGTTTAGATGTTTGTGTATAGATTTAAGATGCGGACGAGCATCCTTAAGACTACGATACGGACGAGTATCGGGTAGAAACAAATACTGACACGTGTTCAGAGATGATGACACGGACGAGTATCATTTGGGTTAACAAGGAACACGGACGAGTGTTGAAACTGAAGGGACTCTTCTGGGGAATAGTAGACACAGACGAGTATCTAAATTCAAGGAGACAAAAGTGTTTGACACGGTGTATGGATTAAAGATGCGGACGAGCATCCTTAAGACTAAGATACGGACGAGTATCTTGTAGAAACAAACGCTTGACGCATGTTCTAAGATGATGGTACGGACGAGTGCCAACTGGTTAACTAAGAACACGGACGAGTGTTGAATCTGAAGGGATATACATAGTGTATACAAGATACGGACGAGTATCTGTATAAGTAACAAGTATGAGTGGTGTATAGATGAGTGTTTACCTGCTGGGGAGGGTGACACGGACGAGTGTCAAAAGGAGAAAAGTGTAGTATAAACAAGTATCTGGTATACAAAATGTAGGCGACTGCGCTGGGGAAGATGACACGGACAGGTGTCAAGGGAATGTATACATATAAGTATTTGTGAGTGCAAAGGGGATGTCTTTGGCTTTCTGCTGGAGTTATGACACGGACAGGTGTCAGGAAGTATCTGTAGTATGAGTGGTTTTGTTTGCAAAGGGTGTTCAGGTGATTTTATTGGGGAAAGATGACACGGATGGGTGCCAAAGGGAGTATATATATTGGTGTTTGTGAAGGTGAGGCAACTGCTTTTGCTGAGGACTCTGGTGGGGATATTTCTGTACGATGTTGATGAACGGTTATTATTCACAAGTGTTTGATTCAAAACATGGCTTATGATTATGCTATGCATTTGATTTTTGCCGTAATGCTCTGTATCAGACGGAATGCTACGCTTTGTGGGTGAATATGATGCACAATGCCATGATTATGCAAAGATACGGATCCAGGTCCTGTTGCTGTGAAGACCTCTGTCTGATCTGGTTGAAATGGACATCCCAACTGGGGATGAGATCATTGATAGATCTGATGAAATGATTCTGCTTGGGGATATAGGTTACCGATATCCTTGTGGTGAGGGACCCAGCTGGGGTTTGTAGAAGCTTTCGTCGCTCTGTTGTGATTTCTTCATGCGTTGCTCTTCTGAACAGAGGCTGAAGCTCCGTGGGGGGAATGGTTCCCTGGTTTTGTATTTGGCAAAAGGCAACTCGGCTGGGAATACGAAAGATCACTGGAAGATCTTCCTAGAAAATTCTGCTGAGGATGATTTTTTTTGACAACTCAGCTGGGGATATGGGCATCCTTCTAATACTGCCCTGTTGGAGAGGTGATGCCTGGTGGGGAAAACAACAAGTGGCAACTCAGCTGGGGAGAGTTATCGGTGGCAACTCAGCTGGGGAAGAAACACCTCTGGTGCCAAGAATGAGTGTTGGTTTGCCAGCTTACTGGGATGAAGCCTACATGCCCCATGTTGCGCTTCGGATTCCTGCAATCCTGTAAAGATGGAAACGTACAAGTGGTCCCGAGGTATCCCTTACCGGATTCCGTCATAGGAGTTAGACGCTTCTGAGAGTAAGTATATTTCCTGCAAGCACGTGTTTTTTATTTTTGAAGATAAGCATCTGTACTTATGCAATCAGTTTTTTTTTTAGAGACATCGGACATCTTTGCAAAATAAAAATATACAAGACGAAACATGACTGAAAATCTAATTTTATTGATTTATGTGCCCTGAATTGGCAAGATACAGTCAGAGAAACAAATCTCCTAAAATGAAGAGACTGTTACAAATTGAGAAACAAGGTGCTGGCGACGTTGATGACGCTTTAAGGAGCTTTCCTCTTTTGCTTATGACTCGTATGACTTTTGACGTTCTTCTCGTCCTGCTTTCTGGAGGAGGTTGATTCTGATTGAAACTTAATCCTTTTGAAGCTTACCAAGTTGTGAGTGTTATAGACGAATTCAGAGTGCAGTTGTTCGCTTATTCCTTTATTTTGCATGGATCGCCCTTTCGGGTTTTCAATCCATCGGGATACCCATTTTTTGCCTGAGCTGTCCGATGCGGCTTTTCAACTCAGCGGGTGTACATTTTTTTGTGTTTATTTTCCCTTATTTTTGCCCGAGTCTTTTATTCTGTTTTTGACTCGCCGGGATGCCCTATTTTTGCCTGGACTTATATTCTGTTTTTATGTCCAGCGGGTCATTTCATGCGAAGTATTTTTTAACTGCATCTGAATTCACAGGGGACGGGAAATCCTCACCATCCATGGTGCTAAGCATGAGTGCTCCACCAGAGAAGACTTTTTTCACCACAAATGGTCCTTCATAGTTCGGAGTCCATTTGCCCCTGTGATCTGTATGAGGGGGAAGGATTCTCTTCAACACAAGATCCTCTACTTGGTACTCTCGGTGCCTGACTTTCTGATCGAAGGCTTTCTTCATTCTTCTTTGATATAACTGCCCATGACAGATTGCAGCCAATCTTTTCTCTTCAATCAGACTCAGTTGATCATATCGGGACCGGACCCATTCTGCTTCGTTTAACTTAACATCCATCAATACCCGTAAGGAGGGTACTCAACTTCAACAGGTAGGACTGCCTCCATACCATATACAAGCTGATATGGTGTTGCCCCAGTGGATGTTCTGATCGACGTGCGGTACCCATGCAAGGCAAATGGTAGCATCTCATGCCAATCTTTGTAGGTGATTACCATCTTTTGCACAATCTTCTTGATATTCTTATTAGCCGCCTCAACAGCGCCGTTCATCTTTGGCCTGTATGGAGAAGAATTGTGATGTTGGATCTTGAAGTCCCGGCACAACTCAGCCATCATTTTGTTGTTTAAGTTGGAACCATTATCAGTAATGATTCGCTCGGGCACTCCATATCGACAGATGATATCTCTCTTCAGAAATCTGGCTACCACTTGTCTTGTAACATTTGCATATGAAGCTGCTTCAACCCACTTGGTGAAATAATCGATAGCGACCAGGATGAATCTGTGGCCATTTGAAGCAGTCGGTTCAATCTTGCCGATCATGTCAATGCCCCACATAGCAAAGGGCCAGGGTGAAGACATTATATTCAAAGGATTAGGAGGCACATGCACTTTATCTGCGTAAATCTGGCATTTATGGCATTTTCTGGCGTAGGCACAACAGTCTGCATCCATTGTGATCCAGTAATACCCTGATCTTAGCAACTTTTTAGCCATCGCATGTCCTCCAGCATGGGTACCAAATGATCCTTCGTGCACTTCATGCATCAATAAGTCTGCCTCTGTTCTGTCAACGCATCTGAGGAGTACCATATCAAAGTTCCTTTTGTACAAAGAACCATCAGTGTTCAGAAAGAAACTACCAGCAAGCCTTCTCAAAGCCTTCTTATCATTGGAAGATGCCCCAGGTGGGTATGTTTGATCCTCCAAGAAGCACTTAATGTCATGGAACCAAGGCTTATCATCTTTGACGATATCTGCTGCGAATACATATGCTGGTCTATCGAGTCTGGACACTGATATCTGGGGTGCAAAGTTAGCAGCCTGAACTTTGATCGTTGATGAAATGGTAGCCAGAGCATCTGCAAACTGATTCTCGTCCCGAGGGATATACTCAAGCTTGACCGTTGTAAAGAAGGTCAGTAACCTTCTTGTATAATCCCTGTAAGGTATCAGATGCTCCTGGTGCGTGTACCATTTGCCGTTGGTTTGATTGACTACCAGAGCTGAATCTCCGAATACAGTTAAAGTCTTGATCCTGAGGTCAATGGCTTCCTCAAGACCCATAATGCAAGCTTCGTATTCAGCTTCGTTGTTAGTGCAGTTGAAAGTGAGTTTTGCCGAGAAAGGCATGTGAACTCCTTTAGGCGTGATAAGTACTGCACCAACACCACGACCATTCATGTTAACGGCCCCATCAAACATCATAGTCCATTCTTCTTCCGGGTCGGGCCCTTCAGTGTGAATAGGCTCTTCATGATCTTTTGCTTTAATGAACATGATGTCTTCATCAGGGAAGTCAAATCTCATAGGCTGGTAGTCATCAATGGGTTGCTCAGCAAGATATTCAGACAATACACTGCCCTTGATGGCTTTCTGAGAGGTGTACTGGATGTCATATTCAGTGAGAATCATTTGCCATCTTGCAACCCGTCCGGTAAGAGCTGGCTTCTCGAAAATGTACTTAACTGGGTCCATTTTGGATATCAATAAGGTAGTGTGGGTCAACATATACTGTCTCAGTCGGCGAGCAGCCCACGCTAAAGCACAACAAGTTTTCTCGAGCAGTGAATAACGTTGTTCACAGTCGGTAAACTTTTTGCTTAGGTAGTATATTGCATACTCTTTTCGACCAGACTCGTCATGCTGGCCCAGCACACACCCCATTGACTCCTCTAATATTGTCAAGTACATTATCAGAGGTCTTCCTTCTACTGGAGGCATAAGGATTGGAGGTTCTTGCAAGTACTCCTTGATCTTGTCAAAAGCCCTTTGGCAGTGTTCGTTCCACCTGACCGTCTGTTCTTTTCTTAACAGCTTGAACAAAGGTTCACAAGTTGCTGTGAGGTGAGATATGAACCTTGAAATGTAGTTCAATCGTCCTAAGAACCCTCGAACTTCTTTTTCAGACTTTGGTGCAGGCATTTCTTGAATGGCTTTGACTTTATCAGGGTCCACTTCAATCCCTTTCTCGCTTACAATAAAGCCCAGCAGCTTACCAGATCGCACCCCGAATGTGCACTTGTTGGGGTTCAGCTTCAGTTGGTACTTCCTCAGACGCTTGAATAGCTTCAGCAGATTTACCAGGTGGTCTTCCTCTGTAAGGGACTTGGCAATCATGTCATCCACATAACATTCTATTTCCTTATGGATCATATCGTGGAATAGTGTTACCATAGCCCGTTGATATGTTGCACCAGCATTCTTCAATCCGAATGGCATCACCTTGTAACAGAACGTGCCCCAGGGTGTGATGAATGTTTTCTTCTCCATGTCTTCAGGTGACATTTTGATCTGATTGTATCCTGAAAATCCGTCCATGAAGGAGAATACCGAGAACTGAGCCGTGTTATCAACCAAAACATCAATGTGAGGTAATGGGAAGTCATCCTTTGGGCTGGCTCTGTTCAGATCACGGTAGTCAACACACATCCTTACTTTGCCGTCTTTCTTAGGCACAGGTACTATATTAGCAACCCACGGTGGATTGCTAGTTACAGCAAGGAACCCGGCGTCCCACTGCTTTTGTACCTCTTCTTTGATTTTCATTGCCATGTCTGGGCGAGTACGGCGTAGTTTCTGTTTAACTGGCGGGCATTCTTCTCTTAAAGGCAGCTTGTGCATAACAATGTCGGTGTCCAATCCTGGAATATCTTGGTAAGACCAAGCAAACACATCCACATATTCCTGAAGCAGGTCAATCAGTTGTCTCTTCACTGAGTCTTGTAAACCGGCCCCGATTTTAACTTCTTTCACTTCTTCTTCTGTACCAAGATTGATTGTTTCAACCTCCTCCTGATGAGGAGTGATAACCTTTTCCTCTTGTCTCAACAATCTGGCTAGCTCTTCAGGAAGCTCATACTCTTCTTCAACCCCTTCATCAGCTTGATTGATCGGATTGTCAAAGTCATACGAAGTCATAGCCGTGCTGTTGTCGGTGCTGTCTGGGAGGCACTCTCTGCAAGGGTTCAGTTTGTTCATTTTAGTGATTGATTTTAATCTTGCTTAGAAAAGTGAAATAAAGTTGTCATTTTGAAAACATCTCCATTTATTTTTTGTACAAAAAGAAAAATGAAAAAACAGTGAGCGGAAAAGAAAAAGACTCATTTGCAAAAAGATGTATGATATTTCATTGATTAATCTTGTTGCACAAAAAGTACAGATGGCCCGATTACAAAATGAGTCTTGTCATCTTGGGCAAGATGCAAGACTTTGATGCATGCTATAAAAATACAGGAAATAATAATTACTCTGCAGGAGTAACTCTTATAATTTCCTGGGAAGACCAGTTTGAGACACTGCTCCCCGGGATCTTTGGACGTATCCAATTCTCCAGATTGCGTTCTTCTTCCAGCTCGTCTTCCAGATTGTTGATAGCATCAGGGGTGAGCATCCCCCCACTGACAAAACCGGGCTTCTCGGCAGCCTCTGCTTGATTTTGCTGAGTTGGTCTGTAACCCAACCCAGATTTGTCTTTCTTCTTCTCCACAGATAATACCTTGCCCCAGCCTTGGGCAGTTCCTTCCTCAACAACCTTCCGGGCTTGTTGATAAGATGTCATGGAAATCCCAGGTACAGCAGACGCTTCATTCACATTCAGAGCCTCAAACCCTTGACTCATCGTCTCATGGATCTCCCCATCCATCTCAATATACTTATAAGTAGCCAGATGGCTAACAAATATATCCTCCTCTCCACAGATAGTAACGACTTGACCCTCCCACTCGAATTTTAACTTCTGGTGAAGGGTT
Organism: Lathyrus aphaca; assembly: GCA_963966055.1. NCBI lineage: Eukaryota > Viridiplantae > Streptophyta > Magnoliopsida > Fabales > Fabaceae > Lathyrus > Lathyrus aphaca. The sequence continues at coordinate 227,906,741 of OZ014520.1, read as the reverse complement.
GAGGTCACGGCGCCAGCGGCGTGAATCCATGGTCTACCCAATAAACAGCTGTAGGCAGGCTGTATATCCATCACGTAGAAGGTCGTTTTGAAAGTTTGTGGGCCAATCGTTACAGGCAACTCAATTTCTCCCAGAACCGATCTCTTAGAACCATCAAAGGCTCTCACTACCAAGTTGCTGGGGCGCAGTGCCAATCCTTCATATTCTAGCTTCACAAGGGCCTTCTTAGGTAAGACATTAAGGGATGACCCTGTATCTACCAGCACATGGGAAAGGACTGCACCTTTACATTCCATGGTGATGTGCAAGGCCTTGTTATGATTGCGGTCTTCCGTAGTCAAATCAGTGTTGGTGAACCCTAGTCCATTACTAGCATTGACATTTCCAACTACAGCTTCTAGCTGATTGACTGTGATCTCTTCCGGCACATAAGCAGCGTGCAAGACTTTGAGTAGTGCGTTCCGATGGGCCTCGGAGCACATAAGCAGTGATAGAATGGAGATCTTGGAAGGGGTCTGATGAAGCTGGTCCACTACTCTGTAATCACTTTTCTTGATGATTCTCATGAACTCATCGACCTCTTGATCAAAGGGTGTTTTCAAAGCTTCCTTAACAGCTGGGTCTTCCTGCACCAGGCTCTTTCCTTTTGCCTTGGCAGCAGCTTCTGCTTCGTCAGTGGGTCTTTGAATTTGTGGGGCAAAGAGACGTCCGCTTCGAGTGAAGCCTCCGCCTCCTCCCACATTGTCTATTTGTGGTGCAGGTGTTGATGATTCAAGAGTGATTTTCTGTCCTTCGCAGTATAAATCGGAGCCGTAATGCCAAGGGATGGCTTTACTGCTTTCATAAGGTACTGGTCCAGGCACTGTGATAGTGACTGGACTGATTGCAGCTGCGGAAGGAACTGTGATAGTCTGTGGATCGTAATATATCGTGACTGGTGCTCTGATGGGAGTAGCACTTTGTGAGTTGTAGGCTGAATTATTCTCTGGATCGTAATAGATTGTAACGGTTGAGACGTCTTCATTATTTGTTGCTGATGTTGTGGGAGACATTGTTGGAAGGATGGGTGTGGTTGTTGTAGAAGTTTCGAAATGGAGTGGTGCTGAAGTTGTAGAAGGAATGTTTGTTGATATCTGGTCGGTTGAAATAACAGATGAAAAATTTGTTGATGAAGCTGAAGAATTGTCGGGAACAATGGTGGTTGCAGTTGTAGGAGGTCCTGGAATTGTTGCTGATGAGATTGCTGGATTTGTTGGAAATGATGTTGTAATTTGAAGCAGGCCACTCCGGATGAGACCATCTATGCCATCCCTCAGGTTATCACAACCATTCACTGAAATGTTGCAGTAAGCACACCCTAGCTCACATCCTGGGAACATTTGACATTCGAGGAGCTGAACTTTGATTTCTACCAACGGTGTCCGAATCTGACCCACACTGGTTATTAAATAAGACGGCTTGTCTTCTTCAATAGCATTGATTCTGGGACCTCCGTGGTGTGGCATAGGGTTCTTGTTGACATTCGGTGGTGGTGCAAAGTTCAGAGCCTTAGAGTCTACCAGGTCCTGTACCTTCATGTGTAAAGCTCTGCACTTCTCTGTACTATGGCCAGGTGCATTTGAATGGAAGGCACATCTGGCGTTGGAGTCGTAATTTCTGGGTAGACTGTTGGGATCTGGAGGTGCTAACGTCCTTAGCTCAACTAGGTTGAGTTTCAGGAGTTGTGGCAGTAGCGTTGCATAGGGCATAGGGATCGAATCGATCACCCTATTGGCCTGAGAGGGCCTTTGTTGGAATGGTCTCTGCTGATTGTTATTGTTGGTGTTGCTGTTGTTGTAATTTCTCGGAGGATACTGAGTTTGTTGCTGGTACTGAGGTTGTTGCTGATAATTTTGTTGCGGTGGTTGATAAGCTGATTGTGGGTGAGCTGGAGAGGGAATGGTGACTGCTGCCACGGACCTATGAACATATTGGGGCCTGCCCCTGTTGGTGTGGATAGCATTGGTCTCACCAGTTCTTCTTGGGCCTACAAAAGGCTTTCTTGGGTTACTGGATGAACTAGCACCATTGTCAGAAATCTTGCCCATTTTTAACAGGCTCTCAATTCTCTCCCCGGCTATGACAACATCCGCAAAGCTGGTTGAGGAAAAGGCAGCTAGCCTGTCAATGTATGTTCCTTGGAGGGTGTTCATAAACATATCTGCCATCTCCCTCTCTGACATAGGTGGCTGAACAGCAGCAGCCAATTGTCTCCACCTTTGAGCATACTCTCGGAAGCTTTCCCTTGACGACTGTGACATTCCCATTAGGAGGGTCCTGTTGGGTGCCATATCCAAATTGTACTGGTACTGCCTGATAAAAGCCTCTGCCAGGTCCTTCCAGCACCTAATGGTTGCTCTTGTCAAGTGGGAGTACCATTCCCTTGAAGCCCCTGTTAAGCTATCCTCGAAATAAAACATCCAAAGCTTCTCGTCCATGGTATAGGCCTTCAGCCTCCCCAGAAATGATTGTAAATGGGTCCGGGGGCATGAAGTCCCGTTGTATTTTTCAAAACATGGAGGCTTAAATTTGTGGGGAATCCTGACCCCGTCTACCAAACCCATGTCCATAACATCAAATTCCAAAGAATTCTGGGACTCCAAGGACCTTAGTTTCTCAGCTATCTCATCCAGCCTTCTATCATAAGCTTCCTCCCCAGCTCCCATCACTGTGAACTGATCTTCCTGGGGGTCTTCCTGCAGTACTCTTCCTGTTGTGGCAGTCCCTGGTATATTGACAGGGATGTTGACCTTAGGGTGAAGGTGGGGTCCAAAGACTGGGGGATTGACATGAGGTTGGACTCTTTCATTGTTGCTTGTCCCAGCAGTCCCTGGGTGATGGTCTTCCTGATTCCTCCCTTCTACCAGTGCTCTCAACCTCTCTTGGCTTTGAGCCATATTGTTCATCACCTCCATAAATTGTGTCATTTGAGTTCTCATTTCCAACCTCTCGTTGGCCATTTGTTTCCTGACCTCCGTAAGGTCCTGCTGTACCTGATCCATCTGTATTCCCAGAAGGTTGTTTCGGGTTGGATATCTATGTGGACGGTTGAGTGGGAACCCTCATCGTCGAGCAATAATTCCTGAGATCACAACAGAGTTAGTAACAATAAAACAAAACCTACAAAACAAAACAAAAGGTTAGTATGCAATGCAGTGTGTCTATTTGTTCCCAAGGCATCCGGCTTGGCACTTGGTTTTGACCCTTCCAGAACCTTGAAGATGCTGTTGATGTTGCTTTGAAAGAAAACTCAGATAGAGCAAACTGATACATATATTACAAAAGATGAAAGATACATAGTTTGTTTACAAATCATGCCCCATGGGGGTCAAAAATACAACACAAGAAAAGTACAAAGAAATGAAAGCAACAACAAGCAAAAGGTCAGACTCCAAGACCAAACTCATCCTCCTGAACTTCCTTGAGAAGTGCTTCAGTCACAGGATCAGCTGGGCGCTCTGTGAGGTTCCTGATGAGAAGATTCCTGGTAGTCACAGCTGCAGTTAGCTTCTTGTGCTGACTCTGGTCCTTTGACCTTTTCACTCCAGCTTTGATCTTCAGCTCTGATATCTCCCTCTGGGCTGCTGCCAGGGCTTCCTGTTGTTCTTTTGCATTAGCTTCCATCTGCTCCATCTTATCCTGAGTCCTTTTGTCCTCCTGAGTACGGGCTTCGGTGATCCTGACCCACCTAGCCTGGCTCTCCTTCAGGTACAAATCAGTCCTGGCCTTCTGGAACTGAGCTTCCTTGCAGGCATTCTTTAGAATCTGTTCTCCAGCCCTAGACTTTTTGATGTAATCTTCAGACTTCTCAATTCTAGCCAAATGCTCCACTTTCAGTTTTTCCAACCTTTCAATATCCAATCTACCATCACTCCTCTCCCAGAGGGTCTTCTGTAGAGCCTGAGTCAACTTCTCATTTCTCTCTTTCAATTTCTCAAACTCCTCTAAACTGACAGTTGCTGGAGGCGGTGTTGTGGAAGGTCCAGGCATATCTTCAACAGTGAAGGGCATTCCTGTAATTTGAGCTCTGGTGTAGGACCACTCATAGTATTGGGATGATGCCACATTGTTGCACTTCCCCAGGATGGTTACCCCCTTAGTCTGCACATTGTCCCAGGCCCAAGCTGCTTGCCTGACAACAGCCAAATTAGGCTTGATTTCAACATAAAGGGTCTCAGTCAGATCCTGTGCCCTAGGAGGATGGACTAATGCATAGCCCAGCTGTCTTTTGAATAGCAGGGGATTATAATTGATGCACCCTTTCACTCCAATCAGAGGTACATTGGGAAATTGCCCACAGCTTGTAATGATGTCTCTGCCCTTAGTACTCTGAGTACACCATCTGATATCATCTGAGGTTAGAGCAACAAGCCTCTTAGCCCAGTTTTTCTGCTGGTGAGGGTTCAGGAATGCATCAGTCTTTGGCAGATGTCTGAGCAACCAAGTATGGAACAAAGGAGCACAACACCTCACTAATCTTCCCCTCTGTTTCTCATTCCTCTGGTGGGCTGAGTAATAAAGATCTCCCAGTAAAGTGGGCACTGGGTTTTGCAGGATGAAAAGATGGATTGCACTCTTGCTAACAAACCTAGGCTCATCTGCAAAAAGCAAGATCCCATATATGCTAAGGGCCAACAGAGCACAGACTGCTTTCCACTCCCCTAGGGAGGCTTTCAGACTAGCCTGAGAAGTCAAGAAATCCAGATGAAAACCAGAGATTCCAGCCTTAGATGTCAAATTCTGCCCAATCAGAGCTGGTTCCAGATGTAAAGCTCCTGCTATCTCCTCATTACTTGGGAAAGTCATCTCAGGATTGAAGGGGATTCCACCCCTGATGGGTACACCAACCAATGATGAGTATTCCTCCAACAATGGCCCCAGCTGAAAATTCTGAAATGTGAAGCATCTTAGAGGAGGATCATAGAACTGGAGGCAGGTATGTATCAAGCTCCTCTGTGAAGGGTCCAAATCCATAACCACATCAAGGATTCATCCATAATGCTCTCTAAAGAGTGGTATATGGTCTGGAGTAATCAGGGTCTGAATCCTCCTGATGTTAGCTAGCTCAGGCTCAAAGAAGTGATAGGAGATGTTACTCTTCTTAGGTGCCATGTTGCTGAAGACTGGGTGCTGATGATGATGACTGAGGACAACACTGAAGATGGACCACTGGTAGGCTGAGACTGAGGATGCAGGTGACAGATAGCTGAAGCAAGTGTTGATGAAGATAAGTCTAAGCTGATGATGGGGTCAAAACCAAGCCAAAATGATAGGATGGATACCCTGAAAAACAAATAAACACATGTTAAAATGATGTAATGAGGATGTATGCAAATGATGTGCAAGGGTTTGTGACTGAGCTGGATCTGATCAAGTACTCTGATATAAGTCCATGTGTGTCAAGAAAACCAGATGGAGGTTCATAAGTCCAGTAATCTAGGTGGGGGACTCAAATAAAGAGTCACATGTCCGGGGTTTAGAATCACAAGAACTGTTCCTACATGGAGTACTCTTATCAAACAAAGTAACAGGGTATTCTGAGGTCAAGTGTACCTGCAAACCTGTAAACAACCCAACCCCCTCACAGGTGGTGTTCTAAAACAAGGATCCTCAGACTTGGATCAGTTATGAGAAGTGTAAACACTTCTAACCCGGAGGTACAGTGTTTACAATAACCATAAAAGTTCCTCCTCTAATTCACCTCAGTTTCTGAAGGTCAATACTAAAGGTCATCCAGACTTAGCAGGCTTCCCAGATAGCCCTAGCACTGCAGGAAATCTGCAACACAGAGTTCTCAAGAAGAAACCCATATCTGAACCGTGTTTCATATTCCCGCACCAGACCGAGATGGAATGGGAAAGAATATGAACCACTCTAGCCTAGGTGTCACTCAGGTCCCAGGTATAGGACCTTAACTCTCAATGGAACACCCACCCACCAAAGCAAACAAACAGATCCAGCCAGCAGCATAGTATGACAGTATGGTAATATGCAAAGCTATAAAGAAGGCAGTAAAGCAACTGTACATAAAGCAAAAATAAATACAAATATACAAACACAAATAAGCACATAACACCCCAGTAAACACAAATCAATCAAGCGCTAGGAGGAATCCACAAAAAGAACCAGAAGCCCTGGTTACAGTATAAGGGTCCCCAGCAGAGTCGCCAAGCTGTCGCTCCCGATAAATGGGACTGGGCCCAAATAAAGGTACTGACGCGAACGGTCGGCGAAAGGGACAATGAGAACACACAGCAGTGGACCCACTGGAGATGAATAGAGTCGCCAGCTAGGCATTTTTATCCCGGAGGAAAGGCAATGCTGCACAGACCTAGAAAAAGATGGATAAGACGGTTGCGAACCAGAGAGACTGAGAAAGGGGGTTGGTTACAACCTGGGAAGGTATTAGCACCCAGATTGTCCGCCGTACTCGACGGGATCCACGCTTAAAAGATTTGTGTTTTAAAGGGGTAGTGTCAGTGCAATTTATGTATAAAATAGCTGGAAAAGAATGTACAGGTGTCAGTGTAAAAGAAAATGAAGTGTATGAGTGAAGTGTCAGTGTAAGAATGAGAATGAGTTGCTCATGATAATGAGGCTAAAGAATGGAGCTGGAAGGAGGGGGAATATACAGAGACTTTTGTTCGATAACTGTTAAGTTATGCCTACGTATCCTCTCGTGCAATGAGGAAGTCAGAACACCGTAGTTCGACCCAAAGAGACTGAAAGGTGAATTGACTTGTGAACTGCTTACTTGTCTATGCTCAAGTGTATGACCTGTCTGGCCCAGGTGCAAACTGTCTTGCATTAGACGGAAGAAGCGAGCTCTCGTTTGTGAGTGAATGAGGTGAGAAAAGAATCCCGGAGGAGACGATTATTGTTTGTTTCTTGTGTTTTCAGTCTTTTATTGCTTTTGAAGTTTGTCATAAGTTAATGAGCTTAAGCCTAAACCAATGGATTTAGTAAACTCATCACATCTTCCCTCTGTTTAGGGGTAATGAGAATACCTCAAGCGTGAAGTCAGATTCTCACACTTAATCACCTTTGGTGTAGGATTAAGATCATTAACCTACTTGTGATTAATTAGATGTTTTTGGTGTTTTTGTTTAGTGTTAAGTAATGAGGTTAAGCCATAATCAAGGATTAAACAGACTCCTTACACCATCCTAATAGAAGGATAACAGATGAGAATGTTTAAGCTGAGGAAAGCTCCTCAACTTAATCCATGATTAGGGATTAAACTCATGACAAAACAAACCTTTGATTAAGTGGACTTTATTCAATGGTGAGATGATGAAGTGAATTTTATGATTTGTAAGACAACTTGAGAGGGACTTGTCCATTAACACTATGGTTAGTCCTTCTTAACCAATTAAGGAAGAATTAGAACCCTAATGCAAGGCCCAAGTTACAAGCTTGATGTCTTGATGATTATTAGATGAATTGATTAAAGGATTTAAACACATTAAGGGTTTAACACTTAGGATTAAAGTTATACACTCCATCCTAATAGAAGGATGCAGGCATAAACTTGATCACAAAGCCTTAAAGCCTTTAGGGTTTAGTCCTTGATTATGAGGTGAGAAGAGAAGACTCAATGAGACACAAAGGTAAAATCTAAATGGGGGACTAATCAAAACCCTAATTATTGTCATGCTTGGTTGTTCCTAAGGTTTGTGAGGTTTAACAAGAAAGATCTTCAATGGAACCACCAGGAAGCAGATGAAAGGATCAGGATAAGCAAAGTAACTTGCTTCATTTAAGAAGGCAAGTCACTTGAAGAAAGAAAGTAAGAAGAAGAAGAATGAGCAAGCTCAATCTCAAGCACATGATAAAATGCAGCAAGGGTGCATGAAAGGGAGATGAGAAGAAAGTATGAGAAGTGAAGGCAAATTCACTTCTCAGGATAACTTACCACCTGAAAAGTTAGAAAAGAAATGCAATGCAATGCAAAATGAGATGAGATGACATGATGAGAAACAAAACCAGAAGCATAAATGAGATGATAATGATGTTATGAGATGCTACAAACATGAGGCAGCACATGGAAATGTTCATACAAGCTCATGGGTGCAAATGAAGCAAGTTATGAACCATGAACATACATGAAAAGTTATGAAGTGCATATGGCATACAACATGGCAAATACATGATGCAATGATCAAACATGCTTTCAATATGTCTTATGATGCTGAGTGGATCACATGGAGGCATGAAATGTCATGGCAAGTCATGTTATGCAAGAAAATGCAAGGTGAAAGCATATGGAAGCCCAAATTAGGGTTTATGATCAAAGCAACAAACACAAACCAAAATCAGAAGCAAACAACATTATAAAAAATTGAAAATGCACTCAAAGGACCCCTAATCCTATACTAAACCACTTCCCAAAGGAGAAGTTCTAACTCTTAACCAAATTCAAGTCATGATTTTCCTAAGTTTTCTAGGGTTTTAGGGTTCCTTAACAAGAAAATTACCAAACAAATGGAAAATGAAAGATCAAATCATGGCCATTTAATCTCACAAACTACATGCTAAACACCATGCAATGCAAAAAGAATCAAAGTCCAACTCTTCATGGATAGGCAGAAATGATTTTTTGAAGTTTGGATCAAAATAATGCATAAAAATGATTTTAATTCAATGGAAAATTCTCAAAATGCATCAAGATCAAAAAATAAATTTGGTTTGAAGGTTGGACAATGTTTCTAAATGTCTTAAAACATTTCATGAATTTTTTGGTGATTTTTAAATACCTAAAAGTATTTTTAATAAATTAATTTCCATTAATCAATTAAGAATAAACTTTTAAATATTTAAAAATACTTTTTTAATGCAAAAAAATGAAAATAAAAATATTTTTGTGTTTTAAAAATTAATGAAACTCTTGACAAAATGTTTCATAATTTTTAAATGGTTTTTGCTATTTAAAATAAATTGTACAAATTAAATGAGAAAAATTGAAATAAAAAACAAAATAAATGGAAGTATGCAGAGAGAGAGGCTGAGATTGAATCTGGGTTTGGAAACATTGACTGCGCGCTAGATCTAATGGATCACATTCAAACCTGACTAATTAAATTATTAAACCTAATTAATATTAATTAATCCTGATTAATGGAAAATGACATGATCTCAGCCACACACTCACACGCGGGAAACAAGATCCAGTGGCTCACATTCAAACCTGGTGCCCTAACCCTAATTAACAACTAATTACTTTCAGGTGGCCGGAGAAGACTTCCGGTCATCTTCTCCGGCCAGCATCCTCCCTGAAAATTGCTATCTTCCACCCTAGCTCACTAAAACCTAATCTCTCTGCCCAGAAACCATCCCCAAACATCATAGAGCAAGAATCAACAGCCAAAACACATTTATTTTACACCACAAGGCTGAATCGAAGCAAAAGGGGTTTAGGTCAAAAAAATTTCAGGAACAACATACATGCTCAAAACTCAATTATTTTCGAAACAAAACATATCAGCATGATCAGCGGAATGTAGAGAATCATTTAAGAACTTAAAAACAAGCTTCTGGAAAAAATGTTCATGAAGCTCACCTGAACTGGAGCTTTGATCTCTGACACTCTCTGGCTAGTTTCTTGCTTGCAATCAGCTCCTCTTGACCTCCTGAGAAGCTTTCAATGCTTGGAAAGAGTTTGTGGTAGCTGGTTCGAAGGTTTGAACAGATTCTGTTCAATGGGAGGGAGAAATCGTATTTGGGATTCTGGAGGTTTTAGGCTGTGGTGATGGATGCTTTTTGATCAGAGGAACATGTTGAGTTGATCTATGAAGTGGGTTTTTGTGTTTGTGAGTTGTGTGATGAGATTCGAAGGTTTTTGCTCAAGGGAGTGAAAATGGGGATGCTGAGTTCTTGCTGGTTTCAGGCTTATGTCTTGTTGCTTTTGGTTCAATGAAGCCTGGTGAGGTGATCAGTGGAGTTTGTTTTAATGTTGGTTGCTTGTGGAAAATGATTCGAAGGCTTTTGCTTGAGGGAGTGAAAATGGGGATGTGTTGCTATGGCTTGTTTCAGGCTGGCTTCTTGTGTGTAATGGCTAGCATTTTCTTTGCATAAACAAATACTATTGGTCAGTGGATGTGACTTGGCCTGCTGTGATAGGTGTGCTAGCTTTTGCAAATTGTCAACCTTTGTGTAAGAGAGGCATGGGTTGTGTTCTAGGCTGGTACAATGGCTATGGGCTGCGCAGCATGGTGAGGGGAAAGGGCTAGTGTGGTTCAGCATCCAAGGCAACAAGTGGGTGAGATGTGATCATGAGTTTTGCAACTTGCTTGCCTTTGCCTTTTCATGAAAATATCTTGCTCCAAAGGCATGAAACATGAGGAAATTTTGGTTCAATCTGAACTTTAGGACTTACATGACGCTTGTGTAATGGTTTGATGTCAATTAGAAGTCACAATTTGCCTTGGTACAAGATTTTGCAAGTTTCTCATTTGGTGCACATTTTGAAAATTAGTGATTTTTGCCAACTTTGACACACCATAACTTTTGATCCAAAATGAATTAGGTCATGTTCTTGTACTTTTTGAAAAGGGAAAGATCTAATCTACAACTTTCATGACCAAAGTTTTTCCATTTGAAGCATTTTTGAATCAAAAAGTAAGGGTTGAAAAAGTTGCATAAAATGACATTTCATTAAAAGTCAACCATGCCCTAAAAAGTCATCTTTGCAAAAACTTGTAATTCTTGAATTTTGTGAACTTCAACCCTCTTCCATGATCAAATAAAGATCATATACACTCAAAATGATGAAGATCACCCATTGGTTGGGTCATTGGGGGCCTCAGATGCCCTGATTTTGCACTGACTTGTCCAGAAAGTCAACTCTTGATCAGATGACTTCCCCATGGAATTTCTTCATGAAAATTGATATGCATACTCCCTATACCATATAGAGACCAATAGAAACAATAATGACCAAAAAATTTGGAGTTATGGCCTCTGAAACCAAAACCCTAATTTTAGGTCATCTGTGCAGTCAAACCTGGCTCTGCTTCCATACCAATCCCAGTTCTTGTGATTCTTTGGCATTTCTGACTTTGAGAGGATGTAATATGATACTTGAACACACATGGACCCCTTTGAAGTGATTGGTGACCTTTGGAGTGGCTCAAGAAGCTCTTGGATTGCTCAGATCACAAACCCTAGGTGCAGATGACTTTGAATCTATGCAGTGAATCAAAAATGTGATATGAGATCTTATGATTGTGTTTATGCATATGAAATGATCACAAGCCATGGTGTGAATAGGTGAGGGAAATTTGGGGTGTTTACATATACAAAGTATTTGTGAGTGCAAAGGGGACGTCTTTGGCTTTCTGCTGGGGATACGACACGGACGGGTGTCGAGGAGTATTTGTAATATATATACAAGTGCTTGTTTGCAAAGAAAAGCTCGGGAGACTTTACTGGGGAATGATGACACGGACGGGTGCCAAAAGGAGTGTGTATTCGTATTGGTGAATGTGAGGCAACTGCTTTTGCGGGGGACTCTGGGGGGAAAGTTTTCTGTATACTGATGGATTTCACGAGTGTTCGATTCAAAACATGGCTTATGATTATGCTATATGTTTGATTTTTGCCGTAATGCTCCATTTTAGACGGAATGCTACGCTTTGTGGGGTGAGTATGATGCGAATGCCATGATTATGCAAAGATACCAAACCGGGATTCGGATCTGTTGCTGTGAAGATCTCTGGTCGATCTCGCTTGAAGTGAACATCCCAGCTGGGGATAAGATCGTTGGTAGATCTGATGAAATGATTCTGCTTGGGGAAATGGGTCAACGATAGACCTATTCCTGTAAATAAAGGTCCCAGCTGGGGTTTGTAGAAGCTTTCGTCAATCTGTTGTGATTCCTTCGTGCGTTGCTTTTCTGGATAGAGGTTGAAACTCTGTGGGGAGATGATTCCCTGGCTTTCGTGCTCGGCTGGGGAAGAATTATTGGCAACTCAGCTGGGGGAAGCAACAAATGGCAACTCAGCTGGGGAGAAAACACCTTGAATGCTGAGGTTGCGTGAGTGTTGATTTTCCAGCTTGCTGGGATGAAGCTTTCATGCCTCATGTTGAGCTTCGGATACCTGCAATCCTGCAAAGACAAGAAGCGTACAAGTAATCCCGAGGTATCCCTTACCGGATTCCGTCATAGGAGTTAGACACTTCTGAGAGTAAGTATATTCCCTGCAAGCACGTGTTTTATTTTCTTTATTTTTAAAGATAAACATCTGTATTCATGCAATAAGTTTTTCTTAAGACATCAGACATTTTTGCAAATGAAAATATACGAGACGAAACATGACTGGAAAATCTGATTTTATTAATTCATGTGCCCTGAATTGGCGAGATACAGCCAAGGAAACATATCTCCTGAAATGAGGAGACTGTTACAAACTGAGAAACAAAATGCTGGCAATGTTGACGATGCTTTCAAGGAGCTTCCTCTTGCTATGACTCGTATGACTTTTGACGTTCTTCTCGTCTTGCTTTCTGAAGAAGGCTGATTCTGACAGAGAGCTCGATCCTTTCGAGGTTTTACCAAGTTGCAGGTGATACAGACGAATTCAGAATGCAGTTGTTCGCTTATTCCCTTGTTTTGCATGGATCGCCCTTTCGGGTTTTCAATCCATCGGGATACCCATTTTTGCCTGAGTTGTCCAATGCGGCTTTTCAACTCAGCGGGTGTACATTTTTTATTTATTTTCCCTTACTTTTGCCCGAGTCTTTTATTCTGTTTTTGACTCGCCGGGATGCCCTATTTTTGCCTGGACTTACATTCTGTTTTTGTGTCCAGCGGGTCATTTTTATGCGAAGTATTTTTTAACTGCATCTGAATTCACAGGGGACGGGAAATCTTCACCATCCATGGTGCTGAGCATCAGTGCTCCACCAGAGAAAACTTTCTTCACCACGAATGGTCCTTCATAGTTTGGAGTCCATTTACCCCTGTGGTCTGTATGAGGAGGGAGGATTCTTTTCAGCACAAGATATCCTACTTGGTACTCTCGGTGCCTGACTTTCTGATCAAAGGCTCTCTTCATTCTTTTATGATATAGCTGCCCATGACAGATTGCAGCCAACCTCTTCTCTTCAATCAGACTCAGTTGTTCGTATCGGGACCGGACCCATTCTGCTTCGCTCAGCTTAACATCCATCAACACCCTCAGAGAGGGTAACTCAACTTCAACAGGTAGGACTGCTTCCATACCATATACAAGCTGATACGGTGTTGCCCCAGTGGATGTCCTGATTGACGTGCGGTACCCATGCAAGGAAAATGGTAGCATCTCATGCCAGTCTTTGTACGTGACTACCATCTTCTGCACAATCTTCTTGATATTCTTATTAGCTGCCTCAACAGCGCCGTTCATCTTTGGCCTGTAAGGAGAAGAATTGTGATGTTGGATCTTGAAGTCCCAGCATAACTCTGCCATCATTTTGTTGTTCAAGTTGGAACCATTATCAGTAATGATTCGCTCGGGAACTCCGTATCGACAAATGATATCTCTTTTCAGAAATCGGGCTACCACTTGCCTTGTAACATTTGCATATGAGGCTGCTTCAACCCACTTAGTGAAATAGTCAGTGGCGACCAGGATGAATCTGTGGCCATTCGAAGCAGTCGGTTCAATCTTGCCAATCATATCAATGCCCCACATGGCAAAGGGCCAGGGTGAAGACATTATATTCAAAGGATTGGGGGGCACATGCACCTTATCCGCATAAAATCTGGCATTTATGGCATTTTCTGGCGTAAGCACAACAGTCTGCATCCATTGTGATCCAGTAATACCCTGATCTTAGCAATTTCTTAGCCATGGCATGCCCTCCTGCATGGGTACCAAAGGGCCCTTCGTGCACCTCGTGCATCAACAAGTCTGCTTCCGTTCTATCAACGCATCTGAGGAGTATCATATCAAAGTTTCTCTTGTACAGGGATCCATCAGCGTTCAGAAAGAAACTACCAGCGAGCCTTCTCAAAGTCTTCTTATCATTGGAAGATGCCCCAGATGGGTATGTTTGATCCTCCAAGAAGCACTTAATGTCATGGAACCAAGGCTTATCATCTTTGACAACATCTGCTGTAAATACGTATGCTGGTCTGTCAAGTCTGGACACTGAAATCTGCGGCACAAAGTTGGCAGTTTGAACTTTGATCATAGATGAAATGGTAGCCAGAGCATCTGCAAACTGATTCTCGTCCCGAGGGATATACTCAAGCTTGACTGTTGTGAAGAAAGTCAGTAACCTTCTTGTATAATCCCTGTAAGGTATCAAATGATCTTGGTGGGTGTACCATTTGCCGTTGGTTTGATTAACTACCAGAGCTGAATCTCCGAATACAGTCAATGTCTTGATCCTGAGGTCAATGGCTTCCTCAAGACCCATAATGCAAGCTTCGTATTCAGCTTCGTTGTTAGTGCAGTTGAAGGTGAGTTTTTCCGAGAAAGGAATGTGAACTCCTTTGGGTGTAATGAGTACTGCACCAACACCACGACCATTCATATTAACAGCCCCATCAAACATCATAGTCCATTCTTCTCCCGGGTCAGGCCCTTCAGTGTGAACAGGCTCTTCATGATCTTTTGCTTTTATGAACATGATGTCTTCATCAGGGAAGTCAAATCTCATAGGCTGGTAATCATCAATAGGTTGCCCGGCAAGATATTCAGACAATACACTGCCCTTGATGGCTTTCTGAGAGGTGTACTGGATGTCATATTCCGTGAGAATCATCTGCCATCTGGCAACCCGTCCGGTAAGAGCTGGCTTCTCGAAAATGTACTTAACTGGGTCCATTTTTGATATCAACAAGGTAGTGTGGGTCAACATATACTGTCTCAGTCGGCGAGCAGCCCACGCTAAAGCACAGCAAGTTTTCTCGAGCAGCGAATAACGTTGTTCACAGTCGGTAAACTTTTTGCTCAGGTAGTATATTGCATACTCTTTTCGACCAAACTCGTCATGCTGGCCCAACACACACCCCATTGACTCTTCTAATACTGTCAAATACATTATCAGAGGCCTTCCTTCAACTGGAGGCATAAGGATTGGAGGTTCTTGCAGATATTCTTTGATCTTGTCAAAAGCCCTTTGGTAGTCTTCATTCCAACTGACCGTCTGTTCTTTTCTTAATAGTTTGAATAAGGGTTCACAGGTTGTAGTAAGGTGAGATATGAACCTTGAAATGTAGTTCAATCTACCCAGAAATCCTCGAACTTCTTTCTCAGTTTTTCGGTCCAGGCATTTCCTGAATGGCTTTGACTTTATCAGGGTCAACCTCAATCCCTTTCTCGCTTACAATAAAGCCCAGCAGTTTACCGGATCGCACCCCGAATGTGCATTTGTTGGGGTTCAGCTTCAATTGGTACTTCCTCAGACGCTTGAATAGCTTTAGCAGATTCACCAGGTGATCTTCTTCAGTAAGGGACTTGGCGATCATGTCATCCACATAACATTCTATTTCTTTATGAATCATATCGTGGAATAATGTCACCATAGCCCGTTGATATGTTGCACCCGCGTTCTTCAGTCCGAATGGCATCACTTTGTAACAGAATGTGCCCCAAGGTGTGATGAAGGTTGTCTTCTCCATGTCTTCAGGTGACATTTTAATCTGATTGTATCCTGAAAATCCGTCCATGAAGGAGAATACCGAGAACTGAGCCGTGTTATCCACCAATACATCAATGTGAGGTAATGGGAAGTCATCTTTTGGGCTGGCTCTGTTCAGATCCCGGTAGTCAACACACATCCTTACCTTACCGTCTTTCTTAGGCACAGGTACTATATTAGCAACCCACAGCGGATAGCTAGTTACAGCAAGGAACCCGGCGTCCCACTGCTTTTGTACCTCTTCCTTGATCTTCATTGCCATGTCTGGGCGAGTACGGCGCAGTTTCTGTTTAACCGATGGGCATTCTTCCCTCAAAGGCAGCTTGTGCACAACAATGTCGGTGTCCAACCCTGGCATATCCTGATAAGACCAGGCAAACACATCCACATATTCTTGAAGCAGATCAATCAGTTGTTTCTTCACTGAGTCTTGTAAGCAGGCCCCGATTTTAACCTCTTTCACGTCTTCATCTGTACCAAGATTAATCGTTTCAACCTCCTCCTGATGAGGAGTGATAAACTTCTCCTCTTGTCTCAACAACCTGGCTAGCTCTTCAGGAAGCTCATATTCTTCTTCAACCCCTTCATCAGCTTGATTGATTGGATTGTCAAAGTCATACGAAGTCATAGCCGTGTTGTTGTCGGTGCTGTCTGGAAGGCACTCTCTGCAAGGGTTCAGTTTGTTCATTTTAGTGATTGATTTTAATCTTGTTTAGAAAAGTGAAATAAAGTTGTCATTTTGAAAACATCGCCATTTATTTTTTGTACAAAAAGAAAAAATGAAAAAAACAGTGAGCGGAAAAGAAAAAAGACTCATTTGCAAAAGATGTCTGATTATCATTGGTTGATCTTGTTTGCACAAAAATTACAGATGGCCCGATTACAAAATGAGTCTTGTCATCTTGGGCAAGATGCAAGACTTGATGCATGCTTAGAATATACAGGAAATAATAATTACTCTGCAGGAGTAACTCTTATAATTTCCTGGGAAGACCAGTTTGAGATACTGCTCCCCGGGATCCTTGGACGAATCCAGCTTTCCAGGTTGCGTTCTTCTTCCAACTCGTCTTCCAAGTTGTTGACAGCATCAGGGGTGAGCATCCCCCCACTAACAAAGTTGGGCTTCTTGGCAGCCTCTGCTTGACCTTCTTGAGCTGGTTTGTAACCCAACCCAAATCTATCTTCTTTCTTCTCCACAGGCAACAGTTTGCCCCAGCCTTGAGCGTTTCCTTCTTCCACCACCTTCCGGGCTTGTTGGTAAGATGTCAAAGAGGTCCCAAGCACAGCAGAGGTTTCATTAATATTCAGGGCCTCAAACCCTTGACTCATCGTCTCGTGGATCTCCCCATCCATCTCAATATATTTATAAGTTGCCAGATGGCTAACAAATATATCCTCCTCTCCACAGATAGTAACGACTTGACCTTCCCACTCAAATTTTAACTTCTGGTGAAGGGTAAACGTTACTGCGCCAGCGGCATGAATCCATGGTCTACCCAACAAACAGCTGTAGGCAGGCTGAATGTCCATCACATAGAAGGTCGTTTTGAAAGTCTGTGGGCCAATCGTTATAGGCAACTCAATTTCTCCCAGAACTGATCTCTTAGAGCCGTCAAAGGCTCTTACTACCAAGTTACTGGGTCGTAACGCCAATCCTTCATATTCCAGCTTCACAAGGGCTTTTTTAGGTAAGACATTGAGGGATGACCCAGTGTCCACCAGCACATGGGAAAGGACTGCACCTTTACATTCCATGGTAATGTGCAAAGCCTTGTTATGATTGCGGCCTTCCGAAGTCAAATCAGTGTTGGTGAATCCTAGTCCATTACTAGCATTAACATTTCCAACTACAGCTTCCAACTGATTGACGGTGATCTCTTCTGGCACATAAGTTGCGTGCAAGACTTTGAGTAGTGCGTTCCGATGAGCCTCGGAGCACATGAGCAGTGATAGAATGGAGATCTTGGAAGGCGTCTGGTGAAGCTGGTCAACTATTTTGTAATCACTTTTCTTGATGATTCTCATGAATTCATCAACTTCCTGGTCAAAAGGTGTTTTCAAAGCTTCTCTAGCAACCTGTTCTTCTTGCACCATGCTCTTCCCTTTTGCCTTGGCAGCAGCTTCTGCTTCGGCAGTGGGTCTTTGAATTTGTGGGGCGAAGAGACGTCCGCTTCGAGTAAAGCCTCCGCCTCCTCCCACATTGTCTATTTGTGGTGAAGAAGTTGATGATTCAAAAGTGATCTTTTGTCCTTCGCAGTATAAATCAGAGCCGTAATGCCAAGGGATGGCATTACTGCTTTCATAAGGTACTGGCCCAGGCACTGTGACAGTGACTGGACTGATGGCAGCTGCAGAAGGGACTGTGATAGTCTGTGGATCATAATATATTGTGACTGGTGCTCTGATAGGAGTAGCACTTTGTGAGTTGTAGGCAGAGTCATTCTCAGGATCGTAATAAATCGTAACTGTTGAGACATTTTCATTGTTTGTTGCTGATGTTGTAGGAGACATTGCTGGAAGAATGGACGTTGTTGTTGTAGGAGATTCAAAATGAAGTGGTGCTGAAGTTGTAGAAGGGATGTTTGCTGATATCTGGTCAGTTGAAATGACAGATGAAGCATTTGTTGATGAAGCTGAAGAGTTGTTTGGAACAATGGTTGTTGCAGTTGTAGGAGGTTCTGGAACCGTAGTTAAGGAGATTGCTGGATTGGTAGGAATTGATGTTGTAATTTGAAGCAGGCCACTCTGGATGAGGCCATATATGCCATCCCTTAAGTTATCACAGCCATTCACTGAAATGTTGCAGTAAGCACACCCTAGCTCGCATCCCGGGAACATTTGACATTCGAGGAGTTGAGCTTTAATCTCTACTAACGGTGTCCGAATCTGACCCACACTGGTTATTAAGTAAGACGACTTGTCTTCTTCAATAGCATTGATTCTGGGACCTCCGTGGTGTGGCATAGGGTTTTTGTTAACATTTGGTGGTGGTGCAAAGTTTAGAGCCTTAGAATCTACCAAGTCTTGTACCTTCATGTGCAAGGCTTTGCACTTCTCTGTACTATGGCCAGGTGCGTTGGAATGGAATGCACATCTGGCGTTGATGTCGTAGTTTCTGGGTAGACTGTTAGGATCCGGAGGTGCCAATGTCCTTAGCTCAACTAGGTTGAGTTTCAAGAGTTGTGGCAGTAATGTGGCATAGGGCATAGGGATCGGATCGATCACCCTATTAGCATGAGGTGGCCTCTGTTGATATGGCCTTTGCTGACTGTTGCTGTTGGCATTGTTGTAGTTTCTTGGAGGATACTGAGTTTGTTGCTGGTACTGAGGTTGTTGCTGATAATTTTGTTGCGGTGGTTGATAAGCTGGTTGTGGATGAGCTGGAGCAGGAATGGTGACTGCTGCCACAGACCTATGAACATATTGGGGCCTGCCCCTGTTGGTGTGGATAGCATTGGTCTCACCAGTTCTTCTTGGGCCTACAAAAGGCTTCTTTGGGTTGCTGGATGAGCTTGCACCGTTGTCTGAGATCTTACCCATCTTCAATAGGCTTTCAATTCTCTCCCCGGCTATGACCACATCTGCAAAGCTGGTAGATGAGAAAGCAGCTAGCCTATCAATGTAAGTTCCTTGGAGGGTGTTCATAAACATATCAGCCATCTCCCTCTCTGACATAGGTGGCTGGACAGCAGCAGCCAATTGCCTCCACCTTTGAGCATACTCTCGGAAGCTTTCCCTAGATGATTGTGACATTCCCATTAGGAGGGTCCTGTTGGGTGCCATATCCAAATTATACTGGTACTGTCTGATAAAGGCCTCTGCCAGGTCCTTCCAGCACCTAATGGTTGCTCTTGTCAGATGAGAGTACCATTCTCTTGAAGCCCCTGTTAAGCTATCCTCGAAATAGAACATCCAAAGCTTCTCGTCCATGGTATAGGCCTTCAGCCTTCCCAAGAAAGATTGCAAGTGGGTCCGGGGACAGGAAGTCCCATTATACTTCTCAAAGCATGGTGGTTTAAATTTGTGGGGGATCCTGACCCCGTCTACCAAGCCCATATCCATAACATCAAATCCCAAAGAATTTTGAGACTCTAAAGACCTTAATTTCTCAGCTATCTCATCCAGCCTTCTGTCATAGGCTTCCTCCCCAGCTCCCATCACTGTGAACTGATCTTCCTGGGGGTCTTCTTGCAGTACTCTCCCTGCTGTGGTAGTCCCTTGTATATTGACAGGGATGTTGATCTCTGGATGCTGGTGGGGTCCAAAGACTGGGGGATTGACATGAGGTTGGACTCTTTCATTGTTGCTTGTCCCAGCAGTCCCTGGATGATGGTCTTCCTGATTCCTCCCTTCTACCAGTGCTCTCAACCTCTCCTGGCTTTGAGCCATATTGTTCATCACCTCCATAAATTGTGTCATCTGAGTCCTCATTTCCAATCTTTCATTGGCCATTTGGTTCCTGACCTCTGTAAGGTCCTGCTGTACCTGATCCATCTGTATTCCCGGAAGATTGTTGCGGGTTGGATATCTATGTGGACGGTTGAGTGGGAACCCTCGTCGTCGAGCAATAATTCCTGAGTTCACAACAGAGTTAGTAGCAATAAAACAAAAACCTACAAAACAAAACAAAGGTTAGTATGCAATGCAGTATGTCTATTTGTTTCCAAGGTATCCGGCTTGGCACTTGGTTTTGACCTTCCCAGACCCTGAAGAAGATGCTTGTGATGTTGCTTGAAGAATTCAGATGAAACAAACCAACACATACATTACAAAAAGTAAATGGTACATAGTTTTTCTTACAATACACGCCCTCTGAGGGGTCAAAAATACAACATAAAGAAAAGTACATAAAATGAAAGCAACAACAAGCAAAAGTCAGACACCAAGACCAAACTCATCCTCCTGAACTTCCTTGAGAAGTGCTTCAGTCACAAGATTAGCTGGACGCTCTGTAAGGTTCCTGATGAGAAGATTCCTTGTGGCAATAGCTGTAGTTAGCTTCTTGTGCTGACTTTGGTCCTTAGACCTCTTCACACCAGCTCTAATCTTCAATTCTGAGATCTCTCTCCGGGCTGCTGCCAGGGCTTCCTGTTGCTCTTTTGCACAAGCTTCCAGTTGCTCAATCTTATCCTGAGTCCTTTTGTCCTCTTGAGTACGGGCTTCAGTGATCCTGACCCACCTAGCCTGACTCTCCTTCAGATACAAATCAGTCCTGGCCTTTTGGAACTGAGCTTCCTTGCAAGCATTCTTCAAGATCTGTTCTCCAGCCCTAGACTTCTTAATATAATCCTCAGACTTCTCAATTCTAGCCAAATGCTCCACCTTTAGCTTTTCTAACCTTTCAATGTCCAAGCGACCACCACTCCTCTCCCAGAGGGTCTTCTGTAGAGCCTGAGTCAACTTCTCATTTCTCTCTTTCAATTTCTCAAACTCCTCCAAACTGACAGTGACAGGAGGTGGTGCTGTGGAAGGTCCAGGCATATCTTCAATAGTGAAAGGCATTCCAGATAACTGAGCCCTGGCATGAGACCACTCATAGTACTGGGCTGAGGCTACATTATTGCATTTCCCAAGAATGATTACCCCCTTAGTCTGTACATTGTCCCAGGCCCAGGCTGCTTGCCTGACAATAGCCAGATTAGGCTTGATTTCACAATAGAGGGTCTCAGTCAGATCCTGTGCTCTAGGGGGATGGACCAATGCATAACCCAGTTGTCTTTTGAAAAGCAGAGGGCTGTAATTGATGCACCCTTTCACTCCAATCAGAGGCACATTGGGAAATTGCCCACAGCTTGTAATGATGTCTCTGCCCTTAGTACTCTGAGTACACCATCTGATATCATCTGAGGTTAGAGCAACAAGCCTCCTAGCCCAGTTTTTCTGCTGGTGAGGGTTCAAGAATGCATCAGTCTTTGGCAGATGCTTGAGCAGCCAAGTATGGAACAAAGGAGCACAGCATCTCACTAGTCTTCCCCTTTGCTTTTCATTCCTTTGATGGACAAAGTAATAAAGATCTCCCAGTAAGGTGGGTACTGGGTTTCTCAGGATGAAAAGATGGATTGCACTCTTGCTAACAAACCTAGGCTCATCTGCAAAAAGTATGACCCCATATATGCTAAGGGCCAACAAAGCACAGACTGCCTTCCACTCCCCCAGGGAGGCCTTCAGACGAGCTTGAGAAGTCAAGAAATCCAGATGAAAACCAGAGACTCCAGCTTTAGATGTCAAATTCTGCCCAATCAGAACTGGTTCTAGATGTAAAGCTCTTGCTATCTCCTCATCACTTGGGAAAGCCATCTCAGGGTTGAAAGGGATTCCACCCCTGATGGGTGCACCAACCAATGATGAGTATTCCTCCAACAATGGTCCCAGCTGAAAATTCTGAAATGTGAAGCATCTTAGAGGAGGATCATAGAACTGCAGGCAAGTATGTATCAAGCTCCTTTGTGAAGGGTCCAAATCCCATACCACATCAAGGATTCCTCCATAATGTTCTCTGAAATATGGTATATGGTCTGGAGTAATCAGGGTCTGAATCCTCCTGATGCTAGCTAGCTCAGGCTCAAAGAAGTGGTAGGAGATGTTACTTTTCTTAGGTGCCATGTTGCTGAAGAATGGGTGTTGATGATGATGACTGAGGACAACACTGAAGATGGGCCACTGACAGGCTGAGACTAGTGATGCAGGTAGCAGATAGCTGAAGCAAGTGTTGATGAAGATAAGTCTAAGCTGATGATGGGGTCAAAACCAAGCCAAAATGATAGGATGGATACCCTGAAAAACAAATAAACACATGTTAGAATGATGCAATGAGGATGTATGCAAATGATATGCAAGGGTTTGTGACTGAGCTGGATCTGATCAAGTGCTCTGATATAAGTCCATGTAGGTCAAGAAATCCAGATGGTGGTTCATAAGTCCAGTAACCAAGGTGGGGGACTCAAATAAAGAGTCACATGTCCAGGGTTTAGAATCACAAGAACTGTTCCAAAATGGAGTACTCTTAATTAATCAAAGTAACAGGGTATTCTGAGGCCAAGTGTACCTGCAAACCTGTAAACAGCCCAACCCCCTCACAGGTGGTGTTCTAAAACCAGGATCCTCAGACTTGGATCAGTTATGAGAAGTGTAAACACTTCTAACCCGGAGGTACAGTGTTTACAATAACCATAAAAGATCCTCCTCTAATTCACCTCAGTTTCTGAAGGTCAATACTAATGGTCATCCAGACTTTGCAGGCTTCCCAGATAGCCCTAGTACTGCAGGAAATCTGCAACACAGAGTTCTCAAGAAGAAACCCATATCTGAACCGTGTTTCATATTCCCGCACCAGACCGAGAAGGAATGGGAAAGAATATGAACCACTCTAGCCTAGGTGTCACTCAGGTCCCAGGTATAGGACCTCACCTCTCAATAGAACACCCACCCACCAAAGCAACAAAACAGATCCAGCCAGCACAGTATGACAATATGATATATGTAAAGCTATAAAGAAAACAATAAACAACTGTACATAAAGCAATAAAATACATATACAAACACAAATAGCACATAACACCCCAGTAAACACAAATCAATCAAGCGCTAGGAGGAACCCACAAAAAGAACCAGAAGCCCTGGTTACAGTTTACTAGTCCCCAGCAGAGTCGCCAAGCTGTCGCTCCCGATAAATGGGAAATAGGCCCAGATAAAGGTACAGACGCGAACGGTCAGCGAGAGGGACAATGAGAACACACAGCAGTGAACTCACTGGAAAAGAAAAGAGTCGCCAGCTAGGCATTTTTATCCCGGAGGAAAGGCAATGCTGCATAGACCTAGAAAGATATGGATAAGACGGTTGCGAACCAGAGAGACTGAGAAAGGGGGTTAGTTACAACCTGGGAAGGTATTAGCACCCAGATTGTCCGCCGTACTCGACGGGATCCACGCTTAAAAGATTTGTGTTTTAAAGGGGTGGTGTCAGTGCAATTTGTGTGTAAAAGAGCTGGAAAGAGATGTACATGTGTTAGTGTAAAAGAAGTGAAGTGTATAAGTGAAGTGTCAGTGTAAGAACAAAGATGAAATGCTCATGATAATGAGGCTAAAGAATAAGGCTGGGAGGAGGGGAATGTACAGAGACTTTTGTTCGATAACAGTTAAGTTATGCCTACGTATCCTCTCGTGCAATGAGGAAGTCAGAACACCGTAGTTCGACCCAAAGAGACTGAAGAATGAATTGACTTATGAACTGCTTGCTTGTCTATGCTCAAGTGTATGACCTGTCTGGCTCAGGTGCTAACTGTCTTGCATTAGACGGAAGAAGCGAGTTCTCGTTTGTGAGTGAATGAGATGAGAAAAGAATCCCGGAGGAGACGATTGTTGTTTGTTTTTGAGTTTTCAATCTTTTATTGCTTTTTGAAAGTTTGTCGTAAGTTGATGAGCTTAAGCCTGAACCAATGGATTTAGTAAACTCATCACATCTTCCCTCTGTTTAGGGGTAATGAGAATACCTTAAGTGTGAAGTCAGATTCTCACACTTAATCACCTTTGATGCAGGATTAAGATCATTAACCTACTTATGATTATTTAGATGTTTTTGGTGTTTTTGTTTAGTGTTAAGTAATGAGATTAAGCCATAATCAGGGATTAAACAGACTCATTACACCATCCTAATAGAAGGATAATAGATGAGAATGTTTAAGCTGAGGAAAGCTCCTCAACTTAATCCATGATTAGGGATTAAACTCATGACAAAACAAAGCCTTTATTAAGTGGATTTTAGTTAATGGTATGATGATGAAGTGATTTTTTAGGGTTTGTAAGACAACTTGAGGAGGACTTGTCCATTAACACTAGGGTTAGTCCTTCTTAACCAATTAAGGAAGAATTAGAACCCTAATGCAAGGCCCAAGTTACAAGTGTGATGTCTTGATGATTATTAGATGGATTGATTAAAGGAGTTAAACACATTAAGGGTTTAACACTTAGGATTAAAGTTATACACTCCATCCTAATAGAAGGATGCAGGCATAAGCTTAATCACAAAGCCTTAAAACCTTTAGGGTTTAGTCCCTGATTATGAGATGAGAAGAGAAGACTCAAAGAGACACAAAGGTAAAAACTAAGTGGGGGACTAATCAAAACCCTAATCATTGTCATGCTTGGTTGTTCCTAAGGTTTGTGAGGTTTACAAGAGAAGTCTTCAGAGGAACCACCAGGAAGCAGATGAAAGGATCAGGAGAAGCAAAGTAACTTGCTTCATTGAAGAAGACAAGTCACTTGAAGAAAGAAAGTAAGAAGAAGAAGAATGAGCAAGCTCAATCTCAAACACAAAACAAAATGCAGCAAGGATGCATAAAAGAGATGAAAAGAAGTTGTGAGAAGTGAAGGCAAATTCACTTCTCAAGATAACTTACCACCTGAAAAATTAGTGAAAGAAATGCAATGCAATGCAAAATGAGATGAAATGGCATGAGTCAAACCAAAACCAGAAGCACATTCATGATGATAATGATGCTATGAGATGATGTAAACATGTGACAAGGCAAGGGGATGATCATACAAGCTCATGAATGCAAATGAAGCAAGTTAGGAAACATGATCATACATGAAAAGTTATGAAATGCAAATGGCATACAACATGGAAAATGCAAGATGCAATGATCAAACATGCTTTCAATATGTCTTAAGATGTTCAATGAACCAAATGGATGCACAAAATGCTATGGCAAGTCAAGGTATGAATGCAAATGCAAGATGGATACATATGGAAGCCCAAATTAGGGTTTATGATCAAAGCATCAAACACAAACCAAAATCAGAAGCAAACAATAGGATAAAAAATTGAAAATGCACTCAAAGGACCCCTAACCCTATACTAACTCACTGCCCAAAGGAGAAGTTTCAACTCTTAACCAAATTCAAGTTATGATTTTTCTAAGTTTTCTAGGGTTTTAGGGTTCCTTGACAAGAAAAATGCCAAACAAATGGAAAATGTAAGATCAATTCATGCCAAATTAATCTCACAAACTACATGATATGCATAACACAATGCAAAAAGAATCAAAGTCCAACTCTTTAGGGTTAGGCAGAAATGATTTTTGGAAGTTTGGATCAAAATAATGCACCAAAATGGTTTTAATTCCATGAAAAATTCTCAAAATGCATCAAGATCATAAAGAAATTTGGTTTGAGGGTTGGACAATGTTTCTAAATGTTTTTAAATGTTTCATGAATTTTTTGGTGATTTTTAAATACCTAAAAGTATTTTTAATTAATTAATTCTCATTAATTAATTAAAAAGAAACTTTTAAATATTTAGAAATACTTTTTTAATGCTAAAAATAAAAATAAAAATATTTTTGTGTTCTGAAATTGAATAATAACTTGTACAAAAAATTTCAGATTTTTTAATGCATTTTTGCTATTTTAAATAAATTGTAGAAATCAAATGAAATAAAAGGAAAATAAAATGAATTTAAATGCTGGAAAAGAAAAGTCAACAGATCTGATGGCTCTCATTCAAACTCACACGCGCGCGTTTTGACTTGGCGCCACATCCAAGGGCCAGAATTCAAACTTGCTAATTACACTGATTAAGCCCTAATTTTGCCCTAATGACTTTCAGATGACCGGAACAGTGGTTCCGGTCATCTTCTCCGGCGAGCTCAAATGCTAAATCATTCTACAAGCTATGAAAATGAAAACTAACTAACCAGAAATCATCCCCACCTTAAAACGATTCAAACCCCTCACTCAAACATCATTTATCATTCATAATCAGAGAGAATCGAATCAAAATAGTTTCTAGGGCAAAAATTTCAGAACACGATTAAACTCTCATCTCTCCACCATTTTCAAAACTAATGACATCAGAGTGATCAGGAGAACATATAGAATCTATTTAGAACTTAAAAAAAGATTTCTGGAAAAAATGTTCTTGAGCTACCTGAGTTTTGAAGCTTTCAGTTCACAGCTTTCTGGGTGCTTTCCTTTGTGCTATCCACTCCTCTTGTGCTCCTGATGAACCCTTGATGCTTAGAAAAGATTTATGTTGGCTGGTTTGAGAGTTTGAACAGGTTCTGTTCAAGCTCAGGTGAGAATCGTGTTTGGCTTATGTGGTGTTTCAAGGGTGAATGAAGGCAGGGAAATGATCAGGAGGATGTGGTGATGAGTTCTATGAAGTGTGTTTGTGAGTTGGTGGCTTGTTTTCTGAGTTTCGAAGGTTTTTGCTCCAAGGGTGGAAAATGGGAAAGTGATGCCCTTGCTGGTTTCAGGCTTGCTGGCTATATGAAATGTCTTGCTTTTTGTTTGCATAAACAAATGGGATTGGTCAGAAGATGTGACCTGTGCTTTAGTGATAGGTGTAGCTACTTTTGCAAATATGTCAACTTCTTGTAAGAGAGGGCATGGGCAACTTCTAGCCAAGTACAAAGGGCTTGTCTGGCGCAGCATGGCATGAGGGAAAGGCTAGTGTGATTCAGCAGGCTAGGCAGCAAGTGGATGAAGTGTGATCATTGGTTTTGCAACTTGCTTGCTTTTGCTTTCCATGAAAATATCTTGCCTCACAAGCCATGAAACATGAGAAACTCTTGGTCCATTCTGATTTTTAGGTCACATGTGATGTTTGTGTAATGGTTTGACATGAATTAGAAGTCACAAATGCCTTTGGTACAAGATTTTGCAAATTTCTCATTTGGTGCATATCTTGGAATTTAGTGATTTTTGCTAACTTTGATGCACCATAACTTTTGATCCAAAATGAATTAGGTCATGTTCTTGTACTTTTTGAAAAGGGAAATATCTAACCTACAACTTTCATGACCAAAGTTTTTCCATTTGAAGCATTTTTGGATCAAAAAGTAAGGGTTGAAAAAGTTGCATAAAATGACATTTCATTAAAAGTCAACCTTGCCCAAAAAAGTCAACTTTGCAAGAACTTCAAATTCTTGAATTTTGTGAACTTCAAACTTCTTCCATGATCAAATAAAGATCATATACACTCAAAATGATGAAGATCACCCCTTGGTTGGGTCATTGGGGGCCTCAGATGCCCTGATTTTGCACTGACTTGTCTGAAAAGTCAACTCTTGATCAGATGACTTCCCCATGGAATTTCTTCATGAAAATTGATATGCATACTCCCTATACCATATAGAGACCAATAGAAACAATAATGACCAAAAAATTTGGAGTTATGGCCTCTGAAACCAAAACCCTAATTTCAGGTCATCTGTGCAGTCAAACCTGGCTCTGCTTCCATACCAAACCCAGTTCTTGTGATTCTTTGGCATTCTTGACTTTGAGGGGATGTAATATGATATAAGGACACACATGGACCCTTTTGAAGTGATTGGTGGCCTTTGGGGTGGCCCAAGAAGCTTCTGGATTGCTCAGATCACAAACCTTAGATGCAGATGCCTTAGAATCTATGCAGTGGATCAAAAATGGGATATGAGATGGTATGATTGAGTTTATGCATATGAAAAGATCACAAGCCATGATGTGAATGGGAGAGGGCAAATTTGGGGTGTTTACAACAGTCATCATCAATAAAATAGTATATAGCACCAGTATCAATAATAGTAATTAAAGGAGTACTATTAATGAATCATGTACCTCTGATAAGTCTGTCCTCGTTAACAGTCTGAGTTCCAGTCAATGCGAACACTTTTCCAGTCTAAGCTTTCTTTGGCTTCTGACACTAGCTACCAATATGCCCTTCTTCGCCACAATTAAAACATATCATTTCCATGTGCTTGCAATCAACTATTGCATGCCTAGTCTTACCACAACAAAAACATCTCTTTACCTCAGCAGTGCATACATTACTTTTATGACCAACCTAACCACACTTGAAGCAAACTATACTAGCAGGAGCACTTCCCCCACTAGTTCTCTGAGCTGGAGCAGCTTTCTGTTTCCCCTTTCCAGATGGAGCATCATACGGCTTGCCACGGTTCTATTGTTGCTTACCTCTTTGATCACTGACAACCTTTTAATGAGTATTATTATCATCCTCAAATATCCTGCAGCTATCCACCAACTCGGAAAAGATTCATATCTTCTGATACCCAACAACCTTCTTGATTTCAGAGCGCAACCCGTTTTCGAACTTAGCGCACTTTGAAAATTCAGCACCAGCACAGTATAATGAGGATAAAACTTGGACAGTTCAACAAACTTTGCAGCATAGTCGGTGACAAACATGTTTCCTTGATTTAGCTCTAGGAATTCAATTTCCTTCTTTCCACGGACATCCTCTGGATAATACTTTCTCATGAATTCCCTATGGAATACATCCCAAGTAATTACTTCACCTGCAGTACCCAACCTTTCACGAGTTCTAGCCACCAGTCATAAGCTTCGGCTGCTAGAATGTGAGTTTCGTACCTAACCTTTTGTGTCGGAGTACAATCCATAACACAGAAGATTCTCTCAATCTCCTTTAACCATCCTAAAGTTGCATCTGGATCATGTTTTCCTTTGAAAACTGGAGGATTCTCTCTTTGAAAAGTCGCCAAGCTACATGATCTAGAATCTTTACCAGCATTTGGCAAGTTCTGCACGACTTGTAACATCGCTTGCATCACAGTAGCCATCGCAACGTCGTTCCTTCCAGCCATATCAAATTATCACTACAACACAACCAAAAGTTAGAACAATAATAATACACGACTATTAGACAACTAAGACTCGAGACTTGGCTGGACAGACCAATTTGCTCTGATACCACTAATGTAACACCCAATTTCTACCCTTTAAATATAATTAACATCAGAGTTTACAAAAACTTCCGCATAAACGGGATATCACATTTAAACTTTCAACAAATTTCAACTTTAAAATTATAACCTGCTTAATACATAGCACTTTGCATAAATAAGCATAAAACAACTTTATTTTACTTAAATAATTCAACTTCATAAAAACATTATGCAGCGGATTCATAAAACAACTTGCAACATCTTTATCCAAAATAAAAACAACTTCAAATAACCAATAAACATTCTAAGTTCTTCAATTAAATAAAATTCAGAATTGCAACAATCAACAAAAAAAAGACACACATCATTCCCCCTGAGTGCTACGTATTTGAGCGACTGACCACCGACTCACTAAAGGTAACCGACTACTCCTCTGGATTACCTGCATGTTGCCAACATAAGGAGAACATTCAAACAGAAGGGGTGAGGTACGATAATTATAAGCAGTATATGAAACACAATACACATAAAATGATTTCACAATAATTCACCACTTCACAACATCAACTAGCACAACAACAAATCAAAATAATGCGACTTTTATGCGACTTTACTAAAGATGCATGTGGTACCATTTCGGAGTAAAACTCACAACTTAAATCATTTCCAGGTTATCAAGGCATCAAGGCATAAGCCTTCAACTTTCAACTTAAATTGCCAATCCAGGCCAACATGGTGTGAGCAACGGCTCCGACAAAATGCACATGATCTACATGACATACACGAATTTACAACACAAACAACATATCAACACAACAACTTTTTATGACATAAACAACTTATATTCGACTTTGGCATAAAAGCCTTTAACATAACAACTTTAGAATTGTTCCGTAAAGCGGAAACATACAACAACTTAACTGTACCTGCAAATTGACTATACAACAAATTTTCGACAAAAAGATGTAATAAAAACCAACTTTTAATTTACCCGACTTACCCTAATTAATTTCGTTAAATTCCGGGCAACTACGTTTTCAGCCTAATTCAGCTAAACCGACTAAATCGACATTGTTTCTAACTTTCTACGACTTATCACGAATTTATTACGAATCTCGAAATTATGGGTTTTTGATAATTATTTTATGTCATGGGTATCAACCTACTACTGGTTCTGCTATAGTTTTATCAGTTTCTGTCAAAATTCTATCACAGTGAAAATATTCAGTTCTGCTCACCTGTTATTAGTTCTAATTACATATGTATCTCAGATTTTCTGATACAACTAGAATTTCTGAAATAGTATTAATTTTCCTAAGGTTACTAAATTAAATTAACATAATGTAATTAACATAATTTAGTAAATTTATTTCAAAATGACATGCTTAATATTAATTCATTAACTTAATGCTAGTTTCATAAGACAATAATGTAACTAACATAATTTAGTATTCACTTTTCTATGTGGCTTGCGCCACATCTTGAGTCATTGCAAACTATTTCTCTAATTCATAAATTATCATAATAATCTATTACATAATATGCCTTAATTCATTAAGTAATCATTTACTATTAAACAAAGTGGCTCCTGCCACATTGATAAGTGGCTTGCGCCACTTGAAGAAAATTCCCATCCATAATTAATTCATCATCCACTTAATTAATAATCACATGTTTTAATCTACACTTAATCACATTCTAATCCATAACTTATCATGTCTATCCTTAATCTATTCAGTAATGGCCTAATTCATAAAGTAGCTAATTAAAGAAATCCATGGAATTAGACAAAGTGGCTCCTGCCACATCTATTAGTGGCTTGCGCCACTTGAACACCCTCCCCCACATGAAAGTGGCACCCTCCACTTCATGAAGTGGCTCCCGCCACTTGGTCTTTTGGTCATCCCCCATAATACCGGTCTGTTATTCCTCGTTCCCAATTCTCAATTTTTTCAGAAATGTTTCAAAATAATTTTCCAACAATAAACTAACATAATTAAAGCAATTTATAATCAACAAAATTCAGTAACCGGACAATCGATTTCACATTGGCATTCATAACAACAACCATATGCAGATTTATTCATGACTGTACCGATTCAACAAAACCTACACTACCCAAATCAAACCCAATCATAGTATTGAATTATATACCCGATTATAAGAATCTAACCCACCATTACCTTAGGTTTTGGATCAAAGGTAGCCCTAGAATCGGATTCCAACAGTCGTTCCTCTTTCTCTCACGATCGTGCAACAACTCAGTTTTCCAGTTTTCCTCTTCTACTGATAACTTCTTGTTTCTACTACTTTTATTTTCTTTTTATTAAATTAATTAAATATTATAATTATTAATGGGCCTAATCATAACACCCCATATTTTACTAATTCAGACACGATTTTATGCCGACCAATCTAACTATCACAACAACTCTATTATTAACTCTAATAATATTTCTACGACTTCCGACTTATTTTTCCGGCTTATCGACTTAATCAACCACAACATAAAATATACTGACTAAACACAAATATTAAATTAAATATTTAATAAAATAATTAAATAAATATTTGGGCGTTACACTAAAGGTCATTGTAAGTTCAAATTGAGTTAGATTTTTGAAAATTTAAGTTTTTCATGTCAACACAATTTCATATAGGTCGGCCTATAATAATAATTTTGTTATTTTTCAGAAAAGGTTATAGTATAGGTCGACACATCTTTGTATAGATTGACACAATAATTTTCCTGTGAAATTTCTAGTTTTGCTACAACATTTTGAAATTCTGGTATCAGATATTTGATGTCAAAAGAGATGTCACAAAATTAATATTTGAACATTAGCAAGGTAAATAAAATATAAAGTAAAAGGGCAGTAACACAAGAAAATGTTAACTCAGTTCGGTGCATACACACCTACTCAGGGGACTACCATGCTAGGAAGAAAATCCACTATAAGTAGTATCAATTCAGAGTTAAATCTCCTTGTTTACACTCTTCACTTAATCACTACCCAATGCAATTTCTATCTAAGAACTCTTAGCTAAGAGAACTCCTCTCACTCCCCCTCAATCACACATTGTGATAATCAAACAAAACCTTACAAATACAGAAGAACACTCTTCCAAGACCAAAACTTGATCTTTCTTAAAAGCATCAATCAAGAATAAACACTCATGCTTAAGAGCTTAGAGTGGACAACATAAAACTCAAAAACACAGTCCAACCCTAATATCAGAATGATAATAGAGAGGCTCACAAAAACACACACACACACAAACAAAGAAACCCTAAATCTCAAAACCATTAAGCTTCACAATACACAAAACATTCCGCACAATTACAATTAGGTTAAGCAACTTGTATATAGAGCCTTCTAAATGGGCATGGGTCGGATTAGAAACTTCCAAAGATATGATATCATGAATTACTCCAAATCAAGGATGGAAAGATCTTCAAAATCTCCATAAACTAAACACAAAGCAGCTTCTGTATTTGACAACAAATCTCCCTTGATTTTCACATACACTGGAGCAAATCACATAAAACAAAACACCTACTAAAAAAGTGCAGAAATTAAATCAAAACTTTCTGCATCAGGACAACACAGATGTTACGACATATGATCTGACATCACAGAAAAACCTGCACAAATGTTCTTCAAGCATGTCAGAGACATCTTGAAAGACATCAGAACACATGATAATGTTTTTCTACACATGCAGCCAAACCAAGACCCTTCAATATCCCCTTTGGAAAATTGTGGCTAAAACATTATCAGAACCAGTTAACCAGAAGGAACCAAACAAAAACACAAATCACAGAGATTAAAGCATCAGAAAAAAATTTTGGTTACGCAAAATAGAACATCTAGTAAAACATCAGCCAAATCAGAACAACAACACTCCTCAAACAGTCAACCAGACACAACAGCAGAACAAACAAATTAGATTATCTAGCTATCACCCTTTTTATCCATAATATGATAACCATACCAACACATATGCTCCCCCATAACACATGATTACTATTCAAAGGAGTGAGAGCACACACCAACTTCCAATATCAGTAGTGGAAGCAACATCATTGTTAGACTTAACAATAATCTTCTTTGCAACATCTTTCTTTCCAGGGATATTGTTCTGAATATCATCTTCAACATTATAGTCTGATTCATTATCAGACACAACAACATTCTTTAACTTGCTCTTAGTGGGGGATACAACAACAACATATTTGCATTTCCTTGTCTTTATTCTCATGTCAACACCAGGATTCACATTCTTGATAAATTTATCTTCAGATGATGTATCACCACATGATTCAGCATTGATCTAGCATCTTCCCAAAGTACATAATATAGATGATGTGGGAGACAAAAAAATTAAAGTAATTGAACAAATTGCAGTTGGAGAACTAAAATGACCTGACTAGTCTTCCTACACAACATTAATTGCTATAGATCCTCATTAATTAAAATTCCTAACTTACCCATTAATATTTCAAACTGATTGGCATCCAAGGCTTTAGCGAAAATGTCAGCCATTTGTAAACCAGTGGCTACATGTTCTAATGCAACAATCTTTTCTTCAACCATCTCTCTAATGAAATGATGAAAAATATAAATATGCTTGGTTATGCTATGTTGAATAGGATTCTTGGAGATGTTAATATCACTTAGGTTGTCATATTATAATGTCATGACATCTTGTGGGACATTATATTCAATTAGCATCTAGTTCATCCACACCAACTGAGAACAACTGCTTCTAGCTGCTATGTACTCTGCCCTAGCTATAGATAGAGACACACAATTTTGTTTCTTGTTGAACCAGGATATCAGATTATTTCCCAAGAAGAAGCACACTCTAGATGTGTTTTTTCTGTCATCAGCACAACCTTCCCAATCAGCATCACAAAAACCACTCAACATAAAATTTGATCCATGTGAATATAGCATACCATAATCAAATGTGCCATTGACATAATTTAAAATTATCTTTACATAGTTGATGTGACTTATTTTTGGGATTAACTTGATATTTGGAACAAACACCTACAACAAAAGCAATGTTAGGCCTGCTTGCTGTGAGATATAATAAGCTTCCAATCATACTTCTGTAAAGACTTTGATCCACATTTACACCTTTTTCATCTTTAGACAACTTCATATGAGTAAGAGCAGGCGTCCTTTTGTGGCTAGAATTCTCCATTCCAAACTTCTTAACAATATTCTTGGTATATTTACTCTGAGATATGAATATAGAGTCTTCCATTTGTTTGACTGGAAGACCAAGAAAATAAGTTAATTCACCAACAAGGCTTATCTCAAATTCAGACTGTATTTGTTTGACAAAATGTTGAACCATCTCCTCAGACATCCCACCAAACATAATATCATCAACATAAATTTGAGAAATCATGAACTTTTTTCCTTCTTCTTTAACAAAGAGAGTCTTGTCTATGCTACCTTTTATGTAGCCATGTTCAAGAAGAAATTCTGTAAGTCTCTCATACCAAGCTCTCGGAGCCTGTTTCAATCCATATAGAGATTTCCTTAACTTGTAAACATGATTTGGTAAATTAGGATCAATGAATCCTTTGGGTTATTCCATATATACTTCCTCATTTAAGTAACCATTCAAGAAAGCACTCTTGATATCCATTTGATACAGTTTGAACTTCAAAATGCAAGCAACTCAAAGAAGTAATCTAATAGATTCAAGTCTAGCAACATGAGCAAAGTTATTATCAAAATCAATTCCCTCAACTTGAGTGTGTCCCTGAGCAACCAGTATGGCTTTATTCCTGGTAACAACTCCTTTTTCATCAGATTTGTTCTTGTACACCCACTTGATTCCTATCACATTTGATCCTTTAGGCCTTGGGACAAGATCCCAAACTTCATTCCTCTTGAATTGAGCTAACTCCTCTTGCATATCATTGATCTAGAACTCATTAGTTAAGGCTTATTTAATATTCTTTGGCTCTACCTTTGACACAAAACAAGAGTTAGAGATTATTTCCCTTGATCTGGTAGTGACTCATTTATCCAGCTCTTCTATGATGAGATATTTAGGACGATCTTTCTGATTCCTGATAGAGGGACCCTTGTTGGTTTGACTATATTCAGGCTCAGAACCAGAGGGTTGTTCATCAATACTTCTATCTTCAGTTTCTGCTGGAGTTACATTCTGAAATGTTTCAACATTGTCCAGGACATCAACTTCTTTGTTCAAGTCTTAATCATCGACAACAACATTTATAGACTCCATCATTACTTTAGTTCTGGAGTTGTTGACTTTATAGGATCTGTTGTTGGTAGAGTATCCTATAAATATTCCTTCATCACACTTTGGATCTAATTTTCTTCTTTGTTCATGATATGCCAGAATGTAGCATTTACTTCTAAAGACATGGAAGTATTTCACAGTAGGTTTTCTTCCTTTCCATAATTCATACATTGTAGCCTAAGTACCTTTTCGCAAGGTGACTCTATTGTAAATGTAGCATGTAGTATTCATTTCTTCAGCCCAAAAATGATAAGGTAATTGTTTTGCATGTATCATGGCTCTAAAATATTCTCGTATAGTATTGTTCTTGCGTTCTATAATTCTATTTATATAAGGAGTAATGGAAGATGAGAATGCATGACTAATTCCTTCATAGGAGCAAAATTCAAGAAACTTGGTATTCTCAAATTCCTTCCCATGGTCACTTCTGATCTAATAACATTGCTTTCCTTTTCTCTTTGAATTTTTTGACAGAGATCTCTGAAAACTTCAAAAGCATCTGACTTTTCTCTGATGAAATTTATCCAAGTGTATCTTGAATAGTCATCCAATAACATAAGTATATTTCTTTCCACCAAGAATTTCTACCGGCATAGGTCCCATCAAATCCATGTGAAGAAGTTCTAAGACTTTTGAAGTGGTAAGATGTTAGATCTTCTGATGTGACATCTTAGTCTGTTTTCCTACTTGGCATTTTCCACATACGCTTCCTTCTTCAATTTTAAGCTTATGAATTACTATGGAAGCTTCCATGGATATGATTCTCTTCATGCCTTTCAGATGCAAGTGTCCAAGTTTCTGATGCCAGATTTTAACTTGATCTTCTTTGGCAAGCAGACAAGAGGAGACATAACTTGAATATTTAGACACCCATAGATAACAATTTTCCTTAGATCTGACTCTCTTCATGATCAATTCACCTTTCTCATCTGTAATAAGACATTCAGATTTGGAGAAATTAATTGTTGGTCCTTGATCACATAGTTGACTGATGCTAATTAGATTGGCAGTCAGCGCCTTTACAAGTAGCACATTGTCAAGTTTAGGCACTCCTGAGCAATCCAACTGTCCAATTCCCTTGATTTCACCTTTGACTCCATCACCAAAAGTTACAAACTAGTATCATGGGGTCTCATATTAACCAACAAAATTTTGAACCTGTCATATGTCTTGAACATCCACTGTCAAAATACCAATCATTTTTTGCTAAAAATCTGAGATAGGTATGAGCAATCAAGCTGTTGGTACCAACCTTAGGAATCTATTGCTTTTTGACCTTAGGTATGTTCTGAATTAGAACACGCTAAGGGGAAAGCATAGGATATCCATAGAGTTTGAAACAATAAGGCTTCAAGTGACCAAAATTTCCACAATAGTGACACCTCCATCTATGGGAATTTCCTCTTATGTAATTTCAGATCTTCTGTTATGATGTTGAGACATATGATTCAACATCTTAGGTTTAATCTCAGAGTAAGCGATATCTGAGACAAGTTATTTTCTTTTGTCAAACCCTACACTAGTTACATCTCCAGCCATCTTTCCAACTTGTAGAATCTCATTTAAAGTCTATGAACTATTGTTCAACATCCTGACAAACTTGGTCATTTGATCAAGTTAGGATTTTAGCAATGTTACCTTATTCTCCAACTTGGAGATAGTTTCCAGATGCTCTTCCTTCTCAGTCTCCGGTAGAGATATGATTTTCTTCTATTCCTCTCCGTGTTGGTGTAACACCCCATTTTTAATATTTATTCGTCGGGTATCTTTGGTGCATTGTTGGCCTTGTTTAAGGCGTATGTCTTGTTGTTTTGGTGTAGTGTCCTAATGGGATGAATAGAATTGTGGTGCATTTAGTAATAAGAGTGTGAGAAAAATAATAAGACCAATTAATCACTATTTTATTATTATTATTCTTATGATAAATAATATTAGTAATATTAGGATTATTATTATTATTTGGCTATAATTAAAATAAGGACAATTTAGTAAAATATTATGGTGAAGGTTTTAGGAAAAAAATTAGATTAATCACAAATTAAGAAAATATTAGTCATAATTTTGTTAGAGAGCCAAGGAAGGCTAGGAAGAGGAAGAACGACTAGGGCATCCTTCATAGAAGAAATTCACAGGAAAATTCATCCAAATTCGAGGTAAGGGGGAGAAATGGATTCTCTTTAGGTGATTTAACGTGATGGGGGTAGTAAGGGGTTCCTTCTCTCGTAGGAATTTATGTTGATTTTAATGAATCTATGATGGTGTGAATATTATTGCAAATATGTGATTGTGAATATCTGATTTTGTTGATTATTGGTGAAATATTGTTGTGGTTGTTCTGTTGTATGCATACTTTGTACAAATGTTTGTTATTGTAGAAGAATAGATACGAACGAGATCTAGAATGTTGATAAAACTGGATTTAGTAATTTAGATTAAAGAAGAACATAATTAAGAGGGTAAAATCTGTGTACAAACCAACTTTTGGACTAGTTTGAAGTGTAGGAACAAGAATCGTGGGAATCAGATGCATAATGTTTGAGGAAACATGAAAAATGAGACCTCTTTTATTACGCGTAAAAGCATGCCCATACGCGTAAGGATGGGCGTGAAATCAGGGTAATACGCGTAATGACAAGCCTATACGCGTATGGACGTGAATATTTTAGGGTCCTCTGCCCATTTTAGTAGAATACGCATGAGAGCACTAAGGCAATACACGTAAGGGGTGATGTAAAGGGGTCCCATATGCGTAAGGAAGGTGGATGATAGGCGTATGAGCTACGTAGTGGCTGGGCATTATGCGCATGGCCGGGTCCAATACGCGTATGACCAGGCAGGTAGGGAAAATTATGCATTTTCGCATTCGTTGCTGATTTTCTTGATCTGAGGCATTGATGTAGACCTCAGGAGATAATTAAATCAGTATTGGTGTGGAGAATTTAATTAATGATAAATTTAGGTGGATTTAATTAGATGGTTAATCGGTTAAGTCGCGTGAGGATAATATTGGTGATTGTGTGGACTTATTGTTGCATATTGATCGGATGGATCGTGTAGATGTATAATATGGTGGTTATACATGTTGTATGCATATTCATGGTCATTGATAAATTTTTATATTGTTGTTGGGACAAATCGTTGCCGGATGGTCATATGCGATTCATCTGTACTCTGTGGTGGAGAATGGTGGGATAATCATTGCCGGATGAGCGTATATGATTTATCCATGTTCGATTGAATGAAAAAAAACTGGTACCATATGCATTGTGTCGTGTTGAGTCACATTGCATAACTATTTTCGTTTTCGTTGTTGCATAATTATTGGTGTAATGTTGTTGTATATGTTATTGTGTGTGAGAAACTACCCTTGATGTTTTTTATGCACCGTTAATAATTGAATTTGTTTTTCACCCCATTGATGTTATTATTATGGCTGTGCTTCCTTGGAAGTACAGATAATCCAGGTATCTGAGTGTATGTGTAAGTCATGTTGCTTGTTCGAGTCATAGGATGCTCTGATACGTAACACGGGATAAAGACTTTTTATGTTTTGTTTATTTTGTTACATATCTTTAAACGTTGTTGTAAACTTTATAAACCAAGGTTATGGATGATATATTGTTGATTGTTGGCATGTTGCCTAAGTTGAAGAAATTACATTTTTCCGCTATTTTAATGAAAGTATTATGTTGATTATTTCGGTTGATGTGCATTCGACTTATACAAACTCTGATTTTTTGTATTAAAATTATTATTTTATAAATTTTGAAAAGTGGGGTGTTACAATTGGTATCAGAGAAGGTCGGTCCAACCAGCCAGGTGTTGTCGAGTCAGTCCTTAAGATAGGAGTAGTTGTTGTGTTCTATCCTGAGATGTTTGTTGTATCAGTATGGCAGGAAGGAATGATCTGCTCTTGTTGCTGCTATGCAAGTCATGGCGCAAGTTGCTGAGAACATTGGTCCAGCTGTTAGGAATTCTAAATTTTGTGATCTGGATAAGTTCAGAAGTAACAAGCCGCCTACTTATGAATGGGGTATTCTTGATCCAGAGGCTGCGCAGAAATGGCTGAAGGCTGGCGAGAAAATCTTCAGGACCATGGGGTGCAATGATGATCAAAAAGTGAGGTTTAGTACTAACATGCTTGATGGAGAAGCTGAAGTCTGGCGGGACAACATTCGCCAAAGGTTGGAAGCTGCAAGTACTGCTTTTACTTGGGTTGTGTTTCGTGGTGAGGTTTTGGACATTCACAGTGCTAGAAAGGTGGAGTTTTTGGAGCTTAAGCAGGGTAGCATGACTGTGGCTGAGTATGCTGCCAAGTTTGAGGGGTTGGTGCAGTATTGTGCACATTATAACACTGAGGATGCTATGAATTCAAAGTGCCTGAAGTTTGAGAATGGGATGCGTCCTGAGATCAAACAGGACATTGCTTATCAAAATATTAGGAATTATCTAGAGTTGGTGAGTAGGAAGAGGATTTATGATAATGACAACAGAGCCCGGATTGCTCACTACAAAACTGTGAATGACCGAAAAGGTAAGCCGAGGTTTGGGGGTACTCCTTATAGTGCTTCAACTAACAAAGGTAAACATAAAGCTACTGCTGACAAGAAGCCAAATGGGGGATGGGTAAATCCTAATCATGTGAAGTGTTTTAGATGTGGGATCACAGGTCATCATGCTAATACATGCCAGAATGAAGTGAAGAAATGCTTCAAGTGTGGAGGGAAAAGTAATGTGGTAGCAGATTGTAGAGCTATTATGCCTACTTATTTAAATTGTGGTGAACAAGGTCATATTAGTACGACTTGCCAGAAACCAAAGACGTCCTAAGGAGCTAGTGGGAAAGTGTTTTCTATAGTGGAAGTCCAATCCACAAATGAGGAGCGTTCCGTCAAAGGTACTCTTTTTATTAATAGTACTCCATTGATTGCTATTATTGACACGGGTGCAACCCACTCGTTTATTTCTGTTGATTGTGTGAAGAGGTTAGGAATTGTACCGTCTTTTCTAGATCAGAGGATGACAATTGAGAATCCATCTATTGGTTATGTGGTTACATCTTTAGTATGTTTGAAGTGTCCATTGACTATTTTTTATAGAGATTTCAACGTGGATTTAATTTGTTTACTGCCTGGTAATCTGGATGTTATTTTGGGGATGAACTGGTTGGAGTTCAACCTGGTCTATATTGATTGTTATAGGAAGAAGTAGTTTTTTCTTACTCCTGAAGAGGAAGCGTTAGCTAATTCGTTGTCTACTAAAGAGTTTAGAACTTTGTTGGAAGATGAGTCTAAGATGTTTGCATTGTTCACATCTTTAGTTGTTGAAAGAAAAGTGTCAGTTTGTGAGTTGTCGTTTGTGAATGAATTTCCGGTAGTATTTCCTGATGATTTACAGAATTACCTCCGACAAGAGAAGTTGAATTTACTATTTGTAAACACCCCAAATTTTCCCTCTCCCATTCACATCATGGCTTGTGATCTTTTCATATGCATAAACTCAATCATACCATCTCATATCCCATTTTTGATCCACTGCATAGATTCTAAGGCATCTGCATCTAGGGTTTGTGATCTGAGCAATCCAGAAGCTTCTTGGGCCACCCCAAAGGCCACCAATCACTTCAAAAGGGTCCATGTGTGTCCTTATATCATATTACATCCCCTCAAAGTCAATAATGCCAAAGAATCACAAGAACTGGGTTTGGTATGGAAGCAGAGCCAGGTTTGACTGCACAGATGACCTGAAATTAGGGTTTTGGTTTCAGAGGCCATAACTCCAAATTTTTTGGTCATTCTTGTTTCTATTGGTCTCTATATGGTATAGGGAGTATGCATATCAATTTTCATGAAGAAATTCCATGGGGAAGTCATCTGATCAAGAGTTGACTTTTCAGACAAGTCAGTGCAAAATCAGGGCATCTGAGGCCCCCAATGACCCAACCAAGGGGTGATTTTCATCATTTTGAGTGTATATGATCTTTATTTGATCATGGAAGAAGTTTGAAGTTCACAAAATTCAAGAATTTGAAGTTCTTGCAAAGTTGACTTTTTTGGGCAAGGTTGACTTTTAATGAAATGTCATTTTATGCAACTTTTTCAACCCTTACTTTTTGATCCAAAAATGCTTCAAATGGAAAAACTTTGGTCATGAAAGTTGTAGGTTAGATCTTTCCCTTTTCAAAAAGTACAAGAACATGACCTAATTCATTTTGGATCAAAAGTTATGGTGCATCAAAGTTAGCAAAAATCACTAAATTCCAAGATATGCACCAAATGAGAAATTTGCAAAATCTTGTACCAAAGGCATTTGTGACTTCTAATTCATGTCAAACCATTACACAAACATCACATGTGACCTAAAAATCAGAATGGACCAAGAGTTTCTCATGTTTCATGGCTTGTGAGGCAAGATATTTTCATGGAAAGCAAAAGCAAGCAAGTTGCAAAACCAATGATCACACTTCATCCACTTGCTGCCTAGCCTGCTGAATCACACTAGCCTTTCCCTCATGCCATGCTGCGCCAGACAAGCCCTTTGTACTTGGCTAGAAGTTGCCCATGCCCTCTCTTACAAGAAGTTGACATATTTGCAAAAGTAGTTACACCTATCACTAAAGCACAGGTCACATCTTCTGACCAATCCCATTTGTTTATGCAAACAAAAAGCAAGACATTTCATATAGCCAGCAAGCCTAAAACCAGCAAGGGCATCACTTTCCCATTTTCCACCCTTGGAGCAAAAACCTTCGAAACTCAGAAAACAAGCCACCAACTCACAAACACACTTCATAGAACTCATCACCACATCCTCCTGATCATTTCCCTGCCTTCATTCACCCTTGAAACACCACATAAGCCAAACACGATTCTCACCTGAGCTTGAACAGAACCTGTTCAAACTCTCAAACCAGCCAACATAAATCTTTTCTAAGCATCAAGGGTTCATCAGGAGCACAAGAGGAGTGGATAGCACAAAGGAAAGCACCCAGAAAGCTGTGAACTGAAAGCTTCAAAACTCAGGTAGCTCAAGAACATTTTTTCCAGAAATCTTTTTTTAAGTTCTAAATAGATTCTATATGTTCTCCTGATCACTCTGATGTCATTAGTTTTGAAAATGGTGGAGAGATGAGAGTTTAATCGTGTTCTGAAATTTTTGCCCTAGAAACTATTTTGATTCGATTCTCTCTGATTATGAATGATAAATGATGTTTGAGTGAGGGGTTTGAATCGTTTTAAGGTGGGGATGATTTCTGGTTAGTTAGTTTTCATTTTCATAGCTTGTAGAATGATTTAGCATTTGAGCTCGCCGGAGAAGATGACCGGAACCACTGTTCCGGTCATCTGAAAGTCATTAGGGCAAAATTAGGGCTTAATCAGTGTAATTAGCAAGTTTGAATTCTGGCCCTTGGATGTGGCGCCAAGTCAAAACGCGCGCGTGTGAGTTTGAATGAGAGCCATCAGATCTGTTGACTTTTCTTTTCCAGCATTTAAATTCATTTTATTTTCCTTTTATTTCATTTGATTTCTACAATTTATTTAAAATAGCAAAAATGCATTAAAAAATCTGAAATTTTTTGTACAAGTTATTATTCAATTTCAGAACACAAAAATATTTTTATTTTTATTTTTAGCATTAAAAAAGTATTTCTAAATATTTAAAAGTTTCTTTTTAATTAATTAATGAGAATTAATTAATTAAAAATACTTTTAG
This sequence comes from Lathyrus aphaca, assembly GCA_963966055.1. Classification (NCBI taxonomy): domain Eukaryota; kingdom Viridiplantae; phylum Streptophyta; class Magnoliopsida; order Fabales; family Fabaceae; genus Lathyrus; species Lathyrus aphaca. The sequence goes on along the minus strand of OZ014520.1, from coordinate 227,863,380 downwards.
GTATTTAAAAATCACCAAAAAATTCATGAAACATTTAAAAACATTTAGAAACATTGTCCAACCCTCAAACCAAATTTCTTTATGATCTTGATGCATTTTGAGAATTTTTCATGGAATTAAAACCATTTTGGTGCATTATTTTGATCCAAACTTCCAAAAATCATTTCTGCCTAACCCTAAAGAGTTGGACTTTGATTCTTTTTGCATTATGTTATGCATATCATGTAGTTTGTGAGATTAATTTGGAATGAATTGATCTTACATTTTCCATTTGTTTGGCATTTTTCTTGTCAAGGAACCCTAAAACCCTAGAAAACTTAGAAAAATCATAACTTGAATTTGGTTAAGAGTTGAAACTTCTCCTTTGGGCAGTGAGTTAGTATAGGGTTAGGGGTCCTTTGAGTGCATTTTCAATTTTTTATCCTATTGTTTGCTTCTGATTTTGGTTTGTGTTTGATGCTTTGATCATAAACCCTAATTTGGGCTTCCATATGTATCCATCTTGCATTTGCATTCATACCTTGACTTGCCATAGCATTTTGTGCATCCATTTGGTTCATTGAACATCTTAAGACATATTGAAATCATGTTTGATCATTGCATCTTGCATTTGCCATGTTGTATGCCATTTGCATTTCATAACTTTTCATGTATGATCATGTTTCCTAACTTGCTTCATTTGCATTCATGAGCTTGTATGATCATCCCCTTGCCTTGTCACATGTTTACATCATCTCATAGCATCATTATCATCATGAATGTGCTTCTGGTTTTGGTTTGACTCATGCCATTTCATCTCATTTTGCATTGCATTGCATTTCTTTCACTAATTTTTCAGGTGGTAAGTTATCTTGAGAAGTGAATTTGCCTTCACTTCTCACAACTTCTTTTCATCTCTTTTATGCATCCTTGATGAATTTTGTTTTGTGTTTGAGATTGAGCTTGCTCATTCTTCTTCTTCTTACTTTCTTTCTTCAAGTGACTTGTCTTCTTCAATGAAGCAAGTTACTTTGCTTCTCCTGATCCTTTCATCTGCTTCCTGGTGGTTCCTCTGAAGACTTCTCTTGTAAACCTCACAAACCTTAGGAACAACCAAGCATGACAATGATTAGGGTTTTGATTAGTCCCCCACTTAGTTTTTACCTTTGTGTCTCTTTGAGTCTTCTCTTCTCATCTCATAATCAGGGACTAAACCCTAAAGGTTTTAAGGCTTTGTGATTAAGCTTATGCCTGCATCCTTCTATTAGGATGGAGTGTATAACTTTAATCCTAAGTGTTAAACCCTTACTGTGTTTAACTCCTTTAATCAATCCATCTAATAATCATCAAGACATCACACTTGTAACTTGGGCCTTGCATTAGGGTTCTAATTCTTCCTTAATTGGTTAAGAAGGACTAACCCTAGTGTTAATGGACAAGTCTTCCTCAAGTTGTCTTACAAACCCTAAAAAATCACTTCATCATCATACCATTAACTAAAATCCACTTAATAAAGGCTTTGTTTTGTCATGAGTTTAATCCCTAATCATGGATTAAGTTGAGGAGCTTTCCTCAGCTTAAACATTCTCATCTATTATCCTTCTATTAGGATGGTGTAATGAGTCTGTTTAATCCCTGATTATGGCTTAATCTCATTACTTAACACTAAACAAAAACACCAAAAACATCTAAATAATCATAAGTAGGTTAATGATCTTAATCCTGCATCAAAGGTGATTAAGTGTGAGAATCTGACTTCACACTTAAGGTATTCTCATTACCCCTAAACAGAGGGAAGATGTGATGAGTTTACTAAATCCATTGGTTCAGGCTTAAGCTCATCAACTTACGACAAACTTTCAAAAAGCAATAAAAGATTGAAAACTCAAAAACAAACAATAATCGTCTCCTCCGGGATTCTTTTCTCATCTCATTCACTCACAAACGAGAACTCGCTTCTTCCGTCTAATGCAAGACAGTTATCACCTGAGCCAGACAGGTCATACACTTGAGCATAGACAAGCAAGCAGTTCACAAGTCAATTCATTCTTCAGTCTCTTTGGGTCGAACTACGGTGTTCTGACTTCCTCATTGCACGAGAGGATACGTAGGCATAACTTAACAGTTATCGAACAAAAGTCTCTGTACATTCCCCTCCTCCCAGCCTTATTCTTTAGCCTCATTATCATGAGCATTTCATCTTTGTTCTTACACTGACACTTCACTTATACACTTCACTTCTTTTACACTAACACATGTACATCTCTTTCCAGCTCTTTTACACACAAATTGCACTGACACCACCCCTTTAAAACACAAATCTTTTAAACGTGGATCCCGTCGAGTACGGCGGACAATCTGGGTGCTAATACCTTCCCAGGTTGTAACTAACCCCCTTTCTCAGTCTCTCTGGTTCGCAACCGTCTTATCCATATCTTTCTAGGTCTATGCAACATTGCCTTTCCTCCGGGATAAAAATGCCTAGCTGGCGACTCTTTTCTTTTCCAGTGAGTTCACTGCTGTGTGTTCTCATTGTCCCTCTCGCCGACCGTTCGCGTCTGTACCTTTATCTGGGCCTATTTCCCATTTATCGGGAGCGACACTATTGTTCTAATTCCTGGTATAAGGCTTATTTCTATGGTATCATATAGGCTATCTGCACCGGAGTTGGCTGAATTGAAATCTCAAATTAGAGATTTTCTTGATAAGAAGTTAATTAGGCCAAGTGTGTCACCGTGGGGAAATCCAGTATTATTGGTAAATAAGAAAAATGGTAGTATGCGTCTGTACATTGATTATCATCAGTTGAATAAAGTGACCATTTAGAATAAGTATCCGCTTCTGAGGATTGATGACTTAATAGACCAGCTAGTTGGTGCCTGTATTTTCAGTAAAATTCACCTGAGGTCAGGTTATTATCAAATTAAGGTGAAAGAAGGTGATATTCAGAAGACTGCATTTAGAACTCGTTATGGACATTATGAATATGATATGATGCCTTTCGGAGTGTCTAATGCACCAAGTGTATTTATGGAGTATATGAACAATATCTTCCATTCTTATTTGGATCAGTTTATTGTGGTGTTTATAGATGCTATTATTATTTATTCTAAGACTGAAGATGATCATAGAGAGCATTTGAGGATTGCATTACATGTGTTAAAGGATAACAAGTTGTTTGCAAAGTTATCAAAGTGTGAGTTTTGGATTAAGAATGTAAGTTTCTTGGGTCATGTTATTTTTGGTGATGGTATAACAGTGGATCCTTCTAAAGTAAGTACTGTGTTGCAATGGGAACCTCCGAAGATAGTTATGGAGATTAGAAGTTTTATGGGCTTAGTAGGTTATTATAGAAGATTTATCCAAGGGTTTTCTAATTTGGCATTACCGTTGAATCGATTGACTAGAAAGAGTCAGGTATTTATTTGGGATACAACTTGTGAGGAAAGTTTTAAGGAATTGAAAAATAAATTGACTACGACACCATTATTGGTCTTGCCAAGTCCTGGTGAACCTTTTGTTATATATTATGATGCGTCCAAGATGGGACTAGGTGGAGTTCTAATGCAAGATGGTAAAGTAGTGGCTTATGCTTCCAGACAATTGAGGGTACATGAGAGGAATTATCTTACTCATGATCTTGAATTAGCTGCAGTGGTTTTTGTGTTAAAAATTTGGAGGCACTATTTGTATGGATCAAGATTTGAAGTATTTAGTGACTACAAGAGTTTGAAATATTTGTTTGACCAGAAAGAGCTGAATATGAGGCAGAGAAGATGGTTAGAATTTCTGAAAGATTATGATTTTAATTTGAGCTATCATCCAGGTAAAGCTAATGTAGTAGCAGACACGTTAAGCAGTAAGACAATTCATATGTTAAAATTGATGGTGAAAGAATTGGAGTTAATTGATCAGTTTAGAGATCTAAGCATGGTTTGTGAGACGACACTTGAGAGTGTTAGGCTCAGTATGCTAAAGGTGAATAATGACTTTTTGGATGTGATTAACGAGAATCAGAGACTTGATGTGAAGTTGGTATTCTTGATTCCTATAGAAGGCAATGATCCTGAAAGTGATTTCCAGGTGGATAATTATGGTGTGTTGAGATTTCGGGGCATAATTTGTGTACCGGACAATGCTGAATTGAAGAAGCCAATTTTAGAAGAAAGTCATTGGAGTAGCTTGAGTATTCATCCTGGAGCTACAAAGATGTATCAAGACTTGAAGAAGTTATTTTGGTGGTTTGGTATGAAAAGAGACATAGCACAATTCATGTATGCTTGGTATGTCAGAAATCAAAGGTGGAGCATCAGAAGACTTTAAGAATGATGCAACCGTTGGAAATTCCAGAATGGAAGTGGGGCAATATTGCTATGCTCTTTATTACTAGTTTTCCGAATACAACGAGAGGGTTTGATGCTATTTGGGTGGTTGTGGATAGACTTACGAAATCCACACATTTTATTCCTATCAATAGGAATTTTCCTTTGACGAAGTTGGTAGAAATTTATCTCAGGATAATTGTGAAGTTGCACGGTGTTCCTTCGAGTATAATTTCAGATAGAGACCCGAGGTTCACTTCGAAATTTTAGAATATTTGTTAAGGACTTGTTTATTGGAACAAGGTGGTGTGTGGGATACTCATTTTCCATTGATTGAGTTCACATACAACAATAGTTACCATTCTAGTATTGGAATGGCACCTTTTGAAGCCTTGTATGTTAGGAGGTGTATGACGCCTCTGTGTTGGTATGAGAGTGGTGAAAATATGGTGCTTAGACCTGAAATTATGAAACAGATTACTGAGGCAATTTAGATGATCTGTGAGAAGATGAAAGCGTCTCAAAGTAGACAGAAGAGCTATCATGATAATCAGAGAAAAGAATTAGAATTTGCGGAAGGTGATCATGTATTTATGAGGGTTAATCCAATGACGGGTGTTGGACGTGCTTTGAAATCGAAGAAGTTGAACCCTAAGTTCATTAGACCGTACCAGATTTTGCAGAAAGTTGGTACTATTGCTTATAGAGTGGCGTTATCACCATAATTTTCGAATTTGCATGACTTGTTTCATGTGTCGCAACTTCAAAAGCATGTGTCTGATCCATCTCATGCGATTCCAAGGGATGAGGTGTAGGTCAGAGATAATATTACTGTGGAAGTGATGCCGATGAGCATTGAGGATCACAAGATGAAGCAACTCAGAGGTAAAGAAATTCCTTTGGTGAGGGTAGCTTGGGGAGGAGCTGCTGGTGGAAGTGTGACCTGGGAGTTGGAAAGTAGGATGCAGGAGTCGTATCCGAAACTTTTCGTATCAGGTACATTTTCGAGGACGAAAATATATTAAGTTGGGGAGAGTTGTAACACCCCTTTTAAATATTTATTCGTCGGGTATCTTTGGTGCATTGTTAGCCTTGTTTAAGGCGTATGTCTTATTGTTTTAGTGTAGTGTCCTAGTGAGACAGGTAGAATTATGGTGCATTTAGTAATAAGAGTGTGAGAATAATAATAAGACTAATTAATCATTATTATTATTATTATTATTATTTTTAATATGGTAAATAATATTAATAATATTAAGATTATTACTATTATTTGCCTATGATTAAAATAAGGACAATTTAGTAAAATATTATGGTAAGGGTTTTAGGAGAAAATTAGATTAATCAGAAATTAAGAAAAGATTAGTTATAATTTTGTTAGAGAACCAAGGAAGGCTAGGAAGTGGCAGAACAACTAGGGAATCCTTCATAAAAGAAATTCGTAGGAAAATTCATCCAAATTCGAGGTAAGAGGGGAGAAAGAGACTCTCTTTAGGTGATTTAACATGATGGGGTAGTGAGAGGTTCCTTCCCTCGTAGGAATTTCTGTTGTTTTTGATGAATTTGTGATGGTATGAGTATTGTTACGAATCTGTGATTGTGAATATCTGATTTTAGTGATTATTGGTGAAATATTGATGTGGTTGTTCTGTTGTATGCATACTTTGTATATGTTTGTTGTTGCAGAAGACCAGATACAAACTAGATCTAGAATGTTGATAAAACTGGATTTAGTAATTTAGATAAATAAGAACATAATAAAGAGGGTAAAATTTGTGTAGAAACCATCTTTTGGACTGGTATGAAGTGTAGGAACAAGAATTGTGGGAATCAGATGCATAGTGTTTGAGGAAACATGAAAATGAGACATCCTCTATTGTTACGCATAAAAGCATGCCCATACGCGTATGGATGGGCGTGAAATCAGGGTAATATGCATAATGACAAGCCTATACACGTATGAAAGTGGAGATTTTAGGGCCTTGTGCCCATTTTAGTAGCATACGCGTGAGAACACCAAGACAATACGCGTATTGAAGGTCAATACGCGTAAGGGGAGACGTAAAAGGGTCCCATACGCATAAGGAAGGTGGATGATGGGTGTATGAGTTGCGTAGTGGTTGGACATTACGCGTATGTGCCTGGTCCAATACGCGTATGACTAGGCCTGTAGGGAAAAATATGCATTTTCGCGATTTTTGTCCCGATTTCGCATCTGTTGTCTTGCCAATTTTCTTAATCTGACGCATTGATGTAGACCTTAGGAGATAATTAAATCAATATTGGTGTGGATAATTTAATTAATGATGAATTTAGGTGCATTTAACTATATGGTTAATCGATTAAGTCGCCTGAGGATAATATTGGTGATTGTGTGGACTTATTATTGCATATTGATTGGATGGATCGTGTAGATGTATAATATGGTGGTTATACATGTTGTATGCATATTCATGGTCATGCATACATTTTTATATTAATGTTGGGACGAATCGTTGCCGGATGGGCGTATGTGATTCATTCGTACTCCATGGTGGAGAATGGTGGAATAATCATTGTCGGATGAGCGTATGTGATTTATTCGTGTTCGATTGAATGAATAAAAACCGGTATCACATGCATTGTGTCGTGTTGAGTCACATTGCATAATTATTTTTCGTTTTTTTGTTTCATAATTATTGGTGTAATATTGTTGTATATGTTATTGTGTGTGAGAAACTACCCTTGATGTGTTTTATGCACAGTTAATAATTGAATTTGTTTCTCACCCCTTTGTTGTTGTTGTATATGTGCTTCCTTGGAAGTACAGATAATCCAGGTACCCGAGTGTACATGGAAGTCGTGTTGCTTGTTCGAGTCATAGGATGCTCTGATACGTAACACGGGATGGAAAATTTTGATGTTTTGTTTATTTTATTACGTATCTTTAAACGTTGTTGGAAACTTTATAAACCAAGATTATGGATGATATATTGTTGATTGTTGGCATGTTGCCTAAGTTGAACAAATAACATTTTTCGATGTTTTAATGAAAGTATAATGTTGATTATTTTGGTTGATGTGGCATTCCACTTATACAAACTCTGATTTTTCGTATTAAAATTATTATTTTATAAATGGGAAAGTGGGGTGTTACAATTGACACACTTCTTCACTTTTGACACATAGTTCTTTGTATAAAGTAGCTAACTCATCATATATAACTTCAACACCACTGAAATTAGAATAACATCTCCCAGTTAGAGCAGTAGCATTCTTAGCATACTCTTCTTCAACTTCACTTTCAGAGTCCTCATCTTACCAAGCCACAATATGACTATTTTTCTGTTTCTTGAGATGTGTGGGGCATTCAGATCTGATGTGGCTAAAACTTTCACATCCATGTCACTGAACTCTTTTTCCTTGAGAAGAGTTCTATTCAGCCTTTGTCTTTCTACCAGAGTCATTTGACCTACTAATGTCAGATGAGTTGTTCTTGACATTTAGTCTTGACTTCTTGTCCATCTTTTGCATTACTTTATTAAGATGTCTCCCAAGAAGAACTATAGCATTAGATAGGTCTTCCTCAGTATTCAAATTATATTCTTCTACTCCATCTTCGGTGTCAGAAGAAAAAGCAATATTTTGTTTTTCTTGTCAGATTTGTAGCTTATGCCAATCTCAAAAGTTTGAAGAGATCCAAAAGTTCATCCAATCTCATCTTGCTAATGTCATGAGCTTCTTCTATGGAAATGACATTCATGTCAATTTTCTTAGGAAGAGATCTGAGAGTTTTTTCTTACTAACTTTTCTTTAGACATAGTTTCTCCAAGAGCACTGGATGCATTAGCTATCTCAAGAATATTCATATGAAAATCTTAAATACTTTCATCATATTTCATTCTTAAGTTTTCAAATTTTGTAGTATGCAACTGGAGTCTTGACATCTTTACCTTAGAGGTACCTTCATGAGTAGTTTTGAGGATGTCCCAAGCATCTTTAGCCACAACACATGTGTTAACTAATCTGAAAATATTTTTATCAATTCCATTGAATATGGAATTCAATGCTTTATATTTTCCAAGAGAAATATCATCTTCTTCTTTAGAACAATCCTCTTCAAACTTCAAATATGTTGTATCCTCTCCATCTTTATCCTTTACAACAGGATGTTCTCATCCTCTCAGAACAGCTTTCTAAGCCTTGTTATCCAAAGACTTCAAGAAGGCGACCATTCTTGGCTTCAAGTAATCATAATTAGTTCCATCCAGAATGGATGGTCTGTTCACAAATCCCACCTTCTTGTCCATTATACCAGAAAGTAACTTCCCTGGATCTCACCCAGATATAGAGTAAGATGCCTGCTCTGATACCAATTGAAATTCTGGTATCATATATATAATCTTGAAAGAGATGTCACGACATTAATATTTGAACATTAACAAGGTAAATAAAATATAAAGTAAAAGGGCAGTAACACAAGAAATTGTTAATCTAGTTCGGTGCAAACACACCTACTCAGTGGGCTACCAAGCCAGGAAGGAAATCCACAATAAGTAGTATAAATTTAGAGTTAAACCTCCCTGTTTACACTCTTCACTTAATCACTATCCAATGCAATTTCTATCTAAGAACTCTTAGATAAGAGAACCCTTCTCACTCCCCCTCAATCACACACTGTGATAATCAAACAAAACCTTACAAAGAAATAAGAATACTCTTCTAAGACAAAAATTTGATCTTGATTAAAAGCTTCAATCAAGAACAAACACTCATGCTTAAAAGCTTAGAGTGGATAACATACAACTGAAAAAAACAGTCCAACCCTAATATCATAATGATAATAGATTGGCTCACACACACACAAGGAACCTCTAAATATCAAAAGCACTAAGCTTCATAATACACAAAACATTCCACACGATTACAATTAGGTTAAGCAACTTGTATACAGAGCATTCTGAATGGGCCTGAGTCAGATCAGAAACTTTCAAAGATATGATATCATGAATTACTCCAAATCAAGGATGAAAAGATCTTCAAAATCTCTAAAAACTAAACACACACCAACTTCTGTATTTGACAACAAATCTCCCTGGATTTTCGCATAGACATGATCAAATCACATAAAACAAAACACCTTCTAAAAAGTGCATAAGTTAAATCAAAACTTTCTGCATTAGGATAAAATAGATGTTACGACATCTGATCTGACATCACAGAAAAACCTGCACAGATGTTCTTCAAGCATGTCAGAGACATCTTAAAAGAGATAAAAACACATGATAATGATTTTTTACACATACAACCAAACCAAGAACCTTCACATGTGTCGACACATATCAGTCTTAGGTCGGCCTATGACAGTAAAAAGTCAAATTAAGACACATTTGACCATAATTTTTCATTTCTCTGCATTCATTGAAGCTTCATGAACTTGTATCTATTGTTTTTCCAAATTTTACTCAGTCTTGTAGCTTTCAAACATGTCTAATTCCCCCACTATTGTCATTAAAATCATTGCATTAATTCCTTCAACCTTATACTTTCCAATGTCTCATTATGATTCACCATTCTTTACTATATATATAAATTTTTTTCAATCTTCATGCTTCAAATCACATCTCATTCTCAATTACTCTTTAACATACGAAATCATTGTATATGGATTCAATGTGAGTTTGTTTCAATGTCATCAAAAAGTGTAAAAAATAAGAGTGGTTCTAGAGACAAGGGAAAAAGGTGCTTCTTCTTCAACTGCTCCTGAAACTGTGTTCTCTCTGGTTTTGAATGAGTATATTGTAGAATTCGCAGAAAAACATCAACATTGTCTTGTCATGAAGCATCACATGTGGAAGCCAATGGTCTTTAGATTCTTGGACATTCCATAGGTTGTTCGACTTGTCAAGCAACAACAAATAAACTACTTTCTATAGTTGTCACAAGATTACAATGAAGACCTTGTCTGGGTGTTCTACTCCATCCTATATGATCAAAATATATCCTTCTTAAAAATCATAATTGGTAATAGTGTCTATGAGGTTACTAATGATATATGGAAGAATCTATTTGATATCTCCATTTGTGATCTTGATGCTGATGAAAAGTCTGATCTGTTGGTAACAGACTTCGACATTCCTAGGGATTTTGAGTGGATACGCATCTGAATGAGATGCTAAAAGTACCTAGGTCGGAGGACTATCATGACACTATGGCTGTCAATAAACTAAATATGATTCCAAGGATTCTGTTATGGTTGGTCTCACACATTTTACGCCCAAAGAAAGGAAGGTACTCAAGAGTAGATAATGCTGAAATCTATATTGTGTATATTCTTCTGCATAAGATGCGTATCAACTGGATGCATTACTTTGTATACTAAATGTTCACAATAAAAAAGTATAATAAAGGTACATCCTTATGCTACATGTCTATGATCTCCAAAATTCTCAACTTCTTCAATATTGGCATGCCAAACTTGCTGCTCATATCGCCTGGCCCAGTTCAAGAATTTTTCAAACGTACCTTAACAAATATGGGGTATTTTTGGGATGATGAACGTCAAGTATATTACCTTAGGATGGGTAAAAATGGACGAAAGGTGTACAACTTTGACTCCACTACCGAGCCACATGTTGCCAATGATGAACCTATGCATGATGTGGACCATGAAGTTGGTTAAAGGAATGTTGATGTCCATGTAGATCAGTCCTCCATCACAACACCTCTTTAAAATATGTTGATCAAACAAGATGCTCAAATACAATAGATCTGCACTATTCAAGAACATATGAAGATTCATGATGCGAACTTTGAGGATTTTGCATCTTTTGTAACTGAAAAGCTGGTTTATTTAAGGGACTAAATTGATGCAAATACATCTACTACCATTCTAAGGGTAAATCACATGATTTATTCCCAGTATGAAGATCACCATCATTATACACAATTTTCTATCAAGAAAAATGTGACTTCCTGGGCTGTCAGTTTGGAAGTGATAATGAAGGCTGGTTTGTGGAGTGAGTCCTAGAGGTCGTGGAAGGTAGTGATGTGAGAAGTTTGGGTCGTTCATGTCGTGTTTCTTAAGATTTTATTCATGTTGTTCATGCATCTAGTTTTTCTTTTGTGTCACCATGCATTTTTTTTGTTTGGTTTGTTGTTCTGATGTTTAGTTGGTTGTTCACTTATTTGGTTTATGTATTAAGCTTGTATTATTTACATATGTATTGTATGTGAGTGCATAACTTATTCTTTGTCATTGCCTCTTTGTAGTATAATATATATGTGAAATGTGTATCTATGTGATACTTCTAATGGATTACTTGTCTCTTTTTGATGTTTTCAAACGGGAGAAGATTATGAAGAGTATAATGCTCACATTCACGGGGACCTATTCACTGTACCGAAGAAAAACAAAATGTTTATATGATTCGAGTTTTGCCATCATAAAAAAGGGGGAGTATGTAAGTGAATTCTTCCACTTAGTCATGTTTTAAATGATGTCAAAACTAGGAGGAAATTTAGTTTTTTTGTACATTGGGCGGTATCAACCAAAGTCTAGATGTGCATTGATCATCTTAGCATTAAGATGCATTAAAATAAGTTTGAAAATGATTGGAAATACCTTAGGCACGTTTCATGCATAAAAAATGAGTTTTAAGTGTTGAAAATATTTCATATGCCCACACATATATACGAGTTCAGGTCAACCTATAGAAGCTCTTGATTCAGTATTGGTCAATACATAGCTTGGATAAGGGACCTCCACACTCTAAGAATGAAACCTATGACCACTGCCTTCAGGTCACATCTGATAGGTTGACATAAGACCTCTACAAATCGACCTATTGCCTATATAGGCTGACCTATTGACCTTGACAGACCGACCTATTGCTTTCATAGGCCAACCTACTGCTTTCAAAAATTCAAATTTTGTTATCCTATTATTTTTTCTTGCACCCTATTTTCCTATTTCCTCTCATGCATATATATATATATATATATATATATATATATATATATATATATATATATATATATATATATGTATATATATATATATATATATATATATATATATATATATATATATATATATATATACCTGCATCTTTTTCTAGAAAGGTACTAGTATAAAACCTAAACGAAAATAGAATTACAAAGCATTCCCATCATATTCAACCCCTCGTCTATGCATACACACAATCAAACTACACATGGGTGTGTTTGGATTGGCGGTGAACAAAATTGACTCTAGCAGAATTGAGTTTGGTAGAATTGATTTTAACATAATTGAGTTTGGTAGAACTGATTTATGTTTGGATACAATAATGTAAAAGTGAGTTAAATAATAAATCTCAGTGTAAAAATCACCCATAATCAATTCTGGAGGTAGAAGCTACAAATTCTAACTTCAAGTAGAATCAATTTTACTTTTGATAAAACAAACACCTCAAAATCACCCAGAATCAATTCTACACCTCTAGAATTGATTTTGGGTCTTCCAAAAGCAAATCTAAACATACACATAATCAATTTTTGATTGTGTGACCATCTAGATTAGGGTTGATAATGTCCAATTAGGTTGGTGTAATCGAGAATATTGGATTGGGATATTTGTGTGTTTCAAATAAGAAAATCAAGCTGAGGTTTTCCTTCAAGATCATTGTGATTTGATGTTTTTGGACAAGATCCCACAAATACAGATTCGACCGAGTGAAGGCCTTAGGATAAGGTGGTTCCTTTCAAGGGAGTAACGCAAAACGGTGGATCATATTCGTGAATCTCGGGTTCAACAAATGTGTGCTAGAGATTAATCTGACCAAGAGAAAACCTTGAAGATGAGGAGCTCTTGCAAGCAAGTAGTCAGGAACTGGTGGATTGTAGCAGTATTGTTGGTTACTTGATCAAAATTTGATAAAGGGTTTGGAGTTGGTAGAATAAAGAACAAAACATAGGGTTTGTGGGATTTAGAGTTCTTCATTTCTTGTATAAATATTTTGTAAAGATAAGGTTAATTGCAAGTATCTTAATTCTATTTCGAATTGAGGGCAGACCTACCCATATCGACTTGTGCACAACACTTATTAACAACTACTTATACAACCTCAACGGTAGAAAAAGCAACATTGTGTTGTTTCTTAATGTACCAAGAAAATAAATAATTTTCAAATATGTTACAAGTACTACTAGTACTTTTCCTATCTGATTTGCACCACACGAAGTTAGAATCAGAAAAACTTATTAAACAATTACCTTTGGAAAACCAAAGATTGTGATGGGAGGTTCAGTTAAGATACCTCAAAATTCTTTTAACAACATTAAAGTTGGATTTCCTAGGTGATATTTGAAATCTAAAGCACATGCACAAACTAAACATGATATTAAATATACTTGTTATTAAATAAAGTATAGTTGAAATTTTATAGAACATGAACATCAGTTAACATATGTTATCAGACTAGTTGGGGAAAACTTCAACAAAAAGTTTGAATCAAGGTGATCAAGGTGATTAAGTTCAAGTTTTGCTTGTTTGGTTTGGATCATGATTTGAATAATGTGATTCAAATCAAATAATTACATGATTCAAATCACACAATCATATGTAATTTTCAAAAGAACTCATTTAGTCATGATTAGAATTATCCATAGTTGTGATTCACATCAATGTGTCTTTGGTTTGAATCATGCATAATCTTGATTCAAATCACACTTACAAGGCCAAAATCCAAATTTCAATTTTACTCAATTTAAATTACCCAAAGTTGTGATTCAAATCAAGCTGAAAAAACACCTTATTTCAAGACTTTTAACTCTTGATTCAAGTTATCCATAGTTGGTTTTTGACAATTTTGCTCCAAAAAAAAAAATTACAATGATTTCAAAAATGTAAGTGATAACTCAAAATACACATATGAAATTTACTATTATTGGCCGAACAATTTCAATTTTTTCATCTAACAGTTACAAATTATTGCATGAGTAAGAACGAGATAAACGTATATAAATCTTTATTCTTAGACTTAAGAAGAGAGAAAATTTGAAATTTATTGTTTTTTAATTAGATTTATATGATGGTTGTGATTATAAAGAGAAGAGAGAAAATTATATTTATTTTTTAATTAATAAAAAATTATGATGGGATGTGTAAAACTAATTCTTATGATTGTTTCCGTCTAAGAATTTTCCTAATAATAAATATTACATCATTGGATAAAATGTTAAATCACTCAAATATTTAATTTAGTTAATTTTTAATGATTGAGAAACTGTAAGACTTATCCCAATATCTTGATAAGTTCTTTGAATGAGTATAAATTCACTGAGTCCACCATATTTGATCCCATGTGCAACTTCATCACATGTCACTGACAGGTAACTCCTACCACTGCAACCGACCCGGTTTGCTCTAATCATATTTTGGATTTTTGCCCAACACACACAGTTCCAACGTTTTGAGATATTCAATATTCAATATAATTTTACCATCAAAATCATTAGAATTATTATGTTATATATAAGTTTGAAGATCTTTATACCTTTCTACGAAATGCATGTCACATGATGAAATTAGGTTATCAATACTAAAGAGATGGATGCTAGGTTATTTTTAGAAACTAAATCATAATCATTTTCAAATTATTTAAATGGTTTGAATTTATAACCAAAACCATAATTTAATTAAAACCGATTATAAAATCAATTATAAATTTAGTTATGGTTATATAACCGATTTAAAAAAAAAAATCAGTTTTAAAAAAACCGATTTTAAATTTGTTTTGTCATTAGATTTTCTGTTTTGTCATTTTACATGCTTATGTAAGTTTTACTAATAAACATTGATTTACAATATTAGTCATGAATTACAATATGTAAGTTTTACTAATAAATAACAATAATTTTTTTATAAATAGTAATCAAATCTTAATTTCTATAATATAGTATTTACAATAAAAGACAAATATACAACAAGTTCCTCCACTACTTATTTTATTCAAATTAAACTAATATAATAACTAACATTTAATAACTAATATTTATAACCTTTTATTTCTCTCATGATAAAAGTTTAACAAAATACACATAAATTTATAAGACCATTAAAAATTTTATTTGATAATAGTTACAAATAAACTTTAAAATTTATTTAAGACAAAAAACAAATAAACATCTTTAACAACTTAAAATAAAATATTTAAATAAAATATTTGTCCTGTTAAATAACCTATATAGATAGTTGTATAAAACAACATGTAAGACTACTTAATAAAGGACTCCAATCAATAGACTACTTAATAAAAATATTTAAACCAAAAGTACGTACCAAACACACATAAAAAAATTTATTTATATACGGGATATAATACATTGTCTGTTTATACATATATATTGTGTTATGAAAATTACTATTCTTTGTCACATCTTTATTACAAAACGAATATATTAATTATTTAATGGTTTTGAATTGTATTACTAAAATAATTATGAACACCTTTTAAAGTATATTTGTCATATTATATTCTCACTATATTGTTTTATTTTCTCATATTAATAATTTTTTTCCTTCTACTTTGACATTATTTATTTTCAATTTGAGAAACAATAACACGTTCATTATATAAAGTAATCGAACATACGTGTATGTGCGAACACACATGTATCATACTAGTTATATTAATGAATAAATTTTTGAAACCCATAATAAAATATTTATTTTATTTTATAATCACCCCCAAAAAATCTTATCATAAAAAAAACAAATAAAATGATATATATATATATATATATATATATATATATATATATATATATATATATATATATATATATATATATATATATATATATATATATATATTCTTGTAAAAAAAGATGCCCCCTAAATAAATATTCATATTTAACATAAAAATCACTACCATTTCCTTTTTTTTATAAAACTAAATATTTAAAAATAAAAAATTAAAACGTATATATTTTTCTATAAATAATTTTTCAATAAAAACCCTAATAACTAAATAAAAATCTAATATCCATTTTTTTTTACAACTTTATAAACTCTTAAAATCTATGATAAAAAAAAATCCTTTTAAAACACCCTCTTAAAAAATAACCCCCCATTTGATTTACTCCAAATTTATTTTAATAATAGCAATAAAGTGATTCAAAAAAATATATTTTATAAATCCCCCAAATAATAATATCCTTTCTAAAAATTTTAGATAAAAAATATACTCCCACTCCATAAAACAAATATAAAAGCTTTAAAAAAATGTCTAAAAAAGTCAAAATAGCCCCCTCTTTGACTTTTTAGACTATAGAGGAAAGACATGAGTCAAAATTTAGGGTACGACAACTGCCTCTATTTAATCGACTTTGAATCAGATGGATGATGTCGATTAGCTTTCCTCCTTCCGAGGGGAGACTATTAAATATAAGAGGACCCCTAATTTTGATGAGAACAACCCCATGACTCCAGAGCGAATCAAACCCTAGTGCTCCATTTACTCTCATATCCCTATGTATGATAGAACTTGGATATAACTTTTGCAAACCTGATTTTATCTAGATAAAACCCCGGTAGAACCCCTTGTGAGAATTCTAGACTAAATTTCTTCGATAAAACCCCGATAGAACCCCCTATGACAATTCCTAACTAAATTGTTTGATAAAACCCCGATGGAACCCCCTGACGTCAATTCTCGACTAAATACAACCCCGATGGAACCCCTTATGGGTGAATATTGCCTATGATTCCTATGATCCTCTGACCATATTGTTGGAATCAAATAGGACTTTAATGATACCTTGATCAATCTAGATAAAATCATTGGATGGAACCCCCTCAACTCCTAGTTAGAACCCAATAATAAATCCCCCAAAAATACAGTAGAACCCCTTTTTGTAAAACCCTTGAAAACCCTTTCATATATCCCATTGGATAAAAATATGATGGAACCTGTAACTCCCCATTTCTACCCGAAGAATATTAATTAAATCAAAGTTACAAAATTTCAACACACAAATAGGATGTCACATTCACAACTTAAAACAACGACATGTGATTGCTAGATACAGATACATAACACTTAAAACATCGGGAGACAAATAACAATTACAATTAGTCTTTAAAACAAAACAACTTTATTACTAAGCAGCAAATGCACAATATTCAACTTTAATGACATAACCTCACGCCCAACTCGAAACAACTTTAAAATAACAAGTCTTTAAGGAAAACAACTTAAAATTCAACAATAATACTAAAATCAACAATAAAGGAAACATGTGTTCATTCTCCCTGAGTGTTACGTATCAGAGCAACGACACCGACTCGACTAATGAAGGTAGGTAGCCTTCATTCTAGATTACCTGCATATTACTAATAGAGGGTAAAATTCAAACAGAAGGGGTGAGATGTCGAACTATATAATCCTATATATGATAAATAATATATTAGATACGATTATAAAATTACCACTTCACAACTTTAATATCAACAACATAACAAAAAATTTATGCAACGTGGAATGCGACTTGAAAAATGAACATGCATGTGGTACCATTGGAACAAAACTCCCAACATAAAAATCTTCCAATTAATAGAGGCATCAACAACAAGGCATAAGCCTTCAACTTAATTTGTCAATCCAAGCCAACTTATTGAGCATCAGCTCCAACTTGATATGTTATGTATGCAACGACATAAATATCAGAATAACAACAATAATAGTTATATAATCACACAACAACAACATACTATCACAACTTAGTAACAACAACTTAACAACAACTTAACAACAATAACATACTCTCACAACTTAACAATAACAACAAATCAATGTTAGCAATAGGTCTATAACTTAACAACAACAACAACAAATTAACATTGGTCATAGGCCTACAACTTAACAACAACAAGCACAACACAAAAAATCAACCAATTATACCGCAACCAAAAATGAATTATCATTCATACAATTTTTGACTAACAACGGTTAATTAATTATCAGTTAAATCCTATTAGTTTTACTAGGTACTAAGGTCTTTATTACGCCTCTGTTACATTTTCGATACACTACCAGTAATCCAACTTCCAAAACCTGCTACTAAAATACTACCTCATTTCTACTACTAAACAATTCCTGTCAAATAAATATTAACTACTACTGCTACTTATAATTGAGTGTGATTCTCAATTTAATTAATTACTAATGTTACATATATTGATTTTTAACTTAATTATGTTTCTACAAAATTAATTATGTTTCAAGAAAATGAAAACACACAAGGCAATAGACAGAAAAGCCCCAACGTAGAAACAAAATATGAAGCAGGTTTGTGTGACGCTCATCACAACACCTTGACTCTCATCACATTTGTGACAGTCGTAACACCATGAGTGATGGTCGTAACTGTAACACCCCATTTTTAATATTTAATTATCGGGTAATTTTTTTGTTATGTTGGCATTAGTTAAGGCGTGTGTCTTATTATTGTTGGTGTTGTGTCCTAGTGGGACGGGTATAATCGAGTGCGATTAGTAATAGAGGTGGTGCGAATAGTAATAAGACTATTTACTTATTATTATTATTATTATTATTGTTCTTTTATAAAAACCAGTAATTGAAATAATAGAATTAAAATAATAATAATAATAATTAACTAGATTAAGGGGAAGTTTAGTAAAAGATTATTAAAGGGTTAATATTGAATTAGTCAGAAACAGAAAAAGGGAGGTTAGGTTAATCGTGAAATTTTGGTGAGAAGAACAAAGGAGGCTAGGAAGAAGAACACATCTAGGGCACCCAAATCATCCAAATTCGCAGGATTTTTCACTGAAATTCGAGGTAATGAGGGATAACGGTTTAAATTCAGGTGATTTAACATGATGGGTAGTTGGGGGTATCCTTCCTCCTTAGGGATTTTTGTTATTCATGATGTTTATGATGAATCTGTGAATTATATGATGTTTGTGCAAAATTGTGTATATGATAATGATTCGTTGATATATTGTTGTTGTTCTGATGAATCCATGAAATATGATGAATATTGTTGTTGTTGATGAACTGAGTAGATTGTAGATCTAGAACGAAAATTAATCGGAATATAATAACATAGATGAAAGATAGATGAATATTGGAGAGTAAAATTGGTGTAGAAACGATTTTAGGACACGTATGAACTATGGGATCGATTGGAATGAGGTATAGATCTGAAATTATGCAGAAAACCCAAAAAACAAACTCATTCTGTCCATACGCGTATGGACTAGGCCAATACGCATATGGAGGGTTGGGGACTGGACCAATACGCGTATGAGGAATTGATATGTGTATTCGGGGTGTATGGAGTGTATGGGGGTGTATAGGCCATGCCAATACGCGTATAGGCCATGTCAATATGCATATGGCTAGGTCAATACACGTATGGCCAGTGTGGGGGTGCAAAACTGTGCGGTTTTGCAAATTCTCCCCGATTTCGCGTGCGTAGTCGATTTATTTGGTGTGAGGTATTGAAAAGAATACTAAGATATGTTTAATCGAGATTTAACTTTGAGGATGAAATAATGTTGGAATCTAGGTGGATTAATTTAGTCGGGAATCGATTAAATTGCGTGAGGTAAAAATTGATGATTATTGATGGAAAGTTTGTTGTGTTTAATCAGATGGATCATGTAGATGTATAATATGGTGAATTATACATGATGTGTGCTTTTACATTGACATGCACACACTTTTCGTTATTGTTGGGATGATCGGCCGGATGGGCAAATACGATCATCCGTACTCCATTATGGAAAGTGTTAGGATAATCATTGTTGGATGGGTGTATGTGATTATCTGTGTTTGATAGAATGAACAAAACCTGATACCACATGCATTGTGTCGTGTTGAGTCACATTGCATATATTGTTGATTGTTGTTGCATAATTATTGTTGTACTTGTTGTTGTGGATTATTGTTTAGTGATGATGTGATTATTGTTGTTTGCGTGAGAAACTACCCTATATATGTTATATGAACCATTTATATTTAATTTTTTTCTCACCACTTTGTTGTTGTTGTTGTTGCGTCTGTGCTTCTTTGAAAGTACAGATAATCCAGGTACTTAGAGTGCATGGAGTCGTGTTGCTGTGTTCGAGTCTTAGGATGCTCTGATACGTAATATGGGATGGGAATTTTCTGTTGTTATTTTAATTCCGTTATGTATATGTTTTTATGGAATCAAACATATTGAGGATATTTTGTTGAAACTGGTTTATTGCCTTGATTGTTTTAAAACGATTATTATTCCGCTGTTTTAAAGAAAGAACATTTTGTCAATTAATATTGTTGAATACGTGACATTCCACTTTAAACTTTGATTTTGATATAAAAGCGTTATTTTTATTGATTTGGGAAAGTGGGGTGTTACAATTGGTATCAGAGCAGGTCGGTCCAACCGGTCAGATGTTGTGTCGAGTCAGTCCTTATAATAAGGATTGTTGTTTTGTTCTAACCTGTAGAGGTTGTGTTTGTTGTGATATTATGGCGGGAAGGAATGATGTTGCACTTGCTGCTGCTATGCAAGCCATGGCACAAGCTGTTGAGAACATTGACCCAACTATTGAGAATGCTGAGTTTCGTGATTTGGATCAGTTCAGAAGTAACAAGTCGTCTACGTATGAAGGGGGTATATTGGATCCGGAGGCTGCACAAAAATGGCTGAAGGAAATTGAGAAGATATTCAGGACCATGGGGTGCAATGATGATCAGAAGTTGAGGTTTGGTACTCACATGCTTGAGGGAGAAGCTGAAGTCTGGTGGGACAACAGTCACCAAAGGTTGGAAGCTGCAGGTACTGCTATTACTTGGGTTGTGTTTCATGGTGAGTTTCTGGAGAAGTATTTTCCAGAAGATGTTCGTAGTGCTAAAAAGGTTGAGTTCTTGGAAATGAAGCAGGGTACTATGACTGTAGCTGAATATGCTGCAAAATTTGAAGAGCTGGTACAATATTGTACTCATTATAACACTGAAGAGGCTATGACTTTGAAGTGACTGAAATTTGAGAATGGATTGCGTCTTGAGATCAAATAGGGCATTGCTTGTCAGAAGATCGGGAGTTATCCAGAGCTGGTGAGTAGGAGCAGGATCTATGATAATGATAACAAGGGTCATATTGCTCACTATAAAGCGGTGAATGATAAGAAGGGTAAGCAGAGGTTTGGGGGTACTCCTTATAGTGCTCCGGCTGATAAAGGTAAACAGAAAACTATGACTGGCAAGAAGCCAAGTGGGGGAGGGGCGAATCTCAATCCTGTCAAGTGTTTCAGATGTGGAAGCACAAGTCATCGTGCTAATACTTGTAAGAATGAAGTCAAGAAGTGCTTCAAGTGTGGAAGGACAGGTCATGTGTTAGCCGGCTGTAGGGCGAGTATGCCTACTTGTTTCAATTGTGGTGAACAGGGTTATTTCAGTACAAATTTTCAGAAACCGAAGAAGACCCAAGGAACCACCGGTAAAGTGTTTGCATTAGTAGGATCCCAATCCACTAATGAGGGGCATTCTGTTAGAGGTACTTGTCTTATTAATAATATTGGGTGCAACTCACTCGTTTATTTCTATTGATTGTGTGAAGATATTAGGAATTGTTCCATCTACTCTAGAACGGATAATGACTATTGAAACTCCGTCTATTGGTTATGTGGTTACATCATTAGTATGTCTGAAGTGTCCAATCAGTATTTTTGATAGGGATTTCTATGTGGATTTAATTTGTTTACCGCTTGGTAGTATGGGTGTTATTCTGGAAATGAACTGGTTGGAATTCAACCGAGTCTATATTGATTGCTATAGGAAGAAGTTGTTGTTTCTTACTCCTAAAGAGGAAGCGTGGGCTAATTCTTTATCTATAAGAGAATTAAGAACTTTGTTGGAAGATGAGGCGATGATGTTTACATTATTCACGTCGTTATCTGTTGAAAGCAAAGCGTCGATTATGGAGTTGTTGGTTGTGAATGAATTTCCAGAAGTGTTTTCTGATGATATTACGGAATTACCTCTGACGAGAGAATTTGAGTTTACTATTGATCTTATTCCTGGTACGAGGCCTATTTCTATGGTGTTGTACAGGATGTCTGCATCAGAGTTAGCTGAGTTGAAGACCCAGAATGGTGAATTGCTTGATAAGAAGTTTATTAGACCAAGTGAGTCGCCATGGGGGAGCTCCAATGTTGTTGGTGAAAAAGAAAGATGGTAGTATGCATCTATGCTTCGATAACCGTCAGTTGAATAAAGTGACCATTAAGAATAAGTATCCACTTCCAAGGATTGACGATTTAATGGATCAGCTAGTTGGTGCACGTGTTTTCAATAAAATTGATCTGAGGTCAGATTACCATCAGATTCGAGTGAAAGAAGGTGATATTCAGAAGACCGCATTTAGAACTCGTTATGGACATTATGAATATGGTGTGATGCTGTTTGGAGTGTCTAATGCCCAGGTGTGTTTATGGAATATATGAATCGTATTTTCCATTCTTATTTAGATCAATTTATTGTGTTTATCGACGATATACTTATTTATTCTATGAGTGAAGAGGATCATAAGGAACATTTGAGAGTTTCTTTACAGGTGCTGAAAGATAACAAGTTTTTTGCTAAGTTATCGAAGCGTGAATTTTGGCTTAATCATGTAAGTTTCTTAAGTCATGTTATTTATGGTGATGGCATATCAGTGGATCCTTCTAAGGTGAGCATTGTGTTATTTCTGGTGATGGCATATCAGTGGATCCTTCTAAGGTCATATTATTATTATTATTATTATTATTATTATTATTATTATTATTGTTCTATTATAAAAACTAGTAATTGAAATAATAGAATTAAAATAATAATAATAATAATAATTATTAACTGGTTTAAGGGGCGGTTTAGTAAAAGGTTAGTAAAGGGTTAATATTGAATTAGTCAGAAACAGAAAAAATGGAGGTTAGGTTAATCGTGAAATTTTGGTGAGAAGAACAAAGGAGGCTAGGAAGAAAACACATCTAAGGCACCCAAATCATCCAAATTCGCATGATTTTTCACTGAAATTCGAGGTAAGGGGTGGAGAACGGTTTAAATTCAGGTGATTTAAGATGATGGGTAGTTTGAGGTATCCTTCCCTCTTAGTGATTTTTGTTATTCATGATGTTTTTTATGAATTTGTGAATTGTATGATGTTTGTGCGAAATTGTGTATATGATAATGATTCGTTGATATATTGTTGTTTTTGTTGTTGTTGTTGTTCTGATGAATCCATGAAATATGATGAATATTATTGTTGATGATGAATTGAGTAGATTGTAGATCTATAACGAAAATTAATCAGAATATAATAACATATATGAACGATAGATGAAGATCGGAGAGTAAAACTGGTGTAGAAACGATTTTAGGACAGGTATGAACCATGGGATCGAGTGGAATGAGGTATAGATCTGAAATTATGCAGAAAACCCAGTAAATGCACTCATTCTTCCCATACGCGTATGGACTAGGCCAATACGCATATAGAAGGCTAGGGAATGGACCAATACGCGTATGAGGTCATTGATACGCATATTGGGGGGCGTATGGGGAATATGGGGGCGAATAGGCCATGCCAATACGCGTATGGCCAGGCCAATACTCATATGGCCAGTGTGGGGTGCAAAACCGCACGGTTTTGCAAATTCTCCCTGATTTCGCGTGCGTAGCCGATTTCTTTGGTGTGAGGTATTGAAAAGAATACTAAGATATGTTTAATCGAGATTTAAATTTGAGGATGAAATAATGTTGGAATCTAGGTGGATTAATTTAGTCGGGAATCAATTAAATCGCGTGAGGTAAAAATTAGTGATTATTGATGGAAAGTTTGTTGTGTTTGATTGGATGAATCATGTAGATGTATAATATGGTGAATTATACATGATGTATGCTCTTACATTGACATGCACACATTTGTCGTTATTATTGGGATGATCGGTCGGATGGACGAATACGATCATTTGTACTCCTTTATGGAGAGTGTTGGGATAATCATTGCCGAATGGGTGTATGTGATTATCCATGTTCAATTATATGAATAAAACCTGGTACCACATGCATTGTGTCGTGTTGAGTCACATTGCATATATTGTTGATTGTTGTTGCATAATTATTGTTGTACTTGTTGTTGTGGATTATTTTTTAGTGATGATGTGATTATTGTTGTTTGCGTGAGAAACTACCCTGTATATGTTATATGCACCGTTTATATTTAAATTTGTTTCTCACCTCTTTGTTGTTGTTGTTGTCGCATTTGTTCTTCTTTGAAAGTACAAATAATCCAGGTACTTAGAGTGCATGGAGTCGTGTTACTGTGTTAGAGTCTTAGGATGCTCTGATACGTAATACGGGATGGGGAATTTTCTGTTGTTATTTTAATTCCGTTATGTATCTGTTTTTATGGAATCAAACATATTGAGGATATTTTGTTGAAACTGGCTTATTGCCTTGATTTTTTTAAAACAACTATTATTCCGTTGTTTTAAAGAAAGAATATTTTGTCGATTAATATTGTTGAATACATGATATTCCACTTTAAACTCTGATTTTGATATAAAAGCGTTATTTTTATTGATTTGGGAAAGTGGGATGTTACAGTAACTCTCATAAAACATGTGTGACGCTCGTCATGCTTTCTCTCATTGTCGTCACACCAAAAAACCCCTTTGTCTTAGTGTTTCATTCTAGTTTTCACCAATTCACAACTTTTCCTTCGGTCCCATAACTGTTCAAGATTTTAACCCACCACAGTATGCAGAAACATACAAAAATCATACTAAACAATCATAGGCTAATTTCTAAGACCAATTCAATAACAACAACTCATATTTCAACATTAACAACAATCATTGAAAACACAGATAAGGTAACTTCTATAATCTAACCCACATATCATTCATCAAGTATCCCATTATAGAGTCAGAACCCCACCCTTACCTTGGATTGAAGGTTGCTCTATTCTCCGATTGGACTCTCTCTCTCTCTCTCTCTCTCTCTCTCTCTCTCTCTCTCTCGTAACCTCTACGTATTCTCTTATTTTCAACTTCTTCGTAACGGCTCCCAACCTTATTTTCTTCAATTGCTAAAACTATTTTCTCATACTTCTACATCTGATTAACCTAATTTTTCCTTTATTTAAGTTAACCCTTAATTCTCTTACTAAATCTTATTAGGCCTCATTTCTACACCTCACCTTTTACTACAACTAACCATATAATTAAGCTCAACAATTATCTTATAATTCTAGTAAAATAATACTATGGTATTTCTACAACCTACATTAACTTAATTGAATTAATTCGACTAAACCAACATAATAACTCACACAATTTCGACAATCAACACAAATAATACAAAGATATTTAATTAAATAATTAATTAAATAAACAGGGTGTTACAACTCTCCCCTACTTAGAATATTTTCGTCATCTAAAATTTACCCAATGCAACTAATCTAAATAAGTTCTCGCATCAAATTAATCAATTCTCAAGCCACGAATGACAAATACCACGAACAACACAATACAACAATACTCCTTATCAACGACAACAACAACTACAAGATGCAATGTGTCACACCCTAAATTTTGACCGGGTTATTTTAAAATTTTCATTCATTTAACGCATTTCTATAAAATTTTCGATATTCAGCCATTTTTTGCATTTTTAGTCTATTAATCATTAATCATGCATTTTCTATTTAATTTTATCGTTACACGTCTTTTAATTTTTTTATTCTTTAGAATTTTTTATTTAGAAAATTTATCTCATTTTATAATTTAATTATTGAAATTTTATTTTTTGTTAGTTAGATATTTATTAGGTATTTTAGAATTAATTTTTAATTTAATATTTATGTTAGATCATTTTAAGTTTGTTTAGTTTAACTTTCTATTTAGCTTAATTTAGTTTTAATTTTTAATTTCTAATTACTTTACATTTAATCTAGTTTATTTCTAAGTGTTTAGTTTATATTTAAATTTAATTTTACTTTCTATTTAGTTTTAGTTAGTTTAACTTAATTATATTAATTTATTATTTTTTTTTATTTATTTATATTTTTCTCTCAATTTTCTAAACAACATAACTTTGTGTTACTTTCACCTTTTTGATCCATTCTTTTTTCCATATATTCATGTTGATGTCTATTTTTAATGTGACATAAAAATTTCCAAAAATATTTTTTGTAAGTCTTTTACTTAGTATTTACCCTAGTGTCGATGGTCTCGTAGTGTGGGTCAATGAGATGCTTTTTCTCGTTGGGTCCATACGAGGAGCTCCATCAAAGTAGATTCATTGGATGAAATTGACACCCGACAAGCATATTGCCACGCGTGGCAAACAGTCTGATGGGTCCATGACTTTGATAATCTTTTCCATCTCCTTTTGACGATGTTTTATCGTGCATATTTTGTCTTTACAATGTTCTTCTGTATACGATGCTTGTTCGACTTCTCATGATGTTTTTGCCGTGAGCGTACTATCGTTTTTACTCGTTGTCTGATGCTTGTTACCCGATCCAAGGGAAAGTGGACGCTTTGTTGACTTATTGTCACTTTGCTTACCGCTCGCGTGTTTCACTTTAGCTTTCTTCCTTTACCACTTTTAGACCCTTCATTTTTTCCTTCATAAGAGATGACAATTGATCTCTTCACCTTACAATCATTTTCTTCACAAGCTTTGTATTTAAGCTTTTTCTTCTTTTTACCTGTAGTTTTCCGAACTATGACGCTCTGACTTTCCCATTGCACGAGAGAATATATAGGCACGAGGTTTATCCTTGGCAAGAACAATTTTCTTTTTTCATATGTTTCTTTTTTCACATTTTTTATTTTCTTCATCTTTCATTTGTTTCTTTTTTTTATATCTTTCACATTTTTTTCTTTTCTATTTCATACTTTTTCATCCTTCCCATTTTAATTCCTATTCAGTTAGCAGACAATTAAGCACAAATATAAATATACAAGAGGTTCTCGTAGAGTACTATAGATACATAGGATGTTAGCACCTTCCCTACGTATAACCAACCCCCGTACCTTTGATCTCTGATTGCTTAGATTTTAGCCTCGTCTTTCAGCTTAGCATGTTTATTAGGGTTTCTTGATCTTTTTCCCTTCCCTTGGATAAATTAAAGTTCGGTGGTGAATATAAATGTTTTGCGATACGAGTTAAATTAATATATTGTTATCCGATTCTCATCGCTACACAATGCTCATACAATGCACTCAACGACCAACTCAAAACACAAGGAATAACCAAATTAAGAATACACGGGTTCACTATGAACTAGAACACGACATGATCGT
Organism: Lathyrus aphaca; assembly: GCA_963966055.1. Lineage (NCBI taxonomy): Eukaryota > Viridiplantae > Streptophyta > Magnoliopsida > Fabales > Fabaceae > Lathyrus > Lathyrus aphaca. The sequence goes on along the minus strand of OZ014520.1, from coordinate 227,835,747 downwards.
TACCATCACCATAGGTGACCCTCCCTTAATTTCCCCATCATAGAAATTAGCAACTCGCACTCGAACCATCACCATAGGTAACGAGGTAACAACAAGGATAAGAACACAAAAGCCCATAACACAACATCAACATAACCAAACTACCAACATCGTTGTTACTCACATAATAACAATTATGCTACACCATGCTTTCACTGTGCACTCTAAGTACTAGCAACCATCAAATCTATCAAGTTCACATCAAACTTCCTACCATCAAAGCAGATCTCAGAAAAGACTTTCGACTTAATTCATCGGAAATTCCGACCAACATGTATTCTACACTCTTGTGATTACCGAATACTTCGAACCTAGATCCATAAGAATAATACCTTAGAATATCCAACACAGCTACAAATGTAGCCAATTCCAAATCTTGAATAAGACATATACTTTCAAGAATCCCCAATCATCGTGAAACATAAACTACAATTTTACCATCTATATTAACACACCATCCAAACTCATATTAACGCATAACAACATTACAATAACATAAGGATACATGTGTCCAATTAATTTCAACAAAAAAAAATCCTCCTTTTCACTTCCAGACTGTGTCAAGCGGGATTGTGAATTCAGCAACAAATCCTGTGATGAAATCTATCTTCTACTACGATTCAACACTCTTCAAACCAATCGAACAAACTAATTCATCAATTACTACTCATACTAGCACAATTCTCCATAACCCTCATTTGAATTAACATAACAAAGTAAACTCATATTTTCAAATAAAAAATCACACCTTGATAACTCAACATATAACTTCACTTCTTTATATACTTGTAACTCAACTCTCAAATACTTTACGCGCTCTCCTTCTAATTTTATAACATATCAGAGTATCCATAACGAACACCAGCTCTAACTTATCCATACGAGTATGGAAAGTACCATTCATATTTCCTATATACACGTTAAGGCACACTAGCCATCTCCATTCTCTATCCGACATACTTGGTCAAATCATGGTCTTACATTTCCATTTACTTCCTCCTTGGATCATCTCCACGATGCTTCAAGTCTCATGTCAATCAGATTCTCAATCCATCACAAATAAAAACTCAAGTTATCGAGAACACAACCGTGAGTTTCCATACTACTTACCGATCAACTCGCAACCTCATATTAACATCCTCGAGTCCACCTTATTTCCTTATATAAGGATCTTCATTGACTAATCAAAATAATTCATAAGCACTTGGCTTAACTCCAAACAATTCTCTGTGCATACTATTTTAGTTGGAAAGACACATCTATTCCATCCAACATGATTCCGTCTATTATCAACAAGAGATTAAGGATGATAAGTTCCTCAATTTGTCAATAGATAGCCGCCAACCATAACTGTGGCATAAATCATCATCACCCAACTACAATAGCGTCATTTACCTTGTGCTCAAGGTTACCTAAGCATATTGCTCCACCATCCCTCTAAGGCTTACAAACGTGTAATTAATTTCCATATTTCCAACCTCGTTAATGACATAAAATCTCCCAAAATCCAATACATACTCTCCTATACATGCTAGTCGCACAACACAATCATTAAATATCCTTCTAATACCGAAATCACTACAACATCAAGTACCATCCAAATCGGTCCACCTCAATCGAAACATTTATCCAAGTTAAAAGCTTTAATAACATTAACAAATCCTTTGTATTTATTTTTAATCTCATAACCTAGATGATTCGTATAGATTCACACTTGATTATCATTCCAATCACAATCTCACAGTACCATCCCATCATCTGGTTGGTGATAGAGACTTCCAAAATTTTCCCGACACATGTCGACACATGACGTTAATAACACACAATCCATTTTACTTTAACCTTCTTCAAATATTTCTATAGTCTAATAATTCACAACTTGCATATTCCGCACTCCAATATGCTCCTCTGATACTCTTACCTTCTCCTTATTACTAAACATTTTACACTTGATTTTATCTTACCACTTCCAGGAAATTGTTCAACTTCAAACACATTTATCTCCTTCAACCCAAACCTCTCAAAAAAAAACTTATATTCCAAATTGAAGGTAATTTCATGTAGATTCCATAACTTCAAGAATCGCTCAAATCTGAGTTACGAGTAAAATGTTATCGTCCTTGTAATGAAACTGGTCAAGAAATCCTGTATACAAACTTCCACCAAAAATCAGCATCAGACCCAAATATTCAAACACATTTTTCTCTCTCTTAAAAAACATGCAGCAAACAAAATTTATTTGTAAATTATAAGAATTTTGTAAGCTTTCCGAAAAGTCCAGAATCACTTCCATCAGATTTACAAGTTGAAAGTTATGCCTCTTTTACTGAAGGTTGTTCCATAATTGCGAAAATGAAAATTGAAATTGATGAACATGAGTTCTACTTCTCTCTCTTGCTTCCAAGATCTTCCAACTATCCGTACTTTTCACCCAACTCTAAAAATCATCCAACTTTAATCCAATTATAATCAAGACATACTAGTCTATCAGTTGATCCAACAAATCGACAATTCTTTTGGAATAGATTCTTATTCTCAATCATCTTCTTAACCCACCGTCAATAATCTGGGCACATCTCATATAACCGTCATCATACATATGCACTCATATAAGCTTCATTCTCTAAGAGTTATCCTACTTTCTTAGCAGATAAAACAATATTCCTCAACCGACTCCAACTCCAATTTACACTCAAGAGGCAAGTTGCAATCATCCTCAAGAGATATACTCCACTTGCATATCACTATTCGTCACATTGCCATCTCTTCTCTGAGAAGCAAACATCAACCATACGGACTCGTCCTCCTTCAATAACATATCAAACTTGATCGACGAATAAAATCATGAGTTCATACTCTCGTCAATTCGCAACAACACAATTTCGATAACCCTTGCACTCTTGCAATCAATACCACCTTGAACCAACTTCACATACCACAAACATCTCTGAGAAGCAAACTTCTCCCCCACTTATTTCAAACTAACTCATGGAGACAAACAGTTAAAAAACCTACAAGAAAGTACCTACAGTGTTTCACACACATGTCGCGTACTAAGGAATAAACAATATTAGACAACTTGGCCGGACGGTCTGACCATCTCTAATACCACTAATGTAACACCCCATTTCTACCCGACGAATATTAATTAAATGAGAGTTACAAAATTTCAACACACAAATAGGATGTCACATTCACAACTTAAAACAATGACATTTAATTTTATAGATACAAATACATAACACTTAAAACATTGGGCGACAAATAACAACTACAATTAGTCTTTAAAACAAAACAACTTTATTACTAAGCAACTAATTCACAATATTCAACTTTAATGACATAACCTCATGTCCCACTCAAAACAACTTTAAAATAACAAGTCTTTAAGGAAAAGAACTTAAAATTCAGCAACAATACTAAAATTAGCAATAAAGGAAACATGCGTTCATCCCCCCGAGTGTAATGTATCAGAGTGACGACACTAAATCGACTAATGAAAGTAAGAAACCTTCATTCTGGATTACCTGTACGTTACCAACAGAGGGTAACATTCAAACAGAAGTGGTGAGATATCAAACTATATAATCGGATATATGATAAATAATATATTAGATCAGATTATAAAATCAGCACTTCACAACTTTACAATCAACATCAATCAACAATACAACAACAAATTTATGCAGCAAGGAATGTGACTTTAAAATGCACATGCATGTGGTACCATTGGATCAGAACTCCCAACTTAAAAATCTGCCAATTAATAGAGGCATCAACAACAAGACATAAGCCTTCAACTTAATTTGCCAATCCAGGCCAACTTACTGAGCATAAGCTCCAACTTGATATCCTGATATAAATATCAGAATAACAACAATAATAGTTATATAACCACACAACAACTACTACTATCACAACTTAATAACAACAATATACTACAACAACTTAACAATAACTTCATACTACAAAAAATTAACAACAACAACATACTCTCAGAACTTAACAATAACAAAACGTTGGAAATAGGCCTACAACTTAACAATAATAACAAATCAACATTGGCTATAGGCCTACAACTTAACTACAACGAGCACAACATAAAGAATCAACCAATTATACCGCAACCAAAAATGCATTATCATTCATACAATTTTCAACTAACACCAGTTAATTAATTGTCGGTTAAAAATCATATTAGTTCTACTTGGTACTAAAGTCTTTATAATGCCTCAGTTACATTTTCGCTACACTTCCATCAAGCCAACTTCCTAAACCTGCTACTAGAATACTACATCACTTCTACTACTAGACAATTCCTATCAAATAAATATTAACTACTATTGCTACTTATAATTGAGTGTGATTCTCAATTTAATTAATTACTAATGTTACTTATACTGATTTTAAACTTAATTATGTTTTTACAAAATTAATTATGTTTCAAGAAAATGAAAACAGACAGGGCAACAGACAAAAAAACCATAATGCAAAAACAAAATATGAAGTAGGTCTGTGTGACGCTTATCACAACACCTTGAGCCTCGTCTCATTTGTGACGGTCGTAACACCATGATAGACCGTCGAATATCTCATACAACATGCATGACGCTCATCACACATTCTCTCTCTCTCTCACGATCGTCACACCCAAAACCCCATTCGTCTCAGTGTTTGGTTCCAGTTTTCACCAATTCATAACTCTTCCTCCGGTTCCATAACAATTCAGGTTTCTAACCCACCACAGAACACAGAAACATACGAAAATCATACTCAACAAACATAGGCTAATTTCTAAGACCAATTCAATAACAACAACTCATATTTCAACATTAACAACAATCATCAAAAACACATATAGGGTAACTTCTACAATCTAACCTACATATCATTCATCAATTATCCCATTATAGAGTCAGAACCCCACCCTTCCCTTGGATTGAAGTTTGCTATATTCTCCGATTGGACTCCTGCTCTTGCAGTCTCTACGTATTCTCTTCTCTGCAACTTCTCCATAATTGCTTCCAATCTTATTTTCTTCAACTGCTAAAACTATTTTCTCATACGGCTACTTCTAATTAACCTAATTTTTCGTTTACTAAACTTAACCCTTAATTCTCTTACTAAATCTTATTGGCCCTCATTTCTACACCTCACATTTTACTACAACTAATCATATAATTAAGCCCAATAATTATCTTATAATTCTAGTAAACTAATACTTTGGTATTTCTACTACTTGCATCAACTTAATTGAATTAATTCAACTAAATCCAATATAATAACTCACACAATTTCAACAATCAATATAAATCAACACAAATAATACGAAGATGTTTAATTAAATAATTAATTAAATAATCAGGGCGTTACAAAACCCTTTATAACCCCTCGGATAAAAACCCGATAAAATTCTTCTTGAATCCTTGATACAAATCCTAATATAACCCCTTTCAATAGACATACAATAGAACCCTTTTTGATGAAAATCCCTTGATAGAACCCCCTGGTGAAATCCCTTTGGTAAATCCCTTATGTAAATCCCTTTTGGTTGAACCCCATTGACAACTCCCTTTGATAAAATTCCTCGACCAAAATCCTTTGATGGAATCTCTAATGAAAATCCTTTAATAAATATTTGGTAGAACCCTTTGATAGAACCCTTTGGATGAGACTTCAGATAAAAACATTTTTGACAAAATCCCTTGATAGAAAACCCCTTATTTGGATAAAAATCCGGTAAAGCCTCTAGTTTTTTTTTGTAGAATCCCTTAATGAATCCCTTGATGAGACTCATGATAAAATCCCTTTGATAAAATACATTGATTATAAAACCTTGGTGAAACCCCTAAATAACATTCTTTTATTAATTCCATTGATATGATTCTGATAAGACTCCTAGATAAAACTCAGTAAACATTTCATTGATAAAAATCCCATAATAGCACCCTTGATAAACATTGCTTGGTTGATGACAACATTTGGTAATCCCTTATATAATTGGTTTTCAAACCCTTATGCATGCATGCATGTTCACGTTTACGAATTCATGTATGCGTGATACATTATGTATGATGCATTTTTTTTGGATAATGCCTCTTTTATGCTATATAATATATATCCTTATTTATAAAAAAATTATGTAACATCCTGACTCCCTAACCCTCGACTCCTTGGCAATTTGTAATAATCCAAGACATCCTTGATTCCTGAGTTTTGACAATCTTTATATCCTTAATTCCTGAGAATGTGTAATATTTTTAAAGAAACTCCCGTGTTGGTCATCGTCGTGACTTCCATTTTATAAACCTTGATTTTGACTTGGTAATGTACGATCCCTTTAATGATTTTGAAGTCAAAGTAAACTCACTTTTCCTTTTAAAAACTTTTAATTTTAAATCAATGTTTCAATGCCTTATTTCACAATTAATTAACACTTTGTAATCAAGCGAAAAATTATTAAGGAGCATAGAAAAAGATTTGAAAAAGAAAATTTGATTGACCATAGGCCCGAAAATGGGCAAAAGAATACATAAGGAAGGTAATTCCCATAAGGAGAGATTACTGCAAATCTAAGAAAGATGTAAAAATGGCAATAAAGAAAATTTATTAATATCCCTATTAAATTAAACACCAGTTATAATCCTAAGTCTTCAAGATCACGATACTTCGCTACTGAAGATGACAGCTGGAATGATCACTCCCTTCTAAATTCCTGTTACAGGTGACTTGAGCCTTTTCAGTCATATGCCTTTTGGATATCCCTATTTTTTTCTTGAACTGCTCTTTTAGAGTCTTAGTCCAATGGGATAATATACACTTTCTTGCATAATTCGTCCTTTCAGGTTTTTCGACTTATCGGGTTTTATTTCTTTATAAGTCCCTAATTTTTGCTTGGATTGCTCTATAGAATTTTCAATCCACCGAGACACCCTAATTTTTGCATAAGTCTCCCTTTAGGGTTTTCGACTTAGCGTTCTTTTATCCTTTTTTTCTAGGCATATTATTTTTTGACTGAATCGGAATTTACCGGTCGTGATAAATCCGCTCCATCCATAGTTATTAGCATTAGTGCTCTGCCAAAGAAGGTACTTTTCACGACATATGGCCCTTCATAGTTTGGGGTCCATTTTTCACGTGGGTCCTTATGGATGGGTGACAATTTTCTTAACACCAAGTCTCCCTCTTCGTATAGGCGTGGATGAACTTTCTTATCGAATGCCATATTGATTCTCCTTTAATATAACTGACCATGACATATGGCTGCCACACACTTTTCTTCTATGAGGTTCAGCTGGTCGTATCTAGTTTGAACCCATTTTGCTTCATCTAGTTTTGCTTCCATTATAACCCTTAGTGATAAAATTTTCACTTTGATCGGGAGTACCGATTATGTTCCATATACCAAAGAAAAAGGTGTAGCTCAAGTTGATGTGCAAACCGAGGCTCTACAACTATGTAGTGTGAACGGGAGTATCTCGTGCCAATCCTTATAAGTTTTTACTATATTTTGAAAGATCTTCTTGATGTTATTATTAGTTTCCTCTACAATGTCGTTTATCTTTGGTTGATAGGGTGAAGAGTTATGGTGCTCGATCTTGAAGCTCTCGTATAGCTCATCCCTTACTTTGTTGGTTAAATTAAACCCATTATCTGTGATAGTCTTCTTAGGAACCTCGTAGCAACAAACTATTTCTTTTAGATAGACTGTGATATCACTTTCCTCATCACATTTGTATAGGAAGCAACTTCCATCCATTTCGTCAAGTAGTCGATGGAAACTAAGATGAAACAATGTCCATTAGATGTTTTTGGTTCAATCATCTCAATGATATCTATTCCCCACATAGAAAAAGGCAACGAAGCAGTTATGACGTTCAAAGGAGTTAGTGAAACATGAACTTTGTAGATTTGACCATTATGGAACTTCTTGGCATATTTGAAACAATATGATTCTGTGGTCAACTAGTAATACCATGCTCTGATAATTTTCCTAGCTATTGCATGTCCATTGGCATGCGTGCCAAACGATCCCTCGTGTATCTCATTGATAAGCATATCAACTTCATATTCGTATAGAAACATGAGCAACACCATATCGTGATTATTTTTTGTAAAGTACATCCCCATTGAGGAAGAATTGGGAAGCCAATCTTCTAATATTATTTTTATCCTCATTTTAAGCATTCGCAGGGTACTCTCTATTCAAGAGGAATTGTTTGATGTTGAGTCTGAGCATGTCTTGATATGACCAATCGAACACATATGTATACCCTTGTAATAGCTTGATTAATTTTCCCTTTATGTCTCGTTTAACAAAGTTCTGACATTGACCTCTTCTCTATCCTTTTCCATTTCCAGATTGATCACATCCCCTGGTTCTATGTGAGGTTGTATTTCCTTTTCTTCCTACCTTAACAATATGGCCAATTCTTCTAGAAGCTCACAATCGCCCTCATCACCCTCTTCCTCTTGGTTAATCGGTAATTCAAAGTCATAGAGGATTATATCAGTGTTATTTTCAATAGGTTTATTTTTAAATCTACATGCAAGATATTTTTTTATTATCCTTTTATGATATGAAGTGTTTGAAATATAAATATTGGAAACATTCTTGCCATTTTTTTAAAGAAGTGAAATTGAAAGAAATAAGATCTTGATTGAAAACAAAATGCAATTTTATTGATAAAAATAATCCAAAGAAACAAAGGGTGGCCCTACAAATCTTTGTCCACTTGTTTTGGGAATATCAAGGGACTTATTGTTATTATTATAAAAAGTAAATTACTTTGAAATAGAAATCCTCTCAGGAATCTCGATGTTGAGGATTGTATATAGTGAGCAGTGACACACCAAGTTTAATATCCCTTTCCCATCCTCTTCTATTGCAGCCAATTGATCTTGACATTTGAATCCAACACTATGGAAATTTTCATTAATGGGAGGCAACTTCCCTTGCTTGTAACCCTTCTGAAGCCCTTTATTAGCCGATTTATAACCCAGCCCGAACCGACCCTTCTTCTCAGGAGTCTCCCACAGTTTGTCCCAATTTGTTATGTCTCTCCTCTTGATTAGGAAGTCATCTTCTAGCCTTTCAATGGAGTTGATAGTTGCCCCAATGTACCCCGATAACGGGTTATTCCCTACATTCGGTCCCTCGGGAGTGAAGTTGATGACCTTTTGATTGAAAAACTCTTGTAATTTGAATTTAAGAGCTAAGAAATTTTTCGTGGTATGCCCTGGTGATCCAACATGGTAGTCACACCTTACATAGGGATTATATGCCCGAGGTAGGTTCCAAGTTGGAGGTGGTAATGACATGATCTCCACGACTCCCTTTTGAATCAAGAACAATAGGATCCCAATGTATGTTGAAGGAAGAAGATCCAAATCTTTCCATGGCCTCTTTTTCTCCTTTCTAGGATACTTGTTCTGCTGCTAATTTCACAGAGGTGGTGCCCCAGTCTAGCATACTTGGGGTGTCAGATGCAATTGTGACATGTATTGATTAAGATCTATCATTGCTACATAAGGATCATAAGGTATCTGAATGTGCCTATCAAAAGTGATAACATTGGTATCCCCCCTTTTAGAATTGGTATCCCTTGTTGTTGTGTTGATGGGAGGGTGCCTTCCCATTTTTCCCGCTCTTCAATCCATTTTCAATCCTCTCCCCAATAAGAACCAAATTAGCAAATCCAATTGACATTGATCCTATCATCTTCTTATAGTATGGTGCTGGTAGGTTATTCATAAACATATCTACCAATTCACTCTCCCATAATGGAGGTTGTACATGAGAAGCTAGTTCCATCCATCTTTGATCATACTTCTTGAACGATTCATTCCCTTTTTGAGTTACTTTTGCAATTGCAAATAATTATGCGCCATGTCCACATTATATTTGTATTGTTTCACGAATGCACTAAGAACGTCTTTTCAATTGCATGTACCAGTCTAAAGATGCCCCACTTAGACTGTCTTGAAAGATATGCATCATTAGTTTCTTATCAGCAACATGGGCAACCATCTCCTTATAAACATCCTAATATGATTCTTAGGACATCTTACACCTTTGTACTTTTCAAACTATGGTGCCTTAAAATTTGGAGGTATGACCACATCTGGTACTAGGCATATTTCCCAAGTATCAACTCCAAAGATGTTAGTTCCCTCAACAACCTTCAATCTTTCATCAATTCCCTTGAACCTGTAATCAACCCTATTTTGTTCCATGTCAGTAACTCCTTTGCGCATAGTCAGATTCGAATTCTCTCCCTCATATTGGAGGTTCAAATCAATATAGTTTGCTTGCGGAACATATGTATAAGGAGGTCTAGGTTCTCCACTATGAACAGCTAGTGGGACCACTCCTTTGGTAGGTGGGTCACTAGCCTTTTGTTTGCCCGCCTAAGCTTCTTCATTTTCCATGTCATGAACATACCCTAGCAGTTGGTTAATATCCTCAAGAGGAGGAGTTGGAGTAGGGTTATTCTTCCGCTAGCTAGCCTCAGTGTCCATAGATATCAAGTTGTGGATATCGAGAGTCAGTTGATCTATTTTTTCTTTCATATCATTCATGTTCTCTTTGACATTATCCACATCTCCTCTAAGAACCGCTTGATTCTGCTCTAATTGGTCTATAGCTTGCTTTTGGAATGCTCGAGTGCGAGGTTGGGAAGTCAGGTTGTCAAGCTTGATGATTCTGAGACAAGATATTTTGAAGAAATGATATTTTCATTTTAGCCCTTTAAAGATATGTTCATATTGATATATGTTGTATGCATGCTAATGTATGTATGAGTATGCAAAGAAATATTTATTTCGGTCAGGATCTTAAACATTCATTAGTTATAAAGCAAAGCCAAAAATAATAGAAACCCAAAATACTTTATTAATCCTTAAAAAGAAAGTATAAGGGTTAAATCCCTATTCATTACATAATAAAATTCCAAACTAAGGTCGTAGCCTTTTATTCATACATTGAAAAAATAATAAACAAACTAAAGAAAAACCATTGCAATTCTAGGAGCGCTTCTTAATCCTTTTCCTAAACTCTTCCAGCATATGATGACATAGCTTGAGAAAATCCATGATTTATTCCTTTTGTTTGAAGATAATTGACATATCATATTCTTACTTTAAACTATAGCATTCTTCAGGTGTAGGAACCCATTGGGAGTTTTGAAATTGGAAGCACCTTAGTTCAGGATCCAAGTGTTGGGCCAAAGTAGTTAATCCTTCTTCTTGGACCAGAGTAGTTGTAAGATCCAAAATCTCCCCATACTTGTGAATGATGGATTTCCTTATTTCTTGAGGTACCCTTGAAGCATAGACCTTTAACCCTTCAATGTCAAAAGTTCTTACCCTAACTACAATGGTTTTTTTCTTAGTTTCCATTTCCCTTCACTTTGCATTTTTCCTACAAAAACGTTTAAGATCCCTTTTGCAAAATATGAAAAATTTTCATGAATGATGACATGATGATGATGTTTTTTTAATATATTTTTTATTTGATGGGCTAACCTGCAAGCATGACCTAACCTTGGTGGGTTTCTATATTAGGTTAGTTATAGATGTTTACTATCCAATCCCCTCACATGTAGGGTATACGATGTGAATGGGCCATAGAATTAGGATTATATCCTTGTTTTACCATGAGAATGAGCAAACTTCCCTATGGTAATCCTTCGGGATAAGTCACAATCTAGGCAGGAACCCGGTAACGACCCTTTGGGGTTGAATACACAAGGTCATCGAAAGTTGGCTGGATATCTCGGTTCTTGGAGTGACATACCACATCCAAATCATCATCACGACAGGAGCTAGCCCCTTCGATAATGACAAAAATTTGGAGGATCTATTCCAAGTGCGGCTTCCATGAATTGCTAGGAAGTACATCCTAACAAAACATTTATGTTCCACATCCTAATTCTAGGGTTTTTTTCTCCAAGATTTGTTTTAGCTTCACATAATGCATTTCCAATCCTAATATGAATAAAAAGATATAAACATGATATAATATATGATAATTATAATAATAAAATAAATAGATAGACAAATAACAAAAATAACAAAATAACAAATAATAAAACAAATAAAAAATACTATCCCACAAACAAATACCCTAGAATCCTACAGTTAGGATTGACTACCCTAAATCCCCAACATAGTCGCCAGCTGTCGCGATAAACCTAAAATCCCAAAGATAAGAGAAACTAGATAAGGAGTCGGTTAAGTGGGAGGAATGTGTTAGACCTCTTTCACCTCTATTGTACTCAATACGATCTTCTTTAGGTTTATAGGGTAAGTTTTGTTTGTTTTTAAAAATCCAAAATAATAAGTAATAAATCAAAAACCCTAATTTATCCCTTATTTTACTCGCTAGGATTTTACAACCGTATGCATACGTACCTTAAATTTGAAGGGTTATAGCATCATAGTTCAACTCCCTATACCCCTAACCCTAATCATAATCCTTTATTTTCGCTCTCGGATATTAAACCACTATCCCATTACTAACGCTTAAAATAACTTCTTAAATCCTAAAATAAAACCCCTTAAATTGCTTCATTATGAAACCCATATTTCTTATAAAAAAAATCCCACAGATGAAACCCCATAATTCTTAAAAAGAAACCCACAAACTTCATTAAAACCCCAAAATCCATAAAACCCTAAAACATGAAACCCCAAAAAATTTCAGTAAAACCCCATAAAAAATTATAAAACTCCCAAAGTAAAACCCCATGAAAAATTATAAAACTCCAAAAGTAAAACCCCATGTTTTTCTTAAAAATCAATCCAAAAAATAATTAAACTCCAAAAAACAACGTTTTAAATCCAACCCCAAAATATCACTTTAAATCCCAACAATTAGTAATAAACATTTAACCCCAAATTTTAGTCATAATATTATATTATCAAATATTAATACATTTTAATCCCACAATGCTATATAAAATTAAAAATTAGAATTGTAACCCAAAAATATTATAAACCCTAATTGGTGAAATATATTAATTTACATTTTTTTAGAAACCATAAACAAAATCAATTTGAATAAAAAACCCACAAAATAAACATCCCATTAAAAATCCAGAATTAAACTCTCCATGTTTATAAAAATTTCCATTTTTTTATGATTAAACTAATAATAGAAACCCAACTATTTAATCCTAAAGAAAATCCAATATAAATTTCCAGAATAAAATTAATATCTAAAATTTATAATTATATTTTTCCCCTATAAAATAATCCTAATCCCAAATTATTTTAATTAATCAATAATTGATAATTAAAATTAAATATTAAATAGAAACATGAGTTGAGGGTGTAGTTTCTGTTGAGATAGCAACTGGGCTTCTCAAAGGAGGTGTGGATAGCATTGGGCGTAAGTCCATTGGCCCAAGAAGCCCAAATCTGAGGGCACTCCATAGGATGGAGAGTCTTTCGTTGACTCTCATCCTGAGACGTTGGATTGATCCAAAAATATCTAGTTGTTGTTTTAATAGGAGCGTGTGATCTCCCTAATTGGTCAAGGTAAGCTAAGTGAACGTTCCAGATTAGAAGTCAAACGAGAGTGTATGCTAGTCTTGTCTCTATGAGAACAGTCAAGGTCAACAGATCATGTGGCCAACAGGGGGCCACTCGTCCTCCATCTTGGTGTATGAATATGGATTATTTAATCACCTCTTCTTCAGACTTGCTCTCACTTTCTCAATCTCTTTCTCTCTCTTCCCCTAATTCTCTCTCTAATCCCTTAAAATCCTCTAGACTTCCTCTCTTTCTGTCGTCGGCGGTTTGGCCATTGGCCATCGTGTCCGCCACCCAAAACTGCCACCCTTTTCCAAAATTTTGGTTGAATATTCAACCGAAAAACTCAAACTATCAACCTCAAACCCAGTTTCTTCATCTGTTCTCCAGGGTTCAAGATGAACCTTAAGAACCCTAACCCTTCCTTGAACCCAAATCCAAAAACACACCCACACCTTTATGAACCCTAACTGGGTTCGTATGAACCCTAACCTCCAAGCAAGAATCCTAACCCGTATGAACCCTAACCCTATGAGGATAAACCCTAACCCTAGAAAAATTAAATAAAAATGACTACCATTTCCTTTTTAAAATAAAAAATAAATATTTAAAAATAAAAAATTAAAACATATATATTTTTCTATAAAAACCCTAACAACTAAATACAAATCTAATATCCCTTTTCTTTTACAACTTTATAAACTCTTAAAATCCATGATAAAAAAATCCATTTAAAACACCCCCTTTACAAAATAACCTCTATTTGACTTACTCCAAATTTATTTTAATAATAACAATAAAATTATTAAAAAAATTATTTTATAAATCTCCCAAATAATAATATTCTTTCTAAAAAATATATTGTCACTCCATAAAACAAATATAAAAGCTTTAAGAAAAATATCTAAAAAAGTCAAAATAGCATCTCTTTGACTTTTTAGACTATATAGGAAAAACTTGGGTCAAAATTTAGGGTACGACAAAACCATCATAAACATGGTAGGAAGTATATTGAAAGGCAAGCATCTACCCAAATAATTATGGGGAGAAGCTGTGTCGACTACAACATATATTTTGAACAGATGATCGACGAAAAAGCTGGAAGGAATTACACCAGAAGAATGTTGCTCTGGTGGCTTGGGTTATCTGAAGGTATTTGGATCTATAGCACATAGACATGTGCCATATTAGTTGAGAAGAAAGCTTGATGTCAAGTCTAGTCAAATAATTATGATAGGATATCATTCGACTGAAGGTTACAAGTTGTTCGATCTAGTGAACAAGCAAGTAGTGATCAACAAAGACGTGATCATAGATGAGCTTAAAGAGTGGGATTGGACTGAAATTTCAAGAAATATTCAGTTGGAATCTTATGTGAAGAACCAACTAGTGAAGTTGAAAGACATGTTCGACGAGAAGAAGGTAGAGGTGAAGCAAGTCCAAGCAGACCTCAACGAACAAGACACATGCATGCAAGGTTTCAAGAATGTGTGATTACATAAGATGATATGGCCGATGAAGAAGGTGAGCTGGTGCATTATGCTTCTATGCAGATGTCGATCCTGTCAATGTAGCTGGGGCATTGAAATATTTAAAGCGGGTGAAAGCAATGAATGAGGAGATGGAGTCAATTGAAGTCAATAACATTTGGTCACTTGTCGAATTTCCTAAAGGAAAGAAGGAAATTAATGTGAAGTGGGTATACAAGGTGAAACTTAACCCCAGAGGGAAGTGACCCGACACAATGCTAGACTTGTGGCGAAAGGATTTCTTCAGAAGGAATGAATCGACTTTGATGAAGTTTTTGCACCGGTTGCTAGGATCAAAATAATTAGGTTGGTTATTGGTCTAGTGAACATGAACAATTGTTATAGATGCCAGATGGATGTGAAGTGTGAATTCCTAAATGGCCCCTTAGATATAGAAGTTTATGTTACACAACCAGTTGGGTTTGTGAAACAAGGCGAAGAAAGAAAGGTGTACAGGCTGCACAAAGCCCTATATGGACTTAAGCATGCTCCAAGAGCTTAGAAAAAGATGATAGATGCCTATCTAAGGGAGAATGAATTCGTGAAGTGCAAAAATGAGCATGGAGTATATGTAAGAAGAAGCAATGACGAATTGCTTATTCTATGTCTCTATGTTGATGATTTGTTGATAAGAGTAAGTTGCAAGAAAGAGATCGAATATTTCAAACGTGACCTGAGTGAGGAGTTTGAAATGTCAGACTTGGGAAACCTCTCATATTTCCTTGGAATCAAATTCTACAAGAGTGGTAGAGGTTTGATGATGCACAAAAGAAGATATGCAAGCGAAATACTGAAGAGATTTGAGATGCAAGATTGCAATCCAACTACGACTACAACTTATCCAACATTTCTATTGTCGAGAGATTCAGATGAAGATGATGTCGAACTAACCCAATATAGAAGACTTATTGGGTCACTTTGATACCTTTGTCACACAAGGTCTGACTTAGCATACAATGTTGGTATGGTGAGTAGATTCATGCAAAGGCCAAAGGTATCATACATAGAAGTGGCGAAGAGGATACTAAGGTATCTAAAAGGAACTCTCGACTATGGAATTTTGTTTCCTGCAGTTGATGAAGGAAAATAATGCAAGATAGTGGGATACACCGACTCGAGTTAGTATAGTATGATAACTCGAATTTGTATCGATTATTTAATATAATTCCCGATCATTTAACTTGTCAATTTATACATTTGAATAATTTTACTCGAGTTTTGTGTTTGTTTTATAGGTATTCGAGTAAACTTGACCTTTGGAAGCAAAATAAGAAAACAAGATTTATTGGACAAGAAATGAAGCAAAACAGAAGGAAACAGAAGAAAATAAGGATTCTGCAGTTTTACTATGGGACAATTGTCATGGATGAGTGAAGACCGTCACCAATCCAAGATGACCGTCCCAAGTCCAATACGATTGTCACCATCCCAAGTTGCTCGTCCCATGTTTAAGTTGATCGTCACAACTAAAATTCCAGAAACCTATTTACGTATCTGAATTCAAAACCGAAAGAGACGTTATGCGTTTTCTTCTCATTCAACAAAGAGATTATCTCTACCCTAATCAACCTCAGTCTAAGCTCATCAATCAAAGCCCGAGCTAAATCTATTCTGTCAAGTTCTCAACAAAACAAACCTTGTAGGCTATAAATATAAGCTACTGCAAAGTTCAAAAGGGAGCTTCGTTAATATCCCAAATTTCGGCTGCATTGTCGTTCGAAGTTCAGATTTATTTTCCAGCATCACTTTTATTTTTTCCATTACCAAACCTAAGTGATAATTTCCATCATTAGGAAGCTATCACTATTTTAATTCTTTCTAGCCACTGCATATTTGTTTTAGCTTTTAAGTTTCTTCATGTTTGGTTGATCAAGAACATTGCAACCAGGTTTCTATTTTTAATGCTTTATTGTTTAATTATTATGCCATTTATTATTACTATACAATTCATCTTATTCTACCTTTCTTCGTTTTTATTTAATATGTCTGGCTAAACCGTTAATCGGTATGTAATTGTATAACCGAAACGAATTCAATAGAACTAGGCTAATATCTTAAATTAAGTTACTTTCCGGTTTCGATTTCTTAATATAAACAACTTTCGTTACGAGAGTAAGAAAGTATAAAAGATTAGGATTAAGACCACGGGAGTGTGAGATCATAATCGGATAGCTGAAACCGGGCATTGTTTTAAATACAACAGAAATGCTTTAAAGACAAATATAACCTTTAGGTTTCCAAAAAGTATTTCTAACTTGAATTGACATGGCGAGAGTGCTCAATTGAACTTAGGAGTATAGTAATAGGCAAGACCATGAGAGTGTGAGTTAACAACTTTTAAACTGACAATTTCTATTAAGAGATAACTTAACAAACCTTAATAAGCCGACCCTCTATTGAATTCGCGAAGGAGAATCAATTACGTACCGATATCCTTATTGTTAATTTAACTTAATTAATTTCTCACCTTCTAAAACTAAAAATATCACTCGCCTTAGCTAAAGATAGTAACACCCGATAGCGCTAGGTTGATTATCGAGTCTTTGTGGGATCAATATCTTTTATTACTACGTGGTAGACTGTGCACTTGCAGTTAGTAACCGTTAGACTCAGAAAGTCGTGACCAAGTTGTTGGCGTCGTTGCCATGGACTTAGATTTAGTAAATAGTGCAATTCATTTTTGTGCCGTCTAGACTAAGGAAACAAATTTACCTTTCCTTTGTCGATTGTGTGCCTAGTACTCGCTCCCGAGGCGAAGACTTAGAACTCCATATCGACGAAGTAGAACGTTTTATAAGTTCGAGACGCCGAACCGAACCCAACGAAACTCTTATTCCTGAAGATATTATACCAGAACTAGTTGAAGAATCAATCATGGCCGAAAACGGAGCCAAACCACGTTCATTCAAGTCCTATGTGACTCCGAATCAACAAGAACTGCATAACAGTATTGCAGCACCAGCCATAACCGAAACGATTTTGAACTAAAACCTTCACTACTGCAAGTTGTACAACAGAACCAGTTTTACGGGAATCCTACGGATGATCCTAATGAGAATCTGACTAAGTTTGTGCAATACGCAGATACAGTGAAAGCGAATGGTGTAACCCAAGACGCAATAAGACTAAGACTCTTTCCATTCTCTTAAAGAGATAGAGCTTGAGCATGGTTACAATCGCTACCAGCCAACTCTGTCACAACATGGACAGAACTGAAGAAAGTATTCTTATCTCGATATTTCCTGCTAAGCAAGACAGTTATGCTGACAGCTCAAATTAACAAATTTCGATAGAAAGATGTCGAATCGCTTTACGAAGCATGGGAAAGATACAAGGATCTGTTAAGATTATGTCCACACCATGGATTTGAAAATTGGGTAACCATCATAAACTTCTATAATGGACTTCTATACAACACTAGGATGATGATAGACGATGCCACATGTGGCACTCTTATGGATAAACCATACGAAGAAGCATACAACCTCATTGAGAACATGGCTCAAAATCATTGCCAATGAGGAGGAGAAAGCACACCTTTAGAAAAGAACCAAACTAAAGGAGGAATGTGCAAAGTGAACAATTTCGATCACTTAAATGCCAAGATGGATGCCATAGCTCAGAAAACTGATAACTTGACCATAACACCACCAACCACCGTGGCTGCAGTGACTCCAAATTGCAAAATTTATGGAATCCCAGGACACACATCACTTGAATTTTAATTTCTTGCCGGATTAACCACATATCAGGTGAACTATGCTCAAGGAAATCCTTATTCTAATACCTACAACCCAGGTTGGAAGAATCATCCAAATTTTTCTTACAAAAACAACAATGCCTTGTATGCGCCTTACCAAGCACCAGTTGTACCACCAGGATACCAAAACGCTTCTGCACCCAATCCAAATGCTCCTAGGAAATCAAACCATGAATTGATGATGGAAAAATTCATTGCTACACAAACTCAAACAAACAAGGATTTTTTGAACCAGAACATCCATACTAGTGAGCAGATCAAACAATTGGTGACTAAAGTAGATGCGTTAGCTACTCATAATAAGATGCTAGAAACCCAAATATCTCAAGTAGCCCAATAACAAGATTCCACTGCTGCCCCAGCTGGAACGTTTCTTGTACAACCATAACCAAATCCCAAAGGTCATGCAAATGCAGTTATACTAATAAGTAGAAAAGAATTGGACGAACCTGCCGATCCTAGAACCGAAAACCCAGCCATGTATCAATAGCCTTAGAAATCAACTGCGAAAAACGATAAACCACAGGAAAAGGAAGCCAAGGAACAAAAGGTCGAGGAAAAGGAAAAACCTTATGTACCTCAACCACCGTATAAACCACTGATTTCGTACCCCCAACGGTTAACAGATTCTAAAACTATGGGACAATTCAATAAATTCGTAGAGCTTCTGAAACAGTTAAACATCACCATACCCTTCACAGAAGTTATTACTCAGATGCCCTCATATGCTAAATTTCTAAAAGAGATCTTATCTAACAAAAAGAAAATCTAGGAGAATGAAACAGTTACACTTACTGCTGAGTGTAACACAATTATTCAAAATAACATGCGTCCTAAACTAAAGGATCTAGGAAGTTTCTCTATTACTTGTGTAATAGGAAAGTTTGTCATAGACAAATCCCTATGTGATTTAGGAGCAAGTATAAGTGTTATGTCGTTATCAATTTGCAAGAAACTGGATATGGGACAACTAAGACCAACCAAGATGTCAGTTCAACTAGTCGATTGCTTAGTAAAATTCCCGATTGGCATTCTAGAGAACGTTCATGTACGAATAGGCCAGTTCTACATCCCAAATGATTTCATAATCATGGACATAAAGTAAGATGCTACAACCCCTATCATACTAGGAATACCATTCTTAGCCACAACCGAAGCTATCATCGATGTGAAGAAAGGTAGGCTGACATTCGAAGCAGGAGAGGAGAAAGTTGAATTTATCCTAACCCAATTCCTCCAAGCTCCAACCATAGACGATACATGTTACCTTATAGACGTAATTGACGAATGCATACGAGAAATGGAAAAAGAAGAGACTACCTACTCTTACATAATGAAAATCCCATCTTCTGAGATCTTCAAAGATGATAATTTGAAAGAACCTTACCAGGATAACAACCAAATTGAATGCTTAACTCTTACACCTGACCATATTTCATGCCCAAAGAAACCCGATATTGAACTTAAGGCATTACCTAATAACCTTATATATGAATTCCTCGATTCAAAACTAAGAAGACCAGTTATAGTGAATGTGGACTTAGGACAGCTCGAGACCGAAAAACATTTAGACGTCTTAAGAAAATACCCAATTGCGTTAGGCTATAACATATTTGATCTAAAAGGAATAAGTCCTTCAATATGAATGCACTGTATTATGCTAGAGGAAGATGTCGCTCCCCTGAAAAGACACCAGGGTCCCAGGGTACATACGCGAAAGGTCGGCGAAAGAGAGGTGAAGTGGTGAATTGAATAGAGTCGCCAGCTAGGCATTTTTATCCCGAAGGAAAGGTAATGCTGCATAAACCTAGAAAGAGATAGATTAGACGGTTGCGAACCAGAGAAACTGAGAAAGGGGGTTGGTTACAACCTGGGAAGGTATTAGCACCCAGATTGTTCGTCGTACTCGACGGGATCCACGCTTACAAGATTGTGTTTAAAGGGGTAAGTGTATGTGTTATCTGTGTGCAAAAGCTGGGAATGAATGTACAGGTGTCAGTGCAAAAGGGTGAATTGCTCAAGAACTGAGGCTTAGAAAAGAATGCTGAAAGAGGGGGATGACAAAGAGACTTTTGTTCGGTAACTGTTAAGTTATGCCTACTTATCCTCTCGTGCAATGAGGAAGTCAGAACACCGTAGTTCGACTCAAAGGCACTGAAAAGAAATTGACTGTGAACTGCCTACTTGTCTATGCTCAAGTGTATGACTCGTCTGGCTCGAGTGCTAACTGTCTTGCACTAGATGGAAGAAGCGAGTTCTCGTTTGTGAATGAGAGTGATGAGTAAAGAATCCCGGAGGAAGCGAGTTCTCGTTTGTCTATGAGAGTTCTCGTTTGTTTTTGTGTTTTCAGTTAATTACCATGATGATGTAAGATTAAGATTATTAACCTACTTGTGATTATTTAAATGTTTTTGGGTTTTTGTTTAGTGTTAAGTAATGAGTTTAATCTCTAATCACGGATTAGTGAACTCATTACACCATCCTAATAGATGAGAACACTTAAGCTGAGGAAGAGACCTCAACTTAATCCATGGTTAGGGATTAAATTCATTATATAACAAACCTTTATTAAGTGAATTTTAATTAAGGTATGAGATTAAGAAGTGAATTTTATGTTTGTAAGACAACTTGAGGGGGACTTATCCATTAAACACTAGGGTTAGTCCCTCTTAACCATATGGAAGAGATAGAACCCTAATGTAAGGCCCAAGTTACAAGATAAAGTATTGGTGATTATTAATGTGTTTTGATTAAGAGGTGATAACAAATTAAAGGTTTAACACTAAGTATTAAAGTTATACACTCCATCCTAAGAGAAGGATGCAAGCATAACCCTAATTCAAAGTCCTAAAGCTTTAAGAGTTTAGTATCTGATTATTGAGTTGAGAATAGAACTCGAGGAGATTCAAAGGTAAAAGACTAAGGGGGACTATATACAACCCTAAAAGTTATCATTCTTGGGTATCTTATGGTTTGTTAGGCTTAAGAGAAAGGATCTTCAAGGCCACCAATGGAAGAAGCAGATGAAAAGAGAAGGAAGAAGAAAAATAAGTTACTTACTTCCTAAAGAAGATAAGTAACTTAAAAGAAAGAAAGTAAGAAGAATGGAACACAAGTGAAAAAATTTCACTTCAAAGACAAGTAACTATGCATATGAATGATGAGAGGAGATGGGAAGTGAAGGCAAATCCACCTCCCAAATAACTTACCAAAAGTTCTTGAAATGTTAGTATGAATGCATAAGACATAAAGTGAAAGGAAATGAAATGAAATGAGATGTGAAGACCAAAGTCAGAAGTGAAAATGCAATGTAAAAGGGATATGAGATGATGCAAAGTCACACAAGATGCATATGAATGATCATACAAAGATGAGATGCAATGAAAGCATGTTTAGAAACATGAAAACACATGAATGTCCATGAAGTGTAATGGATGAAAAGCATAGCAAATGAATGAAGAAATGATCAAGCAATGTTCAAACATGTCTTAAGATGTCTAAGGTGTCATATAAATGTTTGAAATGTCATGGCAAGTTCACATGATGATGATATGCAAAGATGAATACAAATGAACATGAAAAATTAGGGTTTTATGAATGTATGAGATGCAAATGACCAAAACAGAAGCAATCAATAATGATAAAAAATTTATATTAAGCTCAACCAAACCCTAATCCCATACAAGATCACACCCTAAAGGAGAAAGTCAGAAGCTTAACCTAGTGAGAGTTATGAATTTTCTAAGTTTGTTAGGGTTTTTTGGGTGATTCTTAAGGGAAAATGCAAATAAAATTGAAAATGCAAGATAAATTCATGAGAAAAATAACCTAGAAACTATATGCAATATGTGAAACAATGAAAAAATAATCAAGTTCAAACTCATCATGGTTAGGCATAAATGAATTTTTCAAGTTAGGGTTAGAAAATGTGATTTTTAAGGACCCTAATTCAAAATAAATTGTGAAATTATGATCAAACCTAAAAAGAAATTTGTATGATGAGTTTGAAAATGTTTCTAAATGTATTGGGATGGTTCATGAATTTTTTGGTGATTTTTAGAAACCTAAATGCATTTTTAATTAATTAAAATCCATTAATTAATTAAAAATAACATTTAAATATTTTAAAAATACTTTTTATATGAAAAAAATAAAATAAAAATCATTTTTGGGTTAAGAAAATTATTTGAATCAGAAATGCAAAAGTACATATTTTTTTGATAAGTTTTGGTATTTTAAATAAAATGAGAAAGAAAATGCAAAGAAAATGAAAT
This sequence comes from Lathyrus aphaca, assembly GCA_963966055.1. NCBI lineage: Eukaryota > Viridiplantae > Streptophyta > Magnoliopsida > Fabales > Fabaceae > Lathyrus > Lathyrus aphaca. Next base: position 227,812,609 of record OZ014520.1, on the reverse strand, counting down.
AAAAATTGATTTAAATGAAAGTATGCACATCTGAGGGCCAAGATTTAAACTGGGATGGAGGGAGTTGACCGCGCGTGTGTTTGTGTGGATGAGATTCAATCTGGCATAATTTAAATTAATCCTAATTAATTAACCTAATTAAAAGGATTAGGGTTTTAATGGAGCATCTGGGTCGTCCAACACGCGCGGGAAGCAAGGATCTAAGGGCTGAAATTCAAACTAAACCTAAACCCTAATTAGAGCCCTAATGACTCTCAGGTGGCCAGAGAAGACCTCCGGTCATCTTCTCCGGCCAGTCCCCTCCCCTGAATGTCTCAAAACACCATAACAATCCACCAAAATCTCCAGAAATGATCCTTGAACAACATTAAACACAAATCAAACCTCAAAAATCATTTATCACTCAAGAACATCATGAATCGAAGAAAAACGGAAAAACGCATACAACTTTCAGAAGCTAAATACATGCTCATTTTAAACTCATTTTCAAAACAAAACACATCACAATGATCAGTGAAACATATAGATTGATATTGTAACTTAAATGGCAAGTTCTGGAAAATTTGTTCTTGAGGATACCTGAGATGAAGCTTTTTCAGTTTGGTGCTTTCTGTCCTCCTCTCTTGTGCAATCCAACCCCTTTGAGTCCCCTGGTGCTATTGAGAAGCTTTGCAAGAGTTTAAATGGCTTGGTTTGTGATGTTTGGTTCTGGTGTGGCAGAGATCGTGTTTTGGTTTAGGGAGCTTTTAGGCCATGGGAGTGGGTGCTTTGTGATCCTTATGATGTGTATGATTGAATAGTGCAAAGATTTTTGAGGTTTGTGGCTTGTGTTGAGAGAATCGAAGAGATGAAGTTTTTGCAAGTTTTTGTGCAATCTGAGTTGTGGGAGGTTTCAGGCTTGCTTGTGTTGTGTAATGAGCTCCATAATGTTTGTATGTAATGTCTATGGGCAAGTTGCAAAAAAGTCAAAAGTTTTATACCTCAAGCATGGGCCATGGAAGAGCTGGCTTTTGGGGTGTCTTGGCCTCAGCATGATTTGTGGATAGCCCTAGGATCAAAGTTATGCAGCTGGCACAAGTGGATGAAGAGTTTCAAGGCATTTTGCAAATTTCCCTCTTTGAACTTTCTTGAGAATCAAGGCATGGAAACTTGTGATTTTTGGTGCAATCTTGATCAAAATGTGTTGCATTATGTTTTTATGATGTTTAGCAATCAATTAGAGGTCATGAAATGGCTTGAAACTTGAATTTGCAAAAAGTCCTCTTTGGCATGAACTTGAAAATTATAGGATTTTTTTCCAACTTTGAAAGGCCATATCTTGAGTTCTAGGATGAATCAAGACATTTTATAGTACTTTTTGAAAATGGGAAGACATAATCTACAACTTTCATGCCCAAGAATTTTTCATTTGAAGCATTTTTGGTCATGAAAGAATAGGTTGAAAATCATTCCCAAAATGGAAAGTTTCCATTACAAGTCATTTCCAAAAATAGCAAGTTTGCATTTGGGCCAAAATTTTCAACTTTGTGAACTTCCAACCACTTCTAAGATCAAATAAAGATCATAGAGACTCAAAATGATGATGATGACCCTTTGGTACCCTTGATGGAGGCCTCAGATGCCCTGATTTTGACTTTACTTGCTCAAGAAGTTACCCAATGATCAGATGACTTCCACAATGAATTTCTTCATCAAATTTGGTACACATGATCCTTATAACATATTAAGACCATTAGAAACAAGAATGACCAAAAAATTTGGGATTAAGGCCTCTGAAACCAAAACCCTAATTTTGGTCATTTGTGCAGGAAAACCCTAGCTCTGCCTCTATGCCTTTGCCATGCTTTGTGATTTATTGACTTTCATGAACTTTGGGGAGCATATTATGATCATAGAACACACATGGCCCCTCTTGGAAAGCTTCAAGATCATTGGGATGGCTCAGATTGACTCCTTGGATTGCTCAGGTCACAAACCCTAGATGCAGATGAAATGGAACTATACAGTGAAACAAATATGCAATATGAGATGGTATGCTTATGCTAATGCAAAAATGAAAGATTACAAGCCATGGTGTGAGAAAAAGTGAGGGAAAATTTGGGGTGTTTACAGAAGATTGTAATACCTCTAGAGAACCTCAGAGAAGGATTAATCCAATTTTAAGTACTGTAGTCAGGGATGAGATTAAGAAGTTACTAGACGTTGGAATTATATATCCAATATCCGACAATCAGTGGGTCAGTCCAATGCATGTCGTACCAAAGAAGGGAGGCATTACAGTCACTAAGAACTCAAAGGGAGAGTTTATAACATAAAGAGTAGTAACCGAGAGTAGAATGTGCATCGATTACCGAAAACTGAACAAAGCTACCTGGAAAGATCATTTTCCTTTTCCCTTCATTGATCAAATGTTGGAAAGATTAGCCAAACATTCTTACTTTTTCTACCTATATGGTTACTCAGGATTTTTCCAAATTCCTATGCATCCTGACAACCAAGAAAATACAACATTGACATGCCTCCACGGAACATTCTCTTACCGTCGTATGCCATTCGGTTTATGTAACGCTTAAGCAACATTTCAACAATGTATGATGGTGATTTTTGCTGATTTCATAGATGACATCATGGAAGTGTTTATGGATGAATTCTCTGTATGCGGATAAAGCTTTGAAGGATGTATATCTAACTTAGAAATGGTACTCGAGAGATGCGTAAAAGTGAATCTTCTACTGAATTGGGAGAAGTACCATTTTATGGCCAGACAAGGAATAGTTTTAGGACATGTAATATCTAACAGAGGCATCGAGGTCGATAAAGCAAAGATAGGAGTAATAAAAGACCTTCAACCTCCTAAAACCGTCAAAGAAATAAGAAGTTTCTTAGGACACGCCGATTTTTACCAACGATTCATTAAGGATTTTTCCAAAATCACTAACTCGTTGACTGGTTTACTAATGAAGGACGCTGAGTTTGTCTTTGACGAAGACTGTTTAAAAGCATTTGAAACACTCAAAACAACATCATCATTGCACCCATCATGCAGCCACCCGATTGGACGCTATCATTCGAGATTATGTGTGATGCGAGTGATTATGTTGTAGGCGCATTCTTAGGCCAAAGAAAAGATAAGAAACTTCATGCAATATACTATGCAAGTAGAACTTAAAACCCTACTCAAATGAATTATATCGCAACAGAAAAGAACTCTTCGCAGTCGTGTTCGCACTTGATAAATTCCATTCTTACCTAGTAGAAGCTAAAATAATCATATATATTGATCACACAACCATTCGATACCTTCTAAGTAAAAAAGACGCGAAGTCGAGATTACTAAGATGGATCCTATTGCTACACGAGTTTGATTTGGAAATCAAGGATAAGAAAGGAACTAACAACGTAGTAGCAGACCATTTATCACGTATGGAAGGAATTAAACCAGACCTGATACCAACTAATGATGATTTCCCTGATGAACGTCTTATAGCTCAACTTGAGAGTGATATATATTCCTTGACTCTAGATGAACCAATCCAAGAAGAAACAGTGGAAGAAATTTATGCACAAACCACTCTACCATGGTACGCTGACATGGTCAACTATTTAGCTGCCGGGGTACTTCCACCAGATCTCACATATCAATAAAAGAAGAAATTCTTCCATGATTTAAAACAATACTACTGGGATAAACCATTTTTTTCAAGCGAGGACCCGATGGTATTTATCATCGATTTGTCCCAGAAGAAGAAATGGATAACATAATTTCCCATTGTCACTCTGTTACTTACGATGGACATGCAAGCACTTCAAAGACTTGTGTGAAGATCCTTCAATCAGGCTTATTTTGGCCCACTCTTTGGAAAGATGTTCACCTTTCCATTCTAAATTGCGACTGATGCCAACGCACTAGTAACATCTCGAGGCACGATGAGATGCCCTAAAAAGGAATTCTTGAAGTGGAAGTTTTTGATGTTTGGGGAATTGACTTTATGGGACCATTCCCATCTTCTTTTGGAAATAAATTTATACTCTTCGATGTCGATCATGTTTCGAAATGGATCGAAGCTATACGTTCTCCAACAAATGACACACGAGTAGTCATGATTATTTTCAAAAACATTATCTTCCCGAGATTTGGTGTACCAAGACTCGTCATAAGTGACGGAGGTTCTCATTTCATATCTAAAATATTTGATAAGCTCTTATTAAAATATGGAGTAAGATACCGAGTAGCAACACCGTATCATCCGCAAACTAGCAAACAAGTATAGGTCTCGAATAGAGAAATAAAACAAATTTTAGAGAAAATTGTTGCTACATCGAGGAAAGATTGGTCTACCAAGCTACCCGGAGCTTTATGGGCCTACAAAACAGCTTTTAAGACACCCATTAGAACCACACCTTTCAAATTAGTCTATGGAAAATCATGCCACTTGTCGGTAGAATTAGAGCATATAGCCTATTGGGCGATTAAAAATATTAACTTTAACTATACTAACGCAGGTGAGAAATGTATTTTAGACTTACATGAATTGGAAGAACTAAGACTAGACGCTTATGAGAATGCTCGCATATATAAGGAGAGAACCAAGAAATGGCATGACAAGAGAGTTTCTAGAAAAGAATTCAGTGTGGGAGACATCTTCTTTTATTCAACTCTAGACTTAGGTTGTTTCCTGGAAAATTATGATCCAGATGGTCCGGTCCTTTCGAAATAACAAAAGTTTTAATTAGTGGCACTATTGAAATTAAGGGTAGATCTAGTGCACCATTTATAGTAAATGGGCAACGCCTTAAACATTATAACAGTGCAGAAGATAAAGAATTTTTGACAGGTTTGAAACTGGCAGAATTGCCATCGGAAACCTTAGATTAATCTCCCTTAAGCCGTGTTGAGCCCCAACATTAAACGAAATGCTTTATGGGAGACAACCCATAATTTTTCGATTTTTTATTTCATTTTTTCAAAATTCTATTTTCCAAAATGCATTTAATTCACTGATTGTTGTGTTTATTTTTGTTTTATTGTGTGATTCCAGGATTTTCAAATTTTTCTACTCCTTCTCTATTTTAATTCTCACTAACTCTGACAATGACTACCAATCTAATTGTGGACGTTAGATATGGCACCCAGAGGCGCTGTTATGAACCTTTAGCCAGGAGACCTATGGCCTTGACCAAATTTTCCCATGAACCTACCATGAAAGTTTAGGCATAGGTTCTAGCATTGACTATCTATTTAACCAGCTAGGTGGGGAAGAGTTTGCACTTAGGAAACATAAGACCTATAATGAGCTAACCTTAGAATTTCTAAGTTCACTGGTTTACGATCCCAACTGTGGAAAAGGCTTTACAAGAGGAAATATAGCATTTAGACTCTTTGGATACCCTTATGAGTTTAACATCCATGATATAGCTAACCTTCTAGGTATCCCAAAGGACCCTACTATTTTCTCGGAACCACAGGAAAAAATGCTTGCACGGGATGAGCTAGATCGTTTTTGGAGTAGCATCTCATGACAACCTCATCATGATTTATACATTATGTTGTCAACTGAGATCCACGACCCAACTATTAGATATTTCCATATGATCCTAGCCTACACATTGTTCGGAAAGACTGAAAGGGATAAAAATGTCTCGAGAGATGAACTATTCATCATGTTTTATGCTTTTACATCCAGGAGGTTTAATGGAGTGAATCTCATGTTTGCAAATTTCTGTATGATTATTTAGAATGAGCACTAACCAATCCTGATAGGTGGCCTAGTAACCAAGATCACTGATGCAATGGGATTTAGGACCCGCCTTTCTCAGATTACCCCACTTAGAGAATTTATGCCTATGAACATCACTTTCTGTTTTGAGAGAGCTATGATGTATGACCGATGACCTGGATGTTTTATGCTTCTGATCAATGGTGTGGTTGTGCCACAATTGACTTTACTTGACCATGAGCACACAAGTGTGCATAATAAGCGCAACTGGCTATATGATCTAGACAAGCCGATTTATGAACCTGGAGATACTTGGTCTGAAGTTGAGATAGATCCTAAGACCCCTTCAAATTACTATGATTCAGACTGCCCTAAGGATATAATTAAAGAAGAAGTGAAACCTATACATACTGAGACACCTGCACCTGCTCCAACCAATCCTGAGCTTACCTTAGAAAATCTCCGAATTGAAATGCAAATCATGCAATATGACATCCACGGCCTGTGTATAGACATCATCACATTGAGAGATATGGCCGTAGATCAATTCGACCATTTGAGAGAAGTGTTAGAGTCCATCCGCAACAGTCGTGGCTAATTTTCAATATCAACACTCATCATAATTTTTCCTGCATTTTGTTTCAATTCAACATTTTTATTTTATTCCAATTTTATTTCTAGTTACTTTAAATTTTTCAGCTTATTTTGATTTATGACTATTGCAATTTCCTAAGTTTTAATAAAGAATTTTGGTCCTGTTCTTATTTTGTTTGTGCCTCAATTACAATTGATCAAGTGTGTTACGAGTACTTTGTTTAAATTGAATGTTCATATCCTTCTGTTATTTATAATGTACTAATGCTTACTGTTAAAATATATTGGTCTGATAGAATTTTAATGCACTGTTATTTTTAGTACCAATTATATTGCACTGTTATATGCTGCCTTCTATAAAATAATTTTTTGCTACCTATTATACCAACTAAGTTGTATGAAAAACAATCAGAGAAGCCAATTTTGGGAGTTTTGGATTTTTCAAGGGTGATGACAGTCACCAAGCTGAGACAACCGTCTCACACCTTGGACGAGCGCCAGTTCCAGATGACCGTCACGAATTACTGAACCCAGTAACGGTTGTATGCAATGGTCATGAAGACCATTGCAACCCCACTCACGCACTCTTCCAATGTTATTGTCCATTCTTCACCCTATAAATAGCCACTTCTTCATTCCACTTTCACACAACTTCTTAACTACTCATTCTCATAGCAATTTTAGCAATTTTCTAGCACCCATTTTTTGTTTCAGTTTCTATATAATTGCCGTAGTAGTTACCTTTTGTGCACATCCATTTTTTTCACCAAAAAAATTCAGCCTTTCTATTTTTTTTCACTTCATCTCTCATTTTCAAACCTTTCCAAAACTATGGTAGCCCAAACACCCATTAACATCCTCCAAGAGAAGGTGTTACATTCTAGCTCCAATACGCACGCTTTGCCGAATACCATGATAGAACGGTAGAATTTACTCGTTACATTGACGAGGATTTCTTGACTCTACTGGGGCTCCTCGACAGTGTCAACTACATGCTTGCAAAAACTGGTCTCATGGCACTGTGCAAGAGCAACAGTCTCACATACGTTACGCTTACTCTGGAATTCTTGAGTTCCTACAAGTACAACATACCCAACGATGCGACAAAGTACCTAGTAGGGAATGCTACGTTCCGCATTTTTGGAACGGAGTATTCCGTTACACAGGAACAATTCAGCAAATGGTTCGGATTCCAGCAGGGCGACGGTGTGCACCTAACCCTTCCAAGAGATGCAAACTGGCAAGCCGAAGCTTTCCAACTTTGGGAAGAGTTATCAGGAGAGCGGATCTCGGTGTGGGATGAGTTATATGCCACTCATATCCTTAACGCCTCCATCCGCTACTTTCAGAGGGTGATGTCCAACATAGTTTTCGGAAGGTACAACAACCACAAAGTGAATCAGAGAGAGCTGTTCTTAATCAGACGCGCCTTCTTCGACATCCCAGTGAACCCCGTGGCCTTCATCATCCACAACATCAATAGTACCTTCAAAATAGGGAAAGCCCTTTTTTTTGTTTTTGCGGGATGATCACCGACATCGCCATTAAGCTCGATCTAGGTGAGCATCTTAGTCAACTTCTAGCAACTCCAGCTCTGTACCCCGATATGTAGGATTGCAAGAACAACCACCTCATAAGGAAAAGGAGGGATAACATGTATAACTTGGTTGTGAAAAACCAGGTTATCCAAAGCATCATCCTACCATGCCACTCCCGCACAGATGTGAAGGTCAGAGCAAACTGGCACTATGATCTCAACGCCCCTTCACCAGGCGTGGCTGCACCAGAAGAGCAACAAGATGCAAAGATTGATGAGATGAAGCAAGCTATGGACGAGGAGGAAGCTTCTCATACGCAAGCTACTGATTTTTCCAGCACCAACACCTCCACTAGACATCGGTGTAGGAATCAACAACCCGCTTCTATGGACGACATTATGGCGGAAATCGTTCAGAGTACCGAGCTACATCAGAGTTACTACCAGGGGATGATAAAAAGGATGGGAAGAATGGAGCTTGAGCACACACCACAAGGAAGAAGAATCACTGCTAATGCAGAAGCATTAAGTGGCTTAACAAGTCAGGTTCAAGCGCTACATGACTATATCCATCATGTGGGTATACCGGATCATATATCGATATATGGATAGAGAGCCGTCAGAGGCAGAGCCAGAGGAAGAGGACAGAGGCCACCACCCCAGCAGGAGTAGTCTATTTTAGTTTTTAGTTTTTACTGTTTTTGTTGTTTTATTTATTTAGTAGTGTACCTATATCTCGCAACATTGAGGACAATGTCCGAGATAGTGTGGGAGAAGGATATTAGATTTCACTTTTCATTGTATGAAACATTATTAAATTAATCGAAGTATTCAGTTTTTTAAATTCTCTCTAGTATTTTTAGCCATACCAAATTTTTGTATTCCTTTAGAATGCTTTCATTTAACATACCCTACGAGTATATATGTTTATAGGCGTTGTTAGGAAACTTAGAAAAGACTTAACAAAATTAATACAATCTTGACACCTTAGACCCTTAGATATGAGATATCGGTTTGGATACCTATTATATCAAAATATGAAGCTTTAGTTCTAAATTAGCCCCGAGTAGTTTATATTAGCAGTCAACACCGCCTGAAATACAAGCTACATGGAGATCCGATGCAAATAAGTGATTGATCGCAAATATGCCAAAAAGAAGAAAAAGAAAAAAATCTTAAGAATATGAAAGTCGTTGGTAAAACAATCAAGTTGCATAAACGGCAAAGAGAAAATACTAATGTTAGTTGGTTCAGAGGAATCTGGTTCTGAACTCGGTAGGGCGGGTTACTATTCAATCCCCCACAACTTGCACTTAGTATGATAAAAGGTTACCACACTTGTGTACCATACCCTATATGAAAAAAGGATCAAACTCACTAACAGGTTACTCCACTATGCACGTGCAAAGATATTGGGCTTAATGTGATTGCGTCAGAATGAGATCGGGTGAAACAGAGACAAGAGCATTAGGTTGAGCTATAATAGCATGATTTGGATTGGTTTGTATAAGGGGTTTATGAACATTGTTTGTTTTTAGTGTCACTAGTGTATCTTTAGTGTTTGAGTTACTATTAGTTCTTTTAGCATAAAGTTGCACAACCACGTATGGATAGGCAATATGTTCCGTGTCTGCATATAAAGGATATTTTTCAAAACATATTTGATTGTTTGCTTGAGGACAAGCAAAGATTCATGTCTGGGGGAGTTTGATAACTCGAATTCGTATCAATTATTTAATACAGTTTCTGATCACTTAACTTGTCAACTTATACATTTTGAACAATTTTATGCGAGTTTTGTATATGTTTTGCAGGTATTTGATTAAACTTGACTTTTGGAAGAAAAATATGAAAATAAGACTTATTGGACAAGAAATGAAGCAAAACAGAAGGAAATAGAAGAAAAAAAATAAGGATTCTGCATTGTTACTATGGGACGACCGTCATGGATGAGTGACGACTGTCACCAATCCAAGATGACCGTCCCATGTCTAATATGATCGTCACTAGCCCAAGTTGCTCGTCCCATGTTTACGTTGATCGTCACAACTAAATTTCCAGACAACTATTTATGTATCAAAATTCAAAACAGAAAGAGACGTTATGCGTTTTCTTCTCATTCAACAGAGAGATTATCCCCACCCTAACCAATCTTAGTCCAAGCTCATCAATCAAAGCCCAAGCTAAATCCATTCCATCAAGTTCTCAACAAACCAAACCTTGGAGGTTATAAATAGAAGCTACTGCAAATTTCAAAAGGGAGCTTCATTCATACCCCAAATTTCGGCCGCATTCCCGTTCGAAGTTCAGATTTATTTTCCAGTATCACTTTTATTTTTTCCATTACCAAATATAAGTGGTAGTTTCCATCAATAGGAAGCTATCACTATTTTAATTCTTTCTAGCCATTGCATATTTGTATTAGCTTTTAAGTTTCTTCAAGTTTGGTTGATCAAGAACATTGCAACTAGGTTTCTATTTTTAATGCTTTATTGTTTAATTATTATGCCATTTATTATTACTATGCAATTCTTCTTCTTCTTCTTCTACCTTTCTTCGTTTTTATTTAATATGTCTGGCTAAACCGTTAATCGGTATGTAATTGTCTAACCAAAAAGAATTCGATAGAACTAGGATAATATCTAAAATTAAGTTACTTTTCGGTTTCGATTTCTTAATATAAACAACTTTTGTTACGAGAGTAAGAGAGTATAAAATATTAGGATTAAGACCACGGGAGTGTGAGATCATAATCAGATAGCTGAAGCCGGGAATTATTTTAAATACAACGGAAGCGCTTTAAAACCAATTAGAACCTTTAGGTTTCCAAAAAGCATTTCTAACTTGAATTGACACAGCGAGAGCGCTCAATTAAACATAGGAGTATAGTAATAGGCAAGACCACGAGAGTGTGAGTTAACAACTTTTAAACCGACAGTTTATATGGAGAGATAACTTAACAAACCTTAATAAGCTGACCCTCTATTGAATTCGCGAAGGCGAATCAATTACGTATCGATATCCTTATTATTAATTTAACTTAATTAATTTCTCAACTTCTAAAACTAAAAATATCACCCGCCTTAGCTAAACATAGTAACACTCGATAGCGCTAGGTTTATTATCGAGTCTATGTGGGATCGATATCATTTATTACTACGCGATAGACTGTGCACTTGCAGTTAGTAACCATTAGACTCATAAAGTCATGACCATAGTGATGCTAAGGATCAAATATCCACAACTGGATATGTGTTTATGTTAGGTGGTGCACCAGTTGCTTAGAGTTCAAGAAAGGAGCTAGTAGTGGCATTATCATTATGCGAAATAGAGTACATAACTGCTTCTCTTTGTGCATGTCAAGCATCATGGATGGTAAATCTGGTCAAAGAGATTACATCTAAGATTTATGGAGCAATTACCATGAAGATCGACAACATGTTTGCTATTAATCGGGAAAAGAATCTGATAGTGCGTGGCAGAAGCAAGCACATTGAAACGAGGTTCCATTATCTTCGAGAGCAGGTAGCAGAATAGAAGATGAATATGGAACACTATAGAACTGAGAATCAGATTGCAGATATCATGACGAATGGAGTGCAGGTCGAAGTATTCAAGAAGCTAAGGTCTAGGGTGATATAGATAGCTTAGACACAATGAATTAAGTGGTGTGTTGAAAGTGTAACTCCTTGTGTCAGTTGTAAACACCCCAAATTTGCCCTCACCCATTCACACCATGGCTTGTGATCATTTCATAAGCATAAACTCAATCATAACATCTCATATCACATTTTTGATTCACTGCATAGATTCAAAGTCATTTGCATCTAGGGTTTGTGATCTGAGCAATCCAAGAGCTTCTTGAGCCACTCCAAAGGTCATCAATCACTTCAAAGGGGTCTATGTGTGTTCAAGTATCATATTATACTCTCTCAAAGTCAAGAATGTCAAAGAATCACAAGAACTGGGAATGGCATGGAAGCAGAGCCAGGTTTGACTGCACAGATGACCTAGAATTAGGGTTTTGGTTTCAAAGGCCATAACTCCAAATTTTTTGGTCATTCTTGTTTCTATTGGTCTCTATATGGTATAGGGAGTATGCATATCAATTTTCATGAAGAAATTCCATGGGGAAGTCACCTGATCAAGAGTTGACTTTCTGGACAAGTCAGTACAAAATCAGGGCATCTGAGGCCCCCAATGACCCAACCAAGGGGTGATCTTCATCATTTTGATTGCATATGATCTTTATTTGATCATAGAAGACATTGGAAGTTCACAAAATTGAGAAATTTCAAGTCTTTTGCAAAGTTGACTTTTTGGGCAAGTTTGACTTTTAATGAATTTGTCATTTTAGGCAACTTTTCAACCCTTACTTTTTGATTCAAAAAGGCTTCAAATGGAAAACTTTGGTCATGAAAGTTGTAGAATAGATCTTTCCCTTTTCAAAAAGTACAAGAACATGACCTAATTCATTTTGGATCAAAAGTTATGGCTCATCAAAGTTGGCAAAAATCACTAAATTTCAAGTTATGCACCAAATGGAAAACTTGCATTTTCTCATGCCAAGCATTCTATTGACCTCAAAATGACTTCTAAACTTCATCACATAATCATACATGACCTAAAAACAGAATTGCCCCAAGGAGTATCTCATTTTTGTGCTTTGATTTTCAAATGTTCATAAGTCATTTTTCATAAAGATGCAAAGAGGGATTTTTGGCAAAATCACCCTCCAAGGAATTATGTGATCACTAGTTGATTTCTATGCATTGCCATGACTAAATGAAGTTCCATACATCAAAATTCAGCAAGAATCATCTCATGTACATAGCACAAAATCACAAGAAAACACAAGTGGGCAAGTTGCAAGATCTAGCATAGCTCATGATCCACATGCTGCAGACATTCACAAGCAATCTAAGGGTCATCCTTGACCCAAGCTGAAGCAAGACAAGCCCTTGGACAGCTGCTGCCATAGCCCATGCTGCAAGTACAAACCACCTTGACTTTTTGGCCAAAACCCCCATACTCTTAGAACAGTAGGCAGCCACCTCTACCGAACTGCTCCATAGGCTACTCATACATCTTGGGAGTGTTATAGCAAGGCATTGGTCATTGAAACAAAGGAGAACACAGCCTTCACAAAAATCAGTCAAGAACTCCTCTTCTTCGAATCACCTTCCACAGCCATCAAACACCTAATTTCTCCTCACCAATCAATCATACACACTCAAGAGAACCAAAATCCACCATTAAAGTAGCTTGAAACCTCACAAATCCTGACTGTGGAATCTGCTGCACTAGAACACTTCTTCTCAAATCAGCCATCCACAAGAACTCTGAAGCATCTCATTGAGTTCAAGAGGGTCAAAGAAGTTCATTTGCACTAGTGGGAGACTCTGGAAGCTCACCATTGAAGCTTTCCAGCTCAGGTATGTCCAAGAACTCTTTTTCTCAGAACTTGTTTTTCTTGTCATAAAATGAAAGTGTATGTTGTGCTGATCATAATGATGTGCTTGGAATTGAAAATGAGTGAAAAATGAGGTTTTATTGATGCTCTGAAATTTCTCCCGTGAAAAGTGTTTGCTTCGATTTGCCTAATTCTTGAAGTTTAAATGTTGTTTGAGGGATGATTTGTGTTCTAGGATGTTAGAGGATCATTTTTCTGTGTTTAATTTGAAGTGGGGTGGCTTGTGTTGAAACCTAGGGTTTTGGTTCGCCGGAGAAGACGACCGGAAGTCTTCTCCGGCCACCTGAGAACCATTAACCCTAATCCCTGTAATTAATTGGTGTTTGAATCTAGTGCGTTGGATCCGTTGACTTAGGCTGACTGGCGCGCGTTTGTGTGGCCCAGATGCATCCATTTTGCCCTAATCTCCATTAACTTAATTAATCCCATTTAATTAATTCATAAAACCTGATTTAAGCCAGAAATGATCCTGACCCTTGATTCACGCGCCAAGTCAATAGCTTCCTCCCAACTTTGAATCTGATGCGTTGGATGTGAATACTTTTCATTTTCTTTAATTTTTATTTCATTTATTTTGTATTTCTTTCTCCATTTTATTAAAAATAGCAAAATCAACTTAAAAATTCTGAAATTTTTTTATACAAACTTCTATTTAATTTCAGAAACCAAAAATATTTTTATTTTTATTTTTAGCATTAAAAAATATTTTTAAATCATTTAAAAGTTTATTTTTAATTAATTAATGAGAATTAATTAATTAAAAATACTTTTAAGTATTTAAAAATCACCAAAAAATTCATGAAACATTTAAAACCATTTAGAAACATTGTCCAACCCTCAAACCAAATTTCTTTTTTGATCTTGATGAATTTTGATAATTTTCCATGGAATTAATTCATTTTCAAAGCATTATTTTGGTCCAAACTTCAAAAAATCATTTCTGCCTAACCATTGAGAGTTGGACTTTGATTCTTTTTGCATTGTGTTTTGCATGTCATGTAGTTTGTGAGGTTAAATTGGCATGATTTGATCCTTCATTTTCAATTTGTTTGACATTTTTCTTTTTAAGGTACCCTAAAACCCTAGCCAACTTAGGAAATTCATAACCCTAATTAGGTTAAGAGTTAGAACCCCTCCTTTGGGCAGTGAGTTAGTATAGGTTTAGGGATCCTTTGAGTGCATTTTCATTTTTTTATCTTGATGTTTGCTTCTGATTTTGGTTTTTGTTTGAGGCATTGATCATAAACCCTAATTTGAGCTTCCATTTGCATTCATCTTGCATTTGCATTCATACCTTGACTTGCCATAGCATTTTGTACATCCATTTGGTTCATTTGACATCTTAAGACATATTGAAAGCATGTTTGATCATTACATCTTGCATTTTCCATGTTGTATGCCATTTGCATTTCATAACTTTTCATGTATGATCATGGTTCTTAACTTGTTTCATTTGCATCCATAAGCTTGTATGATCATTCCCATGCCTTGTTTCATGTTTGTATCATCTCATAGCATCATTATCATTTCATATGTGCTTCTGGTTTTGATTTACATCATGCCATTTCATTTCATTTTGCATTGCATTGCATTCCTTTCACTAACTTTTCAGATGGTAAGCAACTTTGAGAAGTGAATTTGCCTTCACTTCTCACAATTTCTTTTCATCTCTTTTATGCATCCTTGCTGCATTTTTGTTATGTGTTTGAGATTGAGCTTGCTCTTTCTTCTTCATCTTACTTTCTTTCTTCAAGTGACTTGTCTTCTTAAATGAAGCAAGTTACTTTGCTTCTCCTGATCCTTTCATCTGCTTTCTGGTGGTTCCATTGAAGATTCTTCTTGCAAACCTCACAAACCTTAGGAACCACCAAGCATGACAATGATTAGGGTTTTGATTAGTCTCCCCACTTAGTTTTACCTTTGTGTCTCATTGAGTCTTCTCTTCTCATCTCATAATCAGGGACTAAACCCTAAAGGCTTTAAGGCTTTGTGATTAAGCTTATGCCTGCATCCTTCTATTAGGATGGAGTGTATAACTTTAATCCTAAGTGTTAAACCCTTAATGTGTTTAAATCTCTTAATCAATTCACTTAATAATCATCAAGACATCACACTTGTAACTTGGGCCTTGCATTAGGGTTCTAATTCTTCCTTAATTGGTTAAGAAGGACTAACCTTAGTGTTAATGGACAAGTCCCCCTCAAGTTGTCTTACAAACCCTAAAAATCACTTCATCATCATATCATTAAATAAAATCCACTTAATAAAGGCTTGTTTTGTCATGAGTTTAATTCCTAATTATGGATTAAGTTGAGGAGCTTTCCTCAGCTTAAACATTCTCATCTATTATCCTTCTATTAGGATGGTGTAATGGGTCTGTTTAATCCTTGATTATGGCTTAACCTCATTACTCAACACTAAACAAAAACACCAAAAACATCTAAATAACCACAAGTAGGTTAATGATCTTAATCCTGCATCAAAGGTGATTAAGTGTGAGAAGCTGACTTCACACTTAAGGTATTCTCATTACCCCTAATCAGAGGGAAGATGTGATGAGTTTACTAAATCCACTGGTTTAGGCTTAAGCTCATTAACTTATGACAAACTTTCAAAAGCAATAAAAGACTGAAAACACAAAAAACAAACAATAATCGTCTCCTTCGGGATTCTTTTCTCATCTCATTCACTCATAAACGAGAACTCGCTTCTTCCGTCTAATGCAAGACAGTTTGCATCTGTGCCAGACAGATCATACACTTGAGCATAGGCAAGCAAGCAGTTCACCAGTCAATCTATCTTTCAGTCTCTTTGGGTCGAACTACGGTGTTCTGACTTCCTCATTGCACGAGAGGATACGTAGGCATAACTTAACAGTTATCGAACAAAAGTCTCTGTATATTCCCCCTCTTTCCAGCTTTATTCTTTTAGCCTCATTATCATGAGCATTTCACTCTTGTCCTTACACTGACACTGTATATATTACACTTTACACTTCTTTTACACTGACACCTGTACACCTTTTCCAGCTCTCTTATACACAGATTGCACTGACACTACCCCTTTAAAACACAAATCTTTTAAGCGTGGATCCCGTCGAGTACGGCGGACAATCTGGGTGCTAATACCTTCCCAGGTTGTAACCAACCCCCTTTCTCAGTCTCTCTGGTTCGCAACCGTCTTATCCATATCTTTCTAGGCCTATGCAGCATTGCCTTTCCTCCGGGATAAAAATGCCTAGCTGGCGACTCTTTTCTTTTCCAGTGAGTTCACTGCTGTGTGTTCTCATTGTTCTTTTCGCCGACCGTTCGCGTCTGTAACCCATTTGACCCGGCTTCATTTGGTGGGAGCGACATCAGTTTTAATTTAGATTTGATTTAAATCTAAAATATATAAATTTGATTTAGTTCCAAAATAGGTATTTTGGGATTTTAGCTTTGGGAGAAAGCTAACCTAAATCTATAAATAGGGAGTAAACCTTATTTTGTATTCATTCGATCACATTGTATTCACAGAATTCCGCAATTGCAGAGTGAATAAGAAATATTTTCCACAGTTGTGGGCAGAAAGGTTTTTGCAGAATATTCATCTTCTTCTTCCTTAAACCGTAACTATTTCTCTTCTCAATTTTTTTCTTTTAATTTCCGTTGTGAAACAATCTTGTTCATCAATATTTATTGAAATTCTCCATAGGTTTTGGGGGATTTCCAACAAAAAGGACCACAAACATTTGAATTAACTACATATGAGAAGTGTCGCTCCCCGGACTCTCGTCCCGGTGCAGACGCGGACGGTCGACGATGTTGGAGGTTGAAGGTTGAATAGAGTCGCCAGCTAGGCATTTTTATCCCGAAGGAAAGGTTATGCTGCATAAACCTAGAAGGGTATGGATAAGACGGTTGCGAACCAAAGAAACTGAGAAAGGGGGTTGGTTACGACCTGGGAAGGTATTAGCACCCAGATCGTCCTTCGTACTCGATGGGATCCACGATTACTTGATTGTGTTTAAAAGGGGATAGGGTATGTGCTGACTGTGTTTGAAAAGCTAGGAATGAAAGTATAGTGTGTCAGTGCAAAAAGAGAGTGAAATGCTCAAGACTGAGGTTTAGAAAAGAGAAACTAGGAGGAGGAGAGGGGGAAGACAAAGAGACTTTTATTCAATAACTGTTAAGTTATGCCTACGTATTCTCTCATGCAATGAGGAAGTCAGAACACCGTAGTTCGACTCAAAGAGACTGGATGATTTTGTGTGAACTGCTTGCTTGTCTATGCTCAAGTGTATGACTAGTCTGGCTCGAGTGCTAATTGTCTTGCATTAGACGGAAGAAGCAAGTTCTCATTTTCAGAGTGAGTGTGATGAGAAAAGAATCTTGGAGGAGACGATTATTGTTTATTTTTGCGTTTTCAGTTTTTTATTGTTTTTGGTGTTTTGCATAGGATAATGAGGTTAAGCCTAAATCAAGGGTTGTAAACTCATTATATCCTCCCTGATTAGGGATAATGAGACTACTTAAGTGTGAGATGAGGATATCAACTTAATTACCATGATGATATAGGATTAAGTAATGAGTTTAATCTCTACTCAGGGATTAGTGAACTCATTACATCATCCTAAGAGAAGGATGATAGATGAGAACACTTAAGCTGAGGAAGACTCCTCAACTTAATCCATGGTTAGGGATTAAATTCATCAGATAACAAACCTTTATTAAGTGGATTTTAATTAGAGGGTGAGACTAAGAAATGTGTTTTATGTTTGTAAGACTAGCTTGAGGGGGGCTTGTCCATTAAACACTAGTGTTAGTCCCTCTTAACCAAATGGAAGAGATGTAACCCTAATATAAGGCCCAAGTTACAAGCTTAACTCTTAATAGTTATTAGGTGTTTTGATTAAGATGTGTAAACAAATTAAAGGTTTAACACTAAGGATTAAAGTTATACACTCCATCCTAAGATAAGGATGCAGGCATAACCCTAATTCAAAGTCCTAAAGCTTTAAGTGTTTAGCCTCTGATTATGAGATGAGAAGAGAGACTCAAAGGTAAAAAGCTAGGGGAGACTATATACAACCCTAAAATTATCATGCTTGGATGTTCCTATGGTTTGTGAGGCTTAAAGAGAAATATCTTCATATGGCCACCAAGGAAGAGAAGCAGATGAAAAAGAGAAGAGAGAGGCGAATAGGTCACTTACTTCTTGAAGAAGATAAGTAACCTAAAAGAAAGAGAATGAGAAAGGAGAGAACACAAGTGAAGCAAGTTCACTTTTCAAAGACATGTAAATATGCAAATGAAAAGATGAGAAGAGGTTGGATGTGAAGGCAAATCCACATCCCAAACAACTTACCATAAGCCCCTGAAATGTTAGTGTGAATGCATAAGATGCAAAGCAAAAGGAAATAAAGCTAATGAAGGTGCAAAGACCAAAACCAGAAGTGCAAACATGACGCAAATGTGTCATGAGATGATGCAAAGACATGTGAGATGGTTATGAATGATCATACAAAGGATGAGATGCAAAGAGAAGCATGAAAGAAGCTTAGAAACACATGGATGTACATGAGATGTAATGAATGCAAAGCATACCAAATGAATGAAGAAATGATCAAGCAATGTTCTTACATGTCATAAGATGTCTAAGATGACATACAAATGCTTGGAATGGCATGGCAAGTTCATGTGATTGAGATATGCAAAGATGAATGCAAATGAACATGAGAAATTAGGGTTTTATGAATGTATGAGATGCACATGATCAAAACAAAAGCATACATCATGATAAAAATTTGAAAATAAACTCAAACAAATCCTAAACACATACAAGAACACTCCCCAAAGGTAGAAGTCAGAAGCTAAACCTAGAGAAAGATATGAATTTCCTAAGTTAGCTAGGGTTTTTGGGTGATTCTAAGGGAAAACTGCTAAACAATTTGAAAATGCAATGCAAAATTATGAGTTAAATAACCTAGATACTAGATGCAAAGTATGAAACAATGCAAGAAGAACCAAATGCAAACTCATCATGGTTGATCAGAAATGAATTTTTTAAGTTAGGGTTAGAAAAATGTGAAATTTGGAAACCTAATTCAAAGTAAATTGTGAAAACATGATCAAACCTAAAAAGAAATTTGTGTGATGGGTTTGTAAATTGTTCTAAATGTATGAGAATGCTTCATGATTTTTTTTGTGATTTTTAGATACCTAAATGTATTTTTAATTAATTAAAATCAATTAATTAATTAAATAAAACATTTAAATGATTGAAAAATACATTTTTAATGCAAAAATTAAAAATAAAAATATTTTTGAGTTTAGAAAAATATTTGAAATGAAAATGCAGAAAATGGTGATTTTATAAATATTTTTGCTATTTTTAATAATTATATGAAAATAAATATTAAAAATAAAAAGAAAAATGAAAAGTATGCAAAATCAATGGCCATGATTTGAAGTTGGTGACTTGGCGCGTGTTTGTGTGGCTGAGATTCACTCTGAGCTAATTAACTTAATTAAACTAATTAATATTAATTAAAATGGATTAGGGTTTTAATGAAATGATCTGAGCCCTTTACGCACGCGGGAAACATGATCCTAGGGTCAGAATTCAAACTGGCTTAATTAATTGTGGATTAGCCCTAATCTTTTTTAGGCAACCGGAACAGTGTTCCGGTCGTCTTCTCCTGCAACATAAAATCTTATCTCTCTCCCTAGGCCACCCCAAGCTCTCTAAAGCTCCAGAATCACTCATCTAACATCCCTAAACAAGAATCAAGCATCAAAAACCATTTATATTTCATGAATCAACTGAATCGAATCAAAAAAGCTTTGGGTTAAAAATTTCAGAAGCACGATACACACTTATTTCTCAATCATTTTCAAAAATAAAGACATCACAATGATCAGGGAAGCATACTCTTTCACATTTTAACTTAAAATAAGAGTTCTGGAAAAAAAGTTCTTGGTGACTACCTGAGTTGAAGCTTTTCAGTTTGGTACTTTCTGGACCTCTCCTTGATGCTAATCCACTCCACTTGATCCCCTTGTGCTTCTGAAAGGCTTAGAACAAGTTTGTTTTGGCTGGTTTGAGTGTTTCAGTTCTGATGAAGCAGAATTCGTGTTTGTGTTTGAGTGGTTTTCAAGACATTGTGAAGGGTGGGAAATGATCTATGAGTGATATGGAGATGAATGGTAAAGAGAGTTTGGAGTTTGAGTGGTTGTGCAAAGAGTTTCTAAGGAATGAAGTTTTTGAGGATTTTTGTGATTATGAGTGTATGGCTTTTTTCAGGCTTGAATGTTGTGATGTTTGAGGTCCTTAGGGTTTGCATAAGATGTACTGATTGGCCAGAGAGTTGTTGTGGCATAGTGTGATTGGTATGGTGTGTTTTGCAAAAAAAAGTCAAGATTGTGTCATAGAAGGCATGGCTGTGGTCAGAGGTGTTTTTATGGCTTGTCCTGCCTCAACTAACTTTGTGGGGGGCCTTTGGATTAGATTTGAGGATATGTAGTGCTTAATTCATGAGATAGAAAGACTTTTGCAATTTTCCCTCTTTGGATTTTCTTGAAGTGCAAGGCATGAAAACTTGTGATTCTTGGCACAATTCTGATTAAGCAATGTTGCATTATCATGTTATGATGCTTAGAAGTCAATTAGAGGTCACAAGAAATCTTAAAACTTGGTTTTGCAAAAATCCCTCTTTGGCACATACTTGAAAATTATAAGAATTTTCCCAACTTTGAAACATCGTATCTTGAGTTCTAGGATGAATCAAGAGGATTTCTTGTAATTTTTTAAAATGGGAAGATCCAATCTACAACTTTCATGTTTGAAGATTTTTCATTTGAAGCCTTTTTGATCAAGAAAGAGGAGGTTGAAAATCTTTCCCAAAATGGAAAGTTTTCATTACAAGTCATGTCCAAAAATGGAAAGTTTGCAAATGGCTTGACATTATTAAATCTTGTGAACTTCTAACCACTTTTAAGATCAAATAAAGATCATAGAACCTCAAAATGATGAAGATGACCCTTTGGTACCATTGGTGGTGGCCTCAGATGCCCTGATTCTGACTTTTCTTGCACAATAAGTTACCAGTTGATCAGATGACTTCCACAATGAATTTCTTCATCAAATTTAGTACACATGATTCTTATAACATATAAAGACCAATAGAAACAAGAATGACCAAATAATTTGAGATTAAAGGCCTCAAACCCAAAACCCTAATTTTAGGTCATCTGTGTAGAAACTACTCAGTCTGCCTCTATGCCTTTGCAATGCTTTGTGATTTTTTGACTTTAATGAACTTTGGGGAGCATATTATGATCATAGAACACTCATGGAGCCTCTTGACAAGCTTCAAGGCCTTTGAAGTGGCTCATATCACTTCTTGGATTACTCATATCACAAACCATAGGTGCAGTTATGCAGATGAAACAAATATGCAACGTAATATGATATGCTTATGCAATGCTATATGAAAGATCACAAGCCATGGTGTGAGAATAAGTGAGGGAAAATTTAGGGTGTTTACAGGAAGACATGACTTGAAAGCATTCTTGGATTGCTTCCCCACCAAGAACCCTTCACAAAGTTTCTTAGGCATTGAAAGCATTGACATACCAATCACCATTTCTTGTGACACTACTTGATTGAATGATCTGAAATTTAAATGACCAAGTCTCATATGCTACAACCAACTTTGTTAGTTTTCAACCATAACTTACATGCATTGAATTTCTATATAGCATATTAGAGTCTTTAATGTCTTATTTTTTTGACAAAACATGCCTAAAAACTAGCTTGTTTGTTGGATAAAAAAAACCAATTGCCTAATTCTTTATTATTACTGAGAATCCTTTCTTAATTAGTTGACCAACCCTCATAAGGTTACATTTCATACCTGGCACATATAACACATATTCAATTATTGTTGACATGCCATTTCTTTTTGTACTAACCATATTGCTTACTCATTCTGTTTATAGTGATTGCTATCAACAAGTATGATCTTACTTCTTTTTTACTCATCAAACTTAATCAACCATGACTTATGAACATTCATATGATTTGAACAATTTGTGTCAAATAATCAAGTCTTTGAATATGCATACTCATCTGAAACTACAACCATGGAGACCGTGTTTTCAGAACCATCTGACTCATCATGTGTTATCATTGCTTCACCACCATCTTTATCTTTAGAGACTCTTTTCCCTTTGTTGTACCAACAGTACTTGGCCATTTGACCCCATTTCTCACAATTAAAACATTGAATATTCTTCTTATCATTTTTTCTTTATGACGAGGAGTCCTTCATCTTTTAGAAGATTAAGGTTTTTCATCATTTTTCTGCTTTTGAGGATCAGGTTAAGAACCCTTCTTGTAATTGTTTTTGTCAAATTTTCCATTAAGCTTTCCACTTCCATTGTGCTTCTTCTAGGATGAGCATGCAAAGCTTGAATGGATTCTTAAAATCCTCTTCTTTCAACAAACTCACATCTCATGAGCTTCCAAAGAACCTATTATGTCTTCCAACTTCCTTGTGGGAAAAACACTAGATTCTTGAATGGCGTTAATAAAATGATCAAAGTGAGAGATCAAGGATTTCACCACCTTCTCAATTATCATCTTGTTTTTGATTGTTACACCACAACCTTTCATCAACTAAACA
This sequence comes from Lathyrus aphaca, assembly GCA_963966055.1. NCBI lineage: Eukaryota > Viridiplantae > Streptophyta > Magnoliopsida > Fabales > Fabaceae > Lathyrus > Lathyrus aphaca. The sequence continues at coordinate 227,789,621 of OZ014520.1, read as the reverse complement.
AGATTTCGCACCTTGGACACAAAGGCTGCAACTTTCTCAGGTTCTCCCATTTGTAGCAACTCATACTGCCTACGTAAAGAATGTAACTTTAAGCTTTTAACTTTATCAAATCCATTGTAGTATTTAACAAGAATATATCATGCCTCTATTATGATCTATTCGACCAAAATTCGCACCATCAACTGCATATTGGATGTAAAATGACGCCTTACATTCTTTCTTCTTAGAATCCTTGTAAAGATTGTGTTGAGCTTCAGATATGTTTGCTACAAGCTTAGAAGCGCCATTGGTAACCACCTCAAGAGTATCTTGAAAGCCAAATAGAGACTTCATCTGCTTGTGTCAGCGGTCCCAATTGTTTCCATTAAGAATTGGAAGAGAGTGTGGAATGTTATCATGACCAACATCTTCGAAATAGATGTAAGTCACCACTTAAGAAAACACAATTTTTTCACACGAGAAACAAAGGGTTTAAGATACAAATATTTTACTGCAAACATTAGTTGCACTCAAATGGGAGAAAATATTATTGAGGGAGTAGAAAATTTGGAAGTGTAATATTGGAATTGAGTAGTAACGACATTACACTACAACAAATCACGCTTTTCATGACGAAGATTTCACCTCGAATAATAGAAAACTGAGGTATAAAGCAAAGGCGCACAATTTTTTTTTATTTAAAAAAATAAAAAAATATATAAATTACCTCAATTTTAAAATAACCTAGGTGAAAGAACAATTCAGTACAAGCTTCGATTCCCAGCTATCGCAGTTTATGATTTTATTTGTTTATAAGTGTAAATAAAATGTTCTAACCCTTCGGTTTTCTATTTAACCGATGTATAAAATAATAAGATTTTACTATAAAAGCACTCGTTAAGTAGATTTTACTATATTCCTTACATATATGAAGCTCTGCCTCAAACTCGCAAGCATCATTTTTCAGGATAGATTGCAAGAGAGAGAAATATTCAATAATCTTCTATCTTGAACAAAACATTTTTTTTTAATAATCCTCAGTTAAAGAAAGATACTCAGTTGACAGATTGCAAGTGCAGAAAAGAATTCTTGCTTCAAGTTACCCAAAGAAAGGAGCTTAACCAACAATGAAGTGAGCTCAACCTTTGAGAAGAGCTTAGTTAATAAATTTGCAAGTTCAGAAAATCATTCTAGTTTCAAAACAAATTGTTTTAATGGGTAGCAACAAAATTTGGATATCACCAAAGATTTGTTGTAAGCAATATTTTTTAATATTAAGTGTAAACAATGTATTTTCAAAAAAAAACAAAATCACCTCAGTTTTCTTTATCACCGAGGTGATAGCTAATATAAAACCTCAATTTTATTGTAAAACCGAGGTGGTTAGTAAGCATATTTTACTTTTAAAACACTCGTTAAATAGATTTTACCATAATACTAAATTATATGTAGCCGCCCCCAAAGAGAGAAAATATTCACCACCGTCCATTTCTATCATGAGTTGCTACTACATATTTTACAATATATTTTTAATATTATGTATAAACAATGTAAATAAAAAAAACAGCTTATCCACCTCGATTTTCTTTTGGTCGAAGGGATAATTAAGTGTTTTTTTACTAATCGTTCTTAAACAAATATTTGTTGTCCATTTAATATTTATCAACACTCAAGAATTTGTCATTAGTGATCTGCGTGAAAGCCTAGGGACATTTGTTATAAAAGCATGCTAAATATTGAAAATCTAACCTAAATGAAACATGAAGCGCTTGAAACATAAAGACGTTTGGAAAAATTCTCTAATATGGATTGCAAGAGCAGAAAATTACTTGAGTTTAAGGTTTGTTTTCTTAAATATTTATTTGAGTAAAAAATCATATATTTGAATATTGATTTTATTTATTCAACCCTTAATTTGTTTTGCTTCAGAATCAAATGCATGCAAGATCCGAAGAGACAAATCTTGCACCCAACATTTGATCTTCCCCAAGAATCAATAATTCGAAGATCTAAAATCTAGATCTTCTGCGAATTTGATTTTTACCTTGTTCTTTAGGAAATTTGACATTTATTTTAAACAATGTAAAACTTTGTGTAAATAATGTAACAATTTAAAATATATATATATATATATATATATATATATATATATATATATATATATATATATATATATATATATATATATATAATCCCTCGATTTTCAAGATAAACCGGGATGAAATATACACTAGTTTTGAAAATAATAAAAATTTTGTTGTTGGGGTTCGAACCAATGTACATTTAACTTTATCTCTCGATTTTAATAACACCGAGGTGATAAGTTGTGAGTTATCATGTCACTCTTCATTAGCTCGCTTCTATAGTCGAAATATTATGCATTTCGTCCTATGTAACAGACAATTTTTTTAATAGTGTTACTACCAATGTGTTTATACACAAGATGAGGTTACTTGAGCAAGAAACAAGTAACTAACTTCTCCATTCAACCACATTCTACCTGATTTTAACTTCTATATCACATAATGTTGGATTATCTCACAATAAGTAACTAACTTCTCCATTCAACCACATTCTACTTGATTTTAACTTTTAAATCACATAATGTAGATTATCTCACATCAATCCTGATTTTGATAATCAATATCAAACATAAGAATTATATCATTTTTAATAAAGAGTTGTTGTCAGAGTGAGTTTACCGTTTGAAATACTTAAAATTTATTTTATTTGTGTATAATTAATTTTGACATGTTTGACTTATAAGTATAAATGTGATTTTGTGTAAAAAAAAGTATAAATGTGATTTTTAAACTGAAATGTATTGTTCTAACCCAGTAAAAATTTCTTTAAACACAAATTATTTTATCTTTAAATCAAATTTTCAAAATCAATATCTTTTCATCTTAAAACAAAATACATGCTTAGCAATGACACCAAATTGACAACGGATTCGTAACATCTTAAAATTAAATTTAGACGTTAAATTTTCTTCTGTCTTTAATTATAAACAACCATCCTTTCTCTTCGTTCTCTTTGAAGATAAGAGACAGCATAATCATGTGGTACACTGGATTGTGCAGCACTGGATTGCAATTCACATGCACACATAAAAGTACATACTATATAATTCACCATTTCTACTGTCACTATTTTGTATCGATATTAATATACATATACTGCCAAAAACGCTATTATCGTGCTATTTTGTCGTCTCACCTCGAAAAATCAAACACTTGTCACAAGTCACACTAGTTTTTTTTTTTTTTTAAGAACAAAATCTGCATTCAAATTTTACATTGATAAAATAAAATTAAGCATTAAAACATAAATCAATGCCAATAAATATTACTATTAGTTTAATAGATGTATGTTGCTTCATTGATTTCAGATCCAATAGCTGGCCAAAATTGTGCATTTTTCACCTTTGATATGCTTTCCAACACACTCAATGGAGTTACATTCCCAACTACTGTCACCTTCTTTGCAGCAAAATCTATGTTAAAAGAACTAACTCCTGCACATATATACACACAAATCAACAATATTAACATCTCATATATGTAATGTGAATCAAATTCTTTACCTTGCATTTTAGATATGTGTTTTCTTAGCTTCCCTTCACACCCTTTGCAATGCAAAGAAACCCTTAGTACTACAACCTGCTCAAATATACAAGATTCACGGACATAAACAAAGACACAGGAACACAAATACGAACATTATATATAACACTGACATTAACGCATCGATACCAGCAATAATTTGAAAAAGATTAAACATGAAGTCTTAGTGTATACATGAAGATAAAAGAAAACTAACCTGGTCAGGTTTAGATGTAAGATTGGCTTCATCTTGACCACCAAAAACTTCATCGTTTTTCTTAACAACCTTACTCAATGTCATAATAGGACCATAATCTGAAGAACCGTCAAAGTTAGCTTTATCACTGAGCAAAGATCTAGTTGAACCGTGTGGAGTGATTGAATTTGAATCAGCAGGTAATTTAACCAATCTCCTTTTCAGAATAGAATCAACTGGCTTAGAACTTTTGTTGACATGTTCAGCTACGACGTTATCTTCTGTACTTTTTTTCTTCTTCTGCTCATTAACTTTACTTCCATTTGACTTTGAGGAAGTAAGAGAACTTTTCTTCTTAGGGTCAATGGGTGGCTGAGAAGAAGAACATGGAGCAGTGATAGTTTTGGAAGTGCTTCTTCTTGAATCATTGATAATAGGATTATGGCGATCAATGACTCTTCCACCTAGTTGAATGGCATTGGAAGAGGAACATGAAGCTTGTTCCATGCTAAGACATATTGCTGTTGATGCTTGTGAAGCACAGAAGATATCCATTCTTTTCATCTTTTGGATAATGAAAACAAGAATATGTGGTTCTTAGAGTATCTGTTGGTAGCTTTGCAGAGAGAAGGTGGTGATGATATAATAAAGAGAGAAAACTGTTTCCAATGTAGTACAAAATAAAAGCTTCGTTGGCACTGATTGATTTTTGTTTTTTTTGGGACAGAGAGTAGATAGAGGAAGTTAAGCCTCATCTAAGATTTATCTGCACTCTCGACAAACGGACAACAAATTGCACCGTTATTCCTTTTAAATAAAAAAATCTATTTTCTTAACATCACGACAAGTGATTTAAGAGATACAACATTTCTATGCATGAATCTTTGAACTGTGAGTTGATACTTTTGTCACTCGATTTGTTGTGGGGACCTGAACTATAAATAACATACCTAAAATAATAGGAACAAATAAAGGTTGTTCACATAGTTGTCAATTGTTTTAGCATGTCAATAGGAATGATGCACGTGCCTTACAAACAAAATGTCATAAAAATGAATCAATGCAAATTTGAAAAGATTGCATGGAAATAGATGAATGTCCTCCATGACCATATCCTTATTGATGTTTTTTTGCAGTCTATTACAATGTGTGGGGATAGGGGTTGTAGGATCACTAAGTTAATGTTACAAACACATCAAAATGAAGTGATCTTTTATGAGATACAACCAACATTTCTATTGCTTTAAAGAATGAAAATGATGTATAATGAGTACACAAAATTAAACTATCTCACTCACTCTAAACGTTTGTTTGTGAATTGTGAATTAATCTGTGCATACTTTTCTGTGCCCATAGCTCTAAAGGCCCAATTTCTTTTTCCAATCTGGCTGGATTGAGAACAATATTATATCTTATTCACACTCCCAGCCCGTGTCTTTGCATACCCCAAACCATTTTTTTAGTACTTTTTATCAATTGAATTCTGGTGGGCCTTCTGGACCTATCTCAAAGGGTAAGAAGAAGAAGGAATCTATTTGTCACCCCACTCATTTTTGGCACCCCTAGAATTAATAAAAAGACCAAATTGATCCTGCAAGAAAACATATTCACATTTCACATATTGTCGGATTTTTTTTTAAATTTACGATACCGGAAATTTGGATTACACTACCGGATATTTGAAATTTTACTAGTACCAATTTTTCCTAAATTATCGAAAATTTCAAAAAAATCCGGTAATATTTACCTGATATTCCAAAATTACCATTAATTATTTTCTGGAGATTTGAAATTTACGGTAGCTCATTTTTTATGCTTTCCTTCCGGTAATTTGAAATTACTAGTAGCGTTTTTTTTTCTTTTCCGGGAATTTCAGATTCCCGGTAGTTTATTTCTTTTAGGCAAATTTTTTGTTTAAAATGTGTTTTTTTTTTTGCAGTGAGGACTCGGGTGTTGATGGTACCCCAAGTGGGAGGACGTGTGACTTGGCTGCAACTGGTAGGGGAGGGTACAGCCACTCCTGATGTCGAGGCTTCTCATATACGAGTTGGACGTGTGGTCCCTACCGGTTCACACCGGAAGAGGATGGCTAAGTAGTGAGGGCATTTACAGACACCTCACACCGTTAGGAGACGTGGAGGTGTTTCTTCACAGTAGGTCATTGAGGAGACTGTTAGAGTATCAGCTAAGGGCGTGCAGGAGGGTGTTGAGACAGATGTTCCGGTGGAGGATGTTGTTAGGGATGTCGTAGAGGAGAATTCCAGAGTATCAGCTGAGGGCGGGTAGGAGGATGATATTGATGATACTAGAGGGGCTGCCGGTACATGAGACGTAGAGGAGACCATTCAAACGGATGTGACGGTTCCTTCGACCGAGCCATCCATACACACGGAGCCAGGATTCCCTGGTGGGTCGATTGATAGGTCTGTGCTTACAGAGTACAGTGAGCACATAACTTTGTGTCTATGGTAGAGGGGGTTATATGGTTTTTACGTTTAATTTTAACATTTGTTTACTAATGCATAAATTGTTTATGTATTAATAAATTTAGCTATTGGTTGGTGTCACAGGTGTGACTTGTACTGAGAGTCCAGTCTCAAGATGCGAAGATGAAAGGTTTCCATCGTATTCCCTTACCTGATGTTGGGAGGACGATTGTGAGCATTTCCCATAGATATGTGATAGGAGGATCCATACCTATACACCAGGGGAGCCACGGGCGAAGAGGTGGAAGGCGAGGCAGAAACACCTTGGAGGCATACTTGAGTACTAGAGGAGATTGGATGCGCTGATCGCAGATGATGTTATCTGGACACCCAATGACAAACATATAATCATACGTGCGTTTTAGGAGTCATCATTATACTCCGGCTATATATGGTGGGAGATTTTGATTGTCAGGAACCTGCCAGAGAGATGTCTGCGTCAGTTTGGGTACATTCAGACCATACCACCAGCAATTTCAGATACACCCTCTGAGGGTATTGATAGGTGGTTTCAAACGCACTTCATCAGTTCTGCTCGTACCATTGTTGATAGATCTACACCTGTGCAATATCCATCACAGTGTGAGGATTGCTACTTGGAGTGGTTTCTCATTGTATCCCATCCACGCATCACTCCACCGACGGCTGAGGAAACACCTTCAGAGGATGTAACTTCTGGTGGCCAGGAGCCTATTGGTGATGCACCTTCTCCTTCTCCTTTTATTCCAGTACAACATCATGAGACCGCGCAGCGATTTATAATGATAATAGTGTTGGCTGATGAACTCACGCACTTGGTAGAACCTGATGGTAGTATTGTTGCTGGATTAGCTAAGATTGCACACTTAGCCCGTGGGGGCCTATTTAGTATTATTTTTATTTCTAGATGATTTGTATATTGTTGTATTATATGTATATTATGGCTTAACAATATATTATTATGTATTTATTTATTCCCTTACACTGTACTGATCTTGATTAAAAAACTTAAATAAATAAAAAAAACATTACAACATAGTTAATCGATATTAAAAACCTAAACACTACCAGATGCTTCAGGGCGTTTCAGCATCACAATTATTTCATCAAATGATCTTGCCAGCTGCACATTTAATGCCAACAGACCCCTTGTTAGCCTACAACGAAATAATCTCCACATTTTGCTAATGTCTTCATCGCTCTTCAACTCAATTTGATTATTTTTCCCACTACCATCCCCCTAATCCTCCTGAAACTCAATCTTCAACATCTTTCTATTCTCACCATCAGGCAACAATTCCTTCAACTTCGAAGTCAGGCTGACAAAGGAGGTAGTGTCATCCGAGAGCATGAATTCGACAGGTTGAGAACCTCTCTTGAAGTAAACTTCTGCCTTAATTAAAAATGCTGGAATAGCCATTTTTCATATGTTTAACCACAAGACCTAACCCCTTTATACAAGTGTGCAACAATTCTGGACCACACAAACTGTCCGTGCAATCACAACCATAAAAAATTGTCGGCAAAATCTCAGTCGTTTAAATAAAAAACCCCCTAAAATTATGCCTACCGGGAATTTCACAGGATTTGAAATTCCCTATATCAAACTGTATTTTTCAAATATCCGGTTTCATGGCAATATACTGGGAATTTTAAATTAATGGTATACCGGTAATCTCAAATGAACTACCGGGAATTTGGTTTCATACTGGAAACTTTTTTATGCCTACCAGGAATTTGATTCGGAAATTGTTTGTAAAATTTTTTGGGGCATTTTTGCCATTATGTAAATTTGCGGGGGGGGGGGGGGGGGGGGGGGGGGAGTGGGGTGCCAAGAATGAGTGGGGGGTGGCAGGTAGATTCTTCAAGAAGAAGTTATCAATTTCTTTAGTGGGGCCTCATTCGAATATGAATTGTGATTTCGAGTGCCTCTCACCTTCGGTTTAAAATAATTAAGCTACCTCCCACACCCTCTCCTCCTTTCAAAATCTGTTGATGTGAAGGGTATAAAAGGTTTATTGTTGAAAGATTTAGTTGATTCTTCAATTGAAGGAAAAATTTCAAACTCTCCTTTTAAACCTGCCTCAGAGAAACAGGCCAATGACCTTTCCACTCCTCATATGGATTCTGATATTGCTAATCTTCTAACTCCTATTGATTTTTGTTTACATGATAGTATTCCTCAGTCTTTTATTGAGGAGGGCTTGAGTTCATAGATGTTGTTGCTTTTCCCTATCTTTCTTGTTAGTGAAGTTCTATTCCTATATCACCTAGGGTTCTTAATTTGCTTGTTGGTAAGAAAGCGACAAGGGTCCTTAGAGAAGCTAATAAATTAGGTTGTGCCTTTCTTCTAGGTGATGAGGAAGAGGTTAAGAGATTATTGGGTCTTGAGTCAATAGATAGGCAACTGAGGTATACTAGACTTTCTAGGAGTTTTGTGTTTGATGTTGATTGGGTCTTTTAATGTCTATGGTTTGTGTAGTAGGATAAAAACTAGTAAGATTATAGATCTTATTACCTCAAAGTCTCTAGAGTTCCATGCATTTCTAGAGAATAGACTTTTTAAAATCTCTACCTCTTTGGTTCATTCCCTTTGGAGGAACCCTTATGTGACTAGAGTTTTTCACCGTCTATTTGAAATAATGGTGGTCTTCTTTCTATTTGGTGTAACTAAAAAAGGTCTTGCTTGTTTTCCTTTATAGGTCCCGGTTACCATGGGGTTTTTCTAGGTTGGGGGTTTCTAAAACTAAGTGTGTGGTCATTAATGTTTATTCCAATTGCAAACCTAATGAGAAAATGACTCTTTAGATAGACTTACTTCTTAGGAGGGCCTCCCTTGAGGGGAATTTGTGGTGTGTTTTGGGTGATTTTAATTATGTTTATTCCCTTTCTGAGAGGCATTTGTATACTCATAATTTCGACACCATGGGTTTGATGAATAACAACCTTAGTAGCTGATGATTTTGTCAACTATGTTCCCATACGTCACCATTATTTGACATGGTAGTTTCTCAGCACTCCTCATCTCATTATGCTTTGAATAATGATATACGTAGTTGTGAAGATATTCGACAGAATATGATCACTTTTTCTTTCAAACATGTCCAGAATCTTGAGAAGGTTTGTGATGATTTGGTTCATGATATAACGAACAGTTGTCTGTCAATAAAGCGGATGAGTTGCCAGTTAGGAAGTTCTTAACATCACTACTAAGAAGTCCTCTCGTGTTTTCGACGAGAGATGTGAAGGCAAGGATTCAACGAAGAAGACGCTAGGACTATTTGAATTTCAAATGAATTCGACCTGACAAGAAGACACATCGTTTCGCCAGTTAAATGAGAGTTGTTAAGATGAATAACGGCCTCGCTTGGTAGAAGATACGTGGAGGAGTCTTAGAGATTAATAACATGCAGAGCGCCAAGTGGAAAATTCTTAGGAATTGACCGTTATTCGACGGTTATTTTATTTGTATATAAATAGGATAGTTTTCTTTGTGTAAAGTGGGTGAAATTCTGTACAACATTCCTGTGAAAATTACTCTAATACTCGTGTGTAAGAGAAAGGAGAATTGTCTGGAAAATGTACGTGTAAACATCATTTATCTTTCAATTATAAAACTTAGACTTTTTCTTCATTCCTTATTTAAGTTTATGCATTTATTTACTTTTCAAGAAATTTACTTTCAAGCAAGTTTATATTCCAGAAAATCCTTTAAATGCAAACTTTAAGTCTTTCTTTTAGTTCATTGTACAAACACATCTACACTCCAATACAAATAAGAACAACTTTGTTAGGAATTTTAGACAGAACATACAAGAAAACTAATAAGACTTATAAATTAAGGAATTAGTCCTAAGAATTTAGCACATGTGTCCTAGGACTTGTGTGGTTGGTCCTGCAAGTAACCCATTTCCAAGGAATTGGTAAACCAGAGGTTATTCGCCAGAAACACCAGTGAACAAATTGGCACACCCGGTGGGACTGTGCTAAAATACTAAAAAAGGATTCTTAATCCAAAAAAGTTTTATTATGTTGTATGATTTTACGAAGTGGTAAATTAGCTGTGACTGACGCAGAAAGACCTAGGCGAACTAGAGTAAGAAAAATGGCTATCCCACCAATAAATACTGACGAAATTCCAGTTTCCAATGTTATTCCTTCAACAGGGGGAAATATGGAGACACTCCACGTTTCAGAAGGGGGAAATCCCTCATCATCTGGATCGATACCAGCGGTGTCTTTTTCTCAAAACGCACCCAGTTCCTCCAATATGGGACATTCGAGGCCTATGGGAACCCCTCCCCCTGGAGGAAATAACTTTAGGCCATATCAACCAAATTTTTCCACGCCTATGTTTGGAAGAGAACAACCTTATGGAATGCCAACTTCAGTGATGGCTAGTTTGCATAATGCAACACCTTTGTATTTTGATGCCATGGTTCACATGTCTTCACCGTTACAAGGGTCAGGTTATGGTGGGAATGTTAGTAGACCAAACCAACCCCCACCAGGATTCCAAATGCCAACAATTACAACTAATTTTGTGCAGGCAATACGTCAGCAAATGGACGAAAGCAATCATGAAATGGTCCATAGGTTGACTCAACAAATGGGGGAAGTGTTTAACCCTTTAATACAAAGCACTAATCAAACGAATCAGATATTGGCAGTGCAAATGGTGTGTATTGCTGAGTTCTTTGGAGTTCCCCAAATTCGACAGTGAGAACTTGTGATTCAGAATCCAGTAATCAATGTCGAAGAAGAACCAACAATAAATCAAGGACCTTTAGGCAATCCTCAGGAAAATCCAAGACTCCAAGAAGAGGTTGTCGAACATCCTCGCGTCGAAGTACCTATCCAACGAGAGCCTAGGAGGATGATAGTTCACAGAGGTCAGGACGCTGATGACATTTTACAACAGAGAATGCGCTATAATAATCCACCTGCCGAAAACAATCTGGCAGTCATGGTCGAAAGAATAATGGCGCAAAATGGGGCAAACGTGGGATTTCATAGGCCCAGTTATGCTTCCCCACTTTCTGAATATGTTATACAACAAGAATTACCCCCAAGGTGGAAAATCCCCAAAATCACAAAATTCGCAGGGGATACTAGTGAATCCACCATAGAGCACATAGCACGTTACTTTATTGAAGCGGGCAAAATAGCATGTAATGAAAATCTGAGGATGAAATATTTCCCAAGCTCGTTAACAAAAAACACGTTTACTTGGTTCACATCCCTACCAGCAGGTTTCATACACACATGGACTCAGTTGGAGCGATTGTTCCATGAACAATTCTACATGGGACAAACTAAAATTAGCTTGAATGAATTAGCAAGCGTTAAAAGAAAATTCTCAAAGCCTATAGATGACTACCTTAACATATTCAGACTACTAAAAGCAAGATGTTTCACGCAAGTGCTAGAACAAGAACTGGTCGAAATGGCTGTAGGAGGTCTAGACTATTCCATAAGGAAGAAACTAGATACTCAATACTTAAGAGATATGGCACAATTAGAAGATAGGGTGAGGCAGATCGAAAGGCTAAAAGCTGAGAAGTTTAGGGCTAACAAAAGTAAAAAATAAAGAGTGGCCTATGTAGGAATATGCCAAGAAGATGACTGTGACGAAGACGAATCAGTCATTTTCGACGATCAAGAGATTGCCCTGGCAGAATTAAAACAAGGTCCACCATATTCTTGCAAAATGTTAACTTCGTCGAATGGAAAGAATCCTGTCGAACCGGAGAAGAACAATAAATTCCCTAAAAGAACATATACGTTCGACGTCACCAAGTGTGAAGAAATCTTTGATTTGTTGGTAAAGGATGGTCAACTAATAAAACCACCAGGTGTTAAAGAACCCCCTATCGACCAACAAAAAAAAGAGGTTTTTGTAAGTACCATAATTTTTTGGGCCATAAAACGTCTCAATGTTTTCTTTTCAGGGATCTAGTTCAAAATGCAATCCAGGATGGAAGGCTGAGGTTTGGAGACAAACCTAAACAACAAATGAGGATTGACACTAATCCTATGCAGATCCTGGAAGCCAACTATGCTGAACCATTCGACATGAATATGGTCGAAATGGAGAAGATGCCTGATGATAACTTCGAGATGATTGATGCCACTGAAGGCTCCAACGCCTACATTAACATGGTGGGGATAAATGAGGATCTCCCTGTCCAGCCCAATGTGGAAGAAGTGCCCGAAGACGAATTAACCATGCCCGTATTGATCAAGGTTACTGTTAATTTTGAGGTAAAGAACAATGTCAAGACCACTGAGGGTTTCGACGTTCCAAAAAGGATTGAGACTACCGAGGGTCTCAACGATGCCACCAACATTGAGATTACTGAAGATTTCAATAACCAGAACAAGGTTGAGGCCACTGAGGGTTTCGACCATCAAGACAAAACCAGGGTTACTGAAAGCTCTGAGGGTTTAAAGAAAGAAGCTACTGAAGGCTTCGACAAGAGAAACAACAACTTGGTTGAAGAATGAATAATATGGGACACCTTGGGAGAGCCGAGCGGAAAGTTTGACTACCTGGTGAAATACATTGTTCCTGTCAGTGCCCATGTTGACATCAACAAAATCCATCCAACAGGTTGGGAAGACATTTTTGAGAACACTGAGGAAAAATCTGATGTTTCCCTCAACATTGAGAAGAAGGCTACTGAAGGCCTCAACAATGAAGAAAAAACTACTGAAGATGTTGCTCCTAACCAAACAAAAGAAGATGATACCAGGAACCTCACCAATGTTGTCAAAACTGCAAACGAGAGCACTGCAAAAGTCAGGGTGGAAACTGTCGAAGAATCCCTCATTGAGAAGATGGATAAGCTGAGCATTGATGGAGGAAAGAAAATAGATATCAATATGGTAGAAGCCTCTCAAAAAAGTAAATAGAATGGTGAAAAGGAATGACGTCAAGAGGAATACCAAAGGACAACCTACCCAAAAGAAGATGAAAACTTGGAAGAGTTCATCCAAAGATGTTAAAAGAAAAAAGACTGAAGTAATGATATGCCCAAGATGCAGCGCAGTATTCAACAGAAAATCAGCAGCAAACTTGGAGGCTGTGGAAAAGACCAAAATAAGAGGAAGTTAGGGGTCAAGGCCAGCAGTCGAAACATGTAGATGTGATCCAAGAAAAGGCCATTATCACTTTCAGAACACTGGGGGAAGATACTATAACACTTACAAACCGTCTGGCAAGGTACCTGATGATAGATGGGTGTAACCCATTAGAGATGCCCAAGGACCAAGAAAATGGAAGAATTTTGAAGTCCATAGAGGATCTTCAGTCGAAGTAAAGAAAGAAACTGGGAAACAGAAGCCAAGACCATACCCCTCAGAGAACTATAAAGGAAAAAGCCCCATGTCAAAGTCTCAATAGAGGAGATTCCAGAGGCCAGATAAGGGCTGAGAGAGAAGCAACAGAGGGACTCAACATCAAGAAGAAAAATGATGACGAAGATAAAGCAGAGTTCAGTAGAAACACTCAGGAAGCAGAGAAGGACAAACCTCCCAAAAGGAGCAACACCAACAACATGTTGTAGTTGTCAAAGCTTAACAACACAATATTAGAAGGTGACGAAGCAACTGACAACTTTGAGTCTGACGAAGAAGGGTCATTTGACGTAATATGCAATGTGGTTTCAGTACTCCCTAGAGACTATGATAGAGTGATGGAAATCGAAGACGAAGAAGAAAACATGATAGATAATATTGTGGGACCAAGGCATGTGTGTTATTACATCATGAATAATGGTTGTGTTGAAGAACAGGACGCCTTCTTTAAAAAGCCAGACGAATCAATGAGGGGGCATTTGAAACCTTTATTCATAAAAGGGAAGGTCGAAAATATAGGCGTTAACAAAATATTAGTGGATGGGGGAGCTGCAGTGAACCTAATGCCCCATTACATGCTAAGAAAAATTGGAAAAGATGACTCTGATGCAAAACCACACAACATGGTCCTGTCGAACTATGAAGGGAAAGTGGGCTCAACTATGGGTGTTATTTAAGTGGATTTGACAGTTGTCATTATCACCAGGCCAATAATGTTTATAGTTATAGCTTCCAGAGCCAACTACAATTTGTTGTTGGGAAGAGAGTGGATCCATGGATTAGGAGTTGTCCCTTCATCCATGTATCAGCGCATAGTCATCTGGCGCCCTGATGGCATCGTCGAAAACATCGAAGCAGACCAAAGTTACTTCATGACTGAAGTGAACAACGTGACCAGTCGAAGCTTCGACAGAAATCTGGCTCACATAGCTCCTTACAATCCAGCTGAGTTTGATCTGAAAGCATCAGACAATGCCTATTGTTCCATGTACCTACATCCAACACATGGTTTTCAATGGGACAAGGAGGTAATTGGTAAACCAAGCCATGTATCGGGAACCTCTAATATAGAGCCAGCTGGCTGGAGTAGCGAGTTCGACGATGATGATGAGTGAAGCATCAGCATTGGATAGATTGACGGCCTACATGGCCGAAAATAAAATAAAAGCGGATCTAGAGGCCGAAATAAAATATATGGCTGTCGAAGCCAATGAAGAAAATTTAGACCCAACATGCCCTCACTAGGGCACTGATCGAGAAGATAAAGACAACATGATAGACAAATGGCGAGATCAAAAGCTTGATGCCATCTATGATGACGAACCTTTGGGGTTCGAAAAAGACCCAATATCAACTAGCTTGAAGATGGTGGCACATGACCCTTTGGAAGAAATCAATCTAGGACTGGGAGCAGAGAAAAGACCAACCTATATAAGTGCTAATATGGACCCCTAGTTCAGAATCGAATTAGTCTAGTTGCTGAAAGAGTTTAAAAAGACTACTTCGCATGGGACTATGACGAAATGCATGGACTTGATAGAAGCTTGGTCGAACTAAATCTTCCTATCATAGAAGGAAAGAAGCCTGTAAAGCATACTCCAAGGCGGTTCGCACCAGAGGTCCTGTCGAAAATAAAAGAAGAGGTCGAAAGACTTCTCAGATGCAAATTCATTCGCCCAACCAGGTATGTCGAATGGATTGCAAATATTGTACATGTGATAAAGAAAAATGGCACATTAAGTGTGTGAATTGATTTTCGAAACTTGAATTCAGCCACCCCTAAGGATGAATATCCTATGCCAGTAGCAGAAATGCTAGTAGACTCTGCAGCAGGCCATGAGTACTTGAGCATGCTAGATGGATACTCTGGCTACAATCAAATCTTCATTGCAGAGGAAGATGCTTCCAAAACAGCCTTTCGTTGTTCTGGAGCAATAGGGACTTACAAATGGGTAGTTATGTCCTTTGGTATAAAAAATGTTGGAGCTGCATCCCAAAGGGCCATGAACTATATTTTTCATGATTCCATTGAAACATTCATGCAAGTATATATTGATTACATTGTAATAAAGTTTGTTTCAGGAAAACATCATTTAGACCATCTTCGACAATCCTTTGAAAGGATGAGAAAATTTGGTTTAAAGATGAATCCCCTCTGTCGCTCCCCGGATTTCCATCCTGGTACAAACGCGAAAGTGGCGCGGAAGAGGTAGAGTTGCCATCCAGGCATTTTTATCCCGAAGGAACGGGAATGGTAATGCTGCACAAACCAGAAGAAAAGAAAAGGAAGGACACGGGTCCTGCGAACCAAAGAGACTGAGTTCGGGAGTCGGTTACAACCTGGGAAGGTATTAGCACCCCAGATCGTCCGCCGTACCCGATGGGATCCACGCTTGCATAGAAATCTGTTTCAAAGGGTGAAGAAATGAAAGTTGCTGCAAAAAGAAAGACCAGAACTGGAAATGAAAAGAAAAGAAAGGGGGAAAATGTAGGGAAAATAAAAGGGTGCTCGAACGGGTCATACCCCGCTGCCTACATACCTCATCTGGACAATGAGGATCAAAGTCGCCGTAGTTCCCCTAACTAGGGGTAGAAAAGATTGCCTGTGTCTTAAGGCTTGAACTACCTATGTCAGTGCTCAGGTGTTGTAGGCTCGGACGACGAGTGTGTAACCGTCTTGCAAAATGACAAGTAGGAGCAAGCTTGCGTACGAAGCGAAGGAGATGAGAAAAGAATTCCCGAAGGAAAGACGCTTATTGTTTGTTTGTGTTTTTTATGAGCTTTTATTGGTGTGACACAAGGAAGTGAACTCAAGCTCTTTTACATGGAATGTGCACTTGTCACTACATTCCAAGATGGAATAATAGAACAAACACACTCAAGTAAGGAGAAGATCCCCAAAACATGAACCCAAAGATTAGGGCTTAAGCTCACTAACTCATTAACTTATTAAGTGTTTTTGTATTTACAATGAAGAAATGTGTTTTATGATTTTCTTGGTGAAGATGATATCCTGATCAGACTTGTGCATCACAAGACAAGCTTGTACTATCCCAAGATGGGAAGACTACAAGTGTCTCATGGGATAAGGCTATTGCTCAAGATATCACTTCAATCTTTATTAAGTGTCTTCTTTAGGGTTTTGAGATGAGAAGAGAAAAGAAACAAAAGGATCACAAAGGTAAAAGTCTAATGGGGGACTAATGAATCCTAATTGTTATCATGCAAGGAAATCCTAAGTTAGTGAGGTTTACTATCCTAAAGGAAGAGAAGATAGGAAAAGAAAGAGGAACTAGAAGAATAGAAGAGGGAGGAAGGAAAGACTAAGCCCCAACAATCACAAGAATAATGTCAATGAAGAAAAGATAAGAGATAAGACTTGGAGATGTAGGAATCACATCCACACCTCTCACTTACCAAAGCCCCTGAAATGGTTAGTGACACAAGAATAAAAGCTACATAAAATGAACATAATATCAAATCAAAGTCACATAACCAGAAATGAAGTCTTAATCACAAATACCAAATGCAAACTCAAAGCATAAGAATGAGAAGAGAACCACACAACTCAACATGAAGCAATATGAATCATCATGACAAAACAAAGTAAACATGAGAGAATACAAAGCAAAATAGTCAAAGCAAAACCACAAAGTGCCAAACCAGAACCCTAACATGTTAAGAAAATGCCTAAGGATCATATGAGATGAAGGGAAGAAGCACACAAAGTCAAGTATTTACATCATGAGAAGTAAAGAAACAAAGGAAGTGAAATGAGCATGCATAAGAGTGAATGAACTTCAAGAGCTAACAAACATAAACTTTCTCAAGGCACAAGCATCAACTCAATACCAGAGGGGTATCATCAACCTAAAATGGCTCTAAAAAAACTAAAGAAGTTGGCACAAGTACCCTTCTAACCTAAGGAGTGACCATATGACCCAAAGGAAGCAAAAAGGGACAAGTAAGGAACAAAAATTCAAATCAATTCAAGTACACATCCAAAAATTCCACAAACATGCACAAATGATCTTAAATCATACCATATCAACATGCCAAAAGGAGAGGATCAAAATCAGAAGCGTAGCCATTCAAATAAAAGTTCAAACATGGATTAGGGTTAGAAAGCTTCATGCACAAGTTAGAGACCAAAATCAATTAGGAAAACATCTAAAAATCAGAACAAAAATCATCAACAAACTACATCTTATCATGAATCCAGAGCAAAAAGAATCATCTCAAAATTCAAATTAATGACCAAGATAAAAAAAAGAACAAGCCAGCATGCTTCAAAATGAAATAAAAACAATTAATTAAAAGAAACAATTAATTTCTACGTGGCAATTAAAAAATAAATGAAAAATAAAAATGCCAAAAATTAAAGAAAACTAAAAGAAACACTCATGAATGTTTTTATAATTTTTGAAGCCCTAATTCTATTTTTAAAAATTAAAATTCAAACTGAAAATAAAATAAAATAAAAAAAGAAATAATGAAGCTGAGGTGCAAATAACAACAATATCAGTTCATTTTAATTGGGCTTACAAAGACAGGGGGTGCATACCAAGGGAGGCCCACTCAGTCTGCGCAGGCTCACAACAATTATTATGGATAATCAATAAAAACTGGAAAAACACAGGCCAAAGGATTGATCTCACGCACATGATGGAGTCAATAAACCAAACAAAGTCAACAAATCAAGCAATGTTAGGGCATGCACATGATAGTTAATGTGAACTGGCACGCATCTGGCATTATTATGCAAAATAGAAACACGTGAGGGACACCCTCTCTTTTAATGCGCTGTCACAACCAAGATCGTTCAGATCAAATGATCCAAGGGCAATGCAATCATCTTCTTCATTGAGTTCAGTCCAGAATCCGGTGACCGGAGCCCTAGCTCCGGTACCGGAAAATTCAATCATATGAACAAAACAACACATAAATACATCAAAACCTCCAGATCAAGTCATTAAGCTACACTGAATCCAAATATGCTCATGAAATTCACAATAGATCAAAGAACAAGCCGGATCAAAGAAAAACAACTATGATCATCAAATTTCAAATCACCATAAAACACTTAATACTCATCCATTTTTCAAACAAATTAGCACAAAATCGTCAGCACAACCAACAGATCACAATGCATTAATTTAATTTCAAGTTTAGATCCACGAATTTCAGAGCATACATGAACTTACAACTCCTTCAAATCACCAAGATAATGCTCCTACAGCTGCAGATCTGCTCACTATGACCTCCTCTTGCAAAATAAATGCAAGATGGAGCTTGAGGGAAGCTGGATCTTGGAATCCGAAAGCTCCTGTTCTTGAATGGCACCTCTATGATTCTTCACTTTCAGCTTGAATGAGTATGAGCAAAATGATCCTTAAGGTTCAAGGAAGCAGAATGTGTGAAGAGATTGTGAAGAGACTGCTTGAGGAGAGAAATTTGAAGAGAAATGAAAGTGAGAAAGAGAAAGTGAATCTGAGAAATGAGAGAGCCTCTACACGAATTTAGGGCATGCTTTTCTTTTATATCCTTTGTATTTTCACCTGGCTAGGGTTTTTGAACCAAGTGTGGCATGAAGAGTGTGATTGAGGTGTATTTTCCAAATTGCATGAAAAGTGTGACTGCCTCATACACCCGTGCAAACCTTCCTTCAAGTGTGCATTCTGACTTCAATCCATCCCTTGATTTGTTTTGAATCAATCATGACCTTTGATTATGAGTGTAACATGCTTTTTGAATGATTATGCAATTTTGCCTCTTGTGTGGTATACTTCACCTCATGCACGAAATTGATGGTATTTTTGGAGCAAAACAAACCTTATGCAATGCATTGTAAGAGTATGATCTTATTTGGTTCATGAAACAACTTGAAAATGAGTTTTACAAGTTCTTGCATTTGGATGAAGCTTGAAATTCATGTCATGCCCTAAAAATCAAGTAACTTTCGAATGGCCTATCTCCTAATCCATGAGGGCTGTGAAAATGTACTTGTACTTTTTAAAAATGGGAGAAATTAATCTTCAACTTTCATGTTCAATGGCAACTCATTTGAAGCTTTTTTCACCAAGTTATGTGTCTTTGAAAATTAGGGCAAAAAGTTGCTAAAAATGGCAAATTCCATGACCAACCACATGCCAAAAATGGAAAACTCCTCAAAACCTTTTGATTCTTGATCTTTGACCTTGCCAAACCTCTTCTAAGGTTATAAGAACATCCCTTGACTAGAAAAATAGGGTTGGTCCCTTTGAATTCCCACAGTTGACTTCTAGAATGCACAGTTGACCAATTTCTTCTTTTACAAGCAACTGAAGAAATACCTGACTTCCACAAGGAGTTTTCTCACAAAATTTCATCCCTAGGATCCTCTTATCATATGAAAGACTTTTCCCAGATGAAATGGCCAAAGTCACAAAGTTTTCATGCCTGAAACTCAAACCCTAATTTGGGATCATTGTGTAGGAGCTTGCCCTAGCTTGAATTCCCTGATGATCCTCCAACCTCCTGGGCTTTTGTGAATGATATTGAGCTTGTGAATGCAATGTAGACCTCTCATTGGACTTGGAAAAATCCACTGGGCCTCTTGTTATAGCTTGTGATGCTTCAAATCCCTCCACAGATGATCATATACCTAATGCTAGGTCATGAGAATGTCATGCCTCATCCTTTCATACAAAGGTGCCAAGAATATGATATGCTTATGATGATTATGATATGATGATGATGTTTGAAAAAGAAGAGAGAAAATTTGGGGTGTTATAGCTGCCCCTATTCAAACAACTGTTAATCTGAAAAGGACGATAGCACGGGCTATCGACCATTCAAGATGAACTGTGGTTGAATACCAAGAAAACCTGAAATTTGCACTCTGCTGGAGAATGCAAGCACTGGGAAATAAACCCAGCCAAATGATGCTTTGGTGACTGAAGTAGAGAGAAAGCAGACGAGCTCCTTCCAATTTGAAACTGTTATTTTGGATAAAGATACTTTGACAGACGAGTCTTCTTCAAAGAATCCTATTACGCCAGGAACTGGACATACGAGCCCTCTTCGAATAAACCTGTTACGCCAGGAATGGACATACAAGCCCTCATATACTTTGCAAAACATATGACTTGAGACAGACCAATCTCCTTTGGATACACCTGTTACGCCAGGACCGGTGATGCACTTAAGTCTGTGGGATAGACATGCATAATCAAGGTAGACGAACCCTCCCCATATATTCTTCGTGGATATATGGTTTAAGACAGACGAGCCTTCTTCGAGCAAACCTATTACGCCAGGATCGGTAACCATTTTGACGTTTAATCCCACCGTTAGGACTTTAAACCTCTTCAACATAGACGAGTATTGGATGATCATCAAGAGAAACACAGACGAGTGCCCTAAGTCAATGATACAAACGAATATCAAACGATGATCTAAGAAACACAGACGAGGGCTTCAGGCAATGATACAGACGAATATCAGTCACTTGTACAGGCGAATACCAGAAATCTAACACAGACGAGCAATTGGAGTAGCAATATAGACGAGTACCAGGGTAATTATCAAATCAACACATATGGATATAAGCTAACACAGACGAGTGTGAGGGATGATACAGACGAGTATCCAAACAATGCAGACGAGCTTCAAATAGATAACAAACACAGACGAGTGTTGGGGAATGCAGACGAGCAACAAGCAAACATCAAACACAGACGAGTGTTGGGAAGTGCAGACGAGCAACAACAATTACAACCATGGGTAACTGCTGGGAAGGCAAATGAGCAGTAACAAAGTGGGAACACAGACGATTGTTGAGAAATGCAGACGAGCAGCAATAAAGTATGAACACGGTCGAGTGCTGGAGAATACTTCCATGATGGTTGTATCTCAATCATGGAACTTTGCGGGGAAATGACGATCTTCCAACACGACTGGGGAGATGCTTCCTCAATTATCCCATGCTTGGGAAGAAAAGTTTTGACAGTTAAACTCTGTGGAGAATGGGCCCCCCACTACCTGTTGGGCATACTCCACTTGTGAAAAATAATCTGCTTAGGGATCCCACCTGCCATGACTTAGCTGGGGAAAATTCTGTTTGGGAGAATGTGACGCCATCCTGCAAAACCTGCAACAACAGAAAACACGTATGTGCCCCGGGGACTTGCATGGTATGATCTGTTCATCCATCATCACCCGACACTCAAAGAGGATTTCAAATGTTTCCCTGCAGTGTCATTTTTTCTCAAATAATCACCATGTTTAAAATGCAATGCTTATTATTTTTGCCAAAAATTTAGGGTATTTTTGCAAACAAAAGATAAACACAACACATCTTTTTGACTGAATATTCTTTTATTGAAAGGCCTCTGAATAGGCAAAGCTTTTACATCGGGAAGCAACCACCTGGAAAGAGGTAGCTACCATAAAATGGAGAAAATAAACTATCCTAATGGCAATGGGCACGGCATCCCAATGAGTTTCCTTCTTGCTATGACCAGCATGTCTTCAAAACTCTCCATTCTTGCTCTTGCTGTCTGAGAAAGATAAGGGGACTGATTCCTATCCTTCTGATATTGTCAGGCTGTACGAAACGATGATTTGGTTCAGACTACTCGAATCGCAGTTGTTCGCTTATTCCCTTGTTTTGCGTGGATTGCCCTTTCGGGTTTTCAATCCACCGGGATACCCTTTTTTGCCTGAGCTGTCTGATGTGGCTTTTCAACTCAGCGGGTGTACATTTTTTTATTTATTTTCCCTAACTTTTGCCCGAGCTTTTTATTTTGTTTTTAGCTCGCCGGGATGCCCTTTTCTTGCTTGGACTTTAATTCTGTTTTTGTGTCCAGCGGGTCTTTTTATGCGAAGTATTTTTTTAATTGCGTCTGAGTTAACAAGGGATTGGAAATCTTCTCCATCCATAGTGGTGAGCATCAGCGCTCCTCCTGAGAAAACTTTCTTCACTATGAATGGTCCTTCGTAGTTTGGTGTCCACTTGCCCCTGTGATCTGAACCTGGAGGAATGATCCTCTTGAGTACAAGCTCTCCTACTTGATATTTCCTAGTATGTACTCGTTGGTCGAATGCTCGCTTCATTCTCCTCTGATAAAGCTGACCATGACAGATAGCCGCTAGTCTCTTTTCCTCAATTAAGCATAGCTGATTGTATCGAGCACGTACCCACTCAGCCTCATCAAACTTCACATCCATCATCACACGCAATGAAGGAATTTCTACCTCGACAGGCAAGACTACCTCCATACCATATACCAATGAGAAAGGAGTTGCCCTTGTTGACATCCTGACTGACGTTCGGTACCCATGCAACGCGAATGGTAACATCTCATGCCAATCTTTGTAAGTGACAACCATCTTCTGCACAATCTTCTTAATATTCTTATTCGCCGCTTCTACCGCACCATTCATCTTTGGTCAATAAGGAGAAGCATTATGATGCTGAATCTGGAAGTCCCGACACAACTCTGCCATCATCTTGTTGTTCAAATTAGAACCATTGTCAGTAATGATTCTTTCGGGCACTCCGTATCTGCAAATAAAGTCTCTTTTCAAAAATCTGGCTACCACTTGACGAGTGACATTGGCATAAGACGCTGCTTCAATCCACTTAGTAAAGTAATCGATCGCGACCAAGATGAAACGATGACCATTTGAAGTAGTAGGCTCTATTTTCCCGATCATGTCAATGCCCCACATAGAAAAGGGCCAAGGCGATGACATGACGTTGAGCGGGCTAGGAGGAACATGCACCTTGTCTGCATAAATCTGGCACTTGTGACACTTACAGGCGTACGAACAATAGTCTGCATCCATTGTCATCCAATAATACCCCGATCTCAACAACTTCTTAGCTATGGCATGCCCTCCTGCATGAGTACCAAACGATCCCTCGTGGACTTCCTGCATTAACAGGCTTGCTTCGTGTCTATCCACACATCTGAGCAAGACCATGTCAAAGTTCCTCTTATACAAAACCCCATCTGTATTCAAGAAGAAACTAGCAGCAAGTCGTCTTAAGGTCTTATTGTCGTTGGATGATGCCCCCGCTGGGTATTCTTGCTTTTCCAGGAAGAGTTTGATATCAAAGTACCAAGGCTTCTCATCAGACACTGCGTCTACAGAGAAAGCATGAGCTGGTGCATCAAGCCTGGAAATGTCAATCCTGGGCACATAATTCCAACACAAGACTTTGATGGACGAAGAAAGAGTAGCCAATGCATCTGCAAATTTATTCTCACCTGGTGGTATGTACTGAAGCTTAACCGTTGTGAAGAACGTCAACAGTCTTCTAGCATAATCCCTATAAGGAATTAAGTGTTCTTGATGTGTATACCACTTGCCGATAATCTGATTAATGACGAGGGCTGAATCTCCGAATATATCGAGGGTCTTAATCCGAAGATTAATAACCTCCTCTATTCCCATTATGCATGCCTCGTATTCCGCTTCATTGTTGGTGCAACCAAAAGTAATTCTGGAAGCGAAGGGAAAGTGGACACCTTCAGGGGTGATAAGAACAACACCAACTCCACGCCCGTTGATATTGACTTCCCCATCAAACATCAACTTCCATTTGGATTTAGGGTCTGGCCCCTCCTTCGGAAGTGGTTCCTCATAATCTTTTGCTTTGAGGTACATGATGTCCTCATCAGGGAAATCAAACTTCATTGGCTGATATTCATCTTCAAGAGGTTGATGTGCAAGGTAATCTAACGATACACTTCCTTTGATGGATTTCTGAGAAGTATATTGTATGTCATACTCTGTTAAGATCATTTGCCACCTAGCAACCCTTCCGGTTAACGCTGGTTTCTCAAAGATATACTTGACAGGATCCATTTTTGAAATTAGCAGTGTGGTATGGGTCAACATATACTGTCTCAGTCGGCGAGCAGCCCATGCCAAAGCGCAACAAGTTTTCTCGAGTAGTGAGTAGCGGGATTCACAGTCAGTAAACTTTTTGCTAAGGTAATAAATAGCGTACTCTTTTCGACCAGACTCGTCATGTTGGCCTAAAACACACCCCATTGACCCTTCTAGCACAATCAAGTACATGATAAGCGGCCGTCCTGGAACTGGAGGCATTAGAATCGGAGGTGTCTGCAAATATTCTTTTATCTTTTCAAAGGCTCTTTGATAGTCCTCATTCCACCTGACCGTTTTCTCTTTTCTTAACAACTTGAATATTGGCTCGCACGTGACAGTTAGATGAGATATGAACCGTGAAATGTAGTTCAACCTCCCCAAAAACCCGCGCACTTCTTTTTCTGTTTTCGGTGCAGGCATATCTTGTATTGCTTTTACTTTTGCAGGATCCATTCCTTTCTGGCTAACAATAAAACCCATCAATTTTCTGGAACGCACCCTGAAAGTGCATTTGTTTGGATTCAACCTCAGCTTATACTTTATCAGTCTATCAAACAGCTTCTTGAGATTGACCAGATGCTCTTCTTCGTCTCGGGACTTGGCAATCATGTCGTCCACATAGCATTCAATCTCCTTGTGTATCATGTCGTGGAACAATGTAACCATAGCCCGCTGATACGTTGCCCCAGCGTTCTTCAAACCAAAGGGCATCACCTTGTAGCAGAATGTACCCCACGGGGTAATGAACGTTGTTTTCTCCATGTCTTCCGGTGCCATCTTAATCTGATTATACCCGGAGAAGCCATCCATGAAGGAAAATACCGAGAATTGAGCGGTGTTATCTACCAGCACATCAATGTGAGGTAATGGAAAGTCATCTTTTGGACTTGCTCTGTTTAGATCCCGATAATCAACGCACATCCGAACTTTGCCGTCTTTCTTTGATACAGGCACAATATTAGCTACCCAAGGAGGATAACTAGTTACGGAAAGGAATCCGGCATCGCACTGCTTCTGAACCTCCTCCTTGATCTTCATCGCCATATCAGGACGAGTTCTTCTCAGCTTTTGTTCCACAGGAGGACAATCTTCTCTCAATGGTAGCTTATGCACAACAATGTCAGTATCCAATCCTAGCATATCTTGATACGACCAGGAGAAGATATCCACATATTCACGTAGCATACCAATCAACTCTTTCTTTACCTCGGCCTGCAGACTGGCCCCAATCTTTATCTCTTTCTTCACATCTTCAGTCCCAATGTTGATGATCTCTACTTCTTCCTGATGAGGCTGAATGACCCTTTCCTCTTGTTTCAACAACCTGACCAATTCTTCGGGGAGTTCACAGTCTTCCTCAACCCCTTCATTAGCTTGGTAGATAGGATTGTCGAAGTCATGCGTGGTCATAGCAGGAACGTTATCACTAGAATCGTGATGATCAACACTGCACAGATGATGTGCTTATTTCAGAATCTGTTTTTTTCCCAAAAGAGACGCAAACACACAAACAAAAGAAAAAGGAAAAACATTGCCATTTTGTTTTTTTGTGAAAAATTTAAAACGAAAGAAAGAGAACACATTTTGCTTAAAAAATGTCCTTTATTTCATGGTAAAATATAAATGCATTAAAAGCATGGTGGCCCTATAAATGGGTCAATGCACCTTGGGCAGAGTGCAGGATTGACAATGCAGCATGATAAAAAGGAAACAAGTAAATTACTTTGGTTGCCAGGTAACTTGGACGATGTCTTCAGCAGACCAGTTCTTGAGCTCCTCTCTGGGTGCACACGGGTGAATCCAGCTATCCCAATTGCCGTCACTGTCCCCTTCCTCACTTGTTACACAAATGTGATTGCGATCGAGCATCCCGACGCTTGTGAAAGTTATAGCTTTACCACTTTGAGGCCAGTTGGACCCACCAGGCTGATAACCAAGCCCAAACTTGTCCTCTTTCTTCTCTAATTCCAGCAACTTGCCCCAGCCCTGGGCGCTTCCCAATTAAACCACTCCTTTGGCCTGCTTGTAGGAGTGAATGGAGGTACCTTCTTTCTCATTGTTCCTCTCTACCGGAGCCAAAATACTGACATTAACCGCTTCGAAGGCCTGACACAGCGTTTCATGGATCTCACTGTCCATCTCAACATATTTGAAAGTTGATAGGTGGCTCACAAAGATATCTTCTTCCCCACACACAATGATTACTTGACCATCAACCACGTACTTCAGCTTTTGATGCAAAGTGGATGTTGCTGCTCCTACAGCGTGAATCCAAGGACGTCCCAGCAAGCAACTATACGCAGGTTGAATGTCCATTTCATAGAACGTGCTCTTGAATACTTGAGACCCTATTTTCACAGGTAACTCAACTTCTCCGAACACAGACCTTTTGGACCCATCAAAGGCTTTAACTATCAAATCACTAGGTCGCAAGACGATACCATCGATGTTCAACTTCATTAAGGCTTTCTTCGGGAGTACATTAAGAGAAGAGCCTGTGTCAACCAGGAAATGTGACAAAACAACACCCTTACACTCCATAGTAACATGCAGTGCTTTGTTGTGATTACGACCTTCTAAAGTAAGGTCTCTATCTGTGAAGCCCAACCCATGGCTTGCATTCACACTGCCCATTACAACCTCCAACTGATTAACAATTATCTCCTGAGGAACGTATGCCATCTGCAACACTTTCAGCAAGGCTTCTCTGTGAGCTGGAGAACACATTAGCAAAGACAAAATTGATATCTTGGACGGCGTCTGGTTCAACTGCTCAACTACCTTGTAGTCACTCTTCTTTATTATCCGCATAAATTCCTCCACCTCTTTCTCAAAGGTACCTTGTTCAGCAACAGGAGTTGTCATTTCTTCGGTCGCTATTTGCTGTCCTTTAGCCTTTACAGCAGCTTCGGCTTCAGGATCTCCTCTCAGAGCTTGAGGAGCAAAAAGACGACCACTTCTCGTAAAACTGCCAACACCTCCGACGTTCACCACAGTCGGGTCAATTGTTACTGACTTACTCTCGACTTTTTGTCCTTCCACATACACATCTGAGCCATAATGCCATGGGATAACTTTACCATCAGTATAAGGAACAGGCCCGAGAACAGTAATAGTAACAGGACTGACTTCCGGAGCATATATAGTCACAGGCTCCCTCCTGGCAGGTACTTCAGTCGGGTCATAGTAGATTGTTATAGTGGACACACAATCACCTTTATCATCAACCTTGTCAAACTGCAACGACCCCTCATCAATCAAATACTTCAACCCCACCTTCAGGTCTTCACATCCATTCCTTGAACTCAAACACTTTTCACAATCAGAACCACATCCCGGAAACACTTGTCCTTTTTACAGCCTTTCTTTCACCACCAGCAGTGGAGTCTTCACTTCTTCTACGTTCAGAATCAAACTTAACTTCTCACCTCCGTCAACAATATTTATTCTAGCCCCTCCATGGTTTGGAATAGGGTTTGAAGTAACATTAGGCGGTGGTGCGAAATTAATCGCATTTGAGTCGATCAAATCTTGAACTTTATGTTGTAGCGCCCTGCACTTCTCAGTTGAGTGCCCGGGTGCCCCTGAATGGAATGCACATCTAGCATTGGCATCGTACCCCACTGGAAGATCTCCCGGTGGAGGTGGTGATAATGTCCTCAGTTGTATCAAGTTCAGGTCTAGCAACCTCTACAGCAGTGCAATATATGTCATGGGAATTGCTTCAAGCACCCTATTAGTCGGACGAGCTTATCTCGGTTGATAAGGTCTTTGTTGATAATTGTTACGTGGTTGTTGTTGTTGTTGTTGTTGAGTATGTACCTACTGCACAGAACTAGAAGGGATAGTGACGGCTGCCACTTGCTCATATGATCTTATATATCCTCGGCCCCGTCCTCGGCCGTACACAACATTGGTTTCACCTTCTCTCCTTCTTGAAGGTCCATTAAAAGTTTTCTTACACCGCTCGAGCTACTCGCACCGGTGTCTTGAATCTTCCCCATCTTTAACAAAGTTTCGACCCTCTCACCTGCTATTACTATATCATTGAACTTGGTAGCTGAACAAGACGCCAACCTTTCGATAAACACCCCTTGCAATGTTCCCATGAACATATCAGCCATCTCATTCTCCAACAAAGGTGGTTGTACTCTGGCAGCAAGCTGACACCACCTTTGAGCATACTCCTTAAATCCCTCCTTAGCATTTTGAGACATGGTTTGCAGTTGAGTGCGATTTGGAGCCATGTCCAAATTGTACTGGTATTGCTTCACGAACGCCTCTGCCAAGTCCTTCTAGCTCTTAATGTTAACCCTACTCAGCTTCATATA
Organism: Lathyrus aphaca; assembly: GCA_963966055.1. NCBI lineage: Eukaryota > Viridiplantae > Streptophyta > Magnoliopsida > Fabales > Fabaceae > Lathyrus > Lathyrus aphaca. The sequence continues at coordinate 227,760,802 of OZ014520.1, read as the reverse complement.
CCACTCCAAGGAGGCCCCCACCAGGCTATCCTGGAAGTAGTACATCCATAGCTTCTCGTCGTCAGTATGGGCATCAAGTCTTCCTACAAAGGACTGGAGGTGAGTCTTTGGACAAGTTGTGCCGTTGTACTTCTCGAAAGTAGGAACCTTGAACTTGTAAGGGATTCTAACCCCTGGAACCAATCCCAAGTCAGTAATATCGAATCCCAGGGAGCTCTGAGATTGAATGTCCCTGATCTGCTTAGCCATCTCTTCGAACTTTCTGTTCATTTCATCCCCTTGGTCTTCCTCTTCGTCCAGCAAAGTAAATTGTTCGTCTTGACCATCCATCTGTACATTATTCAGTCCATTATTGATAATGGTGACCCCTGGCTGTGCCACAGGGATCTCAACTTGACGGGTGCCAGAACCGTTGCGATTACCTCCATCAACAGCCCCATTGTTCCTGGCCTGACTATTTTCCATCATCTCACGTAAACGTTCCTGGTTCTGACCCATCCCTGCCATAAGGGTCATGAAATTGTCCATCCTCAATCTCAAGTCAGCTAAATCATCCTGCATTTGATCCATCACTCTTTCTCTGTTGACTCTTGTGGGATATCTGTGTACGATCGGCTGTCCTCAAACTTTCCTGGGAGCTATAGTGCCTGAAAGGACATAAACGTTAGAAACTGAAGAACTACCTGCAAAACAAACAAACATGTTATATGCATGCAATGTAAATACTCATGTTTCCAAGTTTAGGCATTTATGTGCCCCAGTTCTGGTATTTGCTCCAGATAGCCACTTTGAGTATTAATTTTTAAACTTTCCCTTTGAAGAGTTTTCAGATCTTAGCAGTATCAGACGAATAAGCTTTGCATGTTCAGAAACGGTAATTTGCATGAACAAAAGACAAAAGACAAAAGACAAAAGATAAAGCAAGACTCCTACAACAAGTCTGTAGGTAGTCTGAACAACAGAAAGAAAATCTAAACTAAAGACCCAGAGTCTTCTGCAGCTGCCTCTGTCTTGCTCTTCTTCACACCTGCTCTCAACTTGAGCTCTTCAATCTCCTTCAGTGCCTCCTCCAAGGCAATCTGGCTTTGTGCCAACTGCTGAGTCTTTTCCCTTCGTATGTTGTGGACTTGTTCCACTTCTTCTTTCTTGAAGGCCATTTGTACCTCGAAAAACTCTTCTTTTTCTTTATACTTCTTCTGCTCCTGTTCCCTTTGGCCTTGCAACCAAACAATGGACTGGCGAGCTTCTTTAAGAGTCTTCAAATTCCTCTTACGCTCTGCTTCTCTTTTTGCCTCCATCAGACCCAATCTCTGAAAGTGAGCTTCTCTTCCAGCAAACTCTTTCTCTTTAGCTTCTAATGAGGCTTGCATCTTCTATAGCTTTCCCTCTGCTTCATTTTTGGCACGATTGGCAAGATGGTACAAGTTGACCATTTCAGCATTCTCTACTCGGACCTCGTGTAGTTGGGCTTCTAGTTTCTTATACTCTTCAAGGGAGACAGTATTCTGGCCTGACACTTCTTTGGGATACAATGGAGCTTCTACTGAGAATGGCACGAGCACTTCCTCTACATGTTTCTGCAATCATGTAGCAAAAGGAGGATATGTCCTGGGATCTACTCTGCCAAAGTCCTTATTACCTTTCCTCACCCTGTGAGCCCAAGCCTAAGATGCTTGCATTACTAACTCTTTGTTTCCCTCCACAGGAAAATACAAAGACTCAACAAATTCTTCCATATTTGGTGGATCTCTCAGAGGATAACCAAATTGCTTCCTGGCTAATGTTGGATGATAACTGATCACACCCTTTCTTCCTAGCAAAGGCACTCTAGTAAATATTCCACAACTAACCAGCAACTCTCTTCCCAATAGATCTCTGTCATATCCCCAAGCTATATCCTCAGACGTTAGTCCCATCAGCCTCCTAGACCACCTCCATTCATCTCTCATCTCCTTGAAAGAGCCTGACTTTGGCAATTGCCTAGCAAACCACTCAGCAAATAATGAAGCACAACAACCCACTGGTCCACCTCTGCCTTTTTCATTCCGGTAATGAACGTTGTAGTAGAAATCTCCCAACAGAGTTGGCATAGGATTGCCTTTAGGAAAGATAGAAATCACTTCTAAGCTCACAAACTCCTTTTCTCCCGGGAAAGACTAGATCCATATACCATCAAAACCAGCACAACACCAAAATCTCCCCATTTACCCTCTTTGGCATATTCTTCAGCCTCTGGTATAAGCATATTCCAAGGAATTCCTCTGCCTTCACTGTCCTTCAAAGCCTTCTTGACCTTAGCAACTGGTAACCGACAGACTCTGGCTATGTCTTCTTCCTTGAGAACCACCTCAGACCCATAGTAAGGCAAAATATCTCTGACTGGAACACCCAAAATGCTGGAAATCTCCTCCAAGGTAGGAGCCAAGATATAATCCGGAAATACAAAACACCGCAACAAGGGATCATAGAACTGAAGCAAAGTGTGTAAGCTATCCTTCTGGTCTGCAGTAGGTTTATCCATGTACTTCAATATCTGACCATACCTCTTTCTGAAATTTCCTAAGACTTGGTCATTCATCAGCCCTGCTAATTTCTGAACACTCTTGACTTCTGGTTGAAGAAAAGTATAATGAACATTCTTTTTCCTTGTGATTCTCTTAATTTCTGCCATCTAGAGAGCTTATAATTACCAGAACTGGGTGCTAACTGTGAACAACAACCTGAAAAATGGAAACACAAACAGTTAATGCAAGTATGATGCAATGCAAATGCAATGCAGGCATATGATCAATCTGGGACCATCTGGATATTGGACACTGAATATAAGAACCCCCTGAACAACTGAAAACCAAGATCCTCTGAGCCATAACCCTCTAATAGAAACTCTTAGAACCAAGAGAACAAGAAATCCAGAACCAAAAGGACCAAATCATCAAAATGACCACACTGATAATGAGGGTATGTAGAGGCCGAGGGTTCCTGCAAACCTGTAAACCCCTCCAAATTAAACTGGTATGCTCCGGGTCAAACATCACGGACTCTCAAAGCCGAATAGCAATAATACTTTCACCATTTCCGAGAAATGGCTCATGACCAGATCAGGGAATCGGTTTGGTATTATATATTACACAGGGAGGCCTCAGCTGAGTCCGAGAAAACAAGGTCATCCTATGTAAGTTCCAGGTAGGCCCTCAGATGCGAATGGGTTTGACACAAAATATGGTCTGCCACTGTCATCACTAGAGAGGTATATTTCCACGAGGTTCTCAATGATCGGTCCCCAGCTGCACATAACTGTCAAGGTTATGAAATGAAAGAGGAAGATCCCCAAATCAAGACATTTCCAAGACGGTCGCAAATCTGGGCGTGGAACTCACTACTACCCCCATGATAAGATCTCATGAGGCCAAAGTGGAACCACTCTAAGTCCTAAGGTGCACTCGAGCCGTGGTAATGAGCTCATCTCTCAGAAATAGTATCACCCAAGCCCACCAAACAGAAAATCCAGTCCAGACAGTCCAGTATATAATATGATGCAGAAAATAAATACTGAAAACTGTAAATAAAGCTATAACTAAAACTGTAAATAAACAACAGTAAAAATACAACACACAACAACAAGCAATCAATACCCAGAGAAATAGAAACACGCAAGCGCTAGGAGAGACTCACAGTGGAACCAGAGATACTCTGGTTAGGAAGTCCCCAGCAGAGTCGCCAGCTGTCGCTCCACGGATTTCCATCCTGGTAGAAACGTGAAAGTGGCGCGGAAGAGGTAGAGTCGCCAGCCAGGCATTTTTATCCCAAAGGAACGGGAATGGTAATGCTTGTCGCTCCCACCAAATGACACCTAGCCAAGAGGGGTACAGACGCGAAAGGTCGGCGAAAGGAGAGAATGAAAAGAGTCGCCAGCTAGGCATTTTTATCCCGAGGGAAAGGTAATGCTGCATAAAACTAGGAAGATATGGACAAGACGGTTGCGAACCAGAGAAACTGAGAAAGGGGGCTGGTTACAACCTGGGTAGGTATTAGCACCCAGATTGTCCGTCGTACTCGACGGGATCCACGCTTGAAAGTTTGTGTTTAAACGGGTAGTGTCAGTGTTATTTTTGTGTGCAAAAGCTGGAAAAGAATACAAGTGTCAGTGCAAAAGAAGTGTGAAGTGAAATAAAAGAGTGTCAGTGCAAGAAAAGAGTGTGAAGCTCAAGACTATGAGGCTTAAAGAATAATGCTGGAAGAGGGGGAATATACAGAGACTTTTGTTCGATAACTGTTAAGTTATGCCTACGTATCCTCTCGTGCAATGAGGAAGTCAGAACACCGTAGTTCGACTCAAAGAGACTGAAAGATAAATTTATTGATGAACTGCTTACTTGTCTATGCTCAAGTGTATGACTTGTCTGGCTCAGGTGCAAACTGTCTTGCATTAGATGGAAGAAGCGAGTTCTCGTTTATGAATGAGTGTGATGAGAAAAGAATCCCGGAGGAGACGATTATTGTTTGCTTTTTTATTGCTTTTTTTATTTCTTTTTTGTGTTTGTCATAAGTAAATGAGCTTAAGCCTAAACCAATGGTTAGTAAACTCATCACATCTTCCCTCTGATTAGGGGTAATGAGAATACCTTAAGTATGAAGTAAGCACCTCATACTTAATCACCATGATGTAGGATTAAGATCATTAACCTACTTGTATTTCTTTAGATGTTTTTTTGGAGTTTTTGTTTGATGTTAAGTAATGAGTTTAAGCCATAATCAAGGATTTAATGGACTCATTACACCATCCTAATAGAAGGATAATAGATGAGAACATTTAAGCTGAGGAAGATACCTCAACTTAATCCATGATTAGGGATTAACCTCATGACAAAACAAAGCCTTTGTTAGAGTGGATTTTAGTTAATGGTGAGATTAATAAATGGATTTTATGGTTTGTAATACAACTTGAGGGGGACTTGTCCATTAACACTAGGGTTAGTCCTTCTTAACCAATTAAGGAAGAATTAGAACCCTAATGCAAGGCCCAAGTTACAAGCTTGATTTCTTAGTGATTATTAGGTGGATTGATTAAGGGAATTAAACACATCAAGGGTTTAACACTTAGGATTAAAGTTATACACTCCATCCTAATAGAAGGATACAGGCATAACCCTAATCACAAAGTCTTAAAACCTTAAGGGTTTAGTCATTGATTATGAGATGAGAAAAGAAGACACAAAAGATGACACAAAGGTATAACTAAATGGGGGACTAATCAAACCCTAATTGTTATCATGCTTGGGTTTTCCTAGGGTTTATGAGGCTTGCAAGAGATCTTCAGGAAGATCCACCAAGGAAGAAGAAAGATGGAAGGAGGAGAAGCAGAAAGAAGCAAGACAACTTACTTCACTTAAGAAGATAAGTTGCTTGAAGAAAGAAAGTGAGGAGGGAGCATGAATGAGCAAGCTCATTCTAATACAAAAGTAAAATGCAGCAATGGATGCATAAGAGAAATGAGAAGAGATTGTGAGAAGTGAAGGCAAATTCACTTCTCAAACACTTACCACCTGAAAAGTTAGCAAAAGAAGTGAAATGAAATGAGAATGAAATGAAATGCAAAGATGGAAACCAAAACCAGAAGCATTTCCATGATGATAATGATGCAAAGAGATGATATGAATGTATGTCATGAGATGAAGATGTTCATACAAAGGATGGGAATGCAAATGAAGCATAAAGGAAGCATGAAAGTTCATGAATGCATATGGAATGTAATGAAAGCATAACATGGCAAATGAATGATGCAATGATCAAACATGAATTCAATGTGTCCTAAGATGTCTTATATGTCATGTGGATGCACAAAATGTCATGGCAAGTTCATGTATGCAAGTTTATACAAGATGGATGCAAATGAAGAGGCAAATTAGGGTTATATGATCATGTGAGATGCACAATTCAAAAACAGAAGAGAAACATAAGATTAAAAAAATGAAAATCAACTCAAAGGAACCCTAAACCTATACTAAGCTACCATCCAAAGGGGGAGGTCAGAAGCTTAACCTAGAAGGACTTATGATTTTTCTAAGTTTCTAGGGTTTTAAGGGTGATCCTAAAGGTAAAATTCCAAACAAATTGAAAATGCATTATAAAAATGAAACAAAAATGTTTTTAGATGCTTGAAACCATGCATAGCACAATGCAAAAAGAATCATTAACAAACTCACTTTGGTTCAAAAGTTATGAATTTTTGAAGTTAGGGTTAGAAATATTCAAGTTTAAGAACCCTAATTCAATTGAAAAATGTCAAAGTATGATCAAAACCAAAACGAAATTTGTGTGGTGAGTTTCTAAATGTTTGAAAATGCTCTCTGAATTATTTTGTGATTTTTAAATTCCTAAATGTATTTTTAATTAATTAATTATCATTAACTAATTAAAAATAACATTTAAATGATTTAAAAATCATATTTTTAATGAAAAAAATAAAAATAAAAATATTTTTGGGTTCTGAAAATTAATAAAAAGTTTGATAAAATTTTTCAGAATTTTTAAACTATTTTTGCTATTTTTAAAAATTCGTACAAAATAAAATAATGAAAATGAAATAAAAATTAATTAAATGAGAGGTATGCTGAATGGAGAGCCAGGATTCAATCTGGGTTTAAAAGCTTTGACTGGGCGCGCATCTGGACGGCCCAGATTCAAACTTCATTAATCCTGATTATTTATTTAATTAAACCTAATTTAAAACTAATGACTCAATCTACACCATCCAATGCACGCGAGAAAGGGTGATCAGGCGACCCAGATTCAAACAATGCCCTAAACCTAATTAAAAACCCTAATTACTTTTAGGTGGCCGGAAATGACCTCCGGTCATCTTCTCCGGCCACACCCTTCCCTGAGAATTGCTATCTCACTCCCTAGGCCATGACAAACCCCCCAAATCTCCAGAAATGATCCCCAAACCCCATAGAGTAAGAATCCAGCTTCATAATCCATTTATCTTTCACCAAAATCATGATTCGAACAAGAACATAAAAATGGACAAAATTTCAGAACATGCATACACAGTCAATAATCAACCATTTTCAAAACTACAAAGCTCAGTGTAATCAGGAAAACAAACTCTACCATCTCATAACTAAAGAAAGGATTTTTGGAAAAAAGTTTCAAGAAGATACCTGAGATGGAGCTTTGCCAATGGAGCTGCCTGGGCCTTCTGCTTGATGCAAACAACCTCCTCTAACCTCCCTTGAGCTTCCTTGATGCTTTGCTGAAGTGTTTGTGTCCTGTCTTTGAAGTTCAGTGAAGCTCAGTTCAAAAGGGGAAAAAATCGTATTTGGTGTATGGTGGCTTTTAGGGCAAAGTGAAGGGTGGTTTGTGATCAGTGATGGATTTGAAGATGAATGGTGGAAGAATTTTTAAGCTGATGTTTTTTGAGAGTTTCGAATGAAAATGCATAGGAGGGATTTTTTGTGAACTATGGTGATGCTAATGATTCTGGCTGTGTTCTTGTGTCAAAATGGCTTGTATTTGGTCCATGTATCAAGTTGTGATAGGCCTGTGGAGTTGGTGTGGGCTATGCTGATTGGTATGGCTTGTTTTGCAAAAAGTCAAGATTTGTTGTCCTTTGAGGTATAGGCTGGTTCAGACCAAGGACAAGGGCATGTCTGGTGCAGCTGTGATCAAGGAGGACCATGGAAATGAGATTGAGGCAAATCAGCAAGTTGTGACAAAGCTATGGGAGGTTTTGCAAATTTGTGAACTTTTGGCCCTTTTGAAATTTCTTCATGTGCAAGTTATGAAATCTTGAGATTCTTGGGCCAATTCTGAGTTTTAAGTCATGCAATATGATAATATGATGTGTAGAAGTCAATTTGAAGTCACAAAATAGCTTGGCATGAAGTTTTGCAAAAATGCCTCTTTGGCATGAAACATGAAATTATGTGATTTTTGCCAACTTTGGAAAGCCATAACTTGAGTTCCAAAATGAATTAGATCTTGTTCTTGTACTTTTTGAAAAGGGAATGATCCAATCTACAACTTTTATGACCAAGAATTTTTCATTTGAAGCATTTTTGGTTAAGAAAGAGGAGGTTGAAAAACTTTCCCAAAATAGAAAGTTTACATTACAAGTCATTTCCATATTTGGCAACTTTTGGTTTAGCCCACTTTTCTTCAAATTTGTGAACTTATAAGCACTTCAATGATCAAATAAAGACCATATAACTTCATTTTGATGAAAAATCCATTTTGGGTCCATTGATGGGGGCCTCAGATGCCCTGATTTTGCTCTGACTTGCTCAAGAAGTTACCTAGTGATCAGATGGCTTCCACAATGAATTTTTCCATCAAACTTAGTATGCATGATCCCTATATGATATTGAGACCAATAGAAACAAGAATGACCAAATTTTTTGGAGTTATGGCCTCTGAAACCAAAACCCTAATTTTAGGTCATCTGTGCAGTTAAACCTGGCTCTACTTCCATGTCCTGCCAGTTCTTGTGATTTTATGACTTCCTTGATCTTGGGAGGATATAATATGATGTTTGAGCATACATAGACCCTCTTAAGATGATTAAAGTCCTTTGGAGTGGCTCAGAAGGCTCAGGGATTGCTCAGATCACAAACCCTAGATGCAAATGACTTTGAACCAATGCAGTGAAGCAAGAATGCAACATGATGTGATATGATTGAACTTATGCAAATGAAAAGATCACAAGCCATGGTGTGAACTTAGTGAGGGAAAATTTGGGGTGTTTACAGCTGCCCCTATTCAAACATGAGTTAGCTGTGCAGGATGTAAGCGACGGGCTTAACATACAAACGAGATAACTTGTGGTTGAATACCAAAGACAATCCAAAATTTGCACTCACTGGGTGAAGAAGAAAAGGGATATAGATTGTAAAAGGAAATAAAGCATGATTATAAAGATGCGGGCGATGGAGGATGACCATCGAGCAGAGGACGACTGCTGGGGATAAAAGTGGTAAGTAAAGCAATAACGGAGACAGCTGACAAGCTGGGGAAATAAAGAATCTTTGATGGGGACGACCATCAAATATAGTAACAAAATTCTATGGGGATTAAAAGGTTAAGGCAATGATGGGGACTGCCATCAGGTTGAAGAAATAAAATGATGAGGGACGGTCATCAAAGGTGAAGGACGATCACCTAGCAGGGGACGGCTGCTCTGTTGGGAATAAGGATGAGGGACGATCATCCAAGGTGAAGGACGATCACCTGGCAAGGTACGACTGCCGAAAATATCACGACATAGGACGAATTCTGGATAGAAAAGGTCGACGACGGGGACGGCCATCCGATAAGCATGATGAAGGACGATCATCAAGAGGTGAAGTACGATCACCTAGCAGGGTACGGCTGCTCTCGAGGTTTATCATGACATATGACGAATGTCAGATAACAGAATCGACGATGGGGACGGTCATCAGATAAAATGATGAAGGACGATCATCAAAAGGTGAAGGATGATCACCTAGCAGAGGACGGTTGCTCAACATTACGACATAGGACGAATGTCAGATAGAAAGGGGTTCTAATGATAGAGACTCCGCTGGGGGAATGATGAGAGACGGTCATCAAAGGGTGAAGGACGATCACCTGGCAGGGTATGGTTGCCGAAAGTATCATGACATAGGACGAATGTCAGATAGACAAGAAATTTTGCTTTTTACTGGGGATTTGCTGGGGACTCTTCTGGGGAATGGTAGACGCAGACGAGTGTCTACATTCAAGAAAGGAAAGGTATAAGTGTTTGACGTTGTGTATAGATTAAAGATGCGGACGGGCATCCTTAAGACTATGATACGGACGAGTATCAGTAGAAACAAGCGCTGATGCATGTTCAGAGATGATGATAAGGACGAGTATCAACTGGTTAACAAAGAACACGGACGAGTGTTGAATCTAAGGAGAGATAAGTGGTGTATACAAGACACGGACGAGTATCTGTATGAGTGAGAAAATAAGCATGAGTGAGATATAGATGAGTGTTCAGCTTGCTGGGGGAGAGTATGACACGGACGAGTATCATGAGAGAAAGTGTATAAGTTATGAACTTATAAGTGTAAAAGATATTCTGACGATCTGTGGGGATAAAGTGACATGGACGGGTGTCAAAAGAAGTGTATTATAAACAAGTGTTTGGCAACCATGCTAGGGATTGGTGACACGGACGGGTGTCAAAAAGAGTATGGGAGTTTCTGTATTCAAAATGGTATTTTTAGCTTATACCTGCAGGGGGATGATAAGACACAGACGAGTATCGAATGAGTATATATTAATATGTATTAGTGAGTGCAAAGGGGATACTTTGGCTTTCTGTTGGGACTATGAGTCTCTATATACACTGCTGACGGAATGTTGGTATATACAGGTGTTTGATTCAAAACATGACTTGTGATTATGCAATATGTTTGATTTTTTCCTTAATGCTCCGTATTAGATGGAATGCTACGCTCTGAGGGGAAATATGATGTAAATGCTATGATCATGCAAAAGATACCGATCCAGGATTTGGATCCCGTTGCTGCAAAGATCTTCGACTGATCTGCTTGAAAGAGTATCCCAGCTGGGGATGAGATCATTGGTAGATCTGATACAGATGATTCTGCTTGGGAAAATAGGCCATTGATAGACCAATCTTGGTAATGAGGAAACCAGCTGGGGCTGCGGAAGCTTTCGTCACTTTGTCGTGAGATTTTCAGACATTGCTCTTCTGGATAGAGGCTGGAGCTTTGTGGGGAGATGGTTCTCTGTCTAGCACTCGACTGGGGAGAAGCAATCAGTGAATGATCTTCCTAGAGATTTCTGTAGGGGTCCTGCTGAGGATGATAATATCTGGCAGCTCAATTGGGGAGATGGACACCTTCTGATGCTGCTTGGAAGATGTGCTGAGGAAATAATGATTTGGCTGCTTGCTGGGGAAAACCTTTCATTCCCCATGTTGTGTGTTGAACACCTGCAATCCTATTAAGACAAGAGAAACGCACAAGTATCCCGAGGTATCCCTTTCCGGATTCCATCATAGGAGTTTAGACACTCTCGGGAGTAAGTAATATATTTCCTGCAAGCATGTGATTAGAAAGGCACATCTGTTTTTATGCAAACATTATATCAAAGATATCAGACATTTTTGCAAGTGAAATAAAATGTACAAGACGGAGTGTGACTGAAAATCTGATTTTATTAATTCGGGTGCCCTGAATTGGCAAATACAGTCAAAGAAACAAATCCCTGAAATGAGGAGATTATTACAAATTGAGAAAAATGAAGGTGCTGGCAATGTTGATGACGCTTTAGTGAGCTTCCCTTTGCTATGACCCGTATGACCTTGACGTTCTTCTAACCTGGCTTTCTGAAGAAAGTTGATTATGACTGATACTTTAACCTTTCGAAGCTTTCCATGTTGCGAGTGATACAGACGAATTCAAAATGCAGTTGTTCGCTTATTCCCTTATTTTTCGTGGATCGCCTTTTCGGGTTTTCAATCCACCGGGATACCCATTTTTGCCTGAGTTGTCCAATGCGGTTTTTCAACTCAGCGGGTGTACATTTTTCTTTATTTTCCCTTATTTTTGCCCGAGTCTTTTATTCTGTTTTTGACTCGCCGGGATGCCCTATTTTTGCATGGACTTACATTTTGTTTTTATGTCCAGCGGGTCATTTTATGCGAAGTATTTTTTAACTGCATCTGAATTCACAGGGGATAAGAAATCTTCACCATCCATAGTAATGAGCATCAGTGCTCCACCAGAGAAAACTTTCTTCAATATGAATGGACCATCGTAGTTCGGAGTCCACTTGCCCCTATGGTCTGTATGCGGAGGAAGGAGTCTTTTTAACACAAGATCTCCTACTTGGTATTCCTGAAGCCTGACTTTCTGATCGAAGGCTTTCTTCATTCTTTTCTGATATAACTGCCCATGACAGATAGCAGCTAACCTCTTTTCTTCGATCAGATTCAGTTGATTGTACCGGGATCGGACCCACTCTGCTTCATTCAACTTGACATCCATCAGTACCCGTAGGGAGGGTAATTCAACTTCAACAGGTAGGACTGCTTCCATACCATACACAAGCTGATACGGTGTTGCCCCAGTGGATGTTCTGATTAAGGTACGGTACCCATGCAAGGCAAATGGTAGCATTTCATGACAGTCTTTGTAAGTGACCACCATCTTTTGCACAATCTTCTTGATATTCTTGTTAGCTGCCTCTACAACGCCATTCATCTTCGTCCTATAAGGAGAAGAGTTGTGATGTTGGATCTTGAAGTCCCGACACAGTTGTGCCATCATTTTGTTGTTCAAGTTGGAACCATTATCAGTAATGATTCGCTCGGGCACTTCACACCGACAGATGATGTCTCTCTTTAGGAATCTGGCTACCACTTGCCTGGTGACATTCGCATACGAGGCTGCTTCGACCCACTTGGTAAAATAGTCAATGGCTACTAGGATGAATTTGTGGCCAAGGTGAAGACATTACATTCAAAGGGTTCGGAGGTACATGCACTTTGTCTGCATTAATCTGGCATTTGTGGCACTTTCTGGCATAAGCATAATAGCCTGCATCCATTGTGATTTACTAGTAGCCTGATCTTATCAATTTCTTGGCCATTGCATGTCCTCCAGCATGGGTACCGAAAGATCCTTCATGCACCTTGTGCCTCAACAAGTCTGCCTCTGCCTTATCAACACATCTGAGAAGTACCATATCAAAGTTTCGCTTGTATAAGGAACCATCAGCATTCAGGAAGAAACTACCAGCTAGCCTTCTTAATGTTTTCTTATCATTGGAAGATTCCCCCGGTGGGTATGTTTGATCCTCTAAGAAGAATTTGATGTCGTAGAACCAAGGCTTATAATCTTTAGCAAGGTCCGTTGAGAATACGTATGCTGGTCTGTCAAGTCCGGATACTGAAATTCGAGGCACAAAGTTGACAGATTGAACTTTAATCATGGATGAAATGGTAGACAGAGCATCTGCAAACTGATTTTCATCTCGAGGGATATACTCAAGCTTGACTGTAGTGAAGAAAGTCAGTAATCTCCTCGTATAGTCCCGGTAGGGTATCAGATGCTCCTGGTGAGTGTACCATTTGCCATTGGTTTGATTGATTACCAGAGCTGAATCTCCGAATACAATTAATGTCTTGATCCTGAGGTCAATGGCTTCCTCAAGACCCATGATACAGGCTTCATATTCAGCTTCGTTGTTAGTGCAGTTAAAGGTGAGTTTTGCCGAGAATGGCATGTGAACTCCTTTAGGTGTAATGAGTACTGCACCAACACCACGACCATTCATATTAACAGCCTCATCAAACATCATTGTCCATTCTTCTTCTGGGTCAGGCCCTTCAGTGTGAACAGGTTCTTCATGATCTTTTACTTTTATGAACATGATGTCTTCATCAGGGAAGTCAAATCTCATAGGCTGGTAATCATCAATGGGTTGCTCAGCTAGATAGTCAGACAACACACTGCCCTTGATGGCTTTCTGAGATGTGTATTGAATGTCATATTCTGTGAGAATCATTTGCCATCTTGCAACCCATCCGGTAAGTGTTGGCTTCTCAAATATGTACTTGACTGGATCCATCTTTGAGATCAATAAGGTAGTGTGAGTCAACATATACTGCCTTAGTCGGCGAGCAGCCCACGCTAAAGCACCGCAAGTTTTCTCGAGCAGTGAATAACGTTGTTCACAGTCGGTAAACTTTTTGCTTAGGTATTATATTGCATACTCTTTTCGACCAGACTCGTCATGTTGGCCCAGCACACACCCCATTGACTCTTCTAATACTGTCAAGTACATTATTAGAGGTCTTCCTTCAACTGGAGGCATAAGGATCGGAGGCTCTTGTAAGTATTCCTTGATTTTTTCAAAAGCCCTTTGGCAGTCTTCATTCCACCTGACCGTTTGTTCTTTTCTTAACAACTTGAACAGGGGCTAACAGGTTGCTGTAAGATGAGATATGAACCTTGAAATGTAGTTCAATCTACCTAGAAACCCCCGAACTTCTTTTTCAGTCTTTGGTGCAGGCATTTCTTGAATGGCTTTGACTTTGTCAGGGTCAACTTCAATTTCATTTTCACTTACAATAAATCCCAGCAGCTTACCAGAACGTACCCCAAATGTGCATTTGTTGGGGTTTAGCTTCAACTGGTATTTCCTCAGACGCTTGAATAGCTTCAAAAGATTCACCAGGTGGTCTTCTTCTGTGAGGGACTTGGAAATCATGTCATCCACATAACATTCAATTTCTTTATGGATCATGTCATGGAATAATGTTACCATAGCCCGTTGATAAGTGGCACCAACATTCTTCAGTCCGAATGGCATTACTTTATAACAGAATGTGCCCCAGGGTGTGATGAAAGTTGTCTTCTCCATGTCTTCAGGTGACATCTTGATCTGATTATATCCTGAAAATCCGTCCATGAAGGAGAATACCGAGAACTGAGCCGTGTTGTCGACCAATACATCAGTGTGAGGTAATGGGAAGTCATCTTTCAGGCTAGCTCTATTCAGATCCTGGTAGTCCACACACATCCGTACTTTGCCATCCTTCTTAGGCATAGGTACAATGTTATCAACCCCCGGCGGGTAACTAGTTACAGCAAGGAAACCGGCGTCCCACTGTTTTTGTACCTCTTCTTTTATCTTCATTGCCATATCCGGACGAGTACGGTGCAACTTCTGTTTTACCGGAGGACAATCTTCTTTTAGAGGCAGCTTGTGCATAACAATGTCGGTATCCAGACCTGGCATGTCCTGATAAGACCAAGCAAAAACATCCACATACTCCTGAAGCATGTCAATAAGTTTCTCTTTCACTGAATCTTGCAGACGGGCCCCGATTTTCACTTCTTTCAAGTCTTCTTCTGTACAAAGATTAACTGTCTCAACCTCCTCCTGATGAAGAGTGATAACCTTCTCCTCTTGTCTTAACAACCTGGCTAGCTCTTCAGGTAGCTCATAATCTTTTTCAATCCCTTCATCGGCTTGATTAATCGGATTGTCAAAGTCATACGAAGTCAAAACAGTGTCGTTGTTGGTGCAGTCTGGAGGGCACTCTCTGCAAGGGTTTAGATTTTTTCGTTTTAGTGATCAGTTTTATCTTGCTTAGAAAAAGTGAAAATGAAGTTATTATTTTGAAAAACATTTCCATTTTATTTTTGTACAAAAAATGAAAAATGAAAAACAGTGAGCGAGAAAAAAGAGACTCATTTGCAAAAGATGTCCTGATATTCATTAATTGATCGTTTGCACAAAATACAAGATGACCTGATTACAAAATGAGCCCTGACATCTTGGGCAAGATGTAGGACTTGATGCATGCTTAAAGATAGGAAATAATAATTACTCTACAAGAGTAAATCTTATAATTTCCTGGGAAGACTAGTTTGAGACTAGGTTCCCTGTGATCCTTGGACGTATCCAGTTTTCCAGGTTGCGTTCGTCTTCTTCCTCGTCTTCCAAACTGTTCACAGCATCCGGGGTTAGCATTCCCCTACTGACAAATTTGGGCTCCATTGCAGCCTCTGGTTGATCTTGTCGAGTTGGTCTGTAACCCAACCCGAATCTGTCTTCTTTCTTTTCAACTGGCAGCAGCTTGCCCCAGCCTTGAGCGGTACCCTCTTCAACAACCTTCCGGGCTTGTTGATACGAAGTGATGGAAGTCCCAGACACAGCAGATGCTTCATTGATGTTAAGGGCCTTAAACCCCTGACTCATGGTCTCATGGATCTCCCCATCCATCTCTATATATTTGTACGTAGCCAGCTGGCTAACAAAAATATCCTCCTCCCCACAGATGGTGATGATTTGACCCTCCCACTCGAATTTTAACTTCTGGTGAAGGGTAGATGTAACAACGCCAGCGGCGTGGATCCAGGGTCTACCCAACAGACAGTTGTAGGCCGGTTGTATGTCCATCACAAAGAAGGTAGTTTTAAAGGTCTGCGGGCCAATCAACACAGGTAAATCGATCTCTCCAAGCACCGATCTTTTAGAGCCATCAAATGCTCTCACCACTAAGTTACTTGGGCGCAATGCCAAGCCATCATACTCCAACTTCACCAGGGCTTTCTTTGGGAGAACATTGAGTGAAGACCTAGTGTCCACCAGTACGTGAGAAAGGACAACACCCTTGCATTCTAAGGTGATGTGCAAAGCCTTATTATGGTTGCGCCCTTCCGTTGTTAAATCAACATTTGTAAAGCCCAGTCCATGACTGGTGTTGACATTGGCAACCACAGTTTCTAACTGATTAACAGTAATCTCCTCCGGCACGTATGCTGCGTGCAGGACTTTCAACAATGCATTCCTGTGGGCTTCGGAACACATTAATAGTGATAATATGGAGATTTTGGAGGGTGTTTGGTGAAGCTGGTCCACCACCTTGTAATCACTCCTTTTTATTATTCTCATGAACTCGTCTGCATCTTGTTCAAAAGATGTCTTCTTAGTGTCTTTGGCAGTTGGCTCTCTGGATACCACATTCTTTCCTTTTGCCTTAGCAGCAGCTTCTGCTTCAGCATTAGGTCTCTGTGCTTGTGAGACAAAAAGGCGTCCGCTTCTGGTGAAGCCTCCTCCCCCCCCAACATTGTCAATTTGTGGTGAAGAGGTTGATGAATCCAGAGTGATTTTCTCCCAATCGCAGTAGAGATCAGAACTGTAGTGCCAAGGTATGACATTACTGTTTTCATAAGGAACAAGCCCATGTACCGTAATAGTAACTGGAATGATCGTTGCAGCAGAAGGAACTGTGATGGTGTGCGGATCGTAGTAAATCGTGACTGGAGATCTGGCAGGAGGCGTTGCAGTTTGTTGTTGGAAATTGTTGTTGTTGTGAACATTTGCTAGGTCATAATAGATTGTGACCGTTGAGACATCTTCATTAATGTTTGTTGGCGTTGTAGAAGATTCCGTTGAAAAAATGGGTGCTGATGTTGTAGAAGAAAAAGTTGTTGAACTCTGATTTGTTGAAATAATGGATGGAAGAACTTCTGGAGTTGTTGAAGAATCAGTAGGGATGATAGTTGTTGCGGTCGTAGGAGAAACTGTTGGAGGAAGAATTGTTGGTGTTGTAGGAGGATCCATTGTTGTTGAAACAAGGGTTGTTGAAGGAGCTGTTGAAGTAATTTGCAAGATTCCGTCTTTGATGAAGCCCTCTATGCCAAACCTTAGCTTCTCACAACCATTACTAGCTGTCTTTCACAATTCACAGCAGGCCCCACAACCCGGGAACACTTGGCATCTTAACAGTTGAACTTTGACTTCTGCCAATGGTGTTTGAATCTGTGCAACATTATCAATCAATACAGATGGTTGGTCCTCTTCAATGGCATTAATCCTGGGCCCACCATGATTAGGCATATGATTTCTGTTAACATTCAGAGGAGGTGCGAAATTGAGAGCTTTGGAATCGACCAAATCCTGAAACTTCATCTATAAGGCTTTGTACTTCTCGGTATTGTGACCAGGTGCATTGGAGTGAAAGGCACACCTGGCATTAGCATCATAATTCTTCGGGAGATTGAGGGGATCTGGTGGTGCCAACGTCCTTAACTCAACCAGGTTAAGCTTCAGGAGTTGTGGCAATAAAGCAGCATAAGGCATAGGGATAGGGTCAATCACCCTATTTTCCTGAGATGGCCTCTGTTGAAAGGGGCGCTGCTGTTGGTTGCTATTGTTGTTGTTGTAGGTTCTTTGTTTCAGAAAATGAGATGGTTGCTGATAGTGATGTTGTTGTTGTGGTTGTTGTTGAGGATATAATGGTTGTTGTGGAACCGGAGCTGGGATGGTAACAGCTGCTACTGACCTGTGAGAATATTAGGGTCTGCCTCTGCTTGCGTGAATAACATTTGTTTCACCCGCCCTTCGGGGTCCTGCAAGAGGTTTTTTGGGGTTGTTGGAGGAACTTGCACCATTGTCAGAGATTTTGCCCATCTTCAAAAGACTTTCAATTCTCTCACCAACTATAACCACATCAGCAAAACTGGTAGAGGAGAAAGCAGCAAGTCTATCAATATAAGTCCTTGCAAGGTGTTCTTGAACATGTCATCCATCTCCCTTTCTGACATGGGTGGCTGGACAGCAGCAGCAAGCTGTCTCCACCTCTGAGCATAATCCCGGAAGCTCTCCCTTAAAGACTAAGACATACCCATTAGAAGAGTTCTATTGGGGGCCATATATAGGTTTTACTGGTATTGCCGGATGAAAGCCTCAGCCAAGTCCTTCCAACATCTTATGGTGGCCCTTGTCAGATGCGAATACCACTCCCTTGAAGCTCCAGTCAGACTGTCCTCAAAATAGAACATCCATAACTTCTCATCCATGGTATAAGCCTTGAGTCTTCCTAGGAAAGATTGCAGATGAGTACGCGGATAGGAGGTACCATTATACTTCTCAAAGCAAGGGGGTTTGAATTTGTGGGGAATCCTCACCCCATCTACCAGCCCTATATCCATCACATCGAAGCCCAAAGAATTATGAGATTCCAAAGATCTTAACTTTTTAGCAATCTCATCCAATCTTCTATCATATACCTCATCTCCAGCCCCTATAACAGTAAACTGTTCTTCTTGGGGATCCACTTGCAGGATTCTGCCCCCAGCAGTATTACCTTGAACGTTTCTTGGGATATTAACATCCAGATTCAAATGAGGCCCATATTCTGGAGGGTCAATAAGAGGCTGCCCTCGTTCATGATTCATGGTTCCTCCTGTCCCAAGGTGAGGTTCCTCAAGTGTTTGTCTTTCTACCAGCTCTCTCAATCTTTCTTGGCTCTGGGCTAAGCCAGTCATGACAGCCATAAACTGAGACATTTGGTTTCTCATCTCGACTCTTTCGTTTGCCATCTGATTCCTGACCTCATTCAGGTCCAGCTGTACCTGCTCCATCTGAATGCCTGGAAGGTTGTTACGTGTAGGGTACCGGTGTGTGCGGTTGACAGGGAACACTCGGTGACGAGCAATGTTTCCTGAGATCACAACAAAGTTAGCCACAATAATAATAAACAAAACCTTCAAAACAAAGAAAAAAGTCAGTATGCAATGCAGTATGCTTATTTTTTTTCCAAGGTATCCGGTTTGGTTCTTGGTTTTGACCTTTCCAGACCTCGAGGAAGATGCTTGATGTTGAGAGAAAGCCCAATGAAAACAAACTAAATATATTACAAATGATGAAAAAATACATAGTCTGTTTACAATACATGCCCATGGAGGGTCAAAAATACAACAAAAGGAAAAGTACATCAAAAGGAAAGAACAACAAGCAAAGAGGAATCAGACATCCAATCCATAATCATCTTCCCTGACCTCCTTCAGGAGTGCCTCATTCACCGGACTGGCTGGGTGCTCTGTAATGGTCCTAATGAGGAGGTTCCTAGTAGCAATGGCATTAGTCAACTTCTTATGCCTGTCCTGATCTTTTGATCTCTTCAACCCTGCTCGAAGCTTCAGTTCTGAAATCTCCTTCTAAGCTGCCAACAAAGCTTCTTGATGCTTCTTCTCATTGGCCTCCAACTGATCAATCTTGGCCTGAGTCCTCGGGTCTTCTTGTGCACGGGCTTCGGTGATCCTGACCCACCTAGCCTGGCTCTCTTGCAGATAGTGCTCAGCCCTAGCTTTCTGAATCTTGGCCTCCTTGCAGGCATTCTTCAATATTTGTTCCCCAACCCTTGCTTTCCTTATGTAGTCCTCTGTCTTTTCAATCTTGGTCAGATGCTCAATCCTGAGCTTTTCCAACCTCTCAATGTCAAGACGACCGTCACTTCTTTCCCAAAGAGTCTTCTTCAAGGCCTGAGATAGCTGCTCATTCCTTTCCTTCAACTTTTCAAATTCCTCCAGGCTAACTGTTGCTGCAGGCTGTACTGTGGATGGTCCAGGTGTATCTTCCAAGGTGAAAGGCATCCTGGTGATCTGAGCTCTAGTACGGGACCAGTCTGAGTACTGAGCTGAAGCAACATTGTTACATCTTCCAAGAATAGCTATTCCTTTTGTCTGGATGTTGTCCCAAGCCCGGGCAGCTTGCCTGACAATAGCTGAATTAGGTTGCACTTCACAGTATAGGGTCTCAGCTAAATCCTGTCCTCTGGGAGGGTGAACTAAGTCATAGCACAATTGTCTCTTAAACAGTAAAGGGTTGTAGTTGATGCAACCTTTTACTCCTATCAGAGGCACATTAGGGTACTGCCTACAGCTGGTGATAATGTCCCTGCCTTTGGTGCTTTGGGTACACCATCTGATATCTTCTGAAGTTAAGGAAATGAACCTCTTGACCCAATTCTTCTTCTGGTGTGGGTTCTAGAAAGCATCTGATTTAGGAAGGTGTCTGAGTAACCAAGAGTGGAACAAAGGAGCACAACATCTTACCAACTTCCCCCTTTGCTTTTCATTTCTCTGATGGATGGAGTAGTAAAAATCCCCTAGCAATGTAGGCACTGAGTTCCTCAGCAGAAACAAGTGGATGGCATTCTTACTGACAAATTTAGGCTCATCTGCAAACAATATAGCCCCATATATGCTGAGGGCTAAAATTGCACAGACTGCCCTCCATTCTCCCAATGTAGCCTTCAGGGTGGCCTGAGAAATCAAAAAGTCCAGATGTAAACCAGGATTCCCAACTTTTTTTGTCATGCTTTGCTCAATAAGGGCAGGCTCTAAGTACAATGCCCTTGCTATTTCCTCACTTCTGGGAGCAGTCATCTCTGGGTTGAAGGGGATCCCTCCTCTGATAGGTACTCCAATCAATGAAGAAAACTCTTCCAATAAAGGCCCCATCTGAAAGTCAGGAAAGGTGAAGCACCTGAGTGGAGGGTCATAGAACTGCAAGCATGTGTGAATCATGCTTCTCTGAAAGGAATCAAGGTCCATAACCATATCCAAGATACCCCCATAGTGTTCTCTTAACAGTGGGATGTGGTCAGGTGTGATGAGTGACTGGACCTGCCTGAGACCAGTCAATATAGGCTCAAAAAAGTGATAAGATATGTTGCTCTTCCTGGGGGTAGCCATGAGTGTTGCTGAAGAATCTGAAGACAAATGCTAGTGAAGATCACAAACTGAGAAGCTGGAAGTAAGTCTCTGGCAGACTGATGCTGGTGAGGATGGAGATAACTGAAGCAGATAACTGAAGAAGACAGTTGAAGCAGAGGTCTAAGCAATAGAAGGGGTCAAAACCAAAACCAAGATATAATGAGGTGGATACCCTGAAAAGAAAATAAACAAATGTTAAATGATGCAATGATGATATATGCAAATGATATGCAAGGGTTTGTGATCAAGAGCTGGATCTGATTATCTGTCTTGATATAAGGTCCATGTATGTTCAAAAGTCCGGATGGAGGCTCAGAAATCCAGTAACCAGGGTGGGGGACTCAAATAAAGAGTCACATGTCCGGGGTTAATCACAAGAATTGTCCAAAGTGGAGTACTCTTAAACAAAACAGTAATAGGGTATGATGTGGTCAAGGGTTCCTGCAAACCTATAAACAACCCAACCCCCTCACAGGTAATGTTCTAGAACAAGGATCCTCAGACTTGGATCAGTTATGAGAAGTGTAAACACTTCTAACCCGGAGGTACAGTGTTTACAATAACCATAAAAAATCCTCCTCTAATTCACCCTAGATTCTGAAGGTCAAAGTAAAGGTCATCCAGACTTAGCAGGCTTCCCAGATAGCCCTAGCACTACAGGAAATCTGTAGCACAGAGTTCTCAAGAAGAAACCCACATCTGAACCGTGTTTCATATTCCCGCACCAGACCAAAATGGAATGGGAAAGAATATGAACCACTCTAGCCTAGGTGTCACCCAGGTCCCAGGTATAGGACCTTAATCTCTCAATGGAACCCCACCCACTAGAATAGAAAACCAGATCCAGCAATGATAGTATGAAATATGCATAAGACTGTAAAGAAAGCAATAAATAAAGCTGTACAAAAAGCAATAAATAAAGCAAATAAATAAACACACATAGCACATAACACCCCAGTAAACACAAATCAAACAAGCGCTAGGAGGAACCCACAAAAAGAACCAGAAGCCCTGGTTGCAATATAAGGGTCCCCGGCAGAGTCGCCAAGCTGTCGCTCCCACCAAATGACACCTGGCCAAGAGGGGTACAGGCGCGAACGGTCGGCGAAAGGAGAGAATGAAAAGAGTCACCAACTAGGCATATTTATCCCGAGGGAAAGGTAATGCTGCATAAACCTAGGAAGATATGGACAAGACGGTCGCGAACCAGAGAAACTGAGAAAAGGGGTTGGTTACAACCTGGGAAGGTATTATCACCCAGATTGTCCGTCGTACTCGACGGGATCCACGCTTGAAAGATGTGTTTAAAGGGGTAATGCCAGTGTTATTTTGTGTGCAAAAGAAGTGTGAAGTGAAATGAAAGAGTGTTAGTGCAAGAAAAGAGTGTGAAGTTCAAGACTATGAGGCTTAAAGAATAATGCTGGAAGAGGGGGAATATACATATACTTTTGTTCGATAACTGTTAAGTTATGCCTACGTATGCTCTCGTGCAATGAGGAAGTCAGAACACCGTAGTTCGACTCAAAGAGACTGAAAGATAAATTGACTGATGAACTGCTTACTTGTCTATGCTCAAATGTATGACCTGTCTGGCTCAAGTGCAAACTGTCTTGCATTAGAAGGAAGAAGCGAGTTCTCGTTTATGAATGAGTGTGATGAGAAAAGAATCCCGGAGGAGGCGATTATTGTTTGTTTTTTGAGTTTTCAATCTTTTATTGCTTTTTTGCGTTTGTCATAAGTAAACGAGCTTAAGCCTAAACCAAGGGTTAGTAAATTCATCACATCTTCCCTCTGATTAGGGGTAATGAGAATACCTTAAGTATGAAGTAAGCACCTCATACTTAATCACCATAATGTAGGATTAAGATCATTAACCTACTTGTATTTAATTAGATGTTTTTTTGGAGTTTTTGTTTGGTGTTAAGTAATGAGTTTAAGCCATAACCAAGGATTTAATGGACTCATTACACCATCCTAATAGAAGGATAATAGATGAGAACATTTAAGCTGAGGAAGATACCACAACTTAATCCATGATTAGGGATTAACCTCATGAAAAAACAAAGCCTTTGTTAGAGTGGATTTTAGTTAATGGTGAGATTAAGAAATGGATTTTATGGTTTGTAAGACAACTTGATGGGGACTTGTCCATTAACACTAGGGTTAGTCCTTCTTAACCAATTAAGGAAGAATTAGAACCCTAATGCAAGGCCCAAGTTACAAGCTTGATGTCTTAGTGATTATTAGGTGGATTGATTAAGGGAATTAAACACATCAAAGGTTTAACACTTGGGATTAAAGTTATACACTCCATCCTAATAGAAGGATACAGGCATAACCCTAATCACATAGTCTTAAAACCTTAAGGGTTTAGTCCTTGATTATGAGATGAGAAAAGAAGACACAAAAGATGACACAAAGGTAAAACTAAATGGGGGACTAATCAAACCCTAATTCTTATCATGCTTGGTTATTCCTAGTGTTTATGAGGCTTGCAATAGATCTTCAGGAAGAGCCACCAAGGAAGAAGAAAGATGGAAGGAGGAGAAGCAGAAAGAAGCAAGACAACTTACTTCACTTAAGAAGATAAGTTGCTTGAAGAAAGAAAGTGAGGAGGGAGCATGAATGAGCAAGCTCATTCTAATACAAAAGTAAAATGCAGCAATGGATGCATGAGAGAAATGAGAAGAGATTGTGAGAAGTGAAGGCAAATTCACTTCTCAAACACTTACCACCTGAAAAGTTAGCAAAAGAAGTGAAATTAAATGAGAATGAAATGAAATACAAAGATGGAAACCAAAACCAGAAGCATGTCCATGATGCGAATGATGCAAAGAGATGATATGAATGTATGTCATGAGATGAAGATGATCATACAAAGGATGGGAATGCAAATGAAGCATAAAGGAAGCATAAAAGTTCATGAATGCATATGGAATGTAATGAAAGCATAACATGGCAAATGAATGATGCAATGATCAAACATGAATTCAATGTGTCCTAAGATGTCTTATATGTCATGTGGATGCACAAAATGTCATGGAAAGTTCATGTATGCAAGTTTATACAAGATGGATGCAAATGAAGAGGCAAAGTAGGGTTATATGATCATGTGAGATGCACAATTCAAAAATAGAAGAGAAACATAAGATAAAAAAATGAAAATCAACTCAAAGGAACCCTAAACCTATACTAAGTTACCATCCAAAGGGGGAGGTCAGAAGCTTAACCTAGAAGGACTTATGATTTTTCTAAGTTTCTAGGGTTTTAAGGGTGATCCTAAAGGTAAAATGCCAAACAAATTTAAAATTCATTATAAAAATGAAAAAAAAAATGTTTTTAGATGCTTGAAACCATGCATAGTACAATGCAAAAAGAATATTTCACAAATTCACTTTGGTTCAAAAGTTATGAATTTTTGAAGTTAGGGTTAGAAATATTCAAGTTTAAGAACTCTAATTCAATTGAAAAATGTCAAAGTATGATCAAAACCAAAAAGAAATTTGTGTGGTGAGTTTGTAAATGTTTCTAAATATTTGAAAATGCTCTCTGAATTTTTTTGTGATTTTTAAATTCCTAAATGTAATTTTAATTAATTAATTCTTATTAACTAATTAAAAATAACATTTAAATGATTTAAAAATCATTTTTTAATGCAAAAAATAAAAATAAAAATATTTTTGGGTTCTGAAAATTAATAAAAAGTTCGATAAGAATTTTCAGAAGTTTTAAACTATTTTTGCTATTTTTAAAAATTCGTACAAAATAAAATAAAGAAAATGAAATAAAAATTAATTAAATGAGAGGTATGCTGAATGGAGAGCCAGGATTCAATATGGGTTTAAAAGCTTTGACTGGGCGCGCATCTGGACGGCCCAGATTCAAACTTCATTAATCCTGATTATTTATTTAATTAAACCTAATTTAAAACTAATGACTCAATCTACACCATCCAATGCACGCGGGAAAGGGTGATCAGACGTCCCAGATTCAAACAATGCCCTAAAGCTAATTAAAAACCCTAATTACTTTCAGGTGGCCGGAAATGACCTCCGGTCATCTTCTCCGGCCACACCCTTCCCTGAGAATTGCTATCTCACTCCCTAGGCCATGACAAACCCCCCAAATCTCCAGAAATGATCCCCAAACCCCATAGAGCAAGAACCCAGCATCATAATCCATTTATCTTTCACTAAAATCATGATTCGAACAAGAACATAAAAATAGACAAAATTTAAGAAACATGCATACACAGTCAATACTCAACCATTTTCAAAACTACAAAGCTCAGTGTAATCAGGAAAACAAACTCTACCATCTCATAACTAAAGAAAGGATTTCTGGAAAAAAAGTTTCAAGAAGATACCTGAGATGGAGCTTTGCCGATGGAGCTGCCTGGGCCTTCTGCTTGATGCAAAAAACCTCCTCTAACCTCCCTTGAGCTTCCTTGATGCTTTGCTGAAGTGTTTGTGTCCTCTCTTTGAAGTTCAGTGAAGCTCAGTTCAAAAGGGGAAAAAATCGTATTTGGTGTATGTAAACACCCCGAATTTTCCCTCACTAAGTTAACACCATGGCTTGTGATCTTTTCATTTGCATTGGTTCAATCATATCATATCATGTTGCATTTTTGCTTCACTGCATTGGTTCAAATTCATCTGCATCTAGGGTTTGTGATCTGAGCAATCCATGAGCCATCTGAGCCACTCCAAAGGTCTCCAATCATCTCAAGAGGGTTCATATATGTTCAATCATCATATTATATCCTCCCAAGATCAAGGAAGTCTAAGAATCACAAGAACTGAGAAAGGCATGGAAGCAGAGCCAAGTTTAACTGCATAGATGACCTAAAATTAGGGTTTTGGTTTCAGAGGACATAACTCCAAATTTTTTGGTCATTCTTGTTTCTATTGGTCTTTATATCTTATAAGGATCATACATACCAATTTTCATGAAGAAATTCAATGGGGAAGGCATCTGATCAATAGGTGACTTCTTGGACAAGTCAGTGTAAAATCAGGGCATCTGAGGCCCCAATCATCCAACCAAAGTGTATTCTCCATAATTTTGGGTGTATTTGATCTTTATTTGATCTTAGAAGAAGTTAGAAGTTCACAAAATTAAAGAATTTCAAGCCATTTGCAAAGTTGCCATTTTGGGAAAGGGACTTGTAATGTAAACTTGCCATTTTGGGAAAGTTTTTCAACCTCCTCTTTTTGATTCAAAAATGCTTCAAATGAAAAATTCTTGGTCATGAAAGTTGTAGATTGGATCATTCCCTTTTCAAAAAGTACAAAAACTTGATCTAATTCATCATAGAACTCAAGTTATGGCCTTGCAAAATTGGGAAAAATCACTAAATTTCAGTTATGTACCAAAGAGGGAAACTTGCAAAAACTCATACCAAGGCAAAATGTGACCTCTAATTGACTTCTAACCATTACACAAACATGATACATGACCTATAATTCAGAATTTCCAAAAGAATCCCTCACTTTCATGCCTTAAATCACAAGCTACCCTAAGGCATTTTTCATAAATTTTCAAGAAAGGAACCTTTTGCAAGAAGAACTTCTAATGATTGGTTTGATTTCTAATTGATCTCAATGCATCATAACAACTTCATATGGTTCATTTTTTTGCAATTTGTCCAAGAATTCACAAGATTTCTTGCCTTGGTTCACAAGAAATTTCAAAGAGGGAAATATGCAAGAACATTGAAAACTCTTGATCAAGACCATCCAGCTCACAAAAACTGATCCAAAGGCCTTCCTTGACTCAAGCTGAAGCAGGACAAGCCCTAAGATCTCCTCTGACCCGAGCCATACCCATGGTACACAAAATCTTGACTTTTTGCATCTTTGCCCATACCAATCAAACTGTGACATTACCAACCATCTGCCCAATCAGAACATGTTATGTGGACCTCAAGGACTTGAAACAAACACACAAACAAGCCAGCATCCTCCCATAAGCTAGGATTCACAAAAATTGAAAAATCCTTCATCTCTTCGAAACTCTTCCCACAGTCATCAAACCTCAAACTTTTCTTCACCAACAAGTCACATACCATCCATGGAACAAGAATCAAGCACTGAAACAGCCTAAAACATCACATACACAACCCTCCAAATTTGCTACACCAGAGCCAAAACCATCAAACCAGGTCATACAAGCTTGTTCTAAGCTTCATTTCATCATCAAGAGGTTCATAGGAGGGGATTTGCACCAAAGAAGGATCCAGAAAGCTCAACATCAGGAGGTTCAATCTCAGGTATAGCTTATGAACTTTTTTCCCAGAAGCTTGTTTTTAAGTTCTTTTATGATTCTCTGAGCTCCCCTGGTCATGGGGATGTGATTATTATTGAAAATGGTTGAGGAACCATGATGTATGCATGTTCTGAAATTTTGGCCGTTTTCATGTTTTGGTTCGAATCTTGTTCATGATGCAAAATAAATGATTTTTGATTGAGGGTTTAGGTTTAGGAATGTTAGAGGATCATTTATGGGCAAGAAATTTGGAGATTAGAGGCTTAGGGAAGAAGTTAGGGTTTGTGTTCACCAGAGAAGATGACCGGAACACTGTTCCGGTCACCTGAATTTGTTTAAACCCTAATCCTATTAATTAGGCAACTTTGAATATTGGCCTTTAGATTAGGTTTCCCGCGTGCGTGTGAACGGTCCAGATGTCTTATTAAACCCTAATCCTAATTAATTAAATAAAACATAATTAATTAAGCCAGCTTTAAACCTCAGCCATCAGATTGCACGCGTTTAGCAACTTTAAATTCCAGCCTTGGATCCTGATTACCTTGGGTCAGCTTGACTTGCGTGCAGGGCCTTTAGATCTCTCAACTTTTGATCTGAGCCACTCATATTGCATACTTCTCATTTTTATTTTATTTTCTTTGTATTTTATTTCTTGTATTTATTAAAAATAGCAAAAATGATTTAAAAATTCTGAAATTTTTTATCAAACCTTTTATTAATTTTCAGAACCCAAAAATATTTTTATTTTTATTTTTTGCATTAAAAAATATTTTTAAATCATTTAAATGATTATTTTTAATTAGTTAATGAAGATTAATTAATTAAAAATACATTTAGGTATTTAAAAATCCCCCAAAAAAATTCAGAGAGTATTTTAAAACATTTACAAACATTTACAAACTCACAAAACAAATTTCTTTTTGGTTTTGATCATACTTTGACAATTTTCATTTGAGTTAGGGTTCTTTAATTTGAATATTTTTAACCCTAACTTCAAAAATTCATAACTTTTGATCCAAGTTGAGTTTGTGAATGGTTCTTTTTGCATTGTGTTAAGCATACTTTCAAGCATCCAAAAACATTTTTGTTTCATTTTTATGATGCATTTTCAATTTGTTTGGCATTTTCCCTTTAGGATCATCCTTAAAACCCTAGAAACTTAGGAAAATCATAAGTCCTTTAGGGTTTAGCTTCTGACCTTCCCCTTTGGGCAGTAAACTTATATAGGCTTAGGGCACCTTTGATCCCATTTTCAATTTTTTATCTCATGCCTTGCTTCTGATTTTGAATTTTGCATCTCATGTTGTGTATAAACCCTAATTTTTGCCTTCATTTGCATCCACCTTACATAAGCTTGCATACATGAACTTGCCATAACTTTTTGTGCATCCACATGACATATAAGATATCTTAGGGCATATTAGAATCATGTTTGATCATTGCATCATCCATTTGCCATGCTTTTGCATCCATTTCATGTCATATGCATTCATGAACTTCCATGCTTCTTATATGCTCCATTTGCATTCTCATCCTTTGTATGATCATCTCCATCTCATGACATACATTTATGCCATCTCTTTGCATCATTAGCATCATGAACATGCTTCTGACTTTGGTTTTCATCTTTGCATTTCATCTCATTTTCATTTCATTTCATTTCCTTTTGCTAACTTTTCAGGTGGTAAGTGTTTGAGAAGTGAATTTGCCTTCACTTCTCATGATCTCTTCTTATCTATTTTATGAATTCTTTGCTGCATTTTACTTTTGTATTAGGGTGAGTTTGCTTACTCATGCCTTCTTCACTTTCTTTCTTCAAGAAACTTGTCTTCTTAAGTGAGGCAAGTATTCTTGTTTCTTTCTGCTTCTCCTTCCTTTCATCCTGCTTCTTCCTTGGTGGCTTTTCTTTGAAGATCTCTTACAAGCCTCATAAACCCTAGGAATACCCAAGCATGATCACAATTAGGGTTTGATTAGTCCCCCATTAGTTTTACCTTTGTGTCATCTTTTGAGTCTTCTCTTCTCATCTCTTAATTAAGGACTAAACCTTCAAGGTTTTAAGGCTTTGTGATTAAGCTCATGCCTGCATCCTTCTATTAGGATGGAGTGTATAACTTTAATCCTAAGTGTTAAACCCTTAATGTGTTTAAATCCTTTAATCAATTCACCTAATAATCATCAAGACATCAAGCTTGTAACTTGGGCCTTGCATTAGGGTTCTAATTCTTCCTTAATTGGTTAAGAAGGACTAACCCTAATGTTAATGGACAAGTCCCCCTCAAGTTGTCTTACAAACCATAAAATCCATTTCTTAATCTTACCAATAACTAAAATCCACTTTAAAAAAGGCTTTGTTTTTCCATGAGGTTAATCCCTAATCATGGATTAAGTTGAGGAGCTTTTCTCAGCTTAAATGTTCTCATCTATTATCCTTCTATTAGGATAGTGTAATGGGTCCATTAAATCCTTGATTATGGCTTAAACTCATTACTTAACACTAAACAAAAACACCAAAAACATCTAAATAATGGCAAGTAGGTTAATAATCTTAATCCTGCATCATGGTGATTAAGTGTGAGGTGCTTACTTCATGCTTAAGGTATTCTCATTACCCCTAATTAGAGGGAAGATGTGATGAGTTTACTAACCCTTGGTTTAGGCTTAAGCTCATCAACTTATGACAAACAAAAAGAAATAAAATATTGAAAACACAAAAACAAACACTAATCGTCTCCTCTGGGATTATTTTCTCACCTCATTCACTCACAAACGAGAACTTGCTTCTTCCGTCTAATGCAATACAGTTTGCACCTGAGCCTGACAGGTCATACACTTGAGCATAGACAAGTAAGCAGTTCACAAGTCAATTTATCTTTCAGTCTCTTTGAGTCGAACTACGGTGTTCTGACTTCCTCATTGCACGAGAGGATACGTAGGCATAACTTAACAGTTATCGAACAAAAGTCTCTGTACATTCCCCCTCTTCCAGCACTATTCTTTTAAGCTTCATTGTCTTGAAATTTGCATTCTTTCCTTACACTGACACTCCTTTTATTCACTTCACACTTCTTTCCAGCACTGACACTTGCATTCTTTTCCAGCTTTTGCACACAAATAGCACTGACACTACCCCTTTGAACACAAACTTTCAAGCATGGATCCCGTCGAGTAAGACGGACAATCTGGGTGCTAATACCTTCCCAGGTTGTAACCAACCCCCTTTCTCAGTTTCTCTAGTTCTCGACCGTCTTATCCATATCTTTCCAGGTTTATGCAGCATTACCTTTCCTTCGGGATAAAAATGCCTAGACGGCGACTCTTTTTCAGTTCATCTTCATGTTCTCTCCTTCGCCGACCATTCGCGCTTGTACCAGGATGCGAATCTTTGGGAGCGACAGCTTGGCGACTCTGCTGGGGACCCTTATTCTGCAACCAGGGCTTCTGGTTCCTTTTGTGGGTTCCTCATAGCGCTTGTTTGATTTGTGTTTACTGGGGTGTTATTTGCTATGTGTGTTTATTTATTTTGCTTTATGTAGAGCTTTATTTATTGCTTTCTTTACAGTCTTACGCATATTTCATACTGTCATTGTCACTATGTTGGATCTGGTTTTTTGTTTTGGTGGGTGGGGATTCCATTGAGAGATTAAGGTCCTATACCTGGGACCTGAGTGACACCTAGGCTAGAGTGGTTCATGTTCTTTCCCATTCCATTTCGGTCTGGTGCGGGAATATGAAACACGGTTCAGATGTGGGTTTATTCTTGAGAACTCTGTGCTACAAATTTCCTGTAGTGCTAGGGCTATCTGGGAAGCCTTCTAAGTCTGGATGACCTTTATTATGACCTTCAGAAGCTAAGGTGAATTAGAGGAGGATCTTTTATGGTTATTGTAAACACTTTACCTCCGGGTTAGAAGTGTTTACACTTCTCATAACTGATCCAAGTCTGAGGATCCTTGTTATAGAACAATACCTGTAAGGGGGTTGGGCTGTTTACAGGTTTGCAGGAACCCTTGGCCACATCATACCCTGTTACTATTTTGTTTAAGAGTACCTCACTTTGGACAGTTCTTGTGATTAACCCTGGACATGTGACTCTTTATTTGAGTCCCCCACCCAGGTTACTGGATTTCTGAGCCTCCATCTGGACTTTTTGAACATACATGGGCCTTATATCAAGACAGATAATCAGATCCAGCTCTTGATCACAAACCCTTGCATATCATTTGCATACATCATCATTGCATCATTTGACATTTGTTTATTTCCTTTTCAGGGTATCCACCTCATTGTATCTTGGTTTTGGTTTTGACCCCTTCTTCTGCATAGACCTCTGCTTCAGCTGTCTTCATCAGTTATTTGCTTCAGTCATCTCCATCCTCACCAGCATCAGTCTGTCAGAGACTTACTTCCAGCTTCTCAGTTTGTGATCTTCATCAGCACTTATCTTCAGCTTCTTCAGCAACACTCATGACTACTCCTAGGAAGAGCAACATATCCTACCACTTTTTTGAGCCTGTGTTGACTGGTATCAGGCAGGTCCAGTCACTTATCACACCTGACCACATCCCACTGTTTAGAGAGCACTATGGAGGTATCTTGGATATGGTTATGGACCTTGATCCTTCTAAGAGGAGCATGATCCACACATGCTTGCAGTTTTATGACCCACCACTGAGATGCTTCACATTTCCAGACTTTCAGTTAGGGCCTCTGCTGGAAGAGTTTTCTTTATTGATTGGAGTACCTATCAGAGGTGGAATCCCCTTCAACCTAGAGATGACTGCTCCTAGAAATGAAGAGATAGCAAGGTCATTGTACTTGGAGCCTGCCCTATTTGAGCAAAGTATGACAACAAAAGCTGGGATTCCTGGTTTGCATTTGGACTTCTTGATTTCTCAGGCCATCCTGAAGGCTTCATTAGTAGAGTGGAGGGCAGTTTGTGCACTGTTAGCCCTCAGCATATATGGGGCTATACTGTTTGCAGATGAGCCAAAATTTTTCAGCAAGAATGCCATCCATCTGTTTCTTCTGAAGAACCCAGTACCCACATTGCTAGGAGATTTTTACTAATCCATTCATCAGAGGAATGAGAAACAAAGGGGGAAGTTGGTAAGATGTTGTGCTCCTTTGTTTTACACCTGGCTGCTCAGGCACCTGCCTAAATCAGATACTTTCTTGAACCCCCACCAGCAGAAGAATTGGGCCAATAGGTTCATTGCCTTGACTTCAGATGATATCAGATGGTGCACCCAGAGCACCAAGGGCAAGGACATTATCACCAGCTGTGGACAATACCCAAATGTGCCTCTGATAGGAGTGAAGGGTTGCATCAACTACAATCCTTTACTGTTTAAGAGACAACTAGGTTATGCCTTAGTTCACCCTCCCAGAGGACAGGATTTAGCTGAGACCCTATATTGTGAAGTGCAACCTAATTCAGCTGTTGTCAGACAAGCATCCTGGGCTTGGGACAACATCCAGACAAAAGGGGTAGCTATTCTTGGAAGATGTAATAATGTTGCTTCAGCTCAGTATATAGACTGGTCCTGTACTAGAGCTCAGATTACCAGGATTCCTTTCACCTTGGAAGACACACCTGGACCATCCACAGTACAGCCTGCAGTAGCAGTTAGCCTGGAGGAATTTGAAAAGTTGAAAGAAAGGAATGAGCAGTTATCCCAGGCCTTGAAGAAGACTCTTTGGGAAAGAAGTGATGGTCGTCTGGATATTGAGTGATTGGAAAAGCTCAGGGTTGAGCATCTTGCCAAAATTGAAAAGACAGAAGACTACATAAGGAAAGCAAGGGCTGGGGAACATATATTGAAGAATGCCTGCAAAGAGGCCAAGATTCAGAAAGCTAGGGCTGAGAACTATCTGCAAGAGAGCCAGGCTAGATGGGTTAGGATCACTGAAGCCCGTACACAAGAAGACCAGAAGACTCAAGCCAATATTGAACAGCTAGAGGCCAGTGAGAAGAAACAGCAGGAAGCTTTGTTGGCAGCTCAGAAGGAGATCTCAGAATTGAAGCTTAGAGCAGGATTGAAGAGATCAAAAGACCAGGATAAGCATAAGAAGCTGACCACTACTATTGCTACCAGGAACCTCCTCATTAGGACCATTACAGAGCACCCAGCTGGTCTAGTGACTGAGGCACTCCTGAAGGAGGTCAGAGAAGACGAGTTTGGACTGGATGTCTGATTCTTTGCTTGTTGTTTGTTTCCATTTGTTGTACTTTTCCTTTTATTGTATTTTGACCCTCCATGGGCATGTATTGCAAAACAAACTATGTATTGTTCATTATTTGTAATATATTTAGTTTGTTTTCATTTGGGTTTTCTCTCAACAACATCAAGTATCTTCCTCGAGGTCTGGAAAGGTCAAAACCAAGAACCAAACCGGATACTTTGGAAAACAAATAAGCATACTGCATTACATACTAACTTTGTTTTTGTTTTGTAGGTTTTTGTTATTATTATTTTTTCTAACTTTGTTGTGATCTCAGGAAACATTGCTCGGCGCCGAGTGTTCCCTGTCAACCGCACACACCGGTACCCTACACGTAACAACCTTCCAGGCATTCAAATGGAGTAAGTACAGCTGGACCTGACTGAGGTCAGAAATCATATGGCAAATGAGAGAGTAGAGATGAGAAATCAGATGTCTTAATTCATGGCTGCCATGACTGGATTAGCCCAGAGCCAAAAAAGACTGAGAGAGTTGGTGGAAAGACAAACACCTGAGGAACCTCATCTTGGAACAGGGGGAACCAGCAACAATGAACGGGGCCAGACTCGTATTGACCCACCAGAATATGGACCCCATCTGAATCCAGAAGTTAACATCCCGAGGAATGGTCAAGGTAATACTGCTGGGGGCAGAATCCTGTAGGAGGATCCCTAGGAAGAACAGTTTACTATTATAGGGGCAGGAGATGAGGTATATGACAAAAGATTGGACGAGATTGCTGAAAAGTTAAGATCTTTGGAATCTCAGAATTCTTTGGGCTTCAATGTGATGGATATGGGACTAGTAGATGGGATGAGAATTCCCCACAAATTTAAACCCCCATGCTTTGAAAAGTACAATGGTACCTCCTGTCCTCGCACTCATCTGCAATCTTTCTTGGGTAGGCTCAAGGCTTATACCATGGATGAAAAGTTATGGATGTTCTACTTTGAGGACAGTCAGACTGGAGCTTCGAGTGAATGGTATTCACATTTGACTAGGGCCACCATAAGATGTTGGAAGGATTTGGCCGAAGCTTTCATCCGGCAATATCAATACAACCTGGACATGGCTCCCAATAATAGAACTCTTCTAATGGGAATGTCTCAGTCTTCTAGAGAGAGCTTTCGGGACTATGCTCAGAGATGGAGACAGCTTGCTACTGCTGTCCAACCACCCATGTCAGAAAGAGAAATGGCTGAAATGTTCATGAACACATTGCAAGGGACTTATATTGATAGACTAGCTGCTTTCTCCTATACCAGTTTTGTTGATGTGGTTATAGCTGGTGAGAGAATTGAAAGTCTCTTGAAGATGGGCAAAATCTCCGACAATGGTGCAAGTTCCTCCAGCAACCCCAGAAAACCTTTTGCAGGACACCGAAGGGCAGGTGAAACAAATTCTATTCATACAAGCCGGGGCAGGCCCCAGTATTCTCACAGGTCAGTAGCAGTTGTTACCATCCCAGCTCCAATTTCACAACAACCTTTATATCCTCAACAACAACAACAACATCACTATCAGCAACCATCTCATTTTCCGCAACAGAGAACCTACAACAACAACAATAGCAACCAACAGCAGCGTCCCTTTCAACAGAGGTCATCTCAGGCAAATAGGGTAATTGACCCTATCCCTATGCCTTATGCTGCTTTATTGCCACAACTCCTGAAGCTCAACCTGGTTGAGTTAAGGACGTTGGCACCACCAGATCCTCTCAATCTCCCAAAGAATTATGATGTCAATGCCAGGTGTGCCTTCCACTCCAATGCACCTGGTCACAATACTGAGAAATGCAGAGCATTACAGATGAAGGTACAAGATCTGGTCGATTCTAAAGCTCTCAATTTTGCACCTCCTCCGAACGTCAACAGAAATCCTATGCCTAATCACGGTGGGCCTAGGATTAATGCTATTGAGGAGGACCAACCAGCTACATCGATTGATAATGTTACACAGATTCAAACACCACTGGCTGAAGTCAAAGTTCAACTTTTAAGATGCCAAGTGTTCCCGTGCTGTGGGGCCTGCTGTGAACTGTGTAAGACAGCTAGCAATGGTTGTGAAAAGCTAAGGATTGGCATAGATGGTATTATCCAAGATGGAATCTTGCAAATTACTTCAACAGCTCCTACAACAACTCTTGTCTCCACAACATTAGAGTCTCCTACAACATCAACAATCATTCCTTCAGCAACAAATTCTCCTACAACAGTAACAACAATCATTCCTACAGATTCATCAACATCACCCACAATTACTCCATCCACCATTTCAACAAGTTAATTTTCAACAACTATTTCTTCTACAACATCAACATCCATTTTATCAAAATAATCTTCTACAACGCCAGCAAAAATTAATGAAGATGTTTCAACAGTTACAATCTACTATGACCCATCAAATGTTCCTCCCAGCAGCAATTTCCAACAACAAACTGTGGCACCTCCTGCCAGATCCCCAGTCACTATTTACTATGATCCGCACACCATTACAGTACCTTCCTCTGCAGTAATCAGCCCAGTCACCATTACAGTACCTTCCTCTGCAGCAATCAGCCCAGTCACCATTACGGTACTTGGGCCTGTTCCTTATGAAAGCAGTAATGCCATACCTTGGCATTATGGCTCTGATCTTTACTGCAACGGGGAGAAAATCACTCTGGATTCATCAACCTCTTCACCACAAGTTGACAATGTTGGGGGAGGCAGAGGCTTCACTAGAATCGGACGCCTTTTTGCCTCGCAAACACAAAGACCTAATGTTGAAGCAGAAGTTGCTGCTAAGGCAAAAGGAAAGAATGTGGTATCTGAAGAGCCAACTGCCAAAGACACTCAGAAGACATCTTTTGAACAAGATGTAGACGAGTTCATGAGAATTATAAAGAGAAGGGATTACAAGGTGGTGGACCAGCTTCACCAAACACCCTCCAAAATCTCCATACTATCACTGTTTATGTGTTCCGAAGCTCACAGGAACGCATTGTTGAAAGTCCCGCATGCAGCATACGTGCCGGAGGAGATTACTGTCAATCAGTTAGAAACCGTGGTTGCAAATGTCAATACCAGTCATGGACTGGGCTTTACAAATGTTGATTTAACGACGGAGGGGCGTAACCATAATAAGGCTTTATATATCACCTTGGAGTGCAAAGGTGCAGTTCTGTCTCATGTACTGGTGGACACTGGGTCTTCACTCAATGTTCTACCAAAGAAAGCCTTAGTGAAGCTGGAGTATGATGGCTTGGCATTGCGTCCGAGTAATTTGGTGGTAAGAGCATATGATGGCTCTAAAAGATCGGTGCTTGGTGAAATTGATCTGCCTGTGTTGATTGGCCCGCAGACCTTCAAAACTACCTTCTTTGTGATGGACATACATCCGGCCTACAACTGTCTGTTGGGTAGACCCTGGATTCACGCCGTCGGCGTTGTTACGTCTACCCTTCACCAGAAGTTAAAATTCGAGTGGGAAGGCCAAATCATCACCATTTGTGGGGAGGAGGACATCTTTGTTAGCCAGCTGGCTACGTATAAGTACATAGAAATGGATGGGGAGATCCATGAGACCATGAGTCAAGGGTTTGAGGCCCTTAATATTAATGAAGCATCTGCTGTGTCTGGGACTTCCATCACTTCATATCAACAAGCCCGGAAGGTTGTTGAAGAGGGTATCGCTCAAGGCTGGGGAAAGCTGCTTCTAGTTGAAAAGAAAGAAGACCGATTCGGGTTGGGTTACAGACCAACTCGACAAGATCAACCAGAGGCTGCAATGGAGCCCAAGTTTGTCAGTGGGGGGATGCTCACCCCAGATGTTGTGATTAGTTTGGAAGATGAGTCAGAAGACGAGTGCAATCCCGGGGAACCAAGTCTCAAACTGGTCTTCCCAGGAAATTATAAGAGTTACTCCTGTAGAGTAATTATTATTTCCTGTCTTTAAGCATGCATCAAGTCCTGCATCTTGCCCAAGATGTCAGGGCTCATTTTGTAATCGGGCCATCTTGTATTTTGTGCAAACGATCAATTAATGAATATCAGGACATCTTTTGCAAATTAGTTTTTTTCTTTCTCCGCTCATTGTTTTTCATTTTTTATTTTTTGTACAAAAATAAAATGGCAATGTTTTTTCAAAATAAGAACTTCATTTTCACTTTTTTCTAAAACAATATAAAACTGATCACTAAAATGAACAAATCTAAACCCTTGCAGAGAGTGCCCTCCAAACTGCACCGACAACAACACTGCTACGACTTCGTATGACTTTGACAATCTGATTAATCAAGCCGATGAAGGGGTTGAAGGAGATTATGAGCTACCTGAAGAACTAGCCAGGTTGTTAAGACAAGAGGAGAAGGTTATCACTCCTCATCAGGAGGAAGTTGAGACGGTTAATCTTGGTACGGAAGAAGACTTGAAAGAAGTTAAAATCGGGGCCTGTCTGAAGGATTTAGTGAAAGAACAACTCATTGACATGCTTCGGGAGTATGTGGATGTTTTTGCTTGGTCTTATCAGGATATGCCAGGGTTGGACACCGACATTGTTATGCACAAGCTGCCTCTGAAAGAAGACTGTCCGCAAGTAAAACAGAAGTTGCGCCGTACTCGCCCAAATATGGCAATGAAGATAAAAGAAGAGGTACAAAAACAGTGGGACGCCGGTTTCCTTGCTGTAACTAGTTACCCACCGTGGGTTGCTAACATTTTACCTGTGCCTAAGAAGGATGACAAAGTGAGGATGTGTGTGGATTACCAGGACCTGAACAGAGCCAGCCCAAAGGATGACTTCCATTTACCTCACATTGATGTATTGGTCGACAATACGGCTCAGTTCTCGGTGTTCTCCTTCATGGATGGATTTTCAGGATATAATCAGATCAAGATGTCACCTGAAGACATGGAGAAGACAACTTTCATCACACCCTGGGGCACATTCTGTTATAAGGTAATGCCATTCAGACTGAAGAATGCTGGTGCAACTTATCAACGGGCTATGGTAACATTATTCCATGACATGATCCATAAAGAAATTGAATGTTATGTGGATGACATGATTGCCAAGTCCCTCACAGAAGAAGACCACCTGGTGAATCTGTTGAAGCTATTCAAGCATCTGAGGAAGTACCAATTGAAGTTAAACCCCAACAAATGCATATTTGGGGTGTGATCCGGTAAGCTGCTGGGATTTATTGTAAGTGAGAAAGGGATTGAAGTTGACCCTGATAAAGTCAAAGCCATCCAAGAGATGCCTGCACCAAAAACTGAAAAAGAAGTTCGGGGGTTCCTAGGAAGATTGAACTACATTTCACGGTTCATATCTCACCTTACTGCAACTTGTGAACCCTTGTTCAAGTTATTAAGGAAAGAGCAAACAGTCAAGTGGAACGAAGACTGCCAAAGGGCTTTTGACAAAATCAAGGAATACTTACAAGAGCCTCCAATCCTTATGCCTCCAGTTGAAGGAAGACCTCTAATAATGTACTTGACAGTATTAGAAGAATCAATGGGGTGTGTGCTAGGCCAGCATGACGAGTCTAGTCGAAAAGAGTATGCAATTTACTACCTAAGCAAAATGTTTACCGACTGTGAACAACGTCATTCACTGCTCGAGAAAACTTGTTATGCTTTAGCGTGGGCTGCTCGCCGACTAAGGCAGTATATGTTGACCCACACTACCTTATTGATCTCAAAGATGGACCCGATCAAGTATATATTTGAGAAGCCAGCACTTACCGGACGGGTTGCAAGATGGCAAATGATTCTCACAGAATATGACATTCAGTACACATCCCAAAATGCTATCAAAGGCAGTGTATTGTCTGATTATCTTGCTGAGCAGCCCATTGATGATTACCAGCCTATGAGATTTGACTTCCCTGATGAAGACATCATGTTCATAAAAGCAAAAGATCATGAAGAGCCTATTCACACTGAAGGGCCTGACCCAGAAGAAGAATGGACTATGATGTTTGATAGGGCTGTTACTATGAATGGTCGTGGTGTTGGTGCAGTACTCATTACACCTAGGGAGTTCACATGCCTTTCTCGGCAAAACTCACCTTTAACTGCACTAACAACAAAGCTGAATACAAAGCTTGTATAATGGGTCTTGAGGAAGCCATTGACCTCAGGATCAAGATTTTAAATGTGTTTGGAGATTCAGCTCTGGTAATTAATCAAACCAACGGCAACTGGTACACTCACCAGGAGCATCTGGTACCTTACCGGGATTATACAAGGAGGTTACTCACATTCTTTACAACGGTCAAACTTGAGTATGTCCCTCGAGATGAAAACCAGTTTGCAGATGCTCTGGCTACCATTTCATCCATGATCAAAGTTCAAGCTGCCAACTTTGTGCCTCGGATTTCAGTATCCAGACTTGACAGACCAGCGTATGTATTCTCAGTAGACCTTGCTAAAAATGAAAAGCCTTGGTTCTATGACATCAAATGCTTCTTGGAGGATCAGACATACCCACCTGGGACATCTTCCAATGATAAGAAGACACTAAGAAGGCTGGCTGGTAGTTTCTTCCTGAATGCTGACGACTCCTTGTACAAGAGAAACTTTGACTTGGTACTTCTCAGATGTGTTGATAAAGCAGAGGCAGACTTGTTGATGCACGAGGTACACGAAGGATCTTTTGGTACCCATGCTGGAGCGCATGCAATGGCTAAAAGGTTGTTAAGATCAGGCTATTACTGGATCACAATGGATGCAGACTGCTGTGCTTATGCCAGGAAATGCCATAAATGCCAGATTTATGCAGATAAAGTGCATGTGCCTCCAAATCCTTTGAATGTGATGTCTTCACCCTGGCCCTTTGCCATGTGGGGCATTGATATGATTGGCAAGATTTTACCGACCGCTTCAAATGGCCACAGATTCGTCCTGGTAGCCATTGACTATTTTACCAAGTGGGTTGAAGCAACTTCATATGCAAACGTCACTAGGCAAATGGTAGCCCGATTCCTGAAGAGGGACATCATCTGTCAGTATGGAGTGCCCGAGCGAATCATTACTGATAATGGTTCCAACTTAAACAACAAAATGATGGCAGAACTGTGTCGGGACTTCAAGATCCAACACCATAATTCTTCTCCTTACAGGCCAAAGATGAATGGCGTTGTGGAGGCAGCTAATAAGAATATCAAGAAGATTGTGCAAAATATGGTGGTCACATACAAAGACTGGCATGAAATGTTACCATTTGCCTTGCATGGGTACCGTACCTCAATCAGAACATCCACTGGGGCAACACCGTACCAGCTTGTGTATGGTATGGAGGCAGTCCTACCTGTTGAAGTTGAATTACCCTCCTTACGGGTAATAATGGATGTTAAGCTGAATGAAGCAGAATGGGTCCGATCCCGGTACAAACAGCTGAGTCTGATCGAAGAAAAGAGATTAGTTGCAATCTGTCATGGGCAGCTATACCAGAAGAGAATGAAGAAAGCCTTCGATCAGAAAGTCCGACTTCGGGAATACCAAGTAGAGGGATCTTGTGCTGAAAAGACTCCTTCCTCCTCATACAGACCACAAGGGCAAGTGGACTCCGAATTACGATGGTCCATTCATAGTAAAGAAAGTTTTCTCTGGTGGAGCACTGATGCTCAGTACTATGGATGGTGAAGACTTCCTGTCTCCTGTGAATTCAGATGCAGTTAAAAAATACTTCGCATAAATGACCCGCTGGACATGAAAATAGAATGTAAGTCCAGGCAAAAGTAGGGCATCCCGGCGAGTCAAAAACAGAATAAAAGACTCGGGCAAAAATAAGGGGAAAAAATACGTGTACACCCGCTGAATTGAAAAGCCGCATTGGACAGCTCAGGCAAAAATGGGTATCCCGGTGGATTGAAAACCCGAAAGGGAGATCCACGCAAAATAAGGGAATAAGCGAACAATTGCATTCTGAATTCGTCTGTATCACTTACAACATGGCAAGCTTCGAAAGGTTAAAGCGTCGGTCAGAATCAACCTTCTTCAGAAAGCAAGATGAGAAGAACGTCAATGTCATACAAGTCATAGCAAAAGGGAAGCACATTGAAGCGTCATCAACATTGCCAGCACCTTTTGTTTCTCAATTTGTAACAATCTCCTCATTTCAGGAGATCTGTTTCTTTGACTGTACTTACCGATTCAGGGCACACAAATTAATAAAATCAGATTTTCAGTCACATTTCGTCTCGTACATTTTATTTGCAAAAATGTCCGATGTCCTTAATATAATGGTTGCATAAATACAGATGCGTCTTTTCTAAATTACATGCTTGCAGGAAATATATTTCTTACTCCTAGGAGTGTCTAAATTCCTATGACGGAATCGCAGGTATTCAAGCGCAACATGGGGCATGAAAGCTTCTCCCCAGCAAGCTGCCAAATCATTGTTTCCTTAGCACATCTTCCAAATGGCACCAGGAAATGCTCTTTCCTCACCAGAGCTGCTAGACATTACTTTTACAAGTACATCTGTCAGAGCAGCATCATAAGGGGCTCAGTTCCCCAGCTAAGTACATCATCCTCAATAGGATCCCCACAGAAATCTCTAGGAAGATCATTCAGTGATCATTCCTCCCTAGCTGAGTGGTAGACAGGGAACCATCTCCCCACAAAGCTCCAGCCTCTATCCGGAAGAGCAATGTCTGAGGATCCCACAACAAAGGGACGTAAGCTTTCGCAGACCCCAGCTGGGCCTCTCATTACCAAGATAGGGCTTTCAGTGACTTACTTTCCCAAGCGGAATCATATATCAGATCTACCAATGATCTCATGCCCAGCTGGGATATCACTGCAAGCAGATCAATCGGAGATCTTCACAACAACGGGATCCGGATCCCGGATCGGTATCTTTGCATAATCATAGCATTCGCATCATATTTTCCCCCCAGAGCGTAGCATTCCGTCTAATACGGAGCATTACGGCAAAAATCAAACATATTGCATAATCATAAGCCATGTTTTGAATCAAACACCCGTAGATATCAACATTCCATCAGCAATATATATATATATATATATATACAAAGACCCACAGTCACAGCAGAAAGCCAAAGCATCCCCTTTGCACTCACTAATACACATGTATACTTTTTTCCGATACTCGTCCGTGTCGTATCACTCCCCTGCAGATATAAACCACAAGAAGATATCTATACACTCTTTGGACACTCGTCCGTGTCACCATCACTCAGCATGGTTACCTAAACACTTATTGTAAACCAGACACTTGTTTATAATACACTTCTTTCGACACCCGTCTGTGTCATCTTATCCCCACAGAACTTCAGAATATCTTTTACACCTATAAGTTCATAACTTATACATTTCCTCTTATGATACTCATCTGTATCATGCTCTCCCCAACATATGGAACACTCGTTTGTGTCTCACTCGTGTTTACTTTTTACTCATACAGATACTCATCCGTATCATGTATACACCCCTTATCTTTCTCAGATTCAACACTCGTCCGTGTTCTTTGTTAACCAGTTGATACTCGTCCGTATCATCATCTCTGAACATGCGTCAACGTTCGTTTCTACCGATACTCGCCCGTATCATAGTCTTAAGGATGCTCGTTCGCATCTTTAAACTATACATAGCGTCAAACGCTTGTACCTTTCATTTCTTGTATATAGAAACTCGTTTGTTTTTACCATTCCCCAGTAGAATTACTTTTCTTCTATCTGACATTCGTCCTATGTCATGATACTTTCGGCAGCCGTACCCTGCCAGGTGATCGTCCTTCACCTTTTTGATGATCTTCCTTCATCATTCCCCCAACGAAGTCTCCATTATTGGAACCCTTTTCTATCCGGCATTCGTCCTATGTCATGATATTTTTAGCAGCCGTCCCCTGCTGGGTGATCGTCTTTCACCTCTTGATGATCGTCCTTCATCATTTTATCTGATGGTCGTCCCCCATCGTTGATCTCGTTATCTGACATTCGTCCTATGTCATGATAAACCCCGAGAGCAGTCGTACCCTGCTAGGTGATCGTCCTTCACCTCTTGATGATCGTCCTTCATTATGCCTACCTGATGTCCGTCCCCATCGTCGACTCTTTCTATCCGACATTCATCCTATGTCGTGATACTTTCGGCAGTCGTACCCTGCCAGGTGATCGTCCTTCACCTTGGATGACCGTCCCCCATCCTTATTCCCAACAGAGCAGCTGTCCCCTGCTAGGTGATCATCCTTCACCTTTGATGACCGTCCCTCACCATTTATTTCTTCAACCCGATGGTCGTCCCCATCATTTCCTTTACCTTTATTCCCCAGAGAATCTTGTTACTTTACCTGGTGACCGTCCCTATCATGGTCTCTTTATTTCCCCAGCATGTCGGCCGTCCCCGTCATTGCTTTATCCCCAGCAGTGGTCCTCGGCTCGACGGTCGTCCTCCGCCATCCACACTGTATAATCATACTTTTATTCCTTTTACAATCTATATCCTTTTTCTTCTTCACCCAGTGAGTGCAAATTTTGGACTGTCTTTGGTATTCAACCACAAGTTATCTTGTTTGCCTGTTAAGCCGTCGCTTACAACCTGCACAACTAACTCATGTTTGAATAGGGGCAGCTGTAAACACCCCAAATTTTCCCTCACTAAGTTCACACCATGGCTTGTGATCTTTTCATTTGCATTGGTTCAATCATATCATATCATGTTGCATTTTTGCTTCACTGCATATGTTCAAATTCATCTGCATCTAGGGTTTGTGATCTGAGCAATCCATGAGCCATCTGAGCCACTCCAAAGGTCTCCAATCATCTCAAGA
Source organism: Lathyrus aphaca (assembly GCA_963966055.1). Lineage (NCBI taxonomy): Eukaryota > Viridiplantae > Streptophyta > Magnoliopsida > Fabales > Fabaceae > Lathyrus > Lathyrus aphaca. The sequence goes on along the minus strand of OZ014520.1, from coordinate 227,716,475 downwards.
GGGTTCATATATGTTCAAGCATCATATTATATCCTCCCAAGATCAAGGAAGTCAAATAATCACAAGAACTAAGAAAGGCATGGAAGCAGAGCCAAGTTTAACTGCACAGATGACCTAAAATTAGGGTTTTGGTTTCAGAGGCCATAACTCCAAATTTTTTGGTCATTCTTGTTTCTATTGGTCTTTATATCTTATAAGGATCATACATACCAATTTTCATGAAGAAATTCAATGGGGAAGGCATCTGATCAATAGGTGACTTCTTGGACAAGTAAGTGTAAAATCAGGGCATCTGAGGCCCCAATCATCCAACCAAAGGGTATTCTCCATCATTTTGGGTGTATTTGATCTTTATTTGATCTTAGAAGAAGTTAGAAGTTCACAAAATTGAAGAATTTCAAGCCATTTGCAAAGTTGCCATTTTGGGAAAGTGACTTGTAATGCAAACATGCCATTTTGGGAAAGTTTTTCAACCTCCTCTTTTTGATTCAAAAATGCTTCAAATGAAAAATTCTTGGTCATGAAAGTTGTAGATTGGATCATTCCCTTTTCAAAAAGTACAAGAACTTGATCTAATTCATCATAGAACTCAAGTTATGGCCTTGCAAAATTAGGAAAAATCACTAAATTTCACTTATGTACCAAAGAGGGAAACTTGCAAAAACTCATACCAAGGCAAAATGTGACCTCTAATTGACTTCTAACCATTACACAAACATGATACATGACCTATAATTCAGAATTTCCAAAAGAATCCCTCACTTTCATGCCTTAAATCACAAGCTACCCTAAGGCATTTTTCATAAATTTTCAAGAAAGGAACCTTTTGCAAGAAGAACTTCTAATGATTGGTTTGATTGCTAATTGATCTCAAAGCATCATAACAACTTCATATGGTTCATTTTGATGCAATTTGTCCAAGAATTCACAAGATTTCTTGCCTTGGTTCACAAGAAATTTCAAAGAGGGAAATATAAAAGAACATTGAAAACTCTTGATCAAGACCATCCAGCTCACAAAAACTGATCCAAAGGCCTTCCTTGACTCAAGCTGAAGCAGGACAAGCCTTAAGTTCTCCTCTGACCCGAGCCATACCCATGGTACACAAAATCTTGACTTTTTGCATCTTTGCCCATACCAATCAAACTGTGAAATACCAACCCTCTGCCTAATCAGAACATGTTATGTGGACCTCAAGGACTTGAAACAAACACACACACAAGCCAGCATCCTCCCATAATCTAGGATTCACAAAAACTGCAAAATCCTTCATCTCTTCGAAACTCTTCCCACAGCCATCAAACCTCAAACTTGTCTTCACCAACAAGTCACATACCATCCATGGAACAAGAATCAAGCACTGAAACAGCCTAAAACATCACATACACAACCCTCCAAATCTGCTACACCAGAGCCAAAACCATCAAACCAGACCATACAAGCTTGTTCTAAGCTTCATTTCATCATCAGGAGGTTCATAGGAGGGGATTTGCACCAAAGAAGGATCCAGAAAGCTCAGCATCAGGAGGTTCAATCTCAGGTATAGCTTATGAACTTTTTTCCCAAAAGCTTGTTTTTAAGTTCTTTTATGATTCTCTGAGCTCCCCTGGTCATGGGGATGTGATTATTATTGAAAATGGTTGAGGAACCATGATGTATGCATGTTCTGAAATTTTGGCCGTTTTCATGTTTTGGTTCGAATCTTGTTCATGATGCAAAATAAATGATTTTTGATTGAGGGTTTAGGTTTAGGAATGTTAGAGGATCATTTATGGGCAAGAAATTTGGAGATTAGAGGCTTAGGGAAGAAGTTAGGGTTTGTGTTCACCGGAGAAGATGACCGGAACACTGTTCCGGTCACCTGAATTTGTTTAAACCCTAATCCTATTAATTAGGAAACTTTGAATATTGGCCTTTAGATTAGGTTTCCCGCGTGCGTGTGAACGGTCCAAATGTCTCATTAAACCCTAATCCTAATTAATTAAATAAAACATAATTAATTAAGCCAGCTTTAAACCTCAGCCATCAGATTGCGCGCGTTTAGCAACTTTAAATTCCAGCCTTGGATGCTGATTACCTTGGGTCAGCTTGACTTGCGTGCAGGGCCTTTAGATCTCTCAACTTTTGATCTGAGCCACTCATATTGCATACTTCTCATTTTTATTTTATTTTCTTTGTATTTTATTTCTTGTATTTATTATAAATAGCAAAAATGATTTAAATATTCTGAAATTTTTTATCAAACCTTTTATTAATTTTCAGAACCCAAAAATATTTTTAGTTTTATTTTTTGCATTAAAAAATATTTTTAAATCATTTAAATGATTATTTTTAATTAGTTAATGAAGATTAATTAATTAAAAATACATTTAGGTATTTAAAAATCTCAAAAAAATTCAGAGAGTATTTTAAAACATGTACAAACATTTACAAACACACAAAACAAATTTCTTTTTGGTTTTGATCATACTTTGACATTTTTCATTTGAATTAGGGTTCTTTAATTTGAATATTTTTAACCCTAACTTCAAAAATTCATAACTTTTGATCCAAGTTGAGTTTATGAATGGTTCTTTTTGCATTGTGTTAAGCATACTTTCAAGCATCCAAAAACATTTTTGTTTCATTTTTATGATGCATTTTCAATTTGTTTGGCATTTTCCCTTTAGGATCATCCTTAAAACCCTAGAAACTTAGGAAAATCATAAGTCCTTTAGGGTTTAGCTTCTGACCTTCCCCTTTGGGAAGTGAACTTGTATAGGTTTAGGGCACCTTTGATCCCATTTTCAATTTTTTATCTCATGCTTTGCTTCTGATTTTGAATTTTGCATCTCATGTTGTGTATAAACCCTAATTTTTTCCTTCATTTGCATCCACCTTACATAATCTTGCATACATCTTAGGGCATATTAGAATCATGTTTGATCATTGCATCATCCATTTGCCATGCTTTTGCATCCATTTCATGTCATATGCATTCATGAACTTCCATGCTTCTTATATGCTCCATTTGCATTCTCATCCTTTGTATGATCATCTCCATCTCATGACATACATTTAGGCCATCTCTTTGCATCATTAGCATCATGAACATGCTTCTGAATTTAGTTTTCATCTTTGCATTTCATCTCATTTTCATTTCATTTCATTTCCTTTTGCTAACTTTTCAGGTGGTAAGTGTTTGAGAAGTGAATTTGCCTTCACTTCTCATGATCTCTTCTCATCTCTTTTATGAATTCTTTGCTGCATTTTACTTTTGTATTAGGGTGAGTTTTCTTACTCATGCCTTCTTCACTTTCTTTCTTCAAGCAACTTGTCTTCTTAAGTGAAGCAAGTTGTCTTGTTTCTTTCTGCTTCTCCTTCCTTTCATCCTGCTTCTTCCTTGGTGGCTTTTCCTTGAAGATCTCTTGCAAGCCTCATAAACCCTAGGAATACCCAAGCATGATCACAATTAGGGTTTGATTAGTCCCCCATTAGTTTTACCTTTGTATCATCTTTTGAGTCTTCTCTTCTCATCTCTTAATCAAGGACTAAACCTTCAAGGTTTTAAGGCTTTATGATTAAGCTTATGCCTGCATCCTTCTATTAGGATGGAGTGTATAACTTTAATCCTAAGTGTTAAACCCTTAATGTGTTTAAATCCTTTAATCAATTCACCTAATAATCATTAAGACATCAAGCTTGTAACTTGGGCCTTGCATTAGGGTTCTAATTCTTCCTTAATTGGTTAAGAAGGACTAACCCTAGTGTTAATGGACAAGTCCCCCTCAAGTTGTCTTACAAACCATAAAATCCATTTCTTAATCTTACCAATAACTAATGTAGATGTTTAGAATTGGCAGAATTTTTGACACATAAGAAGTGTTGAATTTAGTTCAGGATGTCACATCAGATGTTGGGACATTATCAAACAGAGTATAAGTAAATGAACTTAATTCAGGATGTCACACCAGATGTTGGGACATTGTATCAGTTAATGAAGTAAGTTCAGTTTACAGGATGCCACATCAGATGTTGTGACATTGTATCAGAAAATGAAGTAAGTTCAGTTTTTCAGGATGTCACACCAGATGTTGTGACATCTCAAACCTGCTACCAGAATTAATTAATGACTAACAGAAGTGAGTAAATTAAGGAAAGTTATCTGGAATTAATTATGGATGAATGAAACAGAATAAGGCGCATCTGTAGGGAGTTTTGTTATGTGACTTCAGCATAATCAGAAGAACTGAATCACCTAGAATCTAGGAAGTAACAAACCCTAATTCAAGGTGGTGGCAACATGCGTATCAGGATTGGATAAACCTACAGAAAGCCCAAAATCCAAACACCTATTTAAGCAACAGAAACTCTCAGAATAGAGTACGAATTTAAGAAGACCAAATAGGGTGTTTTGTGTTTTAATAGCAGGTTGTTTTTATTGTACCACTTTATGAGCTTTTAAGCAAAAGTGTATTTGTGACTTGATTGAAACTGTGAAGTAAGATCAAGCTGTTTTGTTTGAAGTATGACTTCAATTTTATTAAACTTGTAAACAAAATCACTGTGTGATTGAGGGGGAGTGAGTTGGTACTCATATCTAAGTTGTGTCTTAGGTATAAATTGCATTGGGTAGATATTAAGTGAAAGATTAAACTGGGTGGTTTAAGTCTAGAATTAATATTACTTATAGTGGATTTCCTTCTGGCTTGGTAGCCTCCAGATGTAAGTGTGGTTATACACTGAACTGGGTTAACAAATTCCTGTGTTGTTTAATTTTCCTGCACTTTAAGTTTTTTAGTTGAGTCTTCAAGTGTTTAAACATCTCATTCGACATCTCGTACCTGATCACAGAATTTCAATTGGCATCAGAGCAGGCACCCTGCCTGTTTATACTGGGTGAGATCTAGGGACTGCAAATTCTGGAAACATGGACAGAGATGTAGGGTCAGTAAATAGACCACCTATATTGGATGGATCTAATTATGACTACTGGAAGCCAAGAATGGTTGCATTCTTAAGATCACTTGACAATAGGGCCTGGAAAGCAGTCAATAATGGATGGGAGCACCCTGTCCAAGACACCAAAGATGGAGCAAAAGTGTTGAAACCTGAAGAAGAATGGAGTAAGTAGGAAGAAGATTCAGCACTTGGCAACTCCAAGGCCTTAAATGCTTTATTCAATGGCATTGATAGGAACATCTTTAGACTTGTGCATCACTGTGAGCTGGCCAAAGATGTTTGGGACACTCTCAAAACAACTCATGAAGGAACATCAAAGGTGAAGATGTCAAGACTTCAACTTCTCACCACCAAGTTTGAAAACTTGAGAATGAAGGAAGATGAGACAATTCATGAATTCTACATGAACATCTTAGAAATAGCCAATACTTCTGGAGCCTTGGGAGAAAAGATGACTGATGAAAAACTTGTAAGAAAGATTCTCAGATCTTTGCCAAAAAGATTTGACATGAAGGTCACAGCAATAGAAGAAGCTCAAGACATATGCACAATGAAAGTTGAAGAGCTCATTGGTTCCCTTCAAACATTTGAGATGGGAATGAATGACACAATTGTAAAGAAGAACAAAAGCATAGCCTTGGTGTCAAATACTGATAAAGAAGAAGAAAATGATGAATCAGAAACTGAAGAAAATTTATCAGAAAACATTGCTATGCTTGGAAGACAATTCAAAAAGATTCTCAGAAAGATGGAAGACAAGTCCAGACCAAGTGGAAGATACACAAACTCTTCTGAGAACAAAAGACCTTATGATGCTAATAGAAGGTCAAATTATGATGAAAAGACCAGTCAGGAAAAAGGGATTAAATGCCATGGATGTGAAGGATATGGACACATCAGGAATGAATGTCCTACCTATTTAAAAAGGCAAAAGAAAGGTCTCTCTGTAACCTGGTCTGATGAAGACTCAGGAGGTGATTCAGAAGAAGAATCAGCTAAGCATATCACTGCTCTAGCTGGATTATGTGAATCTGAAAGTGAATCCAGTGATGGGGAGCTTACTTTTGAAGAGCTTGAGCAATCATACAGAGAACTAGTCAAAAGAAGCACTGAAATATGCATGGAGAGTATAAAGCTAAAGAAGCAGATTGAGGCACTAAAGGATGAAAAAACAAGTGATCTAGAGATCATTGACACCTTGAAAAGTGAAGTAAGTCTTCTCAACTCCAAGTTGGAGCATATGTCCAAATCTGTTAGAATGTTGAACAGTAGCTCAAGCACACTGGATGTTATTCTCAACAACAATAAGCATTCAGGTGATAAAAGTGGACTGGGATTTAACAAAGTTCATAAGGTTGAAGCTAGCACTAGAAAAACTACTTCAAAGTCCATACAGTCTAACAAGATGTCCCAACAGATGCTTCAACATCATGAAAAGAACATAAAGTCAAACATAATGTTCCAACAGATGTCTCAACATCATGAAAAGAACATAATGAAGAAGAAGTATCAAAGATGGAGATGTCATCATTGTGGAAGATTTGGACATATCAAACCTCATTGCTACAAGTTGCATGGATATCCAAATCAGATGTATCAGCAACCTCCTAAGCAGGAGATAGAGGTTATCAAGAAAGAGTTGCATAGACATCAACATCAAAGAAATCAGCAACCTCCTAAGCAGAAGTCAGAGGTCATCAAGAAGGTATGGGTACCAAAAGCTAGTCTTCATGCTAATCAAAGTTACATGCCCAAGAACAAGATCAACAAACAACCTTGGAGCTCTACTGATGGACAATGCACAGTGCAGAGGCATCAAAAGAAATCTCAATACAAATGGTCAAAGAAGGGTGTTGCATATATAGCTCATACATCTCTAAGAGTATCAGCTAAAGAAGACTGGTACTTTGATAGTGGATGTTCAAGACACATGACTGGATTGAAGAATCTGCTAGTAGACTTAAAGTCATACTCATCCAGATATGTAACCTTTGGAGATGGAGCTAAAGGAGAAATCAAGGGAGTTGGAACCTTAGACTGTCCAGATGTACCAAGACTAGATGATGTGCTGCTGGTAAAAGGTTTAACTGCTAACCTGATCAGCATAAGTCAATTATGTGATCAAGGGTACAGTGTAAACTTTACCAAAACTAAATGCATAGTGTCTAACAAAGAACAAAAGGTTGTCATGAGAGGTGCTAGATCTAAAGACAACTGCTACATGTGGGAACCTCAAGACTTCAGTCTCACTTCAACTTGTTCTTTAGCTAAAGAAGAAGAAGTGAAACTATGGCACCAAAGACTAGGTCATCTCCATTTCAGAGGCATAAAGAAAATCATATCTATGGAAGATGTGAGAGGTATTCCTAAACTGAAGATTGATGATGGCAAGATATGTGGTGAATGTCAAATAGGCAAGCAAACCAAGATGTCCCATCCAAAGCTACAACATCTGACAACTTCTAAAGTTTTGGAATTATTGCATATGGATCTTATGGGACCTATGCAGGTTGAGAGCCTTGGTGGTAAGAGGTATGCCTATGTGGTGGTTGATGATTTTTCAAGGTATACATGGATAAATTTCATCAAAGAAAAGTCTGATGTATTTGATGTATTCAAAGACTTGTGCCAAAGAATACAAAGGGAAAAAGCCAGATGTGTGATCAGAATAAGAAGTGACCATGGAAAAGAATTTGAGAACCAAAAATTCTTAGATTTCTGTTCTTCAGAAGGAATCAATCATGAATACTCTTCACCAATCACTCCTCAACAGAATGGTATTGTTGAGAGGAAGAATAGAACTATCCAAGAATCAGCAAGAGCTATGATCCATGCTAAAAAGTTACCTTTGTACTTCTGGGCTGAAGCTATGAACACAGCTTGTTACATCCATAACAGAGTCACTCTAAGGAAAGGAACTTTGTCCACAATCTATGAAGTCTGGAAGGGCAGAAAACCCACAGTTAAGTACTTCCATCTGTTTGGAAGTAATTGTTATATTCTGGCTGATAGGGAGCAAAGAAGAAAAATGGATCCTAAAAGTGATGAAGGGATTTTTCTTGGATACTCTATAAACAGCAGAGCATATAGAGTATTTAACTCTAGAACCAAGGTTATCATGGAATCCATAAATGTGATAATTGATGATGCTCCTACAGATGTTACAAAAGATGTTGGAACATCTGCTGACAACAAAACTGAAGCTGGAGAAAAGAGTGATCATTCTGACTTCACTCAAACTGATGCAAGGACAGAACAATCCAGCAAACCTCCCTCCATCAGAATCCAGAAGGATCATCCCAAAGATTTGATAATTGGTGATCCCAACAGAGGTGTAAGCACTAGATCAAGAGAAGTGATTTCAGGTTCCTGTTTTGTTTCAAAAATAGAACCTAAAAACATCAAGGAAGCTCTTACTGATGAATACTGGATTTGTGCTATGCAAGAGGAATTAGGTCAATTCACAAGGAATGAAGTGTGGAATCTTGTTCCTAAACCTGATGACATAAATGTGATTGTCACTAAATGGGTGTATAAAAACAAATCAAATGAGCAAGGAGTTGTTACAAAGAACAAAGCTAGACTTGTAGCTCAAGGATACACACTAATTGAAGGAGTAGACTTTGATGAAACCTTTGCACCAGTAGCAAGGCTTGAATCAATCAGACTACTTTTAGGAATTGCTTGTATCTTGAAGTTCAAGCTATTTCAAATGGATGTGAAAAGTGCCTTTCTAAATGGATATCTTAATGAAGAAGTATATGTAGAACAGCCTAAAGGATTTGTTGATCCAAGCTGTCCAAATCATGTATACAAACTAAAGAAGGCTCTTTATGGTCTGAAGCAAGCTCCAAGAGCATGGTATGAAAGGCTGACTACTTTTCTTATCAAGCAAGGGTACGGGAAAGGTGGAATAGACAAAACTTTGTTTGTTAAAGATGAAGAAGGAAATGTCATGATTGTTCAAATATATGTAGATGACATTGTTTTTGGTGGGATGTCAGACAGGATGGTTAAACATTTTGTCAATCAGATGGAATCTGAATTTGAAATGAGCCTAGTAGGAGAATTAACCTACTTTCTTGGACTGCAAATAAAGCAAATGGAGGACTCCATGTTCATTTCCCAAAGCAAGTATGCTAAGAACATAGTCAAGAAATTTGGGATGGACAATGCTACTCATAAGAGAACTCCTGCCCCCACACATTTAAAGCTGACTAAAGATGACAAGGGTGAGAATGTAGACCAAAGCCTATACAGAAGTATGATTGGAAGCTTATTATATCTTACTGCTAGCAGACCAGACATAGCATTTGCAGTAGGTGTATGTGCAAAATATCAAGCTGATCCAAAAGTTAGTCATCTAAACCAGGTCAAGAGAATTCTGAAATATGTTAATGGTACTTGTGACTATGGCATAATGTACTTTCATGGATGCAAACCAATTCTCACTGGCTTCTGTGATGCTGATTGGGCTGGAAGTGCTGATGACAGAAAAAGCACTTCAGGAGGATGCTTCTTTCTAGGAAACAATTTGATTTCTTGGTTCAGTAAGAAACAAAATTGTGTATCCTTATCTACTGCTGAAGCTGAATATATTGCAGCTGGAAGCAGTTGTTCACAGTTGGTTTGGATGAAGCAAATGCTCACTAAGTACAATGTCCCACAAGATGTCATGACATTGTACTGTGACAACTTAAGTGCTATTAACATATCAAAGAATCCTATCCAACATAGCAGGACCAAGCATATTGATATCAGGCATCATTTCATCAGAGATCTTGTGGAAGAGAAAGTGATCTCATTAGAACATGTAGCTACAAATCTGCAATTAGCTGATATATTTACTAAAGCTTTGGATGCTACCCAATTTGAAAACCTAAGGGGTAAATTGGGGATTTGCTTATGTGAAGTTTAGCAATTATGGAGATGTGCCAACATGTCATATGACATTGTGTGGCATGATCACCAGATGGCAACACCAGTCTGGTCAAGGACTCTGGGTATTCCACACCTAAAATTTCTCCAAGTAACGGCTACTTATAAAAATATCAGCTTGTTTTTCAGCTATCCATCTTCTCATCATCCTCTCAAAACGAATTGCATTCTCTAACTGTTCTTCAGAACTCATCAGACCTAAAACTCTTCATCCACCTCCTTCGAAAATGTCTCAACATCAAAACCCTAAACACTCTGAAGAAATTCTCAACCAAGAAGATGTGGTGCATGCAACCCCCATCTCTGTGGTACCCATGGATTCAACTCCAATGGACGAAATCAGAGGAAGTGTTCCTCTTGCTCAAAAGCCAAGAACTCCTACTGTAAGAAGGGCAAAAGAACTTGTTGTTAGCAAAGCCAAAGGGAAGCCCTCATCATCAAACACCACTCCAAAAGCTTCTGAATATGTGGATGATTCCATAAAGGAGCTGGTAAACAGGATCCTATCTGAGCAAAGAGTGGTAAGTGGCATATCTATCCCTCTGAACACCATGCTAGCTCCACAAGAAGAACAACAAACTCAGGCTGAAAAGGACACTCCTGCTCAACAGGATGTCCCAATAAATGTTGAAACATCTGAAGACCAGCAAAAGGTCTCATCTGATACTGCTGATGATACATCTGAGGACCAGCAAAAGGCCTCCACTGATAGTGATGAAGAAACATCTGAGGACCAGCACAAGGCCTCCACTGAAGATCAAACCTCTGTTGATACACCTGCTGAAGAGGAGACTGCTCAACCTCCTCCTGTTGTGAACATAGAGCATGATTCTGATACATAAATCATTGCTTCTGTCAAACCTAGCATAGCCAAAAGGCTTAGAACTAGGAAGGAAAAGAAGAATACAGGACATGCAACTCCTGAGAAGAAGCAAGCTACACCAAAGAAGAACAAAGCTAAAGTTGTCTTTGGTCCTACAAAACAATGGAGCAAGGTGAAAACACAAAAGAGGAAAGCTATCACCCCTCCAGATTCAGATGTTGAAGAGGATGTCCCAACATCCCCACCAAAGAAGAAACCAGCACCCTCAAGGTCATCAACTGCTGTTCCAGAAGCTCCTCTGGACAACATCTCTTTTCATCATGTTTCAAGTGTGAACAGATGGAAGTTTGTCTATCAAAGAAGGATAGCACTTGAAAGAGAGCTGAGCAGTAATGCACTTGAGTGCACTGAGGTAATTGATCTCATTTCTTCTGCTGGCCTATTCAAAACTGTATCCAACTTCTCTCCTTGCTATGAGTTGCTAGTCAAGGAATTCATTGTAAACCTCCAAGAAGATTGTGCTGATGGTAAGTCTGCTGACTTCAGAAAGGTTTATGTAAGAGGGAGATGTGTGGAATTCTCTCCTAGGGTTATCAACCACTACCTTGGAAGAGAATCTGATGGTCCAAATGAGTTAGGGAAGACTGATAACCAGGTTTGCAAGGTTATCACTACTAATAAGGTCAAGACTTGGCCAGTCAAGGGGAAGCTTTCTGTTAGCCTGCTGACAAGGAAGTATGCCATGCTGCATAGGATTGGCACTGCAAACTGGGTCCCTACCAACCATACCTCCTCAATAGCAACTGGATTGGGTAGGTTCATATATGCTGTAGGCACTCAAACAAAGCTGGATTATGGGGCTTATATATTTGATCAGACATTGAAGCATGCTGGATCATTTGCAACTAAGCTGCCAATTGCCTTCCCTTCCTTGCTGTGTGGAATTATGCTTAGTAAATATCCAGGTATACTCACTGAGAAGGACTCCATATGCAAAAGAGAAAGTCCTCTGGCCTTCCACTACAAGCTGTTCTTGAGTCATCATGCAGCTGATGTTGAAGCTCCCTCTGGGACATCTGCTGGTCCTTCAAAGGCAAAGTCTCCAATCTCCAAAGCTGCCTTGATTGCTGAGCTGAAGATCACATGCAAAGAACTGAATGCAAGGAAGAAGAAGCTTGAGGAGATTATCCAAAGGCTGGAGATTAAAGAAAGTGCTCAGAAAACTGTTGCTTCTAATGAGGAGACTGAGGAAGAGGAAGAAACTGATTATGAGGAGTCTGAGTGACAATTGTATGTGAGGAATATGTAATGACTGCTTCTGCATTGTAATTTTGAATTAGTAACTTTGGCCCCAAATTTATGTCTAACAAGGGGGAGAACTGAACAACAACAACAATGTATGATGTTGATTACTGATTAATGAAAAACTTTTGTTTGCCTCTGAACTAAAACTGTGATTTTAATGAAAAATTTCTGTTGGAACAAGTCTGAACACATGTAGGATTGAGGGGGAGTAAACTCTCACATGACTCAACAGAAAAGAACTGATGTACTTTGATAAAAGAACTTCTGCTGCACTCTGATAATCAGAAAAGTATGTTAGCCAAAAATTAGCCAAAGGGGGAGTTTGTAGATGTTTAGAATTGGCAGAATTTTTGACCAACAAGAAGTGTTGAATTTAGTTCAGGATGTCACATCAGATGTTGGGACATTATCAAATAGAGTATAAGTAAATGAACTTAATTCAGGTTGTCACACCAGATGTTGGGACATTGTATCAGTTAATGAAGTAAGTTCAGTTTACAGGATGTCACATCAGATGTTGTGACATTGTATCATAAAATGAAGTAAGTTCAGTTTTTCAGGATGTCACACCAGATGTTGTGACATCTCAAACCTGCTACCAGAATTAATTAATGACTAACAGAAGTGAGTAAATTAAGGAAAGTTATCTGGAATTAATTATGGATGAATGAAATAGAATAAGGCGCATCTGTAGGGAGTTTTGTTATGTGACTTCAGCATAATCAGAAGAACTGAATCACCTAGAATCTAGGAAGTAACAAACCCTAATTCAAGGTGGTGGCAGCATGCGTATCAGGATTGGATAAACCTACAGAAAGCCCAAAATCCAAACACTTATTTAAGCAACAGAAACTCTCAGAATAGAGTACGACTTTAAGAAGACCAAATAGGGTGTTTTGTGTTTTAATAGCAGGTTGTTTTAATTGTACCACTTTATGAGCTTTTAAGCAAAAGTGTATTTGTGACTTGATTGAAACTGTGAAGTAAGATCAAGCTGTTTCGTTTGAAGTATGACTTCAATTTTATTAAACTTGTAAACAAAATCACTGTGTGATTGAGGGGGAGTGAGTTGGTACTCATATCTAAGTTGTGTCTTAGGTAGAAATTGCATTGGGTAGATATTAAGTGAAAGATTAAACTGGGTGGTTTAAGTCTAGAATTAATATTACTTATAGTGGATTTCCTCCTGGCTTGGTAGCCTCCAGATGTAAGTGTGGTTATACACTGAACTGGGTTAACAAATTCCTGTGTTGTTTAATTTTCCTGCACTTTAAGTTTTTTAGTTGAGTCTTCAAGTGTTTAAACATCTCATTCGACATCTCGTACCTGATCACAGAACTTCAACTAAAATCCACTTTAAAAAAGGATTTGTTTTGCCATGAGGTTAATCCCTAATCATGGATTAAGTTGAGGAGCTTTTCTCAGCTTAAATGTACTCATCTATTATCCTTCTATTAGGATAGTGTAATGGGTCCATTAAATCCTTGATTATGGCTTAAACTCATTACTTAACACTAAACAAAAACACCAAAAACATCTAAATAATGGCAAGTAGGTTAATAATCTTAATCCTGCATCATGGTGATTAAGTGTGAGGTGCTTACTTCATGCTTAAGGTATTCTCATTACCCCTAATCAGAGGGAAGATGTGATGAGTTTACTAACCCTTGGTTTAGGCTTAAGCTCATCAACTTATGACAAACAAAAAGCAATAAAAGATTGAAAACACAAAAACAAACAATAATCGTCTCCTCTGGGATTCTTTTCTCACCTCATTCACTCACAAATGAGAACTTGCTTCTTCCGTCTAATGCAAGACAGTTTGCACCTGAGCCAGACAGGTCATACACTTGAGCATAGACAAGTAAGCAGTTCACAAGTCAATTTATCTTTCAGTCTCTTTGAGTCGAACTACGGTGTTTGTCGCTCCCGATAAATGAGACAAGGTCAAATAAGGGTACAGACGCGAACGGTCGGCGAGAGGGACAATGAGAACACACAGTCGTGGACTCACTGGAGATGAATAGAGTCGCCAGCTAGGCATTTTTATCCCGGAGGAAAGGCAATGCTGCATAGACCTAGAAAAAGATGGATAAGACGGTTGCGAACCAGAGAGACTGAGAAAGGGGGTTGGTTACAACCTGGGAAGGTATTAGCACCCATATTGTCCGCCGTACTCGACGGGATCCACGCTTAAAAGATTTGTGTTTTAGAGGGGTAGTGTCGGTGCAATTTGTGCATAAAAGAGCTGGCAAAAGATGTACAGGTGTCAGTGTAAAAGAAGTGAAGTGTATAATGATGTGTCAGTGTAAGAATGAGAATGAATTGCTCATGATAATGAGGCTAAGAGAAAGATGCTGGAAAGAGGGGGAATATACAGAGACTTTTGTTCGATAACTGTTAAGTTATGCCTACGTATCCTCTCGTGCAATGAGGAAGTCAGAACACCGTAGTTCGACCCAAAGAGACTGAAAGATGAATTGACTTGTGAACTGCTTACTTGCCTATGCTCAAGTGTATGACCTGTCTGGCTCAGGTGTAAACTGTCTTGCATTAGACGGAAGAAGCAAGTTCTCGGTTGTGAGTGAATGAGATGAGAAGAGAATCCCGTAGGAGACGATTATTGTTTGTTTTTGAGTTTTCAGTCTTTTATTGCTTTTGAAAGTTTGTCATAAGTTAATGAGCTTAAGCCTAAATCAATGGATTTTAGTAAACTCATCACATCTTCCCTCTGATTAGGGGTAATGAGAATACCTTAAGTGTGAAGTCAGCTTCTCACACTTAATCACCATGGTGTAGGATTAAGATCATTAACCTACTTGTGATTATTTAGATGTTTTCGGTGTTTTTGTTTAGTGTTGAGTAATGAGATTAAGCCATAATCAGGGATTAAACAGACTCATTACACCATCCTAATAGAAGGATAATAGATGAGAATGTTTAAGCTGAGGAAAGCTCCTCAACTTAATCCATGATTAGGGATTAAACTCATGACAAAACAAGCTTTTGATTAAGTGGATTTTATTTAATGATATGATGATGAAGTGAGTTTTATGATTTGTAAGACAACTTGAGGGGGACTTGTCCATTAACACTAGGGTTAGTCCTTCTTAACCACTTAAGGAAGAATTAGAACCCTAATGCAAGGCCCAAGTTACAAGTGATGTCTTGATGATTATTAGATGGATTGATTAAGAGATTTAAACACATTAAGGGTTTAACACTTAGGATTAAAGTTATACACTCCATCCTAAGAGAAGGATGCAGGCATAAGCTTAATCACAAAGCCTTAAAGCCTTTAGGGTTTAGTCCCTGATTATGAGATGAGAAGAGAAGACTCAAAAGAGACACAAAGGTAAAACTATGAGGGGAGACTAATCAAAACCCTAATTAATTGTCATGCTTGGTTGTTCCTAAGGTTTGTGAGGTTTTCAAGAACAATCTTCAATGGAACCACCAGGAAGCAGATGAACAGGATCAAGAGAAGCAAAGTGACTTGCTTCATTCAAGAAGTCAAGTCACTTGAAGAAAGAAAGTGGGAGAAACAAGAATGAGCAAGCTCAATCTCAAACACATATATAAATGCAGCAATGGATGCAAGGGAGATGAAAAGAAAAGTTATGAGAAGTGAAGGCAAATTCACTTCTCAAGTTTACTTACCACCTGAAATGTTAGAAAGAAATGCAATGCAATGCAAAATGGGATGAAATGGTATGATGCCAAACAAAACCAGAAGCATGTTGATGATGAAAATGATGTTATGAGATGCTGCAAACATGAGGCAAGGCATGGAGATGTTCATACAAGATCATGGATGCAAATGATGCAAGCTTAGAAGCATGGATACACATGAAAAGTTAGGAAGCATACAAAGCATATAACATGGCAAATATGTAATGCAATGATCAAACATACTTTCTACATGTCTTATGATGTTAAATGAATCACATGAATACTTAAGATGTCATGACAAGTCATGTTATGCAAGAGAATGCAAGAGGTATGCAAATGAAAGCCCAAATTAGGGTTTATGGATCAAACAACAAGCAAAAACCAAAAACAGAAGCAAAACCTAAGATAAAAAATGGAAAATGCCACCCAAGGAAACCCTAAACCTATACTAAACCAAAGTCCAAAGGGGAGGTCTCAACTCTTAACCAATCTCAAGTTATGATTTTTCTAAGTTATTAGGGTTTTTAGGGTTCCTAAACAAAAGAAATGCCAAACAAATTGAAAATGAAGAAACAAATCATGGCCATTTAATCCTAGAAACTACATGCTAAACACAATGCAATGCAAAAAGAATCAATGTCCAACTCTTCTTAGATAGGCAGAAATGAATTTTTGAACTTATGATCAAATTAATGCATAAAAATGATTTTTATTCAATGAGAAATTCTTAAAATGCATCAAGATCAAAAAATAAATTTGGTTTGAAGGTTGGACAATGTTTCTAAATGTCTTAGAACATTTCATGAATTTTTTGGTGATTTTTAAATACCTAAAAGTATTTTTAATTAATTAATTTCCATTAATCAATTAAAAATAATCTTTTAAATATTTAAAAATACTTTTTTAATGATAAAAAATAAAATAAAAATATTTTTGTGTTTACAAAATTAATAAAACTCAGAGAAAAAAGTTTCATAATTTTTAAACCTTTTTTACTATTTCAAAATAATTATGCAAAACAAATAAAAAGAAAATGAAATAAAAATAAAAAGTATGCAGTATGAGTGGTTGAGATTGAAGGCAGAGAGATCCAAAGGGCCAGCGTGCAAGTCAACAAGACTGGGGGTCAGCTCAATCCAAGGCCCAGGTTCAAAGTCCCAAAGCGCGCGTGATCTAATGGCTGTGGTTCAAAGCTGATTTAATTAATTATGATTAATTTAATTAAACAAAATTAGGGTTTAATGACCCATCTGAACCGTCCACAAGCGCGCGGGAAACAGCATCTAAGGGACCAGATTTGAAGTTCACTAATTAATGGGATTTAGCCCTAATTACACTCAGGCGACCGGAGATGAGCTCCGGTCGTCTTCTCCGACCATACCAAAACCCTAACTTCTTATCTAGGCTACCCCAAGTCAAATTAAACGCCCAGAAACAATCCCCACACTCCCTGCAACTCAAATCCATGGTCAAACATCATTTAACTAGCAAGAACAAGCCGAATCGAAACGAAACAAAAATGGGGCCAAACTTTCAGACACTCATAAAATGCTTGTCTTTCCACCATTTTCAATTCTAAACATATCACAATGATCCTCAGAGCATGCATTTTCAATTTATAACAAAAAATCTAAGTTTTAAAAGAATGTGTTCTTGGCCATACCTGAGCTGGAAAGCTTCAAAACTGGGCTTCCAGAGCTTTCCTTGCATGCAAATGAACTCCCTTGTATCCCCTGATGCTAATGGAAGGCTTCAAAGCTCTTGTGGATGGCTGATTTGTGAGAACCAGTTCTGGTGTAGCAGGAAATGGGCTTTGTGTACAGGCTGCCTCAGCTCAAAGTAAAGGGTGGTTTTGACTCCTTTGAATGTTTCTGATTTGTTGGTGAAGAGAAATGATGTGTTTGTTGACTGAATATTGAGATTCGAAGAGTTCTGGTTTTGAAGGGGAGGAATGGTGAAGCTCAGTTCATGCTGCTTTCAAGCTTGGATCTTGTTGCTTCCTACTCAATGAAACATGGCAAGATGATTGGTGAAGATGGTTTTTATGTTTGTATGCTGTGGAGACAGATTCGAAGGAATATGCAAAATGAGGTGTTTTTGTGAATGTTGTGTATGAGAGAGTTTCAGCCTTGCTAGATGTATGGAATGGCTTGCACTTTGTCCACATAAACCTCTCTCATTGGTCAGATGACAAGACATGTGCTTTATTGATTGGTAAGTCACCTTTTGCAAAAAGTCAAATTTTGTGTAAGGCAAGTATGGCTTGATCTATAGCTAGTACAAGGCATGGTTCTGGTGCAGCATGATGTGTGTGTGAGGCTAGCTTGGTTCAGCAGCCAATGCATCAAGTGGTAGGAGTGTCATGAGTGTTTTTGCAAGTTGTTGCCTTTTTGCACTTCATGAAAGAAAGTCTTGTTACATGAACCATGAACATGTGATTTTGGTTCAATTCTGATTTTTATGACCTATAGAATGTTTGTATGCTGGTTTGAAATGAACTAGAGGTCACAAAAGGCATTGGTTCATGATTTTGCAAAATTCTCATTTGAAGCATGCCTTGAAAATCAATTATTTTAGCCAACTTTGTCACACCATAACTTTTGATCCAAGAAGAGTTTGATCATGTTCTTGTACTTTTTGAAAAGGGAAAAATGTAATCTACAACTTTCATGACCAAAGTTTTTCCATTTGAAGCATTTTTGGATCAAGAATCAAGGCTTGAAAAATGACCTAAAATGAAGCATTCTTGAAAAGTCAACTATGCCTAAAAAGTCAACATTTGCAAAAACCCTAAATTCTTGATTTTTGTGAACTTCAACCTTCTTCCATGATCAAATAAAGATCATATACATTCAAAATGATGAAGATCACCCATTGGTTGGGTCATTGGGGGCCTCAGATGCCCTGATTTTACACTGACTTGTCTGAAAAGTCAACCCTTGATCAGATGACTTCCCCATGGAATTTCTTCATGAAAATTGATATGCATACTCCCTATACCATATAGAGACCAATGGGAACAAGAATGACCAAAAAATTTGGAGTTATGGCCTCTGAAACCAAAACCTTAATTTTAGGTCAACTGTGCAGTCAAACCTGGCTCTGCATCCACTCAAACCCTAGTTCTTGTGATTCTTTTGCATTTTTGACTTTGAGAAGATGCAATATGACATAAGAACACACATGGACCCCTTTGTAGTGATTGGTTGCCTTTGGAGTGACTCAAGAGGCTCTTGGATTGCTCAGATCACAAACCCTAGGTGCAGATGCCTTAGAGACTATCCAGTGAATCAAAAATGAGGCATGAGGTGATATGATTGTGTTTATGCATATGAGAATGATCACAAGCCATGGTGTGAATGGGTGAGGGCAAATTTGGGGTGTTTACAGCTGCCCCTATTCAAACATGAGTTAGCTGTGCAGGTTGTAAGCAACGGCTTAACAGGCAAACAAGATAACTTGTGGTTGAATACCAAAGACAGTCCAAAATTTGCACTCACAGAATGAAGAAGAAAAAGGGTTATAGATCGCAAAAGAAAATAAAATATATCGTAAAGCGGGAAACAACGCAATGACGGGGACGGCCGACATGCTGGGGATAAAAGGTAAGGCTAAGACGGGGACGGCCGATTAGCTGGGGAAAATAAGATTATGATGGGGACGGCCATCAAGATAAAGTAAGATTCTCTGGGAATTAATGAAACATGACAGGGACGGCCATCAAGTTCACAAAGGTAAAGCAACCAACGATGGGGACGGCCATCGGGCTAAAAAGGAAAAGGGACCACGACGGGGACGGCCATCGGGTTAAAGAATAAATGAAATAAACAGATGATGGGGTACGGCCATCAAAGGTGAAGGACGATCACCTAGCAGGGGACGGCTGCTCTGTTGGGTAATAAAGGAATTATGATGGGGACGGCCATCAAAGGTGGAGGACGACCACCTGGCAGGGTACGGCTGCCGAAAGTATCAACGATGGGGACGGCCATCGGATAGAAAAGGTCAACGATGGGGACGGCCATCGGATGAGCATGATGGAGGACGACCATCAAGAAGTGGAGGACGACCACTCAGCAGGGTACGGCTGCTCTCGAGGTTTCTCATGACACAGGACGAATGCCAGATAACCAAAATCAACAATGGGGACGGCCATTGGATAGAAATGATGAAGGACGATCATCAAAAGGTGGAGGACGACCACCTAGCAGGGGACGGCTGCCAAAATCAACGATGGGGACGGCCATCGGATGAGCATGATGGAGGACGACCATCAAGAAGTGGAGGAAGACCACTCAGCAGGGTACGGCTGCTCTCAGGGTTTATCATAACACAGGACGAGTGTCAGATAAAAAGAAAAATGCTTTGCGATCTACTGGGGAATAGTAAACACGGACGAGTGTTTACATCCAAGAAACAAAAGGGTAAGTGTTTAGATGTTGTGTATAGATTAAAGACGCGGACGAGCATCCCTAAGACTACGATACTGACGAGTATCGGGTAGAAACAAACTGACACATGTTCAGAGATGATGATACGGACGAGTATCAACTGGTTAACAGAGAACACGTACGAGCGTTGAATCCGAAAGGATTCTTCTGGGGATAGTAGATACAGACGAGTATCTATATCCGAGAAGACACAAGTGTTTGACACGGTGTATGGGTTAAAGATGCGGACGAGCATCCTTAAGACTATGACACGGACGAGTATCATGTAGAAACAAACACTAGACGCAATGCTCTGAGATGATGGTACGGACGAGTACCAATTGGTTAACAAAGAACAAAGACTACTGTTGAATCTGTGGGTATATAACTAGTATATATAAGATACGGACGAGTATCTGTATAAAAGCGAGTGGTGTATAGATGAGTGTTTATCTGCTGGGGAGGGAGACACGGACGAGTGTCAAAAGGAGAAGAGTGTAATATAAACAAGTGTCTGATATACAAAGTCTAGGCGACTGCGCTGGGGATATGACACGGACGAGTGTCAGGAAAGTGTATATACAAGTATATGTGAGCGCAAAGGGGATGTCTTTGGCTTTCTGCTGGGAGTTATGACACGGACGGGTGCCAGAAAGTATCTGTAATACGGGTGATCTTGTTTGTAAAGAGTGTTCAGGCGACTTTACTGGGGAAAGGTGGCACGGACGGGTGTCAAAATGAGTATATACTGGTGTTTGTGATTTGTGAGGCAACTGCTTTTGCTGGGGACTCTGGTGGGGATTTTTGTACAACGATGACGAACGGTTATTACTCACAAGTGTTCGATTCACAACATGACTTATAATTATGCTATGTATTTGATTTTTGCCGTAATGCTCCGTATTAGACGGAATGCTACGCTCTGAGGGGATAGTATGATGCGAATGCTATGATTATGCAAAGATATCAAACCGGGATTCGGATCCCGTTGCCGTGAAGACCTCGGGTTGATCTGTATGGAGTGGACATCCCAGCTGGGGATAAGATCACTGGTAGACCTGGTGAGATGTATCTGCTTGGGGATATAGGTCACTGATTGACATATCCTCGTAATATGGGACCCAGCTGGGGTTTGTAGAAGCCTTCTTCACTCTGTTGTGATCTTCATGCATTGCTCTTCCGGATAGAGGCTAGAACTCTGTGGGGAGATGGTTCCCTGACTTTTGTACTCAGCTGAGGATGAAGTGGCAACTTGGCTGGGGAATTATGAGAGGCAACTCAGCTGGGGATAGAGCATTTCGGATGCTGAGATCTTTTGTTGATTTGCCAGCTTGCTGAGATGTAGCTTGCATGCCCCAAGCTGCGTCCTGTATACCTGCGATCCTGCAAAGATAAGGAAACGCACAAAAGGTCCCGAGGTATCCTTTACTGGATTCCGTCATAGGAGTTAAGCATTTTCGAGAGTAAGTATATTCCCTGTAAGCATGTGTTTCTATTTTTAGTGAAAAACATCTGTACTTATGCAATTAGTTTTAGAGACATCAGACATTCTTTGCAAACGAAATATGTACAAGACGAAACATGACTGAAAAATCTGATTTTATTAATTCTTGTGCCCTGAATTGGCAAGATACAGTCAAGGAAACAAATCTCCTAAAATAAGGAGATTGTTACAAATTGAGAAACAAAGTGCTGGCGATGTTGACGACGCTTTCAAAGGAGCTTCTTCTTCTGCTATGACTCGTATGACAATGACGTTCTTCTCGCCTTGCTTTCTGAAGAAGGCCGATTCTGATTGAAGCTTGATCCTTTTGAAGCTTTCCAAGTTGCAAGTGATACAGACGAATTCAGAATGCAGTTGTTCGCTTATTCCCTTATTTTGCATGGATCGCCCTTTCGGGTTTTCAATCCATCGGGATACCCATTTTTTCCTGAGTTGTCCAATGCGGCTTTTCAACTCAGCGGGTGTACATTTTTGTTTATTTTCCCTTACTTTTGCCCGAGTCTTTTATTCTGTTTTTGACTCGCCGGGATGCCTTATTTTTGCCTGGACTTACATTCTGTTTTTATGTCCAGCGGGTCATTCTTATGCGAAGTATTTTTTAACTGCATCCGAATTCACAGGGGACGGGAAGTCTTCACCATCCATGGTGCTGAGCATCAGTGCTCCACCAGAGAAAACTTTCTTTACCACAAATGGTCCTTCGTAATTTGGAGTCCATTTGCCCCTGTGGTCTGTATGAGGAGGGAGGATTCTTTTCAGCACAAGATCTCCTACTTGGTACTCTCGGTGCCTGACTTTCTGGTCGAAGGCTTTCTTCATTCTTTTCTGATACAGCTGCCCATGGCAGATTGCAGCCATTCTTTTCTCTTCGATCAGACTCAGTTGTTCGTATCGGGCCCGAACCCAATCTGCTTCGTTCAGTTTAACATCCATCAATACCCGGAGGGAGGGTAATTCAACTTCAACAGGTAGGACTGCTTCCATACCATACACAAGCTGATACGGTGTTGCCCCAGTGGATGTTCTGATTGACGTGCGGTACCCATGCAAGGCGAACGGTAGCATTTCATGCCAGTCTTTGTAAGTGACTACCATCTTCTGCACAATCTTCTTGATATTCTTATTTGCTGCCTCAACAGCGCCATTCATCTTTGGCCTGTAAGGAGAAGAATTGTGATGTTGGATCTTGAAGTCCCGGCATAGTTCTGCCATCATTTTGTTGTTCAAGTTGGAACCATTATCAGTAATGATTCGCTCGGGAACTCCGTACCGACAGATGATATCTCTGTTCAGAAATCTGGCTACCACTTGTCTTGTGACGTTTGCATATGAGGCTGCTTCAACCCACTTGGTGAAATAGTCAATGGCGACCAGGATGAATCTGTGACCATTTGAAGCAGTTGGCTCGATCTTGCCAATCATATCAATGCCCCACATGGCAAAGGGCCATGGTGAAGACATAATGTTCAAAGGATTCGGAGGCACATGCACTTTGTCTGCATAGATCTGGCACTTGTGGCATTTTCGGGCGTAAGCACAATAGTCTGCATCCATTGTGATCCAATAATAGCCTGATCTTAACAACTTCTTAGCCATTGCATGCCCTCCTGCATGGGTACCAAAGGAGCCTTCATGCACTTCATGCATCAACAAATCTGCTTCCGTCTTGTCAACACATCGGAGGAGTACCATATCAAAGTTCCTTTTGTATAAAGATCCATCAGTGTTCAGAAAGAAACTTCCAGCAAGCCTTCTCAAAGTCTTCTTATCATTGGAAGATGCCCCAGGTGGGTATGTTTGATCCTCCAAGAAGCATTTAATGTCGTGGAACCAAGGCTTATCATCTTTGACAACATCTGCTGCGAACACATATGCTGGTCTATCAAGTCTTGACACTGGAATTTGAGGTACAAAGTTGGTAGCTTGAACTTTGATCATGGATGAAATGGTAGCAAGAGCATCTGCAAACTGATTCTCGTCCCGAGGGATATACTCAAGCTTGACTGTTGTGAAGAAAGTCAATAACCTCCTTGTATAATCCCTGTAAGGTATCAGATGATCCTGGTGTGTATACCATTTTCCGTTGGTCTGATTGACTACCAAAGCTGAATCTCCGAATACGGTCAATGTCTTGATCCTGAGGTCAATGGCTTCCTCAAGACCCATAATGCAAGCTTCGTATTCAGCTTCGTTGTTAGTGCAGTTGAAAGTGAGTTTTGCCGAGAAAGGCATGTGAACTCCCTTAGGTGTAATGAGTACTGCACCAACACCACGGCCATTCATGTTAACGGCCCCATCAAACATCATAGTCCATTCTTCTTCCGGGTCGGGCCCTTCAGTGTGAATAGGCTCTTCATGATCTTTTGATTTAATGAACATGATGTCTTCATCAGGGAAGTCAAATCTCATAGGCTGGTAGTCATCAATGGGTTGCTCAGCAAGATATTCAGATAGTACACTGCCCTTGATGGCCTTTTGAGAGGTGTACTGGATATCGTATTCTGTGAGAATCATCTGCCATCTTGCAACCCGTCCGGTAAGAGCTGGCTTCTCGAAGATGTACTTAACTGGGTCCATTTTGGATATCAACAAAGTAGTGTGGGTCAACATATACTGCCTCAGTCGGCGAGCAGCCCACGCTAAAGCACAGCAAGTTTTCTCGAGCAGTGAATAACGTTGTTCACAGTCGGTAAACTTTTTGCTTAGGTAGTATATTGCATACTCTTTTCGACCAGACTCGTCATGCTGGCCCAGCACACACCCCATTGACTCTTCCAATACTGTCAAGTACATAATCAGAGGTCTTCCTTCAACTGGCGGCATAAGGATTGGAGGTTCTTGCAGATACTCCTTGATCTTGTCAAAAGCCTTCTGGCAGTCTTCATTCCACCTGACCGTTTGTTCTTTTCTTAACAGCTTGAACAAGGGTTCACAGGTTGCTGTAAGGTGGGAGATGAACCTTGAAATGTAGTTCAAACGACCTAAGAACCCTCGAACTTCTTTCTCTGTTTTCGGTGCAGGCATCTCTTGGATGGCTTTGACTTTATCAGGGTCAACTTCTATCCCTTTCTCGCTTACAATAAATCCCAGCAGCTTACCGGACCGCACCCCGAATGTGCATTTGTTGGGGTTCAACTTCAGTTGATACTTCCTCAGACGCTTGAATAACTTGAGCAGATTCACCAGGTGGTCTTCCTCTGTAAGGGACTTGGCGATCATATCATCCACATAACATTCGATTTCTTTATGGATCATATCATGGAATAACGTTACCATAGCCCGTTGATACGTCGCACCGGCATTCTTGAGCCCAAATGGCATTACTTTGTAGCAGAACGTGCCCCAGGGTGTGATGAATGTTGTCTTCTCCATGTCTTCAGGTGACATTTTAATCTGATTGTATCCTGAAAATCCGTCCATGAAGGAGAATACCGAGAACTGAGCCGTATTATCCACCAACACATCAATGTGAGGTAATGGGAAATCATCTTTCGGGCTGGCTCTGTTCAGATCCCGATAGTCAACACACATTCTTACTTTGCCGTCTTTCTTAGGCACAGGTACTATGTTAGCAACCCACGGCGGATAACTAGTCACAGCAAGGAACCCGACGTCCCATTGCTTTTGTACCTCCTCCTTGATTTTCATAGCCATGTCTGGACGAGTACGGCGCAGTTTCTGTTTAACCGGTGGGCACTCTTCTCTCAAAGGCAGCTTGTGCACGACAATATCGGTATCCAACCCTGGCATACCTTGGTAAGACCAAGCAAACACGTCCACATACTCTTGAAGCAGGTCAGTCAGCTGTCTCTTTACCGAGTCTTGCAGGCAGGCCCCGATCCTAACTTCTTTCACGTCTTCCTCTGTACCAAGATTAATCACTTCAACCTCCTCCTGGTGAGGAGTAATAACCTTTTCTTCCTGTCTCAACAACCTGGCTAGCTCTTCAGGAAGCCCATATTCTTCTTCAACCCCTTCATCAGCTTGATTGATTGGATTGTCAAAGTCATACGATGTCATAGCCGTGCCGTTGTCGGTGCTGTCAGGAAGGCATTCTCTGCAAGGGTTTAATTTGTTCATTTTAGTGATTAATTTTAATCTTGCCTTAGAAAAAGTGAAATGAAGTTGTCATTTTGAAAACACCGCCATTTATTTTTTTGTACAAAAAGAAAAAATGGAAAAACAGTGAACGAAAAGAAAAAAGACTCGTTTGCAAAAAGATGTCTGATATTTCATTAACTGATCTTGTTTGCACAAAAAGTACAGATGGCCCGATTACAAAATGAGTCTTGTCATCTTGGGCAAGATGCAAGACTTTGATGCATGCTTATAAAAATACAGGAAATAATAATTACTCTGCATGAGTAACTCTTATAATTTCCTGGGAAGACCAGTTCGAGACACTGCTCCCCGGGATCTTTGGACGAATCCAGCTTTCCAGGTTGCGCTCCTCTTCCAGCTCGTCTTCCAGACAGTTGATAGCATCAGGGGTAAGCATCCCCCCACTGACAAAACCAGGCTCTCCAGCAGCCTTTGCTTGATGTTGAGTTGGTTCGTAACCCAACCCAAACTTGTCCTTCTTCTCCTCCACAGCTAAAACCTTGCCCCAGCCTAGGGCAGTTCCTTCCTCCACAACCTTCCGGGCTTGTTGGTATGATGACATGGAGATCCCAGATACAGCAGATGCCTCATTCACATTCAAAGCTTCAAACCCCTGGCTCATTGTTTCATGGATCTCCCCATCCATTTCAATGTATTTATAGGTTGCCAGGTGGCTGACAAAGATGTCCTCTTCTCCACAGATTGTAACAACTTGGCCTTCCCACTCAAATTTTAACTTTTGGTGAAGGGTAGACGTTATTGCGCCGGCGGCGTGAATCCAGGGTCTACCCAACAAACAGCTGTAGGCGGGCTGAATGTCCATCACATAAAAGATAGTTTTAAAGGTCTGTGGGCCAATTGTCACAGGTAGCTCAATCTCTCCCAGAACCGATCTCTTAGAACCATCAAAGGCTCTTACTACCAGGTTGCTGGGTCTCAGCGCCAATCCATCATATTCTAACTTCACCAGAGCCTTCTTTGGTAAGACATTCAGGGATGAACCTGTGTCCACCAGCACATGTGAAAGGACAGCTCCTTTGCATTCCATGGTGATGTGCAAGGCTTTGTTGTGGTTGCGGCCATCCGCTGTCAAGTCAGTATTGGTGAATCCTAGCCCATTGCTAGCAGTAACATTTCCAACCACAGTTTCCAACTGGTTGACAGTAATCTCTTCAGGCACGTAAGCTGCGTGCAGGACTTTAAGTAGTGCATTCCGATGGGCTTCGGAGCACATAAGCAGTGAAAGGATAGAGATTTTGGATGGCGTTTGGTGAAGTTGATCCACAATTTTGTAGTCACTCTTTTTGATGATTCTCATAAACTCATCAACCTCTTGATCGAACGGCGTCTTCAAGGCTTCCTTAACAGCTTGATCTTCCTGCACCGGGCTCTTTCCTTTTGCCTTGGCAGCAGCTTCTGCTTCGGCAGTAGGTCTTTGAACCGGTGGAGCAAAGAGACGTCCGCTTCGAGTGAAGCCTTCGCCTCCGCCCACATTATCTATTTGTGGTGCAGGTGTTGATGTTTCAAGAGTGATTCTTTTTCCTTCGCAGTACACGTCAGAGCCATAGTGCCAAGGGATGGCCCTACTGCTTTCATATGGTACTGGTCCGGGCACCGTGACAGTGACTGGACTGATTGCCGCTACTGAAGGGACT
The DNA here is from genome assembly GCA_963966055.1 of Lathyrus aphaca. Classification (NCBI taxonomy): domain Eukaryota; kingdom Viridiplantae; phylum Streptophyta; class Magnoliopsida; order Fabales; family Fabaceae; genus Lathyrus; species Lathyrus aphaca. Next base: position 227,689,106 of record OZ014520.1, on the reverse strand, counting down.
GTAATTGTTTGTGGATCATAAAAGATTGTAACTGGTGCTCTGACGGGAGCAGCACCTTCTGAATGGTAGGCAGAGTTGTTTTCAGGATCATAAAATATTGTGACAGTGGAGACATCTTCATGATTTGTTGCTGGTGTTGTAGGAGACATTGGTGGAAGAAATGATGTTGTTGTTGTAGGAGGTTCGAAATGGAGTGAAGCTGAAGTTGTAGCAGGAAAATTTGTTGTAAACTGATCAGTTGAGATGATGGATGAAGTACTTGTTGATGAAACCGAAGAATTGTCAGGAACAATAGTTGTTGCAGTTGTAGGAGGTTCTGAAACCGCTGCTGATGAGATTGCTGGATTTGTTGGAAATGATGTAGTGATCTGAAGTTGGCCACTCTGAATAAGGCCGTCTATGCCATTCCTCAAATTATCGCACCCATTTACAGAGATATTGCAGTAAGCACAGCCTAACTCACACCCTGGGAACATCTGACATTCCAAGAGCTGAGCCTTGATTTCTACCAATGGCGTCCTGATCTGTCCCACACTGGTTATTAAATAAGACGGCTTGTCTTCTTCAATAGCGTTAATTCTAGGACCACCGTGATTTGGCATCGGGTTCTTATTGACATTGGGTGGTGGTGTTAAATTCAGAGCCTTGGAGTCTACCAGGTCTTGTACCTTCATATGCAGGGCTCTGCACTTTTCTGTGCTGTGGCCAGGTGCGTTTGAATGGAAGGCACACCTAGCGTTGGAGTCATAGTTCCTTGGTAGACTGTTGGGATCCGGAGGTGCCAACGTTCTTAGCTCAACCAGGTTGAGTTTCAGAAGCTGTGGCAGCAATGTAGCATATGGCATTGGGATCGGATCGATCACTCTGTTAGCTTGAGATGGCCTCTGTTGGAATGGCCTTTGTTGACTGTTGTTGGTGGTGTTGCTGTTGTTGTAATTCCTTGGAGGATACTGATTTTGCTGATGGTACTGAGGTTGTGGCTGATAGTTTTGCTGAGGAGGTTGATAGACGGGTTGAGGATGTGCTGGAGCAGGAATGGTGACTGCTGCTATTGACCTTTGAACATATGGGGGCCTGCCCCTGTTTGAATGGATGGCATTGGTCTCGCCAGTTCTTCTCGGGCCTGCAAAAGGCTTTCTTGTACTACTGGACGAGCTCGCACCGTTATCTGAGATCTTTCCCATTTTTAACAAGCTTTCAATTCTCTCCCCGGCTATGACAACATCTGCAAAGCTAGTGGAAGAGAAAGCAGCCAACCTGTCAATATATGTTCCCTGAAGGGTGTTCATGAACATATCTGCCATTTCCCGTTCAGACATAGGTGGTTGAACAGCAGCAGCCAGTTGCCTCCATCTCTGGGCATATTCTCGGAAACTCTCCCTTGAAGACTGTGACATTCCCATCAGGAGGGTCCTGTTGGGTGCCATGTCTAGATTATACTGATACTGTCTGATGAAGGCCTCTGCCAGGTCCTTCCAGCATCTAATAGTTGCCCTTGTCAAGTGAGAGTACCATTCTCTCGACGCTCCAGTTAAGCTGTCTTCGAAATAGAACATCCAGAGCTTCTCATCCATTGTATAGGCCTTCAGCCTTCCCAGAAATGACTGTAAGTGAGTCCGGGGGCACGAAGTCCCGTTGTATTTTTCAAAGCAAGGAGGCTTGAACTTATGGGGGGTCCTGACCCCGTCTACCAAGCCCATATCCATGACATCGAAACCCAAAGAGTTCTGAGATTCTAAGGACCTCAACTTCTCAGCTATCTCATCCAATCTCCTATCATAAGCTTCTTCCCCAGCACCCATTACTGTGAACTGGTCTTCTTGAGGGTCTTCCTGTAGTACCCTTCCTGCTGTGGCAGTCCCTTGTATATTGACAGGGATGTTGGCCTCTGGATGGAGATGGGGTCCAAAAACTGGGGGATTGACATGAGGTTGGACCCTCTCGTTGTTACTTGTGCCAGCAGTTCCCACATGGGGCTCTTCTTGATTCTGCCTTTCCACCATGGCTCTCAATCTTTCCTGGCTCTGAGCCATGTTGTTCATAACTTCCATAAACTGAGTCATTTGATTCCTCATTTCTAGCCTTTCATTTGCCATTTGATTTCTGACCTCGGTAAGGTCCTGCTGCATCTGATCCATCTGAATCCCCGGAAGGTTGTTTCGGGTTGGATAACGGTGCGGACGGTTGAGGGGAAAAACTCGGCGCCTAGCAATAGTTCCTGAGGCATCACAACAGAGGTTAGCAACAATAAAACAAAAACCTACAAAACAAACAAAGGGTTAGCATGCAATGCAGTTATGCTTATTTGCTCTCAAGGTATCCGGTTTGGCATTCAGTTTTGACCCTTCCCGACCCTTGAAGATATTGTTGTTGTTGCTTGAGGAAAACTCAGATGAAGCACACTAACACAAATATATTACAGAAGGTGAAATAATACAACTTGTTCATTTTACAACACAAGCCCTCTAAGGGGTCAAAATACATTACAAGAAAATAAAAGTACATGGAAAGAAAGTAACAACAAACAAATGGTCAAACACCAAGACCAAACTCATCCTCACGAACTTCCTTGAGAAGTGCTTCGGTCACAGGATCAGCCGGACGCTCCGTGAGATTCCTGATGAGGAGATTCCGGGTCGTAACAGCTGCTGCTAGCTTCTTGTGCTGAGTTTGGTCCTTTGACCTCTTCACTCCTGCTTTGACCTTCAATTCTGATATCTCCCTCTGGGCTGCTGCCAGGGCTTCTTGTTGTTCTTTCGCGCTTGCCTCCAGTTGCTCCATCTTGTCTTGAACTCTCTTGTCCTCCAGGGTACGAGTCTCGGTGATCCTGACCCACCGGGCTTGGCTCTCCTTCAGATACAAGTCTGCCCTTGCTCTCCGGAACTGGGCTTCTTTGCAAGCATTCTTCAGAATTTGTTCTCCAGCCTTTGACTTTTTGATATAATCCCCAGACTTCTCAATCTTAATCAGATGCTCCACTCTCAACTTCTCCAATCTCTCAACCTCCCTCATACCTTCACTCCTCTCACGGAGGGTCTTCTGCAAAGCCTGGGTTAGCTTCTCATTCCTTTCCTTCAAGCTTTCAAACTCTTCCAAACTGATAGTGGCAGGGGGTGGTGCTGAAGATGACTCAGGCATGTCTTCTATGGTAAAGGGCATCCCAGAGAATTGGGCCCTGGCACGGGACCACTCATAATATTGTGTCGATGCCACATTGTTGCACTTCCCTAGGATGGTTATTCCCTTGGTTTGAACATTATCCCAGGCCCAAGCAGCCTGCCTAACAACAGTCAAACTAATCTTGTTCTCACAATAGAGGGTCTCAACCAAGTCCTGTGCCTTAGGAGTGTGGACCAGTGCATAGCCCAGTTGCCTTCTGAACAGCAGAGGATTGTAATTAATACTGCCCTTAACTCCTACCAAAGGCACATTAGGAAAATGCCCACAGCTGATGATGATATCTCTGCCCTTGGTGCTCTGAGTGCACCATCTGATGTCTGCTGAAGTTAGAACAGTGAGTCTCTTAGCCCAGTTGCTTTGCTGATGAGGGTTTAAAAATGCATCCGTCCTGGGTAGATGCCTGAGAAGCCAAGTATGGAACAATGGAGCACAACACCTCACTAACCTTCCCCTCTGCTTTTCATTCCTCTGATGCACTGAATAGTAAAGATCCCCCAATAAAGTTGGCACTGGGTTCTTCAAGATGAACAGATGGATTGCATTCTTGCTAATGAATCGAGGCTCATCTGCAAACAATACAATTCCATATATACTCAAGGCCAGTAAAGCACAAACAGCTTTCCACTCTCCTAGAGAGGCTTTCAGGGTAGCTTGAGAGATCAAGAAATCCAGATGGAAACCGGGGATCCCAGCTTTAGAGGTCATATGCTGCTCAATAAGGACAGGTTCCAGATGCAAAGCCTTTGCTACTTCTCCATTAGCAGGAAAGACCATCTCAGGGTTGAAAGGGATTCCACCCCTGATGGGCAAACCAACCAATGCTGAGTATTCTTCTAAAAGAGGGCCCAATTGAAAGTCTTGAAAAGTAAAACATCTTAGTGGAGGATCATAAAACTGAATGCAGGTGTGGATCAGGCTTCTTTGTGATGGGTCCAGATCCATAACCATGTCAAGTATATCTCCATAACTCTCCCTGAACAAAGGTATGTGATCTGGAGTGATCAGGGTTTGAATCCTCCTGATGTCTGACAATTCTGGCTGGAAGAAGTGATAGGTGATGTTGCTCTTTTTAGGGGCCATGATGTTGAAGACTGAGTAGAGACAGGTGCTGATGATAATATTGAAGAAATGGGCCACTGACTGGCTGGTGCAGGTGGTAACTGAAGCAGATGGCTGATGAAGACAAGTCAAAACTGAAGATGGGGTCAAAACCAAAACCAAATGAAGATGGATACCCTGAAACACAAATAAGCAAATGTCAATATGATGCAATGATTATGTATTCAAATGAAATTCAAGGGTCTGTGACTGAGCTGGATCTGATCAAAATGCCCTGATATAGGTCCAAGTGTGTTCAAGAATTCCAGATGAGGTCTATAAATCCCGTAACCAAGGTGGGGGACTCAAATAAAGAGCCACATGTCCAGGGTTTTAGAATCACAAGAACTGTCCAACATGGAGTACTCTTAACAAACAAAGTAACAGGGTATTCTGAGGTCAAGGTACCTGCAAACCTGTAAACAGCCCAACCCCCTCACAGGTGGTGTTCTAGAACAAGGATCCTCAGACTTGGATCAGTTATGAGAAGTGTAAACACTTCCAACCCGGAGGTACAGTGTTTACAATAACCATAACAATTCCTCCTCTAATTCACCTCAGTTTCTGAAGGTCAATACTAAAGGTCATCCAGACTTAGCAGGCTTCCCAGATAGCCCTAGCATTGCAGGAAATCTGCAACACAGAGTTCTCAAGAAGAAACCCATATCTGAACCGTGTTTCATATTCCCGCACCAGACCGAAATGGAATGGGAAAGAATATGATTCACTCTAGCCTAGGTGTCACTCAGGTCCCAGGTGTAGGACCTTAACTCTCAATAGAACCCCACCCACCAAGGCAAACAACAGATCCAGCCAGCAGCACAGTATGACAATATGATATAATGCAAAATCAATAAAGAAAGCAGTAAAGCAAACTGTACATAAAGTAAAAGTAAACACAAATATACAAACACAAATAAGCACATAACACCCCAGTAAACACAAATCAATCAAGCGCTAGGAGGAACCCACAAAAAGAACCAGAAGTCCTGGTTGCAATATAAGGTTTCCCCAGCAGAGTCGCCAAGCTGTCGCTCCCGATAAATGAGACAAGGTCAAATAAGGGTACAGACGCGAACGGTCGGCGAGAGGGACAATGAGAACACACAGCCGTGGACTCACTGGAGATGAATAGAGTCGCCAGCTAGGCATTTTTATCCCGGAGGAAAGGCAATGCTGCATAGACCTAGAAAAAGATGGATAAGACGGTTGCGAACCAGAGAGACTGAGAAAGGGGGTTGGTTACAACCTGGGAAGGTATTAGCACCCATATTGTCCGCCGTACTCGACGGGATCCACGCTTAAAAGATTTGTGTTTTAGAGGGGTAGTGTCGGTGCAATTTGTGCATAAAAGAGCTGGCAAAAGATGTACAGGTGTCAGTGTAAAAGAAGTGAAGTGTATAATGATGTGTCAGTGTAAGAATGAGAATGAATTGCTCATGATAATGAGGCTAAGAGAAAGATGCTGGAAAGAGGGGGAATATACAGAGACTTTTGTTCGATAACTGTTAAGTTATGCCTACGTATCCTCTCGTGCAATGAGGAAGTCAGAACACCGTAGTTCGACCCAAAGAGACTGAAAGATGAATTGACTTGTGAACTGCTTACTTGCCTATGCTCAAGTGTATGACCTGTCTGGCTCAGGTGTAAACTGTCTTGCATTAGACGGAAGAAGCAAGTTCTCGGTTGTGAGTGAATGAGATGAGAAGAGAATCCCGTAGGAGACGATTATTGTTTGTTTTTGAGTTTTCAGTCTTTTATTGCTTTTGAAAGTTTGTCATAAGTTAATGAGCTTAAGCCTAAATCAATGGATTTTAGTAAACTCATCACATCTTCCCTCTGATTAGGGGTAATGAGAATACCTTAAGTGTGAAGTCAGCTTCTCACACTTAATCACCATGGTGTAGGATTAAGATCATTAACCTACTTGTGATTATTTAGATGTTTTCGGTGTTTTTGTTTAGTGTTGAGTAATGAGATTAAGCCATAATCAGGGATTAAACAGACTCATTACACCATCCTAATAGAAGGATAATAGATGAGAATGTTTAAGCTGAGGAAAGCTCCTCAACTTAATCCATGATTAGGGATTAAACTCATGACAAAACAAGCTTTTGATTAAGTGGATTTTATTTAATGATATGATGATGAAGTGAGTTTTATGATTTGTAAGACAACTTGAGGGGGACTTGTCCATTAACACTAGGGTTAGTCCTTCTTAACCACTTAAGGAAGAATTAGAACCCTAATGCAAGGCCCAAGTTACAAGTGATGTCTTGATGATTATTAGATGGATTGATTAAGAGATTTAAACACATTAAGGGTTTAACACTTAGGATTAAAGTTATACACTCCATCCTAAGAGAAGGATGCAGGCATAAGCTTAATCACAAAGCCTTAAAGCCTTTAGGGTTTAGTCCCTGATTATGAGATGAGAAGAGAAGACTCAAAAGAGACACAAAGGTAAAACTATGAGGGGAGACTAATCAAAACCCTAATTCATTGTCATGCTTGGTTGTTCCTAAGGTTTGTGAGGTTTTCAAGAACAATCTTCAATGGAACCACCAGGAAGCAGATGAACAGGATCAAGAGAAGCAAAGTGACTTGCTTCATTCAAGAAGTCAAGTCACTTGAAGAAAGAAAGTGGGAGAAACAAGAATGAGCAAGCTCAATCTCAAACACATATATAAATGCAGCAATGGATGCAAGGGAGATGAAAAGAAAAGTTATGAGAAGTGAAGGCAAATTCACTTCTCAAGTTTACTTACCACCTGAAATGTTAGAAAGAAATGCAATGCAATGCAAAATGGGATGAAATGGTATGATGCCAAACAAAACCAGAAGCATGTTGATGATGAAAATGATGTTATGAGATGCTGCAAACATGAGGCAAGGCATGGAGATGTTCATACAAGATCATGGATGCAAATGATGCAAGCTTAGAAGCATGGATACACATGAAAAGTTAGGAAGCATACAAAGCATATAACATGGCAAATATGTAATGCAATGATCAAACATACTTTCTACATGTCTTATGATGTTAAATGAATCACATGAATACTTGAGATGTCATGACAAGTCATGTTATGCAAGAGAATGCAAGAGGTATGCAAATGAAAGCCCAAATTAGGGTTTATGGATCAAACAACAAGCAAAAACCAAAAACAGAAGCAAAACCTAAGATAAAAAATGGAAAATGCCACCCAAGGAAACCCTAAACCTATACTAAACCAAAGTCCAAAGGGGAGGTCTCAACTCTTAACCAATCTCAAGTTATGATTTTTCTAAGTTATTAGGGTTTTTAGGGTTCCTAAACAAAAGAAATGCCAAACAAATTGAAAATGAAGAAACAAATCATGGCCATTTAATCCTAGAAACTACATGCTAAACACAATGCAATGCAAAAAGAATCAATGTCCAACTCTTCTTAGATAGGCAGAAATGAATTTTTGAACTTATGATCAAATTAATGCATAAAAATGATTTTTATTCAATGAGAAATTCTTAAAATGCATCAAGATCAAAAAAGAAATTTGGTTTGAAGGTTGGACAATGTTTCTAAATGTCTTAGAACATTTCATGAATTTTTTGGTGATTTTTAAATACCTAAAAGTATTTTTAATTAATTAATTTCCATTAATCAATTAAAAATAATCTTTTAAATATTTAAAAATACTTTTTTAATGATAAAAAATAAAATAAAAATATTTTTGTGTTTACAAAATTAATAAAACTCAGAGAAAAAAGTTTCATAATTTTTAAACCTTTTTTACTATTTCAAAATAATTATGCAAAACAAATAAAAAGAAAATGAAATAAAAATAAAAAGTATGCAGTATGAGTGGTTGAGATTGAAGGCAGAGAGATCCAAAGGGCCAGCGTGCAAGTCAACAAGACTGGGGGTCAGCTCAATCCAAGGCCCAGGTTCAAAGTCCCAAAGCGCGCGTGATCTAATGGCTGTGGTTCAAAGCTGATTTAATTAATTATGATTAATTTAATTAAACAAAATTAGGGTTTAATGACCCATCTGAACCGTCCACAAGCGCGCGGGAAACAGCATCTAAGGGACCAGATTTGAAGTTCACTAATTAATGGGATTTAGCCCTAATTACACTCAGGCGACCGGAGATGAGCTCCGGTCGTCTTCTCCGACCATACCAAAACCCTAACTTCTTATCTAGGCTACCCCAAGTCAAATTAAACGCCCAGAAACAATCCCCACACTCCCTGCAACTCAAATCCATGGTCAAACATCATTTAACTAGCAAGAACAAGCCGAATCGAAACGAAACAAAAATGGGGCCAAACTTTCAGACACTCATAAAATGCTTGTCTTTCCACCATTTTCAATTCTAAACATATCACAATGATCCTCAGAGCATGCATTTTCAATTTATAACAAAAAATCTAAGTTTTAAAAGAATGTGTTCTTGGCCATACCTGAGCTGGAAAGCTTCAAAACTGGGCTTCCAGAGCTTTCCTTGCGTGCAAATGAACTCCCTTGTATCCCCTGATGCTAATGGAAGGCTTCAAAGCTCTTGTGGATGGCTGATTTGTGAGAACCAGTTCTGGTGTAGCAGGAAATGGGCTTTGTGTACAGGCTGCCTCAGCTCAAAGTAAAGGGTGGTTTTGACTCCTTTGAATGTTTCTGATTTGTTGGTGAAGAGAAATGATGTGTTTGTTGACTGAATATTGAGATTCGAAGAGTTCTGGTTTTGAAGGGGAGGAATGGTGAAGCTCAGTTCATGCTGCTTTCAAGCTTGGATCTTGTTGCTTCCTACTCAATGAAACATGGCAAGATGATTGGTGAAGATGGTTTTTATGTTTGTATGCTGTGGAGATAGATTCGAAGGAATATGCAAAATGAGGTGTTTTTGTGAATGTTGTGTATGAGAGAGTTTCAGCCTTGCTAGATGTATGGAATGGCTTGCACTTTGTCCACATAAACCTCTCTCATTGGTCAGATGACAAGACATGTGCTTTATTGATTGGTAAGTCACCTTTTGCAAAAAGTCAAATTTTGTGTAAGGCAAGTATGGCTTGATCTATAGCTAGTACAAGGCATGGTTCTGGTGCAGCATGATGTGTGTGTGAGGCTAGCTTGGTTCAGCAGCCAATGCATCAAGTGGTAGGAGTGTCATGAGTGTTTTTGCAAGTTGTTGCCTTTTTGCACTTCATGAAAGAAAGTCTTGTTACATGAACCATGAACATGTGATTTTGGTTCAATTCTGATTTGTATGACCTATAGAATGTTTGTATGCTGGTTTGAAATGAACTAGAGGTCACAAAAGGCATTGGTTCATGATTTTGCAAAATTCTCATTTGAAGCATGCCTTGAAAATCAATGATTTTAGCCAACTTTGTCACACCATAACTTTTGATCCAAGAAGAGTTTGATCATGTTCTTGTACTTTTTGAAAAGGGAAAAATGTAATCTACAACTTTCATGACCAAAGTTTTTCCATTTGAAGCATTTTTGGATCAAGAATCAAGGCTTGAAAAATGACCTAAAATGAAGCATTCTTGAAAAGTCAACTATGCCTAAAAAGTCAACATTTGCAAAAACCCTAAATTCTTGATTTTTGTGAACTTCAACCTTCTTCCATGATCAAATAAAGATCATATACATTCAAAATGATGAAGATCACCCATTGGTTGGGTCATTGGGGGCCTCAGATGCCCTGATTTTACACTGACTTGTCTGAAAAGTCAACCCTTGATCAGATGACTTCCCCATGGAATTTCTTCATGAAAATTGATATGCATACTCCCTATACCATATAGAGACCAATGGGAACAAGAATGACCAAAAAATTTGGAGTTATGGCCTCTGAAACCAAAACCCTAATTTTAGGTCAACTGTGTAGTCAAACCTGGCTCTGCATCCACTCAAACCCTAGTTCTTGTGATTCTTTTGCATTTTTGACTTTGAGAAGATGCAATATGACATAAGAACACACATGGACCCCTTTGTAGTGATTGGTTGCCTTTGGAGTGACTCAAGAGGCTCTTGGATTGCTCAGATCACAAACCCTAGGTGCAGATGCCTTAGAGACTATCCAGTGATTCAAAAATGAGGCATGAGGTGATATGATTGTGTTTATGCATATGAGAATGATCACAAGCCATGGTGTGAATGGGTGAGGGCAAATTTGGGGTGTTTACAGTGTTCTGACTTCCTCATTGCACGAGAGGATATGTAGGCATAACTTAATAGTTATCGAACAAAAGTCTATGTACATTCCCCCTCTTCCAGCACTATTCTTTTAAGCTTCATTTTCTTGAACTTTGCATTCTTTCCTTGCAATGACACTCCTTTTATTCACTTCACACTTCTTTTCAGCACTGACACTTGCATTCTTTTCCAGCTTTTGCACACAAATAACACTGACACTACCCCTTTGAACACAAACTTTCAAGCGTGGATCCCGTTGAGTACGACAGACAATCTAGGTGCTAATACCTTCCCAGGTTGTAACCAACCCCCTTTCTCAGTTTCTCGGGTTCGCGACCGTCTTATCCATATCTTTCTAGGTTTATGCAGCATTACCTTTCCTTCGGGATAAAAATGCCTAGCTGGCGACTCTTTTTCAGTTCATCTTCATGTTCTCTCCTTCATCGACCATTCGCGCTTGTACCAGGATGCGAATCTTTGGGAGCGACAGTGTATGGTGGCTTTTAGGGCAAAGTGAAGGGTGGTTTGTGATCAGTGATGGATTTGAAGATGAATGGTGGAAGAATTTTTAAGCTTTGATGTTTTTTTGAGAGTTTCGAATTAAAATGCATAAGAGGGATTTTTTGTGAACTATGGTGATGTTGATGATTCTGGCTGTGTTCTTGTGTCAAAATGGCTTGTATTTGGTCCATGTATCAAGCTGTGAGAGGCCTGTGGAGTTGGTGTGGGCTATGCTGATTGGTATGGCTTGTTTTGCAAAAAGTCAAGATTTGTTGTCCTTTGAGGTATGGGCTGGTTCAGGCCAAGGACAAGGGCATGTCTGGTGCAGCTGTGATCAAGGAGGACCATGGAAATGAGATTGAGGCAAATCAGCAAGTTGTGACAAAGCTATGGGAGGTTTTGCAAATTTGTGAACTTTTGGCCCTTTTGAAATTTCTTCATGTGCAAGTTATGAAATCTTAAGATTCTTGGGCCAATTCTGAGTTTTAAGTCATGCACTATGATAATATGATGTGTAGAAGTCAATTTGAAGTCACAAAATAGCTTGGCATGAAGTTTTGCAAAAATGCCTCTTTGGCATGAAACATGAAATTATGTGATTTTTGCCAACTTTGGAAAGCCATAACTTGAGTTCCAAAATGAATTAGATCTTGTTCTTGTATTTTTTGAAAAGGGAATGATCCAATCTACAACTTTTATGACCAAGAATTTTTCATTTGAAGCATTTTTGGTTAAGAAAGAGGAGGTTGAAAAACTTTCCCAAAATAGAAAGTTTACATTACAAGTCATTTCCATATTTGGCAACTTTTGGTTTAGCCCACTTTTCTTCAAATTTGTGAACTTCTAAGCACTTCAATGATCAAATAAAGACCATATAACTTCATTTTGATGAAAAATCCATTTTGGGTCCATTGATGGGGGCCTCAGATGCCCTGATTTTGCTCTGACTTGCTCAAGAAGTTACCTAGTGATCAGATGGCTTCCACAATGAATTTTTCCATCAAACTTGGTATGAATGATCCCTATATCATATTGATACCAATAGAAACAAGAATGACCAAATTTTTTGGAGATATGGCCTCTGAAACCAAAACCCTAATTTTAGGTCATCTGTGTAGTTAAACCTGGCTCTGCTTCCATGCCCTGCCAGTTCTTGTGATTTTCTGACTTACTTGATCTTGGGAGGATATAATATGATGTTTGAATATACATAGACCCTCTTGAGATGATTTAAGACCTTTGGAGTGGCTCAGAAGGCTCAGGGATTGCTCAGATCACAAACCCTAGATGCAGATGACTTTGAACCAATGCAATGAAGCAAGAATGCAACATGATGTGATATGATTGAACTTATGCAAATGAAAAGATCACAAGCCATGGTGTGAACTTAGTGAGGGAAAGTTTGGGGTGTTTACAATGCTGCACAAACCAGAAGAAAAGAAAAGGAAGGACACGGGTCCTGCCAACCAAAGAGACTGAGTTCGGGAGTCGGTTACGACCTCGGAAGGTATTAGCACCCCAGATCGTCCGCCGTACCCGACGGGATCCACGCTTGCAAAGAAATCTGTTTCAAAGGGTGAAGAAATGAAAGTTGCTGCAAAAAGAAAGACCAGAACTGGAAATGAAAAGAAAAGAAAAGAAAGGGGGTAAATGTAGGGAAAATAAAAGGGTGCTCGAATGGGCCCTACCCCGCTGCCTACGTACCTCATCTGGACAATGAAAATCAGAGTCGCTGTAGTTCCCCTAACTAGGGGTAGAAAAGATTTCCTGTGTATTAAGGCTTGAACTGCATATGTCAGTGCTCAGGTGTTGCAGGCTTGGACGACGAGTGTGTAACCGTCTTGCAAAATGATAAGTAGGAGCAAGTTCGTGTACAAAGTGAAGGAGATGAGAAAAGAATTCCCGAAGGAAAGATGCTTATTGTTTGTTTGTGTTTTTATGAGATTTTATTGGTGTGACACAAGGAAGTGAACTCAAGCTCTTTTCCATGGAATGTGCACTTGTCACTACATTCCAAGATGGAATAATAAAACAAGCACACTCAAGTAAGGAGAAGATCCCCAAAACTTGAACCCGGAGATTTGGGCTTAAGCTCACTAACTCATTAACTTATTAAGTGTTTTTGTATTTACAATGAAGAAGTGTGTTTTATGATTTTCTTGGTGAAGATGATATCCTGATCAGACTTGTGCATCACAAGACAAGCTTGTACTATCCCAAGATGGGAAGACTACAAGTGTCTCATGGGATAAGGCTATTGCTCAAGATATCACTTCAATATTTATTAAGTGTCTTCTTTAGGGTTTTGAGATAAGAAGAGAAGAGAAACAAAAGGATCACAAAGGTAAAAGTCTAATGGGGGACTAATGAATCCTAATTGTTATCATGCAAGGTAATCCTAAGTTAGTGAGGTTTACTATCCTAAAGGAAGAGAAGATAGGAAAAGAAAGAGGAACTAGAAGAATAGAAGAGGAAGGAAGGAAAGCCTAAGCCCCAACAATCACAAGAATAATTTCAATGAAGAAAAGATAAGAGATAAGACTTGGAGATGTAGGAATCACATCCACACCTCTCACTTACCAAAGCCCCTGAAATGGTTAGTGACACAAGAATAAAAGCTACATAAAATGAACATAATATCAAATTAAAGTCACACAACCAGAAATGAAGTCTTAATCACAAATGCCAAATGCAAACTCAAAGCATAAAAATGAGAAGAGAACCACACAACTCAACATGAAGCAATATGAATCATCATGACAAAACAAAGTAAACATGAGAGAATACAAAGAAAAATAGTCAAAGCAAAACCACAAAGTTCCAAACCAGAACCCTAACATGTTAAGAAAATGCCTAAGGATCATATGAGATGAAGGGAAGAAGCACACAAAGTCAAGTATTTACATCATGAGAAGTAAAGAAACAAAGGAAGTGAAATGAGCATGCATAAGAGTGAATGAACTTCAAGAGCTAACAAACATAAACTTTCTCAAGGCACAAGCATCAACTCAAGACCAAAGGGGTATCATCAACCTAACATGGCTCTAAACAAACTAAAGAAGTTGGCACAAGTGCCCTTCTAACCTAAGGAGTGACCATATGACCCAAAGGAAGCAAAAAGGGACAAGTAAGGAACAAAAATTCAAATCAATTCAAGTACACATCCAAAAATTCCACAAACATGCACAAATGATCTTCAATCATACCATATCAACATGCCAAAAGGAGAGGATCAAAATCAGAAGCTTAGCCATTCAAATAAAAGTTCAAACATGGATTAGGGTTAGAAAGCTTCATGCACAAGTTAGAGACCAAAATCAATTAGGCAAACTTCTAAAAATCAGAACAAAAATCATCAACAAACTACATCTTATCATGAATCCAGAGCAAAAAGAATCATCTCAAAATTCAAATTAATGACCAAGATAAAAAAAGAACAAGCCAGCATGCTTCAAAATGAAATAAAAACAATTAATTAAAAGAAACAATTAATTTCTACTTGGCAATTAAAAAATAAATGAAAAATAAAAATACCAAAAATTAAAGAAAACTAAAAGAAACACTCATGAATTTATTATAATTTTTGAAGCCCTAATTCTATTTTTAAAAATTAAAATTCAAACTGAAAATAAAATAAAATAAAATAAGAAATAATGAAGCTGAGGTGCAAATAGCAACAATATCAATTCATTTTAATTGGGATTACATAGACAGGGGGTGAATAGCAAGGGAGGCCTACTCAATCTGCGCAGGCTCACAACAATTATTATGGATAATCAATAAAAACTGGAAAAACACAGGCCAAAGGATTGATCTCATGCACAGGATGGAGTCAATAAACCAAATAAAGTCAACAGATCAAGCAATGTTAGGGCATGCACATGATAGTTAATGTGAACTGGCACGCATCTGGAATTATTATGCAAAACAGAAACACGTGAGGGACACCCTCTCTTTTAATGCGCTGTCACAACCAAGATCGTTCAGATCAAATGATCCAAGGGCAATGCAATCATCTTCTTCATTAAGCTCAGTCCAGAATTCGGTGACCGGAGCCCTAGCTCCGGCACCGGAAAATTCAATCATATGAATAAAACAACACAAAAATACATCAAAACCTCCAGATCAAGTCATTAAGCTACACTGAATCCAAATATGCTCATGAAATTCACAATAGATCAAAGAACAAGCCGGATCAAAGAAAAACAACTATGATCATCAAATTTCAAATCACCATAAAACACTTAATACTCATCCATTTTTCAAACAAATTAGCACAGAATCATCAGCATAACCAAAAGATCACAATGCATTTATTTAATTTCAAGTTTAGATCCACGAATTTCAGAGCATACCTGAACTTGCAACTCCTTCAAATCACCAAGATAATGCTCCTACAGCTGCATATCTGCTCACTATGACCTCCTCTTGCAAAATAAATGCAAGATGGAGCTTGAGGGAAGCTGGATCTTAGAATCCTAAAGCTCCTGCTCTTGAATGGCACCTCTATGATTCTTCACTTTCAACTTGAATGAGTATGAGCAAAATGATCCTTAAGGTTCAAGGAAGTAGAATGTGTGAAGAGATTGTGAAGAGAGTGATTGAGGAGAGAAATTTGAAGAGAAATGCAAGTGAGTAAGAGAAAGTGAATCTGATAAATGAGAGAGCCTCTACACGAATTTAGGGCATGCTTTTCTTTTATATCCTTTGTATTTTCACCTGGCTAGGGTTTTTGAACCAAGAGTGGCATGAAGAGTGTGATTGAGGTGTATTTGCCAAATTGCATGAAAAGTGTGAATGCCTCATACACCCGTGAAAACCTTCCTTCAAGTGTGCATTATGACTTCAATTCATCCCTTGATTTGTTTTGAATCAATCCTGACCTCTGATTATGAGTGTAACATGCTTTTTGAATGATTATGCAATTTTGCCTCTTGTGTGGTATACTTCACCTCATGCACGAAATTGATGGTACTTTTGGAGAAAAACAAACCTTATGAAATTCATTGTAAGAGTATGATCTTATTTGTTTCATGAAACAACTTGAAAATGAGTTTTACAAGTTCTTGCATTTGGATGAAGCTTGAAATTCATGTCATGCCCTAAAAATCAAGTAACTTTCGAAGGGCCTATCTCCCAATCCATGAGGGCTATGAAAATGTACTTGTACTTTTTAAAAATGGGAGAACTTAATCTTCAACTTTCATGTTCAATGGCAACTCATTTGAAGCTTTTTTCACCAAGTTATGTGTCTTTAAAAATTAGGGCAAAAAGTTGCTAAAAATGGCAAATTCCATGACCAACCACATGCCAAAAATGGAAAACTCCTCAAAACATTTTGATTCTTGATCTTTGACCTTGCAAAACCTCTTCTAAGGTTATAAGAACATCCCTTGACTAGAAAATAGGGTTGGACCCTTTGAATTCCCACAGTTGACTTCTAGAATGCACAGTTGACCAATTTCTTCTTTTACAAGCAACTGAAGAAATACCTGACTTCCACAAGGAGTTTTCTCACCAAATTTCATCCCTAGGTTCCTCTTATCATATGAAAGACTTTGCCTAGATGAAATGGCAAAAGTCACAAAGTTTTCATGCCTGAAACTCAAACCCTAATTTGGGATCATTGTGTAGGACCCTTTGAATTCCCACAGTTGACTTCTAGAATGCACAGTTGACCAATTTCTTCTTTTACAAGCAACTGAAGAAATACCTGACTTCCACAAGGATTTTTCTCACCAAATTTCATCCCTAGGTTCCTCTTATCATATGAAAGACTTTTCCTAAATGAAATGGCAAAAGTCACAAAGTTTTCATGCCTGAAACTCAAACCCTAATTTGGGATCATTGTGTAGGAGCTTGCCCTAGCTTGAATTCCCTGATGATCCTCCAACCTCCTGAGCTTTTGTCAATGATCTTGAGCTTGTGAATGCAATGTAGACCTCTCATAGGACTTGGAAAAATCCACTGGGCCTCTTGTTATAGCTTATGATGCTTCAAATCCCTCCACAGATGATCATATACCTAATGCTAGGTCATGAGAATGTTATGCCTCATCCTTTCATGCAAAGGTGCCAAGAATATGATATGCTTATGATGATTATGATATGATGATGATGCTTAAAAAAGAAGAGGGAAAATTTGGGGTGTTACACCCTCAAATGTGCGTTTGGTGTGCAGGCTGGAGATTTCCTAGGTTTTGTGGTCCACAAAAAGGGAATCGAAATAAACGCCAACAAAGCTAAAGCAATAATGGAGACGAAAGCGCCATCAACAAAGAAAGGATTGCAATCACTACTAGGAAAAATTAATTTTCTAAGAAGATTCATTTCAAACCTCAGCGGGAAAACGCAAGCTTTTTCTCCTCTGCTTCGACTAAAAAAAGACTTTGCATGGGGGCAAGAGCAACAAGACGCTTTCGACAAGATCAAGGGATATCTAGCCAGTCCCCCAGTCTTGATGTCTCCCAGTAGAAAAAGAAGCATGAGGTTGTACATATCAGCATCCGACAATACCTTAGGAAGCATGTTGTGTCAAGAGGATGAAAATAACGTCGAAAGAGCCATTTACTATCTCAGCAGAGTCTTAAACGATGCTGAAACTAGATATAGTGTAATAGAAAAATTATGTTTATGTGTGTATTTTTCTTGTACAAAATTAAAGCACTATATAAAACCAGTTGATGTATTTGTATCATCTCATTTCGACGTAATAAAATATATGTTGTCTAAATCCATTTTACATAGTCGAATTGGGAAGTGGGCTCTAGCATTAACTAAGTACTCCTTGAAATATCTACCTTTGAAGGCTGTAAAAGGACAAGTGGTGGCTGACTTTATAGCTGACCACTCCATAGACAAAAATGAAATAAAATACGTTGAATTACAGCCATAGAGACTATATTTTGATGGTTCCAGCCACAAAAACGGTGTAGGTATTGGAATATTAATTATTTCTCCTGATAAAATTCCAACAAAAATTCAAGTATAAGGTCGAAAGCCCATGTTCAAACAATGAAGCCGGATATGAAGCTTTAATTGCTGGACTTGAAATGTTGTTGGAATTGGGGGCAACAAGAGTCGAAATAATGGGCGACTCAGAACTAGTAATAAAACAACTAACCAAAGAATACAGATGTATCAAAGAAAATCTGATTATGTACTTCATTATAGCCAATAGACTCCTTAAAGCATTTGACACTATGATCTTTAAACATATTCCTAGAATAAAGAATCAAGAGGCCAATGACTTTGCTCAAATTGCATCAGGTTACAAAGTGTCGAAAGAAAAATTGGAGAGTACTATTAAAGTAAGGGGAAGGGTTATATCAACCAAATTATCCCCATCAGATTTGGAAATGATAAAACTTGGTTATGGGGATGACGAAAGCTTTGAAATCTTTGACATAGATAATTCAGAGAAAGAGGATTGGAGAAAACCCATCAAAGAGTATCTCCAAGACCCAAACCAAAAGGTGGAAAGAAAAATAAGATACAGAGCTCTAAGCTACGTACTCTTTGGAAATGAATTACTCAAGAAGACTACAGAGGGAGTCTTGCTAAGATGTTTAGGAGAAGAAGAAGCCTACATAACATTGTCGAATGTACATAGTGGTGCATGTGGTGCACACCAAGCAGGGCATGAGATGAAATGACTGTTATTTAGACAAGGGTTATATTGGCCAACCATGCTAAAAGATTGTGTCGAATTCGCAAAGGGTTGCCAAGAATATCAAGTCCATGCAGGTATACCACATGTCCTTGCGAGCGAATTTCATTCGATCATAAAGCCTTGGCCATTAAGAGGTTGGGCTTTGGATTTAATTGGAGAAATTCGACCAACTTCGTCGAATGGACAAAAATACATCTTAGTAGGAGTTGATTACTTTACTAAATGGATTGAAGTCATACCATTGGTGAATGTGGATCAGGAGGAAGTCATATAGTTTATCCAAAAATATATAAGTTATAGATTTGGAATACCAGAAACAATAACCAGTGACCAAGGGTTTATGTTTACTGGTAGAATCATGCAAGCGTTTTCAAAAGAAATGGGGTTTAAGTTATTAACCTCTACACCCTATTATGCCCAGGAAAATGGACAAGTTGAAGCAGCAAACAAGGTGATAATAAATTTGATCAAAAAGCATGTAGGTAAAAAGCCTAGAAATAGGCATAAAACCTTAGATCAGATTTTATGGGCTTGTCGAACGTCACCCAAAGAAGTCATTAACTCTACCCCATTTAAATTGACATATGGACATGATGCAACGCTTCCAGTCGAAATCTATTTACATTCCATATGTGTTCAAAGACATCATGAGATCCCTTCAGAAATATATTGGAGCATGATGATGGACGAATTAGTGGATTTAGACGAAGAAAGGATGCGCGCATTGGACTTGATAAGGAGACAAAAAGAAAGAGTTGAAAAATCTTACAATAAAAGAGTAAAGTAAAAAATCCTTTGTGTGGGTGATTTAGTTTGGAAGGTAATACTTTCCATGGATCGAAAAGACAGATTAATAGGAAAGTGGTCCCCCAAGTGGGAAGGGCCTTTCAAAATTTTAAGTGTTTTCTCGAATGGTGCTTATGAAGTCGAGGAAATAGGAAAAGACGAAAGAATATTAAAAATAAATGGAAAATACTTGAAAAAATATAAACCAATTCTGCAAGAAGTAAAAATAAAAGTAGAATAATTGTATTAAGTGATTTGCCAAATAAGAATTGAAGTCATTACAAAAGGTTCCTTCTAGGGCTGCTAAACGAAAAGAATATACATAGCCTATTTTCTATTACAAATTCGTGGCTCTAAAGGAAAGACTCCTTAAGCTCAATGAATTTCCTCTTCTGGACTAAGATTCGACAATCACACATACTTTTATTATAAGACATTTCGTTAATCTCTTTGCCTAATTGTTGAGCCCTGTTTGTGTGATGAAGCCCTACTTTGATCTCCTCTTCAATTTTGTCTTTCCTAGGTTGTTGAAGATCCGCCTTGCGCTTCTCTTCATGAGAAATTTTGGCTTCAAGCTGGGCTATTTGCTCCTTGAAGTTTTGAATGTTTTTATCACATTCAGCCACTTCTTGGGAATAAGCCTCAGAGAGTTTTGACAACTCTAAAACCTTCTCAGTCGAAGCTTTCACAGCATCCCACTCAGCAACCTGGGTGTCTTTCTTTTTGGAGATCATTTGGATATAATCCTTTCGACGGATAAGATCTCCACTTGCTACATCAATTATCTGAGAGAGGTCCATTACCAGACGAGTTTCGTCAGCACTAGCCTCCAAGACATTCACCTGTTTAAGGAGCTTTTTTAGTTCATATTGCTGGGTGGGATCCTCCTCCAAAATTTTGAACAAGTCAACACCAAGAACTTTCGCCTTAACTTCAGCCATGATGGAGCTGAGGGTTTTAACTTCAGAAGTAGCCCCAGAGGTAGTCGAACTGCTGGAGGAATCTTGAAAGTTGTAGCGGTTGCTGAGCATGGCCCTCAAATACTCCAAAGGCTTCCTTGTCTTCAGGTTTTCAAGCTCCTCACGAGAGAAGATAGTCGTACCAGAAGATGGAGGATTGCTTTGTATTGGATCAGGATTGATGTGAGTGCTAGGCCCAACCTCCTTTTTCGATTGACCTTTGCCTTATGTACTATTGGCATTAAGGTTCTCTTCGCCAGCATCTTTGGATTTGTTTTGCTCTTCCCCTTCTTGGACGCTGGATCCAACATCAGCCATTTTTCCTTTTTCATCTTTAGTGGGACTTTCTTTGTTGGCAGTGGACTTTGGCTGATCAGGGGAATTATCTGCAGAACATTCCTCCAGGGTGATGTCAAATTCAACCACGATTTGGGGTTCCTGTATATCACCCTTGGATGTACTTTCTTCTTGAACCTTTTTGGTTGCGTCAAGAGGGGAGTCTTGCAGCTGGTATTTCTTTGCTTCTGATTCCTTAATCGAATCAGCTTGGAGTAGAGGGCCAGAATTGATGGGAGGATCCTCAATGTTGATTTGAACCTGAAACAAATAAAGTTCAAAAGACGAAGAGTATACAAAGATCAAAGTTAAAATTTTGTCAAAAGAAAGTTACCTGAGGGATTATAGTGTGGAAACTGGAATTCCCACTCTCTACGTCTTGCGTAGGCTTAATTATTGGGCTTGCAGGAGGGGTCTTTTTTGACATCACCATTGATCTTTCGGAGGCGAACATCTTTATTTTTGTAGGTTTCTTCCTTTTCAAGGGTTATTGGTCTGGGGATTCGTCACCAGAGTCTTTAGAAGGCACCTGCACTTCCTCTTTCTTTCTTTTTTGAGGAGTAGGAGGTTTTCGACTCACCTAAAATATCAAGGAGAGTTCAATAAGCTTAAGACTAAAATGATTGCATAATTGGGATAGTCTCTTTGCAAAAGAAAAGAAAAGAACCTTTTTTGAAGTGGAGGTGGATTTCTTGGTGGATTTGTCAGGTTTGTCTTCAACATAGCTCTTTTTTCCAGTGATCTTGACAACTGAAAAGAGAAAGAAAAGTTAGAAAAAGAAGAAAATAAAACATAAAGATATGAATACAAAGATGAGGTCGAAATCATGGTTACACCTTCAAGAATAGTAGATTCCATGCGAACATGTTCTATTCCAATATGAAGGTTCCCTGGGTAATTTTCCAGATGATATTTGGTCGGAACCACACGCTCAGCAAGCTTTTTCCGTGACTCTTGAAGCAATTTTAAGTCGGAACCACATATGAACCAATCTGGAAACGGTGGGCTCAGAGCCACACCAAAATCAGCAGATGGTAGAGATGGAAACTTTGGTGGATAGAAAGTATACGCAAAGTTATAACACGCCTCTAGGGGGACGTATGAGGGCAATGCCAACTTCTCCATTTTTTCTGTAAATTTATGCTTCAGAGTCACAGCTGCTTCGCCTATAGTTTGCCTAAGATCATCTGGCCTATAAATTGTTTCAAAATATTTTTGGAACTTTTGAATCTCTTTAACATGTTGTTGGGTACCCTTCTTGGTTCGATCATGCACGAAAGCAAAGGCATTTGTCAGAAGAGTGTTGAAGTCAGATGCGTCATAAAACCTGGTGAGATAATAATCTTTCCAACAAACGTCAAACTCCTGAATGCAGAAGAAGGTCGTTCGAAAGACCACTGGCTGAATCTCCAAAGCATCATCATTCAGTTTTTCTGAGATCTTTATACTCTTCGACTTAGTGGAGAACGAATTGTAAAAGAGAATAGACCCTTTTTTGGGATAGATAGACCTTGGCTTCAGTTGTATCAACCCAAATTGTCGAGCCACTAAATTTGGTTGATAAACTATTAGGGCCACCTTGGAATTGGACATAGTGGGGTAAGAGGACAAGAACCTGGGTGTAAGAAACAATTTCCATATGGCTAAGAAATTGTCTTCTTCCTTTTTGTGTTCCATAGGAAGTTTCCTGGTGAACCATTTGGGTCTGACGGTCTTGTTGGCGAAAGGTGCCATGCCTTCCTTGAAGTTGTAGCTCTTGGCGAAGATATTCACATAATTGGTGAAGGATCTTCGAAGACCTAATCCCTCTTCAGAAGGAGTTAATTGCACCAGTCTTTCCCATTCGACATGTCTGTCTTTGACATATTCTTCATCCACTAGACCTTTGTCAGGAAGACTGCATTCAAAAGTGGCGTTGAGCCATAGTTGAAGAAGCCAAAATGGGCCTGCCAGACTGAGGTTTCCCTTGTCTTTGATCTTTTTGATAGATTTGACGCTCTCACTAATGGACTCATAAAGATTGGCCAGAATCAATTCACTTAGGCGCAGGTTCATACTAGCATGGAGCTGATTGGCTAGGGTGATGTACTTCTTGGCCACTTGAAGAGACCTTGGGCAGAACATAAACTTTGATAGCCAAAGGGTGAGAAAGGCTATGTGTTCTATATCTGACACATCAGCAGAGTCCTTGTCATGGTAATGGTCAATGAAGGGGGAGTATGTGTCGCTCCCGAGGATTTCCATCCTGGTACAAACGCGAAAGTGGCGCGGAAAAAGAATAGAGTCGCCAGCCAGGCATTTTTATCCCGAAGAGAGGGAATGGTAATGCTGCACAAACCAGAAAAAAGAAAAGGAAGGACACGGGTCCTGCGAACCAAAGAGACTGGGATCGGGAGTCGGTTATGACCTGGGAAGGTATTAGCACCCCAGATCATCCGCCGTACCCGACGGGATCCACGCTTGCAAGAGAAACTGTTTCAAAGGGTGAGGGTATGAAAGATGCAGCAAAAGAAAATGAAAATGAAAAGAAACTAGAACTGGAAAAGAACTGAAATAAGAAACAAAGAGAAAAAATGTAGGGAAAATAAAGATTGTGCTCGAACGGGCCCTACCCCGCTGCCTACGTACCTCATCGGGATAATGAGGATCAGAGACGCCGTAGTTCCCCTAACTAGGGGTACTAAAAGGAAATTGCTTGTGAATTAAGGCTTGAACTGCCTATGCCATTGCTCAGGTGTTGCAGACTCGGACGACGAGTGCGTAACCGTCTTGCAAAGTGACAAGTAGGAGCAGGTTCGCGGACGGAGCGAAGGAGATGAGAAAAGAATTCCCGAAGGAAAAACGCTTATTGTTTGTTTGGTGTTTTTTAGAAGCTTTTATGAGTGTGTCGCAAGTAAGTGAACTCAAGCTCTTATCAATGGAATGTGCACTTGTCACTACATTCCAAGATGGAATAATAGGACAAGCACACTCAAGTAAGGAGAAGATCCCCAAAACTCGAACCCAAAGATTAGGGCATAAGCTCACTAACTTGCTTAATTATTAAGTGTTTTTGGTTATTTACATGAAGAAGTGTTTTTTAGGCTTTTCTTTTATGAAGAAGATACCTTGATCAGACTTGTGCATCACAAGGTAGACATGTACTATCCCAAGATGGGAAGACTACAAGCATACCTCATGGAATAAGGCTATGGATCAATGCATCGCTTCACATTTATTAAAGGTGTTTTTTAGAGTTATGAGATGAGAAGAGAAAGAGAACCAAAAAGATCATAAAGGTAAAATGCTAAAGGGGAACTAAAATAATCCTAAGTGTTAACATGCATGGATGATCCTAGGTTTGTGAGGTCTACTATCCTAATGAAGAAGAGAAGAAGAAGATAGAAGAAGGGATGAGAAAGGCCTAAGCCCAACAACAAAGGGTTAGTAACATAAACAAAAGAGGAAAGATGAAAAGTTGAAATGTGGATAAACATCCACACTTCTCTTACCATGAGCCCCTGAAATGTTAGCAAAAATCCAGCAAATTTACCAAGAAACAATCATGGGATCAATCATGCTCAAAGGTACTTGAAAACAAAAATCAAACAATCATGCCAACATTACAAATACACGACTTACGCGTCGAGAACATGAAAGCATACATCAAACAGCAAGCAAACCACCTTAAAACATCATGATTAATGATCATACAATGAGTCATGGCAATTAGCACAAGCAAAGGGATCAAACAAACTCAAAACAGCCCTGAAAAACCATTCTGCATCAGTGTTAACCGGTTAACCATATGCGTTAACCGGTTAACCAGTCAAAACCTGCACAAAACACGCACAGAAACAGGGCGTTAACCGGTTAACCATATGCGTTAACCGGTTAACACTGTAAAAACAGCAGCAAATTCCTGCAGAAACAGCATTTCAAAAAACAGCTTATTCAAATAAGCTGCACCAGACCAGCACTCAATTACACATGGAAAAAATAGATCAATGCACATCAATCCATAACATTATGCTCATGAACAATAACAATCGGATCCGGATACAAATCAACCAATCAAATCATGCAACACAATCAATTACACAAACACATGGTAGGTTCAAAGCTCAAGCAATGCAAATAAGCTAAAAACAGAGTTGGATCTGGAATTAACCAACCTACAAAGCGGAGGTATGCTTTGGTAATTGTTGATTATGCTGAAAATGATAGATCTCGCGCAAAACCTTGAAGATCCGATGCTAAGCTCCACACTCCATGCAAAATAAATGCAAGATCAAGCTCTTGATGCAGAATTTTGGATCCAAAAGCACTTTTAGATCCCAAACCAGATCTGAATCTCCAATAAAACCAGCAAAAAGATGTAATGAAACTATGGATGGAGGTCTAGTTCCAAGATCTACACACCTCAAGGCAAGGTTGTGTGATCTTCAAAGAGGAACTTTGAGTGATTTGGAAAATTGGGAGAGAAAAGTGAGAATTGTGAGTGAGAGGAATGAAAATTCAGAAATGAGAGTGAAAAATGAGTGAGTTCCCCCTTGGTTTGGAGAGAAATGGAATATATATGGTTTAGGGTTGGGGCCCAAAATCTTGGTTTGGGATCCAAAAAATATGGCTTGGTAATGTGATTAGGTTTTAGGGTTGGAAAGAGGTTTGGATACATGCTCTAGATCCTTCTCAAATTCAATTTTAATTCAAATGAATAAAAATCAGAAAATTGGAAAATGGGGCCAAAACACACATGCTGAAAATGCTGCTGGAAATTCAAATTTCGCAGCTGTTAACCGGTTAACCATATGCGTTAACCGGTTAACGCATGCAAAATTTGAATTTCCCCCCTTTTGGTGGGAAACTTCAAAAATGATGCCGGCGCCCGCCGTTTCAAGCTGATTTTGATCCTTTCATTCTTTTTAAGTTTTGAACATGGTACAGAGCTTGTGCAGAGTGATCCTGTGAGATTTTTGCCTGGTCACCATGCTCTCGATTTTTTATCTGTGGTGCTTCGAACTTTCCAGATGGTTGGTCATATGCCTTATGCTAGAACATGTGAGTGTTATGCCTCATTTTTCTATGCAAAAATGCTAAGAATATGGTATGCTCATGATGATTATGATATGATATGATGCTTAAAATGAAGAGGGCAAATTTGGGGTGTTACAGCTGCCCCTATTCAATCAACTGTTAATCTGAAAAGGACGATGGTACGGACTATCGACCGTTCAAGATAAACTGTGATTGAATACCAAGAAGACCAGAAATTTGCACTCTGACGAAGAATGCAACCCCGGGAAATAAACCCAACCAGATGACGCTCTGGGGACTGCAGGGGAGAAAGAAGCGGACGAGCCTCTTCCAAGCTAAGGTTGATAGCTGAAATAAAGACATGTTGACAGACGAGTCTTCAAACAATCCTGTGACGCCAGGAGCTGGACAGACGAGTCCTTCAACACTTCAAGACAATAATCTGAGACAGACGAGTCTTCGAATGACCTGTGACGCCAGGTGCAGAGAGCGGACGAGCCCTTAAAGAACTTCAAAGTATCCTGAGATAGACGAATCTCCTTCACTAATCCTTACGCAGATAAGTGGAATAAGACGGACGAGTCTTCTTCGGACAACCCTTACGCAGGTTCCGGAAATGCATATAAGTCTGTGGGATAGACATGCAACCAAGGTAGACGAACCTTCTTCATATATTATCCGCGGATATATGGCATAAGACAGACGAGTCTTCTGAGCAAACCTGTTACGCCAGGTGCAGCTACCATAATTGGTGCTTGAGACGGACGAGCCTCCTTCGGATTTACCTGTTACGCCAGGGCCGGTAATCATTTTGACATTTAATTCCCACTGTCAGGATTTTAAACCTCTTCAATACAGACGAGTATTGGATGATCATCAAGAGAACACAGACGAGTGCCAATAGTCAATGATACAGACGAGTATCAGACGATGATCTGAGAAACACAGACGAGCGTTTCAGGCGATGATACAGACGAGTATCAGCCACTGGTATAGACGAATACCAGAAATTCAAATACAGACGAGCATTTGAAGTAGTCACAGCATTATCAGGATAAATAGCAAATCTTCACATACAGATGCAAGCTAGCACAGACGAGTGCTGAGGATGATACAGACGAGTATCCAAGCAAAGCAGACGAGCTTCAGAACACAAACAACTTCCGGGGAATAAAAACAGACGAGCTTCAAACAAGCACAGACGAGTGCCGGGTCGTTGCAGACGAGCAGTAGCGGAGAATACATATCAAGGCACAGACGAGTGCAGCGAAGGATCCCATACCGAACACAGACGAGTGCTGGGAGGTTGCAGACGAGCAACAACAAATATCATATCAGAACACAGACGAGTGTAAAAGGGTTGCGGACGATGCTGGGGACATTTCCAAGCACAGACGAGTGCTGGGATTTGCAGACGAGCAAACAACAACGGATACAATCAAGCACAAACGAGTGTTGAGGAGTTGCGGACGAGCAACAGATGAGCAACAGGCACGGACGGGCGCCGAGCAACCTTCAAAGGAGTAACAAGCACATATGAGTGCTAAAAGATGCGGTCGAGCATCAAATAAAGATGCGAGCACGGACGAGCACTGGGCACTTCTTAGGGAATACGCCTCAAATAAAGAGGAATGACATGCACGGGCGAGTGCTGCAGGGATGCGGACGAGCACCAAATGAAGATACGAGCCCCAACGAGTACAGGCAACTTTGCTGGGGAGAGAAAACTTCAAAGACTAACAAGCACGGACGAGTGCCGAGAGCTGCGAATGGTCATCGAACAAAGATGCTAGCACAGAAGATTGCTGGGGAGTACCTCAAATAAAGAGGAAACTGCCGGGGAAAAGGCACGGACGACTGCCGGGGAATACCTCAAATACAGAGGAATCTGCTGAGGAAAGGGCACGGGCGAGTGCTGAAAGAGGATGGGCACGGACGACTGCCGGGGAATACCCCAAATAAAGAGGGATCTGCTGAGGAAAAGGGCACGGACGAGTGCTGAAAGAGGATGGGCATCAAATAAAGATGCGAGCACAGACGAGTGCTAATAGATATAGACTCTATTGGAGAAAGCAAACGAGCAATACCACCGAGCTAACACATACAAGTGTTGAAAGATGCAAACGAGCAGCAATAAAACATGATACATTATTGCTGGGGATAACTCCGCTTAAAGACAACACATACAAGTGTTGAAGATTGCAGACGAGCAACAAACGGATGCCTGATCGGCAATAAGAGATACGACTCTGCAGGGTAATCCAAGTCAAGAGGTCTGGATACACATTCTGACTGAGGTGATGAATACCTGGCTGCATCATCAAATACCCAAAGTACGGCAACTTTGCTGGGATATTTCACTACCGGCAGTGATAATCAAATATGAACGCTGTGGGGACAGGAACATCTTCAGACTTGGCTGGGGAAGCTTCCTGGGCAAATACTCTGGCTGGGGAGAGCATCTGATAACTCAAGACTCTGAGGGGATATCAGGCTTTCAGGTACCTGATAGGCATACTCTGATGGGGATAATGGACTACTAATTCCATCTTTGATGATGTCAGGCTTTCTGGCACCTGCTGGGTATACTCCGCTGGGGAAGAATGAAATGCTACTTCACTGGGGAAGAAAAGCTTGCTTGGGCGGCTGTCAAGACTTGCTTGGAGAAAAAATCTCTGCTGGAGATGCCAGTCTTCAGATACCTGCTGGGAAAGGAAATCTCTGCTTGGGGGATACCCTACTGGGAAAGTACTCTGCTGGGGAGGTACTCCGCCGGGGAATATTAAATCGCTTGAGAGAATGTGACGCCAACCTGCAACCTGCAACAACAGAACACACCCGCGTGTCCCGGGGATTTGCATGGAATGATCGGTTCATCCATCGTCACCCGACGCTCAAAGAGGGTTACAGTTTCCCTGCATGTCAGTTTTCTTTTCAAAATTATCACCATGTTTAGATGCAATGCTATTTTTGCCAAAAATTCAGGACATTTTGTAAACAAAAATAAACACACACAGCTTTTTGACTGAATATTATTTTTATTGAATGGCCTCTGAATAGGCAAAGATTTACATCAGGAAGCAACCACCTGGAAAGAGGTAGCCACTATAAAATTGAGAAAAGAAATTATCCTAATGGCAACGTACGCGGCATTCCAAGGAGTTCCATTTCTGCTATGACCTGCATGTCTTCAAGACTCTCCATTCTGTTTTGGCTTTCTGAGAGGACAAGGGGACTGCTTCCTATCCTTCCGGTATTGTCAAACTGTACAAAACGATGACGTGGTTCAGATAACTCGGATCACAGTTGTTCGCTTATTCCCTTATTTTGCGTGGATCGCCCTCTCGGGTTTTCAATCCACCGGGATACCCTTTTTTGCCTGAGCTGTCCAATGCGGCTTTTCAACTCAGCGGGTGTACATTTTTTTATTCATTTCCCTAATTTTTGCCCGAGCTTTTTTATTCTGTTTTTAGCTCGCCGGGATGCCCTTTTCTTGCCTGGACTTACATTCTGTTTTGTGTCCAGCGGGTCTCTTTATGCGAAGTATTTTTTAACTGCGTCCGAGTTAACAGGGGATGGGAAGTCTTCTCCATCCATAGTGGTGAGCATCAGTGCCCCTCCTGAGAATACTTTCTTCACTATGAATGGTCCTTCGTAGTTCGGGGTCCACTTGCCCCTGTTATCTGAACCTGGAGGAACGATTCTCTTCAACACAAGCTCTCCCACTTGATACCCTCGAGTACGTACTCGTTGATCGAATGCCCGCTTCATTCTCCTTTGATAAAGCTGACCATGACAGATAGCCGCTAACCTCTTTTCCTCAATTAGACATAGCTGATTGTAACGAGCACGCACCCATTCAGCCTCATCCAGTTTGACATCCATCATCACGCGCAGTGAGGGAATCTCTACTTCAACAGGCAGGACTGCTTCCATGCCGTACACTAGAGAGAAGGGAGTTGCCCCTGTTGATGTCCTGACCGACGTTCGGTACCCATGCAAAGCAAACGGTAACATCTCATGCCAATCCTTGTAGGTGACAACCATTTTCTGCACAATCTTCTTGATATTCTTGTTAGCTGCCTCTACCGCACCATTCATCTTTGGTCGGTAAGGAGAAGAATTGTGATGCTGTATTTTGAAGTCCCGACATAAGTCTGCCATCATCTTGTTGTTGAGATTAGAACCATTATCAGTAATGATCCTTTCGGGTACTCCATATCTGCATATGATATCTCTTTTCAGAAATCTCGCCACCACTTGACGAGTGACATTGGCATAAGACGCTGCTTCTACCCACTTGGTAAAGTAATCAATCGCGACCAGGATGAAGCGATGACCATTCGAAGCAGTTGGCTCGATTTTCCCGATCATGTCAATGCCCCACATAGAGAAAGGCCAAGGAGATGACATGACATTCAGCGGGTTAGGAGGAACATGCACTTTATCTGCATATATTTGGCACTTGTGGCATTTACGAGCGAATGAACAACAGTCTGCATCCATTGTCATCCAGTAATACCCTGATCTCAGCAGTTTCTTTGCCATGGCGTGCCCTCCTGCATGGGTACCAAAAGATCCTTCATGGACTTCCTGCATCAACAGGCTTGCTTCGTGTCTATCCACGCATCTGAGCAAGACCATGTCGAAGTTCCTCTTGTACAAAACCCCGTCTGTGTTCAAGAAGAAACTAGCAGCAAGTCGTCTCAAGGTCTTCTTGTCTTTGGAAGATGCCCCTGTTGGGTATTCTTGCTTCTCCAGGAACAACTTGATATCAAAATACCAAGGTTTCTCGTTAGACACGGCGTCTACAGAGAAAGCATAAGCCGGAGAGTCAAGCCTGGAGATGTCAATTCTGGGCACAAAATTCCAACATAGGACTTTAATTGACGAAGAGAGAGTGGCCAAAGCATCGGCAAATTGATTTTCGTCCCGTGGTATGTATTTGAGCTCAACTGTCGTGAAGAATGTCAACAGTTTTCTAGCATAATCCCTGTACGGAACTAGATGCTCTTGATGTGTGTACCACTTGCCGGTAATTTGGTTAATGACGAGGGCTGAATCTCCGAATATATCGAGGTTCTTGATCCGAAGATCAATTGCCTCCTCTATTCCCATTATACACGCCTCGTATTCCGCTTCATTGTTGGTGCAGCCAAAAGTAATTTTGGCAGCGAAGGGTAAATGAACATCTTCAGGAGTAATGAGTACGGCACCAACTCCACGACCATTGATATTGACAGCCCCATCAAACATCAACTTCCATTTGGATTCAGGGTCAGGCCCCTCCTCCGGAAGTGGTTCCTCATAATCGTTTGTTCTGAGGTACATGATGTCCTCATCAGGGAAATCAAATCTCATCGGCTGATAGTCATCCTCAAGAGGTTGCTGAGCAAGGTATTCCGACAATACACTTCCTTTGATAGCTTTCTGAGAAGTGTACTGGATGTCGTATTCCGTTAAAATCATCTGCCATCTAGCAACCCTTCCGGTCAATGCTGGTTTCTCAAAGATGTACTTGACGGGGTCCATCTTGGAAATGAGAAGTGTGGTATGGGTCAACATATACTGCCTCAGTCGGCGAGCAGCCCATACCAAAGCGCAGCAAGTTTTCTCGAGCAGTGAGTATCGGGATTCACAGTCGGTAAACTTTTTGCTAAGGTAATAAATGGCATACTCTTTTCGACCAGACTCGTCATGTTGGCCAAGCACACACCCCATCGACCCTTCTAGCACGGTCAAGTACATGATTAATGGTCTCCCCTCCACTGGAGGCATCAGAATTGGAGGTTCCTGCAAATATTCCTTTATTTTGTCGAAAGCTCTTTGGCAATCATCATTCCACCTGACCGTCTGCTCTTTTCTTAGCAGTTTGAATATCGGTTCGCACGTGGCAGTTAGGTGAGATATGAACCGAGAAATGTAGTTCAATCTACCTAAGAACCCGCGCACTTCTTTTTCTGTCTTTGGTGCAGGCATATCTTGAATTGCTTTCACTTTAGCAGGGTCTACCTCAATTCCCTTTTGACTTACAATGAAACCCAGCAACTTTCCAGAACGCACTCCGAAAGTGCACTTGTTCGGATTCAACCTCAATTTGTACTTGATCAATCTGTCAAACAGCTTCTTCAAATTAACCAAATGCTCCTCTTCGTCTTTGGACTTTGCAATCATATCATCCACATAACATTCGATCTCCTTGTGGATCATGTCATGGAACAACGTGACCATCGCCCGCTGATAAGTTGCCCCAGCGTTCTTCAAACCGAAGGGCATGACCTTGTAGCAGAATGTTCCCCACGGGGTAATGAACGTTGTCTTCTCCATGTCTTCCGGCGCCATTTTTATCTGATTATAACCGGAGAATCCATCCATGAAGGAGAATACTGAGAATTGAGCAGTACTGTCGACCAACACATCGATGTGTGGCAACGGAAAATCATCCTTCGGGCTTGCTCTGTTCAAATCTCTATAGTCAACGCACATTCGGACCTTGCCGTCCTTCTTAGGTACTGGTACGATGTTAGCTACCCAAGGTGGGTAACTAGACACGGCAAGGAACCCGGCATCCCACTGTTTCTGCACCTCCTCTTTGATCTTCATCGCCATATCCGGGCGAGTTCTTCTCAACTTTTGCTTTACAGGAGGACAGTCTTCCCTCAGGGGTAGCTTATGCATCACGATGTCGGTATCCAATCCTGGCATATCCTGATATGACCAAGCAAAGATATCCACATACTCTCTCAACATACTGATCAGCTCTTGTTTGACATCGGCCCGCAGATTGGCTCCTATCTTGATTTCTTTCTTTGCATCTTCACTGCCAATGTTGATGGTCTCAATCTCTTCTTGATGAGGCTGAATAACTCGTTCCTCTTGTTTCAACAATCTGACCAATTCTTCAGGGAGGTCACAGTCTTCCTCAACCCCTTCATCAGCTTGGTAGACTGGATTATCAAAGTCATGCATAGTCATAGCAGGAACGTTATCCGTGGAATCCGGATGATCAATACTGCACAAATGATGTGCTTATTCAGAATCTGCTTATTTTGAAAAGAGACGCTAACACAAAGCAAAAAAGTGAAAAAAACACATTGCCATTTTTATATTGTTTTTTTTTTTTTTATTTTTTTTTTTTTTTTTTTTTATAAAAATTTAAAAACAAAGAAAGAGAGCACAATTTGTCTGAAAATGTCCTTTTATTTCATGGCAAAAATAACGATGCAATACAAAACATGGTGGCCCAGTACAATGGATCCAAACATCTTGGGCAGAATGCTGGATTTGACAATGCAGTATGCTAATAAAAGGAAACAAAACAATTACTTTGAGAGCCAGGTGACTTGAACAATGTCCTCAGCAGACCAATTTCCTAGCTCCTCGCCGGGTGCACACGGGCGGATCCAATTGTTGTCCCAGTCTCTGTCACTATCCCCGTCTTGACTTGCCGTACAGATTTGATCGCGGTCGAGCAACCCAGCACTTGTGAATGAGATAGCTTTACCACTCTGAATAGACCCCCCAGGCTGATACCCTAAGCCAAATTTGTCATCCTTCTTTTCCACCTCCAGTAGCTTGCCCCAGCCTTGGGCATTGCCTGATTGGACAGCCTCTTTTGCTTCCCGGTAAGAATGAATTGACGTGCCTTCGTTGTTTTTCTTCACCGGAGTCAAGATACTGACATCTGCCTCAAAAGCTTGGCACAAAGTCTCGTGAATTTCTCCGTCCATTTCCACATATTTAAATGTCGACAGGTGGCTGACGAAAATATCTTCTTCCCCGCAAACTGTGATGACCTGGCCGTCCACCACATACTTAAGCTTCTGGTGTAAAGTTGAGGTGACAGCTCCAGCTGCGTGTATCCACGGTCTGCCCAACAAGCAGCTATACGCAGGCTGGATATCCATGACATAGAAGACACTCTTGAAGACTTGAGAGCCTATCTTAACAGGCAACTCAACCTCTCCGAAAACTGATCTTCTTGAACCATCGAAAGCTTTAACCACCAAATCACTCGGCGTCAGGATAACCCCATCAATGTCAAGCTTCATCAACGCCTTTTTCGGGAGCACGTTCAACGAAGAGCCTGTGTCCACCAGAACATGGGATAACACAGCGCCCCTGCATTCCATCGTGATATGCAGTGCTTTATTGTGATTTCTTCCCTCCAAAGTAAGATCTCTGTCAGTGAAGCCCAAGCCATGGCTAGCATTGACACTTCCAACAACAGCTTCAAGCTGATTGACCGTAATCTCTTGAGGAACGTAAGCCATTTGAAGTACTTTCAGCAAGGCTTCTCGGTGCGCGGGTGAGCACATCAACAGTGACAAGATAGAAATCTTCGAAGGCGTCTGATTCAGTTGGTCAACCACCTTGTAGTCACTCCTTTTGATGATCTTCATAAACTCCTCTACCTCCTTTTCAAACGTCCCCTGTCCAGCTACAGGAGTATTCGACTCATCATTCACAATCTGCTTTCCTTTGTCTTTTGATGAAGCTTCGGCCTCGGGATCCTTTCTCAATGCAGGGGGAGCAAATAAACGGCCACTTCGAGTAAATCCCCCAACACCTCCTACATTCTCAATGGTCAAATCAGCAACAGGTCTACTTTCCATCTTCTGTCCCGCCACATAGACATCGGAACCATAATGCCACGGAATGGCTCTATCATCATTATACGGCATTGGCCCAGGTACAGTTATAGTCACAGGACTAATCTGAGGAGCGTAAACGGTAACAGGCCCTTGTCGAACGGGCATGTCAGCTTCGTCATAGAAAATAGTAACGGTTGACACATCATCAGCCTCTTCATTACTAATCTTGCTAAATTGCAGAGATCCATCATCAATCAACTCTTGCAAACCCGTCTTCAATTTCTCGCAGCCATTCACAACACTTATACAGTCTTCACAATCGAGAGAACAACCAGGAAATACTTGACCTTTCAACAGTCTCTCTTTCACCACCTTCAACGGCATCTTGACTTCATCAATACTCAGTACCAAACTTAACTTGTCATCACTCTCAACAGCATTAACTCTTGCCCCTCCATGATTAGGTATAGGGTTCGAGTTGATATTCGGTGGTGGTGCAAAGTTGATTGCCTTTGAATCCACGAGATCTTGAACTTTGTGATGTAGCGCCCTGCACTTCTCAGTTGAGTGCCCGGGTGCCCCTGAATGAAAAGCGCATCGCGCGTTGACATCATAACCAGCTGGAAGCTCTCCAGGAGGTGGTGGTGCCAAAGTCCTCAATTGAATAAGGTTCAAATCCAGTAGTCTAGGCAACAAGGCAGCATATGTCATCGGAATAGCTTCAATCACCCTGCTAGCAGGACGAGCCTGCCTTGGCTGATAAGGCCTTTGCTGGTAGTTGGCTCTGGGTTGTTGTTGTTGTTGCTGTTGTTGTGGTGGAGGTAACATTTGTTGTACGGGAGCTGCAGGAATAGTGACAGCAGCCACATGCCCATAAGGTCTTCTGTAACCACGGCCCTGGTTTCGACCGAATACAGCATTGGTCTCACCTTCTCGCCTTCTCGGAGGTCCGCTGAAAGCTTTCCTCGCTCCACTTGAACTACTAGCACCGGGGTCTTGTATCTTCCCCATTTTCAACAGCGTTTCAACCCTTTCTCCCGCAATGACAATATCGTTGAACTTTGTAGCAGAACTTGACGCCAATCTTTCAAGAAATACTCCCTGGAGGGTGCCCATAAACATATCGGCCATCTCATTCTCTAACAGTGGTGGTTGCACCCTGGCAGCTAACTGACGCCACCTCTGAGCGTATTCCTTGAAGCCTTCTTTTGCTGTCTGAGCCATATGTTGCAACTGGGTGCGATTCGGAGCCATGTCCATGTTATACTGGTACTGCTTCACGAAGGCCTCAGCGAGATCTTTCCAGCTCTTGACATTGACCCTGCTGAGCTTCATGTACCACTCAAGGGAAGCTCCCACCAAGCTATCCTGAAAGTAATACATCCATAGTTTTTCATCGTCTGTATGCGCAGCAATTCTCCCAACATACGATTGCAGATGGGTCTTTGGGCAAGCAGTGCCGTTGTACTTCTCGAAAGTAGGAACTTTGAACTTATACGGAATTCTGACTCCCGGAACCAAGCCCAAGTCTGTTATATCGAATCCCAAAGAACTCTGGGATTGAATAGCCTTGATTTGCTCGGCCATCTCTTCAAATCTCTTGTTCATCTCGACCCCTTGACCCTCGGTCTCATCAAGCAAAGTGAACTGGTCCTCCTGGTGATCCACATGAATGTTATGCATCCCGTCATTGACTACGGTCGCCCCTGGTTGTATAACTTGAGGTCCAGCCTGCCGTGCGCCCGCACCGGCATGATTATCAACATTAGCAGCAGCAGCAGCGTTTCTGTTCTGATTCTCAACCAACTCTCGCAGCCGTTCTTGATTCTGCCCCATGCCGGTCATTAACGTCATGAAGTTATCCATTCTCTGCCTTAAGTCTGCCAAATCTGCCTGCATTTGATCCATGGCCCGCTCTCTGTTAATCTTGGTTGGGTATCTGTGCACTGCTGGTCGTTCTCGAACCTTACGAGGAGCTATTGCGCCTGAAACACAAAACCCGTTAGTAATTGATGCGACACCTGCAAAACAGACAAACAGGTTATATGCAATGCAATGCAACTGTTCATGTTCCCAACTTTAAACATTTGGCATGCCCCAGTTCTGGCATCTATCTCGGCAATCACTTTTATCTTTCAAACTTTCTCTTTGATAAGTGTTCAGACATTAGCAGTATCCAGACAAACGAGTCTTGCACATTCAAAACGATAACTTGCACATTAATACTGAGTAGGGACAAACCACTATAGGCTAAAAGTCAGAATACATCCAAGAATATTCCCCGAAGGGTTACAAATCAGTACATAAAGATAAAAGAAATAAAAGCAAGACTCCTACAACAAGCCTGTAGGTAGTCTGAAAAATAAACTAAGCTAAGGACCCCGGCTCTGCCACCTCTGCCCTGCTTTTCTTGACACTTGCTCTCAGCTTGAGCTCTTCGATCTCTTTCCTGGCTTCCTCCAGAGCTAATTGACTTTGGACTAGCTGCTGGGTCCTCTCCCTCCGGATGGCGTGGGCTTGTTCCACTTCCTCTTTCTTGCAAGCCATCTGAATCTCAAAGAACTCTTCCTTCTCTTTGAATTTCTTTTGGTCTTCATCCCTTTGGCCTTTCAGCCAAACAATGGACTGTCGAGCGCTCTTGAGAGTCTTTAAAGTCTCCTTGTGCTTGGCTTCTCTTTGCGCTTCCATCATACCCAATCGATGGAAATGGGCTTCTCTTCCGGCAAAATCTTTCTCTTTGTTTTCCAAGGAGGACTGGAGCTTTTGCAGCTTGTCTTCGACTTCCTTCTTAGCTCTATTAGCCTGATGGTATAAGCTTACCATCTCAACATTCTCTACTCTGACTGCTTGCAGCTGAGCTTCTAGCTTCTTGTACTCCTCCAAGGAAACCGTACTGCTCGGACCTGGTACCTCTCGAGGATAAAGTGGAGCTTCGACTGAAAAAGGCATGAGAACTGCCTCGATATGCCTTTGCAACCATTCAGCATATGGTGGATATGCCTTGGGATCAACTCGGCCGAAGTCCTTCTTCCCTTTCCTTTTCCTGTGATCCCAGGATTGAACTGCTTGTTGGACTAGCTCTCTGTTTCCATCAACAGGAAAATACAAAGATTCAGCAAACATTTCCATCTGAGGAGGATCCTTCAAAGGGTAGCCAAACTGCCTTCTGGCTAATGTCGGGTAGTAACTGATGACACCTTTCCTTCCTAGCAAAGGTACTCCAGCAAACCTCCCGCAACTAACCATCAACTCCTTTCCTAGCAAACTCCTGTCATAACCCCAAGCAATGTCTTCTTCAGTCAATCCCATCAGCCTTCTGGACCATCTCCATTCGTCTCGCATATCCTTGAAGGCACCTGATTTAGGTAACTGTCTAGCGAACCATTCGGCAAACAAAGGAGCACAGCAGACCACTGGACCACCTCTACCTTTCTCGTTTCTGTAATGGACACTAAAATAAAAGTCACCCAATAAAGTAGGCGCCGGATTGCCTTTTGCGAAGATTGAGATCACTTCTAAGCTGACAAACTCTTTCTCTCCGGGAAACAAGCTAGACCCATATACCATCAATGCAAGCAAAGCTCCAAAGTCGTTCCACTTAGCTTCTGTAGCATATTTCTCAGCCTCTGGGATAAGCACGCTCCAGGGTAGACCTCTGCCTTCACTCTCTTGCAAAGCCTTTCTGACTGAAGCAACTGACAACCTACAAACCTTGGCTATGTCTTCATCTTTGAGCACAACCTCTGACCCGTAGAACGGCAATGTCTCTCTGATCGGAATACTCAGCATGCTGGAGATCTCTTCCAATGTCGGAGCTAAGATGTAACCTGAAAGAACAAAGCAACGCAGCAAGGGATCATAAAATTGCAACAAGGTATGCAAGCTGTCCTTTTGGTCTGTAGTAGGCTTGTCCACAAACTTCAGTATCTGGCCATATCTTTTCTTGAAATTTCCTAAGACTTGATCATTCATCAGACCTGCTAACCTCTGAACACTTTTGACTTCCGGCTGAAGAAAGGTGTAATGCACATTCTTTTTCCTTGGATCTCTTTTGATTTCTGCCATGGAGATAAGAATACCAGAACTGGGAACAAATGCGAGCAATGCCCTGAAAAATGGGAAACATAAACAGTTAATGCAAAGAATGATGCAGATGCAATGCAAACATATGACCAACGGGGACCATCTGAACTGGCACACTGACAAAGCCCTCTGAATAACTGGCAATCTCAACAGTTCACTGAGTCACACCCTCTGATAATCACAACCCTCTGATCAGAATCACAGTATCAAGAAATCCAGAATTCCAGGACCATAACTTCGGAACCACAAATCTTATTCACCGGACCAAAGATCATAACTGAACAAATGAGTGTATGTTGAGGTCATGGGTTCCTGCACACCTGTAAACACCCCCCAATCTCACAGGTAAAAGGCTCCGGGTCAGACATCACGGACTCTCAAAGCCGAATAGCAATAATACTTTCACCATCTCCGAGAAATGGCTCATGACCAAATCAGGGAATCGGTTAGGCATTATGTACTACGCAGGGAGGCCTCAGCTGAGTCCGGGAAAAACAAGCATCCCTTATAAGTCCCCAGCTTCAAGTGCTGAAATCGAGAAACAATAGTACATTCAGCCCGTAGGATACAGTACTAATGTCATACGATCAGATGCTTTAACTGAGTTCTTATAAGAGAACCAGGCCATCCTATGCGAGTTCCCAGTGGACCCTCGGGTGCGAATGGGTTTGCCACAAAATGTGGTCTGCCACTGTCACCACTGGAGAGGGTTGTTTCCACAAAAGTTCTCAATGATCGGTCCCCAGCTGCACATAACTGTCAGGGTTATGTAATGAGAGAGGAAGATCCCCAAATCAAGACATTTCCAAGACAATCGCAACCTGGGTGTGGAACTCACTACTACCCTCATGACAAGATCTCATGAGGCCAAAGTGGAACCACGCTAAGTCCTATGGTGCACTCGAGCCGGGTACCTGGCTCACATCTCTCAAGAACCAGTAACTCCCATCCCACCAAAGAAAACCAGTCCAGACAGTCCAGTATAATATATATGATGCGGAAAATAAATACTGAAGACTGTAAATAAAGCTGTAAATAAAGCTGTAAATAAAGCAATAAACAAACAGCAATATAATACAACAAGCCACACCAAACAAACATCACCCAATGAAACAGCAACACACAAGCGCTAGGAGAGACTCACAGGGGAACCAGAGATTCTGGTGGTATAGTCCCCAGCAGAGTCGCCAAGCTGTCGCTCCCGAGGATTTCCATCCTGGTACAAACGCGAAAGTGGCGCGGAAAAAGAATAGAGTCGCCAGCCAGGCATTTTTATCCCGAAGAGAGGGAATGGTAATGCTGCACAAACCAGAAAAAAGAAAAGGAAGGACACGGGTCCTGCGAACCAAAGAGACTGGGATCGGGAGTCGGTTATGACCTGGGAAGGTATTAGCACCCCAGATCATCCGCCGTACCCGACGGGATCCACGCTTGCAAGAGAAACTGTTTCAAAGGGTGAGGGTATGAAAGATGCAGCAAAAGAAAATGAAAATGAAAAGAAACTAGAACTGGAAAAGAACTGAAATAAGAAACAAAGAGAAAAAATGTAGGGAAAATAAAGATTGTGCTCGAACGGGCCCTACCCCGCTGCCTACGTACCTCATCGGGATAATGAGGATCAGAGACGCCGTAGTTCCCCTAACTAGGGGTACTAAAAGGAAATTGCTTGTGAATTAAGGCTTGAACTGCCTATGCCATTGCTCAGGTGTTGCAGACTCGGACGACGAGTGCGTAACCGTCTTGCAAAGTGACAAGTAGGAGCAGGTTCGCGGACGGAGCGAAGGAGATGAGAAAAGAATTCCCGAAGGAAAAACGCTTATTGTTTGTTTGGTGTTTTTTAGAAGCTTTTATGAGTGTGTCGCAAGTAAGTGAACTCAAGCTCTTATCAATGGAATGTGCACTTGTCACTACATTCCAAGATGGAATAATAGGACAAGCACACTCAAGTAAGGAGAAGATCCCCAAAACTCGAACCCAAAGATTAGGGCATAAGCTCACTAACTTGCTTAATTATTAAGTGTTTTTGGTTATTTACATGAAGAAGTGTTTTTTAGGCTTTTCTTTTATGAAGAAGATACCTTGATCAGACTTGTGCATCACAAGGTAGACATGTACTATCCCAAGATGGGAAGACTACAAGCATACCTCATGGAATAAGGCTATGGATCAATGCATCGCTTCACATTTATTAAAGGTGTTTTTTAGAGTTATGAGATGAGAAGAGAAAGAGAACCAAAAAGATCATAAAGGTAAAATGCTAAAGGGGAACTAAAATAATCCTAAGTGTTAACATGCATGGATGATCCTAGGTTTGTGAGGTCTACTATCCTAATGAAGAAGAGAAGAAGAAGATAGAAGAAGGGATGAGAAAGGCCTAAGCCCAACAACAAAGGGTTAGTAACATAAACAAAAGAGGAAAGATGAAAAGTTGAAATGTGGATAAACATCCACACTTCTCTTACCATGAGCCCCTGAAATGTTAGCAAAAATCCAGCAAATTTACCAAGAAACAATCATGGGATCAATCATGCTCAAAGGTACTTGGAAACAAAAATCAAACAATCATGCCAACATTACAAATACACGACTTACGCGTCGAGAACATGAAAGCATACATCAAACAGCAAGCAAACCACCTTAAAACATCATGATTAATGATCATACAATGAGTCATGGCAATTAGCACAAGCAAAGGGATCAAACAAACTCAAAACAGCCCTGAAAAACCATTCTGCATCAGTGTTAACCGGTTAACCATATGCGTTAACCGGTTAACCAGTCAAAACCTGCACAAAACACGCACAGAAACAGGGCGTTAACCGGTTAACCATATGCGTTAACCGGTTAACACTGTAAAAACAGCAGCAAATTCCTGCAGAAACAGCATTTCAAAAAACAGCTTATTCAAATAAGCTGCACCAGACCAGCACTCAATTACACATGGAAAAAATAGATCAATGCACATCAATCCATAACATTATGCTCATGAACAATAACAATCGGATCCGGATACAAATCAACCAATCAAATCATGCAACACAATCAATTACACAAACACATGGTAGGTTCAAAGCTCAAGCAATGCAAATAAGCTAAAAACAGAGTTGGATCTGGAATTAACCAACCTACAAAGCGGAGGTATGCTTTGGTAATTGTTGATTATGCTGAAAATGATAGATCTCGCGCAAAACCTTGAAGATCCGATGCTAAGCTCCACACTCCATGCAAAATAAATGCAAGATCAAGCTCTTGATGCAGAATTTTGGATCCAAAAGCACTTTTAGATCCCAAACCAGATCTGAATCTCCAATAAAACCAGCAAAAAGATGTAATGAAACTATGGATGGAGGTCTAGTTCCAAGATCTACACACCTCAAGGCAAGGTTGTGTGATCTTCAAAGAGGAACTTTGAGTGATTTGGAAAATTGGGAGAGAAAAGTGAGAATTGTGAGTGAGAGGAATGAAAATTCAGAAATGAGAGTGAAAAATGAGTGAGTTCCCCCTTGGTTTGGAGAGAAATGGAATATATATGGTTTAGGGTTGGGGCCCAAAATCTTGGTTTGGGATCCAAAAAATATGGCTTGGTAATGTGATTAGGTTTTAGGGTTGGAAAGAGGTTTGGATACATGCTCTAGATCCTTCTCAAATTCAATTTTAATTCAAATGAATAAAAATCAGAAAATTGGAAAATGGGGCCAAAACACACATGCTGAAAATGCTGCTGGAAATTCAAATTTCGCAGCTGTTAACCGGTTAACCATATGCGTTAACCGGTTAACGCATGCAAAATTTGAATTTCCCCCCTTTTGGTGGGAAACTTCAAAAATGATGCCGGCGCCCGCCGTTTCAAGCTGATTTTGATCCTTTCATTCTTTTTAAGTTTTGAACATGGTACAGAGCTTGTGCAGAGTGATCCTGTGAGATTTTTGCCTGGTCACCATGCTCTCGATTTTTTATCTGTGGTGCTTCGAACTTTCCAGATGGTTGGTCATATGCCTTATGCTAGAACATGTGAGTGTTATGCCTCATTTTTCTATGCAAAAATGCTAAGAATATGGT
This sequence comes from Lathyrus aphaca, assembly GCA_963966055.1. Lineage (NCBI taxonomy): Eukaryota > Viridiplantae > Streptophyta > Magnoliopsida > Fabales > Fabaceae > Lathyrus > Lathyrus aphaca. Next base: position 227,646,645 of record OZ014520.1, on the reverse strand, counting down.
ATGCTCATGATGATTATGATATGATATGATGCTTAAAATGAAGAGGGCAAATTTGGGGTGTTACAGTATGAAGCAAAACTGGTTTCAAAACCTATGGTATTTTCGTCCAGTACAGTTGGATCGAAATCTGCCCCTAGTGGACTAAGACCTACTATGGCACCTAGGTCAAAGAGAGTGGGGGTTACCATTCCACAGGGAGGGTGGAAGGTGTTGTAGGTGTTATCCCAAAAGTAGAGGGAAGAAAGAATGATGTTGGTGCAGTAGTTGTGTGACATGGCATGATTTTAATGTGTCAAAAACTTGGCATGGTTGAAAGCTTAAGTGGTTCTCTATGAAAAATCAAGGATTGGCAAATTTGGAAAAATAAACTAAATGAGTCGACTCAAATTCATCAATGAGCCGACTCATTCAGTGTTAAATTGGTGGCAAACACACAGGTCCAAACAGGCTTCCTGATGCATCAATTTTGGTCAACTCATGGGTATGGATGAGCCGACTCAAAATCCTTCATGAGTCGACTCATCAAGAAGTGTTTTCTTCTCATTTTCCACGGGTCTCAACAGGTTTCCACTCTGTTTATTTTGGTCGACTCATCTGTTATTTTGAGTCGGCTCATTTAATGATTTGAGTCAGTTCATTACTGTGCTGACTCATTTTTTTATTTAATTTTTTCCCTCTCTTATGTTTCTTTCTCTAACCAATATAAATAGTTGTTTATTTCATTTGAGAAGGTCAACAAGGAAATGGAAAGATATATACACATAGCTCTCTTCATCTTCTTCATTCTTGCATCAATCAACAATCACACACAATAATCTTTGTTTGATTTCGGTGCTTGTTTCGAAGATAACGTTCAATCGTGAATTAGAGTTTCAGATTGGGTTTAGAGTGTGTGGGTTTTCCTTGGAAAAATATGTAGGGTTTTCTCCTCCAAGATCATTGAAGATTTGGGGGGTTTTGCACACATCGATCGTTCGTAGATTCAGCCGAGTGAGGTAGATATAAGATCAAGTGGATCGTTCTCTCATATCACAGTAGACAGAGGATTGCGAAGGTCTTTATGGGTTCACAAGTGTTGGAGAAACTCAGTCATGCTCAAAGTTTGGAGAATCGTGAATTCTTGCAAGAAGGGAGCAATTAATCGGAGGCTTTCTAGACATGCATGGAAGACTTGATTCTACTTTGGATCAAGGGACAAGAAGAAGATTTGACAGCATATTCGACGTGGTTTGGTTTATTGGTTCATTTATTTCTCTTCTTGTAAAATAATTGCGATTTAATAAAATTGCCCAATTCAATTTCGAATTGGGGGCAGAGTACTTCGAGCGAGGACGACGAAGGAACTTCCTCAACAAATTCCTTGTGTTCTTTTTATTTATCGCATTTTACTTTTATTCATATTGATATTGTGTGCTTGAAAATTATGGTGTATCAAATTTGTGCATTCAAAGTGTTTGATAAATTGTTACACTCAAATGTGATAACTAGAGTGGGTAAGATTCTGCACTATTTGATACAATAAAATTGTCCTTGGTGTGTGCACTCCAAGTGTTTGGTAAAAAGCCTAACCACACAAAATCATTTTTTTGTACTTAATTTCTTCTCCAATCATTGTTAAGAATAGTTTTATCAAGTGCTGAATTATCAAGTGAATCAATTGTGCAATATTAATTCTTCTAGTCATCATTTCATTCCAATTGGGTTTTACGCATATCCGATCTCCGGTGACTTCTAATTTGAACTAGACGATTTTCCGGGAAACATCCGCAATACTTTTTCAACTTAATTTTGAAAAGTAAATTTTAAAAAAGGGATCTATTCAATCCCCCATTCTAGATCCGCGCTATCGTCTAACAAGTGGTATCAAGAGCACCGGTTCATCTAGTGCTTCACATACAACTTATTGGAAAATGGACAACGATCCAACGGGGGCATATAATAGATCTCCAGTTTTTACCGGAGAAAACTATAGTCACTGGAAAGATTGTATGCGCATCCATATCAACTATGTTGATAGAAAAATTTGGAAAGTTATTCAAGAAGGCCCTTTTCAAATAACCATGGCCGGACCGGATAATATCCAAATTGAAAAACCGGAAGCACAATGGGATGATAATGATGAAAAGAAATATAGCTACGATTGGAAAGCTCGAAACATACACATAGCTTCCTTGGGAGCGGATGAATACTGTCGAGTTTCTCATCACACATCGGCTAAAGCTATGTGGGAAGCCTTACAAGTTGCCCATGAAGGAACCGATGATGTTAAGCTTGCTCGATTTAATACTCTACAACAAGAGTTCGATCGATTTCACATGAGCCACGGGGAAACCGTTGGTGAAATGGGAAAAAGATTTTCTCAATTGACAAATCGATTAAATGCTCTTGGTAAAACTACTCCTAATGATGTAGCAACTAACAAGATTTTGAGATGTCTTACTAGGGAATGGTTGCCAAAAGTTACGGAAATCAAAGAAGCCAATGATGTAAGAACTTTGGATCTAACTACACTCATTGAAAAAACTACAAGAGCATGAATAAGAGCTCTTAAACTTAAATGAGCATGAAGACAAAGAAAAGAAAGAAAAGATCGAGAAAAATAAAGATCATGAGAAGAAGAAGAAGTCTATTGCATTAAAAGCTTCTTCCTCAAAATCCTCCACAAATAAAGATAGTGGAAGTGATACAAGTGATGATGAAGACGAATCAAACGAAGATATGGGCTTATTTGTAAGAAGATACAATCGGTATCTCAAAAAGAATGAGATTTCCCATTCGGACAAGCGTCTCATCAACTATCGAAGAAAATCTAGTCCTTCCAAGCAAGAGTTTGTTAAAAGTACTAAAGGCAAGGGATCTTGTTACAACTGTGGAAAACAGGGACATTACAAACCGGATTGCCCTATGTTAAATAAAGACAAGGTAAATGACAAATATCAAAGAAAAGGAAACAAGGCTAGAAGAGCATATATTGCTTGGGAAAGCGATAGTGAGTCGTCTAGCAAAGATACCTCAAGCAATGAGGAAGAGAGAGTAAATCTTTGCCTCATGGCTCATATGAAAGGCAAGAAAGAGGTAAGACATGCTAAATATGATTATGCTGAAAAATTGTCTTATAATGATTTGCTTAGTACTTTTAATATTCTCCATCAAGAAGCTAAAGAAGCTTTCAAGCGCATTGCATCCGATAAAAGAATTTTTTCACATTTAGAGAAAAAGGTTTCGGATAATGAAAATTCTATGAAAGCTCTTAAGGCATCAATGGTAGAATCTATAGTAGAAGACAAACGAGAATGGCACAACTTTCATAGTTGTGAAACATGTTGGATTTGGCAAAAAGAGGTCAAAACTCTTCAAGCCAAACTAGACAAGTTGTCACAACCAAAAATGACATTCACTATTGATCATTCAAACTTTAGAGAATCAATGAACAATCCATATCAAAAATATACCTATGTTGTGAAGGATCAAAATAGTCAATGCAAGTCTAAACCATTCTTGAAATGTCACTATTGTTGCAAGGAAGGTCATACAATTGCCAAATGTCGTTTTAGGAGATACTTGGTCCCTAAAGGCATTTGTCAATGGTTGCCTAAAAGCAACAAAATTTTTACTCACACTCTAGGACCCAATGAAAATTGGGTACCTTTCTCTCTTGTCTAATCATATAGGTGGAGTGTCTTGAGGCTATGGAGAAACGATGGTTTCTTGATAGTGGATGCTCAAGACATATGACAGGTGATATTTCCCTATTCTATGACTTTGTGGCTAAGAAGAAGGGCTTTGTTACCTATGGTGATAACAACAAGGGAGCTATACTCGGCAAAGATAGTGTAGGTAATCCCTCTTCTACATATATCTCTAATGTCCTTTTAGTTGAGGGTCTTAAACATAACCTTGTTAGCATTAGTCAATTATGTGATAAGGGATATAATGTCTCATTCTCTAAAGAAGTATGCATAATTGAACATAATGAAAAAAGAGAGAGGATGTGTTTAAAGGCTTGAGGGTTAACAATGTTTATATACTTGATTTGAATTCGATAACCTTGAGTGATCCTAAATGTCTTATTTCCAAAAATGAAGAGTCTTGGCTTTGGCATAGACGTTTAGCTCATATCAACTTTGACTTGCTAAATAAGGTTGTGTCCAAAAACTTAGTAGTCGGTTTTCCTAACATAAAGTTCACTAGAGATCATATTTGTGATGCTAGCCAAATGGGAAAGCAAACTAAGATATCTTTTAAATCAAAAATTTAGTCTCTACTTCTAGACCTCTTGAACTTCTACACATGGATCTTTTTGGTCCTTCTAGAATCAAAAGTATAGGAGGGAACTATTATGGTTTTGTTATTGTTGACGACTACTCTCGGTTTTGTTGGACAATCTTCTTAGCTAGTAAAAGTGATACATTTTCGGCTTTTGAAACTTTTGCCAAATTATCTCAAAATAAACTTGGCACAAACATTGTAACTATTAGAAGTGACCATGGAGGTGAGTTTGAAAATCATCTCTTTGAGAAATTTTGTGAAAACCATGGCATTGATCATAACTTCTCCGCTCCTAGAACACCACAACAAAATGGTGTTGTGGAGCGTAAAAAACGTGTGTTGGAGGAATTGGGAAGAACTATGATTAATGATATCAGTCTTCCTAAATATTTTTGGGCCGATCCTATTAGCACCGCTTGCTATGTTTTGAATAGGATCATTATTCGACCTATTCTAAACAAAACGCCCTATGAATTATTAAAAGGAAGAAAGCCTAATGTGTCACATCTTCATGTTTTTGGTTGCAAATGTTTTGTGCTAAATAATGGAAAAGAAAATCTTGGTAAATTTGATTCAAAGGCGGATGAGGGCATCTTCCTTGGATAATCTAATTCAAGCAAAGCATATAGAATATTCAATAAAAGGTTGCTTATAGTTGAAGAATCTGTACATGTATTTTTTGATGAAACTTATTCGAATATTGTCGGAAAAGGTAGTGTTGTTATTGGTGTAGGTGCCTCCTCTAGTGAGATTGTTAAAGAAATTGATATTTCTCGTGTGGAACTCTTTCCGGATGTTTTTAATAAGGAGCCGGTTGATGTGTCTAGTCTCAAAGATGAAGGTCAGGCATCCTTTTAAAATGATCTACCAAGACATCAAAAGATCATCATATCGATAACATCATTGGAGATATCTCAAAGGGTGTCATTACGAGATCAAGACTAAGTAACTTTTATTTTTATCATGCCTTCATATCTCAAATTGAGCCTAAAAGTGCCAAATAAGCTTTACTTGATGAAAATTGGTTCCTAGCCATGCAAGAGGAACTAAATCAATTTAAAAGAAATGAGGTTTGGGACCTTATTCCACCTCCGTTAGATCATCGAGTAATTGGCACCAAATGGGTTTTTATGAACAAATTGGATGAAAACGGCACTATTATTCGCAACAAGTCCCGTCTTGTTGCTCAAGGGTATAACCAAGAGGAAGGCATAGACTATGAGGAAACTTATGCTCCTGTTGCCCGCCTTGAGGCTATACGCCTTTTACTTGCATTTGCTTGTTCACAAAACTTCAAACTATATCAAATGGATGTTAAGAGTGCCTTCCTTAACAGATATATAAATGAAGAGGTTTATGTGTGTCAACCTCCTGGATTTGAAAACATTGAAAAACCAAATCATGTTTACAAACTAAAACGTGCTTTATATGGTCTCAAACAAGCTCCTAGAGCTTGGTATGAGCGCCTAAGCAAATTTTTAATCAATCAAGGGTTTTCAAAAGGAAAGGTTGACACTACTCTCTTTATTAAACGTGAAGGAAAACATTCTATATTAGTTCAAGTATATGTAGATGATATTATTTTTGGATCTACTAACATGAAGTTGGTCAAAGAATTTTCAAGTTCTATGCAAGGTGAGTTTGAGATGAGTATGATGGGGGAGCTAAATTTCTTCCTCGGACTTCAAATTAGACAACTTGAAGATGGAACCTTCATAAGTCAGACTAAATATTGCAATGAGTTGCTCAAAAGGTTTGATATGACAAACACTAAGTCTATTGATACACCAATGCCTACGGCGGCAAGTCTTGATCGTGATGAAAAAGGTAAGGATGTAGATATAAAAAGGTATCGAGGTATGATCGAATTTCTTCTTTATCTTACCACATCGCGTCCAGATATTATGTTTAGTGTATGTATGTGTGCTAGGTTTCAATCTTGCCCTAAGGAATCACATTTAAAATCAGTTAAACACATACTTAGGTATCTTTGTGGTACGTCTAAGTTTGGTTTATGGTATCATAAGGGTAGTGATTGCTCTTTGGTAGGTTTTTCCGACTCCGACTTTGCCGGTTGCAAAGTGGATAGGAAAAGCACTAGTGGAACTTGTCATTTATTTTCAAACTATCTTGTCATTTGGCATAGCGAAAAGCAAGTTTCTGTTGCTTTATCAACTGCAGAGGCGGAGTATATTACAGCCGGAAATTGTTGTGCCCAAATCCTATGGCTAAAACAACAATTGTTCGACTTCAATATCTCTCTTAAACAAATTACAATTTTATGTGACAATACTAGTGCAATTAATCTTACCAAAAATCCTATTCTTCATTCACGCACTAAACATATTGAAATAAGGCATCATTTCCTTAGGGATCATGTAGAGAAAGGTGATGTGGTGTTTGAGCATGTTGATAGTGTAAATCGACTAGCCGATATTTTTACAAAACCACTAGCTACCGATCCTTTCTTCTTTATCCGTAGGGAACTTGTGTTCTTGACATCTCGGATAGATCTTAGTAATCATTGCTTTGTTTATATATTATTCTTTGGTTCAACTTCTCTTGTCTCTAACATCTTGTTATATAGTGTTATAGTTCATCTATTTCTCATATACTCGAGGTAATATCCTTCTTTACTTTGTTATCTCTATTCATTCTTGATATATATATATATAGTAAAAGTGTGTTGCATTGCTTATGTTTGTATATTTATCTATTTCTTCTATTCTCTTGGATTATGAGTGATTGTTTGTCAAATAATTAGCATAAATGATGATATTTTCATGTTTTGAGGTGTTTTAAGTGGTTTTTGATGGAATTTTTTGTTAAAAACTGTCGGGTCCCAACAGGCCGACTCATGAGTCGGCTCATGGAACCTTATGAGTCGACCTCTCTGCTTCTTTGAGCCGACTCCTTTCAAATTCAAATTGAGTCGACTCATTTTTGAATTTGAGCCGACTCATTGTCGTCTCAACTGACTTGTGGCTGTCTTGAAAAGACGCGCCGCCTGCCATTACCTCTCCCTAGGTCGGCACATCAATGCTTCCATCCACTTTTGACTTTCCATTTATGATTTCTTTATTGATTTCTTCATTAAAACTCATTATCATTTCATTTTATCATTACCAACATATCATATTTTCATATTCTCTCAAGTTTCTCTCTTAAACCTCAAACCCCAAAATCCTCTCTCAAAGCTTCATATTTCTCAACAATGGCTTCAAGACCTACAGGTAAACGGTCTCGTGGCTCCTTTTCTCAATCATCACTCCCCCTCAGTGCTTTGTCTCTTCTTCCATCTGACTTGGTTGAGGATTACAACAAGAGATTCAAGAACAGGAAGGTTGTTCCTCAATATGTATACTCAAGAACAACAGCTACTCAAATGCACATTCCCCCACATTATTGAACTGATGGACTTCCAAGGTATAAATCCCTTTCTATCCTGTCATGTTGACTATAATGAGGATTTGGTTAAGATGTTCTATGCTGGTCTGGTTGGTACTTTTAAGGGTTTTGAATTCAACTTCCGTATGGGCTCTAGAATGTTTGCAGTTAATGCTCAAGTGTGGAAATATTTGTTTCGCATTGATCCTGAGGAAGCTAGTATCTTGATGACCGATACATCTCAAGTGGAGAATTACACCTTTCGTGCTGAACTAAATGGTATGCTCAAAGAACCTTTTGTTGATTTCGTTGTTAATTCTGGATTATTTCCGAATACCACTACTACTGGAAAAGTTAAGTCGGTGGATCGTATCCTTCATTGGATTATTGCACACAACTTACGTCCAAAGAAAGGTGGCTTCTCTCGTATTGCTATGAGTGAATTTCATTTGGTATATATTCTTCAGAACAAGGTCAAAGTCAACTGGCCTCATTATTTTGTGAGTCGTATTTTTGCCTTAAAGGAAAAGAAAGGCGTTGCTCTTGCATATCCTTCCATCATTCAGAAGATCATCGACAAAGCTGAGATTGTTAGTTTTGATGTACCTTTGGTGTCCGTGCCAGACACAAATTGGTTTCAGCAAAAGACCCTAAGTCTTATGGGTCACATATGGGACTCTCAAGAAAGACGGTATCGGTATGTGGGAAGAAGTGATCAAAATCAACCGATAGAAGACAATTATGATGGGGGTGATCTTGAAGACCAAAATGAACCAAATGAGGTTCCTAATGAAGACTTTTCCGCTGACAACAAAGAGTGGTATGGCATACCATCAAATGATTCCTATTAAAATCAAGGATGGGGTGAATGGCAAAACACCGGGTGGACAAACACTACCACTCGCTTTGCTCTTCCATCTCCTCCTCCATCTCAAACGCAACAAGATGATCCTTCCCGAATCATGGCTATGCTCCAAAATATGCAACTTCAACAGCAAGCTAACTACACAACTTAGACTAAGAGATACACGGAGATAGAGCGGCGTTTAAATGAGCAAGATACCGCTTTTGCCGATTATGTGTCTATTCAAGACACTCGGTACACTGCGCTGTAGGATCATTTGGTTGCACAGGACACTGCCTTCAACTCGCTCAATAGTAGTTTTCTTCAGTTTACAGAAACTGACATGGATGACTCACAGTCCATCACTTATCGTCGTTGTTACCCTTCCACTAGGGATCGTAATCCACACCCTTGAGAGAATCATTGCATCATATGTACTTGTAATGATTATGAATTTTGTTTATGTTTTGTTTGTATGAACTCCTATTTCTCTTTAATTCAATTGTTTTGTTTATTCTCACTATCTTTACTCGCTTTTCCAAATTGTGTGTTTGTGAATGCGTGTTTCTATTGCAATTGGTTTCTCATTTGACATTTGGTTTTGCATGTTATTTCCATTGGTAGATTAACTCATATGTTTCATCTTCTTTTTGATGTTGTCAAAGGGGGAGATGATATTGAGATTGATGTATATAAGATCGGGTCACATAATTAGGGGGATCTTTGCACCAACATATGGCAATTGATTCATCAAGTTTTTGCCATCATCAAAAAGGGGGAGTTTGTGTGACATGGCATGATTTTAATGTGTCAAAAACTTGGCATGATTGAAAGCTTAAGTGGTTCTCTATGAAAAAGCAAGGATTGGCAAATTTGGAAAAATAAACTGAATGAGCTGACTCAAATTCATCAATGAGCCGACTCATTCATTGTTAAATTGGTGGCAAACGCACAGGTCCAAACAGGCTCCTGATGCATCAATTTTGGTTGACTCATGCGTATGGATGAACCGACTCAAAACCCTTCATGAGTCGACTCACCAAGAAGTGTTTTCTTCTCATTTTCCACGGGTCTCAACAGGCTGCCTCTCTATTTATTTTGGTCGACTCATCTGTTATTTTGAGCCGGCTCATTTAATGATTTGAGTGCTGACTCATTTTTTTATTTAATTTTTTCCCTCTCTTATGTTTCTTTCTCTAACCAATATAAATAGCTGTTTATTTCATTTGAGAAGGTCAACAAGGAAAGTGAAAGATATACACATAGCTTTCTTCATCTTCTTCATTCTTGCATCAATCAACAATCACACACAACAATCTTTGTTTGATTTTGGTGCTTGTTTCGAAGATAACATTCAATCGTGAATTAGAGTTTCAGATTGGGTTTAGAGTGTGTGGTTTTTCCTTGGAAAAATATGAAGGGTTTTCTCCTCCAAGATCATTGAAGATTTGGGGGTTTTGCACACATCGATCGTTCGTAGATTCAGCCGAGTGAGGTAGATTGAAGATCAAGTGGATCGTTCTCTCATATCACGGTAGGCGGAGGAATGTGAAGGTCTTTGTGGGTTCTCAAGTGTTGGAGAAACTCAGCCGTGCTCAAAGTTTGGAGAATCGTGAATTCTTGCAAGAAGGGAGCAATTAATCGGAGGCTTTCTCGACACGCGTGGAAGACTTGATTCTACTTTGGATCAAGGGACAAGAAGAAGATTTGACAGCATATTCAATGTGGTTTAGTTTGTTGGTTCATTTATTTCTCTTCTTGTAAAACAATTGCGATTTAATAAAATTGCCCAATTCAATTTCGAATTGGGGGCAGAGTACTTCGAGCGAGGACGACAAAGGAACTGCCTCAACAAATTCCTTGTGTTCTTTTCATTTCTCGCATTTTACTTTTATTCATATTGATATTGTGTGCTTGAAAATTCTGGTGTATCAAATTTGTGCATTCAAAGTGTTTGATAAATTGTTACACTCAAAAGTGATAACTAGAGTGGGTAAAATTCTGCACTATTTGATACAACAAAATTGTCCTTGGTGTGTGCACTCCAAGTGTTTGGTAAAAAGCCTAACCACACAAAATCAATTTGTTTGTACTTAATTTCTTCTCCAATCATTGTTAAGAATAGTTTTATCAAATGCTGAATTATCAAGTGAATCAATTGTGCAATATTAATTCTTCTAGTCATCATTTCATTCCAATTGGGTTTTACGCATATCCGATCTCCGGTGACTTCTAATTTGAACTAGACGATTTTCCAGGAAACTTCCGCAATACTTTTTCCACTTAATTTTGAAAAGTAAATTTTAAAAAAAGGGATCTATTCAACCCCCCTTCTAGATCCGCACTATCGTCTAATAGTAGCCAGGGCCTTCTTTCGAAAACTGGATCAAGTCATAAATGTCAATTTCTTCCAGTTTTTACCCTTGACTTTCTCGATTTTGTCTACCCAGTCTACATATTTAGAAGGGCCTTTCAACTAGTGACAACTTCTAAAAATCCTAGGCTGATTCAAGTATGTTAAATTTAGGGCAGCCGATTCAGGGTTTTGTTCAGCGTGTTCTGGTGATTTATCACTAGACTTGGGTGTTTTTCCTGCACCTATGGGTTTTGTACGAGAATAAGTGGGGAAAAACTTCTTAAGGCGAGTTTGGTCAGCATTGGGGTTAGGAAGAGGGCCTAAAATAGCATGGCACTTGCCAGATATTAAAAGAGGAATGAGTACCTAGGAATAGTAAATGATGGCTTTCTCCCTCTCGTTTGGAGGTTCTGGGACGTATTGTTGGTTACCCACAATCTTCGGTCCAAGAATCTTGTGTGCGCAGGGGAGAGCAGATGTGTTCTTGTCCTTTCGTTTGCTTGAAGTTGCCATTGTTGATAGTGGAGAAACTTGAGCAAGAAGGAGTAGAGACTGGGTATGTGAGAAGAAAGAGAGTTGAAATGTATAAGTTGTGGGGAGCGAAAGTTCTTCAGAAGGAAGAAGAGGGGTATTTATAAATTGGGGAGAGAAATATTTGAGTTTTTCAAACAGTTATGGAACATGTCGAAGCGTTAGTGGATGTGGAAAAGTAGTGGAAGTTGAAAAGAGTATGGCAGACCTAGTTTTATAGAGTCATGGGGATCATGTCCAAAAATGTGGGTTGGATGTGAAAGGTTAGGAGAATCTGATGATTACTTTTTATGATTTGACAAAAAGTGAGATTTTGAGAATCAACGCATTTAATTCAAGATAAAAGTAAGATCTTAGGGATCAGGGCATTTAATGCAAGACATGAAGTCGAAATAAAATTTTCGGTAGCAAAGATGCTTTCTCCAGAAGTCAGTCGAAATACCTTTACTGGGGGGCAATTTCTATACACATAATTTCGACACCATGGGTTTGATAAATAAGAGCCTTAGCAGCTGATGGTTTTGTCAACTATGTTCCCACACGTCACCATTATTTAACATGGTAGTTTCTCAACACTCGTCATCTCATTATGCTTTGAATAATGATATACGTAGCTGTGAAGATATTCGACAGAATAGGATCATTCTTTCTTCCAAACATGTCCAGAGTCTTGAGAAGGTTTGTGATGATTTGGTTCATGATATAACGAACAGTTGTTTGTCGAAAAAGAAGATGAGTTTCCTGTTAGAAAGTTCTTCACATCACTACTAAGAAGTTCTCTCGTGTTTTCGACGAGAGATGTGAAGGCAAGGATTCGACGAAGAATACGCTAGGACTATTTGAATTTCTAATGAATTCGACCTGACAAGAAGACACGTTGTTTCGCCAGTTAAAGCGCAGTTGTTAAGATCAATAACGGTCTCTCTTGGTAGAAGATACGTGGAGGATACATTATGGATCTACATCAAGAACATGCAAATAAGCTAAAAATAGAAGTAGATCTGAAATTAACCAACCTACAAACCTGATATTTTCTTTGGTGAGTGTTGATTAATTTTCAATTGATGAATCAAGATAAGAAATCCAAAGATCAGATGCTTTTCTTCAAGCAATTGCAAAATAAATGCAAGATGATGAACTTGATGTAAAAAAGTTTAATCCAAAAGCACTTCCAAACCACAAATTCAGATCCAAACCAGTAGCAAAAACCAGAATTAGATGTGTGGTGATTTAATGGATGAAGGTTTAGTTTCAAGATCAACAAATTTCAAGGTAAAATTAGATAATCTTTGAAGAGAATGGAACTTTGAGTGTGTAAGGGTTTTGAAGAGAGTTAAGAGAAAAGTGTGAGAGAAAACCAGAAAATTGAGAGGGAAATGAAAAATATGAAGTGTGTGTGTGTTGAGGTTAGGAGAGAAATGGTATAAATACCACTTAGGTTTGGGGTCCAAAATATGGTTTGGAATTAGGATTGGAGCTTGCTTAGAAAGGTGATTAGGAATTAGCTTGGGAATTAGGCTTGGTAATCATTCTAGATCATTCTCAATAATTCACATTTAAATAAAATGAAATAAATTCAAATCAAATAACAATGAAAAAACCACAAAATTCCCTCCATGCTGAAAAACTGCATTTTTTGCAACAAAAAAAAACGCACGCGTTAATCAGTTAATCAATGTGTTAACCAGTTAACACAATCAATTTTTGAGTTTTCCCTCCTTTTAGTGGGAAACCTCATAAATCCGCTTGCGCCGACCGTTTTGATCTTGTTTTGACTATAAGATTTGATGATCGATATTTCCACTGAAAAACACTTGATCACATGCCCTGTGCTTCAACCAATGTTGTATGCTTTATTATATTTTTATTTTATTTTATGATTTTCTTGAATACAATGCAAATGTATGAAAATGATATGCTAGATGCTTATGAAAATGAAAGGGTAAATTTTGGGGTGTTACAACTGCCCTTATTCAATCATCTGTTAATCTGAAAAAAGATGAGAGCATTGGCTATCATACGTTCAAGATAAATTGTGATTGAATACCAAAACAAACCATAAAATTTACACTCTATGGAGAAGAAGAAAAGGGATATAAACCCAACCAAAGAAAACTTTGCTTGGATAACTCTGATATGGTGGCTATTAACCAATGAACAACAACATAGAACTGCATTTTGAACGACGTCAGGCGACTACTGACTTGCCACATTGACGGTGGACTTGGAACCTTCTCTTTTGTACGACGCCAGACGACTACTGGCTTGCTACAACGACGGTGGATTTGAAACCTTGTCTTTTGTACGATGCCAGACGACTATTGGCTTGCCACATCGATGATGGACTTGGTGCACTTTAGTCTGTGGGATAGACATGCACTAATCAGGATGTATAAATCCTCTTCACATATCCTACAGTCAGATATATGCGGTAAAAATGTGCATTTGTTCTACTGTCTTGAACTGCACTGTTTTGACGCTTAATCCCACCGTCAGGATTTTAAACCTCTTTAGCACAGACGAGTATTGGATGACCATTAAAGAAACACAGACAAGTATTCTAATCAACAATACATATGAGTATCTGATGACGATACAGACGAGTATCAGACGATAATCAAAGAGACACGGACGAGTGCTCTAGGCAACGATACAGATGAGTACCGGCCACCAATACAGACGAGTACCAGACAATGATACAGGCGAGTATCAACAGGTACAAAATCACAAACACAGATGAGTGATTGGAAAATGATACAATATTCTAGCACAACAACAGATGCAAGCAATATGTAATTATACTCACAACCAGACTCAATGTATGTGGTACCATTTGGTTCCTGTTTTACAATCATAATTCCCGTTAGAATTTCCATTAAAGTCGCTCGCACCCCACATGGGCACACAACATTCGTGATCGTTCACACCCCACATGGGCACAAGATCACCTCAACAACAACAACACAATTCTATCATATAGAATCCAGAAAAGGCGCTCACACCCCACATATGCACACAACTTATCTCATATCTAATGCAAACATGCAATGCATTCCAATAACAACTGTAACACGATGGGAGAACTGACTTTCTATAAATGTTGCGGATAGCAAGAGTCGCCACCGACTTTTATTTTATCCAAGTGGAAAGGACATAAAAGAACAGGAAAGACCTATTTTTAAAATACTTGGGTTCGGGGGGTAGGTTATATAAAGGGAAGGTGTTAGCACCCTTTATATCCATGGTTATCCATGGGCTCTTAGTTACTTAGCTCACTTTAATTGTTTTTGGAAAGTGTAGTGTGTGATTAGAAATTTTCTAAGTACTTTGTAATGATCCTCGTATGGATGTATACAAAGCCTTGTTTGAAAATGTTTTGAAAATATTGTGAGGTGTGAAAAGTATTTTTGAAGAGTGGGCAAATAACTATGAGGTACCTACCCTAGACTAAGTCAATCATGTTCTTATATGTCCTTTCAAGGGTAAGACTATCCCTATTATTAAGTAATAGGTAGTCATTACCTTGGATTTGTTTAAGGACGAGCGTAGGGTCATCGTATGGTCAATGAAGGCAACTTAAGGGGTGTCTTTAGCAATTCGTAGGGACTATCATCATTTATTCGAAGGGACAAGATCATTATTCAGTAGGCAACCTCGAAGGGACTTGATCTTTTAAATCTGTAGAGACTTGATGATTTTATAAGTGAAGCGACTTTGCTTAAGACACCCCTATATTCGAGGGACTTGACCATTTAGATAAGGCAACCAAGAGGAATACCCTAGGAAGTGCTGATGGCGATCAAAGATCGACTTACGTGTGTGAATGATTTATTTATTCAGATATTTGTCTTGAATTTAATTTTCTAAGTTAAATTATTTACAGTTAGTTTTTGCACTCCCTAAATTACTAACCACGCAGTTAAATATTTACAAAGAAAATAAAGACGAAAAAATAAATCTACAAATTATTAGAAGGCTTTGGCAGATACATAATAGTCGGATAAGAATAAATTATAAAGCAAGAATAATATATATAATAAAAATAATAAATAAGCAATAATAATAATAATAATAATAATGAAGCAAAAATAGTAAAGCAATAATAACAATAAAGCAATAATAATAATAAAGTAATTATAATAATAATAAAGTTAAAATAAATTAAAGAAATAATAATTAAACATTTAATTAAAAAGAAAAAGTTTAGGTTAGACAAGTTAGATTTTTTAGAAGTTATTAGAATTAATGAAAAAGAAAGGAATTAAATTTAGAGAAAAACAATTAAAGATTATTGAGAAAACTTTTAATTATTTACATTATATGATTATTACTATTATAATAAAATACTATTAATATATAAAATATTATTGACAAAATGTTATTGAGAAATTTTTAGAGAAAAAAAATTAATTTAACATGTACAAAATAATAAAAGAGTTAGTATTTACAAAATAAAGATTTATTGTTATAAATAAGTAATAAAATAAATTTATAAAAATAATTAGCATTTATTTACAAAAATATAAAGATTATAGAAAAATATTAAATAATTAATTTAGTAGGTTTTCACGCCCTATATTTCTAAACCACGCAGTTAATATAGGATCAATGGTATGGATTTAAATGGTAGAAAATAAATGGCAGAAAAATAAAATGGTAGAAAATAAAATCCTAACTATTACAACGCTTTGGGGCAGTTACATAAAAAATTACATGTTAAAACTTAAAATATTACAAGGGCGAAGCAATTACAGTGTATGAATAACATAAACATGAGCGAAAATAAGAAATAATAACAGGTTTGTTAAGGTTTGAGAAAATGTATGGTTTAGAGGAAATAACACGGTTAAAGTTTATGAGAAAGTTTTAAGGTTTACATGAAAAATTAAGGTTTATGAAAAGTTTGAGGTTTATAAAAAAAACTAATTAGTTAATTTTCTAAAAAAATATATATAAACAAATAATGATAATAAAAAAAATTTAGGTTTAATTTTAGATAAAGAAGTTTAAAAAAAACTAGATCTAACTATTAATTTACAACAAAAGAAATAATTGATTATGAATTGATTTATGAAATAAGTAATTATAATAGAAAAAGAATTAAGAGGTTAGTTAATTAGGAAATTAGAGAATTAAATGGATTAGAGAAAATTAGGAAGAAGAATGAAAAACCCATGTTTCTTTGTCAAAATGCCCTCAAGATTATTAGCATTGTCTTCTCGCGCACACATGTGAATGTACCTAATCAAACATGAGATGTGAGAATATATGTATACCACGATAAATTTAAGTGTTAACAAAACATGAAAAGTTTATATGTCATAATAACCAATAAGCATCAGTATAAAGTAAGATATCAGTGTACGGAAGCCAACAAAAAATGTTTATGTATCCCAATATCAGATCTGCCGCTTACGCTACAAAATATTTTTCTTTTTGTCCCTTTTGGTGTCTCTACTAGTAAGTATATATAGGACTAATTTAGGGTTAATAATAATGAGCTTAAGTATTTATTTTGAGACCCAATAAAATATTAATTTAAAACTAAATAAAGTTTAATAATTAAAATAGTTAAAATTAAAATAAAAACTAACAATTTTATTTATTTATTCTAGACCAAATAAAATGTTAATTTAAAATTAAATAAAGTTTAATAATTAAAATAGTTAAAAATAAAAATAATAACTAATAATCCTATTTATTTATTCTAGACCCTATATAAAAATAAATAGACTCAAAAAATAAAAGTCGGGCGCCAAAGTGCTCGAAAAAATAAAATGAACACATCAAAATAATCAGCGCGAAATAAATGACTCGGAAAAATATAGCGTTTGGTCGGATTTTGAAATAAAAATTATGACCGTTTAAACTGCTCAGACTGATCAACATATGACCAAAAATAGTCGTAAAAATATTTTTAGCATGTCAAATTAAACCACGTGAACCGCAAATTAATGTTACCAACATTTGCAAACTTAAACTTGACATTTTTTCGTTGACTAATTTTAGGCACAGTTAAAAAGTTAATTTGACCAGTCTGTTTGTAAATTCCGATAAATTATTCCGGCTAATATTAAGACGGAAAATAAAATGTTATGCGATGAAGATGATGCAAATGAATGTGAAACAAAAAGTCGGTTAGAGTTAAAAATAGAGGGAAAATTTTGGGGTACAACAGCTGCCCCTGTTCAATTTTCTGAAATCTGAGGAGTTAGATTGACATCTACGCCATTCGTGACTTGAAGGTTGAAGAGGATTGAACACAAAAGCCCAAAAATTTGCACTTGTCGGTGCGCGGAATGATACTGTTGGTTGGTGGTGATGCTTGAATGGGCTTAAAGATGTCATTCGGAGAAAAAGTCTTCAGATATGTTTCCTTGAGAGGGAAGCAATCCCAAATATGAAGATAACTTTTTGGGAAGAATAAACCACGGCCCAAAAATGAGATTACCTTCGGGAAGAATAAACGACGGCCCGAGGTAACAAGATAACCTTTGGGAAGAATGAACGACGACCCAAGGTATCAACATGGCTTTTGGGAAGAATAAACGACGACCCAAAAATGAGATTACCTTCGGGAAGAATAAACGACGGCCCGAGGTAACAAGATAACCTTTGGAAGAATAAACGACGGCCCAAGGTATCAACATGACTTTTGGGAAGAATAAACGACGGTCCAAAAATGAGATTACCTTCGGGAAGAATAAACGACGGTCCGAGGTAACAAGATAACCTTTGGGAAGAATAAACAACGGCCCAAGGTATCAACATGGCTTTAGGGAAGAATAAACGACGGCTCAAAATGAGATTAACTTCGGGAAGAATAAACGATGGCCCGAGGTAACAAGATAACCTTTGGGAAGAATAAACGATGGCCCAAGGTATCAACATGGCTTTTGGGAAGAATAAACGACGGTCCAAAATGAGATAACCTTCAGGAAGAATAAACGACGGCCCAAGGTAACAAGATAACCTTTGGGAAGAATAAACGACGACCCAAGGTATCAACATGGCTTTTGGGAAGAATAAACGACAGCCCAAAATGAGATAACCTTCGGGAAGAATAAACGACGGCCCGAGGTAACAAGATAACCTTTGGGAAGAATAAACGACGGCCCAAGGTCTAAAAATATCTTTTGGGAAGAATAAACGACGGCCTAAAATGAGATAACCTTCGGAAAGAATAAACGACGGCCCGAGGTGATAAGATAACCTTTGGGAAGAATAAACGACGGCCCGAGATAACAAGATAACCTTTGGGAAGAATAAACAATGGACCAAGGTATCAAAATAACTTTTGGGAAGAATAAACGACGGCCCAAAATGAGAAACCTATGGGAAGAATAAACGACAACCCGAGGTAACAAGATAACCTTTGGGAAGAATAAACGACGGCCCAAGGTCTCAAAATATCTTTTGGGAAGAATAAACAATGGCCTAAAATGAGATAACTTTCGGAAAGAATAAACGACGGCCCGAGGTAACAAGATAACCTTTGGGAAGAATAAACGACGAACCAAGGTAAGTTGTTGATGAAGTTTGCCTGCTGGAGAATTAACCTGAAAAACAAGGTTAGTTTGGTGTAAATATAATGATATATATAACAATCTGCAAGATAATATTTTAAGAGAATGCGTATGATATGATATGATGTATGTACAAATGAATTATGTCAGGAAGCTGATCAGTAGCTTCATCTAACAACTGCTGGCTGGGGAAAATAAATCCTGATTTATTGTTGAGGAGCATGAAGACTTCGTTTCTGTCTTGTTTAAGAATATCGTACTTAGAACCTCTCGTTTTCGTTCGTCATACTTCTTATTGAAGGATTAAGTTCCTGAATATCTTGACTGAGGATAAAAGAGATGGACATAGATTCGGGAGACCTATTTGGTTAAGTATCAACTGCTTGAAGACTTCATATAGTTGGAAGTATAAGATATTACTTGAAGTACTCCGTAAAGATATCCGTAAAGATTAATCTGTGGGGATGAACCGACGAAGATTCGTTGAATTCCTACCTCCGTTCGTCCTTAGTAAATGCTATTGTTGCATTTCATGCATTTATGGTAAAGATCAATCATTTTCAAAGGCATATATATACATTCAAACATAACAACATACATTTCTCGCTTTAGTAAAAAGGGGAAAATAAATCTGGATTCGGAAAACAATTCTTCCTTGAATAAAGAGGGAAAAGTAAACCTGAACTTGAAAACATAAATGTTTCAACTTTGAGAGTGTATAACCAATTGGATTTAGAGCTTCTAAGGTTCTTAACTTTCCTGAATAATTTCCCAGAGATTCTCATGGCTAGATCCGAAGACATGATACTGACACCATCTGATACTACTGGCATAGACAGTTAATTTCCACAATGGCTTTTGTTGAGAATTAAATATCAAGGTAATACAATGAGAGGAACGTGCCTTCAAATTGTGATGGACCATATATGCTCCGAGTATTAGATTTGGAAAGAGAGTGTTGCCCCTTCGTTGATAATGAATTGTCTCATAATGGAAGTATCTGAATGGAGCTACCTCAAGAGAAATAAGCATAATCCCCCACAATAATATGCCCATGGCATCGTGAACTCTGTAATGTTACCCTTGGTAATTCAGATAGATGAAGAGAACTGCCCCGGGCTATTAAGCATTGTTGAATCTGGATCTGATTGCCCCAAATGAATTGAACAGTAACTTGGTATGCCCCCTTGATTGGGAAACAGTGACTATGCCCCTTGTATACATTGGCTTTGATCCAGGAAGCAACTTTGTCTATCAAAAACACTTTGGTTTATTGAACATTCATCTTGTAAGCTCCTCTGTGTGTCAAACACTTAGTTATATGTAAACAATGATATTTAAAAAATATAATGCTTATGTCTGTCTTGAAGTTTTGAAAAATATTTATTTTAGTAAATCAATGTTTGTAAAAACTGTGATATTAACTCAAGATTTATAATAAGCCTTAAAGGAGTCAGGATACCTTTTTGTGGCAATATGCTTTCAGACTAACCATGCTTCAGTTAGGATTTTTAAAGGGTTATAATGTGGCCTGGTTCACGGTTTAAGAAACAAAGGATAAAGGCTCAAATTTTATTTGTACCCAACCCATTCTTCGTGACGTTCTTCAGTCCTATGTTCGATTAACTTATGCATTGAGGCTCCGGAGGAGTTTGGAATTGTAACACTGACATTTGTGAAAAAATTGTTTTTGATCATTCAATCATTTTTCTTTGTTGAGGATTTATAATGACCTCTTTTTTTCTCTTTTGACTTTATTATCCCTTCTTTTTGCCTGAACTGTTTATTTCAAGGTTACAGTCAGCGGGATGTCTTAATTTTTTACTAAGTCTCCTTCATATGGTTTGACTTAGCAAGCTTTTCTTTTGCTAGATATTGACTTGCAGACTTTAGTGATTACAGGGAACCATCATTAGTTGTATACAAAAGGACAACTGGCATATTTGAGTTAACCGAGGAACTACCCTGCCCCAGGTTATGATTACGGGTTTTAACTTGAATGAGAAGGAAAACTCCTACTTCATAGGCTCAAAATGGTTGACTAGGGATTAACTTCCTTATATCTCCACTGTTTAGGAATTGAAACAATGACTGTACATCGTTAGTATAGTCTGTTCAAAAGCATACTGCGTAAGATTATGGTATTGTTTTCGTCATCCTCCCTCTATAGGCTTATAGCTTTATCGGGAGTTAAATATCACAAAATAGAAATATGAAGCATAGTTCAAAATATAGTGAAACGAATGGATTAATTCAAGAAAAACATATGCAATGCATTAATGAAAACAAAATTTTAACATAATAGTAAGTGTTTAAACAAAATAAAAGAAATTACAAATGAAAATTCAAATGTTGTCCCATCCAGTTGGCTGAATGTCTTCAATTGCAATCTGTGAACTTTCAGGAGCAGTATATTTCACCATGAAATCAAATTTTCCACTTGGATGTCCCAAGGTGCCCCATATCTCAACAGGAATAGGTAGGCTTTATTTCTTGCTACTTTGGGAAATTTGTCTTGCATCTTCGATGTTTGATGGATGATAGTAGAATTCGATTTGGCCTTCTGGCGTAACCTCGAGGATTCCTTCGTCAATTAGCTCTTGAATATTTTTCTTCAATGTCCAACAACTATTAGTATCATGTCCGGGACAGTTGGAGTGATACCCACACCTTGCCTTGGGATTATAGCGAGGAGAGGAAGTATTAGGATTTTGAGGAGGATTTTCCAAGGGAATTAGCTTCATCTCCAACAAGCATTTCAAAACTTCTGACATTGGCGTGCTGAATCGAGTGAACTGTCTTCTACATTCCTTGTGTTGAGGTGGATTAACCTTACCAGGTCTTTTTTCTTCAACTGAAGAACAATCAGTGGTAACCTGTCTCTTACCTTCCTTTATCCTCATCTTCCTTTCAACAAGGTTAGCTTGTTTTAACAGAGGTTGACTGACGATTAGATTCCTACCTCCATTACTTTGAAGTTTGTGGACAAAGGTTCTCATTTCTTCTTGCCCCTGAGCTAAACTTTGAATAAGAGCCACCTGACCATTCATCTGGATCCTCATTTCTATTATCTCAGCTTGCAATTGTTCTAACTGACCATTCTTGGTATCTTCAGGATTTTAAGAGAGGGATGCTTTCAACTCTTCTTGCCCCTTAGACAAATTCAGGATCACTTCTTGGAACTGAGCATTTTGAGCCTGGAGATCCTTGACAGTTTGTTCGAGATCCATTTCTGCTGAAATAAACAGCGAGAAGATTGAGAAACCTACTATAGAAACCTGTCATGCAATGATATGGTATGTATATGCATATGCAATGTTTTCAAGGACCGCAAGATTTAAATTTGTTTAAAGAAAAACAAAAACAAATTTTTATTAGTAAATCTTTAATATAATTTTGCCCCTTGGGCTTATGATGAAAAGAAATAACAATAAAGTACAAAAATAAATATATGGGGTTTTAAGTCTCCCATGGACGCTTCCTCTTGGTGTGGAGGTATTTGTTGAGGTTCCGCTCTTTGTGAAGTTGTCTTGTTAGCTCTAGAGTTCTTTCTTTACCAGCTCTAAAATGAGTCTCAAAAGTATCCCTTTGCACTTTCAACTGAACCCAAGACTTCTGCAATTCTTCCAAATCAGTGGGCATGTATGGATGAAGGATGGTATAAGGAACATCTCCTTCAGCAACAGGCTCCATAGTGATTGGTAGAATAGCAGGATATGGCATCATAAGAGTCTGAGCACGAGATCGAACCCATCTGAGTTAAGGCTCCATAGGAATAGAATACTTTGGCTCCAAAGTGTTGTTATCAATCATGTTCACCTTGTTCCAAGCTCGTATAAACCTTTGACGGTAACCCTGAAGATCGTTGTCGTAGTCGAACACAATACCCCGAATAAGCATGTCATGAGGACCATTACTCCGAGCATAACCAAAATGACGTAGAGCTAAAGAAGGGTTGTAGGTAATGCCCCCTCTTATGCCAAGGAGTGGAACATTAGGGAACTCCCGACAACGGTCAATGATAGTAACGTTCTCCATAGATCGAGAGCACCAATGAATGTCTGAATGAGATAGTGACATGATCCTCTTAGACCACCTTAACCCTTGGTAATTCTTCATCACTGATCGAGGAAGGTGAGAAATAAACCACCTAGATAGTAGATGTATGCAACACATCAGAGTTCCCATCGCCTTCATAGTACGAGTGTGAAGAGAATGTAGGATGTCTCCAAGTAATGTAGGCACTAGATTGCGAGTCAGAAATATGTTGATGGCGTGTATGTCTCTGAACTGGTCTGGATTAGGGAACAACACTAAGCCATAGATCAATAGGGCTAGGATCTCCTCAAAATCATAATAACTCATAGCCTTCAAGAACACTTGAGCTTTCTCCATCAATACCTTAGCAAGAATACCCTTAACTCTGCTTCTCGTTTCTAGGACAATGTCTGATTTCTTCAGATGTAGGGCTGCAACAATGACTTCAGGTTTAGGCTTCTTCTCTAAGCCTGTGAAGGGTCTCTGATCAAGGATAGGTATACCCAGTATTTTGGAGAATTCCTCCATTGTAGGAACCAAATGATAGTCGGGAAATGTGAAGCAATGATGTTTAGGATCAAAGAACTGAAATAGGACACTCATCATGTCTTCATTGAACCCTGAAGTGACTAGATCCAGTAGGTGACCATGCCTCTTGATGAATTTGGAGTTTTCATAAATTTGAGAGACCAATTCCTTAAGCTTAGAAGGTATCCCTACAAAGTTGACCCGGATTGTATTCCTATGAGCAGGGGCCATGACCTGCAACAAAGAACAAAGATAAATCCTTTGGTCCTTGAAATGGTTAGTGAAAAGGCTATGCTTATGATGTCATGATGTCATGATGTCATGATGTTATGCTTAATCACAAACATGTGGCACATACAAACAAGTCACATAATAGTCCTAGGTTTGAAGGCATGCATGAGGTTTAAAGGTAAGTACCCTCCCCTGAAGTTTAGTTGGTTCATCCTGTCCTACAAAAGTAACCAGGTTCTAAGGGATCTCAATATCACTGATCCTTCCCAAGGGTGGTTGTTCAGTAGGCAACTTACTTGCCAACCAAAACCCTCCAAGTTTAGGATCTCAATGAGCATAGTATCGAGTATCAACCAACTTCAGTCTTCACCGAAGTCGGATATCTCACTACTTTCTAAAGGCCAAGATGGGATAACTAGGGTTCTAAAAGTTAGTTAGTGTATTGACAACATATGGCATCCCCATATTATCCTTAACTTACTTAAGGAACATAAGCATCCAACCAAGAAGTCACACTAACTATGGCCACCAGATCAACCATATCGATATACGTCGTATAGTTTCCTTGGTCTATTGCCATTTACCTAGGGTACACTAGATCCGGGTTAGGATCTTTCACACAAAAAGCCCAACAGAAAAGTAAAGCAAGCAAAACAAACAATTTAAGTGATCTAATTCCTAAGGGTACCCCTTTTTTACTTAGTAAGTCCCCAACAAAGTCGCCAGTTCTGTAACACGGTGGGAGAACTGACTTTCTATAAATGTTGCGGATAGCAAGAGTCGCCACCGACTTTTATTTTATCCAAGTGGAAAGAACATAAAAGAACATGAAAGACCTATTTTTAAAAGACTTGGGTTCGGGGGGTAGGTTATATAAAGGGAAGGTGTTAGCACCCTTTATATCCATGGTTATCCATGGGCTCTTAGTTACTTAGCTCACTTTAATTGTTTTTGGAAAGTGTAGTGTGTGATTAGAAATTTTCTAAGTACTTTGTAATGATCCTCGTATGGATGTATACAAAGCCTTGTTTGAAAATGTTTTGAAAATATTGTGAGGTGTGAAAATTATTTTTGAAGAGTGGGCAAATAACTATGAGGTACCTACCCTAGACTAAGTCATTCATGTTCTTATATGTCCTTTCAAGGGTAAGATTATCCCTATTATTAAGGAATAGGGAGTCATTACCTTGGATTTGTTTAAGGGACGAGCGTAGGGTCATCGTATGGTCAATGAAGGCAACTTAAGGGGTGTCTTTAGCAATTCGTATGGACTATCATCATTTATTCGAAGGAACAATATCATTATTCCGTAGGCAGTCTCGAAGGGACTTGATCTTTTAAATCCGTAGGGACTTGATGATTTTATAAGTGAAGCGACTTTGCTTAAGACACCCCTATATTCGAGGGACTTGGCCATTTAGATAAGGCAACCAAGAGGAATATCCTAGGAAGTGCAGATGGCGATCAAAGATCGACTTACGTGTGTGAATGATTTATTTATTCAGATATTTGTCTTGAATTTAATTTTCTAAGTTCAATTATTTACAGTTAGTTTTTGCACTCCCTAAATTACTAACCACGCAGTTAAATATTTACAAAGAAAATAAAGACGGAAAAATAAATCTACAAATTATTACAAGGCTTTGGCAGATACATAATAGTCGGATAAGAATAAATTATAAAGCAAGAATAATAAATATAATAAAATAATAAATAAACAATAATAATAATAATAATAATAATAATAATAATAATGAAGCAAAAATAATAAAGCAATAATAACAATAAAGCAATAATGATAATAATAAAGTAATTATAATAATAATAAAGTTAAAATAAATTAAAGAAATAACAATTAAACATTTAATTAAAAAGAAAAAGTTTAGGTTAGACAAGTTAGATTTTTTAGAAGTTATTAGAATTAATGAAAAAAAAAGGGAATTAAGTTTAGAGAAAAAAAATTAAAGATTATTGAGAAAACTTTTAATTATTTACACTATATGATTATTAGTATTATAATAAAATACTATTAATATATAAAATATTGTTGACAAAATGTTATTGAGAAATTTTTAGAGAAAAAAAATTAATTTAGTATGTACAAAATAATAAAAGAGTTAGTATTTACAAAATAAAGATTTATTGTTATAAATAAGTAATAAAATAAGTTTATAAAAATAATTAGAATTTATTTACAAAAATATAAAGATTATAGAAAAATATTAAATAATTAATTTAGTAGGTTTTCACGCCCTACATTACTAAACCACGCAGTTAATATAGGATCGATGACATGAATTTAAATGGCAGAAAATAAATGACAGAAAAATAAATGGCAGAAAATAAAATCCTAACTATTACAACGCTTTGAGGCAGTTACATAATAAAGATGGTGAAAAATAAAACTAAAAATATTACAAGTTAAAACTTAAAATATTTCAAGGGCGACGCAATTACAGTGTATGAATAACATAAACATGAGCGAAAAATAAGAAATAATAACAGGTTTGTTAAGGTTTGAGAAAATGTTTATGGTTTAGAGGAAATAACACGGTTAAAGTTTATGAGAAAGTTTTAAGGTTTACATGAAAAATTAAGGTTTATGAAAAATTTGAGGTTTATAAAAAAAATTAATTAGTTAATTTTCTAAAAAAATATATATAAACAAATAATGGTAATAAAAAAATTTAGGTTTAATTTTAGGTAAACAAAGAAGTTTAAAAAAAAAACTAGATCTAACTATTAATTTACAACAAAAGAAATAATTGATTATGAATTGATTTATGAAATAAGTAATTATAATAGAAAAAGAATTAAGAGGTTAGTTAATAAGGAAATTAGAGAATTAAATGGATTAGAGAAAATTAGGAAAAAGAATAAAAAAACTCATGTTTCTTTGTCAAAATACCCTCAAGATTTCTAGCATTGCCTTCTCGCGAGCACATGTGAATGTACTTAATCAAACATGAGATGTGAGAATATATGTATACCACGATAAATTTAAGTGTTAACAAAACATGAAAAATTTATATGCCATAATAACCAATAAGCATCAGTATAAAGTAAGATATCAGTGTACGGAAGCCAACAAAAAATGTTTATGTATCCCAATATCAGATCTGTCGCTTACGCTACAAAATATTTTTCTTTCTGTCCCTTTTGGTCTCTCTACTAGTAAGTATATATATAGCACTAATTTAGGGTTAATAATAATGGGCTTAAGTATTTATTTTGAGACCCAATAAAATATTAATTTAAAACTAAATAAAGTTTAATAATTAAAATAATTAAAATTAAAATAAAAACTAACATTTTTATTTATTTATTCTAGACCCAATAAAATGATAATTTAAAACTAAATAAAGTTTAATAATTTAAATAGTTAAAATAAAAATAATAACTAATAATCATATTTATTTATTCTAGACCCTATATAAAAATAAATCGACTCAAAAAATAAAAGTCGGGCGCCAAAGTGCTCGAAAAAATAAAATGAACACATCAAAATAATCATCGCGAAATAAATGACTCGGAAAAATACAGCATTTGGTCGGATTTTGAAATAAAAATTATGACCGTTTAAACTGCTCAGACTGGTCAACATATGACCAAAAATAGTAGTAAAAATATTTTTAGCATGTTAAATTAAACCATGTGAACCGCAGATTAATGTTACCGACATTTGCAAACTTAAACTTGACATTTTTTCGTTGACTAATTTTAGGCACAATTAAAAAGTTAATTTGACCCGTCTGTTTGTAAATTCCGAGAAATTATTCCGGCTAATATTAAGACGGAAAACAAATGTTATGCTATGAAGATGATGCAAATGAATGTAAAACAAAAAGTCGTTTAGAGTTAAAAATAGAGGGCAAATTTTAGGCTACAACAACAACCAAAAACGACAACAAAATGCATATGACTTTTACCACAGTTAATACATCATGTCATTATTGGCCAACACATAGCATATACCTGCCCACACATGCTACAATGGCAATACATAACCTCAACAAGCATTCACATAATCAAACTCAACATTTTACAATTCAGCACATCTCGGCATACACGAAAACACATATAGCGCATCGAATGGTTGGAATTATGGTACTAAAAATAATATTAATTGAAAGTACACAAACCAGCTTTCCAACGATTCGAACAACAACTGAAACATACACTCATATCTCTATATATGAATTTTTGAAGTTTTAAAAAATTGATGTCCGTGTTAGTGGTAAACGATTATCTCAAATGATGTAACTAGTTGCATCATACCTTTCATGCATCTTCTACGCAAAATTTGTGTCATGTACTAGTTACCTCAAACCTGGTAACCAATTACCTTACTGAACCAGAAACGAATAAATTCATTTTTTTCTCACATGTAACCGGTTACTTCCATCCTGCTAACCGGTTACCTTACTTGCAAAAATGATTTTCTGATATTTCTTCTATGAAAAAACACTTATTTCCTCAATCCAAACATCCCCAATTACACCCACTCTTCATTATATAAATATTATACGAACTCGACATTTAAATGAACATAGAACACCACATGACAATATATTGTTAACACACATCATAAGCAACACAACACAAAAATATATGTTATTTTACACAACCATGTAGTAATTAAATCACCTACTCCCAACAAAACTATTTTTACTGAAAAGAATATTGTGCTAGTTTTCTAACACTTTGAACGACACCTAAAACGGACTCACGGTTTGAAAGTTATGAATTTTCAAAGTTTTCAAAAAAAAATCGACACAACAATGTAACGGGTTACATCAAACCATGTAACCGGTTACATCACTGAAAATGCCCAAAAACACATTTTCGATGTAACGGGGTACATCAATCCATTTAACCGGTTACATCACTGACAGAAGAACGTTTCTGCATAATTTCCACTCCATAACTTATTTTTAAGTCGTTCAAAAATCACCTTTTCCTATAATTCGTCCAAAAACACTTTTCAAGGAAAAATACATTTTTCAAAGGTTTAAAAATTCAAGTTATCCTTTTCAAAATCATTCTTAATATTTATTCTGACTCTGACACGCGAACAAGCAAACAACCGACACATTCACATCATACACTTTTTAATCACACAATTTCACAACAACAACAATTACCACAAACCACTATTCTAACAACAACCACTACAATAACATCAACACATAACATGAAATTCAATCATAATTTCATAATTCACATGATCCTTCATCAAGAACAAGAATAAAGAAGAAAATACAAACCCTACATGTTATGATCTACTCACCATTCATCATATAATCCCTTAGATAATTAGAACCTTACCCTTACCTTGGAGTTTTTCCAAGAACTTCAACCTTTAGCAGTGAAGATTCTTCCAAATTCCTCTTCCTTGCCCTAGCTCTTCTTCCCCCCTTTCTCTAGTTTTCACGTACTGACAACTTCTCCCCTCTTATTCTCATTTTCTTATTATTATTATTATTATTATTATTATTATCCACTTATTAAAATAATAATAATCTATATTTTAATTAATATAATATTATTTAACTAGTATTATAATCAACCAAATATTACTAATATAATTTAACTAGTACTACTATCCACACCACCGAGTTCTACCTAATTGGTCATACACCCCCAATTATTCCCTCAAGGCCTAGTCTTAAGATCACTACCTCATACGAAAGATATCTCAAACCCAACCAAAACACACATAATCACATACATATACACAACATCATATAATTTTAATTATAAAAATAATCAAAATAAATCGAGGCATTATGTGAAATATACCGGAGCGAATGATTGCTCAAAATCAACAAAAGTCGCCACCGAAGTTTATTTTTTAAAGGGAAAACATCAATTAAGCCCTAAAAGAATAAAAATATTGTCATTACATCCAAATTTAGGTTTGAAAGTTGATTATGCATGGGGATGGTATTAGTATCTCACACATTCTTGTACTCAACGGTAATCGTTTAGTTATATTTTTGAATAAGAGTGTTAGCTTATGTTATTTGATTTCTTCTAATTATTGTAGGATATTAAAACAGGAGAAAAAATATATTTTTTATTGGGGTGTTTGACGATATGGTGAAGGGTTACCAGGGTGTGATGAGGAACTCAAAGTTACGTAGTTCTTAGTAGCAAATGTTTGTTGGTTGGTTGGTTTTATCAAAAGATGTTTAGATCGCATTTGAGCAGTAAAATGTTGCTTTCTATTCATGCATGGGAGGAATGAAGTGTTTGTTTGCACTTCGCTTCGGAATGGATCATGTATTGATCGCATTCGAGCAAAAAAACATTGCATTCTACTCGTGCATGGGAGGAATGAAGCGTTAGTTTTTGCTCCTCGTCGGAATGGATAAAACATCTTTTGTTTATGATTTTTTGTCACACTGCGGAAGAAAAGGATAAAATATTTGGTTGAAGTTGTTTTTAGGTGGACGACAAATATTCGAGCAATGAAGTGTACGCCAACCACTCGTTTATTCATGGAGAAAGTGAATGTACATCCAACCATTCCCTTTTCATCCAAATTTTATTTTTTTATAATTTACTAGTGGGAAACTCGTGTGTCTGCACGGGTTCTGGTTGGATCGCAGATATGTCACCAGTTAGGATATGAAAAAAATAACAAAAAAAACAATTATAATATTAAAATATTAGAGTTATAGTAAATATAAGTTTAAATAGTAATACATATAAAAAATAATTTAATAAACAATGTATTTTTTTCGTATATAAATATCATTTTTGTTTTGATAAAAAAATAGTAAAGTTCTCTTTTTAACAATAGTATTTTCTCCCGTATAAAATAATATTTTAATCAATGATGTATTTTAATCAGTTGATCCCGTATATAAAAATAATTGAATCAAAATGTTATTTATGTTTTGACAATTTTTTTAAAAATATTTTAATGTAAAGTTGTTCTCGTGCGTTCACACGGTGTGTTACCCGTGAAAATATAAAAAAATTATTTGTAAATAAAAAAAATTAAAATCATACACCTAATAAAAAATCATGCTAAAAACGATTAAAAAATAAAGTTATTTCACATTGAGTAGTAGTTATAATAATGGGTGTTCTGGATTGGGCCGTGATGGCATACAGGGCACGGCCCAATACACGTCGGGCAAAGGCCCATGCATCCGAGCTGGTGAACATGTCGGGCAAAGGCCCACGCATCCGAGCTGATGACACTCTGCCTTGACACCCCACTACGTGTCGGGCAGAGACACATGCATCCGACCAGCCGACCCTCCCTCACACATCACCTGCCCATACTACGGGCGTACGCACGATGTCGGGCAGAAACCATGTCTGCCAGCTCATCTGCCACATCACCCAGCTGCCCTTCATTATCTCCTAAGAGATAGGGGCAGTTGGACCAGGGAGAAGACCTTTGGTATAGGTCTTCACGCTTCTTATGCGTTCCTTGGAAGCTCCTCCTTGGGCCTAGCTAGATCAAGCCCATTAGGAGCCTTGGTCCAGCGCTGGGGACTCAATATAAATACCCTTTCATGGCAAAGGGTCAGGTATGCTAACTCACTCTGAAATAACCTTAACTTTTGTACCTTTTCTGACTTAAGCATCGGAGTACTTTGCAGGTACACCCCCTCTCTCATCCCATTCTCTGGCCTACTCTTCAAGTCCTTGGAAGGCCCTCCTGATCAGGTAAGATCAGTGGCGCCGTCTGTGGGAACTAGCTATCCCCATCTTCATCTACAGAGGATCAAAGCTTATCCATTCTTGTCCTTCCAACATGGCCGGAGAACAACCTAGCGAGCGCAGTCGTCCCCTCGTCGACTATACTATGGACGACGGCCCACAGTCCCATGAAGCAGACGCTCGAGACGGTCGTCCAGCCACCCCGTCTCCGGAGCCCCAAAATAACGGGAATGCCCCTCACGTTCAAAACCAAGGGGTCGAGGCATTTCATCCCATCCCCGTCCCCGTCGAAGGAGACGCCACCATGATTGTTATGGTGAACGCCCTCAACCAGGTCGGTTCTATGCTCTACCAGCAGCACGAGAGAATCATGGCCCTAGAAGCTGAACGACAGGAGGTCCGACCCCAATAGGAGAGGAGGACACAACAACGTCCAGAGGCAACAAAGAAGCGAGGACGTCGTTCCCCAGAACCTCATGTCAGCAGGGCACGCGCCCGCCGCAACAATGGTCGATCGGGAACATCACCAAGGCGCGAGCGCAGCCCCGACAACAACGAACTCTCTCCACTGAGGAGCGACGAAGAAGACCTGCATTGTCCCCTGTCACGGGCAATAATGGAAGCCCCTCTCCCCAAAGGCATGGAAAAACCTCTTAATCTAGTTGTGTACGACGGGACTACTGATCCCGACGACCACGTCGACAACGTCAACGCGATGCTCGACTACCGCAATGACATCACCGGGCACCTCAAATGCAGGCTGTTTTCAACAACCCTCAGGAAAGGGGCCATGGCCTGGTACAAGAGCTTGGCCCCCGAATCCATCACATCTTGGAGAGTCATGAGATCCATGTTCACAAGGCACTTCACGGCTTCCCGACGTCACCCCAAGACAGAGGCGACCCTTGAAGCCATAGTACAAAAGAAAAATGAAACACTACGCTCGTACATTGAGCGATTCAACCAGGAAGCTGTCGAGGTGGATACCACCGAACACATGAAGAAATACCTCCTCGAGAGGGGGCTCTTTCCCGGCAGTGAACTCAACAGAGCCGTCGGGATCGAGCCTCCCCGCACCTTGAATGAACTTTTGCACAAGGCCCAGGCCTATATCAGATACGAGGAAAA
Organism: Lathyrus aphaca; assembly: GCA_963966055.1. NCBI lineage: Eukaryota > Viridiplantae > Streptophyta > Magnoliopsida > Fabales > Fabaceae > Lathyrus > Lathyrus aphaca. Next base: position 227,614,124 of record OZ014520.1, on the reverse strand, counting down.
ACAGGTAGCCCACAACGCCCGCAGTGGCCGCAGTGTTGGAGATACTGATCACCCCAAGCGCGAGGATCCCAGTATCCCCCGTCGCAACGGGGAAAAACGAAGAGAGGAAAGACCCCGCGAGCTCCGAGAAGGAAGAGGCCCCGCAGGCCGATACAACGAGTATACCTTACTGACAGCTCCCCGAGAGCGCATCCTCACGGAATGCATCAATTCTGAGTTCAAACAGGGCAGAGTAAGGTTCCCAAAACCATCTGCACCAAAGCCTCACACTGACAAATCCAAGTACTGCAGGTTCCACAGGAGCCACGGGCATGTGACCGAGGACTGCGTTCATCTGAAAGATGCGATAGAGATTTTAATCCAGGAAGGGCACCTAAAACAATATACGAGGAGGAATGAAACCCCCAAGCACGACGAGACAGAGAAGAAGAGACCCCGGGAAGATACACCCCCCGACAACTCTCCTTATCAAGTGGCACTCTGCGTGTCACGCCCGGAAGATTTCATCCTCCCCGAGCCACTACCCGAAGGCCGAATCACTGCACTCAGCCCCTGGGAAGATTTCCCGACCGCACTAGTCATATCGGGTGGAGGGATTAACGGCGAGGCCGCTGCCCTCTCAGTCAAACGCAAGTTCGACGAGCTCCTTTTGACTGCGCCCGAGCAAAAAGCGACGCTGACAAAATATCGGGGTAAATCCAACCCAATATCCTTCTTTTTAGAAGAGCTCCCGGGAGGATCCCCGAATTCGGGCATCCCACTATTGATCAGGGCCAGGATGGCCTAGTTCGACGTCAGGCGCATTCTGGTCGATCAGGGCAGCTCGGTGGATATCATGTACGTCCACCTCTTCAAGACTCTGAAATTAGACAAGACCAACCTGGCCCCTTACGTCGGATCCGACCTCCAGGGGTTCAACGGAGCCACAACAAGGCCGTGGGGATATGTCGAGCTCCTCGTCACCTTCGGGGAGCAGGAAACGGCCAGGGAAGTCAAAATCCAGTTCCTGGTCGTGGACTGTCCATCCCTTTACAATTGCATCTTCGGCCGCCCGACATTAGCCGAACTCACCGCGGTCCCATCCGCCGTCCATCTGAAGATGAAATACTACATCAAGTTGGGCCGCGTAGTCACCATCCACGGTGACATCGAAGCTGCCCGACGGTGCTACGACGCCACGGTAAAAGGACAGGCAACGGTCAATACAAAGAGTAGCAACAAAAAATTCAAGACTGAGGATTCTCCCCCCCAGGGAATTAACGCCATCGACCTCGACTGCCGCATTGGTTGCGACGAGACTGAAGAATGGAAACCCGCCGAGGAACGATCTCCCGAACACCCGTTCCGACCGATCCCCGACGGAGAATTCGAACTCATCCCTCTGGGGGACGATCCAGAGAGGACGGTAAAGATAGGCAAGGGATTGCCCGAGGGAACAAGGGAGAAGCTCGTGGCATGCCTCAAGGAGAACTCCGACCTCTTCGCCTGGAATGCCGCGGAAATGCCCGGTCTGGATCCTGAGATCGCGTGTCACCAGCTAGCTTTAGATCGGGAAGTTAAGCCCATAGCACAGCGTAGGCGCAAACAGTCCCCTGAGAAGGCGGAGGCTGCCGAGCGAGCTGTAAAAGACCTCTTAGAGGCAAATTTTATTTCTGAAGCCCAGTACACAACCTGGCTCTCTAATGTAGTCCTCGTTAAGAAAAATAATGGAAAATGGCGTATGTGTATTGATTATATTGATCTTAATAGGGCTTGCCCCAAAGATGCTTTCCCCCTCCCTAACATAGACATGCTCGTGGACAATTCTGCAGGTTTTAAACTCTTGTCCTTCATGGACGCGTACAGTGGATATAACCAAATCCCTATGTCGACCACGGACAAGAGACACACGGCATTCATGACCCCAACGGGCAATTACTATTACAACGTAATGCCGTTCGGGCTCAAGAACGTCGGTGCCACATACCAACGCATGATGAACAAAGTCTTCAAGGAAGAAATAGGGGACATGCTCGAGGTATACATGGACGACATGATCATCAAGTCACACGAGGAGGTTAACCATGCTCGACACCTATCCAAAGTCTTCGAGCAGGCGAGGCAGTGCAAAATGAGGTTCAACCCTGAAAAATGCACGTTCGAAGTACGAGCAGGAAAATTCCTGGGTTTCTACCTCACCGAAAGGGGGATCAAAGCCAACCCCGACAAATGTCGGGCGTTCTCGGAATTTCCAACCCCGAGGACCAAAAAATCAATCCAATCCCTCAACGGAGTGCTCGCCTCACTCTCCCGGTTCATCGCCAAGTCCGCCCAGCATGCGCTGCCATTCTTCAGACTCCTTCGTAAAGAAGCCAGCTTCGAATGGACCGACGAATGCGAGCAGGAATTACTCCATTTAAAGAAGGTTCTCTCCGAACCCCCGGTCTTATCACGACCATTAGAAAAGGAAACCCTATACCTGTATCTGTCCGTGGCAACCGAGGCCGTCAGCGCCGTCCTAATAAGGGAAACCGACGAGGGACAGAAACCCATCTATTTTACGAGCAAAGCACTCCAAGGCCCCGAACTCAGATACCAGCAAATTGAAAAGGTCGCCCTGGCCCTCATAAATGCGGCGAGGAGACTACGTCACTACTTCCTCGCACACACAGTAAAAGTAAGAACCGACCAGCCGATCAACAGTTGCTTGGGCGGCCAGATATGGCCGGCAGAATGCTCAAATGGTCACTGGAACTCTCCGAATTCGACATACAATACGAAATAGAAAGGCTTTGAAAGCCCAAGCACTGGCCGACTTCGTCGCGGAAATGACCCACTGCTCAACACCGACGGACGGCGCCCATAAGTGGACGATCTTCGTCGACGGCGCCTCCAGCACATCAGGTAGCGGAGCCGGGATCATCCTCGAGAATGAGGACGGGATCCTGATTGATGTCTCATTAGCACTAGCCTTCCTGACGTCGAACAACCAAGCCGAATATGAAGCTTTTATCGTCGGTCTAAGATTAACCGAGGACCTAGGAGCAAAGGAAGTAAAAATATCAACAGACTCCCAGCTCGTGGCCTCACAAGTACGAGGAGAGTACCAAACCAAGAACGACAACCTTGTCGAATACTTGTCCCTTGTCAAAGAAAGACTCGAAAAATTCGAGAAGTGGGAAGTGCAGCACGTACCTCGCGAGCACAACACACGGGCCGACATCCTCTCAAAACTAGCCAGCACGAGAAAGAAGGGCGGGAACAAATCAGTAATTCAAGAGATCCTTTCTCGACCTAGCATCGAAAAACTACCTCCTCCAATCGAGGTCAACGCGATCAGGGATACTCATTGTTGGATGACACCTATCTACAATTACCTGACAAAGGACGAACTCCCCGTCGACCCAAAGGAGGCGGCCACCACCAAACGACGGGCATGCTCGTACGTACTCCTCGAAGGGAAACTCTACCGTAGGGGGTTATCCATCCCATTACTCAAGTGCGTCGAGGAAGAGAAAGTCCCCGACATACTTGGAGAAATACACCGGGGAATTAACTCCCAGCACCTCGGCGGGCGATCACTCGCACGAAAAGCCCTTCAGGCAGGCTACTACTGGCCGACCATGCAACATGACTCAAAGGAGCACGTGAAAAAATGCGATAAATGCCAGCAACATGCCGACATGCACCTCGCACCCCCAAACAAACTAAAAACACTATCTTCTCCATGGCCCTTCGCATGGTGGGGCATGGACATCCTCGGACCTTTCGTGACCGGATCGTACCAGAATAAATACCTCATCGTAGGGGTGGATTATTTTACCAAATGGATCGAAGCAGAGGCATTGGCTAAAATAACCACACAGAACATTCTCCGATTCTTTAAACGCAATGTCCTCGCTCGGTTCGGCGTGCCCCAGGTCCTCATCACGGACAATGGAACACAATTCACGGACGGGGGATTCCAAGACTTTGTCGCCAGTCTAGGTACTAAGCAGCATTTCACATCCGTCAAACATCCGCAGACAAACGGGCAAGCGGAAGCGGCCAACAGGGTAATCCTATGCGGCCTCAAATGCAGGCTCGGTGAGGCGAAGAGAGCATGGGTCGAGGAGCTACATAGCGTCCTATGGGCTTACCGAACGACACCACACTCCACGACCGGGGAGACCCCATTCCGACTAACTTACGGCACCGAAGCAGTCATCCCGGTGGAAATACGAGAGCCGACGAGACGCGTGGAAGAACCCCTAGACGAGGAAATGAACGACGAGGCACTTAGAGCCGAGCTAGACCTCGTCAACAAGATCCGTTCCGAAGCAGCCCTTAAGGAAATATCCCTCAAACAAAAAATAGCACCGCGCCACGACGTGAAGGTCCTAAAAAGAGAATTTCAGGTGGGCACCCTAGTCCTCAGAAGAAACCAGAAAAACCCAAGAGAGGGTAAACTGGCCGCCAACTGGGAAGGCCCCTACCGCGTCCGTGACAAAACGAGCAACGGGGCCTACTATCTAGAAAACCTACAAGGCGAAGAACTCGCTCGACCATGGAACGCAGAGAAACTTAGACAATATTACATCTAAGTATATCACGGGGAGACGTGGGAGGTACGACCACGCTCTTCGTCTCTAAAACAATAGAGAGGAACCGCAAGACCCGGGGACAAACCGACCCCTCCAGCGAACACAACCCTCCCCGACGATTGGGATCTCGATCGAGCACCAATGTCGAAGTACCGAGACCGGCAGGGCGCCCAGCTCGTGATGGGAGAGCCCAAGCCTCGAAACCGGAGTCCCAAACATCGAACCCGGTCTTCGATCCAGACGGGCACGACGCCCGACACCTCATCGGTTCCCTAAACCGAGGAGACTAACCTGGTCGAGCAGAATATAACAGTTCATAAACATAAACACATGGTACATACCTGAACAAAAAGAATGGCCAAAAACAACATTCATATATTTAAAGAAACGGCCGAGGCCAAGTACGCCCGAAGGCCAAATTACATATGCCCGAAGGCCAAAATACATAAAGGAACGCAGGCCATACATCAACAAGGCACGCAGACCATATGAAAAACAAATCAAAAAAGAATCAAGACTCCGCCCGGAGCTCCTCTTCAACATTCTCCACCTCATCCTCATCGTCCCCCAGCTCCTCCTCGGCTTCGAAAGGGCACACAATCTCCCCCTCCCGGACACAGTAGTTGTGGGCTGACCCCTCAGTCACCAATTCGGGATTCAGAACCCTCAGTTGTTCGACGACATTGTCAAAACCCTCCTTGAACACAGCCACGAGGTCCTGATTAAGGGAGCGTATGTGCCCCAATAGCTCACCACGGGAACCGAGGGCGAGCTCCTCCTCGGTTTCATCAGCCAAAGGACGGACCCTTTCCTCGAGAGAAGCGAGTTGAGTACGCAGTCCAGCATTATCCTCAATCAACTTCTGGTGCCCGGCCAGCTGCTCCTCCAAATTCACCTTGGCCACCTTCAGCTGATCCCGCTCCTCCTCAACCTCCTCCAGCTTTTTCTTCAGCCCCTCCTGAAGTTGGTGCTCCTCTTTGTAGTCCGACAGGTCCTTGGACAGCTTGCCCTTCTCAGACCGGACCTGCACGAGGGCATCTTCCAGCGAGGCAGTAGAGACCGAGGTATCCTTTAAGACCATGGTCGTCTCCATCACCCGGATGACAGCTGCCAGATCCCTTGCCAGTTCCTTCCGCCGGACATCGGCCTCTTGATTCAGGATAGCCCTTGCTTCGGGCGCCGACACCGCAATCGCATCCTCGGCTTTGAAGAAGGACCGCTCCACATAGCATGGGGGCAAGAGGTAGCTGCCAGGTCCGCCCGGACTCCCGCCCCCAATGTCGACCTCGAAAGAACCCCCTTCGGAAGCTTCCGCTTGTGAACAGGAGAAGCTGATAGAGGCGGGCTGTCGGGTATATTAATTGTTGACGCCCGAGGAGGAGAGGAGGGCACCGGACTCGCCGTGTTCGAAGTCCCAACCCCAGAGTCTTTAGCGACCACCTGAGCACGAGGCACAATTTTAGTTTTCTTTTTGGGTACCCTGTCCGGTGCACCAACCTGGTTGGCCAGCTTGAGGACCCGATCACGCGCAGTGGGCATAGCACCTGCAGAACATTACACATAAACGTTAGCGAGCAAAGACATAGACAAAAATAAGAACAAGAAAAAGTTGCCTACTCAATAATTCCAAGGCCTTATCCTCGGTCCCACACTCGAGCAAAGCTTTTGTATTAATAATACCGGCCTCAGTGATCGGCATTCCAACCTCGTCAAGGTAAGGCACGCCCTGTCGATCCGTCCAGACCGCCAGATTGAAGCTCCGCACATAGTCAACCAACTTCTTATATGCGAGCCTATCCTCGACGTCGAGCATCGCGAATTTAATCCTATAATGGGCGGTGGTGAGGTCGAAATGATCACGCTACCACCTCAGCGGTACCTTTGACATCAATTTTTCCTCCCCATTTTCTGCCCGCTGATAATAGTAAAGGGAGTGCAGGGCGACACGGGTGATCGGTCTCACCAAATACCACAGACCCTTAAAGTGACGGGCAGAGTCCACGTATGTCTTAAAAAAACGCACGGGCTGCTTAAAGGAGACCCAGCTGTGACGCCCACGGAGACCGGACCGCTGGAGGTGGAAGACATGGAAGAAAAGGGCTCGAGTGCACCCAATGTCGAGGAAGCGGCAGACCAACTCGAATGCCCGCATAAAAGCGAGGGCGTTGGGATGCAATTGAGACGACGCCAGCCGAAGCCATTTGAAGATGGACATTTGGAATGAATTAAAGGGCAACCTGATCCCCGCCTCCCGGAAAGCGAACTCGTACATCGCGAACTGCTTCCCCAGGAAATGATGACATATGTGGTTTGCCTCTTTGGGAGCATGGCACTGCCAATTCTCAGGATCTTCCCGACTTCTGTCCTCAACCACGGCATAAGCGGGGATAGCCTCGTCACAAAAATAGGACTCCTCATCCAAAGGTTCATCCGCAACCCAGGAGAGATCATTCTGCCCGGAGGACGAGGCATGTTCAGTACCATCCCTGACACTCCCATCCTCGACGGGTAGACGAGCGATGGCCGCATCTTCAGACGGTGGCCCGGAGTCTTCTCTCCTCGGTCGTAAACGCCCGGTAGCACCTGAAACGCAGACAGAAAGAGTGAATTCGACGTTATATCAAATCCACCCTTCCACCGCAGGTCAAGTGAAAGGGCGTAGCAGCAACGGGCACAAACAACGTGTTTGACGCAAGAATACGCACGTTCTTACGAGACCGGGCAGAAATCTCATATATGCTTATGCAAATTTTGCCCAGCGTATGAAATTTCTGCCCGGGACAGTCTAACCCTAACCCTATTTTATCATTTATAGTCCATTTTACTATTCCTAAGTCAAATCTAACCAACCTACTACAAGTATAACATACATTCGCAGATATTTGGCACAAAAAAGAGAAAAATAATGGATTAAGGAAGCAAAAATGGCACCTGACATATTCGAAAATAAGAAAGAGACGGTGGCACACGAGCAGCGGCGGCGGTTCAGGCGGCGAGACGGGCAGACACAGGAGGATTCTTCAGAGCTTCCGGTGAACGTATGAGCGAAAAAGTGAAAATGAAGTCACTCAACTTCATTTTATAGTCCCAGGCGCGTGGGCCAACGCGCTAGGTCATCATTGCCTACTGCCTACGCCGCCTTTGCACACAAAACGAAGCGACGTCATTAATATTGAAACACGTCAATCCATAAGGAAACTGAAGCGACGTCGGGCAGCTGTCCATCTCCCCGACTCCTTAGAACGTCTTGTCCCCGTATGAAGCCCTCGACCTCTACAAGAAAGGTACGCACCCGTCGATGACTTTTCATCCCCGACACTACCGGGGTATCAAGCGCCCAGAGAAAGAGGGATATTGCGGGCAATTCTACTAAGGATCTTCCATACCATACGTCCACGCTTTTTCCTCGACACGGGAACCCCGGTTGCAATACAAGTCATCGCTCTGACTCAGAGACTCGACTTGGGGGGCTCCTGTTCTGGACTGGGCCGTGATGGCATACAGGGCACGGCCCAATACACGTCGGGCAAAGGCCCATGCATCCGAGCTGGTGAACATGTCGGGCAAAGGCCCACGCATCCGAGCTGATGACACTCTGCTTTGACACCCCACTACGTGTCGGGCAGAGACACATGCATCCGACCAGCCGACCCTCCCTCACACATCACCTGCCCATACTACGGGCGTACGCACGATGTCGGGCAGAAACCATGTCTGCCAGCTCATCTGCCACGTCACCTAGCTGCCCTTCATTATCTCCTGAGAGATAGGGGCAGTTGGACCAGGGAGCAGACCTTTGGTCTAGGTCTTCACGCTTCTTACGCGTTCCTTGGCAGCTCCTCCTTGGGCCTAGCTAGATCAAGCCCATTAGGAGCCTTGGCCCAGCGCTGGGGGCTCAATATAAATACCCTTTCATGGCAAAGGGTCAGGTATGCTAACTCACTCTGAAATAATGGGTGTATATGATATTAAAAAAGATAAAACAAAAATTAAAAAAGAAACATTGGATACACGTGCGTCCGCACGGGTACTGCTGTGGACCGTGGAATTGATACGAGATTGTTATAGAAATTGAAATAAATTCAAAAAATATCAAAATATTACTAGAAAAAAGAAAAAAAAATGGACTGGAAAATAATTGTATAAGGTTTTAAAAACAATTGTTGTTAAGAATAACTATTAAACACATACTTTGTCAAAAACAATTGTGAATATAGAAAAAAAAATGGGTTTTTTTAGTTGACAAAGTTATAATAAAAGGGTTTATAAAGTTTAATAAATAAGATAAATAAATATCCAAAATTAGAATTAGTTGAAAATCAATATAAAACCATGATTACAATATTTAAAAAAAAAGTCAGTAGTACAACTCACATCCAGATTTACATTTTTTTCTTTAAATGCAAAAAAAAAAAAAATTGTGTTCGCACGAATTTTGGTATGATTACATGTGTATTCACACGGTACTAATGTGTTACATGGTACGTTTTTTGGTGGAATATGATTTGGACGTGCATTTGCTTGCAAACTGTCATAAATATAGAAAATTGAAAAAAGATTTTTTTTTAAGAATAATAGTAAATTAATGTTGAAATGATAATAAATATAGAAGATGATATTTAAAAAATAATATTAAAAATAATATGATTTAAAAAAAAACTATTGAAACTTTTATTAGATAAAATAATTGTTTAAGTGTTTTTAACAAATAAGATATTTATGTTATAAGAGAGAATACAATTTTTAAATATCATCTATATCTTTTTTAATAAGTTCCCTTAATCTTTTTCACATATTAAAAATAAATGGTTGATAAATTTTTATTATTCAATATTTGGATCAACACTAAAGTTGACCTGATTTATAATAATAGTATTTGTTTCCGTATATAAAAATATTTATATCAACAATGTATTTTTTTTCACGTATATAAATATTATTTTTGTTTTGATATTATTTATAAATTTATTTGAATAAATAGTAAAGTTGTTCCCGTATATAAAAATATTTAATCAAAATATCATTTTTGTTTTGATAATATTTATAAATATATTTGAATTAATAGTAAAGTTGTTCCTGTTTATAACAATATTATTTTCTCTCCAATATAAAAACATTTGAATCAACAATGTATTTTTTTGCATATATAAATATTAATTTTTTTATACTATTTATAAAAAAAATGAATCCTTCTCGTATATAAAACTATTTTACTCAATAATATATTTTGTTTCGTATAAATATTTTTTTGTTTAAACAATATTTATAAAATTATTTGAATCCATAGTAAAATTATCCTCGTATATAAAAAATATTTGAATCAATAGTAAATTTTTCCCGTGTATAAATATTTGAATCATATTTAATTGTAATATTGATCCCTTATTTTTATTTTTATTTTAGTTTTGATTATCTTTTTAAAATCCTGATTTTTGGTTCCCCAATTGAGATTTTTTTAAGAATTTTATAATTTTTTTTGTTTAAACAATATTTATAAAAATATTTGAATCCATAGTAAGATTATCCTCGTTTATAAAAATATTTGAATCAATAATAAATTTATTCTCGTGTATAAATATTTGAATCATATTTAATTGTAATATTGGTCCCTCTATTTTTATTTTTATTTTAGTTTTGATCCACTTTTTAAATCCTGATTTTTGGTTCCTCAATTGAGATTTTTAAAGAATTTCAGTTCTCTTTCTAGTTATATTAAATATTAATAATATGACAATCGACTTGTTAATGTGTCACTTCTACATATGCAACTTTTTTTACGGGAAAAAATTAATTCATTTCAATAGAAATAAGATTTTGGATACATGTTAGTACATCAAGAAAATTATGGAAACTAGCTAAAGATGGAGCCACCCGAGCTAAAGTGTGAGCGACTTCATTGGTATATCTCCTTACTGTAACACCCCAAAATTTGTCCTCTCTTTTTCATATCGTTCAATGACCCTAAGATTTCTTCGCTTCTCATCTACATCCTGCATACAAACAAGATCACTCAGGTCTCTCGGTTCTTCTCGGTTGTAGTTTTGTGCCTCACAGGGGATCACCATTGTTTTTCTTTTTATTTTGCTTATGTTTATTAATCACTAACCAAAATACCAAAAATATGTTTTAGTTCGCTCCTTCTTCTTCTCTCTGTGTTCAGGTGTTGCGAGGTTCTCAAAGACGGGGCAGTGATTTCAATTATAATGTGGTTGTTCAATTATGATCCGATTCAGATGGATGTTTAACCTAATCTTTGTCAAACTATCAGGATATTATTTCAAATGCAAATTATTTGTGCCAGTGGTTATTTCTTAGGCAATGCGTATTCAATGTTAAATTGTGTTGTGTGCGAAAATTCTCTGATTTATTGAGTTGTGATTCATGAGAAGTTTGGTCCAGATTATCTTAATTGAGTGGTCATCAGTTCATCAGTGATTCATCTGTGGATTTATTTTCCAGAGATCGGTTCAGACTTATTTGAAAAGATTCAGAAAATTCAAAATTTGATGGTCGTTGTTGTGGTTGCAAATTATTCAGTGGCTTGGAATTGGTTTTGTCAGGTGTGTGGAAATTCAAATTTGGTTCTAGGCTTAAAATAAAAAATCATCGTTTCGTTCACTATCTGATTCATACATTTTTTTAGTCACCATTTTTTACTTCGGTCATATTCCCATTATCCAACTATTTTCTATCCATCTATTTCTAACCCTTGTCTATATTTCAATTTTTTCAATTTCCAAATATCGTTTAAGACCATTCTCATTTTCACCTATTCTCCAATATCCAATTATTTATATTCTCCATTATCCATCTTTCTAGAAATTATATCACCGTCTTCTTTTTCCATATTTTTAATTTCAGTTCAATATCCAAATTATCCATATTCTATCTTTTTCTAACTTTTGTTCAAACACCCATTTTAATCAAATTCATCTCTTTCAATTTCTAAATTTCCATAAATCCATATCCATTTCAATGACCTATTTCTTTAAACCATTATCCATTTTATAATTCCATTTTTTTATTATCATTATCTCTCCTTATTTTTCCTTATACTACAAAATACAGAGAAATTATTAAACCCATTTATATTAGAGGTCCATTCTCTTTATTGTTTTTATTTCAAAAAAATTAATAAAATCAAAAAGGATGAGATAATGAAGCCATATATCTCAGCTACTTTAGTAAGCCCAACACGTCACTTACAACCACACCCATACCACGTGACTTCATCATCAGTTTTTTTCACATTATGCAGACGAAAAAAATTCAGTCCCAGCCACATTTGAAGCCATCACACGCTGAAACCATTGCTAGCCATCACCCAAATTTCCAGCCACGTCATATCTCAGCAACGTATAACATCAGCGCAAAGAAATATATTTTTTGCCGCAATGAACAATATCAAAACGCACACAAGGGAGAAACAAAACGCAGAAAATGCTACTACCACACGCGTGCCTCATGTACCAAAACGCAATCCGTCAAGAAATAAAACGCAAAGCATACACAAGCCTCAACACAGTAGCATCACGAATTCCTCATTGAACCAAAAACACTGAAGAAAATATCAAAACGCAAATAAAAAATCTCAATTCAAATTCATTCATTTCCTTTATAAATAAGCAGCTTCCTTCATTCATTTGCAAGCTTTGAAAGCCTACCGCTACCTTGCAGAAATCCAAAAATTCAGAGCTTCAATCTACCGTAATTTTTCTCAATTCATTTTCAGGAAACTAAAATAACGTCACTGCTTTCAATTTTCTTCACCTTATTCATCCAAATCCATCAACACTTTCACCACATACAATTGAACCATTTAACACCGAACGTCAACGAAAAAAATTACGGAAGGAAGCAGAAGCATAGCGAAGATGAAGAGATTCTGAATCGTTTACATAGAGAAATAGACAGACTAATTATCGGTCCTCTCGCGTTTGATTTTGATCTGGATCTGTTATTCAAGTTTTAGACCGTTTGAACCGATGACGGAATTGAGAGAGGGTTTACGACCTCAATGAGCGGACTACATGTCCTGATACCTTGATTGATTCCGATTATGGCGTGAGTCATTGTTGCTTTTGTTGTGTGTTTTGGTAATGTGACGGAGCGGCAGATCTTGAGTTCATGGCCGGCGATTTGTGTTCGTCCCCAAGCTACAGTACTCGTGTGTTTTTCCCAAGAAGTAGAAGAAGAGCACGTTAAGTGTGCTAGTTGTAAATTCCTTTTTTTTATTCATACTCTTAAGTTTCTGTATTGGACTGTGTGATTCCCGGCCCAACATTATTTGCTATGCATACATCACCATTCAGCACAATACCCCTCAGTTCTATATTTTTTTTTATCTTTTAAGACTTATTTAGTGTTTTATATAAAATTTGGTTATATTTTTTTAAAATTTTAAAGTGAATTTTTCTAATCCTCTTTTCACCTTATTCAATTTCTTTAGAAGATCTCTTAAAAAATCATTATAAAAATATTTGCTATTTTATTTTAGTGTTTGATCTTATTTTCTTATGGATTTAATCTATTTTTTTTCTCTTTGATTTTTATTTGTTGGTTTTTGAGTGGATCATAAATGTTAGATCCACTTTGTTTCATCTCTTATTTTTCTTTTGGTCGATGAGATCTCCGATTCGACGATTGTTGATTTTCAAAGATGTTTAATCTTCATTTTTCAAATTTATTGATGAATGATCATTTGGATCATTCTCCATACTTTGGAATTGTGATAGATTGTCTTTGATAAATCAACGTGAAATATCGATTAAGATTAAACTGTTGTCACTTTTTCTTTTCGTGTGACATGTTTATGGAGGATGATCCATTGTGTCATCCCTCTAACATGTATTAGCACAAAAATCGTTCACCTTAATTGGTGTTGACCAGCCTTATTTGTTGGGTAATTACTTCATAAATTACTCGACGATTGTTTAACATGAACCTAAACTTGTCCCGAATTTGGAATAAAAATCCAATTAGATACTTGCACTTTCATGGACCGGACTTCGTGTTGGTCGCGTAATCCTAAAGTGATTAATCTTTTTGTGTTAAGATCCATGACTTGTGAAGTTTGATGTGTAGTTGCTTTGGGTATCCCAATCTTCTTTTAAACTTCATTAAATTTGGATCTAACCGCCTTGATTAATCATTATAGTGTAACATATTAAACGGAATCGATTTCCTTGTTACTTTCTTGGTTGTGGATGATTAAGTTCACCATGTCATTATTATGTACATATTAATAATACTATTATTATACTAACATTTTAATTCCTTCTCTCACCTTATCCTCCTTATTTTATCTCTTGCTCCATTTATATCCTTTATTTTTATTATGCTTTATTATCCATCCCATTGTTTATGTTTATACTCATATCCTTGTGCTTTTATTTTGTCCACTTGGACACAAAAATATTAATAAAGGCTTAAACCATTAAAAAAACTTGATTTTTCCTACCTTGGACTATTGGTTACTAGCTTATGCTTTTGGAGTGATCTTTGAAGTATTGATGGAATTTTTGGACTTAGAATTAGGACTCCTTATTCCTTTGCACAAAGTATTAATGGTTGAAGATCTGCCTTTAATTGGCATCGGTTATCTTGGCTCTAGAATGCTTAAGGATGGAATTCTTATTAATACTTTGAAGTGGTTTCATTCCGGTTAGATCTTCCTTGTCTCTCTCTTTTACATTTCAATCTTGTTATTTGCATGCTTTATCTTTTCATAATTGTTTCTCATCCCCTTAGAAGCAACTTAACTTCTTCCTTGGAAGTAAGTTGTTTTCTAGCCCTTTCTCCTTTCTTCTCTTTCATTCTTCTCTTCTTATCTTCTTCCTTCTTCATTAGAGTAGACTTTTCAAACTTCACTAACCTAGGTTTATCCAAGCATGATAACTTCATTAGGTTTAGTTTTCCTTAGACATTTTACCTTTGAGTTCCTTTTGGTGCTCTCTCTCTCTCTCTCTCTCTCTCTCTCTCTCTCTCTCTCTCTTATCTTCAAACAAAAAGCTAAAAACATATAATAAATATTGAAGTGACTTTGTGTGTATGAACTTATTCCAGGGGGCATTTACATATATCTCATCTTGGGGTAATGTGAACTTGTCTAGCATGATGTACAAGTCTAATCATGAAGCCACATTCACAAAGAAAAGTCTAAAAAGCACTTCTTCACTTAAAAAGGCAAAACACTTAATAAATTCCAATTAGGGTAGTGTACGTGAGCCCTAATATTTGGAACCAAGTCTAGGGAATTTTCTCCTTACTTGGAGCTCTGAGGAATAGGACTTGAATACACTTTCCTGTGCAAACCTCAGAGAAAAAGCTTCTAAAAAACATTGAACAAACAATAAATGTGTTTTCTTCGGGAATTATTTTCTCATTTCATTCACTCTTAACGAAAGAACTTGCTTTTTCTTGTCTCTTTGTAAGACGGTAAACGCACGTGTGCCAGACGAGCTTGCAACACCTAAGCATATAAATAAGCAGTTCAAGCCATAAAAGCATAAACAAGTTTCCTCCCTAGTTAGGGGAACTACGTCAACTCTGATTCTTATTTCGAGCACTCTCTTTATTTTCCCTATATTTTTCCCATACCTTTTCGTTCTCTTTTCCAGTTCCAATAGTAGTTTTAGTTAAACAGTAGTTTATTCTTCACCCTTTGAAACAACTCTAGCAAGTATGGACCCCGTCGGGTACGACAGACGATCTGGGGTGCTAATACCTTTCCAGTTCGTAACCGACTCCCGAACCCAGTCTCTTTGGTTTGCAAGACCTTGTTCTTTCCTTTATTTTCCGGTTTGTGCAACATTACCATTCCTTTGGGATAAAAATGCCTAGCTGACGACTTTTCCTTCTCTGTGCCACTTTCGCGTTTGTACCAGGATGGAAATCCAGGGAGCGACACTTACAAACTTAACATGAGAGTTCCTGAAAAAGAGAGATAATAAACCAGTGCAATCCTTTGTGATAGCACTGAAATCCATGACATTAGGATTCTAATAAACCACACTATTGACCACCCTTTTAGCATCCATTTCAAAATCCACATTATCCATGCCTAACTCATGGATCCACTTGATAGTGTGCAATAAACCAACAGGTTCCGCCACATCTACTTCTGTAATAGGTGAAAACCATTCAGTCTGAGCAGCAAAAAACAATCTGTTACTATCTCTAATGCAAGCACTTAACTCTACTTTGTTATTGGAGAAAGATGCATCGATGTTGCATTTAAAACACCCAACTAAAGGTTTGACCCACTTAATATTATTGGCCTCCTGAGCTTGAACATTGGTGTTTAAATTGATTTATTGGGCATTTTTCCAACCTAACAACAAATGAGAAGCACGAGTGTAGATGGCATCTGAAGTATCTTCGATTTAATTCCATATGACATTATTTCTGCAATTCCAGATACTCCACAATAAAGTTGAAAAAAGAGCAAGTTAATCTTGATTTGATCCCTGAAGAAAAGGAAAGATTAGATAAACTAAATCACCTCCATTATTCAACAACTACCGGATCTTAGGCCAAATTCCAGTTTTAACCTAACACTCTTTACTTTTCGAGCATAAAAAGAAAAGATGTTCATAGTTCTCTTTTTGGTCCCCACAAATACCACAAGTCAATGGACAATCCACCCCTTTGTCTTTAAGTATAACTCTTGTTGGGACACAATGTTTACACAGTCTCTACATAGTTTCTTATTCTATGTGGAGCCTGCAACTTCCAAATCAGATTCCATCTCTTATCAATCCTTATATGAGAAGTCTCAATAGCCTCGTTAATGCAGTAACGGTACACGCTATGCACAGAGAATCTACCATTCTTTTCCAGATTCGAGATTAATCTGTCTTCATGGACCACCTCAAATAACGGGGTATTGAGAACCTTAGTAGCGCCTTCCTCCCCTAACAACGAGTGAATCAAGTTTGCATGCCACTGTTTTCCACTCGTACACATCAAGTTCGACACTCTAAGATTCTCCATCATCTAATCAGAAAGCCACTTTTAACCCCAAACTGGGATATCCTCTCCCGAACCAATACTCCATTTATACCCTCTACTCACCACAAATTTAGCACTTTAGATACTACGCCATACATAGCTAGGATTGTGACCAATAACGAAATCAAGAAAATCACACTTAGGAAAATACCTTGCCTTAAGCAAACGAGTCACCATATTGTTAGGATTTTACATAAAACTCCAAGCCTGCTTGCTCAACATGGTATAGTTAAAAGCAATCATGTTTTTGAAACTCATACCGCCATCCGACTTAGCATATATAACCGATCCCAAGAAAGCCAATTTATGCCTCTTGTATATTCTCTCTTATGACCCCACCAGAACGAATTCATCATTTTCTCAATCTCATCAATTAAAGAAGAAGGTAGTAAACATATACTCATAATATAGGAAGGAATAAATTGAAGTACAAATTTGATTAGAACCTCCCTTCCTGATTGAGATAGACTTCTACTACTCCAAGAATTAATCTTTTTACAGATTCTATCTTTTATGACCTTGAAGGTATCTTTCCTATTTCTAACAATCATGGATGGCATGCCAAGATACTTCCATGTACCTTACACCCGTTGAACCAACAAAATATCTGCTAACTCATTCTAATAAATGGGATCCACATTTCTACTACAGAAGAATTCAGATTTTTGGAACATATGCAACATTTATTTCCATGTCATTTTTAATTGTTTTTTATTTGATATTTTATGATTAATTTTATTTTAATAAGAGTATAAATGATTATATTTATATAAAAAAACAAAAAAATCACAATAAATTTTTAATTATTTTGTTTCCAGAAAATATACATTTTTAATTATATATTATTTTTTGGAATTTTTAAGAGCAAATCAATTATATTATTTTTGAAGATGAAGAACGATTATAATATGAAGTAGAGTATTTTATACTATAATTGACTCTATGATAATGGCCTAGCATGCCTGCAAATGATAATATGACGGTATGATCCAACAATCTGAGCTGAAAATATCTTCTGTCAACTACTATTGACTTCGCATCCTAGCACAAAATCAACAAGCAATATCATCATACTTTATAGCTTTACCATCTCCATTAACCAATTGCAAAGCTTTAATTTTATAATGCTCCCTTGAAACATTGATGGATAATAATTTGTGATCACACAACTCCTGAACATTTACACTCCAACAGCTCCCTAAGCATATTGTTGTGCCAAAAGACCAGAAATATAACAAAACCCTGCAAACAAATGGACTGGAACGACGACACCAATAAGGATAACAACTACAACACTAAGTGAAGAAGGCTACAACACCGCACAACGAGCAACACATAAAATGCTTGATGACAGAAAGGTCATACTAGACATGGACACTAAAACTTGATACAAACAGCTATTCTAGGCCAACACATTAAAAACACCAGCAGAGGCTATAGTTTGATGATCCAGATAGAGCAATTAAACAATTAATATATTCAAACGAGGTATACCCATCAAAAGCAATTCAAAAGTTACAATTACATATTATCTTACTTCAAGTGGTCCTTCCAAGATTCATTAAATACAAAGAAAATTTACAGATTCACATTTAAAAATAATGGAGAAACATGTTACTTAATAGTTGTTAACTCCAATGTCAGAAAAAGCAAGCATGTCTTTGAATAATAAGGAAGAGGCTCAAAATATTAAAATCAAACCAGGTCGTAACAAAATCTGTAGAGAAACACCGCTGCACAACAACCTTTTTATCTCTTTTGTTTGCAAGACGACGAGTGATCAATTGTCTCTCGTGAAACAATAACAATCTATTCAAATCATGTACGCTATAAGATGATATAATTGATGATTTAGTTACCTATATATTTGAACTTGTTTCGCCTTCCTTCACTAACATTTGGTCCCATTCTCTACGGCAAAACAACAAACACCGTCTCTTCAATAAACTTGAATCAGTAAAAAAACATAATTTGTATATCCACTAAAGGTTGTTCCTTTTCAATACTCAATGATTCAACATACCGAGTTCGTTATGGATATAAGGTTTCAAAATCTAATGAGAGTTATTAAAGCCAAAAATCATGCATATAATATTACCTTGTTTATATACCAGGAGTAACAGAACCACCAGGTGAATTTATAAACAACTTGCTTTCTTTCGTAGAGTTATTTGTTTTTGAACCTTCCCAACCATATCAATCCAACATTAACAAAGTTCTTTCATGGATAAACTTTGATTATGCAGCAGGCATAATATCTAACCAAACCACCATTCACAATAGCAACAACAAAAATCATGATGATGATGTTTACAGGTTCTACGATTAAATTGGTACTTGTAAAGTCGGTGCAAATACAAACAATCAGGTCAAAATAGAAAAAAAAACTCAAATAAAATAAAAAGTGATAAAAAAAACTCAAAATGCTTCAGATAACATACCATCGAACATCCAGAGCATAACCCACCTGCAGATTTGTTACGAAAAACCTAAAAAACAAAACGTTAGAGATATATCTATATAAATCGATTCAGAACCAAAATAACTGCAATCACTTCGATTAAATCTTACTAAATGATGAGAACCGGTGACGATAATACGAAGATAGATGTTTTAGCATCCATGTAAAGATAATGAGGGAAAAAATCTCATAACTTTTCTTCCAACACATTCCAATCTGTCATCACGGTAGTGGGTTGATCAAGATACCATTATTTTGCTTTTCCTATTAAAGAATGTAGGAACAATCTTTTGAATAGTTGCTTTTCTTAATTCTCGTCCACTCCGGCCGCACCGGCTATCTCATAAAACTTTGTAAGATGCCCAAATGGATCTTCATGGTCCATCTTTGTAAAAGGATTACCATACAAGATCTAGAAAATCTCACTCTTCATTTCTGCATGTCGTCCATTTGTAAAATTACGCGTGAATTGTGTATTGTGTCTTGGACTGTTGGTACATGGTGTTGAAACGGGTGGAGGTGGTGGTGGATTCTCTTCCGTGATCGGTATGAAATGTGGCGGTGGAAGTGTTGTAGAAGTAGAACTTTCTCCTTGCACTCTTCGTTCTTTGTCAAGTTGCCTCCTCAGTCTAGTCTTGCTATTTAACTTCCTTGCGGTTCTTTCAATCTTAGGACCAAAAAGAAGTTGGTCCACAAGAAGTTTTCCTCGCATAAACAGAGTATGCACAAACTTAACCAAACAAATTAACAAGTATAAGAAAACGTTATACAAGCCTAAAACTTCACAACTATTACAATGTTTGTAATATCAAATAACAATCCCCAGCAACGACATCAATTTGTTAGAATATAGGTGGAATAGGGTTTTTTTATCGTTCCACAGAAATTGTTTATAGATATTACCATTGTTCTACATTCGTAATCGTTTTAAGCTTATCGTAACAAAAGGGGTTGTTTGAGGGTAATGTTTCGTTTGCATAAGTTCTAAATTGGAACTGTAAAAGTATCGGTTTTGAAAGGTTTAGTAAAACATGCCAAGATTAGGGTTCGATAAACCTAATTGCATGCATAAAATCAATAAAGTCGATGAACTCATTTAGATCATAAATACAATCACATATCCTCTCAATATGTTTATCTCTAACACATATTGTAAGATTTACCATTTTGATCATTTGATGATCTCTTACTTAAACTATCAAAATGATAATATTCAAGTTCAATATTTGTAAACATCAAATCTTATAACTATCTCTAGCCTATTTTCATTGATGGATGAAAAACCTAGGTAAAGAGTTGGAACACATTTCTCAATTATGATTGTCGCTCCCTAGATTTCCCTCCTGGTACAAACGCGAAAGTGGCGCGGAAAAGAGGTAGAGTCGCCAGCCAGGCATTTTTATCCCGAAAGAACGGGAATGGTAATGTTGCACAAACCAAAGAAAAGAAAAGGAAGGACATAGGTCCTACGAACCAAAGAAACTGGGCTCGGGAGTCGGTTACGGCCTGGGAAGGTATTAGCACCCCAAATCATCTGCCGTACCCGACGGGATCCACGCTTGCAAAGAAACTGTTTCAAAGGGTGAAGAAATGAAAGCTGCTGCAAAACTGAAACTGAAACTGGATAAGAAAAGAAAAGAAAGGGGAAAAATGTAGGGAAAATAAAAGAGTATGCTCGAACAGGCCCTACCCCGCTGCCTACGTACCTCACTGGACATGAGGATCAGAGTCACCGTAGTTCCCCTAACTAGGGGTGGAAAAGATTGCTTGTGTCTTAAGGCTTGAACTGCCTATGTCAATGCTCAGGTGTTGCAGGCTCGGACGACGAGTGCGTAACCGTCTTGCAAAGTGACAAGTAGGAGCAACTTCGTACAATGAGAGTGAGGGTGATGAGAAAAGAAGTCCCGAAGGAGAGACACTTATTGTTTGTCCAGTGTTTTTTAGGAGTTTTCGACTTTGAAGTTTGCATAGGTAAGTGTACCTAAGTCTTACTCAATAGGATGTGTACTTCTTACATCATCTCGAAATGGAATGCGCAAGAGGCACACCTAGCTATGGAGGAAATCCACAAATCTAGTCCCTAAGAGGAAGGCTCAGACACACTGGCATACTCTCATTTATTAAGTGTTTTAGTGGTTTTTGGTTAAAAAGTGTTTTTTATGTTTTCTTTGTGAAGTAATCTCATGCTAAGACCTATCCACCACAAGGGATATCCTACACCTCGCCCCGGAACGGAACGCGTGCAAGTATCTCACAGCAAAGTCTCGTGTCACATGAGAAGACTCGTCATTTATTAAAGTGACTTGAAGTTAAGTTTGAAGATGAGAAGAGAGAGCACCAAAAGGATCTCAAAGGTAAAAATATAATGGGGAAGAATAATCCTAATATTATCATGCATGGGATTCCTAGGTTATTATGGTTTGAATTCTATCCTAATGAAGAGGAATGAAAGAAGAACAAGAAAGGAGCAGAGAACGCTAGAAGACAACTTACTTCTCTAAGAAGATAAGTTGTTTCTAAAAGGGGAGGAGATGAAGTTAATCACGAGATGGCATAAGGAACATCACAAAGATAAATGAGAAAACAAAAATAAAGGATGAGATGAAGACTTGAAATGTGGATATCATCCACACTTCACTTACCATGAGCCCCTACAAGGAAAGATTAGTGAATCGCATAAGCATAAGATGAAAATAAGAATATTCAAACAATACGCACACCAAATACGAAGATCACAAATCAACCCAATCAATAAGTCAGTACCTCAACCCTATAGGTGACCTATAACAACTACTAAGCAAACCTAATAGGATGGCATAAATGCCTTCCTCAAACTATGTTAGAAGGAGGGAAGAAATAGGCACGAAAAGAGACTTAAGAAGCAAGGCACCAACCAAATACCAATGAACATGAGAAAATTATGAAAATAAAACTCTAAAGTCAACAAATAGTAGCAAACAATGTTTCAAAATGTCTCTCAAAAATTCACCATGAAACTCCACCAAATGATCGCACAAAGTCGCTTAGGAATAATTAACGAAATCACACAAATATGACTTACAAAACTATAGATAAAATGAGGTCAAAAATATAAAAAAAAAATTTATGTACTTTTCTAAGTCAATGAAATGATGCAAAAAGAACGGAGTCAAAATGTTAATTGAGGTGGAAGAAATAAAATCTACAAGTTAATGCGTTAATGTGGAAATTAAATGAAAAAGGAAATTAAATGAAAATCTAAATAAAAAATAAAAAATTAATAAAATAAGAAAATAAAAGTTTGAAAAATCTCTAAAATGAGTTAATATGCTAACATAAATTTTTTGGGAATTTTCTAAAGTGTTTTGCATTTTTTTTCAGAATTAAAAAGGAAATTATGTAAAAAGAAATTAAAAAACAAAGACCAAAAAAAGGGGGGCTAATTAGTAAATATGCAGTTGAAATGAGGATTGGGCCTGCAAGGAGGGGTGTAAACAGCGAAACAAATGAGGCCCAAAACGCATTAAAAAGACTTAGGGAAGAAGGTAGGCTTGCGGTCAACAGTTGACCAATTCTGGATCGTTGATTCAATGACTTCCCCAAGTAATCGCATCACCCGGTTGCGGGACGTAGGCCTATGATGCTTAGAGTTCATACGCGCATGGACGAGAATAACAAAAGCTTGCTACCTTATCCCGAAATCTCTGCAACTTATCCTCTTAATATTCTTTTAATATTTCATTAAAATTTCCCATGAACTCTTAATATTACAAATCTTATCATTATTCTTACAAACACAAAGCAGTGAACAAAGAAAAATAAGCAAAACAAAACAACTCCCTCCTTCTACACACACGCATCGCTCTCCTCCTTCTCTCTCAAATCTCGCCGCCGCACCATTCATGATCTTCCTCTCTCCATACGTTCTGCTTCTTCTTCTTCAACAAACTTACGTCGCCGAAGCTTCGCCGGACACCACCACCAAATGTCGAAACAATAACACGAAACCTCAGCACAAATCCCTACTCAAGACACTCCCTCGTCACAAATCCGGACTCCAAAAACCTTAAAAGAGTAACTAAGCGGCCAAATCGCAAAAACAGAAACAAAGGTAGATAACAATGATGCAATCAACAGTTATATTCTGAAGAGTTTTGATTAGTACACCTGTTAATCGAAATCGTAGAGGACGAAACCGCAGTAAAAATTTGCTCACAAGCTTTCCTTATTTCCTCTGCGAATCTGATTAGGTTTTTTGCCAAAATACGGAATCGATGGTTGATGATGATGATCATGTGCGATGCAGATTGATTGTTGAGATCGAAGAAGGATTTGACGTGAATTCGAGGGAGAGATCGCGTGAGCTTGATGAAGAGTTATGAAGGTGATAATGAAGCCGACGTCACGATTCACGAAGAGCGATGACATCGATCCGGTTCAATTACTGAGACAGATGAAGATCTGCTCATATCGATGGAGTTGATTGAGTTGAGATTGATGAATACTCGATTCTCATTCGATGGATTTCTGAAGATTTGTTTGATTCAAGGTGCATCTGACTTTATGAATGATGAAAAGTGATTTGTGAGGAAGATTAATGAAGCTTGCGAGTTGTGAAATTGATGAGGAAGAGGGAGTTCATTATTTGGTATCGGTCATGAAGGATGACTGATGATTCTCACTTCATTTTCTCTCATTTCATTTTCTGCTGGTCCCATGAGGAAGATGGAATATTTCATGAAGAAGTTTTATTATGATTTTTTTAAAAATGATTTCTCCTCTTCTTCCTTTTTTGGTAACCTAATTCTGTTATCACCTTTTTGTTATTATTTTTTTTTTCTTTTCATGAGTTCAGCATGATCTCTCATTTTTGTAATTTTTCAATCCTCGCGTTTTATTTGATGCCACACTGCGTTTTGAGCTTCACAAAAATATCATGCTTGCTGTGTGCGTGTGTATCATTCTGTTTTAGTGGAGTCTGTACGTTTGCAGAAGAATGTGGGGTATGGAAAAAAAATGGGGTCAAGTTATGTTGTGGAAAATTGGTTGCGGAATTATCATTTTTTTGTGTGTTTTCAATATTTGTTGATGTGGTGATGTACCATGAGGATAGTGTCCTTGCGAAAATGTGTGAACTTTTGTGGTGGGGTCACAGAAAATTGGTTTGTGTGTAAAACCAAGGCTTCAAGAGACTTGAACTTTCTTTTTATAATTAAATGAATGTAGTAATGGGTTTAGATAATAAAAAAAATGGACTTTGGTTCTAATGAATGGATTAAGTAGAAAAATAAAATAAATGAGATGTGGGTTTGAAATTGAATAATGACATAGGTAATTAGAAATGACTTAAAATATAGAAAAATGGGATGGACCATAAAATGGATATCGACAAATGATTTAATTTGGATAAATGGAATTTGAACGATTATCACTAACACGAACACAACCATGAAATCTTGGTTTTCCAACTCGAAACCAAACTTGCACCACTGCCACAAAAAACCACTGATTAAGAATGACACAGCTACCGCTGAACAATTTGTAACTAAAATAAACCATATAAATCAATCATCATCTGAATCTCTGATCACTTCAAATTCGTCTGAACCAAATCTCACAATAAGTTGACCCTGGACGCACACTGACTGAGAAATAATCTTGAGAAAGATAACTTGCACTGAAGGAAATATCATGATATTTTGACCAAAATTAGGTCAACCATTCATCCGAATTGAATCGCGAACTGAACAACCACACCTGAAGCGAAATCACTGCTAGCTCTATGCAATGTTATGTATGTTATGCTTCACATTTTTATGTTAATGATGCAATACGAAATATGAAAATGATATGCTAAATGCTATGAGAAGAGAGGGCACATTTGAGGTGTTACAACTGCCCCTATTCAAGCAACTGTTAATCTGAAAAGGACGAAAGCATCAGTTGTCGTCCGTTCAAGATAAAATGTGATTGAATTCCAAAAAGACCCTGAAATTTGCACTCTGCTGGAGAATAAGAGAAAAGGGAAATAAACCCAACCAAAGAAGAACTACTGCAAAACTTGATGAGGTAACAAGTAACTAGTAACCAAGAAGATGTATTTTAAACGATGCCAGGTGACTACTGGCCTGCCACAGCGACTGTGGACTTTAATGGTATTATAATATCGAGCGATTTACAAACCAGACAAGATCAAACGATCTGCCAAGGAAATGGTATCAAGCGATCCATTACCAAGAAAATGAGCACAACTCAAACAACGAGGAGTAACATCAAGCGATTTACAACTCGGATAAGATCAAGTGACCTGCTAAGGAAATGGTATCGAGCGACCCATAACCAAGAAGACAAGAACGTAATATCAAGCGATTTACGACTCAAGCAAAGAGGAGTAATTTTCAAGCGATTTACAACTCATCAAGATCAAGCGATCTGATAGGAGAATGGTATCAAGCGATCCATCCCCAATAAGTCCGTGGACACGGGACAAATTGATCAATATAATATTGGTTGATTTGAGAAAAGATAACAACTCTGCAAGTGAATATCATATAGTGACAATATTGCATCTTCTGGACTAGTTGACTGCTTGAAGATCAACCCAAGAGGATTTTACAGGAGACACGACATCCAAAATGCCCAAGTGTCTTCAAACGCTTAGAGATTCGTCGAATCTTGACATAACTTCCCCAGACTGCATAGATTGTGGAAGAATTTGTCTCGCAAGGGTTCCTAAAAAACCTCATATCCCATATGAGATATTACGCACCGTATTCTGAACCCTGGATATGTCTATCACTTGTCAAGAGGGAAGAACACCTCGTACTTCTGAAGAAACTTCAATCTCGCTTTCAAGTTCAGCCTGAAACTGTTACCTGTAAGCACAAAGATATGCACATCTGCCTCGGGCATAAATGAATCCAGTGTGGTTGAACCTTGATGATATGATTTTGATTTTTTCTTTTTGACAGACTCACTGGATATCAACTCAAGGGTCAAAGAAGTGAAGAATATGTTATCGACTCGAGGTCGTAAGAAACAGAAATATCGACTCAAGGGTCGAGGTAACAAAAGCAACAATATCGACTCGAGGACCAAGAAAACGAAAGCAACAATATCGTCTCGAGGGCCAAGGAAAACGAAAGCAACAATATCGTCTCGAGGGCCAAGGAAAACGAAAGCAACAATATCGACTCGAGGGCCGAGGAAACAGAGACAATGATATCGACTCGAGGGTCGAGGAAAATAAGGTAATATCGACTCGAGGGTCGAGGAGAACAAAACAACATCAACTCGAGGGTTGAGGAAACAAAGACAATGATATCGACTTAAGGGCCGAGGCAACAAAGACAATGATATCGACTCGAGGGTCGAGGAAAATAAGGTAATATCGACTCGAGGGTCGAGGAGAACAAAGCAACATCAACTTGAGGGTTGAGGAAAGGATAATTACAACATCAACTCAAGGGTCGAGAAAACGAAGGCAATGATATCGACTCAAGGGCCGAGGGCAGTGCAAGCAATGACATCGACTCAAAGGTCGAGAAACAGAGGTGACAATATCGACTCAAGGGTCGAGAAACAGAAGCGATGATATCGACTCAAGGGCCGAAGAAAACACCAATGTCGACTCATGGGTCGAAGAAAATCGCAACGAAGATTGTCACACTCAACCTGAAGTGAGAGGCTGGACACATATAGATGCTAACTGGTCATGGTTGAGGAGATGCCAACATAAATTGAACTTTAACCTTGAAGATGCCGATGACTACTAGACTTTAGCCGTGTATGATGATCAAATGAAAAAACCATAACGACTGAGGAGAAATTCTCTGATCAGGGAAACACGCTTCACGTGCCCTACTGGGATCAATCATCAGACGTTCATTCTGGGAACTGCCTTGCATATTGTAAGATTGTCTCAAGAGGATTTTACAGAAAACCTAGCATCTGAAATGCTTCAGTGTTTTCAAACTCTTGAATATCTCGAAGTAACCACCTCAAATTGTATGGTCCATGAAGGAAATTTCCCCAAGACCTTGTATCATAATGAGGTGTACTGCCCTAGTACGAGCCTTGCTTTGGAGAAAACACCCAAGCTAACTGCTCTGTGAGAGATTTGAATCTTGAAGTGATTGCCCCAGTTTGGATGGAATTTGAAGAGATTGATCGACGTTATTGCCCCGGATTGGCTGCATTTAACCCAAATGGTTGGAAAAGTCCCTATTCAACGAAGTTTCTTGGAAAATGCCCCTTGACATGAATGTCCTTCAGAAGTTTCGGACTTCTCAACTTGGCAAGATTAAGCTTCTGGACTGAGGTTCCATATGTGAACTTCTTTGATGCCAAACAAATGTATGCAAACAGAAAATGTTTTAATTTGAGAATGAAAATTCTAATGCAACACATGTTAATCCCGAAGCTTTTATTGAAAAGATGTCGCAAACCTTTGTGAGCGACTCATGGGTTAAGATACGACATGTATTTTTTTTGAAAGAAAACATGCACATGCAATACCAACAAAGATATTTTAGCATTACTCATAGGAGTCGGGAACATTATCTTGTGGTAGTACACTCTCAAATTAACCCTGTTTCAGTTAGGACTTTTGAGGGTTGTATCGTGTCCTGGTTCATAGTTCTAGAACACAAAGGATATAGGCTCAAAGTTTATTTTGTGCCCACCCATATTCGTGATGTCCTTCCATTCCTATGTTTAGCTAGTTTTTTTGCAAGCGCTCACCCTTCCTAAGGGTTTTGTGATGGTTGAGGAACCAATGACTCTAACGGCTTAAACACCATTGAGGTTGTTGGAGTAATAGTCACCCCCATTATCTTTGTCTTTTGTGTATGTATCACACGACTTGTTTTTCTTAAGGATCTTCCTTGTGCAATCCTTTTTGTCTTTCGCTTTTTCATTCTTTTGCTTATCCCTAACTTTTTCCTGGACTAATTCTTGTGAGTTTTTTACTTTGAAGTCTAGCAGGATGCCCTAACTTTTGCCTAAGTTGTTTGTTTTCAAGTTTCGACTTAGCGGGCTTTTTTATTTATTTCTTTTTTCCTTTTTTTTTTCTGAACAAATCGTGTGACACTACTTGTCTTGATTTCTTTGAAAGGGTTGTAACTGTCTCACTTTTAGTTGATGAGGGATAACCATTGTGGTTTCCGGTCTTTAGGCCTCATGATGTGGTATAACCATTGTGGTTTCTAGTCTTTGTACCTCTTGATGTGCTGGAAGGAAAGGTAACGAATCCTCAAATACACTCCTTTGTGAAAGTCTGAACGCTTGGTCCAACTAGCTGACACCTACCCTGTCCCGGGTTAAATGTAAGGGTTTTTTCGTGTGAAAAGAAACTCCTACTTCTAGGCTCAAAAGGGTTAACGAGGGTTTATCTCCCTTATATCTCCGGTGTTTGGGAATTTGAAAAAAAGCCTGTACATCATCAATAGGGTCTTATTCAAGAGCACACAATTGGAGATTTTTGCATTTTTGTTTCGTCATCCTCCATCACAGAGTTTAAGAACAACAGTTGGTATTGCAATGCACACATGAAATTGTAAGTAAAATACGAATGAATTACTTCAAGAAAAACATGTGAATTTCATTAATGAGCATTCAAAAAGCAAACAAGTTTCATGCAAGCATACAAATGTTCAAACAAACATATAAAAGCTACAAATGAAAATGCAGTAAAGAAACTGAACATTGCCATCATTGAGGAGACTTGACTCCGTCTGGACCTGTTGATCTTGAATACCTTCATTGATCAGCAACTTTTCCTGATGAGATTTGCAGTCTTCAATCAAATGGCCACATGCCCTGAACCACACTTCATTCCCAATTATTCTGACCTGAAGCTTTCGACGTTCAAACATTGACACGAGACGTCTGAAGAAGAAAAGTAACACTGAGATACAAAGTTGACACATAAGTTTGCTTGGAAAGACCTAACGATCTTCTGCCTACGTATCTCCATTGACCAAAGACCAATGAAGAATCAGAGAGACGTAGTTCCCCTCAACAGGGATGAAATGCAGTACATAAACTAACCATCCTCACAACCGCTCTTCATAATCAAACTGAGAATCACCTTCACATCTATCCTCAATAGTTTCCTCAATAACATGAGCTGACGAACCCACCTGACCAAGCGAAGAATTGTTAACTTGAATTCCTTGAGGCGTCACTGAAATCAACCCAGACTCAATCAAATCCTGAACCTTATCCCTGAGAGGCTTTCATTCTTCAGTTGAATGCCCTGGTGCATTGCTATGGAATCCACATCGAACATTGGGATTAAAACTTAGTGGGTATGGAAAAGGCACCGGACCCGGTTTCTTTGGCACTATCAATCCACTATCTATCAGGCGTGGAAGTATCTGACTATATGACACTGACAATGGATCAAAGTACCTCTTTGGTTTCTTAGTGTAGTAACGATGCCTTTGCGGAGCATATTTCTGTTAGCATGGTCATTGTTGGTACTGAGGAGGATCACTATTCAATGACATCTGACAGACAAATTCAGAAGCTTGCTGACTCTCAGCAGTTGAAATGCACGGGTACTGTTGATAAGTCAATGGAGTTGAAGGATCTTCCCAAATTGCATCAATCACATCCTTTCCTTGGGAGCTGACAAAAGATTCATTCTCTTCAGCTGAGCTATCTGAAATGCCTTGGATCTTTCCCATCTTGATAAAGCTCTCAATGCATTCTCCAACTATCACCAAGTCAGAGAAACTTGACGTTCCACTGCCAATCAACCTCTCCAAGTACGGTCCTTGAAAGGTATATATGAAAAGATAAACCAATTATTTGTCTGATAGCGGTGGTTGCACACGAGCAGCTACTTCTCTCCACCTCTGGGCATACTTTCTGAAAGATTCACCATCCTCTTGGGATAAACCTTACAAATCCATGCGGCTAAGAGCCCTGTCAAGATTGTAGTCATACTGCTTCACAAAGGCATTGGCTAGGTCTGACCATGATTGGATACGACTGCTCTCTAACTGCATGTACCAACTCGATGACGCCTCACTCAGACTGTATTGGAAACAATGAATCATCAATTTGTCATTTTGCTCATATGAGGTCATCCTTCTGCAAAACCTCGCCAAATGTTGCCTTGGACAACTATCCCCTTTGAACTTTTCAAACTTTAGTACTTTGAACTCTTGAGGTATTACAAGGCCGTGTACCAGACACATGTTCGCAGCACTTAGATCAACAACATTACAACTTTGAAGGGCTTTAATCTCTTCCTCCAACACGCGAAATATTTCTTCCCTCTCCAAAACTCGTGGATCTTGGATTCTCACCACCGGGATTGCCTCCTGGGAACCTGGCATAGTGAAAGCAAAATTGTGATAATCTGCAGCATCATTGGAAGAAAAATGTCCACTCCGGGCGACCAGACGCTCTTGAACATCTGGATTCTCAACAGGAATATGTGTATGCTGAGCTTGGGCGGAATTGCGGCCATCTTGCCTTGCCAAAGTCGTCATAGCCTCCAAAAGTTGGTCCCACTGATCTCTCATCAACACAATACTTGCAAGCTGGCTTTGCTCTCCAGGGTCCATGATCTTTCCAAAATATGCTTCAAGTCTGATACAAGAACTGGAGTCTCAACTGTGAAAGGTGAACAAAGAATATATGAGCCCTACCTGAGGAACAGAAGTGCAATGCAAATGCTATGATATGCCCTGTTCGGTTATTTTCGGGGAATATATCTATTTTGATTCATATTTTGATACAGGAAAATCCAACAACATAATTCAGATATGGGATCCTCGGAAATAACTGAACATGTATGCTAAAATGCTATGATGGCATGTATGCAGCTGACAAGTGATTAGGGATTGGTGTCTGTCTAGATACGGAACACCGAGCTGAGAACCAAGTATCTGATGATATATTTCCTCTGAATAATAACCATCTGATAAGAACTCAAAACCAAGGATCAAGAACTCCAGGATCATAATAACCAGATCAAACATAGAACACATTGATAATGAGGGGTATGTTGAGGTCAAGGGTTCCTGCAAACCTGTAAACCCCTCCCAATCTCACGGGTGTGCTCCGGGTCAAACATCACAGACTCTCAAAGCCGAATAGCAATAATACATTCACCATTTCCGAGAAATGGCTCATGACCAAATCAGGGAAACAGTTTGGCATTATGTACTACTCAGGGAGGTCTCAGCGTGAGTCCAAAAAAAGCATCCCTTATAAGTCCCCAGCTTCGAGCGCTGAAATCGAAAAATGATAGTACATTCAGCCTGTAGGATACATTACTATTGTCATACGACCAGATGTTTTGACTGAGTTCCTATAAGAGAACCAGGCCATCCTATGCGAGTCCCCAGTGGACCCTCGGGTGCGAATGTGTTTGCTACAGAATGTGGTCTGCCACTGTCACCACTGGAGAGGGTTGTTTCCACCAAGGTTCTCAATGACCGGTCCCCAGATGCACATAACTATCATGGTCCTATCCCAAAGTGGAGGAAATCCCCACACAAGATATTTCCAAGACGGTCGCAGTCTGGGTGTGAAACACATCGCCACTCATCATGCCACATACGAGTACAACGTGTCCATGTGTAACACCCCAAATTTGCCCTCTTCTGTTTTAAGCATCATCATCATACCATAGTCTTCATAAGCATATCATATTCTTGGCATTATTACATGGAAAGAGGAGGCATAACATTCTCATGACCTAGCATTAGGCATATGATCATCTGTGGAGGGATTTGAAGCATTTCAAGCTATAACAAGAGGCCCAATGGATTTTTCCAAGTCCTATGGGGAGTCTACATTGCATTCACAAGCTCAAGATCATTCACAAAAGCCCAGGAGGTTGGAGGATTATCAGGGGATTCAAGCTAGGGCAAGCTCTTACACAATGTTCCCAAATTAGGGTTTGAGTTTCAAGCATGAAAACTTTGTGACTTTGGCCATTTCATTTGGGCAAAGTCTTTCATATGATAAGAGGAACCTAGGGATGAAATTTGGTGAGAAAACTCCTTGTGGAAGTCAGGCATTTCTTCAGTTGCTTGTAAAGGAAGAAATTGGTCAACTGTGCATTCTAGAAGTCAACTGTGGGAATTCAAAGGGTCCAACCTTATTTTTCAAGTCAAGGGATGTTCTTATAACCTTAGAAGAGGTTTGGCAAAGTCAAAGATCAAGAATCAAAAGGTTTTAAGGAGTTTTCCATTTTTGGCATGTGATTGGTCATGGAAGTTTCTAATTTTGGTAACTTTTTGCCCTAATTTTCAAAGCCACATAACTTGGTGAAAAAAGCTTCAAATGAGTTGCCATCAAACATGAAAGTTGAAGATTAAGTTCTCCCATTTTTAAAAAGTACAAGTGCATTTTCATAGCCCTTATGGATTGGGAAATAGGCCCTTCGAAAGTTACTTGAATTTTAGGGCATGGCATGAATTTCAAGTTTGCTTCAAATGCAAAAGCTCATGAATATCATTTTCAAGTTGTTTCATGATCCAAATAAGATCATACTCTTATAAGGCGTTGCATAAGGTTTGTTTTGCTCCAAAAATACCATAAAATTCGTGCATGAGATGTAGTGTATTTCACAAAAAAGCAAAAATGCATGATCATGAGAAAAGCATGACACCAACATCTGAGGGGCGGGATCATTTCATCATGAATCAAAGGCTGGGATGAGAGTTTAACATGTGCAAAGGGGAATCAAAATGCACGAGTAAATGGATCATTCTCATTCTTCATGCAAATATCCAAAACAACCCCTATCACACAACTCATGCTATCACTCACCACAAAACCCTAATCAGTGTAATGTGTGCATGATATAAAAGCTAATCATACCCTAAATGAAAGCTAGCACTCTCTCATTTCTAAAATCCAAAGTTTCATGCACAAGAGCAAAAGTTTTCGAATCTCTCTCCCCAAGCCACACCTCTCTCATTTCTCTTCATATTCTTCTTCTACAAGCTTCAAGGATCACATTTCTCTCATCAATCAAAGCTGAAAGTGAAGAAACAAGAAGTTGCAGTTCAGAGCAGTTTGCTTCGAAGTTCCAAATCCAGGTGTTCTCAAGCTTCCTCTTGCATTTATTTTGCAAGAGGAGATCCAGATAAGCAATTCTACACCCTCAGGAGGGATTTCTTTTAAATTTCCAGCTCTGCAAGCTCAGGTAACTCACTGAATTCGTAGATCTGGATGTTTGTTTTTAGATGTGCTTTATGATCTATGTGTTGTACTGATTACTATGCACTCTTTGGATTTGATTTTGATGCATTATTGAGTGAAATATGTGGATTCAAAGTTTGATGTATGATTTTGTTTTGCTTCGATCCGGTTGGTGTGGTGATCTAATGAGAAATCTAAGTTCATTTTTGGATTCAGTGAGGTTTGTTTGCTTGATCTGGACAGTTTGAATCATTTCTGTTTTGTTTTGTTCTTGGTTTGAATTTTCCGGTGCCGGAGCCCTAGCTCCGGTCACCGGATTCTGGAAATTGGATCACCTGAGCTCAATGAAGAAGATGCACGCAGGCCTTTGGATATTTCATCTGGACGGTTCCAATGGTGACAACACATTAATGCCACACCCTCCCTTGCACGTGTTTTATGTTTTATATTTTCATCTGAATTAATCATTTTGTTTCGCACACACCATAACTAATATGCACTCACACACTCTGTCCAATGAATGTGAGGACTTGGTTTAATGAATGACTAGATCCCACGCGTTTATTTGATCCATTGGTTCGTCATTTTTCCTGAATTATTTGAATATCCATTATAATTATTGTGAGTTGCGCTGAGACTGAGTGGGCCTCCATTGTTATTCGTCCCCCCATGCGTTGAGGCCCATGTAAAATGAACTGAATTTACTTGCTGAGTGCACCCCCTGGCCTGGTTGTTTTTATTTTATTTATTTTTATTTTCATTTTATTTCTAGTTTGATTTTTAATTTTTAAAAATAGAAATAGGTCTTCAAAAATTATAAAAAAATCCAGGAATGGTTCTTTTAGTTTTCTTTAATTTTTGGTTTTTTTATTTTCCATTTATTTTTATTTGTCACGTAGAAATTAATTGTTTCTTTTAATTAATTGATTTTATTTCATTTTTAAGCATGTTGGTTTGTTCATTTTCTATCTTGGTAATTATTTTGAATTTTTAGATGATTCGTTTTGCTCTAGATTCATGATGAGATGTAGTTTGTTGATGCTTTTTGTCCTGATTTTTAGAAATTTGCTCAATTAATTGTGGTCTCTAACTTGTGCATGAAGCTTTCAAACCCTAATCCATGTTTGAACCCTCATTTGAATGGCCAAGCTTCTGAATCTGATCCTCTCCTTTTGGCATGTTGATATTGTATGATTGAAGATCATTTGTGCAAGTTTGTGGAATTTTTGCATGTATACTTGAATTGATTTGAATTTTTGTTCCTTACTTGTTCCCTTTTGCTTCTTTTAGGTCATATGGTTACTCCTTAGCTTAGAAGGGCACTTGTGCCAACTTCTTTAGGTTGTTTAGAGCCATCTTAGGTTATTGATACCCCTCTGGTCTTGAGTTTGTGTTTGTACCTTGGAAAAGTTTGTGTTTGGTTGTTCTTGAAGTTCATTCACACTTATGCATGCTCACTTCACTTCCTTTGTTTCTTTACTTCTCATGATGTACATATTTGACTTTGTGTGCTTCTTCTCCTCATCTTACATGATCCTTAGACACTTTCTTAGCATGTTAGGGTTCTGGTCTTGCACTTTGTGGTTTTGCTTTGACTATTTTGCTTTGTATCTTCTCATGTTTACTTTGTTTTGTCATGGTGATTCATAATACTTCATGTTAAGTTGTGTAGTTCTTTTCTCATTCTTGTGCTTTGAGTTTGCATTTGGCATTTGTGTTTATGACTTCACTTCTAGTTGTGTGACTTTGGTTTGACATTATGTTCATTTTGTGTTGCATTTTGTTCTTATGTCACTAACCATTTCAGGGGCTTTGGTAAGTAAGAGGTGTGGATGTGATTCCCACATCTCCAATTCTTATCTCTTCTCCTTTCTTCATTAATACTCTTATTTGTGATTGTTGGGGCTTAGGCCTTACTTCCTCCCTCTTCTATTCTTCATTCTTCTCTTGCTTTTCTTCTTTCTTCTCTTCCTTTAGGATAGTAAACCTCACTAACCTAGGATTTTCTATGCATGATAACAATTAGGATTCATTAGTCCCCATTAGACTTTTACCTTTGTGATCATTTTGTTTCTCTTCTCTTCTCATCTCAAAACCCTAATAAGACACTTAATAAAGATTGAAGTGATATCTTGAGCAATAGCCTTATCCCATGAGACGCTTGTAGTCTTCCCATCTTGGGATAGTACAAACTTGTCTTGTGATGTACAAGTCTGATCAGGATATCATCTTCACCAAGAAAATCATAAAATACACTTCTTCATTGTAAATACAAAAAAACACTTAATAAGTTAATGAGTTAGTGAGCTTAAGCCCTAATCTCTGGATTCAAGTTTTGGGGATCTTCTCCTTACTTGAGTGTGCTTGTTCTATTGTTCCATCTTGGAATGTAGTGACAAGTGCACATTCCATGGAAAAGAGCTTGAGTTCACTTTCTTGTGACACACTCATAAAAGATTCTAAAAAAACACAAACAAACAATAAGCGTCTTTCCTTCGGGAATTCTTTTCTCATCGCCTTCGCTCCGTACGTGAACTTGCTCCTACTTGTCATTTTGCAAGACGGTTACGCACTCGTCGTCCGAGCCTGCAACACCTGAGCATTGACATAGGCAGTTCAAGCCTTAAGACACAGGCAATCTTTTCCACCCCTAGTTAGGGGAACTACGGCGACTCTGATCCTCATTGTCCAGATGAGGTACGTAGGCAGCGGGGTAGGGCCCGTTCGAGCACAATCTTTATTTTCCCTACACTTTTCCTTTTCATTTCTTTTTAGCCCCTTTTTCCATTTCAGTTCCTTTTCTTTGCGGCAGCTTTCATTTCTCCACCCTTTGAGGCAGATTTCTTTGCAAGCGTGGATCCCGTCGGGCGGACGATCTGGGTGCTAATACCTTCCCAGGTCGTAACCGACTCCCGAACTCAGTTTCTTTGGTTCGCAGGACCCGTGTCCTTCCTTTTCTTTTCTTCTGGTTTGTGCAACATTACTATTCCCGTTCCTTCGGGATAAAAATGCCTGGCTGGCGACTCTACCTCTTTCCGCGCCACTTTCGCGTTTGTACCAGGATGGAAATCCGGGGAGCGACACCACGCTAATCCTATTATGCACTCAAGTCGAGTATTTGGCTTATCTCTCAGTAACAGTATCACCCAAGTCCCACCAAACAGAAGAAAACCAGTCTAGACAGTCCAGTATAATATGATTCATGGAAATAAAATACTGAAAACTGTAAATAAAGCTGTAAATAAAACTGTAAATAAAATAACAGTAAAATACACAGGCAACATCAAATAATCAACACCCAAAGAAACAAAAACACGCAAGCGCTAGGAGAGACTCTCAAGGGGAAACCAGAGATTCTGGGTTCGTTACCCAGCAAAGTCGCCAGCTGTTGCTCCATGGATTTCCATCCTAGTACAAACGCGAAATTGGCACGGAAAAGAGGTAGAGTCGCCAGCCAGGCATTTTTATCCCGAAAGAACGGGAATGGTAATGCTGCACAAACCAAAGAAAAGAAAAGGAAGGACACAGGTCCTACGAACCAAAGAAACTGGGCTCGAAAGTCGGTTACGACCTGGGAAGGTATTAGCACCCCAAATCGTTCGCCGCACCCGACGGAACAACGCTTGTAAAGAAACTGTTTCAAAGGGTGAAGAAATGAAAGCTGCTGCAAAACTGAAACTGAAACTGGATAAGAAAAGAAAAGAAAGGGGGAAAATGTAGGGAAAATAAAAGA
Source organism: Lathyrus aphaca (assembly GCA_963966055.1). Taxonomy (NCBI): domain Eukaryota; kingdom Viridiplantae; phylum Streptophyta; class Magnoliopsida; order Fabales; family Fabaceae; genus Lathyrus; species Lathyrus aphaca. Next base: position 227,577,205 of record OZ014520.1, on the reverse strand, counting down.
GTGTGCTCGAACGGGCCCTACCCCGCTGCCTACATACCTCACTGGACATGAGGATCAGAGTCACCGTAGTTCCCCTAACTAGGGGTGGAAAATATTGCTTGTGTCTTAAGGCTTGAACTGACTATGTCAATGCTCAGGTGTTGCAGGTTCGGATGACGAGTGCGTAACCATCTTGCAAAGTGACAAGTAGGAGCAAGTTCGTACAATGAGAGTGAGGGTGATGAGAAAAGAAGTCCCGAAGGAGAGACATTTATTGTTTGTCCAATGTTTTTTAGGAGTTTTCTACTTTGAAGTTTGCATAGGTAAGTGTACCTAAGTCTTACTCAATAGGATGCGTACTTCTTACATCATCCCGAAATGGAATGCGCAAGAGGCACACCTAGCTATGGAAGAAATCCCCAAATATAGTCCCTAAGAGGAAGGCTCAGACACACTAACCTACTGGCATTTATTAAGTGTTTTTGTGGTTTTTGGTTAAGAAGTGTTTTTTATGTTTTCATTGTAAAGTAATCTCATGCTAAGACCTATCCACCACGAGGAATATCCTACACCTCGCCCCGAAACGGAACGCGTGCAGGTATCTCATAGCAAAGTCTCGTGTCACATGAGAAGACTCGTCATTTATTAAAGTGACTTGAAGTTAAGTTTGAAGATGAGAAGAGAGAGCACCAAAAGGATCTCAAAGGTAAAAAATCTAATGGGGAAGACTAATCCTAATGTTATCATGCATGGGAGTCCTAGGTTAGTGTGGTTTGAATTCTATCATAATGAAGAGGAAGGAAAGAAAGAAGAACAAGAAAGGAGCAGAGAATGCTAGAAGATAAGTTGTTTCTAAAGGGGGAGGAGATGAAGTTAATCACGAGATGGCATAAGGAACATCACAAAGATAAATGAGAAAACAAAAATAAAGGATGGGATGAAGACTTGAAATGTGGATATCATCCACACTTCACTTACCATGAGCCCCTACAAGGAAAGATTAGTGAAACGCATAAGCATAAGATGAGATTAAGAATATTCAAACAATACGCACACCAAATACGAAGATCACAAATCAAGCCAATCAACAAGTTAGTACCTCAACCCTATAGGTGACCTATAACAACTACTAAGAAAACCTAATAGGATGGCATAAATGCCTTCCTCAAACTATGTTAGAAGGAGGGAAGAAATAGGCACGAAAAGCTACCTAAGAAGCAAGGCACCAACCAAATACCAATGAACATGAGAAAATTATGAAAATAAAACTCTAAAGTCAACAACCAGTAGCAAACAATGTGTCAAAATGTCTCTAAAAAATTCACCATGAAACTCTACCAAATGATCGCACAAAGTCGCTTAGGAACAATTAACGAAATCGCAGAAATATGACTTACAAAACTATAGATAAAATAAGGTTAAAAATATAACAAAAATATTTTTATGTACTTTTCTAAGTCAATGAAATGATGCAAAATGAACGAAGTCAAAATGTTAATCGAGGTGGAAGAAATAAAATCTACAAGTTAATGTGGAAATTAAATGAAAAAGGAAATTAAATGAAAATCGAAATAAAAAATGAAAAATTAATAAAATCAGAAAATAAAAGTTTGAAAAATCTCTAAAATGAGTTAATATGCTAACATAACTTTTTTTTGGGAATTTTCTAAAGTGTTTTGCATTTTTTTCAGAATTAAAAAGGAAATTATGTAAAAAGAAATTAAAAAACAAAGACCAAAAAAGGGGGGCTAATTAGTAATATGCAGTTGAAATGAGGATTGGGCCTGCAAGGAGGGGTGCAAACAGCGAAACAAATGAGGCCCAAAACGCATTAAAAAGACTGAGGGAACAAGGTAGGCTTGCGGTCAACAGTTGACCAATTTTGGATCGTTGATTCACTGACTTCCCCAGGTAATCGCATCACACGGTTGCGGGACGAAGGCCTATGATGCTTAGAGTGCCTGCGCGCGCGTGGAATTGAAAGCAAAAGGTCCTACCAGACGGTGACAAGTGTCACCGCCGGTATGGACGAGAATCACAAAAGCTTGCTACCTTATCCCGAAATCTCTGCAACTTATCCTCTTAATATTATTTTAATATTACAAATCTTATCATTATTCTTACAAACATAAAGTAGTGAACAAAGAAAAATAAGAAAAACAAAACAACGCCCTCCTTCCACACACACATCGCTCTCCTCCTTCTCTCTCAAATCTCGCCGCCGCACCATTCATGATCTTCCTCTCTCCATACGTTCTGCTTCTTCTTCTTCAACAAACTTACGTCGCCGAAGCTTCGCCGAACACCACCACCAAACTTCTAAACAATAACACGAAACCTCAACACAAATCCCTACTCAACACACTCCCTCGTCACAAATCCGGACTCCAAAAACCTCAAAAGAGTAACTAAGCGGCCAAATCGCAAAAACAGAAACAAAGGTAAATAACAATGATGCAATCAACAGTTATATTCTGAAGAGTTTTGATTAGTTCACCTGTTAATCAAAACCGTGGAGGATGACACCGCGGTGAGAATTTGCTCACAAGCTCTCCTTCTTTCCTCTGCGAATCTGATTTGGTTTTTTTTCAAAAATACGAAATCGATGATTGATGATGATGATCATGTGCGATGCAGATTGATTTTTGAGATCGAAGAAGGATTTGACACGAAGTCGAGGGAGAGGCCGCGTGAGCTTGATGAAGAGTTATGAAGGTGATAATGAAGCCGACGTCACGATTCACGAAGAGCAATGACATCGATCCGGTTCGATTAAAGAGACAGATGAAGATCTGCTCATATCGATGGAGTTGATTGAGTTGAGATTGATGAATACTCGATTCTCATTCGATGGATTTCTGAAGATTTGTTTGATTTTCAAGGTGCATCTAACTTTATGAATGATGAAAAGTGATTTGTGACGAAGATTAGTGAAGCTTGCGAGTTGAGAAATTGATGAGGAAGAGGGAGTTTAATATTTGGTATCGGTTATGAAGGATGACTGATGATTCTCACTTCATTTTCTCTCACTTCATTTTCTGCTGGTGCCATGAGGAAGATGACATATTTCATGAAGAAGTTTTGTTATGATTTTTTTAAAAAATGATTTCTCCTCTTCTTCCTTTTTTTGGTAACCGAATTCTGTTATCACCTTTTTGTTATTAGTTTTTTTTTCTTTTCATGAGTTCAACATGATCTGTCATTTTTGTAATTTTTCAATCCTCGCGTTTTATTTGATGCCACACTGCGTTTTGAGCTTCACGAAAATATCATGCTTGCTGTGTGCGTGTGTATCATTCTATTCAAGTGGAGTCTGTATGTTTGCAGAAGAATGTGGGGCATGGAAAAAAATGGGGTCAAGTTATGCTGTGGAAAATTGGTTGCGGAATTAGCATTTTTTGTGCGTTTTCAATATTTGTTGATGTGGTGATGTACCATGAGGATAATGTCCTTGCGGAAATGTGTGAACTTTTGTGGTGGGGTCACAGAAAATTGGTTTGTGTGTAAAACCAAGGCTTCAAGAGACTTGACCTTTCTTTTTATAATTAAATGAATGTAGTAATGGGTTTAGATAATAAACAAAATGGACTTTAGTTCTAATGAATGGATTAAGTAGAAAAATAAAATAAATGAGATGTGGGTTTGAAATTGAATAATGACATAGGTAATTAGAAATGACTTAAAAAATAGAAAAATGGGATGAACCATAAAATGGATATCGACAAATGATTTAATTTGGATAAATGGAATTTGAACGATTATCACTAACACGAACACAACCATGAAATCTTGGTTTTCCAACTCGAAACCAAACTTGCACCACTGCCACAAAAAACCACTGATTAAGAATGACACATCTACCACTGAACAATTTGTGACTAAAACAAACCATCTGAATCAATCATCATCTGAATCTCTGATCACTTCAAATTCGTCTGAACCAAATCTCACAATAAGTTGACCCTGGACGCACACTGACTGAGAAATAATCTTGAGAAAGATAACTTGCACTGAAGGAAATATCATGATAGTTTGACCAAAATTAGGTCAACCATCCTTCCTAATTGAATCGCGAACTGAACAACCACACCTGAAGCGAAATCACCGCCAGCTCTATGCAATGTTATGTATGTTATGCTTCACATTTTTATGTTAATGATGCAGCGCGAAATATGAAAATGATATGCTAAATGCTATGAAAAGAGAGGGCAAATTTGGGGTGTTACAATGATCAACACAAATAATATAACATAAAAACAAGGTTTCCACCATATATTCATCATCGATAAGTTCAAGAGTTTACATCAATACTATACATACAAAGGAAGAAAAATCTACCTTTTAATCTTGACACACGCTGGATTTAGCTATCCACAGACATAATAACTTCACAAACAAGAAATGAGAGAAGAGAACAAAGCATCAATGACGATCTCCCGACTATTGATGCGTTGAATCTTCGAAAGCTAGATGCTACAGTGTTTACAAGGTTTTTGCTCTAAGAAAATATCAAGGATCCTAACAAAAATGCTGAAATGAGATATTTAAAGGGGTTTGGAAATCGCATAGTGCACAGTCATTTATTGCTAAACCACATTTGAAGCGTGCTTAGCGGGCTCATGACCGTGCTAAGCGGGCAACTCCATGGAATTTGGTGTTGTCTTGGGCTAGGAGCGTGCTTAGCGGAGTCGTAACATGCTTCGAAAAATGAATTTCTTCAAAAAGCTTCTCAAGATCCTTCTGTGCTTCAAGCTTCCCTTTCCAATGGTAAAACCTATAATTAAAAACACAAAAGTTAAATAACTAAGTCTATAAATGCATTAAAACTAAACTACGAATAATTACCGGAAAAACTGAAAAAAAAAACATTGATTATCACATAAAGTATTCGAAAGATGCCAAAAATTAAACTATATATTAACACATTCTAGCACCTAATAGTAACTTTATTTTCAACAAAAGTTGATTCATGTAATGGATGAAGTTTAATATTTACCTGAAATTCAATGATCTTTTGCTCCCTTTGATTTGTTTCACCAAAAAATTGGAGTTTTTGAGTGAGAAATGATATTGATGAAGTAGAGTTTTTTTTAGGTTGGTGAGGGTGAGTGTGGAAGAATAAATATTAAGAATTGAGAGAATGAAGAAAGTGATCATGCAGTTTCAAATATATCAACTTTTCTTTCGGATCTGCATATACGGAGACCTTCCACATATGCACATCCGAAAGTTTAAAAAAAATATATAATGATACATCCTAATTTATATATTCAGGAATCAGGGGATATAAATAGAATTTCACGTTGTTGTGTCTAACTAACTTATGAATTGTATTAAAAAATCTTCTCTATCTATATTATTATATATTGTTGGCTATAAATTCTTGAGAAAAAAATCTTCGTATTGATCATAATACCTTTTACTGCCGATGAATATTTAGATGTTTGATTTTTCAAGACATTGTTTTTAGTTTAAAGAAAAAATATATTTTCCATAGATTCACGCTGTTTTAAGACCAAGTGATTCAATAATTTACCAAGTGATTCATTTAAAGAAAGCACAAGCTCATCACGTGAGGAAATAGAGAGAAAGGTACTGTACCTTATTATCGTTTTGGTTTATTTTATATGTCATCGAGATTTATGCCAGGGGATGATATGACCATTTTTTCTTATATTAGTCAAATGTCATTCTTTACTTCGTGAACTGCAGAATATATTTTAATTAGAATAGAATTACAACATAATTTATTAACTAAGACATAAAACTTAATTTATTATTTAATTAATGTTTAGTTGTCTAAGAATATATTTAAATAATTTAATTAAATAAGATTTAAAATAAGTAATAATTTTTTATTATTACAAAATATAATTTTATATTTTTATGATCTATTTCATATTTATTATTATTTTAAATAATTACTTAATTTAAAATATAAATGAAATTAAAAAAAAAAAGTGAAAAAAATTCACATGCCACCCACGTCATGGAAACTCAGGGAAAAAACTGTTTTGTAGTGACAAATAAATAGGATATTTAGTGAATTATTTGAAAAGTATAGTAGATGAAGAATTAGTCTGAGAAAAAAAGTTATTTAACAAATGATAATTTTCAAATTAAATAGCAGTAAAAGCAGTTCGAAACAATGTCATTGTCATAGGCAGATTTGAATGTACTTACAACTAATCCATTTAAGGAAAGAAGACAACAAACAAAAGCATCTATTTTGGTTCAGTTAGAGAGACATGATGGACGAAATTGGAAGGTACTTGCCTGGTTGGTGCTTTGCTTTTTATGGTGTCCATAAGACTACCATACATTTTTCTCAAGATGATGGTGATGAAAATGACCATTAGGATACTAGTTAATGAAACATTATTGATATTTTTGTATTTAAACTAACTGCCATCCTGTGATAAATAAATTTTGAATACTTTTTATTTATTTTTAAGCAAGAGATTCATTAAAAAATGAATACAAAGGGTATTCTTCCCATATACAAAAAAGGCGACCAAGCTTTAAACTCGTCAAGAAAAAGAAAATTACAAGTCAAATTGCGTCTATCACATATAAAACAAAGGGTTCTTGTTAAAATCGTACAAATTACAATTGAGACGAGTGATTTCTCCCACCATGTTCCACTTCCAAATTGATATCTTGATCCTCCACACAATGTTGATGATATTCCATTTTGATGTATTAAAAACAATGTCGTTGCTAACCAACCAAAAATTCCAACACACAGCCATCCAAATGTTACTCTCTCTACCTTTTGCCATTCTTTTGGATTTACTAAAAGCGTACCAATCTAAAAAATAAGTCTTCAAATTAAAGCCCATTGGAACCTTACATCCCACCTGTCATATCCCAAATTTGTCCTACCTGCACTATTTTATTTTACTGTCTATTTTTCAAAAAAATCAAAACATATGTATTATTTTATTTTTCTGTCTAGCGAATATTCCAAAATCAAAAAAATGTATTTATTTATTTTCAAAAATTAAGAAATTTTATTTTTATTTTTTTTATTTATTCTTTTATTTCTATCTTTATTGTTTAGTTTGTTTTTTTAATCAAAAATATATAATACAAAAAAGAAAAGTCTTTTATTATTTAAACCAAACCATTTTGCATAAATCTATCTTTTAAAGCCCATTTAGAAAAAACACAAAAAAAGTCATCTTTATTATTTTCTTATTAAAATCATTGTCACTACTTTCATCACCATTATCATTATTAACCATTTTTTCTTAATATTTCTATTTTTACCATTTAGAATTTTTTTTTTATCATTATTACTTATTTTTTATATTTTCATTATTATTAATCCATTTCTTTTATTATCATTGTTATTATTAATATTTTTTACTATTTTATATATTGCTCTTATCATTTGATTTTATTATTTATGTTATTATAATTTCTATATTTATATATGTTTCATTCATATTAAGAAAATTCACAAAAAATTGGTCCAACCAACTTTTCACATAATACCATTGGCATTCTATATCTTTTTCCATGGCAGTACAAATATTTCCATGATCCTCACAACATCATCTCACCACAATTTCCACTTTTTTTCCAGCACTCACATTTTCTCTTTCTTTCCACGGACAACAAACTCCAAGCCATCACTAGCTCCAATACTACACAAAAAATGCACATGATTTTGGCAGCACACATGATACCATTCCCACTCATTTGTACAACAAAATTTCAGCATCTTTTTCAATGTTGACAGCTCACAATCTTATCCTTTTTTTTCCTTCAACAAATTTCCTAAATCACCCTCTCAAATCTACTCTATAAAATCAACTCAATTCTCATTATCAAAGGGGGATTGAAAATCATCGAATAAGCTCTGCAAAAACAGTCCCAAAATCAAGCCTCACAAACCTTTAAAAAACAAAAAAAAACAACAACAATACTGAACCTTTCTTTTTTTATTCGACCAACCAAACTATTACACCATGAGTTTCTCTCTCTTACAATAAAAGATCCAAAATATACACCCATATATTCATCACCTATACAAAGCTGAAACTTCACTAAAACGACACCGGCTAACACTCACCATGCTACCACTTTCAGTCACCGTCGATTTCCTTTTTTCCTACGGGAAGCGATATGCTCACTATTTCTCATATTCTGAAATTTATGCATGGTGCGATGTGGTTGTGTTTTGATGACTTGCTTTAGCTTATTAGAGATTTGACACTGAGTTTGAAAAATGATTTAAATTACTTGAACTTTATGCTTGAAAATGCTTTGAGTTGTTCTGTTGAAAAATGGATAGTAATGTGAGTTCTCTTTGTTTATTTTGAAGTCTATAAAAGATGCATTTTTCTATGAAGGGCTAGTTCATTTTTTTCTTGAAATTATGTTGTTCGATGAAGAGAGAAAGAGATTTGTTCTTTCAACTTTTGTTTTTTCTTACTTTATTTTTTCTTCTCATTTACTGTGCTTGGTGTGAAAGAGAAAGGTGAGAAATTTGGTTATTGTTATGAATGTATCTAAAAGAAGATGTGAGGTTTTGGACTTGTGACTCTGAAATTGTGACAGTGTTTCACAAATTAAGAAATTTATGCTTGCTTTTTAAAAGAGGGTTGTGAGTCTACGTAGGATCATACTGTGTCTAGTTTACATAAATTATCACTCCTTTCAAAGTTTGTTTCTTTTTCTATTAATTTTTGTTATGTGCTAACTTTAGTTTTTTTTACTTATTTATTATTTACTTAAACTTAGAATGAGTATTTTAATTAAAGGATTATATATATATTTTAATCTAATGATATCTCTTATGCTAATAGTACCGTTCTCAATTTCTTCATTTTTTTAAAAATTTATTATCTCTTTTTATTTTATTGTATTTGTTTAGTTTAAACTACTAAGTAATTAATTGGTCATATATTTAATAGATTGGTGTTAATTAGCTCTTTTTGAATTGTTTGCTTTCATTGTCCATTTGGTTGATGGTTATTCATCTAGTCTTTGTATTGCGATTTCTGAGCATAAATTGATTGTGTTTTTGAGAATCGTATGGATGCATAAATTAATACTCCACTCCTTACAAAACCGCTCTAACAATTGAATCGGTTCCAAGGTAGTAAACGAGTGACATTTCGGCTTCCAATTAATTAATACACTACACACACCCATTTTTATTTTATTTTTTATGTTTGTGTTGGCTATTAAGTGGGCTATCAAGCCCACTCAAATTTTCTCTCTATTAGCACACTTCTACTGCACACCACCGAACCCCACAAAGCATGTCATCTTTTTTTTATTATTTTATAATTATTATTTCTTTTATATATATAATGTTAAGTTTCATAGATTTAATAAGGTTTGTATGATTATATTTCAGTAAACCTTGTTATGATTATAGTTTAGTAAGTTTTTTATATATATATATTAAAGTTTTTTTATTATTATTATGCGGAACAATGATATAAAACAAATTAAATTATCTCCAATATTTTTAATCGGAGAATTTAATTAATATGAGGCCTATTATTTAATTTATTATATTATCTAATTACAACAAAACAAATTTAATTTATTTTTTATTTTATCATATTATTTTGATTATTCAATGTATTACTAAATTTATTATTAATTTAATTTAATTATTTATTTATAACTTTATTGCAACTTAAGTTTTACAATTCAATTTAATCCACTCATTTATTTTTCTCGTAATTTATTACTTTAATCGAATTGCAAATTAATGTAAGTCGAGCGCATCGTGCCTCGCCATCAACTTTTCCGAACTCGACAATTCGAATATTTTTCATAATCAAAATAACGGATAAACTGACTTCTGGAGTCTTGCATTCCTCGAATTCTTGAATGAACACTCTCGAGGCTCGCCCCGCGGGACGTCGTTCATTCGACTTTCCGTAATTAAAATTTTTTAATCCACATATTAAATAATGAAAGAATTGAATTCTAGAGTCTCGCATTCCTCAAATTCTCGAATAAATTCTTCTGAGGCCCGCCCCTCAGGACGCAGTTTATTTACCCTTTCGTTCTAAAAAAAAACCCTAATCGAATCAAACATTTCTTCAGGCGAACATTATTTAAATCCTTTTTATCTCGTAAACAAGCTAGCGCTTCAGCCTCCTATCGCAAGCAGACAAGCCAACGCTTAGCAGTAGAATGCGGTTTAAATAACTGTTCATTAAAACAAACCGATCAACCTTAGTACTACGAACTACGAGGCTCTGACTTTCCCATTGCACAAGGGAATACGTAGGCACACAGATCTTACTCCTTGCCGAGCACCCTAGGAACAAAATAACCCATTTCTCCTATTAATCTTATATTAGAATCGTTCGCATTTATTTTATTATTCGAAGAAAACAGAAAGCATAAGTCAACATTAGATCGCAAATTAAACTAAGAGGTTCCCGTTGAGTACAACGGTCGTAAGGGGTGCTAATACCTTCCCCTTACGGAATCGATCCCGAACCTAGAATCTGGTTTCAAAGGCCTTGTTCTATCCGTTTTTCTAAAAAGGGTTTCTCGATATTTTCCCTTTCCTTAATTGGAATAAAATAAGTTCGGTGGCGACTCTGTTGTTGTTTTAATTTTTATCCGCGGTATCTTTTATCGCGAGGTCGTATTTTTCGAGGTGTGACAGATGGCGACTCTGCTGGGGAGTAGATAGAGAGTCAAGCCTAACTTAGTTTACTTTGCGATCAATATTTACATTGCTTATCTGTTTTCTTCATGCTTTTTATTTATGCTTATTTATTCGCTCTTCTTATGATGATGATTATCATACCTGCTTGTTGGATCCTGGGTTGGTATCTGAGCTCTGAAAAAGAAGAGGAAACACCTAGTTTAGAATTGGAAGTTATTAGTGTTAGTCTCCAAGGACTCGCTCCTTGCAAGCCTAGCATGAAAGCTCCCCTCAAAGAGTAGACCTATTCATAGATCTCGTCATAATGCAGCTAGCCTGTCACATGATTTGATTCATGAAAGGGCTGTGACTCTGGGACCCACTTTTAGAACCAGTTTCAATGTTGGCAGTTGCGTAGTGTTAGTCTCTGAGGACCCAATCCTCATCCGGCTAACATGAGAACTCCGCTCAAGGTAGATCTTATCGTTATTATCGTCATAATACAGCTAGCATGTGGCAGGACGTTAGTACGATTAGCGTCTGTGACCTTGAGTATCTTATCCATAACCGTAGAAACTAGCCTGTGAGTGGTTTTATGGGTAAAGAACTTAGCACATTTTAACCTTATTATATTTTATTATATTATTATTTTATTATTATTTTTTTTACCATTTGTGTCAGACCGTCAGATTCTAGAAAAAATTGGACCCAAAAAACACGTTCCGGAAGACTTTTAATATGAGTTCCGGTACGTTAATTAACATACCGGAAGACTTTGTGTAAGTCTTCCGGTATTGTAATGTTTGCTCACCGGAAGACTTAATAAAAGTGTTCCGGAACGGAACACTTTTATTAAGTCTTCCGGTATCCCTGAATATGTGTACCGGAAGACTTTATGTAAGTGTTCCGGTATTGTAAGAGATACAATACCGGAAGACTTACATAAAGTCTTCCGGTTTGTAATGTTTTTTTTTATATTTTGTTTAAAAAAATATTTTTATTTTGTAGGTGCAGTACCTTTATACGAAAAAGAACTGATATGTGTGAATACATCAGATGTATTTACAACGTCAGAGAGATTTGGTACACGAGATGAGGTGATAAGATGTGTTAAAGACACCGGATTACGAAATAAAGTGACGGTCTTTATCACTCGTTCAGATACACAAACAGGCAAGAGAGGAAGAAGTAACAAAATAATATTTGGTTGCGATAAAGGTGGGAAATACAAGGATATTCGTAGTGGAATAGAAAGTGCGACCAAAAAATACGGATGTCCATTTAAGATCAGGTCAACTCCGACAAAAGATGAATCTGGATGGTAGATTGATGTAAAATGTGGCGTTTATAACCATGATTTACCTTATAGATTAGAAGGTCACTCATTTGTTGGTAGGTTGACAGCGGATCAGAAGCAACATGTTGCTGATTTAATAAAGAGAAAGGTTGCACCTAGAAATATATTGCATTCCTTGTACGAGCGAGATCCAGATTGTGTCACTCAGATCACGCAAATATACAAGCAGAAGAATATGATGGAAAAAGAGATAAGAGGTCCTATAAGTGAGATAGAACATTTGTTTAAGCTTATCGAGGCTGCAGGTTATGTTTATTGGAGTAGAAAAAGAGACGACTCTGAAGTTATTAAAGATATATTTTGGGCACATCCATATTCAGTTAAGTTGTTGAATATGTTTCCTATTGTGTTAGTTATGGATAGCACTTATAAGACAAACAAATACAGACAACCTTTGTTTGAAATTGTTGGCATGACATCAACCGAGTTGACTTTTGCTGTCGCATTTGCGTATATTGAGTCTGAGCAGACTGAGACTTTTTGTTGGGTGTTAGATAAGCTTAAACAATTGTTTGTGAAGAAAGATTTATTTCCACAAGTGATGATGACAGATAGAGATCTTGCTTTGATGAAAGCCATTGAGACTGTGTTTCCACGGACAAATAATTTGCTATGTCAGTTTCACATTAACAAAAATGTTGGTGCAAAAAGGAAACTATTAGTGGCTCCTGATATGCAGGAGTCAATTGGCAAATTATGGACGGATGTTGTATGGGCTAGTGATGAGGTTGAGTATGCTCAACATTTAAAAGAACTTGAGCAAGAGTGTGTTGATTGTCCTAATTTTTTTGAGTACGTGAACGACACATGGTTGACACCACATAGACAAAGGTTTGTTTGCGCATGGATTAATCAAGTCCTACATATGGGTAACACTACGACTAATTGGTATGTTTTAATTTAGATCCCAAAATATATTTTGTGTGAATTTTGTATTTTTCTTACTTAGTTTAAATATGTATTATTATAAGGTTGAGTCTGCTCATTGGAAGTTAAAGCAGATGTTGGGAAACAGTATAGGTGACATGGTCAAATGTTGGGAGGCCATGAATGACAACTTAAAGATACAAATTAGCAACATTCAAGCTTCTTTTCAATAGAGTGTGTATGAAGTTGCACATGTCTATTCAAGTCCATTTTACACATATTTACGTACTTCAGTGTCGCGAGCTGCATTGAGGCGCGTTGCTGAAGAGTTAACTAGAATTGATTATATTGGAACTAACAAGGACAGATGTCGATGTACTCTTAGAACCACCTATAGATTACCTTGCGCGTGTGAGTTGGCAGGGTATAGAATTAGTGGTATTCCGATACCAATTGAGGCTGTGCATGTACATTGGAGGAAACTAAGTATGGAAATTAAGTTGGAAGAAGACTTAGATGAGGAATCAGATGTGGGTATGAAATCTGCAATGGATGAGTTATGGAAAAGGTATAGGTCACAAGATGTTGTTGGAAGAAGGGCATTACATAGTAGGGTTTATGAACTTGCATTTCCCACAACGACTTCTTTGTTAGCACCACCTTAAAAAATAAAAACAAAAGGTGGAGTCAAGAAAAAAGACAAAAAACCTGAAGGGTATGGTGTTTACAGTGATCCTTCGTATCATGAATATGTTGATCAAGCATCACAATATTCACAACGACAATCTCAACCATCACAAAATTCAAAAAAGAAATCTCAACCATCACAACCTGTGAAAAAGAAGTTAAAATTATCACAAACTTCACAATCATCTAAACGGTTCATCCTTCAATTTCCTTATCATATTAGGTCATTTATTGATGACGTAGTCAACGTATTGTCAGATGGTAATTGTGGATTTAAAGTGATTGCTTCATTGCGGGGTTATGCTGAAGATGGTTTGCCAATGGTTCGTCGGGACTTAGAGTTGGAAATTATACATAATGAAAGATCAGCTTTATATGCCAATTATTTGCTGATCGGTTAGCTGAAGTGAGAGATTCTTTGAAGATATAGGGAAGTGGTTCTCAACCAATAAATAAATGGTTGACTCTACCAGATATGGGTTACGTGATTGCGAATCGGTATAACGTGGTACTTGTCTGTTTAGGAGTCGAATGTTTGACTTTCTTCCCTATGACAACTACATTCTCACCGAATGTCTCATTTTATTGCATTGGATTTGTAAACTCAAATCATTGGATTCAGGTAAACATTGTTATAATTGGATATTATTAGTAAATGCTTTGAGTAATGTTAAATAATGTATTGTTTAATTTTGAATATAGGTTAACATGAAAGAAGGATTTCCATTGCCACCAGTGACAACAGATTGGAAGAACTTTCGTTATCCAACAACAACATCGTGGATGGTAGGATTTGCTGCACGTCTACAACATTAGCAACAACTTACGCCTATATTACAAACACATTATGAATTATAAACTATGTTATTCATTTTTATTTATGAATTATATTATATGTTTGCTACACTTTATGAATTATAGTCGATGGAATTAAATTTTAATTTCAATTTTTTAGTCGAAAAACTATAAATAACATATAACATAAATATGATCGTACATATGTAAATTTGCCCTCTCGTTTTCTGGCTTTTCGTTTGCATCTCATTTGCATTTTCATTTGGTCATTAACATTTAGAATGCATACCATTTGCATAGTCTCCTGAGACATGGGATCACATTTTCTGAAGAATTTAGGGTTTCATGTCCCTATTTATGGATTATCAGAGGAATTCAAGGTCTTGGCTATGCCGCTTCATTGGTATCATTCTCTTATTGTTCCTGTCACTAAATTAGGGTTTATTTCCCTGAATCAGTGATCTTCAAGGATTTCATGTCCGCAAGGGCTATCCACTATGCCACTGGCCCATCGTCAGGCTATTCTCATCATCTTCAAGTTACAAGGTTATTCTCTTCTTCTCAGCATCTCAGGATATTCTTTTTCTCAACATCTCAAGAGATGTGGCTTCAGGGGTTGATTTATCAGGCGATGTGTATGTATCCAAGGAAGAATTGTGGGGTGCTTCAAGCTATCAAGTTGTGGTTTGTGTGAGATTTGGTTTAAAAAATCAAGTTCATTATGATCCATTAGTACATATCATGTTCATATGTGGATTTATTTTCCCAAAGATTGATTCATTCGAATTCAGATTAATTCAGGATTTAATTGGTCAGAATTTCAAAGGAAGAATAATTCATAGGGTTGTGATTTCGGTTACAAGTTGTTTAGAGCTATGAATGCGCTCATCCATTTTTAATCGGGAGTTGTTGAAAGAATTTTAAGTGTGGTCTTTGGATTGAATTTCAGTCAGGTGCATTAGTTGGAAAATATCAACAAAGGATTTATTCAAGTTTCATTTCGAATTTTATGACCCCTTCTCATATCCAATCTCATTTGTAAAATCCATTTATTTGTCCATATTAAAAAAAAACTTTAAACATTTTTGTCCAAATATTCATCACCATTATTTTCCATTTTTATTTTCCGATTTTTCAATCATCCAAATTATCATCTTTCATACCCATTTCTAATCCAATTTCCTATTTCTATACATCATTTTTTTTAGAAAGAAAAAAGAAATCAAATTTTCATTTTTACTATTTCATACACCAAGTTTATCATCTATTTTTACCATTCAAACTTATAACAATTAAGTCATATATATTTTATATCAAAGCCCATTTCTTTTATTTTATGGCCCATAACAAAAGTGCATCTCATGAAGCTGTTGAGCCTTTCAATCAGTACAGCCACTTGAGGCTCCAGGAAGCCAATTCCCATCCACTTTCCAACACACACTATCAGCAGAAAAGCATGTTGGCAAAAGGGAGAACAATTTCAGCAGCAAAAAGGAGGCTGCGCCGCATCACACACCCTGCACGCACACAAAATCTTCACCTGCATCAACACACTTTTCTTCATCAACACAGACAGCCAAGCATGTTCTAAAAACTCTCCTTCTATCAAAAAAATCTTCCCCTTCAACCAACACTCAAAACAAATCACAGCCCTCTCTTTAACAAAAATAATCATCCCCTCAACACCTCCAATCCTCCTCCTAACACCCTTCAAATCAGAAAGAAGAATAAAAGAAACTGGTGGCGAAGTCGAGCTCGAAAACTTCATCTCCCATATTCTAAAAAATCACTCACCCAACCTGAAAAAGAAACCAAATCACAGCAACAAAAACCTTTCAATTGATACCAAATTCATCTCATCTCCAACGCCAATCCACCGCTTCATACCGCAACCACCACCTTCATTTCATCTCTAACCCTCCGCCTTTCAACGAACCGCACAACACACCATCACAAAACCCAAACACAACACCGATTTCCTCCTTCATAACTCAAAACCTTCCATCTTCAACCTTCAATTTCAACTGAACATCAACAACAACCCAAAACAGAAGATAAAGATGAAGTGAGAGACATATGTGAGCAAAGGAAACCAGATCAAAAATCAGAAACGGTGAACTTATGACGGACCTGTGATGAACGGAGGAACGGCGGTGAGAAGGAGATCGTCGACGGTGAAGGGGATTCCGCCGCGATCTCGTTTTGGAGAACGGAGAAGTCGAGACGGTTTCGAGCAAGGCCGGTGATAGTTTCTGCCGTGCGGTAGGTGAAGGACGAAGGACGTCGCAACGATTCTCTTTCTTTCGAGACGGACCACAGCGCAATAGGAGATTTCCATCGATTGAGAGAGTGGCCGGCCTTGTGTTTTCGCTGAATCGACGGAGACGGAGGCGTTCGGTGTGCTGCCGAGGTTTTGGCCCAAAGAGGAAGAAGACGATGCTGGTTCCTTTCCTTTTATTTTCTGCCGTTTCTTTTGTGCGATGCAAACCTTGTTGTTTTATATTTTATTTTCCTTTGTTTTTTTTTAATAATATAGGATACTATGTTTGTTGTTGTGGGCTCGGGAGGCCCAATTGATGGGTGTAGTCCACCACCGTTTTTCTGCTACCCGCACCTGGAATATTGCGTTACCTCGAGGGATTTTGTTTATAGCTTTTGGGCTTGGGATTGAGGCTCATGCGCCAAGCTATTGTCAGCACCCTATTTTCATCGTTTTTCTTTATATTTTATTTTATTTCTTTTTTGGATTATCTAACCTTTTTTCTTTCTTTTATTTTATTGTTTAAATTTAGTTAAAAGGATTTAGTTTAGAGTTTGTAAATTTTTGATTTAAATTTTTGATTTATTTTTGTTAATTTGGTTAATGTTCTTAGTGTAGAATTTTATTGGAATTTTATGGTCTTGATTTTGTTTGGTTTGGTTTAATTAAATGGAATTGTGTCTAATTGTGGCTTTAGTTTACGTTTGAAGTTTTGTAGGTCTCTTACTCAATTTTGATGACGGAGGACGTAATGTGAATAACGATCCTGGGTTTATTTTGTTATTTATTTATGGACTTATTTGTGCGATCGTTGATGCAAGTTGTGACACTTAGAGGATTATTTCTGGAGCTTGATGACTAGACTTGATGAACATTTTGGTTGATTGGGTTTAATCGGGATGATGTTGTGACACGCTTTGAGCTCCTGACAGTTTTTTTGAGTTTTTATATGCGCATATTGAAGAGGCGACGGACCTTCTCCGTTAGGAGGTGTGCTTAGGCCACCATGGAGCTTCTCCTTTCATCTTTCTCTTTTTCTTTCTTTCTTCTTTAGGATAGTAAGCCTCACTAACCTAGGACCATCCGAGCATGTGAATATTGATTAGTCCCCCACTTAGCTTTTACTTTTTTGTCTTTTTGAGTCTTCTCTTCTCACCTCATAATCAGGGACTAAACCCTAAAGGTTTTAAGGCTTTGTGATTAAACTTATGCCTGCATCCTTCTATTAGGATGGAGTGTATAACTTTAATCCTAAGTGTTAAACCCTTAATGTGTTTAAATCTCTTAATCAATTCACTTTAATAATCACTAAGACATCAAGCTTGTAACTTGGGCCTTGCATTAGGGTTCTAATTCTTCCTTAATTGGTTAAGAAGGACTAACCCTAGTGTTAATGGACAAGTCCCCCTCAAGTTGTCTTACAAACCCTAAAACTCACTTCATCATCATATCATTAAATAAAATCCACTTAATCAAAGGCTTGTTTTGTCGTGAGTTTAATCCCTAATCATGGATTAAGTTGAGGAGCTTTCCTCAGCTTAAACATTCTCATCTATTATCCTTCTATTAGGATGGTGTAATGAGTCTGTTTAATCCCTGATTATGGCTTAACCTCATTACTCAACACTAAACAAAAACACCCAAAAACATCTAAATAATCACAAGTAGGTTAATGATCTTAATCCTACACCAAAGGTGATTAAGTGTGAGAATCTGACTTCACACTTAAGGTATTCTCATTACCCCTAAACAGAGGGAAGATGTGATGAGTTTACTAACCCATTGGTTTAGACTTAAGCTCATTAACTTATGACAAACTTTCAAAAGCAATAAAAGACTGAAAACACAAAAACAAACAATAATCGTCTCCTTCGGGATTCTTTTCTCATCTCATTCATTCACAAACGAGAACTCGCTTCTTCCGTCTAATGCAAGACAGTTTGCACCTGAGCCAGACAGGTCATACACTTGAGCATTGACAAGCAAGCGGTTCACAAGTCAATTCATCTTTCAGTCTCTTTGGGTCGAACTACGGTGTTCTGACTTCCTCATTGCACGAGAGGATACGTAGGCATAACTTAACAGTTATCGAACAAAAGTATCTGTATATTCCCCCTCTTTCCAGCTTCATTCTTTAGCCTCATGATCTTGAGCATCTTATTCTCATTCTTACACTGACACATCATTATACACTTCACTTCTTTTACACTGACACCTGTACATCCTTTTCCAGCTCTTTATACACAGATTACACTGACACTACCCCTTTAAAACACAAACTTTTAAGCGTGGATCCCGTCGAGTACGGCGGACAATCTGGGTGCTAATACCTTCCCAGGTTGTAACCAACCCCCTTTCTCAGTCTCTCTGGTTAGCAACCGTCTTATCCATCTCTTTCTAGGCCTATGCAGCATTGCCTTTCCTCCGGGATAAAAATGCCTAGCTGGCGACTCTTTTCATCTCCAGTGAGTTCACGGATGTGTGTTCTCATTGTCCCTCTCGCCGACCGTTCGCGTCTGTACCCTATCTGACTTAGCTTCATTTAGTGGGAGCGACAGCTTGGCGACTCTGCTGGGGAACCTTATACTGCAACCAGGGCTTCTGGTTCTTTTTGTGGGTTCCTCCTAGCGCTTGATTGATTTGTGTTTATTGGGGTGTTATGTGCTTATTTGTGTTTATATACTTGTATTTATTTTTGCTTTATGTACAGTTGTTTACTGCTTTCTTTATAGCTTTGCATTATATCATACTGTCATGCTGTCTGGCTGGATCTGTTGTTTGCTTTGGTGGGTGGGGTTCTATTGAGAGTTAAGGTCCTATACCTGGGACCTGAGTGACACCTAGGCTAGAGTGAATCATATTCTTTCCCATTCCATCTCGGTCTGGTGCGGGAATTTGAAACACGGTTCAAATATGGGTTTCTTCTTGAGAACTCTGTGTTGCAGATTTCCTGCGATACTAGGGCTATCTGGGAAGCCTGCTAAGTCTGGATGACCTTTAGTTATGACCTTCAGAAACTGAGGTGAATTAGAGGAGGATTTTTTATGGTTATTGTAAACACTGTACCTCCGGGTTAGAAGTGTTTACACTTCTCATAACTGATCCAAGTCTGAGGATCTTTGTTTTAGAACACTACCTGTGAGAGGGTTGGGCTGTTTACAGGTTTGCAGGAACCCTTGACCTCAACATACCCTCATTACCAGTACAATTGTTTGATCCGGTCACTATGATCCTGAAGTTGTTGACCTCTGGTTTTCAGTTACCATTTTGGGTTATTATGCAGATCTTGTGGTTACAGACACTTGATTCTTGGCAGTATTCCAGATTCCAGGCAATTTCTGGCTGTGATCCCATGTCTTTGCATCTTTTGCATCATCATATTGCATTTTGCATTTGCATCTGCATTGCATTTTCCTCCTCCAGAGAGCTCATCCTTCCTCTTTTGTCCATGACCAGCCAGCTGATTTCCCGGTACTCATTTTGAACAAGTGGTAACAGTTAGAAGACGACAGAGTGTGTGAAGCTAGACTGAACAGTGTCAAGAGTTAAGAAGGGTCAGATTGGAAGCCGTCAGTAGCTATGTCAAAGAACAACCGTCAGAATGTTGAGTTTCCACCTGGTTTCACTTCAATGACCAATCCGTTGTACGGTCTTTCTCCTGATGAAGATTTTCCACAAGTGAACAATCTTGCTCAAGCTCAACCTGTACAGACCCTGATCGTGAATCAGGATGTACCTGAACCATCAGCTGTCCGAGGTGGACCTTCAACTTCTTCTGATTCTATAGATTATCAGAGTTTTGCCTTCCCTATGCCAGACCTCCAAGGGGCAATCCCTCTTGTGAAAACCAAGGATCCACGAGCTATTGATCCTGCTGAAAGATTTCGTGTGTTGGACGAGCGACTCAAAGCCTTAGCGAATCCTGATGCCTTTGGTTTTGATGCTCTAAACCTGTGTTTGGTGCCTGGGCTTGTCATTCCTCCAGATTTCAAAACTCCGAAGTTTGAAAAATACACTGGTGTCAGTTGCCCGAAGCGTCATTTGGTGATGTTCTGTAGAAAAATGACTTCTTATGTCTGCAATGATAAGTTGATGATTCACTGTTTTCAGGACAGTTTAAGTGGGGCATCTTTAAGTTGGTACATGGATTTGGAAAGCAGTCGTATCCGATCTTGGAATGATTTATCCAGAGCTTTCGTAAAGCAATACCAGTACAATATGGACGTGGCGCCCAATCGCACGCACTTGCAGAGCCTATCCCAGAGGAGTGGTGAATCTTTCAGAGAATATGCACAGCGGTGGAGAGAATTGGCGGCCCAAGTGCAACCACCACTTTCAGACAGAGAGCTAATTGACCTGTTCGTAGGCACCTTGCAGGGTCCATACTTGGAAAGAATGAGTAGCATTGGGATGACAAGCTTCTCTGATTTGATGATAGTTGGAGTACGCATTGAGAGCCTGCTCAAAAGTGGAAAGATCCAGGACTTTTCGAATATCCCAGCTAGTGAAGGTGAGTCTGTTGTTAGCTCCCAAAAGGAAGAATGGAACGACGTCAGTGCAGTCATGGCAAATATCGAATATTCTGGACCAACATCTTCTCAGAGATCATCTATTCCCGTGTCTGGTTACTCTTATGGGCATTCGACAATGCTTAGAACACCATATCAGAAGTCCTGGACTCCTCCTCGTCCAAATCTGCAAGCTCATGGTCGAAGACCTCAGAATCAACTTCAGAGCCAGCCTAGGCCTCGTAACAATCTGGAAAGAAGGATTGCTCCTTTTCATCCAGTCCCCATGGCATACAGCGAACTCTTGCCACATCTAATTCAGAGCTCTTTGGTGGTTCCTAAGCCTCTCAAGCCGTTACCAGGGCCGTACCCTCCAGGGTACAATCCTCATGAGCAGTGCGGGTATCATGATGGATCAATGGGGCATTCAACTGAAGATTGTAAAGCATTTCAGGCCAAAGTACAACAATTGATCGACAAGGGCTACATTTCCTTTCCAGAAGGAAGCTTGGTTGTGCACGTCAACCTTTCACCTGATTGAGTTCAAAGACTTCAGAAGAAGCGTATCTTGATTTCAGTGGCTCAGACAACAGTATGTCAGCAGAGTTGGTGATCATTGTATCCTTTTATCATTTGCATTGTAGTTTCTTTCCTGTTAGCAGCTACTTGTCTTTTAAGCATTGTTATTTTAAATGGTAATGTTAATGTAGTGATCTCGCACTTTTGAATCAATTATGTCGCATTCGCTCATTTTTCTTTACTTGCATTGAAAAAAGAAAAAGAAAAAAAAAAACAAAAAAAATTGCATCCATATACCTCCCATTTATTTCACTGTTGTTTAGCAGGTTCGAGGGAGGATGATGACAACTGAATACCCATAATTGTGCAAGGTATGCTTTCAGAGTAGAACCTACTGACGATGTACAGGCATTGTTTCAATTCCCAAACACCGGAGATATAAGGGAGATAGACCCTTGTCAACCCCTTTGAGCCTTGAAGTAGGAGTTTCTTTTCTAAACGAAAAAACCCTCACATCTGACCCGGGGCAGGGTAGTTATCAGTTAATTTGACCAAGCGTTCAAATTTCTAAAGGAGTGTGCATCCGAAGATCCATTACCTTTATTCATTACACCTCAAGAGGTCAAGGGACGTGAAACCACAATGGTTATCCCTCACCAACAAAGGAACGAGGCAGTCAACCCTTTCAGCAAGTCATGACAAGCCAGTGTCACACGATTTGTTCAACAAAAATAAAAAAAAAGGGGGAAATAAAGCCCGCTAAGTCCAGAAAATGTGTGAAAACATATGACTTAGGCAAAAGTTAGGGCATCCCGCTGGACTTCAAAATCGAAAATTCAAAAAGAATCAGTCCAGGCAAAAGTTAGGGAGTAAAAAAATATCAAAAAGAAAAAGTTCCATGAGAACAAAGTCGTGTGACCAGACACAAAGTCAGAATGGGTGACTGTTACTCCAAGAAACCTCATTGGTGCGTAAACCATCAACGTCATTGGTTCCTCAATCATTACAAAACCCTTGAGATAAGCGAGCGCTTAAGTCGAATTAGCTGAACATAAGACTGGAGAACATCAAGTAGAATGGGTGGGCACAGATAAACTTTGAGCCGTAAATCCTTCTTTCTAAAACCGTGAACCAGGCCACGTCATAACCCTTGAAAGTCCTAATTGAATCAGGTTCAATTCTGAAAGCATACTACGACGAGGTTGCGTAAACTGACTCCTAACGATTTGCTAACTCAACACTACGTTTGGACTAATCGTCCATTCGTCACACACGGTCACAGCATCAAAGTGAATAAATTTTCAAAAAAAAAACTTGCATGTGTACTGCATTAAAATTACCATTTGTGAATGTACAGTTTTAATTGCAAGTTAGTTTGTGACACCAGGGAAGTTCCTACAAAGAGCAATCACGAGGGAACTTGATCATTCAACAATGATGACCAGAATCAAGAGCATCTTGTCAGCCTGTGAATCAGGGGCATGTTATCCAGTGGCTTTGTCGACCAAGGTATCCGTCAGAGTAAAGCAAGTTCCTAAGCATCAGTTGATCGAGGAATGTCATTCAAAGTCAGTTGATCAGAGCTGAATCTGCCAAGCAGGGGCAGGCCACCCGAAATTTCTGTTGTCCAAGGGTCAATGCTTCCAATGCTCAGTCAGAGTGGGTCAAGTCGCTTACACGCTCATACCGGGGAAGGACACTTCCAGAGATCACTAAGTGCAACTCTCCTCGAGAGAACATCCAAGTTTTCTATTCTAGAAATTGGATAATCAGCAACAGTCTGTTCAGAGACTCGCCCGGCAGGGGCAAATTTAGCTACACAGAGCAAGTTATATCAGTAATCTCAGAGTTCAAGACGAGTGTCGGGAAATCATGCTACCCACCGTCGCCTTTGTCACCCTTCTCAACCAGAAGCCTTGTCACCTATGACTTTTTCCCCATCCTCGGGAGTTTTTCTGGCCTTTCATAATCATTACATAAATCATTTGCATACGTTATTCATGTCGCATATAGAGCATATGCATCGTCATTGCATTGAGCATAACCCCCACAAACGTCAGATCTCACATCCAGGGCCTCGTAACCCTAACTTATCAACATTTCAAAGTCCAGTTCTCGTCTGGCAAGCCTTTTCAAAGCCCAGTTCCCGTCTGGCAAACTTTCCAAAGTCCAGTTCTCGTCTGGCGAACCAACTTCAAATACCAGTTCTCGTCTGGTAGGCGAATCTTTTAACCAGTTCTCGTCTGGTCACCTTTTCATTTAACCTGTTGAACGCCGGTTCTCGTCTGGCAGTCATTCTTTTTCAGAGTCAATTCTCGTTTGACAATGAACCCCAAGTAGTCAGTTCTCGTCTGACGACTTATTCTTTGCCCATCAGTTCTCGTCTGTTGGCCTACCTTTAATAAACCAGTTCTCGTCTGGTAATTCACCTTCAAAAGTCCAATTGCTTGGCAACCCAAAAAAATATATATCTATCAACCTGGCCCTAGCGCCCAACCATCCTTGTTTCATATCCTTGGCATTGAGCATGTGTCTGCATCTTGCATCATTTGCATCGCATTTTCATACCGCATGGTTTCTGTTTTAGCTCTGATGTGGGGCAAGAATCGTTTCAAGACGTAATCTGGGGCAGTTATCTCAAGACCTGTTGGATTTCTGCGAGAGTTTGAAGACACTGGGGCAATTCTGGATGCCAAGTCTTCTGTAAAATCCTCCGAAGACGATCTTTTTATGGATGATGCAGTATGGTATAATTGGGGAGTTAAGGGAATGTTAGTTCACTCAGGATGATCAGTAATGCTTTTGTTGAACTCAGAAGTTTGAAGCACTGTGATAATTCTCAGGGAATGTCTGGTACTTATTTTACCAGCAGGGCATTGGAAGTTTATTTCTTCCCCGAGCATAAAGATCTCCTTTCAGCCGACAAGATTCCCTCATGAGGAGTTGGTTATTCGCATTCAGTCAAAGTCCAATTTTCATTGGCATATCTTCCCTGCACAGTCGTCATGCTACACATGGGGCTTAATTTGGCTTATTTCGATCTCTAAATTCTCCAGCAAAGTCTCTCCTCAGCAGAGCAGTGCCAAATCCTTTCTCAACCACGCCAAAGGGTTGACACATCCCCAGCTGAGTTGGAACAGATGATAACCCCAACAGAACTTCAAGGCTAATTGAATCGTTCTCGTCCCTAAGCGGACTTATCTTTCCACAGCGAAGTTTTCCCAACAGGAAGTTGAAGGCCTTGCTTTCCCACAAAGTTAGAATTATCAGAATTCCCTCCTCAGCAGGATTGCGTGATCAAGCATCTTCCCTAGCCAAGTCTAAAGATGATATTTCCCCATAGAGTCATCGGGATTCTCATTTCCAAGGGATTTCCCCAGCAGAACAAGAAGAAATTCTCCCCAGTGGAGTCAGAGCAGGATGATCAGATCCTTAGCAGATGTTCAAAGCAGTTAAACGAAGTATACCTCACGCAGAGTCGTCTTTCCTCCAGTGAAAACCTCTCCAACAAGCATCAGGTTGCCAACACTTCGTTCCCATCAGAGTTAAAAGCTTTCAACCCGTCAGCAGTATACAGAATGCTTCCCAAATTTCCCAGCGGAGAGCTAAAGCTAAAACAGTTTCCTAACACTCCCAAACACCAGTATTACTCCTTGTGGCACCCGTCCGTGTCATATCCCCAGCATAAAGCCAAAGACGTCCCCTTTGCACTCACAGATACTTGTATATATATAACTTTCTTGACACCCGTCCGTGTCACCTTCCCCAGCACAGTAACCTAAACACTTTGTATACCAGATATTTGTTTTATACTATACTTTTCTCCTTGTGACACTCGTCTGTGTCATTCTCCCCAGCAAGTTAAACACTCATCTATACACCACTTATACTTATACAGATACTCGTCCGTATCTTGTATATACCACTTACATCCCCACAGATTCAACACTAGTCCTTGTTCTTTGTTAACTCGTTGGTACTCGTCCGTACCATCATCTCAGAACATGCATCGAGAGTTTGTTTCTACATGATACTCGTCCGTATCATAGTCTTAAGGATGCTCGTCCGCATCTTTAATCCATACACTGTGTCAAACACTCATGCCTTCTTGAATTTAGACACTCGCCCGTGTCTACTATTCCCCAGAAGAGTCCCCTCAGATTCAACACTCGTCCGTGTTCCTTGTTAACCAGTTGATACTCGTCCGTATCACCATTTCAGAACGCGTGTCGGTTTTTGTTTCTACTCGATACTCGTCCGTATCGTAGTCTTAGGGATGCTCGTCCGCATTTTTAATCTATACACAAACATCTAAACACTTGTACCTTTTGTTTCTTGGATATAAACACTCGTCCGTGTTTACTATTCCCCAGTAGATCGCCAGCAAAGCAATTTTCTTTTTATCTGACATTCGTCCTGTGTCGTGATAAACCTCGAGAGCAGCCGTCCCCTGCTAGGTGGTCGTCCTCCACCTCTTGACGGTCGTCCTCCATCATGCTCATCCAATGGCCGTCCCCATCGTTGACCTTTTATCCGGCATTCGTCCTATGTCGCGATATTTTCGGCAGCCGTATCCTGCCCGGTGATCGTCCTTCACCTTTGATGACCGTCCCTCATCATTATTTCATTTATTCTTTAATCCGATGGCCGTCCCCGTCGTGGTCCCTTTTCTTTTTAGTCCGATGGCCGTCCCCATCGTTGGTTTCTTTACTTTATGAACTTTGATGGCCGTCCCCATCATTTTTCATTAATCCCCAGAGAATCTTACAGCTTTACTTGATGGCCGTCCCCATCATAAACTCTTATCCCCAGCATGTCGGCCGTCCCCGTCATTGCTTTATTTTCCACACTTTTCCAGCATGTCGGCCGTCCCCGTCATTGCTCTTTACCCAGCAGTCATCCTCTGCTCGACGGTCGTCCTCCGTCGCCCACACTTTACAATATACTTTGTTTTCTTATACAATCTATATCCCTTTTCTTCTTCATTCTGTGAGTGCAAATTTCGGGGTCTTTTTTGGTATTCAATCACTGTTTATCTTGAACGTCTAATAGCCGTTGCTCTCATCCTTTTCAGATTAACAGTTGCTTGAATAGGGGCAGCTGTAGACACCCCAAATTTGCCCTCTCGTTTTCTGGCTTTTCGTTTGCATCTCATTTGCATTTTCATTTGGTCATTAACATTTAGAATGCATACCATTTGCATAGTCTCCTGAGACATGGGATCACATTTTCTGAAGAATTTAGGGTTTCATGTCCCTATTTATGGATTATCAGAGGAATTCAAGGTCTTGGCTATGCCGCTTCATTGGTATCATTCTCTTATTGTTCCTGTCACTAAATTAGGGTTTATTTCCCTGAATCAGTGATCTTCAAGGATTTCATGTCCGCAAGGGCTATCCACTATGCCACTGGCCCATCGTCAGGCTATTCTCATCATCTTCAAGTTACAAGGTTATTCTCTTCTTCTCAGCATCTCAGGATATTCTTTTTCTCAACATCTCAAGAGATGTGGCTTCAGGGGTTGATTTATCAGGCGATGTGTATGTATCCAAGGAAGAATTGTGGGGGTGCTTCAAGCTATCAAGTTGTGGTTTGTGTGAGATTTGGTTTAAAAAATCAAGTTCATTATGATCCATTAGTACATATCATGTTCATATGTGGATTTATTTTCCCAAAGATTGATTCATTCGAATTCAGATTAATTCAGGATTTAATTGGTCAGAATTTCAAAGGAAGAATAATTCATAGGGTTGTGGTTTCGGTTACAAGTTGTTTAGAGCTATGAATGCGCTCATCCATTTTTAATCGGGAGTTGTTGAAAGAATTTTAAGTGTGATCTTTGGATTGAATTTCAGTCAGGTGCATTAGTTGGAAAATATCAACAGAGGATTTATTCAAGTTTCATTTCGAATTTTATGACCCCTTCTCATATCCAATCTCATTTGTAAAATCCATTTATTTGTCCATATTAAAAAAAAACTTTAAACATTTTTGTCCAAATATTCATCACCATTATTTTCCATTTTTATTTTCCGATTTTTCAATCATCCAAATTATCATCTTTCATACCCATTTCTAATCCAATTTCCTATTTCTATACATCATTTTTTTTAGAAAGAAAAAAGAAATCAAATTTTCATTTTTACTATTTCATACACCAAGTTTATCATCTATTTTTACCATTCAAACTTATAACAATTAAGTCATATATATTTTATATCAAAGCCCATTTCTTTTATTTTATGGCCCATAACAAAAGTGCATCTCATGAAGCTGTTGAGCCTTTCAATCAGTACAGCCACTTGAGGCTCCAGGAAGCCAATTCCCATCCACTTTCCAACACACACTATCAGCAGAAAAGCATGTTGGCAAAAGGGAGAACAATTTCAGCAGCAAAAAGGAGGCTGCGCCGCATCACACACCCTGCACGCACACAAAATCTTCACCTGCATCAACACACTTTTCTTCATCAACACAGACAGCCAAGCATGTTCTAAAAACTCTCCTTCTATCAAAAAAATCTTCCCCTTCAACCAACACTCAAAACAAATCACAGCCCTCTCTTTAACAAAAATAATCACCCCCTCAACACCTCCAATCCTCCTCCTAACACCCTTCAAATCAGAAAGAAGAATAAAAGAAACTGGTGGCGAAGTCGAGCTCGAAAACTTCATCTCCCATATTCTAAAAAATCACTCACCCAACCTGAAAAAGAAACCAAATCACAGCAACAAAAACCTTTCAATTGATACCAAATTCATCTCATCTCCAACGCCAATCCACCGCTTCATACCGCAACCACCACCTTCATTTCATCTCTAACCCTCTGCCTTTCAACGAACCGCACAACACACCATCACAAAACCCAAACACAACACCGATTTCCTCCTTCATAACTCAAAACCTTCCATCTTCAACCTTCAATTTCAACTGAACATCAACAACAACCCAAAACAGAAGATAAAGATGAAGTGAGAGACATATGTGAGCAAAGGAAACCAGATCAAAAATCAGAAACGGTGAACTTATGACGGACCTGTGATGAACGGAGGAACGGCGGTGAGAAGGAGATCGTCGACGGTGAAGGGGATTCCGCCGCGATCTCGTTTTGGAGAACGGAGAAGTCGAGACGGTTTCGAGCAAGGCCGATGATAGTTTCCGCCGTGCGGTAGGTGAAGGACGAAGGACGTCGCAACGATTCTCTTTCTTTCGAGACGGACCACGACGCAATAGGAGATTTCCATCGATTGAGAGAGTGGCCGGCCTTGTGTTTTCGCTGAATCGACGGAGACAGAGGCGTTCGGTGTGCTGCCGAGGTTTTGGCCCAAAGAGGAAGAAGACGATGCTGGTTCCTTTCCTTTTATTTTCTGCCGTTTCTTTTGTGCGATGCAAACCTTGTTGTTTTATATTTTATTTTCCTTTGTTTTTTTTTTTAATAATATAGGATACTATGTTTGTTGTTGTGGGCTCGGGAGGCCCAATTGATGGGTGTAGTCCACCACCGTTTTTCTGCTACCCGCACCTGGAATATTGCGTTACCTCGAGGGATTTTGTTTATAGCTTTTGGGCTTGGGATTGAGGCTCATGCGCCAAGCTATTGTCAGCACCCTATTTTCATCGTTTTTCTTTATATTTTATTTTATTTCTTTTTTGGATTATCTAACCTTTTTTCTTTCTTTTATTTTATTGTTTAAATTTAGTTAAAAGGATTTAGTTTAGAGTTTGTAAATTTTTGATTTAAATTTTTGATTTATTTTTGTTAATTTGGTTAATGTTCTTAGTGTAGAATTTTATTGGAATTTTATGGTCTTGATTTTGTTTGGTTTGGTTTAATTAAATGGAATTGTGTCTAATTGTGGCTTTAGTTTACGTTTGAAGTTTTGTAGGTCTCTTACTCAATTTTGATGACGGAGGACGTAATGTGAATAACGATCCTGGGTTTATTTTGTTATTTATTTATGGACTTATTTGTGCGATCGTTGATGCAAGTTGTGACACTTAGAGGATTATTTCTGGAGCTTGATGACTAGACTTGATGAACATTTTGGTTGATTGGGTTTAATCGGGATGATGTTGTGACACGCTTTGAGCTCCTGACAGTTTTTTTGAGTTTTTATATGCGCATATTGAAGAGGCGACGAACCTTCTCCGTTAGGAGGTGTGCTTAGGCCACCATGGAGCTTCTCCTTTCATCTTTCTCTTTTTCTTTCTTTCTTCTTTAGGATAGTAAGCCTCACTAACCTAGGACCATCCGAGCATGTGAATATTGATTAGTCCCCCACTTAGCTTTTACTTTTGTGTCTTTTTGAGTCTTCTCTTCTCACCTCATAATCAGGGACTAAACCCTAAAGGTTTTAAGGCTTTGTGATTAAACTTATGCCTGCATCCTTCTATTAGGATGGAGTGTATAACTTTAATCCTAAGTGTTAAACCCTTAATGTGTTTAAATCTCTTAATCAATTCACTTTAATAATCACTAAGACATCAAGCTTGTAACTTGGGCCTTGCATTAGGGTTCTAATTCTTCCTTAATTGGTTAAGAAGGACTAACCCTAGTGTTAATGGACAAGTCCCCCTCAAGTTGTCTTACAAACCCTAAAACTCACTTCATCATCATATCATTAAATAAAATCCACTTAATCAAAGGCTTGTTTTGTCGTGAGTTTAATCCCTAATCATGGATTAAGTTGAGGAGCTTTCCTCAGCATAAACATTCTCATCTATTATCCTTCTATTAGGATGGTGTAATGAGTCTGTTTAATCCCTGATTATGGCTTAACCTCATTACTCAACACTAAACAAAAACACCCAAAAACATCTAAATAATCACAAGTAGGTTAATGATCTTAATCCTACACCAAAGGTGATTAAGTGTGAGAATCTGACTTCACACTTAAGGTATTCTCATTACCCCTAAACAGAGGGAAGATGTGATGAGTTTACTAACCCATTGGTTTAGACTTAAGCTCATTAACTTATGACAAACTTTCAAAAGCAATAAAAGACTGAAAACACAAAAACAAACAATAATCGTCTCCTTCGGGATTCTTTTCTCATCTCATTCATTCACAAACGAGAACTCGCTTCTTCCGTCTAATGCAAGACAGTTTGCACCTGAGCCAGACAGGTCATACACTTGAGCATTGACAAGCAAGCAGTTCACAAGTCAATTCATCTTTCAGTCTCTTTGGGTCGAACTACGGTGTTCTGACTTCCTCATTGCACGAGAGGATACGTAGGCATAACTTAACAGTTATCGAACAAAAGTCTCTGTATATTCCCCCTCTTTCCAGCTTCATTCTTTAGCCTCATGATCTTGAGCATCTTATTCTCATTCTTACACTGACACATCATTATACACTTCACTTTTTTTACACTGACACCTGTACATCCTTTTCCAGCTCTTTATACACAGATTGCACTGACACTACCCCTTTAAAACACAAACTTTTAAGCGTGGATCCCGTCGAGTACGGCGGACAATCTGGGTGCTAATACCTTCCCAGGTTGTAACCAACCCCCTTTCTCAGTCTCTCTAGTTAGCAACCGTCTTATCCATCTCTTTCTAGGCCTATGCAGCATTGCCTTTCCTCCGGGATAAAAATGCCTAGCTGGCGACTCTTTTCATCTCCAGTGAGTTCACGACTGTGTGTTCTCATTGTCCCTCTCGCCGACCGTTCGCGTCTGTACCCTATCTGAATTAGCTTCATTTAGTGGGAGCGACACATATAAGTTCAAATGTCAATATATTAAGAAACCAAGACTAAAAAATATCAATAAAATATGACATAAACATAACTATACATCACTGTGAACGAGCAATATGTAAAGCTGCAAACAGATCAGCAAAATGTGGATCATCCTCTTCAGCTGCATTCTGCTGAAGGTAGCGATGACTCAATGTAGACACACAACCCCATGTAGGATAAGATGGTCCCGCATCGTACTCAGGAATAGATGCAACTGGCGGCTCATCATGGGTAGGCGGTACCAATCGAGGATGCGAAACACGATAATACCACTCAAGGTATCCATCCTCTACCTCAAATGGGGTAGTCGCCAGTGCAACCGAACGAATCACCTGGCCAACACTATGGATGTAACTAATCCACTCAACATCAATATCACCAGCCATCCTAGGATCAATAGGTGCAGGTGGAATGTACTGACAGTATCCAAACTGTCGAAGACACCTGTCAGGCATGTATGGAACAATAGTATCTCCCCACCTCAAACAACCCCTATATAGAGAAATCTCATCAAAAAGACGATGAACTCTATGATCCTCGAATGGCCGCCATATGACATCGGTCGGTGTCAGCTCATCCACAATAGGTCGCAACTCATCCACCTTTAACGCGCCTTGTTTGTATGTCCACCTCATCGCTCGCGGGAGACCACAGTTCTGAGCAGGTATCCAATTCTCTCCTTTTTTCCCAAGTGTAGGAAAATACTCATGAATCCAGCACTGTAAAAAAACAATAACATAATAATTAAATATAACATAATGAACATAATAAAATTAACATTAGACTTAAAAGAAAATCAATAAACTAAATTTAAATATATACCTTTAACATAATAAAATTAACATTAGACTTAAAAAAATATCAATAAACTGAATTTAAATATATACCTGCAAGAGAGTCGGATAACCACCAAGCTGTTTGCAACTAAACATGGACGCATCTCCAAGAAACCTATACAATGTCACCAATGCAACTGTTGCCCAACTATAATTGGACAAACCATCCAAGTCCCTAAATAATGCCAGGTATCGTGCCTCCACAAGTGTAAATGACTTATTCGCAAATATCGTGCAACCCACTAACATCATCAAATAACATCTGGTCGCATATGCCCATGATGAAGCTGCTCGATACTCTACGAATTGATCATATAACCACTCTATCTTGAAGTACGAACCTCTGCACTCACGAACCTGGAATAGTGCCACTCTCGATGACACTCCAAGGTAGTCAACGGCCCACTCAATAGCTAGCTCTTCACTGATGGGTTGAGGGTTCCAGAATACCCCCTGATAGGCAAGTGAAGCAGACATGCCACATCATCTAGAGTAATCGTCATTTCACCGAACGGCAGGTGAAATGAAGATGTCTCTAGATGCCACCTCTCCACAAATGCAGAAACCAAGTTTGCATCGATCTTCTTCAAACTTGATCTTTGTAAGGAAGCTAAACTGGACCTAGATATGATAGTATCAATCTCCTGTGGAAGCTGTTGTGGAACCATTTGGGTCAACTTCAACCCATGTCCTGCCACCTTCAATTCCTTCTTTGCCCCTCTCTCCTGAAATCAAATAAAATTAAACAAATTATACAATAGCTACTAATAATTTCGGTTTTTATTCAAAACTAAATAATTATAATTTAAATTTTTTTTATACTAGTAGTAAAAAAATTATAATTTCCTTACCTCACCAAACCATATACGTCTGGCCACATGATGCTCATACGAAACCAAAATACTGGTATCGTACGGACCTCCAGGATATCCCACAGGATCTGCTGCAGCTGTAGATGTACCAACATCATCTGCACGTGTCCTACTCGACGTATCGCCTCGTCCCATCGATCGAACTGGTATCCTCCCATCTCTGCCTCGTGAACGCACCACTGAAAAAAAAACTATAAAACAATTATTTAATTAAAAAAATTTTTAAAAAAATTAAAAAAAAAAATTTCCTGAAGACTTTCTTCAAGTCCTCCGGTACACACTTTTTTGGAAAAACCATTCCGGAAGACTTTATGAAACTCTTCCGGAACACTTTGTAAAAACGCATCATTTCGGAAGACTTCATCAAAGTCTTCCGGAAGTCATTTTAAAAACACCCCATCATACCGGAAGACTTTCAAAAACTCTTCCGGTTAGGGGTGTTCGCGGTGCGGTTTGGGCGGTTTTGACGCAAAAAATCATCCGAACCGCGAGAGAAAAAAGCATGCAGTTTGGTTTGGTTCGGTTGACTTTAAAAAATAAAACCAAACCAAACCAAACCAAACCAATGCGGTTTGGATTGGTTCGGTTGGTTCGGTTTCTTATAATATTTTTATTGAGTCATACATACACCTATAGAGAACAACATAATTTTGTATTTAGTCATGCATACATAATCAAATAGCAACAAAACTCATCATATTTAGACAATAAATTTTCATTCAATATACAAAAATAAGATTAGATCAAAGTGGAATAAAAACATAAATAGTAGTATAAAACAATATCAAAAATATTACAATAAAAAGATAAAATGGAGGATAGGAAAGATTAGAGAAGATGAAAAAGAAAGATCATAAGATATGTGATATTATAGAAGAAACGTGCGATAAAAACGTAATTGGATGAGAAAACAATAATATAAAAAACGAGAAGATGAATATGAAAAAGAAAGACTATAAGATAAGAGAGATTAGAGTATAAGAGATGAGATGTACATAGCAAATATGATGAGAAGAATGTGCGATACTACTCGAAGAGATTTGAGAATGTTGAAACTAAAACCCTAAGTGTGACTAAGAGAATATTTGTATGGTTAAGGCATAATAGATTTAAGTTTTGGGTTGGATGTGGGATAAGAGAAGTTTGGGTTGTAACATAATGCGGTTTGGTTTGGTTTAGTTCGGTTTGTAAAATACAAACCGCAAACCGAACCGAACAGTGCGGTTTTGTTAAATAATGGCCCAAATACATCCGAACCAAGTGCGGTTTTTTTGCGGTTTCGGTTTGGTTTGGTTTGGTTTGCGGTTTTCTATTGGGTTGGTTTGGTTTTGAACACCCCTACTTCCGGTACACAAACTATCAAACCGGAAGACTTACTTATAGTCTTCCGGTAAACACTTTTGAAAATTCAAAATTTTTTTTTCTCTGTAACTTTGGACAATTGGTAAAAATGGAAAGAAAATATGAATTTTTATCTATTTATACAAGGGCATTTTGGTCAAAAAAAATTAGATGTGGGTGTATGGGATTAAGTGTAGGGGTGTAAGGTAAAGCCTTCTTAAAATCATTGTCACTACTTTCATCACCATTATCATTATTAACCATTTTTTCTTAATATTTCTATTTTTACCATTTAGATTTTTTTTTGTTATCATTATTACTTATTTTTTATATTTTCATTATTATTAATCCATTTCTTTTATTATCATTGTTATTATTAATATTTTTTACTATTTTATATATTGCTCTTATCATTTGGTTTTATTATTTATGTTATTATAATTTCTATATTTCTATATGTTTCATTCATATAAGAAAATTCACAAAAAATTGGTCCAACCAACTTTTCACATAATACCATTGGCATTCTATATCTTTTTCCATGGCAGTACAAATATTTCCATGATCCTCACAACATCATCTCACCACAATTTCCACTTTTTCTTTCAGCACTTACATTTTCTCTTTCTTTCCACGGACAACAAACTCCAAGCCACCACAAGCTCCAATACTACACAAAAAATGCACATGATTTTGGCAGCACACATGATACCATTCCCACTCTTTTGTACAACAAAATTTCAGCATCTTTTTCAATGTTGACAGCTCACAATCTTATCCTTTTTTTCCTTCAACAAATTTCCTAAATCACCCTCTCAAATCTACTCTATAAAATCAACTCAATTCTCATTATCAAAGGGGGCTTGAAAATCATCGAATAAGCTCTGCAAAAACAGTCCCAAAATCAAGTCTCACAAACCTTCAAAAAACAAAAAAAAAACAACAACAATACTGAACCTTTCTTTTTTTATTCGACCAACCAAACTATTACACCATGAGTTTCTCTCTCTTACAATAAAAGATCCAAAATATACACCCATATATTCATCACCTATACAAAGCTGAAACTTCACTAAAACGACACCGACTAACACTCTCCATGCTACCACTTTCAGTCACCTCGATTTCCTTTTTTCCTACGGGAAGCGATATGCTCACTATTTCTCATATTCTGAAATTTATGCATGGTGCGATGTGGTTGTGTTTTGATGACTTGCTTTAGCTTATTAGAGATTTGACACTGAGTTTGAAAAATGATTTAAATTACTTGAACTTTATGCTTGAAAATGCTTTGAGTTGTTATGTTGAAAAATGGATAGTAATGTGAGTTCTCTTTGTTTATTTTGAAGTCTATAATATGAAGGGCTAGTTCATTTTTTTTCTTGAAATTATGTTGTTCGATGAAGAGAGAAAGAGATTTGTTCTTTCAACTTTTGTTTTTTCTTACTTTATTTTTTCTTCTCATTTACTGTGCTTGGTGTGAAAGAGAAAGGTGAGAAATTTGGTTATTGTTATGAATGTATCTAAAGGGAGATGTGAGGTTTTGGACTTGTGACTCTGAAATTGTGACAGTGTTTCACAAATTAAGAAATTTATGCTTACTTTTTAAAAGAGGGTTGTGAGTCTACGCAGGATCATACTGTGTCTAGTTTACATAAATTATCACTCCTTTCAAAGTTTGTTTCTTTTTCTATTAATTTTTGTTATGTGTTAACTTTAGTTTTTTTTTTTACTTATTTATTATTTACTTAAACTTAGAATGAGTATTTTAATTAAAAGATTATATATATATTTTAATCTAATGATATCTCTTATGCTAATAGTACCGTTCTCAATTTCTTCATTTTTTTTTAAATTTATTATCTCTTTTTATTTTATTGTTTTTGTTTAGTTTAAACTACTAAGTAATTAATTGGTCAGATATTTAATAGATTGGTGTTAATTAGCTCTTTTTGAATTGTTTGCTTTCATTGTCCATTTGGTTGATGGTTATTCATCTAGTCTTTGCATTGCGATTTTGAGCATAAATTGATTGTGTTTTTGAGAATCGTATGGATGCATAAATTAATGCTCCACTCCTTACAAAACCGCTCTAACAATTGAATCGGTTCCAAGGTAGTAAACGAGTGACATTCCGGCTTCCAATTAATTAATACACTACACACACCCATTTCTTTTTTTTTATGTTTGTGTTGGCTATTAAGTGGGCTATCAAGCCCACTCGAATTTTCTCTCTATTAGCACACTTCTACTGCACACCACCGAACCCCATAAAGCATGTCATCTTTTTTTTTATTATTTTATTTATTTTATAATTATTATTTCTTATATATATATAATGTTAAGTTTCATAGATTTAATAAGGTTTGTATGATTATATTTCAGTAAACCTTGTTATGATTATAGTTTAGTAAGTTTTTTTTATATATATATTAAAGTTTTTTTTATTATTATTATGCGGAACAATGATATAAAACAAATTAAATTATCTCCAATATTTTTAATCGGAGAATTTAATTAATATGAGGCCTATTATTTAATTTATTATATTATTTAATTACAACAAAACAAATTTAATTTAATTTTTATTTTATCATATTATTTTGATTATTCAATGTATTACTAAATTTAATATTAATTTAATTTAATTATTTATTTATAACTTTATTGGAACTTAAGTTTTACAATTCAATTTAATCCACTCATTTATTTTTCTCGTAATTTATTGCTTTAATCGAATTGCAAATTAATGTAAGTCGAGCGCATCGTTCCTCCCCATCAACTTTTCCGAACTCGACAATTCAAATATTTTTCATAATCAAAATAACGGATAAACTGAATTCTGGATTCTTGCATTCCTCGAATTATTGAATGAACACTCCCGAGGCTCGCCCCGCGGGACGTCATTCATTCGACTTTCCGTAATTAAAATGTTTTAATCCACATATTAAATAATGAAAGAATTGAATTCTGGAGTCTCGCATTCCTCGAATTCTCGAATAAATTCTTCTGAGGCCCGCCCCTCAGGATGCAGTTTATTTACCCTTTCATTCTAAAAAAACCCCCCTAATCGAATCAAACATTTCTTCAGGCGAACATTATTTAAATCCTTTCTATCTCGTAAACAAGCTAGCGCTTCAGCCTCCTATCGCGAGCAGACAAGCCAACGCTTAGCAGTAGAATGCGGTTTAAATAACTGTTCATTAAAACAAACCGATCAACCTTAGTACTACGAACTGCGAGGCTCTGACTTTCCCATTGCACAAGGGAATACGTAGGCAAACAGATCTTACTCCTTGCCGAGCACCCTAGGAACAAAATAACCCATTTCTCCGATTAATCTTATATTAGAATCGTTCGCATTTATTTTATTATTCGAAGAAAACAGAAAGCATAAGTCAACATTAGATCGCAAATTAAACTAAGAGGTTCCCATTGAGTACAACGGTCGTAAGGGGTGCTAATACCTTCCCCTTACAAAATCAACTCCCGAACCTAGAATCTGGTTTCAAAGACCTTGTTCTATCTGTTTTTCTAAAAAGGGTTTCTCGATATTTTCCCTTTCCTTAATTGGAATAAAATAAGTTCGGTGACGACTCTGTTGTTGTTTTAATTTTTATCCACGGTATCTTTTATCGCGAGGTCGTATTTTTCGAGGTGCTACGCCACCCACTCCGATATCTCCCTCCAAACCACCCTAACCACTTTGCAATCTAAAAGCAAATGCACTAAAGATTCCTTTTTCTCCTCACAAAACGGGCACATCTCCTCACTTACTGTGATTAAAATGCCTCTAACAATCAATGCGTCTTTCTTAGGTAACCTGTTCAAGAAACAACACCACACAAATGCTTTAACCTTGAAGGGGACCAACAACTTCCATATAAAACCAATAGCACAATCATCAATATTCAGAGGACCGTTGGGGATGTAGGAAGAGAAAACCAACCGATAATACGAAGAGACCGAAAACAAACCATTGTCTTCGCTATTCCACAACACTGAATCCTTTGTGTGTCTAAGAGGGCTATAACTGGCCAAAAAATGACGCAATCAAAACACTTTGTACTGTACCTCCGAAACAGGACCGGAAACATCAACATTTGCGGAAACAACAGCAACGAAATTACCTACAGCAGATGCCTCGATCTCGGTTGAAACAAAGGCATTTTCTATTGTACCAGAGGCTGCCACATCGGAGCTAAAAGCTAAAACTTCGGCTGAAACATGCGTCCTGGCTGAGCTAGAAACATATGTTGTAAGTGAAAACACACATGCGTCGCCGACCAAAAATGGAACAACTTGAACATTTACTGCAGCTTCGTGAGCAAAAGGTGTTGGAATATCCCCTGTCAAGTTCAAACTCAACATGTCAACAAAAGAAAAAACAGGGTCTGAGTTAGAAAAATCACCACCAAGAGCATATTCGTTTTGCCCCACTGCAGGTTCAGAATCTTGCAAGGCACCATCAAAAACCATAGTATTAGAACCCAAACTGCCTGCTACACTAGACAAGAAATCTTCTGCACCCGCAATTCCCAAGTCACTTCAATGCCAAATATCCCCCTTCCATCCCCCATGGCCACAACCGAGACTTCCTTCAACAAGGATTCCGCGAATGCTAACGGAAAAATACTCGAAAATTCCCCTTTACCAGTCCAATTTGACTTCCAAAAGGAGGACCCAAAACCATTACCAATAATCACCTTACAATTATTTGATAAAACGTCTCCCGCATGACTAGTCCCGCAAGAAAGAATATCTTTGAACCAATAAGAACACGATTTCCCCTTGACCATATCTAAACTATTGTGCCACATCATTAACCAAATATCTTTGTATCTAGCCTTGAGGACTCGAAACCATAACTCTTTCGATCCCCCCACAATCCTCCACATCCACTTGTTTAATAAAGCCTCGTTGAATGCATCCAATCTCTTCATATTAAGACCACTGTTTAAATAAGGCAAACAAATATCCTCCCAATTAATCCAATGAATTTTGAGGTTCAAAACCGAACATCCCCATAGGAACCTACTTTGGATCCTCGTCATCTCCTTCCAAATATACATCGGTGCTTTGTATAATGAGAGATGAAAAATCGAAAGGATACTTAGCACGAATTTAATCAAAGTGATTCTACCACCAAAGGATAAAAATCGACCTTTCCATGTTCCAAGCCTCTTTTCAAATTTCACAAGCAAAGTCGTCCAAGAATTAATTCTTCTAGGGTTGGATCCAATCAGTAAGCCAAGAAAAGAGAACTTGTGAGTTTCCCTTCTACAAGAGAGAAAATCGGCCGTCTCTTCAAGAAATCCATCGTGAACATTGATTCCGATGAGCTTACTTTTGTGAAAGTAGATACCCAATCCCGATACCAATTTAAAAGCACTAAGAACCGCCTTGATTTCCCAAATATGCCTTCAACTACACTCCCGTTCCGGTATTTGAGAATTCAAATATCCTTTTTTCAAATTTTTAGAGAAGAATACCCCATATGACATTCAGATAAGATGATAGTCGTGGAGAATTGGTGCTTATTACCCCGTGTCAGTGCAAGAGATAACAACTAGAGATTCAAATCACACATATCATACACTAGAATATGAAAATAACAACGTCCCAAAGGGCGCCAATTCATACATCAAAGAGTAGCAAAGCAAAGTAAAGAGGAATCCCACAACAATCCTATAGGTAATCCTGGTACAAGAGTATGAGACTAAACCCTAGGAAGCTCCATTTCCTGCAACCTCCGACTAAGGCGCTTGACGGCTTGGAACAACTGGGAAATGTCCGGATGATTCAGCTCCTGGATGAGCTTCTGGATAAGAAGATCCCTTAGATCAAAGGATGCATTCAGCTCGTTGATCTGTTGAAGGAATACTTCCTCCTTTTCTTTATTATGGCTCGGCTCAGTCTTGACCTTCTTAGCATTGGCTCGAAGCTTCAACTCTTCTACCTCCTTCTGGATGCTGGCCATCTTCTGAAAGTGGTCTTTTTGTTGCTCATGGGCTTTCTGAAGCAACTCTCCTTGCTCAGCCAGAGAATCTTGAAGGCCTTTGATATTTAGCTTATACTTGATCTACGCCTCCTTCTTCTTTCTCAGATGGTCTTCCCATTTCTCTTGCCAAAGGGTCGCAACTTCATTAGATTCATTTAAAGCTTTCTTATCCTTCTGGCGCTGACCTGCCCTGTGGATCTCAATTAAACCCCTCTTCTTGAAGTAGAGCTCTTGTTTTTCGAAGTCTTGCTGCTTGAGCCTGACCATCTTCTCAGCTTGATGAGCTCTCTCTTCTAGCTTCTGGTTATGAATCTTTAGCTTCTGACAAAAATTACTAGCCTCTTGATTTTAAGCCCTAAGCTATTGGACCAAGTTCTCCAACTTCTGGTAATCCTCCAAAGGCACAGTTGCAGGAGGTGGAGCCGGTGAAAAGAAAGGGATTAGGGATACTTGGGCTTTCCCCCTTATCCAGGCTTCAAATTTGGGAAATATTTAGTTGTTGCTCTTACCCAAGCATGTTATTCCCTTCCTTCTAATCAACTTCCAGGAGCCTGTGACTTTCCTAACCAACGGAAGGTTATTCTTCACTGAAAAATAAAAGGTCTGGAATAACTCTGATTCATCGGGGACCTCCTTGAGAGCGTACCCCAACTGTCTTCTTAAGAGAATGGGGTTGTAGTTGATAGCCCCTGATACTCCTAACAAAGGCACACCGAGATAATTTTCGTATATAGCGATGAAGCTCTTCCCTTTCAGTCTCAAAATAAACCATCTGATATCTCGGGCAGACATTGTACTCAGTTTCCGGGCCCAAACAATATTGGGATCAGTGAAGTCCTCAGTGGTGGGTAGGTTCCACATAAACCATTTGTAAAAGAGAGGGTCACAACAATTAACCAAGCCCCCCGTCTTTTCTCATTCTTGTAATTCACTGAATAATAGAGATCACCCAAGAGACTGGGTACCAGATTCTTCAGTATAAACAAATGAATGGCGTTCATGTCCACAAACTTATCCATGTCAGCAAACAAGATAATCCCGTAGATGGACAAGGCCAGGATGGCGCAAACTAAATCCCACTAATTTGTCGCATCAAGCTCCCTAGCTCTTCTAACCAGAAAATCTAGAGAGCAACCAAGCACTCCGGATTTGGTAGCAATCAGATTGTCAGACACTTCAGATGAGCTCAAATAAAGAGCTTTGGCGATGTCAGAATGAGCTGGTCTGGTCATCTCTGAGTTGAATGGGATCTGATCTTGGCTTGGCACCCCTAGAATCTCAGCATACTCTTCAAGTAGAGGGACTAACTGGAAGTCATGAAAGGTGAAACACATGAGTTGTGGGTTATAGTACTGCAACAAAGTATGAATGGCACTCCTTTGAGAACTGTCCAAGTCAACTACCAAGTGCAGAATACTGCCATATTTCTACTTGAAGAATCCCAGCTGACCTAGGGTAATAATAGACACCATCTGGTTGAGCAGATCGAATTTGGTGTCGAAGAATTTGTAGTGCACAATCCTTTTTCTGACATCCTCCATTCTGAAGTAGTAACGACCGGGAATCGGGAATAATATGAACCCTGAGAATGAAAAAAGAACACAATGATTAATGATGTCATGATGCTTAGGTAATGAAAGGCATGTGATCGGTGACGTGTCTGTGATGTGTCAATCATATATTCACGTGTTTGTTCAGGGTCACAACATCACAATAATAGTTCCTCTGAACAGGAATCCCAAATCTTATAACCAAGGAACCAAAGAACCAAATCAGAATACTGAACAATACTGGCGAATTAGGTATGTTGGAAGTTGCAAGGTTCCTGCAAACCTGTAAACCCCTCCCATCTCACGAGTGTGCTACTCGGGTCAACATCATGGACTCTCAAAGCCCAGAAGCAATAATATGTTCACCATCTCCGAGAATTGGCTCATGACCAAATCAGGGAATCAGTTTGGAATTATGCACTACTCAGGGAGGTCTCAGCTGAGTCCAAGGAAACAAGCATGTCTCATAAGTCCCCAGCTTCAAGCATTGAATCGAGAAACAATAGTACATTCAGCGCTTGGGATACAATACTATCATCATACAAACATTTTTTTCTTTAACTGGATTCCTATGAGAGAACCAAGCCATCCTATATGAGTTCCTAGTGGACCCTCAGATGTGAGTGGGTTTGCCAACAAATATGGTCTGCCATTGTCATCACTAGAGAGGGGTGTTTCCACTAAGGTCCTCGAAGAACGGTCCCCAAATGCACATAACTATCAAGGTCGTATCCTGAAGTGGGGCAAAACCCCCACACATAATAATTCCAAGATGGTGGTAATCTGGGTGTGGAACACATCACCACTCATCATGTAACCATGCGAGTACAATGTCTGTCCATGCTAGTCCTATGATGCACTCAAGCCGGGTGTTTGGCTTATCTCATAGTAACTCCTATCCAACAGAAAAATGAAAATCAACATAGTCCAGACAGTCCAGAATATATGATGCATGGAAAATATACTGAAAATAGTAAATAAATGCTGCAAAGTTAAGTCTATAAATGAAAACAATAAATAAACACACAACAACACACATATAAACACCCAAAGAAACATAAGCAAACAGGCGCTAGGATTGACTCTCAAAGGGGAACCAGAGATTCTGTGTTCCTTGTCCCCAATAGAGTCGCTAGCTGTCGCTCTCAGGATTTTCATCCTAGTACAAACGCGAAAGTGGCACGGAAAAGGTAGAGTCGTCATCCATACATTTTTATCCCGAATGAATGGGAAAGGTAATGCTGCAAAAACCGAAGGAAAAAGGAAAATACAAGGTCCTTCTGTAACACCCCAAATTTGCCCTCTTGTTTCTAGCATCATCCTCATGCCATAAACATCATAAGCATGTCATATCCTTAGCATTTTTGCATAGAAAAATGAAGCATAACATTCTCATGTCCTAGCATTGAGCATATGATCAATCATTGTTGCATTTTGAAGCTTTACAAGTCAAAGCAAGAGGTTAAGTGACCTTGTCCAAGTCTCACAAGGTGTTCTTATGTCCTATACAAGCTCAGGATCCTTTACAAGAGCCCAAGAGGTTGGGAGATTACCAAATGATCCAAGGAAGGGCAAGCTCCTACACAGATGGTCCTCAAATTAGGGTTTCATGTTCAAGCAGGGATTCTTTGTGACTTTGGCCATTTAATGTGGGCAAAGTCCTTCATATGATATGAGAATGCTATGAGTGAAATTTGGTGAGAAAACTCATTGAGGAATGCATTTATTTCATCAGTTGCTTGCATAAGAAGAAATTGGTCAAACTGATTATTTGAAAAGTCAACTGTGGCAATTCAAGGGTTCCAATCCCATTTTTCAAGCCAAGGGATGTTCTTAATGTCATAGAAGAGGTTTGAC
Source organism: Lathyrus aphaca (assembly GCA_963966055.1). Classification (NCBI taxonomy): domain Eukaryota; kingdom Viridiplantae; phylum Streptophyta; class Magnoliopsida; order Fabales; family Fabaceae; genus Lathyrus; species Lathyrus aphaca. The sequence continues at coordinate 227,533,394 of OZ014520.1, read as the reverse complement.
AAAGTCAAATATCAAGAATCAAGAGGTTTTGAGAGACTTTCTATTTTTGGCATGTGACTTGTAATGAAAGTTACTATTTTTGGCAAGTTTTGCCCTAATCTTCCAAGCTCTCTTTCACAACCAAAAAGACCTCAAATGAATTTTCCTTGAACATGAAAGTTGTAGAGTATGATCTCCCATTTCTAAAAAGTACAAGAACATGTTCATAGCCCTCATGGTTTGCAATTTATGGTCAATCGAAATTCATCCATTTTTAGGGTTTTACCATATTTCCAAGTCTACAACATTTGCAAAAACTCATTTAACTCATATCCAAGCCAACCTATGGGAAAATTGAGATCATGACATCACAAGGCATTACATGAGACATATTTGGCTCAAGAAAGTTCAACAAATTCGTGCATGGATTAAGGGATATTCCATGAAATGCATTTTTGCAAAATCACAAGAAAAGCATGTTACACTCACATCTAAGGGTCAGGATTGATTCAAAGGTAATGAGGGGATGAAATGAAGTCAGCATGTGCACATGAGGGAGGCATTTCACGCGTGTATGAAGCAATCACAACTTTCATGCAATTTTGCAAATTCACCCTCAACACACTTCCCATGCCACCATTACCTCATAAACCCTAATCAGGTGTAAAGATCAACCATATAAAAGCCAAACATGCACTGAATTCGTGGACACACACACACACACACACACACACACTCATTTCCCAGATTCAAAATCTCTTGCATCTCTTGCATTTTCTTTCGAAACTCTCTCCTCAATATCTCATTCCATAATTTCTTCACATAATCTTCATCCTTAAGCTCTAAGGATCACATTGCACTCACTGATTCAAGTTGAAAGTGAAGAATCCTTGAGGTGCCATTCAAGATCAAGAGCATTCGGATTCTAAGATCTAGCTTCTTTCAAGCTCCATCTTGCATTTATTATGCAAGAGGAGGTCAAAATACGTGAATCTGCAGTATCTGGAGGATTTCTGTGGTGATTTGCAAGGTCTTCAAGTTCAGGTATGCTTCTGAATTCGTAGATCTAGAAGTGAAATTGCTTGTGTGCATTGTGATCTGCATGTCTTGCTGAGGATCTTGATCTATTTAGAATTAGAAATGGATGAGTATTAAGCATGTATGATAGATTTGAAGTTTGATGCACAAAATTTTTTGCGTTCGATTTGTATGATTCTTTGATCTAATGAAAATTTTAAGTGAATATTTGAACTCAGAGTGTTTGATTTGTTTGATCTAGAGAGTTTGAGTGATTTTTGTAGAGTTTTGTTCACGTGGATGAATTTTCCGGCGCCGGAGCTAGGGCTCTGGTCGCTGGATTCTGGAATGAAGTTTGAATGTTTGAGTGAAGAAGATGATTTAGTGGCCGTTGGATATTTAATCTGGACGTACCTCATGTTGCCAGCACATTAAAAGGACCTCCTCCCCTGCACATGCTCTCTTTTGTTTTATAATTTCTGAATTAATCTTTGTGTTTCGCACCTCACCATAGCTATCATGTGCTCACACGCTGGCTTGTAGTTTGGATGACCTAGGGTTCCCTTTGACTTGATCTCACGCGTGCATTTGATCTGATGGCCTTTGTTTTTTCCTAATTTCCTTTGAATTTCCACCATAATTCTCATACGCTTGCGCAGGACCCATGGGCCTCTATTCCTATTCGCACCCCTCCCATTGCTAAGCCCATTTGAATTAAACTGAATCCCTTGCTATTCTCACCCCTGGCTCATTTACATTTTCTTTTCTTTACTTTTCATTTCAGTTTGGTTTCTAATTTTTAAAAATAGTTAGGAGTTTTCAAAATTTCCAAAATAATTCATGACCATTCCTTTTAATTTTCTTTAATTTTTGACATTTTTATTTTTCATTTATTGTTATTTTCCACGTAGGAATTATTATTCACTTTTATTATTTGTTTTAAATTCATTTTAATTGCATGTTGACTTGTGGAATTTATATCTTGATCATCAATTTGAATTTTGATTTGGTTCTTTTTTCATTTGATTCATATTAAGGTATAGTTTGTGGATGATTTTTTTTCCTGATTTTTAGAAGCTTGTGTGATTATTTTTGATAGTTGACTTGAGCATGAAGCTTCAAAACCCTAATTGGTGTTCTTGAGCTCTTTTGACCTAGCTTGATTTTGATTCTGACTTTATTCTTTTGGCATGATGTTATCACTTGATTAGTGAACTTTTGTGTTTGATTGCATAATTTTTGCATGAGTTTGTGATTTGATTTGAATTTTCCTATAAGATTACCTTAATTTTTCTTCTTCTTTCTAGCATGCTTAGTGTAAACACCCCAAATTTTCCCTCACCCCTTCACACCATGGCTTGTGATCTTTTCATATGCATAAGTTCCATCATAGCGTCTCATATTGCATTTTTGATTCACTGCATTGTTCCCAAGTCATCTGCATCTAGAGTTTGTGATCTGAGCAATCCAAGAGCCACTTGAACCACCCCAAAGGTCATCAATCACTTCAAAGGGGTCCATGTATGTTCAAGCATCATATTATATCCTTTCAAAGCCAAGAATGTCAAAAATCACAAGGACTGAGAATGGCATGGAAGCAGAGCCAGGTTTAACTACACAGATGACCTAGAATTAGGGTTTTGGTTTCAAAGGCCATAACTCCAAATTTTTTGGTCATTCTTGTTTCCATTGGTCTCTATATGGTATAGGGATCATGCATATCAATTTTCATGAAGAAATTCAATGGGGAAGTCATCTGATCAAGAGTTGACTTTTTGAGCAAGTCAGTGCAAAATTAGGGTATCTGAGGCCCTCAATGACCCAACCAAAGGGTGTTCTTCATCATTTTGATTGTGTATGATCTTTATTTGATCATAGAAGGTGTTAGAAGTTCACAAAATTGAAGAATTTCAAGCCATTTGCAAAGTTGACTTTTTGGGAAAGTTGACTTATGATGAAAATTGCCATTTTGGGAAACTTTTTCAACCCTTGCTTTTTGATTCAAAAATGCTTCAAATGGAAAAAATTTGGTCATGAAAGTTGTAGAATGGATCATTCCCTTTTCAAAAAGTACAAGAACTTGTTCTAATTCATTTTGGATCAAAAGTTATGGCTTGTCAAAGTTGGCCAAAATCACATAATTTGAAGTTTTCTACCAAAGAGGCAAAGTTGCAAAATCACTTGCCAAGGCAAATTGTGCTACCAAATGGACTTCTAAACTTCACACAAACATGAACTAAGGCCTAAAAGTCAGATTGCATCAAAGAATCACTCATTTTTGTGACTTGTGGGACAAGAAACTTCAAAAGGGCCAAAGGTGAACCAAGTTGCAAAACCTCGTTCAAACCTTAATCCACTTGCTTGCTGACTTCATAATTGATCCTAGGGCTCTCCACACTTCTTGCTGCGCAGGACACCCCATTTGTCCTTGGCTAGCTATGAGCCCATACCTCTCTTACACAAAGTTTGACATTTTGGCCAAAGACCCATACCAATCACAATAGGGCACACCAACTCACAAGGCCTATCCATGAGTGATAAGTGGACCAAAGGCAAGCTATAACACATAACCATTCATGCTGAAACACACTCCAAGCCCTAGTTCCAAGTTTATGCTTCATTTGCAAAACTTTCGAAACTGACTCCACAAGCTTCAAACACACAAACAAACTTCACAGAACATCTCACCACATCCTCCTGATTATTTCCTTGCCTTCACTTGGCCCTAAAACCTCCTAGAATCAAAACACGATTTCTGCCCCTCTTTGAACATAACTTCTGCAAACTCTCCAATCAACCACCATAAACTTCAAACAAGCATTGCAAGCATCTCAGGAGGTCCACTGGAGTTGGTTGGAAGCAAGAAACTGGCCAGAAAGTCCCTGATTTGAAAGCTTCGATTCAGGGAGCCTTGGAAATTCATTTTTCCAGAACTCATATCTCTTGTTTCTAAATTGATCTACATGCTTCCCTGAGTTCACTGAACCTTTTATTTTTGAAAATGATTGAGTTTTGAGGATGTATGGCTTGCCTGAAACTTTGCCCGTAAATTTGATTTCTGTTTGTTCTTCATGATTCACGAAAAAGAAATGAATTTTATGGCTGGATTGTTGTTTAGGAGGTTTAGATGAGTTGATCTGGAGGTTTTGGCAGGATTTGGTGAGGTTTTGAGAGAGTTAGGTCAGAGGTCTCGCCGGAGAAGACGACCGGAAGTCTTCTCCGGCCACCTGAATTTGTTTAGGGTTAATCAGTGTCATTAATGAAGTTTGAATGTGGAGCGTAGGATGGGTTGACTAGGGCTGACTCGCGCGTGATTGAATGGACAAGATCTCTCATTAAAACCCTAATCATTTTAATTAGATTAATTAATTCAGTTTATTTTAATTAGGCCAGTTTGAATTATAGCCCTTAGATCTGGCGCCAGTCAATGCACGCGCAATCCATTCAAATGCTGGCCCTTGATTCTGATTACTTCTCATTAAATTCATTTTTATTTTCATTTTATTTCATTTGTTTTGTTCATTTATTTAAAAATAGTAAAAATCATCAAAAAATTCTGAAATTTTTTATCAAACCTTTTATTAATTTTCAGAAACCAAAAATATTTTTATTTTTATTTTTTTGCATAAAAAAATATTTTTAAATCATTTAAAAGTTTATTTTTAATTGATTAATGAGAATTAATTAATTAAAAATATTTTTAGGTATTTAAAAATCACAAAAAAATTCATGAAACATTTAAAATCATTTAGAAACATTGTCCAACTCTCAAACCAAATTTATTTTTTGTTCTTGATGCCTTTTGACAATTTTCAATGGATTTAATTTCATTTCAAGGCATTATTTTGATTCAAACTTCAAAAAATTCACTTCTGCCTAACCATTGAGAGTTGGACAATGATTCTTTTTGCATTGCATCTTGCATATCATGTAGTTTATAGGATTAAATTGGCATGCTTTGATATTGCATTTTCAATTTGTTTGACATTTTTCTTGACAAGGTACCTTAAAACCCTAGCCAACTTAGGAAATTCATAACTTACACTAGGTTAAGAATTGGATCCTCTCCTTTGGGCAGTGAGTTTGTATAGGCTTAGGGTTCCTTTGAATGCATTTTCAATTTTTTATCATGATGTTTGCTTCTGGTTTTGATTTTTGTTTTGTACATTGATCATAAACCCTAATTCATGCCTTCCTTTGCATCCATCTTCCATTTGATTGCATACCATGACTTACCATGACATTTTGTGCATCCATTTGATTCATAACACATCTTAGGACATATTAGAATCATGTTTGATCATTGCATCTTTCATTTGCCATGTTGTATGTCATTTGCATTTCATAACTTTTCATGTATATTCATGTTTCTAAGCATGCTTCTCTTGCATCCATATGTTTGTATGATCATCCTCATGCCTTGCCTCATGATTGCATCATCTCTTAGCATCATTAACATCATTTTCATGCTTCTGGTTTTGGTTTTCATCATCACATTGCATTCCATTTGCATTGCATTTCATTCCTTTTGCTAACTTTTCAGGTGGTAAGTTACTTTGAGAAGTGAATTTGCCTTCACTTCTCACAATCTCTTTTCATCTCTCTTATGCACCATTGCTGCATTTTTTGTATGTGTTTGGATTGAGCTTGCTAATTCTTGTTCATCTCACTTTCTTTCTTCAAGCAACTTGACTTCTTAAGTGAAGCAAGTTGTTTTGCTTCTCTTTGCTCCTTTCATCTGCTTCCCTCCTTGGTGGTTCTTTGAAGATCTTTCTTGCAAACCTCACAAACCCTAGGAATGACCAAGCATGATAATAATTAGGGTTGATTAGCCCCCCACTTAGATTTTACCTTTGTGTCTCCTTGAGTCCTCTCTTCTCATCTCATAATAAGGGACTAAACCCTAAAGGCTTTAAGGCTTTGTGATTAAGCTTATGCCTGCATCCTTCTATTAGGATGGAGTGTATAACTTTAATCCTAAGTGTTAAACCCTTAAGGTGTTTAACTCCTTTAATCAATCCACTTAATAATCATCAAGACATCAAGCTTGTAACTTGGGCCTTGCATTAGGGTTCTAATTCTTCCTTAATTGGTTAAGAAGGACTAACCCTAGTGTTAATGGACAAGTCCCCCTCAAGTTGTCTTACAAACCATAAAAATCACTTCTTCATCATATCATTAACTAAAATCCATCTAATAAAGGCTTTGTTTTGTCAGGAGGTTAATCCCTAATCATGGATTAAGTTGAGGAGTTTTCCTCAGCTTAAACATTCTCATCTATTATCCTTCTATTAGGATGGTGTAATGAGTCTGTTTAATCCCTGATTATGGCTTAATCTCATTTAACACTAAACAAAAACAACAAAAACATCTAAATAATCACAAGTAGGTTAATGATCTTAATCCTACATCAAAGGTGATTAAGTGTGAGATGTTGACTTCACACTTAAGGTATTCTCATTACCCCTAATCAGAGGGAAGATGTGATGAGTTTACTAACCCATTGGTTTAGGCTTAAGCTCATTAACTTATGACAAACTTCAAAAAGCAATAAAAGACTGAAAACACAAAAACAAACAATAGTCGTCTCCTCCGGGATTCTTTTCTCATCATCTTCACTCATAAACGAGAACTTGCTTCTTCCGTCTAATGCAAGACAACTTGCACCTGAGCCAGACAGGTCATACACTTGAGCATAGGCAAGCAAGCAGTTCATCAGTCAATTCATCTTTCAGTCTCTTTGGGTCGAACTACGGTGTTCTGACTTCCTCATTGCACGAAAGGATACGTAGGCATAACTTAACAGTTATCGAACAAAAGTCTCTATATATTCCCCCTCCTTTCAGCATCATTCTTTAAGCCTCATACTCTTGAGCATACTCTTTTTCTTACACTGACACTTCTCTTATACACTTCACTTTTCTTTTACACTGACACTTGCATTCTTTCTAGGTTTGATACACAAATTGCACTAACACTACCCCTTTAAAACACAAATCTTTTAAGCGTGGATCCCGTCGAGTACGACGGACAATCTGGGTGCTAATACCTTCCCAGGTTGTAACCAACCCCCTTTCTCAGTCTCTCTGGTTCGCGACCGTCTTATCCATATCTTTCTAGGTCTATGCAGCATTGCCTTTCCTCCGGGATAAAAATGCCTAGCTGGCGACTCTTTCTTTTCTTGAGTTCACTCCTGTGTGTTCTCATCCTTTTCGCCGACCGTTCGCGTCTGTACCGCATTTGACTTAGCCTCATTCGGTGGGAGCGACAGCTTGGCGACTCTGCTGGGGACCCTTATACTGTAACCAGGGCTTCTGGTTCTTTTTGTGGGTTCCTCCTAGCGTTTGTTTGATTTGTGTTTACTGGGGTGTTATGTGCTAAGTGTGTTTGTATATTTGCTTTATTTACTGCTTTATGTACAGTTATTTATTGCTTTCTTTATAGCTTTATATATCATACTGTCATACTGTATCTGGCTGGATCTGGTTTTTGTCTTGGTGGGTGGGGTTTCATTGAGAGTTTAAGGTCCTATACCTGGGACCTGAGTGACACCTAGGCTATAGTGGTTCATGTTCTTTCCCATTCCATTTCGGTCTGGTGCGGGAATATGAAACACGGTTCAGATATGGGTTTCTTCTTGAGAACTCTGTGCTACGGATCTCCTGTAGTGCTAGGGCTATCTGGGAAGCCTGCTAAGTCTGGATGACCTTTACTATGACCTTCAGAAACTGAGGTGAATTAGAGGAGGATCTTTTATGGTTATTGTAAACACTTTACCTCCGGGTTAGAAGTATTTACACTTCTCATAACTGATCCAAGTCTGAGGATCCTTGTTTTAGAACATCACCTGTGAGGGGGGTTGGGCTGTTTACAGGTTTGCAGGAACCCTTGGCCACATCATACCATGTTTCTTATTGTGTTTAAGAATGCTTCACTTTGGATAGTTCTTGTGATTTAACCCAGGACATGTGACTCTTTATTTGAGTCCCCCACCATGGTTACTGGACTTTTGAACCTCCATCTGGACTTCTTAGACATACATGGACTTATATCAAGACAGTGAATCAGATCCAGCTCGATCACAAACCCTTGCATATCATTTGCATACATCATCATTGCATCATTTAACATTTGCTTATTTGTTTTTCAGGGTATCCATATCACATTTGGCTTGGTTTTGACCCCTTTTACCTGCATAGACCCTTGTTCATCAGCTATCTGCTTCAGCCATCTTCATCAGTTTCCTGCTTCAGCTACTGTTATCACCAGTCTCAGCCTGTCAGCGGCTCATCACCAGTATCAGTCTTCATCAGCAGTTATTTTCAGCTCTTCAACAGCAGTCATGGCACCCAAAAAGAGCAACATTTCTTACCACTTCTTTGAGCCTGTGCTGGCTGGCATCAGGCAGGTCCAAGCACTCATTACTCCAGACCATATCCCACTATTCAGAGAACATTATGGAAACATCCTTGATATGGTTATGGACTTGGATCCTTCTCAGAGGAGTTTGATTCACACTTGCCTACAGTTCTATGATCCTCCTTTGAGATGTTTTACTTTCCAGGATTTTCAGTTGGGGCCTTTATTAGAGGAGTTTTCATCATTGGTTGGAGTGCCTGTCAGGGGTAGTATCCCCTTCAATCCAGAGATGGCTTCTCCCAGCAATGAAGAAGTGGCAAAAGCACTGCATTTGGAACCTATCCTGATTGAGCAGAACATGACTACAAAGGCTGGAATCCCTGGCCTACACTTGGACTTTCTAACTTCTCAGGCTATCCTGAAGGCCTCCTTGGGAGAATGGAAGGCAGTTTGTGCATTGTTAGCCCTCAGTATATATGGGGTTATACTTTTTGCAGATGAGCCCAAGTTTATTAGCAAGAATGCTATTCACCTCTTCCTTTTGAGGAACCCAGTGCCCACCTTGCTAGGAGACTTCTATTATTCTGTTCACCAAAGGAATGAGAAGCAGAGAGGGAGATTGGTGAGATGCTGTGCTCCTCTATTTCATACCTGGCTGCTCAAACACTTACCCAAAACTGATGCCTTCCTGAACCCTCACCAACATAAAAACTGGGCTAGAAGACTTACTGCTTTGACCTCAGATGACATCAGATTGTGCACCCAGAGCACCAAAGGCAGGGACATAATTACTAGTTGTGGGCAGTTCCCCAATGTACCTCTGATAGGAGTGAAAGGTTGCATCAACTACAACCCTTTGCTATTCAAAAGACAGTTGGGCTATGCTCTGGTTCACCCTCCTAAAGTGCAGGACTTGGCTGAAACCCTTTATTGTGAGATAAAACCTAATCTAGCTGTTGTCAGACAAGCATCCTGGGCTTGGGACAACATCCAGACCAAAGGGATGGCCATCCTTGGGAGATGCAACAATGTTGCCTCAGCTCAGTATTATGAATGGTCTCATGCTAGGGCTCAAATTTCTGGGATGCCTTTCACCATTGAGGATGCACCTGGACCATCCACAGCACCCCCTCCAGCTACTGTCAGCCTAGAGGAATTTGAGAAACTAAAGGAGAGGAATGAGAATCTGACTCAAGCTCTGCAGAAGACCCTCTGGGAGAGGAGTGATGGTCGTCTAGACATTGAGAGGTTAGAAAAGCTAAAGGTGGAGCATCTAGCCAGGATTGAGAAATCAGAGGACTACATCAAGAAATCAAGAGCTGGAGAGCAGATTTTGAAGAATGCCTGTAAAGAGGCCCAGTTTCAGAAGGCTAGGACTGATCTTTATTTAAAAGAAAGTCAAGATAGGTGGGTCAGAATCACTGAAGCTCGCACTCAAGAAGATAAGAGAACTCAGGCCAGGATTGAGCAGTTAGAGGCCATTGAAAAGAAGCAACAAGAGGCTCTGCTAGCAGCCTATAAGGAAATCTCAGAATTGAAGCTCAGGGCTGGTGTGAAGAGGTCAAAGGACCATGACAGACACAAGAAGCTGACCACTGCTATTACCACCAGGAACCTTCTCATCAGAAGCATTACAGAGCATCCGGCTGGTCCTGTAACTGAAGCACTTTTGAAGGAAGTTAAGGAGGATGAATTTGGCTTAGATGTTTGACTTATTTGCTTGTTGTTGTTTCCATTTCATGTACTTTTCTATTTATGTTGTATTTTGACCCCACAGGGGCATGTATTGTAAAAACAAACTATGTATGATTCACCTTTTGTAATATATTTGTTAGTTTGTTTCATTAAGTCTCTCTCTCTCTCTCAAGCAACATCAAAGCATCTTCCTCAGGGTCTGGAAAGGTCAAAACCAAGTGCCAAGCCGGATACCTTGGAAACAAATAAGCATTATGCATTGCATACTAACTTTTGTTTTGTCTTGTAGGTTTTTGTTTTGTTTGTTACTAACTCTGTTGTGCTTCAGGAGGACCAAACTCATCCTCCTGAACTTCCTTTAGAAGTGCTTCAGTCACAGGGTTAGCTGGACGCTCTGTGAGGTTTCTGATAAGAAGATTCCTGGTGGAAACAGCTGCAGTTAGCTTCTTGTGTCGACTCTGGTCCTTTGACCTCTTCACACCAGCCCTAATCTTCAACTCTGAGATCTCCCTCTGGGCTGCTAGCAGGGCTTCTTGTTGCTCCTTTGCACTAGCCTCCAACTGCTCGATCTTGTCCTGAGTCCTTTTATCTTCCTGAGTACGAGCTTCGGTGATCCTGACCCACCTAGCTTGACTCTCTTTCAGATACAAATCAGTCCTGGCCTTTTGGAACTGAGCCTCCTTGCAGGCATTCTTCAAGATATGCTCTCCAGCCCTTGACTTCTTGATGTAGTCTTCTGACTTCTCAATCCTGGCTAGATGCTCCACCTTTAGCTTTTCTAACCTTTCAAAGTCCAGACGACCATCACTCCTCTCCCAGAGGGTCTTCTGTAGAGCCTGAGTCAGATTCTCATTCCTCTCTTTCAATTTCTCAAACTCCTCTAAGCTGACATTGGCAGGAGGTGGTGTTGTGGAGGGTCCAGGTGCATCCTCAATGGCGAAGGGCATCCCAGAAATTTGAGCCCTGGTATGGGACCACTCATAGTACTGAGCTGAGGCCACATTGTTGCATCTCCCAAGAATGGCCATCCCCTTGGTCTGGACGTTTTCCCAAGCCCAGGATGCTTGCTTGACAACAACTAGATTTGGCTTAACCTCACAATAAAGGGTTTCAGCCAAGTCTGGTGCTCTAGGAGGGTGGACCAATGCATAGCCCAATTGTCTTTTGAATAACAGAGGGTTGTAATTGATGCAACCCTTCACTCCTATCAGGGGTACAATGGGAAACTACCCACAACTAGTAATGATGTCCCTGCCCTTGGTGCTCTGAGTGCACCACCTGATATCATCTGAGGTCAAAGCAATGAGTCTTCTAGCCCAATTCTTCTGTTGGTGGGGATTCAAGAATGCATCAGTCTTGGGAAAGTGTTTGAGCAACCAGGTATGGAACAGGGGAGCACAACATCTCACCAATTTTCCTCTTTGCTTTTCATTCCTTTGGTGAACAGAGTAGTAGAAATCTCCCAGTAAGGTGGGCACTGGGTTCCTCAGAATGAAAAGGTGAATGGAATTCTTGCTAATAAACTTAGGCTCGTCTGCAAAAAGTATAACCCCATATATGCTGAGGGCTACCAAAGCACAGACTGCCTTCCATTCTCCCAAGGAGGCCTTCAGGATGGCCTGAGAAGTCAAGAAATCCAAGTGCAGACCAGAGATTCCTGCCTTGGTTGTCATGTTCTGTCCAATCAGAGAGGGTTCCAGATATAGTGCCTTTGCCACTTCTTCATTACTAGGAAAAGCCATCTCAGGGTTGAAAGGGATACCACCCCTGACAGGTACACCAACCAATGATGAATACTCCTCTAATAAAGGCCCCAACTGAAAATCCCGAAAGGTGAAGCACCTCAGAGGGGGATCATAGAACTGCAGGCAAGTATGAATCAAGCTCCTCTGGGAAGGGTCCAAATCCATAACCACATCAAGGATGCCTCCATAATGTTTTCTGAATAGTGGTATATGGTCTGGAGTAATCAGGGCCTGGATCTTCCAAATCCATAACCACATCAAGGATGCCTCCATAATGTTTTCTGAATAGTGGTATATGGTCTGGAGTAATCAGGGCCTGGATCTTCCTGATGCTAGCTAACTCAGGCTCAAAGAAATGGTAGGAGATGTTGCTCTTCTTGGGTGCCATGTTGCTGAAGAAGAGCTGAGACAGATGCTGATGATGGAGAATAATACTGAAGATGGGCCACTGACAGACTGATGCTAGTGATGCAAGTGACTGAAGCAGGTAGCTGATAAGGATAGTTGAAGCAGATACTGATGAAGATAGATCTATGCAGATGAAGGGGTCAAAACCAAGCCAAAATATATGATGTGGATACCCTGAAAAAACAAATAAGCAAATGTTAAATGATGCAATGATGATGTATGCAAATGATATGCAAGGGTTTGTGATCAAGCTGGATCTGATTACTGCCTTGGTATAAGTCCATGTATGTTTAAGAAATCCAGATGGAGGTTCATAAGTCCAGTAACCAAGGTGGGGGACTCAAATAAAGAGTCACATGTCCAGGGTTAAATCATAAGAACTGTCCAAAGTGGAGTACTCTTAATCAAACAAAGTAACAGGGTATGCTGAGGTCAAGGGTACCTGCAAACCTGTAAACATCCCAACCCCCTCACAGGTGGTGTTCTAAAACAAGGATCCTCAGACTTGGATCAATTATGAGAAGTGTAAACACTTCCAACCCGGAGGTACAGTGTTTACAATAACCATAAAAGATCCTCCTCTAATTCACCTCAGTTTCTGAAGGTCAAAATAAAGGTCATCCAGACTTAGCAGGCTTCCCAGATAGCCCTAGCACTACAGGAAATCTGTAGCACAGAGTTCTCAAGAAGAAACCCATATCTGAACCGTGTTTCATATTCCCGCATCAGACCGAAATTGAATGGGAAAGAACATGAACCACTCTAGCGTAGGTGTCACTCAGGTCTCAGGTATAGGACCTTAAACTCTCAAAAGAACCCCACCCACCAAAGCAAAACCAGATCCAGCTAGAACAGTATGACAGTATGATGTATATAAAGCTATAAAGAAAGCAATAAAATAACTGTACATAAAGCAATAAAATAAAATAAATATACAAACACAATTAGCACATAACACCCCAATAAACTAAAATCAAACAAGCGCTAGGAAGAACCCACAAAAAGAACCAGAAGCCCTGGTTGCAGTATAAGGGTCCCCAACAGAGTCGCCAAGCTGTCACTCCTAAAAGATGAGACTGGGCTCAAATGAGGTACAGACGCGAACGGTCGGCGAAAGGAGGATGTGAGAACACACAGGAGTGAACTCACAGGAAAAGAAAAGAGTCGCCAGCTAGGCATTTTTATCCCGGAGGAAAGGCAATGCTGCATAGACCTAGAAAGACATGGATAAGACGGTTGCGAACCAGAGAGACTGAGAAAGGGGGTTGGTTACAACCTGGGAAGGTATTAGCACCCAGATTGTCCATCGTACTCGACGGGATCCACGCTTGGAAGTTTGTGTTTAAAGGGGTAGTGTCAGTGCAATCTGTGTACAAAAGAGCTGGAACAGGATGTACAGGTGTCAGTGTAAGAGAAGTGAAGTGTATAAGTGAAGTGTCAGTGTAAGAACAAAGATGAAATGCTCATGATAATGAGCCTAAAGAATAAAGCTAGAAGGGGGGGATATACAGAGACTTTTGTTCGATAACTGTTAAGTTATGCCTACGTATCCTCTCGTGCAATGAGGAAGTCAGAACACCGTAGTTCGACCCAAAGAGACTGAAAGATGAATTGACTTGTGAACTGCTTACTTGTCTATGCTCAAGTGTATGACCTGTCTGGCTCAGGTGAAAACTGTCTTGCATTAGACGGAAGAAGCAAGTTCTCGTTTGTGAGTGAATGAGATGAGAAAAGAATCCCGGAGGAGACGATTATTGTTTGTTTTTGATGATTTCAGTCTTTTATTGCTTTTTGAGTTTGTCATAAGTTGATAAGCTTAAGTCTAAACCAATGGATTTAGTAAACTCATCACATCTTCCCTCTGATTAGGGGTAATGAGAATACCTTAAGTGTGAAGTCAGCTTCTCACACTTAATCATCTTTGGTGTAGGATTAAGATCATTAACCTACTTGTGATTATTTAGATGTTTTTGTTGTTTTTGTTTAGTGTTAAATAATGAGATTAAGCCATAATCAGGGATTAAACAGGCCCATTACACCATCCTAATAGAAGGATAATAGATGAGGATGTTTAAGCTGAGGAAAGCTCCTCAACTTAATCCATGATTAGGGATTAAACTCATGACAAAACAAAGCCTTTATTAAGATGGATTTTAGTTAATGATATGATGAAGAAGTGATTTTTATGATTTGTAAGACAACTTGAGGGGGACTTGTCCATTAACACTAGGGTTAGTCCTTCTTAACCAATTAAGGAAGAATTAGAACCCTAATGCAAGGCCCAAGTTACAAGCTTGATGTCTTAGTGATTATTAGATGGATTGATTAAAGGAGTTAAACACATTAAGGGTTTAACACTTAGGATTAAAGTTATACACTCCATCCTAATAGAAGGATGCAGACATAAGCTTAATCACAAAGTCTTAAAGCCTTTATGGTTTAGTCCCTGATTGTGAGGTGAGAAGAGAAGACTCAATGAGATACAAAGGTAAAACTAAGTGGGGGGACTAATCAAAACCCTAATTATTGTCATGCTTGGTTGCCCCTAAGGTTTGTGAGGTTTACAAGAAAGATCTTCAAAGGAAACACCAGGAAGCAGATGAAAGGAGCAAAGAGAAGCAAAGTAACTTGCTTCATTTAAGAAGACAAGTCACTTGAGGAAAGAAAGTAAGAAAGAGAGGAAAGAGCAAGCTCAATCTCAAACATAAAACAAAATGCAGCAATGATGCATAAGAGAGATGAAAAGAAATTGTGAGAAGTGAAGGCAAATTCACTTCTCAAAGTGACTTACCACCTGAAAAGTTAGTAAAAGGAATGAAATGCAATGCAAAATGAGATGGAATGGCATGATGCAAACCAAAACCAGAAGCATATGTATGATGTTAATGATGCTATGAGATGATTCAAACATGAAACAAGGCATGGGAATGATCATATGAACATATGGATGCAAGAGAAGCATGCTTAGAACCATGAACATACATGAAAAGTTATGGAATGCAAGTGATATACAACATAGAAAATGAATGAGGCAATGATCAAACATGCTTCTAATATGTCTTAAGATGTGTTATGAATCAAATGGATGCATAGAATGTCATGGCAAGTCATGGTATGCAAGCAAATGCAAGATGAATGCAAAAGGAAGCCCAAATTAGGGTTTATGATCAATGCACAAAACAAAAATCAAAACCAGAAGCAAACATCAATGTAAAAAATTGAAAATGCATTCAAAGGAAACCTAACCCTATACAAACTCACTGCCCAAAGGAGGGGTTCTAACTCTTAACCTAGTGAGGGTTATGAATTTCTTAAGAATGCTAGGGTTTTAAGGTACCTTGACAAGAAAAATGTCAAACAAATTGAAAATGCAAGATCAAATCATGCCAATTTAATCCTATAAACTTCATGATATGCAAGACACAATGCAAAAAGAATCAAAGTCCAACTCTTAAAGACTAGGCAGAAATGAATTTTTGAACATTGGATCAAAATAATGCTTTGAAATAGAATTAATTCCATGAAAAATTGTCAAAATGCATTAAGATCAAAAAATAAATTTGGTTTGAGGGTTGGACAATGTTTCTAAATGATTTTAAAGGTTTCATGAATTTTTTGGTGATTTTTAAATACTTAAAAGTATTTTTAATTAATTAATTCTCATTAATTAATTAAAAATAATCTTTTAAATGATTTAAAAATATTTTTTAATGCAAAAAATAAAAATAAAAATGTTTTTGGTTTCTGAAAATTAATAAAAGCTTGTATAAAAATTTTCAGAATTTTTAAAGATGTTTTGCTATTTTTAATAAAATGAAGAAAACAAATGCAATTAAATGAAAAATAAAATGAAATTAAACTGAAAATGGGAAAGTCAACACAATCAATGGCCAGTATTCAAACTTACACACGCGGGAGTGGACTTGGCGCGCATCTGGACGGCCAAGATTCAAACTCACGCAATTAAGACTAAACCCTAATTAATTAACCCTAATGACTTTCAGACGACCGAAAACACTGTTCCGGTCGTCTTCTCCGGCAAGCTCCTCTTTCAAACTCTCTCAAAACGCCATGAAATCATGTCAAACTCTCCAGATCAACTCAACTAACCTTCCTAAACAACAATCCAGCAACAAATTCCATTTATTTCTACTCAAGAACAAGGTACGAATCAAACATCAAAAACTGCAGAAATTTCAGAAACACAATACAAGCTCATTTCTCAATCTTTTTCAAAAGTAAAAGGCTTAGTGAACTCAGGGAAGCGTGCTTTATCATTTAGAAACAAGAAATAAAGGTTCTGGAAAAATGAAATGCCATGGCTACCTGAATCGAAGCTTTGATTTCTGGCACTTTCTGGCTGGTTTCTTGCTTCCAATCACCTCCAATGGACCTCCTGAGAAGCTTTCAATGCTTATTTGAAGTTTATAATGGTTGGTTTGAGAGATTGCCAAGGTTCTGCTCAAAGAGGGGCAGAAATCGTATTTTGGTTTCTGAGGGTTTCAGGCTATGGTGATGGGTGCTTTGTGATCAGTGAAGCATGTTGAGTTGATTTGTGAAGGTGGTTTGTGTGTTTGCAGCTTGTGGAGAGTGTTTCGAAAGCTTTTGCAAATGGGGTGGAAAATGAGAGAGCTGAGTTCTTGGTACTTTCAGGCTTGTGTGTTATGTGCTTTTGCTTGCTTTTTGTTTGCATAAACTAATGGGATTGGTCAGATGAGTTGATGTGTGCTTTTGTGATTGGTATGGCTCAAGTTGCCAAAATGTCAAAGTTGTGTAAGAGAGGCATGGGCTACTAGCTAGACAAGGACAAATGGGGTGTCCTGCGCAGCAAGATGTGTGGAGAGCCATAGGATTGTTTGTGAAGTCAGCAAGCAAGTGGATTCACACTTGAGTGAGTTTTTGCAACTTGCTTCACTTTTGCTTCCTTTGAAATTTCTTGCTCCATAAGTCATAAAAATGAGTGATCCTTTGGTGCAATCTGACTTTTAGGTCTTGGTACATGCTTGTATGAAGATTAGAAGTTTATTTGATAGCTCAATTTGCCTTGGCAAGTGAATTTGCAACTTTGCCTCTTTGGTAGAAAACTTCAAATTTTGTGATTTTTGCCAACTTTGACAAGCCATAACTTTTGATCCAAAATGAATTAGGTCAAGTTCTTGTACTTTTTGAAAAGGGAATGATCCATTCTACAACTTTCATGACCAAAGTTTTTCCATTTGAAGCATTTTTGAATCAAAAAGTAAGGGTTGAAAAAGTTTCCCAAAATGGCAATTTCCATTAAAAGTCAACTTTCCCAAAAAGTCAACTTTGCAAATGACTTGAAATTCTTCAATTTTGTGAACTTACAACATCTTCTATGATCAAATAAAGATCATACATAATCAAAATGATGAAGAACACCCTTTGGTTGGGTCATTGGGGGTCTCAGATGCCCTGATTTTGCACTGACTTGCTTAGAAAGTCAACCCTTGATCAGATGACTTCCCCATTGAATTTCTTCATGAAAATTGATATGCATGCTCCCTATACCATATAGAGACCAATAGAAACAAGAATGACCAAAAAATTTGGAGTTATGGCCTTTGAAACCAAAACCCTAATTCTAGGTCATCTGTGCAGTCAAACCTGGCTCTGCTTCTATGCCATTCTCAGTTCTTGTGATTCTTTGACATTATTGACTTTGGGAGGATATAATATGATGTTTGAACATACATGGACCCCTTTGAAGTGATTGATGACCTTTGGAGTGGCTCAAGAAGCCATTGGATTGCTCAGATCACAAACCCTAGATGCAGATGACTTAGAACCAATGCAATGAATCAAAATGTAATATGAGATGGTATGATTGAGTTTATGCACATGAGGAGATCATAAGCCATGGTGTGAATGGGTGAGGGCAAATTTGGGGTGTTTACACCCAGAAGAACCCCATCTAGGGACTGGAGGAACAAGTAACAATGAGAGGGTTCAGCCTCATGTTAACCCACCAGTATATGGGCCTCATCTTCATCCAGAGATCAATATCCCTACTAATGTGCAAGGGAATGCTACTGCAGGCAGAGTCTTACAAGAAGACCCCCAAGAGGATCAATTCACGGTGATGGGAGCTGGGGACGAAGCCTATGATAGGAGGCTTGATGAAATTGCTGAGAAATTGAGATCCCTGGAGTCTCAAAACTCCTTGGGTTTTGATGTCATGGATATGGGCTTAGTGGACGGGGTAAGGATACCTCACAAGTTTAAGCTCCCGTGCTTCGAAAAGTACAACGGAACTTCCTGTCCACGAACTCACTTGCAGTCTTTTCTAGGAAGACTTAAGGCATACACCATGGATGAGAAACTGTGGATGTTTTACTTTGAAGACAGTTTGACTGGGGCTTCAAGGGAATGGTACTCTCACTTGACTAGAGCTACTATCAGATGCTGGAAGGATTTAGCTGAAGCCTTCATCAGACAATACCAATACAATTTAGACATGGCTCCTAACAGAACCCTTCTGATGGGAATGTCTCAGTCCTCCAGAGAAAGCTTCAGAGAATATGCCCAGAGGTGGAGACAGCTTGCTGCTGCTGTCCAGCCACCCATGTCGGAAAGAGAAATGGCCGACATGTTTATGAATACCCTACAAGGGACATATATTGATAGGCTAGCTGCCTTTTCTTCCACCAGCTTCGCTGACGTAGTCATAGCTGGAGAAAGAATTGAAAGCCTATTGAAGATGGGAAAAATTTCTGATAATGGTGCAAGCTCGTCAAGTAATCCCAGAAAGCCTTTTGTGGGACCTAGAAGAACTGGTGAGACCAATGCCATTTATGCCAACAGGGGCAGACCTCATCATGTCCACAGATCTGTAGCAGCTGTCACAATTCCAACTCCAATTCCTCAGCAACCAGCATATCAACCACAACAACCACCCCACTATCAGCAGCAAGTTCAGTATCCGCCACAAAGAAACTACAACAACAACAACAACAACAATCAGCAGCAAAGACCCTTTCAACAAAGACCATCACAGGCAAATAGGGTGATTGATCCAATCCCTATGCCTTATGCCGCTTTATTGCCACAACTCCTGAAACTCAACCTGGTTGAGCTAAGGACATTGGCACCTCCAGATCCTACCAGTCTTCCAAGAAATTATGATGTCAACGCCCGGTGTGCTTTTCACTCCAATGCACCTGGCCACAGTACTGAGAAATGCAGGGCTTTACAAATGAAAGTACAGGATCTAGTGGATTCCAAAGCTCTCAACTTCTCACCCCCGCCAAATGTCAACAAGAATCCCATGCCCAATCATGGAGGACCAAGAATTAATGCTATTGAGGAAGATAAGCCATCTTTCTTAATCACCAGTGTTGGGCAGATTCAGACACCTCTGGTAGAAATTAAAGCTCAGCTCCTAGAATGCCAGATGTTCCCCGGGTGTGAGCTCGGTTGTGCTTATTGCAACATTTCGGTCAACGGGTGTGATAACTTGAGAAGCGGCATATATGGTCTTATCAAAAGTGGTATCCTTCAGATCACAACCTCAGCTCCTACAAATCCAGCAGTCCCTTTAACAACAATTCCTGACTCTTCTACAACTGCAACAACAATCATTCCAACAAATTCATCAATATCATCAACAGTGGCTCCGTCCATCACTTCAACAAATCATATATCAACAGCTATCTCTTTTACAACATCAGCACCAATTTATTCCACAAAATCTTCTACAACGCCAACAGATATCTCAGCAGTCACCATTTATTATGATCCAACATATGTTCCTCCAAACAACAACTTTCAATAACAAACAATGGTACCTCCTGCCAGGTCACCAGTCACCATCTACTACGATCCGCACACCATTTCAGTACCCTTCTCTGCAGCAGTCAGTCCAGTTACCATCACGGTACCTGGACCAGTTCCATATGAAAGCAGTAATGCCATCCCTTGGCATTATGGCTCTGACCTTTACTGCAACGGGGAGAAAATCACTTTGGACTCTTCAACTTCTTCTCCACATATTGATAATGTTGGGGGAGGCGGAGGCTTCACCAGAAGCGGACGCCTTTTTGCCTCACAATTACAAAGACCTAATGCCGAAGCAGAAGCTGCTGCCAAAGCAAAAGGAAAGAGTGTGGTATTTGAAGAGCCGACTGTCAAAGAAACTCAGAAGACATCTTTTGAGCAAGATGTAGACGAGTTTATGAGAATTATAAAGAGAAGTGATTACAAGGTGGTGGATCAGCTTCACCAAACTCCCTCAAAGATCTCCATATTATCCCTGCTAATGTGTTCTGAAGCTCACCGGAATGCATTACTGAAAGTCTTGCATGCAGCATACGTGCCAGAGGAGATCACTGTTAATCAGCTAGAAACTGTGGTGGAAAATGTCAACACCAGTCATGGACTGGGCTTTACCAATGCTGACTTAACAACTGAGGGGCGTAACCACAACAAGGCTTTACACATCACTCTAGAATGCAAGGGTGCTGTTCTATCTCATGTACTGGTAGATACTGGGTCTTCACTCAATGTTCTACCAAAGAAAGCCTTAGTGAAGCTGGAGTATGATGGCTTGGCACTGCGTCCAAGTAATTTGGTGGTGAGAGCTTTTGATGGCTCTAAAAGATCAGTGCTAGGGGAGATTGATCTGCCTGTGATGATTGGCCCGCAGACCTTCAAAATTACCTTCTATGTGATGGACATTCAGCCGGCCTACAGCTGTTTGTTGGGTAGACCTTGGATCCATGCCGCTGGCGCAGTTACGTCTACCCTTCACCAGAAGCTGAAATTCGAGTGGGAAGGTCAAATCATCACTATCTGTGGTGAAGAAGATATCTTTGTTAGCCATCTGGCTATGTACAAATACATTGAGATGGATGGAGAAATCCATGAAACTATGAGCCAGGGGTTTGAGGCCCTGAACATAAATGAAGCATTTGCTGTACTGGGAACCTCCATGACGTCTTACAAGCAAGCTAGGAAGGTTGTTGAAGAGGGGACTGCCCAAGGCTGGGGCAAGCTGCTAGCTGTGGAGAAGAAGGAAGACAGATTCGGGTTGGGTTACAAACCAACTCAACAAGATCAATCAGAGGCTGCTAAGAAGCCCAGTTTTTTCAGTGGGGGGATGCTCACCCCGGATGCAGTGAACAACTTGGAAGATGAGTCGGAAGATGAACGCAACTTGGAGAGCTGGATACGTCCAAGGATCCCGGGGAGCCGTATCTCAAACTGGTCTTCCCAGGAAATTATAAGGGTTACTCCTGCAGAGTAATTATTATTTCCTGTATATTTTAAGCATGCATCAAGTCTTGCATCTTGCCCAAGATGACAAGACTCATTTTGTAATCGGGCCATCTGTAATTTTGTGCAAACAGATCAATCAATGAATATCGGACATCTTTTGCAAATGAGTCTTTTTCTTTTCCGCTCACTGTTTTTCCATTTGTCTTTTTGTACAAAAATAAAATGGCAATGTTTTCAAAATGATAACTTTATTTCACTTTTTTCTAAGCAAGATTAAAATCAATCACTAAAATGAACAATCTAAACCCTTGCAGAGAGTGCCTTTCAGACTGCACCGACAACAGCCCAGCTATGGCTTCGTATGACTTTGACAATCCAATCAATCAAGCTGATGAAGGGGTTGAAGAAGATTATGAGCTTCCTGAAGAGCTAGCCAGTTTGATAAGGCAAGAGGAGAAGGTTATCACTCCTCATCAGGAGGAGGTCGAAACGATTAATCTTGGTACGGATGAAGATGTGAAAGAGGTTAAGATCGGGGCCTGCTTACAAGACTCAGTAAAGGAACAACTGATTGACCTGCTTCGTGAATATGTGGATGTTTGCTTGGTCTTATCAGGATATGCCAGGGCTGGACACCGATATCGTTATGCACAAGCTGCCTTTAAGAGAAGACTGCCCACTAGTTAAACAGAAGCTACGCCGTACTCGCCCGGACATGGCAATGAAGATCAAAGAAGAGGTACAAAAGTAGTGGGACGCCGGGTTCCTTGCCGTGACTAGTTACCCGCCGTGGGTTGCTAACATTGTACCCGTGCCTAAGAAGGATGGCAAGGTGAGGATGTGTGTGGATTACCGGGATCTGAATAGAGCCAGCCCAAAAGATGATTTCCCTTTACCTCACATTGATGTATTGGTTGATAATACGGCACAGTTCTCGGTGTTCTCCTTCATGGACGGATTTTCAGGATACAATCAGATCAAAATGTCACCTGAAGACATGGAGAAGACAACTTTTATCACACCCTGGGGCACGTTCTGTTACAAGGTGATGCCATTCGGACTAAAGAATGCTGGTGCAACATATCAACGGGCTATGGTGACATTATTCCACGACATGATCCATAAAGAAATTGAATGTTATGTGGATGACATGATTGCCAAGTCCCTCACCGAAGAAGACCACCTGGTAAATCTGTTGAAGTTATTCAAGCGTCTGAGGAAGTACCAATTGAATTTGAACCCCAACAAGTGCACATTCGGGGTGCGATCCGGTAAGCTGCTGGGCTTTATTGTGAGCGAGAATGGGATTGGAGTTGACCCTGATAAAGTCAAAGCCATTCAAGAAATGCCTGCACCGAAAACTGAGAAAGAAGTTCGGGGGTTCCTAGGTAGATTGAACTATATCTCAAGGTTCATATCTCACCTTACAGCAACCTGTGAACCTCTGTTCAAGCTGTTGAGAAAGGAACAAACGGTCAGGTGGAACGAAGACTTCCAAAGGGCCTTTAACAAAATCAAGGAATACTTACAAGAGCCTCCAATCCTTATGCCTCCAGTTGAAGGAAGACCTCTAATCATGTACTTGACAGTATTAGAAGAGTCAATGGGGTGTGTGCTGGGCCAGCATGACGAGTCTGGTTGAAAAGAGTATGCAATATACTACCTAAGCAAAAAGTTTACCGACTGTGAACAACGTTATTCACTGCTCGAGAAAACTTGCTGTGCTTTAGCGTGGGCTGCTCGCCGACTGAGACAGTATATGTTGACCCACACTACTTTATTGATCTCCAAGATGGACCCCGTTAAGTACATTTTTGAGAAGCCAGCACTTATCGGACGGGTTGCAAGATGGCAAATGATCCTCACAGAATATGATATTCAATACACATCTCAAAAAGCCATCAAGGGCAGCGTATTTTCTGATTATCTTGCTGAGCAACCCATTGATGATTACCAGCCTATGAGATTTGACTTCCCTGATGAAGACATCATTCTCATAAAAGCAAAAGATCATGAAGAGCCTGTTCACACTGAAGGGCCTGACCCGGAAGAAGAATGGACTATGATGTTTGATGGGGCTGTTAATATGAATGGTCGTGGTGTTGGTGCAGTACTCATGACACCTAAAGGAGTTCACATGCCTTTCTCGGCAAAACTCACCTTTAACCGCACTAACAACGAAGCTGAATACGAAGCTTGCATTATGGGTCTTGAGGAAGCCATTGACCTCAGGATCAAGACCTTGACTGTATTCGGAGATTCAGCTCTGGTAATCAATCAAACCAATGGCAAATGGCGCACCCACCAGGATCATATGATACCTTACAGGGATTATACAAGGAGGTTATTGACTTTCTTTACAACATTCAAGCTTGAGTATATCCCTCGAGACGAGAATCAATTTGCTGATGCTCTTGCCACCATTTCATCCATGATCAAAGTTCAAGCTGCCAACTTTGTGCCTCGGATTTCAGTGTCCAGACTTGACAGACCATCGTATGTATTTGCAATAGATATTGCCAAAGATGATAAGCCTTGGTTCCATGACATCAAATGCTTCTTGGAGGATCAAACGTACCCACCTGGGGCATCTTCCAATGACAAGAAGACATTAAGGAGGCTTGCTGGTAGTTTCTTCCTGAATACTGATGGTTCCCTATACAAGAGAAACTTTGATATGGTACTCCTCAGATGCGTCGATAGAACAGAAGCAGACTTGTTAATGCACGAGGTGCACGAAGGATCCTTTGGTACCCATGCCGGAGGGCATGCAATGGCAAAGAAGTTGCTAAGATCAGGCTATTACTGGATCACAATGGATGTCGACTGTTGTGCTTATGCCAGAAAATGCCATAAATGCCAGATTTATGCGGATAAGGTGCATGTGCCTCCCAATCCTTTGAATGTGATGTCTTCACCCTGGCCCTTTGCCATGTGGGGCATTGATATGATTGGCAAGATTGAACCAACTGCTTCAAATGGCCACAGATTCATCCTGGTTGCTATTGACTATTTTACCAAGTGGGTCGAAGTAGCTTCCTATGCAAATGTTACATGGCAAGTAGTAGCCTGATTTCTGAAGAGAGACATCATCTGTCGGTATGGAGTTCCCGAGCGAATCATTACTGATAATGGTTCCAATCTAAACAACAAAATGATGGCAGAACTATGCCGGGACTTCAAGATCCAACACCACAATTCTTCTCCTTACAGGCCAAAGATGAATGGCGCTGTTGAGGCAGCAAACAAGAACATCAAGAAGATTGTACAGAAGATGGTAGTCACCTACAAAGACTGGCATGAAATGCTACCGTTTGCCTTGCATGGGTACCGTACGTCAATCAGGACATCCACTGGGGCAACACCGTATCAACTTGTGTATGGTATGGAAGCAGTCCTACCTGTTGAAGTTGAATTACCCTCCCTGCGGGTATTAATGGATGTTAAGCTGAACGAAGCAGAGTGGGTCCGATCCCGATACGAACAACTGAGTCTGATCGAAGAGAAAAGATTAGCTGTAATCTGTCATGGGCAGCTGTATCAGAAAAGGATGAAGAAAGCCTTCGATCAGAAAGTCAGGCTCCGATAATACCAAGTAGGAGATCTTGTGCTGAAAAGACTCCTCCCTCCTCATACAGACCACAGGGGCAAATGGACCCCGAACTATGAAGGGCCATTCGTAGTAAAGAAATTTTTCTCCGGTGGAACACTGATGCTCAGTACTATGGATGGTGAAGACTTCTTGTCCCCTGTGAATTCAGATGCAGTTAAAAAATACTTCGCATAAAATGACCCGCTGGACATAAAAACAGAATGTAAGTCCAGGCAAAAATAGGGCATCCCGACGAGTCAAAGACAGAATAAAAGACTCGGGCAAAAATAAGGGAAATAAACAAAAAAATGTACACCCGCTGAGTTGAAAAGCCACATTGGACAACTCAGGAAAAAATGGGTATCCAGATGGATTGAAAACCCGAAAGGGCGGTCCATGCAAAATAAGGGAATAAGCGAACAACTGCATTCTGAATTCATCTGTATCACTCACAACTTGGTAAACTTCGAAAGGATCAAGCTTCTGTCAGAATCAGCCTTCCTCAGAAAGCGAGACAAGAGGAACGTCAAATGTCATACGAGTCATAGCAAAGGGGAGCTCCTTGAAGCGTCATCAACATTGCCAACATCTTTTGTTTCTCAATTTATAACAATCCCCTCATTTTAGGGGATCTGTTTCTCTGACTGTATCTCGCCAATTCAGGGCGTACTAATTAATAAAATCAGATTTTCAGTCATACTTTGCCTCGTACTCTTTTATTTGCAAAAATGTCTGATGTCTTTAAGATACTGATTGCATAAATACAAATGCTTCTTTTCTGAAGAATACGTGCTTGCAGGAAATATATTTACTCCCGGGAGTGTCTAAACTCTTACGACGGAATCCGGTAAGGGATACCTCGGGATTACTTGTGCGTTTCTCTGTCTTTGCAGGATCGCAGGTATTCAAAACACAACATGGGGCATGAAAGCTTCACCCCAGCAAGCTGGAAAATCACCATCCACTCAGTCTATCTCCCAATTAGCACCGGAGATGGTTTTTTCCCAGCTGAGTTGTCAAGTATCATCCTCAGCAGGACCTCTACAGGAATCTCCAGGAAGACCTTCCCATGGTCTTTCTTCTTCCCCAGCCGAGTTGCCATTTACTATTCCTCCACAGCCAAGTGCGAAAACCGGGGAACCATCTCCCCATAAAGTTTCAGCCTCTATCCAGAAGAGCAACGCCTGAAGATCTCACAACAGAGTGAAGAAAGCTTCTACACCCCCTAGCCGGGTCCCTCATTACTCAAAGATAGGTCTATCAGTGACCTACATCCCCAAGAAGAGTCCCATATGTCAGCTGGGATGTTCACTTCGAGCAGATCCACCAGAGATCTTCGTATCAATGGGACCCAGATCCCGGATCGGTACCTTTGCATAATCATAGCATTAACATCATATTCTCCCCACAGAGCGTAGCATTCCGTCTAATACGGAGCATTACGGTAAAAATCAAACATATTGCATAATCATAAGTCATGATCTGAATCAAACACTTGTGAATACTGACAATCCATCCGCGATATACAAAAAACCCCAAATAAATTCCCCGGCAGAAAGCCAAGGCATTTCTCTCACAAATACGGATACTTCTTGACACCCGTCCGTGTCACATCCCCAGTAGAAAGCCAAAGCGTCCCCTTTGCACTCACAGATACACATATTTATACCAATTCCTTGACACCCGTCCGTGTCATTTTCCCCAGCATAGTCACCCGAAAACTTTGAATATCAGATGCTTGTTTATACTATACTTTTATCCTTTTGACACACTTCCATGTCACTCTCCCCAACAGGTTAAACACTCTCCTGTACACCACTCGTACTTATGTAGCTCATACAAATACTCGTCTGTATCTTGTATATACCACTCAAACCCCCTCAGATCCGACACTCGTCCGTGTTCTTTGTTAACCAGCTGATACTCGTCCGTATCATCATCTCAGAGCATGCGTCAAGTATTTGTTTATACCCGATACTCGTCCGTATCGTAGTCTTAAGGATGCTCGTTCGCATCTTTAATCTATACACAACGTCAAAACACTATATCTTTTATTTCTTGGATGTAAACACTCGTCCGTGTTTACTATTCCCCAGTGGGTCGCCAGCAAAGCAAACTATTTGTTTTCTATCTGACATTCGTCCTATGTCATGATACCTTTTCGGCAGCCGTACCCTGCCAGGTGATCGTCCTTCACCTTTGGATGACCGTCCCTCATCCTATCCCCAGCGGAGTCTCTATTTCATTAGAACCCTTTTTCTATCCGAAATTCGTCCTACGTCGTGATATTGAGAGCAACCGTCCCCTAATAGGTGTTCGTCCTTCACCTCTTGATGATCGTCCTTCATCATGCTCGTCCGATGGCCGTCCCCATCGTCGACCTTTTATCCGGCATTCGTCCTATGTCGCGATACTTCAGAGTAGCCGTCCCCTGTTAGGTGATCGTCCTTCACCTTTGATGACCGTCCCTCATCATTATTCCATTCATTCTTTAACCCGATGACCCTCCCCGTCGTGGTCCCTTTTCCTTTTCCTGATGATCGTCCTTCATCAGTTTAGCCCGATGGCCATCCCCATCGTTGTTTACATTACTTTATGAACCTGATGGCCATCCCCATCATTTTTACTAATTCCCAGAGAATCTTATAGCTTTACATGAGGGTCGTCCCCATCATAATCTCCTATATCCCCAGCTAGTCAGCCGTCCCCGTCTTTGCTTTATTTCCTGCATTTTTTCCAGCATGTCGGCCGTCCCCGTCATTGCTCTTTCCCCAGCAGTCGTTCTCTGCTCGACAGTCGTCCTCCATCTCCCGCACTTTATAATATACTTTATTTTCCTTTTACAATCTATATCCCTTTTCTTCTTCATTCTGTGAGTGCAAATTTTGGACTGTCTTTGGTATTCAACCATAAGTTATATTGTTTTCCTGTTAAGCCGTTGCTTACATCCTGCACAGCCAACTCATGTTTGAATAGGGTCAGCTGTAAACACCCCAAATTTTCCCTCACCCCTTCACACCATGGCTTATGATCTTTACATATGCATAAGTTCCATCATAGCATCTCATATTGCATTTTTGATTCACTGCATTGTTCCCAAGTCATCTGCATCTAGAGTTTGTGATCTGAGCAATCCAAGAGCCACTTGAACCACCCCAAAGGTCATCAATCACTTCAAAGGGGACCATGTATGTTCAAGCATCATATTATATCCTTTCAAATCCAAGAATGTCAAAAATCACAAGGACTGAGAATGGCATGGAAGCAGAGCCAGGTTTAACTGCACAAATGACCTAGAATTAAGGTTTTGGTTTCAAAGGCCATAACTCCAAATTTTTTGGTCATTCTTGTTTCCATTGGTCTCTATATGGTATAGGGATCATGCATATCAATTTTCATGAAGAAATTCAATGGGGAAGTCATCTGATCAAGAGTTGACTTTTTGAGCAAGTCAGTGCAAAATTAGGGTATCTGAGGCCCTCAATGACCCAACCAAAGGGTGTTCTTTATCATTTTGATTGTGTATGATCTTTATTTGATCATAGAAGGTGTTATAAGTTCACAAAATTGAAGAATTTCAAGCCATTTGCAAAGTTGACTTTTTGGGAAAGTTGACTTATGATGAAAATTGCCATTTTGGGAAACTTTTTCAACCCTTGCTTTTTGATTCAAATATGCTTCAAATGGAAAAACTTTGGTCATGAAAGTTGTATAATGGATCATTCCCTTTTCAAAAAGTACAAGAAATTGTTCTAATTCATTTTGAATCAAAAGTTATGGCTTGTCAAAGTTGGCCAAAATCACATAATTTGAAGTTTTCTACCAAAGAGGCAAAGTTGCAAAATCACTTGCCAAGGCAAATTGTGCTACCAAATGGACTTCTAAACTTCACACAAACATGAACCAAGGCCTAAAAGTCAGATTGCATCAAAGAATCACTCATTTTTGTGACTTGTGGGACAAGAAACTTCAAAAGGGCCAAAGGTGAACCAAGTTGCAAAACCTCATTCAAACCTTAATCCACTTGCTTGCTGACTTCATAATTGATCCTAGGGCTCTCCACACTTCTTGCTGCGCAGGACACCCCATTTGTCCTTGGCTAGCTATGAGCCCATACCTCTCTTACACAAAGTTTGACATTTTGGCCAAAGACCCATACTGTCGCTCCCCGGATTTCCATCCTGGTACAAACGCGAAAGTGGCGCGGAAAAAGAAATAGAGTCGCCAGCCAGGCATTTTTATCCCGAAGAAAGGGAATGGTAATGCTGCACAAACCAGAAGAAAGAAAGAGGAAGGACACAGGTCCTGCGAACCAAAGAGACTGAGTTTGGGAGTCGGTTACGACCTGGGAAGGTATTAGCACCCAGATCGTCCGCCGTACCCGACGGGATCCACGCTTGCAAAAGAATACTGTTTCAAAGGGTGAGGGTATGAAAACTGCAGCAAAGAAATGAAAATGAAAAGAAACTGGAACTGGAAAATAAACTGAGAAAGGAACTGAATGAGAAAACAAAGAGAAAAAATGTAGGGAAAATAAAGATTGTGCTCGAACGGGCCCTACCCCGCTGCCTACGTACCTCATCAGGATAATGAGGATCAGAGACGCCGTAGTTCCCCTAACTAGGGGTACCAAAAGGAAATTGCTTGTGAATTAAAGGCTTGAACTGCCTATGTCAATGCTCAGGTGTTGCAGGCTCGGACGACGAGTGCGTTACCGTCTTGCAAAGTGACAAGTAGGAGCAAGTTCGCGTACGGAGCGAATGAGGTGAGAAAAGAATTCCCGAAGGAAAGACGCTTATTGTTTGTTTGGTGCCTTTTTAGAAGCTTTTATGAGTGAAAGTTTGCATAGGTGAGTGTACCTAAGTCTTACTCAATGGGATGTGTACGTCTCACATCATCCCGAAATGGAATGCGCAAGAGGCACACCTACCTATGGAGGAAATCCCCAAAGCTAGTCCCATAAGTGAAGGCTTAAGCACACTGGC
Organism: Lathyrus aphaca; assembly: GCA_963966055.1. NCBI lineage: Eukaryota > Viridiplantae > Streptophyta > Magnoliopsida > Fabales > Fabaceae > Lathyrus > Lathyrus aphaca. Next base: position 227,503,380 of record OZ014520.1, on the reverse strand, counting down.
CTATTACCATTATTAAGTATTTTTGTGGTTTTCTGGTTAAGAAATGTTTTTTAGCTTTTCTTTGTAAGGTACTCATGCTAAGACCTATCCACCACGAGTGATGACTCACACCTCGCCCCGAAATGGAACGCGTGCAAGCATCTCATAGCAAAGTCTCATGTCACATGAAAGTACTCAACCTTTATTAAGTGAATTAGAATTGAGTTTGAAGATGAGAAGAGAGAGAGAACCAAAAGAGCAAAAAGGAAAAACTAGGGGGGAGTTTCTATCCTAAGTTAGCATGCATGGAGTTCCTAGGGTTTGTGAGGTCTTTCTGACCTAAAAAAGAATCTCAAGAGAAGAAGAAGAAGATAAAAGGAGAGATGAGAAAGGCCTAAGCCCAACAAGAAGATGTTAGTCCATATAAACAAAATGAGAAGAGATGAGAAATGGGGATGTGGAACTCAATTCCCACATCTCAAACTTACCATAGCTCCTGCAAAGTCAGTGTAACAACATAAAACCAAGGCATGAACCAACAAGTCAGAAGCTACACAAGCATATAGGCATGGCAAAGAGTTCACAAGATGACAAGCAAAGCAACACAAGATCATATTGAGATGATTGGAAGTGAAACAAGTGCAAAGAAGGCATGCATAACACTTAAAGAAATAAAGCACATAAAAGAGACCCAACACCAAGACTCAAGGAGACTCAAACCCTATCCTAAGACCAGGAACAACCCTAGACCTCTAAAGGACCCCAAAAGATGAGGAGAAGTTGGCACAAGTTCCCTTCTAAACTTAAAAGAGACTATAAGACTCAAAGTATGCAAAACAAGGCAAGGTGAGGAAGAAAATACCCAAAAAAAAGATCCAAGCACCTAAAACATCTACCCAACCAGCAAAGTACTCTCCAAACACAAGGAAATGAGAATCCAAAAGGGTTTGCAAAAATTCAGCACCAAACTAGGTCAATGAAGCTCAAGGATGCAAGGTATCACCATTTAGGGTTTTGAAAATTGATGCACAAGTAACTCAATCAAAATCCAGCAAAGAAATTTGTGAAAAATCCAAGATAAATCATGAAGATAGTAGAGTGTCTTAGGATTTGAATGCAAAAAGAATGGGGTCCATAGCTTAAAGGATGAGGAAAATAGAAATTGGACAAGGCAGATTGGTCCATGAGAGTTCACAAGAAAGCAATGCCTAAATGCTGAATTAATTTGGCCACGTGGAATGAAAGTAAAAATCTGAAAAAAATATGATAAAAAACTAGATGAATCAAGGAACACACATGAATTTTTTTGGATTTTTTTGATATTTGGAAGTATTTTTAATAAATCAAAATGAAAGAAGTAAAGAAAAGAAAATAATAAAAATAGTAAAATGAGGGGGGAGTGTGAAGAGCAAGGCCAATCAGTTCAGTCTGGCCACTTGGGCCCAGCAGGGGGTGCGGGTAGCAGGTTGGCCTTGGGCCCATGCGAAAATGAAAACAAAACAACAAAAAAAAAAAGAAAACTCAAGTTTTAATAATTCTTGTGACATGCTTCAAAAATAAAACAAATAAAAAGAACAAAAACATGTGAACAAGTATCAACCGGTCATGCTAGGGTTTAAGTCACAAACGGAAAAAAACAAACACGCCCAACCACAACCCAACACGTCATCATCTTCAACCTCACTCTCATGAAACCACACTGAAACATGCGAAGCAACAGGGCCAAAACAGCAACGATACCTCAAATTCAGAGAATCATATCTCTCTCATTTCTCCATGAAAATACACAAATCAAATATCAAAATGATCCTTGAACCAAGCATAACATGAATCAATCATCACAGACATGTAAGCTAGCACACACAAACTAAACCGAAGCAAAATAGTTTGGATCTAGAAACTTCAAAACCCTAGCCTGACCTCATTTCAACATCATTTTCAAAACCAAAGGGATCCACATGCTCAGTGTAACAAGTAGATCATAATGCACATCACAAAAATCATTTATAAATCTATGGATTTGAAGCATACCTGAGATCACAAAGCTCCAAATCTCTCCAAGAAAACCAAAGTTCAGCTCTGGATGATCTTCTTGCAACCTCTTCTCACAAAATAAATGTGAAAGAAGCCTCAAAATCGCCTCAACCTTGCTCTGTGAAGGACTCTGGTCTGAACTGGACTGGTGCAAAAACTTTCCTCCAGCTTAAAATGAGACTTGATCTATGTCCTATGAAGCTTCAGGAGCAAGAATATAGGGTTTGTTTTGTGAATGGAGCTATGGATGAAGAGTTATGAGGGAAAATGCAGCAGGAGCAAAAACTTGAAATTGATGCAATTCTCTTCTCTCTGCCCGATTCAAAGAGAGAATATCACTTATATATGATGTGTTTTCAGTGGCTAGGGTTGGCAAGCAAGGGCACGTGAGAATAGTGTGCATGAGGTGATTTTGCAAAAATGGCATGAGGTGTGTGATGAAATGATTCACTCGTGCTCTCCCCCACTCCTTTGCACATGCTGACCTCTTATGATCCATTAATTCATAAAATGGAAGAAACCTGGCCCTTGGATCAATGCATCATGCTTTCCTTATCATTTTGCCAAAATGCACCTCATGAAATATCCCTCATTCCATGCACGGGTTTTGCACCCTTTTTGGGCCAAGCCCTTCTCACATCATGCATTGTGATGTAGTGACCCCAAATTGTACACAAATGGGCTTGCAATTACATTCCATAGCAACTTGCCATTTGGTGAAAATTTAAAAATCTTATGTGCCCGTGCAAACCTCATGTGACCATGCACTTGCATTTTGTGAAATGTGCCAAATTCCCTGCCTGAATCCTCCAATTTCTCTTGAGCTAACAACTTCATATGTCATGAATAAAAGGATGGTGGCCTCACCTTGCACTTGGAATTGGAATACATGAGCCTTTTTTGAGATTTTGCATAATTTGCAAAAGTGTGAGGTAAACTCACCAACCTCACTCTTTGCTTGGCCTCTTAGAACATGTGTAAGCCTTTTCCAATCCTTGATCAAAACACAAACAACTCTGACCCTTAGAACTAGCCATTACATACTTCTTATGATTTGGCTAAATTTGCATTTTTGAGGCCACTTCTTTGCTTGGCACAAAAATGTAAATTTCTCTTGAGCAAAATCATCTAAATTCCTTGCATTGTAACTTAGTAACCTCACTTGATCCATTCCAACACTTGGAAATGAGTTTTGAGCACTCTTGCATTTGGTGTGTACATGAAAGTGTGATTTTGCCCTAAAATGCATGAAATTTTCGAAGGCTTTATCTCTCAAACCATAAATCCCATGAAAATGTACTTGTACTTTTTGAAAATGGCAAGCTTTAGTCTTCAACTTTCATGTTTGGGTTGGGTTCATTTGAAGAATTTTTGATCATGCTAAGCTCACTTGAAAATTAGGGCAAAAGTTGCTAAATTTGGAAAATCTCAAAAACCAACTTTGTATCATTTTTACAAAACCCTTCAAATATCCATGATTCTTGATCTTCAATCATCCCAAACATTTTATAACATTGTAAAGACCCCCCTTGGCAAGAAAAAGTGACTTGGACCCCTTGAAATCAGACAGTTGACTTTTTACAGGCACAGTTGACCAATTACTTCATCTGCAAGCAACTAAGGCAATGACTGACTTCCATTTGGAATTTTTCCATGAAAATTGACATGTAGGAATCTCTTATCATATAGAAAACATTTCCCAAAAGAGTTGGCCAAAATTATGAGGTTAAGGCTCCTGAAGTCAAAACCCTAATTTGGTTGCACTGCTTAGGAGCCTTGCATTGTCTTAAAACTTGTGATGATTAAGCAATCTTCTGAGCTTTTGCAAATGAACTTGGCCTTGCCAAAGGAGTCTAGACTCATCATAGGCCTCTCACAAATCCATTGGAACCCTTGTCCTGGCCTAGATAGCCTTCAACACCTCCCCAGATGGCCATATGCCTCATGCTAGGGCTTGATGCTTGTCATGCTTTAATTTACTATGCTATAATGCTATATATATGACATGCTTATGATGTAGATGGTGTATTATGATGCTTAAAATGAAGAGGGCAAATTTGAGGTTCTACACATACCAATCACAATAGGGCACACCAACTCCACAGGCCTATCCATGAGTGATAAGTGGACCAAAGGAGAGATTGGACCAAATGTAGTTCAATCTTCCTAGGAACCCTCGAACTTCTTTCTCAGTTTTTGGTGCAGGCATTCCTTGAATGGCTTTAACTTTGTCAGGGTCAACTTCAATCCCTTTCTCGCTTACAATAAATCCCAGCAACTTACCAGATCGTACCCCGAATGTGCATTTGTTGGGGTTTAGCTTCAATTGGTACTTCCTCAGACGCTTGAATAACTTCAACAGATTTACCAGGTGGTCTTCTTCTGTGAAGGACTTGGCAATCATGTCATCCACATAACATTCAATTTCTTTGTGGATCATGTCATGGAATAATGTTACCATAGCCCGCTGATAAGTGGAACCAGCATTCTTCAGGCCGAATGGCATCACTTTATAACAGAATGTGCCCCAGGGTGTGATGAAAGTTGTCTTCTCCATGTCTTCAGGTGACATTTTGATCTGATTGTATCCTGAAAATCCATCCATGAAGGAGAACACCGAAAACTGAGCCGTATTATCCACCAATACATCAATGTGAGGTAAAGGGAAGTCATCTTTTGGGCTAGCTCTGTTCAGATCCCGGTAGTCAACACACATCCTCACCTTGCCGTCTTTCTTTGGCACTGGAACGATGTTAGCTACCCAAGGTGGGTAACTGGTCACGGCAAGGAACCCGGCGTCCCACTGTTTCTGTACCTCCTCTTTGATCTTCATCGCCATGTCAGGGCGAGTTCTTCTCAGTTTTTGCTTAACAGGAGGACAGTTTTCTTTTAACGGTAGTCGATGCACAACTATGTCTGTATCCAATCCTGGCATATCCTGATACGACCAGGCAAAGATGTCAACATATTCACGCAACATTTCTATCAACCCCTTCTTAACTTCAGTCTTCAAGCTGGCACCTATCTTGATTTCCTTCTTAACCTCTTCTGTGCCGATGTTGATAACCTCGATTTCCTCCTGATGAGGCTGAATGACTCTTTCCTCTTGCTTCAACAACCTGACCAGCTCTTCGGGGAGTTCATAATCTTCCTCAACCTCTTCATCAGCTTGGTAGATTGGATTGTCGAAGTTATGCTCAGTCATAGCGGGAGAGTTGTCAATGGAATCCGGTTGATCGACACTGCACAAGTGATGTGCTCATTCAGAATCTGTTTAGAGAAAACACACACCAAAAGCAAGAAAGAAGAACACATTGCCATTTTCTTTATTTGTGCAAAAATTAAAATTGAAAGAAGAGGAACGATTTGATTGAAAAATGTCCTTTATTTATGACAAATAAATACTTTCAAAACATGGAGGCCCATACAATGGATCCTTGTACCTTGGGCAGAGTACAGGATTTGACATGCAGCATGTAAAAAATGACAAATAAACAATTACTTTGTGATCCAGGTGACTTCGACGATGTCCTCCGTGGACCAATTGGGCAGATCCTCTCCTGGTGCACACGGGCGGATCCAATTATCCAGTTCGCACTCGCTATCTCCGTCTTCACTGGTAGCACAGATATGATTGCGGTCCAATAACCCAGCACTAGTAAAGGTAATGGTCTTGTTGTCTGATGAACGGACGAGCCCATCAGGCTGATACCCAAGCCCGAACTTGTCTTCCTTCTTTTCCAGCTCTAGTAATCTGCCCCAGCCCTGGGCACTACCTGATTGCACAACCTCCTTGGCCTGCTTGTAGGAGGTAATAGACGTACTTTCTTTATCTTCAGCTTTACTCAGAGGAGACAAGGAACTAACATTCACTGCTTCAAATGCCTGACACAGAGTTTCATGAATTTCACCATCCATCTCCACATATTTGAATGTAGATAGATGGCTCACAAATATATCCTCTTCACCGCACACAGTCACAACTTGACCATCCGCTACGTACTTGAGCTTCTGGTGCAAAGTTGACGTCACAGCCCCTGCGGCATGAATCCATGGTCGACCAAGTAGACAGCTATAAGCAGGTTGGATGTCCATCACCTAGAACGTGCTCTTAAACACCTGCGACCCAACCTTGATCGGCAACTCAACCTCCCCATAGACTGACCTCCGAGAACCGTCGAAAGCCTTCACCACCAAATCACTTGGCCTCAAAACAACCCCTTCCACATTGAGTTTCATTAACGCCTTCTTCGGCAAGACATTAAGAGATGACCCCGTATCAACCAGGACATGAGACAGCATAGCCCCTTTGCATTCAATTGTGATGTGGAGAGCCTTGTTATGATTCCTCCCTTCAGTAGTAAGGTCCCTATCAGTAAAGCCCAGACCATGGCTCGCATTCACACTTCCCACCACAGCTTCTAACTGATTCACGGTAATCTCCTGAGGAACATATGCCATCTGCAACACCTTCAGAAGGGCTTCTCTATGAGCTGGTGAGCACATCAGCAGCGACAAGATAGAGATTTTGGAGGGAGTTTGATTTAGCTGCTCGACTACCTTGTAGTCGCTCCTCTTAATAATCCTCATGAACTCCTCCATTTCCTTCTCGAAAGTACTTTGACCAGTAGCGGGAGTGGCATTATCTTCAGTTGCTACTTGCTTCCCTTTGGCTTTAGCAGAAGCCTCAGCGTCGGTGTCTCCTCTCAAAGTCTAGGGAGCGAATAGGCGACCACTCCTCGTGAAACCTCCACTTCCCCCAACATTCACCACAGCTGGGTCCATGGTTACTGTCTTATTTTCCACTTTCTGTCCTCCGACATACACTTCTGATCCGTAATGCCACGGAATAGCCTTCTCATCTGAATACGGGATAGGTCCAGGCACCGTGATGGTGACGGGACTTACTTCCGGGACATAAATAGTAACCGGCTCTCTTTGCGCTGGCATTTCAGCAGGATCATAGTATATGGTCACCGTTGACACTTCATCAGTCCTCTTATCGACCCTGTCGAACTGTAACAGCCCATCATCCATCAGTTTCTGTAAACCAGTCTTCAATCTGTCACAACCATTCTTCGACTCAACACAGTCTTCGCAACCAAGCCCACAACCCGGGAAAACCTGACCCTTCACCAACCTCTCCTTGACCAGCAACAAGGAGGTCTTCACTTCTGCAACCTTCTCCACCAGGTTCATCCTCTCCTCCATCTCAATAGCATTAACCTTGGCTCCCCCATGATTAGGGATAGGGTTATTCGTGACATTCGGAGGTGGCGCAAAATTGATTGCCTTGGAGTCGATCAAATCCTGAACTTTATAGTGCAAAGCCCTGCACTTCTCTGTTGAGTGCCCGGGTGCCCCAGAATGGAAAGCGCACCGAACATTGGCGTCGTAACCTGGAGGAAGAGTTCCAGTAGGTGGAGCCAAGGTCCTCAGTTGAATTAAGTTCAATTCCAACAATCTCTGGAGTAAAGCTGTGTATGTCATTGGGATCACATCAAGAACCCTATCAGCTTGGCGTGGCTGCCTCTGCTGATACGGTCTCTGTTGATAGTTGCACTGCTGCTGTTGCTGAGGCTGTTGTAGAGCCTGTTGAGCTGGTTGAATTGGTGTAGCGGGAATTGTGACCGCAGCTATCTGATTGTATTCTCGTCTATAACCTCTGCCTCTGCCTCGGCCATATACTGCGTTAGCTTCCCCTTCTCTTCTTCTAGGGGGTCCGCCAAAGGCTTTCCTCGCTCCCCCAGAGCTACCAGCAGTATTAGGGTCTTGAATCTTCCCTGTCTTTAATAGAGTCTCAACTCTCTCTCCAGCAATTACTATATCATTGAACTTGGTGGCCGAGCTAGATGCCAACCTCTCTAGAAAAACACCTTGGAGAGTGCCCATAAACATGTCGGCCATTTCATCCTCTAAGAGAGGTGGTTGCACCCTGGCAGCTAACTGGCGCCACCTCTGGGCATATTCTTTGAAACTTTCTTTTGCCGCCTGGGTCATGTGTTGCAACTGCGTGCGCTTCGGAGCCATGTCCATGTTATATTGATACTGCCTCACAAAGGCCTCGGCTAAATCCTTCCAGCTCTTGATATTGACCCTATTGAGCTTCATGTACCATTCAAGAGAAGCTCCCACCAAGCTATCCTGAAAATAATACATCCAAAGCTTCTCATCGTCTGTATGAGCGGCAATTCTCCCAACAAATGATTGCAGATGGGTCTTCGGGCAAGTAGTGCCGTCATACTTCTCGAAGGTAGGAACTTTGAACTTATACGGAATCCTGACTCCCGGAACCAAGCCCAAGTCTGTTATGTCGAATCCCAAAGAACTCTGGGACTGAATAGCCTTGATTTGCTCAGCCATCTCTTCAAACCTCTTGTTCATCTCTGCTCCTTGACCTTCAGCCTCATCAAGCAGAGTGAACTGTTCATCTTGATGATCCACCTGAATGTTGTGTAACCCATCGTTGATTATTGTCGTTCCTGGCTGCGTAACAGGAGGTTCGACCTGACGTGCGCCCGCACCGGTACGATTGTCAGCAGTAGCAGCCGCCGCAGTGTTCCTATTCTGGTTCTCTACCATCTCTCGCAGGCGTTCTTGGGTCTGCCCCATACCGACCATTAGTGTCATAAAATTATCCATCCTTTGTCTCAAATCTGTCAAGTCTGCCTGTAACTGGTCCATGACTCGCTCTCTATTAATCTTGGTCGGATATCTGTGTACTGTTGGTTGCCCCCGAACTTTTCGAGGAGCTATAGTGCCTGAAACACAAAACACGTTAGTAACCGAGACACTACCTGCAAAACAACAAACAGGTTATATGGATGCAATGCAGTTGTTTAGGTTTCCAATCACAAGTCAATTATGCCCCGGTCCCGGTATTTCAGCAAAGAAAACCAGATGGACACTGATCCTCGACTTCCAGGAACCTTCGCGAGAGACCACATTCAAACCACAACAGCAAGCGAACCAAGAAATAATGGAAAAAACCATAACATAAATCAACCTATCAGGCAAATAACACAGAATTCCCCGTAGGGTACAAGTCTTTACAAAGGAGAAACAACCAACTAAGACTCCTACAACATGCCTGTAGGTAATCCAGATACAAGAAAAGTAAACTAAGAAGCAGAACCAACGCCTAAGGACCCTGAAGCTCCATCACTAAACCCCCCATCAGATCTGACCTTCTTGACTCCCGCCATCAACTTTAGGTCTTCAATCTCTTTAAGTGCTGCTTCGAGGGCTTGCTGACTGTCTGCGAGTTGCTGAGTCTTCTCTCTGCGAATCTTGTGGACTTGCTCCACCTCTTCTTTTTTGTAAGTCATCTGGGCTTCAAAGAACTCCTCTTTTTCTTTATATTGCTTCAGCTCTTTCTCTCTCTGTCCCTTTAACCAGACAATAGACTGACGAGCATCTCTGAGGGTCTTTGATTTCTTCTTGCGCTCAACTTCTCTTTGGGCTTCCATCATCCCCAATCTGCGGAAATGTGCTTCTCTACCTGCAAAGTCCTTCTCCTTAGCCTCTAAAGTCGCTTGTATCCTCAGCAACTTCTCTTCAGCTTCAACCTTGGCCCTGTTGGCTTGGTGATACAAGCTTACCATCTCAGTATTTTCAACTCTAACCGCATGTAGCTGGGCTTCCAACTTCTTGAATTCCTCTAGAGGCACAGTATCAATGGACTCAGCAACTGGGGGAACTGGTGTTGAAAATGGTAACAAAACTCTTCTAGCTCTGTCTTTCAACCAAGCCTCGTACTCTGGGAATGTCTGATTGTTACACTTCCCAAAGCTAGCTATCCCTCCTCCCTTAACGCACTTCCAAGCTCCCGCAACCTTCCTCACTAAGGGCATATTATCTTTCACTGAGAAGTAGAAAATAGGGGTCAGTTTCAAATCTTCAGGCACCTCTCTCAAAGCGTATCCCAATTGTCTTCTTAACAGGATTGGATTGTAATTAATCCCTCCAGTTATTCCCAACAAAGGCACACTATGATAACTCCCGCAGCTAGTGATGAAACGTGCACCTTGCAGCCTCTGAGTGAACCATCTAACATCCTTAGCTAGCAACTTTTCCAGCTTCTGAGCCCATATCAAACTATGGTCACTAAACACTCCCGTATTAGGCAAGTGCCGCATGAACCACATGTGAAATAACGGAGCGCAGCAACGGACCAAACCCCCCTCTTCTTCTCAGTTTTGTAATGAACTGAGTAATACAAATCCCCGAGTAAGGTAGGCACTGGATTCTTCAGCAAAAAGAGATGTATGGCGTTTATATCTATGAACTTCTCCATATCAGCAAACAAAATGATGCCATAGATAAACAGAGCCAAGATAGCACACACAGCATCCCATTCCTCTTCAACAGCCAATTCTCCCGCTTTCTTCACCAGAGCCTCCAAAGAAAACCCGGACACTCCTCCTTTGATAATGGTCAAAGACTTCACAGTAGAAGGACTCAAATAAAGAGCCTCAGCAAATGCCTCAGGTGCAGGTCTACTCATCTCAGAATTGAAAGGAACCTGATCTCGAACCGCCACACCCAGGATCAAAGCATACTCCTCCAGCATAGGGCCCAACTGAAAATCAGGAAAGGTGAAGCAACGGAGCTGAGGATCATAATACTGAAGCAATGTATGAATGGCACTCCTCTCGAAAGGATCTAGCTCTATCACCACATCAAGAATACTCCTATAAGCTTTTCTGAATCTCTCTACCTGGTTGGGTGTAATCAGCTTTACCATCTTTTTCAACAAACCAACCTTGATATCAAAGAACTTGAAATGAATATTCTGCTTGCGAGGATCTTCCATCTTTGAAGAGAATACCGGAACCGGAAGCAGAGATATGAACCTGTGAATGAAAACAAAACAATGATTAATGATGCAATGATGCAATGCAGATGCAAATGCAAAGACACATGGCCATCTGAGACTGTCTGGAATCTGGACACTGACAAAGGCCCCTCTGAATAACTTGACAAACTAAAGGTCCACTGAGTCACACTCTCTGATAATCACAACTCTCTGAAGAAGATCTCAAGACCACAGTATCAAGAATACCAGAACAAGAAAACTGGATCTCCGGAACTGTATCATAATATGAACTGCACTGGTAACAAGGGTATGATGAGGTCAAGGGTTCCTGCAAACCTGTAAACCCATCCCCAATCTCACAGGTGTGCTCCGGGTCAAACATCACGGACTCTCAAAGCCGAATAGCAATAATACTTTTACCATTTCCGAGAAATGGCTCATGACCAAATCAGGGAATCGGTTAGGCATTATGTACTACGCAGGGAGGCCTCAGCTGAGTCCGGGAAAAACAAGCATCCCTTATAGGTTCCCAGCTTCAAGCGCTGAAATCGAGAAACAATAGTACATTCAGCCCGTAGGATACAGTACTAATGTCATACGACCAGATGCTTTGACTGAGTTCCTATAAGAGAACCAGGCCATCCTATGCGAGTCCCCAGTGGACCCTCGGGTGCGAATGGGTTTGCCACAAAATGTGGTCTGCCACTGTCACCACCGGAAAGGGTTGTCTCCACAAAGGTTCTCAATGATCGGTCCCCAGATGCACATAACTATCAAGGTCCTATCCCGAAGTGGAGGAAATCCCCACACAAGATATTTCCAAGACAGTCGCAATCTGGGCGTGAAACACATCGCCACTCATCATGCCACATGTGAGTACAATATGTCCACTCTAGTCCTAGGGTGCACTCAAGCCGGGTACTTGGCTTATCTCTCAGAAACAGTATCACCCGAGCCCACCAAACAGAAAACCAGTCCAGACAGTCCAGTATGATATATGATGCGGAAAATAAATACTGAAAACTGTAAATAAAGCTGTAAATAAAACTGTAAATAAACAACTATAATATACAACACACAACAGCAAACAAACATCACCTAATGAAACAGAAACACACAAGCGCTAGGAGAGACTCACAGGGGAACCAGAGACTCTGGGTTCGTTCCCCAGCAGAGTCGCCAGCTGTCGCTCCCCGGATTTCCATCCTGGTACAAACGCGAAAGTGGCGCGGAAAAAGAAATAGAGTCGCCAGCCAGGCATTTTTATCCCGAAGAAAGGGAATGGTAATGCTGCACAAACCAGAAGAAAGAGGAAGGACACAGGTCCTGCGAACCAAAGAGACTGAGTTCGGGAGTCGGTTACGACCTGGGAAGGTATTAGCACCCAGATCGTCCGCCGTACCCGACGGGATCCACGCTTGCAAAAGAATACTGTTTCAAAGGGTGAGGGTATGAAAACTGCAGCAAAGAAATGAAAATGAAAAGAAACTGGAACTGGAAAATAAACTGAGAAAGGAACTGAATGAGAAAACAAAGAGAAAAAATGTAGGGAAAATAAAGATTGTGCTCGAACGGGCCCTACCCCGCTGCCTACGTACCTCATCAGGATAATGAGGATCAGAGACGCCGTAGTTCCCCTAACTAGGGGTACCAAAAGGAAATTGCTTGTGAATTAAAGGCTTGAACTGCCTATGTCAATGCTCAGGTGTTAAAGGCTCGGACGACGAGTGCGTTACCGTCTTGCAAAGTGACAAGTAGGAGCAAGTTCGCGTACGGAGCGAATGAGGTGAGAAAAGAATTCCCGAAGGAAAGATGCTTATTGTTTGTTTGGTGCCTTTTTAGAAGCTTTTATGAGTGAAAGTTTGCATAGGTGAGTGTACCTAAGTCTTACTCAATGGGATGTGTACGTCTCACATCATCCCGAAATGGAATGCGCAAGAGGCACACCTACCTATGGAGGAAATCCCCAAAGCTAGTCCCATAAGTGAAGGCTTAAGCACACTGGCCTATTACCATTATTAAGTATTTTTGTGGTTTTCTGGTTAAGAAATGTTTTTTAGCTTTTCTTTGTAAGGTACTCATGCTAAGACCTATCCACCACGAGTGATGACTCACACCTCGCCCCGAAATGGAACGCATGCAAGCATCTCATAGCAAAGTCTCATGTCACATGAAAGTACTCAACCTTTATTAAGTGAATTAGAATTGAGTTTGAAGATGAGAAGAGAGAGAGAACCAAAGGAGCAAAAAGGAAAAACTAGGGGGGAGTTTCTATCCTAAGTTAGCATGCATGGAGTTCCTAGGGTTTGTGAGGTCCTTCTGACCTAAAAAAGAATCTCAAGAGAAGAAGAAGAAGATAAAAGGAGAGATGAGAAAGGCCTAAGCCCATCAAGAAGATGTTAGTCCATATAAACAAAATGAGAAGAGATGAGAAATGGGGATGTGGAACTCAATTCCCACATCTCAAACTTACCATAGCTCCTGCAAAGTCAGTGTAACAACATAAAACCAAGGCATGAACCAACAAGTCAGAAGCTACACAAGCATATAGGCATGGAAAAGAGTTCACAAGATGACAAGCAAAGCAACACAATATCATATTGAGATGATTGGAAGTGAAACAAGTGCAAAGAAGGCATGCATAACACTTAAAGAAATAAAGCACATAAAAGAGACCCAACACCAAGACTCAAGGAGACTCAAACCCTATCCTAAGACCAGGAACAACCCTAGACCTCTAAAGGACCCCAAAAGATGAGGAGAAGTTGGCACAAGAGCCCTTCTAAACTTAAAAGAGACTATAAGACTCAAAGTATGCAAAACAAGGCAAGGTGAGGAAGAAAATACCCAAAAAAAAGATCCAAGCACCTAAAAAATCTACCCAACCAGCAAAGTACTCTCCAAACACAAGGAAATGAGAATCCAAAAGGGTTTGCAAAAATTCAGCACCAAACTAGGTCAATGAAGCTCAAGGATGCAAGGTATCACCATTTAGGGTTTTGAAAATTGATGCACAAGTAACTCAATCAAAATCCAGAAAAGAAATTTGTGAAGAATCCAAGATAAATCATGAAGATAGTAGAGTGTCTTAGGATTTGAATGCAAAAAGAATGGGGTCCATATCTTAAAGGATGAGGAAAATAGAAATTGGACAAGGCAGATTGGTCCATGAGAGTTCACAAGAAAGCAATGCCTAAATGCTGAATTAATTTGGCCACGTGGAATGAAAGTAAAAATCTGAAAAAAATATTATAAAAAACTAGATGAATCAAGGAACACACATGAATTTTTTTGGATTTTTTTGATATTTGGAAGTATTTTTAATAAATCAAAATGAAAGAAGTAAAGAAAAGAAAATAATAAAAATAGTAAAATGAGGGGGGAGTGTGAAGAGCAAGGCCAATCAGTTCAGTCTGGCCACTTGGGCCCAGCAGGGGGTGCGGGTAGCAGGTTGGCCTTGGGCCCATGCGAAAATGAAAACAAAACAACAAAAAAAAAAAAACTCAGGTTTTAATAATTCTTGTGACATGCTTCAAAAATAAAACAAATAAAAAGAACAAAAACATGTGAACAAGTATCAACCGGTCATGCTAGGGTTTAAGTCACAAACGGACAAAAACAAACACGCCCAACCACAACCCAACACGTCATCATCTTCAACCTCACTCTCATGAAACCACACTGAAACATGCGAAGCAACAGGGCCAAAACAGCAACAATACCTCAAATTCAGAGAATCATATCTCTCTCATTTCTCCATGAAAATACACAAATCAAATATCAAAATGATCCTTGAACCAAGCATAACATGAATCAATCATCACAGACATGTAAGCTAGCACACACAAACTAAACCGAAGCAAAATAGTTTGGATCTAGAAACTTCAAAACCCTAGCCTGACCTCATTTCAACATCATTTTCAAAACCAAAGGGATCCACATGCTCAGTGTAACAAGTAGATCATAATGCACATCACAAAAATCATTTATAAATCTATGGATTTGAAGCATACCTGAGATCACAAAGCTCCAAATCTCTCCAAGAAAACCAAAGTTCAGCTCTGGATGATCTTCTTGCAACCTCTTCTCACAAAATAAATGTGAAAGAAGCCTCAAAATCGCCTCAACCTTGCTCTGTGAAGGACTCTGGTCTGAACTGGACTGGTGCAAAAACTTTCCTCCAGCTTAAAATGAGACTTGATCTATGTCCTATGAAGCTTCAGGAGCAAGAATATAGGGTTTGTTTTGTGAATGGAGCTATGGATGAAGAGTTATGAGGGAAAATGCAGCAGGAGCAAAAACTTGAAATTGATGCAATTCTCTTCTCTCTGCCCGATTCAAAGAGAGAATATCACTTATATATGATGTGTTTTCAGTGGCTAGGGTTGGCAAGCAAGGGCACGTGAGAATAGTGTGCATGAGGTGATTTTGCAAAAATGGCATGAGGTGTGTGATGAAATGATTCACTCGTGCTCTCCCCCACTCCTTTGCACATGCTGACCTCTTATGATCCATTAATTCATAAAATGGAAGAAACCTGGCCCTTGGATCAATGCATCATGCTTTCCTTATCATTTTGCCAAAATGCACCTCATGAAATATCCCTCATTCCATGCACGGGTTTTGCACCCTTTTTGGGCCAAGCCCTTCTCACATCATGCATTGTGATGTAGTGACCCCAAATTGTACACAAATGGGCTTGCAATTACATTCCATAGCAACTTGCCATTTGGTGAAAATTTAAAAATCTTATGTGCCCGTGCAAACCTCATGTGACCATACACTTGCATTTTGTGAAATGTGCCAAATTCCCTGCCTGAATCCTCCAATTTCTCTTGAGCTAACAACTTCATATGTCATGAATAAAAGGATGGTGGCCTCACCTTGCACTTGGAATTGGAATACATGAGCCTTTTTTGAGATTTTGCATAATTTGCAAAAGTGTGAGGTAAGCTCACCAACCTCACTCTTTGCTTGGCCTCTTAGCACATGTGTAAGACTTTTCCAATCCTTGATCAAAACACAAACAACTCTGACCCTTAGAACTAGCCATTACATACTTCTCATGATTTGGCTAAATTTGCATTTTTGAGGCCACTTCTTTGCTTGGCACAAAAATGTAAATTTCTCTTGAGCAAAATCATCTAAATGACTTGCATTGTAACTTAGTAACCTCACTTGATCCATTCCAACACTTGGAAATGAGTTTTGAGCACTCTTGCATTTGGTGTGTACATGAAAGTGTGATTTTGCCCTAAAATGCATGAAATTTTCGAAGGCTTTATCTCTCAAACCATAAATCCCATGAAAATGTACTTGTACTTTTTGAAAATGGCAAGCTTTAGTCTTCAACTTTCATGTTTGGGTTGGGTTCATTTGAAGAATTTTTGATCATGCTAAGCTCACTTGAAAATTAGGGCAAAAGTTGCTAAATTTGGAAAATCTCAAAAACCAACTTTGTATCATTTTTACAAAACCCTTCAAATATCCATGATTCTTGATCTTCAATCATCCCAAACATTTTATAACATTGTAAAGACCCCCCTTGGCAAGAAAAAGTGACTTGGACCCCTTGAAATCAGACAGTTGACTTTTTACAGGCACAGTTGACCAATTACTTCATCTGCAAGCAACTAAGGCAATGACTGACTTCCATTTGGAATTTTTCCATGAAAATTGACATGTAGGAACCTATTATCATATAGAAAACATTGCCCAAAAGAGTTGGCCAAAATTATGAGGTTAAGGCTCCTGAAGTCAAAACCCTAATTTGGTTGCACTGCTTAGGAGCCTTGCATTGTCTTAAAACTTGTGATGATTAAGCAATCTTCTGAGCTTTTGCAAATGAACTTGGCCTTGCCAAAGGAGTCTAGACTCATCATAGGCCTCTCACAAATCCATTGGAACCCTTGTCCTGGCCTAGATAGCCTTCAACACCTCCCCAGATGGCCATATGCCTCATGCTAGGGCTTGATGCTTGTCATGCTTTAATTTACTATGCTATAATGCTATATATATGACATGCTTATGATGTAGATGGTGTATTATGATGCTTAAAATGAAGAGGGCAAATTTGAGGTTCTACACATACCAATCACAATAGGGCACACCAACTCCACATGCCTATCCATGAGTGATAAGTGGACCAAAGGCAAGCCATAGCACATAACCATTCATGCTGAAACACACTCCAAGCCCTAGTTCCAAGTTTATGCTTCATTTGCAAAACCTTTCGAAACTGACTCCACAAGCTTCAAACACACAAACAAACTTCACAGAACATCTCACCACATCCTCCTGATCATTTCCTTGCCTTCACTTGGCCCTAAAACCTCCTGGAATCAAAACACGATTTCTGCCCCTCTTTGAACAGAACTTCTGCAAACTCTCCAATCACCCACCATAAACTTCAAACAAGCATTGCAAGCTTCTCAGGAGGTCCATTGGAGTTGGTTGGAAGCAAGAAACTGGCCAGAAAGTCCCTGATTTGAAAGCTTCGATTCAGGTAGCCTTGGAAATTCATTTTTCCAGAACTCATATCTCTTGTTTCTAAAATGATCTACATGCTTCCCTGAGTTCACTGAACCTTTTATTTTTGAAAATGATTGAGTTTTGAGGATGTATGGCTTGCCTGAAACTTTGCCCGTAAATTTGATTTCTGTTTGTTCTTCATGATTCACGAAAAAGAAATGAATTTTATGGCTGGATTGTTGTTTAGGAGGTTTAAATGAGTTGATCTGGAGGTTTTGGCAGGATTTGGTGAGGTTTTGAGAGAGTTAGGTCAGAGGTCTCGCCGGAGAAGACGACCGGAAGTCTTCTCCGGCCACCTGAATTTGTTTAGGGTTAATCAGTGTCATTAATGAAGTTTGAATGTGGAGCGTAGGATGGGTTGACTAGGGCTGACTCGCGCGTGATTGAATGGACAGGATCTCTCATTAAAACCCTAATCATTTTAATTAGATTAATTAATTCAGTTTATTTTAATTAGGCCAGTTTGAATTATAGCCCTTAGATCTGGCGCCAGTCAATGCGCGCGCAATCCATTCAAATGCTGGCCCTTGATTCTGATTATTTCTCATTAAATTCATTTTTATTTTCATTTTATTTCATTTGTTTTGTTCATTTATTTAAAAATAGTAAAAATCATCAAAAAATTCTGAAAATTTTTATCAAACCTTTTATTAATTTTCAGAACTTTTTGCATAAAAAAATATTTTTAAATCATTTAAAAGTTTATTTTTAATTGATTAATGAGAATTAATTAATTAAAAATATTTTTAGGTATTTAAAAATCACAAAAAAATTCATGAAACATTTAAAATCATTTAGAAACATTGTCCAACTCTCAAACCAAATTTATTTTTTGTTCTTGATGCCTTTTGACAATTTTCAATGGATTTAATTTCATTTCAAGGCATTATTTTGATTCAAACTTCAAAAAATTCACTTCTGCCTAACCATTGAGAGTTGGACAATGATTCTTTTTTGCATTGCATCTTGCATATCATGTAGTTTATAGGATTAAATTGGTATGATTTGATATTGCATTTTCAATTTGTTTGACATTTTTCTTGACAAGGTACCTTAAAACCCTAGCCAACTTAGGAAATTCATAACTTACACTAGGTTAAGAATTGGATCCTCTCCTTTGGGCAGTGAGTTTGTATAGGCTTAGGGTTCCTTTGAATGCATTTTCAATTTTTTATCATGATGTTTGCTTCTGGTTTTGATTTTTGTTTTGTACATTGATCATAAACCCTAATTCATGCCTTCCTTTGCATCCATCTTCCATTTGCTTGCATACCATGACTTGCCATGACATTTTGTGCATCCATTTGATTCATAACACATCTTAGGACATATTAGAATCATGTTTGATCATTGCATCTTTCATTTGCCATGTTGTATGTCATTTGCATTTCATAACTTTTCATGTATATTCATGTTTCTAAGCATGCTTCTCTTGCATCCATATGTTTGTATGATCATCCTCATGCCTTGCCTCATGATTGCATCATCTCTTAGCATCATTAACATCATGTTCATGCTTCTGGTTTTGGTTTGCATCATCACATTGCATTCCATTTGCATTGCATTTCATTCCTTTTGCTAACTTTTCAGGTGGTAAGTTACTTTGAGAAGTGAATTTGCCTTCACTTCTCACAATCTCTTTTCATCTCTCTTATGCACCATTGCTGCATTTTTTGTATGTGTTTGGATTGAGCTTGCTCATTCTTGTTCATCTCACTTTATTTCTTCAAGCAACTTGACTTCTTAAGTGAAGCAAGTTGTTTTGCTTCTCTTTGCTCCTTTCATCTGCTTCCCTCCTTGGTGGTTCTTTGAAGATCTTTCTTGCAAACCTCACAAACCCTAGGAATGACCAAGCATGATAATAATTAGGGTTGATTAGCCCCCCACTTAGATTTTACCTTTGTGTCTCCTTGAGTCCTCTCTTCTCATCTCATAATCAGGGACTAAACCCTAAAGGCTTTAAGGCTTTGTGATTAAGCTTATGCTTGCATCCTTCTATTAGGATGGAGTGTATAACTTTAATCCTAAGTGTTAAACCCTTAAGGTGTTTAACTCCTTTAATCAATCCACTTAATAATCATCAAGACATCAAGCTTGTAACTTGGTCCTTGCATTAGGGTTCTAATTCTTCCTTAATTGGTTAAGAAGGACTAACCCTAGTGTTAATGGACAAGTCCCCCTCAAGTTGTCTTACAAACCATAAAAATCACTTCTTCATTATATCATTAACTAAAATCCATCTAATAAAGGCTTTGTTTTGTCAGGAGGTTAATCCCTAATCATGGATTAAGTTGAGGAGTTTTCCTCAGCTTAAACATTCTCATCTATTATCCTTCTATTAGGATGGTGTAATGAGTCTATTTAATCCCTGATTATGGCTTAATCTCATTACTTAACACTAAACAAAAACAACAAAAACATCTAAATAATCACAAGTAGGTTAATGATCTTAATCCTACATCAAAGGTGATTAAGTGTGAGATGCTGACTTCACACTTAAGGTATTCTCATTACCCCTAATCAGAGGGAAGATGTGATGAGTTTACTAACCCATTGGTTTAGGCTTAAGCTCATTAACTTATGACAAACTTCAAAAAGCAATAAAAGACTGAAAACACAAAAACAAACAATAATCTTCTCCTCCGGGATTCTTTTCTCATCATCTTCACTCATAAACGAGAACTTGCTTCTTCCGTCTAATGCAAGACAGCTTGCACCTGAGCCAGACAGGTCATACACTTGAGCATATGCAAGCAAGCAGTTCATTAGTCAATTCATCTTTCAGTCTCTTTGGGTTGAACTACGGTGTTCTAACTTCCTCATTGCACGAGAGGATACGTAGGCATAACTTAACAGTTATCGAACAAAAGTCTCTGTATATTCCCCCTCCTTTCAGCATCATTCTTTAAGCCTCATACTCTTGAGCATACTCTTTTTCTTACACTGACACTTCTCTTATACACTTCACTTTTCTTTTACACTGACACTTGCATTCTTATCAGCTTTGATACACAAATTGCAATGACACTACCCCTTTAAAACACAAATCTTTTAAGCGTGGATCCCGTCGAGTACGACGGACAATCTGGGTGCTAATACCTTCCCAGGTTGTAACCAACCCCCTTTCTCAGTCTCTCTGGTTCGCGATCGTCTTATCCATATCTTTCTAGGTCTATGCAGCATTGCCTTTCCTCCGGGATAAAAATGCCTAGCTGGCGACTCTTTCTTTTCTTGAGTTCACTCCTGTGTGTTCTCATCCTTTTCGCCGACCGTTCGCGTCTGTACCCCATTTGACTTAGCCTCATTTGGTGGGAGCGACACTTAGTTCCTAGGCTAGGAGGGAATTTGTGCCAACTCCTATAGGATGTTTAGAGGTCTTGTTATATGAGGTTTGATCCTTGGTCCTTGCTTAGTGTGTGTGCTTTGAGGATTTTCTTTGTTACTTGCCTTTAAAGTTTCTCACAAATGTATGCATGTTAACCTCACCTTCTTTGTTCACTTGCTCTCCATGATGCCTATGCTTGAGTTTGTATGCTTCTTCCCTATGCTTGGTATTGCTTCTTAGGCAAATTTTAACATGTTTAGGCTCCTGGTTTTCAAGTGATGTTGTGGCTTTGATTGGATGATCATTTGTTTGTTCTTGCACTTATGCATGTGTCCATTTCACTTCTCCTTCTTGTGATGTCAATGATTGAACTTGTATGATATTTCCCTTGGGCTCTTGTGTTGTGTGTTCTCATTCTTATTATGATAAGGTTCTGATCCTGTGTTGCTTATTGCTTGTCTAATTTGTAGGGTCCTTTGTGTTTTGCTTTCTTCATAAGAGTTTGTGAAGCTTGGTTTTAGTTTGGTTGCTTTACCTCGTGTTTGGTTTGCCTTGGTGATATGTTTTAGTGCATTAAATGGTTGCTTTCACTTCTGTTTGTGATGTTTTAGTATGATCTTTTGTTCATTGTATCTCATTTAAGTTCAATTGTTTTTGTCTTACCATATTTTTATGCTACTAACCATTTCAGGGTCTCATGGTAAGTGAAGTGTGGATGTCATCCACATTCCAATTCTTCATCTCTTCTTTATCTTTGCTTTCTATTTTATAATTGTTGATGTTCCTTAAGCCATCGTGTGCTTCATTTCTTCATCTTCCCCCTTTAGAAGCAACTTATCTCCTTTAGAGGAGTAAGTTGTTCTCTAACTCTTTCTTCCTCTCTTCTTCTTCTCCTTCCTTAGTATAGTTTCAATCCTTACTAACCATTGGACTCCCATGCATGATAATTTTAGGATTAGAATTCCCCTTTAGATTTTACCTTTGAGATCCTTTTGGTGCTCTCTCTTTCTCATCTTCATACAAAATCTAAAACATTAATAATAGTCGAGTTGACCTTCCCTTTTGTCACACTCTCAAAGAAAAGCATAAAAAACACTTCTTCACTTTAATCCACAAAAACACTTAATATACAAACAATTTAGTGAATTTAAATCCCAATCTTAGGAAACAAGTTTGAGGATCTTCCTCATTCGTGATGGACTTGTTACTCATTCTATTTTGGGATGTGGTAATAAGGACATGTCCTTAGAAAAGGCTTTACTTTCACTTCCTTGTGCCACACTCTAAAAGACTTCTAAAAAACACAAACAAACAATAAACGTATTTCCTTCGAGACTTCTCTTCTCATCACCTTCACTCCTTAGGTACAAACTTGCTCCTACTTGTCACTTTGCAAGATGGTTACGCACTCGTCGTCCGAGCCTGCAACACCTGAGCATTGGCATAGGCAGTTCAAGCCTTAAGACACAAGAAATCTTTTCCACCCCTAGTTAGGGGAACTACGGCGACTCTGATCCTCATTGTCTAGATGAGGTACGTAGGCAGCGGGGTAGGGTCCATTCGAGCACACTCTTTTATTTTCCCTACATTTTTCCTCTTTGTTTTCTATCTCAGTTCCTTTTCCAGTTTCAGTTCCTTTTCTTTGCAGCAGCTAGCATTCTTTCACCCTCTGAAATAGTTCATTTGCAAGCATGGATCCCGTCGGGTACGGAGGACGATCTAGGGTGCTAATACCTTCTCAGATTGTAACCGACTCCCGAACCCAGTCTCTTTGGTTCGTAGGACCTTTGTCCTTCCTTTTCTTTTCTTCTGGTTTGTGCAGCAAAACCATTCCCGTTCCTTCGGGATAAAAATGCATGGCTGGAGACTCTACCTCTTTCCGCGCCACTTTCGCGTTTGTACCTGGATGGAAATACAGGGACCGACAGCTGACGACCGAACCCAGAATCTCTAGTTCCCTTGAGAGTCTCTCCTAGCGCTTGTTTGTTTCTGTTTTATTGGGTGTTGATTGTTTGCTGTTGTGTGTATATTTTACTGTTATTTATTTATAGTATTATTTACATCTTTATTTAAAGTTTTCAGTATTTTATTTTCATGCATCATATATTATACTGGACTGTCTGGACTAGTTTTTTGTTTGACGGGACTTGGGGGTTACTTGTGTGTGGTGAGATGAGACTATTCAAATACCCGGCTTGAGTGCACCATAAGAGTTAGCGTGGACAATCACTTTTGCCCTATGTCATCTTGTCATGGGGGTATTAGTGCGTTCACACCCATATTCGCGACTGTCTTGGAAATGTCTTGATATAGGGATCTTCCCTACTTCATTATATAACCTTGATAGTTATGTGCGGCTGGGGACCGATCATTGAGAACCTTGTGGAAACATCCCTCTCTAGTGGTGACAATGGCAGACCACATTCTGTGGCAAACCTATTCGCACCCAAGGGCCCACTTGGAACTCGCATAGGATGGCCTGGTTCTTTTATAGGAACTCAGTTAAAGCATCCGATCGTATGACGATAGTATTGTACCCTTCAGGATGAATGTACTATTGTTTCTCGATTTCAGCGCTTGAAGTTGGGAACTTATAAGGGATGCTTGTTTTTCCCGGACTCACGCTGAGACCTCCCTGAGTAGTACATAATGCCAAACCGATTCACTGATTTGGTCATGAGCGATTTCTCGGAAATGGTGAAAGTATTATTACTATTCGGCTTTGAGAGAACGTGATGTTTGACTCGGAGCACACCAGTGATATTGGGAGGGGTTTATAGGTTTGCAGGGACCCTTTAACCTCATCATACCCACTGCCAATACAGTCTTATGTACTGATCTGGTATTTTGACATTTGGAGTTCTTGATCTAGATGGTTTGGTAGTTTGATATGAGGATATCTGTGACTCATCCAAGGGTACATGGGCTGTTATTCAGAGGACTTATAGTTTGTGATCACTTGACTCTTGCAGACAACACCCAGACAGTTCCAGATTGATCATACTTGCCTTGAATTTGCATCTGCATCATTGTAACACCCCAAATTTTCCCTCTTCATTTTAAGCATCATATCACATCATATTCATCATGAACATATCATTTTTTTAGCATCCTAGCATGGAAAGAGGAGGCATAACATTCTTCATGACCTAGCATTAGGCATATGATCATCTGTGGAGGTTCTTGAAGCATTACAAGCAATGACAAGGGGCCCAATGGTTTTTTACAAGTCCTATGATGAGTCTAAATTGCATTTACAAGCTCAAGTTCATTTGCAAAAGCCCAGAAGGTTGGAAGATTATCTGAGAATCCAGGCTAAGGCAAAGCTCCTACACAATGGTCCTAAACTAGGGTTTGAGATTCAAGCATGAAAACCTCACAACTTTGGCCATTTCATTTGGGAAAAGTCTTTTATATGTCAAGAGGATCCTAGGTACCAATTTTCATGAGAAAATTCCTTGTGGAAGTCAAGAAATTCTTCAGTTGCTTGTAGATGAAGTAATTGGTCAACTGTGCCTTTAAAAAGTCAACTGTGTGATTTCAAGGGGTCCAACCCAATTTTACTAGCCAAGGGATGTCCTTACAATGTTATAAGAGGTTTTGAAAGCTCAAGTATCAAGAATCATGAAATTTTGAGAGGTTTTGCAAAATTGGTGCAAAGTTGGTTTTAAGGAAATTCCATTTTTAGCAACTTTTGCCCTAAAATTCAAGTGAGCTTAACATGTTCAAAAATTCTTCAAATGAACCAAAGTCAAACATGAATGTTGGAGATTAAGACCTCCCATTTTCAAAAAGTACAAGTACTTTTTCATAGCCCTCATGGTTTGGAATATAGGACCCTCGAAAATTCCTCCAAATTAGGGCAAAATTTGAAGTTTCATGCATGCACCAAGAGCAAGAAGGTTCAAAACTCAATTTCAAGTGTTGGAATGGATCAAGTGAGTTTACAAAGTTGAAATGCATTTCAAATGGCATGCTTTGCTCCAAAGAAATTCACAATTTCTTGCCAAACAAGAATGTTGCTTCATAAATGGATTTTTTGCACATTCATGAGAAAAGTGTGATAACTTAATCTAAGGGCCAATATCTTTTGGATTCAAATCAAGGGTTGGATTTAGAGTGCACATGGGGCTGAAGGCCAAGGAATGCATGAGTGTTTCATTCTCTCACACAAAACTTGCAAGAATTGCAAAATCACTCAAACTTTTTCCTCCCACGTGCAAATCACACCATTCCTTCAGCATTAGGTCATGAGATCATATATAAGAAATTAGGGTTTCAGTTTGCTCCAACTCTCTCTCATTCTTCATTTTCAAGGTTTTTGCACATCTTGCAATTTCTCTCAAATCTTCTCATATATGAGCTCTCTTCCAAAACAAATTGTAGATCCTTGATCATTGGAAGCTTAGGATCACAAATATCACCATTATTCAAGTTGTCTCTCAAGATCAACAACCTTGCCATTTCAGGGAAGGTGCTTGCAAAGCTCAAGATCCAGCCATATTCAAGGCTTTAGGTGCATTTATTTTGCATCTAGAGTGAATTTGGAGTGATTTGCATTCATCATCTGGCCTTCTATCAAGCTCTCTCAAGATCTGCAACTCAGGTATGCCTTAGAATCTTCAGATGTAAAAATGAAATTGGTTGTGCATTTTATGATCCTTGATGTTCACTGATTATTCTGCAAGTCTTGGTTTCGAATTTGGTGCATTAATGAGTTAGATATTTGAGTTTCAATTTTCATGGTCCAACCTGTTTTTGTTCGATCCAAGAAATCCATTGATCTATTGCATTTTTCATGGCCATTTTCGTGATCAGCATACCTCAATTAGTAAATCTGGAGTTTATTAGTCATTTTCATGTGGATTTGTTCATCTGGTTTAATTTCCGGTGCCGGAGCCCTAGCTCCGGTCACCGGAATCTGCAATTTGTGTTGTTAGGGTTTGTCACGAAGAAGACAGTCTTCTCACCCTTGGATCTGTCCATCTCATGCTCCAAATCATGACACGTCATTAAATGAATCCCTCCTCTCTCTCACGTGTTTCTCTTATTCTTTTATTTCCTGAGTGTGCTTCATGTTTTGCATCCCACAATAATAACCATACGCCCTCCACTCACAACCAAACAAATTGCCATGTCAATTAATGAGGCTCTTCTTAGGACACGCTGGATCAATCTTAAGGCCATGTTATTTTCCATTTATTTCACTGAATATCCACCATTATTTTTGTATTCCAGCACAAGACTAATGGGCTTGGTTCTCTTATCCACACCCCCTCCTACAGTAAGCCCAAACCATTTCAATGTGAATCCTGACTATTCCCACCCCTAGCCTCATTTTCTTATTTTATTTTATTTTCTTTTATTTCTTTTCTTTCCATTTTTGCTTTCTTTTTTTTAAAATTAGTTCCAATCATCAAAAAATTCTCAAATAATTCATGTAGGTCAATTTGAGTTTTCTATATTTTTCTATATTTTTATTTTCCATTTTTTCTCATTATCCATGTGTCCATTAATTTTCTCTTTTAATTAATTCCTTTTAATTCCTTTTGGTGCAAGCTTCCATGCCCAATTTCCATAGTGTTCATTATTTTGAGTTTTGTGATGATTCTTTTTGCTCTGGTTTCCTAAGAGGATGTACTTTATGTGTGATTTTTCCCCTGATTTTTAGAAATTTGTTCATTGGGTCTTGGTTCTTTGACTTGTGAAGGATGTTTTTAACCCTAGTTCATGTTCTTGTCTTCTTTTGACCTACTTGGCTTCTGAATTTTTCCCAATCCTTTTGGCTCATTGTTATATCATGTTTGAGGATCATTTATCCTAAGTTGTGGAATTTTTAGATGCATTGTTGATTTGATGTGAATTTTGGTTCATACCTTGTCCCATTTTTCTTCTTTGTGATCTTAAGCTCTCTTATTAGCTTAGAAGGGAACTTGTGCCAACTTCTTCCTCTCATTTGGAGTCTCTTTGGGGTATGGGAACCTTTTTGATCTTAGTTTAGGGTTGTGTCTTGGAAAATTTTGTGTTTTTCTTACCTTTTAAGTTCATCTCTTCTTAAGTGTATTCACCTAATTTCCTTACTTCTTTCATTCCATTATGTGATTGTTTGGTCTTGTGCCTCTCTCCTCTTCATCTCATTTTCTTCTTAAGCACTTCTTCAACTTGTTTTGGTTCTGGTTGTGTGCCTTGAGTCCATGTTTGTGCATTTTTTCTTTGCATCTCTTAAGTTTGTTTTGCCTTGCCATGTGATTCATGTTGCCTCATAATTTGCTTGTATGCTTCTTTCCTCATTCTTGTGACATGCATATCCATTGAGCATTTGTATATATGACTTCACTTCTGTTTGTGTGATGTTGGCATGTCATTTTTTTCATTTTGCTTTGCTTGTATGCTTATGTTGCTAACCTTGCAGGGGCTATGGTAAGTGAGAGGTGTGGAAGTGAGTTCCACATCTCCAAATCTCATCTCTTCTCTTCTTATCATTACTTATGCTAACCCTTTGCTTGTTGGGCTTAGTCCTTAATCACCTCTTCCTTCTTCTTCTTCTTCTCTTCTTCTTTCTTTCTTCATTAGGATAGAAAACCACACTAACCTAAGATATCCATGCATGACAACACTTAGGAATCTTTTAGTCCCCCATTAGATGTTTTACCTTTGTTATCCTTTTAGTTCTTCTTCTCTTATCATCTCATAACCATAATAAAACATCTTAATAATGTTTGAATTAATACCTTGAGCAATAGCCTTATCCCATGAGGTACTTTTAGTCTTCCCATCTTGGGATAATACACGCTTACCTTGTGATGCACAAGTCTGATCAAGGTATCTTCTTCACAAAGAAAAGCATAAAAAACACTTCTTCATTGTAAGTATCAAAAACACTTAATAAGTTAATGAGTTAGTGAGCTTAGGCCCTAATCTCTAGGTTCAAGTTTTGGGGATCTTCTCCTTACTTGAGTGTGCTTGTTCTATTATTCCATCTTGGAATGTAGTTACAAGTGCACATTCCATGGAAAAGAGCTTGAGTTCACTTCCTTGTGACACACTCATAAAAGCTTCATAAAAAACACAAACAAACAATAAGAGTCTTTCCTTCGGGAATTCTTTTCTCATCTCCTTCGCTCCGTACGCGAACTTGCTCCTACTTGTCATTTTGCAAGACGGTAACGCACTCGTCGTCCGAGCCTGCAACACCTGAGCATTGACATAGGCAGTTCAAGCCTTAATTCATAAGTAATCTTTTCCACCCCTAGTTAGGGGAACTACGGCGTCTCTGATCCTCATTATCCTGATGAGGTACGTAGGCAGCGGGGTAGGGCCCGTTCGAGCACAATCTTTATTTTCCCTACATTTTTCTCTTTGTTTTCTTATCCAGTGTTTTTTCTCATTTTCTTTTCCAGTTTTCATTTTCATTTCTTTGCAGCATCTTTCATACCCTCACCCTTTGAAACAGTTTCTTTTGCAAGCGTGGATCCCGTCGGGTACGGCGGACGATCTGGGTGCTAATACCTTCCCAGGTCGTAACCAACTCCCGAACTCAGTCTCTTTGGTTCGTAGGACCCGTGTCCTTCCTCTTCTTTCTTCTGGTTTGTGCAGCATTACCATTCTCGTTCCTTCGGGATAAAAATGCCTGGCTGGCGACTCTATTCTTTTTCCGCGCCACTTTCGCATTTGTACCAGGATGGAAATCCAGGGAGCGACAGCTGGCGACTCTGTTGGGGAACTCATAACCAGAGTATCTCTGGTTTCCCTGTGAGTCTCTCCTAGCGCTTGTGTGTTTCTGTTTCTTTGGGTGATGTTTGTTTTCTGTGGCTTGTTGTATTTTACTGTTGTTTATTTACGGCTTTATTTACAGCTTTATTTACAGTTTTTCAGTATTTATTTTCTGCATCATATTATATACTGGACTGTCTGGACTGGTTTTCTGTTTGGTGGGATGGGTGTTACTGTTTCTGAGAGATGAGCTCATTACCACGGCTCGAGTGCACCTTAGAACTTAGAGTGGTTCCACTTTGGCCTCATGAGATCTTGTCATGGGGGTAGTAGTGAGTTCCATGCCCAGATTTGCGACCGTCTTGGAAATGTCTTGATTTGGGGATCTTCCTCTTTCATTTCATAACCTTGACAGTTATGTGCAGCTGGGGACCGATCATTGAGAACCTTGTGGAAACATCCCTCTTTAGTGATGACAGTGGCAGACCATATTGTGTGGCAAACCCATTCGCATCCGAGGGCCCACCTGGGACTTACATAGGATAACCTTGTTTCCCGGACTCAGCTGAGGCCTCCCTGCATAGTGTATAATGCCTAACCGATTCCCTGATTTGGTCATGAGCCATTTCTCAGAGATGGTGAAAGTATTATTGCGATTCGGCTTTGAGAGTCCATGATGTCTGACCCGGAGCCTACCAGTGAGATTGGGAGGGGTTTACAGGTTTGCAGGAACCCTTGGCCTCTACATACACTCATTATCAGTGGCCCTTATTATGATTTCTGGTCCTATGGTTCTGGTTTTCTGGTTTTCTTGGTACTGTGGTTCTGAGTTCTTCTATTAGAGAGTTTTGATTCAGAGGACTGTTGGTTTGCCAGTATTCAGAGGGTCCTTGTGTTCAGTGATTCAGTATCCAGATGGTCCTAGTTGATCATATGCCTGCATTGCATTTGCATTTGCATCATTCTTGCATTAACTGTTTATGTTTCCATTTTTTAGGTCATTGTTCATAATCAGTTCCCAGTTCTGGTAAATCTTATCTCCATATGGCAGAAATCAGAAGAGTTACAAGGAAAAAGAACGTTCACTATACTTTTCTTCAACCTGAAGTCAAAAGTGTTCAGAAGTTAGCAGGTCTGATGAATGACCAAGTCTTGGGCAATTTCAGGAAAAGATATGGCCAGATATTGAAGTATGCGGACAAGCCCACTGCAGACCAGAAGGACAGTTTGCATACCCTGTTGCATTTTTATGATCCTCTGTTGCGTTGCTTTGTGTTTCCAGGTTACATCTTAGCTCCTACATTGGAAGAGATTGCCAGCATTCTGAATGTTCCAGTCAGAGAGACATTGCCATTCTATGGGTGGTCTGAGGTGGTGCTTAAGGAAGAGGACATAGCCAAAGTTTGTCGTTTGCCAGCTGCTACAGTCAAGAAAGCTCTGAAGGATAGTGAAGGCAAAGGACTCCCTTGGAGTGTGCTCATACCAGAGGCAGAGAGATATGCTACAGAGGCTAGTTGGAATGACTTTGGTGCTTTGCTGGCTTTGATGGTGTATGGGTCCAGCTTGTTCCCAGGAGAGAAGGAATTTGTAAGCTTGGAAGTGATCTCTATCTTTGCAAAGGGCAATCCAGTGCCAACTCTTTTGGGTGACTTCTACTACAGTGTGCATTACAGGAATGAGAAAGGTAGGGGTGGACCAGTAGTCTGCTGTGCTTCATTGTTTGCTGAGTGGTTTTCCAGACAACTGCCAAAATCAGGTGCCTTCAAGGAAATGAGGGATGAATGGAGATGGTCAAGGAGGTTGATGAGGTTAACTGCTGAAGATATTGCCTGGGGATATGACAGAGATCTGCTAGGTAAAGAATTGATGGTTAGTTGTGGAGGGTTTGCTAGAGTGCCTTTGCTGGGAAGGAAAGGAGTGATCAGTTATTATCCAACATTAGCCAGGAAACAGTTTGGCTACCCTTTGAGAGATCCTCCATAGATGGAAGAGTTTGCTGAGTCTTTGTACTTTCCTATGGAAGGAAACAAGGAGTTAGTTCTACAAGCCTCTCAAGCTTGGGCTCACAGGATAAGGAAGGGTAAGAAAGACTTTGGCAGAGTAGATCCCAAGACGTATCCACCTTTTGCTGCATGGTTGCAAAAGCATGTAGAAGAAGTTCCAAGCCAGAGTACTGTTTCCCTTGAAGAGTACAAGAAATTGGAAGCTCAGTTGCATGAAGTTCGAGTGGAGAATGCTGAAATGGTAAGCCTATACCATCTTGCCAACAGGGCCAAGAATGAAGCAGAAGGAAAGCTGCAAAAGATCCAAGCCTCCATGGAAGCTAAAGAGAAAGACTTTGCTGGAAGGGAAGCTCACTTTCACAGGTTGGGTCTAATGGAAGCAAAAAGAGAAGCTGAACGCAAAAAGACTTTGAAGACTCTCAAGGAAGCTCGTCAATCCATTGTTTGGTTGCAAGGCCAAAGGGAGGAAGAGCAAAAGAAGTTCAAAGAGAAAGAAGAGTTCTTTGAAGTGCAAATGGCCTATAAGAAGGAAGAGGTGGAGCAAGTCCACAACATTCGGAGGGAAAAGAATCAGCAGTTAGCACAAAGCCAGTTAGCCTTGGAGGAGGCACGAAAAGAGATTGAAGAGCTCAAGCTGAGAGCGGGTGTCAAGAAGAGCAGAGCAGAGGTGGCAGAGCCTGGGTCCTTAGTTTAGTTTATTTTTCAGACTACCTACAAACTTGTTGTAGGAGTCTTGCTTTGTTTTGTCTTTGGCTTGTAATCCTTCGGGGAATATTTCTGTTTGTGCTCTGACTTTTGGCCGGCAGTGGGTTGTCCATGATATACAGTGTTAATGTGCAAATTATTTTTTCTGAATGTGCAAGACTCGTTTGTCTGATACTGCTAATATCTGAACACTCATCAAAGAGAAAGCTTGAAAGTTAATACTGAAAGTGTCTGTCTGGAGTAGATACCAGAACTGGGGCTTGCAAATGCTTAAAAACTGGGAACATGAGTGTTGCACCCCAAAATTTGCCCTCACAATACAAGACTCACAATGCTTTCAAGACCTTTCATGAGGCTCATGAAGTCTACAAGTCAATTCATGAGGTTCACAAGGTTCACAAGGTTCACAATACCTCCCATGAGTTTCACAAGACATTTTATGATGGATCACAAGGTTCACAAGGTTCACAACTGGTCAGAAGAGTTGACAATTCCTTCAGACAATGCACCTCCTAAGTAGTGCATCCAAAACTAGGGTTTTGACTTTAATCAGGCTAAATGAACTTCCAAGGCTTCAAGTGAGCTTCATAACATCTTATATGTGTGTAAAAACCCCCATGACAAGTTTCAAGACTTTTCTCAGAAGTTTGCTCAGTCAGATGATCAGATAAGTCAAAATCAGTCAAAGTAGTTAAAAAGTCAAACTGAGGTCAACTGTGTTCAAACCAAAGTCAAACTTCATGATTTTTTGCCAACATCAAGTATATGAAGTAAAATTCATCATTTGATCAAGGGTTTATCATGATTCATCAAGGAGATTCCAGATCATCAAGAATCAGGAGTTTCTAAATTAGGGTTTCCTCAGTAAAAGTCAACTGAACTTTGACCAGCCATAACTTTCACATACTTCATCACCAAGTCTCCATCCAAAGCTCATTTTGAAGGAAATTGAATTCTCTACAACTTTGTGTCTCACAAACCAAGCCCAAAAATGCTTCATTTGGAAGGTATGAGCTAAGACATTATAGGTCCTTTTGAAAGTCAACAAAAAGTCAACAACTTCAAAAGGGCATAACTTGAGATTGGTAAATGATATGGACATGAAAACAGTGAGGTTGTTTAGAGGACTCTTCAAGCTTTCCAAAATGTCCAAGAAAACCCTCATACCATTAAAATTGAAGGATGTGTGCCCTTGCAAAGTTGGGGAATTTTAGGGAAGTTTATGAAGCAAATGGAGGTTTAAAACCAAATTTTGTCAAGTGGGCTGAACTTTTAATGACCCAAAGCAATCCATGACATCATGCACGAAAATTCTATGATATTTTCATAATTTTTATTTTATTTAATTAATTTATTATGATTTTTTATACTTAAAATCATTTTAAATTTAAATAAAATATTAAATATGAAGATTAAATTTTATTTTTGATTCTAGAAAGTCATGAATTCAGCATGGAACAAATTGATACATGAATAACATTGATTGGCTTGAAATAGAAAGTGTTGATGCAAAAATATTGAAATTTCAAAGCTTATCATTGTGAATATTTTTGAATCAAATCTTGTACACAACCAATCAATTTTTTGACCTAAATTCAATCACCTATAAGTACTAAACACAACCCTAACATGAATTGACGGATTCCACAGCCTCAAGAGTAAGTTCATATTGTTCAAAAACCTTCTCAAAACTCACATTCAGTTTTCAATATCCAAGGCACTTGAAGGTAAAATAAGAACATAGCAATGTTCCTTGGACTTCTCTGATCATGAACCAATACTCATATGCATCAAAACCATGCTATATTGCTCAACCCGAATCCACATTGTTCTTAAAAATATTTTTTTCGATTCCCATAATATTGATATCATTGTCTGAATTTGATTACATATTTATGTTTGTGATGAAGTTTGGAGTGTTTCTGGAACAATCAATTCGATTTTAAGTGCAGGATGAAGAAATCACCATGATTAGGGTTTCACAGCCGTTTTAGGGTTCTTCAATTCATCCACTATAAATGAATTCTAAAGACATGGTTGAGTTGTATGGACCTTGTAGAATGTAATGCACTGATTAATTTCACAAAATTTTGCTGTTTTGTTGATCATTGTATTTCGTAGGTTTTGCTGCCATTATGTTTTCGCAGGAAAGATGGTAGGAAAATTCGTGACAAATTTTGCAGGTGCACTGAAGAAGATGAAGTTGGCTTGGCGCGAACTTCATATTTGAAATTTTGTTTTAAAATATAATGCGTTCTCTCTGTTTATTTCACAAACTTGGTGCTTGGCCTGGTGGTAAAACAGACGCGCGTGTTGATGGAAGGCTGGGGTTCGAATCCTGCCTCCAGCCAATCCTTTTGACATTTTTTCATTTAAATTGTAGTTTTAATATATTATTGTTTATAGCCAATATTCTAACAGGTTCGCTCATCTAGCTTGGTTGGTAATGTGCATATGCGTTTGGTTGATAGGTCCTGGGTTCAATCCTCCCCCAGGCCTTTTGCTTTCTTTTATTTTTCTGGATTTTTCAGGATATGAAACAAAATCAATTCTACCCCTTTGCTTGCTGCATGCGCATGTTGGTTTAGTGGTGGGTGTTGTTGCTGGTAATCAGAGTGACCTGGGTTCAAACCCCAGCCAGGTAAGTTCCAATTTTTTTTCTTTTTTTCATTTTATTTGTTCTAATTGTTTTATTATTAAATTATATATAGTTTTATACATATTATATTTCTAAATAATTCAAAAAAATAAAACATATTTATATGATTATATTTTCCAAATTCTAAAATATATATTTTCTTAATTCAAAAATTATTTTCTCTATTATGTAATTAAATTATAATATATGTATGTTTATTAAAATAATTTTGTATATTAAATTGAAAATCCTAAAAAATATTTTCTAAACAAACCCTAATTTATTTTTCTCTAAACCATTATTAAAAAACCTAATTTTTATTTTCTAATTTTTTTTGTAAATATAATTATTGTGTACATATTTATTTAATATGATTACTTTTAGTGAATATAATTATAATCAAATTTTTCTTTATAATATGTAATTATTTCTATAATTTGTTCATAATCTAAATTTTATTATTTTTTTAAAAAAATATATATATATGTTTAAAAAAAATTAAATTTATGCTAATATTGTAATTATAATTTTTTATATGTTTATAATTTATAATCTTAAATTTTATAATTAAATTGCTCATATTTCCTTAATAATTTCTAATTCTTATTTATTATTTTATTTTGTTTATATTACTAATTATGTTTATTACTAATCCATTTATCTTTTAATTATGCTTATTATTATTATTTCACTAACTCAATTTATTTTTAATTATTATTATTACTAACCCCTATTATAATTATTCTTGCTTATTTATTTATATTTTTGCTTATTTATTCTTGCTATTTATTTTTAATTGCTTATTAATTATTATTGTAATTGCTCCTTGGTGTAAATTTTTGTAAATATTTCAATTATTTAATTTCCATGTTATGGTTAGTAAAATAGGGAGTGTAAACATGTATTATATTTAAAATCGAATTTAGATCATTTTAATTAAAAGATAAATATAAATTGAACACTCACACACGTAAGTCGATTTTTAATCGCCATCTCACTTTCTAAGGCTACCTCTCAATGTTGCCTAATCATAAGGTCAAGTGGGGTGTACAAAGCAAAGTCCCTTAAAAGAAAAGTCATCAAGTCCCTTAAATGGTTGCCTTTATAAAAGATCTCGTCCCTTTCAAATAATGATGATAGTCCCTCCTGATTGCTTAATACACCCCACAATTGCCTAAAAAACAGATGTCCCTCGTATGTCCCTCACATCCAAGGTAATGACTACCTATTCCTTAATAATAGGGATAGTCTTACCATTCAAAGGATCCAAGAACAGAAAGACTTAAATTTTAGGGTAGGTTCCTCATAGTTGCTTGCTCACTACTTAAAAACTTTTCAAACACATCACAAATTTCAAACAATTTTCAAACACAAGTTTTTTACGCATCCGTACATGGATCATTATTAAACTCTTATGAAAATTTCTATTCACACACTTCACATTTTCAAAAACAAAGTGAGCTAAGTAACTAAGAGCCCATGGATAACCATGGATGTAAAGGGTGCTAACACCTTCCCTTTACATAACCTACCCCCCGGACCCAAAAATCTTTAAAAAGGTCTTTCCTGTTCTTTTATGCCTTTCCTTTGGATAAAATAAAAGTCGGTGGCGACTCTTGCTATCCGCAACATAACTAAAGTCAGTTCTCCCACCGTGTTACAATGAGCAGTTACATTTGCATTGCATATGACGTGTTTGTTTGTTTTGCAGGTAGTGCTTCAGTTTCTAATGTCTTTTGTGTCTCAGGCACTATAGCTCCTAGAAAAGTTCGGGAACAGCCAGTCGCACACAGATATCCAACAAAGGTCAACAGAGAGAGAATCATGGATCAGATGCAAGCTGACTTAGCTGATTTGAGACTGAGGATGGACAACTTTATGACCTTGATGGTAGGCATAGGTCAGAATCAAGAGCGTCTGCGGGAGTTGATTGAAAATCAAGCCAGGAACAACACCACTGCTGATAATCATAACGGTGCAGGCGCACGTCAAGTGGAAATCCCTGTAACACAACCAGGGTTTACCATAATCAATGATGGGCTGAATAATGTGCAAATGGACGGACAAGATGAACAGTTCACTCTGCTGGACGAAGCTGAGGGTCAGGGGGCTGAGATGAACAGGAAGTTTGAGGAAATGGAAGAGCAAATCAAGGCTATTCAATCCCAGAATTCTTTGGGATTTGACATTATTGACTTGGGCTTGGTTCCCGGGGTTAGAATCCCTTACAAGTTCAAGGTTCCAACTTTTGAGAATTACAATGGCACTGCATGCCCGAAGACTCATCTTCAGTCCTTTGTAGGGAGGATTGCTGCTCACACTGATGATGAAAAACTATGGATGTACTACTTCCAGGACAACCTAGTTGGGGCCTCTCTGGAATGGTATATGAAGCTAAGCAGAGTCAACATTAAAAGCTGGAAGGACCTGGCAGAAGATTTTGTGAGACAATACCAGTATAATTTGGATATGGCTCCAAATCGCACTCAATTGCAACACATGTCTCAAACTGCTAAGGAGGGATTCAAAGAATATGCTCAAAGGTGGCGTCAGCTTGCTACCAGAGTGCAACCACCACTGCTGGAGAATGAGATGGCTGACATGTTTATGGGGACATTGCAAGGTGTGTTCATTGAAAGACTTGCATCCTGTTCTGCCACCAAGTTCAACGACATAGTAATTGCTGGAGAAAGGGTAGAGACCTTGTTAAAAATGGGAAAGATCCAAGATACAAGTGCAAGCAGCTCGAATGGAGCAAGAAAACCTTTCAGTGGACCACCGAGAAGAAGGGAGGGTGAGACCAATGTTGTGTTCGGCCGAGGGCAGGGCCGAGGGTATAAAAGACCATATGAGCATGTGTCAGCAGTTACAATTCCTTCCATCCCTGTGCAGCAGGAACCACCTCAACAACAACAGCCACAACGTAACAACTATCAGCAGAGACCTTATCAGCCAAGGCAAGCTCGCCCGGCTAACAGGGTGCTCGAGGCAATCCCCATGACGTATGCTGCTTTGCTACCAAGGTTGCTGGACCTGAATCTGATTCAATTGAGAACTTTGGCACCACCACCACCTGGAGTGCTTCCAGTGGGGTACGATGTCAATGGAAGATGCGTTTTCCATTCAGGGGCACCCGGGCACTCAACTGAGAAGTGCAGGGCGCTACAGCACAAAGTTCAAGACCTGATAGACTCCAAGGCGATTAACTTTGCACCACCGCCAAATGTTACTTCGAATCCTATTCCGAATCATGGAGGGGCTAGGATACACACTTTTGAGGGTGGTGAGAAGTTAAGTCTGATGTTGAGTATTGAAGAAGTGAAGACTCCTCTGTTGGTAGTAAAGGAGAAGCCGTTGAAAGGTCAAGTGTTTCCAGGATGCAGTTCTGACTGTGAGAAGTGTCTGAATTCTGTGAATGGGTGTGAAGACCTGAAGATGGGATTACAGAGTTTGATTGATGAAGGATTTTTGCAGTTTAACAAAGTTGGTAATGAAGCTGATGATGTATCCACGATAACCATTTTCTATGATGAAGCTGAGATGCCTGCCAGAAGAGAGCCTATAACCATTTATGCTCCTGAGGTTAGTCCTGTGACTATCACCGTGCCTGGGCCTGTTCCTTATACAGACGATAAAGCCATTCCTTGGCATTACGGCTCAGATGTGTACGTGGCTGGACAGAAAGTTGAAAGCAAGTCTGTTGCTATTGACCCGACTGTAGTGAACGTCGGAGGAGTTGGAGGTTTCACGAGAAGTGGTCGTCTATTTGCTCCCCCAGTTCTAAGAGGGGATCCTGAGGCTGAGGCTTCGGCTAAGGCTAAAGGAAAGCAAGCTATGACTGAAGAGACAACAACTCCTGTGGTTGGGTAGGGTACGTTTGAAAAGGAGGTCGAGGAATTTATGTGCATTATTAAAAAGAGTGATTATAAGGTGGTCAAGCAGTTGAACCAGACACTTTCCAATATATCCATTCTATCTTTGCTGATGTGTTCTCCTGCACACAGAGAGGCCTTGTTGAAAGTGCTGCAGATGGCCTATGTTCCTAAGGAAATCACTGTCAACCAACTTGAAGCTGTAGTGGGCAGTGTAAATGCAAGCCACGGGCTGGGCTTTATGGACAGAGACCTCACATCAGAGGGTCAAAACCATAACAAAGCATTGCATATTACTATGGAGTGCAGGGGTGCTGTGTTGTCACATGTCCTTGTGGATACATGATCCTCTCTTAATGTACTTCCGAAGAAAGCATTAATGAAGCTCAATGTTGATGGTATAGTCCTGAGACCAAGTGATTTGATTGTCAAAGCGTTTGACGGGTCCCGAAGATCAGTGTTTGGAGAAGTTGAGTTACCCGTGAAAATAGGTTCTCAAGTATTCAAAAGTATCTTCTACGTCATGTACATTCAGCCCGTGTACAACTGCTTGTTAGGACGCCCATGGATTCATGCTGCTGGAGCTGTAACTTCTACTCTGCATCAGAAGCTCAAATATGTGGTTGATGGCCAGGTAATCACAGTGTGTGGAGAGGAAGACATCTTCGTGAGCCACTTGTCAACATTCAAGTATGTGGAGATGGATGGAGAGATCCATGAGACTCTATGTCAAGCCTTCGAAGCAGTTAACGTCAGCATCTTGACTCCTGTAGAGAAGAGCAGTGAGAAGGAAGGTACCTCTATCCATTCCTACAAGCAGGCAAAGGAGGTAGTTCAGTCAGGTAGCGCCCAAGGCTGGGGCAAATTGCTAGAGCTGGAAAAGAAAGACGGCAAGTTTGGCTTGGGTTATCAGCCTGGTGGATCTACTCCAAGTGGTAAAGCCATTACTTTTACAAGCGCTGGGATGCTCGACCGCAACCAAATCTGTGTGACAAGCCAAGATGGAGACAATGATGGTGACTAGGACAACTGGATTCATCCGTGTGCGCCCGGAGAGGAGCTGAAAAACTGGTCTGCTGAAGACATTGTCCAAGTTACCTGGCACTCAGAGTAATTCATCTGTTTCTTTTTATTATCATACTGCATTATCAAATCCAGCATTCTGCCCAAGATGCTAGGATCCATTGTATTGGGCCACCATGTTTGTTATGCACTTATTTTACCATGAAATAAAAGGACATTTTCAAACAAATTGTGTTCTCTTTCTTTGTTTTTTAAATTTTTCACAAAAATATAAAAAATGGCAATGTGTTTTTCCTTTTTGTTTTTGTGTTTGCGTTTCTTTTTCAAAATAAGCAGATTCTGAAATAAGCACATCGTCTGTGTAGTGTTGATCATCCGGATTCCATTGATAACATTCCTGCTATGACCGCGCATGACTTTGATAATCCTATCTACCAAGCTGATGAAGGGGTTGAGGAAGACTGTGAACTCCCTAAAGAATTGGTCAGATTGTTGAAACAAGAGGAACGAGCTATTCAACCTCATCAGGAAGAAATTGAGATCATCAACATTGGCAGTGAAGATGTGAAGAAAGAGATCAAGATTAGGGCCAGTCTGCAGGCCGAAGTCAAGAAAGAGCTGATCAGTATGCTGCGAGAGTATGTGGATATCTTTGCCTGGTCATATCAGGATATGCCAGGGTTGGATACCGACATCGTTATGCATAAGCTACCTTTGAGAGAGGACTGTCCTCCTGTGAAACAGAAGTTGAGAAGAACTCGTCCTGACATGGTGATGAAGATCAAATAGGAGGTTCAGAAGCAATGGGATGCCGTGTTCCTTGCTGTAACTAGTTACCCACCTTGGGTAGCTAACATTGTACCTGTACCAAAGAAGGATGACAAGGTCCGGATGTGCCTTGACTACCGAGATTTGAATAGAGCAAGCCCAAAAGATGACTTTCTGTTGCCACACATTGACGTGTTGGTAGACAATACTGCTCAATTCTCGGTATTTTCCTTCATGGATGGCTTCTCCGGATATAACCAGATTAAGATGTCCCCGGAAGACATGGAGAAGACAACGTTCATTACCTCGTGGGGTACATTCTGCTATAAGGTCATGCCCTTTGGTTTGAAGAACGCCGGGGCAACTTATCAGCGGGCTATGGTCACATTGTTCCATAACATGATACACAAGGAGATAGAGTGTTATGTGGACGATATGATTGCTAAGTCCCGAGACGAAGAAGAGCATCTGGTCAATCTTAAGAAGCTGTTTGATAGACTGATCAAGTATAAGTTGAGGTTGAATCCAAACAAGTGCACTTTCGGAGTGCGTTCCGGGAAACTGATGGGTTTCATTGTTAGTCAGAAAGGGATTGAGGTAGATCCTTCAAAGGTAAAAGCAATTCAAGATATGCCTGCACCGAGAACAGAAAAAGAAGTGCGCGGGTTTTTGGGGAGGTTGAACTACATTTCACGGTTCATATCTCACCTAACTTCCACGTGCGAACCAATATTCAAATTGCTAAGAAAAGAGCAAACGGTCAGGTGGAACGATGACTGCCAAAGAGCTTTCGACAAGATAAAATAATATTTGTAGGAGCCTCTAATTCTAATGCCTCCAGTTGAGGGAAGACCTTTAATCATGTACTTGACTGTGCTAGAAGGGTCAATGGGGTGTGTTCTAGGCCAACATGACGAGTCTAGTCGAAAAGAGTACGCTATTTATTACCTTAGCAAAAAGTTTACCGACTGTGAATCCCGTTAATCACTGCTCGAGAAAACTTGCTGCGCTTTGGTATGGGCTGCTCGCCGACAGAGGCAGTACATGTTGACTCATACCACACTGCTAATTTCCAAAATGGATCCTGTCAAGTACATCTTTGAGAAACCAGTGTTAACCGGAAGGGTTGCTAGGTGGCAAATGATTTTAACTGAATATGACATCCAATATACTTCTCAGAAAGCCATCAAGGGAAGTGTATTGTTAGATTACCTTGCACAACAACCTCTTGAAGATGATTATCAGCCAATGAAGTTTGATTTCCCTGATGAGGACATCATGTACCTCAAAGCAAACGATTACGAGGAACCACTTCCGGAGGAGGGGCCAGACCCTGAATCCAAATGGAAGCTGATGTTTGATGGGGCAGTCAATATCAATGGACGTGGAGTTGGTGCCGTTCTTATCACTCCCGAAGGTGTTCACTTTCCCTTCTCTGCCAGGATTACTTTTGGCTGCACCAACAATGAAGCGGAGTACGAGGCATGCATAATGGGAATAGAGGAGGCCATTAATCTTCGGATTAAGAACCTCGATATATTCGGAGATTCAGCCCTCGTCATTAACCAAGTTACCGGCAAGTGGTATACGCATCAAGAGCATCTAATTCCTTACAGGGATTATGCTAGAAAACTGTTGACGTTCTTCACAACAGTTAAGCTTCAGTATATACCACGTGATGAAAATCAATTTGCCGACACATTGGCCACTCTTTCTTCGTCTATCAAAGTCTTGTGTTGGAATTACGTGCCCATAATTGACATCTCCAGGCTTGACGCTCCATCTCATGCCTTCTCTGTAGACGCAGTGTCTGATGAGAAACCTTGGTATTTTGATATCAAGCTATTCCTGGAAAAGCAAGAATACCCAGCTGGGGCATCTTCCAATGATAAGAAGACCTTAAGGCGACTTGCTGCTAGCTTCTTCTTGAATACAGACGGGGTTTTGTACAAGAGAAACTTTGACATGGTCTTGCTCAGATGCGTGGATAGACACAAAGCAAGCCTGTTGATGCAGGAAGTCCACGAGGGATCTTTTGGTACCCATGTAGGAGGGCATGCTATGGCAAAGAAATTGCTGAGATCAGGGTATTACTGGATGACAATGGATGCACACTGTTGCTCATTCGCTCGTAAGTGCCACAAGTGCCAGATTTATGCAGACAAAGTGCATGTTCCTCCAAGCCCTCTCAATGTCATGTCATCTCCTTGGCCCTTTTCTATGTGCGGCATTGACATGATCGGGAAGATAGAGCCTACTGTTTCAAATGGTCATCGCTTCATCCTGGTCGCGATTGATTACTTCACAAAATGGGTGGAAGCATCATCTTATGCCAATGTCACTCGTCAAGTGGTGGCA
The DNA here is from genome assembly GCA_963966055.1 of Lathyrus aphaca. Classification (NCBI taxonomy): domain Eukaryota; kingdom Viridiplantae; phylum Streptophyta; class Magnoliopsida; order Fabales; family Fabaceae; genus Lathyrus; species Lathyrus aphaca. The sequence continues at coordinate 227,461,613 of OZ014520.1, read as the reverse complement.
AGATTTCTGAAAAGGGATATCATATGTAGATACAGAGTGCCCGAAAGAATCATTACTGACAATGGTTCTAATCTCAACAACAAGATGATGGCAGAGTTGTGTCGGGACTTCAAGATTCAACATCACAATTCTTCTCCTTACAGACCAAAGATGAATGGTGCGGTAGAGGCAGCAAACAAGAATATCAAGAAGATTGTGCAAAAAATGGTTGTCACTTACAAAGATTGGCATGAGATGTTACCATTTGCGCTGCATGGATACCGAACGTCAGTCAGGACGTCAACTGGGGCAACTCCCTTCTCTATGGTATATGGTATGGAAGCAGTCCTGCCCGTTGAAGTAGAGATTCCTTCATTGCGTGTGATGATGGATGTGAAGCTTGATGAGGCTGAATGGGTGCGTACTCGTTACAATCAGTTATGTCTAATTGAGGAAAAGAGATTAGCGGCTATCTGTCATGGTCAGCTTTATCAGAGGAGAATGAAGCGAGCATTCGACCAACGAGTACGTACTCAGGAGTATCAAGTAGGAGAGCTTGTGCTCAAAAGGATCATTCCTCCAGGTTCAGATCACAGGGGCAAGTGGACCCCAAACTACGAAGGACCATTCATAGTGAAGAAAGTCTTCTCAGGAGGAGCACTGATGCTTACCACTATGGATGGAGATGACTTCCAATCCCCTGTTAACTCGGACGCAATTAAAAAATACTTCGCATAAAGAGACCCGTTGGACACAAAAACAGAATTAAAGTCCAGGCAAGAAAAGGGCATCCCGGCGAGCTAAAAACAGAATAAAAAAAGCTCGGGCAAAATTTAAGAAAAAAATAAAAAAAATGTACACCCGTTGAGTTGAAAAGCCACATTGGACAGCTCAGGCAAAAAAGGTTATCCCGGTGGATTGAAAACCCGAAAGGGCGATCCACGCAAAACAAGGGAATAAGCGAACAACTGCGATCCGAGTAATCTGAACCACATCATAGTTTCTTACAACTTGACAATATTAGAAGGACATGAATCAGTCCCCTCGTCTTCTCAGAAAGCAAAGGCAAGAATGGAGAGTTTTGAAGACATGCTGGTCATAGCAGAAATGGAACTCATTGGGATGCCATGCCCATTTCCATTAGGATAGTTTCTTTTCTCATTTTATGGTGGCTACCTCGTTCCAGGTGGTTGCTTCCTGATGTAAATCTTTGCCTATTCAGAGGCCTTTCAATAAAAAGAATATTCAGTCAAAAAGCTGTGTTGTGTTTATTTTTGTTTGCAAAATGTCCTGAATTTTTGGCAAAAATAGCATTGCATTTAAAACATGTTGATAATTTGAAAAGAAAATGACATGCAGGGAAACACTGTAAACCCTCTTTGAGTGTCGGGTGACGATGGATGATCAGATCATACCATGCAAGTCCCCGGGGCACACTTGTGTTTTCTGTTGTTACAGGTTGCAGGATGGCGTCACATTCTCACAAGCAGAAATTTCCCCAGCTAAGTCTTGGCAGGCAGCCCAAGCAGTTTATTATTCCCCAGTGGAGTATGCCCATCAGGAATCTTAATGCCTGATGTCCCCACAGGGATTAGAATTAACAAAATGCTCTCCCCAGCCAGAGCATTGTTGAAGCATCTTTCCCAGCCAAGTCTGAAGATGATCCTTCCCCACAGAGATCATGTTTGATTTTCACTCCCATCAGTGAAATATTCCACAGCAAAGTTGCCATTCCTGTGGTCAAAATGATGATACAGTCATGCATTTATTTGTTGCTCGTCTGCACTCTCCAGCACTCGTCTGTGTTCATGCTTTATTATTGCTCGTCCGCATTTCTCAACACTCGTTTGCTTTCCCTAGCAGTGGCCTATGATTACTTTGTGGTTGCTCATCTGCAATTTCCAATACTCGTCTGTGTTTGGTATATGGATACTTGGTTGTTGCTCGTCTGCAATTTTCAACACTCGTCTGTGTTTGATATGTACTCTCTGTTGTTGCTCGTCTGCAATTCCTAACACTTGTATGTGTTTGATATCTGTAATATTTATGATTGCTCGTCTTCATTCTCCGGAACTCGTCTATGTTTGTTATCTATTTGAAGCTCGTCTGCTTTGTTTGGATACTCGTTTGTATCATCCCCAGCACTCGTCTGTGTTAGCTTATATCTGTATGTGTGGATTTGCTGTTTATCCTGGTATTCTTCTGTATCACTACTCCAAATGCGCGTCTATGTTTGAATTTCTGGTATTCGTCAATACCAGTTGCTGATACTCATCTGTATCATTGCCTGAAGCGCTCGTCTGTGTTTCTCAGATCATCATCTGATATTCGTTTGTATCATTGACTGTTGACACTCGTCTATGTTATCTTGATGATCATCCAATTCTTGTCTGTATTGAAGAGGTTTAAAATCCTGACTGTGCGAATAAATGTCAAAATGGTTACTTATCCTGGCGTAACATGATTATTCAAAGGAGGCTTGTCTGTCCCAGGCACCAATTATGATTGTTGCACCTGGCGTAACAGGTTTGCTGGAAGAAGACTCGTATGTCTTATACCATATATCCACGGATAAAATATGAAGAAGGTTCATCTACCTTGTTTATGCATGTCTATCCCACAGACTTAAGTGCAACCCCGGACCTGGCGTAACAGGTATATCCGAAGGAGATTCGTCTATCTCAAGTCATATGTCTTGCAAAGTGTGAGGACTCGTATGTCCAGATCCTGGCGTAACAGGATTGTTCGAAGAAGACTCGTCTGTTAAAGTGTTCTTATTCCAGATAACAGTTTCATTTTGGAAGAAGCTCGTCTGATTTTTCTCCCCTTCAGTCACCAAAGCGTCATTTGGTTGGGTTTATTTCCCAGTGTTGCATTCTTCGTCAGAGTGCAAATTTCAGGTCTTCTTGGTATTCAACCACAGTTTATCTTGAACGGTCAATAGCCCGTGCTACCGTCCTTTTCAAATTAATAGTTGTTTGAATAGGGGCAGCTGTAACACCCCAAATTTGCCCTCTTCATTTTAAGCATCATATCACATCATATTCATCATGAGCATATCAGTTTTTTTAGCATCCTAGCATGGAAAGATGAGGCATAACATTCTTCATGACCTAGCATTAGGCATATGATCATCCGTGGAGGTTCTTGAAGCATTACAAGCCATGACAAGGGGCCCAATGGTTTTGTACAAGTCCTATGATGAGTCTACATTGCATTTACAAGCTCAAGTTCATTTGCAAAAGCCCAGAAGGTTGGAAGATTATCTGAGAATCCAGGCTAAGGCAAAGCTCCTAGACAATGGTCCTAAACTAGGGTTTGAGATTCAAGCATGAAAACCTCACAACTTTGGCCATTTCATTTGGGAAAAGTCTTTTATATGTCAAGAGGATCCTAGGTACCAATTTTCATGAGAAATTCCTTGTGGAAGTCAAGAAATTCTTCAGTTGCTTGCAGATGAAATAATTGGTCAACTATGTCTTTAAAAAGTCAACTGTGTGATTTCAAGGGGTCCAACCCAATTTTTCTAGCCAAGGGATGTCCTTACAATGTTATAAGAGGTTTGGAAAGCTCAAGGATCAAGAATAATGAAGTTTTGAGGGGTTTTGCAAAATTGGTGCAAAGTTGGTTTTAAGGAAATTCCATTTTTAGCAACTTTTGCCCTAAAATTCAAGTGAGCTTAACATGTTCAAAAATTCTTCAAATGAACCAAAGTCAAACATGAAAGTTGGCGATTAAGACCTCCCATTTTCAAAAAGTACAAGTACTTTTTCATAGCCCTCATGGTTTGGAATATAGGCCCCTCGAAAATTCCTCCAAATTAGGGTAAAATTTGAAGTTTAATGCATGCACCAAGAGCAAGAAGGTTCAAAACTCAATTTCAAGTGTTGGAATGGATCAAGTGAGTTTACAAAGTTGAAATGCATTGCAAATGGCATGCTTTTCTCCAAAGAAATTCACAATTTCGTGCCAAATAAGAATTTTGCTTCATAAATGGATTTTTTGCACATTCATGAGAAAAGTGTGATAACTTAATCTAAGGGCCAAGATCTTTTGGATTCAAATCAAGGGTTGGATTTAGAGTGCACATGAGGATGAAGGCCAAGGAATTCATGAGTGTTTCATTCTCTCACACAAAACTTGCAAGAATTGCAAAATCACTCAAACTTTTTCCTCCCACGTGCAAATCACACCATTCCTTCAGCATTAGGTCATGAGATCATATATAAGAAATTAAGGTTTCAGTTTGCTCCAACTCTCTCTCATTCTTCATTTTCAAAGTTTTTGCACAACTTGAAATTTCTCTCAAATCTTCTCATACACGAGCTCTCTTCCAAAACAAATTGTAGATCCTTGATCATTGGAAGCTTAGGATCACAAATATCACCATTATTCAAGCTGTCTCTCAAGATCAACAACCTTGTCATTTCAGGGCAGGTGCTTGCAAAGCTCGAGATTCAGCCATATTCAAGGCTTTAGGTGCATTTATTTGAATCTAGAGTGAATTTGGAGTGATTTGCATTCATCATTTGGCCTTCTATCAAGCTCTCTCAAGATCAGCAACTCAGGTATGCCTTGGAATCTTCAGATCTAAAAATGAAATTGGTTGTGCATTTTATGATCCTTGATGTTCACTGATTATTCTGCAAGTCTTGGTTTCAAATTTGGTGCATTAATGAGTTAGATATTTGAGTTTCAATTTTCATGGTCCAACCTGTTTTTGTTCGATCCAAGAAATCCATTGATCTATTGCATTTTTCATGGCCATTTTCATGATCAGCATACCTCAATTAGTAAATCTGGAGTTTATTAGTCATTTTCATGTGGATTTGTTCATCTGGTTTAATTTCCGGTGCCGGAGCCCTAGCTCCGGTCACCGGAATCTGCAATTTGTACTGTTAGGGTTTGTCACGAAGAATACAGTCTTCCCACCCTTGGATCTGTCCATCTCACACTCCAATACATGACACGTCATTAAATGAATCCCTCATCTCTCTCACGTGTTTCTCTCATTCTTTTATTTCCTGAGTGTGCTTCATGTTTTGCATCCCACAATAATAACCATACGCCCTCCACTCACAACCAAACAAATTGCCATGTTAATTAATGAGGCTCTTCTTAGGACACGCTGGATCAATCTGAAGGCCATGTTATTTTCCATTTATTTCACTGAATATCCACCATTATTTCTGTATTCCAGCGCAAGACTAATGGGCTTGGTTCTCTTATCCACACCCCCTCTTGCAGTAAGCCCAAACCATTTCAACGTGAATCCTGACTATTCCCACCCCCAGCCTCATTTTCTTATTTTATTTTATTTTATTTTATTTTATTTTATTTTATTTTATTTCTTTTCTTTCCATTTTTGCTTTCTTTTTTTTTAAAAATTAGTTCCAATCATCAAAAAATTCTCAAATAATTCATGTAGGTCAATTTGAGTTTTATTTATTTTTCTATATTTTTATTTTCCATTTTTTCTCATTATCCACGTGTCCATTAATTTTCTCTTTTAATTAATTCCTTTTAATTTTTTTGGTGCAAGCTGCCTTGTCCAATTTCCATAGTGTTCATTATTTTGAGTTTTGTGATGATTCTTTTTGCTCTGGTTTCCTAAGAGGATGTACTAAATGTGTGATTTTCCCCCTGATTTTTAGAAATTTTTTGATTGGGTCTTGGTTTTTTGACTTGTGAAGGAAGTTCTTAACCCTAGTTCATGTTCTTGTCTTCTTTTGACCTACTTGGCTTCTGAATTTTTCCCAATCCTTTTGGCTCATTGTTTTATCATGTTTGAGGATAATTTGTCCTAAGTTGTGGAATTTTTAGATGCATTGTTGATTTGATGTGAGGTACGTAGATGCATTGTGGAATTATCCTGATGAGGTACGTAGGCAGCGGGGTAGGGCCCGTTCAAGCACAATCTTTATTTTCCCTACATTTTTCTCTTTGTTTTCTTATCCAGTGTTTTTTCTCATTTTCTTTTCCAGTTTTCATTTTCATTTCTTTGCAGCAGCTTTCATACCCTCACCCTTTGAAACAGTTTCTTTTGCAAGCGTGGATCCCGTCGGGTACGACGGACAATCTGGATGCTAATACCTTCCCAGGTTGTAACCGACTCCCGAACTCAGTCTCTTTGGTTCGTAGGACCCGTGTCCTTCCTCTTCTTTCTTCTGGTTTGTGCAACATTACCATTCCCGTTCCTTCGGGATAAAAATTCTGGCTGGCGACTCTATTCTTTTTCCGCACCACTTTCGCGTTTGTACCAGGATGGAAATCCGGGGAGCGACAATCATATCATAGCATCCTTAACATCTTAGTGTTTTCATTTTTCAGGTTACATTTGCACACCTTGTTCTGGTATTTGTTAATCTCTCATATCCAGATGGCAAGCATCATCACAACTCTCAAAAAGAATAATGCACATTACACATTTCCACAACTAGAGGTGAAGAAACTACACCAGCTGAAGGGTCTGATGAATGATAAGATTCTAGGAGATTTCAGGGCTAGGTTTCGGCAGATTCTCAGGTACATGGACAAGCCAACAGAAGAGCAAAGTGATAGCATTCATACTCTACTTCAGTTCTATGATGCTCCATTGTGTTGTTTTGTATTCCAAGATTATGTCTTAGCACCTACACTGGAAGAAATTGCTAGTTTGCTGCATATCCCCTTTAGTGGAAGACAACCTTATTACAAATCAGGGAGAGTACTCCAGGAAGAGGAGATTGCTCAAAGGTGTCACTTGCCTTTAAGCAAGGTAGAGCAGGGCTTGAGAAGTAGCAAAGGAAATGGGTTGTCTTGCAATATGCTGATTCAGGAAGATTTGGTATATGCTCAAGATAGTCAATGGACACAGTTCAGTGTACTCTTAGCTTTGATGGTCTATGGAATTAGTCTCCTCCCAAGTGATCAAGGGATGGTAAGCCTGGAGGCTGTTGCCATTTTCTTCAGAAGGAATCCCACACCTACCTTGTTATGTGACTTTTATTATGGGGTTCACTACAGGAATGAGAAGAAGGGAGGTCATGTGAGCTGTTGTGTGCCTCTGTTTGCTGACTGGTTTGCTAGACAGTTGCCTAAAAATGGGCCCTTTAAAGATTTGAGGGGAGAATGGAAATGGTCACGTAGATTGATGGGATTGATTGCAGGTTGTCATACCCCAAATTTGTCCTATCTGCACTATTTTATTTTTATTGTCTAACCTTTATTTCAAAATCCAAAAATATGTATTATTTCATTTTTCTGTCTAGCGAATATTCCAAAAATTCAAAAAAATGCATTTATTATTTTCAGACTAAAAAATTCAAATTTTCTTTTTATATTATCATAAGTTGTACTTTATTTTATTTTAATTATTTAGTCGTTATAAGAAAATATAAAAAGATCTATTATTATTACTAAAATCATTTTTACATAAGTCCAATATATCTCTTTTTATTTTTAAGTACATCACAAAAAAAATTTTCTTATCTTTTATTTCTATTCTCTTTTATCATTTTTTTTCATTATTATTACTATTATCATTATTATTATCTTTTTATTGTTATTACTATTGTTATTTCTTATTTTATGATTATTATTATTATAATTATTAAGACTATTGTCTTTATTGTTACTTTTACCTTTTTTTATTATTATCTTATTTTTATTAGTTCCTTTATTTTCAATTATCAGTATTAGTATTAATGTCTTTGTATTGTTATTAACACCTTTAGTTCCTATTGTTATTTTTATCATTAGTTTATTTTTTCTTTTCTTTCTATTTCACAAAACCACTCCAGCCTGTCATGACAGCATATTCCATCATCCTCCCCTTTCCACTACCTTCTCAAACAACAACAACAACAACAACGAACACCGCAGCATATATGCTGCAGCCTCACTCTCCAAATCTCCAATAACCAGCACAACAATAACAGAAAATGACAATTCACCAATTTCAATCCTTATCCAACAAATTTTTGCCTTTCTCCTTTATACCCTTTCAAATCTTTTATAAGTAACACCATCATTCACAGTAAAGGGGGGCTTGAAAACCACACAAAAAAATCACAGCAAAGAAATAATAATCGGTCAAGCTTCAAATAAAAAATTCCTTTGCAAACCATACCACTCACAAAATAGTGGAGAGAAATCTTCAAAACCTCTATAAAGCTTCATCAATCGAAAATTCACCTTTAACCACCACCACCGTTTCTCGCGCAGAACCGCACGTGAACCACAAAAACCATTGAAAACCAAAACCGAAAAGAAATCCGCAATAGAGTGAGTGAGAGCCACCGATAGAAACCATCCAACACCGAGCCATCGCAAAACCCCAAACGAACCATCCAACACCGAGCCATTGCAAAACCCTCACCGATCTTCACAAACCCCAACCGCAGATCACCAATCACTTCCACCGGGAACGCCCATCGGAGAAAAACAGAATCCGCCGTGAGCCAACCACCGAGACAGACTGAACACACCGCGAGAGGCCGTTGTCCGCAACCAAGATCCGACGAATGGAATGAGAAAAGCGATTGAGAGAGATACCGCGAGAGCCATGACCAAGTGAGAGATTGACGATCATGAAGAATCGATTCATGAAGGGAGGCCTTCTATCCGTGTTTTTGTGTGATATTGGACTATGAAAGCTGAGCATTTTTTTTCTTCTGAATCTTTGCGTTTTTCTGAATCTTAAGGCTCAGGTTGTTTTTTTTTCTTTCCTAGCAAACCACATGTTGTTTTCCTTTTAATTGATCTTATGGGCTTATTAACCCATTGATTCATTCACTATACGCACACCACACGATCCTCACACCACCCTTCTTATTATTTTTGTTTTACTTTTTATTGTTATTGGGCTTAAGGCCCATCCATCTTCACCTCTGCTGCTATTTCGTTGTTGCTGCGTTTCAATTTTGTTCATTTTATTATAAGAATAAAACCTTTTTATTTTTTACCATACTTAGCCTTAGGCTTTTAAAGCCCTTGGAATAATTGGATGCCACATACGGCTAACAGTATGTCAACCGGTGCCCCCTATCCTTTATTTTTTTTCTTTTTTTTTTAGTTTATTATTATTTTTTTATTCTGTTGGGCTTAGGCCCATCTAAAATCATTATGTTTTTCTGTTCAAAATACCAAATTTCATGCACTTTTTTTTACTAGTTTTATTTTATTCGTTAGTTTTTATTTCATTTCAGATTTTTCTAAATATTATATGGATCTTTAATATTTTTATGGGGCCAATGATATTAACCCAAATTAATATTCTTCCAATATTTTTAATTGGGGGAGTTTAAATTAATATGAGGCCTTCCTTTTTTTATATATATATAATCTAATTTCAAAAAATTAATTTAACTTTTATTTTATTATGTTTCATTTATTTAACATTCTATTAAATTTAATGTTATTATTCTTATATATTTATTCTAAGCATTGCAATTTAAATTTAAATTCTTTTTTCTCCATTTTATCGCTTAAATTGAATCGCGAAACAATGTAAGCCGAGCATCGCGCCTCGCCATCAAATCTTCCGAACTCGATAATTCAAATATTTTAATAATAAAAATAACGGATAAACTGAATTCTGGAGTCTCGCATTCCTCGAATTCTTGAATGAACACTCCCGAGGCTCGCCCCGCGGGACGTTGTTCATTCGACTTTCCGTAATTAAAACATTTAATCAAAATATCAAATAATGAAAGAATTGGATTCTGGAGTCTCGCATTCCTCGAATTCTCGAATAAACTCTCCTGAGGCCCGCCCCTCAGGACGCAGTTTATTTATCCTTTCATTCTTAAAAAACACCAATCAAATCAAATATTTCTCCAAGCGAACTTTATTTAAATCCTTTCTATCTCAAACAAGCCAGCGCTTCAGCCTCTTATCGCGAGCAGACAAGCCAACGCTTAGCAGTAGAATGCGATTTAAATAACTGTTCATCAAATCAATCCGATCAACCTTAGTACCACGAACTACAAAGCTCTGACTTTCCCATTGCACAAGGGAATACGTAGGCACATGGATCTTACTCCTTGCCGAGCACCCTAGGAACAAAATAACCCATTTCTCCTATTAACTTTATATTAGAACCGTTCACATTTATTTTATTATTCGAAGAAAACAGAAAGCATAAGTCAACATTAGATCGCAAGTTAAACTAAGAGGTTCCCGTTGAGTACAACGGACGTAAGGGGTGCTAATACCTTCCCCTTACGGAATCGACTCCCGAATCTAGAATCTGGTTTCAAAGACCTTGTTCTATCCATTTTTTCTAAAAAGGGTTTCTCGATATTTTCCCTTTCCTTAATTGGAATAAAATAAGTTCGGTGGCGACTCTGTTGTTTTTAAATTTATCCGCGGTATTTTCTTTTATCGCGAGGTCGTATTTTTCGAGGTGCGACACAAGTGATATAAGCTGGGGTTATGATAGGGATGTGTTGGGAAAGGAATGATTGTAAAGTGTAACTGGTTTCCTAATGTTCCTTTGATTGGGAGGAAAGGAATGATCAATTATAATCCAGTTATGGTGAGAAGGCAATTTGGATATCCTTTGAGAGAGTCCCCTTCTGATGAGGATGTGAGAGAGTCTTTGTATCTTCCTATCGAGGGGAATGTTGACATGGCTATCCAGGTATTCCAAGCTTGGGATATTTGGACTCAAAAAGGAAAAAAGGAGTTTGGGAGAGTAGACCCTAATATGTATGAACCCTTTGCAGCATGGTTGAAGAAGCGTGTCAAGATTACTTTATTTCCTTTTTCTTTGGAGCTTCCTCTCTAACCAAAGGAAATGATTTCAGAGATCCCTGTAGCACCAAGCCCTGTTCCTTTAGAAGACTATCAAAGACTTGAGGCTCAGCTGAAAGAGTTGAAGTTGGAACACACATAAATGGTTAGCTTGCGTCATCAGTTAGCTCTCTCCAAGTTGACTATAGAAGAGAAGCTGCACAAGGTATAGGTAGAAAAAAAGGCTAAGGATAAAGAGTTAGCAGAAAGGGAGGCTTACTTCCAAAGAAGAGGGTTGATGGACATCAAGAGAGAAGAATTGTTCAAGAAAAATAAGAAAGCTCTCAGGGATGCTAGGCAATCTCTTACTTGGGTGTATGGTCAAAGAGAGCAAGATCAAGCAAAGTACAAGAAGAAGGAATAAATGTTCAAGTTGCAGATTGTTGCTCAAGGTGAAGAGTTAGAACAGGCTTACAGAAGGCAACAAGAGGTGTCTCAGCAGCTGCATGAGGCTCTTGAAGAGGTAGCAGATCTCAGAAGAAGAGCATATGTGAAGAGAACTCGAGTAGAGATGAGGCTTGTAGAGGAAGAGCCAGAGTCTTCTTTTAGCTTGGAGTTCTAGTTTATTTCCTTTGTACTTCTGATCACCTATAGAATTGTTGTATGGATCTATTTTGATTACTGTATTTTGTGATGTGTAAGAGTTTAAACCCTATGGGGATGTTGTTTGTGCCTTAGGGCCTTTATCTTATTGCATATTTCTTTTGTCAAATTCCTTGAGCTGTATGTTTCTTTTCATAGTTTGGTTGTGGAAATGGTGTGGAAAACAGTGAAAGAGAGGATCATAACAGGTTACTTCCAAAGGCCATCTGGATTCCTCATGAGATACCAGAACTGGGGACGATAAAAGTTTGATAATGAAAGCATGAAGATTTCATTGCATATAACGTGTTTGTTTGTTTTGCATGTAGTTCATCAATTTTCTAACATTTATGTCAATTTCAGGCACTATAGCTTCTAAGAAGGTTCAGAGACAGCCAACTGTACACAGATACCCTACAAAGGTGAACAGAGAGAGAGCAATGGATCAGATACAGGAAGATCTGGCTGACTTAAGGACAAGAATGGACAACTTCATAACCCTCATGGATGGGATGGGTCAAACTCAAGAGCGCTTGTGCGAAATGGTAGAGAACAATCAAGCCAGGAATAATGGGACAACAGGTGGAGGTAATCACAATGGGGCTGGCACCCGTCACGGTGAAATCCCTGTGGTGCAACCAAGGGTCACTATTATCAATGATGGAGTGAATAACATGCAGATGGATGAGCAGGACGAACAATTCACTTTGCTGGATGAGGCGGAAGGCCAGGGAATTGACATGAATAGGAGGTTTGAAGAAATGGCTGAGAAAATTCATGCCATTCAGTCTTAGAGTTCTCTAGGGTTTGACATCACTGATCTGGGTTTAGTGCCAGGGGTGAGAATTCCCTACAAATTCAAGGTCCCTACTTTTGATAAGTATAACGGCACGGCTTTCCCGGAAACTCACCTTCAGTCTTTTGTGGGAAGGATTGTTGCGCATACAGACGATGAGAAGCTGTGGATGTATTACTTCCAAGATAGTCTCGTAGGAGCTTCCTTGGAATGGTACATGAAGCTGAGTAGGGTCAATATACAAAGCTGGAAGGATTTAGCTGAGGCGTTTGTGAAACAGTATCAGTATAATTTGGATATGGCTCCAAATCGTACCCAGTTGCAACAATGTCTCAGAGTGCTAAAGAAGGGTTCAAAGAGTACGCCCATAGGTGGCGTCAGCTTGTTGCTCAAGTGCAACCTCCCTTGTTGGAGAATGAAATGGCAGACATGTTTATGGGAACACTGCAGGGTGTGTTTATTGAGAGGCTGGCGTCTTGCTTAACAACAAAGTTTAATGATATTGTAATAGCCCTGGAGAAAGGGTCGAGACTTTTCTGAAGATGGGGAAGATTCAAGACAGTGGTGCAGGTAGCTCAAGTGGTGTTCGAAAAGCTTTTAATGGACCTCCAAGAAGAAGGGAGGGAGAAACTAATGCTGTGTACGGTCGAGGCCGAGGCCGTAGATATAGAGGATCTTATGAACAGGTGGAAGTTGTCACCATTCCAACAAGTCTTGTACAACAACCACAACAACAACAACAGGAACAACAATAGCCACAACGCAATAACTATCAGCAAAGACCCTATCAACAGAGACAATCTCGTCCAACTAACATGGTGCTTGAGGCTATCCCAATGACATACACGACACTACTCCAGAGATTGTTAGATTTGAACTTGGTTTAGTTGAGGACATTAGCACCACCACTATCTGGAGAGCTTCTAGTAGGATATGATACTAATGCAAGACGCGCATTTCATTTAGGAGCTCTCGGGCACTCAACAGAGAAGTGCAGGGCATTACAACATAAAGTCCAAGATTTGATTGACTCAAAAGCAATTAACTTCACACCGCCTCCAAATGTTAAATCAAACCCCATTCCAAATCATGGAGGGCCCCGGATAAACGCTGTTGAGGGTGGCGAGAGGTTGAACTTGATTTTGAACGTAGAAGAAATAAAAACTTCATTACTAGTGGTGAAAGAAAGATTACTAAGAGGGCAGGTATTCCCATGTTGTGGTTATGGCTGCAAGGGTTGCATGAATTCAGTTAACGGTTGTGGAGAGTTGAAAGTTGGGTTGCAGTGTTTGATTGATGAGGGGTCTCTACACTTCAACAGGGTTGATAACATAAGTGATTGTGTGTCTACAGTAACTATTTATTTCGATCCTGCTAAAGTTCCTGCTCGGAGAGAACCGGTGACTATCTATGTTCCAGAAGTGAGTCCAGTAACAATTACTGTTCCAGGACCGGTTCCTTATGTTGATGACAAGGCCATCCCCTGGTACTATGGCTCAGACGTGTATGTAAATGGTCAGAAAGTAGAAAGTCAAGCGGTGACAATTGACCCGACTGTTGTGAATGTCAGAGGAGTTGGTGGGTTTACATGGAGTGGGCGTCTCTTTGCTCCTCAAACTCTTAGAGGTGATCCTGAAGCTGAAGTTGCTACAAAGGCTAAGGGTAAACAGGTAGTGACTGAAGAGGTGACAACTCCTGCTGCTAGTCAGGACACTTTTGAAAAAGAAGTTGAAGAGTTCATGAGAATAATTAAGAAAAGTGACTACAAGGTGGTTGAACAGCTGAATCAGACCCCGTCCAAGATATCCATTTTGTCGTTGTTAATGTGTTCCCAAGCTCACTGGGAGGCTTTGCTGAAAGTGCTGCAAATGGAATATGTACCACAAGAGATAACTGTTAACCAGTTAGAAGCTGTAGTAGCCAGTGTGAACGCTAGCCATGGGTTGGGACTCACAGACAGAGATCTCACTTCCGAGGGACGTAATCACAATAAGGCCTTACACATCACCATGGAGTGTAAGGGTGATGTTCTATCACACGTCTTGGTAGATACAGGCTCTTCTCTCAATATGCTCCCTAAGAAGGTCTTAATGAAGCTGAATGTTGATGGTATTGTTTTACGACCTAGTGATTTGATTGTAAAAGCTTTTGACGGGTCCCGGAGGTCTGTGTTCAGGGAGGTGGAGCTACCAGAAAAAATTGGGTCTCAAGTATTCAAGAGTACATTCTATGTTATGGATATTCAACCTGCTTATAGCTGTTTTCTCGGGCGTCCTTGGATTCACGCTGCGGGCGCAGTAACATCCACGTTGCATCAAAAGTTAAAGTATGTGGTAGACGATCAGGTTGTTACTGTATGCGGAGAAGAGGATATTTTCGTAAACCATTTGTTAAATTTCAAATACGTGGAAATGGACGGGGAGATCCATGAGACACTTTGCCAAGCTTTTGAGACGGTTAATGTTAGTACTTTGTCTCTGGTTGCGGCAGTTCAGAGCAATGAAAAGGAAGGGACTCCTATTTACTCCTACAGGCAAGCTAAGGAAGTAGTCCAATCCGGAAATGCACGGGGCTGGGGCAAGTTGTTAGAAGTGGAAAAGAAGGATGACAAGTTTGGGCTTGGATATCAATCTGGTGGGTCTAGCTGGTCTCAGGGCAGTAAGTCTATAACATTCACAAGTGCTGGAATGCTCGACTACAACATCATTTGTGCTATAGATGAAGAAGGGGATAGTGACTGCGACTTGGATAACTGGATTCACCCATGTGCACCTGGGGAGGAGCTCTAGAACAGGTCTGTTGAAGATTTTGTTCAAGTTACTTGGCAGTCAAAGTAATTTTCTTTGTTTCTATTTTTATCATACTGCATGTCAAATCCTGCATTCTGCCCAAGGTGCATGAATCCATCTTTAGGGCCACCATGTTTTTAATGCATTTGTTTTCACCATAAATAAAGGACATTTTTCAAGCAAATTGTGTTCTCTTTCTTTCGTTTTTATTTTTTTTTCACAAAATAAATAAATAAATAAAATGGCAATGTTTTCTTTTTTTTCCAGTGTTTTGTGTGTGCGTATCTTTTGAAAAAGAGCAAGTTCTGAAATAAGCACATCATTTGTGTAGTGTTGATCATTCGGATTCTTGTGATAACGTTCCTGCTATGACTATGCATGACTTCGACAATCCTATCTACCAAGCTGATGAAGGGGTTGAGGAAGACTTTGAACTCCCAGAAGAATTGGCTAGGTTGTTGAAATAAGAGGAAAGGGTCATTCAGCCTCATCAAGAAGAAATAGAGATCGTCAACATCGGGTCTGAGGATGTAAAGAAAGAGATAAAGATTGAGGCCAGTCTGCAGGCCGAGGTGAAGAAGGAATTGATTGATATGCTACGAGAATATGTGGATATCTTTGCCTGGTCGTATCAAGATATGCCAGGGTTAGATCTTGACATTGTTGTACACATGTTGCCATTAAAGGAAGATTGTCCTCATGTAAAGCAAAAGCTGAGAAGAACTCGCCCTTTACATGGAAATGAAGATCAAAGAGGAAGTTCAAAAGCAGTGGGATGCTGGGTTCCTTGCTATAACTAGTTACTCACCTTGGGTAGCTAACATTGTGCTTGTACCAAAGAAAGACGGCAGGGACCGAACGTGCGTCGATTATCGGGATCTAAACAAAGCAAGTCCAAAGGATGACTTTCCTTTACCTTACATTGATGTGTTGGTAGATAACACCGCTCAGTTCTCGATATTTTCTTTCATGGATGGCTTCTCCGGGTACAATCAGATCAAGATGGCACCGGAAGACATGGAAAAAACGACGTTTATTACCCCGTGGGGTAAATTCTGTTATAAGGTTATGCCCTTTGGATTGAAGAATGTCGGGGCAACGTATCAATGGGCTATGGTAACTTTATTCCATGACATGATACACAATGAAATTGAGTGTTATGTGGACGATATGATTGCCAAGTCCCGAGATGAAGAAGAGCACTTGGTCAATCTCAAAAATCTGTTTGGCAGGTTGATAAAGTACATATTGAGGTTGAATCCAAACCAATGCACTTTCGGAGTGCATTCCGGTAAATTGCTGGGTTTTATTGTTAGCCAAAGAGGGATTGAGGTATATCCTACAAAAGTAAAAGCAATACAAGAAATGCCTGCACTGAAAACAGAAAAAGAAGTGCGTTGGTTTTTAGGGAGATTGAACTACATCTCTCGGTTTATATCTCATCTAACTGCCACATGCGAGCCAACATTCAAATTGTTAAGAAAAAAACAAACGGTCAGTTGGAATGAGGACTGTCAAAGAGCCTTTGAGAAGATAAAATAATATTTACAGGAGCCTCTGATTCTAATGCCTCCAGTTCCAGGACGACCACTTATCATGTACTTGACTGTGTTAGAAGGGTCAATGGGGTGTGTTCTAGGCCAACATGACGAGTCTGGTCAAAAAGAGCATGCTATTTATTACCTTAGCAAAAACTTTACCGACTGTGAATCCCGTTATTCACTGCTCGAGAAAACTTGCTGCACTTTGGCATGGGCTGCTCGCCGACTGAGACAATACATGTTGACCCATACCACACTGCTAATCTCAAAAATGGACCCCGTCAAGTATATTTTCGAGAAACCAGCATTAACCGGAAGGGTGGCAAGGTGGAAAATGATCTTAACAGAATATGACATACAGTATAATTCCCAGAAATCCATTAAGGGAAGTGTTTTGTCAGATTACCTTGCACATCAACCGCTTGAAGACGATTACCAGCCAATGAAGTTTTATTTCCCTGATGAGGACATCATGTACCTCAAGGCAAGAGATTGCGAGGAACCACTTTCGGAGGAGGGGCCTGACCCTGAGTCCAAATGGAAGTTGATTTTTTATGGGGCAGTCAATATCAACGGACGTGGGGTTGGTGTTGTTCTTATCACTCCCGAAGGTGTTCACTTTCCCTTTGCTACCAAAATTACTTTTGGTTGCACCAACAATGAAGAGGAGTATGAGGCGTGCATAATGGGAATAGAGGAGGCTATTAATCTTCGGATTAAGACCCTCGATATATTCATAGATTCAGCCCTCGTTATTAACCAGATTACCGGCAAGTGGTTTACACATCAAGAACACTTAATTCCTTATAGGGATTATGCCAGAAGACTGTTGACGTTCTTCACAATGGTTAAGCTTCAATATATACCACGAGATGAAAATCAATTTGCCGATGCATTGGCTACTCTCTCTTCGTCCATCAAAGTTTTGTGTTGGAATTACGTACCCAGGATTGACATTTCCAGGCTTGACGCGCCAGCTTATGCTTTCTCTGTAGACACAGTGTCTGATGAGAAACCTTGGTACTTTGATATCAAACTTTTCCTGGAAAAACAAGAATACCCAGCTGGGGCATCATCCAATGACAAGAAGACCTTGAGACGACTTGCTTCTAGTTTCTTCTTGAATGCAGACAGAGTCCTGTATAAGAGGAACTTTGACATGGTCTTTCTTAGATGCGTGGATAGACATGAAGCAGATTTGTTAATGCAGGAAATTCACGGGATCCTTCGGTACTCATGTAGGAGGACATGCAATGGCTAAGAAGTTATTAAGATCAGGGTACTATTGGATTACAATGGATGCAGACTGTTGTTTGTACACCGGTAAGTGCCACAAAGGCCAAATATATGCAGATAAGGTGCGTGTACCTCCAAGCCCGCTCAACGTCATGTCATCTCCTTGGCCCTTTTCTATGTGGGGCATTGACATGATCGGGAAGATATATCCTACCGCTTTGAATGGTCATCGTTTCATCTTGGCTGCGATTGATTATTTCACCAAATGGGTTGAAGTAGCATCTTATGCCAATGTCACTCGTCAAGTGGTAGCCAGGTTTCTGAAGAGAGGCGTCATTTACAGATACGGAGTGCCCGAGCAAATCATTACTGATAATGGTTCCAATTTGAACAACAAGATGATGGCAGAACTGTGTCGGGACTTCAAGATTCAACATCACAATTTTTCTCCTTACCGGCCAAAGATGAATGGAGCGGTAGAGGCAGCTAACAAGAATATTAAGAAGATTGTGCAGAAGATGGTTGTCACTTACAAAGATTGGCATGAGATGTTACCTTTTGCGCTGTATGGGTACCGAACGTCAGTCAGGACGTCAATAGGGGAAACTCCTTTCTCCTTGGTGTATGGCATGGAGGCAGTCTTTCCTGTTGAGGTGGAAATTCCTTCTTTACAGGTGATGATGGATGTGAAGCTTGATGAGGCTGAGTGGGTACATGCTCGATATAATCAGTTGTGTCTAATTGAGGAAAAGAGATTAGCGGCTATCTGTCATGGTCAATTTTATCAAAGGAGGATTAAGTGATCATTCGACCAACGAGTACGTACTCGACAGTATCAAGTAAGAGAGCTCGTACTCAAAGGGATCATTCCTCCAGGTTCATATCACAGGGGTAAGTGGACTCCAAACTACGAAGGCCCATTCATAGTGAAGAAAGTTTTCTCGGGTGGGGCACTGATGCTCACCACTATGGATGGAGAAGATTTCCAATCTCCTGTTAACTCGGACGCGGTTAAAAAATACTTCGCATAAAAATACCCACTGGACACAAAAATAAAATTAAAGTCCAGGCAAGAAAAGGGCATCCTGGCGAGCTAAAAACATAATAAAAAGCTCGGGCAAAAGTTAGGGAAAAAAAAAATATACACCCACTGAGTTGAAAAGCCACATCGGACAACTCAGGAAAAAAAGGGTATCCCAGTGGATTGAAAACCCGAAAGGGCGATCTACGCAAAACAAGGGATTAAGTGAACAACTGCGATCTGAGTAATCTGAACCAAATCATCGTTTCATGCAGTCTGGCAATATCAGAAGGGTAGGAATCAGTCCCCTCATCTGCTTCGGAAAGCAAAGGCAAGAATGGAAGGTTTTGAAAACATGTTAGTCATAGCAGGAAGGAAACTCATCGGGATTCCGTGTGCATTGCCATTAGGATAGTTTCTTTTCTCAATTTTATGGTAGCTACCTCTTTCCAGGTAGTTGCTGCCGGATGTAAATTTTTTGCCTATTCAGAGGTCATTTAATGAATGAATATTCAGTCAAAAGATGTGTTGTGTTTTGTTTACTTTGTTTTCAAAAATGTCCTGAATTTTTGGCAAAAAGAACATTGCATTTGGAACATGCGGATTTTTCTAAGAAAACTGACATCGCAGGGAAACATTTAAAAATATCTTTGAGTGTTGGGTGACAATGGATGAACATATCATACCATGCAAGTCCTTGAGGCACATGTGTGTATACTGTTGTTGCAGGTTTTGCAGGATGGTGTCATATCTCCCCAAGCAGAATGTTCCCCGGCTAAGTTATAGCATGTGGGATCCCCCGGAAAAACTCTAAGGCTAATTGAAGAGCGGTCTTTTCCCCAAGCGGATTATCTTTCCACAAGTGAAGTATTCCCAGCAGGCAGCTGTACGCCTGATTCCCCCACAGAGTTTTAAATGTCTGAAATCATTTCCCGCAAGGCTTATTTAATCAAGCATCTTCCTCGGACAAGTCTGAAGATGGTCATCCCCGCAGAGCCATGATTGGGATCCACTCCCATCGTTGAAATATTCCCCAGAGAAGTCACCAATTTATTTTTGGTCTTTGTGATGGATACAAACATTTACTCATCCCCCTAACCAAAGTGAAATGTCAAAGCATCTTGACTTGGTTCTCCCCTACAGAGTGGTGATTCTTGTCGCCAATCAGGCATTTGCTTGTTGCTTATCTGCATTTCCCAGCGCTCATATGTGTTTGATATCTGGGATGGATGGTTTCTTGATGCTCGTATGCATTCCCCAACATTCATCTGTGTTTGATATTTGCTTGTTGCTCGTATGCACTCCCCAACACTTATCTGTGTTTGTTATCTATTTGAAGCTCGTTTATGTTGCTTGGATACTCGTTTGTATCATCCTTCACACTCGTCTGTGTTAGCTTATATCCATATGTGTTGATTTGATAGTCATCTGTTTTGCTACTCCAAATGCTCGTCTGTGTTGGATTTCTAGTATTTGTATATATATCAGTGGTTGATATTCGTCTGTATCATCGCCTGAAATGCTCGTCTGTGTTTCTTAGATCATCATCTGATATTTGTTTGTATCATTGACTTATGGCACTCGTCTGTGTTTCTCTTGATGATCATCCAATACTCGTCTGTGTTGAAGAGGTTTGAAGTCCTGACGGTGGGATTAAACGTCAAAATGGTTATCGGTCCTGGCGTAACAATTTATCCGAAGGAGGTTCGTCTGTCTCAAGCACCACTTATCTACGAAAGATTTGTGAAGAGGGTTCGTCCAATTCTAATGTCACACCTGGCGTAACAGGTTATTTGAGGAAGACTCGTTTGTCTTGGACCATGTATCTACAGAGGATATACAAAGAAGGTTCGTCTATCCTGATTATGCATGTCTATTCCACGGACTTAAGTGCATCATCAGTCCTGGCGTAACGGGTTATCCGAAGGAGGTTCGTCTGTCTCAAGTCATATATTTTGTAAAAAGTATGAATAGGGCTCGTATGTCTAGTTCCTGGCGTAACAGGTTTTCTTGAAGAGGGTTCGTCTGTCTAAGTTTTCTTATCCGACATAATAATTCAATGTGGAAGGAGCTCATTTTCTTTGTCCTCAATTCAGTTACCTAGAGTGTTGGGTTTATCTCCCATTTTCTGCATTCTCCAGCAGAGTGCAAATTTCAGGTCTTCTTGGTATTCAACCACAGTTTATCTCGAACAGTCAATAGCCCGTGCTATTGTCCTTTTCAGATTAACAGTTGCTTGAATAGGGGCAACTGTAACACCCCAAATTTGTCCTCTTGTTTCTAGCATCATCCTCATGTAATAAACATCATAAGCATGGTGTATCCTTAACATCTTTGCATAGAAAAATGAAGCATAACATTCTCATGTCCTAGCATTGGGCATATGTTCAATCATTGGTGCATTTTGAAGCTTTACAAGTCAAAGCAAGAGGTTAAGTGACCTTGGCCAAGTCTCACAAGGTGTTCTTATGTCCTATACAAGCTCAAGATCCTTTACAAGAGCCCAAGAGGTTGGGAGATTACCAAATGATCCAAGGAAGGGCAAGCTCCTACACAAATGGTCCTCAAATTAGGGTTTCATGTTCAAGCAGGGATTCTTTGTGACTTTGGCCATTTCATGTGGGCAAAGTCCTTCATATGATATGAGAATGCTATGGGTGAAATTTGGTGAGAAAACTCATTGAGGAAGGCAGTTATTTCATCAGTTGCTTGCATAAGAAGAAATTGGTCAAACTGATTATTTGAAAAGTCAACTGTGGCAATTCAAGGGTTCCAATCCCATTTTTCAAGCCAAGTGATGTTCTTAATGTCATAGAAGAGGTTTGGCAAAGTCAAAGAACAAGAATCAAGAGGTTTTGAGAGACTTTCCATTTTTGGCATGTGACTTGTAATGAAAGTTACTATTTTTGGCAAGTTTTGCCCTAATCTTCCAAGCTCTCTTTCACAACCAAAAAGACATCAAATGAATTTTCCTTGAACATGAAAGTTGTAGAGTATGATCTCCCATTTCTATAAAGTACAATAACATGTTCATAGCCCTCATGGTTTGAAAGTTATGGTCAATCGAAATTCATCCATTTTTAGGGTTTTCCCATATTTCCAAGTCTACACCATTTGCAAAAACTCATTTAACTCATATCCAAGCCAACCTATGGGAATATTTAGATCATGATATCACAAGGCATTACATGAGACACATTTGGCTCAAGAAAGTTCAACAAATTCGTGCATAGATTAAGGGATATTCCATGAAATGCATTTTTGCAAAATCACAAGAAAAGCATGTTACACTCACATCTAAGGGTCAGGATTGATTCAAAGGTAATGAGGGGATGAAATGAAGTCAGCATGTGCACATGAGGGAGGCATTTCACGAGTGTATGAAGCAATCACAACTTTCATGCAATTTTGCAAATTCACCCTCAACACACTTCCCATGCCACCATTACCTCAAACACCCTAATCAGGTGTAAAGATCAACCATATAAAAGCCAAACATGCACTGAATTCATGGACACACACACTCATTTCCCAGATTTAAAATCTCATGCATCTCTTGCATTTTCTTTTGAAACTCTCTCCTCAAGCGCTCATTCCATAATTTGTTCACATAATCTTCATCCTTGAGCTCTAAGGATCACATTGCACTCACTGATTCAAGTTGAAAGTGAAGAATCCTTGAGGTGCCATTCAAGAGCAAGAGCATTCGGATTCCAAGATCTAGCTTCTTTCAAGCTCCATCTTGCATTTATTTTGCAAGAGGAGGTCAAAATACGTGGATCTGCAGCATCTGGAGGATTTCTGTGGTGATTTGCAAGGTCTTCAAGTTCAGGTATGCTTATGAATTCGTAGATCTAGAAGTGAAATTACTTGTGTGCATTGTGATTTGTATGTCTTGATGATGATCCTGATCTATTTAGAATTAGAAATGGATGAGTATTAAGCATGTATGATAGATTTGAAGTTTGATGCGCAAAACTGTTTGCGTTCGATTTGTATGATTCTTTGATATAATGAAAATTTTAAGTGAATATTTGAACTTAGAGTGTTTGATTTGTTTGAACTTGAGTGTTTGAGTGATTTCTGTAGAGTTTTGTTCATGTGGATGAATTTTCCGGCGCCAGATTCTAGAATGAAGTTTGAATGTTTGAGCGAAGAAGATGATTCAGTGGCCATTGGATATTTGATCTGGACGTACCTCATGTTGCTAGCACATTAAAAGGACCCCCTCCCCTACACGTGCTCTCTTTTTTTTTATAATTTCTGAATTAATCTTTGTGTTTCACACCTCACCATAGCTATCATGTGCTTACACGCTGGCTTGTAGTTTGGATGACCTAGGGTTCCCTTTGACTTGATCTCACGCGTGCATTTGATCTGATGGCCTTTGTTTTTTTCCTAATTTCCTTTGAATTTCCACCATACTTCTCATAAGCCTGCGTAGGACCCTTAGGCCTCTATTCCTATTCGCACCCCTCCCATTGCTAAGCCCATTTGAATTGAATTGAATCCCTTGCTATTCTCACCCCTGGCTCATTTACATTTTCTTTTCTTTTCTTTTCATTTCAGTTTGGTTTCTAATTTTAAAAAATAGTTAGGAGTTTTCAAAAATTCCAAAATAATTCATGACCATTCCTTTTAATTTTATTTAATTTTTGACATTTGTATTTCCCATTTATAGTTATTTTCCACGTAGGAATTATTTTTCACTTTTATTATTTGTTTTGAATTCATTTTAATTGCATGCAGACTTGTGGAATTTATATCTTGATCATCAATTTGAATTTTGATTTGGTTCTTTTTGCATTTGATTCATATTAAGGTATAGTTTATGGATGGTATTTTTCCTGATTTTTAGAAGATTGTGTGATTATTTTTGATAGTTGACTTGAGCATGAAGCTTCAAAACCCTAATTGGTGTTCTTGAGATCTTTTGACCTAGCTTGATTTTGATGCTGACTTTATTCTTTTGGCATGATGTTATCACTTGATTAGTGAACTTTTGTGTTTGATTGCATAATTTTTGCATGAGTTTGTGATTTGATTTGAATTTTCCTATAAGATTGCCTTAATTTTGCTTCTTCTTGCTAGAATGCTTAGTTCCTAGGCTAGGAGGTCACTTGTGCCAACTCCTATAGGACGTTTAGAGGTCTTGTTATATGAGGTTTGATCCCTGGTCCTTGCTTAGTGTGTGTGCTTTGAGGATTTTCTCTGTTACTTGCCTTTAAAGTTTCTCACAAATGTATGCATGTTCACCTCACCTTCTTTGTTCACTTGCTCTCCATGATTGCTATGCTTGAGTTTGTATGCTTCTTCCCCATGCTTGGTCTTTCTTATTAGGCACATTTTAACATGTTTAGGCTCCTGGTTTTAAAGTGATGTTGTGGCTTTGATTGGATGATCATTTGTTTGTTCTTGCACTTATGCATGTGTCCACTACACTTCTCCTTCTTGTGATGTCAATGATTGAACTTGTATGATATTTCCCTTGGGCTCTTGTGTTGTGTGTGCTCATTCTTATGATGATAAGGTTCTGATCTTGTGTTGCTTATTTCTTGTCTAACTTGTGGGGTCCTTTGTGTTTAGCTTTCTTCATAAGAGTTTGTGAATCTTGGTTTTAGTTTGTGTGCTTTACCTCTTGTTTGGTTTGCCTTGGTGATATGTTTTAGTGCATTAAATGGTTGCTTTCACTTATGTTTGTGATCTTTTAGTATGATATTTTGTTCATTTGTATCTCATTTAAGTTCAATTGTTTTTGTCTTACCATTTGTTTATGCTGCTAACCATTTCAGGGGCTCATGGTAAGTGAAGTGTGGATGTCATCCACATTCCAATTCTTCATCTCTTCTTTATCTTTGCTTTCTATTTTGTAATTGTTGATGTGCCTTAAGCCATATTGTGCTTCATTTCTTCATCTTCCCCCTTTAGAAGCAACTTATCTCCTATAGAGGAGTAAGTTGTTCTCTAACTCTTTCTTCCTCTATTCTTCTTCTCCTTCCTTAGGATAGTTTCAATCCTCACTAACCATAGGACTCCCATGCATGATAACTTTAGGATTAGACTTTCCCCTTTAGATTTTACCTATGATATCCTTTTGGTGCTCTCTCTTTCTCATCTTCATACAAAATCAAAAACATTAATAATAGTCGAGTTGACCTTCCCTTTTGTCATACTCTCAAAGAAAAGCATAAACAACACTTCTTCACTTTAATCCACAAAAACACTTAATAATACAAACAAGTTAGTGAATTTAAATCCCAATCTTAGGAAACAAGTTTGAGGATCTTCCTCATTCTTGATGGACTTGTTACTCATTCTATTTTGGGATGTGGTAATAAGGACATGTCCTTAGAAAAGGCTTTACTTTCACTTCCTTGTGCCACACTCTAAAAGACTTCTAAAAAACACAAACAAACAATAAATGTCTTTCCTTCGGGACTTATCTTCTCATCACTTTCACTCCTTACGTACGAACTTGCTCCTACTTGTCACTTTGCAAGACGGTTACACACTCGGCGTCCGAGCCTGTAACACTTGAGCATTGGCATAGGCAGTTCAAGCCTTAAGACACAAGCAATCTTTTCCACCCCTAGTTAGGGGAACTACAGTGAATCTGATCCTCATTGTCCATATGAGGTACGTAGGCAGCGGGGTAGGGCCCGTTCGATCACACTCTTTTATTTTCCCTACATTTTTCCTCTTTGTTTTCTATCTCAGTTCCTTTTCCAGTTTCAGTTCCTTTTCTATGCAGCAACTTTCATTTTTTCACCCTCTGAAATAGTTCCTTGCAAGCATGGATCCCGTTGGGTACATAGGACGATCTGGGGTGCTAATACCTTCTCAGGTCATAACCGACTCCCGAACCCAGTCTCTTTGGTTCACAGGACCTGTGTCCTTCCTTTTCTTTTCTTCTGGTTTGTGCCGCATTACCATTCCCGTTCCTTTGGGATAAAAATGCCTGGCTGGCGACTCTACCTCTTTCCGCGCAATTTTCATATTTGTACCAGGATGGAAATCTAGGGAGCGACACTTGCGAACCAAAGATTTGGGTTCGGGAGTTAGTTACAACCTGGGAAGGTATTAACCCCTAGATCTTCCGTCGTACCCGACGGGATCCACGCTTGTTTGTTTGTTTCAAAGGGTGTGAAAGAAAAATCTTCTGAACAAATGAACTGCTAATTGGAACTGGAAATGAGGAAGGGAACTGGAAAAAGAGAATGAAAATAAAAGGGGGGAAATGTAGGGAAAATAAAGAATGTGCTCGAACGGGACCTACCCCGCTGCCTACGTACCTCATCGGGAAAATGAGGATCAGAGTCGACGTAGTTCGCCTAACTAAGGCGGGAACTATTTATTTGTGTTTCTTTTGCGTTGGAACTGTTTATGTCTATGCTCAGGTGTTACAGGCTCGTCTGGTACGAGTGCATTACCGTCTTGCAAACGAGACAAGTTATCGCAAGTTCGTGTTGAGAGCGAGTGAGGTGAGAAAAGAATTCCCGCAGGAAAAGACGATTATTGTTTGTTGTTTTGTCTTTTAGAGAAGTATTTTCTGTTTATTGTTTGTGAACCTTCTCATACTAAGACTTGTTCATCGTTGTAGATGCCTTACACCTCGCCCCGAGACAGGATGTGTATAAGTAACCCACGACAAAGTCTCGTGTCGTACAAGAACATTCAACCTTTATTAGGTGTTTTATTTTTTCTCTTTATGAGATGAGAAAGAAGGACTCAAGTTTCAAAAGGACAAACTAGGGGGACTAAGACACAACCCTAAATTGTTTATTCCATGGAGGTCCTAATGGTTAGTGTGGCTTTCTAATCCATGGAATACAACTTACTTCTTAATAAAGTTAAGTTGATTCTAACAAGGGGATTAGCATGAAGTTGTGAAGAAAATACAAAAGCTAAATCAAACACACCTTGAAAGCATAAAAAATGTAAAAGAGATTAAGGTTTAAGGACTTACCTCCACCTCCCTACAAAACAAAGGTTAGCATGGTAAAACATGAATAAAAAATGTGGTAAACAATTACCAAACAATTCCTAAGGGATCTAGGACCTAAAATAGACTCAATCCTAAGTTTAATGGACCTAAAAAATGCAAAGCAAAAAATTCAGCAGCCTATCGCAGCTCCTAAATGCACAAACAATAATGAAATGCAATGTACAATGCACACAACTTTTTACAACTCACAATCAGCATGCAAAACAGGTATAAAAAGTGAGAAAATGCAACAATCAGCATACATTTTACGGCCACTGTATGAAAAAATTGCTATGAAATGCACAAGTCAGATTTGCTTATTTTCATTTTTAATGCACAAAACCAATGGTAAATGCACAATTAACATGCAACATGATCAAGTGGAATCAAAATGCATGATTAAGTGAAAAATATGCAAAAAACAGTATTTGCACATAAACACATGGATATGGATTATGAACATGTATCAAAAATCAACAACAATGACATGTAACTCAATGCAAAAAACAGAATTGGATTAATATGCAAGTGTGATCAAAGATGCAAACAAAATGCAACAACATGTACATTTGGTTATGTGAAATGCTACCAGAATATACAATGCAACAATGAAGCGGAGTATGAGGCATGCATAATGGGAATAGAGGAGGCTATTAACAGATTAACGCTATAGGTTAACCGGTTAATGCCCTAAAATTTTCAATTACCAGAGGCATTTTTAACGTGTTAACCGGTTAACACTAAACAAAATAGTGAAAAAGTGTAGAAATAAGCACTTATGGCCATGAACCTACTTCTAAGAACCCCTAACACATACATGAACATATTAACACGAATTTTCTACTTAAAGGTAGTTTTCTAACACCTATTAGGACCTATATTAATCTACAAATCTAGGTTATAACAACCGAAATGCGCAAATCGCAATCAAAACGTAATTGAACGGTAAAACACAAACATAATCAATGAACATGCAAAGAATACCCTTATAAAGAGATGAAGAGAATAAATTATACGAAAAGCGGTTTTAGATCACCAACCTACAAAGCAGAGGATTGCTTCGGTGAGTGTTACGGTGTGAATCAGAATGCAAATGAAGAAGGAAACCGAAGATCTGCGAATGCGCAAAATAAATGCGGTTGATGATGCTTCTTGATGAACACTTGATTAATCACTTCCAATATGCTCAAAACCACTCCAAAAATAGAATTGATTCTTCAAATAAGCTTTCAAAGTTGATAATTGATGAAGGTTTAGCTTCAAGTTCTTCAAATTCCAATGATGAATTTGAAGAACTTCTATGAAGAAGCTTTGAGGAATTTGGTGAAAAGATGGGAGAATTGAGAGAGAAATGAGAGATTGAAGATGAAAATGGTGAGAATGAGGTTGGAACCCTTTGCTTTGGAATGATTTAGGTTTATATAGAGTGTAGGTATGGAGCTAGGTTTGGGTATGGACTTTTCTTGGGTATAAGGTTAGGTTTGGACTTAGGTTAGGAGGTAGTTGGAGTTAGTTGGAGTTCTAGAATATTCCTTGAAATATGCTAGAAGATTCTAGAAGATGGTAGAAAGCTCCAAGGTGAAGGGAATGTAGTGAAGTGTGAAAACAAAGTGAAAAATGAGAAGGAAAAGGAAATAGAGGGAAATAGAACAAACTGATTTTTGAAGCATTTTTCCAAAATCTGTGCCCGTTAACCGGTTAACCATATGCGTTAACCGGTTAACGGAAGGAAAATTTGTTTTCTTCTTTTCTTTGGTGGGTTAACATGGAAATGGCTTGGATTATTTTTGTGCATCATTTATTTTCCCTCGAGCTCCCAAGATTGACAAGCCTTACCCGATCACATGCCTCATGCATATGCAAATGGTCAAGATTTATTTTATATTTTTATTATTATTTTTGGATGCGATGTGATGCTTGCGGAATGATGAAGCATAAACCACTTGAGGTTGGCAATAAATAAGAGGGCAAAATTTAGGGTATAACAACACCCACTTGGTACCTATCATAATTGATCCTTAAGGTCTTGGGACAAGATCTCAAACTTCATCCTCTTGAATTGAGATAATTCCTCTTGCATAACATTAATCCAGAATTCATCAGTTAATGATTCTTTGACACTCTTTGGCTCTATCATTGACACAAAACAAGAGTTAGAGATTATCTCCCTTGATCTTGTAGTAACTCCTTTATCCAACTCTCCTATGATGAGGTCTTTAGGATGATCTTTCTGTATTCTGATAGAGGGACCTTAGTTGGTCTGACTATCTTTAGGCTTAGAGCTTGAGGGTTGTTCATCAGTACCCCTGTCTTCATTTTCTGCTAGAGTTGCATTCTGGAATGTTTCAACATCATCCAAGACATTAACGTCTTTGTTCAAGTCTTGATCATCAACAACTACATTTATAGACTTCATCATTACTTTAGTTTTGGAGTTGTAGACTCTATAAGATTTGTTGTTGGTAGAGTATCCTAGAAATATTCCTTCATCAATCTTTGGATCTAACTTTCTTCTTTTTTCATGATCTTCCAGGATGTAGCATTTACTTCCAAATACATGGAAGTATTTCACAATAGGTTTTCTTCCTTACCATAATTCATACAGAGTTGCTGAAGTACCTTTTCTGAAGGTGACTCTTTTATGAATGTAGCATGCAATATTCATTTCTTCAGCTAAATGATAAGGTAATTGCTTTGCATGTATCATGGCTCTAGCAGATTCATGTATAGTCATATTCTTACAGTCTACAATCCCATTTTGTTGAGGAGTAATGGGAGATGAGAATTCATGACTAATTCCTTCATAGGATCAAAATTCAGCAAACTTGGCATTCTCAAATTCCTTCCCATGATCACTTCTGATTCTAATAACATATATTTCCTTCTCTCATTGAAGTATTTGATAGAGATCTCTAAAAACTTAAAAAATCTTATGACTTTTCTCTGATGAAATTTATCCAGGTGTATCTTGAATAGTCATCCACTAGAACATAAGCATATTTCTTCCCACCAAGACTTTCTACCTGCATTGGTCCCATCAAATCCATGTGAAGAAGTTCTAAGACTCTTGAGGTGGTAAGATGTTGAATCTTCTGATGTGACATATTAGTCTGCTTTCCTACTTGACATTCTCCACAAAATTTTCCTTCTTTAATCTTGAGTTTAGGAATCCATCTGATAGCTTCCATGGATATGATTCTCTTCATGCCTTTCAGATGTAAGTGTCCAAGATTCTGATGCCAGAGTTTAACTTCATCTTCTTTGGCAAGCAAGCAAGAGGAGATATAACTTGATTCTTGAGATGCCCATAGATAACAGTTGTCCTTAGATTTGACTCCCTTCATGATTAATTCTCTTTTTCCATCTGTCACAACACATTCAGATTTCGAGAAATTGACTTTTAGTCCTTGGTTACATAGTTGACTAATGATAATTAGATTGGCAGTCAGCCCTTTTATAAGTAGCACATTGTCAAGTCTTGGAACTTCTGAGCAATCCAGTTGTCCAATTCCCTTGATTTCACCTTTGGCTCCATCACCAAAAGTAACAAAACTAGTAGCATGGGGTCTCATATTCACCAGCAGATTAGTGACTCCTGTCATATGTATTGAACATCCACTGTCAAAATACCAGTCATTTTTTGCTGAAACTCTGAGAGAGGTATGAGCTATCAAGCTATTGGTACTAATCTTATGAATCCATTGCTTTCTGACCTTAGGTATGTTCTGAATTATAACACGCTGAGGAAGAGGTTTAGGATATCCATAGAGTTTGAAACAATAGGGCTTCAAGTGACCAACCTTTCCACAATAATGACACCTCCATTTATGGGAATTTCCTCTTATGTGGGAAACATGTATTCTTTTATGATGTTGATACACTTGATGCAACACCTTTTGTTTGAACTCAGAGGAAGCAAGGTTTGAGACAGGTTCTTTCCTTTTGTCAAACCCTAAACCAGTCATATCTCTAAATAACTTCCCAATTTGTAGAATCTCATATAAAGTCTCTGAAATACTGTTCAACATTCTGACAGACTTGGTCATTTGATCAAGTTAGGATTTTAGTAATGTTACCTCATTTTCCAGCTTGGAGGTGGTTTCCAAGTGCTCTTCCTTTTCATTCTCTAGTTGTGATATGATTTTCTTCTGTTCTTCTCCTTTTTGGCATACTTCTTCATTTTTTAGACAGTTCTCTATAGAAATTAGCTAGCTCATCATATGTGAGTTTATCATCACTGAAATCAGAATAATATCTTCTAGTTAGAGCAGTAGCAGTCTTAGCAGATTCTTCTTCAATTTCACTTTCAGTATCTTCATCTGACCAAGCCACAATAAGACATTTTTTTTCTCTTTCTAATTCTTGAGATGTGTAGAACATTCAGATCTGATGTGCCCATAACCTTCACATCCATAGCATTAAACTCCTTTTCCTTGAGAAGATTTCTCTTCAGCACTTGTCTTTCTACCATAATCATTTGACCTATTGATGTCAGATGAGTTGTTCTTGACATTTGGTTTTGACTTCCTATCCATCATTTGCATAACTTTGTTGAATTGTCTCCCAAGAAGAACTATAACATTAGATAGACCTTCCTCAGTATTAAGATTACAATCTTTTACTCCATCTTTAGTATTGGAAGAGAATGAAATATTTTTGTTTTTCTTGTCAGATTTGTCACTTATGCCAATATCAAAAGTTTGAAAAGATCCAATAAGTTCATCTAATCTCATCATTCCAATTTCATGAGCTTCTTCTATGGTTGTAACCTTCATGTCAAATCTCTTAGGTAGAGATCTAAAAGATTTTCTTACCAATTTCTCTTCAGATATTGGTTCTCTAAGAGCACTTGAGGCATTAGCTATTTCAAGGATATTTATATGAATATCATAAATACTATCATCATTGTAAACACCCCAAATTTTCCCTCTCTCTTTTATCATCTTGACTTATGATTATCATCATTGCATAGTCTATCAACACATTCCACAATGCATAATCACCCTTTAAACATTTCATCTACATAACTGCATATAGGGTTTGTGATCAGATGAATCCTAGAAGTGGTGTGAGCTATCTCAGAGGCCATGAAGCATGCCAAGAGGGTCCATGAGTGTTCTATGATCATCTTATGCCCCCATGGGTCCATTGAAGTCAAGATATGTCAAAACACTACAGAGGTATGAAAGCTAAGCTGAGGCTCCTACACAGGTGGCCTAAAATTAGGGTTTTGGTTTCAGAGGCCTTACACCCAAAATTTTGGTCATTCTTGTTGCTATTGGTCCATATATGTTATAAGGAGCATGTGTATCAAATTTCATGGAAAAATTCAAAGTGGAAGTCATCTGATCAAATGGTAACTTGTTGTGCAAGAAAAGTCAGGTTCTAGGCATCTGAGGCCCCCAACAAGGGTACCAATGGGTCATCCTCACCATTTTGAAGTCATATGATCTTTATTTGATCATTGGAATGCTTGGAAGTTCACAAAATTGAAGAAAAATGAGCAAAGCCAAAACTTGCAAAAAGGTTTCAAATGAAATTTCTTCAAACATGAAAGTTGTAGAATGGATCCTCCCATTTTCAAAAAGTACAAGAACTCATTCTAGTTCACCCTAGAACTCAAGTTATAGCCTTGCAAAGTTGGCAAAAATCTTGTAAATTTCATGTTTATGTCAAAGAGAGATTTATGCAATTTTGAGTTTCAATCTTCTAAGTGACCTCTAATGTGCTCAATTATGTCACAACATGCCAATACAACTTCAAAAAATCAGAATTGGCCCAAGAATTCAAGGATTTCATGGCTTGATTCATAAGAAAGATCAAAATGGCCAAAATGTATAAACCTTGTAAACTCTTGATCCAAGCCATCCAGCTGCATAACAATGATCCTATGGGTCTCCTTGAAGCTAGCTGAAGCAGTTCAAGCACAAAAACCAGCTCTGCCATGGCCCATACCTCAAGTACACCAATATTGACTTTTTGGCCAATGGAGCCATACCATTCCCACAGTGCATATCTAATCTTCTAACTCATTCCAATAGTTCAAGGATTGCCTCAAGATCATAAGAGAAGCATGCGATGAGCTCAGAACACACACAACATCAGATTTCACAAAATTTGCCAAAACGTCTCTTCTTCGATTCTCTCAAACAATCCATCAAATCTAAAAATTTCTTTCACCATTCATTCAAAAATCATCCATAGAACACAAAGCAACCATTACCATGGCCTGAAATCTCATAAACCAAAGCCTCTATTTCTGCCATATCAGAATCGAGCCACTCAAAATAGCCACTTTCAAAGCATTCTAAGCATCCCAATAGCTTCAGGAGGATCAAAGGAGTTCATTTGCACAAGTGGGAGGTTCTGAAAGCTCACATTTGAAGGTTTCCAGCTCAGGTATACTCAAGAACATTTTTTCTCAAAGCTTTGATTTCTTGTTATAAAATGAAACTGCATGCTCTAAGGATCACAATGATGCTTTTAGAATTGAAAATGGTGAAGAAATGAACATTTTATGAACTTCTGAAAATTTGCTCATGTTCATGTTTTGATTCGATTCAGTTTGTTCATGAATGATAAATGTTGTTTGATGTTTGATTTGAGTTGTTAGAAGTATGAGGATCATTTCTGGGCAGGTTAGAAGTTTTGATTTTGCCTAGGGAAGATTTTAGGGTTTTGGATGGCCGGAGCAATTTTCCGGTCATTTGAATGTCATTAGGGTTAGGGTTCCCCAGATTTTTTCTCAACCATTAGATCTTGATTAGGTTAAGCAATGAGTGGTCCAGATGCGCCATTAGTTTCTAATCCTGATTAATTAATTATAAAACAAATTAATTAGTCAGTTTAAATACCAACCATTGGATAGCGCACGTTTTGCCAGTTTAAATCTAGGCCTTAGAATCAGCCTACCCCAAGTCAAGGTGACTTCCCATCCGTGCCACTGATCTCTCTTTCACGCAACCACAGCCATGAGATCATCATACTTCTCATTTTCCTTTAATTTAATTTAATTTTCATTTTCTTTTGTTTTATTTATTAAAAATACCAAAAATGATTTTAAAATCTGAACATTTTTTCTCAACACATTTATTAATTTTCAGAAACCAAAAAAATTTTTATTTTTATTTTTTCATTAAAAAATGCATTTTTAAATATTTTAATTGTATATTTTAATTAATTAATTCCATTTAATTAATTAAAAATACTTTGAAGTATTTAAAAATCACCAAAAAATTTAGAGAGGTTTCTTAAACATTTACAAACATTTACAAACTCATCTCACAAATTTATTTTTGGTTTTGATTAAACTTTGCCAAATTTATTTGAATTATGATTTCTAAAATTCCTATTTTTCAACCCTAACTTCAAAAATTCATAACTTTCAAACCAAGATGAGTTTGCATTTTATTCTTTTTGCAATCTTTCACATTTGACCTCTAGTTTCTAAAAATATTTTTTCCGCATTTTTATCTTGCATTTTCAAATTAATGTGCATTTTTTCTTTGAGAAATATCCAAAACCCTAGCCAATCTTAGGATAACCATAACTTGAACTTGGTAAACCTTTAGACCTCCCCCTTTGGATGGTGATTTCATGAGTGCTTAGGGTCCCCTTGGATGCATTTTCAATTTTTTATCACTTGATTTGCTTATGCCTTTGAATTTCTACATATATTGCTTTCAGACTAACCATTTCGGATGCATTTGGTAAGTTAATCAGGATGTGGATGTGTATCCACATCCAACCTCTCTTTCTCTCTTTATTTTAATGCACTTTGTTTGTGTTTGAAGTGAATCTCATTCACTTATGTTATCTCTTGTTCTTAGGTTACTTAACTTCTTCATGAAGTAAGTAACCTAACCCTTCTCTCTCTCTCTCTCTATCTTTTCATCTACTTCTCCTCCTTTGGTGGTCAACTTGAAGAATTCTCTTGATGCCTCACAAACCTTAGGAATATCCAAGCATGATAACTTTAGGGCTGTAAATAGTCCCCCCTAGTTTTTTACCTTTTGAGTCTCCTTGAGTCTCTCTCTCTCTCATCTCATAATCAAGGCTAAACAGTTAAAGTTTTGGGACTCTGAATTATGGTTATGCATGTATCCTTATCTTAGGATGGAGTGTATAACTTTGATCCTTAGTGCTAACCCTTTAAGTTGTTTTCACCTTCAATCAAAAAATCCTAATAATCATTAAGACTTAAGCGTGTAACTTGGGCCTTATATTAGGGTTACATCTCTTCCTGTTGGTTCAGAGGGACTAACCCTAGTGTTCAATGGACAAGTCCCCCTCATGCTAAAGTCTTGCAAATATAAAAAACATTTCTTCATCCAACAATTAATTAAAATCCACTTAATAAAGGCTTGTTATATAATGAATTTAATCCCTAACCATGGATTAAGTTGAGGTATCTTCCTTAGCTTAAGTGTTCTCATCTATCATCCTTCTCTTAGGATGGTGTAATGAGTTCACTAATCTTTGATTGGAGATTAAACTCATTACTTAACACTAAACAAAAACACAAAACACCTAATAATTACCAAAGTAGGTTAATGATCTTAATCCTATATCATCATGGTAATTAAGTTGGGATCTTCATCTCATGCTTAAGTTGGCTCATTATCCCTAATCAGGGAGGATATAATGAGTTTACTAACCTTTGATTTTGGCTTAAGATCATTTTCCTATGCAAAACACCAAAAACCAATAACAAAACTGAAAACACAAAAACAAACAATAAACGTCTCCTCCGGGATTCTTTTCTCATCACACCCACTCTAAAAACGAGAACTCGCTTATTCCGTCTAATGAAAGACAGTTACACTCGAGCCAGACGACTCATACACTTGAGCATAGACAAGTAAGCAGTTCACAACAAAATCATCCAGTCTCTTTGAGTCGAACTACAGTGTTTCGACTTCCTCATTACATGAGAGGATACGTAGGCATAACTTAACAATTATCGAACAAAAGTATCTTTGTCCCCCCTCTCTCCTCTTTCTGTTTCTCTTTCTTTAGCCTCAGTTTTGAGCACGCACTTTCTTTTTGCACTGACACTCTGTACATTCCTTTCTCCCTAACTTTTTATGCATAGTTTAACACATACACTATCCCCTTTTAAGCACAATCAAGTAAGCGTGGATCCCTTCGAGTATGACGGATGATCTGGGTGCTAATACCTTCCCAGGTCGTAACCAACCCCCTTTCTCAGTTTCTTTGGTTCGCAACCGTCTTATCCATACCCTTCCAGGTTTATGCAGCATTACCTTTCCTTCAGGATAAAAATTCCTAGCTGGCGACTCTATTCAACCTCAACCTCCAACATTGTTGACGGTTCGCGTTTGCACCGAGACGAAAGTCCGGGGAGCGACAATCATCTTTCATCCTTAAGTTTTCAAATTTTGTGGAGAGTAGCTGAAGTCTTGATATCTTGACTTTGGAGGTACCTTCATGTGTAGTTTTGAGAATATCCCAAGCATCTTTGGCAACAATGCAAGTATTGATCAATCTAAAGGTAATTTTATCAATTCCATTGAATATGGCATTCAAGGCTTTAGAATTTCCCAAAGCAAGCTCATCTTTTTCCTTAGACCAGTCCTCTTCTGGTTTTAACTCTGCAGTATCATTCCCATCTTTGTCCTTAACAACATGATGTTTCCATCCTCTCAGAACAACTTTCTAGACCTTGTTGTCCAAAGACTTCAAGAAGTCAAACATCCATGGTTTCCATTAATCATTATTAGTTCCATCCAGAATGGGAGGTCTATTCATAAACTCTACCTCCTTGTCCATTATACCAGAAAGTACCTTCCCTGGATCTCACCCAGATACAAAGCAGGATGTCTGCTCTGATACCAATTGAAATTCTCGTATCAGATACGTGATGTCGAAGGCGATGTCACGACATTACTATATGAATATTAACAAGATAAAAAACAGTATAAATAAAATCAATAAAAACACACATGATTGTTAACCCAATTCGGTGTAAACACGCCTACTCTGGGGGCTATCAAGCCAGGAAGGAAATCCACTATTAGTAGAACAATTCAAATCCTAAATAGTCCCAGTTTACAACTTCTCACTTGAACCTACCCAATGCAACTTCTACCTATAAATCAACATCTAAATATGAGAAATCACCATCCCACTCCCCCTCAATCACACAATGTGATAAACAATCAATTTTAATGAAAACAGGAGATCACTCTTCCAAAACACAACACCTTAACCTTACTTAAAAGCTTTGATCAAGAACAAACACTCATGCTTAAAAGCTTAGAGTGGACAGAATTACAACTCCAAAATCAGTCCAATTCAAACATCTAGGTGATGAATGAATGGATCACAAATAGAACACACGCACAAAGAAAAACCCTAACACTAAAAAGCCCTTTGCTATACACAATATTACGTACATAGAAAGTAGGTTAAACATCAATAATATAAAAATTCTGAATGGGCCTGGATCTGATCAAAAACTTTCTCAAAAGGATCACATGAATCAATCAAGAAAAGATCTTCAATAATCTCCCAAAAAACTAAAGCGTATCAGCTTCTTATTTTGACAATAACACTCCCTTGATTTTCGCATATCCTGGAGCAAAACAAAAGACCAAAAACCTGCTAAAAAATATACATAAATTAAATCAAAACTTTCTGTATTTAGAAAATCCCTAAACTGTCAAGACAAATGTTACAACATCTGATCTGACATCACAAATTAACTACACACCAGAAGATCTTCAATCATGTCCAGAACATCTTACAAGACATCAAGACAAAAGATAATATTTTTCAACATATGCATCCAAACCAAGAACCTTCAAGACTGAACTTCTGAAGACCAAGTGCAGAAAGACTCTGAAGACTTAAGAGTTTTGAAGATTAAGGTTCTCAAGAACCAATTGCTAAAGACTCTGAAGAAAATGGTCTATGTGAACAAGGTTCTAAAGATTATAAAGATTCTAAACACTTGAAGTTCTAAAGACCATGGGTTTCAAGCCACAGGCTAAAGTTCTGAAGAGCGAAGTTCTGTGTGACCAAGTTCTGAAGATTGAAGACTTAGGTTCATTGAAGACCTAAGTATCATCGTTTCAAACTCATGCTTCATTCAATCATCTACAATTAGAAACCTTTGAAGTTCAGAAGACAATGTTACTATTAGCAAGGATAATACTCAGTACAGTAATGCTTTATCCCACTACCTCTCCAGTAACCTTAAATTGTAGAAAAGGACAATATGTGGTTGTACTATTTTCATCCTTGTGTAACAACATTCCTATGTAGCCATTTGTGATGTAACGACTCTTTTATGCTTGGCTATATAAGGAAAAGATCACATGCTTATGTGATGTTGTTGAATACCACAACCAAATATCAATCAAAGATATGACTAAGTTGTTACTGGTATACAACCATTGGTTTATATGTTGGTATTAATTGATATAACTAGAAAGGTTCAAACACACATACAACCAAGTTGTCAAGATAAACTTTGAACCATGTTGTTGAGGTAGTCATACAAGCACATAAGGTTGATGATTAACAAATATAACTATGGAACAAACCATAAAGACTTTGATTAAATACGCAGCTCACAAGCTTATTACCGTTTGATAACAATTTGATTATGCAGAGAGATCTCTGCTTCACAATATGCTTAACTTCATATGTGTAGCACCCTAATTTTTGCCCTAAAACTTTTTCACATTTTTCATCTGCATCTTGCATTACAAACAAGATCATACTGGTTTCTCAGTTTTTCTCGGGTGTAGGTTTATGTCTCACAGGGGATCACCATTTGTTTTTATTTGTTTATGTTTACTAACCACTAATTAATCCAAAAATATTTTTGTTTTATTTTGTTAATCATTTTTCAGGTAAAAAATAGCAGTCCTACAGCTCGAATGAATTTCACCGTCAAAAGTCGAAGTTGATCCACAAATAATTCAAATTTATCTGATCAAGGATTTCCTAATTTAATTGGTTTATTCAAGGAATTCCAAGGTTCATGTGTTTATTTCCATGCCTTATTCGACGCACAAAAGAATCGAGTTGGAATCATAACAGTGCAAAGATAAAACAAAATTTTCAAAATTTGTACTAAGTAACCGGTTACTACCTAGGACGTAAGTTTTGAAAAATTTGGCAGCAATTTCAAATTTTTGAATTTTGGCACCAATTTCATTTTTTATCACTCTTGGAATATTCTAGACCATCTCCATTTAATTCACATACACCATTAAAATTAATTCCCACCATAAACCCTTACTAATCACCACTCTTTATATGATTCCCTCCAATTTTTGAATTACCAAGCCTAATTTGAATTTCCAAAGCAAGCTCCATTCCACCAAATTCTCATACCTAAACTCTTTAAATAGAGGTCATTTCTCATACAATTCTCAAGCTTTTGATAGCCAAATTCACCTTGCAAAAATTTCTTGGAAGCTTTTGATAGCCAACAAATCTCTTGCAAAATATACCCCACAAAACCAAAAATTCACTAAGAGTGTGTTTGGATGAAACATTTTAATGAGGGAAAGTAATTTTTTGAGGGAATTTAAAATGATTTGTCCAAAATCCATTGTTTGGATAAAAAATATGGAGAATTGTTAAAATGATGTAAATTTAAGTACTTTGTTTTAGTTAAATTTATGGAATTTCAAATGACACCATAAAGTAAAGAATTTCAAATTGTTTCTTCACTCTTTATAATTCAAATGTTAAATTGTTTATTATTATTTTTTTAAATTTTGCAAAATGGTCCTCATATTTTATAAAAAATTCAAATTGACCCCTAATTTTTTTAAAAAATTGCAAATAAGTCCCTCAATTTTTTCAAAATTTACAAATTAGTCCTTCAAATTTTTTAAAATTGCAAATTAGTCCCTATTTTTCTTATTTTTAATTTTGCCCAAAAAAATTAAAATTTATGAAAATGACCCCAAAAATTTAACAATGAATCACTTTAATACTCCATCCAAACAAAATAATTTAAAAATGAATGGATTTCAATTGAATCATTTGAAATGCTTAGAATTTTGAATTTCTTAAAAATTCTCAACTACCCCATCCAAACACACTCTAAATCTCTTCTTTTTTTGAAAGTTATCAAGAATTTACCTTGAATTCTTGATCAAATTTGAGCTAAACCTTCATTCTACTATTTTTTGTTCATCAATTTCAGTAGATCAAGCTTGATATTTGATCAATTTGAAGAGTGCTCTTGGTAATTCACTTCTACCATGGTTCTACCTTCATCATCAACATTCAAGATGTAGATCCTTGATGCTTTTGGTTGTTGATCTTCTAAATCATAAATTGTTTTTTGATTGCATGGATTTCATTGTGTTTTGGTTGTAAATTTCATGCTAACTCAGTTTATGATCATAAGATGTTTGAAAAAAGGTTTTAAAAAATGGATCATGCTGAATTTTAGAAGAATTTTTCATTTCACGCACAGAGTAATCGGTTACTGCCTAGGTAGTAACCGGTTTACATGTGTTAATTTTTCCAGAAAACTGTTTTTTTTTATTTAGGTAACTGATTACTGCTTAGGTAGATTAGAGTGGTTAAAATTCATTAGACCAAATCTACCTTTAAGTGATTTATTTAATTCATTTTAGGTATATTGCATTAGTGAGATATTTTCATACTTGAATCCACCAAGATGAGTGATTGAACTTAAATATGAAAGAATACCATAAATGAAACTCAATTTGGTATTCATCTTTATTTTCGTTCGGTATTGCTTTCGGATGACAATTTACATATCGTTTATCTCACATTCATTAACACATACATTGTTCACCTTAATTGGTGTTGTCCGGCCTCATTTATAGGGTAATTACTTCGTAAATTACTCGGCAATTGCTTAACATAGACCTAAATGTGCCCCTAATTCGGAATAAAAATCCAATTGGATATATGCACTTTCGTGGAATGGACATCGTGTAGGTCGCGTAATCCCAAAGTGATTGATCTTTTTGCGTTAAGATCTAAGACTTATAATGTTTGATGCGTAGTTGCTTTAGGTCTCCCAATCTACTTTCAAATTTTATTGAATTTTGTTCTAATAGCCTTGATTAATCACTATAATGTAAGATACTAAGCGGAATCGGTTGCCTTTTTTATTTTTGGTACTAAGTACCTTGGTTACATTTTGGTTGTGGATGATTAAGATCACCATACCAATATTATGTATATTATTATTACTATTACTATACTAACATTTTATTTTTCTTGCACTTTTATTGCCTTTATTTTTATTATGATTTATATTGCTTTATAATCCATTATCATGTTTATATTCTTGTTATTATTATTATGTTGATTTTCCTTTTGTCCATTTAGACAGAAAAATATTAATAAAGGATTAAACCTCCACAAAACTTAATTGCTCCAATCTCGGAATATTGATTACAATCCTTTGCATTGGAATTGGAGTTTTGGACTTAGATTCTAGGACACCTTCCATTTGCTTTGATCTTCATGGAGTTGGTATATTGCCTTTATTTGGCCACTTGCTAGCTTATAAGGATGGAACTCTTATGATCATAAATTAGAAGCATTATCAAGTTTGGTTAGATCTTTTCTCCTTTATCTTCTTTTTCTTTCTTTTTAGGATAGTCTCTTCATCTCATCCCCTTCTTAAATCTTCAAAACTTCTCCCTCTTTCAAAAACATCTTTGTTTTCAAACTTAAAACCACTTTCATAATCAAACCTTGGCTTAGGTCAAACGAGTTTTACCTTTTCTTTTTATTTTCTTAATAAATGTTAAATCATGTAAATATATC
Source organism: Lathyrus aphaca (assembly GCA_963966055.1). Taxonomy (NCBI): domain Eukaryota; kingdom Viridiplantae; phylum Streptophyta; class Magnoliopsida; order Fabales; family Fabaceae; genus Lathyrus; species Lathyrus aphaca. Next base: position 227,420,107 of record OZ014520.1, on the reverse strand, counting down.
AAAATATTTTCCAAAAGATCATAAAAAATACAAAACTCATCAAATATTTTGTGCCTTTGTGCACTTTTCCTTTTAAGTTTTTCTTTACATGTTTAGATATGATTCATTCTTTCTAGCAGAATTATTCGCTAAAGAATGACGACTTATCTCCACATTTTAAAATCAATCCAATACACTAATTTTTCACTATTTGTACCACGACTACAGGGTTTTCATCTTGCATTGCACTTTATGGGTAGATAGGCATGAGGTGGTAAACCTCTCCATACACAAAACTATTAAAAAATTAATTCTTTTCTCATCTCTTCACTCTCATTTCCAAACCATTTTCAAAATGGAGTACCACAGAAATTTTGGGTGTGTAAAACTTTCCCATTTGGTAACCTATCCCCTTACCCTTTGTTTCTTTAGCTTTTTTCTTTTAGATTCATTAGGATTTATTCGCTCTTTTTTCCTTTTCTATTTGGAATAAAATAAAAGCGCGGTGGCGACTCTGTTTACTTTGAGTTAAGTTAACTAATAGCTTACACTCATGATTTTACCGCTACAGAAAAGTGGCCACTCTATTGGGGAGTAGACCCTAAGTGGATTCGGCCTACTTTGATTTATTTTCCGCTTTGGTTTGATTCGTTTGTTATTGTTTGTTCCATTTCGGTTTTGGTGATCCTCTATGAGTGAGATAGATTCTATACCCAGATCTGAGTGAACTTATGATAGGACATCGATATTCAAAATGATACGCGACAGAGTAGTCCAAAGAGATATCAAGTCGATAATCTCCACTCGTTTAGACTCTCTCGGATTACTATTGACATGATGAGTATTCGTATCATGGCATTCCTTCCAACCTTGAGCTGATCATACTGAGGACTGTAGAACCCTTAACCCATCTAATCCAATTTAGGAACGTAGTGTGGAAGCTATCTAGGTGTAAACCTGGGGGTGGTTCTTACGTGATACTACACTCGAACGAGGTCCTCTTGAGTAAATTATCGGTTGGGGAATAGTCTAACATACCGATAATATCAAAAGGATGGCTTCTAACTCCGGGCACCTTTGTTAGAACCTTTTTGGTTTTCTGCAAGTACAATGAAGATAAAACCTTAGTACATACCTGTGTGGGTTAGTGTTCTATACCCTTGACTTCATGCTCGTGACTCGTAACCTAAACCCGTGTGCTTTGTACGATTTTGTTTGTGGTTGTTGCATACATGCACTCATGCATGCATGAGCATTGTTCTCAAAGATTTCAAGGGACTTATAGATAATTTTTCCAAAATTTCAGATGTCTATGGTTATGAATGTTGAAAGGAGGAATACACGGAAGTACAATTTCAAAATTCCTAATCTGGTAGAGTTGAGAAAGCTGGCAGCCTTAGTGGTCGATACCGATGGGTTCCAGAAATGTTATGGAAAGCTTTTGTTCATCTTGGATATCGATATACCAGAGGGGATTCTTCCTACCTTGGTTCAGTTCTATGATCCCCTATATCATTGCTTCACCTTTCCTGATTATCATCTTGTGCCGACTTTGGAGGAGTACTCTCATTGGACGGGTTTGCCTATTTTGGGAGGAGAGTTTATATTCAGTGGTTTAGAAAAGGATCTTACGACCAAGGTCATTTCCAAAGCCCTTTTCCTTAAGGAGTCTGATCTTAGTGGGAAGTTTCTTCCAAAAGGGAATGTTCGTGATATTAATGCCAAGTTCTTAATTGGGAAAGCATCTACCTCTATTGCTTTGGGTCATAAGGATGCATTTGAGGCTATTCTTGCTTTGCTTATTGTCTCTCTCGAGATTTTCATCCTAGTACAAACGCGAAAGTGGCGCGGAAAAGGTAGAGTCGCCAGCCAGGCATTTTTATCCCGAATGAATGGGAAAGGTAAAGCTGCACAAACCTGAGGAAGAAGGAAAGGACAAGGTCCTGAGAAACAAAGATTTGGGTTCGGGAGTCGGTTACGACCTGAGAAGGTATTAGCACCCCAGACCGTTCGACGTACCCGACGGGATCCACGCTTGTTTTTTTTGTTTCAAAGGGTGAGAAATAAGAGCTGCTGCTGAATAAAACTGCTATTGGAATTGGAAGTGGAATGGAAAAAAGAAAGGGAATTGGAAAATAAAATGGAAAGAAAGAGGGAAATGTAGGGAAAAGAAAGAATGTGCTCGAACGGGCCATACCTCGCTGCGTACTTACCTCATTGGGAAAATGCGGATCAGAGTCGACGTAGTTCGCCTAACTAAGGCGGGAACTATTTGTTTTGTGTTTTTTATAGATGCAATTGTGTATGTCTATGCTCAGGTGTTACAGGCTCGTCTGGTACGAGTGCGTTCACCGTCTTGCATGCGAGACAAATCATCGCAAGTTCGCGTTGAGTGAATGAGATGAGAAGAGAAGTTCCCGCAGGAAAGTCGCTTATTGTTTGTTGTTTGCTTTTTAAGAGTTTTGTATCAATTTGGCACAAGGAAGTGAATTCAAACTCCTTTCCATGGAATGTGTACTTGCTACTACATTCCAATATGGAATAATAGAACAAGCACACTAAGTAAGGAGAATTTATCCAAGACTTGCTTCCAAGGATTAGGGTCTAAGTTCACTAGCTTGTTGAACTTATTAAATGTTTTTGTAACTTGTGAAGAAGTATCTTTTAATTTTTCTCTGTGAAAATAATCTCTTGATCATACTTGTACATCATGCTAGACAAGCTCACACTATTCCAAGATGGAATGAATATAAGTGCCCCATGGAATAAGGCTATACACAAGAGATCCTTTCATGCATTTATTAAGTATTTTTTATTTTGTTTGAAGATGAGAAAAGAAGACTCAAGAGGCAAAAGGTCAAAGCTAAAGGGAGACTAAGACACAAACCTAAGTTATCTTATTATGTACAAGATGTGATTCTATGGTTTGTGACGTATTCTAAACCTAAGGAAAAGAAAAGCAAGTTAGAGTTCAACTTACTTCCTAAGGAAGTTAATTTGAATCTAAAGAACAAAAGGGAAGCCTATGAGCAAAGCACCAAGTGCTAAGGAAAACACAATTGAAATGCATAAAAGATAAGAATGAAGTAATGCTTACCTCAATCTCCCCCCTACAAAACAAATGTTAGCATGATGAAGTAAATTGAACAATTATAACATGACAAAATTCAATTAAGAACTCACACATAGCTAAAAAGAGCACTAATGCACTTCTAAGCCTAAAAACTAAGTTCTAAAGCAATCCACATGTTAGCTAACTTCTAAAGGCAGGAGCTAAATCATGTTAAAAGTATCTAAAGGGATAAAGTGAATAAAATTCAAACTATGCCCTAGAGTGTTATCTAAACACTAATGAAACCTAAGGATGAATTAAAGAGACACCTAAGTGTTTTAACATACTAAAATCTCCTAAAATCAAAAGTGAATGCAAAGTCCAAAACGTATCACTAAATGAAAGTAAAGTATGATATTAGATCATATGAGAAAGAAGAGATTCAAGTTAAGTAGATTCAAACATGAGATTGGAAGATGGAAGAATGCACATGGAAACATGATTCTAAAAGTGAAACAAATGACTTAAGAAGAAAAATCAAAAATGACCAAGGAAGCTTGAACTCCCCATTCAAAAACCATAGGCTTGATGAAGAATTAAAATGAAAATTAGTTTCACAAGATATATCCAAATGAAGTGGTAAGAAATGTCTTAAGGCTAAGTGTCACAAATTAGGTTTTTTTTGGACCTTTAGATGACAAAATGAAGTTCAAAAGAATACAAAAGGGTCTAAACTTGAGGTAAACATATGGAGATGATCACAATACATCCATGTGACACAAAACAATGATATTACAAGTTTAGCTTATACACAAATGGGATTTGAGATGGCTAATGTAGAAGAAGAAATGGAATTAGGTCAAAATGGAGCATATGTGACTTATGACTCAAGAAACCCTAAAATAACAAAGGTGAAAACCTAATGAGGGTACTCAGCACTTGGAGACACCCCCTAGGACCTATAAGACTCAAAATTAAGATCTCAAGGTAATGTCATAAATGCCTTATTCAAATTGGATCAAAGGAGGTGAGGGAAAAGACCAAAAATATGACTTATGACCTAAACAACTAAGAAAAATATCAAATGGCTTAGAAAATTTATGAAACCTGACAATCAAATACAAAATCCATAAGGTGACTTGTGTCTAAAATATCTCATAAAAATTCCTAATTTTTTAGTGTTCAAAAGAGGTATGGAATGAGATTATGGTTTATGTGCATACATGTGAAAGAATAGGACCAAAACATGACCTACCATGACCTAAAAATCAAAGAAAAAATATTTTTGGGAGGCTTATGGAATCCTCTGAATAATGCAACAAGTGTGAACAATTTATCATTTGTGGCATAGGAGAAATAAAATGGACAAATTGATTGGTCAGAAAAGAGGAAAATAGAAAGAAAATTAATTGGGAAATTAATTCTGGTTTAAAATTAAAAGAAAAATGGAAACACAAATTATAGAAAATTCAAGAAAACTGTGAAGATCATATGTGAATTAATTTGGAATTTTTAAAGGTGTTTTGGAATTTTATAAAATCAAAAACGAAAATGAAATAAAATGAATAAAAGAAAATAAAAGGGATTAAATTGTATGGGCCTGGGGGTGAAAATAGAAAGCAAATGAACTAATTTGGGCCACACACACGCATATGGGGTGCAAATAGAAGCCTGAACATTTCCTTCATAAAAACGCACGTGAGATGCAGGTGGATTTTTAATTGCTGGCATAATCAGAACCATTGGATTGGACTCATCTAACGGATACGACTTAATTGAGGAAACAAACTAGGGCACATTGTTCAGGTGACCGGAGCTAGTCTCCAGTCATCTTCTCCGGCGAAGCTCAGTTAGGGAAACATGAAACTGGACCTAAAATTGAAATTGAAACCATAGCTAGACTCGCAACACATCACTGATCAATAATCTGGCTTTAAATTTCATGTAAGGTTCCTATATTATGCAAATCGAAGCAAGCAATTTCACCCTTGAAAATTGAATCTAGGAACCTAGGGTGCATATCAACTAGCCAGCATCATCAAAGCTTCTACCAAGCTCAAAGTCATACAAAAAAAATAAAACCCATGGAAATCGTGCAAAGTAAGTTCAGTGTGAAACCTGGAAATGCAGAGATTCTAAGATTAAAGAAGACCAAAGATAAGGTTCCTCTTGATGCCTTGCTTGATCTTGAATGCTTGCAGAGTGAAATAAACACTCTGTTGAGTAGAGGATCTTGAGAAGCTGATGAAATGCAGAACAATGCAGTGATGAGCTTTTAGAGGATTCATGCTGCAAGTTCCACGAACATGAAGCAAAACTTGATGCTGATGATGTCTTGAAGGAGATTGAGATTGGACTGATGAAGTTTGAGGAACCTTGATCCAAAATGCAGTACAACTTTGAGATTATGCAGTGAAGATCCTTGATGAATCAAGTTGTGAATTTCATGGATATGATGCAAAGCATGATGATGATGATGAACTGAAGGAGAATGGATCAATCAGGAGGAAGATAAAGCTTCTTCGAATCCAAATGCAGAAGAAGAAGTTAAGAGGATTTGATGGATGAAGAATGAGATTTCTGAGCAAAAATGAAGTGATCCTCAACTCAGTTAGAGAAGCTCTTATATATGTGAGGTTAAGCTTCTAACCACTATAGTTAATAGTTAGAAACCTGGTTAACTGAGTCAAGTTAGTTATGGTTGAGTTGAAGTTTGTTGAAGAGAGTTGGAGTGAGTTGAACATGGACAATGTGAAGTTGAGTTTGCTTAGCTCGAAATTGGTTCTCATGAGGTGCTGAACATGATCCTTATGGTGAGGGTGATTGGAGCAGAGTGAAATGAGAAAAGCAGCTTGAACACAAGGCATAGAGCTTCTCATTTTGTTTAAATCCTCATGAGGTACATGGCTGCATGATGTGTATGAGCATACATGGGATGACTTCATCATGATTAATCACAAAATGAATGTTGTGCATGAGCTACAATGACTTGGACTCCTCAGATGATGCATTGCCTTGTGATGTAAGAAAACTAGTTGGACAAGCTACTCTTCTATGAAGGATTTCTTCTAGCACAAGGTACTAATCCATGGAGTATTTGTGCTCAAATCCAAGGAAATGTGACATACAACAAGTTTGCAGTTCAAACCAACATGGGACATGAACTCTAAACACTTCAAATGCATCTTTGAAAATCATGCCATTATGTTGCATCATGATCCTGCCCTGCATGACCTTGGCTTGGGCAAGATGCCTTGTGAATTTTCAGTTTGAACATCCACATTTTCCCCATCCATAACTCTTAAACCATTGATCAAATGAAAAACCTTTGAACATCAAAGTTGTTGGAAATCTGCCAATAAACAACTTTGAAGTTCAAAGAAAATTCATTTGAAGCCTTTTTGATGGAGAAAAAAGACTTGAATTGTGGAACACCAACTGTTTTTCAAATTTCCTGGAAGGGCGCGCGCGTAGGCTGCAAGGCATGCCCTGCCTCTTGCCTTGTTTTGCCTTGATTTGTCCAAACTTTGCAAGATCATAACTCTCTCAATTTTAATGCTATGAGTGAGTTCCACATATGGATTTGAAGCTTAAGATGCCTTATTTAATTGGCTCAAGGTAGAAGTTTCATAGCCCTTGTATTTTGGGAGAAGGCCTCTCTTGAAGTGGCTGCAAAAATGGCCAAAACTTGCAATTATTGGAAACCCTAATTTTCCAAAAATGGTAAGTTTTGGTTTTCTTGATTTCTCTTGATTCCTCCATCATTTATTGATCAAATTTGAACCATAGGATCCTTGTAACCCTAATTTCATGATTTTTATCTCAAAAAGTCAGGAGTTAACTTTTTCCTCAGAATGGTTGACTTTTCCCCAATTCCCAGATTTTCAATCATCTAGACAATTGAACCTCTTCCAAAATGTTTCTATGTGTCGCTCCCACCAAATGACACCTGGCCAAGAGGGGTACAGACGCGGACGGTCGGCGAAAGGGATGAGAGAACACACAAGGGTGAGCTCAAAAGTCAAGAGTCGCCAGCTAGGCATTTTTATCCCGGAGGAAAGGTAATGCTGCATAGACCTGAGAAAAGATATGGATAAGACGGTCGCGAACCAGAGAGACTGAGAAAGGGGGTTGGTTACAACCTGGGAAGGTATTAGCACCCAGATTGTCCGCCGTACTCGACGGGATCCACGCTTAAAAGATCTGTGTTTTAAAGGGGTAGTGTCTGTGCAATTTGTGTATCAAAGCTGGAAAGAATGCAAGTGTCAGTGTAAAAGAAATGAGAAGTGTATAAGAGAAGTGTCAGTGTAATAATAGGAATGGAATGCTCAAGACTGTGAGGCTTAAAGAATAATTCTAGAAGAGGGGGGAATGTACAGAGACTTTTGTTTGATAACTTTTAAGTTATGCCTACGTATCCTCTCGTGCAATGAGGAAGTCAGAACACCGTAGTTTGAGCCAAAGAGACTGAAAGATAAATTGACTTGTGAATTGCTAAATTGTCTATGCTCAAGTGTATGACCTGTCTGGCTTAGGTGCAAACTGTCTTGCATTAGACGGAAGAAACAAGTTCTCATTTGTGAGTGAAGGAGATGAGAAAAGAATCCCGGAGGAGACGATTATTGTTTGTTTTTGTGCTTTCAACCTTTTATTGCTTTTCGATTTGTCATAAGTTAATGAGCTTAAGCCTAAACCAAAGGTTAGTAAACTCATCACATCCTCCCTCTGATTAGGGGTAATGAGAATACCTTAAGTATGAAGTAAACACCTCACACTTAGTCACCATGGTGTAGGATTAAGATCATGAACCTACTTGTAATTATTTAGATGTTTTTGGAGTTTTTGTTTAGTGTTAAGTAATGAGTTTAAGCCATAATCAAGGATTTAATGGACCTATTACACCATCCTAATAGAAGGATGATAGATGAGAACATTTAAGCTGAGAAAGGCTCCTCAACTTAATCCATGATTAGGGATTAACCTCATGACAAAACAAAACCTTTGTTAAATGGATTTTAGTTAATGATAAGGTTAAGAAGTGAATTTTATGGTTTGCAAGACAACTTGAGGGGGACTTGTCCATTAACACTAGGGTTAGTCCTTCTTAACCAGTTAAGAAAGAATTAGAACCCTAATGCAAGGCCCAAGTTACAAGCTTGATGTCTTATTGATTATTAGATGGATTGATTAAAGGGTTTAAACACATTAAGGGTTTAACACTTAGGATTAAAGTTATACACTCCATCATAATAGAAGGATGCAGGCATAAGCTGAATCACAAAGCCTTAAAACCTTTAAGGTTTAGTCCTTGACTATGAGATGAGAGGAGAAGACTCAAAGATGGCGCAAAGGTAAAAGCTAAATGGGGGACTATTCAAACCCTAATTGTTATCATGCTTAGTTGTTCCTAGGGTTAATGAGGCTTGCAAGAAGATCTTCAGAGAAACCACCAAGAAGGAAGTAGATGAAAGGAGGAAGAGGCAGAGAGGAGCAAGACAACTTGCTTCATTTAAGAAGACAAGTTGCTTGAAGGAAGAAAGTGGGAAGGAGCATGAATGAGCAGGCTCACTCTAAAACAAATATAAAAATGCAGCAAGGATGCAAGAGAGAGATGAGAAGAGATTGTGAGAAATGAAGGCAAATTCACTTCTCAAAACCACTTACCACCTGAAAAGTTAGCAAAAGAAATGAAATGCAATGCAATTGAGATGAAATGTCATGATGCAAACCAAAGTCAGAAGCATAAACATGATTTCAATGATGCTAAGAGATGATGCAAACACAAGACAAGAGATGAGAATGATCATACAAGCATAAGGATGTCAATAGAGCATGTTTTGGACCATGAAAGTTCATGAAAGTTTATGAAATGATATGAATGCACAAGATGGCAAATGAAAGATGAAATGATCAAACATGATTCTAATATGTCCTATGATGTCTTATGAATCATATGGATGCACAAAATGTCATGGCAAGTCCTTAAATGCAAGCAAATGAGAGATGGATGCAAAGGAAGGCACAAATTAGGGTTTACATACAACATGTAATGCAAAAATTCAAAACCAAAAGCAAATGGAAAGATCAAAAATTGAAAATGGGATCAAAGGTACCCTAACCCTACACAAGTTCACTGCCCAAAGGAGGGGACCTAACTCTTAACCTAGTGAAAGTTATGAATTTTCTAAGTCAACTAGGGTTTCAAACTACCTCACAATGAAAAATGCAAAACAAATTGAAAATGGAAGATAAATTCAAACCAATTTTAACCTAGAAACTACATGCTATGAAGGATGCATTGCAAGAAGAACCATAATCAAACTTTTAATGGTTAGGCAGAATGAATTTTTTCAAGTTAAGATCAAAATATTGCCTTTAAACAAATTTAATTCCAATGAAAATTATCAAAGTAGGTCAAGAACCAAAAAGAAATTTGTGTTGAGAGTTGGATAATGTTTCTAAATGTTTTGAAATGCAATGTGAATTTTTTGGTTATTTTTAAATACCTAAATGAATTTTTAATTAATTAATTTTCATTAAATAATTAAAAATAAACTTTTAAATGATTTAAAAATGATTTTTAATGCAAAAAACAAAAATAAAAATATTCTTGGGTTCTGAAAATTAATGAAATGTTTGACAAAAAAAATCAGAATTTTTAAATATGTTTTACTATTTTTAATAATTCGTGGAAGTTAAATACAAAATAAATGAAATAAAAAATGAAATTATGAGAAGTCAACAGATCTAATGGCTGGCATTCAAATGGTTTTGGAGGGAGTTGAGTGGCGCCAGATCCTGTGGCCCAGATTCAAACTGGCTGGATTTGAATTAAACCTAATTAATTAATTTAATAAATTAGGATTAGGGTTTTAATGGTGAATCTAGTCCATTCATTCGCGCGCGGGTCAACCCAAGTCAACAGGATCTATGGCTCACATTCAAACTGAGCCCTAATCACAATTAATGCACTAATGACTTTCAGGTGGCCGGAAATGACCTCCGGTCATCTTCTCCGGCTACACCTCTCCTGAGATTTTGCTATCTCTCTCCCTAAGCTTCTAAAACTTAATCTTTCTGCCCAGAATCCAACCCCATACATCACATAACAAGAATCAATCACTAAAACAAATTTATTTCACATATTCAAGCTGAATCGAAGCAAATTAGTTTTAGGTCAGAAAATTTCAGAGAGCTCATACATGCTTAATACTTGACTATTTTCAAAACCAAACACATCAGCATCATTAGTGAATCATGGAGAATCAATTAGTAACTTAAAAACAAGTTTCTGAAAAAATTGTTCTTGAGCTCACCTGAACTGTAGCTTTGATCTTTGGAACTTTCTGGCTGCTTCTTTGGTCCAAAGTGCCTTTAATGAACCCCCTGAGAAGTTTGCAATGCTTGTTTGGAATTTCTTATGGCTGGTTTAAGAGATTGATGAAGTTTTGTTCAGAAGGGGTGGAAAATCGTGTTTCTGCTTGGGGTGGTTTCAGGGCCAAATGAGGATTGGGAAATGATCAGAGGATCATGGTGAGTGGTTTTGTGAAGTTTGTTTTGATGTTTTAAACTTGAGTGCTGAGTTTCGAATGAAAATGAAAAGGGGAGAGTTTTTGGGAACTATGGCAATGCTGTGTATTCAGGCCTGCTTCTTGTATGTTTTGAGTCTCTTTTAGTCCACATATCAAGCTGTGATAGGGCAGAGAGTTGTTGGTGGCACAGCTTGATTGGTATGGCCCCTTTTGTAAAAAGTCAAGTCTATGTGTACTATAAGGTATGGGCTGTTTTAGGGCTAGAACAAAAGCATGTCTGTTGCAGCTTGAATCAAGGCTGACGATGGGAATAAATTTGAGGCCAATTTGCAAGTGGATTAGAGTTTATGTGTGGTTTTGCAATTTTGTGATCTTTTGGCCCTTTTGAAGTTTCTTAATGTACAAGTCATGAAACTTGGAGATTCTTTGGTGCATTCTGATTTTTAGGTCATGGTTCATGTTTGTGTAATGCATAGAATTCCATTTGAAGTCACATTTTGCCTTGGCATGAGGTTTTGCAACTTTCCCTCTTTGGTACAAAAGTGAAAATTAAGTGATTTTTCCCAACTTTGACAAGCCATAACTTTTGATCCAAAATGAATTAGAATGAGTTCTTGTACTTTTTGAAAACGGGAGGATCCATTCTACAACTTTCATGACCAAAGTTCTTTCATTTGAAGCATTTTTGAATCAAAAAGAGAAGGTTGGAAAACTTTCCCAAAATGGCAAGTTTTCATTACAAGTCACTTTCCCAAAAAGGCAACTTTGCAAATGGCTTGAAATTATTCAATTTTGTGAACTTCTAACCTCTTCTATGATCAAATAAAGATCATACACATTCAAAATGATGGGGAAAACCCTTTGGTTGGGTCATTGGGGGCCTCAGATGCCCTGATTTTACACTGACTTGCTCAAGAAGTCATCTCTTTATCAGATGCCTTCCCCATTGAATTTCTTCATGAAAATTGATATGCATGATCCTTATGACATATAGAGACCAATAGAAACAAGAATGACCAAAAACATTGGAGTTATGGCCTCTGAAACCAAAACCCTAATTCTAGGTCATCTGTGCAGTTAAACTTGGCTCTACTTCCATGCCTTTCTCAGTTCTTATGATTCTTTGACTTCTTTGACCTTGTGAAGATATGATATGATGCTTGAACATACATGGACCCCTTTCAAGTGACTAATGACCTTTGGAGTGGCTCAAATGGCTCAGGGATGGCTCAAATCACAAACCCTAGATGCAGATGGCTTAGAATCAATGCAGTGAAACAAAAATGTAATATGAGATGATGTGATTGAACTTAGGCATATGAAAATATCACAAGCCATGGTGTGAATGGGTGAGGTAAAATTTGGGGTGTTTACACTATGGAAGAAATTTGAACCCTAGTCACCTGACATCATATAGAAGACAATGGAATCAACTTTGGATCAAAATTTCACTGAGAAGCCCAGTAGAATAGAAACCCTAATTTGGCCCCTTTTCATTCAGGAGATGTTGCACTGCTTGCCTCCTTTGATCAATTCAATTCTTTTCAAGACTTGTGGCTTCAAATGAGGACTTGTGGGATGTTGTGAACCATTTGCACAGGGGTGAGAAGCTTTGTGGCTCCTTGGTTGCCTTTGTATAACCTTTAATTGCTCCAATCAATGATCACATACCTATGCCTCAACCATGATGAACATGATGCAATGTTTTTTATTGTTACATGAATTTGTTTATGCTAAATGCTATGCAAAATGTTGAGAAAATGAGAGGGAAAATTTTGGGGTATTACACTTATATACGGAATTGAATTGTTTCCCAACTTAGATGGTATTGTCGATGAGAATGTTATTCAGTTTTTCTTGAAGAGAAATCTGGTGCCTAGTTTTCTTGGAGACATGTATCACTCTATCCATCTTAGGACCTCCAAGGGTGATGGAGAGATTGTATGTTGTGCGCCTCTTCTCTATAGGTGGTTTATTTCTCACCTACCAAAGTCTGATATCTTCAAGGATAATAGAGAGAAGCAAAGATGGTCTCAAAGGATCATATCCCTTACTCATAAGGATATGACTTGGTATTGTCCTTATTATGATACTGGAGTGCTTATTGACGGTTGTGGATAGTTTACCAATGTACCTCTTCTTGGTACACGTGGGGGAGTTACTTACAATCCTATCCTTATTAGGAGAAAATTGGGATATTGCTTGAAGGACATACCGAGCAACCTTTCACTATCAAGTTTCTTCTTTCTTAATGATGCAGATCATGTAGAAATGAAGAAAAGGATTGCTCATTCTTGGCATACGGTTCATCGGAAAGAGAAGGGTCAATTAGGAAGACAACACCTTGCTCCCTCCGAGCGTTACATCCAATGGGTTCGATCTAGGGCTTTCAAGCTCAAAATTCCTTATCCACCTGAGGAGCCTTTGTTTCCTATATTGCCATTATTTTCTTTTCTTTCGCCCGTTGATGAAAATGTTGCTCTTCAATAAGAGTTGGACAAGATGAAGAAAGAGAAGGAAGCTTGGCTACTTGAGAAGACGACTATGCGATAGGGTATGAAGGAGAGAGATAATCTCATCGAGTTACTTAAGCGGCATGTTACCAAGAGGCCAAGAAACGATTTATTTTCCTCTAGTACTCCATCTACCATTCCTCCTACATTGGGTGCTTGGAAAGCCATTGTGGATCAGTTGGTGACAGATAAGGAAGACATGGAAAATCGGTACTAGAAAGAGATTAAGAGGATTCACATGAAGTATCAACCGGGATTCAGAGTTTCTTTAGATGTGATCCCATATGCCTAATTTACTTTTCTATCATGTATTAGGGTTATTGAAACTTGTACTTCACTTGTAATCCTCACTTCTATATTAATGAGAATGGGTTTTTAGTACTTCAAAAAAATGTTTCTTTTATAAATATTGCAATTTATCTTATTGTCCTTTGAAATCTTTGCATTTTCATACACATACCATGCATCATGATTGCATTGGTCTTGCTTCTTGAGAGTTTTCCCGGGGTCTTATGTTGTTTCTCGGTATTCATTCAGTTCTCCTATCAAGCTGATTCACCAAATCGATACTCGAGCTAATCGAAGAATGATGTTGGAAGCCTTACAACAAGAGAATCGCTAGCTACACGAGGAAGTTTCGTCTCTGAAAGATAGCTTGGAAAGGATTACTACCATGATGGAAAGCTTGGTGGCTGCTCAGAATCAGCCACCCCTCATCACGATTCTCCGATACAGCACGCAGTGATTTTTGAGATCGTCACTACATCGATCCCTGCTGAAACTGTTATTTCTCTGTGCTATCACATACCTTCTAGCACACTGTGGGGTATGTCGGCTAATTTTGTTCCAGTTAGGTATCATCCTCCTCCTCTTGAGACTGCTGCATTTTCTACTCTTCAGTCGGTGATGACTACTGCACTGCATGTGATGCACACTACTTCACACATTGATGAGATGCTTTACCATGCTGAGCCCAGTGAAGATGCTTGTGTAATGGAAAGGCTTGATGACTTTCATGGTCAGTTTGCTGAGATGCAGAAAGATATGAAGGCTTTGAGGCATAAGGATTTGTTTGGTAAAGATGCTTATGATCTCTGTTTGGTTCCCAATGTCAAGGTTCCTCACAAGTTCAAGTTTCCTGAGTTTGATAAGTATAAGGGAAATACTTGTCCTCTGAGTCACCTGACTATGTATGCTAGGAAGATGTCAGCTTAGACAGAGAATGATAAACTATTGATTCATTATTTCCAAGATAGTTTGAATGTATATTCTAGGAAGATGTACACTAGGAAGATGACAAATAAACTTTTAAGGAATATGCGCAGAGATGGCGTGAGCTTATAACTCATATTTTTCCTCCTTTGGAAGAGAAAGAGATGACATAGATATTTTTGAAGACTTTAGGTTATTTCTATTATGAGATGATGATTGCAAGTGCTCCATCTGATTTCACTAAAATGGTGAATATGGGGATGCAACTAGAAGAAGGTGTCTGTGAGGGACGATTGAGAAAAGATAGTACTGGCTCAAGTTCAAAGAGGTTTAACTTTGGTAAGAAGAAAGAAGGTGAGACCAATGTTGTGTCTCATGAAAGTTACAGAAGACACCATGGTCGTGAGAATCATTATCAGCAAAATGTAACTTCTATAACTCTAATGATTAATATGACTCCTACTGTACTATTGGCTCCAAAGTATCAGTCTCGTTATCAGCAGCCTTATGCACAACAAAATGGTACTCAACAAGGTTGTCCAAAGCCGAGTTTTGATCCCATTCTAATGTTGTATGCTGACTTGCTTCCATCACTGATCGAGAAGAATCTTGTGCAAACATGTTCTCCACCTCCGGTTCCAGAGATCCTTCCATTGTGGTATAAGCCAGAAGCTCATTGTGCTTTTCATCAAGGTGCTCCGAGGCACGATACTGAGAATTGTTTTCCATTGAAGATTGAAGTGAATAAATTGATAAGAAGCAATGGATTGTCTTTCAATGATGTTAACCCGAATGTAATGACAAATCCACTTCCTAAACACGGTAATCCCTCTTTGAACATGGTTGATGGTTGTCCTGGTTTGTTCAAGATTTATGATGTTCACTGGATTCGAAGGTCTCTGATTGAGATGCATGCTTTCTTAAGTGAGTATCACGATATTGATCACGATTATGCTGGTTGTTGCATTTGCTCGATGAACCCTCGTGGTTGTGTAATTGTTAAGAGAGATATTCAAAAGATGATGGATGATAAGTTGATTGAAATGACAGCGAAAAGAGACAAGTACAAAAACGAAGTGAATGTTATTATGCCTTAGTTCAATATTCCTGAGAAGGTGGTTATTTATTTTGATAACCGTAAATATGTTGTTACTCCATTGGTGATCAATTTTCCTGGTCCAGTGCCATATGAGTCTGACAAAGTTATTCCATACCGGTATAATGCTACAATGATGGAAAATGGTAAGGAAGTTCATATTCCTTCTCCAAAGTTTGTAGTTAGCATTGCTGATGTGGCAAGGGTTACCCGAAGTGGTAGAGTTTTTGCTTCAGATCCTCCGAAAAGAATTGAAGATACAAGTGTAAGTAAGCAGATTGAGGATGATGTCGCCCAATCAGGTTAACTTGATGATAATGAAGATGATATGTTGAAACTGATAAAGAAGAGTGAGTACAACAATACTGAGCAGTTGTTGTATACTCCATTAAAGATATCAGTTTTATCGCTCTTGATGAGCTCTGAAGCTCATAGGAAGTCTTTGCAAAAGATTCTTGATCAAGCTTATGTTGACCATGATGTGACCGTTAATCAGTTTGATAGTATTGTGGCTAATATCACATCATGCAACAATTTGAGTTTCTGTGATGATGACTTGCCCGAGGAGGGAAGAAACTATAATTTGGCTCTGCATATTTAGGTAAATTGTTAGGAAGATGTTATGTCTAAAGTGTTGGTTGATACTGGGTCGTCTCTAAATGTGATGCCGAATTCAACTTTGTCAAGGCTTGAATACCAAGGTGCTCCCATGAGGCATAGTAGGATTATTGAGAAAGCTTTTGATAGGTCGAAGAAAACTGTGATTGGTGAAGTTAATCTTCATATTCTGATTGGACCTTTTATATTCCAAATTACTTTTCAAGTGATGGATATACATCCAGCTTATAGTTGTCTCCTTGGAAGACCCTGGATTCATGAGGCAGGAGTTGTGACTTTTACTCTTCATCAGAAGTTGAAATTTGTGAAAGATGGGAAATTAGTGACTGTCGGCGGTGAGCAAGCGATGCTAGTGAGCAATTTTTCATCTTTTTCCTATATTGATGCTGAAGAAGAAGTTGAAACCTTGTTCCAGGCCCTTTCTGTTGTTGATGATACTGCTAAGAGGAATGTTATGCATATGTCTTCTCTTAAGGACGCTCTGTGCGTGCTTGAAACTGGTCGATCTGACAGTTGGGGACGAGTGATTGATGTTATTGACAACAAAGAAGGATTTGGTATTGGTTTTGTGCCAGGTGTGGCTCTCAACGACCCGAAGAGTATTCAGGAAGGATTCCGAAGTGCTGGGGTTATCAATGATCATTTTGATGCTGCCATCATTGAAGATGATGAAGATGAAGAAATACCTGACTTTGTTACGCACGAAAATATTTGCAAGAACTGGATTGTTGTTAATGTTCCTTCTATTGTTCATAATTCAAAGTGATTTTTTTTATTTTCTTTCAAAAAATCCTTTCACCCTGCCCTAGGTGAAAGCGATGTTTGTCGGGCTTTGTTTCAAATTTTATCATCATCAATAAAATGTTATTTTATTATTTCCATACATGTTTTTCCTTTTTGCTTTATTCTGAAAAATGGTAACATAAAAAAACCCAATAATTATAACCATTATTTATCTGCATAATGTTTTCACTTTTGTTCATACTCTAAAATAAAAATAAAATCATTATGCAGATTGATTGATAAACCCATTGAAAACAATGATCTTATGCCCACTCCCAACTTTGAATTCCCTGTGTTTGAAGTTGAGGGAGAGGATGTTGAAGAGATTCCTAATGAGATTTCCCGGTTGCTTGAGCACGAGGAGAGAGTTATTCAGCCTCATGAAGAGTTATCAGAGATGGTCAACTTGGGTTCTGAAGATGATAAGAAAGAAGTCAATATTGGAGAATTGCTTAGTCCTAATGTTAAGAAGAGGATGGTAGAGCTTCTTAGAGAATATGTTGATGTGTTTTCTTGGCCTTATCAGGACATGCCAGGTCTTGATACTTATATTGTGGAGTATAGATTGCCGTTGAAGCCTGAATGTCCACCTGTGAAACAAAAGTTGAGAAGAACTCATTCGGATATGGCAGTAAAGATCAAAGAGGAGGTTTAAAAGAAGATTAATGTAGGTTTTCTTGTGACATCTAATTATCCTTAACGGGTGGCCAATATTGTGCATGTTCCAAAGAAAGACGGAAAAGTCCGAATGTGTGTTGATTACAGAGATTTGAATAAAGCCAGTCCAAAAGATGATTTTCCATTACCACACATTGATGTGTTGCTAGATAATACAACTAAATTTGATGTATTCTCCTTTATGGATGGATTTTCTGGTTATAATCAAATAAAGATGGCACCCGAGGACATGGAAAAGACCAAATTTATTACACCATGGGGAACATTTGGTTACAAAGTGATGCCCTTTGGATTGAAGAATGCTGGTGCGACATACCAAAGAGCTATGACTACTCTTTTCCATGATATGATGCACAAAGAAATTGAGGTATATGTTGGTGATATGACCGCTAAGTCGAGGACTGAAGAAGATCATGTTGAACATTTGTTGAAATTGTTTCAGAGGTTAAGGAAGTTTAAGCTTCGTTTGAATCCGAACAAGTTCACTTTTGGTGTATGTTATGGAAATTTGCTAGGTTTCATTGTCAGTCAAAGACGCATTGAAGTTGATCTTGATAAAGTGAAAGTTATTCGGGAAATGCCTGCTCCAAGAACTGAAAAACAAGTAAGAGGATTCTTGGGCCGTCTGAATTATATTTCGAGGTTTATCTCTCACATGACAGCCACATGTGCTCCGATTTTCAAGTTGCTTCAGAAATACCAAGGTTATGTCTGGATAGATAATTGTCAAAAGGCATTTGAAAGTATCAAATAGTATATGCTTGAACCTCATATCTTGTCTCCTCCGATAGAAGGTAAACCATTGATTATGTACTTGACTGTGTTAGATAATTCCATGGGTTGCATGTTTGGCAGCAAGATAAATTTGGAAGAAAAGAATATGTGATTTACTACTTGAGTAAGAAGTTCACTGATGATGAGTCTCGCTACTCTATGTTTGAAAAAAAATTGTTGTGCCTTAGCTTGGGCTGCAAAACGTCTTCGTCAGTATATGTTGAATCATACAACTTGGTTGATATCCAAAATGGATCTGATCAAGTATATCTTTGAAAAGCCTGCTTTGACTGGGAGGATTGCTTGTTGGCAAATTTTGTTTTCAGAATATAATATCAAGTACCGAGCTCAAAAACTATAAAAGGTAGTATCTTGGCTGACCATTTGGCACATCAATCGATTGATGATTACCAGTCTATCAAGTTCGATTTCCCAGATGAGAAGGTGATGTATTTGAAAATGAAAGATTGTGATGAACCTTTGATTAAGGGCCTGAGCCTGGATATTGATGGGGTTTAGTTTTTGATGGTGTTGTGAATGCACATGGAAAAGGAATTTGGGAAATGACCATTACTCCTCATGGTTCACATATTCCTTTTTCCGCAAGACTGACTTTCCCCTGTACCAATAATGAAGTTGAGTATGAAGCCCGCATTATGGGTCTTGAAGAAGCTCTTGATTTGAGAATTAAACATCTTGATGTGTATGGAGATTCTGCCTTGGTAATTAATCAAATCAAAGGTAAGTGGGTAACCCATCAACCTCACTTAATTCTGTATAAAGATTATGCCAAGAGAATATCAACTTTCTTCACTAAAGTTGAGTTTCATTATATACCTTGAGATGAAAATTAGATGGCAGATGATTTGGCAACCATAACTTCTATGATAAAGGTGCACAAATGGAATGATGTTCCCATGATTAGTGTGATGCGGCTTGAAAGATCAGCTCATGTGTTTGCAGTTGAAGAGGTCCATGATGACAAACCTTGGTATCATGATATTAAATGTTTCCTCCAGAGTCAGGAATACCCACTTGGGGCATCCGATAAAGATAAGAGGACTTTGAGGAGATTGGCCGACAATTTCTTCATGAATGGGAATGTGCTTTACAAGAGAAGTTTTGACATGGTTTTGCTCAAATGCGTGGATAGAGACGAAGCAGACATGTTAATGAAAGAAATTCATGAAGGATCTTTTGGTACTCATGCCAATGGGCATGCAATGGCCAAGAAGATGTTGAGAGTAGGTTACTATTGGCTAACAATGGAATCTGATTGTTGTAAGTATGTGAAAAAGTGCCATAAATGCCAAGTATATGCTGATAAGATTCATGTGCCACCAACTCATCTCAATGTTATCTCATCCCCATGGCCTTTCTCTATGTGGGGAATTAATATAATTGGAATGATTGAACCCAAGGCTTCGAATGGACATCGTTTTATTCTTGTGGAGGTTCATTGACTCTTACAACTATGGACAATGTTTGAACCATGATGCCCCATATGTTGTTTAGAAAGCCTTCTATGGAGGTTCATTGACTCTTACAACTATGGATGGTGAGGAGATCACTCGTCCTATGAATGCGGATGCATTCAAGAAATACGTCTCCTAAAAAAATAAACAAACGACTCGCTAAGTTGAAAACCCGAAAGGGAGGCTTAGGAAAAAAAGAGCGTCTCAGTGGATTGAAAACCCGAAAGGGCGGTCCAGGAAAAAATTAGAGACATAAACAAAAATAATTATCCTGGTAGATTGAAAACCCGAAAGGGAAATCTAGGAAAGATTTTGGGATCATGGCAAGTAACTACATCGACATACTTGATCACCTAAAACAACCGTGGGTTTCAGATTCTATCCCACAACAGAATTACCTATCAAAGATTCTTATTCACTCATCCTTGACTGAAGTTTTGGACACAATGGAGTTCAAAGTTGATAGGGAGAATATTGATCATCGTATTTCAATGTAGCCCTTTTCATGTATTTACCATTTTTCAAATTTTGTAATGATCCATGGAGTCATGCCATTTGCTGACTACCCTTATATCAATGAACTTGAGTTCTTATCCAATTGTTTGTAACTCTTTATATTATTTCTTTCTACAAAATTCCATTTATTTTTTATGATGATTTTTGAAACAAATTTAATAAATTTGAAGATTATAAAAACATTTTCCTTTCAATATATGAATAAAGAAAGAATATCAACAGTAATTACAGGGATGGTAAGGTCTTTATATGTGTAATTTGCCTCTCCTAGAGAAGGGTTTGGTTTGGTTTGTCTCTGTATGGAATTCCTGAATAGTACTGGTATTTTGACCGTTTACTCCCTAACAAGAAGGATATAGATTAGTTGTTATATGTTTGTTCTTAGCTTGAGTTCCATTCTTCCTTCCCCATTGGAATTGTTGAGAGTGATACTCCTGTCACTCGAATATCTCCAGCTGAGTTTTGATCTTTTCCTCAGCAGATTGTTTTAAAAGTAATGCAGGGAATCCTCAACCAAGTTTCTGGTCCTCATCTAAAGTTGTTGGTTTCCCCTAGATGAAGTATTGATGTAGCAATCTGTTTAGAGGTTTTCTTTTACCTGGTGGTAGGTATTGATTTAAAATCCCTCACAACTGTATCTTGGCTATGATGTTAACTTCTGGTATCCCCATGTGGGTTGGCAAGTCCAATTTTTCCTGAAGCAAATTGATCCCCAGTAGGTCGGAATGGAATGACTTCCAACAGGTTCCTATGTGATTCTTAATAAGTCTTGCACCCTGTCCCCAAGCTGAGAAAGAGCATTATGGTGGTTATTCCCCACAGGAGTTTGATTCTTGACGAGAAATATCTATGTCCCTAGTAAGGATTGTGGAAGAATTTCCCTAACCCCGACAGATTGGTACATTTCCTCAGCATGGTGATATCCCTATGCAGAGCTGATGTTTGATGTTCTAGTAGGCTATGCTGTATTTCTATCACTGGTGGATCTTTACCTTGTTTCCTTAAACTCAGTTGTGAAGATATTTTGTCCCCATTGTCGCTCCCCCGAAAAGACACCTGGTCAGATAGGGTACAGACGCGAACGGTCGGCGAAAGGAGGAAATGAAGTGAAGATGAATAGAGTCGCCAACTAGGCATTTTTATCCCGAAGGAAAGGT
Source organism: Lathyrus aphaca (assembly GCA_963966055.1). NCBI lineage: Eukaryota > Viridiplantae > Streptophyta > Magnoliopsida > Fabales > Fabaceae > Lathyrus > Lathyrus aphaca. The sequence goes on along the minus strand of OZ014520.1, from coordinate 227,398,722 downwards.
AATGCTTCATAAACCTAGAAAAAAAAGATGGATAAGATGGTTGCGAACCAGAGAAACCGAGAAAGGGGGTTGGTTACAACCTGGGAAGGTATTAGCACCCAGATTGTCCATCGTACTCGACGGGATCCACGCTTAAAAGATTGTGTTTAAAGGGGTAGTGTATGTGCTATCTGTGTGCAAAAGCTAAGAAAAGAATATACGAGTGTCAATGCAAAAAGGGTGAATGCTCAGGAACTGGGGCCTAGGAAAGGAATGCTTAAAGAGGGGGGGAGACACAGAGACTTTTGTTCGATAACAGTTAAGTTATGCCTATGTATCCTCTCGTGCAATGAGGAAGTCAGAACACTATAGTTCGACTCAAAGAGAATAAAAGATAAATTGACTGTGAACTGCTTGCTTGTCTATGCTCAAGTGTATGACTCGTCTGGCTCGAGTGCTAACTGTCTTGCATTAGACGGAAGAAGTAAGTTCTCGTTTATAAGTGAGTGTGGTGAGAAAAGAATCCCGAAGGAGACGGTTATTGTTTGTTTTTTGTGTTTTCAGTTTTGTTATTATTTTTGGTGTTTTGCATAAGTTAATGAGATTAAGCCTAAATCAAAAGCTGTAAACTCATTATATCCTCCCTGATTAGGGATAATGAGAATACTTAAGTATGAGATAAGCATTTCAACTTAATTGCCATGATCATGTAGGATTAAAATCATTAACCTACTTGTGATTATTTAGATGTTTTTTTTTGGGTTTTTGTTTAGTGTTAAGTAATGAGTTTAAGCCATAATCAAGGATTAGTGAACTCATTACACCATTCTAATAGAAGGATAATAGATGAGCACACTTAAGCTGAGGAAGATACCTCTATTTAATCCATGGTTAGGGATTAAATTCATGACAAAACAAGCCTTTATTAAATGGATTTTAATTAAGAGTGAGATTAAGAAATGAGTTTTATGATTGGTAAGACAACTTGAGGGGGACTTGTCCATTAAACACTAGGGTTAGTCCTTCTTAACCATAAGGGAAGAATTAGAACCCTAATGTAAGGCCCAAGTTACAAGTTAATGTCTTAGTGATTATTAAGTGGATTAATTAAGAGGTTTAAACAAATTAAGGGTTTAACACTTAGGATTAAAGTTATACACTCCATCCTAAGAGAAGGATGCAGGCATAACCCTAATTCCAAAGTCCTAAAACCTTAAAGGTTTAGTCTCTAATGATGAGATGAGAAGAGAGACACAAAGAAGACTCAAAGGTGAAAACTAAGGGAGAATAATCACAACCCTAATTATTATCAAGCTTGGATGTTCCTATGGTTTGTAAGGCTTGAGAAAGATCTTCAAGGAAGCCACCAATGGAAGAAGCAGAGGAAAGGAGGAAGAAGCAGAAGAGGTAAGTTACTTACTTCATTGAAGAAGATAAGTAACTTAGAGAAAGAAAGTGAGAGATGGACATGAATGAGCAATCCCACTCAAAGACAATGAAAAATGCAGAAAATATGCATATGAAGAAGATGAAGACAAATGAGAAGTGAAGGAAAATCCACTTCTCAAGTTACCTTACCACCTGAAAATGTTAGCATAAAATGCATAGGGAAAGGAATGAAATGGAATGATGCATATGCAAAAGTAAAAACCAAAATCAGAAGCATACACATGATGCAAATGATTCTATGACATGATGCAAGAGCATACAAAGTGTATATGGATGATCATACAAAGAATGAATGCAAATGGATGCATGCTTTGAAGTTTGAAAACACATGAAAGTTAATGAATTGAAATGACTGCAACACATGGAAAATGGATGAAGAAATAATCAAGAAAGATTCTAACATGTCTTAAGATGTCTAAGATGACACATGAATGCATGAAATGTCATAGAAAGTTCATGTATTGATGCATATGCAAGATGAATGCAAATGAAGATGTAAAACTAGGGTTTTATGGAAACATGAGATGCATATGATCAAAACAGAAGCAATTCACATGATAAAAATTTGCAAATGAGCTCAAACAAACTCTAACCCCATATGATATTACACCCCAAAGGATAAAGTCTAACTCTTAACCTAAAGAGAGTTCTGATTTTTCTAAGTTAACTAGGGTTTTAGGGTAATTCAAAAGGGAAAATGCAAATCAATTTGAAAATGAAAGATAAATTCATGACAAAAATATCCTAGAAACTACATGTTATATGGAAAACAATGCAAAAATAATCATCATCAAACCCTTCATGGTTAGGCAGAAAAGATTTTTCAAAGTTAGGGTTCTAAAAAGGGGATTTTATGAACCCTAAATTCAAAGAAAATGTCAAAGTAGGATCAAAACCAAAACGAAATTTGTATGAATGGTTTGACAATGTTTCTAAATGTCTTAAGATGCAATGTGATTTTTTTTGTGATTTTTAGAAAGCTAAATGGTATTTTAATTAATTAATTTCCATTAATTAATTAAAATAAACATTTAAATATTTTAAAAATTCTTTTTTAATGCAAAAAATAAAATAAAAATTGTTTTTGGATGGAGAAAAATATTTGAATCAGAAATGCAAAGTTTGAAAATTTTTGGGTGAGTTTTGATATTTTAAAATAATTATGCAAGAAAATACAATTTAAATGAAATAATAATCAATTTAAATAGAAAGTATGAGGATCCAATGGATGGGATTCAAAGCTGGGAGAAAAGTGTTGACTGGCACGCAGATCAAAGGTCAGCATTTAAACTGGCTTTTTTAATATTAATCCTAATTAATTAAATTAATTAAAAACAATTAGGGTTAAGTGAACTCATCCTGACCATCAAAACACACGCGAACCCCAGATCCAACGCTCCATATTCAAAGTTCATTAATTACCCAGATTAAACCTTAATCAAACTCAGGTGGCCAGAGAAGACTTCCGGTCGTCTTCTCCGGCGAGCTCCTCCCCTGAGCTTCTTCAAAACCCCACCCTAGACTCTCAAACTCTCCAGAAATGATCAACTTACTACCCTAAACAAGAATCTAACCCTAAAATTCATTTCTCATTCATCATTATCAAGATTCGAATCAAAACATAAAAATGACAAAACTTTCTGACAACCATGAAATACTCAATACGCAACCATTTTCAAAACCAACAAGTGCAGTGTGATCAGTGAAGCATATAGATCATTTCTATAACATAAAAAAAAAGTTCTGGAAAATTTGTTCTTGAGGTATACCTGAGATGAAGCTTTTCAGTTTGGCACTTTCTGGACCTCTCTCTTGTGCAAATAGCCTCCACTTGATCCCCTGATGATGTTTCAAGGCTTTGAATGAGTTTAGAATGGCTGGATTGAGAGGATGAACTCTTGCTGCACCAGAATCGTGTTTTTCTTTCAGGGGATTTCAAGCTTGTTTAATGGTTGGGAGAGGTTCTATTGATGATGGTGAGTTGAATGATGAAGTTTGTTTTGAGGTTTGAGGATTGTGCTGTGAGAATCGAAGAAAGGAAAGTCTTGAGTGATTTTGTGAAACTTGGTGTATGAGAGTGTTCAAGTTTGTGTGTGTTGTGTTATGGCTTGCTTTTGGTCCACATAACATGTCTCAATTGGCCAGAGAGTTGTTGTGGCTGCAACTGATTGGTATGGGTTCAATTGCAAAAAGTCAACAACTTGTGTACTTGAGGCATGGGATTGTGCAGAAGTTGCTTTATGGCATGTCTGGCCTCATCCTGAATCAAGGAGGTCCATGGAATTGAGATTATGCAGCTGGATGGCTTGGATGGAAAGGTTTCATAGGTTTTGCAAGACTTTGCAATTTTGCCCCCTTTGAGAAATCTTGTGATGCAAGGAATGAAAACAAGTGATTCCTTGGGCAATTCTGATCACAATGCATTTTAATATTTTTGTATGATGCTTAGAGATGCATTAGAGGTCACAAAATGGTTTGTCATGTGAAATTGCAAAAATCCCTCTTTGGTGTGAAAGTGAAAATTATGTGATTTTTGCCAACTTTGCAAGGCCATAACTTGAGTTCCATAATGAATTAAAACATATTCTTGTACTTTTTGAAAAGGGAATGATCCAATCTACAACTTTCATGACCAACAATTTTTCATTTGAAGCATTTTTGGTTGAGAAAGAGGAGGTTGAAAAACTTTCCCAAAATGGAAAGTTTCCATTGCAAGTCATTTCCATTTTTGGCAACTTTTGGTTTAGCTCAAATTTCTTCAATTTTGTGAACTTCCAAGCAGTTAAATGATCAAATAAAGATCATATAACCTCAATTTGATGACAATACCCCTTTGGTTCTAATGTTGGGGGCCTCAGATGCCCTGATTTTGCTCTAACATGCTCAAGAAGTTACCTAATGAACAAATGACTTCCACAATGAATTTCTTCATCAAACTTGGTAAACATGATCCTTATAAAATCTTAAGAACATTAGAAACAAGAATGGCCCAAAAATTTGGAGTTAAGGCCACTGAAACCAAAACTCTAATTTTGGGCATCTGTGTAGTGAAAACCCTAGCTCTGCTTCCATGCTTTCCCAGTTCTTGTGATTTCTTGACTTCTTTGAAATTTGAGAGATATAATATGATGATTGAACACACATGGACCCTCTTGGAATGCTTGGAGGCCTTTGGAGTGGCTCAGATGGATCCTTGGATTGCTCATATCACAAACCCTAGATGCAGATGAACTTGAACTATGCAGATGAAACAAATATGCAATGTGATGTGGTATGCTTATGCTTATGCACATATGAAAGATCACAAGCCATGGTGTGAAATGAGTGAGGGCAAATTTGGGGTGTTTACAGCTTCCCCTATTCAAACATGAGTTAGCTGTGCTGGGTGTAAGCGCCTGGCTTATCAGACAAACAAGATAACTTGTGGTTGAATACCAAAGACAGTCCAAAATTTCCCGTTGGGGGAGAAGAAGAAAAGGGATATAAATTGTAAAAGAAAGTGTAGCATGATTTATCAAATGAAAGCGATGGAGGACGACCATCGAGCAGAGGACGACTGCTGGGGATAAAGCAATGACGGGACGTCCGACATGCTGGGGAAATAAAGAGATCATGATGGGGACGGCCATCAAGAAAAGTAACAAGGTTCTCTGGGGATTAAAGTAAAGGCAACAATAGGGACGACCATCAGGTTTGCAAAGTAAAGTAAACAAAGATGGGGACGGCCATCGGTTCAAAGAATAAATGAAATAACGATGAGGGGCGGTCATCAATGGTGAAGGACGATCACCTAGCAGGGGACGACTACTCTTTATCACGACATAAGACGAATGTCGGATAGAAAAGTTCAACGATGGGGACGGCCATCGGATAAGCATGATGAAGGACGATCATCAAGAGGTGAAGGACGATCACCTAGCAGGGTATGGATGCTCTCGGGGTTTATCGCGACATAGGACGAATTCCGGATCACAAGGTCAACGATGGGGACGGCCATCAGATAAAATGATGAAGGACGATCATCAAAAGGTGAAGGACGATCACCTAGCAGGGGACGGCTGCTACAATATCACGACATAGGACGAATGTCGGATAGAAAGGGGTTCCAATAATGGAGACTCCACTGGGGAAAGGATGAGGGACGGTCATCCAAAGGTGAAGGATGATCACCTGGCAGGGTATGGCTGCCGAAAGTATCACGACATAGGACGAATGTCGGATAGAAGAAAAGTTGTTCTGTTGGCGACTTACTGGGGAATAGTAAACACAGACGAATGCTTACGCCTAAGAAAAATAAAAGGTATAAGTGTTTTGACGCTGTGTATAGATTAAAGATGCGGACGAGCATCCTTAAGACCATGATACGGACGAGTATTGGTAGAAACAAACACTGACGCATGTTCAGAGATGATGGTACGGACGAGTACCAACTGGTTAACAAAGAACACGGACGAGTGTCGAATCTGTGGGGGGAATGAATATATATATATATATATATATAAGATACGGGCGAGTATCTGTATAAGTATGAGTGAGTATTGGTTTGTTGATGAAGTATGAGCAAGACACAGACGAGTGTTCGACTTGCTGGGGAAAGGTGACACGGACGAGTGTCAGAAGAATGTATAAAACAGGAATTTGTATTGGAGAGTGCAAAGGGGACGCTTTGGCGTTTGTGAGCTTTTATATACATTGTTGATGAGATATTGAGGGTATTTGTAGGTGACTAGCTCGAGCCTGGCTAGTGATCATGCAAATGTTTGATTTTTTTGCCGTAATGCTCCGTATTAGACGGAATGCTACGCTCTGTGGGAAAAATGATGCGAATGCTATGATTATGCAAAGGGAAACCGATCCGGGATTTGGATCCCACTGAAGATTGGATCTCTGGCTGATCTGCTTGGAGGAGCATCCCAGCTGGGGAAGATCATTGGTAGATCTGTTAAGATATACAGCTCTGCCAGGGGAAATAGATCATTGGTAGACCTATCCTGTAAGGAGAAGCCCAGCTGGGGAGAAAGAAGCTTTCGTCACTTTGTTGTGTGAGAGTTTCAGGCATTGCTCTTCTGGGGAGAGGTTAGAACGTCTGCGGGGAGATAGCTCTTTTATCTTTGAGAGACCTGGCACTCTGTTTGGGGAAAGAAAAGATCACTGAACGATCTTCCTAGAGAACTCTGTGGGGATCCCGGCTGGGGAAGCTTCTGTTGAATAGACTTATGTCGGGGATGAGGAGGCTTTGACAACTCCGCTGGGGAAAAGCATTCCAGATGCTGCTTGGAGGATGTATGCTGGGGAAGTGTTGCTTGGCATGCCCCATGCTGCATATTGAATACCTGCAACCTGTTAAGACAAAGAGATACGCAAGAATCCTGAGGTATCCCTTACTAGATTCCGTCATAGGAGTTAGATATTTCTGAAAGTAAATATATTTCCTACAAGCATTTGATCAAGGATGGCTCATTTGCTTCATGCAAATATTATATCATGGATATTGGACGTTTTGCAAACGAAACAAAAATGTTCAAAATGAGGTGTGACTAAAAATCTGATTTTATTAATCTGGGTGCCCTGAATTGGAAAATACAGTCAAAGAAACAAATACCCTGGAATGAGGAGATTGTTACAAATTGAAAAAGTAAAAGTGCTGGCAACCTTGACGACGCTCCGGTGAGCTTCCTTTGCTATGACCCGTATGACCTCGATGCTCTTCTTATCTTGCTTTCTGAAGAAGATTGATTCTGACTGATGCTTTATCCTTTCGAAGCTTACCGTGTTGTGAGTGATACAGACGAATTTAGAATACAATTGTTCGCTCATTCCCTGATTTTGCGTGGATCGCCCTTTCGGGTTTTCAATCCACCAGGATACCCATTTTTGCCTGAGCTGTCCAATGCGGCTTTTCAGCTCAGCGGGTGTACACTTTTTTTTATTTCCCTTATTTTTGCTCGAGTCTTTTATTCTGTTTTCGACTCGCCGGGATGCCCTATTTTTGCCTGGACTTACATTCGGTTTTTATGTCCAGCGGGTCATTTTATGCGAAGTATTTTTTAACTGCATCTAAATTCACAGGGGATAAGAAATTTTCACCATCCATAGTAGTGAGCATCAGTGCTCCACCAGAGAAAACCTTCTTTACTATGAACGGACCATCGTAATTTGGATTCCACTTGCCCCTGTGGTCTGTATGAGGAGGAAGGAGTCTTTTTAGCACAAGATCTCCTACTTGGTATTCTCGAAGCCTGGCTTTTTGATCGAAGGCTTTCTTCATCCTTTTCTGATATAACTGCCCATGAAAGATTGCAGCTAATCTCTTTTCTTCGATCAGATTCAGTTGATTATACCAAGAACGGACCCATTCTGCTTCATTCAGCTTGACATCCATCAGTACCCGTAAGGAGGGTAGTTCAACTTCAACAGGCAGGACAACTTCCATACCATATACAAGCTGATAAGGTGTTGCCCGAGTAGATGTTCTGATTGAGGTGCGATACCCATGCGAGGAAAATGGTAGCATCTCATGCCATTCCTTATATGTGACCACCATTTTCTGCACAATCTTCTTGATGTTTTTGTTAGCCGCCTCAACAACGCCATTCATCTTTGGCATGTAAGGAGAAGAGTTGTGATGTTGAATTTTGAAGTCCCGACACACTTCTGACATCATTTTGTTGTTCAAATTGGAACAATTATCAGTAATGATTCACTCGGGTACTCCATATCGACAAATGATGTCTCTTTTCAGGAATCTGGCTACCACTTGTCTGGTGATGTTTGCATACGAAGCTGCTTCAACCCATTTGGTGAAATAATCAATGGCTACCAGGATGAATCTGTGACCATTTGAAGCAGTTGGTTCGATCTTTCCAATCATGTCAATGCCCCATATAGAAAAGGGCTAAGGTGAAGACATTACATTTAAAGGATTTGGAGGCACATGCACCTTGTCTGCATAAATCTGGCATTTATGACACTTTCTGGCATAGGAACAACAGTCTGCATCCGTTGTGATCCAGTAGTAACCTGATCTTAACAATTTCTTAGCCATTGCATGTCCTCCAGCATGGGTACCGAAAGATCCTTCATGCACCTCGTGCATCAGCAAGTCTGCTTCTTTCTTATCAACACATCTGAGAAGAACCATGTCAAAGTTTCGCTTGTATAATGAACTATAGACATTAAGGAAGAAACTACCGGCCAGCCTTCTTAATGTCTTCTTATCATTTGATGATGCCCCAGGTGGGTATGTTTGATCCTCTAAGAAGCATTTGATGTCATGGAACCAAGGCTTGTCGTCTTTAGCAATGTCCACGGAGAATACGTATGCTGGTCGGTCTAATCTGGATATAGAAATCCGAGGCACAAAATTGGCATTTTGAACCTTGATCATGGAGGAAATGGTAGCCAAAGCATCTGCGAACTGATTTTCGTCCCGAGGGATGTACTCATGTTTGACTGTTGTGAAGAAAGTCAATAATCTCCTCGTATAGTCACGGTATGGGATCAGATGCTCTTGGTGAGTGTACCATTTGTCGTTGGTCTGATTGATTACCAAAGCTGAATCTCCGAATACAGTTAACGTCTTGATCCTAAGGTCAATGGCTTCCTCAAGACCCATGATATAGGTTTCATATTCAGCTTCGTTGTTAGTGCAGGCAAAGGTGAGTTTTGCCGAGAAAGGCATATGAACCCCCTTAGGTGTAATGAGCACTGCACCAACCCCACGTCCATTCATATTGACAGCCCCATCAAACATCATTGTCCACTCTTCTTCTGGGTCAGGCCCTTCAGTGTGAACGGGCTCTTCATGATCTTTTGCTGTTAGGAACATGATATCATCATCAGGAAAGTCAAATCTCATGGGCTGGTAATCATCAATGGGTTGCTCAGCTAGATAGTCAGACAGTACACTACCCTTGATGGCCTTTTGAGACGTGTACTGAATATCATACTCTGTCAGAATCATTTGCCATCTTGCAACCCTTCCGATAAGTGTTGGCTTCTCAAATATGTACTTGACGGGGTCCATCTTTGAAATCAACAAGGTAGTGTGAGTCAACATATACTGTCTTAGTCGGCGAGCAGCCCACGCTAAAGCGCATCAAGTTTTCTCGAGCAGTGAATATCGTTGTTCACAGTCGGTAAACTTTTTGCTTAGGTAGTATATTGCATACTCTTTTCGACCAGACTCGTCATACTGGCCCAACACACACCCCATTAATCCTTCTAATACTTCCAGGTACATTATTAGAGGTCTTCCTTCAACTGGAGGCATAAGAATTGGAGGTTCTTGTAAGTACTCCTTGATTTTGTCAAAAGCCTTCTGACAATCTTCGATCCACCTGACTGTTTATTACTTTCTTAACATTTAAATAGGGGCTCACAGGTTGCAGTGAGATGAGATATGAACCTAGAAATGTAGTTCAATCTACCTAAGAACCCCCTAACTTCCTTTTCAGTTCTAGGTGCAGGCATCTCTTGAATGGCTTTGACTTTGTCAGGATCAACTTCAATTCCTTTTTCACTCACGATGAATCCCAATAGTTTACCGGAACGTACCCCGAATGTGCATTTATTGGGGTTTAGCTTGAGCTGATACTTTCTCAGACGCTTGAACAACTTCAGCAGATTTACCAGATGGTCTTCTTCAGTGAGGGACTTGGCAATCATGTCATCCACGTAACATTCAATTTCCTTGTGGATCATATCATGTAATAATGCCACCATAGCCCATTGATAAGTAGCGTCGTCATTCTTTAGTCCAAAAGGCATTACCTTATAACAAAATATGCCCCAAGGTGTAATGAAGGTTGTCTTCTCCATGTCTTCGGGTGACATTCTGATCTAATTATACCTTGAAAAACCGTCCATGAAGGAAAACACCGAGAACTGAGCTGTGTTGTCGACCAATACATCAATGTGAGGTAATGGGAAATCATCCTTCGGGCTAGCTCTGTTCAGATCCCGGTAACCCACACACATCCGTACTTTGCCATCCTTCTTAGGTACTGGTACAATATTAGCGACCCATGGCGGGTAACTAGTTACAGCAAGGAAACCGGCGTCCCACTGTTTTTGTACTTCTTCCTTAATCTTCATGGCCATATATGGATGAGTACGGCGTAGCTTCTGTTTCACTGGAGGGCAATCTTCTTTCAAGGGCAGCTTGTGCATAACAATATCCGTGTTCAGACCTGGCATGTCTTGATAGGACCAAGCAAAGACGTCGACGTACTCTCGAAGCATATCAATAAGCTATTCTTTCACTGAAGCCTGCAGACTGGCCCCAATCTTCACTTCTTTCAAATCCTCTTCGGTGCCAAGATTAATTGTTTCCACCTCCTCCTGATGAGGGGTAATCACTTTCTCTTCTTGCCTCAACAACCTGGCTAACTCTTCAGGTAACTCATAGTCTTCTTCAACCCCTTCATCAGCTTGATTAATTGGATTGTCGAAGTTATACAAGGTCATAACAGTGCTGTTGTCGATGCAATATGGAGGATAATCTCTGCAAGGGCTGAGATTTGTTCGTTTTAGTGATCAATTTTAATCTTGTTTAGAAAAAGTGAAAATGAAGTTATTATTTTGAAAACATTGTCATTTTATTTTTTTGTACAAAAGTGAAAAATGAAAAGACAGTGAGCGAAAAAGAGACTCGTTTGCAAAATATGTCCGATATTCATTGATTAATCCATTTACACAAAATTACAATATGGCCCTATTACAAAATGGGTCCTGACACCTTGGGCAAGATGCAGGATTTGATGCATGCTAAAAAAAGACAGGAAATAATAATTACTCTGCAGGAGCAACCCTTATAATTTCCTGGGAAGACCAGTTAAGGACTTGGCACCCCAGGATCCTTGGACGTATCCAGCTTTCCAGGTTGCGGTCGTTTTCCGCCTCGTCTTCCAGGTTGTCAACAACATCTGGGGTGAGCATCCCCCACTGATGAACTTGGGCTCCTTTGCAGCCTCTGATTGATCTTGTCGGAATGGTTTGTAACCCAAACCGAATCTATCTTCCTTCTTCTCCACTAGAAGCAGCTTACCCCAGCCTTGGGCATTACCATCTTCAACAACCTTCCGGGCTTGTTGATAGGAGACAATTGAAGTACCCATCCTATATTCCTGGGATGCAGAAAATACTTCAGTTGTCGCCTCATTGACATTCAGGGCCTCAAACCCTTGGCTCATAGTTTCATGGATTTCACCATCCATCTCAATATACTTGTATGTAGCCAGATGGCTAACAAATATGTCTTCCTCAGCACAGATGGTGATAATCTATCCTTCCCACTCATATTTCAGTTTCTGGTGAAGGGTCGACGTTACTGCGCCTACGGCGTGAATCCATGGTCGACCTAACAAACAGTTGTAGGCCGGTTGTATGTCCATCACATAGAAAGTGGTCTTAAAGACCTGTGGACCGATTATCACTGGAAGCTCCACCTCTCCAAGAACATATCTTTTGGAGCCATCAAAAGCCCTGAACACAAGGTTGCTTGGCCGAAGAGCTATTCCATCATATTCGAGCTTGACAAGAGCCTTCTTGGGTAAGACATTGAGTGAGGACCTAGTGTCTACAAGAACATGAGATAGTACAACTCCTTTGCACTCCAGGGTTATGTGCAGAGCTTTGTTGTGGTGACGTCTTTTTGTTGTCAAATCAGCATCAATGAAACCTAGCCCATGGCTAGTATTGACATTTGACACAAATGTTTCAAGCTGATTCACTATGATCTCTTCTGGCACGTAGGCAGCGTGCAGAACTTTGAGTAGTGCATCCCGATGGGCTTCGGAACACAACAGCAGAGATAAGATAGAGATCTTTGAAGGAGTCTGGTGGAGCTGGTCCACAACTTTATAGTCACTTCTTTTAATTATCCTCATAAATTCATCCACATCCTGATCAAAGGATGATTTATGAGTCTCTTTTGGTGCAGATTCTTCAGGTATCACACTCTTCCCTTTGGCTTTGGCAACAGCCTCTACCTCAGTATTGTTTCTATGAGCTTGTAACGCGAAGAGACGTCCGCTTCGGGTGAAGCCTCTGCCTCCCCCGACATTATCCACTTGGGGAGTAATAACTGGAGAATCAAGAAGGACTTTCTCTCCGTTGCAGTAAAGGTCAGCACCATAATGCCATGGTATAGCTCTGTCTTTATCATATGGAATTGGCTTGGGCACCGTGATAGTGACTGGGCTCACTACAACAGAAGTTGGAACCATAATTGTTTGTGGGTCATAGAAGATAGTGACAGGACTTCTGGTGGATTTTGGTGGTGGTGAATTGAAGTTTGGTTGAAACTGTTATTGAGATTGTTGAAAGTTGCTGGAGTTTGGGACCGTTGTCGGGTCATAATAAATTGTAACTGTGGAGACATCGTTGTTGGTGGTTGCTGGTGTTGTAGAAGGAGATGAAATGGAACTGTTGTTTGTTGAAGTGATGAATGAAATGGTTGCTGAAGTTGTAGATGAATCGGTAGGAACAATGGTTGTTGCAGTTGTAGAAAAATCAATAGGAACAATGGTTATTGCAGTTGTAGAAGAATCACTTGTTGTTGATAAAAGAGTTGCTTGTGTTGTAGAAGCGGTTGTTGTAATTTGCAGAATGCCTTATTTGATCAAGCCATTAATTCCACTCCTCAAGCTTGCACACCCGTTCTCGGAAAACTTGCAAGATTCACAACAAGCCTCACAACCTGGATACACTTGGCATTTCAAAAGCTGGGCTTTAACCTCTGCCAGAGGTGTCTGAATACTTGCAATATCTTCTATTAAACTCATGGGTGAGCCTTCTTCTATAGCATTAATCCTTGGCCCATTGTGGCTCGACATAGGATTTTTTATGACATTGGGAGGTGGTGTAAAGTTCAGGGCCTTTGAATCTACCAGATCCTGGACCTTCATATGCAGGGCTCTGCATTTTTCCGTAGAGTGACCAGGTTCTTTGGAATGAAAAGCACACCTAGCGTTGATATCGTAGTTTTTCGGAAGGTTCTGAGGATCAGGTGGAGCTAATGTCCTCAACTCAACAAGATTGAGCTTTAGGAGTTGTGGTAGCAGTGTAACATATGGCATTGGAATGGGGTCAATCACTCTGTTAATCTAAGATGGCCGCTGTTGAAAAGGGCGTTGTTGTTGATTGTTGTTATTATTGTTATAAGATCTCTATTGAGGAAACTGTTGTTGTTGCGGAAAGTGTTGTGGTTGTTGAGTATACTGAGGAGGTGGAGTAGGGATAGTAACAGCATCAACTGTTCTGGGCAGGTATTGGGGTCTCCCTCTTCCCATGTGTATAGAGTTTGTCTCACCAGATCTACGGGGCCCAACAAATGGCTTCCTTGCACTACTTGAATTGGTACCATTGTCGGAGATCTTTCCCATTTTCAGTAAGCTCTCAATTCTTTCCCCTGCTATCACCACGTCTGCAAAGCTGGTGGAAGAAAATGCGGCCAATCTGTCAATATACGTACCCTGGAGAGTATTCATGAACATGTATGCCATCTCCCTTTCTGACATACGGGGTTAAACTGAAGTAGCCAGTTGCCTCCACCTTTGGGCATACTCTCTAAAGCTTTCACGGGAAGACTGAGACATTCCCATCAGAAGGGTCCTGTTTGGAGCCATGTCCAGGTTGTATTGATACTGACGGATGAAAGCTTCAGCCAAGTCTTTCCAGTTTCTTACTGTGGCTCTGGTCAAGTGGGAGTACCATTCTCGGGATGCCCCTGTCAAGCTATCCTCGAAGTAAAACATCCACAGCTTCTCGTCCATGGTGTATGCTTTTAATCTTCCCAAGAATGACTGAAGGTGGGTGCGTGGGCAGGATATTCCATTATATCTTTCAAAACATGGGGGTTTGAACTTGTGAGGAATTCTCACCCTTTCCACCAATCCCATGTCCATGACATCAAAACCTAGAGAGTTTTGGGATTCAAGAGACCTCAGCTTCTCTGCAATTTCATCCAACCGACGGTCATAAACTTCGTCTCCAGCCCCGACCACAGTAAACTGCTCTTCTTGAGGATCTTCCTGCAAGGCCCTTCCTCCAGCAGTGTTACCCTGAGTATTCCTTATGGCATTGATTTATGGGTTCAGATGTGGTCCAAATTCTGGTGGATCAGTGTAAGGCTGCACGTGATCATTGTTACTGGTACCTCCTGTACCTGGATGGTGTTCTTCAGGAGTTTGTCTCTCAACCAACTCCCTTAGTCTCTCCTGGCTCTGAGCTAGACCAGTCATCACTGTCATGAATTGAGTCATCTGATTTCTCATCTCAACCCTTTCATTGGCCATCTGGGCCATCACTTCATTCAAGTCTTGTTGGACTTGATCCATCTGTAGTCCCGGAAGGTTGTTTCTTGTCGGGTACCGGTGTATTCTGTTGACAGGGAACACTCTTCTGCGAGCAATGTTTCCTGAAACCACAACAAAGTGAGAAACAACAACAAACAAAAACCTACAAAACAAAGAAAATGTTAGTATGCAATGCAAGATGCCTATTTGTCTTCCAAGGGTATCCGGTTTGGTTCTTTGGTTTTGACCTTTCCAGACCTCGAGGAAATGCTGATGATGTTGAGAGATTAAGCCCACCAATAATACAAACCATATATATATATATATATATATATATATATATTACAAAGAGTGAAGATACATAGTTTGATTACAATACATTCCCATGGTGGGTCAAAATACATCAACAAGAAGAAAATAAAATCAAAATGAAGTACAAACAAAAAGAGTCAAGCATCCAACCCAAAGTCATCTTCTCTGACTTCCTTCAGGAGGGCCTCAGTCACTGGACCAACCGGGTGCTCTGTGATAGTCCTGATGAGGAGGTTCCTGGTAGCAATGGCATTGGTCAACTTCTTATGCTTATCCTGATCCTTTGACCTCTTCAACCCCTCCCGGAGTTTCAATTCAGATATCTCTTTTTGTGTTGCTATCAAGGATGCCTGATGCTTCTTCACACTAGCCTCCAATTGTTCTATCTTAGCTTGGGTCCTCTGATCCTCTTGTGCACAGGTCTCAGTAATCCTGATCCACCTAGCCTAGCTCTCCTCTAGATAATGCTCTGCTCTAGCCTTCTGAGTCTTTGCTTCCTTGCAAGCATTCTTCAGTACTAACTCTCCTGCTCTAGCCTTCCTGATGTAGTCATTCGTCTTCTCAATCTTGGTCAAGTGCTCAATCCTGAGCCTCTCCAACCTCTCATTGTCTAAACGGCTGTCATTCCTCTCCCAGAGGGTCTTCTTCAAGGCTTCAGAGAGTTGAGTATTCCTCTCTTTCAGTTTCTCAAACTCTTCCAAACTGACAGTAGCTGCAGGTTGCACTATTGAAGGTCCAGGTACATCTTCCAAGGTGAATGGCATCCGGGTGATCTGTGCCCTGGTACAAGACCAATCAAGATACTGTGCTGAAGCTATATTGTTGCATTTGCCAAGGATGGCTATTCCCTTAGTTTGAATGTTGTCCCAAGCCCAGGAAGCATGTCTGACACCAGCAGAGTTATGCTGGATTTGACAATAGAGGGTCTCAGTCAAGTCTTTCCCTCTGAGAGGATGAACCAAAGCATATCATAACTGTCTCTTAAAAAGAAAAGGGTTGTAGTTGATGCAACCTCTTACTCCAATCAAAGGCACATTAGGATACTGCCCACAACTAGTAATGATGTCCTTGCCCTTGGTGCTCTGAGTGCACCATCTGATGTCTTCTGATGTTAAGGCAATCAATCTCTTAGCCCAGTTCTTTGGCTGATGAGGGTTCAGGAAAGTATTTGACTTTGGCAAATGTCTTAACAACCAACAGTAATAGAGGGGAGCACAACATCTGACTAGTCTTCCTCTTTGCTTCTCATTCCTCTGGTGTATTGAATAGTAGAAGTCTCAGAGCAAGGTAGGAACTGGGTTCCTCAGTAAGAATAGGTGAATGGCATTCTTGCTTACAAACTTTGGCTCGTCTGCAAACAAGATAACTCCATATATGCTGAAGGCTAAGAGTGCACAAACAACATCCCACTTTCCTGCTGCAGCATGCAGGGTGGCCTGGGAGATCAAGAAGTCCAAGTGAAGGCTTGGAACTCCAGCCTTGGTGGTCATGTTTTGATCAATAAGGGCAGGCTCCAAATGCAATGCCTTAGCTATGTCTTCATTCTTGGGAGCAACCATCTCAGGGTTGAAAGGAATCCCTCTCCTGATAGGAACTCCTAACAACATGGAAAATTCTTCTAGCAGAGGTCCCAACTGGAAATCAGGGAATGTGAAGCATCTGAGAGGAGGATCATAAAACTGCAAGCAAGTATGGATCATGCTCCTCTAGGATGCATCCAGGTCCATGATCATGTCCAATATGCCCCCATAATGTTCCCTGAATAGTGGGACATGATCAGGAGTAATGAGAGACTGGATCTGTCTGATGCCTATCAGTGTGGGCTCAAAGAAGTGGTATGTGACGTTGCTCTTCCTGGACGTGTCCATGCTGATAATGGATGTTGGTGAAGAAGCTAAGATAAATCCTGATGAAGGTAACTGCTGAAGACTGATGAAGATAATTGGAGGAGAGTCTCTGACAAACTGATGAAGGTGCTGGAGAAGATAACTGAAGAAGTCTGAGCAGCAGAATGGGTCAAAACCAAACCAAATATAATAAGGTGGATACCCTATAACACAAATAGGAAAATGTTAAATAATGCAAAAATGATGTATGCAAAATGATATGCAAAGGGTTTGTGATCAAGTTCTGGATTTGTTTATCTGCCTTGATTGGGTCCATGTGTTCATAAGTCCGGATGGAGGCTTAGAAAACCAGTAACCAGGTGGGGGACTCAAATAAAGAGTCACAAGTCCAGGGTAATCACAAGAACTGTCCAAAGTGATGCATTCTTAAAACAATATTAGTAACCAGGGTATGATGAGGCCAAGGGTTCCTGCAAACCTGTAAACATCCCAACCCCCTCACATGTATTGTTCTAGAACAAGGATCCTCAGACTTGGATCAGTATGAGAAGTGTAAACACTTCTAACCCGGAGGTACAATGTTTACAATAACCATAAAAGATCCTCCTCTAATTCACCTCAGATGCTGAAGGTCATAAAAGGTCATCCAGACTTAGCAGGCTCCCCAGATAGCCCTAGTACTACAGGAAATTCGTAGCACAGAGTTCTCAAGAAGAAACCCATGTCTGAACCGTGTTTCATATTCCCGCACCAGACTGAAATGGAATGAGAAAGAATATGAAGCCACTCTAGCCTATGTGTCACTCAGGTCCTCGGTATAGGACCTTAATCACTCAATGATCCCCCACCCACCAAGGAAACAACAGATCCATCATATGATAATGACAGTGTGAAATGCATAAAACTGTAAAAGAAAGCAATAAATAAAGCTGTACAGAAAGCAATAAATAAAGCAATAAATAAGCACAAGTAGCACATAACACCCCCGTAACACAAATCAAGCAAGCGCTAGGAAGAACCCACAAAAAGAACCAGAAGCCCTAGTTGCAATATAAGGGTCCCCAGCAGAGTCTCCAAGTTGTCGCTCCCCCGAAAAGACACCTGGTCAGATAGGGTACAGACGTGAACGGTCGGCGAAAGGAGGAAATGAAGTGAAGATGAATAGAGTCGCCAGCTAGGCATTTTTATCCCGAAGGAAAGGTAATGCTTCATAAACCTAGAAAAAAAAGATGGATAAGACGGTTGCGAACCAGAGAAACTGAGAAAGGGGGTTGGTTACAACCTGGGAAGGTATTAACACCCAGATTGTCCGTCGCACTCGAAGGGTTCCCCGCTTAGAAGATTGTGTTTAAAGGGGTAGTGTATGTGCTATCTGTGTGCAAAAGCTAAGAAAAGAATATACGAGTGTTAGTGCAAAAAGGATGAATGCTCAGGAACTGGGGATTAGGAAAAGAATGCTGAAAGGGGCGGGAAGACACAAAGACTTTTGTTCGATAACAGTTAAGTTTTGCCTACGTATCCTCTCGTGCAATGAGGAAGTCAGAACACCGTAGTTCGACTCAAAGAGACTGAAAGATAAATTGACTGTGAACTGCTTGCTTGTCTATGCTCATGTGTATGACTTGTCTGGCTCGAGTGCTAACTGTCTTGCATTAGATGGAAGAAGAAAGTTCTCGTTTATGAGTGAGTGTGATGAGAAAAGAATCCTGAAGGAGATGGTTATTGTTTGTTTTTTGTGTTTTCAGTTTTGTTTTTGTTTTTGGAGTTTTGCCTAAGTTAATGAGCTTAAGCCTAAATCAAAAGCTGTAAACTCATTATTCCTCCCTGATTAGGGATAATGAGAATACTTAAGTATGAGATAAGCATCTCAACTTAATTGCCAAATGATGTAGGATTAAAATCATTAACCTACTTGTGATTATTTAGATGTTTTTTTTTGGGTTTTTTGTTTAGTGTTAAGTAATGATTTTAAGCCATAATAAAGGATTAGTGAACTCATTACACCATTCTAATAGAAGGATAATAGATGAGCACACTTAAGCTGAGGAAGATACCTCAACTTAATCCATGGTTAGGGATTAAATTCATGACAAAACAAGCCTTTATTAAATGGATTTTAATTAAGAGTGAGATTAAGAAATGAGTTTTATGATTGGTAAGACAACTTGAGGGGGACTTGTCCATTAAACACTAGGGTTAGTCCTTCTTAACCATAAGGGAAGAATTATAACCCTAATGTAAGGCCCAAGTTACAAGTTAATGTCTTAGTGATTATTAAGTGGATTAATTAAGAGGTTTAAACAAATTAAGGGTTTAACACTTAGGATTAAAGTTATACACTCCATCCTAAGAGAAGGATGCAGGCATAACCCTAATTCCAAAGTCCTAAAACCTTAAAGGTTTAGTCTCTAATGATGAGATAAGAAGAGAGACACAAAGAAGACTCAAAGGTGAAAACTAAGGGGGACTAATCACAACCCTAATTATTATCAATCTTGGATGTTCCTATGGTTTGTAAGGCTTGAGAAAGATCTTCAAGGAAGCCACCAATGGAAGAAGCAGAGGAAAGGAGGAAGAAGCAGAAGAGGTAAGTTACTTACTTCATTGAAGAAGATAAGTCACTTAGAGAAAGAAAGTGAGAGATGGACATGAATGAGCAAGCCCACTCAAATACAATGAAAAATGCAGCAAATATGCATATGAAGAAGATGAAGAGAAATGAGAAGTGAAGGCAAATCCACTTCTCAAGTTACCTTACCACCTGAAAATGTTAGCATAAAATGCATAGGGAAAGGAATGAAATGGAATGATGCATATACAAAAGTAAAAACCAAAATCAGAAGCATACACATGATGCAAATGATGTTATGACATGATGCAAGAGCATACAAAGTGTATATGGATGATCATACAAAGAATGAATGCAAATGGATGCATGCTTTGAAGTTTGAAAACACATGAAAGTTAATGAATTGAAATGACTACAACACAAGGAAAATGGATGAAGAAATGATCAAGCAAGATTCTAACATGTCTTAAGATGTCTAAGATGACACATGAATGCATGAAATGTCATGGAAAGTTCATGTATTGATGCATATGCAAGATGAATGCAAATGAAGATGTAAAACTAGGGTTTTATGGAAACATGAGATGCATATGATCAAAACAGAAGCAATTCACATGATAAAATTTTTAAAATGAGCTCAAACAAACCCTAACCCCATATGATATTACACCCCAAAGGAGAAAGTCTAACTCTTAACCTAAAGAGAGTTCTGATTTTTCTAAGTTAACTAGGGTTTTAGGGTACTTCAAAAGGGAAAATGCAAATCAATTTGAAAATGAAAGATAAATTCATGACAAAAATATCATAGAAACTACATGTTATATGGAAAACAATGCAAAAATAATCATCATCAAACCCTTCATGGTTAGGCAGAAAAGATTTTTCAAAGTTAGGGTTCTAAAAAGGGGATTTTATGAACCCTAAATTCAAAGAAAATGTCAAAGTAGGATCAAAACCAAAACGAAATTTGTATGAATGGTTTGACAATGTTTCTAAATGTCTGAAGATAAAATATGAATTTTTTTGTGATTTTTAGAAACCTAAATGGTATTTTAATTAATTAATTTCCATTAATTAATTAATATAAACATTTAAATATTTTAAAAATGCTTTTTTAATGCAAAAAATAAAATAAAAATTGTTTTTGGATGGAGAAAAATATTTGAATCAGAAATGCAAAGTTTGAAAATTTTTGGGTGAGTTTTGATATTTTAAAATAATTATGAAAGAAAATACAATTTAAATGAAATAAAAATCAATTTAAATAGAAAGTATGAGGATCCAATGGATGGGATTCAAAGCTGAGAGAAAAGTGTTGACTGGCGCGCAGATCAAAGGTCAGCATGTAAACTGGCTTTTTTAATATTAATCCTAATTAATTAAATTAATTAAAAACAATTAGGGTTAAGTGAACTCATCCTGACCATCAAAACACGCGCAAACCCCAGATCCAACGCTCCACATTCAAAGTTCATTAATTGCCCAGATTAAACCCTAATCAAACTCAGGTGGCCGGAGAAGACTTCCGGTCGTCTTCTCCGGCGAGCTCCTCCCCTGAGCTTCTTCAAAACCCCACCCCAGACTCTCAAACTCTCTATAAATGATCAACTCACTACCCTAAACAAGAATCTAACCCTAAAATTCATTTCTCATTCATCATTATCAAGATTCGAATCAAAACATAAAAATGACAAAACTTTCAGACAACCATGAAATACTCAATACGCAACCATTTTCAAAACCAACAAGTGTAGTGTGATCAGTGAAGCATATATATCATTTCTATAACATAAAAAACAAGTTCTGGAAAATTTGTTCTTGAGGTATATCTGAGATGAAGTTTTTCAGTTTGGAATTTTCTGGACCTCTCTCTTGTGCAAATAGCGTCCACTTGATCCCCTGATGATGTTGCAAGGCTTTGAATGAGTTTAGAATGGCTGGATTGAGAGGATGAACTCTTGCTGCACCAAAATCGTGTTTTGCTTTCAGGGGCTTTCAGGCTTGTTTAATGGTTGGGAGAGGTTCTATTGATGAAGGTGAGTTGAATGATGAAGTTTGTTTTGAGGTTTGAGGCTTGTGCTGTGAGAATCGAAGAAAGGAAAGTCTTGAGTGATTTTGTGAAACTTGGTGTATGAGAGTGTTCAGGCTTGTGTGTGTTGTGTTATGGCTTGCTTTTGGTCCACATAACATGTCTCTATTGGCCAGAGAGTTGTTGTGGCTTCAGTTGATTGGTATGGGTTCAATTGCAAAAAGTCAACAACTTGTGTACTTGAGGCATGGGCTTGTGCAGAAGTTGTTTTATGGCATGTCTGGCCTCAGCCTGAATCAAGGAGGTCCATGGAATTGAGATTATGCAGCTGGATGGCTTGGAGGGAAAGGTTTCATAGGTTTTGCAAGACTTTGCAATTTTGCCCCCTTTGAGAAATCTTGTGATGCAAGGCATGAAAACAAGTGATTCCTTGGGAAATTCTGATCACAATGCATTGTAATATGTTTGTATGATGCTTAGAGATGCATTAGAAGTCATAAAATGGCTTGTTATGTGAAATTGTAAAAATCCCTCTTTGGTGTGAAAGTGAAAATTATGTGATTTTTTCCAACTTTGCAAGGCCATAACTTGAGTTCCATAATGAATTAGATCATGTTCATGTACTTTTTGAAAAGGGAATGATCCAATCTACAACTTTCATGACCAACAATTTTTCATTTGAAGCATGTTTTGTTGAGAAAGAGGAGGTTGAAAAACTTTCCCAAAATGGAAAGTTTCCGTTACAAGTCATTTCCATTTTTGGCAACTTTTGGTTTAGCTCAAATTTCTTCAATTTTGTGAACTTCCAAGCACTTAAATGATCAAATAAAGATCATATAACCTTAATTTGATGACAATACCCCTTTGGTTCCATTGTTGGGGGCCTCATATGCCCTGATTTTGCTCTGACTTGCTCAAGAAGTTACCTAATGAACAGATGACTTCCCAATGAATTTCTTCATCAAACTTGGTACACATGATCCTTATAACATCTTAAGAACATTAGTAACAATAATGGCCCAAAATTTTGGAGTTAAGGCCTCTGAAACCAAAACCCTAATTTTGGTCATCTGTGTAGTGAAAACCCTAGCTCTGCTTCCATGCTTTCCCAGTTCTATTGATTTCTTGACTTCTTTGAACTTTGAGAGACATAATATGATGATTGAAAACAAATGGACCCTCTTGGAATGCTTGGAGGCCTTTGGAGTGGCTCATATGGATCCTTGGATTGCTCAGATCACAAACCCTAGATGTAGATGAACTTGAACTATGCAGATGAAACAAATATGCAATGTGATGTGGTTGCTTATGCTTATGCATGAAATATCACAAGCCATGGTGTGAAATGAGTGAGGGAAAATTTGGGGTGTTTATACCCATCATATTTTAACAGGGATACTTCTCTCTTTCCCCAAAGAGTAGAAGATTTTGTGTTGTTGTTTCTCCGATATGTTATCTTCTCATAGTGGAATTTCTGATGTTATCCTTTTACGAATTATTGAAGGTTGCTTTGTGGATTGAGCCCCTAGAAGTATTTCCTCAGCATGAGTCGAGCCTTGTAATAGGATTTTATTCCTTTGATGGATTTTGATTTTTTTTCCCTGCAGGATTTCAAGTTGACTTTCTAGTAGGATTCCCCAACTTTGTCGTCTTGGGATTAGTCGAGTATCCGGTTATTGTGATGTTTATACCACCTGTTTCTTATCCTTATGTCTGTTTTATCAATATATTCATACGCATATTCATGCATTCGTTTGTGCATGGCATCATATGATTGCATTTTCGCATATCATTGTTCCCCGCTCTTTGGTGTGATTCTTTTTTCCACAGAGTGTGTGTTTTCTTCCCTCAAGTTTAGAGTGCCGACCATTAAGCAGAAAATATTTATCCTTTCTAAATTCCTAACTGAGTTTGTTCCCCGTGGATGATTTTGATTCTGTTTCCTCCCCGGTTTATTATCTGAGTGGAATTTTCCCTAGTTGAGATATTTCCTCCTCGGGATAAGTCTTATTTGATTGCTTTTCTCCAAATTGTTCTTGGATTGAGCTTTAGTCCCTTTTGACCTTTATCCTACCAAATGCACTGGTAATTGATTCTTTTATCCTACCAAGTACACCGGTAGTTGAATATATTTCCTACCAAATACACTGGTAATTAATTCTATTATCCTACCAAATGCACCGATAGTTGATGACCCTTTCCCAATTCAGTATTCCTCCATCTATTGGACTTGAATACTTTGTTTGGTTGATATTTCCCTGGCAGAGTTTTACTTTTCCTTGTTGTTTTTTGTCTTGATTATGTCTCATAATCTTTTCCCCAAGTTGAGTCAGCTACCTAGTGATTTATTTTCCTGGAAAACTCTCTTGTTGTCTTTTGCTTCTCCCCAGCGGTATTTTCTTCTATGTCCCCAAGTTTTTTTGCTTTCCTCTGATGGTCGTTTTCTCCCCCATAGAGATCTTGGGTTTGAATACCATATCATATTCATATCATATCATGGTTTCTTAGAACAAAAATTGGGTTTTCTATATTTAAGTCTCTCCCATCTTGTAGAGACGAAGATGTCAATCTTTATATCTCCAGATTGAAGAAACTTAAATAGGGGCAGCTGTAGCATCCTAATTTTTGCCCTAAGACTATTTTCGCATTTTTCATCTGCATCTTGCATTACAAACAAGATCATACTGGTTCCTCGGTTTTTCTCGATTGTAGGTTTATGCCTTACAGGGGATCACCATTTGTTTTTATTTTTTTTATGTTTACTAACCACTAATTAAAATCCAAAATTATTTTTATTTTCTTTTGTTAATCATTTTTCAGGTCAAAAATGCCAAAAATAGCAGTACTGCAGCTCAAATGAATTTCACCGTCAAAAGTCGAAGTTGATCCTCAAATAATTCAAATTTATTTGATCAAGGATTTCCCAATTTAATTGGTTTATTCAAGGAATTCCAAGGTTCATGTGTTTATATCCATGCCTTCTTCGACGCGCAAAAGAATCGAGCCGGAATCATAACAGTGCAAAAGGAAAACAATTTTTTCAAAATTTGTACTAAGTAACCGTTACTACCTAGGACGTAGCCGGTTACTTGCGTGCAATTTTGAAAATTTTGGCAGCAATTTCAAAATTTTGAATTTTGGCACTAATTTCATTTTTGATCACTCTTGGAATATTCTAGACCATCTCCATTTAATTCACATACACCATTAAAATTAATTCCCACCATAAACCCTCAGTAATCACCACTTTTTTCATGATTCCCTCCAATTTTTGAATTACCAGGCCTAATTTGAATTTCCAAAGCAAGCTCCATTCCACCAAATTCCCATACCTAAACTCTTTAAATAGAGGCCATTTATCATACAATTCTCAAGCTTTTGATAGCCAAATTTACCTTGCAAAAATTTCTTGGAAGCTTTTGATAGCCAACAAATCTCTTGCAAAATATCCCCCCAAAACCAAAAATTCACTAAAGCTCTTCTTCTCTTTCTGAAAGTTATCAAGAATTTACCTTGAATTCTTGATCAAATTTGAGCTAAACTTTCATCCTACTCTTTTTTGTTCATCAATTTTAGTAGATCAAACTTGATATTGGATCAATTTGAAGAGTGATCTTGGTAATTCACTTCTTCCATGGTTCTACCTTCATCATCAACATTCATGATGTAGATCCTTGATGCTTTTGGTTGTTGATCTTCTAGATCATAAATTGTTGTTTGATTGTAGGGATTTCACTGTGTTTTGGTTGTAAAATTCGTGCTAACTCAGTTCATGATCGTAAGATGTTTGAAAAAAGGTTTTTAAAATGGATCATGCTAAATTTTAGCAAAAATTTTCATTCTGCGCGCAAAGTAATCGGTTACTGCCTAGGTAGTAACCAGTTACCTGTGTTAATTTTTCTATAAAACTGATTTTTTTTTTGTTTAGGTAACCGGTTACTCTGAGTCAGAACTGAATTTTTGGCTTATTTTTTATTCCTCTTGCTTCTTCTTCTTCTTCCTTCTTATTTTTACCTTGGAAGACATTCTTGGGACTGATTTCTCTTCAATTTCAATGGACTTTGGGTGTAGATTAGAGTGGTTAATATTCATTAGTCCAAATCTACCTTTAAGTGAAATATTTGATTCACTTTAGGTACTTTGCATTATTGAGATATTTTCATACTTGAATCTACCAAGATGAGTGATTGAACTTAAATATGTAAGAATACCATAAATGGAACTCAATTTGGTATTCATCTTTATTTTTCGTGCGGTGTTGCTTTCGGATGGCGATTTACATATCGTTTTTCTCACATGCATTAGCACATACATCATTCACCTTAATTGGTGTTGGCCAACCTCAGTTGTAGGGTAATTACTTCGTAAATTACTCGATGATTTCTTAACATAGACCTAAATTTACCCCTAATTCGAAATAAAAATCCAATTGGATATTTGCACTTTCATGGACCGGACCTCGTGTTGGTCATGTAATTCCAAAGTGATTGATCTTTTTGCGTTAAGATCCAAGACTTATGAAGTTTGATGCATAGTTTCTTTGGGTATCCCAATATTCTTTCAATTTTCATTGAATATGGTTCTAATCTCCTTGATTAATCAGTATAGTGTAAGATACTAAGTGAAATCGGTTGCCTTTTCGATTTTTGATACTAAGTACCATGGTTACTTTTTGGTTGTGGATGATTAAGATCACCATACCAATATTATGTGTATTATTATTACTATTACTATACTAACATTTTATTTTTCTTGAACTTTTATTGCCTCTATTTTTATTATGCTTTATATTGTTTTATCATCCATTATCATGTTTATATTCTTGTTATTATTATTTTGTTGATTTTCCTTTTGTCCATTTGGACACAAAAATATTAATAAGGGATTAAACCTCTAAAAAACTTAATTGCTCCCATCTTGGACTATTGGTTACTATCCTTTGCAATGGAATTGGATTTTTGGACTTAGATTCTAGGACATCTTTCCTTTGCTTTGATCTTCATGGAGTTAGTATATTGCCTTTATTTGGCCACTTGCTAGCTCATAAGGATGGAACTCTTATGATCATAAATTGGAAGTATTGTCAAGTTTGGTTAGATATTTATCTCTTTTATTTTATTTTTAGGATAGTCTATTCATCTCCTCCCCTTCTTAAATTTTCAAAATTTCTCCCTCTTGCAAAAACTTCTTTGTTTTCAAACTTAAATTCGCTTTCATAATCAAACCTTGACTTAGGTCAAGCGAGTTTTACCTTTAATTTTATTTTCTTAATAAATGTTAAATCATGTAGATATATCAAAATATTTTCCAAAAGACCATAAAAAATACAAAACTCATCAAATATTTTGTGCCTTTGTGCACTTTTCCTTTTAACTTTTTCTTTACATGTTTAGATATGATTCATTCTTTCTAGCGGAATTATTCGCTAAAGAATGATGACTTATCTCTACATTTTAAAATCAATCCAATACACTAATGTTTCACTATTTGTACCACGACCTACGGGGTTTTGATCTCGCATTGCACTTTGTGGGTACGTAGGCATAAGGTGGTAAACCTCTCCAAACACAAAAATATTAAAAAAAAACAGTTTTTTTCTCATCTCTCCACTCTCATTTCCAAACCATTTTCATATCAAAAGCAATAAAGTTTTCAAAGGGTTCCCGTGGAGTACCACGAACATTTTGGGTGCGTAAAACCTTCTCATTTTGTAACCTATCCACTTACCCGGTTCTCTGTTTGTTTCTTTAGCTTTTTGCTTTTAGATTCATTAGAATTTATTCGCTCTTTATTCCTTTTCCATTTGGAATAAAATAAAAGCGTGGTGGCGACTCTGTTTACTTTGAGTTAAATTAACTAATAGCTTACACTCATGATTTTACCACTACAATATGCTGCAAGAAGCTGTCAAAGCTGCAGAAGACAAGAAAATGATCATGGAAGCTCCAATTACAAATCCACAACAAGAATGGTGTGTATCTGAAGTGATCACTGTATTGAAGAAGAACAAGGGTTGTTGTCCAGAATGTTCTTAAGTGAATCAAGATGAAGAAGTCATTCTCGCGTACAAACGGAGATCAACAAAGCTTGCAAAGATTTTGAAAAAGAAGACTTCAACAATTCAAGTGCTCAAAGGTTGTTGTCCGTGAATAACCAACTTGAAGAAACAAAGACCACATATTAATGCTACTATACAATGTATTATCTAAGTGTATATTTAGGTTATTCTGATGTACTTAAATTGTGAGTTTACACATATTTATGTAAGAAGTAAACTCTTGTAAACATTACCCATTTTCCTAAAGGATCGAGTGAAGGTCAGAACTTTAGGAGGCTCAAGACTTAGTAGTTAGCGCGTTCATAAAACTATGTGTTATGGTGAATTTCTTTGGGACTATGGTTATGGTGCTGCTCAGAACTATGTATTTTGGAGTTTGAAGTCACAACAGTTTGTTGTGTAGTTAGTCTCAGTTGTAGCCACGCAAGGAAGTCAAAATGGTTGTTGTATAGTTAGTCACGGTTGTCGACCGTGCAAGGAAGTCATAACAATTGTTATGTAGTTAGTCACGGTGGTAGGCCGTGCAAGGAAGTCACAACGGTTGTTGTGCAGTTATTCACGGTGGTAGGCTGCACAAGGAAGTCACAACAGTTGTTGTGCAGTTAGTCATGAAGGTATGTCGTGCAAGGAAGTCACGACAAGTTATTGTGCAGTTAGCCACGCATGTAGCTGCATGATTGTAATCATGGGTTGATTATAGTGGATTAAATCCTCGATGAAGGAAAATCACCTTGTGGGGTGGGTTGGACTAGCTTGAGAGTTGATCAAGTGAACCAGGATATATCGTGTGTTCTTTACTCTTGTATTATGCTTTACTTTATGTTTATTCTTCCGCAATGCAATTATAGCATAGCTTAACGTAAGCCTTTCCTTAGCAAAAAGTATTCAAGAGTGAAAACCTCAATTCAATCCCCCATTTCTTGTGTTTTCTCACACCTTTAATTGGTATCAGAGATCTAGTTCTTTTATTGATGGATATCAAACACTTAATAGTGTCAGATAAATATCCATTTATTGTATGTAGAAACACTTAAAGTAAAATTTCATCCATGTACAATTTCAGTCTCATGTCAGTTAATGATGATGATGATGGAGATTGAGTATTGAATTGTAAATCAACAGATTACATTAAGAAAGTCACTGATTCTTGAAGTTTGTCAAAATATTTTCCTTTGGAGTTTGGAAGAAGATGACAAAATCAGCTTATAAGATAAATTCATCAGATTAGGAGAAATATCTGTTGAATGCATATCTTAAATATGATAGGTTGATCAACGTATTTTGCTCAAAGATCAAATCATTAGAAAACAAGAAATCTTGTTTGTTGAAGATTATTTCTATATGAGTGTGAGATGTTTTCAAGAAACAAATTAGTCCACCCTTTATTTTCTCATGTGAAGCTCATTAGAAGTTTTCGAATGTGAAAAGGATTATTGTTAAATTATGATTTTGATTCATAAGAACATCATGCTGAAGTCTGCAGAAGAAGTCAGAAATCATAAACAGAGGATGTCAAACTCTAAAAATGATTTTTGTTAAAACGTCTAAGACCTAACTGATCAAATAGTTAAAATATTCAATGCAAATTGAATGATGTTTCCTTTGCAAAGCTTCAAGGAGAAACTCAAGAGTATGCAGATGAAAGAAGCTTATTGATTCCTCAAGAATATCATCAGTGAATTATTCTGAGAATTTGATGGAATAAACTCTGACAGTTAAAGTTCTGTTAAATTGAGATTCCGCCTCAATTGAACAAACTGCAATTGATTATAATGTTATCTGACATTCTACTCAGAAATTCATGGTTTATGAATTCTGGAATTAGAGATGTTGAGACAAAAGTTATATTTTCTAGCCTAAAAATAATTTAAGTCACTGATATTATTCAAAATGAAGAAATCAGTAGACATTCTTTTTAGAAGCAAATATTTTGTCAATCTTTGTTGAACTAACTCTGATCAAGTTAGCTCAGTATTGTAAGAATAAGATTGTCACTCAAAATGTGTCTAAGTTTGATGATACTTGTATGTGAAAAAGATTTTCATCTATTCATGGAAACAAAATCAGAAGATATTGAAGACGTCAATCAATTCTCCCAAGCACTTAACTTCTCATAAGTTTAAGTTTAAGCTAAAGGAATTATTGACCTTCTGATAACAAGTCTCTTGTAAAGATAACCTTTATAGGAAGATGGATGTTCTGATAATGAAGACACTGCAGGGATGCCTTCAAAAGTTCCATGATCAGTTATAATCAAAAGACTTGTTCTGATCATCATGTTTGGAGTCAGCATTTAGAATGAGCAAACATCCTTCAGAACCTGAATGAGGAAAAGATGATCAGAAGCTCTACAAAGAAGTTGTTGAAGTCAGAATCAAAATCAGAATGGAAAATATTCAAATAAAGAATCAACAACAAAGATCTCCAAACCTCAAGGTATGATTTCTTTATCTTATTTGATTGTATGATAGAATACTTATACATGTTAGAAGATATGCTAATCAGAAGCATAATAGATGTTAGTGCTAATATAATTGTGAATTTTTATTCAATGAAAATCTCATAATTAGAAAAATTCTCTCTCCAAAGAGACAATCTTTTGATTGATTCTCTAAGACTATATTCACACAGGGTGTGACATCAGTCATAATTATGAATCTTGTGTGATCATGAGATTTCACATGGAAAACATAAGTTTTCTTGAAAATGAGCAGAAAAATTGAGCACATATAATGTATGACATATATAAGACAATAGTTTTCTAAAAGATCAAGCAATTCTGGTCAAAATCTTTATTTTGAGTAAGTAATTGTTTTGCTACTTGTAAATGTTCATTTACTAAGAGTCTTATTTGCAACCTGTCTGGTACTCTCT
This sequence comes from Lathyrus aphaca, assembly GCA_963966055.1. Taxonomy (NCBI): domain Eukaryota; kingdom Viridiplantae; phylum Streptophyta; class Magnoliopsida; order Fabales; family Fabaceae; genus Lathyrus; species Lathyrus aphaca. The sequence continues at coordinate 227,368,307 of OZ014520.1, read as the reverse complement.
CTGTCTCTCTCTCTCCTCTCTCTCTCCTCTCTCTCTTAGAGAATGCCACACTTCTTTCCAGTTTAGAGTTAAGTTCGCCTCTTTCTCTGCTCTGGTATTATGTTTTAAAATAATGGTATATGTTGTTCAACCTATCCAGCTCTTATAGTTGTACATCTCCTCTACCCAGACTCACTATAAAAAGAGCGGTCTGATTTAAGCTTTATATCATTTTCCTTCTTTATTAGTTGGTCTGAGAGTGTTTACCTGTTCAAGATAGTTTCCTCTCACTCAAGTATGTCTTCAATCAAATTTAGAGGAGGACCTTCTGGACTCAAACTTATGAAGGAATACAAAGTGAACTCAACTTCACTGATAGAGCATCACTATACAAGAATTCTCTCAGGAATTCAATTTCAGGGTTGGGAATGCTACTTTGATGTGCTCAATGGACCAATCTATTCTGATCTTGTTAAATAATTTTGGGCCAATGCTAGAATTATTCACTTTGGGAATGAGAAACGTTCCATTCTCTTTGTGGTATATGGTGTTCCAATCTTGGTCGATCCCCCTATCATCGCTCAGGCCATAGATTGTAAAGAGATTGGCGAAACTTTTGAGAGCCGCATATATTATATTGAATTTGTAACATCCTAATTTTCCATTCATTAATTAGTATATATGATTATATTTGAGATTTTAACATCGCTAAATATTACAAACTAAACATTGAAACTAGTGCCTATAATAATTAATTTATCAATTAATCACCCTTTATTTTTATTATTAATATTACTATTCGATTTGAATATCATCGTTTCATTTTATAAAATAAATTTTGAAATTAGTATTAAAATACTTAATTGTAAGTTAATTAATTATCCATATTATTATTATTATTATTATTATTATTATTATTATTGTTGGTGTTTTTCTCATTATTATTATGATTGGATTTTTTTTATTAGAATAACACTATTTTAGTCTACAAATTAATTAGTAAATAAAACAATCTTAAATTAATAAAGATACCGAATAATTATCCTAGTTATTTTATTATCATTATTATCATTTCATTTCATACAAGAAATATATATCCCATTTTCTATTAATTTCCTACATGATCTTATGTCATGAAACATCATAAAATCAAGCTTCCATATCTTTCTTACAAATTATTTTCACAAAGTCATACTAGATCATTTATGGAACTATTGAAGAAAGACTTGTAAATCTTTAATAAGACATATTTACTAGCAAGAGTTGAGAAGTTAGAAGGTATGTGCAAAAGAAGGTGCATTTATGTTATTTTAATATTTTACAACTAGTATAAACAGGGGTCTTTCTCACCCCATTTTCATTCACTCATTCACAAATTATCTTTCTTACCTCTCTACTTCTTTCTTTCTCTAGTTCTTCATATAACAATATTAGTTTTAGCTATCGAGATTCTCACGATGTCGGTTCGTAACTTTTAGAGTTATTTTGTGGTCAATGTTCTTAGAAATTTTCAAAGGAGTTTAATACGTCAAAGTTCTGCCCAAATCATTTTCATAAGTAACCGGTGAGTCGTTATAATGTCCATTTTATTTTAATTATGTTATTTTTACAAAAGTTATTTTAAAGATTTCTATTTAAATTTCGTTTAGACGTAGAGATACTGAACTTATAAAGTACAGGATAAAATTACCATTTTAAGTCGTTATAATGCCCAAGTATTATTATAAAATTAAAATGTTATTAGAAATATACTCTTGATAATTTTCTAAAATGAACAAATCCAAACAAGGGTATAGTCTAATTTATATTTGAATTTAATAATCTTTTAAATATAGTGGAGACTATTATTAAATATTTTAATAAATCAATATTTCAAATTGTAATAGGATTATGTTTAACTAACCGAAAATTATATTCTAATCATTTTGTAAATTTCGTACAATTCAATGATTATCGTAAATTAGGTTCTTGGCAAAGATCGGAGAAAACACTCGTGGACTTTCAACAACGCTCATTAACAAAAGGCGGGGGCAAGATTTCGTATATGTTGGGACGGTTAGCGTAAACTAGCTTAATATATATATATATATATATATATATATATATATATATATATATATATATATATATATATATATATGTAGTGGTGACCTAAGCCCTACTAGCGATAAATAAGTAATAATGATTTTTACGGATCATTAAACGAGGTTACGCCAACCTTAATTATTTCTCATATGAGTAATATATGATAAATTGAGGTGGTATTGTGATTGTATTATTTGATTAATTATTCCTCAACATTTGGCATTTCAGCATTTGACCATGACAAAGACACAAAAACAAAAGCAACAAAATATAAGAAAGAAGACAAGGAAAGGTACTGGAAAAATAATGAATAAAAGATATGGTTAAAGAAAAAGAAACTTAGAGACGATGATAAATCGAGAAATGCCTAATCCAAACATAAAGAGAATTTGATAAAATTAAAGGTCACTAGAGCTTAAGGACGAAGGTTAGAGTTTGCAAGGAAAAGGAAAGACTTACCTTGCACAAAGAGCGAACGATTGTTTAAAAAATCACATTATGTAGTAAAACGTGATGATTAACTCTATGGTCCATGGAAAAAGAAAATGATAAGACGAAAAACAACAGTTAAGATTTATCTCAAAAATACAAACAACACATTAGTTCACTTGAACATCCTGATCAGTCACCATTTGTGTTAGGTATTTCATTATTTAATTGTAAATAAGTCAAGTAAACTGTGTGAAGTTAAGTGTTTTTAGTAATAATTAGTTTTGTTTTGATCATGTTCAGTGTATCATTAATTATGAGTTTCTCGAGGATATTTTACGCTTTTGGTATGTTAGCAGGTCAAAAACAGGTTTGGAAGCTCAGAGAATCAAACATTGGATGCGAAACTGAGCCAGAGAAAGAAAACAAAAGAAAAGTGCATAAATTGAAGCACCTGCTGCCCATACGCATAATGCTTTAGCTTTTACGCGTATGGGCCTTTGGAACACGCGTAAGATACAAAATGACCAGAAGGAGTGAAAATCAAGCCTTCTAGTGTTATGCGTACGCAGCTAGGCAATACGCGTAACACATTGCATGCTAGCCTACAGATGGAAGATACGTGTTGGAAAAGGAGCAGCACAGTAGGCCATTACGCATAATAGACATGCCAATACGCGTAATGAGCCCAAAATTATGAAAATCCCAAAACTCTCATATTTATTCTTAGAACGCGATTTTTCAAAGTGTGGACGACTTTGGAGAGCAAAGAAGCGTTTTGAACGTTGGAGATCTCATATTTACAAAAGGGATTCATATTTTCAAGAGTTCTACTTGATTGAAGATTGATTCCTACTGATTTATGTAATGACAACAAATTATTCATCTTTGTTTTTATTTTCCGTTATGAGTAGCTAAAATCCCCATTGCTAGGGGGTGACCCTGTTTCCGAATGTAATGGTTTCAAATTTATGGATGTAATAACTATTTTATTCAATAATCATTGATTTGTTCTTGTTTTTGTGTTTAATTCTTCATCCTTCGAAAAAACGGGTTTAGATATGATATGAATAATTTAAGGCTTGACAACAGTTATTTATTGACCTAGATAAGAACATATGATAATAAATATCACCTAGGACTAGGGATAATTTATCTTAACCGAAAATTCTTGATATTTCCATGCTTGATCATAATTGTAATTGCCTATGGACATTGTAATTAGGTTATGTGTTCAAAGATCTTTTCACTAAGGACTTAGGATTAAATGCCCTAGAGGACGGGTAATCAACTGTTGTGAACCATGTTATTGCACTGGTAAATTGAAATTGTTATAGGTGGATTCATTCACCGAACCCTAGCAATCTACTCATATATGTTATTCGTTCAACTATTTACTCGCTTTCTTTATTTTCTATTTTAGTTATAAGTAACCGAACAAAACAAAACCCAAAGGCTTTTTGTTTAATTGAAATTACATCTAACTCTATATCGTCAAGTAGTCCTTGTGAATGATATTCGGGGAAATTCCCTATTATTACTACAGTTGACAAAAATAGTACACTTGTTATTTCCCCATCAAGTTTTTGGTGTCGTTGTCGGGGACCGCCAAAGATAATAGAGTTTACAAATTGATTTCAATTAAAATTTTGTTGCTCTGCGACCAAAATTTTATTTTTCAGTATTTGATTTTATTGTTAATTTTCTCATACTAATTTTTGTCTAACCTGTGTATGAGAGGAAAGACCTCAGTTTTTTTTTACGCAGAACCAAAACAAACTTTGCTCACTAATCTCAAACAAGAAGAAAGAGAAAGACTGGAAGGATCTGAAGCAGAAATTATGATACAAGAGCAAGAAGAAGAGCATATTAGTGTTCATTTTGAGCATTCAGATTCAGGAAACGAGACAGTCATAGATTCACATCCAAAAGTTGTTATCATGGGTGAAAATCTACCTCAGGTAGAGAGACTTTTGGGTGACTATGGTAGAGAGAATAATCCAGCAGTGCGGTTGAGAATACTTAACCAACCGGTCAATGTTGCTCACTTTCAGTTGCACCCGTCAACTATCCGTCAACTAGAAAGTAAGCCCTTTTGGGGAAATATCAATGAAGATGCGAATAAGCACCTACAAAGGTTCCTGACTATGACTACATCATTGAAAATTGAGGAGCATTCTGAAGAGGCAAAGAGGTTGGTCATGTTTCCATTTACTTTATCTGAGGACATTGAATAGTGGTTTTTTCCCTACCTGCAGGAAGTATTACTACTTGGAAATAGATGGAAATAAAATTCTTGAATGAGTACTTTCCCGCTTCTGTGTATATCTGTAAGAGATACGACATACTAAATTTTAAACAGAAGGATGGAGAGTCACTTGGAGATGCTTAAAAATGGTTTAAGAGGTGTTTAGTTGCATGTCCCACTCATAATTTGGATGCAGCTGAACAAATGCAGAATTTTGTAAATGGGCTGAAGATGAAAACTAATCAACTCATTGATACAGCTGTCGGTGGCTCATGTAACTTTTCAACAGCTGCTAGTATTAAAAAGATCATCGAAGCTATTGCTGCAAATGAACTTTTGGAATTATATGACCGTATTGTGAGTCAACCTGAAGGAAAAATTGACTTAAAACTGGAAAATAAGGTGGTTCACATGGAAGATCAGATTAAAGCTGAAGTTGAGAGAAGATTAAAAGGTATGAATATTGGTACTTATACTGTGGCACAGGTTTTACGAGTCCAAGCTATTAGTTGTGAAATCTGTGGTGGACCACATTTTGCTATGCATTGTTTAGCAAATGCGAAACAAATTGAAGACATCAAGTTTTTGAAGCAGAATAACCCGTATTCTAATACTTACAACCCAAGTTGGAAGAACCATCCTAATTTCTCCTAGAAAGAGAAGCAAGGGAGTGTTTAGCAATAGGGACCTATGTAGTATCCAACTCCATCGCAACAACAATATCAACATCCACAACAACAATATCAACAACAGGTACCAAAGAAAGCAGATTGGGAGATTGCCTTTGAGAAGATGGATGCTCAGAGTGTTCAATTTCAAGAAGAGACCAGAAATAATTATAGGAATATTGATGCTTCTATTAAAAATTTGGAAGTTCGACTGGGACAGATAGACCAACAGATAACAAATGTTCAACCGCTAAGTGCTTTACTGAGTGCAACTATCACCAATCCAAGAAACAAGAGAATGTGAATGTGGTTACCACGAGAAGTCAGAAAGTTGTGGAAAAAGTGTAACTCCCCAATTTAATCATTTAATTATTTATTTGATTAATAGAAATTGTTAGGTGTTGTTGTGCTTTATTGGAGGTTGCATATCCTTAGTGAAGGGTGGATGTGTTGAGATGAAGGAAATGTGTCGAGTAAGAAGAATTATATTATTGGAATTAATATAAGTTTAATAATTTAATTAGTGGAATATTAAGTGAAAATGTATTAGGGTAATTAAAGGAGATGTTAGTGAGGGAATGATGGGGATTCCAATATTAGAGGTCCAAAGGTTATGTTAGGAATTTAGAGAAAAGAGAATTCAGTTCGTGGAAACTGATCGTGGAATTGAGAGGAGTGTGAGAAGAAGAAAGGAAGAAGGAAGTTAGGGCAAGAGAAGAAGAAGAAAATCATGTCAAGAGAGGAATCATTCGTGAAAGTAAGGTAAGGGTGGAATCTCTTTCATCTTATAAGGGTATTATGATATGAATGTTAGGGTAGTTGTCCTTAGGTATGTTAGTGGGATTGCATGATTAATAAATCAATGTATATGATACGAAATTGAGGGGTTTATGAAATTTGATTAGTATTTTGTGTTGGTATTGATAATTGTGAAAATTCTGGTGAAAACAGAGATTAGGACTAGTATTTTACCCTAATTTAGGGTAAGAATTGCAGAGGAGGGGTGCATAACTCGCAGGGTTTTCTGTTGGTTTCGTGTTGCTCGCTTAGCGATGGGCTATTTGCTTAGTGAGCTTTTGGAAAATTTCGCTTCTTCGAGGCAGTGGCTTGCTCGCTTAGCGAGACTTGGGAGTGAGAAAATGTGTTTTTAATTCATTAAAATTCATGAAAATTTGGGTTTATGTTTTATGAGGGTTAGGATGTTGTTGATGTCGTGTGAGTAGGTCTATAAAGGTTATACGTGCATTTTGTTAATGTTGAATGTTGTTGTGTGAAACTTGCGAATACATGACGTAGGTTTAGTTGCGTATGTAAAATTATTTATTCTATATCCTAGTGGCATTGTGTCATGTGGTGGTGTTAGGAGTGTGTATTGATAGGTTATACACTTGTTTTGTTGAATATTAAATGTGAATATGTGAAATAAATGAATAAATGAACGTGTATATGTTGGGGACGATATTTTATTGTATTATGTCGTTACTAACTTGTCATAGTATGTTGTCGTTAAGTCGTTGCGGTATAAATTTGTTCTAGTATGTAGTTGTGGTAGCATGTTGAGATTGATGAGGTATTGTAGTATAATTTTGTTGCATAGTTATTATAACATGTTGTGGATATGGTTGCATGATTGAAGGGGGCAAAGAGGTAGAGTTATGGTAGTAACATAATTATGTATGTTAGCTAAAATGCAAGTAATGATTGAGTGATGTTTATGTGGTGATAAATATGTAGGTGTTATTGTTGTTGCATGTTGATGTTGATGTTGTTATATGTCGTTCTTGACATTGTTGTACATTTTTGTTGATGTGGTTATATGTTGTGATGTTGTTGCACGTTGTTGTTGATGTAGCTATTTGTTGTTGTAGTTGTTGTTATATGTTGTTGTTGTTCGTTGTTGTTGAAGTGGTTATATGTTGTCATGTTGTTACACATTGTTGTTGATGTAGTTATTTGTTGTTGTAGTTGTTGTTATGTGTTGTTATTGATGTTATTGCATGAGGTAGTTATTGTAGACATTGCATATTGTCATTGATGGTGAATGGCATGTGCATTGTTATGGATGGTGTACCAAGGTAGGGTAACAATGTCCATCCGAATTCCAAATGAAATCGTTGTTGGTGTGGTCATCAAATAGGGATCGTACGTGACCATGAAACAGGGGTCATGGGTGTGATCATGAAATAGGGATCATATTGGACCATGAAATAGGGGTCGAGAGTTCCGCCGGGAACTGGGGCATGAAACAGGGATTGTTAAATGGTACCATATGCATTGAGTCTCTTTTGCATGCATTGTTGTTGGTGTGTAAGATGTGGATGTATATGGTGTTGATGTGTCTGTGGTAGATGTGTAGTTGGGTGGTGATTCTTGTAGTGATATGTGTGTTGTTGTTGTACTTATGTGATATATGCCTTATATTTATATCATTTTCTTCTTTTAATTGATTTAAGAATCTCACCCCTTCATTTTTATGTTACCTCTACGTGGGTAACGTGCAGGTGCTCTAGCGTAGTTAGAGTTCGTGTTCGATGAAGTAGAAGTACTTCACGTTAGTGGTGTCTGCTCTGATACATAACATGTGAGTCGGGAATGTCGTTTTATTGCTTTAGTTCATTTATTACATTTTGGAACTAGTTGATGTTGTTTTAGGAGTTTCAAATTACTTTCTATTTCAAAGATATCATAAAAGTTCGGCTTTTCCGCTGCTAATTTGAACAATTTTCCATTTCATGTTATGTATCAAATTTTAAGGGTATGTTTTTGAAAAGTTGAAAGTATCATCTCGAATTGAAGATGAAATTTTACTCTGTTTGATGTATTTTATTTATTAAAAATTTTAGGGAATATCCGGGGTGTTACAAAAAGAAGAAGATAGAGAAGCTAATGAGGAGTATTGTATAGAGGTAGATCTGGAAGTGAGAGAAAATGAAAAAGAACCAGAAAAAGCCACACCTCCAATTAAGCCAACAGAAGAGAAAAAGAAAGAGGAGACAAAACCAAAGATTAAGCTACCTTACCCTTCGAGAGGAAAGAAGAAAGAGCAAGAGGAAAAAGATTTTGAGAAATTCAGTAAAATGATAAAAAAGTTAGAGATTAATATGCCTTTCATTGAAGCACTCGAGCAAATGCCATTGTACAAAAATTAATGAAGAAAATGATTACTAAAAAGAGACCCAGTGGAGAGGAACAAAAAGTGTAACTGAATAGTGCAGTGAAGTGTCACAAGGTAAAAGAATTCCAATCAAGCGGAAAGACCCTAGAGTTGTCATCATCCCATGCATTATAAAAGTCAGAACATTCAAGAAGGTGCTTATTGAGTCAGGTGCTAGTGTAAGTCTCATGCCTTTATCTATTTTCAGAAAACTGGGTATTGGAAAAGTTAGTGATACAGGTACAAATGTGAAGTTTTCCAACCACACGACTGAGCGGTCATATGGGCTAGGAGAAGATGTGTTTGTGACAACTGAGAATTTCACTTATCCAATTGATTTTTAGACCGTGGACATTTCGGAAGACGAAGAAACTCCAATCATCCTTGGCCGACCATTCTTGCTTAATAGTTGGTGCAATGTTGATATGGAAACAAGTAAAGTAAATGTGAAATGTTTTGATGAAGAAATAATTGTAAAAGTAGTGAACATCAAAGAACGAGGTGAAAAGAAAAAAAGTCAAGCTTCAGTTGGAAGAATCCAAATAGAGGAAAAGGGAAAGAGCTTTAAGCCTCATTAGAAACAAATCTCTGAAATAATCTCTCAGGTTGCAGTATTATAGTCACCCAGGGCAACCAACAAGGTGTGGAAGTTGAAGTATCCACCCTAAGAGAGCGAATGAGGTAACCAGTCGAGCCATGCAACGTTAAACGAAGTGCTTCTTGGGAGGAAACCCAAGAGATTTATTTATAGTAATTTTATTATGATGTTTATTATTGTTTTTCTTGCAATTTTGATTTTATTGCCCATTTTGGGTTTTGCAAATTTCATGATTTTGTTAGTCCATATAGTTAATGATTTATTGGATTAGATACATGATGTTTACTGGCCATAGTAGATGATAATGATTACTTTCACCACTTATATATTTTTCTATTGATTCTAGGATCCCTATAGGGCGTGGCCAGCGAGAATTGATTATTAGGGAGACAAACAAGTAAAACAACAACTGCAATAATAATATCCCCCAACATCCCAAAAATAGTTTTTACCCCACCAGTAGTCGGAGATGTAAGTACCGCTACACAGAATAACTTTTGATTGATTTGGTAATTATATAAAGTAGAAGAAATTTTATCTATGAAGCTTCACTGTTCCCTGGGATTAGCTTTGGGCTTTTCTTGCACAGTTTAGATGGAAGGCAAAGAAGGCCCCTTTCTAGGGGGGCTCGAGCCATCAGTGAGATACCACTATGGAAGAGCTAGAATTCTAACCTTGTGCCAAGACTTGTGTTGAATTTGAGTTGACCCGTTTCTTTCTCTGGACAACTCCTCGCATTTGGTTCCATTAGATAGGAACAAATTTGATAAATATTGATAACTTCCGTATAGAGTATTAAAACAAAAAATTCATTTGATACTGACCTATTGGATCCAGTCACTAGCCTTGCCTTAGGCATCCCCCTCCTTGCGGTTAAGGTAATGACTTCGAGTAAGGACAAATCCCATAGTGTGACAGGTGGTGTGTACAAGTCCAGGGAACGAATTCACCATTGTATGGATGATCGAAGATTACTAGAAATTTCGGCCCCGTCCAAATGAGTATTTTATAGAAACCCGACAAGGAATTCCTTTAATAACAGGCCTCTGAGGAGTCACCCGACTATTTGATACTGTTGTAGATGATTGGACCTACTGGTTGATTAAAAGTCTCAAAACCAGGATCAAATGAGCCTTGAACAAAGAGGCACTATGGAATTTGTCAGCTTGACCCATCCTAGTGAGATCAGAAAAAGCCAAACACATATATCATCATGAGAGAGATATCAGGTATGACTTTATCTATCATAGTTTGTGTATGTTCTCTTTGAATATTAATTGTATGAGTACACACACTGAGGCACATTTTTTTTTCTTTTTTTATCACCTAGATCCTTTCTAGCAATACCTATCATTATCATAAGATTTATCCTTTGTTTACCCCGTTGAGCCTATATCCATTTGTTTATTTTTAACCATTATTATTAACCAATAACCCCAATATTATCCTACCTTGTTCAGAGCATGTGTTATTAATTTTGGATCTATGTTTAAATTTGAAGTTTGGGGTTACTGTTGGAATAATAACCTTTAAGTTTGGGGTAGCTTTGCAGTAATTGAAAGTGGTGAGTGCAATAATGAAAGAAAAAAAGAGTGGAGATTGGTTCTTAAAAGGAAAAGTTGAATAAAACTTCAACAAAAAAAGGAGAAAAGAAAATCTTCTGAGGATAAAGTTCTGAATTCACCAAATAAAAATAAAAAACACCTGATAAATATCATCAAAAGAACGTAGTGATAGGAATGATTTCACGTACTCTGAACCAAAAACCCTTGTTTTCTTTTTCATATCTCACCTTAACCCAAGCCTCATTACATCCTAAAGACCTTAAAAAGTGTGTGTGTTTGCGCATGTTGATAGGATTAGAGAATTTATTCAAAATGTTGATCAGATATTGCTTATTGTGATTTGAGCGTTGTAACACTTTAACCTCGAGAGACTTGGTGAGAGTGTGAAATAAGCGGACAGGTGAAGTAATGTTTCCAAGTGAAAGTGTTTCTGGTTTGCTGGTGATCCATGTGTCGTGCATGGATCAAAAACTAGTATTTTTTAAAATATAGTTAACAGTAACGACAACTCGAGTATCGTCTCTCAAGGATTCTTGTATAATTATTATCTAATTACAAAAACAGATTATGGGGGTTTAGAATTTGATTTCAAGAAAAAAATTAATATAAAAAGTGATTATCAAATAAGCTAAAACGGCTAATCCTACTGATTTGGGTTCCGACTTATCATCGATTATTATAATTTCAACCACCTAAGCAGATTATTTATTCCTATTCGATTATAAAACTCATTGACAAGTGCAACTTGTTTTATGTGATGTAGGTTCCTATTATATGAATTAAGCAAACATATTAAAGCTCTCGTGAATTAAGCAAACACAGTTTGATCAAACACGTTAATGAATTAAGAAAACGCTAACATGACTACGGAAAATAATCACACAACAATCAAATTAAGTCAACACTAATATATGATAATCGAATCAAGCAAACAATGATCACATAACGACATTGAAAGTAATAGAATTTCAATTGAAAATTATTATAACCTCAAAGTATGATGGAACTTGTAATCAACGGGATTTTGCCTTGGGAATAATTCTCCATGAATCGTAAAAAAACCAAAAATAAAATTCATGAAAACGAAAAAGTTAAAAAAGGTTTTTGGTATAGAAGGCACGACTGGTAGGTATAGGAAAGTACCACAAATTTTCCTTTTAACCCAATTGGGTCTGAAACATAAACCAAATCCATAAAACAACCCGAAACAAATTATTTTTTATACTCAGAATTCAGATTCTTACTTCCACGACTTATTTGAGACTCATGCACTCCGAATCAGATTTTTTATAAAACATGAAAGTTGTACCTCTTTGTCTCAACTTTTTGTCAACTGGTAGAATGCCTCAATCATATTCTCATAGCTCCAGTTACGAATTTTTTGTTGTAAGCTGTTGTAAACACCCCAAATTTTCCCTCTCTTTTTTCTCACACCTTGGCTTGTGATCCTTCATATTACATTACATAAGCATAACATCTCATACTGCATAGTTATTTCACTGTATAGCTGCATAGTTAGGGTTTGTGATCAGGTGAATCTTAGAAGTGGTCTGAGCTATCTCAGAGGCCATGAAGCATGCCAAGAGGGTTCATGAGTGTTCTATGATCATATTATACCTCCAAGTTTGTTTTGGAGTCACATAATCTCAGAGGATTGCACAGTTACCCAGGCAGGCACAAGGCTCTTGCATAGATGACCAGAAATTAGGGTTTTGGGTTTGAGGCCCTTACACTAAAAAATTTTGGCCATTCTTGATTCTATTGGTCTATATATGTTATAAGGAGCATGTGTATCAAATTTGAAGCAAAAATTCATTGTGGAAGTCATCTGGTCAAATGGTAACTTGTTGTGCAAGAAAAGTTAGAATTAGGGCATCTGAGGCCTCCATCAAGGGTACCAAAGGGTCATATTCATCATTTTGAGGTCCTAGGACCTTTATTTGGTCTTAGGAATTTTTGGAAGTTCACAAGATTGAAGAATTTTGAGCCATTGCAAAAGTTGTCATTTTTGGACATTACTTGATTTGAAAACTTTCCATTTTGGGAAAGCTTTTCAACCTCCTCTTTCTTGATCAAAAATGTTTCAAATGCAATTTTGTTGAACATGAAAGTTGTAGATTGGATCTTCCCATTTTCAAAAAGTACAAGAACTCCTCTTGATTCATCCTAGAGCACAAGATATGGCAATTCAAAGTTGGGAAAAATCACATAATTTTCAAGTTCATGTCAAAGAGGGAAATGTGAAAAATGGACTTTTATGCACTTGTTTGGCCTCTACTTCATGTCTACACATCATAACATTGATAAGAAACATTTCAATACAAGAATTCAGCCAAGAACCAAGGCATTTCATGGCCAATTGTCATTGATCGGTGATTTCCAGTTAGATATTTCAAGATATGTTAGTTGTTGTTTTTCTATGTTTTTGTGTGTTTTTGAGTCTTATGTTTAGGTTATTTCGTGTCATTCCGTTATGTGGCAAGGATGTTACATGTTTATCTTTTATATCGTTGGTGCGTTTAATTTGGTTGTTATTAGTGTATTTTCAGGCAGATATCAAGTCGGTGATCAGATACTAATGAAACGGCGATTCGTGTGCGAAGACATAGAGGAAAAGGGGGTTTCAGAAGCCTGACACGGGTGCATGTGTCACCTGACACAGCCCGTGTCAGGATGGCTATAAAGAGAAGAAAGAATCAGCAGCATGACACGGGTGCCCGTGTCACACGACACGGCCCGTGTCATAGTCCCCCATTGAAGGCACGTGCAACCATGATTCCAGCAGCATGACACGGGTGCCCGTGTCATACGACATGGCCTGTGTCATGGCACCTGAATGCAAGATTTTTGTTTTTCTTTAGTCTCTTGCGCTGAGGGAAGTTTGGACATTTCACATGTAATTTTGTAATCTGATACATTAGGTTGATCGTAACTGGAAAAATAACATATTTTTGGATTTTTGGAATAAACACGCAAAGGAAAGAACAAAGGATTTTTAGAGGAGAAGTAGGATCGATCAAACGCGGAAGCAATTGACGATCCAATCAATCCTTTATATATTGTAATGTCTCTTTTCCTTATGTATGTGATTTTCATTGTTTTGAATATGAGTGGCTAAACCCCCCAATGCTAGGGGGTGTCCCTGAGTTTATTGTAATGACATTGAACTTGATTTTATGAGTTTCACTGCTTCTATATTCATTGTGTTGATTGATTGATTTTATTGTAAGAAAAATCAATATTTGAAAATTAGATTTTTAATCATCGGTTGACAGATGGTAGGAATGCCCTGTTAATGTTTTTTAATCAAAACTTTTTATCGTATATCACCAAGGAATTGGGATATCATAATTAACCGTAAAAACTTTCGATATGCAAATGCTTGGTATTCATTCTATACGATCAAGGAATTGGGTATAGAAGGAATACCAAAGGGTTTTCCTTAAAGGAATTTTTGAAAAACTAATCTTGAAAGGCGGTAATGATTTAGTTGCAATGATATTTTAATGATTATAAACTGTTAGTCATTATAAGAATTTCTCATACACCTTCCCTAGCATAATTTTCATATTTGTCATTCTTAGTATTTTCCTAGATTTTATGTTTACAAGTCTTTTGAGAAGATCTAAACAAACCTTCAGAAACTTTTGTTTAAATTGAAATAGTAAAAAAAAATTAATTTGCTACGCAGTCCTCGAGACCGATATTTGGGGAATTTTCCTTAAAATTACTACAGTGGGCAAAAATAGTACACTTTCTATTTTCCCATCAGGTTTTTGGCGCCGTTGCCGGGGACTGTCAATAATTAAGTTAATTTTCTTATATCAATTGAAATTTTGTTGCTTTGCGACTAAAATTTATTGTATTCTCAGTTTATTATTTTTAGTGTTATTGAAATTTTGTTATCTAACCTGTGTCTAACTGTTTATGCGAGGTCAGACCTCAGCTAAGTTTTCCTTTGAAGTAGAACCAGAAAGAGCTTTGCACGAGAGACACCGCAAGACAAGAATTGATAGACTGGCAACTTCTGGTCCAAGTGTCCCGAATCAAGAAACAGAGGACAACATATCTGTGCATTCTGAGCACAGTGACACTGACTCAGACGGGGAGACAAATCCAGGATTTAATAACATGGCAGGAAATCAACCTCCTGTAGAAAGGCTGCTAGGTGACTATGGAGGGGCTAATGCCCAACCTAACTGGATGACTATTGTTAACCAACCGGTGAATGTTGCTCACTTCCAGTTACATCCGTCCACCATTCGCCAGTTGGAGAGCAAACCTTTCGCTGGAAGAATCAATGAGGATGCCAACAAGCATCTTCATAGATTCCTGACTACCACTACATCTTTGAAGATTGAAGGTCACTATGAGGAGGCAAAAAGACTTGTGATTTTTCCTTTTACGCTTACTGATGATGCAGAAGAGTGGTTCTACTCACTCCTAGCTGCTAGTATCACGACATGGCTAGAGATGGAAACAACATTCCTCAACGAATATTTTCCTGCTTCAGTTTTCATCCGAAAAAGATACGATATTGTAAATTTTAAACAAAAAGAGGGTGAATAACTCGGAGATGCATATAAAAGATTTAAAAGGTGTTTGACCGCGTGTCCTACTCATAATATGGACGCGATCGAGCAGATGCAAAACTTTGTGAATGGGTTACGACTCAAGACAAAACAGCTTATAGATACTACTGCAGGTGGCTCCACAAACTTTTCAACAGCCACTGGTATAAAAAGAAACATAGAAGCAATTGCTGCTAATGAACATCTTGAATTGTATGATCGCACTGTGAGTCAACCAGATGGTAAGATTGATTTAAAGCTGACAGAGAAAGTTGTGAAAATGGAAGATCAAATAGCTGCAGAAGTTGAAAGAAGGCTGAAGAAAATGAATATTAGCACACAGACAGTGGCACAGGTGGAACGAGTTCAAGCGGTGATTTGTGAGATTTGTTATGGACCACACTTTGCCATGCATTGTTTGGCAACTCAAGAACAGGTTGAACAAATTAATATGTTGAGGCAGAACAATCCGTATGCCAACACATATAATCCGGGGTGGAAAAATCACCCCAACTTCTCATGGAAAGATCAACAAGGGAACATTCAGAAACCGGTTCAAGGCCAACAACAATATCAGCCCCATCAACAACAATACTAGCCACCAGTTCCAAGAAAGGCGGATTGAGAAATTGCCATTGAAAAGATGGCCGCTCACAATTCTCAATTCCAAGAAGAAACAAGGAGTAACTTCAAGAATAATGGAGCCTCTATCAAGAACCTTGAAGTGAAAATGAGCCAAATTGCCCAACATCTTGCAATTCCCCAAACTCCAGGGGCTCTTCCAAGTCCAACTGTAACAAATCCAAGAGATAATCACAAAGTCAATGCAGTCACAACACGAAGAGGTAAAGATACTGAAGAGGTGAAAGATGATTCTGAGAGTGAAAATCAAATGATTGAAGTGGAACTGGAAATAAAAGAGAATGAAGTTGTTGTAGAAGAGGAAGAAGTAACCCCAACACCAGAAATCAAAGAAAAAACAGTAGAACCAAAACCGGTGATCAAACTTCCTTATCCAACAAGAAACAAAAAGAAAGGACAGCAAGAGAAGAATTTTGAAAAATTCCTAGAGTTTTTCAAGAAGCTGGAGTTGAATATTCCATTACTTGAAGCACTTGAGCAAATTCCCACCTATGCCAAATTCATGAAAGATATCATTGCTAAAAAGAGGACCATGGAAGCTGAACCTATTATTCTAACTGAAACTTGTAGTGCTATTTTGCAGGGACTAAAGATTCCGGTGAAGAAAAAAGACAGAGGAGCTGTCACCATTCCATGCACTATTGGTGACCGATCATTCAAGAGAGCTCTCATTGATTTGGTAGCAAGCATTAGTTTAATGCCTCTATCCATCTACAAAAAGTTGGGTATTGGTGTTGTTCAAGACACTCGGATGACTCTCCAGTTTGCAGATCATTATGTGAGGCGACCTTATGGAGTAGTCCATGATGTCCTGGTGAGAGTGGACAAGTTTGTCTTTCCGGTTGATTTTGTGATTCTTGAAATTCCTGAAGATGAAGAAATTCCATTAATTTTGGGCAGACCATTCTTAGAAACCGGGAGAGTTCTGATAGATATGGAAGGGGGAACACTTACTTTGAAAGTGTATGATGAAGAATTAAAAATTGACGTTAGGAACACTTTGAAGTATAAAGATGATGCCGGCACTAGTAGCAACATACAAGTGTTAGAACAAGTGGAAGCTAGTGAACATTTAGAAAGTGTATCCCAATTTCCATTAGAGAAGGTACTGAGTATGTCTATTTTTGAGGATGATAAGGAAGTTGAAAGTAGTGATATGGAAGTGGTAGCAATGCTTGAAACTCAACCAATCCTGAAAAGAGTTAGAATTCATCGGTGGGAAGAGCTAAGACAACCTATAGTGGTTGATGAAGGTGAAGACAAGCTGAAGAGATCAGAATTGAAACAACTACCTGAAAAATCTCAAATATGTCTTTCTCGACACTGAAGAAAAATGTCCTGCTATTATTAGCGCTAATTTGAAAAGTGTGCAAGAGGACAAGTTGATTGGAGTTCTTAAGAAATTTAAGGGAGAAATTGGGTGGAAAATTGAAGACCTTAAAGGTATAAGTCCTACTGTGTGCATGCACAAAATACTCATGGAGGAGGATCACAAACCGGTTGTGCAGCCCCAAAGGAGATTGAACTCTGTGATGAAGGAGGTTGTAAGAAAGGAAGTTGTTAAGCTGTTAGATGCAGGATTGATCTATCCTATATCAGATAGTGCTTGGGTGAGCCCGATCCATGTGGTGCCCAAAAAGGGAGGAACAACCGTAATAACTAATGAAAAAAATGAGTTGATTCCTACTAGAACTGTTACTGGATGGAGAGTTTGCATTGATTATAGAAGGTTGAACTTGGCTACGAGAAAATACCATTTTCCGTTGCCGTTCATTGACCAGATGTTGGAGAGACTAGCGGGGCATGATTACTATTGTTTTTTGGATGGTTACTCCAGATACAACCAAATTGCAGTTGCACCGGAGGATCAAGAGAAGATGGCGTTTACATGTCCATATGGTGTTTTTGCATATAGGAGGATGCCATTCGGGCTATGTAATGCCCCCGCTACATTCCAAAGATGCATGACATCCATTTTTGCTGATATGCTAGAGAAGCACATGGAAGTGTTCATGGATGACTTCTCTATGTTTGGATCTTCGTTTGATAACTGTTTAGCTAACCTTTCACTTGTTTTGCAGCGATGTTAGGAAAGTAATTTAATATTTAACTGGGAAAAATGTCATTTTATGGTACGATAAGGCATTATTCTTGGTCACAAGATCTCACAAAAAGGGATCAAAGTTGATCAAGCGAAAGTGGAATTAATCTCAAAGCTGCCACCGCCGATTAACGAGAAAGGTATAAGAAGCTTCTTAGGACATGCGGGTTTTTACCGCAGGCTCATAAGAGAGTTCTCGAAGATAGCCAAACCTTTAACTACTCTATTGGTTAAAGATAAGGCTTTTGTGTTTGATAAGAAGTGCACCGATGCTTTTGAGACACTAAAAAAAGAATTAGTGTCGGCACCAATTGTTATTGCTCCCGATTGGTCTCTACCCTTTGAAATTATGTGTGATTCCAGTGATATTGCGGTTGGAGCTGTATTGGGGCAGCGTAGAAATAAGCTGTTGCATGTTATTTATTATGCTAGTCACATTTTGAACCCTGCACAGATTAATTACGCGACTACCGAAAAGGAGTTGTTAGCTGTGGTTTATGCCTTTGATAAATTCAGGCAATATCTGTTGGGTTCAAAAGTGATTATTTATACTGACCATGCTGCTTTGAAGTATCTTTTTGCTAAACAGGATTCAAAACCTAGGCTATTGAGGTGGACTTTAGTCCTTCAAGAATTTGATGTGGAGATTCGTGATAAAAAAGGTTGTGAGAACACTGTAGCAGATCACCTGTCGCGGATGTCACCGATTGAAGAAAATGAGGACAAGCGTCCTATAAAGTATGAGTTCGCAGACGAACACATCCTATCTATGATTGGTGTTCCATGGTGTGCGGATTATGCGAACTATCTGGTCGGTGGTATTATACCTGACGATTTTGACACTAACAGAAGAAAAAAGTTTGTTCATGATTGCAGGTTTTATCTGTGGGATAATCCTTTTCTGTATAAAAGAGGAGTGGATGGTTTGGTCAGAAGGTGTGTACCCGAAGAAGAACAGAAAGATGTATTAAAAGCATGTCATGATTCCGAGTACGGAGGGCATTTTAGTGGTGACAGGACAGCAGGTAAAGTCCTTCAATCAGGGTTATATTGGCCTACCTTATTCAAAGATGCTCAGCAGTTGGTAAAGGAGTGTGACAGATGTCAGAGGACTAGGAACATATCAAGAAGGAATCAAATGCCCCAAAACTCTATGCTTGAAGTAGATTTATTTGATGTGTGGGGGATAGACTTCATGGGACCATTTCTTCAGTCATTCAGAAAGACGTACATCTTGGTTGCGGTAGATTACGTGTCAAAGTGGGTTGAAGCGGTAGCATTTCCCACCAATGATGCGAAAGTGATTACAAAATTCTTAAAGGATAATATATTCGCAAGATTTGGTGTACCGAGAGCTTTAATAAGTGATGGAGGAACCCATTTCGTAAATCACCTCAAGGAGAGGCTTCTACAAAAGTATAATGTGAAACACCGGGTAGCCACTCCATACCATCCGCAAACAAGTGGCCAAGTGGAGGTATCAAATAGACAACTCAAACAAATTCTGGAAAATACAATTAACTCATCTCGAAAGGATTGGTATATTAAGTTGGATGACGCTCTATGGGCATACCGAACGGCTTTCAAAACACCAATCGGCATGTCACCATATTAGTTGGTTTATGGAAAGGCATGTCATTTACCGTTGGAACTTGAACACAAGGCTTTTTGGGCTTCTAAGTATTTGAATATGGACCTATCTAATGCCGGAAGATCTCGCATACTCCAACTGCATGAATTAGAGGAATTTCGGAACCGGGCATATGAGAATGCTAAGATGTACAAAGATCAAACAAAAAAATGGCATGACAAGAGAATTCAAACGAAAGAATTTTTCGAAGGATAACTTGTCTTACTGTATAACTCAAGGCTGGAACTTTTTCCTGGGAAACTAAAATCTAAGTGGTCGGGACCCTTTGAGGTGCATCGAGTCTTCACGTATGGGGAAGTCGAGATAAAGAATCAATCTAACGGCGAGATCTTCAAAGTGAACGGGAAAAGGTTGAAGCCTTATTTTCAAGGACAACCTAGAGATCATGCCAATGTCATTCGTCTTATCCGGTAGGAGGAATGACCGTCAAGCCATGTGACGTTAAATGCAGCGCTGTGTGGGAGGCAACCCACGATGTTTTTTATTTAATCTTTATTTGTTCATTTTGTAGGTAGGTCAAATAAATGTCTCACAGAGTCGGTAGAGGAAAGACAAGAAAGAAAAATGGTCCAAATATTGTGCAAAATGCATTTTCAGAGGAAAATCAGGGCCTTGACACGGGTGCCCGTGTCACGTGACACAGCCCATGTCAGGAGGATGCGTGGATTTGGGACTTAGAGGATTGTAGCAAGTCAGGGGTGCAACACGGGTGCCCGTGTCGTGCAACACGGCCCGTGTTGCAGAGCCTGGGCCTTCCTTTCTTTAATGGTTAAATTTTTATCATGCAGGGGCCTGACACGGGTGCCCGTGTCACGCGACACGGCCCGTGTCAGATGAGTGGATCCACAATTTCAAAATTTTTACTCCCTTTAATGAGTGGGGCCCATGAATTTTTATCACACAACCACTCATTTGCCCTTAGTTTTCATTTTCAGAATTATTTTTCACAAAAGTTTACCTTCTTCTCCACACTCTTCCTTTCTAAAACCCTAGCCTCCATTTTTCTCCACACTTAAAACCTTCAATTTCTCTAACACCTATTCACCCAAACACTATACTCACTTCACAAAAAGTGCTCCTCTCATCTTCCTTGTCACTCCTACGGTGACGTTTTCTCCTAATCTGAATTTCGAAATTTGTGTGTTTATTTTTGCAGGAAGTTGAGAATGCCTCCACGAAGGGACACTGGAAAGGTCGTGGCTGAACCATCTCTCCCCCGAAAGAGGGCCTACCATATGGAAAACGCTCACGACTTTTTGTTCGAGGAGCCTGAGCATCAGCAGAAATACTCCGTATTGGTCAAGCGTAAGTTGATTTTGGCAAGGTATATCTGAAATGACATGCTTGATAATTTAGGACTGAGATTCGAAGTGCATAGTATGTTTCATACTTTAGGCATGCTTGAATTTATGCAATTTGAAGCACCGACCTATGAGCGCATAACCTTTGAATTTTTGATTTCTTTGGAGTTTCAGTTAAAGCACAGGTGGACGGGTTCTGATGAAGAATATTTTAGGACATTAAGGTTCCGTCTGTTTAATACTACTCACTCATTATCCATGGCGGAACTGGGAGAAGTCCTGAAGCTGCCTAGCTTCGGACCTGGAGCTCCCCAAAGTACTTTTGCTGCAGGTGATTTCTGGAAAGCTATCACTAGAAATCATGAGTATGTCGCAAAGGCTGCAAAGGCATCCTGCATCCACAACCCTTGCTTCAGATATGCACAGAAATGCTTGGCATATACCTTGTTCTGTAGAGGGGACAGCACGGGAGTAGCAACTCAGAAAGAGTTATACTTGTTATATGGCATGGCCAACAAAGAGCTGATCAATGTCGCGGATTTTGCGGCTGATCATCTGAAAAGAGTGGCAAGTGCTAACTCGGGTGAGATATCAGTGGGAGGCATGATAACTCAAATTGCCAACCACTTTGGATATGGTGCTCTGCTGAGGGAAGAACCTATTGTCACAGGTAAGACAAAAATTGATCTTGCTACTCTCACAACACAAGGTATGATTAAGGTCTTTAATGATTATTACTCTTTGGTTAGCCGTAAGCATCATTTGTTAGCATTGCCTCCGCCTGATTTTATAAGCATTGAAAACGAGGCTAATTGGATATATGAAAGTCCTTTACAGGACGACGAAGTTGTTTTTGAGGATGTTGCAGGTACAGATGGCGAAGAAGGTTATCAACCGGAGATGGAACCTATACCGCCAGTTGATAACTCAGCCAATCAAGGAACAGGTTCGTCGTGGAGAATGGGTGAAAAGGACTGGGAATGGATGCAGAATGAAATGTGCTATCTCCGAAGTGAGTAAACCCGACAAGGAGAAGAGCAGACCCGACAAGGGAGAGAGCAAATCCGACAAGGCAAACTTATCGGAGAAATGCACGAATGGTTGAAGCAGATGCATCTGCGAGACCAACCACCTCAACCACCTCAGTAGTCTCTGTGAGTCCCCTATTCACACTAGTTCTACATCAGTGAGGACACTGATGAGTTTTGGTGTGGGAGGGTTTTATTTAGTTATTTTGTCGGTTTTATTTAATTATTTTGTCTTGTTTAGTTGTTTTATGTTTTTACCGTTAATTTTAATTGTGAGTCTGTACTGCTTGAATGAATAATTGGAATCATTTGTGAAATCACCCCCGAGCTAAAAAAAAGTAATGATAATTTGTCTTGCGAGTGAGGTGAGGAGAAAGTGTAGAGGGCTAAGTGAAAAAGAATCGGATGAATAAATTATAAAAATCTTGATATGAAGGTATAACGCAAACACACTGAATCCGCTGAGTAAGTAACGAGTCCTCCATGTAGATTTGTGCCATGGTACTTCAATCTGAGAAGTACCCCTTATTAGTTTATCATGACAGTCAGGCTTCATCTATACTAGTTGTTGTGCAAGGTTGATCGAAAAGAAAAAAAAAGACACCGAAAAAAAAGAGAGAGAATTAAACAATCGATCCTTCTAAGTTGGGTAACCCTCATCCGGTTACTCAGCCTAACGGCGGTTGAACCCAAACGTCGGTGTCTCAAAAATAATAATAATAGCGTTTGTTGACCAACCTTGTGCATACAATGAAAAATCGCAAAAAAAAAGCCTTAAAACGAGTGTCCGAATGAAAAATGGGGAAAATTGATAGGAAGACCTAAGCCCAAAGCATAGTCGGAGAGATTACCGAAAAGAGGATTGAGGTCCGCAGTGTTACCTCAGTTCGGTGTTTGGGAGATATTTTCATTGAGAGAGAAGTACTAAAAGTATCCGTCCGGTGATTTGGATCATAACTTAAGTACGAGTATCCTCATTTCATCTCGAAAGCCATCAGTTATGAATGGTTAACTTGTGCAGTTATGCAAACTTTCTGCTTGAGGACAAGCAAAAATTCAAGTTCGGGGGAGTTTGATCGGTGATTTCCAGTTAGATATTTCAAGATATTTTAGTTGTTGTTTTTTTATGTTTTTGTGTGTTTTTGAGTCTTATGTTTAGTTTATTTCGTGTTATTTTGTTATGTGGCAAGGATGTTACATGTTTATATTTTATATCGTTGGTGCGTTTAATTTGGTTATTTTTAGTGTATTTTCAGGCAGATATCAAGTCGGTGATCAGATACTAAGGAAACGGCAATTCGTGTGCGAAGACATAGAGGAAAAGGGGGTTTCAGAAGCCTGACACGGGTTCCCGTGTGTCGCTCCCGATAGATGGGACTGGCCCAAATAAAGGTACAGACGCGTACGGTCGGCGAAAGGGACAATGAGAACACACAGCAGTGGACTCACTGGAGATGGAAAGAGTCGCCAGCTAGGCATTTTTATCCCGGAGGAAAGGTAATGCTGCATAGACCTAGAAAAAGATATGGATAAGACGGTTGCGAACCAGAGAGACTGAGAAAGGGGGTTGGTTACAACCTGGGAAGGTATTAGCACCCAGATTGTCCGTCGTACTCGACGGGATCCACGCTTAAAAGATTTGTGTTTTAAAGGGGTAGTGTCAGTGCAATTTGTGTGTAAAAGAGCTGGAAAGATGTACAGGTGTCAGTGTAAAAGAAGTGTGAAGTGTATAAATGTATAGTGTCAGTGTAGGGACAGGAGTAAAATGCTCAAGATCATGAGGCTAAAAGAATAAAGCTGGAAGGAGGGGGAATATACAGAGACTTTTGTTCGATAACTGTTAAGTTATGCCTACGTATCCTCTCGTATAATGAGGAAGTCAGAACACCGTAGTTCGACCCAAAGAGACTGAAAGATGAATTGACTTGTGAACTGCTTACTTGTCTATGCTCAAATGCATGACCTGTCTGGCTCAGGTGCAAACTGTCTTGCATTAGACGGAAGAAGCAAGTTCCCGTTTATGAGTGAAAATGATGAGAAAAGAATCCCGAAGGAGACGATTATTGTTTGTTTTTGAGTTTTCAGTCTTTTATTGCTTTTTGAAGTTTGTCATAAGTTAATGAGCTTAAGCCTAAACCAATGGATTTAGTAAAATCATCACATCTTCCCTCTGATTAGGGGTAATGAGAATACCTTAAGTGTGAAGTCAGATTCTCACACTTAATCACCTTTGGTGTATGATTAAGATCATTAACCTACTTGTGATTATTTAGATGTTTTTGTTGTTTTTGTTTAGTGTTGAGTAATGAGATTAAGCCATAATCAGGGATTAAACAGACTCATTACACCATCCTAATAGAAGGATAATAGATGAGAATGTTTAAGCTGAGGAAAGCTCCTCAACTTAATCCATGATTAGGGATTAAACTCATGACAGAACAAAGCCTTTATTAAGTGGATTTTATTTAATGATATGATGAAGAAGTGAATTTTAGGGTTTGTAAGACAACTTGAGGGGGACTTGTCCATTAACACTAGGGTTAGTCCTTCTTAACCAATTAAGGAAGAATTAGAACCCTAATGCAAGGCCCAAGTTACAAGTGTGATGTCTTGGTGATCATTAAGTGGATTGATTAAGAGATTTAAACACATTAAGGGTTTAACACTTAGGATTAAAATTATACATTCCATCCTAATAGAAGGATGCAGGCATAAGCTTAATCACAAAGCCTTAAAGCCTTTAGGGTTTAGTCCCTGATTATGAGATGAGAAGAGAGGACTCAATGAGACACAAAGGTAAAACTAAGAGGGGGGACTAATCAAAACCCTAATTATTGTCATGCCTGGTTGTTCCTAAGGTTTGTGAGGTTTAACAAGAAGAAGTCTTCAATGGAACCACCAGGAAGCAGATGAAAGGATCAGGAGGAGCAAAGTAACTTGCTTCATTTAAGAAGACAAGTCACTTGAAGAAAGAAAGTGAGAAGAAGAAGAATGAGCAAGCTCAATCTCAAACACATACAAGAATGCAGCAAGGATTCATAAAAGATATGAAGAGAAGTTATGAGAAGTGAAGGCAAATTCACTTCTCAAAGCCACTTACCACCTGAAAGGTTAGAAAGGAAATGCAATGCAATGCAAAATGGGATGGAATGGCATGATGAGAAACAAAACCAGAAGCACATACATGATGTTAATGATGCTATGAGATGCTACAAACAAGAAACAACACATGGGGATGATCATACAAGCTTATGGATGCAAATGAAACAAGTTAAGGAGCATAAACACACATGAAAAGTTATGAAATGCAAATGGCATACAACATGGGAAATGCAAGATGCAATGATCAAACATGCTTTAAATATGTCTTATGATGTCAAATGGATCACAAGAATGCATAAAATGCTATGGCAAGTCATGTTATGCAAGCAAATGCAAAATGGATGCATATGGAAGCCCAAATTAGGGTTTATGATCAAAGCATCAAACACAAACCAAAATCAGAAGCAAACATTAATACAAAAAAATGAAAATGCACTTAAAGGATCCCTAATCCCATACTAACCCACTGCCCAAAGGAGAAGTCTCAACTCTTAACCTAGTTCAAGTTATGATTTTCCTAAGTTTTCTAGGGTTTTAGGGTTCCCTAACAAGAAAAATACCAAACAAATGGAAAATGAAAGATCAAATCATGACCATTTAATCTCACAAACTACATGATATGCTAAACACAATGCAAAAAGAAACAAAGTCCAACTCATCATGGTTAGGCAGAAGTGATTTTTGGAAGTTTGGATCAAAATAATGCATCAAAATGATTTTAATTCCATGAAAAATTCTCAAAATGCATCAAGATCAAAAAAGAAATTTGGTTTGAGGGTTGGACAATGTTTCTAAATGTTTTTAAATGTTTCATGAATTTTTTGGTGATTTTTAGATACCTAAAAGTATTTTTAATAAATTAATTCTCATTAATTAATTAAAAATAAACTTTTAAATATTTAAAAATACTTTTTTAATGCAAAAAATAAAAATAAAAATATTTTTGTGTTTTGAAATTAAATAATAACTTGTATAAAAAATTTCAGAATTTTTAAATTAGTTTTGCTATTTTAAATAAAATGGAGAAATTAAATGAATAAAAGGAAAAGTAAAAATTGAATTTAATCTGAAAATAGAAAAGTAATTAGATCCAAAGGACCTCATTCAAACTCAAACACGCGCGCATTGACCTGGCGCCAAATCCAAGGGTCAGCATTCAAACTCACTAACCCTAATTAATTAGCCCTAATCCAGCCCTTAATGACTTTCAGGTGACCGGAACAGTGTTCCGGTCATCTTCTCCGATCACTCAAAATCACAAACTCCTTCCACACGCATCTAAAATGAAATCTAATTAAACAGAAATGATCCCCACTCAAAAACGAATCAAAACCCCCATTCAAACAACATTTATCATTCCTAAACAATGAGAATCGAATCAAACTAGTTTTAGGGCAAAAAGTTTCAGAACCAGATTAAACTCTCATATCTTCACCATTTTCAAAACCAACAACACATTCATGATCAGGGAGGCATATAGAAGCTATTAAGAACTTAAAAATCCATTTCTGGAAAAAAAAAAGTTCATGAAGCTACCTGAGTTTTGAAGCTTTCAGTCTGCAACTTTCTGGCCTCTTCTCTTTGTGCAATCCACTCCTTTTGGTCCCTTGATGACGTCTGGATGCTTAGAAGGAGTTTGTGTTGGCGGGTTTGGGAGTTTGAACAGCTTCTGTTCAAGCTCAGGTGAGAATCGTGTTTATGATTCAGGCAGCTTAGGGCAAGGATGAGGGGTGCTTTCTGACCAGGATGATGAGTTGAGTTAATCTATGAAGTTTGTTTAAGTGTTTGTGGCTTGTATGCTGAGTTTCGAAAGCTTTTGCTTTTGAGAGTGAAAATGAGAAAAATGTGATCTATGGCTGGCTTCAGGCTTGTTGGTTATGTGCTTTGGCTAGCAATTTGTTTGTATAAACAATTGCTATTGGTCAGAAGATGTGACATGCCCTTTTGTGATAGGTGTGGCTACTTTTGCAAATTGTCAACTTTGTGTAAGAGAAAGCATGGGTCATGTTCTAGCCAAGTACAATGGATGTGGGCTGCGCAGCATGGTGAGGGGAAAGGCTAGGGTTGATCAGCAAAGTAGCTAGCAAGTGGATGAAATGTGATCATGAGTTTTTGCAACTTGGTTTGCCTTTGGTTCTTCATGAAAAGTCTTGCCTCATAAGCCATAAAACATGTGATCCCTTTGGCCCATTCTGATTTTTAGGACTTGTGTGATGTTTGTGTAAATATTAGAGACCATTTTGAAGTCACAAATTGCCTTGGTACAAGAATTTGCAAGTTTTCCATTTGGTGCATAATTTGAAACTTAGTGATTTTAGCCAACTTTGATGAACCATAACTTTTGATCCAAAATGAATTAGGTCATGTTCTTGTACTTTTTGAAAAGGTAAAAATCTATTCTACAACTTTCATGACCAAAGTTTTTCCATTTGAAGCATTTTTGGATCAAAAAGTAAGGGTTGAAAAAGTTGCATAAAATGACATTTCCATTAAAAGTCAAACTTGCCCAAAAAGTCAACTTTGCAAAAACTTGAGATTCTTGAATTTTGTGAACTTCCAACTTCTTCCATAATCAAATAAAGATCATATACACTCAAAATGATGAAGATCACCCCTTGGTTGGGTCATTGGGGGCCTCAGATGCCCTGATTTTGCACTGACTTGCTTGAAAAGTCAACCCTTGATCAGATGACTTCCCCATGGAATTTCTTCATGAAAATTGATATGCATACTCCCTATACCATATAGAGACCAATAGAAACAAGAATGACCAAAAAATTTGGAGTTATGGCCTTTGAAACCAAAACCCTAATTCTAGGTCATCTATGCAGTCAAACTTGGCTCTGCTTCCATGTCATTCTCAGTTCTTGTGATTTTTTGACATTCTTGACTTTGAGAGGATATAATATGATGATTGAACATACATGGACCCCTTTTAAGTGATTGATGACCTTTGGAGTGGCTCAAGTGGCTCTTGGGTTGCTCAGATCACAAACCCTAGATGCAGATGACTTAGAAACAATGCAGTGAATCACAAATGTGATATGGGATGCTATGATTGAGTTTATGCATATGAAATGATCACAAGCCATGGATTGAGTGGGTGAGGGCAAATTTGGGGTGTTTAAACCGTGTCACCTGACACGGCCCGTGTCAGGATGGCTATGAAGAGAAGAAAGAATCAGCAACATGACACGGGTGCCCGTGTCACATGACATGGCCCGTGTCATAGTCCCCCATTGAAGGCACGTGCAACCATGATTCCAGCAGCATGACACGGGTGCCCGTGTCATACGACACGGCCTGTGTCATGGCACCTGAATGCAAGATTTTTGTTTTTCTTTAGTCTCTTGTGCTGAGGGCAGTTTGGATGTTTTGCATGTAATTTTGTAATCTTGTACATTAGGTTGATCGTAACTGGAAAAATAACATATTTTTGGATTTTGGGAATAAACACGCAAAGGAAAGAACAAAGGATTTTTAGAGGAGAAGTAGGATCGATCAAACGCGGAAGCAATTGACGATCCAATCAATCCTTTATATATTGTAATGTCTCTTTTCCTTATGTATGTGATTTTCATTATTTTGAATATGAGTGGCTAAACCCCCCAATGCTAGGGGGTGTCCCTGAGTTTATTGTAATGACATTGAACTTGATTTTATGAGTTTCACTGCTTCTATATTCATTGTGCTGATTGATTGATTTTATCGTAAGAAAAATCAATATTGGAAAATTAGATTTTTAATCATCGGTTGACAGATGGTAGGAATGCCATGTTAATGTTTTTCAATCAAAACTTTTTATCGTATATCACTAAGGAATTGGGATATCATAATTAACCGTAAAAACTTTCGATATGCAAATGCTTGGTATTCATTCTATACGATCAAGGAATTGGGTATAGAAGGAATACCAAAGGGTTTTCCTTAAAGGAATTTTTGAAAAACTAATCTTGAAAGGCGGTAATGATTTGGTTGCAGTGATATTTTAACGATTATAAACAGTTAGTCATTATAAGAATTTCTCATACACCTTCCCTAGCATAATTTTCATATTTGTCATTCTTAGTGTTTTCCTAGATTTTATGTTTACAAGTCTTTTGAGAAGATCTAAACAAACCCTCAGAAACTTTTGTTCAAATTGAAATAGTAAAAAAAACTTAATTTGCTACGCAGTCCTCGAGATCGATATTTGGGGAATTTTCCTTAAAATTACTACAGTGGGCAAAATTAGTACACTTGCTATTTTCCCATCAGTCACAAAGTTGCCAAAATGCAAAACCACTTCAAACTTGTGATCCAAGCCATACAGCTCACCACAATTGATCCAAGAGTCATCCTTGAACTCAGCTAATGTAGTACAAGCCAGGAAACCATCTCTGCACCTTGCCATACCTCAAGTACACCAAATCTTGACTTTTTGCAATTTCTCCCATGCTCTTGGAATAATGATTAGCAGCCTATAATAACCTGCTCCATGACATACTCAAACATTATGGGAGTGATATAGCAACTCATTCAGCATTGAAACAAGACACACTTCAGATTGCACAAAAATTGCCTAAAACTTCATCTCTTCGATTCTCACTCCTCAACCATCAAACTCCATAAATTCTTTCACCATTCAATCACAAATCACCTAAGGAACAAATCCTACCCCTCACAATGGCCTGGAACACAACATATCAAAAGCACGATTTCTGATACACCAGAATCAAACCTCTTAAAATAGACAATATAAACTCCATCCAAGCTTGCCATTAGCACCAGGGAGATCAGTGGAGATGGTTTGCATAAAGGGAAGTCTCGTAAAGCTCATCTTTGAAGGTCTCCAGCTCAGGTATAGCTCAAGAACTTTTTTCTCAGAACCTTGATTTCCTGTTATAAAATGAATCTATGTGTTGCACTGATCATCCTGATGTGTTTAAAATTGAAAATGGTTGAGAAATAAGCATTTCATGATGTTCTGAAAGTTTAACCTAAAAAATGTTTGGTTTCGATTCAGCTTGTTCATGCAATATAAATGATTTTTGTTTGTGGATTCGTGTTCCAAGATGTTTGGGGATTGATTATGGGTAGGTTTGATGCATTTTAGTGGCTTGTAGGTGAGGTTGGGATTTGGGGTTGGCCAGAGAAGACAATCGGAGCTTATCTCCGATCTCCTGAGATTAATTAGGGTTTTTGTTTCCAGTTTGAATCTGAGCCATAGGATCCTGATTAGTTTAGCAAGTGAATGGTCCAGATTTGATCATTAACCCTAATTTCATTTAATTAAATTAAATATAATTAATTAAGTCAGAACAAACCACAACCCTTGGATAGCGGGCGCTTTGTAACTTTAAACCTAGGCCCTTGATGGTGAATACCCTGGGTCTTGCTGGCTCTCATCCTGAACCCTTGATCATCTCAACTTTGCATCTGGACCCTCTGTTGCGCATACCTTCCATTTTCTTTTATTTATTTTATTTTATTTTTATTTTCTTTTGTTTATTTTATTTAAAATAGCAAATAAATTTATAAAAATACAATCTTTTGCATTTCCACTTTAAATAATTTTCAGAAACAAAAAACATTTTTATTTTTAATTTTTGCAATTAAAATCTATTTTTAAATCATTTAATTGTATTATTTAATTAATTCATTCATTTTAATTAATTAAAAATACTTTTACGTATTTAAAAATCACCAAAAAAATCATGAAGCATTCTCACATATTTAGAACAATTTAGAAACTCATATTACAAATTTCTTTTAGGGTTTGATCATGTTTTGACAATTAACCATGAATTAGGGTTTCCAAATTTCCTATTTTTCTAACCTTAACTTCAAAAATCCATTTCTGATCAACCAAGATGAGTTTGCACATGGTTCTTTT
Source organism: Lathyrus aphaca (assembly GCA_963966055.1). NCBI lineage: Eukaryota > Viridiplantae > Streptophyta > Magnoliopsida > Fabales > Fabaceae > Lathyrus > Lathyrus aphaca. The sequence goes on along the minus strand of OZ014520.1, from coordinate 227,337,310 downwards.
TGCATCCTTTCATAATTTGAATGTAGTATATAGGGTATTTAACTCATATTTTTGCATTGCATTTTCCATTTGTTTGGCATTTTTCATGAAGAAGTACCCAAAACCCTAGCCTAACTTAGAGAAACCATAACTTGACTTTGGTATAGCTTCTGACTTCCATCTTTGGGGAGTGATCTTATGAGTGTTTAGGGTTCATTTGGTTGCATTTTCAAATTTTTATCATGTGTTATCCTTTTGTTGTGGACATTTGCATCTCATACTTTCTTAAAACCTTAATTTGCCATGTTCATTTGCATTCATCTTTGCATACCTTCATCATGTGAACTTGTCATGACATCTCATGCATTTGTATGTCATCTTAGATACCTTAGGACATGTATGAACATTGGTTGATCATTTTTGCATCCATTTGGTATGTTTTTCATTCATTACTTCTTATGTGTATTCATGTGATTTCAAGCTTCTAACATGCCTTCCCTTGCATCCCATCTCTTGTATGATCATGCATAAACATTGTACATGTATTTGCATCATTTCATAACACATTTGCATTATGTTTGCACTTCTGTTCTTGATCATTGCATCTTCATTTGCCTTATTTCCTTTTGTTTCATGTCTTATGCATTCATACTAACCATTTCAGGGGCTTCAGGTAAGTTGTTTAGGATGTGGATTTGCCTCCACATCCAACCTCTTATTATTTCTTCATTTGCATATTTATTTGTCTTTGAAGTGAGTTTGACTCATTTATGCTCTCTCTTGCTCCTTTTTCTTTCTCTTAGGTTACTTAACTTCTCCAGGAAGTAAGTAACCTATTCTCCTTTCTCTTCTCTTTTCATCTGCTTCTTCTTCCTTGGTGGCCATCTGAAGATCTTTCTCTAAGCCTCACAAACCATAGGAATATCCAAGCATGATAAATTTAGGGTTGTACAAAGTCTCCCCTAGTTTTTTACCTTTGAGTTTCCTTGAGTTTATGCTTCTCATCTCATAATCAAGGTTAAACAGTTAAAAGTTTTAAGACTCTGAATTAGGGTTATGCTTGTATCCTTACCTTAGGATGGAGCGTATAATTTTAATACTTAGTGTTAAACGTTTAACTTGTTTACACCTCCTAATCAAAACACCTAATAATCATTAAGACTTAAGCTTGTAACTTGGGCCTTATATTAGGGTTATATCTCTGCCTGTTGGTTCAGAAGGACTAACCCTAGTGTTTAATGGATAAGTCCCTCTCAGGTTTAGTCTTACAAACATAAAATCCATTTCTTAATACCACCTTTAATTAAAATCCACTTTAATAAAGGCTTGTTATATAATGATGTTAATCCCTAACCATGGATTAAGTTGAGGAGTCTTCCTCATCTTAAGTGTTCTCGTCTATTATCCTTCTCTTAGGATGGTGTAATGGGTTCACTAATCCTTGATTAGAGATTAAACTCATTACTTAACACAAAACAAAATCCAAAAACACTTAATAATCAGAAGTAGGTTAATGACCTTAATCCTGCATCATTAGGGTAATTAAGTTGATATTTTCATCTCATGCTTAAGTAGACTCATTATCCCTAATCAGGGGTGATATAATGAGTTTACGACCCTTGATTAAGGCTTAAGCTCAATATCCTATGCAAAACACAAAAAATAATGAAAAACTGAAAACACAAAAACAAACAATAAACATCTCCTCCGGGATTCTTTTACCATCACACTTACTCTGAAAACGAGAACTCGCTTCTTCCGTCTAATGCAAGACAGTTAGCACTTGATCCAGACGAGTCATACACTTGAGCATAGGCAAGCAAGCAGTTCACAACAAACACATATAAGTCTCTTTGAGTCGAACTACGGTGTTCTGACTTCCTCATTGCACGAGAGGATACGTAGGCGTAACTTAACGATTATCGAACAAAAGTCTATTTATCTCCCCCTTCTCCTCCTCCCAGCTTCTCTTTCCTTAACCTCAATTTTGAGCACTCACTTTCTTTTTTCACTGACACTCTATACATCCTTTCCTCACTAGCTTTTTATGCACAGTTTAGCACATACACTATCCCCTTTTAAACACAATCAGGTATGCGTGGATCCCGTCGAGTATGACGGACGATCTGGGTGCTAATACCTTCCCAGGTCGTAACCTACCCCCTTACTCAGTCTCTTTGGTTCGCAACCGTCTTATCCATATCTTTCCAGGTTTTGCAGCATTACCTTTCCTTCGGGATAAAAATGCCTAGCTGGCGAATCTATTCAACCTCAACCTTCTCTTCACCGACAGTTTGCGTTTGCACCGGGATGAAAATCCGGGGAGCGACAGCTGCTAATGCTGAAAAATAACAAACGAAAATCAAATAAGGCTAGAAACAAACTTAAATATGAAAACACACTAAAATGGTGAAACTAATGAAATAAACTAAGGGGGTGCCTAAGTATAACCATAGAAGAATGTGCATGAAGATTCATTGATCAAAATACCCCACACTTAAACTTTTGCACTCCGAGCAAAATAGAAATCAAAACTTAAGAAACCTAACAACATTTAGATACTCATTCTAGGCTACAAACTATTCTTCGGTTAAGATAGCATCGATAGTGTCATACCCCAAATTTGTCCTACCCGCACCATTTTATTTTCTGTTATTCAAAAATCCAAAGATATATACCATTTTTATTTGTCTGTCTAACCTTTTTTCAAAAATTCAAAAAATATGTACCCATTTTATTTTCTGTCTAATATTCGAAAATTCAAAAAAATATGTTTTTTTTTCTTTCTTAGAGTTTATGCGAAAATTAGGTTTCACTGGAGTTTGTGTGAATGCGTGCAATGGAGATTATTTTTGAGGGTGTTGTATGTGTTAGTCATCAGGAGTCGGTCCAATTCAGGTTTGTTTTGGTTTGGTGACCATTCGTTTTTTTTATGACTTCTTTTTATCCGATTATCATCTTTCCTAATTCATATCCATTCATATTTCACCACCCGACTTATTTCGGTTATTCATATTCATCATATTAATTCTTATTTCTCTTTTCTCAATTCCCATTTAATTTCATTTTCTACAAAAGTTCACTATGCTTTATTTTATTCTATTTTCATCTAGGCTTATTTCCTTTTTTTTTATTCACTTTCTTATAGTCCATAAATATTTCAAGGCCCATTTACCATTTTAAATAAAGTCTAAGAATTTATTTTATTATTCCGTTTTATTATTTTATTACTTATTTAATTTCTATCTTTATTATTATTATAGTTTATTATAATTAAAAGTTATTATTATTATTATTATGTTACTACAGTTTTTTTTATTATTATCTTATTCCATTTATCATTTAAATCCAAATGCTAATCTTCACTGCAAAAGGCATCAGTTTGTTTCTCACAGCTCACAGGTACAGCCTGGCCACAACCCCACATTTCCACACACCACTATCAGTAAAAATCCTCACCCACAAACCGCACATGTTTTGTAACGGCTCCCACTAGAAAATGCTCACCCAATCCATAGCAACCACCACAAAATATTCTCTTTATTTCTCAAAAAAAATCTCAGCTACTGCTATATTCCCTCTCCATAAATCACAACGCACAATCTCATAACCAAGAAGAGAAAACACAGAAAAAGAATTCCTCTTCCCCCTTTTAAAATCCTCATACTCCCTTCACCATAAAATATATCATAGCAGTCTGCAAATTTTATTTTTACTTCAAATAAATTCACTCATTTTCATTTTACCTCCACCCTCAATAACAACTGCAAACACTTACCAACACTTTCCTTTTTCATCTGTCACCAAATAAAACAAAATTTCATCACCATCCCTCAAATAACAGAACAAAAATCTCAACAGCCTCACCTCTCACCTTTGCTTGCAGAACCAAACGAAAACCAAAAAAATTCCTTCAAAATTGTTGAAACACAATAAACAAAGTTGCTCACCACTGCTACTCATAACACAGACCTCTAAAAATTCTTTACTCTCTCGATTTCGTTCTTCCTTAAACACCTTCCAAACACAACCAACTCACAGCCAGCCCATACTTGTGCCGTCAAAACCAGTAAGCCCGAAAACCATACTATTCTGAACCGAAAACATCGAACCAAAACAGAAACGGAATCGAAATCCTCACAAAACTTCGACAACAACACAGCAGAACCGGATCTGTCGCCTTTACCGAGTCCGCAATCACCACTCAAACACTCATCTTCCGCCTCCCCTCAAACCGAAATCTGAGAAAGACCCCAAATCCACCGAAGATCCACCGTCACATTCACCATATCCGCCGTGAAACCAAGCCGCGGAATCCAAACACCACCGCACAGCACCACCGAAAAACCACCATTCAAACCGAACGCGACCCTTCACCACTGAAGCATCCACCTCGCCGAACCATCGCAACCACGCATCAACCATCCGCGAAACCGAATCAGAGAAGACGGAGAGAGACTCGCGAGTAGACAGAGCAATCTGAGACAACGGAAGAGTTGAAGAACTGAAGTCGAAATGAGATCGAGAAATTTTTTTACGGACGAGTACTCGCCGACGATTTGAGACGGAGCTGCCGTTGATTGGTGTTGATGAAGAAGCCTATCTCCCTGTTTCACTCAACCGTGGTTTTTTTTTCTTCTGAGTTTTTATTTTCGATTTACAAACCCTTTTGCTGATTCTTCTTTTTGTTTATTTTTTTAAAAAAAACAAAATATATGAGTTATTGTTGTGGATTGTTAACTTGGGTTTAGGCCCATTTTCTTTTTTCTGAATGCACCCTTGATTTCAGCGGACAACCCTTCTCCATCTTGTGCTTTCGTTTAACTGATGGGCCCATAAGCCCACTGATTTTCTGCTAATCAAACCCCTAGTTTCATTTCTCATTTTTTTTTGCTCTTTAAAAAAAAGATTTATCATTTTTTATTTTATTGTTTATTTTCAGTTTTATTTTAACAGAACTTTTAAGATCATTCAAAATATTCTTAGTTTATTATTTGGCTTTATTTGTTTCATTTTTTTTTGGTTATTTCCATTTCATTTTCATCATTTTCTTAAAGGGCCAATGATATAACTAACGGCCAATTTATCGCCCGATTCTAATCGGTGATTTTTGGTCAATATGAGGCCCCCTTTGTAATTATTTTTATTATTATTCCAACAAACAAACATGTAATTTAATTCAATTTATTTTATTATCCTTGATATGATTCAATTCATTTATTATTCATATTCATTATTTTATTTTTTCGATTCTAACAATTTAATTCAATTTATTTAATTTATTTTCGCATTAAAAAAAATACGATTCGACTCCTTATAGAATGGTTCCCATTTTGAATCGATTCTAAGGCAGTTCACAAACAAAATTTCGTCGCGTCCCGAAAAGGTCCAACGCCTTCGAATAGTTGCGCTCGATTAAAAGGTCCAACGCCTTCGAATAGTTGCGTCCCGATTAAACAGGCTGAACGCCTTCGAATAGTTCAAAAACACACTGCACACACGCTTTCTCTTGGGCTAATTACAACGAGACCATCTATTTCTCGCAATCCCCTGTATTTATTTTGTATCCCTCTCCCATTAATTTGTACGCACTTTATATTTTGTATTTATTTTAATTCTGAGTCCTTGGTCCAATGCCAAGGGATTGCACTTGCACACTCACACTTTATTTTCCAGTTATTTTCGTTTATTAGAATCCACTCCACCTTTGCGAGCCGAGCGCTTCGTGCCTCGCTAACAAACCACAAAAATAAACCTCCAATTGCATTTACCTTAAACCTCAAAAAACCAAAACGTTTCGATTAGATCCAAACCCTTGATCCAACGTCAAGCGGTCTTAGGAAATAAAATACGTTCCAATAATACGAGAAGATTTGTACGCCACGAGCCTTAAGTGGTAGAAAGGAGGATAACGAGCTCTCGTTACTCGCTCCGATTATTTCGACGCAGGACGCTCGTCTTGTTGGGCGAGATAAACTATCCATAGTCTTTAGTGCATTTCAACTCCTAAACCCTTTCATCGACGAAAGGTAATAAAATCAACAACCATTACCCTTAGTAGGCCGAACTACGAGGCTCTGACTTTCCCATTGCACACGGGAGTACGTAGGCACGAGGATCTCAATCCTTGTCGAGCACCTAGGTTCAATCTAACTTATAATTAAACTTATTTCCCTCTAGCAAGCATTTCGTTTAAGCATAGACATCCTTTCGCGCGCGATAACTTAGATGGTTCCCATCGAGTACGATGGATGTAGGGGGTGCTAATACCTTCCCCTTGCATAACTGACTCCCGAACCCAAGCAATGGTTCCGTTGACCTTTGTCCTCGTCCTTTTCCTCCCGGGTTGTATCTATATCTTCCCTTTCCCTCCTCGGGAATAAATAGAATTAGGTGGCGACTCTTCAGTCCGTCCGGCGCACGGCTCCGTCCATTTCGGATCGCGTAAGGTCGTATTTTTCGGGGTACGACAGCTGGCGACTCTGCTGGGGATTGGTTCACCCCTATGCGAGTCAAGCCTAGTCTAGGTTCCCGCGTTTGTTTGGATGTTTGCTTTTATGCCTTGCTTGTTTATTTTTATCGCTTTCTTTATCGCATTCCATCTTATATATCTTGTGGCTCCTTGGTACTATAATTTGGATCGATACTTTGAAAAAGAAACATGAGGGAAAAGCTCTATACCCGGGCTTGCGAGTATAAACTTAAGTTAGCGAGGTTGTGTAGTATGGGCTCCCGAGAGAACCACTCTCGTGGGTTGTCGATACGAAAACCTCACTTGGAGTAGATTCTGATGAGAGTACTGACAACCGTCAAGTCCTTGACGTGTGTGCTCAGTTAATTTCATTAGGGTCATTAACTCTGAGGACCTTTAGAACCTTTTGGGTTAAAACATCGGTTGATGGTTGCGTAGTATTGGGCACCAGGGTTCGCCCTCGCGTGGCTCGATACGAAAACCTCACTTGGAATAGACTTACTCAATGGAGTTGATTGACAGTCAAGAATGTATGAAATTGACACGTGCATCAAACAGTTGAGAAAGTTCCATAACTCCAGGACTTTGTTTTAAACCTTGTGTCGATGATCACGTAGTATGGACTCCCGAGAAAATTTGCTCTCGTGGGTTGTCGATACGAAGATCTCACCCAAAATAGATTCATATGGCGGAGTCAATCAACCGTCATGCTTATGGCGTGTGTGATGAACAGCCATATGAATTGATAACTTTAGGATCCCTAAAACTTTAGAGTCTACCCAGTGAGTTCCTGATCAGAGTATCCTCCATCTGTGCCTTGGACTCGTGAGACCTTGATCTTGTGATCCTGGATTCTGGCATTGCATATCATCTCATTTGCATTAATTATTCATATTGTATTTCATTCCAAAGCCAAGAACTTATTTTCATGTTCCTCCATCTTCAGTAAATCAAACTGGTTTCCCGACGCCCGTATCGTGCTAGACGCCCGTATCTAACTAGAGCCAACACTAGAAGACTGATGGACGTGATTCAAGAAGAGCAAGCTGCCATGGGGGAAGAGATTGACTCGGTCAAAAGCAAGATTGACCAGATTTATGAGACTTTGCAAGCTTTGGCCAGAATGGAAGAACGTCGTGAAGCTGCCGCCGCAATGAACAATGCTCAAGTGCAAGGATCTACCTCACGAGCAATGCCTTCAGTTCCAGTTCCAAATCCTTTGGTTTATGGTTTGCCTCCAGGCTTCACTCCTGCTGTTGAAGAGGTCACTTCCCAACCAATACCTGCTTCTCGTGTTACTGTTGGTGCTATTCCTCAAGCTCAACCAATTCCAATTCAAGTCCAGTTTCCTCAAACTGAAGAGAATCATCAAGTTGAGTATGAGATGCATACTGCTATTTCAATCACCAATCCTCATGTTGTTCAAGAGTCTGAAGCTATGAAGATGTGCCACGAGTTAGCTGAAAAACTCCGAATCATGGAAGGACACAACTCAACCTCTATGAGTGCCGCAGACATGTGCCTAGTTCCAGATGTTGTGATCCCTGCTAAGTTCAAACTTCCAGAATTCGAGAAATACAAAGGCCTCAGCTGCCCTGAACTTCATTTGAGGATGTACTGCAAAAAAATGGCCGCTCATGCTAAAGATGATAAGCTTATGATCCATTGCTTCCAAGACAGCCTGTCTGGAGCGTCCCTAGAATGGTACATGCAACTCGAACGCAACAATGTTTGTACTTGGCTTGATTTATCTGATGCATTCAAAAAGCAGTACAAGTACAACACTGACCTTGCTCCTAACCGTACTCAACTTTAGAGTATGTCTCAAAAGGAGAGCGAATCCTTTAAAGAGTACGCCCAACGCTGGAGGGAGATAGAGTCTAGAGTGCATCCTCCATTGGTTGACCGTGAATTGATCGATATCTTCATGGATACCCTACAGGGGCAATATTACGAGAAGCTGATCAGCAGCGTATCTTCTGGATTTTCGGACATGGTGATGGTCGGAGAAAGAATTGAAGAGGGTCTGAAAAGCGGAAAGATCCCAGGAGGTTCTAGCAACCAAACCAATGCCAAGAAACCTTCCAACGGGTATAAAAAGGGCGACACAAATGCCATTTCTGCTGCAAGTGGGAATTTTCAACAGAGTGCACCTGCACCAGTTCCCTATTACCAGTATCCCTATGTTGCTGCTGCACAATATGCTCCTATGCCATATCAGCCATCTCCTCCAATGCCTTATCAGCAGACCTTTCAAGCTTTATTTCCACCTCAGATGGCTCATCAACCACGTCCAATGGTTGCAACTGCGCAATATGCACCTGGACCGTACCAGCCACCGGCTTATCCACCACGGCCTGGTCAACAGCAACAACGCGCTCCTCAACAGCGTCCACCATATCAGCCAAGAAGGCCTGAAAGAACCTTTGATCCCTTGCCTATGACACATTCTGAAATCTTTAATCAGATGATGGCAAAGGGAACTCTTGTTTTAAAAGACTTGCCACCACAAACTGGTACTGCCCGAGACTATGATGCCAATGCCCGCTGTGAGTATCACAAGGGTGCTCCAGGTCACACGCTCGAGAACTGCAAATCGTTCAAGCACAAGATTCAAGATCTGATCGACTCTAAGGATCTCACCTTCACTCCGAGAAATCCAAATGTCCAGAACGATCCAATGCCGTCACACGGTGCCAACAAGTGAAGACATCTGAAGGGGTTGTTGTAGACCAAGCTGAATAGTCTCCAACTTTGAAGCATTCAATCAAGATAAGTTCATTCCTCAAATCAAGGCAGCCAGTGCCATTTATTTATTTCCGCATTCCTGTTGTTTTGTAATGTTTGTTTAAGTACTATTTGCTTTGAACATTATTATCATTTGTACTTGGTTATGTTAATGTTATGTTTATGCATGTTTTGAATTAATCTATTCGCATTCGCTCATTATTTATCATTTATCACAAAAATCACGAAAATATTTCCCTCACTTCACTTTAGCAAATATTTGAGGGAGGATGATGAAAACGAAATACCCATAACTGTTGCGGTATGCTTTCGGATAAAATCTCGTCAATGATGTACAGGCATTCATTCAAATCCCCAAACACTGGAGATATAAGGAGTTAATCCCTAGTCAACCACTTCGAGCCTAGAAGTATGAGTTTCTTTCGGATACAACCCTTACATTTAACCCAAGGAAGGGTAGTTGTTCAGTTAACCTGATTACACCTTCAAGTCGCAAGATGAGACATCCCGTCAGAGGACCATCAACAAGTGACTTGGCAGTCATAATATTCAAGCAAAAAATATAGAAAAGAAAAACCACTAAGTTGAGCACCCAAAGGGAGACTTAGTCGAAAAATGAAACAAAAGAAATAACAAATCAAAAGAGGAACTTGAATCCTCAAGCAAAAGCAAAACAAATATCAGTGACCATAAAAATCAAGAATCAAAGGGTCACCAGCAAAAAAGATGACTGCCACTTCCAAGCACACTTTAAAGCTTCATCTTCACTCTTGCAAAGTCAAAACAATTGCATAGGCTTAACTGAACATAGGACTGGAGAATATTATGAAGAAGGGATGGGTACAGATCAAAATTTTAGCCTTATATCTTTGTTTCTCAAACCATGAATCAGACCACGTTACAACCCTCAAAAGACCTGATTGAGGCACAGTTTATTCTGAAAGCATGCTACCAACAAGGTTGCGTAAATTGACTCCCATATATTTGCTAATATTCAATCTTAATTGCACATTATTCTTGCTGCATATTTTACGCACTTTCTAAACCAGCACCTCGTTTGGGCTAACAGTCCATTCGTCACACTATCATAATCATTCAAATAAATTGACTTTTTCAAAACTTACATGAACGTTGCATTAACATTACCATTTGTGTATGAATAATTTAATTGCAATTCAGTGCTTGACATCAATACAATCCCAACAAGGGGCAATCAAAAGAGGAATTTGAATCAATACTTCTTCAAAACCAACCCAATCAGGGGCAAATTATTTTCCAAATAGCTTAATCTGGGGTAGATCATGTCGTGGCCATTGTCAAAGCTTCCCCATCAAATTTATTTCAAATACCCTACAGGCAGGGGCAAGCAAACAAGGAGCAAATCGTCCTATCTCTACTCCCCAGCTGGACAAGTAGATCTTTCCAGACGTTGGCAGCCATTCAAAGCAAAATCAGTCTTCATGTGTCAATTAAGTCGCTCCGCTCATCAGCAAGTGACCAAAACTTGGAGCTCTCAGATTCATCTTCTGATCATACATCGTCGAAGATCGAGTGTAGGGAAATCAGTCCCTCCACCCACCCAAAGTCCAATCATTATTGGCAACTACCAGGCCCAAAAGTCCACCAAGCTGGCACCTTTCTTTTTTTCAATCGCTCATATGCATCATTATGCATCATTAACGTCATAAGCATTATTTACATCAATCATTTACAACATGTGCATCATATGCATACCTAAATAAATCAGACCTTTTATTATCCCCAACGTTATCGAATTTATATCTCAGTGCATAAACACTTGCATCGTATCTCCATCATTATGGAATATCATTTCAAATTAGTCAAGCATAGTCGCATAACTCAGGATCCGGGATCAATCCAAGATTCCAGGCCTTTCCCCAGCAGAAGCCAGAATCCAGGGTCGGCCGAAGATTCCAAAGATTCGCCTACGTGTTATTCAGTGGGCGTCCCCGGTGGATATTTCTCTTTCAGATTATTTAATTTTCTGTTACTCGTCATCCTTTTGGTGTCGGGGTCGCTTTATCATCCTTTTGATGATAGCGATTATTTAATTCTTGTTACTCGTCATCCTTTTGGTGTCGGGGTCGCCTTATCATCCTTTTGGTGATAGCGATTATTTAATGTTGTTACTCGTCATCCTTTTGGTGTCGGGGTCGCCTTATCATCCTTTTGGTGATAGCGATTATTTAATGCTATTACACGTCATCCTTTTGGTGTCGGGGTCGCTTTATCATCCTTTTGATGATAGCGATTATTTAATTCTTGTTACTCGTCATCCTTTTGGTGTCGGGGTCGCCTTATCATCCTTTTGGTGATAGCAATTATTTAATGTTGTTACTCGTCATCCTTTTGGTGTCGGGGTCGCCTTATCATCCTTTTGGTGATAGCGATTATTTAATGCTATTACTCGTCATCCTTTTGGTGTCGGGGTCTCCTTATCATCCTTTTGTTGATAGCGATTATTTAATCCTCTGTTACTCGTCATCCTTTTGGTGTCAGGGTCGCCTTATCATCCTTTTGGTGATAGCGATTGTTTATCCTTGTTACTCAACATCCTTTTGGTGTCGGGGTCGCTTTATCATCCTTTTTGGTGATAGCAATTATTTTAATTTTCAGTCACTCGTCATTCCTTTTTGTGCCGGATATCTTTATCATCCTTTTGGTGATAACGATTTTATTTTCAGTCAGCTGCCTTATCATCCTCTGTTGATGAAAGGTTTTATTTTCAGTTATTTGCCTTATCATCCTCCGGTGGTAAGTGATTTATTTTGTCAATTTGTTCTTGTTGTGTCACCCATTATTTCCAATTTTAATCATCTGCTATTTCCACAAATTTCTTTCTTTGTCGGACAAATTTGGAGTCTGTTAATATCTAATTATCTTATACCTTGAAAGATTGAACGCGAGCCAGTTCACCTCACTCGGTCTAAGCCAATTCGATAGAGGCATCTGTCATACCCCAAATTTGTCCTACCCGCACCATTTTATTTTCTGTTATTCAAAAATCCAAAGATATATACCATTTTTATTTGTCTGTCTAACCTTTTTTCAAAAATTCAAAAAATATGTACCCATTTTATTTTCTGTCTAATATTCGAAAATTCAAAAAAATATGTTTTTTTCTTTCTTAGAGTTTATGCGAAAATTAGGTTTCACTGGAGTTTGTGTGAATGCGTGCAATGGAGATTATTTTTGAGGGTGTTGTATGTGTTAGTCATCAGGAGTCGGTCCAATTCATGTTTGTTTTGGTTTGGTGACCATTCGTTTTTTTTATGACTTCTTTTTATCCGATTATCATCTTTCCTAATTCATATCCATTCATATTTCACCACCCGACTTATTTCGGTTATTCATATTCATCATATTAATTCTTATTTCTCTTTTCTCAATTCCCATTTAATTTCATTTTCTACAAAAGTTCACTATGCTTTATTTTATTCTATTTTCATCTAGGCTTATTTCCTTTTTTTTTATTCACTTTCTTATAGTTCATAAATATTTCAAGGCCCATTTACCATTTTAAATAAAGTCTAAGAATTTATTTTATTATTCCGTTTTATTATTTTATTACTTATTTAATTTCTATCTTTATTATTATTATAGTTTATTATAATTAAAAGTTATTATTATTATTATTATTATTATTATTATTATTATTATGTTACTACAGTTTTTTATTATTATTATCTTATTCCATTTATCATTTAAATCCAAATGCTAATCTTCACTGCAAAAGGCATCAGTTTGTTTCTCACAGCTCACAGGTACAGCCTGGCCACAACCCCACATTTCCACACACCACTATCAGTAAAAATCCTCACCCACAAACCGCACATGTTTTGTAACGGCTCCCACTAGAAAATGCTCACCCATTCCATAGCAACCACCACAAAAGATTCTCTTTATTTCTCAAAAAAAATCTCAGCTACTGTTATATTCCCTCTCCATAAATCACAACACACAATCTCATAACCAAGAAGAGAAAATACGGAAAAAGAATTCCTCTTCCCCCTTTTAAAATCCTCATACTCCCTTCACCATAAAATATATCATAGCAGTCTGCAAATTTTATTTTTACTTCAAATAAATTCACTCATTTTCATTTTACCTCCACCCTCAATAACAACCGCAAACACTTACCAACACTTTCCTTTTTCATCTGTCACCAAATAAAACAAAATTTCATCACCATCCCTCAAATAACAGAACAAAAATCTCAGCAGCCTCACCTCTCACCTTTGCTTGCAGAACCAAACGAAAACCAAACAAATTCCTTCAAAATTGTTGAAACACAATAAACAAAGTTGCTCACCACTGCTACTCATAACACAGACCTCTAAAAATTCTTTACTCTCTCGATTTCGTTCTTCCTTAAACACCTTCCAAACACAACCAACTCACAGCCAGCCCATACTTGCGCCGTCAAAACCAGTAAGCCCGAAAACCATACTATTCTGAACCGAAAACATCGAACCAAAACAGAAACAGAATCGAAATCCTCACAAACCTTCGACAACAACACAACAGAACCGGATCCGTCGCCTTCACCGAGTCCGCAATCACCACTCAAACACTTATCTTCCGCCTCCCCTCAAACCGAAATCTGAGAAAGACCCCAAATCCACCGAAGATCCACCGTCACCTTCACCATATCCGCCGTGAAACCAAGTCGCGGAATCCAAACACCACCGCACAGCACCACCGAAAAACCACCATTCAAACCGAACGCGACCCTTCACCGCTGAAGCATCCACCTCGCCGAACCATCGCAACCACGCATCAACCATCCGCGAAACCGAATCAGAGAAGACGGAGAGAGACTCGCGAGTAGACAGAGCAATCTGAGACAACGGAAGAGTTGAAGAACTGAAGTCGAAATGAGATCGGGAATTTGTTTTACGGACGAGTACTCTCCGACGATTTGAGACGGAGCTGCCGTTGATTGGTGTTGATGAAGAAGCCTATCTCCCTGTTTCACTCAACCGTGGTTTTTTTTTCTTCTGAGTTTTTATTTTCGATTTACAAACCCTTTTGCTGATTCTTCTTTTTGTTTTTTTTTTTAAAAAACAAAATATATGAGTTATTGTTGTGGATGGTTAACTTGGGTTTAGGCCCATTTTCTTTTTTCTGAATGCACCCTTGATTTCAGCGGACAACCCTTCTCCATCTTGTGCTTTCGTTTAACTGATGGGCCCATAAGCCCACTGATTTTCTGCTAATCAAACCCCTAGTTTCATTTCTCATTTTTTTTTGCTCTTTAAAAAAAAGATTTATCATTTTTTATTTTATTGTTTATTTTCAGTTTTATTTTAACAGAACTTTTAAGATCATTCAAAATATTCTTAGGTTATTATTTGGCTTTATTTGTTTCATTTTTTTTTTTGGTTATTTCCATTTCATTTTCATCATTTTCTTAAACGGCCAATGATATAACTAACGGCCAATTTATCGCCCGATTATAATCGGTGATTTTTGGTCAATATGAGGCCCCCTTTGTAATTATTTTTATTATTATTCCAACAAACAAACATGTAATTTAATTCAATTTATTTTATTATCCTTGATATTATTTAATTCATTTATTATTCATATTCATTATTTTATTTTTTCGATTCTAACAATTTAATTCAATTTAATTCAATTTATTTAATTTATTTTCGCATTAAAAAAAATACGATTCGACTCCTTATAGAATGGTTCCCATTTTGAATCGATTCTAAGGCAGTTCACAAACAAAATTTCGTCGCGTCCCGAAAAGGTCCAACGCCTTCGAATAGTTGCGCTCGATTAAAAGGTCCAACGCCTTCGAATAGTTGCGTCCCGATTAAACAGGCTGAACGCCTTCGAATAGTTCAAAAACACACTGCACACACGCTTTCTCTTGGGCTAATTACAATGAAACCATCTATTTCTCGCAATCCCCTGTATTTATTTTGTATCCCTCTCCCATTAATTTGTACGCACTTTATATTTTGTATTTATTTTAATTCTGAGTCCTTGGTCCAACGCCAAGCGATTGCACTTGCACACTCGCACTTTATTTTCCAGTTATTTTCGTTTATTAGAATCCACTCCACCTTTGCGAGCCGAGCGCTTCGTGCCTCGCTAACAAACCACAAAAATAAACCTCCAATTGCATTTACCTTAAACCTCAAAAAACCAAAACGTTTCGATTAGATCCAAACCCTTGATCCAACGTCAAGCGGTCTTAGGAAATAAAATACGTTCCAATAATACGAGAAGATTTGTACGCCACGAGCCTTAAGTGGTAGAAAGGAGGATAACGAGCTCTCGTTACTCGCTCCGATTATTTCGACGCAGGACACTCGTCTTGTTGGGCGAGATAAACTATCCATAGTCTTTAGTGCATTTCAACTCCTAAACCCTTTCATCGACGAAAGGTAATAAAATCAACAACCATTACCCTTAGTAGGCCGAACTACGAGGCTCTGACTTTCCCATTGCACACGGGAGTACGTAGGCACGAGGATCTCAATCCTTGCCGAGCACCTAGGTTCAATCTAACTTATAATTCAACTCATTTCCCTCTAGCAAGCATTTCGTTTAAGCATAGACATCCTTTCGCGCGCGATAACTTAGATGGTTCCCATCGAGTACGATGGATGTAGGGGGTGCTAATACCTTCCCCTTGCATAACCGACTCCCGAACCCAGGCAATGGTTACGTTGACCTTTGTCCTCGTCCTTTTCCTCCCGGGTTGTATCTATATATTCCTTTTCCCTCCTCGGGAATAAATAGAATTAGGTGGCGACTCTTCAGTCCGTCCGGCGCGTGGCTCCGTCCATTTCGGATCGCGTAAGGTCGTATTTTTTGGGGTACGACAGATAGGTACTAATCTTGCACACTAAGGATATCGTAAGTATACAAATTCGTAATTGTACGGTCATAAACCTCCCTCCTATACAAACCAATTTGAATCATGTTATTATGCCTAATCCTAACATACTCATTCTCCTTTTTTTCTCTCTTTCATTCTAGTGCAATCACATTAAGTCTGTTATCTATTCATACACATGATGAATTAGCATGTTAGGACTATGATCGATATCTTGTCAATATTTTAAAGTTACTTTAGCAACAACAATTTTTTTAAGGTTTCACATTCGTTAGGCTAAATGACCGAATGAGGGTCACCTAACTTAAAAGACGGATTCCTATTCAGATTTCTTATCAAGCACGAGATCATTCACTTATTGCATCAACTCAATTACTTAGTGTATGATTTTTAGATGGTGTTGACTGCTATATAAATTACTTAAGAGTTATTAAAGGATGAGAACTCAAGCCTATGGCATAACAAGTATTCAAAATGATTTCCATATTCAGAAGACTTAAGGTGTTAAAACAATATCGATCTTATAAACGTTTCCCAAGTCTCCACAATTAACCTCAAAATAATCTATAGCCTAAAACTTTAAAAAAATGCCTAGTGTTTCGAAAACAAAACAAAATAAACAAAAATAAAACAAAAACAAAGAAAATAAATCATTCCCTTCCCACACCTAAAACAAGCATTGTCCTCAACGAAAGGACATAAATATAAAATAAGAGGGAGAGAAAGAAAAGAACACACCCGAGTAGTCAAGGTGGATAGGTGATCACATAAACAGCATTTCATCAAGAGAGCTATTCTACAGTCTCTTCTTCCAAAGTGGGGATCTTATAGATTAGCTTTGGGTAGTATCCATTAATCTTGAAGTTTTTATTAGTCTCTTCTCCTTTTATTCCAGGATAAAAGAAGAATCTTCGATAAGTAAAAGTGTTGAATGTGCAAGTGATAGTGATATCTTTTTCTACAACTTTAAGAACCAGAGGATTAAGGGGATGCCTCACTACTTTTGTTCCATCTTCAGTTGAGATCCTATCTATACTCATGGATGGGCTAATATCACAAGTGTCAACAAAAGTCCGAACAATTCCCTTCTTATGTTCCTATAATGATTTCTCTTCCTGCACAAATTCAAATAAATTATTAGGAAGTGGCTTCAGCTCTAAAGAGGGTGATTTCTCGAGAGCTTCATTGACATGAACAACTTCATTTTCAACTCATCTGTAGTAAGAATATCAACTTGCAAGGCAACCTCAATTTCAGCACAAACAGAGCAAATTTTAGTGTCAATACAAACATCACAAGATTAAACATCATCAATATCAGACAGTGATGGAAAATAAGCTACAAACAAATTAATACAAGTATCATCAATGGTTTCAGAAGGCAACTCTATTTGAAAAATATAAAGTTCTTCCAAGGGTTGTTGGTTTGATCCTTGAGCTTGCTGCCTGGGATTCATCGAAGAGGTAAGTTGATCAAACTGTGTTTGCAAAGTCTGAAAATTAGAATCTATTTGTTGTTGAAACTTGACATTATTTGTAGCCATTTGGTTGATAAGGTCCTCTAGTGAAGGTTTAGAAGGTGCATGGCACACAACCTGAAGTTCATTCATATGCTTATGTGGATCCTCACCTGCAAAACTATTAAAACATGGCAACAAGTGTGTTAAACCAAATTTAAATTCGAAAGGTGCATCAACAACATCGGGATATTAAATACATAAAGAATTATAATTCACAAGTGCAACCAGTTCTCTCAAAGTTCTTTGATCAGCCATGATATGAATATAAATTTCAACACATAATCAAATAAAATCACTGCAGATTTAAAAAGAATGAAAATGAGAAAAGAGATTAAAATAAAATCTAAAAAATATTAAAACAATGCTAAAAATCCAATAAAATCAAATAAAGATCGCACAATTTTTTTCAGATTTTTTTGAAAATATGAAAATAGAAAATAAATCAAATAAAATAGAAAAACGCAGAATTTGCGATTTTGAGGATCGAAATCTTTTAGAATTTTATTCTATAAGAGTATTGTTCTTCGATTTATTTCTGATTTTCTGGAAAACATTCGGAGCAAATCGAAATAGTAGCTTCCAACTTATCTGAAAGGCTGGAAAACTTATCAATATACTACAACCGGTATTGCAACCCTGAAAATACACAAACACAACAAAAAAGAAAAGAAAAAAGCTAGCAAGAAAATTATACATATGACTATAAAACCGGTTAATAACAACAAGAATCCCCGACATCGGCGTCAATTTGATCCACGTGTCGCGAACGGATCAAAAACGAGTATTTTTTAAAATATAGTTAACGATAACAACAACTCGAGTATCGTCTCTCAAGGATTCTTGTATAATTATTAACCAATTAGAAAAACGGATTATGGGGGTTTAGATTTTGATTTCAAGAAAAAAATAATTAAATTAAAAAGAGACTATCAAATAAGCAAAAACGGCTAATCCTACTGATTTGGGTTTCGAGTTATCATCGGTTATTATAATTTCAACCTCCTAAGCGAATTATCTATTCATATTCAATTATAAAACTCATTGACAAGCACAACTTGTTTTATGTGATGTAATTTCCTATTATATGAATTAAGCAAATATATTTAACCTCTCGTGAATTAAGCAAACACGGTTTGATCAAACACGATAACAAATTAAGCAAACGCTAGCGTGACTACGGTCAAGGATCATACAACAATCAAATTAAATCAACACTAATATATGATAATCGAATTAAGCAAAAAATGATCACATAACAACATTGAAAGGAATAGAATTTGGATTGAAAATTATTATAACCTCAAAGTATGATGGAACCTGTAATCAACAGAATTTTGACTTGGGATTAATTCTCCATGAATCGTAAAAAAAACAAAAAAAAATCGTGAAAAAGAAAAGTTAAAAAAGGTTTTTTGGTATAGAAGGCACGACTGCTAGGTATAGGAAAGTACAACTTTTCCTTCTAACCCAACTGGGTCGGAAACATAACTTAGGCCCATAAAACGACCCGAAACAAATTATTTTTTAAACTCAGAATTCATATTCTGACTTTCACGACTTATTTGAGACTCATGCACTCCGAATTAGATTTTTCAAAAAACATGAAAGTTGTAGCTCTCTATCACAGCTTTTTGTCGACTGGTAGAACGCCTCAATCATATTCCCGTAGCTCCAATTATGAATTTTTTATTGTAAGCTGCTAATGTTGAAAAATAACAAACGGAAATCAAATAAGGCTAGAAACAAACTTTATTATGAAAACACACTAAAATGGTGAAACTAATGAAATAAACTAAGGGAATGCCTTAGTATAATCATAGAATAATGTGCATGAAGATTTACTGATCAGCTGACTATGAATGACAAAGAGAAAACAAAAGGCAACATCAAAGGGTCCAGTGTGAAAGATTTCAACTGTTTTGGGGTAAGAACTGTGTTTATAGTAATTTTGGGGTGACATGATCTATGTTCTATAGAGTGTTTCTTGAGGACAAGCAACAAGTTAAGTTTGGGATTGTGATCAGTCACCATTTGTGTTAGATATTTCATTATTTAATCGTAAATAAGTCAGGTAAAATGTGTGAAGTTAAGTGTTTTTAGTAATAATTAGGTTTGTTTTTATTATGTTTAGTGTGTTGTTAATTATGAGTTTCTCGAGGATATTTTACGCTTTTGGTATGTCAGCAGGTTAAAAACAGGTTTGGAAGCTCAGAGGATCGAGCATAGGATGTGAAACCAAGTCGAAGCGAGAAAACGGAAGAAAAGCACAAAAATTGAATCACCTTCTGTCCATATGTGTAATGCTTAAGCTGTTAAGTGTATGTGCATATGGAATACGCGTAGGATACGCAAATGACCAGAAGGGGTGAAAACTGAAGAAAATTAAGCCTTCTAGTGTTACGCTTATGCAGTTGGGAAATACACGTAACACATTGTATGCTAGCCTATAAATGGAAGATGCGTGTAGGAAAAGTAGCAGCGCAACAAGCCATTATGCGTGATAGACATGCTAATACGCGTAATGAGACCAAAATTTTGAAAAACCCAAAACTCTCATATTTATTCTCATAATGCAATTTTTCAAAGTGTGGACGATTTTGGAGAGCAAAGAAGCATTTTTAAGGTTGTAGATCTCATAATTTCATAAGGGATTCGAAATTTCAAGAGTTCTACACGATTGAATATTGATTCTTACTGATTAATATAATGACAACAATTTCTTCATCTTTGTTTTTATTTTCCGTTATGAGTAGCTAAACCCATCGTTGCTAAGGGGTGACCCTATTTCCGAATGTAATGGTTTCGAATTTATGAATGCAATAACTATTTTATAAAGTAATCGTTGATTTGTTCTTGTTTTTGTGTTTAATACTTCATCCGTCGGAAAAATGGGTTTAGATCTGATATGAATAATTTAAGGCTTGACAACGGTTATTTGTTGACCTGGATAAGAACATCTAATAATAAATATTACCTAGGACTAGGGATACTTTATCTTAACCGGAAATTCTTGATATTTGCATGCTTGATCATAATCGTAATTGCTTATGGACATAGTAATTAGGTTATGTTTTTAAAGATCCTTTGACTAAGGACTTAAGATTAGATGCCCTAGAGGACATGTAATCAACTATTGTGAACTATGTTATTGCACTGGTAAATTGAAATTGTTACAGTAAGATTCATTCATTGAACCCTAGCAATCTACTCATATTTGTTATTTGTTCAACTATTTACTCACTTTATTTATTTGCAATGTTAGTTATAAGTAATCGAACAAAACAAAATCCAAAAACTTTTTGTTTAATTGAAATTACATCTGACTTTGTATCGTCAAGTAGTCCTTAAGAATGATATTTGGGGAAATTCCCTATTATTACTACAGTGGGAAAAAATAGTACATTTGTTATTTCTCTATCACATCCTATAGGGAAGCATCATGCCCTAACCTAAAAATCTAGTTCAACATATTAGAAAGGTCCCGCAAAATGCCTCAATGATGAGACTAACATTTAATGCACCTGTCTCATAAGACCCTCATACTATCTCCATCACATTTCCCCTTCCTCATGTAATATAGTTGTCATACCCTAAATTTTAACCTTAAGATATATACTTCCTCAAATAAAATCCACTGACCAAAGGACTATGCCAGACTGGTTTGAACAATATCCCCGTAATGGATCAGGATTCCTGAGTTCCTCCGAGGATTCAGGAAAAGGACCAATCACTAATGCATAATATTTTCAACCTTTCAATCACAAATCAAAGGGTTAAGAAGTCTCAAATAATGAAAAATCATTCAAAGACTGTACATAAATTTCAGTGATTTGGGCCTTGAACAATCAGAATCACCAATTAGGGTTTCAGACAACTGAACCCTCCATATGGAATTTTTCATGGGAAAAGGAGCCAAGTCCTCCACGTATCATCAAGAAAGTTTGAAATGACTTTGACAAGTCATTTTCAAGTACAAAAGGTGCAGAGATCAAGGACTGCAAAATTAGAGTTTCTGATTAATCAAGGATCTCAAAGTTGAGATTATCATATGGACAAGAGTCTATACCTTAAGGAATGGTTTAAATAGCTCATATACATCATGTAAGTCCATTCATAAGTTCAAAATACCTCAGAGGATGTCCAGTCAAATAATCAGAAAACCAGGGGTATCTAGTGTAATTTCCATCTGGACCAAAAAGTCAAAGAATATATGGTCCATGAATGCATTTGATCACAAAAAATCAGAAATTTGAAGATAACTTGTAAAAGGGGCAACCTTTGGAACTTAGAAATGTTTTCTAAGTTATAGAAAAATGTTCAAGTGGCCTACTTCCAAGCAACATAACTTGTGATCCAAGCATCGTATTTTTGTGAACCAAAGCTCAAATGAAAGATCTCATCACAAACTACAAATAATTCAACTACAAGAAACTCCAATTCATTATAGATTTTAAGTTGAAGATGGATCAAAATCAAGAAAAATACTAATTTTCAACAGTTAGACAAAATTTGTCTAAGTACAAAATCAGCAAAAACACTAAAACTTGGAGGGATTTTTCACTAAGTTTCAAGCTGATTTAGATCCTTCTCAAAACACCAATGTTGTTGCAAATGCTGCCAATAATTCAAAGAACCAGTTGGCATGAAAATATCTTGCTTGTACATGAAGAAATCATGGATCAAAGTGATCATCCAAAATTGTTTTGCAAAAAAAAAATAGATTTTCACAAACTTTTGAAATCTGATTTTTTGAATCAAAGGACAATGTCAAGTGGGTTTAAAAATCTAAACAATCATTACAAACCTGATCAAACCTGCAAATTCATGATTACACCATGAAATTCCCCAAAATGACATTCATGAATTCCAACATTATACATTTTGATCTAAGGGTCACCAAGCTCCAAAATAGAATATTCTTGGATCACTTGTTCAACTAGCAATAGGTGGACACAATCCAAGCATAAAACTTCTGAGGAATGTGAAATTTGCTGCTGCAATAGTTGAGCTATTTGAGAAGTTCATCATTTCATGTGTAAGAGATATCTTCACAATGGATAACTACCAATTCAGATCTTATCCCTTCAAGACTTAAGGGCTGAGTAATCTCAACATCTTTGGCTATAAATATAGACCTCATTTGATCATAAAAATTACACCAAAGCCTCTGATCTCTAAATTTTTTCTCCATTGGTCCTAAAGACTCAAAACTTGATATTTTGAGCAATCACCATCGGGTTTTAAGTTTGAGCCACAACAAGCTCAAACCAATTGCTCAAACACGTCATATATGATGTTTATGAGGTGTTCAAACACTTAAATCACCTCTAAAACACCTTCTACCAAAAACCACTCTTCAAAACCTCAAAAAAAACCTTGTTTCTCCAACTTGAAGATCAGAACCTGATGCAGCCCTTTACAATCAAGTCCAAGTGTTCAAACACACTCCATATGGTGTAGGGAAGCTATTCAGATCATCACAATATCTTTGGAACACCTCCAGCTCTAAATCACATTGTCGCTCCCACTAAATGAAGCTAGGTCAAATAGGGTACAGACGCGAACGGTCGGCGAAAGGAGAGAACACAAAGGTGAATTGAAAAGAGTCGCCAGCTAGGCATTTTTATCCCGAAGGAAAGGTAATGCTGCATAAACCTAGAAAATATGGATAAGACGGTTGTGAACCAGAGAAACTGAGAAAGGGCGTTGGTTACAACCTGGGAAGGTATTAGCACCCAGATTGTCCGTCGTACTCGACGGGATCCACGCTTAAAAGATTTGTGTTAAAAGGGGTAGTGTCAGTGTTATTTTGTGTGCAAAAGCTGGAAAAGAATGCAAGTGTCAGTGCAAAAGAAATGTGAAGTGAAATAAAGAAGTGTCAGTGTAAGGAAAGAATGTGAAGCTCAAGACTATGAGGCTTAAAGAATAATGCTGGAAGAGGGGGGCATATACAGAGACTTTTGTTCGATAACTGTTAAGTCATGCCAACGTATCCTCTCGTGCAATGAGGAAGTCAGAACACCGTAGTTTGACTCAAAGAGACTGAAAGATAAATTGACTTGTGAACTTCTTACTTGTCTATGCTCAAGTGTATGACCTGTCTGGCTCAGGTGTAAACTGACTTGCATTAGACGGAAGAAGCGAGTTCTCGTTTGTGAGTGAATGAGTTGAGAAAAGAATCTCGGAGGAGACGATTATTGTTTGTTTTTGTGTTTTCAGTTTTGTTATTGCTTTTATATTTGTCATAAGAAAATGATCTTAAGCCTAAATCAAGGGTTAGTAAACTCATCACATCCTCCCTCTGATTAGGGGTAATGAGAATACCTTAAGCATGAAGTAAACACCTCATACTTAATTACCATGATGTAGGATTAAGATCATTAACCTACTTGCATTTACTTAGATGTTTTTGGAGTTTTTGTTTGGTGTTAAGTAATGATTTTAAGCCATAATCAAGGATTTAATGGACCCATTACACCATCCTAATAGAAGGATAATAGATGAGAACATTTAAGCTGAGGAAGGCTCCTCAACTTAATCCATGATTAGGGATTAACCTCATGACAAAACAAAGCCTTTATTAAATGGATTTTAGTTAATGGTAAGATTAAGAAATGGATTTTATGGTTTGTAAGACAACTTGAGGGGGACTTGTCCATTAACACTAGGGTTAGTCCTTCTTAACCAGTTAAGGAAGAATTAGAACCCTAATGCAAGGCCCAAGTTACAAGCTTGATGTCTTAGTGATTATTAGGTGAATTGATTAAAGGGTTTAAACACATTAAGGGTTTAACACTTAGGATTAAAGTTATGCACTCCATCCTAATAGAAGGATACAGCCATAACCTTAATCACAAATCCTTAAAACCTTTAAGGTTTAGTCCTTGATTAAGAAATGAGAAGAGAAGACACAAAGATGACACAAAGGTAAAACTAATGGGGGGACTAATAAAACCCTAATTGTGATCATGCTTGGGTGTTCCTAGGGTTTATGAAGCTTGCAAGAAGATCTTCAAGAGAAAAGCCACCAAGGAAGAAGCAGGATGAAGGAAGAGAAGCAAGAAGAAGCAAGACAACTTGCTTCACTTAAGAAGACAAGCTGCTTGAAGAAAGAAAGAAGAGAAAGAGAATGAATAAGCAAGCTCACTCTAATTCACAAGCAAAAATGCAGCAATGATGCATAAAAGGGGTGAGAAGAGATTATGAGAAGTGAAGGCAAATTCACTTCTCAAACACTTACCACCTGAAAAGTTATCAACAAGAAATGAAATGAAATGAAAATGAGATGAAATGCAAAGATGAAAACCAAAGTCAGAAGCATAATCATGATTCAAATGATGCTATGAGATGATATGAAAGCATTCCAAGAGATGAGGATGACCATACAAGTAATGAAGATGCAAATGAGACATGAAAGGAAGCATGAAAGTTCATGAAAACTTATGAAATGCAATGGATGCATAACATGGAAAATGGATGATGCAATGATCAGACATGATTTCAATATGTCCTAAGATGTCTAATATGTCATGTGGATGCACAAAAAGTCATGGCAAGTTTATGTATGCAAGCTTATGAAGGATAAATGCAAATGAAGGCAAAGATTAGGGTTTATGTACAAGATGCAATGCAAAATTCAAAATCAGAAGCAAATGACATGATAAAAAATTGAAAATGGAATCAAAGGTACCCTAAACCTATACAAGTTCACTACCCAAAGGGGAAGGTCAGAAGCTAAACTCTAAAGGACTTATGATTTTTCTAAGTTTGCTAGGGTTTCAAGGTACCTCACAAGGAAAAATGCAAAACAAATCAAAAATGAAAGATAAATTCATGCCAATTTTATCCTAGAATCTATATGATATGTGGAATGCAATGCAAAAAGAACCATTATCAACCCCTTCATGGATAGGTAGAAAAGATTTTTCTAAGTTTGGGTCAAAATATTGATTTTTAAGAACCCTAAATCCAAAGAAAAATGCCAAAATGGATCAAGAACCAAAAAGAAATTTGTATGAATGGTTTGATAATGTCTCTAAATGTGTCAAGATGCAATGTGATTTTTTTTGGTGATTTTTAGAAACTTAAATGGTATTTTAATTAATTAATTTCCATTAATTAATTAAAATAATCATTTAAATGTTTTAAAAATACAAATTTTATGCAAAATATAAAATAAAAATTATTTTTGGGTGGATAAAATTATTTTAATGCAAAATGAAGAAGAAAAGATTTATTAGGGTTTTTTAGCTATTTTAAATAAATAATGTAAAACAAATAAGAAAATATGAATTAAAAATGAAATAAAAGTAAAGTAAACACATCTAATAGTCTGGATTCAAGGCTGAGGATTTTAAGTTGACCACGCGCCAGATCCTAGGGTCAATATTCAAATTTATTTAATCCTAATTAATTAAATAACTAATCCTGATTAAATGTTAATGAGCTAATCTCCACCCTCCATCTCACGCGGGAAACTGAAATCAGAGGGCCCTCATTCAAACACTTCCCTAACCTTAATTAGACATGTAATTACTTTCAGGTGGCCGGAGAAGACCTCCGGTCATCTTCTCCGGCCACACCCTCCCTGAGCAAATCCCTAACTTCAACCCTAGGTCATTTTTGGAGCTCTAAAGCTCCATATCAAACCCTCTCACCTCCCTGAACACGAATATGACCTCAAAACAAATTTCTTATTGCTCACAAACAAGATTCGAAGAAAAGATCAAAAATGGAAAAAATTTCAGACAATCAGTAAATACTCAATACTTGATCATTTTCGAAACCAAACATATCAGGATCATCAGTGAATCATGGAGAATCAATTAGAAACTTAAAAAGAGATTTCGGGAAAAAAGTTTGAAGAGGTTACCTGAGCTTTGAACCTTGCAACTTTGGGCTTTCTGGACCTTTTCTTTATGCAAAATCACTCCCTTTGGCCTCCTGATGAAGCTTCAATGCTTGAAAAGCTTTGAGAGTGGCTGGATTGAGAGTTTGCAACCTTGTTGCACCAGAATCGTGTTTTGGCTATGGGTGCTTTTAGACTTGTTTGAAGGGTGGGAAAGGGTCCTTTAGTGAAGCTGAGTTGATTGGTGAAGGTAGTTTTGAGTTTTAGTTAGTGAGCTATGAGTTTCGAAAGCTTTTGGAAGTTGGAGTGATTTTGTGTATGCTGAGCAATCTGAGGTTTCAGCTTTCAATCTTGTGTGAAATGGCTTGCCTTTGGTACACATATCAATCCTTAATAGGTCAGAGAGTGGGTGGTGGCCTATGGTGATTGGTATGGGCAAGTTTCCAAAATGTTAACATGACTTGTACTTGAGGTATGGGCATGTGGCAGGCTTGGATTTGGGTATGGCTGTGTGCAGCAAAGATCAAGGAAGGCTTATGGATCAGATTTGATGAGTTGTAACAAGTGGAGGTATAGTTACATGAGATTTTGCAAATTGGTGCAACTTTGGCCCCTTTGTGATTTCTTGATGTGTAAGGCATGAAAAGTTGTGATTCTTGGGCCAATTCTGATCCTTAGGCAATGCATTATGATGTTAAGACATGTAGAAGTGTGTTTGAGGTCACAAAAATGCTTGGCATGAGAATTTGCAAACTTCCCTCTTTGGTGTAAAAGTGAAATTTATGTGATTTTTTCCAACTTTGACAAGCCATAACTTGAGTTCCAAAATGAATTAGGTCAAGTTCTTGTACTTTTTGAAAAGGGAATGATCCAATCTACAACTTTCATGACCAATAATTTTTCATTTGAAGCATTTTTGAATCAAAAAGAGGAGGTTGAAAAACTTTCCCAAAATGGCAAGTTTGCATTATAAGTCACTTTCCCAAAATGGCAACTTTGCAAATGGCTTGAAATTATTCAATTTTGTGAACTTATAACTTCTTCTATGATCAAATAAAGATCATATACACCCAAAATGATGGGGGAGACCCTTTGGTTGGATGATTGGGGGCCTCAGATGCCCTGATTTTACACTGACTTGCTCAAGAAGTCATATATTGATTAGATGCCTTCCCCTTTGAATTTCTTCATGAAAATTGGTATACATGATCCTCATATCATATAGAGACCAATAGAAACAAGAATGACCAAAATATTTGGATTTATGGCCTCTGAAACCCAAAACCCTAATTTTTGGTCATTTGTGCAGTTAAGCTTGGCTCTGCTTCCATGCCTTTCTCAGTTCTTGTGATTTTCTTACTTTCTTGATCTTGGGAGGATATAATATGATGCTTGAACATAAATGGACCCTCTTGAGATGATTGAAGCCCTTTGGAGTGGCTCAAATAGCTCAGGGATGGCTCAGATCACAAACCCTAGATGCAGATGACTTAGAACCAATGCAGTGAAGCAAAAAATGTAATATGAGATGATATGATTGAACTTATGCAAATGAAAAGATCACAAGTAATGGTAAAATGAGTGAGGGAAAATTTGGGGTGTTTACAGCTGCCCCTATTCAAACATGAGTTAGCTGTGCAGGATGTAAGCGACGGGCTTAACAGACAAACAAGATAACTTGTGGTTGAATACCAAAGACAGTCCAAAATTTGCACTCGCTGGGGAGAAAAAGAAAAGGGATATAAATTGTAAAAGGAAGTAAAGTGTGATTATAAAGTGCGTGCGATGGAGGACGACCGTCGAGCATAGGATGACTGCTGGGGATAAAGCAATGACGGGTACGGCCGACATGTTGGGGAAATGGAGGTATCATGATGGGGACGACCATCAAGTAAAGGAACAAAACTCTCTGGGGATTAAAGGTAAAGTCAATGATGGGGACGATCATCAGGTTCAAAGCATAAATGAAATAAATGATGAGGTACGGTCATCAAAGGTGAAGGACGATCACCTAGCAGGGGACGGCTGCTCTTTTGGGGATAAGGATGAGGGACGGTCATCCAAGGTGAAGGACGATCACCTGGCAAGGTATGGTTGCCGAAAATATCACGACATAGGACGAATCCGGGATAGAAAATGTCGACAATGGGGAAGGGCATCGGATAAGCATGATGAAGGATGATCATCAAGAGGTGAAGGACGATCACCTAGCAGGGTATGGCTGCTCTCGGGGTTTATCATGACATAGGACGAATGTCAGATAACAAGATCGACGATGGGGATGACCATCGGATAAAATGATGAAGAACGATCATCAAAAGGTGAAGGATGATCACCTAGCAGGGTACGACTGCTAAAATTATCACGACATAGGACGAATGTCGGATAGGAAAGGGTTCCAGTAATGGAGACTCCGCTGGGGGAATGATGAAGGATGATCATCAAAGGGTGAAGGACAATCACCTGGCAGAGTACGACTGCCGGAAGTATCATGACATAGGATGAATGTCAGATAGAAAAGAAATTTTCTTTTACTGGGGATTTGCTGGGAACTCTTCTGGGGAATGGTAGACACGGACGAGTGTCTAAATTCAAGAAAGAAAAGGGTATAAGTGTTTGACGTTGTGTATAGATTAAAGATGCGGACGAACATCCTTAAGACCATGATACGGACGTGTATCGGTAGAAACAAACGCTGACGCATGTTCAGAGATGACGGTACGGGCGAGTACCAACTGGTTAACAAAGAACACGGACGAGTGTTGACTCTGAGGGGAAATAAGAGGTGTATACAAGATACGGACGAGTATCTGTATGAGTAAAAAGTATGAGTGAGACACAGACGAGTGTTCACCTTGATGGGGAGAGTATGATGAAGACGAGTATCATAAAATGAAGTGTATGAGTTTATGAGTGTAAAAGATATTCTGAAGATCTGTGGGGATAAGATGACACGGACGGGTGTCGGAAGAGAGTACTATAAACAAGTGTTTGAGTTTACAATGAGTGTTTAGGCAACCATGCTGGGGGATGGTGACACGGACGAGTGTCCAAAGAGTGTATAGATATCTGTTTGTGGAGAATGTTCTGGAGACTTTACTGAGGAATGATGACACGGACGAGTGCCAAAGGAGTATGTATCTGTATTTGTGAGTGCAACGGGGACACTTAAGTTTTTTTTTTTGCTGTGACTGTGGGCCTTTATATATATATTGCTAATGGAATATTGGCATATACAGGTGTTTGATTCAAAACATGACTTATGATTATGCAATATGTTTGATTTTTGCCGTAATGCTCCGTATTAGAAGGAATGCTACGCTCTGAGGGGAAATATGATGTGAATGCTATGATTATGCAAAAGATACCGATCTGGGATTCGGATCCCGTTGTTGTGAAGATCTCTGATTGATCTGCTTGGAGTGATACCCCAGCTGGGGGTGAGATCATTGGTAGATCTGATATATGATTCTTCTTGGGGAAGTAAGTCACTGATAGACCTATCCTTGGTGATGAGGAGCTCAGCTGGGGCTGTGGAAGCTTTCGTCACTTTGTCGTGAGATCTTCAGACATTGCTCTTCCGGATAGAGGCTGCAGTTCTGTGGGGAGATGGTTCCCTATATAACACTTGGCTGGGGAGGAATGATCACTGAACGATCTTCCTAGAGATTTCTATTGGGATCCTACTGAGGATGATGAAATCAGCTGGGGAAATGAGCCCCTTCTGATGCTGCTCTGATGGGGAGGAGCTTTCATGCCCCCATGCTGCGCTTTGAATACCTGAAATCCTATCATGGTAAAGAAACATACAAGTACCCCGAGGTATCCCTTACTGGATTCCATCATAGGAATTTAGACACTCCTAGGAGTAAGAAATATATTTCCTGCAAGCATGTAATTTAGAAAAGACGCATTTGTATTTATGCAACCATTAAGGACATCGGACATTTTTGCAAATGACAAATAAAATGTACGAGACAAAGTGTAACTGAAAATCTGATTTTCTTAACTTGTGTGCCCTGAATTGGCAAGTACAGTCAAAGGAACAGATCCCCTGAAATGAGGATATTGCTACAAATTGAGAAACAACAAAAAAAGTGTCGGCAATGTTGATGACGCTTCAGTGTGCTTCCCTTTACTATGACTCGTATGACGTTGACGTTCTTCTCATCTTACTTTCTGAAGAAGGTTGATTTTGACCGATGCTTGAACCTTTCGAAGCTTGCCATGTCATAAGTGATACAGACGAATTCAAAATGTAGTTGTTCGCTTATTCCCTTGTTTTGCGTGGACCGCCCTTTCGGGTTTTCATTCCACCGGGATACCCATTTTTTGTCTGAGCTGTCCGATGTGGCTTTTCAACTCAACGGGTGTACTCTTTTTTTTTATATTTTATTTTCCCTTATTTTTTCCCGAGTCTTTTATTCTGTTTTTGACTCGCCGGGATGCCCTATTTTTGCCTGGACTTACATTCTGTTTTTATGTCCAGCGGATTATTTTATGCGAAGTATTTTTTTACTGCATCTGAATTCACAGGGGACGGGAAATCTTCACCATCCATAGTATTGAGCATCATCGCTCCACCAGAGAAAACTTTCTTTACTATGAATGGACCATCGTAATTCGGAGTCCACTTGCCCCTGTGGTCTGTATGAGGAGGAAGGAGTCTTTTCAGCACAAGATCTCCTACTTGGTATTCCCGAAGCCTGACTTTCAGATCGAAGGCTTTCTTCATTCTCTTCTGATATAACTGCCCATGACAGATTGCAGCTAATCTTTTTTCTTCAGTCAGATTCAGTTATTTGTATCGGGATCGGACCCATTCTGCTTCATTCAACTTAACATCCATCAGTACTCGCAAGGAAGGTAATTCAACTTCAACAGGTAGGACTGCCTCCATACCATATACCAGCTGATACGGTGTTGCCCCAGTGGATGTTCTGATTGATGTAAGGTACCCATGCAAGGCAAATGCTAGCATTTCATGCCAGTCTTTGTAGGTGACCACCATCTTCTGCACAATCTTCTTGATATTCTTGTTAGCTGCCTCAACAGCGCCATTCATCTTTGGCCTGTAAGGAAAAGAATTGTGGTGTTGGATCTTGAAGTCCCGGCACAGTTCTGCCATCATTTTGTTGTTCAAATTAGAACCATTATCGGTAATGATTCGCTCGGGCACTCCACACCGACAGATGATGTCTCTCTTCAGGAATCGGGCTACCACTTTCCTGGTGACATTTGCATAGGAAGCTGCTTCGACCAATTTGGTAAAATAGTCAATGGCTACCAGGATGAATCTGTGGCCATTCGAAGCAGTCAGTTCGATCTTGCCAATCATATCAATGCCCCACATGGCAAAGGGCCAAGGTGAAGACATCACATTCAAAGGATTCGGAGGCACATGCACTTTATCTGCATAAATCTGGCATTTATGACATTTCCTGGCATAAGCACAACAGTCTGCATCCATTGTGATCCAGTAATAGCCTGATCTTAACAACTTTTTAGCCATTGCATGACCTCCGGCATGGGTACCAAAAGATCCTTCGTGCACCTCGTGCATCAACAAGTCTGCTTCTGTTTCATCAACACATCTGAGAAGTACCATATCAAAGTTTCTCTTGTACAAGGAACCATCAGCATTCAGGAAGAAACTGCCAGCTGTAAACTCATAATTTCGACAGGGTGAAATTTGAAGCTTGAGTTCATCTCTGTCGAAGAATAAGGAAAGAAAAGAAATTCAAGAGATGCTGGCAAAGTCAAAAGCTCTGATGCTTCGACAAAATGGCAAATATTGTTCTGGCAGGATAAGTTTGGAAAGTTATTTGTAGCTAAGTATTTGACAGAAGAAGATGGTCTTTCGACGATTTCGACAGAAGAGGATTTTTGACAAAAGACAGTATTTGATAGATGCTGAAAAGAGTTGTTTCTTCTTTAAAGGCTTCGACAGATTGAAGGGGTGCAAGGTTTCGTCACCAAAGAAGGGAATTCAAATTCAAAAGGTTGTAACCTTTGACAGTTGGACACATGGAAGTTTCAGAGAAGAAAATTGCATGCAGGCTGACACTTGTCATTTAGTTATAGTTTTTCCGTTCTAAGCAGTTATTTTGTTTGTATATAAATAGGATAGTTTGTGTTTAGAATAGGTGTGTGAAAATTGATACAAAATTCCTGTAAAATACTCTAAGTACCTAGTGTGAGAGAAAATGAGTTTGATATTTGGAACCATGTACGTTTGAACACCATTTATATTTCAAAGTCATTTAAATTACTTGTTTATTCATCAAGTTTATGTTATTTTCAAGCTTTATTTACTTTTCTGCAAGTTCTAGCCTTCGACATTTCTTCTTATTCTTGTTTAAAACTTTTAATTTTATTTCATTTCAAACTTAAACTTTACTTTACTTGTAAAAATCAAAGTTCTTAACACTTTGACAACATTGACGAAACAAACCATAAATCAATCACCAACTCTAAGAATAGTTCGACAGAAACAATGCACATGTGTCCCAGGACTTGTTTGGTTGGTCCTGCAAGTAACCCAGTTTTCTGAAGAAATTGGTTAACCAGAGGTTGTTCGCCAGAAATCACAGCGAACAAATTGGCACGCCCAGTGGGACCCGTGCATTTGATAAAATCCAATAGAGAAATCTCTTAGACAAATTGTTCCTTGCTATGTTGTATGATTCTTAGAAGCGGTAAACTAGCCGTGACCGACGTAGAAAGACCCAAGAGAACAAGAGGAAGAAGGAAGGCTAACTTGCCAAATGCTTCAAATAATCCTGACGAAACCATTCCAGTTTCCAATCCTATCCCTTCGTCAGGAACAATACCAGTGTCTGGCCCCGTTTTAGAACAGATTAGGCCTCCATTAGAGGATTCAATACCAACGGGTTCAGGGTCCCAGAATGCACCTAGTTCTTCCAACATGGGACACGCCAGACCCCTTGGAACCCCTCCCCCTGGAGGAAATACCTTCAGGCCATATCTGAATTATTCTCAGCCCTTGACTGGGAGAGAACAACCATATGGAATGCCAACTTCAATGATGGCAAGCCTACATAATTCGTCACCATTATTCTCTGATGCTATGGTTCAAGTGTCATCACCATTGCAGGGATCAGGATATGGTGGAAATGGAAATAGAATGAATCAAATTCCACCAGGTTTCCATATGCCCACTATGACAAACCATTCTGCACAAGTAATTCGTCAACAGATGGATGAAAGCAATCATGATATGGTGCAGGCTTTGACACAACAAATGGGAGAAGTGTTCAATCCCTTGATACAAAACACTACACAAACTAACCAAATATTGGCAGAACAGATGGCGCGCATTGCTGACTTTTTTGGAGTCCCTCAAGCACAGCAAAGAATGCAATTAAATCAGAATCCTGCCAATAGGGCTGTCGAAGAGGAACTTACTATAAACCAAAGTCCTTTAGGAAACCCTCATGAAAATCCCAGGGGGCAAGAGGTGATAGTCGAACAGCCTAATGTAGAAGAGCCTATCCGACAGGAACCAAGGAGAATAATAGTCCAGAGAAACCAAAATGCTGATGAAATATTACAGCAGAGAATGCGTTACAATAACATGCCTGTCGAAAATAATATTGCTACCATGGTTGAGAGAATAATGGCACAAAATGGAGTAAACGTAGGATTACAAAGGCATAGTTATACTTCCCCCTTGTCTGAATTTGTCTTGCAACAAGAGTTACCACCAAGGTGGAAAGTCCCCAAATTCACAAAATTCTCAGGGGATACTAGTGAGTCCACCATAGAACACGTAGCACGTTATTTGATAGAGGCAGGAGAGATTGCTAATAATGAGAACTTAAGGATGAAATATTTCCCAAGTTCTTTGACAAAAAATGCTTTCACTTGGTTTACATCTCTTCCTGCAACTTCAATCTTCACTTGGACCCAATTAGAAAGATTGTTCCATGAACAATTTTATATGGGACAAACCAAGATAAGTTTGAAAGAGTTGGCAAGTGTTAAAAGAAAATTTTCTGAACCTATAGATGACTATTTGAATAGGTTTAGATTGTTAAAAGCCAGATGCTTTACGCAAGTGCCGGAACAAGAACTAGTCGAAATGGCTGCAGGGGGTCTAGATTATTCCATAAGGAAAAAATTGGATACCCAATACTTGAGAGACATGGCACAACTGGCAGACAGAGTGAGGCAAATAGAAAGACTAAAAAATGAAAAATTTAGATCAAATAAAAACAAGGAAAGAGTGGCCTATGTAGGAATAGTGCAAGAAGATGATTATGACGAAAACGAACCAATCAATTTCGACCAGCAAGAAATTGATCTGGCAGAATTAAAACAAGGCCCTCCATATTCTTGTAAAGTTTTAGCCCCGTCGAATGGAAAAAATTCAGTCGAAGTGGAAAAGAATGACAGGTTCCCTAAAAGAACCTATACATTCGACATCACCAAATGTGATGAAATATTTGATTTATTAGTCAAAGATGGTCAGTTAATAAAACCAGCAGGCACTAAGGAGCCTCCTGTAGACCAACAGAAAAAGAGAGGTTTTTGTAAATACCATAATTTCTTGGGTCATAAAACTTCTCAATGTTACCTTTTCAGGGATCTTGTCCAGAATGCAATCCAAAATGGAAGGTTGAAGTTTGGAGACAAAGCCAAGCAACAGATGAGGATTGACTCCAATCCCATGCAGGTTGTGGAGGCCAATTATGCTGAACCAGAAATGGTAAATGTGGTCGAAATGGAGATCATGGCAGAGAAAAGTTTTGAAATGGTAGAAGTTACTGAAAGCTTCGACACCAACTTCACCATGATAGAAGCTGCTGAAGGTTTCGACACCCAGGTAAATGTGGTGGAAGAAGGTGATGATCTTGCTGACCAGGCTGAGGAAAAAGAAGTCAAAGTTTCTGAAGACTTCGACAGTGAGAATGCCATTGAAACCACTGAAGGTTTCGACGAAATAAATACAATCAAAGTGGGAAGAAGCTTCGACAAGAAAAACTATGAAAGAGATGTTGAGCAGGGGGTGATCTGGGACACTCTAGGAGAGTCGAATGGGAAGTTCGATTTCATGGTGAAATATTCAGCACCACCAAGCTCCAAAACAGATATCAACGAAATCAAACCCACAGGATGGGGAGATTCTTTCAAAGATGATGACAAAGAGGAGGATAACAAAACACTCACTGTCCAAAAAGAGGCCACTGAGGGCCTTGACCAAGATGAGATCAAGACAACAGGGACTAATGACAATTCCCTTACTGTCGAACCAATAAACAGTGGTACCATCAGAACTGAAGAACATCCTGTCGAAAGTGTTGCACACTGCTGCAAATACATCTATAAGGGTTTACACCCAAAGGGCAGTGTGAATCAGTCAAAGGAGAATATTCCAAAGGAAATGATGCTAGTCGAAAAAATGAACAAATTGAAGATTACAACTGAACAGAATGTTGGGATTCATATGGTGGAAATCACTCAAAAGGTAGGACCAGACACCAACAAAGGAAAGAAACGTCAGGAAAAGCATCAGAAGCTGGTTTATCCAGAAGAGAACGAAAGTCTTGTCGAATTCATCCAGAGGTGTCAAAGGAAGAACGCAGAAGTTATGCTTTGCCCAAGATGCAGTGCTGTGTTCGACAGGAAAGCAGCCGATAACTTAGAAGCAGCAGAAAAGACCCAGAGGAAGAGAAACTGGGGAACAGTCCCACCCACCAGAAACGAAAGATTCGACCCAAGAAGAGGGAAGCATCACATCCAAGGAGTGGGAGAAAGACGTTTCAATACTTATAAACCATCCAACAGGACAAATGATGACAAATGGGTTCAACCTATAAGGGATGCCCAAGGTCAGAAGAGATGGAAGAGTTTTGAAGTGAACAGGGGTCCCTCAATGGAAGTTAAAAGGGAGGCAAAGCCAAAGCACGTCTCTGAGAATTACAAAGGGAAGAATCCTATGTCCAGGTCCCAATGGAGAAGATTCCAAAGGCAGAAGAAAATTGAAAAAGAATCTGTATGACACAAAAGGGTTGGGCAGAAGGAAGCTGAATCAAGCAAGTATGTGCAGGTTACAAGCAAGGGGAGACCTCTGGCAAAAGAAGAAACCCCTCAGAAGAATGGATCTAGTAATACCACAGAAATGCAGAAAACAAACAACAAAATGCCAGTGGACGAAGAAGTTACAGATGACTTTAGTTCAGAATCAGATGCCTCCTTCGACGTAACCTGCAATGTGGTTTCTGTGCTGCCCAGAGACTATGACAGGATAATGGAAGTCGAAGACGAAGAGGATGACATGGCAGATGACAGCATAGGCCTGAAGCCTGTATGCTACTACATAATGAACAATGGCTGTGTCGAAGAGCAAAATGCTTTCTTCGAAAAGCCAGACGATGCGATGAAGGCTCACTTAAAGCCTCTTTTCATAAAAGGAAAGGTAGAAAACGTGGGGGTCAACAAAATTCTGATAGATGGTGGAGCAGCTGTAAATTTAATTCCTCATTACATGATAAAGAGGATTGGAAAAGATGACTCCGACACTAAGTCTCACAATATGGTGTTATCCAACTATGAAGGTAAAGTAGGGACAACACTGGGAGTAATACAACTGAACTTGACTGTAGGATCCATCACCAGGCCTACAATGTTTGTGGTGATAGCATCAAAGGCAAATTACAACTTGCTGCTGGGAAGGGAATGGATCCATGGGATTGGGGTTGTGCCATCCTCCATGCATCAAAGAATAGCAATCTGGAGGCCAGATGGGATTGTCGAAAACATTGAAGCAGATCAGAGTTACTTCACAGCTGATGTGAACAATGTCTCTAGTCGTAACTTCGACAAGAACCTAGCCCATATAGCACCATGCAATCCTGCTGCTTTCGACCTAACAGCTTCCGACAACGCTTACTGTTCCATGTACCTCCATCCTACGCATGGTTTCCAGTGGGATAAAGAAATAATTGGGGAGACAAATTACACTTGGGGAACTACCAATGTCAACCCTACTGGATGGGGGAGTGAATTCAGTGAAAATGACTGAAGTTTCAGCAATGGAAAGGATTTCGGCTTACATGGCCGAAAAACAACTCAAAGCGGCCCTTGAGGCTGAAGTTAGAAATATGGCTGTTGAAGCCAGCACTCAAGTTGTCGAAGAACAACATCCTCGAGAAAACATTGAGGAACAACATACAAAGCAGAGTTTAGAAGAAGATTCTAATGGTGAATGGCAGAGTCAAAGACTTGATGCCATTTATGA
This sequence comes from Lathyrus aphaca, assembly GCA_963966055.1. Classification (NCBI taxonomy): domain Eukaryota; kingdom Viridiplantae; phylum Streptophyta; class Magnoliopsida; order Fabales; family Fabaceae; genus Lathyrus; species Lathyrus aphaca. The sequence goes on along the minus strand of OZ014520.1, from coordinate 227,299,604 downwards.
TGACGAACCCTTGAGGTTTGAAAAGGATCCATCACCAACCAACATGAAAATGGTGGCACAAGATCCTTTGGAGGAGATTAATCTGGGACTGGGGGCAGAGAAAAGGCCAACTTACATCAGTGCCAAGATGAATCCTCAACTCAGAGTCGAAATAATCCAACTGCTGAATGAGTTTAAAGACTGCTTCGCATGGGATTATGACGAAATGCCTGGTTTAGACAGAAATTTGGTTGAATTGAAGTTGCCAATACTGGAAGGGAAAAAGCCAATAAAGCAGACTCCCAGACGTTTTGCACCTGAGATTCTGTCGAAAATCAAAGAGGAAGTCGAAAGGCTTCTAAAATGCAAATTCATCCGTACAACAAGGTATGTCGAATGGATTGCTAATATTGTTCCTGTGATTAAGAAAAATGGCAAACTGAGGGTATGCATTGATTTTAGAGATCTAAACTCAGCTACCCCTAAGGATGAATATCCTATGCCAGTAGCAGAAATGCTAGTAGATTCGGCAGCAGGTCATGAGTATTTAAGTATGCTTGATGGATATTCTGGTTATAACCAGATTTTCATTGCCGAAGAAGATGTTCCAAAAACAGCTTTTCGTTGTCCAGGAGCAATAGGAACCTATAAGTGGGTAGTCATGCCCTTTGGTTTGAAGAATGCTGGAGCTACTTACCAAAGGGCTATGAATTCTATTTTTCATGATTTCATTGAAACATTTATGCAAGTTTATATAGATGATATTGTGATTAAATCTGCCTCAGGCTCAGACCATATTAACCATCTTCGACAGTCCTTTGAAAGGATGAGGAAGTTTGGTTTGAAAATGAATCCTCTTAAATGTGCTTTTGGTGTGCAGGCTGGGGACTTCTTAGGCTTTGTGGTCCACAAGAAAGGGATTGAAATTAATGAAAACAAAGCTAAGGCCATAATGGAAGCAAAAGCGCCATCGACAAAGAAGGAATTACAGTCTCTACTAGGGAAAATCAACTTTCTCAGAAGGTTTATCTCCAACCTTAGTGGAAAGACACAGGCCTTCTCACCTCTGCTTCGACTGAAGAAGGAGGGCTTCACTTGGGGGCAAGAACAGCAAGATGCTTTCGACAAGATCAAGGAGTATCTGGTAAATCCTCCAGTCTTAATATCTCCTTGTCGAAAAAGGAGCATGAGGCTTTACATATCAGCATCTGACAGAACATTAGGAAGCATGCTTTGTCAAGAAGATGAACATGGCTTCGAAAGAGCCATTTATTATCTCAGCAGAGTCTTAAATGATGCTGAAACTAGATATAGTATGATAGAGAAATTATGTTTATGTGTATATTTCTCTTGTACAAAATTGAAGCATTATATAAAACCCATTGATGTACATATATCTTCTCATTTCGACGTAATAAAGCATATGTTATCTAAGTCTATTTTACATAGTCGAATTGGAAAATGGGCTTTAGCCTTGACTGAATATTATTTAAAATATATGCCTCTAAAAGCTGTTAAAGGACAAGTAGTTGCTGACTTTATAGCTGATCACTCCATACTTGGAGATGAGACTAATTATGTCGAAAGAGAGCCTTGGAAATTATATTTCGACGGTTCCAGTCATAAAAATGGAACAGGTGTTGGGGTATTAATTATTTCTCCCAATAAAATTCCAACAAAATTCAAGTACAAGATAGAAGGGTTCTGTTCAAATAATGAGGCAGAATATGAAGCTTTAATTGCTGAACTTGAAATTTTGTTGGAATTGGGGGCAACAGAGGTCGAAATAATGGGTGACTCTGAGTTGGTGATAAAACAACTGACGAAAGAGTACAAATGTGTCAAAGAAAATTTGATCATGTACTTTGTGATAGCCAACAGACTCCTCAAGAGATTCGATAGTGTAGTCTTTAGACACATTCCCAGATTAGAAAATCAGGAAGCAAATGACCTGGCTCAATTGGCTTCAGGATATAAAGTGTCGAAGGAAAATCTGATGAAAGTTGTCGAAGTGAGAGGGAAAGTTTTATCCACCAGGCTGTCCCCATCTGATTTGGAGACAATAAGATTGGGATATGGTGATGAAGAAAACTTTGAGATTTTTTATATAGATAATCTAGGGGTAGGAGATTGGAGAAAACCTATCAAAGATTATTTACAAAATCCAAACCAGACAGTCGAAAGAAAGATAAAGTATAGAGCTATAAGTTATGTGCTCTTTGGAAATGAATTGTTTAAAAAGACTGCAGAAGGAGTTCTACTAAAGTGCCTAGGAGAGACTGAAGCTTATATAGCTTTGTCGAATGTACACAGTGGTGCATGTGGTGCACACCAAGCAGGGCATAAGATGAAATGGCTACTATTTCGACAAGGGATGTATTGGCCAACCATGTTGAAAGATTGTGTCGAATTTGCAAAGGGTTGTCAGGAATGTCAAATTCATGCAGGCATACCTCATGTACCAGCAAATGAGTTACATTCCATTATAAAGCCTTGGCCATTTAGAGGATGGGCTTTAGATTTAATTGGTGAAATTCGACCAGCCTCTTCAAAAGGGCAGAAGTACATTTTAGTTGGGGTAGACTACTTCACTAAGTGGATTGAAGCCATACCATTGACGAATGTAGATCAGGAAGCAGTCATAGACTTCATCCAGAAACACATAATGTATAGATTTGGAATACCAGAGACAATAACCACTGACCAAGGATATGTGTTTACTGGAAGAAATATGCAGGCATTTGCAAAAGAGTCAGGTTTTAAGTTGTTAACTTCGACACCTTATTATGCCCAAGCAAATGGTCAGGTCGAAGCAGCCAACAAAGTAGTAATAAACCTGATAAAGAAGCACGTGGGTAAAAAACCCAGAAATTGGCACAAGACTCTGGATCAAATCCTTTGGGCTTGTCTAACATCTCCTAAGGAGGTAACTAACTCTACCCCATTTAAATTAACCTATGGACATGATGCAGTATTGCCAGTCGAAATCTGTTTACAGTCAATACGAATTCAAAGACATCATGAGATTCCATCTGAAATCTATTGGAGTATGATGATGGATGAGTTGGTTGATTTAGATGAAGAAAGGTTACATGCTTTAGAATTAATAAGAAGGCAGAAAGAGAGAGTCGAAAAGTTTTATAACAAAAAAGTAAAATTCAAAGCCTTTTTAGTAAATGATTTAGTTTGGAAAGTGATCTTGCCCATGGAGAAGAAAGATAGACTGATGGGAAAATGGTCCCCTAAATGGGAAGGACCTTTCAAAATTCTAAGGGTTTTTTCAAATGGTGCATATGAAGTCGAAGAGATAGAAAAAGACAGGAGAGTGCTGAAAATAAATGGAAAGTACTTAAAAAGGTATAAACCAACATTGCAGGAAATAAAAATAAGAACAGAATGAAATTGCAAATAAAACTTGTCTTCGCCAAACAGATGGCGTGAAATAGCATTACATATGAAATTGCTGAAAAAATCCTTAAGCAAATAAAAATTTCCTAATTCCTATTACAAACTACTGTCGAAGGAAGGTAGCTTTGAGTTCGTCGAATTTTTTCTTCTGAAGCTGAATTCGACGCTCGCAGAGACTCTTGCTGACAGTCAGTTCGTCAATCTCCCTGTGAAGTTGTTGAGCTGATTCTGCATGTTGGAGACCTTTTTGGAGTTCACTGTCGATGTCCTCTTGGTTGGGCTGTTGGAGAGAGGCCTGGCGTTCCTTTTCTTGGTGGATTTTCTTCTGAAGATCAGCAATCTGAGCCTGATAGGCCTGAATGTTGTTTTCACACTCAGCAGCAGCTTTGGTGTATTCGTCAGAAAGCTTATTCAGTTCTGAGATTTTTTCTGTCGAAGAAGCCACAATATTCCATTCTGAAACTTGTTCTTCAGATTTGGCTGTAATACTCTGAGAAAATTCCTTCTGACGAACTAAATCAGCACTTACAGAATCAATTAAGGACATCAAGTCCATCACCAAACGGCTCTCTTCAGTCGAAGCCTCCAACAGATTAGCTCGTTTCAGGAGTTTCTTCAGATCATACTGGGCAGAAGGATTTTCAGCCGGGGTCTCAAACAGGTCCACTCCAAGGATTTTTGCTTTGATTTCGTCCATAATGACATTGATGGGTTGAATGTCAGAAGTGGCCCCTGAAGTTGTCGAACCACTGTGAGAAGAATCTTGGAAGTTATACCTGGAGTTGAGTAGGGCTTTTAAATATTCCAGAGGCTTTCTAACTTTCAAACTTTCAATCTCTTCGTGTGACAAGCTCGTCGAATCAGTGCCCAAAGGGGTTTCGGCAGGAATTTCTGATGAAGAAGGAACATTATGGGAAGTTCCTCCAAGGCTCAAGTTGACTCTTGGTTGATTCGACAGATTAACCTCTTCTTCGACATTCTCTTTATCAGCTTCTGTGGTATCAGTTGGATCTTGAGCTTGTATATCCTGACCAAGAGCATCTTCGTCAGTTTCTGGTGCAGCAGCTGGTATTTGAGTTGGTGCATCCTGGTCTGGAGCTGTTTTTTCCTCTGCAGCAAGGTCTGGTCGAAAAGGAGAGTGATTTCCAGAAGATTCAGAGTCACTGAGGTTGAATTCGTCCAAAGTTTGAGGTCCATAGACACCTGCATCTGGGGTGGCGTCTTCTTGGAGCCTTTCAGCCAGGGTCTTCTCAGAGTCAGAAGGAACAATTTCTTCTTGGACTGTAGAGGTATCTTCGACATCAATAACAACCTACAGAAAGCATAAAAGGGAAGTATGATGTAAGAATATATGCAGTCAAGATTAGGAATGTTGTTGGTCGAAGAAAATACCTGAGGAATCTCAGTGTGGACACTTGAGTCTCCACTTTTTTCACTCTTTGAGGGAATTTTGTTGATTGGACTTGCAGGGGGAGTTCGTCTGTGAACTATGGATCTTTGAGATGCCACTGTTTTTATTCCCATACCTTTGTTTCTTTTCAAGGGTTGAAGTTCAGGGGATTCATCCTCAGACTCTTCGACACTTGTCTCCTTTTCCTCTTGTTTTCTTTTCTTAGCTGGTGTACGAGTGACCTGCAAATGAAAGAAGAAGTATTCAGTATAGGAGAAGATTGAGAGGCATGAATAGGGAGGTGTTTCTCTGTTTGTCGAAACCTTCTTGGCAGGCATGGGAGATTTCTCGACTGTTTTAGAGGAGGTTCCTTCGCCAGCAGCTTTCTTGACAATTTTGACAGCTGAAAGAGAAAGAATTGCATGAACATTGATATAACAATAAAGGGAGTTAGAGTTAAAAAGAGTAATGTAATTTCTTAGACACCTTCAAGAATGGGTTCTTCGACACTAATATGTTCTATCCCAACATGAAGGTGCCCAGTGAAGTTGCCCAAGTGATACTTCGTCGGAACCACGCGTTCGACAAGTTTCTTGCTGGATTCGCGAAGCAGTTTTAAATCAGATCCACACACAAACCAATCTGGAAATGGAGGGATCAAGGCCACACCAAATTCTGCAGAAGGGGGTGGAGGGAATTTTGGAGGAAAAGTTGTGAACGCAAAGTTGTAGCGTGCATGTGGTGGGAGAGACGAAGGCACCCCCAACTTATCCAATTTTTCTGTAAACTTTTGTTTTAGAGTTACTGCTGCTTCACTTATGGTTCGACGAAGATCATTGGGCCTGTAAATAGTTTCAAAATATTTTTGAAACTTTTGAATTTCTTTAATGTGTTTGTCTGTACCTTTTTTCTTCTTATCCTGCACAAAAGTAAAAGCATTCGTCAGGAGAGTAGTGAAGGTTGCTACGTCAAAAAATTTGTTGATGTAATATTCCTTCCACCAAACGTCGAAGTCTTCAGTACAGAGGAAGCTTGGTTGAAAGATGGTGGGGTAAACTTCTAAAGATGAGTCGAAGAATTTGTTGTATAGCTCTAAACTTCTGTCGAAGCTTTGAAATGAGTTATAGAATATAATAGCACCTTTCTTGTGGTAAATAGGCTTTGTCTTCGTCTGAATTAATCCAAATTGCCTAGCTACCAGGTTGGGTTGGTAAGCAATGAGGGACACCTTGGTATTGTTGAGACTATGATGGGAGAAAAAGTGCCTTGGCATGAGAAAAGCTTCCCAAATAGATATATAGGAATCTTTGTCTTTCTGGTTCTCCACTGGGAGTTGTCTGGTGAACCACCTGGGACCTACAAGTCTACTGGCGAATGGTGCCATAGGAGGAGTAAACTTGTAGCGTTTGGCGAACATCATGATGTAACCAGTGAATGCTTGTCGAACGCTTATGTTATCATCAGTAGGGGTCAGTTGAACCAACCTAGGCCATTCGATGCGCCTTTCTTTTACTGCTTCTTCGACAACTGGCATTTTGATGGGGATGAAAGTCTCAAAGGTTGCATTCAACCATAGTTGTAGGAGCCAGAAAGGGCCTGTAAGACTAATGTTACCTTTGTCCTTAAGGGTTTTGAGGTTACTTACACTCTCGCTCAAGGATTCATAGAGGTTTGCCAAAAGTAATTCACTCAGGCAGAATGCAACTCCATTATGAAGTTGATTGGCCATGATGACATAACTTCTGGCCACTTGAAGTGACCTAGTACAGAAAACAAATTTGGCTAACCACAGGGTGAGGAAAGCAATGTGCTCTCTGTCGGAGACTTCTTCATTGTTTTCACCTTGGTGATGAGTGATGAAAACAGAGTATCCGGCATGCTTTGTGTCGAAGCCTATGGGGTCCTTGTTTAAATGTTCAGGGTTAAAGATCTCTCCTAAAGGACTAAGGCCAGTAATGGCTGCTATGTCGAATAGGGTAGGAGTCATCATTCCACAGGGTAAATGGAAGGTATTGTAAGTACTATCCTAGAAGTACAAAAAGGCTAACAGCATGTTTTGGCAATAACGGGGACCTTGCTTCGACAGCTGGATCAGGTCATAGATACCAGTTTTCTTCCAGAATTTTTCTTTGGCTTTTTTGACCCTAGTGAGCCATGCTAAGTAGTCGGAGGGATCTTTCGTCAAAGGGGGACTCCTAAAAATCCTAGTTTGGTTCAGATAAGACAGATCTATCTCTGTCGAAGCTATAAGGGTTTCAGGTTCTTTGGATGAGGTTTCGACAGGTTTAGGGTTTCTGCTAGCAGCTATGGGTTTAGAAGCAGAATAACAGGGATAAAATTCTTTCAGACGGTTAGGGTCAACAGTTGGATCAAAAATAGGACCTAACATAGCATGATGGACACCAGAAACAGTGATGGGAATCATTACCTGAGACCTGTAAATGCTTTCTTTTTCCCTTTCATTTGGGGGTTCTGGAAAGTATTGTTGTTGCTGCATTTGTATGGGTCCAGACAGTATGTGAGCAGGAGGAAGATCAACTGTCTTCTTTGTCTTTTTTGCACTGCGACCAGTAACAGTCTTTGGAGGAGCCATTGATAATGAGAAGATGAGAAGTTTGAAGGAGCAGAAGCTTTGAAAAGGTTTTGTAATGGAGTTTTTGCGTTTAGGTAAGAGAAGAGTTTTGAGAATGTGAAAAGAATGAAATGTTGTTGAAGGTGGTATTTATAGAAGATGAAATAAATGAATAATAATAAAAAAGGGAAAATGAAAAGACTTTCAATTGGAGAAGTGGAGACGTGCGTTTTTGATCTATTGGTGAAAACTAAAAAGTGGCAGTTGGTAGGAGGCCATGATTTAACTACAATATAGGGTCATGGGAGATTGTGTAAAACGTGGGCTAGATATGACGTTTTCATAAAGTGAAAATCATGATGTTTTCTTGGAACTCAACAAAATCACTTTATAATAAATGTGACTGACAGGAAGTCAAAGGTCATTTCGACAGCAAAAGATATTTCTCCAAGAATAGTCGAAAACGTCTTTGCTGGGGGGCAATTTGTAAACTCATAATTTCGACAGGGTGAAATTTGAAGCTTGAGTTCATCTCTGTCGAAGAATAAGGAAAGAAAAGAAATTCAAGAGATGCTGGCAAAGTCAAAAGCTCTGATGCTTCGACAAAATGGCAAATATTGTTCTGGCAGGATAAGTTTGGAAAGTTATTTGTAGCTAAGTATTTGACAGAAGAAGATGGTCTTTCGACGATTTCGACAGAAGAGGATTTTTGATAAAAGACAGTATTTGATAGATGCTGAAAAGAGTTGTTTCTTCTTTAAAGGCTTCAACAGATTGAAGGGGTGCAAGGTTTCGTCACCAAAGAAGGGAATTCAAATTCAAAAGGTTGTAACCTTTGACAGTTGGACACATGGAAGTTTCAGAGAAGAAAATTGCATGCAGGCTGACACTTGTCATTTAGTTATAGTTTTTCCGTTCTAAGCAGTTATTTTGTTTGTATATAAATAGGATAGTTTGTGTTTAGAATAGGTGTGTGAAAATTGATACAAAATTCCTGTAAAATACTCTAAGTACCCAGTGTGAGAGAAAATGAGTTTGATATTTGGAACCATGTACGTTTGAACACCATTTATATTTCAAAGTCATTTAAATTACTTGTTTATTCATCAAGTTTATGTTATTTTCAAGCTTTATTTACTTTTCTGCAAGTTCTAGCCTTCGACATTTCTTCTTATTCTTGTTTAAAACTTTTAATTTTATTTCATTTCAAACTTAAACTTTACTTTACTTGTAAAAATCAAAGTTCTTAACACTTTGACAACATTGACGAAACAAACCATAAATCAATCACCAACTCTAAGAATAGTTCGACAGAAACAATGCACATGTGTCCCAGGACTTGTTTGGTTGGTCCTGCAAGTAACCCAGTTTTCTGAAGAAATTGGTTAACCAGAGGTTGTTCGCCAGAAATCACAGCGAACACCAGCCAGCCTTCTTAATGTCTTCTTGTCATTGGATGATGCCCCGGGTGGGTATGTTTGATCCTCCAAGAAGCATTTGATGTCATAGAACCAAGGCTTATCATCTTTAGCAACATCTGCTGAAAATATGTATGCTGGTCTGTCAATTCTAGATACTGAAATCTGAGGCACGAAGTTGGAAGCTTGAACTTTGATCATGGATGAAATGGTAGCCAGAGCATCTGCAAACTAATTTCCGTCTCGAGGGATATACTTAAGCTTGACTATTGTGAAAAATGTAAGCAACCTCCTTGTATAATCCCGGTAAGGTATCAGATGCTCCTGGTGAGTGTACCATTTGTCGTTGGTTTGGTTGATTACCAGAGCTGAATCTCCGAACACAGTCAAAGTCTTGATCCTGAGGTCAATGGCTTCCTCAAGACCCATGATACAAGCTTCGTATTCATCTTCGTTGTTAGTGTAGTTAAAGGTGAGTTTTGCCAAGAAAGGCATGTGAACTCCCTTAGGTGTAATGAGAACTGCACCAACACCACGACCATTCATATTAACAGCCCCATCAAACATCATAGTCCATTCTTCTTCTGGGTCAGGCCCTTCAGTGTGAATAGGCTTTTCATGATCTTTTGCTTTTATGAACATGATGTCTTCATCAGGGAAGTCAAATCTCATAGGATGGTAATCATCAATGGGTTGCTCAGCAAGATAATCAAACAACACACTGCCTTTGATGACTTTCTGAGATGTGTACTGGATGTCATATTCCGTGAGAATCATTTGCCATCTTGCAACCCGTCCGGTAAGTGCTGGTTTCTCAAAAATGTACTTGACTGGGTCCATCTTGGAGATCAACAAGGTAGTGTGGGTCAACATATACTGCCTTAGTCGGCGAGCAGCCCACGCTAAAGCACAACAAGTTTTCTCGAGCAGTGAATAACGTTGTTCACAGTCGGTAAACTTTTTGCTTAGGTAGTAAATTGCATACTCTTTTCGACCAGACCCGTCATGCTAGCCCAACACACACCCCATTGACTCTTCTAATACTGTTAAGTACATTATTAGAGGTCTTCCATCAACTGGAGGCATAAGAATTGGAGGCTTTTGCAAGTATTCCTTGATTTTGTCAAAATCCCTTTGGCAGTCTTCATTCCACCTGACTGTTTGTTCTTTTCTTAACAACTTGAACAAGGGCTCACAGGTTGCTGTAAGGTGAGATATGAACCGTGAAATGTAGTTCAATCTACCTAGAAACCCCTGAACTTCTTTTTCAGTCTTCGGTGCAAGCATTTCTTGAATGACTTTGAATTTATCAGGGTCAACTTCAATCCCTTTCTCACTTACAATAAATCCCAGCAGCTTACCGGATCGCACCCTGAATGTGCATTTGTTGGGGTTCAGCTTCAATTGGTACTTCCTCAGACGCTTGAATAGCTTCAACAGATTCACCAGGTGGCCTTCTTCTGTGAGGGACTTGGCAATCATGTCATCCACATAACATTCAATTTCTTTGTGGATCATGTCATGGAATAATGTTACCATAGCCCGTTGATAAGTGGCACCAGCATTCTTCATTCCGAATGGCATCACCTTATAACAGAATGTGCCCCAGGGCATGATGAAAGTTGTCTTCTCCATGTATTCAGGTGACATCTTGATCTGATTATAGCCTGAAAATCCATCCATGAAGGAGAATACCGTGAACTGAGCCGTATTGTCGACCAATACATCAATGTGAGGTAATGGGAAGTCATCTTTCGGGATGGCTCTGTTCAGGTCCCGGTAATCCACACACATCCTCACTTTTCCATCTTTCTTAGGCACATGTACAATGTTAGCTACCCACGGCGGATAACTAGTTACAGCAAGGAAACTGGCGTCCCACTGTTTTTGTACCTCTTTTTTTATCTTCATGGCCATATCCGGACGAGTACGGCGCAGCTTTTGTTTTACTGGCGGACAATCTTCTTTCAGAGGAAGCTTGTGCATAACAATGTCAGTGTCCAACCCTGGCATATCCTGATAAGACCAAGCAAAAACATCCACATACTCCCGAAGCATGTCAATAAGTTGTTCTTTTACTGAATTTTGCAGACAGGCCCCGATCTTAACTTCTTTCAAGTCTTCTTCTGTACCAAGATTAACCGTCTCAACCTCCTTTTGATAAGGAGTTATAACCTTCTCCTCTTGTCTCAACAACCTGGCTAGTTCTTCAGGTAGCTCATAATCTTCTTCAACCCCTTCATCGGCTTGATTAATCGGATTGTCAAAGTCATATGAAGTCATAGCGGTGCTGTTGTCGGTGCAGTCTGGAGGGCACTCTCTGCAAGGGTTTAGATTTGTTCATTTTAGTGATCAGTTTTATCTTGTTTAAAAAAGTGAAAATGAAGTTGTTATTTGGAAACATTGCCATTTTATTTTTGTACAAAAAATGAAAAAATGAAAAACAGTGAGCGAAAAAGAAAAGACTCATTTGCAAAAGATGTCCTGATATTCATTAATTGATCGTTTGTACAAAATACAAGATGGCCCAATTACAAAATGAGCCCTGACATCTTGGGCAAGATGCAGGACTTGATGCATGCTTTAAAGACAGGAAATAATAATTACTCTGCAGGAGTAACTCTTATAATTTTCTGGGAAGACCAGTTTGAGACATGGTTCCCCGGGATCCTTAGACATATCCATCTTTCCAGGTTGCGCTCGTCTTCTGACTCATCTTCCAAACTATTCACAGCATCTGGGGTGAGCATCTCCCCGCTGACAAACTTGGGCTCCTTTGCAGCCTCTGGTTGATCTTGTCGAGTTGGTCTGTAACCCAACCCGAATTGGTCTTCTTTCTTCTCAACTGGAAGCAGCTTGCCCCAGCCTTGAGCGGTACCTTCCTCAACAACCTTTCGGACTTGTTGATATGATGTGATGGAGGTCCCAGACACAGCAGATGTTTCATTGATATTAAGGGCCTCAAACCCTTGACTCATGGTCTCATGGATCTCCCCACCCATTTCAATGTATTTGAAAGTAGCCAACTGGCTAACGAAGATATCCTCTTCCCCACAAATGGTAATGACTTGGCCCTCTCACTTGAATTTTAACTTCTAATGAAGGGTTGACGTCACGGCGCCAGCGGCATGTATCCATGGTCTACCCAATAGACAGCTGTAGGCAGGCTGTATATCCATCACAAAGAAGGTCGTTTTGAAAACCTGTGGGCCAATCATTATTAGCAACTCTATCTCTCCCAGAACAGATCTTTTAGAACCGTCAAAGGCTCTCACTACTAAGTTGCTTGGGCGTAGTGCCAATCCATCATACTCCAGCTTCACAAGGGCTTTCTTGGGTAGGACATTGAGTGATGACCCTGTGTCCACCAATACGTGAGAAAGAACTGCACCCTTACACTCCAAGGTAATGTGCAAAGCCTTGTTGTGATTGTGACCTTCTGTTGTCAGATCAGCATTGGTAAATCCTAGTCCATGACTAGCGTTGACATTTCCAACCACAGCCTCTAACTGATTGGCAGTAATCTCCTCTGGCACATAAGCTGCGTGCAGGACTTTTAATAGTGCGTTCCGATGAGCCTCGGAGCACATTAGCAATGATAGTATGGAGATTTTGGAAGGTGTTTGGTGAAGCTGGTCTACCACCTTATAATCGCTCTTTTTGATTATCCGCATGAATTCATCAACCTCTTGATCAAAAGGAGTCTTCAAAGTTTCTTTAGCAACTGGTTCTTCTTGCACCACGCTCTTCCCTTTTGCCTTAGCAGCAACTTCTGCTTCAGAAATGGGTCTTGGTATTTGTGAGGCAAAGAGACGTCCGCTTCTAGTGAAGCCTCCGCCTCCCCCCACATTGTCTATCTGAGGTGAAGAAGTTGATGACTCTAAAGTGATTTTCTGCCCCTCGCAGTATAGATCTGAGCCATAATGCCAAGGGATGGAATTATTGCTTTCGTAAGGAACTGGCCCAGGCACTGTGATAGTGACCGGACTGATAGCAGTTGCAGAAGGGACCACAATGGTGTGCGGATCATAATATATGGTAACTGGAGTTCTGACAGGAGTAGCATTTTGTTGTGAGTTGTTGGAAGGGACATTTGCGGGATCGTAGTATATCGTAACCGTTGAGACGCTTTCATTAACTGTTGCTGATGTTGTAGACGGTACTGTTGACTGGACGGGTGTTGAATTTGTAGCAAGAACTGATGGGGTAACGGGTGTTGTCGTTGTAGAAGGAATTGTGACTGAACTTGTATCCGTTGAAGTGATTGATTGAGTAATTGTGGGAGTTGTAGCAGAATCTGTTGGAACAATGGTTGCTGACGTTGTAGGAGTATCTGTGATTGTTGATGAAGTAATTGTTGGAGTTGTAGTTGCTGTTGTTGTAATCTGAAGGGTGCCGCCATCTATGTCGTTCCTCAGTATCTCACATCCATTAACAGTAATGTTGCAATATCCACAACTGACCTCACATCCGGGGAACACTTGGCATGCTAACAGCCGAGCTTTGATTTCAACCAAGGGTGTTCGGATTTGTGCAACATTGTTGATTAATGTGGATGGTTTTCCCTCCTCAATAGCATTAATCCTAGGCCCGTTGTGACTAGGCATTGGATTTCTTGTAACATTCGGAGGAGGAGCAAAATTGAGAGCTTTTGAGTCCACTAGATCCTAGACTTTCATCTGTAGGGCCCTGCATTTTTCAGTATTATGCCCCGGTGCGTTTGAGTGGAATGCACACCTGGCATTTGCATCATAGTTCTTTGGCATATTGAGAGGATCCGGAGGTGCCAACGTCCTTAACTCAACTAGGTTGAGCTTTAGGAGTTGTGGCAAGAGTGAAGCATACGGCATTGGGATTGGGTCAATTACCCTGTTTGCCTGTGATGGCCTTTGTTGGAAGGGACGCTGCTGTTGGTTGCTATTGTTGTTGTTGTACGACCTTTGTTGCGGATAATGAACTTGTTGTTGATATTGTGGTTGTTGTTGTTGAGGATATGGTGATTTTTGTGGAATTGGAGTTGGGATGGTAACAGCTGCTACTGACCGGTGAGCATATTGAGGCCTGCCCCTACTCGTATGAATGGAATTTGTTTCACCTGCCCTTCGGGGCCCTGCAAAAGGTTTCCTGGGATTGTTGGAGGAACTAGCGCCACTGTCGGAGATTTTGCCCATCTTCAAGAGACTTTCAATCCTCTCACCAGCTATGACCACGTCAGCAAAACTGGTAGAGGAGAAAGCAGCCATTCTATCAATATAAGTCCCTTGCAGTGTGTTCATGAACTTGTCAGCCATTTCCCTTTCTGAAATGGGTGGTTGGACAGCAGCAGCAAGCTGTCTCCACCTTTGAGCATAATCCCGGAAGCTCTCTCTAGAAGACTGAGACATGCCCATTAGAAGAGTTCTATTGGGAGCCATGTCCAGGTTGTATTGATATTGACGGATGAAAGCCTCGGCCAAATCCTTCCAGCTTCTTATAGTGGCCCTAGACAAATGCGAATACCATTCTCTCGAAGCTCCTGTCAGACTGTCCTCTAAGTAGAACGTCCATAACTTTTCATCCATGGTATAAGCTTTGAGCCTTCCCAAGAAAGATTGCAGGTGAGTGCGAGGACAGGAGGTACCATTGTACTTTTCAAAGCATGGGGGTTTGAATTTTTGGGGAATCCTTACCCCATCCACTAGTCCCATATCCATCACATCGAAGCCCAAAGAATTCTGAGATTCCAAAGATCTTAACTTTTCAGCAATCTCATCCAATATCCTGTCATATATCTCATCTCCTGCCCCTATAACAGTAAACTGTTCTCCTTGGGGATCCTCCTGCAGGATTTGGCCCCCAGTAGCATTACCTTGACCATTCCTCAGGATGTTAACTTCTGGATCCAGATGAGGTCCATATACTGGTGGGTCAATACGAGGCTGGCCCTGTTCATTGTTGCTAGTTCCTCCTGTTCCAAGATGGGGCTCCTCAGGAGTTTGTCTTTCCACCAGCTCTCTTAACCTTTCTTAACTCTGGGCTAAGCCAGTCATCACGTCCATAAACTGAGACATCTGATTTCTCATCTCCACTCTCTCATTGGCCATCTGATTTCTGACCTCAGTCAGATCCTGCTGTACTTGTTCCATTTTAATGCCGGGAAGATTGTTACGAGTCGGGTACCGGTGCGTGCGGTTGACAGGGAACACTCGGTGACGAGCAATGTTTCCTGAGATCACAACAAAGTTAGAAACAAAAATAATAACAAAACCTACAAAACAAAGACAAAGTTAGTATGCAATGCAGTATGCTTATTTGTTTTCCAAGTTATCCGGTTTAGTTCTTGATTTTGACCTTTCCAGACCTCGAGGAAGATGCTTTATGTTGCTGAGAGAAAAGCCCAAATAAAAAAACAAACTAAATATATTACAAATGATGAACAATACATAGTTTGTTTTACAATACATGCCCATGGAGGGTCAAAATACAACAAAAGGAAAAGTACATCAAATGGAAACAAACAACAAGCAAAGAATCAGACATCCAGTCCAAACTCATCTTCTCTGACCTCCTTCAGGAGTGCCTCAGTCACTGGACCAGTTGGGTGCTCTGTAATGGTCCTAATGAGGAGGTTCCTGGTAGCAATAGCAGTAGTCAACTTCTTGTGCCTGTCCAGGTCCTTTGATCTCTTCAATCCTGTTTTGAGCTTCAACTCTGATATCTCTTTTTGTGCAGCCAACAGAGTTTCCTGCTGCTTCCTCTCATTGGCCTCCAACTGTTCAATCTAGGCTTGAGTCTTCTGGTCTTCTTGTGTACGGGCTTCGGTGATCCTGACCCACCTAGCCTGGCTCTCTTGTAGATAGTGCTCAGCCCTAGCTTTCTGAATCTTGGCCTCCTTACAGGCATTCTTCAATATTTGTTCCCCAGCCCTTGCTTTCCTTATGTAGTCCTCTGTCCTTTCAATTTTGGCAAGGTGTTCAACCCTGAGCTTTTCCAATCTCTCAATGTCCAGACGACCATCACTTCTTTCCCACAGAGTCTTCTTCAAGGCCTGAGATAGTTGTTCATTCCTTTCTTTCAACTTTTCAAATTCCTCCAGGCTAACTGTTGCTGCAGGCTGTACTGTGGATGGCCCAGGTATGTCTTCCAAGGTGAAAGGCATTCTGGTAATTTGAGCCCTAGTACGGGACCAGTCTGAGTACTGAGCTGAAGCAACATTATTACATCTTCCAAGAATAGCTACCCCTTTTGTCTGGATGTTGTCCCAAGCCCAGGATGCTTGTCTGACAACAGCTGAATTAGGTTGCACTTCACAATATAGGCTCTCAGCCAAATCCTGTCCTCTGGGAGGGTGGACCAAGGCATAGCTCAATTGTCTCTTAAACAGTAAAGGATTGTAGTTGATGCAACCCTTCACTCCTATCAGAGGCACATTTGGGTATTGTCTACAACTGGTGATAATGTCCTTGCCTTTGGTGCTCTGGGTGCACCATTTGATATTATCTGAAGTCAAGGCAATGAACCTCTTGGCCCAATTCTTCTGTTGGTAGGGATTCAAGAAAGCATCTGACTTTGTCAGGTGTCTGAGCAGCCAGGTGTAAAACAAAGGAGCACAACATCTTACCAACTCCCCCCTTTGTTTCTCATTCCTCTGATGAATGGAGTAGTAAAAATCTCCTAGCAGTGTGGGTACTGGGTTCTTCAGAAGAAATAGATGGGTGGCATTCTTGTTGACAAATTTGGGCTCATCTGCAAATAGTATAGCCCCATATATGTTGAGGGCTAACAGTGCACAGACTGCCCTCCACTCTCCCAATGAAGCCTTCAGGATGGCCTGAGAAATCAAGAAGTCCAAATGCAAACCAGGAATCCCAGCTTTTGTTGTCATACTTTGCTCAATAAGGGCAGGCTCCAAGTATAGTGTCCTTGCTATCTCTTCATTTCTGGGAGAAGTCATTTCTGGGTTGAAAGGGATTCCACCTCTGATAGGTACTCCAATCAATAAAGAAAACTCTTCCAGCAGAGGCCCTAGCTGAAAGTCTGGAAAGGTGAAACATCTCAATGGAGGGTCATAAAACTGTAAGCATGTGTGGATCATGCTCCTCTGGGAAGGGTCAAGGTCCATAACCATGTCCAGGATACCTCCATAGTGCTCTCTGAATAGTGGAATGTGATCAGGTGTGATGAGGGACTGGACCTGCCTGATACCAGTCAACACAGGCTCAAAAAAGTGGTAGGATATGTTGCTCTTCCTGGGAGTAGTCATGAGTGCTGCTGAAGAAACTGAAAAAGCTGATGAAGATCACAGACTGGAACTGGAAATAAATCTCTGACAGGCTGATGCTAGTGAGGAGATAATTGAAGCAGGTAACTGATGAAGACAGCTAAAGCAGAGGTCTATGTATAAGAAGGAGTCAATACCAAAACCAAGATACAATGAAATAGATACCCTGAAAAGCAAATAAACAAATGTTAAATGATGCAATGATGATATATGCAAATGATATGCAAGGGTTTGTGATCAAGATGGATCTGATTATCTGTCTTGATACAAGGCCCATGTATGTTTAAAAAGTCCAGATGGAGGCTTAGAAATCCAGTAACCAGGGTGGGGGACTCAAATAAAGAGTCACATGTCTGGGGTTAATCACAAGAACTATCCAAAGTGAAGCATTCTTAAACAATACGGTAACAGGGTATGATGAGGCCAAGGGTTCCTGCAAACCTGTAAACAGCCCAACCCCCTCACAGGTAGTGTTCTAGAACAAGGATCCTCGGACTTGGATCAGTTACGAAAAGTGTAAACACTTCTAACCCGGAGGTACAATGTTTACAATAACCATAAAAGATCCTCCTCTAATTCACCTCATCTTCTGAAGGTCATAATAAAGGTCATCCAGACTTAGCAGGCTTCCCAGATAGCCCTAGTACTACAGGAAATCTGTAGCACAAAGTTCTCAAGAAGAAACCCACATATGAACCGTGTTTCATATTCCCGCACCAGACCGAAATGGAATGGGAAAGAACATGAACCACTCTAGCCTAGGTGTCACTCACGTCCCAGGTATAGGACCTTAAACTCTCAATGGAACCCCACCCACCAAAGAAAACCATATCCAGCAATGACAGTATGAAATATGCAAAAGACTGTAAAGAAAGCAATAAATAAAGTTGTACATAAAGCAATAAATAAAGCAAAATAAACAGACACACATAACACATAACACCCCAGTAAACACAAATCAAACAAGCGCCAGGAGGAACCCACAAAAAGAACCAGAAGCCCTGGTTGCAGCATAAGGGTCCCCAATAGAGTCGCCAAGCTGTCGCTCCCACTAAATGAAGCTAGGTCAAATAGGGTACAGACGCGAACGGTCGGCGAAAGGAGAGAACACAAAGGTTGAACTGAAAAGAGTCGCCAGCTAGGAATTTTTATCCCGAAGGAAAGGTAATGCTGCATAAACCTAGAAAATATGGATAAGATGGTTGCGAACCAGAGAAACTGAGAAAGGGGGTTGGTTACAACCTAGGAAGGTATTAGCACCCAGATTGTCCGTCGTACTCGACGGGTTCCACGCTTAAAAGATTTGTGTTAAAAGGGGTAGTGTCAGTGCTATTTTGTGTGCAAAAGCTGGAAAAGAATGCAAGTGTCAGTGCAAAAGAAATGTGAAGTGAAATAAAGAAGTGTTAGTGTAATGAAAGAATGTGAAGCTCAAGACTATGAGGCTTAAAGAATAATGCTGGAAGAGGGGGGAATATACAGGAACTTTTGTTTGATAACTGTTAAGTCATGCCTACGTATCCTCTCGTGCAATGAGGAAGTCAGAACACTGTAGTTCGACTCAAAGAGACTGAAAGATAAATTGACTTGTGAACTGCTTACTTGTCTATGCTCAAGTGTATGACCTGTCTGGCTCAGGTGCAAACTGTCTTGCATTAGACGGAAGAAGCGAGTTCTCGTTTGTGAGTGAATGAGGTGAGAAAAGAATCCCGGAGGAAACGATTATTGTTTGTTTTTGTGTTTTCAGTTTTGTTATTGCTTTTATATTTGTCATAAGAAAATGAGCTTAAGCTTAAATCAAGGGTTAGTAAACTCATCACATCCTCCCTCTGATTAGGGGCAATGAGAATACCTTAAGCATGAAGTAAACACCTTATACTTAATTACCATGATGTAGGATTAAGATCATTAACCTACTTGCATTTACATAGATGTTTTTGGATTTTTTGTTTGGTGTTAAGTAATGAGTTTAAGCCATAATCAAGGATTTAATGGACCTATTACACCATCCTAATAGAAGGATAATAGATGAGAACATTTAAGCTGAGGAAGGCTCCTCAACTTAATCCATGATTAGGGATTAACCTCATGACAAAACAAAGCCTTTATTAAATGGATTTTAGTTAATGGTAAGATTAAGAAATGGATTTTATTGTTTGTAAGACAACTTGAGGGGGACTTGTCCATTAACACTAGGGTTAGTCCTTCGTAACCAGTTAAGGAAGAATTAGAACCCTAATGCAAGGCCCAAGTTACAAGCTTGATGTCTTAGTGATTATTAGGTGAATTGATTACAGGATTTAAACACATTAAGGGTTTAACACTTAGGATTAAAGTTATGCACTCCATCCTAATAAAAGGATACAAGCATAACCTTAATCACAAAGCCTTAAAACCTTTAAGGTTTAGTCCTTGATTAAGAAATGAGAAGAGAAGACACAAAGATGACACAAAGGTAAAACTAATGGGGGTACTAATAAAACCCTAATTGTGATCATGCTTGGGTGTTCCTAGGGTTTATGAAGCTTGCAAGAAGATCTTCAAGAGAAAAGCCACCAAGGAAGAAGCAGGATGAAGGAAGAGAAGCAAGAAGAAGCAAGACAACTTGCTTCACTTAAGAAGACAAGCTGCTTGAAGAAAGAAAGAAGAGAAAGAGAATGAATGAGCAAGCTCACTCTAATTCACAAGCAAAAATGCAGCAATGATGCATAAAAGGGGTGAGAAGAGGTTATGAGAAGTGAAGGCAAATTCACTTCTCAAACACTTACCACCTAAAAAGTTAGCAACAAGAAATGGAATGAAATGAAGATGAGATGAAATGCAAAGATGAAAACCAAATTCAGAAGTGTAATCATGATGCAAATGATGCTATGAGATGGTATGAAAGCATTCCAAGATATGAGGATGACCATACAAGCAATGAAGATGCAAATGAGACATGAAAGGAAGCATGAAAGTTCATGAAAACTTATGAAATGCAATGGATGCATAACATGGAAAATGGATGATGCAATGATCAGACATGATTTCAATATGTCCTAAGATGTCTTATATTTCATGTGGATGCACAAAAAGTCATGGCAAGTTTATGTATGCAAGCTTATGAAGGATGAATGCAAATGAAGGCAAAGATTAGGGTTTATGTACAAGATGCAATGCAAAATTCAAAATCAGAAGCAAATGACATGATAAAAAATTGAAAATGGAATCAAAGGTACCCTAAACATATACAAGTTCACTACCCAAAGGGGAAGGTCAGAAGCTAAACTCTAAAGGACTTATGATTTTTCTAAGTTTGCTAGGGTTTCAAGGTACCTCACAAGGAAAAATGCAAAACAAATCAAAAATGAAAGATAAATTCATGCCAATTTTATCCTAGAAACTACATGATATGTGGAATGCAATGCAAAAAGAACCATTATCAAACCCTTCATGGATAGGCAGAAAAGATTTTTCTAAGTTTGGGTCAAAATATTGATTTTTAAGAACCCTAAATCCAAAGAAAAATGCCAAAATGGATCAAGAACCAAAAATAAATTTGTATTAATGGTTTGATAATGTCTCTAAATGTGTCAAGATGCAATGTGATTTTTTTGGTGATTTTTAGAAACTTAAATGGTATTTTAATTAATTAATTTCCAATAATTAATTAAAATAAACATTTAAATATTTTAAAAATACAAATTTTATGCAAAAAATAAAATACAAATTATTTTTGGGTGGATAAAATTATTTTAATGCAAAATGCAGAAGAAAAGATTTTTTAGGGTTTTTTTAGCTATTTTAAATAAATCATGTAAAACAAATAAGAAAATATGATTTAAAAATGAAATAAAATAAAAGTAAACACATCTAATGGTCTGGATTCAAGGCTGAGGATTTTAAGTTGACCACGCGCCATATCCTAGGGTCAATATTCAAATTTATTTAATCCTAATTAATTAAATAACTAATCCTGATTAAATGTTAATGAGCTAATCTCCACCCTCCATCTCACGCAGGAAACTGAAATCCAAGGGCCCTTATTCAAACACTGCCCTAACCCTAATTAGACACGTAATGACTTTCAGGTGGCCGGAGAAGACCTCCGGTCATCTTCTCCGGCCACACCCTCCCTGAGCAAATCCCTAACTTCAACCCTAGGTCATTTCTGGAGCTCTAAAGCTCCAGATCAAACCCTCTCACCTCCCTGAACACGAATATGACCTCAAAACAAATTTCTTATTGCTCACAAACAAGATTCGAAGAAAAGATCAAAAATGGAAAAAATTTCAGACAATCAGTAAATACTCAATACTTGATCATTTTCGAAACCAAACATATCAGGATCATCAGTGAATCATGGAGAATCAATTAGAAACTTAAAAAGAGATTTCTGGAAAAAAAAGTTTGAAGAGGTTACCTGAGCTTTGAACCTTGCAACTTTGGGCTTTCTGGACCTTTTCTTTATGCAAAATCACTCCCTTTGGCCTCCTGATGAAGCTTCAATGCTTGAAAAGCTTTGAGAGTGGCTGGATTGAGAGCTTGCAACCTTGCTGCACCAGAATCGTGTTTTGGCTATGGGTGCTTTTAGGCTTGTTTGAAGGGTGGGAAAGGGTCCTTTAGTGAAGCTAAGTTGATTGGTGAAGGTAGTTTTGAGTTTTAGTCAGTGAGTTATGAGTTTCGAAAGCTTTTGCAAGTTGGAGTGATTTTGTGTATGCTGAGCAATCTGAGGTTTCAGCTTGCAATCTTGTGTGAAATGGCTTGCCTTTGGTACACATATCAATCCTTAATAGGTCAGAGAGTGGGTGGTGGCCTATGGTGATTAGTATGGGCAAGTTGCCAAAATGTCAACATGACTTGTACTTGAGGTATGGGCATGTGGCAGGCTTGGATTTGGGTATGGCTGTGCACAACAAAGATCAAGGAAGGCTTATGGATCAGATTTGATGAGCTGTAACAAGTGGAGGTATAGTTACATGAGATTTTGCAAATTGGTGCAACTTTGGCCCCTTTGTGATTTCTTGATGTGTAAGGCATGAAAAGTTGTGATTCTTGGGCCAATTCTGATCCTTAGGCAATGCATTAGGATGTTAAGACATGTAGAAGTGTGTTTGAGGTCACAAAAATGCTTGGCATGAGAATTTGCAAACTTCCCTCTTTGGTGTAAAAGTGAAATTTATATGATTTTTCCCAACTTTGACAAGCCATAACTTGAGTTCCAAAATGAATTAGGTCAAGTTCTTGTACTTTTTGAAAAGGGAATGATCCAATCTACAACTTTCATGACCAAGAATTTTTCATTTGAAGCATTTTTGAATCAAAAAGAGGAGGTTGAAAAACTTTCCCAAAATGGCAAGTTTGCATTATAAGTCACTTTCCCAAAATGGAAAATTTGCAAATGGCTTGAAATTCTTCAATTTTGTGAACTTCTAACTTCTTCTATGATCAAATAAAGATCATATACACCCAAAATGATGGGGAGACCCTTTGGTTGGATGATTGGGGGCCTCAGATGCCCTGATTTTACACTGACTTGCTCAAGAAGTCATATATTGATCAGATGCCTTCCCCTTTGAATTTCTTCATGAAAATTGGTATACATGATCCTCATATCATATAGAGACCAATAGAAACAAGAATGACCAAAAAAATTGGAGTTATGGCCTCTGAAACCCAAAACCCTAATTTTTGGTCATCTGTGCAGTTAAGCTTGGCTCTGCTTCCATGCCTTTCCCAGTTCTTGTGATTTTCTGACTTTCTTGATCTTGGGAGGATATAATATGATGCTTGAACATACATGGACCCTCTTGAGATGATTGAAGCCCTTTGGAGTGGCTCAAATAGCTCAGGGATGGCTCAGATCACAAACCCTAGATGCAGATGACTTAGAACCAATGCAGTGAAGCAAAAAATGTAATATGAGATGATATGATTGAACTTATGCAAATGAAAATATCACAAGCCATGGTAAAATGAGTGAGGGCAAATTTGGGGTGTTTACACACATCTCCATCTCCATCTGCAAGCTCAAGTTCAGGTAAGCCTCAAACTTGGCTAAATCATAATACATGCATATTTCCATGCACTATCTTTTTTCCATATGTGTGTAATCATATTCTAAGTAATTCCCTTCAATCAATTTCACAAAATCATCATCATGTAGAATTTCATGAGTCTCAAGCCAAATTACGGTTATGAGTGTTCATCACTGATTTTTCAATCTACACTAAAAATAATTGAAATTAATTGGTACCATGGTCTTCGTGAGTTAAAAACGAGTAAGATTGATGTTTATTTCATTACATATTCAGTGAGATATGAGGGATTTTATAAATTCCCCATTTTTGGGCAACATGAAGAACACGTGTATTCTAACCATGTTCTTGGCGCCCTTTTTTGAAAATTCAAATATTTGAATGTTGTGATTTTACTTAATTCAATCCAAAATTAATTTCTCTCTGACTATTTTAAGTTTTAAAATGATTCTTTTTCATTAATTCTAAAAAATGTTTAAATATTTTAATCCATGAAAAAATCTCAAAAAAATATATTTTTTAATATATTTATTATTTTCATAAAGAATTAATTTTATTTGTTTCTAAACATTTTAAAATTCATTTCTTTCACTTGTTTTTTCAAACATAAATGATATTCAAGTTTTCTCATGGATAAAACATAATTTTTCAAACATTTATCCAAAGTTTCAACTTGTTTTTCAATTCTGTTTGAAGTTTATCAAAGATTTTAAATATTTCTTAATATTTAAAATATCAAAAACTAGTGTTTTGATTTTAATCACCCACAAATTGATTTTTATTACTCTTGCGCCTCTATTAGATGTAAGACCCATCCCTTTTTGAAAAATGAACCATTAGAGTTCATCTGATCCATTTTTCAAAACTCAGCGCAATCGCCTTTTTAACTATATTAAGTTTTCATTTGTGAATCTTTTTTTTGTGAATATCTTTACACATAACCATTTATTTTCTAAAATGGATTGTGACAATGTGTCATGAGGAATCCTTTGTGTTTAGGACTCATTTCTTTTGTTTTAAACTTTCACCGATCTGTTTTAAAACTCCGTCAGACTTCGTATAAGTCTTGAACCTCCCAACTGTTTCTTAAATGGTTTTCAATCTCTTATACAGAGATTATGGGCCCACTTGTTAACAAGACCCATCCCATCTTTTCTCTTTTCAAAATTAAAGATCTAATTGTATGCATAGGAATTTCGACAGCATGAGTTTGGTGCATAAAAGCTTTAATAGCTTTTATAAAGATCTTTTGACGAATTGATCACTCTTTCTTCCAAACATGCCCAGAATCTCGAGAAGGTTTGTGATGATTTGTTTTATGAGTCGAAAGGGGTTTGTCGAAAGAGACGCTGGATTGCTGACTGGAAGTTCTTTACATCACTACGGATAAAGTTTTGTTGTTATTTCGACAATGAAGAGTTCGACAAGGGAAAATCTGATAGAAGGATTTTTGGATTTGAATTGTAAATCAACTTGATGTAACAAAGAGACACATCGTTTCATATGTTGAAGAGCAGTTTTTGTACGAATAACTGTTTCGTTTGGTAAAAGGGGACGTGGAAGGCTTTCAGAAGACATTAGCATGCACAATGCCAAGTGGCATTTGTTTAGGATTTGACCGTTGTTCGACGGTTATGATATTTGTATATAAATAGGATAGTTTGCTTTGTGAAAAGGGTGTGAAAAATATTGTACAAATTCCTGTAAACTTACTCAAGTACTCGTGTGTAAAGAGAAAAGAGAGATTATTTTTGGAAATGTACGTATCAACACCAATTTTATTTCAAGTTATAAAAGCTTTAAGTTTCTTCTTTAAATCTTTGTTCTTTGTTTGTTCTTTACTTTCCATTGACGTTTTCAGCAATTTTACATTTCAGTCAACTTATATTTAAGCAATTTTTTATCTTCATGCCAAACTTTAGTTTTCTTTCATTAAAGTCTTCAAATGCGTTAGTAGATTCAAATATATAAACACCTTCAAACTTCAATATAAATAACAATAATTGGTTTACTCTAGAACATTTCGACATAAACATATAAACACCATTTTTAGATTATCCTTCATTTGATTCTTAGCACGCAACGTCCTAGGACTTGTTTGGTTGGTCCTGTCAGTCACCCTTTTCTAAGAGATTTGGTTAACCATAGATTGTTCGCCAGAAACACCAGCGAACAAATTGGCGCGCCCAGTGGAACCAGTGCTTTAAGAACAGACTACGTGTGTTTATAACATTGTATGTTTCTGCATAGCGGAAAAGTAACAGTAAATAACGTAGAAAGACCCAGGCGGACTAGAGTTAGGAAGATAGCTATCCCACCGTCAGTAAATAATGATGAAATTCCAGTTTCCACTGTCATTCCTTTGACAGGAGGGAATGTGGAAACACTCCACGTTTCAGAAGGAGGAAATCCCTCAATATCGGGGTCGATACCAGGAATGTCGTCGTCTCGAAGTGGACCTAGTTCTTCCAACATAGGACATTCGATACCCATGAGTACTCCTCCCCCTGGGGGAAATAACTTCAGGTCCTATCAATCCAATTTTATACACCCATGTTTGGAAGGGAATAACCTTATGGAATGCCAACTTCAATGAGGGCTAGTTTACATAACGCAACACCATTATATTCTGATACCGTTGTCGCTCCCGATAAGTGGGACTGGGCCCAGATAAAGGTACAGACGCGAACGGTCGGCGAGAGGGACAATGAGAACACACAGCCGTGAACTCACTGGAGATGAAAAGAGTCGCCAGCTAGGCATTTTTATCCCGGAGGAAAGGCAATGCTGCATAGGCCTAGAAGGAGATGGATAAGACGGTTGCGAACCAAAGAGACTGAGAAAGGGGGTTGGTTACAACCTGGGAAGGTATTAGCACCCAGATTGTCCGCCGTACTCGACGGGATCCACGCTTTGAAAGATTTGTGTTTTAAAAGGGGTAGTGTCAGTGCAATTTGTGTGTAAAAGAGCTGGAAAAGAATGTACAGGTGTCAGTGTAAAAGGTGAAGTGTATAAATGTACAGTGCCAGTGTAGGAACAAGAGTGAAGTGCTCAAGATCATGAGGCTTAAAGAATAAAGCTGGAAAGAGAGGGAATATACAGAGACTTTTGTTCGATAACTGTTAAGTTATGCCTACGTATCCTCTCGTGCAATGAGGAAGTCAGAACACCATAGTTCGACCCAAAGAGACTGAAAGATGAGTTGACCTGTGAACTTCTTACTTGTCAATGCTCAAGTGTATGACCTGTCTGGCTCAGGTGCAAACTGTCTTGCATTAGACGGAAGAAGCGAGTTCTCGTTTGTGAGTGAATGAGATGAGAAAAGAATCCCGGAGGAGACGATTATTGTTTGTTTTTATGTTTTCAGTCTTTTATTGTTTTTGGATTTTGTCATAAGTTAATGAGCTTAAGTCTAAACCAATGGATTTAGTAAACTCATCACATCTTCCCTCTGATTAGGGGTAATGAGAATACCTTAAGTGTGAAGTCAGATTCTCACACTTAATCACCTTCGATGCAGGATTAAGATCATTAACCTACTTGTGATTATTTAGATGTTTTCGTGGTTTTTGTTTAGTGTTAAGTAATGAGGTTAAGCCATAATCAAGGACTAAACAGACTCATTACACCATCCTAATAGAAGGATAATAGATGAGAATGTTTAAGCTGAGGAAGGCTCCTCAACTTAATCCATGATTAGGGATTAAACTCATGACAAAACAAGCCTTTATTAGATGGATTTTATTTAATGATATGATGATGAAGTGTTTTTTAGGGTTTATAAGACAACTTGAGGGGGACTTGTCCATTAACACTAGGGTTAGTCCTTCTTAACCAATTAAGGAAGAATTAGAACCCTAATGCAAGGCCCAAGTTACAAGTGTGATGTCTTGATGATTATTAAGTGAATTGATTAAGAGATTTAAACACATTAAGGGTTTAACACTTAGGATTAAAGTTATACACTCCATCCTAAGAGAAGGATGCAGGCATAAGCTTAATCACAAAGCCTTAAAGCCTTTAGGGTTTAGTCCCTGATTAAGAGATGAGAAGAGAAGACTCAAAAGAGACACAAAGGTAAAACTAAGAGGGGAGACTAATCAAAACCCTAATCATTGTCATGCTTGGTTGTTCCTAAGGTTTGTGAGGTTTACAAGAGAAGTCTTCAATGGAACCACCAGGAAGCAGATGAAAGGATCAAGAGAAGCAAAGTAACTTGCTTCATTCAAGGAGTCAAGTCACTTGAAGAAAGAAAGTGGGAAAAAGAAGAATGGGCAAGCCCAAACTCAAACACATATACAAATGCAGCATGGATGCATAAAAGAGATGAAGAGAAGTTATGAGAAGTGAAGGCAAATTCACCTCTCAAAATCACTTACCACCTGAAAAGTTAGTGAAAGGAATGCAATGCAATGCAAAATGAAATGAAATGGTATGATGTAAATCAAAACCAGAAGCATACTTATGATGATAATGATGCTATGAGATGCTATAAACATGAAACAAGGCATGGAGATGATCATACAAGCTCATGGATGCAGATGAAGCATGTTAAGACACATGAACATACATGAAAAGTTATGAGATGCATATGGCATACAACATGACAAATGCAAGGTGCAATGATCAAACATGCTTTCAATATGTCTTATGATGTTAAATGAATCAAATGGAAGTATGGAATGTCATGGCAAGTCATGTTATGCAAGAAGATGCAAGATGGATGCATATGGAAGCCCAAATTAGGGTTTATGAACAATACATCAAACACAAACCAAAACCAGAAGCAAACAACATTATAAAAAATTGAAAATGCACTCAAAGGACCCCTAATCCTATGCTAAACCACTGCCCAAAGGAGAGGTCTCAACTCCTAACCTAACTCAAGATATGATTTTCCTAAGTTTCCTAGGGTTTTAGGGTTCCTTAACAAGAAAATTACCAAACAAATTGAAAATGAAAGATCAAATCATGGCCATTTAATCTCACAAACTACATGCTAAACACAATGCAATGCAAAAAGAATCAAGGTCCAACTCTTCATGGTTAGGCAGACATGATTTTTGGAAGTTTGGATCAAAATAATGCATCAAAATGATTTTAATTCAATGAAAAATTCTCAAAATGCATCAAGATCAAAAAAGAAATTTGGTTTGAAGGTTGGACAATGTTTCTAAATGTCTTAAAACATTCCATGAATTTTTTGGTGATTTTTAAATACCTAAAAGTATTTTTAATAAATTAATTTTCATTAATCAATTAAAAATAAACTTTTAAATATTTAAAAATACTTTTTTAATGCTAAAAATGAAAATAAAAATATTTTTGTGTTTTAAAAATTAATGAAACCCTTGGTAAAAAATTTCATAATTTTTAAAGCATTTTTGCTATTTTTAATAAATATGAGAAATAAAATATAAAGAAAATGTAATAAAAATACAAAGTATGCAGTATGAGTGGCTGGGATTGAAAGTTGAGAGATCCAAAGGCCCTGCGTGCAAGTCAACAAGACTGGGGGTAAGCACAATCCAAGGCCCAGATTCAAAGTCCTAAAACGCGCGTGATCTGATGGCTGTGGTTTAATGTTAACTTAATTAATTAGGATTTATTTAATTAAACAAGATTAGGGCATAATGACTCATCTGGTCCGTCCAAACACGCGCGGGAGAAGCAAATCAAAGGCCAGAATTCAAAGTTGGTTAATTAATGGGATTAGGGCATAATCATTTTCAGGTGACCGGAGGGAAGCTCCGGTCATCTTCTCCGGCAACAACAAAACCCTAGATCAAGATTCAGGCTACCATTCTTCAAATTAAAGGCAGGGAAATGTTCCTCTATTCAAACCTCACTCAAATCATCTCTCAAACTAAAAATCTCATGCTCAAATGAAGAGAATCGAAGCCATGAAGATTCACGGGCAAAGTTTCAGAGCCCTGGTAAATCCTCATTTCTCACCCATTTCTAATTCTAAAACCATCCCCATGATCAGCAAGACATACACAATCCATTTATAACTTAAAATGCAAGCTCTGAGAGAAAAAGTTCATGGTCATACCTGAGATGGAAGATCCTGTTTCTGGGCTTTCTGGGCTTCTCCTTGATGCAGACTCACCCCAATGGTTCTCCTGATGCTAATGGTAGGCTTGGAATGAGCTTAAACAAGCTATTTTGAGAGGTTCGAATCTGCTATATCAGAAAATGAGTTCTGTGTGTGAGGGGTTTCAAGCTCTATTAATGGCTCATTCTGGTTCCTTTTTATGTGTTTGATTTGTTGGTGAAAAGAGTTTGGATGTTTGGTGGCTGTGGAAGGTGATTCGAAGAAGGGAAGCTTTGTGACAGTTTTGTGGTATGCTGAGTTCTGGCTTGCTTCAATGCTCAATGCCTTGCTATAACATCTCCAAGTTGTGTGGATAGCCTGTGGGGCAGGTCAGTAGGGTGGCTGCTCACTGTGCCATGAGTATGGGAACTTTTGCCAAAAAGTCAAGTGGGCTTGTACTAGAAGCATGGGTCATGGCAGCAGCAGTTTGAAGTCATGTCTTGCTTCATCTTGAGTTGAGGAGAGCCCTTGGATTGCTTGTAGTTGACTGCAACATAAGGATCACAAGCTATGCTAGCTTTTGCAACTTGCCCACTTGATGTTTCCTCATGATTTTGTGCTATGTACATGAAAAAACTCTTGCTGAATTTTGTTGCATAATGTTACATTTAGTCATGGCAATGCATAAGAGTCATTTAGTGATCACATAACTCATGGGAAGATGATTTTGCCAAGAATCCCTCTTTGCACTCTTATGGAAAATGCCTTAGAAATCTTTGAAAACCAAAGCAAACAATGAAGAATCCCTTGGGCCAATTCTGTTTTTGGGGTCATGTATGATCATATGATGAAGTTTTGAAGTCATTTTGAAGTCACTAGAATGCTTGGTACATGAATTTGCAAGTTTTCCATTTGGTGCATAACTTGAATTTTAATGATTTTTGCCAACTTTGACACACCATAACTTTTGATCCAAAATGAATTAGGTCATGTTCTTGTACTTTTTGAAAAGGGAAAGATCTAATCTACAACTTTCATGACCAAAGTTTTTCCATTTGAAGCATTTTTGGATCAAAAAGCAAGGGTTGAAAAAGTTGCATAAAATGACATTTCCTTAAAAGTCAACCATGCCCAAAAAAGTCAACTTTGCAAAAACTTCAAATTCTTGAATTTTGTGAACTTCAAACTTCTTACATGATCAAATAAGACCAAATACACTCAAAATGATGAAGATCACCCCTTGGTTGGGTCATTGGGGGCCTCAGATGCCCTGATTTTGCACTGACTTGTCTGAAAAGTCAACTCCTGATCAGATGACTTCCCCATGGAATTTCTTCATGAAAATTGATATGCATACTCCCTATACCATATAGAGACCAATAGAAACAAGAATGACCAAAAAATTTGGAGTTATGGCCTCTAAAACCAAAACCCTAATTTTAGGTCATCTGTGCAGTCAAGCCTGGCTCTGCCTCCATACCAATCCCAGTTCTTGTGATTCTTTGGCATTCTTGACTTTGAGAGGATATAATATGATGCTTGAACACACATGGACCCCTTTGAAGTGATTGATGACTTTTGGAGTGGCTCAAGAGGCTCTTGGATTGCTCAGATCACAAACCCTAGGTGCAGATGACTTAGAAACAATGCAGTGACTCAAAATTGAGATATGAGATGGTATGATTGAGTTTATGCATATGAAATGATCACAAGCCATGGTGTGAATGGGTGAGGGCAAATTTGGGGTGTTTACAGCTGCCCCTATTCAAACATGAGTTAGCTGTGCAGGATGTAAGCGACGGCTTAACAGGCAAACAAGATAACTTGTGGTTGAATACCAAAGACAGTCCAAAATTTGCACTCACAAAATGAAGAAGAAAAGGGATATAGATTGTAAAGGAAAATAAAGTATATTGTAAAGTGCGGGCGACGGAGGACGACCGTCGAGCAGAGGACGAC
The DNA here is from genome assembly GCA_963966055.1 of Lathyrus aphaca. Classification (NCBI taxonomy): domain Eukaryota; kingdom Viridiplantae; phylum Streptophyta; class Magnoliopsida; order Fabales; family Fabaceae; genus Lathyrus; species Lathyrus aphaca. Next base: position 227,268,567 of record OZ014520.1, on the reverse strand, counting down.
TGCTGGGTAAAGAGCAATGACGGGGACGGCCGACATGCTAGGAAAAGCGGAAAATAAAGCAATGACGGGGACGGCCGACATGCTGGGGGTAAAAGAATTATGATGGGGACGGCCATCAAGATAAAGCTATAAAATTCTCTGGGGATTAATGGAACATGACGGGGACGGCCATCAAGTTCATAAAGTAAAGTAACCAACGATGGGGACGGCCATCGGGCTAGAAAGGAAAAGGGACCACGACGGGGACGGCCATCGGGTTAAAGAATAAATGAAATAAACTGATGATGAGGTACGGTCATCAAAGGTGAAGGACGATCACCTAGCAGGGGACGGCTACTCTGTTGGGTTAAGATGAGGGACGGTCATCTAAGGTGGAGGACGACCACCTGGCAGGGTACGGCTGCCGAAAATATCGCGACATAGGACGAATGCCGGATAAAAGGTCAACGATGGGGACGGCCATCGGATGAGCATGATGGAGGACGACCATCAAGAGGTGGAGGACGACCACCTAGCAGGGGACGGCTGCTCTCAAGGTTTGTCATGACATAGGACGAATGTCAGATAACCAAAGATCAACAATGGGGACGGCCATTGGATAAAATGATGAAGGACGATCATCAAAAGGTGGAGGACGACCACCTAGCAGGGGACGGCTGCTAAATATCACGACATAGGACGAATGTCGGATAGAAAATCAACGATGGGGACGGCCATCGGATGAGCATGATGGAGGACGACCATCAAGAGGTGGAGGACGACCACCTAGCAGGGTACGGCTGCTCTCAGGGTTTATCGTGACACAGGACGAATGTCAGATAAAAAGAAAATTGCTTTGTTGGCGATCTCCTGGGGAGTAGTAAACACGGACGAGTGTTTACACCCAAGAAACAAAAGGTGTAAGTGTTTAGTTGTTTGTGTATAGATTAAAGATGCGGACGAGCATCCTTAAGACCACGATACGGACGAGTATCGGATAGAAACAAAATACTGACACGTGTTCAGAGATGATGATACGGACGAGTATCAACTGGTTAACAAAGAACACGGACGAGTGTTGATTCTGAGGGGACTCTTCTGGGGAATAGTAGATACAGACGAGTACCTATATTCAAGAAGACAAAAGTGTTTGACACAGTGTATGGATTAAAGATGCGGACGACCATCCTTAAGACTATGATACGGACGAGTATCATGTAGAAACAAACCCTCGACGCATGTTCTGAGATGATGGTACGGACGAGTACCAACGAGTTAACAAAGAACAAGGACTAGTGTTGAATCTGAGGGGGTATGTAAGTGGTATATACAAGATACGGACGAGTATCTGTATAAGAGTGATTGGTGTATAGATGGGTATTTAACTGCTGGGGAGAACGACACGGACGAGTGTCAAAAGGAGAAGAGTGTAGTATGAACAAGTATCTGATGTACAAAGTATAGATGACTGTGCTGGGGATATGACACGGACGGGTGTCAAAGGATTGTCATATGTGGGTATATGTGAGTGCAAAGAGGACGTCTTTGGCTTTCTGCTGGAGTTATGACACAAATGGGTGTCAAAAAGTATCTGTAATACGAGTGTTGTGTGACTTTACTGGGGGTATTGACACGGACGGGTGCCAAAGGGAGTATATACTGGTGTTTGTGGATGTGAGGCAACTGCTTTTGCTGGGGAAACTTCCGCTGGGGATATGGGGAAAGTATTCTGTATATTGACGGATTGTCATTATTCACAAGTGTTGATTCAAAACATGGCTTATGAATATGTTATATGTTTGATTTTTGCCGTAATGCTCCGTATTAAAACGGAATGCTACGCTTTGTGGGTGAATATGATGCGAATGCTATGATCAAGCGAGGAAACCAAACTGGGACTCGGGTCCCGTTGCTGCGAAGATCTCTGGTCGATCTGCTTGAAATGGCCATCCCAGCTGGGGGTGAGATCATTGGTAGATCTGATGAGATGATATCTGCTTGGGGATTCAGGTTACTGATAAACCTATCTCAGTAATGCGGGACCCAGCTGGGGTTTGTAGAAGCTTTCTTCACTCTGTTGTGATCCTTCATGCGTTGCTCTTCTGGATAGAGGCTGGAACTCTGTGGGGAGATAGCTCCCTGACTTTTGTACTCGGCTGAGGGTGAGATGGCAACTTGGCTGGGGAGAAAGAGAGATCACTGAAAGACCTCCCTAGGGATTCTGTTGAAGAGGATCCTTGACTCAGCCGGGGATATGGGCGCCTTCTGGCATTGCCCTGGCAACTCTGATTGGGGGAAGTAATAAGTGGCAACTCAGCTGGGGAGAACACACTTTGGGCGCTGAGTGTCGATTTGTCAGCTTGCCGGAGTGAAGCTTTCATGCCCCAAGTTGCGCTCTGGATACTTGCAATCCTGCAAAGATATAGAAACGCACAAAATAATCCCGAGGTATCCCTTACTGGATTCCGTCATAGGAGTTTAGATACTTCTGAGAGTAAGCATATTTCCTGCAAGCACGTTTTTATTTGAAGATACACATCTGTATTCATACAATCAGTTTTTTTCTTTAAGACATCAGACATTTTTTTGCAAATAAATGGAAATGTATAAGACGAGACATGACTGAAAATCTGATTTTTATTAATTCATATGCCCTGAATTGGCAAGATACAATCAAAGAAACAAATCCCCTGAAATGAGGAGATCGTTACAAATTGGGAAACAAAATGCTGGCAATGTTGATGACGCTTTAAGGAGCTTCCTCTTTACTATGACTCGTATGACTTTTGACGTTCTTCTCATCTGGCTTTCTGAAGAATGTTGATTCTGATTGAAGCTTGATCCTTTCGAAGCTTACCAAGTTGTAGGTGATACAGACGAATTCAGAATGCAGTTGTTCGCTTATTCCCTTATTTTGCATGGATCGCCCTTTCGAGTTTTCGATCCATCGGGATACCCATTTTTGCCTGAGCTGTCCAATGTGGCTTTTCAACTCAGCGGGTGTACATTTTTTGTCTATTTTCCCTTATTTTTGCCCGAGTCTTTTATTCTGTTTTTGACTCGCCGGGATGCCCTATTTTTGCCTGGACTTACATTCTGTTTTTGTGTCCAGCGGGTCATTTTTATGCGAAGTATTTTTTAACTGCATCTGAATTCACAGGGGACGGGAAATCTTCACCATCCATGGTGCTGAGCATCAGTGCTCCACCAGAGAAAACTTTCTTTACCACAAACGGTCCTTCATAATTTGGAGTCCACTTACCCCTGTGGTCTGTATGAGGAGGGAGGATTCTTTTCAGCACAAGATCCCCTACTTGGTACTCTCGGTGCCTGACTTTCTGATCGAAGGCTTTCTTCATTCTTTTCTGATACAACTGCCCATGACAAATTGCAGCCAATCTTTTCTCTTCAATCAGACTCAGTTGTTCGTATCGGGCCCGAACCCATTCTGCTTCGTTCAGCTTAACATCCATTAGTACCCGTAGAGAGGGTAACTCAACTTCAACAGGTAGGACTGCTTCCATACCATACACAAGTTGATACGGTGTTGCCCCAGTGGATGTTCTGATTGACGTGCGGTACCCATGCAAGGCAAACGGTAGCATTTCGTGCCAGTCTTTATAGGTGACTACCATCTTCTGCACAATCTTCTTGATATTCTTATTTGCTGCCTCAACAGCGCCGTTCATCTTTGGCCTGTAAGGAGAAGAATTGTGATGCTGAATTTTGAAGTCCCGGCATAGCTCTGCCATCATTTTGTTGTTTAGATTGGAACCATTATCAGTAATGATTCGCTCGGGCACTCCATATCGACAGATGATATCTCTTTTCAGAAATCTGGCTACCACTTGTCTTGTAACATTGGCATAGGAAGCTGCTTCGACCCACTTGGTGAAATAGTCAATAGCAACCAGGATGAATCTGTGGCCGTTTGAAGCAGTCGGTTCAATCTTGCCAATCATGTCAATGCCCCACATGGCAAAGGGCCAGGGTGAAGACATCACATTCAGAGGATTGGGAGGCACATGCACCTTATCTGCATAAATCTGGCATTTATGGCATTTCCTGGCATAGGCACAACAGTCGGCATCCATAGTGATCCAATAATACCCTGATCTTAGCAACTTCTTAGCCATGGCATGCCCTCCCGCGTGGGTACCAAAAGATCCTTCGTGCACTTCATGCATTAACAAATCTGCTTCGGTCTCGTCGACGCATCTGAGGAGTACCATATCAAAGTTTCTCTTGTATAAAGACCCATCAGTGTTCAAGAAGAAACTACCAGCAAGCCTTCTCAAAGTCTTCTTATCATTGGAAGACGCCCCAGGTGGGTACGTTTGATCCTCCAAGAAGCACTTAATGTCATGGAACCAAGGCTTGTCATCTTTAACGACATCTACTGCAAATACATATGCTGGCCTGTCAAGTCTGGACACTGAGATCTGAGGTACAAAGTTGGCAGCCTGAACTTTGATCATGGACGAAATGGTAGCCAGAGCATCTGCAAACTGATTCTCGTCCCGAGGGATATACTCAAGCTTGACTGTTGTAAAGAAAGTCAATAACCTCCTTGTATAATCCCTGTAAGGTATCAGATGATCCTGGTGAGTATACCATTTGCCATTGGTTTGATTGATTACCAGAGCTGAATCTCCGAATACAGTCAACATCTTGATCCTGAGGTCAATGGCTTCCTCAAGACCCATAATGCAAGCTTCGTATTCAGCTTCGTTGTTAGTGCAGTTGAAAGTGAGTTTTTCCGAGAAAGGCATGTGAACTCCTTTGGGTGTAATGAGTACTGCACCAACACCACGACCATTCATGTTAACAGCCCCATCAAACATCATAGTCCATTCTTCTTCCGGGTCAGGCCCTTCAGTGTGAACAGGCTCTTCATGATCTTTTGCTTTTATGAACATGATGTCTTCATCAGGGAAGTCAAATCTCATAGGCTGGTAATCATCAATGGGTTGCTCAGCAAGATATTCAGACAATACACTGCCCTTGATGGCTTTCTGAGAAGTGTACTGGATGTCATATTCTGTAAGGATCATTTGCCATCTTGCAACCCGTCCGGTAAGAGCCGGCTTCTCAAATATGTACTTAACTGGGTCCATCTTTGAGATCAACAAAGTAGTGTGGGTCAACATATACTGCCTCAGTCGGCGAGCAGCCCACGCTAAAGCACAGCAAGTTTTCTCGAGCAGTGAATAACGTTGTTCACAGTCGGTAAACTTTTTGCTTAGGTAGTATATTGCATACTCTTTTCGACCAGACTCGTCATGCTGGCCCAGCACACACCCCATTGACTCTTCTAGTACTGTCAAGTACATGATCAGAGGTCTTCCTTCAACTGGAGGCATAAGGATTGGAGGTTCTTGTAAGTATTCTTTGATCTTGTCAAAAGCCTTCTGACAATCTTCGTTCCACCTGACCGTTTGTTCTTTTCTTAACAATTTGAACAAGGGTTCACAGGTTGCTGTAAGGTGAGATATGAACCTTGAAATGTAGTTCAATCGACCCAAGAACCCTCGAACTTCTTTTTCTGTCTTTGGTGCAGGCATTTCTTGAATGGCTTTGACTTTATCAGGGTCAACTTCAATCCCTTTCTCACTTACAATAAATCCCAGCAGCTTACCGGATCGCACCCCGAATGTGCATTTGTTGGGGTTCAACTTCAGTTGATACTTCCTCAGACGCTTGAACAGCTTTAGCAGATTTACCAGGTGATCTTCTTCAGTAAGGGACTTGGCAATCATGTCATCCACATAACATTCTATCTCTTTATGAATCATATCGTGGAATAATGTTACCATAGCCCTTTGATACGTCGCACCGGCATTCTTAAGCCCAAATGGCATTACTTTGTAGCAGAACGTGCCCCAGGGTGTGATGAAGGTTGTCTTCTCCATGTCTTCAGGTGACATTTTGATCTGATTGTATCCTGAAAATCCATCCATGAAGGAGAATACCGAGAACTGAGCCGTATTATCCACCAATACATCAATGTGAGGTAAAGGGAAATCATCTTTCGGGCTAGCTCTGTTCAGATCCCGGTAGTCAACACACATTCTTACTTTGCCGTCTTTCTTGGGCACAGGTACTATGTTAGCAACCCACGGTGGATAGCTAGTCACAGCAAGGAACCCGGCGTCCCATTTCTTTTGTACCTCTTCCTTGATTTTCATAGCCATGTCTGGACAAGTACGGCGTAGCTTCTGTTTAACCGGCGGGCATTCTTCTCTCAAAGGCAGCTTGTGCACAACAATGTCGGTATCCAACCCTGGCATATCTTGGTAAGACCAAGCAAACACGTCCACATACTCTTGAAGCAGGTCAATCAGTTGTCTCTTCACTGAGTCTTGTAAGCAGGCCCCGATTTTAACTTCTTTCACGTCTTCATCTGTACCAAGAATGATCGTTTCAGCCTCCTCCTGGTGAGGAGTAATAACCTTTTCCTCTTGTCTCAACAACCTGGCTAGCTCTTCAGGAAGCTCATATTCTTCTCCAACCCCTTCATCAGCTTGATTGATTGGATTGTCAAAGTCATACGAAGTCATAGCCGTGCTGTTGTCGGTGCTGTCTGGAAGGCACACTCTGCAAGGGTTCAGTTTGTTCATTTTAGTGATTTGATTTTAATCTTGTTTAGAAAAAGTGAAATAAAGTCGTCATTTTGAAAACACTGCCATTTATTTTTTGTACAAAAAGAAAAATGGAAAAACAGTGAGCGGAAAAGAAAAAAGACTCGTTTGCAAAAAGATGTCTGATATTTCATTGATTAATCTTGTTGCACAAAAAGTACAGATGGCCCGATTACAAAATGAGTCTTGTCATCTTGGGCAAGATGCAAGACTTTGATGCATGCTATAAAAATACAGGAAATAATAATTACTCTGCATGAGTAACTCTTATAATTTCCTGGGAAGACCAGTTTGAGATACTGCTCCCCGGGATCTTTGGACGAATCCAGCTTTCCAGGTTGCATTCTTCTTCCAGCTCGTCTTCCAAATTGTTGACAGCATCAGGGGTGAGCATCCCCCCACTAACAAAGTTGGGCTCTTTCGCAGCCTCTGCTTGATCTTGTTGAGTTGGTTTGTAACCCAACCCAAATCTATCCTCTTTCTTCTCCACCGGTAATAGTTTGCCCCAGCCTTGGGCAGTTCCTTCCTCAACAACCTTCCGGGCTTGTTGATATGATGTCATTGAAGTTCCAGGTACAGCAGATGTTTCATTTATGTTCAAGGCTTCGAAACCTTGGCTCATTGTTTCATGGATCTCCCCATCCATCTCAATGTATTTATAAGTAGCCAGGTGGCTGACAAAAATATCCTCCTCTCCACAGATTGTAACGACTTGACCCTCCCACTCGAATTTTAACTTCTGGTGAAGGGTTGAGGTCACGGCGCCAGCGGCGTGAATCCATGGCCTACCCAATAGACAGCTGTAGGCGGGCTGTATATCCATCACGTAGAAGGTCGTTTTGAAAGTTTACGGGCCAATCGTTATGGGCAACTCAATCTCTCCCAGAACAGATCTCTTAGAACCATCAAAGGCTCTCACCACCAGGTTGCTGGGTCTTAACGCCAATCTGTCATACTCTAGCTTCACAAGGGCTTTTTTAGGTAAGACATTGAGGGATGACCCTGTGTCTACCAGCACATGGGAAAGGACTGCACCTTTACATTCCATGGTTATGTGCAAAGCCTTGTTATGGTTGCGGCCTTCCGTAGTCAAGTCAGTGTTGGTGAACCCTAATCCATGACTAGCATTAACATTTCCAACCACAGCTTCCAACTGATTGACGGTGATCTCTTCAGGCACATAAGCTGCGTGCAAAACTTTTAGTAGTGCATTCCGATGGGCTTCGGAACACATGAGCAATGATAGGATTGAGATCTTGGAAGGCGTCTGGTGAAGCTGATCCACTATTTTGTAATCACTTTTCTTGATGATTCGCATGAACTCATCAACCTCTTGGTCAAAGGGTGTTTTCAAAGCTTCTTTAACAATCTGCTCCTCCTGCACCAAGCTTTTTCCTTTTGCCTTGGCAGCAGCTTCTGCTTCGGCAGTGGGTCTTTGAGTTTGTGGAGCAAAGAGACGTCCGCTTCGGGTGAAGCCTCCGCCTCCTCCCACATTGTCTATTTGTGGTGCAGGGGTTGATGATTCAAAAGTGATTTTTTGTCCTTCGCAGTACAAATCAGAGCCGTAATGCCAGGGGATGGCATTACTGCTTTCATAAGGTACTGGCCCAGGCACTGTGATGGTGACTGGACTGATTGCAACTGCGGAAGGAATTGTGATAGTCTGTGGATCGTAATATATCGTGACTGGTGCTCGGATGGGAGCAGCACTTTGTGAATTGTAGGCAGAGTTATTTTCTGGATCGTAATAAATCGTAACTGTTGAGACATCTTCATGATTTGTTGCTGATGTTGTAGGAGACATTGTTGGAAGGATGGGTGTTGTTGTTGTAGGAGTTTCAAAATGAAGTGGTGCTGAAGTTGTAGCAGGAATATTTGTTGATATCTAGTCAGTTGAGATGACAGATGAAACATTTGTTGATGAAGCCGAAGAGTTGTCGGGAACAATGGTTGTTGCAGTTGTAGGAGATACTGGAATTGTTGCTGATGAGATTGCTGGATTTGTAGGAAATGATGTTGTGATTTGGAGTTGGCCACTCTGAATGAGACCATCTATGCCATTCCTCAAGTTATCACACCCATTTACTGAAATATTGCAGTAAGCACACCCTAACTCACACCCCGGGAACATTTGACATTCGAGGAGCTGAGCCTTAATCTCTACCAACGGTGTCCGGATCTGACCCACACTGGTTATTAAATAAGACGACTTGTCTTCTTCAATAGCATTGATTCTGGGACCCCCGTGGTTTGGCATAGGGTTCTTATTAACATTGGGTGGTGGTGCGAAATTCAGGGCCTTAGAGTCTACCAGGTCTTGTACCTTCATGTGCAAGGCTCTGCACTTTTCTGTACTGTGGCCAGGTGCATTTGAGTGAAAAGCACATCTGGCGTTGGAGTCATAATTCCTGGGTAGACTATTAGGATCTGGAGGTGCCAACGTCCTTAGCTCAACCAGGTTGAGTTTCAGGAGTTGTGGCAGCAATGTAGCATATGGCATAGGGATCGGATCGATTACCCTATTGGCCTGAGAGGGTCTCTGTTGGAATGGCCTTTGCTGATTGTTGTTGTCGGTGTTGTTGTAGTTTCTTGGAGGATACTGAGCTTGTTGATGGTACTGAGGTTGTTGCTGATAGTTTTGCTGCGGAGGTTGATAAGCTGGTTGTGGATGAGCTGGAGCGGGAATGGTGACTGCTGCTACAGACCTATGACCATACTGGGGTCTGCCCCTGTTGGTGTGGATGGCATTGGTCTCGCCAGTTCTTCTTGGGCCTGCAAAAGGCTTCCTTGTATTGCTGGACGAGCTGGCATCGTTGTCAGAAATCTTGCCCATCTTCAACAGGCTCTCAATTCTCTCTCCAGCTATGACAACATCTGCAAAGCTAGTGGAAGAGAAAGCAGCCAGCCTGTCAATATATGTTCCCTGGAGGGTGTTCATAAACATATCTGCCATTTCCCTCTCTGACATAGGTGGCTGAACAGCAGCAGCCAATTGCCTCCATCTCTGGGCGTACTCTCGGAAACTTTCTCTTGACGACTGTGACATTCCCATTAAGAGGGTCCTGTTGGGTGCCATATCTAAGTTGTACTGATATTGTCTGATAAAGGCCTCTGCCAGGTCCTTCCAACACCTGATAGTTGCTCTTGTCAGATGAGAGTACCATTCTCTTGAAGCTCCCGTCAAGCTATCCTCGAAATAGAACATCCAGAGCTTCTCATCCATGGTATAGGCCTTCAGCCTCCCCAGAAATGATTGCAAGTGGGTCCGGGGGCATGAAGTCCCGTTGTATTTCTCAAAACAAGGAGGCTTAAACTTATGGGAAATCCTGACCCCGTCTACCAAGCCCATGTCCATAACGTCAAAACCCAAAGAGTTTTGAGACTCTAAAGATCTTAATTTCTCAGCTATCTCATCCAACCTTCTGTCATAAGCTTCCTCCCCAGCACCCATTACTGTGAACTGATCCTCCTGGGGGTCTTCTTGCAGTACCCTTCCCGCAGTGGCAGTCCCTTGAACATTTGCAGGAATATTAACCTCTGGATGAAGGTGGGGACCAAACACAGGGGGATTGACATGAGGTTGGACCCTCTTGTTGTTACTTGTGCCAGCAGTCCCTATATGTGGATCCTCTTGATTTTGCCTTTCCACCATGGCTCTCAATCTTTCTTGGCTCTGAGCCATGTTGTTCATCACTTCCATAAACTGCGTCATCTGTGTTCTCATTTCCAATCTTTCGTTTGCCATTTGATTTCTAACCTCTGCAAGGTCCTGTTGTACCTGATCCATTTGTATGCCCGGAAGGTTGTTACGGGTTGGATAACGGTGCGGACGGTTGAGGGGAAATACCCGGCGTCGAGCAATAGTTCCTGAACATCACAACAGAGTTAGCAACAATAAAACAAAAACCTACAAAACAAACAAAGGGTTAGCCTGCAATGCAGTATGCTTATTTGTTTTCAAGGTATCCGGCTTGGCATTCAGTTTTGACCCTTCCAGACCCTTGAAGATGATGTTGATGTTGCTTTCGAAGTAAACTCGGATGGAACAAACTGATACATATATTACAAAAGACAAATGGTACATAGTTTGTTTACAAATACAAGCCCTCTAAGGGGTCAAAATACATTACAAGAAAATAAAAGTACATGGAATGAAAGCAACAACAAGAAAATGGTCAAACACCAAGACCAAACTCATCCTCCCGAACTTCCTTGAGAAGTGCTTCGGTCACAGGATCAGCTGGACGCTCCGTGAGATTCCTGATAAGGAGGTTCCGGGTAGTGACAGCTGCAGTTAGCTTCTTGTGCTGACTTTGGTCCTTTGACCTCTTCACTCCGGCTTTGATCTTCAGCTCTGATATCTCCCTCTGGGCTGCTGCCAGGGCTTCCTGCTGCTCTTTTGCACTAGCTTCCAGTTGCTCTATCTTGTCTTGGACCCTCTTATCCTCCAGAGTACGAGCCTCGGTGATCCGGACCCACCTAGCTTGACTCTCCTTCAGATACAAGTCTGTCCTGGCTTTCTGGAACTGGGCTTCCTTGCAAGCATTCTTCAGAATCTGTTCTCCAGCCCTAGACTTCTTGATATAATCCTCAGACCTCTCAATTCTAACCAGATGCTCTACTTTCAGCTTCTCTAGCTTCTCAATGTCCATCCTACCATCACTCCTCTCCCGGAGGGTCTTCTGCAAGGCCTGAGTCAACTTCTCATTTCTCTCCTTCAAGCTCTCAAACTCCTCCAAACTGATAGTGGCAGGGGGTGGTGCTGAGGATGATCCAGGCATATCCTCCATGGTAAAGGGCATTCCAAAGAATTGAGCCCTGGCATGGGACCACTCATAATATTGTGCTGATGCTACATTGTTGCACTTCCCCAGAATGGTTACTCCCTTGGTTTGAACATTATCCCAGGCCCAGGATGCCTGCCTAACAATAGCCAGATTAGGCTTGTTCTCACAATAAAGAGTCTCAACCAAGTCCTGTGCCTTAGGAGTGTGGACCAGTGCATAGCCCAGTTGCCTTCTGAACAGTAGAGGGTTGTAATTAATGCTACCCTTAACTCCTATCAGGGGCACATTGGGAAAATGCCCATAGCTGGTGATGATATCCCTGCCTTTGGTGCTTTGAGTGCACCACCTGATATCAGCTGAAGTCAGAGCAGTGAGTCTTTTAGCCCAGTTTCTCTGCTGATGAGGATTCAAGAATGCATCTGTCCTGGGCAAATGCTTGAGAAGCCAAGTATGGAACAAAGGAGCACAGCACCTCACTAATCTTCCCCTCTGCTTTTCATTCCTCTGGTGCACTGAATAGTAGAGATCCCCCGATAAAGTGGGCACTGGGTTCTTCAGGAGGAAAAGGTGGATTGCATTCTTGCTAATGAATCGAGGCTCATCTGCAAATAATATGATCCCATATACGCTCAAGGCCAATAAAGCACAAACTGCTTTCCACTCTCCCAAAGAAGCTTTCAGGGTAGCTTGAGAGATCAAGAAATCCAGATGTAGGCCAGGGATTCCAGCCTTAGAAGTCATATGCTGCCCAATCAGAACTGGTTCTAGATGCAATGCTTTTGCTACCTCTTCATTACCAGGAAAGACCATCTCAGGGTTGAAAGGGACTCCACCCCTGATAGGTATACCAACCAATGATGAGTATTCCTCCAATAAAGGGCCCAGCTGAAAGTCCTGAAAAGTGAAACACCTCAGTGGGGGATCATAAAACTGAAGGCAGGTGTGAATCAGGCTCCTCTGTGAAGGGTCCAGATCCATAACCACATCAAGTATATCTCCAAAGTGTTCCCTGAACAGTGGTATATGGTCTGGAGTGATCAGGGTCTGAATCCTCCTGATGTCAGTTAGCTCTGGCTGGAAGAAGTGGTAGGTGATGTTACTCTTTTTAGGTGCCATGTTGTTGAGGATGAGTGGAGACAGGTGCTGATGATAACAATGAAAGATGGGCCACTGATTGGCTGGTGCCGGTGACTGAAGTAGATAGCTGGTAGCTGAAGCAGATGCTGATGAAGATAGGTCAGTACTGAAGATAGGGTCAAAACCAAACCAAAAATGAAAGTGGATACCCTGAAACACAAATAAGCAAATGTCAAAATGATGCAATGATTATGTATGCAAATGATATGCAAGGGTTTGTGACTGAGCTGGATCTGATCAAGTGCTCTGATATGAGTCCAGGTATGTTCAAGAAATCCAGATGGAGGTCTATCGGTCCAGTAACCAAGGTAGGGGACTCAAATAAAGAGCCACATGTCCAGGGTTTAGAATCACAAGAACTGTTCCAACATGGAGTATTCTTAATCAAATCAAAGTAACAGGGTATGCTGAGGCCAAGGGTACCTGCAAACCTGTAAACAGCCCAACCCCCTCACAGGTGGTGTTCTAAAACAAGGATCCTCAGACTTGGATCAGTTATGAGAAGTGTAAACACTTCTAACCCGGAGGTACAGTGTTTACAATAACCATAAAAGTTCCTCCTCTAATTCACCTCAGTTTCTGAAGGTCAATACTAAAAGGTCATCCAGACTTAGCAAGCTTCCCAGATAGCCCTAGCATTGCAGGAAATCTGCAACACAGAGTTCTCAAGAAGAAACCCATATCTAAACTGTGTTTCATATTCCCGCACCAGACCGAGATGGAATGGGAAAGAATATGAACCACTCTAGCCTAGGTGTCACTCAGGTCCCAGGTATAGGACCTTAACTCTCAATAGAACCCCACCCACCAAAGCAAAACCAGATCCAGCCAGACAGCATGACAGTATGATATAATGCAAAGCTATAAAGAAAGCAGTAAAGCAACTATACATAAAGCAAAAATAAATACAAATATATAAACACAAATAAGCACATAACACCCCAGTAAACACAAATCAATCAAGCGCTAGGAGGAACCCACAAAAAGAACCAGAAGCCCTGGTTGCAGTATAAGGGTCCCCAGCAGAGTCGCCAAGCTGTCGCTCCCGATAAGTGGGACTGGGCCCAGATAAAGGTACAGACGCGAACGGTCGGCGAGAGGGACAATGAGAACACACAGTCGTGAACTCACTGGAGATGAAAAGAGTCGCCAGCTAGGCATTTTTATCCCGGAGGAAAGGCAATGCTGCATAGGCCTAGAAGGAGATGGATAAGACGGTTGCGAACCAGAGAGACTGAGAAAGGGGGTTGGTTACAACCTGGGAAGGTATTAGCACCCAGATTGTCCGTTGTACTCGACGGGATCCACGCTTTGAAAGATTTGTGTTTTAAAAGGGGTAGTGTCAGTGCAATTTGTGTGTAAAAGAGCTGGAAAAGAATGTATAGGTGTCAGTGTAAAAGGTGAAGTGTATAAATGTACAGTGCCAGTGTAGGAACAAGAGTGAAGTGCTCAAGATCATGAGGCTTAAAGAATAAAGCTGGAAAGAGGGGGAATATACAGAGACTTTTGTTCGATAACTGTTAAGTTATGCCTACGTATCCTCTCGTGCAATGAGGAAGTCAGAACACCGTAGTTCGACCCAAAGAGACTGAAAGATGAGTTGACCTGTGAACTTCTTACTTGTCAATGCTCAAGTGTATGACCTGTCTGGCTCAGGTGCAAACTGTCTTGCATTAGACGGAAGAAGCGAGTTCTCGTTTGTGAGTGAATGAGATGAGAAAATAATCCCGGAGGAGACGATTATTGTTTGTTTTTATGTTTTCAGTCTTTTATTGTTTTTGGATTTTGTCATAAGTTAATGAGCTTAAGTCTAAACCAATGGATTTAGTAAACTCATCACATCTTCCCTCTGATTAGGGGTAATGAGAATACCTTAAGTGTGAAGTCAGATTCTCACACTTAATCACCTTCGATGCAGGATTAAGATCATTAACCTACTTGTGATTATTTAGATGTTTTCGTGGTTTTTGTTTAGTGTTAAGTAATGAGGTTAAGCCATAATCAAGGACTAAACAGACTCATTACACCATCCTAATAGAAGGATAATAGATGAGAATGTTTAAGCTGAGGAAGGCTCCTCAACTTAATCCATGATTAGGGATTAAACTCATGACAAAACAAGCCTTTATTAGATGGATTTTATTTAATGATATGATGATGAAGTGTTTTTTAGGGTTTATAAGACAACTTGATGGGGACTTGTCCATTAACACTAGGGTTAGTCCTTCTTAACCAATTAAGGAAGAATTAGAACCCTAATGCAAGGCCCAAGTTACAAGTGTGATGTCTTGATGATTATTAAGTGAATTGATTAAGAGATTTAAACACATTAAGGGTTTAACACTTAGGATTAAAGTTATACACTCCATCCTAAGAGAAGGATGCAGGCATAAGCTTAATCACAAAGCCTTAAAGCCTTTAGGGTTTAGTCCCTGATTAAGAGATGAGAAGAGAAGACTCAAAAGAGACACAAAGGTAAAACTAAGAGGGGAGACTAATCAAAACCCTAATCATTGTCATGCTTGGTTGTTCCTAAGGTTTGTGAGGTTTACAAGAGAAGTCTTCAATGGAACCACCAGGAAGCAGATGAAAGGATCAAGAGAAGCAAAGTAACTTGCTTCATTCAAGGAGTCAAGTCACTTGAAGAAAGAAAGTGGGAAGAAGAAGAATGGGCAAGCCCAAACTCAAATACATATACAAATGCAGCATGGATGCATAAAAGAGATGAAGAGAAGTTATGAGAAGTGAAGGCAAATTCACCTCTCAAAATCACTTACCACCTGAAAAGTTAGTGAAAGGAATGCAATGCAATGCAAAATGAAATGAAATGGTATGATGTAAATCAAAACCAGAAGCATACTTATGATGATAATGATGCTATGAGATGCTATAAACATGAAACAAGGCATGGAGATGATCATACAAGCTCATGGATGCAGATGAAGCATGTTAAGACACATGAACATACATGAAAAGTTATGAGATGCATATGGCATACAACATGACAAATGCAAGGTGCAATGATCAAACATGCTTTCAATATGTCTTATGATGTTAAATGAATCAAATGGAAGTATGGAATGTCATGGCATGTCATGTTATGCAAGAAGATGCAAGATGGATGCATATGGAAGCCCAAATTAGGGTTTATGAACAATACATCAAACACAAACCAAAACCAGAAGCAAACAACATTATAAAAAATTTAAAATGCACTCAAAGTACCCCTAATCCTATGCTAAACCACTGCCCAAAGGAGAGGTCTCAACTCCTAACCTAACTCAAGATATGATTTTCCTAAGTTTCCTAGGGTTTTAGGGTTCCTTAACAAGAAAATTACCAAACAAATTGAAAATGAAAGATCAAATCATGGCCATTTAATCTCACAAACTACATGCTAAACACAATGCAATGCAAAAAGAATCAAGGTCCAACTCTTCATGGTTAGGCAGACATGATTTTTGGAAGTTTGGATCAAAATAATGCATCAAAATGATTTTAATTCAATGAAAAATTCTCAAAATGCATCAAGATCAAAAAAGAAATTTGGTTTGAAGGTTGGACAATGTTTCTAAATGTCTTAAAACATTCCATGAATTTTTTGGTGATTTTTAAATACCTAAAAGTATTTTTAATAAATTAATTTTCATTAATCAATTAAAAATAAACTTTTAAATATTTAAAAATACTTTTTTAATGCTAAAAATGAAAATAAAAATATTTTTGTGTTTTAAAAATTAATGAAACCCTTGGTAAAAAATTTCATAATTTTTAAAGCATTATTGCTATTTTTAATAAATATGAGAAAGAAAATATAAAGAAAATGGAATAAAAATACAAAGTATGCAGTATGAGTGGCTGGGATTGAAAGTTGAGAGATCCAAAGGCCCTGCGTGCAAGTCAACAAGACTGGGGGTAAGCACAATCCAAGGCCCAGATTCAAAGTCCTAAAACGCGCGTGATCTGATGGCTGTGGTTTAATGTTAACTTAATTAATTAGGATTTATTTAATTAAACAAGATTAGGGCATAATGACTCATCTGGTCCGTCCAAACATGCGCGGGAGAAGCAAATCAAAGGCCAGAATTCAAAGTTGGTTAATTAATGGGATTAGGGCATAATCATTTTCAGGTGACCGGAGGGAAGCTCCGGTCATCTTCTCCGGCAACAACAAAACCCTAGATCAAGATTCAGGCTACCATTCTTCAAATTAAAGGCAGGGAAATGTTCCTCTATTCAAACCTCACTCAAATCATCTCTCAAACTAAATTTCTCATGCTCAAATGAAGAGAATCGAAGCCATGAAGATTCACGGGCAAAGTTTCAGAGCCCTGGTAAATCCTCATTTCTCACCCATTTCTAATTCTAAAACCATCCCCATGATCAGCAAGACATACACAATCCATTTATAACTTAAAATGCAAGCTCTGAGAGAAAAAGTTCATGGTCATACCTGAGATGGAAGATCCTGTTTCTGGGCTTTCTGGGCTTCTCCTTGATGCAGACTCACCCCAATGGTTCTCCTGATGCTAATGGTAGGCTTGGAATGAGCTTAAACAAGCTATTTTGAGAGGTTCGAATCTGCTATATCAGAAAATGAGTTCTGTGTGTGAGGGGTTTCAAGCTCTATTAATGGCTGATTCTGGTTCCTTTTTATGTGTTTGATTTGTTGGTGAAAAGAGTTTGGATGTTTGGTGGCTGTGGAAGGTGATTCGAAGAAGGGAAGCTTTGTGACAGTTTTGTGGTATGCTGAGTTCTGGCTTGCTTCAATGCTCAATGCCTTGCTATAACATCTCCAAGTTGTGTGGATAGCCTGTGGGGCAGGTCAGTAGGGTGGCTGCTCACTGTGCCATGAGTATGGGAACTTTTGCCAAAAAGTCAAGTGGGCTTGTACTAGAAGCATGGGTCATGGCAGCATCAGTTTGAAGTCATGTCTTGCTTCAGCTTGAGTTGAGGAGAGCCCTTGGATTGCTTGTAGCTGACTGCAACATAAGGATCACAAGCTATGCTAGCTTTTGCAACTTGCCCACTTGATGTTTCCTCATGATTTTGTGCTATGTACATGAAAAAACTCTTGCTGAATTTTGTTGCATAATGTTACATTTAGTCATGGCAATGCATAAGAGTCATTTAGTGATCACATAACTCATGGGAAGATGATTTTGCCAAGAATCCCTCTTTGCACTCTTATGGAAAATGCCTTAGAAATCTTTGAAAACCAAAGCAAACAATGAAGAATCCCTTGGGCCAATTCTGTTTTTGGGGTCATGTATGATCATATGATGAAGTTTTGAAGTCATTTTGAAGTCACTAGAATGCTTGGTACATGAATTTGCAAGTTTTCCATTTGGTGCATAACTTGAATTTTAATGATTTTTGCCAACTTTGACACACCATAACTTTTGATCCAAAATGAATTAGGTCATGTTCTTGTACTTTTTGAAAAGGGAAAGATCTAATCTACAACTTTCATGACCAAAGTTTTTCCATTTGACGCATTTTTGGATCAAAAAGCAAGGGTTGAAAAAGTTGCATAAAATGACATTTCCTTAAAAGTCAACCATGCCCAAAAAAGTCAACTTTGCAAAAACTTCAAATTCTTGAATTTTGTGAACTTAAAACTTCTTCCATGATCAAATAAAGACCAAATACACTCAAAATGATGAAGATCACCCCTTGGTTGGGTCATTGGGGGCCTCAGATGCCCTGATTTTGCACTGACTTGTCTGAAAAGTCAACTCCTGATCAGATGACTTCCCCATGGAATTTCTTCATGAAAATTGATATGCATACTCCCTATACCATATAGAGACCAATAGAAACAAGAATGACCAAAAAATTTGGAGTTATGGCCTCTGAAACCAAAACCCTAATTTTAGGTCATCTGTGCAGTCAAGCCTGGCTCTGCCTCCATACCAATCCCAGTTCTTGTGATTCTTTGGAATTCTTGACTTTGAGAGGATATAATATGATGCTTGAACACACATGGACCCCTTTGAAGTGATTGATGACTTTTGGAGTGGCTCAAGAGGCTCTTGGATTGCTCAGATCACAAACCCTAGGTGCAGATGACTTAGAAACAATGCAGTGACTCAAAATTGAGATATGAGATGGTATGATTGAGTTTATGCATATGAAATGATCACAAGCCATGGTGTGAATGGGTGACGGCAAATTTGGGGTGTTTACAACCGTAGCCCACTTGTCTTCGCCGCTACAAGGTTCAGGTTATGGTGGAAAAGTTAGTAGACCAAACCAACCCCCAGGATTCCATATGCCAGCAATTACGACTAATTCTGCGCAGGCAATCCGTCAACAAATGGACGAAAGCAACCATGAAATGGTCCATAGGTTGACTCAACAAATGGGGGAAGTATTTAACCCTTTAATACAAAGCACCACTCAAACAAACCAAATATTGGCAACACAAATGGTGCGTATTGCTGAATTCTTTGGAATACCCCAAATTCGAAGGAGAGAGCCGGTGGTCCATAATCCAGTAATCAACTTCGAAGAGGAACCAATGATAAATCAGAGACCTGTGGTCAACCCTTAGGAAAATCATAGGATCCAAGAAGAGGTTGTTGAACAGCCTCGCGTCGAAGTTCCCGTGCCACAAGAACCTAGGAGATTGGTAGTCCAGAGGGGGCAAGATGCTGATGACATCTTGCAACAAAGAGTGCTTTACAATAATCCACCTGTCGAAAACAATCTAGCGGACATGGCCGAAAGGATAATGGCGCAAAATGGGATAAATGTGGGGTTACAAAGGCCTAATTATATTTCCCCACTATCTGAATATATCCTACAACAGGAATTACCCCCAAGGTGGAAGATCCCCAAGTTTACTAAATTTTCAGGGGATACTAGTGAGTCCACCATAACACATAACGCGTTATTTGATAGAGGCAGGAGAAATAACACAAAATGAGAACTTAAGAATAAAATATTTCCCAAGTTCCTTAACAAAAAATGCTTTTACTTGGTTTAAATCCTTACCAGCAAATTCCGTTCATACATGGACTCAATTGGAGAGGTTGTTCCATGAACAGTTCTACATGGGACAAACAAAAATAAGTCTAAGAGAATTAGCTAGTGTAAAAAGAAAATTCTCAGAACCCATTGATGACTATCTTAATAGATTCAGATTGCTAAAGGCAAGATGTTTCACACATGTGCTAGAGCAAGAACTTGTCGAAATGGCTGCGGGAGGTTTAGATTATTCCATAAGGAAGAAACAAGACACCCAATACTTAAGAGATATGGCCCAACTGTCAGATAGGGTAAGGCATATTGAAAGATTGAAAGCTGGGAACAAAAGCAAAAAAGAAAGGGTAGCGTATGTAGGAATGCGTCAAAATGAAGACTATGACGAAGACGAATCAATCGTTTTCGACGAACAAGAAATTGACCTTGCAGAATTAAAACAAGGTCCCCCATATTCCTGCAAGATGTTAGCTCCGTCGAATGGGAAGAATCCTGTTGAAACGGATAAGAACAATAAATTCTTTAAAAGAACATACACGTTCAACGTCACCAAGTGTGACGAAATATTTGATCTGTTGGTAAAAGATGGTCAACTAATAAAACCACCAGGTATAAAAGAATCCCCTATTGACCAACAGAAAAAGAGAGGTTTTTGTAAGTACCATAATTTTCTAGGTCATTAAAATTCTCAATGTTTCCTTTTCAGGGACCTAGTTCAAAAGGCAATCCAGGATGGAAGGTTGAAGTTTGGAGAGAAACCGAAACAACAAACAAGGGTTGAAGTTACCCATGTGCAAGTAGTGGAAGCTAATTATGTTGAGCCTTTCGACATCAATATGGTCGAGATAGAAAAAATTTCAGATCACAATTTTGATTTGATTGAAGCCACTGAAGGTTTCGACAACGTTGTCAACATGGTGGGAGTTACTGAAGATTCCCATATTCGCCACAACGTAGAGGAAGTATCAGGAGATGAATTGACTATGCCTGTTCTGATCAAGGTCACTGAGGATCTTGGAGAGAAAAGCAATGTCGAGGCTGTTGAGGATTCCAACAACCAAAATAAGGTTGAAGCCACTGAGGGTTTCTACCACCAAGGTGAGCCCGGGGTCATTGAAGATGCTAAGCATCTAAGAAAGGAAGTTACTGAAAGCTTACACAAAAGAGTCAACAAATTGGCTGGAGATGGGGTAGTCTGGGATACCTTGGGAGAGCCTAGTGGAAAATTCGACTACTGGGTAAAATACAGTTTTCCTGCTAGTGCCAAGATCAACATCAACGAAATACAGCCAACAAGCTAGGGTGATGCTTTTGACAACAATGAGGAGAAAGTTGAGGCTTTCCCCAACACTGATGAGAAGGCCACTGAAGGCCTCAATAATAAAAATGAGGTCATTGGGGAAAATGTTCGTAGCTAGTCGAAGGGGGTCACTGAAGGCCTTAACAATGACACTAGTAATCTCACCGGCATTGGTAAGATTGCAAATAAAGACAATATGGAAATCACAGCTGAGGCTGCTGAAGGCCCTCCACCAAAAATCACTTATGGGATACTTCGCAGAACCATGGAAGATCCTAAAGAGAAAACAGCCCAAACCAAGAGTGTCCCAGCTTCAAAGGGGTCTTGCGAAGTCGAAGAGGCTCTCATAAAGAAAATGGACAAATTGAGTCTTGCTGATAGGCAAGGGTTGGATATCAACATGGTCGAAGCTTCTCAAAATAACAAAGGAAAGAATGAGATGGAATGTTGTCGAGAGGAGTATCAAAGGGCAGCCTATCCAAAGGAATGTGAAAATTTGGCAAATTTTATCCAAAGGTGCCAAAAGAAGAATACTGAAGTGATGATATGTCTGCGCTGCAGCTCCATTTTCGACAGAAAGGAGGCAGCGAACTTGGAGGAAGTAGAGAAGTCAATGGCAAGGAGTAATTGGTTTCAAAAGCCAGCAGTCGAAGCCAGTGGATATGATCCAAGGAGAATCAGATATCACTTCCAGAGCCCTGGGGACAGGTACCACAATACCTACAAGCCATCAGGCAAAGTACCTAATGACAGATGGGTAAAGCCCATTAGGGATGCCCAGAGGCCTATAGAATGGAAAAGTTTTGAAGTTCAAAGGGGATCCTCAGTCGAAATAAAAAAGGAAGCTGAGAAGCAGAGGCACATGACATATCCTTCAGAGAACTATAAAGGGAAGAACCCCATGTCGAAATCTAAATGGAGGAGGTTCTAGAGGCAAAAAAGGACTGAGAAAGAAGCAACGAACATACTAAATGCCAAGGAGAAAAATGTTGGTGAGAACGAAGCAGAATCCAACAGAAACACTCAAGTGGCAGAAAACGACAAGCCCCACAAAGGAAAAGACACCATCAACCGGCTACCATTGTCAAAGCTTACCAACATAGTGGCAGAAGCTGACGAAGCTACTGATAGCTTTGAGTCTGACGAAGAGGGCTCATTCGACGTGATTTGTAATGTAGTCTTCGTACTTCCCAGGGACCACGACAGAGTAATGGAAGTAGAGGATGAAGAGGATACCTTGATGGATAATACAATGGGGCCAAGACCTGTATGCTACTATATCATGAATAACGGTTGTGTCGAAGAACAAAATGCTTTCTTCGAAAAACCAGATGATTCAATGAAGGGACATCTGAAACCCTTGTTCATAAAAGGAAAGGTCGAAGACACTGGCGTCAACAAAATCCTAGTAGATGGAGGGGCTGCTGTAAACCTAATGCCCCACTATATGTTGAAGAAAATTGGCAAAAAAAGACTCTGATGCAAAACCACATAACATGGTTCTGTCGAACTATGAAGGAAAAGTGGGCACAACCATGGGCGTCATTCAAGTAGATCTGACAGTTGACACCATCACCAGGCCAACAATGTTCATAGTTATTGCATCAAGGGTGAACTACAACTTGTTATTAGGTAGGGAGTGGATCCATGGAGTAGGAGTAGTACCCTCGTCGATGCACCAAAGGATAGTCATATGGCGTCCTGATGGGATCGTCGAAAATATTGAGGCAGATCAAAGTTATTTCAAGGATGAAGTGAAAAGCATAACTAGTCGAAGCTTCGACAAAAACTTGGCCCACATAGCTCCTTGCAACCCAGTTGACTTCGACCTGACAGCTTCGGACAACGCCTATTGCTCTATGTACTTACATCCGACACATGGATTCCAATGGGACAAAGAGGTAATTGGCGAACCAAGCCATGTTTGGGGAACTACTGATATAGAACCAACTGGTTGGGATAGTGAATTTGACGACAACTATGAGTGAAGTTACAGCACTAACGAGACTAACGACCTATATGGCCGAAAATAAACTAAAAGCGGCTCTTGAAGCCGAAGCAAAGTATATGGATGTCGAAGCCAAGGAAGAAATTTCACACCCATCATACCCTCACCAAGGCATAGATGAAGAAAATAAAAATGAGCAGACAGGCGAATGCCAGAATCACAAGTTGGATGCCATTTACGATGACGAACCATTGGGATTTGAAAAAGACCCAACTTCAACTAACATGAAGATGTTGGCACAAGATCCTCTAGAAGAAATAAATCTGGGACTGGGGGCAGAAAGAAGGCCAACCTATATAAGTGCAGTTATGGCTACCTGGAGGGATCTTGAGCAAAACATGAATCTTGATAACCAAAGAGTCAAAAAGGATATGTGTTCTGTGTCCGAGACATCAGGGGAGTCTTTGTTGTGGTAATAAGCAATGAAGGGGGGGTATGAGGCAAAGCTGGTGTCGAAAGCTATGGTGTTTTTATCTAATACAGTTGGGTCAAAATCTATGCCTAGTGGGCTAAGACCTACTATAACAGCTAGGTCGAAAAGAGTGGGTGTTACCATTCCACAAGGAAGGTGGAAGGTATTATAAGTGATATCCCAAAAATAAAGGGAAACGAGAATCATGGTAGGGCAATAGTTTGGGCCCTCTTTCGACAGTTGAATTAGGTCATAAATGCATATTTCCTTCCAAATCTTACCCTTGACTGCTTCGACCTTTTCTACCTAGTCTAAGTATTCAGATGGGTCTTTCGACTAAGGGCAACTTCTAAAAATCCTAGATTGATTTAAATAAGTTAAGTCTAGGGTTTCAGTTTCAGTTTGTGTTTCTGGGGATTTGTCACTATATGGTTTTATTTTCCCCGCTCCTATGGGTTTTGAACGTGTATAAGTGGGGAAGAACTCAGTAAGACGAGTTTGATCAGTATTTGGGTTAGGGAGGGGACCTAACATGGCATGATGTTTACCAAAAACAAGAATGGGAATGAGTACCTGAGAATAGTAAATGTTCTCTTTTTCTCTTTGATTCGGAGTCTCTGGGATGTATTGTTGGTTATCCACCACCTTTGGGCCAATGATTATGTGCGCAGGAGGGATAGCTTATGTGTTCTTCTTATCTTTTTGAGAGCTTGAGGTCGCCATTGTTTACTTTGAAGGAGCTTGAGGAAAGATGAAGATATGGGTTTGAGAGAGGAAGAAGTTTGAAAATTTGAAGTCTGGAGCATAAAAAAGTTTTTTCAAGAGAGAAAATGGATTATTTATACTGAAGAAATGAAGGAAGACGTTTGGGTCTTCAAGTTGTTTAGGGTACTTGTCTACGTACCATTGGATGTAAAAAAGGTGTGGAAGTTGAAAAGGGTACAGTGGACCTAGTCTCATAGAGTCATGGAGATCATGTCTAGGAACGTGGTTTGAAGTTGATAGGTTGAGGAAATCTAATGATTACTTAGATCTGATTTGACAAAGTAAGATTTTTGGGAATCAACGTATTTAATGCAAAAAAAACATGGAGTCGAAGTATAATTTGGCAGCAAAGATGCTTTCTCCAGAAAGTTAGTCGAAACACCTTTGCTGGGGGGCAATTTGTATGCATAGGAATTTCGACAGCATGAGTTTGGTGCATAAAAGCTTTAATAGCTTTTATAAAGATCTTTTGACGAATTGATCATTCTTTCTTCCAAACATGTCCAGAATCTCGAGAAGGTTTGTGATGATTTGTTTTATGAGTCGAAAGGGGTTTGTCGAAAGAGACGCTGGATTGCTGACTGGAAGTTCTTCACATCACTACGGATAAAGTTTTGTTGTTATTTCGACAATGAAGAGTTCGACAAGGGAAAATCTGATAGAAGGATTTTTGGATTTGAATTGTAAATCAACTTGATGTAACAAATAGACACATCGTTTCATCTGTTGAAGAGCAGTTTTTGTACGAATAACTGTTTCTTTTGGTAAAAGGGGCGTGGAAGGCTTTCAGAAGACATTAGCATGCACAATGCCAAATGTCATTTGTTTAGGATTTGGCTGTTGTTCGACGGTTATGATATTTGTATATAAATAGGATAGTTTGCTTTGTGAAAAGGGTGTGAAAAATATTGTACAAATTCCTGTAAACTTACTCAAGTACTCGTGTGTAAAGAGAAAAGAGAGATTATTTTGGAAATGTACGTATCAACACCAATTTTATTTCAAGTTATAAAAGCTTTAAATTTCTTCTTTAAATCTTTGTTCTTTGTTTGTTCTTTACTTTCCATTCACGTTTTCAGAAATTTAATATTTCAGTCAACTTATATTTAAGCAATTCTTTATCTTCATGTCAAACTTTAGTTTTCTTTCATTAAAGTCTTCAAATGCGTTAGTAGATTCAAATATATAAACACCTTCAAACTTCAATATAAATAACAATAATTGGTTTACTCTAGAACATTTCGATAGAAACATATAAACACCATTTTTAGATTATCCTTCATTTGATTCTTAGCACGCGATGTTCTAGGACTTGTTTGGTTGGTCCTGTCAGTCACCCTTTTCTAAGAGATTTGGTTAACCAGAGATTGTTCGCCAGAAACACCAGCGAACACTAATACACCTGTAGTAGATTGGGCTTCAAAACCAGGTGGAGTATCTTTATGTGCAGTAGATAAGCTTTTCCTTAAAAGCTCTACATTGTGTATGAAATCATTAAGATAATTAATCAACAAAACAAATTCCATATACATCCTTATGTTTAAGCCCTATTATTGGCTTCCGAGCCATCTCACCTCTATATAACTTCTCGTTGTTTTCTTAAACTACTGTTGCCTGTTTAGAATAGGATTATTTACCAAAATTATCTTTCTTCACCTTATACTAAAGCAAAGATAATAAAAAAATTCTTAATGACAAAGAGAATATAATGTAAAAAACATCTATAATCTTTTTCCCTTAGGATTTTGGGCCTCTGCTTCCCAGTGTAACCCCTAACATCATTCTTAATAAACATTTAAGAATACTCAAACCATAGCAAAGACATACTAAAAGTTGTTAAACACATTCACTGACACCTTTTATTTGTTTGCATGTATCTTTACTATATATATTTGCATCTCTGCTAGAATTTAAGCAATCGAGTTACTGTCACTGGACCTAACCTTTGAATAACTAGAACCCTACTAGGGCAAAACATAGCCTCCTCTTGGGCTTCATCCAAGGACCCTCAGGCCTCTTAAAAGTGCCTTCTCTCAGACTTAGAAGTTACTCATCCTTCTTCAGCCTCCTTTTGGGCTTTGTTCAAGGATCCATGGGCCTCATACAGGTAACATAGCCTCCTCTTGGGCTTAAACCCAAAGACTCTCTCAGGCTTCCTAAAAGCACATGAACATACCTCAGAATAAAAAACATACAGTAGTCTCCCTCTCCCCGATGGATGACCAAGTTAGCCTCTTCTTGGGCTTTATAAAATTAAATCTCTCTCGACAAAGGAAAGTTGATGACCACATCTCTCATAAATTTCCAACATACCAAATACTCTTCATACAGAGTCAGTCTCCCAACAAATTTTTCAGCCTCCCATCTTAGGCTTCATATAAGATACAAATAATCAAGAGTCAGTCTCTCACCAAATAAGCTTCACACATGGGCTTCTAAATCAGGATACAAATAAAATTTCCTACATAGTCAGTTTTATTTGTTTAGCTTCAACCTTGGGCTTCAATCAAGGCACAAATAAAACAAAACTTCCCTCTTTAGAGATGACAAACTCTGTCTACTAAGCACCTCTTAGCTTCAACCTTGGGATTTAATCAAGGCAAAAATAGTCAAACACTTTACAATTTCAAAATACAGTCATAATCTTGGACTCTAACTGAGCTAAAATAGTTATAGTCTTGGACTCTAACGAAGCTAACACCAGTCATAGTCTTGGACTTTACCTAAGCTAATTTCCCACAATACAATCATAGTCTTGGACTCTAACTAAGCTAAACATCCAACCTTTCTTGAGCTATGCAAATCAAGATAACCCATTAAGCTGTCATGAGCTATGCAATTCAGGTCAACCATTCAGTCCTCCTTGAGCTATGCAATTCAGGGTACCCATTCAGCCTTTCTTGAGCTATGCAAATAAAGATAAACCACTACTAGAAAATTCTCTTTTACTGACCGAATTAAAGACCGAAAAAATGTTAAACTCGGTCACTATAACGTTTAGCGACCAATACAACGACTACTAATTTTTGGTTGGAAAAGTCCTAGTCGCTAACCTATAGTGACCTATTTAGTGCCCGAATTAGTGGCCGATTTTTGTGACCGTTTTCAATTAATTAAAATAAAATAAAAAGTGCCCTAATTTTATTTAGTGACTGATTTAGTGACCTTTAAAATTTTATTAACTTGATGTCCAATTTCGGTGGCTAATTTAGTGGCTATGGTGACCGAAAATTTTCAGTCACTAAAAGCGATTTTTCTAAAAGTGACCATTTAGTTTATGCCTTGAGCTATGCAATTTAAGCAACCAACAAGTTACAAATAATTGTGTTTCGACTTTAATCATGGGCTTTGATCAGGATACAAACAGACATTTTCAGCTTCATTCTTGGGCTTTGATCAAGACACAAATTCAAACTTTGAGCATCATCATCTTGTGCTTTAACCAGGATACAAATCACCCTTTCCTCATAACTCTAGCCTTATAGGAGGAACTACGATGCTCTGATCCCTCAATTTTCTTTTTGGGGGTACGTAGACAAAAGTTCGTAAGATCTTTGCGAGCACACCAAACAAAAAACAACAACTAGGTGCTCGGACGTATGAAAAACATCAGAAAATTATGATAATACAGAAACACAAAAACATCAACATCAACCCTATCATATCAGCACTCATCTCATACCCACACCCATATCAAAGAAACCCCCATCAATATCAAAAAGAACAAATTTTGCTCTAATCCAAAGGTGAAATAATCTTAAGAAGAACCCAAAACCATGTGGGCATCTGCTAAATAACAGTATACAAAACGAAGTGAGTTTAAGATATCTTTTCCCTTCCATAACAAGCTTCATCAAGAAAAAATAAGAAATCAAAAAGTAGCAAAAATATGATAGTGATTAAATACCACAAAAATCGAGCTACAATAGCCGACCTAGTTTTCTACAAAGACTTATCACATTATGCAATGTCATGTCTTGGGAACAATTGTTCAGGGCCGACCATATACTTAATATTGGAAGGACCCGATTGCTACTCTAAGACCATCCAACCCAGTCATGAAGGTTCAAGACTGTCTAGTTCTGAAGTATACCCACCATTTGATATAATGGGATAATTTTCCTTGGTCCTCGTGAGAATAAAAGGGATTTATCAAACCATCCATCATATAATATATACATCACTGCACATGAAATATGAGGTATGATTTTCATTATAATTTACTCTACCTTTTTAGGACTCATTAACTAAGTTGGGATTGCAGGTTTACCTGATGTCACTACATCAGAGACCTGCATTGTAACACCCTGATTTTTAACAACAGGAGTGTATTTTTTTTCTTCATTTTAAACAACGATACAATATAAAGATTTCACAAAGGTCCCTTTTAAAATACAATTAGTGTAAAAAATTTCCTGTTTAAAATCTTCTTCAAATTCATGACCACCCATTTCCATAAGTTGTAAAACATTTTCACACTAAATATTCTTTCTCAAAAAGTATTTCACATTAAATAAGAATCAATACATTTACAGAATAAACATTTATGTTCTAACAACATACTTCATGATAGATGGAAGGACACCACTCTCAAGTAAAACTCTAAGTTGATCTTTAGACTCTAATTGACGATGACTGGGCACTAAACCCTCAAGTAGAAATCTAGACTTGCTGCTTCTAATCACCAATCCAATAATTGTTCTGCCACGCCTTTAAAAACAACTCAAACCTCTAAGAACCTGGGGCATAAGCCTAATCCACAATAATAGTAGAGGGTCACAATCTAAAAATATCATATATGAAAGAATACACACATACAAGTACAACATGATATATAACAGTCACAACAAAATTTCAATATATATATATATATATATATATATATATATATATATATATATATATATATATATATATATATATATATATATATATATATAGTAATGTGCAAATAGCCGATGCAGACCCTACATGAGTGTGATCCCCCTAACCGGGTTCCTCACATGCATGAATTCCGGAACTAAACCTCTCTGTAGAGATTCATGATTCTCCCTAATTGGGTTCCTTATTAAAAAGGTGTTAACCCAATAGATACCGACTCAATAAAATCCCGTAGGATTAGGTGATGGTACAGGCACATTCACCTTGGTGCAGTAGACCCAACTACATACACACAACTATGATATGCATTAGCAAACTAATGCAAATGCAACAACTTATATAATCTCACCATGTGTAATCACAATTCACAATTCAGTTTATATATTTATCACAAATCATACGAACAAATCAGTACAATCAGGTGGGCTCCGTCCACTAGAGTCTTCACATCGTGTTGTCCTCTCGACATACACATAAACATGTAAATCATATATTTCTCACAAATCATATGAAAACACATTCAGAAGTTTAGCATCATAGTATCAACATATATCCCCAACCGGGCACACAACCATGAATACAAGCACACATACATTCAATCACATATAATATCGTTAGAAAGTACCCTTACCTCTCGTTGATTCCCCGTATTGATATTTATGTTAGACCGCTCTACTACTGAATCCAACCACTTTGATCATTCCATTTAGACATGCACGTTCAAGTTCATTTGATTGAAATCTATGTTCAACACACTCGCCTTTTCTTAATAGAATAAATCAACGCCAAGACATTCTCATGTTCTTCTACCGTTTCAATTAAAACTAAAATATAAATAACATACCAATCAATTAAGATTACGTAATCAAATATTCAAAAGACTTCAATATACAAGTCGTTTTAAATTAGAGACATTATTTTCAACTAAAAAAACATTTTCTCTAAAAATTGATAAGATACTATTACACTTATGAAAATTCACCGTCACAAATACTTTGATTGTACTTTGAATAAAATCATTAAAAAAAATAACCATTAATAAAATAACATTATAAATATATTCTTTTTACTCTGTAGAAACTGAAGAATAGTTAATATACACACTAATAAATAATTATTTGTTTTTGAAATTTAACAATAGTTTTCTTCCTTTTTGTAAAAATTTCAATATTTGGTAATTTTATATGGCTAATTAAAGCAGGTTATAAACATTTTTATTTCTAACATAAGTAATTAATATATTATAATAAAATTTAAAAACATAATTATATGAACTTTAAATTAATATCATTTAAATCTAAACATTAATACCTAATAACTTTAAATCAATTTTAAAGACAAATCAAAATTATGATCACCACACATTTCAAAATATTAAATATAATGAGTATTTGTTTCTAAAATTAATCTTTATTTTTAATTTCAAACTTAGAACAGATTTTATATACTTATACACAAGTGACATAAAATTGGTCTAAGTGATAATGAATTAATTTAAATAAAATAAGACAAAATTTATAAACTTTATGGTAAAACATGAGTACTATGTCTTTAGACCAAAATTAATACAAATAATCCATATAATAACAAATTGCACACCATGATTTTCTTTGTGGATTTAGTAGATATTAAAAAGAAGAAATAAAGGAATTCTCCTCACCGTACAAATTAGATTTAAAGTTCCACCATAACTCATGGATCAACTTTGTTTTGTTGAGATTCTTACTTGAATGTTTCTATCTGTGAAGGTTTATGGTTCAATTTCAATTCTTACAAACAACTAACTTGTTTTCATTATCTCTTAACACAAAAAAGGTAGAAAGAAAAAAGTAGGGAGCATAGTATTTTTCGTGTGAGAGAGGAGTAGGTAATGGGATGAGTGTTAAGACTTGATTAAATAGAAAGTTCAAAATTATATTAGCCATTGGATGAAATAGTGTTAGAGATAAGCATGTTCACTAACTATTAGATCTTTCTCCCTCATGCATAAGTCATAATGACTTAGAAGAAAATATCATGATATTTTGTAATTTATATCCCATTAAGTTATTCAGTTGCTCTCAGACAAACCTTTTAATTATAACGAATCATAATTTTCAAACAATAGAAATTTTTGAAATTTAGACACAATAGAAATTTTTTGCAATCTAATACAATTATTGTGCCAATGGTACAAATTTGATTCAGACGAACACAATTTCAACAAAATTTGTCAAAATAGACCATTAAATAGGGAAAAAAATGATAGAAAAAAAATAACATAATACTATTTAATACTTATAAATTCAAATTTATACTCTTGTACTTCTAAGGGTCTTATATGTACCACCGTGTTGAGAGTCCACCTCATCAATTCATCAACCATTATTACTCCGGAACTAAACAATTTCATTTATGTATTTATTTACAATTTTGACATATTTATTTTCTTAAAACAATTTTAAAATATTATAAATTTTTATTAGTGACAAATTATTATATTACCTTTTTTCGGGTATCTAGTCCGAACCATCATCATTGATGAACCATTTTATACACTGTTATATTCATACAAATATTTATATGAAATAGAAGAAGAAAATGAGAAAAA
This sequence comes from Lathyrus aphaca, assembly GCA_963966055.1. NCBI lineage: Eukaryota > Viridiplantae > Streptophyta > Magnoliopsida > Fabales > Fabaceae > Lathyrus > Lathyrus aphaca. Next base: position 227,237,080 of record OZ014520.1, on the reverse strand, counting down.
AAATAATCAAATGAGAAACACATAATTGTTATTTGAAAAATAAATTAAACTAACATTGTAAGGGTTTTTTTTATTGAAAAAAATAAGAGCATTGTTTTTGTTACTTAGTGTTATTTTGTAAATCTTGCTTATCCTAAATGTAATTTAATTTATTTTAGGATTTTCTTTATTATCAATTAATCTTCGATTGCCTGCAAAATGAAGGATAGTGTCATTCATCCCAAACATGAAAAAAAAAAATAGTTTAGACAAATGATCGATGAATATTAAATATTCTCTTAGATTAGATTTTTAAATTTTTTAAGATAATAAATAATTATGTTGATTTTAATAATAAAATGAGTATCATTTACTAAAATAATTCTATTGATAATAAATAGTGGAGTAGTTATATGAATTAAAATATAATAAATAAGGGTAAGTTAGTGGAAAAATAATTTGAGAAAAATAAAAATAAAAAAGATAACATCTATGATGAGACGAAGGAAATAATAAAAATGAGTTTTTAACGATGTAATTAACACTAATATGATTGTTAATGATAATCAATTATGTTGATGGTGATCGACGACCATGTTAGTTAGAGAGTGTAATAATGTTTATTACTTTTCGAGATATCTAGTCCGAACCATCAAATAAATGATTCAGCGATGAACCATTTAATACACCATTATATTCATACAAATATTTATATGAAATAGAAAGAAAAATAAAATGAGAACAACAAAAATAATCAAATGAGTAACACATCGTTGTTATTATTTGAAAAATAAATTAAACTAACATTGTAAGGGTTTTTTTAATGAAAAACAATAAGAGCATTGTTTGTTACTTAGTGTTATTTTGTAAATGTTGCTTATCCTAAATGCAATTTAATTTTAGGGTTTTCTTTCCTAGTTTGGTAGGTGTGTTTGCACCAACTAATTGAATTAATAATTCCATATGTATTTTACTTCTATATTTGTTTATTTACTTTGTTATTTTTAACCTTGTCAGATATCAGTGTCGTGATATCTTATTCGACATCGTAAACTATTTTTTACATAGATAATTGATTTCAATAATAAAATGAATATCATTTACTAAAATAATCCTATTAATAATAGATAATTGAATATTTATATGAATTAAAATATAATAAATAAGGATAAATGAATGAAAAAATAATAAATATCACATTGATAATATAAATAGAAAAATAATTTGAAACAAATAAAAATAAAAAAGATAACATCTATTATAAGACGAAGGAAGTAATAAAAATGACTTTTTAATTATGTAATCAACATTAATATAATTGTTAATGATGATCAATTATGTTGGTGGTGTGCGAACAGTCGTGTTAGTTAGAGATTGTAATAATAATGGTGGTGGTGGTCATGATAATGGTAGATGTAGTAAGCTAAACATGGGCAATAAAAGATAGGGAAATTGAGGTAAATAAACATGTGCAATGTTAAAGGAAAATCCATTACAAATTAAAAAGATAGAAAAAAAATTAAAATTAGGTGCGATTAGAAATATTAAAATCAAAATAGTTTGTATAATTATAAGGTTATAATTAATCCGGTAAGGAATTTAAGGAAACTCTAACCTTACTAATCACCCTATTTTTCTTTTGTTTTTCTATCTTTTTAATTTTCAAAACTAAAAATCAAAAGCTCTAAAATCTATTTTGGTTTTTGAATCTTCAAAACTCATAAATAAGTAAAAGTTTTGTATGACTTGATCATCAAACAATTTCTATTATTTTTAAACAATTACTTTAAATACTTGTTTATAAAACTAAATCAAACAAACCCTTCTTAAAAACTTGTTTTTAAACTTATAAAAAAAAAATTTAAAATCTTGTTTGATAAACTATACGTAATCATAAATAATTAGTATATACCTTTTTTCATAAAAAAAGAAGAAGAGAGAAATTAAAAAGCCAAAAAGAACTTTAACTAGTTTAAGTTTCTTAATAAACTAAAAGACAAACTAGTTTCCAAGTATTTCAAAAGAGCTGAGCCCCTATACTTATAGAACCATTTCTCCATATTCTAATCAGTCTTAACATTCCGAAAAGCGTGATTGTTAGTTAGTTACATCTCATTGAGAAACGTATGGAAGATCGAGTTCATTCACGTGGTGTCCATTCCACTAATTAAACCTACTTGCAACAAACACGGTTCTTGGTTTAGTTGTATCGTTTGGTCGTTGAAGTTATTAACAGCATTTCACCCGTCACAATTTAATGCACCTATTAATCTTTTCTCCAAATAAAGGGAACTCACTACCTGCTACCTCCAAAAATATCACACTTTTCTTCCCTAGCCGCATGCTATACTTTCCTTGTTTCTATTATTTTACCTCTTTTGCGTATATAAATAAATACATTTTTCCTAACATGCATATAAACACATCAAACCACTTCTTCATCTTCTTCATCTTCTTCATTTAAAATAACATATTAATTTCATTTTTTCTTGATTTGCGTGATATCTTCTAAATCAAAATGGTGGGTATTTTCTCATTGGTTACCGGAATGTCCGGCCCAAGCGGATTTGGATCGTCTACGACCGCAGAACAGGTTACAGAAGGAATTGATGCTAGAAATCTCACTGCAATTATCACAGGTTGGTTTTAATGAACATCTCTTGCGCTTTTTGACTTTGTTACATAATGTCGTGAAAATATTTATTACCAGTACATGTAACATGTTTTCATGCATGTGGCTTCTTTTACCACTCTTTTTTAGGGTATCAGAGACACTCTTTCTCTTATTTTTCCTTTTTTGTTTGTTTGTTTTGAGGTACTCCTTGTTCCTAGGTTTCTGTTTTTGTCATACCTGGTTTTTCGACTTGGTCTTTCGTCATTCATATAGTAGTTTCTCTTATCTTATTTATGAAATTTTTTATTTTATTTTTAAATATATTGAATAATTAATGTATTTCGAGGTATTAAACAAATGCAGGAGGAGCAAGTGGTATAGGCTTGGAGACGGCGAGAGTGTTGAGTCTTCGAAAGGCGCATGTCATCATTGCAGCAAGAAACATGGAGTCTGCAAAGGAAGCAAAACAGATTATACTACAAGACAACGAATCTGCTCGAGTTGACGTAATGAAGCTTGATCTTTGTTCAGTGAAGTCTGTTAGATTGTTTGTGGAAAATTTCCTTGCTCTTGATCTTCCTCTCAACATCTTAATGTATGTTCATCGTCTTCAATCTTCGAAATCAACATGTATACTATAGTTTAAATTTGAACTCCGTCTCTTATGATTTTGGTTTTCGTTTTCAGAAACAATGCTGGAGTGATGTTCTGCCCTTTCCAACTATCACAAGATGGAATTGAGATGCAATTTGCAACAAATCATCTTGGTAAGTAGTTTCTCAACTAAGTCACTTCAGTTGATAGTTGTGCACGGACATCAGACTGAAGAGCAAGGATTCGACTAATTGGTTTCGTTTTTTTAGGTCATTTTCTGCTAACAAATCTTCTACTCGACAAAATGAAACAAACTGCAAAAATAACCGGAATCGAGGGAAGAATCATAAACCTCTCATCAATTGCTCATACCTATACTTACGAAGAAGGCATTCGATTGGACGACATCAATGATCAAAACGGGTATGTAACTATGTATAATAATATAGTAACTTTTAAGGCTATAGATTCACATGTTTTCTTCTTCTCTCTCCAATTTTTCTTTTCAGTTACTCTGACAAGAAGGCTTATGGACAATCCAAGTTAGCTAACATACTACACGCGAACGAGCTTTCTCGTCGCTTGAAGGTATGCAATTTCAATAACTAATAAAGAAATGTTGGTGGAGGATACTAGTACTAATCAAGATTAGTTGTTATGTCTATTGTGTTCAATAAACTTGTTTAACCAATCATAAGAGACTTCACTTAGAGGTAACCAAACTCTTGCATTAAATAACAACTTGAAGTTTCGACAGGAAGAAGGTGTTAACATCACAGCCAACTCAGTACATCCCGGAGTAATTATGACTCCTCTCATGAGGCACTCTTCTTTACTTATGAGTATGTCAACTATTCTAAAAAATAATAATTGAATAACACTTGCATGTTCTTTTTTCGTATTTATTTGTATAAAGTCTAAGGCAATAATGCGACTTTAATAAGCAGATTTCTTGAAGATGTTTACGTTTTACATATGGAAGAATGTCCCACAGGTATTGTACCTTACATACCAGGCTTTAAATGAAGCTCTTTAACTGTAATAACTGTGACTTTTTGTTTTTTGTTGATTCTGAAATTGCAGGGAGCTGCAACAACATGTTATGTTGCACTGCATCCAAGCTTGAAAGGGGTAACTGGGAAGTACTTTTTGGATTGTAATGAGTTTAAACCAAGTGCATTTGCTTCAAATGGAAATTTAGGAAGAAAGCTTTGGGATTTTAGCAATAAGTTGATTAATTCAATTTCTAAAGCTTGATTTGTCTCTATAGAGACATAGTCATTCGTCATAAAATCGTTGTATGAATTAAAGCCTATTATTGTTAAGATATCTGCTTATAATTTATAAGTTCTATGAAGAAAAATATGTATACATATATGTGATTTGTATTACTATTATATGCTCGTAATATAGAAGTGTTGTTCTGTGTATTAGACATTTTCTTCTTTGCTTTAACAATTAAATTAAATTTTAGATGTTTTAAAACAGTTTTTTTTTCTGAGATGCTAAATAGTTTAGAATGTGTTATGTTTGGATCGGCCATAAGAACAAACTCTACATTTAAATTTATATTTAAGTTGAAATTATGTTTAATCAGAGATAAAATTTCACACAATGCTGAATCAATATGTGAAATAAGATTGTCAGAAATAATAGATGAATAATTAAATAAAATAATAAATAAAAGATTCAAGAAATTATTAACTCGTTTTTTTTTGTTACAATTGTCACTTTCGTCTAGAGGACAACTCGGATAATTGTCAAGTGAAAAGGAAATTCATCAATAGTATGTTGTCAACAGTACGACGATCTTATCTGAACTATCCTCAATTCAAATTTAATTCAAATTTATTTTCATATTATTACTGGTAAGTTTTAAATTTTAACTCGGTATCCCAGAAATTTGAGATCTTCTCATTTGTACTCAAATATTCTCCCAAATGTCTAAAAGTCTTCAACAATAAGACATGATAATTAAACTTCACAAAAGAAAACCATACAACTTTGTCTTTCAAAAATGGCAGAGTTGAACACAATCAAAACACATTTTTTTTTCTTAATTAGTAAAATATCTATATAAGTTTATACAATGAGTGTATGTTTTTTCTTTTTATATAAAATCAATTCGAATAGCAAACTGATTAGATTTTCACAAAAAAAATCTATAGCATATCCAATCTTAAACAAATCAAGCAGAATCTAGAATAAAATAACATACAATCAAGATATATTTTGTTTCCAAAAGATCGCATAGAATCTGTAATCAAACAAAATCTTTTGAAAAATAATGCACCATTGGATAACGAAGGAAAGGTGTCTCAACAACTTACGTGACATCTTGCTTAACATTTTGTGATAAAAATAAGTCAATCCACATGTAATAACAAAACACTCTTTTGTCTACTTTTAGGGAAAAAAACAAAAATTTGAGCACTTATATCATAATAATCATCTTAGCAAATCAAGATTCCTTGATTCCTTTCTAGAGAGAGATGCTTTCCCTTCTTTCTAGAAAGTTTTCCCCCAACCCTCTAGGGTTTGGTGATTGTCCCCCACACTCATGGTGGTTCTCATCTTCCACCTTCATGGTTGTCATCCCTTCCTCTATGGAGAGCATTACTCATTCACATTGGCTAATCCCTTTCATCGACTACCCCCTCTCACTACCACAAATCAGCGCCAAACCCATCATTCTACTAAAGCGTCTGCCACCTGAACCACAAGCCCCAACTGTTTTCACACCTTCAAAGTTGTCAATCGTACGTCCATCTCCAAAGCTCCTACTATTGTCGTGACCGTCATCTGAACCACCATTGACCGTTCCCACGCCTTCGAAGGTGTTAATCGGTCGTCCAGATCCAAAGCCACCATGGTTTATTTATGATTTACAATTTTTCCTCCTTTCCATTTATCTAATTTTACTTTTGTGTTTTTTGTTTTGTGTTATTGTCATTTGATATCTAAGTATGCACTATTGGTGCTTAACAATTTGTCTCGAAAGTGTTTTGCTTTTTGTAGTATCTTGTTGTGTGTCCATTGACATCTCATTGTTGGTGTTTTGCTTCAGTTGTGTGTATTATGCTTTGTTTAGCCTATTTTAAATGTGTCTTCAAGGTGTTTGATGAATTTCTCCAAAGAGATTTGGATGACGATAATGGATTTTTGAGTAAAAATCTAAGTGTGGTATCGAATAAGATATTCTCTTCCTTTCAACAAAGACTTTTTTCAGAAATAAATTTATTCAATTTAGATAACCTGTATAATCGAATTGTGCGTGATAATGTCAAAAAAATTATTCGTAACTGGATAGATATTAAGATTATAATTCCCAAACTCATTTATCTTTTATGGAAGATTGTTTCTTGATTGCTTGGATTAAGGTATTGAATTGGTAATACTCCATTGGATTCTAATCTCTCAAAGTTTATTGTTGTCCAACTCTTGGTAAGCTTAGCTATTAGTGTTGAATTTAGTTTGGGGATGGAAAATGCCTTCACTAAATGTTTGTCAATTTACTTGTACTCCCTTTTCTTTATCTTTTGAATGAGAATGTTTACTATAAAAAAGAAGCATAACAATCATCTAATAAGGAAAAAAAGAAGAAGATTAATTAACCAAAATGCAAAAGAAATCCAAATAACATAACAAAACAAAAATTGCGAACACATAAATTCCTCTTCTTCTCTTATTTGCCTCAAAAGGGTCAAGAGCAAGCCAATAACCAATAGTCAAAATAGAAAAAGGGTATAACACCAACAAATTAGGCGAGCAAATATTCAAACAACCCAACAAAAAGTCAATAATCCAAAAATCCAATCAAACTAAATCAAAGCGACGAAGTAGGAGAATTATTATCAAAGCTCACTTTAATATCATCATCATCTTATTTACTTTTGAAGCTGAACACATCATATGATTCAACATACTTCACCAATTTCTCAAAAACATACTCCCCAAAATCAAAAACAGCATGAGTTTTTACATGATACAACAAACTAGAAAGACAATGAGTGTTACTTGATCCAATATATGAGGGAGCCCAACTAGCCACTCTAATTTTGTGTTAGATAACATATTTTATACTAAGGTTAAAGGACACTAAAATTCCTTTTGATGACCAATCTTCATGAGCATTTCCAATGATCTTACGACCAATGATTTTTAGGGAAGGAAGACATTCACAAACCAGTAGTCTTCCAAGCCCTAGGAAATTATTGATGATTATAGAAGAAAAAGTAAAGAAATGGCTGATAGGCTGCAAGCATACGACTATATAAATTTGTAAAAAAGATTGTTGAATCCATATAGACCAATTATAATTATAGTTATCTATCATTCATATGTTTAGCTAAGGTTAATCAAAGATTTAGAGTTTGTGCGTAGAAAATAAATAACAGTAAATATGATTAAATTTATCAAAAAGCTTCAATATTTCCTTTTTCACTACCTCGCTCATGTTCAGGTTCGACCTTCTTTGATGCTCTTTATAGGGGTTGTAATCATCTTCAAGCATAATTTTATGCATACAAACTAGAGGGATGATACCTTTGAGGTCATCTATGGTGTATCTTATTGCTTTAGGGTACTTCTTTAGCATAACAAGTAGTCGTTCATTTCAGTCTTTCTTAAATCAATGTTTATAATAACTGATTGGTTAGACTCTAGAAATTCGTACCCGACGTTTTGGGGAAGTAACTTTAGTTTTACTTTCATTCGTTCTTGTGTTGGAGTAGAATGAAGGGAAAACCACTCATTTTGATCAATTGGACTTGCATCCAACGTGATTTGATAAGTTCTAATTTTTCATCCTTAGTTCTTTCAATCAGAGGCACATCCAACTCATCTGTCAAAGGTGGCTTTGACCAATACTCCTTAATGCATTAATCTATGATATCTACCAAGCAGAATGAATCATTAATGGATGGGTTTTTCATGAATTTTGATAAGAGGAACTCAACATTTTCATATCTAACCTCGAAGGTGAGTTTTCCCATCTTTAAATCAATAATAAAACCTATAGTAGTTGAAAAGGTTATTCCTAAGAGGATTTGGATGTGGACATATTCATTTATGTCAATTAAAATAAATTCAATGTGGTAATGTACAACTGGCTAATTCTTAAAGGAACATCTTCCAGTTCCTATTGGGTACTTTATAGATCAGTCATCTAGTTTTAGAGATATCTTTGTAGGTTTCATCTCTCCTAGACTGAGCTTCTTGTAGATAGACAGACTCATTAGACTACACTCACACCTAAATCAGACATGTCTTTGTCAATCACATGGCTATCAATAACTCAGCGAATCGAGAAACTCCATGGATCTTTCATCTTAAGTGCCATATTTTTCTTGGATAATAGTGCTACTCTCCTCAATGAGTGCTACAATACAATCGTCATTGATATTCCTCTTATTCATCCGAATCTCCTTTAAGAAATTTGTGTACGCGGACATCTTGGTCATGGCTTCAGCAAAAGGAATATTAATATGGAGCTTTTTCAAGAGCTCAACAAACTTTTTGAATTGCACCTCACTTTTGGATTTCGCGGATCTTTGAGGAACGAAATCAAGGGTTTGTAAGGAGGAAAAGGAATATATTAGTATTCTTTGTTCTATTCAACAACCTCTTTTTCCTAAGATGTTTGTTCGCTCTCTTTCTCAGTGGGTACAGGCACCTTCTTAGTGTACTTCTTTCTATCCTTCGATCCATTTCTCTTATCACCAGGGTCCTCTAACTCTTTTCCGTTTCGGAGCATCACAACAATCAAATGTCCTTTGGTTTTGACTAGAGATGTCTTTAAAAAATTTCAACAGACGCAACTATAGACACTTGCTATTGGGTCACTTGGGAAATTTATGATTCCAACATATTGTTGTGAGTGGCCATAACGTCGATCTTATTTTCTATCTACTTTATCATCTCATTGGTGTGGATATTTTGATTCAAGAAATATTCATTTTGATGGCTCTAGGTCATAATGAAGTTCTCCATCACCAGTGTTTGAGTTTTTTGGAGCAGCGGGGTCTCCTTTTAGGCCTTTAAAATTGGGTGGAACTACATTTTTTGGATTGGGCGCAATCGTGGGATTATTGTTTTTATATGAGAAATTTGGATGATTTCTCAATTCATGATTATAGGCGTTGGGGTATGGGTTCCTTTGTTACGCGTAATTTACTTAATATAGGATAGATTCAACTAACAATTGACACTTAATAGTAATGTGTCTAGGGACTCCATATATTCTGCAACTAGGGGTCATGGAGGCTATGTAGCCACGAGAGTGATGCTCAAGTTGTCTAACTTTTGGTACACGATATCCACTTTAGCATTCATATGATCCAAGTTAATAAATTTGTACATCCCCCTTGTCAATTGCATTTTATCAACGAGAGTGAATTTACTCCCCCAATGGTAATGGTTTTGAGCCATATTTTCGATTAGCACATATGCATCATTGAATAGCTTATTCATGAGAGCCCCTTCTGTATTGACGTCAATGGTTGTTCTTGTGTTATAAAGTAGACCATTATAAAATGTCTGAATTATAAGCCACTTCTCAAATATGTTATGGGGATAATCTTTCATTAGCTCCTTATATCGCTCCCACGTTCGAAGAGCGATTCATCTTCAGTCTGCCTAAAGTAGGTAATTTGGTTCCTAAGAGGAATTATTTTGATCGGCGGGAAATATCTAGAGAGGATCGCTTTCTTAAGTTCATTCCATGTCGTGATGTAATTAGACGATATGGATTGTATCCATGATCTAGCTCTGTCACCGAGAGAGAATGAGAATAAACGCAGTTGGATGGCTTTAGGATTGACGTCATTGTTCTTGAGCGTATCAATAAATTGTATGAATACAAAAAGGTGCAAGTTCGAATCCTCCATATGGTTTCTAGAGGATTGGTTATGTTGCACTATGTGTAGCATATATGGTTTAAGTTCAAAATTCTTCCCCACAATCAAAGGGAAAACAATGCTTGTGAAAGCTCCTTATTAGAGGCACAATGAAATCCTTAAGTGGACGGTTGTCGCTTTTCGCCATTTCTCTTTGGATTTGTTGTAATCAGCGTCTAACATATAGGTAACACTTGATTTCGTCGACCAGTTGGGCTAGATCCCGGGTTCTTCGCATACAACCTAAAGTGGGAAAAATTAAATATAACAAAAAAAATAACCTTTTTTTTATACGACGAAACAACAAAATCACGATATTAAAAAATTTTGTCCCCAAAAACGATGCCAAAAACTTGATAGGTCACAAGTATACAACTCTATCAATATAGTATAAAATATTTTCAAATCGACATAGACCAATTACAATTACCGCTATCTATCATTCCTATGTTTAGCTATGGCTACTTAAATATTTAGAGTATGTGCGCGAAAAATAAAAAGCAGCAAACAAGATCAATTTCATCAGATAATGAATGCGGGACCAAAATGGAGATTTTCGTCTACCATTTAGCAAACTCCGATGAACATCTCACCGGAGAAGATGACCAGAGAGGCAAGTGGTTGTCTGAGTTTGTTTTATTTTAAAAAGGATCGGGTGTGTCTTTTCACTTAAGTTTCACTATGTATCTTCGGTTCTGGACCTTCAGATGCACATACGTTTGTCAGTCCACTTAGATCTGATGGTCTACATATTTTAGTGATCCAACATGTTATTTAATTGAGGTCCACCATGTGCCTCAATATCTGAACCCTCTAATGCACTTACATCATCAAAGTTTACTAAATCTGATGGCCTACATTTTTCTCTTTTATTTCTTTTATTTCTTTTTTCCTTTATTTCATTTTATTTCCATTACCATTTAAAAATTTATAACAATTTCTTTTTTAGTCCAAAAAATCCCAAAATAATTTCTAAAATTCTCTTTTATTTTTCTTCACCTGATTTTAATATTTTGAGATTTTATTTTCATCATTTACTATTTTTAATGATTTATCTCATTTTACATGAATTTTAAATAGTTTAAAAATATTGTTGTGCGTCAAAAAATCCCAAAAAATTTATTATATGTTTCTTGTTTTATTTCTGACCTTCCATATTTTTCTTGGCCATTTATTTTGTGTGTTGAAGCATCTTATGAATTTTATCTTTTATTTTCATTTTAAAAAGTTTTTTCATGCATTTATTTTTGCTTTTAATATTTGTTTGATCTTTGTTGACTTCTGTCTGCTTTGGATCTTGGATGATTGGATCCTAAGTTTCATCAAATTTAATGGATCTTGGGTGTTGGTGGGGTGAAAATCCTAATCCATCAAAATGGATGATTGATTTTGATAATAACTTGATCATGACCTTGATCCAATTTGGTTTTTCCTTTTTATCTTGTTGTCTCCTTCTATCTTCATCTAGATTATGTTCTTTTGACCTTTATTTTGATCAATTAGATGGTGAATCCGTCTTGTTCAGGATGTTTGAATTGGTGGCTGATGAACTTTCATTATTTCAAATCTACCTCCTAATTGATCATGGATCACTTAAGGTACTTTGGATTGATGCATAAGTTTATCCTAAGTGATCATGAAGGATTGATTAATATAATGGGCAATCTCCTTGCCTTGTGCTTGATCCCCCTTGTTTTACTTGTGTTACATGTTTTAGGAGTATGATTTCTATATCATATCTCTAACATGTATGGTACATATAATGTTATTGACCAGCCTCCCATAGTATGATCTTCCTCATAGATTATGTTACAATTTCTTAACATATCGCTAAATTTATCCCAAATCGAAAAGAGATCATTTGATTCAATTACTAACATTAACATACTAACATTTATTGCACCAACTTTACTGTAATTCTCTTTTTTTCTTATCATTACTTTCTGTAATTTACTTTCCACTTTTATTGTCTTGACTTTTATTTTAGCATTACATTTCATACTATATTGTTTATGTTTAGGTCATTTTATCTTTGTCCAATTAGACCTTTGTTTATGTTTATGTTTATGTTTATGTTTCTTTTTTTCCTTTGTCCACTTAGACTTTCTTTTTTACTTTAAAGACATTAATAAATAACAAACCCCTAAAAACTTGGTTCTCTTAATTCCGGACTGTGTTGTTATCTTGTGATTGGACTTGGACTTGGACTTTGGACTTAGATCTAGATTCTTGGATCATTGCTTGTTTGATTAAAGTCTCATCAATATCAATGGACTTTGGGTGTTGATGAAATGCTTAATGTCTAATCCAACGAAATAGGTGATTGATCATGATGGTGACTTGATCAATTGTTTGATCCAAGTTAGTTCTCAACCCTGTGCTTTTGGAGTTATGACTTAAAAGCTTGGATTTCATTTGGTACTTTGACTTTGAGTTAATCTTTTATGAAGATTTAGCTTGCTTGTGGCTTAATCAAAAGGAAGGGAATTATTGCTTGACTTATGTTATAAAGCTTGATATCTTTTGGTTAGATATTTTATCCCTAACTTTTACTTTATTTATTAGGATAGTCTCTTCATCTCCTCTCATTTCTTTAATTTTCAAAATCTTCTCCCTTTTTCAGAACCTTATTGTTTTCAAACTTGAATCATTTTCTCACTAAACATTGACTTTGTCAAGTGATTTTCAATTTTTTTTCTCTTAATAAATGTTAAGACATCTTAAGCATATTCAAACAATTTCAAAAGACTAAAAGAAATCAAACTCATTCAAACCATTTTGTGCACTTTTTCTGTTAAAACATTTTCTCAAAAGTTTAGACATGAGTCATTTCCATAGTTGAGATGTAATTCTCATATCCCCATAGTATTGATGATAATATTTTTCCATCTAAGAGAGCTAATGACATACTTGTTGATCTTTCTCCAAGTTGGAGCTCTTCTCAATGGTGATGCAAAGTTCTCATAGTTGTGGGCAATTAGTTGAGTATCCTCCTTAAAATGATAAAATATCTCTTCATTTTAAAATCAATCACAACAACCCATTTTTGTTATTTTTACCACAAACTACGAGATTTTGATCCTCCATTGCAATTTGTGGATACGTAGGCACGAGGCTTAGGAAGTCTTGTCAAACACAAAAATCTTAAAAACAATTTCTCTTCTCATCTCCCCAATCATTACAAACAACACTTTTTTAAGCCGAAATGCATAAATTCATAGAGGTTCCTATAGAATATTATAAATATTTTGGGTGCTAACACATTCTCTTTGTTTTATTAATTATTTTTCTCATTTCCTTTGGAAACAATAAAAATGTGATGACGACTCTTGCTTTTTATGAGTTAAGTTAATCAATAACTTAATCTCAAAAATTTTACCGCTACAATGTAAAATATAAATTTCTGCAACAACAAATTTAATTACTCCAAAAGTGTAGAAAATAAAGTTGCATAAAAACCTCAATATAAAATTTTTATGCTCTAAAACAAGTAAATCCAGTGTTCAAAATAAGTTTGAATGATGTATTCAGATGTTACAACACCTATTTATTTTAATCATCGCACCCCAAAACGACTACAAATTGTGAAGAATCATCGAAAGAAAACTAAAATAGAATATTGTTCCTGATAGATTTTTTTTGGAACTGGGTGTCATGACGGAATCCATAAATTAGGAGATTTAATATTCGTTTTTCATTTATTATATTTTAATCACTCATTCATAATGAAAATAATATAATATCTCTTTTGTATCTACTCTTCTATTATTCTTATGAAAAAGAAAATAATATAATCATCCATCCTCCCACAAACCCACAGCTCGAACGACCCTAGCTGATGAAGCTACAATGAGTGCTGCAAAGACTGGTGGAACATCGAGATCAATTTTAGACCTGACAAAGAGGTGAGCAGGGATACAAATAGAGTCTCCTGATACATCCAATGGAACTCTGATTGCATCACCTTCGCACTTGTTAGATGGTGAAATGGCGAAGACAAAGGCTACTTCTGAGGAAAATGACGCCACTGCTACTGTCATTGTCATTGTCATTGTCAGTGCTGTAACCCATGTGACTGCGTATATTAGTAGAGGCCATTGTGTTGTGAGATGCAAGTGCAAACGAATGAAATCAGAGAGCCATAAAGACATTGTGGTGTGTGGGACAGGAAGTAATGTGTTTAGATATGGTCCTAGGTTTTGTTTTGAGGATGAATTAATGTCTCTGTCTATACAGAGATTAGGATAAATAAACTAGTTAGATTCAAGCTTAAGTTTATTAAGAATTTTTTTTGGCTTAATTGAGTGCAATTATAATATGCTTTTTATATTATGGAGTGGTTGAATATTTTGGTGGAGTTGGAGGTACGAAAGGATGGGCAGTTGATGTGACCATGTGATTGCAAGGTGTGGTAGAATTGTAGGCAGGTGTTGTGGAGTTAGTATATATGCATGTAGGAAAAGACTTTTAAATAGCATGGAATTTGGATCTGTCAATTTCTATTTCAGGACCACATGGGAAGGCATTGATTTCTCTATATGTATCCACATTCCAAAGCATCGATTTGCTAAAATGGGTAATAATAATATTGGAGTAGAATGAATCTAAGTCAACTATGACTGATGTGATCCATTGTATCTATAAAATGAACATGGAGAGAATTCATGGCCACCTCCACTTCATATTAATTGTTACATTTATGTCATATTTATGTTTCCTCATCAGCCACTTCAAGTGTTTCCCTTACATTTTCATCAATAATGAAAGTGTCAATGATCTTAAACAATATTTTTGTCAGACTCCATTATAAACAACAATATGAGCACACAAATTTTCAAAAAAAAAAAAACTTCATCTTTAATTGGGTCCTAATTCGTTTTAGGTTTCACAGATTCATCATATATATATAAGCTTTGATTGTTGGAGGTATTCATCCATTGATAACAACTTTCTATTTCTTATTTTCTATGGATTTGAAAAGAGAAATCATACGAGCTTTCTAGTAAATATAATTGTTTCATCAAAAATCGATCGACATTTAACATATACTCCTTCTTAGATATTGTCTATGTTAAATAGAAAATTTTAATCACATTATAACATATACTCCTTCTTAGATATTGTCTATGTTAAATAGAAAATTTTAATCACATTATAACATATACTCCTTCTTAGATATTGTCTATGTTAAATAGAAAATTTTAATCACATTATAGAAAACACCCAAACAAAATAGCGTGTTCTGCTCTGATGTCAATTTAATTTTTGTTTGATCAAAGATAAGATGTCGCACACAATGTTGAATCAATATGACAAATAAATGATAATTCTCAGTTTGGTGTAATTGTCACCTACATTTGGAGGAAAGAAACCTAATGAAAAGGAAATTCACTAATAATAAATAGTACAACAATCTTATCCGAACTATATCCAGGTCGAAGCTTTTTTTTATACTATATATAAGTTTCAATTCATATTCCTCTTGAATATGAGATCTTTTCACTTCCACTTAGGAGTGACAAAACGGATCTGGTCCGTTGGGCATGTCCGTTTTGCCCGCACTTTAGTGTGGAGAGGACTAAGGATTTAGGATATCATCCTCTAAAGTGTTCGTCTCGCCCCGTCCCATTTTCTTCGAGAACTTTTGTGGACATGTACATTTATTTAAATATTTCTATTTTTAGGCTTAAAAAGTGTAATGCTTGTGAGATTTTCCCGTCCCATCATCACTTTTTTACGAGGTGGATTTATGTTTTAGACTCACATCCTCAACTTTGACCGTTCTACCCCATCCTATTTTTTTGCGGACTTTTACGGAAAAAACCTAAACGGAACGGGTATGCCCGTTTGTCACCCCTACTTCCACTCCTCAACTCTATTAAGTGTTTGTAAGTCTTCAACACTAAGAATGTGATAAACTTCACAAAAGAAAATCAAAACTATATCTCTCAAAAGAATGATAGAAAACAACATTCAGCATGGTTGAACAAATTCATAGAATATCCATTATAGTTTCATAAACAAATTCATAGAATATCAAATCATAAAATAAAATAAATACTTTTAAAAGAAATATTTCAAAATTAAATCATTTAGTTCTAAAAAAAAAAAAATTCCAAAATAAATCTTTTCAAGTTTAAATCATACAGATTCTAGAACAAAATAAATATTTTTAAAATAAAGGGTTTCCAAAATAAATCATAAATCAACACAAAATTAGAAAGAAAATAACATTCTATTAATTTGGAACAAAATAACATATAATACCGATATGATTTATTTCCAAATCAAATTAAATCTTTCTAAAAAATAATACACCAGTAAATTACAGAGCCAAGATGTCTCAACATACGTGACGTCCTGGTTATTGTTATAAATGACAAAATTATCGTGATTATGAAAGTCCATCGATTAGAAAGTTTTTTTGTATTGATTTTCCATTTATTATATATGTCCTATAAATAGGATTCATGTTGTATTTGAATCTCTCACTTAAAATGATAATAATATAATAAACTATATTCTTTTCTTTTTCTTCTTGATTTTTTTATTTTTCTATTATATAGGTTCTTATTAATTTCATAACACGTGATCACTCATCAGCATGAAACTCAACCAAAATTTTAAGAAAATAAATTAAAGTCTTAACTATCAGAGGTAATATTAGTTCATTATTTTATTCTTTTCTTTTTCATTACTTGCGTTAATTTTGATATTATATTTTATTAAATTATCAATAATCCTTGAAGTATTACAAAACAAACGAATTTGTCCGTTCTTGAAGAATAGGAAAATAATAGTTTCTAAAGAATTAATATAACATCCCCGAAGGATTGCACAATGAATAATATTTTTATCATGAATTATAAAGAACATGTATGATATTTTTCCCCCGAAAGATTGCACGATAAATAATATTGTTATCATGAATTATAAAGAACATGTATGATATTTTTTTAAGATTATAACAAAATTATTATTAAATATTCTTAAAGAATTATATACATCAATGAATGACTCATATTCAACTATCATAGGATTGTGTAAATTATTATATTTTAATTTTGATTGATGAAATTATTTACGGTTCCAGAAGAACTTAAAAATTTAATATTATTATTAATCAAATATTTTGTTTTCATTAATTAAAAAAATATCAATGATTTTTATGCATTCCAAAATAAATACATCAATTATGTTTAGAGAATCCCAAAAGGATTTCATCAATAATATTAAAGAAACATAATGATTAAATCAACGAGGCAAAAGTATACCAGAAATCACTACTATAAAAAAACATATTTAATCTCAGATACGAAATATCAGAAAAACTTTCCAATTTATCCCTCAGGTTTAGAATAACCTAAGGGAAAGTAGAAATGGTCATTGATTCAATCCCCAATAATATCATTTTTATATTATCAAAACAAGCGCCATATACCTATCAATTTATGAACAAAATCGAGGAAAAATATATTCTTTTTTTCAATACTCATTACATTGTTTACACAAAATATTAATAAACTAATTTGTTTACACAAAATATTACATATTCTTCATCGCCATCGATGTCGATGTCGATGAAGAACAAATGTTGGATATCTTGGGGAAGAGTAAATATTGGGGATCATCGTTTCATTGATCTTGAAGAAGATCAAATGTATGATATAAAACAAAAAAAAAGTTTAGATAAATAAAATAAATATTAAGTTATATGATTATTTAAGAACCACAAATCTTGAACTCAAATAATTTTCTGCTCAAATGAAATTTTCCCAAATAAAATAAATACTTTTTTAAGTTTCAAAGTTTTCATATCAAATGTTTCATTATAAATTTTTATTATTTAGAATGCTTTTAAAATTAGGGTTTTAGGTTTCATGCGGATCACTGATGACAATATCTTGAGCGTTGATACTCATTAAATGGAAGACAAATATTTGTTTAAGGACACTTACATTTTTCCCTCGATTATTACTCAAAATCAAGGTAAAATGTGTTTCTTGTTAAATAAAAAATACAATAAAATATGTTACATCTCAAGCACCACATACCTCTCAGTTTATTTAAAAATCGAGGGATTTTTTTTATAAATAAAATTACATTATTTACACAAAATATTAAAATTATTTGTTTAAGGAAATCTAGATTTTGATAAAGGATTCTTGAAGAACAACAAATCTTTTCAAATTTCTGATAACATATATGTTCTAACCAAGAGAAATTTTTTCTGCTCTTGCAATCCTTCCCAAAGAGATTTCATTATCTTGAGAAAATGTTTTCATGACAAATGCTTTCACATGAAAGAGAATAAGATGATTGTATTTAGGAGTAAATTTCTCAATATTGTCAACCGAAGAAAGCTATAAATTTCTCAAAATTTTCTTTGATTGACAACATAGGAAAGTTATTTCAAAAATACAACAACATCATCACCATTATGTTGTGATGGATAGTCAGAGCAGATTTTTGTTCAAGATAGAAGAATATTGAAGATTCTTTCTGTCTTGCAATTCATTCCAAAGAATGATGTGTACAAGTTTGGAGTGGTTACATATTGTCATACCCCAAATTTATCCTACATGTATATCATATTATTTATGTCCAACCTATATTCAGAAAATACAAAAAATAGCTTGTTTCTTTCTTAGGGTTTTTTATGAAGTTCAATTGAGTCTTGACCTAATCTAGGTCAAACAAGAAATTTGTTTTGCTGCCAAGTCATCAGATCAAGTGTTTCGTGTTTGGAAATCATCAGGGATATTTCATTCTTAATTAGGGTTTTGTAATGGATTTCACATTTCAATTCACATCCATAAATCCATATCCATATCATTTTCTTTAAATTTGATTCCTAGATCATTTTTATTTTCTAATCCATATTCCAAATCCATGTTAGTTTAATTTACTCATTTCACAATTTAAGCCAGTTTTTCTTAAATCCATATCCAATTTTCAAATTTTCCAATCCATTTTATAAATTATCTCTTTCTTTCTCTTTTATCATTCCATTTATAAAATATCTAAACCTCATCATAAAAAAAGAGCCCATGAAGTCCATACAAACTAAAAACCCATTTATGAGATGACACAAAAATACAAGGCTAGGCAACATTTTGCACAAGAATCCTTCACATGCTGACTAATTCCATTCAGCATACTGCCCACAATTAACATCACTAATACCAAGGATAAAACACCGGCCCACTACAAATTCACATCCAGCTCACACCATTTATGTAAAACACATCCTACTTCTCATAGCAGCACCTTCACCATAACTTTCTCACGTGGGCCCCAACTTTTTTTTCCTCTCAATTTCTTCTCAGCAAAAAACCAACCAGTAGAAAATTGATTTGCAAATCTTCGTACACACACCACTCCACCAATGTCCTTCCATACACACAAAACACACTCATGGAAAGATTCCATAACACAACAAAAACGACAATAAATTTGAAGAAACGACAATAAATTCACTCACCTTTCCTCTATAAAGTCCGACCTCACTCTCTTCATTTGGAAGGCATCGGAGCCGAACAAAAACCAAACTATTTTTTACCAAGAGGCTTCAATACACCTGATACCAAACACTCACTTAACATGATTTCACACAAATTTAGTACCATAAAGCATCATACACAGCAGCAAAAACATTTTTCATTCACAATATACTCATTCAACCATTTTTCATCACTAAAATATTAATAACCCCAAATCTCAAAAAACCAATAACTCTGAATCCTTCTTCAACCCTTTACCTCCATTAAGCCAAACCTTCAATACAAACTGAACCCCTGCATAATCCTCCTCCAACCTGACATCTTCATACCTCCTTCAAAATCACCAACAACCATAAACAGAATAAAAACAAAACACCAAACAAACACCAAAAAATCGTGAGCAAGCCGTGAAAAAAGATCCGAAAGAAACGAGATCAATACGTGAAATACACAAACCTTTAAATCAAAATAAAGAGAATGAAACAAAGACGATTGAGACGGTGGAATATCATTGAGAAACCAAAACAGTGAGACGGAGAGAGCACCAAGAGAGACAAACTTGATTCAAAACCCAGAACCGTGCGAGGTCAATTGCTTTTGAAGGTAGGTTTCCTCTGTGAATCTCTTTTAGAAAGAAAAGAGGAACGCGAGGTTCCTTTACTTATACTCCCTTTTTATGTTTTATTATTATTTGTTTTATTATATTTAAAAGATACATCCTCTCCTTGTTTTATGTATGCCAATCACACGACCCTATTCAAAACCTATTATTTATTTTTATCTTATTGTGAAATGGGCTTTGAATTCCATCTGTTATTGCTCATACACACCCTGATCTGCGGTACATCCCTCCTCCCTGTGTTTGTTTTTTATTTGTTCTTATTTTATTGGTTAGTTATCTTGTCAATATAGGATCTCTTTTATTTTGATTATATGTATATGAATCATTTATTTTCATATCGGTCAATGAAAGTCTTAAAATTGTGAATTGTTGGTTCTAACAAATCGATAAAGGATTCATGATTAAGATGAGACCCTTTTTTACTTTCTTTTTATTATTTTTGGGATGATGATATTATCACCCGATTTTTGACATTCGATTTCTTAAAGTCGACGTTGTCTAAATTGATATGAGACCACTTTTATTTATTGTTTTTTATGGTTTCTAATTTAATTTTTAGATCCATTATTATCTCTCAACTTTATTCGGCCAATGAAAAATAGTTAGATATTCGATTTCGAATAAATCGATGTTATTTAAACTAATATGATGTCATTCCTTTATTTTCTTTATTATTTCTTGATTTACCGATTTATTTTTTATTTGGTCAATGATAAACGGTTAGATATTCGATTTCAAATAAATCGACGTTATCTAAACTAATATGAGGCCATTCCTTTATTTTATTTCATGTTTCTCAATTTTTTAATGGTCGATGATATAATAAACGATCTAAATGTTCAATTTTAATAAATCGACGTCATTTAGATCAATATGAGACCAATCTCCTTTTTATCGCTTTTCTTTATATTTTATGGTCGATGAAAGTCAAAAACCATGATAGTCGACAAATCGACGAAATTGTGATTAAGACGATACCATTCTTTTACTTAAATAATTGTTTGATTATTCGACTAGTTTTTTATTAAGATTTCAAAGTTAAAATTCTATTTAACTTTCGAAAACTAGTTGGATGCATAAAATGACGCTCGACTTCTCATAGAATGATTCTAAAATTGAATCTATTTATTTCATGTGATTAGGACATTTCACACACGCTTCCTCTTAGACCAATACAATGAACCCTTTTATTTCGTGCAATATCGTGTAACTTACTTTGTACCCCTCTCCCGATTCTGGTGGTGTTGTTTATTTACTCATTTTCTCTTCTTTCGCGAACCCTTGGTCCAACTCCATGTGGTTTCACTCGCACTTCCCTTAAGTTTTGGCTTTTCTTACTAGGCAACCTCTTAGAAACTAGGATTCGATCCCACGTAACCAATCAACCCTTACACTCCATTTGCATTCACCCTTGTTGAGCGCTTTGTGCCTCGCAACTGACCGTCCCTTTGACCAAGACATTACTTATAGATCCAAGGCATTGATCCATCACCAATTGGTCTTAGGTAATTAAAACACTTAATAACTATCAAAACAAGGTGAAGAAGAAGGACATTGAATCTTCGATGGCTTTCCTCAATTATTCGGATCCGAGTTCCCTTACTCGGGTCTGAATAATTGACACCTCATAAAATGGACAATTGATAAACCACAATACCACGAACTACGAGGCTCTGAATTTTCCATTACAAGAGGGAATACATAGGCACGTGGATCTTACTCCTTGTCGAGCACCCTAGGAACAAAACTACTCATTTTCCGTATCGTTTACCCTTAAGAAGATAATAGCAAAGTTTAACACTCAAACGCAAACTTGACTAAGAGGTTCCCGTTGAGTACAACAGACATAAGGGGTGTTAATCCCTTCCTCTTACGTAACTGACTCCCGAACTTAGATTTTGGTTCCAACGACCACGTTTCTTTCCTTATTTTGTTTTATCTATATCTTCCTTTTCTCTCGTTAGAATAAATAGAATTAGGTGGCGACTTTGTTGTTTTGTTTGTTCCGCAGTCAGCGTGGGGATCGTATTTTTTGAGGTATGCCAGATATAAGTTAGTTTTAGGGTAAAATTTTAATAACGAGTATTTTATAGTAATATTTGAGAATCCAATCACTCAGTTATTAAATATAATCGAAAGAATATATCATTAATTTAAAAATAAAAAATTATAAAAAAAAGAAAGACACGTCTCTTAAAGAAATAAAAATATAAACTATTGTTGCTAGGATTCAAAGCATGTCCTGAATTATTTTTCCCCTCGGTTCTATTTAGAAATCGAGGAAATATGTAGTATTTATTATAAATAAATAAATAAAAATGGAACGCCTAAGTTATGAAATATATTATTTCACTACTACAAAATGTATATATAACAACGCCTAAGTTATCACGGCGCTACGAAGGACCGTGATGACATCTATTACTTAACACACAAACATTTTCTTTTATTTACTTATTAAAATTTTGATATGATATACTCATGGTTGAAAGATACATTCGTGGTTATATAATCATCCTTTCATGGGTTCGAATCTCATCACCCTCAAATGTCTCATTAAAATTTTGATATGATATACTCATGGTTGAAAGATACGACTGTGGTTATATAATCACCCTTTCATGGGTTCGAATCTCATCACCCTCAAATGTTTTATTTCTTTAAGATTTAATCACGCCTTTGTATTTTTATTTATTTTTAATTTAAAAATAAATGTGATACCACCACTGTTGTTTAAACAACCCTTGTGATATATTTATCATTTTGTTTTAAATTTTTTAAGTAAATGTGATAACACCATGGTTGCGTAGCTGAACCACAGTGACATATTTTCATTTTGTTTTTGTTCTGGACTGGCCCAATGACTAGGCATGGCCCAATTCACTCCTACATCTAGGACGACCAAATATTCCAAATCCAGTCCATTTAGGCCAAGGGAACCGGCTTTTCCTCTACTCCTCAGTCGGGGAGAGATGGTCGACTAAGGACTAACCTCAGGGACACCTGCTCATCTCTTCTCTCCTTTAAACCTCTGCCCGATAATTATAGGACTTCCACCCAGAAACGACCCTGGAATGCTCCTGCCTGGTATCACATCCTGACTGACGTAACGGCTAGTCCGAGCAGGTATGCCCATTCCAACGGCTAGTTTTTGGAAGTTACCTATTTTTGGGGGATCCGTGATCCAGACCCAAAATAGGGACCAATGACCAAGTGCTTAAGAAATTATATAAACCATATCGCATGAGAGGGTCAGATATCAAATATTCACTCCAAGAATACTCACTTTTGTACTTGCCCACCTCTCTCTCTGTTACTTACTTTAGCATCAGAGTGCCATGCAGGTACACCCCCTCCTCTCCTTGATAATCCAACACTGTCAACAACTTCTGTGGCCCACTCAAGATTCTGATCAACTGGAAAGATCAGTGGCACCGTCTGTGGGAAATTGTCTTTCTTTCCTTAAAACTTAAAGACTTAAGTAACATTTCAAGATTTCTCTAATGGCCAACCGCGACGACATTCCCGATGCTCGAGTCTACATGTTGTCCCCGTCAAGCAGATGGAAATTGACAAAACTAATCCTTTCCTCGGGGATAGGTGTTGCACCCCAAAATTTGCCCTTACAATACAAGACTTTGTGTGCTAAGAAGGTTCACAAGGTTCACAAGATTCACAATACTTACAAGACCTTTCATGAGGTTCATGAAGTCTACAAGTCACTTTATGAAGGTTCACAAGGTTCACAAGATTCACAATGCTTACAAAACCTTGCATTGAGGTCCATGAAGTCTACAAGTCACTTTATGAGGTTCACAAGGTTCACAAGACCTCCCATGAGGTTCACAAGGTTCACAAGACATTTTATGATGGTTCACAAGGTTCACAAAGTTCACAGTTGGTCAGAAGAGTTGACAATTCCCTCAGACAATGCACCTCCTAAGCAGTGCATCCAAAACTAGGGTTTTGACTTTAATCAGGCTAAATGGACTTCCAAGACTTCAAGTGAGCTTCATAACATCTTATATGTGTTTAATAACCCCCATGACAAGTTTCAAGACTTTTCTCAAAAGTTTGCTCAGTCAGATGATCAGATAAGTCAAAATCAGTCAAAGCAATTAAAAAGTCAAACTGAGGTCAACTGTGGTCAAACCAAAGTCAAACTTCATGATTTTTTGCCAACATCAAGTATATGAAGTAAAATTCATCATTTGATCAAGGGTTGATCATGATTCATCAAGGAGATTTCAGATCATCAAGAATCAGGAGTTTCTAAATTAGGGTATCCTCAGTAAAGTCAACTGAACTTTGACCAGCCATAACTTTCACATACTTCATCACCAAGTCTCCATCCAAAGCTCATTTTGAAGGAAATTGAATTCTCTACAACTTTGTGTCTCACAAGCCAATCCCAAAAATGCTTCATTTGGAAGGTATGAGCTAAGACATTATAGGTCCTTTTGAAAGTCAACAAAAAGTCAACAACTTCAAAAGGGCATAACTTGAGATTGGTAAATGATATGGACATGAAACCAGTGGGGTTGGTTAGAGGACTCTTCAAGCTTTCCAAAATGTCCAAGAACACCCTCATACCATTAAAATTGAAGGATGTGTGCCCTTGCAAAGTTGGGAAAGTTTTAGTTGGTTTATGATGAAAATGGAGGTCTAAAACCAATTTCTTCCAAATGGGCTTGCCAAATAATGACCCAATCCACATCAAAACATCTTGCACGAAATTAAATTAATTTATTCATAATTTTATTCATTTTGTTTTTATTTATTATGATTTTTATATTAAAAAATCATTTTAAATTCAAATAAAATATAAAATAATGAAAATTAAATTTGATTTGGTTTCTAGAAGGTCTTAAATTATATTTAGACTTGATTGATACAAGAGTAATGAGAATCATACCAAAATAGCAAGTGTTTATGCAAAAAAAATTTGATTTTCAAAGGCCATCTTTTTGAATCTTTTTGGATCAAATCTTCTACACAACTATCCAACTTTTTAACCTAAATTGATCATCTTATAAGTACTTGACACAAACCTAATGCAAGACACGAATTTCCTGCCTCCCAAGATTAAGTTGCATCTTCCAAAAAATCCTTCACAAACTCAAATTCGGTTTCAATCAAACAAGACATTTGAAGGTAAACTAAAGACACAGCAGTGATCCTTGGACATCATTGAGTGGATCCCAACTCTTATTTGCAGCCAATACACTCCATAATGCATGAACCGAATCATACATGTCCTTCATACATTTTTTTTCGAATCATCATATTTACTTATTGATAATGAATTTTGATGATATATTGATGTTTGTTATTGAAATTCTGTGATCAGGTATGAGATGTCCTAAGAGATGTCCCAACACTTAATAGGACATTTGACAAATTTAACCAAAACTTAAACAGCAAGAAAGGTAAACAACACAGAAGTTTGTTAACCCAGTTCAGTGTATAACCACACCTACATCTGGAGGCTACCAAGCCAGGAGGAAATTCACTATTAGTAATATTAATTCTAGACTTAAACCACCCTGTTTAATCTATCACTTAATACTTACCCAATGCAATTTCTACCTAAGACTCACTTAGATAAGAGTACCCTACTCACTCCCCCTCAATCACACAGTGATCAAGTTTACAAGTTTACAAAAATTGAAGACATCCTTCAAACAATAACAGCTTGATCTTACTTAATAGTTTCAATCAAGTCACAAATGCACTTTTGCTTAAAAGCTCATAAAGTGGTACATAAAATACAACCTGCTATTAAAACACTAGACACCCTATTTAGTCTTCTGAAATTCGTACTCAATTCTATGAGTTTCTGTTGTTTAAATAGGTATCTGAATTTTGGGCTTTCTGTAGAATGATCCAGCCCTAATGTGCAGCAACTGTCACCTTGAATTTAGGGTTTGTTACCTCCTATATTCTAGGTGATTTAGGTCTTCTGTTTTAATCCGAATCTTCAATATAAAACACCCTACAGATGCGCCTTGTTCTGTTATTATCCATCATTAATTAATTCCAGATACTTCTCCTTAAATATCTCTGATCAGTTAATCAATAATTAATTCTGGTAGCAGGTCTGAGATGTCTCAACATCTGTTGGGACATCCTGGAAAACTGAACTTAAGTTATTTACACAATGTCCCAACATCTGGTAGGACATCCTGAAATAAGTTCACATACTCTGTTTGCTAATGTCCCAACATCTGATAGGACATTCTGAACTGAATTTAACATTTCTTGTTTGGTCAAAAATTCTGCCAATTCTTAAACATCTACAAACTCCCCCTTTGGCTAATTTTTGGCTAACATCTTTTCTGGATTTCAGAGTGCAACAGAAGTTCTTTTTATCAGAGTATATCATTACTTTTCTGTTGATTTTTATTTGAGATTACTCCCCCTCAAACATATATGTGTCCAGTCTTTATCCAGTCTTGTTTCAACAGAAAAACTTATTCAGTTCAGAAGCAAACAAACAGAATTTTTCATTCTTTTAAACAGCAATTACATTTGATGTTGTTCTCCCCCTTGGTAGACACAAAATTAGGGGCCAAAGACACTATTACTGTCATTACATTGCTGTCATTACATTTGCCTCACATACATTGATCACTCAGATTCATTACTCTCAGTATCCTCCTCCACTTCAGTGTCTTCAGCAGCTTCACTTGCTTCATCAGCTTCACTGTCTTCATCAGATGCAGCTTTCTGATCTTCTTCATTCTCCAACCTTTGAATTATTTCCTCAAGCTTCTGCTTTCTAGCTTCAAGCTCTTTGCAGGTGCTTTTGAGTTCAGCAATTAAGGTCTTCTTGGAGATGGGATTCTTAACAGTTGAGGGACCAGCAGATGTCCCAGAAGGTGCTTCAACATCTGCAGCATGGTGACTGAGAAATAATTTGTAGTGAAAAGCCAGGGGGCTTTCTCTCTTGCAGATTGTGTCCTTCTCAGTTAAAATCCTAGGAAATTGGCTTAATATTATTCCACATAGCAATGAAGGAAAAGCTATTGGTAGCTTTGTTGCAGAAGAGCTGGCATGCTTCATGGTTTGATCAAAGATGAAAGCTCCATAGTCCATTTTGGTTTGAGTCCCAACAGCATATATAAATCTGGCTAGACCAGTTGAGATTGAGGAAGTGTGGTTTGTAGGCACCCAATTAGCAGTTCCAATCCTGTTCAGCATGGCATACTTTCTGGTAAGCATGCTCACTGAAAGCTTACCCTTTACAGGCCATGCCTTGACCTGGTTTGCAGTGATCACTTTACAGACTTGATTATCTGTCCTACCTAGTTCATTGGGTCCATCTGTTTCTCTTCCTAGATACTCATTGATGATTTGAGGAGAACACTGTACACATTTACCTCTAACAAAAACTTTTCTAAACTCAGAAGACTTACCATTTGAGCAATCCTCCTGAAGATTCACAATGAACTCTTTGACAAGAAGTTCATAGCAGGGAGATAGGTCTGAGACTGTTTTGAATAGTCCTGCAGCAGAGATGAGGTCTATCAGTTCTGTGCACTCAAGTGCATTGCTGCTTAGTTCTCTTTCCAAGGCAACCCTTCTTTGGTACACATATTTCCACCTGTTGACACTGGAGACATGATGGAATGATATGTTGTCCAAGGGAGCTTCTGGAACAACAGATGAAGCTCTAGCTGGTGCTGGTCTCTTCTTGGGAGGAGATGTTGGGACATCTGATCCAACATCTGAATCTGATGGTGTTGCAGCTTTTCTCTTCTGGGTTTGAACTTTGCTCCATAGTTTTGTTGGACCAAAGTTAGCTTTAGCCTTGCCTTTCTTTGGACTAGCCTTTTTCTTCTCAGGGATTGCTGCTTCAGCTTGCATCTTGCCCTTCCTGGACCTGAGTCTTTTAGCAATGCTGGGTTTCACAGATGCTATGATCTCTGCATCAGAGTCCTGCTCCAGATTGACCACTGGAGGAGATTGAGCAGCCTCCTCTTCAGCTGGTTGATCAGCAGAGATTTGATCTTCATTTGAGCCTTGAGCCTGTTCGTCAGAGACCTCTTCATCATTTTTATTTGAGGATGAGACTTCTTTATCACTTTCACTTGAGGCCTTTTTCTGGTCCTCAGTCTGTTCAGCATCAGCATCAGATGAATTTTCTTTCTCATCTGCAGATGTTCCAACATTCATTGGGACATCTTGTTCTGCAGGAGTGCCTTCTGCAGTTTGAGCTGATTCTTCTTGAGGTGCAGGCATGGTGTTCAAGGGAACAAAGATTCCACTCACCTTTCTTTGTTCAAACAGAATTTGAGTGACAATTTCCTTGATTGAATCATCCACATATTGTGAAGATTTAGATTTAGGGGGCATGTTAGCAGGAGAAGGAATGCCTCCTTTTGCTTTGCTGCAAACTTGATCTTTAGCTCTCTTTGGTGTTCTTGCCTTTTTAGAGTGAGAAACGCTTCCCCTGAGTTCGTCCAATGGAGTTGATTGCATTGGCACAACAGAGATTGGAGTGGCATGAACCACGTCTTCCTTGTTGAGAATTTCCTCAGCTGTTTTAGGGTTTTGAGACATTGTAGAGAAAGATTGATGAACAGCTTTAGGGTTTATGATTTCTGAAGGATTGAGAGTTAATGTGATTCGCTTGTGATGGTATGATGAGAATCTTGATAGCTTCTTATAAGTAGTTACTAAATAAGTAGCCGTTACAGTCCAAATGATTAGGAATGGAATTTCCAAGGATCTTGTCCAGAATAGCTTTGCCATCTGGAACTTATGCCATGCAATGTCATATGACATGTTGGCACATCTCATTAACTGCTAAATATCACATAAACAAATTCCAAGTTTGCCCCTTAAGTTCTCAAATTGTGTAGCATCCAATGCTTTGGTAAAGATATCAGCTAATTGCAGATCTGTAGCAACATGCTCCAATGAAATCACCTTCTCTTCTACAAGATCTCTAATGAAATGATGTCTGATATCAATATGTTTGGTCCTGCTATGCTGGATAGGATTCTTTGATATGTTGATTGCACTTAAGTTGTCACAGTACAATGTCATGACATCCTGTGGGACATTGTACTCAGTGAGCATCTGCTTCATCCAAACCAACTGTGAACAACTGCTACCTGCTGCTATGTACTCAGCTTCAGCTGTAGACAAGGATACACAATTCTGTTTCTTACTGAACCAAGAAATCAGATTGTTTCCTAGAAAGAAGCATCCTCCTGAAGTGCTTTTTCTGTCATCAGCACTTCCTGCCCAATCAGCATCACAGAAGCCAGTGAGAATTGGTTTGCACCCATGAAAGTACATTATGCCATAGTCACAAGTACCATTAACATATTTAAGGATTCTCTTGACTTGATTGAGATGACTGACTTTTGGATCAGCTTGATATCTTGCACACACTCCTACTGCAAATGCAATGTCTGGTCTGCTAGCAGTTAAGTATAACAAGCTTCCAATCATGCTTCTGTATAAGCTTTGATCTACATTCTCACCCTTTTCATCTTTAGTCAGTTTTAAATGTGTGGGTGCAGGAGTTCTCTTATGAGCAGCATTTTCCATTCCAAATTTCTTGACTATGTTCTTGGAATATTTGCTTTGTGAGATGAACATTGAGTCTTCCATTTGCTTTATTTGCAGACCAAGAAAATAGGTTAACTCACCTACTAGACTCATTTCAAATTCAGATTCCATCTGCTTGACAAAATGTTTGACCATCTTATCAGACATCCCACCAAACACAATGTCATCAACATATATTTGTGCAATCATGACATTTCCTTCTTCATCTTTAACAAACATGGTTTTATCAATCCCACCTTTTCTGTATCCTTGCTTGATGAGAAATGTGGTCAGTCTTTCATACCATGCCCTAGGAGCTTGCTTCAGACCATACAGTGCTTTCTTTAATTTGTATACATGATTTGGACAGCTTGGATCAACAAATCCTTTAGGCTGTTCTACATACACCTCTTCATTAAGATAACCATTAAGAAAGGCACTTTTCACATCCATTTGAAATAGCTTGAACTTTAAGATACAAGCAATTCCCAACAGTAGTCTTATTGATTCAAGCCTTGCTACTGGTGCAAAGGTTTCATCAAAGTCTACCCCTTCAATTTGAGTGTATCCTTGAGCCACAAGTCTAGCTTTGTTCTTTGTAACAATTCCTTGTTCATTTGACTTGTTCTTATACACCCATTTTGTACCAATCACATTTATGTCATCAGGTCTAGGTACAAGATTCCATACTTCATTCCTTGTGAATTGACCTAATTCCTCTTGCATAGCACAAATCCAGTATTCATCAGTGAGAGCTTCCTTGATATTTTTAGGTTCTATTTTGGAAACAAAACAAGAACCTGAAATCACTTCTCTTGATCTAGTGCTCACACCTCTGTTGGGATCACCAATTATTAAATCTTTGGGATGATCCTTTTGTATTCTGATGGAAGGAGGTTTACTTGATTCTTCTGTCCTTGTATCAGTTTGAGTGAAGTTATATTGATCATTCTTTTCTTCAGCTTCAATCTTGATATCAACAGATGTTCCAACATCTTCTGGGACATCTGTAGGAGCATCATCAATTATCACATTTATGGACTCCATGATAACATTTGTTCTGTAGTTAAATACTCTATATGCTCTGCTGTTTATAGAGTATCCAAGGAAAATTCCTTCATCACTTTTAGGATCCATTTTTCTCCTTTGCTCCCTATCTGCCAGAATATAGCATTTACTTCCAAATACATGAAAATACTTCACTGTGGGTTTTCTGCCCTTCCATACTTCATATATTGTGGACAAAGTTCCTTTCCTTAAAGTAACTCTGTTATGGATGTAGCAGGCAGTGTTCATAGCTTCAGCCCAGAAATACAGAGGTAACTTTTTAGCATGGATCATAGCTCTTGCTGATTCTTGAATGGTTCTATTCTTCCTTTCAACAATCCCATTCTGTTGAGGAGTGATAGGTGAATAATACTCATGGTTGATTCCTTCTGAAGAACAGAAATCTAAGAACTTTTGATTCTCAAATTCTTTTCCATGATCACTTCTTATTCTGATCACACAGCTGGATTTTTCCCTTTGCAATCTTTGACATAATTCTTTGAATACATCAAATACATCTGACTTTTCTTTGATGAAGTTTATCCATGTATATCTTGAAAAATCATCAACCACAACATAGGTATACCTCTTACCACCAAGACTTTCAACTTGCATAGGTCCCATAAGATCCATATGTAGAAGTTCCAAAACTTTGGAAGTTGTCAGATGTTGGAGCTTTGGATGGGACATCTTGGTTTGCTTGCCTATTTGACATTCACCACATATTTTGCCATCATCAATCTTCATTTTAGGAATACCTCTTACAGCATCCATAGATATGATCTTCTTTATGCCTCTGAAATGAAGATGACCTAGTCTTTGATGCCACAGTTTCACTTCTTCTTCCTTAGCTAGAGAGCAGGTTGAAGTGAGACTGAGATTTTGAGATTCCCACATGTAACAGTTGTCTTTAGATCTGGCTCCTTTCATGACAACCTCTTGTTCTTTGTTAATCACTATGCATTCAGATTTGGTAAAGTTTACACTGTATCCTTGATCACATAGTTGACTTATGCTGATCAGGTTAGCAGTTAAACCTTTAACTAGCAGCACATCATCTAGTCTTGGAACATCTTGACAATCCAAGGTTCCAACTCCCTTGATTTCTCCTTTGGCTCCATCTCCAAAGGTAACATACCTGGATGAATGTGACTTTAAGTTTACTAGCAAATTCTTCAATCCAGTCATGTGTCTTGAGCATCCACTGTCAAAGTACCAGTCTTCTTTAGCTGATACTTTCAATGATGTATGTGCTATGTATGCAGTACTTTTCTTTGACCAGATGAGTTGAGATTTCTTTTGATGCCTTTGCTCTGAGTGTTGTTCAGCTGATCTCCAAGCTTGATTGTTGATCTTGTTCTTGGGTATGTGGCTTTGATCAGTCTGAATGTCAGCTTTTGGTCTCCAAACTTTCTTGATGACTTCTGTCTTTTGCTTAGGAGGTTGCTGATTTCTATGCAGCACTTTCTTGGTACCTTCTACTTTCTGCTTGGAAGGTTGCTGACACATCTGATTTGGATATCCATGTAGCTTATAACAGTGAGGTTTGATATGCCCAAATCTTCCACAGTGATGGCATCTCCATCTTTGATATTTTTTCTTCATTTTGTTCTTTCCAGAATGTTGAGACATCTGTTGGAACATTATGTTTGTCTTTGTGTTCTGATGTTGGAGCATCTGTTGGGACATCTTGTTTGACTGTGTAGTTTTTGAAGTAGTTTTGCTAGAGCTTGCTTCATCTCTGTTATATCCCAGTCCACTTTTGTCCCCTGAATGTTTATTATTGCTGAGAATACCATCCAGTGTGTTTGAGCTGCTGTTCAACATTCTAACAGATTTGGACATATGTTCCAACTTAGAGTTGAGAAGGCTTATTTCACTTTTTAAGGTGTCAATGATCTCCTGATCATTTGCTTTGTCATCTTCTAATGCCTCCTTCTGTTTCTTTAGCTTTATAACTTCACTGCATATTTCAGAGCTTCTTTTGTATAGATCTTTGAATGCTTGCTCAAGTTCTTCATAAGTAAGTTCTCCACAACTGGAATCACTATCATATTCACACAGTCCAGCTAAAGCAGTAATATGCTTAGCTGATTCTTCTTCTGAATCTCCTGAGTCTTCATCAGACCAGGTCACAGAGAGTCCTTTCTTTTGCCTCTTTAAGTAGGTAGGACATTCAAACTTGATATGTCCATATCCTTCACATTCATGGCATTTGACTCCTTTATCTTGACTGGTCTTTTCAGCATACTTTACTCTTTTGTTAGCATCATAAGGTCTTCTGTTCTCAGAGTTTGTGTTTCTTCCACTAGGTTTGGATTTTCCTTCCATTCCTCTGAGAATCTGTTTGAATTGTCTTCCAATCAAGGCAAGGTTTTCTGATAAGCTTTTATCATTTGCTGGTTCATCATCTTCTTCTTCATCTGTATTTGACACCAAGGCTATGCTTTTGTTCTTTTTGACATTTGTGTCATTCATTCCCATCTCAAAAGTTTGAAGAGAACCAATGAGTTCTTCAACTTTCATGGAGCATATGTCTTGAGCTTCTTCTATTGCAGTGACTTTCATGTCAAATCTTTTTGTTAAGATCTGAGAATCTTTCTTACAAGCTTTTCATCAGTCATCTTTTCTCCCAAAGCTCCAGATGTATTGGCTATATCCAAGATGTTCATATAGAACTCATGAATTGATTCATCTTCCTTCATTCTCAAATTTTCAAACTTGGTGGTGAGAAGTTGAAGTCTTGACATTTTTACTTTTGATGTTCCTTCATGAGTTGTTTTGAGAGTATCCCAAACATCTTTGGCCAGCTCACAATGATGCACAAGTCTGAAAATGTTTCTATCAATGCCATTGAATAAAGCATTTAAGGCTTTTGAGTTGCCTAGTGCTGAGTCTTCTTCCTCCTTACTCCATTCTTCTTCAGGTTTCAGCACTTTTGATCCATCTTTGGTGTCTTGAACAGGATGATCCCATCCAACATTAACTGCTCTCCATGCCCTGTTGTCAAGTGACCTTAAGAATGCAATCATTCTTGGCTTCCAGTAGTCATAATTAGATCCATCCAGAATAGGTGGTCTATTTACTGACCCTAAATCTCTATCCATGTTACAGAATTTGTATTCCCTAGATCTCACCCAGTATAAACAGGCAGGGTGCCTGCTCTGATGCCAATTGAAATTCTGTGATCAGGTATGAGATGTCCTAAGAGATGTCCCAACACTTAATAGGACATTTGACAAATTTAACCAAAACTTAAACAGCAAGAAAGGTAAACAATACAGAAGTTTGTTAACCCAGTTCAGTGTATAACCACACCTACATCTGGAGGCTACCAAGCCAGGAGGAAATTCACTATTAGTAATATTAATTCTAGACTTAAACCACCCTGTTTAATCTATCACTTAATACTTACCCAATGCAATTTCTACCTAAGACTCACTTAGATAAGAGTACCCTACTCACTCCCCCTCAATCACACAATGATCAAGTTTACAAGTTTACAAAAATTGAAGACATCCTTCAAACAATAACAGCTTGATCTTACTTAATAGTTTCAATCAAGTCACAAATGCACTTTTGCTTAAAAGCTCATAAAGTGGTACATAAAATACAACCTGCTATTAAAACACTAATCACCCTATTTAGTCTTCTGAAATTCGTACTCAATTCTATGAGTTTCT
Source organism: Lathyrus aphaca (assembly GCA_963966055.1). Lineage (NCBI taxonomy): Eukaryota > Viridiplantae > Streptophyta > Magnoliopsida > Fabales > Fabaceae > Lathyrus > Lathyrus aphaca. The sequence continues at coordinate 227,202,578 of OZ014520.1, read as the reverse complement.
GTTGTTTAAATAGGTATCTGAATTTTGGGCTTTCTGTAGAATGATCCAGCCCTAATGTGCAGCAACTGTCACCTTGAATTTAGGGTTTGTTACCTCCTATATTCTAGGTGATTTAGGTCTTTTTTTTTAATCCGAATCTTCAATATAAAACACCCTACAGATGCGCCTTGTTCTGTTATTATCCATCATTAATTAATTCCAGATACTTCTCCTTAAATATCTCTGATCAGTTAATCAATAATTAATTCTGGTAGCAGGTCTGAGATGTCTCAACATCTGTTGGGACATCCTGGAAAACTGAACTTAAGTTATTTACACAATGTCCCAACATCTGGTAGGACATCCTGAAATAAGTTCACATACTCTGTTTGCTAATGTCCCAACATCTGATAGGACATTCTGAACTGAATTTAACATTTCTTGTTTGGTCAAAAATTCTGCCAATTCTTAAACATCTACAAACTCCCCCTTTGGCTAATTTTTGGCTAACATCTTTTCTGGATTTCAGAGTGCAGCAGAAGTTCTTTTTATCAGAGTATATCATTACTTTTCTGTTGATTTTTATTTGAGATTACTCCCCCTCAAACATATATGTGTCCAGTCTTTATCCAGTCTTGTTTCAACAGAAAAACTTATTCAGTTCAGAAGCAAACAAACAGAATTTTTCATTCTTTTAAACAGCAATTACATTTGATGTTGTTCTCCCCCTTGGTAGACACAAAATTAGGGGCCAAAGACACTATTACTGTCATTACATTGCTGTCATTACATTTGCCTCACATACATTGATCACTCAGATTCATTACTCTCAGTATCCTCCTCCACTTCAGTGTCTTCAGCAGCTTCACTTGCTTCATCAGCTTCACTGTCTTCATCAGATGCAGCTTTCTGATCTTCTTCATTCTCCAACCTTTGAATTATTTCCTCAAGCTTCTGCTTTCTAGCTTCAAGCTCTTTGCAGGTGCTTTTGAGTTCAGCAATTAAGGTCTTCTTGGAGATGGGATTCTTAACAGTTGAGGGACCAGCAGATGTCCCAGAAGGTGCTTCAACATCTGCAGCATGGTGACTGAGAAATAATTTGTAGTGAAAAGCCAGGGGGCTTTCTCTCTTGCAGATTGTGTCCTTCTCAGTTAAAATCCTAGGAAATTGGCTTAATATTATTCCACATAGCAATGAAGGAAAAGCTATTGGTAGCTTTGTTGCAGAAGAGCTGGCATGCTTCATGGTTTGATCAAAGATGAAAGCTCCATAGTCCATTTTGGTTTGAGTCCCAACAGCATATATAAATCTGGCTAGACCAGTTGAGATTGAGGAAGTGTGGTTTGTAGGCACCCAATTAGCAGTTCCAATCCTGTTCAGCATGGCATACTTTCTGGTAAGCATGCTCACTGAAAGCTTACCCTTTACAGGCCATGCCTTGACCTGGTTTGCAGTGATCACTTTACAGACTTGATTATCTGTCCTACCTAGTTCATTGGGTCCATCTGTTTCTCTTCCTAGATACTCATTGATGATTTGAGGAGAACACTGTACACATTTACCTCTAACAAAAACTTTTCTAAACTCAGAAGACTTACCATTTGAGCAATCCTCCTGAAGATTCACAATGAACTCTTTGACAAGAAGTTCATAGCAGGGAGATAGGTCTGAGACTGTTTTGAATAGTCCTGCAGCAGAGATGAGGTCTATCAGTTCTGTGCACTCAAGTGCATTGCTGCTTAGTTCTCTTTCCAAGGCAACCCTTCTTTGGTACACATATTTCCACCTGTTGACACTGGAGACATGATGGAATGATATGTTGTCCAAGGGAGCTTCTGGAACAACAGATGAAGCTCTAGCTGGTGCTGGTCTCTTCTTGGGAGGAGATGTTGGGACATCTGATCCAACATCTGAATCTGATGGTGTTGCAGCTTTTCTCTTCTGGGTTTGAACTTTGCTCCATAGTTTTGTTGGACCAAAGTTAGCTTTAGCCTTGCCTTTCTTTGGACTAGCCTTTTTCTTCTCAGGGATTGCTGCTTCAGCTTGCATCTTGCCCTTCCTGGACCTGAGTCTTTTAGCAATGCTGGGTTTCACAGATGCTATGATCTCTGCATCAGAGTCCTGCTCCAGATTGACCACTGGAGGAGATTGAGCAGCCTCCTCTTCAGCTGGTTGATCAGCAGAGATTTGATCTTCATTTGAGCCTTGAGCCTGTTCGTCAGAGACCTCTTCATCATTTTTATTTGAGGATGAGACTTCTTTATCACTTTCACTTGAGGCCTTTTTCTGGTCCTCAGTCTGTTCAGCATCAGCATCAGATGAATTTTCTTTCTCATCTGCAGATGTTCCAACATTCATTGGGACATCTTGTTCTGCAGGAGTGCCTTCTGCAGTTTGAGCTGATTCTTCTTGAGGTGCAGGCATGGTGTTCAAGGGAACAAAGATTCCACTCACCTTTCTTTGTTCAAACAGAATTTGAGTGACAATTTCCTTGATTGAATCATCCACATATTGTGAAGATTTAGATTTAGGGGGCATGTTAGCAGGAGAAGGAATGCCTCCTTTTGCTTTGCTGCAAACTTGATCTTTAGCTCTCTTTGGTGTTCTTGCCTTTTTAGAGTGAGAAACGCTTCCCCTGAGTTCGTCCAATGGAGTTGATTGCATTGGCACAACAGAGATTGGAGTGGCATGAACCACGTCTTCCTTGTTGAGAATTTCCTCAGCTGTTTTAGGGTTTTGAGACATTGTAGAGAAAGATTGATGAACAGCTTTAGGGTTTATGATTTCTGAAGGATTGAGAGTTAATGTGATTCCTTAACAATCAAAGATCAAGTCCCTTAATGGTTGCCTTTCAATATGATCTTGTCCCTTCCGAATAAAGATTACAGTCCCTCCAAAGTTGCCTAATACACCCCACAGTTGCCTACATTAAACAGATGTCCCTCACTTGTCCCATACATCCAAGGTAATGACTACCTATTCCTTAATAATAGGGATAGTCTTACCATTTAAAGGATAAAGAACATAAAGACTTAAACTTTAGGGTAGGTTTCTCATAGTTACTTGCTCACTATTCAAAAATTTCTCAAATACTTCACAAATTTCCAACAATTTTCAAACACAAGTTTTTTACGCATCCGTACATGGATCATTATCAAACTCTTATGAAAATTTTTATCCACACACTTCACATTTTCAAAAAAACAGTTTAAAGTGAGCTAAGTAACTAAGAGCCCATGGATAACCATGGATATAAAGGGTGCTAACACCTTCCCTTTGTATAACCTACCCCCCGAACCCAAAAAATCTTTTATAAGGTCTTTCCTGTTCTTTTATGCCTTTCCTTTGGATAAAATAAAAGTCGGTGGCGACTCTTGCTATCCGCAACATAACTAAAGTCAGTTCTCCCACCGTGTTACAGAACTGGCGACTCTGCTGGGGATTTAATAAAAGAGGGGTACCCTTAGGAATTAGATCACTTTAAAATTGTTTGCCTTGTTTGCTTTATACTTATTTGTTGGGGTGCTCTTATGTGTGAAAGATCCTAACCCGGATCTAGTGTACCTTAGGTAAATGGCAATAGACCAAGGAAACTGTACGGCGTATACCGATATGGTTGATCTGGTGGCCATAGTTAGTGTGACTTCTTGGTTGGTGCTTATGTTCCTTAAGTCAAGTTGAGGATAATATGAGGCTGCCATATGTTGTCAATGCATTAACTAACTTTTAGAACCCTAGTCATCCCATCCTGGCCTTTAGAAAGTAGTGAGATAACCGGCTTTGGTGAAGACTGAAGTTGGTTGATACTCGATACTACACTCATTGAGATCTTAAACTTGGAGGGTTTTGGTTGGCAAGTAAGTTGCCTACTGAACAACCACCCTTGTGAAGGATCAATGATATTGAGATCCCTTAGAACATGGTTACTTTTGTAGGACAGGATGAACCAACTAACTTCAGGGGAGGGTACTTACCTTTGAACCTCATGCAAGCCTTCAAACCTAGGGCTATTGTGTGACTTGTTTGTGTGTGCCACATGTTTGTGATTGAACATAACATCATGACATCATCATGCATCATAAGCATAGCATTTTCACTAACCATTTCGAGGACCAAAGGATTTATCTTTGTTCTTTGTTGCAGGTCATGGCTTCTTCTCGTAGAAACACCATCAGGATCAACTTTGTGGGCATACCTGCCAAGCTTAAAGAGTTGGTTTCTCAAGTGTCTGATCATTCCCAGTTCATCAAGAGACATGGTCACCTATTGGATCTAGTCACTTCAGGGTTCAATGAAGACATGATGAGTGTTCTGTTTCAGTTCTTTGACCCTAAGAACCATTGCTTTACATTCCCTGACTATCAGCTGGTTCCAACCATGGAGGAGTTCTCTAAACTTCTAGGCATACCTGTTCTTGATCAAAGACCCTTCACAGGCTTGGAGAAAGAGCTTAAACCAGAGGTTATTGCTGCAGCTCTACATCTGAAGAAGTCTGACATTGTTCTAGAAACGAGAAGCGGAGTTAAAGGTATTCTTGCCAAGGTGTTGATAGAGAAAGCTCAAGTATTCTTGAAGGCCATGAGCTATAATGCTTTTGAGGAGATCTTAGCCTTGCTGATATATGGCTTAGTATTGTTCCCCAATCCAGATCAGTTCATAGACGTTCATGCCATCAATATATTCCTGAGTCACAATCCAGTGCCTACCTTACTTGGAGACATCCTGCATTCTCTTCACACCCGTACTACAAGGGCAAGAGGAACTTTGATGTGCTGCATACCTTTGCTTTCTAGGTGGTTTATTTCTCACCTTCCTCGCTCAGTGATGAAGAATGAGCAAGGGTTCAGATGGTCCAAGAGGATCATGTCACTTTCTCACTCAGATATCCATTGGTGCTCCAGATCTATGGAGAATGTCACTATCATTGACCGTTGCGGGGAGTTTCCTAATGTGCCACTTCTAGGCATAAGAGGAGGCATCACCTACAACCCCTCTCTAGCTTTATGACAGTTTGGTTACGCTCGGAGTGATGGTCCACATGACATGTTGATTCAGGGCATTGTGTTTGATTACGACAACGATCTTCAAGGTTACCGTTAGAGATTCATACGAGCATGGGGAAAAGTAAATAGGGTTGACAGCAAGACACTGGAGCCTAAGTACACTATTCCTATGGAATCTTATCTCAGATGGGTGCGATCTCGTGCTCAGACTCTCATGATGCCATATCCTGCCATCCTGCCAGTTACCATAGAACCTGTTGCTGAAGGGGACACTTCTTATACCATCCTTCACCCAGACATGCCTACTGATATGGAAGACTTGCAGAGATCATGGATCCAACTGAAGGAGCAAAGGGATACTTTCGAGGCTCATTACAAAGCAAGCCAAGAAAGAATCCTGGAATTAACAAGGCAACTTCACGAGGAACGAAATCTCAACTCATACCTCAACACAAAGAGGAAACGTCCATGGGAGACTTAAAAACCCATCTTTTGTATTTATTTCATTTCATTTTCTGTATGCCCAAGAGGCAAAACAAAGTTATTACTAATAAAAGTTTACCTTCGTGTTTGTTTAAGCAAATTTAAATCCTGCGGTCCTTGAAAACATTGCATGTGCATTCACATATCATTTCATTACTTCACATGTTTATAATTGTCCACAGGTTTCTCATCTTCTCGCTGTTTATTTCATCAATGGCTCTTGAACAATCAGTTAAGGATCTCCAGGCACAAAATGCACAGTTCCAAGAGCTGATCCTGAACCTGACCAAGGGGCAGGATGAATTGAAGACGCTGCTGGCCAAGAAGACTAAGAAGACTAGAAGGTCAGGTGGCCTGATCAACATGGGAAGAAGGTTCAAAGGTCTTGCCAAGACCAAAGAACCAGTTGAAGAGTATGAGTCTGAAGAGTCTGAAAAAGAGGGAGGCAGTCTCCACAACACTATGGGGGATTCTGATTCTGAGGCTAATTACTACCATGAGCCTAATGAGGACAAATTCAAGATGCTGGTGGATAGAATGGATGCTATGGAGTTGCAGAAGTCATCTGGGCTGGATTTTGAAGATTTGAGTTTGATATCTGGGGTAGTCATACCCATTGGTTTCAAGGTTCCTACCTTTGTTGTTTATGATGGGGTCTCTTGTCCCAAGCTGCATCTGAGGTCTTATGTCAGAAGAATTCAACCCCACACTGCTGATAAGAAGTTGTGGATCCACTTTTTTCAAGAGAGCTTATCTGGAGCTCAATTGGAGTGGTATTATCAATTGGAGAGTGTCAACATCAGGGATTGGAATGATCTTGCTGAGGCTTTCTATAAGCAGTATCAATATAATGCTGACTTAGCCCCCACTCGCATGCAGCTTCAGAGCATGTCTATGGGTGCCAAAGAAAGTTTCAAGGAGTATGCTCAGAAGTGGAGAGATTTAGCTGGAAGAGTTCAACCCCCTTTAACTGACCGGGAATTGGTTGATATGTTCATGTGTACGCTGAATGGTCCCTTTTACAGTCATCTCATTGGAAGCTCATCATCTGGCTTCATTGAGTTGATAATGACAGGAGAGCAAGTAGAAAATGGTATAAAGAATGGTAAGATCCAAGTGGGCACTTCTTCATCAGGTGCTGCAAAGAAGCCTCCCACTGGGAAGAAAGAATCCAATGCTGTTTATGGTCAACCTGATCGTAACAGAAGGCATCAGTCTGTTAGTGCAGTTCATATTTCAAATCCAACTCCTGCAACAACAGAGCAGCCACAGGGCAACCAACAGAGGGCTAGAAGGTAGTTCACTAAGATCAACATGTCAATGGCTCAGGCATTGCAACACTTGTTGAAGGCTGAACTTATTACTTTGAAAGAGGCTCCTCAGAATCCTAATGTTACCTCTCCCAGGTACAATCCCAATGCACGATGTGCATATCATTCAAACTGTCAGGGACATGATACTAATAATTTTTGGGTCTTGAAGAACAAAATTCAAGATATGATTGATGCTGGAGAGATTGAGTTTGACCCTCCGGGTACTCCAAATGTGATTACTGCTCCAATGCCAAATCACGAGAAGACTGTCAATGCCATTGATGAAGATCTACATATCTATTCAGTTGCAGAGTTGACCACACCATTGTCTGTCATCAGGAAGAAGTTAGTACAAGCTGGGTTCTTTCCGGGTTGTCGTGAAGATTGTGTTTATTGTGAGTATAATCCAGATAAGTGTTGGAGGTTGAAGGACGGAATTCAACGTCTCATGAATAATTACACCATAGTGTTTGAAAGGAGACCACCTTCCGTGGAGAGTATGGTAGATCATATTACGCAAGGTAAGAAGACTGAAGAGATTGACATGGTTGATAAAGTACCGGTAAGGATCACTTCAAAGGGACCTATTAAAATCACCCATCAGGGTCCAATCAAAATTACTGCTGAAGGTCCTGTGAGGGTTGTTGTTGAAGCCAGAGTGGCTCCTATGGTCATTACCACTCCTGGTCCTATCCCGTATACGTCTGATAAAGCTGTGCCTTGGCATTATGGGTCCGATGTTTATATCCATGGTGTTAAGCAGGAGCCCTTAGCTGATGTGCCTGTTGATGTTGACAATATTGCTGGATCTAGTAAGATCACACGTAGTGGAAGAGTCTTCTCACCTCCAGTTACTTCCAAGAATGCAGCTACTCCTGCTGCTACTTCTACCACTGATGCTCGGGGCAAAGGTCCTGTTATTGAACCTGCATCTACTGATGTGCCAGCTGCTGATGATCTTGCTAAGCAGATGGAAGAAGTATTGAAAATCATTCGCAAGAGTGATTATGACATTGTTGATCAGTTGGGGCATACTCCCTCAAAGATTTCTATGTTGTCCTTATTGTTATGTTCTGAGGCTCATGCCAAAGCCTTGATCAAGTTTCTGAAGACTGCTCATGTACCCAATGCAATTTCTGTTGACCAGTTTGAGAATTGTGTTGCCCATCTGACCTATGATAATGGGTTAAGATTTTATGATGCTGATTTGACCCCTGCCAAGAGGGATCATAACAGGGCTCTGCATATCTCAATTGAGTGCAGGGGCACTACCCTGTCACATGTATTGATAGACAATGGTTCCTCTCTGAATGTGTTGCCCAAGGAAGTCCTGAATAAGCTGAGTCCTGAAGATGCTGTGCTGAAGCCCAGTAGTATTGTGGTGAAAGCTTTTTATGGTTCTAGAAGAGTGGTGCATGGGGAAATTGATCTCCCAATCAAAGTTGGGTCTCAGGTTTTTAATGCTACATTTTTTGTGATGGATATTCGTCCTTCGTACTCTTGTCTGCTTGGTCGTCCCTGGATCCATGGGGCAGGTGCTGTAACCTCTACATTGCATCAGAAGCTGAGATATCCGGTAGAAGGAAAGGTTGTTACTGTCTATGGAGAAGAAGAATATTTTGTCAGCCATGTGAATACCTTCAAGTATCTAGAAATGGAAGGTGAATACATTGAAACTCCGTGTCAGACGTTTGAAGTGGTTCCTTGGATTGTTAATGATTATGTAGCTCCTCCGGTTGCCAAGAAAGTTCTTGTGGTCACCAGAGTACCTCCAACAATGGCAATGGCCTCCCTCAACGATGCTAGAGCTGTGGTGGATGAAGGTGGTTGTACTATTTGGGGTCAGCTTCCTGATATCCCATACAAGTCTGACAAATTTGGTTTGGGTTTCACTGCAGAGTCCCAGAAGGCTGTTCGTCGTGCTTGTGCTGTTCGTATCACCAATCAAGGGGTTATAAAGATCAGATCAATGTTGTGGGAGACTATGATGAAGACTACAATCTGGATGCTTGGATTTTTCCTACTGTGGGTGCTGGACTCAATAATTGGAAAGCTGAAGATGTTATCCCTATCTCCTTTAGTCAGGAGTAAATACTATTACTGTGTTGTCGCTTTTAAGTTTGTAATTTTTTGAACAATTGAACTCTTTAAGCCTTGAGCCTTACCCGGGGCACAATGGTGTGCTTGTTACGGGATGTCATTTCATTTGCATACTTCATTCAATAAAAATCAGCGGACGTTTCGTTTTCGTAAATATTGTGTTCCTTGTCTTTCTTTCTTTTTATTTTTGCTTTATCAGCTATGTGTTCTTACACACACCCACATCACTAAAATGCAGATCCTCATCCACTCTGGATCCTGTTGATAACAGTTCTACTATTGCCAATTATAATTTCGAGAATCCGATCTATCAAACTGAAGACGGAAATGAGGACGATTGTGAAGTACCTGTAGAGCTTGCTAGGTTGTTACAACAAGAAGAGAAAGCTATACAGCCACATGAAGAGCCAGTCGAAGTTGTGAATCTGGGAACTGAAGAAAACAGGAAAGAGCAGATTGATTCAGATGTTACGTGACTATGTAGAGATCTTTGCTTGGTCTTATGAAGATATGCCAGGGTTAGATACAAACATTGTAGTTCACCGTTTACCAGTAAAAGAAGATTGTCGTCCAAAGAAGCAGAAGGTTCGTCGTATGCGTCCTGAAATGTCAGAAAAGATCAAGGCAGAGGTAATGAAACAGTTCAATGCAGGGTTCTTAGCAGTGACTTCTTATCCTCAGTGGGTTGCAAATGTGGTACCGGTTCCTAAGAAAGATGGTAAGGTACGTATGTGTGTAGACTACAGGGATTTGAATAAGGCCAGCCCCAAAGATGACTTTCCACTTCCTCATATTGATGTCCTGGTAGATAACACTGCTCAGCATAAGGTATTCTCTTTTATGGATGGTTTCTCTGGTTACAATCAAATCAAGATGGCTCCTGAAGATATGGAGAAGACAACATTTGTTACACAGTGGGGAACTTTTTGTTATAAGGTGATGCCATTTGGTTTGAAGAATGCAGGGGCAACATATCAGCGTGCTATGGTGGCTTTGTTTCACGATATGATTCATCATGAGATAGAGGTATATGTGGATGATATGATAGCCAGATCCCAGAATGAAGAGCAACATCTTGATCATTTGCATAAATTGTTTGAGAGGTTGAGGAAATACAAGTTGAGATTGAACCCAAACAAGTGTACTTTTGGAGTTAGATCTGGAAAGCTCCTGGGTTTTATTGTCAGTGGAAAAGGTATTGAGGTGGATCCTGCAAAAGTGAAAGCTATACGAGAGATGCCAACTCCCCGTACTGAGAAGGAAGTTAGAGGTTTCTTGGGACGATTGAACTACATTGCAAGATTTATTTCCCAATTAACTGCCATCTGTGAGCCAATCTTCAAGTTGTTGAAGAAAGATCAGGTGATGGAATGGAATGATGAGTGCCAGACTGCCTTTGATGAAATCAAGAGATATCTGCTAGAACCTCCAATTTTGATGCCACCAGTTGATGGAAGACCCTTGATTATGTACTTAACAGTGTTAGACAATTCAATGGGGTGTGTGTTGGGGTAACATGACGAGTCTGGTCGAAAAGAGCAGGCAATATACTACCTTAGCAAAAAGTTTACCGACTGTGAAACAAGATACTCACTGCTCGAGAAAACTTGCTGCGCTTTGGCATGGGCTGCTCGCCGACTAAGACAGTATATGTTAACCCATACTACCTTATTGATTTCGAAGATGGATCCAATCAAGTATATATTTGAGAAACCTGCTCTCTCTGGAAGAATTGCAAGATGGCAAATGATCTTGACAGAATATGATATACAGTATACTACTCAGAAGGCCATCAAGGGAAGTGTTGTAGCTGATCATTTGGCTCATCAAGCAGTGGATGATTACCAGTCAATGAGTTTTGAGTTCCCTGATGAAGACATTATGATCATTACCAAAGAACCTGGACAATATGACGGACCTGAGCAAGGATCCCGATGGACTATGGTTTTTGATGGCGCCTCTAATGCACTTGGTAATGGTGTTGGTGTTGTGATTAGTTCCCCTGAAGGTTGTCATACCCCGATTACTGCCAGACTTTGTTTCTATTGTACCAATAACATGGCTGAGTATGAGGCATGTATCCTGGGTATTAAAGCTGCTATTGATATGAAGATTCGGTTCCTTGACGTGTATGGAGATTCAGCCCTGGTAGTAAGTCAGATTAAAGGAGATTGGGATACCAAACATGATAACCTCATTCCTTACAGAGAGCATGTGCTGTCTTTAATCCCACATTTTAAAGAGATTACCTTTGGACATATTCCACGAAGAGAGAATCAGTTGGCAGATGCATTAGCCACCATGGCATCCATGTTTGAGATCAGCTGGGATGATGAAGCTCCCAAGATTACTATTGATAGATTTGAAAAGCCTGCATATTGCAATGAGATTGACACAGAAGGGGCATAGGAGAAGCCTTGGTTCTATGAAGTAAAAAGATATCTTGAAGCTCATGAGTTCCCTGAAGGGGCATCTGTCAAAGATAGGAAATTTCTGAGAAGATTTTCTGCTAAGTTCTTTTTGAGTAACGGGATTTTGTACAAACGCAATCATGATTCAACTTTGCTTCGTTGTGTGGATAAGAAGGAAGCAATTGAGATTATGGAAGATATGCATGATGGGATCTTTGGCACTCATTCTAGTGGTCATTCTATGGCAAATAAGATATTGAGAGCAGGTTACTATTGGTCTACCATGGAAACTGATTGTTATCAACACTCCAGAACATGTCACAAGTGTCAAATTTATGCTGATAAAGTACATATACCTCCATCACCATTGAATGTGTTGACTGCTCCTTGGCCTTTTGCCATGTGGGGCATTGATATGATTGGTGAGATCAAGCCTACTGCTTCTAATGGGCATCGTTTCATCCTGGTTGCTATTGATTACTTCATGAAATGGGTGGAGGCAGCTTCATTTGCATCTGTTACCAAGAATGTTGTGGCTCGATTCATTAAGAATAATCTCATATGTAGGTATGGCATCCCCGAAAGGATTATTACTGACAATGGCTCTAATCTGAACAACACTATGATTACTGATCTCTGCATGCAGTTCAAGATTAAGCATCACAACTCTTCTCCGTATCGTCCGAAGATGAATGGGGCAGTTGAAGCTGCTAATAAGAACATTAAGAAGATTGTACAGAAGATGACTATTACTTACAAGGATTGGCACGAGATGTTACCATTTGCTCTTCATGGTTATCGTACTACAATACGTACTTCAACAGGGGCAACCCCATTCTCCTTAGTCTATGGTATGGAAGCAGTTCTGCCCATTGAAGTTCAGATTCCCTCCTTGAGAATTATGAAGGATGCAGGCTTGGATGAAGATGAGTGGATTCAGACTCGACTTGACCAAATAAATTTGATTGATGAGAAGAGGTTAGCAGCAGTTTGTCATGGCCAGATGTACCAAAAACGAATGATCAAAGCTTTTAACAAGAAGGTTAAACCAAAGGTATATCAGGCCGGTGACTTGGTAATCAAGCGTATCATATTACCACAGGGTGATCCTAGGGGCAAGTGGACTCCAACATATGAAGGACCATTTGTGGTCAAGACAGTGTTTTCAGGAGGTGCTATGATACTCACTACTATGGATGGTGAAGATTTCCCACAACCTGTAAACGCAGACATAGTTAAAAAATACTACGCATAAAAAGAGACCCGCTAGGTTGACAGGCCTAGGCAAAAATAAGGGCATCCCGACAAACCAAAAGGGTTTGGGCAAAAATTAGGGATATATATAAAAAGATGTACACCCGGCAAGTCGAAGACCTGAAAAGGCGGCTTGGGCAAAAAAGGGTATCCCGGTGGATTGAAAACCTGAAAGGGCAATCCAGGCAAAAGTTAGGGATTAAAGCGTATGACTATGTCTCGTTTGGATCACCCATGAAACTGCAACCAGTAGTGATACTTATTCAAGCTCAAACAGATAAAGCTCAATCCAATCATTTCCGTCTCAACAGCAGAAGATGAGATACTTGAAGATAATGGCAATAGTAGAATTGAAACTCAATAGGATTATTTCCCACATAGCTGATTTTCTTTGTTTTGTAAAATTTTATGGCAAAATCCTCTTACTAGGATTTATGTCTCCTTGTACAAACTTACCCGTGTATGGGTCACTTTTTGATATAAATAAATTCCATCTTTTGAATCCATATTTACTTTTACCCTATTTACATAAGCGAAACGTCCATTGGTTGTGTTTGAATGTATGTATGCTTTTGAATATGATTGATGTTTACCAGAAATGCATGAAAATGCAGTAATAGTATTTACTAAGGACGAACGAGGGAAGGATTTCAACGAAGCTTCGCCGGTTCATCTCTACAAAACAGTTACAAATCCACAGTAGGGCAAGTCCATCTTCATAAAGTCACATCTCCCCTGGAATTTATATCCATCTCTTTTATCCTCATACGGATATTCGGGAATTTACTTTCCAATAAGGGTACGACGAACGAAGTCAGGAGGTTACATCTACCCTACTATCAAACGAAGACGAAGGTTATGTATACCCTGCTATCCCCAGCAGACGGGAGGCTATATATACCTTGCTATCCCCAGCAGACGGAAGGTTATGAATAATATATTATCAAACAAGATGGGACTAAGTTTCTCATACTCTTCAACAACGAATCGGGATTTATTTTCCCTGGTCAGCAGTTGTTATACGAAGATATTCTGACGCTTCGGGCAGCATCATATCATACATACATCATTTACATCATACCATAACATACATATCCATAGATACATAATACATTACTTAAGTGCATCATATTATCCATGCATACATAATGCATAAACTAATATTACCATACAGAATGCTACCTTGTTTTCAGGTTAATTCTCCAGCAAACAGACTTGTGATTATCAAGACTGCTTTATCCTCCTGAAAGTTATCATCCCTCAGGATTGCTTCATCCTCCTGATAGCTCTACTACCTCAGGATTGCTTCATCCTCCTGAAAGCTTATTATTACCTCAGGATTGCTTTATCCTCCTGACAGCTTATTGTACCACAGGATTGCTTTATCCTCCTGATAGCTCATCACTACCTCAGGATTGCTCTATCCTCCTGAAAGATTATTATTACACCAGGACTGCTTTATCCTCCTGACAGCTTATTGCACCTCAGGATTGCTTTATCCTCCTGAAATCATATTATTACCTCAGGGCTGCTTCATCCTCCTGATAGCTATCATCATTACCTCAGGATTGCTTCATCCTCCTGAAAGCATATTATCAATATCTCAGGACTGCTTTATCCTCCTGAAAGCTTATTATCTCATCAGGACTGCTTTATCCTCCTGAAGGCTATCATTATATCTTCATATTTTGGACTGCTTTATCCTCCAAGAAATGTATCTGAAGAACTTTTCTCTAAGTGGCATCTTTAAGCCCACTCAAGCATATTCAACTAGCCATCTGTATCACTCTATGCACTGGTGAGTGCAAATTTTTGGGCTTTTGTGTTCAATCCCCTTCAACCTTCCAGGTCACGACTGGCAAACATACCAATCTAACCCCTCAGGTTTCAGAAAATTGAATAGGGGCAGCTGTTGCACCCCAAAATTTGCCCTCACAATACAAGACTTTGTGTGCTAAGAAGGTTCACAAGGTTCACAAGATTCACAATACTTACAAGACCTTTCATGAGGTTCATGAAGTCTACAAGTCACTTTATGAAGGTTCACAAGGTTCACAAGATTCACAATGCTTACAAAACCTTGCATTGAGGTCCATGAAGTCTACAAGTCACTTTATGAGGTTCACAAGATTCACAAGACCTCCCATGAGGTTCACAAGGTTCACAAGACATTTTATGATGGTTCACAAGGTTCACAAAGTTCACAGTTGGTCAGAAGAGTTGACAATTCCCTCAGACAATGCACCTCCTAAGTAGTGCATCCAAAACTAGGGTTTTGACTTTAATCAGGCTAAATGGACTTACAAGACTTCAAGTGAGCTTCATAACATCTTATATGTGTTTAAGAACCCCCATGACAAGTTTCAAGACTTTTCTCAAAAGTTTGCTCAGTCAGATGATCAGATAAGTCAAAATCAGTCAAAGCAATTAAAAAGTCAAACTGAGGTCAAATGTGGTCAAACCAAAGTCAAACTTCATGATTTTTTGCCAACATCAAGTATATGAAGTAAAATTCATCATTTGATCAAGGGTTGATCATGATTCATCAAGGAGATTTCAGATCATCAAGAATCAGGAGTTTCTAAATTAGGGTATCCTCAATAAAAGTCAACTGAACTTTGACCAGCCATAACTTTCACATACTTCATCACCAAGTCTCCATCCAAATCTCATTTTGAAGGAAATTGAATTCTCTACAACTTTGTGTCTCACAAGCCAAGACCAAAAATGCTTCATTTGGAAGGTATGAGCTAAGACATTATAGGTCCTTTTGAAAGTCAACAAAAAGTCAACAACTTCAAAAGGGCATAACTTGAGATTGGTAAATGATATGGACATGAAACCAGTGGGGTTGGTTAGAGGACTCTTCAAGCTTTCCAAAAAATCCAAGAACACCCTCATACCATTAAAATTGAAGGATGTGTGCCCTTGCAAAGTTGGGAAATTTTTAGTTGGTTTATGATGAAAATGGAGGTCTAAAACCAATTTCTTCCAAATGGGCTTGCCAAATAATGACCCAATCCACATCAAAACATCTTGCACGAAATTAAATTAATTTATTCATAATTTTATTCATTTTGTTTTTATTTATTATGATTTTTATATTAAAAAATCATTTTAAATTCAAATAAAATATAAAATAATGAAAATTAAATTTGATTTGGTTTCTAGAAGGTCTTAAATTATATTTAGACTTGATTGATACAAGAGTAATGAGAATCATACCAAAATAGCAAGTGTTTATGCAAAAAAATTTGATTTTCAAAGGCCATCTTTTTGAATCTTTTTGGATGAAATCTTCTACACAACTATCCAACTTTTTGACCTAAATTGATCATCTTATAAGTACTTGACACAAACCTAATGCAAGACACGAATTTCCTGCCTCCCAAGAGTAAGTTGCATCTTCCAAAAAATCCTTCACAAACTCAAATTCGGTTTCAATCAAACAAGACATTTGAAGGTAAACTAAAGACACAACAGTGATCCTTGGACATCATTGAGTGGATCCCAACTCTTATTTGCAGCCAATACACTCCATAATGCATGAACCGAATCATACATGTCCTTCATACATTTTTTTTTCGAATCATCATATTTACTTATTGATAATGAATTTTGATGATATATTGATGTTTGTTATTAGCTATAGATGAATTCTGGATCGTTTGGTGAAGAGTTATGGCCGAATCGTGAACATGCCATGTTTAGGGTTTAAAGCTCTAAATTAGGGTTCTTCAATTTACACAATATAAATGAATTTGGTTGACATAATTGGACTGTACAGGTTGCAAGGAAGTCAAATATATTTTTAATTTGATAAAATTGTGCTGTTTGAGTGTGGTTTGAAAAACACAGGTTTTGTGTGCATGAAAATTCGCAGGTAGTTTCATAGCAAAATTCGCAGGTAATCCTACGAATCCAAGGTTGAAGATGAAGCTGGTCTGGCGCGAAATTTAAATTTAAAAATTGTTTTAAAATATTATGATATAGTTTTTATTTTATTTCACAAGCCTGATGCTTGTCCCAGTGGAAGGAGGTGCGCATGTATTGCTTGAGGACCTGTGTTCGAGTCCTGGTCTCACCATCTTTTTGTTATTTTTCCTGATATTCATTGGTTTTAATATATAATCAATTGTGGCCATTACATTGCCAGAAGCGCCCTCCCGGCTGGATGGAAAGGATGTTTTTGTGTATTGTAAGGGACCTGGGTTCGAATCTCCCCAGGCCCTTTTTGTGTTATTTTATTTTTGCTATGATTTGTTTCAGGTTGAGAACAAAAGGGATCAATCCCTTGTTTTTACTGCCAGCGCGCGCATGGCCCAGTGGATGGAGGGCAGGTCTTGGAGGCTGCAAGCTAAGGGGACTGGGTTCAAATCCCAGCCCCATCAGGTTTTTATTTTCTCATTCTTTTCTTTGTTCTTTTAATTTAATTAATATTCTATCTAAAATAAATTCAAATAATAAATGATATATTCATATTATTTTTAAACTCATTTTTTTTTATGTTATAAGAAAACTCATTTATTTTTTTTTATTAATATTACTATTAAAATATATATGTAATTATTGTATTATTCTAAAAAATGTATACAAAACCCTAATATTTTACAAACCTTAATTTATTTTTTCTCAAACAATTCAAAAAACCCTAATTTCTCTTTTCTATTCTTGTTTAATATTATTATTTGTATTTAATTTAATTTGTACATAAATATGTTAAAAATTTAAAATTCTTAATTTATTTTTAATATGTAAATATGATCTAAATTGTTTATATTTTTAATTTTTGCATTTAAATAATTGTTAATATATGCTTAGGAATAATTAAAATTGCTAAAATAATTTTATAATTATAATTTTATTTTCATAATATGTTTAAGATGAATTTAATTTTTTATAATTTGTATATAATTCAAATTTTTATAATAATTACTTAATTGTTCATATTTTTTTAATTTAATTTTAAATAATTTTTTATATTGAAATCTAATCTTTAATTATTATATTTTGCTTATTATTATTATTACTAATCATGTTTATTGATAACCCCATTTAAAATTGTTATTATTATTATTTTTTACTAACCCCCTTTATTTTAAATTATGATTATTATTATTTCACTAACCCAATTTTTACTATTATTATATATTTTGCTTTATTTATTTAAATCGTTTATTTTTCATTGTTGTAATTGTTTCTGGATGTAAATTTTAAATTATTTATTTCTTATGCTATGGTTAGTAAATAGGGAGTGAAAACTATTTGTATTTAAAAATTGAATTTAGGTCATTTAAATTAAAAGAATAAATATAAATTAAACACTCACACACGTAAGTCGATCTTTGATCGCCATCTCACTTTCTAGGGTTGCCTCTCAATGTTGCCTAATTAAAAGGTCAAGTGGGGTGTATAAAGCAAACGTCCCTTAAAAGAAAAGTCATCTAGTCCCTTAACAATCAAAGATCAAGTCCCTTAATGGTTGCCTTTCAATATGATCTTGTCCCTTCCGAATAAAGATGACAGTCCCTCCAAAGTTGCCTAATACACCCCACAGTTGCCTACATTAAACAGATGTCCCTCACTTGTCCCATACATCCAAGGTAATGACTACCTATTCCTTAATAATAGGGATAGTCTTACCATTTCGGATAAAGAACAGAAAGACTTAAACTTTAGGGTAGGTTTCTCATAGTTACTTGCTTACTATTCAAAAATTTCTCAAATACTTCACAAATTTCCAACAATTTTCAAACACAAGTTTTTTACGCAT
This sequence comes from Lathyrus aphaca, assembly GCA_963966055.1. Lineage (NCBI taxonomy): Eukaryota > Viridiplantae > Streptophyta > Magnoliopsida > Fabales > Fabaceae > Lathyrus > Lathyrus aphaca. The sequence continues at coordinate 227,184,262 of OZ014520.1, read as the reverse complement.
CCGTACATGGATCATTATCAAACTCTTATGAAAATTTTTATCCACACACTTCACATTTTCAAAAAAACAGTTTAAAGTGAGCTAAGTAACTAAGAGCCCATGGATAACCATGGATATAAAGGGTGCTAACACCTTCCCTTTGTATAACCTACCCCCCGGACCCAAAAAATCTTTTATAAGGTCTTTCCTGTTCTTTTATGCCTTTCCTTTGGATAAAATAAAAGTCGGTGGCGACTCTTGCTATCCGCAACATAACTAAAGTCAGTTCTCCCACCGTGTTACAATAGGAACCATCACCAACGAGACGAAGCTACCGCATCTCCATCACCTGATCCTATCGTCAACCCAGAGACCACACAAGAAGATATCCAACTCCTCCCAAAGCCGATCAGCACTGATCCGAACATGACTACCCTGGTTGATGCCCTTAATCAAACAAACATCTTGATCCTTAGAAAGAGCGAAAAGATCAGATCCCTAGAGGATTCCCGACATCCAAGATCTCCACCAAGGCGCGAGCATAGGAGGTCTCATAGCTCTTCTCCCACACACAGGAGAAACCATCAAAGACCAGAAGAATCAGGGTCACAGGCGATTAGAAAGTGTGACCACACACCTCTTAAAAAGCAACGCTCCCATGGAGCTAAGAATACTAGGAGGGATCCCCAAGCAGAGATCCAATGCTTTCCTCCTTATAGACCTAGAGTTTATTCAAGAACTCCATCTCATCGTTGTGGCCACAGTCCCCAGCAATAAAGAAATGCTTGTTCTCGCTCTCACTCGTTCAATTATAGTGACGAGGAAGAACCTCGAGGACCTTTATCCCAAGAAATGATGTCTACTAGACTGCCTAAAGCGCTGGATAAGACTCATCCACTGGGCACATACGACTGTACGACTGATCCTAATGAGCACGTCGAAAATATTGATGCTCTACTCGACTATTAAGGCGTAATAAAGTGTAGGCTATTTCCGACCACCCTCAGGAAGGGGGCATGGCCTGGTATACGAGTCTCCCCCATGAGCCTATCACCTCTTGGAGATAATTGGGTAGGATATTCTTGAGGCACTTCAACACCTTTCACCGACATCCAAAGACTGCGGACTCTCTCAAGGTAATCATACAAGGAAAGAACAAATCTCTCATGACACACATTAAGATATTTAATAAAGAAGTTGTCCAGGTCTATACGACCGATGACATGAAGAAGTACTTGCTAGAGCGTGGGCTTCGTCCCTATAGTGACTTTTCGAAATCCACTGGCATTGGAACCCAGGCTATGCTCGACGTCTTTCTCCTCAAGGCCCAATCATATATTTAATACAAGGAGAGGGAAACTGCCAACAAAACTTTTGATTCTAGGCATCAGGAGGATGCCAAACTGTCACGACACGATGATCCCTCGACATCTCGTCGAGGAGGAGATAAAGGAAAATAAGAAATCCCTCGAGAACCTCGAGAGCACAAGGGACCCCTGGTCAGTTCGACGAATACACCCCACTCTCAGTTTCGCGCGAGAAGATTTTGTCAGAATGCGCGAACGCGAAGCTCTGTCAGGCCGTAGTCCGATTTTTGAAGCAAATTCTTGTTAAGGCAAATACAGACAATACCAATTACTGTAGGTTCCACAAGAGCCGCAATCACAACATTGAAGACTGCATTCATCTGAAGGATGCTATGGAGAAACTGATTAGGGACGACCACCTGAAGTAGTTCACAAAAGGGTACGAGCCTCCCTGACAGGAAGTGCAAGAGTCCAAAAAGGTCGAGGACACAACACCTTCTTCTGAGGATTCCAATTTAAAGGTTGCCCTGAGCATCACAAGACCCGAGGTCTTTTACGTGCTAGAGGAGATGAGCAGCCCCATGTATTTTGCAATGCATACTATCGTAGTACGCATATATCAACCCATAAGGCGGCTATTAAGTTGTCCAAACATGGCCGGTAGGATGCTTAAATGGTCACTAGAATGGTCTGAATTCGACATTAGGACTATTTGTCGTCATATCAAACCAACTAGATGAAAACATTGTCTTTCCTGTGGCCATTCGCATGGTGAGGCCTGGATATCCTAGGACTATTTTTCGTCGGATCAAACCAAAACAAGTATCTGATCATGGGCGTAAACTATTTTACAAAATGGATAGAAGTAGAAGCTCTTTCCAAAATAACAACACAAAACATACTCCGTTTCTTCAAACGAAACATTCTTGCTTGTTTTGGAGTTCCCAAGGCAATTGTCTCCTAAAATGGGACACAATTCATAGAAAATAATTTCTAGGAATTCATTGCCAACCTAGGATCTAAGGAATGTCATACCCCAAATTTGTCCTACTTGTATATCATTTTGTTTCTGTTCACTAACCATTATCCAAATATCCAAAAATATGTGCCAGTTACCTTTTGTTGTCTAAGCTCAGTGTCATAAGGTTGAATCATGGTTTATTTGAGACCGTCAGGTCAAATGTATGTGTTGTAATGGCTGAAATCCAGTGTTTCGTGTGTGTCAATTATCAGGAGCCAGTTTATGTTCAATCAGGAGTTTGTGTAGTGGAGTTCATATTTTCCATTCACAATCCATTTTTATTCGATTATCACCTTTCATATCCATATCTATAGCCATATTAATTTTCATTTATCCATTTCATAATCCATTTTCCAATCACCAAAGATCCATTATAACCATATTTCCATAACCATTTTGTTTCTAATATCAGTTTACCATTTTTTATTCAAACCCATCACTATTAAATAAAGAAAAAAATCCCATTACATTCAAAGCCCATCAAACCATTTTTTACCACATTACAAAACCAAGGTCCATTATTATAATTAAAGCCCATGTTTTTTATCTTACAACAATTATAACTAGAAAATTGAAAAGAAAAATGCCACCACATGAACAACCAATGTAATTCAATCCATCTGACCCCACACGCCATTTTCCATGCAATCAATATTCTCATAATTGATACACACACAAAAACCATTTCCCTAAGGGTCCCCACTTTAATGCAAATATGCTATCACTCACCCACATGAATTCCATCCCACGGCCATTTTTTCACAGCAACACGAGCCAACCTTCACACACAAAATTCCCATGTGAATATTACACAAAATGCCAGCTAACAACCCAAAACCGAATGCATACTAATTCATTCACACACTCCACTGTACAGTACAACATTGCAACGACATCATGCATCCGCATATCACAATTCTGCATATGATTCCATTCTGCAGCAAGAATTTCATAACTAATATTTTCACCCAAGTTTTCCTCTAATACCCTCCATGATCCCTCTATATATAACCCTCTCATTCTCCTAAATAAAGAAGCTTGGAGAGCCTAAATACACTGCAAAATTCTTCCAACTTCAAGCTTCAAACCTCATAAACACACTAATCCACCTTCAACCTTCCTCTTCATCACAACCACAAACCTGTTGAACCCTTAAACACAAACCTTTCATGATACCTACAAACATAAACCTTTAAATAAACCCTTCTTCCTCACACACAAACCTTCTCTTCTTCAATAAACCACAAATAAATCACTCACCTCAAATTTCTTGATACAAAACCATAGAAAAACACAACCTTCAGCCTTAAACCAACACCTAAACACCACCGAAAACCTCATAAAAAAAACTGAAAGAAAAAAAATCATCCCACACTACCTCTTAATCTGAACAACGAATCCTCCACTCCCAAAGCTATAAATCATTTCAAACCCTTTAACCAAACTCCTCAAATCACCTCATCACCATCACCACTTAACCCAAATCAGAAATGAAAGAAAAACAAAATGATATGAAGAGAGAATCTTGAGACAGAGACAAAAACAACCTCTATCGCACAAATTTCTACAGAAAAATACATGCAAACAAAAATCGCACAAACACATCACATATAAACTTTCCCTCTTCTTCCATAAACCTTACACAAAACCATCTCCAACAATTCCTCGATCACTTTCACAACACCTAAACTCAAATCCACAAAACCCTTTATCCATTCTTCATTATAAAATAAAACCAGTTTCTCATCATCAACAACGATTATCCGCGATGAAATCGCAAAAAAGAGCCACCACTCACCTTCACGGGCTTAGAATAGAAGGAGTGAAGGAGAGTGCCACGAACTGCGAGCGAGATTAGAGAAGGTACCACGATCACAATCATGACAAGACATATTCACAAGTTCTTTCGCAAGTTCTTGAGGGTGGTTTATTTTTCTTTTACTCTAAATCGTGAAGGGGAATGATTGTTCTTGTTTTCTTAAATTTATTTTTTCCTTTGTGTATTTGGGCTCATCCTAGGATGGTCTTACTACTCACCCATACAGACCCACGGTTCACCCCCTTTGTTTTTTTCTTTTGATTTTTTTCTTTTCTTTCTTTTTATTATTATATCAATTCTCATAACCCTTTTCTTATTTCAATTTATTTTTCATCATCTAAATATTTTTAGTAAAAATATCTTAAAAAAGAATATGTTAGTAATCCTATGATTTTTTTCTTTTATGTTGGTCGATGATATAATAAACGATCTCATATGTTCGATTTCAATAAATTGACAAAATCTAGATCAATATGAGACCATTAGCTTTCTTTATTTTTTTTTCACTTTGTGGTCGATGAACATCTAAATGTCAAAGATGGTCGCAAATCGACATGAATTCTTGATTAAAGATGAAACCACTTTCTTTTCCCTTTTAGAAACGTCTATTACTTTTATGTTGGCCGATGAAAGTCTATAAATGATGATGGTCGACAAATCGATAGAATATTGATTAAGACAAGACCTTTTTTTATTTAATAATTGTTCGATTATTCGATTAGTCTTTCATCGCGATTTCAAAATTAAAATCCAACTTAATTTTCGAGAACTGTATGGATGCATAAAGTGTTGCTTGACATCTCATAAAGTGATTCTTACATGAATCCATTCTAAGATAGTTAAAGAGCCAAATTTGACGCTTTCGATTTAATTCGAGTCCCACTACTTCTTCTTGGGCCCATACAATGATTCCATTTATTTCTCGCAGTCTCGAGTATTTATTATTTACCTCGCTCCCCATTCCTATGTAAGTTATTTATTTTTCCGCATTGTGGTTTCGTTCGCTAGGATCACCCTTAGGGACTAGGATTGATCTCACCTTATTTCGAACCCTTGATCCAACGTCAAATGGTTTCACTCGTGCACACACTTGCACCTCTTTTCGGTTATGGTTTCGTTTAATATGAAAACCTTGCTTGGAGTAGATTTTGATGAGAATACTGACGATCATCAAACTCTTGGCGTGGGTGATCAGATGTTTTCATTGGGATCGTCGACTCCAAATACCTTTAGAATCTTACAACATTTTTCTAAAACAAATATTGATGGTAGTGTAGTATGGGGAACCAACAGTTTACTCTAGCATGGCTCGATACGAAGATCTCACTCAGAATAGACTTTCTCGATTGAGTTGATCGATTGTCAAAAGTTGACATATGCAGCAAACAATTGAGAAAGTCCATAACTCCGAGACCTTTGTTTAAACCTCATGTCGATGGTCATGTAGTATAGGGCACCGAGAGATTTCCTCTAGCGTGGCTCAATACGAATATCTCACCCAAAATAGATCAATATGAGGGAGTCAATCATCCGTCATGTTGATGGCGTGTGTGATGAACAACCATATGGATTCATAACTTTGGGGTTCCTATTTAACTCTAGAGCCTACCCGATGATACCCTTGTGAGGAGAGCAATCAGAGTATCCCACATCTGTGCCTCGAACTCATGAAATCATGTGATTAAAGATTTTGGATTAAACCAAGAGTTTGATCCTGTGATCCTGGATTCTGACATTGCATATCATTTCATGTGCGTCAATTTTGCATGTTGCATCTCATTCCTAAAACCTGAAGACTCATTTCATCTTCCAACAAAAATCATCAAGTTGATTCCTCGACATTCCCATGCTACTTACGCCAATGTCAACCACTTCGAACCTAGAAGTAGGAGTTTCTTTCGGATTCAAACCCTTACACTTAACCTGGGGTATGGTAGTTGTTTAGTTAACCGGACTACACCTTCAAATCACAAAGATGAGACATCATGTCAGAGGATCCATCAACAAATGACTTGGTATTCATGACATTTAGCAAAATAAATAATAAAAAAATCAAAAATCCCGCCAATTTTAGCACCCAAAGGGAGACTTAGGAAAAAATCAGGGCAAATCCCGATGGACTAAAGATTTAAAATGCAATCCAGGAGAAAATTAGGGATCAAAAACAAAATCAAAGAAAAAGAGGTCCTCAAATCCCCAACAAAAGCAAAACAAGGATCATGTGACCATCATCAAGAATCAAAAGGTCAATATCCATGACAAACCAAAATAAGATGACTACCATTTTAAACAAATATTGAATCTTCATCTTCATCCTTACACTGTCAAATCCCTTTTGGAAGACGAACATGTGTAGAATAAACTAAACGTAGGACTGCAGAGCATCATGAAGAAGGGGTAGGTACAAATTAAACTTTGAGCCTTATATCCTTTGTTTCGAATAACCGTGTACAATGCCACGTTACAACCCTAAAAAAACCTAATTGGGGCAGGGTTTATTTTGAAATCATACAACAACAAGGTTGCGTAAACTGACTCCTAGAGATTTGTTAATCCTCAATCTTGATAGTATATTCTTCTTGTTGTATCTTTCACACACTTTCTAAATCAGCACCACGTTTGGACTAACGATCCACTTGTCACACAATCACATCATTAAATAATCAACTTTTTCAAAGCTTGCATGAACGTTGCATTAACACTACCATTTATGTATGAACAATTTAATTACAAATCATTTCTTGACATCAAAGACATCCCAACAAGGGGCAATCAAAGAGGAACTTGAACTTTCGTTGGTACTGGCCCGAATCAAGACTACCTTGAAATCCTTTTAGTTTGAGGGAAGACCCTCAACAGCTAAATCAGAGGCAAGACCCTCAATAACTCAATCATGGGTAAATTATCTCAACAACTTAATCAGGGGCACATTCCCACCATATTTAGACACTGGGGAAAATCATGTCATGGTGACTCCTAAAGCTTCCCCAATAAAATTCTTTTAAGTATCCAACAGACTGGGGCAAACAAAGCAAGAGACAAATCTTCTCTCTACTCTTAATCTAGACAAGAAGATCTTGTCACACACTAGCAAACATTCAGAGCAAAAGCAACCTTCTTGCGTCGATCAAGTCACTACGCTCATCAACAAGTTATCAAACTTGGAGCATCCAGATCCATCTTCTGACCATACATTATCGAAGATCGAGTGTCAGTGAATCGAGCCCTTCCACCCACCCAAAGTTCAATCATTATTGTCAACTACCAAAAGTCCACCATGATGGCATCTTTCATCAAATATATCCAATCACCTATGTGCATTTATACATGCATCAGCACATCATATGCATCATTATGCACCATCTACAATATACACATCATTTGTTTACATAAATGAATCAAAATTTTCATATCCCCATCATTTACATTTCTACTTACATCTTATTTGCATCGTATTTCCATCCAATATGGAGTACTATTTCAAAAAAACAAACATGCATACATGCATAAGTCAGGATCCAGGATCAATCACAAAGGTTCTAGGACAATCCTCAATAGATCCAGTGGGCGTTCCCCATAGAATTATTCTCTTCAACCTTTTATTGATAAAGTTATTCTCCTCAGAAAATCCAATGGGAATTCCCCATGGAATTGTTCTCTTCCACCTTTTGTTAATTTCCCCAAGAAATCTTATCCATTATACCAATCTTCCTCAACCAGTTTGTCCTTTATCATTTTGGTGACAGTTATTTATTCAGTTTTGTTCTTACCTCGGGAATTTACTATCACCCTTTTGGTGGTAGAGAAATATGTCGATTTTGTAAACCCTCATCCTTTTGGTGTTGGTGTCCATTAAAGTCGGGAATTTACTATCACCCTTTTTGTGGAAGCGAATTATTTTGTTTCAAGTTTACCTTCATCCTTTTAGTGTCGGGAATTTACTATCACCCATTTGGTGGTAGTGAATTATTTTGTAATCCTTCATCCTTTTGGTGTCGGGAGTTTACTATCACCCTTTTGGTGGTAGCAAATTATGTCATTAATCTTCATTGTCATCCTATTGGTGATGTCCATTATCCTTTTGGTATTGGAAATTCTTTGTCAGTAATGTCGTTACCCTCATCCTTTTGGTGTTGGTGATCTTTAAACTCGTTTATGTCTACTATTACCCATTTAGTGATAGCTATGCCATCCTTTTGGTGTCGGATATCAAGTTTAGTCTTACTATCATCCTTTTGATGGTAGCAAGCTATGTGTTCACTATTACCCCTTCGGTGATAGGTGTAACACGGTGGGAGAACTGACTTTAGTTATGTTGCGGATAGCAAGAGTCGCCACCGACTTTTATTTTATCCAAAAGGAAAGGCATAAAAGAACAGAAAAGACCTTTTAAAAGATTTTTGGGTCTGGGGGGTAGGTTATGTAAAGGGAAGGTGTTAGCACCCTTTACATCCATGGTTATCCATGGGCTCTTAGTTACTTAGCTCACTTTAAAATGTTTTTGAAATGTGAAGTGTGTGAATAAAAATTTTCTTCAGTGTTTTATAATGATCCATGTACGGATGCGTATAAACCTTTGTTTTGAAAATTTGTTTGAAATGTTTGAAGTGTTTGAAGTGTTTTGAAGAGTGAGTAAGTATCTAAGAGGAACCTACCCTAAGTTTAAGTCTTTTCTGTTCTTGAATCCTTTAAATGGTAAGACTATCCCTATTATTAAGGAATAGGTAGTCATTACCTTGGATGTGAGGGACATGTGAAGGGACATCTGTTATTTAGGCAACTGTGGGGTGTATAAGCAATTCGAAGGGACTTATCATCTTTATTCGAAAGGGACAATATCATTACGAAGGCAACATTCGAAGGGACTTGATCTTTTTATCTGTTTAGGGACTAGATGATGTGGAATGAGGGACTTTGCTTTATACACCCTACTTGACCTTTTTGTAATAGGCAACATGAGAGGTATCCTTATGGAAGTGATATGGCGATCAAAGATCGACTTACGTGTGTGAGTGTACAATTTTAATATTTATCTTTAAATTTAATGAGCTAAATTAATTTTAAACATACAAACATGTTACACTCCCTATTTTACTAACCATAGCATTTAAAAATAAATAATAAACATTATTACTAAAATATTACATCCAGGAGACAATTACATAATAATAATAATTAACAAATTTAATAAATAAGCAAAATAATAATAATAATATAATTGGGTTAGTAAGATAATAATAATAATAAATCACAATATAAATGAGGTTAGTAATAATAAAATATCATATAAACATAATTAATAATGTAAATAAAAATATTAGCATAATAATCAAAAGATCAATTTTTTATATGAATAATTATTTTTTAAGATTAATAAGAAAATATAAGCAATTATACTAATTATCATAAAGTTTTAAATTATTTACAAATTATAAAAAAAACATTAGGTTAATTATAAACATCTTATAAAAATAAATTATATTTACAAAAATTAATTTAACAAGTTTTAATTATTTTTAAGCATATATTGAAAATTATTTATATATAAGAATTAAGTTATAAACAAATTATATAATATATATACATGATTAAATAATAAATTAAAAATTAAAAAATATAATAGAATTAAATGTTAAATAGAAGAAAATTAGGGTTTGTGAAAATTATTAGGATTAATTAGGGTTTTTACAAAATATTTTAGGTTTTAGAAAATTAGGGTTTATATACATATTTTTTAGAATAATAAAATAACTATATATAATTTAACAATATTAATAATTTACAAAAAATAAATAAGTTTTTCCTTATAAAATTAAAATTAAAAGAATGAATTCTAAAATAATATGAATATCCTATTTATTTTATTATTAGGATTTGTTTTAATAGAAAATTAATTAAACAATCAAAATTAAAGAAAAGAATGAAAAAATAAAACCTGCTTGGGCTGGGATTTGAACCCAGTCCCTAAGCTTTCCACACTCAGGACTAGCCTTCCATCCACTGGGCCATGCGCGCGCTGGCGTTAGAAGCAGGGGACTAATCCCTTTTGTTCACAACCTGGAAAAAATCATGAAAAAACAATACAAAACAAATACACAAAAGGCCTGGGGGAGATTCGAACCCAGGACCTTTATACAATACACAAACGCATTTACCATTCCAGCCGGGAGGGCGCATCTGTTAGCATATTCATCACAATACATAATATATTAAGTATGACAATTAAAATAGAAAAATAAGAAAAACCACTGCAGCCAGGATTCGAACCAGGGTCCTCAAACAATACACACGCACCCCTTTACCACCAGACCAACTGCTGGTTGGTGATTATAACTGAAACAAATAATATAAAAAATAAGTCCAAAATTCAAATTTCCAGAACGCGCGAAACTTCATCTCCTAGCTCCAGACCTGCGCTTATTGCTGCGAATTCACCTATGGAGTTTCCTGCGAATTTTCAAATACAGGAACCTACGAAAATTGGATTACCATCAAAACAGTACAATTTTTACAAATTGATTAGTGAAACATGATCCTCACAGTCTATACAATCACACCATGTCCTTTAAATTCATTTAAATTCAGTGGATCATGAAATCCCAAATTCGAAGGTGAAACCCTAACTATGGCACTTTCTTGTTCCTGCACTTAAACTTCAATCAAATGGTCCAGAAACATTCTAAACATCCAAACAAACAATAATATAAGATCAAACCATGTTTATAATGCATAAATATCCAGAATCGAAAATTGAGAAAAACCAAAAGAAACAAATTCGGTTTGGGCAATTCAGGATGTTTTGAATGCAATGAATGATTGGGATTGCATCAGAGATGTTCAAGGAACATGTTTGAACCTTTAGAATGCTTTGATATCACTTCTAACCAAGAATCCAAATTATGAGTTTTTGGTGAATTTTTGAAGATTGAAACTTACTCTTGAGGCCAGAAATTCGTCCTTTGTGCATTAGGTTATGTTGTGTACTTATAGTAGAGTCCAATTAGGTCAAGAGACTTGATTGTTGTGTGAATTATTTGATTGAAAAAGATTGAAAAAGATTAAGACTTAAAATTCAAATATTTGTGAATTCAACCTTTCTATTTCAAGCCAATCTTAATAATTCTTATATCAATTTGATCCAAATCATCTTTATGACTTTCTAGAAACAATATCCCATTTAAATATTTGACTTTTCTATTTTATTTTAATTTAAAATGATTTTAGATGAATAAAATCAAAATAAATAAAATAAAATAATAAAAAATCTGAAAATTTGAGGGTTGGGTCGTGCATGAAGTGTTTGTATGGATTGGATCATTATATGGCAAGCCCATTTAGAAAAAATTGGTTTTAAAACTCCATTTTCTTCATAAACCGACAAAAAATTTCCCAACTTTGCAAGGGAACACATCCTTCAATTTTAATGATATGAGGGTGTTCTTGGATATTTTGGAAAGCTTGAAGAGTCCTCTAACCAACCCCATTGGTTTCATGTCCATATCATTTACCATTCTCAAGTTATGCCCTTTTGAAGTTGTTGACTTTTTGTTGACTTTCAAAAGGACCTATAATGTCTTAGCTCATACCTTCCAAATGAAGCATTTTTGGGCTTGGCTTGTTAGACACAAAGTTGTAGAGAATTCAATTTCCTTCAAAATGAGCTTTGGATGGGAAAAATGTGATGAAGCATGTGAAAGTTATGTCTGGTCAAAGTTCAGTTGACTTTTCCTGAGGAAACCTTAATTTAGAAACCTCTGATTCTTGATGATCTGAAATCTCCTTGATGAATCATGATCAACCCTTGATCAAATGATGAATTTTACTTCATATACTTGATGTTGGCAAAAAAAATCATGAAGTTTGACTTTGGTTTGACCACAGTTGACCTCAGTTTGACTTTTTAACTGCTTTGACTGGTTTTGACTTATCTGATCATTTGATTGAGCAAACCTTTGAGAAAAGTCTTGAAACTTGTCATGGGGATTCTTAAACACATATAAGATGTTATGAAGCTCACTTGAAGTCTTGGACATTCATTTAGCCTGATTAAAGTCAAAACCCTAGTTTTGGATGCACTGCTTAGGAAAATACCTTGCTTGAGGGAATTGTCAAATCTTCTGACCAATTGTGAACTTTGTGAACCTTGTGAACCTCATGAAAGGTCTTGTGAACCTTGTGAACCTCATAAAAGGTCTTGTGAACCTTGTGAACCTCATGAAAGTGTCTTGTAAACTTCATGAACCTCATGAAAGGTCTTGTGAATCTTGTGAACCTTGTGAACCTCATAAAGTGTCTTGTAAACTTCATGAACCTCATGAAAGGTCTTGTGAACCTTGTGAACCTTCTTAGTACACAAATTCTTGTATTGTGAGGGCAAATTTTGGGGTGCAACAGCTGCCCCTGTTCAATTTTCTGAAACCTGAGGGGTTAGATTGGTATATATGCCAGTCGTGACCTGGAAGGTTGAAGGGGATTGAACACAAAAGCCCAAAAATTTGTACTCACCAGTGCGTAGAGTGATACTGATGACTAGTTGAATATGCTTGAGTGGGATTAAAGATGCCACTTGGAGAAAAATTCTTCAGGTACATTTCTTAGAGGATAAAGCAATCCAAAATATGAAGATATAATGATAGCTTTCAGGAAGATAAACAACATCCTGAGGTAATGGTGATAGCTTTCAGGAAGATAAACAACGTCCCGAGGAAATGATATGCTTTCAGAAGGATAAACAACGTTCTGAGGTATAAGTATAACTTTTGGGAGGATAAACAACGTCCCGAGGAAATGATATGCTTTCAGAAGGATAAACAACGTCCTGAGGGAACGATATGCTTTCAGGAGGATAAACAACGTCTTGAGGTATGATGATAGCTTTCAGGAAGATAAACAACATCCCGAGGTAGTGGTAATAGCTTTCAGGAAGATAAACAACGTCCCGAGGTAGTGGTAATAGCTTTCAGGAAGATAAACAACGTCCCGAGGTAGTGGTATGCTTTCAGAAGGATAAACAACGTTCTGAGGAGATGATATGCTTTCAGGAGGATAAACAACGTCCTGAGGAAATGATAACTTTTGGGAAGATAAACAACGGCCCAATAGTCACAAGTTGTTGACGAAGTCTGTCTGCTGGAGAATTAATCAGAAAAACAAGATTATAACATTCTGTATAATAATATTAGTTTATGCATTATGTATGCATGTATAATATGATGCACTTAGGTAATGTATTATGTATCTAGGTATATGTATGTTATGATGTAAATGATGTATGTATGTATCAAGTAGCTCGAAGCGTCTGGATGTCTTCGTATAACAACTGCTGGCCAGGGAAAATAAATCCCGATTCGTTGCTGGAGAATATGAGGAACTCGTTCCCGTCTTGTTTGATAATATAGTATATATAACCTCCCGCCTTCGTTTGATAGTAGGGTATACATAACCTCCCGTCTTCGTTCGATATTAGGGTATACATAACCTCCCGTCTTCGTTCGATATTAGGGTATACATAACCTCCCGTCTTCGTTCGATATTAGGGTATACATAACCTCCCGTCTTCGTTCGATATTAGGGTATACATAACCTCCCGTCTTCGTTCGTCGTACTCTTATTGGAAGAGTAAATTCCCGACTATCCGTATGAGGATAAAAGAGATGGATATAAATTCCAGGGGAGATGTAACTTGAAGTACTTATGAAGATGGATTTGCCCTACTGGGGATTTGTAGCTGTCTTGTGAGGATGACCCGGCGAAGCTTCGTTGAAATCCTTCCCTCGTTCGTCCTTAGTAAATACTATTACTGCATGTTCATGCATTTCTGGTAAACATCAATCATGCTAAGCATTTATGCATTTCTGGTAAACATCAATCATATTCAAAAGCATACATACATTCAAACACAACCAATGGACGTTTCACTTATGTAAATAGGGTAAAAGTAAATCTGGATTCAAAGATAGAACTTTATTTATATCAAAAAGTGACCTATACATAGGTAGGTTTGTACAAGGAGACAGAAATCCTAGTAAGAGGAATTTGTCATAAAGTTTTTGTAAAACAAAGAAATCAGCTATGTGGGAAACAATCCTATTGAGTTTCAATTCTACTATTGCCATTATCTTCAAGTATCTCATCTTCTACTGTCGAGACGGAAACGATTGAATTGAGCTTTATCTATTCGAGCTTGAGTAAGTAGTACAACTGGTTGTAGTTTCATGGGTGATCCAAACGAGACATAGTCATACGCTTTAATCCCTAACTTTTGCCTGGATTGCTGTAACACCCTTCTAAACCCAGCGGAAAATATATAAATAATCAGAGTAATTATCATGCATATCAAAGAAGGATGTCACACATAATTCAAAATATCACACATACACCTGTCATGCTCAATAACACTTGAAATAAATTCATGCTTTCATATACTTTCACATTAACATGTAGCAGCGGATCACTTTCATTAAGAATCTCATGACATTCAAGTCTCAAATAAACTTCATTCATTAAATCAACTTGGGCATAAAAGCCACTCCACCATAAAATTCAAATTCTATTAATATATTAGATAGAGTATACAATTGTATCTCTTAAGACATGAATCAAACATTCCCAGTGTTACATGATCAGAGCACGACTCAACCCAAAATAAATATGAACCTAAAATAGGTTACTCCATCAGCTACTCTCTTGCTAGAAGCAACTCTAATCTTCAGTACCTGAGCGATGTCGTATAAAACATCATTCCAACAGAAGGGTGAGAATTCACATAATTACTGAAATCATAAGATAATATATAATTTAAGGTGTACAAGCATAATCACAATTATTCTCACACTTCGAAAGTTTCATCAACATAATATCACTCCAGTAGTCATACTATTAACAAGTACATACTCATAAATCCATAATTCAACAATTCAACAATTCACATAACACATATAATCTCACATTGTAACCATAGACACAATAAGACTCACTGCAAGACTCAAATACAACTCATGCATGTGGTACCAATCTCTTATTATCATTTTTCGGTTTTTACATTTAAACCGGGTCCGTCCTCTAGACCGATAACAAACCAAAAACCCGTCCTCTAAGCTTTCAAACCCGTCCTCTAGGTTTGGGACAAGTAACTAGCTCCCACGGAACTAGCAAACATTGCCTCTTGACACAAATGATGCATGCGCAATTTTAACAACCATATGCAATTAAGACCATTCTTTCATCTTAATATTCACACATATCTCAATAATTCGTCACACTTGAATTACCACACAATTGCACATACAATCACATTTTTTAAATCACAAGATTCATGATTTCAATATCGCTACCACACTTAGCAAATAACACGCAATTGTCAACACAATCTAATCTCAATTCGCAACCACTCAATACCTATTAAATATAGAATAATTGATCTATCAAATTAATCACAAAATAATCATCAAATTAATCTCCAATTTAATCTCTAAATTAATCTCTAATTTAATCTTTAAATTAATCATCAAAATAATCATCAAGATAATATTCTTAATAAAATAAATTCTAATAATGTTTTAATTAAGAAATACTAAATCAACCCATTACATATTTTTATAATTAATTTCAGATATCACACTTCTATTATGTATACTTCAGGATTTAAATTAATATCATCTCATCTCTATTCTTTAACCATTACTGTTACAGTATTTTTAATTATATAAGAATCACTTTTCTAAATTCTCTATATGTATTATTAAATTTTATTTATAAGAGAAATGTGTGTTGTTACAGGATATCATTAAAAAGGCAAGGCAATAGAATATACATATATCACTACTTATTTCATTCTAATTAATATTCATCTATAATTAAATCACATTATAATGATATATAACACTCCTAGTATACTAGGCACTACTTATTGCTCCTCTATGTCCATGACATTTGCGCTGAAATTTGACACAAATACATCTTATCGCATTTCTCCTCTAATTGCAAGTGCCACTAACCAATCTTATTATATATATACATATTCCAAAGGGCTAGGCTATCAGTAAAAGCATATAGATAAGTCTCATGTGGTTACATCATCATTATCATATATACCATGATTTAATTCCATACTTCACATCATCACCTTACTTTCTCTGTTTTCCCAAACACCTACTTGAAAATATCTTGTTTTTAACTTATAATTCCATATATTGATTTTCAAGCATTTCCATAGGGTAAAATAATCAAAAGAAATTAACTCAAAGGATGGAAGTATATCATGTGTAACCCTCGTCAACATCATACAAAATTCATGTGATATAGGAGACAAAGTCATCACTTAATTCATACCTAAAGACACCCATGTGCTACAGAAACAAAGTATATGTATATTCCATCGCCCAAATACTCATGTTCGTCATAAAGGGATTTTTCGCTACTGTTTATCTCAAAAAAAATATGAAACTTCCATCAATTAATTCCTCCCAATTGCAATGGGTCTCAATAATATACCATAACACAAATTCAATCAAACTTACTCAATTAATACAATCAATCCAAATATTTTTAGTAAAACCTAAAAGTTTTGAATTCAAGGAAAATTGAGATTTTTCCCTAACCATATTTCTACCCACTCTATATTATCCAACAACCCCAAATAATTTAATGAAAACCCACCCTTACCTTGGATTTTCTTGAGCTCTCTAACTTGTTCTTGAGCTTTCTTCCCTTCTTCTTCTCCTAGCCTCTTCTCTATTTTCTACTCTTTCTATTCTTTCCCTCTTTTATTAAACCCTAACCTAACTTTTCTCATAATCATTTTATTCTCTTATTGGACTTCCAATCCACTCATTCACTTACTAATCACACACCCACTATTGGTCCAACCAATATTCTTACTAATTTTATTTAATTCCACCCAATAACATAAATTAATTAAATCAATTAATTCCAATAAATCAAATAAATCAATTAATTTAATTATATCAATTATTTCAAATAAAATAACTAATTCAATTAATTAAATTAAATCACATTATTCAATTAAATTAATTATTTCAAATGAACTCAATAAGTCAATTAGATCAAACAAGTCAAATAATTCAATTAGGCACACAATCACACAATTATGTAATTAATATAAATAAATAAATAATTACTAAAATCGGGATGTTACAACTCTCCCCCACTTAAAGATTTTCGCCCTCGAAAATTACCTCAAATGAATAACTCGGGATAAGACTCCTTCATCTGACTCTCAAGTTCCCAAGTCACATTTCCACCACTTGGTCCTCCCCAAACGACCTTCACCAAAGCAATCTCTTTACCTCGAAGTTTCTTCAACTCCCGATCTTCTATCCGCATAGGTGATGTCTCAACAGTCAGATTATCTCTCACCTGTACATCATCTACTTGGACTATATGAGACGGATCCGCAATGTATTTCCTCAACTGAGATACATGGAACACGTCATGGAGATTAGCAAGCGACGGCGGCAAAGCAATCCGATAGGCTACCTCTCCTATCCTCTGCAATATCTGATAAGGACCAATAAAACGTGGTGTCAACTTTCGTGACTTCAACGCCTTACCAACACCAGTTGTTGGAGTAACTCGAAGGAACACGTGATCTCCCTCTTGGAACTCAAGTTCTTTCCTCCTCTTGTCATGATAACTCTTTTGACGACTTTGAGAAATCTTCATCTTCTCCTGAATCATCTTAATCTTATCTGTAGTTTGTTGAACTATCTCAGGTCCAACCACCGCACTCTCTCCAGCCTCATACCAACATAATGGAGTCCTACACTTCCTACCATACAATGCTTCAAACGGTGCCATACCAATACTCGAATGGAAACTGTTATTGTAAGTAAACTCAATCAAAGATAAGTAGTTATCCCAAGTTCCTCCCTTTTCCAAAACACAAGCTCTCAAAAGATCCTCAAGTGATTGAATCGTCCTCTCCGTCTGACCATCCGTCTGCGGATGATAAGCAGAACTCAAACGCAACTTAGTACCCAAAGCACTTTGTAAACTCTCCCAAAATCTTGATGTGAACCTTGGATCTCTATCTGATACAATGCTAGACGGAATACCATGCAAACTGACAATCCTCTCGATATACAACTTTGCTAACTTCTCCAACGGGTAATCCATCCTTATCGGAATAAAGTGAGCAGATTTCGTCAACCTGTCCACAATAACCCAAATAGCCTCAAAATTACTCGGCGTCCTAGGTAAACCAGATACAAAATCCATAGATATGCTATCCCATTTCCACTCAGGAATAGTTAATGGTTTCATTAAACCCGACGGTTTCTGATGCTCAATCTTTGACTTCTGACAAGTCAAACAAGAATACACAAACTCAGCAATATCCTTCTTCATACAAGGCCACCAAAACACCTTTCGCAAATCTTGATACATCTTAGTCGCACCCGGATGAATACTCAATCCACTACGATGACCTTCTTCAAGAATACTTTTCTTCAATTCTGCAATATCCGGAACACAAACTCGATCACGACACTTCATGATACCATTCACATCAATCCGGAAATCACCTGCTCGGCCTTGATTGATCAAAGTTAATCGATCTACCAAACCTAAATCATATTTCTGACCTTCTCGAATATCTTCAAGAATACCACTTGTAAGCTTCAACATACCAAGTTTAACTCCATAAGAAGTCTCCTCACAAACCAAACTCATGTCTTGAAATTGCTCAATCATTTCCAATTCTCTAACCATCATCATCGACATATGCAAAGACTTCCGACTCAATGCATCAGCTACCACGTTTGCTTTACCCGGATGGTAATTCAAACCAAAATCATAATCCTTCAGAAGTTCCAACCATCTTCTTTGCCTTGCATTCAATTCTTTCTGATCAAAGAGATACTTCAAACTCTTATGATCACTAAAGACCTCAAATCTCGATCCAAACAAATAATGCCTCCAAAGCTTCAACACAAACACAACAGCGGCCAACTCTAAGTCATGCGTCGGATAATTCCTCTCATGAACTTTAAGTTGCCTTGAAGCATAAGCTACAACTTGCTGATTTTGCATCAATACACCTCCCAAACCCATTAATGAAGCATCACAATACACAACAAACGGTTCGGCCGGATTCGGCAAAATCAAAACAGGAGCTGTCGTCAATCTTCTCTTAAGCTCTTGGAAACTTTCTTCACACTTCGTATCCCAAACAAAAGCTTGACCCTTTCTAGTCAACTGCGTCAATGGCAAAGACAACTTAGAGAATCCTTCAATAAATTTCCGATAATAACCTGCCAATCCAAGAAAACTTCGAATCTCCAAAACTGATTTTGGGACTTCCCATTGCGATACAGCTTCAACCTTCGACGGATCAACTGCAATTCCTTTACTTGAAATCACATGACCGAGGAAACTCACTTTCTTCAACCAAAACTCGCACTTAGAAAGTTTAGCATATAATTGTTTCTCCTTCAACACAGATAACACAATCTTTAGATGTTCAACATGATCCTCTTCACTCTTGGAATGAATCAAAATATCATCAATGAATACAACCACAAACTTGTCCAAATACGGATGGAAAATCCTATTCATGTACTCCATAAATACACCCGGTGCATTAGTTACACCAAATGGCATCACAGAATACTCATAATGACCATACCTCGTCCGAAAAGCAGTTTTCTGAATATCTTCAGCTTTCACACGAATCTGATGATACCCAGATCTCAAATCAATCTTACTGAACACACTTGCACCAACCAACTGATCCATTAAATCATCAATTCTCGGAAGTGGATACTTATTTTTGATAGTCACTTTGTTCAATTGTCGGTAATCCACACAAAGCCTCATAGTTCCTTCTTTCTTCTTAACCAACAAAACAGGTGCACCCCATGGTGATACACTCGGACGAATAAACCTCTTATCAAGTAGGTCTTCGAGTTGACTCTTCAACTCTTTCAACTCCGATGCGGACATACGATATGGAGCCATCGATACCGGACTAGTTCCAGGAACTAAGTCGATCGTAAACTCCACCTCGCGTTCCGGCGGTAAATCACTTATCTCATCAGGAAAAACTTCTAGAAAATCACAAACAATTGGCAAATCACCAACTGCTCCATTTTCCTCAATACTCAAAGTTGCCAGCAACATAAACATCTCGGCACCATCTTGCACTAACTCATTCACTTGCTTGGCAGACATAAATAAGTCTCCTTCGTCCTCAGGTTTAAGAAAAACAACTGACTTATCAAAACAATTAATATAGACATGGTTGAACTCCAACCAATTCATTCCAAGAATAACATCAAGTTGATCTAACTTAAGACACACTAAATCAACGCCAAAGTCTTTACCAAAAATACTCAACGGGCAATTCAAACACACATATGGGGTAGTTACTGAACCCATAGCAGGAGTATCAATAACCATACTGCTACCCATAACAGACAACTCAAGATTCAATCTTTTAACACAATCCAAAGAAATAAAAGAATGTGTAGCTCCAGTATCAATTATAGCTATCAAAGGTATACCATTAATGAAGCACGTACCTCTGATCAATCGATCTTCACTAGTCGTCTCAGATCCAGACAGAGCAAACACTTTCCCTTTCGTTTGAGCCTTCTTTGGTTTGTCACACTTGGTACTAATGTGCCCTTGCTCACCACAATTGTAGCAAGTCACACTCGCACCACTCCTGCACTCTAAAGCCTTGTGGCCAGGCTTGCCACACTTGAAACATTTCTTCTCAACACTTGTGCATTCAGAAGCACGATGTCCTTCAACACCACATTGATAACACCTCACTGGAGTGGAAGCTCCTCCCCCACTCAACTTCTTTCCATAACTAGCTTTTTGCTTCCCTTTGTCACCAGATGTCACATACGGTTTCCCTCTGAATTGGCCTTTTCCTTTCTTATCACCCATACTTTTGTAGTGAGCTGATCGAGCCCTACTATCTTCATCATAGATCCTACTTTTGTTCACCAACTCAGAATATCGCCTAATCTCTTGATAACCAATGGCTTGCTTGATTTCAGGTCTCAAACCATTCACATACTTAAGACATTTAGATCCCTCCGCATTAGTAGTGTTGTAGTGAGGACAAAACTGAATCAACTCTTCAAATCTTGCTGCATACTCAGCCACAGTTAAGTTACCTTGCTTCAATTCAAGAAACTCAATTTCCTTCTTTCCACGTACATCTTCCGTAAAGTACTTCTCCAGAAACGACTCTCTAAAAATAGCCCAAGTAATTTCAACTTCGTCTTCTTCAAATCTTCGACGAGTGTTACCCCACCAGTGCTCAGCTTCCTTCTCAAGCATGTGGGTGCCAAACTGCACCTTCTGCGCATCTGAACAACTCATAACTCGAAATATCTTTTCAATTGCATCCAACCATTCTTGTGCTTTGTCGGGTTCATGCCTTCCCATGAACTTTGGTGGGTTGTTCCTCTGAAACTTTCCCAAAGCACGAAACTCATCATCATTGTTGTTCACAGCATTCACATTGACTTGAGGAATCTGCCCAATCGCTCCAGCCAACAATGTCAAAGCTTCAGCAAGTGCTCTATCATTCCTACCTGCAGCCATTGTTCTTGATTCCACAATAAAATCCTCATTAGAACAACAATACCGATACTGGAACACAAAATAAACACACAGACAACTTGGTCAACTGACCGACTTTGCTCTGATACCACTAATGTAACACCCTTCTAAACCCCGCGGAAAATATATAAATAATCAGAGTAATTATCATGCATATCAAAGAAGGATGTCACACATAATTCAAAATATCACACATACACCTGTCATGCTCAATAACACTTGAAATAAATTCATGCTTTCATATACTTTCACATTAACATGTAGCAGCGGATCACTTTCATTAAGAATCTCATGACATTCAAGTCTCAAATAAACTTCATTCATTAAATCAACTTGGGCATAAAAGCCACTCCACCATAAAATTCAAATTCAATTAATATATTAGATAGAGTATACAATTGTATCTCTTAAGACATGAATCAAACATTCCCAGTGTTACATGATCAGAGCACGACTCAACCCAAAATAAATATGAACCTAAAATAGGTTACTCCATCAGCTACTCTCTTGCTAGAAGCAACTCTAATCTTCAGTACCTGAGCGATGCCGTATAAAACATCATTCCAACAGAAGGGTGAGAATTCACATAATTACTGAAATCATAAGATAATATATAATTTAAGGTGTACAAGCATAATCACAATTATTCTCACACTTCGAAAGTTTCATCAACATAATATCACTCCAGTAGTCATACTATTAACAAGTACATACTCATAAATCCATAATTCAACAATTCAACAATTCACATAACACATATAATCTCACATTGTAACCATAGACACAATAAGACTCACTGCAAGACTCAAATACAACTCATGCATGTGGTACCAATCTCTTATTATCATTTTTCGGTTTTTACATTTAAACCGGGTCCGTCCTCTAGACCGATAACAAACCAAAAACCCGTCCTCTAAGCTTTCAAACCCGTCCTCTAGGTTTGGGACAAGTAACTAGCTCCCACGGAACTAGCAAACATTGCCTCTTGACACAAATGATGCATGCGCAATTTTAACAACCATATGCAATTAAGACCATTCTTTCATCTTAATATTCACACATATCTCAATAATTCGTCACACTTGAATTACCACACAATTGCACATACAATCACATTTTTTAAATCACAAGATTCATGATTTCAATATCGCTACCACACTTAGCAAATAACACGCAATTGTCAACACAATCTAATCTCAATTCGCAACCACTCAATACCTATTAAATATAGAATAATTGATCTATCAAATTAATCACAAAATAATCATCAAATTAATCTCCAATTTAATCTCTAAATTAATCTCTAATTTAATCTTTAAATTAATCATCAAAATAATCATCAAGATAATATTCTTAATAAAATAAATTCTAATAATGTTTTAATTAAGAAATACTAAATCAACCCATTACATATTTTTATAATTAATTTCAGATATCACACTTCTATTATGTATACTTCAGGATTTAAATTAATATCATCTCATCTCTATTCTTTAACCATTACTGTTACAGTATTTTTAATTATATAAGAATCACTTTTCTAAATTCTCTATATGTATTATTAAATTTTATTTATAAGAGAAATGTGTGTTGTTACAGGATATCATTAAAAAGGCAAGGCAATAGAATATACATATATCACTACTTATTTCATTCTAATTAATATTCATCTATAATTAAATAACATTATAATGATATATAACACTCCTAGTATACTAGGCACTACTTATTGCTCCTCTATGTCCATGACATTTGCGCTGAAATTTGACACAAATACATCTTATCGCATTTCTCCTCTAATTGCAAGTGCCACTAACCAATCTTATTATATATATACATATTCCAAAGGGCTAGGCTATCAGTAAAAGCATATAGATAAGTCTCATGTGGTTACATCATCATTATCATATAAACCATGATTTAATTCCATACTTCACATCATCACCTTACTTTCTCTGTTTTCCCAAACACCTACTTGAAAATATCTTGTTTTTAACTTATAATTCCATATATTGATTTTCAAGCATTTCCATAGGGTAAAATAATCAAAAGAAATTAACTCAAAGGATGGAAGTATATCATGTGTAACCCTCGTCAACATCATACAAAATTCATGTGATATAGGAGACAAAGTCATCACTTAATTCATACCTAAAGACACCCATGTGCTACAGAAACAAAGTATATATATATTCCATCGCCCAAATACTCATGTTCGTCATAAAGGGATTTTTCGCTACTGTTTATCTCAAAAAAAATATGAAACTTCCATCAATTAATTCCTCCCAATTGCAATGGGTCTCAATAATATACCATAACACAAATTCAATCAAACTTACTCAATTAATACAATCAATCCAAATATTTTTAGTAAAACCTAAAAGTTTTGAATTCAAGGAAAATTGAGATTTTTCCCTAACCATATTTCTATCCACTCTATATTATCCAACAACCCCAAATAATTTAATGAAAACCCACCCTTACCTTGGATTTTCTTGAGCTCTCTAACTTGTTCTTGAGCTTTCTTCCCTTCTTCTTCTCCTAGCCTCTTCTCTATTTTCTACTCTTTCTATTCTTTCCCTCTTTTATTAAACCCTAACCTAACTTTTCTCATAATCATTTTATTCTCTTATTGGACTTCCAATCCACTCATTCACTTACTAATCACACACCCACTATTGGTCCAACCAATATTCTTACTAATTTTATTTAATTCCACCCAATAACATAAATTAATTAAATCAATTAATTCCAATAAATCAAATAAATCAATTAATTTAATTATATCAATTATTTCAAATAAAATAACTAATTCAATTAATTAAATTAAATCACATTATTCAATTAAATTAATTATTTCAAATGAACTCAATAAGTCAATTAGATCAAACAAGTCAAATAATTCAATTAGGCACACAATCACACAATTATGTAATTAATATAAATAAATAAATAATTACTAAAATCGGGATGTTACAACTCTCCCCCACTTAAAGATTTTCGCCCTCGAAAATTACCTCAAATGAATAACTCGGGATAAGACTCCTTCATCTGACTCTCAAGTTCCCAAGTCACATTTCCACCACTTGGTCCTCCCCAAATGACCTTCACCAAAGCAATCTCTTTACCTCGAAGTTTCTTCAACTCCCGATCTGCATAGGTGATGTCTCAACAGTCAGATTATCTCTCACCTGTACATCATCTACTTGGACTATATGAGACGGATCCGCAATGTATTTCCTCAACTGAGATACATGGAACACGTCATGGAGATTAGCAAGCGACGGCGGCAAAGCAATCCGATAGGCTACCTCTCCTATCCTCTGCAATATCTGATAAGGACCAATAAAACGCGGTGTCAACTTTCGTGACTTCAACGCCTTACCAACACCAGTTGTTGGAGTAACTCGAAGGAACACGTGATCTCCCTCTTGGAACTCAAGTGCTTTCCTCCTCTTGTCATGATAACTCTTTTGACGACTTTGAGAAATCTTCATCTTCTCCTGAATCATCTTAATCTTATCTGTAGTTTGTTGAACTATCTCAGGTCCAACCACCGCACTCTCTCCAGCCTCATACCAACATAATGGAGTCCTACACTTCCTACCATACAATGCTTCAAACGGTGCCATACCAATACTCGAATGGAAACTGTTATTGTAAGTAAACTCAATCAAAGATAAGTAGTTATCCCAAGTTCCTCCCTTTTCCAAAACACAAGCTCTCAAAAGATCCTCAAGTGATTGAATCGTCCTCTCCGTCTGACCATCCGTCTGCGGATGATAAGCAGAAATCAAACGCAACTTAGTACCCAAAGCACTTTGTAAACTCTCCCAAAATCTTGATGTGAACCTTGGATCTCTATCTGATACAATGCTAGACGGAATACCATGCAAACTGACAATCCTCTCGATATACAACTTTGCTAACTTCTCCAACGGGTAATCCATCCTTATCGGAATAAAGTGAGCAGATTTCGTCAACCTGTCCACAATAACCCAAATAGCCTCAAAATTACTCGGCGTCCTAGGTAAACCAGATACAAAATCCATAGATATGCTATCCCATTTCCACTCAGGAATAGTTAATGGTTTCATTAAACCCGACGGTTTCTGATGCTCAATCTTTGACTTCTGACAAGTCAAACAAGAATACACAAACTCAGCAATATCCTTCTTCATACAAGGCCACCAAAACACCTTTCGCAAATCTTGATACATCTTAGTCGCACCCGGATGAATACTCAATCCACTACGATGACCTTCTTCAAGAATACTTTTCTTCAATTCTGCAATATCCGGAACACAAACTCGATCACGACACTTCATGATACCATTCACATCAATCCGGAAATCACCTGCTCGGCCTTGATTGATCAAAGTTAATCGATCTACCAAACCTAAATCATATTTCTGACCTTCTCGAATATCTTCAAGAATACCACTTGTAAGCTTCAACATACCAAGTTTAACTCCATAAGAAGTCTCCTCACAAACCAAACTCATGTCTCGAAATTGCTCAATCATTTCCAATTCTCTAACCATCATCATCGACATATGCAAAGACTTCCGACTCAATGCATCAGCTACCACGTTTGCTTTACCCGGATGGTAATTCAAACCAAAATCATAATCCTTCAGAAGTTCCAACCATCTTCTTTGCCTTGCATTCAATTCTTTCTGATCAAAGAGATACTTCAAACTCTTATGATCACTAAAGACCTCAAATCTCGATCCAAACAAATAATGCCTCCAAAGCTTCAACACAAACACAACAGCGGCCAACTCTAAGTCATGCGTCGGATAATTCCTCTCATGAACTTTAAGTTGCCTTGAAGCATAAGCTACAACTTGCTGATTTTGCATCAATACACCTCCCAAACCCATTAATGAAGCATCACAATACACAACAAACGGTTCGGCCGGATTCGGTAAAATCAAAACAGGAGCTGTCGTCAATCTTCTCTTAAGCTCTTGGAAACTTTCTTCACACTTCGTATCCCAAACAAAAGCTTGACCCTTTCTAGTCAACTGCGTCAATGGCAAAGACAACTTAGAGAATCCTTCAATAAATTTCCGATAATAACCTGCCAATCCAAGAAAACTTCGAATCTCCAAAACTGATTTTGGGACTTCCCATTGCGATACAGCTTCAACCTTCGACGGATCAACTGCAATTCCTTTACTTGAAATCACATGACCGAGGAAACTCACTTTCTTCAACCAAAACTCGCACTTAGAAAGTTTAGCATATAATTGTTTCTCCTTCAACACAGATAACACAATCTTTAGATGTTCAACATGATCCTCTTCACTCTTGGAATAAATCAAAATATCATCAATGAATACAACCACAAACTTGTCCAAATACGGATGGAAAATCCTATTCATGTACTCCATAAATACACCCGGTGCATTAGTTACACCAAATGGCATCACAGAATACTCATAATGACCATACCTCGTCCGAAAAGCAGTTTTCTGAATATCTTCAGCTTTCACACGAATCTGATGATACCCAGATATCAAATCAATCTTACTGAACACACTTGCACCAACCAACTGATCCATTAAATCATCAATTCTCGGAAGTGGATACTTATTTTTGATAGTCACTTTGTTCAATTGTCGGTAATCCACACAAAGCCTCATAGTTCCTTCTTTCTTCTTAACCAACAAAACAGGTGCACCCCATGGTGATACACTCGGACGAATAAACCTCTTATCAAGTAGGTCTTCGAGTTGACTCTTCAACTCTTTCAACTCCGATGCGGACATACGATATGGAGCCATCGATACCGGACTAGTTCCAGGAACTAAGTCGATCGTAAACTCCACCTCGCGTTCCGGCGGTAAATCACTTATCTCATCAGGAAAAACTTCTGGAAAATCACAAACAATTGGCAAATCACCAACTGCTCCACTTTCCTCAATACTCAAAGTTGCCAGCAACATAAACATCTCGGCACCATCTTGCACTAACTCATTCACTTGCTTGGCAGACATAAATAAGTCTCCTTCGTCCTCAGGTTTAAGAAAAACAACTGACTTATCAAAACAATTAATATAGACATGGTTGAACTCCAACCAATTTATGCCAAGAATAACATCAAGTTTATCTAACTTAAGACACACTAAATCAACGCCAAAGTCTTTACCAAAAATACTCAACGGGCAATTCAAACACACATATGGGGTAGTTACTGAACCCATAGCAGGAGTATCAATAACCATACTGCTACCCATAACAGACAACTCAAGATTCAATCTTTTAACACAATCCAAAGAAATAAAAGAATGTGTAGCTCCAGTATCAATTATAGCTATCAAAGGTATACCATTAATGAAGCACGTACCTCTGATCAATCGATCTTCACTAGTCGTCTCAGATCCAGACAGAGCAAACACTTTCCCTTTCGTTTGAGCCTTCTTTGGTTTGTCACACTTGGTACTAATGTGCCCTTGCTCACCACAATTGTAGCAAGTCACACTCGCACCACTCCTGCACTCTAAAGCCTTGTGGCTAGGCTTGCCACACTTGAAACATTTCTTCTCAACACTTGTGCATTCAGAAGCACGATGTCCTTCAACACCACATTGATAACACCTAACTGGAGTGGAAGCTCCTCCCCCACTCAACTTCTTTCCATAACTAGCTTTTTGCTTCCCTTTGTCACCAGATGTCACATACGGTTTCCCTCTGAATTGGCCTTTTCCTTTCTTATCACCCATACTTTTGTAGTGAGCTGATCGAGCCCTACTATCTTCATCATAGATCCTACTTTTGTTCACCAACTCAGAATATCGCCTAATCTCTTGATAACCAATGGCTTGCTTGATTTCAGGTCTCAAACCATTCACATACTTAAGACATTTAGATCCCTCCGCATTAGTAGTGTTGTAGTGAGGACAAAACTGAATCAACTCTTCAAATCTTGCTGCATACTCAGCCACAGTTAAGTTACCTTGCTTCAATTCAAGAAACTCAATTTCCTTCTTTCCACGTACATCTTTCGGAAAATACTTCTCCAGAAACGACTCTCTAAAAATAGCCCAAGTAATTTCAACTTCGTCTTCTTCAAATCTTCGACGAGTGTTACCCCACCAGTGCTCAGCTTCCTTCTCAAGCATGTGGGTGCCAAACTGCACCTTCTGCGCATCTGAACAACTCATAACTCGAAATATCTTTTCAATTGAATCCAACCATTCTTGTGCTTTGTCGGGTTCATGCCTTCCCATGAACTTTGGTGGGTTGTTCCTCTGAAACTTTCCCAAAGCACGAAACTCATCATCATTGTTGTTCACAGCATTCACATTGACTTGAGGAATCTGCCCAATCGCTCCAGCCAACAATGTCAAAGCTTCAGCAAGTGCTCTATCATTCCTACCTGCAGCCATTGTTCTTGATTCCACAATAAAATCCTCATTAGAACAACAATACCGATACTGGAACACAAAATAAACACACAGACAACTTGGTCAACTGACCGACTTTGCTCTGATACCACTAATGTAACACCCTTCTAAACCCCGCGGAAAATATATAAATAATCAGAGTAATTATCATGCATATCAAAGAAGGATGTCACACATAATTCAAAATATCACACATACACCTGTCATGCTCAATAACACTTGAAATAAATTCATGCTTTCATATACTTTCACATTAACATGTAGCAGCGGATCACTTTCATTAAGAATCTCATGACATTCAAGTCTCAAATAAACTTCATTCATTAAATCAACTTGGGCATAAAAGCCACTTCACCATAAAATTCAAATTCAATTAATATATTAGATAGAGTATACAATTGTATCTCTTAAGACATGAATCAAACATTCCCAGTGTTACATGATCAGAGCACGACTCAACCCAAAATAAATATGAACCTAAAATAGGTTACTCCATCAGCTACTCTCTTGCTAGAAGCAACTCTAATCTTCAGTACCTGAGCGATGCCGTATAAAACATCATTCCAACAGAAGGGTGAGAATTCACATAATTACTGAAATCATAAGATAATATATAATTTAAGGTGTACAAGCATAATCACAATTATTCTCACACTTCGAAAGTTTCATCAACATAATATCACTCCAGTAGTCATACTATTAACAAGTACATACTCATAAATCCATAATTCACCAATTCAACAATTCACATAACACATATAATCTCACATTGTAACCATAGACACAATAAGACTCACTGCAAGACTCAAATACAACTCATGCATGTGGTACCAATCTCTTATTATCATTTTTCGGTTTTTACATTTAAACCGGGTCCATCCTCTAGACCGATAACAAACCAAAAGCCCGTCCTCTAAGCTTTCAAACCCGTCCTCTAGGTTTGGGACAAGTAACTAGCTCCCACGGAACTAGCAAACATTGCCTCTTGACACAAATGATGCATGCGCAATTTTAACAACCATATGCAATTAAGACCATTCTTTCATCTTAATATTCACACATATCTCAATAATTCGTCACACTTGAATTACCACACAATTGCACATACAATCACATTTTTTAAATCACAAGATTCATGATTTCAATATCGCTACCACACTTAGCAAATAACACGCAATTGTCAACACAATCTAATCTCAATTCGCAACCACTCAATACCTATTAAATATAGAATAATTGATCTATCAAATTAATCACAAAATAATCATCAAATTAATCTCCAATTTAATCTCTAAATTAATCTCTAATTTAATCTTTAAATTAATCATCAAAATAATCATCAAGATAATATTCTTAATAAAATAAATTCTAATAATGTTTTAATTAAGAAATACTAAATCAACCCATTACATATTTTTATAATTAATTTCAGATATCACACTTCTATTATGTATACTTCAGGATTTAAATTAATATCATCTCATCTCTATTCTTTAACCATTACTGTTACAGTATTTTTAATTATATAAGAATCACTTTTCTAAATTCTCTATATGTATTATTAAATTTTATTTATAAGAGAAATGTGTGTTGTTACAGGATATCATTAAAAAGGCAAGGCAATAGAATATACATATATCACTACTTATTTCATTCTAATTAATATTCATCTATAATTAAATAACATTATAATGATATATAACACTCCTAGTATACTAGGCACTACTTATTGCTCCTCTATGTCCATGACATTTGCGCTGAAATTTGACACAAATACATCTTATCGCATTTCTCCTCTAATTGCAAGTGCCACTAACCAATCTTATTATATATATACATATTCCAAAGGGCTAGGCTATCAGTAAAAGCATATAGATAAGTCTCATGTGGTTACATCATCATTATCATATAAACCATGATTTAATTCCATACTTCACATCATCACCTTACTTTCTCTGTTTTCCCAAACACCTACTTGAAAATATCTTGTTTTTAACTTATAATTCCATATATTGATTTTCAAGCATTTCCATAGGGTAAAATAATCAAAAGAAATTAACTCAAAGGATGGAAGTATATCATGTGTAACCCTCGTCAACATCATACAAAATTCATGTGATATAGGAGACAAAGTCATCACTTAATTCATACCTAAAGACACCCATGTGCTACAGAAACAAAGTATATATATATTCCATCGCCCAAATACTCATGTTCGTCATAAAGGGATTTTTCGCTACTGTTTATCTCAAAAAAAATATGAAACTTCCATCAATTAATTCCTCCCAATTGCAATGGGTCTCAATAATATACCATAACACAAATTCAATCAAACTTACTCAATTAAT
Organism: Lathyrus aphaca; assembly: GCA_963966055.1. Taxonomy (NCBI): domain Eukaryota; kingdom Viridiplantae; phylum Streptophyta; class Magnoliopsida; order Fabales; family Fabaceae; genus Lathyrus; species Lathyrus aphaca. Next base: position 227,152,772 of record OZ014520.1, on the reverse strand, counting down.
ACAATCAATCCAAATATTTTTAGTAAAACCTAAAAGTTTTGAATTCAAGGAAAATTGAGATTTTTCCCTAACCATATTTCTATCCACTCTATATTATCCAACAACCCCAAATAATTTAATGAAAACCCACCCTTACCTTGGATTTTCTTGAGCTCTCTAACTTGTTCTTGAGCTTTCTTCCCTTCTTCTTCTCCTAGCCTCTTCTCTATTTTCTACTCTTTCTATTCTTTCCCTCTTTTATTAAACCCTAACCTAACTTTTCTCATAATCATTTTATTCTCTTATTGGACTTCCAATCCACTCATTCACTTACTAATCACACACCCACTATTGGTCCAACCAATATTCTTACTAATTTTATTTAATTCCACCCAATAACATAAATTAATTAAATCAATTAATTCCAATAAATCAAATAAATCAATTAATTTAATTATATCAATTATTTCAAATAAAATAACTAATTCAATTAATTAAATTAAATCACATTATTCAATTAAATTAATTATTTCAAATGAACTCAATAAGTCAATTAGATCAAACAAGTCAAATAATTCAATTAGGCACACAATCACACAATTATGTAATTAATATAAATAAATAAATAATTACTAAAATCGGGATGTTACAACTCTCCCCCACTTAAAGATTTTCGCCCTCGAAAATTACCTCAAATGAATAACTCGGGATAAGACTCCTTCATCTGACTCTCAAGTTCCCAAGTCACATTTCCACCACTTGGTCCTCCCCAAATGACCTTCACCAAAGCAATCTCTTTACCTCGAAGTTTCTTCAACTCCCGATCTGCATAGGTGATGTCTCAACAGTCAGATTATCTCTCACCTGTACATCATCTACTTGGACTATATGAGACGGATCCGCAATGTATTTCCTCAACTGAGATACATGGAACACGTCATGGAGATTAGCAAGCGACGGCGGCAAAGCAATCCGATAGGCTACCTCTCCTATCCTCTGCAATATCTGATAAGGACCAATAAAACGCGGTGTCAACTTTCGTGACTTCAACGCCTTACCAACACCAGTTGTTGGAGTAACTCGAAGGAACACGTGATCTCCCTCTTGGAACTCAAGTGCTTTCCTCCTCTTGTCATGATAACTCTTTTGACGACTTTGAGAAATCTTCATCTTCTCCTGAATCATCTTAATCTTATCTGTAGTTTGTTGAACTATCTCAGGTCCAACCACCGCACTCTCTCCAGCCTCATACCAACATAATGGAGTCCTACACTTCCTACCATACAATGCTTCAAACGGTGCCATACCAATACTCGAATGGAAACTGTTATTGTAAGTAAACTCAATCAAAGATAAGTAGTTATCCCAAGTTCCTCCCTTTTCCAAAACACAAGCTCTCAAAAGATCCTCAAGTGATTGAATCGTCCTCTCCGTCTGACCATCCGTCTGCGGATGATAAGCAGAAATCAAACGCAACTTAGTACCCAAAGCACTTTGTAAACTCTCCCAAAATCTTGATGTGAACCTTGGATCTCTATCTGATACAATGCTAGACGGAATACCATGCAAACTGACAATCCTCTCGATATACAACTTTGCTAACTTCTCCAACGGGTAATCCATCCTTATCGGAATAAAGTGAGCAGATTTCGTCAACCTGTCCACAATAACCCAAATAGCCTCAAAATTACTCGGCGTCCTAGGTAAACCAGATACAAAATCCATAGATATGCTATCCCATTTCCACTCAGGAATAGTTAATGGTTTCATTAAACCCGACGGTTTCTGATGCTCAATCTTTGACTTCTGACAAGTCAAACAAGAATACACAAACTCAGCAATATCCTTCTTCATACAAGGCCACCAAAACACCTTTCGCAAATCTTGATACATCTTAGTCGCACCCGGATGAATACTCAATCCACTACGATGACCTTCTTCAAGAATACTTTTCTTCAATTCTGCAATATCCGGAACACAAACTCGATCACGACACTTCATGATACCATTCACATCAATCCGGAAATCACCTGCTCGGCCTTGATTGATCAAAGTTAATCGATCTACCAAACCTAAATCATATTTCTGACCTTCTCGAATATCTTCAAGAATACCACTTGTAAGCTTCAACATACCAAGTTTAACTCCATAAGAAGTCTCCTCACAAACCAAACTCATGTCTCGAAATTGCTCAATCATTTCCAATTCTCTAACCATCATCATCGACATATGCAAAGACTTCCGACTCAATGCATCAGCTACCACGTTTGCTTTACCCGGATGGTAATTCAAACCAAAATCATAATCCTTCAGAAGTTCCAACCATCTTCTTTGCCTTGCATTCAATTCTTTCTGATCAAAGAGATACTTCAAACTCTTATGATCACTAAAGACCTCAAATCTCGATCCAAACAAATAATGCCTCCAAAGCTTCAACACAAACACAACAGCGGCCAACTCTAAGTCATGCGTCGGATAATTCCTCTCATGAACTTTAAGTTGCCTTGAAGCATAAGCTACAACTTGCTGATTTTGCATCAATACACCTCCCAAACCCATTAATGAAGCATCACAATACACAACAAACGGTTCGGCCGGATTCGGTAAAATCAAAACAGGAGCTGTCGTCAATCTTCTCTTAAGCTCTTGGAAACTTTCTTCACACTTCGTATCCCAAACAAAAGCTTGACCCTTTCTAGTCAACTGCGTCAATGGCAAAGACAACTTAGAGAATCCTTCAATAAATTTCCGATAATAACCTGCCAATCCAAGAAAACTTCGAATCTCCAAAACTGATTTTGGGACTTCCCATTGCGATACAGCTTCAACCTTCGACGGATCAACTGCAATTCCTTTACTTGAAATCACATGACCGAGGAAACTCACTTTCTTCAACCAAAACTCGCACTTAGAAAGTTTAGCATATAATTGTTTCTCCTTCAACACAGATAACACAATCTTTAGATGTTCAACATGATCCTCTTCACTCTTGGAATAAATCAAAATATCATCAATGAATACAACCACAAACTTGTCCAAATACGGATGGAAAATCCTATTCATGTACTCCATAAATACACCCGGTGCATTAGTTACACCAAATGGCATCACAGAATACTCATAATGACCATACCTCGTCCGAAAAGCAGTTTTCTGAATATCTTCAGCTTTCACACGAATCTGATGATACCCAGATATCAAATCAATCTTACTGAACACACTTGCACCAACCAACTGATCCATTAAATCATCAATTCTCGGAAGTGGATACTTATTTTTGATAGTCACTTTGTTCAATTGTCGGTAATCCACACAAAGCCTCATAGTTCCTTCTTTCTTCTTAACCAACAAAACAGGTGCACCCCATGGTGATACACTCGGACGAATAAACCTCTTATCAAGTAGGTCTTCGAGTTGACTCTTCAACTCTTTCAACTCCGATGCGGACATACGATATGGAGCCATCGATACCGGACTAGTTCCAGGAACTAAGTCGATCGTAAACTCCACCTCGCGTTCCGGCGGTAAATCACTTATCTCATCAGGAAAAACTTCTGGAAAATCACAAACAATTGGCAAATCACCAACTGCTCCACTTTCCTCAATACTCAAAGTTGCCAGCAACATAAACATCTCGGCACCATCTTGCACTAACTCATTCACTTGCTTGGCAGACATAAATAAGTCTCCTTCGTCCTCAGGTTTAAGAAAAACAACTGACTTATCAAAACAATTAATATAGACATGGTTGAACTCCAACCAATTTATGCCAAGAATAACATCAAGTTTATCTAACTTAAGACACACTAAATCAACGCCAAAGTCTTTACCAAAAATACTCAACGGGCAATTCAAACACACATATGGGGTAGTTACTGAACCCATAGCAGGAGTATCAATAACCATACTGCTACCCATAACAGACAACTCAAGATTCAATCTTTTAACACAATCCAAAGAAATAAAAGAATGTGTAGCTCCAGTATCAATTATAGCTATCAAAGGTATACCATTAATGAAGCACGTACCTCTGATCAATCGATCTTCACTAGTCGTCTCAGATCCAGACAGAGCAAACACTTTCCCTTTCGTTTGAGCCTTCTTTGGTTTGTCACACTTGGTACTAATGTGCCCTTGCTCACCACAATTGTAGCAAGTCACACTCGCACCACTCCTGCACTCTAAAGCCTTGTGGCTAGGCTTGCCACACTTGAAACATTTCTTCTCAACACTTGTGCATTCAGAAGCACGATGTCCTTCAACACCACATTGATAACACCTAACTGGAGTGGAAGCTCCTCCCCCACTCAACTTCTTTCCATAACTAGCTTTTTGCTTCCCTTTGTCACCAGATGTCACATACGGTTTCCCTCTGAATTGGCCTTTTCCTTTCTTATCACCCATACTTTTGTAGTGAGCTGATCGAGCCCTACTATCTTCATCATAGATCCTACTTTTGTTCACCAACTCAGAATATCGCCTAATCTCTTGATAACCAATGGCTTGCTTGATTTCAGGTCTCAAACCATTCACATACTTAAGACATTTAGATCCCTCCGCATTAGTAGTGTTGTAGTGAGGACAAAACTGAATCAACTCTTCAAATCTTGCTGCATACTCAGCCACAGTTAAGTTACCTTGCTTCAATTCAAGAAACTCAATTTCCTTCTTTCCACGTACATCTTTCGGAAAATACTTCTCCAGAAACGACTCTCTAAAAATAGCCCAAGTAATTTCAACTTCGTCTTCTTCAAATCTTCGACGAGTGTTACCCCACCAGTGCTCAGCTTCCTTCTCAAGCATGTGGGTGCCAAACTGCACCTTCTGCGCATCTGAACAACTCATAACTCGAAATATCTTTTCAATTGAATCCAACCATTCTTGTGCTTTGTCGGGTTCATGCCTTCCCATGAACTTTGGTGGGTTGTTCCTCTGAAACTTTCCCAAAGCACGAAACTCATCATCATTGTTGTTCACAGCATTCACATTGACTTGAGGAATCTGCCCAATCGCTCCAGCCAACAATGTCAAAGCTTCAGCAAGTGCTCTATCATTCCTACCTGCAGCCATTGTTCTTGATTCCACAATAAAATCCTCATTAGAACAACAATACCGATACTGGAACACAAAATAAACACACAGACAACTTGGTCAACTGACCGACTTTGCTCTGATACCACTAATGTAACACCCTTCTAAACCCCGCGGAAAATATATAAATAATCAGAGTAATTATCATGCATATCAAAGAAGGATGTCACACATAATTCAAAATATCACACATACACCTGTCATGCTCAATAACACTTGAAATAAATTCATGCTTTCATATACTTTCACATTAACATGTAGCAGCGGATCACTTTCATTAAGAATCTCATGACATTCAAGTCTCAAATAAACTTCATTCATTAAATCAACTTGGGCATAAAAGCCACTTCACCATAAAATTCAAATTCAATTAATATATTAGATAGAGTATACAATTGTATCTCTTAAGACATGAATCAAACATTCCCAGTGTTACATGATCAGAGCACGACTCAACCCAAAATAAATATGAACCTAAAATAGGTTACTCCATCAGCTACTCTCTTGCTAGAAGCAACTCTAATCTTCAGTACCTGAGCGATGCCGTATAAAACATCATTCCAACAGAAGGGTGAGAATTCACATAATTACTGAAATCATAAGATAATATATAATTTAAGGTGTACAAGCATAATCACAATTATTCTCACACTTCGAAAGTTTCATCAACATAATATCACTCCAGTAGTCATACTATTAACAAGTACATACTCATAAATCCATAATTCACCAATTCAACAATTCACATAACACATATAATCTCACATTGTAACCATAGACACAATAAGACTCACTGCAAGACTCAAATACAACTCATGCATGTGGTACCAATCTCTTATTATCATTTTTCGGTTTTTACATTTAAACCGGGTCCATCCTCTAGACCGATAACAAACCAAAAGCCCGTCCTCTAAGCTTTCAAACCCGTCCTCTAGGTTTGGGACAAGTAACTAGCTCCCACGGAACTAGCAAACATTGCCTCTTGACACAAATGATGCATGCGCAATTTTAACAACCATATGCAATTAAGACCATTCTTTCATCTTAATATTCACACATATCTCAATAATTCGTCACACTTGAATTACCACACAATTGCACATACAATCACATTTTTTAAATCACAAGATTCATGATTTCAATATCGCTACCACACTTAGCAAATAACACGCAATTGTCAACACAATCTAATCTCAATTCGCAACCACTCAATACCTATTAAATATAGAATAATTGATCTATCAAATTAATCACAAAATAATCATCAAATTAATCTCCAATTTAATCTCTAAATTAATCTCTAATTTAATCTTTAAATTAATCATCAAAATAATCATCAAGATAATATTCTTAATAAAATAAATTCTAATAATGTTTTAATTAAGAAATACTAAATCAACCCATTACATATTTTTATAATTAATTTCAGATATCACACTTCTATTATGTATACTTCAGGATTTAAATTAATATCATCTCATCTCTATTCTTTAACCATTACTGTTACAGTATTTTTAATTATATAAGAATCACTTTTCTAAATTCTCTATATGTATTATTAAATTTTATTTATAAGAGAAATGTGTGTTGTTACAGGATATCATTAAAAAGGCAAGGCAATAGAATATACATATATCACTACTTATTTCATTCTAATTAATATTCATCTATAATTAAATAACATTATAATGATATATAACACTCCTAGTATACTAGGCACTACTTATTGCTCCTCTATGTCCATGACATTTGCGCTGAAATTTGACACAAATACATCTTATCGCATTTCTCCTCTAATTGCAAGTGCCACTAACCAATCTTATTATATATATACATATTCCAAAGGGCTAGGCTATCAGTAAAAGCATATAGATAAGTCTCATGTGGTTACATTATCATTATCATATATACCATGATTTAATTCCATACTTCACATCATCACCTTACTTTCTCTGTTTTCCCAAACACCTACTTGAAAATATCTTGTTTTTAACTTATAATTCCATATATTGATTTTCAAGCATTTCCATAGGGTAAAATAATCAAAAGAAATTAACTCAAAGGATGGAAGTATATCATGTGTAACCCTCGTCAACATCATACAAAATTCATGTGATATAGGAGACAAAGTCATCACTTAATTCATACCTAAAGACACCCATGTGCTACAGAAACAAAGTATATGTATATTCCATCGCCCAAATACTCATGTTCGTCATAAAGGGATTTTTCGCTACTGTTTATCTCAAAAAAAATATGAAACTTCCATCAATTAATTCCTCCCAATTGCAATGGGTCTCAATAATATACCATAACACAAATTCAATCAAACTTACTCAATTAATACAATCAATCCAAATATTTTTAGTAAAACCTAAAAGTTTTGAATTCAAGGAAAATTGAGATTTTTCCCTAACCATATTTCTACCCACTCTATATTATCCAACAACCCCAAATAATTTAATGAAAACCCACCCTTACCTTGGATTTTCTTGAGCTCTCTAACTTGTTCTTGAGCTTTCTTCCCTTCTTCTTCTCCTAGCCTCTTCTCTATTTTCTACTCTTTCTATTCTTTCCCTCTTTTATTAAACCCTAACCTAACTTTTCTCATAATCATTTTATTCTCTTATTGGACTTCCAATCCACTCATTCACTTACTAATCACACACCCACTATTGGTCTAACCAATATTCTTACTAATTTTATTTAATTCCACCCAATAACATAAATTAATTAAATCAATTAATTCCAATAAATCAAATAAATCAATTAATTTAATTATATCAATTATTTCAAATAAAATAACTAATTCAATTAATTAAATTAAATCACATTATTCAATTAAATTAATTATTTCAAATGAACTCAATAAGTCAATTAGATCAAACAAGTCAAATAATTCAATTAGGCACACAATCACACAATTATGTAATTAATATAAATAAATAAATAATTACTAAAATCGGGATGTTACAATTGCCCTTTCAGGTTTTCAATCCACCGGGATACCCTTTTTTGCCCAAGTCGCCTTTTCAGGTTTTCGACTTGCCGGGTGTACTTTTTTTATATATATCCCTAATTTTTGCCCGAACCCTTTTGGTTCGCCGGGATGCCCTTATTTTTGCCTAGGCCAGTCAACCTAGCGGGTCTCTTTTTATGCGTAGTATTTTTTAACTATGTCTGCGTTTACAGGCTGTGGGAAGTCTTCACCATCCATAGTAGTAAGTATCATGGCACCTCCTGAGAACACTATTTTGACCACAAATGGTCCTTCATATGTAGGAGTCCACTTGCCTCTAGGATCACCCTGTGGTAATATGATACGCTTTATTACCAAATCACCAGCCTGATATACCTTTGGCTTAACCTTCTTATTAAAAGCTTTGATCATTCGTTTCTGGTACATCTGGCCATGACAAACGGCTGCTAGCCTCTTCTCATCAATCAAATTTATCTGGTCAAGTCGAGTCTGAATCCACTCATCTTCATCCAAGCCTGCATCCTTCATAATTCTCAAGGAGGGAATATGAACTTCAATGGGCAGAACTGCTTCCATGCCATAGACTAAGGAGAATGGAGTTGCCCCTGTTGAAGTACGTATTGTAGTACGATAACCATGAAGAGCAAATGGTAACATCTCATGCCAATCCTTGTAAGTAACAGTCATCTTCTGTACAATCTTCTTAATGTTCTTATTAGCAGCTTCAACTGCCCCATTCATCTTTGGACGATGCGGAGAAGAGTTGTGATGCTTAATCTTGAACTGCGTGCAGAGATCCGTAATCATAGTGTTGTTCAGATTAGAGCCATTGTCAGTAATAATCCTTTCAGGGATGCCATACCTACATATGAGATTATTCTTAATGAATCGAGCCACAACATTCTTAGTAACAGATGCAAATGAAGCTGCCTCCACCCACTTCGTGAAGTAATCAATAGCAACCAGGATGAAACGATGCCAATTAGAAGCAGTAGGTTTGATCTCACCAATCATATCAATGCCCCACATGGCAAAGGGCCAAGGAACAGTCAACACATTCAATGGTGATGGAGGTATATGTACTTTATCAACATAAATTTGACACTTGTGACATGTTCTAGAATGTTGATAGCAGTCAGCTTCCATGGTAGACCAATAGTAACCTGCTCTCAATATCTTCTTTGTCATAGTATGACCACTAGAATGAGTGCCAAAGATTCCATCATGCATATCTTCCATAATCTCAGTTGCTTCCTTCTTATCCACACAACGAAGCATAGTTGAATCATGATTGCGCTTGTACAAAATCCCATTACTCAAAAAGAACTTAGCAGAGAACCTTCTCAGAAACTTCTTATCTTTGACAGATTCCCCTTCCGGGAACTCCTGAGCTTCAAGATATCTTTTCACTTCATAGAACCAAGGCTTCCCCTCTGCTTCCTCAGTGTCGATCTCATTGCAGTATGCAGGCTTTTCAAATCTATCAATAGTAATCTTGGGAGCTTCATCATCCCAACTGATCTCAAACATGGATGCCATGGTGGCTAAAGCATCTGCCAATTGATTCTCTCTTCGTGGAATATGTCCAAAGGTAATCTCTTTGAAATGTGGGATCAAAGACAACACATGCTCTCTGTAAGGAATGAGATTATCATGTTTGGTGTCCCAATCTCCTTTGATCTGACTAACTACCAGGGCTGAATCTCCATACACGTCAAGGAACTGAATCTTCATATCAATGGCAGCTTTAATACCCAGGATACATGCTTCATACTCAGCCATGTTATTGGTACAATAGAAACAAAGTCTGGCAGTAATCGGGGTATGACAACCTTCAGGGGAACTGATCACAACACCAACACCATTACCAAGTGCATTAGAGGCACCATCAAAAACCATAGTCCATCGGGATCCTTGTTCAGGTCCGTCATATTGTCCAGGTTCTTTGGTAATAATCATAATATCTTCATCAGGGAACTCAAAACTCATTGACTGGTAATCATCCACTGCTTGATGGGCCAAATGATCAACTACAACACTTCCTTTAATGGCCTTCTGAGTAGTATACTGTATGTCATATTCTGTCAAGATCATTTGCCATCTTGCAATTCTTCCGGAGAGAGCAGGTTTCTCGAATATGTACTTGATTGGATCCATCTTCGAAATCAATAAGGTAGTATGAGTCAACATATACTGTCTTAGTCGGCGAGCAGCCCATGCCAAAGCGCAGCAAGTTTTCTCGAGCAGTGAGTATCTTGTTTCACAGTCGGTAAACTTTTTGCTAAGGTAATAGATTGCCTGCTCTTTTCGACCAGACTCGTCATGTTGCCCCAACACACACCCCATTGAGTTGTTTAATACTGTTAAGTACATAATCAAGGGTCTTCCATCAACTGGTGGCATCAAAATTGGTGGTTCCAGCAGATATCTTTTGATTTCATCAAAGGCAGTCTGACACTCATCATTCCATTCCATCACCTGGTCTTTCTTCAACAACTTGAAAATTGGCTCACAGATGGCAGTTAATTGGGAAATAAATCTTGCAATGTAATTCAATCGTCCCAGGAAACCACTAACCTCCTTCTCAGTACGGGGAGCTGGCATCTCTCGTATAGCTTTCACTTTTGCAGGATCCACTTCAATACCTTTTCCACTGACAATGAAACCCAGGAGCTTTCCAGATCTAACTCCAAAAGTACACTTGTTTGGGTTCAATCTCAACTTGTATTTTTTCAACCTCTCAAACAACTTATGCAAATGATCAAGATGTTGCTCTTCATTCTGGGACCTGGCTATCATATCATCCACATATACCTCTATCTCATGATGAATCATATCATGAAACAAAGCCACCATAGCACGCTGATATGTTGCCCCTGCATTCTTCAAACCAAATGGCATCACTTTATAGCAAAAGGTGCCCTACTGTGTAACAAATGTTGTCTTTTCCATATCTTCAGGTGACATCTTGATCTGATTGTAACCAGAGAAACCATCCATAAAAGAGAATACCTTATGCTGAGCAGTGTTGTCTACCAGAACATCAATATGAGGAAGTGGAAAGTCATCTTTGGGGCTGGCCTTGTTCAAATCCCTGTAGTCTACACACATACGTACCTTACCATCTTTCTTAGGTACCGGTACCACATTTGCAACCCACTGAGGATAAGAAGTCACTGCTAAGAACCCTGCATCAAACTGTTTCATTACCTCTGCTTTAATCTTCTCTGACATTTCAGGACGCATGCGACGAACCTTCTGCTTCTTTGGACGACAATCTTCTTTCACTGGTAAACGGTGAACCACAATGTCTGTATCCAACCCTGGCATATCTTCATAAGACCAAGCAAAAATCTCCACATAGTCACGTAACATCTGAATCAATCTGCTCTTGACAATATCCTCTAATTCAGCCCCTATCTTGACTTCTTTCCTGTTTTCTTCAGTTCCCAAATTCACAACTTCGACTGGCTCTTCATGTGGCTATATAGCTTTCTCTTCTTGTTGTAACAACCTAGCAAGTTCTACAGGTACTTCACAATCGTCCTCATTTCCGTCTTCAGCTTGATAGATCGGATTCTCGAAATTATAATTGGCAATAGTAGAACTGTTATCAACAGGATCCAGAGTGGATGAGGATCTGCATTTTAGTGATGTGGGTGTGTGTAAGAACACATTGCTGATAAAATAAAAGAAAAGAAAGACAAGGAACACAATATTTACGAAAATGAAACGTCCACTGATTTTTATTGAATGAAGTATGCAAATGAAATGACATCCCGTAACAAGCACACCATTGTGCCCCGGGTAAGGCACAAGGCTTAAAAGTTCAATTGTTCAAGAGATTACAAACTTAAAAAACAACAACACAGTAATAGTATTTACTCATGACTAAAGGAGATAGGAATAACATCTTCAGCCTTCCAATTATTGAGCCCAACACCCACAGTAGGAAAAATCCAAGCATCCAAGTTGTAGTCTTCATCATAGTCACCCACAACATTGATTTGATTCTTCATAATCCCCTGATTGGTGATACGAACAGCACGAGCACGACGAACAACCTTCTGGGACTCTTCATCCACCACAGCTCTAGCATCTTTAAGGGAGGCCATTATAGGAGGCACTCTTGTGACCACAAGAACTTTCTTGACAATAGGAGGAGCTTCATAATCATTAACAATCCAAGGAACCACTTCAAATGTCTGACACGGAGTTTCAACGTATTCACCTTCCACTTCAAGATACTTAAAGGTGTTCACATGGCTAATCATATACCCTTCTTCTCCGTAAACAGTAACAACCTTCCTTTCTACTGGATATCTCAGCTTCTGATGCAATGTAGAGGTTACAACACCTGCCCTATGGATCCAGGGACGCCCAAGCAAACAAGAATATGACGGACGAATATCCATGACATAAAAGGTAGCATTAAAAACCTGAGAACCAACTTTGATTGGGAGATCAATTTCTCCATGCACCACTCTTCTCGAGCCATCAAAAGCCTTCACCACTATACTACTGGGTTTCAGCACAGCATCTTCAGGACTCAGCTTATTCAGAACTTCTTTGGGCAACACATTCAAAGAGGAACCATTGTCGATCAATACATGTGACAGGGTAGTGCCCCTGCATTCAATTGAGATATGTAGAGCCCTGTTATGATCCCTCTTGGCAGGAGTCAAATCAGCATCAGAGAAACCTAACCCATTATCATAGGTCAAGTGTGCAACACAATTTTCGAACTGGTCAACAGAAATTTCATTTGGTACATGAGCAGTCTTCAGAAACTTAATCAAGGCCTTGGCATGAGCCTCAGAACATAACAACAAAGACAGCATATAAATCTTGGAGGGAGTATGCCCAACTGATCAACAACGTCATAATCACTCTTGCGAATGATTTTCAATACTTCATCCATCTGCTTAGAGAGATCATCAGCAGCCGGCATATCAGTTGGTATAGGTTCAATAACAGGACCTTTGCCCCGAGCATCAGTGGTGGAGGTAGTAGCTGGAGTAACTGCATTCTTGGAGGTAATTGGAGGAGAGAAGACTCTTCCACTTCGTGTGATCTTACTAGATCCAGCAATATTATCAATATCAACATGCATATCAGCTAAGGGTTCCTGCTTAACACCATGGATGTAAACATTAGACCCATAATGCCAAGGCACAACTTTATCAGAAGTATACGGAATAGGACCAGGAGTGGTGATGACCATAGGAGCCACTCTGGCTTCAACAACAATCTTCACAGGGCCTTCAGCAGTAATCTTAATTGGACCCTTGTGAGTGATTTTAACAGGTCCCTTTGAAGTAATTCTTACCGGTACTTTATCAACCATATCCAACTCTTCAATCTTCCTACCTTTAGTAATATGATCCACCATACTTTCCACAGAAGGTGGAATCCTCTCAAACACTATGGTATAATTATTCATGAGACGTTGAATTCCATTTCTCAACCTCCAGCAGCTATCCGGCTTATAGGTACAATACAAACAATCTTCACGACAACCTGGAAAAAACCCAGCCTGTACTAACTTCTTCTTGATAACAGACAATGGTGTAGTCAACTCTGCAACTGAAGAAATATGTGAATCTTCCTCAATGGCATTGACAATCTTCTCATGATTTGGCATGGGAGAAGTAATCACATTTGGAGTACCCGAAGGGTCAAACTCAATCTCTCCAGCCTCAATCATATCTTGAATTTTGTTCTTCAATACCCAACAACTATTAGTATCATGTCCCTGACAATTCGAATGATATGCACATCGTGCATTGGGATTGTACCTGGGAGAGGTAACATTAGGATTCTGAGGAGCATCCTTCAAAGTGATAAGTTCAGCCTTCAACAAGTGTTGCAAGGCTTGGGCCATTGACATGTTGATCTTAGTGAACTGCCTTCTAGCCCTCTGTTCGTTGCCCTGTGGCTGCTCTGGTGTTGTAGGAGTTGGATTGGAGATATGGACTGCACTCACAGACTGATGCCTTATACTACGATCAGGTTGACCATAGACAGCATTTGATTCTTTCTTTCCACTGGGAGGCTTCTTTGCAGCACCTGATGAAGAAGTGCCCACTTGAATCTTGCCACTCCTTATACCACTTTCTAAGCGCTCTCCTGTCATTATCAACTCAGTGAAGCCAGATGACGAGCTTCCAATGAGATGACTGTAAAAAGGACCATTCAACGTACACATGAACATATCAACCAACTCCCTGTCAGTTAGAGGTGGTTGTACTCTTCCAGCCAAGTCTCTCCACTTCTGAGCATACTCCTTGAAGCTCTCTTTAGGACCCATAGACATGCTCTGAAGCTGCATGCGAGTAGGGGCTAAATCAGCATTGTATTGATACTGCTTATAGAAAGCTTCAGCAAGATCGTTCCAATCACGGATGTTGACACTCTCCAACTGATAGTACCATTCCAATTGAGCTCCAGATAAGCTCTCTTGGAAGAAATGGATCCACAACTTCTTATCAGCAGTATGAGGTTGGATTCTCCTGACATAAGACCTCAAATGTAGCTTGGGACAAGAGACCCCATCATAAACAACAAAAGTAGGAACCTTGAAACCAATGGGTATGACTACCCCAGATATCAAACTCAAATCTTCAAAATCCAGCCCAGAAGACTTTTGCAATTCCATAGCATCCATTCTATCCACCAGCATCTTGAATTTATCTTCATTGGGCTCATGATAGTAGTTAGCTTCAGAATCAGAGTCCCCCATAGTGTTGTGGAGACTGCCTCCCTCTTTCTCAGACTCTTCAGACTCATAATCTTCAACTGGTTCTTTGGTCTTGGCAGGACCTCTGAACCTTCTTCCCATGTTGATCAGGCCACCTGACCTTCTAGTCTTCTTAGTCTTCTTGGCCAGCAGTGTCTTCAATTCATCCTGCCCCTTGAACAGGTTCAGGATCAGCTCTTGGAACTGTGCATTTTGTGCCTGGAGATCCTTAACTGTTTGTTCAAGAGCCATTGCTAAAATAAACAGCGAGAAGATAAGAAACCTGTGCACAATAAACCTGTGATGCAATGACATGATATGTGAATGCATATGCAATGTTTTCAAGGACCGCAGGATTTAAATTTGCTTAAACAAACAAGAAGGTAAACTTTTATTAGTAATAAATTTGTTTTGCCTCTTGGGCTTACAGAAAATGAAATGCAATAAATACAAGAGATGGGGTTTTAAGTCTCCCATGGACGTTTCCTCTTTGTGTTGAGGTATGAGTTGAGATTCCGTTCCTCATGAAGTTGCTTTGTTAGTTCCAGGATCCTTTCTTGGCTTGCTTTGTAATGAGCCTCGAAATTATCCCTTTGCTCCTTCAACTGGATCCAGGATCTCTGCAAGTCTTCCACGTCAGTAGGCATGTTTGGGTGAAGGATGGTATAAGAAGTATCTCCTTCAGCAACAGGTTCCATGGTAACTGGCAGGATAGCAGGATATAGCATCATGAGAGTCTGAGCACAAGATCGCACCCATCTGAGGTAAGCTTCCATAGGAATAGTGTACTTGGGCTCCAGAGTCTTGCTGTCAACCTTGTTCACTTTTCCCCATGCTCGTATGAATCTCTGATGGTAACCTTGCAGATCGTTGTCGTAGTCAAACACAATACCCTGAATCAACATGTCATGTGGGCCATCACTCCGAGCGTAACCAAACTGTCGTAAAGCTAAAGAAGGGTTGTAAGTAATGCCTCCTCTTATGCCTAGAAGTGGCACATTAGAAAACTCCCCACAACGGTCAATGATAGTGACATTCTCCATAGATCTGGAGCACCAATGGATATCTGAATGAGAGAGTGACATAATCCTCTTGGAGCACCTGAACCCCTGTTCATTCTTCATCACTGAGCGACGAAGGTGAGAAATAAACCACCTAGATAACAAAGGTATGCAGCACATCAGAGTTCCTCTTGCCCTTGTAGTACGAGTATGAAGAGAATGTAGGATGTCTCCAAGTAGTGTAGGCACTGGATTGTGACTCAGGAATATATTGATGGCATGAACGTCTATGAACTGATCAGGATTGGGGAATAACACTAAGCCATAAATCAACAAGGCTAGGATCTCCTTAAAAGCATCATAGCTCATAGCTTTCAAGAACCCTTGAGCCTTCTCTATCAACACCTTAGCAAGAATACCTTTAACTCCGCTTCTTGTTTCTAGAACAATGTCAGACTTCTTCAGATGTAGAGCTGCAGCAATAATCTCAGGTTTAGGCTCTTTCTCCAAGCCTGTGAAGGGTCTTTGATCAAGAACAGGTATACCCAGAAGTTTAGAGAACTCTTCCATTGTAGGAACCAACTGATAGTCAGGGAATGTGAAGCAATGGTGCTTAGGATCAAAGAACTGAAACAGAACACTCATCATGTCTTCATTGAATCCTGAGGTGACTAGATCCAATAGGTGACCATGTCTCTTGATAAACTGTGAATGATCAGACACTTGAGAAACCAACTCTTTAAGCTTAGCAGGTATGCCTACAAAGTTGACCCTGATAGTGTTTCTACGAGCAGAAGCCATGACCTACAACAAAGAACAAAGATAAATCCTTTGGTCCTTGAAATGGTTAGTGAAAATGCTATGCTTATGATGCATGATGATGTCATGATGTTATGCTCAATCACAAACATGTGGCACACACAAACAAGTCACACCATAACCCTAGGTTTAAAAGCTTGCATGAGGTTCAAAGGTAAGTACCCTCCCCAGAAGTTTAGATGGTTCATCCTGTCCTATAAAGTAACCAGGTTCTAAGGGATCTCAATATCATTGATCCTTCACAAGGGTGGTTGTTCAGTAGGCAACTTACTTGCCAACCAAAACCCTCCAAGTTTAGAATCTCAATGAGCGTAGCATCGAGTATCAACCAACTTCAGTCTGCACCAAAGCCGGTTATCTCACTACTTTTCTAAAGGCCAAGATGGGATAACTAGGGTTCTAAAAGTTAGTTAGTGCATTGACAACATATGACAGCCTCATATTATCCTCAACTTGACTTAAGGAACATAAGCACCAACCAAGAAGTCACACTAACTATGGCCACCAGATCAACCATATCGGTATACGCCGTACAGTTTCCTTGGTCTATTGACATTTACCTAAGGTACACTAGATCCGGGTTAGGACCTTTCATACATAAGAGCCCAACAAGTAAGTATAAAGCAAACAAGACAAACAAAGTTAAAGTGATCTAATTCCTAAGGGTACCCCTCTTTAATATTAAATCCCCAACAGAGTCACCAGTTCTGTAACACGGTGGGAGAACTGACTTTAGTTATGTTGCGGATAGCAAGAGTCGCCACCGACTTTTATTTTATCCAAAAGGAAAGGCATAAAAGAACAGGAAAGACCTTTTAAAATATTTTTGGGTCCGGGGGGTAGGTTATGTAAAGGGAAGGTGTTAGCACCCTTTACATCCATGGTTATCCATGGGCTCTTAGTTACTTAGCTCACTTTAAAATGTTTTTGAAATGTGAAGTGTGTGAATAAAAATTTTCTTCAGTGTTTTATAATGATCCATGTACGGATGCGTATAAACCTTTGTTTTGAAAATTTGTTTGAAATGTTTGAAGTGTTTGAAGTGTTTTGAAGAGTGAGCAAGTATCTAAGAGGAACCTACCCTAAGTTTAAGTCTTTTCTGTTCTTGAATCCTTTAAATGGTAAGATTATCCCTATTATTAAGGAATAGGTAGTCATTACCTTGGATGTGAGGGACATGTGAAGGGACATCTGTTATTTAGGCAACTGTGGGGTGTATAAGCAATTCGAAGGGACTTATCATCTTTATTCGAAAGGGACAAGATCATTACAAAGACAACATTCGAAGGGACTTGATCTTTTTATCTGTTTAGGGACTAGATGATGTGGAATGAGGGACTTTGCTTTATACACCCTACTTGACCTTTTGTAATAGGCAACATGAGAGGTATCCTTATGGAAGTGATATGGCGATCAAAGATCGACTTACGTGTGTGAGTGTACAATTTTAATATTTATCTTTAAATTTAATGAGCTAAATTAATTTTAAACATACAAACATGTTACACTCCCTATTTTACTAACCATAGCATTTAAAAATAAATAATAAACATTATTACTAAAATATTACATCCAGGAGACAATTACATAATAATAATAATTAACAAATTTAATAAATAAGCAAAATAATAATAATAATATAATTGAGTTAGTAAGATAATAATAATAATAAATCACAATATAAATGAGGTTAGTAATAATAAAATATCATATAAACATAATTAATAATGTAAATAAAAATATTAGCATAATAATCAAAAGATCAATTTTTTATATGAACAATTATTTTTTAAGATTAATAAGAAAATATAAGCAATTATACTAATTATCATAAAGTTTTAAATTATTTACAAATTATAAAAAAAACATTAGGTTAATTATAAACATGTTATAAAAATAAATTATATTTACAAAAATTAATTTAACAAGTTTTAATTATTTTTAAGCATATATTGAAAATTATTTATATATAAGAATTAAGTTATAAACAAATTATAGAATATATATACATGATTAAATAATAAATTAAAAATAAAAAAATATAATAGAATTAAATGTTAAATAGAAGAAAATTAGGGTTTGTGAAAATTATTAGGATTAATTAGGGTTTCTACAAAATATTTTAGGTTTTAGAAAATTAGGGTTTATATACATATTTTTTAGAATAATAAAATAACTATATATAATTTAACAATATTAATAATTTACAAAAAATAAATAAGTTTTTCCTTATAAAATTAAAATTAAAAGAATGAATTCTAAAATAATATGAATATCCTATTTATTTTATTATTAGGATTTGTTTTAATAGAAAATTAATTAAACAATCAAAATTAAAGAAAAGAATAAAAAAATAAAACCTGCTTGGGCTGGGATTTGAACCCAGTCCCTAAGCTTTCCACACTCAGGACTAGCCTTCCATCCACTGGGCCATGCGCGCGCTGGCGTTAGAAGCAGGGGACTAATCCCTTTTGTTCACAACCTGGAAAAAATCATGAAAAAACAATACAAAACAAATACACAAAAGGCCTGGGGGAGATTCGAACCCAGGACCTTTATACAATACACAAACGCATTTACCATTCCAGCCGGGAGGGCGCATCTGTTAGCATATTCATCACAATACATAATATATTAAGTATGACAATTAAAATAGAAAAATAAGAAAAACCACTGCAGCCAGGATTCGAACCAGGGTCCTCAAACAATACACGCGCACCCCTTTACCACCAGATCAACTGCTGGTTGGTGATTATAACTGAAACAAATAATATAAAAAATAAGTCCAAAATTCAAATTTCCAGAACGCGCGAAACTTCATCTCCTAGCTCCAGACCTGCGCTTATTGCTGCGAATTCACCTATGGAGTTTCCTGCGAATTTTCAAATACAGGAACCTACGAAAATTGGATTACCATCAAAACAGTACAATTTTTACAAATTGATTAGTGAAACATGATCCTCACAGTCTATACAATCACACCATGTCCTTTAAATTCATTTAAATTCAGTGGATCATGAAATCCCAAATTCGAAGGTGAAACCCTAACTATGGCACTTTCTTGTTCCTGCACTTAAACTTCAATCAAATGGTCCAGAAACATTCTAAACATCCAAACAAATAATAATATAAGATCAAACCATGTTTATAATGCATAAATATCCAGAATCGAAAATTGAGAAAAACCAAAAGAAACGAATTCGGTTTGGGCAATTCAGGATGTTTTGAATGCAATGAATGATTGGGATTGCATCAGAGATGTTCAAGGAACATGTTTGAACCTTTAGAATGCTTTGATATCACTTCTAACCAAGAATCCGAATTATGAGTTTTTGGTGAATTTTTGAAGATTGAAACTTACTCTTGAGGCTAGAAATTCGTCCTTTGTGCATTAGGTTATGTTGTGTACTTATAGTAGAGTCCAATTAGGTCAAGAGACTTGATTGTTGTGTGAATTATTTGATTGAAAAAGATTGAAAAAGATTAAGACTTAAAATTCAAATATTTGTGAATTCAACCTTTCTATTTCAAGCCAATCTTCATAATTCTTATATCAATTTGATCCAAATCATCTTTATGACTTTCTAGAAACAATATCCCATTTAAATATTTGACTTTTCTATTTTATTTTAATTTAAAATGATTTTAGATGAATAAAATCAAAATAAATAAAATAAAATGATAAAAAATCTGAATATTTGAGGGTTGGGTCGTGCATGAAGTGTTTGTATGGATTGGATCATTATATGGCAAGCCCATTTAGAAAAAATTGGTTTTAAAACTCCATTTTCTTCATAAACCAACAAAAAATTTCCCAACTTTGCAAGGGCACACATCCTTCAATTTTAATGATATGAGGGTGTTCTTGGATATTTTGGAAAGCTTGAAGAGTCCTCTAACCAACTCCATTGGTTTCATGTCCATATCATTTACCATTCTCAAGTTATGCCCTTTTGAAGTTGTTGACTTTTTGTTGACTTTTAAAAGGACCTGTAATGTCTTAGCTCATACCTTCCAAATGAAGCATTTTTGGGCTTGGCTTGTGAGACACAAATTTGTAGAGAATTCAATTTCCTTCAAAAATTATCTTTGGATGGGAAAAATGTGATGAAGCATGTGAAAGTTATGGCTGGTCAAAGTTCAGTTGACTTTTCTTGAGGAAACCTTAATTTAGAAACCTCTGATTCTTGATGATCTGAAATCTCCTTGATGAATCATGATCAACCCTTGATCAAATGATGAATTTTACTTCATATACTTGATGTTGGCAAAAAAAATAATGAAGTTTGACTTTGGTTTGACCACAGTTGACCTCAGTTTGACTTTTTAACTGCTTTGACTGGTTTTGACTTATCTGATCATTTGACTGAGCAAACCTTTGAGAAAAGTCTTGAAACTTGTCATGGGGATTCTTAAACACATATAAGATGTTATGAAGCTCACTTGAAGTCTTGGACATTCATTTAGCCTGATTAAAGTCAAAACCCTAGTTTTGGATGCACTGCTTAGGAGAATACCTTGCTTGAGGGAATTGTCAAATCTTCTGACCAATTGTGAACTTTGTGAACCTTGTGAACCTCATGAAAGGTCTTGTGAACCTTGTGAACCTCATAAAAGGTCTTGTGAACCTTGTGAACCTTATGAAAGTGTCTTGTAAACTTCATGAACCTCATGAAAGGTCTTGTGAATCTTGTGAACCTTGTGAACCTCATAAAGTGTCTTGTAAACTTCATGAACCTCATGAAAGGTCTTGTGAACCTTGTGAACCTTATTAGTACACAAAGTCTTGTATTGTGAGGGCAAATTTTGGGGTGCAACAGCTGCCCCTGTTCAATTTTCTGAAACCTGAGGGGTTAGATTGGTATATTTGCCAGTCGTGACCTGGAAGGTTGAAGGGGATTGAACACAAAAGCCCAAAAATTTGTACTCACCAGTGCGTAGAGTGATACTGATGACTAGTTGAATATGCTTGAGTGGGATTAAAGATGCCACTTGGAGAAAAATTCTTCAGGTACATTTCTTGGAGGATAAAGCAGTCCAAAATATGAAGATATAATGATAGCTTTCAGGAAGATAAACAACATCCTGAGGTAATGGTGATAGCTTTCAGGAAGATAAACAACGTCCCGAGGAAATGATATGCTTTCAGAAGGATAAACAACGTTCTGAGGTAAAAGTATAACTTTTGGGAGGATAAACAACGTCCCGAGGAAATGATATGCTTTCAGAAGGATAAACAACGTCCTGAGGGAACGATATGCTTTCAGGAGGATAAACAACGTCCTGAGGTATGATGATAGCTTTCAGGAAGATAAACAACATCCCGAGGTAGTGGTAATAGCTTTCAGGAAGATAAACAACGTCCCGAGGTAGTGGTAATAGCTTTCAGGAAGATAAACAACGTCCCGAGGTAGTGGTATGCTTTCAGAAGGATAAACAACGTTCTGAGGAGATGATATGCTTTCAGGAGGATAAACAACGTCCTGAGGAAATGATAACTTTTGGGAAGATAAACAACGGCCCAATAGTCACAAGTTGTTGATGAAGTCTGTCTGCTGGAGAATTAATCAGAAAAACAAGATTATAACATTCTGTATAATAATATTAGTTTATGCATTATGTATGCATGTATAATATGATGCACTTAGGTAATGTATTATGTATCTAGGTATATGTATGTTATGATGTAAATGATGTATGTATGTATCAAGTAGCTCGAAGCGTCTGGATGTCTTCGTATAACAACTGCTGGCCAGGGAAAATAAATCCCGATTCGTTGCTGGAGAATATGAGGAACTCGTTCCCGTCTTGTTTGATAATATAGTATATATAACCTCCCGCCTTCGTTTGATAGTAGGGTATACATAACCTCCCGTCTTCGTTCGATATTAGGGTATACATAACCTCCCGTCTTCGTTCGATATTAGGGTATACATAACCTCCCGTCTTCGTTCGATATTAGGGTATACATAACCTCCCGTCTTCGTTCGATATTAGGGTATACATAACCTCCCGTCTTCGTTCGTCGTACTCTTATTGGAAGAGTAAATTCCCGACTATCCGTATGAGGATAAAAGAGATGGATATAAATTCCAGGGGAGATGTAACTTGAAGTACTTATGAAGATGGATTTGCCCTACTGGGGATTTGTAGCTGTCTTGTGAGGATGACCCGGCGAAGCTTCGTTGAAATCCTTCCCTCGTTCGTCCTTAGTAAATACTATTACTGCATGTTCATGCATTTCTGGTAAACATCAATCATGCTAAGCATTTATGCATTTCTGGTAAACATCAATCATATTCAAAAGCATACATACATTCAAACACAACCAATGGACGTTTCACTTATGTAAATAGGGTAAAAGTAAATCTGGATTCAAAGATAGAACTTTATTTATATCAAAAAGTGACCTATACATAGGTAGGTTTGTACAAGGAGACAGAAATCCTAGTAAGAGGAATTTGTCATAAAGTTTTTGTAAAACAAAGAAATCAGCTATGTGGGAAACAATCCTATTGAGTTTCAATTCTACTATTGCCATTATCTTCAAGTATCTCATCTTCTACTGTCGAGACGGAAACGATTGAATTGAGCTTTATCTATTCGAGCTTGAGTAAGTAGTACAACTGGTTGTAGTTTCATGGGTGATCCAAACGAGACATAGTCATACGCTTTAATCCCTAACTTTTGCCTGGATTGCTGTAACACCCTTCTAAACCCCGCGGAAAATATATAAATAATCAGAGTAATTATCATGCATATCAAAGAAGGATGTCACACATAATTCAAAATATCACACATACACCTGTCATGCTCAATAACACTTGAAATAAATTCATGCTTTCATATACTTTCACATTAATATGTGTAAATACCCCAAATTTGCCCTCACTCATTTCACCATGGCTTGTGATCTTTTCATATTGCATAATTTCAAACATATTATCCCATATTACATTTTTGCTTCATTGCATTGGTTCAAAGTCATCTGCATCCAGGGTTTGTGATCTGAGCAATCCAAGAGCTATTTGAGCCACTCCAAAGGTCTTCAATCATCTCAAGAGGGTCCATGTATGTTCAAGCATCATATTATATCCTCACAAGGCCAAGAAAGTCAAAGAATCACAAGAATTGAGAAAGGCATGGAAGCAGAGCCATGTTTAACTACACAGATGACCTAAAATTAGGGTTTTGGTTTCAGAGGCCATAACTCCAAATTTTTTGGTCATTTTTGTTTCTATTGGTATCTTTATGTTATGAGGATTATGCATAACAATTTTCATGAAGAAATTCAAAGGGGAAGGCATCTGATTACAAGATGACTTCTTGAGCAAGTCAGTGCAAAATCAGGGCATCTGAGGTCCCCAATCACCCAAACAAAGGGGTTTCTCCATCATTTTGAATGTGTATGATCTTTATTTGATCATAGAAGATGTTAGAAGTTCACAAAATTGAAGAATTTCAAGCCATTTGCAAAGTTACCTTTTTGGGAAAGTGACTTGTAATGTAAACTTGCCATTTTGGGAAAGTTTTTCAACCTCCTCTTTTTGATTCAAAAATGCTTCAAATGAAAAAACTTTGGTCATGAAGGTTGTAGATTGGATCCTCCCATTTTCAAAAAGTACAAGAACTCATTCTAATTCATTTTAGATCAAAAGTTATGGCTTGTCAAAGTTGGACAAAATCACTAAAATTTCACTTTTACACCAAAGGAGGAAAGTTGCAAAACCTCATGCCAAGGCCAAATGTGACTTCAAACCAGCTTCTAATCATCACACAAACATAATTCATGGCTCATAATTCAGATTTGCCCTAGAATTTCTCACTTTCATGCCTTGGATCACAAGTTACATAAGGCATTTTTCTCATGAAAGCTTCAAAATTGAACCTTTGCAAAAGGAACTTTTTATGCTTGAATTGAACACTAATTGGTCTCAAATCATTCTAGCAACTTCATATGGCTCATGTTGCTGAATTTTGCCCAAGAAATCACAAGTTTCTTTGCCTTGGTTCATAAGAAAACTCAAAGAGGGAAATATGTATGAACCTTGGAAACTCTTGATCAAGACCATCCAGCTCACAAAATCAGATCCAAAGGCCTTCCTTGACTCAAGCTGAGGCAGGACAAGCCCTAAGATCTCCTCTGACCCGAGCCATACCCATAGTACACAAGATCTTGACTTTTTGCATTTTTGTCCATGCCAATCACACTGTGCCACCACCAACTCTCTGCCCAATCAGAACCTCATACGTGGACCTCAAGCCTTCCAAAACACACCACACACAAGCCTGCAACCTCCCACAATCCAACATTCTCAAAAACTGTCAAAAACTTCTCCTCTTCGAAAATCTTCTCACAGCCATCAAAACTCCAAAATCTCTTCACCAACAAATCACAAATCATCCACAGAACAAGAATCACCCCTTGTAGCAGCCAAAAACATCACATACTCAACCCTCCATTTCTGCTACACCAGAACTGAAGCATTCAAACCAGCCATTATCAAAGCCTTCTAAGCTTCATTTCATCATCAGGGTGTTCAAAGAAGTGGGTTTGCACAAAGGGAGAGTCCAGAAAGCTCAGAATCAGAGAGTCTTCATCTCAGGTAACATGAAGATCTTTTTTTCCAGAAGCTAGTTTTTAAGTTCTTTTATGATTTTGTATGCTCCCCTGATCATAGGGATGTGTTTACTTTTGAAAATGGTGAAGAAACCACCATGTATGAAGTCTCTGAACTTTTGCCCGTGTTTCATATTTTTCTTCGATTCATGCTTATGAGGTGAAATAAATGAATTTTAGTTGGGGGTTTAGGTTTAGGAGAGTGAGAGGATCATTTTTGTGAAAGAAATTTGAAGTTTGGTGACCTGTAGAAGAAGCTAGGGTTTTTGGTTCGCCGGAGAAGACGACCGGAACCACTGTTCCGGCCGTCTGAAAGTCATTAACCCTAATTAGGGTTTAAGCCAGTTTTGAATGTGAGCCATCAGATGGGCCTTCCCGTGCGTGTTTGTGTGGACCAGATCTTCCCATTAGCAATTAATCAGGATTAATTAAATAATTAATTAAGTTTAGAGAAGTTTGAACCTGGGCCATCCAGATGCGCGCCAGGTCAAACTTCTCAAGCCTAGAATCCATCTGGAACCTCCAACCAACATACTTTCATTATTTTTAATTTAATTTTCATTTTCATTGTATTTATTTCCACGAATTTTTAAAAATAGCAAAACACATTAAAAAATTCTGAAATTTTTTATCAAATCTTTTATTAATTTTCAGAACCCAAAAATATTTTTATTTTTATTTTTTGCATCAAAAATTATTTTTAAATCATTTAAATGTTTATTTTTAATTAGTTAATGGAACTTAATTAATTAAAAATGCATTTAGGTATTTAAAAATCACCAAAAAATTCACATTACATTTTGATACATTTAGAAACATTGTCCAACTCTTCAAACAAATTTTTTTTTGTGTTCTTGACCTACTTTGATAATTTTCATTGGAATTAAAGTTATTTAAAGGCAATATTTTGGTCCTAACTTAGAAAAATCCATTCTTCCTAACCATGAAGAGTTTGATGATGGTTCTTCTTGCATTGCATTCTTCATATCATGTAGTTTCTAGGGTAAAATTGGATTGAATTTATTTTTCATTTTCAATTTAATGAGCATTTTTCCTTTTAAAGTGCCTTGAAACCCTAGTTGACTTGAGAAAATCATAACTTCCATTAGGTTAAGACTTGGGTCCCCTCCTTTGGGCAGTGAACTTGTGTAGGGTTAGGATTCCTTTAATCCCATTTTCAATTTTTTATCATGTCATTTGCTTCTGATTTTGAATTTTGCATTGCATATTGTATGTAAACCCTAATTCTTGCCTTCCTTTGCATCCATCTTTCATTTGCTTGCATACAAGAACTTGCCATGACATTTTGTGCATCCATATGACATATAAGACATCTTAGGACATATTAGAATCATGTTTGATCATTGCATCATTCATTTTCCATGTTGTGCATTCATTTCATTACATAAACTTTCATTGAACTTTCATGGTTCAAAGCATGCTTCATTTGCATCCTCATCCTTGTATGATCATCCACAACTCTTGACATGTGTTTGCCTCATCTCTTAGCATCATTAACATCATGTTCATGCTTCTGACTTTGTCTTGCATCATGGCATTTCATCTCATTTTCATTGCATTTCATTTCTTTTGCTAACTTTTTCAGGTGGTAAGTTGTTTTGAGAAGTGAATTTGCCTTCACTTCTCACAATCTCTTCTCATCTCTCTTGCATCATTGCTGCATTTTATCTTTGTATTAGAGTGAGCTTGCTCATTCATGTTAATCTCTTACTTCCTTTCTTCAGGCAACTTGTCTTCTTAGGTGAAGCAAGTTGTCTTATTTCTTTCTGCTCCTCCTCCTTTCATCTGTTTCTTTCCTGGTGGATTTTCTCCTGAAGATCTTTTGTAAGCCTCATAAACCCTAGGAACAACCAAGCATGATCACAATTAGGGTTTGATTAGTCCCCCATTTAGTTTTGCCTTTGTGTCATCTTTGAGTCTTCTCTTCTCACCTCATAATCAAGGATTAAACCTTAAAGGTTTTAAGACTTTGTGATTAGGGTTATGCCTGTATCCTTCTATTAGGATGGAGTGTATAAATTTAATCCTAAGTGTCAAACCCTAAATGTGTTTAATTCCTTCAATCAATCCACTTAATAATCATTAAGACATCAAGCTTGTAACTTGGGCCTTGCATTAGGGTTCTAATTCTTCCTTAATTGGTTAAGAAGGACTAACCCTAGTGTTAATGGACAAGTCCCCCTCAAGTTGTCTTACAAACCCTAAAATCCACTTCTTAACCTTATCACTAACTAAAATCCACTTTAATAAAGGCTTTGTTTTGTCATGAGGTTAATCCCTAATCATGGATTAAGTTGAGGAGCCTTCCTCAGCTTAAATGTTCTCATCTATTATCCTTCTATTAGGATGGTGTAATGGGTCCATTAAATCTCTGATTATGGCTTAATCTCATTACTTAACACTAAACAAAAGCTCCCAAAACATCTGAATAATTTCAAGTAGGTTAATGATCTTAACCCTACATCCTAGTGATTAAGTGTGAGGTGTTTACTTCATACTTAAAGTATTCTCATTACCCCTAATCAGAGGGAGGATGTGATGAGTTTACCAACCCTTGGTTTAGGCTTAAGCTCATTGACTTATGACAAACTCCAAAAAGAAATAAAAGATTGAAAACACAAAAACAAACTATAATCGTCTCCTTCAGGATTCTTTTCTCACCTCATTCACTCATAAACGAGAACTTGCTTCTTCCGTCTACTGCAAGACAGTTTGCACCTGAGCCAGACAGGTCATACACTTGAGCATAGATTAAGTAAGCAGTTCATCAATCAATTTATTCTTTCAGTCTCTTTGAGTCGAACTACAGTGTTCTGACTTCCTCATTGCACGAGAGGATACGTAGGCATAACTTAACAGTTATCGAACAAAAGTCTCTGTATATTCCCCCTCTTCCAGCATTATTCTTTAAGCCTCATTGTCTTGAGCCTTGCACTCTTTCCTTACACTGACACCCCTTTTATTCACTTCACATTTCTTTTGCACTGGAACTTGCATTATTTTCTAGCTTTGATACACAGATAGCACTGACACTATCCCTTTAAACACAAATCTTTTAAGCGTGGATCCCGTCGAGTACGACGGACAATCTGGGTGCTAATACCTTCCCAGGTTGTAACCAACCCCCTTTCTCAGTTTCTCTGGTTCGCAACCGTCTTATCCATCTTTCCTCAGGTTTATGCAGCATTACCTTTCCTTCGGGATAAAAATGCCTAGCTGGAGACTCTATTCATTCCTTCTCCTTTCGCCGACCGTTCGCGTCTGTGCCCCTTCTAACCTAGGTGTCATTTGGTGGGAGCGATAATATGCCTGCACCGAAAACAGAAAAAGAAGTGCGCGGGTTCTTAGGGAGGTTGAACTACATTTCTCGGTTCATATCTCATCTAATTTCCACGTGCGAGCCAATATTCAAATTGCTAAGAAAAGAGCAAACGGTCAGGTGGAATGAGGACTGCCAAAGAGCCTTTGAAAAGATAAAAGAATATTTGCAGACACCTCCGATTCTAATGCCTCCAGTTCCAGGACGGCCGCTTATCATGTACTTGACTGTGCTAAAAGGGTCAATGGGGTGTGTTCTAGGCCAACATGACGAGTCTGGTCGAAAAGAGTATGCTATTCATTACCTTAGCAAAACGTTTACCGACCGTGAATCCCGTTACTCACTGCTCGAGAAAACTTGTTGCTCTTTGGTATGGGTTGCTCACCGACTGAGATAGTACATGTTGACCCATACCACACTGCTAATTTCCAAAATGGATCCTGTCAAGTACATCTTTGAGAAACCAGCGTTAACCAGAAGGGTTCCTAGGTGGCAAATGATCTTAACCGAGTATGACATATAATATACTTCTCAGAAAGCTATCAAGGGAAGTTTATTGTCAGATTACCTTGCACAACAACCTCTTGAAGATGATTATCAGCCAATGAAGTTTGATTTCCTTGATGAGGACATCATGTACCTCAAGGCAAACGATTGCGAGGAACCACTTCCGGAGGAGGGGCCAGACCCTGAATCCAAATGGAAGTTGATGTTTGATGGGGCAGTCAATATCAATGGACGTGGAGTTGGTGTTGTTATTATCACTCCCGAAGGGGTTCACTTTCCCTTCGCTGACAGAATTACTTTTGGCTGCACCAACAATGAAGCGGAGTACGAGGCGTGCATAATGGGAATAGGGGAGGCTATTAATCTTCGGATTAAGACCCTCGATATATTCGGAGATTCAGCCCTCGTTATCAACCAGGTTACCGGCAAGTGGTATACGCATCAAGAGCATCTAATTCCTTACAAGAATTATGCTAGAAAACTGTTGATGTTCTTCACGACAGTTAAGCTTCAGTACATACCACGTGATGAAAATCAATTTGCCGACGCATTGGCCACTCTTTCTTCGTCTATCAAAGTCTTGTGTTGGAACTATGTGCCCAAAATTGACATTTCCAGGCTTGACGCTCCATCTCATGCCTTCTCTGTAGACGTAGTGTCTGATGAGAAACCTTGGTATTTTGATATCAAGCTATTCCTGGAAAAGCAAGAATACCCAGCTGGGGCATCTTCCAATGACAAGAAGACCTTAAGGCGACTTGCTGCTAGCTTCTTCTTGAATACAGACGGGGTTTTGTACAAGAGAAACTTTGACATGGTTTTGCTCAGATGTGTGGATAGACACGAAGCAAGCCTATTAATGCAAGAAGTCCACGAGGGATATTTCGGTACCCATGCAGGAGGGCATGCTATGGCTAAGAAATTGTTGAGATCGAGGTATTATTGGATGACAATAGATGCAGACTGTTGTTCATACGCTCGGAAGTGCCACAAGTGCCAGATTTATGAAGAAAAGGTGCATATTCCTCCAAGCCCGCTCAACGTCATGTCATCTCCTTGGCCCTTTTCTATGTGGGGCATTGACATGATCGGGAAGATAGAGCCTACTGCTTCAAATGGTCATCGCTTCATCTTGGTCGCGATTGATTACTTCACTAAGTGGGTTGAAGCAGCGTCTTATGCCAATGTCACTCGTCAAGTGGTAGCCAGATTTTTGAAAAGAGACATTATTTGCAAATATGGAGTACCCGAAAGAATCATTAATGACAATGGTTCTAACTTGAACAACAAGATGATGGCAGAGTTGTGTCGGGACTTCAAGATCCAGCATCACAATTCTTCTCCTTACCGACCAAAGATGAATGGTGCGGTAGAGGCAGCAAACAAGAACATCAAGAAGATTGTGCAAAAGATGGTTGTCACTTACAAGGATTGGTATGAGATGTTACCATTTGCGTTGCATGGGTACCAAACGTCAGTCAGGACGTTAACTAGGGCAACTCCCTTCTCATTGGTATATGGTATGGAAGCAGTCTTGCCTGTTGAAGTAGAGATTCCCTCATTGCGTGTGATGATGGATGTGAATCTTGATGAGGCTGAATGGGTGCGTGCTTGTTACAATCAGCTATGTCTAATTGAGGAAAAGAGATTAGCTGCTATCTGTCATGGTCAGCTTTATCAGAGGAGAATGAAGCTAGCATTTGACCAACGAGTATTTACTCGGGAGTATCAAGTAGGAGAGCTTGTACTCAAGAGAATCGTTCCTCCAGGTTCAGATCACAGGGGCAAGTGGACCCCAAACTATGAAGGACCATTCTTAGTGAAGTAATTTTTCTCAGGAGGAGCACTGATGCTCACCACTATGGATGGAGAAGATTTCCAATCCCCTGTTAACTCGGACGCAGTTAAAAAATACTTCGCATAAAAAGACCCACTGGACACAAAAACAGAATTAAAGTCCAGGCAAGAAAAGGGCATCCCGGCGAGCTAAAAACAGAATAAAAAGCTCGGGAAAAAGTTAGGGAAAAAAATGTACACCCGCTGAGTTGAAAAGCCACATCGGACAGCTCAGACAAAAAAGGGTATCCCGGTGGATTGAAAACCCGAAAGGGCGATCCACGCAAAATAAGGGAATAAGTGAACAACTGCGATCCGAGTAACCTGAACCATATCATCGTTTCGTACAACCTGACAAGAAGGATAGGAATTAGTCCCCTCATCTTCTCAGAAAGCAAAGGCAAGAAGGGAGAGTTTTGAAGACATGCTGGTCATAGCAGAAAGGGAACTCATTGGGATGACGTGTCCATTGCCATTAGGATAGTTTATTTTCTCAATTTTATGGTAGCTACCTCTTTCCAGGTGGTTGCTTCCTGATGTAAAATCTTTGCCTATTCAGAGGCCTTTCAATAAAAAGAATATTCAGTCAAAAAGCTGTGTTGTGTTTATTTTTGTTTGCAAAATGTCCTGAATTTTTGGCAAAATAACATTACATTTAAAACATGATGCTTTGTTTTATAAAAAGAAAAATGACATTGCAGGGAAACATGCGAAATCCTCTTTGGGTGTTGGGTGACGAGGGATGAACAGATCATACCATGCGAGTCCCCGGGGCACATATATGTTTTCCGTTGTTACAGGTTTTGCAGGATGACGTCACATTCCCCCAAGCAGAATTTTCCCCAGCTAAGTCTTGGTAGGTAGCCCAAGCAGTTTATCTTCCCCAGTGGAGTATACCCAGCAAGCAGTGGGATGCCCATTCCCCACAAAGTTTTTTTGTCAGAACTCTTTTCAATAACAGTGGATATGTGAGGAAGTATCTTCCCAACCATCAGGGAAACATTCTCCAGCACTCGTTTGTGTTCTTACTTTATTGTCGCTCGTCTGCATTTCTCAACACTCTTCTGTGTTGTCATTTTGGTATTGCTCGTTTTCTTTCCCCAGCAGTTGCCCATGGCTGTAATTGTTGCTGCTCGTATGCACTTCCCAACACTCGTCTGTGTTTGAGATTTATTGCTCGTCTGCACTTCCCAACACTCGTCTGTGTTTGGTGTTTGATAATTGTTATTGCTCGACACTCGTCTGTGTTTGGTATGTAATATGTGTGGTTGCTCGTCTGCATTCTCTAGCACTCATCTGTGTATTATCTGTTTGAAGATCGTCTGCATTGTTCAGGATACTCGTCTATATCATCCCTAACACTCGTCTGTGTTAGCTTATATGTGTATGTGTTGATTTGCTGATTATTTTGGTACTCGTCTGTATTGCTACTCTAAATGCTCGTCTGTGTTTGAATTGCTGGTATTCGTCTATACCAGTGGCCGATATTCGTTTGTATCCTCGCCTAAAGCGCTCGTCTGTGTTTCTTAGATCATCGTCTGATATTCGTTCGTATCATTGACTTATGGCACTCGTCTGTGTTCTTTTGAAGATCATCCAATACTCGTCTGTATTGAAGAGGTTTAAAATCCTGACTGTGGGAATAAATGTCAAAATGGTTACCGGTCCTGGCGTAACAGGTTTATCCGAAGGAGGCTCGTTTGTCTCAAGCACCAATTATTAATGTTGCACCTGGCGTAACAGGTTCGCTCGAAGAAGGCTCGTCTGTCTTATACCATATATCCACGGATAATATATGAGGAGGGTTCGTCTACCTTGATTATGCATGTCTATCCCACAGACGTTAATGCATCCCGGTCCTGGTGTAACAGGTATATTCGAAGGAGATTCGTCTGTCTCAAGTCATATGTTCTTGCAAAGTATATGAGGGCTCGTATGTCCAGCTCCTGGCGTAATAGGATTGTTCTAAGAAGACTCGTCTGTCAAAGTATTCTGATTCCAGATAATAGTTTCAACTTGGAATGAACTCGTCTGCTTTCTCTTCATCTTAGTCACCAAAGCGTCATTTGGTTGAGTTTATTTCCCAGTTTCTTGCATTTCTCGTCAGAGCGCAAATTTCAGGTCTTCTTGATATTCAACCACAGTTTATCTTGAACGGTCGATAGCACGTGCTACCGTCCTTTTCAGATTAACAGTTGCTTGAATAGGGGCAGCTGTAACACCCCAAATTTGCCCTCTTCTTTTTAAGCATCATATCATATCATATTCATCATGAATATATCATATTCTTGGCATCCTAGCATGGAAAGATGAAGCATAACATCCTCATGACCTAGCATTAGGCATATGATCATCTGTGGAGGATTTTTGACGCATCACAAGCCATGACAAGGGGCCCAATGGATTTGTGCAAGTCCTATGAGGGGTCTACATTGCATTTACAAGTTCAAGTTCATTTACAAAGCTCAGAAGGTTGGAAGATCATCAGGGAATCCAGGCTAGGGCAAAGCTCCTACACAGTGATCCCAAATTAGGGTTTGAGTTTCAAGCATGAAAACCTCAATACTTTGGCCATTTAATTTGGGCAAAGTCTTTTACATGTTAAGGGGATCCTAGGGATGAAATTTGGTGAGAAAATTCCTTGTGGAAGTCAAGTATTTCTTCAGTTGCTTGTAAATGAAGAAATTGGTCAACTATGCCTTAGAAAAGTCAACTGTGAGATATCAAGGGGTCCAACCCCATTTTTCTAGCCAAGGGATGTTCTTATAATGTTAAAAGAGGTTTGTCAAGATCAAAGATCAAGAATCATGAGGTTTTGAGGTGTTTTGCAAATTTGGTGTAAGGTTGGTCATGGAAAATGCCAATTTTAGCAAGTTTTTGCCCTAATTTTCAAGTGAGCATAACTTGGTGAAACAATCTTCAAATGGACCAAAGCCAAACATGAAAGTTGGAGATTAAATCCCCCCATTTTCAAAAAGTACAAGATCATTTTCATAGCCCTTATGGTTTAAAAGTTAAGGCCCTCGAAAATTGCATGAAAACTAGGGCAAAGCTTGATTTTTCAATGTTCCACAAATGCAAAAAGTCTTGAAATTTATTTTTGAGTGTTGGTATGAACCAAATGAGGTTACAATGTTACAAAGCAATGCAAATAAGTCATTTTGCTCTAAGAATAACATCAAATTCGTGCATGGTGTGAAATTTATTCCATAAGTGCAAAAATTGCATGATCATGAGAAAAGTGTGATGCTTTCATCCAAGGGCTAGGATCTTTGTTGATTGAAATCAAGGGTGAGATTGAGAATGCACATGGGCAAGAAAGAGGGAAATGCACGAGTGTTTCATGATATCACAACAAATTTTCAAATTGTGCAAATTCTCTCACACACTCTCTTCCCACGTGCAAAGGTCTTCATCCTTTCAACATTGCTTCATGAGTTCATTTATAAGAGAATTAGGGTTTTAGAAAGGTTCAGATCCATCTCATTTCATCACTCTCAAGTTTTGGCTCATTTTGCATTTTCCTTCGAACCATTCTATACACTTGCTCTCTTCACAAACCAATCACATATTCTTCATCCTTGAGGGCTCAGGATCACAAATCCATACTTTGTTCAAGCTGATTCTCAAGATTCAACACCTTGCCATTTCAGAGCAGCAAGATTCAAGCTCTCAGATCCAGCAATTTTCAAGGCTCTAGTTGCATTTATTTTGCAACTAGAGTGTATTTGGAGTGGATTGGCAGCTATTTCTTGCCTTCTAACAAGCTATCTCCAGATCTGCAAGTCTCAGGTAAGCTCAATATTCTCAGATCTAAAAGTGAAAATATATGTGTGCATTGTGATCTTCTGTTTGTGCTGATGACTCTGCTTGTTTTAAATTTGAATTTTATGCATTATTGAGCTTTGAATGTTGATTTGAATTTTCATGGTGGAACCTGTTTTCCATCGATCCAGTCTATTCTTTGTTCATTTGTGATTTTCGTGGCCGTATTTGGATTCAGTGCAGCTTGATTACCTAATCTGGAGCTCTTGATTCATTATTATTGAGATTTGTTCATTATATGCATTTTCCGGTGCCGGAGCCCTAGCTCCGGTCACCAGATTCTGGGCTGGTTCTTTCTAGGGTTTGGACGAAGAAGAAGACTCCTGGACCATTAGATCTCCCATCTGGACGCTTGTTACACTGACACCTCATTTAATGAGACACTCCCCCTCACATGTTTTTTTGTTTTATAATTTGAGTCTGAATGGACCAATTGTCACGCACCCCATAATAACTAATGTGTTCCCTCTCTCCAGACCAATCCTTGTGATGACTTGAATAAATGAGTTGACTAATCACATCTCTTCATTTAATCCTTTGGTTCACGTTTTTTCATTTTTTTTCTTCTGAATTTCCACCTCAATTGCTATAGGCTGCGCTGGGAATTGGGTGGGCTTGTGTTGATATCCATACCCCCATGCGCATAGGCCCAATAATCTGAACTGAAACCCCTTGCTTTTCACACCTCCTGCCCTTTTCCATTTATTTTCTTTTTCTTTTTATTTCACTTTATTTCAGTTTTGCTTTTTAATTTTTAAAAATAGTTTTAAGTTTCAAAAAATTATGAAAAAATTCATGGGAGATCATTTGAGTTTTCTTTAATTTTTGTTATTTTTAGTTTCCATTTATTTTATTTTGATATGTGTAAATTAATTCTCCCATTTAATTAATTCATTTTATTCCATTTTTAAGCATGCTGTCTTGTCCATTTTCTATATTGAGCCTCATTTGGAATTTTTGATTGGCTCTTTTTTCTCTGGACTCTTATTAGAGTGTACTTCATGTATGATTTTTGTTCTGATTTTTAGGAACTTGTTCAATTGGTTTTGGTCTTTGACTTATGAGTGAAGTTTCTTAACCCTAGTTGTTGCTTGAACCCTCATTTGACTTATTTGGCTTCTGAATTTCTTCCTATCCTTTTGGCATGTTGTTATATCATGATTGAAGATCTCTTATCCAAGGTTGTGGAATTTTTGGATGCATACTTGTTTTAATTTGAATTTTTGGTTCTTAACTTGTCCCATTTTGCTTCTTTTTGATCATAAGTCCTCTCCTTAGCTTAGAAGGGCACTTGTACCAACTTCTTCATCTTGTTTAGGGTCTTTTTAGGGCATTAATACCTTTCTGATCCTGGGTTGGGGTTTGTGTTTTGGAAATCTTGTATTTTGTTTACCTTTGAAGTTCTTCCTTTCTTTTGTATATCCATCTCACCTCATTTGTTTCTTTCCTCCCATAATGTGATTACTTAGCTTTGTGCTTCTCTCTTCTTCATCTTTCTTGCTTCTTAAGAACTTCTTTAACTTGATTAGGGTTCTGGTCTTGTGCCTTGAGAATGTTGTTTGCTTATTTTGCTTTGTATCTTATCAAGTTTACTTTGCTTTGCTATATGATTCATGTTGCCTCATGTTGACTTGTGTGCTTCTTCTCTCATTCTTGTGACTTGCATTTGCATTGAGCATTTGTGTGTATGACTTCACTTCTGTCTGTATGATGTTGGTATGGCATTGTGATCATTTTATATTGCCTTTATACTTGTGTTGCTAACCATTTCAGGGGCTATGGTAAGTGAGAGGTGTGGATGTGTTTCCCACATCTCCAGATCTCATCTCTTCTCTTCTTATTCTTACTTGTTCTAACCTTGTGATTTTTGGGCTTAGGCCTTACTTCCTCCCCTTCTATTCTTCTTTCTTCTTCTTATCTTCTTCTTTCTTTCTTTCTTCTTTAGGATAGTAAGCCTCACTAACTTAGGACAACCATTGCATGATAACTTTAGGATTCATTAGTCACCCATTAGACTTTTACCTTTGTGGTCCTTTTTAGTTCTTCTTCTCTCTTCATCTCAAAACTCTAAAGAAAACACTTAATAAAGTTTGAAGTGATACCTTGAGCAATATCCTTATCCCATGAGATACTTGTAGTCTTCCCATCTTGGGATAGTATAAGCTTGTCTTGTGATGCACAAGTCTGATCAAGATATCATCTTCACCAAGAAAAATCATAAAACACACTTCTTCACTGTAAATACAAAAACACTTAATAAGTTAATGAGTTAGTGAGCTTAGGCCCTAATCTCTGGATTCAAGTTTTGGGGATCTTCTCCTTACTTAAGTGTGCTTGTTCTATTATTCCATCTTGGAATGTAGTGACAAGTGCACATTCCATGGAAAAGAGCTTGAGTTCACTTCCTTGTGACACACTCATAAAAAGCTTCATAAAAAAGAACACAAACAAACAATAAACGTCTTTCCTTCGGGAATTCTTTTCTCATCTCCTTCGCTCCGTACGCGAACTTGCTACTACTTGTCATTCTGCAAGACGGTTATGCACTCGTCGTCCGAGTCTGCAACACCTGAGCATTGGCATAGGCAGTTCAAGCCTTAATACACAAGCAATCTTTTCCACCCCTAGTTAGGGGAACTACAACGTCTCTGATCTTCATGTCCAGATGAGGTACGTAGGCAGTGGGGTAGGGCCCATTCGAGCACAATCTTTATTTTCCCTACATTTTTTTCCTTTTCATTTCTTTTTCAGTTCCCTTTTCTTTTCTTTTATCCAGTTCAGTTCCTTTTGCAGCATCTTTCATTTCTTCACCCTTTGAAACAGTTTCTTTGCAAGCGTGGATCTCGTCGGGTACGGCGGACGATCTGGGGTGCTAATACCTTCCCAGGTCATAACCGACTCCCGAACTCAGTCTCTTTGGTTCGCAGGACCTGTGTCCTTCCTTTTCTTTTCTTCTGGTTTGTGCAGCATTACCATTCCCGTTCCTTCGGGATAAAAATGCCTGGCTGGCGACTCTACCTCTTTCTGCGCCACTTTCACGTTTGTACCAGGATGGAAATCCGGGGAGCGACAATTAATGGAAACATGAATATTTACATTGCATGCATATAACGTGTTTGTTGTTTTGCAGGTATTTCTCTAGTGTTATAACGTTCATGTCACTTGTAGGCACTATAGCTCCCAAGAAGGTTCAGAGACAGTCAACGGTGCATAGATACCCAACAAAGGTGAACAGAGAGAGAGCAATTGATCAGATGCAAGCAGATCTGGTTGACTTAAGGACGAGAATGGACAACTTCATGACCCTCATGGCTGGGATGAGTCAAAATCAAGAGCGTATGCGTGAAATGTTGGAGAACAATCAAGCCAGGAACAGTGGGACATCAGATGCAGGCAATCGCAATGAGGCTGGCGGCCGTCATGTTGAAATCCTTGTGGTGCAACCAGGGGTCACTATTGTCAATGATGGAGTGAATAATCTGCAGATGGATGGGCAGGACGAACAATTCACTTTGCTGGATGAGGCGGAAGGCCAAGGAGTTGACATGAATAGAAGTTTTGAAGAAATGGTTGAGAAGATTCGTGCCATTCAGTCTCAGAGTTCTCTGGGATTTGACATCACTGATTTGGGCTTGGTGCCAGGGGTGAGAATTCCCTAAAAGTTCAAGGTCCCTACTTTTGATAAGTACAACGACACAGCTTTCCTAAAAACTCACCTTCAGTCGTTTGTGGGAAGGATTGTTGCGCATACAAATGATGAGAAGCTGTGGATGTATTACTTTCAGGATAGTCTTGTAGGAGCTTCTTTGGAATGGTACATGAAGCTGAGCAGGGTCAATATTCGAAGCTGGAAGGATCTAGCTGAGGCATTTGTGAAGCAGTATCAATATAATTTGGATATGGCTCCAAATCGTACCCAATTGCAGACAATGTCTCAGAGTGCTAAAGAAGGGTTCAAAGAGTACGCCCAGAGGTGGCGTCAGCTTGCTGCTCGAGTACAACCTCCCTTGTTGGAAAATGAAATGGCAGATATGTTTATAGGAACGCTGGAGGGGGTGTTTATTGAGAGACTGGCGTCTTGCTCGGCAACAAAGTTCAATGACATCGTGATAGCTGGAGAGACGGTCGAAACTCTGCTGAAAATGGGTAAGATTCAAGACACTAGTGCAAGTAGCTCAAGTGGTGTGAGAAAGGCTTTCAGTGGACCTCTAATAAGAAAGGAGGGAGAGAATAATGTTGTGTACGGTCAAGGTCGGGGCTGCGAATATAGAGGATCTTATGAGCAGGTGGCAGCTGTCACCATCCCTACAGGTCCTGTACAACAACAACAATAGCAGCAACAACCGCAATGCAATAACTATCAGCAAAGACCATATCAACAGAGACAAGCCTGTCCAGCTAATAGGGTGCTTAAGGCTATCCCAATGACGTACACGACACTGCTCCAAAGATTGTTAGACTTGAATTTGGTTCAGTTGAGGACATTAGCACCACCTCCACCTGGAGAGCTTCCAGTGGGGTATGATGCTAATGCAAGATGCGCATTTCATTCAGGAGCTCCCGGGCACTCAACGGAGAAGTGAATGGCGTTGTAGCATAAGGTCCATAACTTGATTGATTCAAAGGCAATTAATTTCGCACCGCCTCCAAATGTTATATCAAACCCCATTCCAAATCATGGAGGGGCTTGGATAAATGCCGTTGATAGTGGTGAGAGGTTAGACTTAATTTTGAGTGTGAATGAAGTGAAGACTTCGTTGCTAGTCGTGAAAGACAGATTGTTGAAAGGGCAGGTTTTTCCAGGTTGTGATTTTGACTGCGAGGGTTGAATGAATTCTGTTAATGGTTGTGGGGATTTGAAGGTTGGGCTGCAGTGTTTGATTAACGAGGGGTCTTTACAGTTTGACAGAGTTGATAATAGAAGTGATTGTGTGTCTACAGTGACAATTTATTTTGATCCTGCTGAGGTTCCTGTCCGGAGAGAGCCTGTGACTATCTATATTCCAGACGTGAGTCCAGTGACCATTACTGTTCTGGGACCAGTCCCTTATGCTGATGACAAGGCCATCCCTTGGCACTATGGCTCGGATGTGTATGTAGATGGTCAGAAAGTGGAAATTCAAGTGGTGACAATTGACCCGACTTTTGTGAACGTCGGAGGAGTTGGGGGATTTACGCGAAGTGAACATCTTTTTTCTCCTCAAGCTCTTAGAGGTGATCCTAAAGATGAAGCTGCTGCAAAGGCTAAGGGTAAATAGATAGCAACTGAAGAGGTGACAACTCCCGCTGCCAGTCAAGGAGCTTTTGAAAAGGAAGTCGAGGAATTCATGAGAATAATTAAGAAAAGCGACTATAAGGTGGTTGAACAGCTGAATCAGACCCCGTCCAAGATATCCATTCTGTCGTTGTTGATGTGTTCCCAAGCTCATCGAGAGGCTTTGCTAAAAGTTTTGCAAATGGCATATGTACCACAAGTGATAACTGTCAACCAGTTAGAAGTTGTGGTAGGCAGCGTAAACGCCAGTCATGGGTTGGGATTCACAGATAGAGATCTCACTTCTGAAGGACGCAATCACAACAAGGCCCTACACATCACCATGGAGTGTAAGGGTGATGTTCTCTCACACGTCCTGGTAGATACAGGCTCTTCTCTTAATGTGCTCCCTAAGAAGGCCTTAATGAAGCTAAACGTTGATGGCATCGTCTTGTGACCTAGTGATTTGATTGTGAAGGCCTTTGATGGGTCCCGAAGATCTGTGTTTGGGGAGGTGGAGCTACCAGTGAAGATTGGGTCTCAGATATTAAAGAGTACATTTTATGCTATGGATATTCAACCCGCTTATAGTTGTTTGCTGGGACGTCCTTGGATTCACGCTGCTGGCGCAATGACATCCACATTGCATCAGAAGTTGAAGTATGTGGTAGACGGCCAGGTTATTACTGTATGCGGAGAAGAGGATATTTTCATAAGCCATCTGTCGACCTTCAAGTATGTAGAAATGGACGGGGAGATCCATGAGACACTTTGTCAGGATTTTGAGACGGTCAATGTCAGCACGTTGTCTCCAGCAGTTCGGAACAGTGAGAAGGAAAGGACTCCTATCTACTCCTACAAGCAAGCTATGGAGGTAGTTCAATCCGGAAATGCCCAAGGTCGGGGAAAGCTGCTTGAAATGGAAAGGAAAGATGATAAGTTCGGTCTCGGATATCTACCTGGTCAGTCCAGCTGGTCTCATGGTGGTAAGCCCATAGTGTTCACTAGTGCTGGAATGCTCGACTACAGCAATGTTTGTGCAACAGATGCAGACGGGGACAATGACTGCGACTTGGATAACTGGATTTACCCCTGCGTACCTGGGGAGGAGCTCCGGAATTGGTCGGCTGAAGATTTTGTTCAAGTTACCTGGCAGTCAAAGTAATTTTCTTTGTTTCCATTTTTATCATACTGCATGTCAAATCCTGCACTCTGCCCAAGGTGCATGGATCCATATGTAGGGCCACTATGTTTTAATGCATTATGTTTTTTCCATGAAATAAAGGACATTTTTCAAGCAAATTGTGTTCTCTTTCTTCCGTTTTAAATTTTTCACAAAAACAAATAAAATGGCAATGTTTTTCTTTCCTGTGTTTTTGTGTGTTTGCGTCTCCTACAGATTCTGAAATAAGCACATCACTTGTGCAATGTCGATCATTCAGATTCCCGTGACAACGTTCCTGCTATTACTATGCATGACTTCGACAATCCTATATACCAAGCTGATGAAGGGGTTGAGGAAGACTGTGAACTCCCGGAAGAATTGGCCAGGTTGTTGAAATAAGAGGAAATGGTCATTCAGCCTCATCAGGAAGAAATAGAGATCATCAATATCAGATCTGAAGATGTAAAGAGAGAGATAAAGATTGGGGCCAGTCTGCAGGCCGAGGTAAAGAAGGAATTAATTGGTATGCTACGTGAATATGTGGATATCTTCGCCTGGTCGTATCAGGATATGCCAGGGTTGGATACTGACATCGTTGTGCACAAGCAGCCACTAAGGGAAGACTATCCTCTATTAGAACAATTCTGGTTCTAAACCTCTAAGAGTTTTGATGATAACAATTATTATTATGCAAGAATAGATGTTCTAATACATACTGAAAATAACTTTCTTTGTTATATGTGTAGAAGTTGTAGAAAAGGAAGTTATTGAAAGGAAGACGTGCTTAATTAGAAGAAACATTGCGCCCTATAAAGAAGATACATTTATTGAAGAATCCATCATTAAAGACGTGATTTATTGGCTGCGTATCAAGATTTAATTCTCTCTGATTTATGTCTAGAAGATGATGATTCTCATATTAAAGGAATTAATTAAATAATATATCAATTAATGGTGAAGACAAGTATCTCTCGTTTTGGAAGGAATTTATGATAATAATTTATATCCAAAACAGGCTCAAGTTGTTCCCAACGGTCACTTTATTCAAGCCTATATAAAGGAATGATTTTGAAGATTGAAAAAGAGGCTGACGAATTACTTTTTCATATATTGTATTATTGCGCCAAAACTTTGTAACAATCAAAAGCTTATTAGAAGCATACTAGTTACATTATTGTTTATTATAAAAGTGATTTTCCTTGAGTGACTAGTTAGTCAGTAGACTCAAGAAGACTTTGACAGTAGGTCATTGTGATTGTATCTAAATATTGAATAGTGAATTAAGACCTCAGTGATAGAGGCAAAATCACCTTGGCGGGTGGACTGGATGTAGTTTGAGTTCAAACGAACCAAGATAAATCAACTTGTCATAGAAGTTATTTTTAAGTTGTTTAGAAAACCCAATTCCAACCCCCATTCCTTGTGTTTTACGCCCCTTCAATTGGCATCAGAGCGCTAGGTTCTGAGAAATACACTTAACCGTGTCAGTAAAAGATCCAGAAGTTAAAACACATGGCAGACGCTGGCAACAACAACAATGACTACCAAAATGACAAGATCAATGCAAAACCTCCGGTGTTCAATGGTGACAACTTTGACTACTGGAAGGATGTTCTGGAAAGTTTCTTTCTAGCTCTGGATGGAGATCTTTGGGACATGGTGACAAATGGATACACTCATCCTGTTGGAGCAGATGGTCAGAAGATTGAAAGAAAAAATATGACAGCTCAACAGAAGAAGGAGTTCAGAAATCATCACAAAGCTAGAACCATTCTTCTGAGTGCTATCTCATATACAGAATATGAGAAACTTACAAACAGAGACTCAGCCAAACACATGTTTGATTCCCTGAGGATGACACATGAAGGCAACACTCAAGTCAAGGAGACAAAAGCTCTAGCCCTCATCCAGAAGTATGAAGCATTCAAAATGGAAGAAGATGAGACAATTGAAAAAATGTTCTCAAGGTTCCAAATTCTGGTAGTTGGACTGAAAGTTCTGGACAAAGGCTACTCAACAACAGATCATGTAAAGAAGATCATCAGAAGCTTGCCAAAGGCTTGGAGGCCCATGGTCACTGCTCTAAAGCTATCAAAAAATCTGAACGAAATATCTTTAGAAGAACTGATCAGCTCCTTGAGAAGTCATGAGATAGAAGTAGAAGAAGATGAACCCCAGAAGAAAGGTAAGTCTGTAGCTCTTAAATCTAACAAATTTGATTCTAAAGCTTTACAGACAGAAGAAGAAGAAAGTTCTGGATGCCCATCAGAAGAAGATGAATTATCTCTTCTATCCAGAAGAGTCCAACAACTCTGGAAGCATCGTCAGAAGAAGTTCAGAAATACCAGAAGAACAAGCAATCACTCTGAAGCAACATCTGGCCACAGGAAACCCAGACGCAAAGAAGTAGTGTGCCACGAGTGCAAAGAACCAGGACATTACAAGAGTGAATGTCCAAAACTCCAGAAAGAGAAACCCAGAAAGAAATTCAATAGAGAAAAGAAAAAGTGTCTCATGGCAACATGGGATGATTCTGAATCATCTAAAGTAGAGTCGGATTCAGAAGATGAACATGCTAACATTGCACTAATGGCAAAAATACCAGAAGATGATCACTCATCAGAATCAGAATCAGACTCAGACACAAAAGAGGTATTCTCTAAACTTTCTAGATCTCAATTAGAAGATAGCCTCTCAGAAAATCTTGAAAAATATCAGAAGCTTCAATTCAAATACAAAACATGAAACAAAGTCTGGTATCTGAATTAGAAGAAGTTAGAAAACTAAAAACAGAAAACTATGAGCTGAAAGAAAATATTTTTGAATGCAAAAACTCTCTTGAAAAACTTAAAGCTCAGAAGGAATCTGAATTAGAAGATCTACTCAATTCTGATAGTATCATAAAGCAATATGACTATAGTTTTCAAAAATTTCTACCTAAAAGCATAGATAGAAGCAAAATTGCATCTATGATCTATGGAGTTAGCAGAAATGATAGAAGAGGCATAGGCTATGTGAAAACTAAAGAAGAGGGAACTCTGAAGTTTAAAAAGATTGATGACGTTGTCATAAAAGTTAATAATCCTCTAAGTTCTCATTTTACCTATGGTCATAATCATGACCTAATATATACTAGTGAGTCATCTTGTTCCACAAGTTCTGATTTGAAACCTAAAATAAATCAGAAGATTGTGAAAACTAACAAACAAGGACCCAGAAAAATATGGGTACCCAAAGATAAGATTGTGTATGTTGTAGATGTCTTAAATAGCAAAACTGAAACACCAATCCTGGTACCTGGACTCTGGATGCTCACGACACATGACGGGAAGAAAGCATATGTTCCAAAGTCTTGAATTAAAAGCTGGAGGCCACGTAGGTTTTGGAGGCAACCAAAAAAGGAAAAATATTTGGCTCTGGAACTATTGGTAATGGAAGTCTTCCCTCTATCTCTAATGTTCTATTGGTAGAAGGATTAATGCATAATCTATTATCCATAA
Source organism: Lathyrus aphaca (assembly GCA_963966055.1). NCBI lineage: Eukaryota > Viridiplantae > Streptophyta > Magnoliopsida > Fabales > Fabaceae > Lathyrus > Lathyrus aphaca. The sequence goes on along the minus strand of OZ014520.1, from coordinate 227,108,116 downwards.
GTCAATTAAGTGATAATGGCTATGACATAATCTTCAATCAAAAGTTATGTAAAGTTGTTAGTCAGAAAGATGGAACAATCCTCTTCAGTGGAAAGAGGAGAAAGAACAACATATATAAAATAAAACTTTCTGAATTAAAAAATCAGAATGTAAAATGTCTAATGTCTGTGGAAACTGAGCAATGGGTCTGGCACAGAAGATTGGGACATGTTAATATGAGAAGATTATCTCAACTTAACAAACTCAATCTGGTCAGGGGACTTCCAAACTTGAAGTTCAAATCAGAAGCTCTGTGTGAAGCATGTCAGAAAGGCAAATTTTCAAAACATGCCTTTAAAGCTAAAAATGTTGTATCTTCCTCTAGACCACTAGAACTTCTGCACATTGACTTGTTTGGACCAGTGAAAACTGCTTGAGTCAGTGGCAAGAAGTATGGATTGGTGATCGTAGATGACTTCAGCAGATGGACATGGGTAAAGTTCCTTAGACACAAGGATGAGTCAATTGCTGTATTCTCTAACTTCTGCAAACAAGTTCAAAATGAAAAAGAGTTTAGAATTTTTAAAGTCAGAAGTGATCATGGTGGAGAATTTGAAAACAAAAAATTAGAATCATTCTTTAATGAAAATGGCATCTCTCATGACTTTTCTTGTCCTAGAACTCCACAACAAAATGGAGTTGTAGAACGTAAGAATAGAACATTGCAAGAGATGGCCAGAACCATGATCAATGAGACTAACATGGCTAAACATTTTTGGGCAGAAGCAGTAAATACAACATGCTATATTCAGAATAGAATCTCTATAAGACCTATTCTTGAAAAGACTCCTTATGAATTGTGGAATAACAGAAAGCCCAACATTTCATATTTTCATCCTTTTGGGTGCAAGTGTTTTATTCTGAATACTAATGATCCTCTGAATAAGTTTGACTCTAAGGCACAGAAGTGTTATATGTTAGGATACTCTGAACGTTCAAAGGGATACAAAGTATACAACACAGAAACACGAATAGTCATAGAGTCTATTTATGTCAGATTTGATGATAAGCTTGGTTCTGAAAAACCAAAGCAGAATGAATCTCTTGGAGATATAGAAGTTGAAATCACTACAAATAGAACATCTGAAGAACAATCACCTACAGAACAAAACAAGACAATCACTCCAACAAGCTCTGAAGAACCCACTCAGAAGAAACTATCCAGAAGCAAGCTGAATCACCCAGAAGACAAAATCTTGGGAAAGAAGGATGAACCAATCAGAACAAGATCATTATTCAGAAACTCTGAAGAATCTCTAATGGAACTAGTCTCCCTGATTGAACCTACTTCTATAGAAGAAGCTCTCTTAGAAAACGATTGGATTCTGGCTATGCAAGATGAACTTAATCAATTCACCAGAAATGATGTATGGGATCTAGTTCCTAGGCCCAGAGGATTCAACATCATTGGCACCAAGTGGGTATTCAGAAACAAGCTAAATGAGCAAGGAGAAGTTGTCAGAAACAAAGCACGACTGGTTGCACAAGGTTATAGTCAACAGGAAGGAATTGACTACACAGAAACCTATGCCCCAGTCTCCAGGTTAGAATCTATTAGACTTCTAATTTCATTTGTTGTAAACCATAATATCATTCTATATCAAATGGATGTCAAGAGCGCATTTTTAAATGGTTATATTGATGAAGAAGTGTATGTGCACCAACCCCCTGGTTTTGAAAATACAAAATTTCTAGAACATGTCTTCAAACTCAAAAAATCTTTATATGGTCTGAAGCAAGCTCCCAGAGCTTGGTATGAAAGACTAAGAAATTTTCTTCTGGAAAATGATTTCATCAGAGGGAAAGTGGATACAATACTCTTCAGTAAAAACATTAAAAATGACATTCTGATATGCCAAATTTATGTAGACGATATAATATTTGGTTCTACTAAAAGTGCTATAGGAAAGGAGTTTGCTAAGTCTATGCAGGCAGAATTTGAAATTAGCATGATGGGAGAATTAAAGTTCTTTCTGGGAATCCAAATCAATCAAACATCAGAAGGAACATATATTCATCAAAGCAAATATGTCAAAGAACTTCTGAAGAAATTTGATTTATCAGAAAGTACCATCTCTAAAACTCCTATGCATCCTACATGTATTCTGGAGAAAGAAAAGGTAAGTAAGAAAGTAGATCAGAAAATCTACAGAGGTATGATTGGCTCTCTCCTCTATCTAACTGCTTCTAGACCAGATATTCTATACAGTGTTTGTTTATGTGCTAGATTCCAATAAGATCCTAGAGAAACTCACTTAACAGCAGTTAAGAGATTTTTTAGGTATCTGAAAGGTACTACTAATCTTGGTCTATGCTACAGAAGATCCAAAGATTACAAACTTGTAGGATACTGTGATGCTGATTTTGCTGGAGACAGAACAGAAAGAAAAAGTACTTCTGGAAGTTGTTAATTTCTGGGAGATAATCTAATTTCTTGGTCTAGCAAAAGGCAGTCAACCATAGCATTATCAACTGCAGAAGCTGAATACATTGCAGCAGCTGGATGCAGTACTCAGATGCTCTGGATGAAAAATCAGCTTGAGGACTTCAATATTTATGAGAGTAACATTCCAATCCTCTGTGATAATACTTCTGCTATATGTCTCTCTAAAAATCCAATTTTACACTCTAGAGCTAAACACACAGAAGTTAAACATCATTTCATTAGGGACTATACTCAGAAGGGAATCTTAATTTTAAAATTCATAGACACAAATCACCAATGGGCTGACATTTTTACAAAACCCCTTCCAAAAGATAGATTTAATTTCATTCTAACCAACCTTAGTATGGAATTATGTCCAGAATGAAAATGCTTTAACTGTATGTTTTTATCTCTCAGAAGTTCTTAACTAAAACCTATGTTTGTTTCTTTTTGGCTATGCCCCTGATTAATGAAAACTTGTTTCGTTTTGCTTCTTCACTCTTTTTGTTTTTCCTTCTGCATCTTTACTTTTTGATTATGACAAAAAGGGGGAGAAACATAGAAGATTTTGATCTATAGCAGTTATCAAGATTAACCTCTAACATATATATTCTAATAAAACTGTTTGAGTTGTGATTCTAAAATAGAAACAGGTCAAGTAACCAACTCAGGGGGAGCTAAAGCTGATAAAACTTCTGAAGGATAAAACTTCTGAAGGAACCTCTAATGGAAATATCTGAATTAAATTAACCAAAGGGAGTTCTTCTAATCCTATTAAACTCTATTCTTAAAATCTAAATAAATGTTTTGTCATCATCAAAAAGGGGGAGATTGTTAGAACAATTCTGGTTCTAAACCTCTAAGAGTTTTGATGATAACAATTATTATTATGCAAGAATAGAAGTTCTAATACATACTGAAAATAACTTTCTTTGTTATATGTGTAGAAGTTGTAGAAAATGAAGTTATTGAAAGGAAGACGTGATTAATTAGAAGAAACATTGCGCCCTATATAGAAGATACATTTATTGAAGAATCCATCATTAAAGACGTGATTTATTGGCTGCGTATCAAGATTTAATTCTCTCTGATTTATGTCTAGAAGATGATGATTCTCATATTAAAGGCATTAATTATATAATATATCAATTAATGGTGAAAACAAGTATCTCTCGTTTTGGAAGGAATTTATGATAATAATTTATATCCAAAACAGGCTCAAGTTGTTCCCAACGGTCACTTTATTCAAGCCTATATAAAGGAATGATTTTGAAGATTGAAAAAGAGGCTGACGAATTACTTTTTCATATATTGTATTATTGCGCCAAAACTTTGTAACAATCAAAAGCTTATTAGAAGCATACTAGTTACATTATTGTTTATTATAAAAGTGATTTTCCTTGAGTGACTAGTTAGTCAGTAGACTCAAGAAGACTTTGACAGTAGGTCATTGTGATTGTATCTAAATATTGAATAGTGGATTAAGACCTCAGTGATAGAGGCAAAATCACCTTGGCGGGTGGACTGGATGTAGTTTGAGTTCAAACGAACCAGGATAAATCAACTTGTCATAGAAGTTATTTTTAAGTTGTTAAGAAAACCCAATTCCAACCCCCATTCCTTGTGTTTTACGCCCCTTTATCCTCCCGTGAAGCAAAAGTTGAGAAGAACTAGCCTTGATATGGCTATGAAGATCAAAGAGGAAGTTCTAAAGCAGTGGGATTCTAGGTTCCTTGCTGTGACCAGTTACCCACCTTGGGTAGCTAAAATTGTGCCTGTACCAAAGAAAGATGGCAAGGTCCGGATGTGCGTCGATTATCGGGATCTAAACAGAGCAAGTCCAAAGGATGACTTTCTATTACCTCACATTGATGTGCTGGTAGATAACACCGCTCAGTTCTTTGTATTTTCTTTCATGGATGGCTTCTCCGGGTATAATCAGATCAAGATGGCACCAGAAGACATGGAGAAAACGACGTTCATTACCCCGTGGGGTACCTTCTGTTACAAGGTTATACCCTTTGGATTGAAGAACGCTGGGGCAACGTATCAACGGGCTATGGTAACATTGTTCCACGATAAGATACATAAAGAAATTGAATGCTATATGGATGATATGATTGCCAAGTCCCAGGACGAAGAAGGGCATCTGGTCAATCTCAAAAAGTTGTTTGATAGGTTGATAAAGTATAGATTGAGATTGAATCCAAACAAGTGCACGTTCGGAGTGCGTTCCGGTAAGTTGCTGGGTTTCATTGTTAGTCAGAGGGGGATCGAGGGAGATCCTGCAAAAGTAAAAGCAATACAAGATATGCCTGCACCGAAAACAGAAAAATAAGTGCGTGGGTTTTTAGGGAGATTGAACTACATTTCTCAGTTTATATCTCATCTAACTGCCACATGCGAGCCATTATTCAAATTGTTGAGAAAAGAGAAAACGGTCAGGTGGAATGAGGATTGTCAAAGAGCATTCGAAAAGATAAAAGAATATTTGCAGAAGCCTCCGATTCTAATGCCTCCCGTTCCAGGATGGCCACTTATCATGTACTTGACTGTGTTAGAAGGGTCGATGGGGTGTGTTCTAGGCCAACATGACAAGTCTGGTCGAAAAGAGCATGCTATTTACTACCTTAGCAAAAAGTTTACCGATTGTGAATCCCGTTACTCACTTCTCAAGAGACCTTGCTGCACTTTTGTATGGGTTGCTTGCCGACTGAGACAGTACATGTTGACCCATACTACATTGCTAATCTCAAAAATGGACCCCGTCAAGTACATTTTCGAGAAACCAGCATTAACCGGAAGGGTTGCAAGGTGGCAAATGATCTTAACAGAGTATGACATACAATATACGTCCCAGAAAGCCATCAAGGTAAGTGTATTGTCAGATTATCTTGCACAACAACCGCTTGAAGACGACTATCAGCCGATGAAGTTTGATTTCCCTGATAAGGACATTGTGTACCTCCAGGAAAGAGATTGCGAGGAACCACTTCCGGAGGAGGGGCCAGACCCTGAATCCAAATGGAAGTTGATGTTTGATGGGGAAGTCAATATCAACAGACGTGAAGTTGGTGATGTTCTTATCACTCCCGAAGGTGTTCATTTTCCCTTCGCTGCCAGAATTACTTTTGGCTGCACCAACAATGAAGCGGAATACGAGGCGTGCATAATGGGAATAGAGGAGGCTATTAATCTTCAGATTAAGGCTCTCGATATATTCGGAGATTCAACCCTCGTTATCAATCAGATTACCGGTAAGTGGTATACACATAAAGAACACTTATTTCCTTATAGGGATTATGCCAGAAGACTGTTGACGTTCTTCACAACGGTTAAGCTTCAGTACATACCACGAGATGAGAATCAATTCGCCGATGCATTGGCTACTCTTTCTTCGTCCATCAAAGTCTTGTGTTGGAACTATGTGCCCAGGATTGACATTCTCAGGCTTGACGCACCAGCTTACGCTTTCTCTATAGATGCAATGTCTGATGAGAAACCTTGGTATTTTGATATCAAGTTGTTCCTGGAAAAACAATAATACCCAGCTGGGGCATCATCTAATGACAAGAAGACCTTGAGACGACTAGCTGCTAGCTTCTTCTTGAATACAGATGGAGTTTTGTATAAGAGGAACTTTGACATGGTCTTGCTCAGATGCGTGGATAGACACGAAGCAGGCCTGTTAATGCAAGACGTCCACGAGGGATATTTAGGTACTCATGTAGGAGGACATGCAATGACTAAGAAGTTATTGAGATCAGGACACTATTGGCTAACAATGGATGCAGACTGTTGTTCGTACGCCCATAAGTGCCACAAGTTCCAGGTATATGCAGACAAGGTGCATGTTCCTCATAGCTCGCTCAACGTCATGTCATCTCCTTGGCCCTTTTCTATGTGGGGCATTGACACGATCGGGAAAATAGATCCTAGTGCTTCAAACGGTCATCGTTTCATCTTGGTTGTGATTGATTACTTCACCAAATGGGTTGAAGCAGCATCTTATGCCAATGTCACTCATCAAGTGGTAGCCAAATTTCTGAAAAGAGACATCATTTGCAGATACGGAGTGCCAGAGCGAATCATTACTAACAATGGTTCCAACTTAAACAACAAGATGATGGCAGAGCTGTGCCGGGACTTTAAGATTCAACATCACAACTCTTCTCCTTACCGGCCAAAGATGAATGGCGCGGTAGAGGCGGCTAACAATAATATTAAGAAGATTGTGCAAAATATGGTTGTCACTTACAAATATTGGCATGAAATGTTACCATTCGCGCTGCATGGGTACCGAACGTCAGTCAGGACGTCAACTGGGGCAAATCCTTTCTCATTGGTGTATGGCATGGAGGAAGTCTTGCCTGTTGAAATAGAAATTCCTTCATTGTGTGTGATGATGGACGTGAAGCTTGATGAGGCTGAGTGGGTACGTGCCCGATACAATCAGTTGTGCCTAATTGAGGAAACGAGATTAGCGGCTATCTGTCATGGGCAGCTTTATAAGAGGAGAATGAAGCAAGCATTCTACCAACGAGTATGTACTCGGGAGTATCAAGTAGGCAAGCTTGTGCTCAAGAGGATCATTCCTCCTGGTTCAGATCACAAGGGAAAGTGGACCCCAAACTACGAAGGCCCATTCATAGTGAAGAAAGTTTTCTCAGGTGTGGCGCTGATGCTCACTACTATGGATGGAGAAGATTTCCAGTCTCCTGTTAACTCGGACGCAGTTAAAAAAATACTTCGCATAAAAAGACCCGCTGGACACAAAAACAGAATTAAAGTCCAGGAAAGAAAAGGGCATCCCGACGAGCTAAAAACAGAATAAAAAGCTCGGGCAAAAGTGAGGGAAATAAATGAAAAGATGTACACTCGCTGAGCTGAAAAGCCACATTGGACAGCTCAGGAAAAAAAGGGTATCCCGATGGATTGAAAACCCAAAAGGGCGATCCACGCAAAACAAGGGAATAAGCGAACAATGGCGATCCGGGTAATCTGAACCAAATCACCATTTTGTGCAGTCTGACAATATCAAAAGGATAGGAATCAATACCCTCATCTTCTTCAGAAAGCAAAGGCAAGAACAGAAAGTCTTGAAGACATGCTGGTCATAGCAAGAAGGAAACTCATTGGAATGCCGTGTACATTGCCATTAGGATAATTTCTTTTCTCAATTTTATGGTAGCTACCTCTTTCGAGATAGTTGCTTCCTGATGTAAAACTTTTCCTATTCAGAGGCCATTCAATGAACGAATATTCAGTCATAAAGCCGTGTTATGTTGTGTTTACTTTTTTTACAAAAATGTCCTGAATTTTTGGCAAAAAAAAGAACATTGCATTTGAAGCATGTTGATTTTTTTGAAAAAATTGACATGGCAGGGAAATAGTTAAAACTGTCTTTGAGTGTCAGGTAACTGTAGACACCCCGAATTGGCCCTCACTCATATCACACCATGGATTATGATCTTTCATATTTGCATAAACATAAGCATACCACATCACATTGCATATTTGTTTCATCTGCATAGTTCAAGTTCATCTGCATATAGGGTTTGTGATCTGAGCAATCTAAGATCCCACTTGAGCCACTCCAAAGGTCTTAAAGCATTCCAAGAGGATCCATGTGTTTTCAATCATCATATTATGTCCCTCAAAGTTCAAAGAAGTCAAGAAATCACAAGAACTGGCAAGGCATGGAAGCAGAGCTAGGGTTTTCACTGCACAGATGGCCAAAATTAGGGTTTTGGTTTCAGAGGCCTCAACTCCAAATTTTTGGTCCATTCTTGTTTCTAATGTTCTTAAGATGTTATAAGGATCATGTGTACCAAGTTTGATGAAGAAATTAATTGTGGAAGTCATCTGTTCACTGGGTAACTTCTTGAGCAAGTCAGAGCAAAATCAGGGCATCTGAGGCCCCCAACAATGGAACCAAAGTGGTATTTTCATCAAATTGAAGTTCTATGATCTTTATTTGATCATTTAAGGGCTTGGAAGTTCACAAAATTGAAGAAAAATTAGCTAAACCAAAAGTTGCCAAAAATGGAAATGACTTGTAATGGAAACTTTCCATTTTGGGAAAGTTTTTCAACCTCCTCTTTCTTGATAAAAAAATGCTTCAAATGAAAAATTCTTGGTCATTAAAGTTGTAGATTAGGTCTTTCCCTTTTCAAAAAGTACAAGAACATGTTCTAATGCATTATGGAACTCAAGTTATGATCCTTCAAAGTTGGCAAAAATCCTATAATTTTCAAGAATGCACCAAAGAGGATTTTTTGCAAAACCACTTGCCAAGCCATTTCATGACCTCTAATGCATCTCTAAACATCATACCATCATAGTGCAACTCATTTTGATCAGAATTGGCCCAAGAATCATACATTTTCATGCCTTGAACTTCAAGAAACTTCAAAAGGGCCAAAACTTCTCAAATTTGCAAAATGGTATAAATATTCCCATACACTTGTGCCAGCATGCCAAATCTGATCCACAAGCTTACCTTGATCTCTGCTGAGCCAAGCCATGCCCAAATCCATACCTTCCATGTGCCCATACTTCAAGTACAACCAACCTTGACTTTTTGCATTTCACACCATACCAATCAGCATAGCCCACAACAACTCTTCTGACCTATCAAGACATGATATGTGGACATTATGCAAGCCATAACACATAACACATTGGCCTGAAGATGAACACAACTCAAGAATACAAAAATCCTCAAGAAACTTCATTCCTTCGAAACTTAGAAACCAACCATCAAAACTTCAAACAAACTTCACCAATCATCTCCATCCATCCTCCAGATCATTTCCCAACCATTGCCAAGCTCTAAAACCCCAAGAAGCAGAAATACAATTCTGGTGCAGCTGATGTGTAATCTTTCAAACCAGCCATTACAAGCTTGTTATAAGCTTTCCATTCACTCAAGGGAAGCCATTAGAGGTTGATTACACAAAGAAAGAGGTCAGAAAGCTCCAAAAGTGAAAGCTCCAGCTCAGGTAGTCATCCTCAAACTTTTTTCCAGAAATGCGTTTTTAAGTTTCTAAATGAATCTATGAACTTCACTGATCATGCTGATGTGTTTAGTTTTGAAAATGGTTGAGTATTATGCATGTATGGTGTTTCTGAAATTTTTGACCTAAGAATGTTCATCTTCGATTCTCCATTTTGATGCATGATTCTTTGTTTTTGTTGTTGGATTCTTGTTTAGAAGTGTTTAATGAGTGATTCTGGAGGTTTTTGGGGCTTGGGCTGCGGTTTTGAGGAAGTTCAGGTGAGTGACTCGCCGGAGAAGACGACCGAAAGTCTTCTCCGGCCACCTGAGGGTCATTAACCCTAATCTGAGTAATTAAGGCAACTTTGAATTCTGGCCTTTAGATCTTGCTTCCCGCGCGTGTATGGAGGGCCAGGATCAGTCATTAAACTCTAATTTGTAATTAATTAGTTTAATTTAAATTAATTAGACAGGACAAATCTGGACCACTCATTTACGCGCCAGTCAACTCCCTCCACCCAGCTTTGAATCTCAGCCTTGGATCTTGCATACTTTCCATTTAAATTCATTTTTATTTCATTTTTATTCATTTTTCTTGCACATTTAATTTAAAATACTTAGAAAAATCCCAAAAATATTTCCTTTTTCATTTTTGTTCCAAATATTTTTCTTAATCAGAAAATGATTTTTATTTTATTTTTTACATATAAAAAGTATTTTTAAAATATTTAAATGTTTATTTTAATTAATTAATGGAAATTAATTAATTAAAATAACATTTAGGTTTCTAAAAATCACCAAAAAATTCATGTTGCATCTTAACAAATTTAGAAACATTTTCAAACCCTTCATACAAATTTATTTTTGGTTTTGATCATCATTTGAAAATTTTCTTTGAATTTAGGGTTCATAAAATCACATTTTAAACCCTAACCTTTGAAAAATCTTTTCTGCCTAACCATGAAGGGTTTGAAGTTGGTTCTTTTTGCATTATTTTACACATATCATGTAGTATCTAGGATACTTTTGGCATGAATTTATCTTGAATTTCCAATTTGTTTGACATTTTACATTGAGGATCACCAAAAAACCCCTAGAAACTTAGGAAATTCATAACTTCTTCTAGGTTTAGTTTCTTACCTCCCCCTTTGGACGGTAACCTAATATAGGTTTAGGATTCCTTTGAGTGCATTTTCGAATTTTTATCATGTTGTATGCTTCTGTCTTGCCATTTGCATCTCATCCTTTCATGTAACCCTAATTTTGTTTCCTTATTTGCATTCATCTTGCATATGCATCCATACATGAACTTGCCATGACATTTCATACATTTATATGCCATCTTAGACATCTTAGGACATTTCATCCATTTGCCATGATTTGCATTCTTTTCCTTTCATTAACTTTCATGAACTTTCAAACTTCAAAGCATGCCTACATGACATCTCATTCTTTGTATGATCATTCATATACACTTTGTATGACTTTGCATCATCTCACATGAAATTAACATTGCATAAAAACTTCTTACTTTGGTCATTTCATCTCATCTCATCTCATCTCATTTCATTTCATTTCTTAATGCTTTATATCTTATGCATTCATGCTAACATTTTCAGGTGGTAAGTTACTTTGAGAAGTGGATTTGCCTTCACTTCTCATTTCTCTTCATCTCTTTCATATGCATATTTCTGGTTTCTTTGAAGTGAACTTGTTGACTTGTGTTCTGTCGCTCCCGACAAATGACACCGGGTCATATGAAGGTACAGACGCGAACGGTCGGCGAAGGGAACGGTGAGAACACACAGCCGTGAACTCACTGGAGATGAATAGAGTCGCCAGCTAGGCATTTTTATCCCGGAGGAAAGGTAATGCTGCATAGACCTAGAAAGAGATGGATAAGACGGTTGCGAACCAGAGAGACTGAGAAAGGGGGTTGGTTACAACCTGGGAAGGTATTAGCACCCAGATTGTCCGCCGTACTCGACGGGATCCACGCTTGAAAGATTTGTGCTATAAAGGGGTAGTGTCAGTGCAATCTGTGTATAAATGAGATGGAAAGAGATGTACAGGTGTCAGTGTAAAGTGTATAAGTGATGTGAAGTGTATAAGAGAAGTGTCAGTGCAAGGAAAAGAGTGAGATGCTCAAGATCATGAGGCTTAAAGAATAAAGCTAGAAAGAGGGGGAATGCACAGAGACTTTTGTTCGATAACCGTTAAGTTATGCCTACGTATCCTCTCGTGCAATGAGGAAGTCAGAACACCGTAGTTCGACCCAAAGAGACTGAAAGGTGAATTGACTGATGAACTGCTTGCTTGTCTATGCTCAAGTGTATGACCTGTCTGGCTCAGGTGCTAACTGTCTTGCATTAGACGGAAGAAGCGAGTTCTCGATTGTGAATGAGTGTGATGAGAAAAGAATCCCGAAGGAGACGATTATTGTTTGTTTTTGAGTTTTCAGTCTTTTATTTCTTTTTGGATTTTTGTCATAAGAAAATGAGCTTAAGCCTAAACCAATGGATTTAGTAAACTCATCACATCTTCCCTCTGATTAGGGGTAATGAGAATATCTTAAGTGTGAAGTCAGATTCTCACACTTAATCACCTTCGGTGTAGGATTAAGATCATTAACCTACTTGTGATTATTTAGATGTTTTTGTGATTTTGTTTAGTGTTGAGTAATGAGGTTAAGCCATAATCAAGGATTAAACAGACTCATTACACCATCCTAAAAGAAGGATAATAGATGAGAATGTTTAAGCTGAGGAAGACTCCTCAACTTAATCCATGATTAGGGATTAAACCCATGACAAAACAAGCCTTTATTAAGTGGATTTTAGTTAATGGTACGATGATGAAGTGAATTTTATGGTTTGTAAGACAACTTGAGGGGGACTTGTCCATTAACACTAGGGTTAGTCCTTCTTAACCACTTAAGGAAGAATTAGAACCCTAATGCAAGGCCCAAGTTACAAGTGTAATGTCTTGATATTTATTAGATGAATTGATTAAGAGATTTAAACACCTTAAGGGTTCAAGACTTAGGATTAAAGTGATACACTCCATCCTAAGAGAAGGATGCAGGCATAAGCTTAATCACAAAGTCTTAAAGCCTTTAGGGTTTAGTCCCTGATTATGAGATGAGAAGGGAAGACTCAAAGAGAGACACAAAGGTAAAAACTATGGGGGGAGACTAATCAAAACCCTAATTCATTATCATACTTGGTTGGTCCTAAGGTTTGTGAGGTTTTCAAGGACAATCTTCAGAAGAACCACCAGGAAGCAGATGAATAAGATCAAGAGAAGCAAAGTGACTTGCTTCATTCAAGAAGTCAAGTCACTTGAAGAAAGAAAGTGGGAAGGAGAAGAATGAGCAAGCTCAAACTCAAACACACATAAAAATGCAGCAATGGATGCAAGAGAGATGAAAAGAAAAGTTATGAGAAGTGAAGGCAAATCCACTTCTCAAGTTTACTTACCACCTGCAATGTTAGAAAGAAATGCAATGCAATGCAAGATGAGATGAAATGATATGATGCAAAGCAAGACCAGAAGCATGTTGATGATGATTATGATGTTATGAGGTGATGCAAACATGAGGCAAGACAAAGGGGATGTTCATACAAGATCATGAATGCAAATGATGCAAGCTAAGGAGCATGAACAAGCATGAAAAGTTATGAAGCATACAAGACAAATGACATGGCAAATATGCAATGCAATGACCAAACATGCTTTCTAAATGTCTTAAGATGTCAAATGAATCATAAGAATGCACAAAATGCAAAGGCAAGTCATGTTATGCAAGGAAATGCAAGAGGGATGCAAATGAAAGCCCAAATTAGGGTTTATGGATCAAACATCAAACACAAACCAAAAACAGAAGCAAAACCCTAAAGTAAAAAATGGAAAATGGTACCCAAAGAAACCCTAGGCCTATGATGAACCACTGCCCAAAGGGGAGCTCTCAACTCTCAACCAAACTCAAGATATGAATTTTACAAGTTATTAGGGTTTTTTAGGGTTCTTAACAAAAGAAATGCCAAACAATTTGAAAATGCAAGAACAATTCATGGCCTTTTTACCCTAGAAACTACATGCAAAACAAAAGACAATGCAAGAAGAATCAATGTCTCAACCTTCTCCAAAAGGCAGAAATGATTTTTGAACTTATGATCAAAATAATGCACAAAAAATGATTTAATTCAATGAAAAATTCTCAAAATGCATCAAGATCAAAAAAGAAATTTGGTTTGAAGGTTGGACAATGTTTCTAAATGTCTTAGAACATTTCATGAATTTTTTGTAATTTTTAAATACCTAAAAGTATTTTTAATTAATTAATTCTCATTAATCAATTAAAAATAATCTTTTAAATATTTAAAAATACTTTTTTAATGATAAAAAGTAAAATAAAAATATTTTTGGGTCTTAAAAATTAATAAAACTTTAAAGAAAAAGTTTCATAATTTTTAAGGATTTTTTGCTATTTTAAAATAAATGTGCAAGTTAAATGAAAGAAAATGAATTAAAATTAAATAAAACTGAAGTATGCACAATGGAAGGCTGAGATTGATCCAGAGTTTGAAAAGGTTGACTGCGCGCTTCATCCAAGGGTCTCAATTCAAACAGGCTTAATTTTAATTAACTAAATAAATAAGGCTGATTAGGGTTTAATGAACGAATCTGGGCCCTTGATCACGCGCGGGAATGGACCAAGTCAACCCATCCAACGCTCACCATTCAAACGCTCATTAATTACAGGGATTTGCCCTAATGACTTTCAGGTGGCCGGAGAGGACCTCCGGTCGTCTTCTCCGGCCAGCATCTCACCTGAGAAACCTCCAAATCACTCAAATCGTAACTAAAATGAAAACTAAACACATAGAAATGGACCCCATGATCTCCTGAATCAAAACCCTAACCCCAAACAAATTTATTCTTCATCAATCACATGAATCGAAAGCAAACATTTTTAGGGCAAACCAGTTTCAGAGTCAAATTAAATGCTCAAATCACAACCATTTTCAAAACCAATGGTACCAGGATGATCAGCAAGACATGAAGAACAAGTTTGTAACAAGAAAAACAACTTCTGGAAAAATAAATTTCAGGTTACCTGAGATTCGAAGCTTTCAGTTTAGGAACTTTCTGGCCACCTTTCTTTGTGCAAGCTGCTCCACTTGGTCCCCAGAAGATGTTTGAATGCTCAAATGGAGTTTAAGTTGGCTTGATGATGAGTTTCGAAAGCTCCTGCTTCAGTTCAGTCAAAAATGGCAATGGAGATTCTGGCACTTTCAAGTCATGGTGAATGAAGGTTTGAGGTCCTGATGATGAATGGAGAAGGTTTGTGGTGTTTGTTTGTGTGTTTGTAAGCTAGGATGAGAGTTTCGAATGAAACTGCAAAATGGAGTGAGAAATGGCTATGGAGTAATCTGGCTGTTTCAGGCTTGTGCTTTGGGTGGTTTCTACTCAGTGATACATGGTGAGTTGAATGGAGGAAAAAAGTTTGAGTGTTTTGTGGCTGTGGAGAGGAATTCGAAGCAAGTTGCAAGATGGTGAGTTTTTGTGTATGTGATGATTGTGATGGTTTCAGCCTTGCTTGCCCTTATGTTTTGCTTGCAAATTGTCCACATAACTCTCTCTCATTGGTCAGTTGATTTGACATGTGCTTTTTGGATAGGTGAGGCAACTTTTGCAATTTGTCAACTCTTGTGTAAGAGAAAGTATGGTGAGGTGCTAGCTTGGTACAAGGCATGGGCTATGCGCAGCAAGATGAGGGGGAAATGTCAGCTTGGTCCAGCATTCAAGGCAGCAAGTGGTGAAGGCTTGATCATGAGTTTTGCAACTTGGTTACTTTATGGATTTTCATGAAAAATGCCTTGTTACATGAACCAAACCATAGGCAAACTTGATCCAATTCTGATTTTTAGGACTTAGAGAATGTTTGTGTAATGGTTTGAAATGAATTAGAGGTCACATGATGCATTGGTTCAAGGTTTTGCAAAATTTCAATTTGAAGCATGCCTTAGAAATTAATGATTTTTGCCAACTTTGCATTGCTATAACTTTTGATCCAAGAAGAGTTTGATCATGTTCTTGTACTTTTTGAAAAGGGAAAGATGAGATCTACAACTTTCATGACCAAAGTTTTTCCATTTGAAGCATTTTTGGATCAAGAATCATGGCTTGAAAAATGGTCTAAAATGATGCATTCTTGAAAAGTCAACTATGCCCAAAAAGTCAACATTTGCAAAAACCCTAAATTCTTGATTTCTATGAACTTCAACCTTCTTCCATGATCAAATAAAGATCATATACACTCAAAATGACGAAGATCACCCATTGGTTGGGTCATTGGGGGCCTCAGATGCCCTGATTTTACACTGACTTGTCTGAAAAGTCAACCCTTGATCAGATGACTTCCCCATGGAATTTCTTCATGAAAATTGATATGCATACTCCCTATACCATATAGAGACCAATGGAAACAAGAATGACCAAAAAATTTGGAGTTATGGCCTCTGAAACCAAAACCCTAATTTTCAGTCAACTGTGTAGTCAAACCTGGCTCTGCATCCATTCAAACCCTAGTTCTTGTGATTCCTCTGCATTTTTGACTTTGAGAAGATGGAATATGATATAAGAACACACATGGACCACTTTGAATTGATTGGTGGCCTCTGGAATGGCTCAAGATGCTTTGGGATTGCTCAGATCACAAACCCTAGGTGCAGATGCCTTGAAAGCTATGCAGTGAATCAAAAATGAGATGTGAGGTGATATGATTGTGTTTATGCATATGAGAATGATCACAAGCCATGGTGTGAATGAGTGAGGGCAAATTTGGGGTGTTTACAGCTGCCCCTATTTAAACATGAGTTAGCTGTGCAGGGTGTAAGCGACGGCTTAACAGGCAAACAAGATAACTTGTGGTTGAATACCAAAGACAGTCCAAAATTTGCACTCACAGAATGAAGAAGAAAAGGGATATAGATTGTAAAGGGAAATAAAGTATATTGTAAAGTGGGCGACGAAGGACGACCGTCGAGCAGAGGACGACTGCTGGGTAAAGAGCGATGACGGGGACGGCCGGCATGCTGGGGAGAGTGTATGAAAATAAAGCAATGACGGGGACGGCCGACATGCTGGGAAAGTGCTGAAAATAAAGCAATGACGGGGACGGCCGACATGCTGGTGATAAAAGGTAAAGCTAAGACGGGGACGGCCGACTAGCTGGGGAAAATAAAATCATGATGGGGACGGCCATCACGATAAAACTGTAAAATTTCTGAGGATTAATGAAACATGACGGGGACGGCCATCAAGTTCATAAAGGTCAAGTAACCAACGATGGGGACGGCCATCGGGCTAAAAAAGGAAAAGGGACCACGACGGGGACGGCCATCGGGTTAAAAGGAAAAGGGACCATGACGGGGACGGCCATCGGGTTAAAGAATAAATGAAATAAACAGCTGATGGGGTACGGCCATCAAAGGTGAAGGACGATCACCTAGCAGGGGACGGCTGCTCTGTTGGGAATAAAAGAAATATGATGGGGACGGCCATCAAAGGTGGAGGACGACCACCTGGCAGGGTACGGCTGCCGAAAATATCAACGATGGGGACGGCCATCGGACGAGCAAGATGGAGGACGACCATCAAGGAGTGGAGGACGACCACTCAGCAGGGGACGGCTGCTCTCAAGGTTTATCATGACATAGGACGAATGTCAGATAACCAATAATCAACAATGGGGACGACCATTGGATAAAGTGATGAAGGACGATCATCAAAAGGTGGAGGACGACCACCTAGCAGGGGACGGCTGCTAAAATCAACGATGGGGACGGCCATCGGATGAGCATGATGGAGGACGACCATCAAGAAGTGGAGGACGACCACTCAGCAGGGTACGGCTGCTCTCAAAGGTATCATAACACAGGACGAGTGTTAGATAAAAAGAAAATTGTTGGCGATCTACTGGGGATAATGTAAACACGGACGAGCGTTTACATCCAAGAAACAAAAAGGTATAAGCGTTTGGTATTGTGTATAGATTAAAGATGCGGACGAGCATCCTTAAGACTATGATACGGACGAGTATCATGTAGAAACAAACTGACACATGTTCAGAGATGATGATACGGACGAGTATCAACTGGTTAAGAAAGAACACGGACGAGTGTTGCATCTGAAAGAATTCTTCTGGGGAATAGTAGACACAGACGAGTATCTATATTCAAGAAGACATAAGTGTTTGACACGGTGTATGGATTAAAGACGCGGACGAGCGTCCCTAAGACTATGATACGGACGAGTATCATGTAGAAACAAACACTAGACGCAATGTTCTGAGATGATGGTACGGACGAGTACCAACTGGTTAACAAAGAACAAGGACTACTGTCGAATCTGTGGGGATATGAGCGATGCATACAAGATACGGACGGGCATCTGTATAAGTGTACCATGAGTAGTATGAGTATATAAATATGAGTGTTTTAACTGCTGGGGAGAGTGACACGGACGAGTGTCAAGAGAGAAAAGTATAATATTAGCAAGTATCTAGGCGACTGCGCTGGGGATACGACACGGACGGGTGTCAAGAAGGGAGTATATACAAGTACATGTGAGTGCAAAGAGGACCTCTTCGGCTTTCTGCTGGGATATGACACGGACGTGTGTCAGGACGTATCTGTAGTACGGGTGATTTTGTTCGTAAAGATGTTCAGGCGACTTTACTGGGGAAAGATGACACGGACGGGTGCCAAAAGGTGTATATACTGGTGTTTGTGATTTGAAAGGGCAGCTGCTTTTGCTGGGACTCTGATGGGGATTTTTGTACAGTGATGATGAACAGTTTATTATTCACAAGTGTTTGATTCACAACATGACTTATGATTATGCTATGTATTTGATTTTTGCCGTAATGCTCCGTATTAGACGGAATGCTACGCTCTGGGGGGTGAATATGATGTGAATGCTATGATTATGCAACGAGGCGAAGATCCGGGATTCGGATCCCATTGCTGTGAAGATCTCTGGTCGATCTGCTTGAAGTGAACATCCCAGCTGGGGATGAGATCATTGGTAGATCCAATGATGTATCTGCTCGGGGATATATGTCACTGGTTGTCATAACCTTGTAAATGAGAGAACCAGCTGGGGTTTGTAGAAGCTTTCTTCACTCTGTTGTGATCTTCATGCATTACTCTTCTGGATAGAGGCTGGAACTCTGTGGGAAGATGGTTCCCTGACTTCTGTATTCTGCTGAGAAAGAATGGCAACTCGGCTGGGGAATTGTGAGAGGCAACTCAGCTGGGGAGAGCAATAAGAGGCAACTCAGCTGGGGATAGGGCATTTCAGATGCTGAGATTGAGTGCATGTCGATTTGGCAACTTTGCTGGGGAAGTGGGCACCTTCCAGTGCCACGTGGAAGATAGACCGAGTTGATAATGATTCAGCAACTTGCTAAGACGTAACTTGCATGCCCCAGGTTGCGTTCTGGATACCTGCAATCCTGCAAAGGTAAGGAAACATACAAAAGGTCCCGAGGTATCCCTTACTGGATTCCGTCATAGGAGATAAGTACTTTCGAGAGTAAGTATATTCCCTGTAAGCATGTGTTTTCATTTTTAGAGAAAGGCATCTGTACTTATGCAATTGTATTTTTAGAGATATCAGACGACTCTTTGCAAAACATAAATGTAAAAGACGAAACATGACTGAAAATCTGATTTTATTAATTCATGTGCCCTGAATTGGCAAGATATAGTCAAAGAACATGTCTCCTGAAATGAGGAGATTGTTACAAATTGAGAAATAAAGTGCTGGCGGTGTTGACGACGCTTTGAGGAGCTTCTTCTCCTGCTATGACTCGTATGACAATGACGTTCTTCTCGTCTTGCTTTCTGGAGAGAGTTGATTCTGATTGAAGCATGATCCTTTGGAGCTTACCAAGTTGTAGGTGATACAGACGAACTCAGAATGCAGTTGTTCGCTTATTCCCTTATTTTGCATGGATCGCCCTTTCGGGTTTTCAATCCATCGGGATACCCATTTTTGCCTGAGCTGTCCAATGCGGCTTTTCAACTCAGCGGGTGTACATTTTTTGTTTATTTTCCCTTACTTTTTCCCGAGTCTTTTATTCTGTTTTTGACTCGCCGGGATGCCCTATTTTTGTCTGGACTTACATTCTGTTTTTATGTCCAGCGGGTCATTTTATGCGAAGTATTTTTTAACTGCATCTGAATTCACAGGGGACGGGAAATCTTCACCATCCATGGTGCTGAGCATCAGTGCTCCACCAGAGAAAACTTTCTTTACAACAAATGGTCCTTCATAATTTGGAGTCCATTTGCCCCTGTGGTCTGTATGAGGAGGGAGGATTCTTTTCAGCACAAGATCTCCCACTTGGTACTCTCGGTGCCTGACTTTCTGATCGAAGGCTTTCTTCATTCTCTTCTGATATAACTGTCCATGGCAGATTGCAGCCAATCTCTTCTCTTTGATCAGACTCAGTTGTTCGTATCGGGACCGTACCCATTCTGCTTCGTTTAGTTTAACATCCATCAATACCCGTAAGGAGGGTAATTCAACTTCAACAGGCAGGACTGCTTCCATACCATATACAAGCTGATACAGTGTTGCCCCAGTGGATGTTCTGATTGATGTGCGGTACCCATGCAAAGCAAATGGTAGCATTTCGTGCCAGTCTTTGTAGGTGATTACCATCTTCTGCACAATCTTCTTGATATTCTTATTTGCTGCCTCAACAGCGCCGTTCATCTTTGGCCTGTAAGGAGAAGAATTGTGATGTTGGATCTTGAAGTCCCGGCACAGCTCTGCCATCATTTTGTTGTTTAAATTGGAACCATTATCAGTAATGATTCGCTCGGGCACTCCATACCGACAGATGATATCTCTCTTCAGAAATCGGGCTACCACTTGTCTTGTAACATTTGCATATGAGGCTGCTTCAACCCACTTGGTAAAATAGTCAATAGCGACCAGGATGAATCTGTGGCCGTTTGAAGCAGTTGGCTCAATCTTGCCAATCATATCAATACCCCACATAGCAAAGGGCCATGGTGAAGACATGATGTTCAAAGGATTGGGAGGCACATGCACCTTATCTGCATAGATCTGGCATTTATGGCATTTTCTGGCGTAAGCACAACAGTCTGCATCCATTGTGATCCAATAATAGCCTGATCTTAACAACTTCTTAGCCATGGCATGTCCTCCTGCATGGGTACCAAAAGATCCTTCGTGCACTTCATGCATCAACAAATCTGCTTCCGTCTTGTCAACACATCTGAGGAGTACCATATCAAAGTTCCTCTTGTATAAAGACCCATCAGTGTTCAGAAAGAAACTACCAGCAAGCCTTCTCAAAGTCTTCTTATCATTGGAAGATGCCCCAGGCGGGTATGTTTGATCCTCCAAGAAGCACTTAATGTCGTGGAACCAAGGCTTATCATCTTTTGCAACATCCGCTGCAAATACATATGCTGGTCTATCGAGTCTAGACACTGAAATCTGAGGTACAAAGTTAGCCGTTTGAACTTTGATCATGGATGAAATGGTAGCAAGAGCATCTGCAAACTGATTCTCGTCTCGAGGGATATACTCAAGCTTGACTGTTGTGAAGAAAGTCAATAACCTTCTTGTATAATCCCTGTAAGGTATCAGATGATCCTGGTGGGTGTACCATTTCCCGTTGGTTTGATTGACTACCAAAGCTGAATCTCCGAATACAGTCAATGTTTTGATCCTGAGGTCGATGGCTTCCTCAAGACCCATAATGCAAGCTTCGTATTCAGCTTCGTTGTTAGTGCAGTTGAAAGTGAGTTTTGCCGAGAAAGGCATGTGAACTCCTTTAGGTGTAATGAGTACTGCACCAACACCACGGCCATTCATGTTAACAGCCCCATCAAACATCATAGTCCATTCTTCTTCCGGGTCAGGCCCTTCAGCGTGAATAGGCTCTTCATGATCTTTTGCTTTAATGAACATGATGTCTTCATCAGGGAAATCAAACCTCATAGGTTGGTAGTCATCAATGGGTTGCTCAGCAAGATATTCAGATAGTACACTGCCCTTGATGGCTTTCTGAGATGTGTACTGTATGTCGTATTCTGTGAGAATCATCTGCCATCTTGCAACCCGTCCGGTAAGAGCTGGCTTCTCGAAAATGTACTTAACTGGATCCATCTTAGAGATCAACAAAGTAGTGTGGGTCAACATATACTGTCTCAGTCGGCGAGCAGCCCACGCTAAAGCACAGCAAGTTTTCTCGAGCAGTGAATAACGCTGTTCACAGTCGGTAAACTTTTTGCTTAGGTAGTATATTGCATACTCTTTTCGACCAGACTCGTCATGCTGGCCCAGCACACACCCCATTGACTCTTCTAATACTGTCAAGTACATGATCAGAGGTCTTCCTTCAACTGGCGGCATAAGGATTGGAGGTTCTTGCAAATATTCCTTGATCTTGTCAAAAGCCTTCTGGCAGTCTTCGTTCCACCTGACCGTTTGTTCTTTTCTTAACAGCTTGAACAAGGGTTCACAGGTTGCTGTAAGGTGAGATATGAACCTTGAAATGTAGTTCAATCGACCTAAGAACCCTCGAACTTCTTTCTCAGTTTTCGGTGCAGGCATTTCTTGTATAGCCTTGACTTTATCAGGGTCAACCTCAATCCCCTTCTCGCTTACAATAAAGCCCAGCAATTTACCGGATCGCACCCCGAATGTGCATTTGTTGGGGTTCAACTTCAGCTGGTACTTCCTCAGGCGCTTGAACAACTTCAGCAGATTCACCAGGTGATCTTCCTCTGTAAGGGACTTGGCGATCATATCATCCACATAACATTCTATTTCTTTGTGGATCATATCGTGGAACAATGTCACCATAGCCCGTTGATATGTTGCACCAGCATTCTTCAGTCCAAATGGCATCACTTTGTAACAGAACGTGCCCCAAGGTGTGATGAATGTTGTCTTCTCCATGTCTTCAGGTGACATCTTGATCTGATTATATCCTGAAAATCCATCCATGAAGGAGAATACCGAGAACTGAGCCGTGTTATCCACCAATACATCAATGTGAGGTAATGGGAAGTCATCTTTCGGGCTGGCTCTGTTCAGATCCCGGTAGTCAACACACATTCTTACTTTGCCATCCTTCTTAGGCACAGGTACTATGTTAGCAACCCACGGCGGATAGCTAGTCACAGCAAGGAACCCGGCGTCCCATTGCTTTTGTACCTCTTCTTTGATTTTCATAGCCATGTCTGGGCGAGTTCGGCGCAGTTTCTGTTTAACTGGTGGGCATTCTTCCCTCAAAGGCAGCTTGTGCACAACAATGTCGGTATCCAACCCTGGCATATCTTGATACGACCAAGCAAACACATCAACATACTCTTGAAGCAGATCTATCAGTTGTCTCTTCACTGAGTCTTGCAGGCAGGCCCCGATTTTAACTTCTTTCACGTCTTCGTCAGTACCAAGATTAATCACTTCAATCTCCTCCTGGTGAGGAGTAATGACCTTTTCCTCTTGTCTCAACAACCTGGCTAGCTCTTCAGGAAGCTCATACTCTTCATCAACCCCTTCATCAGCTTGATTGATTGGATTGTCAAAGTCATACGATGTCATAGCCGTGCTGTTGTCGGTGCTGTCAGGAAGGCACTCTCTGCAAGGGTTAAGTTGGTTCATTTTAGTGATTGATTTTAATCTTGCTTTAGAAAAAAGTGAAATGAAGTCATCATTTTGAAAACACCGCCATTTATTTTTGTACAAAAAGAAAAATGGAAAAACAGTGAGCAGAAAAGAAAAAGACTCGTTTGCAAAAAGATGTCTGATATTTCATTAATTTAATCTTGTTTGCACAAAAGTACAGATGGCCCTGGTTACAAAATGAGTCTTGTCATCTTGGGCAAGATGCAAGACTTGGATGCATGCTATAAAAAATACAGGAAATAATAATTACTCTGTATGAGTAACTCTTATAATTTCCTGGGAAGACCAGTTCGAGACACTGCTCCCCGGGATCTTTGGACGAATCCAATTCTCCAGATTGCGCTCCTCTTCCATCTCGTCTTCCAAACAGTTGATAGCATCGGGGGTAAGCATCCCCCCACTGACAAAACCAGGCTCTGCAGCAGCCTTTGCTTGATGTTGAGTTGGTCTGTAACCCAACCCAAACTTGTCCTTCTTCTCCTCCACAGCTAAAACCTTGCCCCAGCCTAGGGCAGTTCCTTCTTCAACAACCTTCCGGGCTTGTTGGTAAGATGACATGGAGATCCCTGACACAGCAGATGCTTCATTGACGTTCAAGGCTTCAAAACCTTGGCTCATTGTTTCATGGATCTCTCCATCCATCTCAATGTACTTGTAGGTAGCCAGATGGCTAACAAAAATATCCTCTTCCCCACAGATTGTGACAACTTGACCTTCCCACTCAAATTTTAACTTTTGGTGAAGGGTAGATGTTATTGCGCCGGCGGCGTGAATCCAGGGTCTACCCAACAAACAGCTGTAGGCGGGCTGGATGTCCATCACATAAAAGATAGTTTTAAAAGTCTGTGGGCCAATTGTCACAGGCAGCTCAATCTCTCCCAGAACCGATCTCTTAGAACCATCAAAGGCTCTTACTACCAGGCTGCTGGGTCTCAATGCCAATCCATCATATTCAAGCTTCACCAGAGCCTTCTTTGGTAAGACATTCAGGGAAGAACCTGTGTCCACCAGCACATGAGAAAGGACAGCTCCTTTGCATTCCATGGTTATGTGCAAGGCTTTGTTGTGATTGCGGCCATCCGCTGTCAAGTCAGAATTGGTAAACCCTAGCCTATTGCTAGCAGTAACATTTCCAACCACGGTTTCCAATTGGTTGACAGTAATCTCCTCAGGCACGTAAGCTGCGTGCAGGACTTTAAGTAATGCATTCCGATGGGCTTCGGAGCACATAAGCAGTGAGAGGATAGAGATTTTGGATGGCGTCTGGTGAAGCTGATCCACAATTTTATAATCACTCTTTTTGATGATTCGCATAAACTCATCAACTTCCTGATCAAATGGAGTCTTCAGGGCTTCTTTGACAGCTGGATCTTCCTGCACCGGGCCTTTTCCTTTTGCCTTGGCAGCAGCTTCTGCTTCGGCAGTAGGTCTTTGAATTTGTGAAGCAAAGAGACGTCCGCTTCGAGTGAAGCCTCCGCCTCCCCCCACATTATCTACTTGTGGTGCAGGTTCTGGTGTTTCAAGAGTGATTCTTTTCCCTTCACAGTACACGTCAGAGCCATAGTGCCAAGGGATGGCCCTATTGCTTTCATATGGTACTGGTCCAGGCACCGTGACAGTGACTGGACTGATTTCTGCTGCTGAAGGGACTGTAATTGTTTGTGGATCATAAAAGATTGTAACTGGTGCTCTGGCGGGAGCAGCACCTTCTGAATGGTAGGCGGAGTTATTTTCAGGATCGTAAAATATGGTAACAGTGGAGACATCTTCATGATTGATTGCTGGTGTTGTAGGAGGTTCTGTTGGAAGGACTGTTGTTGTTGTTGATGGAGAGTCGAAATGGAATGAAGCTGAAGTTGTAGCAGGAGAAACTGTTGAAAACTGATCATTTGGGAGGACAGATGAAGTACTTGTTGATGGTGCTGATGAATTGTTGGGAACAATAGTTGCTGCAGTTGTAGGAGGGTCTGAAACCGTTGTTGATGAAGTTGCTGGATTTGTCGGAAATGATGTAGTGATCTGTAGCAGGCCACTCTGAATAAGGCTGTCAATGCCATTCCTCAGGTCCTCACACCCATTCCATGAAATATTGCAATAGGGACACCCTAGCTCACACCCCGGAAATATTTGGTTTTCGCGGAGTTGAGCTTTGATTTCCACCAATGGTGTCCTGATCTGATCCACACTTGTTATTAAATAAGACGGTTGGTCTTCTTCAATAGCATTAATTCGAGGACCACCATGGTTTGGCATTGGGTTTTTACTGACATTGGGCGGAGGTGCAAAATTCAGAGCCTTGGATTCTACCAAGTCTTGTACCTTCATATGCAGAGCCCTGCATTTTTCTGTACTGTGACTAGGTGCGTTAGAGTGGAAAGCACACCTAGCATTGGAGTCATAGTTCCTTGGTAGACTGTTGGGATCCGGAGGTGCCAACGTTCTTAGCTCAACTAGGTTGAGTTTCAGAAGTTGTGGCAGCAAGGCAGCATATGGCATTGGGATCGGGTCGATCACTCGGTTAGCTTGGGATGGTCTTTGTTGGAATGGCCTTTGTTGATTGTTGTTGTTGGAGTTGTTGCTGTTGAAGTTCCTTGGAGGATACTGATTCTGCTGATACTGAGGTTGTTGTTGGAAGTTTTGTTGAGGAGGTTGATAGACTGGCTGAGGATGAGCTGGAGCAGGGATAGTGACTGCTGCTATTGATCTCTGAGCATATTGGGGCCTACCCCTGTTGGTGTGAATGGCATTGGTCTCGCCAGTTCTTCTCGGGCCTGCAAAAGGCTTTCTTGTACTACTGGACGAGCTTGCACCGTTGTCTGAGATCTTACCCATTTTTAACAGGCTTTCAATTCTCTCCCCAGCTATGACAACATCTGCGAAGCTGGTGGAAGAGAAAGCAGCTAACCTGTCAATATACGTTCCCTGAAGAGTGTTCATAAACATGTCTGCCATTTCTCTCTCAGACATTGGTGGTTGAACAGCAGCAGCCAGTTGCCTCCACCTTTGGGCATACTCTCGGAAACTCTCCCTCGAAGACTGTGACATTCCCATTAGGAGGGTCCTGTTGGGTGCCATATCTAGATTATACTGATACTGTCTGATGAAGGCCTCTGCCAGGTCCTTCCAACATCTTATAGTTGCTCTTGTCAGATGGGAATACCATTCCCTTGATGCTCCAGTCAAGCTATCTTCGAAGTAGAACATCCAGAGTTTCTCATCCATTGTATAGGCCTTCAGCCTTCCCAGAAATGATTGCAAATGAGTCCGGGGGCATGAAGTCCCATTATACTTTTCGAAACATGGAGGCTTGAACTTGTGGGGAATCCTGACCCCTTCTACCAATCCCATGTCCATGACGTCGAAACCCAAAGAATTTTGAGATTCTAAGGACCTCAACTTCTCAGCTATCTCTTCCAATCGTCTATCATATGTTTCCTCTCCAGCACCCATCACTGTGTACTGGTCCTCCTGAGGATCTTCTTGAAGTACTCTGGCTGCTGTGGCTGTCCCTTGAATGTTGACTGGGATGTTGGCCTCTGGATGGAGATGGGGTCCAAAAACTGGGGGATTGACATGAGGTTGGACCCTCTCGTTGTTACTTGTGCCAGCAGTTCCCACATGGGGCTCCTCTTGATTCCTTCCTTCTACCAAAACTCTGAGCCTCTCCTGGCTTTGAGCTAAATTGTTCATCACTTCCATGAATTGTGTTATCTGAGTTCTCATCTCCAACCTTTCGTTGGCCATCTGGTTTCTGACCTCCGTAAGGTCTTGCTGCATCTGATCCATCTGGATTCCCGGAAGGTTGTTTCTAGTTGGGTACCTGTGAGGCCTGTTGAGGGGAAATACCCGGCGGCGAGCAATAATTCCTGAGTATCACAACAGAGGTTAGCAACAACAAAACAAAAACCTACAAAACAAACAAAAGGGTTAGCATGCAATGCAGTTATGCTTATTTGTTCTCAAGGTATCCGGTTTGGCCTTCAGTTTTGACCCTTCCAGACCCTTGAAGATGATGCTGTTGAAGTTGCTTTTGATGTGAACCCAGATAGAAACCAACACAAATATATTACAAAGGTGAAATAATACAATTTGTTCATTTTACAAAACAAACCCTCAAAGGGGCCAAAATACATCACAAAAAGCAAAAGTACATGGAAAAGGAACAACAACAAGCAAATGATCAAACTCCAAGGCCAAACTCATCCTCACGAACTTCCTTGAGAAGTGCTTCGGTCACAGGATCAGCCGGATGCTCCGTGAGACTTCTGATGAGAAGGTTCCTTGTTGCAACAGCTGTAGTCAACTTCTTGTTCTGACTTTGGTCCTTAGACCTCTTCACTCCTGCTTTGATTTTCAGCTCTGATATTTCCTCCTGGGCTGCTGCCAGGGCTTTTTCCATCTGCTCCATCCTGTCTTGAGCTCTCTTGTCTTCTAGAGTACGGGCCTCAGTGATCCGGACCCACCTGGCCTGACTCTCCTTCAGGTACAAGTCTGTCCTTGCTCTCTGGAACTGGGCTTCTTTACAAGCATTCTTCAGAATCTGCTCACCAGCCTTAGACTTGTTGATATAATCTCCAGACTTCTCAATCTTAGTCAAGTGTTCTACCCTCAATTTCTCCAATCTCCCAATCTCCCTCACACCTTCACTCCTCTCCCTGAGGGTCTTCTGCAAGGCTTGGGTTAACTTCTCATTTCTTTCCTTCAAGCTCTCAAACTCCTCCAAACTGATAGTGGCAGGGGGTGGTGCTGAAGATGACTCAGGCATGTCTTCTATGGTGAAGGGCAATCCAGAGAATTGGGCCCTAGCATGGGACCACTCATAATATTGGATTGATGCCACATTATTGCACTTCCCCAGAATGGTGATTCCCTTGGTTTGAACATGATCCCAGGCCCAGGCAGCCTGCCTAACAACAGTCAAACTAATCTTGTTCTCACAGTAGAGGGTCTCCACCAAATCTTGTTCCCTAGGAGTATGAACCAGTGCATAGCCTAATTGCCTCCTGAACAGCAGAGGGTTATAATTGATACTTCCCTTGACCCCTATCAAAGGCACATTGGGAAAGTGCCCACAGCTGGTGATCATATCTCTGCCTTTGGTGCTCTGAGTACACCATCTGATATCTGCTGAAGTTAGGACAGTGAGTCTCTTAGCCCAGTTGCTTTGCTGATGAGGATTTAGAAATGCATCTTTCCTGGGTAGATGCCTGAGAAGCCAAGCATGGAATAATGGAGCACAAATCCTCACTAATCTTCCCCTCTGCTTCTCATTTCTCTGATGTACTGAGTAATAGAGATCACCCAGTAAAGTTGGCACAGGGTTCTTCAGGATGAACAAGTGGATTGCATTCTTGCTAACGAATCGAGGCTCATCTGCAAACAACACAATTCCATATACACTTAAGGCCAACAGAGCACAAACAGCTTTCCACTCCCCCAAGGAGGCCTTCAAACTAGCTTGAGAAATCAGGAAGTCCAGATGAAATCCAGGGATCCCAGCTTTGGAGGTCATATGCTGCTCAATCAAAACAGGCTCCAGATACAAAGCTTTTGCTACCTCTCCATTGCTAGGAAAGACCATTTCAGGGTTGAAAGGGATTTCCCTCTTGATAGGCAAACCAACCAAAGATGAGTATTCTTCCAGAAGAGGCCCCAACTGAAAGTCTTGAAAGGTGAAACATCTCAATGGAGGATCATAAAACTGAATGCAGGTGTGGATCAGGCTCCTCTGAGATGGGTCCAGATCCATAACCATGTCCAGTATATCTCCATAACTCTCCCTGAACAAGGGTATGTGATCTGGAGTGATCAGGGTTTGGATCCTCCTGATGTCTGATAAGTCTGGTTGGAAGAAATGATAAGTGATGTTGCTTCTCTTGGGTGCCATATTGCTGAAGAAGAGCTGAAACAGATGTTGATGATGATGACTGATACTAGAAGATCGGCCACTGACAGGCTGAGACTGGTGAGGCAGGTGGCTGAAGCAGGTAGCTGATGAATGTAGCTGAAGCAAATAGCTGGTGAAGACAAGTCTATGCAGATGAAGGGGTCAAAACCAAGCCAAAATATATGATGTGGATACCCTGAAAAACAAATAAACAAATGTTAAATGATGCAAATGATGAGTATGCAAATGATATGCAAGGGTTTGTGATCAAGCTGGATCTGATTGTCTGTCTTGGTATAGATCCATGTGTGTTCAAGAATTCCAGATGGAGGTCTATAAATCCAGTAACCAAGGTGGGGGACTCAAATAAAGAGCCACATGTCCAGGGTTTTAGAATCACAAGAACTATCCAACATGGAGCATTCTTAACAAAGTCAAAGTAACAGGGTATTCCGAGGTCAAGGTACCTGCAAACCTGTAAACAGCCCAACCCCCTCACAGGTGATGATCTAGAACAAGGATCCTCAGACTTGGATCAATTATGAGAAGTGTAAACACTTCTAACCCGGAGGTACAGTGTTTACAATAACCATAACAATTCCTCCTCTAATTCACCTCAGTTTCTGAAGGTCAATACTAAAAGGTCATCCAGACTTAGCAGGCTTCCCAGATAGCCCTAGCATTGCAGGAAATCTGCAACACAGAGTTCTCAAGAAGAAACCCATGTCTGAACCGTGTTTCATATTCCCGCACCAGACCGAAATGGAATGGGAAAGAATATGATTCACTCTAGCCTAGGTGTCACTCAGGTCCCAGGTATAGGACCTTAACTCTCAATGAAATACCCACCCACCAAAGAAAAACCAGATCCAGCCAGCACAGTATGACAGTATGAAAAATATAAAGCTATAAAGAAAGCAATAAATCAACTGTACATAAAGCAAAAATAAAGCAAATACACAAACACAAATAGCATATAACACCCCAGTAAACACAAATCAAACAAGCGCTAGGAGGAACCCACAAAAAGAACCAGAAGCCCTGGTTGCAGTATAAGGTATCCCCAGCAGAGTCGCCAAGCTGTCGCTCCCGACAAATGACACCGGGTCATATGAAGGTACAGACGCGAACGGTCGGCGAAGGGAACGGTGAGAACACACAGCCGTGAACTCACTGGAGATGAATAGAGTCGCCAGCTAGGCATTTTTATCCCGGAGGAAAGGTAATGCTGCATAGACCTAGAAAGAGATGGATAAGACGGTTGCGAACCAGAGAGACTGAGAAAGGGGGTTGGTTACAACCTGGGAAGGTATTAGCACCCAGATTGTCCGCCGTACTCGACGGGATCCACGCTTGAAAGATTTGTGCTATAAAGGGGTAGTGTCAGTGCAATCTGTGTATAAATGAGATGGAAAGAGATGTACAGGTGTCAGTGTAAAGTGTATAAGTGATGTGAAGTGTATAAGAGAAGTGTCAGTGCAAGGAAAAGAGTGAGATGCTCAAGATCATGAGGCTTAAAGAATAAAGCTAGAAAGAGGGGGAATGCACAGAGACTTTTGTTCGATAACCGTTAAGTTATGCCTACGTATCCTCTCGTGCAATGAGGAAGTCAGAACACCGTAGTTCGACCCAAAGAGACTGAAAGGTGAATTGACTGATGAACTGCTTGCTTGTCTATGCTCAAGTGTATGACCTGTCTGGCTCAGGTGCTAACTGTCTTGCATTAGACGGAAGAAGCGAGTTCTCGATTGTGAATGAGTGTGATGAGAAAAGAATCCCGAAGGAGACGATTATTGTTTGTTTTTGAGTTTTCAGTCTTTTATTTCTTTTTGGATTTTTGTCATAAGAAAATGAGCTTAAGCCTAAACCAATGGATTTAGTAAACTCATCACATCTTCCCTCTGATTAGGGGTAATGAGAATATCTTAAGTGTGAAGTCAGATTCTCACACTTAATCACCTTCGGTGTAGGATTAAGATCATTAACCTACTTGTGATTATTTAGATGTTTTTGTGATTTTGTTTAGTGTTGAGTAATGAGGTTAAGCCATAATCAAGGATTAAACAGACTCATTACACCATCCTAAAAGAAGGATAATAGATGAGAATGTTTAAGCTGAGGAAGACTCCTCAACTTAATCCATGATTAGGGATTAAACCCTTGACAAAACAAGCCTTTATTAAGTGGATTTTAGTTAATGGTACGATGATGAAGTGAATTTTATGGTTTGTAAGACAACTTGAGGGGGACTTGTCCATTAACACTAGGGTTAGTCCTTCTTAACCACTTAAGGAAGAATTAGAACCCTAATGCAAGGCCCAAGTTACAAGTGTAATGTCTTGATATTTATTAGATGAATTGATTAAGAGATTTAAACACCTTAAGGGTTCAAGACTTAGGATTAAAGTGATACACTCCATCCTAAGAGAAGGATGCAGGCATAAGCTTAATCACAAAGTCTTAAAGCCTTTAGGGTTTAGTCCCTGATTATGAGATGAGAAGGGAAGACTCAAAGAGAGACACAAAGGTAAAAACTATGGGGGGAGACTAATCAAAACCCTAATTCATTATCATACTTGGTTGGTCCTAAGGTTTGTGAGGTTTTCAAGGACAATCTTCAGAAGAACCACCAGGAAGCAGATGAATAAGATCAAGAGAAGCAAAGTGACTTGCTTCATTCAAGAAGTCAAGTCACTTGAAGAAAGAAAGTGGGAAGGAGAAGAATGAGCAAGCTCAAACTCAAACACACATAAAAATGCAGCAATGGATGCAAGAGAGATGAAAAGAAAAGTTATGAGAAGTGAAGGCAAATCCACTTCTCAAGTTTACTTACCACCTGCAATGTTAGAAAGAAATGCAATGCAATGCAAGATGAGATGAAATGATATGATGCAAAGCAAGACCAGAAGCATGTTGATGATGATTATGATGTTATGAGGTGATGCAAACATGAGGCAAGACAAAGGGGATGTTCATACAAGATCATGAATGCAAATGATGCAAGCTAAGGAGCATGAACAAGCATGAAAAGTTATGAAGCATACAAGACAAATGACATGGCAAATATGCAATGCAATGACCAAACATGCTTTCTAAATGTCTTAAGATGTCAAATGAATCATAAGAATGCACAAAATGCAAAGGCAAGTCATGTTATGCAAGGAAATGCAAGAGGGATGCAAATGAAAGCCCAAATTAGGGTTTATGGATCAAACATCAAACACAAACCAAAAACAGAAGCAAAACCCTAAAGTAAAAAATGGAAAATGGTACCCAAAGAAACCCTAGGCCTATGATGAACCACTGCCCAAAGGGGAGCTCTCAACTCTCAACCAAACTCAAGATATGAATTTTACAAGTTATTAGGGTTTTTTAGGGTTCTTAACAAAAGAAATGCCAAACAATTTGAAAATGCAAGAACAATTCATGGCCTTTTTACCCTAGAAACTACATGCAAAACAAAAGACAATGCAAGAAGAATCAATGTCTCAACCTTCTCCAAAAGGCAGAAATGATTTTTGAACTTATGATCAAAATAATGCACAAAAAATGATTTAATTCAATGAAAAATTCTCAAAATGCATCAAGATCAAAAAAGAAATTTGGTTTGAAGGTTGGACAATGTTTCTAAATGTCTTAGAACATTTCATGAATTTTTTGTAATTTTTAAATACCTAAAAGTATTTTTAATTAATTAATTCTCATTAATCAATTAAAAATAATCTTTTAAATATTTAAAAATACTTTTTTAATGATAAAAAGTAAAATAAAAATATTTTTGGGTCTTAAAAATTAATAAAACTTTAAAGAAAAAGTTTCATAATTTTTAAGGATTTTTTGCTATTTTAAAATAAATGTGCAAGTTAAATGAAAGAAAATGAATTAAAATTAAATAAAACTGAAGTATGCACAATGGAAGGCTGAGATTGATCCAGAGTTTGAAAAGGTTGACTGCGCGCTTCATCCAAGGGTCTCAATTCAAACAGGCTTAATTTTAATTAACTAAATAAATAAGGCTGATTAGGGTTTAATGAACGAATCTGGGCCCTTGATCACGCGCGGGAATGGACCAAGTCAACCCATCCAACGCTCACCATTCAAACGCTCATTAATTACAGGGATTTGCCCTAATGACTTTCAGGTGGCCGGAGAGGACCTCCGGTCGTCTTCTCCGGCCAGCATCTCACCTGAGAAACCTCCAAATCACTCAAATCGTAACTAAAATGAAAACTAAACACATAGAAATGGACCCCATGATCTCCTGAATCAAAACCCTAACCCCAAACAAATTTATTCTTCATCAATCACATGAATCGAAAGCAAACATTTTTAGGGCAAACCAGTTTCAGAGTCAAATTAAATGCTCAAATCACAACCATTTTCAAAACCAATGGTACCAGGATGATCAGCAAGACATGAAGAACAAGTTTGTAACAAGAAAAACAACTTCTGGAAAAATAAATTTCAGGTTACCTGAGATTCGAAGCTTTCAGTTTAGGAACTTTCTGGCCACCTTTCTTTGTGCAAGCTGCTCCACTTGGTCCCCAGAAGATGTTTGAATGCTCAAATGGAGTTTAAGTTGGCTTGATGATGAGTTTCGAAAGCTCCTGCTTCAGTTCAGTCAAAAATGGCAATGGAGATTCTGGCACTTTCAAGTCATGGTGAATGAAGGTTTGAGGTCCTGATGATGAATGGAGAAGGTTTGTGGTGTTTGTTTGTGTGTTTGTAAGCTAGGATGAGAGTTTCGAATGAAACTGCAAAATGGAGTGAGAAATGGCTATGGAGTAATCTGGCTGTTTCAGGCTTGTGCTTTGGGTGGTTTCTACTCAGTGATACATGGTGAGTTGAATGGAGGAAAAAAGTTTGAGTGTTTTGTGGCTGTGGAGAGGAATTCGAAGCAAGTTGCAAGATGGTGAGTTTTTGTGTATGTGATGATTGTGATGGTTTCAGCCTTGCTTGCCCTTATGTTTTGCTTGCAAATTGTCCACATAACTCTCTCTCATTGGTCAGTTGATTTGACATGTGCTTTTTGGATAGGTGAGGCAACTTTTGCAATTTGTCAACTCTTGTGTAAGAGAAAGTATGGTGAGGTGCTAGCTTGGTACAAGGCATGGGCTATGCGCAGCAAGATGAGGGGGAAATGTCAGCTTGGTCCAGCATTCAAGGCAGCAAGTGGTGAAGGCTTGATCATGAGTTTTGCAACTTGGTTACTTTATGGATTTTCATGAAAAATGCCTTGTTACATGAACCAAACCATAGGCAAACTTGATCCAATTCTGATTTTTAGGACTTAGAGAATGTTTGTGTAATGGTTTGAAATGAATTAGAGGTCACATGATGCATTGGTTCAAGGTTTTGCAAAATTTCCATTTGAAGCATGCCTTAGAAATTAATGATTTTTGCCAACTTTGCATTGCTATAACTTTTGATCCAAGAAGAGTTTGATCATGTTCTTGTACTTTTTGAAAAGGGAAAGATGAGATCTACAACTTTCATGACCAAAGTTTTTCCATTTGAAGCATTTTTGGATCAAGAATCATGGCTTGAAAAATGGTCTAAAATGATGCATTCTTGAAAAGTCAACTATGCCCAAAAAGTCAACATTTGCAAAAACCCTAAATTCTTGATTTCTATGAACTTCAACCTTCTTCCATGATCAAATAAAGATCATATACACTCAAAATGACGAAGATCACCCATTGGTTGGGTCATTGGGGGCCTCAGATGCCCTGATTTTACACTGACTTGTCTGAAAAGTCAACCCTTGATCAGATGACTTCCCCATGGAATTTCTTCATGAAAATTGATATGCATACTCCCTATACCATATAGAGACCAATGGAAACAAGAATGACCAAAAAATTTGGAGTTATGGCCTCTGAAACCAAAACCCTAATTTTCAGTCAACTGTGTAGTCAAACCTGGCTCTGCATCCATTCAAACCCTAGTTCTTGTGATTCCTCTGCATTTTTGACTTTGAGAAGATGGAATATGATATAAGAACACACATGGACCACTTTGAATTGATTGGTGGCCTCTGGAATGGCTCAAGATGCTTTGGGATTGCTCAGATCACAAACCCTAGGTGCAGATGCCTTGAAAGCTATGCAGTGAATCAAAAATGAGATGTGAGGTGATATGATTGTGTTTATGCATATGAGAATGATCACAAGCCATGGTGTGAATGAGTGAGGGCAAATTTGGGGTGTTTACATGTTCCTATCTCACTTTCTTTCTTTAAGTTACTTATCTTCTTCAATGAAGTAAGTAACCTATTTCTTCTGCTTCTTCCTCCTTTCATCTGCTTCTTCCTTTGGTGGCTTCCTTGAAGATCTTTCTAAAGCCTTACAAACCATAGGAACATCCAAGCATGATAATAATTAGGGTTGTGATTAGTCCCCCTTAGTTTTTACCTTTGAGTCTTCTTTGTGTCTCTCTTCTCATCTCATCATTAGAGACTAAACCTTTAAGGCTTTAGGACTTTGGAATTAAGGTTATGCCTGCATCCTTCTCTTAGGATGGAGTGTATAACTTTAATCCTAAGTGTTAAAACCTTAATTTGTTTAAACCTCTTAATCAGTTCATCTTAATAATCACTAAGACTTCATCTTGTAACTTGGGCCTTACATTAGGGTTCTAATTCTTCCATTATGGTTAAGAAGGACTAACCCTAGTGTTTAATGGACAAGTCCCCCTCAAGTTGTCTTACAAACATAAAATCCACTTCTTAATCTCACCTCTTAATTAAAATCCATTTAATAAAGGCTTGTTTCGTCATGAATTTAATCCCTAACCATGGATTAAGTTGAGGTATCTTCCTCAACTTAAGTGTTCTCATCTATTATCCTTCTATTAGGATGGTGTAATGAGTTCACTAATCCTTGATTATGGCTTAAACTCATTACTTAACACTAAACAAAAACCCAAAAACATCTAAATAATCACAAGTAGGTTAATGATCTTAATCCTACATCATCATAGTAATTAAGTTGAGATGTTTATCTCATACTTAAGTATTCTCATTATCCCTAATCAGGGAGGATATAATGAGTCTACAAACCTTTGATTTAGGCTTAAGCTCATTAACTTATGTCAAACTCCAAAAATAATAACAAAACTGAAAACACAAAAAAACAATAATCTTCTCCTTCGAGATTCTTTTCTCATCATACTCACTCACAAGCGAGAACTTGCTTCTTCCGTCTAATGCAAGACAGTTAGCACTCGAGCCAGACGAGTAATACACTTGAGCATTGACAAGCAAGCAGTTCACAGTCAATTTATCTTTCAGTCTCTTTGAGTCGAACTACGGTGTTCTGACTTCCTCATTGCACGAGAGGATACATAGGCATAACTTAACTATTATCGAACAAAAGTCTCTGTGTCTTCCCCCTCTTTCAGCATTCTCTTTTAAGCCTCAGTTCCTGGGCATTTACCTTTTGCATTGGCACTTGTATATTCTTCTCCAGTGTTTGCACACAGATAGCACATACACCTACCCCTTTAAACACAATATTTTAAGCGTGGATCTCGTCGAGTACGATGGACAATCTGGGTGCTAATACCTTCCCAGGTTGTAACCAACCCCCTTTCTCAGTTTCTCTAGTTTGCAACCGTCTTATCCATATCTTTCTAGGTTTATGCAGCATTACCTTTCCTTCGGGATAAAAATGCCTAGCTGGCGACTCTATTCATCTTCACCTTCATTTCTCTTTTCGCCGATCGTTCGCGTATGTACTCTATCTGACCCGGTGTCTTTTCGGGGGAGCGACAGTAACAATGGATGAACAAATCATACCATGCAAGTCCCCGGGGCACATGTTTGTATACTGTTGTTGCAGGTTTTGCAGGGCAATGTTGCACTTCCCCAAGCAGAGAATGCTCCCCAGCTGAGCTATAACAGTGAGACCCCTAGCATAATTGCAAATCTAATTAAAGATGGTGCACTCCCCAAGCGGTATTTCTTCACAAGAAAGACATGGTTTTCCCCCATTAGAGTTCAGATGGAACATTACTCAGCTAAGCTAGAGCAAGTGGAATCCACATCGGAGTTTCAAACCCAATCTAAGAGAGTTGTAGCAGTCAGAAAACTTTCCCTAGCAAAGATAATTTGACTGAATATCCCCAGCTAGTCCGCCGATTTATTTTTGGCCGGTGTGACAGGGTACTGCAGGCATTTGTTCATGTTTTATTCCTCAGCCAAGTGTTGCTAGGAGATTTTGGTTATTTCCCCAGCGGTATTCCAAGGTTAATAGAACGGTTATTCTCCCCAAGTAGAGTCAGTAATAAGGCTCTCCCCAGCGAGCAAATGAATGCCTGATTTCCCCACAGAGTTAGAATTTTCAGAATTATCTCCCCAGCCGGAGTCGTGACCAAGCCTCTTTCTCATCCGAGCTTGAAGATGGCTATCCCCGCATAGTTCATGATCAAGATTCACTCCCGCCACTGGAGTATTCCCCAGAGAAGTTGCCAGTCTATTTTGGCCATGTGATGATCCAAACCGTCATTCATCTCCCCAGCCAGATTTAGGCATCGTCAAAGCCTCTTAACCAAGTTTCCCTGCAGAGTCAGGATTACTGTTGCCAACCAGGGCAATCCGTTTTGTGCTCGTCTGCATCTCTTAGCACTCGTCTGTGTTGGGCAATCCATTTTGTGCTCGTCTGCATTTCCTTAGCACCCATCTGTGTTGGGTATCTGCTAGTTGCTCGTCTGCATTCCCAGCACTCGCTCGTTTGTGAAATGATTCTTTGTTCAATTCTCCCCGGCAGACTGGTGTTTCTTACTAGGATGTCGTTACTCGTATGCTTTCCCCAACAGTCGCCTATGGTTGATAGATGCTGATGCTCGTCCGCACGTTGTCAGCAGTCGTTTGTGTTTAATACCCGTTTGTTGCTCGTCTACATTCTTCGGCACTCATATGTGTGCAACATCCGTTTGATGCTCGACACTCGTCTGTGTTTGATATTTGCTTGTTGCTCGTCTGCATTCCCCAACACTTGTCTATGTTTGATATCTGTTTGAAGTTCGTTCGCGTTGTTTGGATACTCGTCTGTATCATCCTTCCCATTCGTCTGTGTTAGCTTATATCCATATGAATGCTGATTTGATAATCGCTCTGGCACTCATCTGTATTGCTACTCCAAATGCTTGTCTGTATTGGATCTCTGGTAGTCGTCTGTATCAGTGGCTAATATTCGTCTGTATCATTTCCAGAAGCACTCGTTTGTGTTTCTTAGATCATCGTCTAATATTCGTTTGTATCATTGACTTATGGCGCCCGTTTGTGTTCTTTTGATGATCATCCGATACTCGTCTGTATTGAAGAGGTTTGAAGTCCTGACGGGGGGATTAAACGTCAAAATGGTCACCGGTCCTGGCGTAACAGGTATATCCGAAGGAGGTTCGTCTATCTCAAGCCCCACTTATCTACGCAAGATTTGTGAGGAGGGTTCGCCAAATCCTAATGTTGCACCTGGCGTAACAGGTTTGTTCAAGAAGGCTTATCTGTCTTAGACCACATGTCTACGGATAACATATGAGGAGGGTTCGTCTATCCTGATTATGCATGTCTATCCCACAGATTTAAGTGCATCACCGTTTCTGGCGTAATAGGTTTATCCGAAGGAGGTTCGTTTGTCTCAGATCATATATTGCAAAATGTATGAGGGCTCGTATGTCCAGCACCTGGCATAATAGGTTTGTTTGAAGAGGACTCGTATGTCCAGTTCCTAGCGTAACAGGTTTGTTCGAGGAGGACTCGTCTGTCTGGGTTTTTCTATCCAAAGTAACAATTTAGGATGGAAGGAGCTCGTCTGCTTTGTCCCCATCTCATCCGCCAAAGCGTCATTTGGTTGGGTTTATTTCCCATTGCTTACATTATGTCGCTCCCCGGATTTCCATCCTGGTACAAACGCGAAAGTGGCGTGGAAAAGAAAAGAGTCGCAAGCTAGGAATTTGTATCCCGAAGGAACGGGAATGGTAATACTGCACAAACCAGAAGAAAAGTAAAGGAAGGACACGGGTCCTGCGAACCAAAGAATCTGAGTTCGGGAGTTGGTTACGACCTGGAAAGGTATTAGCACCCCAGATCGTCCGCCGTACCTGACGGGATCCACGCTTGCAAAGAAATCTGACTCAAAGGGTGAAGAAATGAAAGTTGCTGCGAAACTGAAACTGAAACCGGACGAAAAGAAAATAAAAGGGAAATGAAAAAAGAAAAGAGAAGGAAAAATGTAGGGAAAATAAAGATTGTGCTCGAACGGGCCCTACCCTGCTGCCTACGTACCTCATCTGGACATGAGGATCAGAGACGCCGTAGTTCCCCTAACTAGGGGTAGAAAAGATTGCTTATGTCTTAAGGCTTGAACTGCCTATGTCAATGCTCAGGTGTTGCAGGTTCGGATGACGAGTGCGTAACCGTCTTGCATAATGATAAGAAGAAGCAAGTTCGCGGACAGAGCGAAGGAGATTAGAAAAGAATTCCCGAAGGAAAGACGATTATTGTTTGTTTGTGTTTTTTAGAGCTTTTTATTTGTGTGGAACAAGAGAATGAACTCAAGCTCTTTTCTATGGAATGTGTACTTGCTACTACATTCCAAGATGGAATAATATAACAAGCATACCAAGCGAGGAGAACTTATCCAAGACTTGTTTCCAAAGGCAAGGGCCTAATTTCATTGACTTGTTGAATTTATTAAGTGTTTTAGTGATTAAAGATGAAGAAATATTTTTTAGGGTTTTTCTTGATGAAGATGACTTCATGATCCGACTTGTGAATCATGCTAGACAAATGCACTATTCCAAGATGGAATGAATACATATGCCCCATGGAATAAGGCTATTACACAAGAAGTCACTTCTTTTTATTAGTGTTTTTTAGGTTTTGTTTTGAGATGAGAAGAGAAAGAAACCAAAGAAGCAAAAAGGGAAAAGTCTAAAATGGGGAAAGACTAAACCTAATGTTGTCATGCAAAAGAGTGGTCCTAAGGTTAGTGAGGTTTCAACTATCCTAAGAGAAAAGAAGAACTGAAGAAGAGTAAGAAGAAGAGGAAGCAAGAGCTAGCAAGCAACTTACTCCTCTAAAGGAGATAAGTTGCTCCTAGAGGGGGAAGAAAATAATTGCCTCACATGATGGCATAAGGCACATCAAAAAGCACAAGGAGAAAGCACTTAAAAAGAGAGAAGGATGAAGAATTGAAATATGGATGAACATCCACACTTCTCTTACCATAAGCCCCTGCAATTGTTAGTAAAATCCAGCACATGTTCATCAATAAAATCATGGCAATGACATGCTCAAAGTTCACACCAATCAAGATCAAACAATCATGCCAAACATTGCACATATAAGCATTTACATGTCGAGAACACGTAAGCACGCATAAATCAGCAAGAAAATCACCCAAACAATCATATTCAATGATCATATAATGATCCATGGCATTTAAAACAAGTATGGGGATCAAACATGCTAAAAATAACTCAAAAGTGGCTCACTGCATCAGTGTTAACCGGTTAACCAATTCGTTAACCGGTTAACCATGCCAAAACCTACATAAAAACAACACAATTCAGGTGCGTTAACTGGTTAACCAATCCGTTAACCGGTTAATGCTGTTAAAACAGCAGCAAATCCTGCAGCAAAATCAGCTCACAACCAGCTTATTCAAATAATCTTATACCAGACCAGCAAGCATATGAGCATGAAAATAATGTATCAATTCACATTAAATGGAATCATCAAGCTCATGAACATTAATACATTGATCCGGTTACCAATCAATCAATCAATTAAAGCAACACAAGCAAATACACAAGCACATGGCGGATCTAAAGCGCAAGCATGCAAATAAGTTAAAACAGAGCTAGATCTGAAATTAACCAACCTACAAAGCTGAGGTATGCTTTGGTAATTGTTGATCGAGCTGAAAACGATGGATCTCGCGGAGAACTTTGAAGATCCGGTGCTAAGCTTCGCACTCTGTGAAAAATAAATGCGAGAATAAGATCTTGATGCAAAATTTTGGATCCAAAAGCACTTCTAGATCCCAAACCAGATCTGAATCACCAATTAAACCATTAAAAAGATGCAATGAAGTTATGGATGGAGGTCTAGTTCCAAGATCTACACACCTCAAGGCAAGGTTATGTGATCTTCAAAGAGGAACTTTGAGTGATTTGGAAATTGGGAGAGAAAGGTGATAGAATTGTGAGTGAGAAGAGTGAAAATTCAGAATGAGAATGAAAAAATGAGGGAGAGATCCCTTTTGGTTTGGAGAGAAATGATTAAATATGGTTTAGGTTTGGGGCTCAAAAAATAGGCTTGGGATCCAAAATTATGATTTGCATAGTGTGATTAGGATGTAGCCATGGGATTAGGCTTGGACAAGTGCTATAGATCCTTATTTTTAATTTCCAATTAATTCAAAATGAATAAAAATAAGAAAAATGGAAATTGGAACAAAATCACACATGCTGAATTTGCTGCTGGTGTCAGACCCTAATTTTTGACCTAAGATTTCTCACATCTCATCTGCATTTGCATACAAACAAGATCACGTACTGGTTCATGTATCCCTTTTCAGGTGCAGGTCTATGCCTTGCAGAGGATCACCATGTTTAATTGTCGTTATCTGTTTATATTTACTAACCTCTAACCAAAATATCAAAAAAACATGTTGCAGTTGCTTCTTCTTCTTCTGTGTTGCAGGATTTCAAAGACAGGGCTGTGATTTCAATTCAGATGCGGTTGTTCAGTCACGATTCGATTCAGATGGACGTTTGACCTAATCCTGGTCAAACTATCAAAAGATTGTTTCGACTGAAAGTTGTGGGTGCCAGTGGTCTGTTTCTCAGACAGTGCGTATTCAAAGTTCAGGACTGTGTTATGTGCAAAGTCATTAGTTATCAGACAGTGTTGTGTGCGAAAATTCTCTGGTTTATCGAACAGTGGATTGTGAGAAGTTTGGTTCAGTTTGTCTTGATTGAGGATTCATCAGTTCATCAATGGTTCATCTGAGGATTTATTTTCCTCAGTGCGGATTTGAATTATCAGGGCAATTTTCAGATGTTGATTGCGGCTTAAGTGGCAAGTTATCCAGTGGCTTGTGGAAAATCAGAATATGTTGTGGGCTTAAACCATCAATTCCATATCCATTTCACAAAAATATCCAATTCCATATCCATTTCACCAAAAATATCCAATAATCATTCATTTTCGATTCTTTTCCTTTTTTCAAATATCCATTATTCTTTTTCCGATTAAATCATCATTTTTTTATACTAATTATTCATTTTTTACCTCCATATCAAATCTACCTTTACAATTATAATAGCCATTTCCAAATATCCATCTATTCCCAAAATTTATTTCTTTTATTCATTTTCTCTACATTTTTAGAAATTTAATATCCATTTTACCAAATATTCATTATTTCATCCTTTTATCCATGTTCCAAATTCCATAATCCATTTTTTTACATATATCCATTTCTATTCTTAAAAAAACCATAATTCAATTTTTATTTTCCAACTTTTAATCCATTTCTTACAAAAAAAAAGTTAATAAGCCCATATTTTATTTTTTTGAAGTCCATAATATTTTTCTCTCTTTGACCAAAA
Organism: Lathyrus aphaca; assembly: GCA_963966055.1. Classification (NCBI taxonomy): domain Eukaryota; kingdom Viridiplantae; phylum Streptophyta; class Magnoliopsida; order Fabales; family Fabaceae; genus Lathyrus; species Lathyrus aphaca. The sequence goes on along the minus strand of OZ014520.1, from coordinate 227,065,399 downwards.
TTGAAAAGAAATAAAAAAAATGCTGCATCCACCAAACAATTAAGTCCCACCAGCTTCAGCCCATGTTTTCTTCTGTGAGAAATTGAAAAAAATGAAAGTCACAAATATCTCACAAATTCATCCAGCCAAAACACGTATGCTAGCACCACATCCGTACAATACTTCACGCCCCAAGCCAAATACTATGTCCGCACGTGATAGCCTCTTTTCATATCAAGCCAAACAAGCTGGCTGCTACACTTCACAACAACAACTAGCAAAATAGGCCTAGCAGTTCACTTCAGTCCAAGCCTAAGCCGTACGCGACTTGCAAACATCAGCCTACCCCAAAACTTAAAAGCCAAGCCTTTCACCGTACGCCCAAGCTACCAACTTTCTATCTCTCCACACATCAAACATCATGCCTTCCGTATCAGCTAAACAAAACAAATTGCCATCTCACAACATCACCGGCCCAGCTCACAAAACCCAGCTCACAAACACACAGCAAAACACACGTACACACTAATTACAAGCCCGCAAGCTACACACAACATTTCAAAACGCAAGCAAAGTAAGCATTAAACGCAAGCAAGAAAAATCAGAATTGAAAATGGAACACGAGAAATCCGTGCATCCAAAACGCTTCACCCATAACACCAAACGCACACCTTCGAATTCAAGGATATCAACACCATTCCCTCTATAAAATGGATCCCCTCCTCCTTCAATTCCAATCTTGGAGAGCCTAAAAAAGCTCTGTAGAATAGATTTCCAGAAAAAAAAGCTTTAAGGCTTCAAATTCTCATTTTCCCCCAAATCCCATTTTCAAAGAGCATCTTCAATTCTTCTTGTCTTCACCTTCAAACCTCATCAATTTTTCTTCAATTCACTTTTAAAACTTCAAACCCTTCCATTCAAACTGACATTTGCCTTCAAATTCCCAAAGCATTCCGCGATTGGATTGAGAAGAAGAAGTAGAAAAAAAGTGGAAATCGAAAGAGGAAGAAGTGCGATTGAGAGAAGAAGAAGATCTTGTTTGGAATTGAAGGAAGGAGGAGTTCGTTCTGTTTTTTTCTTCGTGGAAGAAGGTAGTGGCCATCCCCTGTGTTTGTGCGTATGAAGAAGAAGGAGCACTGCTTTGTTATTCTTTATGTTTTCTTTTTTTTCATGAAACAAGGTTGTGTAGCATATATTGGGCCTTGGTTGTTTAAGTCCAGTTGCTATTACCACCTCACATACTGCGGTTATCTCCCCCTTCTCTTAATTCTTTTTACTTCAATTTGGATTTGTTTCTTTATTGATTTTAAATAAATTTTGTTTTAAATTTTATCTTTTGTATATAAAGATTTAAAAAGTCTTAGAAAAGAATTTTAGAAATGCTATTTTAGAAAAGAATTAGAAAAATATTGGAGAGTTGTTTTAGAAAGATTTTTAGAAAAGAAATTTTAGAAAAAAGAATTTAAAAATATTTCTATTTCTATTTCTTTTTTTTGGATCTTTTTTAAGATCCATTTTCTTCATCTTTTATTTTGGTCGATGACAATCTCCGATTCGCGATTGTTGATTTCCAATCGGTTTAATCTTCATTATTTCAAATCTATGGATGAATGATCATTTGGATCATTCTCCATACTTTGAGATCGTGATAGATTGCCTTTCGATAAACTCAACGAAAATCTCGATTAAGATTAGACCGTTCTCTTTCTTTTAGTGTGGCATGTTTTCGGAGAACGATCCATAATGTCGTTTCTCTAACATGTATTAACACGAATAGTTTCCACTTTAATTAATGGTGGCCGGCCTCATTTGTAGGGTAATTACTCCGTAAATTACTCGGCGATTGCTTAACATAGACCTAAAGTTGTCCCGATTTGGAATGCGATCCACTTGGATCCGGTTGCCTCGATTTTATTATTCTTGTTGTGGTTGTGCTTGATTAAGTTCATCATACCACTTTATATTGTAAATATTATAATAATGTGCATATACTAACATTTAATTTTAATCTCTCGCACCTTATCCTTTTATTTCAATTCCTTGCTCCTTTATCTCTTTATTATGCTTTATTATACTATATCATTCATCATTTTGCCTATTGTTTATATTGTGATACTTGTTATTTCTCCTTTGTCCATTTGGATATCAAAACACTAATAAAGGATTAAACACTTAAAAGACTTGTGACTTCTAATTTTGGACTATGGTTACTATCCCTTGCTTCGGAGAATGGACTTAGACTTTAAGATCTTCCCCCTTGCTCAAGTTGGTGTGGATTAGAAACCTCGGCCTCAAATTATTTCATGGGCCTTTGAAGATGGAAATCCAATTGTCTCAAAGAATGCTTGCCATATGGTTTGATCGTTCTTCCTTTAGCTTTTATTTTCAAGTCTTAGGATAGTCCCTTCATCTCTTCCCATCTTCTTCAATTTTCAAATCTCCTTCCTATTTTCAAATCTTCTTTGTTTTCAAACTTCAAACATTTTTTCTCAATCAAACCTTGACTTCGGTCATGTGCTTTTACTTTTTCATTTCATTTCTTAATAAATGCTAAACCACATAAGCATATCAAAACTTTCTTTCTCAAAAAACTTAAAAACATTCACAACTCATTCAATTGTTTTTGTGCCTTCGTGCACGTTTCTTTTAACCTTTTATGTTTAGATATGATTCATCCTTTCTAGCGGAATTATTCGCTAAAGGAGGACGACTTATCTTTACATTTTAAAATCAATTCAACTCATTTACCTTTTCACAATTTGTACCACGAACTACGAGGTTTTGATCTCGCATTGCACTTTGTGGGTACGTAGGCATGAGACGTTCGTCTCTTCAAACACCAAAATCTTAAAAAACATTCTTCTTCTCATCTCTTCAATCCTTTTTCAAGCAAACCATTTCAAACCAAAAATGCAGTAAACATTTCAAAGGGTTCCCGTGGAGTACCACGGACAAGTCGGGTGCTTAAAACCTTCCCGATTTGTAACCAATCCCCGTACCCATTCTCTGTTTGATTCTTTTAGCTTTTTAGCTTTTAAGATTCTTTAAGGTTTTGTTCGTTCTTTTACCTTTTTCCATTTGGAAATAAATAAAAGCGCGGTGGTGACTCTGTGTATATTGAGTGAAGTTAATCAATAGCTTACACTCATGATTTTACCGCTACAGAAAAGTGGCGACTCTGCTGGGGAGTCAATCTCTAAGTGGATTCGGCCTACTTTGATTTGTTTACTGCTTTAGTTTGATTTGCTTGTTACTTGGTTGTTCTGTTTCGGTTTTGGTGATTCCCTGTGAGATAGATTCTAACCTGGATCTGAGTTGGAACTTATGATAGGACGGCGATATTCGAAGCGATATGCGATGGAGTAGTCCAAAGCAATATCAATTTGATAATCTCCACTCGGTTAGGCTCTCTTGGACTATCAATTTCATGACGAGTAATCGTACGTGGCATTATTTTCTGACCTTGAGTTGATCATACTGAGGACCGTAGAACCCTTAACCAATCTAAGCCAATTTAGGAACATAGTGCGGAAACTATCTAAGTGTAAACTTAAGGTGGTTGTCACGCGATACTACACTCGGACGAGGTCTATTTTAAGAATGTTATCGGTTGGGGAGTAATCCAACGTACCGATGGTATTCTAAAGATGGCTGTTAACTCCGGGAACCTCTGTTAGCACCCTTTTGGTTTTTTGCAGGTACAATGAAGATAAACCTTAGTACATGCCTGTTTGGGTTGGTGTTCTGTTACCATGACTCCATGCTCGTGATTCGAACCTTTGAACCTGTGTGCTTTGCGTGATCTTGTTTGTGTTTGTTGCATCTACATATTCATCATGATCATCATCACAACCATTTTTCAAGGAAGACAATTCTGATTATTGCAAAGATTGGAAAAAGTGAATATTCCTTTTTTTGTCAAGATATTTCATGACCATATTCTCGATATTGACCATGTTTGCAATAATCGAGTTGTTTTTCTGAAAATGGAAGTGAACATTGCATATCATTGCATCCTCGCATATTCTTTTGTTCATCCGAGTTGTGTGGGAACTCATCCCGGTTGTTTCTTTCCTCAGTTGTCTATTGATCCGTCAAGCTGACTCCTCACCACAGATACGGTACTAGAGCTGCTAACAGACGGAGAGCTATCAGATTAAGAATGGAACACCAAGAACAGCATAACATGGAAGTCCGAATGGAGATTGATGAGTTGAAGGCCGGTATGACCAGGCTCACTGAAATGATGCAAGTTCTGATTGCTCGAGGTGAACCACCTCAAAGGACTGTTATCTCTGAAGTTTTTACTGTTGTTGTTGATCCTCCTGTTGTTCAGCAACCGGTTTCTACTTGGCCAGAATATGGGTTACCTCCGGATTATGTACCAGTTTCTGCTACTGCTCAAATAGGTGGTCCATCTGTTGTGCCAGTCTTTTCAGCCCCGACTTTTGTCGAACCTCAACCTGTTGTGCACGCTACTGCTCAGACTACTTATCAGAATTCTCCTTTCTTGTACCAAGCTGCTGGTCAACAAGCTGAAAGTCAGGGTGAACCTGGATATATGGATGAAGTTAGAGAGCAGTGTTTGATTCTTGAGAAGAGGGTAAGAGGTCTAGAAGGAAAAGATGTCTTTGGTTCTGCTGCTATAGACATGTGTTTGGTTTCCGACTTAGTTCTTCCTGATAAGTTCAAGGTTCCTGTATTTGAGAAGTACAATGGTCATACTTGTCCAAAGATTCATCTGTTGATGTATTGTCGCAAAATGGCTGCGCATGCTAAGGATGACAAGTTGCTTATTCACTGTTTTCAAGATAGTTTGAGTGGTGCTTCCATGAAATGGTATGTTGGACTTGAAAAGAGTCACATTCGAAGTTGGAAAGATTTATCTGATGCTTTTGTAAGACAGTATAAGTATAATCTAGACATGGCGCCTGACCGTCGTCAACTTCAAAATATGTCACAGAAAGAGAAAGAATCGTTCAAAGAGTATGCTCAGCGTTGGAGAGAGCTAGCTGCTCAAGTGGAACCACCTTTTCCCGAAAAGGAATTAACTGGTTCGTTCATGGACACTCTTCAACCGTTCTTTTGGGAGAAAATGGTAGGAAGTGTTTCATCTGGTTTTTCTGATCTAGTCACTATTGGAGAAAGACTAGAGGAAGGTATCAAGAAAGGTAAGATTACCAATTCTGAAGCTCCTAATGCTGCAAGAAAATCTTTTGGGAATCCTCACAAGAGAAGAGATGGTGATGCTTATGCTGTTTCAACTGAGAGGAGGCCTTATCGCCCGCAACAACGATATGTTCAACCATATGTAGCTGCAGTCGCTCCTATTGTTAAAACTCAACCTGCTCAAACTCAAGCTCAAGGTCAAGCTCGACCAGCTCAAGCTCAAGTTCAGATTCGAGCTCAAGCTCAGGTTCCTCATCCCGCTGTTGGACAAAATCAGTATCGCAATAGGCCAAACTTTGATCCTATTCCGATGTCTTACACTGAATTGTTCCCTTCCTTGGTTGAGAAAGGTTTAATTACTACTAGGCCTCCGCCTCCTGTTCCAAATCCTCTGCCGGTTGGTTATAGATCGGATCTCCGCTGTGAGTTTCATCAAGGTGGAACTGGTCATGACTTAGAGCATTGCTTTGCACTGAAGGCTAAAGTGCAAGAACTTATCAGGAACAACATCCTTTACTTTAATGACCTTAATCCCAATGTTATCAACAATCCTTTGCCAAAGCTTGGGAAGTGAATCTTCTAGAAGACTTCAATAGTCAAATTTTTCTTCAAGGCCAGAATATCAGACGGGACAGCTCATCCTTGTTGTTGATTGATCATTAGGCCATTGTTTCTTTATGTTTGCAATTTTCTTCAATCATATTAAGTTGTTTACTCTTAAGCTTGTTTGTACTTTCATGTTGATTTTAATGAAATGAGCATTGCTTTGTTTTGATTCAATTTCATTTGCTATTTGCATCTTCATACTTTACATTCCAAGCTCATTTATTTTTTCTCAAAGTTTTACAATGATTGGAGGGAGGATGATGAAAACGAGATATCCATAATTGTTGTTGGTATGCTTTCAATTGAGACTTGGTTGATGATATACAGGCATTATTTCAAATCCCAAACACTGGAGAAATAAGGAAGCTAATCCTTTGTCAACCCCTTTGAGCCTTGAAGTTGGAGTTTCTTTCTATTTGAAAAAAACCCGCAATTTTAACCTAGGGATGAGTAGTTCTCAATTAATTCGAATGTGCATTCAAGTACAAGAGAATCATTCAAGACACCTTTCAATAAAGGTTTCAATCTCAAGATTTCCTTCACACACATCAAGAAGTGTTGAAGATGTTTCTCAATTCAAAGGCCAATGATGGTTTATCGTAATCATTAAGCCATGCAATCATTATCTTTAAAAAAAATGATATTGAAAAATTATTAAAAAAAAATCAAAGCCCGCTAATTCAAAACCTATGAAGGAGACTTAGGCAAAAAATGGGGCATCCCGCTGGCTGTAAGTTCAAATAACACAGTTCAGGCAAAATTTAGGGATAATAAAAAGAAATACTTGTCAAGAGGTCATCAAAATTCCTCAGCAAAAATAAATGTGTGGATCAAAGTCCTCACTGGAAATAACAAAAGGGAGAAGTGACTGCTATCACAAAATCTCTTGGCTTATGAACCATTTTCATCTGTGCAATCCTAAATTTCTGGGAACTTGAATGCATAGGCTGAGTTAATTGAATGTAGGACTGGAGTTCATCACGAAGATGGGTTGGGTACAAATAACTTTGAGCCTATATCCTTTGTTTCATAAACCGTGAACCAGACCACGTTACAACCTTCAAATGTCCTAATTGAATCCAGGTTTCTTTTGGAAAGCATACTACAACAAGGTCGCGTAAACTGACTCCCAAGTTCTTTACCAATCATTTGTTTTCTTACATTTGCTTTATCTTTAATTTTGTCTCAACCGCCGTGTTTTGACATTGTTTTCATTTACTTTATATCAATAAATTTCATTCAAAAAATGATTCTTGATTTCAAATTTTGCATTGAATTTTGCATTAAAATTACCAGGTTTGTACAAACATTTCTTATTTGCAAATAAACTTTCCTCATCAAGGAATTTTCAAACAGTTGAGAAACTTGGTTGGTGATCCTACCAAAGGGCAGGTTTTTCTCAGTTCCTATTGGTTCAAGAGTTGTTGCTCAGTGCAAGTTATTCTCAGATTTGGTTAACCAAGAGATTCTCTGCAAGATTCACACTGGGTTATTTTCTCAGCATTCATTTCAAGAATTGAAGTCATGATCAGTTTATTCTTCTCAACAGTTACTTCAAAGATGTGATTATTTTCTCCAGCAGTAATCATGAACTGAATCCATTATCAGTTTACCCTCATCAGTCATTGAGCTTGGGGAAATTTTTCTTCAAGAATCCTTAAGCAGCTTTGCATGACTTCTCTCAAAAGTTTTTCAACTTGGTACCAGTTTACTAGTGTGACAAAGATTTGTTCAGCAGTAACATCTCTAGTATTCGAGCAGAATGGCAGTGATTTCTGTGTTAAGGAGTCAGTCTTTCATCTTTTCACTCCTCTAAGAGTCTAAACTGGTTGTCAACATCTTCTCTCATATTATCTCCTTGGGTGTGTTATTCCCTAGTCTTGTTTATGTTTGCATATTTGAGTGTTTTAGTCCTCATTATGCATTCTCTTCGGGTGTGTTATTCCCAGTTTTGTTTACCTCTGCATATTCGAGTGTTTTAGTCCTCATTATGCGTATTCTTGGGTGGTTTAGTCCCCGTTTTCGTAAATGTCTGCATACTGAGTGTTTTAGTCCTCATATGCATTTCTCGAAGTCTTGTTGTTTTCAACTTCTTACTTTTTGGTTAAAGTTCAACTTACTTGGCATCTGTCTGTCTCTCCAGAATTTTTCTTCACCTACTTGTTGTGTCTTCTCAAATATTACACCCTTTTATCCGATTGCCATTCTCGGATGTCCATAGTGAAGTCATCATTGATTTGATGTACTGTCCCAGACCTTTTTTCCATTTCATTCAGTGCTGTTCCTGAATGTTATGCTTCACATTTTATTCGATTGCTATTCTTGGATGTTGTGATCACTTCCCTTCCGATTGCCATTCTCGGATGTCCATAGTGAAGTCATCATTGGTTTGATGTACTGTCCCAGACCTTTTCCCATCTCATTCAGTTCTGTTCCTGAATGTTGTGATTCACCTTTTTATCTGATTGCCATTCTCAGATGTTGTGATCACTTCCTATCCGATTGCCATTCTCGGATGTCCATAGTGAAGTCATCAGTAATGTGATGTACTGTCCCGGACCTTTTCTCCCATTTCATTCAGTGCTGTTCCTGAATGTTGTGATTCATATTTTTATCTGATTGCCATTCTCAGATGTTATTGATCACTTACCTTCCGATTTCCATTCTCGGATTTTCATGTTGGAATCATCATTGAGTTGATATACTTTCCCGAATATTTCCCATTTCATTCAGTGCTGTTCCTGAATGTTGTAATTCGCATTTTATCTGATTGCTATTCTCAGATGTCGTGATTACCTTTTTCCGATTGCCATTCTCGGATATCCCTATTAAAGTCAGTAATGTCATCCTTGGATTCTTCTGGTGTATTTTTTTGGGACTTTTCTCACTTCATTCAGTGCCATTCCTGGATGTTGTGATCCTTTCTGTCCAATTGCCATTCTTGGATATTTTCATCTCGGCTAAGTCATGTGTTGGTCTCTAGCATGTTGTTTTTCCTGTCGGAGTCTTAGGCTCCTTATCCCCAGTGTTTATTCTTTTCTATGTGTTGTCTTGTCCCTCACGGACTTCTCTGAATTTCATTTGGTTCCAGATACATTTCATATCATCTCATAAATTTTCTCATATTATTTCATATGCTGTCACATATTTTCTCTGCATTTCATATTTTTCTCATAACATCTCATGTGCCTTCATATATTTTCATTTGCTTTCATAAACAGTTTCATGTGCTTCATATCATTTCCATATCATCTTCATATCATTTCATATCGTTTATTTCATTTCATTCCAGTTTTTGGCATCTTAGAATCAAAAATTGGGTTTTTTGATATTTAAGTATCTTCCATCTTGTCGAAACGAAGATTTTAATCTTCATCTTCTCTCGATTGAAGAAACTTAAATAGGGGCATCTGTCAGACCCTAATTTTTGACCTAAGATTTCTCACATCTCATCTACATTTGCATACAAACAAGATCACGTACTAGTTCATGTATCCCTTTTCAGGTGCAGGTCTATGCCTTGCAGAGGATCACCATGTTTAATTGTCGTTATCTGTTTATATTTACTAACCTCTAACCAAAATATCAAAAAAATATGTTGCAGTTGCTTCTTCTTCTTCTGTGTTGCAGGATTTCAAAGACAGGGCTGTGATTTCAATTCAGATGCGGTTGTTCAGTCACGATTCAATTTAGATGGACGTTTGACCTAATCCTGGTCAAACTATCAAAAGATTGTTTCGACTGAAAGTTGTGGGTGCCAGTGGTCTGTTTCTCAGACAGTGCGTATTCAAAGTTCAGGACTGTGTTATGTGCAAAGTCATTAGTTATCAGACAGTGTTATGTGCGAAAATTCTCTAGTTTATCGAACAGTGGATTGTGAGAAGTTTGGTTCAGTTTGTCTTGATTGAGGATTCATCAGTTCATCAATGGTTCATCTGAGGATTTATTTTCCTCAGTGCGGATTTGAATTATCAGGGCAATTTTCAGATGTTGATTGCGGCTTAAGTGGCAAGTTATTCAGTGGCTTGTGGAAAATCAGAATATGTTATGGGCTTAAACCATCAATTCCATATCCATTTCACAAAAATATCCAATTCCATATCCATTTCACCAAAAATATCCAATAATCATTCATTTTCGATTCTTTTCCATTTTTCAAATATCCATTATTCTTTTTCCGATTAAATCATCATTTTTTTTACCGATTATTCATTTTTTACCTCCATATCAAATCTACCTTTACAATTTTAATAGCCATTTCCAAATATCCATCTATTCCCAAAATTTATTTCTTTTATTCATTTTCTCTACATTTTTAGAAATTTAATATCCATTTTACCAAATATTCATTATTTCATCCTTTTATCCATGTTCCAAATTCCATAATCCATTTTTTACATATATCCGTTTCTATTCTTAAAAAAACCATAATTCAATTTTTATTTTCCAACTTTTAATCCATTTCTTACAAAAAAAAATTTAATAAGCCCATATTTTATTTTTTTGAAGTCCATAATATTTTTCTCTCTTTGACCAAAATTGAAAAGAAATAAAAAAAATTCTGCATCCACCAAACAATTAAGTCCCACCAGCTTCAGCCCATGTTTTCTTCTGTGAGAAATTGAAAAAAATGAAAGTCACAAATATCTCACAAATTCAGCCAGCCAAAACACATATGCTAGCACCACATCTGTACAATACTTCATGCCCCAAGCCAAATACTATGTCCGCACATGATAGCCTCTTTTCATATCAAGCCAAACAAGCTGGCTGCTACACTTCACAACAACAGCTAGCAAAATAGGCCTAGCAGTTCACTTCAGTCCAAGCCTAAGTCGTACGCCACTTGCAAACTTCAGCCTACCCCAAAACTTCAAAGCCAAGCCTTTCACCGTACGCCCAAGCTACCAACTTTCTATCTCTCCACACATCAAACAGCATGCCTTCCGTATCAGCTAAACAAAACAAATTGCCATCTCACAACATCACCGGCCCAGCTCACAAAACCCAGCTCGCAAACACACAGCAAAACACACGTACACACTAATTACAAGCCCGCAAGCTGCACACAACATTTCAAAACGCAAGCAAAATAAGCATTAAACGCAAGCAAGAAAAATCAGAATTGAAAATGAAACACGAGAAATTCGTGCATCCAAAACGCTTCACCCACAACACCAAACGCACACCTTCGAATTCAAGGATATCAACACCATTCCCTCTATAAAATGGATCCCCTCCTCCTTCAATTCCAAGCTTGGAGAGCCTAAAAAAGCTCTGTAGAATTGATTTCCAGAAAAAAAGCTTCAAGGCTTCAAATTCTCATTTTCCCCCAAATCCCATTTTCAAAGAGAATCTTCAATTCTTCTTGTCTTCACCTTCAAACCTCATCAATTTTTCTTCAATTCACTTTTAAAACTTCAAACCCTTCCATTCAAACTGACATTTGCCTTCAAATTCCCGAAGCATTCCGCGATTGGATTGAGAAGAAGAAGTAGAAAAAAAGTGGAAATCGAAAGAGGAAGAAGTGCGATTGAGAGAAGAAGAAAATCTTGTTTGGAATTGAAGGAAGGAGGAGTTCGTTCTGTTTTTTTTCGTGGAAGAAGGTAGTGGCCATCCCCTGTGTTTGTGCGTATGAAGAAGAAGGAGCACTGCTTTGTTATTCTTTACGTTTTCTTTTTTTTTTTCATGAAACAAGGTTGTGTAGCATATATTGGGCCTTGGTTGTTTAAGTCCAGTTGCTATTACCACCTCACATACTGCGGTTATCTCCCCCTTCTCTTAATTCTTTTTACTTCAATTTGGATATGTTTCTTTATTGATTTTAAATAAATTTTGTTTTAAATTTTATCTTTTGTATATAAATATTTAAAAAGTCTTAGAAAAGAATTTTAGAAATGCTATTTTAGAAAAGAATTAGAAAAATATTGGAGAGTTGTTTTAGAAAGATTTTTAGAAAAGAAATTTTAGAAAAAAGAATTTAAAAATATTTCTATTTCTATTTCTTTTTTTTGGATCTACTTTTAGATCCATTTTCTTCATCTTTTATTTTGGTCGATGACAATCTCCGATTCGTGATTGTTGATTTTCGATCGGTTTAATCTTCATTATTTCAAATCTATGGATGAATGATCATTTGGATCATTGTCCATACTTTGAGATCGTGATAGATTGCCTTTCGATAAACTCAACGAAAATCTCGATTAAGATTAGACCGTTCTCTTTCTTTTAGTGTGGCATGTTTTCGGAGAACGATCCATAATGTCGTTTCTCTAACATGTATTAACACGAATAGTTTCCACTTTAATTAGTGGTGGCCGACCTCATTTGTAGGGTAATTACTCCGTAAATTACTCGGCGATTGCTTAACATAGACCTAAAGTTGTCCTGATTCGGAATGCGATCCACTTGGATCCGGTTGCCTCGATTTTATTATTCTTGTTGTGGTTGTTCTTGATTAAGTTCATCATACCACTTTATATTGTAAATATTATAATAATGTGAATATACTAACATTTAATTTTAATCTCTCGCACCTTATCCTTTTATTTCAATTCCTTGCTCCTTTATCTCTTTATTATGCTTTATTATACTATATCATTCATCATTTTGCCTGTTATTTATATTGTGATACTTGTTATTTCTCCTTTGTCCATTTGGATATCAAAACACTAATAAAGGATTAAACACTTAAAAGACTTGTGACTTCTAATTTTGGACTATGGTTACTATCCCTTGCTTCGGAGAATGGACTTAGACTTTAAGATCTTCCCCCTTGCTCAAGTTGGAGTGGATTAGAAACCTCGGCCTCAAATTATTTCATGGGCCTTTGAAGATGGAAATCCAATTGTCTCAAAGAATGCTTGCCATATGGTTTGATCTTTCTTCCTTTAGCTTTTATTTTCAAGTCTTAGGATAGTCCCTTCATCTCTTCCCATCTTCTTCAATTTTCAAATCTCCTTCCTATTTTCAAATCTTCTTTGTTTTCAAACTTCAAACATTTTTTCTCAATCAAACCTTGACTTCGGTCATGTGCTTTTACTTTTTCATTTCATTTCTTAATAAATGCTAAATTACATAAGCATATCGAAACTTTCTTTCTCAAAAAACTTAAAAACATTCATAACTCATTCAATTGTTTTTGTGCCCTCGTGCACGTTTCTCTTAACCTTTTATGTTTAGATATGATTCATCCTTTCTAGCGGAATTATTCGCTAAAGGATGACGACTTATCTTTACATTTTAAAATCAATTCAACTCATTTACCTTTTCACAATTTGTACCACGAACTACGGGGTTTTGATCTCGCATTGCACTTTGTGGGTACGTAGGCATGAGACGTTCGTCTCTTCAAACACCAAAATCTTAAAAAACATTCTTCTTCTCATCTCTTCAATCCTTTTTCAAGCAAACCATTTCAAACCAAAAATGTAGTAAACATTTCAAAGGGTTCCCGTGGAGTACCACGGACAAGTCGGGTGCTTAAAACCTTCCCGATTTGTAACCAATCCCCATACCCATTCTCTGTTTGATTCTTTTAGCTTTTTAGCTTTTAAGATTCTTTAAGGTTTTGTTCGTTCTTTTACCTTTTTCCATTTGGAAATAATAAAAGTGCGGTGGCGACTCTGTGTATATTGAGTGAAGTTAATCAATAGCTTACACTCATGATTTTACCGCTACAGCTGGAAATTCAAAATTCGTGGCCGTTAACCGGTTAACCAATCCGTTAACCAGTTAACGCCAATGAATTTTGAATTTCCCTTCTTTTGGTGGGAACCTTCAAAAATAAGCTGGTGCCAACCGTTTTGATCTAATTTTGATCCTCAATCCTTTTTAAGTCTCTTGACCATGATATCAACCCTGTAACATGCCTTGCAAGCTTTGAATTTCCCTGATGATTGATCACATGCCTTATGCTGGAACATGCAAATGTTGTGCTTCATTTTTCTATGCAATATGCTAAGGATATGACATGCTGATTATGATTATGAAATAATGATGATGCTAAATAGGAGAGGGAAAATTTGGGGTGTTACAGCTGCCCCTATTCAAGAAACTGTTAATTTGAAAAGGACGGTAGCATGACTATCGACCGTTCAAGATGAACTGTGGTTGAATACCAAGAAGACCTGAAATTTGCACTCTGCTGGAGAATGCAAGCAAAGGGCAACCAAATGACGCTTTGGCGACTGAAGCGGGGAGAAAGCAGACGAGCTCCTTCCAAGTTGAATTGGTACTTCGGATAGAAAAACCTAGACAGACGAATCTTCCTCGAACAAACCTGTTACGCCAGGTGCTGGACATACGAGCCCTCTTCAACCAAACCTATTATGCCAGGTGTTGGACATACGAGCCCTCTTCAACCAAACCTGTTACGCCAGGTGCTGGACATACGAGCCCTCTTCAAGTAAACCTGTTATGCCAGGTGTTGGACATACGAGCCCTCATACATTTTGAAAAATATATGATCTGAGACAGACGAACCTCCTTCGGATAAACCTGTTACGCCAGGACCGGTGATGCACTTAAGTCTGTGGGATAGACGTGCATAATTAGGATAGACGAATCCTCTTCATATATTATCCGTGGATATATGGTCTAAGACAGACGAGTCTTCTTTGAGCAAAACCTGTTACGCCAGGTGCAACATTAGGATTTGACGAACCCTTCTCACGAATCTTGCGTAGATACGTGGTACTTGAGACAGACGAACCTCCTTCGAATATACCTGTTACGCCAGGACCGGTAACCATTTTGACGTTTAATCCCACCGTCAGGACTTCAAACCTCTTCAATACAGACGAGTATTGGGTGATCATCAAGGGAACACAGACGAGTGCCATAAGTCAATGATACAAACGAATATCAGACGATGATCTAAGAAATGCAGACGAACGCTTCTGGAAATGATACAGACGAATATCAGCCACTGATACAGACGAATACCAGAGATCCAATACAGACGAGCACTTGGAGTAACAATACAGACGAGTACCAGAGCAATTATCAACTCAATATTCATATGGATATAAGTCAATACAGACGAGTGGGAAGGATGATACAAACGAGTATCCAACGAACTTCAAATAGATACCAAACACAGACGAGTGTTGGAGAATGCATACGAGCAACCAACCCAATTTTCAAACACAGACGAGCGCGGAGCACAGAGGTTACGCACAGACGACTGTTGAGGAATGTAGACGAGCAGTAAACAAATATCATACACAGATGAGTGTTGGGGTGTGGGCGAGCATCAGTATTTACCAACCATAGGCGACTGCTGGGGAAAGCAAACGAGCAATGACATCCCAGTAATAAACACGACTCTGTCAGGGATAAAACTCAAGACCGAGCGAGTGATGGGGAAGCAGACGAGCAACAAGCAGAATGCGAATACGGACGAGTGTTGGGGCAATGCGGACGATCAATAAACAGATGTCAAACACATACAAGTGTCGAGCAATAAACAGATGTCAAACACAAATATGGCGGGGAGAATACTTCATAAATAAGCGAGTGCTGGGAATGCAGACGAGCAACAGGTATCCAACACAAACGAGTGTCAGGGGATGCAGACGAGCATTACTTCGAAATGCCCTGATTGGCAAAATAATCCCGACTCTGCAGGGGAATTCTGTTAAAAGGCTTTGACGATGCCTAACTCTGACTTGGGAGATGAACGATAGTTTGTATCGTCACATGGCCAAAATAGACTGGCAACTTCTCTGGGAAATACTCCAACGATGGGAGTGAATCTCGATTACGACTCTGCGGGGAAATGATGACCTTCAGACCCGGATGGGGATGATGCTTGGTCAGACCCTAGCTGGGGACTTCATTGAGGAAACAGGCATTCAGTTGCTCGCTGGGGTAGCTGCTTGGTTAAATAACCCTTGCTGGGGAGAGAATTTTGACAATTCTAACTCTGTGGGGAATTAAGGCCTTCAGCTGCTTGCTGGGAAAACTTTATTACTAACTCCACTTGGGGAAAAGACCGTTCTATTAACCCTGGAATTCCGCTGGGGAAATAATCAAGATCTTCTGGCAACACTTGGTTGAGGAATGAAATGTTAACAAATGTCTGCATTGCCTTTGTCACGTTGGCCAAAATAAATTGGCGGACTCGCTGGGGATATTTCAATGATGGTTGCGTACCAATCATGAAGTCCGAGGAAGAGACAACCTCCCGACCCGGATGGGGAATATCTAGTCAAATTATCTTCTGACCGCCACAACTCTCTTCAGTTCCGTTTGAAACTCCGCTGAGGATTTCACTTTCTTTAGATCAGTTGGGGAAGGCTCCATCTGAACTCTACTGGGGAAACCACGTATTTTTTTTGAAGAACAAACACCACTTGGGGAGGGCATCAATCTCTGATTAGATTCGAAATTCTGCTAGGGATTCTCATTTCCACGGCTCTGCTGGGAATCATTCTCTGCTTGGGGAAGTACCACCTCGCCCTGCAAACCTACAACAACAGTATACACACACGTGCCCCGGGGACTTTCCTGGTATGATCTGATCATCTATTGTCACCCGACACTCAAAGATTTTTTATTTTTTTTAACTGTTTCCCTACCATGTCAATTTTTTCCAAAAAACTCAACATGTTTCAAATGCAATGCCCTTTTTTTTCCAAAAACTCAGGACATTTTTGCAAATAAAGTAAACACAACACGACTTTATGACTGAATATTCATTTATTGAAAGGCCTCTTAATGGGCAAAATTTTACATCAGGAAGCAACTACCTGGAAAGAGGTAGCTACCGTAAAATTGAGAACATAAACTATCCTAATGGAAATGTATGCGACATTCCGATGAGTTTCCTTCTTGCTATGACCAGCATGTCTTCAAGACTTTCTGTTCTTGCTTTTGCTTTCTGAAGAGGATGAGAGGACTGATTCCAATCCTTCTGATATTGTCAGACTGTACGAAACGGTGATTTGGTTCAGATTACCCGGATCGCAGTTATTCGCTTATTCCCTTGTTTTGCGTGGATCGCCCTTTCGGGTTTTCAATCCACCGGGATACCCTTTTTTCCCCGAGTTGTCCGATGTGGCTTTTCAACTCAGTGGGTGTACATCTTTTCATTTATTTCCCTAACTTTTGCCCGAGCTTTTTATTCTTTTTTTAGCTCGTCGGGATGCCCTTTTCTTGCCTGGACTTTAATTCTGTTTTTGCGTCCAGCGGGTCTTTTTATGCGAAGTATTTTTTAACTGCGTCCGAGTTAACAGGAAACTGGAAATCTTCTCCATCCATAGTAGTGAGCATCAGCGCTCCACCTGAGAAAACCTTCTTTACTATGAATGGGCCTTCGTAGTTTGGGGTCCACTTGCCCCTGTGATCTGAACCTGGAGGAATGATCCTCTTGAGCACAAGCTCTCCTACTTGATACTCCCGAGTACGTACTCGTTGGTCGAATGCTCGCTTCATTCTCCTCTGATAAAGCTGACCATGACAGATAGCCTCTAATCTCTTTTCCTCAATTAGGCACAACTGATTGTATCGGGCACGTACCCACTCAGCTTCATCAAGCTTCACGTCCATCATCACATGCAATGAAGGAATTTCTACCTCAACAGGCAAGATTGCTTCCATTCCATATACCAATGAGAACGACGTTACCCCAGTTGACGTCCTGACCGACGTTCGATACCCATGCAATGCGGATGGTAACATCTCATGCCAATCTTTGTAAGTGACCACCATCTTCTGCACAATCTTCTTAATATTCTTGTTAGTTGCCTCTACTGCGCCATTCAACTTTGGTCGGTAAGGAGAAGAATTGTGATGTTGAATTTTGAAGTCCCGACACAGTTCTGCCATCATCTTGTTGTTTAAGTTGGAACCATTATCAGTAATGATTCGCTCGGGCACTCCATATCTGCAAATGATGTCTCTTTTCAGAAACCTGGCTACCACTTGATAAGTGACATTGGCATAAGATGTTGCTTCAACCCACTTGGTGAAGTAATCAATCGCAACCAGGATGAAACGATGATCGTTTGAAGCAGTAGGCTCTATCTTCCCGATCATGTCAATGCCCCACATAGAAAAGGGCCAAGGAGATGACATGACGTTGAGCGGGCTAGGAGGAACATGCACCTTGTCTGCATATATCTGGCACTTGGGGCACTTACGAGCATATGAACAACAGTCTGCATCCATTGTTAGCCAATAGTACCCCGACCTCAACAAATTCTTAGCCATTGCATGTCCTCCTACATGAGTACCGAAAGATCCCTCGTGGACTTCTTGCATTAACAGGCCTGCTTCGTGTCTATCCACGCATCTGAGCAAGACCATGTGAAAATTCCTCTTATTCAAAACCCCGTCTGTATTCAAGAAGAAGCTAGCAGCAAGTTGTCTCAAGGTCTTCTTGTCGTTGGATGATGCCCCCGCTGGGTATTCTTGTTTTTCCAAGTAAAGCTTGATATCAAAATACCAAGGTTTCTCATCAGACACTGCATCTACACAGAAAGCATAAGTTGGTGTGTCAAGCCTGGAAATGTCAATCCTGGGCACATAGTTCCAACACAAAACTTTGATGGACGAAGAGAGAGTGGCCAATGCATCGGCAAATTGATTATCATCTCGTGGTATGTACTGAAGCTTAACTGTTATGAAGAACGTCAATAGTTTTATGGCATAATCCCTATAAGGAATTAAATGTTCTTGATGTGTATACCACTTGCCGGTAATCTGGTTGATAACGAGGGCTGAATCTCCGAATATATCGAGAGTCTTAATCCGAAGATTAATAGCCTTCTCTATTCCCATTATGCACGCCTCGTATTCCGCTTCATTGTTGGTGCAGCCAAAAGTAATTCTGGCAGTGAAGGGAAAATGAACACCTTCGGGAGTGATAAGAACAACACCAACTCCACGTCCGTTGATATTAACGACCCCATCAAACATCAACTTCCATTTGGATTTAGGGTCAGACCCCTCCTCCGGAAGTGGTTCCTCGCAATCTCTTGCCTGGAGGTACACGATGTCCTCATCAGGGAAATCGAACTTCATCGGCTGATAGTCGTCTTTAAGCGGTTGTTCTGCAAGATAATCCGACAAGACACTCCCTTTGATGGCTTTCTGGGAAGTATAATGTATGTCATACTCTATTAAGATCATTTGCCACCTTGCAACCCTTCCGGTTAATGTTGGTTTTTCAAAAATGTACTTGACGGGGTCCATTTTTTAGATTAGCAATGTGGTATGGGTCAACATGTACTGCCTCAGTCGACGAGTAGCCCATACCAAAGCGCAACAAGTTTTCTCGAGTAGTGAATAACGGGATTCATAGTCGGTAAACGTTTTGCTAAGGTACGTGTGTAAACACCCCAAATTCGCCCTCACCCATTCACACCTTGGCTTGTGATTTCCTCATATGCATAAATTCAATCATAGCATCTCATATCATATTTTTGATTCATCGCATTGGTTCTAAGTCATCTGCATCTAGGATTTGTGATCTGAGCAATCCAAGAGCTTCTAGAGCCACTCCAAAGGTCATCAATGTTCAAGCATCATATTGTACGCCCTCAAAGTCAAAAATGTCAAAGAATCACAAGAACTGAAAATGGCATGGAAATGGAGCCAGGTTATGAGGTTCATGCATATCAAGTTTCATGAAGAAATTACATGGGGAAGGCATCTAATCAAGAGTTGACTTTTTGAACAAGTCAGTACAGAATCAGGGTATCTGAGGCTCCCAATGACCCGACCAAGGGGTGTTCTTCGTCATTTTGATTGCGTATGATCTTTATTTGATCATAGAGGATGCCAGAAGTTCACAAGACTGAAGAATTTCGAACCACTTTGCAGAATTGCCTTGAATTGGAGAACTTGCAAATTCTCATGGCAAGCCTTTATGTGACTTCAATGCGACTTCCAATCATCACCATGGCCTTAAATCCTGTATGCCACAAAGAATCTCCAAGTTTCACGACTTATGCTTCGAGAGGC
Organism: Lathyrus aphaca; assembly: GCA_963966055.1. NCBI lineage: Eukaryota > Viridiplantae > Streptophyta > Magnoliopsida > Fabales > Fabaceae > Lathyrus > Lathyrus aphaca. The sequence continues at coordinate 227,045,674 of OZ014520.1, read as the reverse complement.
CACAAAGGGGCCAGGCTTGTACCAATGTGCAAACAAAAAAAAAGCCCATGTGGCTATGCCTCTACTTGTTGCAATTCCCCAAGGTCTGATCCATAGGCCTGAGTCACACCAGTTTTTCTTACTCATCAAAGGCCTTACAAATACGTTTCCCGCGAAACATTCCAATCAATTGGAGTCTCATTGATGTTTAAGCGTCACTAAAATTTCAAAGTGGTTTTGAATTATTTTGAATATTTAATTTAATAGGCCGTGGGTTAACTTATTGCATTTTTTTGTTAAGAAAAATGACAAGTATGGTTTCTTTGATTCATTGGTTTCGAACCTAAGGAGGATGGCTTGTTGGAAGTGTTTCTTTGATTTCAAAAAGGGAAAGGAGGAAAGGAATTTCATGGTATCGTATTGGATTCAGATTCAAACGGCATTTCATGGGCCTTTTGTGGTGTTATGTGTGATTGGGAGTATGTTGGATTTGGTGAGTTGGATTTGGATGCACATATGTTTGGAGTTATGGTTCATTTTATGTTGCTATGTGTTACTCAAGGTGCATTGTTTTCAAGCATGTTAATGTTGATATTGTCTAAGTTTTGCAAGATATTGAAATCTTGATTGGTGCATTGTCAAAATAAATGAAAATGAAAACCAAAGACGACAAGACTTAAGAATATAAATGCATAACATTTTGTGTTAATTGTTGAAGGCTCAAGGCCATGCTCCAAAAAGTCCTATCTACACTTCAAACATCCATTGCTATCCCAATTGTCGCTCCCGATAAATGGGAATGGCCCAAATAAAGGTACAGACGCGAACGGTCGACGAAAGGATGAAATGAAAAGAGTCGCCAGCTAGACATTTTTATCCCGGAGGAAAGGCAATGCTGCATAGACCTAGAAAAAGATGGATAAGACGGTTGCGAACCAGAGAGACTGAGAAAGGGGGTTGGTTACAACCTGGGAAGGTATTAGCACCCAGATTGTCCGTCGTACTCGACGGGATCCACGCTTAAAAGATTTGTGTTTTAAAGGGGTAGTGTCAGTGCAATTTATGTATAAAAATAGCTGGAAGAGGATGTACAGGTGTCAGTGTAAAGAAATGTGATGTGTATAAATGTACAGTGTCAGTGTAAGGACAAGAGTGAAATGCTCATGATAATAAGGCTAAGAGAATGATGCTGGAAGAGGGGGAATATACATAGAATTTTGTTCGATAACTGTTAAGTTATGCCTACGTATCCTCTCGTGCAATGAGGAAGTCAGAACACCGTAGTTCGACCCAAAGAGACTGAAAGATGAATTGACTTGTGAACTGCTTGCTTGTCAATGCTCAAGTGTATGACCTGTCTGGCTCAGGTGCAAATTGTCTTGCATTAGACGGAAGAAGCAAGTTCTCGTTTGTGAGTGAATGAGATGAGAAAAGAGTCCCGGAGGAGACGATTATTATTTGTTTTTGAGTTTTTCAGTCTTTTATTGCTTTTTGAAGTTTGTCATAAGTTAATGAGCTTAAGCCTAAACCAATGGATTTAGTAAACTCATCACATCTTCCCTCTGATTAGGAGTAATGAGAATACCTTAAGTGTGAAGTCAGCTTCTCACACTTAATCACCTTTGGTGTAGGGTTAAGATCATTAACCTACTTGTGATTATTTAGATGTTTTTGTTGTTTTTGTTTAGTGTTAAGTAATGAGATTAAGCCATAATCAAGGATTAAACAGACTCATTACACCATCCTAATAGAAGGATAATAGATGAGAATGTTTAAGCTGAGGAAAGCTCCTTAACTTAATCCGTGATTAGGGATTAAACTCATGACAAAACAAGCCTTTGGTTAAGTGGATTTTATTTAATGATATGGTGATGAAGTGTTTTTTAGGGTTTGTAAGACAACTTGAGGGGGACTTGTCCATTAACACTAGGGTTAGTCCTTCTTAACCAATTAAGGAAGAATTAGAACCCTAATGCAAGGCCCAAGTTACAAGTGTGATGTCTTGATGATTATTAAGTGAATTGATTAAGAGATTTAAACACATTAAGGGTTTAACACTTAGGATTAAAGTTGTACACTCCATCCTAATAGAAGGATGCAGGCATAAGCTTAATCACAAAGCCTTAAAGCCTTTAGGGTTTAGTCCCTGATTATGAGGTGAGAAGAGAAGACTCAATGAGACACAAAGGTAAAAACTAAGTGGGGGACTAATCAAAACCCTAATCATTGTCATGCTTGGTTGTTCCTAAGGTTTGTGAGGTTAACAAGAGAAGTCTTCAATGGAACCACCAAGAAGCAGATGAAAGGATCAGGAGAAGCAAAATGACTTGTTTCATTTAAGAAGACAAGTCACTTGAAGAAAGAAAGTGAGTGGAAGAAGAATGAGCAAGCTCAATCTCAAACACATAACAAAATGCAGCAAAGATGCATGAAAGAGATGAAAAGAAAATGTGGTAAGTGAAGGCAAATCCACTTCCCAAAGTTACTTACCACCTGAAATGTTAGAAAAGAAATGCAATGCAATGCAAAAATGAAATGAAATGGCATGATGAGAAACAAAACCAGAAACATATACATGGTGCTAATGATGCTATGAGATGCTACAAACATGAAACAACACATGGGGATGATCATACAAGCTCATGGATGCAAATGAAACAAGTTAAGAAACATGAACATACATGAAAAGTCATGAAGTGCAAATGGCATACAACATGGCAAATGCAAGATGCAATGATCAAACATGCTTTAAATATGTCTTAAGATGTCAAATGAATCAAATGGATGCATAAAATATCATGGCAAATCAAGGTATGAATGCAAATGCAAGATGGATACATATGGAAGCCCAAATTAGGGTTTATGAACAATACATCAAACAAAAACCAAAATCAGAAGCAAACAACATTACAAAAAATTGAAAATGCCCTCAAAGGATCCCTAAACCTATACTAACCCAATGCCCAAAGGAGAAGTCCCAACTCTTAACCTAGTTCAAGTTATGATTTTTCTAAGTTTTCTAGGGTTTTAGGGTTCCTTAACAAGAAAAATGCCAAACAAATGGAAAATGGAAGATAAAATCATGGCCATTTAATCTCATAAACTACATGGTATGCTAAACACAATACAAAAAGAATCAAAGTCCAACTCTCAATGGTTAGGCAGAAATGGTTTTTGGAAGTTTGGATCAAAATAATGCATCAAAATGATTTTAATTCCATGGAAAATTCTCAAAATGCATCAAGATCAAAAAATAAATTTGGTTTGAGGGTTGGACAATGTTTCTAAATGTTTTTAAATGTTTCATGAATTTTTTGGTGATTTTTAAATACTTAAAAGTATTTTTAATTAATTAATTCTCATTAATTAATTAAAAATAAACTTTTAAATATTTAAAAATACTTTTTAAATGCAAAAAATGAAAATAAAAATATTTTTGTGTTCTGAAATTAAATAATAATTTGTACAAAAAATTTCAGAATTTTTGAAAAGGTTTTACTATTTTTAAATAAATGTACAAAACAATGTAATTGAATGAAAATAAAAATGAATTTAAACTGAAATAAAGAAAAGTCAACAGATCCAAGGGTCCTCATTTAAACTTACACGCGCGCGCATTGACTTGGCGCCATATCCAAGGGCCAGCATTCAAACTCACTAACCCTAATTAATTATCCCTAATCAGCCCTTAATGACTTTCAGGTGACCGGAACAGTGTTCCGGTCATCTTCTCCGATCACCCAAAACCACAAACTCCCTCTACACGCATCTAAAACAAATTCTAATTAAACAGAAATGATCCCCACTCAAAAACGAATCAAAACCCCCATTCAAACAACATTTATCCTTCCTAAACAAAGAGAATCGAATCAATCTGGTTCTAGGGCAAAAAGTTTCAGAGACTGCATACATACTCATCTCTTCACCAATTTCAAAACCAACAACATATTCATGATCAGGGAAGCATGCAGAAGCTATTAAGAACTTAAAAATTCATTTCTGGAAAAAAAGTTCTTGAACTACCTGAGTTTTGAAGCTTTCAGTTTGCAGCTTTCTGGCTTCTTTCCTTTGTGCAATCCACTCCTATGACCTCCCTTATGAACTCTGGATGTTTAGAGAAGGTTTGTGCTGGCTGGTTTGAGAGTTTGAATAGGTTCTGTTCAAGCTCAGGTGAGAATCGTGTTCTTGATTCTTTGAGCTTCAGGTTGATTTTGGGGGTGCTTTGTGATCAGGGTGATGTGTTGATAAGGTCTGTGAAGTTTGTTCGAGTGTTTGTGGCTTGTATGAAGAATTTCGAAAGCTTTTGCTCTAAGGGTGGAAAGTGAGAATGCTGAGTTCTTGTGTGTTTCAGGCTTGTGTCTTGTGATGTTTAGCTTGCATTTTGTTTGTATAAACTAATCCTATTGGTCAGATGACATGACATGTCCTTTTGTGATAGGTATGGGTGCTTTTTGCAAATTGTCAACTTTGTGTAAGAAGGGCATGGGCTACTTTTCTAGCTTGGTACAAGGGGCTTGTCTTGCGCAGCATGAGGTGAGGAGAGGGCTAGGGTGGTTCAGCAACCAAGGCAGCAAGTGGATGAGATGTTATGATGGATTTTGCAACTTGGTTTAATTTGGTTCTCATGAAAAGATCTTGTTCCAAAAACCATACAAATATGTAATTCTTTGGTCCAATCTGAACTTTAGATGTCACATGATCATGTTATGTGAATTAGAAGTCCATTTGATAGCCTTAGAACACTTGATCAAGTCATTTTGCAAAATACCTCTTTGGTGGAAACTTTGAAATTTTGTGATTTTTGCCAACTTTGACAAGCCATAACTTTTGATCCAAAATGAATTAGGTCATGTTCTTGTACTTTTTGAAAAGGGAAAGATCTATTCTACAACTTTCATGACCAAAGTTTTTCCATTTGAAGCATTTTTGGATCAAAAAGTAAGGGTTGAAAAAGTTGCATAAAATGACCTTTTCATTAAAAGTCAAACTTGCCCAAAAAGTCAACTTTGCAAAAACTTGAGATTCTTGAATTTTGTGAACTTCCAACTTCTTCTATGATCAAATGAAGATCATATACACTCAAAATGATGAAGATCACCTCTTGGTTGGGTCATTGGGGGCTTCAGATGCCCTGATTTTGCACTGACTTGCTTGAAAAGTCAACTCTTGATCAGATGACTTCCCCATGGAATATCTTCATGAAAATTGATTTGCATACTCCCTATACCATATAGAGACCAATAGAAACAAGAATGACCAAAAAATTTGGAGTTATGGCCTCTGAAACCAAAACCCTAATTTTAGGTCAACTGTGCAGTCAAACTTGGCTCTGCTTCCATGCCATTCTCAGTTCTTGTGATTCTCTGACATTCTTGACTTTGAGAGGATATAATATGATACTTGAACACACATAGACCTCTTTGAAGTGATTGTTGACCTTTGGAGTGGCTCAAGAAGCTCTTGGATTGCTCAGATCACAAACTCTAGATGCAGATGACTTTGAACCAATGCAATGAACCAAAAATGTGATATGAGATGGTATGATTGTGTTTATGCATATGAAATGATCACAAGCCATGGTGTGAATGGGTGAGGGCAAATTTGGGGTGTTTACAGCTGCCCCTATTCAAACATGAGTTAGCTGTGCAGGATGTAAGCCATGGCTTATCAGGCAAGCAAGATAACTTGTGGTTGAATACCAAAGACAGTCCAAAATTTGCACTCACAAAATGAAGAAGAAAAGGGATATAGATTGCAAAAGAAAATAAAGTATATTGTAAATTATGGGAGACGGAGGACGACCACCGAGCAGAGGATGACTGCTGGGTAAAGAGCAATGACGGGGACGGCCGACATGCTGGGGATAAAAGAATTATGATGGGGACAAAAGAATCATGATGGGGACGACCATCAAGTAAAGCTGTAAGATTCTCTGGAGATTAATGAAAAAATGATGGGGACGGCCATCAAGTTCATAAAGTAAAGTAACCAACGATGGGGACGGCCATCGGGCTAAACTGATGAAGGACTGTCACCAGGAAAAAAGGAAAAAGGGACCACGACGGGGACGACCATCGGGTTAAAGAATAAATGAAATAAACAGATGATGAGGGACGGTCATCAAAGGTGAAGGACGATCACCTGGAAGGGTACGGCTACTCTGTTGGGGATAAGATGAGGGACGGTCATCTAAGGTGAAGGACGATCACCTGGCAGGGTACAGCTGCCGAAAATATCGCGACATAGGACGAATGCCGGATAAAAGGTCAACGATGGGGACGGCCATCGGATGAGCATGATGGAGGACGACCATCAAGAGGTGGAGGACGACCACCTAGCAGGGGACGGATGCTCTCAAGGTTTATCATGACATAGGACGAATGCCAGATAACCAAAATCAACAATGGGGACGGCCATTGGATAAAAATGATGAAGGACGATCATCAAAAAGGTGGAGGACGACCACCTAGCAGGGGACGGCTTCTAAATATCACGACATAGGGCGAATGTCGGATAGAAAATCAACGATGGGGACGGCCATCGGATGAGCATGATGGAGGACGACCATCAAGAGGTGGAGGACGACCACCTAGCAGGGTACGGCTGCTCTCAGGGTTTATCGTGACACAAGACGAATGTCAGATAAAAAGAAAATTGCTTTGTTGGCGATCTCCTGGGGAGTAGTAAACACGGACGAGTGTTTACATCCAAGAAATAAAAGGGTAAGTGTTTAGATGTTTGTGTATAGATTAAAGATGCGGACGAGCATCTTTAAGACTACGATACGAACGAGTATCGGGTAGAAACAAATACTGACACGTGTACGGAGATGATGATACAGACGAGTATCAACTGGTTAACAAGGAACACGGACGAGTGTTGAATCTGAGGGGACTCTTCTGGGGAATAGTAAACACAGACAAGTATCTATATTCAGGAGAACACAAGAGTTTGACACAGTGTATGGATTAAAGATGCGGACGAGCATCCTTAAGACTATGATACGGACGAGTATCAGGTAGAAACAAACGCTTGACGCATGTTCTGAGATGATGGTACGGACGAGTACCAACTGGTTAACAAAGAACACGGACGAGTGTCGAATCTGTGGGGATATACATGGTGTATACAAGATATGGACGAGTACCTGTATAAGTGTGAATGGTGTATAGATGAGTGTTTAATCTGCTGGGGAGAGTGACACGGGCGAGTGTCAAAAGGAGAAGAGTATAGTATGCACAAGTATCTGATATACAAAGTGTTTATGTTACTGTACTGGGGAGAATGACATGGACGAATGTCAGGGAAATGCATATATATGAGTATTTGTGAGTGCAAAGAGGATGTCTTTGGCTTTCCGCTGGGGATATGACACGGACGGGTGCAAGGCAACTGTGTTTGCTGGGGAATCTCCGCTGGGGATTTTGGGAGGAGTTGTCAATATTCACAAGTGTTTGATTCAGAACATGGCTTATGATTATGCTATATGTTTGATTTTTGCCGTAATGCTCCGTACTAACGGAATGCTACGCTTTGTGGGTGAATATGATGCGAATGTTATGATTATGCGAAGATACCAATCCGGGACTCGGATCCCGTTGCTGCGAAGATCTTGGTCGATCTGCTTGAGATGGACATCCCGACTGGGGGTGAGATCGTTGGTAGATCTGATGGGAAGCATTTGCTTGGGGATATAGGTCATTGATAGACCTATCCTTGTACTGAGGGACCCAGCTGGGGTTTGAAGAAGCTTTCTTCACTCTGTTGTGATCCTTCATGCGCTGCTCTTCTGGATAGAGGCTGGAGCTCTGTGGGGAGGTGGTTCCCTGACTTCGTGTATTTGGCTGAGGATGAAATGGCAACTCGGCTGGGGAGAAAATACTTCCAGTGTTAAGATGGAGCGAGCACTGATTTGCCAGCTTGCTGAGACGAAGCTTACATGCCCCAAGTTGCGTTCTGGATACCTGCAATCCTGCAAAGATAGGGAAACACACAAGTAATCCCGAGGTATCCTTTACTGGATTCCGTCATAGGAGTTAGACACTTTTGGGAGTAAGTATATTTCCTGCAAGCACGTGTTTTTATTTTTGAAGATAAACATCTGTATTTTATGCAATCAGTTTTTCCTTAAGACATCAGACATTTTTGCAAATAAAAATGTACAAGACGAAACATGATTGAAAATCTGATTTTATTAATTCATATGCCCTGAATTGGCAAGATACAGTCAAAGAAACATATCCCCTGAAATGAGGAGATTGTTACAAATTGAGAAACAAAATGCTGGCAATGTTGATGAAGCTTTAAGGAGCTTCCTCTTTACTATGACTCGTATGACTTTTGACGTTCTTCTCATCTTGCTTTCTGAAGAAGGCTGATTCTGATTGAAGCTTGATCCTTTCGAAGCTTACCAAGTTGTAAACGATACAGACGAATTCAAAATGCAGTTGTTCGCTTATTCCCTTATTTTGCATGGATTGCCCTTTCGGGTTTTCAATCCATCGGGATACCCATTTTTGCCTGAGTTGTCCAATGCGGCTTTTCAACTCAGCGGGTGTACATTTTTTGTTTATTTTCCCTTATTTTTGCCCGATTCTTTTATTCTGTTTCTGACTCGCCGGGATGCCCTATTTTTGCCTGGACTTTAATTCTGTTTTTACGTCTAGCGGGTCATTTATGCGAAGTATTTTTTAACTGCATCTGAATTCACAGGGGACGAGAAGTCTTCACCATCCATGGTGCTGAGCACCAGTGCCCCACCAGAGAAAACTTTCTTTACTACGAATGGTCCTTCATAGTTCGGAGTCCACTTGCCCCTGTGGTCCGTATGAGGAGGGAGGATTCTCTTCAGCACAAGATCTCCTACCTGGTACTCCTGGTGCCTGACTTTCTGATCGAAGGCCTTTTTCATTCTCTTCTGATATAACTGCCCATGACAGATTGCAGCCAATCTTTTCTCTTCAATCAGACTCAGTTGTTCGTATCGGGACCTGACCCATTCTGCTTCGTTCAGCTTAACATCCATCAATACCCGTAGGGAGGGTAATTCAACTTCGACAGGTAGGACTGCTTCCATACCATATACAAGCTGATACGGGGTTGCCCCAGTGGATGTTCTGATTGACGTGCGGTACCCATGCAAGGCAAATGGTAACATTTCATGCCAGTCTTTGTAGGTGACTACCATCTTCTGCACAATCTTCTTGATATTTTTATTTGCTGCCTCAACAGCGCCATTCATCTTTGGCCTGTAAGGAGAAGAATTGTGATGTTGAATTTTGAAGTCCCGGCATAGCTCTGCCATCATTTTGTTGTTTAAATTGGAACCATTATCAGTAATGATTCGCTCGGGAACTCCATATCGATAGATGATATCTCTTTTCAGAAATCTGGCTACCACTTGTCTTGTAACATTGGCATAGGAAGCTGCTTCGACCCACTTGGTGAAATAGTCAATGGCAACCATGATGAATCTGTGGCCATTCGAAGCAGTCGGCTCAATCTTGCCAATCATGTCAATGCCCCACATAGCAAAGGGCCAGGGTGAAGACATTATATTCAAAGGATTGGGAGGCACATGCACTTTATCCGCGTAAATCTGGCATTTATGACATTTCTTGGCATAGACACAACAGTCGGCATCCATTGTGATCCAGTAATAGCCTGATCTTAGCAATTTCTTGGCCATTGCATGCCCTCCTGCATGGGTACCAAAGGATCCTTCGTGCACCTCGTGCATTAACAAATCTGCTTCTGTCTTATCAACGCATATGAGGAGTACCATATCAAAGTTTCTCTTGTACAGGGAACCATCAGTGTTCAAGAAGAAACTACCAGCAAGCCTTCTCAAAGTCTTACTATCATTGGAAGATTCCCCAGGTGGGTATGTTTGATCCTCCAAGAAGCACTTAATGTCATGGAACCAAGGCTTATCATCTTTGACAACATCTGCTGCGAACACATATGCTGGTCTGCCAAGTCTGGACACTGAGATCTGAGGTACAAAGTTGGCAGCCTGAACTTTGATCATGGATGAAATGGTAGCCAGAGCATCTGCAAACTGATTCTCATCCCGAGGGATATACTCAAGCTTGACTGTTGTAAAGAAAGTCAATAACCTCCTTGTATAATCCCTATAAGGTATCAGATGGTCCTGGTGGGTGTACCATTTGCCATTGGTTTGATTGATTACCAGAGCTGAATCTCCGAACACGGTCAATGTCTTGATCCTGAGGTCAACGGCTTCCTCAAGACCCATAATGCAAGCTTCGTATTCAGCTTCGTTGTTAGTGCAGTTGAAAGTGAGTTTTGCCGAGAAAGGCATGTGAACTCCCTTAGGTGTAATGAGTACTGCACCAACACCACGACCATTCATATTAACGGCCCCATCAAACATCATAGTCCATTCTTTCTCCGGGTCAGGCCCTTCAGTGTGAACAAGCTCTTCATGATCTTTTGCTTTTATGAACATGATGTCTTCATCAGGGAAGTCAAATCTCATAGGTTGGTAATCATCAATAGGTTTCTCAGCAAGATATTCAGACAATACACTGCCTTTGATGGATTTCTGAGAAGTGTACTGAATGTCATACTCTGCAAGGATCATTTTCCATCTTGCAACCCGTCCGGTAAGTGTTGGCTTCTCAAATATGTACTTAACTGGGTCCATCTTTGAGATCAATAAGGTAGTGTGAGTCAACATATACTGCCTTAGTCGGCGAGCAGCCCACGCTAAAGCACAACAAGTTTTCTCGAGCAGTGAATAACGTTGTTCACAGTCGGTAAACTTTTTGCTTAGGTAGTATATTGCATACTCTTTTCAACCAGACTCGTCATGCTGGCCCAACACACACCCCATCGACTCTTCTAATACTGTCAAGTACATTATCAGAGGTCTTCCTTCAACTGGAGGCATAAGGATTGGAGGTTCTTGTAAGTATTCCTTGATCTTGTCAAAAGCCTTTTGGCAGTCTTCGTTCCACCTGACCGTTTGTTCTTTTCTCAACAATTTAAATAAGGGCTCACAGGTTGCTGTTAGATGAGATATGAACCTTGAAATGTAGTTCAATCTGCCCAGAAACCCTCGAACTTCTTTTTCAGTCTTCGGTGCAGGCATCTCTTGAATAGCTTTGACTTTATCAGGGTCAACTTCAATCCCTTTCTCGCTTACAATAAAACCCAGCAGCTTACCCGATCGCACCCCGAATGTACACTTGTTGGGGTTCAACTTCAGTTGGTACTTCCTCAGACGCTTGAACAGCTTCAGCAGATTTACCAGACGGTCTTCTTCAGTAAGGGACTTGACAATCATGTCATCCATATAACACTCGATTTCTTTATGGATCATATCATGGAGTAATGTCACCATAGCCCGTTGATATGTCGCACCGGCATTCTTGAGCCCAAATGGCATTACCTTGTAGCAGAACGTGCCCCAGGGTGTGATGAAGGTTGTCTTCTCCATGTCTTCAGGTGACATTTTAATCTGATTGTATCCTGAGAATCCATCCATGAAGGAGAATACCGAGAACTGAGCCGTATTATCCACCAATACATCAATGTGAGGTAAAGGGAAGTCATCTTTCGGGCTGGCTCTGTTCAGATCCCGGTAGTCAACACACATTCTTACTTTGCCGTCTTTCTTAGGCACAGGCACAATGTTAGCAACCCACGGCGGATAGCTAGTTACGGCAAGGAACCCGGCGTCCCATTGCTTTTGTACCTCTTCTTTGATTTTCATTGCCATGTCTGGGCGAGTACGGCGTAGTTTCTGTTTAACCGGCGGGCATTCTTCTCTTAAAGGCAGCTTGTGCACAACAATGTCGGTGTCCAACCCTGGCATATCTTGATAAGACCAAGCAAACACGTCCACATACTCTTGAAGCAGGTCAATCAATTGTCTCTTCACTGAGTCTTGTAAGCAGGCCCCGATTTTAACTTCTTTCACATCTTCATCTGTACCAAGATTAATCGTTTCGACCTCCTCCTGATGAGGAGTGATAACCTTTTCCTCTTGTCTCAACAACCTGGCTAGCTCTTCAGGAAGCTCATACTCTTCTTCAACCCCTTCATCAGCTTGATTGATTGGATTGTCAAAGTCACACGAAGTCATAGCCGTGCTGTTGTCGGTGCGGTCTGGAAGGCACTCTCTGCAAGGGTTCAGTTTGTTCATTTTAGTGATTGATTTTAATCTTGTTTAGAAAAGTGAAATAAAGTTGTCATTTTGAAAACACTGCCATTTATTTTTTGTACAAAAAGAAAAATGAAAAAAACAAATAGTGGAAAAGAAAAAGACTCGTTTGCAAAAGGTGTCTGATATTTCATTGATTAATCTTGTTGCACAAAAATTACAGATGGCCCAATTACAAAATGAGTCTTGTCATCTTGGGCAAGATGCAAGACTTTGATGCATGCTATAAAAATACAGGAAATAATAATTACTCTGCGTGAGTAACTCTCATAATTTCCTGGGAAGACCAGTTTGAGATACTGCTCCCCAGGATCTTTGGACGGATCCAACTCTCCAGGTTGCGGTCGCTTTCATCCTCGTCTTCTAGATTGTTGACAGCATCAGGGGTGAGCATCCCCCCACTAACAAAGTTGGGCTCTTTAGCAGCCTCTGCTTGATCTTGTTGAGTTGGTTTGTAACCCAACCCAAATCTATCCTCTTTCTTCTCCACAGGTAACAGTTTGCCCCAGCCTTGGGCAGTTCCTTCTTCAACAACCTTCCGGGCTTGTTGATATGATGTCATTGATGTTCCAGGTACAGCAGATGTTTCATTTATGTTCAAGGCCTCAAACCCTTGACTCATTGTTTCGTGGATCTCCCCATCCATCTCAATGTATTTGTAGGTAGCCAGGTGGCTAACAAAAATATCCTCCTCTCCGCAGTTAGTAACGACTTGACCCTCCCACTCGAATTTTAACTTCTGGTGAAGGGTTGAGGTCACGGCGACGACGGCGTGAATCCATGGCCTACCCAATAGACAGCTGTAGGCAGGCTGTATATCCATCACGTAGAAGGTCGTTTTGAAAGTTTGTGGGCCAATCGTTACAGGCAACTCAATCTCGCCCAGAACCGATCTCTTAGAACCATCAAAGGCTCTTACTACCAGGTTGCTGGGCCGTAATGCCAATCCGTTATACTCTAGCTTCACAAGGGCTTTTTTAGGTAAGACATTGAGGGATGATCCTGTGTCTACCAGCACATGGGAAAGAACTGCACCTTTACATTCCATGGTAATGTGCAAAGCCTTATTATGATTGCGGCCTTCCGTAGTCAAGTCAGTGTTGGTGAACCCTAGTCCATGACTAGCATTAACATTTCCAAGCACAGCTTCCAACTGATTGACGGTGATCTCTTCCGGCACATAAGCTGCGTGCAAGACTTTTAATAGTGCGTTCCGATGAGCTTCGGAGCACATAAGCATTGATAGAATTGAGATCTTGGAAGGCGTCTGGTGAAGCTGATCCACTATTTTGTAATCACTTTTCTTGATGATTCTCATGAACTCATCCACTTCTTGATCAAAAGGTGTTTTTAAAGCCTCTTTAACAATTTGCTCTTCTTGCACCAAGCTCTTACCTTTTGCCTTGGCAGCAGCTTCTGCTTCGGAAGTGGGTCTTTGAATTTGTGGAGCGAAGAGACGTCCGCTTCGAGTGAAGCCTCCGCCTCCTCCCACATTGTCTACTTGTGGTGCAGGGGTTGATGATTCAAAAGTGATCTTCTGTCCTTCGCAGTATAGATCAGAGCCGTAATGCTAGGGGATGGCATTACTGCTTTCATAAGGTACTGGTCCAGGAACCGTGACAGTGACTGGACTGATGGCAGCTGCAGAAGGGACCATGATAGTCTGTGGATCATAGTATATTGTGACCGGCGCTCTGATAGGAGTGGCACTTTGTGAGTTGTAGGCAGAATCATTTTCAGGATCATAATAAATCGTAACTGTTGAGACATTTGCGGCTGAAGTTGTAGGAGACATTGTTGGAAGGATGGGTGTTGTTGTTGTAAGAGATTCTGAGTGAAGTGGTGCTGAAGTTGTAGAAGGGATGTTTGCTGATATTTGGTCCGTTGAAAGAACAGATGAAGCATTTGTTGATGAGATTGAAGAGTTGCTTGGAACAATGGTTGTTGCATTTGTAGAAGACATGGGAATTGTTGCTGATGAGGTTGCTGGATTGGTAGGAATTGATGTTGTGATTTGAAGCAGGCCACTCTGGATGAGACCATCTATGCCATCTCTCAAATTATCACAACCATTCACTGAAATGTTGCAATAAGCACACCCTAGCTCACATCCCGGGAACATTTGACATTCAAGGAGTTGAGCTTTGATCTCTACCAACGGTGTCCGAATCTGACCCACACTGGTTATCAAGTAAGACGGCTTGTCTTCTTCAATAGCATTGATTCTGGGACCTCCGTGGTTTGGCATAGGGTTCTTATTAACATTTGGTGGTGGTGCGAAATTCAGAGCCTTAGAGTCTACCAAGTCTTGTACCTTCATGTGCAAAGCTCTGCACTTTTCTGTACTATGGCCAGGTGCATTTGAATGAAAAGCACATCTGGCGTTGGAGTCATAATTTCTAGGCAAACTGGCAGGATCTGGAGGTGCCAACGTCCTTAGCTCAACCAGGTTGAGTTTCAGGAGTTGTGGCAGTAATGTGGCATATGGCATAGGGATCGGATCGATCACCCTATTGGCCTGAGAAGGTCTCTGTTGGAACGGTCTTTGCTGATTGGTGTTGTTGTAGTTTCTCTGAGGAGGATACTGAGTCTGTTGCTGATAACTTTGTTGATGTGGTTGATAAGCTGGTTGTGGATGAATTGGAGCGGGAATGGTGACTGCTGCCACAGACCTATGAACATATTGGGGTCTGCCCCTGTTGGTGTGGATAGCATTGGTCTCACCAGTTCTTCTTGGGCCCACGAAAGGCTTCCTCGTGTTGCTGGATGAGCTGGCACCGTTGTCAGAAATCTTGCCCATCTTCAACAGGCTCTCAATTCTCTCTCCAGCTATAACGACATCTGCAAAGCTGGTAGAAGAGAAAGCAGCCAGCCTGTCAATGTATGTTCCCTGGAGAGTGTTCATAAACATATCTGCCATCTCCCTCTCTGACATAGGTGGCTGGACAGCAGCAACCAGCTGCCTCCACCTTTGGGCGTACTCGCGGAAGCTTTCCCTAGATGACTGTGACATCCCCATCAGGAGGGTCCTGTTGGGTGCCATATCCAAGTTATACTGGTATTGCCTGATGAAGGCCTCTGCCAAGTCCTTCCAACACCTAATGGTTGCTCTAGTCAGATGTGAGTACCATTCCCTTGAAGCTCCCGTTAAGCTATCCTCAAAATAAAACATCCATAGCTTCTCGTCCATGGTATATGCTTTCAACCTTCCCAAAAAGGATTGTAAGTGGGTCCGTGGGCAGGAAGTCCCGTTGTATTTTTCAAAACAAGGAGGCTTAAACTTATGGAGAATCCTGACCCCGTCCACTAAGCCCATGTCCATAACATCAAAACCCAAAGAGTTTTGAGACTCCAAGGATCTTAATTTTTCAGCAATTTCATTCAGCCTTCTGTCATAGGCTTCTTCCCCAGCACCCATTACTGTGAACTGATCCTCCTGGGGGTCTTCTTGCAGCACTCTACCTGCAGTGGCAGTCCCTTGAACATTAGCAGGAATGTTGATCTCTAGATGAAGGTGGGGTCCAAATACAGGGGGGTTGACATGAGGTTGGACCCTCTCATTGTTGCTTGTCCCAGCAGTCCCTATATGGGGATCTTCTTGATTCTGCCTTTCCACCATTTCTTTCAATCTTTCTTGGCTCTGAGCCATGTTGTTCATCACTTCCATAAACTGCGTCATCTGAGTTCTCATTTCCAATCTTTCGTTGGCCATTTGATTCCTGACCTCTGCAAGGTCCTGTTGTACTTGATCCATTTGTATGCCTGGAAGGTTGTTACGGGTTGGATATCGGTGTGGACAGTTGAGTGGAAATACCCGACGTCGAGCATTAGTTCCTGAACATCACAACAGAGTTAGTGAAAATGACAAAATAAAACCTACAAAACAAACAAAGGGTTAGCATGCAATGCAGTATGCTTATTTGTTTCCAAGGTATCCGGCTTGGTACTTGGTTTTGACCCTTCCAGACCCTTGAAGATGCTGTTGATGTTGCTTTTGAAGGAAACTCGGATGGAACAAACTGATACATATATTACAAAAGGCAAATGGTACATAATTTGTTCTTTTACAAAACATGCCCTCAGAGGGGTCAAAATACATCATAAGAAAATAAAAGTACATGAAATGAAAGCAACAACAAGCAAAAGTCAAACACCAAGACCAAACTCATCCTCCTGAACTTCCTTGAGAAGTGCTTCAGTCACAGGATCAGCTGGACGCTCCGTGAGGTTCCTGATAAGGAGGTTCCTGGTCGTAACAACTGTAGTTAGCTTCTTGTGCTGACTCTGGTCTTTTGACCTTTTCACTCCAGCTCTGATCTTCAGCTCTGATATCTCCCTCTGGGCTGCTGCCAGGGCTTCCTGCTGCTCTTTTGCACTAGCTTCCAACTGCTCTATCTTGTCCTGAGTCCTCTTATCTTCCAGAGTACGAGCTTCAGTGATCCTGACCCACCTAGCTTGACTCTCCTTCAGATACAAGTCTGTCCTGGCTTTCTAGAACTGGGCTTCCTTGCAAGCATTCTTCAGAATTTGCTCTCCAGCCCTAGACTTCTTGATGTAATCCTCAGACTTCTCAATCTTAGCCAGATGCTCCAACCTCAACTTTTCCAACCTTTCAATATCCAACCTACCATCACTCCTCTCCCAGAGGGTCTTCTGTAAAGCCTGAGTCAACTTCTCATTTCTCTCTTTCAAACTCTCAAACTCCTCTAAGCTAACAGTGGCAGGAGGTGGTGCTGAGGATGGTCCAGGTATATCTTCCATGGTGAAGGGAGTCCCAGAAAATTGAGCCCTGGCATGGGACCACTCATAGTATTGTGCTGATGCCACATTGTTGCACTTCCCCAAAATGGTTACTCCCTTAGTCTGAACATTGTCCCAGGCCCAGGCTGCTTGCCTGACAATAGCCAGATTAGGCTTGTTCTCACAGTAAAGAGTCTCAGCCAAGTCTTGTGCCTTAGGAGTGTGGACCAATGCATAGCCCAGTTGTCTTTTGAATAGCAAGGGGTTGTAATTGATACAACCCTTTGTGAAGGCATAGCTTCTTGGTAATTTTGATGAAGACAACATCTCTCAACAACTCACATGAGCAAAGATCAAAAAAGGATTGAGTTGAAGACTTGGAGTGAATATTTAAGTGAAGACTAAAATAATTTCAAATGGAGCATTTTCTTTCAAATGATCAAGCAACATAAATGGTATATCTTAAACTTTCTCTAATATAATATACAAGTGTTCAAAATATTCATCTAATAGTGTCTTGGTTCATCCATCATAATTTTGTGTCAATGCATTAAACTTTTTGCCAAGAACTTTTAATTTTTTTCTTTTTTCAGCTTCAGTAACCGGTTACCCCAGGGTAAGTAACCGGTTACCACTGTTGTTTTTTTAAAAAATATTTACGTTGGGTATAAGTAACCGGTTACCCCAGGGTAAGTAACCGGTTACCACTGATAATTTTTGGCAAAAAGTCACTTTTATTCATCCAGAATTTTTTGATGCATTGTCTTGATCCATGGCATTCTTTCACTCATTATACCCCTTTAGAAAGGTGTGTGTAGCAATATAAATTCAACTTTTTTCAGATTTTATTTTTTAACCTCCTTTTTGAAAACACTTTTTAAGAAACAATTTCTCACATATATTCTCATACTTTCTCAAGTGTTCACAATTGTCTCTAAAGTATTCTTTGCACAAAAATTTCATACATTGCTAAGAATACATATCATTTGCATTGAACACTTGTATACTATATTGAGATTGTCTACAAGGAGAAGATCAATCAATTGATTGATATACAACATAGAAATCATTTTTTTCATACACTTCAAAAATTCTAAATTATTTCTAAAGTCACACTTTGTTTTAGGATTGTTAAGACAAAGGTGTGGAGTTGTATTACTTGTGTTTCAAGAGTTAGTTGGAAACAAGTGTGTTCATTTAGAGAGGATTGTTCTCTACTTGAACTTAAGAAAAATCCAAGAGGATTGTTCTTGGTGGTTTAGTGGCTTAAGACTAGGAGTGTCTTGTACAAGTCCAAAACATAGTAAAATTCTCTTTCGAGTCGAAGGAGGAGTGGAGTACTCTCGGATTGTGAGGGGAACCACTATACATCGCCGTGTCCTTTCTACTTTCAGCACTTTATTTTTCGCATCTAACCTTAAGCAGAAAAATAAACTAAAACCGGTAAAAAATTGAAGAATTTGTTAACAACCTAATTCACCCCCCCTCTTAGGTGCTCTCTTAAAACTACAATTGGCATCAGAGCAAGTTATAGGTAACTTGTTCCTAGTGATCCAGCATGGCTTCCGCAAACACACATCCGGTTTTCAAAGACGGTGGAAGTAGCAACAAGCCCCCACTCTTCTCCGGAGAATATTTTGACTTTTGGAAGATTAGAATGAAGGCACATCTTGAAGCCCAAGGAGAAGGTATATGGGAAGCAATTGAAAACGGTCCACATAATCCGATGAATGTTATCAATGGCATTGGAACCGCGAAATTGAAAAATACTTATGACGAAGATGATAAGAAAAGGATTCTAGATGAGAAGAAGGCAATCAACATACTCCAAAGCGCTCTTAGTATGGATGAGTTCTTTCGCATATCTCAATGTAGATCGGCAAAGGAAATTTGGGACACCTTGGTAGAAACACATGAAGGAACCACCGAAGTGAAGAGATCAAGGCTAAACACCTTAAGCCAAGAGTATGAAATGTTTCGAATGCAGCCCGGAGAATCCATTGTAGAAATGCAAAAGAGATTTGTTCATCTTACAAATAATTTGATTGCTCTTGGAAAAACATTTACAAATGATGATCTCAATCTTAAAGTCCTAAGATCATTAACAAGAGAATGGCAACCAAAAGTGACGGCTATTTCCGAGAAAAAGAGTCTCTCAACGATGACATCCGCATCCTTATTCGGAAAACTCCAAGAACATGAAATGGAACTTGGAAGATTAGAAAAACATGAGAATCAAGAAAAGAAGTCTAAAGGAATTGCCTTGAAAGTCGAATCTAAACAAGATAAAGATGAGGACACATCGGAAGATGAAGACTTCATGCTACTTGTGAAAAAGCTCGGTAAGTTTTTTAATAAAAATGATAAATCTCTTTTCACTAAAAAGAATAGACATTTCAGGAAAAGAGAGGGATCCACATCAAATCAAGATGTTACATGCTATGAATGTGGGAAGCAAGGACATATCAAACCGGATTGTCCAAAGCTTCAAAAGAAAGGTGGATTCAAAGGCAAGAAGGACTATAAAAACAAGAAGGCATATGTTGCGTGGGAAGACAATGAGATAAGTTCATCATCGGAATCGGAAAATGAAGAACGTGCAAATATGGCTTTGATGGCTTCTCACCACTCCGATGACGAACATGATGAGGTTAGTAGCAATTACTCTATTTATGATAATGAGGCACAAGAAGTTATAGATGTACTTCT
Organism: Lathyrus aphaca; assembly: GCA_963966055.1. Taxonomy (NCBI): domain Eukaryota; kingdom Viridiplantae; phylum Streptophyta; class Magnoliopsida; order Fabales; family Fabaceae; genus Lathyrus; species Lathyrus aphaca. The sequence continues at coordinate 227,026,056 of OZ014520.1, read as the reverse complement.
AAAAGAATGCAAGACTTTGTATAAAAGCATCTCATCTCAAAAGAAAAGAATTTCATTTTTAGAAGAACAAAATTCAGTTTTTATGAAAAATATTGAAAATGAAAAACAAAAATTGATGGATGAAAAACAAAGTCTTGTATGCAAGAATTGTGAATCCTTATCTTTTCAAATTGTTCAACTCAAAAGAGTGTTAGAAAGATACGAAAAAGGTCAAATTGGCTTGGAAGAAATTCTTAAACATCAAAGATATCCTAATGATAAAAGTGGATTAGGATATTCCAAGTTTTCCAAACCAAGCACCAATGAGACCGTTTTCGTAAGAGCAAGTGAACAAGTTGTTAAAGAAAAGGCAATCACTTCTAAAATTCAGCATCAAAATCATAAAAAGAAAAGAGTTGTGAAGAAAAAGAATTATGTTCCTAGATATAGAAGTCATTTTCAACCTACTTGTTTTTATTGTGGAATTAAAGGCCACACACCTAATGCTTGCTATGTGCGTAATATTGGTGTTTCTAAAGGGCATTATGTGTGGGTTGAAAAGGGTACTAACTATCAAGGACCCAAAGCAATTTGGGTACCTAACACTACTTGATTTTGTGTTGTAGGTATGCTTGAAGTCAACCACTAATCAATGGTTTCTCGATAGCGGTTGTTCAAAGCATATGACGGGAGACATAAACAAATTTTCAAATCTAAAGCTTAAGGCCAAGGGTTATGTTACTTATGGTGACAACAACAAAGGAAAGATTCTTGGCATTGGCACCATTGGTTCACCACCTTTTACAACTATAGAAGATGTACTCTATGTCGAAGGACTCAAGCACAATCTTCTTAGCATTAGCCAACTTTGTGACAAAGGATTCAAGATCAACTTCAATAAAGATGAATGTTTGATTATAGATGAAGTCACTCATAAGGTTATGTTAAAAGGTAATAGAATCAATAATATTTTTATGATTTCTCTTGACAATGTTTCTTTGAAGGTAAAATGCCTTGTGGCAAATAACAATGAGTCATGGCTATGGCATAAAAGGATGGCTCACATTCACATGGAGCACTTAAACAAATTGGTTAAGCATGATCTTGTTATTGGATTACCGAAAATGAAATTTGTCAAAGATAGACTTTGTGATGCATGCCAAAAGGGCAAACAAACCAAATCAACTTTCATATCCAAAAACGTGGTGTCCACATCGAGGCCGCTACAATTACTTCACATGGATCTTTTTGGTCCATCAAGAACTAAGAGCTTCGGAGGTAATGTTTATGTACTAGTTATTGTAGACGATTTTTCTAGATATACTTGGACTTTGTTTCTAGTGCAGAAAAGTGACGCTTTTAAAGCATTCAAGAAGTATGCCAAGCAAGTCCAAAATGAGAAGTCTCTTCCAATTGTCTCCATAAGAAGCGACCACGGTGGTGAGTTTCAAAATACATCATTTGATGAATTTTGTGAAGAGAATGGGATATCACATAATTTCTCCGCACCAAGAACTCCACAACAAAACGGTGTCGTAGAAAGAAAGAATCGGACATTGATAGAGCTTGCAAGGACCATGCTTAGTGACTCAAATCTACCTAAATACTTTTGGGCGGACGCGGTAAGCACGGCGTGCTTTGTAAGTAATCGTGTCAACATTAGACCAATTCTCAAAAAGACTCCATACGAATTGTTTAGAGGAAGAAAACCAACCATTGCATTTCTTCATGTCTTTGGTTGTAAGTGCTTTGTCCTTAACAACGACAAGGACAATCTCGGTAAGTTTGATGAGAAATCGGATGAAGGTATATTTCTCGGTTATTCTCTTCATAGTAAAGCATATAGAATTTATAACAAAAGAACTTTAACTATTGAAGAATCTATTCATGTTAAATTTGATGAAACTAACCCCTCCAAGGAGGATATTATTTTGTGTGATGATGATGATGAATTTTTAGAAGTTCCTAAAGAAGATACCTCGAAAAACCATGTTGAAAATCAAGTTGAAAGTGAAGATTCGATTCAACAAGATCAAGATATCAACAATCTACCTATAGAATGGAAAATTCATAGAGATCACCCTATTGACAAGGTTATCGGAGATATAAGCCAAGGGGTAGCAACAAGGTTAAATCTCAAAGATGCTTGCATGAACATGGCGTTTGTCTCACAAATAGAACCCTCCAAAATCAATGAAGCATTAAAAGACGATCAATGGATACTCGCTATGCAAGAAGAATTGAATCAATTCGAACGGAATCAAGTTTGGGAACTTGTCCCTAGACCAAGTGATAAACATATTATAGGTACAAGATGGGTATTCAAAAATAAACTTGATGAAAATGGTATTATCATTCGGAATAAGGCAAGATTAGTGGCGCAAGGTTACAATCAAGAGGAAGGAATTGACTTTGAAGAAACCTTTGCTCCGGTTGCAAGATTGGAAGCTATTCGACTTTTGCTTGCCTATGCATGTTCCATGAACTTTCAACTCTACCAAATGGACGTCAAAAGTGCTTTCTTGAACGGATACATCAATGAAGAAGTATATGTCAAACAACCCCCGGGTTTTGAAGACTTCAAGAATCCATCTCATGTTTTCAAACTAAGAAAAGCTCTCTATGGTCTAAAGCAAGCACCAAGAGCATGGTATGATCGCCTTAGCAACTTTCTTTGCGAAAAGGGCTTCATAAAAGGAAAAGTCGATAAAACTTTGTTCATCAAGAAAACAAGAGGTAATACGTTATTAGTTCAAGTTTACGTTGATGATATCATTTTTGGTTCAACTAACAAAGATCTTTGTGAGGAATTCTCATTAATAATGCAAGGAGAATTTGAAATGTCCATGATGGGAAAGATGAACTATTTCCTTGGTCTTCAAATCAAGCAACTAGAAGAAGGAATCTTCATCAACCAATCTAAATATTGCAAGGAATTATTGAAGAGATTCGAAATGGATACGTGCAAACCTATGGCTACTCCAATGGGGTCCGGTACCTACGTTGATCAAGATGAATTCGGAATTCCAATTGATATCACAAAATATCGAGGTATGATTGGTTCTTTACTCTATTTGACGGCAAGTCGTCCTGACATTATGTTTAGTGTTTGTTTGTGTGCTCGGTTTCAAGCTAATCCAAAGGAGTCACACCTTACGGCGGTCAAGAGGATCATGAAGTACCTTAAAGGAACAACGGACGTTGGATTATGGTATCCGAAAGGTAGTATGTGTAATTTAGTTGGTTATTCTGACGCTGATTATGCAGGATGCAAAACAGATCGAAAAAGTACAAGTTGTACATGTCACATCCTAGGAAATGCATTGGTTTCATGGGCATGCAAGAAACAAGCTTGTGTTGCTCTAAGTACGGCTGAAGCGGAGTACATAGCGGCGGGAAGTTGCTGTGCACAAATCCTATGGCTTAAACAACAACTTGATGATTATGGATTAAACCTTGGATGCATTCCCCTTCGATGCGACAATACGAGTGCTATCAACATCACAAAAAATCCTGTCATGCATTCAAGAACTAAGCACATTGACATCCGACATCATTTCTTACGAGATCATGTGCTTAATGGAGATGTCGAAGTCACATTTGTGGATACACATAACCAACTTGCGGACATATTCACCAAACCCCTTGCAAAAGAGCCATTTTACAAAATTCGCCGAGAACTTGGAATTTTGACCGAAACGGATCTCTAATTTCTTCATCAAATATTCATCATACATCATTAAGGATCAAAGGTATGTATTTTTCATAATTTTTCGAGTTCGGTAAGTTACATGTTTTTGATGATTTATGTTTAAAAGATGAGTTTTCTCGATTTTTTGTAGAGTTAAATTATTTTTCAAGTTTTTGTACTATGATCAAAAGTTGCCTTAATATGTGTTTAATCATGTCCATGTGCAAAAATATGAATTTCTCTCACCTTTTTGTATCTAGAAGCTTGCTGTTTTTGCATGTTTGGCATGAGTAACCGGTTACCCCAGGGTAAGTAACCGGTTACCACTGTTTGATTTCTTTTTTTTAATTTTCGCGCTTGAGTAACCGGTTACCCCAGGGTAAGTAACCGGTTACTACTGAACAATTCTGAAAAAAAAAAAAAAATTTTTAAAATGTTGTACTTTAAGACCAAACATTATCACTTGTCTTGGAACTCATCTCATCTTCTTCAACTTTCCTTCTTCAATGTCTCATAAACCCTCACTTGGAAAAATAACCCACTCACACAAATTCCAAAATTAACTCCATACAAAGCAAACCCACACTCTCCACATACATCCTATCATTCCCATATCTCTCTATCAAAGCTTACATTTTCGGATTCCTCTCAAAACCCTCAAATTATGGCTCCTACCAAGAAGAACAAGGGAAAGAAAGCTATGGGTGAAGGTTCACAAACTGGAAATAGGGAAGAATTCATGGATGTTAGTCACATGCATCCTTCGAAGGGAAGAAAATCCAGCTCTGATGTAAGTCGAAGGGAGATGATGAAAACCAAATATGTGAAGTTCTCTGCTTTTCCAGTTCATAGTTTTGATTTTGAACAGCTTCTGACAACCTCCGGTGTGAACAAGTTAGTCTCCGAGACAGGTTTGATTTATCCGGAACTTGTTAAAACTTTCTATCGGAATCTTAAGTTCACTCATGATGAATTTGATGATGTTTTTATGGAATCTGTGGTGAATAATACTAATATATGCATTGGATTGGATGATATTGCTAAGTGTTTAGAAATTCCAAATGAGGGAGATGAATTTCTTTTCGGATATGTTCCCGAAGGTGCTCTTTGGAAAGACTTTGATACCTTGAATTATTTTGTTGAAATATCTCGTGGTACTCATGAGGACTTAATTGGGAAACAATCTCAATCATCCCGTGTTATCAAATATGCTAAGTCATTGACGGTTAGTGACCGGATGTTACATTTTGTGCTAGCTTATATTTTAGTTCCTCGCCATTCCAATCATGCACAAGTTTCCGATTTTGATGTGTTCTTACTAAAAGCTTTGAAATTGGGATGGAAGATTAATTGGTCTCATTTGATCTTTTATCATTTAAAACATCAATTTGGTCTTTCCGGTGGTTTGCCATATGGTTTCTTTATCTCTAAGTTGTTGGCTTATTGTAAGGTGCCTCTTGACAATGAAGAGTATCTTGAAATGGATGATCAAATATGTGAACTCAACACAAACACACTTCTCAAGAATACCGGTATTGTGTTGGCTCCGGACGGGACTTATAAATATAAAGAGGAATTAGATGCTGCTGTTCCGGAAGGAGGATATACAATGGAATCACTTCACCGTGAGATGATGGCCATGAAGATTCAAATGACCTCCAACCATGCTCAAGCAATGCGTGGCATTAACAAACTTCTAAAACTTCACCGCGCTTCTCACCGGTCTTTTGAAGAAGAAGAAGATGTGGAGATGGGAGAAGGTTCCGGAAGTGACTAAATGTGTTGGTTTAATTGATTTTTTTTATCTATGTTTTTAATCGTTTTATGTTTTTTGTTATGTTATGTTGTTATGCACTTTAAAGTCCTACAAGGGTAGGCTTTTCCTTTTTGAAACTTGATATGCTATGCTTCTATATTTTACAATGTTTGTGGTAAAATGTGAAAATGCTCATAACTTTTAAGTCTTGACCCAACCTTTTTGATAATGCCAAAGGGGGAGAAGAATTGCATTGTTGCTTGTTGTTTAAAATTTATGCAGGAAATTTTTTTTTAATCTCAAAACATTGCTCATATTCTAAAAGAAAGGGGGAGCACATCCTTAGGGGGAGATTCCTTGGTGTTTAGAAACTTGGTGGAAATCATTGTTCAAAATAATGAGTTGTCATCATCAAAAAGGGGGAGAATGTGAAGGCATAGCTTCTTGGTAATTTTGATGAAGACAACATCTCTCAACAACTCACATGAGCAAAGATCAAAAAAGGATTGAGTTGAAGACTTGGAGTGAATATTTAAGTGAAGACTAAAATAATTTCAAATGGAGCATTTTCTTTCAAATGATCAAGCAACATAAATGGTATATCTTAAACTTTCTCTAATATAATATACAAGTGTTCAAAATATTCATCTAATAGTGTCTTGGTTCATCCATCATAATTTTGTGTCAATGCATTAAACTTTTTGCCAAGAACTTTTAATTTTTTTCTTTTTTCAGCTTCAGTAACCGGTTACCCCAGGGTAAGTAACCGGTTACCACTGTTGTTTTTTTAAAAAATATTTACGTTGGGTATAAGTAACCGGTTACCCCAGGGTAAGTAACCGGTTACCACTGATAATTTTTGGCAAAAAGTCACTTTTATTCATCCAGAATTTTTTGATGCATTGTCTTGATCCATGGCATTCTTTCACTCATTATACCCCTTTAGAAAGGTGTGTGTAGCAATATAAATTCAACTTTTTTCAGATTTTATTTTTTAACCTCCTTTTTGAAAACACTTTTTAAGAAACAATTTCTCACATATATTCTCATACTTTCTCAAGTGTTCACAATTGTCTCTAAAGTATTCTTTGCACAAAAATTTCATACATTGCTAAGAATACATATCATTTGCATTGAACACTTGTATACTATATTGAGATTGTCTACAAGGAGAAGATCAATCAATTGATTGATATACAACATAGAAATCATTTTTTTCATACACTTCAAAAATTCTAAATTATTTCTAAAGTCACACTTTGTTTTAGGATTGTTAAGACAAAGGTGTGGAGTTGTATTACTTGTGTTTCAAGAGTTAGTTGGAAACAAGTGTGTTCATTTAGAGAGGATTGTTCTCTACTTGAACTTAAGAAAAATCCAAGAGGATTGTTCTTGGTGGTTTAGTGGCTTAAGACTAGGAGTGTCTTGTACAAGTCCAAAACATAGTAAAATTCTCTTTCGAGTCGAAGGAGGAGTGGAGTACTCTCGGATTGTGAGGGGAACCACTATACATCGCCGTGTCCTTTCTACTTTCAGCACTTTATTTTTCGCATCTAACCTTAAGCAGAAAAATAAACTAAAACCGGTAAAAAATTGAAGAATTTGTTAACAACCTAATTCACCCCCCCTCTTAGGTGCTCTCTTAAAACTACACCCTTAACTCCTATCAAGGGTACATTGGGAAACTGCCCACAGCTGGTAATGATATCCCTGCCCTTGGTGCTTTGAGTGCACCATCTGATATCAGCTGAATTCAAAGCAGTGAGTCTTCTAGCCCAGTTTCTCCGCTGATGAGGGTTCAAAAATGCATCTGTCCTGGGCAAATGCTTGAGAAGCCAAGTATGGAACAAAGGAGCACAACACCTTACTAATCTTCCCCTCTGCTTTTCATTCCTCTGGTGCACTAATTAGTAGAAATCCCCCAATAAAGTGGGCACTGGATTCTTCAAGATGAAAAGGTGGATTGCATTCTTGCTAATGAATCTAGGCTCATCTGCAAATAATATAATCCCATATATGCTCAGGGCCAATAAAGCACAGACTGCTTTCCACTCTCCCAAAGAAGCCTTCAAGGTAGCTTGAGAGATCAAGAAATCCAGATGTAGGCCAAAGATTCCAGCCTTAGTAGTCATATGCTGCCCAATCAGAACTGGTTCCAGATGCAATGCCTTTGCTATCTCCTCATTACCTGGGAAAACCATCTCAGGGTTGAAGGGGACTCCACCCCTGATAGGTATACCAACCAATGATGAGTATTCCTCCAATAAAGGTCCCAACTGGAAATCCAGAAAAGTGAAACACCTCAGTGGGGGATCATAAAACTGCAGGCAAGTATGAATCAGGCTCCTCTGTGAAGGGTCCAAATCCATAACCACATCAAGTATGTCTCCATAGTGTTCTATGAAAAGTGGTATATGGTCTGGAGTAATCAGGGTCTGAATCCTCCTGACATCAGCTAGCTCAGGCTGAAAGAAGTGGTAGGAGATATTACTCTTCTTAGGCGCCATGATGTTGAGGATGAGTTGAGACAGGTGCTGATGATAACACTGAAAGATGGGCCACTGATTGGCTGGTGCAGGTGACTGAAGCAGGTAGCTAATAACTGAAGTAGATGCTGATGAAGATAGGTCTATACTGATGATGGGGTCAAAACCAAGCCAAAAATAAAGGATGGATACCCTGAAACACAAATAAGCAAATGTTAAAATGATGCAATGATTATGTATGCAGATGATATGCAAGGGTTTGTGACTGAGCTGGATCTGATCAAAGGCTCTGATATAAGTCCATATATGTTCAAGAAATCCAGATGGAGGTCTATAAGTCCAGTAACCAAGGTGGGGGACTCAAATAAAGAGTCACATGTCCAGGGTTAAAATCACAAGAGCTATTCAGACATGGAATATCCTTAATCAAATCAAAGTAACAGGGTATGCTGAGGCCAATGGTACCTGCAAACCTGTAAACAGCCCCAACCCCCTCACAGGTGGTGTTCTTAAACAAGGATCCTCAGACTTGGATCAGTTATGAGAAGTGTAAACACTTCTAACCCGGAGGTAAAGTGCTTACAATAACCATAAAAGTTCCTCCTCTAATTCACCTCATTTTCTGAAGGTCAATACTAAAGGTCATCCAGACTTAGCAGGCTTCCCAGATAGCCCTAGCATTGCAGGAAATCTGCAACACAGAGTTCTCAAGAAGAAACCCATATCTGAACTGTGTTTCATATTCCCACACCAGACCGAGATGGAATGGGAAAGAATATGAACCACTCTAGCCTAGGTGTCACTCAGGTCCCATGTATAGGACCTCAACTCTCAGTAGAACCCCACCCACCAAAGCAAAACCAGATCCAGCCAGACAGCATGACAGTATGATATATGTATAAAGCAATAAAGAAAGCAGTAAAACAACTGTACATAAAGAAAAAATAAATACAAATACAAGCACAAATAGCACATAACACCCCAGTAAACACAAATCAATCAAGCGCTAGGAGGAACCCACAAAAAGAACCAAAAGCCCTGGTTGCAGTATAAGGGTCCCCAGCAGAGTCGCCAAGCTGTCGCTCCCGATAAATGGGAATGGCCCAAATAAAGGTACAGACGCGAACAGTCGGCGAAAGAATGAAATGAAAAGAGTCGCCAGCTAGGCATTTTTATCCCGGAGGAAAGGCAATGCTGCATAGACCTAGAAAAAGATGGATAAGACGGTTGCGAACCAGAGAGACTGAGAAAGGGGGTTGGTTACAACCTGGGAAGGTATTAGCACCCAGATTGTCCGTCGTACTCGACGGGATCCACGCTTAAAAGATTTGTGTTTTAAAGGGGTAGTGTCAGTGCAATTTATGTATAAAAATAGCTGGAAGAGGATGTACAGGTGTCAGTGTAAAGAAATGTGATGTGTATAAATGTACAGTGTCAGTGTAAGGACAAGAGTGAAATGCTCATGATAATGAGGCTAAGAGAATGATGCTGGAAGAGGGGGAATATACAGAGACTTTTGTTCGATAACTGTTAAGTTATGCCTACGTATCCTCTCGTGCAATGAGGAAGTCAGAACACCGTAGTTTGACCCAAAGAGACTGAAAGATGAATTGACTTGTGAACTGCTTGCTTGTCAATGCTCAAGTGTATGACCTGTCTGGCTCAGGTGCAAACTGTCTTGCATTAGACGGAAGAAGCAAGTTCTCATTTGTGAGTGAATGAGATGAGAAATAGTCCCGGAGGAGACGATTATTATTTGTTTTTGAGTTTTTCAGTCTTTTATTGCTTTTTGAAGTTTGTCATAAGTTAATGAGCTTAAGCCTAAACCAATGGATTTAGTAAACTCATCACATCTTCCCTCTGATTAGGAGTAATGAGAATACCTTAAGTGTGAAGTCAGCTTCTCACACTTAATCACCTTTGGTGTAGGGTTAAGATCATTAACCTACTTGTGATTATTTAGATGTTTTTGTTGTTTTTGTTTAGTGTTAAGTAATGAGATTAAGCCATAATCAAGGATTAAACAGACTCATTACACCATCCTAATAGAAGGATAATAGATGAGAATGTTTAAGCTGAGGAAAGCTCCTTAACTTAATCCGTGATTAGGGATTAAACTCATGACAAAACAAGCCTTTGGTTAAGTGGATTTTATTTAATGATATGGTGATGAAGTGTTTTTTAGGGTTTGTAAGACAACTTGAGGGGGACTTGTCCATTAACACTAGGGTTAGTCCTTCTTAACCAATTAAGGAAGAATTAGAACCCTAATGCAAGGCCCAAGTTACAAGTGTGATGTCTTGATGATTATTAAGTGAATTGATTAAGAGATTTAAACACATTAAGGGTTTAACACTTAGGATTAAAGTTGTACACTCCATCCTAATAGAAGGATGCAGGCATAAGCTTAATCACAAAGCCTTAAAGCCTTTAGGGTTTAGTCCCTGATTATGAGGTGAGAAGAGAAGACTCAATGAGACACAAAGGTAAAAAATAAGTGGGGGACTAATCAAAACCCTAATCATTGTCATGCTTGGTTGTTCCTAAGGTTTGTGAGGTTAACAAGAGAAGTCTTCAATGGAACCACCAAGAAGCAGATGAAAGGATCAGGAGAAGCAAAATGACTTGCTTCATTTAAGAAGACAAGTCACTTGAAGAAAGAAAGTGAGAGGAAGAAGAATGAGCAAGCTCAATCTCAAACACATAACAAAATGCAGCAAAGATGCATGAAAGAGATGAAAAGAAAATGTGGGAAGTGAAGGCAAATCCACTTCCCAAAGTTACTTACCACCTGAAATGTTAGAAAAGAAATGCAATGCAATGCAAAAATGAAATGAAATGGCATGATGAGAAACAAAACCAGAAACATATACATGGTGCTAATGATTCTATGAGATGCTACAAATATGAAACAACACATGGGGATGATCATACAAGCTCATGGATGCAAATGAAACAAGTTAAGAAACATGAACATACATGAAAAGTCATGAAGTGCAAATGGCATACAACATGGCAAATGCAAGATGCAATGATCAAACATGCTTTCAATATGTCTTAAGATGTCAAATGAATCAAATGGATGCATAAAATGTCATGGCAAGTCAAGGTATGAATGCAAATGCAAGATGGATACATATGGAAGCCCAAATTAGGGTTTATGAACAATACATCAAACAAAAACCAAAATCAGAAGCAAACAACATTACAAAAAATTGAAAATTCCCTCAAAGGATCCCTAAACCTATACTAACCCAATGCCCAAAGGAGAAGTCCCAACTCTTAACCTAGTTCAAGTTATGATTTTTCTAAGTTTTCTAGGGTTTTAGGGTTCCTTAACAAGAAAAATGCCAAACAAATGGAAAATGGAAGATCAAATCATGGCCATTTAATCTCATAAACTACATGATATGCTAAACACAATACAAAAAGAATCAAAGTCCAACTCTCAATGGTTAGGCAGAAATGATTTTTGGAAGTTTGGATCAAAATAATGCATCAAAATGATTTTAATTCCATGGAAAATTCTCAAAATGCATCAAGATCAAAAAATAAATTTGGTTTGAGGGTTGGACAATGTTTCTAAATGTTTTTAAATGTTTCATGAATTTTTTGGTGATTTTTAAATACTTAAAAGTATTTTTAATTAATTAATTCTCATTAATTAATTAAAAATAAACTTTTAAATATTTAAAAATACTTTTTAAATGCAAAAAATGAAAATAAAAATATTTTTGTGTTCTGAAATTAAATAATAATTTGTACAAAAAATTTCAGAATTTTTGAAAAGGTTTTACTATTTTTAAATAAATGTACAAAACAATGTAATTAAATGAAAATAAAAATGAATTTAAACTGAAATAAAGAAAAGTCAACAGATCCAAGGGTCCTCATTTAAACTTACACGCGCGCGCATTAACTTGGCGCCATATCCAAGGTCCAGCATTCAAACTCACTAACCCTAATTAATTAGCCCTAATCAGCCCTTAATGACTTTCAGGTGACCGGAACAGTGTTCCGGTCATCTTCTCCGATCACCCAAAACCACAAACTCCCTCTACACGCATCTAAAACAAATTCTAATTAAACAGAAATGATCCCCACTCAAAAACGAATCAAAACCCCCATTCAAACAACATTTATCCTTCCTAAACAAAGATAATCGAATCAATCTGGTTCTAGGGCAAAAAGTTTCAGAGACTGCATACATACTCATCTCTTCACCATTTTCAAAACCAACAACATATTCATGATCAGGGAAGCATGCAGAAGCTATTAAGAACTTAAAAATTCATTTCTGGAAAAAAATTTCTTGAACTACCTGAGTTTTGAAGCTTTCAGTTTGCAGCTTTATGGCTTCTTTCCTTTGTGCAATCCACTCCTATGACCTCCCTTATGAACTCTGGATGTTTAGAGAAGGTTTGTGCTGGCTGGTTTGAGAGTTTGAACAGGTTCTGTTCAAGCTCAGGTGAGAATCGTGTTCTTGATTCTTTGAGCTTCAGGTTGATTTTGGGGGTGCTTTATGATCAGGGTGATGTGTTGAGAAGGTCTGTGAAGTTTGTTCGAGTGTTTGTGGCTTGTATGAAGAATTTCGAAAGCTTTTGCTCTAAGGGTGGAAAGTGAGAATGCTGAGTTCTTGTGTGTTTCAGGCTTGTGTCTTGTGATGTTTAGCTTGCATTTTGTTTGTATAAACTAATCCTATTGGTCAGATGACATGACATGTCCTTTTGTGATAGGTATGGGTGCTTTTTGCAAATTGTCAACTTTGTGTAAGAAGGGCATGGGCTACTTTGCTAGCTTGGTACAAGGGGCTTGTCTTGCACAGCATGAGGTGAGGAGAGGGCTAGGGTGGTTCAGCAACCAAGGCAGCAAGTGGATGAGATGTTATGATGGATTGTGCAACTTGGTTCACTTTGGTTCTCATGAAAAGATCTTGTTCCAAAAACCATACAAACATGTAATTCTTTGGTCCAATCTGAACTTTAGATGTCACATGATCATGTTATGTGAATTAGAAGTCCATTTGATAGCCTTAGAACACTTGATCAAGTCATTTTGCAAAATACCTCTTTGGTGGAAACTTTGAAATTTTGTGATTTTTGCCAACTTTGACAAGCCATAACTTTTGATCCAAAATGAATTAGGTCATGTTCTTGTACTTTTTGAAAAGGGAAAGATCTATTCTACAACTTTCATGACCAAAGTTTTTCCATTTGAAGTATTTTTGGATCAAAAAGTAAGGGTTGAAAAAGTTGCATAAAATGACCTTTTCATTAAAAGTCAAACTTGCCCAAAAAGTCAACTTTGCAAAAACTTGAGATTCTTGAATTTTGTGAACTTACAACTTCTTCTATGATCAAATGAAGATCATATACACTCAAAATGATGAAGATCACCTCTTGGTTGGGTCATTGGGGGCTTCAGATGCCCTGATTTTGCACTGACTTGCTTGAAAAGTCAACTCTTGATCAGATGACTTCCCCATGGAATTTCTTTATGAAAATTGATATGCATACTCCCTATACCATATAGAGACCAATAGCAACAAGAATGACCAAAAAATTTGGAGTTATGGCCTCTGAAACCAAAACCCTAATTTTAGGTCAACTGTGCAGTCAAACTTGGCTCTACTTCCATGCCATTCTCAGTTCTTGTGATTCTCGGACATTCTTGACTTTGAGAGGATATAATATGATACTTGAACACACATAGACCTCTTTGGAGTGATTGTTGACCTTTGGAGTGGCTCAAGAAGCTCTTGGATTGCTCAGATCACAAACTCTAGATGCAGATGACTTTGAACCAATGCAATGAACCAAAAATGTGATATGAGATGGTATGATTGTGTTTATGCATATGAAATGATCACAAGCCATGGTGTGAATGGGTGAGGGCAAATTTGGGGTGTTTACACCAATATTTGTTCATGTTACAAATTCTGATTCTATTTGTTACAAACTCATGGCAATGCAAATTAAAATTAATTTGTGTTCATGTTACAAATTCGGATTCTGTTTGTTACAAGCTTACGGAAGTACAAATTAAAAGGACAATTCCAAATCCAATCCTATGAAGAGCAATGAAAGTCAATTCATGATGACAAACAAGGTTGAAGTTGTTACAATTACATTGTTATAAAGTCAATGGCATACAATGCTTCTTTGGTTATTCTCCTACCACTATGAGATGTTCTCGCTGCAAAAGAAGTTGGATACTGTTCGGGCTGCCAAGGATTTAATCCTCACTATGACAGCATCACCAGCTAGTCAGAATCTTTCTACACACTTTCATCTCCATCCTAAAATAACACAGCCAAACCAATGGTATCTTGATTAGTGTTGAGAATGTAGCCTATCCTGCAAGAAAGATGGGATCATTTCTCAAATCCAACGAGTAGAGATCAACTCATTTTATCCAGGAAATAGAAATTACGCAATCAGAATGAAGGACAACAGTTCAGAGTAATATTTGTTTGAGTTTCACCTGTTTTAGTCGACCAGTTTCCCCCACGATTGCTTCGGTTATCTGTTGCGGATGGAGAGGTCGTGAAAATCCACCAAGAGTAACACATATCTGCCAGCTTCCGTGTTCATTTATGTAGCCCGCCACCTTCTGAAAGTTCCTGCAAGATAACACAGTTATTTTAGCAAATCCAATTGGAACCACAGATGTCTAATTCAGTAGTGTCTGAAGCATTCTAATGGAGATAATGAGTCCGAAAATGGACTCTGGTATGGCTTCTACTTACTACTCTCTTGATGAAGCCATTGAGAACGGTGCTGCTCCGGTTCCTATTAGTGATGATAAAATACTGATGACTGATGCATAATTGACATCATGGACAATCTACTAGCATGTGAGGCAACAAGTTCCTGCATAACCAGTTCAGTCAATCCTGGGAAAGGCAAAAGGGCCAGGAAGTGCGGGAAAACAAAGCCCCTACGCAAACCATCACCACCTCCAACGCCAGAAATTACTCAAACTATTGATTATGAAACTTGTTCCGGTGAGAGCTGTGGCGAAGTTGATCTTACTGATTGGACAGATGTGGAGAAGGTGGCCTTTCTTCATGCAGTATCATCCTTTGGAAAGGATTTTGCAATGATTGCACGGTGTGATGAATCCAATCCTGCAAAAGCTAGCAACATGTCAGCTGACTTAGATGAATCAGAGGAAACTAATGGGAAAGTAGATCATGAAGATGTAAATATGATTTCTAATGTATGTGTGATTGGGGGTGAGTCTAACCTGGACACTGATGGTAATGTAGGTGTCTTGTATGATTCTGACAGGCCTGGCTCTGAGCGGGCTCAAGATGAACCAAGTGAAGGGAGAGTTACAGTTACAGAACTGGTGTCAAGGAAATGAATTGGAAGGTTCACCATGTCTTGTTGATAGAGATGAAGCTGATATGGATGTTGTAGTTCAATTGAAAGACGACATCCGTGATACAAGCACTTTGGTGAATACTTCACTACCATCTGTGGAAGTCTCTTGTTCAAGATTGGTGTTTGATGCTGGAAATGAGCCCCAACCACGCCTTGGAAAACCTCCATTCTCAGGATCATCAGGGGGTCCTCTTTCAAATGCAAATCTTGGCTACCAGCTTTGTAATCCTGGTAATTCATTGGATCATGAGGCTTCTAGAGTCCTTCAAGGCTACAATTTGCAAGTGCATTATGAGAAGGAATTGAATATGAATAAGTGTCGCATCATCACACCGCATACAGGCCCGGGCCAGCTCCATCATGTGCACATCAACAATGTTCCTGCAATACAATACAACAGTTGATTCAATAGAAAACTGAATATGTTAATCAAACATATACAAAAAAAGAGAAGAAGTATGTCAGAACAATGTTTGAATGATATTACAATGATTCATATCAAGGATAAGTATTCATAAGAGAGTTAAGCAAATACAAAAGCAAGGGATTATAGGTTACTTGCCCTTCAAGTTTGTTCAAATCTTTCAAACATTACGGTTCACACGATATCCTCAAGTGTGCTGACATTACTGAGCGTGTCCTTGCTGCAACATACAAGGCTTTGAGTGATCATCGTGTCATCCTCGAAGGAACTCTCTTGAAACCAAACATGATGAGCCTCATGGAAATCTCCTGAAACGAAATTGCCACAATGGTTAACACATAACAAGCAGTGAAAATAAGTTTACGGCAGTAAAAAAAAGAGAAACTAATCCAATCCAAAGCCAACTATCTCAATTCATTTCAAAATCAGGGTCAACAAAGAGGCATAAACAGACAAAAAAACTAGAACAGAAGCGTCAGCAGGATTGCAGAGTCAAAGTTTCACAAAATAGGGAAGAGACAGTTTCTGTTACGAAAAAGAAGAAGAAAACATAGCCAGAATGAAATTGCTTCAGTTTAAACCTAAATTCTTGAAACCCTAATTCTCACTATAAAAACCAGGATGGATTCATGAATCAATCTCTCAGATATACACAGCCGCAACTAAAGACTCAGACACAATTTTCGCAGAAAACCCTAGATCCCTAATCACAATACGCAAGAATCAACAATAGAACCCCAGATTACAGCAAAGTTAACAAAAGAAGGAAGATTTTTTTTCAAGCAACGGGAGGAGCGTATACCTCTTAACTCAGCCTTCGTGACATTCGATTGCGGTATAATCTCTTGACTCCATTTTTGTTGCATTTTTTTTCCGCTCTGTTTGTATGTTGTAGTTGAGTGGGTGTATCAAATTCAAGAGGCATTAAGGTTCGCGATTTGGGGGGAAAGAATGCCAAATGACTGCTGTTGTTTAGGTTGATTTTGATGTAGGTTTTGGTTGTTTCGGGAATGAGGGAGAGTGGAGATTGAGAGATGAGGGTAGATATTGAGAGGCCGTTCACCGCTGTTTGTTCCTCTTTCTTTTCGTTCGGCCGTTGAGAGAAAAATGAGAGCAAGGGGCAAAAGCTGCGTCAACCCTAAGTTTGTTTTTCCCCCTTTTGGAAGACAACCGGGCCGGGTCTGGGTCGGTTTGACCCGACCGGTGTTTACCCAGGTCCAGCGCCCCTCTTGGGCCTCACTTGTTGGGTCTTCCCAATTTTTGTTTTGTCTTTCTGGTGCTTACTAGATTCACAGCCCTTTCTTTTTTAATGCACCCTATTGTTTTTTCTAGTATTCCTTTTTCTCTTTCTTTTAAAAAAATAAATAATAATTAGCATTCTAAAATTATTCATAGTTAATTAATTTGTTTTATTAGTTTTGTTAGTTAGATTAGGGTCATAATTATATAAAAGAAATATAAAAAAAAAGAGGTGTCATGTTTTAGGTAGTTATATGAGGTGAATTTGTTTTAGTTAATTTGTTAATCTTTCCCATTAAATAATTTCATTTTAATTTAATTTGGTTATCTTTTGTTTATTTTCACCTGCACAATCATTCATATCATCTTGTGACTCTCCTTGTGTCATGAACATGTTCCTATTTTTGGCTTGCATCCTAGTATTAATTTCATTTTCACTTTATTTCTTTCTTTCGTGCTAACTTTTCAGGTGGTAAGTACTCCGAGAAGTGAATTTGCCTTCACTTCTCGCATTTCCTTTCCATCTCCCTTGTGCATTATTGTTACATTTTTTGTATGTGTATTGGAGTGAGCTTGCTCCTCCCTGTTCATTATACCTTCTTTCTTCGAGCAACTTGACTTCTTAAGTGAAGCAAGTTGATTTGCTTCTCTTTGCTTCTTGATCCTTTCACCCGCCTCCTGGTGGTTCCCTTTGAAGATATCTCTTGAAACCCTCACAAACCTTAGGAACAACCAAGCATGACAATGATTAGGGTTTTGGCTAGTCCCCCCATTTAGATTTTACCTCTGTGTCTCTTTTGAGTTTTCTCTTCTCACCTCATAATCAGGGACTAAACCATAAAGGCTTTAAGGCTTTGTGATTAAGCTTATGCCTGCATCCTTCTATTAGGATGGAGTGTATAACTTTAATCCTAAGTTTTAAACCCTTAATGTGTTTAAATCCTTTAATCAATTCACTTAATAATCATCAAGACATCACACTTGTAACTTGGGCCTTGCATTAGGGTTCTATTTTTTCCTTAATTGGTTAAGAAGGACTAACCCTAGTGTTAATGGACAAGTCCCCCTCAAGTTGTCTTACAAACCCTAAAAATCACTTCATCATCATATCATTAAATAAAATCCATTTAATCAAAGGCTTGTTTTGTCATGAGTTTAATCCCTAATCATGGATTAAGTTGAGGAGTTTTCCTCAGCTTAAACACTCTCATCTATTATCATTCTATTAGGATGGTGTAATGAGTCTGTTTAATCCCTGATTATGGCTTAATCTCATTACTCAACACTAAACAAAAACAACAAAAACATCTAAATAATCACAAGTAGGTTAATGATCTTAATCCTACACCATGGTAATTAAGTGTGAGAAGCTGACTTCACACTTAAGGTATTCTCATTACCCCTAATCAGAGGGAAGATGTGATGAGTTTACTAAATCCATTGGTTTAGGCTTAAGCTCATTAACTTATGACAAATTTTCAAAAGCAATAAAAGACTGAAAACTCAAAAACAAACAATAATCGTCTCCTTCGGGATTCTTTTCTCATCATCTTCACTCACAAACGAGAACTTGCTTCTTCCGTTTAATGCAAGACAGTTTGCACCTGAGCCAGACAGGTCATACACTTGAGCATAGGCAAGTAAGCAGTTCATCAGTCAATTCATTTTTCAGTCTCTTTGGGTCGAACTACGGTGTTCTGACTTCCTCATTGCACGAGAGGATACGTAGGCATAACTTAACAGTTATTGAACAAAAGTCTCTGTACATTCCCCCTCTTTCCAGCATCTTATTCCTGTTCTTACACTGACACTGTATATATCACACTTTACACTTCTTTTACACTGACACCTGTACATCCCTTTTCCAGCTCTTTTACACACAGATTGCACTGACACTACCCCTTTAAAACACAAATCTT
Source organism: Lathyrus aphaca (assembly GCA_963966055.1). NCBI lineage: Eukaryota > Viridiplantae > Streptophyta > Magnoliopsida > Fabales > Fabaceae > Lathyrus > Lathyrus aphaca. The sequence continues at coordinate 227,007,174 of OZ014520.1, read as the reverse complement.
TTAAGCGTGGATCCCGTCGAGTACGAAGGACAATCTGGGTGCTAATACCTTCCCAGGTTGTAACCAACCCCCTTTCTCAGTCTCTCTGGTTCGCAACCGTCTTATCCATCTTTTTCTAGGTCTATGCAGCATTACCTTTCTTCCGGGATAAAAATGCCTAGCTGGCGACTCTTTTCTTTTCCAGTGAGTTCACTGCTGTGTGCTCTCATTGTCCTTTTCTCCGACCGTTCGCGTCTGTACCTTTATTTGGGCCATTCCCTTTTATCGGGAGCGACAGCTTGGCGACTCTGCTGGGGACTAGTATACTGCAACCAGGGCTTCTGGTTCTTTTTGTGGGTTCCTCCTAGCGCTTGTTTGGTTTGTGTTTACTGGGGTGTTATGTGCTATCTGTGTTTGTATATTTGTATTTATTTTGTTTATTGCTTTATGTACAGTTTGTTTACTATTTTCTTTATAGCTTTGCATATATCATATTGTCATACTATGCTGGCTGGATCTGTTTGTTTGTTTTGGTGTGTGGGGTTCTATTGAGAGTTGAGGTCCTACACCTGGGACCTGAGTGACACCTAGGCTAGAGTGGTTCATATTCTTTCCCATTCCATCTCGATCTGGTGCGGGAATATGAAACACGGTTCAGATATGGGTTTCTTCTTGAGAACTCTGTGTTGCAGATTTCCTGCAATACTAGGACTATCTGGGAAGCCTGCTAAGTCTGGATGACCTTTAGTATTGACCTTCAGAAATTGAGGTGAATTAGAGGAGGAACTTTTATGGTTATTGTAAACACTGTACCTCCGGGTTAGAAGTGTTTACACTTCTTATAACTGATCCAAGTCTGAGGATCCTTGTTTTAGAACACTACCTGTGAGGGGGTTGGGTTGTTTACAGGTTTGCAGGAACCCTTGACCTCAGCATACCCTGTTACTTTGTTTTGATTAAGAATACTCCATGTTGGAACAGTTCTTGTGATTTCTTAACCCTGGACATGTGACTCTTTATTTGAGTCCCCCACCTTGGTTACTGGACCTATAGACCTCCATCTGGATTTCTTGAACATACTTGGGCTTATATCATAACACTTGATCAGATCTAGCTCAGTCACAAACCCTTGCATATCATTTGCATACATCATCATTGCATCATTTTAACATTTGCTTATTTGGTTTTCAGGGTATCCATACTTTATTTTTGGCTTGGTTTTGACCCCATCATCAGCATAGACCTATCTTCATCAGCATCTACTTCAGCTATCATCTACCTGTTTCAGTCACCTGCACCAGCCAATCAGTGGCCCATTTTTCAGTGTTATCATCAGCACCTGTCTCAACTCTTCTTCAACAACATGGCACCTAAGAAGAGTAACATCTCGTATCATTTCTTTCAGCCTGAGCTAGCTGACATCAGGAAGATTCAGACCCTGATTACTCTAGACCATATACCACTGTTCAGAGAACACTATGGAGGCATACTTGATGTGGTTATGGATTTGGACCCTTCACAGAGGAGCTTGATTCATACTTGCCTGCAGTTCTATGATCCCCCTCTGAGGTGTTTCACTTTTCGGGATTTTCAGTTGGGGCCTTTATTGGAGGAGTATTCATCATTTGTTGGTATACCTATCAGGGGTGGAGTTCCCTTCAATCCTGAGATGGCTTTTCCAAGTAATGAGGAAGTGGCAAAGGCATTGCATCTGGAACCGGTTCTGATTGGGCAAAATTTGACTACTAAGGCTGGAATCTCTGGTCTACATCTGGATTTCTTGATCTCTCAAGCTACCCTGAAGGCTTCTTTGGGAGAGTGGAAAGTAGTCTGTGCTTTATTGGCCCTGAGCATATATGGGATTATTTTATTTGCAGATGAGCCTAAGTTTGTTAGTAAGAGTGCAATCCGTCTTTTCATCCTGAGGAACCCAGTGCCCACCTTACTGGGAGATTTCTACTACTCTGTCCACCAAGGGAATGAAAAGCAAAGAGGAAGATTAGTGAGATGCTGTGCTCCCTTGTTCCATACTTGGCTTCTCAAGCATTTGCCAAAGACTGATGCATTCTTGAACCCTCACCAGCAAAGAAACTGGGCTAGGAGACTCACTGCTTTGACCTCAGCTGATATCAGGTGGTGCACTCAAAGCACAAAAGGCAGGGATATCATTACCAGTTGTGGGAAGTTTCCCAATGTACCCCTAATAGGAGTTAAAGGTTGCATTAATTACAACCCTCTGCTATTCAAAAGACAACTGGGCTATGCATTGGTCCACACTCCTAAGGCACAAGACTTGGCTGAGACTCTTTACTGTGAGAATAAGCCTAACCTGGCTATTGTCAGGCAAGCAGCTTGGGCCTGGGACAATGTTCAGACTAAAGGAGTAACCATTCTGGGGAAGTGCAACAATGTGGCATCAGCACAGTACTATGAATGGTCCCATGCCAGGGCTCAATTTTCTGGGATGCCTTTCACCATGGAGGATATACCTGGGCCATCCTCAACACCGCCTCCTGTCACTGTCAGTTTGGAGGAGTTTGAGAAATTGAAAGAGAGAAATGAGAAGTTGACTCAGGCTCTACAGAAGACCCTATGGGAGAGGAGTGATGGTAGGTTGGATATTGAGAGGTTAGAGAAGCTGAAAGTGGAGCATCTAGCCAGAATTGAGAAGTCAGAGGATTATATCAAGAAGTCTAGGGCTGGAGAGCAGATCTTGAAGAATGCCTGCAAGGAAGCCCAGTTCCAGAAGGCCAGGACTGATTTGTATCTGAAGGAGAGTCAAGCTAGGTGGGTCAGGATCACCAAAGCTAATACTCTGGAAGATAAGAGGACTCAGGACAAGATTGAGCAGCTGGAAGCTAGTGCAAAAGAGCAACAGGAAGCCCTGGCAGCAGCCCAGAGGGAGATCTCAGAGTTGAAGATTAGAGCTGGTGTAAAGAGGTCAAAGGACCAGAGTCAACACAAGAAGTTAACTACAGCTGTAACTACCAGGAATCTCCTTATCAGGAATCTCACAGAGCGTCCAGCTGATCCTGTGACTGAAGCACTTCTCAAGGAAGTTCAGGAGGATGAATTTGGTCTTGGTGTCTGACTTTTGCTTGTTGTTACTTTCATTTCATGTACTTTTATTTTCTTATATTGTATTTTGACCCCTCGGAGGGCTTGTATTGTAAAAAGAAAACAGGGTTTGTATCATTTCACTTTTGTAATATATTTAGATTGCTTTATTTGAGCAACATCAACAGCATCTTCAAGGGTCTGGAAAGGTCAAAACCAAGTGCCAAGCCGGATACCTTGGAAACAAATAAGCATACTGCATTGCATGTTAACCCTTGTTTGTTTTGTAGGTTTGTTGTTGTTGTTGTTGCTAACTCAGTTGTGAACTCAGGAACTATTGCTCGCCGACGGGTGTTCCCACTCAACCGTCCACACAGATATCCAACCCGTAACAACCTTCCGGGTATACAGATGGACCAGGTACAACAGGACCTTACAGAGGTCAGGAACCAAATGGCCAATGAAAGATTGGAAATGAGGGCTCAGATGACACAGTTTATGGAGGTGATGAATGGATTGGCACAGAGCCAAGAAAGATTAAGAGCCTTGGTAGAGAGGCAGACTCAGGAAGACCCCCATCTAGGGACTGGTGGAACAAGCAACAATGAGAGGGCTCAGCCTCATGTCAACCCACCTGTATTTGGGCCTCACCTTCATCCAGAGATCAATATTCCTGCTAATGTACAAGGGAATGCTACTACAGGAAGGGTACTCCAAGAAGACGCCCAAGAAGATCAGTTCACAGTGATGGGAGCTGGGGATGAGGCCTATGACAGAAGGCTAGATGAAATTGCTGAGAAATTAAGATCCCTGGAGTCTCAAAACTCCTTGGGTTTTGATTTTATGGACATGGGCTTAGTGGACGGGGTCAGGATTCCCCACAAGTTTAAACCTCCGTGCTTTGAGAAGTACAACGGAACCTCCTGTCCACGGACCCACTTGCAATCTTTTCTGGGGAGGCTGAAGGCATATACCATGGACGAAAAGCTATGGATGTTTTATTTTGAGGATAGCTTAACAGGAGCTTCAAGGGAATGGTACTCTCATTTGACTAGAGCAACTATCAGGTGCTGGAAGGACCTGGCTGAGGCCTTCATTAGACAATACCAGTACAACTTGGATATGGCTCCCAACAGGACCCTCCTGATGGGAATGTCACAATCATCCAAAGAAAGCTTCCGGGAGTACGCCCAGAGGTGGAGACAGCTGGCTGCTGCTGTCCAACCACCCATGTCGGAAAGGGAAATGGCCGACATGTTTATGAACACCCTCCAAGGGACATACATTGATAGGCTAGCTGCCTTTTCTTCCACCAGCTTCGCGGATGTAGTCATAGCTGGAGAAAGAATTGAGAGCCTTCTAAAGATGGGAAAGATTTCCGACAATGGTGCGAGCTCGTCCAGCAACCCAAGAAAGCCTTTTGTGGGCCCAAGAAGAACTGGTGAGACTAATGCTATCCATACCAACAGGGGCAGACCCCAGTATGATCATAGGTCTGTGGCAGCAGTCACCATTCCCGCTCCGATTCATCCACAACCAGCGTACCAACCACAACAACAACCCCACTACCAGCAACAAGCTCAATATCCACCTCAGAGAAATTATAACAACAACAACACCAACAACAACAATCAGCAAAGACCGTTCCAACAGAGACCTTCTCAGGCCAATAGGGTGATCGATCCGATTCCTATGCCCTATGCCACATTATTGCCACAACTCCTAAAACTCAACCTGGTTGAGCTAAGGACATTGGCACCTCCAGATCCTGCCAGTCTACCCAGAAATTATGACGTCAGCGCCAGATGTGCTTTTCATTCGAATGCACCTGGCCATAGTACAGAGAAGTGCAGAGCTTTGCACATGAAGGTACAGGACTTGGTAGATTCTAAAGCTCTAAACTTCGCACCACCACCAAATGTTAACAAAAACCCTATGCCAAACCATGGTGGCCCCAGAATCAATGTTATTGAAGAAGACAATCCGTCTTACTTAATAACCAGTGTGGGTCAGATTCGGACACCATTGGTAGAGATCAAAGCTCAACTCCTTGAATGTCAAATGTTCCCGGGATGTGAGCTAGGGTGTGCTTATTGCAACATTTCAGTGAATGGTTGTGATAATTTGAGAGATGGCATAGATGGTCTCATCCAGAGTGGCCTGCTTCAAATCACAACATCAATTCCTACCAATCCGGCAATCTCCTTAACAACAGTTCCCGAGTCTCCTACAACTGCAACAACCATTGTTCCAAACAACTCTTCAGTTTCATCAACAAATGTTTCATCTGTTACTTCAACGAACCAGATATCAACGAACATCCCTTCTACAACTTCAGCACCACTTCATTCAGAATCTCCTACAACAGCAACACCCATCCTTCCAACAATGTCTCCTACAACATTAGCAGCAAACAATGAAAGTGTCTCAACAGTTACAATTTACTATGATCCTGAAAATGATTCTGCTTACAACTCACAAAATGCCACTCCTATCAGAGCACCAGTCACAATATACTATGATCCACAAACTATCACAGTCCCTTCTGCAGCTGCCATCAGTCCAGTCACTATTACAGTGCCTGGACCAGTACCTTATGAGAGCAGTAATGCTATCCCTTGGCATTACGGCTCTGATTTATACTGCGAAGGACGGAAAATCACTCTTGAATCATCAACCCCTGCACCACAAATAGATAATGTGGGAGGAGGCGGAGGCTTCACTCGAAGCGGACGTCTCTTTGCCCCACAAATTCAAAGACCCGTTGCTGAAGCAGAAGCTGCTGCCAAGGCAAAAGGGAAGAGCTTGGTGCAAGAAGAGCAGATTGTTAAAGAAGCTTTAAAAACACCTTTTGATCAAGAAGTTGATGAATTCATGAGAATCATCAAGAAAAGTGATTACAGGATAGTGGACCAGCTTCACCAGACGCCTTCCAAAATCTCTATTCTATCATTGCTTATGTGCTCCGAGGCTCATCGGAACGCATTACTAAAAGTCTTGCACGCAGCTTATGTGTCAGAAGAGATCACCGTTAATCAGTTGGAAGCTGTGGTTGGAAATGTTAATGCTAGTAATGGACTAGGATTTACCAACACTGATTTGACTACGGAAGGCCACAATCATAACAAGGCTTTGCACATTACCATGGAATGTAAGGGTGCAGTTCTTTCTCATGTGCTGGTAGACACAGGATCATCCCTCAATGTCTTACCTAAAAAAGCCCTTGTGAATCTGGAGTATGAAGGATTGGCATTACGTCCCAGCAACCTGGTAGTGAGAGCCTTTGATGGTTCTAAGAGATCAGTTCTGGGAGAGATTGAGTTGCCCATAACGATTGGCCCACAAACTTTCAAAACGACCTTCTACGTGATGGATATACAGCCTGCCTACAGCTGTCTATTGGGTAGGCCATGGATTCACGCCGCTGGCGCCGTGACCTCAACCCTTCACCAGAAGTTAAAATTCGAGTGGGAGGGCCAAGTCGTTACTATTTGTGGAGAGGAAGATATTTTTGTTAGCCATCTGGCTACATACAAATACATTGAGATGGATGGGGAGATCCACGAAACGATGAGTCAAGGGTTTGAGGCCTTGAACATAAATGAAACATCTGATGTGCCTGGAACCTCAATGACATCATACCAACAAGCCCGAAAGGTTGTTGAAGAAGGAACCGCTCAAGGCTGGGGCAAGCTGTTGCCCGTGGAGAAGAAAGAGGATAGATTTGGGTTGGGTTACAAACCAACTCAACAAGATCAAGCAGAGGCTGCTAAGGAGCCCAACTTTGTTAGTGGGGGGATGCTCACCCCCGATGCTGTCAACAATTTGGAAGACGAGGATGAAAGCGACCGCAACCTGGAGAGTTGGATCCGTCCAAAGATCCCGGGGAGCAGTATCTCAAACTGGTCTTCCCAGAAAATTATAAGAGTTACTCCTGCAGAGTAATTATCATTTCCTGTATTTTTAAGCATGCATCAAGTCTTGCATCTTGCCCAAGATGACAAGACTCATTTTGTAATCGGGCCATCTGTAATTTTGTGCAACAAGATTAATCAATGAAATATCAGATATCTTTTGCAAATGAGTCTTTTTTATTTTCCGTTCACTGTTTTTCCATTTTTCTTTTTGTACAAAAAATAAATGGCAATGTTTTCAAAATGACAACTTTATTTCATTTTCTCTAAACAAGATCACTAAAATGAACAAACTGAACCCTTGCAGAGAATGCCTTCCAGACCGCACCGACAACGACACAGCTATGACTTCGTATGACTTTGACAATCCGATCAATCAAGCTGATGAAGGGGTTGAAGAAGATTACGAGCTTCCTGAAGAGCTAGCCAGATTGTTGAGACAAGAGGAGAAGGTTATCACTCCTCATCAGGAGGAGGTAGAAACGATCAATCTTGGTACAGATGAAGAGTTGAAAGAAGTTAAAATCGGGGCCTGCTTACAAGACTCAGTGAAGAAACAACTGATTGACCTGCTTCAAGAATATGTGGATGTGTTTGCTTGGTCTTATCAGGATATGCCAGGGTTAGACACCGACATTGTTATGCACAAGCTGCCTTTAAGAGAGGATTGCCCGCCGGTTAAACAGAAACTGCGCCGTACTTGTCCAGATATGGCAATGAAGATCAAGGAAGAGGTGCAAAAGCAGTGGGACGCCGGGTTCCTTGATGTAACTAGTTATCCACCGTGGGTTGCTAACATTGTGCCTGTTCCAAAGAAAGATGGCAAGGTAAGGATGTGTGTTGACTACCGGGATCTGAACAGAGCCAGCCCGAAAGATGATTTCCCATTACCTCATATTGATGTATTGGTCGATAATACGGCTCAGTTCTCGGTATTCTCCTTCATGGACGGGTTTTCAGGATACAATTAGATCAAAATGTCACCTGAAGACATGGAGAAGACGACCTTCATCACACCCTGGGGCACGTTCTGTTACAAGGTGATGCCATTCGGACTGAAGAATGCTGGTGCAACATATCAACGGGCTATGGTAACATTATTCCACGATATGATCCATAAAGAAATAGAATGTTATGTGGATGATATGATTGCCAAGTCCCTCACGGAAGAAGACCACCTGGTAAATCTGCTGAAGCTATTCAAGCGTCTGAGGAAGTACCAACTGAAGTTGAACCCCAACAAGTGCACATTCGGGGTGCGATCTGGTAAGCTGTTGGGTTTTATCATAAGCGAAAAAGGGATTGAGGTTGACCCTGATAAAGTTAAAGCCATTCAAGAGATGCCTGCACCAAAGTCCGAGAAAGAAGTTCGAGGGTTTCTAGGTAGATTGAACTACATCTCAAGGTTTATATCTCACCTTACAGCAACCTGTGAACCTTTGTTCAGGCTGTTAAGAAAAGAACAAACGGTCAGGTGGAGCGAAGACTACCAGAGGGCTTTTGACAAGATCAAAGAATACCTGCAAGAGCCTCCAATCCTCATGCCACCAGTTGAAGGAAGACCTCTGATAATGTACTTGACAGTATTAGAAGAGTCAATGGGGTGTGTGCTGGGCCAGCATGACGAGTCTGGTCGAAAAGAGTATGCAATATACTACCTGAGCAAAAAGTTTACCGACTGTGAACAACGTTATTCACTGCTCGAGAAAACTTGCTGTGCTCTAGCGTGGGCGGCTCGCCGACTGAGACAGTATATGTTGACCCACACCACTTTATTGATTTCAAAGATGGACCCAGTTAAGTACATTTTTGAGAAGCCAGCTCTTACCGGACGGGTTGCAAGATGGCAAATGATCCTCACAGAATATGACATCCAGTACACCTCTCAGAAAGCCATCAAGGGCAGTGTATTGTCTGAATATCTTGCTGAGCAACCTATTGATGATTACCAGCCTATGAGATTTGACTTCCCTGATGAAGACATCATGTTCCTGAAAGCAAAAGATCATGAAGAGCCTGTTCACACTGAAGGGCCCGACCCGGAGGAAGAATGGACTATGATGTTTGACGGGGCTGTTAATATGAATGGTCGTGGTGTTGGTGCAGTACTCATTACACCCAAAGGAGTTCACATGCCTTTCTCGGCAAAGCTTACCTTTAACTGCACTAACAACGAAGCTGAATACGAAGCTTGCATTATGGGTCTTGAAGAAGCCATTGACCTCAGGATCAAGACATTGACCGTATTCGGAGATTCATCTCTGGTAGTTAATCAGACCAACGGAAAATGGTACACAAACCAGGATCATCTGATACCTTACAGGGATTATACAAGGAGGTTATTAACTTTCTTTACAACAGTTAAGCTTGAGTATATCTCTCGGGACGAGAATCAGTTTGTGGATGCTCTGGCTACCATTTCATCCATGATCAAAGTTCAAGCTGCCAACTTTGTACCTCAAATTTCAGTGTCCAGACTTGACAAACCAGCATATGTGTTCGCAGCAGATGTTGTTAAAGATGATAAGCCTTGGTTCCATGATATCAAATGCTTCTTGGAGGATCAAACATACCCACCTGGGGCATCTTCCAATGATAATAAGACATTAAGAAGGCTTGTGGGTAGTTTCTTCCTGAATACTGATGGTTCCCTATACAAGAGAAACTTTGATATGGTACTCCTCAGATGCGTTGATAGAACAGAAGCAGACTTGTTGATGCATGAAGTGCACGAAGGATCCTTTGGTACCCATGCAGGAGGGCATGCAATGACCAAGAAGTTGTTAAGGTCAGGTTATTACTGGATCACAATGGATGCCGACTGTTGTGCCTACGCCAGAAAATGCCATAAATGCCAGATTTATGCGGATAAGGTGCATGTGCCTCCCAATCCATTGAATGTGATGTCTTCACCTTGGCCCTTTGCTATGTGGGGAATTGACATGATTGGCAAGATTGAACCGACTGCCTCAAATGGCCACAGATTCATCCTAGTGGCCATTGACTATTTCACCAAGTGGGTCGAAGCAGCCTCCTATGCAAACGTCACAAGGCAAGTGGTAGTCAGATTTCTGAAGAGAGATATCATCTGTCGATACGGAGTTCCCGAGCGAATCATTACTGATAATGGTTCCAATTTAAACAACAAAATGATGGCAGAGCTATGCCGGGACTTCAAGATCCAACACCACAATTCTTCTCCTTACAGGACAAAGATGAATGGCGCTGTTGAGGCAGCTAATAAGAATATCAAGAAGATTGTGCAGAAGATGGTAGTCACCTACAAAGACTAGCATGAGATGCTACCGTTTGCCTTGCATGGGTACCGCACGTCAATCAGAACATCCACGGGGGCAACATCGTATCAGCTTGTGTATGGTATGGAAGCAGTCCTGCCTGTTGAAGTTGAATTACCCTCTCTACGGGTACTGATGGATGTTAAGCTGAATGAAGCAGAATGGGTCCGGTCCCGATACGAACAGCTGAGTCTGATTGAAGAGAAAAGATTGGCTGCAATCTGTCATGGGCAGCTATATCAGAAAAGAATGAAAAGAGCCTTCGATCAGAAAGTTAGGCACCGAGAGTACCAAGTGGGAGATCTTGTGTTGAAAAGAATCCTCCCTCATCATACAGACCACAGGGGCAAGTGGACTCCGAATTATGAAGGACCATTCGTGGTAAGGAAAGTCTTCTCTGGTGGAGCACTGATGCTCAGCACCATGGATGGTGAAGACTTCCCGTCCCCTGTGAATTCAGATGCAGTTAAAAAATACTTCGCATAAAATGACCCGCTGGACATAAAAACAGAATGTAAAGTCCAGGCAAAAATAGGGCATCCCGGCGAGTCAAAAACAGAATAAAAGACTCGGGCAAAAATAAGGGAAAAATGAAAAATGTACACCCGCTGAGTTGAAAAGCCGCATTGGACAGCTCAGGCAAAAAATGGGTATCCCGATGGATTGAAAACCCGAAAGGGCGATCCATGCAAAATAAGGGAATAAGCGAACAACTGCATTCTGAATTCGTCTGTATCACCTTCAATTTGGTAGACCTCGGAAGGATCCAGCTTCTGTCAGAATCAACCTTCTTCAGAAAGCGAGACGAGAAGAACGTCAAAAGTCATACGGGTCATAGTAAAGGGGGAGCTCCTTAAAGCGTCGTCAACATTGCCAGCATTTTGTTTCTTAATTTGTAACAATCTCCTCATTTCAGGGGATATGTTTCTTTAATGTATCTTGCCAATTCAGGGCACATGAATTAATAAAAACAGATTTTTCAGTCACGCGATGTCTCGTATATTTTTATTTGCAAAAATGTCTGATGTCTTTAAAATATTGATTGCATAAATACAGATGCTTCTCTTCAAAAAGAAAAATATATGAAATACGTGCTTGCAGGAAATATACTTACTCCCGGGAGTGTCTAACTCCTATGACGGAATCCGGTAAGGGATACCTCGGGATTATTTGTGCGTTTCTATATCTTTGCAGGGTTGCGGGTATCCAGAATGCAACATGGGGCATGTAAGCTTCATCCCAGCAAGCTGGCAAATCAGTACTCACTCAGCCTTAGCACCCAAAGTGTCTTCTCCCCAGCTGAGTTGCCACTTGTTACTTCTCCCCATCAGAGTTGCCAGGCATCACTTCTCTAACAGGGCAGTACCAGAAGGCGCACATATCCCCGGCTGAGTCAAAAATCCTCCTCAACAGAATCCCTAGGGAAATCTTTCAGGGATATCTTTTTCTCCCCAGCCAAGTTGCCATTTCTCAGCTGAGTCAGGGGACCATCTCCCCACAGAGTTTCAGCCTCTATCCAGAAGAGCAACGCATGAAGGAATCACAACAGAGTGACGAAAGCTTCTACAAACCCCAGCTGGGTCTCTCATTTATAAAGATGGATCTATCAGTGACCTATATCCCCAAGCAGATATTATCTCGTCGGATCTACCAATGATCTCATCCAGCTGGGATGTCCTTTACAAGCAGATCGGCCAGAGATCTTCACAGCATCGGGATCCGAGTCCCGGATTGGTATCCTCGCATAATCATAGCATGCGCATCATATTCACCCACAAAGCGTAGCATTCTGTTTAATACGGAGCATTACGGCAAAAATCAAACATATAGCATAATCATAAGCCATGTTCTGAATCAAACACTTGTGAATAATGACAATCCATCAACATACAGAAAACCCCCCAAAATCCCCAGCAAAAATAGTTGCCTTACATTCACAAACACCAGTATATACTCTCTTTGGCACCCATCCGTGTCATCATTCCCCAGTAAGGTCACCCGAACACCCTTTACAAATGGACCATTCGTATTACAGATATTTCTTGACACCCGTCCGTGTTATATCCCCAGCAGAAAACCAAAGCGTCCTCTTTGCACTCACAAATACTCATATGTACGATTCCTTGACATCCGTCAGTGTCACCTTCCTCAGCACAGTAACATAAACACTTTGTATATCAGATACTTGTTTATACTATACTTTTCTCCTTTCGACACTCGTCCGTGTCACTCTCCCCAGCAAGTTAAACACTCATCTGTACACCACTTATTACTTATTTCACTCATACAGATGCTCGCCTGTATCTTGTATATACCACTCAAATCCCCTCATATTCGACACTCGTCCGTGTTCTTTGTTAACCCGTTGGTACTCGTCCGTATCATCATCTCAGAACACGCGTCAAGCGTTTGTTTCTACCTGATACTCGTCCGTATCATAGTCTTAAGGATGCTCGTCCGCATCTTTAATCCATACACCGTGTCAAACACTCTTGTCTTATTGAATATAGATACTCGTCTGTGTCTACTATTGCCCAGAAGAGTCCCTTCAGATTCAACACTCGTCCGTGTCCTCTGTTAACCCGTTGATGCTCGTCCGTATCATCATCTCCAAACACGTGTCAGTACTTGTTTCTACCCGATACTCGTCCGTATCGTAGTCTTAGGGATGCTCGTCCGCATCTTTAATCTATACACAGCGTCCAAACACTTATACCTTTATTTCTTGGATATAAACACTCGTCCGTGTTTACTATTCCCCAGTAAATCGCCTGCAAAGCAAAATTTCATTTTATCTGACATTCGTCCTGTGTCATGATAAACCCTGAGAGCATCTGTCCCCTGCTAGGTGGTCGTCCTCCACCTTTTGATGATCGTCCTCCATCATGCTCATCCGATGGCCGTCCCCATCGTTGATTTTCTATCCGGCATTCGTCCTATGTCGTGATATTTAGCAGCCGTCCCCTGCTAGGTGGTCGTCCTCCACCTCTTGATGATCGTCCTTCATCATTTTATCCAATGGCCGTCCCCATTGTCGACTTTGGTTATCTGACATTCGTCCTATGTCATGATAGGCCTTGAGAGCAGCCGTCCCCTGCTAGGTGGTCGTCCTCCACCTCTTGATGGTCGTCCTCCATCATGCTCGTCCGATGGTCGTCCCCATTGTTGACCTTTTATCCGGCATTCGTCCTATGTCGTGATATTTTTGGCAGCCGTACCCTGCCAGGTGGTCGTCCTCCACCTTAGATGACCGTCCCTCATCTTAACCCAACAGAGTAGCCGTCCCCTGCTAGGTGATCGTCCTTCACCTTTGATGATCGTACCTCATCATCTGTTTATTTCATTTATTCTTTAACCCGATGGCCGTCCCCGTCGTGGTCCCTTTTCCTTTTCCTGATGATCGTCCTTCACCAGTTTTAGCGCGATGGCCGTCCCCATCGTTGTTTACTTTACTTTATGAACTTGATGGCCGTCCCCATCATGTTTCATTAATCCTCAGAGAATCTTATAGTTTCACTTGATGGCCGTCCCCATCATAACCCCTCTTATCCCCAGCATGTCGGCCGTCCCCGTCATTGCTTTATTTTCCGCACTTTTTCCAGCATGTCGGCCGTCCCCGTCATTGCTCTTTGCCCAGCAGTCGTCCTCTGCTCGACGGTCGTCCTCCGTTGCCCACACTTTACAATATACTTTATTTTTCCTTTTACAATCTATATCCCTTTTCTTCTTCATTCTGTGAGTGCAAATTTTGGACTGTCTTTGGTATTCAACCACGAGTTATCTTGTTTGCCTGTTAAGTCGTTGCTTACATCCTGCACAACTAACTCATCTTTGAATAGGGGCAGCTGTAAACACCCCAAATTCGCCCTCACCCATTCACACCTTGGCTTGTGATTTCCTCATATGCATAAATTCAATCATAGCATCTCATATCATATTTTTGATTCATCGCATTGGTTCTAAGTCATCTGCATCTAGGATTTGTGATCTGAGCAATCCAAGAGCTTCTAGAGCCACTCCAAAGGTCATCAATGTTCAAGCATCATATTGTACGCCCTCAAAGTCAAAAATGTCAAAGAATCACAAGAACTGAAAATGGCATGGAAACAGAGCCAGGTTATGAGGTTCATGCATATCAAGTTTCATGAAGAAATTCCATGGGGAAGGCATCTAATCAAGAGTTGACTTTTTGAACAAGTCAGTACAGAATCAGGGTATCTGAGGCTCCCAATGACCCGACCAAGGGGTGTTCTTCGTCATTTTGATTGCGTATGATCTTTATTTGATCATAGAGGATGCCAGAAGTTCACAAGACTGAAGAATTTCGAACCACTTTGCAGAATTGCCTTGAATTGGAGAACTTGCAAATTCTCATGGCAAGCCTTTATGTGACTTCAATGCGACTTCCAATCATCACCATGGCCTTAAATCCTGTATGCCACAAAGAATCTCCAAGTTTCACGACTTATGCTTCGAGAGGCCACAAAGGGGCCAGGCTTGTACCAATGTGCAAACAAAAAAAAGCCCATGTGGCTATGCCTCTACTTGTTGCAATTCCCCAAGGTATGATCCATAGGCCTGAGTCACACCAGTTTTTCTTACTCATCAAAGGCCTTACAAATACGTTTCCCGCGAAACATTCCAATCAATTGGAGTCTCATTGATGTTTAAGCGTCACTAAAATTTCAAAGTGGTTTTGAATTATTTTGAATATTTAATTTAATAGGCCGTGGGTTAACTTATTGCATTTTTTTGTTAAGAAAAATGACAAGTATGGTTTCTTTGATTCATTGGTTTCGAACCTAAGGAGGATGGCTTGTTGGAAGTGTTTCTTTGATTTCAAAAAGGGAAAGGAGGAAAGGAATTTCATGGTATCGTATTGGATTCAGATTCAAATGGCATTTCATGGGCCTTTTGTGGTGTTATGTGTGATTGGGAGTATGTTGGATTTGGTGAGTTGGATTTGGATGCACATATGTTTGGAGTTATGGTTCATTTTATGTTGCTATGTGTTACTCAAGGTGCATTGTTTTCAAGCATGTTAATGTTGATATTGTCCAAGTTTTGCCAGATATTGAAATCTTGATTGGTGCATTGTCAAAATAAATGAAAATGAAAACCAAAGACGACAAGACTGAAGAATATAAATGCATAACATTTTGTGTTAATTGTTGAAGGCTCAAGGCCATGCTCCAAAAAGTCCTATCTACACTTCAAACATCCATTGCTATCCCAATATTTGTTCATGTTACAAATTCTGATTCTATTTGTTACAAACTCATGGCAATGCAAATTAAAATTAATTTTTGTTCATGTTACAAATTCGGATTCTGTTTGTTACAAGCTTACTGAAGTACAAATTAAAAGGACAATTCCAAATCCAATCCTATGAAGAGCAATGAAAGTCAATTCATGATGACAAACAAGGTTGAAGTTGTTACAATTACATTGTTATAAAGTCAATGGCATACAATGCTTCTTTGGTTATTCTCCTACCACTATGAGATGTTCTCGCTGCAAAAGAAGTTGGATACTTTTCGGGCTGCCAAGGATTTAATCCTCACTATGACAGCATCACCAGCTAGTCAGAATCTTTCTACACACTTTCATCTCCATCCTAAAATAACACAGCCAAACCAATGGTATCTTGATTAGTGTTGAGAATGTAGCCTATCCTGCAAGAAAGATGGGATCATTTCTCAAATCCAACGAGTAGAGATCAACTCATTTTATCCAGGAAACAGAAATTACGCAATCAGAATGAAGGACAACAGTTCAGAGTAATATTTGTTTGAGTTTCACCTGTTTTAGTCGACCAGTTTCCCCCACGATTGCTTCGGTTATCTGTTGCGGATGGAGAGGTCGTGAAAATCCACCAAGAGTAACACATATCTGCCAGCTTCCGTGTTCATTTACATAGCCCGCCACCTTCTGAAAGTTCCTGCAAGATAACACAGTTATTTTAGCAAATCCAATTGGAACCACAGATGTCTAATTCAGTAGTGTCTGAAGCATTCTAATGGAGATAATGAGTCCGAAAATGGACTCTGGTATGGCTTCTACTTACTACTCTCTTGATGAAGCCATTGAGAACGGTGCTGCTTCGGTTCCTATTAGTGATGATAAAATACTGATGACTGATGCATAATTGACATCATGGACCATCTACTAGCATGTGAGGCAACAAGTTCCTGCATAACCAGTTCAGTCAATCCTGGGAAAGGCAAAAGGTCCAGGAAGTGCGGGAAAACAAAGCCCCTACGCAAACCATCACCACCTCCAACGCCAGAAATTACTCAAACTATTGATTATGAAACTTGTTCCGGTGAGAGCTGTGGCAAAGTTGATCTTACTGATTGGACAGATGTGGAGAAGGTGGCCTTTCTTCATGCAGTATCATCCTTTGGAAAGGATTTTGCAATGATTGCACGGTGTGATGAATCCAATCCTACAAAAGCTAGCAACATGTCAGCTGACTTAGATGAATCAGAGGAAACTAATGGGAAAGTAGATCATGAAGATGTAAATATGATTTCTAATGTATGTGTGATTGGGGGTGAGTCTAACCTGGACACTGATGGTAATGTAGGTGTCTTGTATGATTCTGACAGGCCTGGCTCTGAGCGGGCTCAAGATGAACCAAGTGAAGGGAGAGTTACAGTTACAGAACTGGTGTCAAGGAAATGAATTGGAAGGTTCACCATGTCTTGTTGATAGAGATGAAGCTGATATGGATGTTGTAGTTCAATTGAAAGACGACATCCATGATACAAGCACTTTGGTGAATACTTCACTACCATCTGTAGAAGTCTCTTGTTCAAGATTGGCGTTTGATGCTGGAAATGAGCCCCAACCACGTCTTGGAAAACCTCCATTCTCAGGATCATCAGGGGGTCCTCTTTCAAATGCAAATCTTGGCTACCAGCTTTGTAATCCTGGTAATTTATTGGATCATGAGGCTACTAGAGTCCTTCAAGGCTACAATTTGCAAGTGCATTATGAGAAGGAATTGAATATGAATAAGTGCCGCATCATCACACCGCATACAGGCCCGGGCCAGCTCCATCATGTGCACATCACAAATGTTCCTGCAATACAATACAATAGTTGATTCAATAGAAAACTGAATATGTTAATCAAACATATACAAAAAAAGAGAAGAAGTATGTCAGAACAATGTTTGAATGATATTACAATGATTCATACCAAGGATGAGTATTCAGAAGAGAGTTAAGCAAATACAAAAGCAAGGGATTATAGGTTACTTGCCCTTCAAGTTTGTTCAAATCTTTCAAACATTACGGTTCACACGATATCCTCAAGTGTGCTGACATTACTGAGCATGTCCTTGCTGCAACATACAAGGCTTTGAGTGATCATCGTGTCATCCTCGAAGGAACTCTCTTGAAACCAAACATGATGAGCCTCATGGAAATCTCCTGAAACGAAATTGCCACAATGGTTAACACATAACAAGCAGTGAAAATAAGTTTACGGCAGTAAAAAAAAGAGAAACTAATCCAATCCAAAGCCAACTATCTCAATTCATTTCAAAATCAGGGTCAGCAAAGAGGCATAAACAGACAAAAAAACTAGAACAGAAGCGTCAACAGGATTGCAGGGTCAAAGTTTCACAAAATAGGGAAGAGATAGTTTCTGTTACGAAAAAGAAGAAGAAAACATAGCCAGAATGAAATTGCTTCAGTTTAAACCTAAATTCTTGAAACCCTAATTATCACTATAAAAACCAGGATGGATTCATGAATCAATCTCTCAGATATACACAGCCGCAACTAAAGACTCAGACACAATTTTCGCAGAAAACCCTAGAACCCTAATCACAATACGCAAGAATCAACAACAGAACCCCAGATTACAGCAAAGTTAACAAAAGAAGGAAGATTATTTTTTCAAGCAACGGGAGGAGCGTATACCTCTTAACTCAGCCTTCGTGACATTCTATTGCGGTATAATCTCTTGACTCCATTTTTGTTGCATTTTTTTTCCGCTCTGTTTGTATGTTATAGTTGAGTGGGTGTATCAAATTCAAGAGGCATTAAGGTTCGCGATTTGGGGGGAAAGAATGCCAAATGACTGCTGTTGTTTAGGTTGATTTTGATGTAGGTTTTGGTTGTTTCGGGAATGAGGGAGAGTGGAGATTGAGAGATGAGGGTAGATATTGAGAGGCCGTTCGCCGCTGTTTGTTCCTCTTTCTTTTCGTTCGGCCGTTGAGAGAAGAATGAGAGCAAGGGGCAAAAGCTGCGTCAACCCTAAGTTTGTTTTTCCCCCTTTTGGAAGACAACCGGGCCGGGTCTGGGTCAGTTTGACCCGACCGGTGTTCACCCAGGTCCAGCGCCCCTCTTGGGCCTCACTTGTTGGGTCTTCCCAATTTTTGTTTTGTCTTTCTGGTGCTTACTAGATTCACAACCCTTTCTTTTTTAATGCACCCTATTGTTTTTTCTAGTATTCCTTTTTCTCTTTCTTTTTAAAAAAAAATAATAATTAGCATTCTAAAAATATTCATAGTTAATTAATTTGTTTTATTAGTTTTGTTAGTTAGATTAGGGTCATAATTATATAAAAGAAATATAAAAAAAAAAGAGGTGTCATGTTTTAGGTAGTTATATGAGGTGAATTTGTTTTAGTTAATTTGTTAATCTTTCCCATTAAATAATTTCATTTTAATTTAAGTTGGTTATCTTTTGTTTATTTTCACCTGCACAATCATTCATATCATCCCTTGACTCTCCTTGTGTCATGAACATGTTCCTATTTTTGGCTTGTATCCTAGTATTAATTTCACTTTCACTTTATTTCTTTCTTTCGTGCTAACTTTTCAGGTGGTAAGTACTCCGAGAAGTGAATTTGCCTTCACTTCTCGCATTTCCTTTCCATCTCCCTTGTGCATTATTGTTACATTTTTTGTATGTGTATTGGAGTGAGCTTGCTCCTCCCTATTCATTATACCTTCTTTCTTCGAGCAACTTGACTTCTTAAGTGAAGCAAGTTGTTTTGCTTCTCTTTGCTTCTTGATCCTTTCACCTGCCTCCTGGTGGTTCCCTTTGAAGATATCTCTTGAAACCCTCACAAACCTTAGGAACAACCAAGCATGACAATGATTAGGGTTTTGGCTAGTCCCCCCATTTAGATTTTACCTTTGTGTCTCTTTTGAGTTTTCTCTTCTCACCTCATAATCAGGGACTAAACCATAAAGGCTTTAAGGCTTTGTGATTAAGCTTATGCCTGCATCCTTCTATTAGGATGGAGTGTATAACTTTAATCCTAAGTTTTAAACCCTTAATGTGTTTAAATCCTTTAATCAATTCACTTAATAATCATCAAGACATCACACTTGTAACTTGGGCCTTGCATTAGGGTTCTATTTTTTCCTTAATTGGTTAAGAAGGACTAACCCTAGTGTTAATGGACAAGTCCCCCTGAAGTTGTCTTACAAACCCTAAAAATCACTTCATCATCATATCATTAAATAAAATCCATTTAATCAAAGGCTTGTTTTGTCATGAGTTTAATCCCTAATCATGGATTAAGTTGAGGAGTTTTCCTCAGCTTAAACACTCTCATCTATTATCCTTCTATTAGGATGGTGTAATGAGTCTGTTTAATCCCTGATTATGGCTTAATCTCATTACTCAACACTAAACAAAAACAACAAAAACATCTAAATAATCACAAGTAGGTTAATGATCTTAATCCTACACCATGGTAATTAAGTGTGAGAAGCTGACTTCACACTTAAGGTATTCTCATTACCCCTAATCAGAGGGAAGATGTGATGAGTTTACTAAATCCATTGGTTTAGGCTTAAGCTCATTAACTTATGACAAATTTACAAAAGCAATAAAAGACTGAAAACTCAAAAACAAACAATAATCGTCTCCTTCGGGATTCTTTTCTCATCATCTTCACTCACAAACGAGAACTTGCTTCTTCCGTTTAATGCAAGACAGTTTGCACCTGATCCAGACAGGTCATACACTTGAGCATAGGCAAGTAAGCAGTTCATCAGTCAATTCATCTTTCAGTCTCTTTGGGTCGAACTACGGTGTTCTGACTTCCTCATTGCACGAGAGGATACGTAGGCATAACTTAACAGTTATCGAACAAAAGTCTCTGTACATTCCCCCTCTTTCCAGCATCTTATTCCTGTTCTTACACTGACACTGTATATATCACACTTTACACTTCTTTTACACTGACACCTGTACATCCCTTTTCCAGCTCTTTTACACACAGATTGCACTGACACTACCCCTTTAAAACACAAATCTTTTAAGCGTGGATCCTGTCGAGTACGACGGACAATCTGGGTGCTAATACCTTCCCAGGTTGTAACCAACCCCCTTTCTCAGTCTCTCTGGTTCGCAACCGTCTTATCCATCTTTTTCTAGGTCTATGCAGCATTACCTTTCCTCCGGGATAAAAATGCCTAGCTGGCGACTCTTTTCTTTTCCAGTGAGTTCACTGCTGTGTGCTCTCATTGTCCTTTTCGCCGACCGTTCGCGTCTGTACCTTTATTTGGGCCATTCCCATTTATCGGGAGCGACAACGTGTAAACACCCCAAATTTTCCCTCACTCGTATCACACCATGGCTTGTGATCTTTCATGTTTGCATTAACATAAGCATACCACCTCATATTGCATATTTGTTTCATCTGCACAATTCAAGTTCATCTGCATCTAGGTTTGTGATCTGAGCAATCCAAGAATCCATCTGAGCCATCCCAAAGGCCTCAAAGCTTTCCAAGATGGTCCATGTGTGTTCTATCATCATATTATGCTCCTTAAAGTTCATGGAAGTCAAGGGATCACAAGAACTGGCAAAGGCATGCAAGCAGAGCTAGGGTTTTCACTGCACAGATGACCAAAATTAGGGTTTTGGTTTCAGAGGCCTTAACTCCAATTTTTTGGGCCATTCTTGTTTTTAATGTTCTTAAGATGTTATAAGGATCATATGTACCAAGTTTGATGAAGAAACTCATAGTGGAAGTCATCTGTTCACTGGGTAACTTCTTGAGCAAGTTAAGTCAAAATCAGGGCATCTGAGGCCCCCAACAATGGAACCAAAAGGGGTATTTTCATCAAATTGAAGTTATATGATCTTTATTCGACCAGAATCGTCATGTTGGCCTAGAACACACCCCATCGACCTTTCTAACACAGTTAAGTACATGATAAGTGGCCGTCCTGGAACTGGAGGCATAAGAATTCGAGGCTCCTGCAAATATTCTTTTATCTCTTCAAAGGCTCTTTGACAGTCCTCATTCCACCTGACCATTTTTTCTTTTCTCAACAATTTAAATATTGGCTCGTATGTAGAAGTTAGATGAGATATAAACCGAGAAATGTAGTTCAATCTCCCTAAAAACCCACGCACTTCTTTTTCTGTCTTCGGTGCAGGCATATCTTGTATCGCTTTTACTTTTGCAGGATCTACCTCGATTCCTCTATGACTAACAATGAAACCCAGCAATTTACCGGAATGCACTCCGAATGTGCACTTGTTTGGATTCAACCTCAATCTGTACTTTATCAATCTATCAAACAGCTTTTTGAGATTGACCAAATGCTCTTCTTCGTCCCGGGACTTGGCAATCATGTCGTCCACATAGCATTCAATTTCTTTGTGTATCTTGTCGTGGAACAGAGTTACCATAGCCCGTTGATACGTTTCCCCGGTGTTCTTCAATCCAAATGGCATAACCTTGTAGCAGAATGTACCCCACGGGGTAATGAACGTCGTTTTCTCCATGTTTTCCGGTGCCATCTTGATCTGATTATACCCGGAGAAGCCATCCATGAAGGAAAATACTAAGAACTGAGCAGTGTTATCTACCAGCTGTCGCTCCCGATAAGTGGGACCAGGCCCAGATAAAGGTACAGACGCGAACGGTCGGCGAGAGGGACAATGAGAACACACAACCGTGAACTCACTGGAGATGAATAGAGTCGCCAGCTAGGCATTTTTATCCCGGAGGAAAGGTAATGCTGCATAGACCTAGAAAGAGATGGATAAGACGGTTGCGAACCAGAGAGACTGAGAAAGGGGGTTGGTTACAACCTGGGAAGGTATTAGCACCCAGATTGTCCGCCGTACTCGACGGGATCCACGCTTAAAAGATTTGTGTTTTAAAGGGGTAGTGTCAGTGCAATCTGTGTATAAAATAGCTGGAAGAGAATGTACAGGTGTCAGTGCAAAGTGTGATATATACAGTGTCAGTGTCAGAACAGGAGTGAAATGCTCAAGATCATGAGGCTAAAAGAATGAGGCTAGAAAGAGGGGGAATATAGAGAGACTTTTGTTCGATAACTGTTAAGTTATGCCTACGTATCCTCTCGTGCAATGAGGAAGTCAAAACACCGTAGTTCGACCCAAAGAGACTGAAAGATGAATTGACTTGTGAACTGCTTACTTGTCTATGCTCAAGTGTATGATCTGTCTGGCACAGATGCAAACTGTCTTGCATTAGACGGAAGAAGCGAGTTCTCGTTTGTGAGTGAATGAGATGAGAAAAGAATCCCGGAGGAGACGATTATTGTTTGTTTTTGTGTTTTCAGTCTTTTATTGCTTTTGAAAGTTTGTCATAAGATAATGAGCTTAAGCCTAAACCAATGGATTTAGTAAACTCATCACATCTTCCCTCTGATTAGGGGTAATGAGAATACCTTAAGTGTGAAGTCAGATTCTCACACTTAATCACCATTTGATGTAGGATTAAGATCATTAACCTACTTGTGATTATTTAGATGTTTTTTGGTGTTTTTGTTTAGTGTTAAGTAATGAGGTTAAGCCATAATCAAGGATTGAACAGACTCATTACACCATCCTAATAGAAGGATAATAGATGAGAATGTTTAAGCTGAGGAAAGCTCCTCAACTTAATCCATGATTAGGGATTAAACTCATGACAAAACAAGCCTTTGATTAAGTGTATTTTATTTAATGGTATGATGATGAAGTGAGTTTTATGATTTGTAAGACAACTTGAGGGGGACTTGTCCATTAACACTAGGGTTAGTCCTTCTTAACCGATTAAGGAAGAATTAGAACCCTAATGCAAGGCCCAAGTTACAAGTGTGATGTCTTGATGATTATTAGATGGATTGATTAAAGGAGTTAAACACATGAAGGGTTTAACACTTAGGATTAAAGTTATACACTCCATCCTAAGAGAAGGATGCAGGCATAAGCTTAATCACAAAGCCTTAAAGCCTTTAGGGTTTAGTCCCTGATTATGAGATGAGAAGAGAAGACTCAAGAGAGACACAAAGGTAAAACTAAGAAGGGAGACTAATCAAAATCCTAATCATTGTCATGCTTGGTTGTCCCTAAGGTTTGTGAGGTTTTCAAGAGAAATCTTCAATGGAACCACCAGGAAGCAGATGAAAGGATCAAGAGAAGCAAAGCAACTTGCTTCATTCAAGAAGTCAAGTCACTTGAAGAAAGAAAGTAAGAAGAAGAGGAATGAGCAAGCTCAAACTCAAACACAAACAACAATGCAGCAATGGATGCAAGAGAGATGAAAAGAAAAGTTATGAGAAGTGAAGGCAAATTCACTTCTCAAAGTCACTTACCACCTGAAAGGTTAGAAAAGAAATGCAATGCAATACAAAATGGGATGAAATGACATGATGAGAAACAAAACCAGAAGCATTTACATGATGCTAATGATGTTATGAGATGCTACAAACATGAGGCAGCACATGGAAATGATCATACAAGTTCATGAATGCAAATGAAGCAAGTTAAGAAGCAAGGACATACATGAAAAGTTATGAAGTGCACATGGCATACAACATGGCAAATACATGGTGCAATGATCAAACATGCTTTCAATATGTCTTATGATGTCAAGTGAATCAAATGGATGCTTGAAATGTCATGGCAAGTCATGTTATGCAAGAGAATGCAAGATGAATGCATATGGAAGCCCAAATTAGGGTTTATGAACCATACATCAAACAAAAATCAAAATCAGAAGCAAACCCTAAGATAAAAAATTGAAAATGCCACTCAAAGGACCCCTAATCCTATACTAAACCAATGTCCAAAGGAGAGGTCTCAACTCCTAACCTAACTCAAGATATGAATTTTCTAAGATTTCTAGGGTTTTAGGGTTCCTAAACAAGAAAATTATCAAACAAATGGAAAATGAAAGATCAAATCATGGCCATTTAATCTCACAAACTACATGCTAAACACAATGCAATGCAAAAATAATCAATGTCCAACTCTTCATGGATAGGCAGAAATGATTTTTGGAACTTTGGATCAAATTAATGCATAAAAATGATTTTAAATCAATGAAAAATTCTCAAAATGCATCAAGATCAAAAAATAAATTTGGTTTGAAGGTTGGACAATGTTTCTAAATGTCTTATAACATTTCATGAATTTTTTGGTAATTTTTAAATACCTAAAAGTATTTTTAATAAATTAATTTTCATTAATCAATTAAAAATAAACTTTTAAATATTTAAAAATACTTTTTTAATGCTAAAAATAAAAATAAAAATATTTTTGTGTTTTAAAAATTAATGAAACTCTTGACAAAAAGTTTCATAATTTTTAAAACAATTTTGCTATTTTAAATAAATTATGGAAATTAAATGAAAGAAAATGAAATAAAAATAAAAATAGACTGAAGTATGCAGGATGGAGGGCCAGGATTCACTCTGGATTCAAAATGGTTGACTGCGCACGCCATCTGATGGACCATATTCAAACTGAATTAATCTCATTTAATTAAATAAATAATGGTGATTAGGGTTTAATGACTGCATCTCAGCCATACACACGCGCGCGAAGTCAACAAAGTCCAAGCATCCAACGCTCCAGATTTAAACTTCATTTAATGACCTGATTAAACCCTAATGATTTTCAGGTGGCCGGAGAAGACCTCCGGTCGTCTTCTCCGGTGGGAATCCCACCTGAAAATCCCTAAAAACCTCAAAACGCAATTAAAATGAAACCCAAGAACACTGGAATGATCCCCATAACCCACTGAATCAAAACCCCATCACCAACAACATTTATATCCCTTCAAACTCACGAATAGAAACAAAACAATTTTTAGGTCAGGGAGTTTCAGAACGCAATTAAATCCTTATTTTCCCACCATTTTCAAAACTAAAGACATATATGTGATCAGGGGAGCATGAACAACAACTTAAGAACTTAAAAAATGATTTCTGGAAAAAATGTTCTTGAGCTACCTGAGTTTCGAAGCTTTCAATTCTGCAACTTTCTGACCTCCCCTCTTGATGCAATCCACTCCACTTGATCCCCTGATGATGCTTGAATGCTTAGAAGGAGTTTAAGTTAGCTGGTTAGGGAGTTTGCACAGCTTCTGCTCAAGCTCAGGTGAAAATGGTGTTTGTGATTCAAGCTGTTTCAGGCTAAGGTGAAGGGTTCTTTATGACCAGGATGATGAATGGAGGAGGTTTATGAAGTTTGTTCAAGTGTTTGTGGCCTATAGAATGAATTTCGAAGGCTTTGGCTTTGAGAGTGAAAAATGGAAGAGTGAGGTTCTTGCTGGTTTCAGGCTTAGGTCTTGCTTGTTTTTGCTCAGTGAAGCAAGGTGAGTTGATCAATGGACTTGTTTTTTGTGTTTTTGTGCTATGGAAGCAGATTCGAAGGAAAATGCAAGTGAGGGTGAGTTTGTGAATGTGTGTCTAGGGCTTGTTTCAGGCTGGCTCCTTATGTGAAATGGCTAGCAAATGGATAGTATAAACAACTCCAATTGGTCAGATGATGTGACCTGGCCTGCTGTGATAGGTAAGTTCACTTTTGCAAATTGTCAACCTTTTTGTAAGAGAGGCATGGGCTAAGTTCTAGCTTGGTACAAGAGTGTGGGCTGGCGCAGCATGGTGTGTGAGTGAGGCTAGGGTGGTTCAGCAGCCAAGGCAACAAGTTGGTGAAAGTGTGATGATGGTTTTGCAAGTTGATCATCTTTGGTCCACATGTAACTTTCTTGCCACACAAACCATGGGAAGTGAGAAATACTTAGTCCATTCTGAATTTTTGGTCACATGTGATGTTTATGTGATGGTTAGACATGAATTAGAGGTTACAAATGCCTTGGTACAAAGTTCTTGAAAGTTTCTCATTTGGTGCACATCTTGAAAATTAATGATTTTTGCCAACTTTGACACACCATAACTTTTGATCCAAAATGAATTAGGTCATGTTCTTGTACTTTTTGAAAAGGGAAAAATGTATTATACAACTTTCATGACCAAAGTTTTTCCATTTGGAGCATTTTTGGATCAAAAAGTAAGGTTTGAAAAGTGACCTAAAATGACATATTCTTTAAAAGTCAACTATGCCCAAAAAAGTCAACTTTGCAAAAACATCAAATTCTTGAATTTTGTGAACTTAAACCTTCTTCCATGATCAAATAAAGATCATATACACTCAAAAATGATGAAGATCACCCCTTGGTTGGGTCATTGGGGGCCTCAGATGCCCTGATTTTGCACTGACTTGTCTGAAAAGTCAACTCTTGATCAGATGACTTCCCCATGGAATTTCTTCATGAAAATTGATATGCATACTCCCTATACCATATAGAGACCAATAGAAACAAGAATGACCAAAAAATTTGGAGTTATGGCCTCTGAAACCAAAACCCTAATTCTAGGTCATCTGTGCAGTTAAACCTGGCTCTGCTTCCATGCCATTCTCAGTTCTTGTGATTCTTTGACTTTCTTGACTTTGTGAAGATATAATATGGTACTTGAACACACATAGACCCCTTTGAAGTGATTGTTGACCTTTGGAGTGGCCCAAGAAGCTCTTGGATTGCTCAGATCACAAACCCTAGATGCAGATGACTTTGAACCCATGCAATGACTCAAAATTGTACTATGAGATGTTATGATTAAACTTATGCATATGTAATGGTCACAAGCCATGGTGTGAATGAGTGAGGGCAAATTTGGGGTGTTTACAGCTGCCCCTATTCAAACATGAGTTAGCTGTGCAGGATGTAAGCAACGGCTTAACAGGCAAACAAGATAACTTGTGGTTGAATACCAAAGACAGTCCAAAATTTGCACTCACAGAATGAAGAAGAAAAGGGATATAGATTGTAAAAGGAAAATAAAGTATATTGTAAAGTGTGGGAAATAAAGCAATGGCGGGGACGGCCGACATGCGGGGGATAAAAGGTAAAGCCAAGACGGGGACGGCCGACTAGCTGGGAAAAGTAAGAAATTATGATGGGGACGACCATCAAGATAAAGTTGTAAGATTCTCTGGGAGTTAATGAAACATGACGGGGACGGCCATCAAGTTCATAAAGTAAAGTAACCAACGATGGGGACGGCCATCGGGCTAAACTGATGAAGGACGATCATCAGGAAAAAGAAAAAGGGACCGCGACGGGGACGGCCATCGGGTTAAATAATAAATGAAATAAACAGATGATGAGGTACGGTCATCAAAGGTGAAGGACGATCACCTAGCAGGGGACGGCTGCTCTGTTGGGGATAAGATGAGGGACGGTCATCCAAGGTGGAGGACGACCACCTGGCAGGGTACGGCTGCCGAAAATATCGCGACATAGGACGAATGCCGGATAAAAGGTCAACGATGGGGACGGCCATCGGATGAGCATGATGGAGGACGACCATCAAGAGGTGGAGGACGACCACCTAGCAGGGGACGGCTGCTCTCACGGTTTGTCTTGACACAGGACGAATGTCAGATAACCAAAATCAACAATGGGGACGGCCATTGGATAAAATGATGAAGGATGATCATCAAAAGGTGGAGGACGACCACCTAGCAGGGGACGGCTGCTAAAAATCAACGATGGGGACGGCCATCGGATGAGCATGATGGAGGACGACCATCAAGAGGCGGAGGACGACCACCTAGCAGGGTACGGCTGCTCTCAAGGTTTTCATAACACAGGACGAGTGTCAGAAAGAAAATCTGTTTGTTGGTAACCTACTGGGGAATAGTAAACACGGACGAGCACTTACATCCAAGAAACAAAAGGTATAAGTGTTTGGTATTTGTGTATAGATTAAAGATGCGGACGAGCATCCTTAAGACTACGATACGGACGAGTATCGGATAGAATTAAATACTGACGCGTGTTCAAAGATGATGATACGGACGAGTATCAACTGGTTAACAGAGAACACGGACGAGTGTTGAATCTGAGAGGATTCTTCTGGGGAATAGTAGACACAGGCGAGTATCTATATTCAAGAAGACAGAAGTGTTTGACACAGTGTATGGATTAAAGATGCGGACGAGCATCCTTAAGACTATGATACGGACGAGTATCATGTAGAAACAAACGCTTGACGCATGTTCCGAGATGATGGTACGGACGAGTACCAACGAGTTAACAAAGAACAAGGACTAGTGCCGAATCTGTGGGAGATGAATGGTATATACAAGATACGGACGAGTATCTGTACGAGTGTAACATGAGTAGTGAGTATGAGTATTGTATAGATGAGTGTTTATCTGCTGGGGAGGGTGACACGGACGAGTGTCAAGAGAGAAAAGTATAATAATATCAACAAGTATATGGGTTGTAAAAGTGTAGGCGACTGCGCTGGAGATACGACACGGACGGGTGTCAAGAAAGTGTATATGGGTATATGTGAGTGCGAAGAGGATGTCTTTGGCTTTCTGCTGGGGTATGACACGGACGGGTGTCAAGAAGTACCTGTAATACGGGTGATCTTGTTCGTAAAGAGTGTTCAGGCGACTTTACTGGGGAAAGATGGCACGGACGGGTGTCAAAATGAGTATATACTGGTGTTTGTGGATTGTGAGGCAGCTGCTTTTGCTGGGGACTCTGGTAGGGATTTTTATGTACGTTGACGAACTGTCATTATTCACAAGTGTTGGTTTAAAACATGGCTTATGATTATGCTATATGTTTGATTTTTGCCGTAATGCTCCGTGTTCAGACGGAATGCTACGCTTTGTGGGTGAACATGATGCGAATGCTATGATTGTGCAAAGATACCAAACCGGGATCCGGGTCCCGTTGCTGCGAAGATCTTCGATCGATCTGTTTGAAGTAGACATCCCAGCTGGGGATGAGATCATTGGTAGATCTGACGAGATGCTATCTGCTTGGGGATATGGGTCATTGATAGACCCATCCTTATAAATGAGAGACCCAGCTGGGGTTTGTAGAAGCTTTCTTCACTCTGTTGTGATTCCTTCATGTGTTGCTCTTCTGGACAGAGACTGGAGCTCTGTGGGGAGATGATTCCCTGGCTTTTGTATTTTGGCTGAGGATGAAATGACAACTCGGCTGGTAGTAGTAGCAAGTGGCAGCTCAGTCGGGGGAGTCATGAGAGGCAACTCAGCTGGGGATTGAGCACGTCGGGTGCTAAAATTGAGTGTTGATTTGTCAGCTCGCTGGAGTGAAGCTTTCATGCCCCAAGTTGCACTCTGGATACCTGCAATCCTGCAAAGATAGGGAAACGCACAAGATAATCCCGAGGTATCCCTTACTAGATTCCGTCGTAGGAGTTGGGCACTTATGAGAGTAAGCATATTTCCTGCAAGCACGTAACTTTTATTTTGAAGGTAAACATCTGTATTCATGCAATTAGTTCTTCTTAAGACATCAGACATTTTTTGCAAATAAATGAAAGTGTACAAAACGAGACATGACTGAAAATCTGATTTTATTAATTCACATGCACTGAATCGGCGAGATACAGTCAAAGAAACAAATCCCCTAAAAGGAGGGGATTGCTACAAATTGAGAAACAAAATGCTGGCAATGTTGATGACGTTTTAAGGAGCTTCCTCTTTACTATGACCCGTATGACTTTTGACGTTCTTCCCATCTTGCTTTCTGAAGAATGTTGATTCTGATTGAAGCTTGATCCTTTCGGAACTTACCAAGTTGTAGGTGATACAGACGAATTCAGAATGCAGTTGTTCGCTTATTCCCTTATTTTGCATGGATCGCCCTTTCGGGTTTTCAATCCATCGGGATACCCATTTTTGCCTGAGCTGTCCAATGTGGCTTTTCAACTCAGCGGGTGTACATTTTGTTTATTTTCCCTTATTTTTGCCCGAGTCTCTTATTCTGTTTTTGACTCGCCAGGATGCCCTATTTTTGCCTGGACTCACATTCTGTTTTTATGTCCAGCGGGTCATTTTTATGCGAAGTATTTTTTAACTGCATCTGAATTCACAGGGGACGGGAAATCTTCACCATCCATGGTGCTGAGCATCAGTGCTCCACCAGAGAAAACTTTCTTTACCACAAATGGTCCTTCATAGTTTGGAGTCCATTTGCCCCTGTGGTCTGTATGAGGAGGGAGGATTCTTTTCAGCACAAGATCCCCCACTTGGTACTCTCGGTGCCTGACTTTCTGATCGAAGGCTTTCTTCATTCTTTTCTGATATAACTGTCCATGACAAATTATAGCCAATCTTTTCTCTTCGATCAGACTCAGTTGTTCGTATCGGGCCTGAACCCAATTTGCTTCACTCAGTTTAACGTCCATTAGTACCCGCATAGAGGGTAATTCAACTTCAACCGGTAGGACTGCTTCCATACCATACACAAGTTGATACGGTGTTGCCCCAGTGGATGTCCTGATTGACGTGCGGTACCCATGTAAGGCAAATGGTAGCATTTCATGCCAGTCTTTGTAAGTGACTACCATCTTCTGCACAATCTTCTTGATATTCTTATTTGCCGCCTCAACAGCGCCGTTCATTTTTGGCCTATAAGGAGAAGAATTGTGATGTTGGATCTTGAAGTCCCGGCACAGCTCTGCCATCATTTTGTTGTTTAGATTGGAACCATTATCAGTAATGATTCGCTCGGGCACTCCATAACGACAGATGATATCCCGCTTCAGAAATCTGGCTACCACTTGTCTTGTAACATTTGCATATGATGCTGCTTCAACCCACTTGGTGAAATAGTCAATGGCAACCAAGATGAATCTGTGGCCATTCGAAGCAGTCGGCTCAATATTGCCAATCATATCAATGCCCCACATAGCAAAGGGCCAGGGTGAAGACATTATGTTCAAGGGATTGGGAGGAACATGCACCTTATCTGCATAAATCTGGCATTTATGGCATTTTCTGGCGTAGGCACAACAATCAGCATCCATTGTGATCCAGTAATAGCCTGATCTCAGCAACTTCTTGTCCATGGCATGCCCTCCAGCATGGGTACCAAAGGATCCTTCGTGCACTTCATGCATCAACAAATCTGCTTCCGTCTTGTCGACGCACCTGAGGAGTACCATATCAAAGTTCCTTTTGTATAAAGACCCATCAGTGTTCAAGAAGAAACTACCAGCAAGCCTTCTCAAAGTCTTCTTATCATTTGAAGATGCCCCAGGTGGGTATGCTTGATCCTCCAAGAAGCATTTAATGTAATGGAACCAGGGCTTATCATCTTTGACAACATCTGCTGCAAATACATATGCTGGCCTATCAAGTCTGGACACTGAAATCTGAGGTACAAAGTTAGCAGCTTGAACTTTGATCATGGATGAAATGGTAGCAAGAGCATCTGCAAACTGATTCTCGTCCCGAGGGATATACTCAAGCTTGACTGTTGTGAAGAAAGTCAATAACCTCCTTGTATAATCCCTGTAAGGTATCAGATGATCCTGGTGTGTGTACCATTTGCCGTTGGTCTGATTGATTACCAAAGCTGAATCTCCGAATACAGTCAATGTCTTGATCCTGAGGTCAATGGCTTCCTCAAGACCCATAATGCAAGCTTCGTATTCAACTTCGTTGTTAGTGCAGTTGAAAGTGAGTTTTGCCGAGAAAGGCAAGTGAACTCCTTTAGGTGTAATGAGTACTGCACCAACACCACGACCATTCATGTTAACAGCCCCATCGAACATCATAGTCCATTCTTCTTTCGGGTCAGGCCCTTCAGTGTGAATAGGCTCTTCATGATCTTTTGCTCTTATGAACATGATGTCTTCATCAGGGAAGTCAAATCTCATAGGTTGGTAATCATCAATGGGTTGCTCAGCAAGATATTCAGACAATACACTGCCATTGATGGCTTTCTGAGAAGTGTACTGAATGTCATACTCTGTAAGGATCATTTGCCATCTTGCAACCCGTCCGGTAAGAGCTGGCTTCTCAAATATGTACTTAACTGGGTCCATCTTTGATATCAACAAGGTAGTGTGGGTCAGCATATACTGTCTCAGTCGGCGAGCAGCCCACGCTAAAGCACAACAAGTTTTCTCGAGCAGTGAATAACGTTGTTCACAGTCGGTAAACTTTTTGCTTAGGTAGTATATTGCATACTCTTTTCGACCAGACTCGTCATGCTGGCCCAGCACACACCCCATTGACTCTTCTAATATTGTCAAGTACATTATCAGAGGTCTTCCTTCAACTGGAGGCATAAGGATTGGAGGCTCTTGTAAGTATTCCTTGATCTTGTCAAAAGCCTTCTGGCAGTCTTCATTCCACCTGACCGTTTGTTCTTTTCTTAACAGCTTGAACAAGGGTTCACAGGTTGCTGTAAGGTGAGATATGAACCTCGAGATGTAGTTCAATCGACCTAAAAACCCTCGGACTTCCTTTTCAGTTTTCGGTGCAGGCATCTCTTGGATGGCTTTGACTTTATCAGGGTCAACTTCAATCCCTTTCTCACTTACAATAAATCCCAGCAGCTTACCGGATCGTACCCCAAATGTGCATTTGTTGGGGTTCAACTTCAGTTGGTACTTCCTCAGACGCTTGAACAACTTCAGTAGATTTACCAGATGGTCTTCTTCAGTGAGGGACTTGGCAATCATGTCATCCACATAGCATTCGATTTCTTTATGGATCATATCGTGGAATAATGTCACCATAGCCCGTTGATATGTTGCACCAGCATTCTTCAATCCGAATGGCATCACCTTGTAACAGAACGTGCCCCAGGGTGTGATGAAGGTTGTCTTCTCCATGTCTTTAGGTGACATTTTAATCTGATTGTATCCTGAAAATCCGTCCATGAAGGAGAATACCGAGAACTGAGTCGTGTTATCCACCAATACATCAATGTGAGGTAATGGGAAATCATCTTTCGGGCTAGCTCTGTTCAGATCCCGGTAGTCAACACACATTCTTACTTTACCGTCCTTCTTAGGCACAGGTACTATATTAGCAACCCACGGTGGATAGCTTGTCACAGCAAGGAACCCGGCGTACCATTGCTTTTGTACCTCTTCTTTGATCTTCATAGCCATGTCTGGACGAGTACGGCGCAGCTTCTGTTTAACCGGCGGGCATTCTTCTCTCAAAGGCAGCTTGTGCACAACAATGTCGGTGTCCAACCCTGGCATGTCTTGATAAGACCAAGCAAACACATCCACATATTCCTGAAGTAGGTCAATCAGTTGTCTCTTCACTGAGTCTTGTAAGCAGGCCCCGATTTTAACTTCTTTCACGTCTTCATCTGTACCAAGATTGATCGTTTCAACCTCCTCCTGGTGAGGAGTAATAACCTTTTCCTCTTGTCTCAACAACCTGGCTAGCTCTTCAGGAAGCTCATAATCTTCTTTAACCCCTTCGTCAGCTTGATTGATTGGATTGTCAAAGTCATACAAAGTCATAGCCGTGCTGTTGTCGGTGCTGTCTGGAAGGCACTCTCTGCAAGGGTTCAGTTTGTTCATTTTAGTGATTTGATTTTAATCTTGTTTTAGAAAAGTGAAATAAAGTTGTCATTTTGAAAACATTGCCATTTATTTTTTTGTACAAAAAGAAAAATGGAAAAACAGTGAACGGAAAAGAAAAAGACTCATTTGCAAAAAGATGTCTGATATTTCATTGATTAATCTTGTTGCACAAAAAGTACAGATGGCCCGATTACAAAATGAGTCTTGTCATCTTGGGCAAGATGCAAGACTTTATTGCATGCTATAAAATACAGGAAATAATAATTACTCTGCATGAGTAACTCTTATAATTTCCTGGGAAGACCAGTTCGAGATACTGCTCCCCGGGATCTTTGGACGAATCCAGCTTTCCAGGTTGCGTTCTTCTTCCAGCTCGTCTTCCAAGTTGTTAACAGCATCAGGGGTGAGCATCCCCCCACTCACAAAGTTGGGCTCTTTTGCAGCCTCTGCTTGATCTTGTTGAGTTGGTTTGTAACCCAACCCAAATCTGTCCTCTTTCTTTTCCACCGGTAGCAGTTTGCCCCAGCCTTGGGCAGTTCCTTCCTCAACAACCTTCCGGGCTTGTTGGTATGATGTTATTGAAGTACCAGGTACAGCAGATGTTTCATTGACATTCAAGGCCTCGAACCCCTGACTCATTGTTTCATGGATCTCCCCATCCATCTCAATGTACTTATAAGTTGCCAGGTGGCTGACAAAAATATCCTCCTCTCCACAGATTGTAACGATTTGACCCTCCCACTCGTATTTTAACTTCTGGTGAAGGGTAGAGGTCACGGCGCCAGCGGCGTGAATCCATGGCCTACCCAATAGACAGCTGTAGGCATGCTGTATATCCATCACGTAGAAGGTCGTTTTGAAGGTTTGCGGGCCAATAGTTATGGGCAACTCAATCTCTCCCAGAACCGATCTCTTTGAACCATCAAAGGCTCTCACCACCAGGTTGCTGGGTCTTAACGCCAATCCGTCATATTCTAGCTTCACCAGGGCCTTTTTAGGTAGGACATTGAGGGATGACCCCGTTTCTACCAGCACATGGGAAAGGACTGCACCTTTACATTCCATGGTTATGTGCAAGGCTTTGTTATGGTTGCGGCCTTCCGCCGTCAAATCAGTATTGGTGAACCCTAGTCCATGACTAGCATTAACATTTCCAACTACAGCTTCCAGCTGATTGACAGTGATCTCTTCAGGCACGTAAGCTGCGTGCAAAACTTTGAGTAGTGCGTCCCGATGGGCTTCAGAGCACATAAGCAATGATAGGATTGAGATCTTGGAAGGCGTCTGATGAAGCTGATCCACTACTTTATAATCACTCTTTTTGATGATTCGCATGAACTCATCAACCTCTTGATTGAATGGCGTTCTCAAAGCTTCTTTAACAACTTGATCTTCCTGCACCGAGCTTTTTCCTTTTGCCTTGGCAGCAACTTCTGCTTCGGCAGTGGGTCTCTGAATTTGTGGAGCAAAGAGACGTCCGCTTCGAGTGAAGCCTCCGCCTCCTCCCACATTGTCTACTTGTGGTGCAGGGGTTGATGATTCAAAAGTGATTCTTTGTCCTTCACAGTACAGGTCAGAGCCGTAATGCCAGGGGATGGCATTACTGCTTTCATAAGGTACTGGTCCAGGCACCGTGATAGTGACTGGACTGATTGCAGCTGTGGAAGGAACTATGATAGTCTGTGGATCGTAATAGATTGTGACTGGTGCTCTGATGGGAGCAGCACTTTCTGAGTTGTAGACAGAGTTGTTTTCAGGATCATAAAATATGGTGACAGTTGAGACATCTTCATGATTTGTTGCTGATGTTGTAGGAGACATTGTTGGAAGGACGGACGTTGTTGTTGTAGGAGTTTCAAATTGGAGTGGTGCTGGAGTTGTAGAAGGAACAATTGTTGATATCTGATTAGTTGAAACGACAGATGAAAAACTTGTTGATGAAGCTGAAGAATTGTCAGGAACAATGGTTGTTGTAGTTGTAGGAGATACCGGAATTGTTGCTGATGAGATTGCCGGATTTGTAGGAAATGATGTGGTGATCTGAAGTTGGCCACTCTGAATGAGACCATCTATGCCATTCCTCAGGTTATTGCACCCATTTACTGAGATATTGCAGTAAGCACACCCCAACTCACACCCCGGGAACACTTGACATTCGATGAGTTGAGCCTTAATTTCTACCAACGGTGTCCGGATCTGACCCACACTGGTTATTAAATAAGACGGCTTGTCTTCTTCAATAGCGTTAATTCTGGGACCCCCGTGGTTTGGCATCGGGTTCTTATTGACATTGGGTGGTGGTGCGAAATTCAAGGCCTTAGAGTCTACCAGGTCTTGTACCTTCATGTGCAAGGCTCTGCACTTTTCTGTACTGTGGCCAGGTGCATTTGAATGAAAGGCACATCTGGCATTGGAGTCATAATTCCTGGGTAAACTGTTGGGATCTGGAGGTGCCAACGTCCTTAGCTCAACCAGGTTGAGTTTTAGGAGTTGTGGCAGCAACGTAGCATATGGCATGGGGATCGGATCGATCACCCTATTGGCTTGAGATGGCCTCTGCTGAAATGGCCTTTGCTGGTTGTTGTTGTTGTTGTTGTTGTAGTTCCTTGGAGGATACTGAGCTTGCTGATGGTACTGAGGTTGTTGCTGATAGTTGGGCTGTGGAGGTTGATAAGCTGGTTGAGGAAGAGCTGGAGCGGGAATGGTGACTGCTGCCACAGATCTATGGACATATTGGGGCCTGCCCCTGTTGGTGTGGATGGCATTGGTCTCGCCAGTTCTTCTTGGGCCTGCAAAAGGCTTCCTCGTACTACTGGACGAGCTGGCACCATTGTCAGAAATCTTGCCCATTTTTAACAGGCTCTCAATTCTCTCCCCAGCTATGACAACATCTGCAAAGCTAGTGGAAGAGAAAGCAGCCAACCTGTCAATATATGTCCCCTGAAGGGTGTTCATAAACATATCTGCCATTTCCCTTTCAGACATAGGTGGCTGAACAGTAGCAGCCAGTTGCCTCCATCTCTGGGCATATTCTCGGAAACTTTCCCTTGACGACTGTGACATTCCCATTAGGAGGGTCCTGTTGGGTTACATATCTAAGTTGTACTGATACTGTCTGATAAAGGCCTCTGCCAGGTCCTTCCAACACCTGATAGTTGCTATTGTCAGATGAGAGTACCATTCTCTTGAAGCTCCTGTCAAGCTGTCTTCGAAATAGAACATCCAGAGCTTCTCATCCATAGTATAGGCCTTCAGCCTTCCCAGAAATGATTGTAAATGAGTCCGGGGGCATGAAGTCCCGTTGTATTTTTCAAAACAAGGAGGCTTGAACTTATGGGGGATCCTGACCCCGTCTACCAAGCCCATGTCCATGACATCGAATCCCAAAGAGTTTTGAGACTCTAAGGACCTCAATTTCTCAGCTATCTCATCCAGCCTTCTATCATAAGCTTCCTCCCCAGCACCCATTACTGTAAACTGATCCTCTTGGGGGTCTTCTTGCAGTACCCTGCCTGCAGTGGCAGTCCCTTGAACATTTGCAGGAATATTGACCTCTGGATGAAGATGGGGGCCAAATACAGGGGGGTTAACATGAGGTTGGACCCTTTCATTGTTGCTGGTGCCGGCAGTCCCTATATGTGGATCTTCTTGATTTTGCCTTTCCACCATGGCTCTCAATCTTTCATGGCTCTGAGCCATGTTGTTCATCACTTCCATAAACTGAGTCATCTGCGTTCTCATTTCCAATCTTTCGTTTGCCATTTGATTTCTAACCTCTGCAAGGTCCTGCTGTACCTGATCCATTTGGATGCCCGGAAGATTGTTACGGGTTGGATAACGGTGCGGACGATTGAGGGGAAATACCCGACGCCGAGCAATAGTTCCTGAGCATCACAACAGAGTTAGCAACAATAAAACAAAAACC
Source organism: Lathyrus aphaca (assembly GCA_963966055.1). Lineage (NCBI taxonomy): Eukaryota > Viridiplantae > Streptophyta > Magnoliopsida > Fabales > Fabaceae > Lathyrus > Lathyrus aphaca. Next base: position 226,969,329 of record OZ014520.1, on the reverse strand, counting down.
TGCAAAACAAAACAAAAGGTTAGCATGCAATGCAGTATGCTTATTTGTTTTCAAGGTATCCGGCTTGGCATTCAGTTTTGACCCTTCCAGACCCTTGAAGATGCTGTTGATGCTGCTTTTGAAGTGGAACAAACTAATACATATATTGCAAAAGACAAATGGTACATAGTTCGTTTACAAATACAAGCCCTCTGAGGGGTCAAAATATATTACAGGAAAACAGAAATACATGGAATGAAAGCAACAACAAACAAATGGTCAAACACCAAGACCAAACTCATCCTCACGAACTTCCTTGAGAAGTGCTTCGGTCACAGGATCAGCTGGACGCTCCGTGAGATTCCTGATGAGGAGATTCCGGGTAGTAACAGCTGCTGTTAGTTTCTTGTGCTGACTTTGGTCCTTTGACCTCTTCACTCCAGCTTTGATCTTCAGCTCTGATATCTCCCTCTGGGCTGCTGCTAGGGCTTCTTGCTGCTCTTTTGCACTAGCTTCCAGTTGCTCTATCTTGTCTTGAACTCTCTTGTCCTCCAGAGTACGAGCCTCGGTGATCCTGACCCACCTAGCCTGACTCTCTTTCAGATACAAGTCTGTCCTTGCTCTCTGGAACTGGGCTTCCTTGCAAGCATTCTTCAGAATTTGTTCTCCAGCTTTAGACTTCTTAATATAATCCCCAGACTTCTCAATTTTAGCCAAATGCTCCACTCTCAACTTCTCTAACCTCTCAATATCCAACCTTCCATCACTCCTCTCCCGGAGAGTCTTCTGCAAAGCCTGAGTCAACTTCTCATTTCTTTCTTTCAAGCTCTCAAACTCCTCCAAGCTGACAGTGGCAGGGGGTGGTGCTGAGGATGGTCCAGGCATATCCTCCATGGTAAAGGGCATTCCAGGGAATTGAGCCCTGGAATGGTTACTCCCTTGGTTTGAACATTATCCCAGGCCCAGGCAGCCTGCCTAACAATAGTCAGATTAGGCTTGTTCTCACAATAAAGAGTCTCAACCAAGTCCTGTGCCTTAGGAGTGTGGACCAGTGTATAGCCCAGTTGTCTTTTGAACAGCAGAGGGTTGTAATTAATACTACCCTTAACTCCTATTAGGGGCACATTGGGAAAGTGCCCACAGCTGGTGATGATATCCCTGCCCTTGGTGCTTTGAGTGCACCATCTGATATCAGCTGAAGTTAGAGCAGTGAGTCTTTTAGCCCAGTTTCTCTGCTGATGAGGATTCAAAAATGCATCTGTCCTGGGTAGATGCCTGAGAAGCCAAGTGTGGAACAATGGAGCACAACACCTCACTAATCTTCCCCTCTGCTTTTCATTCCTCTGATGCACTGAATAGTAGAGATCCCCCAATAAAGTGGGCACTGGGTTCTTCAGGATGAAAAGATGGATTGCATTCTTGCTGATGAATCGAGGCTCGTCTGCAAACAATACAATTCCATATATTCCCAGGGCCAATAAAGCACAGACAGCTTCCCACTCTCCTAAAGAAGCTTTCAGGGTAGCTTGAGAGATCAAGAAATCCAGATGGAAACCAGGGATTCCAGCTTTAGAAGTCATATGCTGCTCAATCAGAATAGGTTCCAGATGCAAAGCCTTTGCTACTTCTCCATTACCAGGAAAGACCATCTCAGGGTTGAAAGGGATTCCACCCCTGATAGGCATACCAACCAATGATGAGTATTCTTCTAATAGAGGGCCCAACTGAAAGTCTTGGAAAGTGAAACACCTCAGTGGGGGATCATAAAATTGAATGCAAGTGTGGATCAGGCTTCTCTGTGAAGGGTCCAGATCCATAACCATATCAAGTATATCTCCGTAGTGTTCCCTGAACAATGGTATATGGTCTGGAGTGATCAGGGTTTGAATCCTCCTGATGTCAGATAGCTCTGGCTGGAAGAAGTGATAGGTGATGTTGCTCTTTTTAGGTGCCATGATGTTGAGGAGATAGGTGCTGATGATAACACTGAAGAATGGGCCACTGATTGGCTGGTGCTGATGACTGAAGCAGATAGCTGGTAACTGATGCTGATGAAGATAGGTCAATACTGATGATGGGGTCAAAACTAGCCAAAAATGAAGATGGATACCCTGAAACACAAATAAGCAAATGTCAATATGATGCAATGATTATGTATGCAGATGATATGCAAGGGTTTGTGACTGAGCTGGATCTGATCAAATGCCCTGATATAGGTCCAAGTATGTTTAAGAAATCCAGATGGAGGCCTATAGGTCCAGTAACCAAGGTGGGGGACTCAAATAAACAGCCACATGTCCAGGGTTTTAGAATCACAAGAACTGTCCCAAAATGAAGTACTCTTAAACAAACAAAGTAAAAGGGTATTCTGAGGCCAATGTACCTGCAAACCTGTAAACAGCCCAACCCCCTCACAGGTGGTGTTCTAGAACAAGGATCCTCAGACTTGGATCAGTTATGAGAAGTGTAAACACTTCTAACCCGGAGGTACAGTGTTTACAATAACCATAAGAGTTCCTCCTCTAATTCACCTCAGCTTCTGAAGGTCAATACTAAAGGTCATCCAGACTTAGCAGGCTTCCCAGATAGCCCTAGCATTGCAGGAAATCTGCAACACAGAGTTCTCAAGAAGAAACCCATATCTGAACCGTGTTTCATATTCCCGCACCAGACCGAGATGGAATGGGAAAGAATATGATTCACTCTAGCCTAGGTGTCACTCAGGTCCCAGGTATAGGACCTTAACTCTCAATGAATCACCCACCCACCAAAGCAAAACCAGATCCAGCCAGCAGCACAGTATGACAATATGATATAATGCAAAACTATAAAGAAAGCAGTAAAGCAGCTGTACATAAAGCAGAAATAAATACAAACACAAATAAGCACATAACACCCCAGTAAACACAAATCAATCAAGAGCTAGGAGGAACCCACAAAAAGAACCAGAAGCCCTGGTTTAAATATAAGGGTCCCCAGCAGAGTCGCCAAGCTGTCGCTCCCGATAAGTGGGACCAGGCCCAGATAAAGGTACAGACGCGAACGGTCGGCGAGTGGGACAATGAGAACACACAGCCGTGAACTCACTGGAGATGAATAGAGTCGCCAGCTAGGCATTTTTATCCCGGAGGAAAGGTAATGCTGCATAGACCTAGAAAGAGATGGATAAGACGGTTGCGAACCAGAGAGACTGAGAAAGGGGGTTGGTTACAACCTGGGAAGGTATTAGCACCCAGATTGTCCGCCGTACTCAACGGGATCCACGCTTAAAAGATTTGTGTTTTAAAGGGGTAGTGTCAGTGCAATCTGTGTATAAAATAGCTGGAAGAGAATGTACAGGTGTCAGTGCAAAGTGTGATATATACAGTGTCAGTGTCAGAACAGGAGTGAAATTCTCAAGATCATGAGGCTAAAAGAATGAGGCTAGAAAGAGGGGGAATATACAGAGACTTTTGTTCGATAACTGTTAAGTTATGCCTACGTATCCTCTCGTGCAATGAGGAAGTCAGAACACCGTAGTTCGACCCAAAGAGACTGAAAGATGAATTGACTTGTGAACTGCTTACTTGTCTATGCTCCAGTGTATGATCTGTCTGGCACAGATGCAAACTGTCTTGCATTAGACGGAAGAAGCGAGTTCTCGTTTGTGAGTGAATGAGATGAGAAAAGAATCCCGGAGGAGACGATTATTGTTTGTTTTTGTGTTTTCAGTCTTTTATTGCTTTTGAAAGTTTGTCATAAGATAATGAGCTTAAGCCTAAACCAATGGATTTAGTAAACTCATCACATCTTCCCTCTGATTAGGGGTAATGAGAATACCTTAAGTGTGAAGTCAGATTCTCACACTTAATCACCATTTGATGTAGGATTAAGATCATTAACCTACTTGTGATTATTTAGATGTTTTTTGGTGTTTTTGTTTAGTGTTAAATAATGAGGTTAAGCCATAATCAAGGATTGAACAGACTCATTACACCATCCTAATAGAAGGATAATAGATGAGAATGTTTAAGCTGAGGAAAGCTCCTCAACTTAATCCATGATTAGGGATTAAACTCATGACAAAACAAGCCTTTGATTAAGTGTATTTTATTTAATGGTATGATGATGAAGTGAGTTTTATGATTTGTAAGACAACTTGAGGGGGACTTGTCCATTAACACTAGGGTTAGTCCTTCTTAACCGATTAAGGAAGAATTAGAACCCTAATGCAAGGCCCAAGTTACAAGTGTGATGTCTTGATGATTATTAGATGGATTGATTAAAGTAGTTAAACACATGAAGGGTTTAACACTTAGGATTAAAGTTATACACTCCATCCTAAGAGAAGGATGCAGGCATAAGCTTAATCACAAAGCCTTAAAGCCTTTAGGGTTTAGTCCCTGATTATGAGATGAGAAGAGAATACTCAAGAGAGACACAAAGGTAAAACTAAGAAGGGAGACTAATCAAAATCCTAATCATTGTCATGCTTGGTTGTCCCTAAGGTTTGTGAGGTTTTCAAGAGAAATCTTCAATGGAACCACCAGGAAGCAGATGAAAGGATCAAGAGAAGCAAAGCAACTTGCTTCATTCAAGAAGTCAAGTCACTTGAAGAAAGAAAGTAAGAAGAAGAGGAATGAGCAAGCTCAAACTCAAACACAAACAACAATGCAGCAATGGATGCAAGAGAGATGAAAAGAAAAGTTATGAGAAGAGAAGGCAAATTCACTTCTCAAAGTCACTTACCACCTGAAAGGTTAGAAAAGAAATGCAATGCAATACAAAATGGGATGAAATGACATGATGAGAAACAAAACCAGAAGCATTTACATGATGCTAATGATTTTATGAGATGCTACAAACATGAGGCAGCACATGGAAATGATCATACAAGTTCATGAATGCAAATGAAGCAAGTTAAGAAGCAAGGACATACATGAAAAGTTATGAAGTGCACATGGCATACAACATGGCAAATACATGGTGCAATGATCAAACATGCTTTCAATATGTCTTATGATGTCAAGTGAATCAAATGGATGCTTGAAATGTCATGGCAAGTCATGTTATGCAAGAGAATGCAAGATGAATGCATATGGAAGCCCAAATTAGGGTTTATGAACCATACATCAAACAAAAATCAAAATCAGAAGCAAACCCTAAGATAAAAAATTGAAAATGCCACTCAAAGGACCCCTAATCCTATACTAAATCAATGTCCAAAGGAGAGGTCTCAACTCCTAACCTAACTCAAGATATGAATTTTCTAAGATTTCTAGGGTTTTAGGGTTCCTAAACAAGAAAATTATCAAACAAATGGAAAATGAAAGATCAAATCATGGCCATTTAATCTCACAAACTACATGCTAAACACAATGCAATGCAAAAATAATCAATGTCCAACTCTTTATGGATAGGCAGAAATGATTTTTGGAACTTTGGATCAAATTAATGCATAAAAATGATTTTAAATCAATGAAAAATTCTCAAAATGCATCAAGATCAAAAAATAAATTTGGTTTGAAGGTTGGACAATGTTTATAAATGTCTTAGAACATTTCATGAATTTTTTGGTAATTTTTAAATACCTAAAAGTATTTTTAATAAATTAATTTTCATTAATCAATTAAAAATAAACTTTTAAATATTTAAAAATACTTTTTTAATGCTAAAAATAAAAATAAAAATATTTTTGTGTTTTAAAAATTAATGAAACTCTTTACAAAAAGTTTCATAATTTTTAAAACAATTTTGCTATTTTAAATAAATTATGGAAATTAAATGAAAGAAAATGAAATAAAAATAAAAATAGACTGAAGTATGCAGGATGGAGGGCCAGGATTCACTCTGGATTCAAAATGGTTGACTGCGCGCGCCATCTGATGGCCCATATTCAAACTGAATTAATCTCATTTAATTAAATAAATAAAGGTGATTAGGGTTTAATGACTGCATCTCAGCCATACACACGCGCGCGAAGTCAACAAAGTCCAAGCATCCAACGCTCCAGATTTAAACTTCATTTAATGACCTGATTAAACCCTAATGATTTTCAGGTGGCCGGAGAAGACCTCCGGTCGTCTTCTCCGGTGGGAATCCCACCTGAAAATCCCTAAAAACCTCAAAACGCAATTAAAATGAAACCCAAGAACACTGGAATGATCCCCATAACCCACTGAATCAAAACCCCATCACCAACAACATTTATATCCCTTCAAACTCACGAATCGAAACAAAACAATTTTTAGGTCAGGGAGTTTCAGAACGCAATTAAATCCTTATTTTCCCACCATTTTCAAAACTAAAGACATATATGTGATCAGGGGAGCATGAACAACAACTTAAGAACTTAAAAAATGATTTCTGGAAAAAATGTTCTTGAGCTACCTGAGTTTCGAAGCTTTCAATTCTGCAACTTTCTGACCTCCCCTCTTGATGCAATCCACTCCACTTGATCCCCTGATGATGCTTGAATGCTTAGAAGGAGTTTAAGTTAGCTGGTTAGGGAGTTTGCACAGCTTCTGCTCAAGCTCAGGTGAAAATGGTATTTGTGATTCAAGCTGTTTCAGGCTAAGGTGAAGGGTTCTTTATGACCAGGATGATGAATGGAGGAGGTTTATGAAGTTTGTTCAAGTGTTTGTGGCCTGTAGAATGAATTTCGAAGGCTTTGGCTTTGAGAGTGAAAAATGGAAGAGTGAGGTTCTTGCTGGTTTCAGGCTTAGGTCTTGCTTGTTTTTGCTCAGTGAAGCAAGGTGAGTTGATCAATGGACTTGTTTTTTGTGTTTTTGTGCTATGGAAGCAGATTCGAAGGAAAATGCAAGTGAGGGTGAGTTTGTGAATGTGTGTCTAGGGCTTGTTTCAGGCTGGCTCCTTATGTGAAATGGCTAGCAAATGGATAGTATAAACAACTCCAATTGGTCATATGATGTGACCTGGCCTGCTGTGATAGGTAAGTTCACTTTTGCAAATTGTCAACCTTTTTGTAAGAGAGGCATGGGCTAAGTTCTAGCTTGGTACAAGAGTGTGGGCTGGCGCAGCATGGTGTGTGAGTGAGGCTAGGGTGGTTTAGCAGCCAAGGCAACAAGTTGGTGAAAGTGTGATGATGGTTTTGCAAGTTGATCATCTTTGGTCCACATGTAACTTTCTTGCCACACAAACCATGGGAAGTGAGAAATACTTAGTCCATTCTGAATTTTTGGTCACATGTGATGTTTATGTGATGGTTAGACATGAATTAGAGGTTACAAATGCCTTGGTACAAAGTTCTTGCAAGTTTCTCATTTGGTGCACATCTTGAAAATTAATGATTTTTGCCAACTTTGACACACCATAACTTTTGATCCAAAATGAATTAGGTCATGTTCTTGTACTTTTTAAAAAGGGAAAAATGTATTCTAAAACTTTCATGACCAAAGTTTTTCCATTTGGAGCATTTTTGGATTAAAAAGTAAGGTTTGAAAAGTGACCTAAAATGACATATTCTTTAAAAGTCAACTATGCCCAAAAAAGTCAACTTTGCAAAAACTTCAAATTCTTGAATTTTGTGAACTTCAACCTTCTTCCATGATCAAATAAAGATCATATACACTCAAAATGATGAAGATCACCCCTTGGTTGGGTCATTGGGGGCCTCAGATGCCCTGATTTTGCACTGACTTGTCTGAAAAGTCAACTCTTGATCAGATGACTTCCCCATGGAATTTCTTCATGAAAATTGATATGCATACTCCCTATACCATATAGAGACCAATAGAAACAATAATGACCAAAAAATTTGGAGTTATGGCCTCTGAAACCAAAACCTAAATTCTAGGTCATCTGTGCAGTTAAACCTGGCTCTGCTTCCATGCCATTCTCAGTTCTTGTGATTCTTTGACTTTCTTGACTTTGTGAAGATATAATATGGTACTTGAACACACATAGACCCCTTTGAAGTGATTGTTGACCTTTGGAGTGGCCCAAGAAGCTCTTGGATTGCTCAGATCACAAACCCTAGATGCAGATGACTTTGAACCCATGCAATGACTCAAAATTGTACTATGAGATGTTATGATTAAACTTATGCATATGTAATGGTCACAAGCCATGGTGTTAATGAGTGAGGGCAAATTTGGGGTGTTTACACCAGCACATCAATGTAAGGTAATGGAAAGTCATCCTTTGGAATTGCTCTGTTTAGATCCCGATAGTCGACGCACATCCGGACCTTTCCATCTTTCTTCGGTACAGGCACAATGTTAGCTACCCAAGGTGGGTAACTAGTCACAGCAAGGAACCCGACATCCCATTGCTTCTGAACTTCCTCCTTGATCTTCATAGCCATATCAGGTCTAGTTCTTATCAACTTTTGCATCACGGGAGGACAGTCTTCCTTCAATGGCAGCTTGTGCATAACGATGTCGGTATCAAACCCTGGCATATCCTGATACGACCAGGCGAAGATATCTACATATTCACGTAGCATACCAATCAACTCCCTCTTTACCTTGGCCTGCAGACTAGCCCCAATCTTTATCTCTCTCTTCACATCTTCAGTCCCGATGTTGATGATCTCTATCTCTTCCTGATGAGGCTGAATGACCCTTTCCTCTTGTTTCAATAACTTGACCAATTCTTCCGGGAGTTCACAGTCTTCCTCAACCCCTTCATCAGCTTGGTAGATAGGATTGTCGAAGTCATGCATAGTCATAGAAGGAACGTTATCACGGGAATCCGAATGATCAACACTGCATAAGATATGCTTGTTCAGAGTCTGTTCGTTTCAAAGAAGACACAAATACACAAAAAACCGGAAAGAAAAACATTGCCATTTTATTTGCTTTGTGAAAAACTTAAAAGCGAAAGAAAGAGAACAAATTTGCTTGAAAAAATGTCCTTTATTTCATGGAAAAGAAAATGCATTAAAAACATGGTGGCCCTACATATGGATCCATGCACCTTGGGCAGAGTGCAGGACTTGACATGCAGTATGATAAAAATGGAAACAAAGAAAATTACTTTGACTGCCAAGTAACTTGAACAAAATCTTCAGCAGACCAGTTCCGGAGCTCCTCCCCAGGTACGTGTAAACACCCCAAATTTTCCCTCACTCATATCACACCATGGCTTGTGATCTTTCATGTTTTCATTAACATAAGCATATCACCTCATATTGTATATTTGTTTCATCTGCACAATTCAAGTTCATCTGCATCTAGGTTTGTGATCTGAGCAATCCAAGAATCCATATGAGCCATCCCAAAGGCCTCAACGCTTTCCAAGATGGTCCATGTGTGTTCTATAATCATATTATTCTCCTCAAATTTCATGGAAGTCAAGGGATCACAAGAACTGGCAAAGGCATGGAAGCAGAGCTAGGGTTTTCACTGCATAGATGACCAAAATTAGGGTTTTGGTTTCAGAGGCCTTAACTCCAATTTTTTGGGCCATCCTTGTTTTTAATGTTCTTAAGATGTTATAAGGATCATATGTACCAAGTTTGATGAAGAATCTCATTGTGGAAGTCATCTATTCACTGGGTAACTTCTTGAGCAAGTTAAGTCAAAATCAGGGCATCTAAAGCCCCCAACAATGGAACCAAAGGGGGTATTTTCATCAAATTTAAGTTCTATGATCTTTATTTGATCTTAGAAGAGGTTAGAAGTTCACAAGGTTGAAGAATTTTGAGCCATTTGCAAACTTGCCAAAAATGGAAATGACTTGAAATGCAAACTTTCCATTTTGGGAAAGTTTTTCAACCTCCTCTTTCTCAACCAAAAATGCTTCAAATGAAAAATTCTTGGTCATGAAAGTTGTAGATTAGGTCTTTCCCTTTTCAATAAGTACAAGAACATGTCTTGATTCATCCTAGAACTCAAGATATGGCCTTTCAAAGTTGGCAAAAATCCTATAATTTCAAGTTTCATGTCAAAGAGGGATTTTGAAAATTGGCATATTCAAGCATTCTAATGACTTCAAATGGACACAAACACTTCACAACATGTCAAACAAACCTCAAAGGATCAGAATTGTGCATTGAACTTAGGGTTTCCATGACTTATGATCCGAGAAACTTCAAAGAGGGAATTTTGCAAAACATGTGATAACTTTTCATCCAAGCCATCCAGCACATCAAAACCAATCCCATGGCCATCCTTGAACTCAGTTGAGGCCAAACACCCCATGAAATCTCCTCTGACCCGTGCCCATACCTCAAAGTACAAAATCTTGACTTTTTGCAAAAGCTCCCATACCAATCAGTCTCTGCCACAACAACTCTCTGGCCAATCAACATTGTTTATGTGGACAATAAGCAACTCATTTCATACAACATTAAGTCCTGAATCCATACACACACTCAGAATCACAAAAAACTCAAGAAACCTTCCCTTCATCGAATTTCATAACACAGCCAACAAAAATCACAAACTCTTCCACCAATCAACTCAGCATCACCCCAGGATCATTTCCCACCCATCACCATAGCTTAAAACACAGCCAAACACAAATACAATTTCTGCAACTTCAGAAACAAAACACTCTAAATAGCCACTCTAAGCTTCATTCAAGCTTGCCAATAGCTTCAGGAGGTCAAGGGGGAGTGGATTGCACAAAGAGAGAGCTCTGAAAGTCCAGATTGCAAAGCTCCAACTCAGGTAGTCATCAAGAACTTTTTTTCCAGAAATGTGTTTTCATGTTATAGAATGATTCCTCATGCTTCACTGATCATGTTGATGTCTTTATTTTTTAAAATGGTTTAGTTTTAAGCATTTCATGATGTTCTGAAATTTTTGCCGTTTTGATGTTTTGATTCGAATCTTGTTGATGATGAACGAAAAATGATTTTTGATGCTGGATTATTGTTTAGGGTAGTTAGTTGATTAATTCTGGAGATTTTGGGGGCTTGGGGTGGAGATTTGAGGAAGTTCAGGTGAGGGGTTGGCCGGAGAAGATGACCGGAGGTATTCTCCGGCCACCTGAAAGTGGTTAGGGCTTAGTTAGGGTTTTAATTGCCAGATGCGTTCTAGGCCCTTGGATCTTGTTAAAATTAGAAACGAGTGGTCAGGATTAGTTCACTTAAGTTTAATCCAGATTAATTAATTATAAAACATAATTAAGCTCAGTTTGAATGTGGGCCATTGATCTGTGCGCGCAGTCAATTCCCTCCAAGCCCAGTTTAAATCTCAGCCATCAGATGTGCATACTTTCACTTTAATTCATTTTTAATTCATTTTCTTTCTATTTTTCTTGCATAATTATTTAAAAATACCAAAAAGCATCCAAAAAATATTTCCTTTTGCATTCTGACTTTACATATTTTTCTCATTCCAAAAATGATTTTTATTTTATTTTTTGCATTAAACAAGCATTTTTAAAATATTTAAATGTTATTTTTAATTAATTTAAATCTTTTAATTAATTAAAAATACATTTAGGTTTCTAAAAATCACCAAAAAAATCATGAATCATCCCAATGCATTTAGAAACATTTTCAAACGCTTCACACAAATTTAATTTTAGGTTTGATCATAGTTTGTGAATTTTCTTTGAATTAAGGGTCATTAAAATCTTATTTTTGAACCCTAACTTTAAAAAATCATTTCTGCCTAACCAAGAAGAGTTTGAAGATGATCCTCATGAATTTATCTTGCATTTTCAATTTGAGTTGAATTTTTCCCTTTAAATCACGCAAAAACCCTAGAAAACTTAGGAAATTCATAACTTTTGATTGGTTAGGCTTCTGACCTTCTCCTTTGGGATGTGACCGAATGTGGGATTAGGGTTTATTTGAGTTTGATTTCAAATTTTTATCATGTCATATGCTTCTGTTTTGTTCATTTGCATCTCATACTTCCATATAACCCTAATTTCTCATGTTTACTTGCATTCATCTTGCATATGCATCAATACATGAACTTGCCATGACATTTCATGCATTCATATGTTACCTTAGACATATTAGGACATGTTAGAATCATTCTTGATCATTTCTTCATTCATTTGCCATGATTTGCATTCATTTCATTTCATTAACTTTCATGTGTTTTCAAACCTCAAAGCATGCTTACATGACATCTCATTCTTGTATGATCATACATATACACTTTGTATGCCTTTGCATCATCTCACATAACATTTATATTGCATAAACACTTCTGACTTTGGTCATTTCATCCCATTGCATCTCATTTCATTTCTTTTCTTTATGCTTTATACTTTATGCATTCATGCTAACATTTTCAGGTGGTAAGTTACTTTGAGAAGTGGATTTGCCTTCACTTCTCACTTCTCTTTATCTCTTTCATTTGCATTTTTGTTTGTCTTTTAAGTGAACTTGTTCACTTGTGTTCCATTTCTCTCACTTTCTTTCTTTAAGTTACTTATCTTCTTCAATGAAGTAAGTAACTTATTCTTCTGCTTCATCCTCCTTTCATCTGCTTCTTCCATTGGTGGCTTCCTTGAAGATATTTCTCAAGCCTTGCAAACCATAGGAACACTCAAGCATGATATAATTAGGGTTGTAATTAGTCCCCCTTATCTTTTTACCTTTGAGTCTCCTTGAGTCTCTCTTCTCATCTCAATAATCAGAGACTAAACTCTTAAAGTTTTAGGACTTTGGAATTAGGGTTATTCCTGCATCCTTCTCTTAGGATGGAGTGTATAACTTTAATCCTAAGTGTTAAACCTTTAATTTATTTAAACCTCTTAATCAAATCATCTTAATAATCACTAAGACTTTATCTTGTAACTTGGGCCTTACATTAGGGTTCTAATTCTTCCTTAATTAAAATCCACTTAATAAAGGCTTGTTATATAATGAATTTAATCTCTAACCATGGATTAAGTTGAGGTGTCTTCCTCAGCTTAAGTGTTCTCATCTATTATCCTTCTATTAGGATGGTGTAATGTGCCCACTAATCTGTGATTAGAGATTAAACTCATTACTTAACACTAAACAAAAACCCAAAAACATCTAATTAATCACAGGTAGGTTAATGATCTTAATCCTACATCATCATGGAAATTAAGTTGAGATGCTTATCTCATACTTAAGTAGGCTCATTATCCCTAATCAGGGAGGATATAATGAGTTTGCAAGCCTTTGATTTAGGATTAAGCTCATTAACTTATGCAAAACACCAAAAACAATACAAAACTGAAAACACAAAAACAAACAATAATCGTCTCCTTCGGGATTCTTTTCTCATCACACTCATTCATAAACGAGAACTTGTTTCATCCGTCTAATGCAAGACAGATACCACTCGAGCCATACGAGTCATACACTTGAGCATAGGCAAGTAAGCAGTTCACAGTCAATTTTATCTTTCAGTCTCTTTGAGTCGAACTACGGTGTTCTGACTTCCTCATTGCACGCGAGGATACGTAGGCATAACTTAACTGTTATCGAACAAAAGTATCTTTGTCATCCCCCTCTTTCAACATTCTTTTCCAAGCCTCAGTTCCTGAGCAATTCACATTTTTGCACTGACACCTGTATGTTTCTTTTCCAGCTTTTGCACATAGACAACACATTCATAGGTTGTAACCAACCCCCTTTCTCAGTTTCTCATGTTCGCAACCGCCTTATCCATCTTTTTCCAGGTTTATGCAACATTACCTTTCCTTCGGGATAAAAATGCCTAGCTGGCGACTCTATTAATTTCACCTTCATTTTCTCCTTTCGCCAACCATTCGCATCTGTACCCCATCTGACCCCGGTGTCTTTTCGGGGGAGCGACAGCTTGGCGACTCTGTTGGGGAGATAGATCTTGCAACCAGGGCTTCTGGTTCTTTTTGTGGGTTTCTCCTAGCGCTTGTTTGATTTGTGTTTATGAGGGTGTTATGTGCTACTTGTGCTTATTGTTTATTGCTTTCTGTACAACTTTATTTATTGCTTTCATTTATTGTTTATATGCATTTCATACTGTTTTCATCATATCATCTGTGCTGGATCTGTTGTTTTCTTTGGTGGGAGGGACTTTGAGTGAGTAAGGTTCCATACCGGGGACCTGAGTGACACATAGGATAGAGTGGCTGCATATTCTTTCCCATTCCATTTCGGTCTGGTGCGGGAATATGAAACACGGTTCAGACATGGGTTTCTTCTTGAGAACTCTATGCTACGGATTTCCTGTAGTACTAGGGATACCTGGGAAGCCTGCTAAGTCTGGATGACCTTTTATGACCTTTAGCATCTGAGGTGAATTAGAGGAGGATCCTTTATGGTTATTGTAAACACTGTACCTTCGGGTTAGAAGTGTTTACACTTCTCATAACTGATCCAAGTCTGAATATCCTTGTTCTAGAACAATACATGTGAGGGGGTTGGGATGTTTATAGGTTTGTAGGAACCCTTGGCCTCATCATACATTGTTACTAGTTTTGTTAAGATTGTATCATTTTGGACTGTTCTTGTGAAACCCTGTGTAACACCCCAAATTTGCCCTCTTCATTTTAGGCATCATATCATATCATATTTATCATTAACATATCATTTTCTTAGCATACTAGCAAGGAAAGATGAGGCATATCATTCTTCATGTCCTAGCATTAGGCATATGATCATCTGTGGAAGTTCTTGAAGCATCACAAGCTATGACAAGGGGCCCAATGGTTTTGTGCAAGTCCTATGAGGGGTCTACATTGTATTTACAAGTTCAAGTTCATGTGCAAAAGCTCAGAGGGTTGTATGATCATCAGAGATTCCAGGATAAGGCAATGCTCCTAAGCATTGGTCCTAAACTAGGGTTTGAGATTCAAGCATCAAAACCTCACAACTTTGGCCATTTCATTTGGGAAAAGTCTTCTATATGTCCAGAGGATCCTAGGTACCAATTTTCATGAGAAAATTCCATGTGGAAGTCAAGAAATTCTTCAGTTGCTTGCAGATGAAGTAATTGGTCAACTGTGCCTTTAAAAAGTAAATTGTGTGATTTCAAGGGGTCCAACCCAATTTTTCTAGCCAAGGGATGTCCTTAAAATGATATAAGAGGTTTGGAATGTTCAAAGTTCAAGATCATGAAGATTTGAGGGTTTTTGCAAAATTGGTGCAAAGTTGGTTTTTGGAAAATTCCATTTTTGGCAACTTTTGCCCTAAAATTCAAGTGAGCTTAACATGATCAAAAATTCTTCAAATGAACCAAAGTCAAACATGAAATTTGGAGATTAAGGTCTCCCATTTTCAAAAAGTACAAGTACTTTTTCATGGGATTCATGGTTTTTTCTATAAGGCCCTCAAAAATTTGCTTCAAATTAGGGCAAAACCTAAAATTCATGCATGCACCAAGAGCAAAATGTCTCAAAACATCATTTCAAGGCTTGGTATGGATCAAATTAGTTTACAAAGTTAAAATGAATTGCAAATAGACCACTTTTCTCCAAAGAAACTCAAAAATTCGTGCAAGTTAAGAAAGTTGCTTCATAAGTGGAATTTTTGCACTTTCATGAGAAAAATGTGATAACTTTGATCTAAGGGCCAATATCTTTTGGATTATGATTAAGGGTTGGATTTGGATTGCACATGGGTCTGAAGGCCAAGGAAAGCATGAGGAGTGCATGCTCTCACACCAATTTGCAAAATTTGCAAGAATCACAAATTCTCTCCATTCACACGTGCAAACTCTTTCATTTTCTCAGCATTTACTCATGAGGTGGTATGCCTTGGAATCTTTAGATCTGAAAATAAAATTAGTTGTGCATTTTGTGATCCTTGATGTTCACTTATTATTCTGCAAGTCTTGGTTTCGAAATTGATGCATTGTAGTGTTAGATATTTGAGTTTCAATTTTAATGGTCACACTTGTTTTGGTTCGATCCGTATGATTCTTTGGTCCAATGGAAATTTCAGTGTCATTTTTGAAATCAGAGCACCTTGTTTAGTTAATCTGGAGGTCCTTGTTATTTCTTATTGATGTTTGTTCTTCTGGTATAAGTTCCGGTGCCGGAGCCCTAGCTCCAGTCACCGGAATCTGCGTTTATGGTGAACTAGGGTTTTGCAACGAAGGTGATGACCTCCCAGCCCTCAGATCTCTCCTGTCACCCTCCAGGATCTTGCCACGTTTCATTGGACACCACCCTCTCCTCACGTGATATTTCTAATTTTGTTTTAATGCACAGTGTTTCTCATCCCACTATAACAAGTGTGCTCCCTCCACTCATAATCCAGTAAATGTCCATGTCAATTAATGAAGGTGTTTCAGTGTGCGTTGGATTGATCTCCTGGCTGTGTTTTTTTTCCATTTATTTTACTGAAATTCCACCTTATTTCATATGTACTTGCGCAACTAGTGGGCCTCAGAGCTGCTTTTCACACCTCCCTGCATTCCAAGCCCAAGTGTTTTCAACGTGAACCTCATACTATTCTCACCCCCATCCCAATTCTTTTGTTTTATTTTTCTTTTCTTTTATTTCTTTATTTCATTTTACATTCTAATTATTAAAAATACTTCCAGTCATCCAAAAATTCCAAAATAATTCTTGTGTGTTCAATTGAGTTTTCCTTAATTTTATACATTTTTATTTTCCATTTTTTCTTAATTTCCACGTGTCCTTTAATTTCCTCTTTCATTTAATTCTTTTTTATCCTCTTTTGAGCAATCTGTCTTGTTCATTTTCCATAGAGTTCATTATTTTGAGTTTTGTGTTGGTCCTTTTTGCTTTGAATTCCTAAGATGATGTAGTTCTTATGTGTGTTTTCCCCTGATTTTTAGAATTTTGTTCATTGGGTCTTGGTCCTTTGACTTGTGAAGGAAGTTATTAACCCTAGTTCTTGTTTATGTCCTCATTTGACCTACTTGGCTTTTGAATTTCTCCCAATCCTTTTGGCTCATTGTTATATCATGTTTGAAGATCATTTGGATTAAGTTGTAGAATTTTTAGTGGTTTTTTTTATTTGATTTGAATTTTGTCTTGTACCTTGTCCCATTTTGCTTCTTTGTGATCTTTAGCTCTCTCGTAAGCTTAGAAGGGCACTTGTAACAACTTCTTCTTCTCATTTTGGGTCCCCTTGGGGTATGGGTTCCATTCTGGTCTTGGTTTAGGGTTTGTGTCTTATAAATGTTTTGTGTTTGGCTTATCTTTTAAAGTCTTTGTTTCTTAAGTGCTTTCACTTCACTTCTTTACTTCTTTCACTTCATTATGTGATTGTTTGGGCTTGTGTGTCTCTTCTCTTCATCTTCCTTGCTTATTAAGCTATTCTTTGACTTGTTTTGGTTCTGGTCTTGTGCATTAAGTCCATGTTTGTGCATCTTTGCTTTGCATCTTTCTTAAGTTTTCATTTGTTTGCCATTTGTTTCATGTTGCATCACATTAGCTTGCATGCTTCTTTCCTCATTCTTGTAACTTGCATTTGCATTGTGCACTTGTATATATGACTTCACTTCTGTTTGTGTGATGTTAGCATGTCATTTGTTTCATGTTGCTTTGCTTTTATGCTCATGGTGCTAACCTTACAGGGGCTATGGTAAGTGTGAGGTGTTGAAGTGATTCCCACATCTCCAAGTCTCATCTCTTCTTCTTATTTCTTTATTGTGCTAACCCTTTGCTTGTTGGGCTTAGGCCTTACTCATCCCTCTTCCATTCTTCTTCTCTTCTTCTTTCTTTCTTCTTTAGGATAGAATACCACACTAACCCTAGGATATACATGCATGACAACATTTAGGATTCTTCAGTCCCCCATTAGATGTTTTACCTTTAGATCCTTTGTTGCTTTCTCTTCTCATCTTCAAACTTAATTCTAATTCACTTAATAAATGTTGAGTGTTTTCATGTGACATGAGACTTTGCTATGAGATACTTGCACGCGTTCCTTTTCGCGGCGAGGTGTAAGTTATCCCTCGTGGTGGATAGGTCTTAGCATGAGATTACTTCACAAAGAAAAGCTAAAAAAACACGTCTTAATCCAAAAAACCACAAAAACACTTAATAAATGTTAATAGGTCAGTGTGTCTGGGCCTTCACTTATGGGACTAGCTTTGGGGATTTCCTCCATAGATAGGTGTGCCTCTTGCGCATTCCATTTCGGGATGATGTGAGATGTACACATCCCATTGAGTAAGACTTAGGTACACTTACCTGTGCAATTTTCACTCTTTAAAAGCTCCATAAAAAACACAAACAAATAATAAGCGTCTTTCCTTCGGGAATTCTTTTCTCATCTCATTCGCTCCGTACGCGAAAATGCTCCTACTTGTCATTTTGCAAGAGGTAACACACTCGTCGTCCGAGCCTGCAACACCTGAGCATTGACGTAGGCAGTTGAAGCATTAAGACACAAGCAATTTTTTCCACCCCTAGTTAGGGGAACTACGGCGTCTCTGATCCTCATTATCCTGATGAGGTACGTAGGCAGCGGGGTAGGGCCCGTTCGAGCACAATCTTTATTTTCCCTACATTTTTTCTCTTTGTTCTCTTATTCAGTTCTTTTCTCAGTTTCTTTTCCAGTTCATTTTCTCTTCTTTGAAGCAGCTTTCATACCCTCACCCTTTGAAACAGTTTTCTTTGCAAGCGTGGATCCCTTCGGGTACGGCGGACGATCTGGGTGCTAATACCTTCTCAGGTCGTAACCGACTCCCGAACTCAGTCTCTTTGGTTCACAGGACCCGTGTCCTTCCTCTTCTTTCTTCTGGTTTGTGCAGCATTACCATTCCCGTTCCTTCGGGATAAAAATACCTGGCTGGCGACTCTATTCTTTTCCGCGCCACTTTCGCGTTTGTACCAGGATGGAAATCCGGGGAGCGACAGCTGGAGACTCTGCTGGGGAATGCATAACCAGTATCTCTGGTTCCCCTGTGAGTCTCTCCTAGCGCTTGCTTGTTTCTGTTTCTTTGGGTGATGTTTGTTTGTTGTTGTGTGTTGTACTTTTACTGTTGTTTATTTACAGCTTTATTTACAGTTTTCAGTATTTATTTTCCGCATCATATATATCATACTTGACTGTCTGGACTGGTTTTCTGTTTGGTGGGCTCGGGTGATACTGTTTCTGAGAGATAAGCCAAGTACCCGGCTTGAGTGCACTATAGGATTAGAGTGGACATATTGTACTCACATGTGACATGATGAGTGGCAATGTGTTTCACGCCCAGATTGCGACCGTCTTGGAAATATCTTGTGTGGGGATTTCCTCCACTTCGGGATAGGTCCTTGATAGTTATGTGCATCTGGGGACCGATCATTGAGAACCTTTGTGGAAACAACCCTCTCCAGTGGTGGCAGTGGCAGAGCACATTTTGTGGCAAACCCATTCGCACCCGAGGGTCCACTGGGGACTCGCATAGGATGGCCTGGTTCTCTTATAGGAACTCAGTCAAAGCATCTGGTTGTATGACATTAGTATTGTATCCTACGGGCTGAATGTACTATTGTTTCTCAATTTCAGCGCTTGAAGCTGGGGACTTATAAGGGATGCTTATTTTTCCCGGACTCAGCTGAGGCCTCCCTGCGTAGTACATAATGCCTAACTGATTCCCTGATTTGGTCATGAGCCATTTCTCGGAAATGGTGAAAGTATTATTGCTATTCGGCTTTGAGAGTCCGTGATGTTTGACCCAGAGCACACCTGTGAGATTGGGAGGGGTTTACAGGTTTGCAGGAACCCTTGACTCCATCATACCCTTGTTACCAATGCAGTTTCATGTTCTGATACGGTTACTTTGGTTCTGGAGTTCTTGAGTTTATCTGGTTCTTAATTGGGAGCATCTGAGCTTATCTGAGTGTTTGTGGGTTGTTATCCAGAGGATTTGGGTTTCTGATTACTTGGCCTTGGTATCCAGATTCCAGACAGTCCCAGATGGATCATATGTCTTTGCATTTGCATTTGCATTGCATCATTTCATCATTAATCATGTTTTGTTTTCATTCACAGGTTCATATCTTTGCTTCCGGTTCCGGTATCTTCTTCAGAGATGGAAGATCCTCGCAAGCAGAATATTCACTTCAAGTTTTTCAACACTAAGGTTGGCCTGTTAAAGAAGATGGTGAAGCTGATCACACCCAATCATGTAGAGAGGTTTAGGAAAGCTTATGGGAGTATTCTGGTTGTGGTGGTAGAGTTAGATCCTTCTGAGAGAAGTGCCATTCATACCCTGCTTCAGTATTATGATCCTCAGCTCCGTTGTTTCACTTTTCCTGATTTTCAGTTAGGCCCTTTGCTGGAGGAGTATGCTTTGATCTTGGGAGTTCCTGTTCGAGACCAGATTTCGTTCAATGCTGAGATGAGTAGACCTGCACCAGAGGCTATTGCCAAGGCTCTTTATTTGAGCACTTCTGCTGTGAATTCCTTGACCATCATCAAGCGAGGTGTACCTGGATTTTCTTTAGAGGCTCTGGTAAAGAAGGTGGAAGAGTTGGCTGTTGAGGAAGAATAGGATGATGTCTGTGCTATCTTGGCTCTTTCTATCTATGGCATTATCTTGTTTGTAGATATGGAGAAGTTCATAGACATGAATGCCATACATCTCTTCTTGCTGAAGAATCTTGTGCCTACATTGCTCGGAGATTTGTACTACTCAGTGCACTACAAGACTGAGAAGAAGAGGGGAGGTTTAGTTCGTTGTTGCGCTCCTTTATTTCATATGTGGTTCATGAGACATCTGCCTAGTACTGGAGTGTTTAGTGATCATACCTTGGTATGGGCTCAGAAGCTGGAAAAGTTGCTTGCCAAGGATGTCAGGTGGATTCCTCAGAGGCTGCAAGGTGCACGTTTCATCACTAGCTGTGGGAGTTATCTTAGTGTACCTTTATTGGGAGTAATTGGAGGGATCAATTACAATCCAATCTTGTTGAGAAGACAGTTGGGATATTCCTTGAGAGAGGTACCAGAAGAATTGAAGTTGACCCCTATTTTCTATTTTCCTATAAAGGATAATATGCCTTTAGTGAGGAAGGTTGTTGGAGCTTGGAAGTGCATTAAGGGAGAAGGGATAGCCAGTTTTGGAAAGTGCAACAATCAGACATTCCCGGAGTATGAAGCTTGGTTGAAAGACAGAGCCAGAAGGGTATTACTGCCATTCTCACCTCCAGTTCATCCAGTTGTTGAGTCTACTGATACTGTGTCTTTGGAAGAGTTCAAGAAGTTGGAAGCCCAACTGCATGAAGTCAGGGTGGAGAACACTGAAATGGTTAATCTGTATCATCTTGCCAACCGGGCCAAGAATGAAGTTGAAGAGAAATTGCTGAAGATGCAGAACACCTTGGAGGCTAAGGAGAAAGACTTTGCTGGAATGGAAGCTCATTTTCACAGGTTGGGAATGATGGAAGCAAAAAGAGAAGCTGAACGAAAGAAGAATCCGAAGACCCTCAAGGAAGCTCGACAGTCTATTGTCTGGTTGCAGGGATAGAGAGAGCAAGAGTTGAAGAGATATAGAGAAAAAGAAGAGTTCTTCGAAGTGAAAATGGCCTATAAGAAGGAAGAGGTGGAGCAAGTCCACAACATTCGAAGGGAGAAGACTCCGCAGTTAGCAGATAGTCAACAAGCCTTAGAAGCAGCACTTAAAGAGATTGAAGACCTCAAGTTAATGTATGGAGTCAAGAAAGCTAGGTCTGATGTGGGGCTTAGTGAGGGAGGTTCAGGGTCCTCAGGCAGTGGTTTTGCTTCTTAGTTTGTTTTCCTTGTATTTGGATTACCTACAGACATGTTGTAGGAATCCTGGCTGTTTTCTTTTCTCCTTAGAAACTTGTACCCTACGGGGAATTCTGTTATTTGTGCCTTATAGGCTGGTTTATGTTATGCAGTTTTTCAGTTCACCTTTCTTCTGTGCTTACTGTTATGGTTTGAATGTGGGTTATATGCGAAGGTTTTTGAAAGTCGAGGATCAATATCCATCTGGTTTTCTTTGCTAAATACCGGAACCGGGGCACGAATGACCTGGGATTGGAAACATAAACAAATGCATTGCATACATATCACCTGTTTTCTTGTTTTACAGGTATGGTCACCAGTTCCTAATGTCTTTTGTGTTTCAGGCACTATAGCTCCCAGAAAAGTTTGGGAACTACCAGTCGCACACAGATACCCAACAAAGGTCAACAAAGAGAGAATCATGGACCAGATGCAAGCTGACTTAGCTGACTTGAGACTAAGGATGGACAACTTTATGACTTTGATGGCAGGCATGGGTCAGAATCAAGAGCATCTGCGGGAATTGGTTGAGAATCAAGACAGGAACAACAATGCTGCTGCTGATAATCGTAACGGTGCGGGCGCACGTCAAGTGGAAATCCCTGTAACACAGCCAGGGGTTACTATAATCAATGATGGGCTGAATAATGTGCAAATGGATAACCAGGACGAACAGTTCACTCTGCTGGACGAAGCTGAGGGTCAGGGGGCTGAGATGAACAGGAAGTTTGAGGAAATGGCAGAGCAAATCAAGGCTATTCAATCCCAGAGCTCTTTGGGATTTGACATTACTGACTTGGGCTTGGTTCCCGGGGTTAGAATCCCCTACAAGTTCAAGGTTCCAACTTTTGAGAAATACAATGGCACTGCATGCCCAAAGACACATCTTCAGTCCTTCGTAGGAAGGATTGCTGCTCACACCGATGATGAAAAGCTCTGGATGTACTATTTCCAGGACAGCCTGGTTGAGGCCTCCTTGGAATGGTATATGAAGTTAAGCAGAATCAACATTAAGAGCTGGAAAGACCTAGCAGAGGCTTTTGTGAGACAATACCTGTATAATTTGGACATGGCTCCAAATCGCACTCAATTGCAACACATGTCTCAAACTGCTAAGGAGGGTTTCAAAGAATATGCTCAGAGGTGGCGTCAGCTAGCTGCCAGAGTGCAACCACCCCTGCTTGAAAATGAGATGGCTGACATGTTTATGGGGACATTGCAAGGTGTGTTTCTTGAAAGATTGGCGTCCAGTTTTTCCACCAAATTCAATGATATTGTAATTGCTGGAGAGAGGGTAGAGACCTTGTTAAAGATGGGAAAGATCCAAGATACAAGTGCTAGCAGCTCGGATGGAGCAAGAAAAGATTTCAGTGGACCTCCAAGAAGAAGGGAGGGTGAGACAAATGTTGTGTTTGGCCGAGGACGGGGCCGAGGTTATAGAAGACCATATGAGCATGTGGCAGCAGTCACAATTCCTTCCAGCCCTGTGCAGCAGGCACCACCTCAACAACAACAACAACAACAACCACGTAACAACTACCAACAGAGACCTTATCAGCCAAGGCAGACTCGCCTGACTAATAGGGTGCTTGAGGCAATCCCCATGACGTATGCTGCTTTGCTACCAAGGTTGCTGGACCTGAATCTGATTGAATTGAGAACTTTGGCACCACCACCTCCTGGATAGCTTCCAGTGGAGTACAATGTCAATGCAATATGCGCTTTCCATTCAGGGGCACCCGGGCACTCAACTGAGAAGTGCAGGGCGCTGCAGCACAAGGTTCAAGACCTGATAGACTCCAAAGCAATTAACTTCGCACCACCACCAAATGTTACTTCGAACTCTATTCCGAATCACGGAGGGGCTAGAATACATGTTGTTGAAAGTGGTGAGAAGTTAAGTCTTATGCTGAGTATAAAAGAAGTAAAGACTCCTTTGATGGTAGTGAAATAGAGGTTGCTGAAAGGTCAAGTGTTTCCAGGATGCTGTTCTGGTTGTGAGAAATGTTTGAATTCAGAGAATGGGTGTGAAGACCTGAGGATGGGATTGCAGGGCTTGATTGATGGAGGATCTTTGCAGTTTAACAAGGTTGGTGATGAAGCTGATGATCTGTCCATGATAACCATATTTTATGATGAAGCAGAGATGCCTGCCAGAAGAGAGCCTGTTACCATTTATGCTCCTGAGGTTAGTCCCGTGACTATCACCGTGCCTAGGCCTGTTCCTTATACAGACGATAAAGCCATTCCATGGCATTACGGCTCAGATGTATATGTGGCTGGGCAGAAAGTTGAGGGCAAGTCTGTTGCTATTGACCTGACTGTAGTGAACGTCGGAGGAGTTGGAGGTTTCATAAGAAGTGGTCGTTTATTTGCTCCCCCAGTGCTAAGAGGGGATCCTGAGGCTGAGGCTTCGGCAAAGGCTAAGGGAAATCAAGCTGTGACTGATGAATCAACAACTCCTGTTGCTGGGCAGGGGACATTTGAAAAGGAGGTCGAGGAATTTATGCGGATCATTAAAAAGAGTGATTATAAGGTGGTCGAGCAGCTGAACCAGACACCTTCCAAGATATCCATTCTATCTTTGCTGATGTGTTCTCCCGCGCACAGAGAGGCCTCGTTGAAAGTGCTGCAGATGGCCTATGTTCCCCAAGAAATCACTGTCAATCAACTTGAAGCTGTAGTGGGTAGTGTAAATGCAAGCCACGGGCTGGGCTTTACAGACAGAGACCTCATGTCAGAGGGCCGAAACCATAACAAAGCACTACATATCACTATGGAGTGAAAGGGTGCTATGTTGTCACATGTCCTTGTTGACACAAGCTCTTCCCTTAATGTACTTCCAAAGAAGGCATTAATGAAGCTCAATGTTGATGGTATAGTCCTGAGACCCAGTGATTTGATTGTCAAAGCTTTTGACGGGTCTAGAAGGTCAGTTTTTGGAGAAGTTGAGTTACCCGTGAAAATAGGTTCTCAAGTATTCAAAAGTATCTTCTACGTTATGGACATTCATCCTGCGTACATCTGCTTGTTGGGACGCCCATGGATTCATGTTGCTGGAGCTGTAACCTCTACTCTGCATCAGAAGCTCAAATATGTGGTTGATGGCCAGGTAATCACAGTATGCGGAGAGGAAGACATCTTTGTAAGCCACTTATCAACGTTCAAGTATGTGGAGATGGATGGAGAGATCCATGAGACTCTATGTCAAGCCTTCGAAGCAGTCAACGTCAGCATCTTGACCCCTGTAGAGAAGAGCAGTGAGAAAGAAGGTACCTCCATCCATTCCTACAAGCAGGCAAAGGAGGTAGTTCAGTAAGGAAGCGCCCAAGGCTGGGGCAAATTGCTGGAATTGGAAAAGAAAGACGACAAGTTTGGTTTGGGGTATCAGCCTGGTGGATCTACTCCAAGTGGTAAAGCCATTACCTTTACAAGCGCTGGATTGCTCGACCGCAACCAAATCTGTGTGACAAGCCAAAATGGAGACAATGACGGTGACTGGGACAACTGGATTCATCCGTGTGCTCCCGGAGAGGAGCTGAAGAACTAGTCTGCTGAAGATATTGTCCAAGTTACCTGGCACTCAGAGTAATTTATTTCTTTCCTCTTTCTTATCATACTGCATTGTCAAATCCAGCATTCTGCCCAAGATGCTTAGATCCATTGTATTGGGCCACCATGTTTTGTATGCATCTTATTTTACCATGAAATAAAAGGACATTTTCAGACAAATTGTGTTCTCTTTCTTTGTTTTAAATTTTTCACAAAATAAAAAACATAAAAATGGCAATGTGTTTTTCCTTTTTGTTTTTGTGTTTGCGTCTCTTTTTCAAAATAAATAGATTCTGAAATAAGCACATCATCTGTGCAGTGTTGATCATCCGGATTCCATTGATAACATTCCTGCTATGACCACGCATGACTTTGACAATCATGTCTACCAAGCTGATGAAGGGGTTGAGGAAGACTGTGAACTCCCTAGAGAATTGGTCAAATTGTTGAAACAAGAGGAACGGGTTATTCAGCCTCATCAGGAAGAAATTGAGATCATCAACATTGGCAGTGAAGATGTGAAGAAAGAGATCAAGATTGGGGCCAGTCTGCAGGCCGAAGTAAAGAAAGAGCTGATCAGTATGCTGCGAGAGTATGTGGATATCTTTGCTTGGTCATATCAAGATATGCCAGGGTTGGATACCGATATCGTTGTGCATAAGCTACCTTTGAGAGAGGAATGTCCTCCTGTGAAACAAAAGTTGAGAAGAACTCGTCCTGACATGGCGATGAAGATCAAAGAGGAGGTTCAGAAGCAATGGGATGTCGGCTTCCTTGCTGTAACTAGTTACCCACCTTGGGTAGCTAACATTGTACCTGTACAAAAGAAGGACGGAAAAGTCCGGATGTGCGTTGACTACCGGGATTTGAATAGAGCGAGCCCAAAAGCTGACTTTCCGTTGCCACACATTGATGTGCTGGTAGACAATACTGCTCAATTATCGGTATTCTCCTTCATAGATGGCTTCTCCGGATATAATCAGATTAAGATGGAGCTAGAAGACATGGAGAAGACAACGTTCATTACCCCGTGGGGTACATTCTGCTACAAGGTCATGCCCTTTGGTTTGAAGAACGCCGGGGCAACTTATCAGCGGGCGATGGTCACATTGTTCCACGACATGATACACAAGGAGATTGAGTGATATGTGGACGATATGATTGCTAAGTCCCGAGACAAAGAAGAGCATCTGGTCAACCTGAAGAAGCTGTTTGATAGACTGATCAAGTACAAGCTGAGGTTGAATCCAAACAAGTGCACTTTCGGAGTGCGTTCTGGGAAGCTGCTGGGTTTCATTGTTAGTCAGAAAGGGATTGAGGTAGATCCTGCAAAAGTAAAAGAAATTCAAGATATGCCTGCACTGAGAACAGAAAAAGAAGTGCACGGGTTTTTAGGGAGGTTGAACTACATTTCACGATTCATATCTCATCTAACTGCCACGTGTGAACCAATATTCAAATTGCTAAGAAAAGAGCAAACGGTTAGGTGGAACGATGATTGTCAAAGAGCTTTTGACAAAATAAAAGAATATTTGCATGAGCCTCCAATTCTAATGCCTCCAGTTGAAGGAAGACCTTTAATCATGTACTTGACCGTGCTAGAAGGGTCAATAGGGTGTGTTCTAGGCCAACATGACGAGTCTGGTCGAAAAGAGTACACTATTTATTACCTTAGCAAAATGTTTACCAACTGTGAATCCCGTTACTCACTTCTCGAGAAAACTTGCTGCGCTTTGGTATGGGCTGCTCGCCGACTGAGACAGTACATGTTGACTCATACCACACTGCTCATTTCCAAAATGGATCCTGTCAAGTACATCTTTGAGAAACTAGCGTTAACCGGAAGGGTTTCTAGGTGGCAGATGATTTTAACTGAATATGACATCCAATATACTTCTCAGAAAGTCATCAAGGGAAGTGTATTGTCGGATTACCTTGCACAGCAACCTCTTGAAGATGATTATCAGCCAATGAAATTTGATTTCCCAGATGAGGACATCATGTACCTCAAAGCAAACGATTACGAGGAACCACTTCCGGAGGAGGGGCCAGACCCTGAATCCAAATGGAAGTTGATGTTTGATGGGGCAGTCAATATCAATGGACGTGGAGTTGATGTCGTTCTTATCACTTCCGAAGGTGTTCACCTTCCCTTCGCTGCCAGAATTACTTTTGGCTGCACCAACAATGAAGCGGAATACGAGGCATGCATAATGGGAATAGAGGAGGCTATTAATCTTCGGATTAAGAACCTCGACATATTCGGAGATTCAGCCCTCATCATTAACCACGTTACCGGCAAGTGGTATACGCATCAAGAGCATCTAATTCCATACAGGGATAATGCTAGAAAACTGTTGACGTTCTTCACAACAGTTAAACTTCAGTACATACCACGT
The DNA here is from genome assembly GCA_963966055.1 of Lathyrus aphaca. Lineage (NCBI taxonomy): Eukaryota > Viridiplantae > Streptophyta > Magnoliopsida > Fabales > Fabaceae > Lathyrus > Lathyrus aphaca. The sequence goes on along the minus strand of OZ014520.1, from coordinate 226,941,819 downwards.
GACGAAAATCAGTTTGACGACGCATTGGCCACTCTTTCTTCGTCTATCAAAGTCTTGTGTTGGAATTATGTGCCCAGAATTGATATCTCCAGGCTTGACGCTCCAGCTCATGCCTTCTCTATAGACGCAGTGTCTGACGAGAAACCTTGGTATTTTGATATCAAGTTATTCCTGGAAAAGCAAGAATACCCAGCTGGGGAATCTTCCAATGACAAGAAGACCTTAAGGCGACTTGCTTCTAGTTTCTTCTTGAACACAGACGGGGTTTTGTACAAGAGAAATTTTGACATGGTCTTGCTCAGATGCCTGGATAGACACGAAGCAAGCCTGTTAATGCAGGAAATCCACGAAGGATCTTTCGGTACCCATGCAGGAGGGTATGTTATGTCTAAGAAATTGTTGAGATCGGGGTATTACTGAATGACAATGGATGCAGACTGTTGTTCATTCGCTCGTAAGTGCCATAAGTGCCAAATTTATGCAGACAAAGTGCATGTTCCTCCAAGCCCGCTCAACGTCATGTCATCTCCTTGTCCCTTTTCTATGTGAGGCATTGACATGATCGGGAAAATAGAGCCTACTGCTTCAAATGGTCATCGCTTCATCTTGGTTGCGATTGATTACTTTACCAAATGGGTGGAAGCAGCATCTTATGCCAATGTCACTCGTCAAGTGGTGACAAAATTTCTGAAAAGGGATATCATATGCAGATACGGAGTTCCCGAAAGGATCATTACTGACAATGGTTCTAACTTAAACAACAAGATGGTGGCAGAGTTGTGTCGGGACTTCAAGATTCAGTATCACAATTCTTCTCCTTACCGACCAAAGATGAATGGTGCGGTAGAGGCAGCAAACAAGAATATCAAGAAGATTGTGCAGAAAATGGTTGTCACTTACAAAGATTGGCATGAGATGTTACCATTTGCGCTGCATGGGTACCGAACGTCAGTCAGGACGTCAACTGGGGCAACTCCATTCTCTCTGGTATATGGCATGGAGGCAGTTCTGCCTGTTGAAGTAGAGATCCCTTCATTGCGTGTGATGATGGATGTGAAGCTTGATGAGGCTGAATGGGTTCGTGCTCGTTACAATCAGCTATGTCTAATTGAGTAAAAGAGATTAGCGGCTATCTGTCATGGTCAGCTTTATCAGAGGAGAATGAAGCGAGCATTCGACCAACGAGTACATACTCGGGAGTATCAAGTGGGAGAGCTTGTGCTGAAAAGGATCATTCCTCCAGGTTCAGATCACAGGGGCAAGTGGACCCCGAACTACGAAGGACCATTCATAGTGAAGAAAGTCTTCTCAGGTGGAGCACTGATGCTCACCACTATGGATGGAGATGACTTCCAATCCCATGTTAACTCGGACGCAGTTAAAAAATACTTCGCATAAAGAGACCCGCTGGACACAAAAATAGAATTAAAGTCCAGGAAAAAAAAGGGCATCCCGGCGAGCTAAAAATAGAATAAAAAGCTCGGGCAAAAGTTAGGGAAATAAATGAAAAAAATGTACACCCGCTGAGTTGAAAAGCCACATTGGACAGCTCAGGGAAAAAGGGTATCCCGGTGGATTGAAAACCCGAAAGGGCGATCCACGCAAAACAAGGGAATAAGCGAACAACTGCGATCCGAGTAATCTGAACCACATCATCGTTTCATATAGCCTGACAATATCAGAAGGGTAGGAATCAATCCTCTCATCTTCTCAGAAAGCAGAGGCAAGAATGGAAAGTCTTGAAGACATGCTGGTCATAGCAGAAATGGAACTCATTCGGATGCCGTGCCCATTTCCATTAGGATAGTTTCTTTTCTCAATTTTATGGTGGCTACCTCTTTCAAGGTGGTTGCTTCCTGATGTAAATCTTTGCATATTCAGAGGCCTTTCAATAAAAATAACATTCAGTCAAAAAACTGTCTTGTGTTTATTTTTGTTTGCAAAATGTCCTGAATTTTTGGTAAAAATAGCATTGCATTTAAAACATGGTGATAATATGAAAGAAAATGACATTGCAGGGAAACACTATAAACCCTCTTTGAGTGTCGGGTGACGATGGATGAACAGATCATACCATGCAAGTCCCCGGGGCACACTTGTGTTTTCTGTTGTTGCAGGTTGCAGGATGGCGTCACATTCTCCCGAGCAGAAATTTCCCCAGCTAAGCCTTGGCAGGCAGCCCAAGCAGTTTATTCTTCCCCAGTGGAGTGTGCCCAGCAGGTAGCTGAATACCTGATGTCCTCACAGGGCTTAGAATTAGCAAGATCCTCTCTCCAGCCAGAGTATTGTTGAGGCATCTTTCTCAGCCAAGTCTGAAGATGATCCTTCCCCACAGAGTTCATATTGGATTTTCACTCCCACCAGTGAAATATTCCCCAGCAAAGTTATCATTCTTGTGGTCAATATGATGATATAGTCAGGTATTCATCACCTCAGTCAGAGTTAGGTGTCCAGTCCTCTCTACTTGTCTTCCCCTACAGAGTTGTAACTCTTGTGGCCAATCAGGCATTGATGGTGCTCGTCTGCATTCTCCAATACTCGTCTGTGCTCTTGCTGTGTTTATTGCTCGTCTGCATTGTTCCAGCAATCGTCTGTGTTCGTACTTTATTGCTGCTCGTCTGCATCTCTCAACACTCGTCTGTGTTATCACTCTGGTATTGCTCGTTTACTTTCCCTAGCAGTGGCCTATGATTACTTTGGTTATTGCTCGTCTACAATTCTCAACACTCGTCTGTGTTTGATATTTGATCTTGGCTGTTGCTCGTATGCAATTCTCAACACTCGTCTGTGTTTGATATTTGATCTTGGCTGTTGCTCGTCAGCAATTCTCAACACTCATCTGTGTTTGATATTTGATCTTGGTTGTCGCTCGTCTGCAATTCTCAACACTCGTCTGTGTTTGATATTTGATCTTGGTTGTCGCTCGTCTGCAATTCTCAACACTTGTCTGTGTTTGATATTTGATCTTGGTTGTTGCTCGTCTGCAATTCTTAACACTCGTCTGTGTTTGATATTTGATCTTGGTTGTTGCTCGTCTGCAATTTCCAACACTTGTCTGTGTTTGGTATGTAATATCTGTCTGCTGCTCGTCTGCATTTTCCAACACTCGTCTGTGTTTGGTACCCAGTATCTGTTTGAAGCTCGTCTGCTTTGCTTGGATACTCGTCTGCTTTCTCCAGCACTCGTTTGTGTTTATTATCTGTTTGAAGATCGTCTGCTTTGTTTGGATACTCGTCTGTATCATCCCTGGCACTCGTCTGTGTTAGCCTATATCTGTATGTGTGGATTTGCTGTTTATCCTGATACTTTTCTGTGTTGCTACTCCAAATGCTTTTGCATTTCTGGTATTCGGCTATACCAGTGGCTGATATTCGTCTATATCATTGCCTGAAGCGCTCGTCTGTGTTTCTTAGATCATCGTCTGATACTCGTTTGTATCATTGACTTTTGACACTCGTCTGTGTTATCTTGATGATCATCCAATACTCGTCTGTATTGAAGAGGTTTAAAATCCTGACTGTGGGAATAAATGTCAAAATGGTTACCAATCCTGGCGTAACAGGATTATTTGAAGGAGGCTCGTCTGTCTCAAGCAGCAATTATTATTGTTGTACCTGGCGTAACAGGTTTGCTCGAAGAAGACTCGTCTGTCTTGTACCATATATCCACGGATAATATGTGAAGAAGGTTCGTCTACCTTGATTATGCATGTCTATCCCACAGACTTTAAATGCATCCCGGTCCTGGCGTAACAGGTTTATCCGAAGGAGATTCGTCTGTCTCAAGTTTTATGTTCTTGCAGTATTTGAGGACTCGTATGCCCAGCTCATGGCGTAACAGGATTGTTCGAAGAAGACTCGTCCGTCAAAGTATTTTGATTCCAGATAATAGTTTCAACTTGGAAGAAGCTCGTCTGCTTTTTCTTCCTTGCAGTCACCAAAGCGTCATTTGGTTGGGTTTATTTCCCAGTTTCTGCATTCTTCATAGTGAAAATTTCAGGTTTTCTTGGTATTCAACCATAGTTTATCTTGAACGGTCGATAGCCCGTGCTACCGTCCTTTTCAGATTAACAGTTGTTTGAATAGGGGCAGCTGTAACACCCAAAATTTGCCCTCTTCATTTTAAGCATCATATCACATCATATTCATCATGAACATATCATTTTCTTAGCATCCTAGAATGGAAAGATGAGGCATAACATTCTTCATGTCCTAGCATTAGGCATATGATCATCTGTGGAAGTTCTTGAAGCATCACAAGCTATGACAAGGGGCCCAATGGTTTTGTGCAAGTCCTATGATCATCAGAGATTCCAGGATAAGGCAAAGCTCCTAAGCATTGGTCCTAAACTAGGGTTTGAGATTCAAGCATCAAAACCTCACAACTTTGGCCATTTAATTTGGGCAAAGTCTTCTATATGTCCATAGGATCCTAGGTACCAATTTTCATGATAAAATTCCATGTGGAAGTCAAGAAATTCTTCAGTTGCTTGCAGATGAAGTAATTGGTCAACTGTGCCATTAAAAATTCAACTGTGTGATTTCAAGGGGTCCAACCCAATTTTCCTAGCCAAGGGATGTCCTTAAAATGATATAAGAGGTTTGGAATGTTCAAAGTTCAAGAATCATGAAGATTTGAGGGTTTTTGCCAAATTGGTGCAAAGTTGGTTTTTGGAAAATTCCATTTTTGGCAACTTTTGCCCTAAAATTCAAGTGAGCTTAACATGATCAAAAATTCTTCAAATGTACCAAAGTCAAACATGAAAGTTGGAGATTAAGGTGTCCCATTTTCAAAAAGTACAAGTACTTTTTCATGGGATTCATGGTTTATTCTATAAGGCCCTCGAAAATTTGCTTCAAATTAGGGCAAAACCTAAAATTCATGCATGCACCAAGAGCAAAATGTCTCAAAACTTCATTTCAAGGCTTGGTATGGATCAAATTAGTTTACAAAGTTAAAATGAATTGCAAATAGACCACTTTTCTCCAAAGAAACTCAAAAATTCATGCAAGGCAAGAAAGTTGCTTCATAAGTGGATTTTTTGCACTTTCATGAGAAAAATGTGATAACTTTGATCTAAGGGACAATATCTTTTGGATTATGATTAAGGGTTGGATTTGGATTGCACATGGGGCTGAAGGCCAAGGAAAGCATGAGGAGTGCATGCTCTCACAAGAATTTGCAAAATTTGCAAGAATCACAAATTCTCTCCATTCACACGTGCAAACTCTTTCATTTTCTAAACATTTGCTCATGAGGTGGTATATAACAAGCTAGGGTTTCAGAATCACACAACTCTCTCTCATTCTCTCATTTCAAAGTTTGTGCACAAATTACATTTTCTCTCATATCTCATCACATACTTGCTCAATCAAAAAACCAGTGGTAGATCCTTGATCAGTGCAAGCTTAGGATCACAAATACCACCATCATTCAAGCAATCTCTCAAGATCAACAACCTTGCCATTTCAGGGCAGGTGCTTGCAAAGCTTAAGATCTAGCCACATTCAAGACTCTAGTTGCATTTATTTTGCAACTAGAGAGCATTTGGAGTGATTTGCAGCCATTATCTGGTCTTCTATCAAGCTCTTTCAAGATCTGCAACTCAGGTATGCCTTGGAATCTTTAGATCTAAAAATAAAATTAGTTGTGCATTTTGTGATCCTTGATGTTCACTGATTATTCTGCAAGTCATGGTTTCGAAATTGATGCATTGTAGTGTTAGATATTTGAGTTTCAATTTTCATGGTCACACTTGTTTTGGTTCGATCCGTATGATTCTTTGGTCCAATGGAAATTTCAGTGCCATTTTTGAAATTAGAGCACCTTGTTTAGTTAATCTGGAGGTCCTTGTTATTTCTTATTGATGTTTGTTCTTCTGGTATAAGTTCCGGTGCCGGAGCCCTAGCTCCGGTCACCGGAATCTGCGTTTATGGTGAACTAGGGTTTTGCAACGAAGGTGATGACCTCCCAGCCCTCAGATCTCTCCTCTCACCCTCCAGGATCTTGCCACGTTTCATTGGACACCACCCTCTCCTCACGTGAGATTTCTAATTCTGTTTTAATGCGTAGTGTTTCTCATCCCACCATAACAAGTGTGTGCCCTCCACTCATAATCCAGTAAATGTCCACGTCAATTAATGAAGGTGTTTCAGTGTGCGTTGGATTGATCTCCTGGCTGTGTTTTTTTCCATTTATTTTACTGAAATTCCACCTTATTTCATATGTACTTGCGCAGCTAGTGGGCCTCAGATCTGCTTTTCACACCTCCCTGCATTCCAAGCCCAAGTGTTTTCAACGTGAACCTCATACTATTCTCACCCCCAGCCCAATTCTTTTATTTTATTTTTCTTTTCTTTTATTTCTTTATTTCATTTTACTTTCTAATTATTAAAAATACTTCCTGTTATCCAAAAATTCCAAAATAATTCTTGTGTGTTCAATTGAGTTTTCCTTAATTTTCTACATTTTTATTTTCCTTTTTTTCTTAATTTCCACGTGTCCTTTAATTTCCTCTTTCATTTAATTCTTTTTGATCCTTTTTTGAGCAATCTGTCTTGTTCATTTTCCATAGAGTTCATTATTTTGAGTTTTTTGTTGGTTCTTTTTGCTTTGAATTCCTAAGATGATGTAGTTCTTTTGTGTTTTTTCCCCTGATTTTTAGAATTTTTTTAATTGGGTCTTGGTCCTTTGACTTGTGAAGGAAGTTATTAACCCTAGTTCTTGTTTATGTCCTCATTTGACCTATTTGGCTTTTAAATTTCTCCCAATCCTTTTGGCTCATTGTTATATCATGTTTGAAGATCATTTGGCTAAAGTTGTGGAATTTTTAGTGGTTTTGTTGATTTGATTTGAATTTTTTCTTGTACCTTGTCCCATTTTGCTTCTTTGTGATCTTTAGCTCTCTCATAAGCTTAGAAGGGCACTTGTGCCAACTTCTTCTTCTCATTTGGGGTCCCATTGGGGTATGGGTTACATTCTGGTCTTGGTTTAGGGTTTGTGTCTTAGAAATTTTTTGTGTTTGGCTTATCTTTTAAAGTCTTTCTTTCTTAAGTGCTTTCACTTCACTTCTTTACTTCTTTCACTTCATTATGTGATTGTTTGGGCTTGTGTGTCTCTTCTCTTCATCTTCCTTGCTTCTTAAGCTCTTCTTTGACTTGTTTTGGCTCTGGTCTTGTGCATTAAGTCCATGTTTGTGCATCTTTGCTTTGCATCTTTCTTAAGTTTGCATTTGTTTGCCATTTGTTTCATGTTGCATCACATTAGCTTGCATGCTTCTTTCCTCATTCTTGTAACTTGCATTTGCTTTGTGCACTTGTATTTATGACTTCACTTATTTTTTTGTGATGTTAGCATGTCATTTGTTTCATGTTGCTTTGCTTTTATGCTCATGGTGCTAACCTTATAGGGGTTATGGTAAGTGTTAGGTGTGGAAGTGATTCCCACATCTCCAAGTCTCATCTCTTCTTCTTATTTCTTTATTGTGCTAACCCTTTTCTTGTTGGGCTTAGGCCTTACTCATCCCTCTTCCATTCTTCTTCTTCTTCTCTTTTTCTTTCTTTCTTCTTTAGGATAGAATACCACACTAACCCTAAGATATCCATGCATGACAACATTTAGGATTCTTCAGTCCACCATTAGATGTTTTACCTTTAGATCCTTTGTTGCTTTCTCTTCTCATCTTCAAACTTAATTCTAATTCACTTAATAAATGTTGAGTGTTTTCATGTGACATGAGACTTTGCTATGAGATACTTGCACGCGTTCCGTTTCGGGGCGAGGTGTAAGTTATCCCTCGTGGTGGATAGGTCTTAGCATGCGATTACTTCACAAAGAAAAGCTAAAAAAACACTTCTTAATCCAAAAAAACACAAAAACACTTAATAAATGTTAATAGGTCAGTGTGTCTGAGCCTTCACTTATGGGACTAGATTTCGGGATTTGCTCCATAGATAGGTGTGCCTCTTGCGCATTCCATTTCGGGATGATGTGAGATGTACACATCCCATTGAGTAAGAATTAGGTACACTTACCTGTGCAAATTTCACTCTTTAAAAGTTTCATAAAAAACACAAACAAATAATAAGCGTCTTTCCTTCGGGAATTCTTTTCTCATCTCATTCGCTCCGTACGTGAACATGCTCCTACTTGTCATTTTGCAAGACGGTAACGCACTCGTCGTCCGAGCCTGCAACACCTGAGCATTGACGTAGGCAGTTGAAGCATTAAGACACAAGCAATTTTTTCCACCCCCATTTAGGGGAACTACGGCGTATCTGATCCTCATTATCCTGATGAGGTACGTAGGCAGCGGGGTAGGGCCCGTTCGAGCACAATCTTTATTTTTCCCCTACATTTTTTCTCTTTGTTCTCTTATTCAGTTCTTTTCTCAGTTTCTTTTCCAATTCATTTTCTCTTCTTTGCAGCAGCTTTCATACCCTCACCCTTTGAAACAGTTTTCTTTGCAAGCGTGGATCCCGTCAGGTACGGCGGACGATCTGGGTGCTAATACCTTCCCAGGTAGTAACCGACTCCTGAACTCAGTCTCTTTGGTTTGCAGGACCCGTGTCCTTCATCTTCTTTCTTCTGGTTTGTGCGGCATTACCATTCTCGTTCCTTCGGGATAAAAATGCCTGGCTGGCGACTCTATTCTTTTCCACGCCACTTTCGCGTTTGTACCAGGATGGAAATCCGGGGAGCGACACCCTGGACTTGTGATTCTTTATTTGAGTCCCCCACATGGTTACTGGTTTTCTAAGCCTCCATCTGAACTTATGAACACACATGGGCCCTATCAAGGCAGATAACAGATCCAGCACTTGATCACAAACCCTTTGCATATCATTCTGCACACATCATTTTACATCATTTAAAATTTGTCTATTTGTTTTACAGTGTATCCAGATCTTATCTTTGGTTTGGTTTTGACCTGTTCTACTTCTCAGAGTCCTTCAGCTATTTGCATCAGCTCTCTTTACCAGTTATCTTCATCAGAGACTCTTCTTCAGCATCTTCTTCAGTGGCCTCTATCAGCAGTTACCCTCAGTCTTCTTCACCAGCATCCATTATCAGCATGGGCACTTCCAGGAAGAGCAACATCACCTATCATTTCTTTTAGCCCACTTTGACAGGCATCATGCATATGCAGTCTCTCATCACTCCTGATTATGTCCCTCTATTCAGGGAACATTATGGTGGCATTATGGACATGATCATGGACCTGGATGCATCCCAGAGGAGCATGATTCACACATGTCTCCAGTTCTATGACCCTCCTCTCAGATGCTTCACTTTCCCAGACTTTCAGTTGGGACCATTGATCGAAGAGTTCTCCATGTTGTTAGGTGTCCCTATCAGGAGGGGAATTCCTTTCAACCCTGAGATGGTTGCTCCTAAGAATGAAGATGTAGCTAGGGCTTTACACTTGGAGCCTACCCTCATTGACCAGAGCATGACCACTAAGGCTGGAATCCCAGGCCTTCACTTGGATTTCTTGGTTACTCAGGCCACCTTGCATGCTGCAGCAAGGAAGTGGGAGACTGTTTATGCTCTCCTGGCCCTCAGCATATATGGAGTCATCTTGTTTGCAGACGAGCCTAAGTTTGTAAACAACAGTGCTATTCACCTTTTCCTGTTGAGGAACCCAGTCCCTACCTTGCTTGGAGACTTCTATTATTCAGTGCATCAAAGGAATGAGAAACAAAGGGGAATATTGGTCAGATAATGTGCACCCCTCTTCTATTGTTGGTTGTTAAGGTACTTGCCGAAGTCAGCCACTTTCTTGAATCCTCATCAGCCAAGGAACTAGGCTAAGAGGATGATTTCCCTTACATCAGAAGACATCAGATGGTGCACTCAGAGCACCAAGGGCAAAGATATCATTACTAGCTGTGGGCAGTATCCCAATGTACCCTTGATTGGAGTAAAAGGTTGCATCAACTACAACCATTTGCTTTTCAAGAGGCAATTAGGGTATGCCTTGGAACATCCCCCAAGAGGGCAAGATTTGACAGAAACCCTCTATTGTGACATCCAACACAACCTTGCCATTGTCAGACAAGCTGCCTGGGCCTGGGACAATATTCAGACTAAGGGGACAGCTATTCTTGGCAAGTGCAACAACATAGCCTCAACTCAGTATCTTGACTAGTCTCGTGTCAGGGGACAGATCACCCGGATGCCATTCACCTTAGAGGATGTACCGGGACCATCAGCAGTGGAGCCTGCAGCTACTGTCAGTTTAGAGGAGTTTGAGAAATTGAAGGAAAGGAATGCTCAACTCTCTGAAGCTTTGAAGAAGACCCTCTGGGAGAGGAATGACAGTCGTCTGGATAATGAAAGGTTAGAGAACTCCGGATTGAGCACTTGGCCAAGATTGAGAAGACAGATGACTACATCATAAAGGCTAGAGCATGAGAGTTAGTGTTAAAGAATTCTTGCAAGGAAGCTAAGACTCAGAAGGCTAGAGCTAAGAATTACTTAGAGGAGAGTCAGGCTAGGTGGATCAGGATCACTGAGGCTCGTGCACAGGAAGATTAGGGAACCCAAGCTAGGATATAGCAGCTAGAGGCTAGTGAGAAGAAGAATCAGGCAGCTTTGTTAGCAGCACAAAAGGAGATCTCTGAGTTGAAACTCCGGGCGGGGTTAAAGAGGTCAAAGGACCAGGATAAGCACAAGAAGTTGACCAGTGCCATTGCCACTAGGAACCTCGTAATAAGGACCATTACAGAGCACCCAGTAGGTCTAGTGACTGAGGCTCTCCTGAAGGAAGTCAGAGAGGATAACTTTGGACTGGATGTTTGATTTCTTTGTATTTATACCTCCTTTTGTTTGTACTTTTGATTGTGTTGTTGTATCTTAACCCACCATGGGAACTTTATTGTAATCAAACTATGTATCTTCACATTTTTGTAATATATGGTTTGTATTATTCCATGGGTTTAATCTCTCTGCAACATCATCATTCCTCAAGGTCTGGAAAGGTCAAAACCAAAGAACCAAACCGGATACCCTTGGAAGACAAATAGGCATCCTGCATTGCATACTAACATCATTTCTTTGTTTTGTAGGTTTTTGTTTTTGTTGTTTCTCACTTTGTTGTGATCCCAGGAAACATTGCTCGTAGAAGAGTGTTCCCCGTCAATAGAGTGCACCGGTATCCGACAAGAAACAACCTTCCAGGATTACAAATGGATCAGGTTCAACAAGACTTGACTGATGTGAGGACCCAAATGGCCAATGAAAGGACAGAGATGAGGGCCCAAATGAATAAATTTATGGTAGTGATGATTGGGTTGGCTCTGAGCCAGGAGAGAATGAGAGAGTTAGTCGAGCGGCAAACTCCCGAGGAAAACCATCCAGGTACAGGGGGTACCAGTAACAACGATCACGTACAGCCTCGCACTGATCCCCCGGAGTTTGGACCTCATCTGAACCCAGAAATCAATGCTATAAGAAACACCCAAGGTAATACTGGAGGGAGGGCCTTGCAGGAGGACCCTCAGGAAGAACATTTTACTGTGGTTGGGGCTGGAGACGAAGTTTATGATCGTCGGTTAGATGAAATAGCAGAAAATCTAAGGTCTCTTGAATCCCAAAACTCTCTGGGTTTTGATGTCATGGACATGGGATTAGTGGAGGGGGTTAGAATTCCTCATAAGTTCAAACCTCCCTGTTTTGAAAGATACGATGGCACATCTTGCCCACGTACCCATCTTCAGTCTTTCCTGGGGAGATTGAAAGCATACACCATGGATGAGAAACTGTGGATGTTTTACTTCGAGGATAGCTTGACAGGGGCATCCCGAGAGTGGTACTCTCACTTGACCAGGGCCATAGTAAGGAATTGGAAAGACTTGGCAGAAGCTTTCATTCGTCAATATCAGTATAATCTGGACATGGCCCCAAACAGAACCCTTCTGATGGCAATGTCACAATCTTCCTGAGAAAGCTTTAGAGAGTACGCCCAAAGGTGGAGGCAATTAGCTGCTGCCGTTCAGCCCCCGATGTTAGAAAGGGAGATGGCAGACATGTTTATGAACACTCTCCAGGGTACTTATATTGAAAGGTTGGCTGCATTTTCTTCCACCAACTTTGCAGACGTGGTTATAGCTGGAGAAAGAATTGAGAGCCTACTGAAGATGGGAAAGATTTCTAACAATAGCTCCAGTTCAAGCAGTGCAAGGAAGCCATTTGTAGGGCCCCGCAGATTTGGTGAAACAAATTCTGTACATATGGGAAGGGGGGACCCCAGTATCTGCCAAGATCAGTTGCCGCCGTCACTATTCCTACTCCACCTCCTCAGTACACTCAACAACCACAACATTTTCCTCAACAGCCATAGTTTCCTCAACAAAGATTCTACAACAACAATAACAACAACCAACAACAACATCCTTTCCAACAACGGCCATTTCAGATCAACAGGATGATTGACCATATTCCAATGTCATATGCCACATTGCTGCCAAAACTCCTAAAGCTCAATCTTGTCGAGTTAAGGACATTGGCTCCGCCAAATCCTCAGAACCTTCCAGAAATTACGACGTCAACACCAGGTGTGCTTTTCATTCTAATGCACCTGGTCACTCCACAGAAAAGTGCAGGGCTCTGCATATGAAGGTCCAGGATCTGGTAGATTCAAAGGCCCTGAATTTTGCACCACCTCCCAATGTCAAGAAGAATCCTATGCCCAACCATGGTGGGACAAGGATTAATGCAATAGAGGAAGGCTCAACCATAAGTTTGATTGAAGATATTGCAAGTATTCAGACACCTCTGGCAGAGGTTAAAGCTCAGCTTTTGAAATGCCAAGTGTTTCCAGGCTGTGAGGCCTGGATTGAATCTTGCAAGGTTTCCGAGAATGGGTGTGCAAGCTTGAGGAATGGCATCAATGGCTTGATTAAAGAAGGCATTCTGCAAATAACCACAACAGCTTCTACAACACCAACAACCCCTTTTTCAACAACAAATGATCCTCCTACAACTGCAAATACAATTGTTCCTACAGACTCGTCTACAAAATCAGCAACCATCTCTTCCATCACTTCAACAAACAACAGTTCCATCTCATCTACTTCTACAACTACAGCAACCACCAACAACGACGTCTCCATAGTTACCATCTATTATGACCCTGCAACGGTCCCGGATTCCAACAATTATCAACAACAATCTCAGCAACAGTTTCAACAACAATCAAGATTCAATCAATCACCACCAACATCCACCAGAAGTCCTGTCACCATTTTCTATGATCCACATACAATAACGGTTCCAACCTCTACCGTAGTTAGTCCAGTCACCGTCATGGTTCCAGGGCCTATTCCATATGATAAAGACAACGTTGTACCATGGCATTATGGTGCAAACCTTTACTGCAACAGAGAAAAAGTCCTTCTTGATTCTTCAATTCCTACTTCACAAGTGGATAATGTCGGGGGAGTCGGAGGCTTCACCCGAAGCGGACGCCTCTTCGCATCACAAGCTCCAAGAACTAATACTGAGGCAGAGGCCACTGCCAAAGCCAAAGGGAAAAGTGTGGCACCTGAAGAACCTGCACCAAAAGAGACTCATAAATCATCCTTTGATCAAGATGTGGATGAATTTATGAGAATAATCAAAAGAAGTGACTACAAGGTTGTGGATCAGCTCCACCAGACTCCTTCCAAGATCTCCATATTATCCTTGTTGTTGTGTACCGAAGCTCATCGAGTTGCACTACTTAAAGTCTTGCACGCAGCCTACGTGCCAGAGGAGATCACAATGAATCAGCTCGAGACAGTGGTGTCTAATGTTAATACTAGCCATGGGCTAGGTTTCACCAATGCTGACTTGACAACGGAAGGACGTCACCACAACAAAGCTTTACACATCACCCTGGAGTGTAAAGGGGTTGTGCTCTCGCATGTTCTTGTTGACATTGGGTCTTCACTCAATGTCTTTCCAAAGAAGGCTCTTGTCAAGCTCGAGTATGATGGAATAGCTCTCCGACCAAGAAATCTGGTGGTCAGGGCTTTTGATGGCTCCAAGAGGTCTGTTCTTGGAGAGGTGGAGCTGCCTGTGATAATCGGTCCGCAGGTCTTTCAAACTACTTTCTATGTGATGGACATTCAGCCGGCCTACAGTTGTTTATTGGGTCGACCATGGATTCACGCCGCTGGCGCAGTTACGTCGACCTTTCACCAGAAATTGAAATATGAGTGGGAAGGACAGATTATCACCATTTTTGGTGAAGAGGACATCTTTGTTAGCCATCTGGCTACGTATGAATATATCTAGATGGATGGTGAAATCCATGAAACCATGAGACAGGGGTTCGAAGCACTGAACGTCAATGAGGCGACGACTGAAGTATTTGCTGCATCCCAGGGGGATAGGATGGGTACTTCAATTGTCTCCTATCAACAAGCCCGGGAGGTTGTTGAAGATGGAAATGCCCAAGGCTGGGGCAAGCTACTGCCGGTGGAGAAGAAGGAGGAGATATTCGGTTTGGGTTACAAACCATGCCGACAAGATCAAGCAGAGGCTGCTAAAAACCCAAGTTCGTCACTAGGGGGATGCTCACCCCAGATGCTGTTAACAACGTGGAAGACGAGGCGGAAAGCAACCTCAACCTGGAGAGTTGGATACGTCCAAGGATCCCGGGTCACCAAGTCCTTAACTGGTCTTCCAAGGAAATTATAAGGGTTACTCCTGTAGAGTAATTATTATTTCCTTCCTTTTTTAGCATGCATCAAGTCCTACATCTTGCCCAAGGTGTCAGGACTCATTTTGTAATAGGGCCATATTGTAATTTTGTGCAAATGGATTATCAATGAATATCGGACATCTTTTGCAAACAATTCTCTCTTTCGCTCACTGTCTTTTCATTTTTTCACTTTTGTACAAAACAATAAAATGGCAATGTTTTCAAAATAATAACTTCATTTTCACTTTTTCTAAACAAGATTAAAATTGATCACTAAAACGAACAATTCTCAACCCTTGCAGAGATTACCCTCCAGATTGCACCGACAACAGCACTACTATGACCTTGTATGACTTCGAAAATCCAATTAATCAAGCTGATGAAGGGGTTGAAGAAGACTATGAGTTACCTGAAGAGTTAGCCAGGTTGTTGAGGCAAGAAGAGAATGTGATCACTCCTCATCAGGAGGAGGTTGAAACAGTTAATCTTTGTACCGAAGAGGATTTGAAAGAAGTGAAGATTGGGGCCAGCCTGCAAGCCTCAGTAAAGGAATAGCTTATTGACATGCTTCGAGAATACGTCGACGTCTTTGCTTGGTCCTATCAAGACATGCCAGGTCTAGATACGGATATTGTTATGCACAAGCTACATTTGAAAGAAGATTGCCTTCCCGTGAAGTAAAAACTACGCGGTACTCGCCCGGATATGGCCATGAAGATTAAGGAAGAGGTACAAAAACAGTGGGATGTCGGTTTCCTTGCTGTGACTAGTTACTCGCCGTGGGTTGCTAACATTATACCAGTGCCGAAGAAGGATGGCAAAGTACGGATGTGTGTGGATTACCGGGACCTGAACAGAGCTAGCCCAAAGGATGACTTCCCATTACCTCACATTGATGTATTGGTCGACAACACAGCTCAGTTCTCGGTGTTTTCTTTCATGGATGGTTTTTCTGGGTATAATCAGATCAAGATGTCACCCGAAGACATTGAGAAAACAACCTTCATCACACCTTGGGGCACATTTTGTTACAAGGTAATGCCTTTTGGACTGAAGAATGCCAGCGCAACTTATCAACGGGATATGGTAACATTATTCCACGACATGATCCACAAAGAAATTGAATGATATGTGGATGACATGATTGCCAAGTCCCTCACTGAGGAAGATCATATGGTAAATCTGCTGAAGTTGTTCAAGCGTCTGAGAAAGTATCAGCGGAAGCTAAACCCCAACAAATGCACATTTAGGGTACGTTCTGGTAATTATCGTAAGTGAAAGAGGGATTGAAGTTGATCCTGACAAAGTCAAAGCCATTCAGGAGATGCCTGCACCTAGGACTGAAAAAGAAGTTCGAGGGTTCTTAGGAAGATTGAATTACATATCACGGTTCATATCTCACCTCAGTGCAACCTGTGAGCCCCTGTTCAAATTGTTAAGAAAGGAACAAACGGTCAGGTGGAACGAATATTGTCAGAAGGCTTTTGACAAGATCAAGGAGTACCTGCAAGAACCTCCAATTCTCATGCCTCCGATTGAAGGAAGACCTCTGATAATGTATCTGACAGTATTAGAAGGGTCAATGGGGTGTGTGTTGGGCCAGCATGACGAGTCTGGTCAAAAAGAGTACGCAATATACTACCTAAGCAAAAAGTTTACCGATTGTGAACAACGTTATTCACTGCTCGAGAAAACTTGTTGAGCTTTAGCGTGGGCTGCTCGCCGACTGAGGCAATATATGTTGACTCACACTACCTTGTTGATCTCAAAAATGGACCCCGTCAAGTACATATTTGAGAAGCCAACACTTACCGGAAGGGTTGTAAGATGGCAGATTATCCTGACAGAGTATGACATTCAGTACACATCTCAAAAGGCCATCAAAGGCAGTGTACTGTCTGACTATCTGGATGAGCAACCCATTGATGATTACCAGCCCATGAGATTTGTCTTCCCTGATGAAGACATCATGTACTTAAAAGAAAAAGATTATGAAGAGTCTGTTCACACTGAAGGGCCTGACCCAGAAGAAGAGTGGACAATGATGTTTGATGGGCATGTCAATATGAATGGTCGTGGAGTTGGTGCAGTGCTCATTACACCTAAAGGAGTTCATATGCCTTTCTCGGAAAAACTCACCTTTTCCTGCACTAACAACGAAGCTGAATACGAAGTCTGTATCATAGGTCTTAAGGAAGCCATTGACCTCAGGATCAAGACTTTGAATGTATTTGGAGATTCAGCTTTGGTAATCAATCAGACCAACAACAAATGGTACACTCACCAAGAGCATCTAGTTCCATACCGTGACTATAAGAGGAGATTATTGACTTTCTTCACAACAGTCAAACTAGAGTATATCCCTCGAGACGAAAATCAGTTCGCAGATGCTCTAGCTACCATTTCCTTCATGGTCAAGGTTCAAACTGCAAATTATGTGCCTCGGATTTCGGTATCCAGACTAGACCGACCAGCATATGTTTTCTTTGTAGACATTGCTAAAGATGACAAGCTTGGTTCCATGACATAAAAAGCTTCTTAGAGGATCAAACATACCCACCTGGGGCATCATCCAATGATAAGAAGACATTAAGAAGGCTGGCCGATAGTTTCTTCCTTAATGCTGATGGTTCATTATACAAGCGAAACTTTGACATGGTGCTACTCAGATGTGTTGATAAGAAAGAAGCATACTTGCTGATGCATGAGGTGCATGAAGGATCTTTAGGTACCCATTCTAGAGGACATGCAATGGCCAAGAAATTATTAAGATCAGGTTACTATTGGATCACAATGGATGCAGACTGTTGTGCATATGCCAGAAAATGCCACAAATTCCAGATCTATGCAGACAAGTGTAAACACCCCAAATTTTCCCTCACTAAGTTCACACCATGTCTTGTGATCTTTCATATTTTCATTAGTTCAAGCATATCATGTCATATTGCATTTTTGTTCATCTGCATAGTTCAAGTTCATCTGCATCTAGGGTTTGTGATCTGAGTAATCCAAAGATCCATCTGAGCCACTCCAAAGGTATCCAATCATTTCAAGAGGGTCCAAGTATGTTCAATCATCATTTTATATCCCCTGAAGATCAATGAAGTAAAAAAATCACAAGAACTTGGAAAGCATGAAAGCTGAGCTAGGGTTTAACTGCACAGATGACCTGAAATTAGGGTTTTGGTTTTAGAGGCCATAACTCCAAATTGTTTGGTCATTCTTGTTTCTAATGGTCTCAATATTTTATAAGGATCATGTGTACCAAGTTTGATGAAGAAATTCATTGTGGAAGTCATCTGTTCACTTGGTAACTTCTTGAGAAAGTTAAAGCAAAATCAGGGCATCTGAGCCCCCCAACAATGGAACCAAAGTGGATTTTTCATCAAATTGAAGTTATATGATCTTTATTTGATCATTGAAGTGCTTAGAAGTTCATAAAATTGAAGAAAAGTGAGCTAAACCAAAAGTTGCCAAAAATGGAAATGACTTGTAATGTAAACTTTCCATTTTAGGAAAGTTTTTCAACCTCCTCTTTCTCAACCAAAAATGCTTCAAATGAAAAATTGTTGGTCATGAAAGTTGTAGATTGGATCATTCCCTTTTCAAAAAGTACAAGAAAAAGTTCTAATTCATTATGGAACTCAAGTTATGACTTGTCAAAGTTGGCAAAAATCACATAATTTTCAAGAATGCACCAAAGAGGGATTTTTGCAAAACCACTTGCCAAGTTATTTTGTGACTTCAAACACACTTCTAATCATCATAAAAACATTGTACATTGCATAAAAGTCAGAATTGCCCAAAGAATTGTATCATTCCATGCCTTGAACATCAAGAAATTACAAAAGGGCCAAACTTCATGAAATTTGCAAAATGACACATAAATTCCATCCACTTGCTGAATTGTCTCAAAATCATTTCCATGGACCTCCTTGATCCATGTTGCGCATGGACAAGACAAGAAGCCAGCTGCACCATTGCCCATACCTCAAGTACAAAACTTTTGACTTTTTGGCAAGAAGCCCATACCAATCAGCTGCAGCCACCACCCACTCTCTGGCCTATCACAACATGTTATGTGGATCAAACCCAAGCCATAACACACAACATTGCAGCCTAACACTTCAACATTCTCAAGTTCTCAAAAATCACTCCAACTTACAAAAGCCTTCGAATCTCTCAGCTCACATACCCAATCTTCAAACTTCTTTCACCATTCATCTTAGAATCATCAACTGAACACAAAGAAACCATCAAACAAACCTCAAAGTACCTTTAACCTGAAACACGATTCTTGGCCAGTTGAAGTGAAATATCACAAACTAGCCAATTTAAACTCCATTCAAGCTTCTCAATAGCATCAGGGTGATTATTGGATGTGATTTGCACAAAGGAAGAGGTCATAAAGCTCAAGTTTGGAAAGCTTCATCTCAAGTAGTCATCTCAAATCATTTTTCCAGAACTCCTATTTTAAGTTCCAATGTGAAAGAGCATGCTTCACTGATCATTCTGTGCTTTGTATTTTTGAAAATGGTCAAGAAATGAGTTTGTATGCATGATCTGAAAGTTTCACCATTTTAAATTTTCTCTTCGAATCTTGTTGTTCAGCCATGATAAATTTGATTTGAGTATGGATTTGAGTTTAGGAGGATGAGAGGAACTGATCTGGAGCTTTAGAGCTCCAGAAACGACCTAGGGAGAGGTTTTGAGATTTTCAGGGGAAAAGGCTGCTGGAGAAGACGACCGGAGCTCTTCTCCGGTGGCCTGAAAGTGATTAGCTGGCTAATTAGGGTTAGGGCAGTGTTTAAATCTGGGCCGTCTGAACTTTAGTTCCCGCGTGAGCTGGAGGGTGGAGATTAGTTCATTAGTTATAATTCTGGATTATTTAATTAATTAATTAGGTTTAACTGGATTTGAATACTGACCATTGGATGTGGCGCGCAGTCAACCTTAGAATCCCCAGTTTCAATCTAAACCATTGGATACGCATACTTCTGTTTTATTTAATTTTTATTTTATTTTTTCTTATTTATTTTGCATCAATTTATTAAAATAGCTAGAAAATCCCAAAAAATATTTTATTCTGCATTTTCATTTTAAATAATTTTCTTAACCCAAAAATATTTTTATTTTTATTTTTTGCATTAAAAAATCATTTTTAAAACATTTAAATGTTTATTTTAATTAGTTAATGGAGATTAATTAATTAAAATATCATTTAGGTTTCTAAAAATTCCAAAAAAAATCACATTGCATCTTATGACATTTAGAAACACTCTCAAACCATTCATACAAATTTCTTTTTGGTTTTGATCCAACTTTAACATTTTTCTTGAATTTAGGGTTCATAAAAATCCTTTTTTTTGAACCCTAACTTCAAAAATTCATTTCTGCCCAACCATGAAGGGTTTGGCATTGGTTCTTTTTGCATTGTTCTTCATATAGCATGTAGTGCCTAGCATATTTTTGTCACAAATTTACCTTGCATTTTCCATTTGATTTGCATTTTCCCTCTTAAGGTACCCAAAAACCCTAGTTTATTTAGAAAAATCACAACTTTCTTTAGGTTAAGAATTAGACCTTCTCTTTTGGGGTGTGATATCATATGGGGTTAGGATTCCTTTGAGTTCATTTTCAATTTTTTATCTAATGATGTGCTTCTATTTTTGACTTTTGCATCTCATGTTGCATGAAAACCCTAATTTCTCATGTTCATTCACATACATCTTGCATATGCATTCATCCATGAACTTGCCATGACATTTCATGCATTCACATGACTTCTAAGACATCATAGGACACATTAGACTCATGCTTGATCATTTCTTCATCCATTTTCCATGTTATGCATTCATTACATTTCATGAACATTCATGTGCTTTCATGCTTCTTACATGCTTCATTTGCATTCTCATCCCTTGTATGATCATCCATTTCACTCGACATACATTTGCATCATCTCATAGCATCATTTACATCATTGATATGCTTCTGGTTTTGGTTTGCATTCTTGCATACATCTCATTTTCATTTCATCTCATTTCTTTATGCTAACTTTTTAGGTGGTAAGTACTTTGAGAAGTGAATTTGCCTTCACTTCTCACTTATTTTATCATCTCTCTTATGCATTCATTGCTGCTTTTGCATTTTGCTTCTTAAGTGAAGTAAGTTAGCTTGTTTCTTCTGCTTCTCCTCATTTCATCTGCTTCTTCCTTTGTGGCTATTCTTGAAGATCTCTTGTAGGCCTCATAAACCCTAGGAACACCCAAGCATGATAACACTTAGGGTTTTTATTAGTCCCTCATTAGTTTTACCTTTGTGTCATCTTTTGTGTCTCTCCTCTCATCTCATAATCAGAGACTAAACCTTTAAGGTTTTAAGGCTTTGTGATTAAGATTATGCTTGCATCCTTCTCTTAGGATGGAGTGTATAACTTTAATCCTAAGTGTTAAACCTTTAATGTGTTTAAATCTCTTAATCAATCCATCTAATAATCACTAAGACAATAGCTTGTAACTTGGGCCTTGCAATAAGGTTCTAATTTTTCCTTAATTGATTAAGAAGGACTAACCCTAGTGTTAATAGACAAGTCCCCCTCAAGTTGTCTTACAAACCATAAAATTCACTTCTTAATCTTACCATTAACTAAAATCCACTTTAATAAAGGCTTTGTTTTGGCATGAGGTTAATCCCTAATCATGGATTAAGTTGAGGTATCTTCCTCAGCTTAAATGTTCTCATCTATTATCCTTCTATTAGGATGGTGTAATGGGTCCATTAAATCCTTGATTATGGCTTAAACTCATTACTTAACACTAAACGAAATACCAAAAACATCTAAATAATCACAAGTAGGTTAATGATCTTAATCCTACATCATGGTAATTAAGTTTGAGGTGCTTACCTCATACTTAAGGTATTCTCATTACCCCTAATCAGAGGGAGGATGTGATGAGTTTACTAACCCTTGGTTTAGGCTTAAGCTCATTAACTTATGACAAACACAAAAAATCAATAAAAGATTGAAATCATCAAAAACAAACAATAATCGTCTCCTCCGGGATTCTTTTCTCACCATCTTCACTCACAACGAGAACTCGCTTCTTCCGTCTAATGCAAGACAGTTATACACTTGAGCATAGACAAGCAAGCAGTTCACAAGTCAATTTATCTTCCAGTCTCTTTGAGTCGAACTACAGTGTTCTGACTTCCTCATTGCACGAGAGGATAAGTAGGCATAACTTAACTTTTATCGAACAAAAGTCTCTGTCTCTTTCCCCCTCTTCCATTATTATCCTTAAAGCCTCATTCCTGAGCACCTCACTTCATTTTCTTGCACTGACACTTGTATATTCTTTTCCAGCTTTTGCACACAGATAACACATACACTACCCCTTTAATCATAAACTTTCAAGCGTGGATCCCGTCGAGTACGACGGACAATCTGGGTGCTAATACCTTCCCAGGTTGTAACCAACCCCCTTTCTCAATTTCTCTGGTTCGCGACCGTCTTATCCATTTCTTTCCTAGGATTATGCAGCATTACCTTTCCTTCGGGAGCGACAACAAGGTGCATGTGCCTCCAAATCCTTTGAACGTGATGTCTTCACCTTGGCCCTTTGCCATGTGGGGCATTGTCATGATTGGAAAGATTGAACCAAATACTTCAAATGGCCACAGATTCATCTTGGTAGCCATTGATTACTTCACCAAGTGGGTTGAAGCAGCTTCGTATGCAAACGTCACCAGGCAAGTGGTAGCCAGATTTCTGAAAAGAGACATCATCTGTCGATATGGAGTTCCCGAGCGAATCATTACTGATAATGGTTCCAATTTGAACAACAAAATGATGGTAGAACTATGCCGGGACTTCAAAATCCAGCATCACAACTCTTCTCCTTACAGGCCAAGGATGAATGACGTTGTTGATGCAGCTAACAAAAACATCAAGAAGATTGTGCAGAAGATGGTTGTTAATTACAAAGACTGGAATGAGATGCTACCATTTTCCTTGCATGGGTATCGAACCTCAATCAGAACATCTACTGGGGCAACGCCTTATCAGCTTATGTATGGTATGGAGGCAGTCCTACCTGTTGAAGTTGAGCTACCCTCCTTACGGGTAATGATGGATGTAAAGCTGGACGAAGCAGAATGGGTCCGGTCTCGGTATAATCAACTGAATCTGATCGAAGAGAAGAGATTAGCTGCTATCTGTCATGGGCAGTTATATCAGAAAAGGATAAAGAAATCCTTCGATCAGAAAGTCAGGCTTAGGGAATACCAAGTAGGAGATCTTGTGCTGAAAAGACTCATTCCTCCTCATACAGACCACAGGGGAAAATGGACTCCAAATTATGATGGTCCATTCATAGTAAAAAAGGTTTTCTCTGGTGGAGCACTGATGCTCACTACTATGGATGGCGAGGATTTCTTGTCCCCTGTGAATTCAGATGCAGTTAAAAAATACTTCGCATAAAATGACCCTCTGGACATAAAAACAAAATGTAAGTCCAGGAAAAAATAGGGCATCCCGGCGAGTCAAAAACAGAATAAAAGACTCGGGCAAAAATAAGGGAAAATTGAAAAAATGTACACCCGCTGAGTTGAAAAGCCACATTGGACAGCTCAGGCAAAAATGGGTATCCCGGTGGATTGAAAACCCGAAAGGGCGATCCACGCAAAATAATGGAATAAGCGAACAACTGCATTTTGAATTCGTCTGTATCACTCACCACACGGCAAGCCTCGAAAGGATAAAGCATCATGTCAGAATCAACCTTCTTCAGAAAGTAATATCCCCAACATGCTACTTCCCAAAGCGGGATCTCCCGAGCAATATCTGAAATGCTTTTCGCCAGCGGAGTTGCCAAAGCCTCCTCATCCTCAGCACAAGTCTACTCAACAGGAGCATCCCCAACCGAGAGCCCCACCAGAGTGCCAGATCTCTCATCCTCAGTAAGGTTGAAAGAACTATCTCCCCACAGAGTTTCCATCCTCTCCCCAGAAGAGCAATGCCTGAAACTCTTACCCAACAAAGTGACGAAAGTTTCCTTCTCCCTGTAACACGGTGGGAGAACTGACTTTAGTTATGTTGCGGATAGCAAGAGTCGCCACCGACTTTTATTTTATCCAAAGGAAAGGCATAAAAGAATAGGAAAGTCCTTTTAAAAGATTTTTGGGTCCGGGGGGTAGGTTATGTAAAGGGAAGGTGTTAGCACCCTTTACATCCATGGTTATCCATGGGCTCTTAGTTACTTAGCTCACTTTAAAATGTTTTTGAAATGTGAAGTGTGTGAATAGAAATTTTCTTAAGTGTTTATAATGATCCATGTACGGATGCGTATAAACCTTTGTTTTGAAAATTGTTTGAAGTGTGAAGTGTTTGAAATTGTTTTGAAGAGTGAGCAAGTATCTAAGAGGAACCTACCCTAAGTTTAAGTCTTTTCTGTTCTTGAATCCTTTAAATGGTAAGACTATCCCTATTATTAAGGAATAGGTATTCATTACCTTGGATGTGAGGGACAAGTGAAGGGTCATCTGTTATTTAGGCAACTGTAGGGTGTATAAGCAATTTTGAAGGGACTATCATCTTTATTCGAAAGGGACAAGATCATTACGAAGGCAACACTCGAAAGGGATTTGATCTTTTATTTGTTAAGGGACTAGATGATGTGAAATTGAGGGACTTTGCTTTATACACCCTACTTGACCTTTTGATTAGGCAACATGAGAGGTATCCCTAAGGAAGTGAGATGGCGATCAAAGATCGACTTACGTGTGTGAGTGTACCATTTTAAGTATTTATCTTGAGATTAAATGACCTAATTCCAATTTTTAAATACAAACATGTTTTTGCACTCCCTATTTACTAACCATAGCATAAAATATGAACAATAAACATTATTACTAAATATTACACCAAGGAACAATTACATAATAATAATAGAAACAAATTAAATATAATAAGCAAAAATAACAAATAATAATAATAATTGGGTTAGTAAAATAATAATGATAATAATAAATCACAATGGGGTTAGTAATAGTGAAATAAATATAAAAAAATAAACATAGTTAATAATATAAGCAAAAAATATTAAAAGATTAATGAACAATTATTTTTTAAGATTTAGAATAAAATATAAACAATTATACTAATTATTATGAAATTTTAAGTTATATACAAATTATAAAAATTAAATTAATTTTAAACATATTATGAAAATAAAATTATAATTACAAAAATTAAATTAACAATTTTTAACTATTTTTAAACATATAATAAAAATTATTTACATACAAAATTGAATTATAAACAATTTAAAGAAATATTTGAATATTATGAAAATAGGGTTAATTATAATTATATTTACAAAATTTAATTATATTAAATAAAATATATACATGATTAAATAAAATATGATCATACTATTATATTTACAAAATTATTTTAACAAGTTTTAATTATTTTTAAGCTTATATTGAAAATTATTTATATAAGAATTAAGTTATAAACAAATTATATAATATACATATATGATTAAATGATAAATTAAAAAATTAAAAATTAAATGTCACATAGAAGAAAATTAGGTTTTTTTATGAAAATATTTTTTAGGGTTTATTAAGTTAAAGTTTTAATTAAAATTAACAATATTAATAAACAATCAAAACAAATAATGAAAAAAAAACTTACCTTGGCTGGGAATTGAACCCAGCCCCTTTGCTTTCAAGAATTCCAGCCAGCAAGACTCTCCACTGGGCCAGCGCGCGCAGGTGCTAAAGAGAGAGGTCCAATTGGTTTTGTTGTTGGTTCCTGGAAAATCATGAGAAAATAAACAAAACAAAAGGCCTGGGGGGGGGATCGAACCCAGGACCTTTACATTGCACACAAACGCACTTACCATTCTAGCCGGGAGGGCGCTTCTGTTAGTATAGTGACTACAATACATAATATATTAAGTTTAGTAATTGTCCTGAAAAAATAAGAAAAATTGTGAAAAGCCAGGATTCGAACCCAGGCCTGCAAGCAACATACACACACACTTTACCACTGGGACACACGCTTGTGTGTGATACAAAACAGAAACAAATACATTATAATATATCATAACAATTCAAATTTAAAAAACGCGCGCAGCTAACTTCATCTTCTTCCTTGAATTCGTAGGTTTTCCTGCGAAATTAATTGGGAAAATTCCTGCGAATTTTCATGCGTTTTAAACCTGCATTTTTCAAACCACACACAACCAGTACAGTTTTATCAAATTAAGGACATCCTTAAACTCCTTGTGACCTGTACAATTCAATTATGCCATCAAAATTCATTTATATTATGTAAATCGAAGAACCCTAATTTGAAGCTTTAAACCCTAAGTATGGTGTTTTCATGATTCGACCATGATTCTTCACCAAACTATCCAGAAACCATCTATAGTC
This sequence comes from Lathyrus aphaca, assembly GCA_963966055.1. Classification (NCBI taxonomy): domain Eukaryota; kingdom Viridiplantae; phylum Streptophyta; class Magnoliopsida; order Fabales; family Fabaceae; genus Lathyrus; species Lathyrus aphaca. The sequence goes on along the minus strand of OZ014520.1, from coordinate 226,915,685 downwards.
AACAACAAACATCAATACATCTTTAAAATTCATTATAAACAAGTAAATATGATGAATCGAAAAAAAATATATGAAGAACATGTATGGTTCGGTTCATGCATTATAGGGTGTCTTGGATGCAAATGAGTATTGGTACGTGATCAGTGAAGTCCAATGATCATTCTCATGTCCTTAAAATACCTTAACAAGTCTTGCAATGTGAAAACCGAATTTGACTTTTTGTGAGGTTTTTGAAAATATGAACTTACTCTTGGAGTCAGATTTTTCGTGTGCAATAAGTAGGGTTGTGTTATGTACTTATAGTGTAATGATTTTAGGTCAAAACAATTGATGGTTGTGTGAAGAAATTGATTGAAAAAGATTGAAAAAGATCAAGCTTTAAACTTCAAATATTTGAGAATTAAGCCTTTCTATTTCAAGCCAATCACCATGATTCTCATACCATTTTGATCCAAATCACTTTAATGAATTTCTAGAAACAAAATCCCATTTAAATATTTGACTTTTCTATTTTATTTTAATTTAAAATGATTTAAAATGAATAAAATCAAAATAAATAAAATAAAATAATAAAAAAATCTGAATATTTGATGGTTGGGTCGTGCATGAGGTATTGGTATGGATTGGGTCATCATATGGCAAGCCCATTTAGAAAAAATTGGTTTTAAACCTCCATTTTCTTCATAAACCAACCAAAAATTTCCCAACTTTGCAAGGGCACAAATCCTTCAATTTTAATGCTATGAGGGTGTTCTTGGACATTTTGGATAGCTTGAAGAGTCCTCTAACCAACCCCACTGGTTTCATGTACATATCATTTACCATTCTCAAGTTATGCCCTTTTGAAGTTGTTGACTTTTTGTTGACTTTCAAAAGGACCTATAATGTCTTGGCTCATACCTTCCAAATGAAGCATTTTTGGGCTTGGCTTGTGAGACACAAAGTTGTAGAGAATTCAATTTCCTTCAAAATTAGCTTTGGATGGAAACTTGGTGATGAAGCATGTGAAAGTTATGGCTGGTCAAAGTTCAGTTGACTTTTCCTAAGGAAACCCTAATTTAGAAACCTCTAATTCTTGATGATCTGAAACCTCCTTGATGAATCATGATCAACCCTTGATCAAATGATGAATTTTACTTCATATACTTGATGTTGGCAAAAAATCATGAAGTTTGACTTTGGTTTGACCACAGTTGACCTCAGTTTGACTTTTTAACTGCTTTGACTGATTTTGACTTATTTGATCATCTGACTGAGCAAACCTTTGAGAAAAGTCTTGAAACTTGTCATGGGGGTTCTTAAACACATATAAGATATTATGAAGCTCACTTGAAGTCTTGGAAGTCCATTTAACCTGATTAAAGTCAAAACCCTAGTTTTTGATGCACTGCTTAGGAGGATGCATTGTCTGAGGGAATTGTCAAACTTTCTGACTATTTGTGAACATTGTGAACCTTGTGAACCTCATAAGATGTCTTGTGAACCTCATGGGAGGTCTTGTGAGACTTGTGAACCTTGTGAACCTCATAAAGTGTCTTGTAAACTTCATGAACCTCATGAAAGGTCTTGTAAGTATTGTGAATCTTGTGAACCTTGTGGACCTTCTTAGCACACAAAGTCTTGTATTGTGAGGGAAAATTTTGGGGTGCAACAGCTGCCCCTGTTCAATTTTCTGAAACCTGAGGGGTTAGATTGGTATATGTGCCAGTCGTAACTTGGAAGGTTGAAGGGGATTGAACACAAAAGCCCAAAAATTTGCACTCACCGGTGCGAAGAATGATACTGATGACTAATTGAATATGCTTGAGTGGGCTTAAAGATGCCACTTGGAGAAAGGTTTTTCAGGTACATTTCTTGGAGGATAAAGCAGTCCAAAATATGAAGGTATAATGATAGCTTTCAGGAAGATAAACAACGTCCTGAGGAATGATATGCTTTCAGAAGGATAAACAACGTTCTGAGGTAATAATATGCTTTCAGGAGGATAAACAACGCCCTGAGGAAATGATATGCTTTCAGAAGGATAAACAACGTTCTGAGGTGATAATATGCTTTCAGGAGGATAACAACGTCCTGAGGGAATGATGTAACCTTTGGGAAGATAAACAACGGCCCAAGGTAATGATATGCTTTCAGGAGGATAAACAACGTCCTGAGGAAGTGGTAACCTTTGGGAAGATAAACAACGGCCCAAGGTAATAATATGCTTTCAGGAGGATAAACAACGTCCCGAGGTAGTGATGATAGCTTTCAGGAAGATAAACAACGTCCCAAGGAGATAATATGCTTTCAGGAGGATAAACAACGTCCTGAGGAGATAACTTTTGGGAAGATAAACAACGGCCCAATAGTTACAAGTTGTTAATGAGGTCTGTCTGCTGGAGAATTAATCTGAAAAACAAGATTATAACATTCTGTATGATAATATTAGTTTATGCATTATGTATGCATGTATAATATGATGCACTTAAATAATGTATTATGTATCTAGGTATATGTATGATATGATGTATGTATGCATCATGCAGCCTGAAGCATCTGGATATCTTTGTATAACAACTGCTGGCCAAGGAAAATAAATCCCGATTCGTCGCTGAAGAATATGAGGAACTCGTTCCCGTCTTGTTTGATAGTAGGGTATTCATAACCTACCATCTGCTGGGGATAGTAAGGTATACATAACCTTCCGTCTGCTGGAGATAGTAAGGTATACATAACCTCCCGTCTTCGTTCGTCGTACTCTTATTGGAAAGTAAATTCCCGAATATCCGTATAAGGATAAAAGAGATGGATATAAATTCCAAGGGAGATGTGACTTGAAGTACTTATGAAGATGGATTTGCCCTACTGGGGATTTGTAACTGTCTTGTAGGGATGAACCGGTGAAGCTTCGTTGGAATCCTTCCCTCGTTCGTCCTTAGTAAATACTATTACTGCATTTTCATGCATTTCTGGTAAACATCAATCATATTAAGCATACATGAATTTCTGGTAAACATCAATCATATTCAAAAGCATACATACATTCAAACACAACCAATGGACGTTTCGCTTATGTAAATAGGGTAAAAGTAAATCTGAATTCAAAGATGGAATTTTATTTATATCAAAAAGTGACCCATACATGGGTAAGTTTGTACAAGGATACATAAATCCTAGTAAGAGGACTTTGTCATAAAGTTTTTACAAAACAAGGAGAATCAGCTATGTGGGAAATAATCCTATTGAGTTTCAATTCTACTATTGCCATTATCTTCAAGTATCTCATCTTCTGCTGTTGAGACGGAAACGATTGGATTGAGCTTTATCTGTTCGAGCTTGATTAAGTAGCACAACTGGTTGCAGTTTCATGGGTGATCCAAACGAGACATAGTCATACGCTTTAATCCCTAACTTTTTCCTGGATTTCCCTTTCAGGTTTTCAATCCACCGGGATACCCTTTTTTGCCCAAGCCGCCTTTTCAGGTTTTCGACTTGCCGGGTGTACATCTTTCTATATATATCCCTAATTTTTGCCCAAACCCTTTTGGTTTGCCGGGATGCCCTTATTTTTGCCTAGGCCAGTCAACCTAGCGGGTCTCTTTTTATGTGTAGTATTTTTTAACTATGTCTGCATTTACAGGCTGCGGGAAGTCTTCACCATCCATAGTAGTAAGTATCATGGCACCTCTTGAGAATACTGTCTTGACTACAAATGGTCCTTCATATGTCGGAGTCCATTTGCCTCTAGGATCACCCTGTGGTAATATGATACACTTGATTACCAAGTCACCAACCTGATATACCTTTGGCTTAACCTTCTTGTTAAAAGCTTTGATCATTCGTTTCTGGTACATCTGGCCATGACAAACTGCTGCTAATCTCTTCTCATCAATCAAATTTATCTGGTCAAGTCGAGTCTGAATCCATTCATCTTTATCCAAGCATGCATCCTTCATAATTCTTAAGGAGGGAATCTGAACTTCAATGGGCAGAACTGCTTCCATACCATAGACTAAGGAGAATGGGGTTGCCCCTGTTGAAGTACGTATTGTAGTACGATAACCATGAAGAGCAAATGGTAACATCTCATGCCAATCCTTGTAAGTAACAGTCATCTTCTGTATAATCTTCTTAATGTTCTTATTAGCAGCTTCAACTGCCCCATTCATCTTTGGACGATACGAAGAAGAGTTGTGATGCTTAATCTTGAACTGCGTGCAGAGATCAGTAATCATAGTGTTGTTCAGATTAGAGCCATTATCAGTAATAATCCTTTCAGGGATGCCATACCTACATATGAGATTATTTTTAATGAATCGAGCTACCACATTCTTGGTAACAGATGCAAATGAAGCTGCCTCTACCCACTTGGTGAAATAATCAATAGCAACCAGGATGAAACGATGCCCATTAGAAGCAGTAGGTTTGATCTCACCAATCATATCAATGCCCCACATGGAAAAGGGCCAAGGAGCAGTCAACACATTCAATGGTGATGGAGGTATATGGACTTTATCAGCATAAATTTGACACTTGTGACATGTTCTGGAGTGTTGATAGCAATCAGCTTCCATGGTAGACCAATAGTAACCTGCTCTCAATATCTTCTTTGCCATAGTGTGACCATTAGAATGAGTGCCAAAGATCCCATCATGCATATCTTCCATAATCTAAGTTGCTTCCTTCTTATCCACACAACGAAGCAAAGTTGAATCATGATTGCGCTTGTACAAAATCCCATTACTCAAAAAGAACTTAGCAGAAAACCTTCTCAGAAACTTCCTATCTTTGACAGATGCCCCTTCAGGGAACTCCTGAGCTTCAAGATATCTTTTCACTTCATATAACCAAGGCTTCTCTTCTTCCCCTTCTGTGTCAATCTCATTGCAATATGCAGGTTTTTCAAATCTATCAATAGTAATCTTGGGAGCTTCATCATCCCAACTGATCTCAAACATAGATGCCATGGTGGCCAAAGCATCTGCCAACTGATTCTCTCTTCGTGGAATATGTCCAAAGGTAATCTCTTTAAAATTTGGGATCAAAGATAACACATGCTCTCTGTAAGGAATGAGGTTATCATGCTTGGTATCCCAATCTCTTTTAATTTGACTAACTACCAGGGCTGAATCTCCATACACATCAAGGAACTGTATCTTCATGTCAATAGCAGCTTTAATACCCAGGATACATGCCTCATACTCAGCCATGTTATTGGTACAATAGAAACAAAGTCTGGCAGTAATCGGGGTATGACAACCTTCAGGGGAACTGATCACAACACAAACACCATTACCAAGTGCATTAGAGGCACCATCAAAAACCATAGTCCATCGGGATCCTTGTTCAGGTCCGTCATATTGTCCAGGTTCTTTGGTAATAATCATAATGTCTTCATCAGGGAACTCAAAACTCATTGACTGGTAATCATCTACTGCTTGGTGAGCCAAATGATCAGCCACAACACTTCCTTTAATAGCCTTCTGAGTAGTATACTGTATGTCATATTCTGTCAAGATCATTTGCCATCTTGCTATTCTTCCGGAGAGAGCATGTTTCTCAAATATGTACTTGATTGGATCCATCTTCGAAATCAACAAGGTAGTATGGGTCAACATATACTATCTTAGTCGGCGAGCAGCCCATGCCAAAGCGCAGCAAGTTTTCTCGAGCAGTGAGTATCTTGTTTCACAGTCGGTAAACTTTTTGCTAAGGTAGTATATTGCCTGCTCTTTTCGACCAGACTCGTCATGTTGCCCCAACACACACCCCATTGAGTTGTCTAACACTGTTAAGTACATAATCAAGGGTCTTCCGTCAACTGGTGGTATCAAAATTGGTGGTTCCAGCAGATATCTCTTGATTTCATCGAAGGCAGTTTGGCACTCATCATTCCATTCCATCACCTGGTCTTTCTTTAACAACTTGAAGATTGGCTCGCATATGGCAGTTAATTGGGAAATAAATCTTGCAATGTAATTCAATCGTCCCAAGAAACCTCTAACTTCCTTTTCAGTACGGGGAGCTAGCATCTCTCGTATAGCTTTCACTTTTGCAGGATCCACTTCAATACCTTTTCCACTGACTATGAAACCCAGGAGTTTACCAGACCTAACTCCAAAAGTACACTTGTTTGGGTTCAATCTCAACTTGTATTTCTTCAACCTCTCAAACAACTTATGCAAATGATCAAGATGTTGCTCTTCATTCTGGGACCTGGCTATCATATCATCCACATATACCTCTATCTCATGATGAATCATATCATGAAACAAAGCCACCATAGCACGCTGATATGTTGCCCCTGCATTCTTCAAACCAAATGGCATCACCTTATAGCAAAAAGTGACCCACTGTGTAACAAATGTTGTCTTCTCCATATCTTTAGGTGCCATCTTGATCTGATTGTAACCAGAGAAACCATCCATAAAAGAGAATACCTTATGCTGAGCAGTGTTGTCTACCAGAACATCAATATGAGGAAGTGGAAAGTCATCTTTGGGGCTGGCCTTGTTCAAATCCCTGTAGTCTACACACATACGTACCTTACCATATTTCTTAGGTACCGGTACCACATTTGCAACCCACTGAGGATAAGAGGTCACAGCTAAGAACCCTGCATCAAACTGTTTCATTACCTCTGCTTTAATCTTCTCTGACATTTCAGGATGCATGCGACGAACCTTCTGCTTCTTTGGACGACAATCTTCTTTTACTGGTAGACGGTGAACCACAATGTCTGTATCCAACCCTGGCATATCTTCGTAGGACCAAGCAAAGATCTCCACATAGTCATGTAGCATCTGAATCAACCTGTTCTTGACACTGTCCTCTAATTCAGCCCCTATCTTGACTTCTTTCCTGTTTTCTTCAGTTCCCAGATTCACAACTTCGACTGGCTCTTCATGTGGCTGTATAGCTTTCTCTTCTTGTTGTAACAACCTAGCAAGCTCTACAAGTACTTCACAATCGTCCTCATTTCCGTCTTCAGCCTGATAGATCGGATTCTCGAAATTATATTTGGCAATAGTAGAACTGTTATCAACAGGATCCAGAGTGGATAAGGATCTGCATTTTAATGATGTGGGTGTGTGTAAGAACACATAGCTGATAAAACAAAATAAAAGAAAAGAAAGACGAGGAACACAATATTTACGAAAACGAAACGTCCACTGATTTTTATTGAATGAAGTATGCAAATGAAATGACATCCCATAACAAGCATACCATTGTGCCCCGGGTAAGGCACAAGGCTTGAAAGTTTAATTGTTCAAGAAATTACAAACTTAAAAGGTAACAACACAGTAATAGTATTTACTCCTGACTAAAGGAGATAGGAATAACATCTTCAGCTTTCCAATTATTGAGTCCAGCACCCACAGTAGGAAAAATCCAAGCATCCAAGTTGTAGTCTTCATCATAGTCACCCACAACATTGATCTGGTTCTTCATAACCCCTTGATTGGTGATACGAATAGCACGAGCACGACGAACAGCCTTCTGGGACTCTGTAGTGAAACCCAAACCAAATTTGTTAGACTTGTATGGAATATCAGGAAGCTGACCCCAAATAGTACAACCACCTTCATCCACCACAGCTCTAGCATCTTTAAGGGAGGCCATTGTAGGAGGTACTCTGGTAACCACAGGAACTTTCTTGACAACCGGAGGAGCTTCATAATCATTAACAATCCAAGGAACCACTTCACATGTCTGACACGGAGTTTCAACATATTCACCTTCCACTTCAAGATACTTGAAGGTGTTCACATGGCTAACAACATATCCTTCTTCTCCATAAATAGTAACAACTTTTCCTTCCACCGGATACCTCATCTTCTGATGTAATATAGAGGTTACAGCACCTTCCCCATGGATCCAGGGACGGCCAAGCAAACAAGAGTACGAAGGACGAATATCCATCACATAAAATGTAGCATTAAAAACCTGAGAACCAACTTTGATTGGGAGATCAATTTCTCCATGCACCACTCTTCTCGAACCATCAAAAGCCTTCACCATTATGTTACTGGGCTTCAGCACAACATCTTCAGGACTCAGCTTATTTAGGACTTCTTTGGGCAACACATTCAGAGAGGAACCATTGTCTATCAATACATGTGACAGGGTAGTGCCCCTACATTCAATTGAGATATGCAGGGCCCTGTTATGATCCCTCTTGGCAGGAGTCAAATCAGCATCAGAGAAACCTAACCCATTATCATAGGTCAAGTGGGCCACACAATTTTCAAATTGGTCAACAGAAATTTCATTGGGTACATGGGCAGTCTTCAGAAACTTGATCAAGGCCTTAGCATGAGCCTCTGAACACAATAATAAAGACAACATAGAAATCTTGGAGGGAGTATGCCCTAACTGATCAATAATGTCATAATCACTCTTGCGAATGATTTTCAATACTTCATCCATCTGCTTAGAGAGATCATCAGCAGCTGGCCCATCAGTTGGTATAGGTTCAATAACAGGACCTTTGCCCCGAGCATTAGTGGTGGAGGTAGCAGCTGGAGTAGCTGCATTCTTGGAAGTAACTGGAGGAGAGAAGACTCTTCCGCTTCGTGTGATCTTACTAGATCCAGCAATATTATCAACATCAACAGGTATATCAGCTAAGGGTTCCTGCTTAACACCATGGATATAAACATCAGACCCATAATGCCAAGGCACAACTTTATCAGACGTATACGGAATAGGACCAAGAGTGGTAATGACCATAGGAGCCACTCTAGCTTCAGCAACAATCTTCACAGGGCCTTCAGCAGTAATCTTAATTGGACCCTTATGAGTGATTTTAACAGGACCTTTGGAAGTGATCCTTACCGGTACTTTATCAACCATATCCACCTCTTCAATCTTCTTACCTTTAGTAATATGATCCACCATACTCTCTACAGAAGATGGAGTCCTCTCAAACACTATGGTGTATTTATCCATGAGACGTTGAATTCCATCTCTCAATCTCCAGCAACTATCCGGCTTATAGGTACAATACAGACAATCTTCACGACAACCTGGAAAGAACCCAGCTTGTACTAGTTTCTTTTTAATGACAGACAATGGTGTGGTCAACTCTGCAACTGAATAAATATGTGAATCTTCATCAATTGCATTGACAGTCTTCTCATGATTTGGCATGGGAGCAGTAATCACATTTGGAGTACCCGGAGGGTCAAACTCAATCTCTCTCTAGCCTCAATCATATCTTGAATTTTGTTCTTCAAGACCCAGCAACTATTAGTATCATGTCCCTGACAGTTCGAATGATATGCACATCGTGCATTGGGATTGTACCTGGGAGAGGTAACATTGGGATTCTGAGGAGCCTCTTTCAGAGTGATAAGTTCAGCCTTCAACAAGTGTTGCAATGCTTGAGCCATTGACATGTTGATCTTTGTGAACTGCCTTCTAGCCCTCTGTTGGTTGCCCTGTGGCTGCTCTGTTGTTGCAGGAGTTGGATTGGAGATATGAACTGCACTAACAGACTGATGCCTTCTACTACGATCAGGTTGACCATAGAAAACATTTAATTCTTTCTTTCCACTGGGAGGCTTCTTTGCAGCACCTGATGAAGAAGTACCCACTTGAATCTTGCCACTCTTTATACCATTTTCCACGCGCTCTCCTGTCATTATCAACTCAGTGAAGCCAGATGATGAGCTTCCAATGAGATGACTGTAAAAAGGACCATTTAACGTACACATGAACATATCAACCAACTCCCTGTCAGTTAGAGGTGGTTGTACTCTTCCAGCTAAATCTCTCCACTTCTGAGCATACTCCTTGAAGCTTTCTTTAGCACCCATAGACATGCTTTGCAGCTGCATGCGAGTGGGAGCTAAATCAGCATTGTATTGATACTGCTTATAGAAGGCTTCAGCAAGATCATTCCAATCCCGGATGTTGACACTCTCTAACTGATAGTACCATTCCAATTGAGCTCCAGATAAGCTCTCTTGGAAGAAATGGATCCACAATTTTTTATCAGCAGTATGAGGTTGGATTCTCCTGACATAAGACCTCAGATGCAGCTTGGGACAAGAGACCCCATCATAAACAACAAAAGTAGGAACCTTGAAACCAATGGGTATGACTACCCCAGATATCTGACTCAAATCTTCAAAATCCAGCCCAGAAGACTTCTGCAACTCCATAGCATCCATTCTATCCACCAACATCTTGAATTTGTCTTCATTAGGCTCATGGTAGTAATGGGCTTCAGAATCAGAGTCCCCCATAGTGTTGTGGAGACTGCCTCCCTCTTTTTCAGACTCTTCAGACTCATAATCTTCAACTGGTTCTTTGGTCTTGGCAAGACCTTTGAACCTTCTTCCCATGTTGATCAGGCCACCTGACCTTCTAGTCTTCTTAGTCTTCTTGGCCAGCAGTGTCTTCAATTCATCCTGCCCCTTGGACAAGTTCAGGATCAGCTCTTGGAACTGTGTATTTTGTGCCTGGAGATCCTTAACTGTTTGTTCAAGAGCCATTGCTGAAATAAACAGCGAGAAGATAAGAAACTTGTGCACAATTATAAATCTGTGATGCAATGAGATGATATGTATATGCATATGCAATGTTTTCAAGGACCGCAGGATTTAAATTTGCTTAAACAAACAAGAAGGTAAACTTTTATTAGTAATAGATTTGTTTTGCCTCTTGGGCTTACAGAAAATGAAATGAAATACAAGAGATGGGGTTTTAAGTCTCCCATGGACGTTTCGTCTTTGTGTTGAGGTATGAGTTGAGATTCCGTTCCTCGTGAAGTTGCTTTGTTAGTTCCAAGATTCTTTCTTGGCTTGCTTTGTAATGAGCCTCAAAAGTATCCCTTTGCTCCTTCAACTGGATCCAGGATCTCTGTAAGTCTTCCATGTCAGTAGGCATGTCTGGGTGAAGGATGGTATAAGAAGTATCTCCTTCAGCAACAGGTTCCATGGTAACTGGCAGGATAGCAGGATATGGCATCATGAGGGTCTGAGCACGAGATCGCACCCACCTGAGATAAGCTTCCATAGGAATAGTGCACTTAGGCTCCATAGTCTTGCTGTCAACCTTGTTCACTTTCCCCCATGCTCGTATGAATCTCTGACGGTAACCTTGAAGATCGTTGTCATAGTCAAACACAATGCCCTGAATCAACATGTCACGTGGTCCATCACTCCGAGCGTAACCAAACTGTCGTAAAGCTAAGGAAGGGTTGTAAGTGATGCCTCCTCTTATGCCCAGAAGTGGAGCATTAGGGAACTCCCCACAACGGTCAATGATAGTGACATTCTCCATAGATCTGGAGCACCAATGGATATCTGAATGCGAGAGTGACATGATCCTTTTGGACCATCTGAACCCTTGCTCATTCTTCATTACTGAGCGAGGAAGGTGAGAAATAAACCACCTAGAAAGCAAAGGTATGCAGCACATCAAAGTTCCTCTTGCCCTTGTAGTACGGGTATGAAGAGAATGTAGGATGTCTCCAAGCAATGTAGGTACTGGATTGTGACTCAAGAATATGTTGATGGCATGAACGTCTATGAACTGATCAGGATTGGGGAACAATACTAAGCCATAAATCAGCAAGGCTAAGATCTCCTCAAAAGCATCATAGCTCATGGCCTTCAAGAACACTTGAGATTTATCCACTAATACCTTAGCAAGAATACCCTTAACTCCGCTTCTCGTTTCTAGAACAATGTCAGATTTCTTCAGATGTAGAGCTGCAGCAATAACCTCTGGTTTAAGCTCTTTCTCCAAGCCTGTGAAGGGTCTCTGATCAAGGATAGGTATACCCAATAGTTTGGAGAACTCTTCCATTGTAGGAACCAGTTGATAGTCAGGGAATGTGAAGCAATGGTGCTTAGGATCAAAGAACTGAAATAGGACACTCATCATGTCTTCATTGAACCCTGAGGTGACTAGATCCAATAGGTGACCATGTCTCTTGGTAAATTGGGAATGATCAGACACTTGAGAAACCAACTCTTTAAGCTTAGCAGGTATGCCTACAAAGTTGATCCTGATAGTGTTTCTACGAGCAGAAGCCATGACCTGTAACAAAGAACAAAGATAAATCCTTTGGTCCTTGAAATGGTTAGTGAAAATGCTATGCTCATGATGCATGATGATGTCATGATGTTATGCTCAGTCACAAACATGTGGCACACACAAACAAGTCACACAATAGCCATAGGTTTAAAGGCTTGCATGAGGTTCAAAGGTAAGTACCCTCCCCTGAAGTTAGTTGGTTCATCCTGTCCTACAAAGTAACCGGGTTCTAAGGGATCTCAATATCATTGATCCTTCACAAGGGTGGTTGTTCAGTAGGCAACTTACTTGCCAACCAAAACCCTCCAAGTTTAGGATCTCAATGAGTGTAGTATCGAGTATCAACCAACTTCAGTCTGCACCAAAGCCGGTTATCTCACTACTTTCTAAAGGCCAAGATGGGATAACTAGGGTTCTAAAAGTTAGTTAGTGCATTGACAACATATGGAAGCCTCATATTATCCTCAACTTGACTTAAGGAACATAAGCACCAACCAAGAAGTCACACTAACTATGGCCACCAGATCAACCATATCGGTATACGCCGTACAGTTTCCTTGGTCTATTGCCATTTACCTAAGGTACACTAGATCCGGGTTAGGACCTTTCACACATAAGAGCCCAACAAGTAAGTGTAAAGCAAACAAGGCAAACAATTTAAAGTGATCTAATTCCTAAGGGTACCCCTCTTTAAAATAAATCCCCAGCAGAGTCGCCAGTTCTGTAACACGGTGGGAGAACTGACTTTAGTTATGTTGCGGATAGCAAGAGTCGCCACCGACTTTTATTTTATCCAAAGGAAAGGCATAAAAGAATAGGAAAGACCTTTTAAAAGATTTTTGGGTCCGGGGGTAGGTTATGTAAAGGGAAGGTGTTAGCACCCTTTACATCCATGGTTATCCATGGGCTCTTAGTTACTTAGCTCACTTTAAAATGTTTTTGAAATGTGAAGTGTGTGAATAGAAATTTTCTTAAGTGTTTATAATGATCCATGTACGGATGCGTATAAACCTTTGTTTTGAAAATTGTTTGAAGTGTGAAGTGTTTGAAATTGTTTTGAAGAGTGAGCAAGTATCTAAGAGGAACCTACCCTAAGTTTAAGTCTTTTCTGTTCTTGAATCCTTTAAATGGTAAGACTATCCCTATTATTAAGGAATAGGTAGTCATTACCTTGGATGTGAGGGACAAGTGAAGGGTCATCTGTTATTTAGGCAACTGTAGGGTGTATAAGCAATTTTGAAGGGACTATCATCTTTATTCGAAAGGGACAAGATCATTACGAAGGCAACACTCGAAAGGGATTTGATCTTTTATCTGTTAAGGGACTAGATGATGTGAAATTGAGGGACTTTGTTTTATACACCCTACTTGACCTTTTGATTAGGCAACATGAGAGGTATCCCTAAGGAAGTGAGATGGCGATCAAAGATCGACTTACGTGTGTGAGTGTACCATTTTAAGTATTTATCTTGAGATTAAATGACCTAATTCCAATTTTTAAATACAAACATGTTTTTGCACTCCCTATTTACTAACCATAGCATAAAATATGAACAATAAACATTATTACTAAATATTACACCAAGGAACAATTACATAATAATAATAGAAACAAATTAAATATAATAAGCAAAAATAACAAATAATAATAATAATTGGGTTAGTAAAATAATAATGATAATAATAAATCACAATGGGGTTAGTAATAGTGAAATAAATATAAAAAAATAAACATAGTTAATAATATAAGCAAAAAATATTAAAATATTAATGAACAATTATTTTTTAAGATTTAGAATAAAATATAAACAATTATACTAATTATTATGAAATTTTAAGTTATATACAAATTATAAAAATTAAATTAATTTTAAACATATTATGAAAATAAAATTATAATTACAAAAATTAAATTTTCAATTTTTAACTATTTTTAAACATATAATAAAAATTATTTACATACAAAATTGAATTATAAACAATTTAAAGAAATATTTACATATTATGAAAATAGGGTTAATTATAATTATATTTACAAAATTTAATTATATTAAATAAAATATATACATGATTAAATAAAATATGATCATACTATTATATTTACAAAATTATTTTAACAAGTTTTAATTATTTTTAAGCTTATATTGAAAATTATTTATATAAGAATTAAGTTATAAACAAATTATATAATATACATATATGATTAAATGATAAATTAAAAAATTAAAAATTAAATGTCACATAGAAGAAAATTAGGTTTTTTTATGAAAATATTTTTTAGGGTTTATTAAGTTAAAGTTTTAATTAAAATTAACAATATTAATAAACAATCAAAACAAATAATGAAAAAAAAAACTTACCTTGGCTGGGAATTGAACCCAGCCCCTTTGCTTTCAAGAATTCCAGCCAGCAAGACTCTCCACTGGGCCAGCGCGCGCAGGTGCTAAAGAGAGAGGTCCAATTGGTTTTGTTGTTGGTTCCTGGAAAATCATGAGAAAATAAACAAAACAAAAGGCCTGGGGGGGATCGAACCCAGGACCTTTACATTGCACACAAACACACTTACCATTCCAGCCGGGAGGGCGCTTCTGTTAGTATAGTGACTACAATACATAATATATTAAGTTTAGTAATTGTCCTGAAAAAATAAGAAAAATTGTGAAAAGCCAGGATTCGAACCCAGGCCTGCAAGCAACATACACACACACTTTACCACTGGGACACACGCTTGTGTGTGATACAAAACAGAAACAAATACATTATAATATATCATAACAGTTCAAATTTAAAAAACGCGCGCAACCAACTTCATCTTCTTCCTTGAATTCGTAGTTTTTCCTGCGAAATTAATTGGGAAAATTCCTGCGAATTTTCATGCGTTTTAAACCTGCGTTTTTCAAACCACACACAACCAGTACAGTTTTATCAAATTAAGGACATCCTTAAACTCCTTGTGACCTGTACAATTCAATTATGCCATCAAAATTCATTTATATTATGTAAATCGAAGAACCCTAATTTGAAGCTTTAAACCCTAAGTATGGTGTTTTCATGATTCGGCCATGATTCTTCACCAAACTATCCAGAAACCATCTATAGTCAACAACAAACATCAATACATCTTTAAAATTCATTATAAACAAGTAAATATGATGAATCGAAAAAAAATATATGAATAACATGTATGGTTCGGTTCATGCATTATAGGGTGTCTTGGATGCAAATGAGTATTGGTACGTGATCAGTGAAGTCCAAGGATCATTCTCATGTCCTTAAAATACCTTAACAAGTCTTGCAATGTGAAAATCGAATTTGACTTTTTGTGAGGTTTTTGAAAATATGAACTTACTCTTGGAGTCAGATTTTTCGTGTGCAATGAGTAGGGTTGTGTTATGTACTTATAGTGTAATGATTTTAGGTCAAAACAATTGATGGTTGTGTGAAGAAATTGATTGAAAAAGATTGCAAAAGATCAAGCCTTAAACTTCAAATATTTGAGAATTAAGCCTTTCTATTTCAAGCCAATCACCATGATTCTCATACCATTTTGATCCAAATCACTTTAATGAATTTCTAGAAACAAAATCCCATTTAAATATTTGACTTTTCTATTTTATTTTAATTTAAAATGATTTTAAATGAATAAAATCAAAATAAATAAAATAAAATAATAAAAAAATCTGAATATTTGATGGTTTGGTCGTGCATGAGGTATTGGTATGGATTGGGTCATCATATGGCAAGCCCATTTAGAAAAAATTGGTTTTAAACCTCCATTTTCTTCATAAACCAACCAAAAATTTCCCAACTTTGCAAGGGCACAAATCCTTCAATTTTAATTCTATGAGGGTGTTATTTGACATTTTGGAAAGCTTGAAGAGTCCTATAACCAACCCCACTAGTTTCATGTCCATATCATTTACCATTCTCAAGTTATGCCCTTTTGAAGTTGTTGACTTTTTGTTGACTTTCAAAAGGACGTATAATGTCTTGGCTCATACCTTCCAAATGAAGCATTTTTGGGCTTGGCTTGTGAGACACAAAGTTGTAGAGAATTCAATTTCCTTCAAAATGAGCTTTGGATGGAAACTTGGTGATGAAGCATGTGAAAGTTATGGCTGGTCAAAGTTCAGTTGACTTTTCCTAAGGAAACCCTAATTTAGAAACCTCTAATTCTTGATGATCTGAAACCTCCTTGATGAATCATGATCAACCCTTGATCAAATGATGAATTTTACTTCATATAATTGATGTTGGCAAAATATCATGAAGTTTGACTTTGGTTTGACCACAGTTGACCTCAGTTTGACTTTTTAACTACTTTGACTAATTTTGACTTATCTGATCATCTGACTGAGCAAACCTTTGAGAAAAGTCTTGAAACTTGTCATGGGGGTTCTTAAACACATATAAGATATTATGAAGCTCACTTGAAGTCTTGGAAGTCCATTTAACCTGATTAAAGTCAAAACCCTAGTTTTGGATGCACTGCTTAGGAGGATGCATTGTCTGAGGGAATTGTCAAACTTTTTGACTATTTGTGAACTTTGTGAACCTTGTGAACCTCATAAGATTTCTTGTGAACCTCATGGGAGGTATTGTGAGCCTTGTGAACCTTGTGAACCTTGTGAACCTCATAAAGTGTCTTGTAAACTTCATGAACCTCATGAAAGGTCTTGTAAGTATTGTGAATCTTGTGAACCTTGTGGACCTTCTTAGCACACAAAGTCTTGTATTGTGAGGGCAAATTTTGGGGTGCAACACTCCCTAGCTGAGTTCTCCTAACGGGTAGATCGACCAAAGATCTATTTCCCCAAGCAGAGCTATCTCTCCTGACAGATCCAATGATCTCTTCCCCAACCGGGTTATTCTTCCAAGCAAATCAGCCAGAGATCTTCAGCGGGATCCGAATCCCGGATTGGTTTTCTCTTTTGCATAATCATAGCATTTGCATCATAATCACCAAATAAGTGTAGCATTCCGTCTAATACGGAGCATTACGGCAAAAATCAAACATTTGCATGATCACAAGCCAGGTTTGAGCCAGTCACCTTTAAATACCGTCAGTATTTCATCAGCAATATACAAAACTCATATCCCCTGCAAATAAAAGCCAAAGCATCCCCTTTGCACTCACAAATACGGATACCTATGCACGCTCCTTTTGACACTCGTCTGTGTCATACTTCCCCAGCAAGGTTTCCAGAACACTTTTTGCAAACCAAGTACTTGTTCATAACACACTCTTTTCGACACCCGTTCGTGTCATCCTATCCCCACAGAAAGCCAAAGTATCTCTCTTTGCATCCTTAAAACAAATGCTTGTTTATATATAGTACAAAATTTGACACTCGTCCGTGTCATTCCTTCCCAAGCAGATCAAACACTCGTTCGTATCTTGCTCATACTTCGCCAATAAAACCAATACTCACTCATACTTATACAAAAGTCTCTGATACTCGTCCATATCTTGTATATATATCACTCCTCAAATAGATTCGACACTCGTCCGTGTTTTTTGTTAACTAGTTGGTACTCGTCCGTACTATCATCTCTAAACACGCGTCAGCATTTGTTTCTACCGATTCTCGTCCGTATCATGGTCCTAAGGATGCTCGTCCTCATCTTTAATCTATGCACATCTTCAAACAATTATACCTTTTATTCTTAAGCATAAGCACTCGTCCGTGTTTACCATTCCCCAGTAAGTCACCAACAGAACAACTTCTCTTCTATCCGACATTCGTCCTATGTCATGATACTTTCGGCAGCCGTCCCCTGCCAGGTGATCGTCCTTCATCTTTGGATGATCGTCCCTCATCATTTCCCCAACGGAATCCCCGTTAGTGGAACCCCTTTTCTATCCAGAATTCGTCCTATGTCGTGATAAAGAGCAGCCGTCCCCTGCTAGGTGATCTTCCTTCACCTCTTGATGATCGTCCTTCATCATTTTATCTGATGGTCGACCCCATCGTTAATCTTGTTATCCGACATTCGTCCTATGTCATGATAAACCCCGAGAGCAGCCGTCCCCTGCTAGGTGATCGTCCTTCACCTCTTGATGATCGTCCTTCGTCATGCTTATCTGATGGCCGTCCCCATCGTCGACCTTTTCTATCCAACATTCGTCCTATGTCGTGATAAAAAGAAGCCGTCCCCTGCTAGGTGATCGTCCTTCACCTTTGATGACCGTCCCTCATCATTATTTCATTTATTCTTTAAACCGATGGCCGTCCCCATCATTGTTTACTATACTTTGCAAACCTGATGGTCGTCCCCATCATTTCCTTTTCTTTAATCCCCAGAGAATCTTGTTTCTTTACCTGATGGTCGTCCCCGTCATGGTCTCTTTATTTCCCCAGCTTGCCAGCCGTCCCCGTCATTGCTTTACTTACCAATTTATCCCCAACAGTCGTCCTCTGCTCGATGGTCGTCATCCATCGCCTTCATTAGATAATAATACTATACTACCTTTTACAATTTATATCCCTTTTATTCTTCTATCCAACGAGTGCAAATTTTGGATTGTCTTCTGTATTCAACCACAAGTTATCTTGTTTGTCTGTTAAGCCAGGCGCTTACATCCTACACAGCTAACTCATATTTGAATAGGGGTGTCGCTCCCAAGAGATGAGGCTAAGCTCAAATGAGGTACAGACGCGAATGGTCGGCGAAAGGATGAAATGAAAAGAGTTGCCAGCTAGGCATTTTTATCCCGAAGGAAAGGTAATGCTGCATAGACCTAGAAAGATACGGATAAGATGGTCGCGAACCAGAGAGACTAAGAAAGGGGGTTGGTTACAACCTGGGAAGGTATTAGCACCCAGATTGTCCGTCGTACTCGACGGGATCCACGCTTAAAAGATTTGTGTTTTAAAGGGGTAGTGTCAGTGCAATCTGTGTATCAAAGCTGAAAAGAAGATGTGCAGGTGTTAGTGTAAGAGAAGTGAAGTGTGATATATACAGTGTCAGTGTAAGAACAAGAATGAGATGCTCAAGAATATGAGGATAAAAGGATGAGGCTAGAAAGAGGGGGAATATACAGAGACTTTTGTTCGATAACTGTTAAGTTATGCCTACGTATCCTCTCGTGCAATGAGGAAGTCAGAACACTGTAGTTCGACCCAAAGAGATTGAAAGATAAATGACTTGTGAACTGCTTGCTTGCCTATGCTCAAGTGTATGACCTGTCTGGCTCAGGTGCAAACTGTCTTGCATTAGACGGAAGAAGCGAGTTCTCGTTTGTGAGTGAATGAGATGAGAAAAGAATCCCGAAGGAGATGATTATTGTTTGTTTTTGAGTTTTCAGTCTTTTATTTCTTTTGAAAGTTTGTCATAAGTTAATGAGCTTAAGCCTAAACCACCGGATTAGTAAACTCATCACATCCTCCCTCTGATTAGGGGTAATGAGAGTACCTTAAGTGTGAAGTCAGCATCTCACACTTAATTACCATGATGTAAGATTAAGATCATTAACCTACTTGTGATTATTTAGATGTTTTTGTTGTTTTTGTTTAGTGTTAAGTAATGAGATTAAGCCATAATCAGGGATTAAACAGACTCATTACACCATCCTAATAGAAGGATAATAGATGAGAATGTTTAAGCTGAGGAAAACTCCTCAACTTAATCCATGATTAGGGATTAACTTCATGACAAAACAAAGCCTTTATTAAGTGGATTTTAGTTAATGGTAAGATTAAGAAGTGGATTTTATAGTTTGTAAGACAACTTGAGGTGGACTTGTCCATTAACACTAGGGTTAGTCCTTCTTAACCAATTAAGGAAGAATTAGAACCCTAATGCAAGGCCCAAGTTACAAGCTTGATGTATTGATGATTATTAAGTGGATTGATTAAAGGATTTAAACACATTAAGGGTTTAACACTTAGGATTAAAGTTATACACTCCATCCTAATAGAAGGATGCAGGCATAAGCTTAATCACAAAGCCTTAAAGCCTTTAGGGTTTAGTCCTTGATTATGAGGTGAGAAGAGAAGACTCAATGAGACACAAAGGTAAAATCTAAAGGGGGGACTAATCAAAACCCTAATTATTGTCATGCTTGGTTGTTCCTAAGGTTTGTGAGGTTAACAAGAGAAATCTTCAGAGGAACCACCAGGAAGCAGATGAAAGGAGCAAAGGAAGCAAAATAACTTGCTTCATTTAAGAAGACAAGTCACTTGAAGAAAGAAAGTAAGAAGAAGAAGAATGAGCAAGCTCAATCTCAAACACAAAACAAAATGCAGCAATGATGCATAAGAGGAGATGAAAAGAAATTGTGAGAAGTGAAGGCAAATTCACTTCTCAAAGAACTTACCACCTGAAAAGTTAGCAAAAGGAATGAAATGCAATGCAAATGGAATGCAATGTGATGATGCAAACCAAAACCAGAAGCATGTGTGTGATGATAATGATGCTATGAGATGATGCAAACATGAAACAAGGCATGGGGATGATCATACAAACATATGGATGCAAGAGAAACATGCTTAGAACCATGAACATACATGAAAAGTTATGAAATGCAAATGACATACAAAATGGCAAATGAAAGATGCAATGATCAAACATGATTCTAATATGTCTTAAGATGTCTAATGAATCAAATGGATGCACAAAATGTTATGGCAAGTCATGGTATGCAAGCAAATGCAAGATGAATGCAAAAGGAAGCCCAAATTAGGGTTTATGATTAATGCACAAAACAAAAAATCAAAACCAGAAGCAAACATCAAGATAAAAAATTGAAAATTCATTCAAAGGAACCCTAAACCTATACAAACTCACTGCCCAAAGGAGGGGATCCAATTCTTAACCTAGTGAGGGTTATGAATTTCTTAAGATTTCTAGGGTTTTATGGTACCTTGTCAAGAAAAATGTCAAGCAAATTGAAAATGCAAGATCAAATCATGCCAATTTAATCCTATAAACTTCATGATATGCAAGATGCAATGCAAAAAGAATCAAAGTCCAACTCCCAAAGACTAGGCAGAAATGAGTTTTTGAACATTGGATCAAAATAATGCTTTGAAATGAAATTAATTCCATGAAAAATTGTCAAAAGACATCAAGATCAAAAAAGAAATTTGGTTTGAAGGTTGGACAATGTTTCTAAATGATTTTAAATGTTTCATGAATTTTTTGGTGATTTTTAAATACCTAAAAGTATTTTTAATTAATTAATTCTCATTAATTAATTAAAAATAATCTTTTAAATGATTTAAAAATATTTTTAAATGCAAAAAATAAAAATAAAAATGTTTTTTGTTTCTGAAAATTAATAAAAGGTTGCATAAAAATTTTCAGAATTTTTGAATGATTTTTACTATTTTAAATAAAATGAAGAAAACAAATGAATTTAAATGCAAATAAAATGAAATTAAACTGAAAAAAAGAAAAGTCAACACAATCAATGGCCAGCATTCAAACTCACACGCGCGGGAGTGGACTTGGCGCGCATCTGGACGGCCAATATTCAAATTCACGCAATTAAGACTAAACCCTAATTAATTAACCCTAATGACTTTCAAATGACCGGAACAGTGTTCCGGTCATCTTCTCCGGCCAACCCCTCCTCTGAATCCCTCAAAACGCCATGAAACTTCACCAAAAGCTCCAGAAATAATCAATGACCAACAACAAAACATAATCCAGCAACAAAATCCATTTATTTCAACTCAAAATCAAGATACGAATCAAACATCAAAAACTGCCAAACTTTCAGAAACACAATACAACCTCATTTCTCAATCTTTTTCAAAAGTAAAAGGCTCAGTGAACTCAGGGAAGCATGCTTTATCATTTAGAAACAAGAAATAAAGGTTCTAGAAAAATGAAATTCCATGGCTACCTGAATCGAAGCTTTGATTTCTGGCACTTTCTGGCTGGTTTCTTGCTTCCAATCACCTCCAATGGACCTCCTGAGAAGCTTTCAATGCTTGTTTGAAGTTTACAATGGTTGGTTTGAAAGATAGTTGAAGTTCTGCTCAAAGGGGGAGAGAAATCGTATCTTGGTTTCTGGGAGTTTCAGGCTATGGTGATGGGTGGTTTGTGACCAGTGAAGTATGCTGAGTTGATTTGTGAAGTTGGTTTGTGTGTTTGCAGCTTGTGGAGAGTGTTTCGAAAACTTTTGCAAAATGGGGTGAAAATGAGAGAGCTGTGTTCTTGGTGCTTTCAGGCTTGTGTATTATGTGAAATGTCTTGCTTTTGGTTTGTATAAACAAATGGAATTGGTCAGATGAGTTGATGTGTGCTGTTGTGATTGGTATGGCTCAAGTTTCCAAAATGTCAAGTTTGTGTAAGAGAGGCATGGGCTACTAGCTAGCCAAGGAAAAATGGGGTGTCCTGTGCAGCAAGAAGTGTGGAGAGCCCTAGGATTGATTATGAAGTCAGCAAGCAAGTGGATTCATACTTGAGTGAGTTTTTGCAACTTGCTTCACTTTTGTTTCCTTTGAGAATTCTTGCTCCATAAGTCATGAAAATGAGTGATCCCTTGGCCCATTCTGAATTTTAGATGTCATATGATCATGTTGTGAAGAAATGATACACATTTGAGGCCTTTAGAACACTTGATCAAACCATTTTGCAAAATGTCTCTTTGGTAGAAAACTTCAAATTTTGTGATTTTAGTCAACTTTGACAAGCCATAACTTTTGATCCAAAATGAATTAGGTCAAGTTCTTGTACTTTTTGAAAAGGTAATGATCCATTCTACAACTTTCATGACCAAAGTTTTTCCATTTGAAGCATTTTTGAATCAAAAAGCAAGGGTTGAAAAAGTTTCCCAAAATGGCAATTTTCATTAAAAGTCAAACTTCCCAAAAAGTCAACTTTGCAAATGACTTGAAATTCTTCAATTTTGTGAACTTCAAACATCTTCCATGATCAAATAAAGATCATACACAATCAAAATGATGAAGAACACCCTTTGGTTGGGTCATTGAGGGCCTCAGATGCCCTGATTTTACACTGACTTGCCTAGAAAGTCAACCCTTGATCAGATGACTTCCCCATTGAATTTCTTCATGAAAATTGATATGCATGATCCCTATACCATATAGAGACTAATAGAAACAAGAATGACCAAAAAAATTGGAGTTATGGCCTTTGAAACCAAAACCCTAATTCTAGGTCATCTGTGCAGTTAAGCCTGGCTCTGCTTCCATGCCATTTTCAGTTCTTGTGATTCTTTGACATTCTTGACTTTGAGGGAATATAATATGATGCTTGAACATACATGGACCCCTTTGAAGTGATTGATGACCTTTGGGATGGCTCAAGAAGCTCTTGGATTGCTCAGATCACAAACCCTAGATGCAAATGACTTTGAACCAATGCAATATGTCAAAAATGTGATATGAGATGCTATGATTGAGTTTATGCATATGAGGAGATCACAAGCCATGGTGTGAATGGGTGAGGGCAAATTTGGGGTGTTTACAAGGGGCAGCTGTAAACACCCCAAATTTGCCCTCACTCATATCACACCATGGCTTGTGATCTTTCATGTTAGCATTAACATAAGCATACCACCTCATATTGCATATTTGTTTCATCTGCACAGTTCAAGTCCATCTGCATCTAGGGTTTGTGATCTGAGCAATCCAAGAATCCATCTGAGCCATCCCAAAGGCCTAAAAGCTTTCCAAGAGGGTCTATGTGTGTTCTATCATCATATTATGCTCCTCAAAGTTCATGGAAGTCAAGGGATCACAAGAACTGGAAAAGGCATGGAATCAGAGCTAGGGTTTTCATTGCACAGATGACCAAAATTAGGGTTTTGGTTTCAGAGGCCTTAACTCCAATTTTTTGGGCCATTCTTGTTTCTAATGTTCTTAAGATTTTATAAGGATCATATGTACCAAGTTTGATGAAGAAACTCATTGTGGAAGTCATATGTTCACTGGGTAACTTCTTGAGCAAGTTAAGTCAAAATCAGTGCATCTGAGGCCCCCAACACTGGAACCAAAGGGGTATTTTCATCAAATTGAAGTTCTATGATCTTTATTTGATCTTAGAAGAGGTTATAAGTTCACAAGATTGAAGAATTTTGAGCCATTTGCAAACTTGCCAAAAATGGAAATGACTTGAAATGCAAACTTTCCATTTTGGGAAAGTTTTCCAACCTCCTCTTTCTCAACCAAAAATGCTTCAAATGAAACATTATTGGTCATGAAAGTTGTAGATTAGATCTTTCCCTTTTCAAAAAGTACAAGAACATGTCTTGATTCATCCTAGAACTCAAGATATGGCCATTCAAAGTTGGCCAAAATCCTATAATTTCAAGTTTCATGCCAAAAAGGGATTTTGCAAATTGGCATATTCAAGCATTCTAATGACTTCAAATGGACACAAACACTTCACAACATGTCAAACAAACCTCAAATGATCAGAATTGTGCATTGAACTTAGGGTTTCCATGACTTATGATCCAAGAAACTTCAAAGAGGGAATTTTGCAAAACATGTGATAACTCTTCATCCAAGCCATCCAGCACATCAAAACCAATCCCATGGCCATCCTTGAACTCAGCTGAGGCCAGACACCCCATGAAATCTCCTCTGACCTGTGCCCATACCTCAAAGTACAAAATCTTGACTTTTTGCAAAAGCTCACATACCAATCAGCTTGTGCCACAACAACTCTCTAGCCAATCAACATTGTTTATGTGGACAATAAGCAACTCATTTCATACAAAATTGAGGCCTGAATCCATACATACACTCAGAATCACAAAAACCTCAAGAAACCCTCCCTTCATCGAATTTCATAACACAGCCAACAAAAATCACAAACTCTTCCACCAATCAACTCAGCATCACCCCAGGATCATTTCCCACCCATTACCATAGCTTAAAACACAGCCAAACACAAATACAATTTCTGCAACTTCAGAAACAAAGCACTCCAAATAGCCACTCTAAGCTTCATTCAAGCTTGCCAATAGCTTCAGGAGGTCAAGGGGGGTGGATTGCACAAAGAGAGAGCTCTGAAAGTCCAGATTGCAAAGCTCCAACTCAGGTAGTCATCAAGAACTTTTTTTCTTCAGAAATGTGTTTTCATGTTATAGAATGATTCCTCATGCTTCACTGATCATGCTGATGTCTTTATTTTTGAAAATGGTTTAGTTTTAAGCATTTCATTATGTTCTGAAATTTTTGTCGTTTTGATGTTTTGATTCGATCTTGTTGATGATGAATGATAAATGATTTTTGAGACTGGATTATTGTTTAGGGTAGTTAGTTGATTAATTCTGGAGATTTTGGGGGCTTGGGGTGGAGATTTGAGGAAGTTCAGGTGAGGGGTTGGCCGGAAAAGATGACCAGAGGTCTTCTCCGGCCAACTGAAAGTGATTAGGGCTTAATTAGGGTTTTAATTGCCAGATGCGTTCAAGGCCCTTGGATCTTGTTTAAATTAGAAACAAGTGGTCATGATTAGTTCACTTAAGTTTAATCCAGATTAATTAATTATAAAACATAATTAAGTTCAGTTTTAATGTGGACCATTGATCTGTGCGCGCAGTCAATTCCCTCCAAGCCCAGTTTAAATCTCAGCCATCAGATGTGCATACTTTCACTTTAATTCATTTTTAATTCATTTTCTTTCTATTTTTCTTGCATAATTATTTAAAAATACCAAAAAGCATCCAAAAAATATTTTCTTTTGCATTCTGACTTTACATATTTTTCTCATTCCAAAAATGATTTTTATTTTTATTTTTGCATTAAAAAAGCATTTTTAAAATATTTAAATGTTATTTTTAATTAATTTAAATCTTTTAATTAATTAAAAATACATTTTGGTTTCTAAAAATCACCAAAAAAATCATGAATAATCCCAATGCATTTAGAAACATTTTCAAACTCTTCACACAAATTTCGTTTTAGGTTTGATCATAGTTTGTGAATTTTCTTTGAATTAAGGGTCATTAAAATCTTATTTTTGAACCCTAACTTTAAAAAATCATTTCTGCCTAACCAAGAAGAGTTTGAAGATGATTCTTTTTGCATTGTGTTACATGTTTCATGTATTTTATAGGACATTTATCTCATGAATTTATCTTGCATTTTCAATTTGATTTTCATTTTCCCCTTTAAATCACCCAAAAACGCTAGAAAACTTAGGAAATTCATAACTTTTGATTGGTTAGGCTTCTGACCTTCTCCTTTGGGGTGTGACCTAATGTGGGATTAGGGTTTGTTTGAGTTTGATTTCAAATTTTTATCATGTCATATGCTTCTGTTTTGTTCATTTGCATCTCATACTTCCATATAACCCTAATTTCTCATGTTCACTTGCATTCATCTTGCATATGCATCAATACATGAACTTTCCATGACATTTAATGCATTCATATGTTACCTTAGACATCTTAGGACATGTTAGAATCATGCTTGATCATTTCTTCATTCATTTTCCATGATTTGAATTCATTTCATTTCATTAACTTTCATGTGTTTTCAAACCTCAAAGCATGCTTACATGACATCTCATTCTTGTATGATCATACATATACACTTTGTATGCCTTTGCATCATCTCACATAACATTTACATTGCATAAACACTTCTGACTTTGGTCATTTCATCCCATTACATCTCATTTAATTTATTTTCTTTATGCTTTATACTTTATGCATTCATGCTAACATTTTCAGGTGGTAAGTTACTTTGAGAAGTGGATTTGTCTTCACTTCTCACTTCTCTTTGTCTCTTTCATTTGCATTTTGTTTGTCTTTTAAGTGGACTTGTTCACTTGTGTTCCATTTCTCTCACTTTCTTTCTTTAAGTTACTTATCTTCTTCAATGAAGTAAGTAACTTATTCTTCTGCTTCATCCTCCTTTCATCTTCTTCTTCCATTGGTGGCTTCCTTTAAGATCTTTATCAAGCCTTGCAAACCATAGGAACACCCAAGCATGATAATAATTAGGGTTGTGATTAGTCCCCCTTAGGTTTTTACCTTTGAGTCTCCTTGAGTCTCTCTTCTCATCTCAATAATCAGAGACTAAACTCTTAAAGTTTTAGGACTTTGGAATTAGGGTTATGCCTGCATCCTTCTCTTAGGATGGAGTGTATAACTTTAATCCTAAGTGTTAAACCTTTAATTTGTTTAAACCTCTTAATCAAATCATCTTAATAATCACTAAGACTTTATCTTGTAACTTGGGCCTTACATTAGGGTTCTAATTCTTCCTTATGGTTAAGAAGGACTAACCCTAGTGTTTAATGGACAAGTCCCCCTCAAGTTGTCTTACAAACCATAAAATCCATTTCTTAAACTCATCCCTTAATTAAAATCCACTTAATAAAGGCTTGTTATATAATGAATTTAATCTCTAACCATGGATTAAGTCGAGGTGTCTTCCTCAGCTTAAGTTTTCTCATTTATTATCCTTCTATTAGGATGGTGTAATGAGCCCATTAATCTGTGATTAGAGATTAAACTCATTACTTAACACTAAACAAAAACCCAAAAACATCTAATTAATCACAAGTAGGTTAATGATCTTAATCCTACATCATCATGGCAATTAAGTTGAGATGCTTATCTCATACTTAAGTGGGCTCATTATCCCTAATCAGGGACGATATAATGAGTTTGCAAGCCTTTGATTTAGGCTTAAGCTCATTAACTTATGCAAAACACCAAAAATAATAAAAAACTGAAAACACAAAAACAAACAATAATCGTCTCCTTCGGGATTCTTTTCTCATCACACTCATTCATAAACGAGAACTTGTTTCTTCCGTCTAATGCAAGACAGTTAGCACTAAAGCCATACGAGTCATACACTTGAGCATAGGCAAGTAAGTAGTTCACAACTGTAACACCCCAAAATTTTCCCTCTTATTTATCATCAACCTCGAGCGGTTTACACTTCATTCTTGCATCATTCCGCATATCATCGCATTGCATTTGAAAAAATAAATAAATCATTCGTCATCCTTTGCATGAGGTGTGTGGTCGATCGAGGCTTGACAAACATTGGAGTTCAAGAGAAAAATAATATCTAAAAAATAATCCACACCACTTTCAAGCTTACCAACAAAAAAAAGGGAAGAATTCACCTTTCTCTCCCTTTTCTTTCCGTTTTTCCTTCCACTTTCTTTCCACACTTCCTTTCATTCTTTCTCACTTGTTTTTCCACTTCAATTCCACTCCATTTCCCTTGGAAACTTCCACCAAGTTCTACCATCTTCTAGAGTGTTCCAAGGAATATTCCAAGGAATATTCCCTTTTCCAACCATAACCCAAACTAACTACCAAACCATAATTTTGGATCCCAAGCCTAATTTTTGGGCCCCAAACCTAATTCCATTCCCAAACCTAGCTCCAAGCCTAGCCTCTATATAACCATTAATCACTTCATTGCAAAAGGACACACCATTTTTCCAATTTTTCACTCTTTCACAATCACTTTTTCTCTCTCACTTTTCCTCCATTTTCCCTCATTTCACTAAAGCTTTTCAAAAAAGCTCTTCAAGTTTCACATTTAAACTTGAAGATCTTGAAGCTTAAGCCTCCAACCTCCATTGATTGTGGATTGAAGAAGAAGAAGTTACTGAATTTTGTTGAAGGTTTCGGATTATCGGAAGCATACGAAGATCCAAACGTCAAGAACGCATTTATTTTGCGGTTTTCTCGTTTTTTTTTCGGTTTTCTCTTTGATTAAGCTCTGATTCTTGCAACAATTACCGAAGCACTTCTCCGCTTCGTAGGTTGGTGATCTAAATCACTTCTTCTTTAAGTTATTCTCTTCATCTCGCCATTTCGCCATTCTTTAAGCGCTTTTTGTTTTGCTTGCGATCGATGTTTCATTATGTGTTGTTTGCATTTTGTGATTTTTGTTTATTTTGGATTTAAAGTGTTGATAGTTATAGGTTCTATCATGTGTAAATAAGTCCCAATTAAGTAGAAATTAGTGTTAGCATGTTCCTAGATATGTTAGGGATCATTAGAAGTGAGTTTATGGCCAAAAGCACTTATTTCAAAGAATGTTTTTCAATTCTGTTCAGAGTTAACCGGTTAACGCATTTGGTTAACCGGTTAGCGCGTGTGTTTTGCCACAAATTAGTGTTGTCCAGGGTCCGTTAACCGGTTAACGCTGTTTTTTTTTGTTTTTAGCTTATTTGATTGCTTAGTCCTAAGTCCTAGTGCCTCTAATGTTCATACATGTTTAGGTAGTGATTTTAGGGAATTTTTGGGTCTATTTCCAGTAGCTCATTCCCCCATTTCGAGTCGTTTCGACACGATTCTGTTCATGTCACATATTGTGCATTTTAGTGTTTCTTTGTGCATAGCTTGTTTTCTTGCATGTTGTTGTTATGTTCATGCATCATTAGGTATGTAATAATCATGTTGCATTCTGTTTTTACATGTTTCACATTGCATTAGATCATTTTGCATTTCATTGTATCAATGTATGTGGCATTTTGCATTTCATTGTTGATGTATGTTGCATTTTGCATAATCATGTATGTATGTGTATTTTGTTACATTTGGTTGCATGCTTGATCATGTTATTCACATCAATTTAATTCTGAATTTTGCATTGAGTTTGACATTATGTTTGAGCTATCATATTGCATATTCATAATCAATAATCATCATGTTCATATGCATGTTCATGTGCCATACTTTTGCATTACTTGTTGCATAATCAACCATGTGATGCATTCTTGCATAATCCTTCAAAAATGTTCATGATCTTGCATTTATATATGATGATCCATGTTCAAATGTATGTTCATGATGGAATTGGTGCCTTATTCTTTGAGTTTGTGCATTAAAAAATGAAAATAATCAATTCTGAATTTTGCATTTCATAGCTGTTTTTGCATATAGGTGCTGTAAAATGTATGTTGTTTGTTTGTTTGCATGCTATTTGTAACCTTTTACACCTACTTTTTCATGCTGCATGCTGGCTGTAAAAAGCTGATTTGTGTTATGCATTGTTTTCATGGTTGTTTGTGTATTAGAGTGCTGTAAATAGTTGTTGAATTTTAGTTTAGCATAGTTTATGCACCCTTAAACTTAAGATTGAGTCTAGTTTAGGTCCAAGTTGCCTTAGGATTTAATTGTTGTGTGTTTGCTTTATGATTTTTAATAAAATGCAACACTAACCTTTGTTTTGTAGAGGGGAAGATTGAGGTAAGTTTCCTTCATCCTATCTTTTATTTTTATTTATGCATTTTAATTCATTTTTCCTTCCATATTTGTGATTGATAGGATTCCCCCTTTGTTAGGACCAACTTACCTTCATTAGGAAGTAAGTTGCATCCTTTTTCTTCTTTCTTTTCCTTTTTCTTCCTTAGGATTAGAAAACCTCACTAACCATTAGGATCCCCTTTTGCGAATAATAAATAACTTAGGGTTGGTCTTAGTCCCCCTTAGTTGTTGTCCTTTTTCCGATTTGAGTCTTCTTCTCTCATCTTCAAACAAAAATCTAAAAGACACTTAATAAAAACCGAATATTCTTGTACGACACGAGACTTTGTTGCGGAGTTCTTATACACGTCCCGTTTCGGGGCGAGGTATAAGTCCTTACCACGATGGATAGGTCTTAGTATGAGAATGTTCACAAACAAATTCAAAACATTTCTCATAAAAGACAATCAACAAAGACATCGCGTCTTCTCTTCTTATCTCCTAATCTTTGCGGACGAATGCGACTTGCCTCGACAGTTCAAACAGCGATACGGTAAACACCCTCGAGTCAGAGCCGATAATACCTGAGCTAGAGCTATGGCAACGTCATCCTAAAAATCACAAACAAAGTTCCCGCCTTAGTTAGGCGAACTACGTCGACTCTGATCCTCATTATCTCGATGAGGTACGTAGGCAACGGGGTAGGGCCCGTTCGAGCACATTCTTTATTTTGCCTACATTTTCCCCCTTCTTTTCTTCCTATTTTTTAGTTCCTTTCTCATTCCTATTCCAGTTAGCAGCAGTTATTTTTCTCACCCTCTGAAACAAAACAAGCAAGTGTGGATCCCGTCGGGTACGGCGGACGGTCTGGGGTGCTAATACCTTCCCAGGTCGTAACCGACTCCCAAACCCAGATCTTTGGTTCGCAGGACCTTGTCATTTCCTTCTTCCTCAGGTTTGTGCAACATTACCTTTCCCATTCATTCGGGATAAAAATGCATGGTTGGCGACTCTACCTTTTTCGCGCCACTTTCGCGTTTGTACTAGGATGAAAATCCCG
The DNA here is from genome assembly GCA_963966055.1 of Lathyrus aphaca. NCBI lineage: Eukaryota > Viridiplantae > Streptophyta > Magnoliopsida > Fabales > Fabaceae > Lathyrus > Lathyrus aphaca. The sequence continues at coordinate 226,884,441 of OZ014520.1, read as the reverse complement.
GGAGCGACAACAATCAATTTTATCTTTCAGTCTCTTTGAGTCGAACTACGGTGTTCTGACTTCCTCATTGCACGTGAGGATACGTAGGCATAACTTAACTGTTATCGAACAAAAGTCTCTTTGTCATCCCCCTCTTTCAGCATTCTTTTCCAATTCTCAGTTCCTGAGCAATTCACCTTTTTGCACTGACACCTGTATGTTTCTTTTCTAGCTTTTGCACACAGACAACACATACACCTACCCCTTTTAAACACAATCTTTTAAGCGTGGATCCCGTCGAGTACGACGGACAATCTGGGTGCTAATACCTTCCCAGGTTGTAACTAACCCCCTTTCTCAGTTTCTCTGGTTCGCAGCCGTCTTATCCATCTTTTTCCAGGTTTATGCAGCATTACCTTTCCTTCGGGATTAAAATGCCTAGGTGGCGACTCTATTCATTTAACCTTCATTTTCTCCTTTCTCCGACCGTTCATGTCTGTACCCTATCTGACCCTGGTGTCGTTTTGGGGGAGCGACAGTACGCATGGGTGAATCCAGTTATCCAAGTTGCAGTCACTATCCCCATCGGTATCTGTTGCACAAACATCGATGTAGTCTAACATTCCAGCGCTTCTGAATGCTATGGGCTTACTGCCATGGGACCAGCTAGACTGGCTAGGTTGATATCCGAGACCAAATTTGTCGTCTTTCTTTTCCACTTCCAGCAACTTACCCTAGCCCTGGGCATTTCCGGATTGAACTACCTCCATAGCTTGCTTGTAGGAGTATATTGGAGTCCTTTCCTTCTCGTTGCTCTGAACTGCTGGAGATAAATTACTGACATTGACCGTCTCGAAAGCTTGGCAAAGTGTCTCATGGATTTCCCCGTCCATTTCCACATACTTGAAGGTTGACAGATGGCTTACGAAAATATCCTCTTCTCCGCACACATTGATAACCTGGCCGTCTACCACAAACTTCAACTTCTGATGCAACGTGGATGTCACTGCGCCGACAACATGAATCCAAGGACGTCCTAGCAAGCAGCTATAAGCGGGTTGAATATCCATAACATAGAATATACTCTTGAATATCTGGGACCCAATCTTCACCGGTAGCTCTACCTCCCCAAACACAGATCTTCGGAACCCATCGAAGGCTTTCACAATCAAATCACTGGGTCGCAGGACGATGCCATCAACGTTCAGCTTCATTAAGGCCTTCTTAGGGAGCACATTGAGAGAAGATCATGTATCTACCAGGACATGTGATAGAACAACACCCTTACACTCCATGGTGATATGCAAGGCTTTGTTGTGATTGCGTCCTTCAGAAGTGAGATCTCTATCTGTGAATCCCAACCCATGACTGGCGTTTATGCTGCCTACCACAGCCTCCAACTGGTTGACTGTTATCTCTTGTGGTACATATGCCATTTGCAAGACTTCCAGCAACGCCTCTCGATGAGCTTGAGAACACATCAACAACGACAAAATGGATATCTTGGACGGGGTTTAATTCAGCTGTTCAACCACCTTATAGTGGCTTTTCTTAATTATCCTCATGAATTCCTCGACCTCCTTTTCAAAAGTGCCCTGACTGGTAGCAGGAGTTGTCACCTCTTCAGTCACTATCTGTTTACCTTTAGCCTTTGCAGCAGCTTCAGCTTCAGGGTCGCCTCTAAGAGCTTGAGGAGCAAAGAGACGCCCACTTTGCATAAATCCCCCAACTCCTCCGACATTCACAACAGTCGGGTCACTTGTCACCGCTTGACTCTCCACCTTCTGACCTTCTACATACACGTCCGAGCCATAGTGCCACGGGATGGCCTTGTCATCAGCATAAGGGACTGGTCCCGGAACAATAATGGTCACTGGACTCTCTTTGGGGACATAAATGGTCACCGACTCTCTTCGGACAGGAACTTCAGCAGGATCAAAATAAATCATCACTGTAGACACACAGCCATTTCTGCTAGCAACTTTGTCGAACTGTAGTGACCCCTCATCAATCAAACACTACAGCCCAACCTTCAAATCCTCACAACCATTAATGGAACTCAAACAACCCTCGCAATCAGAATCGTACCCTGGGAATACCTGCCCTTTCAACAATCTGCTTTTCACGACTAGCAATGAAGTCTTCACTTCATCCACGTTCAAGATTAAATTCAAACCCTCGCTACTGTCAACGGCATTTATCCTAGCCCCTCCATGATTTGGAATGGGGTTTGATGTAACATTTGGAGGCGGTGCAAAGTTGATCGCCTTCGAATCAATCAGGTCTTGGACCTTATGCTGCAATGCCCTGCACTTCTCTGTTGAGTGCCCGGGAGCTCCTGAATGAAATGCGCATCTTGCAGTAGCATCATACCCCACTGGAAGCTCTCTAGGTGGAGGTGGTTCTAATGTCCTCAACTGAACCAAATTCAACTCTAACAATCTCTGGAGCAGTGCCACCTACATCATTGGGATGGCCTCAATCACCCTATTAGCTGGACAAGACCTTTGGGGATAGTGACAACGGCCACCTACGCATAGGATCCTCTATATCCACGGCCTCGACCTCGACCGAACACTGCATTAGTCTCTCCCTCCCTTCTTCTTGCAGGTCCACTGAAAGCCTTTCTCACACCGCTTGAGCTACTTGCACCAGTGTCTTGAGTCTTCCCCATCTTTAGAAGAGTCTTAACCCTCTCTCCTGCAATCACGATGTCGTTGAACTTTGTTGCCGAACATGACTCCAGTCTTTCAATAAACACCCCCTGTAGCATCCCCATAAACATATCTGCCATTTCATTTTCCAGTAATGGGGGTTGCACTCGAGCAGCAAGCTGACGCCACCTCTGGGCGTACTCTTTGAACCCTTCCTTAGCATTCTGAGAAATTGTCTGCAACTGGGTACAATTTGGAGCCATATCTAAATTGTCTGCTCAACTTCATATACCATTCCAAGGAAGCTCCTACAAGACTATCCTGGAAGTAATACATCCACAGCTTTTCGTCATCTGTATGCGCAACAATCCTTCCCACAAAAGACTGAAGGTGGGTTTTCGGGCACGCCGTGCCGTTGTAATTATCAAAAGTAGGGACCTTGAACTTGTAGGGAATTCTCACCCCTGGCACCAGGCCCAAATCAGTGATGTCAAACCCCAGAGAACTCTGAGACTGAATAGCACGAATCTGTTCGGCCATTTCTTCGAACCGTCTATTCTTGTCAACCCCTTGGCCTTCTGCCTCATCCAACAAGGTGAACTGCTCATCCTGTCCATCCATCTGCAGATTATTCACTCCATCATTGACAATAGTAACCCCTGGTTGTACCACAGGGATTTCAACATGACGGGCGCCAGCCCCAGTGTGATTGCCTCCATCTACTGTCCCATTGTTCCTGACTTGTTGTTCTCCACCATTTCACGCAACCGCTCTTGAGTTTGACCCATCCCAGCCATGAGGGTCATGAAGTTGTCCATTCTTGTCCTTAAGTCAGCCAGATCTGCTTATATCTGCTCCATTGCTCTTTCTCTGTTCACCTTTGTAGGGTATCTGTGCACCGTTGGCTGTCTCTGAACCTTCTTGGGAGCTATAGTGCCTAAAAGTGACATGAACGTTAGAAAACTGGAGAAATACCTGCAAAACAGCAAACACGTTATATGCATGCAATGTAACTATTCATGTTCCCATGCTTAGGCATTAACATGCCCCAGTTCTGGTATTTTGACAGAAAATACTCCAGATGACCTTGTTGGAAATAACTTTTTCAAACTCTTTTGAGGAGTATTCAGACCCTGGTGGCTTAGGACAAATAGCTTGGCTCATTCAGAAACGGTAATTGGGAAGTAAAATTGCATAGCATGAACAAACCAACAATCAAAGTTATAGACAAAAACAGCATTCCCCAAAGGGTTACAATTTAATGCAAAAGACAGAAAGATAAAGCAAGACTCCCATAACAAGCCTGTGGGTAGTCTGAATACAATCAACAATAAACTAAAACCCTAGGCTAAAAGGAAGATCTCGACTCCTCTTCTGCAGTCACCACCTCTGTTTGGCTCTTCTTGACGCCTGCCCTCAGCTTAAGATCTGCAATCTCCTTCATCGCTTCCTCCAAGGCTAGCTGGCTCTGTTCCAATTGCTGAGTCTTTTCCCTTGGTATCTTGTGGGCTTGTTCGACCTCTTCCTTCTTGAATGCCATCTGCGCCTCAAAGAACTCTTCCTTTTCTTTGTACTTCTTCTGCTTCTGTTCTCTTTGGCCTTGTAACCAAGCAATGGACTGACGAGCTTCCCTGGGAGTCTTCACAATCTTCTTGTGATCCGCTTCTCTCTTTGACTCTGTTAAACCCAATCTCTGAAAATGAGCTTCTCTCCCAGCAAACTCCTTTTCTTTAGCTTCTAAGGTAGCCTGCATCATCTGTATCTTTTCTTCCAATTCTTACTTAACATGATTGGCACGGTGATACAAACTAGCCATTTCAGAATTCTCTACCTGAAACTCGTGAAACTGAGCTTCCAACTTCTTGTAATCTTCAAGAGAAACACTGGGTTGCATCGGTACCTCCTTTGGATATAGCGGAGCCTCAACTGAAAAGGGAAGGAAAAAAGTATAAACCCTCCTTTGTATCCAATCGACAAAACAGGGATAAGTCTTAGGGTCTACCTTTCCGAATTCTTTCTTACCCTCTCTGACCTTTGTTTCCCAAGCTTGGGATGCTTGAATAACCAACTGCTCATTACCTTCAGCCGGAAAATACAAAGTCTTAGCTATTTCTTCATCTGATGGAGGATCCTTCAGCGGATAACCAAATTGCTTTCTGGAGAGCACAGGGTTATGACTTATCACACCTTTTCTTCCTAACAACAACACATAGGGGAACTCACCACACCTTGTAATAAACTTCTTTCCTACCAAGTTTCTGCTACATCCCCAGGCTATGTCATCAGATGTTAACCCCATCAACCTTCTAGCCCACTTCCAATCTTGCTTAAGATCTTTGAATGGTCCTGACTTTGGAAGCTTCTTAGCAAACCACTCAGCAAATAATGGAGCACAACAATTCACGTACCCTTTTCTCTTCTCATTCCTGTGATGGATGCCAAAGTAAAAGTCTCCCAACAAGGTAGTCATCGGGTTTCTTTTAATGAAAAGAGTGATATCCTCCAAGCTTACCCATCCTTTCTCTCCTGGGAAAAGACTTATCCCGTAGACCAATAATGCTAACAGCGCACTGAACTCTAACCATTTTCCTCCCAAAGCAAACACATGGGCCTCTGTGATAAGAAAATCCAGATTAAATAACTTCCCTTTACTAGCTTCCAACTCCATCTTCACTCTCAGCATGCTCAAATGACAGGCACCTGCAATGTCCTTGTACGGGGGACATCTCTCCGCAGCATAATAAGGAACACCATTCTTGATAGGAATCTTCAGGATGTCAGAAATCTCTTCCATGGTGGGTGCCAAGACGAAGTCAGCAAACACGAAAATTCTCAACTGAGGGTCATAAAACTGCAACAAAGAATGAACACTATCTCTCTGATCGACAGTAGGTTTGTTCATGTAACCCAAGATCTTCCCATACCGGCTTCTGAAATCATCTGAAACTTTGTCACTCATCAAGTCTACCAGTTTCTGAATACTCTCGGTTTCGGGTTGCGGGAAAGTGTAATGAACATTCCTTTTTCTGGGTATCTCTTGGATTTCTATCATCTGGAGTAAACAATGAATACCAGAACTGGGTACAGAGATGAAGGATAACCTAAAATGGAAACACAAACAATTAATGCAAGTATGATGCGATGCAAATGCAATGCAGGCACATGATCAACGACCGAGGCTGTCTAGATACGGAACACGGGACCCAAGTGACCAAGAACCGAGATCCTTTGAATAAAGCCCCGTGAACAAGAATTCAGTCTCAAATAAATCCCAAAACCAAAGATCCAAATCCATGTAGCCTTATCAAACCATAGAACTGTACTGACAATGAGGTATGATGAGGTCGAGGGTTCCTGCAAACCTGTAAACCCCTCCCAATCTCTCGGGTGTACTCCGGGTCAAACATCACGGACTCTCAAAGCCGAATAGCAATAATACTTTTACCATTTCCGAGAAATGGCATTATGTACTACTCAGGGAGGCCTCAGCGTGAGTCCGGGAAAAACAAGCATCCTTTATAAGTTCCCAGCTTCAAGCGCTGGAATCGAGAAACAATAGTACATTCATCCCGAAGGGTACAATATTATCGTCATACGACCAGATGCTTTGACTGAGTTCCTATAAAAGAACCAGGCCATCCTATGCGAGTTCCAAAGTGGGCCCTCGGGTGCAAATGGGTTTGCCACAAAATGTGGTCTGCCACTGTCACCACTAGAGAGGGATGTTTCCACAAAGGTCCTCAATGATCGGTCCCCAGATGCACATAACTATCGAGGTTGTGTATTACCCCAGAAAAATTCCGGCATAATACATTTCCAAGACGGTCGCAAGTCTGAGTGTGGAACTCACTACTACCAACATAGAAAAATGCCATGAAGCCAAAGTGATTGTCCACTCTAAGTCCTATGGTGCACTCGAGCCCCGGTTACGAGCTCATCTCTCAGTAACAATTCCCAATCCCACAGAAAAAAAAGGAAACCAGCACAGCCAGACAGTCCAGTATAATACGATGCATGAAAATAAATATTGAAAACTGTAAATAAAACTGTAAATAAACAATAGTAAAATAAACACACAACAACAAACAATCAACACCCCATGAAACAGAAACACGCAAGCGCTAGGATTGACTCTCAGGGGAACCAGAGATACTCCGGTTAGGAAGTCCCCAGCAGATTCGCCAGGTGTTTCAGGTTCGGACGACGAGTTCGTAACCATCTTGCATAATGATAAGAAGAAGCAAGTTCGCAGACGGAGCAAAGGAGATTTGAAAAGAATTCCCGAAGGAAAGACGATTATTGTTTGTTTGTGTTTTTTAGAGCTTTTTATTTGTGTGGAACAAGAGAATGAACTCAAGCTCTTTTCTATGGAATGTGTACTTGCTACTACATTCCAAGATTGAATAATAGAACAAGCACACCAAGCGAGGAGAACTTATCCAAGACTTGTTTCCAAAGGCAAGGGCCTAATTTCATTGACTTGTTGAATTTATTAAGTGTTTTAGTGATTAAAGATGAAGAAGTATTTTTTAGGGTTTTTCTTAATGAAGATGACTTCGTGATCCGACTTGTGCATCATGCTAGACAAATGCACTATTCCAAGATGGAATGAATACATATGCCCCATGGAATAAGGCTATTACACAAGAAGTCACTTCTTTTTATTAGTGTTTTTTAGGTTTTGTTTTGAGATAAGAAAAGAACTGAAATAAGAAAAGAAAAGGAAAAAATGTAGGAAAAATAAAGATTGTGCTCGAACGGGCCCTACCCCGCTGCCTATATACCTCATCAGGACAATAAGGATCAGAGACGCCGTAGTTACCCTAACTAGGGGTAGAAAAGAAATTACTTGTGAATTAAGGCTTGAACTGCCTATGCCATTGCTCAGGTGTTGCAGACTCGGACGGCGAGTGCGTAACCGTCTTGCAAAATGACAAGTAGGAGCAAGTTCGCGGACGGAGCGAAGGAGATGAGAAAAGAATTCCCGAAGGAAAGCCGCTTATTGTTTGTTTGTGTTTTTTATGAAGCTTTTATGAGTGTGTCACAAGGAAGTGAACTCAAGCTCTTTTCCATGGAATGTGCACTTGTCACTACATTCCAAGATGAAATAATAGAACAAGCACACTCAAGTAAGGAGAAGATCCCCAAAACTTGAACCCAGAGATTAGGGCCTAAGCTCACTAACTCATTAACTTATTAAGTGTTTTTGGTATTTACAATGAAGAAGTTTTTTTTATGCTTTTCTTGGTGAAGAAGATACCTTGATCAGACTTGTGCATCACAAGATAAACTTGTACTATCCCAAGATGGGAAGACTACAAGTACCTCATGGGATAAGGATATTGCTCAAGGTATCACTTCAAAGTTTATTATGTGTTTTTTAGAGTTATGAGATGAGAAGAAGAACCAAAAGGATCACAAAGGCAAAAGTCTAATGGGGGACTAAAGGATCCTAAGTGTTATCATGCATGGATATCCTAAGGTTAGTGTGGTTTTCTATCCTAATGAAGAAAGAAAGAAGAAGAGAAGAAGAAGAAAGAAGAAGAGGGATGAGTAAGGCCTAAGCCCAATAATCAAAGGTTAGCATAAGTAAGAATAAGAAGAGAAGAGATGAGATTTGGAGATGTGGGAAACACCTCCACACCTCTCACTTACCATAGCCCCTGCAAGGTTAGCAATACAAGCAAACAAGTGAAACACAATGAGCAAAATGACATGCCAACATCATAAAAACAGAAGTGAAGTCATATATACAAATTCTCAATGCAAATGCAAGACACAAGAATGAGAGAAGAAGCATGCAAGTTAATTATGAAGCAACATGAATCACATGGCAAAGTAAGGTACACTTAATGAGATGCAAACCAAAAATGCACAAAACATGAACCCAAGGCACAAGACCAGAACCAAAAAACGCCAAAGAAGAGCTTAAGAAGAAAGAGAGATGAAGAGAAGAGAAACATAAGGCCAAACAATCAACTTATAGGAAGAAAGAGGCAAAGGAGATGAGGTGAAAGCACATAAGGAATGGAAGAACTTAAAAGGCAAGCCAAACACAAATTTCTAAGACACAAACCCTAAGCTAAGATCAGAAAGGTACCCACACCCCAAAGAGACCCCAAATGAGAAGAAGAAGTTGGCACAAGTGCCCTTCTAAGCTAATAAGAGACCTTATGATCAAAAGGAAGCAAAATGGGACAAGCTATGAACCAAAATTCAAATCAAATCAACAATGCATCTAAAAATTCCACAACTTAGGACAAATGATCTTCAAACATGATATAACAATGAGCCAAAAAGGTTGGAAGAAATTCAAAAGCAAAGTAGGTCAAATGAGGACATAAACATGAACTAGGGTTAGGAAACTTCAATGACAAGCCAAGGACCAAAAAAAAAAGAATAAGCTTCTAAAAATCTGGGCAAAAATCACACATAAACTACATCTTCTTATGAATCCAGAGCAAAAAGAATCAACAAGAAACTCAAAATAATGAACACTATGGAAATTAGACAAGGCAGGATGCTTGAAAAGGAATTAAAAAGAATTAATTAAGATGAACAATTAATTGACACGTGGCTGATGAAAATAAATGGAAAAGAAAAATATAGAAAATTAGAGAAAACTCAAATGAATAACCATGAATTAATTTGGAATTGTTAGACACTTGGAAGTAATTTTAATAATTGAAAAGCAAAATGATGATAAAAGAAATAAAAAAGAAAAGAAATAAAATGAGAAATGAGGATGGGGGTGAGAAAAGTAGGAAATACAGTTAAAATTAATTGGGCTTATATCAAAAGGGGGTGCGAAAAGCATTCTGGGCCCATTGGGTTGCGCAGGAAGATAAGAATAATGGTGGAAATTCAGGAAATAAATGGAAAAAGAAATGGCCAGAGGATTGATCCAACGCGTCCTGTGAGGGGGTTCATTAAATGACGTGGCATGCTGATTGGCTCTGAGTGGAAGGAGTATGAGAATTATGGTGAGGTGAGAAGTATGAAGAATTAAAACAGAACTGAAGCTCATGTGAGAGAGAGGCTGGATTCATTAAAAACGTGGCACGATCCTGGGCAATGAAAGGCATGATCCAATGGCAGAGAAGTCTTCTTCAACCTCATAAAACCCTAAATGCAAGTTTTCCAGATTCCGGTGACCGGAGCTAGGGCTTCGACACCGGAAATTGCACGAGATGAACAAATCACAATAAAAATAAACATGAAGCTCCAGATTAGGTAAACAATGTGCCCTGAGTTCAAATATGGAACTGAAAAGGTCAATAGATCCATGGATTATCTGGATCGAACACAAACAGCTATGACCAAGAAACTTCAAATTCACATTACACACTCAATAATGCACCAATTTTGAAACTAAACATAGAAGAATGATCAGCATACATCAAAGATCCAAAAGCACACCTCAAAAATCATTTCTAGATCTGAAGATTCAGAAGCTTACCTAAGCTTGCAGATCTTGAGAAAGCTTGCTAGAAGTCCAGATGATGAAGCCAAAGCACTCCAAATGCACTCTAGTTGCAAAATAAATGCAACTAGAGCCTTGAATCTTGTTGGATCTTGGATTTTGAAGCCAACTTCCCTGAAATGGCAAGGTTGTGATTCTTGAGAGATAGCTTGAACAATGGTGAGATTAATGATCCTGAGCTCTCAAGGATGAAGGATCTGTGATTTGTTTTTGGAGAGAGCAAGCGTGTGAAGAGATTTTGGAGAAAATGCAAATTATGCAAGAAGTTGGAAGCTGAGCAATGAGAGAGAACTGAGCCTTCTAAAACCCTAATTTGGTTTTATATCATCTCATGAGGAAATGCTGAAGAGATGAGATGATTTGCACGTGTAGATCACAAGTTTTGGTGATTTTGCAATTTTTTCAATTTTGTGATGAGAGCATGTAATCCTCATGCATTCCCTTGCCTTCATCCCATGTGCACTCTAAATCCAACCCTTAATCTCAAACAAACAAAATCATGTCCCTTAGATTAGAGTGTCACACTCTTTTCATGTTCATGCACAAAATACACTTTTGGAATGACATTCTTGTTGTGCACAAATTTGGTGCATTTCTTTGAGAAAAGTGATCCAATTGCATTTAATTTTAATGTTGTAAACTTATTTGATCCCTACAAACACTTAAAATGAAGTTTTGTGACTTTTGGCTCTTGGTGCATAAATGAAAATCAACATTTGCCCTAATTTTGAAGGAATTTTCGAGGGGCATAACTTCCTAACCAAGAATGCTATGAAAAAGTACTTGTACTTTTTGAAAATGGGAGGCCTTAATCTCCAACTTTCACGTTTGACTTTGGTCCATTTGAAGAATTTTTCACCAAGTTATGATCATTTGAATTTTAGGGCAAAACTTGCCAAAAATGGCATTTTCTCAAAACCAACTTTGTACCAATTTTGCAAAACCCCTCAAAACTTCATGATTCTTTATCCAACCTCTTATAACATTGTAAGAACATCCCTTGGCTAGAAAAAATGGATTGGACCCCTTGAAATCACACAGTTGACTTTTTTAAGGCACAGTTGACCAGTTTCTTCATCTGCAAGCAACTGAAGAAATTCTTGACTTCCACAAGGAATTTTCTCACCAAAATTGGTACCTAGGATCCTCTTGACACATGAAAGACTTTGCCCTAATGAAATGTCCAAAGTTTTGAGGTTTTCAAGCTTGAATCTCAAACCCTAGTTTAGGATCCTTGTGTAGGAGCTTTGCCTTAGCCTGGAATTCCTGATGATCTTCCAATCTTCTGAGCTTTTGCAAATGAACTTGAGCTTGTAAATGCAATGTAGATCCCTCATAGGACTTGTACAAAACCATTGGACCCCTTGTCATGGCTTGTGATGCTTCACGAACCTCCACAGATGATCATATGCCTAATGCTAAGTCATGAGACTATTATGCCTCATCTTTCCATGCTAGGATGCTAAGAATATGATATGTTCATGATGAATATGATGTGATATGATGCTTAAAATGAAGAGGGAAAATTTGGGGTGTTACAGCTGCCCCTATTCAAACAACTGTTAATCTGAAAAGGACGGTAGCACGGGCTGTCGACCGTTCAAGATAAACTGTGGTTGAATACCAAGAAGACCTGAAATTTGCACTCTGACGAAGAATGCAACACTGGGAAATAAACCCAACCAAATGACGCTTTGGCGACTGCAGGGGAGAAAAAAGCAGACGAGCTTCTTCCAAGTTGAAATTGTTATCTGGAATAAGAACACTTTGACAGACGAGTCTTCTTCGAACAATCCTGTGACGCCAGGAGCTGGACATACGAGTCCTTACTGCAAAACATATGACTTGAGACAGACGAATCTCCTTCGGATATACCTGTTACGCCAGGACCGGGATGCACTAAAGTCTGTGGGATAGACATGCATAATCAAGGCAGACGAACCTTCTTCATATATTATCCGTGGATATATGGTACAAGACAGACGAGTCTTCTTCAAGCAAACCTGTTACGCCAGGTGCATCAATAATAATTGGTGCCTGAGACAGACGAGTCTCTTTCGGATATACCTGTTACACCAGGACCGGTAACCATTTTGACATTTATTCCCACATTCTGGATTTTAAACCTCTTCAATACAGACGAGTATTGGATGATCATCAAGATAACATAGACGAGTGTCAAAAGTCAATGATACAGACGATGATCTAAGAAACACAGACGAGCGCTTCAGGCAATGATACAGACGAGTATCAGCAACTAGTATAGACGAATACTAGAAATTCAAACACTGACGAGCATTTGGAGTAGCAATACAGACGAGTACCAGGGTGATCAGCAAATCCACACATACAGATATAAGCTAACACAGACGAGTGTAAGGGATGATACAGATGAGTATCCAAGCAAAGCAGACGAACTTCAAATAGATAACACACACAGACGAGTGCCGGAGAGTGCAGACGAGCAACCACAAAAATTTGATATCAAACGCAGTCGAGTGTTGAAAAAGTGCAGACGAGCATCAACAAATATTACATCTCAAAACACAGACGAGTGCTGGAGTATTGCAGACGAGCAACCACGAATATTAGATACCAAACACAGACGAGCGCTGGAAATTGCAGACGAGCAACAACAAAGATTACATATCAAACACAGACGAGTGTTGGGAAGTGCGGACGAGCAATACCAAAGTTACAACACAAACGAGTGTTGGAAATTGCAGATGAGCAATATCAAGGTAATCATAGACCACTGCTGGGGAGAGCAAACGAGCAATACCAAAGTTACAACACAGACGAGTGTTGAAAGGTGCGGACGTACAACAATAAAGTACGAACACAGACGAGTGCTGGAAAGGTGCAGACGAGCAACAAACAAATGCCTGATTGGCCACAAGAGTTATAACTCTGCAGGGGAAGAACAAGTCAAGAGGCTTTGACACCTAACTCTGACTGGGGTGATGAATACCTGTCTGTATCATCATATTAACCAAAAGAATGGCAGCTTCGCTGGGGAATATTTCACTGATGGGAGTGAAAATCAAATATGAACTATGTGGGGAAGGATCATCTTTAGACTTGGCTGGGAAAGATAGTTCAACAATGCTCTGGATGGGGAGAGAATTTTGCGAATTCTCAGCTCTGTGGGGACATCAGGCATTCAGCTTCTTGCTGGGCATACTCCACTGGGGCATACTAAACTGCTTGGGCTGCCTGCCAAGACTTAGCTGGGGAAACATCTGCTTGGGAGAATGTGACACCATCCTGCAACCTGCAACAACAGAAAACACAAGTGTGCCCCGGGGACTTGCATGGTATGATCTGTTCATCCATCATCACCCGACACTCAAAGAGGGTTTCAAATGTTTCCCTGCAATGTCATTTTTCTTTCAAATTATCACCATGTTTAAATGCAATGTTATTTTTGCCAAAAATTCAGGACATTTTGCAAACAAAAATAAACACAATACAACTTTTTGACTGAATATTCTTTTTATTGAAAGGCCTCTGAATAGGCAAAGATTTTACATCAGGAAGCAACTACCTGGAAAGAGGTAGCCACGATAAAATTGAGAAAATAAACTATCCTAATGGCAATGGGTACGACATCCCAATGAGTTCCATCTCTGCTATGACCCGCATGTCTTCGAGACTCTCCATTCTTGCTTTTTCTTTTTGAGAGGATGAGGGGACTGATTCCTATCCTTCTGATATTGTCAGGTTGTACGAAACGATGACGTGGTTCAGATTACTCGGATAACAGTTGTTCGCTTATTCCCTTGTTTTGCGTGGATCGCCCTTTCGGGTTTTCAATCCACCGGGATACCCTTTTTTGCCTGAGTTGTCCAATGTGGCTTTTCAACTCAGCGGGTGTACATTTTTTTCCCTAACTTTTGCCCGAGCTTTTTATTCTGTTTTTAGCTCGCCAGGATGCCCTTTTCTTGCCTGGACTTTAATTTTGTTTTTGTGTCCAGCGGGTTTCTTAATGCGAAGTTTTTTTTAACTGCGTCTGAGTTAACAGGGGATTGGAAGTCAGCTCCATCCATAGTGGTGAGCATCAGTGCTCCTCCGGAGAAGACTTTCTTCACTATGAATGGTCCTTCGTAGTTTGGGGTCCACTTGCCCCTGTGATCTGAACCTGGAGGAATGATCCTTTTCAGCACAAGCTCTCCTACCTGATACTCCTGAGTATGTACTCAATGGTCGAATTCTCGCTTCATTATCCTCTGATAAAGCTGACCATGATAGATAGCCGCTAATCTCTTTTCCTCAATTAGACATAGCTGATTGTAACGAGCACGCACCCATTCAGCCTCATCAAGCATCACATCCATCATCACACGCAATGAAGGAATCTCTACTTCTACAGGCAGGACTGCTTCCATACCATATACCAGAGAGAAGGGAGTTGTCCCAGTTGACGTCCTGACTGACGTTCGGTACCCATGCAACGCAAATGGTAACATCTCATGCCAATCTTTGTAAGTGACAACCATTTTTTGCACAATCTTCTTGATATTCTTGTTTGCTGCCTCTACCGCACCATTCATCTTTGGTCGGTAAGGAGAAGAATTGTGATGCTGGATCTTGAAGTCCCGACACAACTCTGCTATCATCTTGTTGTTGAGATTAGAACCATTGTTAGTAATGATCCTTTCGGGCACTCCGTATCTGCATATGATATCCCTCTTCAGAAATCTGGCAACCACTTAACGAGTGACATTGGCATAAGATGCTTCTTCAACCCACTTGGTGAAGTAATCGATCGCAACCAAGATGAAGCGATGACCATTTGAAGCAGTAGGCTCTATCTTCCCGATCATGTCAACACCCCACATAGAAAAGGGCCAAGGAGATGACATTACGTTGAGCGGGCTTAGAGGAACATGCACTTTGTCTGCATAAATCTGGCACTTGTGGCACTTACGAGCGAATGAACAACAGTCTGCATCCATTGTCATCTAGTAATACCCTGATCTCAGCAATTTCTTAGCCATAGCATGCCCTCCTGCATGGGTACCGAAAGATCCCTCATGGACTTCCTGCATTAACAGGCTTGCTTCATGTCTATCCACGCATCTGAGCAAGACCATGTCAAAGTTTCTCTTGTACAAAACCCCGTCTGTATTCAAGAAGAAGCTAGCAGCAAGTCGCCTCAAGGTCTTCTTGTCATTGGAAGATTCCCCAGCTGGGTATTCTTGCTTTTCCAGGAATAGCTTGATATCAAAGTACCAAGATTTCTCGTCAGACACTGCGTCTATAGAGAAGGCATGAGCTGGAGCGTCAAGCCTGGAGATGTCAATTCTGGGCACATAATTCCAACACAAGACTTTGATAGACGAAGAAAGAGTGGCCAATGCGTCGGCAAATTTATTTTCATCACGTGGTATGTATTGAAGCTTAACTGTCATGAAGAACGTCAACATTTTTCTAGCATAATCCCTGTAAGGAATTAGATGCTCTTGATGCGTATACCACTTGCCGGTAACCTGGTTAATAACGAGGGCTGAATCTCCGAATATATAGAGGTTCTTAATCCGAAGATTAATAGCCTCCTCTATCCCCATTATGCATGCCTCGTATTCCGCTTCATTGTTGGTGCAGCCAAAAGTAATTCTGGCAGCGAAGGGAAAGTGAACACCTTCAGGAGTAATAAGAACAACACAAACTCCATGTCCATTGATATTGATTGCCCCATCAAACATCAACTTCCATTTGGATTCAGGGTCTGGCCCCTCCTCCGAAAGTGGTTCATCGCAATCGTTTGCTTTGAGGTACATGATGTCCTCATCAGGGAAATCAAACTTCATTGGCTGATAATCATCTTCAAGAGGTTGTTGTGCAAGGTAATCTGACAATACACTTCCCTTGATGGCTTTCTGAGAAGTATACTGGATGTCATATTCAGTTAAGATCATCTTCCACCTAGCAACCCTTCCGGTTAACGCTCGTTTCTCAAAGATGTACTTGACAGGATCCATTTTGGAAATTAGCAGTGTGGTATGAGTCAACATGTACTGTCTCAGTCGGCGAGCAGCCCATACCAAAGCGCAGCATGTTTTCTCGAGCAGTGAGTAACGGGATTCACAGTCGGTAAACTTTTTGCTAAGGTAATAAATAGCGTACTCTTTTCGACCAGACTCGTCATGTTGGCCTAGAACACACCCCATTGACCCTTCTAGCACGGTCAAGTACATGATTAAAGGTCTTCCTTTAACTGGAGGCATTATAATTGGAGGCTCCTGCAAATATTCTTTTATCTTGTCGAAAGCTCTTTGGCAGTCTTCGTTCCACCTGACTGTTTGCTCTTTTCTTAACAATTTGAATATTGATTCGCACGTGGCAGTTAGATGAGATATGAACCGAGAAATGTAGTTCAACCTCCTTAAAAACCTGCGCACTTCTTTTTCTGTTCTCGGTGCAGGCATATCTTGAATTGCTTTCACTTTTGCAGGATCTACCTCAATTCCTTTCTGACTAACAATGAAACCCAGCAGTTTCCCGGAACGCACTCCGAAAGTGCACTTGTTTGGATTCAACCTCGACTTGTATTTTCTCAGTCTGTCAAACAACTTCTTGAGATTGACCAGATGCTCTTCTTTGTTTCGGGACTTAGCAATCATATCGTCCACATAACACTCAATCTCCTTGTGTATCATGTCTTGGAACAATGTAACCATTGCCCGCTGATAAGTTGCCCCGGCGTTCTTCAAACAAAAGGGCATGACCTTGTAGCAGAATGTACCCCACGGGGTAATGAACGTTGTTTTCTCCATGTCTTTCGGTGCCATCTTAATCTGATTATATCCGGAGAAGCCATCCATGAAGGAAAATACCGAGAATTGAGCAGTATTGTCTACCAACACATCAATGTGAGGTAATGGAAAGTCATCTTTTGGGCTCGCTCTATTCAAATCCCGGTAGTCAACGCACATCCGGACCTTGCTGTCCTTTTTTGGTACAGGTACAATGTTTGCTACCCAAGGTGGGTAACTAGTTACGGCAAGGAATCCGACATCCCATTGCTTATGAACCTCCTCTTTGATCTTCATCGCCATGTCAGGACGAGTTCTTCTCAACTTTTGTTTCACAAGAGGACAGTCTTCTCTCAAAGGTAGCTTATGCACAACAATGTCGGTATCTAACCCTGGCATATCTTGGTACGACCAAGCAAAGATATCCACATACTCATGCAGCATACTGATCAGCTCTTTCTTGACTTCGGCCTACAGACTGGCCCCAATCTTGATCTCTTTCTTCACATCTTCAGTGCCGATGTTGATGATCTCAATTTCTTCCTGATGAGGCTGAATAACCCGCTCCTCTTGTTTCAAAAATCTGACCAATTCTTCAGGGAGTTCACAGTCTTCCTCAACCCCTTCATCAGCTTGGTAGATAGGATTGTCAAAGTCATGCGTGGTCATAGCAGGAATGTTATCAATGGAATCTGGATGATCAACACTGCACAGGTGATGTGCTTATTTCAGAATCTGTTTATTTTTTTTATTTTTATTTTTTTAAAAGAGACGCAAACACAAAAAACCAAAAGGAAAAACACATTGCCATTTTTATATTTTTTTTGTGAAAAATTTAAAAACAAAGAAAGAGAACACAATTTGTCTGAAAATGTCCTTTTATTTCATGGTAAAATAAGTGCATAACAAACATGGTGGCCCAATACAATGGATCCTAGCATTTTGGGCAGAATGCTGGATTTGACAATGCAATATGATAAGAAAAAGGAAACAAATAAATTACTCTGAGTGCCAGGTAACTTGGACAATGTCTTCAGCAGACCAGTTCTTCAGCTCCTCTCCGGGCGCACACGGATGAATCCGGCTGTCCCAGTCACCATCACTATCTCCATCTTGGCTTGTCACACAGATTTGGTTGCGGTCGAGCATCCCATCACTTGTGAAAGTAATGGCTTTACCACTTGGAGCAGATCCCCCAGGCTGATAACCCAAACCAAACTTGCCGTCTTTCTTTTCCAATTCCAGCAATTTGCCCCAGCCTTGGGCGCTTCCTGACTGAACCACCTTCTTTGCCTGCTTGTAGGAATGGATGGAGGTACCTTCTTTCTCACTGCTCTTCTCTACTGGAGTCGGAATGCTGACGTTAACTGCTTCGAAGGCGTGACATAGAGTCTCATGGATTTCTCCGTCCATCTCTACGTATTTGAACGTTGACAAGTGGCTTACGAAGATGTCTTCCTCTCCGCACACTGTGATTACTTGGCCATCAACCATATATTTGAGCTTCTGATGCAAAGTGGAAGTTACTGCTCCGGCAGCATGAATCCCTGAGCGTCCCAACAGGCAGCTATACGCGGGCTGGATGTCCATGACGTAGAAGATACTTTTGAATACTTGAGAACCTATTTTCACGGGTAACTCAACTTCTCCAAACACTGACCTTCTGGACCCATCAAAAGCTTTGACAATCAAATCACTGGGTCTTAGGACTATACCATCAACATTGAGCTTCATTAATGCTTTCTTCGGAAGTACATTAAGAGAAGAGCCTGTGTCAACAAGAACATGTGACAACACAGCACCCTTGCACTCCATAGTAATATGTAGTAATTTGTTATGGTTACGGCCCTCTGACGTAAGGTCTCTGTCTGTAAAGCCCAGCTCGTGGCTCGCATTCACACTGCCCACTACAGCTTCTAGTTGATTAACAGTTATTTCTTGAGGAACATAGGCCATCTGCAACACTTTCAACAAGGCCTCTCTATGTGTCGGAGAACACATCAGCAAAGACAGAATTGATATCTTGGAAGGTGTCTGGTTCAACTGCTCGACCACCTTATAATCACTCTTTTTAATGATCCGCATAAATTCCTCGACCTCCTTCTCAAAGGTACCCTGACCAGCAGCAGGAGTTGTTGTCTCATCAGTCACAGCTTGCTTTCCTTTAGCCTTTGATGAAGCCTCAACATCAGGATCTCCTCTCAGAACTGGGGGAGCAAATAGACGACCACTTCTTGTAAAGCCTCCAACGCCTCCGACGTTCACTACAGTCGGGTCAATAGCAACAGACTTGCTCTCAACTTTCTGTCCAGCCACGTACACATCTGAGCCGTAATGCCATGGAATGGCTTTATAATATCTATAAGGAACAGGCCCAGGCATAGTGATAGTCACAGGACTAACCTCAGGAGCATAAATGGTTACAGGCTCTCTTCTGGCAGACATCTCAGTTTCGTCATAGAAAATGGTTATAATGGACACATCATCAACTTCATTATCAACTTTGTTAAACTGCAAGGATCCTTCATCAATCAAACTTTGTAATCCCATCTTCAGGTCTTCACACACATTCATAGAATTCAAACATTTCTCACAACCAGAACTGCATCCTGGAAACACTTGACCTTTCGACAACCTCTCCTTCACTACCAATAGCGGAGTCTTCACCTCTTCTACACTCAGAATCATACTTAGCTTCTCACCACCTTCAACAACATTGATTCTAGCCCCTCCGTGATTCGGAATAGGGTTTGAAGTATTATTTGGCGGTGGTGCAAAGTTAATCGCCTTGGAGTCTATCAGATCTTGAACTTTGTGCTGTAGCGCCCTGCACTTCTCAGGTTGAGTGTCCGGGTGCCCCTGAATGGAAAGCACATCTTGCATTGACATCGTACCCCACGGGAAGCTCTCCAGGTGGTGGTGGTGCCAAAGTTCTCAATTGTATCAAATTCAGGTCCAGCAATCTTGGTAGCAAAGCAGCGTATGTCATGGGAATTTCCTCAAGCACCCTATTAGCCGGGCGAGTCTGCCTTGGCTGATAAGGTCTTTGTTGATAGTTGTTACATTGTGGATGATGTTGTTGTTGTTGTTAAGGTTGTACCTACTACACAGGAATGGAAGGAATTGTGACAGCTGCCACATGCTCATATGGTCTTCTATATCCTCGGCCCCATCCTCGGCCAAACACAGCATTGGTCTCACCTTCCCTTCTCCTCGGGGGTCCGTTGAAAGCTTTTCTTGCTCCATTAGAACTGCTGGCACTCGTATCCTGAATCTTTCCTATCTTTAATAAAGTCTCAACCCTCTCTCCAGCAATTACTATATCGTTGAACTTGGTATCCGAACAAGACGCCAATCTTTCAATAAACACACCTTGCAATGTCCCCATAAACATATCAGCCATCTCATTCTCCAGCAGCGGTGGTTGCACTCTGGCAGCGAGCTGACGCCACCTTTGAGCATATTCTTTGAATCCCTCCTTAGCAGTTTGAGACATGTGTTGCAATTGAGTGCGATTTGGAGCCATGTCCAAATTATACTGGTATTGTCTCACAAAAGCCTTTGCCAGGTCCTTCCAGCTCTTAATGTTGACTCTGCTTAGCTTCATATACCATTCCAAGGAGGCCCCAACCAGGTTGTCCTGGAAATAGTACATCCATAGCTTTTCATCATCAATGTGAGCAGCAATCCGTCCTACAAAGGACTGAAGATGAGTTTTTGGGTATGTTGTGCCATTGTATTTCTCAAAAGTTGGAACCTTGAACTTGTAAGGGATTCTAACCCCTGGAACCAAGCCCAAGTCAATAATGTCGAATCCCAAAGAATTATGGGATTGAATAGCCTTGATTTATTCTGCCATCTCCTCAAACTTCCTGTTCATCTCAGCCCCCTGGCCTTCAGTTTTGTCCAGCAGAGTGAACTGTTCGTCCTGACCGTCCATTTTCACATTGTTCAGTCCATCATTGATTATGGTAACCCCTGGCTGTGTTACAGGGATTTCAACCTGACGGGCGCCCGCACCGTTACGATTACCTCCCTCGGCAGTACCGTTGTTTCTGGCTTGACCATTTTCTATCAACTCCCACAGACGTTCTTGATTCTGACCCATGCCTGCCATCAAGGTCATGAAATTGGCCATCCTAAGTCTCAAGTCAGCTAAGTCAGCTTGCATTTGATCCATGACTCTCTCTCTTTTGATCTTTGTTGGATATCTGTGTGTGACTGGCTGTTCTCGAACTTTCCTAGGAGCTATAGTGCCTGAAACATCAAAAATGTTAGAAACTGAAGCACTACCTGCAAAATAAACAAACACGTCATATGCAATGCAATGTAACTGCTCATGTTCCCAAGTTTTAAGCATTTGCATGCCCCAGTTCTGGCATCTACTCCCGACAGACACTTTGAGTATTAACTTTCAGACTTTCTCCTTGAAGAATGTTCAGATATTAGCAGTATCAGACAAACGAGCCTTGCACATTCAAAAATGATAATTTACACATTAACACTGTATATAATGGACAAACCAATGTCGGCCAAAAGTTAGAGCACAAACAGAAATATTCCCCGAAGGGTTACAAGCCATTACATGAATAAAAGACAAAACAAATAAAGCAAGACTCTTACAATAGGTCTGTAGGTAATCTGAAAAATAAACTAAACTAAGGACCCAGGCTCTGCCACCTCTGTTATGTTCTTCTTGACACCCGCTCTCAGCTTGAGCTCTTCAATCTCCTTCCGTGCTTCCTCCAAGGCTAGGTGGCTTTGTGCTAACTGCTGAGTCTTTTCCCTCCGAATATTATGGACTTGCTCCACCTCTTCCTTCTTAAAGGACATTTTCACTTCAAATAACTCTTCTTTCTCCTTGAACATCTTTTTCTCTTCCTCCCTTTGGCCTTGCAACCAAACAATGGATTGACGAGCTTCCTTGAGAGTCTTCAAAGTCTTTTTGCATTCCGCCTCTCTTTTTGCCTCCATCATACCCAACCTGTGAAAGTGAGCTTCCCTTCTAGCAAAGTCCTTCTCTTTAGCTTCCAGAGAGTCTTAGATCTTCTGCAGCTTTCCTTCTGCTTCATTCTTGGCCCTGTTGGCAAGATGGTACAGACTAACCATTTCAGCATTCTCCACTCGAACTTCATGCAGTTGAGCTTCCAATTTCTTGTACTCTTCAAGGGAGACATTACTCTGGCTTGGCACTTCTTTGGGATAAAGGGGAGCTTCTACTGAGAAAGGCATGAGAACCTCTTCTACATGTTTTTGCAACCATGCAGCAAAAGGTGGATACGTCTTGGGATCTACTCTGCCAAAGTCTTTTTTACCCTTCCTTATCCTGTGAGCCCAAGCTTGGGAGGCTTGTAGAACTAACTCCTTGTTTCCTTCCACAGGAAAATAAAAAGACTCAGCAAACTCTTCCATCTGTGGTGGATCTCTCAAAGGGTAACCAAATTGTTTCCTGGCTAATGTTGGATGATGACTGATCACACCTTTTCTTCCCAGCAAAGGCACTCCAGCAAATCTTCCACAACTGACCAGCAATTCTTTTCCTAGCAAATCTCTGTCATATCCCCAGGCAATATCTTCAGCAGTTAACCCCATCAACCTTCTTGACCATCTCCACTCATCCCTCATCTCCTTGAAGGCACCTGATTTTGGCAATTGTCTGGAAAACCACTCAGCAAACAATGAAGCACAACAGACTACTGGTCCACCCCTACCTTTCTCATTCCTGTAATGAACACTGTAATAGAAGTCACCCAACAGAGTTGGCACTGGATTGCCTTTGGCAAAGATAGAGATCACTTTCAAGCTTACAAATTCTTTCTCTCCTGGGAACAAGCTGGACCCATACACCATCAAAGCCAACAAAGCACCAAAGTCACCCCAACTGCCCTCTTTAGCATACTTCTCTGCCTCTGGTATGAGAACACTCCAAGGGATTCCTTTACCTTCACTATCCTTCAGAGCCTTCTTGACTGTAGTAGCTGGCAAACGACAAACCTTGGCTATGTCTTCTTCTTTAAGCACCACCTCAGACCCATAGAATGGCAAGGTCTCTCTGACTGGAACATTCAGAATGCTGGCAATCTCCTCCAAAGTAGGAGCCAAGATGTAACCTGGAAACACAAAGCAACGCAATAGAGGATCATAAAACTGAAGAAAGGTATGCAAATTGTCCTTCTGGTCTGCAGTGGGCTTGTCCACATACTTCAATTGGCCATATCTCTTTCTGAAATTGCCCAAGACTTGTTCATTCATCAGACCTGCTAATTTCTGAACACTTCTGACTTCAGGTTGAAGAAAAGTATAGTGAACATTCTTTTTCCTTGTAACTCTTCTGATTTCTGCCATCTGGAGATAAGATTTACCAGAACTGGGAGCTGACTATGAGTAATGACCTGAAAAATGGAAACATAAACAGTTAATGCAAGAATGATGCAAATGCAAATGCAATGCAGGCATATTTGTAAACACCCCAAATTTTCCCTCACCCATTCACACCATGGCTTGTGATCATTTCATATGCCTAAACACAATCATATCACCTCATATTACATTTTTGGTTCACTGCATAGTTTCTAAGTCATCTGCACCTAGGGTTTGTGATCTGAGCAATCCAAGAGCTTCTTGAGCCACTCCAAAGGCCACCAATCACTTCAAAGGGATCCATGTGTTTTCTTATATCATGTTACATCCTCTCAAAGTCAAAAATGCCAAAGAATCACAAGAACTAGGATTGGTATGGATGCAGAGCCAAGTTTGACTGCACAGTTGACCTAAAATTAGGGTTTTGGTTTCAGAGGCCATAACTCCAAATTTTTTGGTCATTCTTGTTTCCATTGGTCTCTATATGGTATAGGGAGTATGCACATCAATTTTCATGAAGAAATTCCATGGGGAAGTCATCTGATCAAGAGTTGACTTTCTGGACAAGTCAGTGCAAAATCAGGGCATCTGAGGCCCCCAATGACCCAACCAAGGGATGATCTTCATCATTTTGAATGTATATGATCTTTATTTGATCATAGAAGAAGGTTGAAGTTCACAAAATTCAAGAATTTGAAGTTTTTTGCAAAGTTGACTTTTTAGGGCATGGTTGACTTTTGAAGAATATGTCATTTTATGCCACTTTTCAAACCTTACTTTTTGATCCAAAAATGCTCCAAATGGAAAAACTTTGGTCATGAAAGTTGTAGAATACATTTTTCCCTTTTCAAAAAGTACAAGAACATGATCTAATTCATTTTGGATCAAAAGTTATGGTGTGTTAAAGTTGGCAAAAATCACTAATTTTCAAGTTATGCACTAAAAGGAAAACTTGCAATTTCATGTACCAAGCATTCTAGTGACTTCAAAATGACTTCAAAGCTTCATCACATGATCATACATGACCCCAAAAACAGAATTGGCCCAAGGATTTTTGCATTGCTTGCCTTGATTTTCAAAGTTCCATAAGGCATGTTTCATAAGTATGCAAAAGGGAATTCTTGGCAAAACCATTCTTCAAGGAATTATGTGATCTCTAGCTGATTTTTAAGCATTGCCATGACTAAAAAAGGTGCTATGCTACAAAATTCAGCAAGGTTTTTTTCATGTACTTAGCATAAATTCATGAGAAAACACAAAGTTGTCAAGTTGCAAGATCACTCTCAATTCATGATCCATATGTTGCAGTCACTCTCAAACCATCCAAGGGTTGTCCCTAACCTCAGCTGAACCCAAAGCAGCCCTAAGATAGCTTCTGTCCTGGCCCATGCTGGAAGTACACCAACTATTGACTTTTTGGCCAATTGCTCCATACCATTCCCACAGTGCATGTCAAGTCTTCTGACTGATTCCAATAGTTTAGGAATGGCATATGGATCATAAAACACAACACCCACAAGGCTGGAAGACACACATTGCAGCATACCACCAAAACTGTCAAAAAGCTTCCTTTCTTCGAATCACCTTCCACAGCCACAAAACACCAAAACTTTCTTCACTAACAAGTCAAACACACTCAAGAGAGCAAGAACCAACCATTGACATAGCTAGAAACCACTCACACACAGAACTCATTTTCTGCTATATCAGATTGGAATCTCTCAAAATAGCTTGCTTAAGCTCATTCCAAGCCTACCATTAGCACCAGGGGAGTCAGTGGAGGAAGCTTGCACCAAAGAGTAGCTCTAAAAGCCCAGAAACAGGAATCTCCATCTCAGGTATGGCCATGAAACTTTTCTCTCAGAGCTTGATTTTTAAGTTATAAATTGATTGTGTATGTCTTGCTGATCATGGGGGTGGTTTTAGAATTAGAAATGAGTGAGAAATGAGGATTTACCAGGGCTCTGAAACTTTGCCCGTGAATCTTCATGGCTTCGATTCTCTTAGTTCAAGCATGAGAAATTAGGTTTGAGAGGTGTTTTGAATGAGGTTTGAATAGAGGAACATTTCCCTGGCTTTGATTTGAAGAATGGTGGCCTGAATCGTATTCTAGGGTTTTGTTGTTGCCGGAGAAGATGACCGGAGCTTCTCTCCGGTCACCTGAATGTTATTAGCCCTAATCTCAGGTCATTAAACTCATTTGAATCTGGAGCGTAGGATTAGTTGACCCCATTGACTTGCCGCGTGAATGACTGGCCCAGATTCACTCAATTAGCCCTAATCCCCTTTCATTAATTAAATAAATCACAATTAAGTTAATTTAATCAGAACCAACTACAGCCCTTGGATTCGCGCGCCAGTCAACCATCTCAAACCCAGTTCAAATCTCCACCATCAGATCTGAATACTTTCCATTTTATTTTGTTTTTATTCCATTTTTTTCTCATTTAACTTGTGCAATTTATTTAAAATAGTAAAAATTGTTTAAAAATTATGAAACTTTTTATCAAGAGTCTCATTAATTTTTAAGACACAAAAATATTTTTATTTTCATTTTTAGCATTAAAAAAGTATTTTTAAATATTTAAAAGTTTATTTTTAATTGATTAATGAAAATTAATTTATTAAAAATACTTTTAGGTATTTAAAAATCACCAAAAAATTCATGGAATGTTCTAAGACATTTAGAAACATTGTCCAACCTTCAAACCAAATTTATTTTTTGATCTTGATGCATTTTGAGAATTTTTCATTGAATTAAAATCATTTTTATGCATTAATTTGATCCAAAGTTCCAAAAATCATTTCTGCCTATCCATGAGGAGTTGGACATTGATTCTTTTTGCATTGCATTGTGTTTAGCATGTAGTTTGTGAGATTAAATGGCCATGATTTGATCTTTCATTTTCCATTTGTTGGTAATTTTCTTGTTTAGGAACCCTAAAACCCTAGTAATCTTGTGAAAATCATAACTTGAAATTGGTTAAGAGTTGAAACCTCTCCTTTGGGCATTGGGCTAGTATAGGATTAGGGGTCCTTTGAGTGGCATTTTCAATTTTTATCTTAGGGTTTGCTTCTGATTTTGATTTTTTGTTTGATGTATGGTTCATAAACCCTAATTTGGGCTTTCATATGCATCCATCTTGCATCTTCTTGCATAACATGACTTGCCATGACATTTCAAGCATCCATTTGATTCATTTGACATCATAAGACATATTGGAAGCATGCTTGATCATTGCATCATGTATTTGCCATGTTGTATGCCATGTGCACTTCATAACTTTTCATGTATGTTCATGTTCCCTAACTTGCTCTTTTTGCATCCATTTGTTCATGTGATCACTTCCATGTGCTGCCTCATGTTTGTAGCATCTCATAACATCATTAGCATCACATAAATGCTTCTGGTTTTGTTTCTCATCATGTCATCTCATCCCATTTTTGCATTGCATTGCATTTCTTTTCTAACCTTTCAGGTGGTAAGTGACTCTGAGAAGTGAATTTGCCTTCACTTCTCATAACCCTTCTTTTCATCTCTTTCATGCATCCTTGCTGCATTTTACTTTGTGTTTGAGATTGAGCTTGCTCATTCTTCTTCTTCTCACTTTCTTCCTTCAAGTGACTTGACTTCTTGAATGAAGCAAGTTACTTTGCTTCTCCTGATCTTTTCATCTGCTTCCTGGTGGTTCCATTGAAGACTTCTCTTGTGAACCTCACAAACCTTAGGAACAACCAAGCATGACAATAATTAGGGTTTTGATTAGTCTCCCCTCTTAGTTTTACCTTTGTGTCTCTTTTGAGTCTTCTCTTCTCATCTCACAATCAGGGACTAAACCCTAAAGGCTTTAAGGCTTTGTGATTAAGCTTATGCCTGCATCCTTCTCTTAGGATGGAGTGTATAACTTTAATCCTAAGTGTTGAACCCTTAATGTGTTTAACTCCTTTAATCAATTCACTTAATAATCATCAAGACATCACTTGTAACTTGGGCCTTGCATTAGGGTTCCAATTCTTCCTTAATTGGTTAAGAAGGACTAACCCTAGTGTTAATGGACAAGTCCCCCTCAAGTTGTCTTACAAATCTTAAAACTCACTTCATCATCATGCCATTAAATAAAATCCACTTAATCAAAGGCTTGTTTTGTCATGAGTTTAATCCCTAATCAGGGATTAAGTTGAGGAGCTTTCCTCAGCTTAAACACTCTCATCTATTATCCTTCTATTAGGATGGTGTAATGAGTCTGTTTAATCCTTGATTATGGCTTAACCTCATTACTTAACACTAAACAAAAATCACAAAAACATCTAAATAATCAACAAGTAGGTTAATGATCTTAATCCCACTCCATGATGATTAAGTGTGAGAAGCTGACTTCACACTTAAGGTATTCTCATTACCCCTAATTAGAGGGAGGATGTGATGAGTTTACTAAATCCATTGGTTTAGGCTTAAGCTCATTAACTTATGACAAATCCAAAAGCAATAAAAGACTGAAAATACAAAAACAAACAATAATCGTCTCCTTCGGGATTCTTTTCTCATCATCTTCACTCACAAACGAGAACTCGCTTCTTCCGTCTAATGCAAGACAGTTTGCATCTGTGCCAGACAGATCATACACTTGAGCATTGACATGCAAGCAGTTCACAAGTCATTTCATCTTTCAGTCTCTTTGGGTCGAACTACGGTGTTCTGACTTCCTCATTGCACGAGAGGATACGTAGGCATAACTTAACAGTTATCGAACAAAAGTCTCTGTATATTCCCCCTCTTTCCAGCATTATTTTCTTAGCCTCATGATCTTGAGCATCTTATTCCTGTCCTTACACTGACACTGTATATATCACACTTTGCACTTCTTTTACACTGACACCTGTACATCCTTTTCCAGCTCTTTTACACACAAATTGCACTGACACTACCCCTTTAAAACACAAATCTTTTAAGCGTGGATCCCGTCGAGTACGATGGACAATTTGGGTGCTAATACCTTCCCAGGTTGTAACCAACCCCCTTTCTCAGTCTCTCTGGTTCGCAACCGTCTTATCCATATCTTTCTAGGTCTATGCAGCATTGCCTTTCCTCCGTGATAAAAATGCCTAGCTGGCGACTCTATTCATCTCCAGTGAGTTCACGGCTGTGTGTTCTCACTGTTCCCTTCGCCGACCGTTCGCGTCTGTACCTTTATCTGGGCCTGGTCCCACTTATCGGGAGCGACAGCTTGGCGACTCTGCTGGGGACCCTTATACTGCAACCAGGGCTTCTGGTTCTTTTTGTGGGTTCCTCCTAGCGCTTGATTGATTTGTGTTTACTGGGGTGTTTTGTGTGTATTTGTGTTTGTATATGTTTTATTTTTGCTTTATGTACAGTTGCTTTACTGCTTTCTTTACTGCTTTACATATATTATACTGTCATGCTGATGGCTGGATCTGGTTTTTGTTTTGGTGGGTGGGTGATTCATTGAGAGTTAAGGTCCTATACCTGGGACCTGAGTGACACCTAGGCTAGAGTGAATCATATTCTTTCCCATTCCATCTCGGTCTGGTGCGGGAATATGAAACACGGTTCAGATATGGGTTTCTTCTTGAGAACTCTGTGTTGCAGATTTCCTGCAATACTAGGGCTATCTGGGAAGCCTGCTAAGTCTGGATGACCTTTAGTACTGACCTTCAGAAACTGAGGTGAATTAGAGGAGGAACTTTTATGGTTATTGTAAACATTGTACCTCTGGGTTAGAAGTGTTTACACTTCTCATAACTGATCCAAGTCTGAGGATCCTTGTTTTAGAACACCACCTGTGAGGGGTTTGGGCTGTTTACAGGTTTGCAGGTACCCTCGGCCTCAGCATACCCTGTTACTTTGATTTGATTAAGAATACTCCATGTTGGAACAGTTCTTGTGATTCTGAACCCTGGACATATGGCTCTTTATTTGAGCCCCCCACCTTGGTTACTGGATTTATAGACCTCCATCTGGATTTCTTGAACATACTTGGACCTATATCAGGGCATTTGATCAGATCCAGCTCAGTCACAAACCCTTGCATATCATTTGCATACATAATCATTGCATCATATTGACATTTGCTTATTTGTGTTTCAGGGTATCCACCTTCATTTTTGGTTTGGTTTTGACCCTATCTTCAGTATTGACCTATCTTCATCAGCACCTACTTCAGCTATCAGCCATCATCTATTTGTTTCAGTCACCTGCACCATCCAATCAGTGGCCCATTCTTCAGTGTTATCATCAGCACCTGTCTCTACTCATCTTCAACATCATGGCTCCTAAAAAGAGCAACATCACCTACCACTTCTTCCAGCCAGAGCTAGCTGACATCAGGAGGATTCAAACCCTGGTCACTCCAGACCATATACCACTGTTCAGGGAACACTATGGGGATATACTTGATACGGTTATGGATCTGGACCCCTCACAGAGAAGCCTGATCCACACTTGCCTTCAGTTTTATGATCCCCCACTGAGATGTTTCACTTTTCAGGACTTTCAGCTGGGCCCTCTATTAGAAGAATACTAATCATTGGTTGGTATGCCTATCAGGGGTGGAATCCCTTTCAACCCTGAGATGGTCTTTCCTGGTAATGGAGAAGTAGCCAAGGCTTTGCATCTGGAACCTGTTCTGATTGAGCAGCATATGACTTCTAAAGCTGGAATCCCTGGCTTCCATCTGGATTTCTTGATCTCTCAAGCTACCCTGAAAGCTTCTTTAGGAGAGTGGAAAGCTGTCTGTGCTTTATTGGCCCTGAGCATATATGGAATTGTATTGTTTGCAGATGAGCCTCGATTCATTAGCAAGAATGCAATCCATCTTTTCATCCTGAAGAACCCAGTGCCCACTTTATTGGGGGATCTCTACTATTCAGTGCATCAGAGGAATGAAAAGCAGAGGGGAAGATTAGTGAGGTGTTGTGCTCCATTGTTCCATACTTGGCTTCTCAGGCATCTACCCAAGACAGATGCATTTCTGAATCCTCATCAGCAGAGAAACTGGGCTAAGAGACTTACTGCTCTAACTTCAGCTGATATCAGGTGGTGCACTCAAAGCACCAAGGGTAGGGATATCATCACCAGCTGTGGGCATTTTCCCAATGTACCCCTGATAGGAGTCAAAGGTAGTATTAATTACAATCCTCTGCTGTTCAGAAGGCAATTGGGCTATGCACTGGTCCACACTCCTAAGGCACAGGACTTGGTTGAGACTCTCTATTGTGAGAACAAGCCTAATCTGGCTATTGTTAGGCAGGCTGCCTGGGCCTGGGATAATGTTCAAACCAAGGGAGTAACCATTATGGGGAAATGCAACAATGTGGCATCAGCACAATATTATGAGTGGTCCCATGCCAGGGCCCAATTCTCTGGAATGCCCTTCACCATGGAGGATATGCCTGGACCATCCTCAGCACCACCCCCTGCCACTGTCAGTTTAGAGGAGTTTGAGAGCTTGAAAGAAAGGAATGAGAAGTTGACTCAGGCTTTGCAGAAGACCCTCCGGGAGAGGAGTGATGGCAGGTTGGATATTGAGAGGTTAGAGAAGTTGAAAGTGGAGCATCTGGCTAATATTGAGAAGTCTGGGGATTATATCAAAAAGTCTAAGGCTGGAGAACAAATTCTGAAGAATGCTTGCAAGGAAGCCCAGTTCCAGAGAGCGAGGACACACTTGTATCTGAAAGAGAGTCAGGCTAGGTGGGTCAGGATCACCGAGGCTCGTACTCTGGAGGACAAGAGAGTTCAAGACAAGATAGAGCAACTGGAAGCTAGTGTAAAAGAGCAGCAAGAAGCCCTGGCAGCAGCCCAGAGGGAGATATCAGAGCTGAAGATCAAAGCTGGAGTGAAGAGGTCAAAGGACCAAAGTCAGCACAAGAAGCTAACTGCAGCTGTTACCACCCGGAATCTCCTCATCAGGAATCTCACGGAGCGTCCAGCTGATCCTGTGACCGAAGCACTTCTCAAGGAAGTTCGGGAGGATGAGTTTGGTCTTGGTGTTTGACCATTTTGTTTGTTGTTGCTTTCATTCCATGTACTTTTATTTTCTTGTAATATATTTTGACCCCTCAGAGGGCTTGTATTTGTAAACGAACTATGTACCATTTTGCCTTTTTGTAATATATGTATTAGTTTGTTCCATCCGAGTTTACTTCGAAAGCAACATCAACTGCATCTTCAAGGGTCTGGAAGGGTCAAAACTGAATGCCAAGCCGGATACCTTGAAAACAAATAAGCATACTGCATTGCATGCTAACCCTTTGTTTGTTTTGTAGGTTTTTGTTTTATTGTTGCTAACTCTATTGTGATGTTCAGGAACTATTGCTCGACGCCGAGTATTTCCCCTCAACCGTCCGCACCGTTATCCAACCCGTAACAATCTTCCGGGCATACAAATGGATCAGGTACAGCAGGACCTTGCAGAGGTTAGAAATCAAATGGCAAACGAAAGATTGGAAATGAGAACGCAGATGACTCAGTTTATGGAAGTGATGAACAACATGGCTCAGAGCCAGGAAAGATTGAGGGCCATGGTGGAAAGGCAAAATCAAGAAGATCCACATATAGGGACTGCCGGCACCAGCAACAATGAAAGGGTCCAACCTCATGTTAACCCCCCTGTATTTGGCCCCCATCTTCATCCAGAGGTCAATATTCCTGCAAATGTTCAAGGGACTGCTACTGCAGCCAGGGTACTGCAAGAAGACCCCCAAGAGGATCAATTCACAGTAATGGGTGCTGGGGAGGAAGCTTATGATAGAAGGCTGGATGAGATAGCTGAGAAATTGAGGTCCTTAGAGTCTCAAAATTCTTTGGGTTTCGATGTCATGGACATGGGCTTGGTAGACGGGGTCAGGATCCCCCATAAGTTCAAGCCTCCTTGTTTTGAAAAATACAACGGGACTTCATGCCCCCGGACTCATTTACAATCATTTCTGGGGAGGCTGAAGGCCTATACTATGGATGAAAGCTCTGGATGTTCTATTTCGAAGACAGCTTGACAGGAGCTTCAAGAGAATGGTACTCTCATCTGACGAGAGCAACTATCTGGTGTTGGAAGGACCTGGCAGAGGCCTTCATCAGACAGTATCAGTACAACTTAGACATGGCACCCAACAGGACCCTCCTAATGGGAATGTCACAGTCGTCAAGGGAAAGTTTCCGAGAATATGCCCAGAGATGGAGGCAACTGGCTGCTGCTGTTCAGCTACCTATGTCTGAAAGGGAAATGGCAGATATGTTTATGAACACCCTTCAGGGGACATATATTGACAGGCTGGCTGCTTTCTCTTCCACCAGCTTTGCAGATGTTGTCATAGCTGGAGAGAGAATTGAGAGCCTGTTAAAAATGGGCAAGATTTCTGACAATGGTGCCAGCTCGTCCAGTAGTACAAGGAAGCCTTTTGCAGGCCCAAGAAGAACTGGCGAGACCAATGCCATCCACACCAACAGGGGCAGGCCCCAATATGTCCATAGATCTGTGGCAGCAGTCACCATTCCCGCTCCAGCTCATCCTCAACCAGCTTATCAACCTCCGCAACAAAACTATCAGCAACAACCTCAGTACCATCAACAAGCTCAGTATCCTCCAAGGAATTACAACAATGCCAACAACAACAACCAGCAAAGGCCATTTCAACAGAGGCCATCTCAAGCCAACATGGTAATCGATCCGATCCCTATGCCATATGCTACATTGCTGCCACAACTCCTGAAACTCAACCTAGTTGAGCTAAGGACGTTGGCACCTCCAGATCCCAACAGTCTACCCAGGAACTATGACTCCAACGCCAGATGTGCCTTTCATTCAAATGCACCTGGCCACAGTACAGAAAAGTGCAGGGCTCTGCATATGAAGGTACAAGACCTGGTAGACTCTAAGGCCTTGAATTTCGCACCACCACCCAATGTCAATAAGAACCCAATGCCAAATCACGGTGGTCCCAGAATTAACGCTATTGAAGAAGACAAGCCGTCTTATTTAATAACCAGTGTGGGTCAGATCCGGACACCGTTGGTAGAAATTAAGGCTCAACTCCTCGAATGTCAAATGTTCCCGGGGTGTGAGTTGGGGTGTGCTTACTGCAATATCTCAGTAAATGGGTGCGATAACTTGAGGAATGGCATAGATGGTCTCATTCAGAGTGGCCAGCTTCAGATCACCACATCATTCCCTACAAATCCAGCAGTCTCATCAGCAACAATTCCGGTATCTCCTACAACTGCAACAACCATTGTTCCTGACAACTCTTCGGCTTCATCAACAAGTACTTCATCTGTCATTTCAACTGACCAGATATCAACAAATGTTCCTTCTACAACTCCAGCACCACTCCATTTTGAAACTCCTACAACAACAACATCCACAATGTCTCCTACAACATCAGCAACAAATCATGAAGATGTCTCAACTGTCACAATATTTTATGACCCAGAAAATAATACTGCTTACAACTCAGAAAGTGCTGCTCCCATCAGAGCACCAGTTACAATTTATTACGATCCACAGACTATCACAGTTCCTTCCACAGCTGCAATCAGTCCAGTCACTATCACGGTGCCTGGACCAGTACCTTATGAAAGCAGTAATGCCATCCCCTGGCATTACGGCTCTGACCTATACTGTGAAGGACAAAAGATCACTTTTGAATCGTCAACCCTTGCACCACAAGTAGACAATGTGGGAGGAGGCGGAGGCTTTACTCGAAGCGGACGTCTTTTCGCTCCACAAATTCAGAGACCCACTGCCGAAGCAGAAGCTGCTGCCAAGGCAAAAGGGAAGAGTTTGGTGCAGGAAGAGCAGACTGTTAAAGAAGCTTTGAAAACACCCTTCGATCAAGAGGTTGATGGGTTCATGCGAATCATCAAGAAGAGTGATTATAAAATAGTGGATCAGCTTCATCAGACGCCTTCCAAGATCTCAATCCTATCATTGCTTATGTGCTCCGAAGCCCATCGGAACGCACTACTCAAAGTCTTGCACGCAGCTTACGTGCCTGAAGAGATCACTGTCAATCAGCTGGAAGCTGTAGTTGGAAATGTTAATGCTAGTCACGGACTAGGGTTCACCAATACTGATTTGACAACGGAAGGCCGCAACCATAACAAGGCCTTGCACATAACCATGGAATGTAAAGGAGCAGTCCTTTCCCATGTACTGGTAGACACGGGGTCATCCCTCAATGTCTTACCTAAAAAGGCCATGGTGAAGCTAGAATATGACGGATTGGCGTTGAGACCCAGCAACCTGGTGGTGAGAGCCTTTGATGGTTCAAAGAGATCGGTTCTGGGAGAGATTGAGTTGCCCATAACGATTGGCCCGCAAACTTTCAAAACGACCTTCTACGTGATGGATATACAGCCTGCCTACAACTGTTTATTGGGTAGGCCATGGATTCACGCCGCTGGCGCCGTGACCTCTACCCTTCACCAGAAGTTAAAATACGAGTGGGAGGGTCAAATCGTTACAATCTGTGGGGAGGAGGACATTTTTGTCAGCCACCTGGCAACTTATAAGTACATTGAGATGGATGGGGAGATCCATGAAACAATGAGCCAAGGTTTCGAAGCCTTGAATGTCAATGAAACATCTGCTGTACCTGGTACTTCAATATCATCATACCAACAAGCCCGGAAGGTTGTTGAGGAAGGAACTGCCCAAGGCTGGGGCAAACTACTACCGGTGGAGAAGAAAGAGGATAGATTTGGGTTGGGTTACAAACCGACTCAACAAGATCAAGCAGAGGCTGCAAAAGAGCCCAACTTTGTGAGTGGGGGGATGCTCACCCCTGATGCTGTCAACAATATGGAAGACGAGCTGGAAGAAGAACGCAACCTGGAAAGCTGGATTCGTCCAAAGATCCCGGGGAGCAGTATCTCAAACTGGTCTTCCCAGGAAATTATAAGAGTTACTCGTGCAGAGTAATTATTATTTCCTGTATTTTTATAGCATGCATCAAAGTCTTGCATCTTGCCCAAGATGACAAGACTCATTTTGTAATCGGGCCATCTGTACTTTTTGTGCAACAAGATTAATTAATGAAATATCAGACATCTTTTTGCAAATGAGTCTTTTCTCTTTTCCGTTCACTGTTTTTCCATTTTTCTTTTTGTACAAAAAATAAATGGCAGTGTTTTCAAAATGACAACTTTATTTCACTTTTTTAAAACAAGATTAAAATCAAATCACTAAAATGAACAAACTGAACCCTTGCAGAGTGTGCCTTCCAGACAGCACCGACAACAACACGGCTATGACTTCGTATGACTTTGACAATCCGATCAATCAAGCTGATGAAGGGGTTGAAGAAGAATATGAGCTTCCTGAAGAGCTAGCCAGGTTGTTAAGACAAGAGGAAAATGTTATTACTCCTCACCAGGAGGAGGTTGAAGTGATCAATCTTGGTACAGACGAAGACGTGAAAGAAGTTAAAATCGGGGCCTGCCTACAAGACTCAGTGAAGAGACAACTGATTGACTTACTTCAAGAGTATGTGGACGTGTTCGCTTGGTCTTATCAAGACATGCCAGGTCTGGATACCGACATTGTTGTGCACAAGCTGCCTTTGAGAGAAGAATGCCCGCCGGTTAAACAGAAACTGCGCCGTACTCGTCCAGACATGGCAATGAAGATCAAAGAAGAGGTACAAAAGCAATGGGACGCCGGGTTCCTTGCTGTAACTAGCTATCCACCGTGGGTCGCTAACATAGTACCTGTGCCTAAGAAAGACGGCAAGGTAAGAATGTGTGTTGATTACCGGGACCTGAACAGAGCTAGCCCAAAAGATGAATTCCCATTACCTCACATTGATGTATTGGTGGATAATACGGCTCAGTTCTCGGTATTCTCCTTCATGGATGGATTTTCAGGATATAATCAGATTAAAATGTCACCTGAAGACATGGAGAAGACAACCTTCATCACACCCTGGGGCACGTTCTGCTACAAGGTAATGCCATTTGGGCTCAAGAATGCCGGTGCAACATATCAACGGGCTATGGTAACATTATTTCACGATATGATCCATAAAGAGATAGAATGTTATGTGGATGACATGATTGCCAAGTCCCTTACTGAAGAAGACCACCTGGTGAATCTGCTGAAGTTATTCAAGCGTTTGAGGAAGTACCAATTGAAGTTGAACCCCAACAAATGCACATTCGGGGTAAGATCTGGTAAGCTGCTGGGTTTTATTGTAAGTGAGAAAGGGATTGAAGTTGACCCTGATAAAGTCAAAGCCATCCAAGAGATGCCTGCACCGAAAACAGAAAAAGAAGTTCGAGGGTTCTTAGGCCGATTGAACTACATTTCAAGGTTCATATCTCACCTTACAGCAACCTGTGAGCCTTTGTTCAAGCTGTTGAGAAAAGAACAAAAGGTCAGGTGGAATGAAGACTGCCAGAAGGCTTTTGACAAGATCAAAGAATACCTGCAAGAGCCTCCAATCCTTATGCCTCCAGTTGAAGGAAGACCTCTGATAATGTACTTGACAGTATTAGAAGAGTCAATGGGGTGTGTGTTGGGCTAGCATGACGAGTCTGGTCGAAAAGAGTATGCAATATACTACCTGAGCAAAAAGTTTACCGACTGTGAACAACGTTATTCACTGCTCGAGAAAACTTGCTGTGCTTTAGCGTGGGCTGCTCGCCGACTGAGGCAGTATATGTTGACCCACACTACCTTATTGATCTCAAAAATGGACCCAGTTAAGTACATATTTGAGAAGCCAGCTCTTACCGGACGGGTTGCAATATGGCAAATGATTCTCACAGAATATGACATCCAATACACATCTCAGAAAGCCATCAAGGGCAGTGTGTTGTCCGAATATCTTGCTGAGCAACCCATTGATGATTACCAGCCTATGAGATTTGACTTCCCTGATGAAGACATCATGTTCATAAAAGCAAAAGATCATGAAGAGCCTGTTCACACTGAAGGGCCTGACCCGAAAGAAGAATGGACTATGATGTTTGATGGGGCTGTTAATATGAATGGCCGCGGTGTTGGTGCAGTACTCGTTACACCTAAAGGAGTTCACATGCCTTTCTCGGCAAAACTCACTTTCAACTGCACTAACAACGAAGCTGAATACGAAGCTTGCATTATGGGTCTTGAGGAAGCCATTGACCTCAGGATCAAGACATTGACTGTATTCGGAGATTCAGCTCTGGTAGTTAATCAAACCAACGGAAAATGGTACACCCACCAGAATCATCTGATACCTTACAGGGATTATACAAGGAGGTTATTGACTTTCTTCACAACAGTCAAGCTTGAGTATATTCCTCGGGACGAGAATCAGTTCGCAGATGCTCTTGCTACCATTTCATCCATGATCAAAGTTCAAGCTGCTAACTTTGTACCTCAGATTTCAGTGTCCAGACTTGATAGACCAGCGTATGTGTTCGCAGCAGAAGTTGTCAAAGATGATAAGCCTTGGTTCCATGACATTAAATGCTTCTTGGAGGATCAAGCATACCCACCTGGGGCATCTTCCAATGATAAGAAGACTTTGAGAAGGCTTGCTGGTAGTTTCTTTCTGAACACTGATGGGTCTTTATACAAAAGGAACTTTGATATGGTACTCCTCAGATGTGTTGACAAGACGGAAGCAGATTTATTGATGCATGAAGTGCATGAAGGATCCTTTGGTACCCATGCTGGAGGGCATGCCATGGCTAAAAAGTTGTTAAGATCAGGCTATTACTGGATCACAATGGATGCTGATTGTTGTGCCTATGCCAGAAAATGCCACAAATGCCAGATTTATGCAGACAAGGTGCATGTGCCTCCCAATCCTTTGAATGTGATGTCTTCACCCTGGCCCTTTGCTATGTGGGGCATCGACATGATTGGTAAGATTGAGCCAACTGCTTCGAATGGCCACAGATTCATCCTAGTCGCCATTGACTATTTCACCAAGTGGGTTGAAGCAGCCTCATATGCAAACGTCACCAGACAAGTGGTAGCCAGTTTTCTGAAAAGAGATATCATCTGTCGGTACGGAGTTCCCGAGCGAATCATTACTGATAATGGTTCCAATTTAAACAACAAGATGATGGCTGAGCTATGCCGGGACTTCAAGATTCAACATCACAATTCTTCTCCTTACAGGCCAAAGATGAACGGCGTTGTTGAGGCAGCTAATAAGAATATTAAGAAGATTGTGCAGAAGATGGTAGTCACCTACAAAGACTGGCATGAAATGCTACCGTTTGCCTTACATGGGTACCGCACGTCAATCAGGACATCCACTGGGGCAACACCGTATCAACTTGTGTATGGTATGGAAGCAGTCCTACCGGTTGAAGTTGAATTACCCTCTCTACGGGTACTGATGGATGTTAAACTGAGTGAAGCAGAATGGGTTCGGGCCCGATACGAACAACTAAGTCTGATTGAAGAGAAGAGATTGGCTGCAATTTGTCATGGGCAGTTATATCAGAAGAGAATGAAGAAAGCCTTCGATCAGAAGGTCAGGCACCGAGAGTACCAAGTAGGAGATCTTGTGCTGAAGAGAATCCTCCCTCCTCATACAGACCACAGGGGCAAGTGGACTCCAAACTATGAAGGACCATTCGTGGTAAAGAAAGTTTTTTCCGGTGGAGCACTGATGCTCAGCACCATGGATGGTGAAGACTTCCCATCCCCTGTGAATTCAGATGCAGTTAAAAAATACTTCTCATAAAAGACCCGCTGGACATAAAAACAGAATGTAAGTCCAGGCAAAAAAATAGGGCATCCCGGCGAGTCAAAAACAGAATAAAAGACTCGGGCAAAAATAAGGGAAAGTAAACAAAAAAATGTACACCCGCTGAGTTGAAAAGCCGCATTGGACAACTCAGGCAAAAAATGGGTATCCCGATGGATCGAAAACCCGAAAGGGCGATCCATGCAAAATAAGGGAACAAGCGAACAACTGCATTCTGAATTCGTCTGTATCACCTACAACTTGGTAAGCTTTGAAAGGATCAAGCGTCAATCAGAATCAACATTCTTCAGAAAGCAAGATGAGAAGAACGTCAAAAGTCATACGGGTCATAGTCAAGAGGAAGCTCCTTAAAGCGTCATCAACATTGCCAGCACTTTTGTTTCTCAATTTGTAGCAATCTCCTCATTTCAGGGGATTTGTTTCTTTGACTGTATCTCGCCAACTCAGGGCATATGAATTAATAAAATCAGATTTTTCAGTCATGTCTCGTCGTGTACATTTTCATTTATTTGCAAAAATGTCTGATATCTTAAAGAAAAATGATTGCATGAATACAGATGTTCATCTTCAAATAAAAACATGCTTGCAGGAAATATGCTTACTCTCAGAAGTGTCTAAACTCCTATGACGGAATCCAGTAAGGGATACCTCGGGATTATCTTGTGCGTTTCTCTATCTTTTTCAGGATTGCAGGTACCCAGAACGCAACTTGGGGCATGAAAGCCTCATCCCAGCAAGCTGGCAAATCAACACTCAATTTTAGCACCCGAAGTGCTCTCTCCCCAGCTGAGTTGCCTCTCATGACCTCCCCCAGCTGAGTTGCCACTTATTACTTATCCCCATCAGAGTTTCCAGGCATCACGGAAGGTGCCCATATCCCCGGCCGAGTCGAGAAGCTACCTCAATAGAATTTCTAGGGAGGCCCTTCAGTGATTCCTCTCTTTCTCCCCAGCCGAGTTGCCATCTCAGCCGAGTACAAAAGTCAGGGACCCCTCTCCCCACAGAGTTTCAGCCTCTATCTAGAAGAGCAGCGCATAGAAGATCACAACAGAGTGAAGAAAAGCTTCTACAAACCCCAGCTGGGTCTCTCATTTATAAGGATAAGTCTCTCAGTGACCCGAATCCCCAAGCAGATACCATATCATCGGATCTACCAATGATCTCATCCCCAGCTGGGATGTCTACTTCAATAGATCGATCGAAGATCTTCGCAGCAACGGGACCCGGATCCCGGTTTGGTATTTTTGCACAATCATAGCATTCGCATCATATTTACCCACAAAGCGTAGCATTCCGTTTTAACGCGGAGCATTACGGCAAAAATCCAACACATAGCATAATCATAAGCCATGTTTCAAACCAACACTTGTGAATAATGACAGTTCATCAACGTACAGAAAAATCCCCACCAGAATCCCCCAGCAAAAGCAGCTGCCTCTCAATCAACAACACCAGTATATACTCATTTTGACACCCGTCCGTGCCATCTTTCCCCAGTAAAGTCGCCTGAACACTCTTTACAAACAAGATCACTCACATTACAGATACGTCCTGACACTCGTCCGTGTCATACCCCAGCAGAAAGCCAAAGACATCCTCTTTGCACTCACATATACCTATATACACTTTCTTGACACCCGTCCGTGTCGTATACTTGTTGATATTATTACACCCTCTCCTTTTGGCACTCATCCGTGTCGCTCTCCCCAGCAGTTAAATACTCATCTATATACCAATTACACTCATATAGATACTCGTCCGTATCTTGTATATACCATTCATATCCCCACAGATTCGGCACTAGTCCTTGTTCTTTGTTAACTCGTTGGTACTCGTCCGTACCATCATCTCAGAACATGCGTCAAGCGTTTGTTTCTTCATGATACTCGTCCGTATCATAGTCTTAAGGTTGCTCGTCCGCATCTTTAATCCATACACTGTGTCAAACACTTCTGTCTTCTTGAATATAGATACTCGCCTGTGTCTACTATTCCCCAGAAGAATCCTCTCATATTCAACACTCGTCCGTGTTCTCTGTTAACCAGTTGATACTCGTCCGTATCATCATCTTTGAACACGCGTCAGTATTTGATTCTATCCGATACTCGTCCGTATCGTAGTCTTAAGGATGCTCGTCTGCATCTTTAATCTATACACAAATACCAAACACTTATACCTTTTGTTTCTTGGATGTAAGCACTCGTCCGTGTTTACTATTCCCCAGTAGGTTACCAACAAACAGATTTTCTTTCTGACACTCGTCCTGTGTTATGAAAACCTTGAGAGCAGCCGTACCCTGCTAGGTGGTCGTCCTCCACCTCTTGATGGTCTTCCTCCATCATGCTCATCCGATGGCCGTCCCCATCGTTGATTTTAGCAGCCGTCCCCTGCTAGGTGGTCGTCCTCCACCTTCTGATGATCGTCCTTCATCATTTTTATCCAATGGTCGTCCCCATTGTTGATTTCGGTTATCTGGCATTCGTCCTATGTCATGATAAACCTTGAGAGCAGTCGTCCCCTGCTAGGTGGTCGTCCTCCACCTCTTGATGGTCGTCCTCCATCATGCTCATCCGATGGCCGTCCCCATCGTTGATATTTTTAGCAGCCGTCCCCTGCCAGGTGGTCGTCCTCCACCTTAGATGACCGTCCCTCATCTTATACCCAACAGAGCAGCCGTCCCCTGCTAGGTGATCGTCCTTCACCTTTGGTGGCCGTACCCCATCATCTGTTTATTTCATTTATTCTTTAACCCGATGGCCGTCCCCGTCGTGGTCCCTTTTCCTTTCAGTTTAGCCCGATGGCCGTCCCCATCGTTGGTTACTTTGCTTTATGAACTTGATGGCCGTCCCCGTCATGTTTCATTAATTCCCAGAGAATTTTACAACTTTATCTTGATGGTCGTCCCCATCATAATTTCTTACTTTCCCCAGCATGTCGGTCGTCCCCGTCATTGCTTTATTTCCCGCACTTTTCCTAGCATGCCGGCCGTCCCCGTCATTGCTCTTTACCCAGCAGTCGTCCTCTGCTCGACGGTCGTCCTCCGTCGCCCACACTTTACAATATACTTTATTTTCTTTTACAATCTATATCCCTTTTCTTCTTCATTTTGTGAGTGCAAATTTTGGACTGTCTTTGATATTCAACCACAAGTTATCTTGCTTGCCTGTTAAGCCGTTGCTTACAACCTGCACAGCTAACTCATGTTTGAATAGGGGCAGCTGTAAACACCCCAAATTTGCCCTCACCCATTCACACCATGGCTTGTGATCATTTCATATGCCTAAACACAATCATATCACCTCATATTACATTTTTGGTTCACTGCATAGTTTCTAAGTCATCTGCACCTAGGGTTTGTGATCTGAGCAATCCAAGAGCTTCTTGAGCCACTCCAAAGGCCACCAATCACTTCAAAGGGATCCATGTGTGTTCTTATATCATGTTACATCCTCTCAAAGTCAAAAATGCCAAAGAATCACAAGAACTGGGATTGGTATGGATGCAGAGCCAAGTTTGACTGCACAGTTGACCTAAAATTAGGGTTTTGGTTTCAGAGGCCATAACTCCAAATTTTTTGGTCATTCTTGTTTCCATTGGTCTCTATATGGTATAGGGAGTATAAACATCAATTTTCATGAAGAAATTCCATGGGGAAGTCATCTGATCAAGAGTTGACTTTCTGGACAAGTCAGTGCAAAATCAGGGCATCTGAGGCCCCCAATGACCCAACCAAGGGATGATCTTCATCATTTTGAATGTATATGATCTTTATTTGATCATAGAAGAAGGTTGAAGTTCACAAAATTCAAGAATTTGAAGTTTTTTGCAAAGTTGACTTTTTAGGGCATGGTTGACTTTTGAAGAATATGTCATTTTATGCCACTTTTCAAACCTTACTTTTTGATCCAAAAATGCTCCAAATGGAAAAACTTTGGTCATGAAAGTTGTAGAATACATTTTTCCCTTTTCAAAAAGTACAAGAACATGATCTAATTCATTTTGGATCAAAAGTTATGGTGTGTTAAAGTTGGCAAAAATCACTAATTTTCAAGTTATGCACTAAAAGGAAAACTTGCAATTTCATGTACCAAGCATTCTAGTGACTTCAAAATGACTTCAAAGCTTCATCACATGATCATACATGACCCCAAAAACAGAATTGGCCCAAGGATTTTTGCATTGCTTGCCTTGATTTTCAAAGTTCCATAAGGCATGTTTCATAAGTATGCAAAAGGGAATTCTTGGCAAAACCATTCTTCAAGGAATTATGTGATCTCTAGCTGATTTTTAAGCATTGCCATGACTAAAAAAGGTGCTATGCTACAAAATTCAGCAAGGTTTTTTTCATGTACTTAGCATAAATTCATGAGAAAACACAAAGTTGTCAAGTTGCAAGATCACTCTCAATTCATGATCCATATGTTGCAGTCACTCTCAAACCATCCAAGGGTTGTCCCTAACCTCAGCTGAACCCAAAGCAGCCCTAAGATAGCTTCTGTCCTGGCCCATGCTGGAAGTACACCAACTATTGACTTTTTGGCCAATTGCTCCATACCATTCCCACAGTGCATGTCAAGTCTTCTGACTGATTCCAATAGTTTAGGAATGGCATATGGATCATAAAACACAACACCCACAAGGCTGGAAGACACACATTGCAGCATACCACCAAAACTGTCAAAAAGCTTCCTTTCTTCGAATCACCTTCCACAGCCACAAAACACCAAAACTTTCTTCACTAACAAGTCAAACACACTCAAGAGAGCAAGAACCAACCATTGACATAGCTTGAAACCACTCACACACAGAACTCATTTTCTGCTATATCAGATTGGAATCTCTCAAAATAGCTTGCTTAAGCTCATTCCAAGCCTACCATTAGCACCAGGGGAGTCAGTGGAGCAAGCTTGCACCAAAGAGTAGCTCTGAAAGCCCAGAAACAGGAATCTCCATCTCAGGTATGGCCATGAAACTTTTCTCTCAGAGCTTGATTTTTAAGTTATAAATTGATTGTGTATGTCTTGCTGATCACGGGGGTGGTTTTAGAATTAGAAATGAGGATTTACCAGGGCTCTGAAACTTTGCCCGTGAATCTTCATGGCTTCGATTCTCTTAGTTCAAGCATGAGAAATTAGGTTTGAGAGGTGTTTTGAGTGAGGTTTGAATAGAGGAACATTTCCCTGGCTTTGATTTGAAGAATGGTGGCCTGAATCGTATTCTAGGGTTTTGTTGTTGCCGGAGAAGATGACCGGAGCTTCTCTCCGGTCACCTGAATGTTATTAGCCCTAATCTCAGGTCATTAAACTCATTTGAATCTGGAGCGTAGGATTAGTTGACCCCATTGACTTGCCGCGTGAATGACTGGCCCAGATTCACTCAATTAGCCCTAATCCCCTTTCATTAATTAAATAAATCACAATTAAGTTAATTTAATCAGAACCAACCACAGCCCTTGGATTCGCGCGCCAGTCAACCA
Organism: Lathyrus aphaca; assembly: GCA_963966055.1. Lineage (NCBI taxonomy): Eukaryota > Viridiplantae > Streptophyta > Magnoliopsida > Fabales > Fabaceae > Lathyrus > Lathyrus aphaca. The sequence goes on along the minus strand of OZ014520.1, from coordinate 226,840,008 downwards.
TCTCAAACCCAGTTCAAATCTCCACCATCAGATCTGAATACTTTCCATTTTATTTTGTTTTTATTCCATTTTTTTCTCATTTAACTTGTGCAATTTATTTAAAATAGTAAAAATTGTTTAAAAATTATGAAACTTTTTCTCAAGAGTCTCATTAATTTTTAAGACACAAAAATATTTTTATTTTCATTTTTAGCATTAAAAAAGTATTTTTAAATATTTAAAAGTTTATTTTTAATTGATTAATGAAAATTAATTTATTAAAAATACTTTTAGGTATTTAAAAATCACCAAAAAATTCATGGAATGTTCTAAGACATTTAGAAACATTGTCCAACCTTCAAACCAAATTTATTTTTTGATCTTGATGCATTTTGAGAATTTTTCATTGAATTAAAATCATTTTTATGCATTAATTTGATCCAAAGTTCCAAAAATCATTTCTGCCTATCCATGAGGAGTTGGACATTGATTCTTTTTGCATTGCATTGTGTTTAGCATGTAGTTTGTGAGATTAAATGGCCATGATTTGATCTTTCATTTTCCATTTGTTGGTAATTTTCTTGTTTAGGAACCCTAAAACCCTAGTAATCTTGTGAAAATCATAACTTGAAATTGGTTAAGAGTTGAAACCTCTCCTTTGGGCATTGGGCTAGTATAGGATTAGGGGTCCTTTGAGTGGAATTTTCAATTTTTATCTTAGGGTTTTCTTCTGATTTTGATTTTTTGTTTGATGTATGGTTCATAAACCCTAATTTGGGCTTTCATATGCATCCATCTTGCATCTTCTTGCATAACATGACTTGCCATGACATTTCAAGCATCCATTTGATTCATTTGACATCATAATACATATTGGAAGCATGCTTGATCATTGCATCATGTATTTGCCATGTTGTATGCCATGTGCACTTCATAACTTTTCATGTATGTTCATGTTCCCTAACTTGATCTTTTTGCATCCATTTGTTCATGTGATCACTTCCATGTGCTGCCTCATGTTTGTAGCATCTCATAACATCATTAGCATCACATAAATGCTTCTGGTTTTGTTTCTCATCATGTCATCTCATCCCATTTTTGCATTGCATTGCATTTCTTTTCTAACCTTTCAGGTGGTAAGTGACTCTGAGAAGTGAATTTGCCTTCACTTCTCATAACCCTTCTTTTCATCTCTTTCATGCATCCTTGCTGCATTTTACTTTGTGTTTGAGATTAAGCTTGCTCATTCTTCTTCTTCTCACTTTCTTCCTTCAAGTGACTTGACTTCTTGAATGAAGCAAGTTACTTTGCTTCTCCTGATCTTTTCATCTGCTTCCTGGTGGTTCCATTGAAGACTTCTCTTGTGAACCTCACAAACCTTAGGAACAACCAAGCATGACAATAATTAGGGTTTTGATTAGTCTCCCCTCTTAGTTTTACCTTTGTGTCTCTTTTGAGTCTTCTCTTCTCATCTCACAATCAGGGACTAAACCCTAAAGGCTTTAAGGCTTTGTGATTAAGCTTATGCCTGCATCCTTCTCTTAGGATGGAGTGTATAACTTTAATCCTAAGTGTTGAACCCTTAATGTGTTTAACTCCTTTAATCAATTCACTTAATAATCATCAAGACATCACTTGTAACTTGGGCCTTGCATTAGGGTTCCAATTCTTCCTTAATTGGTTAAGAAGGACTAACCCTAGTGTTAATGGACAAGTCCCCCTCAAGTTGTCTTACAAATCTTAAAACTCACTTCATCATCATGCCATTAAATAAAATCCACTTAATCAAAGGCTTGTTTTGTCATGAGTTTAATCCCTAATCATGGATTAAGTTGAGGAGCTTTCCTCAGCTTAAACACTCTCATCTATTATCCTTCTATTAGGATGGTGTAATGAGTCTGTTTAATCCTTGATTATGGCTTAACCTCATTACTTAACACTAAACAAAAATCACAAAAACATCTAAATAATCAACAAGTAGGTTAATGATCTTAATCCCACTCCATGATGATTAAGTGTGAGAAGATGACTTCACACTTAAGGTATTCTCATTACCCCTAATTAGAGGGAGGATGTGATGAGTTTACTAAATCCATTGGTTTAGGCTTAAGCTCATTAACTTATGACAAATCCAAAAGCAATAAAAGACTGAAAATACAAAAACAAACAATAATCGTCTCCTTCGGGATTCTTTTCTCATCATCTTCACTCACAAACGAGAACTCGCTTCTTCCGTCTAATGCAAGACAGTTTGCATCTGTGCCAGACAGATCATACACTTGAGCATTGACATGCAAGCAGTTCACAAGTCATTTCATCTTTCAGTCTCTTTGGGTCGAACTACGGTGTTCTGACTTCCTCATTGCACGAGAGGATACGTAGGCATAACTTAACAGTTATCGAACAAAAGTCTCTGTATATTCCCCCTCTTTCCAGCATTATTTTCTTAGCCTCATGATCTTGAGCATCTTATTCCTGTCCTTACACTGACACTGTATATATCACACTTTGCACTTCTTTTACACTGACACCTGTACATCCTTTTCCAGCTCTTTTACACACAAATTGCACTGACACTACCCCTTTAAAACACAAATCTTTTAAGCGTGGATCCCGTCGAGTACGATGGACAATTTGGGTGCTAATACCTTCCCAGGTTGTAACCAACCCCCTTTCTCAGTCTCTCTGGTTCGCAACCGTCTTATCCATATCTTTCTAGGTCTATGCAGCATTGCCTTTCCTCCGTGATAAAAATGCCTAGCTGGCGACTCTATTCATCTCCAGTGAGTTCACGGCTGTGTGTTCTCACTGTTCCCTTCGCCGACCGTTCGCGTCTGTACCTTTATCTGGGCCTGGTCCCACTTATCGGGAGCGACAGCTTGGCGACTCTGCTGGGGACCCTTATACTGCAACCAGGGCTTCTGGTTCTTTTTGTGGGTTCCTCCTAGCGCTTGATTGATTTGTGTTTACTGGGGTGTTTTGTGTGTATTTGTGTTTGTATATGTTTTATTTTTGCTTTATGTACAGTTGCTTTACTGCTTTCTTTACTGCTTTACATATATTATACTGTCATGCTGATGGCTGGATCTGGTTTTTGTTTTGGTGGGTGGGTGATTCATTGAGAGTTAAGGTCCTATACCTGGGACCTGAGTGACACCTAGGCTAGAGTGAATCATATTCTTTCCCATTCCATCTCGGTCTGGTGCGGGAATATGAAACACGGTTCAGATATGGGTTTCTTCTTGAGAACTCTGTGTTGCAGATTTCCTGCAATACTAGGGCTATCTGGGAAGCCTGCTAAGTCTGGATGACCTTTAGTACTGACCTTCAGAAACTGAGGTGAATTAGAGGAGGAACTTTTATGGTTATTGTAAACATTGTACCTCTGGGTTAGAAGTGTTTACACTTCTCATAACTGATCCAAGTCTGAGGATCCTTGTTTTAGAACACCACCTGTGAGGGGTTTGGGCTGTTTACAGGTTTGCAGGTACCCTCGGCCTCAGCATACCCTGTTACTTTGATTTGATTAAGAATACTCCATGTTGGAACAGTTCTTGTGATTCTGAACCCTGGACATATGGCTCTTTATTTGAGCCCCCCACCTTGGTTACTGGATTTATAGACCTCCATCTGGATTTCTTGAACATACTTGGACCTATATCAGGGCATTTGATCAGATCCAGCTCAGTCACAAACCCTTGCATATCATTTGCATACATAATCATTGCATCATATTGACATTTGCTTATTTGTGTTTCAGGGTATCCACCTTCATTTTTGGTTTGGTTTTGACCCTATCTTCAGTATTGACCTATCTTCATCAGCACCTACTTCAGCTATCAGCCATCAGCTATTTGTTTCAGTCACCTGCACCATCCAATCAGTGGCCCATTCTTCAGTGTTATCATCAGCACCTGTCTCTACTCATCTTCAACATCATGGCTCCTAAAAAGAGCAACATCACCTACCACTTCTTCCAGCCAGATCTAGCTGACATCAGGAGGATTCAAACCCTGGTCACTCCAGACCATATACCACTGTTCAGGGAACACTATGGGGATATACTTGATACGGTTATGGATCTGGACCCCTCACAGAGAAGCCTGATCCACACTTGCCTTCAGTTTTATGATCCCCCACTGAGATGTTTCACTTTTCAGGACTTTCAGCTGGGCCCTCTATTAGAAGAATACTCATCATTGGTTGGTATGCCTATCAGGGGTGGAATCCCTTTCAACCCTGAGATGGTCTTTCCTGGTAATGGAGAAGTAGCCAAGGCTTTGCATCTGGAACCTGTTCTGATTGAGCAGCATATGACTTCTAAAGCTGGAATCCCTGGCTTCCATCTGGATTTCTTGATCTCTCAAGCTACCCTGAAAGCTTCTTTAGGAGAGTGGAAAGCTGTCTGTGCTTTATTGGCCCTGAGCATATATGGAATTGTATTGTTTGCAGATGAGCCTCGATTCATTAGCAAGAATGCAATCCATCTTTTCATCCTGAAGAACCCAGTGCCCACTTTATTGGGGGATCTCTACTATTCAGTGCATCAGAGGAATGAAAAGAAGAGGGGAAGATTAGTGAGGTGTTGTGCTCCATTGTTCCATACTTGGCTTCTCAGGCATCTACCCAAGACAGATGCATTTCTGAATCCTCATCATCAGAGAAACTGGGCTAAGAGACTTACTGCTCTAACTTCAGCTGATATCAGGTGGTGCACTCAAAGCACCAAGGGTAGGGATATCATCACCAGCTGTGGGCATTTTCCCAATGTACCCCTGATAGGAGTCAAAGGTAGTATTAATTACAATCCTCTGCTGTTCAGAAGGCAATTGGGCTATGCACTGGTCCACACTCCTAAGGCACAGGACTTGGTTGAGACTCTCTATTGTGAGAACAAGCCTAATCTGGCTATTGTTAGGCAGGCTGCCTGGGCCTGGGATAATGTTCAAACCAAGGGAGTAACCATTCTGGGGAAATGCAACAATGTGGCATCAGCACAATATTATGAGTGGTCCCATGCCAGGGCCCAATTCTCTGGAATGCCCTTCACCATGGAGGATATGCCTGGACCATCCTCAGCACCACCCCCTGCCACTGTCAGTTTAGAGGAGTTTGAGAGCTTGAAAGAAAGGAATGAGAAGTTGACTCAGGCTTTGCAGAAGACCCTCCGGGAGAGGAGTGATGGCAGGTTGGATATTGAGAGGTTAGAGAAGTTGAAAGTGGAGCATCTGGCTAATATTGAGAAGTCTGGGGATTATATCAAAAAGTCTAAGGCTGGAGAACAAATTCTGAAGAATGCTTGCAAGGAAGCCCAGTTCCAGAGAGCGAGGACACACTTGTATCTGAAAGAGAGTCAGGCTAGGTGGGTCAGGATCACCGAGGCTCGTACTCTGGAGGACAAGAGAGTTCAAGACAAGATAGAGCAACTGGAAGCTAGTGCAAAAGAGCAGCAAGAAGCCCTGGCAGCAGCCCAGAGGGAGATATCAGAGCTGAAGATCAAAGCTGGAGTGAAGAGGTCAAAGGACCAAAGTCAGCACAAGAAGCTAACTGCAGCTGTTACCACCCGGAATCTCCTCATCAGGAATCTCACGGAGCGTCCAGCTGATCCTGTGACCGAAGCACTTCTCAAGGAAGTTCGGGAGGATGAGTTTGGTCTTGGTGTTTGACCATTTTGTTTGTTGTTGCTTTCATTCCATGTACTTTTATTTTCTTGTAATATATTTTGACCCCTCAGAGGGCTTGTATTTGTAAACGAACTATGTACCATTTTGCCTTTTTGTAATATATGTATTAGTTTGTTCCATCCGAGTTTACTTCGAAAGCAACATCAACTGCATCTTCAAGGGTCTGGAAGGGTCAAAACTGAATGCCAAGCCGGATACCTTGAAAACAAATAAGCATACTGCATTGCATGCTAACCCTTTGTTTGTTTTGTAGGTTTTTGTTTTATTGTTGCTAACTCTATTGTGATGTTCAGGAACTATTGCTCGACGCCGAGTATTTCCCCTCAACCGTCCGCACCGTTATCCAACCCGTAACAATCTTCCGGGCATACAAATGGATCAGGTACAGCAGGACCTTGCAGAGGTTAGAAATCAAATGGCAAACGAAAGATTGGAAATGAGAACGCAGATGACTCAGTTTATGGAAGTGATGAACAACATGGCTCAGAGCCAGGAAAGATTGAGGGCCATGGTGGAAAGGCAAAATCAAGAAGATCCACATATAGGGACTGCCGGCACCAGCAACAATGAAAGGGTCCAACCTCATGTTAACCCCCCTGTATTTGGCCCCCATCTTCATCCAGAGGTCAATATTCCTGCAAATGTTCAAGGGACTGCTACTGCAGCCAGGGTACTGCAAGAAGACCCCCAAGAGGATCAATTCACAGTAATGGGTGCTGGGGAGGAAGCTTATGATAGAAGGCTGGATGAGATAGCTGAGAAATTGAGGTCCTTAGAGTCTCAAAATTCTTTGGGTTTCGATGTCATGGACATGGGCTTGGTAGACGGGGTCAGGATCCCCCATAAGTTCAAGCCTCCTTGTTTTGAAAAATACAACGGGACTTCATGCCCCCGGACTCATTTACAATCATTTCTGGGGAGGCTGAAGGCCTATACTATGGATGAAAGCTCTGGATGTTCTATTTCGAAGACAGCTTGACAGGAGCTTCAAGAGAATGGTACTCTCATCTGACGAGAGCAACTATCTGGTGTTGGAAGGACCTGGCAGAGGCCTTCATCAGACAGTATCAGTACAACTTAGACATGGCACCCAACAGGACCCTCCTAATGGGAATGTCACAGTCGTCAAGGGAAAGTTTCCGAGAATATGCCCAGAGATGGAGGCAACTGGCTGCTGCTGTTCAGCTACCTATGTCTGAAAGGGAAATGGCAGATATGTTTATGAACACCCTTCAGGGGACATATATTGACAGGCTGGCTGCTTTCTCTTCCACCAGCTTTGCAGATGTTGTCATAGCTGGAGAGAGAATTGAGAGCCTGTTAAAAATGGGCAAGATTTCTGACAATGGTGCCAGCTCGTCCAGTAGTACAAGGAAGCCTTTTGCAGGCCCAAGAAGAACTGGCGAGACCAATGCCATCCACACCAACAGGGGCAGGCCCCAATATGTCCATAGATCTGTGGCAGCAGTCACCATTCCCGCTCCAGCTCATCCTCAACCAGCTTATCAACCTCCGCAACAAAACTATCAGCAACAACCTCAGTACCATCAACAAGCTCAGTATCCTCCAAGGAATTACAACAATGCCAACAACAACAACCAGCAAAGGCCATTTCAACAGAGGCCATCTCAAGCCAACATGGTAATCGATCCGATCCCTATGCCATATGCTACATTGCTGCCACAACTCCTGAAACTCAACCTAGTTGAGCTAAGGACGTTGGCACCTCCAGATCCCAACAGTCTACCCAGGAACTATGACTCCAACGCCAGATGTGCCTTTCATTCAAATGCACCTGGCCACAGTACAGAAAAGTGCAGGGCTCTGCATATGAAGGTACAAGACCTGGTAGACTCTAAGGCCTTGAATTTCGCACCACCACCCAATGTCAATAAGAACCCAATGCCAAATCACGGTGGTCCCAGAATTAACGCTATTGAAGAAGACAAGCCGTCTTATTTAATAACCAGTGTGGGTCAGATCCGGACACCGTTGGTAGAAATTAAGGCTCAACTCCTCGAATGTCAAATGTTCCCGGGGTGTGAGTTGGGGTGTGCTTACTGCAATATCTCAGTAAATGGGTGCGATAACTTGAGGAATGGCATAGATGGTCTCATTCAGAGTGGCCAGCTTCAGATCACCACATCATTCCCTACAAATCCAGCAGTCTCATCAGCAACAATTCCGGTATCTCCTACAACTGCAACAACCATTGTTCCTGACAACTCTTCGGCTTCATCAACAAGTACTTCATCTGTCATTTCAACTGACCAGATATCAACAAATGTTCCTTCTACAACTCCAGCACCACTCCATTTTGAAACTCCTACAACAACAACATCCACAATGTCTCCTACAACATCAGCAACAAATCATGAAGATGTCTCAACTGTCACAATATTTTATGACCCAGAAAATAATACTGCTTACAACTCAGAAAGTGCTGCTCCCATCAGAGCACCAGTTACAATTTATTACGATCCACAGACTATCACAGTTCCTTCCACAGCTGCAATCAGTCCAGTCACTATCACGGTGCCTGGACCAGTACCTTATGAAAGCAGTAATGCCATCCCCTGGCATTACGGCTCTGACCTGTACTGTGAAGGACAAAAGATCACTTTTGAATCGTCAACCCTTGCACCACAAGTAGACAATGTGGGAGGAGGCGGAGGCTTTACTCGAAGCGGACGTCTTTTCGCTCCACAAATTCAGAGACCCACTGCCGAAGCAGAAGCTGCTGCCAAGGCAAAAGGGAAGAGTTTGGTGCAGGAAGAGCAGACTGTTAAAGAAGCTTTGAAAACACCCTTCGATCAAGAGGTTGATGGGTTCATGCGAATCATCAAGAAGAGTGATTATAAAATAGTGGATCAGCTTCATCAGACGCCTTCCAAGATCTCAATCCTATCATTGCTTATGTGCTCCGAAGCCCATCGGAACGCACTACTCAAAGTCTTGCACGCAGCTTACGTGCCTGAAGAGATCACTGTCAATCAGCTGGAAGTTGTAGTTGGAAATGTTAATGCTAGTCACGGACTAGGGTTCACCAATACTGATTTGACAACGGAAGGCCGCAACCATAACAAGGCCTTGCACATAACCATGGAATGTAAAGGAGCAGTCCTTTCCCATGTACTGGTAGACACGGGGTCATCCCTCAATGTCTTACCTAAAAAGGCCATGGTGAAGCTAGAATATGACGGATTGGCGTTGAGACCCAGCAACCTGGTGGTGAGAGCCTTTGATGGTTCAAAGAGATCGGTTCTGGGAGAGATTGAGTTGCCCATAACGATTGGCCCGCAAACTTTCAAAACGACCTTCTACGTGATGGATATACAGCCTGCCTACAACTGTTTATTGGGTAGGCCATGGATTCACGCCGCTAGCGCCGTGACCTCTACCCTTCACCAGAAGTTAAAATACGAGTGGGAGGGTCAAATCGTTACAATCTGTGGAGAGGAGGACATTTTTGTCAGCCACCTGGCAACTTATAAGTACATTGAGATGGATGGGGAGATCCATGAAACAATGAGCCAAGGTTTCGAAGCCTTGAATGTCAATGAAACATCTGCTGTACCTGGTACTTCAATATCATCATACCAACAAGCCCGAAAGGTTGTTGAGGAAGGAACTGCCCAAGGCTGGGGCAAACTACTACCGGTGGAGAAGAAAGAGGATAGATTTGGGTTGGGTTACAAACCGACTCAACAAGATCAAGCAGAGGCTGCAAAAGAGCCCAACTTTGTGAGTGGGGGGATGCTCACCCCTGATGCTGTCAACAATATGGAAGACGAGCTGGAAGAAGAACGCAACCTGGAAAGCTGGATTCGTCCAAAGATCCCGGGGAGCAGTATCTCAAACTGGTCTTCCCAGGAAATTATAAGAGTTACTCGTGCAGAGTAATTATTATTTCCTGTATTTTTATAGCATGCATCAAAGTCTTGCATCTTGCCCAAGATGACAAGACTCATTTTGTAACGGGCCATCTGTACTTTTTGTGCAACAAGATTAATTAATGAAATATCAGACATCTTTTTGCAAATGAGTCTTTTCTCTTTTCCGTTCACTGTTTTTCCATTTTTCTTTTTGTACAAAAAATAAATGGCAGTGTTTTCAAAATGACAACTTTATTTCACTTTTTTAAAACAAGATTAAAATCAAATCACTAAAATGAACAAACTGAACCCTTGCAGAGTGTGCCTTCCAGACAGCACCGACAACAACACGGCTATGACTTCGTATGACTTTGACAATCCGATCAATCAAGCTGATGAAGGGGTTGAAGAAGAATATGAGCTTCCTGAAGAGCTAGCCAGGTTGTTAAGACAAGAGGAAAATGTTATTACTCCTCACCAGGAGGAGGTTGAAGTGATCAATCTTGGTACAGACGAAGACGTGAAAGAAGTTAAAATCGGGGCCTGCCTACAAGACTCAGTGAAGAGACAACTGATTGACTTACTTCAAGAGTATGTGGACGTGTTCGCTTGGTCTTATCAAGACATGCCAGGTCTGGATACCGACATTGTTGTGCACAAGCTGCCTTTGAGAGAAGAATGCCCGCCGGTTAAACAGAAACTGCGCCGTACTCGTCCAGACATGGCAATGAAGATCAAAGAAGAGGTACAAAAGCAATGGGACGTCGGGTTCCTTGCTGTAACTAGCTATCCACCGTGGGTCGCTAACATAGTACCTGTGCCTAAGAAAGACGGCAAGGTAAGAATGTGTGTTGATTACCGGGACCTGAACAGAGCTAGCCCAAAAGATGAATTCCCATTACCTCACATTGATGTATTGGTGGATAATACGGCTCAGTTCTCGGTATTCTCCTTCATGGATGGATTTTCAGGATATAATCAGATTAAAATGTCACCTGAAGACATGGAGAAGACAACCTTCATCACACCCTGGGGCACGTTCTGCTACAAGGTAATGCCATTTGGGCTCAAGAATGCCGGTGCAACATATCAACGGGCTATGGTAACATTATTTCACGATATGATCCATAAAGAGATAGAATGTTATGTGGATGACATGATTGCCAAGTCCCTTACTGAAGAAGACCACCTGGTGAATCTGCTGAAGTTATTCAAGCGTCTGAGGAAGTACCAATTGAAGTTGAACCCCAACAAATGCACATTCGGGGTAAGATCTGGTAAGCTGCTGGGTTTTATTGTAAGTGAGAAAGGGATTGAAGTTGACCCTGATAAAGTCAAATCCATCCAAGAGATGCCTGCACCGAAAACAGAAAAAGAAGTTCGAGGGTTCTTAGGCCGATTGAACTACATTTCAAGGTTCATATCTCACCTTACAGCAACCTGTGAGCCTTTGTTCAAGCTGTTGAGAAAAGAACAAAAGGTCAGGTGGAATGAAGACTGCCAGAAGGCTTTTGACAAGATCAAAGAATACCTGCAAGAGCCTCCAATCCTTATGCCTCCAGTTGAAGGAAGACCTCTGATAATGTACTTGACAGTATTAGAAGAGTCAATGGGGTGTGTGCTGGGCTAGCATGACGAGTCTGGTCGAAAAGAGTATGCAATATACTACCTGAGCAAAAAGTTTACCGACTGTGAACAACGTTATTCACTGCTCGAGAAAACTTGCTGTGCTTTAGCGTGGGCTGCTCGCCGACTGAGGCAGTATATGTTGACCCACACTACCTTATTGATCTCAAAAATGGACCCAGTTAAGTACATATTTGAGAAGCCAGCTCTTACCGGACGGGTTGCAAGATGGCAAATGATTCTCACAGAATATGACATCCAATACACATCTCAGAAAGCCATCAAGGGCAGTGTGTTGTCTGAATATCTTGCTGAGCAACCCATTGATGATTACCAGCCTATGAGATTTGACTTCCCTGATGAAGACATCATGTTCATAAAAGCAAAAGATCATGAAGAGCCTGTTCACACTGAAGGGCCTGACCCGAAAGAAGAATGGACTATGATGTTTGATGGGGCTGTTAATATGAATGGCCGCGGTGTTGGTGCAGTACTCGTTACACCTAAAGGAGTTCACATGCCTTTCTCGGCAAAACTCACTTTCAACTGCACTAACAACGAAGCTGAATACGAAGCTTGCATTATGGGTCTTGAGGAAGCCATTGACCTCAGGATCAAGACATTGACTGTATTCGGAGATTCAGCTCTGGTAGTTAATCAAACCAACGGAAAATGGTACACCCACCAGAATCATCTGATACCTTACAGGGATTATACAAGGAGGTTATTGACTTTCTTCACAACAGTCAAGCTTGAGTATATTCCTCGGGACGAGAATCAGTTCGCAGATGCTCTTGCTACCATTTCATCCATGATCAAAGTTCAAGCTGCTAACTTTGTACCTCAGATTTCAGTGTCCAGACTTGATAGACCAGCGTATGTGTTCGCAGCAGAAGTTGTCAAAGATGATAAGCCTTGGTTCCATGACATTAAATGCTTCTTGGAGGATCAAGCATACCCACCTGGGGCATCTTCCAATGATAAGAAGACTTTGAGAAGGCTTGCTGGTAGTTTCTTTCTGAACACTGATGGGTCTTTATACAAAAGGAACTTTGATATGGTACTCCTCAGATGTGTTGACAAGACGGAAGCAGATTTGTTGATGCATGAAGTGCATGAAGGATCCTTTGGTACCCATGCTGGAGGGCATGCCATGGCTAAAAAGTTGTTAAGATCAGGCTATTACTGGATCACAATGGATGCTGATTGTTGTGCCTATGCCAGAAAATGCCACAAATGCCAGATTTATGCAGACAAGGTGCATGTGCCTCCCAATCCTTTGAATGTGATGTCTTCACCCTGGCCCTTTGCTATGTGGGGCATCGACATGATTGGTAAGATTGAGCCAACTGCTTCGAATGGCCACAGATTCATCCTAGTCGCCATTGACTATTTCACCAAGTGGGTTGAAGCAGCCTCATATGCAAACGTCACCAGACAAGTGGTAGCCAGTTTTCTGAAAAGAGATATCATCTGTCGGTACGGAGTTCCCGAGCGAATCATTACTGATAATGGTTCCAATTTAAACAACAAGATGATGGCTGAGCTATGCCGGGACTTCAAGATTCAACATCACAATTCTTCTCCTTACAGGCCAAAGATGAACGGCGTTGTTGAGGCAGCTAATAAGAATATTAAGAAGATTGTGCAGAAGATGGTAGTCACCTACAAAGACTGGCATGAAATGCTACCGTTTGCCTTACATGGGTACCGCACGTCAATCAGGACATCCACTGGGGCAACACCGTATCAACTTGTGTATGGTATGGAAGCAGTCCTACCGGTTGAAGTTGAATTACCCTCTCTACGGGTACTGATGGATGTTAAACTGAGTGAAGCAGAATGGGTTCGGGCCCGATACGAACAACTAAGTCTGATTGAAGAGAAGAGATTGGCTGCAATTTGTCATGGGCAGTTATATCAGAAGAGAATGAAGAAAGCCTTCGATCAGAAGGTCAAGCACCGAGAGTACCAAGTAGGAGATCTTGTGCTGAAGAGAATCCTCCCTCCTCATACAGACCACAGGGGCAAGTGGACTCCAAACTATGAAGGACCATTCGTGGTAAAGAAAGTTTTTTCCGGTGGAGCACTGATGCTCAGCACCATGGATGGTGAAGACTTCCCATCCCCTGTGAATTCAGATGCAGTTAAAAAATACTTCTCATAAAAGACCCGCTGGACATAAAAACAGAATGTAAGTCCAGGCAAAAAAATAGGGCATCCCGGCGAGTCAAAAACAGAATAAAAGACTCGGGCAAAAATAAGGGAAAGTAAACAAAAAAATGTACACCCGCTGAGTTGAAAAGCCGCATTGGACAACTCAGGCAAAAAATGGGTATCCCGATGGATCGAAAACCCGAAAGGGCGATCCATGCAAAATAAGGGAACAAGCGAACAACTGCATTCTGAATTCGTCTGTATCACCTACAACTTGGTAAGCTTTGAAAGGATCAAGCGTCAATCAGAATCAACATTCTTCAGAAAGCAAGATGAGAAGAACGTCAAAAGTCATACGGGTAATAGTCAAGAGGAAGCTCCTTAAAGCGTCATCAACATTGCCAGCACTTTTGTTTCTCAATTTGTAGCAATCTCCTCATTTCAGGGGATTTGTTTCTTTGACTGTATCTCGCCAACTCAGGGCATATGAATTAATAAAATCAGATTTTTCAGTCATGTCTCGTCGTGTACATTTTCATTTATTTGCAAAAATGTCTGATATCTTAAAGAAAAATGATTGCATGAATACAGATGTTCATCTTCAAATAAAAACATGCTTGCAGGAAATATGCTTACTCTCAGAAGTGTCTAAACTCCTATGACGGAATCCAGTAAGGGATACCTCGGGATTATCTTGTGCGTTTCTCTATCTTTTTCAGGATTGCAGGTACCCAGAACGCAACTTGGGGCATGAAAGCCTCATCCCAGCAAGCTGGCAAATCAACACTCAATTTTAGCACCCGAAGTGCTCTCTCCCCAGCTGAGTTGCCTCTCATGACCTCCCCCAGCTGAGTTGCCACTTATTACTTATCCCCATCAGAGTTTCCAGGCATCACGGAAGGTGCCCATATCCCCGGCCGAGTCGAGAAGCTACCTCAATAGAATTTCTAGGGAGGCCCTTCAGTGATTCCTCTCTTTCTCCCCAGCCGAGTTGCCATCTCAGCCGAGTACAAAAGTCAGGGACCCCTCTCCCCACAGAGTTTCAGCCTCTATCTAGAAGAGCAGCGCATAGAAGATCACAACAGAGTGAAGAAAAGCTTCTACAAACCCCAGCTGGGTCTCTCATTTATAAGGATAGGTCTCTCAGTGACCCGAATCCCCAAGCAGATACCATATCATCGGATCTACCAATGATCTCATCCCCAGCTGGGATGTCTACTTCAATAGATCGATCGAAGATCTTCGCAGCAACGGGACCCGGATCCCGGTTTGGTATTTTTGCACAATCATAGCATTCGCATCATATTTACCCACAAAGCGTAGCATTCCGTTTTAACGCGGAGCATTACGGCAAAAATCCAACACATAGCATAATCATAAGCCATGTTTCAAACCAACACTTGTGAATAATGACAGTTCATCAACGTACAGAAAAATCCCCACCAGAATCCCCCAGCAAAAGCAGCTGCCTCTCAATCAACAACACCAGTATATACTCATTTTGACACCCGTCTGTGCCATCTTTCCCCAGTAAAGTCGCCTGAACACTCTTTACAAACAAGATCACTCACATTACAGATACGTCCTGACACTCGTCCGTGTCATACCCCAGCAGAAAGCCAAAGACATCCTCTTTGCACTCACATATACCTATATACACTTTCTTGACACCCGTCCGTGTCGTATACTTGTTGATATTATTACACCCTCTCCTTTTGGCACTCATCCGTGTCGCTCTCCCCAGCAGTTAAATACTCATCTATATACCAATTACACTCATATAGATACTCGTCCGTATCTTGTATATACCATTCATATCCCCACAGATTCGGCACTAGTCCTTGTTCTTTGTTAACTCGTTGGTACTCGTCCGTACCATCATCTCAGAACATGCGTCAAGCGTTTGTTTCTTCATGATACTCGTCCGTATCATAGTCTTAAGGTTGCTCGTCCGCATCTTTAATCCATACACTGTGTCAAACACTTCTGTCTTCTTGAATATAGATACTCGCCTGTGTCTACTATTCCCCAGAAGAATCCTCTCATATTCAACACTCGTCCGTGTTCTCTGTTAACCAGTTGATACTCGTCCGTATCATCATCTTTGAACACGCGTCAGTATTTGATTCTATCCGATACTCGTCCGTATCGTAGTCTTAAGGATGCTCGTCTGCATCTTTAATCTATACACAAATACCAAACACTTATACCTTTTGTTTCTTGGATGTAAGCACTCGTCCGTGTTTACTATTCCCCAGTAGGTTACCAACAAACAGATTTTCTTTCTGACACTCGTCCTGTGTTATGAAAACCTTGAGAGCAGCCGTACCCTGCTAGGTGGTCGTCCTCCACCTCTTGATGGTCTTCCTCCATCATGCTCATCCGATGGCCGTCCCCATCGTTGATTTTAGCAGCCGTCCCCTGCTAGGTGGTCGTCCTCCACCTTCTGATGATCGTCCTTCATCATTTTTATCCAATGGTCGTCCCCATTGTTGATTTCGGTTATCTGGCATTCGTCCTATGTCATGATAAACCTTGAGAGCAGTCGTCCCCTGCTAGGTGGTCGTCCTCCACCTCTTGATGGTCGTCCTCCATCATGCTCATCCGATGGCCGTCCCCATCGTTGATATTTTTAGCAGCCGTCCCCTGCCAGGTGGTCGTCCTCCACCTTAGATGACCGTCCCTCATCTTATACCCAACAGAGCAGCCGTCCCCTGCTAGGTGATCGTCCTTCACCTTTGGTGGCCGTACCCCATCATCTGTTTATTTCATTTATTCTTTAACCCGATGGCCGTCCCCGTCGTGGTCCCTTTTCCTTTCAGTTTAGCCCGATGGCCGTCCCCATCGTTGGTTACTTTGCTTTATGAACTTGATGGCCGTCCCCGTCATGTTTCATTAATTCCCAGAGAATTTTACAACTTTATCTTGATGGTCGTCCCCATCATAATTTCTTACTTTCCCCAGCATGTCGGTCGTCCCCGTCATTGCTTTATTTCCCGCACTTTTCCTAGCATGCCGGCCGTCCCCGTCATTGCTCTTTACCCAGCAGTCGTCCTCTGCTCGACGGTCGTCCTCCGTCGCCCACACTTTACAATATACTTTATTTTCTTTTACAATCTATATCCCTTTTCTTCTTCATTTTGTGAGTGCAAATTTTGGACTGTCTTTGATATTCAACCACAAGTTATCTTGCTTGCCTGTTAAGCCGTTGCTTACAACCTGCACAGCTAACTCATGTTTGAATAGGGGCAGCTGTAAACACCCCAAATTTGCCCTCACCCATTCACACCATGGCTTGTGATCATTTCATATGCCTAAACACAATCATATCACCTCATATTACATTTTTGGTTCACTGCATAGTTTCTAAGTCATCTGCACCTAGGGTTTGTGATCTGAGCAATCCAAGAGCTTCTTGAGCCACTCCAAAGGCCACCAATCACTTCAAAGGGATCCATGTGTGTTCTTATATCATGTTACATCCTCTCAAAGTCAAAAATGCCAAAGAATCACAAGAACTGGGATTGGTATGGATGCAGAGCCAAGTTTGACTGCACAGTTGACCTAAAATTAGGGTTTTGGTTTCAGAGGCCATAACTCCAAATTTTTTGGTCATTCTTGTTTCCATTGGTCTCTATATGGTATAGGGAGTATAAACATCAATTTTCATGAAGAAATTCCATGGGGAAGTCATCTGATCAAGAGTTGACTTTCTGGACAAGTCAGTGCAAAATCAGGGCATCTGAGGCCCCCAATGACCCAACCAAGGGATGATCTTCATCATTTTGAATGTATATGATCTTTATTTGATCATAGAAGAAGGTTGAAGTTCACAAAATTCAAGAATTTGAAGTTTTTTGCAAAGTTGACTTTTTAGGGCATGGTTGACTTTTGAAGAATATGTCATTTTATGCCACTTTTCAAACCTTACTTTTTGATCCAAAAATGCTCCAAATGGAAAAACTTTGGTCATGAAAGTTGTAGAATACATTTTTCCCTTTTCAAAAAGTACAAGAACATGATCTAATTCATTTTGGATCAAAAGTTATGGTGTGTTAAAGTTGGCAAAAATCACTAATTTTCAAGTTATGCACTAAAAGGAAAACTTGCAATTTCATGTACCAAGCATTCTAGTGACTTCAAAATGACTTCAAAGCTTCATCACATGATCATACATGACCCCAAAAACAGAATTGGCCCAAGGATTTTTGCATTGCTTGCCTTGATTTTCAAAGTTCCATAAGGCATGTTTCATAAGTATGCAAAAGGGAATTCTTGGCAAAACCATTCTTCAAGGAATTATGTGATCTCTAGCTGATTTTTAAGCATTGCCATGACTAAAAAAGGTGCTATGCTACAAAATTCAGCAAGGTTTTTTTCATGTACTTAGCATAAATTCATGAGAAAACACAAAGTTGTCAAGTTGCAAGATCACTCTCAATTCATGATCCATATGTTGCAGTCACTCTCAAACCATCCAAGGGTTGTCCCTAACCTCAGCTGAACCCAAAGCAGCCCTAAGATAGCTTCTGTCCTGGCCCATGCTGGAAGTACACCAACTATTGACTTTTTGGCCAATTGCTCCATACCATTCCCACAGTGCATGTCAAGTCTTCTGACTGATTCCAATAGTTTAGGAATGGCATATGGATCATAAAACACAACACCCACAAGGCTGGAAGACACACATTGCAGCATACCACCAAAACTGTCAAAAAGCTTCCTTTCTTCGAATCACCTTCCACAGCCACAAAACACCAAAACTTTCTTCACTAACAAGTCAAACACACTCAAGAGAGCAAGAACCAACCATTGACATAGCTTGAAACCACTCACACACAGAACTCATTTTCTGCTATATCAGATTGGAATCTCTCAAAATAGCTTGCTTAAGCTCATTCCAAGCCTACCATTAGCACCAGGGGAGTCAGTGGAGCAAGCTTGCACCAAAGAGTAGCTCTGAAAGCCCAGAAACAGGAATCTCCATCTCAGGTATGGCCATGAAACTTTTCTCTCAGAGCTTGATTTTTAAGTTATAAATTGATTGTGTATGTCTTGCTGATCACGGGGGTGGTTTTAGAATTAGAAATGAGGATTTACCAGGGCTCTGAAACTTTGCCCGTGAATCTTCATGGCTTCGATTCTCTTAGTTCAAGCATGAGAAATTAGGTTTGAGAGGTGTTTTGAGTGAGGTTTGAATAGAGGAACATTTCCCTGGCTTTGATTTGAAGAATGGTGGCCTGAATCGTATTCTAGGGTTTTGTTGTTGCCGGAGAAGATGACCGGAGCTTCTCTCCGGTCACCTGAATGTTATTAGCCCTAATCTCAGGTCATTAAACTCATTTGAATCTGGAGCGTAGGATTAGTTGACCCCATTGACTTGCCGCGTGAATGACTGGCCCAGATTCACTCAATTAGCCCTAATCCCCTTTCATTAATTAAATAAATCACAATTAAGTTAATTTAATCAGAACCAACCACAGCCCTTGGATTCGCGCGCCAGTCAACCATCTCAAACCCAGTTCAAATCTCCACCATCAGATCTGAATACTTTCCATTTTATTTTGTTTTTATTCCATTTTTTTCTCATTTAACTTGTGCAATTTATTTAAAATAGTAAAAATTGTTTAAAAATTATGAAACTTTTTCTCAAGAGTCTCATTAATTTTTAAGACACAAAAATATTTTTATTTTCATTTTTAGCATTAAAAAAGTATTTTTAAATATTTAAAAGTTTATTTTTAATTGATTAATGAAAATTAATTTATTAAAAATACTTTTAGGTATTGAAAAATCACCAAAAAATTCATGGAATGTTCTAAGACATTTAGAAACATTGTCCAACCTTCAAACCAAATTTATTTTTTGATCTTGATGCATTTTGAGAATTTTTCATTGAATTAAAATCATTTTTATGCATTAATTTGATCCAAAGTTCCAAAAATCATTTCTGCCTATCCATGAGGAGTTGGACATTGATTCTTTTTGCATTGCATTGTGTTTAGCATGTAGTTTGTGAGATTAAATGGCCATGATTTGATCTTTCATTTTCCATTTGTTGGTAATTTTCTTGTTTAGGAACCCTAAAACCCTAGTAATCTTGTGAAAATCATAACTTGAAATTGGTTAAGAGTTGAAACCTCTCCTTTGGGCATTGGGCTAGTATAGGATTAGGGGTCCTTTGAGTGGAATTTTCAATTTTTATCTTAGGGTTTTCTTCTGATTTTGATTTTTTGTTTGATGTATGGTTCATAAACCCTAATTTGGGCTTTCATATGCATCCATCTTGCATCTTCTTGCATAACATGACTTGCCATGACATTTCAAGCATCCATTTGATTCATTTGACATCATAATACATATTGGAAGCATGCTTGATCATTGCATCATGTATTTGCCATGTTGTATGCCATGTGCACTTCATAACTTTTCATGTATGTTCATGTTCCCTAACTTGATCTTTTTGCATCCATTTGTTCATGTGATCACTTCCATGTGCTGCCTCATGTTTGTAGCATCTCATAACATCATTAGCATCACATAAATGCTTCTGGTTTTGTTTCTCATCATGTCATCTCATCCCATTTTTGCATTGCATTGCATTTCTTTTCTAACCTTTCAGGTGGTAAGTGACTCTGAGAAGTGAATTTGCCTTCACTTCTCATAACCCTTCTTTTCATCTCTTTCATGCATCCTTGCTGCATTTTACTTTGTGTTTGAGATTAAGCTTGCTCATTCTTCTTCTTCTCACTTTCTTCCTTCAAGTGACTTGACTTCTTGAATGAAGCAAGTTACTTTGCTTCTCCTGATCTTTTCATCTGCTTCCTGGTGGTTCCATTGAAGACTTCTCTTGTGAACCTCACAAACCTTAGGAACAACCAAGCATGACAATAATTAGGGTTTTGATTAGTCTCCCCTCTTAGTTTTACCTTTGTGTCTCTTTTGAGTCTTCTCTTCTCATCTCACAATCAGGGACTAAACCCTAAAGGCTTTAAGGCTTTGTGATTAAGCTTATGCCTGCATCCTTCTCTTAGGATGGAGTGTATAACTTTAATCCTAAGTGTTGAACCCTTAATGTGTTTAACTCCTTTAATCAATTCACTTAATAATCATCAAGACATCACTTGTAACTTGGGCCTTGCATTAGGGTTCCAATTCTTCCTTAATTGGTTAAGAAGGACTAACCCTAGTGTTAATGGACAAGTCCCCCTCAAGTTGTCTTACAAATCTTAAAACTCACTTCATCATCATGCCATTAAATAAAATCCACTTAATCAAAGGCTTGTTTTGTCATGAGTTTAATCCCTAATCATGGATTAAGTTGAGGAGCTTTCCTCAGCTTAAACACTCTCATCTATTATCCTTCTATTAGGATGGTGTAATGAGTCTGTTTAATCCTTGATTATGGCTTAACCTCATTACTTAACACTAAACAAAAATCACAAAAACATCTAAATAATCAACAAGTAGGTTAATGATCTTAATCCCACTCCATGATGATTAAGTGTGAGAAGATGACTTCACACTTAAGGTATTCTCATTACCCCTAATTAGAGGGAGGATGTGATGAGTTTACTAAATCCATTGGTTTAGGCTTAAGCTCATTAACTTATGACAAATCCAAAAGCAATAAAAGACTGAAAATACAAAAACAAACAATAATCGTCTCCTTCGGGATTCTTTTCTCATCATCTTCACTCACAAACGAGAACTCGCTTCTTCCGTCTAATGCAAGACAGTTTGCATCTGTGCCAGACAGATCATACACTTGAGCATTGACATGCAAGCAGTTCACAAGTCATTTCATCTTTCAGTCTCTTTGGGTCGAACTACGGTGTTCTGACTTCCTCATTGCACGAGAGGATACGTAGGCATAACTTAACAGTTATCGAACAAAAGTCTCTGTATATTCCCCCTCTTTCCAGCATTATTTTCTTAGCCTCATGATCTTGAGCATCTTATTCCTGTCCTTACACTGACACTGTATATATCACACTTTGCACTTCTTTTACACTGACACCTGTACATCCTTTTCCAGCTCTTTTACACACAAATTGCACTGACACTACCCCTTTAAAACACAAATCTTTTAAGCGTGGATCCCGTCGAGTACGATGGACAATTTGGGTGCTAATACCTTCCCAGGTTGTAACCAACCCCCTTTCTCAGTCTCTCTGGTTCGCAACCGTCTTATCCATATCTTTCTAGGTCTATGCAGCATTGCCTTTCCTCCGTGATAAAAATGCCTAGCTGGCGACTCTATTCATCTCCAGTGAGTTCACGGCTGTGTGTTCTCACTGTTCCCTTCGCCGACCGTTCGCGTCTGTACCTTTATCTGGGCCTGGTCCCACTTATCGGGAGCGACAGCTTGGCGACTCTGCTGGGGACCCTTATACTGCAACCAGGGCTTCTGGTTCTTTTTGTGGGTTCCTCCTAGCGCTTGATTGATTTGTGTTTACTGGGGTGTTTTGTGTGTATTTGTGTTTGTATATGTTTTATTTTTGCTTTATGTACAGTTGCTTTACTGCTTTCTTTACTGCTTTACATATATTATACTGTCATGCTGATGGCTGGATCTGGTTTTTGTTTTGGTGGGTGGGTGATTCATTGAGAGTTAAGGTCCTATACCTGGGACCTGAGTGACACCTAGGCTAGAGTGAATCATATTCTTTCCCATTCCATCTCGGTCTGGTGCGGGAATATGAAACACGGTTCAGATATGGGTTTCTTCTTGAGAACTCTGTGTTGCAGATTTCCTGCAATACTAGGGCTATCTGGGAAGCCTGCTAAGTCTGGATGACCTTTAGTACTGACCTTCAGAAACTGAGGTGAATTAGAGGAGGAACTTTTATGGTTATTGTAAACATTGTACCTCTGGGTTAGAAGTGTTTACACTTCTCATAACTGATCCAAGTCTGAGGATCCTTGTTTTAGAACACCACCTGTGAGGGGTTTGGGCTGTTTACAGGTTTGCAGGTACCCTCGGCCTAAGCATACCCTGTTACTTTGATTTGATTAAGAATACTCCATGTTGGAACAGTTCTTGTGATTCTGAACCCTGGACATATGGCTCTTTATTTGAGCCCCCCACCTTGGTTACTGGATTTATAGACCTCCATCTGGATTTCTTGAACATACTTGGACCTATATCAGGGCATTTGATCAGATCCAGCTCAGTCACAAACCCTTGCATATCATTTGCATACATAATCATTGCATCATATTGACATTTGCTTATTTGTGTTTCAGGGTATCCACCTTCATTTTTGGTTTGGTTTTGACCCTATCTTCAGTATTGACCTATCTTCATCAGCACCTACTTCAGCTATCAGCCATCAACTATTTGTTTCAGTCACCTGCACCATCCAATCAGTGGCCCATTCTTCAGTGTTATCATCAGCACCTGTCTCTACTCATCTTCAACATCATGGCTCCTAAAAAGAGCAACATCACCTACCACTTCTTCCAGCCAGAGCTAGCTGACATCAGGAGGATTCAAACCCTGGTCACTCCAGACCATATACCACTGTTCAGGGAACACTATGGGGATATACTTGATACGGTTATGGATCTGGACCCCTCACAGAGAAGCCTGATCCACACTTGCCTTCAGTTTTATGATCCCCCACTGAGATGTTTCACTTTTCAGGACTTTCAGCTGGGCCCTCTATTAGAAGAATACTCATCATTGGTTGGTATGCCTATCAGGGGTGGAATCCCTTTCAACCCTGAGATGGTCTTTCCTGGTAATGGAGAAGTAGCCAAGGCTTTGCATCTGGAACCTGTTCTGATTGAGCAGCATATGACTTCTAAAGCTGGAATCCCTGGCTTCCATCTGGATTTCTTGATCTCTCAAGCTACCCTGAAAGCTTCTTTAGGAGAGTGGAAAGCTGTCTGTGCTTTATTGGCCCTGAGCATATATGGAATTGTATTGTTTGCAGATGAGCCTCGATTCATTAGCAAGAATGCAATCCATCTTTTCATCCTGAAGAACCCAGTGCCCACTTTATTGGGGGATCTCTACTATTCAGTGCATCAGAGGAATGAAAAGCAGAGGGGAAGATTAGTGAGGTGTTGTGCTCCATTGTTCCATACTTGGCTTCTCAGGCATCTACCCAAGACAGATGCATTTCTGAATCCTCATCAGCAGAGAAACTGGGCTAAGAGACTTACTGCTCTAACTTCAGCTGATATCAGGTGGTGCACTCAAAGCACCAAGGGTAGGGATATCATCACCAGCTGTGGGCATTTTCCCAATGTACCCCTGATAGGAGTCAAAGGTAGTATTAATTACAATCCTCTGCTGTTCAGAAGGCAATTGGGCTATGCACTGGTCCACACTCCTAAGGCACAGGACTTGGTTGAGACTCTCTATTGTGAGAACAAGCCTAATCTGGCTATTGTTAGGCAGGCTGCCTGGGCCTGGGATAATGTTCAAACCAAGGGAGTAACCATTCTGGGGAAATGCAACAATGTGGCATCAGCACAATATTATGAGTGGTCCCATGCCAGGGCCCAATTCTCTGGAATGCCCTTCACCATGGAGGATATGCCTGGACCATCCTCAGCACCACCCCCTGCCACTGTCAGTTTAGAGGAGTTTGAGAGCTTGAAAGAAAGGAATGAGAAGTTGACTCAGGCTTTGCAGAAGACCCTCCGGGAGAGGAGTGATGGCAGGTTGGATATTGAGAGGTTAGAGAAGTTGAAAGTGGAGCATCTGGCTAATATTGAGAAGTCTGGGGATTATATCAAAAAGTCTAAGGCTGGAGAACAAATTCTGAAGAATGCTTGCAAGGAAGCCCAGTTCTAGAGAGCGAGGACACACTTGTATCTGAAAGAGAGTCAGGCTAGGTGGGTCAGGATCACCGAGGCTCGTACTCTGGAGGACAAGAGAGTTCAAGACAAGATAGAGCAACTGGAAGCTAGTGCAAAAGAGCAGCAAGAAGCCCTGGCAGCAGCCCAGAGGGAGATATCAGAGCTGAAGATCAAAGCTGGAGTGAAGAGGTCAAAGGACCAAAGTCAGCACAAGAAGCTAACTGCAGCTGTTACCACCCGGAATCTCCTCATCAGGAATCTCACGGAGCGTCCAGCTGATCCTGTGACCGAAGCACTTCTCAAGGAAGTTCGGGAGGATGAGTTTGGTCTTGGTGTTTGACCATTTTGTTTGTTGTTGCTTTCATTCCATGTACTTTTATTTTCTTGTAATATATTTTGACCCCTCAGAGGGCTTGTATTTGTAAACGAACTATGTACCATTTTGCCTTTTTGTAATATATGTATTAGTTTGTTCCATCCGAGTTTACTTCGAAAGCAACATCAACTGCATCTTCAAGGGTCTGGAAGGGTCAAAACTGAATGCCAAGCCGGATACCTTGAAAACAAATAAGCATACTGCATTGCATGCTAACCCTTTGTTTGTTTTGTAGGTTTTTGTTTTATTGTTGCTAACTCTATTGTGATGTTCAGGAACTATTGCTCGACGCCGAGTATTTCCCCTCAACCGTCCGCACCGTTATCCAACCCGTAACAATCTTCCGGGCATACAAATGGATCAGGTACAGCAGGACCTTGCAGAGGTTAGAAATCAAATGGCAAACGAAAGATTGGAAATGAGAACGCAGATGACTCAGTTTATGGAAGTGATGAACAACATGGCTCAGAGCCAGGAAAGATTGAGGGCCATGGTGGAAAGGCAAAATCAAGAAGATCCACATATAGGGACTGCCGGCACCAGCAACAATGAAAGGGTCCAACCTCATGTTAACCCCCCTGTATTTGGCCCCCATCTTCATCCAGAGGTCAATATTCCTGCAAATGTTCAAGGGACTGCTACTGCAGCCAGGGTACTGCAAGAAGACCCCCAAGAGGATCAATTCACAGTAATGGGTGCTGGGGAGGAAGCTTATGATAGAAGGCTGGATGAGATAGCTGAGAAATTGAGGTCCTTAGAGTCTCAAAATTCTTTGGGTTTCGATGTCATGGACATGGGCTTGGTAGACGGGGTCAGGATCCCCCATAAGTTCAAGCCTCCTTGTTTTGAAAAATACAACGGGACTTCATGCCCCCGGACTCATTTACAATCATTTCTGGGGAGGCTGAAGGCCTATACTATGGATGAAAGCTCTGGATGTTCTATTTCGAAGACAGCTTGACAGGAGCTTCAAGAGAATGGTACTCTCATCTGACGAGAGCAACTATCTGGTGTTGGAAGGACCTGGCAGAGGCCTTCATCAGACAGTATCAGTACAACTTAGACATGGCACCCAACAGGACCCTCCTAATGGGAATGTCACAGTCGTCAAGGGAAAGTTTCCGAGAATATGCCCAGAGATGGAGGCAACTGGCTGCTGCTGTTCAGCTACCTATGTCTGAAAGGGAAATGGCAGATATGTTTATGAACACCCTTCAGGGGACATATATTGACAGGCTGGCTGCTTTCTCTTCCACCAGCTTTGCAGATGTTGTCATAGCTGGAGAGAGAATTGAGAGCCTGTTAAAAATGGGCAAGATTTCTGACAATGGTGCCAGCTCGTCCAGTAGTACAAGGAAGCCTTTTGCAGGCCCAAGAAGAACTGGCGAGACCAATGCCATCCACACCAACAGGGGCAGGCCCCAATATGTCCATAGATCTGTGGCAGCAGTCACCATTCCCGCTCCAGCTCATCCTCAACCAGCTTATCAACCTCCGCAACAAAACTATCAGCAACAACCTCAGTACCATCAACAAGCTCAGTATCCTCCAAGGAATTACAACAATGCCAACAACAACAACCAGCAAAGGCCATTTCAACAGAGGCCATCTCAAGCCAACATGGTAATCGATCCGATCCCTATGCCATATGCTACATTGCTGCCACAACTCCTGAAACTCAACCTAGTTGAGCTAAGGACGTTGGCACCTCCAGATCCCAACAGTCTACCCAGGAACTATGACTCCAACGCCAGATGTGCCTTTCATTCAAATGCACCTGGCCACAGTACAGAAAAGTGCAGGGCTCTGCATATGAAGGTACAAGACCTGGTAGACTCTAAGGCCTTGAATTTCGCACCACCACCCAATGTCAATAAGAACCCAATGCCAAATCACGGTGGTCCCAGAATTAACGCTATTGAAGAAGACAAGCCGTCTTATTTAATAACCAGTGTGGGTCAGATCCGGACACCGTTGGTAGAAATTAAGGCTCAACTCCTCGAATGTCAAATGTTCCCGGGGTGTGAGTTGGGGTGTGCTTACTGCAATATCTCAGTAAATGGGTGCGATAACTTGAGGAATGGCATAGATGGTCTCATTCAGAGTGGCCAGCTTCAGATCACCACATCATTCCCTACAAATCCAGCAGTCTCATCAGCAACAATTCCGGTATCTCCTACAACTGCAACAACCATTGTTCCTGACAACTCTTCGGCTTCATCAACAAGTACTTCATCTGTCATTTCAACTGACCAGATATCAACAAATGTTCCTTCTACAACTCCAGCACCACTCCATTTTGAAACTCCTACAACAACAACATCCACAATGTCTCCTACAACATCAGCAACAAATCATGAAGATGTCTCAACTGTCACAATATTTTATGACCCAGAAAATAATACTGCTTACAACTCAGAAAGTGCTGCTCCCATCAGAGCACCAGTTACAATTTATTACGATCCACAGACTATCACAGTTCCTTCCACAGCTGCAATCAGTCCAGTCACTATCACGGTGCCTGGACCAGTACCTTATGAAAGCAGTAATGCCATCCCCTGGCATTACGGCTCTGACCTGTACTGTGAAGGACAAAAGATCACTTTTGAATCGTCAACCCTTGCACCACAAGTAGACAATGTGGGAGGAGGCGGAGGCTTTACTCGAAGCGGACGTCTTTTCGCTCCACAAATTCAGAGACCCACTGCCGAAGCAGAAGCTGCTGCCAAGGCAAAAGGGAAGAGTTTGGTGCAGGAAGAGCAGACTGTTAAAGAAGCTTTGAAAACACCCTTCGATCAAGAGGTTGATGGGTTCATGCGAATCATCAAGAAGAGTGATTATAAAATAGTGGATCAGCTTCATCAGACGCCTTCCAAGATCTCAATCCTATCATTGCTTATGTGCTCCGAAGCCCATCGGAACGCACTACTCAAAGTCTTGCACGCAGCTTACGTGCCTGAAGAGATCACTGTCAATCAGCTGGAAGTTGTAGTTGGAAATGTTAATGCTAGTCACGGACTAGGGTTCACCAATACTGATTTGACAACGGAAGGCCGCAACCATAACAAGGCCTTGCACATAACCATGGAATGTAAAGGAGCAGTCCTTTCCCATGTACTGGTAGACACGGGGTCATCCCTCAATGTCTTACCTAAAAAGGCCATGGTGAAGCTAGAATATGACGGATTGGCGTTGAGACCCAGCAACCTGGTGGTGAGAGCCTTTGATGGTTCAAAGAGATCGGTTCTGGGAGAGATTGAGTTGCCCATAACGATTGGCCCGCAAACTTTCAAAACGACCTTCTACGTGATGGATATACAGCCTGCCTACAACTGTTTATTGGGTAGGCCATGGATTCACGCCGCTAGCGCCGTGACCTCTACCCTTCACCAGAAGTTAAAATACGAGTGGGAGGGTCAAATCGTTACAATCTGTGGAGAGGAGGACATTTTTGTCAGCCACCTGGCAACTTATAAGTACATTGAGATGGATGGGGAGATCCATGAAACAATGAGCCAAGGTTTCGAAGCCTTGAATGTCAATGAAACATCTGCTGTACCTGGTACTTCAATATCATCATACCAACAAGCCCGAAAGGTTGTTGAGGAAGGAACTGCCCAAGGCTGGGGCAAACTACTACCGGTGGAGAAGAAAGAGGATAGATTTGGGTTGGGTTACAAACCGACTCAACAAGATCA
Source organism: Lathyrus aphaca (assembly GCA_963966055.1). Taxonomy (NCBI): domain Eukaryota; kingdom Viridiplantae; phylum Streptophyta; class Magnoliopsida; order Fabales; family Fabaceae; genus Lathyrus; species Lathyrus aphaca. The sequence goes on along the minus strand of OZ014520.1, from coordinate 226,811,798 downwards.
AGCAGAGGCTGCAAAAGAGCCCAACTTTGTGAGTGGGGGGATGCTCACCCCTGATGCTGTCAACAATATGGAAGACGAGCTGGAAGAAGAACGCAACCTGGAAAGCTGGATTCGTCCAAAGATCCCGGGGAGCAGTATCTCAAACTGGTCTTCCCAGGAAATTATAAGAGTTACTCGTGCAGAGTAATTATTATTTCCTGTATTTTTATAGCATGCATCAAAGTCTTGCATCTTGCCCAAGATGACAAGACTCATTTTGTAATCGGGCCATCTGTACTTTTTGTGCAACAAGATTAATTAATGAAATATCAGACATCTTTTTGCAAATGAGTCTTTTCTCTTTTCCGTTCACTGTTTTTCCATTTTTCTTTTTGTACAAAAAATAAATGGCAGTGTTTTCAAAATGACAACTTTATTTCACTTTTTTAAAACAAGATTAAAATCAAATCACTAAAATGAACAAACTGAACCCTTGCAGAGTGTGCCTTCCAGACAGCACCGACAACAACACGGCTATGACTTCGTATGACTTTGACAATCCGATCAATCAAGCTGATGAAGGGGTTGAAGAAGAATATGAGCTTCCTGAAGAGCTAGCCAGGTTGTTAAGACAAGAGGAAAATGTTATTACTCCTCACCAGGAGGAGGTTGAAGTGATCAATCTTGGTACAGACGAAGACGTGAAAGAAGTTAAAATCGGGGCCTGCCTACAAGACTCAGTGAAGAGACAACTGATTGACTTACTTCAAGAGTATGTGGACGTGTTCGCTTGGTCTTATCAAGACATGCCAGGTCTGGATACCGACATTGTTGTGCACAAGCTGCCTTTGAGAGAAGAATGCCCGCCGGTTAAACAGAAACTGCGCCGTACTCGTCCAGACATGGCAATGAAGATCAAAGAAGAGGTACAAAAGCAATGGGACGCCGGGTTCCTTGCTGTAACTAGCTATCCACCGTGGGTCGCTAACATAGTACCTGTGCCTAAGAAAGACGGCAAGGTAAGAATGTGTGTTGATTACCGGGACCTGAACAGAGCTAGCCCAAAAGATGAATTCCCATTACCTCACATTGATGTATTGGTGGATAATACGGCTCAGTTCTCGGTATTCTCCTTCATGGATGGATTTTCAGGATATAATCAGATTAAAATGTCACCTGAAGACATGGAGAAGACAACCTTCATCACACCCTGGGGCACGTTCTGCTACAAGGTAATGCCATTTGGGCTCAAGAATGCCGGTGCAACATATCAACGGGCTATGGTAACATTATTTCACGATATGATCCATAAAGAGATAGAATGTTATGTGGATGACATGATTGCCAAGTCCCTTACTGAAGAAGACCACCTGGTGAATCTGCTGAAGTTATTCAAGCGTCTGAGGAAGTACCAATTGAAGTTGAACCCCAACAAATGCACATTCGGGGTAAGATCTGGTAAGCTGCTGGGTTTTATTGTAAGTGAGAAAGGGATTGAAGTTGACCCTGATAAAGTCAAAGCCATCCAAGAGATGCCTGCACCGAAAACAGAAAAAGAAGTTCGAGGGTTCTTAGGCCGATTGAACTACATTTCAAGGTTCATATCTCACCTTACAGCAACCTGTGAGCCTTTGTTCAAGCTGTTGAGAAAAGAACAAAAGGTCAGGTGGAATGAAGACTGCCAGAAGGCTTTTGACAAGATCAAAGAATACCTGCAAGAGCCTCCAATCCTTATGCCTCCAGTTGAAGGAAGACCTCTGATAATGTACTTGACAGTATTAGAAGAGTCAATGGGGTGTGTGCTGGGCTAGCATGACGAGTCTGGTCGAAAAGAGTATGCAATATACTACCTGAGCAAAAAGTTTACCGACTATGAACAACGTTATTCACTGCTCGAGAAAACTTGCTGTGCTTTAGCGTGGGCTGCTCGCCGACTGAGGCAGTATATGTTGACCCACACTACCTTATTGATCTCAAAAATGGACCCAGTTAAGTACATATTTGAGAAGCCAGCTCTTACCGGACGGGTTGCAAGATGGCAAATGATTCTCACAGAATATGACATCCAATACACATCTCAGAAAGCCATCAAGGGCAGTGTGTTGTCCGAATATCTTGCTGAGCAACCCATTGATGATTACCAGCCTATGAGATTTGACTTCCCTGATGAAGACATCATGTTCATAAAAGCAAAAGATCATGAAGAGCCTGTTCACACTGAAGGGCCTGACCCGAAAGAAGAATGGACTATGATGTTTGATGGGGCTGTTAATATGAATGGCCGCGGTGTTGGTGCAGTACTCGTTACACCTAAAGGAGTTCACATGCCTTTCTCGGCAAAACTCACTTTCAACTGCACTAACAACGAAGCTGAATACGAAGCTTGCATTATGGGTCTTGAGGAAGCCATTGACCTCAGGATCAAGACATTGACTGTATTCGGAGATTCAGCTCTGGTAGTTAATCAAACCAACGGAAAATGGTACACCCACCAGAATCATCTGATACCTTACAGGGATTATACAAGGAGGTTATTGACTTTCTTCACAACAGTCAAGCTTGAGTATATTCCTCGGGACGAGAATCAGTTCGCAGATGCTCTTGCTACCATTTCATCCATGATCAAAGTTCAAGCTGCTAACTTTGTACCTCAGATTTCAGTGTCCAGACTTGATAGACCAGCGTATGTGTTCGCAGCAGAAGTTGTCAAAGATGATAAGCCTTGGTTCCATGACATTAAATGCTTCTTGGAGGATCAAGCATACCCACCTGGGGCATCTTCCAATGATAAGAAGACTTTGAGAAGGCTTGCTGGTAGTTTCTTTCTGAACACTGATGGGTCTTTATACAAAAGGAACTTTGATATGGTACTCCTCAGATGTGTTGACAAGACGGAAGCAGATTTGTTGATGCATGAAGTGCATGAAGGATCCTTTGGTACCCATGCTGGAGGGCATGCCATGGCTAAAAAGTTGTTAAGATCAGGCTATTACTGGATCACAATGGATGCTGATTGTTGTGCCTATGCCAGAAAATGCCACAAATGCCAGATTTATGCAGACAAGGTGCATGTGCCTCCCAATCCTTTGAATGTGATGTCTTCACCCTGGCCCTTTGCTATGTGGGGCATCGACATGATTGGTAAGATTGAGCCAACTGCTTCGAATGGCCACAGATTCATCCTAGTCGCCATTGACTATTTCACCAAGTGGGTTGAAGCAGCCTCATATGCAAACGTCACCAGACAAGTGGTAGCCAGTTTTCTGAAAAGAGATATCATCTGTCGGTACGGAGTTCCCGAGCGAATCATTACTGATAATGGTTCCAATTTAAACAACAAGATGATGGCTGAGCTATGCCGGGACTTCAAGATTCAACATCACAATTCTTCTCCTTACAGGCCAAAGATGAACGGCGTTGTTGAGGCAGCTAATAAGAATATTAAGAAGATTGTGCAGAAGATGGTAGTCACCTACAAAGACTGGCATGAAATGCTACCGTTTGCCTTACATGGGTACCGCACGTCAATCAGGACATCCACTGGGGCAACACCGTCCGTGCCATCTTTCCCCAGTAAAGTCGCCTGAACACTCTTTACAAACAAGATCACTCACATTACAGATACGTCCTGACACTCGTCCGTGTCATACCCCAGCAGAAAGCCAAAGACATCCTCTTTGCACTCACATATACCTATATACACTTTCTTGACACCCGTCCGTGTCGTATACTTGTTGATATTATTACACCCTCTCCTTTTGGCACTCATCCGTGTCGCTCTCCCCAGCAGTTAAATACTCATCTATATACCAATTACACTCATATAGATACTCGTCCGTATCTTGTATATACCATTCATATCCCCACAGATTCGGCACTAGTCCTTGTTCTTTGTTAACTCGTTGGTACTCGTCCGTACCATCATCTCAGAACATGCGTCAAGCGTTTGTTTCTTCATGATACTCGTCCGTATCATAGTCTTAAGGTTGCTCGTCCGCATCTTTAATCCATACACTGTGTCAAACACTTCTGTCTTCTTGAATATAGATACTCGCCTGTGTCTACTATTCCCCAGAAGAATCCTCTCATATTCAACACTCGTCCGTGTTCTCTGTTAACCAGTTGATACTCGTCCGTATCATCATCTTTGAACACGCGTCAGTATTTGATTCTATCCGATACTCGTCCGTATCGTAGTCTTAAGGATGCTCGTCTGCATCTTTAATCTATACACAAATACCAAACACTTATACCTTTTGTTTCTTGGATGTAAGCACTCGTCCGTGTTTACTATTCCCCAGTAGGTTACCAACAAACAGATTTTCTTTCTGACACTCGTCCTGTGTTATGAAAACCTTGAGAGCAGCCGTACCCTGCTAGGTGGTCGTCCTCCACCTCTTGATGGTCTTCCTCCATCATGCTCATCCGATGGCCGTCCCCATCGTTGATTTTAGCAGCCGTCCCCTGCTAGGTGGTCGTCCTCCACCTTCTGATGATCGTCCTTCATCATTTTTATCCAATGGTCGTCCCCATTGTTGATTTCGGTTATCTGGCATTCGTCCTATGTCATGATAAACCTTGAGAGCAGTCGTCCCCTGCTAGGTGGTCGTCCTCCACCTCTTGATGGTCGTCCTCCATCATGCTCATCCGATGGCCGTCCCCATCGTTGATATTTTTAGCAGCCGTCCCCTGCCAGGTGGTCGTCCTCCACCTTAGATGACCGTCCCTCATCTTATACCCAACAGAGCAGCCGTCCCCTGCTAGGTGATCGTCCTTCACCTTTGGTGGCCGTACCCCATCATCTGTTTATTTCATTTATTCTTTAACCCGATGGCCGTCCCCGTCGTGGTCCCTTTTCCTTTCAGTTTAGCCCGATGGCCGTCCCCATCGTTGGTTACTTTGCTTTATGAACTTGATGGCCGTCCCCGTCATGTTTCATTAATTCCCAGAGAATTTTACAACTTTATCTTGATGGTCGTCCCCATCATAATTTCTTACTTTCCCCAGCATGTCGGTCGTCCCCGTCATTGCTTTATTTCCCGCACTTTTCCTAGCATGCCGGCCGTCCCCGTCATTGCTCTTTACCCAGCAGTCGTCCTCTGCTCGACGGTCGTCCTCCGTCGCCCACACTTTACAATATACTTTATTTTCTTTTACAATCTATATCCCTTTTCTTCTTCATTTTGTGAGTGCAAATTTTGGACTGTCTTTGATATTCAACCACAAGTTATCTTGCTTGCCTGTTAAGCCGTTGCTTACAACCTGCACAGCTAACTCATGTTTGAATAGGGGCAGCTGTAAACACCCCAAATTTGCCCTCACCCATTCACACCATGGCTTGTGATCATTTCATATGCCTAAACACAATCATATCACCTCATATTACATTTTTGGTTCACTGCATAGTTTCTAAGTCATCTGCACCTAGGGTTTGTGATCTGAGCAATCCAAGAGCTTCTTGAGCCACTCCAAAGGCCACCAATCACTTCAAAGGGATCCATGTGTGTTCTTATATCATGTTACATCCTCTCAAAGTCAAAAATGCCAAAGAATCACAAGAACTGGGATTGGTATGGATGCAGAGCCAAGTTTGACTGCACAGTTGACCTAAAATTAGGGTTTTGGTTTCAGAGGCCATAACTCCAAATTTTTTGGTCATTCTTGTTTCCATTGGTCTCTATATGGTATAGGGAGTATAAACATCAATTTTCATGAAGAAATTCCATGGGGAAGTCATCTGATCAAGAGTTGACTTTCTGGACAAGTCAGTGCAAAATCAGGGCATCTGAGGCCCCCAATGACCCAACCAAGGGATGATCTTCATCATTTTGAATGTATATGATCTTTATTTGATCATAGAAGAAGGTTGAAGTTCACAAAATTCAAGAATTTGAAGTTTTTTGCAAAGTTGACTTTTTAGGGCATGGTTGACTTTTGAAGAATATGTCATTTTATGCCACTTTTCAAACCTTACTTTTTGATCCAAAAATGCTCCAAATGGAAAAACTTTGGTCATGAAAGTTGTAGAATACATTTTTCCCTTTTCAAAAAGTACAAGAACATGATCTAATTCATTTTGGATCAAAAGTTATGGTGTGTTAAAGTTGGCAAAAATCACTAATTTTCAAGTTATGCACTAAAAGGAAAACTTGCAATTTCATGTACCAAGCATTCTAGTGACTTCAAAATGACTTCAAAGCTTCATCACATGATCATACATGACCCCAAAAACAGAATTGGCCCAAGGATTTTTGCATTGCTTGCCTTGATTTTCAAAGTTCCATAAGGCATGTTTCATAAGTATGCAAAAGGGAATTCTTGGCAAAACCATTCTTCAAGGAATTATGTGATCTCTAGCTGATTTTTAAGCATTGCCATGACTAAAAAAGGTGCTATGCTACAAAATTCAGCAAGGTTTTTTTCATGTACTTAGCATAAATTCATGAGAAAACACAAAGTTGTCAAGTTGCAAGATCACTCTCAATTCATGATCCATATGTTGCAGTCACTCTCAAACCATCCAAGGGTTGTCCCTAACCTCAGCTGAACCCAAAGCAGCCCTAAGATAGCTTCTGTCCTGGCCCATGCTGGAAGTACACCAACTATTGACTTTTTGGCCAATTGCTCCATACCATTCCCACAGTGCATGTCAAGTCTTCTGACTGATTCCAATAGTTTAGGAATGGCATATGGATCATAAAACACAACACCCACAAGGCTGGAAGACACACATTGCAGCATACCACCAAAACTGTCAAAAAGCTTCCTTTCTTCGAATCACCTTCCACAGCCACAAAACACCAAAACTTTCTTCACTAACAAGTCAAACACACTCAAGAGAGCAAGAACCAACCATTGACATAGCTTGAAACCACTCACACACAGAACTCATTTTCTGCTATATCAGATTGGAATCTCTCAAAATAGCTTGCTTAAGCTCATTCCAAGCCTACCATTAGCACCAGGGGAGTCAGTGGAGCAAGCTTGCACCAAAGAGTAGCTCTGAAAGCCCAGAAACAGGAATCTCCATCTCAGGTATGGCCATGAAACTTTTCTCTCAGAGCTTGATTTTTAAGTTATAAATTGATTGTGTATGTCTTGCTGATCACGGGGGTGGTTTTAGAATTAGAAATGAGGATTTACCAGGGCTCTGAAACTTTGCCCGTGAATCTTCATGGCTTCGATTCTCTTAGTTCAAGCATGAGAAATTAGGTTTGAGAGGTGTTTTGAGTGAGGTTTGAATAGAGGAACATTTCCCTGGCTTTGATTTGAAGAATGGTGGCCTGAATCGTATTCTAGGGTTTTGTTGTTGCCGGAGAAGATGACCGGAGCTTCTCTCCGGTCACCTGAATGTTATTAGCCCTAATCTCAGGTCATTAAACTCATTTGAATCTGGAGCGTAGGATTAGTTGACCCCATTGACTTGCCGCGTGAATGACTGGCCCAGATTCACTCAATTAGCCCTAATCCCCTTTCATTAATTAAATAAATCACAATTAAGTTAATTTAATCAGAACCAACCACAGCCCTTGGATTCGCGCGCCAGTCAACCATCTCAAACCCAGTTCAAATCTCCACCATCAGATCTGAATACTTTCCATTTTATTTTGTTTTTATTCCATTTTTTTCTCATTTAACTTGTGCAATTTATTTAAAATAGTAAAAATTGTTTAAAAATTATGAAACTTTTTCTCAAGAGTCTCATTAATTTTTAAGACACAAAAATATTTTTATTTTCATTTTTAGCATTAAAAAAGTATTTTTAAATATTTAAAAGTTTATTTTTAATTGATTAATGAAAATTAATTTATTAAAAATACTTTTAGGTATTGAAAAATCACCAAAAAATTCATGGAATGTTCTAAGACATTTAGAAACATTGTCCAACCTTCAAACCAAATTTATTTTTTGATCTTGATGCATTTTGAGAATTTTTCATTGAATTAAAATCATTTTTATGCATTAATTTGATCCAAAGTTCCAAAAATCATTTCTGCCTATCCATGAGGAGTTGGACATTGATTCTTTTTGCATTGCATTGTGTTTAGCATGTAGTTTGTGAGATTAAATGGCCATGATTTGATCTTTCATTTTCCATTTGTTGGTAATTTTCTTGTTTAGGAACCCTAAAACCCTAGTAATCTTGTGAAAATCATAACTTGAAATTGGTTAAGAGTTGAAACCTCTCCTTTGGGCATTGGGCTAGTATAGGATTAGGGGTCCTTTGAGTGGAATTTTCAATTTTTATCTTAGGGTTTTCTTCTGATTTTGATTTTTTGTTTGATGTATGGTTCATAAACCCTAATTTGGGCTTTCATATGCATCCATCTTGCATCTTCTTGCATAACATGACTTGCCATGACATTTCAAGCATCCATTTGATTCATTTGACATCATAATACATATTGGAAGCATGCTTGATCATTGCATCATGTATTTGCCATGTTGTATGCCATGTGCACTTCATAACTTTTCATGTATGTTCATGTTCCCTAACTTGATCTTTTTGCATCCATTTGTTCATGTGATCACTTCCATGTGCTGCCTCATGTTTGTAGCATCTCATAACATCATTAGCATCACATAAATGCTTCTGGTTTTGTTTCTCATCATGTCATCTCATCCCATTTTTGCATTGCATTGCATTTCTTTTCTAACCTTTCAGGTGGTAAGTGACTCTGAGAAGTGAATTTGCCTTCACTTCTCATAACCCTTCTTTTCATCTCTTTCATGCATCCTTGCTGCATTTTACTTTGTGTTTGAGATTAAGCTTGCTCATTCTTCTTCTTCTCACTTTCTTCCTTCAAGTGACTTGACTTCTTGAATGAAGCAAGTTACTTTGCTTCTCCTGATCTTTTCATCTGCTTCCTGGTGGTTCCATTGAAGACTTCTCTTGTGAACCTCACAAACCTTAGGAACAACCAAGCATGACAATAATTAGGGTTTTGATTAGTCTCCCCTCTTAGTTTTACCTTTGTGTCTCTTTTGAGTCTTCTCTTCTCATCTCACAATCAGGGACTAAACCCTAAAGGCTTTAAGGCTTTGTGATTAAGCTTATGCCTGCATCCTTCTCTTAGGATGGAGTGTATAACTTTAATCCTAAGTGTTGAACCCTTAATGTGTTTAACTCCTTTAATCAATTCACTTAATAATCATCAAGACATCACTTGTAACTTGGGCCTTGCATTAGGGTTCCAATTCTTCCTTAATTGGTTAAGAAGGACTAACCCTAGTGTTAATGGACAAGTCCCCCTCAAGTTGTTTTACAAATCTTAAAACTCACTTCATCATCATGCCATTAAATAAAATCCACTTAATCAAAGGCTTGTTTTGTCATGAGTTTAATCCCTAATCATGGATTAAGTTGAGGAGCTTTCCTCAGCTTAAACACTCTCATCTATTATCCTTCTATTAGGATGGTGTAATGAGTCTGTTTAATCCTTGATTATGGCTTAACCTCATTACTTAACACTAAACAAAAATCACAAAAACATCTAAATAATCAACAAGTAGGTTAATGATCTTAATCCCACTCCATGATGATTAAGTGTGAGAAGCTGACTTCACACTTAAGGTATTCTCATTACCCCTAATCAGAGGGAGGATGTGATGAGTTTACTAAATCCATTGGTTTAGGCTTAAGCTCATTAACTTATGACAAATCCAAAAGCAATAAAAGACTGAAAATACAAAAACAAACAATAATCGTCTCCTTCGGGATTCTTTTCTCATCATCTTCACTCACAAACGAGAACTCGCTTCTTCCGTCTAATGCAAGACAGTTTGCATCTGTGCCAGACAGATCATACACTTGAGCATTGACATGCAAGCAGTTCACAAGTCATTTCATCTTTCAGTCTCTTTGGGTCGAACTACGGTGTTCTGACTTCCTCATTGCACGAGAGGATACGTAGGCATAACTTAACAGTTATCGAACAAAAGTCTCTGTATATTCCCCCTCTTTCCAGCATTATTTTCTTAGCCTCATGATCTTGAGCATCTTATTCCTATCCTTACACTGACACTGTATATATCACACTTTGCACTTCTTTTACACTGACACCTGTACATCCTTTTCCAGCTCTTTTACACACAAATTGCACTGACACTACCCTTTTAAAACACAAATCTTTTAAGCGTGGATCCCGTCGAGTACGACGGACAATCTGGGTGCTAATACCTTCCTAGGTTGTAACCAACCCCCTTTCTCAGTCTCTCTGGTTCGCAACCGTCTTATCCATATCTTTCTAGGTCTATGCAACATTGCCTTTCCTCCGGGATAAAAATGCCTAGCTGGCGACTCTATTCATCTCCAGTGAGTTCACGGCTGTGTGTTCTCACTGTTCCCTTCGCCGACCGTTCGCGTCTGTACCTTTATCTGGGCCTGGTCCCACTTATCGGGAGCGACAATATGATCAATCTGGGACCATCTGGATACTAGACATTGAACACAAGGACCCTCTGATCAACTGCAAACCAAAAGTCCTCTGAATCACAACTCTCTGATAGAAGATCTCAGAACCACAATACCAAGAAAACCAGAACACCAGAGCCATAGAACCATGGGACCAGAAATCATAATAAGGACCACTGATAATGAGGGTATGTAGAGGCCAAGGGTTCCTGCAAACCTGTAAACCCCTCCCAATCTCACTGGTATGCTCCGGGTCAGACATCACGGACTCTCAAAGCCGAATAGAAATAATACTTTTACCATCTCCGATAAATGGATTATGACCAAATCAGGGAATCGGTTTGGCATTATATACTACGCAGGGAGGCCTCAGCTGAGTCCGGGAAACAAGGTCATCCTATGTAAGTCCCAGGTGGGCCCTCGGATGCGAATGGGTTTGCCACACAATGTGGTCTGCCACTGTCATCACTAAAGAGGGATGTTTCCACAAGGTTCTCAATGATCGGTCCCCAGCTGCATATAACTGTCAAGGTTATGAAATGAGAGAGGAAGATCCCCAAATAAAGACATTTCCAAGACAGTCGCAAATCTGGGCGTGGAACTCACTACTACCCCCATGACAAGATCTCATGAGGCCAAAGTGGAACCACTCTAAGTCCTAAGGTGCACTCGAGCCGTGGTAATGAGCTCATCTCTCAGAACCAGTATCACCCAACCCACCAAACAGAAAATCCAGTCCAGACAGTCCAATATGATATATGATGCGGAAAATAAACACTGAAAACTGTAAATAAAGCTGTAAATAAAACTGTAAATAAACAACAATAAAAATACAACAAGCCACAGCAAACAAACATCACCCAAAGAAACAGAAACACACAAGCGCTAGGAGAGACTCACAGGGGAACCAGAGATACTCTAGTTAGGAACTCCCCAGCAGAGTCGCCAGTTGTCGCTCCCCGGATTTCCATCATGGTACAAACGTGAAAGTGGCGCGGAAAAGAATAGAGTCGCCAGCCAGGCATTTTTATCCCAAAGGAACGGGAATGGTAATGCTGCACAAACCAGAAGAAAAGAAAAGGAAGGACACGGGTCCTGCAAACCAAAGAGAATGAGTTCGGGAGTCGATTACGACCTGGGAAGGTATTAGCCCCCAGATCGTTCGCCGTACCCGACGGGATCCACGCTTGCAAAGGAAACTATTTCAAAGGGTGAGGGAATGAAAGCTGCTGCAAAGAAAATGAAACTGAACTGGAAAAGAAACTGAGAAAAGAACTAAAATAGGAAAAGAAAAGAAAAATGTAGGGAAAATAAAGATTGTGCTCGAACGGGCCCTACCCCGCTGCCTACGTACCTCACCAGGACAATGAGGATCAGAGACGCAGTAGTTCCCCTAACTAGGGGTAGAAAAGAAATTACTTGTGAATTAAGGCTTGAACTGCCTATGTCATTACTCATGTGTTGCAGACTCGGATGACGAGTGCGTAACCGTCTTGCAAAATGACAAGTAGGAGCAAGTTCAGGGACAGAGCGAAGGAGATGAGAAAAGAATTCCCGAAGGAAAGACGCTTATTGTTTGTTTGTGTTTTTTATGAAGCTTTTATGAGTGTGTCACAAGGAAGTGAACTCAAGCTCTTTTCCATGGAATGTGCACTTGTCACTACATTCCAAGATGGAATAATAGAACAAGCACACTCAAGTAAGGAGAAGATCCCCAAAACTTGAACCCAGAGATTAGGGCCTAAGCTCACTAACTCATTAACTTATTAAGTGTTTTTGGTATTTACAATGAAGAAGTGTTTTTATGCTTTTCTTGGTGAAGAAGATACCTTGATCAGACTTTGTAGATGTCTTGAATTGGCAGAATTTTTGACCAACAAGAATTATTGAATTCAGTTCAGAATGTCCTATCAAATGTTGGGACATTATCAAACAGAGTATATGAACTTATTTCAGGATGTCTCATCAGATGTTGGTACATTGTGTAAATGACTAAGTTCAGTTTTTCAGGATGTCCCAACAGATGTTGAGACATCTCAAACCTGCTTCCAGAATTAATTATTGACTAACTAATCAGAGATATTTAAGGAGAGTTATCTGGAATTAATTAATGATGGATAAAAACAGAACAAGGCGCATCTGTAGGGAGTTTTATATTGAAGATTCAGATTAAAACAGAATAAGGAAAGGAACTTTGTCCACAATATATGAAGTCTGGAAGGGCAGAAAACCCACAGTTAAGTACTTCCATGTATTTGGAAGTAATTGTTATATTCTGGCAGATAGGGAGCAAAGAAGAAAAATGGATCCTAAAAGTGATGAAGGGATTTTCCTTGGATACTCCATAAACAGCAGAGCATATAGAGTATTTAATTCTAGAACCAAGGTTATCATGGAGTCCATAAATGTGATAATTGATGATGCTCCTACAGATGTCCCAGAAGATGTTGGAACATCTGCTGATATCAAGATTGAAGCTGAAGAAAATAATGATCATTATAACTTCACTCAAACTGATACAAGAACAGAAGAATCAAGCAAACCTCCCTCCATCAGAATACAGAAGGATCATCCCAAAGATCTGATAATTGGTGATCCCAACAGAGGTGTGAGCACTAGATCAAGAGAAGTGATTTCAGGTTCTTGTTTTGTTTCCAAAATAGAACCTAAAAACATCAAGGAAGCTCTTATTGATGAATACTGGATTTGTGCTATGCAAGAGGAATTAGGTCAATTCACAAGGAATGAAGTGTGGATTCTTGTTCCTAGACCTGATGACATAAATGTGATTGGTACAAAATGGGTGTATAAGAACAAGTCAAATGAACAAGGAGTTGTTACAAAGAACAAAGCCAGACTTGTAGCTCAAGGATACACTCAAATTGAAGGGGTAGACTTTGATGAAACCTTTGCACCAGTAGCAAGGCTTGAATCAATAAGACTACTGTTGGGAATTGCTTGTATCTTAAAGTTCAAGCTATTTCAAATGGATGTGAAAAGTGCCTTTCTTAATGGTTATCTTAATGAAGAGGTATATGTAGAACAGCCTAAAGGATTTGTTGATCCAAGTTGTCCAAATCATGTATACAAATTAAAGAAAGCACTTTATGGTCTGAAGCAAGCTCCAAGGGAATGGTATGAATGACTGACCACATTTCTTATCAAGCAAGGGTACAGAAAAGGTGGTATTGATAAAACCTTGTTTGTTAGAGATGAAGAAGGAAGTGTCATGATTGCTCAAATATATGTTGATGACATTGTGTTTGGTGGGATGTCTGATAAGATGGTCAAACATTTTGTCAAGCAGATGGAATCTGAATTTGAAATGAGCCTAGTAGGTGAGTTAACCTACTTTCTTGGTCTGCAAATAAAGCAAATGGAAGACTCAATGTTCATCTCTCAAAGCAAGTATACCAAGAACATAGTCAAGAAATTTGGAATGGAAAATGCTACTCATAAGAGAACTCCTGCCCCCACACATTTGAAGCTGACTAAAGATGAAAAGGGTGAGAGTGTAGATCAAAGCTTATACAGAAGCATGATTGGAAGCCTGTTGTACTTGACTGCTAGCAGACCTGACATATCATTTGCAGTAGGTGTATGTGCAAGATATCAAGCTGATCCAAAAGTCAGTCATCTCAATCAAGTCAAGAGAATTCTTAAATATGTTAATGGTACTTGTGACTATGGCATAATGTATTTTCATGGATGTAAACCAATTCTCACTGGCTTCTGTGATGCTGATTGGGCTGGAAGTGCTGATGACAGAAAAAGCACCTCAGGAGGATGCTTCTTTCTAGGAAACAATTTGATTTCTTGGTTCAGTAAGAAACAAAATTGTGTATCCTTATCTACAGCTGAAGCAGAATACATAGCAGCTGGAAGCAGTTGTTCTCAGTTGGTTTGGATGAAGCAAATGCTCACTGAGTACAATGTCCCACAGGATGTCATGACATTGTACTGTGAAAACTTAAGTGCAATCAAAATATCAAAGAATCCTATCCAACATAGCAGGACCAAGCATATTGATATCAGACATCATTTCATCAGAGATCTTGTAGAAGAAAAAGTGATTTCATTGGAACATGTAGCTACAAATCTACAGTTAGCTGATATCTTTACCAAAGCATTGGATGCTACACAATTTGAGAACTTAAGGGGCAAACTTGGAATATGTTTATGTGATATTTAGCAGTTAATGAGATGTGCCAACATATCATATGACATTGTATGGCATAAGTTCCAGATGGCAAAACCAGTCTGGACAAGATCCTTGGGAATTCCATCTCTAATCATTTGCACTGTAACGGCTACTTATTTAGTAACTGTTTATAATCAGCTATCAAGATTCTCATCATACTATCACAAGCGAATCACATTAACTAGCTATTCTCCAGAAATCATAAACCCTAAAGCTTTTCATCCATCTTCCTTAACAATGTCTCAAAACCCTAACACAACTGAAGAAGTTCTCAATCAAGAAGACGTAGTTCATGCCACTCCCATTTCTGTGGTACCAATGCAATCAAATCCATTGGACGAGCTCAGAGGAAGTGCTTCTCACACTAAAAAGCCTAGAACTCCAAAGAGAGCTAAAGATCAAGTCTGCAGCAAAGCCAAAGGAGGCATTCCTTCTCCTGCTAACATGCCCCCAAAATCCTCAAAATATGTGGATGATTCCATCAAGGAGATTGTCAACCAAATCCTTTTTGAACAGAGAGTGGTGAGTGGGATCTCTGTTCCTCTGAACACAATGCCTGCACCTCAAGAAGAACAAACTCAAGATGTAGAGGACACTCCTGCAGAACAAGATGTCCCAATAGATGTTGGAATATCTGAAGATGAGAAAAAGAACCCATCTGGTGATAATTTGGAACAAACTGAGGACCAGAATAAAGCCTCAAATGAAAATGAAAATGAAGAAGTCTCTGAGGAACAGGCTAAAGCCTCAAATGAAGATCAAATCCCTGCTGATCAACCAGCTGAAGAGGAGACTGCTCAATCTCCTCCAGTGGTCAACCTGGAGCAGGACTCTGATACAGAGATCATAGCCTCTGTTAGACCTAGCATAGCCAAAAGGCTCAGGTCCAGGAAAGGAAAGATGCAAGCTGAAGCAGAAATTCCTGAGAAGAAGAAAGCCTCCCCAAAGAAAGGCAAAGCTAAAGCTACTTTTGGGCCAACAAAATCATGGAGTAAAGTTCAAACCCAGAAGAGAAAAGCTGTCACACCATCAGACTCAGATGTTGAATCAGATGTCCCAACATCTCCTCCCAAAAAGAAACCAGCACCATCTAGGGCTTCATCTGCTGTTCCAGAAGCCCCCTTGGACAACATATCTTTCCATCATGTCTCTTGTGTCAACAGATGGAAGTATGTGTACCAAAGAAGGATTGCCCTAGAAAGAGAACTGAGCAGCAATGCACTTGAGTGCACTGAATTGATTGACCTCAGCTCTGCTGCAGGACTATTCAGAACAGTCTCAGATCTCTCTCCCTGCTATGAACTTCTTGTCAAAGAGTTCATTGTTAATCTTCAGGAGGATTGTTCAAATGGTAAGTCCTCTGAGTTTCAAAAAGTTTTTGTTAGAGGTAAATGTGTAGAGTTTTCTCCTTAAATCATAAATCAGTACCTAGGAAGAGAAACAGATGGACCAAATGAGCTAGGTAAGACAGATAATCAAGTCTGTAAGGTGATCACTGCAAACCAGGTCAAGGCATGGCCTGTGAAGGGAAAGCTCTCAGTGAGCATGCTTACCAGAAAGTATGCCATGCTGAACAGGATTGGTACAGCTAACTGGGTGCCTACCAACCACACTTCTTCAATCTCCACTGGTCTAGCCAGGTTTATATATGCTGTGGGAACTCAAACCAAGATGGACTTTGGAGCTTTCATTTTTTATCAGACCCTGAAGCATGCCAGCTCTTCTGCAACAAAGCTGCCAATAGCTTTTCCATCATTGCTGTGTGGTATTGTGCTCAATCAATACCCTGGAATTCTCACTGACAAGGATACAGCCTGCAAAAGAGAAAGCCCCTTGGCTTTTCACTACAAGTTATTCCTCAGTCATCATGCTGCAGATGTTGAAGCACCTTCTGGGACATCTGCAGGTCCTTCAACTGCTAAGAATCCAATCTCCAAGAAGGCTTTAATTGCTGAACTCAAAAGCACCTGCAAAGAGCTTGAAGCTAGAAAGCAGAAGCTTGAGGAAATCATTCAAAGGTTGGAGAGTGAAGAAGACCAGACAACTGCCTCTGATGAAGACAGAAGCTGATGAAGAAACTGAGAGTGATGAATCTGAGTGATCATTGTATGTGAGGCAAATGTAATGACAGCAATGTATTTCTGGAATAGTGTCTTTGGCCCTAAATTTTGTGTCTACCAAGGGGGAGAACAACAACAAATTGTAATTGCTGTTTAAGTATGAATGAAAAAATCTGTTTGTTTGCTTCTGAACTGAATAAGTCTTTCTTTTTGTTGCAACAAGATTGGATACATATATGTTTGAGGGGGAGTAATCTCAAATAAGAATCAACAGAAAAGTAATGCTATACTCTGATAAAAAGAACTTCTGTTGCACTCTGAAAATCAGAAAAGATGTTAGCCAAAAATTAGCCAAAGGGGGAGTTTGTAGATGTCTTGAATTGGCAGAATTTTTGACCAACAAGAATTATTGAATTCAGTTCAGAATGTCCTATCAAATGTTGGGACATTATCAAACAGAGTATATGAACTTATTTCAGGATGTCTCATCAGATGTTGGGACATTGTGTAAATGACTAAGTTCAGTTTTTCAGGATGTCCCAACAGATGTTGAGACATCTCAAACCTGCTTCCAGAATTAATTATTGACTAACTAATCAGAGATATTTAAGGAGAGTTATCTGGAATTAATTAATGATGGATAAAAACAGAACAAGGCGCATCTGTAGGGAGTTTTATATTGAAGATTCAGATTAAAACAGAAGACCTAAATCACCTAGAATCTAGGTAGTAACAAACCCTAAATTCAAGGTGGAAACTGCATGTGCATTAGGGCTGGATCATCCTACAGAAAGCCCAAATTACAGATACCTATTTAAGCAACAGAAACTCATAGTATTGAGTACGAATTTCAGAAGACCAAATAGGGTGTCTAGTGTTTTTAATAGCAGGTGTTTTTAATTGTACCACTTTATGAGCTTTTAAGCAAAAAGTGCATTTGTGACTTGATTGAAACTGTGAAGTAAGATCAAGCTGTATTGTTTGAAGAATGTCTTCAATCTCATTAAACTTGTAAACTTGATCACTGTGTGATTGAGGGGGAGTGAGTAGGGTACTCTTATCTAAGGTGTGTCTTAGGTAGAAATTGCATTGGGTAGTTATTAAGTGATAGATTAAACAGGGTGGTTTAAGTCTAGAATTAATATTACTTATAGTGGATTTCCTCCTGGCTTGGTAGCCTCCAGATGTAGGTGTGGTTATACACTGAACTGGGTTAACAAACTTCTGTGTTGTTTACTTTTCTTGCTATTTAAGTTTTGGTTAAATTTGTCAAGTGTCCTATCAAGTGTTGGGACATCTCTTAGGACATCTCATACCTGATCACAGAATTTCAATTGGCATCAGAGCAGGCACCCTGCCTGTTTATACTGGGTGAGATCTAGGGAAAACAAATTATGTAACATGGACAGAGATATAGGGTCAGTAAATAGACCACCTATACTGGATGGATCTAATTATGACTACTGGAAGCCAAGAATGATTGCATTCTTAAGATCACTTGACAACAGGGCATGGAGAGCAGTAAATGTTGGATGGGATCATCCTGTCCAAGACACCAAAGATGGATCAAAAGTGCTGAAACCTGAAGAAGAATGGAGTAAGGAGGAAGAAGATTCAGCACTAGGCAACTCAAAAGCCTTAAATGCCTTATTCAATGGCATTGATAGGAACATTTTCAGACTTGTGCATCATTGTGAGCTGGCCAAAGATGTTTGGGACACTCTCAAAACAACTCATGAAGGAACATCAAAAGTAAAAATGTCAAGACTTCAACTTCTCACCACCAAGTTTGAAAACTTGAGAATGAAGGAAGATGAATCAATTCATGAATTCTACATGAATATCTTGGATATAGCCAATACTTCTGGAGCATTGGGAGAAAAAATGACTGATGAAAAGCTTGTAAGAAAGATTCTCAGATCTTTGCCAAAAAGATTTGATATGAAAGTCACAGCAATAGAAGAAGCTCAAGACATTTGCTCCATGAAAGTTGAAGAACTCATTGGTTCTCTTCAAACTTTTGAGATGGGAATGAATGACACAAATGTTAAGAAGAACAAAAGCATAGCCCTGGTGACAAATACTGATGAAGAAGAAGATGATGAATCAGAAAATGGTAAAAGCTTATCAGACAACCTAGCTATGCTTGGAAGACAATTCAAACAGATTCTCAGAGGTATGGAAGGCAAATCCAATTCCAGTGGAAGATTCACAAACTATTCTGAAAACAAGAGAACTTATGATGCTAACAGATGATCAAATCTTGCTGAAAAGACCAGTCAAGAAAAAGGAATCAAGTGCCATGGATGTGAAGGATATGGACACATCAAGAAGGAATGTCCTACCTTCTTAAAAAGACAAAAGAAGGGACTATCTGTAACCTGGTCTGATGAAGACTCAGGAGGAGATTCAGAAGAAGAATCAGCTAAGCATATTACTGCTTTAGCTGGACTGTGTGAATATGATAGTGACTCCAGTTGTGGAGAGCTTACTTATGCAGATCTTGAGCAAGCTTTCAAAGATCTATACAAGAGAAGCACTGAAATATGCAGTGAGGTTATAAAGCTAAAGAAGCAGAATGAGGTATTAGAAGATGAAAAAGCAAGTGATCAAGTAATCATTGATACCTTGAAAAGTGAAGTAACTCTTCTCAACTCTAAGTTGGAACATATGTCCAAATCTGTTAGAATGTTGAACAGCAGCTCAAAAACACTGGATGTTATTCTCAGCAATAATAAACATTCAGGGGACAAAAGTGGACTGGGATATAACAGAGATGAAGCCAGCTCTAGCAAAACTACTTCAAAAACTACACAGTCAAACAAGATGTCCCAACAGATGCTTCAACATCAGAACACAAAGACAAACATAATGTTCCAACAGATGTCTAAACATTCTGGAAAGAACAAAATGAAGAAGTATCAAAGATGGAGATGCCATCACTGTGGAAGATTTGGGCATATCAAACCGCACTGTTATAAGCTACATGGATATCCAAATCAGATGTATCAGCAACCTTCCAAGCAGAAAGTAGAAGGTACCAAGAAAGTGCTGCATAGACATCAAAGAAATCAGCAACCTCCTAAGCAGAAGACAGAGGTCATCAAGAAGGTTTGGAGACCAAAAGCTGGCACTCAGACTGATCAAAGCCACATACCCAAGAACAAGATCAACAATCAAGCTTGGAGATCAGCTGAACAACACACAGGGCAGAGGCATCAAAAGAAATCTCAACTCATCTGGTCAAAGAAAAGTACTGCATATATAGCACATACATCACTAAGAGTATCAACTAAAGAAGACTGGTACTTTGACAGTGGATGTTCAAGACACATGACTGGATTGAAGAATTTGCTAGTAAACTTAAAATCACATTCATCCAGGTATGTGACCTTTGGAGATGGAGCTAAAGGAGAAATCAAGGGAGTTGGAACCTTGGATTGTCAAGATGTTCCAAGACTAGATGATGTGCTGCTAGTTAAAGGTTTAACTGCTAACCTGATCAGCATAAGTCAGTTATGTGATCAAGGGTACAGTGTAAACTTTACCAAAACTGAATGCATAGTGACTAACAATGAACAAGAGGTTGTCATGAAAGGAGCCAGATCTAAAGACAACTGTTACATGTGGGAACCACAAGACTGCAGTCTCACTTCAACCTGCTCTCTAGCTAAAGAAGAAGAAGTGAAGCTGTGGCACCAAAGACTAGGTCATCTTCATTTCAGAGGCATAAAGAAGATCATATCTATGGATGCTGTAAGAGGTATTCCTAAACTGAAGATTGATGATGGCAAAATATGTGGTGAATGTCAAATAGGCAAGCAAACCAAGATGTCCCATCCAAAGCTCCAACATCTGACAACTTCCAAAGTTTTGGAACTTTTACATATGGATCTTATGGGACCTATGCAGGTTGAAAGTCTTGGTGGTAAGAGGTATGCTTATGTGGTGGTTGATGACTTTTCAAGATATACATGGATAAATTTCATCAAAGAAAAGTCTGATGTATTTGATGTATTCAAAGAATTATGCCAAAGATTACAAAGAGAAAAATCCAGCTGTGTAATCAGAATAAGAAGTGATCATGGAAAAGAATTTGAGAATCAAAAGTTCTTAGATTTCTGCTCTTCAGAAGGAATCAATCATGAATATTCTTCACCAATCACTCCTCAACAGAATGGGATTGTTGAGAGGAAGAATAGAACTATTCAAGAATCTGCAAGAGCTATGATCCATGCCAAAAAGTTACCTCTGTACTTCTGGGCTGAAGCTATGAACATTTCCTGTTACATTCATAATAGAGTTACTTTAAGGAAAGGAACTTTGTCCACAATATATGAAGTCTGGAAGGGCAGAAAACCCACAGTTAAGTACTTCCATGTATTTGGAAGTAATTGTTATATTCTGGCAGATAGGGAGCAAAGAAGAAAAATGGATCCTGAAAGTGATGAAGGGATTTTCCTTGGATACTCCATAAACAGCAGAGCATATAGAGTATTTAATTCTAGAACCAAGGTTATCATGGAGTCCATAAATGTGATAATTGATGATGCTCCTACAGATGTCCCAGAAGATGTTGGAACATCTGCTGATATCAAGATTGAAGCTGAAGAAAATAATGATCATTATAACTTCACTCAAACTGATACAAGAACAGAAGAATCAAGCAAACCTCCCTCCATCAGAATACAGAAGGATCATCCCAAAGATCTGATAATTGGTGATCCCAACAGAGGTGTGAGCACTAGATCAAGAGAAGTGATTTCAGGTTCTTGTTTTGTTTCCAAAATAGAACCTAAAAACATCAAGGAAGCTCTTACTGATGAATACTGGATTTGTGCTATGCAAGAGGAATTAGGTCAATTCACAAGGAATGAAGTGTGGATTCTTGTTCCTAGACCTGATGACATAAATGTGATTGGTACAAAATGGGTGTATAAGAACAAGTCAAATGAACAAGGAGTTGTTACAAAGAACAAAGCCAGACTTGTAGCTCAAGGATACACTCAAATTGAAGGGGTAGACTTTGATGAAACCTTTGCACCAGTAGCAAGGCTTGAATCAATAAGACTACTGTTGGGAATTGCTTGTATCTTAAAGTTCAAGCTATTTCAAATGGATGTGAAAAGTGCCTTTCTTAATGGTTATCTTAATGAAGAGGTATATGTAGAACAACCTAAAGGATTTGTTGATCCAAGTTGTCCAAATCATGTATACAAATTAAAGAAAGCACTTTATGGTCTGAAGCAAGCTCCAAGGGAATGGTATGAAAGACTGACCACATTTCTTATCAAGCAAGGGTACAGAAAAGGTGGTATTGATAAAACCTTGTTTGTTAGAGATGAAGAAGGAAGTGTCATGATTGCTCAAATATATGTTGATGACATTGTGTTTGGTGGGATGTCTGATAAGATGGTCAAACATTTTGTCAAGCAGATGGAATCTGAATTTGAAATGAGCCTAGTAGGTGAGTTAACCTACTTTCTTGGTCTGCAAATAAAGCAAATGGAAGACTCAATGTTCATCTCTCAAAGCAAGTATACCAAGAACATAGTCAAGAAATTTGGAATGGAAAATGCTACTCATAAGAGAACTCCTGCCCCCACACATTTGAAGCTGACTAAAGATGAAAAGGGTGAGAGTGTAGATCAAAGCTTATACAGAAGCATGATTGGAAGCCTGTTGTACTTGACTGCTAGCAGACCTGACATATCATTTGCAGTAGGTGTATGTGCAAGATATCAAGCTGATCCAAAAGTCAGTCATCTCAATAAAGTCAAGAGAATTCTTAAATATGTTAATGGTACTTGTGACTATGGCATAATGTATTTTCATGGATGTAAACCAATTCTCACTGGCTTCTGTGATGCTGATTGGGCTGGAAGTGCTGATGACAGAAAAAGCACCTCAGGAGGATGCTTCTTTCTAGGAAACAATTTGATTTCTTGGTTCAGTAAGAAACAAAATTGTGTATCCTTATCTACAGCTGAAGCAGAATACATAGCAGCTGGAAGCAGTTGTTCTCAGTTGGTTTGGATGAAGCAAATGCTCACTGAGTACAATGTCCCACAGGATGTCATGACATTGTACTGTGACAACTTAAGTGCAATCAAAATATCAAAGAATCCTATCCAACATAGTAGGACCAAGCATATTGATATCAGACATCATTTCATCAGAGATCTTGTAGAAGAAAAAGTGATTTCATTGGAACATGTAGCTACAAATCTGCAGTTAGCTGATATCTTTACCAAAGCATTGGATGCTACACAATTTGAGAACTTAAGGGGCAAACTTGGAATCTGTTTATGTGATATTTAGCAGTTAATGAGATGTGCCAACATATCATATGACATTGTATGGCATAAGTTCCAGATGGCAAAACCAGTCTGGACAAGATCCTTGGGAATTCCATCTCTAATCATTTGCACTGTAACGGCTACTTATTTAGTAACTGTTTATAATCAGCTATCAAGATTCTCATCATACTATCACAAGCGAATCACATTAACTAGCTATTCTCCAGAAATCATAAACCCTAAAGCTTTTCATCCATCTTCCTCAACAATGTCTCAAAACCCTAACACAACTGAAGAAGTTCTCAATCAAGAAGACGTAGTTCATGCCACTCCCATTTCTGTGGTACCAATGCAATCAACTCCATTGGACGAGCTCAGAGGAAGTGCTTCTCACACTAAAAAGCCAAGAACTCCAAAGAGAGCTAAAGATCAAGTCTGCAGCAAAGCCAAAGGAGGCATTCCTTCTCCTGCTAACATGCCCCCAAAATCCTCAAAATATGTGGATGATTCCATCAAGGAGATTGTCAACCAAATCCTTTTTGAACAGAGAGTGGTGAGTGGGATCTCTGTTCCTCTGAACACAATGCCTGCACCTCAAGAAGAACAAACTCAAGATGTAGAGGACACTCCTGCAGAACAAGATGTCCCAATAGATGTTGGAATATCTGAAGATGAGAAAAAGAACCCATCTGGTGATAATTTGGAACAAACTGAGGACCAGAATAAAGCCTCAAATGAAAATGAAAATGAAGAAGTCTCTGAGGAACAGGCTAAAGCCTCAAATGAAGATCAAATCCCTGCTGATCAACCAGCTGAAGAGGAGACTGCTCAATCTCCTCCAGTGGTCAACCTGGAGCAGGACTCTGATACAGAGATCATAGCCTCTGTTAGACCTAGCATAGCCAAAAGGCTCAGGTCCAGGAAAGGAAAGATGCAAGCTGAAGCAGAAATTCCTGAGAAGAAGAAAGCCTCCCCAAAGAAAGGCAAAGCTAAAGCTACTTTTGGGCCAACAAAATCATGGAGTAAAGTTCAAACCCAGAAGAGAAAAGCTGTCACACCATCAGACTCAGATGTTGAATCAGATTTCCCAACATCTCCTCCCAAAAAGAAACCAGCACCATCTAGGGCTTCATCTGCTGTTCCAGAAGCCCCCTTGGACAACATATCTTTCCATCATGTCTCTTGTGTCAACAGATGGAAGTATGTGTACCAAAGAAGGATTGCCCTAGAAAGAGAACTGAGCAGCAATGCACTTGAGTGCACTGAATTGATTGACCTCAGCTCTGCTGCAGGACTATTCAGAACAGTCTCAGATCTCTCTCCCTGCTATGAACTTCTTGTCAAAGAGTTCATTGTTAATCTTCAGGAGGATTGTTCAAATGGTAAGTCCTCTGAGTTTCAAAAAGTTTTTGTTAGAGGTAAATGTGTAGAGTTTTCTCCTTAAATCATAAATCAGTACCTAGGAAGAGAAACAGATGGACCAAATGAGCTAGGTAAGACAGATAATCAAGTCTGTAAGGTGATCACTGCAAACCAGGTCAAGGCATGGCCTGTGAAGGGAAAGCTCTCAGTGAGCATGCTTACCAGAAAGTATGCCATGCTGAACAGGATTGGTACAGCTAACTGGGTGCCTACCAACCACACTTCTTCAATCTCCACTGGTCTAGCCAGGTTTATATATGCTGTGGGAACTCAAACCAAGATGGACTTTGGAGCTTTCATTTTTTATCAGACCCTGAAGCATGCCAGCTCTTCTGCAACAAAGCTGCCAATAGCTTTTCCATCATTGCTGTGTGGTATTGTGCTCAATCAATACCCTGGAATTCTCACTGACAAGGATACAGCCTGCAAAAGAGAAAGCCCCTTGGCTTTTCACTACAAGTTATTCCTCAGTCATCATGCTGCAGATGTTGAAGCACCTTCTGGGACATCTGCAGGTCCTTCAACTGCTAAGAATCCAATCTCCAAGAAGGCTTTAATTGCTGAACTCAAAAGCACCTGCAAAGAGCTTGAAGCTAGAAAGCAGAAGCTTGAGGAAATCATTCAAAGGTTGGAGAGTGAAGAAGACCAGACAACTGCCTCTGATGAAGACAGAAGCTGATGAAGAAACTGAGAGTGATGAATCTGAGTGATCATTGTATGTGAGGCAAATGTAATGACAGCAATGTATTTCTGGAATAGTGTCTTTGGCCCTAAATTTTGTGTCTACCAAGGGGGAGAACAACAACAAATTGTAATTGCTGTTTAAGTATGAATGAAAAAATCTGTTTGTTTGCTTCTGAACTGAATAAGTCTTTCTTTCTGTTGCAACAAGATTGGATACATATATGTTTGAGGGGGAGTAATCTAAAATAAGAATCAACAGAAAAGTAATGCTATACTCTGATAAAAAGAACTTCTGCTGCACTCTGAAAATCAGAAAAGATGTTAGCCAAAAATTAGCCAAAGGGGGAGTTTGTAGATGTCTTGAATTGGCAGAATTTTTGACCAACAAGAATTATTGAATTCAGTTCAGAATGTCCTATCAAATGTTGGGACATTATCAAACAGAGTATATGAACTTATTTCAGGATGTCTCATCAGATGTTGGGACATTGTGTAAATGACTAAGTTCAGTTTTTCAGGATGTCCCAACAGATGTTGAGACATCTCAAACCTGCTTCCAAAATTAATTATTGACTAACTAATCAGAGATATTTAAGGAGAGTTATCTGGAATTAATTAATGATGGATAAAAACAGAACAAGGCGCATCTGTAGGGAGTTTTATATTGAAGATTCAGATTAAAACAGAAGACCTAAATCATCTAGAATCTAGGTAGTAACAAACCCTAAATTCAAGGTGGAAGCTGCATGTGCATTAGGGCTGGATCATCCTACAGAAAGCCCAAATTACAGATACCTATTTAAGCAACAGAAACTCATAGTATTGAGTACGAATTTCAGAAGACCAAATAGGGTGTCTAGTGTTTTTAATAGCAGGTGTTTTTAATTGTACCACTTTATGAGCTTTTAAGCAAAAAGTGCATTTGTGACTTGATTGAAACTGTGAAGTAAGATCAAGCTGTATTGTTTGAAGAATGTCTTCAATCTCATTAAACTTGTAAACTTGATCACTGTGTGATTGAGGGGGAGTGAGTAGGGTACTTTTATCTAAGGTGTGTCTTAGGTAGAAATTGCATTGGGTAGTTATTAAGTGATAGATTAAACAGGGTGGTTTAAGTCTAGAATTAATATTACTTATAGTGGATTTCCTCCTGGCTTGGTAGCCTCCAGATGTAGGTGTGGTTATACACTGAACTGGGTTAACAAACTTCTGTGTTGTTTACTTTTCTTGCTATTTAAGTTTTGGTTAAATTTGTCAAGTGTCCTATCAAGTGTTGGGACATCTCTTAGGACATCTCATACCTGATCACAGAATTTCAGACTTGTGCATCACAAGATAAACTTGTACTATCCCAAGATGGGAAGACTACAAGTACCTCATGGGATAAGGCTATTGCTCAAGGTATCACTTCAAACTTTATTATGTTTTTTTTAGAGTTATGAGATGAGAAGAAGAACCAAAAGGATCACAAAGACAAAAGTCTAATGGGGGACTAAAGGATCCTAAGTGTTATCATGCATGGATATCCTAAGGTTAGTGTGGTTTTCTATCCTAATGAAGAAAGAAAGAAGAAGAGAAGAAGAAGAAAGAAGAAGAGGGATGAGTAAGGCCTAAGCCCAACAATCAAAGGTTAGCACAAAGAATAAGAAGAGAAGAGATGAGATTTGGAGATGTGGGAAACACCTCCACACCTCTCACTTACCATAGCCCCTGCAAGGTTAGCAATACAAGCAAACAAGTGAAAGACAATGAGAAAAATGACATGCCAACATCATACAAACAGAAGTGAAGTCATATATACAAATGCTCAATGCAAATGCAAGACACAAGAATGAGAGAAGGAGCATGCAAGTTAATTATGAAGCAACATGAATCACATGGTAAAGTAAGGTACACTTAATGAGATGCAAACCAAAAATGCACAAAAAATGAACCCAAGGCACAAGACCAGAATCAAAACAAGCCAAAGAAGAGCTTAAGAAGCAAGAGAGATGAAGAGAAGAGAAACATAAGGCCAAACAATCAACTTATAGGAAGAAAGAGGCAAAGGAGACGAGGTGAAAGCACATAAGGAATGGAAGAACTTAAAAGGCAAGCCAAACACAAATTTCTAAGACACAAACCCTAAGCTAAGATCATAAAGGTACCCACACGCCAAAGAGACCCCAAATGAGAAGACGAAGTTGGCACAAGTTCCCTTCTAAGCTAATAAGAGACCTTATGATCAAAAGGAAGCAAAATGGGACAAGCTATGAACCAAAATTCAAATCAAATCAACAATGCATCTAAAAATTCCACAACTTAGGACAAATGATCTTCAAACATGATATACCAATGAGCCAAAATGGTTGGAAGAAATTCAGAATCCAAGTAGGTCAAATGAGGACATAAACATGAACTAGGGTTAGGAAACTTCAATGACAAGCCAAGGACCAAACCCAAATGAATAAGCTTCTAAAAATCAGGGAAAAAATCACACATAAATTGTATCCTCTTATGAATCCAGAGCAAAAAGAATCAACAAGAAACTCAAAATAATGAACACTATGGAAATTAGACAAGGCAGGATGCTTGAAAAGGAATTAAAAAGAATTAATTAAGATGAACAATTAATTGACACGTGGCTGATGAAAATAAATGGAAAAGAAAAATATAGAAAATTAGAGAAAACTCAAATGAATAACCATGAATTAATTTGGAATTTTTAGACACTTGGAAGTAATTTTAATAATTTAAAAGCAAAATGATGATAAAAGAAATAAAAAAGAAAAGAAATAAAATGAGAAATGAGGCTGGGGGTGAGAAAAGTAGGAAATACAGTTAAAATTAATTGGGCTTATATCAAAAGGGGGTGCGAAAAGCATTCTGGGCCCATTGGGTTGCGCAGGAACATAAGAATAATGGTGGAAATTCAGGAAATAAATGGAAAAGGAAATGGCCAGAGGATTGATCCAACGCGTCCTGTGAGGGGGTTCATTAAATGACGTGGCATGCTGATTGGCTCTGAGTGGAGGGAGTATGAGAATTATGGTGATGTGAGAAGTATGAAGAATTAAAACAGAACTGAAGCTCACGTGAGAGAGAGGCAGGATTCATTAAGAACGTGGCACGATCTTGGGCAATGAGAGGTATGATCCAATGGCATAGAAGTCTTTTTCAACCTCATAAAACCCTAAACGCAAGTTTTCCAGATTCCGGTGACCGGAGCTAGGGCTCCGGCACCGGAAATTGCACCAGATAAACAAATCACAATAAAAATAAACATGAAGCTCCAGATTAGGTAAACAATGTGCCCTGAGTTCAAATATGGCACTAAAAAGGTCAATAGATCCATGGATTATCTGGATCGAACACAAACAACTATGACTAAGAAACTTCAAATTCACATTACACACTCAATAATGCACCAATTTCGAAACTAAAGATAGCAGAATAATCAACATACATCAAAGATCCAAAAGCACACCTCAAAAATCATTTCTAGATCAGAAGATTCAGAAGCTTACCTGAGCTTGTAGATCTTGAGAAAGCTTGCTAGAAGTCCAGATGATGAAGCCAAAGCACTCCAAATGCACTCTAGTTGCAAAATAAATGCAACTAGAGCCTTGAATCTTGCTGGATCTTGGATTTTGCAGCCAACTGCCCTGAAATGGCAAGGTTGTGATTCTTGAGAGATAGCTTGAACAATGGTGAGATTAATGATCCTGAGCTCTCAAGGATGAAGGATCTATGATTTTTTTTTGGAGAGAACAAGTGTGTGAAGAGATTTTGGAGAAAATGCAAATTATGCAAGAAGTTGGAAGATGAGAAATGAGAGAGAACTGAGCCTTCTAAAACCCTAATTTAGTTTTATATCATCTCATGAAGAAATGCTGAAGAGATGAGATGATTTGCACGTGTAGATCACAAGTTTTGGTGATTTTGCAATTTTTGCAATTTTGTGATGAGAGCATGTAATACTCATGCATTCCCTTGCCTTCAGCCCATATGCACTCTAAATCCAACCCTTAATCTCAAACAAACAAAATCCTTGCCCTTAGATTAGAGTGTCACACTCTTTTCATGTTCATGCACAAAATACACTTTTGGAATGACATTCTTGTTGTGCACGAATTTGGTGCATTTTTTTGAGCAAAGTGATCCAATTGCATTGCATTTTAATGTTGTAAACTTATTTGATCCATACCAACACTTAAAATGAAGTTTTGTGACTTTTGGCTCTTGGTGCATAAATGAAAATCAACATTTGCCCTAATATTGAAGGAATTTTCGAGGGGCATAACTTGCTATCCAAGAATGCTATGAAAAAGTAATTGTACTTTTTGAAAATGGGAGGCCTTAATATCCAACTTTCATGTTTTACTTTGGTCCATTTGAATAATTTTTCACCAAGTTATGATCATTTGAATTTTAGGGCAAAAGTTGCCAAAAATGGCATTTTCTCAAAACCAACTTTGTACCAATTTTGCAAAACCCCTCAAAACTTCATGATTCTTGATCTTTGAACTTGCCAACCTCTTATAAAATTGTAAGAACATCCCTTGGCTAGAAAAAATGGATTGGACCCCTTGAAATCACACAGTTGACTTTTTTAAGGCACAGTTGACCAGTTTCTTCATCTGCAAGCAACTGAAGAAATTCTTGACTTCCACAAGGAATTTTCTCACCAAAATTGGTACCTAGGATCCTCTTGACATATGAAATACTTTGCCCAAATGAAATGGCCAAAGTTTTGAGGTTTTCAAGCTTGAATCTCAAACCCTAGTTTAGGATCCTTGTGTAGGAGCTTTGCCTTAGCCTGGAATTCCTGATGATCTTCCAATCTTCTGAGCTTTTTCAAATGAACTTGAGCTTGTAAATGCAATGTAGATACCTCATAGGACTTGTACAAAACCATTGGGCCCCTTGTAATGGCTTGTGATGCTTCAAGAACCTCCACAGATGATCATATGCCTAATGCTAAGTCATGAGACTGTTATGCCTCATCTTTCCATGCTAGGATGCTAAGAATATGATATGTTCATGATGAATATGATGTGAAATGATGCTTAAAATGAAGAAGGCAAATTTGGGGTGTTACATTCTATTATTCCATCTTGGAATGTAGTAACAAGTACACATTCCATGAAAAAGAGCTTGAGTTCATTCTCTTGTGCCACACAAATAAAAAGCACTAAAAAACACAAACAAACAATAAGCGTCTTTCCTTCGGGAATTCTTTTCTCATCATCTTCGCTTCGTCCGCGAACTTGCTTCTTCTTGTTTTTTTGCAAGACAGTTACGCACTCGTCGTCCGAGCCTGCAACACCTGAGCATTGACATAAGCAGTTCAAGCCCTAATTCACAAGCAATCTTTTCTCCCCCTAGGTAGGCAGCGGGGTAGGGCCCGTTCGAGCACAATCTTTATTTTCCCTACATTTTTCCTTTTCATTTCTTTTTTAAGTTCCCTTTTATTTTCATTTTATCCAGTTTAGTTCCTTTCCTTTGCAACAGCTTTCATCCCTTCCCCCTTTGAAACATTATCTTTGCAAGCGTGGATCTCGTCGGGTACAGCGGACGATCTGGGGTGCTAATACCTTCTCAGGTCGTAACCGACTCCCGAGCTCAGATTCTTTGGTTCGCAGAACCTTTGTCCTTCCTTTTCTTTCTTCTGGTTTGTGCAGCATTACCATTCCCGTTCCTTCGGGATAAAAATGCCTGGCTGGAGACTCTAACCTCTTTCTGCGCCACTTTCGCGTTTGTACCAGGATGGGAATCCGGGGAGCGACAGAGTGCACCCTAGGATTTAGCATGGACAGACATTGTACTTCCATGGTATCTCACCATGATGAGTGGCGATGTGTTCCACACCCAGACTGCGACTGTCTTGGAAATATTATGTGTGGGGATTTCCTCCACTTCAGGATACGACCTTGATAGTTATGTGCATCTGGTGACCGATCATTGAGGACCTTAGTGGAAACAACCCTCTCTAGTGATGACAGTGGCATACCATATTTTTTGGCAAACCCACTCGCATCCGAGGGTCCACTGGGAACTCGCATAGGATGGTTTGGTTCTCTGATAGGAACCCAGTCAAAGCAAATTGTTCGTATGGCGATAGTACTGTATCCTAAGGTCTGATTGTACTATTATTTCTCGATTCAATGCTTGAAGCTGGGGACTTATGAGAGATTCTTGTTTTTCCCAGACTCAGCTATGACCTCCCTAGGTGGTACATAATGCTAAACCAATTCCCTTATTTGGTCATAAGCAATTTCTCGTAAATGGTGAACGTATTATTGCTATTCGGCTTTGAGAGTCTATGATGTTGACCTGGAGCACACCCGTGAGATGGGAGGGATGTTTACAGGTTTTCAGGAACCCTAAACTTTCAACATACCCACTTTGCCAGTGTTATTTTGTGATATGATCTGGTTCTATATGGTCTTTTGGTTCCGAATTCTGATATTTCTACACCGAGATACTACTATTATGACCCTTCACTGACACTTAATTATCTGACCAATACAACACAGACACGTCATTGATCACATGCTTGTTTCATACATGACATCATAACATTTTTTGCACACATGTTCAGTTATTTCCGAGGATCATGTATCTGAATCGTGTCATTGGATTCTTTCTGTATTAAAACTTGAATCTAAGCATATGGATTCCTCGAAAGTAACCAAACATGGAATTTGCATACATCCTTGCATTCATGACAGGTGTTCGGAGACAAATCCTTATCTTGACTTGGTTTCTCTATTGAATGGCCAACTTGAGTCATTGTTATCAGAATATGGACATGGAACAACTACGAGCGGAAGTCATTGAGATGAAGGCCCAGCTGGGGAATTTTATGGTGAACATTCGAGCGTTGTCCCAGAATCAGAAACTGCTGAGAGAAGAGGTCAATGAGATGAAAGCTTAGATGGGTCGGATTACAGAAGTGTTGGAAACTGCATTGAAGAAAGAAAATGATCAGTTGTTTGCTTCTGCAACCGAAGTTTTGACTCCTCCCGTTCTTTGGGACCTTTGATGGAACATGGATTACCTTCTGAATCTCCTTTATTGTCGAAATTTTCTCATCATCCACTGCCTTCTGAGATGTTCAAAATAGGGAAGTCTGAGAAGAAGTTCAATTTGATCTCGATGCCATATGCACAACTACTTCAGCTTTTGCTTGAAATGAAGTTGATTAAGCTTATTGATGTGGGACCTCAGCACACAAGTTACCCTCTGGGTTCTAACGCCCATGTTAGGTGTGAATTTCATTCAAGAGCATTTGGGCACAATGTGGAAAATTGTAAGATTCTTAAGCATAAGGTCCAATAACTCATCGATTCAGGAGAAATCAGGTTTGCACCCATCCAAGAGGCCAAGCAAAGTAATATTCCTTCACTTGCTGAAAAAGAGAAAGAGGTGTCTCCTATTGTTCAGAGATTCTCTTCAGGTCGTAAGCCTTGGGTTCTGAAGCTGCCACATTGACAAATTATAACTAGGACTCTTCTGGTTGTACCACCTCAACGACAGAAGCAAGAAAGGGTTTTTGATCCTTTACCAATGTCTCGCACTGACCTACTTCAACCTTTACTTCAATTTTAATTGATTGAGCTTTGAAAGCGGTCCTCACCTCCTATTCCACTACAAGACGGATGGGATACTAACGCCCATTGTGGTTTTCATTCTAGGGAACCAGGTCATGATATTGAAGGATGTAAAGCCTTGAAGTACCAAGTGCAAGACTTAATTTATTCTGGAGTAATTGAGTTTGTGTATATGCATTGCAATACCAATTGTTGCACTTAAGCTGTGTGAGGGAGGATGACGAAATAAAAATGCAAAAATATCTAATTGCGTGCTTTTGAAAAAGGCCCTGTTGACTATGTACAAGCATTGTTTTAAATCCTAAACACCGGAGATATAAGGGAGATAGACCCTCGCTAACCCATTTGAGCCTTGAAGTAGGAGTTTCTTTTCGCATGAAAAAACCATACATTTAACCCAGGGGAAGGGTAGGTGTCAGCTAGTTGGATCGATCGTTCATACTTTCATAAAGGAGTGCACATTTGAGGATCAATTACCTTTCGTTGTACCAAATTAAGAGGTCCAAAGACTAGAAACCGCAATGGTTATACCAATCAAGCGGTCCAAAGACCAGAAACCACAATGGTTATCCCTCATCAACTGAAAAGTGAGGTAATCACGATCCTTTCAAAGCAATCAAGACAAACAATGTCACACGATTTATTAAAAAAAAGAGAGAATTGAAAAAAAAATGAAAAAGCCCGCTAAGTCGAAACTTGAAAACAAGCGACTTAGGCAAAAGTTAGGGCATCCCGCTGGACTCCATTTTCCAAAAATTCAAAAGAATTAGTCCAGGAAAAAGTTAGGGATAAACAAATGAATGAAAAAGCGAAAGACAAAAAGGATTACACAAGAAAGATCCTTAAATAAAGAACAAAGTCGTGTGGCACAAACACGAAATACAAAAGGGGTGACTGACTCCAAACAACAACTTGATAGATGCTTGAACCCTTAGCAGCAATGGTTCCTTGACTAACACGAAACCCTTATGAAAGGTGAGCATTTGTGAAAGCTAGTTGAACATAGGATTGGAGAACATCACGAAGAGGGTGGCACAAATAAACTTTGAGCATTAATATTTGTTTCTAAAACCGTGAACCCGACCACGATACAAGCTTCAAAAGTCCTAACTGAAACAGGGTTAATTCGAGAGTGTACTACCATAAGATAACATTCCCGACTCCTATGATTTGTTCTAAAAGATCTTTGTTGGTATTACATGTGCATGCTTTCTTTAAAAAAAATCCATGTCGTATCTTAACTAGTGAGTCGCTCACAAAGATTTGTGACATCTTTTCAATAAGAACTTCAAGATCAACATGTGTGTTGCATTAGAATAACCATTCTCAGAATAAAACATTTTCTGCTTGCATACATTTGTTTGGCATCAAAGAAGTTCACATATGGAACCTCAGTCCAGAAGCTTAATCTTGCTGAGTTGAGAAGTCTGAAATTTATGAAGGAGAATCATGTTGAAGTGCACTTTTCCAAGAAATTCTTATTAAGTAGAGGCTTTTCCAACCAGTTGGGTTAAATGCAGCCGATCTGGGGCAATCACATCGAGCAATCTTTTCAAAGGTAGCTAAACTGGGGCAATCACTTCGAAATTTGAATCTCTCACAGAGCAGTTATCATGGGCGTTTTCTCCAAAGTAAGGCTCGTACTGGGGTAGGCCACCCCAAGAGTAGGTGGAGTCACTCTCTACAGACAGCTAATCAATATAGCCTTGGTTCAGAATACTGGGGAAGAACACCTCATGATGATGCAAGGTCTTGGGGAAAATTCCTTCACGTATCATACAGTTTGGGTTGGTTACTTCAAGATCTACAAGAGTTTGAAAACAATGAAGCATTTTAGATTCCAGGTTTTCTGTAAAATCCTCTTGAGGAAATCTTACAATATGCAAAGCAGTTCTCAGAATGAACATCTAGCGATTGATCCCAACAGGGTGCGGGTAGTGTATTTCCCTGATCAGAGGATTTTTTCTCAGTCATTATGGGTTTTTCATCCTACACGGCTAAAGTCCAATAGTTATTGGCATCTTCAAGGTTAAAGTCCAATATTTGTTGGCATCTCCTCAACCAGGGCCATTGACATCCATATATGTCCAGCTTCTTGCTTCAAGTTGAGTGTGGCAATCTTTGATTTGTTTTTTTGGCCCTTGAGTCGATATCATTGCCTTCATTTCCTCAACCCTTGATTTGATGTCGTGGTTTTGTTTCCCTGGCCTGTACGTCAACATTGTTGCTTTGTTCGACCCTCGAGTCGATGTTATGGTTATTCCTTGACCCTTGAGTCGATATTATTGTTTCCTCGACCCTCGAGTCAATGTTGTGGTTTTATTTCCTCGAACCTAGAGTCGATGATGTTGCTTTATTTCCTCGACCCTCGAGTCAATGTGGTTGCCTTATTTGCTCGACCCTTAAGTCAATATTGTCGCTTTATTCTCCGACCCTCGAGTCGATATTGTCAGTTTGCTGCTTTCTTGCTTCGACCCTTGAGTCGATATTGTCGTTTCTTGCGACCCTTGAGTCGATATAATAGTATTCACTTCTTCAACCCTTGAGTTGGCACCCAGTTGAGTCTGTCATAAAACAAAAATCAGTTAATCATATCACCCTGGCTCATCCATACTTGGTTCATTTCTGCCCGGGGCATGTGGGCATATCCTTTTGCTTACAGGTAATAGTCTCACACTGGGCTCAAAAGCAAGATTGAAGTTTCTTCAGGAGTATGGGACGTTCTTCCTTCTTGAAAATTAATAGACCTATCCAGGGTTCAGAATATGGGGTATAATATCCGAGTGATATGAGATTTTCATGAATTCTTGCGAGGTAAATTATTTCATGGTACATGCAATCTGAGGCAGTTAATTCAAGATCCGATGAATCACTCCAAGAGTTTGAAGACACTGAGGCATCTCGAATGCCAGGTTTTCTATAAAATCCTCTTGAGATAATTTATTATAATAAACCCCTAGTCTGAGGCGAGTTTAAAATTGCAATGAATCGTTGGTCGTTCATGATCAGTGAGCAGCCAATTAGCCTAGAGGATGGAAATGAAGCCATTGCCAGCACATGACATCATGAGCTTTTTCTTCATCGAGCTTCATTGATCAAGATTCCTCAACAAGTCTGATTAAACTATCACTTCTCCAGCAGAGCAGCAAGAAGAGGTTTGATACTTCCTGAGCAGAAGGGTATCACCATCTCATCCCCAACATGAAATGATGTATCTCTCATCCCTAGCATGAAACGCTTCTTACCTCTCATTCCCAGCGGGAGATAGTTAGAACTTTCATCTTCAGCAGGAAGTATTCTTTTTGATGTTTTCCATCATCCCCAGAAGAGTCAGAAATTGAAATATTCCTTAGCGAAGTAATGTAAGGCTGATCTTCTCCCCAAGCAGAGAGTTTCCCTTCAACAAAAGTATTCCCCACCATAGTCTTCTTATCTCTAGTAGTACATGAAGATTTGTGAGTCCCTAGTCGAGGTGAAGATGGGGAGAAGCCCGATGGTTGCAAAATATTGTTCATAGTTTTCCCCAGGGAAGTTGTTATACAAAGTCCAATCCTCATTGGCGTCTCTTCCCCAACAGAGGGTTTCGTGCCTGAGACGCTCCCCAACAGACTTTTCCTCAGCAGAGCATCAACAAATCCTTTTCTCGAACCAAGTCAGAAGGTTGTTATTTCCCCAACAGAGTTCTATGGGGGGCGTACCTCCCAAATCAAGTTTATCCCCAGCAGGATCAGCGTTCTCCAAGTTCGCAAAGTCCAGTTTATTTTTGGAAGTGATGGCAGTTCAAGGCCAGTGTATCATTGACAATATTCCCAGCAGAGTTGCTCTCCCCCACAGGGATTCATTACATCAATGTAGTGATTATTTCTTCCCCAATAAAGATACTTGGGATACCTGTTATCTCCTTATCAGGGGATCCTTTTGCATTTGCATTTAGTAATCATCATTACATTTGCATCCTCCAATGCGTAGCATTTCCATCATTATGGAGCATTACGCCATGGAAAAATTCAAACATATGCATACAAAATAGGCTAGTTTTGGGTGTTTGTTACAAAAGCCCGAAACATCATTTCTTCAAGAAGAGAATACCCAATATATTCCCGGATATAATTGAAAGTAATCAAGGGATCATGGTTTTGTTAATTTAGCCCTCAGATACTTTTTGTCCCCTACAAAGTCATCTTTTATGACATTCTCTGTAAGCCCACCTTCGTCTTGACCTTACTTTTTCTGAGTTCACCTTCGGCTTGATCTCGAATCCTTTCATAAGTATACCTTCGGCTTAGCCTTATGTTACGATTCCACCTTCGGCTTGGTTTTGTATCCTTGTTTAAGTCTACCTTCGGCTTAGTTTCATTCTTTGTAAGTCCACCCTCGGTTTGGTCTTACTTTTTCGAGCTCACCTTCGACTTGTTCTCGAATCTTACCGTAAGTCAACCTTTGGTTTAGTCTTACGTTTACGATTCCACCTTTGGCTTGGTTTTGTATTATTTGAGTCTACCTTCGGCTTAGTCTCATTCTTTGTAAGTCCAACCTCGTCTTGGTCTTACTTTTTTCGAGCTCACCTTTGGCTTTCTCTCGAATCTTACCGTAAGTCAACCTTCGGCTTAGTCTTATGTTTATGATTCCACCTTTAGCTTGGTTTTGTATTATTTGAGTCTACCTTCGGCTTAGTCTCATTCTTTTCAAGTCCACCCTCGACTTGGTCTACTTTTTTCAAGCTCACCTTCAGCTTGTTCTCGAATCTTACCGTAAGTCAACCTTTGGCTTAGTCTTACGTTTACGATTCCACCTTTGGCTTGGTTTCCTATTATTTGAGTCTACCTTCGGCTTAGTCTCATTATTTGTAAGTCCACCCTCGGCTTGGTCTTACTTTTTTCGAGCTCACCTTCGACTTGTTCTCGAATCTTACCGTAAGTCAACCTTCGGCTTAGTCTTACGTTTACGATTCCACCTTTGGCTTGGTTTCGTATTATTTGAGTCTACTTTCGGCTTAGTCTCATTCTTTGTAAGTTCACCCTCGGCTTGGTTTTACTTTTTTCGAGCTCACCTTCGGCTTATTCTCAAATCTTACCGTAAGTCTACCTTCGGCTTAGTCTTACATTTATGATTCCACAATTGGCTTGGTTTCGTATTATTTGTAAGTCCACCCTCGACTTAGTCTTACTTCTTTGAGTCCACCTTCGACTTGGCCTTGTGTCATTGCTCCCTTTGAAGTTGAGTTATGTTATGTCCCACAAAGTGCAAATTTTCTGGTTTATTCGGGTATTCAATCCCTCCATACCTTGAACGTCTGAAATCCATTCCTATCATCCATTCAGGTCTATAGTGATTGAATAGGGGCAGTTGTAACACCCAAAAAATTTCCCTTTTATTTATCACTGACGCCGTGTAGCTTATGCTTCGTTTCCGTACCATCCTTCATATTCGTCCATACATTGCATAAGAAAACTATCATAGAAAGCATACATCATTAGTTGAGGCGCGGAGCATGTGATCAAGGGTTATTGGGCGATTATGAGGCCTCGAAAGGAAAACAATCTCAAAATATGTGACCAAGACAAGATGTTCAAGGTTTCCCACGAAAAAGAGAAAAATTCAAATTTTTGTTGAAGTATCTGGTTACCTCATAGGTAGTAACTGGTTACCTGTTGAAATTTGGAGAAAAAGGCCCAGTTTTTGCACTGGTAATTGGTTACCTCATTGGTAGTAACCGGTTACTTCGCCCAGATTTTCAAAAATTCAAAATTCAGTTGGTTGCTTCCCTCTGTAACACCCCAAATTTCCCCTCTCTTGTTTAGCACCATCATCATATCATAATCATCATTAGCATGTCATGTCCTTAGCATAATGCATAGAAAAATGAGGCATAGCACTTGCATGTTCCAAAATAAGGCATATGATCAGTCATCAGGGAAATTCAAAGCTCACAAGGCATGTTACAAGTTTGATATCATGGTCAATGACCTAAAAAAGGATTAAGGATCAAAATCAGGTCAAAATGGTTGGTGCCGGGTTATCCCTGAGGTTTCCCACCAAAAGGAGAGAAAATTCAAAATTCACTGGCGTTAACCGGTTAACGCTTTGGTTAACTGGTTAACGGCTGCGAATTTTGAATTCCAGCAGCATTTTCAGCATATGTGTTTGGCTCCAATTTTCAAGTTTCTGATTTTTATTAATTTTTGAATTAATTGGAAATTTTGGAGAAGGATCTAGAGCATTTATTCAAGCCTAATTCCATTGCTAAAACCTAATCACATTTCCAAACCATATTTTTTGGATCCCAAGCCTAAATTTTGGGCCCCAAACCTAAACCATATTTAATCCATTTTTCTCCAAACCAGGAGGGGGCTCCCTCATATTTTCATTCTCCATTATGAATTTTCACTCTTCTCTCTCACTTTTCTCTCATTTTTTTTCTCCCACATTTTCCAAATTCACTAAGAGTTCCTCTTTAAAGATCACATAACCTTGCCTTAAGGTGTGTGGATCTTGGAACTAGACCTCCATTTATAGCTTCTTTGCATCATTTTGCTGGTTTAATTGGTGATTCAGATCTGGTTTGGGATTTAGAAGTGATTTTGGATCCAAAATTCTGCATCAAGACCTTGTTCTTTCATTTATTTTGCATGGAGTGTGAAGCTTAGCACCGGATCTTCAAAGTTTTCCGCGAGATCTCTCATTTCCAGCTCAATCAACAACTACCAAAGCATACCTCAACTTTGTAGGTTGGTTAAATTTAGATCTAGCTCTGTTTTAGCTTATTTGCATGCTTATGCTTTAGATCCACCATGTGCTTGTGTATTTGCTTGTGTTGCTTGATTTGATTGGTTGATTTGTGACCGGATCCA
Organism: Lathyrus aphaca; assembly: GCA_963966055.1. NCBI lineage: Eukaryota > Viridiplantae > Streptophyta > Magnoliopsida > Fabales > Fabaceae > Lathyrus > Lathyrus aphaca. The sequence goes on along the minus strand of OZ014520.1, from coordinate 226,772,293 downwards.
TGTGCTAATGTTCATGAGCTTAATGATGCTATTTAATGTGAATTGATCCTCTTATTTCATGCTCAATTGATTGCTGGTCTGGTGTGAGATTAATTGGATAAGCTGGTTTGAACTGATTTTCTGCAGGAAATTGTTGTTGTTTTTTCAGTGTTAACCGGTTAACGGTTTGGTTAACCGGTTAACGCACCTGTTTTGTACTGGTTTTCTGTAGGTTTGGATTGGTTAATCGGTTAACGCTTTGGTTAACCGGTTAACACTGATGCAGTGTGCCATTTTTGAGTTGTTTTAGGCTTGTTTGATCCCATTACTTGTTTTAAACGCCATGGATCATTATATGATCATTGAACATGATTGTTTCGGGTGATTTGCTTGCTGGATGATGCATGTTTCCATGTTCTCGACACGTAAATGCTTGGGTGCATAATGTGACATGTTGTTTGATCTTTGTAGATGTGAGCTTTGAACATGCCATTTCCATGAGTTTTTGTTAATGAACATGTGCTGGATTTTGCTAACACTTGCAGGGGCTCATGGTAAGAGAAGTGTGGATGTTCATCCATATTTTAACTCTTCATCCTTTTCCTTTTAAGTTGCTTTCTCTTTGTGTTTTGATGTGCCTTATGCCATCATGTGTTGCAACTTTTTCCTTCCCCCTTTAGGAGAAACTTACCTCCTTTAGAGAGGTAAGTTGATTGCTAGCTCTTGCTTCCTCTTCTTCTTGCTCCTATTTGTTTCTTCTTTCCTCTTATTAGGTTAGTTGAAACCTCAATTACCTTAGGACCACTTTTGCATGACAACATTAGGTTTAGTCTTCCCCCATTTTAGATTTTACCTTTTTGCTCCTTTGTTTTTTTTCTCTTCTCATCTCAAAACAAAACCTAAAAAACATTAATAAAGAAAGAAGTGACTTCTTGTGTAATAGCCTTATTCCATGAGGCATATGTATTCATTCCATCTTGGAATAGTGCATTTGTCTAGCATGATGCACAAGTCGGATCATGAAGTCATCTTCATCAAGAAAAACCCTAAAAAACATTTCTTCATTTTTAATCACTAAAACACCTAATAAATTCAACAAGTCAATGAAATTAGGCCCTTGCCTTTGGAAACAAGTCTTGGATAAGTTCTCCTTACTTGGTGTGCTTGTTCTATTATTCCATCTTGGAATGTAGTACCAAGTACACATTCCATGGAAAAGAGCCTGAGTTTATTCTCTTGTGCCACACTAATAAAAAGCTCTAAAAAACACAAACAAACAATAATCGTCTTTCCTTCGGGAATTATTTTCTCATCTCCTTCGCTTCGTCCGCGAACTTGCTTTTTCTTGTCATTATGCAAGACGGTTAAGCACTCGTCGTCCGAGCCTGCAACACCTGAGCATTGACATAGGCAGTTCAAGCCTTAATTCACAAGTAATCTTTTCTACCCTTAGTTAGGGGAACTACGGCGTCTCTGATCCTCATGTCCAATGAGGTACGTAGGCAGCGGGGTAGGGCCTGTTCGAGCACACTCTTTTATCTTCCCTACATTTCCCCCCCTTATTTTCTTTTCTTATCCAGTTCAGTTCCTTTTCTTTGCAGCAGCTTTCATTCCTTCACCCTTTGAAACAGTTTCTTTGCAAGTGTGGATCCCTTCAGGTACGGCGGACGATATGTGGTGCTAATACCTTCCCAGGTCGTAACCGACTCCCGATATCAGATTCTTTGGTTCACAGGACCTTTGTCCTTCCGTTTCTTTTCTTCTGGTTTGTGCAGCATTACCATTCCCATTCCTTCGGGATACAAATGCCTGGCTGGCGACTCTACCTCTTTCCGCGCCACTTTTGCGTTTGCACCAGGATGGAAATCCAGGGAGCGACAGCTGGCGACTCTGCTGGGGAGTGCGGACGGAGTATCTCTGGTTCCCCTGAGAGTCAATCCTAGCGCTTGCGTGTTTCTGTTTCTTTGGGTGTTGATTGTTTGATGTTGTGTGTTTATTTTACTGTTGTTTATTTACAGTTTTATTTACAGCTTTATTTATAGTTTTTCAGTATTTATTTTCATGCATCATATATATTATACTGGACTGTCTGGATGTGCTGGTTTCATTTTTTATGTGGGATTGGGAATTGTTACTGAGAAGATGAGCTCGTAACCGGGGCGCGAGTGCACCCTAGGACTTAGAGTGGACAGTTACTTTGGCTTCATGGCATCTTGCTATGTTGGTAGTAGTGAGTTCCACACCCAGACTTGCGACCATCTTGGAAATGTATTTATGCCGGAATCTTTCTTGGGTAACACATGACCTCGATAGTTATGTGCATCTGGGGACCGATCATTGAGGACCATTGTGGAAACATCCCTCTCCAGTGGTGACAGTGGCAGACCACATTTCGTGGCAAACCCATTCGCACCCGAGGGCCCACTGGGAACTCGCATAGGATGGCCTGGTTCTTTTATAGGAACTCGGTCAAAGCATCTGGTCGTATGACAATAGTATTGTACCCTTCGGGATGAATGTACTATTGTTTCTCGATTCCAGCGTGTAATACCCCAAATTTGACCTCTCCTATTTAGCATCATCATCATATCATAATCATCATCAGCATGTCATATCTTTAGCATACTGCATAGAAATATGAAGCATAGCACTTGCATGTTCCGGCATAAGGCATGTGATCAATCATCAGGGAAATTCAAAGCTCACTGTCGCTCCCAAAAGATGAGACCGGGCTCAAATATGGTACAGACGCGAACGGTCGGCGAAAGGATGAAATGAAAAGAGTCTCCAGCTAGGCATTTTTATCCCGGAGGAAAGGTAATGCTGCATAGACCTAGAAAGATATGGATAAGACGGTTACGAACCAGAGATACTGAGAAAGGGGGTTGGTTACAACCTGGGAAGGTATTAGCACCCAGATTGTCCGTCGTACTCGACGGGATCCACGCTTAAAAGATTTGTGTTTTAAAGGGGTAGTGTCAGTGCAATTTGTGTGTAAAAGGGCTGGAAAACAAAATGTACAGGTGTCAGTGTAAAGGAAATGTGAAATGTATAAATGATGTGTCAGTGTAGGAACAAAAAATGAAATGCTCAAGAATATGAGGCTAAAAGAATAAAGCTGGAAAGAGGGGGAATATACAGAGACTTTTGTTCGATAACCGTTAAGTTATGCCTACGTATCCTCTCGTGCAATGAGGAAGTCAGAACACCGTAGTTCGACCCAAAGAGACTGAAATATAAATTGACTTGTGAACTGCTTACTAGTCTATGCTCAAGTGTATGACCTGTCTGGCTCAGGTGCAAACTGTCTTGCATTAGACGGAAGAAGCAAGTTCTCGTTTGTGAGTGAATGAGATGAGAAAAGAATCCCGGAGGAGACGATTATTGTTTGTTTTTTATTTTTTCAATCTTTTATTGCTTTTTTTTGAATTTGTCATAAGTTGATGAGCTGAAGCCTAAACCAATGGGTTAGTAAACTCATCACATCCTTCCTCTGATTAGGGGTAATGAGAATACCTTAAGTGTGAAGTCAGCTTCTCACACTTAAACACCTTTGATGTAGGATTGAGATCATTAACCTACTTGTGATTATTTAGATGTTTTTTGGTGTTTTTGTCTAGTGTTGAGTAATGAGATTAAGCCATAATCAGGGATTAAACAGACTCATTACACCATCCTAATAGAAGGATAATAGATGAGAATGTTTAAGCTGAGGAAAGCTCCTCAACTTAATCCATGGTTAGGGATTAACTTCATGACAAAACAAAGCCTTTATTAGATGGATTTTAGTTAATAATAAGATGATGAAGTGATTTTTTAGGTTTTGTAAGACAACTTGAGGGGGACTTGTCCATTAACACTAGGGTTAGTCCTTCTTAACCAATTAAGGAAGAATTAGAACCCTAATGCAATGCCCAAGTTACAAGCTTGATGTCTTGATGATTATTAGATGAATTGATTAAAGGATTTAAACACCTTAAGGGTTTAACACTTAGGATTAAAGTTATACACTCCACCCTAATAGAAGGATGCAGGCATAAGCTTAATCACAAAGCCTTAAAGCCTTCAGGGTTTAGTCCCTGATTATGAGGTGAGAAGAGAAGACTCAATGAGACACAAAGGTAAAACTAAGTGGGGAACTAATCAAAAACCCTAATCATTGTCATTCTTAGTTGTTCCTAAGGTTTGTGAGGTTTGACAAGACAAATCTTCAAAGGAACCACCAGGAAACAAATGAAAGGAGCAGAGAGAAGCAAAGTAACTTGCTTCATTTAAGAAGACAAGTCACTTGAGGAAAGAAAGTAAGAAGAAGAAGAAAGAGCAAGCTCAATCTCAAACACAAAACAAAATGCAGCAAGGATGCATAAGATAGATGAAAAGAAGTTGTGAGAAGTGAAGGCAAATTTACTTCTCAAAATGACTTACCACCTGAAAAGTTAGTGAAAGAAATGCAATGCAATGAAAAAATGGGATGAAATGACATGGTGCAAACCAAAACCAGAAGCATGTATGTGATGATAATGATGCTATGAGATGATGCAAACATGAAACAAAGCATGAGGATGATCACATGAACAAATGGATGCAAGAGAAGCAAGTTTAGAACCATGAACATACATGAAAAGTTATGGAATGCAAATGGCATACAAAGTGGCAAATGAAAGATGTAATGATCAAACATTCTTCTAATATGTCTTAAGATGTCTAATGAATCAAATGGATGCACAAAATGCTATGGCAAGTCATGGTATGCAAGCAAATGCAAGATGGATGCAAAAGGAAGCCCAAATTAGGGTTTATGATCCATGCACCAAACAAAAATCAAAACCAGAAGCAAACATCAAGATAAAAAATTGAAAATGCATTCAATGGAACCCTAAACCTATACAAACTCACTGCCCAAAGGAGGGGTTCTAACTCTTAACCTAATTAGGGTTATGAATTTCCTAAGATTTCTAGGGTTTTAGGGTACCTTGACAAGAAAAATGTCAAACAAATGGAAAATGCAAGATCAATTCATGCCAATTTAACCCTACAAACTACATGATATGCAAGACAAAATGCAAAAAGAATCAAAGTCCAACTCTCAATAACTAGGCAGAAATGAATTTTTGAATATTGGATCAAAATAATGCTTTGAAATTGAATTAATTCCATGGAAAATTGTCAAAATGTATCAAGATCAAAAAAGAAATTTGGTTTGAGGGTTGGACAATGTTTCTAAATGATTTTAAAGGTTTCATGAATTTTTTGGTGATTTTTAAATACCTAAAAGTATTTTTAATTAATTAATTCTCATTAATTAATTAAAAAGAAACTTTTAAATGATTTAAAAATATTTTTTAATGCAAAAAATAAAAATAAAAATTTTTTTGGTTTCTGAAAATTAATAAAAGTTTGTACAAAAATTTTCAGAATTTTTAAAATTGTTTTGCTATTTTAAATAAATTGGAGAAAACAAATGAATTAAAATGAAAAATAAAATGAATTAAAACTGAAAAAAGAAAAGTGTGCAAGATCAATGGCCAGAATTTAAAACCACACGCGCGCGAATTGACCTGGCGCCATATCCAAGGGCTGAGATTCAAACTTCCCTAATTAATGTCATTAACCCTAATCCTGCCCTAATCACTTTCAGGCGACCGGAACACTGTTTCGGTCGTCTTCTCCGGCTAGCTCATTTCTCAATCTCTCTCTACACGCAATGAAAACGAAATCTAACTGCCCAGAACTCATCCCCATTCAAAAACGAATCAAACCCCTCAATCAAACATCATTTTTCATTCATTAAACAGCCAAATCGAATCAAAACATTCTTAGGGCAAAAAGTTTCAGACAGTTCATACATGCTGGTTTCTCAACCATTTTCAAAAGTAAGCACATATTCATGATCAGAGGAGTGCATAGAAGCTTTTAAGAACTTAAAAACATGTTTCTGGAAAAAAGTTTGAGATGGCTACCTGAACTGAAGCTTTGGTTTCTGGCACTTTCTGGCTGGTTTCTTGCTTGCAATCAACTCCCCTGGACCTCCTGAGAAGCTTTCAAGGCTTGTTTGAAGTTTGCAATGGCTGGTTTGAGAGATGGCAGAAGTTCTGTTCAATGGCAGGTGGTGATCGTGTTTTTGATTCTTTGAGTTTCAGGATATGGTGAGGGGTGGTTCGTGATCAGGGAAGTGTGTTGAGTTGATTTGTGAAGTTAGTTTTTGTGTTTGTGGCTTGTGCAAGCAGTTTCGAATGCTCTTACAAGATGGTGTGAAAATGAGAATGTTGTCTTTGAGAGTGCTTCAGGCTTGTGTTTTGTATGCTTTGGCTTACTTTTGATTTGCATAAACTTTTGTGATAGGTCAGATGAAGTGATGTGTGCTTTATTGATTGGTATGGCTCAAGTTGCCAAAATGTCAAAGTTGGTGTAAGAGAAGCATGGGCTACTTTCTAGCCAAGGACAAAAGGTATGTCCTGCGCAGCATGATGTGGGGGGAACCCTAGAATTGATCAGCAAGTCAGCAAGCAAGTGGATTGTATCTTATGATGAGTTTTGCAAGTTGGTTCACTTTTGATTCTTATGAGATATCTTGCTCCATAGGCCATAAAAAAGTGTGATCTCTTGGCCCAATCTGACTTTTAGGTCTTGTATGATCATGTTGTGAAGTTTAGAAGTCCATTTGACAACTTAATTTGTCTTGAGAAGTGAATTTGCAACTTTGCCTCTTTGGTAGAAACTTTGAAATTTTGTGATTTTAGCCAACTTTGACAAGCCATAACTTTTGATCCAAAATGAATTAGGTCATGTTCTTGTACTTTTTGAAAAGGGAATGATCCATTCTACAACTTTCATGACCAAAGTTTTTTCATTTGAAGCATTTTTGAATCAAAAAGTAAGGGTTGAAAAAGTTTCCTAAAATGGCAATTTCATTAAAAGTCAAACTTTCCCCAAAAGTCAACTTTGCAAAAGACTTGAAATTCTTCAATTCTGTGAACTTCCAACATCTTCTATGATCAAATAAAGATCATACACAATTAAAATGATGAAGAACACCCTTTGGTTGGGCCATTGGGGGCCTCAGATGCCCTGATTTTGCACTGACTTGCTTGAAAAGTCAACTCTTGATCAGGTGACTTCCCCATGGAATTTCTTCATGAAAATTGATATGCATAATCCCTATACCATATAGAGACCAATAGAAACAAGAATGACCAAAGAATTTGGAGTTATGGCCTCTGAAACCAAAACCCTAATTCTAGGTCATCTGTGCAGTTAAACCTGGCTCTGCTTCCATGCCAATCTCAGTTCTTGTGATTTTTTGACATTCTTGACTTTGAGAGGATATAATATGATGCTTGAACCTATATGGACCCTCTTGAAGTGATTGATGGCCTTTGGAGTGGCTCAAAAAGCTCTTGGATTGCTCATATCACAAACCCTAGATGCAGATGACTTTGAATCTATGCAGTGAATAAAAAATGTGATATGAGATGCTATGATTGAGTTTATGCATATGAAATGATCAAAAGCCATGGTGTGAATGGGTGAGGGAAAATTTAGGGTGTTTACAGATGCCCCTATTCAAGCATGAGTTAGCTGTGCAGGATGTAAGCAACGGCTTAACAGGCAAGCAAGATAACTTGTGGTTGAATACCAAAGACAGTCCAAAATTTGCACTCACAGAATGAAGAAGAAAAGGGATATAGATTGTAAAAGAAAATAAAGTATATTGTAAAGTATGGGCGACGGTGGACGACCGTCGAGCAGAGGACGACCGCTGGGTAAAGAGCAATGACGGGGATGGCCGACATGCTGGAAAAAGTGCGGGAAATAAAGCAATGACGGGGACGGCCGACATGCTGGGGATAAAGCAGGAAATAAAGCAGTGACGGGGACGGCCGACATGCTGGGGATAAAAGCGATTATGATGGGGACGGCCATCAAGTAAAATTATAAGATTCTCTGGGGATTAAAAAATGATGGGGACGGCCATCAAGTTCATAAAGTAAAGTAAGCAAACGACGGGGACGGCCATCGGGCTAAACTGATGAAGGACGATAATCAGAAAAAGGAAAAGGGATCACGATGGGGACGGCCATCGGGTTAAAGAATAAATAATAAAAAAAAATGATGAGGGACGATCATCAGAGGTGAAGGACGATCACCTAGCAGGGGACGGCTGCTCTGAAAGGGGTAAGATGAGGGACTGTCATCTTAAGGTGAAGGACGATCACCTGGCAGGGTACGGCTGCCGAAAATATCGCGACATAGGAAGAATGCCGGATACAAAGTCAACGATGGGGACGACCATCGGACGAGCATGATGAAGGACGATCATTAAGAGGTGAAGGACGATCACCTAGCAGGGGACGGCTGCTCTCAAGGTTTATCATGGCATAGGACGAATGTCAGATAACAAGATCAACGATGGGGACGGCCATCGGATAAAATGATGAAGGACGATCATCAAAAGGTGAAGGACGATCACCTAGCAGGGGACGGCTGCTGAATATCACGACACAGGACGAGTGTCGGATAGAAAAAGTCAACGATGAGGACGGCCATCGGATGAGCATGATGAAGGACGATCATCAAGAGGTGAAGGACGATCACCTAGCAGGGGACGGCCACTCTCAAGGTTTATCATGACATAGGACGAATGTCAGATAAAAAGAAAAATTGCTTTGCTGGCGATCTACTGGGGAATAGTAAACACGGACGAGTGTTTACATCCAAGAACAAAAGGTATAAGTGTTTAGATGTTTGTGTATAGATTAAAGATGCGGGCAAGCATCCCTAAGGCTACGATACGGACGAGTATCAAGTAGAAGCAAATACTGACACGTGTTCCGAGATGATGATACAGACGAGTATCAACTGGTTAACAAGGAACACGGACGAGTGTTGATTCTGAGGGGATATAAATGGTGAATAGTAGACACAGACGAGTATCTATATTCAAGAAGACAAGAGTGTTTGACACGGTGTATGGATTAAAGATGCGGATAAGCATCCTTAAGACTATGATACAGACGAGTATCATGTAGAAACAAACGCTTGATGCATGTTCTGAGATGATGGTATGGACGAGTACCAACTGGTTAACAAAGAACAAGGACTAGTGTCGAATCTGCGGGGATATAAATGGTGTATGCAAGATACGGACGAATATCTGCATAAGTAAAATAAGTATGAGTGGTGTATAGATGAGTGTTTATCTTGCTGGGGAGAGTGACACGGACGAGTGTCAAAAGAGAAAGGCGTAATATAAACAAGTATATATATTTAGGCAACTGTGCTGGGGAAGGTGACACGAACGAGTGTCAGGGAATCTGTATAAAGATGTATCTGTGAGTGCAAAGAGGACGCCTTGGCTTTCTGCTGGGGATATGACACGGACGGGTGCCACAAGGAGTATATACTGATGTTTGGGAGTGTAAGGCAACTGCTTTAGCTTTAGCTATCTGTTGGGGAATCTGGGGGGTTTAATGCTGATGGATTGTTATTATTCACAAGTGTTTGATTCAAAACATGGCTCATGATTATGCAGTATGTTTGATTTTTTGCCGTAATGCTCCGTATTAGACGGAATGCTACGCTTTGTGGGGTGAGTATGATGCGAATGCCATGATTATGCAAAGATACCAATTCGGGATTCGGATCCCGTTGCTGCGAAGATCTCTGGTCGATCTGTTTGAAGTGGACATCCCAGCTGGGGATGAGATCATTGGTAGATCTGATGAGATGTATCTACTTGGGGAAATGGGTCAATGATAGACCTATTCCAGTAAGTGAGAGACCCAGCTAGGGTTTGTAGAAGCTTTCGTCACTCTGTTGTGATTCCTTCATGCGTTGCTCTTCTGGATAGAGGCTGAAGCTCTGTGGGGAGATGATTCCATGGCTATTGTACCTAGCTGAGGAGGAAGAATGATGGGCACCTCGGCTGGGAGAAGTAACAAGTGGCAACTCAGCTGGGGAGAAAACACTTTGAGTGAGTGTTGATTTGCCAGCTTGCTGGGATGAAGCTCACATGCCCCATGTTGTGCCTTGAGTATCTGCAATCCTGAAAAGACAGAGAAACGCACAAGTAATCCCGAGGTATCCCTTACCGGATTCCGTCACAGGAGTTTAGACACTCCCGAGAGTAAGTATATTCCCTGCAAGCATGTATTTTTAGAAGAAAAACATCTGTACTTATGCAATCCGTTTTTTTAAAGACATCAGACATTCTTTGCAAAATAAAATGTACAAGACGAAACATGACTGAAAATCTGATTCCATTAATTCGTGTGCCCTGAATTGGAAAGATACAGTCAAAGAAACATATCCCCTGAAATGAGGAGATTGTTACAAATTGAGAAACAAAATGCTGGCAATGTTGACGACGCTTCAAGGAGCTTCCCCTTTTGCTATGACTCGTACGACATTTGATGTTCTTCACGTCTTGCTTTCTGAAGAAGGCTGATTTTGAAAGAAGCTTGATCCATCCGAAGCTTACCAAGTCGTAGGTGATACAGACGAATTCAGGATGCAGTTGTTCGCTTATTCCCTTTTTTGCATGGATCGCCCTTTCGGGTTTTCAATCCATCGGGATACCCATTTTTGCCTGAGTTGTTCAATGCGGCTTTTCAACTCAGCGGGATGCCCTATTTTTGCCTGGACTTACATTCTGTTTTTGTGTCCAGCGGGTCATTTTATGCGAAGTATTTTTTAACTGCATCTGAATTCACAGGGGACGGGAAATCTTCACCATCCATAGTGCTGAGCATCAGTGCTCCACCAGAGAAAACTTTCTTTACTACAAATGGTCCTTCATAGTTCGGAGTCCACTTGCCTCTGTGTTCTGTATAAGGAGGGAGGATTCTTTTCAGCACAAGATCTCCTACTTGGTACTCTCGGTGCCTGACTTTCTGATCGAAGGCTTTCTTCATTCTCTTCTGATACAACTGCCCATGACAGATTGCAGCCAATCTTTTCTCTTCAATCAGACTCAGTTGTTCGTATCGGGATCGGACCCATTCTGCTTCGTTCAGCTTAACATCCATCAGTACCCGTAAGGAAGGTAATTCAACTTCAACAGGTAGGACTGCCTCCATACCATACACAAGCTGATACGGTGTTGCCCCAGTGGATGTTCTAATTGACGTGCGGTACCCATGCAAGGCAAACGGTAGCATTTCATGCCAGTCTTTGTAGGTGACTACCATCTTCTGCATAATCTTCTTGATATTCTTATTAGCTGCCTCAACAGCGCCATTCATCTTTGGCCTGAAAGGAGAAGAATTATGGTGTTGGATCTTGAAGTCCCGGCACAGTTCTGCCATCATTTTGTTGTTCAAGTTGGAACCATTATCAGTAATGATTCGCTCGGGAAATCCATATCGACAGATGATGTCTCTCTTCAGAAATCGGGCTACCACTTGTCTTGTAACGTTTGCATAGGAAGCTGCTTCAACCCACTTGGTGAAATAGTCAATGGCAACCAAGATGAATCTGTGGCCATTTGAAGCAGTTGGCTCAATCTTGCCAATCATGTCAATGCCCCACAGAGCAAAGGGCCAAGGTGAAGACATCACATTCAAAGGATTGGGAGGCACATGCACTTTATCCGCATAAACCTGGCATTTATGACATTTTCTGGCGTAGGCACAACAGTCGGCATCCATTGTGATCCAGTAATAGCCTGATCTTAGCAACTTCTTGGCCATTGCATGTCCTCCAGCATGGGTACCAAAGGATCCTTCGTGCACCTCGTGCATCAACAAGTCTGCTTCTGTTCTATCAACGCATCTGAGGAGTACCATATCAAAGTTTCTCTTGTATAGTGAACCATCAGTGTTCAGGAAGAAACTACCAGCAAGCCTTCTTAAAGTCTTCTTATCATTGGAAGATGCCCCAGGTGGGTATGTCTGATCCTCCAAGAAGCACTTAATGTCATGGAACCAAGGCTTATCGTCTTTAACAACATCTGCTGCGAACACATATGCTGGTCTGTCAAGTCTGGACACTGAAATTTGAGGTACAAAGTTGGCAGCTTGAACTTTGATCATGGATGAAATGGTAGCAAGAGCATCTGCAAACTGGTTCTCGTCCCGAGGTATATACTCGAGCTTGACTGTTGTAAAGAAAGTCAATAACCTCCTCGTATAATCCCTGTAAGGTATCAGATGATCCTGATGTGTGTACCATTTGACGTTGGTTTGATTAACTACCAGAGCTGAATCTTCGAACACAGTCAAAGTCTTGATCCTGAGGTCAATGGCTTCCTCAAGACCCATAATGCAAGCTTCGTATTCAGCTTCGTTGTTAGTGCAGTTAAAGGTGAGCTTTGCCGAGAAAGGCATGTGAACTCCTTTAGGTGTAATGAGTACTGCACCAACACCACGACCATTCATATTAACAGCCCCATCAAACATCATAGTCCATTCTTCTTCCGGGTCAGGCCCTTCAGTGTGAACAGGCTCTTCATGATCTTTTGCTTTTATGAACATGATGTCTTCATCAGGGAAGTCAAATCTCATAGGCTGGTAATCATCAATGGGTTGTTCAGCAAGATAATCAGACAATACACTGCCCTTGATGGCTTTTTGAGATGTGTATTGAATATCATATTCTGTGAGGATCATTTGCCATCTTGCAACCCGTCCGGTAAGCGCTGGCTTCTCAAAAATATACTTGACTGGGTCCATCTTTGAGATCAATAAGGTAGTGTGGGTCAACATATACTGCCTTAGTCGGCGAGCAGCCCACGCTAAAGCACAGCAAGTTTTCTCGAGCAGTGAATAACATTGTTCATAGTCGGTAAACTTTTTGCTTAGGTAGTATATTGCATACTCTTTTCGACCAGACTCGTCATGCTGGCCCAACACACACCCCATCGACTCCTCTAATACTGTCAAGTACATGATTAGAGGTCTCCCTTCAACTGGAGGCATAAGGATTGGAGGCTCTTATAAGTACTCCTTGATCTTCTCAAATGCCTTCTGGCAGTCTTCATTCCACCTGACCGTTTGTTCTTTTCTCAGCAGCTTGAACAAAGGTTCGCAGGTTGCTGTAAGGTGAGATATGAACCGTGAAATGTAGTTCAACCGTCCTAAGAACCCTCGAACTTCTTTTTCTGACTTTGGTGCAGGCATTTCTTGAATAGCTTTGACTTTATCAGGGTCAACTTCAATCCCTTTCTCACTTACAATAAATCCCAGCAGCTTACCAGATCGCACCCCGAATGTGCATTTGTTGGGGTTCAATTTCAGTTGGTACTTCCTCAGACGCTTGAATAGCTTCAGCAGATTTACCAGGTGGTCTTCTTCGGTGAGGGACTTGGCAATCATGTCATCCACATAACATTCGATTTCTTTATGGATCATGTCATGGAATAATGTTACCATAGCCAGTTGATATGTTGCACCAACATTCTTCAGTCCAAATGGCAACACCTTGTAACAGAACGTGCGCCAGGGTGTGATGAAGGTTGTCTTCTCCATGTCTTCAGGTGACATCTTGATCTGATTGTATCCTGAAAATCCGTCCATGAAGGAGAATACCGAGAACTGAGCCGTATTATCAACCAATACATCAATGTGAGGTAAAGGGAAGTCATCTTTCGGGCTGGCTCTGTTCAGATCCCGGTAATCAACACACATTCTTACTTTGCCGTCCTTCTTAGGCACAGGCACTATATTAGCAACCCACGGCGGATAGCTAGTTACAGCAAGGAACCCGGCGTCCCACTGCTTTTGTACCTCTTCCTTGATTTTCATTGCCATGTCTGGGCGAGTACAGCGCAATTTCTGTTTAACCGGCGGGCAATCTACTCTTAAAGGCAGCTTGTGCATAACAATGTCGGTGTCCAACCCTGGCATATCCTGATAAGACCAAGCAAACACATCCACGTATTCTTGAAGCAGATCAATCAGTTGTCTCTTCACTGAGTCTTGTAAGCAGGCCCCGATTTTAACCTCTTTCACGTCTTCATCTGTACCAAGATTAATCGTTTCGACCTCCTCCTGATGAGGAGTGATAACCCTTTCCTCTTGTCTCAAAAACCTGGCTAGCTCTTCAGGAAGCTCATACTCTTCTTCAACCCCTTCATCAGCTTGATTGATTGGATTGTCAAAGTCATACGAAGTCATAGCCGTGCCGTTGTCGGTGCGGTCTGAAAGGCACTCTCTGCAAGGGTTCAGTTTGTTCATTTTAGTGATTGATTTTAATCTTGTTTTAGAAAAGTGAAATAAATTCGTCATTTTGAAAACATTTCCATTTATTTTTTGTACAAAAAGAAAAATGGAAAAACAGTGAGCGGAAAAGAAAAAGACTCATTTGCAAAAGATGTCTGATATTTCATTGATTAATCTTGTTGCACAAAATTACAGATGGCCCGATTACAAAATGAGTCTTGCCATCTTGGGCAAGATGCAAGACTTGATGCATGCTCAATAATACAGGAAATAATAATTACTCTGCAGGAGTAACTCTTATAATTTCCTGGGAAGACCAGTTTGAGATACTGCTCCCCGGGATCTTTGGACGGATCCAACTCTCCAGGTTGCGGTCGCTTTCATCCTCGTCTTCCAAGTTGTTCACGGCATCGGGGGTGAGCATCCCCCCACTGACAAAATTGGGCTCCTTAGCAGCCTCTGCTTGATCTTGTTGAGTTGGTTTGTAACCCAACCCAAATCTATCCTCCTTCTTCTCTACAGGCAACAACTTGCCCCAGCCTTGGGAAGTCCCTTCTTCAACAACCTTCCGGGCTTGTTGATAAGATGTCATTGAGGTTCCAGGTACAGCAGATGCTTCATTTATGTTCAAGGCCTCAAACCCTTGACTCATAGTTTCGTGGATCTCCCCATCCATCTCAATGTATTTGTATGTAGCCAGATGGCTAACAAAGATATCTTCCTCTCCACAAATAGTAACGACTTGGCCCTCCCACTCGAATTTTAACTTCTGGTGAAGGGTAGACGTAACTGCGCCATCGGCGTGAATCCAAGGTCTACCCAACAAACAGCTGTAGGCCGGCTGAATGTCCATCACGAAGAAGGTCGTTTTGAAAGTTTGTGGGCCAATCGTTATAGGCAACTCAATTTCTCCCAGAACTGATCTCTTAGAACCGTCAAAGGCTCTCACTACCAAGTTGCTGGGACGTAATGCCAATCCTTCATACTCCAGCTTCACAAGGGCTTTTTTAGGTAAGACATTGAGGGATGACCCTGTGTCTACCAGTACATGGGAAAGAACTGCACCCTTACACTCCATGGTAATGTGCAATGCCTTATTGTGATTGCGGCCTTCCGTAGTCAAATCAGTGTTGGTAAATCCTAGTCCATGACTAGCGTTAACATTTCCAACTACAGCTTCCAACTGATTGACCGTAATCTCCTCTGGCACATAAGCTGCGTGCAAGACTTTTAATAATGCGTTCCGGTGAGCCTCGGAGCACATTAGCAATGATAAAATGGAGATCTTGGAAGGTGTCTGGTGAAGCTGGTCCACTATCTTGTAATCACTTTTCTTGATGATTCTCATGAATTCATCAACCTCTTGATCAAAAGGGGTTTTCAAAGCTTCTTTAGCAGCTTTCTCTTCTTGCACCATGCTCTTCCCTTTTGCCTTGGCAGCAGCTTCTGCTTCGGCACTGGGTCTTGGAATTTGCGGGGCAAAGAGACGTCCGCTTCGAGTGAAGCCTCCGCCTCCTCCCACATTGTCTATTTGTGGCAAAGAAGTTGATGATTCCAAAGTGATTTTCTGTCCTTCGCAGTATAGATCGGAGCTGTAATGCCAAGGGATGGCATTACTGCTTTCATAAGGTACTGGCCCAGGCACTGTGATAGTGACTGGACTGATAGCAGCTGCAGAAGGGACCGTGATAGTCTGTGGATCATAGTATATTGTGACTGGTGCTCTGATAGGAGTGGCATTTTGTGAGTTGTAGGCAGAATCATTTGCAGGATCATAATAAATTGTAACTGTTGAGATGCTTTCATTGTTTGATGTTGATGTTGTAGGAGACACTGTTGAATGGATGGGTGTTGCTGTTGTAGGAGATTCTGAATGAAGGGGCGCTGAAGTCGTAGCAGGGGTGTTTGCTGATATTTGGTCCGTTGAAGTTACAGATGAAGCATTTGTTGATGAGATTGAAGAGTTGTTTGGAACAATTGTTGTTGCAGTTGTAGGAGACTCGGGAATTGTTGTTGAGGAAATTGCTGGATTGGTAGGTATTGATGTTGTGATTTGAAGCAGACCACTCTGGATGAGACCATCTATGCCATCTCTCAAGTTATCACACCCATTCACTGAAATGTTGCAATAAGCACATCCTAGCTCGCATCCAGGGAACATTTGACATTCAAGGAGTTGAGCTTTAATCTCTACCAAGGGTGTCCAAATCTGCCCCACACTGGTTATCAAATAAGACGGCTTATCTTCTTCAATAACATTGATTCTGGGTCCTCCGTGGTTTGGCATAGGGTTCTTACTGATATTTGGTGGAGGTGCAAAGTTTAGAGCTTTGGAATCCACTAAATCCTGTACTTTCATGTGCAAAGCTCTACACTTCTCTGTACTGTGGCCAGGTGCATTTGAGTGAAAAGCACATCTGGCGCTGGCGTCGTAATTTCTGGGCAGACTAGCAGGATCTGGAGGTGCCAATGTCCTTAGCTCAACCAGGTTGAGTTTCAGGAGTTGTGGCAGTAATGTGGCATAAGGCATAGGGATCGGATCGATCACCCTATTGGCCTGAGATGGTCTCTGTTGAAATGGTCTTTGCTGATTGTTGTTGCTGGTGTTGTTGTTGTTATAATTTTTCTGAGGTGGATATTGAGCTTGTTGCTGGTAGTGGGGTTGTTGCTGAGGTTGGTATGCTGGTTGTGGATGAACTGGAGCGGGAATGGTGATAGCTGCCACAGACCTATGAACATATTGGGGTCTGCCCCTGCCGGTATGGATAGCATTAGTCTCACCAGTTCTTCTTGGGACCACAAAAGGCTTTCTTGGGTTGCTGGACAAGCTCGCACCGTTGTCAGAAATTTTGCCCATCTTTAATAGGCTCTCAATTCTTTCTCCAGCTATAACTACATCCGCAAAGCTGGTAGAAGAAAAGGCAGCAAGCCTGTCAATGTATGTTCCTTGAAGGGTGTTCATAAACATGTCGGCCATCTCCCTCTCCGACATGGGTGGCTGGACAGCAGCAGCAAGCTGTCTCCACCTCTGGGCGTACTCCCGGAAGCTTTCTCTGGATGATTGTGACATTCCCATCAGGAGGGTCCTGTTGGGAGCCATATCCAAGTTATACTGGTATTGTCTAATGAAGGCCTCTGCCAAGTCCTTCCAACATCTGATGGTTGCTCTAGTCAAGTGAGAGTACCATTCCCTTGAAGCTCCTGTTAAGCTATCTTCGAAATAAAACATACATAGCTTTTCATCCATGGTGTATGCCTTCAACCTTCCCAGAAAGGATTGCAAATGGGTTCGCGGACAGGAGGTCCCGTTGTACTTTTCAAAGCACGGAGGCTTAAACTTGTGGGGAATCTTGACCCCATCCACTAAGCCCATGTCCATAACATCAAAACCCAAGGAGTTTTGAGACTCCAGGGATCTTAATTTTTCAGCAATTTCATCTAGCCTTCTGTCATAGGCCTCATCCCCAGCTCCCATTACTGTGAACTGATCTTCCTGGGGGTCTTCTTGGAGTACTCTGCCTGTAGTAGCATTCCCTTATACATTAGCAGGGATGTTGATCTCTGGATGAAGGTGGGGCCCAAATACTGGTGGGTTGATATGAGGCTGAACCCTCTCATTATTGCTTGTCCCACCAGTCCCCAGATGGGGGTCTTCCTGAGTCTGCCTTTCTACCAAAGCTCTTAATATTTCTTGGCTCTGTGCCAAGCCATTCATCACTTCCATAAATTGTGTCATCTGATTCCTCATTTCCAGTCTCTCATTGGCCATTTGGTTCCTGACCTCTGTAAGGTCTTGTTGTACCTGGTCCATCTGTATACCCGGAAGGTTATTGCGGGTAGGATATCTGTGTGGACGGTTGAGTGGGAACACCCGTCGGCGAGCAATAGTTCCTGAGATCACAACAGAGTTAGTAACAAAAGAAAAACAAACCTACAAAACAAACAGAGGTTAGTATGCAATGCAGTATGCTTATTCGTTTCCAAGGTACCCGGCTTGGCACTTGGTTTTGACCTTTCCAGACCCTTGAGGAAGATGCTTGTGATGTTGCTTGAAAGAACTCAGATAAAACAAACCAACACATATATTACAAAAAGTAAATGATACATAGTTTATTTTTTACAATACCTGCCCTCTGAGGGGTCAAAATACAACACAAAAAGGAAAAGTACAATGAAATGAAAGCAACAACAAGCAAAAGTCAGACACCATGACCAAACTCATCCTCCTGAACTTCCTTTAGAAGTGCTTCAGTCACAGGATCAGCTGGACGCTCTGTGAGGTTCCTGATGAGAAGATTCCTGGTAGCAACAGCTGCAGTTAGCTTCTTGTGTCGACTCTGGTCCTTTGACCTCTTCACACCAGCTCTAATCTTCAACTCTGAGATCTCTCTCTGGGCTGCTAGCAGGGCTTCTTGTTGTTCCTTTGCACTAGCCTCCAACTGCTCAATCTTGTCCTGAGTCCTCTTATCTTCCTGAGTACGAGCTTCGGTGATCCTGACCCACCTAGCTTGACTCTCTTTCAGATACAAATCAGTCCTGACCTTTTGGAACTGAGCCTCCTTGCAGGCATTCTTCAAGATCTACTCTCCAGCCCTTGACTTATTAATGTAGTCCTCTGACTTCTCAAATCTAGCTAGATGCTCCATCTTTAGCTTTTCCAACCTTTCAATGTCCAGCCGACCATCACTCCTTTCCCAGAGGGTCTTCTGTAGAGCCTGGGTCAGATTCTCATTCCTTTCTTTCAATTTCTCAAACTCCTCCAGGCTGACAGTAGCTGGAGGTGGTGCTGTGGATGGCCCAGGGGTGTCCTTAATAGTGAAGGGCATCCCAGAAATTTGTGCCCTGGCATGAGACCACTCATAGTACTGAGCTGAGGCCACATTGTTGCATCTTCCAAGAACAGCCATTCCATTGGTCTGGACATTGTCCCAAGCCCAGGATGCTTGCCTGACAATAGCTAGATTAGGCTTAATCTCACAATAAAGGGTCTCAGCCAAGTCTTGTGCTCTAGGAGAGTGGACCAATGCATAGCCCAACTGTCTTTTGAATAGCAGAGGGTTGTAGTTGATGCAACCCTTTACTCCTATCAGGGGTACATTGGGGAACTGCCCACAACTAGTAATGATGTCCCTGCCTTTGGTGCTCTGAGTGCACCACCTGATGTCAGCTAAGGTCAAAGCAATGAGTCTTCTAGCCCAGTTCTTTTGCTGGTGAGGATTCAAGAATGCATCAGTCTTGGGCAAGTGTTTGAGCAGCCAGGTATGGAACAGGGGAGCACAACATCTCACCAACCTTCCTCTCTGCTTTTCATTCCTTTGGTGAACAGAGTAAGGTGGGCACTGGGTTCCTCAGGATGAAAAGATGGATTGCATTCTTGCTAATAAACTTAGGCTCATCTGCAAATAATATGACCCCATATATGCTAAGGGCCAATAATGCACAGACTGCCTTCCATTCTCCCAAGGGGGCCTTCAAGATGGCCTGGGAAGTCAAGAAATCCAAATGTAGACCAGAGACTCCATCCTTGGTAGTCATGTTCTGTCCAATCAGAGAGGGTTCCAGATATAGTGCCTTTGCCACTTCTTCAATATTGGGAAAAGCCATCTCAGGGTTGAAGGGGACTCCACCCCTGACAGGTACACCAACCAATGATGAATACTCCTCTAATAAAGGCCCCAACTGAAAATCCTGGAAGGTGAAGCACCTCAGAGGGGGGTCGAACTGCAGGCAAGTATGAATCAAGCTCCTCTGGGAAGGGTCCAAATCCATAACCACATCAAGTATGCCTCCATAATGTTCTCTGAATAGGGGTACATGGTCTGGAGTAATAAAGGCCTGGATCTTCCTAATGCCAGCTAACTCAGGCTCAAAGAAATGGTAGGAGATATTGCTCTTCTTGGGTGACATGTTGCTGAAGGAGAA
This sequence comes from Lathyrus aphaca, assembly GCA_963966055.1. NCBI lineage: Eukaryota > Viridiplantae > Streptophyta > Magnoliopsida > Fabales > Fabaceae > Lathyrus > Lathyrus aphaca. Next base: position 226,752,233 of record OZ014520.1, on the reverse strand, counting down.
CTGAAGCAGTTGCTGATGATGATGACTGACACTAGAAGATGGGCCACTGACAGGCTGAGACTGGTGGTGCAGGTGACAGAAGCAGGTGGCTGATGAGGATAACTGAAGCAGGCAGGTCTATGCAGATGAAGGGTGTCGCTCCCAAAAGATGAGACTGGGCTCGAATGGGGTACAGACGCGAACGGTCGGCGAAAGGAGGTGCGAGAACACACAGGAGTGAACTCACAGGAGATGAATAGAGTCGCCAGCTAGGCATTTTTATCTCGGAGGAAAGGTAATGTTGCATAAACCTAGAAAGATATGGATAAGACGGTTGCGAACCAGAGAGACTGAGAAAGGGGGTTGGTTACAACCTGGGAAGGTATTAGCACCCAGATTGTCCACCGTACTCGACGGGATCCACGCTTAAAAGATTTGTGTTTTAAAGGGGTAGTGTCAGTGCAATCTGTGTATAAAATAGCTGGAAAAGGATATACAGGTGTCAGTGTAAAAGCAGTGTGAAGTGTATAAGTGAAGTGTCAGTGTAATAAAAAGAGTATGCTCAAGACTATGAGGCTTAAAGAATGATACTGAAAGAGGGGGAATATACAGAGACTTTTGTTCGATAACTGTTAAGTTATGCCTACGTATCCTCTCGTGCAATGAGGAAGTCAGAACACCGTAGTTCGACCCAAAGAGACTGAAAGATGAATTGACTTGTGAACTGCTTACTTGCCTATGCTCAAGTGTATGACCTGTCTGGCTCAGGTGCAAACTGTCTTGCATTAGACGGAAGAAGCAAGTTCTCGTTCGTGAGTGAAGATGATGAGAAAAGAATCCCGAAGGAGACGATTATTGTTTGTTTTTTATGTTTTCAGTCTTTTATTGATTTTGAAAATTTGTCATAAGTTAATGAGCTTATGCCTAAACCAATGGGTTAGTAAACTCTTCACATCTTCCCTCTGATTAGGGGTAATGAGAATACCTTAAGTGTGAAGTCAGATTCTCACACTTAAACACCTTTGGTGTAGGATTAAGATCATTAACCTACTTGTGATTATTTAGATGTTTTTGTTGTTTTTGTTTAGTGTTGAGTAATGAGATTAAGCCATAATCAGGTATTAAACAGACTCATTACACCATCCTAATAGAAGGATAATAGATGAGAATGTTTAAGCTGAGGAAAGCTCCTCAACTTAATCCATGATTAGGGATTAAACTCATGACAAAACAAAGCCTTTATTAAGTGGATTTTAGTTAATGGTAAGATGATGAAGTGAATTTTAGGGTTTGTAAGACAACTTGAGGGGGACTTGTCCATTAACACTAGGGTTAGTCCTTCTTAACCAATTAAGGAAGAATTAGAACCCTAATGCAAGGCCCAAGTTACAAGCTTGATGTCTTGATGATTATTAGATGAATTGATTAAAGGAGTTAAACACATTAAGGGTTTAACACTTAGGATTAAAGTTATACACTCCATCCTAATAGAAGGATGCAGGCATAAGCTTAATCACAAAGCCTTAAAGCCTTTAGGGTTTAGTCCCTGATTATGAGATGAGAAGAGAAGACTCAAAGAGACACAAAGGTAAAACTAAGAGGGGAGACTAAACAAAACCCTAATCATTGTCATGCTTGGTTGTTCCTAAGGTTTGTGAGGTTAACAAGAGAAATCTTCAATGGAACCACCAGGAAGCAGATGAAAGGATCAGGAGAAGCAAAGTAACTTGCTTCATTTAAGAAGACAAGTCACTTGAAGAAAGAAAGTGAGAAGAAGAAGAATGAGCAAGCTCAATCTCAAACACATAACAAAATGCAGCAAGGATGCATGAAAGAGATGAAAAGAAATTGTGAGAAGTGAAGGCAAATTCACTTCTCAAAGTTGCTTACCACCTGAAAAGTTAGTGAAAGGAATGCAATGCAATGCAAAATGGAATGAAATGGCATGATGCAAACCAAAATCAGAAGCATATATAAGATGATAATGATGCTATGAGATGATGCAAACATGAATCAAGACATGAGAATGATCATACAAACATGTGGATGCAAATGAAACAAGTTTAGAACCATGAACATACATGAAAAGTTATGGAATGCAAATGGCATACAACATGGCAAATACATGATGCAATGATCAAACATGCTTTTAATATGTCTTAAGATGTCCAATGAATCAAATGGATGCATAAAATGCAATGGCAAGTCATGGTATGCAAGCAAATGCAAGATGGATGCAAAAGGAAGCCCAAATTAGGGTTTATGATCCATGCATCAAACAAAAACCAAAATCAGAAGCAAACATCAAGATAAAAAATTGAAAATGCTCTCAAAGGAACCCTAAACCTATACTAACGCACTGCCCAAAGGAGGGGTTCTAACTCTTAACCTAATTAGGGTTGTGAATTTCCTAATTTTTCTAGGGTTTTAGGGTACCTTAGCAAGAAAAATGCCAAACAAATTGAAAATGAAAGATCAAATCATGCCAATTTAATCTCACAAACTACATGCTAAACAAAATGCAATGCAAAAAGAATCAAAGTCCAACTCTCAATGGTTAGGCAGAAATGATTTTTTGAAGTTTGGATCAAAATAATGCCTTGAAATGATTTTAATTCCATGAAAAATTCTCAAAAGACATCAAGATCAAAAAAGAAATTTGGTTTGAGGGTTGGACAATGTTTCTAAATGATTATGCAGGTTTCATGAATTTTTGGTGATTTTTAAATACCTAAAAGTATTTTTAATTAATTAATTCTCATTAATTAATTAAAAATAAACTTTTAAATGATTTAAAAATATTTTTTAATGCAAAAAATAAAAATAAAAATGTTTTTGGTTTCTGAAAATTAATAAAAATGTGTATAAAAATTTTCAGAATTTTTGAAATTGTTTTGCTATTTTTAAATAAATGTACAAAATAAAACAAAGAAATGAATTAAAAATGAAATAAAAAGAAAGTATGCGCAATGGAGGGCCAGGATTGATTCTGGGGAAGAGGCTGTTGACTTGGCGCGTAATCCAGTGGCCTATATTCAAACTGAGGTAAATCATATTTAAATTAATTAAACTGAATTAAAAGGATTAATGACGTGGATTAGGGTTAAGTGAAGCAATCCAGGCCATTGAACGCACGCGGGAATGGACTAAGTCAACTCATCCAACGCTCACAATTCAAACTCTCATTAATTACAGGGATTAGCCCTAATTATTTTCAGGTGGCCGGAGAAGACCTCCGGTCGTCTTCTCCGGTGGGACTCCCACCTGAAAATCTCCAAAATCCTCAAAACTTCACTAAAACGAAAACTAAAAGCCCAGAAATCATTCCCACACCTCACTGAATCAAAACCCCCACTCAAATATCATTTATCCTTCATCAATCAGCTGAATCGAAATAAAACATTTTTTAGGGCAAAAGTTTCAGACATTGCATACATCCTGGTTTCTCAACCATTTTCAAAAGTAAGCATATATTCATGATCAGGGGAGTGCATAGAAGCTATTAAGAACTTAAAAACATGCTTCTGGAAAAAAGTTTTGAGTTGACTACCTGAACTGAAGCTTTCGATTCAGGAGCTTTCTGGCTGTTTCTTTGGTCCAAATGCACTCCAATGATCCCCCTGAGAAGCTTGCAATGTTTGTTTGAAGTTTGCAATGGCTGGTTTGAGAGATGGCAAGAGTTCTGTTCAATGGCAGGTGGGAATCGTGTTTGTGATTCTGGGAGTTTTAGGCAATGGTGATGGGTGCTTTGTGACCAGGAAGATGTGTTGAGTTGATCTGTGAAGTTAGTTTGTGTGTTTGTGACTTGTGTGATGAGTTTCGAAAGCTCTTGCACAAGGGTGGAAAATGAGAATGCTGTGCTATGAAGTGTTTCAGGCTTTCTTCTTGTTATGTTTGGCTTGCATTTGATTAGTATAAACAATTTACATTGGTCAGATGACATGATGTGTGCTTTATTGATTGGTATGGGTCCTTTTGCCAAAATGTCAAAGTTGTGTAAGAAGGGCATGGGCTACTTGCTAGCTAAGTACAAAAGGCATGTCCTGCGCAGCATGATGTGAGGAAAGGCCTAGGATTGATCAGCAAGCTAGCCAGCAAGTGGATGAGAAGCTATGATGAGTTTTGCAACTTGCCTTGCCTTTGGTTCTTTGTGAAATATCTTGATCCATAAGTCATAAAACATGTGATCCTTTGGATGCAATTTGACTTTTAGGACTTGTATGATCATGTGATGAAGTTTAGAAATCCATTTGATGACTTAATTGGCCTTGAGAAGTGAATTTGCAACTTTGCCTCTTTGGTGTATAACTTGAAATTTAGTGATTTTTGCCAACTTTGACAAGCCATAACTTTTGATCCAAAATGAATTAGGTCATGTTCTTGTACTTTTTGAAAAGGGAATGATCCATTCTACAACTTTCATGACCAAAGTTTTTCCATTTGAAGCTTTTTTGAATCAAAAAGTAAGGGTTGAAAAAGTTGCTTAAAATGGCAAATTCATTAAAAGTCAAACTTGCCCAAAAAGTCAACTTTGCAAAAGACTTGAAATTCTTCAATTTTGTGAACTCCAAACTCCTTTTATGATCAAATAAAGATCATATACAATCAAAATGATGAAGAACACCCTTTGGTTGGGTCATTGGGGGCCTCAGATGCCCTGATTTTGCACTGACTTGCTTGAAAAGTCAACTCTTGATCAGATGACTTCCCCATGGAATTTCTTCATGAAAATTGATATGCATACTCCCTATACCATATAGAGACCAATGGAAACAAGAATGACCAAAAAATTTGGAGTTATGGCCTCTGAAACCAAAACCCTAATTCTAGGTCATCTGTGCAGTCAAGCCTGGCTCTACTTCCATACCATTCTTAGTTCTTGTGATTTTTGACATTCTTGACTTTGAGAGGATATAATATGATACTTGAACATACATGGACCTCTTTGAAGTGATTGATGGCCTTTGGAGTGGCTCAAGAAACTCTTGGATTGCTCAGATCACAAATCCTAAATGCAGATGACTTTGAATCTATGCAGTGAATCAAAAATGTGGTATGAGATGCTATGATTGAGTTTTATGCATATGACATGATCACAAGCCATGGTGAATGGGTGAGGGCAAATTTGGGGTGTTTACAGCTGCCCCTATTCAAACATGAGTTAGCTGTGCAGGTTGTAAGCAACGGCTTAACAGGCAAACAAGATAACTTGTGGTTGAATACCAAAGACAGTCCAAAATTTGCACTCACAGAATGAAGAGGAAAAGGGATATAGATTGTAAAAGAAAGTAAAGTATATTGTAAAGTGTGGGCGATGGAGGACGACCGTCGAGCAGAGGACGACTGCTGGGTAAAGAGCAATGACGGGGACGGCCGACATGCTGGGAAAAGTGCGGAAAATAAAGCAATGACGGGGACGGCCGACATGCTGGGGATAAAAGAATTATGATGGGGACGGCCATCAAGATAAAGCTGTAAAGTTCTCTGGGGATTAATGAAACATGACGGGGACGGCCATCAAGTTCATAAAGCAAAGTAACCAACGATGGGGACGGCCATCGGAATAAACTGACGAAGGACGATCATCAGGAAAAGGAAAAGGGACCACGACGGGGACGGCCATCGGGTTAAAGAATAAATGAAATACACAGGTGATGAGGTACGGTCATCAAAGGTGAAGGACGATCACCTAGCAGGGGACGGCTGCTCTGTTGGGGATAAGATGAGGGACAGTCATCTAAGGTGGAGGACGACCACCTGGCAGGGTACGGCTGCCGAAAATATCGCGACACAGGACGAATGCCGGATAAAAGGTCAACGATGGGGACGGCCATCGGATGAGCATGATGAAGGACGATCATCAAGAGGTGGAGGACGACCACCTAGCAGGGTACGGCTGCTCTCAGGGTTTATCATGACACAGGACGAATGTCAGATAACCAAAATCAACAATGGGGACGACCATTGGATAAAATGATGAAGGACGATCATCAAAAGGTGGAGAACGACCACCTAGCAGGGGACGGCTGCTAAATATCCCGACATAGGACGAATGTCGGATAGAAGATCAACGATGGGGACGGCCATCGGATGAGCATGTTGAAGGATGATCATCAAGAGGTGGAGGACGACCACCTAGAAGGGTACGCCTGCTCTCAGGGTTTATCATGACACATGACGAATGTCAGATAAAAAGAAATTGCTTTGCTGGCGATTTACTGGGGAATAGTAAACACGGACGAGTGTTTAAATCCAAGAAACAAAAGGTATAAGTGTTTAGATGTTTGTGTATAGACTAAAGATGCGGACGAGCATCCTTAAGACTATGATACGGACGAGTATCGGGTAGAAACAAAAACTGACACGTGTTCAAAGATGATGATACGGACGAGTATCAGGTAGAAACAAACGCTTGACGCATGCTCTGAGATGATGGTACAGACGAGTACCAACTGGTTAACAAAGAACAAGGACTATTGTTGAATCTGCGGGGATATAAGTGATATACACAAGATACGGACGAGTATCTGTATGAGTAGTAAGTATGAGTGATGTATGAGTGTTCAATCTGCTGGGGAGAGTGACACAGATGAGTGTCAAGAGGAGAAAAGTATAGTATGAACAAATATCTGATATACAAAGTGCTTATGTTACTGTGCTGGGGAAAATGACATGGACGGATGTCAAGGAATTGTATATATTAGTATCTGTGAGTGCAAAGTGTAAACACCCCAAATTTGCCCTCACCCATTCACACCATGGCTTGTGATCATTCTCATATGCATAAACACAATTATATCATCTATCATCTCATTTTTTGATTCACTGCATAGCTTTCAAGGCATCTGCACCTAGGGTTTGTGATCTGAGCAATCCCAAAGCCTCTTGAGCCACTCCAAAGGCAACCAATCAACTCAAAGGGGTCCATGTGTGTTCTTATATCATATTTCATCTCCTCAAAGTCAAAAATGCAGAGGAATCACAAGAACTAGGGTTTGAGTGGATGCAGGGCCAGCTTGAACTACACAGTTGACTGAAAATTAGGGTTTTGGTTTCAGAGGCCATAACTCCAAATTTTTTGGTCATTCTTGTTTCCATTGGTCTCTATATGGTATAGGGAGTATGCATATCAATTTTCATGAAGAAATTCCATGGGGAAGACATCTGATTAAGGGTTGACTTTTCAGACAAGTCAGTGCAAAATCAGGGCATCTGAGGCCCCCAATGACCCAACCAATGGGTGATCTTCATCATTTTGAGTGTATATGATCTTTATTTGATCATGGAAGAAGGTGGAAGTTCATAAAAATCAAGAATTTAGGGTTTTTGCAAATGTTGACTTTTTGGGCATAGTTGACTTTTCAAGAATGCATCATTTTATGTCATTTTTCAAGCCATGATTCCTGATCCAAAAATGCTTCAAATGGAAAAACTTTGGTCATGAAAGTTGTAGATCTCATCTTTCCCTTTTCAAAAAGTACAAGAACATGATCTAATTCATCTTGGATCAAAAGTTATGGTTTGTTGAAGTTGGCAAAAATCACTAAAATTCAAGTTATGCACCAAATGGAAATTTTGCAAAAACCTTGAACCAATGCATCATGTGACCTCTAATCCATTTCAAACCATTACATAAACATTCTATGAGCCTAAAAAATCAGAATTGGACCAAGTTTCCCCATGGTTTGGTTTGTGTAACAAGGATTCCTCACATGTGAACCAAAGTACAACAACTTGCAAAACCACTCATCATGCTTCCTACAACTTGTGACCTTGGATGCTGACCTTGCTGGCTCACTCACCATCCCATGCTGCGCAGCCCCTAGGCTTTGTACCAAGCTAGCACTTCACCATACCTCTCTTACACATTATTTGACTTTTTGCAAAAGTTGCCTTACCAATCAATAAAGCACATGTCTTGTCAACTGACCAATGAGAGAGAGTTATGTGGACAATTTGCTGGCCATAACACACTTCAAGCAAGGCTGAAGCTCGGACATTCATCCCATTCACAAAAACTCACCATCTTGCAAACTTCTTCGAATCTCTCTGTCCAGACTTCAAACATCCAAACCATTTTCACCAATCATCTCACCATGTCTCATTGAGTCAAAAGCAACCAAGAACCAAGCCTGAAACAAGCCATAACACCACTTCACCATTTCACTCCAACTTGCAGTTTCATTCGAAACTCTCTCCACAGCTCACAAACACCCAAACAAACTCCATAAACCTTCTCTACTCATCATCTGGACCACAAACAACCCTTCACCCTTGCCAGAAACAACCTGAATCACCATTGCCATGTTCAACTGAGCTTGAGCAGAAGTTACTCAAACTCTTCATCCAGCCAACATAAACTCTTCCTAAGCATTCAAGGATCATCAGGAGGCCAAGTAGAGTGGATTTCACCAAGAGAGGAGGTCAGAAAGTAGCTGAGTTGAAAGCTGCGAATCTCAGGTAGCTCAAGAAATATTTTTCCAGAAATCATTTTTTAAGTTCCTAATCTGTTCTATATGTCTTCCTGATCATGAATGTGCCTTTAGTTTTGAAAATGGTGGAGAGTTGAGAGTTTATCATGCTTCTGAAACTTTTTGCCCTAGAAATAGATTGATTCGATTCAGCCATTTTATGCTTGATAAATTTGTTTTGATTTAGGGTTTTGATTCGTGAGTGAGTGGGAATCATTTCTGTGTTTTTAGATTTCGTTTTAGATGCGTTTTGAAGGAGTTTGAGGTTTGGGGTGAACGGAGAAGATGACCGGAACACTGTTCCGGTCATCTGAAAGTAATTAACGGTGGGATTAGGGCATAAGCATTGATTAGCTGAGTTTGAATGCTGGCCGTGGGATTTGGCGCCAGGTCAATGCGCGCGTGTTTTTGTTTGAATCCAGGCCATCAGATCTGTTGACTTCTCATTAATTCATTTAAAATTCATTTATTTTCATTTTTCTTTTCATTTGTTTTGCATTATTTATTTAAAATAGCAAAAATGCTTTAAAAATTATGAAACTTTTTGTCAAGAGTTTCACTAATTTTTAAAACCCAAAAATATTTTTAGTTTTATTTTTATCACTAAAAAAGTATTTTTAAATATTTAAAAGATTATTTTTAATTGATTAATGAGAATTAATTAATTAAAAATACTTTTAGGTATTTAAAAATTACAAAAAAATTCATGAAATGTTCTAAGACATTTAGAAACATTGTCCAACCTTCAAACCAAATTTCTTTTTTGATCTTGATGCATTTTAAGGATTTTTCATTGAATTAAATCATTTTTTATGCATTATTTTGATCATGGATTCAAAAATTCATTTCTGCCTATTGGTGAAGGTTGTGACATTGATTCTTTTTGCTTTGTCTTGTGTTTAGCATGTATTTTCAAGGATAAAAAGGCCATGAATTGTTCTTGCATTTTCAAATTGATTGGCATTTGTTTTGTTAAGAACCCTAAAAAACCCTAATAACTTAGAAAATTCATAACTTGAGTTTGGTTGAGAGTTGAGAGCTCCCCTTTGGGCAGTGGTTCATCATAGGTCTAGGGTTTCTTTGGGTGCCTTTTCTCATTTTTTATCATGAGGTTTGCTTCTGTTTTTGGTTTGTGTTTGATGTTTGATCCATGAACCCTAATTTGGGCTTTCTCTTGCATCCTTCTTGCATTCTCTCGCATAACATGACTTGTCATTGCATTTTGTGCATTCTTATGATTCATTTGACATCTTAAGACATGTATAAAGCATCTTTGATCATTGCATTACATATTTGCCATGTCATTTGTCTTGTATGATTCATAACTTTTCATGCTTGTTCATGCTCCTTAGCTTGCATCATTTGCATTCATGATCTTGTATGAACATCCCCATTGTCTTGCCTCATGTTTGCAGCACTTCATAACATCATAATCATCATCAACATGCTTCTGGTCTTGCTTTGCATCATATCATTTCATCTCATCTTGCATTGCATTGCATTTCTTTCTAACTTTGCAGGTGGTAAGTAACTTGAGAAGTGGATTTGCCTTCACTTCTCATGCCTTTTCTTCTCATCTCTCTTGCACCCATTGCTGCATTCTTATTTGTGTTTGAGTTTGAGCTTGCTCATTCTTCTTCCCCCCACTTTCTTTCTTCAAGTGACTTGACTTCTTGAATGAAGCAAGTCACTTTGCTTCTCTTGATCCTGTTCATCTGCTTCCTGGTGGCTCCTTTGAAGATTGTTCTTGCAAACCTCACAAACCTTAGGACCAACCAAGCATGACAATGAATTAGGGTTTTGATTAGTCTCCCCCCATAGTTTTACCTTTGTGTCTCTCTTTGAGTCCTCTCTTCTCATCTCATAATCAGGGACTAAACCCTAAAGGCTTTAAGACTTTGTGATTAAGCTTATGCCTGCATCCTTCTCTTAGGATGGAGTGTATAACTTTAATCCTAAGTCTTGAACCCTTAAGGTGTTTAAATCTCTTAATCAATTCACTTAATAAGTATCAAGACATCACACTTGTAACTTGGGCCTTGCATTAGGGTTCTAATTCTTCCTTAAGTGGTTAAGAAGGACTAACCCTAGTGTTAATGGACAAGTCCCTCTCAAGTTGTCTTACAAATCATAAAAAACACTTCTTCATCATATCATTAAATAAAATCCACTTAATAAAGGCTTGTTTTGTCATGGGTTTAATCCCTAATCATGGATTAAGTTGAGGAGTCTTCCTCAGCTTAAACATTCTCATCTATTATCCTTCTTTTAGGATGGTGTAATGAGTCTGTTTAATCCTTGATTATGGCTTAACCTCATTACTCAACACTAAACAAAATCACAAAAACATCTAAATAATCGCAAGTAGGTTAATGATCTTAATCCTACACCAAAGGTGATTAAGTGTGAGAATCTGACTTCACACTTAAGGTAATTCTCATTACCCCTAATCAGAGGGAAGATGTGATGAGTTTACTAAATCCTTTGGTTTAGACTTAAGCTCATTATCCTATGACAAACTTCCAAAAGCAATAAAAGACTGAAAACTCAAAAACAAACAATAATCGTCTCCTTCGGGATTCTTTTCTCATCACCCTCACTCACAAACGAGAACTCGCTTCTTCCGTCTAATGCAAGACAGTAAGCACCTGAGCCAGACAGGTCATACACTTGAGCATAGACAAGCAAGCAGTTCACAAGTCAATTCATCTTTCAGTCTCTTTGGGTCGAACTACGGTGTTCTGACTTCCTCATTGCACGAGAGGATACGTAGGCATAACTTAACAGTTATCGAACAAAAGTCTCTGTCCATTCCCCCTCTTTCTAGCTTTATTCTTTAAGCCTCATGATCTTGAGCATCTCACTCTTTTCCTTGCACTGACACTCTTTCATCTCACTTCACTTCTTTACACTGACACCTGTACATCTCTTTCCAGCTATTCTATACACAGATTGCACTGACACTACCCCTTTAAAACACAAATCTTTTAAGCGTGGATCCCGTCGAGTACGACGGACAATCTGGGTGCTAATACCTTCCCAGGTTGTAACCAACCCCCTTTCTCAGTCTCTCTGGTTCGCAAACCGTCTTGCCCATATCTTTCTAGGTCTATGCAGCATTGCCTTTCCTCCGGGATAAAAATGCCTAGCTGGCGACTCTATTCATCTCCAGTGAGTTCACGGCTGTGTGTTCTCATTGTTCCCTTCGCCGACCGTTCGCGTCTGTACCTTCATCTGATCATTTTTCATTTGTCGGGAGCGACAGCTTGGCGACTCTACTGGGGATATCCTTATACTGCAACCAGGGCTTTTGGTTCTTTTTGTGGGTTCCTCCTAGCGCTTGATTGATTTATGTTTATTGGGGTGTTATGTGTTTGTATGTGCTTGTATTTATTTTGTTTATTGATTTATGTACAGTTGATTTATTGCTTTCTTTATAGCTTTATATTTTTCATACTGTCATACTGTGCTGGCTGGATCTGGTTTTTCTTTGGTGGGTGGGTGTTCCATTGAGAGTTAAGGTCCTATACCTGGGACCTGAGTGACACCTAGGCTAGAGTGAATCATATTCTTTCCCATTCCATTTCGGTCTGGTGCGGGAATATGAAACACGGTTCAGATATGGGTTTCTTCTTGAGAACTCTGTGTTGCAGATTTCCTGCAATGCTAGGGCTATCTGGGAAGCCTGCTAAGTCTGGATGACCTTTTAGTATTGACCTTCAGAAACTGAGGTGAATTAGAGGAGGAATTGTTATGGTTATTGTAAACACTGTACCTCCGGGTTAGAAGTGTTTACACTTCTCATAACTGATCCAAGTCTGAGGATCCTTGTTCTAGATCACCACCTGTGAGGGGGTTGGGCTGTTTACAGGTTTGCAGGTACCTTGACCTCAGAATACCCTGTTACTTTGACTTTGTTAAGAATGCTCCATGTTGGATAGTTCTTGTGATTCTAAACCCTGGACATGTGGCTCTTTATTTGAGTCCCCTACCCTGGTTACTGGATTTATAGACCTCCATCTGGAATTCTTGAACACACATGGATCTATACCAAGGCAGTTAATCAGATCCAGCTCAGTCACAAACCCTTGCATTTCATTTGCATACATACTCATTGCATAATATTAACATGTGCTTATTTGTGTTTCAGGGTATCCATTTTCATCTGGTTTTGGTTTTGACCCCATTTGCAGTATTGACCTATCTCCACCAGCACTTGCTTCAGCCTATCAGCCATATACTTCAGTTACTTGCACTAGCCAGCCAGTGGCCCACTCCTCAGCATCTTCATCAGCACTTACTCTACTCAGTCTTCAGCATCATGGCTCCAAAGAAAAGCAACATCACCTATCATTTCTTCCAACCAGACTTATCAGACATCAGGAGGATCCAAACCCTGATCACTCCAGATCACATACCCTTGTTCAGGGAGAGCTATGGAGATATACTGGACATGGTTATGGATCTGGACCCTTCACAGAGGAGCCTCATCCACACCTGCATTCAGTTCTATGATCCCCCATTGAGATGTTTCACCTTTCAAGACTTTCAGTTGGGTCCTCTTTTGGAAGAATACTCATCTTTGGTTGGTTTGCCCATCAAGAGGGAAATCCCTTTCAACCCTGAAATGGTCTTTCCCAGCAATGGAGAGATAGCAAAAGCTTTGCACCTGGAGCCTGTTTTGATTGAACAGCATATGACCTCCAAAGCTGGAATCCCTGGTTTTCATCTTGACTTCCTGATTTCTCAAGCTAGTCTGAAGGCCTCCCTGGGGGAGTGGAAAGCTGTTTGTGCTCTATTGGCCTTGAGTGTATATGGAATTGTGTTGTTTGCAGATGAGCCCCGTTTCATTAGCAAGAATGCAATCCACTTGTTCATCCTGAAGAACCCAGTGCCAACTTTACTGGGTGATCTCTATTACTCAGTCCATCAGAGGGATGAGAAGCAGAGGGGAAGGTTAGTGAGGATTTGTGCTCCATTATTCCATGCTTGGCTTCTCAGGCATCTACCCAGGACAGATGCATTTCTAAATCCTCATCAGCAAAGCAACTGGGCTAAGAGACTCACTACTCTCACTTCAGCAGACATCAGATGGTGTACTCAGAGCACCAAAGGCAGAGATATGATCACCAGCTGTGGGCACTTTCCCAATGTGCCTTTGATAGGAGTTAAGGGAAGTATCAACTACAACCCTCTGCTGTTCAGGAGACAATTGGGCTATGCACTGGTCCACACTCCTAGGGTACAGGATTTGGTTGAGACCCTCTACTGTGAGAACAAGATTAGTTTGACTGCTGTTAGGCAGGCTGCTTGGGCCTGGGATCATGTCCAAACCAAGGGAATCACCATTCTGGGGAAGTGTAATAATGTGGCATCAGTCCAATATTATGAGTGGTCCCATGCTAGGGCCCAATTCTCTGGAATGCCCTTTACCATAGAAGATATGCCTGAGTCATCTTCAGCACCACCCCCTGCCACTATCAGTTTGGAGGAGTTTGAGAGCTTAAAAGAAAGAAATGAGAAGTTAACTCAGGCTTTACAGAAGACCCTCCGGGATAGGAGTGAAGGTGTGAGGGAAGTTGAAAGACTGGAGAAGTTGAGGGTAGAACACTTGACTAAGATTGAGAAGTCTGGAGATTATATCAACAAGTCTAAAGCTGGTGAGCAGATTCTGAAGAATGCTTGTAAAGAAGCCCAGTTCCAAAGAGCAAGAACAGACTTGTATTTGAAAGAGAGTCAGGCCAGGTGGGTCCGGATCACTGAGGCCCGTACTCTAGAAGACAAGAGAGCTCAAGACAAGATGGAGCAGATGGAAAAAGCCCTGGCAGCAGCCCAGGAGGAGATATCAGAGCTGAAAATCAAAGCAGGATTGAAGAGGTCTAAAGATCAAGTCAGAACAAGAGGTTGACTGCAGCTGTTGCAACAAGGAACCTTCTCATCAGAAGTCTCACGGAGCATCCGGCTGATCCTGTGACCGAAGCCCTTCTCAAGGAAGTTCGTGAGGATGAGTTTGGCCTTGGAGTTTGATCATTTGCTTGTTGTTGTTCCTTTTCCGTGTACTTTTGCTTTATGTGATGTATTTTGACCCCTTTGAGGGCTTGTGTTGTAAAATGAACAAATTGTATTATTTCACTTTTGTAATATATTTGTGTTAGTTTCCATCTGGGTTACTTCAAAAGCAACTTCAACAGCATCATCTTCAAGGGTCTGGAAGGGTCAAAACCGAAGGCCAAACCGGATACCTTGAGAGCAAATAAACATAATTGCATTGCATACTAACCCTCTGTTTTGTTTTGTAGGTTTTTGTTTTGTTGTTGCTAACCTCTGTTGTGATACTCAGGAATTATTGCTCGCCGCCGGGTATTTCCTCTCAACAGGCCACACAGGTATCCAACTAGAAACAACCTTCCGGGAATTCAGATGGATCAGATGCAGCAAGACCTTACAGAGGTCAGAAACCAGATGGCAAACGAAAGGTTAGAGATGAGAACGCAGATGACGCAGTTCATGGAAGTTATGAACAACATGGCTCAGAGCCAGGAGAGACTGAGGGCCATGGTGGAGAGGCAAAATCAAGAGGAGCCTCATGTAGGAACTGCAGGCACCAGTAATAATGAAAGGGTGCAACCACATGTTACCCCCCCTGTGTTTGGCCCACATCTCCATCCAGAGGCTAACATCCCAGTCAACATTCAAGGGACAGCCACTGCAGCCAGAGTACTTCAAGAAGATCCTCAGGAGGACCAGTATACAGTAATGGGTGCCGGAGAGGAAACTTATGATAGACGGTTGGAAGAGATAGCTGAGAAGTTGAGATCACTGGAATCTCAAAACTCTTTGGGGTTTGACGTCATGGACATGGGTTTGGTAGAAGGGGTCAGGATTCCCCACAAGTTCAAGCCTCCTTGTTTCGAAAAGTATAATGGGACTTCATGCCCCCGGACTCATTTGCAATCATTTCTGGGAAGGCTGAAGGCCTATACAATGGATGAGAAACTTTGGATGTTTTACTTCGAAGATAGCTTGACTGGAGCTTTAAGGGAGTGGTATTCCCATCTGACAAGAGCAACAATTAGATGCTGGAAGGACCTGGCAGAGGCCTTCATCAGACAGTATCAGTATAATCTAGATATGGCACCCAACAGGACCCTCCTAATGGGAATGTCACAGTCTTCGAGGGAGAGCTTCAGAGAATATGCTCAAAGGTGGAGGCAACTGGCTGCTGCCGTTCAACCACCAATGTCTGAGAGAGAAATGGCAGACATGTTTATGAACACTCTTCAGGGAACGTATATTGACAGGTTGGCTGCTTTCTCTTCCACCAGCTTCGCAGATGTTGTCATAGCTGGGGAGAGAATTGAAAGCCTGTTAAAAATGGGAAAGATCTCAGACAACGGTGCAAGCTCGTCCAGTAGTACAAGAAAGCCTTTTGCAGGCCCGAGAAGAACTGGCGAGACCAATGCCATCCACACCAACAAGGGTAGGCCCCAATATGTTCAAAGGTCAATAGCAGCAGTCACTATCCCTGCTCCAGCTCATCCTTAGCCAGTCTATCAACCTCCTCAACAAAACTTCCAACAACAACCTCAGTATCAGCAGAATCAGTATCCTCCAAGGAACTACAACAACAATAACACCAACAACAATCAGCAAAGGCCATTCCAACAGAGGCCATCCCAAGCTAACAGAGTGATCGACCCGATCCCAATGCCGTATGCTGCCTTGCTGCCACAACTTCTGAAACTCAACCTGGTTGAGCTAAGAACGTTGGCACCTCCGGATCCCAACAGTCTACCAAGGAACTATGACTCCAATGCTAGGTGTGCTTTTCATTCAAACGCACCTGGTCACAGTACAGAAAAATGCAGAGCTCTGCATATGAAGGTACAAGACTTGGTAGACTCCAAGGCTCTGAATTTTGCACCTCCGCCCAATGTCAATAAAAACCCAATGCCAAACCATGGTGGTCCTCGAATTAATGCTATTGAAGAAGACCAACCGTCTTATTTGATAACTAGTGTGGATCAGATCAGGACACCATTGGTGGAAATCAAAGCTCAACTCCGTGAGAACCAAATATTTCCGGGGTGTGAACTAGGGTGTCCCTATTGCAATATTTCATGGAATGGGTGCGAGGACCTGAGGAATGGCATTGACAGCCTTATTCAGAGTGGCCTGCTACAGATCACTACATCATTCCCGACAAATCCGGCAACTTCATCAGCAACGGTTTCAGATCCTCCTACAAATGCAGCAACTATTGTTCCCGACAATTCATCAGCACCATCAACAAGTACTTCACCTGTCCTCCCAAATGATCAGCTTTCAACAGTTTCTCCTGCTACAACTTCAGCTTCATTCCATTACGACTCTCCATCAGCAACAACAACAGTCCTTCCAACAGTACCTCCTACAACACCAGCAATCAATCATGAAGATGTCTCCACTGTTACCATATTCTACGATCCTGAAAATAATTCCGCTTACCATTCAGAAGGTGCAGCTCCCGCCAGAGCACCAGTTAAAATCTTTTATGATCCACAAACAATAACAGTCCCTTCAACGGCAGCAATCAGTCCAGTCACTGTCACGATGCCTGGACCAGTACCATATGAAAGCAATAGGGCCATCCCTTGGCACTATGGCTCTGACATATACTGCGAAGGAAAAAGAATCACTCTTGAAACATCAACACCTGCACCACAAGTAGATAATGTGGGGGGAGGCGGAGGCTTCACTCGAAGCGGACGTCTCTTCGCCTCACAAGTTCAAAAACCTACTGCCGAAGCAGAAGCTGCTGCCAAGGCAAAAGGAAAAGGCCCGGTGCAGGAAGATCCAGCTGCCAAAGAAGCCCTGAAGACTCCATTTGATCAGGAAGTTGATGAGTTCATGCGGATCATCAAAAAGAGTGATTATAAAATTGTGGATCAACTTCACCAGACGCCATCCAAAATCTCCATCCTCTCACTGCTTATGTGCTCCGAAGCCCATCGGAATGCACTACTTAAAGTCCTGCACGCAGCTTACGTGCCTGAGGAGATTACTGTCAACCAATTGGAAACCGTGGTTGGTAATGTTACTGCTAGCAATGGGTTAGGGTTTACCAATTCTGACTTGACAACGGATGGTCGCAATCACAACAAAGCCTTGCACATAACCATGGAATGCAAAGGAGCTGTCCTTTCTCATGTGCTGGTGGACACAGGTTCTTCCCTGAATGTCTTACCAAAGAAGGCTCTGGTGAAGCTTGAATATGATGGATTGGCATTGAGACCCAGCAACCTGGTAGTAAGAGCCTTTGATGGTTCTAAGAGATCGGTGCTGGGAGAGATTGAGCTGCCTGTGACAATTGGCCCACAGACTTTTAAAACTATCTTTTATGTGATGGACATTCAGCCCGCCTACAGCTGTTTGTTGGGTAGACCCTGGATTCACGCCGCCGGCGCAATAACGTCTACCCTTCACCAAAAGTTAAAATTTGAGTGGGAAGGTCAAGTTGTCACAATCTGTGGGGAAGAGGACATTTTTGTTAGCCATCTGGCTACTTATAAATACATTGAGATGGATGGGGAGATCCATGAGACAATGAGCCAAGGTTTTGAAGCCTTGAATGTCAATGAAGCATCTGCTGTGTCAGGGATCTCCATGTCATCTTACCAACAAGCCCGGAAGGTTGTTGAAGGAGGAACTGCCCTAGGCTGGGGCAAGGTCTTAGCTGTGGAGGAGAAGAAGGACAAATTTGGGTTGGGTTACAGACCAACTCAACATCAAGCAAAGGCTGTTGCAGAGCCTGGTTTTGTCAGTGGGGGGATGCTTACCCCCGATGCTATCAACTGTCTGGAAGACGAGCTGGAAGAGGAGCGCAATCTGGAGAATTGGATTCGTCCGAAGATCCCGGGGAGCAGTGTCTCGAACTGGTCTTCCCAGGAAATTATAAGAGTTACTCATGCAGAGTAATTATTATTTCCTGTATTTTTTATAGCATGCATCCAAGTCTTGCATCTTGCCCAAGATGACAAGACTCATTTTGTAACCAGGGCCATCTGTACTTTTGTGCAAACAAGATTAAATTAATGAAATATCAGACATCTTTTTGCAAACGAGTCTTTTTCTTTTCTGCTCACTGTTTTTCCATTTTTCTTTTTGTACAAAAATAAATGGCGGTGTTTTCAAAATGATAACTTCATTTTACTCTTTCCTAAAGCAAGATTAAAATCAATCACTAAAATGAACAAACTTAACCCTTGCAGAGAGTGCCTTCCAGACTGCACCGACAACAGCACGACTATGACATCGTATGACTTTGACAATCCAATCAATCAAGCTGATGAAGGGGTAGATGAAGAGTATGGGCTTCCTGAAGAGCTAGCCAGGTTGTTGAGGCAAGAGGAAAAGGTCATTACTCCTCACCAGGAGGAGATTGAAGTGATCAATCTTGGTACGGAAGAAAATGTGAAAGAAGTTAAAATCGGGGCCTGCCTGCAAGACTCAGTGAAGAGACAACTGATAGATCTGCTTCAAGAGTATGTTGATGTGTTTGCTTGGTCGTATCAAGACATGCCAGGGTTGGATACCGACATTGTTGTGCACAAGCTGCCTCTGAGGGAAGAATGCCCGCCAGTTAAACAGAAGTTGCGCCGAACTCGCCCAGACATGGCTATGAAAATCAAGGAAGAGGTACAAAAGCAATGGGACGCCGGGTTCCTTGCTGTGACTAGCTATCCGCCGTGGGTTGCTAACATAGTACCTGTGCCTAAGAAAGACGGCAAAGTAAGAATGTGTGTTGACTACCGGGATCTGAACAGAGCCAGCCCGAAGGATGACTTCCCATTACCTCACATTGACGTATTGGTGGATAACACGGCTCAGTTCTCGGTATTCTCCTTCATGGATGGATTTTCAGGATATAATCAGATCAAGATGTCACCTGAAGACATGGAGAAGACAACATTCATTACACCTTGGGGCACGTTCTGTTACAAAGTGATGCCATTCGGACTGAAGAATGCTGGTGCCACATATCAACGGGCTATGGTGACATTATTCCATGATATGATCCACAAAGAAATCGAGTGTTATGTGGATGATATGATCGCCAAGTCCCTTACAGAGGAAGATCACCTGGTAAATCTGCTGAAGTTGTTCAAGCGTCTGAGGAAAAACCAATTAAAGCTGAACCCCAACAAATGCACATTCGGGGTGCGATCCGGTAAGCTGCTGGGCTTTATTGTAAGCGAGAAAGGGATTGAAATTGACCCTGATAAAGTCAAAGCCATTCAAGAGATGCCTGCACCGAAAACTGAGAAAGAAGTTCGAGGGTTCTTAGGTCGATTGAACTACATTTCAAGGTTCATATCTCACCTTACAGCAACCTGTGAACCCTTGTTCAAATTGTTGAGAAAAGAACAAACGGTCAGGTGGAACGAAGACTGCCAAAGGGCTTTTGACAAGATCAAGGAATATCTGCAAGAACCTCCAATCCTTATGCCTCCAGTTGAAGGAAGACCTCTGATAATGTACTTGACAGTATTAGAAGAGTCGATGGGGTGTGTGCTGGGCCAGCATGACGAGTCTGGTCGAAAAGAGTATGCAATATACTACCTAAGCAAAAAGTTTACCGACTGTGAACAGCGTTATTCACTGCTCGAGAAAACTTGCTGTGCTTTAGCGTGGGCTGCTCGCCGACTGAGACAGTATATGTTGACCCACACTACCTTATTAATCTCAAAAATGAATCCAGTCAAGTACATTTTCGAGAAGCCAGCTCTTACCGGACGGGTTGCGAGATGGCAGATGATTCTCACAGAATACGACATACAGTACACCTCTCAGAAAGCCATCAAGGGCAGTGTACTATCTGAATATCTTGCTGAGCAACCTATTGATGACTACCAGCCTATGAGGTTTGACTTCCCTGATGAAGACATCATGTTCATTAAAGCAAAAGATCATGAAGAGCCTGTTCATACTGAAGGGCCCGACCCGGAAGGAGAATGGACTATGATGTTTGATGGGGCTGTTAACATGAATGGCCGTGGTGTTGGTGCAGTACTCATTACACCTAAAGGAGTCCACATGCCTTTCTCGGCAAAACTCACTTTCAACTGCACTAACAACGAAGCTGAATACGAAGCTTGCATTATGGGTCTTGAGGAAGCCATTGACCTCAGGATCAAGACATTGACCGTATTCGGAGATTCAGCTTTGGTAGTCAATCAAACCAACGGGAAATGGTACACCCTCCAAGATCATCTGATACCTTACAGGGATTATACAAGAAGGTTAATGACTTTCTTCACAACAGTCAAGCTTGAGTATATCCCTCGAGACGAGAATCAGTTTGCAGATGCTCTTGCTACCATTTCATCCATGATCAAAGTTCAAGCTGCTAACTTTGTACCCCAGATTCCAGTGTCAAGACTTGATAGACCAGCATATGTATTTGCAGCGGATGTTGTAAAAGATGATAAGCCTTGGTTCCATGACATTAAGTGCTTCTTGGAGGATCAGACATACCCACCTGGGGCATCTTCCAGTGATAAAAAGACTTTGAGAAGGCTTGCTGGTAGTTTCTTTCTGAACACTGATGGGTCTTTATACAAGAGGAACTTTGACATGGTACTCCTCAGATGTGTTGACAAGACGGAAGCAGATTTGCTGATGCATGAAGTGCACGAAGGATCTTTTGGTACCCATGCTGGGGGACATGCAATGGCTAAGAAGTTGTTAAGATCAGGCTATTATTGGATCACAATGGATGCAGACTGTTGTGCCTACGCCAGAAAATGCCACAAATGCCAGATCTACGCAGATAAAGTGCATGTGCCTCCCAATCCTTTGAACATAATGTCTTCACCCTGGCCCTTTGCCATGTGGGGCATTGATATGATTGGCAAGATTGAGCCAACTGCTTCAAATGGTCACAGATTTATCCTGGTCGCCATTGATTATTTCACCAAGTGGGTGGAAGCAGCCTCATATGCAAACGTCACAAGGCAAGTGGTAGCCAGATTTCTGAAGAGAGATATCATCTGTCGGTATGGAGTGCCCGAGCGAATCATTACTGATAATGGTTCCAACTTAAACAACAAAATGATGGCAGAACTGTGCCGGGACTTCAAGATCCAACATCACAATTCTTCTCCTTACAGGCCAAAGATGAACGGCGCTGTTGAGGCAGCAAATAAGAATATCAAGAAGATTGTGCAGAAGATGGTAATCACATACAAAGACTGGCACGAAATGCTACCATTTGCTTTGCATGGGTACCGCACATCAATCAGAACATCCACTGGGGCAACACCATATCAGCTTGTGTATGGTATGGAAGCAGTCCTACCTGTTGAAGTTGAACTACCCTCGTTACGGGTATTAATGGATGTTAAACTGAGTGAAGCAGAATGGGTTCGGTCCCGATTCGAACAATTGAGTCTGATCGAAGAGAAAAGATTGGCTGCAATCTGCCATGGGCAGTTATATCAGAAGAGAATGAAGAAGGCCTTCGATCAGAAAGTCAGGCACCGAGAGTACCAAGTGGGAGATCTTGTGCTGAAAAGAATCCTCCCTCCTCATACAGACCACAGGGGCAAATGGACTCCAAATTATGAAGGACCATTCGTTGTTAAGAAAGTTTTCTCTGGTGGAGCACTGATGCTCAGCACCATGGATGGTGAAGATTTCCCGTCCCCTGTGAATTCAGATGCAGTTAAAAAATACTTCGCATAAAATGACCCGCTGGACATAAAAACAGAATGTAAGTCCAGGAAAAAATAGGGCATCCCGGCGAGTCAAAAACAGAATAAAAGACTCGGGCAAAAGAAAGGGAAAATGAATAAAAAATGTACACCCGCTGAGTTGAAAAGCCGCATTGGACAGCTCAGGCAAAAATGGGTATCCCGATGGATTGAAAACCCGAAAGGGCGATCCGTGCAAAATAAGGGAATAAGCGAACAACTGCATTTTGAATTCGTCTGTATCACCTACAACTTGGTAAGCTTCCAAAGGATCAAGCTTCAATCAGAATCAACTCTCTCCAGAAAGCAAGACGAGAAGAACGTCATTGTCATACGAGTCATAGCAGAAGAGGAAGCTCCTCAAAGCGTCGTCAACACCGCCAGCACTTTATTTCTCAATTTGTAACAATCTCCTCATTTCAGGAGATATGTTTCTTTGACTGTATCTTTGCCAATTCAGGGCACATGAATTAATAAAATCAGATTTTTCAGTCATGTTTCGTTTTCACATTTATGTTTTGCAAAGAGTTGTCTGATATCTCTAAAATACAATTGCATAAGTACAGATGCCTTTCTCTAAGAATAAAAACACATGCTTACAGGGAATATACTTACTCTCGAAAGTACTTATCTCCTATGACGGAATCCAGAAAGGGATACCTCGGGACCTTTTGTACGTTCCATTATCTTTGCAGGATTGCAGGTATCCAGAACGCAACCTGGGGCATGCAGGTTACGTCTCAGCAAGTAGGCGAATCATTATCAACTCGGTCTATCTTCCACATGGCGCTAGAAGGTGCCCATTTCCCCAGCGGAGCTGCCAAATCAGCATACATTCAATCTCAGCATCCGAAATGCTCTATCCCCAGCTGAGTAGCTCCCCATTGCCTTCCCCAGCAAAGTTGCCTCTTGTTGCTCTCCCCAGCTGAGTTGCCTCTCGCAATTCCCCAGCCGAGTTGCCATTTCATCCTCAGCTGAGTACAGGAGTCAGGAAATCATCTCCCCACAGAGTTTCAGCCTCTGTCCAGAAGAGCAACGCACGGAGAAGTCACAACAGAGTACATAAAGCTTCTACAAACCCCAGCTGGGTCCCGTATTATCAAGGTTATGTCAACCAGTGACATATATCCCCGAGCAGATACATCATTGGATCTTCCAGTGATCTCACACCCAGCTGGGATGTCCATTTCAAGCAGATCAACCAGAGATCTTCGCAGCAATGGGATCCGAATCCCGGATCTGTGCCCCTTTGCATAATCATAGCATTCGCATCATATTCACCCCCAGAGCGTAGCATTCCGTCTAATACGGAGCATTACGGCAAAAATCAAATGCATAGCATAATCATAAGTCATGTTGTGAATTGAACGCTTGTGACTAGTAACCATTCATCAGAATACAGATTACTTTCCCCGGAATCCCCATCAGAGTCCCAGCAAAAGCAGTTGCCCCACAATCGCAAACACCCGTATATACACCTTTTGGCACCCGTCCGTGTCATCTTTCCCCAGTAAAGTCGCCTGAACACCCTTTACAAACAAATCACCCTCATTACAGATACGTCCTGACACCCGTCCGTGTCATGTCCCAGCAGAAAGCCAAAGACACCCTCTTTGCACTCACATATACCTATATATACATTTTCTTGACACCCGTCCGTGTCATATCCCCAGCGCAGTCGCTTACACCTTTATCACCCATACACTGGTTAATATTATACTCTTCTCTCTTGACACTCGTCCGTGTCACTCTCACCAGCAGTTAAAACACTCATCTATACAATATAATACTCACTACTCATGGTACACTTATACAGATACTCGTCCGTCATCACTCATATCCCCACAGATCCGACAGTAGTCCTTGTTCTTTGTTAACCAGTTGGTACTCGTCCGTACCATCATCCCAGAACATTGCGTCTAGTGTTTGTTTCCACAGATACTCGTCCGTATCATAGTCTTAGGGATGCTCGTCCGCGTCTTTAATCCATACACTGTGTCAAACACTTATGTCTTCTTGAATATAGATACTCGTCCGTGTCTATTATTCCCCAGAAGAGTCCTTTCAGATGCAACACTCGTCCGTGTTTTTTGTTAACCAGTTGATACTCGTCCGTATCATCATCTCTGAACATGTGTCAGTTTGTTTCTACATGATACTCGTCCGTATCATAGTCTTAAGGATGCTCGTCCGCATCTTTAATCTATACACAATACCAAACACTTATACCTTTTGTTTCTTGGATGTAAACGCTCGTCCGTGTTTACTATATCCCCAGTGATCACCAACAATTTTCTTTTCTTATCTGACACTCGTCCTGTGTTATGATACCTTTGAGAGCAGCCGTACCCTGCTGAGTGGTCGTCCTCCACTTCTTGATGGTCGTCCTCCATCATGCTCATCCGATGGCCGTCCCCATCGTTGATTTTAGCAGCCGTCCCCTGCTAGGTGGTCGTCCTCCACCCTCTTGATGATCGTCCTTCATCAACTTTATCCAATGGCCGTCCCCATTGTTGATTTTGGTTATCTAACACTCGTCCTGTGTTACGACAAACCTCGAGAGCAGCCGTACCCTGCTGAGTGGTCGTCCTCCACTTCTTGATGGTCGTCCCCCATCATGCTCGTCCGATGGCCGTCCCCATCGTTGACCTTTTATCCGATGGCCGTCCCCATCGTTGATATTTTCGGCAGCCGTACCCTGCCAGGTGGTCGTCCTCCACCTTTGATGGCCATCCCCATCATTTTTCTTTTACCCCCAACAGAGCAGCCGTCCCCTGCTAGGTGATCGTCCTTCACCTTTGATGGCTGTACCCCATCATCTGTTTATTTCATTCATTCTTTAACCCGATGGCCGTCCCCGTCGTGGTCCCTTTTCCTTTTTAACCCGATGGCCGTCCCCATCGTTGGTTACTTTACCTTCATGAACTTGATGGCCGTCCCCGTCATGTTTCATTGATCCCCAGAAAGTTTTGCAGCTTTATCGTGATGGCCGTCCCCATCATGATTCTATTTTCCCCAGCTAGTCGGCCGTCCCCGTCTTAGCTTTACTTGTTTTTCCCCAGCTAGTCGTCCGTCCCCGTCTTAGCTCTACTTTTTATCCCCAGCATGTCGGTCGTCCCCGTCATTGCTCTTTACCCAGCAGTCGTCCTCTGCTCGACGGTCGTCCTCCGTCGCCCACACTTTACAATATACTTTATTTTCCTTTACAATCTATATCCCTTTTCTTCTTCATTCTGTGAGTGCAAATTTTGGACTGTCTTTGGTATTCAACCACAAGTTATCTTGTTTGCCTGTTAAGCCGTCGCTTACATCCTGCACAGCTAACTCATGTTTGAATAGGGGCAGCTGTAAACACCCCAAATTTGCCCTCACCCATTCACACCATGGCTTGTGATCATTCTCATATGCATAAACACAATTATATCATCTATCATCTCATTTTTTGATTCACTGCATAGCTTTCAAGGCATCTGCACCTAGGGTTTGTGATCTGAGCAATCCCAAAGCCTCTTGAGCCACTCCAAAGGCAACCAATCAACTCAAAGGGGTCCATGTGTGTTCTTATATCATATTTCATCTCCTCAAAGTCAAAAATGCAGAGGAATCACAAGAACTAGGGTTTGAGTGGATGCAGGGCCAGCTTGAACTACACAGTTGACTGAAAATTAGGGTTTTGGTTTCAGAGGCCATAACTCCAAATTTTTTGGTCATTCTTGTTTCCATTGGTCTCTATATGGTATAGGGAGTATGCATATCAATTTTCATGAAGAAATTCCATGGGGAAGACATCTGATTAAGGGTTGACTTTTCAGACAAGTCAGTGCAAAATCAGGGCATCTGAGGCCCCCAATGACCCAACCAATGGGTGATCTTCATCATTTTGAGTGTATATGATCTTTATTTGATCATGGAAGAAGGTGGAAGTTCATAAAAATCAAGAATTTAGGGTTTTTGCAAATGTTGACTTTTTGGGCATAGTTGACTTTTCAAGAATGCATCATTTTATGTCATTTTTCAAGCCATGATTCCTGATCCAAAAATGCTTCAAATGGAAAAACTTTGGTCATGAAAGTTGTAGATCTCATCTTTCCCTTTTCAAAAAGTACAAGAACATGATCTAATTCATCTTGGATCAAAAGTTATGGTTTGTTGAAGTTGGCAAAAATCACTAAAATTCAAGTTATGCACCAAATGGAAATTTTGCAAAAACCTTGAACCAATGCATCATGTGACCTCTAATCCATTTCAAACCATTACATAAACATTCTATGAGCCTAAAAAATCAGAATTGGACCAAGTTTCCCCATGGTTTGGTTTGTGTAACAAGGATTCCTCACATGTGAACCAAAGTACAACAACTTGCAAAACCACTCATCATGCTTCCTACAACTTGTGACCTTGGATGCTGACCTTGCTGGCTCACTCACCATCCCATGCTGCGCAGCCCCTAGGCTTTGTACCAAGCTAGCACTTCACCATACCTCTCTTACACATTATTTGACTTTTTGCAAAAGTTGCCTTACCAATCAATAAAGCACATGTCTTGTCAACTGACCAATGAGAGAGAGTTATGTGGACAATTTGCTGGCCATAACACACTTCAAGCAAGGCTGAAGCTCGGACATTCATCCCATTCACAAAAACTCACCATCTTGCAAACTTCTTCGAATCTCTCTGTCCAGACTTCAAACATCCAAACCATTTTCACCAATCATCTCACCATGTCTCATTGAGTCAAAAGCAACCAAGAACCAAGCCTGAAACAAGCCATAACACCACTTCACCATTTTCACTCCAACTTGCAGTTTCATTAGAAACTCTCTCCACAGCTCACAAACACCCAAACAAACTCCATAAACCTTCTCTACTCATCATCTGGACCACAAACAACCCTTCACCCTTGCCAGAAACAACCTGAATCACCATTGCCATGTTCAACTGAGCTTGAGCAGAAGTTACTCAAACTCTTCATCCAGCCAACATAAACTCTTCCTAAGCATTCAAGGATCATCAGGAGGCCAAGTAGAGTGGATTTCACCAAGAGAGGAGGTCAGAAAGTAGCTGAGTTGAAAGCTGCGAATCTCAGGTAGCTCAAGAAATATTTTTCCAGAAATCATTTTTTAAGTTCCTAATCTGTTCTATATGTCTTCCTGATCATGAATGTGCCTTTAGTTTTGAAAATGGTGGAGAGTTGAGAGTTTATCATGCTTCTGAAACTTTTTGCCCTAGAAATAGATTGATTCGATTCAGCCATTTTATGCTTGATAAATTTGTTTTGATTTAGGGTTTTGATTCGTGAGTGAGTGGGAATCATTTCTGTGTTTTTAGATTTCGTTTTAGATGCGTTTTGAAGGAGTTTGAGGTTTGGGGTGAACGGAGAAGATGACCGGAACACTGTTCCGGTCATCTGAAAGTAATTAACGGTGGGATTAGGGCATAAGCATTGATTAGCTGAGTTTGAATGCTGGCCGTGGGATTTGGCGCCAGGTCAATGCGCGCGTGTTTTTGTTTGAATCCAGGCCATCAGATCTGTTGACTTCTCATTAATTCATTTAAAATTCATTTATTTTCATTTTTCTTTTCATTTGTTTTGCATTATTTATTTAAAATAGCAAAAATGCTTTAAAAATTATGAAACTTTTTGTCAAGAGTTTCACTAATTTTTAAAACCCAAAAATATTTTTAGTTTTATTTTTATCACTAAAAAAGTATTTTTAAATATTTAAAAGATTATTTTTAATTGATTAATGAGAATTAATTAATTAAAAATACTTTTAGGTATTTAAAAATTACAAAAAAATTCATGAAATGTTCTAAGACATTTAGAAACATTGTCCAACCTTCAAACCAAATTTCTTTTTTGATCTTGATGCATTTTAAGGATTTTTCATTGAATTAAATCATTTTTTATGCATTATTTTGATCATGGATTCAAAAATTCATTTCTGCCTATTGGTGAAGGTTGTGACATTGATTCTTTTTGCTTTGTCTTGTGTTTAGCATGTATTTTCAAGGATAAAAAGGCCATGAATTGTTCTTGCATTTTCAAATTGATTGGCATTTGTTTTGTTAAGAACCCTAAAAAACCCTAATAACTTAGAAAATTCATAACTTGAGTTTGGTTGAGAGTTGAGAGCTCCCCTTTGGGCAGTGGTTCATCATAGGTCTAGGGTTTCTTTGGGTGCCTTTTCTCATTTTTTATCATGAGGTTTGCTTCTGTTTTTGGTTTGTGTTTGATGTTTGATCCATGAACCCTAATTTGGGCTTTCTCTTGCATCCTTCTTGCATTCTCTCGCATAACATGACTTGTCATTGCATTTTGTGCATTCTTATGATTCATTTGACATCTTAAGACATGTATAAAGCATCTTTGATCATTGCATTACATATTTGCCATGTCATTTGTCTTGTATGATTCATAACTTTTCATGCTTGTTCATGCTCCTTAGCTTGCATCATTTGCATTCATGATCTTGTATGAACATCCCCATTGTCTTGCCTCATGTTTGCAGCACTTCATAACATCATAATCATCATCAACATGCTTCTGGTCTTGCTTTGCATCATATCATTTCATCTCATCTTGCATTGCATTGCATTTCTTTCTAACTTTGCAGGTGGTAAGTAACTTGAGAAGTGAATTTGCCTTCACTTCTCATGCCTTTTCTTCTCATCTCTCTTGCACCCATTGCTGCATTCTTATTTGTGTTTGAGTTTGAGCTTGCTCATTCTTCTTCCCCCCACTTTCTTTCTTCAAGTGACTTGACTTCTTGAATGAAGCAAGTCACTTTGCTTCTCTTGATCCTGTTCATCTGCTTCCTGGTGGCTCCTTTGAAGATTGTTCTTGCAAACCTCACAAACCTTAGGACCAACCAAGCATGACAATGAATTAGGGTTTTGATTAGTCTTCCCCCATAGTTTTACCTTTGTGTCTCTCTTTGAGTCCTCTCTTCTCATCTCATAATCAGGGACTAAACCCTAAAGGCTTTAAGACTTTGTGATTAAGCTTATGCCTGCATCCTTCTCTTAGGATGGAGTGTATAACTTTAATCCTAAGTCTTGAACCCTTAAGGTGTTTAAATCTCTTAATCAATTCACTTAATAAGTATCAAGACATCACACTTGTAACTTGGGCCTTGCATTAGGGTTCTAATTCTTCCTTAAGTGGTTAAGAAGGACTAACCCTAGTGTTAATGGACAAGTCCCTCTCAAGTTGTCTTACAAATCATAAAAAACACTTCTTCATCATATCATTAAATAAAATCCACTTAATAAAGGCTTGTTTTGTCATGGGTTTAATCCCTAATCATGGATTAAGTTGAGGAGTCTTCCTCAGCTTAAACATTCTCATCTATTATCCTTCTTTTAGGATGGTGTAATGAGTCTGTTTAATCCTTGATTATGGCTTAACCTCATTACTCAACACTAAACAAAATCACAAAAACATCTAAATAATCGCAAGTAGGTTAATGATCTTAATCCTACACCAAAGGTGATTAAGTGTGAGAATCTGACTTCACACTTAAGGTAATTCTCATTACCCCTAATCAGAGGGAAGATGTGATGAGTTTACTAAATCCATTGGTTTAGACTTAAGCTCATTATCCTATGACAAACTTCCAAAAGCAATAAAAGACTGAAAACTCAAAAACAAACAATAATCGTCTCCTTCGGGATTCTTTTCTCATCACCCTCACTCACAAACGAGAACTCGCTTCTTCCGTCTAATGCAAGACAGTAAGCACCTGAGCCAGACAGGTCATACACTTGAGCATAGACAAGCAAGCAGTTCACAAGTCAATTCATCTTTCAGTCTCTTTGGGTCGAACTACGATGTTCTGACTTCCTCATTGCACGAGAGGATACGTAGGCATAACTTAACAGTTATCGAACAAAAGTCTCTGTCCATTCCCCCTCTTTCTAGCTTTATTCTTTAAGCCTCATGATCTTGAGCATCTCACTCTTTTCCTTGCACTGACACTCTTTCATCTCACTTCACTTCTTTACACTGACACCTGTACATCTCTTTCCAGCTATTCTATACACAGATTGCACTGACACTACCCCTTTAAAACACAAATATTTTAAGCGTGGATCCCGTCGAGTACGACGGACAATCTGGGTGCTAATACCTTCCCAGGTTGTAACCAACCCCCTTTCTCAGTCTCTCTGGTTCGCAAACCGTCTTGCCCATATCTTTCTAGGTCTATGCAGCATTGCCTTTCCTCCGGGATAAAAATGCCTAGCTGGCGACTCTATTCATCTCCAGTGAGTTCACGGCTGTGTGTTCTCATTGTTCCCTTCGCCGACCGTTCGCGTCTGTACCTTCATCTGATCATTTTTCATTTGTCGGGAGCGACACAAAGGGGATGCTTTGGTCTTTTGTTGGGGATATGACACGGACGGGTGCCACAAGGAGTATATACTGATGTTTGTGAATGTAAGGCAACTGCTTTAGCTTTAGCTCTCCGCTGGGGAATTTGTGGGAGTTTTCTGTATACTGTTGATGGATTGTCATTATTCACAAGTGTTTGATTCAGAACATGGCTTATGATTATGCAATACGTTGGATTTTTGCCGTAATGCTCCGTATTAGACGGAATGCTACGCTTTGTGGGTGAATATGATGCGAATTCCATGATTATGCAAAAGATACCAAACCAGGATTCGAATCCCGTTGCTACGGAGATCTCTGGTCGATCTGCTTGAAATGGACATCCCAGCTGGGGACGAGATCATTGGTAGATCTGATGAGATGATATCTGCTTGGAGGAATAGGTCACTGATAGACCCATCCCGATAATGAGGGACCCAGCTGGGGTTTGTAGAAGCTTTCTTCACTCTGTTGTGATTCCTTCATGCGTTGCTCTTCTAGATAGAGGCCGAAGCTCTGTGGGGAGATGGTTCCCTGACTTTTGTACCTAGCTGAGGAGGAAGAATGGTTGGCACCTCAGCTGGGGAGAAATAGCAAGTGGAAACTCAGCTGGGGAGAAAACACTTTGGGTGCTAAGACTGAGTGTTGATTTGTCAGCTTGCTGGGGTGAAGCTTTCATGCCCCAAGTTGCGCTTTGGATACCTGCAATCCTGCAAAGATAGGGAAACGCACAAGTGATCCCGAGGTATCCTTTACTGGATTCTGTCATAGGAGTTTAGACACTTCTGAGAGTAAGTATATTTCCTGTAAGCACGTAGTTTTTATTTTTTGAAGATAAGCATCTGTACTCATGCAATCAGTTTTTTTTTTGTTTTTTTTTTAAAGACATCAGACATTCTTTGCAAATAAAAATGTACAAGATGAAACGTGATGTAAACACCCCAAATTTGCCCTCACCCATTCACACCATGGCTTATGATCATTCTCATGTGCATAAACACAATCATATCACCTCATATCTCAATTTTGAGTCACTGCATAGTTTCTAAGGCATCTGCACCTAGGGTTTGTGATCTGAGCCATCCCAAAGCATCTTGAGCCACTCCAAAGGCCACTAATCAACTCAAAGGGGTCCATGTGTGTTCTTATATCATATTTCATCTCCTCAAAGTCAAAAATGCAGAGGAATCACAAGAACTAGGGTTTGAGTGGATGCAGAGCCAGCTTGAACTGCACAGTTGACTGAAAATTAGGGTTTTGGTTTCAGAGCCCATAACCCCAAATTTTTTGGTCATTCTTGTTTCCATTGATCTTTATATGGTATAGGGAGTATGCATATCAATTTTCATGAAGAAATTCCATGGGGAAGTCATCTGATCAAGAGTTGACTTTTCAGACAAGTCAGTGCAAAATCAGGGCATCTGAGGCCCCCAATGACCCAACCAATGGGTGATCTTCATCATTTTGAGTGTATATGGTCTTTATTTGATCATGGAAGAAGGTTGAAGTTCATAGAAATCAAGAATTTAGGGTTTTTGCAAATGTTGACTTTTTGGGCATAGTTGACTTTTCAAGAATGCATCATTTTATGTCATTTTTCATGCCTTGATTCATGATCCAAAAATGCTTCAAATGGAAAAACTTTGGTCATGAAAGTTGTAGATCTCATCTTTCCCTTTTCAAAAAGTACAAGAACATGATCAAACTCTTCTTGGATCAAAAGTTATGGCAATGCAAAGTTGGCTAAAATCACTAAAATTCAAGTTATGCACCAAATGGAAATTTTGCAAAACCTTAAACCAATGCATTTTGTAACTTCTAATTGGCTTCAAACCAGTATGCAAACATGTCTCTAAGTCATAAAATCAGAATTGAACCAAGAATGCCCATGGTTATAGCTCATGTAACTTGACTTTTCTCATGAAAGTTCAAAAAGCAACAAGTTGCAAAACTCATGATCATGCTCCCTCCTACTTGCAGCCTTGGATGCTGAGCTTTGCTAGCCTCTCACCTCACCTTGCTGCGCCAGCCCATGCCCATGTACTTGCCTAGAACCAAGCCCATGCCTCTCTTACAACCAAGTTGACATTTTGCAAAAAGTAAACATCCCAATCAATAAAGGGCAGGTCACATCATCTGACCAATGAGAGAGGTTTATGTGGACAAAGGGCAAGCCATTCCATACATCAAGCAAGGCTGAAGCTCACACATTCATCACATACACAAAACACTCCCCTTTTGCAAGTTCCTTCGAATTTCTCTCCACAGCCTGAAAACACTCAAACTTTCTTCATCATCCAACTCAACACACCTCATAGACAAGAAACCACCAAAGCTCAAGCCTGAAACAAGCCTGAATACTCCATAACCATCCTTCACCTCAGCCTGCATTTTCTATCGAATCTCTCTCCACAAGCCACAAACATCCAAACAAACACCACAGACCTTCTCCATTCATCCTCAGGATCACAAACAATCACTCACCATGGCCTGAAACCTCCAGAAACACCATTGCCATTTTTGATCAAGCTGAAGCAGTTCCTTTCGAATCTCATTATCCAGCCAACTTAAATCCTTTTTGAGCATTCAAACATCTTTGGGGGATCAAGTGGAGCAGATTGCACAAGGAGAGGTGGCCAGAAAGTTCCCAAACTGAAAGTTTCGAATCTCAGGTAGCCTGAAATTTATTTTTCCAGAAATGTTTTTTTAAGTTACAAACTTGTTCTTCATGTCTTGCTGATCATTCTGGTACCATTGGTTTTGAAAATAGTTTTGAAATGAGCATTTAATTTGTTTCTGAAGCTTGCGTGACCTAGAACTTATTCCTTTCGATTCAGCTTATTTAGGAAAAATAAATTTGTTTTGCTTGAGGGTTATGATTCGTGAGTGAGTGGGAAGCATTTCTGTTCATTTAGATTTCATTTTCGTAACGTGTAGAGTGAGTTTGAGGTTTTGAGTGAACGGAGAAGATGACCGGAACACTGTTCCGGTCATCTGAGAGTGTTTAACGACGTAATTAGGGCATAAGCATTTAATTAGCTGATTTTGAATCTGAGCCGTGAGATGTGGCGCGCAGTCAACTCCCGCGCGTGTGAGTTTGAATCTCCACCCTAGGATGTGCTGACTTCTCATTAATTCATTTTAAATTCATTTATTTTCATTTTCTTTTCATTTGTTTTGCATAATTATTTAAAAATAGCAAAAATGTCTTAAAAATTATGAAACTTTTTCATGAAAGTTTTATTAATTTTTAAGACCCAAAAATATTTTCATTTTATTTTTTATCATTAAAAAAGTATTTTTAAATATTTAAAAGATTATTTTTAATTGATTAATGAGAATTAATTAATTAAAAATACTTTTAGGTATTTAAAAATTACAAAAAAATTCATGAGATGTTCCAAGACATTTAGAAACATTGTCCAACCTTCAAACCAAATTTCTTTTTTGATCTTGATGCATTTTGAGAATTTTTCATTGAATTAAATCATATTTTGTGCATTATTTTGATCATAAGTTCAAAAATTCATTTCTGTCAATTGGTGAAGGTTGAGACATTGATTCTTCTTGCATTGTTTTGTGTTTAGCATGTAGTTTCTAGGGTAAAAAGGCCATGAATTGTTCTTGCATTTTCAAATTGTTTGGCATTTGTTTTGTTAAGAACCCTAAAAAACCCTAATAACTTAGAAAATTCATAACTTGAGTTTGGTTGAGAGTTGAGAGCTCCCCTTTGGGCAGTGGTTCATTATAGGTCTAGGGTTTCCTTAGGTACCATTTTCCATTTTTGCTTTAGGGCTTTGCTTCTGTTTTTGGTTTGTGTTTGATGTTTGATCCATAAACCCTAATTTGGGCTTTCATTTGCATCCCTCTTGCATTCTCTTGCATAACATGACTTGTCTTTGCATTTTGTGCATACTTATGATTCATTTGACATCTTAAGACATGTATAAAGCATCTTTGATCATTGCATCTCATATTTGCCATGTCATTTGTCTTGTATGCTTCATAACATTTCATGCTTGTTCATGCTCCTTAGCTTGCATCATTTGCATTCATGATCTTGTATGAACATCCCCATTGCCTTGCCTCATGTTTGCAGCACCTCATAACATCATAATCATCATCACCATGCTTCTGGTCTTGTTTTGCATCATATCATTTCATCTCATCTTGCATTGCATTGCATTTCTTTCTAACATTTCAGGTGGTAAGTAAACTTGAGAAGTGGATTTGCCTTCACTTCTCATACCTCTTCTTTTCATCTCTCTTGCATCCATTGCTGCATTTCTATATGTGTTTGAGTTTGAGCTTGCTCATTCTTCTTCTTCCCACTTTCTTTCTTCAAGTGACTTGACTTCTTGAATGAAGCAAGTCACTTTGCTTCTCTTGATCCTGTTCATCTGCTTCCTGGTGGCTCCTCTGAAGATTGTTCTTGCAAACCTCACAAACCTTAGGATCATCCAAGCATGACAATGAATTAGGGTTTTGATTAGTTCCCCCCATAGTTTTTACCTTTGTGTCTCTCTTTGAGTCCTCTCTTCTCACCTCATAATCAGGGACTAAACCCTAAAGGCTTTAATACTTTGTGATTAAGCTTATGCCTGCATCCTTCTCTTAGGATGGAGTGTATAACTTTAATCCTAAGTATTAAACCCTTAAGGTGTTTAAATCTCTTAATCAATTCATCTAATAAATATCAAGACATTACACTTGTAACTTGGGCCTTGCATTAGGGTTCTAATTCTTCCTTAAGTGGTTAAGAAGGACTAACCCTAGTGTTAATGGACAAGTCCCCCTCAAGTTGTCTTACAAATCATAAAACTCACTTCATCATCATATCATTAATCTAAAATCCACTTAATAAAGGCTTGTTTTGTCATGGGTTTAATCCCTAATCATGGATTAAGTTGAGGAGTTTTTCTCAACTTAAACATTCTCATCTATTATCCTTCTTTTAGGATGGTGTAATGGGTCTGTTTAATCCTTGATTATGGCTTAACCTCATTACCCAACACTAAACAAAATCACAAAAACATCTAAATAATCACAAGTAGGTTAATGATCTTAATCCTACACCAAAGGTGATTAAGTGCGAGAATCTGACTTCACACTTAAGGTATTCTCATTACCCCTAATCAGAGGGAAGATGTGATGAGTTTACTAAATCCAGTGGTTTAGACTTAAGCTCATTATCTTATGACAAACTCCAAAAAGCAATAAAAGACTGAAAACTCAAAAACAAACAATAATCGTCTCCTTCGGGATTCTTTTCTCATCACCCTCACTCACAAACGGGAACTCGCTTCTTCCGTCTAATGCAAGACAGTCAGCATCTGTGCCAGACAGATCATACACTTGAGCATAGGCAAGTAAGCAGTTCACAAGTCAATTCATCTTTCAGTCTCTTTGGGTCGAACTACGGTGTTCTGACTTCCTCATTGCACGAGAGGATACGTAGGCATAACTTAACAGTTATCGAACAAAAGTCTCTGTTCATTCCCCCTCTTTCCAGCTTCATTCTTTAGCCTCATTATCATGAGCAGTTCTTTTTCATTCTCACACTGACACTGTATGTACTACACTTCACTTCTTTCACACTGACACCCGTACATCTTTCCAGCTCTTTTACACACAAAATGCACTGACACTACCCCTCTAAAACACAAATCTTTTAAGCGTGGATCCCGTCGAGTACGACGGACAATCTGGGTGCTAATACCTTCCCAGGTTGTAACCAACCCCCTTTCTCAGTCTCTCTGGTTCGCAAACCGTCTTATCCGTATCTTTCTAGGTCTATGCAGCATTGCCTTTCCTCCGGGATAAAAATGCCTAGCTGGCGACTCTTTTCACCTCCAGTGAGTTCACGGCTGTGTGTTCTCATTGTCCCTCTCGCCGACCGTTCGCGTCTGTACCTTCATCTGATCCATGTTTCATTTGTCGGGAGCGACAGCTTGGCGACTCTGCTGGGGACCCTTATATTGCAACCAGGGCTTCTGGTTCTTTTTGTGGGTTCCTCCTAGCGCTTGATTGATTTGTGTTTACTGGGGTATTATGTGCTTGTATGTGCTTGTATTTATTTTTGTTTATTGCTTTATGTACAGTTGATTTATTGCTTTCTTTATAGCTTTATATTTTTCATACTGTCATACTGTGCTGGCTGGATCTGGTTTTTCTTTGGTGGGTGGGTATTTCATTGAGAGTTAAGGTCCTATACCTAGGACCTGAGTGACACCTAGGCTAGAGTGAATCATATTCTTTCCCATTCCATTTCGGTCTGGTGCGGGAATATGAAACACGGTTCAGATATGGGTTTCTTCTTGAGAACTCTGTGTTGCAGATTTCCTGCAATGTTAGGGCTATCTGGGAAGCCTGCTAAGTCTGGATGACCTTTTAGTACTGACCTTCAGAAACTGAGGTGAATTAGAGGAGGAATTGTTATGGTTATTGTAAACACTGTACCTCCGGGTTAGAAGTGTTTACACTTCTCATAACTGATCCAAGTCTGAGGATCTTTGTTCTAGATCACTACCTGTGAGAGGGTTGGGCTGTTTACAGGTTTGCAGGTACCTTGACCTCAGAATACCCTGTTACTTTGACTTTGTTAAGAATGCTCCATGTTGGACAGTTCTTGTGATTCTAAAACCCTGGACATGTGGCTCTTTATTTGAGTCCCCCCACCCTGGTTACTGGATTTTTAGACCTCCACCTGGAATTCTTGAACACACATGGATCTATACCAAGGCAGTGAATCAGATCCAGCTCAGTCACAAACCCTTGCATTTCATTTTGCATACATACTCATTGCATCATATTAACATTTGCTTATTTGTGTTTCAGGGTATCCACCTTCATCTTTGGTTTTGGTTTTGACCCCATCTGCAGTTTTGACCTATCTCCACCAGCACTTGCTTCAGTTTGTCAGCCATACTTCAGTTACTTGCACTAGCCAGCCAGTGGCCCACTCCTCAGCATCTTCATCAGCACTTATCCTACTCAGTCCTCAGCATCATGGCTCCAAAGAAAAGCAATATCACTTATCATTTCTTCCAACCAGACTTGTCAGACATCAGGAGGATCCAAACCCTGATCACTCCAGATCACATACCCTTGTTCAGGGAGAGTTATGGAGATATACTGGACATGGTTATGGATCTGGACCCTTCACAGAGGAGCCTCATCCACACCTGCATTCAGTTCTATGATCCCCCATTGAGATGTTTCACCTTTCAAGACTTTCAGTTGGGTCCTCTTTTGGAAGAATACTCATATTTGGCTGGCTTGCCTATCAAAAGAGAAATCCCATTCAACCCTGAAATGGTCTTTCCCAGCAATGGAGAGATAGCAAAAGCTTTGCACCTGGAGCCTGTTTTGATTGAACAGCATATGACCTCCAAAGCTGGAATCCCTGGTTTTCATCTTGACTTCCTGATTTCTCAAGCTAGTCTGAAGGCCTCCCTGGGGGAGTGGAAAGCTGTTTGTGCTCTATTGGCCTTGAGTGTATATGGAATTGTGTTGTTTGCAGATGAGCCTCGATTCATCAGCAAGAATGCAATCCACTTGTTCATCCTGAAGAACCCTGTGCCAACTTTACTGGGTGATCTCTATTACTCAGTCCATCAGAGGAATGAGAAGCAGAGGGGAAGGTTAGTGAGGATTTGTGCTCCATTATTTCATGCTTGGCTTCTCAGGCATCTACCCAGGACAGATGCATTTCTAAATCCACATCAGCAAAGCAACTGGGCTAAGAGGCTCACTACTCTCACTTCAGCAGATATCAGATGGTGCACTCAGAGCACCAAGGGCAGAGATATGATCACAAGCTGTGGGCACTTTCCCAATGTGCCTCTGATAGGAGTTAAGGGAAGTATCAACTACAACCCTCTGCTGTTCAGAAGGCAATTAGGCTATGCACTGGTTCATACTCCAAGGGGACAAGACCTGGTTGAGACCCTCTACTGTGAGAACAAGATTAGTTTGACTGTTGTTAGACAGGCTGCCTGGGCCTGGGATCATGTTCAAACCAAGGGAATCACCATTCTGGGGAAGTGCAATAATGTGGCCTCCGTCCAATATTATGAGTGGTCCCATGCTAGGGCCCAATTCTCTGGAATGCCCTTCACCATAGAAGACATGCCTGAGTCATCTTCAACACCACCCCCTGCCACTATCAGTTTGGAAGAGTTTGAGAGCTTGAAGGAAAGAAATGAGAAGTTAACCCAGGCTTTGCAGAAGACCCTCCGGGAGAGGAGTGAAGGTGTGAGGGAAATTGAGAGGTTGGAGAAATTGAGGGTAGAACACTTGACTAAGATTGAGAAGTCTGGGGAGTATATCAACAAGTCTAAAGCTGGTGAGCAGATTCTGAAGAATGCTTGTAAAGAAGCCCAGTTCCAAAGAGCAAGAACAGACTTGTATTTGAAAGAGAGTCAGGCCAGGTGGGTCCGGATCACTGAGGCCCATACTCTAGAAGACAAGAGAGCTCAAGACAAGATGGAGCAGATGGAAAAAGCCCTGGCAGCAGCCCAGGAGGAGATATCAGAGCTGAAAATCAAAGCAGGATTGAAGAGGTCTAAAGATCAAAGTCAGAACAAGAGGTTGACTGCAGCTGTTGCAACAAGGAACCTTCTCATCAGAAGTCTCACGGAGCATCCGGCTGATCCTGTGACCGAAGCACTTCTCAAGGAAGTTCGTGAGGATGAGTTTGGCCTTGGAGTTTGATCATTTGCTTGTTGTTGCTCCTTTTCCATGTACTTTTGCTTTATGTGATGTATTTTGACCCCTTTGAGGGCTTGTGTTGTAAAATGAACAAATTGTATTATTTCGCCTTTGTAATATATTTGTGTTTGGTTCACATCAAAAGCAACTTCAACAGCATCATCTTCAAGGGTCTGGAAGGGTCAAAACTGAAGGCCAAACCGGATACCTTGAGAACAAATAAGCATAACTGCATTGCATGCTAACCCCTTTTGTTTGTTTTGTAGGTTTTTGTTTTGTTGTTGCTAACCTCTGTTGTGATGTTCAGGAATTATTGCTCGCCGCCGGGTATTTCCTCTCAACAGGCCACACAGGTACCCAACTAGAAACAACCTTCCGGGAATTCAGATGGATCAGATGCAGCAGTACCTTACGGAGGTCAGAAACCAGATGGCAAACGAAAGGTTAGAGATGAGAACGCAGATGACGCAGTTCATGGAAGTTATAAACAACATGGCTCAGAGCCAGGAGAGACTGAGAGCCATGGTGGAGAGGCAAAATCAAGAGGAGCCTCATGTAGGAACTGCAGGCACCAGTAATAATGAAAGGGTGCAACCACATGTTACCCCCCCTGTGTTTAGCCCACATCTCCATCCAGAGGCTAACATCCCAGTCAACATTCAAGGGACAGCCACAACAGCCAGAGTACTTCAAGAAGATCCTCAGGAGGACCAGTATACAGTGATGGGTGCTGGAGAGGAAACATATGATAGACGATTGGAAGAAATAGCTGAGAAGTTGAGATCACTGGAGTCTCAAAACTCTTTAGGGTTCGACGTCATGGACATGGGATTGGTAGAAGGGGTCAGGATCCCCCACAAGTTCAAGCCTCCATGTTTCGAAAAGTATAATGGGACTTCATGCCCCCGGACTCATTTGCAATCATTTCTGGGAAGGCTGAAGGCCTATACAATGGATGAGAAATTGTGGATGTTCTATTTTGAAGATAGCTTGACTGGAGCTTCGAGGGAGTGGTATTCCCATCTGACAAGAGCAACAATTAGATGCTGGAAGGACCTGGCAGAGGCCTTCATCAGACAGTATCAGTATAATCTAGACATGGCACCCAACAGGACCCTCTTGATGGGAATGTCACAGTCTTCAAGGGAGAGTTTCCGAGAATATGCTCAAAGATGGAGGCAATTGGCTGCTGCTGTTCAACCCCCTATGTCTGAAAGGGAAATGGCAGATATGTTCATGAATACCCTTCAGGGAACGTATATTGACAGGTTAGCCGCTTTCTCTTCCACTAGCTTCGCGGATGTTGTTATAGCTGGGGAGAGAATTGAAAGCCTGTTAAAGATGGGAAAGATCTCAGACAACGGTGCAAGCTCGTCCAGTAGTACAAGAAAGCCTTTTGCAGGCCCGAGAAGAACTGGCGAGACCAATGCCATTCACACCAACAGGGGTAGGCCCCAATATGTTCAGAGGTCAATAGCAGCAGTTACTATCCCTGCTCCAGCTCATCCACAGCCAGTCTATCAATCTCCTCAACAAAACTTCCAACAACAACCTCAGTATCATCAGAATCAGTATCCTCCAAGAAGCTACAACAACAACAACACCAACAACAACAATCAACAAAGGCCATTCCAACAGAGGCCATCCCAAGCTAACAGAGTGATCGACCCGATCCCAATGCCATATGCTGCCTTGCTGCCACAACTTCTGAAACTCAACCTAGTTGAGCTAAGAACGTTGGCACCTCCGGATCCCAACAGTCTACCAAGGAACTATGACTCCAATGCTAGGTGTGCTTTTCATTCCAACGCACCTGGTCACAGTACAGAAAAATGCAGGGCTCTGCATATGAAGGTACAAGACTTGGTAGACTCCAAGGCTCTGAATTTTGCACCTCCGCCCAATGTCAATAAAAACCCAATGCCAAATCATGGTGGTCCCCGAATTAATGCTATTGAAGAAGACCAACCATCTTATTTGATAACTAGTGTGGATCAGATCAGGACACCATTGGTGGAAATCAAAGCTCAACTCCGTGAAAACCAGATATTTCCGGGGTGTGAACTAGGGTGCCCCTATTGCAATATTTCATGGAATGGGTGCGAGGACCTGAGGAATGGCATTGACAGCCTTATTCATAGTGGCCTGCTACAGATCACTACATCATTCCCGACAAATCCGGCAACGTCATCAACAACGGTTTCAGACCCTCCTACAACTGCAGCAACTATTGTTCCCGACAATTCATCAGCACCATCAACAAGTACATCACCTGTCCTTCCAAATGATCCGTTTACAACAGTTTCTCCTGCTACAACTTCAGCTTCATTCCATTTCGACTCTCCATCAGCAGCAACAACAGTCCTTCCAACCGAACCTCCTATAACACCAGCAATCAATCATGAAGATGTCTCCACTGTTACCATATTCTACGATCCTGAGAATAATTCCGCCTACCATTCAGAAGGTGCTGCTCCCGCCAGAGCACCAGTTACAATCTTTTATGATCCACACACAATAACAGTCCCTGCAGCAGCAGCAATCAGTCCAGTCACTGTCACGGTGCCTGGACCAGTACCATATGAAAGCAATAGGGCCATCCCTTGGCACTATGGCTCTGACGTGTATTGCGAAGGAAAAAGAATCACTCTGGAAACATCAACACCAGCACCACAAGTAGATAATGTGGGGGGAGGCGGAGGCTTCACTCGAAGCGGACGTCTCTTCGCCTCACAAGTTCAAAAACCTACAGCCGAAGCAGAAGCTGCTGCCAAAGCAAAAGGAAAAGGCCCGGTGCAGGAAGATCCAGCTGCTAAAGAAGCCCTGAAGACTCCATTTGATCAGGAAGTTGATGAGTTTATGCGGATCATCAAAAAGAGTGATTATAAAATTGTGGATCAGCTTCACCAGACGCCATCCAAAATCTCCATCCTCTCACTGCTTATGTGCTCCGAAGCCCATCGGAATGCACTACTTAAAGTCCTGCACGCAGCTTACGTGCCGGAGGAGATTACTGTCAACCAATTGGAAACCGTGGTTGGAAATGTTACTGCTAGCAATGGGCTAGGGTTTACCAATTCTGACTTGACAGCGGATGGCCGCAACCACAACAAAGCCTTGCACATAACCATGGAATGCAAAGGAGCTGTCCTTTCTCATGTGCTGGTGGACACAGGTTCTTCCCTGAATGTCTTACCGAAGAAGGCTCTGGTGAAGCTTGAATATGATGGATTGGCATTGAGACCCAGCAACCTGGTGGTAAGAGCCTTTGATGGTTCTAAGAGATCGGTTCTGGGAGAGATTGAGCTGCCTGTGACAATTGGCCCGCAGACCTTTAAAACTATCTTTTATGTGATGGACATTCAGCCCGCCTACAGCTGTTTGTTGGGTAGACCCTGGATTCACGCCGCTGGCGCAATAACATCTACCCTTCACCAAAAGTTAAAATTTGAGTGGGAAGGCCAAGTTGTCACAATCTGTGGGGAAGAGGATATCTTTGTTAGCCATCTGGCTACTTATAAATACATTGAGATGGATGGAGAGATCCATGAAACAATGAGCCAAGGTTTTGAGGCCTTGAACGTCAATGAAGCATCTGCTGTATCTGGTACTCCAATGTCATCATACCAACAAGCCCGGAAGGTTGTTGAAGAAGGAACTGCCCTAGGCTGGGGCAAGGTTTTAGCTGTGGAGGAGAAGAAGGACAAGTTTGGGTTGGGTTACAGACCAACTCAACATCAAGCAAAGGCTGCTGCAGAGCCTGGTTTTGTCAGTGGGGGGATGCTTACCCCTGATGCTATCAACTGTTTGGAAGACGAGCTGGAAGAGGAGCGCAATCTGGAGAATTGGATTCGTCCGAAGATCCCGGGGAGCAGTGTCTCGAACTGGTCTTCCCAGGAAATTATAAGTGTTACTCGAGCAGAGTAATTATTATTTCCTGTATTTTTATATAGCATGCATCCAAGTCTTGCATCTTGCCCAAGATGACAAGACTCATTTTGTAACCAGGGCCATCTGTACTTTTGTGCAAACAAGATTAAATTAATGAAATATCAGACAATCTTTTGCAAACGAGTCTTTTCCTTTTCTGCTCACTGTTTTTCCATTTTTCTTTTTGTACAAAAATAAATGGCGGTGTTTTCAAAATGATAACTTCATTTCACCTTTTTCTAAAGCAAGATTAAAATCAATCACTAAAATAAACCAACTTAACCCTTGCAGAGAGTGCCTTCCTGACAGCACCGACAACAGCACGGCTATGACATCGTATGACTTTGACAATCCGATCAATCAAGCTGATGAAGGGGTTGATGAAGAATATGAGCTTCCTGAAGAGCTAGCCAGGTTGTTGAGACAGGAGGAAAAGGTTATTACTCCTCACCAGGAGGAGATTGAAGTGATTAATCTTGGTACTGACGAAGACGTGAAAGAGGTCAAAATCGGGGCCTGCCTGCAAGACTCAGTGAAGAGACAGCTGATAGATCTGCTTCAAGAGTATGTTGATGTGTTTGCTTGGTCGTATCAAGATATGCCAGGGTTGGATACCGATATAGTTGTGCACAAGCTGCCTCTGAGGGAAGAATGCCCACCAGTTAAACAGAAGCTGCGCCGAACTCGCCCAGACATGGCTATGAAAATCAAGGAAGAGGTACAAAAGCAATGGGACGCCGGGTTCCTTGCTGTGACTAGCTATCCGCCGTGGGTTGCTAACATAGTACCTGTGCCCAAGAAGGACGGCAAAGTAAGAATGTGTGTTGACTACCGGGATCTGAACAGAGCCAGCCCGAAAGATGACTTCCCATTACCTCACATTGACGTATTGGTGGATAACACGGCTCAGTTCTCGGTATTCTCCTTCATGGATGGATTTTCGGGATATAATCAGATCAAGATGTCACCTGAAGACATGGAGAAGACAACATTCATTACACCTTGGGGCACGTTCTGCTACAAAGTGATGCCATTTGGACTGAAGAATGCCGGTGCAACATATCAACGGGCTATGGTGACATTATTCCATGATATGATCCACAAGGAAATAGAATGTTATGTGGACGATATGATCGCCAAGTCCCTTACAGAGGAAGATCACCTGGTAAATCTGCTCAAGTTGTT
Source organism: Lathyrus aphaca (assembly GCA_963966055.1). Lineage (NCBI taxonomy): Eukaryota > Viridiplantae > Streptophyta > Magnoliopsida > Fabales > Fabaceae > Lathyrus > Lathyrus aphaca. Next base: position 226,707,849 of record OZ014520.1, on the reverse strand, counting down.
CAAGCGTCTGAGGAAATACCAATTGAAGCTGAACCCCAACAAATGCACATTCGGGGTGCGATCCGGTAAGCTGCTGGGCTTTATTGTAAGTGAGAAAGGGATTGAAGTTGACCCTGATAAAGTCAAAGCTATTCAAGAAATGCCTGCACCGAAGACTGAGAAAGAAGTTCGAGGGTTCTTAGGTCGATTGAACTACATCTCACGGTTCATATCTCACCTTACAGCAACCTGTGAACCTTTGTTTAAGTTGTTAAGAAAAGAACAAACGGTCAGGTGGAACGAAGATTGCCAGAAGGCTTTTGACAAGATCAAGGAATATCTGCAAGAACCTCCAATCCTTATGCCTCCAGTTGAAGGAAGACCTCTGATAATGTACTTGACAGTATTAGAAGAGTCGATGGGGTGTGTGCTGGGCCAGCATGACGAGTCTGGTCGAAAAGAGTATGCAATATACTACCTAAGCAAAAAGTTTACCGACTGTGAACAACGTTATTCACTGCTCGAGAAAACTTGCTGTGCTTTAGCGTGGGCTGCTCGCCGACTGAGGCAGTATATGTTGACCCACACTACCTTATTAATCTCAAAAATGGATCCAGTTAAGTACATTTTCGAGAAGCCAGCTCTTACCGGACGGGTTGCAAGATGGCAGATGATTCTCACAGAATACGACATACAGTACACATCTCAGAAAGCCATCAAGGGCAGTGTACTATCTGAATATCTTGCTGAGCAACCCATTGATGACTACCAGCCTATGAGGTTTGACTTCCCTGATGAAGACATCATGTTCATTAAAGCAAAAGATCACGAAGAGCCTATTCACACTGAAGGGCCTGACCCAGAAGAAGAATGGACTATGATGTTTGATGGGGCTGTTAACATGAATGGTCGTGGTGTTGGTGCAGTACTCATTACACCTAAAGGGGTTCACATGCCTTTCTCTGCAAAACTCACTTTCAACTGCACTAACAACGAAGCTGAATACGAAGCTTGCATTATGGGTCTTGAGGAAGCCATTGACCTCAGGATCAAGACATTGACCGTATTCGGAGATTCAGCTTTGGTAGTCAATCAAACCAACGGGAAATGGTACACCCACCAAGATCATCTGATACCTTACAGGGATTATACAAGAAGGTTATTGACTTTCTTTACAACAGTCAAGCTTGAGTATATCCCTCGCGACGAGAATCAGTTTGCAGATGCTCTTGCTACCATTTCATCCATGATCAAAGTTCAAACGGCCAACTTTGTACCTCAGATTTCAGTGTCTAGACTTGATAGACCAGCATATGTATTTGCAGCAGATGTTGTAAAAGATGACAAGCCTTGGTTCCATGACATTAAGTGCTTCTTGGAGGATCAGACATACCCACCGGGAGCATCTTCCAATGATAAGAAGACTTTGAGAAGGCTTGCTGGTAGTTTCTTTCTGAACGCTGATGGGTCTTTATACAAGAGGAACTTTGACATGGTACTCCTCAGATGTGTTGACAAGACAGAAGCAGATTTGTTGATGCATGAAGTGCACGAAGGATCCTTTGGTACCCATGCTGGGGGACATGCAATGGCTAAGAAGTTGTTAAGATCAGGTTATTATTGGATCACAATGGATGCAGACTGTTGTGCCTACGCCAGGAAATGCCATAAATGCCAGATCTATGCGGATAAGGTGCATGTGCCTCCCAATCCTTTGAATATCATGTCTTCACCATGGCCCTTTGCCATGTGGGGCATTGATATGATTGGCAAGATTGAGCCAACTGCTTCAAATGGCCACAGATTCATCCTGGTCGCCATTGACTATTTTACCAAGTGGGTTGAAGCAGCCTCATATACTAATGTTACAAGGCAAGTGGTAGCCAGATTTCTGAAGAGAGATATCATCTGTCGGTACGGAGTGCCCGAGCGAATCATTACTGATAATGGTTCCAACTTAAACAATAAGATGATGGCAGAGCTGTGCCGGGACTTCAAGATTCAACATCACAATTCTTCTCCTTACAGGCCAAAGATGAACGGCGCTGTTGAGGCAGCAAATAAGAATATCAAGAAGATTGTGCAAAAGATGGTAGTCACCTACAAGGACTGGCATGAAATGCTACCATTTGCCTTGCATGGATATCGCACATCAATCAGAACATCCACTGGGGCAACACCGTATCAGCTTGTATATGGTATGGAAGCAGTCCTACCTGTCGAAGTTGAATTACCCTCTCTACGAGTTTTGATGGATGTTAAATTGAGTGAAGCAGAATGGGTTCGGTCCCGATACGAACGACTGAGTCTGATCGAAGAGAAGAGATTGGCTGCAATCTGCCATGGGCAGTTATATCAGAAAAGAATGAAGAAAGCCTTCGATCAGAAAGTCAGGCACCGAGAGTACCAAGTGGGAGATCTTGTGCTGAAAAGAATCCTCCCTCCTCATACAGACCACAGGGGCAAATGGACTCCAAATTATGAAGGACCATTTGTTGTAAAGAAAGTTTTCTCTGGTGGAGCACTGATGCTCAGCACCATGGATGGTGAAGATTTCCCGTCCCCTGTGAATTCAGATGCAGTTAAAAAATACTTCGCATAAAATGACCCGCTGGACATAAAAACAGAATGTAAGTCCAGGCAAAAATAGGGCATCCCGGCGAGTCAAAAACAGAATAAAAGACTCGGGCAAAAATAAGGGAAAATAAACAAAAAATGTACACCCGCTGAGTTGAAAAGCCGCATTGGACAGCTCAGGCAAAAATGGGTATCCCGATGGATTGAAAACCCGAAAGGGCGATCCATGCAAAACAAGGGAATAAGCGAACAACTGCATTCTGAGTTCGTCTGTATCACCTACAACTTGGTAAGCTTCCAAAGGATCAAGCTTCAATCAGAATCAACTCTCTCCAGAAAGCAAGACGAGAAGAACGTCATTGTCATACGAGTCATAGCAGGAGAGGAAGCTCCTTGAAAGCATCGTCAACACCGCCAGCACTTTATTTCTCAATTTGTAACAATTTCCTCATTTCAGGAGATTTGTTTCCCTGACTGTATCTTGCCAATTCAGGGCACATGAATTAATAAAATCAGATTTTCGGTCATGTTTCGTTTTTACATTTACGTTTTGCAAAGAGTTGTCTGATATCTCTAAAAATACAATTGCATAAGTACAGATGCCTTTCTCTAAAAATAAAAACACATGCTTACAGGGAATATACTTACTCTCGAAAGTACTTATCTCCTATGACGGAATCCAGTAAGGGATACCTCGGGACCTTTTGTACGTTCCATTATCTTTGCAGGATTGCAGGTATCCAGAACGCAACCTGGGGCATGCAGGTTACGTCTCAGCAAGTAGGCGAATCATTATCAACTCGGCCTATCTTCCACATGGCGCTAGAAGGTGCCCATTTCCCCAGCAAGCTGGCTAATCAACAAAAGATATCAGCATCCAAGATGCTCTATCCCCAGCTGAGTTGCTCCCCATTGCTTCCCCCAGCAAGGTTGCCAAATCAACTAACAGGTTTAACACTCAGGATGTTTCCTCCCCAGCTGAGTTGCCTCTTGTTGCTCTCCCCAGCTGAGTTGACTCTCACAATTCCCCAGCCGAGTTGCCTTGTCATCCTCAGTTGAATACAGAAGACAGGAAATCATCTCCCCACAGAGTTCCAGCCTCTATCCAGAAGAGCAACGCATGAAGAGATCACAACAGAGTGAAGAAAGCTTCTACAAACCCCAGCTGGGTCCCGTATTACAAGGATATGTCAACCAGTGACCTATATCCCCAAGCAGATATATCATTGGATCTACCAGTGATCTCATACCCAGCTGGGATGTCCATTTCAAGCAGATCGACCAGAGATTTTCACAGCAACGGGATCCGAATCCCGGATCTGTCTCTTTGCATAATCATAGCATCCGTATCATATTCACCCCCCAGAGCGTAGCATTCCGTCTAATACGGAGCATTACGGCAAAAATCAAATGCATAGCATAATCATAAGTCATGTTGTGAATTGAACGCTTGTGATTAGTAACCATTCATCAGAATACAGATTACTTTCCCCAAGAGTCCCCATCAGAGTCCCAGCAAAAGCAGCTGCCTCAAATCACAAACACCAGCATATACTCCTTTTGGCACCCGTCCGTGTCATCTTTCCCCACAGGTCGCCTGAATACACTCTACAAACAAAATCACCCGCACTACAGATACATCCTGACACCCGTCCGTGTCAAATCACCAGCAAAAAGCCAAAGACATCCTCTTTGCACTCACGTATACTTGTATATACACCCTTTTCTTGACACCCGTCCGTGTCATATCCCCAGCGCAGTCACCTAGACTTTGTATAGCAGATACTTGTTAATATTATACTTTTCTCTCTTGACACTCGTCCGTGTCACTCCCCCCAGCAGTTAAAACACTCATCTTATGTACAATACTCATACTACTCATGGTACACTTATACAGATACTCGTCCGTATCTTGTATACATCATCACTCATATCCCCACAGATCCGACAGTAGTCCTTGTTCTTTGTTAACCAGTTGGTACTCGTCCGTACCATCATCTCAGAACATTGCGTCTAGTGCTTGTTTCTACATGATACCCGTCCGTATCGTAGTCTTAAGGATGCTCGTCCGCATCTTTAATCCATACACCGTGTCAAACACTCATGTCTTCTTGAATATAGATACTCGTCCGTGTCTGCTATTCCCCAGAAGAGTCCTTTCAGATTCAACACTCGTCCGTGTTCGTTGTTAACCCGTTGATACTCGTCCGTATCATCATCTCTGAACATGTGTCAGTACTTGTTTCTACATGATACTCGTCCGTATCATAGTCTTAAGGATGCTCGTCCGCATCTTTAATCTATACACAATACCAAACACTTATACCTTTTGTTTCTTGGATGTAAACGCTCGTCCGTGTTTACTATCTCCCCAGTAGATTGCCAACAAATTTTCTTTGTTATCTAACACTCGTCCCGTGTTACGATACCTTTGGGAGCAGCCGTACCCTGCTGAGTGGTCGTCCTCCACTTCTTGATGGTCATCCTCCATCATGTTCATCCGATGGCCGTCCCCATCGTTGATTTTAGCAGCCGTCCCCTGCTAGGTGGTCGTCCTCCACCTTTTGATGATCGTCCTTCATCACTTTATCCAATGGCCGTCCCCATTGTTGATTTTGGGTATCTAGCACTCGTCCTGTGTTATGATAAACCCCGAGAGCAGCCGTCCCCTGCTGAGTGGTCGTCCTCCACTTCTTGATGGTCGTCCTCCATCTTGCTCGTCCGATGGCCGTCCCCATCGTTGACCTTTCCTATCCGATGGCCGTCCCCATCGTTGATATTTTCGGCAGCCGTACTCTGCCAGGTGGTCGTCCTCCACCTTTGATGGCCGTCCCCATCATTTTTCTTTTATACCCAACAGAGCAGCCGTCCCCTGCTAGGTGATCGTCCTTCACCTTTGATGGCCGTACCCCATCATCTGTTTATTTCATTCATTCTTTAACCCGATGGCCGTCCCCGTCGTGGTCCCTTTTCCTTTTTAGCCCGATGGCCGTCCCCATCGTTGATTACTTTACCCTTATGAACTTGATGGCCGTCCCCGTCATGTTTCATTAATCCTCAGTTTTATCGTGATGGCCGTCCCCATCATGATTTTATTTTCCCCAGCTAGTCGGCCGTCCCCGTCTTAGCTTTACCTTATTTTCCCCAGCTAGTCGGCCGTCCCCGTCTTAGCTTTACCTTTTTATCCCCAGCATGTCGACCGTCCCCGTCATTGCTTTATTTCCTGCACTTTACCAGCATGTCGGCCGTCCCCGTCATTGCTCCTTACCCAGCAGTCGTCCTCTGCTCGACGGTCGTCCTCCGTCGCCCATACTTTACAATACACTTTATTTTTTATATACAATCTATATCCCTTTTCTTCTTCATTTCTGTGAGTGCAAATTTTGGACTGTCTTTGGTATTCAACCACAAGTTATCTTGTTCGCCTGTTAAGCCGTTGCTTACATCCTGCACAGCTAACTCATGCTTGAATAGGGGCAGCTGTAAACACCCCAAATTTGCCCTCACCCATTCACACCATGGCTTATGATCATTCTCATGTGCATAAACACAATCATATCACCTCATATCTCAATTTTGAGTCACTGCATAGTTTCTAAGGCATCTGCACCTAGGGTTTGTGATCTGAGCCATCCCAAAGCATCTTGAGCCACTCCAAAGGCCACTAATCAACTCAAAGGGGTCCATGTGTGTTCTTATATCATATTTCATCTCCTCAAAGTCAAAAATGCAGAGGAATCACAAGAACTAGGGTTTGAGTGGATGCAGAGCCAGCTTGAACTGCACAGTTGACTGAAAATTAGGGTTTTGGTTTCAGAGCCCATAACCCCAAATTTTTTGGTCATTCTTGTTTCCATTGATCTTTATATGGTATAGGGAGTATGCATATCAATTTTCATGAAGAAATTCCATGGGGAAGTCATCTGATCAAGAGTTGACTTTTCAGACAAGTCAGTGCAAAATCAGGGCATCTGAGGCCCCCAATGACCCAACCAATGGGTGATCTTCATCATTTTGAGTGTATATGGTCTTTATTTGATCATGGAAGAAGGTTGAAGTTCATAGAAATCAAGAATTTAGGGTTTTTGCAAATGTTGACTTTTTGGGCATAGTTGACTTTTCAAGAATGCATCATTTTATGTCATTTTTCAAGCCTTGATTCATGATCCAAAAATGCTTCAAATGGAAAAACTTTGGTCATGAAAGTTGTATATCTCATCTTTCCCTTTTCAAAAAGTACAAGAACATGATCAAACTCTTCTTGGATCAAAAGTTATGGCAATGCAAAGTTGGCTAAAATCACTAAAATTCAAGTTATGCACCAAATGGAAATTTTGCAAAACCTTGAACCAATGCATTTTGTAACTTCTAATTGGCTTCAAACCAGTATGCAAACATGTCTCTAAGTCATAAAATCAGAATTGAACCAAGAATGCCCATGGTTATAGCTCATGTAACTTGACTTTTCTCATGAAAGTTCAAAAAGCAACAAGTTGCAAAACTCATGGTCATGCTCCCTCCTACTTGCAGCCTTGGATGCTGAGCTTTGCTAGCCTCTCACCTCACCTTGCTGCGCCAGCCCATGCCCATGTACTTGCCTAGAACCAAGCCCATGCCTCTCTTACAACCAAGTTGACATTTTGCAAAAAGTAAACATCCCAATCAATAAAGGGCAGGTCACATCATCTGACCAATGAGAGAGGTTTATGTGGACAAAGGGCAAGCCATTCCATACATCAAGCAAGGCTGAAGCTCACACATTCATCACATACACAAAACACTCCCCTTTTGCAAGTTCCTTCGAATTTCTCTCCACAGCCTGAAAACACTCAAACTTTCTTCATCATCCAACTCAACACACCTCATAGACAAGAAACCACCAAAGCTCAAGCCTGAAACAAGCCTGAATACTCCATAACCATCCTTCACCTCAGCCTGCATTTTCTATCGAATCTCTCTCCACAAGCCACAAACATCAAAACAAACACCACAGACCTTCTCCATTCATCCTCAGGATCACAAACAATCACTCACCATGGCCTGAAACCTCCAGAAACACCATTGCCATTTTTGATCAAGCTGAAGCAGTTCCTTTCGAATCTCATTATCCAGCCAACTTAAATCCTTTTTGAGCATTCAAACATCTTTGGGGGATCAAGTGGAGCAGATTGCACAAGGAGAGGTGGCCAGAAAGTTCCCAAACTGAAAGTTTCGAATCTCAGGTAGCCTGAAATTTATTTTTCCAGAAATGTTTTTTTAAGTTACAAACTTGTTCTTCATGTCTTGCTGATCATTCTGGTACCATTGGTTTTGAAAATAGTTTTGAAATGAGCATTTAATTTGTTTCTGAAGCTTGCGTGACCTAGAACTTATTCCTTTCGATTCAGCTTATTTAGGAAAAATAAATTTGTTTTGCTTGAGGGTTATGATTCGTGAGTGAGTGGGAAGCATTTCTGTTCATTTAGATTTCATTTTCGTAACGTGTAGAGTGAGTTTGAGGTTTTGAGTGAACGGAGAAGATGACCGGAACACTGTTCCGGTCATCTGAGAGTGTTTAACGACGTAATTAGGGCATAAGCATTTAATTAGCTGATTTTGAATCTGAGCCGTGAGATGTGGCGCGCAGTCAACTCCCGCGCGTGTGAGTTTGAATCTCCACCCTAGGATGTGCTGACTTCTCATTAATTCATTTTAAATTCATTTATTTTCATTTTCTTTTCATTTGTTTTGCATAATTATTTAAAAATAGCAAAAATGTCTTAAAAATTATGAAACTTTTTCATGAAAGTTTTATTAATTTTTAAGACCCAAAAATATTTTCATTTTATTTTTTATCATTAAAAAAGTATTTTTAAATATTTAAAAGATTATTTTTAATTGATTAATGAGAATTAATTAATTAAAAATACTTTTAGGTATTTAAAAATTACAAAAAAATTCATGAGATGTTCCAAGACATTTAGAAACATTGTCCAACCTTCAAACCAAATTTCTTTTTTGATCTTGATGCATTTTGAGAATTTTTCATTGAATTAAATCATATTTTGTGCATTATTTTGATCATAAGTTCAAAAATTCATTTCTGTCAATTGGTGAAGGTTGAGACATTGATTCTTCTTGCATTGTTTTGTGTTTAGCATGTAGTTTCTAGGGTAAAAAGGCCATGAATTGTTCTTGCATTTTCAAATTGTTTGGCATTTGTTTTGTTAAGAACCCTAAAAAACCCTAATAACTTAGAAAATTCATAACTTGAGTTTGGTTGAGAGTTGAGAGCTCCCCTTTGGGCAGTGGTTCATTATAGGTCTAGGGTTTCCTTAGGTACCATTTTCCATTTTTGCTTTAGGGCTTTGCTTCTGTTTTTGGTTTGTGTTTGATGTTTGATCCATAAACCCTAATTTGGGCTTTCATTTGCATCCCTCTTGCATTCTCTTGCATAACATGACTTGTCTTTGCATTTTGTGCATACTTATGATTCATTTGACATCTTAAGACATGTATAAAGCATCTTTGATCATTGCATCTCATATTTGCCATGTCATTTGTCTTGTATGCTTCATAACATTTCATGCTTGTTCATGCTCCTTAGCTTGCATCATTTGCATTCATGATCTTGTATGAACATCCCCATTGCCTTGCCTCATGTTTGCAGCACCTCATAACATCATAATCATCATCACCATGCTTCTGGTCTTGTTTTGCATCATATCATTTCATCTCATCTTGCATTGCATTGCATTTCTTTCTAACATTTCAGGTGGTAAGTAAACTTGAGAAGTGGATTTGCCTTCACTTCTCATACCTCTTCTTTTCATCTCTCTTGCATCCATTGCTGCATTTCTATATGTGTTTGAGTTTGAGCTTGCTCATTCTTCTTCTTCCCACTTTCTTTCTTCAAGTGACTTGACTTCTTGAATGAAGCAAGTCACTTTGCTTCTCTTGATCCTGTTCATCTGCTTCCTGGTGGCTCCTCTGAAGATTGTTCTTGCAAACCTCACAAACCTTAGGATCATCCAAGAATGACAATGAATTAGGGTTTTGATTAGTTCCCCCCATAGTTTTTACCTTTGTGTCTCTCTTTGAGTCCTCTCTTCTCACCTCATAATCAGGGACTAAACCCTAAAGGCTTTAATACTTTGTGATTAAGCTTATGCCTGCATCCTTCTCTTAGGATGGAGTGTATAACTTTAATCCTAAGTATTAAACCCTTAAGGTGTTTAAATCTCTTAATCAATTCATCTAATAAATATCAAGACATTACACTTGTAACTTGGGCCTTGCATTAGGGTTCTAATTCTTCCTTAAGTGGTTAAGAAGGACTAACCCTAGTGTTAATGGACAAGTCCCCCTCAAGTTGTCTTACAAATCATAAAACTCACTTCATCATCATATCATTAATCTAAAATCCACTTAATAAAGGCTTGTTTTGTCATGGGTTTAATCCCTAATCATGGATTAAGTTGAGGAGTTTTTCTCAACTTAAACATTCTCATATATTATCCTTCTTTTAGGATGGTGTAATGGGTCTGTTTAATCCTTGATTATGGCTTAACCTCATTACCCAACACTAAACAAAATCACAAAAACATCTAAATAATCACAAGTAGGTTAATGATCTTAATCCTACACCAAAGGTGATTAAGTGCGAGAATCTGACTTCACACTTAAGGTATTCTCATTACCCCTAATCAGAGGGAGGATGTGATGAGTTTACTAAATCCAGTGGTTTAGACTTAAGCTCATTATCTTATGACAAACTCCAAAAAGCAATAAAAGACTGAAAACTCAAAAACAAACAATAATCGTCTCCTTCGGGATTCTTTTCTCATCACCCTCACTCACAAACGGGAACTCGCTTCTTCCGTCTAATGCAAGACAGTCAGCATCTGTGCCAGACAGATCATACACTTGAGCATAGGCAAGTAAGTAGTTCACAAGTCAATTCATCTTTCAGTCTCTTTGGGTCGAACTACGGTGTTCTGACTTCCTCATTGCACGAGAGGATACGTAGGCATAACTTAACAGTTATCGAACAAAAGTCTCTGTTCATTCCCCCTCTTTCCAGCTTCATTCTTTAGCCTCATTATCATGAGCAGTTCTTTTTCATTCTCACACTGACACTGTATGTACTACACTTCACTTCTTTCACACTGACACCCGTACATCTTTCCAGCTCTTTTACACACAAAATGCACTGACACTACCCCTCTAAAACACAAATCTTTTAAGCGTGGATCCTGTCGAGTACGACGGACAATCTGGGTGCTAATACCTTCCCAGGTTGTAACCAACCCCCTTTCTCAGTCTCTCTGGTTCGCAAACCGTCTTATCCGTATCTTTCTAGGTCTATGCAGCATTGCCTTTCCTCCGGGATAAAAATGCCTAGCTGGCGACTCTTTTCACCTCCAGTGAGTTCACGGCTGTGTGTTCTCATTGTCCCTCTCGCCGACCGTTCGCGTCTGTACCTTCATCTGATCCATGTTTCATTTGTCGGGAGCGACACGTGACTGAAAATCTGCTTTTATTAATTCATGTGCCCTGAATTGGCAAGATACAGTCAAAGAAACAAATCCCCTAAAATGAGGAGATCGTTATAAATTGAGAAACAAAAAGGTGTTGGCAATGTTGGCGACGCTTCAAGGAGCTTCCCTTTTGCTATGACTCGTATGACATTTGACGTTCTTCTCGTCTTGCTTTCTGAAGAAGGCTGATTCTGAAAGAAGCTTGATCCTTTCGAAGCTTACCAAGTTGTAGGTGATACAGACGAATTCAGAATGCAGTTGTTCGTTTATTCCCTTATTTTGCATGGATCGCCCTTTCAGGTTTTCAATCCATCGGGATACCCATTCTTGCCTGAGTTGTCCAATGCGGCTTTTCAACTCAACGGGTGTACATTTTTGTTTATTTTCCCTTATTTTTGCCCGAGTCTTTTATTCTGTTTTTGATTCGCCGGGATGCCCTATTTTTGCCTGGACTTACATTCTGTTTTTATGTCCAGCGGGTCATTTTATGCGAAGTATTTTTTAACTGCATCTGAATTCACAGGGGACGGGAAATCTTCACCATCCATAGTACTGAGCATCAGTGCTCCACCTGAGAAAACTTTCTTTACTACGAATGGCCCTTCATAGTTCGGAGTCCATTTGCCCCTGTGGTCTGTATGCGGAGGGAGGATCCTTTTCAGCACAAGATCCCCTACTCGATACTCTCGGTGCCTGAATTTCTGATCGAAGGCTCTCTTCATTCTCTTCTGATATAGCTGCCCATGACAGATTGCAGCCAATCTCTTCTCTTCAATCAGACTCAGCTGTTCGTACCGGGATCGGACCCATTCTGCTTCGTTCAGCTTAACATCCATTAACACCCGTAAGGAGGGCAATTCAACTTCAACAGGTAGGACTGCTTCCATACCATACACAAGTTGATACGGTGTTGCCCCAGTGGATGTTCTGATTGACGTGCGGTACCCATGCAAGGAGAATGGTAGCATTTCATGCCAGTCTTTGTAGGTGACCACCATCTTCTGCACAATCTTCTTGATATTCTTATTAGCTGCCTCGACAGCGCCATTCATCTTTGGCCTGTAAGGAGAAGAATTGTGGTGTTGGATCTTGAAGTCCCGGCACAACTCTGCAATCATTCTATTATTCAAGTTGGAACCATTGTCAGTAATGATTCGCTCGGGAACTCCGTATCGACAGATGATATCTCTTTTCATAAATCTGGCTACCACTTGCCTTGTAACGTTTTCATAGGAAGCTGCTTCGACCCACTTGGTGAAATAGTCAATGGCGACCAGGATGAATCTGTGACCATTCGAAGCAGTCGGTTCGATCTTGCCAATCATGTCAATGCCTCACATAGCAAAGGGCCAGGGTGAAGATATCACATTTAAAGGATTGGGGGGCACATGCACCTTATCCGCATAAATCTGGCATTTATGGCATTTTCTGGCATAGGCACAACAGTCGGCATCTATTGTGATCCAGTAATAGCCTGATCTTAGCAACTTCTTAGCCATCGCATGTCCTCCAGCATGGGTACCAAAGGATCCTTCGTGCACTTCATGCATCAACAAGTCTGCTTCTGTTCTATCAACGCATCTGAGGAGTACCATATCAAAGTTTCTCTTGTACAGGGAACCATCAGTATTCAAGAAGAAGCTTCCAGCAAGCCTTCTTATCATTGGAAGATGCCCCAGGCGGGTATGTTTGATCCTCCAAGAAGCACTTAATGTCATGGAACCAAGGCTTATCATCTTTGACAAAATCTGCTGCGAACACATATGCTGGTCTGTCAAGTCTGGATACTGAGATTTGAGGTACAAAGTTGGCAGCTTGAACTTTGATCATGGATGAAATGGTAGCCAGAGCATCTGCAAACTGATTTTCGTCTCGAGGGATATACTCAAGCTTGACTGTTGTAAAGAAAGTCAATAACCTCCTTGTATAATCCCTATAAGGTATCAAATGATCCTGGTGGGTGTACCATTTGTTGTTGGTTTGATTAACTACCAGAGCTGAATCTCCGAACACGGTCAATGTCTTGATCCTGAGGTCAATGACTTCCTCAAGACCCATAATGCAGGCTTCGTATTCAGCTTCGTTGTTAGTGCAGTTAAAGGTGAGTTTTGCCGAGAAAGGCATGTGAACTCCTTTAGGTGTAATGAGTACTGCACCAACACCGCGACCATTCATGTTAACAGCCCCATCAAACATCATAATCCATTCTTCTTCCGGGTCAGGCCCTTCATTGTGAACAGGCTCTTCATGATCTTTTGCTTTTATGAACATGATGTCTTCATCGGGGAAGTCAAATCTCATAGGCTGGTAATCATCAATGGGTTGCTCAGCAAGATATTCGGACAATACACTGCCCTTGATGGCTTTCTGAGATGTGTATTGGATGTCATATTCCGTGAGGATCATTTGCCATCTTGCAACCCGTCCGGTAAGTGCTGGCTTCTCAAATATGTATTTAACTGGGTCCATTTTGGAGATTAATAAAGTGGTGTGGGTCAACATATATTGTCTCAGTCGGCGAGCAGCCCACGCTAAAGCACAACAAGTTTTCTCGAGCTGTGAATAACGTTGTTCACAGTCGGTAAACTTTTTGCTTAGGTAGTATATTGCATACTCTTTTCGACCAGACTCGTCATGCTGGCCCAGCACACACCCCATTGACTCTTCTAATACTGTCAAGTACATGATTAGAGGTCTTCCTTCGACTGGAGGCATAAGGATTGGAGGCTCTTGTAAGTATTCCTTGATCTTGTCAAAAGCCTTCTGGCAGTCTTTGTTCCACCTGATCGTTTGTTCTTTTCTTAGCAGTTTGAACAAGGGTTCGCAGGTTGCTGTAAGGTGAGATATGAACCGTGAAATGTAGTTCAATCGACCTAAGAACCCTCGAACTTCTTTTTCTGACTTCGGTGCAGGCATTTCTTGAATGGCTTTAACTTTGTCAGGGTCAACTTCAATCCCTTTCTTACTTACAATAAATCCCAGCAGTTTACCGGATCGCACCCCGAATGTGCATTTGTTGGGGTTCAACTTCAGTTGGTACTTCCTCAGACGCTTGAATAGCTTTAGCAGATTTACCAGGTGGTCTTCTTCAGTGAGGGACTTGGCAATCATATCATCCACATAACATTCGATTTCTTTATGGATCATGTCGTGGAATAATGTTACCATAGCCCGTTGATACGTTGCACCAGCATTCTTCAGTCCGAATGGCTTCACCTTGTAACAGAACGTGCCCCAGGGTGTGATGAAGGTTGTCTTCTCCATGCCTTCAGGTGACATTTTAATCTGGTTGTATCCTGAAAATCCGTCCATGAAGGAGAATACCGAGAACTGAGCTGTATTATCCACCAATACATCAATGTGAGGCAATGGGAAATCATCTTTTGGACTGGCTCTGTTCAGATCTCGGTAGTCAACACACATCCTTACTTTGTCGTCTTTCTTAGGCACAGGCACAATATTAGCAACCCACGGTGGATAGCTAGTTACAGCAAGGAACCCGGCGTCCCACTGCTTTTGCACCTCTTCTTTGATTTTCATTGCCATGTCTGGGCGAGTGCGGCGCAATTTTTGTTTGACCGACGGGCAATCTTCTTTCAAAGGCAACTTGTGCACAACAATGTCGGTGTCCAACCCTGGCATATCTTGATAAGACCAAGCAAACACATCCACATATTCTTGAAGCAAGTCAATCAGTTGTCTCTTCACTGAGTCTTGTAAGCAAGCCCCGATTTTAACTTCCTTCACATCTTTATCTGTACCAAGATTGATCGTTTCTACCTCCTCCTGATGAGGAGTGATAACCCTTTCCTCTTGTCTCAACAATCTGGCTAGCTCTTCAGGAAGCTCATAATCTTCTTCAACCCCTTCATCATCTTGATTGATTGGATTGTCAAAGTCATACGAAGTCATAGCCGTGCTGTTGTCGGTGCAGTCTGGAAGGCACTCTCTGCAAGGGTTCAGTTTGTTCATTTTAGTGATTGATTTTAATCTTGTTTAGAAAAGTGAAATAAAGTTGTCATTTTGAAAACATTGCCATTTTTTTTGTACAAAAAAAGAAAAATGGAAAAACAGTGAGCGGAAAAGAAAAAGAGACTCATTTGCAAAAGATGTCTGATATTTCATTGATTAATCTTGTTGCACAAAAATTGCAGATGGCCCGATTACAAAATGAGTCTTGTCATCTTGGGCAATATGCAAGACTTGATGCATGCTAAAAATATACAGGAAATAATAATTACTCTGCAGGAGTAACTCTTATAATTTCCTGGGAAGACCAGTTTGAGATACTGCTCCCCGGGACCTTTGGACGAATCCAATTCTCCAGGTTGCAGTCGCTTTCATCCTCGTCTTCCAAATTGTTGACAGCATCAGGGGTGAGCATCCCCCCACTAACAAAGTTGGGCTCCTTAGCAGCCTCTGCTTGATCTTGTTGAGTTGGTTTGTAACCCAACCCAAATCTATCCTCTTTCTTCTCCACAGGTAACAGCTTGCCCCAGCCTTGGGCAGTCCCTTCTTCAACAACCTTCCGGGCTTGTTGATAAGATGTCATTGAGGTTCCAGGTACAGCAGATGTTTCATTTATGTTCAAGGCCTCAAACCCTTGACTCATCGTTTCGTGGATCTCCCCATCCATCTCAATGTATTTGTATGTAGCCAGATGGCTGACAAAGATATCTTCCTCTCCACAAATAGTAACGACTTGGCTCTCCCACTCGAATTTTAACTTCTGGTGAAGGGTAGACGTAACTGCGCCAGCGACATGAATCCATGGTCTACCCAACAAACAGCTGTAGGCAGGCTGAATGTCCATCACGTAGAAGGTCGTTTTGAAAGTTTGTGGGCCAATCGTTATCGGCAACTCAATTTCCCCCAGAACTGATCTCTTAGAACCGTCAAAGGCTCTTACTACCAAGTTGCTGGGTCGCAATGCCAATCCTTCATACTCCAGCTTCACAAGGGCTTTTTTAGGTAAGACATTGAGGGATGACCCTGTGTCTACCAGTACATGGGAAAGAACTGCACCCTTACACTCCATGGTAATGTGCAGAGCCTTGTTGTGATTGCGGCCTTCCGTAGTCAAATCAGTGTTGGTAAATCCTAGTCCATTACTAGCATTAACATTTCCAACCACAGCTTCCAACTGATTGACTGTGATCTCCTCCGGTACATAAGTTGCGTGCAAGACTTTTAGTAGTGCGTTCCGGTGAGCCTCGGAGCACATTAACAATGATAGAATGGAGATCTTAGAAGGCGTCTGGTGAAGCTGGTCCACTATCTTGTAATCACTTTTCTTGATGATTCTCATGAATTCATCAACTTCTTGATCAAAAGGTGTTTTCAAAGCTTCCTTAGCAATTTGCTCTTCTTGCGCCATACTCTTCCCTTTTGCCTTGGCGGTAGCTTCTGCTTCAGCAGGGGGTCTTTGAATTTGCGGGGCAAAGAGACGTCCGCTTCGAGTGAAGCCTCCGCCTCCTCCCACATTGTCTATTTGTGGTGAAGAAGTTGATGATTCGAGAGTGATTTTATGTCCTTCGCAGTATAGATCAGAGCCGTAATGCCAAGGGATGGCATTACTGCTTTCATAAGGTACTGGCCCAAGCACTGTGATAGTGACTGGACTGATAGCAGCTGCAGAAGGGACCATGATAGTATGTGGATCATAGTATATTGTGACTGGTGCTCTGATAGGAGTGGCGTTTTGTGAGTTGTAGGCAGAATCATTTTCAGGATCATAATAAATTGTAACAGTTGAGACATCTTCATTGTTTGCTGTTGATGTTGTAGGAGACATTGTTGACTGGATGGGTGTTGTTGTTGTAGGAGATTCTAAATGAAGGGGTGCTAAAGTTGTAGAAGGGATATTTGCTGATATTTGGTCCGTTGAAGCAACAGATGAAACATTCGTTGATGAGATTGAAGAGTTATTTGGAACAATGGTTGTTGCAGTTGTAGAAGACTCGGGAACTGTTGTTAAGGAGATTGCTGGATTGGTAGGTATTGATGTTGTGATTTGAAGCAGGCCACTCTGGATGAGACCATCTATGCCATATCTCAAGTTATCACATCCATTCACTGAAATGTTGCAATAAGCACACCCTAGCTCGCATCCAGGGAACATTTGACATTCAAGGATTGAGCTTTGATATCTACCAAGGGTGTCCGAATCTGACCCACACCGGTTATCAAGTAAGACGGCTTGTCTTCTTCAATAGCATTGATTCTGGGGCCACCATGGTTTGGCATAGGGTTCTTGTTAACATTCGGTGGTGGTGCAAAGTTTAGAGCCTTAGAATCTACCAAGTCCTATACCTTCATGTACAAAGCTCTGCACTTCTCTGTACTATGGCCAGGTGCATTCGAATGAAAAGCACATCTGGCGCTGGCGTCATAATTTCTGGGTAAACTGGCAGGATCTGGAGGTGCCAACGTCCTTAGCTCAACCAGGTTGAGTTTTAGGAGTTGTGGCAATAATGTGGCATAAGGCATAGGGATCGGATCGATCACCCTATTGGCCTGAGACGGTCTCTGTTGAAATGGTCTTTGCTGATTGTTGTTGGTGTTGTTGTAGTTTCTCGGAGGAGGATACTGAGTGTGTTGCTGATAATTTTGTTGTTGTGGTTGATAAGCTGGTTGTGGATGAACTGGAGCGGGAATGGTGACTGCTGCCACAGACCTATGAACATATTGGGGTCTGGCCCTGCTGGTATGGATAGCATTGGTCTCACCAGTTCTTCTTGGGCCCACAAAAGGTTTCCTTGTGTTGCTGGATGAGCTGGTACCGTTGTCAGAAATTTTGCCCATCTTTAATAGGCTCTCAATTCTCTCTCCAGCTATAACGACATCCGCAAAGCTGGTAGAAGAAAAGGCAGCTACCCTATCAATGTATGTCCCTTGGAGGGTGTTCATAAACATATCAGCCATCTCCCTCTCTGACATGGGTGGCTGGAGAGCAGCAGCTAGCTGTCTCCACCTCTGGGCGTACTCCTGGAAGCTTTCCCTGGATGACTGTGACATCCCCATCAGGAGGGTCCTGTTGGGTGCCATATCCAAATTATACTGGTATTGTCTAATGAAGGCCTCAGCCAAGTCCTTCCAGCATCTGATGGTTACTCTAGTCAAATGGGAGTACCATTCCCTTGATGCTCCAGTTAAACTGTCTTCGAAATAAAACATCCACAGCTTTTCATCCATGGTATATGCCTTCAGCCTCCCCAGAAAGGATTGCAAGTGGGTCCGTGGACAGGAGGTTCCGTTGTACTTCTCAAAGCACGGTGGTTTAAATTTGTGGGGAATCCTGACCCCATCCACTAAGCCCATGTCCATAACATCAAAACCCAAGGAATTTTGAGACTCCAAGGACCTTAATTTTTCAGCAATTTCATCCAGCCTTCTGTCATAGGCCTCATCCCCGGCTCCTATCACTGTGAACTGATCTTCCTGGGGGTCTTCTTGCAGCACTCTGCCTGTGGTAGCATTCCCTTGTACATTAGCAGGGATGTTGATTTCCGGATGAAGGTGGGGTCCAAATACAGGTGGGTTGATATGAGGCTGAACCCTCTCATTGTTGCTTGTCCCACCAGTCCCTAGATGGGGATCTTCCTGAGCCTGTCTCTCTACTAAAGCCCTCAATCTCTCTTGGCTCTGTGCTAAACCATTCATCACCTCCATAAATTGTGTCATCTGATTCCTCATTTCCAACCTCTCGTTGGCCATTTGGTTCCTGACCTCTGTAAGGTCCTGTTGTACCTGGTCCATCTGTATACCCGGAAGGTTGTTGCGGGTTGGATATCTGTGTGGACGGTTGAGTGGGAACACCCTACGTCGAGCAATAGTTCCTGAGATCACAACAGAGTTAGTAACAAAAAACAAAACAAACCTACAAAACAAACAAAGGTTAGCATGCAATGCAGTATGCTTATTTGTTTCCAAGGTATCCGGCTTGGCACTTGGTTTTGACCTTTCCAGACCTTTGAGGAAGATGCTTGTGATGTTGCTTGAAAGAAACTCTGATCGAATAATCTGATACATATATTACAAAAAGTAAATGATACATAGTTTGTTTCTTACAAATCATGCCCTCTGAGGGGTCAAAAATACAAGATAAAAGGTAAAAGTACATGAAATGAAAGCAACAACAAGCAAAAGTCAGACTCCAAGACCAAACTCATCCTCCTGAACTTCCTTGAGAAGTGCTTCAGTCACAGGATCAGCTGGACGCTCTGTGAGATTCCTGATAAGGAGATTCCTGGTAGTAACAGCTGCAGTTAGCTTCTTGTGTTGACTCTGGTCCTTTGACCTCTTCACACCAGCTCTAATCTTTAACTCTGAGATCTCTCTCTGGGCTGCTAGCAGGGCTTCCTGCTGCTCCTTTGCACTAGCCTCCAACTACTCAATCTTGTCCTGAGTCCTCTTATCTTCCAGAGTACGAGCTTCGGTGATCCTGACCCACCTGGCTTGACTCTCTTTTAGATACAAGTCAGTCCTGGCTTTTTGGAACTGAGCCTCCTTGCAGGTATTCTTCAAAATCTGTTCTCCAGCCCTTGACTTCTTAATGTAAGCCTCTGACTTCTCAATTCTGGTCAGATGCTCCACCTTCAGCTTTTCTAACCTTTCAATGTCCAAGCGACCATCACTCCTCACCCAGAGGGTCTTCTGTAGAGCCTGAGTCAACTTCTCATTTCTCTCTTTCAAATTCTCAAACTCCTCTAAGCTGACAGTGGCAGGAGGTTGTGCTGTGGAGGGTCCCGGTGCATCCTCAACGGTGAAAGGCATTCCAGAAATTTGAGCCCTGGCATGGGACCACTCATAGTACTGTGCCGAGGCCACATTGTTGCATCTCCCAAGAATGGTTACTCCTTTAGTCTGGACATTGTCCCAAGCCCAGGATGCTTGCCTGACAATGGCCAGATTAGGCTTAATCTCACAGTAAAGAGTCTCAGCCAGGTCTTGTGCCTTAGGAGTATGGACCAATGCATAGCCCAGTTGTCTTTTGAATAGCGGAGGGTTATAGTTGATGCAACCCTTTACTCCTATCAGTGGTACATTGGGAAACTGCCCACAACTGGTAATGATGTCCCTGCCTTTTGTGCTTTGAGTGCACCACCTGATATCAGTTGAAGTTAAAGCAGTGAGTCTTCTAGCCCAGTTCCTTTGCTTATGAGGATTCAAAAATGCATCAGTCTTGGGCAAGTGCCTGAGCAACCAGGTATGGAAAAGGGGAGCACAGCACCTCACCAATCTTCCTCTCTGCTTTTCATTCCTTTGGTGGACAGAGTAGTAGAAGTCTCCCAGTAAGGTGGGCACTGGGTTCCTCAGGATAAAAAGATGGATTGCATTCTTGCTAACAAACTTAGGCTCATCTGCAAATAAAATGACCCCATATATGCTAAGGGCCAATAAAGCACAGACTGCCTTCCACTCTCCCAAAGAAGCCTTCAGGGTAGCCTGAGAGATCAAGAAATCCAGATGTAAACCAGAGACTCCAGCCTTGGTGGTCATATTCTGCCCAATCAGAGCTGGTTCCAGATGTAGTGCCTTTGCTATCTCTTCATTACTGGGAAAATCCATCTCAGGGTTGAAGGGGACTCCACCCCTGATAGGTACACCAACCAATGATGAATACTCCTCTAATAAAGGCCCCAACTGAAAATCCTGAAAGGTAAAGCACCTCATAGGGGGATCATAGAACTGCAGGCAAGTATGAATCAGGCTCCTTTGTGAAGGGTCCAAATCCATAACCACATCAAGTATGTCTCCGTAGTGTTCTCTGAATAGTGGTATATGATCTGGAGTAATCAGGGTTTGAATCTTTCTGATGTCAGCTAGCTCAGGCTGAAAGAAATGATAGGAGATATTACTCTTCTTGGCTGCCATATTGCTGAAGAAGAGCTGAGACAGATGCTGAGAATAACACTGAAAATGGGCCACTGACAGGCTGGTGCAGGTGACTGAAGCAGGTAGCTGATAGCTGAAGTAGATGTTGATGAGGATAGGTCTATGCTGATGATGGGGTCAAAACCAAGCCAAAATAAAGTATGGATACCCTGAAAAACAAATAAGCAAATGTTAAAATGATGCAATGATGATGTATGCAAATGATATGCAAGGGTTTGTGACTGAGCTGGATCTGATCAGGTGCTCTGATATAAGTCCAGGTATGTTCAAGAAATCCAGATGGAGGTTCATAAGTCCAGTAACCAAGGTGGGGGACTCAAATAAAGAGTCACATGTCCAGGGTTAAGAATCACAAGAACTGTTCCAAAATGGAGTACTCTTAATCAAAACAAAGTAACAGGGTATGTTGAGGTCAAGGATTCCTGCAAACCTATAAACAGCCCAACCCCCTCACAGGTAGTGTTCTAAAACAAGGATCCTCAGACTTGGATCAGTTATGAGAAGTGTAAACACTTATAACCCGGAGGTACAGTGTTTACAATAACCATAAAAGATCCTCCTCTAATTCACCTCAGTTTCTGAAGGTCAATACTGAAGGTCATCCAGACTTAGCAGGCTTCCCAGATAGCCCTAGCACTACAGGAAATCTGTAGCACAGAGTTCTCAAGAAGAAACCCATATCTGAACCGTGTTTCATATTCCCGCACCAGACCGAAATGGAATGGGAAAGAACATGAACCACTCTAGCCTAGGTGTCACTCAGGTCCCAGGTGTAGGACCTCAACTCTCAATAGAACACCCACCCACCAAAGCAACAAAACAGATCCAGCCAACACAGTATGACAGTATGATATATGTAAAGCTATAAAGAAAGCAATAAAACAACTGTACATAAAGCAAAAATAAATACAAATACAGGCACAAATAGCATATAACACCCCAGTAAACACAAATCAATCAAGCGCTAGGAGGAACCCACGAAAAGAACCAGAAGCCCTGGTTACAGTATAAGGGTCCCTAACAGAGTCACCAAGCTGTCGCTCCCAAAAGACGAGACTGGGCTCGAATGGGGTACAGACGCGAACGGTCGGCGAAAGGAGGTGCGAGAACACACAGGAGTGAACTCACAGGATATGAATAGAGTCGCCAGCTAGGCATTTTTATCTTGGAGGAAAGGTAATGCTGCATAAACCTAGAAAGATATGGATAAGACGGTTGCGAACCAGAGAGACTGAGAAAGGGGGTTGGTTACAACCTGGGAAGGTATTAGCACCCAGATTGTCCGCCGTACTCGACGGGATCCACGCTTAAAAGATTTGTGTTTTAAAGGGGTAGTGTCAGTGCAATCTGTGTATAAAATAGCTGGAAAAGGATATACAGGTGTCAGTGTAAAAGCAGTGTGAAGTGTATAAGTGAAGTGTCAGTGTAAGAAAAAGAGTATGCTCAAGACTATGAGGCTTAAAGAATGATACTGAAAGAGGGGGAATATACAGAGACTTTTGTTCGATAACTGTTAAGTTATGCCTACGTATCCTCTCGTGCAATGAGGAAGTCAGAACACCGTAGTTCGACCCAAAGAGACTGAAAGATGAATTGACTTGTGAACTGCTTACTTGCCTATGCTCAAGTGTATGACCTGTCTGGCTCAGGTGCAAACTGTCTTGCATTAGACGGAAGAAGCAAGTTCTCGTTCGTGAGTGAAGATGATGAGAAAAGAATCCCGAAGGAGACGATTATTGTTTGTTTTTTATGTTTTCAGTCTTTTATTGATTTTGAAAATTTGTCATAAGTTAATGAGCTTATGCCTAAACCAATGGGTTAGTAAACTCTTCACATCTTCCCTCTGATTAGGGGTAATGAGAATACCTTAAGTGTGAAGTCAGATTCTCACACTTAAACACCTTTGGTGTAGGATTAAGATCATTAACCTACTTGTGATTATTTAGATGTTTTTGTTGTTTTTGTTTAGTGTTGAGTAATGAGATTAAGCCATAATCAGGGATTAAACAGACTCATTACACCATCCTAATAGAAGGATAATAGATGAGAATGTTTAAGCTGAGGAAAGCTCCTCAACTTAATCCATGATTAGGGATTAAACTCATGACAAAACAAAGCCTTTATTAAGTGGATTTTAGTTAATGGTAAGATGATGAAGTGAATTTTAGGGTTTGTAAGACAACTTGAGGGGGACTTGTCCATTAACACTAGGGTTAGTCCTTCTTAACCAATTAAGGAAGAATTAGAACCCTAATGCAAGGCCCAAGTTACAAGCTTGATGTCTTGATGATTATTAGATGAATTGATTAAAAGAGTTAAACACATTAAGGGTTTAACACTTAGGATTAAAGTTATACACTCCATCCTAATAGAAGGATGCAGGCATAAGCTTAATCACAAAGCCTTAAAGCCTTTAGGGTTTAGTCCCTGATTATGAGATGAGAAGAGAAGACTCAAAGAGACACAAAGGTAAAACTAAGAGGGGAGACTAAACAAAACCCTAATCATTGTCATGCTTGGTTGTTCCTAAGGTTTGTGAGGTTAACAAGAGAAATCTTCAATGGAACCACCAGGAAGCAGATGAAAGGATCAGGAGAAGCAAAGTAACTTGCTTCATTTAAGAAGACAAGTCACTTGAAGAAAGAAAGTGAGAAGAAGAATAATGAGCAAGCTCAATCTCAAACACATAACAAAATGCAGCAAGGATGCATGAAAGAGATGAAAAGAAATTGTGAGAAGTGAAGGCAAATTCACTTCTCAAAGTTGCTTACCACCTGAAAAGTTAGTGAAAGGAATGCAATGCAATGCAAAATGGAATGAAATGGCATGATGCAAACCAAAATCAGAAGCATATATAAGATGATAATGATGCTATGAGATGATGCAAACATGAATCAAGACATGAGAATGATCATACAAACATGTGGATGCAAATGAAACAAGTTTAGAACCATGAACATACATGAAAAGTTATGGAATGCAAATGGCATACAACATGGCAAATACATGATGCAATGATCAAACATGCTTTTAATATGTCTTAAGATGTCCAATGAATCAAATGGATGCATAAAATGCAATGGCAAGTCATGGTATGCAAGCAAATGCAAGATGGATGCAAAAGGAAGCCCAAATTAGGGTTTATGATCCATGCATCAAACAAAAACCAAAATCAGAAGCAAACATCAAAATAAAAAAATTGAAAATGCTCTCAAAGGAACCCTAAACCTATACTAACGCACTGCCCAAAGGAGGGGTTCTAACTCTTAACCTAATTAGGGTTGTGAATTTCCTAAGTTTTCTAGGGTTTTAGGGTACCTTAGCAAGAAAAATGCCAAACAAATTGAAAATGAAAGATCAAATCATGCCAATTTAATCTCACAAACTACATGCTAAACAAAATGCAATGCAAAAAGAATCAAAGTCCAACTCTCAATGGTTAGGCAGAAATGATTTTTTGAAGTTTGGATCAAAATAATGCCTTGAAATGATTTTAATTCCATGAAAAATTCTCAAAAGACATCAAGATCAAAAAAGAAATTTGGTTTGAGGGTTGGACAATGTTTCTAAATGATTATGAAGGTTTCATGAAATTTTGGTGATTTTTAAATACCTAAAAGTATTTTTAATTAATTAATTCTCATTAATTAATTAAAAATAAACTTTTAAATGATTTAAAAATATTTTTTAATGCAAAAAATAAAAATAAAAATGTTTTTGGTTTCTGAAAATTAATAAAAATGTGTATAAAAATTTTCAGAATTTTTGAAATTGTTTTGCTATTTTTAAATAAATGTACAAAATAAAACAAAGAAATGAATTAAAAATGAAATAAAAAGAAAGTATGCGCAATGGAGGGCCAGGATTGATTCTGGGGAAGAGGCTGTTGACTTGGTGCGTAATCCAGTGGCCTATATTCAAACTGAGCTAAATCATATTTAAATTAATTAAACTGAATTAAAAGGATTAATGACGTGGATTAGGGTTAAGTGAAGCAATCCAGGCCATTGAACGCACGTGGGAATGGACTAAGTCAACTCATCCAACGCTCACAATTCAAACTCTCATTAATTACAGGGATTAGCCCTAATTATTTTCAGGTGGCCGGAGAAGACCTCCGGTCGTCTTCTCCGGTGGGACTCCCACCTGAAAATCTCCAAAATCCTCAAAACTTCACTAAAACGAAAACTAAAAGCCCAGAAATCATTCCCACACCTCACTGAATCAAAACCCCCACTCAAAACTCATTTATCCTTCATCAATCAGCTGAATCGAAACAAAACATTTTTTAGGGCAAAAGTTTCAGACATTGTATACATCCTGGTTTCTCAACCATTTTCAAAAGTAAGCATATATTCATGATCAGGGGAGTGCATAGAAGCTATTAAGAACTTAAAAACATGCTTCTGGAAAAAAGTTTTGAGTTGACTACCTGAACTGAAGCTTTCGATTCAGGAGCTTTCTGGCTGTTTCTTTGGTTCAAATGCACTCCAATGATCCCCCTGAGAAGCTTGCAATGTTTGTTTGAAGTTTGCAATGGCTAGTTTGAGAGATGGCAAGAGTTCTGTTCAATGGCAGGTGGGAATCGTGTTTGTGATTCTGGGAGTTTTAGGCAATGGTGATGGGTGCTTTGTGACCAGGAAGATGTGTTGAGTTGATCTGTGAAGTTAGTTTGTGTGTTTGTGACTTGTGTGATGAGTTTCGAAAGCTCTTGCACAAGGGTGGAAAATGAGAATGTTGTGCTATGAAGTGTTTCAGGCTTTCTTCTTGTTATGTTTGGCTTGCATTTGATTAATATAAACAATTACCATTGGTCAGATGACATGATGTGTGCTTTATTGATTGGTATGGGTCCTTTTGCCAAAATGTCAAAGTTGTGTAAGAAGGGCATGGGCTACTTACTAGCTAAGTACAAAAGGCATGTCCTGCGCAGCATGATGTGAGGAAAGGCCTAGGATTGATCAGCAAGCTAGCCAGCAAGTGGATGAGAAGCTATGATGAGTTTTGCAACTTGCCTTGCCTTTGGTTCTTTGTGAAATATCTTGATCCATAAGTCATAAAACATGTGATCCTTTGGATGCAATCTGACATTTAGGACTTGTATGATCATGTGATGAAGTTTAGAAATCCATTTGATGACTTAATTGGCCTTGAGAAGTGAATTTGCAACTTTGCCTCTTTGGTGTATAACTTGAAATTTAGTGATTTTTGCCAACTTTGACAAGCCATAACTTTTGATCCAAAATGAATTAGGTCATGTTCTTGTACTTTTTGAAAAGGGAATGATCCATTCTACAACTTTCATGACCAAAGTTTTTCCATTTGAAGCTTTTTTGAATCAAAAAGTAAGGGTTGAAAAAGTTGCTTAAAATGGCAAATTCATTAAAAGTCAAACTTGCCCAAAAAGTCAACTTTGCAAAAGACTTGAAATTCTTCAATTTTGTGAACTCCCAACTCCTTTTATGATCAAATAAAGATCATATACAATCAAAATGATGAAGAACACCCTTTGGTTGGGTCATCGGGGGCCTCAGATGCCCTGATTTTGCACTGACTTGCTTGAAAAGTCAACTCTTGATCAGATGACTTCCCCATGGAATTTATTCATGAAAATTGATATGCATACTCCCTATACCATATAGAGACCAATGGAAACAAGAATGACCAAAAAATTTGGAGTTATGGCCTCTGAAACCAAAACCCTAATTCTAGGTCATCTGTGCAGTCAAGCCTGGCTCTGCTTCCATACCATTCTTAGTTCTTGTGATTTTTGACATTCTTGACTTTGAGAGGATATAATATGATACTTGAACATACATGGACCTCTTTGAAGTGATTGATGGCCTTTGGAGTGGCTCAAGAAACTCTTGGATTGCTCAGATCACAAATCCTAAATGCAGATGACTTTGAATCTATGCAGTGAATCAAAAATGTGGTATGAGATGCTATGATTGAGTTTTATGCATATGACATGATCACAAGCCATGGTGAATGGGTGAGGGCAAATTTGGGGTGTTTACAAAGGGGTCAAAACCAAGCCAAAATATAGTATGGATACCTTGAAAAACAAATAAGCAAATGTTAAATGATGCAATGATGATGTATGCAAATGATATGTGTCGCTCCCGATAGATGACACCAGGTCAGATAAGGGTACAGACGCGAACGGTCGGCGAAAGGGACAGTGAGAACACACAGCCGTGAACTCACTGGAGATGAATAGAGTCGCCAGCTAGGCATTTTTATCCTGGAGGAAAGGCAATGCTGCATAAGCCTAGAAAAAGATGGATAAGACGGTTTGCGAACCAGAGAGACTGAGAAAGGGGGTTGGTTACAACCTGGGAAGGTATTAGCACCTAGATTGTCCGTCGTACTCGACGGGATCCACGCTTAAAAGATTTGTGTTTTAAAGGGGTAGTGTCAGTGCAAGCTGTGTGTAAAATAGCTGGAAAGATGTACAGGTGTCAGTGTAAAGAAATGTGATGTGTATAAATGTACAGTGTCAGTGTGAGATCAGGAATGAAATGCTCATGACCATGAGGCTTAAAGAATGAGGCTGGGAAGAGGGGGGATATACAGAGACTTTTGTTCGATAACTGTTAAGTTATGCCTACGTATCCTCTCGTGCAATGAGGAAGTCAGAACACCGTAGTTCGACCCAAAGAGACTGAAAGGTGAATTGACTGATGAACTGCTTACTTGTCTATGCTCAAGTGTATGACCTGTCTGGCTCAGGTGCGAACTGTCTTGCATTAGACGGAAGAAGCAAGTTCTCGTTTATGAGTGAAGGTGATGAGAAAAGAATCCCGGAGGAGACGATTATTGTTTGTTTTTGAGTTTTCAGTCTTTTATTTCTTTTTGGAGTTTGTCATAAGGTAATGAGCTTAAGCCTAAACCAATGGGTTAGTAAACTCATCACATCTTCCCTCTGATTAGGGGTAATGAGAGTACCTTAAGTGTGAAGTCAGATTCTCACACTTAATCACCTTTGGTGCAGGATTAAGATCATTAACCTACTTGTGATTATTTAGATGTTTTTGGAGTTTTTGTTTAGTGTTAAGTAATGAGGTTAAGCCGTAATCAAGGATTAAACAGACTCATTACACCATCCTAAAAGAAGGATGATAGATGAGAATGTTTAAGCTAAGGAAAGCTCCTCAACTTAATCCATGATTAGGGATTAAACTCATGACAAAACAAGCCTTTGATTAAGTGGATTTTATTTAATGGTATGATGATGAAGTGATTTTTATGATTTGTAAGACAACTTGAGGGGGACTTGTCCATTAACACTAGGGTTAGTCCTTCTTAACCACTTAAGGAAGAATTAGAACCCTAACGCAAGGCCCAAGTTACAAGTGTGATGTCTTGGTGATTATTAAGTGAATTGATTAAGAGATTTAAACACATTAAGGGTTCAAGACTTAGGATTAAAGTTATACACTCCATCCTAAGAGAAGGATGCAGGCATAAGCTTAATCACAAAGTCTTAAAGCCTTTAGGGTTTAGTCCCTGATTATGAGATGAGAAGAGAGGACTCAAAGAGAGACACAAAGGTAAAACTATGAGGGGACTAATCAAAACCCTAATTCATTATCATGCTTGGATGATCCTAAGGTTTGTGAGGTTTTCAAGAACAATCTTCAAAGGAGCCACCAGGAAGCAGATGAATAAGATCAAGAGAAGCAAAGTGACTTGCTTCATTCAAGAAGTCAAGTCACTTGAAGAAAGAAAGTGGGAGGAAGAAGAATGAGCAAGCTCAAACTCAAACACATATAAGAATGCAGCAATGGATGCAAGAGGGATGAAAAGAAAAGTTATGAGAAGTGAAGGCAAATTCACTTCCCAAGTTTACTTACCACCTGAAATGTTAGAAAGGAATGCAATGCAATGCAAGATGAGATGAAATGGCATGATGATAAGCAAAACCAGAAGCATGTTGATGATGAAAATGATGTTATGAAATGCTGCAAACATGAGGCAAGGCATGGAGATGTTCATACAAGATTATGAATGCAAATGAAGCAAGCTTAGAAGCATGGATACACATGAAAAGTTATGAAGCATACAAGGCAAATGACATGGCAAATATGAGATACAATGATCAAACATGCTTTCTACATGTATTAAGATGTCAAATGAATCACAAGAATTCACAAAATGCAAAGACAAATCATGTTATGCAAGGAAACGCAAGAAGGATGCAAGAGAAAGCCCAAATTAGGGTTCATGAATCAAACATCAAACAAAGATCCAAAACAGATGCCAATCCTAAGATAAAAAATGGAAAATGGTACCCAAAGAAACCCCAAACCTATACTAAACCAAAGTCCAAAGGGGAGGTCTCAACTCTTAACCAATCTCAAGTTATGATTTTTACAAGTTATTAGGGTTTTTTAGGGTTCTTAACAAAAGAAATGCCAAACAAATAGAAAATGCAAGATCAAATCATGGCCATTTTACCCTAGAAACTACATGCCAAACACAAAACAATGCAAGAAGAATCAATGTCTCAACCTTCTCCAATAGGCAGAAATGAATTTTTGAACTTAGGATCAAATTAATGCACAAAATATGATTTAATTCAATGAAAAATTCTTAAAATGCATCAAGATCAAAAAAGAAATTTGGTTTGAAGGTTGGACAATGTTTCTAAATGTCTTAGAACATTTCATGAATTTTTTTGTAATTTTTAAATACCTAAAATTATTTTTAATTAATTAATTCCCATTAATCAATTAAAAATAATCTTTTAAATATTTAAAAATACTTTTTTAATGACAAAAAATAAAATAAAAATATTTTTGGGTCTTAAAAATTAATAAAACTTTAAAGAAAAAGTTTCGTAATTTTTAAGATATTTTTGCTATTTTAAATTAATTATGCAAAGTAAATGGAAAGAAAATGAATAAAAATTAAATAAAAGGAAAGTATGCAGCATGGAAGGCCAAGATTCAATCTGGAAATGGGAGGGTTGACTGCGCGCCAGATCCAATGGGCCACATTCAAACTGGGCTAAACTTAATTAATTAAATAAATTAAACCTAATTAAGTTAATGACAAGATCTGGGCCATTGGATGCGCGCGGGAAAAGACCTGGTCAACTCATCCAACGCCTGAAATTCAAACTGGGAGCCCTAACCCTAATCACACATTAATGACTTTCAGGTCACCGGAGACGAGCTCCGGTCGTCTTCTCCGGTGACCTTCTTCCCTGAAAACTTCCAAATCCTTCCCTAGGTCACTAAAATGAAATCTAAAACCATGGAAATGTTCCTCAACCTCTCACGAATCAAACCCCTCTCTCAAAACAAATTTATTCTTCCTAAACAAACTGAATCGAAGAGAACAAGTTCTAGGGCACGCAGGTTTCAGAGACAAATTAAACTCTCAAATCAAAGCCATTTTCAAAACCAAAGACATCAGGATAATCAGTGAATCACATAGAACAAGTTTGTAACAAGAAAAATGATTTCTGGAAAAATAATTTTCAAGCTACCTGAGATTTGAAGCTTTCAGTTTGAGGACTTTCTGGCCACTTCTCCTTGTGCAATCCCCTCCACTTGGTCCACAGAAGATGCTTGAATGCTCAAAAGGAGTTTAAGTTGGCTGGATAATGAGATTCGAAAACTCCTGCTCAAGCTTGGTCAGAAATGGCAATGGTGTTTCTGGAGGTTTCAGGCCATTGTGAATGATGGTTTGTGATCCTGAGGATGAATGGAGAAGGTCTGGAGTGTTTGTTTGTGTGTTTGTGAGCTATGGTGAGAGTTTCGAATGAAACTGCAAAATGGAGTGAGAAATGGCAGTGAGATGTTCAGGCTGTTTCAAGCTTGGGTTCTTGGTGCTGGGTGGTCTATGGAGTGTGGTGAGATGATTGGTGAAGATGGTTTTTGTGTTTGTATGCTGTGGAGAGAAATTCGAAGGCTTATGCAGTTTGGTGTGTTTTTGTGAATGTCATGAATGAATGAGCTTCAGCCTTGCCTTGTACATGAAATGGCTTGCAAATTGTCCACATAACTCTCTCTCATTGGTCAGTTGATTGGACATGTGCTTTATTGATTGGTAAGTTGCCTTTTGCAAAAAGTCAAAAATTGTGTAAGAGAAGTATGGCTCATGATCTAGGCAAGTACAAGGCATGGGCTGGCGCAGCAAGGGTGAGGGAGAGGTCTAGCAAAGCTCAGCATCCAAGGCTGCAAGTTGTAGGAAGTGATCATGAAGATTTTGCAAGTTGTTGCTCTTTTGTTCACATGTGATTTTCTTGATAAAAATGCCTTGTTACATGAACTAAACACATGTGATCTTGGTTCAAATCTGATTTTTTATGGCTTAGAGAATGTTTATGTGCTGGTTTGATACCAATTAGAAGTTGCAATTTGACTTAGCACATGATTTTGCAATTTTCACACTTGGTGCATATCTTGAAAATAAGTGATTTTTGCCAACTTTGCATTGCCATAACTTTTGATCCAAGAAGAGTTTGATCATGTTCTTGTACTTTTTGAAAAGGGAAAGATGATATCTACAACTTTCATGACCAAAGTTTTTCCATTTGAAGCCTTTTTGGATCAAGAATCATGGCTTGAAAAATGACCTAAAATGATGCATTCTTGAAAAGTCAACTATGCCCAAAAAGTCAACATTTGCAAAAACCCTAAATTCTTGATTTCTATGAACTTCAACCTTCTTCCATGATCAAATAAAGATCATATACACTCAAAATGATGAAGATCACCCATTGGTTGGGTCATTGGGGGCCTCAGATGCCCTGATTTTACACTGACTTGTCTGAAAAGTCAACCTTTGATCAGATGACTTCCCCATGGAATTTCTTCATGAAAATTGATATGCATACTCCCCATACCATATAGAGATCAATGGAAACAAGAATGACCAAAAAATTTGGTGTTATGGCCTCTGAAACCAAAACCCTAATTTTCAGTCAACTGTGCAGTTCAAACTGGCTCTGCATCACCTCAAACCCTAGTTCTTGTGATTCCTCTGCAATTTTGACTTTGAGGAGATGAAATGTGATATAAGAACACACATGGACCCCTTTGAGTTGATTGATGGCCTTTGGAGTGGCCCAAAAAGCTTTGGGATTGCTCAGATCACAAACCCTAGGTGCAGATGCCTCAGAAACTATGCAGTGAATCAGAAATGAGATATGAGGTGACATGTTTGTGTTTATGCATATGAGGATGATCACAAGCCATGGTGTGAATGGGTGAGGGCAAATTTGGGGTGTTTACAGCTGCCCCTATTCAAACATGAGTTAGCTGTGCAGGATGTAAGCGACGGCTTAACAAGCAAACAAGATAACTTGTGGTTGAATACCAAAGACAGTCCAAAATTTGCACTCACAGAAATGAAGAAGAAAAGGGATGTAGATTGTAACAGGAAAATAAAGTATATTGTAAAGTGTGGGCGACGGAGGACGACCGTCGAGCAGAGGACGACTGCTGGGTAAAGAGCAATGACGGGGACGGCCGACATGCTGGGAAAAGTGCAGGAAAATAAAGCAATGACGGGGGCGGCCGACATGCTGGGGATAAAAGGTAGAGCTAAGACGGGGACGGCCGACTAGCTGGAAAAAGTAATATAGTATGATGGGGACGGCCATCAAGATAAAGCTGTAAAATTCTCTAGGGATCAAGTGAAACATGACGGGGACGGCCATCAAGTTCATAAAGGTAACCAACGATGGGGACGGCCATCGGGCTAAAAGAAAAAGGGATCACGACGGGGACGGCCATCGGGTTAAAGAATAAATGAAATAAACAGATGATGGGGTACGGCCATCAAAGGCGAAGGACGATCACCTAGCAGGGGACGGCTGCTCTGTTGGGAATAAAAGAAATATGATGGGGACGGCCATCAAAGGTGGAGGACGACCACCTGGCAGGGTACGGCTGCCGAAAATATCAACGATGGGGACGACCATCGGATAGGAAAGGTCAACGATGGGGACGGCCATCGGACGAGCATGATGGAGGACGACCATCAAGAAGTGGAGGACGACCACTCAGCAGGGTACGGCTGCTCTCGAGGTTTCTCATGACATAGGACGAATGTCAGATAACCAAAATCAACAATGGGGACGGCCATTGGATAAAGTTGATGAAGGACGATCATCAAAAGGTGGAGGACGACCACCTAGCAGGGGACGGCTGCTAAAATATCAACGATGGGGACGGCCATCGGATGAGCATGATGGAGAACGACCATCAAGAAGTGGAGGACGACCACTCAGCAGGGTACGGCTGCTCTCAGGGGTATCATAACACAGGACGAGTGTTAGATAAAAAGAAAATTTGTCGGCGATCTACTGGGGGATATAGTGAACACGGACGAGCGTTCACACCCAAGAAAGGAAAGTATGAGTATTTGGTATTGTGTATATATTAAAGATGCGGACGAGCATCCTTAAGACTACGATACGGACGAGTATCGTGTAGAAACAAACTGACACATGTTCAGAGATGATGATACGGATGAGTATCAACTGGTTAACAAAGAACACGGACGAGTGTTGCATTCGAAAGAATCTTTCTGGGAATAATAGACACGGACGAGTATCTATATTCAAGAAGACATAAGTGTTTGACACGGTGTATGGATTAAAGATGCGGACGAGCATCCCTAAGATTATGATACGGACGAGTATCATGTAGAAACAAACACTAGACGCAATGTTCTGAGATGATGGTACGGACGAGTACCAACTGGTTAACAAAGAACAAGGACTATTGTCGAATCTGCGGGGATATGAGTGATGGTGTATACAAGATACGGACGAGTATCTGTATAAGTGTACCAATGAGTAATGAGTATTGTATTGTATGAGTGTCTTAACTGCTGGGGAGAGTGACACGGACGGGTGTCAAAGAGAAAAGCATAATATTAACAAGTGTATAGGTTGATAAAAGTGTAAGCGACTGCGCTGGGAACATGACACGGACGGGTGTCAAGAAAGTGTATATACCAGTATATGTGAGTGCAAAGAGGACGTCTTCGGCTTTCTGCTGGTGATATGACACGGACGGGTGTCATGAAGTATCCGTGATATGGGTGATTTGTTTGTAAAGAGTGTTCAGGCGACTTTACTGGGGAAAGATGGCACGGACGGGTGTCAGAAGGTGTATATACTGGTGTTTGTGATTGGAGAGGGCAGCTGCTTTTGCCGGGGACTCTGGTGGGGATTTTTCTGTATAATGAACGGTTATTATTCACAAGTGTTAGTTTAAAACATGGCTTGTGATTATGCTATATGTTTGATTTTTGCCGTAATGCTCCGTATTAAACGGAATGCTACGCTCTGAGGGGATAGTATGATGCGAATGCTATGATTATGCAAAGAGGCACAGATCCGGGATTCGGATCCCATTGCTGTGAAGATCTCTGGTTGATCTTCCTGAAGTGAACATCCCAGCTGGGGATGAGATCATTGGTAGATCTAATGATGTATCTGTTTGGGGATATGGGTCACTGATTGACATATCCTTATAATACAGGACCCAGCTGGGGTTTGTAGAAGCTTTCTGTACTCTATGGTGACTTCTCCGTGCGTTGCTCTTCTGAATAGAGGCTGGGGATTCTGTGGGGAGATGATTCCCTGATTTCTGCATCCTGCTGAGGAAGAATGGTTGGTGCTACAGCTGGGGAATGTTGTTGGTAACTCAGCTGGGGAGAGCAATGAGAGGCAACTCGGCTGGGGAGAAAGCCTCCTGAGTGTTAAGCCTGTTTGTTGATTTGGCAACTTTTCTGGGGAAGTGGGCACTCTCCAGTGCCACGTGGAAGATAGACCGAGTTGATAATGATTCGCCAACTTGCTGAGACGTAACCTGCATGCCCCAGGTTGCGTTCTGGATACCTGCGATCCTGCAAAGATAAGGAAACATACCAAAGGTCCCGAGGTATCCTTTACTGGATTCCGTCATAGGAGTTAAGTACTTTCGAGAGTAAGTATATTCCCTGTAAGCATGTGCTTTTATTTTTAGAGAAAGGCATCTGTACTTATGCAATTGTATTTTTAGAGGTATCA
Source organism: Lathyrus aphaca (assembly GCA_963966055.1). NCBI lineage: Eukaryota > Viridiplantae > Streptophyta > Magnoliopsida > Fabales > Fabaceae > Lathyrus > Lathyrus aphaca. The sequence goes on along the minus strand of OZ014520.1, from coordinate 226,672,836 downwards.
GACAACTCTTTGCAAAACATAAATGTAAAAACGAAACATGACCGAAAATCTGATTTTATTAATTCATGTGCCCTGAATTGGCAAGATACAGTCAAGGGAACATATCTCCTGAAATGAAGGGACTGTTACAAATTGAGAAACAAAATGCTGGCGATGTTGACGACGCTTTCAAGGCTTCCTCTTCTGCTATGACTCGTATGACAATGACGTTCTTCTCGTCTTGCTTTCTGGAGAGAGTTGATTCTGATTGAAGCTTGATCCTTTGAAGCTTACCAAGTTGTATATAATACAGACGAATTCAGAATGCAGTTGTTCGCTTATTCCCTTATTTTGCATGGATCGCCCTTTCGGGTTTTCAATCCATCGGGATACCCATTTTTTGCCTGAGTTGTCCAATGCGGCTTTTCAACTCAGCGGGTGTACATTTTTTCATTTATTTCCCTTATTTTTGCCCGAGTCTTTTATTCTGTTTTTGACTCGCCGGGATGCCCTATTTTTGCCTGGACTTACATTCTGTTTTTATGTCCAGCGGGTCATTTTATGCGAAGTATTTTTTAACTGCATCTGAATTCACAGGGGATGGGAAATCTTCACCATCCATGGTGCTGAGCATCAGTGCCCCACCAGAGAAAACTTTCTTTACAACGAATGGTCCTTCATAATTTGGAGTCCATTTTCCCCTGTGGTCTGTATGAGGAGGGAGGATTCTTTTCAGCACAAGATCTCCCACTTGGTACTCTCGGTGCCTGACTTTCTGATCGAAGGCCTTCTTCATTCTCTTCTGATATAACTGCCCATGGCAGATTGCAGCCAATCTTTTCTCTTCGATCAGACTTAGTTGTTCGAATCGGGACCGAACCCATTCTGCTTCACTCAGTTTAACATCCATTAATACTCGTAACGAGGGTAGCTCAACTTCAACAGGTAGGACTGCTTCCATACCATATACAAGCTGATAAGGTGTTGCCCCAGTGGACGTTCTGATTGACGTGCGGTACCCATGCAAAGCAAACGGTAGCATTTCATGCCAGTCTTTGTAAGTGACTACCATCTTCTGTACAATCTTCTTAATATTCTTATTTGCTGCCTCAACAGCGCCGTTCATCTTTGGCCTGTAAGGAGAAGAATTGTGATGTTGAATCTTGAAGTCCCGGCACAGCTCTGCCATCATTTTGTTGTTTAAGTTGGAACCATTATCAGTAATGATTCGCTCGGGCACTCCATACCGACAGATGATATCTCTTTTCAGAAATCTGGCTACCACTTGCCTAGTAACATTTGCATATGAGGCTGCTTCAACCCACTTGGTGAAATAGTCGATGGCGACCAGGATGAATCTGTGGCCGTTTGAAGCAGTTGGCTCAATCTTGCCAATCATATCAATGCCCCACATAGCAAAGGGCCATGGTGAAGACATGATGTTCAAAGGATTGGGAGGCACATGCACCTTATCTGCGTAGATCTGGCATTTGTGGCATTTCCTGGCATAAGCACAACAGTCTGCATCCATTGTGATCCAGTAATATCCTGATCTTAATAGCTTTTTAACCATGGCATGCCCTCCTGCATGGGTACCAAAAGATCCTTCGTGCACTTCATGCATCAACAAATCTGCTTCCGTCTTGTCAACACATCTGAGGAGTACCATGTCAAAGTTCCTCTTGTATAAAGATCCATCAGTGTTCAGGAAGAAACTACCAGCAAGCCTTCTCAAAGTCTTCTTATCATTGGAAGATGCCCCAGGTGGGTATGTTTGATCCTCCAAGAAGCATTTAATGTCATGGAACCAAGGCTTATCATCTTTTACAACATCCGCTGCAAATACATATGCTGGTCTATCAAGTCTAGACACTGAAATCTGGGGTACAAAGTTAGCAGCTTGAACTTTGATCATGGATGAAATGGTAGCAAGAGCATCTGCAAACTGATTCTCGTCCCGAGGGATATACTCAAGTTTGACCGTTGTAAATAAAGTCAGTAACCTTCTCGTATAATCCCTGTAAGGTATCAGATGATCCTGGTGGGTGTACCATTTTCCGTTGGTTTGATTGACTACCAAAGCTGAATCTCCGAATACGGTCAATGTCTTGATCCTGAGGTCAATGGCTTCCTCAAGACCCATAATGCAAGCTTCGTATTCAGCTTCGTTGTTAGTGCAGTTGAAAGTGAGTTTTGCCGAGAAAGGCATGTGAACTCCTTTAGGTGTAATGAGTACTGCACCAACACCACGGCCATTCATGTTAACAGCCCCATCAAACATCATAGTCCATTCTTCCTCCGGGTCAGGCCCTTCGGTGTGAATAGACTCCTCATGATCTTTTGCTTTAATGAACATGATGTCCTCATAAGGGAAGTCAAACCTCATAGGCTGGTAGTCATCAATGGGTTGCTCAGCCAGATATTCAGATAGTACACTGCCCTTGATGGCTTTCTGAGATGTGTACTGTATGTCGTATTCTGTGAGAATCATCTGCCATCTTGCAACCCGTCCGGTAAGAGCTGGCTTCTCGAAAATGTACTTAACTGGATCCATTTTTGAGATTAATAAGGTAGTGTGGGTCAACATATACTGTCTCAGTCGGCGAGCAGCCCACGCTAAAGCACATCAAGTTTTCTCGAGCAGTGAATAACGTTGTTCACAGTCGGTAAACTTTTTGCTTAGGTAGTATATTGCATACTCTTTTCGACCAGACTCGTCATGCTGGCCCAACACACACCCCATTGACTCTTCTAGCACTGTCAAGTACATAATCAGAGGTCTTCCTTCAACTGGCGGCATGAGGATTGGAGGTTCTTGTAAGTACTCTTTGATCTTGTCAAAAGCCTTCTGGCAATCTTCGTTCCACCTGACCGTTTGTTCCTTTCTTAACAGCTTGAACAAGGGTTCACAGGTTGCTGTGAGGTGAGATATGAACCGTGAGATGTAGTTCAATCGACCTAAGAACCCTCGAACTTCTTTCTCTGTCTTCGGTGCAGGCATTTCTTGAATATCCTTGACTTTATCAGGGTCAACTTCAATCCCTTTCTCACTTACAATAAAGCCCAGCAGCTTACCGGATCGCACCCCGAATGTGCACTTGTTGGGGTTCAGCTTCAGTTGGTATTTCCTCAGACGCTTGAACAACTTCAGCAGATTTACCAGGTGATCTTCCTCTGTAAGGGACTTGGCGATCATATCATCCACATAACACTCGATTTCCTTGTGGATCATATCGTGGAATAATGTCACCATAGCCCGTTGATATGTGGCACCAGCATTCTTCAGTCCGAATGGCATCACTTTGTAACAGAACGTGCCCCAAGGTGTGATGAATGTTGTCTTCTCCATGTCTTCAGGTGACATCTTGATCCGATTATATCCTGAAAATCCATCCATGAAGGAGAATACCGAGAACTGAGCCGTGTTATCCACCAATACGTCAATGTGAGGTAATGGGAAATCATCTTTCGGGCTGGCTCTGTTCAGATCCCGGTAATCAACACACATTCTTACTTTGCCGTCTTTCTTAAGCACAGGTACTATGTTAGCAACCCACGGCGGATAGCTAGTCACAGCAAGGAATCCGGCGTCCCATTGCTTTTGCACCTCTTCCTTAATTTTCATAGCCATGTCTGGGCGAGTTCGGCGCAACTTCTGTTTAACTGGCGGGCATTCTTCCCTCAGAGGCAGCTTGTGCACAACAATGTCGGTGTCCAACCCTGGCATATCTTGATATGACCAAGCAAACACATCAACATACTCTTGAAGCAGATCTATCAGTTGTCTCTTCACTGAGTCTTGCAGGTAGGCCCCGATTTTAACTTCTTTCACGTCTTCCTCCGTACCAAGATTAATCACTTCAATCTCCTCCTGGTGAGGGGTAATAACCTTTTCCTCCTGTCTCAACAACCTAGCTAGCTCTTCAGGAAGCTCATATTCTTCATCAACCCCTTCATCAGCTTGATTGATTGGATTGTCAAAGTCATACGAAGTCATAGCCGTGCTGTTGTCGGTGCTGTCTGGAGGGCACTCTCTGCAAGGGTTAAGTTTGTTCATTTTAGTGATTGATTTTAATCTTGCTTTAGAAAAAAGTGAAATGAAGTTATCATTTTGAAAACACCGCCATTTATTTTTGTACAAAAAGAAAAATGGAAAAACAGTGAGCAGAAAAGAAAAAGACTTGTTTGCAAAAAGATGTCTGATATTTCATTAATTTAATCTTGTTTGCACAAAAGTACAGATGGCCCTGATTACAAAATGAGTCTTGTCATCTTGGGCAAGATGCAAGACTTTGATGCATGCTATAAAAATACAGGAAATAATAATTACTCTGCATGAGTAACTCTTATAATTTCCTGGGAAGACCAGTTCGAGACACTGCTCCCCGGGATCTTTGGACGAATCCAATTCTCCAGATTGCGCTCCTCTTCCAACTCGTCTTCCAGACAGTTGATAGCATCGGGGGTAAGCATCCCCCCACTGACAAAACCAGGCCCTGCAGCAACCTTTGCTTGATGTTGAGTTGGTCTGTAACCCAACCCAAATTTGTCCTTCTTCTCCTCCACAGCTAATACCTTGCCCCAGCCTAGGGCAGTTCCTTCTTCAACAACCTTCCGGGCTTGTTGGTAAGATGACATGGAGATCCCTGACACAGCAGATGCTTCATTGACGTTCAAGGCTTCAAAACCTTGGCTCATTGTTTCATGGATTTCTCCATCCATCTCAATGTATTTGTAGGTAGCCAGATGGCTAACGAAAATATCCTCTTCCCCACAGATTGTGACAACCTGACCTTCCCACTCAAATTTTAACTTTTGGTGAAGGGTAGACGTTATTGCGCCGGCGGCGTGAATCCAGGGTCTACCCAACAAACAGCTGTAGGCGGGCTGAATGTCCATCACATAAAAGATAGTTTTAAAGGTCTGCGGGCCAATTGTCACAGGCAGCTCAATCTCTCCCAGAACCGATCTCTTCGAACCATCAAAGGCTCTTACCACCGGGTTGCTGGGTCTCAATGCCAATCCGTCATATTCTAACTTCACCAGAGCCTTCTTCGGTAAGACATTCAGGGAAGAACCTGTGTCCACCAGCACATGAGAAAGGACAGCTCCTTTGCATTCCATGGTTATGTGCAAGGCTTTGTTGTGGTTGCGGCCATCCGCTGTCAAGTCAGAATTGGTAAACCCTAGCCCATTGCTAGCAGTAACATTACCAACCACGGTTTCCAATTGGTTGACAGTAATCTCCTCAGGCACGTAAGCTGCGTGCAGGACTTTAAGTAGTGCATTCCGATGGGCTTCGGAGCACATAAGCAGTGAGAGGATAGAGATTTTGGATGGCGTCTGGTGAAGCTGATCCACAATTTTATAATCACTCTTTTTGATGATTCGCATAAACTCATCAACTTCCTGATCGAATGGAGTTTTCAGGGCTTCTTTGGCAGCTGGATCTTCCTGCACCGGGCCTTTACCCTTTGCCTTGGCAGCAGCTTCTGCTTCGGCAGTGGGTCTTTGAACTTGTGAAGCGAAGAGACGTCCGCTTCGGGTGAAGCCTCCGCCTCCCCCCACATTATCTACTTGTGGTGCAAGTGCTGATGTTTCAAGAGTGATTCTTTTCCCTTCACAGTACACGTCAGAGCCATAGTGCCAAGGGATGGCCCTATTGCTTTCATATGGTATTGGTCCAGGCACCGTGACAGTGACTGGACTGATTGCTGCTGCTGAAGGGACCGTAATTGTTTGTGGATCATAAAAGATTGTAACTGGTGCTCTGGCGGGAGCAGCACCTTCTGAATGGTAGGCGGAATTATTTTCAGGATCGTAGAATATGGTAACAGTGGAGACATCTGCATGATTGATTGTTGGTGTTGTAGGAGGTTTTGTTGGAAGGACGGTTGTTGTTGCTGATGGAGATTCGAAATGGAATGAAGCTGAAGTTGTAGCAGGAGGAACTGTTGTAGTCTGATCATTTGGAAGGACAGGTGAAGTACTTGTTGATGGTGCTGATGAATTGTCGGGAACAATAGTTGCTGCGTTTGTAGGAGGTTCTGAAACCGTTGTTGATGAAGTTGCCGGATTTGTCGGAAATGATGTAGTGATCTGTAGCAGGCCACTCTGAATAAGGCTGTCAATGCCATTCCTCAGGTCCTCGCACCCATTCCATGAAATATTGCAGTAGGGACACCCTAGTTCACACCCCGGAAATATTTGGTTTTCGCGGAGTTGAGCCTTGATTTCCACCAATGGTGTCCTGATCTGATCCACACTAGTTATCAAATAAGACGGTTGGTCTTCTTCAATAGCATTAATTCGAGGACCACCATGGTTTGGCATTGGGTTTTTATTGACATTGGGCGGAGGTGCAAAATTCAGAGCCTTGGAGTCTACCAAGTCTTGTACCTTCATATGCAGAGCTCTGCATTTTTCTGTACTGTGACCAGGTGCGTTTGAATGAAAAGCACACCTAGCATTGGAGTCATAGTTTCTCGGTAGACTGTTGGGATCCGGAGGTGCCAACGTTCTTAGCTCAACTAGTTTGAGTTTCAGAAGTTGTGGCAGCAAAGCAGCATACGGCATTGGGATCGGGTCGATCACTCTGTTAGCTTGGGATGGCCTCTGTTGGAATGGCCTCTGTTGATTGTTGTTGTTGGACCCTTCCAGACCCTCGAAGATGCTGCTGTTGAAATTGCTTTTGAAGTGAACCCAGATAGAAACCAACACAAATATATTACAAAGGGTGAAATAAATACAACTTGTTCATTTTTACAACACAAGCCCTCAAAGGGGTCAAAATACATCACAAAAAGCAAAAGTACATGGAAAAGGAACAACAACAAGCAAATGATCAAACTCCAAGGCCAAACTCATCCTCACGAACTTCCTTAAGAAGTGCTTCGGTCACAGGATCAGCCGGACGCTCCGTAAGATTTCTGATGAGAAGGTTCCTTGTTGTAACAGCTGCAGTCAACTTCTTATTCTGACTTTGGTCCTTAGACCTCTTCACTCCAGCTCTGATTTCTAGCTCTGATATTTCCTTCTGGGCTGCTGCCAGGGCTTTTTCCATCTGTTCCATCTTGTCTTGAGCTCTCTTGTCTTCTAGAGTACGGGCCTCAGTGATCCGGACCCACCTGGCCTGACTCTCTTTCAAATACAAGTCTGTTCTTGCTCTCTGGAACTGGGCTTCTTTACAAGCATTCTTCAGAATCTGCTCACCAGCTTTGGACTTGTTGATATAATCTCCAGACTTCTCAATTTTAGTCAAGTGTTCCACCCTCAACTTCTCCAATCTCTCAATCTCCCTTACACCTTCACTCCTCTCCCTGAGGGTCTTCTGCAAGGCTTGGGTTAGCTTCTCATTTCTTTCCTTCAAGCTCTCAAACTCCTCCAGACTGATAGTGGCAGGGGGTGGTGCTGAAGATGACTCAGGCATGTCTTCTATGGTAAAGGGCATTCCAGAGAATTGGGCCCTAGCATGGGACCACTCATAATATTGGACTGATGCCACATTATTGCACTTCCCCAGAATGGTGATTCCCTTGGTTTGAACATGATCCCAGGCCCAGGCAGCCTGCCTAACAGTTGCCAGACTAATCTTGTTCTCACAGTAGAGGGTCTCAACCAAATCCTGTACCCTAGGAGTGTGGACCAGTGCATAGCCCAATTGCCTCCTGAACAGCAAAGGGTTGTAATTGATACTTCCCTTAACTCCTATTAAGGGCACATTGGGAAAGTGCCCACAGCTGGTGATTATATCTCTGCCCTTGGTGCTTTGAGTACACCATCTGATGTCTGCTGAAGTGAGAATAGTGAGCCTCTTAGCCCAGTTGCTTTGCTGATAAGGATTTAGAAATGCATCTGTCCTGGGTAGATGCCTGAGAAACCAAGCATGGAATAATGGAGCACAACACCTCACTAGCCTTCCCCTCTGCTTCTCATTTCTCTGATGTACTGAGTAATAGAGATCACCCAATAAAGTTGGCACTGGGTTCTTCAGGATGAACAAATGGATTGCATTTTTGCTGATGAATCGAGGCTCATCTGCAAACAATACAATTCCATATACACTTAAGGCCAACAGAGCACAAACAGCTTTCCACTCCCCCAGGGAGGCCTTCAGACTAGCTTGAGAAATTAGGAAGTCCAGATGAAAACCAGGGATCCCAGCTTTAGAGGTCATATGCTGCTCAATCAAAGCAAGTTCCAGGTGCAAAGCTTTTGCTATCTCTCCATTGCTGGGAAAGACCATTTCAGGGTTAAAAGGGATTTCCCTCTTGATAGGCAGACTAATCAATGATGAGTATTCTTCCAAGAGAGGACCCAACTGAAAGTCTTGAAAGGTGAAACATCTCAATGGGGGGTCATAGAACTGAATACAGGTATGGATCAGGCTCCTCTGAGATGGGTCCAGATCCATGACCAAGTCAAGTATATCCCCATAATGCTCCCTGAACAAAGGTATGTGATATGGAGTGATCAGGGTCTGGATCCTCCTGATGTCTGATAAGTCTGGTTGGAAGAAATGATAAGTGATGTTGCTTTTCTTTGGAGCCATGATGCTGAGGACTGAGTAGGATAAGTGCTGATGAAGATGCTGAGGAGTGGGACACTGGCTGGCTAGTGCAAGTAACTGAAGTATATGGCTGACAGGCTGAAGCAAGTGCTGGTGGAGATAGGTCAAAACTGCAGATGGGGTCAAAACCAAAACCAGATGAAAAATGGATACCCTGAAACACAAAATAAGCACATGTTAAAATGATGCAATGAGTATGTATGCAAATGAAATGCAAGGGTTTGTGACTGAGCTGGATCTGATTAGCTGCCTTGGTATAGATCCATGTGTGTTCAAGAAATCCAGGTGGAGGCCTAAAAATCCAGTGACCAAGGTGGGGGACTCAAATAAAGAGCCACAAGTCCAGGGTTTTAGAATCACAAGAACTATCCAACATGGAGTATTCTTAACAAAGTCAAAGTAACAGGGTATTCTGAGGTTAAGGTACCTGCAAACCTGTAAACAGCCCAACCCCCTCACAGGTGATGATCTAGAACAAGGATTCTCAGACTTGGATCAGTTATGAGAAGTGTAAACACTTCTAACCCGGAGGTACAGTGTTTACAATAACCATAACAATTCCTCCTCTAATTCACCTCAGTTTCTGAAGGTCAATACTAAAAGGTCATCCAGACTTAGCAGGCTTCCCAGATAGCCCTAGTATTGCAGGAAATCTGCAACACAGAGTTCTCAAGAAGAAACCCATATCTGAACCGTGTTTCATATTCCCGCACCAGACCGAAATGGAATGGGAAAGAATATGATTCACTCTAGCCTAGGTGTCACTCAGGTCCCAGGTATAGGACCTTAACTCTCAGTAAAACCCCCACCCACCAAAATAGAAACAACAGATCCAGCCAGAATAGTATGACAGTATGATGTATGTAAAGCTATAAAGAAAGCAATAAACAAACTGTACATAGAGCAATAAATGAAATATACAAACACAAACAACACATAACACCCCAGTAAACACAAATCAATCAAGCGCTAGGAGGAACCCACAAAAAGAACCAGAAGTCCTGGTTGCAGAAGAAATTGTCCCCAGCAGAGTCGCCAAGCTGTCGCTCCCACTAAATGAGGCTAGGTCAGATAAGGGTACAGACGCGAACGGTCGGCGAAAGGGACAGTGAGAACACACAGCCGTGAACTCACTGGAGATGAATAGAGTCGCCAGCTAGGCATTTTTATCCCGGAGGAAAGGCAATGCTGCATAAGCCTAGAAAAAGATGGATAAGACGGTTTGCGAACCAGAGAGACTGAGAAAGGGGGTTGGTTACAACCTGGGAAGGTATTAGCACCCAGATTGTCCGTCGTACTCGACGGGATCCACGCTTAAAAGATTTGTGTTTTAAAGGGGTAGTGTCAGTGCAATCTGTGTGTAAAATAGCTGGAAAGATGTACAGGTGTCAGTGTAAAGAAATGTGATGTGTATAAATGTACAGTGTCAGTGTGAGATCAGGAATTAAATGCTCATGAACATGAGGCTTAAAGAATGAGGCTGGGAAGATGGGGGATATACAGAGACTTTTGTTCGATAACTGTTAAGTTATGCCTACGTATCCTCTCGTGCAATGAGGAAGTCAGAACACCGTAGTTCGACCCAAAGAGACTGAAAGGTGAATTGACTGATGAACTGCTTACTTGTCTATGCTCAAGTGTATGACCTGTCTGGCTCAGGTGCGAACTGTCTTGCATTAGATGGAAGAAGCAAGTTCTCGTTTATGAGTGAAGGTGATGAGAAAAGAATCCCGGAGGAGACGATTATTGTTTGTTTTTGAGTTTTCAGTCTTTTATTTCTTTTTGGAGTTTGTCATAAGGTAATGAGCTTAAGCCTAAACCAATGGGTTAGTAAACTCATCACATCTTCCCTCTGATTAGGGGTAATGAGAGTACCTTAAGTGTGAAGTCAGATTCTCACACTTAATCACCTTTGGTGCAGGATTAAGATCATTAACCTACTTGTGATTATTTAGATGTTTTTGGAGTTTTTGTTTAGTGTTAAGTAATGAGGTTAAGCCGTAATCAAGGATTAAACAGACTCATTACACCATCCTAAAAGAAGGATGATAGATGAGAATGTTTAAGCTGAGGAAAGCTCCTCAACTTAATCCATGATTAGGGATTAAACTCATGACAAAACAAGCCTTTGATTAAGTGGATTTTATTTAATGGTATGATGATGAAGTGATTTTTATGATTTGTAAGACAACTTGAGGGGGACTTGTCCATTAACACTAGGGTTAGTCCTTCTTAACCACTTAAGGAAGAATTAGAACCCTAACGCAAGGCCCAAGTTACAAGTGTGATGTCTTGGTGATTATTAAGTGAATTGATTAAGAGATTTAAACACATTAAGGGTTCAAGACTTAGGATTAAAGTTATACACTCCATCCTAAGAGAAGGATGCAGGCATAAGCTTAATCACAAAGTCTTAAAGCCTTTAGGGTTTAGTCCCTGATTATGAGATGAGAAGAGAGGACTCAAAGAGAGACACAAAGGTAAAACTATGAGGGGACTAATCAAAACCCTAATTCATTATCATGCTTGGATGATCCTAAGGTTTGTGAGGTTTTCAAGAACAATCTTCAAAGGAGCCACCAGGAAGCAGATGAATAAGATCAAGAGAAGCAAAGTGACTTGCTTCATTCAAGAAGTCAAGTCACTTGAAGAAAGAAAGTGGGAGGAAGAAGAATGAGCAAGCTCAAACTCAAACACATATAAGAATGCAGCAATGGATGCAAGAGGGATGAAAAGAAAAGTTATGAGAAGTGAAGGCAAATTCACTTCCCAAGTTTACTTACCACCTGAAATGTTAGAAAGGAATGCAATGCAATGCAAGATGAGATGAAATGGCATGATGATAAGCAAAACCAGAAGCATGTTGATGATGAAAATGATGTTATGAAGTGCTGCAAACATGAGGCAAGGCATGGAGATGTTCATACAAGATTATGAATGCAAATGAAGCAAGCTTAGAAGCATGGATACACATGAAAAGTTATGAAGCATACAAGGCAAATGACATGGCAAATATGAGATGCAATGATCAAACATGCTTTCTACATGTCTTAAGATGTCAAATGAATCACAAGAATGCACAAAATGCAAAGACAAATCATGTTATGCAAGGAAATGCAAGAAGGATGCAAGAGAAAGCCCAAATTAGGGTTCATGAATCAAACATCAAACAAAGATCCAAAACAGATGCAAATCCTAAGATAAAAAATGGAAAATGGTACCCAAAGAAACCCCAAACCTATACTAAACCAAAGTCCAAAGGGGAGGTCTCAACTCTTAACCAATCTCAAGTTATGATTTTTACAAGTTATTAGGGTTTTTTAGGGTTCTTAACAAAAGAAATGCCAAACAAATAGAAAATGCAAGATCAAATCATGGCCATTTTACCCTAGAAACTACATGCCAAACACAAAACAATGCAAGAAGAATCAATGTCTCAACCTTCTCCAATAGGCAGAAATGAATTTTTGAACTTAGGATCAAATTAATGCACAAAATATGATTTAATTCAATGAAAAATTCTTAAAATGCATCAAGATCAAAAAAGAAATTTGGTTTGAAGGTTGGACAATGTTTCTAAATGTCTTAGAACATTTCATGAATTTTTTTGTAATTTTTAAATACCTAAAATTATTTTTAATTAATTAATTCCCATTAATCAATTAAAAATAATCTTTTAAATATTTAAAAATACTTTTTTAATGACAAAAAATAAAATAAAAATATTTTTGGGTCTTAAAAATTAATAAAACTTTAAAGAAAAAGTTTCGTAATTTTTAAGATATTTTTGCTATTTTAAATTAATTATGCAAAGTAAATGGAAAGAAAATGAATAAAAATTAAATAAAAGGAAAGTATGCAGCATGGAAGGCCAAGATTCAATCTGGAAATGGGAGGGTTGACTGCGCGCCAGATCCAATGGGCCACATTCAAACTGGGCTAAACTTAATTAATTAAATAAATTAAACCTAATTAAGTTAATGACAAGATCTGGGCCATTGGATGCGCGCGGGAAAAGACCTGGTCAACTCATCCAACGCCTGAAATTCAAACTGGGAGCCCTAACCCTAATCACACATTAATGACTTTCAGGTCACCGGAGACGAGCTCCGGTCGTCTTCTCCGGTGACCTTCTTCCCTGAAAACTTCCAAATCCTTCCCTAGGTCACTAAAATGAAATCTAAAACCATGGAAATGTTCCTCAACCTCTCACGAATCAAACCCCTCTCTCAAAACAAATTTATTCTTCCTAAACAAACTGAATCGAAGAGAACAAGTTCTAGGGCACACAGGTTTCAGAGACAAATTAAACTCTCAAATCAAAGCCATTTTCAAAACCAAAGACATCAGGATAATCAGTGAATCACATAGAACAAGTTTGTAACAAGAAAAATGATTTCTGGAAAAATAATTTTCAAGCTACCTGAGATTTGAAGCTTTCAGTTTGAGGACTTTCTGGCCACTTCTCCTTGTGCAATCCCCTCCACTTGGTCCACAGAAGATGCTTGAATGCTCAAAAGGAGTTTAAGTTGGCTGGATAATGAGATTCGAAAACTCCTGCTCAAGCTTGGTCAGAAATGGCAATGGTGTTTCTGGAGGTTTCAGGCCATTGTGAATGATGGTTTGTGATCCTGAGGATGAATGGAGAAGGTCTGGAGTGTTTGTTTGTGTGTTTGTGAGCTATGGTGAGAGTTTCGAATGAAACTGCAAAATGGAGTGAGAAATGGCAGTGAGATGTTCAGGCTGTTTCAAGCTTGAGTTCTTGGTGCTGGGTGGTCTATGGAGTGTGGTGAGATGATTGGTGAAGATGGTTTTTGTGTTTGTATGCTGTGGAGAGAAATTCGAAGGCTTATGCAGTTTGGTGTGTTTTTGTGAATGTCATGAATGAACGAGCTTCAGCCTTGCCTTGTACATGAAATGGCTTGCAAATTGTCCACATAACTCTCTCTCATTGGTCAGTTGATTGGACATGTGCTTTATTGATTGGTAAGTTGCCTTTTGCAAAAAGTCAAAAATTGTGTAAGAGAAGTATGGCTCACGATCTAGGCAAGTACAAGGCATGGGCTGGCGCAGCAAGGGTGAGGGAGAGGTCTAGCAAAGCTCAGCATCCAAGGCTGCAAGTTGTAGGAAGTGATCATGAAGATTTTGCAAGTTGTTGCTCTTTTGTTCACATGTGATTTTCTTGATAAAAATGCCTTGTTACATGAACTAAACACATGTGATCTTGGTTCAAATCTGATTTTTTAGGGCTTAGAGAATGTTTATGTGCTGGTTTGATACCAATTAGAAGTTGCAATTTGACTTAGCACATGATTTTGCAATTTTCACACTTGGTGCATATCTTGAAAATAAGTGATTTTTGCCAACTTTGCATTGCCATAACTTTTGATCCAAGAAGAGTTTGATCATGTTCTTGTACTTTTTGAAAAGGGAAAGATGAGATCTACAACTTTCATGACCAAAGTTTTTCCATTTGAAGCTTTTTTGGATCAAGAATCATGGCTTGAAAAATGACCTAAAATGATGCATTCTTGAAAAGTCAACTATGCCCAAAAAGTCAACATTTGCAAAAACCCTAAATTCTTGATTTCTATGAACTTCAACCTTCTTCCATGATCAAATAAAGATCATATAAACTCAAAATGATGAAGATCACCCATTGGTTGGGTCATTGGGGGCCTCAGATGCCCTGATTTTACACTGACTTGTCTGAAAAGTCAACCTTTGATCAGATGACTTCCCCATGGAATTTCTTCATGAAAATTGATATGCATACTCCCCATACCATATAGAGATCAATGGAAACAAGAATGACCAAAAAATTTGGTGTTATGGCCTCTGAAACCAAAACCCTAATTTTCAGTCAACTGTGCAGTTCAAACTGGCTCTGCATCACCTCAAACCCTAGTTCTTGTGATTCCTCTGCAATTTTGACTTTGAGGAGATGAAATGTGATATAAGAACACACATGGACCCCTTTGAGTTGATTGATGGCCTTTGGAGTGGCCCAAAAAGCTTTGGGATTGCTCAGATCACAAACCCTAGGTGCAGATGCCTCAGAAACTATGCAGTGAATCAGAAATGAGATATGAGGTGACATGTTTGTGTTTATGCATATGAGGATGATCACAAGCCATGGTGTGAATGGGTGAGGGCAAATTTGGGGTGTTTACAATATGCAAGGGTTTGTGATCAAGCTGGATCTGATTACTGCTTTGATATAAGTCCATGTATGTTCAAGAAATCCAGATGGAGGTTCATAAGTCCAGTAACCAAGGTGGGGGACTCAAATAAAGAGTCACATGTCCAGGGTTAAATCACAAGAACTGTCCAAAGTGGAGTACTCTCAATCAAAGTAACAGGGTATGCTGAGGTCAAGGGTACCTGCAAACCTGTAAACAGCCCAACCCCCCTCACAGGTGGTGTTCTAAAACAAGGATCCTCAGACTTGGATCAGTTATGAGAAATGTAAATACTTCTAACCCGGAGGTACAGTGTTTACAATAACCATAAAAGATCCTCCTCTAATTCTCCTCAGTTTCTGAAGGTCAATACTAAAAGGTCATCCAGACTTAGCAGGCTTCCCAAATAGCCCTAGCACTACAGGAAATCTGTAGCACAGAGTTCTCAAGAAGAAACCCATATCTGAACCGTGTTTCATATTCCCGCACCAGACCGAAATGGAATAGGAAAGAACATGAACCACTCTAGCCTAGGTGTCACTCAGGTCCCAGGTATAGGACCTCAACTCTCAATAGAACCCCACCCACCAAAGCAACAAAACCAGATCCAGCCAGCACAGTATGACAATATGATATATGTAAAGCTGTAAAGAAAGCAATAAAACAACTGTACATAAAGCACCAAACAAAACAAATATACAAACACAGATAGCACATAACACCCCAGTAAACACAAATCAAACAAGCGCTAGGAGGAACCCACAACAAGAACCAGAAGCCCTGGTTACAGTATAAGGGTCCCCAGCAGAGTCGCCAAGCTGTCGCTCCCAAAAGATGAGACCGGGCTCAAATATGGTACAGACGCGAACGGTCGGCGAAAGGATGAAATGAAAAGAGTCGCCAGCTAGGCATTTTTATCCCGGAGGAAAGGTAATGCTGCATAGACCTAGAAAGATATGGATAAGATGGTTACAAACCAGAGAGACTGAGAAAGGGGGTTGGTTACAACCTGGGAAGGTATTAGCACCCAGATTGTCCGTCGTACTCGACGGGATCCACGCTTAAAAGATTTGTGTTTTAAAGGGGTAGTGTCAGTGCAATTTGTGTGTAAAAGGGCTGGAAAACAAAATGTACAGGTGTCAGTGTAAAGGAAATGTGAAATGTATAAATGATGTGTCAGTGTAGGAACAAAAATGAAATGCTCAAGAATATGAGGCTAAAAGAATAAAGCTGGAAAGAGGGGGAATATACAGAGACTTTTGTTCGATAACCGTTAAGTTATGCCTACGTATCCTCTCGTGCAATGAGGAAGTCAGAACACCGTAGTTCGACCCAAAGAGACTGAAAGATAAATTGACTTGTGAACTGCTTACTAGTTTATGCTCAAGTGTATGACCTGTCTGGCTCAGGTGCAAACTGTCTTGCATTAGACGGAAGAAGCAAGTTCTCGTTTGTGAGTGAATGAGATGAGAAAAGAATCCCGGAGGAGACGATTATTGTTTGTTTTTTATGTTTTCAATCTTTTATTGCTTTTTTTTGAATTTGTCATAAGTTGATGAGCTTAAGCCTAAACCAATGGGTTAGTAAACTCATCACATCCTCCCTCTGATTAGGGGTAATGAGAATACCTTAAGTGTGAAGTCAACTTCTCACACTTAAACACCTTTGATGTAGGATTGAGATCATTAACCTACTTGTGATTATTTAGATGTTTTTTGGTGTTTTTGTCTAGTGTTGAGTAATGAGATTAAGCCATAATCAGGGATTAAACAGACTCATTACACCATCCTAATAGAAGGATAATAGATGAGAATGTTTAAGCTGAGGAAAGCTCCTCAACTTAATCCATGGTTAGGGATTAACTTCATGACAAAACAAAGCCTTTATTAGATGGATTTTAGTTAATGATAAGATGATGAAGTGATTTTTTAGGGTTTGTAAGACAACTTGAGGGGGACTTGTCCATTAACACTAGGGTTAGTCCTTCTTAACCAATTAAGGAAGAATTAGAACCCTAATGCAAGGCCCAAGTTACAAGCTTGATGTCTTGATGATTATTAGATGAATTGATTAAAGGATTTAAACACCTTAAGGGTTTAACACTTAGGATTAAAGTTATACACTCCACCCTAATAGAAGGATGCAGGCATAAGCTTAATCACAAAGCCTTAAAGCCTTCAGGGTTTAGTCCCTGATTATGAGGTGAGAAGAGAAGACTCAATGAGACACAAAGGTAAAACTAAGTGGGGAACTAATCAAAAACCCTAATAATTGTCATTCTTAGTTGTTCCTAAGGTTTGTGAGGTTTGACAAGAGAAATCTTCAAAGGAACCACCAGGAAACAGATGAAAGGAGCAGAGAGAAGCAAAGTAACTTGCTTCATTTAAGAAGACAAGTCACTTGAGGAAAGAAAGTAAGAAGAAGAAGAAAGAGAAAGCTCAATCTCAAACACAAAACAAAATGCAGCAAGGATGCATAAGATAGATGAAAAGAAGTTGTGAGAAGTGAAGGCAAATTTACTTCTCAAAATGACTTACCACCTGAAAAGTTAGTGAAAGAAATGCAATGCAATGCAAAAATGGGATGAAATGACATGGTGCAAACCAAAACCAGAAGCATGTATGTGATGATAATGATGCTATGAGATGATTCAAACATGAAACAAAGCATGAGGATGATCACATGAACAAATGGATGCAATAGAAGCAAGTTTAGAACCATGAACATACATGAAAAGTTATGGAATGCAAATGGCATACAAAGTGGCAAATGAAAGATGTAATGATCAAATATGCTTCTAATATGTCTTAAGATGTCTAATGAATCAAATGGATGCACAAAATGCTATGGCAAGTCATGGTATGCAAGCAAATGCAAGATGGATGCAAAAGGAAGCCCAAATTAGGGTTTATGATCCATGCACCAAACAAAAATCAAAACCAGAAGCAAACATCAAGATAAAAAATTGAAAATGCATTCAAGGGAACCCTAAACCTATACAAACTCACTGCCCAAAGGAGGGGTTCTAACTCTTAACCTAATTAGGGTTATGAATTTCCTAAGATTTCTAGGGTTTTAAGGTACCTTGACAAGAAAAATGTCAAACAAATGGAAAATACAAGATCAATTCATGCCAATTTAACCCTACAAACTACATGATATGAAAGACACAATGCAAAAAGAATCAAAGTCCAACTCTCAATAACTAGGCAGAAATGAATTTTTGAATATTGGATCAAAATAATGCTTTGAAATTGAATTAATTCCATGGAAAATTGTCAAAATGCATCAAGATCAAAAAAGAAATTTGGTTTGAGGGTTGGACAATGTTTCTAAATGATTTTAAAGGTTTCATGAATTTTTTGGTGATTTTTAAATACCTAAAAGTATTTTTAATTAATTAATTCTCATTAATTAATTAAAAAGAAACTTTTAAATGATTTAAAAATATTTTTTAATGCAAAAAATAAAAATAAAAATGTTTTTGGTTTCTGAAAATTAATAAAAGTTTGTACAAAAATTTTCAGAATTTTTAAAATTGTTTTGCTATTTTAAATAAATTGGAGAAAACAAATGAATTAAAATGAAAAATAAAATGAATTAAAACTGAAAAAAGAAAAGGATGCAAGATCAATGGCCAGAATTTAAAACCACACGCGCGCGAATTGACCTGGCGCCATATCCAAGGGCTGAGATTCAAACTTCCCTAATTAATGTCATTAACCCTAATCCTGCCCTAATCACTTTCAGGCGACCGGAACACTGTTCCGGTCGTCTTCTCCGGCTAGCTCATTTCTCAATCTCTCTCTACACGCAATGAAAACGAAATCTAACTGCCCAGAACTCATCCCCATTCAAAAACGAATCAAACCCCTCAATCAAACATCATTTTTCATTCATTAAACAGCCAAATCGAATCAAAACATTCTTAGGGCAAAAAGTTTCAGACAGTTCATACATGCTGGTTTCTCAACCATTTTCAAAAGTAAGCACATATTCATGATCAGAGGAGTGCATAGAAGCTTTTAAGAACTTAAAAACATGTTTCTGGAAAAAGTTTGAGATGGCTACCTGAACTGAAGCTTTGGTTTCTGGCACTTTCTGGCTGGTTTCTTGCTTGCAATCAACTCCCCTGGACCTCCTGAGAAGCTTTCAAGGCTTGTTTGAAGTTTGCAATGGCTGGTTTGAGAGATGGCAGAAGTTCTGTTCAATGGCAGGTGGTGATCGTGTTTTTGATTATTTGAGTTTCAGGCTATGGTGAGGGGTGGTTCGTGATCAGGGAAGTGTGTTGAGTTGATTTGTGAAGTTAGTTTTTGTGTTTGTGGCTTGTGCAAGCAGTTTCGAATGCTCTTGCAAGATGGTGTGAAAATGAGAATGCTGTCTTTGAGAGTGCTTCAGGCTTGTGTTTTGTATGCTTTGGCTTACTTTTGATTTGCATAAACTATTGTGATAGGTCAGATGAAGTGATGTGTGCTTTATTGATTGGTATGGCTCAAGTTGCCAAAATGTCAAAGTTGGTGTAAGAGAAGCATGGGCTACTTTATAGCCAAGGACAAAAGGTATGTCCTGCGCAGCATGATGTGGGGGGAACCCTAGGATTGATCAGCAAGTCAGCAAGCAAGTGGATTGTATCTTATGATGAGTTTTGCAAGTTGGTTCACTTTTGATTCTTATGAGATATCTTGCTCCATAGGCCATAAAAATGTGTGATCTCTTGGCCCAATCTGACTTTTAGGTCTTGTATGATCATGTTGTGAAGTTTATAAGTCCATTTGACAACTTAATTTGTCTTGAGAAGTGAATTTGCAACTTTGCCTCTTTGGTAGAAACTTTGAAATTTTGTGATTTTAGCCAACTTTGACAAGCCATAACTTTTGATCCAAAATGAATTAGGTCATGTTCTTGTACTTTTTGAAAAGGGAATGATCCATTCTACAACTTTCATGACCAAAGTTTTTTCATTTGAATCATTTTTGAATCAAAAAGTAAGGGTTGAAAAAGTTTCCTAAAATGGCAATTTCATTAAAAGTCAAACTTTCCCAAAAAGACAACTTTGCAAAAGACTTGAAATTCTTCAATTTTGTGAACTTCCAACATCTTCTATGATCAAATAAAGATCATACACAATCAAAATGATGAAGAACACCCTTTGGTTGGGCCATTGGGGGCCTCAGATGCCCTGATTTTGCACTGACTTGCTTGAAAAGTCAACTCTTGATCAGGTGACTTCCCCATGGAATTTCTTCATGAAAATTGATATGCATACTCCCTATACCATATAGAGACCAATAGAAACAAGAATGACCAAAGAATTTGGAGTTATGGCCTCTGAAACCAAAACCCTAATTCTAGGTCATTTGTGCAGTTAAACCTGGCTCTGCTTCCATGCCAATCTCAGTTCTTGTGATTTTTTGACATTCTTGACTTTGAGAGGATATAATATGATGCTTGAACCTATATGGACCCTCTTGAAGTGATTGATGGCCTTTGGAGTGGCTCAAGAAGCTCTTGGATTGCTCAGATCACAAACCCTAGATGCAGATGACTTTGAATCTATGCAGTGAATCAAAAATGTGATATGAGATGCTATGATTGAGTTTATGCATTTGAAATGATAACAAGCCATGGTGTGAATGGGTGAGGGAAAATTTGGGGTGTTTACACTCACCAGGCATGTTACAGGGTTGATATCAGGGTCAAAGCCTAAAGAAAGGATTGAGGATCAAAATCAGATCAAAACGGTTGGCGCCGGGTGATTCCTGAGGTTTCCCACCAAATGGAGGGAAAATTCAAAATTCACTGGCGTTAACCGATTAACGGATTGGTTAACCGGTTAACGGCCACGAATTTTAAATTTCCTGCAGCAAATTCGGCATGTGTGATTTTTGTTCCATTTTCCATTTTTCTGATTTTTATTCATTTTTGAATTAATTGGAAATTAAAAAGAAGGATCTAGAGCACTTGTCCAAGCCTAATCCCATTGCTACATCCTAATCACACTACCCAAACCATAATTTTGGATCCCAAGCCTAATTTTTGGGCCCCAAACCTAAACCATATTTAATCATTTCTCTCCAAACCAAAAAAACTCTCCCTCATTTTTCATTCTCATTCTGAATTTTCACTCTTCTCACTCACAATTCTCTCAATTTTCTTTCCCAATTTCCAAATCACTCAAAGTTCCTCTTTGAAGATCACATAACCTTTCCTTGAGGTGTGTAGATCTTGGAACTAGACCTCCATCCATAGCTTCCTTGCTTCTTTTTTGCTGGTTTAACTGGTGATTCAGATCTGTTTTGGGATCTAGAAGTGCTTTTGGATCAAAAACTATGCATCAAGATCTTGTTCTTGTATTTATTTTGCACGGAGTGTGAAGCTTAGCACCGAATCTTCAATGTTTTGCATGAGATCTATCGTTTTCAGCTCGATCAACAATTACCAAAGCATACCTCAGCTTTGTAGGTTGGTTAATTTTAGATCTAGCTCTATTTTAGCTTATTTGCATGCTTGTGCTTTAGATCCGCCATGTGCTTGCATATTTGCTTGTGTTGCTTGAATTGATTGATTGATTGGTAATCGGATCTATGTATTAATGTTCATGAGCTTGATGATGCCATTTAATGTGAATTGATACATTATTTTCATGTTCATATGCTTACTGGTCTGGTGTAAGATTGTTTGGAAAAGCTTTTTGCAAGCTGATTTTCTACAGGATTGTGGATGTTTTAACAGCGTTAACCGGATAACGGATTGGTTAACCGGTTAACGCACCTGAATTTTGTTGTTTTTATGCAGGTTTTGGCATGGTTAACCGGTTAACAGATTGGTTAACCGGTTAACACTGAAGCAGTAAGCCATTTTTGCCTTATTTCAAGCATGTTTGATCCCCTTACTTGTTTTAAATGCCATGGATCATTATATGATCATCGAATATGATTGTTTGGGTGATTTTCTTGTTGATTGATGCATGCTTCCGTGTTCTCGACACGTAAATGTTTGAATGTGCAATGTTTGGCATGATTATTTGATCTTGATTGGTGTGGACTTTGAGCATGTCATTGCCATGATTTTATTGATGAACATGTGCTGGAATTTTGCTAACTTGCAGGGGCTTATGGTAAGAGAAGTGTGGATGTTCATCCACATTTCAATTCTTCATCTTTCTCCTTTTTTAAGTGCTTTCTCCTTGTGCGTTTTGATGTGCCTTATGCCATCATGTATTGCAATTATTCTCCTCCCCTTTTATGAGCAACTTATCTCCTTTAGAGGAGTAAGTTGCTTGCTAGCTCTTGCTTCCTCTTCTTCTTGCTCTTCTTTGGTTTCTTTCCTTCTTTCTTCTTCTTAGGATAATTGAAACCTCACTAACCTTAGAACCACTCTTTTGCATGACAACATTAGGATTAATCTTTCCCCATTTTAGGCTTTTACCTTTTTGCTCCTTTGGTTTCTTTCTCTTCTCATCTAAAAACAAAAAAAAAACTTAAAAACATTAATAAAGAAAGAAGTGGCTTCTTGTGTAATAGCCTTATTCCATGGGGCATATGTATTCATTCCATCTTGGAATAATTCATTTGTCTAGCATGATGCACAAGTCGGATCATGAAGTCATTTTCATCAAGAAAAACCCTAAAAATTACTTCTTCATTTTTAATCACTAAAACACCTAATAAATTCAACAAGTAAATGAAATTAGGCCCTTGCCTTTGGAAACAAGTCTTGGATAAGTTCTCCTTGCTTGGTGTGCTTGTTCTATTATTCCATATTGGAATGTAGTAACAAGTACACATTCCATGGAAAAGAGCTTGAGTTCATTCTCTTGTGCCACACCAATAAAAAGCTCTAAAAACACAAACAAACAATAATCGTCTTTCCTTCGGGAATTCTTTTCTCATCTCCTTCGCTCCGTCCGCGAACTTGCTTCTTCTTGTCATTATGCAAGACGGTTACGCACTCGTCGTCCGAGCCTGCAACACCTGAGCATTGACATAGGCCGTTCAAGCCTTAAGACACAAGCAACCTATTCTACCCCTAGTTAGGGGAACTACGACATCTCTGATCCTCATTATCCATATGAGGTACGAAGGCAGCGGGGTAGGGCCCGTTCGAGAACACTCTTTTATTTTCCATACATTTTCCCCCTTTATTTTCTTTCTTATCCAGTTTCAGTTTCAGTTTTGCAGCAGCTTTCATCCCCTCACCCTTTGAAATAGATTTCCTTGCAAGCGTGGATCCTGTCGGGTACGGCAGACGATCTGGGGTGCTAATACCTTCCCAGGTCGTAACCGACTCCCGAACTCAGTCTCTTTGGTTCGCAGGATCCGTGTCCTTCCTTTTCTTTCCTTCTGGTTTGTGCAACATTACCATTACCGTTCCTTTGGGATAAAAATGTATGGCTGGAGACTATATTCTTTTCCGTGCCACTTTCGCGTTTGTACCAGGATTGAAATCCGGGGAGCGACAGCTGGCGACTCTGCTGGGGACTTCCCAACCAGAGTATCTCTGGTTCCCCTGAGAGTCAATCCTAGCGCTTGCATGTTTCTGTTTCATTGGGTGTTGGTTGTTTGTTGTTGCGTGTTTATTTTACTATTGTTTATTTACAGTTTTATTTACAGTTTTTCAGTATTTATTTTCATGCATCATATATTATTGGACTGTCTGGCTGTGCTGGCTTTCCTTTTTTCTGTGGGATCGGGAATTGTTACTGAGAGATAAGCTCGTAACCGGGGCTCGAGTGCACCATAGGACTTAGAATGGACAGTCACTTTGGCTTCATGGCATTTTGCTATGTTGGTAGTAGTGAGTTCCACACCCAGACTTGCGACCGTCTTGGAAATGTATTATGCCAGAATTTTTCTGGGGTAATACACGACCTCGATAGTTATGTGCATCTGGGGACCGATCATTGAGGACCTTTGTGGAAACATCCCTCTCTAGTGGTGACAGTGGCAGACCACATTATGTGGCAAACCCATTCGCACCCGAGGGCCCACTTTGGAACTCGCATAGGATGGCCTGGTTCTTTTATAAGAACTCAGTCAAAGCATCTGGTCGTATGGCGATAGTATTGTATCCTTCGGGATGAATGTACTATTGTTTCTCGATTCCAGCGCTTGAAGCTGGGAACTTGTAAAGGATGCTTGTTTTCCCGGACTCACGCTGAGGCCTCCCTGAGTAGTACATAATGCCAAACCGATTCCCTGATTTGTTCATGAGCCATTTCTTGGAAATGGTAAAAGTATTATTGCTATTCGGCTTTGAGAGTCTGTGATGTTTGACCCGGAGCACACCCATGAGATTGGGAGGGGTTTACAGGTTTGCAGGAACCCTTGACCTCATCATACCTCATTGCTAGTACAATTCTATGATTTGATAAGGCTACATGGATTTGGATCTTTTATTTCTGGGCTTATTTGTGACTTAATTCTTGTTCATGAGGCTTTATTCAGAGGATCTTGGTTCTTGGTCACTTGGGTCCCATGTTCCGTATCCAGACAGTCCCAGTGGTTGATCATGTGCCTGTATTGCATTTGCATCGCATCACACTTGCATTAACTGTTTGTGTTTCCATTACAGGTTATCCTTCATCTCTATACCGAGTTCTGGTATTCATTGTTCCTCCAGATGACAGAAATCCAAGAGATACCCAGAAAACGAATGTTCATTACACTTTCCTGCACCCCGAAATTGAGAGTATTCAGAAACTGGTGGACTTGATGAGGGACAAGGTTTCAGATGATTTCAGAAGCCGGTATGGGAAGATCTTGGGTTACATGAACAAAACTAATGTTGATCAGAGAGATAGTCTTCATTCTTTGTTGCAGTTTTATGACCCTCAGTTGAGAATTTTCGTGTTTGTTGACTTCGTCTTGGCTCCCACCATAGAAGATATTTCTGGCATCCTGAATATTCCTATCAAGAATAGTGTTCCCTATTATGCTGCGGAGAGATGTCCCCCGTACAAGGACATTGTAGGTGCCTGTCATTTGAGTATGCTGAGAGTGAAGATGGAGTTGGAAGCCAGTAAAGGTAAAGGATTTAATCTGGATTTTCTTGTCACAGAAGCCCATGTGTTTGCTTTGGGAGGAAAATGGTTAGAGTTCAGTGCGCTGTTAGCATTAATGGTCTACGGGATAAGTCTTTTTCCAGGAGAGAAATGAAGGGTAAGCTTGGATGCTATCACCCTTTTCATTAAAGGAAACCTGGTGCCTACGTTGATGGGAGACTTTTACTTCGGTGTCCATCACAGAAATGAGAAGAGAAACGGGTATGTGAATTGTTGCGCTCCTATGTTTGCTAAGTGGTTTGCTAAGAAGCTTCCAAAGTCAGGACCGTTCAAAGATCTTAAGCAAGATTGGAAGTGGGCTAGAAGGTTGATGGGGTTAACATCGAATGATATAGCCTAGGGATGTAGCAGAAACTTGGTAGGGAAGGAGATTATTATAAGGTGTGGTGAGTTTCCCTATGTGCCGTTGTTAGGAAGAAAAGGAGTGAAAAGTCATAACCCTGTGCTGTCCAGAAAGCAATTTGGTTATCCACTCAAGGACCCTCACATAAATGAAGAAATAGCTAAGACTTTGTATTTTCCGGCTGAAGATAATGAGAAGTTGGTCGTTCAAGCATCCCAAGCTATGGAAAAGAAGGTCAGATAGGGTAAGAAAGAATTCGGAAAGACTTATGCTGAAGTTGCCCCATAAGGTTGCTTGGAAATACCTGATGATCTTCTGCCTACGTATCTTCACTAAACGATGACCAGTGAAGAATCATAGCGACATAGTTCCCCTCAATAGGGATGAAAATGAACAATGAAGAAAGACAAACATACACATGCCATCACTGAGAGTATTTTATTACTTCTGGCTTTATTTGCTTCATGAATACCCTGGCGTCCTGGGTGATTAAATCGAAGACTTCATCTTAACGTGGACCATCTGGTAGAAGAACCGTGACACCAGTTCCACCGTGATTAGGCATTGGATTCTTGATTACATTTGGGTGAGGAGCAAAATTAATCGCCCTGGAGTTAACTAGGTCATGTACCTTGTTCTGAAAAGCCCAACATTTGTCAATAGTATGCCCCTGAGCACCCGAATGAAATTCGCACCTGGCATTAGCATCAAAATTCGGAGGTAGATTGTCAGGAGGAGGAGGTCTCATGGTACGAAGCTCGACCATGTTCAACTTTAGCAGCTCTAGAAGCAATACAAAATATGGACATGGGACAGGATCAATCCTATGGTCCCTCACTCTTGCTCTTTGCTGAAATGGTCTTTGTGCTTGTTGTTGCTGACCCTGCGGTCGTTGTTGAACCTGTGGAGTAATAGTCACTGCAGCTGCTTGGTAGTACCCTTGAGAACGACCTCTATCTCGGCCCCTATACATAGCATTGGTCTCACCTTCTCTTCTTTTTTGGCCATTGCCAAAAGGATTTTTCATACCAGAAGAACTAGCACTGCTTGCATCCTGAATCTATCCCAATTTCAGAAAGTTTTATATTCTTTCTCCAGTGATAACAATATCAGAAAAACCGATGGACGGGCAGGCGGCCAGATGATTCAAGTAAACACCTTGCAAGGTGCCCATAAACATGTCAGCCATTTCCCGATCCAGCAACGGGGGTTGAACCTGTGCAGCCAGCTCACGCCACCTCTAGGCATACTGCTTAAAACTTTCCTTAGGTCCTTGAGACAAGTTCTGTAATTGAGTGTGGTTCGGAGCCATATCAATATTATATTGATACTGCTTGAGAAAAGCATCAGCTAAATCTTTCCAGCTTCGAATAGAGACCCTGCTTAGCTTCATGTACCAGCTCAACGAAGCTCCAGATAAACTATCTTGGAAGAAATGCATCCAAAGTTTCTCGTCATCAGTGTGAGCCGAGATTCTTCCAAAGTATGCGTAAATGTGAGTTCTAGGGCACGTGATGTCGTTGTACTTGTCAAATGATGGCGCCTTGAACTTAGGAGGGATTCTGACTCCTGGTACTAACCCAAGACCGGTTACATCGATGCCCAGGGAATCCTGACATTCCATGGCCTTAATCTTCTCTGCTAGCTCTTCATACATGCGGTCATTTATTTCATTCATATTACCCATATCAGCATCCAGTAGAGTGAAGTGGTCCTCTTGAGTGTCTTCTAAACCCGCATTACGGGTTACATTCCTATTTGGATTTGGCTCTCTATTATGGGCAGCGTTAGGATCCACATTCTCAGTCGGTGTTCCAGTATTAGCATTCTCCTGGGGTTTCTCAACCATCAACTTGAGATGCTCCTGGTTCTGGGCTATGCCAGTCATCATTTCCATGAACTGATACATCCTCTGTCGGAGCTTATTGAGATCAGTCTGCATTCGTTCAACCATTCTTACTCGGTTTCTTTTGGTCGGATATCGATGAACGCATTGACCAGCTATATTGGCTGTAGTTGAATAAGTTAGAAACTCCGGACAACCTACAAAAGCACAAGAATATTATATGCATGAAATGAATACTTATGGCATGTTTATTCATTCTTAAGGCAACCCCTCCCTTGATTCCGACTTTTTGAAGTTGAAATAGATAACAGCGCTCTGACTTAGCTGCAAAACAAATAAATTGTGTTGATGATATAGGGTGTGTGTGTGCAACAGATGTGCCATGCAGAGATGAGAATACAAGAGTCGATGTGTGAGTGTTGCAGATGTGTAAGATACATAGTTGAGACCGTAAAGTTGAATCATCCCAGACTAATAGATGAGAGAACCCCATTGCATTAATAAAGAACCAATCATGGGCTAATATTATTGGAGTACATGAAGCAGAAAACATAATTGAAATACAATCAATCAAGAAGACTTCATCAACAATCCTGATGATAGTCTTACAACTACTAAAGGAAACTACAATCTTCAAACTGCCCTCTGATCGCCCGGACCGACATCTGACTCATGTTCTGGCATTACAACCAATGCATTCAGTGGTATTGGTTCATTTTCAAACCTCTTCAGTTTCTTCTGAAAGAAGACCATCTTACGCTTGTAGTAGTCAACATATTTCAGTGCTTTAGAAAGTTCTGTATCTTTCTCTTTCAACATATTGGCCACTTATTTGTCTTTCTTTCTCAACTTATCAGCAACATCTTCAGCTTGCAATTTATCTTGATCTTTTCTTCTGACCCTATAGGAAGCATGCCTTGTCTTCATGTCTTCCAACATTTGAGTCATTTCATTGAGTAATCTCCTTGTGTTAATATGCTCTTTAGAAGAGTTCCGGTTAGAAACTTCAAACCTGGCAAACTGAGCTGAATCGGTGTCAAACCTTTTTTCTGCAGCGGCATATTTCTCAGCATCTTCCTTGGCTTTCCACTCAATCTTAAGCTTGGCGTGCTCAGCCCTGGCAAGATCCCGGCTTAGTTGGACATTATGTTTTAACAACTCGTCTCTTTCTACTTTCATCTTATCGAACTCTTCAATGCTGAAGGATGTCCTTAGTTCATCTACCACGGGATACCATGGTTCTTCTAAGGAAAAAGGAAGAAGAGTGATCTCAACCCTGCACTTTAACCATTCATCATACTGAGGAAACGATCAGTTGTTACTTCGGCCCAGAATACCAAATCCTCGCTTCTGAATATTTCTCCAAGCAGCAACAACTTATTCTACCAATAGTGTGTTGTTTTCCACCAGAAAGTAAAAGGATTCATTGACTTCCCTCTCTATTGGTGGGTTCTCTAGTGCGTATCCCAATTGCCTTTTAAGGAGAACGAGATTGTAGTTGACGCATCCCCTTACTCCGATGAGAGGCACATTGGGATAACTCACACAACTGTAGATGAAGTCTTTCTTCAGTAAACTGCGATTTATCCATACTATATATTTGGCTCTCAACCCCATCAATCTCTTAGCCCAGTTCACAGAAGATGTGATAGCCACAAAAGCACCAGTAGTAAGAAACCGTCTCATAAACCAATTGTGCACCAGCTGAGAACAACATCGTACTAAGCCCCTTCGTTTCTTCTCGTTTTTGTAGTGGACCGAGCGACAAAAATTGCCCAACAATGTAGGTACAGGATTCTGCTGCATGAAAACACGGATAGCGTTGATGTCCACAAATATCTCTTCATTAGGAAACAAGATGATACCATAAACACTTAAGGCAATGACAACATAAACGGTATCCCACTTGTTACAAGTTGCATACTCTTCAGCCGCGGTTTCTAGAAAATTCAAGTGAAAACCAGTTAACTTTCCCTTTGTGGCAAGTCCCTTCTGCACTACAGCCCGACTCAAATAAAGAACTTTGGAGATCTCGAGTTCATCTGGTTCTACCATGGCAGAGTAGAAAGGAATCTGATCCTTGACGGGTGTTCCTAGAATAAGAGAGAACTCTTCCAATGTCAGCCCCAACTGGTAGTCTGGAAATGTAAAGCATCTCAAAGGAGGATCATAAAACTGAAGTAAAGTATGGATAGCGCTTCGGTCTGAATCGGAAAGCCTGTGAACCGTCTTCAAAATACCACCATACTCTTTTCTGAATTCTCCCACTCGATTTGGAGTGATCAAGGCAATCATACCTTGTAGCACGTCAATCTTTGGATCTGGGAAATGATAAGAGAAATCGTTCTTCTGGACAGGCTTCATATCTGTAACAAGTAAGTCTGCCTACGGAATCAAGGTAGAGAGATGGAATTCCTGCAAATGAATATACATGCAAGTTAGAATGCAATTTATGAATGATGCTTATGAATGCATAGGCACGTGATCAATGGTGTGTCGGTGCGGCCATTGAGCAGTGATCCGAGTGTCTATGGAGTGTCATAATAACAGTCGCAATAACAGAGTCACAATGGCAATCACAATAACAATCTCTCTGAATAGAAACCCCGGATCTCAGAACCAAAGAACCATAAAACCAGATCATAAATGTTGAATAGTACTGGCAAAGCAGGTATGTTGGAAGTTTTAGGGTTCCTGCAAACCTGTAAACCCCTCCCAATCTCACGGGTGTGCTACTCCGGGTCAACATCACAGACTCTCAAAGCCGAATAGCAATAATACATTCACCATTTCTGAGAAATGGCTCATGACCAAATCAGGGAATCGGTTTGGCATTATGTACTAAGCAGGGAGGTCTCAGCTGAGTACAGGAAAACAAGCATCCCTCATAAGTCCCCAGCTTCAAGCACTGAATCGAGAAACAATAGCACATTCAGCCCTTGGGATACATTGTTATCGTCATACGAACAATTTTGCTTTAATTGCATTCCTATGAGAGAACCAGGCCATCCTATACGAGTTCCCAGTGGGACCTCGGATGCGAGTGGGTTTGCCAACAAATGTGGTCTGCCACTGTCATCACTGGAGAGGGATGTTTCCACTAAGGTCCTCAATGATAGGTGTTGCGGTGAGAATCGGATACCAAGCTATTGATTAAGCTTGGATCGCAAAAACTTTTATGTTCACCACCGACTTTAATTTAATCCAAAGGAAAAAGGGAAAAAGATCGTAAAAAACCCTAAATGAGGAGAAACTAGGTTCGGGGGTTGGTTATACCTAGGGAAGGTGTTAGCATCCTAAGCATCCGCAGTATCCTACGGGAACCTCTTGTTAATATTTGTGTTTTTGTTATTTATTGCTTGCTAAAACTAAGGTAACCTAAGGTTTTTATTTCTAATGGTGCTCGCACATCATCGCATCGATGTCTACGTATCGGGTATAGAATCAGAGCACTCGTAGTTCTCCTAAGGATTAACGAACACTTGGTTACGCTCAAGGTTCGCGGGGGAAGGTAAGTGTTATGGAAAACACTCACGTGACTCTAGAAAAGTCACAAAAAGTTGTAAAATAAAAAGTCCTAATGGTTAAGGTCGAAAAGGAACTAGGGATGACTAAAATTCCTATGACATTGAGTCAACTGCAGGAGTTCTTTCCCTTTTGGATTCAAATGCGGAAAAAAAAAGTAAATAAATGAGGGTGCAAGCTCCTAAGTCTAAGGCATAGGTTTCTACTTGCAAAAATGGACTGAATGAAGTAAATGAAAATACAAGATAAAAGGTTTAGTAACCGGGCTATGGCTCGATATATGGATCGAGAATGCGGGGGTGGAAGACAAAAGCGGTGCGTAAATTTGCTTAAGTTGGAAAGCTGCGAAGTGTAAATATTGTGCAGACGGCGATCGTAAAATGACCGACTTACGTGTGTGAGTGAAATGTATGTGAACTCAACTTGGCGTTGGACCAAGGATTATTATCTTGAAAATTAAAGTCTCAAAAGTGTACGTTTTCAATTTTATTTTAACAGTATATGGTCAGGATGTGAAATAAAATAAATACAAACATAACGTGCATGCAACGAAGACATCGAAAGATTAAATTAAAAAACTTGCACTAATAAGAAATAGACCTAAACTTAATCTCTCACACTAATGGGACACTCAAGGAGATCAACCCTAAAGCTAAACTTACAACTATCTAAAAGAAAAAGGACTAAACATGTGTTGCACCCCAAAATTTGCCCTCCCCTAGTCAAGAAAATGTGTTCCAAGGTGTCCCAAGAGGTTCACAAGGTTCACAAAGTATCTCAAGAGGTTCACAAGATTCACAAGGTTCACAATTAGTCAGGAAGTTTGACAATCCCCTCAGACAATACATCCTCGTAAGCAATGCATCCTAAACTAGGGTTTTGGATTTCATCAGGCTAAATGGACTTCCAAGGCTTCAAGTGAGCTTCATAACATCCTACATTTCTTCAAGAATCCCTATGTCAAGTTTCAAGGCTTTCCCAAAAGGTTGGCTCAGTCAAATGATCAGATAAGCTAATATCAGTCAAAGCAGTTAAAAAGTCAAACTAAGGTCAATTGTGGTCAAACCAAAGTCTAATTTCATGATTGTTTTCAAAAATCAAGTTTATGAATTAAAATTCATCATTTGATCAAGGTTTGATCATTATTCATCAAGGAGATTTCAGATCATCAAGAATCAGGAGTTTCTAAATTAGGGTTTTCATAGGAAAAGTCAACTGAACTTTGACCAGCCATAACTTTCACATGATTCATCAAAAATTTCCCATCCAAAGCTCATTTTGAAGGAAATTGAATTCTCTACAACTTTGTGTCTCACAATCCAAACCTAAAAATGCTTCATTTGGAAGGTATGAGCTAAGACATTATAGGTCATTTTAAAAGTCAACAAAAAGTCAACATCTTCCAAAGGGCATAACATGAAAATGGTAAAGGATATGGACATGAGACCAAAGAGGTTTGTTAGAGGACTCTTTAAGCTTTCCAAAATGTCCAATAATACCTCCATAGCATTAAAATTGAAGGAGTTTTGTCTTTGCAAAGTTGGGAAATATTTTGGAGGTTTGTGAAGCAAATGAAGTCTTAAAACCAAATTTTGCCAAATGGGCCTACCAAATTCCAATCCAATCTCAAGGATAAGGTCATACACGACCCATTGACTATTTTTCTATATTTTTATGTTTTATATTTTATTATTTTGGATTTTATTTAATAAAATTCAATTTTAATGAAAATAAAATATAAAAAGTCAATCTAAAAATCTGATTTTTGTTCTAGAATGATTGAAATATCATTTAAAGATGATTGAGAGGATCAAATTTCGTGTAAAGTCTCTAAGGCATGAAAATATTTGATTTTTCTCACTTTTGGAATCATTTCTTTCTTCAATCTCAAGCTATCCAAAAGCCCAAAGAATAGACAAGTTTTATGACCTAATTTCATTCACTATAAGACTATGAACATGATACAATACTAGGGGACGAATTTTCTGCCTCCAAGAGCATCAAACCAATTCCAAAATTTTCATCAAAATTCAATTTTCAGTTTTGGTAATTTATCCATATTCAGAGACTTTTATGCATTGTAATTTCTTTATTGATGTTCATTGAACATATTTCAATCATCATACACATCAAAAGCTTGCTCATAAGCCGTAACCGGATCAAGATTGTTCACGAGTTTTTGATTTTCGATTTTCATTGTTTATGCATCATATACTAATTTTGGTTGTTGATTTGTGTTTAGAATGAAGTTTGCAAGCTTTCTAGATAATTTGTTTAAAGAACCACAACCTAAAACGCAAACGGCCATTGCTAGGGTTTGAGCTTCCGTTTTAGGGTTTCATAAAATAGACCATATAAATACTGTTTGAGACCATAATTGAATTCAATGAACTGTGTAGATCATGTTGGCATGATCAATTTGTGAAATTTGTACGTTTTTGTGGAAGTGTGTGTTTTGTAGGAAGAAGATGAAGTTCTTGGCGCCAGGTGGGAATTCAAATATTGATTTAATATTTTATTAAATTGTTTATGTTTTATTTCAACAAGTGTTGGTTGGCCCAATGGTAATGGTTGCGCGTGTTATTGTTCAGGACCTTGGTTCGATTCTTGGTGGCAGCATTCTTTTTATTGATTTTTCCATTTATTCATGTAACTTAATATATTATGAATTTGTTGTTGTTAGCTTGCAGACGCGCCCCATGTGGCTTGGTGGTTGGAGTGTTTGGTTGGTGACTGATGGGCAGGGGTTCGAATCCAGGTTCCCACATTTTTGTTCATAATTGTTTTATTTTAGCAGGATTATAATATAATGAATTTGTTCCATAATACTATCACCAGCGCATGCTGGCCTGATTGGTTTTGATGATGTGTATTGAGGTAAGGGACCTGGGTTCAAATCCCAGGTCCTATCTTTTTAGCATTTTCTTGTATTTTCTTATTTTTAATTATTTTCTCAACTTTAATTCAATTTAATATAATTCAAGTAATTTCTAAATAAACATCATAATATTTTTCTATAAAAACTTCATATTTTCAAAATCATAATTTATTTTCTTAAATTTAAATTGTTTCTATTTATTTTATAATATGCTTATATTTATTATTATCATGTATATTTTTGTAAATAAATTAAATAATTAGATTTAGATTAATTTTTCCAACCCTAATTTTCTTAAACCTAATTTTCCTAACTCTAATTTCTATCTTAACCCTAAATATTCAACTTTATTTTTCTAAACCCTAATTATATTATTAATCCTTATTTTTAATATGTAAATAGTTTATTATTTGTTTATTATTATTAATTTTATTCTTCTAATTAACTCTTAAAAACATTTCTAACATTAACTTGTCTTGCTAATTTTTATTTCTTTTATTCTATTATTTCTAACCTTTATTATTATTTATTATTATTACTAACATTTAAATTATTGCTTATTTATTTTCTATTTATCGTTATTATTATTTTTTCGATTATATTGTAATTGTCCCGAAGCTTTGTAATAGTTTAGGTTTATATTTTTGCTTTATTTTTATTGTAAATATATTAACTGCATGGTTAGTAATTATAGGGCGTGAATAACATACTTGTAATTAACATTGACTTAGAATAATTAATTTAAAAAAGATAAATATTTGAACATGAACATTCACACACGTAAGTCGATCTTTGATCGCCATCTTGCACTTTCTAGGGTTACCTCTCATGTTGCCTATTTCAAAAGGTCAAGTAAGGTGTCTTAAGCAAAGTCCCTTCACAAATATCATCAAGTCCCTTCAGTTTATAAGATCAAGTCCCTTCGAGGTTGCCTACGATAAATGATCTTGTCCCTTCAAATAAAAGATGATAAGTCCCTACGAATTGCTAAAGACACCTTGCAGTTGCCTACTTTCAAATGTCCCTTCACATGTCCCTTATTATATTCAAGGTAATGACTACCTATTCCTTAATAATAGGGATAGTCTTACCATTGAAAGAACATAAGAACAGTAAAGACTTAATATAGGGTAGGTTCCTCTTAATTACTTGCTCACACATTTCAAAATACTTTTTTACACATCACTTTTCAAACAAATTTTCAAAAACAAGTCTTTATATACAGCCATATGAGGATCATTATAAAGTACTTAGAAAGTTTTAATCACACACTACACCTTTCTCAAAACAATTCAAAGTGAGCTAAGTAACTAAGAGCCCATGGATAATCATGGATATAAAGGGTGCTAACACCTTCCCTTTGTATAACCTACCCCCCGAACTCAAAATCTTTTCAAGGTCTTTCCTGTTCTTTTATGTCATTTCCTTTTGGATAAAATAAAAGTCGGTGGCGACTCTTGCTATCCGCAACATAACTAAAAGTCAGTTCTCCCACCGTGTTACAGAACTGGCGACTCTGCTGGGGATTTAATAAAAGAGGGGTACCCTTAGGAATTAGATCACTTTAATTTATTTGCTTTGTTTGCTTTACTTTACTTGTTGGGTGCTCTTATGTGTGAAAGATCCTAACCTGGATCTAGTGTACCTTAGGTAAATGGCAATAGACCAAGGAAACTGTACGGCGTATACCGATATGGTTGATCTGGTGGCCATAGTTAGTGTGACTTCTTGGTTGGTGCTTATGTTCCTTAAGTAAGTTGAGGATAATATGAAGCTGCCATATGTTGTCAATACACTAACTGACTTTTAGAACCCTAGTCATCCCATCTTGGCCTTTAGAAAAGTAGTGAGATAACCGGCTTTGGTGAAGACTGAAGTTTGTTGATACTCAATGCTACACTCATTGAGATCCTAAACTTGGAGGGTTTTGGTTGGAAAGTAAGTTGCCTACTGAACAACCACCCTTGTGAAGGATCAATGATATTGAGATCCCTTAGAACCTGGTTACTTTATAGGATAGGATGAACCATCTAAACTTCAGGGGAGGGTATCTACCCTTAAACCTCATGCAAGCCTTCAAACCTAGGGCTATTGTGTGACTTGTTTGTGTGTGCCACATATTTGTGATTGAACATAACATCATAGCATCATCATGCATCATAAGCATAGCATTTTCACTAACATTTCAAGGACCAAAGGATTTATCTTTGTTCTTTGTTGCAGGTCATGACTTCTGCTCGTAGGAATACTATACGGATCAACTTTGTAGGGATACCTCCTAAGCTTAAGGAATTGGTCTCTCAAGTTTCTGAAAACTCCCAGTTCATCAAGAGGCATGGTAACCTATTGCATCTAGTCACTTCAGGGTTCAATGAAGACATGATGAGTGTTCTGTTTCAGTTCTTTGATCCTAAACATCATTGCTTCACATTCCCCGATTATCAGCTGGTTCCTATAATGGAAGAGTTCTCCAAGCTTCTGGGTATACCTATACTGGATCAGAAACTTTTCACAGGCTTAGAGAAAGAGCCTAAACCTGAAGTCATTGTTGCAACCTTACATCTGAAGAAATCAGACATTGTCCTAGAAACAAGAAGTGGAGTTAAGGGTATCCTTGCTAAGGGGTTGATGGAGAAAGCTCAAGTGTTCCTGAAGGCTATGAGTTATGATGCTTTTGAGGAGATCTTAGCCCTATTGATCTATGGCTTAGTGTTGTTCCCTAATCCAGACCAGTTCATAGACGTACACGCCATCAACATATTTCTGACTCACAACCCAGTGCCTATATTACTTGGAGACATCTTACACTCTCTCCATACTCGTACTACGAAGGCACGAGGAACTCTTATGTGCTGCATACCTTTATTGTCTAGGTGGTTTATTTCTCACCTTCCTCGATCAGTGATGAAGAATGAACAAGGGTTAAGGTGGTCCAAGAGGATTATGTCACTTTCTCATTCAGATATTCATTGGTGCTCTCGATCTATGGAGAATGTTACTATCATTAACCGTTGTGGGGAGTTCCCTAATGTGCCACTCCTTGGCATAAGAGGGGGCATTACTTACAACCCTTCTTTAGCTCTACGCCAGTTTGGTTATGCTCGGAGTAATGGTCCTCATGACATGCTTATTCAGGATATTATGTTCGACTACGACAATGATTTGCAAGGTTACCGGCAAAGGTTTATACGAGCATGTGGTAAAGTGAACAAGGTTGACAGCAAGACTCTGGAACCAAAGTACACTATTCCTATGGAACCTTATCTAAGATGGGTGCGATCCCGTGCTCAGACTCTTATGATGCCATATCCTGCTATCCTGCCAGTTACCATAGAGCCTGTTGCTGAAGGAGATACTTCCTATATCATTCTTCATCCAGACATGCCCACTAACATGGAGGAGTTACAAAGGTCCTGAATCCAATTGAAGGAGCAAAGGGATACTTTTGAGACTCATTTCAAAGCTAGTCAAGAAAGAATCCTGGAGCTAACGAAACAACTTCACGAGGAGCAGAATCTCAACTCATACCTCAACACAAAGAGGAAACGTCCATGGGAGACTTAAAACCCCATCTTTGTATTCATTTCATTTTTGTTGTAAG
Source organism: Lathyrus aphaca (assembly GCA_963966055.1). NCBI lineage: Eukaryota > Viridiplantae > Streptophyta > Magnoliopsida > Fabales > Fabaceae > Lathyrus > Lathyrus aphaca. The sequence continues at coordinate 226,635,850 of OZ014520.1, read as the reverse complement.
CCTAAGAGGCAAACAAGTTTATTGATTACTAATAAAAGTTTACTTTATGGTTGTCTAAACAAATTTAAATCTTGCGGTCCTTGAAAACATTGCATATGCATTTACATACCATATCATTGCATCACAGGTTTCTTATGAACATGTATCTTATCTTCTCGCTGTTTATTTCAGCAGAAATGGCTCTTGAACAGACTGTCAAGGATCTCCAAGCTCAGAATGCACAATTCCAAGAGTTGGTTCTGAACTTGTCTAAAGGGCAAGATGAGCTGAAGACACTGCTGGCTAAGAAGAAGAAGAAGGAGACCAGGAAATCAGGAGGCCTTATTAATTTGGGAAGAAGGTTCAGAGGTCCTATCAAGACAAAGGAACAGATTGAGGATTCTGAGTCTGAAAATTCTGAGAAAGAGGGAGGTAGTCTCCATGATACTGTGGGAGATTTTGATTCTGAGGCAAACTATTATCATGATCCTGCTAGTGAAGAGAAGTACAAGATGCTGGTAGACAGAATGAATGCCATGGAATTACAAAAATCTTCTGGGCTTGATTTTGAAGATCTAAGTTTAGTGTTTGGAGTGGTTATACCTATTCGTTTCAAGGCCCCTGTTTTTGTAGTGTATGATGGTGTCTCATGTCTCAAGCTGCATTTAAGATCCTATGTCCGAAGGATTCAACCACATACTACTGACAAGAAACTGTGGATTCATTTCTTCCAAGAGAGCTTGTCTGGAGCTCAATTGGAATGGTACTATCAATTGGAAAGTGTTAATATTCGTGATTGGAATAATCTTGCTGAGCCCTTCTATAGGCAATACCAATATAATGCGGATTTAGCATCAACTCGCATGCAACTCCAAAGCATGTCTATGGGTGCTAAAGAGAGTTTCAAGGAGTATGCCCAGAAATGGAGAGACCTGGCTGGCAGAGTTCAACCTCCTCTGACTGATAGGGAGCTGGTGGATATGTTTATGAGTACGCTGAATGGTCCTTTTTATAGTCACCTCATTGGAAGCTCATCATCTGGTTTCACTGAGTTGATAATGACTGGAGAACGCGTGGAAAGTGGTATAAGAAATGGTAAGATACAAATGGGTGCCTCTTCATCAAGAACTACTAAGAAGCCCCCTAGTGGAAAGAAGGAGTCTAATGTTGTGTATGGTCAACATAGTCGTAACAGGAGTCACCAATCTGTGGGAGCAGTTCACATCTACAATCCTACTTCTGCAACACCAGAGCCACAACAAAACAATCAACAGAAGCCTAGAAGACAGTTCACCAAGATCAATATGTCACTGGCCCAAGCCTTGCAACACATGTTGAAAGGGGAACTCATTACTTTGAGGGATCCTCCTCAGAATCCTAATACATCCTCTCCTCGGTATAATCCTAATGCCCGATGTGCCTATCATTCTAATAGTCCGGGACATGACACCAACAATTGCTGGGTGTTAAAAAACAAGATTCAAGACATGATTGAAGCTGGGGAAATTGAATTTGACCCTCCTGGGACCCCAAATGTGATCACTGCTCCTATGCCCAACCATGAGAAGACTGTTAATGTTGTTGATGAGGTTTCCTATGTTTCTTCAGTAGCAGATGTAACTACACCCTTATCCATTATCAAGAAGAAGCTGGTGCAGGCTAGATTCTTTCCAGGTTGCAATGAAGATTGTTTTTATTGTGCTTACAAACCGGATAGTTGTTGGAAGTTGAAGGATGGTATTCAACGCCTCATGGACAATTACACCATATTGTTTGAGAAGACTCCTTCTGTGGAGAGTATGTGTGAGCATTTGACTCGAAGCACGAAGCTTGAAGATGTAGCTATGGTTGATAAAGTACCAGTGAAGATTACCTCCAAAGGTCCTATCAAGATCACCTCTAAGGGTCTTGTCAGGATTACTGTTGAAGGCCCTGTGAAGACCGTTGCTGAAGTTAGGGTGGCTCCCATGATCATCACCACTCCTGGCCCTTTTCCTTATACTTCTGATAAAGATATACCTTGGAATTATGGGTCTGATGTTTATATCCATGGTGTTAAGCAAGAACCTCTGGCTGATGCACCTGTTACTGATGATAATCTTGATGTTGATAATATTGCTGGATCTAGTAAGATCACCAGAAGTGGAAGAATTTTCTCTCCTCAGGCTACCTCCAAAAGTGCAGTTACTCCAACTACTACCTCGACCTCTGAGCCAAATACTGATACTCGGGGCAAAGGTCCTGTAATTGAACCTGTGCAAGCTGAGGCACCGACTGCTGAAAATCTTTCTAAACAGATGGAAGAAGTGCTGAAGATCATTCGCAAGAGTGATTATGATATTGTTGACCATTTGGGGCATACTCCCTCCAAAATCTCCATGTTATCTTTGTTGTTGTGTTCAGAGGCTCATGCTAAAGCCTTAATTAAGTTCCTGAAGACTGCTCATGTGCCAAATGAGATTTTTGTGGATCAATTTGATAATTGTGTGGCACACCTGACTTGTGATAATGGGTTGGTTTTTCTGATGCTGATTTGACTCCTTCCAAGAGAAACCATAACAGAGCCCTGCATATTTCCATTTAAAGGTACTACCTTGTCTCATGTACTGGTGGACAATGGTTCTTCATTAAATGTGCTCCCTAAAGAGGTTCTGGACAAGCTCAGTCCTGAAGATGTTACGTTAAGACCAAGTGATGTAGTGGTGAGGGCCTTTGATGGCTCAAGAAGAGTGGTACATGGAGAAGTAGACCTCCCGATCAAAGTAGGCTCTCAAGTTTTCAATTCTACTTTCTATGTAATGGATATTCGTCCTGCGTATTCTTGCCTGCTTGGGCGCCCCTGGATCCATGGGGCAGGTGCTGTGACTTCCACCTTGCATCAAAAGTTGAAATACCCGATGAAGAACAAAATTGTCATTGTCTATGGTGAAGAAGAGTACATGGTTAGCCACGTGAATACTTTCAAGTATGTAGAAATGGAGGGTGAAATGGTTGAAACTCCGTGTCAAACATTTGAAGTTTTTCCCTACTCTGATCCTATTCCTCAGTCTGTTCCTGCTTCTGAAAGAGTTCCTATGGTTACTAATATACCTCCTGCAATGGCCTCCCTCAAGGATGCTAAGGTTGTGGTTGCAAAAGGTGGTTCTGCTATTTGGGGTCATCTTCCCAACATCCCTTACAAGTCTGACAAGTTTGGGTTGGGTTTCACTGCAGAATCTCAGAAGGTTGTTCGTTGTGCTCGTGTTGTTCGTATCACCAGTCAAGGGGTCATAAGAGATCAAATCAATGTTGTGGGTGACTGTAATGAATACTACAACCTGGATGATTGGATTCTTCCTACCATGGGTGATGGGCTCAGCAATTGGAGGACCGAAGACGTTATTCCTATCTCCTTTAGTCAGGAGTAAATACTATTACTGTGTTTTTATTTTAAGTTTGTAATTTCGAACAATTAAACTTTTAAGCCTTGTGTCTTACCCAGGGCACAATGGTATGCTTGTTTCGGGATGTCATTTCATTTGCATACTTCATTCGATAAAAATCAATGGACGTTTCGTTTTTGTAAATATTGTGCTCCTTGTCTTTCTTTTATTTTTTATTTTTTATCAGCTATGTGTTCTTACACACACCCACATCACTAAAATGCAGATCCTCATCCACTCTGGATCCTGTTGATAACAGTTCTACTATTGCCAATTATAATTTCGAGAATCCGATCTATCAAGATGAAGATGGAAAGGAGGAAGATTGTGAAGTACCTGTAGAGCTTGCTAGGTTGTTACAACAAGAAGAGAAAGTTATACAGCCACATGAAGAGCCAATCGAAATTGTGAATCTGGGAACTGAAGAAAATAGGAAAGAGGTCAAGATAGGGGCTGAGCTAGAAGATGGTGTTAAGAGCAGACTAATTCAGATGTTACGTGATTATGTGGAGATTTTTGCCTGGTCTTATGAAGATATGCCAGGGTTGGATACTGACATTGTGGTTCACCATTTACCAGTAAAAGAAGACTGTCGTCCAAAGAAGCAAAAGGTTCGTCGCATGCGTCCTGAGATGTCAGAAAAGATTAAAGCAGAGGTGATGAAACAATTTGATGCAGGGTTCTTAGCTGTGACTTCCTATCCTCAATGGGTTGCAAACGTGGTACCGGTACCTAAGAAGGATGGTAAGGTACGCATGTGTGTGGATTACAGGGGTTTGAATAAGGCTAGTCCTAAAGATGACTTTCCACTTCCACATATTGATGTTTTGGTAGACAACACTGCTCAACATAAGGTATTCTCTTTCATGGATGGTTTCTCTGGTTACAATCAAATCAAGATGGCACCTGAAGATATGGAGAAGACTACATTTGTTACACAGTGGGGCACCTTTTGTTATAAAGTGATGCCATTTGGTTTGAAGAATGTCGGGGAAACATATCAGCGTGCTATAGTGGCTTTGTTTCACGATATGATTTTTCATGAGATAGAAGTATATGTGGATGATATGATAGCCAGGTCCCAGAATGAAGAACAACACCTGGATCATCTGCATAAGTTGTTTGAAAGGTTGAAGAAATACAAGCTCAGATTGAATCCAAATAAGTGTACTTTTGGGGTTAGGTCTGGTAAACTCCTGGGTTTCATTGTCAGTGGAAAAGGTATTGAAGTGGATCTTGCAAAAGTAAAAGCTATACAAGAGATGCCAGTTCCGCGTACTGAGAAGGAGGTTAGAGGTTTCTTGGGAAGACTGAATTATATTGCAAGGTTTATATCCCAGCTAACTTCTACCTGTGAGCCAATCTTCAAGTTGTTGAAGAAAGATCAGGTGATGGAATGGAATGATGAGTGCCAGATAGCCTTTGATGAAGTCAAGAGATATCTTCTAGAACCTCCAATCTTGATGCCACCAGTTGATGGAAGACCCTTGATTATGTACTTAACAGTATTAGACAACTCAATGGGGTGTGTGTTGGGGCAACATGACGAGTCTGGTCGAAAAGAGCAGGCAATATACTACCTTAGAAAAAAGTTTACCGACTACGAAACAAGATACTCATTGCTCGAGAAAACTTGTTGCGCTTTGGCATGGGCTGCTCGCCGACTAAGACAGTATATGTTGACTCAGACTACCTTGTTGATTTCAAAGATGGACCCAATCAAGTACATATTCGAGAAACCTGCTCTCTCCGGACGAATAGCAAGATGGAAAATGATTTTAACAGAATATGATATACAGTATACTACTCAGAAGGCCATTAAAGGAAGTGTTGTAGCTAATCATTTGGCTCATCAAGCAGTGGATGATTATCAATCAATGAGTTTTGAATTCCCTGATGAAGACATTATGATTATTACCAAAGAACCTGGACAATATGACGGACCTGAACAGGGATCCCGATGGACTATGGTTTTTGATGGAGCTTCTAATGCGCTTGGTAATGGTGTTGGTGTGGTGATCATTTCCCCTAAAGGTTTTCATACTCCAATTACTGCAAGACTTTGTTTCTATTGTACTAATAATATGGCTGAGTATGAGGCATGTATCATGGGTATCAAGGCTGCCATTGAGATGAAGATTCAGTTCCTAGACGTATACGGAGATTCAGCCCCTGTAGTTAGTCAGATTAAAGGAGATTGGGATACCAAGCATGAAAATCTCATTCCTTACAGAGAGCATGTGTTGTCCTTGATCCCATATTTGAAGAGATTACCTTTGGACATATTCCACGAGGAGAGAATCAGTTGGCAGATGCACTAGCCACCATGGCATCTATGTTTGAGATTAGCTAGGATGATGAAGCTCCCAAGATCACTATTGATAGATTTGAGAAGCCTTCATACTGCAATGAAATTAACACTAAAGGAGGAGAGGAAAAGCCTTGGTTCTATGAAGTGAAAAGATATCTTGAAGCTCAGGTGTTCCCTGAAGGGGCATCTGTCAAAGATAAGAAGTTTCTGAGGAGATTTTCTGCTAAGTTCTTCTTGAGTAATGGAATATTGTACAAGCGCAATCATGATTCGACTTTGTTTCGTTGTGTGGATAAGAAGGAAGCAACAGAGATTATGGAAGACATGCATGAGGGGATCTTTGGCACTCATTCTAGTGGTCATACAATGGCAAAGAAGATATTGAGAGCAGGGTACTATTGGTCTACCATGGAAGCAGACTGCTATCAACATTCTAAAACATGTCACAAATGTCAGATTTATGCTGATAAAGTGCATATACCTCCAGCTCCATTGAATGTGTTGACTGCTCCTTGGCCTTTTGCCATGTGGGGCATTGATATGATTGGTGAGATCAAGCCTACTGCTTCTAATGGGCATTGTTTCATCCTGGTTGTTATTGATTACTTTACAAAGTGGGTAGAGGTAGCCTCATTTGCATCTATTATTAAGAATGTTGTGGCTCGATTCATTAAGAATAATCTCATATGTAGGTATGGTATCCCTGAAAGGATTATCACAGATAATGGCTCTAATCTGAACAACACCATGATTACTAATCTCTGCACACAGTTCAAGATTAAGCATCACAACTCTTCTTTGTATCGTCCAAAAATGAATGGGGCAGTAGAAGCTGCTAATAAGAACATTAAGAAGATTCTACAGAAGATGACGGTTACTTACAAGGATTGGCATGAGATGTTACCATTTGCTCTTCATGGTTATCGTACTACAATACGTACTTCAACAGGGGCAACCCCATTCTCCTTAGTCTATGGTATGGAAGCAGTTATGCCCATTGAGGTTCAGATCCCCTCCTTAAGAATCATGAAGGATGCAGGCTTGGATGAAGATGAGTGGATTCAGACTCGATTGGACCAGATAAATTTGATTGATGAGAAAAGGTTGGCAGCTGTTTGTCACGGTCAGATGTACCAGAAACGGATGATCAAAGCTTTTAATAAGAAGGTTAGGCAAAAGGTATATCAAACTGGTGACTTGGTAATCAAACGTATCATATTACCACAGGGTGATCCTAGGGGCAAGTGGAATCCTACATACGAAGGACCATTTATAGTCAAGAGAGTATTTTCAGGAGGTGCCATGATGCTTACTACCATGGATGGTGAAGACTTCCCACAGCCTGTAAACGCAGACATAGTTAAAAAAATACTATGCATAAAAAGAGACTCGCTAGGTTGACTGGCCTAGGAAAAAATAAGGGCATCCCGGCGAACCAAAAGGGTTCGGGAAAAAATTAGGGATATATATAAAAAAAATGTACACCCGGCAAGTCGAAAACCTGAAAGGGTGGCTTGGGCAAAAAAGGGTATCCCGGTGGATTGAAAACCTGAAAAGACAATCCAGGCAAAAGTTAGGGATTAAGGCGTATGATTATGTCTCGTTTAGATCACTCATGTAGCCCCAACCAGTTGTGTTACCTGACTCAAGATCAAACAGATAAAGCTCAATCCAATCGTTTCCATCTCAACAGTAGAAGATGAGATACTTGAAGATAATGGCAATAGTGGAATTGAAACTCAATAGGACTATTTCTCACATAGCTATCTTTGTTTTGTAAAATGTTTTTACGACGAATTCCTCTTACTAGGATTTCTGTCTCATTGTACAAACTTGCCTGTGTATAGGCCACTTTATAATATAAATAAAATCTCGTCTTTGAATCCAGATTTACTTTTACCCTGTTTACCTAAACGAAAACGTCCATTGGTTATGTTTGAATGTATGTATGCTTTTGAATATGATTGATGTTTACCAGAAATGCATAAAATGCAGTAATAGTATTTACTAAGGACGAACGAGGGTAGGAGTTCAACGAAGCTTTGCAGGTTCATCCCCACAAGACAACCACAAATCCCCAGCAGAGCAAATTTATCTTTATAGATACTTTGAGTAACATCTCCCCTTTGAATTATGTCCATCTCTTTTATCCTCAGTCAGGATACTCAGGAATTTATTCCTTCAATAAAAGCACGACGAACAAAGACGAGAGGTTATAAGTATTATACTATCAGACAAGACGGGAACGAAGTCCTTATATTCTTCAACAACGAATCGGGATTTATTTTCCCTAGCCAGGAATTGTTATACATAGTTACCTAGACACTTCAGGCTGCATGATTCATACATACATCATTTACATCATATCACAGCATACGCATCTACTTAAGTACATCATGCCATACATGCATACATATTGCATAAACTAACCTTTTCTTTTCAGGATAGTTACAGGCAGATAAACACTATCAACAACTCAAAACAGTTCAGAGACGATCTATACGAAGGTCTAGTACTGATACTTAATTTAGAGATAATCGCTACGAAGATTCATTTCTGATGACCAATGCTCAAGTTGTCCTTGGAAGGGTACGTAAATGATCTATACGAAGACCTAGTGCTTAATCCAGGATATTTCCAGAGGATATAATCGTTACAAAGATTTATTTCCAATGATCAACTATCTTTGGGATAGTGTGTAAATGATCTATACGAAGATCTAACACTTAATTCAAGAGATTCTTTCAAACAGAAGTTCAGGAGCAATCGCCACGAAGATTTAATCCTGATATTCTTTCTATCCTTGGGATGGTACAGGTCTATACGAAGATTTATTACCTAATCCAGGATATTTCCAGAAGAGATAAATTGCTACGAAGATTTATTTCTAATGGTCTATGCAACAGTTTATCTGTGGGGTGGTACATAAATGATCGATACGAAGATCTTATACTTAGCCCAAGATATTACCAAAAGCAATTCAGAAAAGATCGCCACGAAGATTTGATTCTGATGCTTAAATTAGAGTATGTTCCTAAAGATGGTTCAGAGCCGTTCTATACAAAGATCTAAGTACTGACACCTAATAAAGGATATTCTTTTCCCCTAGAGATCATGCAGAGACGATCTATATGAAGATCTAGTGCTGACATTCAATTCAAAACCATGTTACATAAATGATTAAGAGATGGCCTATACGAAGACCTAGTACTGATATCCAGTGACAACCTTTTGATACTATCACTTCCTGATATTATGGATGGCATCTATAAGCCCATCTCCAGTTCCTCCAAGTGGAATCTTCAATCCCATTCAAGCATATACAACCAATCAGCAGTGTTACTTTATGCACCGGCGAGTGCAAATTTTTGGGCTTTTGTGTTCAATCCCCTTCAACCTTCCAGGTCACGAATGGCACATATGCCAATCTAACCCCTCGGATTTCAGAAAATTGAACAGGGGCAACTGTTGCACCCCAAAATTTTCCATCCCCTTGTCAAGACAATGTGTTCCAAGGTGTCCCAAGAGGTTCACAAGGTTCACAAAGTATCTCAAGAGGTTCACAAGATCACAAGGTTCACAATTAGTCCGGAAGTTTGACAATCCCCTCAGACAATGCATCCTCCTAAGCAATGCATCCTAAACTAGGGTTTTGGATTTCATCAGGATAAATGGACTTCCAAGGCTTCAAGTGAGCTTCATAACATCCTACATGTCTTCAAGAATCCCTATGTCAAGTTTCAAGGCTTTCCCCAAAGGTTGGCTCAGTCAAATGATCAGATAAGCTAAAATCAGTCAAAGTAGTTAAAAAGTCAAACTAAGGTCAACTGTGGTCAAACCAAAGTCAAATTTCATGATTTTTTGCCAACATCAAGTTTATGAATTAAAATACATCATTTGATCAAGGGTTGATCATGATTCATCAAGAAGATTTCAGATCATCAAGAATCAGGAGTTTCTAAATTAGGGTTTTCATAGGAAAAGTCAACTGAACTTTGACCAGCCATAACTTTCATATGCTTCATCAAAAATTTCCCATCCAAAGCTCATTTTGAAGGAAATTGAATTCTCTACAACTTTGTGTCTCACAAGCCAAGCCTAAAAAGGCTTCATTTGGAAGGTATGAGCTAAGACATTATAGGTCATTTTAAAAGTCAACAAAAAGTCAACATCTTCCAAAGGGCATAACTTGAAAATGGTAAAGGATATGGACATGAGACCAAAGAGGTTTGTTAGAGGACTCTTTAAGCTTTCCAAAATTTCCAAGAACACCTCCATAGCCTTAAAATTGAAGGAGTTGTGTCTTTGCAAAGTTGGGAAATTTTGGGAGGTTTGTGAAGCAAATGAAGTCTTAAAACCAAATATTGCCAAATGGGCCTACCAAATTCCAATCCAATCTCAAGGATAAGCTCATACACGACCCATTGACTATTTTTCCATATTTTTATGTTTTATATTTTATTATTTTTGATTTTATTTAATAAAATTCAATTTTAATGAAAATAAAAATATAAAAAGTCAATCTAAAAATCCAATTTTTGTTCTAGAATGATTGAAATATCATTTAAAGATGATTGAGAGGATGAAATTTCGTTTAAAGTCTCTAAGGCATTAAAATATTTGATTTTTCTCACTTTTGGAATCATATCTTTCTTCAATCTCAAGCTATCCAAAAGCCCAAAGAATAGACAAGTTTTATGACCTAATTTCATTCACTATAAGACTATGAACATGATACAATACTAGGGGACGAATTTTCTGCCTCCAAGAGCATCAAACCAATTCCAAAATTTTCATCAAAATTCAATTTTCGGTTTTGGTAATTTAGCCATATTCAGAGACTTTTATGCATTGCAATTGCTTTATTGATGTTCATTGAACATATTTCAATCATCATACACATCAAAAGCTTGCTCATAAGCCGTAACCGAATCAAGATTGTTCTTGAGTTTTTGATTTTCGATTTTCATTGTTTATGCATCATATACTAATTTTGGTTGTTGATTTGTGTTTAGAATGAAGTTTGCAAGCTTTCTGGATAATTTGTTTAAAGAACCACATCCTAAAACGCAAACGGCCATTGCTAGGGTTTGAGCTTTCGTTTTAGGGTTTCATAAAATAGACCATATAAATATTGTTTGAGACCATAATTGAATTCAATGAACTGTGTAGATCATGTTGGCATGATCAATTTGTGAAATTTGTACGTTTTTGTGGAAGTATGTGTTTTGTAGGTTTTGTTCGCAGGAAAACTTGCAAGAAACTTCACAACAAAATTCGCAGGTAAACCTGCGAATTTCAGAGGAAGAAGATGAAGTTCTTGACGCCAGCAGGGAATTCAAATATTGATTTAATATTTTATTAAATTGTTTATGTTTTATCTTAAAAAGTGTTGGTTGGCCCAGTGGTAATGGTTGCGCGTGTTATTGTTCAGGACCTTGGTTCGATTCTTGGTGGCAGCATCCTTTTTATTGATTTTTCCATTTATTCATGTAACTTAATATATTATGAATTTGTTGTTGTTAGCTTGCAGACGCGCCCCATATGGCTTGGTGGTTGGAGTGTTTGGTTGGTGATTAATGGGCAGGGGTTCGAATCCAGGTTCCCACATTTTTGTTCATAATTGTTTTGTTTTAGCAGGATTATAATATAATGAATTTTTTCCATAATACTATCACCAGCGCATGATGGCCTGATTGGTTTTGATGCTGTGTATTGAGGTAAGGGACCTGGGTTCAAATCCCAGGTCCTATCTTTTTAGCATTGTTTTGTATTTTCTTATTTTTAATTATTTTCTCAACTTTAATTCAATTTAATATAATTCAAGTAATTTCTAAATAAACATCATAATATTTTTCTATAAAAACTTCATATTTTCAAAATCATAATTTATTTTCTTAAATTTAAATTGTTTCTATTTATTTTATAATATGCTTATATTTATTATTATCATGTATATTTTTGTAAATAAATTAAATAATTAGATTTAGATTAATTTTTCCAACCCTAATTTTCTTAACCCTAATTTTCCTAACTCTAATTTCTATCTTAACCCTAAATATTCAACTTTATTTTTCTAAACCCTGTTTATATTATTAATCCTTATTTTTAATATGTAAATAGTTTATTATTTGTTTATTATTACTAATTTTATTCTTCTAATTAACTCTTAAAAACTTTTCTAACATTAACTTGTCTTGCTAATTTTTATTTCTTTTATTCTATTATTTCTAACCTTTATTCTTATTTATTATTATTACTAACATTTAAATTATTTCTTATTTATTTTCTATTTATCGTTATTATTATTTTTCCGATTATATTGTAATTGTCCCGAAGCTTTGTAATAGTTTAGGTTTATATTTTTGCTTTATTTTTATTGTAAATATATTAACTGTATAGTTAGTAATTATAGGGCGTGAATAACATACTTGTAATTAACATTGACTTAGAATAATTAATTTAAAAAGGATAAATATTTGAACATGAACATTCACACACGTAAGTCGATCTTTGATCGCCATCTTGCACTTTCTAGGGTTACCTCTCATGTTGCCTATTTCAAAAGGTCAAGTAAGGTGTCTTAAGCAAAGTCTCTTCACAAATATCAGCAAGTCCCTTCAGTTTATAAGATCAAGTCCCTTCGAGGTTGCTTACGATAAATGATCTTGTCCATTCGAATAAAAGATGATAAGTCCCTACGAATTGCTAAAGACACCTTGCAGTTGCCTACTTTCAAATGTCCCTTCACATGTCCCTTATTACATTCAAGGTAATGACTACCTATTCCTTAATAATAGGGATAGTCTTACCATTGAAAGAACATAAGAACAGTAAAGACTTAATATAGGGTAGGTTCCTCTTAATTACTTGCTCACACATTTCAAAATACTTTTTTACACATCACTTTTCAAACAAATTTTCAAAAACAATTCTTTATATACATCCATACGAGGATCATTATAAAGTACTTAGAAAGTTTTAATCACACACTACACCTTTCTCAAAACAATTCAAAGTGAGCTAAGTAACTAAGAGCCCATGGATAACCATGGATATAAAGGGTGCTAACACCTTCCCTTTGTATAACCTACCCCCGAACTCAAAATCTTTTCAAGGTATTTCCTGTTCTTTTATGTCCTTTCCTTTTGGATAAAATAAAAATCGGTGGCGACTCTTGCTATCCGCAACATAACTAAAAGTCAGTTCTCCCACCGTGTTACACCATGTTTTTAGAGTTTTTTAATATTTGAAATTAAATGAAAGTTAGTTAAGAAAAAAAGTTTAAAAAGATATATATATATATATATATATATATATATATATATATATATATATATATATATATATATATATATATATATATATATATATATATATATATATATATATAAAATCTAAACCCTAAATGGATTAGCTAAAATAAACTAAGGAAAAGAAAAATTAATTATGAAGGTTAAGGAAAAAATTAATTTGATTTTTTTTAGATGTATTTAAAAAACAATTAAATTAAATAAAGTTAATTCTTAAATAAAAATAAAATAAAATAAGATTTTTTTTTAAACTATACAAAATTTTTTAGTTTTTTTTCTTATAGATTTTTTTAATATTAAAGCAAAGCTGAATTTAAAAAAAAAAAAACTTAGTAATTTAAAAAACTTACCAACTTAAAAAAGGATATCAACTAAAAAAAATGAGGAACTTGCTAGCTACCTAAAAGACTACTTAAGAAAGAAAAAAAATTGACTTTAACGTGAGAAAAATAGTAATTAAAAAGAGAAACCTATTAATCAACTTTACTATTTATTAGGAATAATTTACTCTAATTTATTTGATATTTTTCTTTAAATGCTAATACCTAAAAATAAGGAAAGAAAATAAATGCTAAAAATTCTTTTGATTTTTTTTAAAAAAATATCTAAAATAATAAAAGAGAAAGAACATATTAATTTTTTTGATTTTTTATATAACTATTTTAAAAAGTATTATTTTGGTATTTACCTTAATATTAGATAATTCACAAAATGGTGAAAGAAAAAAATCCGAAAACAAATGAAAACAAATTATAAAAGTATTTTTTGACTTTTTTTTAATGTTTAAAATGAAATCAACAAGATAATAAAAATAAATCAATTAAGTTAAACCTACATACTAAGAGCAAAAAGTATTTTTGATTTCCTTAGAATTAAAACTCTAATTAATTTTTATTTTTCTTTTATATAAAAATAAATAAATAAAATAAAGAAACAAATAGAAAAAAAAACTAAAATCTAAATAAAGGGTATAATTTTGGAAGAAGTAAACTAAATACCTAAATTTTCTCTAAAACCTAATTTACTAATGATAGAACAAATATATAAAAAAAATGTAATAATAAATAAATAAATAGTTAAAATCTATATGGGTCAACGTTACCCTCACGTTCTCAATGTCTCCTGATTTATCTCTCTTTAAATAATTAATAATAAATTAAAATTTATTTTCAAATTAATAATAATTATAATAAATAATAATAATAATAGAACAAAAAATGATTAAATAAATAAATAAATAACCGTATGATAGAGATCTGGAAAAAAAATCATAGCAATTAAATCAAAAATGAAAAATTAACACAAAATTAATGAATGAAATAAAAGAAGAAAATGAATAAATAAAAAAGCATTTAAGAAAATCAAATCCTAGAATCGTTCCTCTCTCTCTTAAACTCACGCTCCATATTCTCTCCCATTCTCAATCGTTCATTTTCTATCCCTCTCAAGATTTCTCTCTGAATCGCTCTCTTCCTCACTCTCTCAGTTTCTCGTCTCTCTCATCGAACCAACGTTTCTCTCAAACTCAAACCTTTCAATTCATCTTCTCAGTCTCTCTCCCTCTACACGAATCTAAACCCGAGTTTACTGAAAATCAACTTAAACTTTCCAATTAACACTCTTCCCGAGTAAAACCCTAATTTCCCAAAATATACCGAAGTGAAAAAATGACGCGGCTATTCCGAAAGCAAAGACATAAACAAAATACAAGCAAATGGTTCAAAATGTAGAGAAAAGTTCGAAACTACCTCTTGAAGACTTTCCTCAGCAAATGCCCCAGGTAATCTCACTCTGAATCTTCTTTGTCACACACGACCTCTACTTTTCTTTCACTTCTTTGATGCTTCTGTCGTCCGTTCCCTACGTTGCTAATGTTGGTAAAGGGAGGGGTTTAGCTCAGGTTTTTTAGAGTTCTAATGATGAACTCTTAAAAACCTTGGTGGAGATTAGCTTTTGTGAATAGGTTTAGAGATGATCTTTTTTGTGAAATTTTTTTTAGTGAAAATTTGCGGCTAGGTTTTGGTTGCTCTATGTTTGTTGCTGTGAATAGTATCTGTTATATAGGACAGGATTAGGGTTTGAGAAATTTCAATTTGAAAACTTGGATTGAGCTTAAAACTTGTGGATTAAGGGTGTTCTATAAGAGGGGACAACTTCTGAGATTGTGTGTGGTGGAGGAAATGGTCTGAAAATGCAGGTCTGAATTTTTATGTGTGCTATTTGTCTTTTTGCATATTTGTGGTCCTGCTGAATTGTTGTACTGACTGTAAAATTCTTCTCTTTTGAAATGCTCTTTATGACATTTGTATATAATAAAAATGATGAATGAATCAAATATGATGTATTTTTGATGAAGTGATGAATGACTCTAAATGTGATACATTGGATTTATGCTTGATGTGAATTAAAATTTGAATCTTGATATGAACTTAAATGATGCTTTGAAATTTGGAAGAATTCTAACTTGAATAGAATGATGCTAGATTGAAAATGTTATGAATGAATATATTTGGATGAATGACCATGAGTCTTGAATATGCTTTGAAGTGAACATGAATTATATATTTGGATGAATGTGTGAATGTGAATTATGATAAATTTGTTTATGATTTGAATGGATTTGGTGAATTTGAAAAGGTTGGATGAATTAATATGATGATGTAATTGTATGAATGATAAATTGAAATGTGATTATGTTTGGATGTGATTTTAATTGAATTTTGATGAATGCATATGATGTTGGAATGAAATTGATGAATGCTAACTCTTTTTTTTTATATCATGTGCAAATGGATGAATTTGGAATGATGGACAAATACCCATGGAGAAAGAAGATTTCATGAATGCTTGGATATGAAGAAATAATGGAGTTAATTGGAAATTAAAAAAATGTAACAATAATATTTTTTTTTGAAAGTTTTGTGTACTTAAGCACTAGTTTAAAATGAAATCCTGATTATGTATGTAACATAATACCAATGAATGATATCTGCATTATGAATATGGAGTATGTGAATGAGATTGTGAAATTGTATGCATTAACATGTATATGAATATGAATGGTTTTGAAAATAACATGAATGCAAAGTAAATTTGGACTTGAAATTGAAAGTGGTAATGAAATTAGAAAAGAGTTTGGAAATTGAAGTAGAACTTGGAATGAAATATGAAATTTGAAAATGAAATGGAATATATAAAGGAATTGAAAGTTTAAAAAGAAATTTGAATTGACATGAATTTGAACTTGTTAGGAATGAAATTAGAAATTAAATTATAACTTGAAATAGAATTTAGAAGGGAGTTTATATCTAGTATTTGAAATTGAAAACTTGGCAAAGAAGTTAAGATTATGAACTAAAATTTGGAAAAGAAAATGAGACTTGGAAATTGAATTTAAAATTGAAATTAAAAAAAAATGGAAAAGAATTGGAATTTAGAATAAATGGTATTTGAATTTGCAATGGCAATTGATGACTTGAAGTAGGAATTGGAAACAAAATTGAAATATAAACTTGAAAATTTAAAATGGAATAAAATTGGAAAATTGCTTGACAAAATGAATTGAAAGGTTGAAGTGAAAATTTTTGGCGATTAGATTAACAACACCCGAAAAGAGGAAACTCTGGTCACACGATTCATGAGACCACTTAAAAACTTGTTGCAAATCCAAAATAACTAGTATGCACAATGATACGTTAATGATAAGACAAATGCGTGAATGAAAGTTAGGGGTAAAATTTGGGGTGTGACAATCAGTCCCCAGATGCACATATCTATCGAGGTCCTATCCTAAAATGGAGGAAATCCCCATACAGAATATTCCGAAGACGATCGCAATCTGGGTGTGGTTTCATATCACAACATCATACTGAAATAGCATGCAGAGCAATATGAAACCACGCTAGTCCTAGGTGTATACTCAAGTCGGGTGTTTGGCTTATCTCACAGTAACTCCCATCCCACAAAAAAAATGAAACCAGCACAGCCAGACAATAATAATGATGCATGATAAATACTGAAAGCAGTAAATAAACGATGTAAAGTAAAGCTGTAAAGTAAAACTGTAAATGAAAACAATAAAGATAAACTAAAACACACAGCAACAAATAGATAAACACCCAAAGAAACAAAAACAGACAAGCGCTAGGATTGACTCTACGAGAGAAACCAGAGATTTTGGGTTCGATCACCAGCAGAGTCGCCAGCTGTCGCTCCCGGGATTTTCATCCTAGTACAAATGCAAAAGTGGCGCGGAAAAGGTAGAGTCGCCAGCCAGGCATTTTTATCCCGAAAAAATGGGAAAGGTAATGCTCCACAAACCTAAGGAAGAAGGAAAGGACGAAGCCTTGCAAACCAAAGATATGGGTCCGGAAGTCGGTTACGAACTGGGAAGGTATTAGCACCCCAGACCATCCTCCAAACCCGACGGGATCCACGCTTGTTAGTCTGTTTCAAAGGGGGAGAAATAAGATGCTGCTGAAATAAACCGCTAACTGGGATGGAAAATGAAATGAGAAAGATAACTGGAAAAAAGATCGAAAAGAAAGGGGGAAATGTAGGGAAAATAAAGAATGTTGTCGAACGGGCCCTACCCCGCTGCCTACGTACCTCATCGAGAAAATGAGGATCAAAGTCGGCGTAGTTCACCTAACTAAAGCGGAGATTTGCTTGTGTTTTTTAGGATAACGTTTCCATAGCTCTAGCTCAGGTGTTACCGGCTCTGACTCGAGGGTGTTTACCATATCGCTGTTTGAATTGTCGAGGCAAGTCGTATTCATCCCTAAAGAGTAGGAGATGAAAAGAGAAGACGTGATGTCTTTTTTGATTGTCTTTTATGAGAAGTGTTTTGAGTTTATTATTTGTGAACATTCTCATACTAAGATTTATCCATCGTGGTAGATAACCTACACCTCCCCCCGAAACGGGACGTGCATAAGTACTCCTTAACAAAGTCTCATGTTGTATGATAACATTCAACCTTTATTAAGTATTTTATTATTTTTCTTTATGAGATAAGAAAGAAGGACTCAAGTGCAAAAAAGGAAAAAACTAAGGGGACTAAGACCAAGCCTAATTTAGTTATTGTATTCAAAAAGTGATCCTAATGGTTTGTGAGGTTTTTCTATTCCTAAGGAAAAAAGGAAAAAGAAAAGAAAAGAATTAGAAATCAACTTACTTCCTAAGGAAGTTAAGTTGGTTCTAAAGATGGGGAAGCCTATATAAGTGGAATAAAAATATTAAGGCACAAACATAAAAATAAAATGAGGAAATGTTAGCTCAAAATGCGCATTAAAGCATAAAACAAAAATAAGGTTAAACACCTCATGTAAACACAACTTGAACGGTTTCTAAGCCTAAGTCCTAAAACTAAAGGATCTTGCCTAATATCAACATTCTAAAATCAGTGGCTAAACCATACTAAGGTATTCTAATATCCTAAGATCAAGCCTAATTAATCTAAGTCCTAATGCACCGTAAAATCCTAAGCTAAACTATGTGGATTTATAATGGAAAAATTGACTAAAATCAATGCACTAAAAAAATAGTAAAAGTCCTGGAAAAAATATGAAGCTAATTCCCTAAGGTCCCTAACCTGAATCTAATATTGTGTTAAAACATCTCCTAAAAATTCATAACCTAACTATGTCACATGGTCACTTAAATCTACCTAAGATCCAACCACAAATTTACACAAACAACACTATTAAAACAATGGATAAAATGGCCTACAAAATATAAAAAAAATTATTACAGGTTCTATTATTAGTCCTCTAATCATAGCAAAAAGAATGGTACAAAAATCTTACAGGAAGTGGGAGAAATAAAATGTACAAAAAAAGTACAGATGAAAGAATTCCATAGAAAACAAATTAAATGGAAAATCTAAATAAAATTGAAAAATGGCAAAAATCAGAAAGTAAAAATGTGGAGATGTTCTAAAATGAGTTAGAAAGCTCCTATAATTTTTGTAGAATTTTATCATGAATATTGGTATTTTTTATGTATTAAAATTGAAGACTACACAAAACAAAAAAAAATAAAGAAATAAAGAAATAAGAAGGGGGTGAGGAAGAATTAATTGTGAGGTTGAAAAGTGAGAATGGGCTTGTATGGGAGGCGCGAAAAGCAAAAGATCCTAGGCTCAAACTCAGGCAAGCCTGAGGGTGCATTGTGAAGACTCGGTCAACATATATTGACTCAATCCAGGACGTTTGATCTAAAGACCTTTCCAGTAATCACATCTGACGGTTAGAAAACAAAAGGTGTAGGATGCTATGGTGTATCTACGCGCGTGAGATTATCATGGGAGGGTACTACCAGATGGTGACAAGTATCACCGCTGATATGGACGGAATCAAGAAAATCCTATCCATTTATCTTCTTTCAACTCTTATCACAAATCCTCTTAAATTCCTTTATGATAAATACAAGGAAATCGAAAAAATCAGAACACAAAAATTACATGCTCGCTTCTCTCCTCTCTCGCCGGGTTCTATACTTCGTTTGAAACCCTAAACCTCCAGAGATGACGGTGGCCGGCGGCGGAGGCGCCGTCTTCATCGACACCCAACACTCACCATTCACAAAACTTCCAAAACAAACTTTACCTAGTTTTACGTTCTCAATCCAAATCCAAAACTAAATTCTCCTTAAAAACTCTCAATCAATCAGATCGAGCACTCCCAGAAACAACAAGAACGCACAACACCAAACTCTCTAACTCAAACGCGCCTATCATGAAGGATGGGGTGTGTGTACCTGAATCAATGAAAGCGGTGGATATCAAGAAGCCAGCGATTTCACCTCGATTGATGAAGAATAGCGAAGCTTTTGCGTCCATTCAAACCGAAGAAATGCGACGAAGAATCAATTGCAGGAGAAGCTAGATTAAGAAACGTGATGGCGCTCAATTATGATGTTGTTCGACGAGGATGATGAAGATGCAAATTGAGGAAGGAAGAAGCGAACGAAGAGAGCCCTTGAGGTTGAAAGTGAAGGTTGAATGTGAAGATGAAGTTGGAGTAGTTCCGTGTTCGCTTCTGGATTCAAGAATTGCTTTCCGAGGATTTTTTCGATAAGTTTTCTGATGGTTGATTCATTATCGTTTCCTCTTGCGTCTCAATCGTAGATGTCACCACAATATGTGTGCGACTTCTTGTTCGAATCTATGTAGATATGTTGTTACCGTTATGAATCGTGTCGATGTGTGTCGACGCTCCTCTTCTTGCAATTATTGATTGTTTTGATAATCTTTTACAGGTTGAAGAGTTAATTGAGAGGGACGAAGATTCTGATGATTGAGAGTAAATCGAGAGAGTAGATTGATGAAGTTGTTGATTAAGAGTGTAGGTTTTGAGGTTGATTGCAGCAAGATGAAGAAGAGATGGTTTGAAGGTTCTATCAGAGAGTTTTTTATCCGGTTATTTTTGTGTGTTCTCTGGATGCAAAATCATGTACAATTGATGAAGATGATGCGATGGATGATAAAGAGTGCTATGTGACAATTGTGAGTTTGTTGTGGTTGTTGAAGTGAAGAACAAGCTGAATGAATAAGAAGTTCCAAATGGAGTTGAGTTCTAAGAATGGGTGTAAACACCCCAAATTTGCCCTCACCCATTCACACCATGGCTTGTGATCATTTCATATGCATAAACACAATCATAACATCTCATATCACAATTTTGAGTCTTTGCATTGGTTCTAAGTCATCTGCATCTAGGGTTTGTGATCTGAGCAATCCAAGAGATTCTTGAGCCACTCCAAAGGTCATCAATCACTTCAAAGGGGTCTATGTGTGTTCAAGCATCATATTATATCCTATCAAAGTCAAGAATGCCAAAGAATCACAAGAACTGGGATTGGTATGGAGGCAGAGCCAGGTTTGACTACACAGTTGACCTAAAATTAGGGTTTTGGTTTCAGAGGCCATAACTCCAAATTTTTTGGTCATTTTTGTTTCTATTGGTCTCTATATGGTATAGGGAGTGTGCATATCAATTTTCATGAAGAAATTCCATGGGTAAGTCATCTGATCAAGAGTTGACTTTTCAGACAAGTCAGTGCAAAATCAGGGCATCTGAGGCCCCCAATGACCCAACCAAGGGGTGATCTTCATCATTTTGAGTGTATATGATCTTTATTTGATCCTAGAAGAAGGTTGAAGTTCAAAAAATTCAAGAATTACAAGTTTTTGCAAAGTTCACTTTTTAGGGCATGGTTGACTTTTAATGAAATGTCATTTTATGCAACTTTTTCAACCCTTACTTTTTGATCCAAAAATGCTTCAAATGGAAAAACTTTGGTCATGAAAGTTGTATATTAGATCTTTCCCTTTTCAAAAAGTACAAGAACATGACCTAATTCATTTTGGATCAAAAGTTATGGTGTGTCAAAGTTGGCAAAAATCACTAATTTTCAAAATATGCACCAAATGGAAAACTTGCAAAAACTTTGTACCAAGGCATTTGTGACTTCTAATTCATGTCTAACCATTACACAAACATCACATGTGACCTAAAAATCAGATTTGAACCAAAATTTCTCATGTTTCATGGTTTGTATAGCAAGATCTTTTCATATGAACCAAAAGTGATCAACTTGCAAAAACCATCATCACACCTCACCCACTTGTTGCCTTGGCTGCTGAACCAGCCCTAACATTTCCCCTCACCCTGCTGCGCCAGCCCACACACTTGTACTAGCCTAGAACACAACCCATGCCTCTCTTACACAAAGGTTGACAATTTGCAAAAGTGGCCATACCAATCAATAAAGGGCAGGTCACATCATCTGACCAATGAGATTTGTTTATGTGGATCAAATGCTAGCTAAACATAACAACAAGCAAGGCTGAAGCTCACCACAACTCAGCATACACAAACTCACTCCAACTTGCATTTCTCTTCGAATCTCTCTACACAAGTCTCAAACACAAAGAAAAACTTCACAAATCATCTCAACTCACTTCACTGGTCAGAAACCAACCATTGTTTTGGCTTGAAACCCCCATATCACAAATACGAATTTCACATCCCCTTGGCCTGAGTTTCTGTCAAAGGTCAAAAGCTTCTAAGGAGGATCATTGGGACTTGTTTGAGCCAAAGAAGCAGCCAGAAAGTACCTGAATCGAAAGCTCCATCTCAGGTAGCTTCATGAACTTTTTTTCCAGAACTCCATTTTCTTGTTAGAATCTTGTTTTGTATGTTGCACTGATCATTGGGATCTATTTACTTTTGAAAATGAGCAAGAAATGAGTATGTTATGGTGTTCTGAAAGTTTGACCTAGAAACTTCTTTGATTCGATTCGTGTTTGTGTTTGAGTTTTAACATGATTTTGTGCTGGATTCGTGCTTAGGGTAGTTAGTAGATGATTTCTGGAGAGTTAGAGCTCCTAAAATGGCCTGGAGAGAGAGATTGATTTTTGGGGTGAACGGAGAAGATGACCGAAACACTGTTCCGGTCACCTGAGGGTGATTAACGGCAGGATTAGGGTTTAAACATTAATTAGCTGAGTTTGAATGCTGGCCATAGGATCTGGCGCCAAGTCAACACGCGCGCATTCCAGTTTGAATGAGAGCCCTTGGATTGTTTGACTTTTCCCTTTTCAGATTTAATTTCATTTTATTTTCATATTTAATTCATTTGATTTGCACAATTTATTAAAAATAGCAAAAATGTTTTAAAAATTATGAAACTTTTTGTCAAGAGTTTCATTAATTTTTAAAACACAAAAATATTTTTATTTTCATTTTTAGCATTAAAAAAGTATTTTTAAATATTTAAAAGTTTATTTTTAATTGATTAATGAAAATTAATTTATTAAAAATACTTTTAGGTATTTAAAAATCACCAAAAAATTCATGAAATGTTTTAAGACATTTAGAAACATTGTCCAACCTTCAAACCAAATTTATTTTTTGATCTTGATGCATTTTGAGAATTTTTCATTGAATTAAAATCATTTTTATGCATTATTTTGATTCAAACTTCAAAAAATCATTTCTGCCTAATCATGAAGAGTTGGACCTTGGTTCTTTTTGCATTGCATTGTGTTTAGCATGTAGTTTGTGAGATTAAATGGCCATGATTTGATCTTTCATTTTCCTTTTGTTTGGTAATTTTCTTGTTAAGGAACCCTAAAACCCTAGAAAACTTGTAAAAATCATAACTTGAATTTGGTTAGGAGTTGAAACCTCTCCTTTGGGCAGTGGGTTAGTATGGGATTAGGGGTCCTTTGAGTGCATTTTCAATTTTTTATAATGTTGTTTGCTTCTGATTTTGGTTTGTGTTTGATGTATTGTTCATAAACCCTAATTTGGGCTTCCATATGCATCCATCTTGCATCTTCTTGCATAACATGACTTACCATGACATTCCATACTTCCATTTGATTCATTTAACATCATAAGACATATTGAAAGCATGTTTGATCATTGCACCTTGCATTTGTCATGTTGTATGCCATATGCATTTCATAACTTTTCATGTATGTTCTTGTTTCTTAACATGCTCCATTTGCATTCATAAGCTTGTATGATCATCCACATGTTTTGTTTCTGGTTTGTAGCATCTCATAGCATCATTATCATCATAAACATGCTTCTGGTTTTGGTTTGTATCATGTCATTCCATCTGATCTTGCATTGCATTGCATTCTCTTTTCTAACTTTTCAGGTGGTAAGTGATTTTGAGAAGTGAATTTGCCTTCACTTCTCATAACTTCTCTTCATCTCTCTCTTGCATCCATGCTGCATTTTTATATGTGTTTGAGATTGAGCTTGCTCATTCTTCTTCTTCCCACTTTATTTCCTCAAGTGACTTGACTTCTTGAATGAAGCAAGTTGTTTTGCTTCTCTTGATCCTTTCATCTGCTTCCTGGTGGTTCCATTGAAGGCTTCTCTTGTAAACCTCACAAACCTTAGGAACAACCAAGCATGACAATGATTAGGGTTTTGATTAGTCTCCCCTCTTAGTTTTACCTTTGTGTCTCTTTGTGTCTTCTCTTCTTATCTCATAATCAGGGACTAAACCCTAAAGGTTTTAAGGCTTTGTGATTAAGCTTATGCCTGCATCCTTCTATTAGGATGGAGTGTATAACTTTAATCCTAAGTGTTAAACCCTTAATGTGTTTAACTCCTTTAATCAATTCACATAATAATCATCAAGACATCACACTTGTAACTTGGGCCTTGCATTAGGGTTCTAATTCTTCCTTAATTGGTTAAGAAGGACTAACCCTAGTGTTAATGGACAAGTCCTCCTCAAGTTGTCTTACAAACCCTAAAAATCACTTCATCATCATATCATTAATCTAAAATCCACTTAATCAAAGGCTTGTTTTGTCATGAGTTTAATCCCTAATCATGGATTAAGTTGAGGAGCTTTCCTCAGCTTAAACATTCTCATCTATTATCCTTCTATTAGGATGGTGTAATGAGTCTGTTAAATCCCTGATTATGGCTTAACCTCATTACTTAACACTAAACAAAAACCCCAAAAACATCTAAATAATCACAAGTAGGTTAATGATCTTAATCCTACACCAAAGGTGATTAAGTGTGAGAATCTGACTTCACACTTAAGGTACTCTCATTACCCCTAATCAGAGGGAAGATGTGATGAGTTTACTAAATCCATTGGTTTAGGCTTGAGCTCATTAACTTATGACAAATCCAAAAGCAATAAAAGACTGAAAATTCAAAAACAAACAATAATCGTCTCCTCCGGGATTCTTTTCTCATCTCATTCACTCATAACCGAGAACTTGCTTCTTCCGTCTAATGCAAGACAGTTTGCACCTGAGCCAGACAGGTCATACACTTGAGCATAGATAAGTAAGCAGTTCACAAGTCAATTCATCTTTCAGTCTCTTTGGGTCGAACTACGGTGTTCTGACTTCCTCATTGCACGAGAGGATACGTAGGCATAACTTAACAGTTATCGAACAAAAGTCTCTGTATATTCCCCCTCCTTCCAGCTTCATTCTTTAAGCCTCATACTCCTGAGCATTTCACTCTTGTTCTTACACTGACACTGTATATATCACACTTCACACTTTTCTGGCACTGACACTTGTACATCCTCTTCCAGCTATTTTTATACACAAATTGCACTGACACTACCCCTTTAAAACACAAATCTTCTAAGCGTGGATCCCGTCGAGTACGACGGACAATCTGGGTGCTAATACCTTCCCAGGTTGTAACCAACCCCCTTTCTCAGTCTCTCTGGTTCGCAACCGTCTTATCCATGTCTTTCTAGGTCTATGCAGCATTGCCTTTCCCCCGGGATAAAAATGCCTAGCTGGCGACTCTATTCATCTCCAGTGAGTTCACGGCTGTGTG
Organism: Lathyrus aphaca; assembly: GCA_963966055.1. Classification (NCBI taxonomy): domain Eukaryota; kingdom Viridiplantae; phylum Streptophyta; class Magnoliopsida; order Fabales; family Fabaceae; genus Lathyrus; species Lathyrus aphaca. Next base: position 226,610,481 of record OZ014520.1, on the reverse strand, counting down.
TTCTCATTGTTCCTCTCGCCGACCGTTCACGTCTGTACCTTTATCTGGGCCCGTCCCATTTTATCGGGAGCGACAGCTTGGCTACTCTGCTGGGGAACCTTATACTGCAACCAGGGCTTCTGGTTCTTTTTGTGGGTTCCTCCTAGCGCTTGTTTGATTTGTGTTTACTGGGGTGTTATGTGCTATTTGTGCTTGTATATTTGTTTTGCTTATTGCTTTATGTACAGTTGTTTTGTTGCTTTCTTTATAAGCTTTACATATATCATACTGTCATATTATGTTGGCTGGATCTATTTTGTTGCTTTGGTGGGTGGGTGTTCTATTGAGAGTTGAGGTCCTATACCTGGGACCTGAGTGACACCTAGGCTAGAGTGGTTCATATTCTTTCCCATTCCATCTCGGTCTGGTGCGGGAATATGAAACACAGTTCAGATATGGGTTTCTTCTTGAGAACTCTGTGTTGCAGATTTCCTGCAATGCTAGGGCTATCTGGGAAGCCTGCTAAGTCTGGATGACCTTTAGTATTGACCTTCAGAAACTGAGGTGAATTAGAGGAGGAATTGTTATGGTTATTGTAAACACTGTACCTCCGGGTTAGAAGTGTTTACACTTCCCATAACTGATCCAAGTCTGAGGATCCTTGTTTTAGAACACCACCTGTGAGGGGGTTGGGCTGTTTACAGGTTTGCAGGTACCCTTGGCCTCAACATACCCTGTTACTTTGATGTGATTAAGAATACTCCATGTTGGGACAATTCTTGTGATTCTAAACCCTGGACATGTGGCTCTTTATTTGAGTCCCCCACCCTGATTACTGGATTTATAGACCTCCATCTGGAATTCTTGAACATACTTGGACCTATATCAGGGCATTTGATCAGATCTAGCTCAGTCACAAACCCTTGCATATCATTTGCATACATAAACATTGCATCATATTGACATTTGTTTATTTGTTTCAGGGTATCCATTTTCATTTGACTTGGTTTTGACCCTATCTTCAGTACTGACCTATCTTCATCAGCATCTGCTTCAGCTATCAGTTTCAGTCACCTGCACCAGCCAATCAGTGGCCCATTTCTTCAGTGTTATCATCAGCACCTGTCTCTACTCATCTTCAACAACATGGCTCCTAAAAAGAGTAACATCACCTACCACTTCTTCCAGCCAGAGCTATCTTACATCAGGAGGATTCAGACCCTGATCACTCTTGACCATATACCACTGTTCAGGGAACACTATGGAGATATACTTGATGTGGTTATGGATCTGGACCCTTCACAGAGGAGCCTGATTCACACTTGCCTTCAATTTTATGATCCCCCATTGAGATGTTTCACTTTTCAGGACTTTCAGCTGGGCCCTCTATTGGAAGAGTACTCATCATTAGTTGGTATACCTATCAGGGGTGGAGTCCCTTTCAACCCTGAGATGGTCTTTCCTGGTAATGAAGAAGTAGAAAAGGCTTTGCATCTGGAACCAGTTCTGATTGGGCAGCATATGACTTCTAAGGCTGGAATCCCTGGCTTGCATCTGGATTTCTTGATCTCTCAAGCTACCCTGAAAGCTTCTCTAGGAGAGTGGAAAGCAGTCTGTGCTTTATTGGCCTTGAGCATATATGGGATTATATTATTTGCAGATGAGCCTCGATTCATTAGCAAGAATGCAATCCATCTATTCATACAAAGGAACCCAGTGCCAACTTTATTGGGGGACCTCTATTATTCAGTGCATCAGAGGAATGAAAAGCAGAGGGGAAGATTAGTAAGGTGTTGTGCTCCTTTGTTCCATACTTGGCTTCTCAAGCATTTGCCCAGGACAGATGCATTTTTGAATCCTCATCAGCAGAGAAACTGGGCTAGAAGGCTCACTGCTCTGACTTCAGCTGATATCAGATGGTGCACTCAAAGCACAAAGGGCAGGGATATCATCACCAGCTGTGGGCATTTTCCCAATGTGCCCCTAATAGGAGTTAAGGGTAGTATTAATTACAACCCTCTGCTGTTCAAAATACAACTGGGCTATGCACTGGTCCACACTCCTAAGGCACAAGACTTGGTTGAGACTCTTTATTGTGAGAACAAGCCTAATCTGGCTATTGTTAGGCAGGTAGCCTGGGCCTGGGATAATGTTCAAACTAAGGGAGTAACCATTCTGGGGAAGTGCAACAATGTGGCATCAGCACAATATTATGAGTGGTCCCATGCCAGGGCTCAATTCTATGGAATGCCCTTTACCATGGAGGATATGCCTGGACCATCCTCAGCACCACCCCCTGCCACTGTCAGTTTGGAGGAGTTTGAGAGCTTGAAAGAAAGAAATGAGAAGTTGACTCAGGCTTTGCAGAAGACCCTCCGGGAGAGGAGTGATGGTAGGATGGACATTGAGAAGCTAGAGAAGTTGAAAGTAGAGCATCTGGCTAGAATTGAGAAGTCTGAGGATTATATCAAGAAGTCTAGGGATGGGGAACAAATTCTGAAGAATGCTTGCAAGGAAGCCCAGTTCCAGAAGGCCAGGACAGACTTGTATCTGAAGGAGAGTCAAGCTCGGTGGGTCAGGATCACCGAGGCTCGTACTTTGGAGGACAAAAGGGTCCAAGACAAGATAGAGCAACTGGAAGCTAGTGCAAAAGAGCAGCAGGAAGCCCTGGCAGCAGCCCAGAGGGAGATATCAGAGCTGAAGATCAAAGCTGGAGTGAAGAGGTCAAAAGACCAAAGTCAGCACAAGAAGCTAACTGCAGCTGTTACTACCCGGAACCTCCTTATCAGGAATCTCACGGAGCGTCCGGCTGATCCTGTGACCGAAGCACTTCTCAAGGAAGTTCGGGAGGATGAGTTTGGTCTTGGTGTTTGACCATTTGTTTGTTGTTGCTTCCATTCCATGTATTTTTATTTTCTTGTAATTTGACCCCTCAGAGGGCTTGTATTTGTAAACAAACTGTGTACTATTTGCCTTTTGTAATATATGTATTAGTTTGTTTCATCCGAGTTTACTTCGAAAGCAACATCAACAGCATCTTCAAGGGTCTGGAAGGGTCAAAACTGAATGCCAAGCCGGATACCTTGAAAACAAATAAGCATACTGCATTGCATGCTAACCCTTTGTTTGTTTTGTAGGTTTTTGTTTTATTGTTGCTAACTCTGTTGTGATGTTCAGGAACTATTGCTCGACGCCGGGTATTTACCCTCAACCGTCCGCACCGATATCCAACCCGTAACAACCTTCCGGGCATACAAATGGATCAGGTACAGCAGGACCTTGCAGAGGTCAGAAATCAAATGGCAAACGAAAGATTGGAAATGAGAACCCAGATGACTCAGTTTATGGAAGTGATGAACAACATGGCTCAGAGCCAAGAAAGATTGAGAGCCATGGTGGAAAGGCAAAATCAAGAAGATCCTCATGTAGGGACTGCTGGCACCAGCAATAATGAGAGGGTCCAACCTCATGTCAATCCCCCTGTGTCAGGTCCCCACCTTCATCCAGAGGTTAATATTCCTGCAAATGTTCAAGGGACTGCCACTGCAGGAAGGGTACTGCAAGAAGACCCCCAGGAGGATCAGTTCATAGTAATGGGTGCTGGGGAAGAAGCTTATGACAGAAGGTTGTATGAGATAGCTGAGAAGTTAAGATCCTTGGAGTCCCAAAACTCTTTAGGTTTCGATGCTATGGACATGGGCTTGGTAGACGGGGTCAGGATTCCCCATAAGTTTAAGCCTCCTTGTTTTGAAAAATACAATGGGACTTCGTGCCCCCGGACCCACTTACAATCATTTCTGGGGAGGCTGAAGGCATATACCATGGACGAGAAGCTCTGGATGTTCTATTTTGAGGATAGCTTGACGGGAGCGTCAAGAGAATGGTACTCTCATATGACAAGAGCAACTATCAGGTGTTGGAAGGACCTGGCAGAGGCCTTTATCAGACAGTATCAGTACAATTTAGATATGGCACCCAATAGGACCCTCCTAATGGGAATGTCACAGTCCTCAAGAGAAAGTTTTCGAGAATATGCCCAGAGATGGAGGCAATTGGCTGCTGCTGTTCAGCCACCTATGTCAGAGAGGGAAATGGCAGATATGTTTATGAACACCCTCCAGGGAACATATATTGACAGGCTGGCTGCTTTCTCTTCCACTAGCTTTGCAGATGTTGTCATAGCTGGGGAAAGAATTGAAAGCCTGTTAAAAATGGGCAAATTTTCTGACAATGGTGCCACCTCGTCCAGCAATACAAGGAAGCCTTTTGCAGGCCCAAGAAGAACTGGCGAGACCAATTCCATCCACACCAATAGGGGCAGACCCCAATATGTTCACAGGTCTGTGGCAGCAGTCACCATTCCCGCTCCAGCTCATCCACAACCAGCTTATCAGCCTCCGCAGCAAAACTATCAGCAACCACCTCAGTACCGTCAACAAGCTCAGTATCCTCCAAGAAACTACAACAACACCAACAACAACAATCAGCAAAGGCCATTCCAACAGAGGCCTTCTCAGGCCAATAGGGTAATCGATCCGATCCCTATGCCATATGCTACACTACTGCCACAACTCCTGAAACTCAACCTAGTTGAGCTAAGGACGTTGGCACCTCCAGATCCTAATAGTCTACCCAGGAATTATGACTCCAACGCCAGATGTGCTTTTCACTCAAATGCACCTGGCCACAGTACAGAAAAGTGCAGAGCCTTGCACATGAAGGTACAAGACCTGGTAGACTCTAAGGCCCTGAATTTCGCACCACCACCACCCAATGTCAACAAAAACCCTATGCCACACCACGGAGGTCCCAGAATCAACGCTATTGAAGAAGAAAAGCCGTCTTATTTAATAACCAGTGTGGGTCAGATCCGGACACCGTTGGTAGAGATTAAGGCTCAACTCCTCGAATGTCAAATGTTCCCGGGGTGTGAGTTAGGGTGTGCTTACTGCAATATTTCAGTAAATGGGTGCGATAACTTGAGGAATGGCATAGATGGTCTCATTCATAGTGGCCAACTTCAAATCACCACATCATTTCCTACAGATCCAACAATCTCATCAGCAACAATTCCAGTATCTCCTACAACTGCAACAACCATTGTTCCCTACAATTCTTCGGCTTCATCAACAAGTACTTCATCTGTCATTTCAGCTGACCAGATATCAACAAATGTTCCTTCTACAACTCCAGCACCACTCCATTTTGAAACTCCTACAACAACAACACCCATCCTTCCAACAATGTCTCCTACAACATCAGCAACAAACTCTGAAGATGTCTCAACCGTTACAATCTATTATGATCCAGAAAATAACTCTGCTTACAACTCACAAAGTGCTGCTCCCATCAGAGCACCAGTCACGATATATTACGATCCACAGACTATCACAATTCCTTCCGCAGCTGCAATCAGTCCAGTCACTATCACGGTGCCTGGGCCAGTACCCTATGAAAGCAGTAATGCCATCCCCTGGCATTACGGCTCTGACCTGTACTGCGAAGGACAAAAGATCACTTTTGAATCATCAACCCCTGCACCACAAATAGACAATGTGGGAGGAGGCGGAGGCTTCACTCGAAGCGGACGTCTCTTTGCTCCACAAATTCAAAGGCCCACTGCCGAAGCAGAAGCTGCTGCCAAGGCAAAAGGAAAAAGCTTGGTGCAGGAAGAGCAGACTGTTAAAGAAGCTTTGAAAACACCCTTTGATCAAGAGGTTGATGAGTTCATGAGAATCATCAAGAAGAGTGATTACAAAATAGTGGATCAGCTTCACCAGACGCCTTCCAAGATCTCAATCCTATCATTGCTTATGTGCTCCGAAGCTCATCGGAACGCACTACTCAAAGTCTTGCACGCAGCTTATGTGCCTGAAGAGATCACCGTCAATCAGTTGGAGGCTGTAGTTGGAAATGTTAATGCTAGTCATGGACTAGGGTTCACCAACACTGACTTGACTACGGAAGGCCGCAACCATAACAAGGCTTTGCACATAACCATGGAATGTAAAGGTGCAGTCCTTTCCCATGTGCTGGTAGACACGGGGTCATCCCTCAATGTTTTACCTAAAAAAGCCCTTGTGAAGCTAGAGTATGACGGATTGGCGTTAAGACCCAGCAACCTGGTGGTGAGAGCCTTTGATGGTTCTAAGAGATCGGTTCTGGGAGAGATTGAGTTGCCCATAACGATTGGCCCGCAAACTTTCAAAACGACCTTCTACGTGATGGATATACAGCCTGCCTACAGCTGTCTATTGGGTAGGCCATGGATTCACGCCGCTGGTGCCGTGACCTCTACCCTTCACCAGAAGTTAAAATTCGAGTGGGAGGGTCAAGTCGTTATAATCTGTGGAGAGGAGGATATTTTTGTCAGCCACCTGGCTACCTATAAGTACATTGAGATGGATGGAGAGATCCATGAAACAATGAGTCAGGGGTTCGAGGCCTTGAACGTGAATGAAACATCTGATGTACCTGGAACTTCAATGACGTCATACCAACAAGCCCGGAAGGTTGTTGAGGAAGGAAATGCCCAAGGCTGGGGCAAACTGCTACCGGTGGAGAAGAAAGAGGATAGATTTGGGTTGGGTTACAAACCAACTCAACAAGACCAAGCAGAGGCTGCAAAAGAGCCCAACTTTGTTAGTGGGGGGATGCTCACCCCTGATGCTGTCAACAATTTGGAAGACGAGCTGGAAGAGGAATGCAACCTGGAAAGCTGGATTCGTCCAAAGATCCCGGGGAGCAGTATCTCAAACTGGTCTTCCCAGGAAATTATAAGAGTTACTCATGCAGAGTAATTATTATTTCCTGTATTTTTATAGCATGCATCAAAGTCTTGCATCTTGCCCAAGATGACAAGACTCATTTTGTAATCGGGCCATCTGTACTTTTTGTGCAACAAGATTAATCAATGAAATATCAGACATCTTTTTGCAAATGAGTCTTTTTCTTTTCTGCTCACTGTTTTTCCATTTTTTCTTTTTGTACAAAAAATAAATGGCAATGTTTTCAAAATGACAACTTTATTTCACTTTTCTAAAACAAGATTAAAATCAAATCACTAAAATGAACAAACTGAACCCTTGCAGAGTGTGCCTTCCAGACAGCACCGACAACAGCACGACTATGACTTTGTATGACTTTGACAATCCAATCAATCAAGCTGATGAAGGGATTGAAGAAGAATATGAGCTTCCTGAAGAGCTAGCCAGGTTGTTAAGACAAGAGGAAAAGGTTATCACTCCTCACCAGGAGGAGGTTGAAACGATTAATCTTGGTACAGATGAAGACGTGAAAGAAGTTAAAATCGGGGCCTGCTTACAAGACTCAGTGAAGAGACAACTGATTGACCTGCTTCAAGAGTATGTGGACGTGTTTGCCTGGTCTTATCAAGATATGCCAGGGTTGGACACCGACATCGTTGTGCACAAGCTGCCTTTGAGAGAAGAATGCCCGCCGGTTAAACAGAAGCTGCGCCGTACTCGCCCGGACATGGCAATGAAAATCAAGGAAGAGGTACAAAAGCAATGGGACGCCGGGTTCCTTGCTGTGACTAGCTATCCACCGTGGGTTGCTAACATAGTACCTGTGCCTAAGAAAGACGGCAAAGTAAGAATGTGTGTTGATTACCGGGATCTGAACAGATCCAGCCCGAAAGATGACTTCCCACTACCTCACATTGATGTATTGGTGGATAATACGACTCAGTTTTCGGTATTCTCCTTCATGGATGGATTTTCAGGATATAATCAGATTAAAATGTCACCTGAAGACATGGAGAAGACAACCTTCATCACACCCTGGGGCACGTTCTGCTACAAGGTAATGCCATTTGGGCTCAAGAATGCCGGTGCAACGTATCAACGGGCTATGGTGACATTATTCCACGATATGATCCATAAGGAAATTGAATGTTATGTGGATGACATGATTGCCAAGTCCCTTACTGAAGAAGACCACCTGGTAAATCTGCTGAAGCTATTCAAGCGCCTGAGGAAGTATCAACTGAAGTTAAACCCCAACAAATGCACATTCGGGGTGCGATCTGGTAAGCTGCTGGGTTTTATTGTGAGCGAAAAAGGGATTGAAGTTGACCCTGATAAAGTCAAAGCCATCCAAGAGATGCCTGCACCAAAGACAGAGAAGGAAGTCCGAGGGTTCTTAGGTCGATTGAACTACATCTCAAGGTTCATATCCCACCTTACAGCTACCTGTGAACCCTTGTTCAAATTGTTGAGAAAAGAACAAACGGTCAGGTGGAACGAGGACTGCCAAAGGGCTTTCGACAAGATCAAAGAATACTTACAAGAACCTCCAATCCTTATGCCTCCAGTTGAAGGAAGACCTCTGATCATGTACTTGTCAGTATTAGAAGAGTCAATGGGGTGTGTGCTGGGCCAGCATGACGAGTCTGGTCGAAAAGAGTATGCAATATACTACCTAAGCAAAAAGTTTACCGACTGTGAACAACGTTATTCACTGCTCGAGAAAACTTGATGTGCTTTAGCGTGGGCTGCTCGCCGACTGAGACAGTATATGTTGACCCACACTACCTTGTTAATTTCAAAAATGGACCCAGTTAAGTACATATTTGAGAAGCCATCTCTTACCGGACGGGTTGCAAGATGGCAAATGATCCTTACGGAGTATGACATCCAATACACATCTCAGAAAGCCATCAAGGGCAGTGTATTGTCTGAATATCTTGCTGAGCAACCCATTGATGATTACCAGCCTATGAGATTTGACTTCCCTGATGAAGACATCATGTTCATAAAAGCAAAAGATCATGAAGAGCCTGTTCACACTGAAGGGCCTGACCCGGAAGAAGAATGGACTATGATGTTTGATGGGGCTGTTAACATGAATGGTCGTGGTGTTGGTGCAGTACTCATTACACCTAACGGAGTTCACATGCCTTTCTCGGCAAAACTCACTTTCAACTGCACTAACAATGAAGCTGAATACGAAGCTTGCATTATGGGTCTTGAGGAAGCCATTGACCTCAGGATCAAGACATTGACCGTATTCGGAGATTCAGCTTTGGTAATCAATCAAACCAATGGAAAATGGTATACCCACCAGGATCATCTGATACCTTACAGGGATTATACAAGGAGGTTATTGACTTTCCTTACAACAGTAAAGCTTGAGTATATCCCCCGGGACGAGAATCAGTTTGCAGATGCTCTGGCTACCATTTCGTCCATGATCAAAGTTCAGGCTGCCAACTTTGTACCTCAGATCTCAGTGTCCAGACTTGATAGGCCAGCATATGTGTTCGCAGCAGATATTGTCAAAGATGATAAACCTTGGTTCCATGACATTAAATGCTTCTTGGAGGACCAAACATACCCACCTGGGGCATCTTCCAATGATAAGAAGACTTTGAGAAGGCTTGCTGGTAGTTTCTTCTTGAACACTGATGGTTCCCTGTACAAAAGGAACTTTGATATGGTACTCCTCAGATGCGTTGATAAGACGGAAGCAGATTTGTTGATGCATGAAGTGCACGAAGGATCCTTTGGTACCCATGCTGGAGGACATGCCATGGCTAAGAAGTTGTTGAGATCAGGCTATTATTGGATCACAATGGATGCAGACTGTTGTGCCTACGCCAGAAAATGCCATAAATGCCAGATTTATGCAGATAAGGTGCATGTGCCTCCCAATCCTTTGAACATAATGTCTTCACCCTGGCCCTTTGCTATGTGGGGCATTGACATGATTGGTAAGATTGAACCAACTGCTTCGAATGGCCACAGATTCATCTTGGTTGCTATTGACTATTTCACCAAGTGGGTTGAAGCAGCCTCCTATGCAAATGTTACAAGGAAAGTGGTAGCCCGATTCCTGAAAAGAGATATCATTTGTAGATACGGAGTTCCCGAGCGAATCATCACTGACAATGGTTTCAATCTAAACAACAAAATGATGGCAGAACTGTGCCGGGACTTCAAGATCCAACACCACAATTCTTCTCCTTACAGGCCAAAGATGAACGGCGTTGTTGAGGCAGCAAATAAGAATATCAAGAAGATTGTGCAGAAGATGGTAGTCACTTACAAGGACTGGCATGAAATGCTACCGTTTGCCTTGCATGGGTACCGCACGTCAATCAGAACATCCACTGGGGCAACACCGTATCAACTTGTGTATGGCATGGAAGCAGTCCTACCTGTTGAAGTTGAATTACCCTCTCTACGGGTACTGATGGATGTTAAGCTGAACGAAGCAGAATGGGTTAGGTCCCGATACGAACAATTGAGTCTGATTGAAGAGAAAAGGTTGGCTGCAATCTGTCATGGGCAGTTATATCAGAAGAGAATGAAGAAAGCCTTTGATCAGAAAGTCAGGCACCGAGAGTACCAAGTAGGAGATCTTGTGCTGAAAAGAATCCTCCCTCCTCATACAGACCACAGGGGCAAATGGACTCCAAATTATGAAGGACCATTTATGGTAAAGAAAGTTTTCTCTGGCGGAGCACTGATGCTTAGCACCATGGATGGTGAAGATTTCCCGTCCCCTGTGAATTCAGATGCAGTTAAAAAATACTTCGCATAAAAATGACCCGCTGGACATAAAAACAGAATGTAAGTCCATGCAAAAATAGGGCATCCCGGCGAGTCAAAAACAGAATAAAAGACTCGGGCAAAAATAAGGGAAAATAAAAAAATGTACACCCGCTGAGTTGAAAAGCCGCATTGGACAGCTCAGGCAAAAATGGGTATCCCGATGGATTGAAAACCCGAAAGGGCGATCCATGCAAAATAAGGGAATAAGCGAACAACTGCATTCTGAATTCGTCTGTATCACCTACAACTTGGTAAGCTTCGAAAGGATCAAGCTTCAATCAGAATCAACATTCTTTAGAAAGCCAGATGAGAAGAACGTCAAAAGTCATACGAGTCATAGTAAAGAGGAAGCTCCTTAAAGCGTCATCAACATTGCCAGCATTTTGTTTCTCAATTTGTAACAATCTCCTCATTTCAGGGGATTTGTTTCTTTGACTGTATCTCGCCAATTCAGGGCATATGAATTAATAAAAATCAGATTTTCAGTCATGTCTCGTCTTGTACATTTCCATTTATTTGCAAAAAATGTCTGATGTCTTAAAGAAAAAACTGATTGCATGAATACGGATGTGTATCTTCAAATAAAAACGTGCTTGCAGGAAATATGCTTACTCTCAGAAGTATCTAAACTCCTATGACGGAATCCAGTAAGGGATACCTCGGGATTATTTTGTGCGTTTCTATATCTTTGCAGGATTGCAGGTATCCAGAGCGCAACTTGGGGCATGAAAGCTTCACTCCAGCAAGCTGACAACTCAATACTCAGCGCCCAAAATGCCTTCTCCCCAGCTGAGTTGCCACTTGCTACTTATCCCCATCAGAATTGCCAGGGCAATGCCAGAAGGCGCCCATATCCCCGGCTGAGTCAAGGATCCTCTTCAACAGAATCCCTAGGGAGGTCTTTCAATGATCTCTCTTTCTCCCCAGCCCAGTTGCCATCTCATCCTCAGTCGAGTACAAAAGTCAGGGAGCTATCTCCCCACAGAGTTCCAGCCTCTATCCAGAAGAGCAACGCATGAAGGATCACAACAGAGTGAAGAAAGCTTCTACAAACCCCAGCTGGGTCCCGCATTACTGAGATAGGTTCATCAGTAACCTGAATCCCCAAGCAGATATCATCTCATCAGATCTACCAATGATCTCATCCCAGCTGGGATGTCCATTTCAACAGATCGATCGAAGATCTTCGTGGCAGCGGGATCCGAATCCCGGTTTGGTATCTTTGCATAATCATAGCATTCACATCATAATCACCCACAAAACGTAGCATTCCGTTTAATACGGAGCATTACGGCAAAAATCCAACATATAGCATAATCATAAGCCATGTTTCGAACCAACACTTGTGAATAATGACAATCCGTCAATATACAGAATACTTCCCCCATATCCCCAGCAGAAGTTCCCTAGCAAAAGCAGTTGCCTCCCAAACACCAGTATATACTCTCTTTGGCACCCGTCCGTGTCATAACCCCAGCAGAAAGCCAAAGACGTCCTCTTTGCACTCACATATACTTACATATACAACCCTTTGACACCCGTCCGTGTCATATCCCCAGCACAGTCATCTATACTTTGTATATCAGATACTTGTTTATATTACACACTCTCCTTTTGGCACTCATCTGTATACCGATCACCCTTATACAGATACTCGTCCGTATCTTATACCACTCAAATCCCCTCAGAGTCAGCACTAGTCCTTGTTCTTTGTTAACTCGTTGGTACTCGTCCATACCATCATCTCAAAACATGCGTCAAGCGTTTGTTTCTACATGATACTCGTCCGTATCATAGTCCTAAGGATGCTCGTCCGCGTCTTTGATCCATACACTGTGTCAAACACTTACGTCTTCTTGAATATAGACACTCGTCTGTGTCTACTTTTCCCCATAAGGGTCCCCTCGGATTCAACACTCGTCCGTGTTCGCTGTTAACCAGTTGATACTCGTCCGTATCATCATCTTTGAACACGAGTCAGTATTTGTTTCTACCCGATACTCGTCCGTATCGTAGTCTTAAGGATGCTCGTCCGCATCTTTAATCTATACACAATACCAAACACTTATACCTTTTGTTTCTTGGATATAAACACTCATCCGTGTTTACTACTCCCCAGTAGATCGCCAACAAAGCATTTTCTTTTTATATGACACTCGTCCTGTGTCATGATATAACCTTGAGAGCAGCCATACCCAGCTAGGTGGTCGTCCTCCACCTCTTGATGGTCGTCCTCCATCATGCTCATCCGATGGCCGTCCCCATCGTTGATATTTTAGCAGCCGTCCCCTGCTAGGTGGTCGTCCTCCACCCTTTTGATGATCGTCCTTCATCATTTTATCCAATGGCCGTCCCCATTGTTGATTTTGGTTATCTGACATTCGTCCTATGTCATGACAAACCTTGAGAGCAGTCGTCCCCTGCTAGGTGGTCGTCCTCCACCTCTTGATGGTCGTCCTCCATCATGCTCATCCGATGGCCGTCCCCATCGTTGATCTTTTATCCGGCATTCGTCCTGTGTCGCGATATTTTCGGCAGCCGTACCCTGCCAGGTGGTCGTCCTCCACCTTAGATGACCGTCCCTCATCTTAACCCAACAGAGCAGCCGTCCCCTGCTAGGTGATCGTCCTTCACCTTTGATGACCGTACCTCATCATCTGTTTATTTCATTTATTCTTTAACCCGATGGCCGTCCCCGTCGTGGTCCCTTTTCCTTTTTAGCCCGATGGCCGTCCCCATCGTTGGTTACTTTACTATATGGACTTGATGGCCGTCCCCGTCATGTTTCATTGATCCCCAGAGAATTTTACAGCTTTATCTTGATGGCCGTCCCCATCATAATTCTTTTATCCCCAGCATGTCGGCCGTCCCAGTCATTGCTTTATTTTCCGCGCTTTTCCCAGCATGTCGGCCGTCCCCGTCATTGCTCTTTACCCAGCAGTCGTCCTCTGCTCGAAGGTCGTCCTCCGTCGCCCACACTTTACCAATATACTTTATTTTCTTTTGCAATCTATATCCCTTTTCTTCTTCATTCCGTGAGTGCAAATTTTGGACTGTCTTTGGTATTCAACCACAAGTTATCTCGTTTGCCTGTTAAGCCGTTGCTTACAACCTGCACAGCTAACTCATGTTTGAATAGGGGCAGCTGTAAACACCCCAAATTTTCCCTCACCCATTCACACCATGGCTTGTGATCATTTCATATGCATAAACACAATCATAACATCTCATATCACAATTTTGAGTCTTTGCATTGGTTCTAAGTCATCTGCATCTAGGGTTTGTGATCTGAGCAATCCAAGAGCTTCTTGAGCCACTCCAAAGGTCATCAATCACTTCAAAGGGGTCTATGTGTGTTCAAGCATCATATTATATCCTCTCAAAGTCAAGAATGCCAAAGAATCACAAGAACTGGGATTGGTATGGAGGCAGAGCCAGGTTTGACTGCACAGTTGACCTAAAATTAGGGTTTTGGTTTCAGAGGCCATAACTCCAAATTTTTTGGTCATTTTTGTTTCTATTGGTCTCTATATGGTATAGGGAGTGTGCATATCAATTTTCATGAAGAAATTCCATGGGGAAGTCATCTGATCAAGAGTTGACTTTTCATACAAGTTAGTGCAAAATCAGGGCATCTGAGGCCCCCAATGACCCAACCAAGGGGTGATCTTCATCATTTTGAGTGTATATGATCTTTATTTGATCATAGAAGAAGGTTGAAGTTCACAAAATTCAAGAATTACAAGTTTTTGCAAAGTTGACTTTTTAGGGCATGGTTGACTTTTAATGAAATGTCATTTTATGCAACTTTTTCAACCCTTACTTTTTGATCCAAAAATGCTTCAAATTGAAAAACTTTGGTCATGAAAGTTGTAGATTAGATCTTTCCCTTTTCAAAAAGTACAAGAACATGACCTAATTCATTTTGGATCAAAAGTTATGGTGTGTCAAAGTTGGCAAAAATCACTAATTTTCAAAATATGCACCAAATGGAAAACTTGCAAAAACTTTGTACCAAGGCATTTGTGACTTCTAATTCATGTCTAACCATTACACAAACATCACATGTGACCTAAAAATCATATTTGAACCAAAATTTCTCATGTTTCATGGTTTGTATAGCAAGATCTTTTCATATGAACCAAAAGTGATCAACTTGCAAAAACCATCATCACACCTCACCCACTTGTTGCCTTGGCTGCTGAACCAGCCCTAACATTTCCCCTCACCCTGCTGCGCCAGCCCACACACTTGTACTAGCCTAGAACAAAACCCATGCCTCTCTTACACAAAGGTTGACAATTTGCAAAAGTGGCCATACCAATCAATAAAGGGCAGGTCACATCATCTGACCAATGAGATTTGTTTATGTGGATCAAATGCTAGCTAAACATAACAACAAGCAAGGCTGAAGCTCACCACAACTCAGCATACACAAACTCACTCCAACTTGCATTTCTCTTCGAATGTCTCTACACAAGTCTCAAACACAAAGAAAAACTTCACAAATCATCTCAACTCACTTCACTGGTCAGAAACCAACCATTGTTTTGGCTTGAAACCCCCCATATCACAAATACGAATTTCACATTCCCTTGGCCTGAGTTTCTGTCAACTTTCTCTAGAGGCTATATAAACTCCAACCAAAGGTCAAAAGCTTCTAAGGAGGATCATTGGGACTTGTTTGAGCCAAAGAAGCAGCCAGAAAGTACCTGAATCGAAAGCTCCATCTCAGGTAGCTTCATGAACTTTTTTTCCAGAACTCCATTTTCTTGTTAGAATCTTGTTTTGTATGTTGCACTGATCATTGGGATCTATTTACTTTTGAAAATGAGCAAGAAATGAGTATGTTATGGTGTTCTGAATGTTTGACCTAGAAACTTCTTTGATTCGATTCGTGTTTGTGTTTGAGTTTTAACATGATTTTGTGCTGGATTCGTGCTTAGGGTAGTTAGTAGATGATTTCTGGAGAGTTAGAGCTCCTAAAATGGCCTGGAGAGAGAGATTGATTTTTGGGGTGAACGGAGAAGATGACCGGAACACTGTTCCGGTCACCTGAGGGTGATTAACGGCAGGATTAGGGTTTAAACATTAATTAGCTGAGTTTGAATGCTGGCCATAGGATCTGGCGCCAAGTCAACACGCGCGCATTCCAGTTTGAATGAGAGCCCTTGGATTGTTTGACTTTTCCCTTTTCAGATTTAATTTCATTTTATTTTCATATTTAATTCATTTGATTTGCACAATTTATTAAAAATAGCAAAAATGTTTTAAAAATTATGAAACTTTTTGTCAAGAGTTTCATTAATTTTTAAAACACAAAAATATTTTTATTTTCATTTTTAGCATTAAAAAAGTATTTTTAAATATTTAAAAGTTTATTTTTAATTGATTAATGAAAATTAATTTATTAAAAATACTTTTAGGTATTTAAAAATCACCAAAAAATTCATGAAATGTTTTAAGACATTTAGAAACATTGTCCAACCTTCAAACCAAATTTATTTTTTGATCTTGATGCATTTTGAGAATTTTTCATTGAATTAAAATCATTTTTATGCATTATTTTGATCCAAACTTCAAAAAATCATTTCTGCCTAATCATGAAGAGTTGGACCTTGGTTCTTTTTGCATTGCATTGTGTTTAGAATGTAGTTTGTGAGATTAAATGGCCATGATTTGATCTTTCATTTTCCTTTTGTTTGGTAATTTTCTTGTTAAGGAACCCTAAAACCCTAGAAAACTTGTAAAAATCATAACTTGAATTTGGTTAGGAGTTGAAACCTCTCCTTTGGGAAGTGGGTTATTATGGGATTAGGGGTCCTTTGAGTGCATTTTCATTTTTTTATAATGTTGTTTGCTTCTAATTTTGGTTTGTGTTTGATGTATTGTTCATAAACCCTAATTTGGGCTTCCATATGCATCCATCTTGCATCTTCTTGCATAACATGACTTACCATGACATTCCATACTTCCATTTGATTCATTTAACATCATAAGACATATTGAAAGCATGTTTGATCATTGCACCTTGCATTTGTCATGTTGTATGCCATATGCATTTCATAACTTTTCATGTATGTTCTTGGTTCTTAACTTGCTCCATTTGCATTCATAAGCTTGTATGATCATCCACATGTTTTGTTTCTGGTTTGTAGCATCTCATAGCATCATTATCATCATAAACATGCTTCTGGTTTTGGTTTGTATCATGTCATTCCATCTGATCTTGCATTGCATTGCATTCTCTTTTCTAACTTTTCAGGTGGTAAGTGATTTTGAGAAGTGAATTTGCCTTCACTTCTCATAACTTCTCTTCATCTCTCTCTTGCATCCATGCTGCATTTTTATATGTGTTTGAGATTGAGCTTGCTCATTCTTCTTCTTCCCACTTTCTTTCCTCAAGTGACTTGACTTCTTGAATGAAGCAAGTTGTTTTGCTTCTCTTGATCCTTTCATCTGCTTCCTGGTGGTTCCATTGAAGGCTTCTCTTGTAAACCTCACAAACCTTAGGAACAACCAAGCATGACAATGATTAGGGTTTTGATTAGTCTCCCCTCTTAGTTTTACCTTTGTGTCTCTTTGTGTCTTCTCTTCTTATCTCATAATCAGGGACTAAACCCTAAAGGTTTTAAGGCTTTGTGATTAAGCTTATGCCTGCATCCTTCTATTAGGATGGAGTGTATAACTTTAATCCTAAGTGTTAAACCCTTAATGTGTTTAACTCCTTTAATCAATTCACATAATAATCATCAAGACATCACACTTGTAACTTGGGTCTTGCATTAGGGTTCTAATTCTTCCTTAATTGGTTAAGAAGGACTAACCCTAGTGTTAATGGACAAGTCCTCCTCAAGTTGTCTTACAAACCCTAAAAATCACTTCATCATCATATCATTAATCTAAAATCCACTTAATCAAAGGCTTGTTTTGTCATGAGTTTAATCCCTAATCATGGATTAAGTTGAGGAGCTTTCCTCAGCTTAAACATTCTCATCTATTATCCTTCTATTAGGATGGTGTAATGAGTCTGTTAAATCCCTGATTATGGCTTAACCTCATTACTTAACACTAAACAAAAACCCCAAAAACATCTAAATAATCACAAGTAGGTTAATGATCTTAATCCTACACCAAAGGTGATTAAGTGTGAGAATCTGACTTCACACTTAAGGTACTCTCATTACCCCTAATCAGAGGGAAGATGTGATGAGTTTACTAAATCCATTGGTTTAGGCTTGAGCTCATTAACTTATGACAAATCCAAAAGCAATAAAAGACTGAAAATTCAAAAACAAACAATAATCGTCTCCTCCGGGATTCTTTTCTCATCTCATTCACTCATAACCGAGAACTTGCTTCTTCCGTCTAATGCAAGACAGTTTGCACCTGAGCCAGACAGGTCATACACTTGAGCATAGATAAGTAAGCAGTTCACAAGTCAATTCATCTTTCAGTCTCTTTGGGTCGAACTACGGTGTTCTGACTTCCTCATTGCACGAGAGGATACGTAGGCATAACTTAACAGTTATCGAACAAAAGTCTCTGTATATTCCCCCTCCTTCCAGCTTCATTCTTTAAGCCTCATACTCCTGAGCATTTCACTCTTGTTCTTACACTGACACTGTATATATCACACTTCACACTTTTCTGGCACTGACACCTGTACATCCTCTTCCAGCTATTTTTATACACAAATTGCACTGACACTACCCCTTTAAAACACAAATCTTCTAAGCGTGGATCCCGTCGAGTACGACGGACAATCTGGGTGCTAATACCTTCCCAGGTTGTAACCAACCCCCTTTCTCAGTCTCTCTGGTTCGCAACCGTCTTATCCATGTCTTTCTAGGTCTATGCAGCATTGCCTTTCCCCCGGGATAAAAATGCCTAGCTGGAGACTCTATTCATCTCCAGTGAGTTCACGGCTGTGTGTTCTCATTGTTCCTCTCGCCGACCGTTCGCGTCTGTACCTTTATCTGGGCCCGTCCCATTTTATCGGGAGCGACAATGGGGAGCCAATGTTGAAGAGTGAGTGAATCCAAATATACACTGGGATTAAACTGAAGCTTCTGAAAATTTCTGTTAGAAGCTATTAGGATTTGTTTAACTGCTTTTGTAACTGAATTCTCTTTGAGAATTTGCGACTGAATTTTCTTTTAGTCCCTAATAGAGTCTCACTTTCTTTTTCCTTTATACTCTGTTATTTTCTGTTCTGATGTAACATACCATTTCCTTCTTCAGAAAATTTTTTTTATTATAACATTCTATTATTTTCTGCATTTTGGAATATGCGTTTTACTCCTTTGCTGCTACTAGAATGTCATGTGGAGAAAAATAAATAATTAATTTCCCATTAATTGGATTTTATTGGTGTATAAAAAATGGACATGTATAGAAACATAATTGAAGAAAAAAAAGGCCTAGCCATGAATGAGTTTGAAAGTTGGATATGGTTTTGGGCTTTGATGACTACAATGAAAATTGGGCCTTAGAGAAATGCATAGGCTAGATTTGAAAGTATGGATGGATACATGGACAAATGGATAATTGAATAATCGGGTAAACCAACAAGTTCAAAAACGATTCTTAGACAATGACTTGAGATTTGAAACGAATGTTAAACGAATTGAATGGTTATTAAGAAATGAATACTCGAATTGGATAGTTATTAACATATTTTGGTCATTGGATAAAAAGGTAATGGTTTTTTGGTTTAAGATAAGCAGTTAGAAATGAATTGCATTTGAATTCGAATGACGTCTTCCAAATAGATCATAATTTTTCACTTTTTCCATCCTCAATTCGAACCAAATTCTTGGACCAAAACTTTAATGCCATGATAAATCCCCAAAACCAATAGCTCAAATCATGCTCTTTGCTTCACTTGAAAATAATACACACGAATGAACATTTCCATTGAATAATACACACGAATGAACATCTCCATCAAATAAGTCCAAATCGAACTTTAAGATAAAGGATCTCAGTTGGTGGAATGCTCTCAAACTCCATCATGAATAAAACCCTAATCCAACTTGATAATAATCCTGATGCGCCAATGGACAACCTTTACGAAGGAGTTCCTTAGGGATCACCTAACCAGGGAAATAAACCCTAATCGAATAGAAAGTGCATAAGAAACTGATATTATTAATAGCCACATAACCAGAACTTTGAATCCACCTGATAGATAATT
The DNA here is from genome assembly GCA_963966055.1 of Lathyrus aphaca. Lineage (NCBI taxonomy): Eukaryota > Viridiplantae > Streptophyta > Magnoliopsida > Fabales > Fabaceae > Lathyrus > Lathyrus aphaca. The sequence continues at coordinate 226,590,726 of OZ014520.1, read as the reverse complement.
ATAGGATATGAAACCCTAATTTCCTATGGCGTTGATCCCATGCCTTAGAAGCCAATGCACTGCATGATTCAATGTTATGACCTAATGGGAGAATTCCGGTGAACGTGAAGCGTAAGCCAATTAGATGGTTATAAATATGAGGGAAAATTTTGGGGTGTTACAAGTTGGAGAGAATCGGAATAATTAAACCCTTAAGTCTGATTAGGGAGAATTAGTCATAACAAAATTTTTTACGTAAGAGAAAAGGAAAGAGGGAAGAACAAGGGAGATCTAAGGCATTCTCATGGGAAGATTTTTGCAGGATTTTTCATCAGAAATTCAAGGTAAGAGGGAAAATGAATTTAAGATTGGTGGTAATATCATGAGAGGGTAATGAGAGTTCCTTCCCCTCTTAGGTATTTTGTGTCCTAGATAGATTTGGTTTTGTCTGATTGTTGTTTATGTATGATTGTCATGAAATCATTTGTTTGATGTTGTATGAATCTGAAATTCGTGTTGTTTTGTTCTGGTTTGTGGAAATTATATTGTTGTTGTTGTTGCTGCATGAATATTAATGTGCAGATCTGTTTTGGTGCAGGTGTACGATGACGAATTTTGATTTAAGACCCATAATTTGGTTAGTAATGATAGGTTTGAGAATCAGATAAAAGATAGGTTCTAAAATCAATGTAGAAACATGTTTAGGACTGATTTAGAGTGGAAAAATGTGAATCCCATAGTAGAATAAGACTGATGTAGAAACTAGGATTTTTGTACAGCTTCTGCCCATACGCGTAACAAGGAGACTATTACCATAAAGGAGTAAGGCATTACGCATATGGGAAGCCATTACGCGTAATGGATGGCCAAAATGGAAGATTTAACACGACCCTCTGGTGGAATACGTAGGGTACACATAAGAGAGATTGGTATTACGTGTATTAGGTGGGCCTTACGTGTAAGGGAGCTGGGGATTTCGAGCAATACGAGTATGGCCTTGGGAATTATGCATATGGACAGAGAGGGTGCGCAATTTTTCCGTTTCAGCTATTTTTATCCCGATTTCACGTCTGGAGCAGTTTCTTTTGGTCTGAGAGGTTTGGGTAGATGCCAGGACTTGTTGATTGTACAATTAGTACATAAATTAATGAATTTAACAATTTTAGTGGATAAATGTAGTAACTAGTTAAATCATGAATTAATGCCTTGTGAGGCGTGAGGAATTGTTGGGTTGGACTATTTGTGTGTCTGTGAATTGTATATGTATGACAATGGTAAATCTTTTGTGAATTACGGTAAGTATGTGGCTTACGTGTTATCAAGAGGATCATGTAATATGCATAATTATTAATTATACTTATGCATATTGTGTTGTTTTGCATTGGCATAACATTTCATGTGAGACTGCTAGGTGGGAATCTATGATAGATGCCTAGTAGGTTCGGACTCAACTGTGAAGTCGTGGTGAGATAATTCGTTGCTCAGTGGATTGTATGCAAATTATCCGGATTCTTCAGGAATCGAGTTCGATTGAATGAACCGTATTTTGGTACCACATGCATTGTGTCAAGTCATAGAGTTACATTACATTATGGTGTGTATGTTGTGATTATGTAATGATTGTATGGGGTGTGAATATTACTTTTAGCATGTGGTATACACTGTTATTTATTAAATGTAGTTCTCACCTCTTTCTTGTTTTGTTGCATTTGTGCTTCCTTGGAAGTAAAAATAATCCAAGTACTTGAGCTACACATGGAGTGTGTGTTGCGTGATCGAGTCCTAGTAGTCGCTCTGATGCGTAACATGGGTTTTTGGGGAATTTATTTTATTTTTTATTCTATTGAATTTTGTTACGTATCATTTTGATTTGTAACTTTTGAGAACCACTCTTTTATGTAGAGTTTTTTATTTATATTGGCAAGTGTGTCATGAGATTAATGATAATGATTTTCCGTTGTTTTTATTCGTTATTGAGAAAAGAATAAACGAAGCAATTAAGACTTCATAGTTTGTTTTGAATTATGTGACATCCTACTTTTTAAGGAAAACTATAATATTTTCACATTATATACATATTTTCATAAATGGGAAAGTGGGGTGTTACATTACTAGGTGATGTGACTTCCAGCACCAAAACACATAGTTTTGAGCAGTGTAACACCCTTCTACCCCAAAGCAAAATAATTAGAATAATATCAGAGTAACCACAAGAAGGGTATCACATATCTATTGAAAACATCAACATACAGTGTCCTGCCCCGTAGCATGGGTTAATCAACATCCAAAAATCAATATATAATCATTTTGGAGTGGAATAAAACTTCATAGTCAAACATCATTGATTCACTTCATAATCATAATTTTATCCATCTGGAATTTAACATAATACAATAAGAAAATATCCTTCAAATAATAACATAGCTTAAACAAGTTTAGCAACAAAAACCTCGTCCCAGTGTTACATGACATAGAGCAGGACACAAAGACTCCAAACCACTCCTAAAGTAAAAATAAGGTACACTCCGAGACCCATGAAAAACTCCTCTTTGTCGCTGCCACCAAATGACACCTGGCCAGAAGGGGTACAGACGCGAACGGTCAGCGAAGAGGGTGAGAACACACAGAAGTGAACTCAGAAAGACAAGAGTCGCCAGCTAGGCATTTTTATCCCGAAGGAAAGGTAATGCTGCATAGACCTAGAAAGATATGGATAAGATGGTTGCGAACCAGAGAGACTGAGAAAGGGGGTTGGTTACAACCTGGGAAGGTATTAGCACCCAGATTGTCCGCCGTACTCGACGGGATCCACGCTTACAAGATTTGTGTTTTAAAGGGGTAGTGTCAGTGCAACTTGTGTATCAAAGCTGGAAAGAATGCAAGTGTCAGTGTAAAAGAAATGTGAAGTGTATAGGAGAGGTGTCAGTATAAGAACAAGAGTGAAATGCTCAAGAATATGAGGCTTAAAGAACAATGCTGAAAGAGGGGGAATATATAGAGACTTTTGTTCGATAACAGTTAAGTTATGCCTACGTATCCTCTCGTGCAATGAGGAAGTCAGAACACCGTAGTTCGACCCAAAGAGATTGAAAGATGAATTGACTGGTGAACTGCTTACTTGTCTATGCTCAAGTGTATGACCTGTCTGGCTCAGGTGCAAACTGTCTTGCATTAGACGGAAGAAGCAAGTTCTTGTTTGTGAGTGAATGAGATGAGAAAAGAATCCCGAAGGAGACGATTATTGTTTGTTTTTGTGTTTTCAATCTTTTATTGCTTTTTGAAACTTGTCATAAGTTAATGAGCTTAAGCCTAAACCAAGGGTTAGTAAACTCATCACATCCTCCCTCTGATTAGGGGTAATGAGAATGCCTTAAGTATGAAGTAAGCACCTCACACTTAATCACCATGATGTAGGATTAAGATCATTAACCTACTTGTAATTAATTAGATTTTTTTTGGAGATTTTGTTTAGTGTTAAGTAATGAGTTTAAGCCATAATCAAGGATTTAATGGACTCATTACACCATCCTAATAGAAGGATAATAGATGAGAACATTTAAGCTGAGGAAGACTCCTCAACTTAATCCATGATTAGGGATTAACCTCATGACAAAACAAAGCCTTTATTAAATGGATTTTAGTTAATGATAAGGTTAAGAAATGGATTTTATGGTTTGTAAGACAAACTTGAGGGGGACTTGTCCATTAACACTAGAGTTAGTCCTTCTTAACCAGTTAAGGAAGAATTAGAACCCTAATGCAAGGCCCAAGTTACAAGCTTGATGTCTTGATGATTATTAAGTGGATTGATTGAAGGATTTAAACACATTAAGGGTTTAACACTTAGGATTAAAGTTATGCACTCCATCCTAATAGAAGGATGCAGGCATAAGCTTAATCACAAAGCCTTAAAGCCTTTAGGGTTTAGTCCCTGATTATGAGATGAGAAGAGAAGACTCAAAGATGACACAAAGGTGAAACTAAATGGGGGACTAATCAAGCCCTAATTATTATCATACTTGGTCATTCCTAGGGTTAGTGAGGCTTAAGAGGGAAATCTTCAAAGAACCCACCAGGAAGGAAGCAGATGAAAGGAGAAGGAAGCAAAGAGAAGCAAAACAACTTGCTTCACTTAAGAAGACAAGTTGCTTGAAGAAAGAAAGTAAGAGAAGAACAAGAATGAGCAAGCTCAATCCAATACACATACAAAATGCAGCAAGGGAAGTATGAAAGAGATGAAAAGAGATTATGAGAAGTGAAGGCAAATTCACTTCTCAAACAACTTACCACCTGAAATGTTAGCATAAGAAATGAAATGCAATGCAAATGAGATGAAATGTGATGATGCAAACCAAAACCAGAAGCATAAACAAGATGTTGAGGATGCTAAGATATGATTCAAACACATGACAAGAAATGAGAATGATCATTCAAGCATAAGGATGCAAATGAAGCATGCATTGAACCATAAATGTTCATGAAAAGTTATGAGATGCAATGGACATAAAACATGGCAAATGAAAGATGCAATGATCAATCATGATTCCAATATGTCTTAATATGTATTATGATTCAAAAGAATGCACAAAATGTCATGGCAATTCATGGTATGCAAGCAAATGGGGAATGGATGCAAAGGAAGACACAAATTAGGGTTTATGATCAACACACAAAGCAAAATCCAAAACCAGAAGCAAGAGACATGATAAAAATTTGAAAATTCTATCAAAGGTACCCTAGACCTACACAAACTCACTGCCCAAAGGAGAGGATCCAACTCCTAACCTATTGAAAGTTGTGAATTTCCTAAGATTGCTAGGGTTTTAAGGTACCTTGTCAAGAAAAATGTCAAACAAATTGAAAATGCATGATCAATTCAAACCAATTTTATCCTATAAACTAAATGCTATACAAGATGCAATGCAAAAAGAATCATCATCCAACTCTCAGTGGTTAGGTAGCAATGATTTTTTGAAGTTTGAAACAAAATATTGCCTTGAAATGAAATTAATTCCAATGAAAATGATCAAAAGGCATCAAGAACAAAAAAGAAATTTGGTTTGAGAGTTGGACAATGTTTCTAAATGTTCCTAAATGCAACATGAATTTTTTTGTGATTTTTAAATACCTAAATGTATTTTTAATTAATTAATTCTCATTAACTAATTAAAAATAATCATTTAAATGATTTAAAAATAATTGTTAATGCAAAAAATAAAAATAAAAATATTTTTGAAATGAGAAAAATAATCTAAGTCAACATGCAAAAAATGAGATTTTTGTGATTTGTTTTACTATTTTTAATAAAATGAGAAAGAAAATGCAAGAAAAATGAAATTAAAATGAAAATAAATGAAAGTCAACAGATCCAGTGGCCGAGATTTGAATGGGACGCGCGGGAGTTGACTGGCGCCAGATCTTGTGGTTGAGATTCAAACTGGCAGGATTAATTTATAAACTTAATTAATTAGATTAATGACGTGGATTAGGGTTTAATGAAACCATCCTGGCCATTGAAACGCGCGGGAGTCAACAAAAGTCCACTGAATCAAGGGTCCACATTCAAACTTTTCCCTAAACGCAATTAAGGCCCTAATCACTTTCAGGTGGCCGGAAAAGACCTCCGGTCGTCTTCTCCGGCCACACCTCCCCTGAGCAAAACCAAAACCTCACTTCTAGGTTATTTCTGGAGCTTTAAAACTCCAGATCAACTCTCTTCATCCCCCTGAACCTGAATCTAACCTCAAAACTCATTTCTTTTTGCTCAAAACCATGATTCGAATCAAAAACATAAAAATGGCCAAACTTTCAGAGATGCAATACATACTCAATACTCAATCATTTTCAAAACTACAAAGTGCAAAACATTCAAGGGAACATGTAGATCATTTCAATAGCTTAAAACACGGTTTCTGGAAAAAATAAATTTCGAAGCTACCTGAAGTGAAGCTTTCAGTTTGGAGCTTTCAGCTTGCTTCTTTGCTTCCAATCAACTCTAATGACTCCCCTCAGATGTTTGCAAGGCTTGTTTGGAGTTTATTTGGGCTAGTTTGAGAGGTTGATGGGGTTCTGATCAGAGAAGGGAGGAAATCGTGTTTTGATTTCAGGGAGTTTCAGGGCAAGGTGAAGGGTTAGGGATGATCAGTGAGAGATGCTGAGATGTTCTATGAAGTTTGTTTTTATGTTTGATGCTTGTGTTGTGTGATTCGAAGCAAAATGCATAAGAGGCATAAACTTGGAACTATGGCTTGGAGAGTGTTTCAACATGAGTTGTGTGTTGTGTTGTGATGCATTTGGTCCACTTATCAATCTTGGGTAGGTCAGAAGAGTGGTTGTGCCCTATTGTGATTGGTATGGGTCTTTATGCAAAAAGTCAAGCTTTGTGTAAGAGAGGTATGGGCCAATGGTAGGTCAAGTACAAGAGGGGTGTCCTGCGCAGCAAGGAATGAGGAGGACCATGGGATCAGTTTTGAAGCCAGCCAGCAAATGGATTATGGTTTATGCTTGTACAAAGATTAGAAGTCCATTTGAAAGCACAATTTGTCTTGGCAACTGATTTTGCAACTTTGCCTCTTTGGTAGAAAACTTGAAATTATGTGATTTTTCCCAACTTTGACAAGCCATAACTTTTGATCCAAAAGGAATTAGAATGAGTTCTTGTACTTTTTGAAAAGTGAATGATCCATTCTACAACTTTCATGACCAAAGTTTTCTCATTTGAGGCATTTTTGAATCAAAAAGCAAGGGTTGAAAAAGTTTCCCAAAATGGCAAGTTTCCATTACAAGTCATTTTCCCAAAAAGGCAACTTTGCAAATGACTTGAAATTCTTCAATTTTGTGAACTTCCAACATCTTCTATGATCAAATAAAGATCATACACATTCAAAATGATGAAGAATACCCTTTGGTTGGGTCACTGGGGGCCTCAGATACCCTGATTTTACACTGACTTGCTCAAGAAGTCAACTATTGATCAAATGACTTCCCCATGGAATTTATTCATGAAAATTGATATGCATGATCCCTATACCATATAGAGACCAATAGAAACAAGAATGACCACAAATTTTGGAGTTATGGCCTCTGAAACCAAAACCCTAATTCAAGGTCATCTGTGTAGTTAAACCTGGCTCTGCTTCCATGCCATTCTCAGTTCTTGAGATTCTTTGATTTTCTTGACTTGGTGAGGATACAATATTATGCTTGAACACACATGGACCCCTTTGAAGTGATTGATGACCTTTGGAGTGGCTCAAGAGGCTCTTGGATTTCTCAGACCACAAACCCTTGATGCAGATGACTTAGAATCAATGCAGTGAATAAAAAATGCAATAGGAGATGCTATGATTGAACTTATGCATATGAAGAGATCACAAGCCATGGTGTGAATGGGTGAGGGAAAATTTGGGGTGTTTACAACTGCCCCTATTCAAACATGAGTTAGCTGTGCAGGATGTAAGCAACGACTTAACAAGCAAACAAGATAACTTGTGGTTGAATACCAAAGACAGTCCAAAATTTTGCACTCACAGAATGAAGAAGAAAAGGGATATAGATTATAAAAGAAAATAAAGTATAATTATAAAGTGTGGGCGACGGAGGACGACCGTCGAGCAGAGGACGACTGCTGGGGAAAGGGCAATGACGGGGACGACCGACATGCTGGGGATATAAGAGATTATGATGGGGACGGCCATCAAAATAAAGTAACAAAGATTCTCTGGGGATTATAGGTAAAAATAAATGATGAGGTACGGTCATCAAAGGTGAAGGACGATCACCTAGCAGGGGACGGCTACTCTGTTGGGGATAAGATGAGGGACAGTCATTTATGGTGAAGGACGATCACCGGGCAAGGTATGGTTGCCAAAAGCATCGCGACATAGGATGAATGTCGGATAAAAAGGTCGACGATGGGTACGGACATCGGATAAGCATAATGAAGGACGATCATCAAGAGGTGAAGGACGATCACCTAGCAGGGTACGGCTGCTCTCAGGGTTTATCATGACATATGATGAATGCCAGATAACAAGATCAACGACGGGGACGACCATCGGATAAAATGATGAAGGACGATCATCAGGAGGCGAAGGACGATCACCTGGCAGGGGACGGCTGCTGAAAAATATCACAACATAGGACGAATGTCGGATGGGAAGGGGTTCAAATGAAATAGAGACTCCACTGGGGAAAGGATGAGGGACGGTCATCCAAAGGTGAAGTACGATCACCTGGCAGGGTACGGCTGCCGAAAGTATCATGACATAGGACGAATGTCATATAGAAAAGAAACAGTTCACCGGGATTTGCTGGGGCAAGTAAACACGGACGAGTGTCTATATCCAAGGAATGAGAGGTATAAGTGTTTGGGTACTGTGTATAGACTAAAGATGCGGACGAGCATCCTTAAGACTATGATACGGACAGGTATCAGGTAGAAACAAACGCTGACACATGTTCAGAGATGATGATACGGACGAGTACCAACTGGTTAACAAAGAACACGGACGAGTGTTGGATCTGCGGGGACTCTTTTGGGGAAAGATAGACTCAGACGAGTGTCTAAATTTAAGAAGACAATTGTGTTTGACACGGTGTGTAGATTAAAGATGCGGACGAGCATCCTTAAGACTACGATACGGACGAGTATCGGGTAGAAACAAACGCTTGACGCATGTTCTGAGATGATGATACAGACGGGTACCAACTGGTTAACAAAGAACACGGACGAGTATCAGATATAAGGAGGTATAAGTAATATATACAAGATACGGACGAGTATCTGTATGAGTGAAACAGGAGTAAATAAGTATGAGTGGTGTATAGGCGAGTTTAAACTTGCTGAGGAGAATGGCACGGACGAGTGTCAAAAGAGGAAAGTGTAATATAAACAAGTGTATGGTTTACAAAATGTTTCCGGTATCTATGTTAGGGAAGGTGACACGGACGGGTGTCAGGGAAATTGTATATATATACGCATCTGTGAGTGCAAAGAGGATGCTTTGGCTTTCTACTGGGGATATGACACGGACGGGTGTCAGGAAGCATCTGTATCTTTAGGGAAAATGTCTTGGCTCTCTGTCGGGGAGTCTGGGGAGTTTTCTGTATATCGTTGATGGATTGCCAGTATTTACAAGTGTTTGATTCAGAACATGGCTTATGATTATGCAGTATGTTTGATTTTGCCGTAATGCTCCGTATTAGACGGACTGCTACGCTTTGCGGGGAGAATATGATGCGAATGCTATGATTATGCAAAAGATACTGATCCGGAATTCGGATCCCGTTGCTGCGAAGATCTCTAGTTGATCTGCTTGAAGTGGACATCCCAGCTGGGGATGAGACCATTGGTAGATCTGACACATGGGACTCTGCTTGGGGAGGTAGGTCACTGACAGACCTATGCTGGTAATGAGGGAATCAGTTGGGGCTTGTAGAAGCTTTCTTCACCCTGTTGTGGGATCTCCAGGCGTTGCTCTTTTTGGATAGAGGATGAGACTCTGTGGGGAGATGGTTCCCTGGCTTTTGTACTTGGCTGAGGAGGAAATAACAAATGGCAACTCAGTTGTGGAGAAAGCACCTCTGGTGCTAAGACTGAGTAGATAATGATTTTCCAGTTTGCTGGGATGAAGCTTTCATGCCCCATGTTGCGCTTTGAATACCTGCAAATCCTAAAAAGACAGAGAAACGCACCAGTAATCCCGAGGTATCCCTTACCGGATTCCATCATAGAAGTTTAGACACTCCCGGGAGTAAGTATATTTCCTGCAAGCACGTATTTTTTTGAAGAGAAGCATATGTATTTATGCAATCAGTATCTTAAAGACATCGGACATTTTACAAACGAAACTAGAATGTACGAGACGAAACATGACTGAAAATCTGATTTTATTAATTCGTGTGCCCTGAATTGGCAAGATACAGTTATAGAAACAAATCCCCTAAAATGAGGAGATTGCTACAAATTGAGAAACAAAAGATGTTGGCAATGTTGATGACGCTTCAAGGAGCTTCCCTTTTCTATGACTCGTATAACTTTTGACATTCTTCTCATCTTGCTTTCTGAAGAAGGCTAATTCTGAATGAAGCTTGACCCTTTCGAAGCTTACCAAGTCGTAAATGATACAGACGAATTCAGAATGCAGTTGTTCGCTTATTCCCTTGTTTTGCATGAATCGCCCTTTCGGGTTTTCGATCCATCGGGATACCCATTTTTGCCTGAGTCGTCCAATATGGCTTTTCAACTCAGCGGGTGTACATTTTCCATTTATTTTCCCTTATTTTTGCCCGAGTCTTTTATTCTGTTTTTGACTCGTCGGGATGCCCTATTTTTGCCTAGACTTACATTCTGTTTTTATGTCCAGCGGGTCATTTTATGCGAAGTATTTTTTAACTGCATCTGAATTCACAGGGGAAGGGAAGTCTTCACTATCCATAGTACTGAGCATGAGTGCTCCACCGGAGAAAAATTTCTTTACTACGAATGACCCTTCATAATTCGGGGTCCACTTGCCCCTGTGGTCTGTATGAGGAGGGATGAGTCTTTTCAGCACAAGATCTCCTACTTGGTACTCTCGGAGCCTGACTTTCTGATCGAAGGCTTTCTTCATTCTTTTCTGATACAGCTGCCCATGACAGATTGCAACTAATCTTTTCTCTTCAATCAGATTCAGTTGTTCGTATCGGGATCGGACCCATTCTGCTTCGCTCAGCTTAACATCCATCAGTACCCGCAGGGAGGGTAATTCAACTTCAACAGGTAGGACTGCCTCCATACCATAAACAAGCTGATACGGTGTTGCCCCAGTGGATGTTCTGATTGACGTACGGTACCCATGCAAGGAAAATGGTAGCATTTCATGCCAGTCCTTATAGGTGACTACCATCTTCTGCACAATCTTCTTGATATTCTTATTAGCTGCCTCAACAGCGCCATTCATCTTTGGCCTGTAAGGAGAAGAATTGTGGTGTTGGATCTTGAAGTCCCGACACAGTTCTGCCATCATTTTGTTGTTTAAATTGGAACCATTGTCAGTAATGATTCGCTCGGGCACTCCATACCGACAGATGATATCCCTCTTCAGAAATCGGGCTACTACTTGCCTTGTAACATTTGCATAGGAAGCTGCTTCGACCCACTTGGTGAAATAGTCAATGGCAACCAGGATGAATCTGTGGCCATTTGAAGTAGTCGGTTCAATCTTGCCAATCATATCAATGCCCCACATGGCGAAGGGCCAGGGTGAAGACATCACATTCAAAGGATTGGGAGGTACATGCACTTTATCCGCATAAATCTGGCATTTATGGCATTTTCTGGCATAGGCACAACAGTCTGCATCCATTGTGATCCAGTAGTAACCTGATCTTAGCAATTTCTTTGCCATGACATGCCCTCCCGCATGGGTACCAAAGGATCCTTCGTGCACCTCGTGCATCAACAAGCCTGCTTCTGTTTTATCAACACATCTGAGAAGTACCATATCAAAGTTCCTCTTGTACAGGGAACCGTCAGTATTCAGGAAGAAACTACCAGCTAGCCTTCTTAATGTCTTCTTATCATTGGAAGATGCCCCAGGTGGGTACGTTTGATCCTCCAAGAAGCACTTAATGTCATGGAACCAAGGCTTATCATCTTTAACAACATCTGCTGAGAACACGTATGTTGGTCTGTCAAGTCTGGACACTGAAATCCGAGGCACAAAGTTGGCAGCTTGAACTTTGATCATGGATGAAATGGTAGCTAGAGCATCTGCAAACTGATTTTCGTCTCGTGGGATATACTCAAGCTTGACCGTTGTGAAGAAAGTCAATAACCTCCTTGTATAATCCCTGTAAGGTATCAGATGATCCTGGTGGGTGTACCATTTGCCGTTGGTTTGATTGATTACCAGAGCAGAATCTCCGAACACAGTCAAAGTCTTGATCCTGAGGTCAATGGCTTCCTCAAGACCCATAATACAAGCTTCGTATTCAGCTTCGTTGTTAGTGCAGTTAAAGGTGAGTTTTGCCGAGAAAGGCATGTGAACTCCTTTAGGTGTAATGAGTACTGCACCAACACCACGACCGTTCATATTAACAGCCCCATCAAACATCATAGTCCATTCTTCTTCTGGGTCAGGCCCTTCAGTGTGAACAGGCTCTTCATGATCTTTTGCTTTAATGAACATGATGTCTTCATCAGGGAAGTAAAATCTCATAGGCTGGTAATCGTCAATAGGTTGCTCAGCAAGATAATCAGACAACACACTGCCTTTGATGGCCTTTTAGGATGTGTACTGAATGTCGTATTCTGTGAGGATCATTTGCCATCTTGCAACCAATCCGGTAAGTGTTGGCTTCTCAAAAATGTACTTAACTGGGTCCATCTTTGATATCAATAAAGTAGTGTGGATCAACATATACTGCCTTAGTCGGCGAGCAGCCCACACTAACACACAGCAAGTTTTCTCGAGCAGTGAATAACGTTGTTCACAGTCGGTAAACTTTTTGCTTAGGTAGTATATTGCATACTCTTTTCGACCAGACTCGTCATGCTGGCCCAACACACACCCCATTGACTCTTCTAATACTGTCAAGTACATGATCAGAGGTCTTCCTTCAACTGGAGGCATAAGTATTGGAGGCTCTTGTAAGTATTCCTTGATTTTGTCAAAAGCCCTCTGGCAGTCTTCGTTCCACCTGACCGTTTGTTCTTTTCTTAACAGCTTGAACAAGGGCTCACAGGTTGCTGTAAGGTGAGATATAAACCTTGAAATGTAGTTCAATCTACCTAGAAAACCTCGAACTTCTTTTTCAGACTTAGGTGCAGGCATTTCTTGAATGGCTTTAACTTTATCAGGGTCAACTTCAATCCCTTTTTCACTTACAATAAATCCCAGCAGCTTACCAGATCGCACCCCAAATGTGCACTTGTTGGGGTTTAACTTCAATTGGTACTTCCTCAGACGCTTGAATAGCTTCAACAGATTCACCAGGTGGTCTTCTTCTGTGAGGGACTTGGCAATCATGTCATCCACATAACATTCAATTTCTTTATGGATCATGTCATGGAATAATGTTACCATAGCCCGTTGATACGTTGCACCAGCATTCTTCAGTCCAAATGGCATCACCTTATAACAAAACGTGCCCCAGGGTGTGATGAAAGTTGTCTTCTCCATGTCTTCAGGTGACATCTTGATCTGATTGTATCTTGAAAATCCGTCCATGAAGGAGAACACCGAGAACTGAGCCGTATTATCAACCAATACATCAATGTGAGGTAAAGGGAAATCATCTTTCGGGCTGGCTCTGTTCAGATCCCGGTAATCCACACACATCCTCACCTTGTCGTCTTTCTTAGGCACAGGTACAATATTAGCAACCCACGGTGGATAGCTAGTTACAGCAAGGAAACCGGCGTCCCACTGTTTTTGTACCTCTTCTTTGATTTTCATTGCCATATCTGGGCGAGTACGGCGCAGTTTCTGTTTAACCGGTGGGCAGTCTTCTTTTAAAGGCAGCTTGTGCGTGACAATGTCGGTGTCCAACCCTGGCATATCCTGATAAGACCAAGCAAAGACATCTACATATTCCCGAAGCATATCAATCAGTTGTTTTTTTACTGAATCTTGTAGGCAGGCACCGATTTTAACCTCTTTCACATCTTCTTCCGTACCAAGATTAACCGTTTCGACTTCCTCCTGATGAGGAGTGATAACCTTCTCCTCTTGCCTTAACAACCTGGCTAGCTCTTCAGGAAGCTCATAATCTTCTTCAACCCCTTCATCAGCTTGATTGATTGGATTGTCAAAGTCATACGAAGTCATAGCTGTGCTGTTGTCGGTGCAGTCTGAAAGGCGCTGTCTGCAAGGGTTTAGATTGTTCATTTTAGTGATCGATTTTAATCTTTGTTTAGAAAAAGTGAAATGAAGTTATCATTTTGGAAAACATTGCCATTTTATTTTTGTACAAAAAGAAAAATGAAAAACAGTGAGCGGAAAAGGAAATGACTCATTTGCAAAAGATGTCCGATATTCATTGATTGATCTGTTTGCACAAAATTACAAGATGGCCCGATTACAAAATGAGTCTTGACATCTTGGGCAAGATGCAAGACTTGATGCATGCTTAAAAATACAGGAAATAATAATTACTCTGCAGGAGTAACCCTTATAATTTCCTGGGAAGACCAGTTTGAGATATGGCTCCCCGGGATCCTTGGACGTATCCAGCTCTCCAGGTTGCGCTCATCTTCCGACTCATCTTCCAAGTTGTTCACTGCATCCGGAGTGAGCATTCCCCCGCTGACAAAGTTGGGCTTCTTGACAGCCTCTGATTGATCTTGTTGAGTTGGTTTGTAACCCAACCCAAATCTGTCTTCCTTCTTTTCCACGGGCAGTAGCTTGCCCCAGCCTTGGGCAGTACCCTCTTCAACAACCTTCTAGCTTGCTGATAAGACGTCATGGAGGTTCCCAGTACAGCAGACGCTTCATTAATGTTCAGAGCCTCAAATCCCTGACTCATGGTTTCATGGATTTCTCCATCCATCTCAATGTACTTGTACGTAGCCAGATGGCTAACAAAGATATCCTCTTCACCACAGATGGTGATGATCTGGCCTTCCCACTCGAATTTCAGCTTCTGGTGAAGGGTAGACGTAACAGCGCCAGCGGCATGGATCCAAGGTCTACCCAACAAACAACTGTAGGCCGGCTGAATGTCCATCACATAGAAGGTAATTTTAAAAGTCTGCGGGCCAATCATCACAGGCAGATCAATCACCCCAAGCACTGATCTTTTAGAGCCATCGAATGCTCTCACCACTAAATTACTCGGACGCAATGCCAAGCCATCATATTCCGGCTTCACCAAGGCTTTCTTTGGTAGAACATTGAGTGAAGACCCAGTGTCCACCAGTACATGAGATAGAACAGCACCCTTGCATTCCAGAGTGATGTGTAAAGCCTTGTTGTGGTTACGTCCCTCAGTTGTCAAGTCAGCATTGGTGAAGCCCAGTCCATGACTGGTGTTGACATTTGCCACCACAGTTTCTAGCTGATTAACAGTGATCTCCTCTGGCACGTATGCTGCATGCATGACTTTCAGTAATGCATTCCTGTGAGCTTCAGAACACATCAGCAGGGATAATATGGAGATCTTTGAGGGAGTTTGGTGAAGCTGGTCCACCACCTTGTAGTCACTTCTCTTTATGATTCTCATAAACTCGTCTACATCTTGTTCAAAAGATGTCTTCTGAGTTTCTTTGATGATTGGTTCTTCAGGTACCACACTCTTCCCATTTGCTTTGGCAGCGGCTTCTGCTTCGGCATTAGGTCTTTGCAATTGTGAGGCAAAAAGGCGTCCGCTTCTGATGAAGCCTCCGCCTCCCCCAACATTATCAATCTGTGGAGAAGAGGTTGAAGAATCCAGAGTGATTTTCTCCCCGTTGTAGTAGAGGTCAGATCCATAATGCCAAGGTATGGCATTACTGCTTTCATATGGAACGGGCCCAGGCACCGTGATGGTAACTGGGCTGACTGCAGCAAAGGAGGGTACTGAAATGGTGTGCGGATCATAGTAAATGGTGACGGGTGATCTGGCAGGAGATGCCACTGTTTGTTGTGGGAAGTTGTTGTTTGGAGGAACATTTGACGGATCATAGTAAATGGTGACTGCTGAGATATCTTCATCAATTTTTGTTGGCGTTGTAGAAGATTCTGATGAATAAATGGGTGCTGATGTTGTAGAAGAGATGGTTGTTGACATCTGATTTGTTGAAGTGATAGACGGAGCCATTGTTGATGATATTGATGAATTGGTCGGAATGATTGTTGTTGCAGTTGTAGAAGAGTCAGGAATTGTTGTCAAAGGGATTGCTGGATTTGTAGGCGCCGTTGTTGTGATCTGGAGCATACCACTTTTGATAAGACCATTTATGCCGCTCCTCAAATTATCACACCCGTTGACCGAAATGTTACAATAACCACAACCGAGCTCACACCCGGGGAACATCTGGCATTCTAGGAGCTGAGCTTTAATTTCTACCAGAGGTGTTCGAATCTGTCCAACACTGGTTATCAAGAATGATGGCTTGTCTTCCTCAATGGCATTAATTCTTGGCCCTCCGTGATTGGGCATGGGATTCTTGTTGACATTTGGCGGGGGTGCAAAGTTGAGGGCTTTAGAATCTACCAGATCTTGTACCTTCATTTGTAAAGCCCTGCATTTCTCAGTATTGTGGCCAGGTGCATTGGAGTGAAAAGCACATCTGGCATTGACATCATAGTTCCTTGGAAGATTGGAGGGATCTGGTGGTGCCAATGTCCTTAGTTCAACCAAGTTGAGTTTCAGGAGTTGTGGCAATAAGGCAACATAAGGCATAGGGATAGGGTCAATCACCCTATTTGCCTGTGATGGTCTTTGCTGAAAGGGTCTTTGCTGTTGATTGCTGTTGTTGTTGTTGTAAGTCCTCTGTGGCGGATACTAAACTTGTTGCTGATAATGTGGTTGTTGTTGTGGTTGATATGTTGGTTGTTGAGGAATCAGAGCTGGAATAGTGACAGCTGCTACTGATCTGTGGACATATTGAGGTCTGCCCCTGCCGACATGAATGGCATTTGTCTCACCGGTTCTTCTAGGTCCCACAAAAGGCTTCCTGGGATTACTTGACGAACTTGCACCATTATCAGAAATCTTACCCATCTTCAGAAGGCTTTCAATTCTTTCTCCAGCTATGACTACGTCAGCGAAGCTGGTGGAAGAAAAGGCAGCTAGCCTATCAATATATGTTCCTTGCAGAGTGTTCATGAACATGTCGGCCATTTCTCTTTCCGACATGGGTGGTTGGACAGCGGCAGCAAGCTGTCTCCACCTCTGGGCATATTTCCTGAAGCTTTCCCTGGAGGATTGAGACATTCCCATCAGAAGGGTTCTGTTAGGAGCCATGTCTAGATTGTATTGGTATTGTCTGATGAAAGCCTCATCCAGGTCCTTCCAACACCTGATAGTAGCCCTGGTCAAGTGTGAATACCACTCTCTTGAAGCTCCAGTCAAGCTATCTTCAAAGTAAAACATCCACAGTTTTTCATCCATGGTATATGCCTTAAGTCTTCCCAGGAAGGACTGTAAGTGAGTTCGTGGACAGGAAGTTCCATTGTACTTCTCGAAGCACGGGGGTTTAAACTTGTGGGGAATCCTTACTCCATCCACTAACCCCATATCCATGACATCAAAACCTAGGGAATTTTGAGACTCCAGAGATCTCAACTTCTCAGCAATTTCATGAAATCTCCTATCATTAACTTCATCCCCAGCTCCCATTACAGTAAACTGCTCTTCTTGGGGGTCTTCCTGTAAGATCCTTCCTCCAGTAGTATTTCCTTGCACATTACCCGAGATGTTGACTTCCGGATGCAGATGAGGCCCATATACTGGTGGATTAACATGAGGCTGCCCCCTTTCATTGTTGCTTGTTCCTCCAGTTCCCAGAGGAGGTTCTTCCGGGGTTTGTCTTTCTACCAATGCCCTTAACGTTTCTTGACTCTGAGCCAAGCCATTCATTACTTCCATGAATTGGGTCATTTGGTTTCTCATCTCCAGCCTTTCATTAGCCATCTGAGTTCTGACCTCTGTCAGATCTTGCTGTACTTGATCCATTTGGATACCAGGAAGGTTGTTGCGAGTAGGATACCTGTGCGGACGGTTGAGAGGGAACACCCAACGGCGAGCAATAATTCCTGAACCACAACAGAGTTAGAAACAAAATAAAGTGAAGACAAACCTACAAAACAAAACAACAGTTAGTATGCAATGCAGTATGCTTATTGGCTTTCCAAGGTATCCGGCTTGGTTCTTGGTTTTGACCTTTCCAGACCCTAAGGAAGATGCTTTGATGTTGCTTGAGAAAAGAAGCTCAATGAAACAAACTAACACATACATTACAAATGGTGGATCCTACATAGTTTGTTTTTTTACAACATATACCCTGAAGGGTCAAAAATACAACATAAGAAGAAAAGTACATCAAATGGAAATAGCAACAAGCAAAGTAGTCAAACATCTAAACCAAACTCATCCTCCTTAACCTCCTTCAAAAGTGCTTCAGTTACAGGACCAGCCGGATGCTCTGTAATGTTTCTGATAAGAAGGTTTCTGGTGGCGATAGCAGTGGTCAGCTTCTTGTGCCTGTCCTGGTCCTTTGACCTCTTCACACCAGCCCTAAGCTTCAATTCTGAAATCTCCTTCTGGGCTGCAGCAAAGCTTCCTGTTGCTTCTTTTCATTGGCCTCCAATTGCTCAATCCTGGCTTGAGTTCTCTTATCTTCTTGAGTGCGAGCTTCAGTGATCCTGACCCACCTAGCTTGAGTTTCCTCTAGATAGAGATCAGTCCCAGCCTTCTGAAACTGGGCCTCTTTACAGGCATTCTTCAATATTTTCTCCCCAGCTCTTGATTTCTTGATGTAGTCTTCTGCTTTCTCAATCTTGGTCAGATGCTCCACTTTAAGCTTCTCCAACCTCTCAATGTCTAGACGACCATCACTCCTCTCCCAGAGGGTCTTCTTCAGAGCTTGAGACAGATTATCATTCCTTTCCTTCAGTTTCTCAAATTCTTCCAGGCTGACAGTGGCTGGAGGTGGTACTGTGGATGGTCCAGGTGCATCCTCAATGGTGAAAGGCATCCCAGAAATCTGAGCTCTAGCATGAGACCATTCATAATACTGAGCTGAAGCCACATTATTGCACCTCCCAAGAATGGCCATCCCTTTGGTCTGGATGTTGTCCCAAGCCCAGGATGCTTGTCTAACAACAACTAGATTAGGTTTTATTTCACAATACAGGGTTTCAGCCTAGTCTTGCACTCTAGGAGGGTGAACCAAAGCATAGCCCAATTGCCTCTTGAACAGCAAAGGATTGTAGTTGATGCAACCCTTCACTCCTATTAGAGGTACATTGGGGTACTGCCCACAGCTAGTGATTATGTCTCTGCCCTTGGTGCTCTGGGTGCACCATCTGATGTCATCTGAAGTCAAACCAATAAGTCTTTTAGCCCAATTCTTCTGTTGGTGAGGATTCAGGAAGGCATCAGTCCTGGGTAAGTGTTTGAGCAACCAGGTGTGAAATAGAGGAGCACAACATCTCACCAACTTCCCTCTCTGCTTCTCATTTCTTTGGTGAACAGAATAATAGAAATCCCCCAGCAATGTGGGTACTGGGTTCCTCAAAAGGAAAAGATGAATGGAATTCTTGCTAATAAACTTGGGCTCATCTGCAAAAAGTATAACCCCATATATACTGAGGGCTAACAATGCACAAACTGCCTTCCATTCTCCCAAGGAGGCCTTCAGGATAGCCTGAGAAGTCAAGAAATCTAAGTGCAAACCAGGGATCCCAGCCTTTGTGGTCATGTTCTGCTCAATCACAATAGGTTCCAGGTGCAGTGCTTTTGCCACTTCTCCATTGCTGGGAGAAGTCATCTCTGGGTTGAAGGGGACATCACCCCTGACAGGTACTCCAATCAATGATGAGAACTCCTCCAGCAAAGGTCCCAGCTGAAAGTTCTGGAAAGTGAAGCATCTCAAAGGAGGGTCATAAAACTTTAGGCAAGTGTGGATCAAACTCCTATGAGAAGGATCCAGGTCCAAAACCATATCAAGGATGCCTCCATAATGCTCTCTGAATAATGGGATGTGGTCTGGAGTGATAAGTTCCTGGACCTGCCTGATGCCAGCCAGCACAGGCTCAAAGAAATGGTATGAAATGTTGCTCTTCTTGGGTGCCATGAATGCTGATGAAGAGCTGAAAACAGATGCTGATGATGAGGACTGATACTGGAGATGAGCCACTGATAGGCTGAGGATGATGATGGAGGTAGCTGAAGCAGGCAACTGATGAAGATAGCTGAAGCAGATAGCTGATGAAACAGAGGTCTATGCAGATGAAGGGTCAAAACCAAGCCAGATGTAATGTGGATACCCTGAAAAACAAATAAACAAATGTTAAAATGATGCAAATGATGAGTATGCAAATGATATGCAAGGGTTTGTGATCAAGCTGGATCTGATTACTGCCTTGATATAATACCATGTATGTTCAGGAAGTCCAGATGGAGGTTCAGAAATATGGTAACCAAGGTAGGGGACTCAAATAAAGAGTCACATGTCCAGGGTTAAATCACAAGAACTGTCCAAAGTGGGGTACTCTTAATCAAACAAGTAACAGGGTATGATGTGGCCAAGGGTACCTGCAAACCTGTAAACAGCCCAACCCCCTCACAGGTGATGTTCTAAAACAAGGATCCTCAGACTTGGATCAGTTATGAGAAGTGTAAACACTTCTAACCCGGAGGTACAATGTTTACACTACCCATAAAAGATCCTCCTCTAATTCACCTTAGTTTCTGATGGTCATACTAAAGGTCATCCAGACTTAGCAGGCTTCCCAGATAGCCCTAGCACTACAGGAAATCTGTAGCACAAAGTTCTCAAGAAGAAACCCACATCTGAACCGTGTTTCATATTCCCGCACCAGACCGAAATGGAATGGGAAAGAACATGAACCACTCTAGCCTAGGTGTCACTCAGGTCCCAGGTATAGGACCTTAAGCTCTCAGTAGAACCCCACCCACCAAAACAAAAACCAGATCCAGCCAGATGATAGTATGACAGTATGATATATAAAGCTGTAAAGAAAGCAATAAATATCTGTACACAAAGCAGTAAATAAAGCAAATATACAAACACAATTAGCACATAACACCCCAGTAAACACAAATCAAACAAGCGCTAGGAGGAACCCACAAAAAGAACCAGAAGCCCTGGTTACAGTATAAGGGTCCCCAGCAGAGTCGCCAAGCTGTCGCTCCCACCAAATGACACCTGGCCAGAAGGGGTACAGACGCGAACGGTCGGCGAAGAGGGTGAGAACACACAGAAGTGAACTCAGAAAGACAAGAGTCGCCAGCTAGGCATTTTTATCCCGAAGGAAAGGTAATGCTGCATAGACCTAGAAAGATATGGATAAGACGGTTGCGAACCAGAGAGACTGAGAAAGGGAGTTGGTTACAACCTGGGAAGGTATTAGCACCCAGATTGTCCTCCGTACTCGACGGGATCCACGCTTACAAGATTTGTTTTTTAAAGGGCTAGTGTCAGTGCAATTTGTGTATCAAAGCTGGAAAGAATGCAAGTGTCAGTGTAAAAGAAATGTGAAGTGTATAGGAGAGGTGTCAGTATAAGAACAAGAGTGAAATGCTCAAGAATATGAGGCTTAAAGAACAATGCTGAAAGAGGGGGAATATACAGAGACTTTTGTTCGATAACAGTTAAGTTATGCCTACGTATCCTCTCGTGCAATGAGGAAGTCAGAACACCGTAGTTCGACCCAAAGAGACTGAAAGATGAATTGACTGGTGAACTGCTTACTTGTCTATGCTCAAGTGTATGACCTGTCTGGCTCAGGTGCAAACTGTCTTGCATTAGACGGAAGAAGCAAGTTCTCGTTTGTGAGTGAATGAGATGAGAAAAGAATCCCGGAGGAGACGATTATTGTTTGTTTTTGTGTTTTCAATCTTTTATTGCTTTTTGAAACTTGTCATAAGTTAATGAGCTTAAGCCTAAACCAAGGGTTAGTAAACTCATCACATCCTCCCTCTGATTAGGGGTAACGAGAATGCCTTAAGTATGAAGTAAGCACCTCACACTTAATCACCATGATGTAGGATTAAGATCATTAACCTACTTGTAATTAATTAAATGTTTTTTGGAGTTTTTGTTTAGTTTTAAGTAATGAGTTTAAGCCATAATCAAGGATTTAATGGACTCATTACACCATCCTAATAGAAGGATAATAGATGAGAACATTTAAGCTGAGGAAGACTCCTCAACTTAATCCATGATTAGGGATTAACCTCATGACAAAACAAAGCCTTTATTAAATGGATTTTAGTTAATGATAAGGTTAAGAAATGGATTTTATGGTTTGTAAGACAAACTTGAGGGGGACTTGTCCATTAACACTAGAGTTAGTCCTTCTTAACCAGTTAAGGAAGAATTAGAACCCTAATGCAAGGCCCAAGTTACAAGCTTGATGTCTTGATGATTATTAAGTGGATTGATTGAAGGATTTAAACACATTAAGGGTTTAACACTTAGGATTAAAGTTATACACTTCATCCTAATAGAAGGATGCAGGCATAAGCTTAATCACAAAGCCTTAAAGCCTTTAGGGTTTAGTCCCTGATTATGAGATGAGAAGAGAAGACTCAAAGATGACACAAAGGTGAAACTAAATGGGGGACTAATCAAGCCCTAATTATTATCATACTTGGTCATTCCTAGGGTTAGTGAGGCTTAAGAGGGAAATCTTCAAAGAACCCACCAGGAAGGAAGCAGATGAAAGGAGAAGGAAGCAAAGAGAAGCAAAACAACTTGCTTCACTTAAGAAGACAAGTTGCTTGAAGAAAGAAAGTAAGAGAAGAACAAGAATGAGCAAGCTCAATCCAATACACATATAAAATGCAGCAAGGTAAGTATGAAAGAGATGAAAAGAGATTATGAGAAGTGAAGGCAAATTCACTTCTCAAACAACTTACCACCTGAAATGTTAGCATAAGAAATGAAATGCAATGCAAATGAGATGAAATGTGATGATGCAAACCAAAACCAGAAGCATAAACAAGATGTTGAGGATGCTAAGAGATGATGCAAACACATGACAAGAGATGAGAATGATCATTCAAGCATAAGGATGCAAATGAAGCATGCATTGAACCATGAATGTTCATGAAAAGTTATGAGATGCAATGGACATAAAACATGGCAAATGAAAGATGCAATGATCAATCATGATTCCAATATGTCTTAAGATGTATTATGATTCAAAAGAATGCACAAAATGTCATGGCAATTCATGGTATGCAAGCAAATGGGGAATGGATGCAAAGGAAGACACAAATTAGGGTTTATGATCAACACACAAAGCAAAATCCAAAACCAGAAGCAAGAGACATGATAAAAATTTGAAAATGCTATCAAAGGTACCCTAGACCTACACAAACTCACTGCCCAAAGGAGAGGATCCAACTCCTAACCTATTGAAAGTTGTGAATTTCCTAAGATTGCTAGGGTTTTAAGGTACCTTGTCAAGAAAAATGTCAAACAAATTGAAAATGCAAGATCAATTCAAACCAATTTTATCCTAACAACTACATGCTATACAAGATGCAATGCAAAAAGAATAATCATCCAACTCTCAATGGTTAGGCAACAATGATTTTTTGAAGTTTGAAACAAAATATTTCCTTGAAATGAAATTAATTCCAATGAAAATGATCAAAAGGCATCAAGAACAAAAAAGAAATTTGGTTTGAGAGTTGGACAATGTTTCTAAATGTTCCTAAATGCAACATGAATTTTTTTGTGATTTTTAAATACCTAAATGTATTTTTAATTAATTAATTCTCATTAACTAATTAAAAATAATCATTTAAATGATTTAAAAATAATTTTTAATGCAAAAAATAAAAATAAAAATATTTTTGAAATGAGAAAAATAATCTAAGTCAACATGCAAAAAATAAGATTTTTGTGATTTGTTTTACTATTTTTAATAAAATGAGAAAGAAAATGCAAGAAAAATGAAATTAAAATGAAAATAAATGAAAGTCAACAGATCCAGTGGCCGAGATTTGAATGGGACGCGTGGGAGTTGACTGGCGCCAGATCTTGTGGCTGAGATTCAAACTGGCAGGATTAATTTATAAACTTAATTAATTAGATTAATGACGTGGATTAGGGTTTAATGAAACCATCCTGGCCAATGAAACGCGCGGGAGTCAACAAAAGTCCACTGAATCAAGGGTCCACATTCAAACTTTGCCCTAAATGCAATTAAGGCCTCACTTCTAGGTTATTTCTGGAGCTCTAAAGCTCCAGATCAACTCTCTTCATCCCCCTGAACCTGAATCTAACCTCAAAACTCATTTCTTTTTGCTCAAAACCATGATTCGAATCAAAAACATAAAAATGGCCAAACTTTCAGAGATGCAATACATACTTAATACTCAATCATTTTCAAAACTAAAAAGTGCAAAACAATCAGGGGAACATGTAGATCATTTCAGTAGCTTAAAACAAGGTTTCTGGAAAAAATAAATTTCGAAGCTACCTGAAGTGAAGCTTTCAGTTTGGAGCTTTCAGCTTGCTTCTTTGCTTCCAATCAACTCTAATGACTCCCCTCAGATGTTTGCAAGGCTTGTTTGGAGTTTATTTGGGCTAGTTTGAGAGGTTGATGGGGTTCTGATCAGAGAAGGGAGGAAATCGTGTTTTGATTTCAGGGAGTTTCAGGGCAAGGTGAAGGGTTAGGGATGATCGGTGAGAGATGCTGCGATGTTCTATGAAGTTTGTTTTTATGTTTGATGCTTATGTTGTGTGATTCGAAGCAAAATGCATAAGAGGCATAAACTTGGAACTATGGCTTGGAGAGTGTTTCAGCATGAGTTGTGTGTTGTGTTGTGATGCATTTGGTCCACTTATCAATCTTGGGTAGGTCAGAAGAGTGGCTGTGCCCTATTGTGATTGGTATGGGTCTTTATGCAAAAAGTCAAGCTTTGTGTAAGAGAGGTATGGGCCAATGGTAGGTCAAGTACAAGAGGGGTGTCCTGCGCAGCAAGGAATGAGGAGGACCATGGGATCAGTTTTGAAGCCAGCCAGCAAATGGATTAGGGTTTGTATGATATTTTGCAACTTTGTTCATCTTTGGCCTTTTTGAAATTTCTTGATCCACAAGTCATGAAAATGGCCAAACCTTTGATGCAATCTGACTCTTAGGAAATGGTTTATGCTTGTACAAAGATTAGAAGTCCATTTGAAAGCACAATTTGTCTTGGCAAGTGATTTTGCAACTTTGCCTCTTTGGTAGAAAACTTGAAATTATGTGATTTTTCCCAACTTTGACAAGCCATAACTTTTGATCCAGAAGGAATTAGAATGAGTTCTTGTACTTTTTGAAAAGGGAATGATCCATTCTACAACTTTCATGACCAAAGTTTTCTCATTTGAGGCATTTTTGAATCAAAAAGCAAGGGATGAAAAAGTTTCCCAAAATGGCAAGTTTCCATTACAAGTCATTTTCCCAAAAAGGCAACTTTGCAAATGACTTGAAATTCTTCAATTTTGTGAACTTCCAACATCTTCTATGATCAAATAAAGATCATACACATTCAAAATGATGAAGAATACCCTTTGGTTGGGTCACTGGGGGCCTCAGATACCCTGATTTTACACTGACTTGCTCAAGAAGTCAACTATTGATCAAATGACTTCCCCATGGAATTTATTCATGAAAATTGATATGCATGATCCCTATACCATATAGAGACCAATAGAAACAAGAATGACCACAAATTTTGGAGTTATGGCCTCTGAAACCAAAACCCTAATTCAAGGTCATCTGTGTAGTTAAACCTGGCTCTGCTTCCATGCCATTCTCAGTTCTTGTGATTCTTTGATTTTCTTGACTTGGTGAGGATACAATATGATGCTTGAACACACATGGACCCCTTTGAAGTGATTGATGACCTTTGGAGTGGCTCAAGAGGCTCTTGGATTGCTCAGACCACAAACCCTAGATGCAGATGACTTAGAATCAATGCAGTGAATCAAAAATGCAATAGGAGATGCTATGATTGAACTTATGCATATGAAGAGATCACAAGCCATGGTGTGAATGGGTGAGGGCAAATTTGGGGTGTTTACACTCTTGCAGCGCAAGGCTATTCTTTATCATTTGCAAGTTACCCACAAAGGAGGTAACATTTACAAGCAGGCATGGTGAGTAATCATAATTTATCAAAAATATACAAGAATATGGAATATAAATAAATTAGCCTAAGCTTGTTATAACATCAACAACAATAAAAATTCAGCAACAACAACACAATCATGAACACATTCCAATAATGTAATTTCAACTATCATGATATGCAATTATGCATGTGGTACCAATTTCATCGTGAGATGGATACATGACCATCAACCCTCCATAAGGGAGCAGACCGTAATCACTGAGTCACTTCAATCCACACAATGGGATTGAAGTTGTCAAATAGGCCGAAACCCCATCGAGAATGTCATGAAAAGCAATGATGTGTTAAACTATAAAAATTCATTGAGAAATCAAATGTGCATCATTCATTTCATATCCAGCAGTTCAAACATCAAATAATCATATAATTTTATCTAAATAACACAACAAAAACCTCCCCTCATTAACAACTTCAACTCATTCAGACATACCCCAATCCAGGTAAAAATATAAGGTCATTCTAATCATTTTTTAAAAAAACTTAGTTCAGAAAATTATTTCATTTTTTTCATTTTCATTAATCAAAATAAAGATTATTTTATACTCGTTTTGACGCTTCAAACGGAATGTGAATCGGACTTATGGTTTAAAAGTTATGAAATTTTTAAGAAACTAAAATTTGTCACCAATACAGTGTTAACCGGTTAACCCGTAGCATTAATCGGTTAACGCCTGCGAAACTTTAGAAAAATCCCAAATTTGCAGTGGTTAACCCTTTAACTCATAGCGTTAACTGGTTAATGCACGTATTTTAGCAGTCTTCTGCTGTTTTATGCAGATTGCACCAAAAACTCCAAAAATTCCCATTACGGGTTCCATACCATTAGACCCCAAAATTCATCAAACTCACTCAATAATCAAATACATTAAACAAAAATCAATTCATATATCAATCTCATGAAACTAGTTCATTTAATCTACTCCAATTCATGAATTTATACTCCTAATTTCCAATTAAGTCAAAACCCCTAAAACTCACAAAATTTCACACAACCTAATCTACTCATATACCAATTCCTATATAATTACAATAGATTATGAAAACTCCTCATACCTTAGAGAATTTCATTGATTGACACTCTTCTTCAAGGTTCTTCACAACATCCTGACTTTGAGCTTCCTCTTCTTCCTTTTTCTTTAGAGCCCTTCACCAAAATACGATAAAATGAGCATTTTGATCGTATAATCCTTTTTGATCAAAACTATCCCAGTTATGTCTTTTCCCATCTTACCCTCATACTTTTCACATAAAGACCACCTTACCCTTTTCTTTAAAATATTTTTAATAATAATACAAAATAATATAATAATACACCATTTATCCTTATTATATAAAAATACACTTTTCTCCAAAATTCTCCATTTTAATCCAAATTCTCCAATCCTTATAAATTAATTAAATAATTAAATTTAGATTTTTGGGGCGTTACAACTCTCCCCTACTTAAATAATTTTCGTCCTCGAAAATTACCTGGGGTAAACAGAGTCGGATGCGACTCCCTCATCTAATCTTCCCGCTCCCAAGTCCAACTTTCTCCAGCTGGTCCACCCCACAATACCTTCACTAAGGTAATTTCTCTACCTCGCAGTTGCTTCAATTCTCTACCATCAATTTTTATCGGTAAAGCTTCAATTATCAGATTATCCCTCACCTGAACATTATCTACCTAAATCACATGCGACGAATCCGAAATGTTCTTCCTCAACTGTGATACATGGAACATATCATGCAAATTCGCTAGAGATGGCGGTAAAGCCACTTGATAGGAAACCTCTCCTATCCTCTGCATAATCTGATACGGACCGACAAAATGTGGAGTGAGCTTTCTAGACTTCAAAGCTCTTCCCACACCAGTCACAGGAGTAACTCTTAAGAACATGTGGTCTCCCTCTTGGAACTCAAATGCTATTCTTCTCTTATCATGATAACTCTTCTGACGACTCTGAGATGTCTTCATCCTTTCCCGAATCATTTTTATCTTCTCCGTTATTTCTTGGACAATCTCAGGCCCAAGCACCAAACTCTCTCCTGACTCATACCAACACAACGGAGTACGACAACGTCTACCATACAATGCTTCATACAGAGCCATTCTAATACTAGCATGAAAACTGTTGTTGTATGTAAACTCAACCAACAAAAAAATGACTATCCCAAGATCCTCCTTGGTCCAATACACAAGCTCTCAGGAAATCTTCTAAAGATTGGATCGTTCTTTCCGTCTGACCATCCGTTTGCGGTTGATAAGCAGAACTCACCCTCAATTTAGTTCCTAAGGCATCCTGTAAAGTCTTCCAAAACTTCGATGTAAACCGCGGATCTCTATCCGATACAATACTCAAAGGTACGCCATGTAACTTCACAATTTCCTCAATATAAATCTCAGCTAACCTTTGCATGGAATGATTAATCTTCATCGGCAAGAAGTGCACCAACTTAGTTAACCGATCTATAATTACCCAAATAGAATCATTACCTCTTGCAGTCTTAGGTAATCCAATCACAAAATCCATAGAAATACTATCCCATTTCCACTCAGGAACATTCAAGGGTTGCATCATACTTGAAGGCTTCTGATGTTCAATCTTTGACTTCTAACATGTCAAATAAGCATATACAAATTCAGCAATATCTCTTTTCCTACCCGGCCACCAAAATAACCTGCGTAAATCCTGATACATCTTTGTAGCGCCAAGATGAATACTCAGTCGACTCTTATGTCCTTCTTCTAAAATACTCTTTTTAATCTCAGGAATATCCGGAACACATACTCTATCCCGAAATCTCAAAACTCCCTCTTCATTAATTCTGAAGTCACCTTAATTACCTTGATCGGCCAACATCAATTGATCAACTAATTTCAAATCAGACTTCTGACCTTCACGAATTTCTTCCAAAATCCCACTAGCCAGCTTTAACATACCCAATTTCACACTATCTGCAGTAGTCTCGCACAACAAGCTCATATCTCTGAATTGCTCAATCATCTCAAGTTCTCTCACCATAAGCATCGAAATATGCAACGACTTCTTACTCAAAGCATCAGCCACCACATTTTCCTTGCCAGGATGATAATTCAAATCAAAATCAAAATCTTTCAATAATTCAAGCCACCGTCTCTGTCTCATATTTAACTCTTTCTGATCAAACAAGTACTTCAAACTTTTGTGATCACTGAATACTTCAAATTTCGAACCAAACAAATAGTGTCTCCAAATCTTAAGCACAAACACTACAACCACCAATTCTAAGTCATGAGTAAGGTAGTTCATCTCATGAACTCTTAACTTCCTAGAAGCATAAGCAACAACTTTATTATCCTGCATCAAAACTCCACCAATACCCATCTTGGAAGCATCACAATAAACTACAAAGGAATCATCTGGATTCAGTAAAACCAACACTGGTGCAGTCATTAACCTTTTCTTCAGCTCTACAAAACTCTCTTTGCAAAGCGACATCCCACACATACACCTGACCCTTCCTAGTCAATTGTGTTAATGGTAAAGTTGTAGATTCAGAGTACGCCTAAGAGGGGGGTGAATTAGGTGTTATAAAATTTTCTCGATTATTTTCTTGATGGATGGATTTTTCTCTTTTACTTGTTTATGGTAAGAAAGCGATAAAGCAAGAAATAAAAGAGACACAACAATTTATCCTGGTTCCCTTCACAGTCCGAAGGTACATCCAGTCCCCTTTCCAACACGAAAGAGATTTTCCACTAGTTTTTAGATCGTACAACCTATCGCACCATCAACCGGTGAGGCCTACTTTCTAAACAACTAAACAAAACCTAGTGTGCAAGAACAATCCTCTTGCAATCACTATCCCTTGTGTCCAACAATCCTGGATCACAAGTCACAATAGAAAACTTTTATAATTCTTTGTTATTTTGAGAGTAATACAATATATGATATCAAAACAAGATTGATCTTCTCCTTTGATCAAAATCCACTTCTCAATTTCAATACAAATGTTCAACTTATGAATATGAAATGTTATGAATCAAAATGAACACTTTAGAATATTTGAAAAAATATATGAATATAAGTGAATTTGATTAAGTGATATTTTATGAAAAATTCTAGGAGGTGTTTTTGAATTTAAAAATTCAAAATATATAATAGTCAAAACACATTTTCAAAAAGGTATGAAAAATTATGAAAATAAATATTTGAAAAGGTATAACTAAATGAAAAATTTGAATTTAAAAAGAAATAATTTTTTCAAAAACATTCAGTGTTAACCGGTTAACCAAATGGTTAACCGGTTAACATATGTAAAACGTTAACACAAAATTCAAATTTTGAGGCCGTTAACCGGTTAACACTGTTAAAAAACAGAAAAACATTAATTTTAAAAGTGTTAAACTAGTTTAGAAACATTCCAAAGTTTGTATGCATCATGATAAAATATGATATGATAACTTGAGCACTTGTATATCAATCTTAAAGAGATTTGATGCATACCTCAACACATGCGTCCAAGCCTTGAAATAAAACGAATGTGCATATGAAGCTTGATCACAATGCCAAAAGCTTGTTTCTTGATCATGTTGGAAGCTCTTAACTTTTTGCAAATATGAAGTGCATGAGTCGTGTTGTCTTCATCAAAATCCTTGAGGTTGAAGGCATGCTTCTACAAAAGCTATCTTAGAAAAACCTTCAATGAACTTACAATAGTAACCAGCCAACCCAAGAAAACTATGAATTTCCATAGCCGACTTTGGAGTTTCCCACTACAATACCGCATCAATCTTTGTAGGATCCACATAAATATCATCACTTGAAATTACATGGCCGAGGAAACTCACTTCCTTCAACTAAAACTCGCACTTGGATAATTTAGCAAACAATTTCTTTTCTCTTAACACCTGCAACACAACCTTCAAATGCTCGGCATGTTCCACTTCTGTTTTAGAATATACTAAGATATCATCTATGAAAACCACCATTAATTTATCAAGGTACTCATGAAAGATCTTGTTCATATATTCCATAAACACACCAGGCGCATTAGAAACTCTAAACGACATCACAATATATTCGTAATGCCCATATCTCGTCCTGAAAGCTGTCTTTGGAATATCATTCGCTTTAACTCGAATCTGATGATAACCAGACCTCAGATCAATATTACTGAATACCCAAGCACCTACTAGTTGTCCATCAAATCATCAATCCTCGGAAGTGGGTACTTATTCTTGATAGTTACTTTATTCAGTTGTCGGTAATCAACACACAACCTCATACTACCATCCTTCTTCTTAACAAGCAATACCGGAGCACCCCAAGGAGAAACACTAGGTCTAATGAACCTCTTCTCTAATAATTCTTCTAGTTGTTTCTTCAACTCATTCAACTCAGAAGCAGACATTCTATAAAGAGCCATCGAGATAGGACTCATACCCGGTACTAACTCCACAGAAAAAAACAATTTCACGTTCGGGAGGTAAGTCACTTATATCATCAGGAAACACATCTTGAAATTCACAAACCACAGGAAACTCTGCACTGACGGTCTTATCATCAACTTGCAATGATGCAGACACCACAAACATCAAGGCTTCATCTAATAAAAGTTCATCCACTTGCTTAGCAGATAGGAACATCAACTCGCCATTCTCGCTTAATTCAGGAAACCTCACAATCTTACTATAACAATTAATATGAACATAATTGAATTCCAACCAGTTCATACCAAGAATGACATCAATTTGGCGTAAAGGTAGGCACACCAAATCCATCACAAAATTCTTCTAAAAAATTGTCAGAGGACACTTCAAACAAACAAACATGATTGTCACAGAACCATTAGCAGGAGTTTCTATTATCATATTACCATTCATATTAGACATCTTTAAACCCAATCTATTAGCACACTCAAGAGATATAAATGAATGTGTAGCTCCAGTGTCAATAATATCAATCAACTCAGTATTATTAATAAAACATGTACCTCTAATCAAGTTATCTTTCTTCGGAGCCTCTGAACCAGCTAAAGCAAAAACTCTCCCAGCATTCTGAGTAGTAGCAGCAGTCTTCTTTGGTTTCTGGAATTGGGCACTAATATGCCCCTATTCACCACAATTGTAACAAGTTAGACCCTCATTTGGATAATCACTCAGCTTATGTCCAAGCTTACCACAGCGATAATATTTCAGAACTCTGGCGGTACACACATCAACCTTATGACATGCCTTTCCACATTTATAACACTTGAAAGGTACATTAGCAGCTCCCCTACTTTGCTTCTTCTCATCTGATTCCTTTTGTTTCCCTTTATCACTGGTAGTCACATAAGGTTCCCTCTATACTGACTATTGTCTTTCTTCTCGCTCAGCTGCTTATAGTGAGCAGAGTGAGCTCGGATATCCTCATCATAAATATGACTCTTATCCACTAACTCTGCATATCCGCGAATCTGTTGGCATCAAATTCCCTGCTTGATTTCATGTCTCAGCCCATTCTCGAACTTAAGGCACTTGGAAAGTTCAGTATCTGCCCTGTTGTAGGGAGGACAAAACTTCATCAGCCTTTCAAACTTGGTAGCATACTCTGCCACCGTCATGCTTCCTTGCTTCAGTTCAAGGAACTCTACCTCCAACTTACCACGAGCATCTTCAGGAAAATACTTCTTAAGGAACTCTGCCTTAAACACAGTCCAAGTCACCACAACACCCTCATCCTCCAGACACTGACGTGTATTATCCCACCAGTCCTCAGCTTCCTCTGACAACATATGAGTCCCAAATTGCACTTTTTGTGCGTCAGCACATGCCATCACTCTGAAATATTCTCAATCGCCTTGAGCCACTTTTGTGCGCTCGCCGGGTCATGAGTTCCTTCAAACACAGGTGGATTATTACTCTGAAATTTCTCCAAGGCACGAAACTCATCATGCGCATTGTTTCGAGCAGTAGTCTGAGCAATAGCTGCAATAGCATCAACGAGAGCATGCGTGTTGTTTCCAGCGATTCTGCACAACACTCACCACATCAGAAAAAAAGAATAATCGTTAATAAATAACGACTTGACAACAAACTGACAACAACACAAGACTTGGCCGGACAGACCGACCTGCTCTGATACCACTAATGTAATACCCTTCTACCCCAAAGAAAAATAATTAGAATAATATCAGATTAACCACAAGAAGGGTATCACATATCTATCGAAAACATCAACATACAGTTTCCTGTCCCGTATCACGGGTTAATCAACATCCAAATATCAATATATAATCATTTAGCAGCGGAATAAAACTTCATAGTAAAACATCATTAATTCACTTCATAATCATAATTTTATCCATCTGGAATTTAACATCATAAAATAAGAAAAATATCCTTCAAATAATAACATAGCTG
The DNA here is from genome assembly GCA_963966055.1 of Lathyrus aphaca. Lineage (NCBI taxonomy): Eukaryota > Viridiplantae > Streptophyta > Magnoliopsida > Fabales > Fabaceae > Lathyrus > Lathyrus aphaca. The sequence goes on along the minus strand of OZ014520.1, from coordinate 226,557,530 downwards.
AAACAAGTTTAGCAACTAAAACCCCGTCCTAATGTTATATGACACAGAGCAAGACACAAACACTTCAAACCACTCCTAAAGTAAAAATAAGGTACGCTCTGAGACCCATGAAAAACTCCTCTTGCAGCACAAGGTTATTCTTTAACATCTGCAAGTTACCCACAAAGGAGGTAACATTTCCAAGCAGGCAGGGTGAATAATCATAATTTATCATAAATATACAAAAATACGGAATATAAATAAATTAGCCTAAGCTTGCTATAACATCAACAACAATAAAAGTTCAGCAACAACAACACAATCATGAACACATTCCAATAATGCAATTCCAACTATCATGATATGAAATTATGCATGTGGTACCAATTTCATTGTGAGATGGATACATGACCATTAACCCTCCACAAGGGAGACACCGTAATCACCGAGTCACTTCAATCCACACAATGGATTGAAGCTGTCAAATAGGCCGAAGCCCCATCGAGAATGTCATGAAATGCAATTATGCGTAACACCATAAAAATTCATCGAGAAATCAAATAAGCATCATTCATTTCATATCCAGCAGTTCAAACATCAAATATTCATATAATTTTATCTTAATAACACACCAAAAACCTCCCCTCAGTAACAACTTCAACTCATTCAGACATACCCTAATCCCGGTAAAAAAAATATAAGGTAATTCTAATCGTTTTTCAAAAAAGCTCAGTTAAGAAAATTATTTCATTATTTCATTTTCCTTCATCAAAATAAATATTATTTTATGCTCGTTCTGACGCTTCAAACGGGATGCGAATCGGACTTACGGTTTAAAAGTTATGAAATTTTTAAGAAACTAAAATTTGTCACCAACACAATGTTAACCGGTTAACCTATAGAGTAACCGGTTAACGCCTGCGAAACTTTAGAAAAATCCCAAATTTGCAGTGGTTAAACGGTTAACCCATAGCGTTAACCAGTTAACGCACATATTTTAGTAGTCTTCTGCTGTTTTATGCAGATTGCACCAAAAACTCCAAAAATTCCCATTACGGGTTCCATACCATTAGACCCCAAAATTCATCAAACTCACTCAACAATCAAATACATCAAACAAACATCGATTCATATATCAATCTCATGAGACTAGTTCATTTAATCTACTCGAATTAATGAATTTATATTCCTAATTTCCAATTAAGTTAAAACCCCTAAAACTCACAAAATTTCACACAACCTAATCTACTCATATATCAATTCCTATATAATTACAATAGATTATGAAAACTCCCCATACCTTAGAGAATTTCACCGATTCACACTCTTCTCCAAGATTCTTCACACCTTCCTGACTCTGAGCTTCCTTTCCTTCCTTTTTCTTCAGAGCCCTTCACCAAAACACGATAAAATAAGCATTTTGATCGTATAATCCTTTTTGATCAAAATTATCCCAATTATGTCTTTCCCCATCTTACCCTCATACTTTTCACATAAAGATCACCTTACCCTTTTCTTTAAAATACTTTTAATAATAATACAAAATATTATAATAATACACCATTTATCCTTATTATATAAAATTATACTTTTCTCCAAAATTCTTCATTTTAATCCAAATTCTCCAATTCTCCTAAATTAATTAAATAATTGAATTTAGATTTTTGGGGCGTTACAAGCAGCATCATAACATTAGCCATTGAGCAATCACCAAAACACCTAGTTCTGAGAGAGCACCAAAGTGCTAACTTCTGAGCCTCCTAAAGTTCTAACCTTCACTCGGTCCTTTAGGGATAGTAAGTAACATTTACAATGGTTTGTTTCTTATTTAAGCATGTGTAAACAAAGTTAAGTACATCAGAAGATCATCCTAATACACACTAAGATCTTACATTATATTGTAGCACAAATGTATGGAGTGTTCTTCTTCTTTTTCTTCAAGTTGCTTCTACACGGACAACAACCCAAAACACTTGAATTGCTGAAATCTTCTTCTTCATAAGCTACTAAAAGCTTAGTTGATATTTGATGAACACGTAGAAGGACTTTTTCATCTTGAGTCACATTAGAACAATATAGACAACATCCATTGTTCTATTCAATCCAATGATCACTTTAGTACACAACATTCTGTTGTGGATTTGTAATTGGAGCTTCCATGATCATATACTTGTTTCATCTGTGACTTTGCAAGTCTTCTGCAACATATGAAATTAAGCACGTGTGAATCTACAACTTCTGCATAAGCAGGTTGCTTAACCAAATTGTCCAATTGCCAATATCAACTTTGAGTTGCATATTCGTTTGAGCATATCATGGTTTGTATCACTGTTATCTTATAATCATCAACCTCATGTGATTGTATGAAAACATCAAAAACATGATTCAATAACCATATTACATCTTGGTAGTGAGTGTATCAACCCTTTTTGGTTGTGGCATTCAGCTCTATCACACAGTTGTATCTTTGACAACCTCGCATAGACATGTGAGCATTTCCTTTTATAGCCAAGCAAAATAGAGTCGTTGGAGAGTAATTGACTACTAAAGAATGTCGTTACACAAAGATGAAAATAGTACTGCCACATCTGTCATTTTCCACAATTTAAGGTTAGTGGAGAGGTATTGAGATAAAGCATTTTCGTATTGTGTACTATCCTTGCTAACGGTAACATTATCTTATGAACTTCAGAGGCTTCTGATAGTAGATGATTGAAACATGAGTAGAGACGTGATGGTTGGATCTTCATAATATCAAGTATTCAGTCTTCAAAACTTGTTCTCTCAGAATCTTGTCTTAGAACTTCAACACTTGTATTTGAAACCCTTGGTCTTCTGAACTTCAAGTCTTCAGAGTCTTCAGAATGTTGTTCACTCAGAACCATGTATTCAGAGTCTTCAACACTTGGTCTTCAGAACCTTAATCTTCAGAGTCTTTCTGCACTTGGTCTTCAGAACCTTCAGTCTCCAGAACTTCAAATCATCATATTCTTCAGCACTTAGTTCTTCAGAAGATTATAACTTCAGAAGCCTCGCTAGCTTCAGAATCAAAATCACTCTCAGAATAGAATCCACAAGAGCGTTTCAAAAACAATATCAAGTCATCCTTGGATCTTTCTGATTGTGGTCAGATATAGAAGCATATTTGTTTCTTTAGCACGCTTGTGACTTGTGTTACACATAGTAACTCGCATATAATCTTTAGCTCACATTCTGAATATGTTTGTTAGCTCTGATTACTTCGTAACATGATCTGTACAGTAACAAACATTAAACATAAAATTGTTCTTTCACAAATACTCCATTGTTATCATCAAAACATAGAGATGAAATGAAGAGACAACTCTTGTTCTTACAAAGTTGTTATACATGTTTAAAATATGTTTGTTTTGGTTGATGCAGACTGCAGTAATTGCTACAGATGATGGTCTTTCTCTCACTGTTGTGGCAGGCTGACACATACTTGATGTAGAGTTTCAGGATGTAGATGAAATAAAAAGGAAGGAATATGTGGTAAATAAAAAGAAATAAAAAGAAATAAAAACAAACATTTATCATCTAAATACCCTAAATTTGTCCTACCTTTTTCATTTCTCATCGGTTAGTTATTTAGTGATTTTGTTTTGAACCATCATCTGACCCCCGGCCATGATCTTTTAACTTATAAAGTATGAAGGGTTTTGTTTGTGTTTTCTGTTTGTCTATGGTTGTAGGTGTTTGCAGGTGAGCGGAATTTAGGTGGAAGGTGTCGCTCCCGATAAATGGGAATGGCCCAAATAAAGGTACAGACGCGAACGGTCGGCGAAAGAGAACAATGGGAACACACAGCAGTGAACTCACTGGAAAAGAAAAGAGTCGCCAGCTAGGCATTTTTATCCCGGAGGAAAGGTAATGCTGCATAGACCTAGAAAAAGATGGATAAGACGGTTGCGAACCAGAGAGACTGAGAAAGGGGGTTGGTTACAACCTGGGAAGGTATTAGCACCCAGATTGTCCGCCGTACTCGACGGGATCCACGCTTAAAAGATTTGTGCTATAAAGGGGGTAGTGTCAGTGCAATCTGTGTGTAAAGAGCTGGAAAGCAATATGTACAGGTGTCAGTGTAAAAGAGGTGAAGTGTATAATGATGTGTCAGTGTAAGAATGAGAATAAGATTCTCAAGATCATGAGGCTAAAGAATGAAGCTGGAAAGAGGGGGAATATACAGAGACTTTTGTTCGATAACCGTTAAGTTATGCCTACGTATCCTCTCGTGCAATGAGGAAGTCAGAACACCGTAGTTCGACCCAAAGAGACTGAAAGATGAATTGACTTGTGAACTGCTTACTTGTCTATGCTCAAGTGTATGACCTGTCTGGCTCAGGTGCAAACTGTCTTGCATTAGACGGAAGAAGCGAGTTCTCGTTTATGAGTGAATGAGGTGAGAAAAGAATCCCGGAGGAGACGATTATTGTTTGTTTTTGAGTTTTCAGTCTTTTATTACTTTTGAAAGTTTGTCATAAGAAAATGAGCTTAAGCCTAAACCAGTAGGTTAGTAAACTCATCACATCTTCCCTCTGATTAGGGGTAATGAGAATACCTTAAGTGTGAAGTCAGATTCTCACACTTAATCACCTTTGATGTAGGATTAAGATCATTAACCTACTTGTGATTATTTAGATGTTTTTTTGGTTTTTGTTTAGTGTCGAGTAATGAGGTTAAGCCATAATCAAGGATTAAACAGACTCATTACACCATCCTAATAGAAGGATAATAGATGAGAATGTTTAAGCTGAGGAAAGCTCCCCAACTTAATCCATGATTAGGGATTAAACTCATGACAAAACAAGCCTTTGATTAAGTGGATTTTATTCAATGGTATGATTATGAAGTGAGTTTTATGGTTTGTAAGACAACTTGAGGGGGACTTGTCCATTAACACTAGGGTTAGTCCTTCTTAACCAATTAAGGAAGAATTAGAACCCTAATGCAAGGCCCAAGTTACAAGTGTGAAGTCTTGATGATTATTATGTGAATTAATTAGAGGATTTAAACACATTAAGGGTTTAACACTTAGGATTAAAGTTATACACTCCATCCTAATAGAAGGATGCAGGCATAAGCTTAATCACAAAGCCTTAAAGCCTTTAGGGTTTAGTCCCTGATTATTAGATGAGAAGAGAAGACTCAAAGAGACACAAAGGTAGAACTAAGAGGGGAGCCTAATCAAAACCCTAATCATTGTCATGCTTGGTTGTTCCTAAGGTTTGTGAGGTTTTCAAGAGAAGTCTTCAATGGAACCACCAGGAAGCAGATGAAAGGATCAAGAGAAGCAAAGTGACTTGCTTCATTCAAGAAGTCAAGTCACTTGAAGAAAGAAAGTAAGAAGAACAAGAATGAGCAAGCTCAAACTCATACACAAACCAAAATGTAGCAATGGATGCAAGAGAGATGAAAAGAAAAGTTATGAGAAGTGAAGGCAAATTCACTTCTCAACATCACTTACCACCTGAAAGATTAGAAAAGAAATGCAATGCAATGCAAAATGGGATGAGATGACATGATGAGAAACAAAACCAGAAGCATGTTGATGATGATAATGATGTTATGAGATGCTACAAACATGAGGCAGCACATGGAAATGATCATACAAGTTCATGAATGCAAGAGAAGCAACTTAGGAACCATGAACATACATGAAAAGTTATGAAGTGCACATGGCATACAACATGGCAAGTACATGATGCAATGATCAAACATGCTTTCAATATGTCTTATGATGTTAAATGAATCAAATGGATGCTTGAAATGTCATGGCAAGTCATGTTATACAAGAAAATGCAAGGTGGATGCACATGGAAGCCCAAATTAGGGTTTATGAACCAAACATCAAACAATAATCAAAATCAGAAGCAAACCCTAAGATAAAAAATTGAAAATGCCACACAAAGGACCTCTAACCCTATACTAATTCACTTCCCAAAGGAGAGATCTCAACTCCTTACCAATTTCAAGTTATGGTTTTTACAAGATTCTAGGGTTTTTAGGGTTTCCAAACAAAAGAAATGCCAAACAAATTGAAAATGAAAGATCAAATCATGGCCTTTTTATCTCAAAAACTACATGCTAAACACAATGCAATGCAAGAAGAATCAATGTCCAACTCCTCATGAATAGGCAGAAATGATTTTTTGAACTATGGATCAAATTAATGCACAAAAATGATTTTAATTCAATGAAAAATTCTTAAAATGCATCAAGATCAATAAAGAAATTTGGTTTGAAGGTTGGACAATGTTCCTAAATGTCTTAGAACATTTCATGAATTTTTTGGTGATTTTTAAATACCTAAAAGTATTTTTAATAAATTAATTTTCATTAATCAATTAAAAATAATCTTTTAAATATTTAAAAATACTTTTTTAATGCTAAAAATAAAAATAAAAATATTTTTGTGTTTGAAAAATTAATGAAACTCAGGATAAAAAATTTCATAATTTTTAAACAAGTTTTGCTATTTTAAATAAATTATACAAATAAAATGAAAAAGAAATGAAAATAAATTGAAATAAAAGGAAGTAATCAGAAGGAAGCGTCCAGATTGAATCTGGGCTTGGGAAGTTTGACCTGGCGCGCATCTGGACGGCCCAGGTTCAAACTTCCCTAAACTCAATTAATCAATTAATTAACATTTAATTAAATACGGATTAGGGCTAATGATCAGATCTCAACCATTCAATGCACGCGGGAAAGGAGAATCGCACGGCCTAAATTCAAACTTGTCCCTAAACCCTAATTAACACATTAATGACCTTCAGACGGCCGGAGAAGACTTCCGGTCGTCTTCTCCGGCCAGCACCCTCCCTGAAAATCTCCAAAACCCTCAAAACCTAACTAAAACGAAATCTAAAAACATGGAGATGATTCCCACACACTCACGAACCAAAACCCCCAAACAAAACAAATTTATTCTTCCTGGAATGGCTGAATCGAAGCAAACAAGAACTAGGGCAAAAAAGTTCCAGGAAGCAATTAAATTCTCATTTCATCACCATTTTCAAAACTAAAAGCACCAGGACGATCAGTGAAGCATGGAGAACAAGTTTAGAACTTAAAAATCCATTTCTGGAAGAAAAGTTCTTGAGCTACCTGAGATTCGAAGCTTTCACTCCAGCAACTTTCTGACCTCCCCTCCTTGTGAAATCCACTCCTTATGACCTCTTGATGATGCTTGAATGCTTTGGAGAAGTTTATGCTGGCTAGATGAAGAGTTTGAACAGCTTCTGCTCAAGCTCAGTTGAAAATGGCAATGGTGATGCAGGCAGTTTCAGGCCAATGTGAGTGGTTCTTTGTGATCAGGGTGATGTTTTAAGAAGGTTTGTGGAGTTTGTTTGGATGTTTATGGCCTGTGGAATGAGTTTCGAAAGAAGCTGCAAGTTGGAGTGAAAATGGAGAAATGGGGTTCTTGCTTGATTCAGGCTTGGTTCTTTGTTGGTTTAGGCTTAATGGAGTATGGTGAGATGATTAGTGAAGCTGGTTTGAGTGTTTGTGAGCTGGGCAGAGAGATTCTAAGAGTTTTGCTTGATGGAGTGTTTTTGTGTATGGTGTGTTGTGATCTGTTTCAGCTTGGCCTCTTGATATGTTTTGCTTGCTAAAGGATAGTATAAAATAATCCTATAGGTCAGATGATTTGACCTGGCCTTTATTGATTGGTAAGTTCACTTTTGCCAAAAGTCCACTCTTTGTGTAAGGAAAGCATGGGCTTGGTTCTAGGCTAGTACAAGCATGGGGCTGCGCAGCAAGGGTGAGGGGAAAGGCTAGCAAAGTTCAGCATCCAATGTAGCAAGTGGTAGGAAGTGTGATCATGAGTTTTGCAAGTTGGTGCCTTTTGGTTCACATGTGATTTTCTCATTCCATAAGCCATGAAACATGAGAATTTTTGGTTCAATTCTGACTTTTAGGACTTATGTGATGTTTGTACATTGGTTTGAAGTGAACTAGAAGTTACAAATGGCCTTGGTTCATGATTTTGCCAATTTCTCATTTGAGGCACATCTTGAAAATAAGTGATTTTTGGCAACTTTGTCACACCATAACTTTTGATCCAAGAAGAATTAGATCATGTTCTTGTACTTTTTGAAAAGGGAAAAATGTATTCTACAACTTTCATGACCAAATTTTTTCCATTTGAAGCTTTTTTGGATCAAAAATCAAGGCTTGAAAAATGACCTAAAATGACATATTCTTGAAAAGTCAACCATGCCCTAAAAAGTCAACTTTGCAAAATCTTCAAATTCTTGAATATTATGAACTTCAAACCTCTTCCATGATCAAATAAAGATCATATACACTCAAAATGATGAAGATCACCCCTTGGTTGGGTCATTGGGGGCCTCAGATGCCCTGATTTTACACTGACTTGTCCAGAAAGTCAACCCTTGATCAGATGACTTCCCCATGGAATTTCTTCATGAAACTTGATATGCACACTCCCTATACCATATAGAGACCAATGGAAACAAGAATGACCAAAAATTTGGGGTTATGGCCTCTGAAACCAAAACCCTAATTCTAGGTCAACTGTGTAGTCAAACTTGGCTCTGCATCCATACCAAACCAAGTTCTTGTGATTCTTTGGTATTCTTGACTTGGAGAGGATGTAATATGATATAAGAACACACATGGACCACTTTGAAGTGATTGATGGCCTTTGGAGTGGCTCAAGAGGCTCTTGGATTGCTCAGATCACAAACCCTAGGTGCATATGACTTTGAATCTATGCAGTGGATCACAAATGAGATGTGAGGTGATATGATTGTGTTTATGCACATGAGATGATCAAAAACCATGGTGTGAATGGGTGAGGGCAAATTTGGGGTGTTTACAGCTGCCCCTATTCAAACATGAGTTAGTTGTGCAGGTTGTAAGCAACGGCTTAGCAGGCAAACAAGATAACTTGTGGTTGAATACCAAAGACAATCCAAAATTTGCACTCACAGAATGAAGAAGAAAAGGGATATAGATTGTAAAGGAAAATGAAGTATATTGTAAAGTGTGGGCGACGGAGGACGACCATCGAGCAGAGGACGACCGCTGGGTAAATAGCAATGACGGGGACGGCCGACATGCTGGGGATAAAAGGTAAAGCCAAGACGGGGACTGCCGACTAGCTGGAAAAGTACGGAATTATGATGGGGACGGCCATTAAGATAAAGATGTAAGATTCTCTGGGGATCAAATGAAACATGACGGGGACGGCCATCAAGTTCATAAGGCAAAGTAACCGACGATGGGGACGGCCATCGGGCTAAAAAAAGGAAAAAGACCACGACGGGGACGGCCATCGGGTTAAAGAATAAATGAAATAAACAGATGATGAGGTACGGTCATCAAAGGTGAAGGACGATCACCTAGAAGGGGACGGCTGCTCTGTTGGGTAAAGATGAGGGACGATCATCTAAGGTGGAGAACGACCACCTGGCAGGGTACGGCTGCCGGAAATATCGCGACATAGGACGAATGCCAGATAAAAGGTCAACGATGGGGACGGCCATCGGATGAGCATGATGGAGGACGACCATCAAGAGGTGGAGGACGACCACCTAACAGGGGACGGCTGCTCTCAAGGTTTATCACGACATAGAACGAATGCCAGATAACCAAAATCAACAATGGGGATGGCCATTGGATAAAATGATGAAGGACGATCATCAAGAGGTGGAGGACGACCACCTAGCAGGGGACGGCTGCTAAATATCAACGATGGGGACGGCCATCGGATGAGCATGATGGAGGACGACCATCAAGAAGTGGAGGACGACCACTCAGCAGGGTACGGCTGCTCTCAAAGTTTATCATGACACAGGACGAGTGTCAGAAAGAAGAATCTGCTCACTTGGCGATCTACTGGGGATACCGTAAACACGGACGAGCGTTTACGACCAAGAAAAGAAAGTACAAGTGTTTAGATGTTGTGTATAGATCAAAGATGCGGACGAGCATCCTTAAGACTATGATACGGACGAGTATCATGTAGAAACAAATACTGACACATGTTCAGAGATGATGATACGGGCGGGTATCAACTGGTTAACAAAGAACACGGACGAGTGTTGCATCTGAGAGGATTCTTCTGGGGAATGGTAGACACAGACGAGTGTCTATATTTAAAAAGACATGAGTGTTGGACACAGTGTATGGATTAAAAATGCGGACGAGCATCCTTAAGACTATGATACAGACGAGTATCATGTAGAAACAAACGCTTGACGCATATTCTGTGATGATGATACGGACGAGTACCATCTGGTTAACAGAGAACATGGACCAACGTTGAATCTGTGGGGACATAAACGGTGTATATGAGATACGGACGAGTATCTGTATAAGTATAACATGAGTAGTGAAAATGGTGTATAGATGAATGTTCATCTGCTGGGGAGGGTGACACGGACGAGTGTCAAGAGAGAAAAGTATAGCAATATTAACAAGTATACAGGTTGTAAGAGTGTAAGCGACTGTGCTGGGGATATGACACGGACGGGTGTCAAGAAGGTGTATATAGGTATATGTGAGTGCAAAGAGGATGTCTTCGACTTTCTGCTGGGGTATGACACGGACGGGTGTCAAGAAGTATCTGTAATACGGGTGATCTTGTTTCTAAAGGGTGTTCAGGCGACTTTACTGGGGAAAGATGGCACGGGCGGGTGCCAAAAGGAGTATATACTGGTGTTTGTGATTTGAGAGGCAGCTGCTTTTACTGGGGACTCCGGTGGGGACTTTTGCATGTTGGTGAACTGTCATTATTCACAAGTGTTGGATTCAAAACATGGCTTATGATTATGCTATGAGTTGGATTTTTGCCGTAATGCTCCGTGTTAAAACGGAATGCTACGCTTTGTGGGTGAATATGATGCAAATGCTATGATTGTGCAAAGACACCAAACCGGGGTCCGGGTCCCGTTGCCGCGAAGATCTTCGATCGATCTGTTTGAAGTAGACATCCCAGCTGGGGATGAGATCATTGGTAGATCTGATGAGATGTATCTGCTTGGGGATTCGGGTCACTGAGAGACCTATCCTTATAAATGAGGGACCCAGCTGGGGTTTGTAGAAGCTTTCTTCACTCTGTTGTGATTTCTTCATATGCTGCTCTTCTAAATAGAGGCTGGAACTCTGTGGGGAGATGATACCCTGACTTTTGTACTCGGCTGAAGGCGAGATGGCAACTCGGCTGGGGATAAAGAGAGATCATTGAGAGACTTCCCTAGGGATTCTGTTGAAGAGGATCCTCGACTCAGCCGGGAGCATAGGTGCCTTCCGTGATGCCTAGCAACTCTGATGGGGATAAGTAATAAGTGGCAACTCCGCTGGGGGAAGTCATGATAGGCAACTCAGCTGGGGAGAGAGCACTTCGGGGGCTAAAATTGAGTGTGGATTTGCCAGCTTGCTGGGATGAGGCCTTCATGCCCCAAGTTGCATTCTGGATACCTGCAATCCTGAAAAAGATAGAGAAACGCGCAAGATAATCCCGAGGTATCCCTTACTGGATTCCGTCATAGGAGTTTAAAAACTTCTGAGAGTAAGCATATTTCCTGCAAGCATGTTCTTATTTGAAGATAAACATCTGTATTCTTATGCAATCGTTTTTCTTTAAGACATCAGACATTTTTTTGCAAAATAAAATGTACAAGACGAGACGTGACCGAAAATCTGATTTTATTAATTCATATGCCCTGAATTGGAGAGATACAGTCAAAGAAACAAATCCCCTGAAATGAGGAGATTGTTACAAACTGAGAAACAAAATGCTGGCGATGTTGATGACGCTTTAAGGAGCTTCCTCTTCACTATGACTCGTATGACTTTTGACGTTCTTCTCATCTGGCTTTCTGAAGAATGTTGATTCTGATTGAAGCTTGATCCCTTCGGAGCTCACCAAGTTGTAGGTGATACAGACGAATTCAGAATGCAGTTGTCCGCTTATTCCCTTATTTTGCATGGATCGCCCTCTCGGGTTTTCAATCCATCGGGATACCCATTTTTGCCTGAGCTGTCCAATGCGGCTTTTCAACTCAGCGGGTGTACATTCTTTTGTTTATTTTCCCTTATTTTTGCCCGAGTCTTTTATTCTGTTTTTGACTCGCCGGGATGCCCTATTTTTGCCTGGACTTACATTCTGTTTTTATGTCCAGCGGGTCATTTTTATGCGAAGTATTTTTTAACTGCATCTGAATTCACGGGGGACGGGAAGTCTTCACCATCCATGGTGCTGAGCATCAGTGCTCCGCCAGAAAAAACTTTCTTTACCACAAATGGTCCTTCATAATTTGGAGTCCATTTGCCCCTGTGGTCTGTATGAGGAGGGAGGATTCTCTTCAGCACAAGATCTCCTACTTGGTACTCTCGGTGCCTGACTTTCTGATCGAAGGCTTTCTTCATTCTCTTCTAATACAACTGTCCATGACAGATTGCAGCCAATCTTTTCTCTTCAATCAGACTCAGCTGTTCATATCGAGACCGAACCCATTCTGCTTCGTTCAGCTTAACATCCATCAATACCCGTAGAGAGGGTAGTTCAACTTCGACAGGTAGGACTGCTTCCATACCATACACAAGCTGATACGGTGTTGCCCCAGTGGATGTCCTGATTGACGTGCGGTACCCATGCAAGGCAAATGGTAGCATTTCATGCCAATCTTTATAGGTGACTACTGAAATTCTGTAATGAGATGTCCTAAGAGATGTTCCAACACTTAATAGGACATTTGACAAATTTAACCAAAACTTTAAACAGCAGGAAAAATAAACAACACAGAAGTTTGTTAACCCAGTTCAGTGTATAACCACACCTACATCTAGAGGCTACCAAGCCAGGAGGAAATCCACTATTAGTAATATTAATTCTAGACTTAAACCACCCTGTTTAATCTATCACTTAATACTTACCCAATGCAATTTCTACCTAAGACTCACTTAGATAAGAGTACCCTACTCACTCCCCCTCAATCACACAGTGATTTTGTTTACAAGTTTAATTAAATTGAAGTCACACTTCAAACAAAACAGCTTGATCTTACTTCACAGTTTCAATCAAGTCACAAATGCACTTTTGCTTAAAAGCTCATAAAGTGGTACATAAAAACAACCTGCTATTAAAACACTAGACACCCTATTTTGTCTTCTGAAATTCGTACTCAATTCTATGAGTTTCTGTTGTTTAAATAGGTATCTGAATTTTGGGCTTTCTGTAGAATGATCCAGCCCTAATGTGCAGCAACTGTCACCTTGAATTTAGGGTTTGTTACCTCCTATATTCTAGGTGCATTAGGTCTTCTGTTTTAATCTGAATCTTTAATTTAAAACTCCCTACAGATGCGCCTTGTTCTGTTTTTATCCAGCATTAATTAATTCCAGATAGTTCTCCTTAAATATCTCTGATCTGTTAATCAATAATTAATTCTGGTAGCAGGTCTGAGATGTCTCAACATCTGTTGGGACATCCTGAAAAACTGAACTTAATTTATTCACACAATGTCCCAACATCTGATGAGACATCCTGAAATAAATTCACATACTCTGTTTGATAATGTCCCAACATCTGATAGGACATTCTGAACTGAATTCAACATTTCTTGTTTGGTCAAAAATTCTGCCAATTCTTAAACATCTACAAACTCCCCCTTTGGCTAATTTTTGGCTAACATCTTTCCTGGTTTTCAGAGTGCAGCAGAAGTTCTTTTTATCAGAGTATATCATTACTTTTCTGTTGATTCATATTTGAGTTTTACTCCCCCTCAAACATATATGAGTCCAGTCTTGTTTCAACAGAAATATTCACACTTATTCAGTTCAGGCAGAAACAAACAGATTTCATTCATTTAAACAGCAATTACATTTGATGTTGTTCTCCCCCTTGGTAGACACAAAATTAGGGGCCAAAGACACTATTTCAGTCATTACATTTGCCTCACATACATTTGATCACTCAGAATCATCACTCTCAGTTCCCTCCTCAACTTCTGTCTCTTCATCAGCTTCTGTTTCTTCATCAGCAGCACTGTCTTCATCAGAGGCATTGTTTGCATTAGAGGCAGCTTTCTGGTCTTCTTCATTCTCCAATCTTTGAATGATTTCTTCCAGTTTCAGCTTCCTTGCTTCAAGCTCCTTGCATGTGCACTTTAGCTCAGCAATTAACTCTTTCTTGGAGATTGAATTCTTAGCAGTTGAGGGACCAGCAGATGTCCCAGCAGGTGCTTTAACATCTGCAGCATGGTGACTTAGGAATAATTTGTAATGAAAAGCCAGAGGGCTCTCTCTTTTGCATGCAGTATCCTTGTCAGTTAAAATCCCAGGATATTGATTGAGTACAATACCACACAGCAATGATGGAAAGGCTATTGGTAGCTTGGTTGCAGAGGAGCTGGAATGCTTCATGGTTTGATCAAAGATGAAAGCTCCATAGTCCATTTTGGTTTGAGTTCCAACAACATATATAAATCTGGCTAGACCAGTTGAGATTGAGGAAGTGTGGTTAGTAGGCACCCAATTAGATGTACCAATCCTGTTCAGCATGGCATACTTTCTGGTAAGCATGCTTACAGATAGCTTTCCCTTCACAGGCCAAGCTTTGACCTGGTTTGCAGTGATCACTTTACAGACTTGATTATCTGTCTTACCTAGTTCATTGGGTCCATCTGTTTCTCTTCCTAGATACTCATTGATGATTTGAGGAGAAAACTGTACACATTTACCTCTAACAAAAACTTTTCTAAACTCAGAAGACTTACCATTTGAGCAATCCTCCTGAAGATTCACAATGAACTCTTTGACAAGAAGTTCATAGCAGGGAGAGAGGTCTGAGACTGTTCTGAATAGTCCTGCAGCAGAGATGAGATCAATCAGTTATGTGCACTCAAGTGCATTGCTGCTCAGTTCTCTTTCCAGGGCAACCCTTCTTTGGTACACATACTTCCACCTGTTCACACTAGAGACATGGTGAAATGATATGTTGTCCAAGGGAGCTTCTGGTACAGCAGTTGAAGCTCTGGATGTTGCTGGTCTCTTCTTGGGAGGAGATATTGGGACATCTGATTCAACATCTGAATCTGATGGTGTGACAGCCTTTCTTTTCTGAGTTTGAACTTTACTCCATTGTTTTGATGGCCCAAAAGAGGCTTTAGCTTTCCCTTTCTTTGGAGAGGCTTTCTTCTTTTCAGGAATTGCTGCTTCAGCTTGCATCTTACCCTTCCTGGACCTGAGTCTTTTGGCTATGCTGGGTTTGACAGATGATATGATCTCTGCATCAGAATCCTGTTCCAGATTGACTATTGGAGGGGATTGAGCAGTCTCCTCATCAGCTTGTTGATCAGCAGGGATTAGATCTTCATCCGAGGCTTTGGTCTGATCCTCAGAGTTTTCTTTATCACTTTCACTTGAGGCCTTTTCTTGGACCTCAGTCTGTTCAGCATCAGATGAATTTTCTTTCTCATCTGCAGATGTTCCAACATTTCTTGGGACATCTTGTTCTGCAGAAGTGTCCTCTGCAGTTTGAGATGGTTCTTCTTGGGGAGCAGGCATGGTTTGCAATGGAACAGAGATCCCACTCACCTTTCTTTGTTCAAACAGAATTTGGGTGACAATCTCCTTGATTGAATCATCCACATAGTTTGAAGATTTTGGTGGCATGTTAGCAGGAGAAGGAATGCCTCCTTTGGCTTTGCTACAAACTTGATCTTTAGCTCTCTTTGGTGTTCTTGCCTTTTTAGTGTGAGAAACGCTTCCCCTGAGCTCGTCCAATGATGTTGATTTCATTGGTACCACAGAAATTGGAGTGGCATGAACCACGTCTTCCTTGTTGAGAATTTCCTCAGCTGTTTTAGGGTTTTGAGACATTGTAAAGGAAGAAGGATGAACAGCTTTAGGGTTTTTGATTTCTGAAGATTTGAGAGTTAATGTGATTCGTTTGTGATGATGTGATGAGACTCTTGATAGCTGCTTATAAGAAATTACTAAATAAGTAGCCGTTACAGTCCAAATGATTAGGAATGAAATTCCCAAGGATCTAGTCCAGACTATCTTTGCCATCTGGAACTTATGCCATGCAATGTCATATGACATGTTGGCACATCTCATTAACTGCTAGATATCACATACACAGATTCCAAGTTTGCCCCTTAAGTTCTCAAATTGTGTAGCATCCAATGCTTTGGTAAAGATATCAGCTAATTGCAGATCTGTAGCAACATGCTCCAATGAAATCACCTTCTCTTCTACAAGATCTCTGATGAAATGATGTCTGATATCAATATGCTTTGTCCTGCTATGTTGAATGGGATTCTTTGATATGTTGATTGCACTTAAGTTGTCACAGTACAATGTCATGACATCCTGTGGGACATTGTACTCAGTGAGCATCTGCTTCATCCAAACCAACTGAGAACAACTGCTACCTGCTGCTATGTACTCAGCTTCAGCTGTAGATAAGGATACACAATTCTGTTTCTTACTGAACCAAGAAATCAGATTGTTTCCTAGAAAGAAGCATCCTCCTGAAGTGCTTTTTCTGTCATCAGCACTTCCTGCCCAATCAGCATCACAGAAGCCAGTGAGAATTGGTTTGCACCCATGAAAGTACATTATGCCATAGTCACAAGTACCATTAACATATTTAAGGATTCTCTTGACTTGATTGAGATGACTGACTTTTGGATCAGCTTGATATCTTGCACACACTCCTACTGCAAATGCTATGTCTGGTCTGCTTGCAGTTAAGTATAACAAGCTTCCAATCATGCTTCTATATAAACTTTGATCTACATTCTCACCCTTTTCATCTTTAGTCAGCTTTAAATGTGTAGGAGCAGGAGTTCTTTTATGAGAAGCATTTTCCATTCCAAATTTCTTTACTATGTTCTTGGAGTACTTGCTTTGTGAGATGAACATTGAGTCTTCCATTTGCTTAACTTGCAGACCAAGAAAATAGGTTAATTCACCTACTAGACTCATTTCAAATTCAGCTTCCATCTGCTTGACAAAATGTTTGACCATCTTATCAGACATCCCACCAAACACAATGTCATCAACATATATTTGTGCAATCATGACATTTCCTTCTTCATCTTTAACAAACAGGGTTTTATCAATCCCACCTTTTCTATATCCTTGCTTGATAAGAAATGTGGTAAGTCTTTCATACCATGCCCTTGGAGCTTGCTTCAGACCATAAAGTGCTTTCTTGAGTTTGTATATATGATTTGGACAGCTTGGATCAACAAATCCTTTAGGTTGTTCTACATATACCTCCTCATTAAGATAACCATTAAGAAAGGCACTTTTCACATCCATTTGAAATAGCTTGAACTTTAAGATACAAGCAATTCCCAACAGTAGTCTTATTGATTCAAGCCTTGCTACTGGTGCAAAGGTTTCATCAAAGTCTACTCCTTCAATTTGAGTGTATCCTTGAGCCACAAGTCTAGCTTTGTTCTTTGTAACAATTCCTTGTTCATTTGACTTGTTCTTATACACCCATTTTGTACCAATCACATTTATGTCATCAGGTCTAGGTACAAGATTCCACACTTCATTCCTTGTGAATTGACCTAATTCCTCTTGCATAGCACAAATCCAGTATTCATCAGTGAGAGCTTCCTTGACATTTTTAGGTTCTATTTTGGAAACAAAACAAGAACCTGAAATCACTTCTCTTGATCTAGTGCTCACACCTTTGTTGGGATCACCAATTATTAAATCTTTGGGATGATCCTTTTGAATTCTGATGGAGGGAGGTTTTCTTGAATCTTCTGACCTTGTATCATTTTGAGTGAAGTTATATTGATCATTCTTTTCTTCAGCTTCAACCTTGATATCAGCAGATGTTCCAACATCTTCTGGGACATCTGTAGGAGCATCATCAATTATCACATTTATGGACTCCATGATAACATTTGTTCTGTAGTTAAATACTCTATATGCTCTGCTGTTTATAGAGTATCCAAGAAAAATTCCTTCATCACTTTTAGGATCCATTTTTCTCCTTTGCTCCCTATCTGTCAGAATATAGCATTTACTTCCAAACACATGAAAGTACTTCACAGTGGGTTTTCTGCCCTTCCAGACTTCATATATTGTGGACAAGGTTCCTTTTCTCAAGGTAACTCTGTTATGGATGTAGCAGGCAGTGTTCATAGCTTCAGCCCAGAAATACAGAGGTAACTTTTTAGCATGGATCATAGCTCTTGCTGATTCTTGAATAGTTCTATTCTTCCTTTCAACAATCCCATTCTGTTGAGGAGTGATAGGAGAAGAATACTCATGATTGATTCCTTCTGAAGAGCAGAAATCTAAGAACTTTTGATTCTCAAATTCTTTTCCATGATCACTTCTTATTCTGATCACACAGCTGGATTTTTCCCTTTGCAATCTTTGACATAATTCTTTGAATACATCAAATACATCTGACTTTTCTTTGATGAAGTTTATCCATGTATATCTTGAAAAATCATCAACCACAACATAGGCATACCTCTTTCCACCAAGACTTTCAACCTGCATAGGTCCCATAAGATCCATATGTAAAAGTTCCAAAACTTTGGAAGTTGTCAGATGTTGGAGCTTTGGATGGGACATCTTGGTTTGTTTGCCTATTTGACATTCACCACATATTTTGCCATCATCAATCTTCAATTTGGGAATACCTCTTACAGCATCCATAGATATGATCTTCTTTATGCCTCTGAAATGAAGATGACCTAGCCTTTGGTGCCATAGTTTTACTTCTTCTTCTCTAGCTAGAGAACAAGTTGAAGTGGAACTGAAGTCTAATGGCTCCCACATGTAACAGTTGTCTTTTGACCTTGCACCTTTCATGACAACTTCTTGCTCTTGGTTAGTCACTATGCATTCAGTTTTTGTAAAGTTTACACTGTATCCTTGATCACATAGTTGACTTATACTGATCAGGTTAGCAGTTAACCCTTTAACTAGCAATACATCATCTAGTCTTGGAACATCTTGACAGTCCAAGGTTCCAACTCCTTTGATCTCTCCTTTAGCTCCATCTCCAAAAGTTACATACCTGGATGAATGTGATTTTAAGTTCACTAGCAGATTCTTCAACCCAGTCATGTGCCTTGAACATCCACTGTCAAAATACCAGTCTTCTTTAGCTGATACTTTCAGTGATGTATGTGCTATGTATGCAGTACTTTTCTTTGACCAGATGAGTTGAGATTTCTTTTGATGCCTCTGCCCTGTGTGTTGTTCAGCTGATCTCAAAGCTTGATTGTTGATCTGGTTCTTGGGACTGTGGCTTTGATCAGTCTGAATGTCAGCTTTTGGTCTCCAAACCTTCTTGATGACCTCTGTCTTCTGCTTAGGAGGTTGCTGATTTCTTTGATGTCTAAGCACTTTCTTGGTACCTTCTACTTTCTGTTTGGAGGGTTGCTGATACATCTGATTTGGATATCCATGTAGCTTATAACAGTGAGGTTTGATATGTCCAAATCTTCCACAGTGATGGCATCTCCATCTTTGATACTTCTTCTTCATCTTGTTCTTTCCAGAATGTTGAGACATCTGTTGGAACATTATGTTTGTCTTTGTGTTCTGATGTTGAAGCATCTGTTGGGACATCTTGTTTGACTGTATAGTTTTTGAAGTAGTTTTGCTAGAGCTTGCTTCATCTCTGTTATATCCCAGTCCACTTTTGTCCCCTGAATGTTTATTATTGCAGAGAATAGCATCCAGTGTATTTGAGCTGCTGTTCATCATTCTAACAGATTTGGACATATGTTCCAGCTTAGAATTGAGAAGAGTTACTTCACTTTTTAAGGTATCAATGATTACTTGATCACTTGCTTTTTCTTCTTCTAGTACTTCATTCTGCTTCTTTAGCTTTATGACCTCACTGCATACTTCAGTACTTCTCTTGTACAGATCCTTGAAGGCTTGCTCAAGATCTGCATAAGTAAGCTCTTCACAGCTGGAATCACTGTCATATTCACACAGTCCAGCTAAAGCAGCAATGTGCTTAGCTGATTCTTCTTCTGAATCTCCTGAGTCTTCATCAGACCAGGTTACAGATAGTCCCTTCTTTTGTCTTTTTAAGAAGTTAGGACATTCCTTCTTGATGTGTCCATATCCTTCACATTCATGGCACTTGATTCCTTTTTCTTGACTGGTCTTTTCAGCAAGATTTGATCTTCTGTTAGCATCATAGGTTCTCTTGTTTTCAGAAGAGTTTGTGAATCTTCCACTGGAATTTGATTTACCTTCCATACCTCTGAGAATCTGTTTGAACTGTCTTGTAATCAATACAAGGTTTTCTGATAAGCTTTTATCATTTGCTAGTTCATCATCTTCTTCTTCATCTGCATTTGAAACCAAGGCAATGCTTTTGTTCTTTTTAGCATGTGTGTCATTCATTCCCATCTCAAAAGTTTGAAGGGAACCAATGAGTTCTTCAGCTTTCATGGAGCATATGTCTTGTGCCTCTTCTATTGCTGTGACTTTCATGTCAAATCTTTTTGGCAAAGATCTGAGAATCTTCCTTACAAGCTTTTCATCAGTCATCTTTTCTCCCAAGGCTCCAGAAGTATTGGCTATATCCAAGATGTTCATGTAGAACTCATGAATTGATTCATCTTCCTTCATTCTCAAGTTTTCAAACTTGGTGGTGAGAAGTTGAAGTCTTGACATTTTTACTTTTGATGTTCCTTCATGAGTTGTCTTGAGGGTATCCCACACATCTTTGGCCAGCTCACAATGATGCACCAGTCTGAAAATATTTCTATCAATGCCATTGAATAAAGCATTTAGGGCTTTTGAGTTGCCTAGTTCTGAATCTTCTTCCTCTTTACTCCATTCTTCTTCAGGTTTCAGAACTATTGATCCATCTTTGGTGTTTTGAACAGGATGTTTCCATCCAACTTTTACTGCTCTCCATGCCCTGTTGTCAAGTGACTTTAAGAATGCAATCATTCTTGGCTTCCAGTAGTCATAATTAGAACCATCCAGTATAGGTGGTCTATTTACTGACCCTATGTCTCTGTCCATGTTACAGAATTTGTTTTCCCTAGATCTCACCCAGTATAAACAGGCAGGGTGCCTGCTCTGATGCCAATTGAAATTCTGCAATGAGATGTCCTAAGAGATGTTCCAACACTTAATAGGACATTTGACAAATTTAACCAAAACTTTAAACAGCAGGAAAAATAAACAACACAGAAGTTTGTTAACCCAGTTCAGTGTATAACCACACCTACATCTGGAGGCTACCAAGCCAGGAGGAAATCCACTATTAGTAATATTAATTCTAGACTTAAACCACCCTGTTTAATCTATCACTTAATACTTACCCAATGCAATTTCTACCTAAGACTCACTTAGATAAGAGTACCCTACTCACTCCCCCTCAATCACACAGTGATTTTGTTTACAAGTTTAATTAAATTGAAGTCACACTTCAAACAAAACAGCTTGATCTTACTTCACAGTTTCAATCAAGTCACAAATGCACTTTTGCTTAAAAGCTCATAAAGTGGTACATAAAAACAACCTGCTATTAAAACACTAGACACCCTATTTTGTCTTCTGAAATTCGTACTCAATTCTATGAGTTTCTGTTGTTTAAATAGGTATCTGAATTTTGGGCTTTCTGTAGAATGATCCAGCCCTAATGTGCAGCAACTGTCACCTTGAATTTAGGGTTTGTTACCTCCTATATTCTAGGTGCATTAGGTCTTCTGTTTTAATCTGAATCTTCAATTTAAAACTCCCTACAGATGCGCCTTGTTCTGTTTTTATCCAGCATTAATTAATTCCAGATAGTTCTCCTTAAATATCTCTGATCTGTTAATCAATAATTAATTCTGGTAGCAGGTCTGAGATGTCTCAACATCTGTTGGGACATCCTGAAAAACTGAACTTAATTTATTCACACAATGTCCCAACATCTGATGAGACATCCTGAAATAAATTCACATACTCTGTTTGATAATGTCCCAACATCTGATAGGACATTCTGAACTGAATTCAACATTTCTTGTTTGGTCAAAAATTCTGCCAATTCTTAAACATCTACAACTACCATCTTCTGCACAATCTTCTTGATATTTTTATTTGCTGCCTCAACAGCGCCATTCATCTTTGGCCTGTAAGGAGAAGAATTGTGATGTTGGATCTTGAAGTCCCGGCACAGTTCTGCCATCATTTTGTTGTTTAGATTGGAGCCATTATCAGTAATGATCCGCTCGGGAACTCCATACCGACAGATGATATCTCTTTTCAGAAATCTGGCTACCACTTGCCTTGTGACGTTTGCATATGAAGCTGCTTCAACCCACTTGGTAAAATAGTCAATGGCGACCAGGATGAATCTGTGGCCATTTGAAGCAGTCGGCTCAATCTTGCCAATCATATCAATGCCCCACATAGCAAAGGGCCAGGGTGAAGACATTATGTTCAAAGGATTGGGAGGTACATGTACTTTATCTGCATAGATCTGGCATTTATGGCATTTTCTGGCGTAAGCACAACAGTCTGCATCCATTGTGATCCAGTAATAGCCTGATCTTAACAACTTTTTAGCCATGGCATGCCCTCCGGCGTGAGTACCAAAAGATCCTTCGTGCACTTCATGCATCAACAAATCTGCTTCCGTCTTGTCAACACATCTGAGGAGTACCATATCAAAGTTCCTTTTGTATAAAGACCCATCAGTGTTCAGAAAGAAACTACCAGCAAGCCTTCTCAAAGTCTTCTTATCATTGGAAGATGCCCCAGGTGGGTATGTTTGATCCTCCAAGAAGCACTTAATGTCATGGAACCAAGGCTTATCATTTTTGACAACATCTGCTGCAAATACATATGCTTGTCTGTCGAGTCTGGACACTGAAATCTGAGGTACAAAGTTGGCAGCTTGAACTTTGATCATGGATGAAATGGTAGCAAGAGCATCTGCAAACTGATTCTCGTCCCGAGGGATATACTCAAGCTTGACTGTTGTGAAGAAAGTCAATAACCTTCTTGTATAATCCCTGTAAGGTATCAGATGATCCTGGTGGGTGTACCACTTGCCATTGGTCTGATTGATTACCAAAGCTGAATCTCCGAATACAGTCAATGTCTTGATCCTGAGGTCAATGGCTTCCTCAAGACCCATAATACAAGCTTCGTATTCAGCTTCGTTGTTAGTGCAGTTGAAAGTGAGTTTTGCCGAGAAAGGCATGTGAACTCCTTTAGGTGTAATGAGTACTGCACCAACACCACGACCATTCATGTTAACAGCCCCATCAAACATCATAGTCCATTCTTCTTCCGGGTCGGGCCCTTCAGTGTGAACAGGCTCTTCATGATCTTTCGCTTTTATGAACATGATGTCTTCATCAGGGAAGTCAAATCTCATAGGCTGGTAATCATCAATAGGTTGCTCAGCAAGATATTCAGACAATACACTGCCCTTGATGGCTTTCTGGGATGTGTATTGGATGTCATATTCTGTAAGGATCATTTGCCATCTTGCAACCCGTCCGGTAAGTGCTGGCTTCTCAAATATGTACTTAACTGGATCCATCTTTGAGATCAACAAAGTAGTGTGGGTCAACATATACTGCCTTAGTCGGCGAGCAGCCCACGCTAAAGCACAGCAAGTTTTCTCGAGCAGTGAATAACGTTGTTCCCAGTCGGTAAACTTTTTGCTTAGGTAGTATATTGCATACTCTTTTCGACCAGACTCGTCATGCTGGCCCAGCACACACCCCAGTGACTCTTCTAATACTGTCAAATACATTATCAGAGGTCTTCCTTCAACTGGAGGCATAAGGATTGGAGGCTCTTGCAGATACTCCTTGATCTTGTCAAAAGCCTTCTGACAATCTTCGTTCCACCTGACCGTCTGTTCTTTTCTTAACAGCTTGAACAAGGGTTCACAGGTTGCCGTAAGGTGAGATATGAACCTTGAAATGTAGTTCAATCGACCTAAGAACCCTCGAACTTCCTTCTCTGTCTTTGGTGCAGGCATCTCTTGGATGGCTTTGACTTTATCAGGGTCAACTTCAATCCCTTTCTCGCTTACAATAAAGCCCAGCAGCTTACCAGATCTCACCCCGAATGTGCATTTGTTGGGGTTCAACTTCAGTTGGTACTTCCTCAGGCGCTTGAACAATTTGAGAAGATTTACCAGATGGTCTTCTTCAGTGAGGGACTTGGCAATCATGTCATCCACATAACACTCGATTTCCTTATGGATCATATCGTGGAATAATGTTACCATAGCCCGTTGATATGTTGCACCGGCATTCTTGAGCCCAAATGGCATTACCTTGTAGCAGAATGTGCCCCAGGGCGTGATGAAGGTTGTCTTCTCCATGTCTTCAGGTGACATTTTAATCTGATTGTATCCTGAAAATCTATCCATGAAGGAGAATACCGAGAACTGAGCCGTATTATCTACCAATACGTCAATGTGAGGTAATGGAAAATCATCTTTCGGGCTGGCTCTGTTCAGATCCCGGTAGTCAACACACATCCTTACTTTGCCGTCTTTCTTAGGCACAGGTACTATGTTAGCAACCCACGGCGGATAGCTAGTTACAGCAAGGAACCCGGCGTCCCATTGCTTTTGTACCTCTTCCTTGATTTTCATAGCCATGTCTGGGCAAGTACGGCGCAGTTTCTGTTTGACTGGTGGGCATTCTTCCCTCAAAGGCAGCTTGTGCATGACTATATCGGTGTCCAACCCTGGCATATCTTGATACGACCAAACAAACACATCCACATACTCTTGAAGAAGATCAATCAGTTGTCTCTTCACTGAGTCTTGCAGGCAGGCCCCGATTTTAACCTCTTTCACGTCTTCATCTGTACCAAGATTAATCACTTCAACCTCCTCCTGGTGAGGAGTAATAACCTTTTCCTCTTGTCTCAACAACCTGGCTAGCTCTTCAGGAAGCTCATATTCTTCTTCAACCCCTTCATCAGCTTGATTGATCGGATTGTCAAAGTCATACGAAGTCATAGCCGTGCTGTTGTCGGTGCTGTCTGGAAGGCACGCTCTGCAAGGGTTTAGTTTGTTCATTTTAGTGATTTGATTTTAATCTTGCTTAGAAAAGTGAAATAAAGTTGTCATTTTGAAAACACTGCCATTTATTTTTTTGTACAAAAAGAAAAATAGAAAAACAGTGAGCGGAAAAGAAAAAGACTCGTTTGCAAAAAGATGTCTGATATTTCATTAATTGATCTTGTTTGCACAAAAAGTACAGATGGCCCGATTACAAAATGAGTCTTGTCATCTTGGGCAAGATGCAAGACTTTGATGCATGCTATAAAAATAAAGGAAATAATAATTACTCTGCATGAGTAACTCTTATAATTTCCTGGGAAGACCAGTTCGAGACACTGCTCCCCGGGATCTTTGGACGAATCCAGCTTTCCAGGTTGCGTTCTTCTTCCAGCTCGTCTTCCAGACAGTTGACAGCATCAGGGGTGAGCATCCCCCCACTCACAAAGTTGGGCTCTTTCGCAGCCGCTGCTTGATCTTGTTGAGTTGGTTTGTAACCCAACCCAAATCTGTCTTCTTTCTTCTCCACCGGTAGTAGCTTGCCCCAGCCTTGGGCAGTTCCTTCCTCATAAACCTTCTGGGCTTGTTGGTATGATGATATTGAAGTACCAGGTACAGCAGACGTTTCATTCACATTCAAGGCTTCAAACCCCTGGCTCATTGTTTCATGGATCTCCCCATCCATCTCAATGTACTTATAAGTAGCCAGGTGGCTGACAAAGATGTCCTCTTCTCCACAGATTGTAACGATTTGACCCTCCCACTCATATTTTAACTTCTGGTGAAGGGTAGAGGTCACGGCGCCAGCAGCGTGAATCCATGGCCTACCCAATAAACAGCTGTAGGCGGGCTGTATATCCATCACGTAGAAGGTAGTTTTAAAGGTTTGCGGGCCAATCGTTATGGGCAATTCAATCTCTCCCAGAACCGATCTCTTTGAACCATCAAAGGCTCTCACCACCAGGTTGCTGGGTCTCAACGCCAATCCGTCATATTCTAGCTTCACCAGGGCCTTTTTAGGTAAGGCATTGAGGGACGACCCCGTGTCTACCAGCACATGGGAAAGGACAGCACCTTTACATTCCATGGTTATGTGCAAGGCTTTGTTATGGTTGCGGCCTTCCGTTGTCAAATCAGTATTGGTGAACCCTAGTCCGTGACTAGCATTAACATTCCCCACTACAGCTTCCAGCTGATTGACAGTGATCTCTTCAGGCACGTAAGCTGCGTGCAAGACTTTGAGTAGTGCATTTCGATGGGCTTCGGAGCACATAAGCAATGATAGGATTGAGATCTTGGAAGGCGTCTGATGAAGCTGATCCACTATTTTATAATCACTCTTTTTGATGATTCGCATGAACTCATCAACCTCTTGATCGAAGGGTGTTTTCAAAGCTTCCTTAACAGCTTGATCTTCCTGCACAGGGCTCTTCCCTTTTGCCTTGGCAGCAGCTTCTGCTTCGGCGGCGGGCCTCTGAATTTGTGGGGCGAAAAGACGTCCGCTTCGAGTGAAGCCTCCGCCTCCTCCCACATTGCCTACTTGAGGTGCAGGGGTTGATGATTCAAAAGTGATTCTTTGTCCTTCACAGTACAAGTCAGAGCCGTAATGCCAGGGGATGGCATTGCTGCTTTCGTAGGGTACTGGTCCAAGCACCATGATAGTGACTGGACTGATTGCTGCTGCTGAAGGAACTGTGATAGTCTGCGGATCATAATAAATTGTAACTGGTGCTCTGGTGGGAGCAGCACCTTCTGAGTTGTAGGCAGAGTTGTTTTCAGGATCATAGAATATTGTGACAGTTGAGACATCTTCATGATTTGTTGCTGGTGTTGTAGGAGACATTGTCGGGAGTATGGATGTTGTTGTTGTAGGAGTTTCAAAATGGAGTGGTGCTGGAGTTGTAGAAGGAGCATTTGTTGACATCTGGTCAGTTGAAATGACAGATGAAGTACTTGTTGATGAAGCCGAAGAATTGTCAGGAACAATAGTTGTTGCAGTTGTAGGAGGTTCTGGAACCGTTGCTGATGAGATTGCTGGATTTGTTGGAAATGATGTGGTGATCTGAAGTTGGCCACTCTGAATGAGACTATCTATGCCATTCCTCAAATTATCGCACCCGTTTACTGAAATATTGCAGTAAGCACATCCTAACTCACACCCCGGGAACATTTGACATTCGAGGAGTTGAGCTTTGATTTCCACCAACGGTGTCCTGATCTGACCCACACAGGTTATTAAATAAGACGGCTTGTCTTCTTCAATAGCGTTAATTCTGGGACCTCCGTGGTTTGGCATCGGGTTCTTATTGACATTGGGTGGGGGTGCGAAATTCAGAGCTTTTGAGTCTACCAGGTCTTGTACTTTCATATGCAGAGCTCTGCACTTTTCTGTACTGTGGCCAGGTGCATTTGAATGGAAGGCACATCTGGCATTGGAGTCATAATTCCTGGGTAGACTGTTGGGATCAGGAGGTGCCAACGTCCTTAGCTCAACCAGGTTGAGTTTCAGGAGTTGTGGCAGCAATGTAGCATATGGCATAGGGATCGGATCGATTACCCTGTTGGCTTGAGAAGGCCTCTGCTGAAATGGCCTTTGTTGACTGTTGTTGTTGTTGGTATTGTTGTAATTCCTTGGAGGATACTGAGATTGCTGGTGGTACTGGGGTTGTTGCTGATAGTTTTGTTGCGGAGGTTGATAGACTGGTTGAGGATGAGCTGGAGCAGGAATGGTGACTGCTGCCACTGACCTGTGAACATATTGGGGCCTGCCCCGGTTGGTGTGGATGGCATTGGTCTCGCCAGTTCTTCTTGGGCCTGCAAAAGGCTTTCTTGTACTACTGGACGAGCTGGCACCATTGTCGGAAATCTTGCCCATTTTTAACAGGCTCTCAATTCTCTCCCCAACTATGACAACATCTGCAAAGCTAGTGGAAGAGAAAGCAGCCAGCCTGTCGATATACGTTCCCTGAAGGGTGTTCATGAACATGTCTGCCATTTCCCTTTCAGACATAGGTGGCTGAACAGCAGCAGCCAATTGCCTCCATCTCTGGGCATATTCTCGGAAACTTTCCCTTGACGACTGTGACATTCCCATTAGGAGGGTCCTGTTGGGTGCCATGTCTAAGTTGTACTGATACTGTCTGATAAAGGCTTCTGCCAGGTCCTTCCAACACCTGATAGTTGCTCTCGTCAGATGAGAGTACCATTCTCTTGAGGCTCCTGTCAAGCTATCTTCGAAATAGAACATCCAGAGCTTCTCATCCATAGTATAGGCCTTCAACCTTCCCAGAAATGATTGTAGATGAGTCCGGGGGCAAGAAGTCCCGTTGTATTTTTCAAAGCAAGGAGGCTTGAACTTATGGGGAATCCTGACCCCGTCTACCAAGCCCATGTCCATGACATCGAAGCCCAAAGAGTTTTGAGATTCTAAGGACCTTAATTTCTCAGCTATCTCATCCAACCTTCTATCATAAGCTTCCTCCCCAGCACCTATTACTGTGAATTGGTCCTCCTGAGGATCTTCTTGAAGTACCCTGGCTGCAGTGGCTGTCCCTTGAACATTTGCAGGAATGTTGATCTCGGGATGCAGATGTGGGCCAAACACAGGGGGGTTAACATGAGGTTGTACCCTTTCATTGTTGCTGGTGCCGGCAGTCCCTATATGTGGATCCTCTTGATTTTGCCTTTCCACCATGGCCCTCAATCTTTCTTGGCTCTGAGCCATGTTGTTCATCACTTCCATAAACTGAGTCATCTGCGTTCTCATTTCCAATCTTTCGTTTGCCATTTGATTTCTAACCTCTGCAAGGTCCTGTTGTACCTGATCCATTTGAATTCCCGGAAGGTTATTACGGGTTGGATAACGGTGCGGACGGTTGAGGGGAAAAACTCGGCGCCGAGCAATAATTCCTGAACATCACAACAGAGTTAGCAACAATAAAACAAAAACCTACAAAACAAACAAAGGATTAGCATGCAATGCAGTATGCTTATTTGTTCTCAAGGTATCCGGTTTGGCATTCAGTTTTGACCCTTCCAGACCCTTGAAGATGCTGTTGACGTTGCTTTCGAAGTAAACTCGGATGAAATAAGCTAATACATATATTACAAAAGACAAATGGTACATAGTTTGTTTACAAATACAGGCCCTCTGAGGGGTCAAAATACATTACAAGAAAATAAAAGTACATGGAATGAAAGCAACAACAAGCAAATAGTAAAACACCAAGCCCAAACTCATCCTCCCGAACTTCCTTGAGAAGTGCTTCGGTCACAGGATCAGCTGGACGCTCCGTGAGATTCCTGATGAGGAGATTCCGGGTTGCAACAGCTGCTGTTAGCTTCTTGTGCTGACTTTGGTCTTTTGACCTCTTCACTCCAGCTTTGATCTTCAGCTCTGATATCTCCCTCTGGGCTGCTGCCAGGGCTTCTTGCTGTTCTTTTGCACTAGCTTCCAGTTGCTCCATCTTGTCTTGAACTCTCTTGTCCTCCAGAGTACGAGCCTCGGTGATCCTGACCCACCGGGCTTGACTCTCCTTCAGATACAAGTCTGTCCTTGCTCTATGGAACTGGGCTTCCTTGCAAGCATTCTTCAGAATTTGTTCTCCAGCCTTAGACTTTTTGATATAATCCCCAGACCTCTCAATCTTAGTCAGATGCTCCACTCTCAACTTCTCCAGCCTCTCAATCTCCCTCATACCATCACTCCTCTCCCGGAGGGTCTTCTGCAAAGCCTGAGTTAACTTCTCATTCCTCTCCTTCAAGCTCTCAAACTCCTCCAAACTGACAGTGGCAGGTGGTGCTGAAGATGATTCAGGCATATCTTCTATGGTAAAGGGCATCCCAGAGAATTGAGCCCTGGCACGGGACCACTCATAGTATTGTGCTGATGCCACATTATTGCACTTCCCCAGAATGGTTACTCCCTTGGTTTGAACATTATCCCAGGCCCAGGCAGCCTGCCTAACAATAGCCAGATTAGGCTTGTTCTCACAATAAAGAGTCTCCACCAAGTCTTGTGCCTTAGGAGTGTGAACTAGTGCATAGCCCAGTTGCCTTCTGAACAGCAGAGGATTGTAATTAATGCTACCCTTAACCCCTATTAGAGGCACATTGGGAAAATGCCCACAGCTGGTGATGATATCTTTGCCCTTGGTGCTTTGAGTACACCATCTGATATCTGCTGAAGTTAGAGCAGTGAGTCTCTTAGCCCAGTTACTCTGCTGATGAGGATTCAAAAATGTATCTGTCCTGGGTAGATGCTTGAGAAGCCAAGTATGGAACAATGGAGCACAACACCTCACTAATCTTCCCCTCTGCTTTTCATTCCTCTGATGCACTGAATAGTAGAGATCCCCCAGTAAAGTGGGCACTGGGTTCTTCAGGATGAACAGATGGATTGCATTCTTGCTAATGAATCGAGGCTCATCTGCAAACAATACAATTCCATATATGCTTAAGGCTAACAAAGCACAGACAGCTTTCCACTCTCCTAAAGAAGCCTTCAGGGTAGCTTGAGAGATCAGGAAATCCAGATGGAAGCCAGGGATTCCAGCTTTAGAAGTCATATGCTGCTCAACCAGAATAGGTTCCAAATGCAGAGCCTTTGCTACTTCTCCATTACCAGGAAAGACCATCTCAGGGTTGAAAGGGATTCCACCCCTGATAGGCATACCAACTAATGCTGAGTATTCTTCCAATAGAGGGCCCAACTGAAAGTCTTGGAAAGTGAAACATATCAGTGGGGGATCGTAGAACTGAATGCAAGTGTGGATCAGGCTTCTCTGTGAAGGGTCCAGATCCATAACCATATCAAGTATATCTCCGTAGTGTTCCCTGAACAAGGGTATGTGATCTGGAGTGATCAGGGTCTGAATCCTCCAGATGTCAGATAGCTCTGGCTGGAAAAAGTGGTAGGTGATGTTGCTCTTTTTAGGAGCCATGATGCTGAAGACTGAGTAGAGACAGGTGCTGATGATAATACTGAAGAAATGGGCCACTGACTGGCTGGTGCAGGTGATAGCTGAAGCAGATAGCTGATGGAGATAGGTCAATACTGAAGATGGGGTCAAAACCAAAACCAAATGAAGATGGATACCCTGAAACACAAATAAGCAAATGTCAATATGATGCAATGATTTATGTATGCAAATGATATGCAAGGGTTTGTGACTGAGCTGGATCTGATCAAAAGCCCTGATATAGGCCCATGTATGTAAGAAATCCAGAAGGAGGTCTATAAATCCAGTAACCAAGGTGGGGGACTCAAATAAAGAGTCACATGTCCAGGGTTTAGAATCACAAGAACTGTCCCAACATGGAGTATTCTTAATCAAGTCAAAGTAACAGGGTATTCTGAGGTCAAGGTACCTGCAAACCTGCAAACGGCCCAACACCCTCACAGGTGGTGTTCTAAAACAAGGATCCTCAGACTTGGATCAGTTATGAGAAGTGTAAACACTTCTAACCCGGAGGTACAGTGTTTACAATAACCATAACAATTCCTCCTCTAATTCACCTCAGTTTCTGAAGGTCAATACTAAAGGTCATCCAGACTTAGCAGGCTTCCCAGATAGCCCTAGCATTGCAGGAAATCTGCAACACAGAGTTCTCAAGAAACCCACATCTGAACCGTGTTTCATATTCCCGCACCAGACCGAAATGGAATGGGAAAGAACATGATTCACTCTAGCCTAGGTGTCACTCAGGTCCCAGGTATAGGACCTTAACTCTCAATGGATCACCCACCCACCAAAACAAAAACCAGATCCAGCCAGCAGCATGACAGTATGATATATGTAAAGCAGTAAAGAAAGCAGTGAAGCAACTGTACATAAAGCAGTAAATAAAACAGACATACAAGCACAGATAACACCCTAGTAAACACAAATCAATCAAGCGCTAGGAGGAACCCACAAAAAGAACCAGAAGCCCTGGTTGCAGTATAAGGGTCCCCAGCAGAGTCGCCAAGCTGTCGCTCCCGATAAATGGGAATGGCCCAAATAAAGGTACAGACGCGAACGGTCGGCGAAAGAGAACAATGGGAACACACAGCAGTGAACTCACTGGAAAAGAAAAGAGTCGCCAGCTAGGCATTTTTATCCCGGAGGAAAGGTAATGCTGCATAGACCTAGAAAAAGATGGATAAGACGGTTGCGAACCAGAGAGACTGAGAAAGGGGGTTGGTTACAACCTGGGAAGGTATTAGCACCCAGATTGTCCTCCGTACTCGACGGGATCCACGCTTAAAAGATTTGTGCTATAAAGGGGGTAGTGTCAGTGCAATCTGTGTGTAAAGAGCTGGAAAGCAATATGTACAGGTGTCAGTGTAAAAGAGGTGAAGTGTATAATGATGTGTCAGTGTAAGAATGAGAATAAGATGCTCAAGATCATGAGGCTAAAGAATGAAGCTGGAAAGAGGGGGAATATACAGAGACTTTTGTTCGATAACCGTTTAGTTATGCCTACGTATCCTCTCGTGCAATGAGGAAGTCAGAACACCGTAGTTCGACCCAAAGAGACTGAAAGATGAATTGACTTGTGAATTGCTTACTTGTCTATGCTCAAGTGTATGACCTGTCTGGCTCAGGTGCAAACTGTCTTGCATTAGACGGAAGAAGCGAGTTCTCGTTTATGAGTGAATGAGGTGAGAAAAGAATCCCGGAGGAGACGATTATTGTTTGTTTTTGAGTTTTCAGTCTTTTATTACTTTTGAAAGTTTGTCATAAGAAAATGAGCTTAAGCCTAAACCAGTAGGTTAGTAAACTCATCACATCTTCCCTCTGATTAGGGGTAATGAGAATACCTTAAGTGTGAAGTCAGATTCTCACACTTAATCACCTTTGATGTAGGATTAAGATCATTAACCTACTTGTGATTATTTAGATGTTTTTGTGGTTTTTGTTTAGTGTCGAGTAATGAGGTTAAGCCATAATCAAGGATTAAACAGACTCATTACACCATCCTAATAGAAGGATAATAGATGAGAATGTTTAAGCTGAGGAAAGCTCCCCAACTTAATCCATGATTAGGGATTAAACTCATGACAAAACAAGCCTTTGATTAAGTGGATTTTATTCAATGGTATGATGATGAAGTGAGTTTTATGGTTTGTAAGACAACTTGAGGGGGACTTGTCCATTAACACTAGGGTTAGTCCTTCTTAACCAATTAAGGAAGAATTAGAACCCTAATGCAAGGCCCAAGTTACAAGTGTGAAGTCTTGATGATTATTATGTGAATTAATTAGAGGATTTAAACACATTAAGGGTTTAACACTTAGGATTAAAGTTATACACTCCATCCTAATAGAAGGATGCAGGCATAAGCTTAATCACAAAGCCTTAAAGCCTTTAGGGTTTAGTCCCTGATTATTAGATGAGAAGAGAAGACTCAAAGAGACACATAGGTAGAACTAAGAGGGGAGCCTAATCAAAACCCTAATCATTGTCATGCTTGGTTGTTCCTAAGGTTTGTGAGGTTTTCAAGAGAAGTCTTCAATGGAACCACCAGGAAGCAGATGAAAGGATCAAGAGAAGCAAAGTGACTTGCTTCATTCAAGAAGTCAAGTCACTTGAAGAAAGAAAGTAAGAAGAACAAGAATGAGCAAGCTCAAACTCATACACAAACCAAAATGCAGCAATGGATTCAAGAGAGATGAAAAGAAAAGTTATGAGAAGTGAAGGCAAATTCACTTCTCAA
The DNA here is from genome assembly GCA_963966055.1 of Lathyrus aphaca. NCBI lineage: Eukaryota > Viridiplantae > Streptophyta > Magnoliopsida > Fabales > Fabaceae > Lathyrus > Lathyrus aphaca. Next base: position 226,523,812 of record OZ014520.1, on the reverse strand, counting down.
CATCACTTACCACCTGAAAGATTAGAAAAGAAATGCAATGCAATGCAAAATGGGATGAGATGACATGATGAGAAACAAAACCAGAAGCATTTTGATGATGATAATGATGTTATGAGATGCTACAAACATGAGGCAGCACATGGAAATGATCATACAAGTTCATGAATGCAAGAGAAGCAACTTAGGAACCATGAACATACATGAAAAGTTATGAAGTGCACATGGCATACAACATGGCAAGTACATGATGCAATGATCAAACATGCTTTCAATATGTCTTATGATGTTAAATGAATCAAATGGATGCTTGAAATGTCATGGCAAGTCATGTTATACAAGAAAATGCAAGGTGGATGCACATGGAAGCCCAAATTAGGGTTTATGAACCAAACATCAAACAATAATCAAAATCAGAAGCAAACCCTAAGATAAAAAATTGAAAATGCCACACAAAGGACCTCTAACCCTATACTAATTCACTGCCCAAAGGAGAGATCTCAACTCCTTACCAATTTCAAGTTATGGTTTTTACAAGATTCTAGGGTTTTTAGGGTTTCCAAACAAAAGAAATGCCAAACAAATTGAAAATGAAAGATCAAATCATGGCCTTTTTATCTCAAAAACTACATGCTAAACACAATGCAATGCAAGAAGAATCAATGTCCAACTCCTCATGAATAGGCAGAAATGATTTTTTGAACTATGGATCAAATTAATGCACAAAAATGATTTTAATTCAATGAAAAATTCTTAAAATGCATCAAGATCAAAAAAGAAATTTGGTTTGAAGGTTGGACAATGTTCCTAAATGTCTTAGAACATTTCATGAATTTTTTGGTGATTTTTAAATACCTAAAAGTATTTTTAATAAATTAATTTTCATTAATCAATTAAAAATAATCTTTTAAATATTTAAAAATACTTTTTTAATGCTAAAAATAAAAATAAAAATATTTTTGTGTTTTAAAAATTAATGAAACTCAGGATAAAAAATTTCATAATTTTTAAACAAGTTTTGCTATTTTAAATAAATTATACAAATAAAATGAAAAAGAAATGAAAAATAAATTGAAATAAAAGGAAGTAATCAGAAGGAAGCGTCCAGATTGAATCTGGGCTTGGGAAGTTTGACCTGGCGCGCATCTGGACGGCCCAGGTTCAAACTTCCCTAAACTCAATTAATCATTTAATTAACATTTAATTAAATACGGATTAGGGCTAATGATCAGATCTCAACCATTCAATGCACGCGGGAAAGGAGAATCGCACGGCCTAAATTCAAACTTGTCCCTAAACCCTAATTAACACATTAATGACCTTCAGACGGCCGGAGAAGACTTCCGGTCGTCTTCTCCGGCCAGCACCCTCCCTGAAAATCTCCAAAACCCTCAAAACCTAACTAAAACGAAATCTAAAAACATGGAGATGATTCCCACTCACTCACGAACCAAAACCCCTAAACAAAACAAATTTATTCTTCCTGGAATGGCTGAATCGAAGCAAACAAGAACTAGGGAAAAAAAGTTTCAGGAAGCAATTAAATTCTCATTTCATCACCATTTTCAAAACTAAAAGCACCAGGACGATCAGTGAAGCATGGAGAACAAGTTTAGAACTTAAAAATCCATTTCTGGAAGAAAAGTTCTTGATCTACCTGAGATTCGAAGCTTTCACTCCAGCAACTTTCTGACCTCCCCTCCTTGTGAAATCCACTCCTTATGACCTCTTGATGATGCCTGAATGCTTTGGAGAAGTTTATGCTGGCTAGATGAAGAGTTTGAACAGCTTCTGCTCAAGCTCAGTTGAAAATGGCAATGGTGATGCAGGCAGTTTCAGGCCAATGTGAGTGGTTCTTTGTGATCAGGGTGATGTTTTAAGAAGGTTTGTGGAGTTTGTTTGGATGTTTATGGCCTGTGGAATGAGTTTCGAAAGAAGCTGCAAGTTGGAGTGAAAATGGAGAAATGGGGTTCTTGCTTGATTCAGGCTTGGTTCTTTGTTGGTTTAGGCTTAATGGAGTATGGTGAGATGATTAGTGAAGCTGGTTTGAGTGTTTGTGAGCTGGGCAGAGAGATTCGAAGAGTTTTGCTTGATGGAGTGTTTTTGTGTATGGTGTGTTGTGATCTGTTTCAGCTTGGCCTCTTGATATGTTTTGCTTGCTAAAGGATAGTATAAAATAATCCTATAGGTCAGATGATTTGACCTGGCCTTTATTGATTGGTAAGTTCACTTTTGCCAAAAGTCCACTCTTTGTGTAAGGAAAGCATGGGCTTGGTTCTAGGCTAGTACAAGCATGGGGCTGCGCAGCAAGGGTGAGGGGAAAGGCTAGCAAAGTTCAGCATCCAATGTAGCAAGTGGTAGGAAGTGTGATCATGAGTTTTGCAAGTTGGTGCCTTTTGGTTCACATGTGATTTTCTCATTCCATAAGCCATGAAACATGAGAATTTTTGGTTCAATTCTGACTTTTAGGACTTATGTGATGTTTGTACATTGGTTTGAAGTGAACTAGAAGTTACAAATGGCCTTGGTTCATGATTTTGCCAATTTCTCATTTGAGGCACATCTTGAAAATAAGTGATTTTTGGCAACTTTGTCACACCATAACTTTTGATACAAGAAGAATTAGATCATGTTCTTGTACTTTTTGAAAAGGGAAAAATGTATTCTACAACTTTCATGACCAAAGTTTTTCCATTTGAAGCTTTTTTGGATCAAAAATCAAGGCTTGAAAAATGACCTAAAATGACATATTCTTGAAAAGTCAACCATGCCCTAAAAAGTCAACTTTGCAAAATCTTCAAATTCTTGAATATTATGAACTTCAAACCTCTTCCATGATCAAATAAAGATCATATACACTCAAAATGATGAAGATCACCCCTTGGTTGGGTCATTGGGGGCCTCAGATGCCCTGATTTTACACTGACTTGTCCAGAAAGTCAACCCTTGATCAGATGACTTCCCCATGGAATTTCTTCATGAAACTTGATATGCACACTCCCTATACCATATAGAGACCAATGGAAACAAGAATGAACAAAAATTTGGGGTTATGGCCTCTGAAACCAAAAACCCTAATTCTAGGTCAACTGTGCAGTCAAACTTGGCTCTGCATCCATACCAAACCCAGTTCTTGTGATTCTTTGGTATTCTTGACTTGGAGAGGATGTAATATGATATAAGAACACACATGGACCACTTTGAAGTGATTGATGGCCTTTGGAGTGGCTCAAGAGGCTCTTGGATTGCTCAGATCACAAACCCTAGGTGCAGATGACTTTGAATCTATGCAGTGGATCACAAATGAGATGTGAGGTGATATGATTGTGTTTATGCACATGAGATGATCACAAACCATGGTGTGAATGGGTGAGGGCAAATTTGGGGTGTTTACAGAAGGTAAAGAAATATGGATTCTCATTCTTAGGATCACGACTTGAACATTTGCTTTCAAGTGACTTTTGAAGCCTATTTCAACTTGATTACAAGCCTTGTTTCGACGAATGTTGAATTATGTTCCAAGGTTATGGTAGAGTGATGATTGGGGCGAATTTGGTTCAAGTTGAGGTTTTTGTCCAAGAAATGTTGGATTTGTTGATCAAGAGTTTAAGAACAAGATTGAAAGTCAGGTTATATTGGATCTCCATTAGGATTGAGATGCTGTCATTTGGCTTTATGTTAGGATGCAAAGGGCTTTACTCCTAAGTTCAAGAATGTTATCATGTGGGCTTAAATGCTTGTTTCTAAAAATGACCAGTCAAGATTCGAGGAAAGGGTGATTTTATCCTTAAGACATACTTGGTTCATGATCTAAATTCAAATCTTTTGTTAGATTAATGAAGTCAAGAGACTCATGGTAAAATCAATCTATGATTAAGGAACATGTCCTAATTATAACATGAGTTGAGTGTATGGTAAATACTAAAGATGTCCAAATGGGGTACATGATAATGTGCTTGGTTATAATTCTAGTATCATGATATGATTTCCAAGCAGGTTACATTTCTAGTTGTCTTGGTTACAGTACCCAAGCACGTTCTCAAAGTCCCCATGATATACAAGTAATGTGAAAAGAAATTTAGGTGGTATAACTAACACCAAGTTCTCATGGTACCAATTTTTAACCAATATTAGTACTTGTACTCAAAGTTGCAGAATTATTCTTAAAATTCAAAGGAATCTCTAATCATGTTATGATTCACTACTCGAATGAAGTTCACAAGTTCAAAAGCCTTTCATCTAAAGACACCAAAGTTAAAAGAAAAAGCATATGAAGTTCATATTACAAAATTCAAGAAATGTTCAACCTCATTACAAAAAAAAACACGCAGGCATCACCAAACTAGTTACAAATGGAGGAAGTAAGATTGTTGAATCCTGGACTAACAAACATGGCAGCTCACGGATGTTTCACTTCCAAAGGATGATACAAGGTCTTCATGCTGTTTATTCTTTGCCTCCAGATTACACGCCAATAACCGAGTGTACATTAAAAGAGGAAAGGTGAGCATTAGCAAAAAGTAATATTTGTTTGCATCATGATCTTAACACAAACCAATTTACAACCAAACGGAGTTACGACAACAAGAGTCGCAAACAAGAAGTCACATAATGAGTTATCGCAGCAAAGGAATGCCATAATCCCAAACAAAGCATAAAACAGTTAAGGTTTACAAGGCTGCAAGATAATCTTTGCTTAAAACAAAATCCTAGCCTATTATGACTCCAAACTTACGGTTTCATGAAAATTCCAAATCTCATTTCTCTCCGCAACAGCCAAAGGGTTTCCACGTAGGACAAGAAGATGGTAACAGTACCTAGACCTCTTGTTTGGGATATTGTGAAGAGGAACAACTCTTTCTTGGTTAAGGAGTTCGGTAACAACACTCAGAGTGTTCAATTTAGCAAAGAGCCTAACAATCTCTACAACCTCAACTCCTTCAAGTACTCCGGTTTGGCCAACAAGAAAACTGTCACTATTCAGTCAGCTGGGAAAGATCAGCCTGTGTTATTGGCCACCACCAAGCCAAGGAAGCAGGAAAAGCCTTCTGCTTTTCTTCACAAGCCTGCAATGAAGAAGAACAAAAGTGAGCAAGGATATTAGTAGAAAACAAAATATTACTATAAGCATGACCCAAGAAAGTTCAAGGCCTCCTGATTGCTTTCCACTTGCAGCAAACCAAAGAAAATTATAGCAGAATATTATTACCTCAAGACAAAGCCACTGATTCAATCTCTTGCCATTGCTCCAAGTCGTTCCATAGCTACAAACATCAAAGAAAACAAGCAAATCAATTATTAAATATATCCATCCCCATCAACGAGATAATACAAATTTGCTTGCAGCAGCGGTCCGGGCTTACCATAACAAGGTTCCATGAGATAAGCTTTCACTCAGAATGTATGCAACTCAAACTACGCCCGAGCAGGACTTCACGCCATTTGTTCCATTTGTCCCTTTAAGTTTGTCACCTTGGTACATCACTTCTCATCAAGCCATGCTAACTTGTAATGACGGAACAATGCCAACATAATGCAGCAATCAACACCACCTGTTACAAAGTCAATGCTTTCAAGTCAAACACGATGTCCTCGAGACATTTCTCTTCATGCTCTGCCAAGGAAATTCGCCAATATAGCCTAAAGGCCATCATAGCCGTGACAATCTCCAAAGCTTCGCAGTTATCGTATTATGAACCGAGATTACCCCTGCGGTCCGAACCTTCACGAGCCACAAAGATTGAAACAAAGCCTACAAGGAACGTTACACAAAGAAAGATTAATATACGTAAATCTCAAAACAGTTTCGAAAGCTTTAGCGGGTGTAACATAGCAGTTCACAATATGATAAAAAGGTTGGATCAAAGTAGGGTATCATGGCAAACAAAAGGAGGAAACCTTGAAAAATAGTTTGAGAAAAATAGCACAGATTCATGTTTTTATCAACAGTAAAAAAAGAGAGAGCTCACAATAACAAGCAATGAAAAGAAGTTAGGAAGCAGTAAAAAAACTCACGGTTACACAAGCAGTAAAAAGCCAGAATGATTCATAGGGGGACCACAGAAGATTTTCACGATTTTGTAACAAACTCACACAAAAAGGCCAGCTCACGGATTCCTCACTCGACCCTCTATAAAAAGCTCTCAATCATTTGCCAAAAAGGAGGACACCAACACAGAAATGGACACAGCCACCACCTGGAAAAAAAACCCTAGCCATCAGAGAAAACATAAACGAAAAATACATCACTGAAATGCTGCAGAAATTCATCCTCATTAACCCTAATCACACAACGTTGACCATTAAAGTTTCGTATCAAATCTCAGAAAAGGAAACATAACAATACCTTAAAGCAAAGCTCGAAACGCTTCTCCATTTGAGGTAGCTCATCCTGACTATTGTTCGCTAGTATTTCAAATTTATTTTGTGCGATGTAAGCCTTTGGATGTATTGAATTAGGACTGGGTTCAATTGGGATTAGGGTTTGTTGTTTTTTCTTGTTTGATGTGTGTTTGTACCGATTCGATGAGGTACGATGAGGTTAACTTCTTCTCGGAAGGAATGATAACCGAGTACTGAGAATGTGTTGAGGAGAACACCAAGATCATCTTCTTCTTCTTTCTAGCGGATACTAGCGGGTTTGCTCGATTTCATCTTTATGTTGTGGATTTGGGGGAATAATGGTGACTATAATGAGGTTGGTGTCTTCGTTTTTTCTGACAAAAAAATTGATGAGTGGATGCAAGACTAAAAAAGGGCTCAATAATTAACTTCTGCATTTAAAGAGAGAGAATGCTCTTCATTGTGTTTTTATTTTTAGTTTTTATGAAATTAAATTAGACAGATGGCTTGTGATGTGATGTTCTTTTCCAAACCGAGGTGGCTAAGAGATAGGTGACGGTGGATTTTCTTTTTAATTGAAGCTTTATATTTAATGGTTTTAAAAAGGATTGTCTATTGATGTTGTAAACACCCCAAATTTTCCCTCACCCATTCACCATGGCTTGTGATCATGTCATATGCATAAAACTCAATCATAGCATCCCATACCACATTTTTTGATTCACTGCATAGATTCAAAGTCATCTGCATCTAGGATTTGTGATCTGAGCAATCCAAGAGTTTCTTGAGCCACTCCAAAGGCCATCAATCACTTCAAAGAGGTCAATGTATGTTCAAGTATCATATTATATCCTCTCAAAGTCAAGAATGTCAAAAATCACAAGAACTAAGAATGGTATGGAAGCAGAGCCAGGCTTGACTACACAGATGACCTAGAATTAGGGTTTTGGTTTCAGAGGCCATAACTCCAAATTTTTTGGTCATTCTTGTTTCTATTGGTCTCTATATGGTATAGGGAGTATGCATATCAATTTTCATGAAGAAATTCCATGGGGAAGTCATCTGATCAAGAGTTGACTTTTCAAGCAAGTCAGTGCAAAATCAGGGCATCTGAGGCCCCCAATGACCCAACCAAAGGGTGTTCTTCATCATTTTGATGGTATATGATCTTTATTTGATCATAAAAGGAGTTGGAAGTTCACAAAATTGAAGAATTTCAAGTCTTTTGCAAAGTTGACTTTTGGGGCAAGTTTGACTTTTAATGAAATTGTCATTTTAGGCAACTTTTTCAACCCTTACTTTTCGATTCAAAAAAGATTCAAATGGAAAAAAATTGGTCATGAAAGTTGTAGAATGGATCATTCACTTTTCAAAAAGTACAAGAACATGACCTAATTCATTTTGGATCAAAAGTTATGGCTTGTCAAAGTTGGCAAAAATCACTAAATTTTAAGTTATACACCAAAGAGGCAAAGTTGCAAATTCACTTCTCAAGGCCAATTAAGTCATCAAATGGATTTCTAAACTTCATCACATGATCATACAAGTCCTAAAAGTCAGATTGCATCCAAGGAATCACATGTTTTATGACTTATGGATCAAGATATTTCACAAAGAACCAAAGGCAAGGCAAGTTGCAAAACTCATCATAGCTCCTCATCCACTTGCTGGCTAGCTTGCTGATCAATCCTAGGCCTTTCCTCACATCATGCTGCGCAGCACACCCTCCTTGTACTTGGCTAGAAAGGAGCCCATGCCTTCTTACACCAACTTTGACATATTGGCAAAAGCACCCATACCAATCAATAAAGCACATGTCACTTCATCTGACCAATGGCAATTGTTTATACTAATCAAATGCAAGCCAAACATAACAAGAGGCAAGCCTGAAGCAACACACAACTCAGAATTCACATTTTCACCTCATCTTGCAAGAGCCTTCGAAACTCTCAGCACAAGCCACAAACACACAAACAAACTTCACAAACAATCTTAACACACTTCCCTGATCACAAAGCACCCATCACCATGGCCTGAAACCCACTGAATCAAAAACATGATCACCACACCACCTTGAACAGAACTTCTGCAAACTCTCAAACCAGCCAAAATAAACTTGCCCCAAGCCTTTCAGAAGCACAAGGGAAGTCATAGGAGTGGTTTTGCACAAGAGAGGAGATCATAAAGCTCCAAACTGAAGAGCTTCAAACTCAGGTAGCTTCATGAAATTTTTTTCCAGAACGTGTATTTTAAGTTTCTAAATGAATCTACATGCTTCCCTGATCATGAATATGTGCTCACTTTTGAAAATGGTTGAGAAACCAGGATGTATGCTTTGTCTGAAACTTTTGCCCAAAAAAATGTTTGATTCGATTCTCTCTGATTTTGAATAATAAATGTTGTTTGATTGAGGGGTTTGATTCGTTTTTGAGTGGGGATGAGTTCTGGGCAGTTGGATTTTGTTTTCATTGCGTGTAGAGAGAGTTAGAAGTTTGAGCTTGCCGGAGAAGACGACCGGAACAGTGTTCCGGTCGCCTGAAAGTCATTAGGGCATAATTAATTAGGGCTAATCATAATTAGCCAGGTTTGAATTTCCACCCTTGGATGTGGCGCCAAGTCTCTTCCCGCGCGTGTATGTTTGAATCTAGGCCTTTAGATGTGTTGACTTTTCTTTTTTCAGTTTTAATTCAATTTATTTTTCATATTAATTCATTTCTTTTCTCCATTTATTTAAAAATAGCAAAACAATTTCAAAAATTCTGAAAATTTTTATACACATTTTTATTAATTTTCAGAAACCAAAAACATTTTTATTTTTATTTTTTGCATTAAAAAATATTTTTAAATCATTTAAAACTTTATTTTTAATTAATTAATGAGAATTAATTAATTAAAAATACTTTTAGGTATTTAAAAATCACCAAAAAATTCATGAAATCTTCATAATCATTTAGAAACATTGTCCAACCCTCAAACCAAATTTCTTTTTTGATCTTGATGTCTTTTGAGAATTTTTCATGGAATTAAAATCATTTCAAGGCATTATTTTGATCCAAACTTCAAAAAAATCATTTCTGCCTAACCATTGAGAGTTGGACTTTGATTCTTTTTGCATTGCATTTTGTTTAGCATGTAGTTTGTGAGATTAAATTGGCATGATTTGATCTTTCATTTTCAATTTGTTTGGCATTTTTCTTGTTAAGGTACCCTAAAACCCTAGAAATCTTAGGAAATTCATAACCCTAATTAGGTTAAGAGTTGAGACCTCTCCTTTGGGCAGTGAGATAGTATAGGTTTAGGGTTCCTTTGAGTACATTTTCAATTTTTTATCTTGATGTTTGCTTCTGATTTTGGTTTTTGTTTGATGCATTGATCATAAACCCTAATTTGGGCTTCCTTTTGCATTCATCTTCCATTTGCTTGCATACCATGACTTGCCATGACATTTTGTGCATCCATTTGATTCATTGGACATCTTAAGACATATTAGAAATATGTTTGATCATTGCATCATGTATTTGCCATGTTGTATTTCATTTGCATCACATAACTTTTCATGTGTGTTCTTGGTTCTAAACTTCCTCCATTTGCATCCATTTGTTCATGTGATCATCCCCATGCCTTGTTTCATGTTTGCATCATCTCATAGCATCATTATCATCTCATATATGCTTCTGGTTTTGATTTGCATCATGCCATTTCATCTCATTTTGCATTGCATTGCATTCCTTTCACTAACTTTTCAGGTGGTAAGCAACTTTGAGAAGTGAATTTGCCTTCACTTCTCACAATTTCTTTTCATCTCTCTGATGCATCATTTCTGCATTTTGTCTTGTGTTTGAGATTGAGCTTGCTCATTCTTCTTCTTCTTACTTTCTTTCTTCAAGTGACTTGTCTTCTTAAATGAAGCAAGTTACTTTGCTTCTCCTGATCCTTTCATCTGCTTCCTGGTGGTTCCATTGAAGATTTTTCTTATTAACCTCACAAACCTTAGGAACAACCAAGCATGACAATGATTAGGGTTTTGATTAGTCTCCCTACTTAGTTTTACCTTTGTGTCTCTTTGAGTCTTCTTTTCTCACCTCATAATCAGGGACTAAACCCTAAAGGCTTTAAGGCTTTGTGATTAAGCTTATGCCTGCATCCTTCTATTAGGATGGAGTGTATAACTTTAATCCTAAGTGTTAAACCCTTAATGTGTTTAAATCCTTTAATCAATTCACTTAATAATCATCAAGACATCAAGCTTGTAACTTGGGCCTTGCATTAGGGTTCTAATTCTTCCTTAATTGGTTAAGAAGGACTAACCCTAGTGTTAATGGACAAGTCCCCCTCAAGTTGTCTTACAAACCCTAAAATTCACTTCATCATCTTACCATTAACTAAAATCCACTTAATAAAGGCTTTGTTTTGTCATGAGTTTAATCCCTAATCATGGATTAAGTTGAGGAGCTTTCCTCAGCTTAAACATTCTCATCTATTATCCTTCTATTAGGATGGTGTAATGAGTCTGTTTAATCCCTGATTATGGCTTAATCTCATTACTCAACACTAAACAAAAACAACAAAAACATCTAAATAATCACAAGTAGGTTAATGATCTTAATCCTACACCAAAGGTGTTTAAGTGTGAGAATCTGACTTCACACTTAAGGTATTCTCATTACCCCTAATCAGAGGGAAGATGTGATGAGTTTACTAACCCATTGGTTTAGGCATAAGCTCATTAACTTATGACAAATTTTCAAAAGCAATAAAAGACTGAAAACATAAAAAACAAACAATAATCGTCTCCTTCGGGATTCTTTTCTCATCTCATTCACTCAGAAACGAGAACTTGCTTCTTCCGTCTAATGCAAGACAGTTTGCATCTGTGCCAGACAGATCATACACTTGAGCATAGGCAAGTAAGCAGTTCACAAGTCAATTCACCTTTCAGTCTCTTTGGGTCGAACTACGGTGTTCTGACTTCCTCATTGCACGAGAGGATACGTAGGCATAACTTAACAGTTATCGAACAAAAGTCTCTGTATATTCCCCCTCTTTCTAGCATTATTTTCTTAGCCTCATTATCTATAGCACTTCATTCACTTCTTACACTGACACTTCATTTGCTCACTTCACATTCTTTTACACTGACACCTGTACATCCTTTTCCAGCCCTTTTATACACAAATTGCACTGACACTACCCCTTTAAAACACAAATCTTTTAAGCGTGGATCCCGTCAAGTACGGCGGACAATCTGGGTGCTAATACCTTCCCAGGTTGTAACCAACCCCCTTTCTCAGTCTCTCTGGTTCGCAACCGTCTTATCCATCTTTTCTAGGTCTATGCAGCATTACCTTTCCTCCGGGATAAAAATGCCTAGCTGGCGACTCTTTTCTTTTCCCGTGAGTTCACTCCTGTGTGTTCTCACATCCTCCTTTCGCCGACCGTTCGCGTCTGTACCCCATTTGACCCGGTGTCATTTGGTGGGAGCGACAGCTTGGCGACTCTGCTGGGGACCCTTATACTGCAACCAGGGCTTCTGGTTCTTTTTGTGGGTTCCTCCTAGCGCTTGATTGATTTGTGTTTACTGGGGTGTTATGTGCTATTTGTGTTTGTATATTTATTGCTTTATGTACAGTTGTTTTATGGCTTTCTTTATAGCTTTACATATATCATACGGTCATACTGTGCTGGCTGGATCTGTTTTGTTGCTTTGGTGGGTGGGTGTTCTATTGAGAGTTGAGGTCGTATACCTGGGACCTGAGTGACACCTAGGCTAGAGTGGTTCATGTTCTTTCCCATTCCATTTCGGTCTGGTGCGGGAATATGAAACACGGTTCAGATATGGGTTTCTTCTTGAGAACTCTGTGCTACGGATTTCCTGTAGTGCTAGGGCTATCTGGGAAGCCTGCTAAGTCTGGATGACCTTTATTATGACCTTCAGAAACTGAGGAGAATTAGAGGAGGATCTTTTATGGTTATTGTAAACACTGTACCTCCGGGTTGGAAGTGTTTACACTTCCCATAACTGATCCAAGTCTGAGGATCCTTGTTTTAGAACACCACCTGTGAGGGGGTTGGGCTGTTTACAGGTTTGCAGGAACCCTTGACCTCAGCATACCTTGTTACTTTGTTTTGATTAAGAGTACTCCATGTTGGAACAGTTCTTGTGATTTCTAACCCTGGACACGTGACTCTTTATTTGAGTCCCCCACCTTGGTTACTAGACTTATGAACCTCCATCTGGATTTCTTGAACATACCTGGACTTATATCAGAGCACTTGATCAGATCCAGCTCAGTCACAAACCCTTGCATATCATTTGGATACATCATCATTGCATCATTTTAACATTTGCTTATTTGTTTATTCAGGGTATCCATACTTTATTTTGGCTTGGTTTTGACCCCATCATCAGCATAGGCCTATCCTCATCAGTATCTTCTTCAGCTATCAGCTACCTGCTTCAGTCACCTGCACCAGCCTATCAGGGGCCCATTTTCAGTGTTATTCTCAGCAGCTGTCTCAGCTCTTCTTCAGCAACATGGCACCCAAGAAGAGTAATATCTCCTACCATTTCTTTGAGCCTGAGTTGGCTAACATCAGGAAGATCCAGACCCTGATTACTCCAGACCATATACCACTATTCAAAGAACACTACAGAGGCATACTTGATGTGGTTATGGATTTGGACCCTTCACAAAGGAGCCTGATTCATACTTGCCTGCAGTTCTATGACCCCCCTCTGAGGTGCTTTACCTTTCAGGATTTTCAGTTGGGGCCTTTATTAGAGGAGTATTCATCATTGGTTGGTGTACCTATCAGGGGTGGAGTCCCCTTCAACCCTGAGATGGCTTTTCCCGGTAATGAAGAGATAGCAAAGGCATTATATCTGGAACCAGTTCTGATTGGGCAGAACCTGACTACCAAGGTTGGAATCTCTGGTCTACATTTGGATTTCTTGACCTCTCCGGCTATTCTGAAGGCCTCCTTGGGAGAGTGGAAGGCAGTCTGTGCTTTATTGGCCCTTAGCATATATGGGGTCATTTTATTTGCAGATGAGCCTAAGTTTGTTAGCAAGAATGCAATCCATCTTTTTATCCTGAGGAACCCAGTGCCCACCTTACTGGGAGACTTCTACTACTCTGTCCACTAAAGGAATGAAAAGCAAAGAGGAAGATTGGTGAGGTGCTGTGCTCCCCTGTTCCATACCTGGTTGCTCAGACACTTGCCCAAGACTGATGCATTTTTGAATCCTCATCAGCAGAGGAACTGGGCTAGAAGACTCACTGCTTTAACTGCAGCTGATATCAGGTGGTGCACTCAAAGCACAAAAGGCAGGGACATCATTACCAGTTGTGGGCAGTTTCCCAATGTACCCCTGATAGGAGTAAAGGGTTGCATCAACTACAACCCTCGGCTATTCAAAAGACAACTGGGCTATGCATTGGTCCACACTCCTAAGGCACAAGACTTGGGTGAGACTCTTTACTGTGAGAATAAGCCTAATCTGGACATTGTCAGGCAAGCATCCTGGGCTTGGGACAATGTCCAGACTAAAGGAGTAACCATTCTTGGGAAATGCAATAATGTGGCCTCAGCACAGTACTATGAGTGGTCCCATGCCAGGGCTCAAATTTCTGGAATGCCTTTCACCGTTGAAGATACACCGGGACCCTCCACAGCACCACCTCCTGCCACTGTCAGCTTAGAGGAGTTTGAGAATTTGAAAGAAAGAAATGAGAAGTTGACTCAGGCTCTGCAGAAGACCCTCTGGGAGAGGAGTGATGGTCGGCTGGAGATTGAAAGGTTGGAAAAGCTTAAGGTGGAGCATCTTGCCAGGATTGAAAAGTCAGAGGATTACATCAAGAAGTCGAGGGCTGGAGAGCAGATCTTGAAGAATGCCTGCAAGGAGGCTCAGTTCCAGAAGGCCAGGACTGATTTGTATCTAAAAGAGAGTCAAGCCAGGTGGGTCAGGATCACCGAAGCTCGTACTCTGGAAGATAAGAGGACTCAGAACAAGATTGAGCAGTTGGAGGCTAGTGCAAAGGAGCAGCAGGAAGCCCTGATAGCAGCCCAGAGAGAGATCTCAGAGTTAAAGATTAGAGCTGGTGTGAAGAGGTCAAAGGACCAGAGTCAACACAAGAAGCTAACTGCAGCTGTTACTACCAGGAATCTCCTTATCAGGAATCTCAAAGAGCGTCCAGCTGATCCTGTGACTGAAGCACTTCTCAAGGAAGTTCAGGAGGATGAGTTTGGTCTTGGAGTCTGACTTTTTCTTGTTGTTGCTTTCATTTCATGTACTTTTACCTTTTATGTTGTATTTTTGACCCCTCAGAGGGCATGATTTGTAAGAAACAAACTATGTATCATTTACTTTTTGTAATATATGTATCAGATTATTCGATCAGAGTTTCTTTCAAGCAACATCACAAGCATCTTCCTCAAAGGTCTGGAAAGGTCAAAACCAAGTGCCAAGCCGGATACCTTGGAAACAAATAAGCATACTGCATTGCATGCTAACCTTTGTTTGTTTTGTAGGTTTGTTTTTTGTTACTAACTCTGTTGTGATCTCAGGAACTATTGCTCGACGTCGGGTGTTCCCACTCAACCGTCCACACAGATATCCAACCCACAACAACCTTCCGGGTATACAGATGGACCAGGTACAACAGGACCTTACAGAGGTCAGGAACCAAATGGCCAACGAGAGGTTGGAAATGAGGAATCAGATGACACAATTTATGGAGGTGATGAATGGTTTAGCACTGAGCCAAGAGAGATTGAGGGCTTTAGTAGAGAGGCAGACTCAGGAAGATCCCCATCTAGGTACTGGTGGGACAAGCAACAACGAGAGGGTTCAGCCTCATATCAACCCACCTGTATTTGGACCCCACCTTCATCCGGAAATCAACATCCCTGCTAATGTACAAGGGAATGCTACCACAGGCAGAGTTCTGCAAGAAGACCCCCAAGAAGATCAGTTCACAGTGATGGGAGCCGGGGATGAGGCCTATGACAGAAGGCTGGATGAAATTGCTGAAAAATTAAGGTCCTTGGAGTCTCAAAGTTCCTTGGGTTTTGATGTTATGGACATGGGCTTAGTGGATGGGGTCAGGATTCCCCACAAATTTAAACCACCGTGCTTTGAGAAGTACAACGGGACTTCCTGCCCACGGACCCACTTGCAATCCTTTCTGGGGAGGCTGAAGGCATACACCATGGACGAAAAGCTGTGGATGTTTTATTTCGAAGACAGTTTAACTGGAGCATCAAGGGAATGGTACTCCCATTTGACTAGAGCAACCATCAGATGCTGGAAGGACTTGGCTGAGGCCTTCATTAGACAATACCAGTATAATTTGGATATGGCACCCAACAGGACCCTCCTGATGGGGATGTCACAGTCATCTAGGGAAAGCTTCCGGGAGTACGCCCAGAGGTGGAGACAGCTAGCTGCTGCTGTCCAGCCACCCATGTCAAAGAGGGAGATGGCTGATATGTTTATGAACACCCTCCAAGGGACATACATTGATAGGCTAGCTGCCTTTTCTTCTACCAGCTTTGCGGATGTCGTTATAGCTGGAGAAAGAATTGAGAGCCTATTAAAGATGGGAAAAATTTCTGACAACGGTACCAGCTCATCCAGCAACACAAGGAAACCTTTTGTGGGCCCAAGAAGAACTGGTGAGACCAATGCTATCCATACCAGCAGGGGCAGACCCCAATATGTTCATAGGTCTGTGGCAGCAGTCACCATTCCCGCTCCAGTTCATCCACAACCAGCTTATCAACCACAGCAACAAAATTATCAGCAACACACTCAGTATCCTCCTCAGAGAAACTACAACAACACCAACAACAACAATCAGCAAAGACCATTTCAACAGAGACCGTCTCAGGCCAATAGGGTGATCGATCCGATCCATATGCCTTATGCCACATTATTGCCACAACTCCTAAAACTCAACCTGGTTGAGCTAAGGACGTTGGCACCTCCGGATCCTGCCAGTTTACCCAGAAATTATGATGCCAGCGCCATATGTGCTTTTCATTCGAATGCACCTGGCCATAGTACAGAGAAGTGCAGAGCTTTGCACATGAAGGTACAGGACTTGGTAGATTCTAAGGCTCTAAACTTTGCACCACCACCGAATGTTAACAAGAACCCTATGCCAAACCATGGTGGCCCCATAATCAATGCTATTGAAGAAGACAAGCCGTCTTACTTGATAACCAGTGTGGGTCAGATTCGGACACCCTTGGTAGAGATCAAAGCTCAACTCCTTGAATGTCAAATGTTCCCTGGATGCGAGCTAGGGTGTGCTTATTGCAACATTTCAGTGAATGGATGTGATAACTTGAGAGATGGCATAGATGGTCTCATCCAGAGTGGCCTGCTTCAAATCACAACATCAATACCTACCAATCCAGCAATCTCCTTAACAACAATGCCCGAGTCTTCTACAACTGCAACAACCATTGTTCCAAATAACTCTTCAATCTCTTCAACGAATGTTTCATCTGTTGCTTCAACGGACCAAATATCAGCAAACATCCCTTCTACAACTTCAGAACCCCTTCATTCAGAATCTCCTACAACAACAACACCCATCCAGTCAACAATGTCTCCTACAACATCAACAGCAAACAATGAAGATGTCTCAACTGTTACAATTTATTATGATCCTGAAAATGATTCTGCCTACAACTCACAAAACGCCACTCCTATCAGAGCACCAGTCACAATATACTATGATCCACATACTATCATGGTCCCTTCTGCAGCTGCTATCAGTCCAGTCACTATCACAGTGCCTAGGCCAGTACCTTATGAAAGCAGTAATGCCATCCCTTGGCATTACGGCTCTGATCTATACTGCGAAGGACATAAAATCACTCTCGAATCATCAACTTCTTCACCACAAATAGACAATGTGGGAGGAGGCGGAGGCTTCACTCGAAGCGGACGTCTCTTTGCCCCGCAAAATCAAAGACCCCCTGCTGAAGCAGAAGCTGTCGCCAAGGCAAAAGGGAAGAGTATGGCGCAAGAAGAGCAAATTGTTAAGGAAGCTTTGAAAACACCTTTTGATCTAGAAGTTGATGAATTCATGAGAATCATCAAGAAAAGTGATTACAAGATAGTGGACCAGCTTCACCAGACGCCTTCTAAGATCTCCATTCTATCATTGTTAATGTGCTCTGAGGCTCACCGGAACGCACTACTAAAAGTATTGCACGCAGCTTATGTGCCGGAAGAGATCACAGTCAATCAGTTGGAAGCTGTGGTTGGAAATGTTAATGCTAGTAAAGGACTAGGATTTACCAACACTGATTTGACTACGGAAGACCGTAATCACAATAAGGCTTTGCACATTACCATGGAGTGTAAGGGTGCAGTTCTTTCCCATGTACTGGTAGACACAGGGTCATCCCTCAATGTCTTACCTAAAAAAGCCCTTGTGAATCTGGAGTATGAAGGATTGGAATTACGTCCCAGCAACTTAGTAGTGAGAGCCTTTGACGGTTCTAAGAGATCAGTTCTGGGGGAAATTGAGTTGCCGATAACGATTGGCCCACAAACTTTCAAAACGACCTTCTACGTGATGGACATTCAGCCTGCCTAGAGCTGTTTGTTGGGTAGACCTTGGATTCATGCCGCTGGCGCAGTTACGTCTACCCTTCACCAAAAGTTAAAATTCGAGTGGGAGGGCCAAGTCGTTACTATTTGTGGAGAGGAAGATATCTTTGTCAGCCATCTGGCTACATAAAAATACATTGAGATGGATGGGGAGATCCACGAAACGATGAGTCAAGGGTTTGAGGCCTTGAACATAAATGAAACATCTGCTGTACCTGGAACCTCAATGACATCATATCAACAAGCCCGGAAGGTTGTTAAAGAAGGGACTGCCCAAGGTTGGGGCAAGTTGCTGCCCGTAGAGAAGAAGGAGGATAGATTTGGGTTGGGTTACAAACCAACTCAACAAGATCAAGCGGAGGCTGCTAAGAAGCCCAACTTTGTTAGTGGGGGAATGCTCACCCCTGATGCTGTCAACAATTTGGAAGACGAGGACGAAAGCGACCGCAACCTGGAGAGTTGGATGCGTCCAAAGATCCCGGGTAGCAGTATCTCAAACTGGTCTTCCCAGGAAATTATAAGAGTTACTCCTGCAGAGTAATTATTATTTCCTGTATATTTTAAGCATGCATCAAGTCTTGCATCTTGCCCAAGATGACAAGACTCATTTTGTAATCGGTCCAGCTGTAATTTTTGTGCAACAAGATTAATCAATGAAATATCAGACATCTTTTGCAAATGAGTCTCTTTTCCTTTTCCGCTCACTGTTTTTCCATTTTTCTTTTTGTACAAAAAATAAATGGCAATGTTTTCAAAATGACAACTTTATTTCACTTTTCTAAACAAGATTAAAATCAATCACTAAAATGAACAAACTGAACCCTTGCAGAGAGTGCCTTCCAGACTGCACCGACAACAGCACGGCTATGACTTCGTATGACTTTGACAATCCAATCAATCAAGATGATGAAGGGGTTGAAGAAGATTATGAGCTTCCTGAAGAGCTAGCCAGATTGTTGAGACAAGAGGAAAGGGTTATCACTCCTCATCAGGAGGAGGTAGAAACGATCAATCTTGGTACAGATAAAGATGTGAAGGAAGTTAAAATCGGGGCCTGCTTACAAGACTCAGTGAAGAGACAACTGATTGACTTGCTTCAAGAATATGTGGATGTGTTTGCTTGGTCTTATCAAGATATGCCAGGGTTGGACACCGACATTGTTGTGCACAAGTTGCCTTTGAAAGAAGATTGCCCGCCGGTCAAACAAAAATTGCGCCGCACTCGCCCAGACATGGCAATGAAAATCAAAGAAGAGGTGCAAAAGCAGTGGGACGCCGGGTTCCTTGCTGTAACTAGCTATCCACCGTGGGTTGCTAATATTGTGCCTGTGCCTAAGAAAGACGGCAAAATAAGGATGTGTGTTGACTACCGAGATCTGAACAGAGCCAGTCCGAAAGATGATTTCCCATTACCTCACATTGATGTATTGGTGGATAATACAACTCAGTTCTCGGTATTCTCCTTCATGGACGGATTTTCAGGATACAATCAGATCAAGATGTCACCTGAAGACATGGAGAAGACAACCTTCGTCACACCTTGGGGCACGTTCTGTTACAAGGTGATGCCATTCGGACTGAAGAATGCTGGTGCAACGTATCAACGGGCTATGGTAACATTATTCCACGATATGATCCATAAAGAAATCGAATGTTATGTGGATGATATGATTGCCAAGTCCCTCACTGAAGAAGACCACTTGGTAAATCTACTGAAGCTATTCAAGCGTCTGAGGAAGTACCAACTGAAGTTGAACCCCAACAAGTGCACATTCGGGGTGCGATCTGGTAAGCTGCTGGGTTTTATTGTGAGCGAGAAAGGGATTGAAGTTGACCCTGATAAAGTCAAAGCCATCCAAGAAATGCCTGCACCGAAGTCTGAAAAAGAAGTTCGAGGGTTCTTAGGACGATTGAACTACATTTCACGGTTCATATCTCACCTTACCGCAACTTGCGAACCCTTGTTCAAATTACTAAGAAAAGAATAGACGGTCAGGTGGAACGAAGACTGCCATAAGGCTTTTGACAAGATCAAAGAATACTTGCAAGAACCACCAATCCTTATGCCTCCAGTTGAAGGAAGACCTCTGATAATGTACTTGACAGTATTAGAAGAGTCGATGGGGTGTGTGTTGGGCCAGCATGACGAGTCTGGTCGAAAAGAGTATGCAATATACTACCTAAGCAAAAAGTTTACCGACTGTGAACAACGTTATTCACTGCTCGAGAAAACTTGCTGTGATTTAGCGTGGGCTGCTCGCCGACTGAGACAGTATATGTTGACCCACACTACTTTGTTGATCTCAAAGATGGATCCGGTCAAATACATATTTGAGAAGCCAGCGCTTACCGGACGGGTTGCAAGATGGCAAATGATCCTCACAGAATATGACATCCAATACACATCTCAGAAAGCCATCAAGGGCAGTGTATTGTCTGAATATCTTGCTGAGCAACCCATTGATGATTACCAACCTATGAGATTTGACTTCCCTGATGAAGACATCATGTTCATAAAAGCAAAAGATCATGAAGAGCCTGTTCATACTAAAGGGCCCAACCCGGAAGAAGAATGGACTATGATGTTTGATGGGGCTGTTAATATGAATGGTCGTGGTGTTGGTGCAGTACTCATTACACCTAAAGGAGTTCACATGCCTTTCTCGGCAAAACTCACATTCAACTGCACTAACAACGAAGCTGAATACGAAGCTTGCATTATGGGTCTTGAGGAAGCCATTGACCTCAGGATCAAGACATTGACTGTATTCGGAGATTCAGCTCTGGTAATCAATCAAACCAACGGCAAATGGTATACACACCAAGATCATCTGATACCTTACAGGGATTATACAAGGAGGTTATTGACTTTCTTTACAACAGTCAAGCTTGAGTATATCCCTCGGGACGAGAATCAGTTCGCAGATGCTCTGGCTACCATTTCATCCATGATCAAAGTTAAAGCTGCCAACTTTGTACCTCAAATTTCAGTGTCCAGACTTGACAGACCAGCATATGTGTTCGCAGCAGATGTTGTCAAGGATGATAAGCCTTGGTTCCATGACATTAAGTGCTTCTTGGAGGATCAAACATACCCACCTGGGGCATCTTCCAATGATAAGAAGACTTTAAGAAGGCTTGTTGGTAGTTTCTTCCTGAATACTGACGGTTCCCTGTACAAGAGAAACTTTGATATGGTACTCCTCAGATGTGTCGATAGGACATAAGCAGATTTGCTAATGCATGAAGTGCACGAAGGATCCTTTGGTACCCATGCTGGAGGACATGCAATGGCCAAGAAATTGCTAAGATCAGGTTACTACTGGATCACAATGGATGCCGACTGTTGTGCCTACGCCAGAAAATGCCACAAATGTCAGATTTATGCGGATAAGGTGCATGTGCCTCCCAATCCTTTGAATGTGATGTCTTCACCCTGGCCCTTTGCCATGTGGTGCATCGATATGATTGGCAAGATCGAACCGACTGCTTCAAACGGCCACAGATTCATCCTGGTCTCCATTGACTATTTCACCAAGTGGGTCGAAGCAGCTTCCTACGCAAATGTTACCAGGCAAGTGGTAGCCAGATTTCTGAAGAGGGATATCATCTGTCGATACGGAGTTCCCGAGCGGATCATTACTGATAATGGTTCCAACTTAAACAACAAAATGATGGCAGAGCTGTGCCGGGACTTCAAGATCCAACACCACAATTCTTCTCCTTACAGGCCAAAGATGAATGGCGTTGTTGAGGCAGCTAATAAGAATATCAAGAAGATTGTGCAGAAGATGGTAGTCACCTACAAAGACTGGCATGAAATGCTACCGTTTGCTTTGCATGGGTACCGCACGTCAATCAGAACATCCACTGGGGCAACACCATATCAGCTTGTGTATGGTATGGAGGCAGTCCTACCTGTTGAAGTTGAATTACCCTCCCTACGGGTATTGATGGATGTTAAGCTGAACGAAGCAGAATGGGTCCGATCCCGATACGAGCAACTGAGTCTGATTGAAGAGAAAAGATTGGCTGCAATTTGTCATGGGCAGTTGTATCAGAAAAGAATGAAGAGAGCCTTCGATCAAAAAGTTAGGCACCGAGAGTACCAAGTAGGGGATCTTGTGCTGAAAAGAATCCTCCCTCCTCATACAGACCACAGGGGCAAGTGGACTCCGATCTATGAAGGGCCATTCGTAGTAAAGAATGTTTTCTCAGGTGGAGCACTGATGCTCAGCACTATGGATGGTGAAGACTTCCCGTCCCCTGTGAATTCAGATGCAGTTAAAAAATACTTCGCATAAAAATGACCCGCTGGACACAAAAACAGAATGTAAGTCCAGGCAAAAATAGGGCATCCCGGCGAGTCAAAAACAGAATAAAGGACTCAGGCAAAAGTAAGGGAAAATAAACAAAAAATGTACACCCGCTGAGTTGAAAAGCTGCATTGGACAACTCAGGCAAAAATGGGTATCCCGATGGATTGAAAACCCGGAAGGGCGATCCAGGCAAAATAAGGGAATAAGCGAACAACTGCATTCTGAATTCGTTTGTATCACCTACAACTTGGTAAGCTTCGAAAGGATCAATCTTCTTTCAGAATCAACCTTCTTCAGAAAGCAAGGTGAGAAGAACGTCAAATGTCATACGAGTCATAGCAGGAGGGAAGCTCCTTGAAGCGTCGACAACATTGCCAATATTTTATTTCCCAATTTGTAGCAATCTCCTCATTTCAGGGGATATGTTTCTTTGACTGTATCTCGCCAATTCAGGGCACATGAATTAATAAAAATCAGATTTTCAGTCATGTTTCGTCTTGTACATTTTTTTATTTGCAAAAATGTCTGATGTCTTAAGAAAAACTGATTTCCTGAATACAGATGCTTATCTTCAAAAAAATAATGATAATGACAAAAGTCACATGCTTGCAGGAAATATACTCACTCTCAGAAGTGTCTAAACTCCTATGACGGAATCCGGTAAGGGATACCTCGGGATTACTTGTGCATTTCCCTATCTTTGCAGGATTGCAGGTATCCAAAACGCAACTTGGGGCATGAAAGCTTCACCCCAGCAAGCTGACAAATCAACACTCAGTCTTAGCACTCAAAGTGTTTTCTCCCCAGCTGAGTTTCCACTTGCTATTTCTCCCCAGCTGAGGTGCCAACCATTCTTCCTCCTCAGCTAAGTACAAAAGTCAGGGAACCATCTCCCCACAGAGCTTCGGCCTCTAATCCAGAAGAGCAGCGCATGAAGGGATCACAACAGAGTGAAGAAAGCTTCGACAAATCCCAATTGGGTCCCTCATTATCAAGATGGGTCTACCAGTGACCTATCCCCCCCAAGCAGTACATCTCATCAGATCTACCAGTGATCTCATCCCCAACTGGGATGTCCATTTCAAACTGATCGACCAGAGATCTTCACGGCAACGGGATCCGAATCCCGGTTTGGTATCTTTGCATAATCATAGCATTCGCATCATATTCACCCATAAAGCGTAGCATTCCGTCTAATACGGAGCATTACGGCAAAAATCAAACATGTAGCATAATCATAAGCCATGTTCTGAATCAACACTTGTGAATAATAATAATCCATCAATATACAGAAAGCTCCCCAGATTCCCCAGCAAACACAGTTGCCTTACACTCCCAAACACCAGTATATACTCCCTGTGGCATTCGCCCGTGTCATATCCCCAGTAAAAGACCAAAGCGTCCCTTTTACACTCACAAATACTCATATATACAATTCCTTGACATCCGCCCATGTCATTTTCCCCAGCACAACAACATAAACACTTTGTGTATCAGATACTTGTTTATACTATACTTTTCTTCTTTTGACACTCGTCCGTGTCACTCTCCCCAACAGTTAAACACTTAAATACACACCACTCATACTTAATCTACTCATACAGATACTCGTCCGTATCTTGTATATATCACTTATATCCCCGCAGATTCAACACTAGTCCTTGTTCTTTGTTAACCAGTTGGTACTCGTCCGTACCATCATCTCAGAGCATGCGTCAAGCGTTTGTTTCTACCTGATACTCGTCCGTATCATAGTCTTAAGGATGCTCGTCCGCATCTTTAATCCATACACTGTGTCAAACACTTTTGTCTTCTTGAATATGGATACTCGCCTGTGTCTACTATTCCCCAGAAGGGTCCCCTCAGATTCAACACTCATCCGTGTTCTCTGTTAACCAGTTGATACTCGTCCGTATCATCATCTTTGAACACGTGTCAGTTTTTGTTTCTACCCGATACTCGTCCGCATCATAGTCTTAAGGATGCTCGTCCGCATCTTTAGTCTATACACAAACATCTAAACACTTATACCTTTTGTTTCTTGGATGTAAACACTCGTCCGTGTTTACTATTCCCCAGTAAATCGCCAGCAAAGCAATTTCTTTTTATCTGACATTCGTCCTGTGTCATGATAAACCTTGAGAGTAGCCGTCCCCTGCTAGGTGGTCGTCTTCCACCTCTTGATGATCGTCCTTCATCATGTTCATCCGATGGCCGTCCCCATCGTTGATTTTCTATCCGGCATTCGTCCTATGTCGTGATATTTAGCAGCCGTCCCCTGCTAAGTGGTCGTCCTCCACCTTTTGATGATCGTCCTTCATCATTTTATCCAATGGCCGTCCCCATTGTTGATTTTGGTTATCTGGCATTCGTCCTATGTCATGACAAACCTTGAGAGCAGCCGTCCCCTGCTAGGTGGTCGTCCTCCACCTCTTGATGATCGTCCTTCATCATGCTCGTCCGATGGCCGTCCCCATCGTTGATTTTCTATCCGGAATTCGTCCTATGTCGTGATATTTAGCAGCCGTCCCCTGCTAGGTGGTCGTCCTCCACCTTTTGATGATCGTCCTTCATCATTTTATCCAATGGCCGTCCCCATTGTTGATTTTGGTTATCTGGCATTCGTCCTATGTCATGACAAACCTTGAGAGCAGCCGTCCCCTGCTAGGTGGTCGTCCTCCACCTCTTGATGATCGTCCTTCATCATGCTCGTCCGATGGCCGTCCCCATCGTTGACCTTTTATCCGGCATTCGTCCTGTGTCGCGATATTTTCGGCAGCCATACCCTGCCAGGTGGTCGTCCTCCACCTTAGATGATCGTCCCTCATCTTATCCCCAACAGAACAGCCGTCCCCTGCTAGGTGATCGTCCTTCACCTTTGATGACCGTACCTCATCACCTGTGTATTTCATTTATTCTTTAACCCGATGGCCGTCCCCGTCGTGGCCCCTTTTCCTTTTCCTGATGATCGTCCTTCGTCAGTTTAGCCCGATGGCCGTCCCCATCGTTGGTTACTTTGCTTTATGAACTTGATGGCCGTCCCCGTCATGTTTCATTAATCCCCAGAGAACTTTACATCTTTATCTTGATGGCCGTCCCCATCATAATTCTTTTATCCCCAGCATGTCGGCAGTCCCCGTCATTGCATTATTTTCCGCACTTTTCCCAGCATGTCGGCCGTCCCCGTCATTGCTCTTTACCCAGCAGTCATCCTTTGCTCGACGGTCGTCCTCCGTCGCCCACACTTTACAATATACTTTACTTTCTTTTACAATCTATATCCCTTTTCCTCTTCATTCTGTGAGTGCAAATTTTGGACTGTCTTTGGTATTCAACCACAAGTTATCTTGTTTGCCTATTAAGCCGTTGCTTACAACCTGCACAGCTAACTCGTGTTTGAATAGGGGCAGCTGTAAACACCCCAAATTTTCCCTCACAAATTCACCATGGCTTGTGATCATGTCATATGCATAAAACTCAATCATAGCATCCCATACCACATTTTTTTATTCACTGCATAGATTCAAAGTCATCTGCATCTAGGATTTGTGATCTGAGCAATCCAAGAGTTTCTTGAGCCACTCCAAAGGCCATCAATCACTTCAAAGAGGTCCATGTATGTTCAAGTATCATATTATATCCTCTCAAAGTCAAGAATGTCAAAAATCACAAACCTTGAGAGCAGCCGTCCCCTGCTAAGTGGTCGTCCTCCACCTCTTGATGATCGTCCTTCATCATGCTCGTCCGATGGCCGTCCCCATCGTTGACCTTTTATCCGGCATTCGTCCTGTGTCGCGATATTTTCGGCAGCCGTACCCTGCCAGGTGGTCGTCCTCCACCTTAGATGACCGTCCCTCATCTTATCCCCAACAGAGCAGCCGTCCCCTCCTAGGTGATCGTCCTTCACCTTTGATGACCGTACCTCATCACCTGTGTATTTCATTTATTCTTTAACCCGATGGCCGTCCCCGTCGTGGCCCCTTTTCCTTTTCCTGATGATCGTCCTTCGTCAGTTTAGCCCGATGGCCGTCCCCATCGTTGGTTACTTTGCTTTATGAACTTGATGGCCGTCCCCGTCATGTTTCATTAATCCCCAGAGAACTTTACATCTTTATCTTGATGGCCGTCCCCATCATAATTCTTTTATCCCCAGCATGTCGGCAGTCCCCGTCATTGCTTTATTTTCCGCACTTTTCCCAGCATGTCGGCCGTCCCCGTCATTGCTCTTTACCCAGCAGTCATCCTTTGCTCGACGGTCGTCCTCCGTCGCCCACACTTTACAATATACTTTACTTTCTTTTACAATCTATATCCCTTTTCCTCTTCATTCTGTGAGTGCAAATTTTGGACTGTCTTTGGTATTCAACCACAAGTTATCTTGTTTGCCTATTAAGCCGCTGCTTACAACCTGCACAGCTAACTCATGTTTGAATAGGGGCAGCTGTAAACACCCCAAATTTTCCCTCACCCATTCACCATGGCTTGTGATCATGTCATATGCATAAAACTCAATCATAGCATCCCATACCACATTTTTTGATTCACTGCATAGATTCAAAGTCATCTGCATCTAGGATTTGTGATCTGAGCAATCCAAGAGTTTCTTGAGCCACTCCAAAGGCCATCAATCACTTCAAAGAGGTCCATGTATGTTCAAGTATCATATTATATCCTCTCAAAGTCAAGAATGTCAAAAATCACAAACCTTGAGAGCAGCCGTCCCCTGCTAGGTGGTCGTCCTCCACCTCTTGATGATCGTCCTTCATCATGCTCGTCCGATGGCCGTCCCCATCGTTGACCTTTTATCCGGCATTCGTCCTGTGTCGCGATATTTTCGGCAGCCGTACCCTGCCAGGTGGTCGTCCTCCACCTTAGATGACCGTCCCTCATCTTATCCCCAACAAAGCAGCCGTCCCCTGCTAGGTGATCGTCCTTCACCTTTGATGACCGTACCTCATCACCTGTGTATTTCATTTATTCTTTAACCCGATGGCCGTCCCCGTCGTGGCCCCTTTTCCTTTTCCTGATGATCGTCCTTCGTCAGTTTAGCCTGATGGCCGTCCCCATCGTTGGTTACTTTGCTTTATGAACTTGATGGCCGTCCCCGTCATGTTTCATTAATCCCCAGAGAACTTTACATCTTTATCTTGATGGCCGTCCCCATCATAATTCTTTTATCCCCAGCATGTCGGCAGTCCCCGTCATTGCTTTATTTTCCGCACTTTTCCCAGCATGTCGGCCGTCCCCGTCATTGCTCTTTACCCAGCAGTCATCCTTTGCTCGACGGTCGTCCTCCGTCGCCCACACTTTACAATATACTTTACTTTCTTTTACAATCTATATCCCTTTTCCTCTTCATTCTGTGAGTGCAAATTTTGGACTGTCTTTGGTATTCAACCACAAGTTATCTTGTTTGCCTATTAAGCCGTTGCTTACAACCTGCACAGCTAACTCGTGTTTGAATAGGGGCAGCTGTAAACACCCCAAATTTTCCCTCACAAATTCACCATGGCTTGTGATCATGTCATATGCATAAAACTCAATCATAGCATCCCATACCACATTTTTTTATTCACTACATAGATTCAAAGTCATCTGCATCTAGGATTTGTGATCTGAGCAATCCAAGAGTTTCTTGAGCCACTCCAAAGGCCATCAATCACTTCAAAGAGGTCCATGTATGTTCAAGTATCATATTATATCCTCTCAAAGTCAAGAATGTCAAAAATCACAAACCTTGAGAGCAGCCGTCCCCTGCTAAGTGGTCGTCCTCCACCTCTTGATGATCGTCCTTCATCATGCTCGTCCGATGGCCGTCCCCATCGTTGACCTTTTATCCGGCATTCGTCCTGTGTCGCGATATTTTCGGCAGCCGTACCCTGCCAGGTGGTCGTCCTCCACCTTAGATGACCGTCCCTCATCTTATCCCCAACAGAGCAGCCGTCCCCTCCTAGGTGATCGTCCTTCACCTTTGATGACCGTACCTCATCACCTGTGTATTTCATTTATTCTTTAACCCGATGGCCGTCCCCGTCGTGGCCCCTTTTCCTTTTCCTGATGATCGTCCTTCGTCAGTTTAGCCCGATGGCCGTCCCCATCGTTGGTTACTTTGCTTTATGAACTTGATGGCCGTCCCCGTCATGTTTCATTAATCCCCAGAGAACTTTACATCTTTATCTTGATGGCCGTCCCCATCATAATTCTTTTATCCCCAGCATGTCGGCAGTCCCCGTCATTGCTTTATTTTCCGCACTTTTCCCAGCATGTCGGCCGTCCCCGTCATTGCTCTTTACCCAGCAGTCATCCTTTGCTCGACGGTCGTCCTCCGTCGCCCACACTTTACAATATACTTTACTTTCTTTTACAATCTATATCCCTTTTCCTCTTCATTCTGTGAGTGCAAATTTTGGACTGTCTTTGGTATTCAACCACAAGTTATCTTGTTTGCCTATTAAGCCGCTGCTTACAACCTGCACAGCTAACTCATGTTTGAATAGGGGCAGCTGTAAACACCCCAAATTTTCCCTCACCCATTCACCATGGCTTGTGATCATGTCATATGCATAAAACTCAATCATAGCATCCCATACCACATTTTTTGATTCACTGCATAGATTCAAAGTCATCTGCATCTAGGATTTGTGATCTGAGCAATCCAAGAGTTTCTTGAGCCACTCCAAAGGCCATCAATCACTTCAAAGAGGTCCATGTATGTTCAAGTATCATATTATATCCTCTCAAAGTCAAGAATATCAAAAATCACAAACCTTGAGAGCAGCCGTCCCCTGCTAGGTGGTCGTCCTCCACCTCTTGATGATCGTCCTTCATCATGCTCGTCCGATGGCCGTCCCCATCGTTGACCTTTTATCCGGCATTCGTCCTGTGTCGCGATATTTTCGGCAGCCGTACCCTGCCAGGTGGTCGTCCTCCACCTTAGATGACCGTCCCTCATCTTATCCCCAACAAAGCAGCCGTCCCCTGCTAGGTGATCGTCCTTCACCTTTGATGACCGTACCTCATCACCTGTGTATTTCATTTATTCTTTAACCCGATGGCCGT
The DNA here is from genome assembly GCA_963966055.1 of Lathyrus aphaca. NCBI lineage: Eukaryota > Viridiplantae > Streptophyta > Magnoliopsida > Fabales > Fabaceae > Lathyrus > Lathyrus aphaca. The sequence goes on along the minus strand of OZ014520.1, from coordinate 226,494,463 downwards.
CCCCGTCGTGGCCCCTTTTCCTTTTCCTGATGATCGTCCTTCGTCAGTTTAGCCTGATGGCCGTCCCCATCGTTGGTTACTTTGCTTTATGAACTTGATGGCCGTCCCCGTCATGTTTCATTAATCCCCAGAGAACTTTACATCTTTATCTTGATGGCCGTCCCCATCATAATTCTTTTATCCCCAGCATGTCGGCAGTCCCCGTCATTGCTTTATTTTCCGCACTTTTCCCAGCATGTCGGCCGTCCCCGTCATTGCTCTTTACCCAGCAGTCATCCTTTGCTCGACGGTCGTCCTCCGTCGCCCACACTTTACAATATACTTTACTTTCTTTTACAATCTATATCCCTTTTCCTCTTCATTCTGTGAGTGCAAATTTTGGACTGTCTTTGGTATTCAACCACAAGTTATCTTGTTTGCCTATTAAGCCGTTGCTTACAACCTGCACAGCTAACTCGTGTTTGAATAGGGGCAGCTGTAAACACCCCAAATTTTCCCTCACAAATTCACCATGGCTTGTGATCATGTCATATGCATAAAACTCAATCATAGCATCCCATACCACATTTTTTTATTCACTGCATAGATTCAAAGTCATCTGCATCTAGGATTTGTGATCTGAGCAATCCAAGAGTTTCTTGAGCCACTCCAAAGGCCATCAATCACTTCAAAGAGGTCCATGTATGTTCAAGTATCATATTATATCCTCTCAAAGTCAAGAATGTCAAAAATCACAAACCTTGAGAGCAGCCGTCCCCTGCTAAGTGGTCGTCCTCCACCTCTTGATGATCGTCCTTCATCATGCTCGTCCGATGGCCGTCCCCATCGTTGACCTTTTATCCGGCATTCGTCCTGTGTCGCGATATTTTCGGCAGCCGTACCCTGCCAGGTGGTCGTCCTCCACCTTAGATGACCGTCCCTCATCTTATCCCCAACAGAGCAGCCGTCCCCTCCTAGGTGATCGTCCTTCACCTTTGATGACCGTACCTCATCACCTGTGTATTTCATTTATTCTTTAACCCGATGGCCGTCCCCGTCGTGGCCCCTTTTCCTTTTCCTGATGATCGTCCTTCGTCAGTTTAGCCCGATGGCCGTCCCCATCGTTGGTTACTTTGCTTTATGAACTTGATGGCCGTCCCCGTCATGTTTCATTAATCCCCAGAGAACTTTACATCTTTATCTTGATGGCCGTCCCCATCATAATTCTTTTATCCCCAGCATGTCGGCAGTCCCCGTCATTGCTTTATTTTCCGCACTTTTCCCAGCATGTCGGTCGTCCCCGTCATTGCACTTTACCCAGCAGTCATCCTTTGCTCGACGGTCGTCCTCCGTCGCCCACACTTTACAATATACTTTACTTTCTTTTACAATCTATATCCCTTTTCCTCTTCATTCTTTGAGTGCAAATTTTGGACTGTCTTTGGTATTCAACCACAAGTTATCTTGTTTGCCTATTAAGCCGTTGCTTACAACCTGCACAGCTAACTCATGTTTGAATAGGGGCAGCTGTAAACACCCCAAATTTTCCCTCACCCATTCACCATGGCTTGTGATCATGTCATATGCATAAAACTCAATCATAGCATCCCATACCACATTTTTTGATTCACTGCATAGATTCAAAGTCATATGCATCTAGGATTTGTGATCTGAGCAATCCAAGAGTTTCTTGAGCCACTCCAAAGGCCATCAATCACTTCAAAGAGGTCCATGTATGTTCAAGTATCATATTATATCCTCTCAAAGTCAAGAATGTCAAAAATCACAAGAACTAAGAATGGTATGGAAGCAGAGCCAGGCTTGACTGCACAGATGACCTAGAATTAGGGTTTTGGTTTCCGAGGCCATAACTCCAAATTTTTTGGTCATTCTTGTTTCTATTGGTCTCTATATGGTATAGGGAGTATGCATATCAATTTTCATGAATAAATTCCATGGGGAAGTCATCTGATCAAGAGTTGACTTTTCAAGCAAGTCAGTGCAAAATCAGGGCATCTGAGGCCCCCAATGACCCAACCAAAGGGTGTTCTTCATCATTTTGATGGTATATGATCTTTATTTGATCATAAAAGGAGTTGGAAGTTCACAAAATTGAAGAATTTCAAGTATTTTGCAAAGTTGACTTTTTGGGCAAGTTTGACTTTTAATGAAATTGTCATTTTAGGCAACTTTTTCAACCCTTACTTTTCGATTCAAAAAAGCTTCAAATGGAAAAAATTTGGTCATGAAAGTTGTAGAATGGATCATTCCCTTTTCAAAAAGTACAAGAACATTACCTAATTCATTTTGGATCAAAAGTTATGGCTTGTCAAAGTTGGCAAAAATCACTAAATTTTAAGTTATACACCAAAGAGGCAAAGTTGCAAATTCACTTCTCAAGGCCAATTAAGTCATCAAATGGATTTCTAAACTTCATAACATGATCATACAAGTCCTAAAAGTCAGATTGCATCCAAGGAATCACATGTTTTATGACTTATGGATCAAGATATTTCACAAAGAACCAAAGGCAAGGCAAGTTGCAAAACTCATCATAGCTCCTCATCCACTTGCTGGCTAGCTTGCTGATCAATCCTAGGCCTTTCCTCACATCATGCTGCGCAGCACACCCTCCTTTTACTTGGCTAGAAAGTAGCCCATGCCTTCTTACACCAACTTTGACATATTGGCAAAAGCACCCATACCAATCAATAAAGCACATGTCACTTCATCTGACCAATGGCAATTGTTTATACTAATCAAATGCAAGCCAAACATAACAAGAGGCAAGCCTGAAGCAACACACAACTCAGCATTCACATTTTCACCTCATCTTGCAAGAGCCTTTGAAACTCTCAGCACAAGCCACAAACACACAAACAAACTTCACAAACAATCTTAACACACTTCCCTGATCACAAAGCACCCATCACCATGGCCTGAAACCCACTGAATCAAAAACACGATCACCACACCACCTTGAACAGAACTTCTGCAAACTCTCAAACCAGCCAAAATAAACTTGCCCCAAGCCTTTCAAAAGCACAAGGGAAGTCATAGGAGTGGTTTTGCACAAAAGAGGAGGTCATAAAGCTCCAAACTGAAGAGCTTCAAACTCAGGTAGCTTCATGAACTTTTTTTCCAGAACGTGTATTTTAAGTTTCTAAATGAATCTACATGCTTCCCTGATCATGGATATGTGCTCACTTTTGAAAATGGTTGAGAAACCAGGATGTATGCTTTGTCTGAAACTTTTGCCCTAAAAAATGTTTGATTCGATTCTCTCTGATTTTGAATAATAAATGTTGTTTGATTGAGGGGTTTGATTCGTTTTTGAGTGGGGATGAGTTCTGGGCAGTTGGATTTTTTTTTCATTGCGTGTAGAGAGAGTTAGAAGTTTGAGCTTGCCGAAGAAGACGACCGGAACAGTGTTCCGGTCGCCTGAAAGTCATTAGGGCATAATTAATTAGGGCTAATCATAATTAGCTAGGTTTGAATTTCCACCCTTGGATGTGGCGCCAAGTCTCTTCCCGCGCGTGTATGTTTGAATCTAAGCCTTTAGATGTGTTGACTTTTCTTTTTTCAGTTTTAATTCAATTTATTTTTCATATTAATTCATTTCTTTTCTCCATTTATTTAAAAATAGCAAAACAATTTCAAAAATTCTGAAAATTTTTATACACATTTTTATTAATTTTCAGAAACCAAAAACATTTTTATTTTTATTTTTTGCATTAAAAAATATTTTTAAATCATTTAAAAGTTTATTTTTAATTAATTAATGAGAATTAATTAATTAAAAATACTTTTAGGTATTTAAAAATCACCAAAAAAATCATGAAATCTTCATAATCATTTAGAAACATTGTCCAACCCTCAAACCAAATTTCTTTTTTGATCTTGATGTCTTTTGAGAATTTTTCATGGAATTAAAATCATTTCAAGGCATTATTTTGATCCAAACTTCAAAAAAATCATTTTTGCCTAACCATTGAGAGTTGGACTTTGATTCTTTTTGCATTGCATTTTGTTTAGCATGTAGTTTGTGTGATTAAATTGGCATGATTTGATCTTTCATTTTCAATTTGTTTGGCATTTTTCTTTTTAAGGTACCCTAAAACCCTAGAAATCTTAGGAAATTCATAACCCTAATTAGGTTAAAAGTTGAGACCTCTCCTTTGGGCAGTGAGATAGTATAGGTTTAGGGTTCCTTTGAGTGCATTTTCAATTTTTTATCTTGATGTTTGCTTCTGATTTTGGTTTTTGTTTGATGCATTGATCATAAACCCTAATTTGGGCTTCCTTTTGCATTCATCTTCCATTTGCTTGCATACCATGACTTGCCATGACATTTTGTGCATCCATTTGATTCATTGGACATCTTAAGACATATTAGAAATATGTTTGATCATTGCATCATGTATTTGCCATGTTGTATGTCATTTGCATCACATAACTTTTCATGTGTGTTCTTGGTTCTAAACTTGCTCCATTTGCATCCATTTGTTCATGTGATCATCCCCATGCCTTGTTTCATGTTTGCATCATCTCATAGCATCATTATCATCTCATATATGCTTCTGGTTTTGATTTGCATCATGCCATTTCATCTCATTTTGCATTGCATTGCATTCCTTTCACTAACTTTTCAGGTGGTAAGCAACTTTGAGAAGTGAATTTGCCTTCACTTCTCACAATTTCTTTTCATCTCTCTGATGCATCATTTCTGCATTTTGTCTTGTGTTTGAGATTGAGCTTGCTCATTCTTCTTCTTCTTACTTTCTTTCTTCAAGTGACTTGTCTTCTTAAATGAAGCAAGTTACTTTGCTTCTCCTGATCCTTTCATCTGCTTCCTGGTGGTTCCATTGAAGATTTTTCTTATTAACCTCACAAACCTTAGGAACAACCAAGCATGACAATGATTAGGGTTTTGATTAGTCTCCCTACTTAGTTTTACCTTTGTGTCTCTTTGAGTCTTCTTTTCTCACCTCATAATCAGGGACTAAACCCTAAAGGCTTTAAGGCTTTGTGATTAAGCTTATGCCTGCATCCTTCTATTAGGATGGAGTGTATAACTTTAATCCTAAGTGTTAAACCCTTAATGTGTTTAAATCCTTTAATCAATTCACTTAATAATCATCAAGACATCAAGCTTGTAACTTGGGCCTTGCATTAGGGTTCTAATTCTTCCTTAATTGGTTAAGAAGGACTAACCCTAGTGTTAATGGACAAGTCCCCCTCAAGTTGTCTTACAAACCCTAAAATTCACTTCATCATCTTACCATTAACTAAAATCCACTTAATAAAGGCTTTGTTTTGTCATGAGTTTAATCCCTAATCATGGATTAAGTTGAGGAGCTTTCCTCAGCTTAAACATTCTCATCTATTATCCTTCTATTAGGATGGTGTAATGAGTCTGTTTAATCCCTGATTATGGCTTAATCTCATTACTCAACACTAAACAAAAACAACAAAAACATCTAAATAATCACAAGTAGGTTAATGATCTTAATCCTACACCAAAGGTGTTTAAGTGTGAGAATCTGACTTCACACTTAAGGTATTCTCATTACCCCTAATCAGAGGGAAGATGTGATGAGTTTACTAACCCATTGGTTTAGGCATAAGCTCATTAACTTATGACAAATTTTCAAAAGCAATAAAAGACTGAAAACATAAAAAACAAACAATAATCGTCTCCTTCGGGATTCTTTTCTCATCTCATTCACTCATAAACGAGAACTTGCTTCTTCCGTCTAATGCAAGACAGTTTGCATCTGTGCCAGACAGATCATACACTTGAGCATAGGCAAGTAAGCAGTTCACAAGTCAATTCACCTTTCAGTCTCTTTGGGTCGAACTACGGTGTTCTGACTTCCTCATTGCACGAGAGGATACGTAGGCATAACTTAACAGTTATCGAACAAAAGTCTCTGTATATTCCCCTTCTTTCTAGCATTATTTTCTTAGCCTCATTATCTTGAGCACTTCATTCACTTCTTACACTGACACTTCATTTGATCACTTCACATTCTTTTACACTGACACCTGTACATCCTTTTCCAGCCCTTTTATACACAAATTGCACTGACACTACCCCTTTAAAACACAAATCTTTTAAGCGTGGATCCCGTCGAGTACGGCGGACAATCTGGGTGCTAATACCTTCCCAGGTTGTAACCAACCCCCTTTCTCAGTCTCTCTGGTTCGCAACCATCTTATCCATCTTTTCTAGGTCTATGCAGCATTACCTTTCCTCCGGGATAAAAATGCCTAGCTGGCGACTCTTTTCTTTTCCTGTGAGTTCACTCCTGTGTGTTCTCACATCCTCCTTTCGCCGACCGTTCGCGTCTGTACCCCATTTGACCCGGTGTCATTTGGTGGGAGCGACAGCTTGGCGACTCTGCTGGGGACCCTTATACTGCAACCAGGGCTTCTGGTTCTTTTTGTGGGTTCCTCCTAGCGCTTGATTGATTTGTGTTTACTGGGGTGTTATGTGCTATTTGTGTTTGTATATTTATTGCTTTATGTACAGTTGTTTTATGGCTTTCTTTATAGCTTTACATATATCATACTGTCATACTGTGCTGGCTGGATCTGTTTTTTTGCTTTGGTGGGTGGGTGTTCTATTGAGAGTTGAGGTCCTATACCTGGGACCTGAGTGACACCTAGGCTAGAGTGGTTCATGTTCTTTCCCATTCCATTTCGGTCTGGTGCGGGAATATGAAACACGGTTCAGATATGGGTTTCTTCTTGAGAACTCTGTGCTACGGATTTCCTGTAGTGCTAGGGCTATCTGGGAAGCCTTCTAAGTCTGGATGACCTTTATTATGACCTTCAGAAACTGAGGAGAATTAGAGGAGGATCTTTTATGGTTATTGTAAACAATGTACCTCCGGGTTGGAAGTGTTTACACTTCCCATAACTGATCCAAGTCTGAGGATCCTTGTTTTAGAACACCACCTGTGAGTGGGTTGGGCTTTTTACAGGTTTGCAGGAACCCTTGACCTCAGCATACCTTGTTACTTTGTTTTGATTAAGAGTACTCCATGTTGGAACAGTTCTTGTGATTTCTAACCCTGGACACGTGACTCTTTATTTGAGTCCCCCACCTTGGTTACTGGACTTATGAACCTCCATCTGGATTTCTTGAACATACCTGGACTTATATCAGAGCACTTGATCAGATCCAGCTCAGTCACAAACTCTTGCATATCATTTGGATACATCATCATTGCATCATTTTAACATTTGCTTATTTGTTTATTCAGGGTATCCATACTTTATTTTGGCTTGGTTTGCTAAGTGAAAAACGAACGCACACCAAGACTAATCATTTATAGATAAGCGAAATCTTTGGTCCAACACCAAGTAAATATTCATATGCACTTCACTTCATACACACACGTAAGTCGATCATTCCTTGATCTCCATCTGCACTACTTTGCACCTTACACATTTCTCAACATTTTCAACTTAACAAATCAATGCATCGTGCTTGTTTTCCAAAGCTAGTCTTTAGTTTAGTTTCCAAACCCTGCGAGCCGAGCGCATTGTGCCTCGCTAACAAACCAACAAATAAACTTTCACTTGCATTAACCTTAAACTTCAAAAAAAACGAAATGTTACTTCTTAGATCCAAACCCTTGATCCAACATCAAGCGGTCTTAGGAAACAAAACACTTCAATAAATACGAGGAAAATTGCACGCCACGAGCCTTAAGTGATAGAAAGGAGGATAACGAGCTCTCGTTACTCGCTTCGATTATTTCGGCGCAAGACATTCGTCTTGTTGGACGAAATAAACTATCCATAGTCTTTAGTGCAAATGGACTCTTAAATACTTTCATCGAAGAAAGGTAATAAAATCAACAACCAATACATGTATCAGGCCGAACTACGATGCTCTGACTTTCCCATTGCACAAGGGAATACGTAGGCACGAAGATCTCAATCCTTGCCGAGCCCCTAGGATCAATAAACCCTTTAGTTCAACAAGTAATCATAAGTATAGACATCCCTTCGCGCGTGATAACCTAGATGGTTCCCATCGAGTACGATGGATGTAGGAGGTGCTAATACCTTCCTCCTACATAACCGACTTCTGAACCCCGACAATGGTTTGCGATGACCTTGTTTTATCCCTTCTTGGTGGTTTTATCTATATTTTCCATTTCCCTCTTCGGGAATAAATAAAATTAGGTGGCGACTCTTAAGTCAGCCCAGCCGCGACCGCGTTCATGAGGGATCGTATTTTTCGAGGTACGACAGCTGGCGACTCTGCTGGGGACTGGTTCACCCCTATGCAAGTCGAGCCTAGTCTAGGTTTCCACGCTTGTTTGGATGTTTGATTATGTGTTACTTGTTTATAGCTTTCTTTATCGATTTACATTTTATATCCTTATTGTGGATCTCTGGTGCTGGAACGGTGCTTTGATCAAAACAACTTGAGGGAAAGGCTTTATACCCGGGTCTATGAGTGTAAACATAAGTTAGTGAGGTTGTGTAGTATGGGCTCCCGAGGGAACCTCTCTCGTGGGTTGTCGATACGAAAACCTCACTCGGAGTAGATTTTAATGGAAATACTGACAACCGTCTAGCTCTTGGCGTGTGTGCTCAGATGTTTTCATTAGAGTAGTCGACTCTGAGGACCTTTAGAACCTGTTGGTTAAAAACATTGGTTGATGGTTGCGTAGTATTGGGCACCAGGGTTTGCCCTCGCGTGGCTCGATACGAAGACCTCACCTGGAATAGACTTACTCAATGGAGTTGACTGACTGTCAAAATATATAAAAATTGACGCGTGCATCAAACAATTGAGGGAGGTCCATAACTCCGGGACTTTGTTTTAAACCTCGTGTTGATGATCACGTAGTATGGGGCACCAGGATATTTCTCTCTTGTGTGGCTCGATACAAAGATCTCACCCAAACGAAATCCATATGGTGGAGTCAATCAACCGTCATGTTGGTGGCGTGTGTGATGAACAACCATACGAATTATTAACTTTGGGATCCCTAAAACTGTAGAGGTCACCCAGTGAGATCCTCGTGAGGAGAATAATCAAAGTATCCTCTATTCCATAACTCTGGTCCTATGGTCCTGGATCTTGCATTTCATTTATATACCATTTCATACGCATTGCATATCATTTTCCCAAAACAAAAGAACTTATCCATCCTTGGTCCATATGTAGAGTTAATTTCTCGACACTTGTATCAGACTTAAAGTAGCTTTAAAGACTATGGATCCGATGGAGAGAAGCCATGCTAATTTAAGAGGAGATGTGGACTCAATGAAGAAACAAGTGGAGCAACTTGTGGAGGCCATGATAGCCTTGGAAAAAAGAGAGGACAACATTCAACGAACGGCAGTTGGGGATTCTATTACACAAAAGTGTCACATTGTCCGGAATGAGAATTCTTCATCAGTTGACGCCATGGAGTATTATAGCTTTTCAATCTCCGAGCCTAATCCCAAAGGGTCAAACCTGGTATTGAATGCTGAACAACCTCAAAATCCTGAGTTTGCTGAAAGATGTCGTGTGTTGGAAGAGAAATTTGAGCCCTTAAAAGGACATGATGCTTTTGGTCTGAACGCTTCTGACTTATGTTTAGTGCCTGATGTGGTAATCCCTCCTAAGTTCAAAATGCCAAAATTTGAGAAGTATGAAGGAGATAGTTGTCCAAAGAATCATTTTGTGATGTTCTGTAGAAAAATGACCACTCATATTAGGAAGGATAAACTAATGATTCACTGTTTCCAAGACAGCTTGAGTGGAGCATCATTGAACTGGTACACACAGCTAAAGAGTAGCCACATCCAATCATGGTTGGACTTGTCCAGTGCTTTCATAAAGCAGTATGACTACAATTTCAACATGGCTCCAGACCGTATACAACTGCAAGGGTTATCTCAAGAAAGCGATGAACCATTCAAAAGGTATGCTCAAAGATGGAGAGAGTTAGCTGCTTGTGTTCAACCACCAATTTTAGAGAAAGAGCTGGTTGGCTTATTTATGGATAGTTTGCAAAGTCTGTATATCGAAATAATGATAGGCAGCTCTTTTCCCGGCTTTTCACAATTGGTGTCAGTTGGAGAACGAATTGAGATCCTACTCAAGAGTATAAAAGTACAGGACACCTCAGACATCCAGACTAGTGAAAGCAAATCAATTGTCAGTTCTCAAGAAGCAAGGGAGGAAATTAATGCAGTTTGGGAAGCTCTACAAGCTCCACCTCCAGTGCCTTATCAACAACACCCATGCAGAGGACCTCCTCAGTATCGACAACAGGTTGCACATCAAGAGCCAATGCAACAACAACGTACTCCGCAACGGCGTCCTTACTACGCTAAAAGACCAAAAAGGCATTTTGATCAATTGTCGATGTTTCACAGTCACATACTTCCACGTTTGATTAATAGTGGATTGGTAGAGCCAAGGAAGATAGATACAATGCCTCTTCCATATCGACCGAACTTTGATCCTAATGCTTATTGTGGCTTCCATGCCAACTCACCCGGACATTCAACTGATGATTGTCAATAATTCAAAAATAAAGTCCAGGATCTGATTGATTCCAAGGTAATCTCATTCACACCTCAAGGAATTCAAATCCACAATCAGGCAGGCTCATCGATCCATGTCATGGAAGAAGTTGCTGAGAGTACATGCGAAGATGGTTCTCAAACTGATTTTGAAGAGCAATTTTGAAGAGGCTTCAAAGCCCAGTTCCTCAATACTGAAAATCTTTAGCTCATATCATTACTTTGTATTTGGAGTTTCTTTTCTGTTAAATACTTCTTGCTTTTAAGAACTGTTGTCTTTAATTGTAATGTTAATATAATGAGCATGCATGTTTCGAAAAAATCCATTTGTATTCACTCACACTTTCCCACTTATTGCAAAATATATATATAAAAAATGCACTTTACCTCCTTTATCACATTGTTAGCAAATATTTGAGGGAGAATGACGAAAACGAAATACCCATAATTGCTGATAACATGCTTTCGGAAAGAACCTTGCTGATGAGGTACAGGCATTGTTTCAAATCCCCAAACACTGGAAAGATAAGGAGTTAATCCCTAGACAACCACTTCGAGCCTAGAAGAAGGAGTTTCCTTCGGATATTCAAAACCCTTATATTTAACCAGGGGCAGGGTAGTGTTCAGTTAACCTGACTATGCATCCAAACTACAAGGCAAAACTTTCCAATTTGGAGATCCATCCATGACCAATGACTTGGCGGTCGTAATCCTTCAACAAAAACAATCAGAAAAATAGAAGAGCCTGCTAAGTTGAACATCCAAATAGGCAACTTAGGCAAAAGTTAGGGCTATCCCGATGGACTAAAAATTTCAAGAAAACAGTCCATGCAAAAATTAGGGATCAAAATAAAAATAGTAGAAAGAGGTCATCAAAATCCTCGACAAAAACAAAATAAATTGTAGTGACCATCTTATCCAAAACCAAAAGGGTCACTAACATCCCAGAAAAACGAATAAGGTGACTGCCATTGTAAAAAAGGTCTTGAACAATCATCTTCAACCACTACACCTTCAAGCTCTCATAGGAGACAAATATGTGTGTCATTTAACTGAACGTAGGACTGGAGAACATCACGAAGATGGGTGGGTACAAAAATATTTGAGCCTATATCCTTTGTTTCATAATCGTGAACTAGACCATGATACAACCCTTAAAAGACCTAATTGAAGCAGGTTTTATTCTGAAAGCATATCTCAGCAAGGTTGCGTAAACTGACTCCTAAAAAGATTTGCTAATCTTCTCCTTGTTTATTTCACAAATGACTAGCTAAATCAGCACTACGTTTGGAAATTTGATCCATTCGTCACACACTATCACATCATTCAAGTAAATGATTTTTTCAAAACTCGCATGAATATTGCATTAAAATTACCATTTTTGTACAAATAAATTTTAATTGCAAGTCAGTACTTAGCGTCTAAAGAAATTCCAAGCAAGGAAAAGTCAAAGATGAGCTTGAGAATTCATTGGCGTTGACTCAAATTAAGATCACTCCATATCAGGGGCAAGGCTTTCAATGACTATGTGGACCTGGGAATTGGTTGGTCGAAAGTCAAATCTCCAAGCATTAGAATTAGACTATCTCAATTAGTAGCCTATCTGGGGCAAATAATTCATGATCACCTAATTCGGGGCAAGTCTTTCCAAAGACTCAGACAGGGGCAACTCTCCGTGAGACCCAGATACTGAGGCAACGTGTAACATGTCAAGTTAGGGTACAGTCATTCTGGAGGCTTCTATCTGAAGGAGATTCCTTCAAAGTCCCTACAGACTGGGGCAGGGCAGTTATAAAAGGATGCCTTAGGGCTAAGCCAAAGCATAATCAACATTCATTGATTATGTCGCTACGCTCACTTGAAAGTCATCATGATATCATTTAAAGAAGTTGAAGCTCTCTCAGCGACATACAACTTCAAAAATAGATCAGACATGGGGACACCACAAATGGTCGCATCCATCCTCCGATCAGAGCATCGTCAGATACCAAGTGTCGAGAAGTCAATACCCTCCACCACCCCAAAAAGTCCAATTATATTGACAACCACCAAAAATCTTAAAGTCCAATTTCATTGGCGCCCTCATAATTCCAAAATCCACTATGGTAGCAAACTACCAGAAAGCTAAAAGTCCAATTGTGTTTGGCGTATCTAAAAATTCCAACAGTGTTTGGCACAAATCAAAAGTCCAAGTCCTCTTGGCATTTCTCACAATCCAATCTTATTCAACCCTGTGTTGATGATACCTTTTCAACCCCGTGTTGATACCTTTATCTTATTCAACTTTGTGTTGATATCCAATCCTTTTCAACCCCGTGTTGATACCTTCACTTTTTCAACCCCGTGTTGATACCTTTATCTTATTCAACTTTGTGTTAATATCCAATCATTCTCAACCCCGTGTTGATACCTTTACCTTCTCAACCCCGTGTTGATACCTATACCTTTTCAACCCCGTGTTGATACCTTTAAGATGTTCAACCCCATGTTGATACCTTTGCTTTCTCAACCCTGAGTTGATACCTAGTGAGTCTTTTCACCCTTGCTTTCAAAACCACTAAAAAACCCTAAAAGTCCGCCCGTGGAGTGGCATATTTCCAAAGTCCAATTTCGTTGGCATCTACCAAAAACCTTATCTCGAGCATATCAAATCATTTGCATTGTCACATGCATGACATGCATCATTCCTGCCTGAAAGCAAGAATGTCATCAAACACAATCATATTAATCATACAAAATCATTTGCATCAAAATTTCAACAATTGCATCATATGAATCACTGCATCATGCAATGCATAGTATTCATGTATAACATAACATAACAGGATCCAGGACATGCATCCCAGACAATCCTCTTTCAAAGTCGGCAGTATTCCTCTGAAAAGAGCTGATACTCCGCATGTGCTCGCGGATTTATTCCCCCAGCAATTCATTCTCCAACTTTATGGTTGATAATGATGATCCCTAACATCTTCACGGTTATTACTCCCCAAGCAGAGGTTATCCTAAAAAGCATCTTGTGAGCTTTTCCTCCGCATAACTGGGTTAGCATGCTTCCACTCAGAGCTAATTCATGTTGATCAGTTTTCCCCAACAGATCATTTGATCAAGATATTGATTTGGCATTCTCCGAAGAGACTTTATTGTTAAGGAACTGCTTCGCGGGAGACGAAGAAACTCCTATTTGGTAAAGACATTGTTCTAGCATCACCGAAGGGCCTTGAATGAAAGGGACTACTTCGCATGATCTAAGGAATCTTGTGCCATTATTCGAAATATTGCTCTGAGTATCCCCAAAGAGCCTTTATTGGTAAGGTACTGCTTTGCTTGGATTAAAGAATCTCATGTTTGTTAAGACATTGTTCTAGTATCACCGAAGAGCCTTGACCAAAAGGAACTGCTTCTCATGATCTAGAAAATATCGTGTCATTATTCGAGATGTTGCTCTAAGTATCAACGGAGAGCCTTGAGTATGAGGAACTGCTTTGTTGGACCAGAGAACATCATTGTTTAAGATATCAATTTGGGCATTCTCCGAAAAGCCTTTATTGTTAAGGAACTTATTCGCAAGAAACAAAGAATCTTTTATTTGGTAAAGATATTGTTCTAGTATCACCGAAGAGCCTTAACTAAAAGGAGCTGCTTCGCATGATCTAGGAAATATTATACCATTATTCAGGATACTGCTTTGGCATTCTCCGAAGAACCTTAATCAAAGAGTTACTGCTTCACATGACCCAAGGAATCACACGTTTTGTTAGGATCTTGTCCCCGAAGAGGCCCTAATTCATAAGGGACTGCCTTGTACGACTTGGAGAAGTTTACTCATCGAATTGAGATATTGCTTTGTTAATTCAAAGAATCTCAAACATTTTTGCCAATTGCCATCTTATCCTCATATCCCTCATCATTGTATAGCATTTTCTTTTTTGTCTGACAAATTTTAGGGTCTTCTTATATCTAATTGACTTTTATCCTAAGATTGAATCCCAAGCAGCGATTCACTTTCTCGGATTCAAGACAATTAGATAGGGGCATCTGTCATACCCTAAATTTGTCCTACCTTTTTCATTTCTCATCGGTTAGTTATTTAGTGATTTTGTTTTGAACCATCATCTGACCCCCGACCATGATCTTTTAACTTATAAAGTATGGAGGGTTTTGTTTGTGTTTTCTGTTTGTCTATGGTTGTAGGTGTTTGCAGGTGGGCGGAATTTAGGTGGAAGGTAAAGAAATATGGATTCTCATTATTAGGATCACGACTTGAACATTTGCTTTCAAGTGACTTTTGAAGCCTATTTCAACTTGATTACAAGCCTTGTTTCGACGAATGTTAAATTATGTTCCAAGGTTATGGTAGAGTGATGATTGGGGCGAATTTGGTTCAAGTTGAAGTTTTTGTCCAAGAAATGTTGGATTTGTTGATCAAGAGTTTAAGAACAAGATTGAAAGTCAGGTTATATTGGATCTCCATTAGGATTGAGATGCTGTCATTTAGCTTTATGTTAGGATGCAAAGGGCTTTACTCCTAAGTTCAAGGATGTTATCATGTGGGCTTAAATGCTTGTTTCTAAAAATGACCAGTTAAGATTCGAGGAAAGGGTGATTTTATCCTTAAGACATACTTGGTTCATGATCTAAATTCAAATCTTTTGTTAGATTAATGAAGTCAAGAGACTCATGGTAAAACCAATCTATGATTAAGGAACATGTCCTAATTATAACATGAGTTGAGTGTATGGTAAATACTAAAGATGTCCAAATGGGGTACATGATAATGTGCTTGGTTATAATTCTAGTATCATGATATGATTTCCATGCAGGTTACATTTCTAGTTGTCTTGGTTACAGTACCCAAGCATGTTCTCAAAGTCCCCATGATATACAAGTAATGTGAAAAGAAATTTAGGTGGTATAACTAACACCAAGTTCTCATGGTACCAATTTTTAACCAATATTAGTACTTGTACTCAAAGTTGCAGAATTATTCTTAAAATTCAAAGGAATCTCTAATCATGTTATGATTCACTACTCGAATGAAGTTCACAAGTTCAAAAGCCTTTCATCTAAAGACACCAAAGTTAAAAGAAAAAGCATATGAAGTTCATATTACAAAAATCAAGAAATGTTCAACCTCATTACAAAAAAAAAACACGCAGGCATCACCAAACTAGTTACAAATGGAGGAAGTAAGATTGTTGAATCCTGGACTAACAAACATGGCAGCTCACGGATGTTTCACTTCCAAAGGATGATACAAGGTCTTCATGTTGTTTATTCTTTGCCTCCAGATTACACGCCAATAACCGAGTGTACATGAAAAGAGGAAAGGTGAGCATTAGCAAAAAGTAATATTTGTTTGCATCATGATCTTAACACAAACCAATTTACAACCAAACGGAGTTACAACAACAGGAGTCGCAAACAAGAAGTCACATAATGAGTTACCGCAGCAAAGGAATGCCATAATCCCAAACAAAGCATAAAACAGTTAAGGTTTACAAGGCTGCAAGATAATCTTTGCTTAAAACAAAATCCTAGCCTATTATGACTCCAAACTTACGGTTTCATGAAAATTCCAAATCTCATTTCTCTCCGCAACAACCAAAGGGTTTCCACGTAGGACAAGAAGATGGTAACAGTACCTGGACCTCTTGTTTGGGAGATTGTGAAGAGGAACAACTCTTTCTTGGTTAAGGAGTTCGGTAACAACACTCAGAGTGTTCAATTTATCAGAGAGCCTAACAATCTCTACAACCTCAACTCCTTCAAGTACTCCGGTTTGGCCAACAAGAAAACTGTCACTATTCAGTCAGCTGGGAAAGATCAGCCTGTGTTATTGACCACCACCAAGCCAAGGAAGCAGGACAAGCCTTCTGCTTTGCTTCACAAGCCTGCAATGAAGAAGAACAAAAGTGAGCAAGGATATTAGTAGAAAACAAAAGATTACTATAAGCACGACCCAAGAAAGTTCAAGGCCTCCTGATTGCTTTCCACTTGCAGCAAACCAAAGAAAATTATAGCAGAATATTATTACCTCAAGATAAAGCCACTGATTCAATCTCTTGTCATTTCTCCAAGTCGTTCCATCGCTACAAACATCAAAGAAACACAAGCAAATCAATTATTAAATATATCCAGCCCCATCAACGAGATAATACAAATTTGCTTGCAGCAGCGGTCCGGGCTTACCATAACAAGGTTCCATGAGATAAGCTTTCACTCAGAATGTATGCAACTCAAACTACGCCCGAGCAGGACTTCACGCCATTTGTTCCATCTGTCCCTTTAAAATTGTCACCTTGGTACATCACTTCTCATCAAGCCATGCTTACTTGTAATGACGGAACAATGCCAACATAATGCAGCAATCAACACCACCTGTTACAAAGCCAATACTTTCAAGTCAAACACGATGTCCTCGAGCCATTTCTCTTCATGCTCTGCCAAGGAAATTCGCCAATATAGCCTAAAGGCCATCATAGCCGTGACAATCTCCAAAGCTTCGCAGTTATCGTATTATGAACCGAGATTACCCCTGCGGTCCGAACCTTCACGAGCCACAAAGATTGAAACAAAGCTTACAAGGAACGTTACACAAAGAAAGATTAATATACGTAAATCTCAAAACAGTTTCGAAAGCTTTAGCGGGTGTAACATAGCAGTTCACAATATGATAAAGAGGTTGGATCAAAGCAGGGTATCATGGCAAACAAAAGGAGGAAACCTTGAAAAATAGTTTGAGAAAAATAGCACAGATTCATGTTTTTATCAACAGTAAAAAAAGAGAGCTCACAATAACAAGCAATGAAAAGAAGTTAGGAAGCAGTAAAAAAACTCACGGTTACACAAGCAGTAAAAAGCCAGAATGATTCATAGGGGGACCACAGAAGATTTTCACGATTTTGTAACAAACTCACACAAAAAGGCCATCTCACGGATTCCTCACTCGACCCTCTATAAAAAGCTCTCAATCATTTGCTAAAAAGGAGGACACCAACACAGAAATGGACACAGCCACCACCTGGAAAAAAAAACCTAGCCATCAGAGAAAACACAAACGAAAAATACATCACTGAAACACTGCAGAAATTCATCCTCATTAACCCTAATCACACAACGTTGACCATTAAAGCTTCGTATCAAATCTCAGAAAAGGAAACATAACAATACCTTAAAGCAAAGCTTGAAACGCTTCTCCATTTGAGGTAGCTCATCCTGACTATTGTTCGCTAGTATTTCAAATTTATTTTGTGCGATGTAAGCCTTTGGATGTATTGAATTAGGACTGGGTTCAATTGGGATTAGGATTTGTTGTTTTTTCTTGTTTGATGTGTGTTTGTACCGATTCGATGAGGTACGATGAGGTTAACTTCTTCTCGGAAGGAATGATAACCGAGTACTGAGAATGTGTTGAGGAGAACACCAAGATCATCTTCTTCTTCTTTCTATCGGATACTAGCGGGTTTGCTCGATTTCATCTTTATGTTGTGGATTTGGGGGAATAATGGTGACTATAATGAGGTTGGTGTCTTCGTTTTTTCTGACAAAAAAATTGATGAGTGGATGCAAGACTAAAAAAGGGCTCAATAATTAACTTCTGCATTTAAAGAGAGAGAATGCTCTTCATTGTGTTTTTATTTTTAGTTTTTATGAAATTAAATTAGACAGATGGCTTGTGATGTGATGTTCTTTTCCAAACCGAGGTGGCTAAGAGATAGGTGACGGTGGATTTTCTTTTTAATTGAAGCTTTATATTTAATGGTTTTAAAAAGGATTGTCTATTGATGTGTCTCGATTCAATGAGTTTGTCATGGAGTTTTTAAAGTGGACCGATGATGCATACAGGGCTAGGTTTTTGTTTTTTTTATGATAAATTAGGCATTGTTAAATTAATTATTTTCAAGGACTCCATTTGTTTTACAAATCAAATTCTATAGGGCTAAATGATATGCTTGTTGATGGCCCATGATGAGTTATTCTATATTTCACTAAAAAAATTTATAAGCAAAAATAGTTTTTTTTAAGTGTAAGTTTTTCTATTTATATTATTGACTTGTTGGTATAGGTTTGATTAGATGATGGTAATATATGATTACTTATATGATTTACCTTTGCATTTTGACGATAAATTTCTAAGTGAAAAACGAACGCACACCAAGACTAATCATTTAAAAGATAAGCGAAATCTTTGGTCCAACGCCAAGTAAATATTCATACGCACTTCACTTCATACACGCACGTAAGTCGATCATTCCTTGATCGCCATCTGCACTACTTTGCACCTTACACCTTTCTCAACATTTTCAACTTAACAAATCAACGCATCGCGCTTGTTTTCCAAAGCTAGTCTTTAGTTTAGTTTCCAAACCCTGCGAGCCGAGCGCATTGTGCCTCGCTAACAAACCAACAAATAAACTTCCACTTGCATTCACCTTAAACTTCAAAAAAACCGAAATGTTACTTCTTAGATCCAAACCATTGATCCAACATCAAGCGGTCTTAGGAAACAAAACACTTCAATAAATACGAGGAAAATTGCACGCCACGAGCCTTAAGTGGTAGAAAGGAGGATAACGAGCTCTCGTTACTCGCTTCGATTATTTCGGCGCAAGACATTCGTCTTGTTGGACGAAATAAACTATCCATAGTCTTTAGTGCAAATGGACTCTTAAATCCTTTCATCGAAGAAAGATAATAAAATCAACAACCAATACCTGTATAAGGCCGAACTACGAAGCTCTGACTTTCCCATTGCACAAGGGAATACGTAGGCACGAGGATCTCAATCCTTGTCGAGCCCCTAGGATCAATAAACCCTTTAGTTCAACAAGTAATCATAAGTATAGACATCCCTTCGCGCGTGATAACCTAGATGGTTCCCATCGAGTACGATGGATGTAGGAGGTGCTAATATCTTCCTCTTACATAACCGACTTCCGAACCCCGACAATGGTTTGCGATGACCATGTTTTATCCCTTCTTGGTGGTTTTATCTATATTTTCCATTTCCCTCTTCGGGAATAAATAAAATTAGGTGACGACTCTCAAGTCAGCCCAGCCGCGACCGCGTTCGCGAGGGATCGTATTTTTCGAGGTACGACACTATCCTGGGTTGCGGACGAGCCCTTGGAAGAAGAATCATATTTTTGTGACGAGACGACCCATGCGTATGCCGTGGTGGAAGATCTCAGTCCCGAGGAGTCTGGGAATTGGCAGTGTCTTGCTCCTCAAGAGGCGGACCGGAAATGTCACCGCTTCCCGGGGAAGCAGTTCGCCATGTACGAATTCGCCTTCCGATAAGTGAGGGTCAGGTTGCCCTTCAACTCGTTTCAGATGGGGGTTTTCAAGTGGCTCCGACTAGCGCCGTCACAACTACACCCAAACTCCATTGCTTTTATGCGGGCGTTCGAGTTTATCTGTCGTTTCCTCGGCGTTGGGTGCACTATGCCCCTCTTTTTCTACATCTTCCACCTGCAAAGGTCTGGTGTCCGAGGACGTCATAGCTGGGTGTCCCTAAAGCAGTCGGTGAGGCTATTCAAGACTTACGTGGATTCTACTCGACACTTTAAAGGGCGGTGGTATACGGTGAAGCCGATCACCTATTCTGCCTTACACTCCCTTTATTATTACAAGCGAAATGTTGTTGGGGAGGAGAAATTTATGTCGAGGATACCCTTGAGGTGGCAACCCGACCACTTCAATCTCTCGACCAATCACTACCGGGTGAAATTCTCGAGCCTGGGGGTCGAGGATAGGCTGGCTTATAAGAGGCTGGTAGAGTATGTGCAGAGTTACAACCTAACGGTTTGGGTCGATCAAAAAGGTGCTCCCTATGTCGATGTGGCTGGGATGCCGATCTGCGAACCCCGTCTTATAAACACGAGGGCTCTGCTCGAGTGTGATACAGATGAGGAGGCCATGGAGCTACTGCGTAGGTGTTATTTTGCTTGCTTAGTTTCCTCGGTCGCGTCTTTCCAACTAACTTGTGTTTTTGCTGTTTTTGTTTTGCAGGAGCTATGCCTTCCCTCCGTGAACGCGTGCTGAAGCTGGCAAACCAGGTCGGAGCCCCAGACAGGGTCTCTAAGAAAAAGAAGAAAGTGGCACCCCGAGTTCAGGAGGTGGCCGCACACCTCGGGGCAGGTACCTCTAATACTGCTAGCCCGGTGTCTACTTCTCCTCCGCCCGCTCAACGGACCTCCCCGATCCAGATACAAGACAACCCTCCTCCTTCCACCTTACCTCTGCTCAAACAGAAGCGTCTGGACGGGACTCTTGCCCGGTCTGCTGTAGTGGGAGGCAGTAATCAGGGTGCCCCTGGGAGTTATCTGCTGCCTCCCAGCAATCTGGAGCAGGAGTTTTTTAAGGTTGAAGGTGTTGTCGTGGTGGCGGCTGTAACATCCCAAAATTTGCCCTCATATTTATAACTTCAACTGGCTTATGTTTCATGATTCATCAGCATTTTTTGTTAAGGCAATAACATTTGCAATCTGGCATTTCATTAAGCTCGTAAGGCATGGGATCCAGTATTCTCGTGTGACTTGAATGTTCCCACTCAGAGGATTTATCTGGCTATATTACACCCAAATCAAAGCAAAGTTCGGCCTCTTGAGTTCCTCCATATCATTCATCATTGGGGTCAAGGCACTTTATTTGATTCGAGAATGGTATTACCAAGCGATTCAAGAAGCGTGATTTGAAGTATTATTAATTCTTGGATTCACCATGATATCGCAAGTTCTTAAGAAATGGTTTGTGTTCAAAGTGAGGAAATGTGTGTGATCATGATTTATTTGGAGGACGTAGTTCGAGTTTACTTTCAATCCAATTATCCGTTTCCCCAAACAAGTATTCACATTTTTTTGAAACTATACCATTTTTTTTAAACCTATTGTTAAGTTGATTATTTCTTTAATTATTGACTTTTGGATCAAATACTTGAGCCCAAACTCACTTTTCCTCACATCCAATTCCTTTGTTTTCCATTATATACCATTAATTTTTCTAACACTTTTATTAAGCCAAATTTCACCCAATTTCGAGTTTCTATAACATCCGCTAACACACTTATTTCTATTCAAATAGTCATTCAATTATATGTCGAAGTGTATTTGTTTGTCTGACCAATTCATTAGGTTATCTATACCATATCATCATTCATAGCCATATTAGGACCCATTTGCTAATCCAATTGAAAAAAAAATAATCTTGAATAATCCACCTTTTCAGTTAAAAAAATTCAGAAAAATTGCAAGGACATGAAAATAATCCCAAAGGAAAAGAAGTCTCATATTTTCCGTTCAAATCTCTAAATAACCAACAGAAACTTTTCATAAAATCCATAATCAAATGCAGAAAAATAAAAGACTATAACATAGTTTACATCAGGACATATTCATAAAAAAGAAGGAGATTAAGACAAAAATTCAGAACTGATTATAAGAAAATAACAGAAGAAACTAAGTGGAAAATTCAATTATAAAAGATTCGAAAAGTTTCTAACAGATTGGTAACTAATCATAACCAACTGTAACCGGTTTTGTGGTGAAATTTCCAGATTACCCTCTAATCTCCTCCTATAAAGGTCCATTGATCTTCATCTTCAAGGCTGGATTTTTTCTTCTTCTGCAACAATCTCCACCACTTCCACCATATTCTTCACTCCTCCATTCTTCAAACTCTTCATTTCTTCAACTCAATATCCATCTTCAATCTTCCACAAAAAATCTTCATCAATATTCTTCTTTCTTCCATTCTTTAACCCAGCTTTCTTTGTCATCAAACCGAATCATCTTCTTCGAAACACTCCCGCAACCTGCAACCTCCTTCATCTTCATAGCTAAGCATCAACAATAACCTGCAATTTCGTTTCAGAATACAATAAGCAACATAAGAGCAAACTGTGTCGATCGCAGTAGCAGAGGCAGTGGTGGATCAAAATCAAGAATTAAAGTGGGTCGAAGAGTGCATACCTAGACAGTTGAGTATCCGTTGTCGATTGATCGAACAAGGTGATTCCGCTCCAAACTTTAGCTTGCTGCATCATCTTTAGAAAATCTGCAGCCAATTCAATAGAAATTCGGGTCTTCCATCATCAATAACCTTCTTATCATCACCGATCCGCATCTCCTTACTCCATCGTGTTCAACGATTGCTTCACTTGGCCATCACCACATTCACGTCACCATTGCCGTCGCGAGTCAACATCGGTTCAAAGCAAGAGCGCATCTCCATCAAATTTCATCGACCTGCAAGGTTGGCATATAACACCAAGTTCAATTCTTAACATTCAGAGTCAGAGTAAAACATACACAACGACAATCATGAGCAATTCAAGAAGAAGGAAGGACGATTTCAGAATGGAGAAATGGGAGAAAAGCGCCGTCGACGCCATTACCTCGAAACTCTGCATCTTCTTCATCAATCTTCAACACACTCTTCTTCATCAATCTTAAACACACCCTTCATCATCAAATCTTCGAACCAACAACCTGCATCGATCATCTTCATCAACCACACGGTTTCAATTCCAATCGGCATCATTGTCTTCCGATCCACAACCTTCAGCAAAGGTTCAACCTGCAAATCGTTGCATCTTATTCATCAATACATCAATAGCTACAGCAAACTCGCAAGCCACTTCGAGAACGTTGCGGATTCATAAAGTAAGGTTCAACACAGCGACAACAACAACTCTCACATACAAGAGGAGAACGAAAATGATGGCTTACCTGAGTAAAGGCTTCAAGCCTTCGTCGGTGGCTCAGATGAGATGGCAGAGAAAAGTTCGGAAGTTTCCGGCGACGTAGTGTGTGAGTTGAAAGACGAAGAAGAGTAGCCATGGAGGTGGTGGCAAGACACTACG
This sequence comes from Lathyrus aphaca, assembly GCA_963966055.1. NCBI lineage: Eukaryota > Viridiplantae > Streptophyta > Magnoliopsida > Fabales > Fabaceae > Lathyrus > Lathyrus aphaca. Next base: position 226,471,071 of record OZ014520.1, on the reverse strand, counting down.
GTGGATCATTCCAGTTGCGAACAAAAATCTTTGATCGGTCACCTTCAACGCAGCCAAACACTTTTGTTCCTTCGTCAAGGTACGAAATCTTCTCCTTCCTTCGTAGTTATGGAAATACTGAGCACGGATTGCATCATCTTCGGATTCGGGATGAAGAGCAAATTAGGGTGAGAAAGGGATTTAGTAAAGGTTAGAGTATAGGTTGACGACAAGAGGGGATGGTGGCGGAGAGAGGTAGGAGTTAGTGTTGATGGCGGGGGCGGATTTGAAGGGGAGAAGAAGAGCTGATGACGGCGGCTAGACGAAGAGGAAATTAGGGTTTGTGTTGTTGCTCAGGATTTTAGTTTTGGCTTTTAGGTTTCCTTTTTTTAACTTTATTAGATTTTTTTATTAAGCAATTAATAGATTAAGTTGATTATCTTGAGATTTGAAAGGTTGTTATGAGATTAATAAGGGTTAATCGGAATAAATAACCATAAGGATTATGGAAAATCTCCTCAAATCACGTTTTGGATCCCTAGAAGATAGGATAGAGATAAGTTTGGATTTCCAACCATACCGGCGGTGACACTTGTCACTGTCCGGTAGGTTCTCTCCAGGCTGATCTTGTGCGCATCAATGCATGGTAACTAGCATACACCTACGCCTCCCAGCCTTCAGATGTGAGGATTATTTTAGTCCACTGATCATGTGGTTCGGAGGAAGTCAATGTTGTTGACTGGTGCTCCATGTCATGCACCCTCCAAGACTGTTGCGTTATGGGCCTTGTGATGTTTCTTTTCGCACCCCACGTAGTAAGCCCATTAGGATAAATAGCTTCAGGAAATACTAAATGCACCCCCTGGCATTTTCATTTAGAATTTTATTTCTTTTTTTATCCCTTTCAATTTAAATCCATTAAAAATATTAAAATGCTTGACAAAATTCCACAAAAATTCCAGTAGAATTTTAATTCATTTTAGAAACATTCCACATTTTTACTTTCTGAATTTTGTCATTTTTCAATTTAATTTCGATTTTCTATTTAATTTCTTTTCTATTAATTTCCTTTATGAACACATAAATTTGTACATTTTATTTCTACCACTTCCTGTAACATTTTTGGCCCATTCTTTTTACTAATAATACCTAGAATAATTTTGGTAGAATTTTTAGGCCATTTTATCCACTGTTTTGGTAGTGTGATTTGTGTAAAATTATGATTGAACCTTAGATAAGTTTAAGTGACCATTTGACATAGTTAGACTTCGAATTTTTAGGAGATTTTTTAACACAATGTTATAATCAGGTTAGAGACCCTAAGGAATTAATTTCATATTTTTTCCAAGACTTTTGATATTTTTGTTATTTTAATTCATTTCCATCATATTGTTGCATATTCATTTTCATTTCATTTACTAACAATTTTCCTTTTGTGCAAGGTATGTTTCGAGGATTTGCTTACAACTTGGATTATGTTTATTATGCCTCGATTATATTTGTGGTTTATACTTTGTGATGTAATACTTGTATAGTTCCTATAATTAGGGTAGAAAAGATAAAACGAATCGATAGAAAACCAAAATCTCAAAAACAAAATAAAGACTCAATCCAACGTCGAGTAAATTTTCAAATAAATAAATAAAGTTTCATGTGACTTTAGGATTCCTCGATTACCATAATTTCACTCCATTACACCCAAAAGAAAGTCTTGTATGTTGCACACCATAAGTCGTGCGTCTCAGCACCACGCAATCGACCCACTCGATCCATTGTTTCATCTCAGTTATGTTTCATACACGTTTTTACCCACCAGGACTTAGGAGGACCATATTGTTTACTATTAACTTTGTGTACTCGCGTTGCTAGTTTAATATCACTTAGGTATATTTAATCTCTCAAACCTCACTAATCATAGGTTATCTTCAAACTCTACTAACTTAGGGTAAGTCTAGTTTCCCTTAGAAGTTTTCCTTTGACAACTTGAGTCTCACTTCTCATCTTTAAAGAAAATCAAAAACACTTAATAAAGGAAAATGTGCACAATGCGCCACGAGCCTTAAGCTATATGGCAAATGATTAGTGGAGGTCTCCTCCACTCTTCTAGGATGCTTTACAAACGTTCCATTGGGGCGATCTTGGAAAGTATTCGCTCCTGTATCATAGTCTTAGTGTTGTACATACGAAAAACACAAATTCAAAACACTTCTTCTAAAAGACAACAAACAAAGACATCACATCTTCTCTTCTCATCTCATATTCTTTGTGGACGAACATGACTTGTCTCGACAGTTCAAACAGCGACACGGTAAACACCCTCGAGTTAGAGCCGGTAACACCTGAGCTAGAGCTATGACAACGTCATCCTAAAAATCACAAAAAAGTTCCTGCCTTAGTTAGACGAACTACGGCGACTTTGATCCTCATTTATCCCGATGAGGTACGTAGACAGTGGGGTAGGGCCCATTCGAGCGCAATCATTCTTTTTCCCTACGTTTTTCCCCCTTTATTCCCATTTTTCAATTCCATCTCTTTTCTCATTTCCGTTCCATTACAGATAATCATTCTTTCATTCAAACAGCATATTATTTTTTCACCCTTTGAAATAGACTTATAAGCGTGGATCCCGTCGGGTACGGCGGACGGATTGGGGTGCTAATACCTTCTCAATTCGTAACCGACTTTCGGACTCAGATCTTTGGTTCGCAAGGCCTCGTCCTTTTCCTTCTTCCTTAGGTTTGTGCAACATTACCTTTCCCATTCCTTCGGGATAAAAATGTCTGGCTGGCGACTTTACCTTTTCCGCGCCACTTTCGCGTTTGTACTAGGATGAAAATCCCGGGAGCGACAGCTGGCGACTCTGTTGGGGATCCGGAATCTCTGGTTTCCCCTTTGAGAGTCAATCCTAGCGCTTGTCTATTTCTGTTTTCGTTAGGTGTTTATTCATTCGCAGTTGGGTTTTAGTTTAGCTCTATTGTTTTGTTTATAGTTTATCGCTTCACTTTACGACTTTATTTACAGCTTTCTGCACTTTACTTTATTGTCGCATATACTAGCATATATTGTACTAGCTGTTCTGGTTTTCCTTGGCGAGACGGGATTATTGTAAGATAAGCCAAATACCCGGCTTGAGTATACACATAGGATTTAGAGTGGGCAGTCGTGTGGCTTGCGTGGTTTTGAGCACGTGTAGTTTTCACGAATCCCACACCCAGATCAGGCTCTCTTGGGATATGTTCTATATTGCCTAGGCAGACCATAGAATGTTCCTACCTGAGCTGCTAACACTAGGAACCGATCATCTAGGACCTTAGTTGAAACAACCCTCTCCAGTGGTGATAGTGGCAGACCACATTTTGTGGCAAACCCATTCGCACCCGAGGGCCCACTAGGAAATCGCATAGGATGACCTTGTTCTCTCATAGAAACCTAGTTAAAGCAACTGGTCGTATGAAGGTAGTATTGTACCCTTTGGGATGAATGTACTATTGTTTCTCGACTTCAGTGCTTGAAGCCGGGAACTTATGAGGGATGCTTGTTTTTCCGGACTCAGCTGAGGCCTCCCTGGGTAGTACATAATGCCAAACTGATTCCCTGATTTGGTCATGAGCCATTTCTCGAAAATGGTGAATGTATTATTGCTACTCGGCTTTGAGAGTCCGTGATGTTGACCCGTAGTAGCACACCCGTGAGGTTGGGAGGGGTTTACAGGTTTGCAGGAACCCTAAACTTCCAACATACCCGCTTTTGCTAGTATTACTCCATGATATGATCCGGTCATATATGATACTTGGTTGAGAATTCTGGAATTTCTGCATAGAGATAGTGATATTATGATTCTTCACCAACACTTGGTTATCTGATCCACACCAGCGTCGGACCGCTGATCACATGCCAGTTGCATACATGACATCATGGCATTTTAGCATACATGTTCAGTTACTTCCAAGGATCACATATCTGAATTAAATCGTTGGATTTTTTTTGCATTAAAACTTGGATCAAAACAGATAGATTCCTTGGAAATAACCGAACATGGCATTTGCATACATCCTTGCATTTTTGACAAGTGTTCAGAGACAAATTCTTATCCTGACTTGGTTTTTCTCCAGAATGGCCAGTTTGAATCCCGATTGTCAAGGTATAAACATGGAACAACTCCGAGTGGAGGTGATTGAGATGAAGGCCCAACTGGGGCATTTTATAGTGGACATTCGAGCGTTGTCCCAGGATCAGAAATTGCTGAGAGAAGAATTCAATTTGATGAAGACTCAGATAAAGATGCTTACAGGAATCATGAATGTTATGTCAAAGAAGGAAAATAGTCATGTGTCTGCTTTTCAAACAGAAGGTCATGTTTCTCCCATCTCTTTGGGATGTCCACTAAATCAAGGTTTGTTAGGTGGGTTTCCTCTACAGTTTGAATCTCTTCACCAGCAATCACCACTTGGCAGTCAGGAAGAGCATCAGATAGGAACCAACTCCACATGTGAACTAAATGATCCTACACCAACCATTACCAAAGAAGTGAGCATTTTCTTTCCTTATCAGGGATCCTCCTCGACTGCTATGCCTTGGTTTCTAGGAGAAAAGCTTCAACAGGTTTCGTCTATAGCTCCTCCATTGTTAGCAACCCGTCATCAACAGGAGCAAGAAAGGGTTATTGATCTGATACCCATGTCTTATGCTGAATTATGCCCACAACTGCTCAGAATGGGGTTGATTGAGTGTCACGAGCTAACTCGTCCTTTCGGTAAACTTCACCAAAGTTGGAATCCCCACGCCTACTGTGTTTTTCATTCTGGAGCTCCCGGACATGATGTTAATGACTGCAAGGCATTTAAACATCAAGTGCAGGACTTAATTGATGAAGGCGTAATCACTTTTGGACTGACCGGGCCGGATGTGCCGCAAGATAAAGCATGCAGGAATACAAAAGAGGTGGTCGATTTTCCTTATTCTAGAATCATTGCTCAGGTCAAGTCTTCAAAGGGGTTACATCAACAACCTTCATTCGCTCCTCGGCCGAGTATGAGTAAGAGAGTATAGGGACATGTCAGGCGCCCAACGCAATGTCAACAACGAAATGTTCAATCACAATCTCAAGGTCAGCAACAACATGCACCAAGACCATTTCAGGAAAGAACAAGAGCGAGGAACCGCAGACTTGATCCTATCCCGTGTCCATATGTTGTATTACTTCCAGAGCTGCTGAAGTCGAACCTGGTTGAGCTTCGTACCATGAGGGCTCCTTCTGCTGATAATCTACCACCAAATTTTGATCCAAACTCCAGGTGCGAATTCCATTCAGTTTCCCAGGGGCACAGTATTGAGAAATGTTGGGATTTTCATAACAAGGTACAAGATCTAATTGAGTCCAAGGAAATCAATTTTTCTCCTCATCCAAAGGTAATCCAAAATCCGATGCCTAATCACGACGGAACCGGTGTCACGATTGTTCTACCAGATGGTCCACGTTAAGCTGAAGTCTTCGAATTAATCACCCAGGACGCCAGGGTATCCATGAAGCAAATAAAGCCAACAGTATTCAAGTACTCTCAGTGATGGCATTTGTGTGTTTGCCTTTCCTTATTGTTCATTTTCATCCCTATTGATGGGAACTACGTCGCTCTGATTCTTCATTGGTCATCAGTCAATGGAGATACGTAGGCAGAAGATCATCTGGTCTTTCCGAGCAACCTTATGGGGCAACTTTACTCCCCAGCTTTACTCTTTCCTTTATATGTCTCATGTCAGAGTCAGAATAGCTAGAAGAAGAAGTATGACTGCCATGATTGGGTATACGGCTGCAACTTGAAGATTACAAGTCTGTGGAAGAGCGATTGATCACTGAAAGTATCCAAGACTGACAGGTCCAGACGAAGCCAAGCCTCCTCAACTATGGCAATATTCAGTTTCTTTACTGCATTTCCATTTGTAGTTTCCTTTATGTGTTAAACATTTGTCTACATGTATGAAATTTGTTTGCTTTTGAATGTTAACAATAGTAAAACTCACATGTTTTTCTTGAAGTAATTCATTCGCATTCACTTATAAATTTTGCATGTGTGCATCGCAATACCAATTTTCGTGCTTAAATTCTATGAAGGAGAATGACGAAGCAAAAACGCAAAATCTCTAATTGTGTGCTCTCGAGTAAGGCCCTGTTGACGATGTACAGGATTTGTTTCAAATCCCTAAACACTGGAGATATAAGGAAGATAGACCCTTGCTAACCCCTTTGAGCCTTGAAGTAGGAGTTTCTTGTCAAATGAAAAAACCCTCACATGTAACCCAGGGGCAGGGTAGATGTTAGCTAGTCGGACCAAGCGTTCAGGCTTTCATAAAGGAGTGTATTTGAGGACCCATTACATTCCACTATGCTAATCAAGAGGTCCAAAGACCATAAACCACATTGGTTAACCGAATCAAGAGGTCCAAAGACCAGAAACCACAATGGTTATCCATGTCAAAAGGTCCAAAGATTGAAAACCGCAATGGTTATCCTTCGTCGACCAAAGAATGAGGCAGTCACAACCCTCGCAAAGAAATCAAGGTAAATAGTGTCACACGACTGGTTCAAAACTCAAAAAGAAATAGAAAAGAAAAAGCCCGCTAAGTCAAAACTTGAAAACAAACGACTTAGGCAAAAGTTAGGGCATCCCGCTGGACTTTACAATCAAAGATTCACAATAATCAGTCCAGGCAAAAGTTAGGGATAAGCAAAATGACACAAAAGCGAAAGACGAAAAGGATTACACAAGAAAGATCCTTAAAAGAGAACAAAGTCGTATGGCACAGACACGAAAGATAGAGGAGTGACTGACTCTCAACAATAACCTGATTGGTGCTTAAACTGATAGCAACAATGGTTCTTCAGCCGACACGAAATCCTTATGAAAGGTGAATGCTTGTGAAAATTAGTTAAACATAGGAATGGAGAACATCACAAAGAGTGGGTGGGCACAAACAAACTTCGAGCCTATATAATTTGTTTTTGTAACCATGAACCAGGCCACGATACAACCCTTAAAAGTCCTAACTGAAACAGGGTTAATTTGAGAGCGTACTACTACAAGGCCGCGTTCCTGACTCCTATGAGTTGTGCTAAAAGACATTTGTTAGTATTGCATGTACATACTTTCATTCAAAATAACGTCGTATCTTAACCAGTGATTCGCTCACGAAGTTTTGCGACCCCTTTTCAAAACTTCAAGATTAACATGTGTGTTGCATTAGAATTTTCATTCTAGGAATAAACATTTTTTTTGCTTGCATACATTTGTTTAGCATCATAAATGGTTCACATGCGGAAATTCAATCCAGAAGCTTAAGCTTGCCAAGTTGAGGAGTCCAAAACTTCTGAAAGACAGTCACGTTGAGGTGCACTTTTCCGAGAAAAGCTCCATTGAGTGAAGACTTTCCCAACTAGTCATGGTAAGAGCTAGCCAATCTGGGGCAGTTACGTGGAGCAATCTCTTCAAATTTCAGTCAAACTGGGGAAATCACCTCGAGATTCAAATCTCTCCAAGAGCAAAGATTAGTCAGTCAAGTGCAAAACTATTCAAGTACTCGTACTGGGGCAGGCCACCCCAATATCACGAGAATTCATTCCTTCCCGAAGACAGACAATCGGAAGCATCTACCCGGAGTTCAGAGTACCGATACATTTATATCCTCAAAGAGTTTCTATGGCACCCTCTTGTCATAACTCTTACTAATTGAGTCCAGTACCCATCTAGCGGTCGCTCAAGTAGCGGTCGCTCATCAAGCCAATTATATCCTCTGCATTGGCAATGGTTACCTCCTCAGCAAGGTTATTATGCTGATTCATGCAGTCGTTACGATACCTAAGAGTTTAAAGACACCAAGTCTTTTGTAAAATCCTCTTGAGGTAAAATCCATACAGAAGCAAATGATCCCCAGCATGAGACAACTTGAAATCTTTCCTCCTCATCAGGACGTGTCTCGGTTTTGTCATCCCCAACAGACGAATGGAAGTTATCCCCAGTAAAGTCACCAAGTTTTTCCTTCAGCTGGTTTCCTTGATCTTGGTTCCTCAACAGATCTAGGGTAACTCCTATTCCCCTAACAAATTCCAGATAAATCATTCTCTTCCCCAACAGATCCATAAGAGTGGATAATCCCCAATAGTCGAGATAAGTTAACCCCACAGGGCTTCTTGAGATCGATTTCGCGATCATTGTGTTTCCCCACAGAGTTAGCAGGGACTTATTACTTCCGCGTCAGGAATTTCTTTTACATTCACACCAGTTCATCATCCCCAGTGTCATGGGGCATCATGACGTACAATTATACCTATGCATAATCCTAGTTTGATATCTTGCAAAGCCCAGCCACAGACTGGCCAAAGTCCATCTTCGGGTGGCAATTTCAAAAGTCTCCCACAGCGAGCAAAAAGTCCAGCCAGAGACTGGCCAAAGTCCATCTTCGGGTGGCAAATTTCAAAAGTCTCCCATAGAGAGCAAAAAGTCCAGCCATTGACTGGCCAAAGTCCATCTTCGGGTGGCAAATTTCAAAAAGTCTCCCACAACGAGCAAAAAGTCCAGCCACAGACTGGACAAAGTCCATCTTCGGGTGGCAAATTTCAAAAGTCTCCCACAGCGAGCAAAAAGTCCAGCCACAGACTGGCCAGAGTCCATCTTCGGGTGGCAAATTTCAAAAAGTCTCCCACAGCGAGTAAAAGCCCAGCCACAGACTGGCCAAAGTCCATCTTCGGGTGGCGAATGTCAAAAGCCTCCCGCAGCGAGCAAAAAGTCCAGCCACAGACTTGCCAAAGTCCATCTTCGGGTGGCAAATTTCAAAAGTCTCCCACAGCGAGCAAAAAGTCCAGCCACAGACTGGCCAAAGTCCATCTTCGGGTGGCAAATTTCAAAAAGTCTCCCACAGCGAGCAAAAGCCCAGCCACAGACTGGCCAAAGTCCATCTTCGGGTGGTGAATCTCAAAAGTCTCCCGCAACGAGAAAAAAGTCCAGCCACAGACTGGCCAAAGTCCATCTTCGGGTGGCAAATTTCAAAAAGTCTCCCACAACGAGCAAAAGCCCAGCCACAGACTGGCCAAAGTCCATCTTTGGGTGGCGAATCTCAAAAGTCTCCCGCAGCGATCAAAAGCCCAGCCACAGACTGGCAAAAGTCCATCTTCGGGTGGCAAGTTTCAAAAGTCTCCCACAGTGAGCAAAAGTCCAGCCACAGACTGGCCAAAGTCCATCTTCGGGTGGCAAGTTTCAAAAGTCTCCCACAGCGAGCAAAAGTCTAGCCACAGACTGGCCAAAGTCCATCTTCGGGTGGCAAGTTTCAAAAGTCTCCCACAGTGAGCAAAAGTCCCGCCCCAGACTGGCAAAAGTCCATCTTCGGGTGGCAAGTTTCAAAAGTCTCCCACAGCGAGCAAAAGTCCAGCCACAGACTGGCCATAGTCCATCTTCGGGTGGCAAGTTTCAAAAGTCTCCCACAACGAGCAAATGTCCAGCCACAGACTGGCCAAAGTCCATCTTTGGGTGGCAAATTTCAAAAGTCTCCCACAACGAGCAAAAGTCCAGCCACAGACTGGCCAAAGTCCATCTTCGGGTGGCAAGTTTCAAAAGTCTCCCGCAGTGAGCAGAAGTCCACCCGCAGCATGGAAAATCTCTAAAGTCTCCCGCAGTGAGCAGAAGTCCACCCGCAGCGTGGCAAATCTCTAAAGTCTCCCGTAGTGACCAGAAGTCCACCCGCGGTGTGGCAAATTTCTAAAGTCTCCCGTAGTAAGCAAAGGTCCACCCGCAGTGTGGCAAATTTCCAAAGTCCACCCGCAGTGTGGAAAAGTATCTTGAAGTCCAACCGCAGATTGGCAAGAGTCCATCCTCAGGGTGGCAAAGTATCTTAAAATTCGATTGATGAAGGTCCACCCACAGTGTGGCAAGTCAGTAGTCATCTGACGTTGCTCAAAAGGCATCCCCTATTTACTATCCTTCCCATCATAATTATATCCAAGAAAAGTTCGTTCGGTTGAGTTTATTTCCCTGTTCTTCTGCCACAGAGTGCAAATTTTCTGGTTGTTTCTAATATTCAATCCCCGCATACCTCAAATGTCTGAAAGCGATTGCTATCATCCATTCAAGTCTACAGTAATTGAATAGGGGCAGCTGTAACATCCCAAAATTTGCCCTCATATTTATAACTTCAACTGGCTTATGTTTCATGATTCATCAGCATTTTTTGTTAAGGCAATAACATTTGCAATCAGACATTTCATTAAGCTCGTAAAGCATGGGATCCAGTATTCTCGTGTGACTTGAATGTTCTCACTCAAAGGATTTATCTGGCTATATTACACCCAAATCAAAGCAAAGTTCGGCCTCTTGAGTTCCTCCATATCATTCATCATTGGGGTCAAGACACTTTATTTGATTCGAGAATGGTATTACCAAGCGATTCAAGAAGCGTGATTTGAAGTATTATTAATTCTTGGATTCACCATGATATCGCAAGTTCTTAAGAAATGGTTTGTGTTCAAAGTGATGAAATGTGTGTGGTCATGATTTATTTGGAGGACGTAGTTTGAGTTTACTTTCAATCCAATTATCCGTTTCCCCAAACAAGTATTCACATTTTTTTGAAACTATACCATTTTTTTTAAACCTATTGTTAAGTTGTTTTTTTCTTTAATTATTGACTTTTGGATCAAATACTTGAGCTCAAACTCACTTTTCCTCACATCCAATTCCTTTGTTTTCCATTATATACCATTAATTTTTCTAACACTTTTATTAAGCCAAATTTCACCCAATTTCGAGTTTCTATAACATCCGCTAACACACTTGTTTCTATTCAAATAGTCATTCAATTCTATGTCGAAGTGTATTTGTTTGTCTGACTAATTTATTAGGCTATCTATACCATATCATCATTCATAGCCATATTAGGACCCATTTGCTAATCCAATTGAAAAAAAAAATAATCTTGAATAATCCACCTTTTCAGTTAAAAAAATTCAGAAAAATTGCAAGGACATGAAAATAATCCCAAAGGAAAAGAAGTCTCATATTTTCCGTTCAAATCTCTAAATAACCAACAGAAACTTTTCATAAAATCCATAATCAAATGCAGAAAAATAAAAGACTATAACATAGTTTACATCTGGACATATTCATAAAAAAGAAGGAGATTAAGACAAAAATTCAGAACTGATTATAAGAAAATAACAGAAGAAACTAAGTGGAAAATTCAATTATAAAAGATTCGAAAAGTTTCTAACAGATTGGTAACTAATCATAACCAACTGTAACCGATTTTATGGTGAAATTTCCAGATTACCCTCTAATCTCCTCCTATAAAGGTCCATTGATCTTCATCTTCAAGGCTGGATGTTTTCTTCTTCTGCAACAATCTCCACCACTTCCACCATATTCTTCACTCCTCCATTCTTCAAACTCTTCATTTCTTCAACTTAATATCCATCTTCAATATTCCACAAAAAATCGTCATCAATATTCTTCTTTCTTCCATTCTTTAACCCAGCTTTCTTTGTCATCAAACCGAATCATCTTCTTCGAAACACTCCCGCAACCTGCAACCTCCTTCATCTTCATAGCTAAGCGTCAACAATAACCTGCAATTTCGTTTCAGAATAGAATAAGCAACAGAAGAGCGAACTGTGTCGATCGCAGTAACAGAGGCAGTGGTGGATCAAAATCAAGAATTAAAGTGGGTCGAAGAGTGCATACCTAGACAGTTGAGTATCCGTTGTCGATTGATCGAACAAGGTGATTCCGCTCCAAACTTCAGCCTGCTGCATCATCTTTAGAAAATCTGCAGCCAATTCAACAAAAATTTGGGTCTTCCATCATCAATAACCTTCTTATCGTCACCGATCCGCATCTCCTTACTCCATCGTGTTCAACGATTGCTTCACTTGGCCATCACCACATTCACGTCACCACTGCCGTCGCGGGTCAACATCGGTTCAAAGCAAGAGCGCATCTCCATCAAATTTCATCGACCTGCAAGGTTGGCATAGAACACCAAGTTCAGTTTGTAACATTCAGAGTCAGAGTAAAACATACACAACGACAATCATGAGCAATTCAAGAAGAAGGAAGGACGATTTCAGAATGGAGAAATGGGAGAAAAGCGTCGTCGACGCCATTACCTCGAAACTCTGCATCTTCTTCATCAATCTTCAACACACTCTTCTTCATGTATCTTCAACACACCCTTCATCATCAAATCTTCGAACCAACAACCTGCATCGATCATCTTCATCAACCACACGGTTTCAATTCCAATCGGTGTCATACCCCAAATTTGTCCTACCTTTATTTTTTGGTTGCCAATATTATTTCAAAAAATCCTAAAATATGCGCCGATTTATTTTTCTGTTTAACCTTTTTTCAAAAATCCGAAAATATGTCTTTTCTTTTTACTGTCCAAGTTCGGGATTTGTGCAAAAAAAAATCAGAGTTTATTTTGAGATTGTCGAGTGCGTGTGTGTGGTCGGTGTTATGTGGAAGTCTTTTGTCTAACTATTATATGCATTATCCATTAATCAATTTTTATCACAAAATTCTATAAAAATTTCCATTAATTTTTTATTCATTTATTAGAATAATTTTTTTTATCACCATTTTTCATTATTTACACAAAATTACAAGAAAACTTCTTTTTTATTTATTTATTATTATTACTTTTTATTGTCCTTTTATTTTCCTATCTCATTTTTATTTCTGTTATTATTATTAACATTTTTTTCTTTTTATTATTTATGTTCCATTTTTTTTTATTCTCCATTAATTACTCAAAAAATACAACTTAAGATTTTCACTTTTATTTTCATTATTATTTTCTTATTATAACTACTATGTCCATTTTTATTATTCTTATATTATTGTTATTATTATTATTATTGTTATTATTACTATTACTTTTTATTATTATTATTATTATTATTATTATTATTATTATTATTATAAGTATTATCATTACTATATTTTTAAACATTTTTATATATTTATATACATAACATCAAAAAAATTTCACTATTATTAAAAAAATCATAAAAAAGATTGCTATGTCACAGCAAGGTCCCATACCATAGGCATTTTCAGCAACACGACGCATACAAGGCTTGTCCCACAAAATTTTTACAATTTCTCAAAGGCACATGAAGGTCGTACAATGTACGGATTAACGGATTCCACTCACTCTACCACCATACCTTATTTCACGCAACAAATAAATTTCACTCCATAAGTAGTATCCATTATACTCTCACAAGAGGGGGAGGAAAACCAAAAATATAATCACAGACCCTGAAGAAACCTGCAATAAACTTGACTCTGCACAATCCAAAAAACCAGAAAAATAACAAAGCCTTCACAACTTTTTCAACCTTCTTCTTCATTAGTAAACAAAAAAAAAATCCATAAAACGCTTGCCTTTAAACTCGCCAACCAAAATCTACCTTCAACAACACAAAACCATAGTTGAATCCTTTTCAACCCTTTACCATTGAACTCCTCTCCTTCAAATCCAAAAACAAACAAAAAAACACAGAAGCAGAAATGAGATGAAGAGAAAACCGAACCATCACACCACATCGGACTTTCACCATCGCAACCATCATTAGCCAAACCACCACCGTCGACCGCGAACCAAAACAAAACCACCCGCGAGCCTCACACACTGCAACTCCTCCGTGCCGCCGCTCACACAACCAGATCCACTGCGCGAATTCATAAACCACCGCGACAAGCCGTATATGAAACGCATCGCGTGAGAGAGGTTGAGAACGCAGAATCCGCGACAACCCAAACCCTTCCACAACCACCGGCATCCCCAAAATCGAAACATCGAAACCGCCGAAATCCTCACCGATCCGTGAGAACACCGCCTGAAACACAAAACCGAGCACGAGTTGAGAGATCGAGAGACGGTGAGAAGTGGAGCCAAACCATTTGCAACCGTGAGAAGCCGAGGTAGAAGCATGGTTTTGAAATTTCATTCTCTGTGTGTTTACGTTGAGTTTTGAAAAGTGATTTTGAAAAAATTGGATCTGATGCAATTTGAGAGATATGCGTCTCAGTTTTTTTGTTAAAAAATGCTAATGTCAATTTTTTAAAACCCCTATTGTTGTAGTTTGTTGGGCCAAGAAGTCCATTAGTCCATTATCATTGTCGCTATACACACGGATCCAACATCCTCCTCTCATTAAGTTTTATTTTTTTCCTTTTTCTTTATTTTTTATATAAAAAAAAGAGGTTGTTATGTTGTTGTTGCTGAGCTTGCATACACCTCCTGCTTTTCTTATTTTTATCTTCATTTTCATTTATTTATGTTAATTCTTTACTGTTTTATTTCTTTTTTATAAAAAAAAAATATTATTACTTTTTAGCATCACTTTGATTATTATTTTGAGTATATCCTTTGGATTTTCCTTTTATTCCTATTTCATTTGGTTTATCTTCATTGTTTTAATTTCTTTATTCGGGCCTATGATATAACAAACGGCCGAATTGTGTCCGATCCTATTATCGAAAAATTCGGTCAATATGAGGCCTACGTAGTTTAATTTATTTTTTCACTTTTATTTTTATTTCAATTTATTTTCTATTGCTACAATTTAATTCAATTCGCTTTATTATTCAATTATTCCATTTAATTTATTATTTGTTTATCTTTTATTTTAATTTATTTAATTTTTTTGTTTCATCGCATTTTAAATAAACGATTCGACTCCTCATAGAACGGTTCCAAATTTGAATCGGTTCTAAGGAAGTAAACGAACCATATTCTGACACGTCCGAAAAGGTCCAACGCCTTCGAACAGTTGCATCTAAATAAAAAGGCCGAACGCCTTCGAACAGTTCAAAAACACTGCACACACGCTTTCTCTTGGGCGAATTACAACGAGACCCCTTTATTTCTCGCAATCCCCTGTAATTTATTTTGTATCCCTCCCCCTTTTTATGTACGCATTTTATTTTTCGTATTTTATTTCATTCGCGAATCCTTGGTCCAACGCCAAGCGGTTGCACTTGCACACTCGCACTTTATTTTTTCAGTTATCGTTTATTAGGATCCACTCCACCTTGCGAGCCGAGCGCTTTGTGCCTCGCTAAAAAAAAACACAAAATAAACCTCCATTTGCATTCACCCTCTAAACCTCAAAAAACCAAAATGTTTCGATTAGATCCAAACCCTTGATCCAACATCAAGCGGTCATTAGGTAATAAGACATTCTAATAATACGAGAAGAATTGTACGCCACGAGCCTTAAGCGGTATAAAGGAGGATAACTAGCTCTCGTTACTCGCTCCGATTATTTCGACGCAAAACGCTCGTCTTGTTGGACGGAATAAACTATCCATAGTCTTTAGTGCAAGTCGACTCCTAAACCCTTTCATCGAAGAAAGGTAATAAAATCAAACAACCATCACCCGTAGTAGGCCGAACTACGAGGCTCTGACTTTCCCATTGCACGCGGGAGTACGTAGGCACAAGGATCTCAATCCTTGCCGAGCACCTAGGATCAATCTAACTTATAATTCAACTCATTTCCCCTTAGCAAGTATTTCGTTTAAGCATAGACATCCTTTCGCACGTGATAACTTAGATGGTTCCCATCGAGTACGATGGATGTAGGGGGTGCTAATACCTTCCCCCTGCATAACCAACTTCCGAACCCAGGCAATGGTTCCGTTGACCTTTGTCCTTATCTCTCTCTTCCCGGGTTATATCTATATCTTCCCTTTCCCTCCTCGGGAATAAATATAATTAGGTGGCGACTCTTCAGTCTGTCCAGCGCACGGCTCCCGTCCTTTCGGATCACGTGAGGTCGTATTTTTCGGGGTACGACAGCTGGCGACTCTGCTGGGGACAGGTTCACCCCTATGCGAGTCAAGCCTAGTCTAGTTTCCATGTTTGTTTGGATGTTTGCTTTTATGCCTTGCTTGTTTATTTTTATCACTTTCTTTATTGCATTCCATCTTATATATCTTGTGGCTCCTTGGTATTATAATTTGGATCGATACTTTGCAAAAGAAACTTGAGGGAAGGGCTTTATACCCGGGCTTACGAGTACGAACATAAGTTAGCGAGGTTGTGTAGTATGGGCTCCCGAGGGAATCACTCTCGTGGGTTGTCGATAAGAAAACCTCACTTGGAGTAAATTCTAATGAGAATACTGACGACTGTCAAGTTCTTGGCGTGTATGCTCAGTTGTTTTCATTAGAGTTACCGACTCTGAGGACCTTTAGAACCCTTTGGTTAAAACATCGATTGATGGTCGCGTAGTATGGACTCTCTAGAAATTTGCTCTCGTGGGTTGTCGATACGAAGACCTCACTCAGAATAGATTTTCTCAATGGAGTTGATTGACTGTCAAGAGCTGACATGTGCATCAAGCATTTGAGCAAAGTCCATAACTCTGGGACTTTGTTTTAAACCTCGTGTCAATGATCACGTAGTATGGAGCACCGAGAGATTTCCTTCTTGCGTGGCTCGATACGAAGATCTCATCCAAAAGAGATTCATATGGTGGAGTCAGTCAACCATCATGCTTATGGCGCGTGTCATGAACAACCATATGAATTGATAACTTTGGGGTCCCTAAAACCTTAGAGTCTACCCAGTGAGTTCCTAATCAGAGTATCATCCATCCGTACCTTGGACTCATGAGACCCCGATCTTGTGATCCTGGATTCTGACATCGCATATCATTTCATTTGCATTAATTATTCATATTGTATTTCATTCCAAAGCCGAGAACTCATTTCATGTTCATCCATCTTCAGTAAATCAAGCTGGTTTCCCGATGCCCGTATCGTGCTAGACGCCCATACTTAACTCGAGCCAACACTAGAAGACTAATGGACGTGATTCAAGAAGAGCAAGCTGCTATGAGAGAAGAGATTGACTCAGTCAAGAACAAGATTGACCAGATTTACGAGACCATACAAGCTTTGGCTAGGATGGAAGAACGTCGCGAAGCTGCTGCCGCAATGAACATTGCTCTAGTACAAGGATCTGCCTCGCACACAATGCCTTCAGTTCCAGTTCCAAATCCTTCGGTTTACAGTTTGCCTCTAGGCTTCGCTCTTGCTGTTGAGGAGGTCACTTCCTGTAACACCCCAAAATTTGCCCTCTTAATTTATTATCATCTACGTTTCTCACTAGATCATAACTTCAGATTCATCATTTGTGTGGAGCTTCTAAGACATGAGATCAAGCATTCCCATGTGACTTGAATTTTCTATTCAGAGGTTTAATTAAATTATTCTCCTCATATTGGTACCTTAGGTTGTACTTATGATTCAAGAATCTGGATTTGGGTGTCGGCTTTCATATCTATTATGGCATCATAGTTCGTAGTAATTAATTATTGGCTCAAGAACGGGGTTCATATTAAAGGAGGAAAGTACATGATCACGATTTATTTGAAGGAGCATCAAATGTCATTCACTTTCAAAACCGATTTCATTTAACCAATTTTCCACACAATTTAGGCCCATGTCCAATAGCCAATATCCATTTTTTTATGTCAATATTAATCTCCCATGGGTCAATTTAGAACTAAATAAACCTTTTTTATTTAGATCCATATTCCAAAATTCTTGTCCAAATAAGAAATCTCCTTTCATATCCAAATTAAATTTCAAGACATGCACATTCAATAAAATCCAACCCATGTTACAAAATATGAGATTCATAAAAATAAAATGGAAATAATAGGATGATATTTTTCAGCTATTATAATTAAATTTTTTCGGACCCCATTTGTATGGCCCAAAAGATGTTTCACAAACACAGTTTTTTTGATACCTCATTTTATTTACCACATCTGTTAATATAACAGTAGGGGACATGTTTGTAGTCAAGGATAACATAAATGGCATAAAATAAAATAAAAGAGAAATCTTTGAGGAAGCTGGAAGAAGAAATTAAAATTCAGATTTTACACCAGAGGTAATTTACATTAGAATTAAACCAGAAAATTCGGGAAGAGAATCAATACAAAAGTCAGAACCATACACAGTTGCATCTACAGAGAGAAAAATCATAAACCCCTAACAAACTATAACAAACTTCTAACTGAAAAAACAAACTTTTAACCGAATATTTCCGGAAGCTTCAGCTTGATTTATATATCTTAACTCATCTCCAGATTCAGGGGGGATTCTTCTTCTTCTCCTCATTTCTTCATCACCCTCTTCATTCATCAGACTCACCATAACCGAACCTCCTCATTCTGCATCATCACCATCAACCGTCAAGTTCTTCTTCAATCTCCAAATGGCTGAAAAAGAAGAACAGTCTTAAATCCAACAAAGAGAGTAACAAACCAAAAAAAAAAAGAGAAAGGAATCCTTAACCTGCAATTAAAGACTCTGAAGCTTAGATCTTCTTTGCATCCTCGTTGATCTCCGCTGACCCATCCTCATCACAAACCGTGGCTGCATCGCAATCTTCATCAAATTTTCGCAACCAACTTCAAGAAATCATCAATCATGATATCGAGTCAATAGTAGCCCGCATCACAGAAGAAAACGCAGCATCAAGTTCAATTATCCACCCAGCAAAAGCTCAAGTCGAAAGTCACCAAAACATTGTGAAACCGATCGACAAAAGGGCAGCCAAGATCGATAACAGAATACCTGAGCACATTTTTCTTCAACTCTTCATCAAGCAAAGCACCATATGTCGCAAGAAGCAGCAAAACAAAGGAAGAGATCGAACCTGCAGCATCAATGAACAACAATTGATATAACAGAGCAAATGGTAGAATCGGGTATGGTGCGGAAATTTAACCGTGATCACGAGTTACCTCAAGAACCTGTGAATTCAAGAAACTGAATTCGTCAATAAGAACTTCGCAAGAGGACTCCGTCGGATTCCTCCCTTCGTCTTCCACCTGTTCCGATTCAATCTACAATCTTTGACAAGCATCATCTTCATCAATCGGTAAAAGTCTGCAACAAGACAAAAAAATCAACGCCACCGTGAGAATCAAAACGAGAAACCAAACCAAAAAAAAGCAATCAAGAACTCTTACTCAACAACAAATGCAGGTTAAACAAAGAGAATAAGCGAGAATCGATACCCGAAGTTGCCGATAACATCGAGTTTCGCCGATCTTATAAAACGCTATCATCAAGACTCTTATTCCTCTCCGGTCATCATCGCTAATCTCCGGAAATCGTTTTTCATCGTCGATTCATTGAAGACTCAATAATTTTCGATTTATCTTCACAAGCCTATAAAAGATCAAGAAACAAATATTACACTTCAACGACCACACGAAGTTCAAGGATCAACATTCAAAATAAGAGAGAGTGAAGAAGAAGCGGAAACTCACCATCGCTGGACACGATCGCTCCGATTAGGTACGAATTCGTTCCTTCCACACGTTCTTAGCCACTATTCGTGTTCTCGATTCTTCCTTCTAGCATTGTCCCCTACTAATTGATGGTTTCAGTAAGGCGTGAACTGATTTAGGGATTTTTTTTAGGGTTTCGGATTGTCTATGTTTTGACAAGAGTTGGCGAAATCCGAATCTGTTTTCGAGCTCAGTGGCCTTGAAGAGGTAGGGTTTTGTGGTTTATTGTGAGTGCGTCGGAAAAGGAAGGCCGACGGCGGCGGCTAGGGTTCGCAAGGAGAGGATTGAGAGGAGAAGAAGACATAGGTTTTCTTCAACAGATTTGTGTTCAACGTTCTTTTTCTTTGTTTTGTTTCTGTTTTTATAAATTTGGTTATTATATTAAGTTAAATGAAAAGATTAAGAGACAGCTTATAAGTTAATAACGTTAAAATGGAATTAATTCCCCCTTAAAAAGCATTAATCCGTTGTAAAGTGAGTTATTGAGTTTAATTATATTATTAGAGAATTTGAAAAAGCCATAAAAATGATATAATCTGCTTTTAGTATCCACCGTCCTTATTGATTATTTGGGGGATAAGTTTTGATTTTGGGTCCAATCCGGCGGAGACATGTGTCACCGTCCGATTGGACCATTTTGCTGTGTTTGTTCTCTGCTCCCTTCATACGAATTGGGCCTAGAGAATTGCTTTTAGCACCCCCCCCCATTTGGGCCTAGTTCTCATTATAAACTAAAAACATTTCTATTTCCCCCCCCCCCTTTATTTCTATTCTTTTATTTTTCTATTCTATGCCTCTTTAATTTAATTCCATAAAAAATAGAAAAATGCATAATAAAAATCCACAAAAATTAAGATAGAATATTAAGGCAATTTAGAAACTTTCCACATTTTCACTTTCTGAATTTTTGCAATTTTCAATTTAATTTAGATTTTTCATTTAATTGATTTTATGTTGAATTCTCATATGAACACATAATTTTGTACAATTTATTTCTGCAACTTCCCATAACATTTTTGATCCATTCTTTTTGCTATGATTAGAGAACAAATTAAAGTACCTAGAATATTTTTGGTGTATTTTTTAGGACATTTTTTCTACTGTTTTGTTAGTGTGATTTGTATAAATTTAGGATTGAACCTTAGGTGAGTTTAGGTGATCATTTACCATAGTTAGACTTAGAATTTTTGAGAGATTTTTTGACACAATAATATAATCAGGTTAGAGACCTTAGGAAATTAATTTCATATTTTTCCCATGATTTTGATATTTTTGTCATTTTAATTCATGTCCACCATATTATGCATATTCATGATTCATGTCATTCACTAACTATTTTTCTTCTTATGCAAGGTATTTTCCGAGGATTTGCTAATGGATTTGGATACTTGTAACACCTCGATTATGTTTTGTATTTTGTACTTTGTGATGTAATACTTGTATGCTTTTATAGTTTCTATAATTAGGGTAGAAAAGATAAAATGAATCGATAGAAAACAAAATCTCAAAAATGAAATAAATAAGACTCGATCCAACGTCGAGTAAATTTTCAAAAATAAATAAAGTTCATGTGACTTTAGGGTTCCTCAATTACCATCGTTCCACTCCATTCAACCAAAAGCAAGCCTTGTATGTTGCACACCATAAGTCGTGCGTCTCAGCACCACGTAATCGACCCACCCGATCCATCGTTTTATCCCATTTATGTTTCATTCACGTTTTTACCCACCATGACTTAGGAGGACCATATTGTTCATCATTAACACTTTTACTTGCATTTCTAGTTTAATATCTCTTAGGTAGATTTATTATTTCAAACCTCACTAACCATAGGTCATCATTAAACTCCATTGATTTAGGGTAAGTCTAGTTTCCCTTAGAATTTTTTTCCTTTGATAACTTGAGTCTCACTTCTCATCTTAAAAGAAAAATAAAAAACACTTAATAAAGGAAAAGGTGTACAATGCGCCACGAGCCTTAAGCTATACGGGAAATGATTAGTGGAGGTCTCCTTCACTCTTCTAGGATGCTTTACAAACGTTCCATTGGGGGCGATCTTGGAAAGTATTCGCTCTTGTGTCATAGTCTTTAGTGTTGTACATACAATAAACACAATCTCAAAACACTTCTTCTAAAAGACAACAAACCAAGAAGTCACGTCTTCTCATCTCATCTCATACTCTTTACGGACGAATGTGACTTGTCTCGACAGTTCAAACAGAGATACGGTAAACACCCTCGAGTCAGAGCCGGTAACACCTGAGCTAGAACTATGGCAACGTCATCCTAAAAATCACAAACGAGTGTAAGCCTTAGTTAGACGAACTACGACGTCTCTGATCCTCATTTATCCCGATGAGGTACGTAGGCAGTGGGGTAGGGCCCATTCGAGCACAATCTTTCTTTTTCCCTACATTTTCCCCTTTTATTTCCATTTTTCAATTCCATTTCTTTTCTCATCTCCATTCCATTCCAGATAGTCATTCTTTCATTCAAACAGCATATTATTTCTCACCCTTTGAAAACAGACTTATAAGCATGGATCCCGTCGGGTACGGCGGACGGATTGAGGTGCTAATACCTTCTCAATTCGTAACCGACTTCCGTATCCAGATCTTTGGTTCGCAAGGCCTCGTCCTTTTCCTTCTTCCTTAGGTTTGTGCAACATTACCTTTCCCATTCATTCGGGATAAAAATGTCTGGCTGGTGACTCTAACTTTTCCGCGCCACTTTCGCGTTTGTACTAGGATGAAAATCCCGGGAGCGACAGCTGGCGACTCTGGTGGGGACTTTTAGAAATTCTGATTTCCCCTTTGAGAGTCAATCCTAGTGCTTGTCTATTTCTGTTTTCGTTGGGTGCTTATTCATTCGCTGTTATGCTTTATTTTAGCTTTACTGTTTTATTTATAGTTTATCGCTTTCCTTTATAGCTTTATTTACAGTTTTCTGCACTTTACTTTACTGTCGCATATACTGGCATATACTGTACTGGTTGTTCTGGTTTTCCTTGGCGGATGGGATTATTGTGAGATAAGCCAAATACCCGGCTTGAGTATACACATAGGATTTAGAGTGGGCAGTCGTGTGGCTTGCGTGGTTTTGAGCACGTGTAGTTTTCACGAGTCCCACACCCAGATTAGGCTCTCTTGGGATATGTTCTATACTGCCTAGGCAAACCATAGAATGTTCCCACCTGAGCTGCTAACACAGGGAACCAATCATCGAGGACCTTAGTGGAAACAACCCTCTCCAATGGTGACAGTGGCAGACCACATTTCGTGGCAAACCCATTCGCACCCGAGGGCCCACTAGGAAATCGCATAGGATGACCTTGTTCTCTCGTAGGAACCTGGTAAAAGCAACTGGTCGTATGAAGGTAGTATTGTACCCTTCGGGATGAATGTACTATTGTTTCTCGACTTCAGTGCTTGAAGCCGGGAACTTATGAGGGATGCTTGTTTTTCCGGAATTCAGCTGAGGCCTCCCTGAGTAGTACATAATGCCAAACTGATTCCCTGATTTGGTCATGAGCCATTTTTCGGAAATGGTGAAAGTATTATTGCTATTCGGCTTTGAGAGTTCGTGATGTTGACCCGTAGTAGCACACCCGTGAGATTGGGAAGGGGTTTACAGGTTTGCAGGAACCCTAAACTTCCAACATACCCGTTTTTGCCAGTATTACTCCATGATATTATTCGGTCCTATATGATATTGGTTGAGAATTCTGGAACTTCTGCATAGAGATTCTGATATCATGATCTTCACCAACACTTGGTTATCTGATCCGCACCAGCGTCGGACCGCTAACCACATGCCAGTTGCATACATGACATCATGGCATTTTAGCATACATGTTCAGTTACTTCTAAGGATCCCATATCTGAATTATGTCGGATTTTCTTCTGCATTAAAACTTGGATCAAAATAGATGGATTCCTTGGAAATAACCGAACATGGCATTTGCATACATCCTTGCATTTTTGACAGGTGTTCAGAGACAAATTCTTATCCTGGCCTGGTTTCTCTCCAGAATGGTCAATTTGAATCGCGATTGTCAAGGTATAGAACAACTCCGAGAGGAGATAACTGAGATGAAGTCCCAACTGGGGCATGTTATAGTGGACATTCGAGCGTTGTCCCAGGATCAGAAATTTCTAAGAGAAGAATTCAACCTGATGAAGACTCAGATAAAGCTGCTTACAGGAATCATGAATACTATGTCGAAAAAGGAAAATAGCTGTGTGTTTGCTTTTCAAACAGAAGGTCATGCTTCTCCCATCTCTTTGGGATGTCCACTAAATCAGGGTTCTTTAGGTGGATTTCCTCTACAGTTCGAATCTCTGCACCAGCAATCACCGATTGGCAGTCAGGAAGAGCATCAGATAGGAATCAACTTCACATGTGAACTAAATGATCCTACACCAATCGTCACCAAAGAAGTGAGCACTTTCTTTCCATATCAGGGATCCTCCTCAGCTGCTACGCCTTGGTTTCCAGGAGAAATACTTCAAACGATTTCGGCTATAGTTCCCCCATTGCTAGCAACCCATCATCAACAGGTTCAAGAAAGGGTTATTGATCCGATACCCATGTCTTATGCTGAATTATGCCCACAACTGCTCAAAAAGGGGTTGATTGGGTGTCACGAGCTAACTCCTCCTTCAGGTGTAATTACTTTTGGATTGACTGGACCGGAAGTACCGCAAGATAAAGCATGCAGGAATACAAAAGAGATGGTCAATTTTCCTTCTTCTAGAATCATTGCTCAGGCCAAGTCTTCAAAGGGGCTACATCAACAATCTTCATTCACTCCTCGGCCGAATATGAGTAAGAGAGTACAGAGACATGTCAGGCGTCAAACGCAATGTCAACAACGAAGTTTTCAATCACGACCACAGGGTCAGCAACAACAGGTACAGAGATTGTTTCAGGAAAGAACAAGAGCGAGGAACCGCAAACTTGATCCTATCCCATGTCCATATGATGTATTGTTTCCAGAGCTGCTGAAGTTGAACCTGGTCGAGCTCCGAACCATGAGGGCTCCTTATGCTAATAATCTACCACCAAATTTTGATCCAAATGCAAGGTGCGAGTTCCATTCGGGTGCCCAGGGGCACAGTATCGAGAAATGTTGGGCTTTTCAGAACAAAGTACAAGACCTAGTTGACTCCAAGGCGATCAATATTCGCTCCTCTCCCAAATGTACTCCAGAATCCAATGCCTAGTCACAATGGAATCGGTGTCACGGTTATTCTACCAGATGGTCCACGCTAAGCTGAAGTCTTCGAGTTAATCACCCAGGACGCCAGGGTATTCATGAAGCAAATAGAGCCAGCAGTATTCAAATACTCTCAGTAATGGCATCTATGTGTTTGCCTTTCTTCATTGTTCATTTTCATCCCTATTGAGGGGAACTACGTCGCTCTGATTCTTCATTGGTCATCAGTCAATGGAGATACGTAGGCAGAAGATCGTCAGTTCTTTCCGAGCAACCTTATGGGGCAACTTTACTCCCCAGCTTCACTATTTCCTTCAGACGTCTCGTGTCAGAGTCAGAATAGCTAGGAGAAGAAGTATGACTGCCATGGTTGGGCATGCAACTGCAAATTGAAGATTACAAGTCTGTGAAAAGAGCTATGGATCGTTGAAAGTATCCAAGACTGACAGGTCCAGACGGATCCAAGCCTCCTCAACTATGGTAATATTCAGTTTCTTTACTGCATTTCCATTTGTAGTTTCTTTTATATGCTAAACATTTGTCTACATGTATGAAATTTGTTTGCTTTTGAATGTTAGCAATAATAAAACTCACATGTTTTTCTTGAATTAATTCATTCGCATTCACTTATAATTTTGCATGTGTACATCGCAATACCAATTGTCATGCTTAAATTCTATAAAGGAGAATGACGAAACAAAAACGCAAAATCTTTAATTGTGTGCTCTCGAGTAAGGCCCTCTTGAAGCGACTCCGACCAGACGCTCCCGCACCAGAAGCCGAGCCCGCGGTCATCAGCAGCCTTAGTTTTAGTTTTTGCTTATGTTTATGTTTTTCCGTTTTCGTTGTTTGTATTGTACTTTACCGCTATTATATCACAACATTGAGGACAATGTCTGATATAGTGTGGGAGAGGTACCTTTCATTTTCCGCATTTTCCCTTTTCGCATCTTTTCCATTCCGTTGTATTTCTTTTCGTAAGTTAATGAAACAAGCAATTTTTGTGCTATTTTCTTTAGTTTCGAACTTTCCTCGTTTATTTAGCCATACCAAAAAAAAAATCTTTAATTATTCGCATTACCCGACTTACCTACGAAATCATAATTAGGAAGCTGAGAACGATTCAACAAGATCAATACAGTCTTGACACCTTAGACTTCCCACTTAAGCAATCCCGATCCGATGATTGTTACGACTACACCTTAAGTTTCAGTTCAAAAGTAACCCCTAGTAGTTTATACTAGCAGTCAGCACCATCTGAACACAAACCACGTGGGGAGCCGATGAATATAAGCGTTTGATGCCTAATCTATAATGATCCTCCATATCTCGATGCAAATGAAAAGAAACTGCAACAAAGTACACGGTCGCATATAAGAAATGAGAAATATGAGAAGGAGTCCATTGCGGGTTGGTTCAGAGGTACTGGTTCTGAACTTGGTAGGGCATGCTACGGCTCGATCCCCCACAACCTCCAAATCGGATAATGTATGTAGGGTTACCACATTCGTGTACCATACCCCGTGCTTTTAAAGGATCAAATTCGCTAACCGGCTACTCCACTACGTGCGTGCTAAGGCAAAGGGCTTAATGTGATTGCGCTAGAATGAAACCGGGCGAAATAAGATCGAAAAACTCTAGGTGAAATCGTAAAGCAATTACCGATTGTTTCGTTTAACGAGAAGTCGACGACTTAGCTTGTTGCTTGTGTCATTAGTGTATCGTTAGTGTTTTATCAAAGTACCGGTTTGTTCGACAAAACGATCCCTCGTACGGTTTGTTATGTGTGTGCGTCGATAAAAACTTGTCCGACGATTTTCAACCGACTATTTGCTTGAGGACAAGCAAAGGTTTAAGTTTGGGGAAGTTTGATAACGAGAAAATGTATCGATTATATTGTTATGTTTCAATACCGTTTTATTGCATAATTGTCGTTTTAACACCCGATTCCTCGAGTTTTCCTTGCCATTTTGCAGGTACATCGTATACAGAGCTAAATCATGAGCCACAAGCAAAAGGAGCGAAAACAACCATAAAAAGATGAAGAAATGATGAATGCTGCAAAACCTGCATATTTTGTAGCACTCACGGTCGTCACCTAGGTGTCACGACCGTGACACCCCAAAAGGAGCAATCACGACCGTGACATATCCCTCACGACCGTGACACTTATTTTACAAGGGACACGAACGTGATGCCCTTGTCACGACCGTGATAAGGGAAAAATAGGTTATTTGACTGAAGACTTGGTCATAACGTTACGCTGCATATGAAACACCTATTTTCCAGCTGACCCTGTATCCACACGTTCCTGGATTTTCTCAATGCTCCTACGAGGCCCAAGCAACAAATTCAACCACCAGCCCATTTAATCTTCTATAAATAGCTTAATTCAAATGAACAATTAACAGAGTTTAGTTTTATTATTTTCTTGCGGAAGCTCTGCCGAATTATTTTACACCCTTATTATTTTTCCAGCATTATTTTCATTGCTTTATTTTTCTCGTATCCGAACCAAACCTATAACAATTTCCAACATCAGGAAATTGTTATAAAATTTATTTGTTTCAAAGCCTTCAGAATTTTTAGTTTATTTCCGATTCCGACAAATACTCCGAGCTTTCCAGCCTGTGGAAGAAGGAGTCTGCCATTTTTATTGTTAACCAGGTTTATATTAATTTGCAATTTTATATTTATGTTAGATATTTATTTTTCTGCCATGAATATTTCATTTATTGTTTCTCTGCCTATGTCTGGTTCAACAAAATTGAGTAGCTAAATACCTTAGGGCGGTATGTAATTAAAACAAACTAAATCGGTAAAATCAACTATAGGCTTAAAATAATTAAGAGCTTAATATTCTGGCTGATACTTTTTATTATAAAATTGACCTTTTTGTTACGAGAGTAAGGAAAGTGTATTAGGTTAGGTCAAGACCACGAGAGTGTGAGATTTTAACCAGATAGCTAAAGTTAGGCATTTAAATTAAACACAGCGAGAGCGCTTTAAAATAAATTAGAATTACTAAGTTTCCAAAAATTATCTCTAAACACTTATGGGCTAGCGAGAGCAGGCATAGGGCTTTAGGGGTAAGATCTGAGATAAGACCACGAGAGTGTGAGTTAAAGGTATTTAAACTGGTAACCTCTACAGAATAGATTAAGTGAACCATCTTTATAAGCCTAGGTTAGATTGACCCGCCTAAGTTAGCATAATTACATACCGACCACCTTAGTATTATTTTATTAAACTTAAATTTAATTCCCGCCTTTAATCTTTAAAAACAACAAAAAAAATCGTGACAACCCCTTCACCTTAGCTAAACTAGAAGTTCATCTAGCACTAAGTAACCATAGAGTCCCTGTGGATCGATAATCTTAAATATTACTTCGATAGGCTGTGCACTTGCAGTTAAGATACCGCTAGACACATAATTAGATACGTCTTTAGCCCATCAAGTTTTTTGGCGCCGTTGCCGGGGACCTTAATTTAGTTACTAGTGCACTTTAGGTAGCATTGTCTAGACTAAGGTAACAACTAATTTCTTTTCTTAATCTAAATTTCCGAGTGTATGCCAAGTACTCGCTCTCAAGGAGAAGACTTGCAACCTCTAATCCCAGAATCGGAACGCTTCTTACACGTAAGAAGACGGATATTCGTTTACGAACAAAGTTACAATATTCCAGATCTTCAAGTAGATCCACCTAAACTAGTCGTAAAATCAAAGGACGCAGAGATCGCTGAAGAACAGAATCACCCACTCAAATATTACGCTAGTCCTTCGCAAGCTGAACCGCATTCTAGCATTGCCGCACCGGCTATCAACCGAAACGATTTCGAACTAAAACCTTCGTTGATATCAGCCATGCAACAAAATCAATTCGCCGGAAATCCTACCGAGGATCCGAACCTTCATCTTTCGATCTTTGTGCAATACGCAGATACCGTAAAAGCCAATGGAGTTACCCAAGAAGCTATTAGACTACGTTTGTTTCCTTTTTCACTTCGAGACAGGGCAAGAGCCTGGCTTCAATCTCTGCCTTCGAACTCAGTGACTACGTGGGAGGAACTAAAGAGAGTTTTCTTGACCAGATATTTCCCGCCTAGCAAGACAGCTATGCTGAGAGCTCAGATCAACGGATTTAAGCAAAGGGAAAACGAATCACTATTCGAAGCTTGGGAAAGCTATAAGGATATGATGAGACTTTGTCCACATCACGGATTAGTAGAATGGATGGTCATCCATACCTTCTATAATGGACTCTTGTACAATACAAGAATGACAATTGACGCTGCCGCGGGCGGTGCACTGATGGACAAAGAATATAATGATGCTTATGCACTTATCGAAAGTATGGCTCAAAACCATTACCAATGGGGAAGCGAGAGAGTCGCAACTGAGAAACCAACAAAAGGAGGTATGTACGAAGTGAGTAGTATGGACCAAGTCAATGCAAAGTTTGACCAACTAAACCAAAAGATCGACAACTTGGCCATAACACCAACAGCCACCGTGGCTGCAGTAACACCTAACTGTGAGTTATGTGGAGTTCCAGGACATGAAGTTCCTGATTGTCAACTATTAACAGGAATTCCCACAGATCAAGTGAATTATGCTCAAGGAAACCCATACTCAAACACATACAACCCAGGTTGGAAGAATCATCTGAACTTCTCCTATACGAATAACAATGCTTTATACGCACCAGGTCAAGCACCAGCTACACCACCAGGATATCAAAAGACTGCTCCTAATGTCCCTAGAAAATCGAACCTTGAATTGATGATGGAGAACTTTATAGCTAACCAATCTCAAACAAACAAGGACTTCTTAAACCAAAACATACACACTAGAGAGTAGATTAAGCAATTAGTAAGCAAAGTAGATGCATTAGCTACACATAACAAAATGCTTGAAACTCAGATTTCACAAGTAGCTCAACAACAAGCACCTACCGCTGCACCAGCTGGAGTATTTTCTGGACAACCTCAACCTAATCCGAAAGGACATGCCAATGCTGTGATATTAAGAAGTGGCAAGGAACTTGACGGACCTACCGATCCAAGACTTGACAATCCAGCCATGTACCAAAAACCAGATAAACCAACTGAAAAGGTGAACGATCCAGAAGAAAAGGAAGATGATAATCAAGAGGCAGTGGAGAAAGAAAAGCCTTATGTACCTCCACCACCCTATAAACCACCAATTCCGTACCCTCAGAGATTAACCAATTCCAAGACGATGGGCTAGTTTAAGAAATTTGTCGAACTTCTGAAACAGTTGAATATTACTATTCCATTTACAGAAGCTATCACTCAAATGCCCTCGTATGCTAAGTTTTTAAAAGAAATCTTATCCAATAAGAAAAAGATAGAGGATAACGGAACAGTTACACTTACTGCTGAATGTAGCGCCATAATTCAGAATAATATGCCTCCTAACCTAAAAGATCCAGGAAGTTTCTCTATACCCTGTGTAATAGGAAAATTCGTCATTGACAAAGCTCTATGCGATTTAGGAGCCAGTATCAGTGTTATGCCCTTAACGATTTGCAAAAGGCTAGACATGGGAGACCTAAGACCAACTAAAATGTCTGTTCAACTAGTCGATCGCTCTGTTAAATATCCTGTAGGCATACTAGAAAATATCCCAGTACGTATAGGACAATTCCACATCCCTACTGATTTCATAATCATGGACATCTCTGAAGACTCCACTACACCTATCATACTAGGAAGACCATTCTTAGCTACCGCCGGAGCTATAATAGACGTAAAAAGAGGAAAGCTAACCTTTGAAGTAGGTGAAGAGAAAGTTGAATTTATTTTAACACAATTCTTACAATCACCAGCTATAGAGGATACATGCTATCTATTGGACGTAATTGACGAATGTGTAAGAGAAATGGAAATGAAAGAAACTACCTATTCTGAAATTATGAAAATTCAAATCCCTCCGATTTTCGAAGATGATAATTGGCGTGCACCGTATCAAGACGATAGTCTAAGCGAAAGTTTAGCACTTACACCGGATCCCATGCCAAGTAAAGATAAACCTACATTAGGATTAAAAACTTTACCTAATAACCTAAGGTACGAATTCTTAGACATTGAATGTAAAAGACCAGTTATAATAAATTCCAGTTTAGGAACAATCGAAACAAAGAAACTTTTAGATGTCTTAAAGAAATATCCAACTGCATTAGGATATAATATATCTCATCTCAAAGGAATATGCCCTTTAATCTGTATGCATCGTATTCTGCTAGAAGAAGATTGCAAAACCTCCAGAGAATCTCAAAGAAGAATTAACCCAATCCTTAGCTCTGTAGGAAAAGAAGAAGTTAAGAAACTACTAGATGCCGGAATAATATATCCAATCTCTGATAGTAAAATGGGTTAGTCCAGTACATGTAGTGCCAAAGAAAGGAGGTATCACTGTTGTGAAAAACGCTAAAGGCGAATCGATATCGCAAAGAGTAGTGACAAGACATAGAGTGTGCATCGATTATCGTAAACTAAACAAAGCCACTCGAAAAGATCATTTCCCACTACCCTTTATAGATCAAATGTTAGAACGATTAGCCAAGCATTCTTATTTCTGTTATCTTGATGGTTACTCAGGATTTTTCCAAATCCCTATCCATCCAGATGATCAAGAGAAGACTACATTCACATGCCCCTATGGAACGTTCGCTTATAGACTAATGCCCTTTGGGTTATGCAACGCTCCTGCAACCTTTCAAAGATGTATGATGTCAATCTTCGTAGATTTTATAGACAACATCATGGAAGTGTTCATGGACGACTTCTTTGTATGCGGGCAAAGTTTTGAAGGATGCCTATCAAATTTAGAAATGGTGTTAGAAAGATGTGTAAAAGTAAACCTCGTGCTTAACTGGGAGAAATGTCATTTTATGGTCAGAGAAGGAATCGTATTAGGCCACGTCATATCCGACAAGGGAATTGAAGTTGATAAAGCTAAGATAGAAGTCATAAAAGATCTTCAACCCCCTAAAACAATTCGAGAAATACGAAGCTTTTAAGGACACGCCAGTTTTTACCGACGATTCATCAAAGATTTCTCGAAAATCACTAAACCTCTTACTGGTTTATTAATGAAAGACGCTGAGTTCGTATTCAATGAAGATTGTCTTAAAGCATTCGAAACTCTAAAAATAGCCCTCATCACCGCACCAATCATGCAACCCCCTGACTGGAGATTACCTTTCGAAATCATGTGCGATGCGAGTGACTATGCTGTAGGCGCGGTTCTAGGCCAGAGGAAGGAAAAGAAACTTCATGCGATTTACTATGCCAGTAGAACCTTAGATTCTCCTCAGATGAACTACGCCACTACTGAAAAAGAACTGTTAGCAGTTGTCTTTGCGCTTGACAAATTTCGTTCTTACCTAGTAGGAGCGAAAATAATCGTTTACACAGACCACGCTGCTATCAGATACCTACTGACTAAGAAAGATGCTAAACCAAGACTCTTGAGATGGATTTTACTCTTACAAGAATTTGATCTCGAAATAAAAGATAAGAAGGGTACTGAAAACGTCGTAGCGGACCATTTATCTAGAATAGAAGGTATTAAACCCGAACAAGTGCCGATTAACGATGATTTTCCGTATGAACAGCTGATAGCACAAATAGGAAGCGACCCAGTTCAGTTAGACATAGATGAACCAGAACCCGTGGAAACAATCCAAACGACTGTAGGACTGCCATGGTACGCTGACATTGTTAACTACCTAGCCGCAGGAGCTCTTCCCCCTTATTTAACCTATCAGCAGAAAAAGAAATTCTTTCACAATCTAAAACATTACTATTGGGATGAACCATTATTGTTCAAAAGAGGACCCGATGGAATCTTTCGTCGATGTATTCCCGAAGAAGAAGTAGAAGATGTCATTTCTCATTGCCATTCATCTCCTTATGGTGGACATGCAAGCACTTCCAAGACTTGTGCAAAAATCTTGCAAGCTGGCCTATTCTGGCCTAATCTATGGAAAGATGTCCACATCGCTGTTATAAATTGCGATCGGTGTCAACACACCGATAATATTTCAAGAAGAGATGAAATGCCTCAAAAAGGAATATTAGAAGTAGAAATCTTTGACGTCTGGGGAATAGATTTCATGGGACCATTCCCATCATCTTTCGGTAACAATTACATACTCGTAGCTGTTGATTATGTTTCAAAATGGATTGAAGCTATAGCTTCTCCTACAAACGACACACGAGTAGTAATAAAGCTTTTAAAAAATATAATCTTTCCCAGATTTGGTGTGCCTAGACTCGTCATAAGTGACGGTGGCTCGCACTTCATTTCAAAAATCTTTGACAAATTACTATCTAAGTATGGAGTAAGACACCGTGTGGCAACACCATATCACCCACAAACAAGTGGACAAGTCGAAGTCTCAAACAGAGAAATCAAACAAATCTTAGAAAAGACTGTCGCCATATCTCGGAAAGATTGGTCATCAAAACTTAATGAAGCTTTATGGGCTTATAGGGCAGCTTACAAGACACCCATAGGTACTACACCTTTCAAATTAGTTTATGGAAAATCTTGTCACCTCCCGGTAGAACTAGAACACAAAGCTTATTGGGCGATCAAAACTCTCAATATAAACTATAATGCTGCAGGAGAAAAGCGAATCCTAGATATTAACGAATTAGAAGAATTAAGGCTAGATGCTTATGAGAATGCTAAGATATATAAAGAAAGAACTAAGAGATGGCATGATAAACGCCTATCTAGGAAAGAATTTAGTGTGGGAGACGTTGTACTCCTCTTTAATTCAAGACTTAGGCTCTTTCCTGGAAAATTAAAATCTAGATGGTCAGGACCCTTTGAAATAACTAGAGTGTTCCCGAGTGGAGCAATAGAAATTAAGGGTAGGAATAGTGAACCATTCATAGTAAACGGACAACGTTTAAAACATTATCATAAAGTTGAAAATAGAGATTATGCGAATAGTCTAAGGCTTTTAGAGTTGTCCACTAATTCCCCTGATTAATCTACACCTAAGCATTACGTCAGGCTTTTGACGATAAAAACAGCGCTTAGTGGGAGGCAACCCATTTACTCATTTAATCATTTAAATCATTTAAAATCATTTTCATCATTTTATTATTTTGTCATTTATCATTTTATTATTAGTTTATTTGTTTTGTCATTTTATAGCTTTATTTCATTATTACTATTATTGCCTTTAATTTATGCATTTTATTTCCTTATTTTTCCTTATTTTAATCTTAAATCACTTTTACAGATTTTCTAAAAGTCTTTTCCACTTTCCTTCTCCCCCTGATTTGTTTCCTCCGTATTTGCACTAACCATGGCTAACCAACCGATAAACCTTATGGAAACCAAATTTAGAGGTAGGAACCAAAGAATGAAATTTGAAGAGTTATCACAGAGGCCAATGGATTTGACCCTGTACCCGGATGATCTGACTATGGAAACCCTGGGTATACATGATAGCATCCTGTACTTGTTTAACCGACTTGGATGGGAGAATGCACTGATTCAACATAAGTTTGTGACTTACCGCGAGCTCACCCTTGAGTTCCTTAGCTCCTTAGTTTACCTACCCGAGCGCGGTTTTGGATTCAGGAAAGGATTTATCAGTTTTCGCCTATTTGGAATAGAATATGACTTTAACCATAAAGAGCTAGCTGACTTATTAGGATTCCCTAGTGGACCCTTTGCTTTTACTACCACACAGGTAGAATTGATGGACATTGAGCTGGATTTCTTTTGGGGAACATTAACCGGAAACTACCACCCTGAACCAAATAGCATGAACAATGATGAGATACATAACCCAGCTATCTGTTACTTCCATAAGATTCTTGCCCACACCTTCTTTGGAAAAGAAGAAAACCTTACCGGAGTATCTAAAGATGAGATATTCATTATGTCATGTTTCACTAATGGACAGCCTGTCAATGGTGTGCCTTTCATGATGCAAACCTTCACCCGAATCCAAGAAGAACCTGAATTACCTATATTAGTGGGAGGTCTTGTAACCATGATTGCTGATGCCTTAGGACTTAGATACCAATTGCACAGGTGCAACCGTTTAGGTACCATCCGTCCTATGAATCTTAACTTTTGTTTCAATCGCCATATCATAAGGAATTTAGGACATCCACCTTTCGAGTACCTAATCAGGAATGAGGTAGTAACCATGTTCACACTACCAAACCATGCTAGAGTAAGTGTTCACAATAAGGATAACTGGCTTTATGAGTTAACCCCACCTGACTATCCATCTACTCCTGAAACACCTCAGTCTTACAAGATAAAATATGATATAATGACCGATGTAGAAAGTGACCCTGAGACACCTCCTGGTTACCATGACATTGACCACACTGACGAAGTGATTGAAACCCCTGAAGTGAATCAAGTAGATTATGCTAACAACTTAAAGAATATTATGAACACTCTTGAAGCTTACCAAACTGATATAAATACTGTTAAGGATGAGATTAAGAGCATGCGATTGGACATTATAGGTCTAACTGACATAACCTGTGAACAATTCTATCACCTGAACTCCGCAATCGAAGATTTGAAGAAGCACTTTTGAAAATGCTATAGTGATCTAGCTTATTTTACTTATTGTTTTCGTTTCTAGTTAGTTTTACTTTTCGCAAACATTTTCGTACCATATTTTCATTAATGTAATTTCATTTCAATTATCAAATGCAAAGCACTTCTAGTTTACAAATTTTTCCATTTTAATCAATTTATATGTTTTTCAATCTATATACTGTTATGCTTGAATTGATTCATATTTTATACAATTTCTCGTGTGATGCAATTTACAAGTACTATGTTGAAATTATTTATTATATGGTGTTTATATTTAATATTGAGTGAGAAGTGATCAAAAATATTATATAAATTATATGAAGCGTGAGAGATAATGCTTTCTGGAAATTATTCAAGGAATTCAACCCTCACGGTCGTCACACCCCCCTAACGATCGTGACAAGCTAATTAGCGTGTCACGACCGTCATCTCCTTGTCACGACCGTGACAACCCTAATTATAGGATTCTTGAGAAACAGAACTGTTTCTTCTTCGAAACCTCTTCATTTTTCTTCTTCCATAACTTTCAAAACCACCCATTATCTCCTCCAACTTCCGTAACCTCCCATTACCAAACTAAAACCCATTAACCTCTCCATTATCACCACACCTATCACATTCTCACCTTGCAATATTTATCCGAACCATTATTTCTCTCATTTTATCACTTTTTCACAAAAAATCAAAACTCCCCATCTCCCACTCTTGCTCTTGCATGCAATGGAAGCTATTCAATTTAGAGATGGTGAGAATGGAGAAAACCAGAGAGAGAGGTTCATCCGATTCCAAAACCGTGGCGTGCAACCCACGCGATATGTCGACACTGTCTGTTTGAGAGAACTGGGAATGCTTAACAGTGTCAAGAGCCTGCTTCAAAAAGTCGGTCTGTGGGATCTTTGCAGTCAGCCCCAGCCCACATTCGAGCTTCTGACATTGGAATTCCTAAGCTCATTCCATTACATCACTCCTACCGGTTCTCAGAGTCAACTTACCGGCTTCGCTAAGTTCAGATTACTTGGCCGGGAGTTCGAACTTTCGCAAAACAGGATAGCCGAGTTGCTAGGCTTCGATCACGGGAATGAAGCTCACCTCCGCATGCCGTATAATTTCAGTGAAACCGCTTTCACCCTATGGCACGACATAACCAACACCCGTGCCTCAGCCTTTCATAGCCTTAATGCTACGCACATCCACAACCCGGCAATCCGATATTTTCACCGCATCATTTGCAACACCATCTTTGCACGACAGAGTAACCACAAGCTCAACTCCAAGGAGCTTCTGTTCTTGCACTGCGCTCTAAATGACGAGCCAATCAACGCTGCCCCGTTCATGCTTTCTCACATCCAGGCCATTGCACAAAGAGGCGCAACTCCATTTTACATAGGCGGCATTGTCACCACCCTCGCCATTCAGTTGGACCTTGGTGACTTGGTCGCGAATTTGCCTAGCAGAGCCGCCGAGTTCCTAACGAAGAACTATTGCAGGTCCGCTCACTTGATTGCGCAGAGAGAGGATGGCAGGTTTAGCCCTGTTATCCACGGCACTGTTTATCACCACATCATCCTGCCGTCCCGTGACCGCATCGATCCGTCTAGCCGAGCCAACTGGCTCTTTGCTTTACCGGATGCTGCCGGACACGCCCCCATTCATGATGATCAGGCCGATCCACCAGCGGATGAGATGCAAGACGCCATAGATGCAGCTGAGCTTGTCCCGGACATTCCCGAGTCATCTACCCGACAGCCTCCTGCACAAGAATTCACTCTTAAGGACGTCCTCTGTGCAATTCATCAGCAGAACCAGATGAATGCCGCACTGGAGCGAAGGCAGAAGGAGAAGCATGATGCTTTACTCCGCACTATTGCAACCAACCAGACAGCTACTAATGAGAAGCTCGGAGAAATTTTTAGCGAGCTAGAGGCTTTACGCATTGACATCACTGCTATCACCGGTACCGGTTCTGATCTTGAAGCGACTCCGACCAGACGCTCCCGCACCAGAAGCCGAGCCCGCGGTCATCAGCAGCCTTAGTTTTAGTTTTTGCTTATGTTTATGTTTTTCCGTTTTCGTTGTTTGTATTGTACTTTACCGCTATTATATCACAACATTTAGGACAATGTCTGATATAGTGTGTGAGAGGTACCTTTCATTTTCCGCATTTTCCCTTTTCGCATCTTTTCCATTCCGTTGTATTTCTTTTCGTAAGTTAATGAAACGAGCAATTTTTGTGCTATTTTCTTTAGTTTCGAACTTTCCTCGTTTATTTAGCCATACCAAAAAAAAAATCTTTAATTGTTCGCATTACCCGACTTACCTACGAAATCATAATTAGGAAGCTGAGAACGATTCAACAAGATCAATACAGTCTTGACACCTTAGACTTCCCACTTAAGCAATCCCGATCCGATGATTGTTACGACTACACCTTAAGTTTCAGTTCAAAAGTAACCCCTAGTAGTTTATACTAGCAGTCAGCACCATCTGAACACAAACCACGTGGGGAGCCGATGAATATAAGCGTTTGATGCCTAATCTATAATGAACCTTCATATCTCGATGCAAATGAAAAGAAACTGCACCAAAGTACACGGTCGCATATAAGAAACGAGAAATATGAGAAGGAGTCCATTGCGGGTTGGTTCAGAGGTACTGGTTCTGAACTTGGTAGGGCATGCTACGGCTCGATCCCCCACAACCTCCAAATCGGATAATGTATGTAGGGTTACCACATTCGTGTACCAGACCCCGTGCTTTTAAAGGATCAAATTCGCTAACCGGCTACTCCACTACGTGCGTGCTAAGGCAAAGGGCTTAATGTGATTGCGCTAGAATGAAACCGGGCGAAATAAGATCGAAAAACTCTAGGTGAAATCGTAAAGCAATTACCGATTGTTTCGTTTAACGAGAAGTCGACGACTTAGCTTGTTGCTTGTGTCATTAGTGTATCGTTAGTGTTTTATCAAAGTACCGGTTTGTTCGACAAAACGATCCCTCGTACGGTTTGTTATGTGTGTGCATCGATAAAAACTTGTCCGACGATTTTCAACCGACTATTTGCTTGAGGACAAGCAGAGGTTTAAGTTTGGGGAAGTTTGATAACGAGAAAATGTATCGATTATATTGCTATGTTTCAATACCGTTTTATTGCATAATTGTCGTTTTAACACCCGATTCCTCGAGTTTTCCTTGCCATTTTGCAGGTACATCGTATACAGAGCTAAATCATGAGCCACAAGCAAAAGGAGCGAAAACAACCATAAAAAGATGAAGAAATGATGAATGCTGCAAAACCTGCATATTTTGTAGCACTCACGGTCGTCACCTAGGTGTCACGACCGTGACACCCCAAAAGGAGCAATCACGACCGTGACATATCCCTCACGACCGTGACACTTATTTTACAAGGGACACGAACGTGATGCCCTTGTCACGACCGTGACAAGGGAAATATAGGTTATTTGACTGAAGACTTGGTCATAACGTTACGCTGCATATGAAACGCCTATTTTCCAGCTGACCCTGTATCCACACGTTCCTGGATTTTCTCAATGCTCCTACGAGGCCCAAGCAACAAATTCAACCACCAGCCCATTTAATCTTCTATAAATAGCTTAATTCAAATGAACAATTAACAGAGTTTAGTTTTATTATTTTCTTGCGGAAGCTCTGCCGAATTATTTTACACCCTTATTATTTTTCCAGCATTATTTTCATTGCTTTATTTTTCTCGTATCCGAACCAAACCTATAACAATTTCCAACATCAGGAAATTGTTATAAAATTTATTTGTTTCAAAGCCTTCAGAATTTTTAGTTTATTTCCGATTCCGACAAATACTCCGAGCTTTCCAGCCTGTGGAAGAAGGAGTCTGCCATTTTTATTGTTAACCAGGTTTATATTAATTTGCAATTTTATATTTATGTTAGATATTTATTTTTCTGCCATGAATATTTCATTTATTGTTTCTCTGCCTCTGTCTTGTTCAACAAAAATGAGTAGCTAAATACCTTAGGGCGGTATGTAATTAAAACAAACTAAATCGGTAAAATCAACTATAGGCTTAAAATAATTAAGAGCTTAATATTCTGGCTGATACTTTTTATTATAAAATCGACCTTTTTGTTACGAGAGTAAGGAAAGTGTATTAGGTTAGGTCAAGACCACGAGAGTGTGAGATTTTAACCAGATAGCTAAAGTTAGGCATTTAAATTAAACACAGCGAGAGCGCTTTAAAATAAATTAGAATTACTAAGTTTCCAAAAATTATCTCTAAACACTTATGGGCTAGCGAGAGCAGGCATAGGGCTTTAGGGGTAAGATCTGAGATAAGACCACGAGAGTGTGAGTTAAAGGTATTTAAATTGGTAACCTCTACAGAATAGATTAAGTGAACCATCTTTATAAGCCTAGGTTAGATTGACCCGCCTAAGTTAGCATAATTACATACCGACCGCCTTAGTATTATTTTATTAAACTTAAATTTAATTCCCGCCTTTAATCTTTAAAAACAACAAAAAAAATCGTGACAACCCCTTCACCTTAGCTAAACTAGAAGTTCATCTAGCACTAAGTAACCATAGAGTCCCTGTGGATCGATAATCTTAAATATTACTTCGATAGGCTGTGCACTTGCAGTTAAGATACCGCTAGACACATAATTAGATACGTCTTTAGCCCATCAGTCGAAACTTGAAAACAAGCGACTTAGGCAAAAGTTAGGGCATCCCGCTGGACTCCACAATCAAAGATTCACAAGAATCAGTCCAGGCAAAAGTTAGGGATAAAGCAAAATAACGCAAAAGCGAAAGACGAAAAGGATTACATAAGAAAGATCCTCGAACGAGAACAAAGTCGCGTGGCACAGACACGAAAAGATGGAGGAGTGACTGACTCACAACGACAACCTGATTGGTGCTTGAACTGGAAGTAGCAATGGTTCCTCAATCACACACGAAACCCTTATGAAAGGTGAATGCTTGTGAAAATTAGCTGAACATAGGAAGGGAGAACATCACGAAGAGTGGGTGGGCACAAATAAACTTCGAGCCTATATCCTTTGTTTCTATAACCGTGAACCAGGCCACGATACAACCCTTAAAAGTCCTAACTGAAACAGGGCTAATTTGAGAGCGTACTACTACGAGACCGCGTTTATGACTTCTATGAGTTGTGCTAAAAGACATTTGTTGGTATTACATGTACATACTTTCATTCAAATAAAGATCGTATCTTAACCAGTGATTCGCTCACGAAGGTTAGTGATCCATTTTCAAAACTTCAAGATTAACATGTTTGTTGCATTAGAATTTTCATTCTAAGAATAAACATTTTCTCGCTTGCATACATTTGTTTGGCATCATAAATGGTTCACATGCGGAAATTCAATCCAGAAGCTCAAGCTTGCCAGGTTGAGAAGTCTAAAACTTCTGAAAGACATTCAGGTCGAGGTGCACTTTTTCGAGAAAAGCTCCATTGAGTAAAGACTTTCCTAATTAGTCACGGTAAGAGCTAGCAATCTGGGGCAGTTACGTCGAGCAATCTCT
This sequence comes from Lathyrus aphaca, assembly GCA_963966055.1. Taxonomy (NCBI): domain Eukaryota; kingdom Viridiplantae; phylum Streptophyta; class Magnoliopsida; order Fabales; family Fabaceae; genus Lathyrus; species Lathyrus aphaca. Next base: position 226,430,341 of record OZ014520.1, on the reverse strand, counting down.
TCAAATTTCAGTCAAACTGGGGCAATCACCTCGAGATTCAAATCTCTCTAAGAGCAAAGATTAGTCAGTCAAGTACAAAACTATTCAAGTACTCATACTGGGGCAGGCCACCCCATTGGTACGAGAGTTCATCCTTTCTCGAAGACAGACGATCGGAAGCATGTACCCGGAGTTCAGAATACCGTGGTCACTTGTCAAGCCAACCATCTCGTTCAACATTTCTGACAGATACAAACTCATCCGCATTGGTTACCTCCCTAGGAAGGTTGTTACGCTAGTTCATGCAGTCGTTGTGATACCTTAGAGTTTAAAGACGCAAAGTCTTTTGTAAAATCCTCTTGAGGCAAAATCCATACAGAAGCAACTGATCCCCATCACGAGACAACTTGAAATCTTTCCTCCTCAGCAGGACGTGTCTCGGTGTTGTCATCACCAACAGGAAAATAGAAGTTATCCTCACTAAAGTCAGCAGTTTTTCCTTCAGATGGCTTCCTTGATCTTGGTTCCTCAACGGATCTAAGGCAACTCCTATTCCCCTAGAAGATTTCAGATAAATCATTCTCCTCCACAGCAGCTCCATAAGAGTGGATAATCCCCAATAGTCGAGGTATCCCCTGGCACAGTCCTCAAATCTAAATTCCAATTTATTTTTGGCAAAGGTGATAATTCGGGACAAATGAATTATTCACGCTCTTCTCCAACAGAGATGTTATCCCCACAGGACTTCTTGGGATCGAATACGCGATCATTGTGTTTCCCCACAGAGTAACAGAGACTTATTACTTCCGCGTCAGGAATTTCTTTCGCATTCACACCAGTTTGTTAACGATACTCAAGACATAACATCCCCAGTGTCACGGGGCAACATGCCATGCAATTCAACATATGCAAAGTCCAGCCACAGACTGGCCAAAGTCCATCTTCGAGTGGCAAGTTTCAAAAGTCCCCCACAATGGGCAAAAGTCTCCCACAGTGAGCAAAAGTCCAGCCACAGACTGGCCAAAATCCATCTTCGGGTGGCAAGTTTCAAAAGTCCCCCTCAGTGGGCAAAAGTCCACCCGCAGCGTGGCAACTTATCTGAAGTCCACCCGCAGTGTGACAAAATCCCAAAATCCACCCGCAGTGTGGCAAAGTACCGTGAAGTCCAACCGCATATTGGAAAAAGTCCATCCTCTGGGTGGAATATTTCCAAATTCCACCCGCAGCGTGGCAACATATCCCAAGTCCACCTGTAGCGTGGCAATTCTTAAAGTCCAGCCGCAGACTGGCCAAAGTCCATCCTCCGGGTGGCGAATTCTCAAAGTCTCCCGTAGTGAGCGAAAGCCTCCTGTAGTGAGCAAAAGTCTCCCGTAGTGAGCAAAAAGCCTCCCGTAGTGAGAAAAAGTCCACCCGCAGTGTGGAAAAACTCTAAAGTCCCCCGTAGTGGGCCAATGTCTCCCGTAGTGAGAAAAAGCCTCTCGTAGTGAGCAAAAGTCTCCCGTAGTGAGCAAAAGCCTCCCGTAGTGAGAAAAAGTCCACCCGTAGAGTGACAAGTTTCCAAAGTCCACCCGTAGTGTGGCAAATTGTCGGAAGTCCACCCGCAGCGTGACAGATCGTATTGTGAAGTCCAACCGTAGATTGGCAAAAGTCCATCCTCAGGGTGGCAAAGTATCTTAAAATTCTATCGCAAGATGGTGAAAGTCCACCCACAGCGTGGCAAGTCGTTATTAATCCATACATCACTAAGGCATTGTTGCAGCCTATCAAAGTCCACCCGCAGCGTGGCAAGTCAGTAGCCGTCTGACATCACCCAAAAGGCATCCCTTGTTTACTATTCTTCACATCATAATTATATCCAAAGCAGAGTTCATTCGATTGAGTTTATCCCCCTGTGCTTCTATCGCAGAGTGCAAATTTTCTGGTTGTTTGTGGTATTCAATCCCTGCATACCTCAAATGTCTGAAAGAAACTCCTATCATCCGTTCAGGTCTACAGTGATTGAATAGGGGCAGCTGTAACACCCCAAAATTTGCCCTCTTAATTTATTATCATCTGTGTTTCTCACTAGATCATAACTTCGGATTCATCATTTGTGTGGAGCTTCTAAGACATGAGATCAAGCATTCCCATGTGACTTGAATTTTCTATTCAGAGGTTTAATTAAATTATTCTCCTCATATTGGTACCTTAGGTTGTACTTATGATTCAAGAATCTGGATTTGGATGTCGACTTTCATATTTATTATGGCATCATAGTTCGTAGTAATTAATTATTGGCTCAAGAATGGGGTTCATATTAAAGGAGGAAAGTACATGATCACGATTTATTTGAAGGAGCATCAAATGTCATTCACTTTCAAAACCGATTTCATTTAACCAATTTTCCACACAATTTAGGCCCATGTCCAATAGCCAATATCCATTTTTTTATGTCAATATTAATCTCCCATGGGTCAATTTAGAACTAAATAAACCTTTTTTATTTAGATCCATATTCCAAAATTCTTGTCCAAATAAGAAATCTCCTTTCATATCCAAATTAAATTTCAAGACATGCCCATTCAATAAAATCCAGCCCATGTTACAAAATATGAGATTCATAAAAATAAAATGGAAATAATAGGATGATATTTTTTAGCTATTATAATTAAATTTTTTCGGACCCCATTTGTATGGCCCAAAAGATGTTTCACAAACACAGTTTTTTTGATACCTCATTTTATTTACCACATCTGTTAATATAACAGTAGGGGACATGTTTGTAGTCAAGGATAACATAAATGGCATAAAATAAAATAAAAGAGAAATCTTTGAGGAAGCTGGAAGAAGAAATTAAAATTCAGATTTTACACCAGAGGTAATTTACATTAGAATTAAACCAGAAAATTCGGGAAGAGAATCAATACAAAAGTCAGAACCATACACAGTTGCAGCTACAGAGAGAAAAATCATAAACCCCTAACAAACTATAACAAACTTCTAACTGAAAAAACAAACTTTTAACCGAATATTTTCGGAAGCTTCAGCTTGATTTATATATCTTAACTCATCTCTAGATTCAGGGGGATTCTTCTTCTTCTCCTCATTTCTTCATCACCCTCTTCATTCATCAGACTCACCATAACCGAACCTCCTCATTCTGCATCATCACCATCAACCGTCAAGTTCTTCTTCAATCTCCAAATGGCTGAAAAAGAAGAACAGTCTTAAATCCAACAAAGAGAGTAACAAACCAAAAAAAAAAGAGAAAGGAATCCTTAACCTGCAATTAAAGACTCTGAAGCTTAGATCTTCTTTGCATCCTCGTAGATCTCTGCTGACCCGTCCTCATCACAAACTGTGGCTGCATCGCAATCTTCATCAAATTTTCGCAACCAACTTCAAGCAATCATCAATCATGATATCGAGTCAATAGCAGCCCGCATCACAGAAGAAAACGCAACATCAAGTTCAATTATCCACCCAGCAAAAGCTCAAGTCAAAAGTCACCAAAACATTGTGAAACCGATCGACAAAAGGGCAGCCAAGATCGATAACAGAATACCTGAGCATAATTTTCTTCAACTCTTCATCAAGCAAAGCACCATATGTCGCAAGAAGCAGCAAAACAAAGGAAGAGATCGAACCTGCGGCATCAATGAACAACAATTGATATAACAGAGCAAATGGTAGAATCGGGTATGGTGCGGAAATTTAACCGTGAGCACAAGTTACCTCAAGAACCTATGAATCCAAGAAACTGAATTCGTCAACCAGAACTTCGCAAGAGGACTCCGTCGGATTCCTCCCTTCGTCTTCCACCTGTTCCGATTCAATCTACAATCTTTGACAAGCATCATCTTCATCAATCGGTAAAAGTCTGCAACAAGACAAAAAAATCAACGCCGCCGTGAGAATCAAAACGAGAAACCAAACCAAAAAAAATCAATCAAGAACTCTTACTCAACAACAAATGTAGTTTAAACAAAGAGAAGAAGCGAGAATCGATACCCGAAGTTGTCGATAACATCGAGTTTCGCCGATCTTATAAAACGCTATCATCAAGACTCTTATTCCTCTCCGGTCATCATCGCTAATCTCCGGAAATCGTTTTTCATCGTCGATTCATTGAAGACTCAATAATTTTCGATTTATCTTCACAAGCCTACAAAAGATCAAGAAACAAATATTACACTTCAACGACCACACGAAGTTCAAGGATCAACATTCAAAATAAGAGAGAGTGAAGAAGAAGCGGAAACTCACCATCGTCGGACACGATCGCTCCGATTAGGTACGAATTCGTTCCTTCCACACGTTCTTAGCCACTATTCGTGTTCTCGATTCTTCCTTCTAGCATTGTCCCCTACTAATTGATGGTTTCAGTAAGGCGTGAACTGATTTAGGGATTTTGTTTAGGGTTTCGGATTGTCTATGTTTTGACAAGAGTTGGCGAAATCCGAATCTGTTTTCGAGCTCAGTGGCCTTGAAGAGGTAGGGTTAGGTGGTTTATTGTGAGTGCGTCGGAAAAGGAAGCGGCCGACGGCGGCGGCTAGGGTTCGCAAGGAGAGGGTTGAGAGGAGAAGAAGACATAGGTTTTCTTCAACAGATTTGTGTTCAACGTTCTTTTTCTTTGTTTTGTTTTTGTTTTTATAAATTTGGTTATTATATTAAGTTAAATGAAAAGATTAAGAGACAGCTTATAAGTTAATAACGTTAAAGTGGAATTAATTCCCCCTTAAAAAGCATTAATCTGTTGTAAAGTGAGTTATTGAGTTTAATTATATTATTAGAGAATTTGAAAAAGCCATAAAAATGATATAATCTGCTTTTAGTATCCACCGTCCTTATTGATTATTTGGGGGATAAGTTTTGATTTTGGGTCCAATCCGGCGGTGACATGTGTCACCGTCCGATTGGACCATTTTGCTGTGTTTGTTCTCTGCTCCCTTCATGCGAATTAGGCCTAGAGAATTGCTTTTAGCACCCCCCATTTGGGCCCAGTTCTCATTATAAACTAAAAACATTTCTATTCCCCCCTTTATTTCTATTCTTTTATTTTTCTATTTTATGCCTCTTTAATTTAATTCCATAAAAAATAGAAAAATGCATAATAAAAATCCACAAAAATTAGGATAGAATATTAAGGCAATTTAGAAACTTTCCACATTTTCACTTTCTGAATTTTTGCATTTTTCAATTTAATTTAGATATTTCATTTAATTGATTTTATGTTGAATTCTCATATGAACACATAATTTTGTACAATTTATTTCTGCAACTTCCCATAACATTTTTGATCCATTCTTTTTGCTATGATTAGAGGACAAATTAAAGTACCTAGAATATTTTTGGTGTATTTTTTAGGACATTTTTTCTACTGTTTTGTTAGTGTGATTTGTATAAATTTAGGATTGTACCTTAGGTGAGTTTAGGTGATCATTTACCATAGTTAGACTTAGAATTTTTGAGAGATTTTTTGACACAATAATATAATCAGGTTAGAGACCTTAGGAAATTAATTTCATATTTTTCCCATGATTTTGATATTTTTGTCATTTTAATTCATGTCCACCATATTATGCATATTCATGATTCATGTCATTCACTAACTATTTTTCTTCTTATGCAAGGTATTTTCCGAGGATTTGCTAATGGATTTGGATACTTGTTACACCTCGATTATGTTTTGTATTTTGTACTTTGTGATGTAATACTTGTATGCTTTTATAGTTTCTATAATTAGGATAGAAAAGATAAAATGAATCGATAGAAAACAAAATCTCAAAAATGAAATAAATAAGACTCGATCCAACGTCGAGTAAATTTTCAAAAATAAATAAAGTTCATGTGACTTTAGGGTTCCTCGATTACCATCGTTCCACTCCATTCAACCAAAAGAAATCCTTGTATGTTGCACACCATAAGTCGTGCGTCTCAGCACCACGCAATCGACCCACCCGATCCATCGTTTTATCCCATTTATGTTTCATTCACGTTTTTACCCACCATGACTTAGGAGGACCATATTGTTCATCATTAACTCTTTTACTTGCATTTCTAGTTTAATATCTCTTAGGTAGATTTATTATTTCAAACCTCACTAACCATAGGTCATCATTAAACTCCATTGATTTAGGGTAAGTCTAGTTTCCCTTAGAATTTTTTTCCTTTGATAACTTGAGTCTCACTTCTCATCTTAAAAGAAAAATAAAAAACACTTAATAAAGGAAAAGGTGTACAATGCGCCACGAGCCTTAAGCTATACGGGAAATGATTAGTGGAGGTCTCCTTCACTCTTCTAGGATGCTTTACAAACGTTCCATTGGGGGCGATCTTGGAAAGTATTCGCTCTTGTGTCATAGTCTTTAGTGTTGTACATACAATAAACACAATCTCAAAACACTTCTTCTAAAAGACAACAAACCAAGAAGTCACGTCTTCTCATCTCATCTCATACTCTTTACGGACGAATGTGACTTGTCTCGACAGTTCAAACAGAGATACGGTAAACACCCTCGAGTCAGAGCCGGTAACACCTGAGCTAGAACTATGGCAACGTCATCCTAAAAATCACAAACGAGTGTAAGCCTTAGTTAGACGAACTACGACGTCTCTGATCCTCATTTATCCCGATGAGGTACGTAGGCAGTGGGGTAGGGCCCATTCGAGCACAATCTTTCTTTTTCCCTACATTTTCCCCTTTTATTTCCATTTTTTCAATTCCATTTCTTTTCTCATCTCCATTCCATTCCAGATAGTCATTCTTTCATTCAAACAACATATTATTTCTCACCCTTTGAAAACAGACTTATAAGCGTGTGTCGCTCCCACCAAATGACATGGGGCCAAGAGGGGTACAGACGCGAACGGTCGGCGAAAAGAGAAAGAATGAATAGAGTCTCCAGCTAGGCATTTTTATCCCGGAGGAAAGGTAATGCTGCATAAACCTAAGAAAGGATGGATAAGACGGTTGCGAACCAGAGAAACTGAGAAAGGGGGTTGGTTACAACCTGGGAAGACCCAGATTGTCCGTCGTACTCGACGGGATCCACGCTTAAAAGATTTGTGTTTAAAAGGGGTAGTGTCAGTGCAATTTGTGTATCAAAGCTGGAAAGAATGCAAGTGTCAGTGCAAAAGAAATGTGAAGTGAGATAAAGAAGTGTCAGTGTAAGGAAAGAATATGGAGCTCAAGACTATGAGACTCAAAGAATGATGCTGGAAGGAGGGGGAATATACAGAGACTTTTGTTCGATAACTGTTAAATTATGCCTACATATCCTCTCGTGCAATGAGGAAGTCAGAACACCGTAGTTCGACTCAAAGAGACTGAAAGACAAATTGACCTATGAACTGCTTGCTTATCTATGCTCAAGTGTATGACCTTCCTGGCTCAGGTGCAAACTGTCTTGCATTGGACGGAAGAAGCGAGTTCTCGTTTGTGAGTGAATGAGATGAGAAAAGAATCCCGAAGGAGACGATTATTGTTTGTTTTTATGTTTTCAATCTTTTATTGCTTTTTGAGGTTTGTCATAAGAAAGTGAGCTTAAGCTTAAACCAAGGGGTTAGTAAACTCATCACATCCTCCCTCTGATTAGGGGTAATGAGAATACCTTAAGTGTGAAGTAAACACCTCACACTTAATCACCATGATGTAGGATTAAGATCATTAACCTACTTGCATTTATTTAGATGTTTTTGGAGTTTTTGTTTAGTGTTAAGTAATGAGTTTAGGCCATAATCAAGGATTTAATGGACCCATTACACCATCCTAATAGAAGGATAATAGATGAGAACATTTAAGCTGAGGAAGACTCCTCAACTTAATCCATGATTAGGGATTAACCTCATGACAAAACAAAGCCTTTATTAGAGTGGATTTTATTTGATGATAAGATTAAGAAGTGGATTTTATGGTTTGTAAGACAACTTGAGGAGGACTTGTCCATTAACACTAGGGTTAGTCCTTCTTAACCAATTAAGGAAGAATTAGAACCCTAATGCAAGGCCCAAGTTACAAGCTTGATGTCTTGATGATTATTAAGTGAATTGATTAAAGGATTTAAACACATTAAGGGTTTGACACTTAGGATTAAAGTTATACACTCCATCCTAATAGAAGGATGCAGGCATAAGCTTAATCACAAAGCCTTAAAACCTTTAGGGTTTATTCCTTGATTATGGGATGACAAAAGAAGATTCAAAGATGACACAAAGGTAAAACCTAAATGTGGGACTAATCAAAACCCTAATTGTCATCATACTTGGAGATCCTAGGGTTTATGAGGCTTAAGAGAGAAAGATCTTCAAAGAACCACCAAGGAGAGAAGCAGATGAAAGGAGGAAGAAGCAAAGAGAAGCAAGACAACTTGCTTCACTTAAGAAGACAAGTTGCCTGAAGAAAGAAAGTAAGAGATGAACATGAATGAGCAAGCTCACTCTAATACAAAGATATAATGCAGCAAGGACGCAAGAGAGATGAGAAGAGATTGTGAGAAGTGAAGGCAAATTCACTTCTCAAAACAACTTACCACCTGAAAAGTTAGCCAAAAAAATGAAATGCAATGCAAATGAGATGAAATGTCATGATGCAAACCAAAGTCAGAAGCATAAACATGATGTTAATGATGCTAAGAGATGATATAAACACATGACAAGATATGAGAGTGAGCATACAAGGATGAGGATGCAAATGAGGCATGCTTTGAACCATAAAGATTCATGAATGTTTATGAAATGCAATGAACATATAACATGGCAAATGAAAGATGTAATGATCAAACATGGTTCTAATATGTCCTAAGATGTATTATGAATCATATGGATGTACAAAATGTCATGGAAAGTTATTGGATGCAAGCAAATGAAAGATGGATGCAAAGGAAGGCACAAATTAGGGTTTTCATGCAACATACAATGCAAACATTCAAAACCAGAAGCAAATGACATGACAAAAAATTGAAAATGGGATCAAAGGAAACCTAAACCTACATAAGTTCACTGCCCAAAGGAGGGGACCTAACTCTTAACCTAGTGCAAGTTATGAATTTCTCAAGTTGGCTAGGGTTTTAAGGTGTCTCACAAAGAAAAGTACAAAACAAATTGAAAATGCAAGATAAGTTCAAACCAATTTTATCCTATAAACTACATGCTATGAGGGATGCAATGCAAGAAGAACCATTATCAAACTCTCAAGGGTTATGCAGAATGGATTTTTCAAAGTTTGAAACAAAATATTGCCCTTAAATGAATTTAATTCCAATGAAAATTGTTAAAATGCATCAAGAACCAAAAAGAAATTTGTTTTGAGAGTTTGATAATGTTTCTAAATGTTTTGAAATGCAATGTGAATTTTTTTGGAATTTTTAAATACCTAAATGCATTTTTAATTAATTAATTTTCATTAACTAATTCAAAATAAACATTTAAATGATTTAAAAATAATTTTTAATGCAAAAAAATAAAAATAAAAACATTTTTGGGTTCTAAAAATTAACGAAATGCTTGACAAAAATTTTCAGAGTTTTTAAATATTTTTTACTATTTTAAATAATTCGTAAAAGATAAAACAAATTAAATGAAATAAAAATTGAATTTATGAGAAGTATGCAAATCCAGAGACTGAGGTTCAAACAAAATCTGGAGGGAATTGACCCGCGCCATATCCAACGGCTGAGATTCAAACTGGCTGGATTTATTTAAACTTAATTAATTAATCTAATTAATTAGGATTAGGGTTTTAATGAAGGATCTGGTCCATTCAAACGCGCGGGAGTCAACCCTGGTCAACCAAATCCACGGTCCAAATTCAAACTGAGCCCTAAACGCATTTAATGAGCTAATGACTTTCAGGTGGCCGGAAATGACCTCCGGTCATCTTCTCCGGCCACACCCCTCCCTAAAAATTGCTAACTTCTTCCCTAGGCTTCTAAAATCCAATCTCTCTGCCCAGAAATGATCCCCATACATCATACATCAAGAATCAACAAACAAACAACATTTAAAACACATCAACAATGAGAATCGAATCAAAACAGTTTTAGGTCAAAAAGTTTCAGAACACGAATACATACTCATTTCTCAACCATTTTCAAAACAAAACACATCAACATGATCAGTGAAGCATAAAGAATCAATTGGTAACTTAAAAACAAGTTTCTGGAAAAATTGTTCTTGAGCTCACCTGAACTGGAGCTTTGATCTTTGGAACTTTCTGACTGCTTCTTTGATCCAAAATTACCGATTGTTTCGTTTAACGGGAAGTCGACGACATAGCTTGTTGCTTGTGTCATTAGTGTATCGTTAGTGTTCTATCAAAGTACCGGTTTATCCGACAAAATGATCCCTCGTACGGTTTGTTACGTGTATGCGTCAATAAAAACTTGTCCAACGATTTTCAACCGACTATTTGCTTGAGGACAAGCAAAGGTTTAAGTTTGGGGAAGTTTGATAACGAGAAAATGTATCGATTATATTGCTAAGTTTCATTAACGTTTTATCGCATAATCATCGTTTTAACACCCGATTCCTCGAGTTTTTCTTACCATTTTGCAGGTACATCATATATGGAGCTAAATCATGAATTAAGAACAAAAGGAACAAAAACAACCATAAAAAGATGAAGAAATAAAGAAACCTGCAAAACCTGCATAATTTGTTGCACTCACGGTCGTCACCAAGGTGTCACGACCGTGACACCCCAAAAGAAGCAATCACGACCGTGATGACATTGTCACGACCGTGACACTTAAAATGCCAGGGACACAAGCGTGAAGACCTTGTCACGACCGTGACAAGGTAAAAAGTAGGTTATTTGACTGAGACCACGTCAAAACGTTACGTGAAGAAGTTTTTGCCTATTTTTTAGCCACGTTCCTATATTTCCTCCACTGCTTCAACAAGGCCCAATGCAACAAGTCCAAATTTCAAGCCCATTAATTGTTCTATAAATAGCATAACTCAGTTGAACAATTTACAGAGCATTTTTTCTATCAATTTCCTGCGGAAGCTCTGCCGATTTATTTTACAACCTTGCTTTTATTTCAGCATTATTTTCAGTTTTTCATTCTTATTGTATCCAACCCAACCTATAACAATTTCCAACATCAGGAAATTGTTATAAAAAATTACTTGTTTCTAAACCTTCATATTTTTGCTTTATTTTCTATTTCCGCCAATTACTCTGAGCTTTCCGGTCTATGGAAGAAGGAGTCTGCCATTTTATTGTTAACCAGGTTTTTATTATTTGCAAATTTAATATTTATGTTATTTATTTCTTTGTCTGCCATGAGTATTCTGTTTATTGTTTCTCTGCCTCTGTCTGGTTCAACAAAAAATGAGTAGCTAATTACCTTAGGGCGGTATGTAGTTAAAACAAACTTAATCGGTAAAATTAACCATAGGCTAAAAATAACTAATAACTTAACATTTTGGCTGATACTTTTTAATTAAAATCGACCTTTTCGTTACGAGAGTAAGGAAAGAGTATTAGGTTAGGTCAAAACCACGAGAGTGTGAGATTTTAACCAGATAGCTAAAGTTAGGCATTTAAATTAAACACAGCGAGAGCGCTTTAAAATAAATTAGAATTACTAAGTTTCCAAAAATTATCTCTAAACACTTATGGGCTAGCGAGAGCAGGCATAGGGCTTTAGGGGTAAGATTTGAGATAAGACCATGAGAGTGTGAGTTGAGGGTATTTGAACTGGTAACCTCTACAGAATAGTTTAAGTGAACACCTTTATAAGCCTAGGTTAGATTGACCCACCTAAGTTAGTACAATTACATACCGACCGCCTTAATATTATTTTATTAAAACTTAAATTTAATTCCCGCCTTTAATATTTTAAAAACAACAAAAAATTCGTGACAACCCTTCACCTTAGCTAAACTAGAAGTTCATCTAGCACTAAGTAACCATAGAGTCCCTGTGGATCGATAATCTTAAATATTACTTCGATAGGCTGTGCACTTGCAGTTAAGATACCGCTAGACACATAATTAGGCACGTCTTTAGCCCATCATCAACTTTTTGTGTAAGAGAGGTATGGGCTGGTTCAGTCAAGGTACAAAGGCATGGCTTGGCTCAGCTGTGATCAAGGAGAACCAGGGAAATGAGTTTGAGGCAATGCAGCAAGTGGATTAGGGTTTATGTGATGTTTTGCAATTTTCACAAAGTTTGGCCCTTTTGTGATTACTTGAAGCATAAGCCATGAAAATTGGAGGTTCTTTGGTGCATTCTGATTCTTAGGTCATGGTTTATTTTTTTGCAAAGGTTAGAAGTCCATTTGAAGTCACATTTTGCCTTGGCATGAGGTTTTGCAACTTTGCTTCTTTGGTGTAAAACTTGAAATTATGTGATTTTGTCCAACTTTGACAATCCATAACTTTTGATCCAAAATGAATTAGAATGAGTTCTTGTACTTTTTGAAAAGGGAATGATCCATTATACAACTTTCATGACCAAATTTTTCTCATTTGAAGCATTTTTGAATCAATTTGAGGAGGTTGAAAAACTTTCCCAAAATGGCAAGTTTACATTACAAGTCACTTTCCCAAAAAGGCAACTTTGCAAATAGCTTGAAATTCTTCAATTTTGTGAACTTCTAACATATTCTATGACCAAACAAAGATCATACACATTCAAAATGATGGAGAAACCCCTTTGGTTGGGTCATTGGGGGCCTCAGATGCCCTGATTTTACACTGACTTGCCCAAGAAGTCAACTCTTGATCAGATGCCTTCCCCATGGAATTTCTTCATGAAAATTGATATGCATGATCCTCATATCATATAGAGACCAATAGAAACAAAAATGACCAAAAAATTTGGAGTTATGGCCTTTGAAACCAAAACCCTAATTTTAGGTCATCTGTGCAGTTTAGCCTGGCTCTGCTTCCATGCCTTTCTCAGTTCTTGTGATTCTTTGATTTCTTTGATCTTGAGAGGGTAAAATATGATGTTTGAACATACATGGACCCCTTTTCAGTGATTGAAGACCTTTGGAGTGGCTCAAATGGCTCAGGGATGGCTCAGATCACAAACCCTAGATGCAGATGACTTTGAATCAATGCAGTGAAGCAAATATGCAATATGAGATGCTATGATTGAACTTATGCATATGAAAAGATCACAAGCCATGGTGTGAATGGGTGAGGGCAAATTTGGGGTGTTTACAGCTGCCCCTATTCAAGCATGAGTTAGCTGTGCAGGATGTAAGCAACGGCTTAACAGGCAAACAAGATAACTTGTGGTTGAATACCAAAGACAGTCCAAAATTTGCACTCACGGAATGAAGAAGAAAAGGGATATAGATTGTAAAAAGAAAAATAAAGTATATTTATAAAGTGCGGGCGACGGAGGACGACCGTCGAGCAGAGGACGACTGTCGGGGATGAAGCAATGACGGGGACGGCCGACATGCTGGAGAAGATGTGGGAAATAAAACAATGACGGGACGACCGACAAGCTGGGGGTATAAGAGATTATGATGGGGACGGCCATCAAGCAAAGAAACAAGACTCTCTGGGGATTAAAGGTAAATGATGGGGACGACCATCGGGTTGAAGAAATAAATGATGAGGAACAGTCATCAAAGGTGAAGGACGATCACCTAGCAGGGGACGGCTGCTTTATTGGGGATAAGATGAGGGACGGTCATCTAAGGTGAAGGACGATCACCTGGCAAGGTAAGGTTGCCGAAAGTATCACGACATAGGACGAATGCCGGATAGAAAGAGGTCGACGATGGGGACGGCCATCGGATAAGCATGATGAAGGACGATCATCAAGAGGTGAAGGACGATCACCTAGCAGGGCACGGCTGCTCTCAGGGTTCATCATGACATAGGATGAATGCCAGATAACAAGATCAATGATGGGGGCGACCATCGGATAGAATGATGAAGGACGATCATCAGGAGGTGAAGGACGATCACCTAGCAGGGGACGGCTGCTAAAAATGCCACGACATAGGACGAATGTCGGATAGAAAGGGGGTTCTAATGAATAGAGACTCCACTGGGGGTGATGAAGGACGATCATCAGAAAGGTGAAGGACGATCACCTGGCAGGGTACGGCTGCCGAAACGGTATCATGACATAAGACGAATGTCAGATAGAGAGGAAATAATTCACTGGGATTTGTTGGGACTCTTCTGGGGAACAGTAGACACAGACGAGTGTCTAAATTCAAGGAGACATAAGTGTTTGGCACGGAGTATAGATTAAAGATGCGGACGAGCATCCTTAAGACTATGATATGGACGAGTATCGGTAGAAACAAACGCTTGACGCGTGTTCAGAGATGATGATATGGACGAGTATCAACGGGTTAACAAAGAACACGGACGAGTGTTGATTCTGAGGGGATTTAAATGGTATATACAAGATAAGGATGAGTATCTGTATAAGTGACGGGTGAGACGCATACGATTGCTCAACTTGCTGGGGAGAGTGGTACACGGACAGGTGTTGGAAAAAGTGTATTATAAATAAAGTGTTTAAGTAACTATGTCGGGGAAGGTGACACGGACGGGCGTCAAGGAACTGTATAAATATGTATTTGTGAGTGCAAAGGGGACGCTTTGGCTTTCTTCTGGGGATATGGCACAGACGAGTGTCAAGAAGCATCTGTAATGTATAAATATATGTTTGTAGAGAACGCTCGGGCGACTTTACTGGGGAATGATGACACGGACAGGTGCCAAAAGGAGCATGTATCTGTATTTGTGAGTGTAAAGGAAATGCTTTAGTATTTTGCCGGGAGTTTGGGAAGTATTTTGTATTTTGCTGATGGTATGTCGGTTCAACACATGGCTTATGTTTATGCAATATGTTTGATTTTTGCCGTAATGCTCCGTATTAGACGGAATGCTACGCTCTGTAGGGAAAAACATGATGCGAATGCTATGATTATGCAAAGATACCGATCCGGGATTTGGATTCCGTTGCAGTGAAGATCTTTGGCTGGTCTACTTGAAGTGGATGTCCCAGACGGGGATGAGATCATTGGTAGGTTTGACATAAGATGTATGATTCTGCTTGGGGGAACAGGTCACTGCCAGACCTATCTTGGAAATGAGGGACCCAGCTGGGGTCCGTAGAAGCTTTTGTCACTCTGTTGTGGGATCTTCAGACATTGCCTCTCTGGATAGAGGCTGAAACTCTGTGGGGAGATGGTTCCCGGCCTTTGCACTTGGCTGAGGAGGAATGATGACTGGCAAATCAGCTGGGGAGAAAGCACCTCCGGGGCTAATTGGGAGATAGACTGAGTAGATAATGATTAGACAGCTCGCTGGGGAGAAGCCTTCATGCCCCATGTTGTGCTCTGAACACCTGCAATCCTGTAAAGACAAAGAAACGTACAAGCATCCCGAGATATTCCTTATTGGATTTCGTCATAGGAGTTTAGACAATCCTAGGAGCAAATATCTTTCCTGTAAGCATGTATCCTTTAGGAAGGAAACATCTGTATTTATGCAATCAATATCTCAAAGACATCGGACATTTTTGCAAACGAAAATAAAATGTATGAGACGAAACATGACTGAAAATCTGATTTTATTAATTCATGTGCCCTGAATTGGCAAGATACAGTCAAAGAAACGGATCCCCTGAAATGAGGAAATCGTTACAAATTGAGAAACAAAAAGGCAGTGGCAATGTCGATGACACTTCAAGGAGCTTCCCTTTTGCTATGACTTGTATGACATTGACGTTCTTCTTATCCTGCTTTCTGAAGAAGGCTGATTCTGACCGATGCTCGAACCTTGCGAAGCTTACCATGTTGTAAGTGATACAGACGAATTCAGAATGCAGTTGTTCGCTTATTCCCCTATTTTGCGTGGATCGCCCTTTCGGGTTTTCAATCCACCGGGATACCCATTTTTGCCTGAGCTGTCCAATGTGGCTTTTCAACTCAGCGGGTGTAAATCTTTTATTTATTTTCCCTTATTTTTGCCCGAGTCTTTTATTCTGTTTTTGACTCGCCGGGATGCCCTATTTTTGCCTGGACTTACATTCTGTTTTTTATGTCCAGTGGGTCATTTTTATGCGAAGTATTTTTTAACTGCATCTGAATTCACAGGGGACAGGAAGTCTTCACCATCCATAGTACTGAGCATCAGTGCTCCACCAGAGAAAACTTTCTTCACTATGAACGGACCATCATAATTCGGAGTCCACTTGCCCCTGTGGTCTGTATGAGGAAGGAGGAGTCTTTTCAGCACAAGATCTCCTACTTGGTACTCTCGGAGCCTGACTTTCTGATTGAAGGCTTTCTTCATTCTTTTCTGATATAACTGCCCATGACAGATTGCAGCTAATCTCTTTTCTTCAATCAGATTCAGTTGTTCGTATCGGGATCGGACCCACTCTGCTTCGCTTAGCTTAACATCCATTAGTACTCGCAAGGAGGGTAATTCAACTTCAACAGGTAGGAATGCTTCCATACCATACACAAGCTGATACGGTATTGCCCCAGTGGACGTCCTGATTGACGTTCGGTACCCATGCAAAGCAAATGGTAGCATTTCATGCCAGTCTTTGTAGGTGACCACCATCTTCTGTACAATCTTCTTGATATTCTTGTTAGCTGCCTCTACAGTGCCATTCATCTTTGGCCGGTAAGGAGAAGAATTGTGGTGTTGGATCTTGAAGTCCCGACACAGTTCTGCCATCATTTTGTTATTCAAGTTGGAACCATTATCAGTAATGATTTGTTCGGGAACTCCATACCGACAGATGATGTCTCTCTTCAGAAATCGGGCTACCACCTGCCTTGTAACATTTGCATAAGAAGCTGCTTCGACCCACTTAGTAAAATAGTCAATAGCAACCAGGATGAATATGTGGTCGTTCAAAGCAGTCGGTTCAATCTTGCCAATCATATCAATGCCCCACATGGCAAAGGGTCAGGGTGAAGACATCACATTCAAAGGATTCGGAGGCACATGCACTTTATCCGCATAAATCTGGCATTTATGACATTTTCTGGCATAAGCACAACAGTCTGCATCCATTGTGATCCAGTAATAGCCTGATCTTAGCAACTTTTTAACCATTGCATGCCCTCCCGCATGGTTACCAAAAGATCCTTCGTGCACCTCATGCATTAACAAGTCTGCCTCTGTCTTATCAACGCATCTGAGGAGTACCATATCAAAGTTCCTCTTGTACAAGGAACTGTCAGTATTCAGGAAGAAACTACCAGCTAGCCTTCTTAATGTCTTCTTATCATTGGAAGATGCCCCGGGTGGGTATGTTTGATCCTCCAAGAAGCATTTGATGTCATGGAACCAAGGCTTATCATCTTTGACAATGTCTATTGAAAACACATATGCTGGTCTGTCATGTCTGGACATTGAAATCCGAGGCACAAAGTTGGCAGCTTGAACTTTGATCATAGATGAAATGGTAGCCAAAGCATCTGCAAACTGATTCTCGTCTCGAGGGATATACTCAAGCTTGACTATTGTGAAGAAAGTCAATAACCTCCTTGTATAATCCCGGTAAGGTATCAGATGATCCTGGTGAGTGTACCATTTGCCATTGGTTTGATTAATTACCAGAACTGAATCTCCGAATACAGTCAAAGTCTTGATCCTGAGGTCAATGGCTTCCTCAAGACCCATAATACAAGCTTCGTATTCGGCTTCGTTGTTAGTGAAATTAAAGGTGAGTTTTGCCGAGAAAGGCATGTGAACTCCATTAGGTGTAATGAGTATTGCACCAACACCACGACCATTCATATTAACAGCCCCGTCAAAAATCATAGTCCACTCTTCTTCCGGGTCAGGCCCTTCAGTGTGAATAGGTTCTTCATGATCTTTTGCTTTTATGAACATGATGTCTTCATCAGGGAAGTCAAATCTCATAGGTTGGTAATCATCAATGGGTTGCTCAGCGAGATAATCAGACAATACACTGCCCTTGATGGCTTTTTGAGATGTGTATTGAATATCATACTCTGTTAGGATCATTTGCCATCTTGCAACCCGTTCGGTAAGTGCTGGCTTCTCAAAAATGTACTTAACTGGATCAATTTTGGAGATCAACAAAGTAGTATGGGTCAACATATACTGTCTTAGTCGGCGAGCAGCCCACGCTAAAGCACAGCAAGTTTTCTCGAGCAGTGAATAACGTTGTTCACAGTCGGTAAACTTTTTGCTTAGGTAGTATATTGCATACTTTTTTCGACCAGACTCGTCATGCTGGCTCAGTACACACCCCATTGACTCTTCTAATACTGTCAAGTACATGATTAGAGGTCTTCCTTCAACTGGTGGCATAAGGATTGGAGGCTCTTGTAAGTATTCCTTGATTTTGTCAAAAGCCCTTTGGCAGTCTTCGTTCCACCTGACCGTTTGTTCTTTTCTCAACAGCTTGAACAGAGGTTCACAGGTTGCAGTAAGGTGAGATATGAACCGCGAAATGCAGTTCAATCTACCTAAGAAACCCCGAACTTCTTTTTCAGTCTTAGGTGCAGGCATTTCTTGAATGGCTTTGACTTTGTCAGGGTCTACTTCAATCCCTTTTTCACTTACAATAAATCCCAGCAGCTTACCGGATCGCACCCCAAATGTGCATTTGTTGGGGTTTAACTTCAATTGGTACTTCCTCAAACGCTTGAATAGCTTCAACAGATTTACCAGGTGGTCTTCTTCTATGAGGGACTTGGCAATCATGTCATCCACATAACATTCGATTTCTTTGTGGATCATGTCATGGAATAATGTTACCATAGCCCGTTGATAAGTCGCACCAGCATTCTTCAGTCCGAACGGCATCACCTTGTAACAGAACGTGCCCCAGGGTGTGATAAAAGTTGTCTTCTCCATGTCTTCAGGTGACATCTTGATCTGATTGTATCCTGAAAATCCGTCCATGAAGGAGAACACCGAGAACTGAGCCGTATTATCAACCAATACATCAATGTGAGGTAAAGGGAAGTCATCTTTCGGGCTGGCTCTGTTCAGGTCCCGGTAATCCACACACATTCTCACCTTGCTGTATTTCTTAGGCACAGGTACAATATTAGCAACCCACGGTGGATAGCTAGTTACAGCAAGGAACCCGGCGTCCCACTGCTTTTGTACCTCTTCCTTTATCTTCATTGCTATATCTGGGCGAGTACGGCGCAGCTTCTATTTCACTGGTGGGCAGTCTTCTTTTAAAGGCAGCTTGTGCATGACGATATCGGTGTCCAACCCTGGCATATCCTGATAAGACCAAGCAAAGACATCCATATACTCCCTAAGCATATCAATCAGTTGTTCTTTTACTGAATCTTGCAGGCAGGCCCCGATCTTAACCTCTTTCATATCTTCTTCCGTACCAAGATTAACCGCTTCAATCTCCTCCTGATGAGGAGTGATAACCTTCTCCTCTTGTATTAACAACCTGGCTAGCTCTTCAGGAAGCTCATAATCTTCTTCAACCCCTTCATCGGCTTGATTGATTGGATTGTCAAAGTCATACGAAGCCATAGTTGTGTTGTTGTCGGTGAAATCTGAAAGGCACTCTCTGCAAGGGTTTAGATTGTTTATTTTAGTGATCAATTTTAATCTTGTTTAGAAAAGTGAAATGAAGTTATCATCTTGAAAAGCATTGCCATTTTATTTTTGTACAAAAAGAAAAATGAAAAACAGTGAGCGGAAAAGAAAAAAAGACGCATTTGCAAAAGATGTCCGATATTCATTGATTAATCCATTTGCACAAAATTACAAGATGGCCCGATTACAAAATGAGTCTTGTCATCTTGGGCAAGATGCAAGACTTGATGCATGCTTAAAAATACAGGAAATAATAATTACTCTACAGGAGTAACCCTTATAATTTCCTGGGAAGACCAGTTAAGGACTTGGCTCCCCGGGATCCTTGGACGTATCCAGCTCTCCAGGTTGCGGTCGCTTTCCTCCTCGTCTTCCAAGTTGTTCACAGCATCCGGGGTGAGCATTCCCCCGCTGACAAAATTGGGCTCTTTAGCAGCCTCTGATTGATCTTGTTGAGTTGGTTTGTAACCCAACCCAAATCTGTCTTCTTTCTTTTCCACGGGCAGCAGCTTGCCCCAGCCTTGGGCAGTACCCTCTTCAACAACCTTCCTGGCTTGCTGATAAGACATCATGGAAGTTCCCAGTACAGCAGATGCTTCATTAATGATTAGGGCCTCAAACCCCTGGCTCATAGTTTCATGGATCTCCCCATCCATTTCTATGTACTTGTACGTAGCCAGATGGCTAACAAATATGTCTTCTTCCCCACAGATGGTGATAATCTGGCCTTCCCACTCGAATTTCAACTTCTGGTGAAGGGTAGACGTAACAGCGCCGGCGGCATGGATCCAAGGTCTACCCAACAAACAGCTGTAGGTCGGCTGAATGTCCATCACATAGAAGGTAATTTTGAAGGTCTGCGGGCCGATCAACACAGGCAGATCAATCTCCCCAAGCACTGATCTTTTAGAGCCATCAAATGCTCTCACCACCAAATTACTCGGACGCAGTGCCAAGCCATCATATTCTAACTTCACTAAGGCTTTATTTGGTAGAACATTGAGTGACGACCCAGTGTCCACCAGTACATGAGATAAAACAGCACCCTTGCATTCTAGGGTGATGTGTAAAGTCTTGTTGTGGTTACGTCCCTCTGTTGTTAAGTCAGCATTGGTAAAGCCCAGTCCATGACTGGTATTGACATTTGCTACCACGGTTTCTAGCTGATTAACAGTGATCTCCTCTGGCACGTATGTTGCGTGCAGGACTTTCAATAATGCGTTCCTGTGAGCTTCAGAACACATCAACAGGGATAATATGAAGATCTTTGAGGGAGTTTGGTGAAGCTGGTCCACCACCTTGTAATCACTTCTCTTTATGATTCTCATAAACTCGTCTACATCTTGTTCAAAAGACGTCTTCTGAGTTTCTTTGACAGATGGCTCTTCAAGCACCACACTCTTTCCTTTTGCTTTGGCAGCAGCTTCTGCTTCAGCATTAAGCCTTTGAGTTTGTGAAGCAAAAAGGCGTCCGCTTCTGGTGAAGCCTCCGCCTCCCCCAACATTATCAATTTGTGGAGAAGAGGTTGAAGAATCCAAAGTGATTTTCTCCCCGTTGCAGTAAAGATCAGAGCAATAATGCCAAGGTATGGCATTACTGCTTTCATATGGAACTGGTCCAGGCACCGTAATGGTAACTGGACTGACTGCTGCAGAGGAGGGTATTGTGATGGTGTGTGGATCGTAGTAAATTGTGACTGGTGACCTGGTAGGAGGTGCCACTGTTTGTTGCTGAAAGTTGCTATTTGGAGGAACAATTGATGGGTCATAGTAGATGGTAACTGCGGAGACATCTTCATTAAGTCTTGTTGGTGTTGTAGAAGATTCTGCTGAATAAATGGATGTTGATGTTGTAGAAGAAAGGGTTGTTGACATTTGATTTGTTGAAGTGATGGATGGAGCCATTGCTGACGATATTGATGAATCGGTAGGAATGATTGTTGCTGCTGTTGTAGGAGACTCAGGCATTGTTGTCAAAGGAATTGCTGGATTTGTAGGTGTCATTGTTGAGATCTGAAGTATACCATCTTTGATAAGACCATCTATGTCGCTTCTCAAATTATCACACCCTTTGACTGCAATGTTGCAATACCCACAACCGAGCTCACACCCGGGGAACACTTGGCACTCTAGAAGCTGAGCTTTAATTTCGACCAGAGGTGTTCGAATCTGTGCAACACTGGTGATCAAAATAGATGGCTTGTCTTCCTCAATGGCATTAATCATTGGCCCACCGTGGTTAGGCATAGGATTCTTGTTGACATTTGGAGGGGGTGCAAAGTTGAGGGCTTTAGAATCCACCAGATCTTGGACTTTCATTTGTAAAGCCCTACATTTCTCAGTATTGTGACCAGGTGCATTGGAGTGGAAAGCACACCTAGCGTTGACATCATAATTTCTTGGGAGATTGGAGGGATCTGGTGGTGCCAATGTCCTTAACTCAACCAAGTTGAGCTTCAGGAGCTGTGGCAATAAGGCATCATAAGGCATAGGGATAGGGTCAATCACCCTGTTTGCCTGTGACGGTCTTTGCTGAAAAGGTCTTTGTTGTTGATTGCTGTTGTTGTTGTTGTAGGTTCTCTGTGGCGGGTACTGTACTTGTTGTTGATAATGTGGTTGTTGTTGTGGTTGATATGCTGATTGCTGAGGAATCGGAGCTGGAATAGTGACAGCTGCTACTGATCTGTGGACATACTGAGGTCTGCCCCTGCTAGCATGAATGGCATTTGTCTCACCGGTCCTTCGAGGTCCCACGAAAGGCTTCCTGGGATTACTGGACGAACTTGCACCATTATCAGAAATTTTACCCATCTTCAAAAGGCTTTCAATCCTTTCCCCAGCTATAACTACGTCAGCAAAACTGGTGGAAGAAAAGGCAGCTAGCCTATCAATATATGTTCCTTACAGAGTATTCATGAACATGTCGGCCATTTCTCTTTCCGACATGGGTGGTTGGACAGCAGCAACAAGCTGTCTCCACCTTTGGGCATATTCTCTGAAGCTTTCTCTGGAGGATTGAGACATTCCCATTAGGAGGGTCCTGTTGGGAGCCATGTCCAAGTTGTATTGATACTGCCTGATGAAAGCTTCAGCTAGGTCCTTCCAGCATCTGATAGTAGCTCTGGTCAAGTGTGAATACCACTCTCTTGAAGCTCCAGTCAAGCTATCTTCAAAGTAGAACATCCACAGTTTTTCATCCATGGTATATGCTTTAAGTCTCCCCAGAAAAGACTGCAGGTGAGTTCGTGGACAAGAGGTTCCATTGTATTTCTCGAAGCACGGGGGTTTGAATTTGTGGGGAATTCTCACCCCGTCCACTAACCCCATATCCATTACATCGAAGCCTAAGGAATTTTGAGACTCTAGAGATCTCAACTTCTCAGCAATTTCATCAAACCTCCTATCATAAACTTCATCTCCAGCTCCCATTACAGTAAACTGCTCCTCTTGAGGATCTTCTTGCAAGACCCTGCCTGCAGCAGTGTTGCCCTGTACATTTCTTGGGATGTTGACTTCCGGATCTAGATGGGGTCCAAATACTGGTGGGTTAACATGAGGCTGACCTCCCTCATTATTACTAGTCCCTCCAGTCCCAGGATGAGGTTCCTCGGGGGTTTGTCTTTCTACCAATGCCCTTAGCCTTTCCTGAATCTGGGCCAAGCCAGTCATCACAGTCATGAATTGAGCCATTTGGTTCCTCATCTCCACTCTTTCATTGGCCATCTGGGTTCTGACCTCAGTCAGGTCCTGCTGTACTTGATCCATTTGGATACCAGGAAGGTTGTTGCGAGTAGGGTACCGGTGCGTACGGTTGACAGGGAATACTCTTCTGCGAGCAATATTTCCTGAAACACAACAGAGTTAGAAGCAAACAAAATAGAGGCAAAACCTACAAAATAAAACAAAGGTTAGTATGCAATGCAGTATGCTTATTTGTTTTCCAAGGTATCCG
This sequence comes from Lathyrus aphaca, assembly GCA_963966055.1. NCBI lineage: Eukaryota > Viridiplantae > Streptophyta > Magnoliopsida > Fabales > Fabaceae > Lathyrus > Lathyrus aphaca. The sequence continues at coordinate 226,406,878 of OZ014520.1, read as the reverse complement.
GCTTGGTTCTTGGTTTTGACCTTTCCAGACCTCGAGGAAGATGCTTTGATGTTGTTTGAGAAAAGAAACCCTAAAATGGAAACAAACTAAAATATATTACAAATACTGAACAGTACATAGTTTGTTTTTTACAACACATGCCCCTGAAGGGTCAAGATACAACACAAAATGAAAAATACATCAAATGAAAACAGCAACAATCAAAAAGTCAGACATCAAGTCCAAACTCATCCTCCTTAACCTCCTTCAGAAGTGCCTCAGTCACTGGACCCGCTGGATGCTCTGTGATGGTCCTGATGAGGAGGTTCCTGGTGGCAATGGCAGTGGTCAGTTTCTTGTGCCTGTCCTGGTCCTTTGACCTCTTCAATCCAGCCCTAAGCTTCAACTCTGAAATCTCCTTCTGGGCTGCCAACAAAGCTTCCTGTTGCCTCTTTTCATTGGCCTCTAACTGCTCAATCCTGGCTTGAGTCCTCTGATCTTCTTGTGTCCGGGCTTCAGTGATCCTGACCCACCTAGCCTGACTTTCTTGCAGATAGAGATCAGTCCTAGCCTTCTGAAGCTTGGCCTCTTTATAGGCATTCTTCAATATTTGTTCCCCAGCCCTTGCCTTTTTGATGTAGTCCTTTGTCTTCTCAATCTTGGTCAGATGCTCCACCCTAAGCTTCTCCAACCTCTCAATGTCCAGACGACCATCACTTCTTTGCCAAAGGGTCTTCTTCAGAGCTTGAGACAGATTTTCATTCCTTTCCTTCAGCTTCTCAAATTCTTCCAGACTGATAGTGGCTGCCGGCTGAGCTGTAGATGGTCCTGGTATATCCTAAATGGTGAAAGGCATTCCAGTAATCTGAGCTCTAGCATGAGACCAATCATAGTACTGAGCTGAAGCAACATTATTGCACCTTCCAAGAATAGCCATCCTTTTTGTCTGGATGTTTTCCCAAGCCCAGGATGCCTGTCTGACAGCAGCTAGATTAGGCTTTATCTCACAATACAGGGTCTCAGCTAAATCTTGCGTTCTAGGAGGGTGAACCAAAGCATAGCCCATTTGTCTTTTGAACAGCAAAGGATTGTAGTTGATGCAACCCTTTACTCCTATTAGAGGTACATTTGGGTATTGCCCACAGCTAGTGATGATGTCCTTGCCTTTGGTGCTCTGGGTGCACCATCTGATGTCATCTGAAGTCAAAGCAATAAGTCTCTTGGCCCAATTCTTCTGTTGGTGGGGATTCAGGAAGGCATCTGTCTTAGGTAGGTGTCTGAGCAGCCAGGTATGAAACAAAGGTGCACAACACCTCACTAACTTCCCTCTCTGTTTCTCATTCCTCTGATGAATGGAGTAATAGAAATCTCCCAGTAATGTGGGTACTGGGTTCCTCAGAAGGAAAAGATGAATGGCATTTTTGCTGATAAATTTGGGCTCATCTGCAAACAGTATAACCCCATATATGCTGAGGGCTAACAATGCACAAACTGCCCTCCATTCTCCCAAAGAGGCCTTCAGGATGGCCTGAGAAATCAAGAAATCCAAGTGTAAACCAGGGATCCCAGCCTTTGTTGTCATGTTCTGCTCAATCAAAGTAGGCTCCAGGTCCAGTGCTTTTGCCATTTCTCCATTGCTGGGAGAAGTCATCTCTGGGTTGAAGGGGATTCCACCCCTGACAGGTACTCCAATCAATGATGAAAACTCCTCCAACAGAGGTCCTAGCTGAAAGTCTGAAAATGTGAAACATCTCAAAGGAGGGTCATAAAACTGTAAGCATGTGTGGATCATGCTCCTCTGAGAAGGGTCCAGGTCCATAACCATATCCAGGATACCTCCATAATGCTCTCTGAATAATGGGATGTGGTCAGGGGTGATAAGTGACTGTGCCTGCCTGTGCCAGTCAACACAGGCTCAAAGAAATGGTAAGATATGTTGCTCTTCCTGGGAGCCATGACTGCTGATAAAGAGCTGAAGACAAGTGCTGATGAAGATCAAGGCTGATGTTGGAGATGAGCCACTGACAGGCTGATGCTGATGATGATGAAGATGGCTGAAGCAGACAACTGAAGAGAATAGCTGAAGCAGATAGCTGATGAAAAAGAGGTCTATGCAGATGAAGGGGTCAAAACCAAGCCAGATATAATGTGGATACCCTGAAAAACAAATAAACAAATGTCAAATGATGCAAATGATGAGTATGAAAATGATATGCAAGGGTTTGTGATCAAGCTGGATCTGATTAACCGTCTTAATATAAAGTCCATGTATGTTCAAGAAGTCCAGGTGGAGGTTTAGAAATCCAGTAACCAAGGTGGGGGACTCAAATAAAGAGTCACATGTCCAGGGTTAATCACAAGAAGTGTCCAAAATGAGGTATTCTTAATCAAAATAAGTAACAGGGTATGATGTGGCCAATGGTACCTGCAAACCTGTAAACAGCCCAACCCCCTCACAGGTAGTGTTCTAAAATAAGGATCCTCGGACTTGGATCAGTTATGAGAAGTGTAAACACTTCTAACCCGGAGGTACAGTGTTTACAATAACCATAAAAGATCCTCCTCTAATTCACCTCAGTTTCTGAAGGTCATAATAAAGGTCATCCAGACTTAGCAGGCTTCCCGGATAGCCCTAGCACTACAGGAATCTGTAGTACAGAGCTCTCAAGAAGAAACCCACATCTGAACCGTGTTTCATATTCCCGCACCAGACCGAAATGGAATGGGAAAGAACATGAAACACTCTAGCCTAGGTGTCACTCAGGTCCCAGGTATAGGACCTTAAACTCTCAATAGAAACCCCACCCACCAAAACAGAAGCCAGATCCAGCAAGATGATGACAGTATGAAACATGAAAACTGTAAAGGAAAGGAATAAATAAAGTTGTACAGAAAGCAATAAATAAAGCAACTATATAAACACAATTAGCACATAACACCCCAGTAAACACAAATCAAACAAGCGCTAGAAGGAACCCACAAAAAGAACCAGAAGCCCTGGTTACAGTATAAGGGTCCCCAGCAGAGTCACCAAGCTGTCGCTCCCACCAAATGACACGGGGCCAAGAGGGGTACAGACGCGAACGGTCGGCGAAAGGAGAAAGAATGAATAGAGTCGCCAGCTAGGCATTTTTATACCGGAGGAAAGTTAATGCTGCATAAACCGAAGAAAGGATGGATAAGACGGTTGCGAACCAGAGAAACTGAGAAAGGGGGTTGGTTACAACCTGGGAAGGTATTAGCACCCAGATTGTCTTCCGTACTCGACGGGACCCACGCTTAAAAGATTTGTGTTTAAAAGGGGTAGTGTCAGTGCAATTTGTGTATCAAAGCTGGAAAGAATGCAAGTGTCAGTGCAAAAGAAATGTGAAGTGAGATAAAGAAGTGTCAGTGTAAGGAAAGAATATGGAGCTCAAGACTATGAGACTCAAAGAATGATGCTGGAAGGAGGGGGAATATACAGAGACTTTTGTTCGATAACTGTTAAGTTATGCCTACGTATCCTCTCGTGCAATGAGGAAGTCAGAACACCGTAGTTCGACTCAAAGAGACTGAAAGACAAATTGACCTGTGAACTGCTTGCTTATCTATGCTCAAGTGTATGACCTGTCTGGCTCAGGTGCAAACTGTCTTGCATTGGACGGAAGAAGCGAGTTCTCGTTTGTGAGTGAATGAGATGAGAAAAGAATCCCAAAGGAGACGATTATTGTTTGTTTTTATGTTTTCAATCTTTTATTGCTTTTTGAGGTTTGTCATAAGAAAGTGAGCTTAAACTTAAACCAAGGGGTTAGTAAACTCATCACATCCTCCCTCTGATTAGGGGTAATGAGAATACCTTAAGTGTGAAGTAAACACCTCACACTTAATCACCATGATGTAGGATTAAGATCATTAACCTACTTGCATTTATTTAGATGTTTTGGGAGTTTTTGTTTAGTGTTAAGTAATGAGTTTAGGCCATAATCAAGGATTTAATGGACCCATTACACCATCCTAATAGAAGGATAATAGGTGAGAACATTTAAGTTGAGGAAGACTCCTCAACTTAATCCATGATTAGGGATTAACCTCATGACAAAACAAAGCCTTTATTAGAGTGGATTTTATTTGATGATAAGATTAAGAAGTGGATTTTATGTTTTGTAAGACAACTTGAGGAGGACTTGTCCATTAACACTAGGGTTAGTCCTTCTTAACCAATTAAGGAAGAATTAGAACCCTGATGCAAGGCCCAAGTTACAAGCTTGATGTCTTGATGATTATTAAGTGAATTGATTAAAGGATTTAAACACATTAAGGGTTTGACACTTAGGATTAAAGTTATACACTCCATACTAATAGAAGGATGCAGGCATAAGCTTAATCACAAAGCCTTAAAACCTTTAGGGTTTAGTCCTTGATTATGGGATGAGAAAAGAAGATTCAAAGATGACACAAAGGTAAAACCTAAATGGGGGACTAATAAAAACCCTAATTGTCATCATACTTGGAGATCCTAGGGTATATGAGGCTTAAGAGAGAAAGATCTTCAAAGAACCACCAAGGAGAGAAGCAGATGAAAGGAGGAAGAAGCAAAGAGAAGCAAGACAACTTGCTTCACTTAAGAAGACAAGTTGCCTGAAGAAAGAAAGTAAGAGATGAACATGAATGAGCAAGCTCACTCTAATACAAAGATATAATGCAGCAAGGATGCAAGAGAGATGAGAAGAGATTGTGAGAAGTGAAGGCAAATTCACTTCTCAAAACAACTTACCACCTGAAAAGTTAGCCAAAGAAATGAAATGTAATGCAAATGAGATGAAATGTCATGATGCAAACCAAAGTCAGAAGCATAAACATGATATTAATGATGCTAAGAGATGATATAAACACATGACAATATATGAGAGTGAGCATACAAGGATGAGGATGCAAATGAGGCATGCTTTGAACCATAAAGATTCATGAATGTTTATGAAATGCAATGAACATATAACATGGAAAATGAAAGATGTAATGATGAAACATGGTTCTAATATGTCCTAAGATGTATTATGAATCATATGGATGTACAAAATGTCATGGCAAGTTATTGGATGCAAGCAAATGAAAGATGGATGCAAAGGAAGGCACAAATTAGGGTTTTCATGCAACATACAATGCAAACATTCAAAACCAGAAGCAAATGACATGACAAAAAATTGAAAATGGGATCAAAGGAAACCTAAACCTACACAAGTTCACTGCCCAAAGGAGGGGACCTAACTCTTAACCTAGTGCAAGTTATGAATTTCTCAAGTTGGCTAGGGTTTTAAGGTGCCTCACAAAGAAAAGTACAAAACAAATTGAAAATGCAAGATAAGTTCAAACCAATTTTATCCTATAAACTACCTGCTATGAGGGATGCAATGCAAGAAGAACCATTATCAAACTCTCAAGGGTTAGGCAGAATGGATTTTTCAAAGTTTGAAACAAAATATTGCCCTTAAATGAATTTAATTCCAATGAAAATTGTTAAAATGCATCAAGAACCAAAAAGAAATTTGTTTTGAGAGTTTGATAATGTTTCTAAATGTTTTGAAATGCAATGTGAATTTTTTTGGAATTTTTAAATACCTAAATGCATTTTTAATTAATTAATTTTCATTAACTAATTAAAAATAAACATTTAAATGATTTAAAAATAATTTTTAATGCAAAAAAATAAAAATAAAAATATTTTTGGGTTCTAAAAATTAATGAAATGCTTGACAAAAATTTTCAGAATTTTTAAATATTTTTTACTATTTTAAATAATTCGTAAAAGATAAAACAAATTAAATGAAATAAAAATTGAATTTATGAGAAGTATGCAAATCCAGAGGCTGAGGTTCAAACAAAATCTGGAGGGAATTGACCCGCGCCATATCCAACGGCTGAGATTCAAACTGGCTGGATTTATTTAAACTTAATTAATTAATCTAATTAATTAGGATTAGGGTTTTAATGAAGGATCTGGTCCATTCAAACGCGCGGGAGTCAACCCTGGTCAACCAAATCCATGGTCCAAATTCAAACTGAGCCCTAAACGCATTTAATGAGCTAATGACTTTCAGGTGGCCGGAAATGACCTCCGGTCATCTTCTCCGGCCACACCCCTCCCTAAAAATTGCTAACTTCTTCCCTAGGCTTCTAAAATCCAATCTCTCTGCCCAGAAATGATCCCCATACATCATACATCAAGAATCAACAAACAAACAACATTTAAAACACATCAACAATGAGAATCGAATCAAAACAGTTTTAGGTCAAAAAGTTTCAGAACACGAATACATACTCATTTCTCAACCATTTTCAAAACAAAACACATCAACATGATCAGTGAAGCATAAAGAATCAATTGGTAACTTAAAAACAAGTTTCTGGAAAAATTGTTCTTGAGCTCACCTGAACTGGAGCTTTGATCTTTGGAACTTTCTGACTGCTTCTTTGATCCAAAATGCCTCTAATGAACCTCCTGAGAAGCTTGCAATGCTTGGCTGGAATTTCTTTTGGCTGGTTTGAGAGATTGATAAAGTTCTGTTCAGGAGGGGTGAGAAATCGTATTTCTGCTTGGGATGGTTTCAGGGACAAATGAGGATTGGGAAATGATCAGAGGAACATGGTGAATGGTTTTATGAAGTTTGTTTTAAGGTTTGAAGTCTGTGTGATGAGTTTCGAAACAAAATGCATAAGAGGTGAGTTTTGGGAACTATGGCTTGTGAGATGTTTCAGGCTGTGTTGTGTTGTGTGTTGAGTTCCTTTTGTCCATGTATCAAGCTTGGATAGGTCAGAGAGTTGTTGCTGGCCTAGCTTGATTGGTATGGGTCATTTTGCATAAAGTCAACTTTTTGTGTAAGAGAGGTATGGGCTGGTTCAGTCAAGGTACAAAGGCATGGCTCTGCTCAGCTGTGATCAAGGAGAACCAGGGAAATGAGTTTGAGGCAATGCAGCAAGTGGATTAGGGTTTATGTGATGTTTTGCAATTTTCACAAAGTTTGGCCCTTTTGTGATTACTTGAAGCATAAGTCATGAAAATTGGAGGTTCTTTGGTGCATTCTGATTCTTAGGTCATGGTTTATGTTTGTGCAAAGGTTAGAAGTCCATTTGAAGTCACATTTTGCCTTGGCATGAGGTTTTGCAACTTTGCTTCTTTGGTGTAAAACTTGAAATTATGTGATTTTGTCCAACTTTGACAATCCATAACTTTTGATCCAAAATGAATTAGAATGAGTTCTTGTACTTTTTGAAAAGGGAATGATCCATTCTACAACTTTCATGACCAAAGTTTTCTCATTTGAAGCATTTTTGAATCAATTTGAGGAGGTTGAAAAACTTTCCCAAAATGGCAAGTTTACATTACAAGTCACTTTCCCAAAAAGGCAACTTTGCAAATGGCTTGAAATTCTTCAATTTTGTGAACTTCTAACATATTATATGACCAAACAAAGATCATACACATTCAAAATGATGGAGAAACCCCTTTGGTTGGGTCATTGGGGGCCTCAGATGCCCTGATTTTACACTGACTTGCCCAAGAAGTCAACTTTTGATCAGATGCCTTCCCCATGGAATTTCTTCATGAAAATTGATATGCATGATCCTCATATCATATAGAGACCAATAGAAACAAAAATGACCAAAAAATTTGGAGTTATGGCCTTTGAAACCAAAACCCTAATTTTAGGTCATCTGTGCAGTTTAGCCTGGCTCTGCTTCCATGCCTTTCTCAGTTCTTATGATTCTTTGATTTCTTTGATCTTGAGAGGGTATAATATGATGTTTGAACATACATGGACCCCTTTGCAGTGATTGAAGACATTTGGAGTGGCTCAAATGGCTCAGGGATGGCTCAGATCACAAACCCTAGATGCAGATGACTTTGAATCAATGCAGTGAAGCAAATATGCAATATGAGATGCTATGATTGAACTTATGCATATGAAAATATCACAAGCCATGGTGTGAATGGGTGAGGGCAAATTTTGGGTGTTTACAGCATGGATCCCGTCGGGTACGGCGGACGGATTGACGTGTTAATACCTTCTCAATTCGTAACCGACTTCCGTATCCAGATCTTTGGTTCGCAAGGCCTCGTCCTTTTCCTTCTTCCTTAGGTTTGTGCAACATTACCTTTCCCATTCATTCGGGATAAAAATGTCTGGCTGGCGACTCTAACTTTTCCGTGCCACTTTCGCGTTTGTACTAGGATGAAAATCCCGGGAGCGACACTTCCCAACCAATACCTACCTCTGGTGTTACTGTTGGTGCTATTCCTCAAGTTCAACCTATTCCATCTCAAGTCTAGTTTCCTCATGCTGAAGAGGATCATCAAGTTGAGTATGAGATGCATACTGTTGTTCCAATCACCAACCCTCATGTTGTTCAAGAATCCGAAGCTATGAAGATGTGTCGCGAGTTAGCTGAAAAACTCTGAATCATGGAAGGACACAACTCAACTTCTCTGAGTGCCTCAGACATGTGCTTAGTTCCAGATGTTGTGATCCCTGCTAAGTTCAAACTGCCAGAATTCGAGAAGTACAAAGGCCTCAGCTGTCCGGAGCTTCATTTGAGAATGTACTGCAGAAAAATGGCCGTTCATGCCAAAGATGATAAGCTCATGATCCATTGCTTCCAAGACAGTCTGTCAGGAGCGTCTCTAGAATGGTACATGCAACTTGAGCGCAACAACGTTCGTACTTGGCTTGATCTATCAGATGTATTCAAAAAGCAGTACAAGTACAACACTGACCTTGCTCCTAACCGTACTCAACTTCAGAGTATGTCTCAAAAGGAGAGCGAATCCTTTAAGGAGTACACCTAATGCTAGAGGGAGTTAGCTGCCAGGGTGCATCCGCCATTGGTTGACCGTGAATTGATCGATATCTTCATGGGTACCCTACAGGGGCAATACTACGAAAAGCTGATCAGCAACGTATCTTCTGGATTTTCAAACATGGTGATGGTAGGAGAAAGAATTGAAGAGGGTCTGAAAAGTGGAAAGATCCAAGGAGGTTCTAGCAACCAAACCAATATCAAGAAACCTTTCAACGGGTACAAAAAGGGCGAAACAAATGCCATTTCTGCTGCAAGTGGGAATCCGCAACAGAGTGCACCTACTCAAATTCCCTACTATCAGTACCCCTATGTTACTGCTGCACAATATGCTCCTATGCCATATCAGCCAATTCCTCCAATGCCTTATCAACAAGTTATTCAAGCTCCATTTCCGCCTCAGATGGCTTATCAACCACGTCCATATCCTATGGTCGCTGCTGCGCAATATGCACCTGGACCATACCAGCAACCGGCTTATCCACAACGGCCTGGTCAACAACAATAACGCGCTCCTCAACAGCGTCCACCATATCAACAAAGAGGATATGATAGACACATTGATCCCCTGCCTATGACATATTTTGAGATCTTTAATCAATTGATGGCAAAAGGATCTCTTACTTTGAGAGATATGCCACCTCAGACTGGTAATGCCCGGAACTATGATGCCAATGCCCGCTGTGAGTATCACAAAGGAGCTCCAGGTCACACAATCGAGAACTGTCATGCCTTCAAACACGTGGTTTAGGATATGATCAACTCTAAGGATCTCACTCTCACTCCGAGAAATGCAAATGTGCAGAACGATCCAATGCCGCTGCACGGTGCCGACAAGTAAAGACATTTGAAGGGGTTGTTGAAGACCAAACTGAGTAGTCTCCAACTTTGAAGCATTCAATCAAGAGAAGTTCATTCCTCAAATCAAGGAAGCCAGTGCCATTTATGATTTCTGCATTTCTGTTATTTTGTAATGTTTGTTTAAGTACTATTTGCTCTGAACATTGTTATTTGTACTTGGTTATGTTAATGTTATGTTTATGCATGTTTTGAATCAATCTATTCGCATTCGCTCATTAATTATTATTTTATCACGAAAACACAAAAAATATTCTCTCACTTCACTTTAGCAAATATTTGAGGGAGGATGATGAAAACGAAATACCCATAAATGTTACGGTATGCTTTCGAATAAAACCTCGTCAATGATGTACAGGCATTTCTTTCAAACCCCCAAACACCGAAGAAATAAGGAGTTAATCCCTAGTCAACCACTTCGAGCCTAGAAGTAGGATTTTATTTCGGATACAAACTCTTACATCTAACCCGGGGCTGGGTAGTTGTTCAGTTAACCTGACTACACCTTCAAATTGCAAGATGAGACATCCCGTCGGAGGACCATCAACAAATGACTTGGCAGTCACAATATTCAACAAAATACAAAAAATAGAAAAGAAAAAAAACCACTAAGTTGAGCACCTGAAGGGAGACTTAGTCAACAAAAAAAAAAGAAGAACAAATCAAAAGAGGAGCTCAAATCCTCAACAAAAGCAAAACAAAGATCAGTGACCGCCAAATCCAAATCAAAGGGTCACCGAAATCTAACCAAAATCAAAATAAGATGACTGCCACTTCCAAGCGAACATCAAAGCTTCATCTTCACTCTTGCAAAGTCGAAAACAAATGCATGTGTAGAGTTAACTGAACTTAGGACTGGAGAACATCACGAAGAAGGGTTGGGTACAAATCAAACTTTGAGCCTTATATCCTTTGTTTCTCAAACCATTAACCAGACCACATTACAACCCTCAAATGTCCTAATTGAGGCAGAGTTTATTCTGAAAGCATGCTACCAACAAGGTTGCGTAAATTGACTCCCATATATTTGTTAATCTTCAATCTCGTTTGCACATTATTCTTGCTGCATCTTTTACGCACTTTCTAAACTAGCACCACGTTTGGACTAACGGTCCATTCGTCACACTTTCACAGCATTCAAATAAATTGACTTTTTCAAAAATTACATGAATTTTACATTAACACTACCATTTGTGTATGAACAATTTAATTGCAAATCAGTGCTTGATATCAGTACAATCCCAACAAGGGGCAAGCAAACAAGGAGCAAATCTTCCTATCTCTTTTCCCCAGTTGAGCAAGCAGATTTTGCTGAACGTTGGCAATCATCCAAAGCAAATCAGTTCTCATGCTTCAATTAAGTCGCTTCGCTCATCAGCAAATAACCGAACTTGGAGCTTTCAGATCCATCTTCTGATCATACATTGTCGAATATCGAGTGTCGGGGAATCAGGCCCTCCACCCACCCAAAGTCCAATCGTTATTGGCAACTATCAAACCAAAAGTCCACCAAGCTGGCACCTTTCAATCACTCATATGCATCATTATGCACCATTAACGTCATAAGCATCATTTACATCAATCATTTACAGCATATGCATCATTTGCATACCTAAATAAATCAGCTTTTCGTATCCCCAACATTTTCAACTTACATCTCAGTGCATAAACATTTGCATCGTATTTCCATCTTTATGGAATACCATTTCAAAAATAGTCAAACATAGTTGCATAATTCAGGATCCAGGATCAATAAAAGTTTCCAGTCCTTTCCCCAGCGGAAGTCAGGATCATATCAATCAAAGATTCCAGGCACCTCCTTGGCAAAGTTCCAGTGGCTGTACCCCGTTGGATATTTCTCCCTTTAACCCTTTGCTCCCCAAGAAATTTTAATTTATTTTACCATTATTTCCCAACTAGTCCGCCTATCATCCTCTGTTGATAGTGATTCTTTATTTTTCTGTCTTTCGCCTATCACCCTCTGTTGATAGTGATTCTTTATTTTTCTGTCTTTCGCCTATCATCCTCTGTTGATAGTGATTCTTTATTTTTCTGTCTTTCGCCTACCATCCTCAGGTGATAAGTGATTTTATTTTAAGTCATTCGCCTTATCATCTTCTGGTGATAAGTGATTTTATTTTCAATCATTTGCCTTATCATCCTCTGGTGATAAGTGATTTTATTTTCAATCATTTGCCTTATCATCCTCTGGTGATAAGTGATTTTATTTTCAGTCTTTCGCCTACCATCCTCTGGTGATAAGTGATTTTATTTTCAATCATTCGCCTTATCATCCTCTGGTGATAAGTGATTTTATTTTCAGTTATTCGCCTTATCATCCTCTGGTGATAAGTGATTTTATTTTAAGTCATTCGCCTTATCATCTTCAGGTGATAAGTGATTTTATTTTCAATCATTTGTCTTATCATCCTCTGGTGATAAGTGATTTTATTTTTAGTTATTCGCCTTATCATCCTCTGGTGATAAGTGATTTTATTTTTTAGTTTTTCGCCTTATCATTCTTGGGTGATAAGTGATTTTATTTTCAGTTATTCGCTTTATCATCCGTCGATGATAATTGATTTATTTTGTCAACGTGTTTCTTGCTGTGTCACCCATTCATTCCCAATTTCAATCATCTGTTTTCTTTGTTGGACAAATTTGGAGTCTGTTAATATCTAATTATCTTATACCTTGAAAGATTGAACGCAATCCAGTTCATCTTACTCGGTCTAAGCCAATTCGATAGGGGCATCTGTCATACCCCAAATTTGTCCTACCTTTATTTTCTGGTTACCAATATTATTTCAAAAAATCCTAAAATATGCGCCGATTTATTTTTCTGTCTAACCTTTATTCAAAAATCCGAAAATGTCTTTTCTTTTTACTGTCCAAGTTCGGGATTTGTGCAAAAAAAAATCAGAGTTTATTTTGAGATTGTCGAGTGCGTGTGTGTGGTCGGTGTTATGTGGAAGTCTTTTGTCTAACTATTATATGCATTATCCATTAATCAATTTTTATCACAAAATTCTATAAAAATTTCCATTTATTTTTTATTCATTTATTAGAATAATTTTTTTTATCACCATTTTTCATTATTTACACAAAATTACAAGAAAACTTCTTTTTTATTTATTTATTATTATTACTTTTTATTGTCCTTTTATTGTCCTTTTATTTTCCTATCTCATTTTTATTTCTGTTATTATTATTAACATTTTTTCTTTTTATTATTTATGTTCCATTTTTTTTATTCTCCATTAATTACTCAAAAAATACAAATTAAGATTTTCACTTTTATTTTCATTATTATTTTCTTATTATAACTACTATGTCCATTTTTATTATTCTTATTATTATTGCTATTATTATTATTGTTATTATTACTATTACTTTTTATTATTATTATTATTATATTATTATTATTATTATTATTATTATTATTATTATAAGTATTATCATTACTATATTTTTAAACATTTTTATATATTTATATACATAACATCAAAAAAATTTCACTATTATTAAAAAAATCATAAAAAAGATTGTTATGTCACAGCAAGGTCCCATAGGCATTTTCAGCAACATGACGCATACAAGGCTTGTCCCACAAAATTTTTACAATTTCTCAAAGGCACATGAAGGTCGTACAATGTACGGATTAACGGATTCCACTCACTCTACCACCATACCTTATTTCACGCAACAAACAAATTCCACTCCATAAGTAGTATCCATTATACTCTCACAAGAGGGGGAGGAAAACCAAAAATATAATCACAGACCCTGAAGAAACCTGCAATAAACTTGACTCTGCACAATCCAAAAAACCAGAAAAATAACAAAGCCTTCACAACTTTTTCAACCTTCTTCTTCATTAGTAAACAAAAAAATAAAACCCATAAAACGCTTGCCTTCAAACTCGCCAACAAAAATCTACCTTCAACAACACAAAACCATAGTTGAATCCTTTTCAACCCTTTACCATTGAACTCCTCTCCTTCAAATCCAAAAACAAACAAAAAAACACTGAAGCAGAAATGAGATGAAGAGAAAATCGAACCATCACACCACATCGGACTTTCACCATCACAACCATCATTAGCCAAACCACCACCGTCGACCGCGAACCAAAACAAAACCACCTGCGTGCCTCACACACTGCAACTCCTCTGCGCCGCCGCTCACACAACCAGATCCACTGTGCGAATTCATAAACCACCGCGACAAGCCGTATCTGAAACGCATCGTGTGATAGAGGTTGAGAACGCAGAATCCGCGACAACCCAAACCTTTCCACAACCACCGGCATCCCAAAAATCGAAACACCAAAACCGCCGAAATCCTCACCGATCCGCGAGAACACCGCCTGAAACACAAAACCGAGCGCGAGTTGAGAGATCGAGAGACGGTGAGAAGCGGAGCCAAACCATTTGCAACCGTGAGAAGCCGAGGTAGAAGCATGGTTTTGAAATTTCATTCTCTGTGTGTTTACGTTGAGTTTTGAAAAGTGATTTTGAAAAAATTGGATCTGATGCAATTTGAGAGATATGCGTCTCAAATTTTTTGTTAAAAAATGCTAATGTCAATTTTTTAAAACCCCTATTGTTGTAGTTTGTTGGGCCAAGAAGGCCATTAGTCCATTATCATTGTCGCTATACACACGGATCCAACATCCTCCTCTCATTAAGTTTTATTTTTTTCCTTTTTCTTTATTTTTTATATAAAAAAAAGAGGTTGTTATGTTGTTGTTGCTGAGCTTGCATACACCTCCTGCTTTTCTTATTTTTATCTTCATTTTCATTTATTTATGTTAATTCTTTACTGTTTTATTTCTTTTTTATAAAAAAAAATTATTATTACTTTTTAGCATCACTTTGATTATTATTTTGAGTATATCCTTTGGATTTTCCTTTTATTCCTATTTCATTTGGTTTATCTTCATTGTTTTAATTTCTTTATTCGGGCCTATGATATAACAAACGGCCAAATTGTGTCCGATCCTATTATCGGAAAATTCGGTCAATATGAGGCCTACGTAGTTTAATTTATTTTTTCACTTTTATTTTTATTTCAATTTATTTTCTATTGCTACAATTTAATTCAATTCGCTTTATTATTCAATTATTCCATTTAATTTATTATTTGTTTATCTTTTATTTTAATTTATTTAATTTATTTGTTTCATCGCATTTTAAATAAACGATTCGACTCCTCATAGAACGGTTCCAAATTTGAACTGGTTCTAAGGAAGTAAACGAACCATATTTCAACGCGTCCGAAAAGGTCCAAAGCCTTCGAACAGTTGCATCTGAATAAAGATGCTGAACGCCTTCGAACAGTTCAAAAACACTGCACACACGCTTTCTCTTGGGCGAATTACAACGAGACCCCTTTATTTCTCGCAATCCCCTGTAATTTATTTTGTATCCCTCCCCCTTTTTATGTATGCATTTTATTTTTCGTATTTTATTTCATTCGCGAATCCTTGGTCCAACGCCAAGCGGTTACATTTGCACACTCGCACTTTATTTTTTCAGTTATCGTTTATTAGGATCCACTCCACCTTGCGAGCCGAGCGCTTTGTGCCTCGCTAAAAAAAACACAAAATAAACCTCCATTTGCATTCACCCTCTAAACCTCAAAAAACCAAAATGTTTCGATTAGATCCAAACCCTTGATCCAACATCAAGCGGTCATTAGGTAATAAGACATTCTAATAATACGAGAAGAATTGTACGCCACGAGCCTTAAGTGGTAGAAAGGAGGATAACGAGCTCTCGTTACTCGCTCCGATTATTTTTACGCAAGACGCTCGTCTTGTTGGACAGAATAAACTATCCATAGTCTTTAGTGCAAGTCGACTCCTAAACCCTTTCATCGAAGAAAGGTAATAAAATCAAACAACCATCACCCGTAGTAGGCCGAACTACGAGGCTCTGACTTTCCCATTGCACGCGGGAGTACGTAGGCACAAGGATCTCAATCCTTGCCGAGCACCTAGGATCAATCTAACTTATAATTCAACTCATTTCCCCTTAGCAAGTATTTCGTTTAAGCATAGACATCCTTTCGCACGTGATAACTTAGATGGTTCCCATCGAGTACGATGGATGTAGGGGGTGCTAATACCTCCCCCCTGCATAACCGACTTTCGAACCCAGGTGTCGTACCCCGAAAAATACAACCTCACGCGATCCGAAAGAACGGAGCCGCGCGTCGGACTGACTGAAGAGTCGCCACCTAATTCTATTTATTCCCGAAGAGGGAAAGGGAAGATATAGATACAACCCGGGAGGAAAAGGATGAGGACAAAGGTCAACGGAACCATTGCCTGGGTTCGGGAGTCGGTTATGCAGGGGGAAGGTATTAGCACCCCCTACATCCATCGTACTCGATGGGAACCATCTAAGTTAACGCGCGAGAAAGGATGTCTATGCTTAAACGAATTGCTTGCTAGAGGGAAATGAGTTGAATTATAAGTTAGATTGAACCTAGGTGCTCGGCAAGGATTGAGATCCTCGTGCCTACGTACTCCCGTGTGCAATGGGAAAGTCAGAGCCTCGTAGTTCGGCCTACTAAGGGTAATGGTTGTTGATTTTATTACCTTTCGTCGATGAAAGGGTTTAGGAGTTGAAATGCACTAAAGACTATGGATAGTTTATCTCGCCCAACAAGACGAGCGTCCTGCGTCGAAAATAATCGGAGCGAGTAACGAGAGCTCGTTATCCTCCTTTCTACCGCTTAAGGCTCGTGGCGTACAAATCTTCTCGTATTATTAGAATGTTTTATTTCCTAAGACCACTTGACGTTGGATCAATGGTTTGGATCTAATCGAAATGTTTTGGTTTTTTGAGGTTTAAAGGGTAAATGCAAGTGGAGTTTATTTTGTGGTTTGTTAGCGAGGCACAATGCGCTCGGCTCGCAAGGAGGAGTGGATCCTAATAAACGGAAAAAGATAACTGGAAAATAAAGTGCAAGTGTGCAAGTGCAATCGCTTGGCGTTGGACCAAGGATTCAAAATTAAATAAAATACGGAAAATAAAATACGTACAAAGTAATGGGAGAGGGGTACATGATAAATACAGGGGATTGCGAGAAATAAAGGGATCTCGTTGTAATTCGTCCAAGAGAAAGCGTGTGTGCAGTGTTTTTGAACTACTCGAAGGCGTTCGGCCTTTTTGATCGGGACACAACTATTCGAAGGCGTTGGACCTTTTAATCGAAGATAACTATTCGAAGGCGTTGGACCTTTTCGGGATGCGTCGAAATTTAGTTCGTGAACTACCTTAGAATCGATTCGAAGTTAGAATCATTCTATGAGGAGTTGAACATTATTTGAAATATGAAAATAAATAAATGAATTGAATATTAAAATAGATAAATAAATATGAATAATAAATGAATAAAATAAATTAAATTACAAATTTTGTTCAAAATAAAATAATTAGAAAAAATTAAAAAAGGAAAGGCCTCATATTGACCGAATATCACCGATTAAAATCGGGCGAAAAATCGGCCGTTTATTATATCATTGGCTCTTAATAGAATCAAGAAAACATATATGTACTTTAGAGATTTTTTTTAAAAAAAAATAAAAAGAAGATTATTGGCCATGAAATTAAAATAAAATAGGTAGCCTATATATAATAAAATAAAAAACAAACTCTAACATTATTAATTAATAATAACAAAATCATGAAAATTAAATAAATAAAAAAAACATATATAAAAGAGAAGGGGTTTAATGCAAGTTTTAAAGTGTGAATAGAAAATTAGAATGAGGTTTAAACCTACAAAACTATAAAAGAAAACAGGAAAAATAAACATAATAAAAAAAAGAAGGGGATTTGCGTTTGGTTCTGCTGAGTGGTGCTAATAAACAAGTAATAACATCATCAGGCTTAAAATCTTATACCTAGCCCACAACCAAATTAAATAAACAATTCCATCTTAATAATATAAAAAAAATATGCAATAATAATAATATAAAATAATATGTGATAATATTAATATATAAAAAAGAGAAAAAAAGATAAAATAATAAATAAAAGAGAAAAAGCAGAAGTACTTTGTATATGTATAAGAAGATAATTCAGAAATAAACAGAGGTTACCCTCTCAAATCCAAGCGAACGCGCGGCGGTGCCTGTTTCTTCTTCCTCGGAGATCGCCTCTCTCTCACTTTCGACGGCGGCCTGCTCTGTTCTCCCTCTCGTTCGTCTCTGATCTTTCTCTCAATCGCGGCCGCAAAAAACCTTTCTCGCGGAAGCTTGATCTCGCGGGTTTGATGGTGGGTGATGACGGCGAAGGGTCAAAGTTTCCGACGGTTCTCGCGGCGTTCTCCTGCGGTTTCCGGCACGGCTGAGGTGATTCAGTGGTTGTTCCGCTGTTTTTCGGCCAGCGGTTTCGCGTTTGGATCTTTGGTGATGGAAATGGCGGTGATTGTTTCAGATTTGTGACAGGTGCGGTGGTCACGATGGTGGTTCTCGTCGGCGACAGTTTGCGGTTTTCAAGGGTTGGTTTTGGTTGTCCGACGCGGTGGCTAGGTTTCGCGAATATGAAGTGATTTGGTGCGGGGATGATCGCGGGTTTGTTGGTGGTGGCCTGAGCGCCCCTGTTTTTTAGTCTGTGTGTTTGTTTCAATCGCGGCTTAGGTATTTAAGTTGGTGAAGATGAACTTCACGGTTATGGTTATGGTCAGTTTTGTTTTGGATTGGAGAAGATGATCACGAGTGGAAATGGTGGCTTAAAGGGTCGGCGAAGGTGACTCAGTCTTCATCTCATTGCTCATTTTCTGTTTTTTTTTGCTCTCTTTTTTTGTGCGTTTTGAATGTTGTTGTGGTCTGAAAGGAGATTTGAAGAAAGGTTATTGAAATGGTGGTGAGCAGGGATATGAATGTTTGTTTTTTTGGTTTAAGTTTTGAAAAGAAAGAAAGAAGGTGGTTGTGGCTGTTCGCAGGTTTTCGTGATGATAGTGAGGGTATGCCAATGGTGGCCTCGGTGATTGTTTGGTAAATTGAAGAAGGGGAATTTATTTTTGTTCTGTTTATTTTTTGTGAAGCTTGGGATTACTTCGTAGTTTATGCAGGATTATTTTCATTCTCCTGGCCTCCTTTCATATGAGGGACTGATTAAATAGAAATTCAAGCAGGGTGTTTTGGGATTTTCTCAAAGGAATTGTGAGCTGTAAAATGTGGCTTTGCTGAGAGTTTGTTGGTGGTGGAAAGAAAAAAGTTTGGGCGTGTTGCTGTGTGTTGAAAGTTACAGGCTGTCAAAATTTGGATGTGCTTTTTTTGCTTTGATTTTCTTTACTGGATACAAAAAGTTAGTAATAAAACATAACAATAATAATATAATTATAATAATGAAAATAAGAACAATAATAACAATAGAACTAATAATAAAATGAAATAATAATAACGATAAAATAATAATAATAATAATAATAATAATAATAATAATAATAATAATATAATTATAAATGGAATAGGAAGTAAAGATAAAAAGTAATAATAATACTAATGAAATTTTTTTTTGTAATTTTGCATATATAATAAAAAAATGGTGATAAAAATGACAATAACAAAAAGGGAAATATAAATGGATTTTTTTGTTGAAATTTGGATAGTGGTTAATAAATTTGGATAAATAATAAAAGTGGGTTTATTTATTTATAATAATAATAATAATAATAATAATAATAATAATAATAATAATAATAATAATAATAATAACATGATAAAACTAGTAATAGAAATATTAATACATAATAATAGCAATGATAATGAAAATTGGATAGTTAAAATAACTAAAAAAGAAAATTTTAAAAGAAAAAGTAAATCGAATTCGCTAGAGTTTTTGTGATAAAATAATTAATAAAAATAAAGGTAAACAAACACAAAGCCTTTACACAATTCCAACTTAACAAACTTAAACAACTTGATTTTTCGCACAAAAGACATATTTTTGATATTTTTGAATATTGGTTAGACAAAAAATAAAATGATGCGGGTAGGACAAATTTGGGGTATGACACCAGGCAATGGTTCTGTTGACCTTTGTCCTTATCTCTCTCTTCCCGGGTTGTATCTATATCTTCCCTTTCCCTACTCGGGAATAAATAGAATTAGGTGGCGACTCTTCAGTCTGTCCAACGCGCGGCTCCCGTCCTTTCGGATCGCGTGAGGTCGTATTTTTTGGGGTACGACAATCGGCATCATTGTCTTCCGATCCACAACCTTCAGCAAAGGTTCAACCTGCAAAACGTTGCATCCTCTTCATCAATACGTCAATAGCTACAACAAACTCGCAAGCCACTTCGAGAACGCTGCGAATTCATAAAGTAAGGTTCAACACAGCGACAACAACAACTTTCACATACAAGAGGAGAACGAAAATGACGGCTTACCTGAGTAAAGGCTTCAAGCCTTCGTCGGTGGCTCAGATGAGATGGCAGAGAAAAC
Organism: Lathyrus aphaca; assembly: GCA_963966055.1. Classification (NCBI taxonomy): domain Eukaryota; kingdom Viridiplantae; phylum Streptophyta; class Magnoliopsida; order Fabales; family Fabaceae; genus Lathyrus; species Lathyrus aphaca. Next base: position 226,386,744 of record OZ014520.1, on the reverse strand, counting down.
TTCAGAGGTTTCCGGCGATGTAGTACGTGAGTTGAAATACGAAGAAGAGTAGCCATGGAGGTGGTGGCAAGACACTACGGTGGATCGTTCCAGTTGCGAACAAAAATCTTCGATCGGTCACCTTCAATGCAGCCAAACACTTTCGTTCCTTCGTCAAGGTACGAAATCTTCTCCTTCCTTCGTAGTTATGGAAATGCTGAGCGCGGATTGCATCATCTTCGGATTCGGGATGAAGAGAAAATTAGGGTGATAAAGGGATTTAGTAAAGGTTAGAGTATAGGTTGACGACAAGAGGAGATGGTGGCGGAGAGAGGTAGGAGTTAGTGCTGATGGTGGGGGCGGATTTGAAGGGGAGAAGAAGAGCTGATGACGGCGGCTAGACGAAGAGGAAATTAGGGTTTGTGTTGTTGCTCAGGATTTTAGTTTTGGCTTTTAGGTTTCCTTGTTTTAACTTTATTATATTTTTTTATTAAGCAATTACTAGATTAAGTTGATTATCTTGAGATTTGAAAGGTTGTTATGAGATTAATAAGGGTTAATCGGAATAAATAACCATAAAGATTATGGAAAATCTCCTCAAATCACGTTTCGGATCCCTAGAAGATAGGATAGAGATAAGTTTGGATTTCCAACCATACCGGCGGTGACACTTGTTACCGTCCGATAGGTTCTCTCCAGGCTGATCTTGTGCACATCAATGCATGGTAACTAGCATACACCTACACCTCCCAGCCTTCAGATGTGAGGATTTTTTTAGTCCGCTGATCATGTGGTTCGGAGGAAGTCAATGTTGTTGACTGGTGCTCCATGTCATGCACCCTCCAAGACTGTTGCGTTATGGGCCTTGTGATGTTGCTTTTCGCACCCCACGTAGTAAGCCCATTAGGATAAATAGCTTCAGGAAATACTAAATGCACCCCCTGTCATTTTCATTTAGAATTTTTTTTTTATCCCTTTCAATTTAAATCCATTAAAAATATTAAAATGCTTGACAAAATTCCACAAAAATTCCAGTAGAATTTTAATTCATTTTAGAAACATTCCACATTTTTACTTTCTGAATTTTGTCATTTTTCAATTTAATTTCGATTTTCCATTTAATTGCTTTTCTATTAATTTCCTTTATGAACACATAAATTTGTACATTTTATTTCTACCACTTTCTGTAACATTTTTGGCCCATTCTTTTTGCTATGATTAGAGGAAAAATAATAGTACCTAGAATAATTTTGGTAGAATTTTTAGGCCATTTTATCCACTGTTTTGGTAGTGTGATTTGTGTAAAATTATGATTGAACCTTAGATAAGTTTAAGTGACCATTTGACATAGTTAGACTTTGAATTTTTAGGATATTTTTTAACACAATGTTATAATAAGGTTAGAGACCCTAGGGAATTAATTTCATATTTTTTCCAAGACTTTTGATATTTTTGTTATTTTAATTCATTTCCATCATATTGTTGCATATTCATTTTCATTTCATTTACTAACAATTTTCCTTTTGTGCAAGGTATGTTTCGAGGATTTGCTTACAACTTGGATTATGTTTATTATGCCTCGATTATATTTGTGGTTTATACTTTGTGATGTAATACTTGTATAGTTCCTATAATTAGGGTAGAAAAGATAAAACGAATCGATAGAAAACCAAAATCTCAAAAACAAAATAAAGACTCGATCCAACGTCGAGTAAATTTTCAAATAAATAAATAAAGTTTCATGTGACTTTAGGATTCCTCGATTACCATCATTCCACTCCATTACACCCAAAAGCAAGCCTTGTATATTGCACACCATAAGTCGTGCGTCTGAGCACCACGCAATCGACCCACCTGATCCATTGTTTCATCTCAGTTACGTTTCATACACGTTTTTACCCACCAGGACTTAGGAGGACCATATTGTTTACTATTAACTTTGTGTACTCGCGTTGCTAGTTTAATATCACTTAGGTAGATTTAATCTTTCAAACCTCACTAACCATAGGTTATCTTCAAACTCTACTAACTTAGGGTAAGTCTAGTTTCCCTTAGAAGTTTTCCTTTGACAACTTGAGTCTCACTTCTCATCTTAAAAGAAAATCAAAAACAATTTATAAAGGAAAATGTGTACAATGCACCATGAGCCTTAATCTATATGGGAAATGATTAGTGGAGGTCTCCTCCACTCTTCTAGGATGCTTTACAAACGTTCCATTGGGGGCGATCTTGGAAAGTATTCGCTCGTGTATCATAGTCTTAGTGTTGTACATACGAAAAACACAAATTCAAAACACTTCTTCTAAAAGACAACAAACCAAGACATCACGTCTTCTCTTCTCATCTCATACTCTTTGCGGACGAACATGACTTATCTCGACAGTTCAAACAACGACACGGTAAACACCCTCGAGTCAGAGCCGGTAACATCTGAGCTAGAGCTATGGCAACGTCATCCTAAAAATCACAAACAAGTTCCCTCCTTAGTTAGACGAACTACGACGACTCTGATCCTCATTTATCCCGATGAGGTACGTAGGCAGTGGGGTAGGGCCCATTCGAGCACAATCATTCTTTTTCCCTACGTTTTCCCCCCTTTATTCCCATTTTTCAATTCCATCTCTTTTCTCATTTCCGTTCCACTCCAGATAATCATTCTTTCATTCAAACAGCATATTATTTTTTCACCCTTTGAAACAAACTTATAAGCGTGGATCCCGTTGGGTACGGCGAACGAATTGGGGTGCTAATACCTTCTCAATTCGTAACCGACTTCCGGACTCAGATCTTTGGTTCGCAAGGCCTCGTCCTTTTCCTTAGGTTTGTGCAACATTACCTTTCTCATTCCTTAGGGATAAAAATGTCTGGCTGGCGACTCTACCTTTTCCGCGCCACTTTTGCGTTTGTACTAGGATGAAAATCCCGGGAGCGACAGAGACGCCCGAGGCAAAGGCCATCTTAAGCCAGGATTTGGATGTCCGACGAAGGGAGCTGGCTGGGGATCTGGCCGCTGTTATCCGAGTGATGGAGACTGTAATGGTCATGTCCGATACTGTTGTTTCCACGGATTCTTTAGAGGATTCTCTTCTGAGTGCCCGCACTGAGAAGGATAGGTTGTCTAAGGATCTATCTGACTACAAGGAGGAGCATCAGTTGCAGGAGGGGCTGAAGAAGGAGTTGGAGGAAGTGAAGCTTGAACGGGATACGCTGAAGGCAGAAAAAGAGAGCCTGGAGGATCAAGTTGCTGGGAACAAAAAGGTGGCCGAGGAAAATGCGCAACTCCGTGCCCGGATGGCTCTGCTCGAGGGTACAATCCGCCCCCGAGAGGATGAAACTGAAGATGAGCTTGCCCTCCGTACCCAGGGCGAGTTGGTCAGACACATTCATGCTCTCAACAAAGACCTGGTGGGGATGTCCAAGGAAGGATTAGACAATGCCATCGAGCAGTTGAAGGTGTTGAACCCCGGGTTGGTGACGGAGGGATCGGCTCACAATTACTGTGTTGCTGACGGGGAGATTGTGTGCCCCTTCGAAGTTGATGAGGAGCTAGAAGATGAAGAGTAACTCCGGGCGGAGTCTTTGAATTTGTTTTGTTATTTTGTATGGCTTGCGTGCCTGTGTATGAGGGCCTCTGTGCCTGTATGAATATTGGCCTTCGGGCTTATTTTGTATTTTCTTTGGCTGCGGCCGCGTTTAATGAATGTTTTTAGTTCGCCCTATTTGTTTATTTGTTAGTTTGTGCCCAACGTCGGTCTCGTTGGTTTTGTTATATTTTTGAATTGTTTGTGCTCGACAATGTTGGCCTCGTCGGTTTGGGGAACCGACAAGGTGGCGGGCGTTGTGCTTGCCTGAAATCGAGGTAGAGTTTGCGATTAGAGAACTCTGACCTCGTGGCTTGGGATTTCCCATCGCGAGCTGGGTGCCCTGCCAATCGTGGTACTGCGACATTGGGGCTCGTTTGAGGTGCCCAGCGTCGGGGAGGGTAGTGTTCACTAGGAGGGTTGTGTTCGCCCCTGGGTACCGTAGATCCTCCTTGTTGTTTTGGTGGTGAAGAGCGTGGTCGTACCTCCCATATCTCCCCGGGTTATATTTAGCTGTAATATTGTCTAAGTTTTTCTGCGTTCCATGGTCGAGCGAGTTCTTCACCTTGTAGGTTTTCCAGATAGTAGGCCCCGTTGCTCGTCGGTAGGGGCCTTCCCAGTTGGCGGCCAGTTTACCCTCTCTTGGGTTTTTTTGGTTTCTTCTGAGGACCAGGCTGCCCACCTGGAACTCTCTTTTTATGACCTTTGCGTCGTGGCGTAAGGCTATTTTTTGTTTGAGGGATATTTCCCTAAGGGCTGCTTCGGAGCGGATCTCGTCGACGAGATCTAGCTCGGCTCGAAGTGCCTCTTCGTTCATCTCCTCCTCGAGGGGCTCCTCTATGCGTCTCGTCGGCTCTCGTATTTCCATCGAGATGACTGCTTCGGTGCCGTATGTTAGTCTAAATGGGGTCTCCCCGGTCATGGAATGTAGCACCGTGCGGTATGCCCATAGGCCGCTGTGTAGTTCCTCGACCCATGCCCTTTTCGCCTCGCCGAGTCCGTGCTTCAGTCCGCGCATGATTACCCTGTTGGCTACCTCCGCTTGTCCGTTGGTTTGAGGATACTCGATGGACGTGAAGTGTTGTTTAGTGCCTAAGTTGGCCACGAAGTCCTGAAATCCTCCGTCCGTGAATTGCGTTCCGTTGTCCGTGATGAGGACCTGGGGTATGCCGAATCGAGCGAGCATATTTTGTTTGAAAAATCGAAGAATGTTCTGCACTGTTATTTTGGCCAGTGCTTCTTCTTTGATCCATTTGGTGAAATAGTCTACCCCTACAATGAGGTATTTGTTTTGGTACGATCCAGTTACGAATGGGCCGAGGATGTCCATGCCCCACCATGCGAAGGGCCAAGGGGATGAGAGCGTTTTTAGCTCATTTGGGGGTGCGAGGTGCATGTCGGCGTGTCGTTGGCATTTGTCGCATTTTTTGACGTGCTCCTTGGAGTTGTGTTGCATAGTCGGCCAATAGTAGCCCGCTCGAAGAGCCTTGCGCGCCAGTGACCGTCCGCCAGGATGTTGGGCGTTGATTCCTCGGTGCATTTCCCCTAGTATGTCAGGGACTTTCTCCTCCTCGACGCATTTTAGTAACGGGATGGAGAATCCTCTACGGTAGAGTTTCCCTTCGAGGAGGACGTATGAGCATGCCCTCCGCTTGGTAGTGGCCGCCTCTTTAGGGTCTGCGAGGAGTTCGCCCTTTGTGAGGTAGTTATAGATGGGTGTCATCCAGCAATGAGTGTCCTCGATCACGTTAACCTCGAGCGGAGGTGGTGGCTTTTCGGTGCTAGGTCGAGGAAGGATTTCCTGGATTACTGATTTGTTTCCGCCTTTCTTCCTCTTGCTAGCGAGTTTTGATAGGATGTCCGCTCGCGTGTTATGTTCACGGGGCATGTGTTGGACCTCCCACTTCTCGAATTTTTCGAGTCTTTCTTTGACCAATGCTAAATATTCGATGAGGTTATCGTTCTTGGTTTGGTACTCTCCCCATACTTATGATGCCACGAGTTGGGAGTCTGTCGATATTTTTACTTCCTTTGCTCCTAGGTCTTCGGCAATCTTAGACCGGTGATGAAAGCTTCGTATTCGGCTTGGTTGTTGGAGGTTGGGAAGGCTAATTCCAGTGAGACCTCGATCAGGATTCCGTCTTCGTTTTCGAGGATGATTCTGGCCCCGCTTCCCGTCGAGCTAGAGGCACCGTCGACGAAGATCGTCCATTTGTGGGCGTCGTCCGCTGGCTTTAGGTTGTGCGTCATTTCTGCGACGAAGTCGTCTAGGGCCTGAGCCTTCAAAGCTTTCAAGTGCCTGTTTGCATTCGTCGGTCCATTCGAAGGTGGCCTCTTTTCGGAGGAGTTTAAAGAAAGGTAACGCGTGTTGAGCGGATTTGGCAATGAAACGGGAGAGCGAGGCGAGCACCCCGTTGAAGGATTGAATAGATTTTTTAGACTTCGGGGTCGGGAACTCCGAGAATGCTCGACATTTGTTGGGATTAGCCTCGATTACCCTCTCGGTGAGGTAGAAACCTAGGAATTTTCCTGCTCGGACGCCGAACGTGCATTTCTCAGGGTTAAACCTCATTTTCCATTTTCTCTCCTGCTCGAAGACCTTGCGGAGGTGTTGTGCGTGGTCAGTCTCCTCGTGTGATTTGACGATCATGTCGTCCATGTATACCTCGAGCATATCCCTGATTTCTCCTTGGAAGACTTTGTTCATCATGCGCTGGTAGGTGGCCCCGACATTCTTTAGCCCGAAGGGCATTACGTTGTAATAGTAATTTCCGGTCGGGGTCATGAATGCCGTGTGTCTCTTGTCCATGTCCGACATAGGGATTTGATTGTATCCGTTGTATGCGTCCATGAAGGATAAGAGGTTGAAACCTGCAGAATTGTCGACAAGTTTATCTATGTTAGGGAGAGGAAAAGCATCTTTGGGGCAAGCCCTATTAAGATCACTATAATCAACACACATGCGCCATTTTCCATTATTTTTCTTAACGAGGACTACATTAGAGAGCCAGGTTGTGTACTGGGCTTCAGAAATAACTTTTGCCTCTAGGAGGTCTTTTACAGCTCGCTCGGCAGCTTCCGCTTTCTCGGGGGACTGCTTGCGCCTACGTTGTGCTACAAGCTTGATCGCCCGGTCTAAAACTAATTGGTGGCATGCGACCTCAGGGTCTAGGTCGGGCATCTCTGCGGTGTTCCATGCGAAGAGGTCAACATTCTCCCTGAGGCATATTGCGAGCTGTTTCCTCGTTTCCTCGGGCAGCCCCATGCCTATCTTCACCGCCCTGTCGGGGTCATCGCCCAGTGGGACGAGTTCGAACTCTCCGTCCGGGACTGGGCGGAACGGGTGAGTGGGAGCCTGTCCCTCGATGGGTCTCTGTTCTTCAGCTTCGTCCTCGCCGATGCGGTAATCGAGGTCGATGGCGTTGATTCCCTGGGGGGAGGCTCCTCGACCCTGGGCTTTTTGTTATTCTTTGTGTTGATTGTGGCATGTCCCTTTACTGCATCATCGTAACACCTTCTGGTGGCTTCGAAGTCGCCGTGGATTGTGACCACGCGACCTAGTTTGGTGTAATATTTCATCTTCAGGTGGACGGTGGATGGGACCGCTGTCAGCTCAGCTAGAGTTGGGCGACCGAGGATGCAGTTGTAGAGAGAGGGGCATTCTATGACTAGGAATTGGATCTTGATTTCTCTGGCCGTCTCTTGCTCTCCGAAGGTGACGAGGAGCTCGACGTAACCCCACAGCTTTGTTGTGGCCCCATTGAACCCCTGGAGGTCGGATCCGACGTAGGGAGATAGGTTGGTTTTGTCCAACTTTAGGGTTTTGAAAAGGTGGACGTACATGATGTCCACCGAACTGCCTTAGTCGACCAGGATGCGTCAGACGTCGAAGTGAGCCATCTTGGCTCTAATCAGCAGCAGGATCTCGCGTTGGGGGAACCGCCCGGGAGCTCCTCTAGAAAAAAGGATATTTTATTGGACTTGCCTCAGTATTTTTTCAATGTTGCCCTTTGCTCAGGTGCAGTCAGCAGGAGTTCGTTGAATTTGCGTTTTACCGAAAGGGAAGCGCTTTCGCCGTTCATCCCTCCACCCGATATGACAAGGGCGGTTGGAAACTCTTCCCAGGGGTTGAGAGCAGTGATCCTCCCTTCTGGTGGCGAATCAGGGAAGATGAAGTCCTCTGGTCGTTATACGCATAGGGCCACTTGATAAGAAGATTCGTCGGGGGGAGTGTCCTCGCGGGGTCTCTTCTTTTCTTGCTCTTCGTGTTTAAAGGCTTCGTTCTTCATGGTGTATTGTTTGAGATGTCCCTCTTGGATCAAAATTTCTATTGCGTCTTTCAAGTGGACACAGTCTTCAGTCACGTGCCCATGGCTTCTGTGGAACCTGCAGTACTTGGATTTATCAGTGTGGGGCTTGGGTGCAGAAGGTTTTGGGAACCTCACCCTGCCCTGCTTGAAATCGGAGTTGATACATTCGGCGAGGATGCGCTCGCGGGGGGCTGTCAGCAATGTGTACTCGCTGTATCGGTCCGCAGGCCCTCTTCCTTCACGAGGCTCGCGGGGTTTCTCTTCCCTTCGCTTGTCCCCGTTGCGACGGGGAATGTTCGGGTCCTCGCGTTTGGAATGGTCGGTTTCCCCGGCGTTACGACTGCTGCGAGCGTTGTGGGCGACCTGTTTTTCCTCGTATCTAATGTAAGCCTGGGCTTTATGCAGGAGGTCATTCAGAGTGCAGGGAGGCTCTATCCCGACTGCCCTGCTAAGTTCGCTTCCGGGCAAGAGTCCCCTCTCGAGGAGGTATTTCTTCATATGTTCCGTGGTGTCCACCTCGATAGTCTCTTGGTTGAATCGCTCGATATACGAGCGCAGTGTCTCATTTTTCCTTTGCACTATGGCTTCGAGGGTCGCCTCGGTCTTGGGATGGCGTCGGGGGGCTGTAAAATGCCTCGTGAACATGGATCTCATGACTCTCCAGGATGTGATGGATCCCGGGGCTAATCTTTTGTACCAGGCCATGGCTCCTTTCCTGAGGGTTGTCAAGAACAACCTGCACTTGAGGTGCCCGATGATGTCGTTGCGGTAGTCGAGCATCACGTTGACGTTGTCGACGTGATCGTCGGGGTCGGTGGTACCGTCATAGATGGCCAAGTTTGGGGGTTTCTCCATGCCTTTGGGGAGTGGTGCCTCCATTATCGCCCATGAGAGGGGGCAATGCGGGTTTTCCTCGTCGCTCTTCGGTGGGAGAACTCGTTATTATCAGGGCTCCGGTTGCGCCTTGCGAGGTCCCAGACCGGCCGGGATCCCGGCGGGCTCGTGACCTGCTTTTGTTGGGTTTTGGGGAGCGTTTTCTCCGTTTCTTCGTCGCTTCTGGACGTTTTGCGTCCTTCTTTCTTGCTGAGGTCGGCCCTCCTGCCGGTCAGCCTCTAGGGCCATAATTCTTTCGTGTTGTTGGTAGAGCATGGAGCTGGCCTGGTTAAGGGCGTTCACCATAGCAATCATGGTGGCATCCCCTTCGACGGGCACAGGGATGGGTTGGAATGTGTTGATCGCCTGGTCTTGAATCTGAGGTTGGTTCCCATTGTTTTCGGGTTCAGGAGACGGGGTGGCTGGGCGTCCATCTCGGGCGTCAGACTCGTGGTAGTTCAAATTGTCCTCCATCGTGTAGTTGACGAGGGGACGGTTGCGGTCGTTGAGCTGTTCTCCGGACATGCTGAAAGGACGGAGTATTTGAGCTTTGATCCTCTATTATGGAAGAAGGGGAAGCTAGATTCCCACAGACGGCGCCACTGATCTTACCTGATCAGGAGGACCTTCCAGCAATTGGGTGTAACAGCAAGAGAATTGAGAGAAATGGGGCGTGTACTTGCAAGGCACTCCGATGCCAAAGTCAATAGAGGTATCGTGAAAATAGGTGAGTTAATAGAGTGAATCAGAATACCTGACCCTTTAGTGAAAAAGGGTATTTATAGAGAGCCCCCAGCACTGGGCCAAAGTCCTTCCTTGGGATGGATCAGCTAGGCCCAAGGAAGAACTGCCAAGGAACGCATGAGGAGCGTGAAGACCTAGTTGAATGGCCTGGTCCTTGGTTCAACTGCCCCTATCTTTCAGGAGATAAAGGGGAACAGTTGGGTGACGTGGCAAGTGGACTGACAGACATGTTCCTTGCCTGCTCTAAGTGCATGCCCGACGTATGAGATGCTTGCCCGACCGTTAAGCGCCCCTATCCGTCTGCCAGGCGTGCCTGCTCGAGTATATGGGCATCTGCTCGACCTTTTGGGCCGTAACCTAATACAACCTTGAGGCCCAGTCCAGAACAGTTTCTGTAAAAAAAAATCAAATTTAATTGGGAACTATTATCTCCTTTTAAAAATAATGATATTTTTTTCATAATTTAGTTATTTAAATATCATTTTTATCTTATTTTGAAAAAATACGCCTAACATGCGAGTGCGACGAATGGGTATCCCACTGGTTAAGCGAGGAAGATTTTGCGAAGCTTGCCAGAGCAGTTGGTCCAACTCTCATCTCCAAGCCGCACTCCAACATCACCAGCAAACTACCATCGTTCTCCTCATGCATGTTAGATGTTTGTAGTATTGTCTCAATGAAACTCTCTCAACTTCATCCTCACCCTCACCCTTTCCCTCGCTTCTTCAGCCCACACCTCCATTCAACAACACCCTTCACTTTCTCTATCTCTTTCTCTTCCAATTCTAACTTCAAATTCCCCACTCTTTGCACCACCCCTTCTTCCACAACACACCACCCTCTCCCTTCCGATTTCACTTCCTCCACAACACACCACCCTCTCCCTTCCGATTTCACTTCCTCCACGACACACCACCCTCTCCCTCCCGATTTCACTTCCTCCCGACTCCTCCACCTCCTCCTCCGCCAAAACGAGCAAACCTCCTTCATTCAAACCTTTCTACTCGCCTCTAACCACCCCAATTTCAACCCCGATTTATCCTTTTACAATGAAATCCTTCTTCATCTTACCCAAACCTCCTCCTTTGATTCCATCACTACGGTTCTCAAACAAATGAAATCTTCCGGTTTCATACCAAACGCAAATACTTTTGCTACTCTCATCCATGGATTTAGCCATTTTCAAGAAATTGAGCCCGTGCTTCATATCATGAAAAGTGAAATAGGGTTTAAATCAGATACCAAATTTTACAATTTCGCTATGCATTCTCTAATTGTGCATAACAAGTTTAAGTTTGTAGAAATGCTGCATTCGAAGATGGTTTCTGAGGGCGTCCGTCTTGATGTTTCCACTTATAATGTTTTGATTAAGGCTTTGTGTAAATTCCATCAATTAAGACCTGCAATTTTGATGCTTGAGGAAATGGTAAATCGCGGGTTGAAACTTAATGAAAAAATTTTCACTACGTTGATGGTGGGTTTTATTGAAGTGGGTGATTTCAACAGTGCTTTGAGGATAAGAAAACAAATGGAGGGGTATGGTTGTTTGTCAACACATGTTTCTGTGAATGTTTTGGTTAATGGTTTTTTCAAACAAGGTCGTGTTGAGGAAGCTCTTAGATTCATTCATGGGGTTTCTGAGGATGGGCTTTTCCCTAATAAGGTTACTTTTATTTCTTTGGTGAAAGGATTATGTAGAAATGGACATTTTAATGATGCTTTGGAAATTGTGGATTTTATGACTGAAAATGGGTTTGATCTTGATGTCTCTATATATAACTTCTTGATATCCGGAATGTGTAGATTGGGTGAATTTGATAAGGCAGTAGAAATTTTGCAACAGATGGTTTTGAGAGATTGTTCTCCAAATACTGTAACTTTCAATATACTTATTAGCTTCTTGTATAAGGAGAATGAAATTGAAGCTGCCACTGAACTTGTCCGAATTCTTGTTAGCATGGGGATGTTGCCGAACGTTTGTACTTTTAATACTGTGATACAAGGTCTATGCTTGACTAAGAACCAGGAGGTTGCGATGGAGCTATTCGAAGACATGAAAAAGAAAGGGTGTCAACCCGACGACTTCACATACAGTATATTGATCGACAGTCTGTGTTCTGAAAGGAGGCTTAAAGAAGCATTGATGCTGTTGAAAGAAATGGAGTTGAGTGGCTGTGCTAGGAAAGTGATGGTGTACAATACTTTGATTGACGGTTTGTGTAAAAGCAAAAGGGTAGAAGAAGCGGAGGAGATCTTTGATCAGATGGAACTTTTGGGGGTGTCGAAAAGTTCAGTCACATATAACACTCTTATTGATGGTCTTTGTAAGAACAAGAGAGTTGAAGAAGCTGCTCAACTTATGGATCAGATGATAATGGAAGGATTAAAGCCTGATAAATTCACTTATAATTCATTGCTTACATATTTCTGCAGAGTTGGAGATATAGAGAAAGCAGCTGATATTGTGCAAACTATGAAATCACATGGGTGTGACCCGGATATTGTTACCTATGGTACGCTTATTGTTACCTATGGTACGCTTATTGGTGGATTATCTAAAGCTGATAGAGTAGAGGTTGCAATTAAGCTTCTTGGATCTGTCCAGATGGAAGATATTGATTGAGTGGTGACAACTTTGTTGTGCCTTGTATGTTGTAACTGTGCTTTGTGATGCCTTAGAGAGTTTATTTGGAAAGCACCACATTGATTAAAGAGGCTGCGGAGGTATATGGTGGATTCATAGTCTGGGCTCAAGGCTAGATTACAGAATTGGTCAATATATTTCTGTACTGGTAGCCTTATGTCTCTTGCCACTTTTCTTCAGCCTAGAGAAGTTTCTTGATTCAGGGGAAATGTGTACGTGTAACTTGTAGTGGTAGACTTGTAGGTGGCATTCATATGAATTTTTTTCTTTCTTAATAGATGATTTGAAATATAGTAGAAAAGTGGTAATTTATTTTCTAATTTTAACCTTCAAATTGTACTGAAAATCTCCACCACTTAAACTGTTTACAAACTTTAGTCGACGTTGATATGTACTTATTGAACAACCTTAACAACTAAGATGGTCTTCTGTCACTGTCACTGTCACTGATCCCAGACTGTTTTAATGGTGCTTGAGTCATGCTTGTGACTATCATACTGCAATTTACCAAGATGAATGAGATTTCTGCTGTTGTTTTGGTTCTCATAAGTAATTGAAACACAAAGTTTGATCTTTCACCATCCATCTTAATTACTCAATTATTTATCTCATGCCATCAACTGCTTGAGGATTGCATAAAGTAAACTATTTCCTGACTATGGTTGGATCTGTTTAGTGTCTACTACTATACTATTATTCTTCTCAGGCCGTTAAAATTGAATTCTACCTAGTTTGATACAAGTTTATGACCTCAGAAAATACGAGAAGTTGGTTTACATAAAGTAAAGGCGTTAAACTTAAATGTGAGTTTATTTTCAGAAAAATTTAAGGTAAGAATTATTTTTGGTGTTTAATTCATTTTTAAGGTCTATTATAGGAGACATTTATGAGGAGGACTCTTTTAAATTTTTTGAAACAGTGGATAATGTAGCAACATGCTGAATTCAATGTCTACGGGTTGAGAAAGGTGGATGGATATTGTTGAGAAGTTTTTTTTTTGAGAGGGAATTGTTTAACGGTGGATTGTTTCTCCACTTTAGCTAAAAATTAAAAATACTTTTAGAATTTGGAAACGCATCTTCAGACGTACTTCAAACACACATAATTCATCCGTTTTTGAGTTATACCTCAAATATTTGACTGAATTTAATCTGAAAAATGCATCTCCGTAAACCAGAGATGTATTTTTGGAACATATTAAACAAAGAACTAACACAGAAACGAGCAGATGCAGAATGAAGATAAATTAACATTGATAATAAAAAAAAAGAAATATTACATGGTTAATCATTAACATAAATGGAACATTACATTTCAAGATCAAGATGAACGTTTCAACATGTTTATAATATCTTCGATCGATCTTGCAACCGCCGCATCTAACTCGATCAGACACTTTCTTTCGTAACGAAAAAATGTATTCCACGTAACCCTTAAATATGCATCAGTCTTCAGCTCAGTTATTGATTCGTTGCCAATTGATGGTGAATGGTATTCGAACTTCATAATTTTTCGATTGTCTAATGCTTAGGAGATTCTCGAGAATGAATTTCATATCTACCAAAGAGGTGTACTCAATGAACTTAAATTCAATTGAGGGCTTCACACCATTGAAGTAGTGTTAGACGCTGTGGCGAGTGATCTAGAGGGGGGGTGAATGGATCACACCCTTGTTTTCAAGGATTTAGAAAGTTTTTCAGAGTTTTCAAAGTATTATGGAAGCAAAGGTCCCGAATAGAATAAGCGTCTATTCTGAACCGGACACTAGAAGACCAGACAAGCGATAACGTGCTGGATTTTACGATTGCTATGATAAAGAATAAAACACACGAAATGAAAACAGTTGAATGCACCTATCACTAAATCAATTTCCAATGAATCGAAAAACAAATTAAAACGAAAGTAAAGATAGAGAGGAGAAACAATACGCCGAGATTTGGTAAGGAAGTTCCCCACGGTCGTCCTCGCGTGTGGGTACGTCTCCCTCTCAATTTCAAATCGAAATTGAGAATTCTTATATCAAAGTTGCTGAATCCGTTGATTACAAGGTTCGAATACAAAATCCAGAATTCTAAACTCCTAGAATTTCCTATTGTATCAACCTCCACTCGATTTGAGCCCAATCGAGATTTCCCGCAAGTTATACAATCAATCTACCGGTTCCACGACTCTCGCCGTGGCTGAATCTGACTTGTACAACGTGACTCACAAAACCCTCAAGAACACGCCCGTTCTTGAAGGAAAACCCAGCTGGTTTTTCCCTTGAAACCTTATATCAATCTTCAACTCAGCTGGATCTACGATCGTACCACTGAACGTTGTCTCGAAAGCCTTCAATTCACAGGACAACAAACACTCCTGTTGATGTTCTTGAATAAGATCTTTGAGAAGATGATGAAGATGTCTTGATTCTAGGTTCCAAGCTTGCTCAACAAATTGAAGTTCCAACACTCCAAAAACCCTATCTTGATGTGTTCTTCAATGTTTAATCACTACAAAATTCGTCTCACCAATTTCTGTAATCTGTGATCTGTCTGTCAAATGAAAAAACAAACACACACACACACACACACACATATATATATATATATATATATATATATATATTGCAGAATCTGTTAGGCAAATAACAGAAGAATGAATCGATTCAAGCTTGGATGAATCGATTCATACTGATTGATTTTTAGAAAAACAAAATTAGTTAAACTGTATGAATCAATACATCAAAGGATGAATCGATTCATTTTGCGAAATCCAGAATCCACACTACAACATGAATCGATTCAAGCCATAATGAATCGATTCATTATGCGTATTTTTCAACAAATGCATAAACAATGAAGACCAAGAGAACCACAACAGCATGAATCGATTCAAGCCATAATGAATCGATTCATTATGCGTATTTTTCAACAAATTCATAAACAATGAAGACCAAGAGAACCAAAGTGATAAAAGCATATGTCTTAACATAGAACAATTACAAAACACTTTAAAATTCATAATCAATCAAAAACCAAGGGTGCTCACAAACTCCCCCTTTTTTGATGATGACAAATTTTGAAGTGTGAGAGAGAACTCCCCCTGAGTTTGTGCTCATCATTGTTGTCACACGTGCCTTTTCTCCCCCTTTGTCAACAGCAAGAAAGGGTTATAGATGATGGGTGAAAAACAGCAAAACTAAGATACAATGGCAAAAGTCACTCACAAAGAATGAAAGAGAAAGCGTAAACAATTGAAACAAAAGCAAATGACATAAACAAGCAGTGAAATTGTCTAGAAAAGATACGAATTACAAAGCCAAACCAAAAAAAATTGTTCAAACATGAATTACAAAAGAAACTTAAGCAACACACAAATATGAAATGCAAAATGAAATGCTTCAATGAGGGGTATGGCCACCACACGACTCCGCATCATCACGGTCAGGGTCACGGAAGCTTGGAGGAGGCGGTGGAGGAGGCATCTCATCTGGATTCTGCCCCATGAACGCATAACGCCGAAAACGCCTCTGGACTTCGGTACTTTGAAACCTTTCCATAATGCCTGGGTGCGAACGGCAGTCATCCATAAAGCCTGACATCTCATTATAAAACACTTGATGCCACTTAACTAGCTCCGTATGCCAGGAATATTGATTGTGGTACATGCGAGTATGTTCGTCGTGCCACTCACGATGCTCCTTATGCCATTCAGATTGCTGGACATGCCAAGCACGAGCTTCCTCATGCCGGGCATTGTTTGCCACTTCCAATTGTGCAAACATATCGGTGAGATAAGCTGGAGCAGCAGTGGAGGAAGTCGGTGCAGCCGTCGAGGGAGCAGGATCATAATTAGTGGGAGACCACCTTTGTGGTATCCACTCACCCCAACCGGTGTTTGCAGGTGCATCGGGAGTAGGAATTTCAGCTTCTTCCATATCTTCATCTCTGATTTCTTCTACATATATGTGTTCAGCCGGGTTATCAAAGTTGTAAATACGAGTACGTGTGCTACGTTCAAAGAAGTAGTAACACCGACGCTCGATGTCCCATCGATACCCCATATGAGAAAGTGTAGCATTATTGAATTCCTGCACATTTGAGACTGGTAGAAGAGGCACAGGAGGAAAAGTAACTTTCCAAAACTTTAGAATCCTCATGATTTGAGAAGCATAGGCAAGAGTTATGTTCTTAGAGCTGTTTCGTGTCAGGAAGATGCGTTTGACAAAGTAATTTGCCCAATTTAACGGAATCTTGTTCTGCAAAATGTAAAGCAAATGAATATCCGGCTTGTCCAAACGAGAATGACCACCGGACCTTGGACGCAATATGTGCGAAAGAATCCAATGCAGGATTCGTGGTACACTTTTGATCATCCCTGAAGTTAGTGGCTCATCATCAGCAAGGGGTCTATCCAACTTAGAAATGGATGCACAGAATACCTTCAAATTAAACTGAGTTTCGAAATTCTGGTCATGCCACATCTGCAAATCGTCCAACTCAGATGGCATACCGAACACAGTGGCCCAGTCAGCAGCTTCAAAACTATATGTTCTCGTTCCAATCGAACATTTAAACATATATCCTCTTGCAGTTCTCACACCAGCATAGAAAGCTCGAATAAAATCCTCATGATACTCATCTTTAACATATAAAAAGAAGCCAAGATTTTGTGCATCAACCAAATCAGCAACTTCTTCTAATCCTAGAGTACGAGCATCACTAGGATCAAACATATGAGGTTTCATAACTAACCTTGATTTGAAGGAAGTTTCAAATTCTTCAATGACAGCCGGATGAAGGATGGCAGCCCCGGATGGAGGGATTTTAGGAACAGGAGGAGCTTGAGAAGAAGACCCAATAGGTTCCTTTCCTTTTCTCTTGCTTCTTTCTCTTGGGATCATGACTCTTGGAGGCATTGTGAAGTTTTTAGGGTTTGAGAGAAGAAGAGGGGTTTTTAGGTTTATGATGCAAATGATGTAAATGAGATAATGAGAGAGATAATGGAGATAATGGGACTTTGAAACAGTTACAAATGTAATGGAGGATGCTGATGTGTCGATTCATTAAAGAAAAACTGAAATTTCGTCAGTATGAATCGATTCATTGATGTATGTATCGATTCATTATTCGAAAATTTTTAAAAGGTAACTGCTATGAATCGATCCAAGAGAGTATGTATCAATACATACTGTAACTGTCTTTAAAAAAATTGACAAAATTAATTCATGAATCGATTCAAGCTAGTTGGGATCGATTCATATTGCGAATTTTTGATTTTGTAAATGAGAATGAATCGATCCAAGTGAGTATGAATCGATTCATACTGTAACTGAATTTTAAAAAAATCTGCAAAATTAAATCATGAATCGATTCATGAATGTTGGGATCGATTCATATTGCGAAATTTTGAATACTTCAGTGATTTTTCAAGAATTGACACACTTATGCAGAAGCAAAACACTCATTATGCATTTAAATGAAATACAACAAGGTATGCAAGCTTAAGAATACCAAGAATCAAAGATCAAACACTCATATGAACAGAAGTTCATGTAAACAAATGATCATTATTCAAAACATACATTGATCATACAATATTTTCAAGGAGAGGAGAGGAAACGATATTACCTCCATCGTAGTATTCTCATAAGGCACTATTGAAGACTACAATCAAAACTTAGCAAATATGATGAGATAAGTGGAAGTAATATCAATCAATCTTAAGACAACAAAGCGGAGAGATCAAGAATTCCCAACTCGCGACGAATGTTGATAAACGGTTCAGTTGCCAAAGGTTTAGTGAAAATGTCAGCAAGCTGATTTTTAGTATCAACATGCTCAAAAATGACATCGCCTTTTTCAACATGATCGCGAAGAAAGTGATGTCGAATCTCAATATGTTTGGTGCGTGAGTGTAAAACAGGATTCTTAGAAAGGTTAATGGCACTAGTGTTGTCACACTTAATTCGAATATGTTTCAGTTCAATATCAAAGTCTTGTAGTTGTTGTCTTAGCCACAGAATTTGAGCACAATAGCTACCGGCTGCGACATACTCAGCTTCTGCAGTAGACAAAGCTACGGATACTTTCTTTTTACTATGCCAACTTATCAAAGAATTTGAAAACAGATGACAAGTGCCACTAGTGCTTTTCCTATCTGATTTGCAGCCAGCAAAATCAGAATCAGAATAACCTACTAAGCTACAATCACTTCCTTTGGAATACTAAAGCCCATATTTAGGTGTTCCATTGAGATACCTAAATATACGCTTGACTGATTTTAGATGAGATTCCTTAGGATTTGATTGATATCTTGCACACATACACACACTAAACATGATGTCTGGTCTAGATGCAGTAAGATACAAAAGAGATCCGATCATACCTCTATACCTCTTGACATCAACACACTTACCATGTTCATCTTTATCCAAGTTTCCATTGGTAGGCATAGGAGTGTCAATAGATTTAGAATCATTCATTCCAAACCGTTTGAGCAGCTCTCTACAGTATTTTGTTTGACATACTGTTGTACCTTCATCAAGTTGCTTTATTTGGAGGCCTAAGAAGTAATTCAACTCCCCCATGAGACTCATCTCAAACTCACCCTGCATAACATTAGAAAATTCCTCGACCAAGTGTATGTTAGTTGAACCAAATATGATATCGTCTACATAAACTTGAACTAAAAGAATGTGTTTTCCTTTGTGTTTAATGAAGAGTGTATTATCCACTTTACCTCTAGAATATCCATGATCAAGTAAAAATTTACTAAGTCTTTCATACCACACACGAGGTGCTTGCTTAAGACCATATAAAGCACGTTTTAACTTGTAGACATGATCTAGATATTCAGGATTTTCAAAACCAGGAGGTTGTGAAACATATACCTCTTCATTTATAACACCATTTAAGAACGCACTCTTTACGTCCATTTGGTAAAGCTTAAAATTCATGGAACACGCATAGGCAAGCAAAAGCCGTATAGCTTCAAGGCGAGCAACAGGAGCATAAGTCTCCTCATAATCTATGCCCTCCTCTTGGTTATACCCTTGTGCTACCAAGCGTGCCTTATTTCTAGTTATCACCCCGCTTTCATCTAGTTTATTCCTAAAAACCCATTTAGTGCCTATGATGTGATGATCTCGCGGACGCGGGACAAGTTCCCAAACGTCATTTTTTTAAAATTGATTTAGCTCTTCTTGCATGGCCATTAGCCAAAATTCATCAACCAAGGCCTCTTTGGCGTTTTTAGGTTCCACTTGTGATACAAAAGCGAAGTGAGAACAAAAATTACTTATCTTAGAACGAGTCAAGACTCCCTTTGAAATGTCTCCCAATATATTGTCTATGGGATGGTCTTTAGAGGATTTCCAAGCTAGTGGAAGATCCTTTACTTCGGATGTTCCTTCCTCTTTATCTTTTTCAATACATGTATCTTCCTCCTTCTCAATAGCAACCGCTTCGGATTGATCAATTTCCGAACCAGCTTCTTTGAGTATGTCTTGTGTAGATACACCTGCATCATTAAAAGAGATACCTTTTCCGACAATTTTTGGGTAAGACTCATCAAAAGAAACATGGACAGATTCTTCGACAGAAAGTAAACGCCTATTATAAACTCTATATGCTTTGCTTGATTGAGAGTAACCTAGAAAAATGCCTTCATCAGCTTTGGCATCAAACCTCCCAAGATTTTCCTTACCGTTATTCAAGATAAAACATTTACAACCGAATACATGAAGATGAGACAAGTTGGGCTTTCTACCTTTTAGGATTTCATAAGGAGTTTTATTCAAAATAGGACGAATTAGAATCCTATTGAGAACATAACAAGCCGTACTTATTGCATCGGCCCAAAAGTATTTTGGTAAGCCACCCTCATTGAGCATTGTTCTTGCCAATTCCTCTAAAACTCGATTTTTGCGTTCCACAACACCGTTTTGTTGTGGAGTTCGAGGAGCTGAAAAGTTATGCTCAATGCCATACTTGTCACAAAATTTATCAAAGAGGTGGTTTTGAAATTCACCTCCATGATCGCTTAGGATTGTAACTATTTTAGAATTCATTTTATTTTGGGACAGCTTTGCAAAACTTTTGAAAGCAGAAAAAGTTTCATCTTTGCTATGAAGAAATATAGTCCAAGTAATCTAGAGTAGTCATCTACTATTACGAAACCGTAATAGTTTCCACATAAGCTCTTTGTCCTAGATGGTCCAAAGAGATCCATATGAAGAAGCTCAAGGGGTCTTGAAGTTGAAATTATATTTTTAGATTTAAAAGAGACCCTTGTTTGTTTTCCCATTTGGCAAGCATCACATAGGTGGTCTTTTGAAAACTTTATTTTTGGAAGACCTATCACTAGATCCTTGGATATAACCTTGTTAAGCAAATCGAAATTAACATGCGCTAAACGTCTATGCCATAGCCATGAATCATCATTTAAGGCAACTAGACATTTAGTGCTTGTTAAGGATACACTCAAAAGATCAAGCATATATATATTATTTACTCTAACACCCTTAAATACAACATTTTGTTCGGTATGTTCAATTTTGCAACATGTTTTTGTGAAAGACACTTTATAGCCTTTGTCGCATAGTTGACTTATACTTAACAAATTGTGTTTAAGTCCCTCTACAAGATGTACATCAGAAATAGTAGTGGTAGAGGGATTACCTACACTACCTTTACCAAGTATTGCTCCTTTGTTATTGTCTCCATAAGTAACATATCCCTTTTTCTTTGTTTTGAAGTCAATAAAAAGCGATATGTCACCCGTCATGTGTGTTAATGCTATTATTTTATGATTGGCATTATGTTTGGTAAAACTAATATGGCTGGAAAATGTTGAATAAGAAGTTCCATATTAACATGGTATAGACTCTGGAAGAACATGTCAAACATGATGTCCTGACATGGTGGCACAGATAAATGTGGAAGTTGTCAAAGAAGATGTTGAATTCAGTTCAAAATGTCCTATCAGATGTTGGGACATTATCAAACAGAGTATAAGAACTTAATTCAGGATGTCCCAACAGATGTTGTCATATGTTACAGTCAGATGTCAAAGAAGATGTTGAAACATCTGCAAATGTCATGACAGAATTACTGTCATATGTTACAGACAGATGTCAAAGAAGATGTTGAAACATCTGCAAATGTCATGACATAATTACTGTCATATGTTACAGACAGATGTTGAAACATCTGCAAATGTCAGGACAGATGTCAAAGAGAATGTTGAAACATCTGCAACTGTCATGACAACATTATTGTCATATGTTACATATAGATATCAAACAAGAAGTGTTGAACTTAGTTCAGGATGTCACACCAGATGTTGTGACACTGTCAAACAGAGTAACAGTTAATGAACTTAAGTCAAGATATCAGGATGTCACATCAAATGTTGTGACATTGTATCAGTAAATGAAGTAAGTTCAGTTTTTCAGGATGTCCCAACAGATGTTGTGACATCTCAGACCTGCTACCAGAATTAATTAATGACTAACAAAACTGAGTAAATTCAGGGGAATCTATCTGGAATTAATTGGAAAGAGATAAGCAATACAAGGCGCATCTTTAGGGAGATTAGTTATCTGATTTCAGTAAAACAGAATAACTAATTCACCTTGAATTAAGGAGGTAGCAAACTAACTAACCCTAATTCAAGGTGATGACAGTGGGATTTATCAGATCTGAATTATGCAGAATATTCTGGAGATATTATGCAATAATATGTGACGCTGATTTAAAGGGTGCTGATTTAGAAGATCTTAAAGACTCAATTTAAATTGAAGACAAATATTGAAAAATATAGGTTTCTATATTTAGAGATATTTTAGGAGTTTTTAGATTTGAAGATCTTTTGGAATATTTGTAGCAGATTTTTTCTGCATATTTGTAGCAGCTATTGTTGTGATTATTTAGGCCCAAATCCAGTTGGGAATAGGTTATAAAAGAAACCTTGTAACCTAGTTTAGATGAACCCAATCAACCGAAAATGTAAACATTATTAGGGTTGTGTCCTTGTGTCAGCCGTGCGTAACAAGTAACTCTATTGTGGTTGTTTCACTTGTGATTCTCGAAGCTTGTAAGCAAGAGAAGTATTGTGTCTTGATTGAAACTTCTAAGTAAGATCAAGCTGTTGTGTTTGAAGTGTGACTTCAATTTTATTAATCATTGTAAAAGAACACTGTGTGATTGAGGGGGAGTGAGTTGGTACTCATATCTAAGTTGTGTCTTAGGTAGAAATTGCATTGGGTAGATATTAAGTGAAAGATTAAACTGGGTGGTTTAAGTCTAGAATTAATATTACTTATAGTGGATTTCCTCCTGGCTTGGTAGCCCCCAGATGTAAGTGTGGAGATACACTGAACTGGGTTAACAATTCTGTTGTGTTCTTTATATCTTTTATGTTTTATGCAGTACCTGAACTGAATGTCCTATCAGATGTCCCAACATCCTGAAACATGTTTGACTCTGATATATCAGAATTATTTAAGTACTGATATGTATGCCTTACCATGTTTATAAGTAACAGATAAGATGTCTCAACATCATATTCGACATCTGAGTTTGTCATACCAGAATTTCAATTGGTATCAGAGCAGGCATCCTGGTCTGTTTCTGGATGAGATCAAAGGGGGATACTTTCTGGTTCATGGTAAAGGAAGAAGGATGATATAATGAAAAGCTGTTGGAACTTGAGAGGTTCATATTGGCGTTTGAATGGTCCCTAGAAGTGGAGGATGGACTATTCATCATATGGTGTATATTGGACCAGTCTGGTGTTATCAGGGCTGGAAATTTGCTGGTGAATTGCTGTGTAGCTATGATGTCAGACAGAATGTCCTGACATCTTGGTTCAGAGAATTCTATATTTGAAGGAGGCTTGTATTTTGTTTTCTGTGAGGTTTGGGTTCAACTTCTGTACTGCTGCATGTGCCTCTGATATTTTCTGAAGTTATACCAAGTTTGTGTGTTACTTGGATTAGATGCACTGTGGTTGGGAAATGTTCTGGTTGTTCTTGTATGGGGAGTTATATCTGTATCTGAATTGATGATCATACAATTTATAAGGAATTTCTCTATTATTTATGATGTGTTATGTTTGATAGTGGTTTCCCAGTACTTCCTACAAAGGCTGTTGTAAAACTTCAGTTCATAATGTCAAGTTTGATGTTCTATCATGTGATTACAGAACTGGAAGAAACTTAGTTCAGAATGGTGTGGTTCTTGATGAAAGAAGAGGTTGGAGCCAAAACAAAAGAGTATAATTATCAAATCTTTCATGCGGGAGTGAAAATCTTGATAAGTTATCTCTTAAGCTTATTTATGGTGACCTAATGAGGATATTCTTCCTGGTTATGGTGTCCTATGTTGTTTAGGTATAGCTGGAGAAAATCTCTCTTGTGAAGATACATGTTTATGATTGTCTAAATCATGAAATGAAGGAAGTTCCATCAAGAAAGAAGATGAATTGATGTGTCAATCCTAATGGCTTGACACCACACTACACATCAACAGTTTATGTTGGAGCTGATTGAAGAAAAGATAGTAATCTTGAAAGCAATAATGTTTCAGAACCAAGCTTAGTTTTGTGTTCCAGAAGAAGGAAACTGGTGTGATATCCTGCTAACATGATGGATGCTTTGGGTGCTAGACAAATGTGTGATGATCACATATGTTTGGAACCTACTCCTAACCTGGAAGAGGAGGCATCTATGCTACATGTTGAAGACTTAGATAATGACTCTGACACAGAGATCATTGCTTCTGTGGACCCTAGCATAGCCAAAAGGCTTAGGGCTAGAAAGGAAAAGAAGACTGCAGGACATTCAACTCCTGAAAAGAAGTAGCCTACTCCAAAGAAAGACAAGGCCAAAGTGGTATTTGGTCCTACTAAACAATGGAGCAAGGTGAATACTCAAAAGAGGAAAGCTGTAACTCCACCAGATTCAGATGTTGAAGAGGATGTTCCAACATCCCAACCAAAGAAGAAACCAGCACCCTCAAGGTCCACCTCTGCTGTTCCAGAAGCTCCTCTGGACAATGTTTCATTCCATCATGTGTCAAGTATGAGCAGATGCAAATTTGTATACCAAAGAAGGGTAGCACTTGAAAGAGAGCTGGGCAGCAATGCACTTGAGTGCACTGAGTCAAGGAATTCAGTTTCAACCTACAAGAGGACTGTGCTGAAGGTAAATCAGATGAATTCAGAAAAGTCTATGTAAGAGGGAGATGTGTGGAATTCTCTCCTAGGGTTATCAACCATTATCTAGGGAAAGAATCTGATGGACCTAATGAGCTGGGTAAGACAGATAACCAGGTGTGCAAGGTCATTACTGCCAATCAAGTCAAAGCTTGGCCAGTCAAGGGCAAACTTTATGTTAGATTGCTAACAAGGAAGTATGCAATGTTGCATAGGATTGGCACTGTAAACAGGGTCCCTACCAACCATACTTCTTCAATAGCAACTGGATTGGGCAGATTCATATATGTTGGGGGCACCCAAACAAAGCTGGACTTTGGGGCTTACATCTTTGATCAAACCCTAAAGCATGCAGGAACATTAGCAACAAATCTTCCCATTGCTTTTCCCTCTCTTCTATGTGGAATCATACTAAGTCAGTATCCAGGTATCCTCACTGAGAAGGATTCAGTATGCAAAAGAAAAAGTCCTCTGGCCTTCCATTACAAACTTTTCTTGAGCCATCATGCTGCTGATGTTGAAGCTTCCACTAGGACATCTGTTGGACCTTCAAAAGCAAAGACTCCCATATCCAAAGCTGCCTTGATTGCAGATCTGAAGAACACTTGCAAAAAGCTGGATGCCAGGAAGAAAAAGCTTGAGGAAGTAATTCAAAGGCTGGAGCTGGAAGAGGTTGCTCAGAATACTGATGAATCTGAAGATGAAGAAGCTTCTAAATGTATTTACAAATGTGGGTGATAAATGCATGACTTTGGTCATGATTAAAGCTAGCAATGTGACCAACAATTGCTAGAAGCAAGGGAAGAATGTCAGATTGAGAAGTCTGATCAGAATGGTTGTTGAACTGGTAGTCTCTTCCACTACTAGTCATGGATAGTGGCAGTATGAACCCTTTGTAGCAAGCAAACTAAGAGCATCTGTTTTGGAATATAAAATCAAGTGTGGATATTTATCAGTTGTGCTCTTTGTATGTTCATCAGGGGTGTGAAATTGAGAATTAGTGGAGTTTATGCTCAGCTGGAGTATTGTTTATCCATGACATGAGGAGATCTTGCTAATCTTATCTGGAGCTAACCTTAAAATCCTTCAATATTAAAAGATCAGATTGTGTAGAACTATCTGATAAGGTATTATACAAGGATTTAAGATCAATTGTTGTTTGTGAAGTTCACAAATATTTGATTGATTATCCTTGTGATTCAAGATTGGTGATGTTCAAAAAGATGTTGGAACATCTTATCATCAGAGTTTGTGCAGAATCATGGGAGAGGTATTGCATAAGCTGTAGCATTGGCTTCAGTCTTGTGTGACAGGAGTTATGTATTTCTGGAAAGTTTCTTGGCAAGAACTAGTCTGGATATTGTTGATTCTGAAGATGGAGATGAAAGACCATGAACATATCATAATCTTGATGACTACTTGGATTGGTTTATTTCTGATCTAGGTGTAGTCCAGAATGCTCATCATGGAGTTAAGATAGGTGGCGATATCATAAATTTGTTTAGACTGCCTTACTCAAGGAAAGGTGGCATCCTTGGTATAGTTATGAAGTGTAGTTCTTAACTATCCCTTCTGAATAATCAGACAGTGGCAGGTTTGAAGACTTTGGAGAAACATTGGAAGTTTCTCATCAAAATGTATTATTGGTAGGAACTTCTGCAAAACCAATAGAATGGATGTTGTTTACTCAAACTTGATGGATAAATCAAGTCTATGAGAGCATGGAACTCTTGTTCTATAAAGGAAGGAGGTTCTTTCAAGTGGCAGAAGAAGGACCTGAATTTAACAGATGGATGTGTGCTAATAATGTTTAAACATCTAGTTCAACATCAGAGTCTAATTGGTGAAGTGACACATAAATCAAGATAAAATGATCTATAGGGATTGAATGCTTCATAAGGCCTTCTATCTTGACAGCTTGGTGAAGATCAACTTTATTGATCAGGATATCTTTGGAAGATTTATTATAAACGTGAAGAAGACAAAAGTGGCAATTGGCTTTTTAATATGAGGATTCATAAAGGAGGTTATCAAAATGTGGTAATTGGTTGATCTTTAAAGTGGATTCGAAGAATCAAGATAATCAGAGTGTGGCAGCTGGTTGTTCTTGAGGATTATCTTGGAACAAATTGCTCTTGGGCAGAGGAGTGATGAGTTGAAGAATCAAGAGGATTTATTCTTCTTGAAGTTGGATGAGAGTTTATCACTCTTTCTGGATTTCTGATTCTAACTGGTGGCACAGTGTAGTTGAAGATTTTCAGTTCTTGGATTACTATGCTATAGTAAGTCCAGTTGGTGGAGCACATCTAGGATCATGGTGATAAGGTCTTGGTGTATGAAAAATGTTCTAACTAAGTGTTAGTACATTATCTGGGGTGTTTATCTACATGGTTTCTATTATTAGACTACCTAATCATATGGGAGAATGATGAAGTAGATGATCTATATTGGAAGAAAACATGTAGAAGAGACTGAAGTATATCAGGTATTGATTGCTTGGAAGTTTGTTTGTGGACATTCATTCTAATGTCATAATTAGTTTGGATGTGTTTTTTTTTTCTGGATTGTATGGCCTTTGGTGTGTAAAGACTTAATGTCAAGAACCTGTGTGCTAGAAGATGTTCATCTTGTGTAGTCTGTGGTAACTACAAACCCAGAAAGGAATCAGGTATGCTTTGGTACAAGAAGTGAATGTGTTCAATTGGGAATTGAACAGAGGGGGAGCTCTTGAAGACATGAAGATGCGTCTTATGTTTTCCTTTCATCAATGTACAGAGAAGCATGGAGTATCCTAGATAGGGGGAGTGTGTTACAAGTATGTGCACTTGATTTTGTGGTGTTAAGGGGGAGTAATACCTTAACCAGATAATGAGAATCCTAAGAGTCTAGAAGGCTATATTATATAAAGCTGCTCTTTGCAGTTTATGTTTGATTCTTGAGGAATTGTGAAGCTTGTGTGTGTTTCAAGCTTATGGAGATTATATACCTCTATTTTTATTATGGTACCTTTGTCTTTTTATGGCTAAAAAGGGGGAGAAGTAATAGTGTGAGGTATGATATGAAGATGTGATGTTAAGGAACTTCTACATAAGGTACTACTACACCTGTATGTAAATTAGTTTTAGCCAAAATAAGCCAAAGGGGGAGATTGTTAATGCTATTATTTTATGATTGGCATTATGTTTGGTAAAACTAATATGGCTGGAAAATGTTGAATAAGAAGTTCCATATTAACATGGTATAGACTCTGGAAGAACATGTCAAACATGATGTCCTGACATGGTGGCACAGATAAATGTGGAAGTTGTCAAATAAGATGTTGAATTCAGTTCAAAATGTCCTATCAGATGTTGGGACATTATCAAACAGAGTATAAGAACTTAATTCAGGATGTCCCAACAGATGTTGTCATATGTTACAGTCAGATGTCAAAGAAGATGTTGAAACATCTGCAAAAGTCATGACAGAATTACTGTCATATGTTACAGACAGATGTCAAAGAAGATGTTGAAACATCTGCAAATGTCATGACAGAATTACTGTCATATGTTACAGACAGATGTTGAAACATCTGCAAATGTCAGGACAGATGTCAAAGAGAATGTTGAAACATCTGCAACTGTCATGACAACATTACTGTCATATGTTACATATAGATATCAAACAAGAAGTGTTGAACTTAGTTCAGGATGTCACACTAGATGTTGTGACACTGTCAAACAGAGTAACAGTTAATGAACTTAAGTCAAGATATCAGGATGTCACATCAGATGTTGTGACATTGTATCAGTAAATGAAGTAAGTTCAGTTTTTCAGGATGTCCCAACAGATGTTGTGACATCTCAGACCTGCTACCAGAATTAATTAATGACTAACAGAACTGAGTAAATTCAGGGGAATCTATCTGGAATTAATTGGAAAGAGATAAGCAATACAAGGCGCATCTTTAGGGAGATTAGTTATCTGATTTCAGTAAAACAGAATAACTAATTCACCTTGAATTAAGGAGGTAGCAAACTAACTAACCCTAATTCAAGGTGATGACAGTGGGATTTATCAGATATGAATTATGCAGAATATTCTGGAGATATTATGCAATAATATGTGACGCTGATTTAAAGGGTGCTGATTTAGAAGATCTTAAAGACTCAATTTAAATTGAAGACAAATATTGAAAAATATAGGTTTCTATATTTAGAGATATTTTAGGAGTTTTTAGATTTGAAGATCTTTTGGAATATTTGTAGCAGATTTTTTCTGCATATTTGTAGCAGCTATTGTTGTGATTATTTAGGCCCAAATCTAGTTGGGAATAGGTTATAAAAGAAACCTTGTAACCTAGTTTAGATGAACCCAATCAACCTAAAATGTAAACATTATTAGGGTTGTGTCCTTGTGTCAGCCGTGCGTAACAAGTAACTCTATTGTGGCTGTTTCACTTGTGATTCTCGAAGCTTGTAAGCAAGAGAAGTATTGTGTCTTGATTGAAACTTCTAAGTAAGATCAAGCTGTTGTGTTTGAAGTGTGACTTCAATTTTATTAATCATTGTAAAAGATCATTGTGTGATTGAGGGGGAGTGAGTTGGTACTCATATCTAAGTTGTGTCTTAGGTAGAAATTGCATTGGGTAGATATTAAGTGAAAGATTAAACTGGGTGGTTTAAGTCTAGAATTAATATTACTTATAGTGGATTTCCTCCTGGCTTGGTAGCCCCCAGATGTAAGTGTGGAGATACACTGAACTGGGTTAACAATTCTGCTGTGTTCTTTATATCTTTTATGTTTTATGCAGTACCTGAACTGAATGTCCTATCAGATGTCCCAACATCCTGAAGCATGTTTGACTCTGATATATCAGAATTATTTAAGTACTGATATGTATGCCTTACCATGTTTATAAGTAACAGATAAGATGTCTCAACATCATATTCGACATCTGAGTCTGTCATACCAGAATTTCAATGTGCCTTGAACATCCGCTGTCCAGAAACCATCTTCCTTCCATGGATGCAAGACACTCATCCTACAATATCAAAAGAGAGAAGTAGGTACCCAATTTTTATTGGGTCCAAGTGGGTAAGTAATAACATGGTTGCCTTCAGGCTTCCATTGGTAAATGCCTTTAGGAACAAGAAATCTTCTAAACTTGCATTTCTCAATGGTATGGCCAGCACGACAACAATAGTGACAAACACTACGATAATGATAATGTTTACTATTAGTCTTTAAATCCTTTGGAACAAAAGAATATTTTACATACGGAGGATTTAATGACTTTTTGAACAATCTAGTATCAACGGCATAAGTAATCTTAGGTTGCAAGGCTTTCTCCAACTTGGCTTTAAGAGAGATGACCTCTTGTTGCCAAATGTGGCACCTTTCACAATGCCTAATTTTACTACAACCATCAATATCAATAGCTTTTGAATTTTCTGCAATACTAGCTTTTAAGCATTCTAAATCTTTTTCAGCATATTGTACTTTACCTTCCAAGTAAGAAAAAATTCTTTTATCGGAAGCTAACCTTTTAAATGCTTCTTTAGCTTCATTATGCAGTTTTTCAAAAGCTACTTTTAATTCAGAAAAAGACATTGAAGAGAAGTTGTTATAATAAGCTTGTTTTACCTTTTGATCATCACTTTTCTTCTTGTGATGGGACTGATTTTTGATGTGAGCCATAAGACACAAATTTGCGGTTTCATCGCTATCACTTGTGCATTGTGTGCTTGATGAATCACTATCACTTTCCCAAGCAATGTAAGATCTTCTTTGCTTATTATTGTACCTTCTTGGAGGAGCTTTTCCTTTATCCTTTTTCTTTAAAGGGCAATCCGTTTTATAATGACCGGACTTGCCACAATTAAAACAAGACCCTCTTTCTCTATTCTTCTTAACCTCTTCTTGTTTTGTATCCATAGATTGTCTTCTAAAGTTTATGAGATTTTTGTCGGAGTGCTTTATTCCATTCTTTCGAATGAATCTATTATATCTCCTAACAAAAAGTCCCATTTCTTCGTCACCGGAGTCTTCGTCACTACTTGACTCATTGTTGCTTAGCTCTTTTTGTGAGGACTTTGAGTTTGAAGCCATAAGAGCTATAGGCCTCTTCTCACCCTCTTTGTCTTTGTTCTTCTCTTTTCCCTTTTTACTTTTGTTTTCAAACTTTTCTAGACTTTCTAGTTCTTGCTGATGTTCCTCCAGCTTTCCAAACAAAGTAGTCATTGTGAGTGTCGTTAGATCATTGGCTTCCTTGATAGCTGTCACTTTAGGTTGCCATTCCCTGCTAAGACATCTCAGAATTTTATTAGTAGCAATA
This sequence comes from Lathyrus aphaca, assembly GCA_963966055.1. Taxonomy (NCBI): domain Eukaryota; kingdom Viridiplantae; phylum Streptophyta; class Magnoliopsida; order Fabales; family Fabaceae; genus Lathyrus; species Lathyrus aphaca. The sequence continues at coordinate 226,356,096 of OZ014520.1, read as the reverse complement.
TCATTGGAAACCGGTTTTCCAAGTGCATTCAAACGATTAATAAGATAAACAAATCTCTTTTGCATGTCGGGAATTGATTCTCCTTGTTTCATGCGAAAGAGTTCGAACTCTTGATTAAGTGTGTTAATGTGGGACTGTTTTACTTCAGTTGTACCCTCATGAGCAATTTCTAAAGCATCCCACATTTCTTTAGCTATCGAGCAATGGGAAACTCGATAATACTCATCTGCACTAAGTGCTGAAATTAGCATATTTCGAGCTCTCCAATCACTTGACCACTTTTTCTCATCTTTTTCATCCCAATCGTCTTCTGGTTTAGGTACTATGGCTCCTGCCTCATTCATCATGATAATTTGAAAAGGACCATTTTGAATGGCATCCCATACGCGCCTATCAACAGAATTTATATGTACTCGCATGCAGTCTTTCCAATAGCCATAATTTTCACCGTTGAAAACAGGAGCTCTATTGTACGCCCCCTTTGGTTCAGAATCCATAACGTTACAGGCAGCCACAAAGCACCAGCGAACCAGTGCTCTGATACCACTTGTTAGACGCTGTGGCGAGTGATCTAGAGGGGGGTGAATGGATCACACCCTTGTTTTCAAGGATTTAGAAAGTTTTTCAGAGTTTTCAAAGTATTATGGAAGCAAAGGTCCCTAATAGAATAAGCGTCTATTCTGAACCGGCCACTAGAAGACCATACAAGCGATAACGTGCTGGATTTTACGATTGCTATGATAAAGAATAAAACACACGAAATGAAAACAATTGAATGCACCTATCACTAAATCAATATCCAATGAATCGAAAAACAAATTAAAACGAAAGTAAAGATAGAGAGGAGAAACAATACGCCGAAATTTGGTAAGGAAGTTCCCCACGGTCGTCCTCGCGTGTGGGTACGTCTCCCTCTCAATTTCAAATCGAAATTGAGAATTCATATATCAAAGTTGCTGAATCCGTTGATTACAAGGTTCGAATACAAAATCCAGAATTCTAAACTCCTAGAATTTCCTATTGTATCAACCTCCACTCGATTTGAGCCCAATCGAGATTTCCCGCAAGTTATACAATCAATCTACCGGTTCCACGACTCTCGCTGCGGCTGAATCTGACTTGTACAACGTGACTCACAAAACCCTCAAAAACACGCCCGTTCTTGAAGGAAAACCCAGCTGGTTATTTCCTTGAAACCTTCTATCAATCTTCAACTCAGTTGGATCTACGATCGTACCACTGAACGTTGTCTCGAAAGCCTTCAATTCACAGGACAGCAAACACTCTTGTTGATGTTCTTGAATAAGATCTTTGAGAAGATGATGAAGATGTCTTGATTCTAGGTTCCAAGCTTGCTCAACAAATTGAAGTTCCAACACTCCAAAAACCCTATCTTGATGTGTTCTTCAATGTTCAATCACTACAAAATTCGTCTCACCAATTTCTGTAATCTGTGATCTGTCTGTCAAATGAAAAAACAAACACATATATATATTGCAGAATCTGTTAGGCAAATAACAGAAGAATGAATCGATTCAAGCTTGGATGAATCGATTCATACTGATTGATTTTTAGAAAAACAGAATTAGTTAAACTGTATGAATCGACACATCAAAGGATGAATCGATTCATTTTGCGAAATCCAGAATCCACACTACAGCATGAATCGATTCAAGCCATAATGAATCGATTCATTATGCGTATTTTTTAACAAATGCATAAACAATGAAGACCAAGAGAACCACAACAGCATGAATCGATTCAAGCCATAATGAATCGATTCATTATGCGTATTTTTCAACAAATTCATAAACAATGAAGACCAAGAGAACCAAAGTGATAAAAGCATATGTCTTAACATAGAACAATTACAAAACACTTTAAAATTCATAATCAATCAAAAACCAAGGGTGCTCACAAGTAGCACTACAACAAAAAAAATGTCTTTTATCTTGGTTGAAAAAAAAGATCTTATATTAGTTTTACTGTCTAGCTAACGAAAGGCGTCATGAGAAATGCACATTTTACCTCTCGGTTTTAAAAAATCGACGGGAATGTGTAAAGGTTATGGATTAGACCCCCAGTGAGACCTTTTTAGAATTCTGAAATGGCAAAAACACACGTTTCATTGGTTTTGACATTTCACCGACAGATATACCATATTTTCACCTCGGTTAACTCAAAAAATCGACGAGTAAAATAATTTTGAGTTTAGTAAATCTAATGTGGATCGCATATTTCACTAAATCCTATTCTGAATATATAACTTCTCAAAATTGATTAGGAAAATAATTATATGAACAATTGTGTTATATTTGAATAACAACTCACATTGATTAGTGATTTTGAAGCATCATGCAACTCATTATTCATCTTACGCTGTTTTATGGTTAAAATCTATTCAATGTTTCATGTTCTTTATTCAACTCTTCATTTTATACCAATTCATTCTTGAAAGCATAAAATTTGATTCTTTGAAACAACATGAGATAATTGATGAGTGTAGAATGCTAGAAAATTATTAATCAGTGCAAGATAATTTTCAAATACAACCTAATTTTTCATATGATTATTTCCAAAATAAATTTAATAGGTTAGATGTTCAAAAGGGGTTTGTGAAACAAACAATAAACATCAGATATAATAAACTCAATTTGACGGAACAAGATGAGAGTTGTACAAAGAATCTCAACAAACATAATCTGAATATCAACATCAATCTCAAACTCAAACACAATAAAAGCAACTAAAATACAACATTTAGATTTAATAAACTCAACTAAAATACAACAACTTACATTAAACATTAATACACACAAAAATCAACAATAACAATATCAATAAACAACCTCTAGGGTTTAGGGTATCAACAAAAAAAAACATCGACAAAAACAGTAACAACAACAAAAACAACAAGAAAACCTATAGGGTTTCAAATCTCAACAACAACAACTGTTAGGGAGTCTGGGTGAGTCAGGAGGACCAATGAGACCAATGTTCCAGGATCACAAGAAGAGTGAGATGTCACATCTCAACCCAAAATCTTAAGGTGTTAGGTAAATGAGTCCTCTCTCTTATAAATCCTGTTGGAGTAAGCCCTAATAGCCAATCAATATTGGCTTAATATGCTTTTGTATCTTGATATATATTGTTTGTTAATATATATATATATATATATATATATATATATATATATATATATATATATATATATCAGACATTGTATTTATTGTGTTTATTGGTATATGACATAATAAAGTCCTTAGAATAATTAGTCTGTTTAATTGATACATTAAGTGTGACTTAATTGTGAGACTTCACTAAACATAAGGATGTTATTCTTAAAGTATTTGTAGTCAAGCTTTACTGTCAAATAGGACAACAATAATGAATAGAGACTATTTTGTGATTAGGCTGATGATATATCTCACAGGTCATGGATATGAGATATCAAGTCTTCACATATGTATACATATTAGGAGTAATATTTATACTAAATTGACCCACCATGATAATACTACATAGTTTGTTATGTAAGTGTCATAAGTTATTCTCATAGTGATAATGGTGTATACCACCCTTCGACCTGAAACCACTATGGACCCTAGATGTGGAGTCGAGTACTTTATTGCCAGTCAAACGTTGTTCGCAACAAGATGACCATAAAGATGGTTGATGGGTACTTCACAAATCATGCTGAGGGAAATGAGTGATCTAGATGAGATTTGCCCCTCCTACATATACGGAGTGATATCTATGGACCCCTTGATAGAGTATGTATGTAAAGTGCATGATCGTGCTCAAATAAGTCAATATGAGATATTGAATTTATTTGTTATTATCAAGTATACTCAGGGATCAAGGAATAAAATATTGGACTATACATGGGTGACACATTCAATACCTTGTATTCAATATAGATATAAGGGCAAAAGGGTAATTGTACAAATGATCATTATCACAGAAAGGTTATATCAGATCACACGATATTCTCGTCACTTGGTTAGCAGTGAGGTGTTGCTAAATACCGCTCATTGTTTATAATATTAAACAGGTGATTTAATATTATTTCCAACGTTACGGGAACCTACAAGGTCACACGTATAAAGTACTGATAGTGGAACAATAATTAAATTAAATAATATTTAATTTAATTATGTGTTAATTGTATTATATAATAAGTTAACAAAAATATAATTTATTTGATTAAATATGATTTAATTAAATAAACGAGAACTGACAATTGATTAAATTAAATATGCTTTAATTTATTAATATTTAATTAAAAGAGTTTAGTTAAATATAATAGTATTTTATTTAATTAAAATAGTTTAATTAAATAAGATTGAGTTTATTTTGGAAAAGCCATAAATAAGAGCATTAGGATTTTAGTAGCTCTCTATAAATAGAGGAGTTATTTCACTTGTCAATCTTAATTGTCAATTTTCTTATAACAAGGGACGGCTAGCACCGCGTTCCATTTTGCGCTTGTGTGGACTACGTAGAGACGCTGGTATTTTCTGTCGTTCGTGATCGAATATAAAACACGCTTCAAGAGGTATTATTTGAATCCTTTGATATTTTATTTGTGATTAATGATTTAATCAAGATCCATTCATCGGGATTGTTCTGTTAAGAGGTTAAATTTTTTGAAAACCCCCTTTTAAAATCCCAACAGTGGTATCACAACTTCGGTTCTAATTAAGTCATTAAATCCGAATATGTTTTTTTGTAAACTAATAATTATATAATTATATAATTATAATTTCTAGCTTATATGTGATTAAATATGTTTAATCATATATGAATGAATTTGATTCATCTTTAACTTAAATTTTTAATTTTATAATTTATTTTGTAGACAATTGTATCACATATGATTTCTTTAAAAATTGGTATGTAATTTCAATTGTAATTACGGCAAAGTGCATGATTATGCCGTAAAACATTATTATTTTTGTTTTTGGTATCAAGTCTTATTATTTAATTATTTATAATAATAATAACATAATAATAATTATTATAATAGTAAAAGAGTTTAATATTATAATTAATTAATAATAAAATAGTTTATTATTATAAATAATAATAAAATGTTTATTATTTAATATTAAATATTGACACCAAGTTTTGTATAATTTGGATGTTTGTTGTTGACTATGCTTCAAAATCTGACATTAGTATGGTGAAGTAGCGATACTTTGATCATCCATAATAGATAGAAATATAATTGATAAATTTATATACGATATAAATATTTCTAATGCGAAGTTAGTGTATTTGATACACTATTTTATTTCGTCAATTAATTAGTGTAATGATTGTTATACATTTGAAAGATCAATGTGTATCCTGCTTCGGAATTTGACATTTGTATGGTGAAGCAATTCCATTTTGATCAATCATATTGAGTAGTCGATCATTATGTTTTGATGGTATGAACAGTTATGCATTAGGGTTTGTGACGACGCAAGAGTTGTGCCTTTAGGGTTCGCAAAAAACATCAAGTTTTGATGCGTTAATATTTAGAAATTGATAATCTATTATTAATTTTTATTTAATTATTTATTATTAAATAAATTGATATACGGTTATGACCTTAGATTTTGGCATTTGTTAATTTATTTTATTTAAATACGGTCTGCGTGTCGTGGTTTATTGTAATTAAATACGACCTGCGTGTTGTGTCATTTAGTTATTATTTTATTTATTTAAATATTACAAATTGTTCAAGTTCAAGAATTGAAGATAAGACAATGCCAAATGATGACGTCGGTGAAGAGGTTTGAGAAGTTTGCTCGTGGGTCAAAGAATTATAATAAAGTAGTTTATTTAATTCTTGCATTTTAGATGGTCATAATTTTATTACCAACTTTTATTTTATGTATGTGATGCATGAAATATATGTTTATATGTGTATGTATAAGATACACAATCATGTGAGTGTATGAGATACACAAACCAGTGCGATCAAATTTAATTAAAATTATTACAATTAAATATTAAGTTAATTGCTTTCCAAAATTTAGCACTCATCAAGACTAGTATTGAATAATGTAGGTTTTGCCTAATGCGAGGTGTATGTTTTATATTAGTAAGGTGTGATGGGATAAATGTAATATCTAATTGCTAAAATTTTGGGTTTGACTTAACTAAACTAATTATAATAGGATTATATATGTTTAGAAGAAAAAATTGAGAATAATCCATAAGATGGATTAGAATAAGGAGTTATTCACTCAACGGATAAAACTCGAGAATTGTATTAAATACAATTGAAAAGAGTTTCTACCTAAATAACAGAGTTTTGTGTAATCTTCCTACACAGACTTAAAACAAAGTGAAATATGGATCTCGACCCGCTAGAAAATCTTCCAACGGGGTTTTCCTAATCAAATGTTGAGGGTCTTTTGGTTTGAATAAAAATATTGGGAGCATTTTAATAAAAGTCCTTATTAAAATGATTTTGATACAATCTTTTTACAATTTTTGTAGTTAGATTTTCTTTGGCATTTTATTTTATATTTTACTGTGAAATATCCTTATGAAGGACGTAAGGGTCAGAAAGGAGTTTCTGAGTTGGTACAGAAATTGGGAATTATTCTCAAGCACGAGAAAATATTATGTTTTCAAGAAACCAATTCCTAACAACCGAATAAAACTAGATTCGAAGAATGATGCTTATAAGAAGGATCAAGTCAAATGTCTAGATATAACATATCTCATAGTTATAGTCATCGCGGAAAATGATATGATCATTAACCTCGAGGATTTTCTTTTAAATAAGAAATACGAGATATGAGAAATGTAAAACTTTCCAAAATCTTTTCTATACAAGTTAGGAATCCAAACAGATTCAAAGTAGTTTTGAGATTTAAAATATGGATTTCCTTATAGACCAAATAGTTGGTCACAAGTTCTATTCGAGATTTTCTCAGATAGATAGAATAGATTTATTATGAATAAATTTTAATTATATCTACCTCATTTTATTGAAAAGAAAAGAAAGTAGTTTGTGATGCTAAATAGATGAATTATAAAAGGAATGAGATTCATTTTATATTCCTTTGCATTTTGGCAAAAAAACACGGTTTTAATGGCTAACAATGATTTCATGTGTTCAAAGAAGAAAATTGTTAATGGTTATCAAAAGAGTCAAAGTAGAAGAAATGAGTAAGACTTTTTCTTCATACTATTTGTTATAGAAAATCAAATTGTCTACTTCTACATATTGAGTATGTGATACTAGATGTCAATCTCACATTTATAAGAATGTGATGAGTATTTTAAGAAGTAGACCATTGATTATAATTTGAGTCAACTTATGTCTAGAATGGAACAATGTGTTTCATTGACTATAAGAACTTATGATTAGACTTAAATTTGAGTTTGGAATGAAACCAAATAATTGTTATTAAGTTTCATTTAGTAATAAACACTAATTCTAAGTCTTGTATTAACAAGATGAGGAGTACATGTTTTGATGATGGACAAGTGTTGTTATGATTATCTAAAACATTGGTTTCAATACCAAATCAAGTAGTGTATTTGAGTTATACGACCTTGTTAAGCTCATCTATAACAAATGTAGGATGGATCAAATAATATTTGAAATTTATGCATATTAATAATAATAATAATAATAATAATAATGTTTAGTACAATAAGTGAGAGATGCATTTTCTAAGGATATGAGAATAGATTGTTGGATTCATTTGGTTTTATATCATTTGATAGATGCAAGTCTTAATTTTGGAAGATATATCTAATGTCTCAAATCATCGACTAAAGTGAAAGGACATATGATATATCTTGATTATATACATGTGTGATGTATATGAACTTATAAACATATTGTTGGATGGATTTTGTTTCTATTACTTCATTCATATTACTGAAAAACTCAGTAATTATGGATTTGTGTATGTGACACGAGTTAGAATTCTTTTGAGAAGAGTTCAAGAATGAAGTAGAAGGAAACAACTCGAAAAGGTATTAAGATCATACAAATTGTTTGCTATGGTAAATACCTATATAAAGAATATAATGACCATTTAAATCATATCATGTTTGATGTTGAATGATTTAAGATAGTTCAATTATATCTTTGTGACTCTTTCATAAATTGTCTTACATACAACTATTCATATGCATAACCAACTCCATTTAAAGTAGTCGTAGAGACACCATATTTGATATGGAGGTAAGAGTACCCAGTTTGTCTTTATGATCATTTAGGTTGTAAGGGACACCATATTATGATCATATGCAATAATCTTTATGATCATTTAGATGAATATGTATTTAAGGATGTATCCCAATAGTTAGAATGTGTGGGTTGTGCCTAACTCAACCCTACAAAACTGATTCTCAACATTCCCCTCAAGCCGGATCATATATATTGTATGATCTGAGTTTGTTACAGATATAATTCACTCGAGAACCCTTAAAATATTTGGTAAACATATCGGCCAATTGATCTTCAGATTTGACGAATTTGTGGTTATTTCTCATGACAATACTTTTTCTCTTACATAGTGACAATCTATTTCTATGTGCTTGGTCCATTCATGGAATACCGGATTGGATGCAATGCGAAGTGCCGCTTGATTGTCACATATGAGTCTTGTGTCCTGTAGGTCTCCCAACCTAAGTTATGAGAGTAAATTATTAAGCCACACAAGTTCCTTTGATGTTGCTGCCATATCACGATATTCAGCTTCAGTACTAGATAATGCAATTGTGTTTTGTTTCTTGCTTCTCCATGAGATCATATTTCCTCCAATAAGAACACAATATCCGGAAGTGGATTTTCTATCTGACGGTGATCCTGTCCAATCTGCATCTGAATAACACGTGATTTTAGCATCACCGTTATCTTCATATAATAAGCATCTTCCCGGTGCATTCTTTATATATCTGAGAATCTGAATAACTGCATTCCAATGAGTATTACAAGGAGTATTCAGAAATTGACTCACAATGCTCACTTCAAAAGTAATATATGGTCTAATGAAGGTAAGATAATTGAGTCTACCTACTTGACATTGATATCTTCTCGGGTCTTTCAACAGCTCCCCCTGACCCGGAAGAAGCTTGACGTTGGGATCCATAGGAGTATCAATTGGACGACAATCAAGCATACTAGTTTCATTGAGGATGTCTAATGCATACTTACGTTGGTTAATTGCAATGCCTGATGAGGACTGAGCAACTTCAATACCCAAGAACTATATGAGAGGACCCAAGTCTTTTGTCTGAAAGTTGTTGAAAATATGAGTTTTAAATCTTTGGATACCCTCTATATCATCTCCAGTGATAACAATGTCATCAACATAGACCACGAGAAAGATGCACTAACCGGTGGGGGAATGAAGGAAGAAAATTGAGTGATCTGATTCACATCTAGTCATCCCAATCTATATTAAGGCAGAGCTGAAGCTACCAAACCAAGCATGTGGAGATTGTTTCAGCCCATAAAGAGACCGACGAAGCCGACAAACAAGTCTAGAATTCCTAGGAACGGTAAAACCTAGAGGTTGGTCCATATATACATCCTCCTCTAATTCTCCATGTAAAAAGGAATTTTTAATGTCTAATTGATGAAGCGACCAATGATTAATAACAACCATTTCAAGGAAGAGACGAACTGAATTAATCTTGGCCACAAGAGAAAAAGTGTCAACATAATCAAGGCCAAATATCTGTGTAATGGGGTAGAGGTCATGTTGTGGATGCAAGATAAAGTATGGAATATGATCGTGAAGGACCGATGAAGGCATTTGGTTGATAAGATGACAGGCTGTGAGGAGAGCATCACCCCAAAAACGAGAAGGTACATTGTGGTGAAGTAAAAGAGTTCGTGCGGTTTCAACTAAATGAAGATTCTTCCGTTCAGCAACACCGTTCTGTTATGGTGTATGAGCACATGATGATTGGTGAATAATTCCCTGTAATGTTAAAAAAGATTGAAACTGTGATGCCATATATTCACGAGCATTATTAGTGACGAAATAGTAACCCTAGTTCATTTCACCAGATTAAAACACAACCCTTAGATTGAACCTGATCCAATGTCCCTCATGCAGCCAACGCATTAATGAAACATATGCAACTCACGTGCCTTGTTTTATAAATTTGAGTGATCTTGTGCATGTTTTCCACCCTATTTCCATGTGTCCTCACTTGTTATCCACTTGATTCCATTTTTTGATCATTTATCACATGTTAGATTCATCCAGTGGTCTTGGTTGAAGTCAACATTAATTGAGTGTCCATAATAAGTTGTATGTTCAATCAGCCTATGGATTGGGCTTCCCATTGCTTTTGACACCCCATGCGTAATAAGCCCATTGACTCTCAACTAAAAAACATTTCTATACACACCACCTCTCAATTTCTTCCTATTTTTATTTCTTTTTATTTCATTTCAATTTCCAATTTCTAAAAATATCAAATCACCTCCAAAATTTCCAAATAAATTCAGGGACCATTTTCACCATTTTAAAAAATTTTCCATAATTTTTAATTTTATTTTTCTTTAATGTTTTATCCAGAATTAATATTTCCTTTTATTTCCTTTTGGATTTTCACATTTGTGACCCCTAGTCATTCTCCATTTAATTTCTCCTAAACTAAAAATATTCTTGACTTCATTCTTTTTTCCCTACCCAAAGGACACATTAAGGATCCCAAAAATATTTTCCTATATTTTTTAGGTCACATTTGGTTTATTTTTGATTCATTTCTTTGAGCTTCATCCTTTAAAACCCTAATTCATTGTGTACCTTCATTTGAGTGAGTTACATGGTGAATTTTTGTGAGATCTTTTAGAGGTTTGTTTTCCCCTGGTTTGTGACTTTGAATACCAATTTTCATATTTTTTCCAAGTCCTTAGGTATTTGTTTGATACCTTGATTCACAAGTCATATTTTGGTCGTTCTTTCCTCATCTTTCTAACATCATTTTGATAAGGCATTTATACCATCCATTAGAGGTCCTCCACTTGAGTTCTTAGAGTCTCTTACATGTTTATAAGTACTTTGTGTCCAATTATAGGTTTCTCTTTTTGAATTTTTGGGTTGCTTGGTCCTTAAGTTCCACTTATGTTCTTATATACCTCATTTGGCCTAATTCACCTTCTTCCCTCACTTTAACAATTCTAAATCCACTTTGTGAGTCTTATCTCCATTTCTTACACTTCTTAAACATCTCATAGGATGTTCATATCCATTGTTATATCATTTCATCAAGTCATAATACCATTCACTTCTTTTGTTGACTTTTTGTACATAAGAACTTCTAATTCAAACTTCTTTGTCCCATAACCCTAAAACACTTCATGCTTGTTATTTTGTGGTTTATTTTTTATTCCAATATTCATTTTATCTTACCATCTAGCCTCTGGTTTTTGTATGAAAGATTCACATTTGTTTGTTCATGTTTGACTTTTATTATAAGTTATTTGCCTTCTTTTGAAACCACATGTTCATTTCTTCTCATCCCTTCTCCTTTCAACCTCTTATACTTGAATCTCTTTGTCCAAACTTTTTTTCCATCTTTTGAGACACTTTAATTGATGTTAGATTCTGACTTTAACATTCAACCTTGGTCTAATTCAAGTTTACTTTGTGTTTTCATTCAAACTTCTCCATCTAACTTCACCTTGAGTTCCTTTAGGGTTTAGTACCTCATTAGGGCATGAAGTGTAGGTGTTTGATATTAGGATCTTAGCACACTTTAATGTGGTTTAGCTACTGACTTTAGAAGTCTTTTATCATTTAAGACCCTTTACATTTAGGATTTAGCTTTAGGAAGCCCTTAGTACTTTCCCTTAGCTACTTTGATTCCTACTTGTGCTTTTGCCATGCTTTATGCTTTCAATATACATTGTAAAGCTAACCTTTGTTTTGTAGGGAGGTTGAGGTAAGCTTGTTTATGAAATTTATTTCCTCATCTTTTTTATGCTTTCAAATTGTGTTTGCTTTAGCCCTTTAGGCTTTGTTTGTACAACTTCATGCTTCCTTTCTTTAGAAACAACTTAACTTTATTAGAGAAGTAAGTTGCTTTCTAGTTTCCTCTTCCTTTCTTTTTATTATTTAGGATTAGAAAACCTAATTAACCATAGGATCTCCTTAGAATACAATAATTTAGGGCGAGTCTTAGTTCCCTTCCTTTTTCCTTTCTCGACTTGAGTCCCTCTTTTTCAGCTCAAAGAAAAATCAAAACACCTAATAAAGGTCGAGCTTTCTCGTGCTCCAGGAGACATTGTCATGGGGTACTTGCACACGTTCCATTTCAGGGCAAGGTGTAAGGAATCTATCACGATGAATAAGTCTTAGCATGGAGACTACTTCATAAATAACAAAAGCAAAACACTTCTTCTAAAAGATAGTAAACATACAACACACGTCTTTTCCTGCGGGAATTCTTTTCTCATCTCATTCACTCATAACGAAAGAAATCGTTTCGACATGTCTCTTTGTAAGACGGTAACATAATCGTACGACGAGCCTGCAACTCTGAGCATATGCATAAGCAGTTCAATTCATAAAAAACACAAACAAAGTTTTCGCCTTAGTTAGGAGAACTATGTCGACTCTGATTCTCATTTCCTATGAGATACGTAGGCAGTGGGGTAGGGCCCGTTCGAGCACATTCTTTATTTTTCATACATTTTCCATGTACCTTTTTTATCTCTTTTTCCAGTTCCTTTTCTCATTCTAGTTCCAATAGCAGTTTTTATTCAACAACATCTTATTTCTCACACTTTGAAGCAGACTAACAAGCGTGGATCCCGTCGGGTACGACAGACGGTCTGGGGTGCTAATACCTTCCCAGGTCGTAACCGACTCCGAACCCAGTTCTTTGGTTCGCAGGGCCTTGTTCTTTCCTTATTTCTTCGGTTTGTGCATGATTACCTTTCCCATTCATTCGGGATAAAAATGTCTGGTTGGAGACTCTACCTTTTCCGCGCCACTTTCGCGTTTGTACTAGGATGAAAATCCCGGGAGCGACACATGTTACATGTACAATTTCAAAACTAAACACATCAGTGCACTCAGGATCATTAAGATAATCACACACACAGAGAAAAAACAAGATCTAAGAGCAAGAATTTGTCACTAAACTGAAACTTGCAGAGCTCAAAATACTTCAAGAAAAGCGTCTATAAGCTACATGTCACGCCTTAGAAGTCTCTAATTGAAATAAATGCAATTAGAGCTTAGATATTGCTTGGATCTTGAGATTTGAACTTGAATCCTCTTGAACTACACTTGATGAAATCCTTGCTTTCAGCCTAAACCAATGGTGGATTTGTGATCTATGAAGCTTCTGGATCAAGAATATGTGAAGAAATTTCAATGAAACCTTATGGTGAGAGAGTTTCGAAGATAGGAATATTGAGAGAAAAAAATTCAAAATCTGGAAAATATGAGAGCTTCTCTCCTTAACTAGAGTCAAATAGAGCTTATATATGGTGGATTTTGGGCCTGACCATGATTAATTGCCCAATGGAAGTGTGGTTAGTGTGTTATGAATGATTTTGCAAAAATGCAATTTCAAGTGTGCATGAGATCTTTCACGTGCATGATAGTTGCTATGGTCATAGATCACTCTTATTTCATGCACTTATCAGAATGTGATTGGTGTTGGGCCTTGTGGTTGCATGATTTGAATGTTTTGAATGGTTTTGCAAATTTATATTTTGTGAAATGCATGAAAATTAAGCCATGAAAACTCGTGATTCAAAGGCAAAAAATGCATCAAATAAAGTGTACTTGAGTTTGGAAACCTAATTGTGGCAATTAGAATCATGTACAAGCAATTTGTAAGCCTTTTGCACATAGTGGAAAAAATGAAGTGTATGAAAACCCTAAAAAGCAACCTTTGTTCTTTTGGTCATAACTTGAGAACCACAAATGCTATGGAGATGATATAGTACTTTATGAAAAGTGGAGACAATGATCTTCAACTTTAATGTTTGGAAAACTTTCATTTGAAACATCTTTGATGATGAAAGATTAGGTTGAAGATAGTTTGAAAAATTGCCAAAAATGGAAATTTCTCATTATAAGTCATTTTCCAAAAATAGTTACTTTTGCCATACTTCTTAATTCTTGATGAATGGCATGAATCTTGACATTTTAAGACCATATGAAGGTATGATACCTTGAAAATCATGAAGAAGACCTCAAAAAGTCACAATTTTTTCCTCTAGCACAATTGAATTTTGCTTGCACTACAAGTAATTGCCTGCCTAAAAACTTCCCTCAATGAACCAATGCCTCAAATTTCATCCATGAGCACTTGAGAACATATAGAATATCATGGTAACAAGTTAGAACCAAAAACCTTCAAGAAAACCCTTTTAACCAAAACCCTAGTTTGGGCCATCTATATATGAGGTGAAACCCTGAGCCATCTTCTTAAGGAATTCCAATTTTTCATGGACTTGGGACCTCATTTGAGATTGTGTGGGATTTAAGGAGACCTTTGGGACTTATTAAGGAACATTTAACCCTTTTCCATAACCTTTGGATGATCACAAACTTACCAGACATAGATCACATGCCTTATGCCCTAAGTTATGGATGTTTTCTTCAAATTCTTATGCTAAGAATGCAATGGTATGTATGCAAATGAAATGTTAAATGCTAAGAAAAAGAGAGGGAAAATTTTGGGGTGTTACATTCATCCTTTTTTTCTCTGTAAAAAACCGAGTCTGCGTCATCTTCATTCACCTTTACCATTCTTCACCTCTTCAATCTTCTTCCAACAACAATCATCATAAGAGCCGCTACAGACCTTCAATCTCCTTCAAATATCCATCACTTCCACCTGCATAATACATCACACTATCATTGTCATTAATCCAACTTCAGTAGGATTCATAATAACACCGACATATCAAGAACAAAAAGAATAGAAGGAGAAAGGGCAAAATCTTGCGAAAAAGAGGATCAACATACCTGAGAAACTCTGCAACAATTCGAGCATAACAACGTGAATACATAGCAAAAGGGAATCTACAATTGCATAAGGGTCCATAAAATCGATCTCTCACCACCATAACGACTTCTTCAACACACTCTTCATCAAATCCAATTGAAGAATCTACAACGTCATTCCTAACAAAAAATCACGTGGACAACAACAGTCCACAAGAACAATTCAGAAGGCGCGACAAATCACGAGGGAGTAGAATAGGAATCGTAGCACAAGAACAAAGAGAGAAAGGGTCAAGATACTCAACATTGGTCTCTGTTTCTTCGTGTTCTTCAATTTGACCAGGTAATTTGTACGATGTCACAACTTTGCCGCTTAGTTGTCATTTGCAATTATGATTTTGAGAGCATATGAAGCAAAACCGTTGAGAGGTTATAGTGAAGGCGTGATCGTGATGTAGATTAGAGAGAGAGGCGATGAAATTTTGTTTGAGTTATTCTAGAGAGTTATGATCCGACTATTTGAGGAATAATTAAGAGGATTTGAGGCCGGATTCGGAATTAGGGGTTAAAATCATCTAGGGTTAGTGTTTAGTGTTTCGTGTTTGAGAGTGTTGGATCACCGGAGAAGACGGCGCCGCCGCCGCCGACCACCGCCGACCACCGCTTTCTCCGGCGATTAGGTTTAAGGCGACATAAAAATAAAGGAGAGAGAGGCCATGAACGAGAGAGAAAAAAGGTTATATTGAATAATTGATTTCCTCATCCCCCTTTATCAATGTGAGATTGAGATAATTAGAGGATAATATTGTAGTTTTTGGTCCACACCGGCGGTGACAGTTTTCACCATCCAATAGGACCACCTGTTCAATCACATGTGCGTCGTCCCATGTAACTTACCATGCACCCTTTCACTCATCACTCTTCAGTTCATCATCATCATCAACTTCATGAATCAACGACCAATATCATTTCTTCAAGTCAACAAAATTAACTAAGGTTTATACCATTTTCGAGATATTGCTCTACAAATCCTCGGAGAACCTTAAGTCATAAGGTACTACTTCTCATGATTTAAAGAATTTCATTAAACTGAGATACTACTTTGTTAATTCAAAGGATCTCAGACATTTTGTGCAATTTGCATCCAACCATCTCATTTTTTATACCTCTTGCTTCATTATTGCATTACATTTCGTATCTTGTCGGACAAATTTTGGGGTCTTCTTATATCTAATTGACTTTTACCTTCTTCAGGTTCAAGGCAATTAGATAGGGACATCCGTCATACCCCAAATTTGTCTTACCTTTTTAAAATTCTCATTTACTTGATTTTATTTTCACTTTGCATCATTTATTAGGGGTGTTCAAACCCAAACCAATCCAAATAAAAACCGAAAACCGATAAAAAAAAACCAAAAATCGGAAAAAACCAATTTGTTTTGCATGTATTTGGATGTCATTTTGTAAGAACCGATCGGTTCGGATCGAATTTCAGATTGATTTTTCAAAACCGATCCAAACCAAACTGCATTTATATATATATTTTATTTATTTATATTTTATTAGTATATATGTTGTGTTAATTTAATATTAGATGATAATTATCTTTTAAAATACTATTTATTAGTTTGATTTAATCTATTTATTTTTATTTTTTTCATCTTGTAATATTAATTTTGATATAGTATAATATATATTATATCAAACTTATTATTTATTAGTATTTTTAGAATATTAATAAAAGTTATAATTTATAATTTGGATATCCAAAAAAATCGATCCAAATTAAACCGCATGATATTGGATCGGATCGGATTTTCTTAATCAATCATCCAAAATCGAACCAAACCGCAAATGAATTTATCTTTGGATTGGATGATATTTTGTTTCAAAACTGATCCAAACGAAACCGCGAACATCCCTATCATTTATATGACATAACATGTTTTTCATCATAAATAATATTTAAAATGTCATCCAAAATGAAAACTCAGATATACAGATAGACCAGTCAAAGTAGTTTTTAACTGCACGCAAAATCAGTAGACGAAAAGTTCCAAAATCGAGCTTGCAGACGTCAATATTTTATATTTCGCATAAATTAACCTGACGTGCTCATTTTAATTTTTCAGCAACTTTTTCAGACGCAGTTTTTAGCTGAGCCTTTTAACCGATCTATTTATTTCAAAATCTGATCGAATGTTGTATTTTTTTCGAATTGTATATTTCGCGCTGATAATTTCAGTACATTTCGTTTAATTTTTTGGACACTTTGATACTCAATCTTTTTATCCATTTTTTAAACTAGTTTATTCTATTTTTAATTAAAATATTAATTTAGTTTTATTAGATTAATTAAATAATTAATTTATCTTTAATTTGATTTTATTCTTTTAAAATTTGTTCTTATCTTTGTTAGTAAACTTGGACACCAAATCTGTATATACTTCTTACCATGTCACAGCTCATATAAAGGAAAAAGAAAAAACGGTTATACTACTTACATCCTTACCCGCTCAATTTTATGACACCCACTCACACACTACTCATTAATATCGCTTTCTCTCTCTCTGCATAAAAAATGAAGATTCCTTTCTTTTCCAAAAAATCCCCACTCACATAATAACAGATAAGTATGGATAATACTGATTTTTCCTCTCAATACAGGACACTCAGAGAATCTCTCCACCCACACAATATTCCTCCACTTATTTTCATTCCGCAACAAAGAGACACGCACCACCCTTACCTTCATAACACCATTGCAACAATGAAACTGAAGAGTGACAACAACAATATTATAATGGCTACATCAACCACAAAAAGCTCTCATTTTTATTTATTTTTTACACTATGAAAAGTAACAAACACACATGATAGCACTATCCTGCAGCTTTCATTCTATATCAACTTTCAAAACACAAACCATTCTCCTTCATATTTCTTTCACTTCACACATATCTTAATCTAAATAAAACTTCCGTCCTTCATCACTAAAACAACGCCCACGAAACACTCTTCACACTCAAATCGCCGGCTACAAAACCGCTTCAAACATACGACCACCACCACATAACACTTCCATGACACTTAGTTACAGTAGAAAAATCCAGAACTACCGCGTGAAGCACCCCCGACGAAGATCCAGTTTCCGATGCCGACGTTCTGTTGATTCAAGCTCCGCCTCGTTAATAACTCAACTGCAGCCGTAAGTTCCTCTCAACGGCAACACACAAAGCTCCGACTCAGTGACAACTCGATCTTGTTACTTTTACGCTCACACTGGTAACGTCTGCAGCAACTCTTCAACGACAACCACGTTCGTGACAACAGCGAGTAACGCAACTTTGCCCCTTTACAGTGTTCACTCGACTTTTGGTTAGTTGTTCATTTCTTTCGTTACTCAATACTTCTCTGTTTTGTGTGTAGCGTATTTATGTTCATTGATGGTATCAGTTTGCTTATAGCTAATTTCCTTAGTGTTTACGACTGCGATTGATGTTTTTTCTGTCTTAGCTGAGATGCAAGTTGTTTTAAGTTTCCCATAAATTTCACATCTTTGTTTAAATTTGAACTCAGAATGATTGCTTTGTGCGTGTCTGTAAATGTTGCTTGATCGTGTTTTCATTCGGTTTCCAATTTCGCACTTTGTTAAGCTGTAATTGTTGATTTGTTTGGAAACACACTCAGCTAATGCCCTTTTTCTTGGCCTTTGGTTTTCACGTTTTTTGGGTAATAACTAATAAGAACAAGGTCATAACTTGTTATAATTTGCATCCTTTTGTAAGTATTGTGTTATGCTATTATGTGGAAGCTGAGATTCGAGATCTTCTTCATTTCCAACTTTGTAACCCGTGTTAGCAGTACCATGTATCCTTGGAAGCAGTAGTTTTCTTGTTTTGAATAGGTTGCTTTAGTTTCATGGTGCATACTGTTACAATATTTCATGAGAGAAGATAAGAAAAATAGTTTGTTTGGCTATTCATAATGTATTTGTTTTCTTAGATTTGGTTTCCTTTCAATTTTTACATATGCATTACCATGTAAAAAAAGAGAGAGTTGTATGTTCTCATGTAAAGGTTGGAATGTTACATTACTGCATGTTTAGGAACTAAATAGACCTTATCTTCATTTTTTTCATTTTATGAATATGTGATTGGCACCATGGTGTAACAGCATTAAGTAGTAAATAACATGGTTAGTATGCGTTCATATCATGCTTGGTGGGCAAGTGCATTTACGTTTCCTAGCATCATGTAACTTAATTCCAAGTTTTTCTTAAACAAAATTGTGAATTGGATTAGAGTAGTGGGCCCATGTATCATGTTTCTATTTACTCCTCTTATTTTCTATTTGCACTCTTATCATATTACTTCTTTCTTATATCATTTTATGGCATTTTGATTAGTTATTAATTAATTGATTTTTTTAATCGATTAGTTAATTAAAATTTAATTATTGAATTGCTTTTATTTGTTTGTTAAATCGTTTATTTGTTGCATCGATTCTTTGTATTGCGATTTCGAATTTAAAATTCAATTTAATTTTCGAGAATCACTACGCCAAAAATGACTTTTAACAGCGCATCTTAGACGGCGCTTTTAAAAGAAAGCGCTGTCTAAGGTTAAAATTAAAATCAAAACACGGAAACTGTTCAAAAATAATCAAAAAGCGTTGTCTAAAGTCCCACTTTAGACAGTGCTTTTGAAAAAGCGCTTTCTAAGGTAGGCCTTAGACAGCGCTTTTAGAAAGCGCTTTCTAAGGTATGCCTTAGACAGCGCTTTTTCAAAAGCGCTGTCTAAAGTCTTTTAATTTAAAAAAAAATTAAAACCAAAAGCGCTGTCTAAGGGGGGCTTAGACAGCGCTTTTAAAAAGCGTTGTCTAAGGCCTACCTTAGAAAGCGCTTTTATCAAAAGCGCTGTCTAATGTCTTATTATATTAAAATTATACAGTTACTATTTTCATTTCTTCCTTTCCTCTCAGTATCAGACGCGACCGTGAAATCGCCATAGTTGCCCTACCACTGATTTTGCCACCGTCGTCCATAAAACCCCACCGCTGTCCAGCTCGCCGTCGTCCTTCCGTCGTCCTCCGACAACCTCCGTCTTCAACCGTCGGTTTCGTTCAAAAAGGTATGTGTTCTCCATTGATTGCCCTACTGTTTGTTCATGGTGTTCTTGTTCTTGCTTGTTTTTTGTTGAAAAGTTCCAGAATAATGTATATAAACTGTGTTAGTTACAATGTAGATACAATATGAACATAATGAGGATTGATGGATATTGTTCTTGTTCTTGTTCATTTGATGGATATTGTTCTTTTTCTTATATATACAATGAGTTTAGCTAAATATTAACACTGAGTTAGGATTAAAATATACATTGTGTTTATATATACACTGTGTTAAAATATACACTGAGTTAGGATTAAAATATACACTGAGATTATATATACACTGTGTTAGGATTAACACTGAGTTTAGCTAAATATTAACACTGAGGTACGATACGATTAAAATACGTATAAGTAGGAAAACCATTTAGGATACGGAATTTTTGTTTAAAATAGTATACAAAATTTTTGTTTAAAACATTTAGGATACTAATATTGTTGTTATTATACGAAACTCTATTTTCAACTTCAAAGTTGTAAATTTCTGTTAAATGTGATAAAATAAATTGAACTTTAAAATTGTTAGAATATTCAAAGATACTACCTTAGTTAGGTATTTTCGTCTGGATAGATTGTTTACCTTAATAAGAAGGAAAACCATGAATAAAACATGGATCTGTGCCGATCGAATGACCAAAGAGTACGAGAGTGGGGTTGCGGGACCTTTTATTCTAGCATCTCAAGCTAAACAAGTGTTCTATGTGAATGACCCGAAGAGTACAAAATGGTCTACAGTGCTTTTCTCTAACAAAGTGACTGATGATAGCGATGTCGATCAATGTGATATTGATGTTGAGAATGAGTCATGCATTAGACGGAATGAGTTGAATAGAAATGATGAAGTTGAGGATCTTATACCGGATGAGTCATATATAAGAAACGATCATAATGAGAGAATTTGGATCAATTCATCCGTACGCATTGCTAAGAAACAAGTGATTAATATTCCAACAAAGAAAAGAAAGAGATGTTAGTGACTGAGGTAAATTATGCATGGTTTCTTTATTTTTTTGTTTTCAATTGCTTTGATTATAAGTTATATCTGATAATGCATGATTTCGTTATATTTTTGTTTTCAATTGCTTTGATTATAAGTTATATTTGATAATGCATGGTTTCTTTATTTTTTTGTTTTCAATTGATTTGATTATAAGTTATATCTGATAATGCATGATTTCGTTATATTTTTGTTTTCAATTGTTTTGATTATAAGTTATATCTGATAATGCATGATTTCTTTATTTTTTTGTTTTCAATTGCTTTGATTATAAGTTATATCTGATAATGCATGATTTCGTTATATTTTTGTTTTCAATTGCTTTGATTATAAGTTATATCTGATAATGCATGATTTCTTTATTTTTTTTGTTTTTAATTGCTTTGATTATAAGTTATATTTGATATTTGATGGTTTCCTTGGTTTATTACAGGTTATACATGGCTGATAACCAACATGATGATCACGAGCATTCGACAGATGAGGAAGTTAGTAAAAAAGTATCCACGGAAGAAGAGATTCGAAGAGGCATAACAATAATGAGAAGGGTGGTCCAAGGAAGATCTCGAGGCATCATACTAGATGTGCATTGGAGCCACCAGGGACAGCTTGTAGAACCTAATAGGCATACCTTAACTAGTTTTATCGGTGCACTAGTAAGGAATGAAATTCCCATTACCTGTGATGATTGGAGAAACAAAGAGCTGAATGACTCCAAAGAAAAAATTTGGAGTGAGATAAAGGTACAATCATTTGACCCTTAATTATACGGTATCAATTATGTTTTTTCAATTACCGGTACTAACTATCAATCTGTATGTTTTTCTTAGCGATGTTTTAACATCGAAGAAGAAAGAAGAGGTTTCTGTATGAAATTGGCCGGAAAGCTTTTAAGAGGGTTTCGAACATTTTTATCATCCAAGTTCCTTAGGGACGCGGATGGTAATTATGTGGATGCGGATCTTCCTAAAAAATATGAAAGTTTGATATCAGCTGAAGAATGGGAAGCTTTCAAATCCAAACGACAAGACCCGGTTTTTAAAAGAATAAGTGCCACAAATCGGGAAAGAGCATTAAGTCCCGCATATCCGTGCCGAAAAGGACGTGTCGGATATGGACGCTTAGAATAATCCATGGTAAGTATTTATAAATTGCGATAAAAAATTTGTTCATCATATATTAGTTTTATCTGATCAAATTGTATGACTTAATGTGTAGCTGCAGAAGGAGAAAAGTTCAGAAACATCTCGTCCTGCACATGTTTTGTGGAAGGAAGCCTGTGTGGGCAAATCTGGAGTTCCTCAAGAAGACGTTTTACACGTATACCAGAAATGTGTAAGTATAACATTTTTTCATTAATTGAATAACATTTTTATACACAAATATTTGACAAGTATACGGTATTCATCTGATTTTTCAGGAGGCGCTATCTCAGTCTTTATCTCCCGATGATACTAGGAGCATACTTAGTCGGGCATTAGATGTCCCTGAGTATTCTGGTCGGGTGAGGGGTAAGGGATTTGGAGTCACTCCGACCTCCCTGAGTGTTAAAAAAGGAAAGGCTTCTAGTAATCGGGAGCTTCATGCAAAATTGGAAGCCATGCAAGCTGAGCTTGATGCATTCAGGAGAGAAAGAGAGGCTAGCGCCTCAGCATGTTTCAAAGATGGTTCGGACAAAGACAATATTAACTGTACCTTTCAGCCGAACATTCCAGAGGTAATTACATATAATTGTCTTAAATTGAACTATTTGCTTAAATTATGTATTTGACATATATACACATTAATAATTTCTTGTTATTATTGGTTTTAGGGCATTTCCCATTGTCAGCTATATTTGTTGTCACCATACTATTGGATGGTTGGCAAGGGAAAAGTGCATAACGTTAGTGGAGTATTACTCCACACTAGAGAGCTCCCTGCTGGATGTTTGAAAGTATCGGTTGATATTGCAGTTGAGCCGAATGCATCATTATCATATCCTAACGATGATTCGGATGCAACAACGGTGGACGAAGTAGTAGGTTCGTTTGTTGCATGGCCGACAAACCTCATATGCATAGGATATGAGGTATGCCTAAAACCTATGTTAACTTTAATGTGTATATTCAATGTTTTTACGCGCATTTTACGTACATATTTTCCTTGGTTATGTTAAATAGACTCCCACAAAATCCAAATCAAAAGATAATGCTATTCCGCGGCATACCGAGTCCGTGGTTTCAAGAAAACAGGTACAATACAATTATATGGCATATATTCATGGAAATTGTTACATTCTTAATTTGATCTAACTATTTATATGATATGTAGCTTCAAGAAAAGGAGGTTAGCAACGCCTCCGCACAACAAAAAAAGGAGGTTAGCAACGCCTCCGCACAGGTAAAAAGTGCTGGTGCTAAGAAGACCGTAGCTAGGAAAAAACCTACCACCAAGTATAGGTCGTGCCTCTAGACATTTCTAGAGATGACCAATATACCGACCGGAGGTGTTCGGTTTGTGCATATGGAGGTAGGTATTTTCGGCTTTGATCACGACCAAATGATTGGTAATGAAGACTTCATGCAAGTTTTTGGTCGTGAAGAAATCGGCGTCACTGTTGTCAATACATATATCAGGTAAATCCGGTCTACTTTGTTATATTAATTGAACAACTTATTTACTTTATGTTTCAAAAGAGGTGTCTAATGTTAATGATGTTTTTATATAAGGTTTTTGTATGACAAATTGATGCGCCCCAATGGTTTGGACGTGTCATTTGGATTCTTAGCACCCACGACCGTCAACTTAAGTTCAATCTTAAGTAGACCGGATACCGTGACGGAGTACGTTCTTAGGATCCTCATGGCCAACAAAGATGCGGAGAAGTTGTTCTTTATACCGTTTAATACCGGGTTAGAATTTCATTCTAAATTCATCTATTATAATTTTTTTCCAAGTTGACATCTAACATTTGCTTAATCATTACATTGGACATTGGTTGTTGCTCGCAATCAATCCTATCAGAGAAATCGTTTATTATCTTGACTCGTTAGGAAATGATTGGACAACATACCCGGATATGAAGGTCATAATTGACACGTAATTGAGAATGTTCAAAATTTTCTTGTGTGTATTTCTTAGTTTATGTGAATTGTTCTAATTACTTCATTTTTATTTTATTAGCATCCTACAAGCTTTTCGAGCCCAACGAGATATCCAAACATCAAAGAGGGGCGCCAACTCCATTACATGGATTCGAGTGGCGGTATATTTTTAATTATCACATTTTTTATTATATTAGTGATGACACTTGATAAAACTTAGGATTTATCCATATTTTTTTTTCATATGTAGTGTCCTCAGCAACGTAATCAAATAGATTGCGGGTATTTCATGTTGAAGTTTATGCAAGATACTCTTGTTTTGGGCCGATTAGAGATTCCCACCGATGTATGTATTTCTAACTTATGAGTTATTTTTATATTTACACATATCTCATATAATTAAATAGTTGAAATTAAATCAAACTATGTTATATTATTATGTAGTACTTTGATGAATTCAAGTGTCGATATTATACAAAAGATCAAGTGGACGAAATCAAAGAGGAATGGTGTCAATTCATTATAGAGCTCAATGTTTTATGAGGTATAATATTGTAGTCTTACTTTAATTGTTGAGAATTTAGATATGTGTAACGTTGTAATTTCTATAATATTGTTTATTAATTGAATTACAATCTTTGTGTTGTTTCAGGACCTATGTATATATTTGGAGCAATGCTTAATTTGGATGGATTAGATAATATGTGTAATTATATTGTACATTTGTAGTATATGTAATGACTTGTAAATTTGTACATAAATTTGTATATATTTTGATACATTTAAGGCAAAATTGGTTTGAATTGGTATATATATATATATATATATATATATATATATATATATATATATATATATATATATATATATATATATATATATATATTTGTTAGCCAAAAATTGGTAGAAAAAAGGCCAAAATAGTTTGAAATGGCATATATAAAATGTGATATTTGTCTGCCAAAATTTGGTTGAAAACAGGTAGAAATTCTGGTTTATAAACCTGGAAAAAATGTGGTTTAAAACAAAAGCTGCAAAAATTTTCGTATACCTTAGACAACGCTTTACACAAAAGCGTTGTCTAAGGGGGGGGATTAGAAAGCGCTTTTGGCAAAAGCGCTGTCTTAGGGGGGGGGGGGGGCTTAGACAGCGCTTTTGAAAAGCGCCGTCTAAGGTATACCTAAAAAAATTCAAATAGGAGGGAATTAGACAACACTTTCACCAAAAGCGATGTCTAAGGTATAGGGGCTTAGAAAGCGCTTTTATCAAAAGCGCTGTCTAAGGTATTCCTAAAAGCGCTGTCTAAGGGTACCTTAGACAGCTCTTAGACAGCGCTTTTAAGATTTAAAAAAGCACTGTTTAAACCTTTAGCAGCGGAGGTTTAGACAGCGCTTTAAAGCACTGTCTAAGGCTAAAAAAAGCGCTGTCTAAGGTCTTGTTTGGCATAGTGAACCGTATGTATGTATAAATTGTCGCTCGACTTCTCATAGAGTGATTCTAATATTGAATCCGCTCTAAGATAGTTAAAGAGCCAAATTTTGACGCTTTCGATTTAATCTCAGGTCCAACGCCTTCGAATAGTTTAGGACATTTCACACACGTTTCCTCTTGGGCCCATAAAATGAACCATTTTATTTCATCGCAATCCCGTGTAATTTATTTTGTATCCCTCTCCACATTCTGATGTATGTCCTTTATGTTTCCGCATTGTGATTTCATTCGATTACAGTTTCGTTCCCTAGGAGCACCCTAAGGGACAAGGTTCAATCTCATATCTTTTAAAAACTCTTGATCCAACGTCAAGTGGAATCCTTGTACACTTGATCCACATATCAAGTTCCAACACTTTCAAAGTCGAACGCATCGTGCCTTGTAACCAATTCTGAAAGTCGAGTGTATTGTGTCTCGCCATCTACCTTAACATAGTCTATTAGGTTCTTCATACCATTTACCTCGAATCTTAAAACCTTACTTATGCAATTAAAACCTCGTTCCAACGTCGAGTTCTTTCGTAAACAACAATCAACCATTATTTCATAAAAGGTGAAAAAGAAGGCATTGAGTCTTCGATGTGTTTCCTCAATTGTTCGGGTGTAGGTTCCCTTACTTGTGTGTGAATAATTGACGCCTCTAAAACACATCAACGAACCTAAACATCAAACATTTTCTCAATTCAAAACATATAATAATTATTGAAACACTTCTTTAAGTGCGAAAAAGAAGGGCATCGAGTCTTCGATGTGTTTCCTTAATTGTTTGGGTGTGAGTTCCCTTACTCGTATGTGAACAATTAACACCACTAAAAAACACCAACCAACCGTAGTACCAAGAACTACGAAGCTCTGACTTTCCTATTGCACGAGGGAATACATAGACACATGAATCTTAATTCTTTCGAGCACCCTAGTGTAAACACCTCAAATTTGCCCTCACCCATTCACACCATGGCTTGTGATCTCCTCATATGCATAATCTCAATCATGGCATCTCATATCACATTTTTGTTTCACTGCATTGGTTCTAAGTCATCTGCATCTAGGGTTTGTGATCTGAGCAATCCAAGAGCTTCTTGAGCCACTCCAAAGGTCATCAATCACTTCAAAGGGGTCCATGTATGTTAAAGCATCATATTATATCTCCTCAAAGTCAAGAATGTCAAAAAATCACAAGAACTGAGAATGGCATGGAAGCAGAGCCAGGCTTGACTACACAAATGACCTAAAATTAGGGTTTTGGTTTCAGAGGCCATAACTCCAAATTCTTTGGTCATTCTTGTTTCTATTAGTCTCTATATGGTATAGGGAGTATGCATATCAATTTTCATGAAGAAATTCCATGGGGAAGTCATCTGATCAAGAGTTGACTTTTCAAGCAAGTCAGTGCAAAATCAGGGCATCTGAGGTCCCCAGTGACCCAACCAAAGGGTGTTCTTCATCATTTTGATTGTATATGATCTTTATTTTGTCATAGAAGAAGTTGGAAGTTCACAAAATTGAAGAATTTCAAGTCTTTTGCAAAGTTGACTTTTTGGGAAAGTTGACTTTTTAATGAAATTGCCATTTTGGGAAACTTTTTCAACCCTTGCTTTTTGATTCAAAAATGCTTCAAATGGAAAAACTTTGGTCTGAAAGTTGTAGAATGGATCATTCCCTTTTCAAAAAGTACAAGAACATGACCTAATTCATTTTGGATCAAAAGTTATGGCTTGTCAAAGTTGGCAAAAATCACAAAATTTGAAGTTTTCCACCAAAGAGGCAAAGTTGCAAATTCACTTGTCAAGGCAAATTGAGATATCAAATACACTTCTAATCTTCATACAAGCATGCACCAAGACCTAAAAGTCAGATTGCACCAAAAGATCTCTCATTTTTATGGCTTATGGAGCAAGATATCTCATAAGAAGCAAAAGTGAGGCAAGTTGCAAAAACTCACTCAAGTGTGAATCCACTTGCTTGCTGACTTCATGATCAATCCTAGGGTTCTCCCCACATCATGCTGCGCAGGACACACCTTTTGTCCTTGGCTAGCAAGTAGCCCATGCCTCTCTTACACAACTTTGACATTTTGGCAACTTGAGCCATACCTATCACAAAAGCACACATCACCTCATCTGACCTATCACAATTGTTTATACAAATCAAAAGCAAGCCAAAGCATACACAACACAAGCCTGAAACACTCTCCAACACAGCTTGCTCATTTTCCACCTCTTGTGCAAAACCATTCGAAACTCATCACACAGGCCTCAAACACAAAAACTAACTTCACAAATCAACTCAACACACTTCCCTGATCACAAACCACCCCTCACCATAGCCTGAAACTCAAAGAATCAAAAACATGATCACCACCTGCCATTGAACAGAACTTCTGCCATCTCTCAAACCATCCATTATAAACTTCAAACAAGCATTGAAAGCTTCTCAAGGGGTCCAGTGGAGTTGATTGCAAGCAAGAAACCAGCCAGAAAGTGCCAGAAGCCAAAGCTTCAGTTCAGGTAGCCATCTCAAACTTTTTTCCAGAAACATGTTTTTAAGTTCTTAGAAGCTTCTATGCACTCCCCTGATCATGAATATGTGTTTACTTTTGAAAATGGTTGAGAAACCAGGATGTATGAATGCTCTGAAACTTTTTGCCCTAAGAATGTTTTGATTCGATTTGGCTGATTAATGAATGAAAAATGATGTTTGATTGAGGGGTTGGATTCGTTTTTGAGTGGGGATGAATTCTGGGCAGTTAGATTTCATTTTTGTTGCGTGTAGAGGGAGATAGGGATTTGAGCTAGCCGGAGAAGACGACCGAAACAGTGTTCCGGTCGCCTGAAAGTGATTAGGGCAGGATTAGGGTTAATGACATTAATTAGGGAAATTTGAATCTCAGCCCTTGGATATGGCGCCAAGTCCACTCCCGCGCGCGTATGTTTGAATGTCAGCCATTGATTGTGCTGACTTTTCTTTTTTTCAGTTTAATTCATTTTTATTTTTCATTTAATTGCATTTGTTTTCTCCATTTAATTTAAAATAGCAAAACAATTTTAAAAATTCTGAAAATTTTTATACAAACTTTTATTAATTTTCAGAAACCAAAAACATTTTTATTTTTATTTTTTGCATTAAAATATATTTTTAAATCATTTAAAAGTTTATTTTTAATTAATTAATGAGAATTAATTAATTAAAAATACTTTTAGGTATTTAAAAATCACCAAAAAATTCATGAAACCTTTAAAATCATTTAGAAACATTGTCCAACCCTCAAACCAAATTTCTTTTTTGATCTTGATGCATTTTGACAATTTTTCATGGAATTAATTCTATTTCAAAGCATTATTTTGATCCAATGTTCAAAAATTCATTTCTGCCTAGTCTTTGAGAGTTGGACTTTGATTCTTTTTGCATTGTGTCTTGCATATCATGTAGTTTGTAGGATTAATTTGGCATGATTTGATCTTGCATTTTCAATTTGTTTGACATTTTTCTTGTCAAGGTACCCTAAAACCCTAGAAATCTTAGGAAATTCATAACTTTAACTAGGTTAAGAATTGGATCCTCTCCTTTGGGCAGTGAGTTTGTGTAGGTTTAGGGTTCCTTTGAATGCATTTTCAATTTTTTTATCTTGATGTTTGCTTCTGATTTTGGTTTTTGTTTTGATCATTGTTCATAAACCCTAATTTGGGCTTTCATTTGCATTCATCTTGCATTTGCTTGCATACCATGACTTGCCATAGCATTTTGTGCATCCATTTGATTCATTGGAAATCTTAAGACATATTGGAATCATGTTTGATCATTTCTTCTTGCATTTTCCTTGTTGTATGTCATTTGCATTTCATAACTTTTCATGTATGTTCATGATTCTAAGCATGCTTCTCTTGCCTTCATATGTTCATATGATCATCCCCATGCCTTGATTCATGTTTGCATCATCTCATAACATCATTATCATCTCACATATTCTTCTGGTTTTGGTTTGCATCATGCCATTTCATCTCATTTTGCATTACATTGCATTTCTTTCACTGACTTTTCAGGTGGTAAGCAACTTTGAGAAGTGAATTTGCCTTCACTTCTCATAATTTCTTTTCATCTCTCTTGTGCATCATTGCTGCATTTTTATCTTGTGTTTGAGATTGAGCTTGCTCTTTCTTCTTCTTCTTACTTTCTTTCCTCAAGTGACTTGTCTTCTTAAATGAAGCAAGTTACTTTGCTTCTCCCTGCTCCTTTCATCTGTTCCCTGGTGGTTCCTTTGAAGATTTCTCTTGTTAACCTCACAAACCTTAGGAACAACCAAGCATGACAATAATTAGGGTTTTGATTAGTCCCCCACTTAGCTTTTACCTTTGTGTCTCTTTGAGTCTTCTCTTCTCATCTCATAATCAGGGACTAAACCTTAAAGGTTTTAAGGCTTTGTGATTAAGCTTATGCCTGCATCCTTCTATTAGGATGGAGTGTATAACTTTAATCCTAAGTGCTAAACCCTTAATGTGTTTAACTCCTTTAATCAATCCACTTAATAATCATCAAGACATCAAGCTTGTAACTTGGGCCTTGCATTAGGGTTCTAATTCTTCCTTAATTGGTTAAGAAGGACTAACCCTAGTGTTAATGGACAAGTCCCCCTCAAGTTGTCTTACAAATCATAAAAATCACTTTTTCATCATATCATTAACTAAAATCCATCTAATAAAGGCCTTGTTTTGTCATGAGTTTAATCCCTAATCAAGGATTAAGTTGAGGAACTTTCCTCAGCTTAAACATTCTCATCTATTATCCTTCTATTAGGATGGTGTAATGAGTCTGTTTAATCCCTGATTATGGCTTAACCTCATTACTTAACACTAAACAAAAACACCAAAAACATATAATTAATCACAAGTAGGTTAATGATCTTAATCCTACATCAAGGTGTTTAAGTGTGAGAAGCTGACTTCACACTTAAGGTATTCTCATTACCCCTAATCAGAGGGAAGATGTGATGAGTTTACTAAATCCATTGGTTTAGACTTAAGCTCATTTTCCTATGACAAACTCTCAAAAGCAATAAAAGACTGAAAACACAAAAAACAAACAATAATCGTCTCCTTCGGGATTCTTTTCTCATCTCATTCACTCATAAACGAGAACTTGCTTCTTCCGTCTAATGCAAGACAGTTTGCACCTGAGCCAGACAGGTCATACACTTGAGCATAGACAAGTAAGCAATTCACAAGTCAATTCACCTTTCAGTCTCTTTGGGTCGAACTACGGTGTTCTGACTTCCTCATTGCACGAGAGGATACGTAGGCATAACTTAACAGTTATCGAACAAAAAGTCTCTGTATATTCCCCCTCTTTCCAGCTATATTCTTTTAGCCTCATTATCATGAGCATTTCATCTTTGTTCTTACACTGACACTTCACTTATACACTTCACTCTTCTTTTACACTGACACCTGTACATCCTTTTCCAGTTTTTGATACACAAATTGCACTGACACTACCCCTTTAAAACATAAATCTTTTAAGCGTGGATCCCGTCGAGTACGACGGACAATCTGGGTGCTAATACCTTCCCAGGTTGTAACCAACCCCCTTTCTCAGTCTCTCTGGTTCACAACCGTCTTATCCATATCTTTCTAGGTCTATGCAGCATTGCCTTTCCTCCGGGATAAAAATGCCTAGCTGGCGACTCTTTTCATTCCCTGTGAGTTCACTCCTGTGTGTCCTCGCACCTCCTCTCGCCGACCGTTCGCGTCTGTACCCTATTTGACCCGACTTCATTTAGTGGGAGCGACACCTAGGACCAAAACCACCCATTCTCCACACATAGTTTACCCTTATGAAGAAGACATTAGCATAGGTTAGCATTCGATCGCAAACTAGACTAAGAGGTTTCTGTTGAGTACAATGGACGTAAGAGGTGCCAATACCTTCCTCTTGCGTAACTGACTCCCAAACCTAGAATTTTGTTCCAACGACTAAGTTCTTTCCTTATAGGTTTTATCTATATTTGCTTTTTCTTTCGTTAGAATAAACAAAATTAGGTGGCGACTCTGTTTTTTGTTTTACCGCGTCCTTCGCGAGGATCATATTTTTGAGGTACGACAGTGGCCTATCAATATACAGACAATTCAGTACTCTAGCCATGGCACTAATAAACACAAAACTTAACAGAGTTTCAGAAAAAAGCTCATTTACAAGTCATAATCACAATGCAAAAAATAGAATAATAAAACTCAGAATTCCTATTTATAATTCAATTAACTTTGGAACTAAATTCATAACCTCCCAATTGTTATCTAACTACCTTCTAACAAACTTCTAACCGAAATAGAAAATCGGAGAGGATAAAAAGACAAGAAACTAACCTCATTGGGCTCTTCAATATCTTCTTCAATCTTCCCTAACTCTTCAATCACTCTTATTCTTCAATCTCTCACTCTTCATTCGATCATTCACTCTTCATCATTCTTCATCCATTTTTTTCTCTGTAAGAAACCGAGTCTGCATCATATTCATTCACTTTTACCATTCTTCACCTCTTCAATCTTCTTCTAGTAGCAATCATCACAAGAGCTTCTACAGACCTTCAATCTCCTTTGAATATCAATCATTTCCACCTACATAATACATCACACTATCATCATCATTAATCCAACTTCAATAGGATTCATAATAACACCGACAGATCAAGAACTAAAAGAATAGAAGGAGAAAGGGAGAGTTCTTGTGGAAAAGAGGATCAACATACCTGAGAAACTATGCAGCAATTCGAGCATAACAAAATGAATACAGAGCGAGAGGGAATCCGCAATTGCGTAAGGGTCCGTATAACCGATCACTCATCACCATAACGACTTCTTTATCACCCTCTTCATCGAATTCAATTGAAGAATTTGCAACTTCATCAACAATAAAAACTCACGCAAACAAAAATGATCAACAAGAACAATTCAAAAGGCTTGACAAATCGCGAGGGAGTAGAAGAGGAATCATAACGCAAGAACAAAGGCAGAAAGGGTCAAGATACTTACCTTTGGTCTCCGTTTCTTCGTGTTCCTCAATTTGACTAGGTAATTTGTACGATGTCACAACTTCGACTCTTAGCCGTCATTTTCAATTAGGATTTTGAGAGCATATGAAGTGAAACCGTTGAGAGGTTATATTGAAGGCATGATCGTGATGTAGATTAAAGAGAGAAAGAGGTGAGGATATTTTGTTTGAGTTATTCTAGAGAGCTCCGATCCGGCTATTTGAGGAAAAATTAAGATGATTTGAGGTCGGATTCTGAATTAGGGGTTAAAATCATCTAGGATTTGTGTTTAGAGTTTCGTGTTTGAGGGTGGTGGATCGCCGGAGAAGACGGCGCCGCCGCTGCCGACCACTTCCTTCTTCGGGGTTTAGGTTTCAGGCCACAGAAAAATAAAGGATAGAGAGAGGACATGAATGAGAGAGAAAAGAAGGTTATACTGAATAATTGATTTCTTCTTCCCCTTTATCAGCGTGAGAGTGAGATAAAGAGAGGATATGATTGTAGTTTTTGGTCCACACCGGCGGTGACACTTGTCACCATCCAGTAGGACCACCTGTTCAATCATATGCATGTCGTCCCATGTAACCTACCATGCACCCTTTTGCTCATCACCCTTCAGTTCATCATCATCAGCTTCTTGAATCAACAACTAATATCATTTCTTCAAGTCAACAAAATTAACTAAGGTTCATGCCATGCACTCTCAGGCCCCTAGGCACCTTTGGGCCTTCCAAAATTGCTATTTACACCCTCATGCGTGGCCCATTTTAGTATGTTAACCGGTTATTTTACTATTCTTGCACCCCTGGTTCACATATGATTTTTCTTTTATTTCTTTTTAATAATTATTTCAAAACTGATTTTTAAAAATAGTTTCTTGTCTCTAAAAATTCATGTTAATATTTTAGGATAGTATATAATTTTTAGTATTTTTTAATTGTTGTTTTCTTGATTTTTAGCATGTTATTTTAAATTGCAGATTAGAATATGGTTAAATAATACTAGTCTTGACATGATAATTGTTTCAATTCCTCTGATGCATATCATTTTCATACATGCATTATATTTTTGTGTGCTAACCATTTTGTTTCATTTTTGTGAGGTAACTTGGACACTTATGGACTCTTGTTGGATTCTAACCGTTTTATTGTACATTTATAGTTTATTGTCCATTAGTTTCCTTAAGATTTAGCTTAGGTATTTCCCCCTTGGTGGATTTTTATGTTTACCCCTCTCCATTACAATGTTATAGTTTAGATTTACTTGCTTTACATTATTTGGATGTTTGTATTCTATATGTTAATAGGATAGAAAAGATAAAAATAATCGTCTAGAAAACCCAATTTCAAAGACAAAAAAGAAGTACAATTTGATCCAATGTCGAATCACTTTCAAAATAAACAAATGGATTTCACATGCTCCTCCACCTTAGGATTTCCATCGTTTCACCACGTTTATATACATTCTATTAAACCTAAGCAAAACCTTGTATATTTCACACCATAAGTCGATTGCCTTGCAACCGACCTACCCTAATCCATTTCACCACTCTTTTCGATTCATCACACGTTTCCATTACCATAACATAGGAATTCATGACCCTAACATTGAAATGTTTTTTGTTTACTACTTGCGTATTTGTGCTTCTTTTTGTTATTCTCTTTAGGATACCTATTCCTACTTAATTTTTGATTAAGTATGGAGTATGATAGATGTAGACCTAGTCCAATTTAATTTCTAATTAAGTTTGGAGTAGGATAGAAACCTAATGTAGGATAAATCTTTGCATGCTAACAATTAGGGTAAAATTCTAGTCCCCTTTAGAGTTTTCTTTTTAACTTTAAGTCCCCCTTCTCATCTCCAAATCAAAAAGCTAAAACACTTAACAACTACGATGTGTATTGTACGCCACGAGCCTTAAGTGCGTAAGAAATGACGAGCGGATGAATTCCTTATCTTTTCTAGGATATTTTGTGTGCGATACACTTGGATCGTTATGCAAAGTATTCACTCATATGTCATAGTATTTAGCACAATGCACATTACCAAAAGAAATAAATAAAACACTTATATAAAATATAACAAACAAACAACACGTCTTTTCTCTTCTCATGTCACTCTGTAGCAGGTGATGCAACTTGTTAAGTTCATTCTACCGCAAACAGGAAACACCCAAGGCTCAATTCAGCAAGCAGGCAAGCCCTAACTGCTGGGACACGTAAACTGACACCGTCAATCATAAAAAACATAAAAACAAACAAATTGCAACCAGTAGTTTCTTGATGATCATGTTTTGTTTAGGTTTGGGCTGTGGATTATGATCAGGGTATCCATGAAGTTTGAAACAGAAAGATTTTATGTGACCAAACCTCCCATAGTAGTGACACCTCCATCTTTTCTATCTTCTCCTTTGATGAGTTAATCTTATTTCATGATGTTGAGATACTGGTTTCAACATCTGGTTTGAAACATCATTCTTGAGCTCAGGTTTGCTGCTACTTGACAAAATGTTTTTAGAGCCATTAAATCCTATCCCAGATAGGTCTCTTGCACTTCTTCTTGTCTGAAGAATCTCATCAAGTTTTTCAGATCCACTGTTCAACATTCTAATGGATTTAGTCATTTGATCAAGCTTGGAATTCAGCATGGTGACTTCATCATTTAGATTAAGTATTATTGATAAATGCTCTTCCTTTTCAGCCTCTAGTGTTGTTATGATCTTCTTCTGCTTTTCTCCTTCTTGAATCACCCGAGCACATTTGATACGTAGCTTTTGATAAGTATTATCTAGTTCCTCAAAGGTTAGCTCATCTTCACTAGAATCATCATCAAACACACATGTCCCTGTCAGAATAGTGATATGTTTAGCTGATTCCTCTTCAAAGTCACTTACAGAATCTCTATCAGACCATGTTATAGATAAGCCTTTATTTTGTGCCTTCAAATAAGTAGGACATTCAACTCTAATATGGCCAAAACCATCACACCCATGACATTGAACTCTTCTGCTTTGGCTTGGCTTCTCTTCAGGCTTTGTCCTTGACTCATTTGATTTGCTGGTGTAAGATGAAGTGTCCCTGGCATTTGGCCTTTAGTTCATATTCATCCTTTTCATGACCTTGTTGAATTGTCTTCCCAACATGGAAATAACTTCTTTCAGGCTTTCTTCATTTTCCACCTTACCTGCTTCTTCCTTAGAATTTTACATAAGGGCTATGCTTTTATTCTTCTTTTCAGGCACGTCACTGCATCCCATTTCAAATGTCTGAAGGGATCCAATAAGGTCTTCAACCTTCATATTGCAGATGTCTTGTGCCTCTTCTATAGCAGTCACCTTAATAGAAAATCTCTTGGGAAAATATATGAGAATTTTCCTCACAAGCTTTTCATCTGACATTTTTTCTCCTAAAGCTCCTGAAGCATTAGCAATATCAAGAATATTCATGTGAAAGTCATGAACAGTCTCATCTTCTTTCATTCTCAGATTTTCAAATTTGGTAGTAAGAATTTGAAGTCTTGACATCTTGACTTTGGAAGTTCCTTCATGAGTGGTTATGATAATATCCCAAACTTCCTTGGCCAATTCACAATGATGCACCAATCTGAATATGTTCTTATCAATGCCATTGAACAAAGCATTCAAGGCCTTACAATTTCATAGTGTCAATTCATCCCCATCTTTTCTCCAATCATGTCCAGGCTTTAAAGTTGTATTTCCATCTTTATCAGTAATAACAGGATGTTCCCATCCTTTATCTACATCTTTCCACGCCTTCTTGTCTAGAGATTTCAAGAAAGCAACCATGCAAGGTTTCCAATAATCATAATTAGATCCATCCAAAATAGGTGCTCTATTCCCAAATCCTCCATCCTTGTCCATAGTACCAGAATAATGCCCCTATATCTCACCCAGAAAAATAGGCAGGGTTCCTGCTTTGACGCCAATTGCAATTCTGGAAACTGACGTATGATGTCGAATACGATGTCACGACACCAATATCTGACAAGTTTTAAAAACAATGTAAATGAGCAAATACAGAAATAAAGAACACAATGAATTGTTAACCTAGTTCGGTGCAAACACACCTACTCTGAGGGCTACAAAGCCAGGAAAGAACTCCACTATCAGTAGTATTAATTCAAATACCCACAACATATAACCCAATTTGCAATCTTCTCACTTAATCACTACCCAATGCAAGTTCTACCTAGGAACTCCTAGATATGATACCTTTCTCACTCCCCCTCAATCACAACAGTGATATCCAACAAACAATTCAGAAAAACGAAGACACACTTCAGGAAACAATCCTTGACCTTGCTTCACAACTTCAGTCAAGTACAAACACTCTTTCTTAAAAGCTTTGAGTGGACAATAATACAAATCGAAAAACCTAGTCCAAGATAATCATCAACTTGATAATTGTTTGGCTCACAAGAAAACTACACACACACGAAAATGCTGATTGATACAATCCTAATTTTCCACGTCTTCAAACTAGGGTACTGCAGCCTCTAAATAGAATCTTGAAAGGGCACAGGCCTGCTGAACTTGCATAAATCAAATAATATATTTCCTTAAATAAAGGAACAAAAATAGCAACATAAAATGTTCTGCTAAAATAACTCCAAGTTGAATCCTTTTTCTTCTAACCGTTCTAATTAAACCCAATCAATCACAAGTTTAATGAAAGTAAAACGTGCGCCTCAAATAAGGATTCATCTAGGTCTTTAGGCCCATTCAGAGATGTCATGACATCCTCATAAAACAACTGCAAACATAACTTTTCACACCTGCATAATGCTTAAATCACATGTCATAACATTACCTATGACATCCAGAAACAAAAATATGTTTTACTACAAAATATAGCCAATCTAAAACATCTACAATATGGATCTCCAATTTTATTCGTAGATTTATAAGGTTATTCTTCCCACCCTTAGTGGTGAAATCCCACTCTATAAAACCCAAATTTATCCTTCACGAGTTTGGATGTAAACTTTTGTACGCGCCCTATATACATCACATTCCTTTGTAAGTGAGCAACACCCTCATTTTATCATAAATTAGTACGGAGATGCATATCTGTAAAATTTATGGAAGTATGCTTCCATAATAACCCTTAGCCAATAAAGTTTGACATTTTATAAGAAACACATTGTTGTAATAACTATATGAATGTAATAGGCCATTTATAATAAGTATGATATCATACTAAATTTGTTATCAATTTGTAATATCCTAAAATTTACCCTCTTAATTTATTATCAACCTCAAGTGGTTTGTGCTTCATCATCCCGCATATCCGTCCATATTGCATTGCATTCAGAAAAATAATAAAATAAATCATCATCATTTGCATACGCATGAGGCTTGTGATCGGCATTTCTTGTCAATCATTGGAGCTTAAGGAGGAAAATAATATCACATAAATAACCCAGAACCATTTCCAAGCTAACCTACCAAAAGAATGGAAATTCCAAATTTTTCATCTGTTAACCGGTTAACGCCTGGGGTTAACCGGTTAACAGGTGTCGCTCCCGTTAAATGGGAATGGCCCAAATAAAGGTACAGACGCGAACGGTCGGCGAAAAGAACAGTGGGAACACACAGGAGTGAATTCACAGGGAATGAATAGAGTCGCCAGCTAGGCATTTTTATCCCGGAGGAAAGGCAATGCTGCATAGACCTAGAAAGACATGGATAAGACGGTTGCGAACCAGAGAGACTGAGAAAGGGGGTTGGTTACAACCTGGAAAGGTATTAGCACCCAGATTGTCCATCGTACTCGACGGGATCCACGCTTAAAAGATTTGTGTTTTAAAGGGGTAGTGCCAGTGCAATTTGTGTGTAAAAAGAGCTGGAAAAGGATGTACAAGTGTCAGTGCAAAAGAAGTGTAAAGTGTGATATATACAGTGTCAGTGTAAGAACAGGAGTGAAATGCTCAAGATCATGAGGCTAAAAGAATAAAGCTGGAAAGAGGGGAATATACAGAGACTTTTGTTCGATAACTGTTAAGTCATGCCTACGTATCCTCTCGTGCAATGAGGAAGTCAGAACACCGTAGTTCGACCCAAAGAGACTAAAAGGTGAATTGACTTGTGAACTGCTTGCTTGCCAATGCTCAAGTGTATGACCTGTCTGGCTCAGGTGCTAACTGTCTTGCATTAGACGGAAGAAGCAGGTTCTCGTTTGTGAGTGAATGAGATGAGAAAAGAATCCCGGAGGAGACGATTATTGTTTGTTTTTGAGTTTTCAGTCTTTTATTGTTTTTGGATTTTGTCATAAGTTAATGAGCTTAAGTCTAAACCAATGGATTTAGTAAACTAATCACATCTTCCCTCTGATTAGGGGTAATGAGAATACCTTAAGTGTGAAGTCAGATTCTCACACTTAATCACCTTTGGTGTAGGATTAAGATCATTAACCTACTTGTGATTATTTAGATGTTTTTGTGGTTTTTGTTTAGTGTTAAGTAATGAGATTAATCCATAATCAGGGATTAAACAGACTCATTACACCATCCTAATAGAAGGATAATAGATGAGAGTGTTTAAGCTGAGGAAAGCTCCTCAACTTAATCCATGATTAGGGATTAAACTCATGACATAACAAGCCTTTGGTTAAGTGGATTTTATTTAATGATATGATGATGATGAAGTGAGTTTTATGGTTTGTAAGACAACTTGAGGGGGACTTGTCCATTAACACTAGGGTTAGTCCTTCTTAACCAATTAAGGAAGAATTAGAACCCTAATGCAAGGCCCAAGTTACAAGCTTAATGTCCTGATGATTATTAAGTGATTTGATTAAAGGGATTAAACACATTAAGGGTTTAACACTTAGGATTAAAGTTATACACTCCATCCTAATAGAAGGATGCAGGCATAAACTTAATCACAAAGCCTTAAAGCCTTTATGGTTTAGTCCTTGATTATGAGGTGAGAAGAGAAGACTCAATGAGACACAAAGGTAAAAACTAAGAGGGGAGACTAAACAAAACCCTAATCATTGTCATACATGGTTGTTCCTAAGGTTTGTGAGGTTTTCAAGAGAAGTCTTCAATGGAACCACCAGGAAGCAGATGAAAGGATCAGGAGAAGCAAAGTAACTTGCTTCATTTAAGAAGGCAAGTCACTTGAAGAAAGAAAGTAAGAAGAAGAAGAAAGAGCAAGCTCAATCTCAAACACACATAAAAATGCAGCAGGGATGCAAGAGAGAGATGGGAAGAAAGTATGAGAAGTGAAGGCAAATCCACTTCTCAAAGTGACTTACCACCTGAAAAGTTAGAAAAGGAATGCAATGCAATGCCAAATGGAATGAAATGGCATGATGAGAAACAAAACCAGAAGCACATACATGATGCTAATGATGCTATGAGATGCTACAGACATGAAACAACACATGGGGATGATCATACAAGCTTATGAATGCAGATGAAGCAAGTTAAGACACATGAACATACATGAAAAGTCATGAAGTGCAAATGGCATACAACATGGGAAATGCAAGATGTAATGATCAAACATGCTTTCAATATGTCTTATGATGTTAAATGAATCACATGGATGAATAAAATATCATGGCAAGTCAAGGCATGAATGCAAATGCAAGATGGATGCATATGAAAGCCCAAATTAGGGTTTATGAACAATACAACAAACAAAAACCAAAATCAGAAGCAAACAACATTACAAAAAATTGAAAATGCACTCAAAGGATCCCTAAACCTATACTAACTCACTGCCCAAAGGAGAGGTCTCAACTCTTAACCTAATTCAAGATATGATTTTTCTAAGTTTTCTAGGGTTTTAGGGTTCCTTAACAAGAAAATTACCAAACAAATTGAAAATGAAAGATCAAATCATGGCCATTTAATCTCACAAACTACATGCTAAACACAATGCAATGCAAAAAGAATCAAGGTCCAACTCTTTAGGGTTAGGCAGAAATGATTTTTGGAAATTTGGATCAAAATAATGCATAAAAATGATTTTAATTCCATGGAAAATTCTCAAAATGCATCAAGATCAAAAAATAAATTTGGTTTGAGGGTTGGACAATGTTTCTAAATGGTTTCAAATGTTTCATGAATTTTTTGGTGATTTTTAAATACCTAAAAGTATTTTTAATTAATTAATTCTCATTAATTAATTAAAAAGAAACCTTTAAATATTTAAAAATACTTTTTTAATGCTAAAAATGAAAATAAAAATATTTTTGTGTTCTGAAATTAAATAATAACTTGTACAAAAAATTTCAGATTTTTTTATGTATTTTTGCTATTTTAAATAAAATATAGAAAACAAGGTAATTAAATGGAAAAATAAAGTGAATTTAATCTGAAAAATAGAAAGTAATCAGATCCAATGGACGAAATTCAAACTGGCAAGGGCGGGAGTTGACTGCGCGCGGGTTTGGACGGCTCACATT
Organism: Lathyrus aphaca; assembly: GCA_963966055.1. NCBI lineage: Eukaryota > Viridiplantae > Streptophyta > Magnoliopsida > Fabales > Fabaceae > Lathyrus > Lathyrus aphaca. The sequence goes on along the minus strand of OZ014520.1, from coordinate 226,314,944 downwards.
CAAACTGACTTAATTACACTTAACCCTAATTAAACAAACCCTAATTACTTTCAGATGACCGGAACAGTGGTTCCGGTCATCTTCTCCGGCGAATCAAAATGCTAAATCATTCTACACGTTACGAAAATGAAAACTAACTATTCAGAAATCATCCCCACCCTAAAACGAATCAAACCCCTCACTCAAACATCATTTATCATTCATAATCAGAGGGAATCGAATCAAAATAGTTTCTAGGGCAAAAATTTCAGAACATGATTAAACTCTCATTTCCTCACCATTTTCAAAACCAATGACATATTCATGATCAGGGAAGCATGCAGAAGCTATTGAGAACTTAAAAATTCATTTCTGGAAAAAAAAAGTTCTTGAGCTACCTGAGTTTTGAAGCTTTCAGTTCTGCAACTTTCTGACCTCTTCCTTTGATGCAAACCACCCCCTTTGGTCCCTTGATGATGTCTGAATGCTTAGCAAGAGTTTATGTTGGCTGGTTTGAGAGTTTGAACAAGTTCTGTTCAAGCTCAGGTGGGAATCGTGCTTTGGATTCAGGCTGTTTCAGGCAATGGTGAGGGGTTCTTTGTGATCAGGATGATGAGTTGAGAAGGTCTGTGAGGTTTGTTTTTATGTTTGTGGCTTGTATGCTGAGTTTCGAAGGGTTTTGCTCAAGGGAGTGAAAATGAGAAAGTGATGTTCTTGCTTGTTTCAGGCTTGTGTGTTCTGTGGTTTGGCTTGCATTTTCTTTGTATAAACAAATGTCATTGGTCAGAGGATGTGACCTGCCCTTTTTTGATAGGTGTAGTAGCTTTTGCCAAAATGTCAACTTCTTGTAAGAGAGGCATGGGTCATGTTTCAGCCAAGTACAAAGGGTGTGGGCTGCGCAGCAAGGTGAGGGAGAAAGGCTAGGATTGGTCAGCAGGCTAGGCAGCAAGTGGATGAAGTGTTATGATGGTTTTTGCAAGTTGGTTCCCTTTAGTTCTCATGGAAAAATCTTGTTCCAAAAACCATAAAACATGTGATCTTTTTGGTTCAATCTGAACTTTAGGACTTGTATGATACTTGTGTAATGGTTTGATATCAATTGGAAGTCACAAATGGCCTTGGTACAAGATTTTGCAAATTTCTCATTTGGTGCATAACTTAAAATTTAGTGATTTTAGCCAACTTTGATGCACCATAACTTTTGATCCAAAATGAATTAGGTCATGTTCTTGTACTTTTTGAAAAGGGAAAGATCTATTCTACAACTTTCATGACCAAAGTTTTTCATTTGAAGCATTTTTGGATCAAAAAGTAAGGGTTGAAAAGTTGCCTAAAATGACAAATTCCTTAAAAGTCAACCTTGCCCTAAAAAGTCAACTTTGCAAAAAACTTCAAATTCTTGAATTTTGTGAACTTCAAACTTCTTACATGATCAAATAAAGATCATATGCACTCAAAATGATGAAGATCACCCTTTGGTTGGGTCATTGGGGGCCTCAGATGCCCTGATTTTGCACTGACTTGTCTGAAAAGTCAACTCTTGATCAGATGACTTCCCCATGGAATTTCTTCATGAAAATTGATATGCACACTCCCTATACCATATAGAGACCAATAGAAACAAGAATGACCAAAAAATTTGAAGTTATGGCCTCTGAAACCAAAACCCTAATTTTAGGTCATCTGTGCAGTCAAGCCTGGCTCTGCCTCCACAACAATCCCAGTTCTTGTGATTCTTTGGCATTCTTGACTTTGAGAGGATGTAATATGATGCTTGACCACACATAGACCCCCCTTGAAGTGATTGTTGACCTTTGGGGTGACTCAAGAAGCTTTTGGATTGCTCAGATCACAAACCCTAGATGCAGATGAATTTGAACCAATGCAAAGACTCAAAATTGTGATATGAGATGCTATGATTGAGTTTATGCATATGAAATGATCACAAGCCATGGTGAAATGGGTGAGGGCAAATTTGGGGTGTTTACAGCTGCCCCTATTCAAACATGAGTTAGCTGTGCAGGTTGTAAGCAATGGCCTAGCAGGCAAACAAGATAACTTGTGGTTGAATACCAAAGACAGTCCAAAATTTGCACTCACAAAATGAAGAAGGAAAGGGATATAGATTGTAAAAGAAAATAAAGTATATTGTAAAGTGTGGGCGACGGAGGACGACCGTCGAGCAGAGGACGACTGCTGGGTAAAGAGCAATGACGGGGACGGCCGACATGCTGGAAAAGTGCGGAAAGTGAAGCAATGACGGGGACGGCCGACATGCTGGGGATAAAAAGAATTATGATGGGGACGGCCATCAAGTAAAACTATAAAATTTTCTGGGGACTGATGAAACATGACGGGGATGGCCATCAAGTTCACAAAGCAAAGTAACCAATGATGGGGACGGCCATCGGGCTAAACTGATGAAGGACGATCATCAGGAAAAGGAAAAGGGACCACGACGGGGACGGCCATCGGGTTAAAGAATAAATGAAATAAACAGATGATGAGGTACGGTCATCAAAGGTGAAGGACGATCACCTAGCAGGGGACGGCTGCTCTGTTGGGGGTAAGATGAGGGACGGTCATCTAAGGTGGAGGACGACCACCTGGCAGGGTACGGCTGCCGAAAATATCGCGACATAGGACGAATGCCGGATAAAAGGTCAACGATGGGGACGGCCATCGGATGAGCATGATGAAGGACGATCATCAAGAGGTGGAGGACGACCACCTAGCAGGGGACGGCTGCTCTCAAGGTTTGTCATGACATAGGACGAATGCCAGATAACCAAAATCAACAATGGGGACGGCCATTGGATAAAATGATGAAGGACGATCATCAAAAGGTGGAGGACGACCACCTAGCAGGGGACGGTTGCTAAATATCACGACATAGGACGAATGTCGGATAGAAAATCAACGATGGGGACAACCATCGGATGAGCATGATGGAGGACGACCATCAAGAGGTGGAGGACGACCATCTAGCAGGGTACGGCTGCTCTCAGGGTTTATCATGACACAGGACGAATGTCAGATAAAAAGAAAAGTTTGCTTTGGTAGCGATCTACTGGGGAGTAGTAAACACGGACGAGTGTTTATATCCAAGAGACAAAAGGTATAAGTGTTTAGCTATTTGTGTATAGAATAAAGATGCGGACGAGCATCCTTAAGACTACGATACGGACGAGTATCGGGTAGAAACAAATACTGACACGTGTTCAGAGATGATGATACGGACGAGTATCAACTGGTTAACAGAGAACACGGACGAGTGTTGAATCTGAAAGGACTCTTCTGGGGAAAAGTAGACACAGGCGAGTATCTATATTCAAGAAGACAAAAGTGTTTGACACGTGTATGGATTAAAGATGCGGACGAGCATCCTTAAGACTATGATACGGACGAGTATCATGTAGAAACAAACGCTTGATGCATGTTCTGAGATGATGGTACGGACGAGTACCAACTGGTTAACAAGGAACATGGACCAGTGTCGAATCTGTGGGGATATAAGTGGTATATATAAGATACGGACGAGTATTAATATAAGTGTGAGTGGTGTATAGATGAGTGTTTAACAGCTGGGGAGAGTGACACGGACGAGTGTCAAAAGGAGAAGAGTGTAGTATGAAGAAGTGTCTGATATACAAAGTGTTTAGGTTACTGTGCTGGGGAAGGTGACACGGGCGAGTGTCAAGGAATGTATGTAAGTATATGTGAGTGCAAAGAGGACGTCTTCGGCTTTTTGCTGGGGATATGACACGGACGGGTGCCAAAAAGGTATCTGTAATGCGGGTGGTTTTGTTTGTAAGGAGTGTTCGGGCGACTTTACTGGGGAGTGATGACACGGATGGGTGTCAGAGAGAGTATATATACTGGTGATTGTGAATGTGAGGCAACTGATTTTGCTGGGGAATCTCCGCTGGGGGTTTGGGGGAAGTATTCTGTATATTGACGGATTGTCATTATTCACAAGTATTGATTCAAAACATGGCTTATGATTATGCTATATGTTTGATTTTTGCCGTAATGCTCCGTGTTAGACGGAATGCTACGCTTTGTGGGTGAATATGATGCGAATGCTATGATTATGCGAGGATACCAATCCGGGACTCGGATCCTGTTGCCGCGAAGATCTTGGTTGATCTGCTTGAAAAGGACATCCCAGCTGGGGATGAGGTCATTTGATAGATCTGATGAGATGCTATTGCTTGGGGATTCAGGTCACTGATAGACCTGTCTCAGCAATGAGGGACCCAACTGGGGTTTGTAGCAGCTTTCTTTACTCTGTTGTGATTCCTTCGTGCGCTGCTCTTCTGGATAGAGGCTGAGACTCTATGGAGAGAGGGCTCCTGACTTTTGTATTTGGCTGAGGATGAAATGGCAACTCGGCTGGGGAGAAAGAGAGATCACTGAAAGATCTTCTTAGAGACTCCGTTGGGGAGGGTTCTTGACTCAGCCGGGGATATGGGCGCCTTCTGGTATTGCCCTGTTGGAGAAGTGATTCCTGGCAACTCTGATGGGGAGAAGTAACAAGTGGCAACTCAGCTGGGGACAAGGCACTTTGGGTGCTAAGTCCGAGTGTTGATTTGTCAGCTTGCTGGAGCGAAGCTTTCGTTCCCCAAGTTGCATTCTGGATACCTGCAATCTTGCAAAGATAGGGAAACGCACAAGTAATCCCGAGGTATCCCTTACTGGATTTCCATGATAGGAGTTTAGACACTCCCGAGAGTAAATATATTTCCTGCAAGCACGTATTCTTATTTTTATTTTTGAAGATAAGCATCTGTATTTAGGCAATCAGTTTTTTCTTTAAGACATCAGACATTTTTGCAAAATAAAAAATGTTCAAAAACGAAGCATGACTGAAAATCTGATTTTATTAATTCCTGTGCCCTGAATTGGCAAGATACAGTCAAGGAAACATATCCCCTGAAATGAGGAGATTGTTACAAATTGAGAAATAAAATGCTGGCAATGTTGACGACGCTTTAAGGAGCTTCCTCTTCACTATGACCCGTATGACTTTTGACGTTCTTCTCGTCTTGCTTTCTGAAGAAGGCTGATTCTGATTGAAGCTTGATCCTTTCGAAACTTGCCAAGTTGTAAGTGATACAGACGAATTCAGAGTGCAGTTGTTCGCTTATTCCCTTATTTTGCATGGATCGCCCTTTCGGGTTTTCAATCCATCGGGATACCCATTTTTGCCTGAGTTGTCCGATGCGGCTTTTCAACTCAGCGGGTGTACATTTTTTGTTTATTTTCCCTTATTTTTACCCGAGTCTTTTATTCTGTTTTTGACTCGCCGGGATGCCCTATTTTTGCCTGGACTTACATTCTGTTTTTATGTCCAGCGGGTCATTTTTATGCGAAGTATTTTTTAACTGCATCTGAATTCACAGGGGACGGGAAATCTTCACCATCCATGGTGCTGAGCATCAGTGCTCCACCAGAGAAAACTTTCTTTACTACAAATGGTCCATAATAATTTGAGTCCATTTGCCCCTGTGGTCTGTATGAGGAGGGAGGATTCTTTTCAGCACAAGATCTCCTACTTGGCACTCTCGGTGCCTGACTTTCTGATCGAAGGCTTTCTTCATTCTTTTCTGATACAACTGCCCATGACAGATTGCAGCCAATCTTTTCTCTTCAATCAGACTCAGTTGTTCGTATCGGGACCGGACCCATTCTGCTTCGTTCAGCTTAACATCCATCAGTACCCGTAGGGAGGGTAGCTCAACTTCAACAGGTAGGACTGCTTCCATACCATATACAAGCTGATACGGTGTTACCCCAATGGATGTTCTGATTGACGTGCGGTACCCATGCAAGGCAAACGGTAGCATCTCATGCCAGTCTTTGTAGGTAACTACCATCTTCTGCACAATCTTCTTAATATTCTTATTAGCTGCCTCAACAGCGCCGTTCATCTTTGGCCTGTAAGGAGAAGAATTGTGGTGTTGGATCTTGAAGTCCCGGCACAGCTCTGCCATCATTTTGTTGTTTAAGTTGGAACCATTATCAGTAATGATTCGCTCGGGCACTCCATATCGACAGATGATATCTCTTTTCAGAAATCTGGCTACCACTTGTCTTGTAACATTGGCATAGGAAGCTGCTTCAACCCACTTGGTGAAATAATCAATGGCGACCAGGATGAATCTGTGGCCATTCGAAGCAGTCGGTTCAATCTTGCCAATCATGTCAATGCCCCACATAGCAAAGGGCCAGGGTGAAGACATCACATTCAAAGGATTGGGAGGCACATGCACCTTATCCGCATAAATCTGGCATTTATGGCATTTTCTGGCATAGGCACAACAGTCGGCATCCATTGTGATCCAATAATAACCAGATCGTAGCAATTTCTTAGCCATTGCATGTCCTCCGGCATGGGTTCCAAAGGATCCTTCATGCACTTCATGCATTAACAAGTCGGCTTCTGTCTTGTCGACGCATCTGAGGAGTACCATGTCAAAGTTTCTCTTATACAGGGAACCATCAGTGTTCAGAAAGAAACTACCAGCAAGCCTTCTCAAAGTCTTCTTATCATTGGAAGATGCCCCAGGTGGGTATGTTTGGTCCTCCAAGAAGCACTTAATGTCATGGAACCAAGGCTTATTATCTTTGACAATGTCTGCTGCGAACACATATGCTGGTCTGTCAAGTCTGGACACTGATATCCGAGGCACAAAGTTGGCAGCCTGAACTTTGATCATGGATGAAATGGTAGCCAGAGCATCTGCAAACTGATTCTCGTCCCGAGGGATATACTCAAGCTTGACTGTTGTAAAGAAAGTCAATAACCTCCTTGTATAATCCCTGTAAGGTACCAGATGATCCTGGTGGGTGTACCATTTGCCGTTGGTCTGATTGATTACCAGAGCTGAATCTCCGAACACGGTCAATGTCTTGATCCTGAGGTCAATGGCTTCCTCAAGACCCATAATACAAGCTTCGTATTCAGCTTCGTTGTTAGTGCAGTTGAAAGTGAGTTTTGCCGAGAAAGGCATGTGAACTCCTTTAGGTGTAATGAGTACTGCACCAACACCACGACCATTCATATTAACAACCCCATCAAACATCATAGTCCACTCTTCTTCCGGGTCAGGCCCTTCAGTGCGAACAGGCTCTTCATGATCTTTTGCTTTTATGAACATGATGTCTTCATCAGGGAAGTCAAATCTCATAGGCTGGTAATCATCAATAGGTTGCTCAGCAAGATATTCAGACAATACACTGCCTTTGATGGCTTTCTGAGAAGTGTACTGAATGTCATACTCTGTGAGGATCATTTGCCATCTTGCAACCCGTCCGGTAAGAGCTGGCTTCTCAAATATGTACTTAACTGGGTCCATTTTTGAGATCAATAAGGTAGTGTGGGTCAACATATACTGCCTCAGTCGGCGAGCAGCCTACGCTAAAGCACAACAAGTTTTCTCGAGCAGTGAATAACGTTGTTCACAGTCGGTAAACTTTTTGCTTAGGTAGTATATTGCATACTCTTTTCGACCAGACTCGTCATGTTGGCCCAGCACACACCCCATTGACTCTTCTAATACTGTCAAGTACATTATCAGAGGTCTTCCTTCAACTGGAGGCATGAGAATTGGAGGTTCTTGTAAGTACTCCTTGATCTTGTCAAAAGCCTTTTGGCAGTCTTCGTTCCACCTGACCGTCTGTTCTTTTCTCAATAGCTTGAACAAGGGTTCACAGGTTGCCGTAAGGTGAGATATGAACCTTGAAATGTAGTTCAATCGACCTAAGAACCCTCGAACTTCCTTCTCTGTCTTCGGTGCAGGCATCTCTTGAATGGCTTTGACTTTATCAGGGTCAACTTCAATCCCTTTCTCGCTCACAATAAAACCCAGCAGCTTACCAGATCTTACCCCAAATGTGCACTTGTTGGGGTTCAACTTCAATTGGTACTTCCTCAGGCGCTTGAATAGCTTCAGCAGATTTACCAGGTGGTCTTCTTCAGTAAGGGACTTGGCAATCATGTCATCCACATAACATTCTATCTCTTTATGAATCATATCGTGGAATAATGTTACCATAGCATTTTGATATGTCGCACCGGCATTCTTGAGCCCAAATGGCATTACCTTGTAGCAGAACGTGCCCCAGGGTGTGATGAAGGTTGTCTTCTCCATGTCTTCAGGTGACATTTTAATCTGAGTGTATCCTGAAAATCCGTCCATGAAGGAGAATACCGAGAACTGAGCCGTATTATCCACCAATACATCAATGTGAGGTAATGGGAAATCATCTTTCGGGCTGGCTCTATTCAGATCCCGGTAGTCAACACACATCCTTACTTTGCCGTCTTTCTTAGGCACAGGTACAATATTAGCAATCCACGACGGATAGCTAGTTACAGCAAGGAACCCGGCGTCCCACTGCTTTTGTACCTCTTCTTTGATCTTCATTGCCATGTCTGGACGAGTACGGCGCAGCTTCTGTTTAACTGGTGGGCATTCTTCTCTCAAAGGCAGCTTGTGCACAACAATGTCGGTGTCCAACCCTGGCATATCTTGATAAGACCAAGCAAACACGTCCACATACTCTTGCAGCAGGTCAATCAGTTGTCTCTTCACTGAGTCTTGTAAGCAGGCCCCGATTTTAACTTCTTTCACGTCTTCATCTGTACCAAGATTGATCGTTTCAACCTCCTCCTGGTGAGGAGTAATAACCTTTTCCTCTTGTCTTAACAACCTGGATAGCTCTTCAGGAAGCTCATATTCTTCTTCAACCCCTTCATTAGCTTGATTGATTGGATTGTCAAAGTCATACGAAATCATAGTCGTGCTGTTGTCGGTGCTGTCTGGAAGGCACTCTCTGCAAGGGTTCAGTTTGTTCATTTTAGTGATTTGATTTTAATCTTGTTTTAAAAAAGAGTGAAATAAAGTTGTCATTTTGAAAACACTGCCATTTATTTTTTGTACAAAAAGAAAAATGGAAAAAACAGTGAACGAAAAAGAAAAACGACTCATTTGCAAAAAGATGTCTGATATTTCATTGATTAATCTTGTTGCACAAAAAGTACAGATGGCCCAATTACAAAATGAGTCTTGTCATCTTGGGCAAGATGCAAGACTTTGATGCATGCTATAAAAAATACAGGAAATAATAATTACTCTGCATGAGTAACTCTTATAATTTCCTGGGAAGACCAGTTCGAGATACTGCTCCCCGGGATCTTTGGACGGATCCAACTCTCCAGGTTGCGGTCGCCTTCATCCTCGTCTTCCAAATTGTTGACAGCATCAGGGGTGAGCATCCCCCCACTAACAAAGTTGGGCTCCTTAGCAGCCTCTGCTTGATCTTGTTGAGTTGGTTTGTAACCCAACCCAAATCTATCCTCTTTCTTCTCCACCGGTAATAGTTTGCCCCAGCCTTGGGCATTTCCTTCTTCAACAACCTTCCGGGCTTGTTGATAAGATGTCATTGAGGTTCCAGGTACAGCAGATGTTTCATTTATGTTCAAGGCCTCAAACCCTTGACTCATTGTTTCGTGGATCTCCCCGTCCATCTCAATATATTTGTAGGTAGCCAGGTGGCTGACAAAAATATCTTCCTCTCCACAGATAGTAACGACTTGGCCCTCCCACTTGAATTTTAACTTCTGGTGAAGGGTGGAGGTCACGGCGCCAGCGGCGTGAATCCATGGCCTACCCAATAGGCAGCTATAGGCAGGCTGTATATCCATCACGTAGAAGGTCGTTTTGAAAGTTTGTGGGCCAATCGTTATAGGCAACTCAATCTCGCCCAGAACCGATCTCTTAGAACCATCAAAGGCTCTCACTACCAGGTTACTGGGACGTAATGCCAATCCATCATACTCTAGCTTCACAAGGGCTTTTTTAGGTAAGACATTAAGGGATGACCCCGTGTCTACCAGCACATGGGAAAGAACTGCTCCTTTACATTCCATGGTAATGTGCAAAGCCTTGTTATGATTGCGGCCTTCCGTAGTCAAATCAGTGTTGGTGAACCCTAGTCCATGACTAGCATTAACATTTCCAACCACAGCTTCCAACTGATTGACGGTGATCTCTTCAGGCACATAAGCTGCGTGCAAGACTTTTAGTAGTGCATTCCGATGAGCTTCGGAGCACATAAGCAATGATAGAATAGAGATCTTGGAAGGCGTCTGGTGAAGCTGATCCACTATTTTGTAATCACTTTTCTTGATGATTCTCATAAACTCATCAACTTCTTGATCAAAGGGTGTTTTCAAAGCTTCCTTAACAATTTGCTCTTCCTGCACCAAGCTTTTCCCTTTTGCCTTGGCAGCAGCCTCTGCTTCGGCAGTGGGTCTTTGAATTTGTGGAGCAAAGAGACGTCCGCTTCGAGTGAAGCCTCCGCCTCCTCCCACATTATCTATTTGTGGTGAAGAAGTTGATGATTCAAGAGTGATTTTCTGTCCTTCGCAGTATAGATCTGAGCCGTAATGCCAGGGGATGGCATTACTGCTTTCATAGGGTACTGGCCCAGGCACCGTAATCGTGACTGGACTGATGGCAGCTGCAGAAGGGACTGTGACAGTCTGTGGATCATAGTATATTGTGACTGGTGCTCTGATGGGAGTAGCACTTTGCGAGTTGTAAGCAGAATCATTTTCAGGATCATAATAAATCGTAACTGTGGACATATTTGCTGCTGAAGTTGTAGGAGACATTGTTGGAAGGATGGGTGTTGTTGTTGTAGGAGATTCTGAATGAAGTGGTGCTGAAGTTGTAGAAGGGATGTTCGCTGATATCTGGTCAGTTGAAATGACAGATGAAACATTTGTTGACGAAGCTGAAGAGTTGTCGGGAACAATGGTTGTTGCAGTTGTAGGAGATACTGGAATCGTTGCTGATGAGATTGCTGGATTTGTCGGAATTGATGTTGTAATTTGAAGCAGGCCACTTCGGATGAGACCATCTATGCCATCCCTCAAGTTATCACAACCATTCACTAAAATGTTACAGTAAGCACACCCTAGCTCACATCCCGGGAACATTTGACATTCGAGGAGTTTAGCCTTAATCTCTACCAACGGTGTCCGAATCTGACCCACACTGGTTATTAAATAAGACGGCTTGTCTTCTTTAATAGCATTGATTCTGGGACCTCCGTGGTTTGGCATAGGGTTCTTATTAACATTTGGTGGTGGTGCAAAATTCAGAGCCTTAGAGTCTACCAAGTCTTGTACCTTCATGTGCAAAGCTCTGCACTTTTCTGTACTGTGGCCAGGCGCATTTGAATGAAAAGCACATCTGGCGTTGGAGTCATAATTCCTGGGTAGACTATTAGGATCTGGAGGTGCCAACGTCCTTAGCTCAACTAGGTTGAGTTTCAGGAGTTGTGGCAGTAATGTAGCATATGGCATAGGGATCGGATCGATCACCCTATTGGCCTGAGAAGGTCTCTGCTGATATGGTCTCTGCTGATTGTTGTTGCTGGTGTTGTTGTAGTTTCTCGGAGGATACTGAGCTTGTTGCTGGTACTGAGGTTGTTGCTGATAATTTTGTTGCGGTGGTTGATAAACTGGTTGTGGATGAACTGGAGCGGGAATGGTGACTGCTGCCACAGACCTGTGAACATATTGGGGTCTGCCCCTGTTTGTATGGATAGCATTGGTTTCACCAGTTCTTCTTGGGCCTGCAAAAGGCTTCCTTGTGTTACTGGATGAGCTAGCACCGCTGTCAGAAATCTTGCCCATCTTTAACAGGCTCTCGATTCTCTCTCCAGCTATCACGACATCTGCAAAGCTGGTAGAGGAGAAAGCAGCCATCCTGTCAATGTATGTTCCCTGGAGGGTGTTCATAAACATATCTGCCATCTCCCTCTCTGACATAGGTGGCTGAACAGCAGCAGCCAGTTGCCTCCATCTCTGGGCATACTCTCGGAAACTTTCTCTAGACGACTGTGACATTCCCATTAGGAGAGTCCTGTTGGGTGCCATATCCAAATTGTACTGGTATTGTCTGATAAAGGCCTCTGCCAAATCTTTCCAACACCTGATGGTCGCTCTAGTAAGATGGGAATACCATTCCCTTGACGCTCCAGTTAAGCTATCCTCAAAATAAAACATCCATAGCTTCTCGTCCATGGTATACGCTTTCAACCTTCCCAAAAAGGATTGTAAGTGGGTCAGTGGGCAGGAAGTCCCGTTGTATTTCTCAAAACAAGGAGGCTTAAACTTATGGGGAATCCTGACCCCGTCTACCAAGCCCATGTCCATAACATCAAAACCCAAAGAGTTATGAGACTCCAAGGATCTTAATTTCTCAGCTATCTCATCCAGCCTTCTGTCATAAGCTTCCTCCCCAGCACCCATTACTGTGAACTGATCCTCCTGGGGGTCTTCTTGCAGCACTCTGCCTGCAGTGGCAGTCCCTTGTACATTGGCAGGGATGTTGATCTCTGGATGAAGGTGGGGTCCAAATACAGGGGGGTTGACATGAGGTTGGACCCTCTCATTGTTGCTTGTGCCAGCAGTCCCTATATGTGGATCTTCCTGATTCTGCCTTTCCACCATTGCTCTCAATCTTTCTTGGCTCTGAGCCATGTTGTTCATCACTTCCATAAACTACGTCATCTGGGTTCTCATTTCCAATCTTTCGTTTGCCATTTGGTTTCTGACCTCTGCAAGGTCCTGTTGTACCTGATCCATTTGTATGCCCGGAAGGTTGTTACGGGTTGGATATCGGTGTGGACGGTTGAGGGGAAATACCCGGCGTCGAGCAATAGTTCCTGAACATCACAACAGAGTTAGTAGCAATAAAACAAAAACCTACAAAACAAACAAAAGGTTAGCATGCAATGCAGTATGCTTATTTATTTTCAAGGTATCCGGCTTGGCATTCAGTTTTGACCCTTCCAGACCCTTGAAGATGCTGTTGATGTTGCTTTTTGAAGTAAACTCGGATTGAACAAACAGATACATATATTACAAAAGGCAAATGGTACATAGTTTGTTTACAAATACAAGCCCTCTGAGGGGTCAAAATATATTACAAGAAAATAAAAGTACATGGGATGAAAGCAACAACAAGCAAAAGGTCAAACACCAAGTCCAAACTCATCCTCCTGAACTTCCTTGAGAAGTTCTTCAGTCACAGGATCAGCTGGACGCTCCGTGAGATTCCTGATAAGGAGATTCCGGGTAGTAACAGCTGCAGTTAGCTTCTTGTGCTGACTCTGGTCTTTTGACCTTTTCACTCCAGCTCTGATCTTCAGCTCTGATATTTCCCTCTGGGCTGCTGCCAGGGCTTCCTGCTGCTCTTTTGTACTAGCTTCCAGATGCTCTATCTTGTCCTGGACCCTCTTATCCTCCAGAGTACGAGCCTCGGTGATCCTGACCCACCTAGCTTGACTCTCCTTCAGATACAAGTCTGTCCTGGCTTTCTGGAACTGGGCTTCCTTGCAAGCATTCTTCAGAATCTGTTCTCCAGCCCTAGACTTCTTGATATAATCCTCAGACTTCTCAATTTTGGCCAGATGCTCTACTCTCAACTTTTCCAACCTTTCAATATCCAACCTACCATCACTCCTCTCCCAGAGGGTCTTCTGCAAAGCCTGAGTCAACTTCTCATTTCTCTCTTTCAAGCTCTCAAACTCCTCTAAGCTGACAGTGGCAGGAGGTGGTGTTGAGGATGACCCAGGCATATCCTCCATGGTAAAGGGCATCCCAGAAAATTGAGCCCTGACATGGGACCACTCATGGTACTGTGCTGATGCTACATTGTTGCACTTCCCCAGAATGGTTACTCCCTTAGTTTGAACATTTTCCCAGGCCCAGGCTGCCTGCCTGACAATGGCTAGATTGGGCTTGTTCTCACAGTAAAGAGTCTCAGCCAAGTCTTGTGCCTTAGGAGTGTGGACCAGTGCATAGCCCAGTTGTCTTTTGAATAGCAGAGGGTTGTAATTAATGCAACCCTTAACTCCTATCAGGGGCACATTGGGAAATTGCCCACAGCTGGTAAAGATATCCCTGCCCTTTGTGCTTTGAGTGCACCACCTGATATCAGCTGAAGTCAGAACAGTGAGTCTTCTAGCCCAGTTTCTCTGCTGATGAGGATTCAAAAATGCATCTGTCTTGGGCAAATGCTTGAGAAGCCAAGTATGGAACAAAGGAGCACAACACCTCACTAATCTTCCCCTCTGCTTTTCATTCCTCTGGTGCACTGAATAGTAGAAATCCCCCAATAAAGTGGGCACTGGGTTCCTCAGGATGAAAAGATGGATTGCATTCTTGCTAATGAATCTAGGCTCATCTGCAAATAATATGATCCCATATATGCTCAGGGCCAATAAAGCACAGATTGCTTTCCACTCTCCTAAAGAAGCTTTCAGGGTAGCTTGAGAGATCAAGAAATCCAGATGCAGGCCAGAGATTCCAGCCTTAGTAGTCATATGCTGCCCAATCAGAACTGGTTCCAGATGCAAAGCCTTTGCTACCTCTTCATTACCAGGAAAGACCATCTCAGGGTTGAAAGGGACTCCACCCCTGATAGGTATACCAACCAATGATGAGTATTCTTCCAATAAAGGGCCCAACTGAAAGTCCTGAAAAGTGAAACACCTCAGTGGGGGATCATAAAACTGAAGGCAAGTATGAATCAGGCTCCTCTGTGAAGGGTCCAAATCCATAACCACATCAAGTATGCCTCCATAGTGTTCTCTGAATAGTGGTATATGGTCTGGAGTAATTAGGGTCTGAATCTTCCTGATGCTGGCCAACTCAGGCTCAAAGAAATGATAGGAGATGTTACTCTTCTTGGGTGCCATGTTGCTGAAGAAGAGCTGGGACAGATGCTGAGAATAACACTGAAAATGGGCCACTGACAGGCTGAGACTGATGATGCAGGTGACTAAAGTAGGTAGCTGATAGCTGGAGTAAGTACTGATGAAGACAGGTCTATGCTGATGATGGGGTCAAAACCAAGCCAAAAATAAAGTATGGATACCCTGAAAAACAAATAAGCAAATGTTAAAATGATGCAATGATGATGTATGCAAATGATATGCAAGGGTTTGTGACTGAGCTGGATCTGATCAAATGCTCTGATATAAGTCCAGGTATTTTCAAGAAATCCAGATGGAGGTCTATAAGTCCAGTAACCAAGGTGGGGGACTCAAATAAAGAGTCACATGTCCAGGGTTAAAATCACAAGAACTGTTCCAAAATGGAGTACTCTTAATCAAAACAAAGTAACAGGGTATGCTGAGGTCAAGGGTACCTGCAAACCTGTAAACAGCCCAACCCCCTCACAGGTGGTGTTCTAAAACGAGGATCCTCAGACTTGGATCAGTTATGAAAAGTGTAAACACTTCTAACCCGGAGGTACAGTGTTTACAATAGCCATAAAAGTTCCTCCTCTAATTCACCTCAGTTTCTGAAGGTCAATACTAAAGGTCATCCAGACTTAGCAGGCTTCCCAGATAGCCCTAGCATTGCAGGAAATCTGCAACACAGAGTTCTCAAGAAGAAACCCATATTTGAACCGTGTTTCATATTCCCGCACCAGACCGAGATGGAATGGGAAAGAATATGAACCACTCTAGCCTAGGTGTCACTCAGGTCCCAGGTATAGGACCTCAACTCTCAATAGAACACCCACCCACCAAAGCAAACAAACAGATCCAGCCAGCAGCACAGTATGACAATATGATATAATGCAAAGCTATAAAGAAAGCAGTAAAACAGACTGTACATAAGGCAAAAATAAATACAAATACACAAACACAAACAACACATAACACCCCAGTAAACACAAATCAATCAAGCGCTAGGAGGAACCCACAAAAAGAACCAGAAGCCCTGGTTGCAGTATAAGGTTCCCCAGCAGAGTCGCCAAGCTGTCGCTCCCGATAAATGGGAATGGCCTAAATAAAGGTACAGACGCGAACGGTCGGCGAAAAGAACAGTGGGAACACACAGGAGTGAACTCACAGGGAATGAATAGAGTCGCCAGCTAGGCATTTTTATCCCGGAGGAAAGACAATGCTGCATTGACCTAGAAAGACATGGATAAGACGGTTGCGAACCAGAGAGACTGAGAAAGGGGGTTGGTTACAACCTGGGAAGGTATTAGCACCCAGATTGTCCGTCGTACTCGATGGGATCCACGCTTAAAAGATTTGTGTTTTAAAGGGGTAGTGCCAGTGCAATTTGTGTGTAAAAAGAGCTGGAAAAGGATGTACAAGTGTCAGTGCAAAAGAAGTGTAAAGTGTGATATATACAGTGTCAGTGTAAGAACAGGAGTGAAATGCTCAAGATCATGAGGCTAAAAGAATAAAGCTGGAAAGAGGGGAATATATAGAGACTTTTGTTCGATAACTGTTAAGTCATGCCTACGTATCCTCTCGTGCAATGAGGAAGTCAGAACACCGTAGTTCGACCCAAAGAGACTAAAAGGTGAATTGACTTGTGAACTGCTTGCTTGCCAATGCTCAAGTGTATGACCTGTCTGGCTCAGGTGCTAACTGTCTTGCATTAGACGGAAGAAGCAGGTTCTCGTTTGTGAGTGAATGAGATGAGAAAAGAATCCCGGAGGAGACGATTATTGTTTATTTTTGAGTTTTCAGTCTTTTATTGTTTTTGGATTTTGTCATAAGTTAATGAGCTTAAGTCTAAACCAATGGATTTAGTAAACTCATCACATCTTCCCTCTGATTAGGGGTAATGAGAATACCTTAAGTGTGAAGTCAGATTCTCACACTTAATCACCTTTGGTGTAGGATTAAGATCATTAACCTACTTGTGATTATCATGGCAAGTCAAGGCATGAATGCAAATGCAAGATGGATGCATATGAAAGCCCAAATTAGGGTTTATGAACAATACAAAAAACAAAAACCAAAATCAGAAGCAAACAACATTACAAAAAATTGAAAATGCACTCAAAGGATCCCTAAACCTATACTAACTCACTGCCCAAAGGAGAGGTCTCAACTCTTAACCTAATTCAAGATATGATTTTTCTAAGTTTTCTAGGGTTTTAGGGTTCCTTAACAAGAAAATTACCAAACAAATTGAAAATGAAAGATCAAATCCATTTAATCTCACAAACTACATGCTAAACACAATGCAATGCAAAAAGAATCAAGGTCCAACTCTTTAGGGTTAGGCAGAAATGATTTTTGGAAATTTGGATCAAATTAATGCATAAAAATGATTTTAATTCCATGGAAAATTCTCAAAATGCATCAAGATCAAAAAATAAATTTGGTTTGAGGGTTGGACAATGTTTCTAAATGGTTTCAAATGTTTCATGAATTTTTTGGTGATTTTTAAATACCTAAAAGTATTTTTAATTAATTAATTCTCATTAATTAATTAAAAAGAAACCTTTAAATATTTAAAAATACTTTTTTAATGCTAAAAATGAAAATAAAAATATTTTTGTGTTCTGAAATTAAATAATAACTTGTACAAAAAATTTCAGATTTTTTTATGTATTTTTGCTATTTTAAATAAAATATAGAAAACAAGGTAATTAAATGGAAAAATAAAGTGAATTTAATCTGAAAAATAGAAAGTAATCAGATCCAATGGACGAAATTCAAACTGGCAAGGGCGGGAGTTGACTGCGCGCGGGTTTGGACGGCTCACATTCAAACTGACTTAATTACACTTAACCCTAATTAAACAAACCCTAATTACTTTCAGATGACCGGAACAGTGGTTCCGGTCATCTTCTCCGGCGAATCAAAATGCTAAATCATTCTACACGTTACGAAAATGAAAACTAACTATCCAGAAATCATCCCCACCCTAAAACGAATCAAACCCCTCACTCAAACATCATTTATCATTCATAATCAGAGGGAATCGAATCAAAATAGTTTCTAGGGCAAAAATTTCAGAACATGATTAAACTCTCATTTCCTCACCATTTTCAAAACCAATGACATATTCATGATCAGGGAAGCATGCAGAAGCTATTGAGAACTTAAAAATTCATTTCTGGAAAAAAAAAGTTCTTGAGCTACCTGAGTTTTGAAGCTTTCAGTTCTGCAACTTTCTGACCTCTTCCTTTGATGCAAACCACCCCCTTTGGTCCCTTGATGATGTCTGAATGCTTAGCAAGAGTTTATGTTGGCTGGTTTGAGAGTTTGAACAAGTTCTGTTCAAGCTCAGGTGGGAATCGTGCTTTGGATTCAGGCTGTTTCAGGCAATGGTGAGGGGTTCTTTGTGATCAGGATGATGAGTTGAGAAGGTCTGTGAGGTTTGTTTTTATGTTTGTGGCTTGTATGCTGAGTTTCGAAGGGTTTTGCTCAAGGGAGTGAAAATGAGAAAGTGATGTTCTTGCTTGTTTCAGGCTTGTGTGTTCTGTGGTTTGGCTTGCATTTTCTTTGTATAAACAAATGTCATTGGTCAGAGGATGTGACCTGCCCTTTTTTGATAGGTGTAGTAGCTTTTGCCAAAATGTCAACTTCTTGTAAGAGAGGCATGGGTCATGTTTCAGCCAAGTACAAAGGGTGTGGGCTGCGCAACAAGGTGAGGGAGAAAGGCTAGGATTGGTCAGCAGGCTAGGCAGCAAGTGGATGAAGTGTTATGATGGTTTTTGCAAGTTGGTTCCCTTTAGTTCTCATGGAAAAATCTTGTTCCAAACACCATAAAACATGTGATCTTTTTGGTTCAATCTGAACTTTAGGACTTGTATGATACTTTTGTAATGGTTTGATATCAATTGGAAGTCACAAATGGCCTTGGTACAAGATTTTGCAAATTTCTCATTTGGTGCATAACTTAAAATTTAGTGATTTTAGCCAACTTTGATGCACCATAACTTTTGATCCAAAATGAATTAGGTCATGTTCTTGTACTTTTTGAAAAGGGAAAGATCTATTCTACAACTTTCATGACCAAAGTTTTTCATTTGAAGCATTTTTGGATCAAAAAGTAAGGGTTGAAAAGTTGCCTAAAATGACAAATTCCTTAAAAGTCAACCTTGCCCTAAAAACTCAACTTTGCAAAAAACTTCAAATTCTTGAATTTTGTGAACTTCAAACTTCTTCCATGATCAAATAAAGATCATATGCACTCAAAATGATGAAGATCACCCTTTGGTTGGGTCATTGGGGGCCTCAGATGCCCTGATTTTGCACTGACTTGTCTGAAAAGTCAACTCTTGATCAAATGACTTCCCCATGGAATTTCTTCATGAAAATTGATATGCACACTCCCTATACCATATAGAGACCAATAGAAACAATAATGACCAAAAAATTTGAAGTTATGGCCTCTGAAACCAAAACCCTAATTTTAGGTCATCTGTGCAGTCAAGCCTGGCTCTGCCTCCACAACAATCCCAGTTCTTGTGATTCTTTGGCATTCTTGACTTTGAGAGGATGTAATATGATGCTTGACCACACATAGCCCCCCCTTGAAGTGATTGTTGACCTTTGGGGTGACTCAAGAAGCTTTTGGATTGCTCAGATCACAAACCCTAGATGCAGATGAATTTGAACCAATGCAAAGACTCAAAATTGTGATATGAGATGCTATGATTGAGTTTATGCATATGAAATTATCACAAGCCATGGTGAAATGGGTGAGGGCAAATTTGGGGTGTTTACAACAGGCGCGAATTTTGAACAAAAAATTCAAAAATTAGTTGCTTTCTCTTTTTCCTCCACCTTTTTTCGGTTTATTTTTTTTCCAACTTATTTCACACTCCACTTTCACATTTCATTTAGCCTTGAAATTTTTACCACTTTCTAGACTCTTCCACACTCTTCCAAGGAATATTCCAAGGAATATTCTGGAAACCCTAACCAACTTTAACTAACTCCAAGCCTAAGTCCTAACCTCATTTCCCAAACCTAAGGCCCAAGCTAGCTCCATGCCCAAAGAAAAGGGACACACCTTCATTTTCCAAATTTTACTTTATATTTCATTTTTTTCTCTCAATTTTCCTCCATTTTCAAAATTCATCAAAGCTTCATCCAAAAGCTCTTCAAGTTTTGCATTGAAACTTGAAGAACTTGAAGCATAACCATCATCCAACCTTGATTTCTTGGCCTATTGGAGAATTTGTTACTGTTTTTGGATTGATTTTGGATTCTTGGAAGTGATTGTGCAAGTGTTCATCAAGATCGGCGTCGAATCGCATTTATTTTGATCATTCGCAGAAGCATATCGGATCTCCGGTTTTCTTCTTCATTCATGTTCCGATCGACAACATAACAATCAATAAAGCAATCCCTCGCTTTGTAGGTTGGTAATTCGAAACCATTTCACATTTAAGTTATTCACTTCATCTCGCCATATGGCATTCTTCAATTGTTTATCGTTTGATTGCATTTTGATCGTTTTACGATTTGCTTGCATTTTGATTATTTCAATTGTTAGAAGCTAGAATTGTAGCTTATTCTTGATGCTAATAAGTGTTAGGAATCTATATTTGAGTAGAAAATTCGTGCTAGCATGTTCATGGATGTAATAAGAGTCTTTAGAAGTAGGTTAGTGACCAAAAGTGCTTATTTCTTGACTTTTTTTGGCATTTTGTTCAGTGTTAACCGGTTAACCCCATGTTAACATGTTTTTTTTCCAACCTGGTTGCGTGAGTTTTACCGGTTAGCCTTTAGCGTTAACCGGTTAACACTGTGGAGAATGGTGTTCTTTGCTTATTTTGGTGCATGTTTGATTTTCATTGTTCCTTTAATCTTCATAGTTGATTAGCTCATGATTTTAGGGAATTTTTAGGACCGTTTTAGGTGCGTGATTCCATAGTTTCGAGTCGTTTCAACATGTGTATCCGTTACTTTTTTATGTTTTGTGCTTATTTGTGAAGGTATGCATAAAATGATTTATGAATGTTGTTGCTATGTTCAAACTCATTGATCCACATGCCAATAATTGTTTCAAGTTCAGTTTTGCTTCGTGTTTATGATCCATGCATGTTTTGATCGATTAAATGTTCAAATGCTATGATGTTTTGCTTGAAAATGAACATTCATATGTATGCACATTCTTGCATTTTTACTTGATTGATTACATTTTCGTGTTGATGCTAATTCTGATTTTTGTACCAAATTGCATGTTCAGTCATTGATCTTAGTGATACATGTTCACAATCCATGTTTTTGCTTATTTGTTCAAGTCTTGGAATTGCATAATTGTTGTTCTTGTTACTTTATATGAATTCTTTTATGAACAAACCATCGCAAATAATCATGTTCATATCCATGTTATGCCATGCATTTTGATTCCATTTAATCATGTTATGTGATGTTTGTGCATTATTTGTCATAAATTGTGTGCATAAATGAAAATATTCAAATCTGCTTTGTTTTCCATAGCTGCATTTTGAAACAGGAGCTGTAAAAACATGTTGCGTTCATGCTGTTTTGACTTTTTACACCTATTTTTCATGCTATTTGTTAGTTGTAATAGGTTGTTTGTATTTTGCATTGCATTTGGTAGCTGTTTGTGCTTTAGGAGCTATAGTAGTTGCTGGATTTTTGCTATGTATAGTTTTCAGGTCCCTTAGACTTAGGATTGAGTCTAGATTAGGTCCTAGATGAATTAGGATTTTTTTGATACATGTTTACTTCATTCCTTTCGTAATGTTTATCCTATTAACCTTTGTTTTGTAGGGAGGTGGAGGTATGTTCACATAACCTTTTTCCTTTTAAAATTCTTTATGCTTTCAAAGTGTATTTGTTTTAGCATTTTGCTTAGTTTACAAAACTTCATGCTAATCCCCTTAGAAATGACTTAGCTTCCTTAGGAAGTAAGTTACTTTCTTATTCCCTCTTCTTTCCTTTTTCGCATTAGGATTAGAAAATCGCACTAACCTAGGCTCATCCATGCACGACAACACTTAGGAATTATTAGTCTTCCCCTTAGACTTTTTTCCTTTGGTCCGTTTTGCTTTCTTTCTCATCTCAAAGAAAAGTAAAAAAAGCACCTAATAAGGGTCGAACTTTCTCGTACGCCATGGGACTTTGCCGTGGGTTACTTATACACATCCCATTTCGGGGCGAGGTGTAAGGCATCTACCACGATGAACAAGTCTTAGTATGAGACTATTTCACAAAAAATAAACAGAAAATGCTTCTTTAAAAGACAGTAAACAAACAACACTCGTCTTTTCCTTCGGGAATTCTCTTCTCACCTCCTTCACTCTCAACGCGAACTTGCGACGACTTGTCTCATTTGAAAGACGGTAACACACTCGTACCAGACGAGCCTGCAACACCTGAGCATAGACATATGTAGTTCTAGCTCCTAAAAAACACAAAAATAGTTCCCACCTTAGTTAGGCGAACTACGTCGACTCTGATCCTCATTTTCCCGATGAGGTACGTAGGAAGAGGGGTAGGGTCCGTTCGAGCACACTCTTTATTTTCCCTAAATTTTCCCTTCTTCCTTTTCGTTCTCTTTTTCCAATTCCCTTTCTCATTTCAATTCCAATTCAGTTAGCGGGTTTTTTTCAGCAGCAGTTTATTCTTTTACCCTTTGAAACAGACAAACAAGCATGGATCCTGTCGGGTACGACAGACGATCTGGGGTGCTAATACCTTCCCAGTTTGTAACCGACTCCCAAACCCAGATCTTTGGTTCGTAGGACCTTATCCTTTCCTTCTCTCTTTGGTTTGTGCATCATTACCTTTCCCATTCATTCAGGATAAAAATGCCTGGAATAAAAAAGGCGACTCTACCTTTTCCGCGCCACTTTCATGTTTGTACTAGGATGAAAATCCCATGAATGAAAGTTGACGGCTCTTCCGGGGATAGAACCCAGAATCTCCGGTTTCCCCTTTGAGAGTCAATCCTAGCGCCTGTTTGTTTTTGTTTCTTTGGGTGTTTACCTGTCTGCTGCTGTGTATTTATTTACTGTTTTTATTTACAATTCTTTACTTTACAACATTTATTTACTGCTTTCAGTATTTAGTTTACATGCATCATATATACTGGACTGTGCTGGTTTGTATTTTTTCTGTGGGTGGGAGTTACTGTGAGATAATCCAACTACCCGACTTGAGTGCACCATAGGATTAACATGGGTATACATTGTACTCCCATGGTATCTCACCATGATGAGTGGCAATGTGTTCCGCACCCAGATTGTGACCGTCTTGGAACTATTCTATGTGGGGATTACTCCACTTCAGGATATGACCTTGATAGTTATGTGCATCTGGTGACTGATCATTGAGGACCTTAGTGGAAACAACCCTCTCCAGTGATGACAATGGCATACCACATTTGTTGGCAAACCCATTCGCATCTGAGGGCCCACTGGGAACTCGCATAGGATGTCTTGGTTCTCTCATAGGAATCCGGTTAAAGCAAATTGTTCGTATGACGATAGTATTGTACCCTTCGGGATGAATGTACTATTATTTCTCGATTCAGTGCTTGAAGCTGGGGACCTATGAGGGATGCTTGTTTCCTTGGACTCAGTTGAGACCTCCCTGAGTAGTACATAATGCTAAACCGATTCCCTAATTTGGTCATGAAGTATTTCTCGGAAATGGTGAACATATTATTGCTACTCGGCTTTGAGAGTCCGTGATGTTGACCCGAGTAGCACACTCGTGAGATGGGAGGGGTTTACAGGTTTGCAGGAACCATAAAACTTCCAACATACCCACTTTGCCAGTATCGTTCAATATCGTGATCTGGTTCTTTGGTTCCTTGGTTCTGAGATCCGAGATTCCTGTTCAGAGGAACTGTTATTGCTATTGTGACTCTGCACAGACACATGACTATATGATTGACACATCACAGACATGTCATTGATCATATGCCTTGCCTTGCATAAGCATCATGACATCATTAATGATTTGTGTTCTTTTTCATTCTCATGGTTCATACTATTCCCGGTTCCCGGTCATACTTATGCTTCAGAAATGGAAGACGTCCGAAAGAGGAATGTGTTTTACAAGTTCTTTGATGCCAAAGTGGATCTGCTCAACCAGATGGTGTTTCTTATTATCCCAGGTCATCTTGGATACTTCAAGGAGAGCTATGGTGACATTCTGGATTTGGTAGTTAACCTGGATAGTTCCCAAAGGAGTGTCATTCATACTTTTTTGCAGTACTATGATCCTAGGCTCAGGTGCTTCACATTTTCTGACTTCCAGTTGGGTCCTCTACTTGAAGAATATGATGAGATTTTAGGGGTGCCTCTCAAAGATCAGATTCATTTCAATTTAGAGATGACCAAAGCAACTCATCTTGACATTAACAAGGCTCTTTATTTGAGCCCATTAGATTTATCTAATAACCTGATTGCTACCAAGGCTGGAGTACTTGGATTTCCTTTGGAGTTCTTGGTGAGAAGAGCTGGAGAACTGGCTGTTGCTGGTCAATGGGCGTCAGTTTGCGATATCTTGGCTTTATCCATATATGGGATCATCCTCTTCGCTGACATGGATAAGTTCATGGATATCAATTCCATCCATCTGTTTGTGCTGAAGAATCTGGTACCCATTCTCTTGGGTGATCTATACTACTTAGTGCATTACAAGAACGAGAAGAAGCAAGGTGATGTGCTCCTTTATTCTACAAATTGTTTATGAAGCACCTACCCATTACTGAAGCTTTCAATGATCCCAAGGTGATATGGGCCCAGAAGCTAAGAACTTTGTCTGCGAAGGAAGTCAGGTGGTTCACTTTGAAGCTAAAAGGGAAAGATCTCATCTCTAGCTATGGGGGTTATTCCAATGTTCCACTCATAGGAGTAGCTGGGGGCATCAATTACAACCCCATTTTCCTGATAAGACAATTGGGATATGCTCTCAAGACTGTTCCCATAGAATCAGAGCTAGTTCATACCTTCTATTTCACTATGAAGGATAATTTTCCCTTGGTTCGAGAAGCTGCATGTGCTTGGAAACTTGTCAAATGAAAGGGTATAGAGAGCTTGGGAAAGAGCAAGAATCAAATGTTCCATGAGTTCGAGGTATGGATAAGGAAGAAAGCTTAAGTGTCCCTAATCCCTTTCTCTTCACCGGTTCAACCTCCTACTACTGTGCCATTGGAGGATTACCAGAAGTTGGAGGCTTTGGTCCAATAGGTCTGAGCTAAAAATCAAGAGGCTGGCAATTCCTGCCAAAAGCTGATGATTCAAAACCAGAAGCTAGAGGAGAGAGCTCATCAAGCCGAAGAGATAGTCAGGCTCAAGCAACAAGACTTTGAAGAGCGAGAGCTCTACTTCAAGAAAACGAATGTTGGCTGAAACCCACAAGGCGAATCAACGCCAGAGGGATAAGAAAGCCATGGGTAAAGCTAATGAAGCCATGACTCTCTGGCAAGAGAAGTGGGAGGACCACCTGAGAAAGCAGAAGGAGGTAGAGATCGAGTACAAGCTGAAGATCAAGAGCCTTCAATAGACTCTGGCTAAGCAGGGAGATCTACTTCAGAAAGTCTACGAGCAACGAAGAGATTACCTTCAGAAAATGGCAACGAGTCAACAAGCAGCTGAAGACATCAAGAAAGAAGTAGAAAAGCTGAAGCTTCGGGCTGATATCAAGAAAGTCAAGAATGAGTCAAGCCCTAACAAATAAAGGGAAGAGATGTTCCTACAACAGATCAACAACCTGCACGCTTCCTTCGATCTAAGGGATCTTCTTATTCAGAAGCTCATCCAGGAGCCGAGTCATCCAGACATAACACAATTGTTCCAAGCCGTCAAGTGTCTTAGCTAGAGGCTGCAAGACATGGAGCTTCCTAGGGTTTAGTCTCATACTCTTGTACCTGGATTACCCACAGGCCTGTTGTGGGATTCCTCTTTACTTTACTTTGCTATTCCATTGATGTATGAACTGGAACCCTTCGGGGATGTTGTTATATTTAGATCTCAGTTTATGATATGTTCGACTTGGTTTGAATCTCTGATTGTCATATCTTGCACTAACACGGGGTACTAAGCACCAATTCTCATCAAATATCATCTTATCTGAAC
The DNA here is from genome assembly GCA_963966055.1 of Lathyrus aphaca. Classification (NCBI taxonomy): domain Eukaryota; kingdom Viridiplantae; phylum Streptophyta; class Magnoliopsida; order Fabales; family Fabaceae; genus Lathyrus; species Lathyrus aphaca. Next base: position 226,289,043 of record OZ014520.1, on the reverse strand, counting down.
ATCACACGGGGTCTCCTTCCCTAAATCTGAAAAGACTATCTGGAATTCTCAAATACCAGAACGGGAATGTAAAAAATCTTAAGAATGAAAAGAACACAAAATTGCATGCATTCATATCATTTGCATTTTTTCTTCTTTTGCAGGTTATCCAGGGTTCTTAACTTATGTGCATTTTTAGGAAATATTGCGAGAACCTCCAAGACTCGTCTTCTCAGACACGATAACCTTTCACACTGGTACGCTACTCACCGTAATCAAAGGCACGTCATGGATACAATACAAACTGAGCTGAACGAACTTTGCAATTGAATGGGGGAGTTCATGACAATGATGCAGGGTATAGCTCTGGGGCAGCAAGAGATGAGGGCTTCTATGCAAAGGCTTAATCCCCCACAAATAGATCCTCCAGTGGTTACCTTGGATGCTCAAGGAAATATGATAAACAAAAATAGAGGTGATGGACCTCCAACTCCAGAGGCTGGTGGCCTTATTCTTGTTCTCGTGCAGGACCGTCAAGAAGACCAGTTCACCCTGGTCAACGAAGATATGGGGTTTGGTATTGGAGCTAACAATCAGGAATTCCAATTGTTGGCTGAGATGGTGAGGGCCTTGGAATGCAAAGATACTCTTGGCATCAATGTCTCTGATATGGGCTTAGTTTCAGGGGTGGTCATCCCTCCAAAGTTCAGACCTCCAGATTTCGATAAATACAACGGCAATTCTTGCCTTAAGACTCACTTGCAGGCCTTTTATCACAAGATCGCTACACATACCAAAGACGAGAAGCTTTGGATGTACTACTTCCAAGACAGCCTGTTTGAGGGTTCACTGGAGTGGTACATGAAACTGGAGAAGAACTATGTCCGTAATTGGAAGGAGCTTGGGGAGGCTTTCCTCAAGAAATAACAATGCAACATCGACATGGCTCCTAGACGGACTCAACTACAAAGCCTGTCGCAAAAGAACTCGGAAAGTTTCAAAGACTATGCGCAAAGATGGCGCGAGGTTACAGCCAGAGTTCAAACCCCGTTGCTGGAAAGGGAAATGGTTGATCTCTTCATGGATACCCTCCCGGGGAATTTCATGGAGAAACTGGCGGGCTATTCCTCTAGTGGGTTTTCCGATATCATCTTAACGGGTGAGAGGATCAAGAGTTGGATGAAACAAGGAAATATTCAGAGCGGCGGAGCGTCAACCTGCGGGGTCAAGAAACCTTTCGTGAAGCGAAATGAAGGAGAAGCTGGGGTCGTATATGCTCAGAAGAAGAGGGGGAATCAAAAAGCTTATCACCAGGCAACTCCCATAACTATTTCTGCTCCTACTAATCAGTAACAGGTTCAGAAGTCTCAACGACAACCATGCGGGCCCCGACAGGGATATCAGCCAAGGCCTAGGATGGCTGAGAGACATTTTGAGGTTCCACCAATGTGCTATTCTCAACTCCTACAAAATCTTCTTTAGTTTCAGATGGTCCAATTGAGAACCTTGCATCCTCCAAATCCAGGGCAGATTCCCAAGGGATATGATGCTAACACCCGCTGCGAGTTTCACTCCGGAGCTCCAGGCCATAGTACTGAAAATTGTAAAGTCCTTAAACACAAGGTGCATGATTTGATAGATTCCAAGGCGATCAACTTTGCTCCAACCCCGAATGTGCTGCAGAACCCCATGCATGATCATGGAAGGACCGTAGGAGCTGTCGATAATGGGGAATGTCTGAACTTGGTATCTGACATCAATGCCCTAAAGACTTCATTGTTGGATGTAAAGGCTTTCCTGGCTAAGAAAAACATATTCCCGGGTTGTGAAGAAGACTGTTCAGACTGTGTCCATTCTGTCGATGGTTGTGATCGGTTGAGATCAGGAATACAAAGAATGATGGACGAAGGAAGTATACAGTTCGACAAAATAGTGAAAGAGGATGAAGTATCAACTATTACGGTTTATTACAATCCAACACAAGTTCCAGCACCAGTAAGGGTGGCACTAGTAACCATTACTACTTCTGGACCAATTCTGTACCAGAGTGATAAAGCTATCCCGTGGAACTATGTGGGAGAAGTTTATTACAATGGTCATAAGCAGAACATGACCACATCCAGTTCATCTTTGCACCAAGTTGAGAATGTTGGGGTCGGAGGATTCACTAGAAGTGGTAGACTATTCGCACCATAAACATTGAGAAATAATGTGTTACCACCAAAGGACAATGCAGAGGCTTAAGCCAAGGCAAGGGGTAAGTAGCCTATGACAAGTGATGCTCCTGTGCCGACTCCGGAGCCTGATATCACATTTGATAAGGAAACAAAGGAGTTCCTGAGAATAATCAAGAAAAGTGATTACAATATTGTTGATCACTTGCAACAAACTTCTTCTAAGATTTTGATCTTATCCCTGTTGATGTGTTCAGAATCGCACCGGGAAGGCTCTGTTGAAGATCTTGAACAATGTGTATGTGTCGCAAGACATATCTGTAAATCGGCTAGAGACTGTAGTGTCGAGTGTAAATGTCAGCCATGGTTTGGGATTTACGGATATGGACCTGACAACTGAGGTACGCAACCACAATTGCGCTCTACATATTTCTATGGAATGTAAAGGAGTTGTGCTATCTCACGTGCTTGTAGACACGAGGTCATCTTTGAATGTACTTCCTAAGAAAGCACTAATCAAACTGGATTATGATGGGGTTGTGCTTAGGCCAAGTGATTTGGTCTTCCGAGTGTTCGATGGCTCGAAAAGGTCAGTGTTTGGAGAGGTGGAACTGTCATTGAAGACAGGACCACATATCTTCAATACTAATTTTTATGTCATGGATATCCAACCGACCTACAACTGTTTGTTAGGATGACCTTGGATACACGCAGCAGGCGCAATGTCTTCTACCCTTCACCAAAAGCTTAAATTTGTCTGGGAAGGACAGATTGTGACAGTGTGTGGGGAAGAAGATATCTTCATTAGCCACTTGGCCTTGTTCAAGTACGTAGAGATGGATGGGGAGATCTTTGAAACTCCTTGCCAAGCCTTTGAGCCCATCAGGCATGTAAGTACATCAGCGTCAGCTGCCTTGTCAGAGGATACAAAGAACGGAACATCCATAACATCCTACAAGCAAGCCCAAAAAGTTGTAGAGTCAGGTGCAAATGAGGGTTGGGGAAAAATGATTGAGGTCCCAGAGAAGAAGGATATGTTCGGAGTTGGCTACCAACCTAGTCAGTCAACGCAATGGAAAAGCACTAGAGGTCGGAAAGGCCCAATTACCTTTACCAGTGCGGGATGGTTTGATCTTTGCAAAGTCTGTGCGGTGCAGGAAGAAACTGTTGATAGTGATTGAAAACTGGATGAGTGGATAAAACCCTGTGTCCCAGGGATGCAACTCAATAACTGGTCGGTTGAAGCACTCATCACCGTCACTCAACTAAAAGAGTAATGGTTTAATGTTTCTATTCTCTTGTATACAAGCTTTATGCCTTTCCCGGGGCATAGCATCTCATTGTAAGGGTTCATTGTTCATGATGCAATATCATAATCATTAATAAAGTGGACGTTTTTGCATTCATTCATGTTGTTCCTTGTCTTTCATTCTTATTTTTATTTTTTTAAAATTAAAATAAATGACAATATTTTTCCATGTCTCCCACTTTTTCTAAAATCTGCATGAATCATCATTCATGCAGATGCTCCTCATTGGGTTTCATCGATGATGACCTTGCTATGGCTCAGTATGACTTCGACAATCCAATTTACCTAGCCGACGAGGAAGGTGAAGAAGATTGTGAACTACCCGAAGAACTAGCTATATTGCTCAAGAAAGAGGAAAAGATGATTCAGCCACATGAGGAAGCCATTGAGGTGATAAACTTGGGTACTGAGGAAGACATAAAAGAGGTCAAGATCGGGGCCGCATTGGAAGAACCCGTCAAAAGCCTCTTGATCTCCATGCTCCGAGAATACATCGACGTCTTCACCTAGTCTTATCAGGACATGCCCAAAAGCAATTTGACGCCGGATTCATGGCTGTGACAAGTTATCTTCCATGGGTTGCGAACATTGTGCCAGTCCCTAAAAAGTATGGTAAAGTCAAAATGTGCATGGACTACCGAGACCTGAATTGGGCAAGCCCCAAAGATGACTTCCCATTGCCACATATTGATGTGCTAGTTGACAACACTGCCCAGTTCTCCGTGTTTTCCTTCATGGATGGCTTCTCGGGCTACAATCAAATCAAAATATCGCCATAGGACATGGAGAAGACTATATTCATTACCCCATGGGGCACCTTCTGTTATAAAGTGATACTGTTTGGTTTCAAAAATGCTGGGGAAACATACCGACGTGCAATGGTAACTCTATTCCATGACATGATTCATCACGAGATCGAGGTCTACGTTGATGACATGATTGCGAAGTCACAGACAAAAGAAGAACATCTAGTCAACCTAGCCAAGTTGTTTGACAGGCTTCGGAAGTTCAGTTTGAGATTGAACCCGAACAAATGCACGTTCGAGGTGCGTTCTGAAAAGCTGTGGGCTTTATCATTAGTGAAAGGGGGATCGAGGTTGACCCTGCGAAAGTGAAAGAAATTCAGGAGATGCCTGAACCAAAAAATTAGAAAGAGGTACGGGGCTTCTTTGGGAGGTTGAAATACATAGCACGGTTCATCTCTCACCTAACAACCACGTGTGAGCCTATTTTCAAACTTCTGAGGAAGTATCATGCCATTGAATGGAACGATGACTGCCAAAAAGATTTCGACCAAATCAAGGAGTACCTGCAAGAACCTCTGACTCTCATGCCTCCAATGCCAGGGAGACCTCTAGTCATGTACCTCACGGTACTCGAAAGATCAATGTGATGCGTAGTGGGTCAGCAGGACGATTCTGGTCGAAAAGAGCATGCAATCTATTACCTTAGCAAAACGTTTACCGACTATGAGACACGCTACTCACTGCTCGAGAAAACTTGCTACGATTTGGCATGGGCTGCTCGCCAACTAAGACAATACATGCTGACTCAGACCATGCTTTTGATTTCCAAGATGGACCCCGTTAAGTACATCTTCAAAATGCCAACTCTAACTGGAAGAGTAGCCCGATGACAAATGATTCTGACAGAATATGATATCCAGTACACTTTACAAAAAGCCATCAAAGGAAGTGTATTGTCGGATTATCTGGCCCAACAGCCAATTAATGATTACCAGCCAATGAGGTTCGAATTTTCGGATGAGGACATCATGTTCCTCAAGTCGAAAGACTGTGAAGAACCATTCCCAGAGGAGGGGCCAAACCCCGAATCCAAATGGAGTCTGATGTTTGACGGAGCCATTAACATGAATGGTAGAGGAGTTGGTGCTATCATTGTCTCGCTAGAAGGGATCCATATTCCTTTCATTGCATGGATGACATTTGAATGCACTAACAATGAAGCAGAGTACGAAGCCTGCATAATAGGGATCAAGGTAGAAATCAATCTAAGAATCAAGAACCTCTAGATCTTCAGGGATTCGACTTTGGTCATCAACCAAGTTTACGACAAATGGCTGGTTCATCAACCTCATTTGATTCCTCATAGGGATTATACTAGGAGGTTTATAACTTTCTTCACTAAGGTCAAGTTGCATTATATACCTCGAGATGAGAATCAATTTGCTGATGCCTTGGAAACCTTATTTTCCATGATCAAGGTTCATCAAGAGAATTACGTACCTCGAATCGATGTCTCTCATCTCGAAAGACTAGCATATCTATTTGCAGTTGACGGGGCTAATGATGACAAACCTTGGTATTACGATATCAAGCAATTTCGGAAGTCTCAGGAATACCCAGCGGGGGCATCAAGCAAAGACAAGAAGACCCTTAGGAGGCTGGAAGGCGGGTTCTTCTTAAACCAAGATGATATGCTCTACAAACGGAATTTCGACATTGTTTTGCTCAGATGCGTGGATAGACACGAAGCAGACCTATTGATGCAAGAAGTTCACGAAGGCTCCTTCAGTACCCATGCTGGAGGACATGCTATGGCAAAGAAACTTCTCAGATCGGGGTATTATTGAATCACCATGGAATCCGATTGCAGTAAATACTCCCACAAGTGCCACAAGTGCTAAATCTATGCCGATAATGTCCACGTACCTCCAAATCCACTGAGTGTCATGTCTTCACCTTGACCCTTCGCCATGTGGGTCATTGATATGATTGGCAAGATCGAGCCAACTGCTTCTAATGGTCACCGCTTCATCCTAGTTGCCATAGACTATTTCACGAAGTGGGTCGAAGCGGCGTCTTATGCCAATGTCACCAAACAAGTGGTAGCCCGATTCATCAAAAGGGATATTATCTACCGGTATGGAATTCCCAAAAGAATCATTACTGACAATGGTTCTAATCTCAACAATAAGATGATGGCAGATCTATGCCGGGATTTCAAGATCGAGCATCACAACTCTTCGCCGTATCGCCCGAAGATGAATGGCGCCGTCGAGGCGGACAACAAGAACATCAAGAAGATCGTTCAGAAGATGGTTGTGACATACAAAGATTGGCATGAGATGCTACGGTTCGCATTGCTTGGGTACCGGACATTGGTGCGCACCTCAACTGGGGCAACCCCGTTCTCACTTGTATATGGTGTGGAGGCAATCCTACCAGTTGAAGTCGATATCCCCTCGCTGGGATTAATGATGGATGTCAAGCTTGATGAAGCTGAGTGGCTCCGATCCAGGTACACCCAACTGAGCCTCATTAAAGAGAAACACCTAACAGTTGTATGCCATGGACAGTTGTATCAACGACGAATGTGTCGCTCCCACCAAATGACACCTGGCCAAGAGGGGTACAGACGCGAAAGGTCGGCGAAAGGAGAACATGAAGATGAACTTAAAAAAGTCACCAGCTAGGCATTTTTATCCCGAAGGAAAGGTAATGCTGCATAAACCTAAGAAAAGATGGATTAGACAGTTGCGAACCAGAGAAACTGAGAAAGGGGATTGGTTACAACCTGGGAAGGTATTAGCACCGATATTTTCCGTCGTACTCGATGGGATCCACGCTTGAAAGATTTGTGTTTAAAGGGGTAGTGTCAGTGCTATTTTGTGTGCAAAAGCTGGAAAAGAATACAAGTGTCAATGCAAGGGAGATGTGAAGTGAATAAAAGAAGTGTCAGTGTAAGGAAAGAGTGCAAAGCTCAAGATAATGAGGCTTAAAAGAAAAATGCTGGAAGAGGGGGAATATACAGAGACTTTTGTTCGATAACTGTTAAGTTATGCCTACGTATCCTCTCGTGCAATGAGGAAGTCAGAACACCGTAGTTCGACTCAAAGAGACTGAAAGATAAATTGACTGATGAAATGCTTGCTTGTCTATGCTCAAGTGTATGACCTGTCTGGCTCAGGTGCTAACTGTCTTGCATTAGACGGAAGAAGCGAGTTCTCGTTTGTGAATGAAGATGATGAGAAACGAATCCCGGAGGAGACGATTATTGTTTGTTTTTGATGTTTTCAATCTTTTATTGCTTTTTGTGTTTGTCATAAGAAACTGAGCTTAAGCCTAAACCAAGGGTTAGTAAACTCATCACATCCTCCCTATGATTAGGGGTAATGAGAATACCTTAAGTATGAAGTAAACACCTCACACTTAATCACCATGATGTAGGATTAAGATCATTAACCTACTTGTATTTATTTAGATGTTTTTGGAGTTTTTGTTTAGTGTTAAGTAATGAGTTTAAGCCATAATCAAGTATTTAATGGACCCATTACACCATACTAATGGAAGGATAATAGATAAGAACATTTAAGCTGAGGAAGATACCTCAACTTAATCCATGATTAGGGATTAACCTCATGACAAAACAAAACCTTTATTAAATGGAATTTAAGTTAATGATGAGATTAAGAAGTGGATTTTATGGTTTGTAAGACAACTTGAGGGGGACTTGTCCATTAACACTAGGGTTAGTCCTTCTTAACCAATTAAGGAAGAATTAGAACCCTAATGCAAGGCCCAAGTTACAAGTTTGATGTCTTGATGATTATTAGGTGAATTAATTAAAGGATTTAAACAGATTAAGGGTTTAACACTTAGGATTAAAGTTATACACTCCATCCTAATAGAAGGATACATGCATAACCTTAATCACAAAGCCTTAAAACCTTTAAGGTTTAGTCCCTGATTAAGAGATGAGAAGAGAAGACACAAAAGATGACACAAAGGTAAAACTAATGGGGGACTAATCAAACCCTAAATATTATCATGCTTGGGTGTTCCTAGGGTTTATGAGGCTTGCAAGAAGATCTTCAAGAGAGCCACCAAGGAAGAAACAGGATGAAAGGAAGAGAAGCAGCAAGAAGCAAGACAACTTACTTCACTTAAGAAGATAAGTTACTTGAAGAAAGAAAGTGGGGAGGGAGCATGAATGAGTAAGCTCACTCTAATACACAAGTAAAAATGCAGCAATGAATGCATAAAAGGGATGAGAAGAGATTATGAGAAGTGAAGGCAAATTCACTTCCCAAACACTTACCACCTGAAAAGTTAGCAAAAGGAAATGAAATGAAATGAAAATGAGATGAAATGAAAAGATGAAAACCAAAGTCAGAAGCATATCAAGATGTAAATGATTCTAAGAGATGATAAAAATGGTTGTCATGAGATGTGGATGATCATACAAGGATGAGGATGCAAATGAAACATATGAGAGGCATGAGAGTTCATGAATGCATATGAAATGAAAACAAAACATGGCAAATGGATGATGAAATGATCAAACATGATTTCAATATGTCCTAAGATGTCTTATATGTCATGTGGATGCACAAAATGTCATGGCAAGTTTATGTATGCAAGCTTATGTAAGATGGATGCAAATGAAGATGCAAATTAGGGTTTACATACAATATGCAATGCAAAATTCAAAACCAGAAGCAAGACATGAGATAAAAAATTGAAAATGGAATCAAAGGTACCCTACACCCATACAAGTTCACTGCCCAAAGGGGAAGGTCAGAAGCTAAACCCTAAGGGACTTATGATTTTCCTAAGTTTCTAGGGTTTTAAGGGCGATCCTAAAGGGAAAATGCCAAACAATTTGAAAATGCATTATAAAAATGAAACAAAAATGTTTTTAGAAACTTGAAAGTATGCATAACACAATGCAAAAAGAACCATTCACAAACTCAATTTGGATCAAAAGTTATGAATTTTTGAAGTTAGGGTTAAAAATATTCAAATTAAAGAACCTTAATTCAAATGAAAATTATCAAAGTATGATCAAAACCAAAAAGAAATTTGTCTTGTGAGTTTGTAAATGTCTCTAAATGTTTCAAAATGCTCTCTGAATTTTTTTGTGATTTTTAAATACCTAAATGTATTTTTAATTAATTAACTTCCATTAACTAATTAAAAATAAACATTTAAATGATTTAAAAATAATTTTCAATGCAAAACATAAAACAAAAATTATTTTTGGGTTCTGAAAATTATTAAAAGATTTAATAAAAAATTTTAGAATTTTTGAAGTGTTTTTACTATTTTTAATAAATACAATAAATAAAATACAAAGAAAATAAAATAAAAATGAGAAGTATGCAATATGAGTGGCTCAGATCAAAAGTTGAAAGATCTAAAGGCCCTGCACGCAAATCAAGCTGACCCAAGGTAATCAGGATCCAAGGTTGGGATTTAAAATTGATAAACACGCGCTATCTGATGGCTGAGGTTTAAAGCTGACTTAATTAATTATGTTTTATTTAATTAATTAGGATTAAGGTTTAATGAGCTATCTGGACCGTTCATACGCACGCGGGAAACCTAATCTTAAGGCCAATATTCAAAGTTGCCTAATTAATGGGATTAGGGTTTAAACAAAATCAGGTGACCGGAACAGTGTTCCGGTCATCTTCTCCGGTGGACACAAACCCTAACTTCTTCCCTAAGCCTTTAATCTCCAAATTTCTTGCCCATAAATGATCCTCTAACATTCCTAAACCTAAACCCCCAATCAAAATTCATTTATTTCGCATCATGAACAAGATTCGAACCAAAACGTGAAACGGGCAAAAATTTCAGAGCTTGCATACATGGTGATTTCTCAACCATTTTCAATAATAATCACATCCCCATGATCAGGGGAGCACAAAGAATCATACAAGAACTTAAAAACAAACTTCTGGGAAAAACGTTCATGAGCTATACCTGAGATTGTACCTTCTGATGCTGAGCTTTATGGATCCTTCTTTGGTGCAAATCCCCTCCTATGAACCTCCTGATGATGAAATGAAGCTTAGAACAAGCTTATATGGCCTGGTTTGAAGGTTTTGGCTCTGGTGTAGCAGATTTGGAGGATTGTGTATATGATGTTTTAGGCTGTTTCAATGCTTGATTCTTGATCCATGGATGGTATGTGACTTGTTGGTGAAGAAAAGTTTGAGGTTTGATGGTTGTGGGCAGAGTTTCGAAGAGATGAAGGATTTTGCAGTTCTTAAGAATCCTGGCTTATGGGAGGATGCTGGCTTGTGTGTGTATGTTTCAAGTCCTAGAGGTCCACATAACATGTTCTGATTGGGCAGAGAGTTGTTGTGGAGCAGTTTGATTGGTATGGGCAAAAATGCAAAAAGTCAAGATTTTGTGTACCATATGTATGGCTCGGGTCAGAGGAGATCTTAGGGCTTGTCCTGCTTCAGCTTGAGTCAAGGAAGGCCTTTGAATCAGGTTTTGTGAACTGGATGGTCTGGATCAAGAGTTTCCAATGTTCTTGCATATTTCCCTCTTTGGAGTTTCTTGTGAATCAAGGCAAGGAAACTTATGAGTTCTTGGCAAATTTTCAGCAAAATGGACCATATGAAGTTGTTATGATGCATTGAGATCAATTAACAATCAAAACAATCATTAAAAATTCTTCTTGCAAAAAGTTCCTTTCTTGAAAATTCATGAAAAATGCCTTATGGTAGCTTGCGATTCAAGGCATGAAACTTGAGAATTCTTTAGGCAATTCTGAATTATAGGTCATGTATGATGTTTGTGTAATGGTTAGAAGTCACTTTGAGGTCACAAATTGCCTTGGTATGAGTTTTTGCAAGTTTCCCTCTTTGGTACATAAGTGAAATTTTGTGATTTTTCCCAACTTTGCAAGGCCATAACTTGAGTTCTATGATGAATTAGATCAAGTTCTTGTACTTTTTGAAAAGGGAATGATCCAATCTACAACTTTCATGGCTAAGAATTTTTCATTTGAAGCATTTTTGAATCAAAAAGAGGAGGTTGAAAAACTTTCCCAAAATGGCAAGTTTGCATTACAAGTCACTTTCCCAAAATGGCAACTTTGCAAATGGCTTGAAATTCATCAATTTTGTGAACTTCCAAACTCTTATAAGGCCAAATAAAGATCATATACACTCAAAATGATGGAGAAGACCCTTTGGTTGGATGATTGGGGGCCTCAGATGCCCTGATTTTGCACTGACTTGCTCAAGAAGTCATCTATTGATTAGATGCCTTCCCCATTGAATTTATTCATGAAAATTGGCATGCATGATCCTCATATCATATATAGAGACCAATATAAACAAGAATGACCAAAAAATTTGGAGTTATGGCCTCTGAAACCCAAACCCTAATTTTAGGTCATCTGTGCAGTTAAGCTTGGCTCTACTTCCATGCCTTTCTCAGTTCTTGTGATTTTCTGACTTTATTGATCTTGGGAGGATATAATATGATGCTTGAACATAAATGGACCATCTTGAGATGATTGGAGACTCTTGGAGTGACTCAGATAGCTCAGGGATTGCTCAGATCACAAACCCTAGATGCAGATGACTTTGAACCAATGCAGTGAAGCAAAAATGTAATATGAGATGATATGATTGAACTTATGCAAATGAAAAGAATCACAAGCCATGGTGAAATGAGTGAGGGAAAAATTGGGGTGTTTACAGAATGAAACAGGCTTTTGACCAAAAAGTGCACCCTCAACGGTACATACCCGACGACTTGGTATTGAAAAGGATTCTTCCTCCTAATACAGATCACAGGGGCAAGTGGACACCCAACTATGAAGTGCACCCTCAACGGTATATACCCGACGACTTGGTATTGAAAAGGATTCTTCCTCCCTTGTAAACGCAGAGGCAGTAAATAAATACTTTGTGTAAAGAAACCCGCTGGACAAAAACAAAATAAGAGTCCAGGCAAAAATGGGCATCCCGGCGAGCCAGAAACAGAATAAAAGGCTCGGGAAAAAGTTAGGAAAACATTTGAAAAAAATTGTACACCCGCTGAGTTGAAAAGCCACATCGTACAGCTCAGGAAAAAAAAGGGTATCCCGGTGGACGAAAACCCGAAAGGGCGATCAACGCAAAAAAGGGACTAAAACGAACAATTGCGATCTGCAAGGTCTGTGATACATCATTTGCAATCAAAGGTGATTCGTGGGCTAAGGATCAATCCAATCATCTTCTTCAAAAGTGAAGCACGCGGAGAGTCTCGAAGATATACAAGTCATAGCCGGGTTGGAGTTTGATGAGATCTGGTATTCACATTGCCATTAGGATAGTTTATTTTCCTTTTCAGGGCCATTCTTCCATCAATAAAAATGAAATTTCATTCAAATTTGTTTCCATTTGTTCTTGTTTTTCATCTACCATTGATTGATTGCAAAAAGTCCAACAAATTGTGATAAATATTGCATTGTGCACTTGAATGCCTCATAACACATGCAGGAGAGTAAAAACATTTGACACATACCCGATGTGTTGGGTGACTGGGATGGTGATTCAGACCATGAGCCCGGGGCATGCAGGTCAAATTAACTCTCATTTTGCAGGTACTATCAATTGTGTTCACTAACATGCAGGTACAAGTGTTGCCAATAAAGCCATCGCCAACATAGAGCTTCAAGGAGCCCCTCCTCAATAGGTTTCATTAAGCATGATTCTTCAGCTAGTTAGGAAATCCCCTCTTCATCAGAGCAACAACCAAGAGAATGTTTATTCCCGAGCAGGAGGGTATCATTATCCCTTATCCCCGGTAGAGGACGACATCCACTTCACATCCCCAGCATGAGACGCATCTTACCTCTCAGCAAGAGGTGATCAAAACTCTTGTTTCTTGAGTAGCAAGAAATATCCCCAACGGAGTTCTCCGTCACCCAAATAATAACAATATAAAGTTGTGAGTGTTCTCCTCAAGCAGAGAGTCTTCATCCAACGAAGAAATACTCCCCAGCCAGAGCCTTCATACCTCCAGCAGTATGTGCATATTCATTACGCCCTAGCAAAGGTGAAGACGTGAAGAAAATGATGGTTCTCTTCCTTGCCGAGTTGTGTTCACCATTTACCCCAGCGGGTTTGCCAGATAAAGTACAATCCTTATTGGTGCCTCTTCCCTAAGCAAGAGACTGTGTATCCGAAATACCCCCAGTGGATTTCTTCCTCAACAGATTACCAATGCATTTGATTCCACCAACCGAGTCATAAGGTTGTCACTTCCCTAGCGGAGTTCGGAGGATAATGTATCTCGCGAATCAAGTTCATTCTCAATAGGGTTTTGGCTCTCCAATCTCAAAGTCTAATTTATTTTTGGCAATGATGGCAGTTCAGATCCGGTGTACCATTAACACCATCCCCCACGGAGTTGCCTTTCCCACAGGGATTCATCCCAATCAACGCATCATTTGTCTCCTTCCCCAGCGAGGTCGACCAGGATACCCATTATCTCCTAATCAGGGCATCCCTTTGCATTTGCATTTAGTAATAATCATTACATTTGTATCCTCTAAAGCGTAACATTTCCATCATTATGGAGCATTATGCCATGGAAAAATTCAAACATTATTCCATTGAACATGAACTGATCCATCCTCTGTCGGAGCTCGTTGAGATCAGTCTGCATTCGTTCAGCCATTCTCACTCGGTTTCTTTTTGTTGGATACCGATGAATGCGTTGACCAACTATATTGCCTAAAGTTGAATAAGTTAGGAAGTCTGAATAACCTATAAAAATGCAAAATATGCAAAACATGCAGTAAATGCGTATGATATGTTCATGAGGATGCGACATGCGACCCTGCAAATAAGTAAGCATGTGTTAGTGATACAAGCATGCAAAGGATGTTATGCAATGCACTGGCATGTGATCAAAGGTCTGGCGAGCACTAGTCTGACGTTGGTGTTGAGAAGACAGTCATGTGCTGGTGAAGAGTCGTAATAACATTACCACCGAAATCCCGGATTTCAAAATCAAAGGACCATGTAGAACCTGATCATAATACTAAACAATGATGACAAAATGGGTATGTTGGAAGTTTTAGGGTTCCTGCAAACCTGTAAACCCTTCCCATCTCACGGGTATGCTACTCCGAGTCAACATCACGGACTCTCAAAGCCGGATATCAATAATACGTTCACCATTTCCGAGAAATGGCTCATGACCAAATCAGGGAATCGGTTTGGCATTATGTACTAACCAGGGAGGTCTCAACTGAGTCTGGAAAAACAAGCATCCCCCATAAGTCCTCAGCTTCAAGCACTGAATCGAGAAACAATAGTACATTCATCCTGAAGGGTACAATACTATCGTCATACAAACAGTTTGCCTTAACTGGATTCCTATGAGAGAACCAGACCATCCTATGCGAGTTCCCAGTGGGCCCTCGGATGCGAGTGGGTTTGCCAACAAATGTGGTCTGCCACTGTCATCACTGGAGAGGGTTGTTTCCACTAAGGTTCTCAATGATTGGTCCCCGACTGCACATAACCATCAAGGTCGTATCCCGAAGTGGGGAAGAACCCCCACACAAGATAGTTCCAAGACGGTCGCAACCTGGGTGTGGAACACATCGCCACTCATCATGTAACCATGCGAGTACAACGTGTCCACTCTAATCCTATAGTGCACTCAAGTCGGGTATTTGGCTTGTCTCACAGTAACTCCCATCCCACAGAAAAGCAGTAAATAAATGTCGTAAAGTAAAGCTGTAAATGAAAACAGTAAAGCTAAACTATAGCACACAGCAAGCAAATAAACACCTAAAGAAATAAAACACACAAGCGCTAGGATTGACTCTATAAGGGAAACCAGATATTCTGGGTTCGATCCCCAGCAGAGTCGCCAGCTGTCGCTCCTGGGATTTTCATCCTAGTACAAACGCGAAAGTGGCGCGGAAAAGGTAGAGTCGCCAGCCAGACATTTTTATCCCGAAAGAATGGGAAAGGTAATGTTGCACAAACCTGAGGAAGAAGGAAAGGACAAGGTCCTGCAAACCAAAGATCTGGGTTCGGGAGTCGATTACGACCTGGGAAGGTATTAGCACCCCAAACCGTCCGCCGTACCCGACGGGATCCGCTCTTGTAAGTCTGTTTTAAAGGGTGAGAAATAATATGCTGTTTGAATGAAAGAATGGCTATCTAGAATGAAATGTAAATGAGAAAAGGAATTGAAAAAGAAGATGGAACAAAGGGGGAAAATGTAGGGAAAAAGAATGATTGTGCTCGAATGGGCCCTACCTCACTGCCTACGTAGCTCATCGGGATAAATGAGGATCAGAGTCGCCGTAGTTCATCTAACTAAGGAAGGCACTTGGTTTTTATTTTTTAGGATGACGTTGCCATAGCTCTAGCTCAAGTGTTACCGGATCTGACTCGAGGGTGTTTACCGTATCGCTGTTTGAACTGTCGAGGCAAGTCACATTCGTCCGCAAAGAGGAGGAGATGAGAAGAGAAGACGCAATATCTTTGTTGATTGTCTTTAATGAGAAGTGTTTTAGAGTCTCTTTGTGAATATTCTCATACTAAGACTTATCCATCGTGGTAGGGATTTACACCTCGCCCCGAAACAGGATGTGTATAAGAACTCTGCAACAAAGTCTCATGGCGTATAAGAACATTCAACCTTTATTTAGTATTTTATTGTTTTTCTTTATGAGATGAGAAAGAATGACTCAAGTGGAAAAAGGACAAAACTAAGGGAGACTAAGACCAACCCTAAGTTATTTATTATGCACAAAAGGGAGATCCTAATGGTTTGTGAGGTTTTCTAATGCTAAGGAGCAAAAGGAAAAGAAAGAATGAAAAAGGATGCAACTTACTTCCTAAGGAAGGTAAGTTGGTCCTAACAAAGGGGGGAAATCCTACCAAACACAAATATGGAAGGAAAAAATGAATTAAAATGCATAAAAGAAATGCATAAAAAGTAAAAGGATAAGGTGTAAGGAAACATACCTCAATCTTCCCCTCTACAAAACAAAGATTAGTGTGCAATTTATTAAAAAGGAATGAGGTAAACACATACCAAACAAATCCTAAGGCAACTTGGACCTAAACTAGACTCAATCTTAAGTTCAAGGGTGCCTACACTATGCTAAACTAAAATTCAGCAACTATTTACAGCACTCAAACACACAATCAGCTATGAAAACAATGCATAACACAAATCAGCTTTTTACAGCCATCGTGCAGCATGAAAAGGTAGGTGTAAAAGGTCAAATACAACATGCAAACAAACAAACAACATACATTTTACAGCACCTATATGTAAAAACAGCTATGAAATGCAAAATCCAGATTTGATTATTTTCATATTTTAATGCACAAAGTGAATGATAAACAACACATCAACATCAATTAACATGGATTTACACACATCACAAAATGAATTCAAACATGTGAATTTATTTACATCATTTATTTGATTAAAATGAACAATGATCAACAAGAATAACCACACTTTTTCATGTTGCACAAATGAACATTTTATCATGAGATTGAACAAGTATCACTACAGGTATCAATTGTTACACATGCATGGCATAAAAATCAGAATTGAACTTATGTTAAGATATGATCAATTAAGCACAAGAAACTTGCATGAACATGCGAAGTATTTAATCACGTTTGGCAAAAATCAACATGGTATTTAATAACTTTATCAATCAAGCAAGCAATGACAATAATCATGAAGCATATGTTGAATTTAAGCAAGCAATTAACATGTGAAACAAATGATTAAAGTGTAGCAAAACAACATCAAGAATCACTTATATCACATTTGCACATTTAACACAAAACATAGAAAAGTGAACGGAATCATGTCGAAACGACTCGAAACAAATGAATTGGCTACTGGAAATAGATTCAAAAATTCCCTAAAATCAATACCTAAACATACATGAACCATAGAAGCACTAGGAAGCAAGATTGAGCAAGAAAATAAGCTAAAAATCCAAAAATGAACAGCGTTAACTGGTTAACCAAATTGGTTAACCCGTTAACGGACCCTGGACAGCACTAAAAATGGCCAAAAACGCATGCGTTAACCGGTTAACCAAATGCGTTAACCGGTTAACGCTGAACCAAAAGTGAAACAAACTTTTGAAATAAGTGCTTTTGGCCACAAACTCACTTCTAATGATCCCTAACATACCTAGGAACATGCTAACACTAATTTCTACTTAATTGGGGCTTATTTTCACATGCTAACACCTATAACTATCTACACCTTAACTTCTAATCCATCAAAAATCACAAATCGCAAGCAACACATAACGAAACATAATCAATCGCAATCGAAACGAAAAGCAATTAAAGAATGCCGAAACGGCGAGATGAAGAGAATAACTAAAAGAAGAAGTGATTTATATCACCAACCTACGAAGCGGAGAAGTGCTTCGGTAATTGTTGCAAGAATCGGAGCTTGATCGAAGAGAAAACCGAGAAACCGCAAAATAAATGCGTTCATTGATGCTTGAACCCTCGTGTGCTTCCGATAAGCCGAAATCGTCACGAAAATCACTAGTTTCTTCTTATTAAAAAAAAGCTTTGGTGAAAATGGTAATGGAGGAAAAGTGAGAGAGAAAAAGTGATTGTGAAAGAGTGAAAAGTTGGAAAATTGTGGGAACCCTTTGCATTGAAGTGATTAATGAATATATAGAGGCTAGGCTATGAGCTAGGTTTGGGAATGGAATTAGGTTTGGGGCCCAAAAATTAGGCTTGGGATCAAAAATTATGGTTTGGTAGTTAGTTAGGGTTAGGGTTGGAAAAGGGAATATTCCTTGGAACACTCTATAAGATGGTAGAACATGGTAGAAACATCCAAGCGAAATGGAGTGGAATTGAAGTGGAAAAATAAGAGGGAAAGAATGAAAGGAAATGTGGAAAGAAAGTGGAAGGAAAAAGGAAAGAAAAGGGAGAGTAAGGTGAATTTTTCCCCTTTTGGTTGGTTAGTTTGGAAATGGTTTGGATTATTTTTGGGATATTATTTTTCTCTTGAACTCCAATATTTGGAAAGCCTCGATCGACCACACACCTCATGCAAAGGATGACGAATGATTTATTTATTTATGTTTTCAAATGCGATGCGATGATATGCGGAATGATGCAAGAATGAAGCGTAAATTGCTCGAGGTTGATAATAAATAAGAGGGCAAATTTTGGGGTGTTACAGCAGTGTAAACGCCAGCCATGGGTTGGGATTCACAGATAGAGATCTCACTTCTGAAGGACGCAATCAAAACAAAGCCTTACACATCACCATGGAGTGTAAGGGCGCTGTTCTATCACACGTCCTGGTAGATACAAGCTCTTCTCTCAATGTGCTCCCAAAGAAGGCCTTAATGAAGCTGAACATTGATGGCATCATCTTGCGACCTAGTGATTTGATTGTGAAAGCCTTCGATGGGTCCCGAAGATATGTGTTTGGAGAGGTGGAGCTACCAGTGAAGATTGGGTCTCATGTATTCAAGAGCACATTCTATGTTATGGATATTCAACCCGCTTATAGCTGTTTGCTGGGACGTCCTTGGATTCACGTTGCTGGCGCAGTGACATCCACATTGCATCAAAAGTTGAAGTATGTGGTAGATGGCCAGGTTATTACTGTGTGCGGAGAAGAAGACATTTTCGTGAGCCATCTATCAACCTTCAAGTATGTGTGTTGCTCCCCCGAAAAGACACCAGGGTCCGATAGGGTACAGACGCGAACGGTCGGCGAAAAGAGAGAAAATGAAAGTGAAGGTGAATTGAATAGAGTCGCCAGCTTGGCATTTTTATCCCGAGGGAAATGTAATGCTGCATAAACCTAGAAAAAAATGGATAAGACGGTTGCGAACCAGAGAAACTGAGAAAGGGGGTTGGTTACAACCTGGGAAGGTATTAGCACCCAAATTGTCCGTCGTACTCGACGGGATCCACGCTTAAAAGATTGTGTTTGAAGGGGGTAGGTGTATGTGCTATCTGTGTGCAAAAGCTGGAGAAGAATATGCAAGTGTCGGTGCAAAAAAGGGTGAATTGCTCAGGAACTGAGGCTTTTAAGGAATGCTGAAAGAGGGGGAAGACAAAGATACTTTTGTTCGATAATAGTTAAGTTATGCCTACGTATCCTCTCGTGCAATGAGGAAGTCAGAACACCGTAGTTCGACTCAAAGAGGCTAAAAGATAAAATGACTGGGAACTTCTTGCTTGCCTATGCTCAAGTGTATGACTCGTCTGGCTCGAGTGCTAACTGTCTTGCATTAGACGAAAGAATCAAGTTCTCGTTTGTGAATGAGTGTGATGAGAAAAGAATCCCGGAGGAGACGATTATTGTTTATTTTTGTGTTTTCAGTATTGTTATTGTTTTTGGTGTTTTTCATAAGTTAATGAGCTTAAGCCTAAATCAAGGGCTTGTAAACTCATTATATCCTCCCTGATTAGGGATAATGAGAATACTCAAGTATGAGATAAGCATCTCAACTTAATTTCCATGATGGTGTAGGATTAAGATCATTAACCTACTTGTGATTATTTAGATGTTTTTGGGTTTTGTTTAGTGTTAAGTAATGAGTTTAATCTCTAATCACAGATTAGTGAATTCATTACACCATCCTAATAGAAGGATAATATATGAGAACACTTAAGTTGAGGAAGATACCTCAACTTAATCCATGGTTAGGGATTAAATTCATTATATAACAAAGCCTTTATTAAGTGGATTAAAAGGTGAGATAAAGAAATGAATTTTATGGTTTGTAAGACAACTTGAGGGGGACTTGTCCATTAAACACTAGGGTTAGTCCTTCTTAACCATAAGGAAGAATTAGAACCCTAATGTAAGGCCCAAGTTACAAGATGAAGTCTTAGTGATTATTAAGATGACTTGATTAAGAGGTTTAAACAAATTAAAGGTTTAACACTTAGGATTAAAGTTATACACTCCATCCTATTAGAAGGATATAGGCATAACCCTAATTCCAAAGTCCTAAAACTTTAAGAGTTTAGTCTCTGATTATTGAGATAAGAAGAGAGAATCAAGGAGAATCAAAGGTAAAAACTAAGGGAGACTAATCACAACCCTAATTATTATGATGCTTGGATGTTCCCATGGTTTGTGAGGCTTAAGAAAGATCTTCAAGGAAGCCACCAATGGAAGAAGCAGATAAAAGGAGGAAGAAGCTGAAGAAATAAGTTACTTACTTCATTGAAGAAGATAAGTAACTTAAAGAAAGAAAGTGAGAAAGAATGAACACAAGTGAACAAGTTCACTTCAAAGAAACCAGCAAGATGTATATGAAGAGATAAAGAGAAATGAGAAGTGAAGGCAAATCCACTTCTCAAAGTAACTTACCACCTGAAAATGTTAGCATGGATACATAAAGTATGAAACATAAAGAAATGAAATGAAATGAGATGAGATGAGATGAAATGACCAAAGTCAGAAGTTTTTATGCAATGTTAATATCATGCGAGATGATGCAAAGGCATACAAAATGCATATGTATGATCACACCAAGATGAGATGCAAATGGAAGTATGCTTTGAAGTTTGAAAACACTTGAAAGTTAATTAAATGAAATGAATGCAAATAATGGCAAATGAATGAAGAAATGATCAAGCATGACTCTAACATGTCCTAAGATGTCTAAGATGACATATGCATGCATGAAATGTCATGGCAAGTTCATGTATGGATACATATGCAAGATGAATGCAAATGAACATGAGAAATTAGGGTTTTATGTACAAGCAAGATGCAAATGAACAAAACAGAAGCATATGACATGATAAAAATTTGAAACCAAGCTCAAACAAAACCTAATCCAATACTAGATCACACCCCAAAGGAGAAGGTCAGAAGCCTTACCACTCAAACGTTATGAATTTCCTAAGTTTCTAGGGTTTTTTGGGTGATTCTCAAAGGAAAATGCAAATCAATTCAAAAATGTAAGATAAATTCATGAGATAAATATCCTATAAACTACATGCTATGCACAAAACAATGAAAAAATAATCATCTTTAAAATTTTCTTGGTTAGGCAGAAAAGATTTTTTCAAGTTAGGGTTCAAAAATATGATTTAAATGACCCTTAATTCAAAGAAAATTTTCAAGTTATGATCAAACCTAAAAGAAATTTGTGTGAAGAGTTTAAAAATGTTTCTAAATGCAAATGGATGATTCATTATTTTTTTGGTGATTTTTAGAAACCTAAATGTATTTTTAATTAATTAAAAGACTTTAATTAATTAAAAATAAAATTTAAATATTTTAAAAATACATTTTATATGCAAAAAATAAAACAAAAATTATTTTCAGGTTAAGAAAAATATTTAAAACAAAACTGAAAAAGGAAATATATTTTTTGATGATTTTAACTATTTTAAATAAATTCGTGAAATAAAATACAAAGAAAAATAAAATAAAAACAGAAGTATGCAAAATGAAAGGCTGTGATTGGAAGTTGAGGGATCCAGTGGTCAGGAAGCAAAGTCCACGTGACTTGAGGTATTCAGATCCTAAGGCCATGACTTAAACTTATAAATTAAATGAGATCTAATGGCTGAGTTTTAATCTGACTTAAATTAAATAATTAATTAGGGTTTTAATGATCAATCCTGGCCATCCAAAATGCGCGGTAAACACACATCCAAGGGTCTATATTTAAACTCAGCTAATTAAATGAAATTAACCCTAATCACTTTCAGACGGCCGGAACAGTGTTCCGATCATCTTCTCCGGCAAGGTCTCTACCCTATCTCTCTCCACAGGCCATAAAAACCTCCCCAACTCTCCAGAAATGATCATTAAGCATCATAGAACAAGAACCCAACAACAAATTTCATTTATTTTGCATCATAATTAAGAATCGAACAAAAACATAAAAACGGATAAAATTTCAGAACACACATACACACTCAATTCTCAACCATTCTTCATCATTCAAAGCTCATTGTGATTAGGAGAGCAAACTCTATCATTTTGTAACTAAAGAAATGATTTCTAGAAAAATGTTTCAAGAAGGTACCTGAGAAGAAGCTTTGTCAATGGAGCTCTTTGGGCCTTCTTCTTGATGCACACACCCTCCTCTGATCACCCCTGAGCTTCTTTGATGCTTTGCTAGAGTGTATGTGGCTTCTTTTTGAAGTTCAGTTTTTAGAGGTGAAAAATTGTGTTTTTGTTTTGTGAGGTTTTAGGCTATTCTAATGGTTGGGATTTGTTCCTTAGGTGAGATATAGTTAAATGATGAAGAAAGTATGGATTTTGAGTGGTTGTGTGATGAAATTCGAAGAGGGGAAGTGTTATGGAGGATTTTTTGATTATGAGTCTATGAATGCTTGCAGGCTTGTGTGATGACTGAAATGATTTCCTTAGGGTTTGCATAAGAGGTCTTGATTGGTCAGAAAGTTGGTGGTGGCATAGTGTAAACACCCCAAATTTGCCCTCACTCATTTCACCATGGCCTGTGATTCTTTTCATTTGCATAAGTTCAATCATATCATCTCATATTGCATTTTGCTTCACTGCATAGGTTCTAAGTCATCTGCATCTAGGGTTTGTGATTTGAGCCATCCCTGAGCCACATGAGCCACTCCAAAGGTCATCAATCATCTCAAGAGGGCCCATGTATGTTCAAACATCATATTATATCCTCCCAAGATCAAAGAAAGTCTGAAATTAGGGTTTTGGTTTCAGAGGCCATAACTCCAAATTTTTTGGTCATTCTTGTTTCTATTGGTCTCTATGTGTTATAAGGATCATACACACCAATTTTCATGAAGAAATTCAATGGGGAAGGCATCTGATCAAAAGATGACTTCTTAAGCAAGTCAGTGCAAAATCAGGGCATCTGAGGCCCCCAATCACCCAACCAAAGGGTCTTCTTCATCATTTTGGATATATATGATCTTTATTTGATCTTAGAAGAAGTTAGAAGTTCACAAAATTAAATAATTTCAAGCCATTTGCAAAGTTGCCATTTTGGGAAAGTGACTTGTAATGCAAAATTGCCATTTTTGGAAAGTTTTTCAACCTCATCTTTTTGATTCAAAAATGCTTCAAATAAAAAATTATTGGTCATGAAAGTTGTAGATTGGATCATTCCCTTTTCAAAAAGTTCAAAGAACTTGATCTAATTCATCATAGAACTCAAGTTATGGCCTTGCAAAGTTGGGAAAAATCACTTAATTTTCACTTTTGCACCAAAGGGGGAAGTTTGCAAAAACACTTGCCAAAGCCAAATGTGACCTCTATTTGACTTCTAACCCTTACACAAACATCATACATGGTCCATAACTCAGAATTGCCCAAGGGATTTATCATTTTCATGCCTTGAATTACAAGTCTCCATAAGGCATTTGTCATGAATCATCAAGAATGGAATTTTTGCAAAAGGGACTTCTAATGATTGGATTAGTTGCTAAGTGATCTCAAAGCATTATAACAACTTCATGTGGTCCATTTTGCTGCAATTTTCCCAAGAGTTCATAGGGTTCTTTGCCTTGGTTCACAAAGATTTCCAAAGAGGGAAAAGTTGCAAGAGCCATGCTACCACTTGCCTCAGTCGTTACAGGTGCACAAAAACAATCCAAAGGCCTTCCTTGATCCATGTTGAGCCCAGCCATGCCCCTAATCTTCCTCTGACCCGAGCCATACCTATGGTACACAAAGTCATGAATTTTTGCATCTTTTCCCATACCAATCAAACTGTGACATTACCAACCCTCTGCCCAATCAGAACTCAATATGTGGACCTCAAAGACTTGAAAGATACACACACACAAGCCAACATCCTCCCATAAGCCAGGATACACAAAAACTGCAAGTTTTCTTCATCTCTTCAAAACTCTTTCCACAGCCATCATACTTCAATTTTCTCTTCACTAACAAATCACACACCCTCCATAGAACCAAAATCAACCATTAAAACAGCAAAAAGCATCACATACACCAACTGCAAAACCTGCTATACCAGAACTGAAACTTCCAAAACAACCACCATTAAAGGTTTTGAAGCACCTCATTAGTGTCAGGAGGTTTAGAGAAGACTTTTTGCACTAAGGAAAGGCCAAAAAAGCTCACATTTGCAGTTCATCGTCTCAGGTAAGCTCAAGAATCAAATTTCTCAGAGCTTGTTTCTTTTGTTACAAATTGAAAATATATGTTATGCTGGTCATGTTGATGCTTTTAGAATTAAAAATGGTGAAGAAATGAGTATTTTGTGGTCCTCTGAAATTTCACCCGTGAAATAGTTTGATTCGATTCTCTTTGTTCTTGGGTTGTAAATGATGTTTGAGGGTTGATTTGAATGGGGTTTGGGTAGAGGGTCATTTATGTGTGGTTGATTTGATGTGGGGTGTCCTGTAGAGTGTTTTAGGGTTTTGGACATGCCGGAGAAGATGACCGGAGCTCCTCTCCGGTCACCTGAAAGTGATTAAGTCCTAACCCTAATTAGTTTGCCAGTTTGCTTCGTGACCATTGGATGTGGATTATGTTAACTTTTGAATGGTCCAGATCAATTCACTTAACCCTAATTCAGTTTTATTAATTTAATTAAATGTAATTATCTTAATTAAACTAAAACGAATCTCAGCCTTTAAAAGGCGCACGCAGTCAACCTCTTCTTCTTCAGTTCAAATCTAGGCCATTGGATCTACATACTTTCTCTTTTAATTCATTTTTATTGCATTTCAATTACATTACTTTCTACATTTTATTAAAAATAGCAAAACACTTCTAAAAAACTTTATTTTTTGCATCATGACTTAAAATATTTTTCTCATTCTGAAAATAATTTTTATTTTATTTTTTGCATAAATTTCGTATTTTTAAAATATTTAAATGTTTATTTTAATTAATTGATGAGAATTAATTAATTAAAATACCATTTAAGTTTCTAAAAATCACCAAAAAAATCATATTGCATTTTGATACATTTAGAAACATTATCAAACCTTTCAAACAAATTTCTTTTTGGTTCTTGACCTATTTTGACATTTTTCTTTGGATTTAGGGTTCTTAAAAGTCAATATTTTTGCCCTAACTTAGAAAAATCCTTTCTACCTAACCATGAAGAGTTTGATGATGGTTCTTTTTGCATTTCATTCCTCATGTCATGTAGTTTCTAGGATAAAATTGGTTTGAATTTATCTTTTATTTTCAATTTGTTTTTCATTTATCATTGTGAGGTATCCTAAAACCCTAGAAAACTTGAGAAAATCATAACTTCCATTAGGTTAAGATTTAGGTCTCCCCCTTTGGTTAGTGAACTTGTATAGGGTTAGGGTTCCTTTGATCCTATTTTCAATTTTTTATCATGTCATTTGCTTCTGGTTTTGAATTTTGTATTGCATGTTATGTATAAACCCTAATTTTTGCCTTCATTTGCACCCATTCTTCATATGCTTGCATACATGAACTTGCCATGACATTTTATGCATCCACATGACATATGAGACATCTTAGGACACATTAGAATCATGTTTGATCATTGCATCATTCATTTGCCATGCTTTTGCTTTCATTACATGTCATGTGTTTCCATGAACTTTCATGCTTCTTACTTGCCTCATTTGCATTCTCATCTCTTGTATGGTCATCCACATATCATGACAACCATTTGTATCATCTCTTAGCATCATTTACATCTTGATATGCTTCTGACTTTGGTTGGCCTCTTTGCATATTTCTTATTTTCATTTCATTTCATTTCTTTGTTGCTAACTTTTCAGGTGGTAAGTGTTTGAGAAGTGAATTTGCCTTCACTTCTCATAATCTCTTCTCATCCTTTTATGCATCATTTCTGCATTCTTACTTTTGTATTAGAGTGAGCTTGCTTATTCATGTTCCTTCCTCACTTTCTTTCTTCAAGCAACTTATCTTCTTAAGTGAAGTAAGTTGACTTACTTCTTTTGCTTCTCATCCTTTCATCTGCTTCTTCCTTGGTGGCTCTTCTTGAAGATTTCTTGCAAGCCTCATAAACCCTAGGAACATCCAAGCATGATCACAATTAGGGTTGATTAGTTCCCCATTTAGTTTTACCTTTGTGTCATCTTTGTGTCATCTCTTCTCATCTCATAATCAAGGACTAAACCCTTAAGGTTTTAAGGCTTTGTGATTAGGGTTATGCCCGTATCCTTCTATTAGGATGGAGTGTATAACTTTAATCCTAAGTGTTAAACCCTCAATGTGTTTAAATCCTTTAATCAATCCATCTAATAATCACTAAGACATCAAGCTTGTAACTTGGGCCTTGCATTAGGGTTCTAATTCTTCCTTAATTGGTTAAGAAGGACTAACCCTAGTGTTAATGGACAAGTCCCCCTCAAGTTGTCTTACAAACCATAAAATCCATTTATTAATCTTACCATTAATTAAAATCCACTCTAATAAAGGCTTTGTTTTGTCATGAGGTTAATCCCTAATCATGGATTAAGTTGAGGAGCCTTCCTCAGCTTAAATGTTCTCATCTATTATCCTTCTATTAGGATGGTGTAATGAGTCCATTAAATCTTTGATTATGGCTTAATCTCATTACTTAACACTAAACAAAAACAACAAAAAACATCTAAATAAATACAAGTAGGTTAATGATCTTAATCCTACACCATGGTGATTAAGTGCGAGGTGTTTACTTCATACTTAAGGTATTCTCATTACCCCTAATCAGAGGGAGGATGTGATGAGTTTACTAACCCTTGATTATGGCTTAAACTCATTAACTTATGCCAATCACCAAAAGCAATAATAAGTTAGAAAACACAAAAACAAACAATAATCGTCTCCTCCTGGATTCTTTTCTCACCTCATTCACTCACAAACGAGAACTCGCTTCTTCCGTCTAATGCAAGACAGTTTGCACCTGAGCCAGATAGGTCATAAACTTGAGCATAGGCAAGCAAGTAGTTCACAGGTCAATTTATCTTTCAGTCTCTTTGAGTCGAACTATGGTGTTCTGACTTCCTCATTACACAAGAGGATATGTAGGCATAACTTAACAGTTATCGAACAAAAGTCTCTGTATATTCCCCCTCCTTCCAGCATTATTCTTTAAACCTCATGGTCTTGAGCTTCATATTCTTTTCTTACACTGACACCCCTCTTATTCACTTCACATTTCTTTTACACTGACACTTGCATTATTTTCCAGCTTTTTGCACACAAAATAGCACTAACACTACCCCTTTAAAACACAAATATTTCAAACGTGGATCCCGTCGAGTATGGCGGACAATCTGGGTGCTAACGCCTTCCCAGGTTGTAACCAACCCCCTTTCTCAGTTTCTATGATTCGCAACCGTCTTATCCATCCCTTTCTAGGTTTATGCAGCATTACCTTTCCTTCGGGATAAAAATGTCTAGCTAGCGACTCTATTCATTCCTTCTCTTTCGCCGACCATTTGCGTCTGTACCCCTCTTGGCCGGGTGTCATTTGGTGGGAGCGAGAGCTTGGCGACTCTGCTGGGGAACCTTATACTACAACCAGGGCTTCTGGTTCTTTTTGTGGGTTCCTCCTAGCGCTTGATTGATTTGTGTTTACTGGGGTGTTATGTGCTATGTGTGTTTATTTATTTATTTTTCTTTATTTATTGCTTTATGTAGAGCTTTGTTTATTGCTTTCTTTACAGTCTTATGCATATTTCATACTGTCATACTGTCATTGCTGGATCTGGTTTTCATTGGTGGGTGGGGTTCCATTGAGAGTTTAAGGTCCTATACCTAGGACCTGAGTGACACCTAGGCTAGAGTGGTTCATGTTCTTTCCCATTCCATTTCGGTCTGGTGCGGGAATATGAAACACGGTTCAAATGTGGGTTTCTTCTTGAGAACTCTATGCTACAGATTTCCTGTAGTACTAGGGCTATCTGGGAAGCCTGCTAAGTCTGGATGACCTTTATTATGACCTTCAGAAGCTGAGGTGAATTAGAGGAGGATCTTTTATGGTTATTGTAAACACTGTACCTCCAGGTTAGAAGTGTTTACACATCTCATAACTGATCCAAGTCTGAGGATCCTTGTTCTAGAACATTACCTGTGAGAGGGTTGGGCTGTTTACAGGTTTGCAGGAACCCTTGGCCACATCATACCCTGTTACTATTTTGTTTAAGAGTACCTCATTTTGGACAGTTTTTGTGATCAAACCCTGGACATGTGACTCTTTATTTGAGTCCCCCATTTTGGTTACTGGATTTCTAAGCCTTCATCTAGACCTTTGAGCATACTTGGGCCTATATCAAGACAGATAATCAGATCCAGCTTGATCACAAACCCTTGCATATCATTTACATATTCATCATTGCATCATTTAACATTTGTTTATTTGCTTTTCAGGGTATCCATATCATATCTGGTTTGGGCTTCTTGATTTCTTAGGCCATCCTGAAGGTTTCATTGGGAGAGTGGAGGGCAGTCTGTGCACTATTAGCCCTCAGCATATATGGGGTTATATTGTTTGCAGATGAGCCTAAATTTTTCAGCAAGAATGCCATCCATCTGTTTCTTCTGAAGAATCCAGTGCCTACACTACTAGGAGACTTTTACTACTCCATTCATCAGAGGAATGAGAAACAAAGGGGGAAGTGGGTGAGATGCTGTGCTCCTTTGTTTTACACCTGGCTGCTCAGACACCTGCCTAAGACAGATGCTTTCTTGAACCCTCACCAACAAAAGAACTGGGCCAAGAGGCTCATTGCCTTGACTTCAGATGATATTAGATGGTGCACCCAGAGCACCAAAGGCAAGGACATTATCACCAGCTGTGGACAATACCCAAATGTGCCTCTGATAGGAGTAAAGGGTTGCATCAACTACAATCCTTTACTGTTTAAGAGACAACTGGGCTATGCTTTGGTACACCCTCCCAGAGGACAAGCTTTAGCTGAGACCCTATATTGTCAAAGGACTAGGACATGCATAAGAAGCTGACTACTGCCATTGCTACCAGGAACCTCCTCGTTAGGACCATTACAGAGCACCCAGCTGGTCCAGTGACTGAGGTACTCCTGAAGGAGGTCAGAGAGGATGAGTTTGGACTGGATGTCTGATTCTTTGTTTGTTGTTATTTCAATTTGATGTACTTTTCCTTTTATTGTATTTTGACCCTCCATGGGCATGTGTTGTAAAACAGACTATGTATTGTTCACCATTTGTAATATATTCTAGTTTGTTTCCATTTGGGCTTTTCTCTCAACAACATCAAGCATCTTCCTCGAGGTCTAGAAAGGTTAAAACCAAGAACCAAACCGGATACCTTGGAAAACAAATAAGCATACTGCATTGCATACTAACTTTTGTTTTGTTTTGTAGGTTTTGTTATTATTATTGTTTCTAACTTTGTTGTGACTTCAGGAAACATTGCTCGTCGCCGAGTGTTCCCTGTCAACCGCACACACCGGTACCCGACTCGTAACAATCTTCCTGGTATTCAAATGGAACAAGTACAGTAGGATCTGATTGAGGTCAGAAATCAGATGACCAATGAGAGATTGGAGATGAGAAATCAGATGTCTCAATTCATGGTAGTGATGACTGGCTTAGCCCAGAGTCAAGAAAGGTTAAGAGAGCTGGTGGAAAGACAAACTCCTGAGGAGCCTCATCTTGGAACAGGAGGAACTAGTAACAATGAACGGGGCCAGTCTCGTATTGACCCACCAGTATTTGGACCTCATCTGGATCCGGAAGTTAACATCTCGAGAAATGTGCAAGGCAATACTGCTGGGGGGAGAATCTTGCAAGAGGATCCACAAGAAGAACAATTTACTATTATGGGGGCTGGAGATGAAGTATATGACAAGAGATTGGACGAGATTGCTGAGAAGTTAAGATCTTTGGAGTCTCAGAATTCTTTGGGCTTCGATATGATGGAAATGGGGCTAGTGGATGGGGTGAGAATTCCCCACAAATTCAAATCCCCATGCTTTGAAAAGTACAATGGTACTTCCTGCCCTCGCACCCATCTGCAGTCTTTCCTGGGAAGACTCAAAGCGTATACCATGGATGAAAAGCTCTGGATGTTCTACTTTGAGGAAAGTCTGACTGGAGCTTCGAGAGAGTGGTATTCACATTTGTCTAGGGCCACCATAAGATGCTGGAAAGATCTGGCTGAAGCCTTCATCAGACAATATCAGTACAACCTGGACATGGCTCCCAATAGAACTCTTCTAATGGGCATGTCACAATCTTCTAGAGAGAGCTTCAGGGAATATGCCCAAAGGTGGAGACAGCTTGCTGCTGCTGTCCAACCAACCATGTCAGAGAGGGAAATGGTTGACATGTTCATGAATACATTGCAAGGGACCTATATTGATAGATTGGTTGCCTTCTCCTCTACCAGTTTTGCTGATGTGGTCATAGCTGGTGAAAGGATTGAAAGTCTATTAAAGATGGGCAAAATTTCCGACAGTGGTACAAGTTCCTCCAGCAACCCCAGAAAACCTTTTACGGGACCCCGAAGGGCAGGTGAAACAAATTCCATTCATGCAAGCAGGGGCAGGCCTCAGTATGTTCACCAGTCAGTAGCAGCAGTTACCATTCCAGCTCCTGAAATTCTGTGATCAGGTATGAGATGTCCTAAGAGATGTCCCAACACTTGATAGGACACTTGACAAATTTAACCAAAACTTAAATAGCAAGAAAAGTAAACAACACAGAAGTTTGTTAACCCAGTTCAGTGTATAACCACACCTACATCTGGAGGCTACCAAGCCAGGAGGAAATCCACTATAAGTAATATTAATTCTAGACTTAAACCACCCTGTTTAATCTATCACTTAATAACTACCCAATGCAATTTCTACCTAAGACACACCTTAGATAAGAGTACCCTACTCACTCCCCCTCAATCACACAGTGATCAAGTTTACAAGTTTACTGAAATTGAAGTTATACTTCAAACAAAAACAGCTTGATCTTACTTCACAGTTTCAATCAAGTCACAAATGCACTTTTGCTTAAAAGCTCATAAAGTGGTACAATAAACACACCTGCTATTAAAAACACTAGACACCCTATTTGGTCTTCTGAAATTCGTACTCAATTCTATGAGTTTCTGTTGATTAAATAGGTATCTGAATTTTGGGCTTTCTGTAGAATGATCCAGCCCTAATGCGCATGCAGCTTCCACCTTGAATTAGGGTTTGTTACCTCCTAGATTCTAGGTGCTTTAGGTCTTCTGATTTAATCTGAATCTTCAATATAAATCTCCCTACAGATGCGCCTTGTTCTGTTTTTACCATAATTAATTAATTCCAGATAACTCTCCTTAAATATCTCTGATTAGTTAATCCATAATTAATTCTGGTAGCAGGTCTGAGATGTCTTAACATCTGTTGGGACATCCTGAAAAACTGAACTTAAGTTATTAACACAATGTCCTAACATCTGATGAGACATCCTGATATAAGTTCATATACTCTGTTTGATAATGTCCCAACATCTGATAGGACATTCTGAACTGAATTCAACATTTCTTGTTGGTCAAAAATTCTGCCAATTCTTAAACATCTACAAACTCCCCCTTTGGCTAATTTTTGGCTAACATCTTTTCTTGTTTTCAGAGTGCAGCAGAAGTTCTTTTTATCAGAGTATAGCATTACTTTTCTGTTGATTCTTATTTGAGATTACTCCCCCTCAAACATATATGTATCCAGTCTTGTTGCAACAGAAAAACTTATTCAGTTCAGAAGCAAACAAACAGAATTCTTCATTCATAATTAAACAGCAATACAATTTGTTGTTGTTCTCCCCCTTGGTAGACACAAAATTAGGGGCCAAAGACACTATTCCAGAAATACATTGCTGTCATTACATTTGCCTCACATACATTGATCACTCAGATTCATCACTCTCAGTTTCTTCATCAGCTTCTGTTTCTTCATCAGAGGCAGCTTTCTGGTCTTCTTCACTCTCCAACCTTTGAATGATTTCCTCAAGCTTCTGCTTTCTAGCTTCAAGCTCTTTGCAGGTGCTTTTGAGTTCAGCAATTAAAGCCTTCTTGGAGATTGGATTCTTAGCAGTTGAAGGACCTGCAGATGTCCCAGAAGGTGCTTCAACATCTGCTGCATGATGACTGAGGAATAACTTGTAGTGAAAAGCCAGGGGGCTTTCTCTCTTGCAGACTGTGTCCTTCTCAGTTAAAATTCCAGGATATTGGCTTAATATTATACCACATAGCAATGAAGGAAAAGCTATTGGTAGCTTTGTTGCACAGGAGCTGGCATGCTTCAGGGTCTGATCAAAAATGTAAGCTCCATAGTCCAGCTTGGTCTGAGTTCCCACAGCATAAACAAACCTGGCCAGGCCAGTGGAGATTGAAGAGGCGTGGTTGGTAGGCACCCAGTTAGCTGTACCAATCCTGTTCAGCATGGCATATTTTCTAGTAAGCATGCTCACTGAGAGCTTTCCCTTCACAGGCCATGCCTTGACCTGGTTTGTTGTGATCACCTTACAGACTTGATTATCTGTCTTACCTAGCTCATTGGGTCCATCTGTTTCTCTTCCTAGGTATTGATTTATGATTTGAGGAGAGAACTCAACACACTTACCTCTCACAAACACTTTTCTGAACTCAGATGACTTACCATTTGAGCAATCCTCCTGAAGATTCACAATGAACTCTTTGACAAGAAGTTCATAGCAGGGAGAGAGGTCTGAGACTGTTTTGAATAGTCCTGCAGCAGAGATGAGATCAATCAGTTCAGTGCACTCAAGTGCATTGCTGCTCAGTTCTCTTTCTAGGGCAACCCTTCTTTGGTACACATATTTCCATCTGTTAACACTAGAGACATGATGGAATGATATGTTGTCCAAGGGAGCTTCTGGTACAGCAGTTGAAGCTCTAGATGGTGCTGGTCTCTTCTTGGGAGGAGATGTTGGGACATCTGATTCAACATCTGAATCTGATGGTGTGGCAGCTTTTCTCTTCTGGGTTTGGACTTTGCTCCATGGTTTTGATGGCCCAAAAGTGGCTTTAGCTTTGCCTTTCTTTGGAGAGGCTTTCTTCTTCTCAAGAATTGCTGCTTCAGCTTGCATCTTGCCTTTCCTGGACCTGAGCCTTTTGGCTATGCTAGGTTTAACAGAGGCTATGATCTCTGTATCAGAGTCTTGCTCCAGGTTGACCACTGGAGGAGATTGAGCAGTCTCCTCTTCAGCTGGTTGATCAGCAGGGATTTGATCTTCATTTGAGGCTCTGGTCTGATCCTCAGAGACTTCTTCATCATTTTCATTTGAGGCCTTATGCTAGTCCTCAGTTTGTTCCAAATTAGCATCAGATGAGTCCTTTTTCTCATCTTCAGATGTTCCAACATCTATTGGGACATCTTGTTCTGCAGGAGTGTCCTCTGCAGCTTGAGCTTGTTCTTCTTGAGGTGCAGGCATGGTGTTCAAAGGAACAGAGATCCCACTCACCACTCTTTGTTCAAAGAGGATTTGGTTGACAATCTCCTTGATGGAATCATCAACATATTTTGAAGAGTTTGGGGGTCTGTTAGCAGGAGAGGGAATGCCTTTTGCTTTGCTGCGTACTTGATCTTTAGCTCTCTTTGGAGTTCTTGCCTTTTTAGTGTGAGAAACACTTCCCCTGAGTTCGTCCAATGGGGTTGATGGCATTGGTACTACAGAGATAGGAGTGGCATGAACTACGCCTTCCTTGTTGAGAACTTCCTCAGTTGTGTTAGGGTTTTGAGACATTGTTGAGGAAGATGGATGAACAGCCTTAGGGTTTATGATTTTTGAAGGATAGCTAGTTAATGTGATTCGCTTGTGATAGTATGATGAGAATCTTGATAGCTGCTTATAAAGAGTTACTAAATAAGTAGCCGTTACAGTGCAAATGATTAGGAATGGAATTCCCAAGGATCTTGTCTAGACTGGTTTTGCCATCTGGAACTTATGCCATACAATGTCATATGACATGTTGGCACATCTCATTAACTGCTAAATATCACACAAACAAATTCCAAGTTTTCCCCTTAAGTTCTCAAATTGTGTAGCATCCAATGCTTTGGTAAAGATATCAGTTAACTGCAGATTTGTAGCTACATGCTCCAATGAAATCACCTTTTCTTCTACAAGATCTCTGATGAAATGATGTCTAATATCAATATGCTTGGTCCTGCTATGTTGGATAGGATTCTTTGATATGTTTATTTCACTTAAGTTGTCACAGTACAATGTCATGACATCCTGTGGGACATTGTACTCAGTGAGCATTTGCTTCATCCAAACCAACTGAGAACAACTGCTTCCAGCTGCTATATATTCAGCTTTAGCTGTAGATAAGGATACGCAATTCTGTTTCTTACTGAACCAAGAAATCAAATTGTTTCCTAGAAAGAAGCATCCTCCTGAAGTGCTTTTTATGTCATCAGCACTTCCAGCCCAATCAGCATCACAGAAGCCAGTGAGAATTGGTTTGCAACCATGAAAGTACATTATGCCATAGTCACAAGTACCATTAACATATTTAAGAATTCTCTTGACTTGATTGAAATGACTGACTTTTGGATCAGCTTGATATCTTGCACAAACTCCTACTGCAAATGCAATGTCTGGTCTGCTAGCAGTCAAGTATAACAAGCTTCCAATCATGCTTCTGTATAAGCTTTGATCTACATTCTCACCCTTTTCATCTTTAGTCAGCTTTAAATGAGTGGGGGCAGGAGTTCTTTTATGAGAAGCATTTTCCATTCCAAATTTCTTGACTATGTTCTTGGAGTACTTACTTTGGGAAATGAACATTGAGTCTTCCATTTGCTTTATTTGTAGACCAAGAAAGTAGGTTAACTCTCCTACTAGGCTCATTTCAAATTCAGATTCCATCTGCTTGACAAAATGTTTGACCATCCTTTCAGACATCCCACCAAAGACAATATCATCAACATATATTTGAGCAATCATGACATTCCCTTCTTCATCTTTAACAAACAGGGTTTTGTCAATTCCACCTTTTCTGTATCCTTGCTTGATAAGAAATGTGGTCAGTCTTTCATACCATGCCCTTGGAGCTTGCTTCAAACCATAAAGTGCCTTCTTTAGTTTGTATACATGATTTGGACAGCTTGGATCAACAAATCCTTTAGGCTGTTCTACATATACTTCTTCATTAAGATAGCCATTTAAAAAAGCACTTTTCACATCCATTTGAAATAGCTTGAACTTCAAGATACAAGCAATTCCCAAAAGTAGTCTAATTGATTCAAGCCTTGCTACTGGTGCAAAGGTTTCATCAAAGTCAACTCCTTCAATTTGAGTGTATCCTTGAGCTACAAGTCTAGCTTTGTTCTTTGTGACAACTCCTTGTTCATTTGACTTGTTCTTATACACCCATTTTGTACCAATTACATTTATGTCATCAGGTCTAGGAACAAGAATCCACACTTCATTCCTTGTGAATTGACCTAATTCCTCTTGCATAGCACAAATCCAGTATTCATCAGTAAGAGCTTCCTTGATGTTTTTAGGTTCTATTTTGGAAACAAAGCAAGAACCTGAAATCACTTCTCTTGATCTAGTGCTCACACCTCTGTTGGGATCACCAGTTATCAGATCTTTGGGATGATCCTTCTGTATTCTGATGGAGGGAGGTTTGCTTGATTCTTCTGTTCTTGTATCAGTTTGAGTGAAGTTATAATGATCATTCTTTTCTTCAGCTTCAATCTTGATATCAGCAGATGTTCCAACATCTTCTGGGACATCTGTAGGAGCATCATCAATTATCACATTTATGGACTCCATGATAACCTTGGTTCTAGAATTAAATACTCTATATGCTCTGCTGTTTATGGAGTATCCAAGGAAAATCCCTTCATCACTTTTAGGATCCATTTTTCTTCTTTGCTCCCTATCTGCCAGAATATAATAGTTACTTCCAAACACATGAAAGTACTTAACTGTGGGTTTTCTGCCCTTCCAGACTTCATATATGGTGGACAAAGTTCCTTTCCTCAAGGTAACTCTGTTATGAATGTAACAGGCAGTGTTCATAGCTTCAGCCCAGAAGTACAGAGGTAACTTTTTAGCATGGATCATAGCTCTTGCTGATTCTTGAATAGTTCTATTCTTCCTTTCAACAATCCCATTCTGTTGAGGAGTGATTGGTGAAGAATATTCATGATTGATTCCTTCTGAAGAGCAGAAATCTAAGAATTTTTGGTTCTCAAATTCCTTTCCATGATCACTTCTTATTCTGATCACACAGCTGGATTTTTCCCTTTGCAATCTTTGACATAACTCTTTGAATACATCAAATACATCAGACTTTTCTTTGATGAAATTTATCCATGTATATCTTGAAAAGTCATCAACCACAACATAGGCATACCTCTTACCACCAAGACTTTCAACCTGCATAGGTCCCATAAGATCCATATGTAAAAGTTCCAAAACTTTGGAAGTTGTCAAATGTTGGAGCTTTGGATGGGGCATCTTGGTTTGCTTGCCTATTTGACATTCACCACATATTTTGCCATCATCAATCTTCAGTTTAGGAATACCTCTTACAGCATCCATAGATATGATCTTCTTTATGCCTCTGAAATGAAGATGACCTAGTCTTTGGTGCCACAGTTTCACTTCTTCTTCTTTAGCTAGAGAGCAGGTTGAAGTGAGACTGAAGTCTTGTGGTTCCCACATGTAACAGTTGTCTTTAGATCTGGCTCCTTTCATGACAACCTCTTGTTCATTGTTAGTCACTATGCATTCAGTTTTGGTAAAGTTTACACTGTACCCTTGATCACATAACTGACTTATGCTGATCAGGTTAGCAGTTAAACCTTTAACTAGCAGCACATCATCTAGTCTTGGAACATCTTGACAATCCAAGGTTCCAACTCCTTTGATTTCTCCTTTAGCTCCATCTCCAAAGGTTACATACCTGGATGAATGTGACTTTAAGTTTACTAGCAGGTTCTTCAATCCAGTCATGTGTCTTGAACATCCACTGTCAAAGTACCAGTCTTCTTTAGCTGATACTCTCAGTGATGTATGTGCTATGTATGCAGTATTTTTCTTTGACCAGATGAGTTGAGATTTCTTTTGATGCCTCTGCCCTGTGTGTTGTTTATCAGCTGATCTCCAAGCTTGATTGTTGATCTTGTTCTTGTAGCTTTGATCAGCTTCAGTGCTAGCTTTTGGTTTCCATACCTTCTTGATGTTTTCTGTCTTCTGCTTAGGAGGTTGCTGATTTCTTTGATGTTTATGCAGCACTTTCTTGATAACTTCTACTTTCTTCTTGGAAGGTTGCTGATACATCTGATTTGGATAACCATGCAACTTATAGCAATGAGGTTTGATATGTCCAAATCTTCCACAGTGATGGCATCTCCATCTTTGATACTTCTTCTTCATTTTGTTCTTTTCAGAATGTTGAGACATCTGTTGGAACATTATGTTTGACTTTGTGTGCTTTTCCTGATGTTGAAGCATCTGTTGGGACATCTTGTTAGACTGTATGGATTTTGAAGTTGTTTTGCTAGAGCTAGCTTCATCTTTATTTACTCTGTTAAATCCCAGTCCACTTTTATCCCCTGAGTGCTTATTGTTGTTGAGAATCACATCCAGTGTATTTGAGCTGCTGTTCAACATTCTAACAGATTTGGACATATGTTCCAACTTGGAGTTGAGAAGACTTACTTCACTTTTTAAGGTGTCAATGATCTCCTGATCATTTGCTTTGTCATCTTCTAATGCCTCATTCTGCTTTTTTAACTTTATGACTTCACTGCATATTTCAGAGCTTCTTTTGTATAGATCTTTGAATGCTTGCTCAAGCTCTTCATAAGTAAGCTCTCCACAACTGGAGTCACTATCATATTCACACAGTCCAGCTAAAGCAGTAATATGCTTAGCTGATTCTTCTTCTGAATCTCCTCCTGAGTCTTCATCAGACCAGGTTACAGATAGTCCCTTCTTTTGTCTTTTTAAGAAGGTAGGACATTCCTTCTTGATGTGTCGATATCCTTCACATCCATGGCACTTGATTCCTTTTTCTTGACTGGTCTTTTCAGCAAGATTTGATCTTCTGTTAGCATCATAAGTTCTCTTGTTTTCAGAAGAGTTTGTGAATCTTCCACTGGAATTGGATTTTCCTTCCATACCTCTGAGAATCTGTTTGAATTGTCTTCCAAGCATAACTAGGTTGTCTGATAAGCTTTTACCATTTTCTGATTCATCATCTTCTTCTTCATCAGTATTTGTCACCAGGGCTATGCTTTTGTTCTTTTTAACATTTGTGTCATTCATTCCCATCTCAAAAGTTTGAAGGGAGCCAATGAGTTCTTCAACTTTCATGGAGCATATGTCTTGAGCTTCTTCTATTGCTGTGACTTTCATGTCAAATCTTTTTGGCAAAGATCTGAGAATCTTTCTTACAAGCTTTTCATCAGTCATCTTTTCTCCCAAAGCTCCAGAAGTATTGGCTATATCCAAGATGTTCATGTAGAACTCATGAATTGATTCATCTTCCTTCATTCTCAAGTTTTCAAACTTGGTGGTGAGAAGTTGAAGTCTTGACATTTTTACTTTTGATGTTCCTTCATGAGTTGTTTTGAGAGTGTCCCAAACATCTTTGGCCAGCTCACAATGATGCACAAGTCTGAAAATGTTCCTATCAATGCCATTGAATAAAGCATTTAAGGCTTTTGAGTTGCCTAGTGCTGAATCTTCTTCCTCCTTACTCCATTCTTCTTCAGGTTTCAGCACTTTTGATCCATCTTTGGTGTCTTGGACAGGATGATCCCATCCAACATTTACTGCTCTCCATGCCCTGTTGTCAAGTGATCTTAAGAATGCAATCATTCTTGGCTTCCAGTAGTCATAATTAGATCCATCCAGTATAGGTGGTCTATTTACTGACCCTATATCTCTGTCCATGTTACAGAATTTGTTTTCCCTAGATCTCACCCAGTATAAACAGGCAGGGTGCCTGCTCTGATGCCAATTGAAATTTTGTGATCAGGTATGAGATGTCCTAAGAGATGTCCCAACACTTGATAGGACACTTGACAAATTTAACCAAAACTTAAATAGCAAGAAAAGTAAACAACACAGAAGTTTGTTAACCCAGTTCAGTGTATAACCACACCTACATCTGGAGGCTACCAAGCCAGG
Source organism: Lathyrus aphaca (assembly GCA_963966055.1). Lineage (NCBI taxonomy): Eukaryota > Viridiplantae > Streptophyta > Magnoliopsida > Fabales > Fabaceae > Lathyrus > Lathyrus aphaca. Next base: position 226,249,702 of record OZ014520.1, on the reverse strand, counting down.
AGGAAATCCACTATAAGTAATATTAATTCTAGACTTAAACCACCCTGTTTAATCTATCACTTAATAACTACCCAATGCAATTTCTACCTAAGACACACCTTAGATAAGAGTACCCTACTCACTCCCCCTCAATCACACAGTGATCAAGTTTACAAGTTTACTGAAATTGAAGTCATACTTCAAACAAAAACAGCTTGATCTTACTTCACAGTTTCAATCAAGTCACAAATGCACTTTTGCTTAAAAGCTCATAAAGTGGTACAATAAACACACCTGCTATTAAAAACACTAGACACCCTATTTGGTCTTCTGAAATTCGTACTCAATTCTATGAGTTTCTGTTGATTAAATAGGTATCTGAATTTTGGGCTTTCTGTAGAATGATCCAGCCCTAATGCGCATGCAGCTTCCACCTTGAATTAGGGTTTGTTACCTCCTAGATTCTAGGTGCTTTAGGTCTTCTGATTTAATCTGAATCTTCAATATAAATCTCCCTACAGATGCGCCTTGTTCTGTTTTTACCATAATTAATTAATTCCAGATAACTCTCCTTAAATATCTCTGATTAGTTAATCCATAATTAATTCTGGTAGCAGGTCTGAGATGTCTTAACATCTGTTGGGACATCCTGAAAAACTGAACTTAAGTTATTAACACAATGTCCTAACATCTGATGAGACATCCTGATATAAGTTCATATACTCTGTTTGATAATGTCCCAACATCTGATAGGACATTCTGAACTGAATTCAACATTTCTTGTTGGTCAAAAATTCTGCCAATTCTTAAACATCTACAGTTCCGATTCCTCAACAATCAGCATATCCTCAACAACAACAACCACAGTATCAACAACAAGTTCATTATCCGCAACAAAGGTCGTACAACAACAACAATAATCAACAACAACGTCCTTTCCAACAAAGGCCATCACAGGCAAACAGGGTGATTGACCCAATCGCAATGCCGTATGCTGCACTCTTGCCACAACTCCTGAAGCTCAACCTAGTTTAGTTAAGGACATTGGCACCTCCGGATCCCACCAATATGCCAAAGAACTATGATGCAAATGCCAGGTGTGCATTCCACTCAAATGCACCGGGGCATAACACTGAAAAATGCAGGGCCCTACAGATGAAAGTCCAGGATCTGGTGGACTCAAAAGCTCTCAACTTTGCACCTCCTCCAAATGTCACAAGAAATCCAATGCCTAGTCACAACGGGCCTAGGGTTAATGATATTGAGGAAGGCAAACCATCCACATTGATTAATAGTGTTATACAGATCCGAACACCTCTGGTTGAAATCAAAGCTCAGTTGTTAGAATACCAAGTGTTCCCTGGATGTGAACTTGGCTATGGATATTGCAACATTGCCGTCAATGGGTGTGAAAGGCTGAGAAACGACATAGACGGTCTTATTAAGGATGGCAGCCTTCAGATTACAACGACAACAACTACAACTCCAACCATCCCTTCATCAACAATCACAGATACTCCTACAACGTCAGCAACCATTGTTCCAACGAATTCTACTACAAATCCAACAACTGCTCAATCAATCACTTCAACGGATACAAGTTCAGTCACCATTCCTTCTACAACGACAACATCCATTATTCCATCGGTTCCTACTATAGCTTCAACACCTGTCAAATCAATAGTACCTTCTACAACATCAACAACAGTTAGTGAAAGTGTCTCAACGGTTACGATATACTACGATCCTGCAAATGTTCCTTCCAACAACTCACAACAAAATGCTACTCCTGTCAGAGCACCAGTTACCATATATTATGATCCACACACCATTGTGGTCCCTTCTGCAGCTGCTATCAGTCCAGTCACTATCACAGTGCCTGGGCCAGTTCCTTACGAAAGCAATAATGCCATCCCTTGGCATTACGGCTCAGATCTATACTGCGAAGGGCAGAAAATCACTTTAGAATCATCAACTTCTTCACCTCAGATAGACAATGTCGGGGGAGGCGGAGGCTTCACTCGAAGCGGACGTCTCTTTGCCTCGCAAATTCTAAGACCCATTGCTGAAGCAGAAGTTGCTGCCAAGGCAAAAGGGAAGAGAGTGGTGCAAGAAGAACCAGTTGCTAAAGAAACTTTGAAGACTCATTTTGATCAAGAGGTTGATGAATTCATGCGGATAATCAAAAAGAGTGATTATAAGGTGGTGGACCAGCTTCACCAAACACCTTCCGAAATCTCCATACTATCATTGCTAATGTTCTCCGAGGCTCATCGGAATGCACTATTAAAAGTCCTGCACGCAACTTATGTGCCGGAGGAGATTACTATCAATCAGTTTTGGAAATGTCAACGCTAGTCATGGACTAGGATTTACCAACGCTGATCTAACAACGGAAGGCCATAATCACAACAAGGCTTTGCACATTACCTTGGAGTGTAAGGGTGCAGTTCTTTCTCACATACTGGTGGACACAGGGTTATCACTCAATGTCCTACCCAAGAAAGCCCTTGTGAAGCTGGAGTATGATGGATTGGCACTACGCCCAAGCAACTTGGTAGTGAGAGCCTTTGACGGTTCTAGAAGACCAGTTCTGGGAGAGATAGAATTACCAATAATGATTGGCCCACAGATTTTCAAAACGACCTTCTTTGTGATGGATATACAGCCTGCCTATAGCTGTCTATTGGGTAGACCATGGATACACGCCGCTGGTGCCGTAACATCAACCCTTCACCAGAAGTTAAAATTTGAGTGGGAGGGCCAAGTCATTACCATTTGTGGGGAAGAGGATATCTTTGTTAGCCAGCTGGCTACTTTTAAATACATTGAAATGGATGGGGAGATCCATGAAACCATGAGTCAAGGGTTTGGGGCCTTGAATATTAATGAAACATCTGCTGTGCTAGGGACCTCCATTACATCATATCAGCAAGCCCGAAAGGTTGATGAGGAAGGTACCGCCCAAGGTTGGGGCAAGCTTCTGCCTGTGGAGAATAAAGAAGACCGATTCGGGTTGGGTTACAGACCAACTCGACAAGATCAACCAGAGGCTGCGAAGGAGCCCAAGTTTGTTAGCGGGGGGATGCTCACCCCGGATGCTGTGAATAGCTTGGAAGATGAGTCAGAAGACGAGCGCAACCTAGAAAGCTGGATACGTCCAAGGATCCCGGGGAACCATGTCTCAAACTGGTCTTCCCAGGAAATTATAAGAGTTACTCCTGCAGAGTAATTATTATTTCCTATTTTTAAAGCATGCATCAAGTCCTGCATCTTTCCCAAGATGTCAGGACTCATTTTGTAATCGGGCCATTTTGTATTTTGTGCAAAGATCAATTAATGAATATCAGGACATCTTTTGCAAATGAGTCTTTTCTTTTCCGCTCACTGTTTTTCATTTTTCATTTTTTGTACAAAAATAAAATGGAAATGTTTTTCAAAATAGTAACTTCATTTCCACTTTTTCTAAACAAGATAAAACTGATCACTAAAAGGAACAAATCTAAACCCTTGCAGAGAATGCCCTCCAGACTACACCGACAACAACACTGCTATGACTTCATATGACTTTGACAATCCAATCAATCAAGCTGATGAAGGGGTTGAAGAAGATTATGAGCTACCTGAGGAGCTAGCTAGGTTGTTGAGACAAGAGGAGAAGATTATCACTCCTCATCAGGAGGAGGTTGAAACGGTTAATCTTGGTACAGAAGAGGACTTGAAAGAAGTTAAGATCGGGGCCTGCCTGCAGGGTTCAGTAAAAGAGCAACTTATTGACATGCTCCGGGAGTATGTGGATGTTTTTGCTTGGTCTTATCAGGATATGCCAGGGTTGGACACCGACATCGTTATGCAGAAGCTGCCTTTAAAAGAAGACTGTCCGCCAGTGAAACAGAAGTTGCGCCGTACTCGCCCAGATATGGCAATGAAGATAAATGAAGAGGTACAAAAACAGTGGGACGCCAGTTTCCTTGCTGTAACTAGTTACCCGCCGTGGGTTGCTAATATTGTACCCGTGCCTAAGAAGGATGGCAAGGTGAGGATGTGTGTGGATTACCGGGATCTGAACAGAGCCAGCCCGAAAGATGACTTCCCATTACCTCACATTGATGTATTGGTCAACAATACAGCTCAGTTCTCGGTATTCTCCTTCATGGATGGATTTTTAGGATATAATCAGATCAGGATGTCACCTGAAGACATGGAGAAGACAACTTTCATCACATCCTGGGGCACATTCTGTTATAAAGTGATGCCATTCGGACTGAAGAATGCTGGCGCCACTTATCAACGGGCTATGGTAACGTTATTCCATGACATGATCCACAAAGAAATTGAGTGTTATGTGGATGACATGATTGCCAAGTCCCTCACAGAAGAAGACCACCTGGTGAATCTATTGAAGTTATTCAAGCGTCCGAGGAAGTACCAACTGAAGTTAAACCCCAACAAATGCACATTCGGGGTGCCATCCGGTAAGCTGTTGGGATTTATTATAAGTGATAAAGGGATTGAAGTTGACCCTGACAAAGTCAAAGCCATTCAAGAGATGCCTGCATCGAGAACCGAAAAAGAAGTTCGGGGGTTTCTAGGTAGATTGAACTATATTTCACTGTTCATATCTCACCTTACAGCAACCTGTGAGCCTTTGTTCAAGTTGTTAAGAAAAGAACAAATGGTCAGGTGGAATGAAGACTGCCAAAGGGCTTTTGACAAAATCAAGGAATACTTACAAGAGCCTCATATCCTTATGCCTCCAGTTGAAGGAAGACCTCTAATCATGTACTTGACAGTATTAGAAGAGTCAATGGGGTGTGTGCTGGGCCAGCATGACGAGTCTGGTCGAAAAGAGTATGCAATATACTACCTAAGCAAAAATTTTACCGACTGTGAACAACGCTATTCACTGCTCGAGAAAACTTGTTGTGCTTTAGCGTGGGCTGCTCGCCGACTAAGGCAGTATATGTTGACCCACACCACTTTATTGATCTCCAAGATGGACCCAGTCAAGTACATATTTGAGAAGCCAGCACTTACCGGACGGGTTGCAAGATGGCAAATGATTGTCACAGAATATGATATTCAGTACACCTCTCAGAAAGCCATCAAAGGCAGTATATTGTCTGATTATCTTGCTGAGCAACCCATTGATGATTACCAGCCTATGAGATTTGACTTCCCTGATGAAGACATCATGTTCTTAAGAGAAAAAGATCATGAAGAGCCTATTCACACTGAAGGGCCTGACCCAGAAGAAGAATGGACTATGATGTTTGATGGGGTTGTTAATATGAACGGTCGTGGTGTTGGTGCAGTACTCATTACACCTAAAGGAGTTCACATGCCTTTCTCGTCAAAGCTCACCTTTAACTGCACTAACAACGAAGCTGAATACGAAGCTTGTATTATGGGTCTTGAGGAAGCAATCGACCTCGGGATCAAGACTTTGACTGTGTTCGGAGATTCAGCTCTGGTAATTAATCAAACCAACGGTAAATGGTACACTCACCAGGATCATCTGATACCTTACCGGGATTATACAAGGAGGTTATTGACTTTCTTCACTACAGTCAAGCTTGAGTATATCCCTCGAGATGAAAATCAGTTTGCAGATGCTCTGGCTACCATTTCATCCATGATCAAAGTTCAAGCTGCCAACTTTGTGCCTCGGATTTCAGTATCCAGACTTGATAGACCAGCATACGTATTTTCAGCGGACCTTGCAAAAGATGATAAGCCTTGGTTTCACGACATCAAATTCTTCTTGGAGGATCAAACATACCCACCTGGGGCATCTTCCAATGATAAGAAGACATTAAGAAGGCTGGCTGGTAGTTTCTTCTTGAATGCTGATGGCTCCCTGTACAAGAGGAACTTTGATATGGTACTTCTTAGATGTGTTGATAGGGCAGAAGCAGACTTATTGATGCACGAGGTGCACGAAGGATCTTTTGGTACCCATGCTGGAGGGCATGCTATGGCTAAAAAGTTGCTAAGATCAGGTTATTATTGGATCACAATGGATGCAGACTGTTCTGCTTATGCCAAAAAATGCCATAAATGCCAGATTTATGCGGATAAAGTGCATGTGCCTCCGAATCCTTTGAATGTGATGTCTTCACCCTGGCCCTTTGCCATGTGGTGCATTGACATGACCCGTTGGACATAAAAACAGAATGTAAGTCCAGGAAAAAATAGGGCATCCCAGCGAGTCAAAAACAGAATAAGAGACTCGGGCAAAAATAAGGGAAAATAAATAAAAAAAATGTACACCCACTGAGTTGAAAAGCCGCATTGGACAACTCAGGCAAAAAAGGGTATCCCGGTGGATTGAAAACCCGAAAGGGCGATCCACGCAAAATCAGGGAATAAGCGAACAACTGCATTCTGAATTCATCTGTATCACCCACGACACGACAAGTTTCGAAAGGTTAAAGCCTCGGTCAGAGTCAGCCACTATTCAAAAGCAAGATAAGAAGAACGTCAATGTCATACGAGTGATAGCAAAAGGGAAGCACACTGAAGCGACATCAACATTGCCAGCATCTTTTTGTTTCTCAATTTGTAACAATCTCCTCATTTCAGGGGATCTGTTCCTTTGACTGTACTTTCCAATTCAGGGCACCCAAATTAATAAAATCAGATTTTTCAGTCGCATTTCGTATCACACATTTTCATTTGCAAAAATGTCCGATGTCCTTAATATAATAGTTGCATAAATACAGACGCGCCTTTTCTTATTACATGCTTACAGGAAATATATTTGCTCCCGGGAGTGTCTAAACTCCTATGATGGAATCCAGTAAGGAATACCTCAGGATACTTGTACGTTTCTTTGTCATGCAGGATTGCAGGTGTTCAAAGTACGACATGGGGCATGAGAGCTTTTCCCCAGCAAGCTGTCAAATCATTACTTCCTCAACATGTCTTCCAAACAGCATCATAAGGGGCTCATTTCCCCAGCTAAATTCATTATCCTCAGCAGGATCCCCACAGAAATCACTAGGAAGGTCGTTCAGTGATCGTTCCCCCTCAGCCAAGTGCAAAAACAGGGAACCATCCCCCCGCAGAGCTCCAGCCTCTATCCAGAAGAGCAATGTCTGAAGATCTCACAACAAAGTGACGGAAGATCCCGCAGACCCTAGCTGGGCCCCTCATTACCAAGATAGGTCTATCAGGGACCTATTTCCCCAAGCAGAGTCATATATATCAGATCTACCAATAATCTCATCCCCAGCTGGGATATCACTTCAAGCAGATCAGCCGGAGATCTTCACTGTAACGGGATCCGAATCCCGAATCGGTATCTTTGCATAATCATAACATTCACATCATATTTCCCCTCAGAGCATAGCGTTCCGCCTAATACGAAGCGTTACGGCAAAAATCAAACATATTGCATAATCATAAGCCATGTTTTGAATCAAACACCTGTAAATACCGACATTCCATCAACAATATACAAAATACCTCTCAAGTTTCCCGGCAGAAAGCCAAAACATCCTCTTTGCACTCATAAATGCAGATACATGCTCCTTTTAGCACTCGTCCGTGTCATCATCCCCCAGTAAAGTCGCCCGAACGTTCTCTACAGACAGATACATATATATACACTTCCCTGACACCCGTCCGTGTCACCTCCCCAACATAGTTGCCTAAACACTTTGTAAATCAAATACTTGTTTATAATACACTTCTTCCGACACCCGTCCGTGTCATGCTCTCCCCAGCAAGTTGAACACTCATACATACTTTACTCATACAGATACTCGTCCGTATCTTGTATACACCACTTGTCTCCCTCAGATTCGACACTCGTCCGTGTTCTTTGTTAACTAGTTGGTACTCGTCCGTACCATCATCTCTGAACATGCGTCAGCATTTGTTTCTACTGATACTCGTCCGTATTGTAGCCTTAAGGATGCTCGTCTGCATCTTTAATCCATACACAGCGTCAAACACTTATACCCTTTCTTTCTTGAAATTAGACACTCGTCTGTGTCTACCATTCCCCAGAAGGGTTCTCGGCAAATCTCCAGTAAAAAGCAAATTTCTTTTACATCTGACATTCGTCCTGTGTCATGATACTTTCGGCAGCCGTACCCTTCCAGGTGATCGTCCTTCACCTTCTTGATGATCGTCTTTCGTCATCCCCAGCGGAGTCTCCATTATTGGAACCCTTTTCCTATCCGACATTCGTCCTATGTCGCGATATGTTAGCAGCCGTCCCCTGCTAGGTGATCGTCCTTCACCTTTTGATGATCGTCCTTCATCATTTTATCTGATGGTCGTCCCCATCGTTGATCTTGTTATCTGACATTCGTCCTATGTCATGCTAAAACCCGAGAGCAGACGTCCCCTGCTAGGTGATCGTCCTTCACCCTGTTGATGATCGTCCTTCATCATGCTTATCCGATGGCCATCCCCATCGTCGACTCTTTCTATCCGACATTCGTCCTATGTCGTGATGCTTTCGGCAACCGTACCTTGCCAGGTGATCGTCCTTCACCTTATATGACCGTCCCTCATCTTATCCCCAACAGAGCAGCCGTCCCCTGCTAGGTGATCGTCCTTCACCTTTGATGACCGTCCCTCATCATTTATTTCTTCAACCAGATGGTCGTCCCCATCATTGCCTTTACCTTTAATCCCCAGAGAGTCTTATTTCTTTGCCTGATGGCCGTCCCCATCATGGTATCTTTATTTCCCCAGCATGTCGGCCATCCCCGTCACTGCATTATCTCCAGCAGTCGTCCTATGCCCGACGGTCGTCCTCCGTCACCCACACTTTATAATCATACTTTAATTCCTTTTACAATCTATATCCCTTTTCTTCTTCATTCAGTGAGTGCAAATTTTTGGACTGTCTTTGGTATTCAACCACAAGTTATCTTGCTTGTCTGTTAAGCCGTCGCTTACATCCTACGCAGCTAACTCATGTTTGAATAGGGGCAGCTGTAAACACCCCAAATTTTCCCTCACTCATTTCACCATTGCTTATGATTCTTTTCATTTGCATAAGTTCAATCATATCATCTCATATTGCATTTTGCTTCACTGCATAGGTTCTATGTCATCTGCATCTAGGGTTTGTGATTTGAGCCATCCCTGAGCCACAAGAGCCACTCCAAAGGTCATCAATCATCTCAATAGGGTCCATGTATGTTCAAACATCATATTATATCCTCCCAAGATCAAAGAAAGTATGAAAATCACAAGAACTGAGGAAGGCATGGAAGCAGAGCCAAGCTTAACTGCACAGATGACCTAAAATTAGGGTTTTGGTTTCAGAGGCCATAACTCCAAATTTTTTGGTCATTCTTGTTTCTATTGGTCTCTATGTGTTATAAGTATCATACACACCAATTTTCATGAAGAAATTCAATGGGGAAGGCATCTGATCAAAAGATGACTTCTTAAGCAAGTCAGTGCAAAATCAGGGCATCTGAGGCCCCCAATCACCCAACCAAAGGGTCTTCTTCATCATTTTGGATATATATGATCTTTATTTGATCTTAGAGGAAGTTAGAAGTTCACAAAATTGAATAATTTCAAGCCATTTGCAAAGTTGCCATTTTGGGAAAGTGACTTGTAATGCAAAATTGCCATTTTTGGAAAGTTTTTCAACCTCCTCTTTTTGATTCAAAAATGCTTCAAATGAAAAATTCTTGGTCATGAAAGTTGTAGATTGGATCATTCCCTTTTCAAATAGTTCAAAGAACTTGATCTAATTCATCATAGAACTCAAGTTATGGCCTTGCAAAGTTGGGAAAAATCACTTAATTTTCACTTTTGCACCAAAGGGGGAAGTTTGCAAAAACACTTGCCAAAGCCAAATGTGACCTCTATTTGACTTCTAACCCTTACACAAACATCATACATGGTCTATAACTCAGAATTTCCCAAGGGATTTCTCATTTTCATGCCTTGAATTACAAGTCTCCATAAGGCATTTCTCATGAATCATCAAGAATGGAATTTTTGCAAAAGGGACTTCTAATGATTGGATTAGTTGCTAAGTGATCTCAAAGCATTATGACAACTTCATGTGGTCCATTTTGCTGCAATTTTCCCAAGAGTTCATAGGTTTCTTTGCCTTGGTTCACAAAGATTTCCAAAGAGGGAAAAGTTGCAAGAGCCATGCTACCACTTGCCTCAGCCGTTACAGCTGCACAAAAACAATCCAAAGGCCTTCCTTGATCCATGCTGAGCCCAGCCATGCCCCTAATCTTCCTCTGACCCGAGCCATACCTATGGTACACAAAGTCATGAATTTTTGCATCTTTGCCCATACCAATCAAACTGTGACATTACCAACCCTCTGCCCAATCAGAACTCAATATGTGGACCTCAAAGACTTGAAAGATACACACACACAAGCCAACATCCTCCCATAAGCCAGGATACACAAAAACTGCAAGTTTTCTTCATCTCTTCGAAACTCTTCCCACAGCCATTATACTTCAATTTTCTCTTCACTAACAAATCACACACCCTCCATAGAACCAAAATCAACCATTAAAACAGCAAAAAGCATCACATACACCAACTGCAAAACCTGTTATACCAGAATTGAAACTTCCAAAACAACCACCATTAAAGGTTTTGAAGCACCTCATTAGTCTCAGGAGGTTCAGAGAAGACTTTTTGCACTAAGGAAAGGCCAGAAAAGCTCACATTTGCAGTTCATCGTCTCAGGTAAGCTCAAGAATCAAATTTCTCAGAGCTTGTTTCTTTTGTTACAAATTGAAAATATATGTTATGCTGGTCATGTTGATGCTCTTAGAATTAAAAATGGTGTAGAAATGAGTATTTTGTGGTCCTCTGAAATTTCACCCGTGAAATAGTTTGATTCGATTCTCTTTGTTCTTGGGTTGTAAATGATGTTTGAATGTTGATTTGAATGGGGTTTGGGTAGAAGATCATTTCTGCGTGGTTGATTTGATGTGGGGTGGCCTGTAGAGTGTTTTAGGGTTTTGGACACGCCGGAGAAGATGACCGGAGCTCCTCTCCGGTCACCTGAAAGTGATTAAGTCCTAACCCTAATTAGTTTTCCAGTTTGCTTCGTGACCATTGGATGTGGATTAGGTTAATTTTATTATGTTTTATTAATTTAATTAAATGTAATTAGCTTAACCCTAATTCAGTTTTATTAATTTAATTAAATGTAATTAGCTTAATTAAACTGAAACGAATCTCAGCCTTTAAAAGTCGCGCGCAATCAACCTCTTATTCTTCAGTTCAAATCTAGGCCATTGGATCTACATACTTTCTCTTTTAATTCATTTTTATTGCATTTTAATTATATTTCTTTCTACATTTTATTAAAAATAGCAAAACACTTCTAAAAAATTTCATTTTTTGCATCATGACTTAAAATATTTTTCTCATTCTGAAAATAATTTTTATTTTATTTTTTGCATAAATTTCGTATTTTAAAAATATTTAAATGTTTATTTTAATTAATTGATGAGAATTAATTAATTAAAATACCATTTAAGTTTCTAAAAATCACCAAAAAAATCATATTGCATTTTGATACATTTAGAAACATTATCAAACCTTTCAAACAAATTTCTTTTTGGTTCTTGACCTATTTTGACATTTTTCTTTGGATTTAGGGTTCTTAAAAGTCAATATTTTTGCCCTAACTTAGAAAAATCCTTTCTGCCTAACCATGAAGAGTTTGATGATGGTTCTTTTTGAATTTAATTCCTCATGTCATGTAGTTTCTAGGATAAAATTGGTTTGAATTTATCTTTCATTTTCAATTTGTTTTGCATTTATCATTATGAGGTATCCTAAAACCCTAGAAAACTTGAGAAAATCATAACTTCCATTAGGTTAAGATTTAGGTCTCCCCCTTTGGTCAGTGAACTTGTATAGGGTTAGGGTTCCTTTGATCCTATTTTCAATTTTTTATCATGTTATTTGCTTCTGGTTTTGAATTTTGTATTGCATGTTATGTATAAACCCTAATTTTTGCCTTCATTTGCACCCATTCTTCATATGCTTGCATACATGAACTTGCCATGATATTTTATGCATCCACATGACATATGAGACATCTTAGGACAAATTATAATCATGTTTGATCATTGCATCATTCATTTGCCATGCTTTTGCTTTCATTACATGTCATGTGTTTCCATGAACTTTCACGCTTCTTACTTGCCTCATTTGCATTCTCATCTCTTGTATGGTCATCCACATCTCATGAAAACCATTTGTATCATCTCTTAGCATCATTTACATCTTGATATGCTTCTGACTTTGGTTTGCCTCTTTGCATCTTTCTTATTTTCATTTCATTTCATTTCTTTGTTGCTAACTTTTCAGGTGGTAAGTGTTTGAGAAGTGAATTTACCTTCACTTCTCATAATCTCTTCTCATCCTTTTATGCATCATTGCTGCATTCTTACTTTTGTATTAGAGTGAGCTTGCTTATTCATGTTCCTTCCTCACTTTCTTTCTTCAAGCAACTTATCTTCTTAAGTGAAGTAAGTTGACTTGCTTCTTTTGCTTCTCCTCCTTTCATCTGCTTCTTCCTTGGTGGCTCTTCTTGAAGATTTCTTGCAAGCCTCATAAACCCTAGGAACATCCAAGCATGATCACAATTAGGGTTGATTAGTTCCCCATTTAGTTTTACCTTTGTTTCATCTTTGTGTCATCTCTTCTCATCTCATAATCAATGACTAAACCCTTAAGGTTTTAAGGCTTTGTGATTAGGGTTATGCTTGTATCCTTCTATTAGGATGGAGTGTATAACTTTAATACTAAGTGTTAAACCCTCAATGTGTTTAAATCCTTTAATCAATCCATCTAATAATCACTAAGACATCAAGCTTGTAACTTGGGCCTTGCATTAGGGTTCTAATTCTTTCTTAATTGGTTAAGAAGGACTAACCCTAGTGTTAATGGACAAGTCCCCCTCAAGTTGTCTTACAAACCATAAAATCCATTTCTTAATCTTACCATTAATTAAAATCCACTCTAATAAAGGCTTTGTTTTGTCATGAGGTTAATCCCTAATCATGGATTAAGTTGAGGAGCCTTCCTCAGCTTAAATGTTCTTATCTATTATCCTTCTATTAGGATGGTGTAATGAGTCCATTAAATCTTTGATTATGGCTTAATCTCATTACTTAACACTAAACAAAAACAACAAAAAACATCTAAATAAATACAAGTAGGTTAATGATCTTAATCCTACACCATGGTGATTAAGTGCGAGGTGTTTACTTCATACTTAAGGTATTCTCATTACCCCTAATCAGAGGGAGGATGTGATGAGTTTACTAACCCTTGATTATGGCTTAAACTCATTAACTTATGCCAAACACCAAAAGTAATAATAAGCTTGAAAACACAAAAACAAACAATAATCGTCTCCTCCGGGATTATTTTCTCACCTCATTCACTCACAAACGAGAACTCGCTTCTTCCGTCTAATGCAAGATAGTTTGCACCTGAGCCAGATAGGTCATACACTTGAGCATAGGCAAGCAAGCAGTTCACAGGTCAATTTATCTTTCAGTCTCTTTGAGTCGAACTACGGTGTTCTGACTTCCTCATTGCACGAGAGGATACGTAGGCATAACTTAACAGTTATCGAACAAAAGTCTCTGTATATTCCCCCTCCTTCCAGCATTATTCTTTAAACCTCATGGTCTTGAGCTTCATATTCTTTTCTTACACTAACACTCCTCTTATTCACTTCACATTTCTTTTACACTGACACTTGCATTCTTTTCCAGCTTTTTGCACACAAAATAGCACTAACACTACCCCTTTAAAACACAAATCTTTCAAACGTGGATCCTGTCGAGTACGACGGACAATCTGGGTGCTAACACCTTCCCAGGTTGTAACCAACCCCCTTTCTCAGTTTCTCTGGTTCGCAACCGTCTTATCCATCCCTTTCTAGGTTTATGCAGCATTACCTTTCCTTCGGGATAAAAATGCCTAGCTGGCGACTCTATTCATTCTTTCTCTTTCGCCGACCATTCGCGTCTGTACCCCTCTTGGTCGGGTGTCATTTGGTGGGAGCGACACATAGTGTGATTGGTATGGTTGTTTTTGAAAAAAGTCAACATTGGTTGTACTATGAGCATGGGTCATGGCAGGAATGGTTCCAAATCATGTTTGGCGTCAGCTGGCTTTGTGGAGGGCCCTTGGATCAAAGGATTACAGCTGGTCGGCTTGGATGAAGAGATGTCATGCTTTATGCAATTTTCCAACTTTGATATTTCTTGTGAATCAAGTAATGGAAATGCCAAATTCTTGGGCCAATTCTGATGTTTAGAAGTCACATAGGCATGTTATGAAGTGTAGAAGTTGATTAGAGGTCATTAGAATGCTTGAACATGCTATTTTGCAAAATCCCTCTTTGACATGAAACTTGAAATTTTAGGATTTTTGCCAACTTTGAAAGGCCATATCTTGAGTTCTAGGATGAATCAAGACATGTTCTTGTACTTTTTGAAAAGGGAAAGACCTAATCTACAACTTTCATGACCAAGAATTTTTCATTTGAAGCATTTTTGGTTGAGAAAGAGGAGGTTGAAAAACTTTCCCAAAATGGAAAGTTTCCATTACAAGTCATTTCCATTTTTGGCAAGTTTGCAAATGGCTCAAAATTCTTCAATATTGTGAACTTACAACCACTTCTAAGATCAAATAAAGATCATAGAACTTCAATTTGATGAAAATACCTCTTTGGTTCCATTGTTGGGGGCCTCAGATGCCCTGATTTTGACTTAACTTGCTCAAGAAGTCACCCAGTGAACAAATGACTTCCACAATGAATTTCTTCATCAAACTTGGAACATATGATCCTTATAACGTCTTAAGAACATTAGAAATAAGAATGGACCAAAAATTTGGAGTTAAGGCCTCTGAAACCAAAACCCTAATTTGGGTTATCTGTGTAGTGAAAACCCTAGCTCTGCTTCCATGTCTTGCCAGTTCTTGTGATCTCTTGACTTCCATGAACTTTGAGGAGTATAATATGACGGTAGAACACACATGGTCCCTCTTGGAAAGCTTTTAAGCCTTTAGGATGGCTCAGATGGAATCTTGGATTGCTCAGATCACAAACCCTAGATGCAGATGAACTTGAACTTATGCATATGAAATAAAAATGCAATATGAGGTGATATGCTTATGATTATTCAAACATGAAAGATCACAAGACATGGTGTGAAATGAGTGAGGGCAAATTTGGGGTGTTTACAACTGCCCCTATTCAAACACGAGTTAGCTGTGTAGGATGTAAGCGCCTGGCTTAACAGACAAACAAGATAACTTGTGGTTGAATACCAAAGATAATCCAAAATTTGCACTCGCTGAATAAAAGAAGAAAAGGGATATAAATTGTAAAAGGTAGTACGTTATGTTTATCAATTGAAGGCGATTGAGGACGAACATCGAGCAGAGGACGACTGCTGGGGATAAAGCGGTAAGTGAAGCAATGACAGGGACGGCCGACAAGATGGGGAAGGTAAAGATACCATGACGGGGACGACCATCAGGTAAGGAAACAAGGTTCTCTAGGGATTAAAGTAAAGGCAATGATGTGACGACCATAAAACCTGGAAAGTAAAGTAAACAACGACGGGGACGCCCATCGGTTTAAAGAATAAATGAAATAATGATGAGGGACGGTCATCAAAGGTGAATGAAGATTACCTAGCAGGGGACAACTGCTCTTTACCATGACATAAGATGAATGTTGGATAGAAAAGGTCGACGATGGGGACGGCCATCAGATAATCATGATGAAGGACGATCATCAAGAGGTGAAGGATGATCACCTAGCAGGGTACGACTGCTCTCGGGGTTTATCACGACATAGGACAAATGTCGGATAACAAGATCGACGATGGGGACGACCATCGGATAAAAATGATGAAGGCCGATCATCAAGAGGTGAAGGACGATCACCTAGCAGGGGACGACTGCTAAAATATCACGACATAGGACGAATGCCGGATAGAAAAGCGTTCCAATAATGGAGACTCCGCTAGGGAAATGATTAGGGACGGTCATCTAAAGGTGAAGGACGATCACCTGGCAGGGGACAACTGCCGAAAGTATCACGACATAGGATGAATGTCGGATAGAAGAAAGTTGTTTTTGTTGGTGACTTGCTGGGGAATGGTAAACAAGGACGAGTGTTTACGCTTAATAATAAAAGGTATAAGTGTTTGACGATGTGTATAGATTAAAGATGCAGACGAGCATCCTTAGGACCATGATACAGACGAGTATCGGTAGAAACAGACGCTGACGCGTGCTTAGAGATGATGATATGGACAAGTACCAACTGGTTAACAAAGAACACGAATGAATGTCGGATCTGTTGAGGAGTGATATATATACAAGATACAGACGAGTATCAGAGACTTCTATATAAGTGAGTATAGATTTGTTGGCGAAGTATGAGCAAGACACGGACGAGTGTTAAACTTGCGGGAGAATGTATGACACAGACGAGTGTCACAAGAGAATATGTATAAGTCATGAACAAATACTTGTATATGAGAGTGTAAAAAGGTGTTCTGGCAACCTATGGGGATAGGATGACACAGAGGAGTGTCGAAAAGAGTATATATGAATATGAACAGGCATTTGTGTTTGAGAGTGCAAAGGAGACGCTTTGGCTTATATCTGTAGGGGATGCGAGTTTTTATATACTGATGGACCAATGATGGTAAATGCAGGTGACTGGCTCGAACCTGGCTTGCGATCATGCAAATGTTTGATTTTTTCCATAACGCTCCGTATTAGATGGAATGCTACGCTTATTTGGTGAATATGATGCCAATTCTATGATTATGCAAAAGAGAAACCGATCTGGGATTCAGATCCTGCTGGGATAAAGATCTCTGGCTGATCTGCTTGGAAGGATGCCCCGAATGGGGAAGAGATCATAGGTAGATCTTCCAGGAGAGATAGCTCTGCTTGGGGAAACAGATCGTTGGTAGATCTATCCGGAGAGAACTCAGCTAGGGAGAGGGACACTTTCATCACTTTGTTGTGTAAGGGTTTCAGGCATTGCTCTTCTGGGGAGAGGATGTGAACTCTGCGGGGATAAGCAGTTCAGATATTGTTCGAGAGATCCTGCTTGGGGAGGAGGTAACTTCTGGGAAGTAGCATGATGGGGATGCGATGCTTGATATGCCCCATGTTGCATATTGAATACCTGCAATCTGTTAAGACAAAAGAAACACACAAGTATCCCGAGGTATCCCTTATCGGATTCCGTCATAGGAGTTAGTTTTTTCCTGAAAGTAAATTTTATTTCCTGCAAGCAATTATTAAAAATGGCTCATTTGTTTTATGCAAGTACTTTATCATGAATATTGGACATTTTGCAAACGAAACAAAAATGTACAAAACGAGGTGTGACTGAAAACTTCTGATTTTATTGATTTTGGGTGCCCTAAATTGGCAAATACAATCAAAGAAACAGATCCCCTGGAATAAGGAGATTGCTATAAATTGAGAAAAGTAAAAGTGTTGGCAATGTTGATGACGCTTCGGTGAACTTCCTTTACTATGACCTGTATGACCTTGACGTTCTTCTCATCTTGCTTTCTGAAAAGGTTGATTTTGACCGATGCTTTACCGTTTCGAAGCTTGTCGTGTTGTGAGTGATACAGACAAATTCAGAATGCAGTTGTTCGCTTATTCCCTGATTTTGCGTGGATCGCCCTTTCGGGTTTTCAATCTACCGGGATACCCATTTTTTCCTGAGCTGTCCAATGCGGCTTTTCAACTCAGCGGGTGTACATTTTTTTTCAATTTTCCCTTATTTTTGCCCGAGTCTTTTATTCTTCTTTTGACTCGCCAGGATGCCCTATTTTTTGCCTGGATGTACATTCTGTTTTTATGTCCAGCGGGTCATTTTATGCAAAGTATTTTTTAACTGCATCTGAATTCACAGGGGATAAGAAATCTTCACCATCCATAGCAGTAAGCATCAGTGCTCCTCCGGAGAAAACTTTCTTTACTATGAATGGACCATCGTAGTCTGGAGACCATTTGCCCATGTGGTCTGTATAAGGAGGAAGGAGTCTTTTCAGCACAAGATCACCTATTTGGTATTCCCGAAGCCTGACTTTCTGATCGAAGGCTTTCTTCATCCTTTTCTGATATAACTGCCCATGACAGATAGAAGCTAACCACTTCTCTTCAATCAGATTCAGTTGATTGTACCGAGACCGGACCCACCCTGCTTCGTCCAGCTTTACATACATCAGTACCCGTAAGGAGGGTAGCTCAACTTCAATAGGTAGGACAGCCTCCTTACCATACACAAGCTGATAAGGTGTTTCCCCAGTGGATGTTTTGATTGAGGTTTGGTACCCATGTAAAGCAAATGGTAGCATCTCATGCCAGTCTTTGTAAGTAACAACCATCTTTTGCACAATCTTCTTGATGTTTTTGTTAGCTGCCTCAACAGCGCCATTCATCTTTGGCATGTAAGGAGAAGAGTTATGATGTTGGATTTTGAAGTCTCGGCACAGTTCTGCCATCATTTTGTTGTTCAAGTTGGAACCATTATCAGTAATGATTCGCTCGGGAACTCCGTATCGACAGATGATGTCTCTTTTGAGAAATCTGGCTACCACTTGTTTGGTGACGTTTGCATATGAAGCTGCTTCAACCCATTTGGTGAAGTAATCAATGGCTACCAGGATGAATCTGTGGCCATTTGAAGCAGTCAGTTCGATCTTTCCAATCATGTCAATGCACCACATGGCAAAGGGCCAAGGTGAAGACATCACGTTCAAAGGGTTCGGAGGTACATGCACTTTATCCGCGTAGATCTCGCACTTTTGGAATTTTCTGGCATAGGCACAACAGTCTGCATCCATTGTGATCCAGTAGTAACCTGATCTCAACAATTTCTTAGCCATTGCATGTCCTCCAGCATGGGTACCGAAAGATCCTTCATGCACCTCGTGCATCAGTAAGTCTGCTTCCTTCTTATCAACACATCTGAGTAGAACCATGTCAAAGTTTCGCTTGTATAATGAACCATCAACATTAAGGAAGAAACTACCGACCAACCATCTTAGTGTCTTCTTGTTATTAGATGATGCCCCAGGTGGGTATGTTTGATCCTCTAAGAAGTTTTTGATATCATGGAACCAAGGCTTGTCATCTTTAGCAATGTCTACAGAGAAAACATATGCTGGTCAGTCTAGTCTGGATACCGAAATCTGAGGCACATAATTGGCAGTTTGAACCTTGATCATGGAGGAAATGGTAGCTAAAGCATCTGCAAACTGATTTTCATCTCAAGGGATATACTCAAGTTTGACTGTTGTGAAGAAAGTCAATAACCTCCTTGTATAGTCACGGTATGGAATCAGATGCTCTTGGTAAGTGTACCATTTGTCGTTGGTCTGATTGATTACCAAAGCCGAATCTCCGAATACATTCAATGTCTTGATCCTGAGGTCGATGGCTTCCTCAAGATCCATAATACAGGCTTCGTATTCAGCTTCATTGTTAGTGCAGGAAAAGGTGAGTTTTGCCGAGAAAGGCATATGAACTCCTTTAGGTTTAATGAACACTGCACCAACCCCACAACCATTCATATTGACAGCCCCATCAAACATCATTGTCCACTCTTCTTCTGGGTCAGGCCCTTCAGTGTGAACAGGATCTTCATGATCTTTTGCTTTTAGGTACATGATTTCTTCATCAGGGAAGTCAAATCTCATGGGCTGGTAATCATCAATGGGTTGCTCAGCTAGATAGTTAGACAGTACACTGCCCTTGATGGCCTTTTGAGATGTGTACTGAATGTCATACTCTGTCAGAATCATTTGCCATCTTGCAACCCTTCCGGTAAGTGTTGGCTTCTCAAATATGTACTTGACGGGGTCCATGTTTGAGATCAATAAAGTGGTGTGGGTTAACATATACTGCCTTAGTCGGTGAGCAGTCCACGCTAAAGCATAACCAGTTTTCTCGAGCAGTGAATAACGTTGTTCACAGTCGGTAAACTTTTTGCTTAGGTAGTATATTGCATACTCTTTTCGACCAGACTCGTCATTCTGGCCCAACACACACCCCATTGATCCTTCTAATACTTTCATGTACATTATTAGAGGTCTTCCTTCAATTGGAGGCATGAGAATTGGAGGTTCTTGCAGGTACTCCTTGATCTTGTCAAAAGCCTTCTGACAATCTTCATTCCATCTGACCGTTTGTTCCTTTCTTAGTAATTTAAACAAGGGTTCACAGGTTGCAGTAAGATGAGATATGAACCTTGATATGTAGTTTAATCTACCTAGGAACCCCCGAACTTCTTTTTCAGTCCTAGGTGCAAGCATCTCCTGAATGGCTTTGACTTTGTCAGGATCAACCTCAATTCCTTTTTCACTTACAATGAATCCCAACAGTTTACCGGAACGTACCCCGAATGTGCATTTGTTGGGGTTTAACTTCAATTGATACTTCCTCAGACGCTTGAATAATTTTAGCAAGTTTACCAAATGGTCTTCTTTAGTAAGGGACTTGGGAATCATTTCATCCACGTAGCATTCAATCTCTTTGTGGATCATATCATGGAACAATGTAACCATAGCCCGTTGATAAGTCGCACCGGCATTCTTCAGTCCAAAAGACATTACCTTGTAACAAAATGTGCCCCAAGGTGTGATGAAGGTTGTTTTCTCCATGTCTTTGGGTGACATCTTGATCTGATTATACCCAGAAAATCCATCCATGAAAGAAAATATCGAGAACGGAGCTGTGTTGTCGACCAATACATCAATGTGAGGTAATGGGAAATCATCCTTCGGGCTAGCTCTGTTCAGATCCTGGTAATCTACACACATACGTACTTTTCCATCCTTCTTAGGCACTGGTACAATGTTAGCGACCCACGGCGGGTAACTAGTTACAACGAGGAAACCGGCGTCCCACTGTTTTTGTACCTCTTCCTTAATCTTCATGGCCATATCTGGGCGAGTACGGCGTAGCTTTTGCTTCACTGGAGGGCAATCTTCTCTTAAGGCAGTTTGTGCATAACAATGTTCGTATCTAGACCTGTCATGTCTTGATAGGACCAAGCAAAGACGTCGACGTATTCTCGAAGTATGTCAACGAGCTGTTCTTTTACTAAAGCCTGCAGACTAGCCCCAATCTTCACTTCTTTCAAATCCTCTTCGGTACCAAGATTCACTTTTCAACCTCCTCCTGATGAGGAATAATCACTTTCTCTTCCTGTCTCAACAACCTGGATAACTCTTCAGGTAACTCATAGTCTTCTTCAACCCCTTCATCAGCTTGATTAATTGGATTGCCGAAGTCATACAAGGTCATAGCAGTGCTGTTATCGGTGCAATCTGGAGGATAATCTCTGCAAGGGTTGAGATTTGTTCATTTTAGTGATCAATTTTAATCTTAAAAAAGTGAAAAATGAAGTTATTATTTTGAAAACATTGCCATTTTATTGTTTTGTACAAAAGCGAAAAATGAAAAGACAGTGAGCGAAAAAGAGACTTGTTTGCAAAAGATGTCCGATATTCATTGATAATTCATTTGCACAAAATTACAATATGGCCCTATTACAAAATGAATCCTGACACCTTGGGAAAGATGCAGGACTTGATGCATGCTGAAAAAAGCAGGAAATAATAATTACTCTGCATGAGTAACCCTTATAATTTCTTGGGAAGACCAGTTAAGGACTTGGTGCCCCGGGATCCTTGGACGTATCCAGCTCTCTAGGTTGAGGTCTCTTTCCGCCTCGTCTTCCAGGTTGTTAATAACATCTGGGGTGAGCATCCCCCACTGATGAACTTGGGCTCTTTAGCAGCCTCTGATTGATCTTGTCAGAATGGTTTGTAAACCAAACTGAATCTGTCCTCCTTCTTCTCCACCGGTAGCAGCTTGCCCCAGCCTTGAGCATTTCCATCTTCAACAACCTTTCGGGCTTGCTGATAGGAGACAATTGAAGTACCCATCCTATCCTCCTTGGATGCAGCAAATACTTCAGTCGTCGCCTCATTGACGTTCAGAGCCTCGAACCCTTGGCTCATTGTTTCATGGATTTCACCATCCATCTCAATGAATTTATATGTAGCTAGATGGCTAACAAATATGTCATTTTCACCACAGATGGTGAGAATTTGTCCTTCCCACTCATATTTCAATTTCTGGTGAAGGGTCAATGTAACTGCGCCAGCAGCGTGAATCCATGGTCGACCCAACAAACAGCTGTAGGCCGGCTGTATGTCCATCACATAGAAAGTAGTCTGAAAGACCTGCGGACCGATTATCACAGGCAGCTCCACCTCTCCAAGAACAGACCTCTTGGAGCCATCAAAAGCCCTGACCACCAGATTGCTTGGTCGGAGAGCTATTCCATCATATTCGAGCTTGACAAGAGCTTTCTTCGGCAAGACATTGAGTGAGGACCCAGTGTCAACAAGAACATGAGAGAGCACAGCTCCTTTACACTCTAGGGTGATGTGTAAAGCTCTGTTGTGGTGATGTCCTTTCGTCGTCAAGTCAGCATTGGTGAAACCTAGCCCATGGCTAGTATTGAAATTGGACACTACCGTCTCAAGCTGATTCACTGTGATCTCCTCTGGCATGTAGGCAGCGTGCAAGACTTTGAGTAGTGCATCCCGATGAGCTTCGAAACACAACAACAGGGATAAGATGGAGATCTTAGAAGGAGTCTGGTGGAGCTGATCCACAATTTTGTAGTCACTTCTTTTAATTATCCTCATAAATTCATCCACATCCTGATCAAAGGATGATTTATGATTCTCTTTTGGTGCGGGTTCTTCAGGTGCCACACTTTTTCCTTTGGCTTTGGCAGCAGCCTCTGCCTCAGTATTAGTTCTTGGAGCTTGTGACACGAAGAGGCGTCCGCTTCAGGTGAAGCCTCCGCCTCCCCCGACATTATCCACTTGCGAGGTAGGAACTGAAGAATCAAGAAGGACTTTTTCTCCGTTGCAGTAATGGTATGCACCATAATTCCATGGTACAACATTGTCTTTGTCATATGGAAAACGCCCTGACACTGTGATGGTGGCTGGGCTTACTGCAGCAGTGGTTGGAACCGTTATTGTCTGCGGATCATAGAAGATGGTGACAGGACTTCTTGTGGATTTTGGTGGTGATGAATTGAAGTTTGATTGTAGTTGAAACTGTTGCTGAGGTTGTTGTTGAAAGTTGCTGGAGTCAGGGGCCGTTGCTGGGTCATAATAGATGGTAACTGTGGAGACGTCGTTGTTGGTGGTTGCTGAAGTTGTAGAAGGATATGAAATGGAACTTTTGTTTTTTGAAGTGTTGGAAGAGTTGATTGCTGATTTTGTAGACGAGTCGGTGGGAACAATTGTTGTTGCAGTTGTAGAAGAATCATTTGTTGTTGTAAAAGGAGTTGCTGGTGTTGTAGAAGCTGTTGTGGTTAATTGCAGAATGCCTTCTTTAATCAAGCCATTGATGCCATTCCTAAAGCTTTCACACCCGTTCTCGGAGACCTTGCAAGATTCACAACAGGCCTCACAACCTAGAAACACTTGGCATTTCAAAATCCGAGTTTTAACCTCTGCCAGAGGTGTCTGAATACTTGCAATATCTTCAATCAAACTCATGGGTGAGTCTTCCTCTATAGCATTAATCCTTGGCTCACTGTGGCTTGGCATAGGATTTTTCATCACATTGGGAGGTGGTGCAAAGTTTAGGGCCTTTGAATCTACCAGATCCTGGACCTTCATATGCAGAGCCCTGCATTTTTCCGTGGAGTGACCAGGTGCATTAGAATGAAAAGCACACCTAGAGTTGACATCGTAATTTCTCATAAGGTTCTGAGGATCAGGTGGAGCCAATGTCCTAAACTCAACTAGATTGAGCTTTAGGAGTTGTGGCAGCAATGTGGCATATGGCATTGGAATAGGGTCAATCACCCTGTTGATCTGAGATGGCCGCTGTTGAAAAGGGCGTTGTTGTTGATTGTTGTTATTGTTGTTGTAGGATCTCTGCTGAGGGAACTGTGTTTGTTGAGGAAAGTGATGTGGTTGTTGAGGAGGAGGTGGAGTAGGAATAGTGATGGCAGCAATTGATCTGGGCAGATATTGGGGTCTTCCTCTTCCCATATGTACATAATTTGTTTCACCGGATCTACGGGGCCCAGAAAATGGCTTCCTTGCACTGCTTGAACTGGCACCGTTATCGGAGATCTTTCCCATCTTCAGTAAGCTCTCAATTCTTTCTCTAGCTATCACCACGTCTACAAAGCTGGTGGAAGAAAAAGTAGCCAATCTGTCAATATAAGTGCCCTGGAGAGTATTCATGAACATATCTTCCATCTCCCTTTCTGACATCGGGGGTTTGAACAGCAGCAGCTAGTTGCCTCCACCTTTGGGCATATTCTCTAAAGCATTCACGGGAAGATTGTGACATTCCCATCAGAAGGGTTCTGTTTGGAGCCATGTCCAAATTATACTGATATTGACGAATGAAAGCTTCAGCCAAGTCTTTCCAATTCCTAACTGTGGCCCTGGTCAAGTGAGAGTACCATTCCCGGGATGCCCCTGTCAAGCTATCCTCAAAGTAAAACATCCACAGTTTCTCATCCATGGTGTAGGCTTTCAATCTTCCCAGGAAAGACTAAAGATGGGTACGTGGGCAGGATGTGCCATTGTATCTTTCAAAACAGGTAGGTTTGAACTTGTGAGGAATTCTAACCCCCTCCACTAATCCCATGTCCATGACATCAAAACCTAGAGAGTTTTGGGATTCAAGAGACCTTAGCTTTTCTGTTATTTCATCCAACCAACGATCGTAAACTTCGTCTCCAGCCCCAACCACAATAAACTATTCTTCCTGAGGGTCCTCCTGCAAGGCCCTCCCTCCAGTGTTACCTTGGGTGTTTCTTATAGCATTGATGTCTGGGTTCATATGAGGTCCAAATTCTGGGGGATTAGTATGAGGCTGTACGCGATCGTTGTTGCTGGTACCCCCTGTACCTGGATGGTTTTCCTCGGGAGTTTTCCGCTCGACTAACTCTCTCAGTCTCTCTTGGCTCTGAGCCAAACCAGTCATAACTGCCATGAATTGATTCATTTGGGCCCTCATCTCTGTCCTTTTATTGGCCATTTGGGTCCTCACATCAGTCAAGTCTTGTTGAACCTGATCCATTTGTAATCCTGGAAGGTTGTTTCTTGTCGGATACCGGTGCACTCTATTGACGGGGAACACTCTTCTACGAGCAATGTTTCCTGAAACCACAACAAAGTGAGAAACAACAAAAACAAAAACCTACAAAACAAAGAAATGATGTTAGTATGCAATGCAGGATGCTTATTTGTCTTCCAAGGGTATCCGATTTGGTTCTTTGGTTTTGACCTTTCCAGACCTCGAGAAAATGATGATGTTGCAGAGAGATAAAAGCCCACGAAATAATACAAACCATATATTACAAAAAATGGGAAGATACATAGTTTGATTACAACAAAGTCCCCATGGTGGGTCAAAATACATTAACAACAACAAAAGTACAAACAAAAGGAAATACAAGTACAACGAAATCAAACATCCAGTCCAAAATCATCCTCTCTAACTTCTTTCAGGAGAGCCTCAGTCACTGGACCTACTGGGTGCTCTGTAATAGTTCTGATGAGGAGGTTCCTCGTGGTAATGGCACTGGTCAACTTCTTGTGCTTATCCTGATCCTTTGACCTCTTCAACCCTTCCCGGAGCTTCAACTCAGAGAACTCCTTCTGTGCTAGCTCTATCCTAGCTTGGGTTCTCTGATCCTCCTGTGCACGAGCCTCAGTGATCCTAATCCACCTAGCCTGACTCTCCTCTAAGTAATGCTCAGCTCTGGCCTTCTGAGTCTTAGCCTCCTTGCAATCATTCTTCAACACTAACTCTCCTGCTCTAGCCTTTCTGATGTAGTCATCCGTCTTCTCAATCTTGGTCAAGTGCTCAATCCGGAGCTTCTCTAACCTTTCATTATCCAGACGGCTGTCATTCCTCTCCTAGAGGGTCTTCTTCAAAGCTTCATAGAGATGAGCATTCCTTTCCTCCAATTTCTCAAACTCCTCTAAGCTGATAGTAGGTGCAGGTTCCACTGCTGATGGTCCAGGTACATCCTCTAAGATGAATGGCATCCGGGTGATCTGTCCCCTGACACGAGACCAGTCAAGATACTGAGCTGAAGCTATATTGTTACACTTGCCAAGAATAGTTGTCCCCTTAGTCTAAATATTGTCCCAGGCCCAGGCTGTATGTCTGACAATTGCAAGGTTGTGCTGGATATCACAATAAAGGGTTTCTGTCAAATCTTTCCCTCTTGGGGGATGTACCAAAGCATACCCTAATTTCCTTTTGAAAAGCAAAGGGTTGTAATTGATGCAAACTTTTACTCCAATCAAGGGTACATTGGGATACTGCCCACAACTGGTAATGATATCTTTTCCCTTGGTGCTCTGAGTGCACCATCCGATGTCTTCTGATGTAAGGGAAATCAATCTCTTAGCCGAGTTCCTTGGATGATGAGGATTCAAGAAAGTGTATGACTTCGGCAAATGCCTTAACAACCAACAGTAGAAGAGGGGAGCACAACATCTGACCAATCTTCCCCTTTGCTTATAATTCCTTTGATGCACTGAATAGTAGAAGTCTCCAAGCAAGGTAGGAACTAGGTTCCTCAATAAGAACAGGTGAATAGCATTCTTGCTTACAAACTTTGGCTCGTCTGCAAACAAGATAACTCCATATATGCTGAGGGCTAGGATAACTCCATATTAGCTATATCTTCATTCTTGGGAGCAACCATCTCAGGGTTGAAAGGAATCCCTCTCCTGATAGGGACACCTAACAACATGGAGAACTCTTCCATCAATGGTCCTAGCTGAAAATTTGGGAAAGTGAAGCATCTGAGAGAAGGGTCATAGAACTGGAGACATGTGTGAATCATGCTCCTCTGGGATGCATCTAGGTCCATGATCATGTCCATAATGCCACCATAATGTTCCCTAAATAAGGGGACATGATCAGGAGTAATGAGAGACTGGATCTGTCTGATGCCTGTCAGAGAGGGCTCAAAGAAGTGATATGTGATGTTGCTCTTCCTGGAAGTGTCCATGCTGACAATGGATGCTGATGAAGAAGACTGAGGATAACTGCTGATAAATGCAACTGAAGAAGATGCTGAAGAAGAGTCTCTGATGAAGACAACTGGTGAAGAGAGCTGACAGGAATCTCTGGTGAAGATAGCTGGTGAAGGTAGCTGATGCAGATGACTGAAGGGATCTGAGCAGTAGAACAGGTCAAAACCAAACCAAAGATAAGATGTGGATACACTGTAAAACAAATAGACAAATGTTAAATGATGCATAATGATGTATGCAGAATGATATGCAAAGGGTTTGTGATCAAGTGTTGGATTTGTTATCTGCCTTAATATGGTCCATGTGTGTTCATAAGTCCGGATGGAGGCTTAGAAAACCAGTAACCAGGTGGGGGACTCAAATAAAGAGTCACAAATCCAGGGTTTCACAAGAACTGTCCAAAATGATACAACCTTAAAACTAGTAACAAAGGTATGATGAGGCCAAGGGTTCCTGCAAACCTGTAAACATCCCAACCCCCT
Organism: Lathyrus aphaca; assembly: GCA_963966055.1. Lineage (NCBI taxonomy): Eukaryota > Viridiplantae > Streptophyta > Magnoliopsida > Fabales > Fabaceae > Lathyrus > Lathyrus aphaca. The sequence continues at coordinate 226,222,086 of OZ014520.1, read as the reverse complement.
CACATGTATTGTTCTAGAACAAGGATCCTCAGACTTGGATCAGTTATGAGAAGTGTAAACACTTCTAACCCGGAGGTACAATGTTTACAATAACCATAAAAGATCCTCCTCTAATTTACCTCAGATTCTGAAGGTCATAAAAAGGTCATCCAGACTTAGCAGGCTTCCCAGATAGCCCTAGTACTACAGGAAATCCGTAGCACAGAGTTCTCAAGAAGAAACCCATGTCTGACCCGTGTTTCATATTCCCGCACCAGACCGAAATGGAATGGGAAAGAATATGAAGCCACTCTATCCTATGTGTCACTCAAGTCCCCGGTATGGAACCTTAATCACTCAACAATCCCTCCCGCCAAGGAAACAACAGATCCAGCACAGTGGATAATGACAATATGAAATGCATAAAACTGTAAATGAAAGCAATAAATAAAGCTGTAAAGAAAGCAATAAATAAAGCAATAAACAATAAGCACAAGTAGCACATAACACCCCCATAAACACAAATCAAACAAGCTCTAGGAGAAACCCACAAAAAGAACCAGAAGCCCTGGTTACAAGAAATGCTTTTCCCCAGCAGAGTCGCCAAGCTGTCGCTCCCCCGAAAAGAGACCAGGGTCAGATAGGGTACAGACGCGAACGGTCGGTGAAAAGAGAGAAAATGAAAGTGAAGGTGAATTGAATAGAGTCGCTAGCTAGGCATTTTTATCCCGAGGGAAAGGTAATGCTGCATAAACCTAGAAAAAGATGGATAAGACGGTTGCAAACCAGAGAAACTGAGAAAGGGGGTTGGTTACAACCTGGGAAGGTATTAGCACCCAGATTGTCCATCGTACTCGACGGGATCCACGCTTAAAATATTGTGTTTGAAGGGGGTAGGTGTATGTGCTATCTGTGTGCAATAGGTGGAAAAGAATATGCAAGTGTCGGTGCAAAAAAGGGTGAATTGCTCAGGAACTGAGGCTTTAAGGAATGCTGAAAGAGGGGGAATACAAAGAGACTTTTGTTCGATAACAGTTAAGTTATGCCTACGTATCCTCTCGTTCAATGAGGAAGTCAGAACACCATAGTTCGACTCAAAGAGACTGAAAGATAAATTGACTGGGAACTACTTGCTTGCCTATGCTCAAGTGTATGACTCGTCTGGCTCGAGTGCTAACTTTCTTGCATTAGAAGGAAGAAGCAAGTTCTCGTTTATGAATGAGTGTGATGAGGAAAGAATCCCGGAGGAGACGATTATTGTTTGTTTTTGTGTTTTCAGTTTTGTTATTTTTTTTGGTGTTTTTCATAAGTTAATGAGCTTAAGCCTAAATCAAGGGCTTGTAAACGCATTATATCCTCCCTGATTAGGGATAATGAGAATACTCAAGTATGAGATAAGCATCTCAACTTAATTGCCATGATGGTGTAGGATTAAGATCATTAACCTACTTGTGATTATTTAGATGTTTTTGGGTTTTTGTTTAGTGTTATGTAATGAGTTTAATCTCTAATCATAGATTAGTGAACTCATTACACCATCCTAATAGAAGGATAATAGATGAGAAAACTTAAGCTGAGGAAGATACCTCAACTTAATCCATGGTTAGGGATTAAATTCATTATATAACAAAGCCTTTATTAAGTGGATTAGAAGGTGAGATTAAGAAATGAATTTTATGGTTTGTAAGACAACTTGAGGGGGACTTGTCCATTAAACACTAGGGTTAGTCCTTCTTAACCATAAGGAAGAATTAGAACCCTAATGTAAGGCCCAAGTTACAAGATGAAGTCTTAGTGATTATTAAGATGACTTGATTAAGAGGTTTAAACAAATTAAAGGTTTAACACTTAGAATTAAAGTTATACACTCCATTCAAATAGAAGGATACATGCATAACCCTAATTCCAAAGTCCTAAAACTTTAAGAGTTTAGTCTCTGATTATTGAGATGAGAAGAGAGACTCAAGGAGACTCAAAGGTAAAAACTAAGGGAGACTAATCAAAACCCTAATTATTATGATGCTTGGATGTTCCTATGGTTTGTGAGGCTTAAGAAAGATCTTCAAGGAAGCCACCAATGGAAGAAGTAGATGAAAGGAGGAAGAAGCAGAAGAAATAAGTTACTTACTTCATTGAAGAAGATAAGTAACTTAAAGAAAGAAAGTGAGAAAGAATGAACACAAGTGAACAAGTTCACTTCCAAGAAACCAACAATATGTATATGAAGAGATAATGAGAAATGATAAGTGAAGGCAAATCCACTTCTCAAAGTAACTTACCACCTGGAAATGTTAGCATGGATACATAAAGTATGAAACATAAAGAAATGAATTGAAATGAGATGAGATAAGATGAAATGACCAAAGTCAGAAGTGTTTATGAAATGTTAATATCATGTGAGATGATTCAAAGGCATACAAAATGCATATGTATGATCATACCAAGATGAGATGCAAATGGAAGTATGCTTTGAAGTTTGAAAACACATGAGAGTTGATGAAATGAAATGAATGCAAATCAGGGCAAATGAATGAATAAATGATCAAGAATGACTCTAACATGTCCTAATATGTCTAAGATGATATATGAACGCATGAAATGTCATGGCAAGTTCATGTATGGATACCTATGCAAGATGAATGCAAATGAACATGAGAAATTAGGGTTTTAAGGACAAGCAAGATGCAAATGAACAAAACAGAAGCATATGACATGATAAAAATTTGAAACCAAGCTCAAACAAACCCTAATCCCATACTAGATCACACCCAAAAGGAGAAGGTCAGAAGCCTTACCACTCAAAAGTTATGAATTTCCTAAGTTTCTAGGGTTTTTTGGGTGATTCTCAAAGGAAAATGCAAATCAATTCAAAAATGTAAGATAAATTCATGATATAAATATCCTATAAACTACATGCTATTCACAAAATAATGCAAAAATAATCATCTTTAAACTCTTCTTGGTTAGGCAGAAAAGATTTTTTCAAGTTAGGGTTCAAAAATATGATTTAAATGACCCTTAATTCAAAAGTATGCAAGATGAAAGGCTGTGATTGGAAGTTGAGGGATCTAGTGGTCAGGAAGCAAAGTCCACGTGACTTGAGGTATTCAGATCCTAAGGCCATGACTTAAACTTATCAATTAAATGAGATCCAATGGCTGAGTTTTAATCTGACTTAAATTAAATAATTAATTAGGTTTAGGGTTTTAATGATCAATCCTGACCATCCAAAATGCGCGACAAACACACATACAAGGGTCTATATTTAAACTCAGCTAATTAAATGAAATTAACCCTAATCACTTTCAGACGGCCAGAACAGTGTTCCAATCGTCTTCTCCGGCAAGGTCTCTACCCTATCTTTCTCCATAGGCCATAAAAACCTCCCAAACACTCCAGAAATGATCATTAAGCATCATATAACAAGAACCCAGCAACAAATTTCATTTATTTTGCATCATAATCAAGAATCGAACAAAAACATAAAAATGGATAAAATTTCAGAACACGCATACACACTCAATTCTCAACCATTCTTCATCATTCAAAGCTCATTGTGACCAGGAGAGAAAAATCTATCATTTTGTAACTAAAGAAATTATTTTTGGAAAAATGTTTCAAGAAGGTACCTGAGATGAAGCTTTGTCAATGGAGCTGTTTGGGCCTTCTTCTTGATGTACACACCCTCCTCTGATCACCCATGAGCTTCTTTGATGCTTTGTTAGAGTGTATGTGGCTTCTTTTTGAAGTTCAGTTTTTAGAGGTGAAAAATCGTGTTTTTGTTTTTTGAGGTTGCAGGCCATTCTAATGGTTGGGATTTGTTCCTTAGGTGAGATATAGTTAAATATTGAAGAAAGTTTTGATTTTGAGTGGTTGTGTGATGAAATTCGAAGAGGGGAAGTGTTATGGAGGATTTTGTGATTCTGAGTCTATGAATGCTTGCAAGCTTGTGTGATGACTGAAATGCGTTCCTTAGGGTTTGCATAAGAGGTCTTGATTGGTTAGAAAGTTGGTGGTGGCATAGTGTGATTGGTATGGTTGTTTTTGCAAAAAGTCCACATTGGTTGTACTATGAGCATGAGTCATGGCAGGAGTGGTTCCAAAGCATGTCTGGCCTCAGCTGGCTTTGTAGAGGGGCCTTGGATCAAAGGATTGCAGCTGGATGGCTTGGATGAAGAGATGTCATGCTTTATGCAATTTTCCAACTTTGATGTTTCTTGTGAATCAAGTCATGGAAATGCCAAATTCTTGGGCCATTTCTGATGTTTAGAAGTCACATAGGCATGTTATGAAGTGTAGAAGTTGATTAGAGGTCATTAGAATGCTTGAACATGCCATTTTGCAAAATCCCTCTTTGACATGAAACTTGAAATTTTAGGATTTTTGCCAACTTTGAAAGGCCATATCTTGAGTTCTAGGATTAATCAAGACATGTTCTTGTACTTTTTGAAAAGGGAAAGACCTAATCTACAACTTTCATGACCAAGAATTTTTCATTTGAAGCATTTTTGGTTGAGAAAGAGGAGGTTGAAAAACTTTCCCAAAATGGAAAGTTTCCATTACAAGTCATTTCCATTTTTGGCAAGTTTGCAAATGGCTCAAAATTCTTCAATCTTTTGAACTTCCAACCACTTCTAAGATCAAATAAAGATCATAAAACTTCAATTTGATGAAAATACCTCTTTGGTTCCATTGTTGGGGGCCTCAGATGCCCTGATTTTAACTTAACTTGCTTAAGAAGTCACCCATTGAACATATGACATCCACAATGAATATCTTCATCAAACTTGGTACATATGATCCTTATTACATATTAAGAACTTTAGAAACAAGAATGGCCCAAAAATTTGGAGTTAAGGCCTCTAAAACCAAAACCCTAATTTTGGTCATCTGTGTAGTGAAAACCCTAGCTCTGCTTCCATGCCTTGCCAGTTCTTGTGATCTCTTGACTTCCATGAACTTTGAGGAGTATAATATGATGGTAGAACACACATGGACCCTCTTGGAAAGCTTTGAAGCCTTTGGGATGGCTCAAATGGAATCTTGGATTGCTCAGATCACAAACCCTAGATGCATATGAAATTGAACTTATGCTTATGAAATAAAAATGCAATATGAGGTGATATGCTTATGCTTATGAAAACATGAAAGATTACAAGACATGGTGTGAAATGAGTGAGGGAAAATTTGGGGTGTTTACAATGTGGAAATGAAAATCCATGAGACACTTTGCCAAGCTTTTGAGACGGTCAATGTCAGCAATTTGTCTCCAGCAGTTCAGAACAACGAGAAGGAAGGGACTCCTATCTACTCCTACAAGAAAGCCAAGGAGGTGGTTCAATCCGGAAATGCCCAAGGCTGGGGAAAGTTGTTAGAAGCGGAAAAGAAGGACGAAAAGTTCGGTCTTGGATATCAACTTGGTCAATCCAGCCGGTCTCCGGGCAGGAGGTCCATAACATTCACAAGCGTTGAAAGGATCGACTACAACCATGTTTGTGCAAAAGATGCCGATGGGGATAGTGACTGCGACTTGGATAATTGGATTCACCCATGCGTACCTGGGGAGGAGCTCCGGAACTGGTCTGCTGAAGATTTTGTTCAAGTTACCTGGTAGTCAAAGTAATTTTCTTTGTTTCCATTTTTATCATACTGCATGTCAAATCCTGCACCCTGCCCAAGGTGTACGGATCCATTTGTAGGGCCACTATGTTTTAATGCATTGACTTTTTCCATGAAATAAAGGACATTTTTTCAAGCAAATTGTGTTCTCTTTCTTTCGTTTTAATATTTTTCACAAAGCAAATAAAATGGCAATGTTTTTTTCTTTTTCCGTTGTTTTGTGTGTTTGCGTCTCCTACCGATTCTAAAATAAGCACATCATTTGTGAAGTGTTGATCATCCGGATTCCCATGATAACGTTCCTGCTATGACTATGCATGACTTCGACAATTCTATCTACCAAGCTGATGAAGGGGTCGAGGAAGACTGTGAACTCCCGAAAGAATTAGTCAGGTTGTTGAAACAAGAGGAAAGGGTCATTCAGCCTCATCAGGAAGAAATAGAGATCATCAACATCAGATCTAAAGATGTAAAGAGAGAGATCAAGATTGGGGCCAGTCTATAGGCCGAGGTCAAGATAAAGTTGATTGGTATGCTACGTGAGTATGTGGATATCTTCGCCTGGTCGTATCAGGATATGCCAGGGTTGGATACTGGCATCGTTGTGCACAAGCTGCCATTGAGGGAAGACTGTCCTCCCATGAAACAAAAGTTGAGAAGAACTAACCCTAATATGGCTATGAATATCAAGGAGGAAGTTCAGAAACAGTGGGATGCCGGGTTCCTTGCTGTGACTAGTTACCCACCTTGGGTAGCTAACATTGTGCCTGTACCGAAGAAAGATGGCAAGATCCGGATGTGCGTCGATTATCGGGATCTAAACAGAGCGAGTCCAAAAGATGACTTTCCATTACCTCACATTGATGTGCTGGTAGATAACACTGCTCAGTTCTCGGTGTTTTCCTTCATGGATGGCTTCTCCGGGTATAATCAGATCAAGATGGCACCAGGAGACATGGAGAAAACGACTTTCATTACCCCGTGGGGTACGTTCTGTTATAAGGTCAAGCCCTTTGGATTGAAGAATGCCGGGGAAACGTATCAGCGGGCTATGGTAACCCTGTTCCACGACATGATACATAAAGAAATTGAATGCTATGTGGACGACATGATTGCCAAGTCCCAGGATGAAGAAGGGCATCTGGTCAATCTCAAAAAGCTGTTTGATAGACTGATAAAGTACAGACTGAGGTTGAATCCAAACAAGTGCACGTTCGGAGTGCGTTCCAGTAAATTGCTGGGTTTCATTGTTAGTCAAAGTGGAATCGAGGTAGATCCTGTAAAAGTAAAAGCAATACAAGATATGCCTGCACCGAAAACAAAAAAAAGAAGTGCGTGGGTTTTTAGGGAGATTAAACTACATTTCGCAGTTTATATCTCACCTAACTACCACATATGAGCCAATATTCAAATTGTTGAGGAAAGAACAAATGGTCAGGTGGAATGAAGATTGGCAAAAAGCCTTTGAAAAGATAAAAGAATATTTGTAGGAACCTCCGATCCTAATGCCTCCAATTTCGGGACGGCCACTTATCATGTACTTGACTGTGCTAGAAGGGTCGATGGGGTGTGTTCTAGGCCAACATGACGAGTCTGGTCGAAAAGAGCATGCTATTTACTACCTTAGAAATTTTTTTACCGACTGTGAATCCCGTTACTCAGCGCTCGAGAAAACTTGCTGCGCTTTGGTATGGGCTGCTTGCTGACTGAGACAGTACATGTTGACCCATACCACACTGCTAATCTCAAAAATGGACCCCGTCAAGTACATTTTCGAAAAACCAGCCTTAACCGGAAGGGTTGCAAGGTGGCAAATGATCTTAACAGAGTATGACATATAGTATATTTCCCAGAAAGCCATCAAAGGAAGTGTATTGTTAGATTATCTTGCACATCAACCGCTGGAAGACGACTATCAGCCGATGAAGTTTGATTTCCCTGATGAGAACATCGTGTACCTCCAGGCAAGAGATTGCGAGGAACCACTTCCGGAGAAGGGGCCTGACCCTGAATCCAAATGGAAGTTGATGTTTGATGGGGCAGTCAATATCAACGGACGTGGAGTTGGTGTTGTTCTTATCACCCCTGAAGGTGTTCACTTTCCCTTCGCTGCTAGAATTACTTTTGGCTGCACCAACAATGAAGCAGAATACGAGGAGTGCATAATGGGAATAGAAGAGGCTATTAATCTTCGGATTAAGATTCTCGACATATTCAGAGATTTAGCCCTCGTCATCAACCAGATTACCGGCAAGTGGTATACACATCAAGAGCACTTAATTCCTTATAAGGATTATGCCAGAAGACTGTTGACGTTTTTCACAACAGTTAAGCTTCAGTACATACCACGATATGAGAATCAATTTTCCGATGCATTGGCTACTCTTTCTTCGTTCATCAAAGTCTTGTGTCGGAACTATGTGCCTAGGATTGACATTTCTAGGCTTGACGCACCAGCCTATGCTTTCTCTGTAGACGCAATGTCTGATGAGAAACCTTGGTATTTTGATATCAAGCTTTTCCTAGAAAAACAAGAATACCTAGCTGGGGCATCATCCAATGACAAGAAGACCTTGAGACAACTTGCTTCTAGATTCTTCTTGAATACAGATGGGGTTTTGTATAAAAGGAACTTTGACATGGTCTTGCTCAAATGCGTGGATAGACACGAAGCAGGCCTGTTAATAGAGGAAGTCCATGAGGGGTCTTTCGGTACCCATGCAGGAGGGAATGCAATGGCTAAGAAATTGTTGAGATCAGGGTATTATTGGCTAACAATGGATGCAGATTGTTGTTCGTATGCCTGTAAGTGCCATAAGTGCCAGATTTATGCAGACAAAATGCATGTTCCTCCCATCCCGCTCAATGTTATGTCATATCCTTGGCCCTTTTCTATGTGGGGAATTGACATGATCGGGAAGATAGATCCTACTGCTTCAAATGGTCATCGTTTCATCCTGGTTGTGATTGATTATTTCACCAAGTGGGTTGAAGCAGCATCTTATGCCAATGTCACTCGTCAAGTGGTAGCCCGATTTCTGAAAAGAGACATCATTTGCAAATACAGAGTGCCCGAGCGAATCATTATTGATAATGGTTCCAATCTGAATAACAAGATGATGGAAGAAATATGTCGGGACTTCAAGATTCAACATCACAATTCTTCTCCTTACCGGCCAAAGATGAATGGTGCGGTAGAGGCAGCGAATAAGAATATCAAGAAGATTGTGCAGAAAATGGTTGTCACTTACAAAGATTGGCATGAGATGTTACCATTTGCACTGCATGGGTATCAAACGTCAGTCAGGACGTCAACTAGGGCAACTCCTTTCTCCTTAGTGTATGGCATGGAAGCAGTCTTGCCTGTTGAGGTAGATATTCCTTCATTGCGTGTGATGATGGACGTAAAGCTTGATGAGGCTGAGTGGGTACGTGCCCGATACAATCAGTTGTGCCTAATTGAGGAAAAAAGATTAGCGGCTATCTGCCATGGTCAACTTTATCAGAGGAGAATGAAGCGAGCATTCGACCAACGAGTACGTACTCGGGAGTATCAAGTAGGCAAACTTGTGCTCAAGAGGATCATTCCTCCAGGTTCAGATCACAGGGGCAAGTGGACCCCGAATTATGACGGCCCATTCATAATGAAGAAAGTTTTCTCGGGTGGGGCGCTGATGCTCACTACTATGGATGGAGAAGATTTCCAGTCTCCTGTTAACTCAGATGCAGTTAAAAAATAATTCGCATAAAAAGACCCGCTGGACACAAAAACAGAATTAAAGTCCAGGCAAGAAAAGGGCATCCCGACGAGCTAAAAACAGAACGAAAAGCTCGGGCAAAAATTAGGGAAAACAATAAAAGACGTACACTCGCTGAGTTGAAAAGCCACCTCGGACAGCTCAGGCAAAAAAGGGTATCCCGGTGGATTGAAAACCCGAAAGGGAGATCCACGCAAAACAAGGGAATAAGTGAACAACTGTGATCCGGGTAATCTGAACCAAATCACCGTTTCGTACAGCCTGACAATATTAGAAGGATAGGAATCAGTCCCCTCATCATCTTCAGAAAGAAAAGGAAAGAACAAAAAGTCTTGAAGACATGCTGGTCATAGCAAGAAGTAAACTCATTTGAGTGCCGTGCACATTGCCATTAGGATAGTTTCTTTTCTCAATTTTTATGGTAGCTACCTCTTTCCAGGTAGTTGCTTCCTGATGTAGAACTTTGCCTATTCAGAGGCCATTCAATGAATGAATATTCAGTCAAAAGCCGTGTTGCGTTATGTTTACTTTGTTTGCAAAAAATGTCCTGAATTTTTTGCAAAAGAGCATTGCATATGAAACCTGCTGATTTTTCTGGGAAAAAACATTGACATTGCAGGGAAACATTTAAAACAATCTTTAAGTGTCAGGTGATAATGGATGAACAGATCATACCATGCAAATCCCTGTGGCACCTGTGTGTATACTGTTGTTGCAGGTTTTACAGGGCGATGTTGCATTTCCCCAAGCAGAGAATGCTCCCAGCTGAGCTATAATAGTGAGATCCCTAGCAGATGTCCAAATCTAATCAAAGAGGTATCGTCCCCCAAGTGGTTGTTCTTCACGAGAAAGACAGGGTCATCCACAGTAGAGTCAGATGGAACCATCCCCAGCTGAGCTAGAGCAAGTGGGATCCACAGCAGAGTTGCAAACCTAACCGAAGAGGTTCGTCACCAATTGGAGTCTTTATGGACTATCCCCAGCGAGCAACTAAACACCTGTTTCCTCACAGAGTTAGAATTGTCAGAATTCTCTTCCCAGCAAGGGTTATTTAACAAAGCATTTGAATGCTTGTTTCTCCATTGAAGTCTCCAGCTAAGGTCTGACTAAGCAGTATCCCCAACCGGGTTTGAAGATCGTCATTTCCCCGCAGAATTCATGATCGAGATTCACTCCCGCTGTTGGAGTATTCCCCAGAGAAGTCACCAATCTAATTTTTCCATGGGATAATATAAACCATCTTTCATCTCTGCAATCAGAGTTATGCATCGTCAAAGCCTCTTGACCCGTATCCCCTGCAGAGTCAGGATTATTGTTGCCAATCAGGGCATTCTGCTGGTTTCTCGTCTGCACTCCTCAACACTCGTTTGTGTTTTGATAACTGTTGGTTGCTCGTTTGCATTCCTCAGCACTCACTCGTTTGTGAAATAGTCTTCCCGACAGAGTTGTGTTTCTCTTTAGGCACTCGATGCTCGTTTGCATTCCCCATCGCTCGTCTGTGTTTGATACCTGCGTGTTGTTCGTCCGCAACTCTTAACATCCGTCCGTGTTTAATGTTTGATAGTTGCTCGTCTATATTGCCCCAACACTCGTCTGTGTTTACACTTTGTCGTGTTGTTTGATGCTCGTATGCTTTCCCCAGCAGTCGCCTATGGATGGTATATTCTGATGCTCATCCGCATTCTTCAGCATTTGTCTGTGCTTGGTTTAGTTGATGCTCGTCTGCACTGCACAACACCTGTCTGTGTTTTATGATTGATAAACTGCTCATCTGCATAGTGTCGCTCCCACCAAATGACACCTGGCCAAGAGGGGTACAGACGGGAACGGCCGGCGAAAGAGAGAACATGAAGATGAACTGAAAAGAGTCGCCAGCTAGGCATTTTTATCCCGAAGGAAAGGTAATGCTGCATAAACCTAAGAAAGGATGGATAAGACAATTGTGAACCAGAGAAACTCAGAAAGGGGGTTGGTTACAACCTGGGAAGGTATTAACACCCAGATTGTCCGTCGTACTCGACGGGATCCACGCTTGAAAGTTTGTGTTTAAAAGGGGGTAGTGTCAGTGCTATATGTGTCTAAAATCTGGAAAAGAATGTACAGATGTCAGTGCTGGAAAGTGAAGTGAAGAAAAGGAGTTTCAGTGTAAGAAAGAGTGCAATGCTCAAGACAATGAAGCTTAAAATAATAATGCTGGAAGAGGGGGAATATACAGAGACTTTTGTTCGATAACTGTTAAGTTATGACTATGTATCCTCTCGTGCAATGAGGAAGTCAGAACACTGTAGTTCGACTCAAAGAGCTGAAAGATAAATTGACTGATGAACTACTCATTTGTCTATGCTCAAGTGTATGACCTGTCTGGCTCAGGTGCAAACTGTCTTGCATTAGACGGAAAAAGCAAGTTCTCGTTTGTGAGTGAATGAGATGAGAAAAGAATCCCGAAGGAGACGATTATTGTTTGTTTTTGTATTTTCAGTCTTTTATTGCTTTTTGTGTTTGTCATAAGTTAATGAGCTTAAGCCTAAACCAAGGTTTAGTAAACTCATCACATCTTCCCTCTGATTAGGGGTAATGAGAATACCTTAAGTATGAAGTAAGCACCTCACACTTAATCACCATGACGTAGGATTAAGATCATTAACCTACTTGTGATTTATTTAGATGTTTTTTGGAGTTTTTGTTTAGTGTTAAGTAATGAGCTTAAGCCATAATCAAGGATTTAATGGACCCATTACACCATCCTAATAGAAGGATAATAGATGAGAACATTTAAGCTGAGGAAGGCTCCTCAACTTAATCCATGATTAGGGATTAACCTCATGACAAAACAAAGCCTTTATTAAAATGGATTTTAGTTAATGGTAAGGTTAAGAAATGGATTTTATGGTTTGTAAGACAACTTGAGGGGGACTTGTCCATTAACACTAGGGTTAGTCCTTCTTAACCAATTAAGGAAGAATTAGAACCCTAATGCAAGGCCCAAGTTACAAGCTTGATGTCTTAGTGATTATTAAATGAATTAATTAAGGGATTTAAACACATTAAGGGTTTAACACTTAGGATTAAAGTTATACACTCCATCCTAATAGAAGGATACAGGCATAAACTTAACCACAAAGCCTTAAAACTTTGAAGGTTTAGTCCCTGATTATGAGATGAGAAGAGAAGACACAAAAGATGACACAAAGGTAAAACTAATGGGGGACTAATCAAACTCTAATTGTGATCATTCTTGGGTGTTCCTAGGGTTCATGAGGCTTGCAAGAGATCTTCAAGAAGCACCACCAAGGAAGAAGCAGATGGAAGGAAGAGAAGCAGAAGAAACAAGTCAACTTACTTCACTTAAGAAGATAAGTTGCTTGAAGAAAGAAGGTGAAGAAGGAACATGAATGAGCAAGCTCACTCTAATACAAATACAAAATGCAGCACTGAATGCACAAGAGAGATGATAAGAGATTGTGAGAAGTGAAGGCAAATTCACTTCTCAAAGTAACTTACCACCTGAAAAGTTAGTAAAAGGAAATGAAATGAATGCAAGGATGCAAACCAAAACCAGAAGCGTATTCATGATGCAAATGATGTTAAGAGATGATGTAAATGCATGTCAAGAGTTGTGAATGGTCATACAAGTGATGAGGATGCAAATGAAGCATGAAAGGAGCATGAAAGTTCATGAATGCACATGAAATGAAATGAATGCACAACATGGCAAATGGGTGAGGAAATGATCAAAGATGATTCTAATGTGTCCTAATATGTCTTAGAAGTCATGTGAATGCATAAAATGTCATGGAAAATTCTTGAATGAATGCATATGCAAGATGTATGCAAAGGAAAATGAGAAATTAGGGTTTTAATGCAACATGAGATGCAAAACTCAAAATCAGAAGCAAATTAAAAGATAAAAAATTGAAAATGCAATCAAAAGAACCCTAAACCCATATGATTCCATACCCCAAAGGAGAAGACCTAACTCCCAACCCTAAGGGACTTATGATTTTTCTAAGTTTTATAGGGTCTTAAGGGTGATCCTCAATGTAAAATGCCAAATAATTTGAAAATGCAAGATAAAAATGAAATAAAAATGTTATTGGATGCTAGAAGCCATGCATAGAACAATGCAAAAAGAACCATTCACAAACTCAACTTGGTTTAAAAGTTATAAATTTTTGAAGTTAGGGTTAGAAAATGAACAATTTTAAGAACCCTAATTCATTGAAAAAATGTCAAAGCATGATCAAAACCAAAAAGAAATTTGTATGGTGAGTTTGTAAATGTCTCTAAATGCCTAAGAATGTTCTATGATTTTTGGTGATTTTTAAATACTTAAATTTATTTTTAATTAATTAAAATCAATTAACTAATTAAATAAAACATTTAAATGATTTAAAAATACTTTTTTTAATTCAAAAAATAAAAATAAAAATATTTTTGATTTCTGAAAATTAATAAAAGGTTTGATAAAAAATTTCAGATTTTTTTGATCATTTTTACTATTTTAAATAATTCGTGCAAAATAAAATGAGAAAAATGAAATAAAATTAAAATAAATGGAAAGTATGCAGAATGGAGGGCCTGGATTGGTTCTGGGTTTAAAAGGATTGACCTGGCGCACTATCCTACGGCTCAGATTCAAATTCTATTAATCCTAATTAAATTATTAATTAATCCAGATTAATCACTAATGAAAAGATCTTGGCCATTCACTGCACGCGGGAAAGACAAATCCAAGGGTCCACATTCAAAGTTTGCCCTAACCCTAATTAGTCACTTAATGACTCTCAGGTGGCCGGAGAAGACCTTCGGCCATCTTCTCCGGCCAGCTCCTCACCTGAAAAATTCTCAACTTCTTCCCTAGGTCTTTTCTGGAGCTCTAAAGCTCCAGATTCACTCCTTTCACTCTCCTAAGATCAAATCCAACCTCAAAAATAATTTCTTTTCACTCAATCTCCAGATTCGAAGCAAAGATAAAAAATGGTGAAACTTTCAGACAAGCAATACATTCTCATTTCTTCATCATTTTCAAAAATAACAAGTTCAGTGTACTCAGGGGAACATGCTTAATCATTTAGTAACATGAAATAAAGGTTCTGGAAAAATTAATTCGCATGGCTACCTGAGATGGAGCTTTCAACCCTTGAGCTTTCTGGCTGCTTCCTTGGTGCAAAATGCCTCCAATGACCTCCCCGAAGAAGCTTTGATGCTTGGAGAGCTTTGAGGAAGGCTGGTTTGTGAGTTTGTACTCCACTGGTCAGAAAATTGTGTTTTGCTTGTGGTATGTTCTTGGCTGTTTTGTTGGGTGGTTTGTGATCAGTGATTGATTTGGAAATGAATGGTGGTGTTTGTTTGAAGATTGAACAGGTGTGCTGTGTGTTTCGAAGGAAAATGCAAGAGGGATGATTTTTGTGAAATAGAGAATGCTGAGGTTTCAGGATGAGTTCTTGTGTGTTATGGCTTGCTTGATGTTAGTATAAACAAATGCAATTGGTTCAGAGAGTTGTTGTGGCATAGTGTGATTGGTATGGTGTGAAATGCAAAAAGTCAACATTTCTTGTACTTGAGGTATGGGCAAGTGGCAGGCTTGGTACAATGGGGTGTCTGGTGCAGCAAGGATCAAGGAGGTCCATGGAATTCACTTTGAGGCAATTCAACATGTTTGTGAAAGGTTCTTGGTCATTTTGCAATTTCATGAAACTTTGGCCCCTTTGAGATTTCTTCATGGGCAAGGCATGAAACTTTGAAATTCCTTGGGCAATTCTGACCTAGAAGCAATGTGATATGATGTTGTGAAGTATTGAAGTGTGTTTGAAGTCACAAAATAGCTTGGCAAGAGGTTTTGCAAAAATCCCTCTTTGGTGCATTCTTGAAAATAATGTGATTTTTGCCAACTTTGACAAGCCATAACTTGAGTTCCAAAATGAATTAGATCTTGTTCTTGTACTTTTTGAAAAGGGAATGGCCCAATCTACAACTTTCATGACCAACAATTTTTCATTTGAAGCATTTTTGGTTAAGAAAGAGGAGGTTGAAAGACTTTCCCAAAATGGAAAGTTTACATTACAAGTCATTTCCATTTTTGGCAACTTTTGGTTTAGCTCACTTTTCTTAAAATTTGTGAACTTATAAGCATTTCAATGATCAAATAAAGACCATATAACTTCAATTTAATGAAAAATCCACCTTGGTCCCATGGATGGGGGCCTCAGATGCCCTGATTTTGCTCTGACTTGCTCAAGAAGTTACCCAGTGATCAGATGACTTCCACAATGAATTTCTTCATCAAACTTGGTGTACATGATCCTTATAACATATAGAGACCATTAGAAACAAGAATGACCAAAAAATTTGGTGTTATGGCCTCTGAAACCAAAACCCTAATTTTAGGTCATCTGTGCAGTTAAACCCTGGCTCTGCTTCCATGCTTTGCAAGTTCTTGTGATTCTTTGACTTCCTTGATCTTTGGAGGATATAATATGATGATTTAACATACATGGACCCTCTTGAAATGATTGAAGACCCTTGGAGTGGCTCAGAAGGATCTTGGATTGCTCAGATCACAAACCCTAGATGCAGATGAACTTGAACCAATGCAGTGAAGCAAAAATGCAACATGGTATGATATGATTGAACTAATGCAAATTTGAAAGATCAAAATCTATGGTGTGAACTTAGTGAGGGAAAATTTGGGGTGTTTACAGCTGCCCCTATTCAAACATGAGTTAGCTGTGCAGGATGTAAGCGACGGCTTAACAGGCAAGCAAGATAACTTGTGGTTGAATACCAAAGACAATCCCAAATTTGCACTCACTGGGGAGAAGAAGAAAAGGGATATAAATTGTAAAAGAAAGTATAGTATGATTAAAAAGTGCGGGCGATGGAGGACGACCATCGAGAAGAGGACGACTGCTGGAGATAAAGCAACGACGGGGACGACCGACATGCTGGGGGAATAAAGAGATCATGATGGGGACGGCCGTCAGGTAAAGAAACAAGATTCTCTGGGGATTAAAGGTAAGGTAAATGATGGGGACGACCATTAGGTTTGTAAATTAAGGGTAAACAACGATGGGGACGGCCATCGGGTTAATGAAATAAATGATGAGGGACGGTCATCAAAGGTGAAGGACGATCACCTAGCAGGGAACGACTTCTCTGTTGGGGATAAGGATGAGGGACGGTCATCCAGGGTGAAGGACGATCACCTGGCAGGGTACGGCTGCCGAAGGTATCACGACATAGGACGAATTCCGGATAGAAAAGGTCGACGATGGGGACGGCCATCGGATAAGCATGATGAAGGACGATCATCAAGAGGTGAAGGACGATCACCTAGCAGGGTACGACTGCTCTCGGGGTTTATCATGACATAGGACGAATGCCAGATAACAGAATCAATGATGGGGATGACCATCAGGTAAAATGATGAAGGATGGACATCAAAAAGGTGAAGGACGATCACCTAGCAGGGGACGGCTGCTAAATATCAAGACATAGGACGAATGTCGGATAGAGAAGGGTTCCAATAATGGAGACTCCGCTGGGGGAATGATAAGGGACGGTCATCAAAAGGTGAAGGACGATCACCTGGCAGGGTACGGCTGCCGAAAGTATCATGACATATGACGAATGTCAAATGGAAAAGAAATTTTGCTGGGGACTTACTGGGGAGTAGTAAACACGGGCGAGTGTTTACATCCAAGAAATAAAAGGTATAAGTGTTTGAAACTGTGTATAGATTATAGATGCAGACGAGCATCCTTAAGACCATTATACGGACGAGTATCGGTAGAAACAAACGCCGACGCATGTTCAGAGATGATGATACGGACGAGTACCAACTGGTTAACAAAGAACACAGACGAGTGTCGAATCTGAGGGGAAATAAGTGTGTATACAAGATATGGACGAGTATCTGTATGAGTAAAAATAAACATGAGTGGAGACACAGACGAGTGTTCAACTTGCTGGGGAGAGTATGACACGGACGAGTGTCAAAAGAGAAAGTGTATAAATCATGAACTTGAGTGTAAAAGGTAATCTAGTGATCTGTGGGGATAAGATGACACGGACGGGTGTCTAAAAGGAGTGTATTATAAACAAGTGTTTGGAAACCATGCTGGGGAGTGGTGACACGGACGGGTGTCAGGAGGTACGCATAGGTATCTGTTTGTAGAAAGTGTCCTGGCAACTTTATTGAGGAATGATGGCACAGACGAGTGTCAAAAGGAGCATGTATCTGTATTTTGAGAGTGCAAAGGGGATGCTTTGGTTTTTATGTTGGGGAAATTGAGATGTATTTTGTATGTTGCTGAAGAGGTAGTGTTGGTATTTATAGGTGGCTGATTCAAAACCTGACTTGTGATCATGCAATATGTTTGATTTTTGCCGTAATGTTCCGTGTTAGACGGAATGCTACACTCTGGGGGAAATATGATGCGAATGCTATGATTATGAAAAAGATACCGATCCGGGCCTCGGATCCTGCTGTTGTGAAGATCTCTGATTGATCTGCTTGAAAGAATATCCCAGCTGGGGATGAGATCATTGGTAGATCTAATAAGATGTATAACTCTGCTTGGGGAAATAGGTCACTGATAGACCTATCCGGTAATGAGATAACCCAGCTGGGGATGAAGAAGCTTTCGTCACTTTGTTGTGCGGGAAATTCAGGCATTGCTCTTCTGGGAGAGGCTGGAGCTCTGCGGAGAGATGGTTCCCTGTCTAGTAATCTGTTGGGGGAGGAAGGACCACTGAACGGTCTTCCTAGATATTTCTGTGGGGATCCTGCTGAGGATGAGGATATTTGATAACTCAGCTGGGGATATGAGCACCTTCTGATGCTGATGTGTTGGAGAAGTGATGCCTGGAAGCTCTGACGGGGAGAAAGCATTTCCGGTGCTGTTTGGAGGCTATGCTGAGGAAACCATGATTTAGCAACTTTGCTGGGGAAACATTTCATGCCCCATGTTGCACTCTAAATGCCTACAATCCTGTTATGACAAAGAAACGCACAAGCACCCCGAGGCGTCCCTTACTAGATTCCATCAAAGGATTTTAGACACTCCCTGGAGTAAGTAATATATTTCATGTAAGCATGTGATTAGAAAGACACATCTGTTTTTATGCAAACATTATATCAAGGATATCAGACATTTTATGCAAATAAAAATGTACAAGACGGAGTGTGACTGATGTAAACACCCCAAATTTGCCCTCACTCATTTCACCATGGCTTGTGATTCTTTTCATTTGCATAAGTTCAATCATATCATCTCATATTACATTTTTGCTTCACTGCATTGGTCCAAAGTCATCTGCATCTAGGGTTTGTGATCTGAGCAATCCCTGGGATATCTAAGCCATTCCAAAGGTCTCCAATAATCTCAAGAGAGTCCATGTATGTTCAAGCATCATATTATATCCTCCCAAGATCAAGGAAGTCAAAGAATCACAAGAACTGAGAAAGGCATGGAAGCAGAGCCAAGCTTAATTGCACAGATGACCTAAAATTAGGGTTTTGGTTTCAGAGGCCATAACTCCAAATTTTTTGGTCATTCTTGTTTCTATTGGTCTCTATATGTTATAAGGATCATACATACCAATTTTCATGAAGAAATTCAATGGGAAAGGCATCTGATAAATAGATAACTTCTTGAATAAGTCAGTGCAAAATCAGGGCATCTGAGGCCCCCTATCATCCAACCAAAGGGTCTTCTCCATCATTTTGGGTGTATTTGATCTTTATTTGATCTAAGAAGAAGTTAGAAGTTCACAAAATTGAAGAATTTCAAACCATTTGCAAAGTTGCCATTTTGGGAAAGTGACTTGTAATGCAAACTTGCCATTTTGGGAAAGTTTTTCAACCTCCTCTTTTTGATTCAAAAATGCTTCAAATGAAAAATTCTTGGTCATGAAAGTTGTATATTGGATCATTCCCTTTTCCAAAAGTACAAGAACTTGATTTAATTCATCATAGAACTCAAGTTATGGCCTTGCAAAGTTGGGAAAATCACAAAATTTCACTTATGTACCAAAGAGGGAAATTTGCAAAAACTCATGTCAAACCAATTTGTGACCTCTAATTGACTTCTAACCATTACACAAACATCATACATGACCTATAATTCAGAATTTCCCAAAGAAATCTCAAGTTTCATGCCTTGATCATCAAGTATTTCAAAAGGGGCCAAAACCTTCACAAATTGCAAAACCACCCACAAACTTCATTCCACTTGATATCTTGCCTCAATCTGAATTCCATGGACCTCCCTAAAGCCAGCTGCACAGGTCATGCCCTTGTCCTTGTCCTGCCATGAGCCCATACCTCCAAGGACAACTTTGTTGACTTTATGCAAAATGAGCCATACCAATCACACTTCTCCACAACAACTCTCTGTCCAATCAGAACATGTTATGTGGACCTCAAGCAAGCCATTTCATACAACAACATAACCTGAATCCTCCCACAACTCATCATTCATCAAAACTTCCCCTTTTGCTTTTCTCTTCGAAACTCATAGCTCAGCCAACAAAACTTCAAACTTTTTCCACCATTCAACTCCACACTCATCCCTGATCGTTTCCCACCCTTCATTTTGGCTACAAACACCTCATATCAAAAATACAATTTTCACCCTCCTTGAATTGAACTTCAACAAAATTCCAAAGCAACCCACAAAAGCTTCATCCAAGCATCCCAGAAGCAAGAGGGAGTCAAAAGAAGGAGAAAAACACAAAGGAAAGGTCCAGACAGTGCCATTTTCGAAAGCTCCATTTCAGGTAACATCAAGAACAAATTTTCCAGAAATGATTTTTCAAGTTCTTAGATTGTTCTCCATGCTTCACTGATCACACTGCACCTTTTGGTTTTGAAAATGATTAAGTTTTAAGCATGTATGAAGCTTCTGAATTTTCTGAACAATTTTCCATTTTGCTTCGAATCTGTGTGTTCATGAGAAATGAATGTTGTTTGATGGTTGATTCTTGTTTAGAATGGGGTGGGGATCATTTCTGGAGAGTTTGGTGGTTTAAATTTACGATTTGAGTGAGTTAGCAAGAGAGGATGGCCGGAGAAGATGACCGGAACACTGTTCCGGTCACCTGAGAGTGGTTAGGGCACAATTAGGGATAATTGTGTGATTAGGCTGAGTTTAAACCTGAGCCCTTTGATCTGGGCTTCCCGCGCGTGTTGAGTGGTCAGGATTACACCATTAGTAATTAATTAGGTTTATTTATTTAATTAAATAGGATTAGCTCAGTTTGAATTTTGACCGCAGGATAAGGCGCCAGTCAATTCCCGCGTCCCCAGTTTAAACCATGACCCTTGGATCTGTTGACTTCTCATTTAAATTGAATTTATTTCATTTTCTTATTCATTTCTTTGTGCAATTTATTTAAAATAGCTAGAGACTTTCAAAAAAATTTATTTTTTGCATCATGAATTTAAATATTTTTCTCATTCTGAAAATAATTTTTATTTTATTTTTTGCATAAAATTTGTATTTTTAAAATATTTAAATGTTTATTTTAATTAATTAATGGAAATTAATTAATTAAAATACCATTTAAGTTTCTAAAAATCACCAAAAAAATCACATTGCATCTTGACACATTTAGAGACATTATCAAACCATTCATACAAATTTCTTTTTGGTTCTTGATCCATTTTGACATTTTCTTTGGATTTAGGGTTCTTAAAAATCAATATTTTTGACCCTAACTTAGAAAAATCTTTTCTGCATAACCATGAAGGGTTTGATAATGATTCTTTTTGCATTGAATCCCATATATCATATAGTTTCTAGAATAAAATTGGCATGAATTTATCTTTTATTTTTAATTTGTTTTTCATTTTTCCTTGTGAGGTACCTTAAAACCCTAGCAAACTTAGAAAAATCATAAGTCCTTTAGGGTTTAGCTTCTGACTTTCCCCTTTGGGCAGTGAACTTGTATGGGTTTAGGGTACCTTTGATCCCATTTTCAATTTTTTATCTCCTGTTTTGCTTCTGATTTTGAATTTTTGCATTGCATCTTGTACATAAGCCCTAATTTTTGCCTTCATTTGCATTCATTCTTCATATGCTTGCATACATGAACTTGCCATGACATTTTGTACATCCACATGACATATAAGACATCTTAGGACATATTGAAATCATGTTTGATCATTTCATCATCCATTTTCCATGTTATGCATCCATTGCACTTCATAAGTTTTCATGAACTTTCATGCCTCCTTTCATGTCTCATTTGCATCTTCATTACTTGTATGATCATCCCCATCTCTTGGCATGCTTTCATACCATCTCATAGCATCATTGGCATCATGATTATGCTTCTGACTTTGGTTTTCATCTTTGTATTTCATCTCATTTTCATTTCATTTCATTTCCTTCTGCTAACTTTTTAGGTGGTAAGTGTTTGAGAAGTGAATTTGCCTTCACTTCTCATAATCTCTTATCATCCCTTTTATCCATTATTGCTGCATTTTTACTTGTGAATTATAGTGAGCTTGCTCATTCATGCTCCTTCTCTTCTTTCTTTCTTCAAGCAACTTATCTTCTTAAGTGAAGTAAGTTGTCTTGCTTCTTTCTGCTTCTCCTTCCTTCATCCTGCTTCTTCCTTGGTGGATCTCTTGAAGATTTCTTGCAAGCTTCATAAACCCTAGGAACACCCAAGCATGATCATAATTAGGGTTTGATTAGTCCCCCCTTTACTTTTACCCTTGTGTCATCTTTGTGTCTTCTCTTCTCATCTCTTAATCAAGGACTAAACCTTAAAGGTTTTAAGGCTTTGTGATTAAGGTTATGCCTGTATCCTTCTATTAGGATGGAGTGTATAACTTTAATCCTAAGTGTTAAACCCTTAATGTGTTTAAATCCTTTAATCAATTCATCTAATAATCACAAATACATCAAGCTTGTAACTTGGGCCTTGCATTAGGGTTCTAATTCTTCCTTAATTGGTTAAGAAGGACTAACCCTAGTGTTAATGGACAAGTCCCCCTCAAGTTGTCTAACAAGCCATAAAATCCACTTCTTAATCTTACCATTAACTAAAATCCACTTTAATAAAGGTTTTGTTTTGTCATGAGGTTAATCCCTAATCATGGATTAAGTTGAGGTATCTTCCTCACCTTAAATGTTCTAATCTATCATCCTTCTATTAGGATGGTGTAATGGGTCCATTAAATCTTTGATTATGGCTTAAACTCATTACTTGACACTAAACAAAAACTCCAAAAACATCTAAATAAATGCAAGTAGGTTAATGATCTTAATCCTACATCATGGTGATTAAGTGTGAGGTGTTTACTTCATACTTAAGGTATTCTCATTACCCCTAATTAGAGGGAGAAAGTGATGAGTTTACTAACCCTTGGTTTAGGCTTAAGCTCATTTTCTTATGACAAACTCCAAAAGCAATAAAAGATTGAAAACACCAAAAACAAACAATAATCGTCTCCTCCGGGATTCTTTTCTCACCTCATTCACTCACAAACGAGCACTCACTTCTTCCGTCTAATGCAAGACAGTTTGCACCTGAGCCAGACAGGTCATACACTTGAGCATAGACGAGTAAGCAGTTCACAAGTCAATTTTTCTTTCAATCTCTTTGGGTCGAACTACGGTGTTCTGACTTCCTCATTGCACGAGAGGATACGTAGGCATAACTTAACTGTTATCGAACAAAAGTCTCTGTACATTCCCCCTCTTCCAGCATTATTCTTTAGGCCTCATAGTCTTGAGTTTCACATTCTTTCTTTACACTGACACTTTTTTATTTCACTTCACATTTCTTTTACACTGACACTTGCATTCTTTTCCAGCTCTTGCACACAGAATAACACTGACACCACCCCTTTAAACACAAACTTTCAAGCGTGGATCCCGTCGAGTACGACGGACAATCTGGGTGCTAATACCTTCCCAGGTTGTAACCAACCCCCTTTCTCAGTTTCTCTGGTTCGCGACCGTCTTATCCATCTTTTTCTTAGGTTTATGCAGCATTACCTTTCCTTAGGGATAAAAATGCCTAGCTGGCGACTCTTTTCAGTTCACCCTTGTGTTCTCTCTTTTGCCGACCGTTCGCGTCTGTACCCCTCTTGACCAGGTGTCATTTGGTGGGAGCAACAGCTTGACGACTCTGCTGGGGACCCTTATACTGCAACCAGGGCTTCTGGTTCTTTTTGTGGGTTCCTCCTAGCGCTTGTTTGATTTGTGTTTACAGGGGTGTTATGTGCTAATTGTGTTTATTTATTTTGCTTTATTTATTGCTTTATGTACAGCTTTATTTATTGCTTTCTTTACAGTTTTGCATATTTCATACTGTCATGGCTGGATCTGGTTTTCTTTGGTGGGTGGGGTTCCATTGAGAGTTTAAGGTCCTATACCTGGGACCTGAGTGACACCTAGGCTAGATTGGTTCATGTTCTTTCCCATTCCATTTCGGTCTGGTGCGGGAATATGAAACACGGTTCAGATGTGGGTTTCTTCTTGAGAACTCTGTGCTACAGATTTCCTGTAGTGCTAGGGCTATCTGGGAAGCCTGCTAAGTCTGGATGACCTTCTATCATGACCTTCAGAAACTGAGGTGAATTAGAGGAGGATCTTTTATGGTTATTGTAAACACTGTACCTCCGGGTTAGAAGTGTTTACACTTCTCATAACTGATCCAAGTCTGAGGATCCTTGTTCTAGAACACTACCTGTGAGGGGGTTGGGCTGTTTACATGTTTGCAGGAACCCTTGGCCACATCATACCCTGTTACTGTATTGTTTAAGAATACTTCACTTTGGACAGTTCTTGTGATTAAGCCTAGACATGTGACTCTTTATTTGAGTCCCCCACCCTGGTTACTAGATTTCTGAGCCTTGATCTGGACTTTTGAATATACATGGGCCTTATATCAAGGAAGATAATCAGATCCAACTTGATCACAAACCCTTGCATATCATTTGCATATATCATCATTGCATCATTTAACATTTGTTTATTTGCTTTTCAGGGTATCCATTTCATTGTATCTTGGTTTTGGTTTTGACCCCTTCTTCAGCATAGACTTCTGCCTCAGTTGTCTTCATCAGTTATCTTCTTCGGTTATCTCCATCCTCACCAACACCAGTCTGTCAGTGGTCCACCTTCAGCATCTCAGTCTGTGATCTTCATCAACACTTATCTTCAGTTTCTTCAGCAAGCATTCATGACTACTCCCAGGAAGAGCAACATATCCTACCACTTTTTTGAGCCTGTGTTGACTGGTATCAGGCAGGTCCAGTCACTCATCACACCTGACTACATCCCACTATTTACAGAACACTATGGAGGTATCCTGGACATGGTTATAGACCTTGACCCTTCTCAGAGGAGCATGATCCACACATGCTTGCAGTTTTATGACCCTCCATTGAGATGTTTCACCTTTCCAGACTTTCAGCTAGGGCCTCTGCTGGAAGAGTTTTCTTTATTGATTGGAGTACCTATCAGAGGTGGAATCCCATTCAACCCAGAAATGACTTCTCCCAGAAATGAAGAGATAGCAAGGGAACTGTACTTGGAGCCTTCCCTTATTGAGCAAAGTATGACAACAAAAGCTGGGATTCCTGGTTTGCATTTGGACTTTTTGATTTCTCAGGCCATCCTGAAGGCTTCATTGGGAGAGTGGAAGGCAGTCTGTGCACTGTTAGCCCTCAGCATATATGGGGCAATACTGTTTGCAGATGAGCCAAAATTTGTCAGCAAGAATGCCATCCATCTGTTTCTCCTGAAGAACCCAGTACCCACACTGCTAGGAGATTTTTACTACTCCATTCACCAGAGGAATGAGAAACAGAGGGGGAAGTTGGTGAGATGTTGTGCTCCTTTGTTTTACACCTGGATGCTGAGACACCTGCCTAAGTCAGATACTTTCTTGAATCCCCACCATTAGAAGAATTGGGCCAAGAGGTTCATTGCCTTGACTTCAGATGATATCAGATGGTCCACCAAAGCACCAAAGGCAAGGACATTATCACCAGCTGTGGACAATACCCAAATGTGCCTCTGATAGGAGTGAGGGGTTGCATCAACTACAATCCTTTACTATTTAAGAGACAACTGGGTTATGCCTTGGTTCACCCTCCCAGGATCATCGAAGCCCGTACACAAGAAGACCAGAAGACTCAAGCCAAGATTGAACAGCTAGAGGCCAATGAGAAGAAGCAGCAGGAAGCTTTGTTGGCAGCTTAAAAGGAGATTTCAGAATTGAAGCTTAGAGCAGGTTTGAAGAGATCAAAGGACCAGGACAGGCATAAGAAGCTGACTGCTGCCATTGCTACCAGGAACCTCCTCATTAGGACCATTACAGAGCACCTGGCTGGTCCAGTGACTGAGGCACTCCTGAAGGAGGTCAGAGAAGATGAGTTTGGACTGGATGTCTGATTCTTTGCTTGTTGTTCTTTCCCTTTGATGTACTTTTCCTTTTGTTGTACTTTGACCCTCCATGGGCATGTATTGTAAAACAAACTATGTATTGTTCATCATTTGTAATATATTTTAGTTTGTTTTTCAATTAGGTTTCCTCTCAACAACATCAAGCATCTTCCTCGAGGTCTGGAAAGGTCAAAACCGAGAACCAAACCGGATATCTTGGAAAACAAATAAGCATACTGCAATGCATACTAACTTTGTTTTTGTTTTGTAGGTTTTGTTATTATTATTGTTTCTAACTTTGTTGTGATCTCAGGAAACGTTGTTCGTCGCCAAGTGTTCCCTGTCAACCGCACGCACCGGTACCCAACTCGAAACAACCTTCCCGGCATTCAAATGGAACAAGTACAACACGACCTGACTGAGGTCAGAAATCAGATGGCCAATGAGAGAGTAGAGGTGAGAAATCAGATGTTTCAGTTTATGGCAGTGATGACTGGCTTGTCCCAGAGTCAAGAAAGGTTAAGAGAGCTGGTGGAAAGACAAACTCCTGAAGAGCCTCATCTTGGAACAGGAGGAACTAGCAACAATGAACGGGGCCAGCCTCGTATTGACCCACCGGAGTATGGACCTCATCTAAATCCAGAAGTTAACATCCCAAGGAATGGTCAAGGTAATACTGCTGGAGGCCAAATCCTACAGGAGGATCCCCAGGGAGAACAGTTTACTGTCATTGGGGCTGGAGATGAGATATACGACAAAAGATTGGACGAGATTGCTGAAAAGTTAAGATCTTTGGAATCTCAGAATTCTTTGGGCTTCGATGTGATGGATATGGGACTGGTGGATAGGGTGAGAATTCCCCACAAATTCAAACCCCCATGCTTTGAAAAGTACAATGGTACCTCCTGTCCTCGCACTCATCTGCAGTCTTTCTTGGGAAGGCTCAAAGCTTATACCATGGATGAAAAGTTATGGATGTTCTACTTTGAGGACAGTCTGACTGGAGCTTCAAGAGAATGGTATTCGCATTTGTCTAGGGCCACCATAAGATGTTGGAAGGATTTGGCCGAGGCTTTCATCCGTCAATATCAATACAACCTGGACATGGCTCCCAACAGAACTCTTCTAATGGGCATGTCTCAGTCTTCTAGAGAGAGCTTCCGGGATTATGCTCAAAGGTGGAGACAGCTTGCTGCTGCTGTCCAACCACCCATGTCAGAAAGGGAAATGGCTGACATGTTCATGAACACATTGCAAGGGACTTATATTGATAGATTGGCTGCTTTCTCCTCCACCAGTTTTGCTGACGTGGTCATAGCTGGTGAGAGGATTGAAAGTCTCTTGAAGATGGGAAAAATCTCCAACGGTGGTGCAAGTTCATCCAGGAACCCCAGAAAACCTTTTGCGGGATCCCGAAGGGCAGGTGAAACAAATTCTATTCATACAAGCAAGGGCAGGCCTCAGTATTCTCACTGGTCAGTAGCAGCTGTTACCATCCCAGCTCCAATTCCACAACAATCATCATATCCTCAACAACAACAATAACAGTATCAACAACAAGCTCATTATCCACAACAAAGTTCGTACAACAACAGCAATAGCAACCAACAACAACGTCCCTTCCAACAGAGGCCATCACAAGCAAACAGGGAAATTGACCCAATCCCAATGTCGTATGCTGCACTCTTGCCACAACTCCTAAAGCTCAACCTAGTTGAGTTAAGGACATTGGCACCTCCAGATCCTCTTAATTTGCCAAAGAATTATGATGCAAATGCCAGGTGTGCATTCCACTCAAACGCATCGGGGCATAATACTGAAAAATGCAGGGCCCTGCAGATGAAAGTCCAGGATCTGGTAGACTCAAAAGCTCTCAATTTTGCACCTCCTCCGAACGTTACAAGAAATCCAATGCCTAGTCACAACGGGCCTAGGATTAATGCTATTGAGGAAGGCAAACCATCCACATTAATTAACAGTGTTGCACAAATCCGAACCCCCTTGGTTGAAATCAAAGCTCAGCTGTTAGAATGCCAAGTGTTCCCCGGATGTGAGGTCGGCTGTGGATATTGCAACATTGTCGTTAACGGATGTGAGAGACTGAGAAACAGCATAGACGGCCTCATTAGAGATGGCATTCTTCAGATTACGACAACATCGACTACAACTGCAACAATTCCTTCATCAACAATCGCAAATACTCCTACAACGTCAGCAACCATTGTTCCAACAGATTCTGCTACAACTCCAACAATTACTCAATCAATCACTTCAACGGATACAAGTTCAGTCACAATTCCTTCTACAACGACAATACCCATTACTCCATCAGTTCCTGCTACAACTTTAACACTCGTACCGTCTACAACATCAGCAACAGTTAATGAAAGCATCTCAACGGTTACGATATACTACGATCCCGCAAATGTTCCTTGCAATAACTCACAACAAAATGCTACTCCTATCAGAACTCTAGTTACCATATATTATGATCCACACACCATTGTGGTCCCCTCTGCAGTTGCTATTAGTCCGGTCACTATCACAGTGCCTGGGCCAGTCCCTTACGAAAGCAATAATGCCATCCCTTGGCATTATGGCTCAGATCTATACTGCGAGGGGCAGAAAATCACTTTAGAGTCATCAACTTCTTCACCTCAGATAGACAATGTGGGGGGAGGCGGAGGCTTCACTATAAGCGGACATCTCTTTGCCTCGCAAATACCAAGACCCATTGCTGAAGCAGAAGCTGCTGCTAAGACAAAAGGGAAGAGCGTGGTGCAAGAAGAACCAGTTGCTAAAGAAACTTTGAAGACTCCTTTTGATCAAGAGGTTGATGAATTCATGCAGATAATCAAGAAAAGCGGTTATAAGGTGGTGGACCAGCTTCACCAGACACCTTCCAAAATCTCCATACTATCATTGCTAATATGCTCCGAGGCTCATCGGAACGCACTATTAAAGGTCCTGCATTCAGCTTATGTGCCGGAGGAGATTACTGTCAATCAGTTAGAGGCTATGGTTGGAAATGTCAACGCTAGTCATGGGCTAGGATTTACCAACGCTGATCTGACAACGGAAGGTCACAATCAAAACAAGGCTTTGCACATTACTTTGGAGTGTAATGGTGTAGTTCTTTCTCACGTATTGGTGGACACAGGGTCATCGCTCAATGTCCTACCCAAGAAATCCCTTGTGAAGCTGGAACATGATGGATTGGAACTACGCCCAAGCAACTTGGTAGTGAGAGCCTTTGACGGTTCTAAGAGATCAGTTCTGGGAGAGATAGAGTTGCCAATAATGATTGGCCCACAGGTTTTCAAAACGACCTTCTTTGTGATGGATATACATCCTGCCTACAGCTGTCTATTGGGTAGACCATGGATACACGCCGCTGGCGCCGTGATGTCAATCCTTTACCAGAAGTTAAAATTCGAGTGGGAGGGCCAAGTCATTACCATTTGTGGGGAAGAGGATATCTTCGTTAGCCAGTTGGCTACTTTCAAATACATTGAAATGGATGGGGAGATCCATGAGACCGTGAGTCAAGGGTTTGAGGCCTTGAATATCAATGAAGCATCTGCTGTGTTTGGGACTTCCATCACATCATATCAACAAGCCCGGAAGGTTGTTGAGGAAGGTACCGCTCAAGGCTGGGGCAAGATGCTTCCAGTTGAAAGGAAAGAAGACCGATCCGGGTTGGGTTACAGACCAACTCGACAAGATCAACCAGAGGCTGCAACAGAGCCCAAGTTTGTCAGCGGGGGAATGCTCACCCCGGATGCTGTGAATAGTTTGGAAGACGAGTCAGAAGACGAGCGCAACCTGGAAAGCTGGATACATCCAAGGATCTTGGGGAACCAAGTCTCAAAATGGTCTTCCCAGGAAATTATAAGAGTTACTCTTGCAGAGTAATTATTATTTCCTGTCTTTAAGCATGCATCAGGTCCTGCATCTTGCCCAAGATGTCAGGGC
Organism: Lathyrus aphaca; assembly: GCA_963966055.1. NCBI lineage: Eukaryota > Viridiplantae > Streptophyta > Magnoliopsida > Fabales > Fabaceae > Lathyrus > Lathyrus aphaca. Next base: position 226,192,343 of record OZ014520.1, on the reverse strand, counting down.
TCATTTTGTAATCAGGCCATCTTGTATTTTGTGCAAACGATCAATTAATGAATATCAGGACATCTTTTGCAAATGAGTCTTTTCTTTTCCGCTCACTGTTTTTCATTTTTCATTTTTTGTACAAAAATAAAATGGAAATGTTTTTCAAAATAATAACTCCATTTTCACTTTTTCTAAAGCAAGATAAAACTGATCACTAAAATGAACAAATCTAAAACCTTGCAGAGAGTGCCCTCCAGACTGCACCGACAACAACACCGCTATGACTTCGTATGACTTTGACAATCCGATTAATCAAGCCGATGAAGGGGTTGAAGAAGATTATGAGCTTCCTGAAGAGCTAGCCAGGTTGTTGAGACAAGAGGAGAAGGTTATCACTCCTCATCAGGAGGAAGTTGAGACGGTTAATCTTGGTACAGAAGAAGACTTGAAAGAAGTTAAGATCGGGGCCTGTCTGCAAGATTCAGTAAAAGAGTAACTTATTGACATGCTTAGGGAGTATGTGGATGTTTTTGCTTGGTCTTATTAGGATATGCCAGGGTTGGACACCGACATTGTTATGCACAAGCTGCCTCTAAAAGAAGACTGTCCGCCAGTAAAACAGAAATTGCGCCATACTCGCCCAGATATGGCCATGAAGATAAAAGAAGAGGTACAGAAACAGTGGGACGCCGATTTCCTTGCTGTAACTAGTTACCCGCCATGGGTTTCTAACATTGTACCCGTGCCTAAAAAGGATGGCAAGGTGAGGATGTGTGTGGATTACCGGGATCTGAATAGAGCCAGTCCGAAAGATGACTTCCCATTACCTCACATTGATGTATTGGTCGACAACACGGCTCAATTCTCAGTGTTCTCTTTCATGGATGGATTTTCAGGATATAATCAGATCAAGATGTCACCTGAAGACATGGAGAAGACAACTTTCATCACACCCTGGGGCATATTCGGTTATAAGGTAATGCCATTCGGACTGAAGAATGTTGGTGCCACTTATCAACGGGCTATGGTAACATTATTCGATGACATGATCCACAAAGAAATTGAATGTTATGTGGATGACATGATTGCCAAGTCCCTCACAGAAGAAGACCACCTGGTGAATCTGTTGAAGCTATTCAAGCGTCTGAGGAAGTACCAATTGAAGTTAAACCCCAACAAATGCACATTCGGGGTGCGATCCGGTAAGCTGCTGGGATTTATTGTAAGTGAGAAAGGGATTGAAGTTGACCCTGACAAAGTCAAAGCCATTCAATAAATGCCTGCACCAAAGACTGAAAAAGAAGTTCGAGGGTTCCTAGGTAGATTGAACTACATTTCAAGGTTCATATCTCATCTTACAGCAACCTGTGAACCCTTATTCAAGTTGTTAAGAAAAGAACAAACGGTCAAGTGGAATGAAGACTGCCAAAGGGCTTTTGACAAAATCAAGGAATACTTACAAGAGTCTCCGATCCTTATGCCTCCAGTTGAAGGAAGACCTCTAATAATGTACTTGACAGTATTAGAAGAGTTAATGGGGTGTGTGCTGGGCCAGCATGACGAGTTTGGTCGAAAAGAGTATGCAATATACTACCTAAGCAAAAAGTTTACCGACTGTGAACAACGTTATTCACTACTCGAGAAAACAAGATGTGCTTTAGCGTGGGCTGCTCGCCGACTGAGACAGTATATGTTGACCCACACTACCTTGTTGATCTCCAAGATGGATCCAGTCAAGTATATATTTGAGAAGCCAGCACTTACCAGACGGGTTGCAAGATGGCAAATGATTCTCACAGAATATGACATTCAGTACACATCTCAAAAAGCCATCAAAGGCAGTGTGTTGTCTGATTATCTTGCTGAGCAACCCATTGAGGATTACCAGCCTATGAGATTAGACTTCCCCGATGAAGACATCATGTTCATAAAAGCAAAAGATCATGAAGAGCCTATTTACACTGAAGGGCCTGACCCATAAGAAGAATGGACTATGATGTTTGATGGGGGTGTTAATATGAATGGCCGTGGTGTTGGTGCAGTACTCATTACACCTAAAGGAGTTCACATGCCTTTCTCGGCAAAACTCACTTTTAACTGCACTAACAACGAAGCTGAATACGAAGCTTGTATTATGGGTCTTTAGGAAGCCATTGACCTTAGGATCAAGACTTTAACTGTATTCGGGGATTCAGCTCTGGTAATCAATCAAACCAACGGCAAATGGTACACTCACCAGGAGCATCTGATACCCTACCGGGATTATACGAGGAGATTACTTACCTTCTTCACAACAGTCAAGCTTGAGTATATCCCTCGAGACGAAAATCAGTTTGCAGATGCTCTAGCTACCATTTCATCCATGATCAAAGTTCAATCTGCCAACTTTGTGCCTCAGATTTCAGTATCCAGACTTGACAGACCAGCATACGTATTCTCAGTAGACCTTGCTAAAGATGATAAGCCTTGGTTCTATGACATTAAATGCTTCTCAGAGGATCAAAAATACCCACCTGGGGCATCATCCAATGACAAGAAGACGCTAAGAAGGCTAGCAGGTAGTTTCTTCCTGAATACTGATGGTTCCTTGTACAAGAGAAACTTTGACATGGTACTTCTCAGATGTGTTGATAAGGCAGAGGAAGACTTGTTGATGCACGAGGTGCATGAAGGATCTTTCGGTACCCATGCTGGAGGACACGCAATGGCTAAGAAATTGTTGAGGTCAGGTTACTACTGGATCACAATGGATGCAGACTGTTGTGCCTATGCCAGAAAGTGCCACAAATGCCAGATCTTTACAGACAAAGTGCATGTGCCTCCGAATCCTTTGAATGTGATGTCTTCACCTTGGCCCTTTGCTATGTGTGGCATTGATATGATTGGCAAGATTGAACTGACTGCTTCGAATGGCCACAGATTCATCCTGGTAACCATTAACTATTTTACCAAATGGGTTGAAGCAGCTTCCTATGCAAATGTCACCAGGCAAGTGGTTGCCCGATTCCTGAAGAGAGATATCATCTGTCGGTATGGAGTGCCCGAGCGAATCATTACTGATAAGGGTTCCAACTTAAACAATAAAATGATGGCAGAACTGTGTCGGGACTTCAAGATCCAACACCACAATTCTTCTCCTTACAGACCAAAAATGAATGGCACTGTAGAGGCAGCTAACAAGAATATCAAGAAGATTATGCAGAAGATGGTGGTCACCTACAAAGACTGGCATGAAATGCTACCATTTGCCTTGCATGGGTACCTTACATCAATTAGAACATCCACTGGGGCAACACCATATCAGCTTGTGTATGGTATGGAGGCAGTCCTACCTGTTGAAGTTAAATTACCCTCCTTACGGGTACTAATGGATGTTAAACTGAATGAAGCATAATGGGTCCGATCCCGGTACGAACAACTGAGTCTGATCAAAGAGAAGAGGTTAGCTGCAATCTGTCATGGGCAGTTATACCAGAAAAGAATGAAGAAAGCTTTCGATCAGAAAGTCAGGCTTCGGGAATACCAAGTAGGAGATCTTGTGCTGAAAAGACTCCTCCCTCCTCATACAGACCACAGGGGCAAGTGGACTCCGAATTACGACGGTCCGTTCATAGTAAAGAAAGTCTTCTCTGGTGGAGCACTGATGCTCAGTACTATGGATGGTGAAGACTTCCTGTCCCCTGTGAATTCAGATGCAGTTAAAAAATACTTCGCATAAAATGACCCGCTGGACATAAAAATAGAATGTAAGTCCAGGCAAAAATAGGGCATCCCGGCGAGTCAAAAAAAGAATAAAAGACTCGGGCAAAAATAAGGGAAAATAAATAAAAAATGTACACCCGCTAAGTTGAAAAACCGCATTGAACGGCTCAGGCAAAAATGGGTATCCCGGTGGATTGAAAACCCGAAAGGGCGATCCACGCAAAATAACGGAATAAGCGAACAACTGCATTCTGAATTCGTCTGTATCACTTACAACATGGCAAGCTTCGAAAGGTTCAAGCATCGGTCAGAGTCAGCCTTCTTCAGAAAGCAAGATGAGAAGAACGTCAATGTCATACAAGTCATAGCAAAAGGGAAGCACACTGATGCGTCATCAACATTGCCAGCACCCTTTTGTTTCTCAATTTGTTACAATCTCCTCATTTTAGGGGATTTGTATCTTTGACTGTATTTGCCAATTCAGGGCACCTAAATTAATAAAATCAGATTTTTAGTCACCTTTCGTTTTGTACATTTTATTTTCATTTGCAAAAATGTCTGATGTCCTTAAAATATTGATTGCATAAAATGCAGATGCGTCTTTTCTAAATTATATGCTTACAGGAAATATATTTGCTCCCGGGAGTGTCTAAACTCCTATGACGGAATCCAGTGATGAATACCTCGGGATACTTGTACGTTTCTTTTGTCATAACAGGATTGCAAGTACTCAAAGCGCAACATGGGACATGAAAGCTCCTCCCCATTAGAACAACATTAGAAGGGCCCCTTTTCCCAGCTAAGTACATCAGCCTCAGCAGGATCCCCACAGAAATCACTAGGAAGGTCGTTCAGTGATCGTTCCTCCCCAGCCAAGTGCAAAGACAGGGAACCATCTCCCCGCAGAGCTCCAGCCTCTATCCAGAAGAGCAATGTCTGAAGATCTCACAACAAAGTGACGGAAGCTTCCACAGACCCCAGCTGGGTCCCTCATTACCAAGATAGGTCTAGCAGTGACCTATTTCCCCAAGCAGAGTCACATCTATCAGATCTACCAATGATCTCATCCCCAGCTAGGATATTCTTTCAAAACAAGATCAAACAGAGATCTTCACGGCAACGGGATCCTAATCCCGGATCGCTATCTTTGCATAATCATAGCATTCGCATCATATTTTCCCTCAGAGCGTAGCATTCCGTCCAATACGGAGCATTACAGCAAAAATCAAACATGTTGCATAATCACAAGTCACGCTTTGAATCAAGCACCTGTATATACCAACATTCCATCAGCAATATATATATATATATATATATATATATATATATATATATATATATACAAAGACTCACAGTCACAACAGAAAGCCAAAGCATCCCTTTTGCACTCACTAATACACATATATACTTTTCCGATACTCGTCCGTGTCGTATCACTCCCCTACGGATATAAACCACAAACAAATATCTATACACTCTTTGGACATTCGTCCGTGTCACCATTCCCCAGCATGGTTGCCTAAACACTTATTGTAAACCAAACACTTGTTTATAATACATTTCTTTTGACACCCGTCTGTGTCACCTTATCCCCACAGATCTTCAAAATGTCTTTTACACTTATAAGTTCGTAACTTATACACTTCCTCTTATGATACTCATCTGTATCATACTCTCCCCAGCATATTGAACACTCGTCTGTGTCTCACTCGTGCTTACTTTTACTCATACAAATACTCGCCCGTATCTTATATACATCACTTATCTTCCTCAGATTCGACACTCGCCCTTGTTCTTTGTTAACCAGTTGGTACTCGTCCGTACCATCATCTCTGAACATGCGTCAGCGTTTGTTTCTATCGATACTCGTCCGTATCATAGTCTTAAGGATGCTCGTTCGCATCTTTAATCCATACACAACGTCAAACACTTATACCTTTCCTTTCTTGAATGTAGACACTCGTCTGTATCTACCATTCCCCAGCAAATCCCCAGTAAAAAGCAAAAATTTCCTTTTTATCTGACATTCGTCCTATGTCATGATGCCTCCGGCAGCCGTACCCTACCAGGTGATCGTCCTTCACCTTTTGATGATCGTCCTTCATCATCCCCGACGAAGTCTCCATTATTGGAACCCTTTCCTATCCGACATTCGTCCTATGTCGTGATATTTGTAGCAGCCATACCCTGCTAGGTGATCGTCCTTCACCTTTTGATGATCGTCCTTCATCATTTTATCCGATGGCCATCCCCATCGTTGATCTTGTTATCCGACATTCGTCCTATGTCATGATAAACCCCAAGAGCAGCCGTACCCTGCTAGGTGATCATCCTTCACCTCTTGATGATCGTCCTTCATCCTGCTTATCCGATGGCCGTCCCCATCGTCGACCTTTTCTACCCAGCATTCGTCCTATGTCGTGATACCTTCGGCAACCGTACCTTGCCCGATGATCGTCCTTCACCTTAGATGACCGTTCCTCATCTTATCCCCAATAGGGAAGCCGTCCCCTGCTAGGTGATCATCCTTCACCTTTGATGACCATACCTCATCTTTTATTGCATTTATGATCTGGACCTGATGGTCGTCCCCATCATGGACTTTACCTTTAATCCCCGGAAAACCTTGTTACTGTATTTGATGGTCGTCCCCATCATAATCTCTTCATTTCCCCAGCATGTCGGTCGTCCCCGTCATTGCTTCATCCCCAGCAGTCGTCCTCTGCTCGACGGTCGTCCTCCGTCGCCCGCACTTTATAATCATACTTTACTTCCTTTTACAATCTATATCCCTTTTCTTCTTTGCACCAGTGAGTGCAAAATTTGGACTGTCTTTTGGTATTCAACCATAAGTTATCTTGTTTGCCTGTTAAGCCGTCGCTTACATCCTACACAGCTAACTCATGTTTGAATAGGGGCAGTTGTAAACACCCCAAATTTTCCCTCACTCATTTCACCATGGCTTGTGATTCTTTTCATTTGCATAAGTTCAATCATATCATCTCATATTACATTTTTTCTTCACTGCATTGGTTCAAAGTCATCTGCATCTAGGGTTTGTGATCTGAGCAATCCCTGAGCTATCTGAGCCACTACAAAGGTCTCCAATCATCTCAAGAGAGTCCATGTATCTTCAAGCATCGTATTATATCCTCCCAAGATCAAGGAAGTCAAAGAATCACAAGAACTGAGAAAGGCATGGAAGCAGAGCCAAGCTTACTGCACAAATGACCTAAAATTAGGGTTTTGGTTTCAGAGGCCATAACTCCAAATTTTTTGGTCATTCTTGTTTCTATTGGTCTCTATATGTTATAAGGATCATATATACCAATTTTCATGAAGAAATTCAATGGGAAAGGCATCTGATCAATAGATAACTTCTTGAACAAGTCAGTTCAAAATCAGGGCATCTGAGGCCCCCTATCATCCAACCAAAGGGTCTTATCCATAATTTTGGGTGTATTTGATCTTTATTTGATCTAAGAAGAAGTTAGAAGTTCACAAAATTGAAAATTTTCAAACCATTTGCAAAGTTGCCATTTTGGGAAAGTGACTTGTAATGAAAACTTGCCATTTTGGGAAAGATTTTCAACCTCCTCTTTTTGATTCAAAAATGCTTCAAATGAAATATTATTGGTCATGAAAGTTGTAGATTGGATCATTCCCTTTTCAAAAAGTACAAGAACTTGATCTAATTCATCATAGAACTCAAGTTATGGCCTTGCAAAGTTGGGAAAAATCACAAAATTTCACTTATGTACCAAAGAGGGAAATTTGTAAAAACTCATGTCAAACCAATTTGTGACCTCTAATTGACTTCTAACCATTACACAAACATCATACATGACCTATAATTCAGAATTGCCCAAAGAAATCTCAAGTTTCATGCCGGATCATTAGCACATCATGAAGATTCATCTAAGAACTTAGAAAAACATTTGTAGAAAAAATGTTCTTGAGGTATACCTGAGTTGAAGCTTTACACTTTGGAGCTTTCTGGCCACCTCTTTAGTGTTTTTCACTCTAATGAACCCCTTGGTGCTTCTGGCAAGCTTGAAACAAGTTTATGTAGGTTGTTTTATGAGTTTCAGTTCAGAGGAAGCTGAAATCGTGTTTTGGTTAGAGGGTGTTTCAGGCCAATGTGAGGGGTGGGAAATGATCCTGGGGTTATGTGGAGATGATTGGTGAAAGAATTTTGGATTTTGGTTGGCTGAGTTGGGAGATTCGAAGAGGTGAAGTTTTGAGGGGATTTTGTGTAATCTGAGCTCTTGGAGGTTTCAGGCTTGTGTGTTGTGATCTTTGTGTTCCTTAGGGTTAGTATAAGCAAGTGTGATTGGTTAGAGGAGTTGGTGTGGCTCAGTTTGATTGGTATGGTGTAAAATGCAAAAAGTCAACATTAGTTGTACCTCAAGCATGGGCACGAGTCAGAGCTGTATTTGGGCATGTTTGGCCTCAGCTGAGTTCATGGAGAGCCCTTGGATTGAAAGATTGCAGCTGTAACACTTGATGCTAGGGTTTACAAGGTTTTAACATATTTTCCCTATTTGATGTTTCTTGTGTTTCAAGGCATGAAATGACCTAATTCTTGGGCCAATTCTAAGTCTTTGATGTTGTATAGGCATGTTATGAAGTGTTTTTACACATTTGAAGTCATTTGAGGCCTTGGAAAATGGTTTTGCAAAAATCCCTCTTTGGTGCACTTTTGAAAATTATAGGATTTTTGCCAACTTTGAAGGATCATAACTTGAGTTCTATAATGAATTAGAAGGAGTTCTTTTACTTTTTGAAAATGGGAAGATCCATCCTACAACTTTCATGACCAAGAATTTTCCATTTGAAGCATTTTTGGTTGAGAAAAAGGAGGTTGAAAAACTTTCCCAAAATGGAAAGTTTCCATTACAAGTCATTTCCATTTTTGGAAAGTTTGCAAATGGCTCAAAATTCTTCAATATTGTGAACTTCCAACCACTTATAAGATCAAATAAAGATCATAGAACTTCATTTTGATTAAAATACCCCTTTGGTTCCATTGTTGGGGGCCTCGGATGCCCTGATTTTGACTTAACTTGCTCAAGAAGTTACCCATTGAACAAATTACTTCCACAATGAATTTCTTCATCAAACTTGGTACACATGATCCTTATAACATCTTAAGAACATTAGAAACAAGAATGACCCAAAAATTTGGAGTTAAGGCCTCTGAAACCAAAACCCTAATTTTGGTCATCTGTGTAGTGAAAACCCTAGCTCTGCTTCCATGCCTTGCCAATTCTTATGATCTCTTCACTTCCATGAACTTTTAGGAACACAATATGATGGTAGAACACACATGGACCCTCTTGGAATGCTTTAAGACCTTTGGTATGGCCCAGATGGATTCTTGGATTGCTCAGATCACAAACCCTAGATGTAGATGAACTTGAACTATGCAGTGAAACAAAAAATGCAATATGAGATGGTATGCTTATGCTAATGAAAACATGAAATATCACAAGCCATGGTGTGAAATTTGTGAGGGCAAATTTGGGGTGTTTACAGTAGGTACTCAAAACAGACAATCTCACAGCATGAGGTATATCAAGCCTCGTATCCCCAGCCAAGTCAGCAATCACCTCATCAGCAGGTTTACTTGACAGAATTTTTCCCCCACGAAGCTGTCATCCCCTTAGAGGATCCTTCGAGAAATTCATTAAATCCCCAGTGTGTCGCTTGGACGAAGGAGTTACAACAGATTACTTCCCAGAAGTTCTCTTTCCCCCAAGCAGGATCTCCCGAGCAATGCCTGAACTGCTCTTCCCCAGCGGAGTTGCCGAAGCCTCCTCATCCCCAGCATGAGTCTCTTCAACAGAAGCTTCTCCATCCGACATCCCCGCAAAGTTCCCTAGGAAGATCATTCGGTGATCCTCTCTCCCCACAGATCGGCCAATGATCTCTTCCCCCAGCGGAGTTCTCCCTCTAGACAGATCGCCCAGAGATTTTTCTCCCTGCAGGATCCGGATCTCGGATCGGTTCTCTCATTTGCATAATCATAGCATTCTCATCATATTCACTAAATAAAGCGTAGCATTCTGTCTAATATGGAGCATTACGGCAAAAATCAAACATTTGCATGATCATAAGCCAGGTTCAAGCCAATCACCTGCAAACATCATAATCACTTCACCAGCAATATACAAAACTTACCCCCCGCAGACAAAAGCCAAAATACTTTTTGCACTCTCAATACAGATACTTGTTCATACTTGTACATATTCTTTTTTGACACTCGCTCGTGTCATACTTCCCCAGCAAGTCAAACACTCGTCTATGTCCCTTGTTCAATCTTTTTGACACTCGTCCGTGTCTTGCATATATTTCCCCAGCAGGTCAAACACTTGTACATACTTATACACAATCCTCTGATAATTGTCTGTATCTTGTATATATCACTCCTCAGCAGATCAACACTCGTCCGTGTTCCTTGCTTAACCGATTGATACTCGTCCGTATCATCATCCTTAAACATGCGTCAGCATTTGTTTCTATCGATACTCGTTTGTATCGTAGTCCTAAGGATGCTCGTCCGCATCTTTAGTCTATACACACTATAAAACACTTATACAGTTTATTTTAAAGCGTAAGCACTCGTCCATGTTTACCATTCTCCAGAAGTTACCAACAAAACAACTTTTTTATCCGACATTCATCCTATGTCATGATATTTTCGGCAGCCGTCCCCTGCCAGGTGATCGTCCTTCACCTTATGATGACTATCCCTCATCATTTTATCTGATGGACGTCCCCATCGTTGATCCTCTTATCCGACATTCGTCCTATGTCGTGATATTTTGGGCGGTCGTCCCCTGCCAGGTGATCGTCCTTCACCTTTGGATGACCGTCCCTCATCCTTTTCCCAGTGGAGTCCCCATTGTTAGAACTTTCTATCCGACATTTGTCCTATGTTATGATATTTTTAGCAGTCGCCCCTTCTATGTGATCGTCCTTCACCTTATGATAGTCGTCCCTCATCATTTATCTGATGGTCGTCCCCATCGTTGATCCTTTTATTTGGCATCCGTCCTATGTCGAGATAATCCCCAAGAGCAGCCGTACCCTGCTAGGTGATCGTCCTTCACCTCTTGATGATCGTCCTTCATCGTGCTTATCCGATGGTCGTCCCCATCGCTGATATTTTCTATCCGACATTCGTCCTATGTCGTGATATTTTCAGCAGCCGTCCCCTACTAGGTGATCGTCCTTCACCTTTTGATCATCGTCCCTCATCATTATTTCATTTATTCTTTTACCTGATGGTCGTCCCTGTCGCGGTTTATTTACCCTTTAACCTGATGGTCATCCCCGTCAGTGCTTTCCTCATTTATTTAGTCCCTAAAGAGTTTTATTTCTTTACCTAATGGCCTTCCCCGTCGTGGTCTTTTCATTTATCCTGATGATTGTCCTTCATCAGTTTACCCGATGGCCATCCCCATCGCGGTCTATTTATTTCCCAGCATGATGGCCATCCCCGTCATTGCTTTACTTACCGATTTTCATCCCCAGCAGTCATCCTCTGCTCGATGGTCGCCTTCCATCGCTTTCATTTGATACTCATACTATACTGCCTGTTACAATTTATATCCCATTTCTTCTTTTAATAAAGAGTGTAAATTTTGGACTGTCTTGGTATTCAACCACAAGTTATCTTGTTTGTCTGTTAAGCCATGCGCTTACACCCTGCACAGCTAACTCATGCTTGAATAGGGGCAGCTGTAAACACCCCAAATTTTCCCTCTTTTTTTTCTCACACCATGTCTTGTGATCATTCATATTGCATTACATAATCATAGCATCTCACACTACATAGTTTATTTCACTACATAGGTCGCATAGTTAGGGTTTGTGATAAGGAGAATCCAAGAAGTGATCTGAGGTATCTCAATGGTCTTGAAGAATTCCAATAGGGTCCATGAGTGGTCTATGATCTTATTACATCCCCAAGAAGTCTTTGAAGTCACAAAATCACAGAGGATTGCACAGAAGCCCAGGCAGGCTAGGGTTTCCTACACAGATGACCAGAAATTAGGGTTTTGGGTTTGAGGCCCTTACTATCAAAATTTTTGGTCATTCTTGATTCCATTGGTCTTAATATATTATAAGGAGCATGTGTACCAAATTTGATGAAGAAATTCATTATGGAAGTCACCTGATCAACTGGTAACTTATTGTGCAAGAAAAGTCAGAATCAGGGCATCTGAGGCCCCCACCAATGGTACCAAAGGGTCATCTTCATCATTTTGAGGTTCTATGATCTTTATTTGATCTTATAATTGGTTATAAGTTCACAAGATTGAAGAATTTCAAGACATTTGCAAACTTTCCATTTTTGGACATGACTTGTAATGAAAACTTTCCATTTTGGGAAAGATTTTCAACCTCCTCTTTCTTGATCAAAATGCTTCAAATGAAAAATCTTTAGACAGGAAAGTTGTATATTGGATCTTCCCATTTTCAAAAAGTACAAGAACTCCTTTTGATTCATCCTAGAACTCAAGATATGATGTTTCAAAGTTGGGAAAAATCACATAATTTTCAAGTCACGCCAAAGAGGGAATTTTGCAAAATCAAGTTTCAAGACTTCTAATGACCTCTATTCCACTTCTAAGTATCATAACATGATAATGCAACATTTCTTGATCAAAATTGTGCCTTGGATCACAAGAAACCATGCCTCATTTTCACATAAATCTCAAAGATGGAAAAATGCAAAACTTATGTTATCTCTTGCATCAAGTGTTACAGTTCACAAAATCTCATCCAAGGGCCCTCCTCAAACTTAGATGAAGCAGATCATGGCTTGAAATCACCTCTGACCATAACCATGCCTTCTATGACACAATCTTTACTTTTTTGCAAAACACACCATACCAATCACACTATGCCACAACAACTCTCTGGCCAATCAACATGACTTATGTGGACATCAAGGACCTCATTTCATACAACATTAAAGCCTGAAAACCTCTCATACACTCAGAATCACAAAAACCTCATAAAACCTTCATCTCTTCAAAACTCACTGCCTAGCCATCAAAACTCAAAACTCTTTGCACCATTCATCTCAAAATCACTCAAGGAACACAAACCACCATTCACCATAGCCTGAAAACCACTCAAACCAAAACACGATTTCTGCTTTAGCAGAACTAAAACACATAAACCAAGCCATTTAAACTCCATCTAAGCCTTTCAGAAGCACAAGGGGATCCATTGGAGTGGTTTTGCACAAGAGGAGAGGCCAGAAAGCACCAAACATAAAAGCTTCAACTCAGGTAGTCACCAAGAAAATTTTTTCCAGAACCTTTATTTTAAGTTATATAATGAATCTAAATGCTCTCCTGATCATGCTGATGTGTTTAGTTTTCATAATGGTTGAGAAATGAGTGTGTATCATGCTTCTGAAATTTTTGACCTAAACTTGTTCTTCTTCGATTCTCTCTTTTGATGCAAAATAAATGAGTTTTGTTACTAGATTCTTGTTTAGGGATGTTAGATGAGTGATTTTGGAGATTTTGGTGAGTTTTCGGGGCGTTTTGAGTGAACTCAGGTGAAGGGGGTGCCGGAGAAGACGACCGGAGCTCTTCTCCGGTCGCCTGAGAGTGATTAGGGTTAATCTCATTAAATATCCAGGTTTAAATTTCATCCCTTGGATCTTAGGTTTACCGCGTGTGTGGACGGCCCAGATTAACCATTAAACCCTAATCCTCATTTAATTAATTTAATTAAGTTAATTATCTCAAAGTGAATCCCAACCAAACAAACACGCGCCAAACCCCGGCTTCAAATCTCAGCCTTTGATCTTGCATACTTTTCAATTTTCTTTTATTTTCTTGCATTTCTTTTCATATATTTATTTAAAATATCAAAACATTTTCTAAGAATCTCATATTCTGCATTTTCACTTCAAATATTTTTCTAAACTCAAAAATATTTTTATTTTTAATTTTTGCATTAAAAATGTATTTTTAAATCATTTAAATGTTTTATTTAATTAATTAATTGATTTTAATTAATTAAAAATGCATTTAAGTATCTAAAAATCACAGAAAAAATCATGAAGCATTCTCATACATTTAGAACAATTTACAAACTCACCACACAAATTTTGTTTTAGGTTTGATCATATTTTCACAATTAACCATGAATTAGGGTTCCTAAAAATCACATTTTTCTAACCCTAACTTTCAAAAATCATTTTTGATCAACCATGATGAGTTTGCATTTGGTTCTTTTTGCATTGTTTTACACTTTGCATCTAGTATCTAGGTTATTTAATTCATAATTTTGCATTGCATTTTCAAATTGTTATGCATTTTCCCTGTAGAACCACCCAAAAACCCTAGTTAACTTATAAAATCCATATCTTTGCCTAGGTTTAGCTTCTGACCTCCATCTTTGGGGAGTGATCTTGTGTGTGTTTAGGGTTTGTTTGAGTTCATTTTCAATTTTTTATCCTGATGTATGCTTCTGCTTTGGTCATGTGCATCTCATACATTCGTAAAACCCTAATTTCTCATGTTCATTTGCATTCATCTTTGCATATCTCAATCACATGAACTTGCCATGACATTCCATGCTCTTGTATGCCATCTTAGACATCTTAAGACATGTTAAAACATTGCTTGATCATTTCTTCATTCATTTGGTATGCTTTTCATTCATTACATTTCATGTGTATCCATGTGTTTCTAAGCTTCTAACATGCCTTGTTTTGCATCTACTCTCTTGTATGATCATACATAAGCATCTCACATGTCTTTGCATCATTCCATAACACATTTGCATAGCATATTCACTTCTGGTCTTGGTCTTTGCACCTTCATTTTCTTTATTTCCCTTTGCTTTGCATCTTATGCATTCACACTAACATTTCAGGGGCTTATGGTAAGTTGTATGGGATATGGATTTGCCTTCACATCCTATCTCTTCTCATCTTTTCATATGAATTATTTGTTTGTCTTTGAAGTGAACTTGCTTCACTTATGCTCTCTTGCTCTTTTCTCTTTCTTTTAGGTTACTTAACTTCTTCAGGAAGTAAGTAACCTATCCCCTTTCTCCTTCTCTTTTCATATGCTTCTTCTTCCTTGGTGGCCTCCTGAAGATCTTTCTTTAAGCCTCACAAACCATAGGAACATCCAAGCATGGTAATTTTTAGGGTTGTATATAGTCTCCCCTGGTCTTTTACCTTTGAGTCTCCTCGAGTCTCTCTTCTCATCTCACAATCAAGGCTAAACACTTAAAGCTTTAGGACTTTGAATTAGTTTTATGCCTGCATCCTTATCTTAGGATGGAGTGTATAACTTTAATCCTTAGTGTTAAACCTTTAATTTGTTTACACCTTTTAATAAAAACACCTAATAATGATTAAGACTTAAGATTTTAACTTGGGCCTTATATTAGGGTTACATCTCTTCCTTTTGGTTAAGAGGGACTAATCCTAGTGTTTAATGGACAAGTCCCCCTCAAGCTAGTCTTACAAACATAAAAAACACTTCTTAATCTCACCTTTAATTAAAATCCACCTTAATAAAGGCTTGTTATCTAATGAATTTAGTCCCTAACCATAGATTAAGTTGAGGAGTCTTTCTCAGCTTAAGTGTTCTCATCTATCATCCTTCTCTTAGGATGGTGTAATGAGTTCACTAATCCCTAATTAGAGATTAAACTCATTACTTAACACTAAACAAAAATCCAAAAACACTTAATAATTACCAAAGTAGGTTAATGATCTTAATCTTATATCATCATGATAATTAAGTTGAGATGCTTATGTCACACTTAAGTAGGCTCATTATCCCTAATCAGGGAGGATATAATGAGTTTACAACCTTTGATTAAGGCTTAAGCTCATTATCCTATGCAAAACACTAAAAATAATAAAAAACTGAAAACACAAAAACAAATAATAAACGTCTCCTCCGGGATTCTTTTCTCATCACACTCACTCTGAAAACGGGAACTCGCTTCATCCGTCTAATGAAAGACAGTTAGCACTCGAGTCAGACGAGTCATACACTTGAGCATAGACAAGCAAGCAGTTCACAACAAATAACTAAGTCTCTTTGAGTCGAACTACGGTGTTCTGA
This sequence comes from Lathyrus aphaca, assembly GCA_963966055.1. Lineage (NCBI taxonomy): Eukaryota > Viridiplantae > Streptophyta > Magnoliopsida > Fabales > Fabaceae > Lathyrus > Lathyrus aphaca. The sequence goes on along the minus strand of OZ014520.1, from coordinate 226,176,537 downwards.
CTTCTTCATTGCACGAGAGGATACGTAGGCATAACTTAACAGTTATCGAACAAAAGTCTCTTTGTCATCCCCCTCTTTCAACTTTCTTTTTTAAGCCTCATCCTTGAGCACTCACCCTCTCTTTTGCACTGACACATTATACATTCTCCCTAGCTTTTATGCACAGTTTAGCACATACACTACCCCCTTTTAAACACAATCAAGTAAGCGTGGATCCCGTCGAGTACGATGAACGATCTGGGTGCTAATACCTTCCCATGTCGTAACCAACCCCCTTTCTCAGTTTCTTTGGTTTGCAACCGTCTTATCCATACCTTTCCAGGTTTATGCAACATTACCTTTCCTTCGGGATAAAAATGTTTAGTTGGCGACTCTATTCAACCTCAACCTCTAACATCGCCAACCATCCGTGTCTGCACTGGGACGAAAGTACGGGGAGCGATAATGGGTACCGAAGGAGACTTCATGAACCTCTTGCATCAATAGGTCTTCTTCGTGTCTATCCACGCATCTGAGCAGAACCATGTCGAAGTTTCACTTATATAGCACACCATCTTGATTCAATAAAAAAACCATCTGCTAGTCTTCTGAGGGTCTTCTTGTCTTTACTGGATGCCCCAGTTGGGTACTCTTGAGTCTTCAAGAATTGCTTGATATCATGATACCAAGGTTTGTTATCTTCACAACTATCAACTGCAAAGACATAAGCAGGCCTTTCAATACGGGAGACCATGATTTGAGGCACACAATTCTCATGAAAAACTTTAATCATAGACGACAAAGTTTCTAGGGCATCAGCGAACTGGTTTTCATCTCGAGCGATATAATTCAGCTTGACCTTGGTGAAGAACGTTAGCAGCCTCCTGGTATAATCCCTATAAGGAACCAAGTGAGGTTGATGAACTAACCATTTTCCATTGACTTGGTTTACCACCAGAGCAGAATCTCCGAAGATCTCGAGGTTCATGACCCGCAAGTTGATTGCCTCTTCGATCCCCATGATGCAAGCCTCATACTCTGCCTCATTGTTAGTGCATTCGAAAGTCAACCGAGCAGCTAAAGGTGTATGGACCCCTTCTAGTGAGATGACAACAACACCTACTCCGCTTCCGTTCATGTTCACAGCTTCGCCAATTTCAACTTCCATTTGGATACAGGGTCTGGCCCCTCCTCTAGAAGTGGTTATGCACAATCTTTCAACTTGAGGAACATGATGTCCTCATTTGGAAACTCGAATTTAATGGGTTGATAATCGTCAATTGGTTGTTGAGCCAGGTATTCTGACAATACAATCTCTTTGATTGCTTTTTGCAAAGTGTGATGGATCTCATATTCTGTTAGAATCATCTGCCATCGGACTACCCTTCCTGTTATAGCTGGCTTCTCGAAGATGTATTTCACTGGATCCATTTTAGAAATAAGGAAAGTGGTGTGAGTCAACATGTACTGTCTTAGTCGGCGAGCAGCCCATGCCAAAGCGCAACAAGTTTTCTCGAGTAGTGAGTAGCGTGTCTCACAATCGGCAAACTTTTTGCTAAGGTAATAAATGGCATGCTCTTTTCAACCAGACTCATCCTGCTGACCCAGCACACACCCCATTGATCCTTCGAGCACAGTAAGATACATGATTAAGGATCTCCCTGGCACTAGAGGCATGAGAATTAGAGGTTCTAGCAGGTACTCCTTGATTTGGTCAAATGCTTGCTGGAAATCTTCATTCCATTTGATGGCCTGATTCTTCCTCAGAAGCTTAAAGATGGGCTCACATGTGGCTGTTAGGTGAGAGATAAACCGTGCAATGTAGTTTAGTCTCCCTAAGAAACCACGTACTTGCTTTTCAGTCTTTGGTTCAAGCATCTCCTGGATGGCTTTTACTTTGGCTGGATCAACCTCAATTCCCCGCTCACTAACGATGAAACCCAGTAGCTTTCCGGAACGGACCCCAAAGGTGCATTTGTTCAGATTCAACCTCAATCTGAACTTCAGAAGTGTTGTTCCCAAAGATTTTCATCCCGATACAAGTGCGAACGCTCGGCGAAAGGAGAAAATGAAATGAACTGAAAAGAGTCGCCAACTAGGCATTTTTATCCCGATTGTCCGTCGTACTCGACGGGATCCATGCTTAAAAGATTGTGTTTAAAAGGGGTACTGTATGTGCTGTCTGTGTGCAAAAGTTGGAAGAGAAATATACAAGTGTCAGTGAAAAAGAGAAGTGAATTGCTTAGGAACTGAGGCTTAAAAGAGGATGCTGAAAGAGAGGGAAGACACAGAAACTTTTGTTCGATAACAGTTAAGTTATGCCTACGTATCCTCTTGTGCAATGAGGAAGTCAGAACACCGTAGTTCGACTCAAAGAGACTGAAAGATAAATTGACTATGAACTGCTTTCTTGTCTATGCTCAAGTGTATGACTTGTCTGGCTCATGTGCTAACAGTCTTGCATTAGACGGAAGAAGCGAGTTCTCGTTTGTGAGTGAAGATGATGAGAAAAGAATCCCGGAGGAGACGATTATTGTTTATTTTTGTGTTTTCAATCTTTTATTGTTTTTTGTGTTTTGCATAAGTTAATGAGCTTAAGCCTAAATCAAGGGGCTTGTAAACTCATTATATCCTCCCCGATTAGGGATAATGAGAATACTTAAGTATGAGATAAGCATCTCAACTTTATTACCATGATGATGTAGGATTAAGATCATTAACCTACTTGTGATTATTTAGATGTTTTTGGGTTTTTGTTTAGTGTCAAGTAATGAGTTTAAGCTATAATCAAAGATTAGTGAACTCATTACACCATCCTAATAGAAGGATAATAGATGAGCACACTTAAGCTGAGGAAGATACCTCAACTTAATATATGATTAGGGATTAAATTCATGACAAAACAAGGCCTTTATTAAAGTGGATTTTAATTAAGGGTGAGATTAAGAAGTGAGTTTTATGGTTTGTAAGACAACTTGAGGGGGACTTGTCCATTAAACACTGGGGTTAGTTCTTCTTAACCATAAAGGAAGAATTAGAACCCTAATGTAAGGTCCAAGTTATAAGATGAAGTCTTAGTGATTATTAGATGGATTGATTAAGAGGTTTAAACAAATTAAGGGTTTAACACTTAGGATTAAAGTTATACACTCCATCCTAAGAGAAGGATGAAGGCATAAACCTAATTCCAAAGTCCTAAAGCCTTAAGGGTTTAGTCTCTAATGATGAGATGAGAATAGAGACACAAAGAAGACTCAAAGGTAAAAACTAAGGAGGACTAATCACAATCCTAATTATTATCATGCTTGGATATTCCTATGGTTTGTAAGGCTTGAGAAATATCTTCAAGGGAGCCACCAATGGAAGAAGCAGATGGAAGGAGGAAGAAGCAGAAGAAATAGGTTACTTACTTCATTGAAGAAGATAAGTAACTTAAAGAAAGAAAGTGAGATATGAATATGATTGAGCAAGTCCACTCAAAAACAATTGGAAATGCATCAAAGATTCAATATAAAAAGATGAGAAGAAGTGGGAGGTGAAGGCAAATTCACCTCTCAAACAACTTACCATTAACCTAAAAAGTTAGTACAAGATGCATAAAGAAAGGAGAGAAATGTAACAATGCATATGAAAAGGTAAAAAACCAAAACCAGAAGCATACACATGATGAAAATGATGCTATGACATGATGCAAGAGCATATAAAGTGTATATGGATGATCATACAAAAAATGAATGCCAATGGATGTATGCTTTGAAGTTTGAAAGTTCATGAAGTTTAATGAAAGGAAATGGATGCAAATCATGGAAAATGAATGAAGAAAAGATCAAGCATGATTATAACATGTCTTAATATGTCTAAGATGACATATGAATGCATGAAATGTCATGGAAAGTTCATGCATGGATGCATATGCAAGATGAATGCAAATGAAGATGTAAATTTAGGGTTTCATGAAAAGATGAGATGCAAATGGTCAAAACAGAAGTATATGACATGATAAAAATTTGCAAATGAGCTCAAACAAACCCTAACCCCATATGATATCTCACCCCAAAGGAGAAGGTCTAACTCTTAACCTAAGGAAAGTTATGATTTTTCTAAGTTTGCTAGGGTTTTTGGGTACCTCAAAAGGAAAAATGCAAATCAATTTGAAAATGTAAGACAAATTCATGCCAAAACTATCCTAGAAACTACATGTTATATGAAAAACAATGCAAAAAGAATCATCATCAAACCCTTCATGGTTAAGCAGAAAAGATTTTTCAAAGTTAGGGTTCCAAAAGGGGGGTTTTATGAACCCTAAATTCAAAGAAAATGTCAAAGTATGTTCAAAACCAAAAAGAAATTTGTATGAATGGTTTGACAATGTTTCTAAATGTCTTAAGATGCAATGTGAATTTTTTGGTGATTTTTAGAAACCTAAATGGTATTTTAATTAATTAATTTCCATTAATTAATTAAAATTAACATTTAAATATTTTAAAAATGCTTTTTAAATGCAAAAAATAAAATAAAAATTATTTTTGGATGAAGAAAAATATTTGAATCAGAAATGCAAAGTTTGAAATTTTTTGGATGAGTTTTGATATTTTTAATAAAATGCACAAAATAAATGAAAAGAAAAGAAAATAAATATGAATAAAAGAGAAAGTCAGCGCATCCAAAGGCTGGTATTTAAACTGGGAATGGAGGGAAAGACTAGCACGCATCTGGAAGGCTCACATTCAAACTGACAATTCAAAATTAAACCTAATTAATTAAACTAATTAATCACAATTATGGTTAAGTGGACACATCCTGACCCTTCAAAGCATGCGGGAAAACTGATCCAACGCTCCTCATTCAAACTCACGCTAACCCTAACCCTAATCTTAATCACCTTCAGACGACCGGAACAGTGGTTCCGGTCGTCTTGTCCGGCGAGACCCCAAAGCCACCTTCTTCCCTAGGCCATTTCAGGAGCTCTAAAGCTCCAGATCAAATCCCCAAACCTTCCCAAGCATGAATCTACCCTTAAAACAAATTTCTAATGGCTCAAACTCAAGATACGATTCACAACATCAAAACTGAAAAAGTTTCAGAGGCACGGTACAACCTTAATACTCAACCATTTTTAAAACTAAACACATCACATTGATCAGGGAGACACAAAGAACAATCTAGGAACTTAAAATAGCATTTCTGGAAGAAAAAAAGTTCATGAGGTATACCTAAGCTGGAGCTTTGCAATCTGAGCTATCTTTCCTCCTCTTTTTTGCAATCCTACCCCAATGAGTCCCTTGATGATGTTGAGAAGCTTTGCAAGAGTTTATATGGCTTGGTTTGAGAGATTGCAACTCAGCTGGTCCAAAATCGTGTTTGTGTTTGGATGACTTTTAGGGCTTGGCAATGGGTGGTTTATGATCCTTGAGTCATTTTGAGATGAATGGTGGAAACATATTTTATGTTTGATGCTTGTGAAGTGTGTTTCAAAGAGATGAAGGTTGAGGGTGATTTTGTGAAAACTTGGCTTGTGTATGGTTCTGAGCTCCAAGGTTATGTGAAATGGCTTGCTTTTGGTCCACATAACATGTCTCTATTGGCCAGAGAGTTGTTGTGGCTGCAGCTGATTGGTATGGGTTCATTTGCAAAAAGTCAACATTATGTGTACTTGAGGTATGGGCTCATGCAGGGGTTGTTCAAGGGCATGTCTGGCCTCAGCTTGGTTCAAGGAGAGCCATGGGATTGAAATTATGCAGCCTCTGGTTTAGCTCAAATTTCTTCAATTTTGTGAACTTCCAAGTAATTAAATGATCAAATAAATATCATATAACTTCAATTTGATGAAAATACCCCTTTGGTTCCATTGTTGGGGGCCTCAGATGCCCTGATTTTGCTCTGACTTACTCAAGAAGTTACCCAGTGAACAGATGACTTCCACAATGAATTTCTTCATAAAACTTGGTACATATGATCCTTATAACATATTAAGAAATTAGAAACAAGAATAGCCCAAAAATTTGGAGTTATGGCCTCTGAAACCAAAACCCTAATCTTGGTCATCTGTGTAGTGAAAACCCTAGCTCTGCTTCCATGCCTTGCCAGTTCTTGTGATTTCTTGACTTCCTTGAACTTTGAGGGACATAATATGATGATTGAACACACATGGACCCTATTGGAATGCTTTAAGACCTTTGGAGTGGCTCAGATGAATCCTTGGATTGCTCAGATCACAAACCCTAGATGCAGATGAATTTGAACCATGTAGATGAAATAGATATGCAATGTGATGATATGTTTATGTTTATGCAAACATGAAAGATCAAAAGCCATAGATGTGAAACTAGTGAGGGTAAATTTGGGGTGTTTACACGGAGTTTGTCAAACAACTTTGCTAGATTGACCAAGTGCTCTTCCTCTGTTTGGGATTTTGGTATCATATCATCAACATAAACCTCAATCTCATGATGAATCATGTCGTGAAATAGTGTCACCATTCCCGTTGGTAAGTGGCTCCTGCATTGTTAAGACCAAAAGGCATGACCTTATAACAGAAAGTGCCCCAAGGCGTGATGAAGGTAGTCTTTTCCATATCATCAGGAGACATCTTAATCTAGTTATATCCTGAAAACCCGTCCATGAAAGAGAACACATAAAACTGAGCAGTATTATCAACAAGCACATTTATGTGAGGCAGGGGGAAATCATCTTTGGGGCTGGCCCGGTTTATGTCCCTGTAGTCTACACACATCCTGACTTTACCGTCTTTTTTAGGGACCGACACAATATTGGCAACCCAGGGAGGGTAACTGGTCACAGCCAAGAAACCAACATCGAATTGCTTATGTACTTCCTCTTTAATTTTGATTGCCATATCAGAGCATGTGCGCCTCAACTTTGGCTTAATTGGTGGGAAGTCTTCTCTCAGAGGCAACTTATGTACTACGATGTCAGTGTCTAAACCAGGCATGTCCTGGTAAGACCAGGCAAAGACATCAACATTTTCTCGAAGCATGGCAATTAGACGAGTTTTGATAGATTCCTCTAACGCGGCCCCGATCTTGACTTCTTTCTTGTCCTCTTAGGTACCCAGGTTTATCACTTCAATGGCCTCTTCATGCGGCTGAATCATCTTTTCCTCCTATTTAAGCAGTCTGGCTAACTCTTCAGGAAGTTCACAATCTTCTTCACCTTCCTCATCAGCTTGGTAAATCGGATTGTCAAAGTCATACTTAGCCCTAGAAGGGTCGTCATTGATAAGATCCGGTGACGAGCACCTGCATGAATGGTGATTCATGCAAGGCTTTAGAAGGAGTTTGAAAAAACATTGCCATCTTTTAAAACTTTTCTTTCTTTTTTGAAAACAAAAGCGAAAATGAAAGACAAGGAACAACATGGATGAATGCAAAACGTCAGCTTTATTAATGATTATGTATTGTGTTAGGAACAAAAGAACCCTTACATAAGCTATTATGCCATGGGCAAGACATAGTGCTTGAGTACAGGAAAGACAAAAGCAAAAATCATTACTCTTCAAAGGAAGTGACTGAAACGAGCCTTTAAGGTGACCAATTGCTAAGCTAAGTCTATGGAGCACAAGGTCTGATCCACTCGTCTAAGTCACAATCACCATCAACTGTGTCATCTTTCACTGCATTGATACACCCATAATCCACCATTCATGCGCTCGTGAAGGTAATCGGGCCTTGACGACCTCTGGCATTATGTTCAGATGATGACTGCCCAGGATGGTAGCCAACACCAAACATATCCTTCTTTTCTGATACTTCCACTGGACTGCCCCGACCTTTTCGCATTCCTGATTCCACCACCTTCAAAGCTTGCTTATAAGAGGTTATGGAAACCCCCTTCTTTGATTCCTCAGAAGAAGCTGCCGATGAAGATGCCAATTCAGTCTTCAGGGGCTCAAAATCCTGACACGGAGTCTCCACTATCTCACCGTCCATCTCTATGTATTTAAACAAAGTCAGATGACTGATGAAGATATCCTTCTCCCCATAGAACGTTACAATTTGTCCTTCCCAAACGAATTTCAGTTTCTGATGGAGTGTGCCTCTATCGAATGTATCTAGGGCCTCCTCAACAAACAACTATATGCAGGTTGTATGTCCATTACATAGAATGTGGCATTGAAGATTTGTGGACCCACTTTGATTGGCAATTCTACTTCCCCAAATACTGATCTTATTGATCCATCAAAATCTCGAACTACCAGGTCACTGGGCTTCAAAATCACTCCGTCATAATCCAACTTCATTAATGCCTTCTTGGGAAGAACATTCAGGGATGATCTGGTATCCACCAATACATGAGACAACATTTCACCTTTACACTCCAAGGAAATATGCAATGCCCGATTGTGAATACAACCCTCAGACGTTAGATACATGTCAGTAAAACCCAAGCCATGACTTGCATTGATACTGGACACTATAGTCTCCAATTGGTTCACCGAGATATCCTGAGGTACATAAGCTTTGTTCAGGATATTCAAGAGAGCTTTTCTGTGGGAGTCAAAACACATTAACAAAGACGAGATGGATATCTTTGATGGAGTCTGTTGCAAATGGTCCACGATCTTATAATCCCTCTTTTTGATGATTCTCAAAAATTCTTCAGCTTCTTTGTCAAATGTAATGTCTGGATCAGCCACTGGTGTGGGCTCATTAGCAGTCACTGGTTGCTTCCTTCTTTCCCTGGCTTGGGCTTCTGCAGTGTCCCTGGGTGGTATCACACTGTTTCTTAGTGTTTCCGGCGCAAACAACCTCCCACTTCTACTAAAGCCTCCCACTCCAACATTTTATACTTGAGCTAGAGACGTACTAGTCGTGGCCAAATCTTGCTTCTGGCTGTTACAATATACTTCACCTCCATAATGCCAAGGAATGTCCTTATCACTTTGATACATTATTGGCCCTGCAGTAGTGATAGTTATCGGTGCTACACTGGCCTGTGGAGGAACTTGGGATGGATCATAGAAAATAGTTACTGTAGAAACTTCTTTTTCTTTTGCAACCTTGTCAAACTGTAGGACCCCTCTATCAATCATACTCTGGTTCCCCTTTTTCAACTACTCACAACCATTTGGAGCTTCAGCACACCCTGGACAATCATTCTCACAACCTCTAAAAATACCTTTTTGGGCTAAGCAAGCTTTAACAGCGCTCAAAGGAGTTTGCAGGTCGCTGACATCACACACCAAATTTAGATTTTCTCTAACATCAATTGCCCGAACTGTACCCCCGTGAGGAGGCATGGGGTTTTGTATCACATTAGGAGTGGGAGCAAAGTTAATCGCTTTGGAATCTACCAGGTATTGGACTACATATTTCAAGGCTTTGCAGTTTTCTGTGGTATGTCAGGGGGCTCCAAAATGAAATTCGCATCGGGCGTTTGTATCATAACCTTCAGGGAGTTTCCCCGGCTTCGGGGGTTGCAAAGTTCTGAGCTGAACCATCTAGAGCTGGAGGAGATTCTTCAAAATCTGTGAATAGGACATAGGTGGAGTTTCAAACTTCCTTTCTCTGGTCTTCTGGGAATAATATGGACGAGGAGCTCTTTGTTGATACCCCTGTTGGCGTTGCTGTTGTGGTTGTTGGACTTGCTGTTGAATAGGCTAAGCTGAGATAGTGTCGGGAGCCACTTCCTGATAAATACCTCTATTACCTCTGCCTCTCTATGCATACACTTCCCCATTCTCTCCTTCTCTCCTTTTCAAGAAGGGTTTCTTGACACCAGAAGTTGAAGCGCCTTCATTCTGGATCTTTCCCTGTTTGATCCAGCTCTCTATCCTTTCGCCAGTCAAGATAATATCTGAAAAACCACTTGAAGAATATCCAACCAACCTTTCCATAAAGTTTCCAGGAAGGGTGTCCATGAAAAGGTCCACCATTTCTCTTTCTAGCAGCGGTGGTTGCACCCTGGCGGCCACTTCACGCCATCTCTGTGCATAATCTTTGAAACTCTCATAATTTTTCTGTGTTAAACTTTGGAGCTGAGTGCGACTAGGCGCCATGTTAATGTTATATTGATATTGTTTCAGGAAAGCTTCCCCCAATTTCTTTCAGCTTCTTATAGAGCTTCTCTCCAACTTCATATACCATTCCAAGGATCCTCCGGAGAGACTATCCTGGAAATAGTACATCCAGAGCTTCTCATCCCTAGTATGGGCAGCAATCTTTCGGTAGAACGCCTGCAGGTAAGTTTTGGGGCAGGAGTTACCGTTATACTTGTCAAAAGTAGGTGGCCTGAACTTGTGAGGAATAACCACCCCCGGGACTAGGCCCATGTCAGATACGTCTATTGCAATAGTGTTTTTACACTCAAGGGCTTTGACCTTCTCAGCTAGCAGCAAAAAGTCCTGGAAATTTCCTTCCGCACCAAATCCCATATCATTGTTAAAGGAAGGAAACTGATCCTCTTGTCTCTCTTGCACAGGGATGAAGGTTGTTGTGCCAGGTTCTAGAACTGGAGGCCCACCTACTCCATTGTTGGTGTTGGGAGGATTCACTTGAACCTCAGGAGTGAGTACAGGAGGATCAGTCTGAGGAGGATTGAGTCCTTGAATAGCATTCCTCAAATCTTGTTGCCCCTGGGCCATCCCTTACATCATGACCATGAATTCCCTCATCCTAGTGCGGTGTTCATTGAGTTCAGTTTGCATAGCATCCATGATTTTCCTCTGGTTGTTGCGTGTTGCATAACGATGAGGAATGTTCTGTCTAAAGTGTCGGGTCATGGAAGCTCGCACAATCTTTGCCTGAAATACAGATAAGTTAAGTAACCTGGAGAAACCTGCAAACAACAAAGAAAGATGCAAATGATATGTATGCAATGCAATGTGTTCCTTTTATCCTCAAGGTTTTGTTTACTTTCCCATTCTGGTGTGTTGAGAAAAAGAAGACCTTGTGTGACATTCAGATGTGTAGTGGCCGTATTCAATATCTTGTGTCCGTGCAATAGATAATCAATCAGAGACTTCAGGTGCATCAAAAGGAAACTATAATAGCAAAACCCTCAATGGGTACAAGTTCATACATCTAAGAGAAAAAGTACATCAAGAGAGAGAGGACTCCCACAACAAGCCTATGGGTAATCCGAATCATACGAATACAAGACTAAAGCTTAGGATAATCTTCATCCTGCAATCTCCAACTAAGGCGCTTGACACCTTGCAGCAGCTGCGCTATATCTAGATGTGATGGTTCCTGTATGAGCTTCTGAATCAGGACATCCCTAAGGTCAAAGGAGGCGTGCAATTACTCAATTTGTTGTAGGAACACACTTTCACTTCCCTGGCTTGTGATGGAATCAGTCTTGGTCCTCTTGACGTCAGCTCTCAGCTTCAACTCCTTTATCTCTTTCTGAGCTGCCACCATTGCTTGTTGACTTTTTGCTAGATCTTGGAGGTGACTCTTCTCCCAGTGATGGGCCTTTTGAAGGAGTTTCCCCTGCTCAGCTAAAGAATCCTGGAGGGATTTGGTCTCTAACTTGTACTTGACTTCCAGCTCTTTCTGCTTCTTCAAGTTGTCTTCCCGCTTCTCTTGCCATAAAGTGATAGCTTCATTAGCTTCATTCAACTCTTTCTTATCTTTCTGGAGCTGATCCGACCTATGAGTTTCAGCTAATCCCCTCTTCTTGAAGTAAAGCTCACTCTCTTGAAAGTCTCGTTGCTTGAGCCTGGCCATTTCTTCAGCTTTGTGAGCTCTTTCCTCCAGTTTCTGATTTTGCATTTTCAACTTCTGGCATGAATTGTAGGCTTCTTGATTCTCCAACCTGAGTTGCTTAACCAAGGCTTCCAATTTTTGATATTCCTGAAGAGGCACTGAAGTTGTGGGTGTTACCTCCTTAGGGTAAAGAGGTAGTTCCTTAGAGAATGGGAGCAACAAAGTCTCCACACGATTTTCCAACCAGGTGGTAAAAGGATCATAAGTCTTGGGGTCTACTCTCCCAAAGTCTTTCTTCCCTTTCATCACTGTAACCTCCCAAGCATGGGATGCTAGCAAGATCATCTTTAGGTTACCTTCAGCTGGAAAATATAGTGACTCATTCACTTCTTCAATCAAAGGTACATCTCTTAGAGGATAGCCAAACTGTTTCTTGGATAAGATAGGATTGTAGTTGATCCCACCTTTTCTTCCTATCAAGGGCACATTTGGGAAACTCCCACAACTTACCAATATTTCTTTGCCTACAAGATCCCTGTTGCATCCCTAAGAAATGTCAATTGAGGTTAAGCTCATTAATATTTTGGACCACTTCCAAGATTGTTTCAAATCCTGAAAAGGCCCTGATTTAGGGAGTTGCCTTACAAACCAGTCAGCAAACAAGGGGGCACAGCAATTCACATGTCCCATTCTCTTTTCATTCATATGGTTAACCCCATAGTAGAATTCGGTTAGTAATGTAGGTACATGGTTTATTTTGACAAAGATGGTAATAGCCTCCATGCTAATTAGCCATTTCTCTCCTGGAAATAAATTGATTCCATACACTATCATGGCTAATAATACTTTGAAGTCTGCCCATTTCTTTTCCAATGCCATAACATGAGCCTCTGTGATAAGAAACTCCAAAGAAATTCCCTTACCCTGGCTAGCTTCTAATCCCATCTTGAATCTGAGCATGCTCAAATGACAGGCAGCAGTGATATCTTCATAAGGAGGGGTCCTCTTTGAAGCATAGTAAGTCATACCTTCTTTAATAGGAATATTCAGGATACTAGAGATCTCCTCCATTGTAGGTGCCAAGATGTAATCAGGGAAAGCAAAAACCCTCAACTGTGGATCATAGAACTGCAACAAAGAATGCAAGTTATCCCTCTGGTCAATTGTGGGCTTGCTCACATAATCCAAGATCTTGCCAAACTCCTTTCTGAAATCATCAAGGACTTTGTCACCCATCAAGCTAATCAACCCCTGAATACCCTCTGTCTCTGGTTGTGGGAAAGTATATGATCAGTGCATTTTGGTGCACATTTCTACATGATTGCACTTAGGCATTTCTTTAGTTTTCTTTGTTTATTTTTATATTTTAATTTGTTTTTCTATTTTACTTTATTTTTGGCTTAATTTAATTTTCGTACTTAATTTTCAGCTTTAACAACTTTTACGGAAATGATCATAACCGGAGTTCCAGGAATCTGATTGAGACGTTCTACCAGTCGATGGAAAGCTAAGAGAGAGAGAGATACAACTTTCGTGTTGGAGTCGAAGTCAGATTCAGAGTCATATTTTCCAGAATTTCGTTTGAAGCTGCTGCATTAGTTTTATTTAGTTTCGGGTCATTTAGAATTGGGTATGGGTTATGTATTTGACCCAGTTGGGTTGTAAACGGGTTTTTTAGGTTTTTCTATTTAACCTAGAAGCCGTAGATGTTCACTTACACACTTCTTTTACGAATTTTGTTTTGCTTTACGATTCATGGATAACTAATCCCAAGGCAAAATCCTGTCGATTACAGGTTCCATCATACTTTGAGGTTATTATAATTTTCAATCCAAATTCTATTCCTTTCAATGTTGTTATGTGATCATTGTTAGCTTAATTTGATTATTATATATTAGTGTTGATTTAATTTGATTGTTGTATGATCCTTGACCGTAGTCACGTTAGCGTTTGCTTAATTCGTTATCGTGTTTGATCAAATCGTGTTTGCTTAATTCACGAGAGCTTAAATCTGTTTGCTTGATTCAGATAATAGGAACATACATCAAATAAAACCAGTTGCGCTTGTCAATGAGTTTTATAATCAAATAGGAATAGATAATCCACTCAGGAGGTTGAAATAATAATAACCGATGATAAGTCGGAATCCAAATCAGTAGGATTAGTCGTTTTAGCTTATTCGATAATCACTTTTTATTTTAATTGCATTTTTCTTCCGTTTTGAATCAAAATCGAAAACACCCCATAAATCGTTACTATTGTTAGTTAATAAGATCAAGAATCCTTGTGAGACGATTCGAGTCATTGTCATTATACTGAGTTTTCAAAATTACTCGTTTTTGATCCGTGCACGACACGCGTATCAAATTGGCTTGCTGCATAGCATTCACCGAAGTGGTAAGTTGATCAAGCTGTGTTTGCAAAGCCTGAAGACTATAATCTGTTTGTTGCTGAAACTGGAGACTATTTGCAGCAATTTGCTTGACAAGGTCCTCTAGTGAAGGTTCGGAAGGTGCAAAGTACACAACCTGAAATTCATTCATATGCTTATGTGGATCCTCACCTGCAAAACCATTAAAACTTGGAAACAAGTGTGTTAAACCAAATTTCAATTCGAAAGGTGCATCAACAACATCAGGATATTCAATACATAAAGCATTATAATTCACAAGTGCAACCAGTTCTCTCAGAGTTCTTTGATCAATCATGATATGATTATAAATTTCAACACATAATCAAATAAAATCACTGAGATTTAAAAAGAATGGAATAAAAAAGAGAAAAGTGATTAAAATAAAATATAAAAAATATAAAAATAACGCTAAGAATATAATTAAATCAAATAAAGTTCGCACAAATTTTTTTAGATTTTTTTGAAAATATGAAAAGAGAAAATAAATAAAATAAAATAGAAAAACGCAAAATTTGCGATTTTGAGGGTCGAAATCTTTTAGAATTTCATTCTAAAAGAGTATTGTTCTTGGATTTATTTCTGATTTTTTGGAAAAAAATTCGGAGCAAATTGAAACAATAGCTTCCAACTTACCTGAAAGGCTGGAAAACTTATCACTATACTGCAACCAGTATTGCAACCCTGTAATCAACAAACACAAAAAAATGGCAAGAAAACTATACCTATAACTATAAAACCGGCTAATAACAACAAGAATCCCCGACAACGGCGCCAATTTGATTCACGTGTCGCGCAAAGATAAAAAACGAGTAATTTTGAAAACGTAGTATAACGACAATGACTCGAATCGTCTCACAAGGATTCTTGATCTTATTAACTAACAATAGTAACGATTTATGGGATGTTTTCGATTTTGATTCAAAACGGAAGAAAAATGAAATTAAAATAAAAAGTGATTATCGAATAAGCTAAAACGACTAATCCTACTGATATGGGTTTCGACTTATCATCGGTTATTATAATTTCAACCTCCTAAGCGGATTATCTATTCCAATTTGATTATAAAACTCATTGACAAGCGCAACTGGTTTTATTTGATGTATGTTCCTATTATCTGAATTAAGTAAACAGATTTAAGCTCTCGTGAATTAAGCAAACACGATTTGATCAAACACGATAACGAATTAAGCAAACACTAACATGACTACGGTCAAGGATCAAACCAACAACCTTCAGAAGAACATTCTATTTTTCAAATAGAGTTGCCTTCTAAAACTGTTGATGATACCTTTGAGGTTCCCTTGCAAGTTAATATTCTTACTGCAAATGAGGTTGCAAATGAAGTTGTTCATGTCAATGGAGCTCCCGACACCCCGACTTCTCGGAACAAACCATCCATCGAGAAATCTCCCTCTTTAGAGTTGAAGCCACTTCCTAATAATTTATTTGAATTTGTGCAGGAAGAGAAATCATTACAGGAACATAAGAAGGGAATTGGATGGACTTTGGTTGACACTTGTGATATTAGCCCATCCATGAGTATTCATAGGATCTCAATTGAAGATGGAACAAAAGTAGTGAGGCAACCCCTTAATCCTTTGATTCTTGAAGTTGTAGAAAAGGAGATCACTATCACTTGCGCATTCAACACTTTTACTTATCGAAGATTCTTCTTTGATCCTAGAATAAAAAGAGAAGGCACTAATAAAAACTCCAAGATTAATGGATACTACCCAAAGTTACTCTATGAGATCCCCACTTTGGAAGAAGAGACTGTAGAAGAGCTCTCTTTAGGAAATGCTACTTATGTGATCACTTATCCACCTTGACTACTCGAGTGTGTTCTTTCCTTTCTCTCCCTCTTATTTTATATTTATGTCCTTTCATTGAGGACAATGCTTGTTTTAAGTGCGGGGGATGGAATAATTTATTTTCATTGTTTTTGTTTTGTTTTTGTTTGTTTTGTTTTGTTTTAGAAATACTAGACATTTTTTTTGAAAGTTTAGGCTATAAATTGTTTTGAGGTTAGTTGTGGAGACTTGGGAAAAGTTCATAAGACCATTATCGTTTTAACACCTTAAGTCTCCTGAATATGGAAATCATTTTGAATACTTGTTATGCCATAGCCTTGAGTTCTCATCCTTTAATATCTCTTAAGTAGTTTATCTAGCAGATTAACACCATCTAGAAATCAAACACTAAGTAATTAAGCTGATGAAAATAAGTGAATGATCTTGCGCTTAAAAAGAAATTTGAATAGGAATCCACCTTATAAGTTAGGTGACCCTCACCCGGTCATTTAGCCTAACGGATGTGAAACCTTAAGAAAAAATTCTTGTTGTTACTAAAGTAACTTTAAAATATTGTCAAGTATGAATCATAATCACTAACAGGGTTATTTACCACGTGTATGAATAGATAACGAGCTTAATGTGATTGCGCTAGAATGAAAGAGAGAAAAAGGGAGGATGAGTAAGTTAGACTTAGGCATAATAACATGATTCAAAATGGTTTGTATAGGAGGGAGGCTTATGACCGCACAATTGCGGGTTTGTGTTCTTACGATATCCTTAGTGTGTAATATTAGTACCAATCGATGCTATCTTAATCGAAGAAGAGTTTGTAGCCTAGAATAAGTATGAATGGTGTTGTGTTTCTTGAGTCTTGAGTTTATGTTTTTCTTGGAGTGCAAAAGTTCAAGTGTAGTGGACATTTCTTTTCCTGGGAACCTCCATCTTGAAGCAGCAGTATGACCGGGAATAGGAAGTAATGAACCCTGAGAATAAAAAGAACACAAATGATTAATGATGTTATGATTCTATGCAAGGCAAGGCATGTGATCAGTGATGTGTCTGTGTAGTGAATCAAGTAATCAAGTGTCTGTGCAAGGTCACAACATCATCACAATTATATCTCTTATCAGATGTTCAGAATCCACGTATAACAGAACAAGATCATATCACTGAAGCATGCTGGTACAATGTGTATGTTGAAGGTTTAGTATCATTCAATCCTGTAAACCCCTCCCAATCTCACATGTGTGCTACTCGGGTCAACATCACGGACTCTCAAATCCGAATAGCAATAATACGTTCACCATTTCCGAGAAATGGCTCATGACCAAATCAGGGAATCGGTTTGGCATTATGTACTACTCAGGGAGGTCTCATCTAAGTCCAAGGAAACAAGCATCCCTCATAAGTCCCCAGCTTCAAGCACTGAATCAAGAAACAATAGTACATTCATCCCGAAGGGTACAATACTATCGTCATACGAACAATTTGCCTTAACTGGATTCCCATGAGAGAACCAGGCCATCCTATGCAAGTTCCCAGTGGGCCCTCGGATGCGAGTGGGTTTGCCAACAAATGTGGTCTGTCATTGTCATCACTGGAGAGGGATGTTTCCACAAAGATTCTCAATGATCAGTCCCCTGACTGCACATAACTATCAAGGTTGTGTATTTCCCCAGAAAGATTCCGACATCAATAATTTTCTAAGAAGGTCGCAAGTCTGGGTGTGGAACTCACTACTACCAACATAGCAAGATGCCATGAAGCCAAAGTGGAACCACTCTAAGTCCTAGGGTGAACTCGAGCCCCGGTTATGAGCTCATCTCACAGTAACAAACCCAACCGATAGAAAAAATGAAACCAGCACAGTCCAGCATATGATGCATGTGAAAATAAATACTGAAAGCAGTAAATAAAGCTGTAAAATAAAATGTAAACGAAAACAATAAATAAACACAACAACACATACATGTAAACACCTAAAGAAAACAAAAACAAATAGGCGCTAGGATTGACTCTACAAGGGAAACCATAGATTTTGGGTTTGATCCCCAGCAGAGTTGCCAGCTGATGCTCCCGGGATTTTCATCCTAGTACAAACGCGAAAGTGGCGCGGAAAAGGTAGAGTCGCCAGCCAGGCATTTTGATCTCCAATGAATGGGAAAGGTAATGTTGCACAAACCTAAGGAAGAAGGAAAGGACAAGGTCCTGCGAACAAAAGATCTGGGTTCGGGAGTCGATTACGACCTGGGAAGGTATTAGCACTCCAGATCGTCTGTTGTACCCGACGGGATCCACACTTGCTTGTTTCAAAGGGTGAGAAAGAATAAAGTGTTGCTGAATAAATCTGTTGACTGGAATGGAATGAGAAAAGAAATGGAACAAAAAGAGAACAAAAAGAAAGAATGGGGAAATGTAGAGAAATTAAAGAATATTCTCGAACGGGCCCCACCCTGCTTCCTACGTACCTCATCGGGAAAATGAGGATCAGAGTTGACGTAGTTCGCCTAACCAGGCGGGAACTTTGTTTATGGTTTTTATAGCTGGAACTGCATATTTCTATGCTCAGGTGTTGCATGCTCGTCTGGTACAAGTGCGTTTACCTTCTTACATGCGAGACAAGTCGTCACAAGTTCGTGTTGTGAGTGAATGAGGTGAGAAAAGAAGTTCCCGCAAGAAGGTCGCTTATTGTTTGTTGTTGTCTTTTAAGAGTTTTGTATGAATTTGGCACAAGGAAGTGAATTCAAACTCTTTTCTATGGAATGTGTACTTGCTACTATATTCCAATATGGAATAATAGAACAAACACACCAAGCAAGGAGAATTTATCCAAGACTTGTTTCCTAGGATTAGGGTTTAAGTTCACTAGTTTGTTGAACTTTATTAAGTGTTTTTTGTAGCTTTTATGAAGAAGTATCTTTTAAATTTTTCTTTGTGAAACAACCCCTTGAAAAGACTTGTACATCATGCTAGACAAGCCCACACCACTCTAAGATGGAATGAATGTAAGTGCCCCATGGAATAAGGCTATACATAAGGGATCCTTTCATACATTTAGTAAGTATTTTTGGATTTTTTTGAAGATGAGAAAGAAGACTAAAATCGGAAAAGGACAAAAATTAAGGGGGACTAAGACACAACCCCAAGTTATTTATTAAAATTGTGGTCCTAATGGTGAGTGAGGCTTTTCTAATCCTAAAGAGCAAAAGGAAAAGAGAGAAGAAAAAGGATGCAACTTACTTCCTAAGGAAGATAAGTTGGTCCTAACAAAAGGAGAAATCCTACCAATCACAAATATGGAAGTAAAAGGTGAATTAAATGCATAAAGAAAATGCATAAAAATAAAATAAAAGGATAAGGTGTAAGGAAACATACCTTTCCCTCCCAACAAAACAAAGATTAGTGTGCATTTTTATTTAAAATAATAAGGCAAATACACACCAATTAAATCCTAAAAATTCTAGGACTCAATCTAAACTCTATCTTAATTCTAAAAGAACTAAAAAAATGCTAAAACAAAAATTCAGCACCTATTACAGCCCCTAAAGTAACAACAGCTACCAAAACAATGCATATCACAAGGTAAATTTCTACAGCCCACAATCAACATGTAAAGATAGGTGTAAAAAGTCACATACATCATGCAAACACACATTTTACAGCTACTTCACTAACAAACAACTATGAAAACGTGGGGCAAATTTGATCATTTTTATTTATGTGTACACAAAGTAAATGATAAACAACACATTAATGTCAATTAACATGGATCTACATACACAACAAAATGGACTCAAACATGTGAATTTATTTACATCATTTATTTGATTAAAAGGAACAATGATCAACAAGAATAACCACACTTTTCCATATTGCACCAAATAAGCATTCATCATGAGATTGAACAAGTATCACTACAAGCCTCAATTATTACACATGCATGGCATAAAAATCAGAATTGAATTCATGTCAAGAAGTGATCCATTGAGCACAAGAAGCATGCATGAACATTAGAAGTACATATTGAATTTAAGCAAGCAATTGACATGTGAAGCAAGTGATCAAAATGTAGCAAAACACATCAAAAATTAATCATGGCACATATGAATATTTAACACAAAACATGGAAAAATGAATGGAATCATGTTGAAACGACTCGAAACAAATGGATCGGCTACTGGAAATAGACCCAAAAATTCCCTAAAATCAATACCTAAACATACATGAACCTTAGAAGCACTAGGAAGCAAGAACAAGCAAGAAAATAAGCTAAAAACCCAAAATCCAACAGCGTTAACCGGTTAACCAAATTGGTTAACCCGTTAACGGACCCCAGACAACACTAAAATGGCTAAAAACGCATGTGTTAACCGGTTAACCAAAAGTGTTAACCGGTTAACACTGAACATAAAGTGAAAAAAAGCTTTGAAATAAGTGCTTTTGGCCACAAACTTACTTCTAAACATCCCTAACACCCATCTAATCATGATAACACGAATTTCTACTCAATTAGGTCTTATTAACACATGCTAAAAGTTATTACAAGCTGCAACCTAGCTTCTAATCCATTAAAAACCACAAATCGCAAGCAAAACGTAACGAAAACATAATCAACCACAAATAATACGAAAAGCACTTAAAGAATGCCGAAATGGCGAGATGGAGAGAATAACTTAAAGCTAGCATGGTCTTAAATCACCAACCTATGAAGCGGAGAATTGCTTCGGTAAATGTTGCAAGAATCGGAGCTTGATCAAAGAGAAATCTGAAGAATCCGCGAATGCGCAAAATAAATGCGTTCTTGATGCTTGAGCCTTCTTGCACTTCCGATAAGTTGAAATCTTCACAAAAATCAGTAGATTCTTCTTCTACAATACTCAAATAAATGGAGGTTGGAGGTTAAGCTTTAAGATCTTTAAGTTTCAATGTGAAACTTGAAGAGCTTCTTCAAAAAAGCTTTGGTGAAAAAGGGAAATGGAGGAAAAGTGAGAGAGAAAAAGTGATTCTAGAAATTGTGAGAGGGTGAAAAATTGGGAACCTTTTTCATTGAAGTGATTAATGATTATATAGGGGCTAGGCTTGGAGCTAGGTTTTGGAATGGAGTTAGGTTTAGGAATGGAGTTAGGTTTGTAGTTAGTTAGGGTTAGGGTTGGAGAAGGAATATTCCTTGGAATATTCCATGGAATACTCTAGAAGTTTGCGGAACATGGTAGAAGCATCCAAAGGAAATGGAGTGGAATTGAAGTGGAAAAAAAAAGAGGGAAAGAATGAAAGGAAATGTGGAAGGAAAGTGGAAGGAAAAGTGGAGGGAAAGGTGAAATCAACCATTTTTAAAATGATCTTTTTCCCTTGATTTTTTATGATTCCTCCATCATTTCTTGACCAAATTTGAACCATAGGATCCTTGTAACCCTAATTTCATGATTTTGATCTCAAAAATTCAAGAGTCGGCCTTTTTCACCTAGCTTGGTTGCCTTTTCCCCAATTCCTCGATTTTCAGTCATCTGGCCAATTGAACCTCTTCGAAAATGATTTTGTGGATGAAATTTGAACCCTAGGTAATTGACATCATATATAAGACAAAGGAATCCACCTTGAATCAAAACTTCATTGAGAAGCCCAGTAGAAGTGAAACCCTAATGTGGCATTTTTCCTCAGGAGATATTGCACTACTTGCCTCCTTTGATCAAACCAAATCTTTCCATGGCTTGTGGCTTCAAATGAGGACTTATGGCATGTTGTGAACCCTTTTCACAAGGTTGAGAAGCTTTTTTGCCCTTTGATTGCCTTTGTAATGCCTTCAGTTGCTCCAATCATTGATCACATATCTATGCCTCAACTATGCTACACATGATGCAATGTTTTTTTTATTATTTTATGAATCTATGTAAGCAAAATGTTGAGGAAATGAGAGGGCAAATTTTGAGGTATTACAGCTGCCCCTATTCAATCATCTGCAGGCCTAAATGAATAATTGCAAAAGTTTTTAGACGTTCAAGGTATGGAGTGATTGAATACTCGAATAAAACCTGAAAAATTTGAACTTGGTGTATAAGAGAAGTGTCATCTGCCTTTTACTATCTCTTTTTTTTACCTCTGAATAGGTAATGGGAATAGAACTAGGTGGAATATAATCATTGAAATAACCTGCAATGTGACTGCTGAGCGAATCAAGCCACAGAGAAGATGCTTGTTGGCAAAACAGGGCTTAACGAGACCGTTAGTGAAACAAAACTCGACAATGTGACTGCTGAGCGAATCAAGCCACAAAGAAAGTTCCTGTTGGCGAAACAGGGCTTAACGAGACCATTAGCAGAATGGAACTCGATAATGTGACTACTGAGCGAATCAAGCCACAAAAAAAGTGCTTGTTGTCAAAACAGGACTTAACGAGACCATTAGCGGAATGGAACTCGACAATGTGACTACTGAGCGAATCATGCCACAAAGAAAGTGCATGTTGGTGAAACAGGGCTTAACGAGACCAATATCAAAAGAGAACTCGACAATGTGACTGTTGAGCGAATCAAGCCACGGAAAGGTGTCTGTTGGTGAAATAGGGCTTGAAAACGAGACCATTAGCAAAATGAGACTCGACAATGTGACTCCTGAGTGAATCAAGCCACAAAGAAAGGTGCCTGTTGGAAAAACAGGGCTTAACACGTGACTGCTGAGTGAATCAAGCCACCGAAAGGTGCATGTTGGCGAAACAGGGCTTGAAAACGAGACCATTAGCAAAATGAGACTCGACAATGTGACTTCTGAGCGAATCAAGCCACAAAGAAAGGTGCATGTTGGCGAAATAGGGCTTAACACGTGACTACTGAGTGAATCAAGCCATAAACAAATGACAAACATTGACTTGGAAAGACAAAGGTGCCTGGAAGATGGTGTAAGTATCTTCTGTGAGGGATATTTCTGGTTGAGAAGATGTTATAGGTCGTATGTAATATACCTCAAAACTGGCCCATGTTGGCATGCATATGTTTGAATTTATGGCGTAATGCTCCATGATGATGGAAATGCTACACTTTGGAGGATGCACATGTAATGATGACTATGCATATGCAAATGCAAAGGATCTCCTGGAAGGAGACTGCAAGTATCCCAGATGGCTTGACTGAGAAAAATGATGATCACTGCATTGATCTGGCTAGTCTTGGTGAGGAAGAAAAAACACTGCAGGGAACATTGTTAATGATACATTGGCTCTGAACTGCCGCCATTGCCAAAAATAAATTGGATTTTGAGATTTGAGAGCCAATACCCTGCTGGAGATGGACCCTTCTTGCACTCTAATGGGGAAGTGAAGACACTTCTGACTTGGCTGAGGAGCCAGATGTATGGCACTGCTGAGGAGGCAACCTGCTGTGGAGGAAAACATTCCTTGCGCTGTTGGGGATTTCCCCTGTATTGAAAGAAAACCTCTGCTTGGGGAGGACAAACATCTTTTTTCATTACTGTTGGGGAAGAATTTCAACTTCACTTCTACTGGGGATAACATGAGACACACGGGAAGGCATCTGTTCTTGCTCAAGTATGTTGTTGAAATATTCCTCCTGGAAATCTTCTTTAGCTCTGCTAGCAACACATGCACCCGTGCCTGCGTAAACGCAACTGATAGTGTCTGTAACATGGAGAGTTAGTTTGGACTTGTATGCCCCAGGCTTATAGCATGAATCATCATCCTGGCCACTTAACACCCTTTTTAGAGTTGTATTAAATGTTTCTATCCTCCTGCATGATTTAGAAAGCATTCAAATGTTCACGACACAATATAAATCACAATTTGCTTTGGGTCCTTGGTATTTAGTACCCTTTTCAACCCACACATAATGCCCTTTTGCAACGCCAATGTTGCGCACATAACATGCATTAGGTGTGTGGTCTTTGATTCCACAATAAAAACAAGTAGGTTGAAAATGACTTCTATATCTAGGAACATATGTCTTTTTCTTAACAACCATTTTCTCTTTATGACTTTGATGCACATTATTATAATTGTTTATCTTTTATTAACAATTTGTTCACTTGCTTTAACAAAAATGGTCTTCCAAGCCAATTTGATCTTTGTGCTTGGTTTAGAAAACTTAGAATATCCTAATCCACTTTTATCATTAGAATACCTTTAGTGCCTAAGAATTCCTTCCAAGCCAATTTGACCTTTTTCATATCTTTCAAGAATTATTTTAAGTTGAACAATTTAAAAAGATAAAGATTCACAATTCTTGCAAACAATATTTTGTTGTTCATCCATTAACTTTTGTTTTTCAATTTCAACATATTTTTCCAAAGCAATATTCTTTTCTTCTAGGGGTGAAATTCGTTTCTTTTGGGATGAAATATTTTTGCATAATTTTTTGCATTCTTTTAACAATTCATCAATTACATCATGTGCATCATTATCGTAAATAGAAAAGTTCGTCATTATCGTCATCAAAGTGATGTGAAGCCATTAGAGCCATATTTGCACATTCATCGCTTTCCGACTCCGAAGATGAACTTATCTCGTTGTCTTCCCATGCTATGTACACCTTCTTGTTCTTGATCTCCTTCTTGCCTTTGAATCCTCCTTTCTTTGTAAGTCTAGGACAATCTGGCTTTATGTGACCTTGTTTTCCACATTCGTAATAAGTGACATCTTGCATAGATGTGGAGTCTTTCTTTTTCCTGAAATGTTTATTCTGTTTAGCATTAAAGGAATTCTTATTTTTATTAAAGAACTTACCAAACTTCTTTACAAGAAGCATAAAATTCTCGTCTTCCGATGTGTCATCGTCTTTGTCTTCTTTTGATCCAATCTTCAAGGCAATTCTTTTGTACTTATTTTCTTGACTTTCATGTTTCTCTAGTCTTCTAAGTTCCAATTCGTGTTCTTGAAGTTTGCCAAACAAAGATGCGGATGTCATCGTTGAGAGACTTTTATTTTTCCAGATAGCGGTCACTTTCGGTTGCCAGTCTCTTGTTAGTGATCTTAGAACTTTGAGGTTGAGATCCTCATTGGTGAAGGTTTTACCGAAAGCAATCAAGTGATTTGTTAGATGGACAAATCTCTTTTGTAGTGCAACTATAGATTCACCGGGCTGCATTCGAAACATCTCATATTCTTGACTTAATGTGTTTAGCCTTGATCTCTTTACTTCGGCGGTTCCTTCATGCGTCTCTACCAAGGTGTCCCAAATCTCCTTTGCTAATTTACATTGAGATATGTGGAAGAACTCTTCCATACTAAGAGCGATTTGGAGTATGTTGATTGCCTTCTTCTCATTCAGAATATTTTTCTTATCATCTTCGTCATAGGTGCTTTTCAACTTTGAGGTACCAACCCCATTTACTACATTCATCGGGTTGTGTGGATCTTCTTCAACTTCTTCCCATATACCTCCTTGGGCCTTAAGATGTGCCTTCATTCTGATTTTCCAGAAATCGAAATATTCTCCGAAGAAGAGTGGAGGCTTGTTGCTACTTCCACCATCTTTGAAAACTGGGTTTATGCTTGCGGAAGCCATGCTGGATCTCTAGGAACAAGTTACCTATAACTTGCTCTGATGCCAATTGTAGTTTCAGAATTAGCCTAAGAGGGGGGTGAATTAGGCTTTAAAAATATTTTCGGTTATTTTATCGGTGGATGATTTTTTTCCGTCTAAGTGTCTAGGTTATGAAAGCGATAAAGCGAAAAGTAAACGACACCAAAAATTATCCTGGTTCCCTTCAGAAACTGAAGGTACATCCAGTACCCTTACACCTTGTAAGAGATTTTATTATAGTTTTAGATTGTACAACCTATCACACCATAAACCGGTGAAGCCTACTTTCTAACAACTATACAACAACCAAGTGTGCAAGAACAATCCTCTTGCAACACCAACCCTTGTGTCCAACAATCCTGGATCATAAGTCAATAATCAAATAATTCTTTTAAGTTTGTTTTTTTAGAATAAGATTAAAGATATAATATCAATCCTTGATTGATCTTCTCCTTGAATCAAAATCACTTCAGAATATCAATACAAGTGTTCAAAGTTTTGGATATGGAATGGTATGAACAATTTTGAACATGTATGAACACTCTTTTAAAATATTTGAAAATATTTGAAATAAGTGAATTTGATTGATTAAGATTTTTATGAAAGTTCTAAGAGGTTGTTTGCATTTTTAAATTTTCAGAATATATATCTTTTAAAACACCCATTCAAAGGGGTATCAATGTTTATGAAAAAAGGTATGAAAAGGTATAACATTTAAAAAATATTTCAAATGAAAAGAAAAACATCTTTCAAAATTTGTACAGTGTTAACTGGTTAACCAAAAGGGGTAATTGGTTAACGCCTTAAACGTTAACTGAGAATTTGAAAAATTTGAACTGTTAATCGGTTAACCAAAAGGGTTAACCGGTTAACACTGTTAAAATTCAGAAAAATACTTAATTTTAAAGTGTTAAATCATTTCAAAAATTATTTTAATTGATGTATGCAATATGCTAACATAAGGTAATATTTTTGAAGAATTGTATATCAATTAAGAGGTGAGTTTTGATATACCTTAATTTTGTGTCCAAGTCTTGAAAACTTATGATCATTTGCATATGGAGCTTGATTCACACAAAGTCATTTCCATTGATGATGCATATCCTTGTACTTGACCTTATTGAAAGCTCGTGACTTTTTGCAATCGTGGAATGGAATCGAAGCTTATTGTCTTCATCAAAATCTTGAGGTTAAAGCATGCTTCTACACATACCATTCTAATTCCTTCCATTGAGTCATAACACAAAGCATAACACTCCAACTTGGTTTCAAAACCGCAACACTCGACAAAACTCCACAAGGTATCTTAGTGAAATCTTATCTACACACAATTTCCAACAAATATTCTTATAGAAATCCTTCAATTACTAAAACCATTTAAAAGTTGTCAAACAACTGCTGTACCAATTCCACTTGGTTTGATGTTATACGTTGTATCCGTTTACATCCAACATTTCATCTTTTCAGTATCTTACTTAAGGACAACACTCTTAGAACGAAATTTTCTTACTTCAATACTTATAAATAATTCTCTTCTGGTTCTTAACAATCCGAATGAACTCTTTCATTTCTCTCCTTCCACTATGCTCTTAAAGTCTAGCAGTGGAGATACCACGAATTTTCAAGCAACACTAGTTAGTTGATAGTCTGCGGAGAACACAATTATCCATTGGAGTTCTCACCAACCAATGAAACAAAACTTGTAGACATCCAACAATAGAACAATTTACTTGTCAACCACACAATAATAACATCGGTCCAAAACTCTCCAGCGACAGGGGTACAAGGGTTGTACTGATGCAATCATAACTGGTACAATTTCCAAATCCATTCTAGACTCGAAACAATTAATCCAATTCAGCTTAACAAATTTTCCATGGTTATTATACCCCATGTCATTCCTTTTTCACGGGATTCTATTCACCTAAGGTTCTACTGACACAAGGTCTCTCTCAATAACAATGTAGTAACGTTACAGAACTTACAATCATTAGTGAGTCACCAATACCAAACTTAAATCATCCTTAGTATACTTGTGGATTTCCATAACACTTGACTATTGCATACAATATTCCACACACTCACCTTTGAAGACCATACAAAACCTCTCGTTCAAATTCACTTCTCTCAAGGGTCTCGTTCCTTAAATAATCCAATTTACATGCTTATCTTCGGAACATTATTCTCTCACTCTTACCTGGAAGGTTAACTTAAAAATCCATATCTCTGAGTACGACTCAACTACACACATCTGGTATTACTCTTACGGAGTCTATAATTTGATGTTAATAATTAACGATACTAAAACTGACCAATTGTTCATCTCTTATCCACACATTATTTCAGATACCAAAACGTTTCCTGGAAGATCAACACTTCATGAGTCTCTTATAACTTTGCAATTTAGATCCTTAGTAGTCGTAACAGCAACACACCAAAAATTCAGATCATCTACTGCCTACTAAAACATGCTCAAAATAAAATCCAACACTTTATCCTCTGATACTTTGAACGGGAGCCAAAAAGGACTTATAGTTCAGAAAGTACAATTCTCTAAAGTCCTCTACAAAAGTCATGTGTCGATCGATTACTTATCCGAGGCTAAACAGTCGAACACAACTGGACTTGTTCCTCTTGTTAACAAACAATCTAACTCAAAATTACATTCCAGTCCATACTAACTTGCAATATGATTATCACTCGTGGTTTCTAAGCATATGCAACACTCGCTCACCATTCACAACTCAAGATAACACAGAATGGGGCACAACATGCAGATTACACTCTCCAACAAACGATGAAGTAGAACTACCATTTTTGTTACGGTCGCAATTACGAATACTCAAGAGAACATTGTGATTCCACTCGTACAACAATGCTAGTAGGAAAACAACGATGATGGCATCAAAAAGGGTTTTAGCTATAAGCTAATACTTGGTTCGTCCATAAACAAAATCTAACACACAATCCTTAGCGGGTAAAACAAACTGATGAACATCTCATGTCTAGTATACAACTTTGTCCTCTCTCTTGAATTCCGTGGCAAGAATTAAAACAACAACATTCTTGATCCCTCTAGAGATAAATTCCAAATATTCAGATCATTCACAAATATATGAGTTTTCTCCCACAATTGGAAACTGAGGTAAAGCACTACTCTGAAGAACATTGTTGCCTCTACTTACGTATTAATTGGGGTTCCCTTACCCTATACTAATCATTTCATAGAAAGTCTCCACAGCTTTCTATCAGTACCAAGAACGCTCCAGTCGGGCACTCGAGTAAAAAATTAAGAAACTTAGAAAATTAAAATTTCAAAACTTAATAGCGGTAACCGGTTACTACCTGGAGGGTAACCGGTTACTTGGCCCAAAACTGAACTTCCAGTAGCTAAATATATTTAGAAGCATAACTCGGTGACTGGTTACTACCCAGAGAGTAACTGATTACTTCAAACGCAGAAGCAAAGTTTCTGATTTTTATTGCTACCTAAAGCTCCATAGCTCATTCCATTCGCAACCAAAGTTATAACAATTATCAATAGATGATTCCAAATATATAGTAATCATATTACCAGAGTCATAATGGGTACCATCATTTATATACTTCCTTAAGTTTAGTTTCAACAAAAACTCGACAACTCCATTGCACATTCGTCCAACATACATTCTGTTATCACTTTCTCATATTGCACTGCTAATATTGTTTCCATACTGTGTTCAATTCACGCTTTGCGGTAATCCTCTCATACCCAAATATAATCCATATTACTAGAGTTCTCCCGAATCCAATATGCTTACTCCAACACAACACAACTTCATCTGGTCCATACCAATTACACCTCATGTTACTATATGAAGCTTGTTCTCTTTCCGACATTATACCTTATACCATTCCTTGGGTATTTCAACATTTCCGAATTGATCCCTGACTAAATACAACACCATGATGTATTACTCTAAACTTTGTCTCCTCGGTCATAACCGATTATACAACTCCAATATTCTACTCTTTGCCCAGGTATACTCATCTTACTTGAAACATGCAACCAGATCCTTGTGTTTTCTCTTCACGCTTCACCATGACTTTAGGTTCTCACAAGAAAATGACCATTCTTAACTCGTAACTTCTATCCATCTGTGAGGTATTATCCGAATACACTCCTTGAAGTACACTCACTCATCCAAGACGCCACCCCAACCTTAGAACTGAAACACCAACAATTAACTTACTCTCGCGCCTTACGTTACACGTTCCACAAAGCATCTTCTCTTTTTGTGGAATGAGATTTTCTCAAAACTCTTGTCCATACCAGTGATCCATACTGATTTACCAATGACTTTACATATCCTTCAATACACTGACCACTTATCCTATAGGTATTGTAGCACCCTAATTTTTGCCCTAATTTTTCTTTGCATTTCATCTGCATCTTGCATACAAACAAGATCGCACTGGTTGCTCGGTTCTTCTTGGGTTATGTTTATGTCTCACAGGGGATCACCGTTGCCTTTTAATTGCTTTAGTTTCTTATGTTTACTAACCATTAATTAAAATCCAAAAATTATATTTTGTTTCCTTTCACTAACATTTTCAGGAAGAGGAACCATTAGAAAAAGCCAAAAATAACAGTCTTGCAGCTCGAGTAAATTTCACAGACAAAAGTCGAAGTTAATCCGCATATAATTCAAATTTATCTGATCAAAGATTTCCCAAGTTAATTGATTTATTCAAGGAATTCCAAGGTTCACGTGTCTATTTCCATGCCTTCTTCGACGTACAAAAGAATCGGGCCACAACAACCAAGCAGACATGTTTGAATAAAAAATTCAAGTTTATGCTTGGTTAACCGGTTAACTAGTGCGAAATTTGAATTTTTCATTCAAATTCAACACCATTAGATCATTGATATATTTGAAATATTCTTGGTCCATTGCCCTCTGATTTCTCTACATCACTTTGATCATTTCCAACCATACACCCTCACTAATCACCACTCTTTTCCATTTCCCACCAAATTTGCAATTACCAAACCTAATTTAAATTACCAAAGCAAGCTCCATTGCACCAAATTCCCATACCTAAGACATTTAAATAGGACCATAATTTCATTCATTCACCAAGCTTTAGAGAGCCAAGTTCACCTTGCAAAAATTTCTTGAAGTAACAAGTTTCTTGCAAAATCCCCAAAAACCAAAAATCTCACTAAAGCTTTTTTCCTCTTTTTGAAGTTATCAAGAATTCACATTGAATTGTTGACTAACTTGAGCTAAACCTTCATCCTATTCTTTCTTGTTCATCAATTGTAGTAGATCTAGCTTGATTTGGTCCAATTTGAAGAAGTGGTTTTTGTAATTCACTCTTTCCATAAACCTATACTCACCATCAACATTCAAGATGTAGATCTTTGGTTCCTTTGATTCTAGATCCTTTGGATCTCAATTTTTTGTTTGATTTCAGGGATTTCACTGTATTTTGGTTTTAAAATCCGTGCAAATTCAGATCATGATCACCGAGTATTTGAAAAGGATTTTGAAAATGGATCATGCTGAATTTCTGCAATTTTTCTGCTACTGGTTCAGCGTTAACCGGTTAACCATTTACATTGTAAATTGGTTAACAAGTTAACCAGTTTTAAAATTGTGTAGGATTTGCTTGCGTTAACCAGTTTAACACAAGTAAGAATTGTGTTTTTGGCTTGTTTTAAACCCATTTTTGGTTCCTCTTTCTTCTTCTTCTTCTTCCTCCTTTTTATTTTTACCTTGGGAAGCACTTTTGTTAGTGATTTCTCCTTAATTTCAATGAACTTTGGGTGTAGATTAAGTAGTTAATGTTCATTAGTTCAAAGCTACCTTTAAGTAAATTATTTAATTCATTTAAGGTACTTTGCATTAGTGATATACTTTCATGCTTGAATCCACCGAGATGAGTGATTGAACTTAAGAATGGAAGAATACCAAGAGTATGACTCAATTTGGTATTCATCTTTATTTTTGTACGGTATTACGTTCGGATGGAGATTTACATATCGTTTATCTCACATGCATTAGCACTAACATTGTTCACCTTAATTGGTGGTGGACGGCCTTATTTGTAGGGTAATTACTTCGTAAATTACTCGGCAATTGCTTAACATAGACCTAAATGTGTCTCGAATTCAAAATAAAAAATCTAATTGGGTACTTGCACTTTCATGGACCAGACCTCTTGTTGGTCATATAATCCCAAAGCGTTTAATCATATTGCATTAAGTATCGAGATTTATGATGGTTTGATGCGTAGGTACTTTGGGTCTCCCAACCGTGTTTCAAATTTCATTGAATTTGATTCGGTTTTTCTTGATTAATTTCTATAGTGAAAGATGCTAAGCGAATCTGGTTGCCTTTCGATTTTGGTTACTCTTTTGGTTGTGGTTGATTACGTTCACCATACCATTTTTATGTAAATATTATTATACTATTATTACTATTAATATTTTAGATTCTTGCACTTTAATTTCTTTTGCTACTAACATTTAAATTCTCTCACTTTTATTACTTTTATTTTATTTTGATTTATTCATCCATTATCATGTTTATTATTTGCTCTTATTTTTTTGTTATGTTGATTTTCCTTTAGTCCATTTGGACACAAAAATATTAATAAAGGATTAAACCTCTAAAATTTTGTGATCTTAATCATTGGACTATTGATTACTATCCTTGGCTTTGGAATGAAGTTTTGGACTTAGATTTAGGACACCTCTCCTTTGCCTTGATCTTCATGAAGTTGGTACTTGCCTTTATTTGGCCATTTGCTAGCTTATAAGGATGGAACTCTTATGCTCATAATGGGAAGTATCATCAAGTTTGGTTATATCTTTCCTCCATTATCTCTTTATTTTCTTTTTTAGGATAGTCTCTTCATCTCCTCCCCTTCTTTAATTTTCAAAATATTCTTTCTTTTTCAAAGAATTCTTTTTTTTAAATCATCACTTCTTTAATAAACAAAACCTTAACTTTTGTCAAGTGGATTTTACTCTTTTCTTTTAAAAACCAATGAATTTAATCATATTGACCTTAATTCAAAAATAAAAAGAACCAAACTCATTCAAGTTGTTTTGTGCCTTTATGCACTTTTGTTTGTTTCCTTTAAAAGAGTGTTGATTATGAGTCATTATTCTTTAGTCGGGTGCAAGTCTTTTAATCTCCATGGTTTTAGTTTGATGTAATTGAGTCTCTTATCATTTGTGGAGGTTTAGTGGCATACTCGTTGATTTTATCCGAGTTGGCGCCCTCCCCATAATGATGTATGAGTCCATGCCTTCATTCTCATGGTAGTTTGTTTGGCCATCCACTTGAAGATGACAAATTCTCTTCACTTAATAAAATCAATTATAACCAACCCTTTTCACTATTTGTACCACGAACTATGGGGTTTTGATCTCGCATTGCACTTTGTGGGTACGTAGGCATGAGGTGGTAAACCTCTCCAAACACAAAAATATTAAAAACAAAAAATTTTCTCATCCTTCCACTCTCATTTACATTGAGTTAAGTTAACTAATGTCTTACACTCATGATTTTACCGCTACAGAGAAGTGGCGACTCTGCTGGGGAGTAATCTCTAAGTGGATTCGGCCTACTTTGATTTATTTACTGCTTTGGTTTGATTTGTTTGTTATTGATAGTTCCGTTTCGGTTTTGGTGATCCTCTGTGAGTGAGATAGATTCTAACTCGAATCTGAGTTGAACTTATGATAGGACGGTGCTATTCAAAGCGATACGTGATGGAATAGTCCAAAGCTATATCAATTCGATAATCTCCACTCATTTAGGCTCTCTTGGATTATCAATGTCATGATGAGTAATCATACGTGGCATTATTTTCTGACCTTGAGCTGATCATACTGAGGACCATAGAACCCTTAACCCATCCAAGCCAATTTAGGAAAGTAGTGTAGAAACTATTCGGGTGTAAACCTAAAGTGGTTGTCACGCGATACTACACTCGGACGAGGTCTATTTTAAGAATGTTATCGGTTGGGGAGTAATCCAACCTACCGATAATATTCTAAAGATGGTTGTTAACTCTGGGAACCTCTGTTAGCACCCTTTTGGTTTTCTGCAGGTACAATGAAGACAAAACCTTAATACTTACCTGTGTGGGTTGGTGTTCTGTTACCTTGACTTCATGCTCGTGACTCTTAACCTATACCTGTGTGCTTTATGTGATCTTGTTTGTGGTTGTTGCATACATGCATTCATGCATTCATGAGTGTTGTTCGTGATATTTCAAGGGACTCATAGGTACTTTTGCAAAATTTCAGATGTATATGGTTATGAACGTTGAAAGAAGGAACAAAAAGAAATACGGTTTCAAGAATACTAATCTAGTAGAGCTAAGGAAGCTAGGAGCTTTAGTGGTTGACACCCAGGAGTTCCGAAAGTGTTATGGAAAGCTCTTGTTTATCTTGGATACTGATGTACCATAGGGGATTCTCCCTACCTTAGCTCAGTTTTATGATCCGTTGCATCATTATTTCACCTTTCCTGATTATCAGTTTGTGCCGACCTTAGAGGAGTACTCTCATTGGATGGATTTACCTATTTTGAACAAGGAATTTCTTTCAGTGGTTTAGAGAAGGATCTTACGACCAAAGTCATTGCCAAAGCCCTTTTTCTCAAAGAGTCCAATCTTAATGGAAAGTTTCTTCCAAAATCGAGTGCCTGTGGTATTAATGCCAAGTTCTTAATGGGGAAAGCTTCTACTTCTCTTACTTTGGGTCATAAGGATGTATTTGAGGCTATTCTTGCTTTGCTCATTTATGGGATTGTCTTGTTTCCTAACTTAGATGGTATTGTGGACGAGAGTGCCATTCAGATTTTCTTAAAGAGAAATTTGGTACCTACTTTGCTTGGAGACATGTATCATGCCTTTCATTATAGGACCTCCAAAGGTGATGGAGAGATTAGGTGTTGTACGCCTCTTCTCTATAGGTGGTTTATTTCGCACCTACCAAAGTATGACGTCTTCAAGGATAATAGAGAGAAGCGAAGATGGTCTCAAAGGATTATGCCTCTTTCTCATAAGGATATGACTTGGTATTAATCCTATTATGATACTAGAGTGCTTATTGACAGTTGTGGAGAGTTTCTTAATGTACCTCTTCTTGGTACACGTGGGGGAATTAGTTACAACCCTATTCTTGCTAGGCGACAGTTGGGATATTTCATGAAGGATATACCAAACAACCTTTCATTATCCAACTTTTTCTTTCTTAATGGTACATATCATGTAGAAATGAAAAAAAGGATTGCTCATTCTTGGCATGCGGTTCATCGGAAAGAGAAGGGTCAATTAGGAAGACAACACCTTGCTCTCTCCTTTCGTACCTCGGAAAATACGATCCTCGCGAATGCGGTTGCGGTTGGGCTGACTTGAGAGTCTCCACTTAATTTTTGTTTAACCCAAAAGAGGTAAAGGGAAAATATAGATAAAACCCGGGAAGAAAGGGATACAAACAAGGTCGTCAGAACCATTGCCTGGGTTCGGAAGTCGGTTATGTAGGGGGAAGTTATTAGCACCCCCCACATTCATCATACTCGATGGGAACCATCTAAGTTGTAACGCGTGAAAGGATGTTTATGCATAATGAATTACTTGCTAAGGCGAAAAAGTTTTAATTGAAGTTTGATTGATCCTAGGTGCTCGGCAGGTATTGAGATTTGTGTGCCTACGTATTCCCTCGAGCAATGGGAAAGTCAGAGCTTTGTAGTTCGACTTACTACGGGTGATGGTTATTTATTTTATCACCTTTCTTCGATGAAAGGATTTAGGAGTCGAATTGCACTAAAGACTATGGGTAGTTTATTTCGCTCGATCCGGACCAGCGTCTGGCGACAAAATAATCGAAGTGAGTAACGACAGCTTGTAGTCCTCCTTTTTACCGCTTAAGGCTCGTGGCGTAAAATTCTTCTTGTATTATTAAAGTGTTTTATTTCCTAAGACCGCTTGAAGTTGGATCAAGGGTTAGATCTAAACGAATCTGTAGATGTCTTGAATTGGCAGAATTTTTGACCAACAAGAAATATTGAATTCAGTTCAGAATGTCCTATCAAATGTTGGGACATTATCAAACAGAGTATATGAACTTATTTCAGGATGTCTCACCAGATGTTGGGACATTGTGTAAATGACTTAAGTTCAGTTTTTCAGGATGTCCCAACAGATGTTGAGACATCTCAAACCTGCTACCAGAATTACTTAATGTCTAACTGATCAGAGATATTTAAGGAGAGTTATCTGGAATTGATTATTGATGGATAAAAACAGAACAAGGTGCATCTGTAGGGAGTGTTATATTGAGGATTCAGATTAAAACAGAAGACCTAAATCACCTAGAATCTAGGAAGTAACAAACCCTAATTCAAGGTGGAAGCTGCATGTGCATTAGGGCTGGATCATTCTACAGAAAGCCCAAATTACAGATACCTATTTAATCGACAGAAACTCACAGAATTGAGTACGAATTTAAGAAGACCAAATAGGGTGTCTAGTGTTTTTAATAGCAGGTGTTTTCATTGTACCACTTTATGAGCTTTTAAGCAAAAGTGCATTTGTGACTTGATTGAAACTGTGAAGTAAGATCAAGCTGTTTTGTTTGAAGTATGACTTCAATTTCATTAAACTTGTAAACAAAATCACTGTGTGATTGAGGGGGAGTGAGTAGGGTACTCTTATCTAAGTTGTGTCTTAGGTAGAAATTGCATTGGGTAGTTATTAAGTGATAGATTAAACAGGGTGGTTTAAGTCTAGAATTAATATTACTTATAGTGGATTTCCTCCTGGCTTGGTAGCCTCCAGATGTAGGTGTGGTTATACACTGAACTGGGTTAACAAACTTCTGTGTTGTTTACTTTTCTTGCTATTTAAGTTTTGGTTAAATCTGTCAAGTGTTGGGACATCTCTTAGGACATCTCATACCTGATCACAGAATTTCAATTGGCATCAGAGCAGGCACCCTGCCTGTTTATACTGGGTGAGATCTAGGGAATACAAATTCTGGAAACATGGACAGAGATATAGGGTCAGTAAATAGACCACCTATACTGGATGGATCTAATTATGACTACTGGAAGCCAAGAATGATTGCATTCTTGAGATCACTTGACAACAGGGCATGGAGAGCAGTCAACATTGGATGGGATCATCCTGTCCAAGACACCAAAGATGGATCAAAAGTGCTGAAACCTGAAGAAGAATGGAGTAAGGAGGAAGAAGATTCAGCACTAGGCAACTCAAAGGCCCTAAATGCTTTATTCAATGGCATTGATAGAAACATCTTTAGACTTGTGCATCACTGTGAGCTGGCCAAAGATGTTTGGGACACTCTCAAAACAACTCATGAAGGAACATCAAAGGTAAAAATGTCAAGACTTCAACTACTCACCACCAAGTTTGAAAACTTGAGAATGAAGGAAGATGAGTCAATTCATGAATTCTACATGAACATCTTGGATATAGCCAATACTTCTGGAGCCTTGGGAGAAAAAATGACTGATGAAAAGCTTGTAAGGAAGATTCTCAGATCTTTGCCAAAAAGATTTGACATGAAAGTCACAGCAATAGAAGAAGCTCAAGACATATGCACAATGAAAGTTGAAGAGCTCATTGGTTCCCTTCAAACATTTGAGATGGGAATGAATGACACAAATGTAAAGAAGAACAAAAGCATAGCCTTGGTGACAAATACTGATGAAGAAGAAGATGATAAATCAGAAACTGGTGAAAGCTTATCAGACAACATTGCTATGCTTGGAAGACAATTCAAAAAGATTCTCAGAGAAATGGGAGGCAAATCCAAACCCAGTAGAAGATTCACAAACTCTTCTGAGAACAAAAGATCTTATGATGCTAACAGAAGATCAAATTATGATGAAAAGACCAGTCAAGAAAAAGGAATTAAATGCCATGAATGTGAAGGATATGGACACTTCAGGAATGAATGTCCTACCTACTTAAAAAGGCAAAAGAAAGGACTCTCTGTAACCTGGTCTGATGAAGACTCAGGAGGTGATTCAGAAGAAGAATCAGCTAAGCATATCACTGCTCTAGCTGGATTATGTGAATCTGAAAGTGAATCCAGTGATGGGGAGCTTACTTTTGAAGAACTGGAGCAAGCATTCAAAGATCTATACAAAAGAAGCACTGAAATATGCAGTGAGGTTATAAAGCTAAAGAAGCAGAATGAGGCACTAGAAGATGAAAAAGCAAGTGATCAAGAAATCATTGACACCTTGAAAAGTGAAGTAAGTCTTCTCAACTCCAAATTGGAACACATGTCCAAATCTGTTAGAAGTTTGAACAGCAGCTCAAATACACTGGATGTTATTCTCAACAACAATAAGCATTCAGGGGATAAAAGTGGACTGGGATTTAACAGAGTACATAAAGATGAAGCTAGCTCTAGCAAAACTACTTCAAAATCCATATAGTCAAACAAGATGTCCCAACAGATGTTTCAACATCAGGAAAAGAACACAAAGTCAAACATAATGTTCCAACAGATGTCTCAACATTCTGAAAAAAATAAAATGAAGAAGAAATATCAAAGATGGAGATGTCATCATTGTGGAAGATTTGGACATATCAAACCTCATTGCTATAAGCTGCATGGATATCCAAATCAGATGTATCAGCAACCTTCTAAGCAGAAAGTAGAAGTTACCAAGAAAGTGCTGCATAGACATCAAAGAAATCAGCAAACTCCTAAGCAAAAGACAGAGGTCATAAAGAAGGTATGGAGACCAAAAGCTAATCCTGATGCTGATCAAAGCTACATACCCAAGAACAAGATCAACAATCAATCTTGGAGATCCACTGATGAACAACACACAGGGCAGAGGCATCAAAAGAAATCTCAACTCAAATGGTCAAAGAAAAATGCTGCATATATAGCACATACATCACTAAGAGTATCAGCTAAAGAAGACTGGTACTTTAATAGTGGATGTTCAAGACACATGACTGGATTGAAGAATCTGCTAGTAAACTTAAAGTCACATTCATCCAGGTATGTAACCTTTGGAGATGGAGCTAAAGGAGAAATCAAGGGAGTTGGAACCTTGGACTGTCAAGATGTTCCAAGACTAGATGATGTTCTGCTAGTTAAAGGTTTAACTGCTAACCTGATCAGCATAAGTCAATTATGTGATCAAGGATACAGTGTAAACTTTACCAAAACAGAATGCATAGTGACTAACAAAGAACAAGAGGTTGTCATGAGAGGAGCCAGATCTAAAGACAACTGTTACATGTGGGAACCTCAAGACTTCAATCTCACTTCAACTTGCTCTTTAGCTAAAGAAGAAGAAGTGAAACTATGGCACCAAAGACTAGGTCATCTTCATTTCAGAGGCATAAAGAAGATCATATCTATGGAAGCTGTAAGAGGTATTCCTAAACTGAAGATTGATGATGGCAAAATATGTGGTGAATGTCAAATAGGCAAGCAAACCAGGATGTCCCATCCAAAGCTCCAACATCTGACAACTTCCAAAGTTTTGGAACTTTTGCATATGGATCTTATGGGACCTATGCAGGTTGAGAGCCTTGGTGGCAAGAGGTATGCCTATGTGGTGGTTGATGACTTTTCAAGGTATACATGGATAAACTTTATCAAGGAAAAGTCTGATGTATTTGATGTATTCAAAGACTTATGCCAAAGAATACAAAGGGAAAAAGCCAGCTGTGTGATCAGAATTAGAAGTGATCATGGAAAAGAATTTGAGAATCAAAAGTTCTTAGAAGGAATCAATCATGAATATTCTTCACCAATCACTCCTCAACAGAATGGGATTGTTGAAAGGAAGAATAGAACTATTCAAGAATCAGCAAGAGCTATGATCAATGCTAAAAAGTTACCTTTATACTTCTGGGCTGAAGCTATGAACACAACTTGTTACATCCACAACAGAGTTACTCTAAGGAAAGGAAATTTGTCCACAATATATGAAGTCTGGAAGGGCAGAAAACCCACAGTTAAGTACTTCCATGTGTTTGGAAGTAACTGTTATATTCTGGCAGATAGGGAGCAAAGAAGAAAAATGGATCCTAAAAGTGATGAAGGGATTTTTCTTGGATACTCTATAAACAGCAGAGCATATAGAGTATTTAATTCTAGAACCAAGGTTATCATGGAGTCCATAAATGTGATAATTGATGATGCTCCTACAGATGTCCCAGAAGATGTTGGAACATCTGCTGATATCAAGATTGAAGCTGAAGAAAAGAATGATCATTATGACTTCACTCAAACTGATACAAGGACAGAAGAATCTAGCAAACCTCCCTCCATCAGAATACAGAAGGATCATCCCAAAGATTTGATAATTGGTGATCCCAACAGAGGTGTAAGCCCTAGATCAAGAGAAGTGATTTCAGGTTCTTGTTTTGTGTCTAAAATAGAACCTAA
The DNA here is from genome assembly GCA_963966055.1 of Lathyrus aphaca. NCBI lineage: Eukaryota > Viridiplantae > Streptophyta > Magnoliopsida > Fabales > Fabaceae > Lathyrus > Lathyrus aphaca. The sequence continues at coordinate 226,136,701 of OZ014520.1, read as the reverse complement.
AAACATCAAGGAAGCTCTTACTGATGAATACTGGATTTGTGCTATGCAAGAGGAATTAGGTCAATTCACAAGGAATGAAGTGTGGAATCTTGTTCCTAGACCTGATGACATAAATGTGATTGGAACAAAATGGGTGTATAAGAACAAGTCAAATGAACAAGGAGTTGTTACAAAGAACAAAGCTAGACTTGTAGCTCAAGGATACACTCAAATTGAAGGAGTAGACTTTGATGAAACCTTTGCACCAGTAGCAAGGCTTGAATCAATCAGACTACTTTTGGGAATTGCTTGTATCTTAAAGTTCAAGCTATTTCAAATGGATGTGAAAAGTGCTTTTTTAAATGGTTATCTTAATGAAGAGGTATATGTAGAACAGCCTAAAGGATTTGTTGATCCAAGTTGTCCAAATCATGTATACAAACTAAAGAAAGCACTTTATGGTCTGAAGCAAGCTCCAAGGGCATGGTATGAAAGACTGACTACTTTTCTTATCAAGCAAGGGTATAGAAAAGGTGGAATTGATAAAACCTTGTTTGTTAAAGATGAAGAAGGAAATGTCATGATTGCTCAAATATATGTAGATGACATTGTCTTTGGTGGGATGTCTGACAGGATGGTCAAACATTTTGTCAACCAGATGGAATCTGAATTTGAAATGAGCCTAGTAGGAGAGTTAACCTACTTTCTTGGTCTGCAAATAAAGCAAATGGAAGACTCCATGTTCATTTCCCAAAGCAAGTATACCAAGAACATAGTCAAGAAATTTGGAATGGAAAATGCTACTCATAAGAGAACTCCTGCACCCACACATTTAAAGCTGACTAAAGATGAAAAGGGTGAGAATGTAGATCAAAGCTTATACAGAAGCATGATTGGAAGCTTGTTATACTTGACTGCTAGCAGACCAGACATAGCATTTGCAGTAGGTGTATGTGCAAGATATCAAGCTGATCCAAAAGTCAGTCATCTCAATCAAGTCAAGAGAATTCTTAAATATGTTAATGGTACTTGTGACTATGGCATAATGTACTTTCATGGATGCAAACCAATTCTCACTGGCTTCTGTGATGCTGATTGGGCTGGAAGTGCTGATGACAGAAAAAGCACTTCAGGAGGATGTTTCTTTCTAGGAAACAATTTGATTTCTTGGTTCAGTAAGAAGCAAAATTGTGTATCTCTATCTACAGCTGAAGCTGAATATATAGCAGCTGGAAGCAGTTGTTCTCAGTTGGTTTGGATGAAGCAAATGCTCACTGAGTATAATATCCCACAGGATGTCATGACATTGTACTGTGACAACTTAAGTGCAATCAACATATCAAAGAATCCTATCCAACATAGCAGGACCAAGCATATTGATATCAGACATCATTTCATCAGAGATCTTGTAGAAGAAAAGGTGATTTCTTTGGAACATGTAGCTACACATCTGCAGTTGGCTGATATCTTTACCAAAGCATTGGATGCTACACAATTTGAGAACTTAAGGGGCAAACTGGGAATCTGTTTATGTGAGATTTAGCAGTTAATGAGATGTGCCAACATGTCATATGACATTGTATGGCATAAGTTCCAGATGGCAACACCAGTCTGGTCAAGAACCTTGGGTATTCCATTCCTAATAATTTGCAATGTAATGGCTACTTATTTAGTAACATCTTATAATCAGCTTTCAATATTCTCATCACTCTATCAAAAGCGAATCATATTATCTAGTTGTTCTTCAGAAATCATCAACCCTAAAACTCTTCATCCATTTTCCTTGACAATGTCTCAAAACCCTAACACTCCTGAAGAAGTTCTCAACAAAGAAGATGTAGTTCATGCAACCCCCATCTTTGTGGTACCAATGAAATCAACCCCATTGGACGAAATCAGAGGAAGTGCTTCTCATGCTAAAAATCCAAGAACTCCAAAGAGAGCAAAAGATCAAGTCTTCAGCAAATCCAAAGGCATTCCTTCACCAGCTAACATGCCCCCAAAATCTTCTGAATATGTGGATGCTTCCATCAAGGAAATAGTTAACAAGATTCTTTTTGAACAGAGAGTGGTTAGTGGGATTTCTATTCCTCTGAACACCATGCCTGCCCCTCAAGAAGAACAAGCTCAAGCTGCAAAGGACACTCCTGCTCAACAGGATGTCCCAATAGATGTTGGAACATCTGAGGATGAGAAAAAGACCTCATCTGATGCTGATATTGAACAAACTGAGGACCAGAAAAAGGCCTCAAATGAAAGTGATGAAGAAGATTCTGAGGATCAGACCAAAGCCTCATCTGAAGATCATATCTCTGCTGATCAACCAGCTGAAGAGGAGACTGGTCAATCTCCTCCTGTGGTGAACCTGGAGCAGGATTCTAATACAGAGATCATAGCCTCTGTAAGACCTAGCATAGCCAAAAGGCTCAGGTCTAGGAAAGGAAAGATGCAAGCAGAACTTGAAATTCCTGAGAAGAAGAAAGCTACCCCAAAGAAAGACAAAGCTAAAGCTGCCTTTGGTCCAACAAAACAATGGAGTAAAGTCCAAACCCAGAAGAGGAAAGCTGTCACTCCTCCAGACTCAGATGTTGAAACAGATGTCCCAACATCTCCTCCAAAGAAGAAACCAGCACCATCTAGGGCTTCAACTGTTGTTCCAGAAGCTCCCTTGGACAACATCTCATTTCATCATGTTTCAAGTGTAAACAGATGGAAGTTTGTGTACCAAAGAAGGGTAGCCCTTGAAAGAGAGCTGAGCAGTAATGCACTTGAGTGCACTGAACTGATTGATCTCATCTCTGCTGCAGGCCTCTTCAAAATAGTCTCCAATCTCTCTCCCTGCTATGAACTTCTTGTCAAAGAATTCATTGTCAATCTTCAGGAAGATTGTGCCAATGGTAAGTCTTCTGAATTTAGAAAAGTCTTTGTTAGAGGCAGGTGTGTAGAGTTCTCTCCTCAGATCATCAACCAATACCTTGGAAGAGAGTCTGATGGACCAAATGAGCTAGGGAAGACTGATAACCAGGTCTGCAAGGTTATCACTGCAAATCAGGTCAAGGCTTAGCCAGTGAAAGGAAAGCTCTCAGTGAGCATGCTGACAAGAAAATATGCCATGCTGAACAGGATTGGTACAGCAAACTGGGTGCCTACCAATCACACATCTTCAATATCCACTGGATTGGGAAGGTTTATCTATGTTGTGGGAACTCAGACTAAGCTGGATTATGGTGTTTACATTTTTGATCAGACCTTGAAGCATGCCAGCTCATCTGCAACAAAGCTGCCTATAGCTTTTCCTCCCTTGCTGTGTGGTATAGTGCTCAGTCAATACCCTGGAATCCTCACTGAAAAGGACACAGTCTGCAAAAGAGAAAGCCCTCTGGCATTTCACTACAAACTGTTCCTCAGTCATCATGCAGCAGATGTTGAAGCACCCTCTGGGACATCTGCAGGTCCTTCAACTGCTAAGACTCCAATCTCCAAGACTGCATTAATTGCTGAACTAAAGAGCACTTGCAAAGAACTTGAAGCAAGAAAGCAGAAGCTTGAGGAAATCATCCAAAGGCTGGAGAGTGAAGGAGATTAGAAAGCTGCCTCTGATGAAGAAACTGAGGATGATGAAGAAACTGAAAGTGATGAGTCTGAGTGATCATTGTATGTGAGGAAAAATGTATGACAGCTGCATTGTAATTTAGATCTAGTCTCTTTGGCCCCAAAATTTGTGTCTAACAAGGGGGAGAACAACACCAACAACAAGTGTAATGCTGTTTGATTATGAATGAAAAATCTGTTTGCCTCTGAACTGAATAAGTGTTTTTTTTTTCTGTTGCAACAAGACTGAATACATATATGTTTGAGGGGGAGTAATCTCAAATATGATTCAACAGAAAAGTAATGCTATACTCTGATAAAAAGAACTTCTGTTGCACTCTGAAAAACCAGAAAAGATGTTAGCCAAAAATTAGCCAAAGGGGGAGTTTGTAGATGTCTTGAATTGGCAGAATTTTTGACCAACAAGAAATATTGAATTCAGTTCAGAATGTCCTATCAAATGTTGGGACATTATCAAACAGAGTATATGAACTTATTTCAGGATGTCTCACCAGATGTTGGGACATTGTGTAAATGACTTAAGTTCAGTTTTTCAGGATGTCCCAACAGATGTTGAGACATCTCAAACCTGCTACCAGAATTACTTAATGTCTAACTGATCAGAGATATTTAAGGAGAGTTATCTGGAATTGATTATTGATGGATAAAAACAGAACAAGGCGCATCTGTAGGGAGTGTTATATTGAGGATTCAGATTAAAACAGAAGACCTAAATCACCTAGAATCTAGGAAGTAACAAACCCTAATTCAAGGTGGAAGCTGCATGCGCATTAGGGCTGGATCATTCTACAGAAAGCCCAAATTACAGATACCTATTTAATCGACAGAAACTCACAGAATTGAGTACGAATTTCAGAAGACCAAATAGGGTGTCTAGTGTTTTTAATAGAAGGTGTTTTCATTGTACCACTTTATGAGCTTTTAAGCAAAAGTGCATTTGTGACTTGATTGAAACTGTGAAGTAAGATCAAGCTGTTTTGTTTGAAGTATGACTTCAATTTCATTAAACTTGTAAACAAAATCACTGTGTGATTGAGGGGGAGTGAGTAGGGTACTCTTATCTAAGTTGTGTCTTAGGTAGAAATTGCATTGGGTAGTTATTAAGTGATAGATTAAACAGGGTGGTTTAAGTCTAGAATTAATATTACTTATAGTGGATTTCCTCCTGGCTTGGTAGCCTCCAGATGTAGGTGTGGTTATACACTGAACTGGGTTAACAAACTTCTGTGTTGTTTACTTTTCTTGCTATTTAAGTTTTGGTTAAATCTGTCAAGTGTTGGGACATCTCTTAGGACATCTCATACCTGATCACAGAATTTCAGAATCGTTTTGGTCAAAGGGTAGGTCGATTGTGAAGCACAAAGCGCTCGCCAAGGGTGAGTGCAAAAATGGAGTTTAAGGGTTAATTGGTTACGTGGGAACGATTTCCTAGTTCCTAAGAGGACGCTTAGTAAACGATACCATAACCTAAGGTAAGTGCAAGTGTGCGAGTGAAACCACTTGGCGTTGGACTAAGAGTTCGCGAAAAAAGCGAAAATGAGTAAATAAATGACATACATCGGAATTGGGAAAAGGGTACAAGTAAGTTACACGGGATTGCACGAAATAAAAGGGTTCATTGTATTAGGCCAAGAGGAAGCGTGTGTGAAGTGTCCTAAACTATGCAAAGGCGTTAGACCTTGAATATAAACTGAAAGCGTCAAAATGTAGCTCTTTAACTATCTTAGAATCGATTCAATGTTAGAATCATTTTATGAGAAGTCGAGCATCAATTTATGTATTAAAGTGCGAAAATAAATAAACTAAATAAAATTGAATTTCCAAGAAAGAAATAAAGTGGTCTCATATTGATTTAAATAACGTCGATTTTTTGAATATCGAATATTTAAATCGTTTGTTATATCATCGACCATAAAATAAATAAAGTCGAAAAATAATGGTGAAAATAAAAGAGTGGCCTCATATTTAGTGTAGATAACGTCGATTTATTCGAAATCGTATATCTAAACTTTTTATCATAAGTCGAATAAAATAAATCGGGAAAATGAGAAATAATAAGGATAATAAAAGAGTGGCCTCATATTTGTTTAGATAATGTCGATTTATTCGAAGTCAAATATCTAAATGTTTATTCATCGGCCGAATAAAAATAAATCGAGAAAATGGGAAATAATAAGGAAAATAAAAGAATGGCCTCAAATTAGGGGATAATGTCGATTTATTAGAAATCGAATATCACCATTTATCATTGGCCAAAATAATAATAAATCGATAAATAAAAATGGATCTAAAAATAATAGGAAAAGGGTCTCATATGGGTTCGACAACGTCGGTAAAATCGAAAATCACAAATTGGATAATAATATCATAGACCATAAATATGTGAATAAAATCGATGAATCGATAAATAATGGAGAAATGGAAAAGTTGACCTCATATTGGTTTAGATAACGTCGATTAAAAAATCGAATATCGATAAACCATTAATTATATCATTGGCCCACAAATAAAAAAATAAAAAATACAAATGAAACAAATACTAAATAATTTACTAAATACTTTTTTAGGACATTTTTTAAATATTAATAAAATAGCAAGACAAAAAATAGAAGTAATAAAATTATCATAATAAAATCAACAACGTTAAAATCTTAACCAAAAAAAAGAAAAAAAAAGAAAATGAATCAAAGATAATAAATAAAAGAAAATATGAATTTAAGAGATCAAAGGATGGGGCAAGTGTTGTCACACGGTGGTGATGGTCGAAATTTAAATGGATCCGAGAATTTAGCCCAAGAATTAAAAAAAACTTCCACTAGCTGATTCGGGTCAATACGAACCGGGTTCGGCCCAAGAGGTTCTAAAAGAGGTCACCCAAATGGGAACCCTAGGAACAAGCAAACATGCACTGATAAAAACAACAGCAAACCAAAAGAAACCTGACACATGGAATGTAAGAAAAATGAAGCATCAGTAATAGAAATGGGAGTAGGAAACGGCGCATCCCTATATTAATGGCCCTTTCACTTTTATTCTTAGTATTAAGATGACATTTAAAAAAAGAAATATTTCATCCATAAACCACCTTTAAATCACATTAAATGGTAAAAAAAAAACGTAAACTCTCTCTGCTTTTGAAAACACCTCACTCTCTATAAGTTCAATACTCAGTAAAATCGCAAAGACCAAAATCGTTGGTCATCAGCCTCATATGTTCATCGGCATCATCGTCCAACAATACAAAAATTCACAAATCACGCAAAAACCCCCATTCCCAACCGAAATCCCTAGAGCCCCTATTTCTATGCTCAGAGGTAAATCAACAAACATCAGACTCGAAACATAAATCAGACCACAAATCATGGATCGAAAGACATTATCGTACAATGAAGGTGAAAGAATGGCATACGAAACAACCAATGTTCAACAACAATGAAGACGAAGTGTAAAAAGGTGAATTAAGTTCTTACCTACTATGAATGTTCTCAGAGTGAAGATTCTCCTCCAGATATCTTTCTGACTCGAGTCTTTGTTTGCTCGCCTCCTTCTCTTCTTCAATATTCAGTTGATGTGATTGTTCAGTGTTGTTGTGCATATAGGCTTAGCTCAAAATTGTTGATCTTCAGTGAGAAGACTCAATAATCTGGGTGAAAATAGAGCTTTAGTGATTGGTTTTTTTTATGATTTTCGTCGGAGTAACGATTGGCTTTTTCGTCTGTGATTGCTAGGGTTTTCTGGTGATGTTTCTCTGTGTCCAATTATGTGCCAATCATTGGCTTTTTATAGAAATGTGAATGATGTTTGGTACGTGTGAATTGATAAATTCTAAAGGAATATTTGTTTACACATGTGTGTGAGCCGTAATTCCTGTTAGAACGAATTTATGAGATTTTGTGCAATTGTGTGGGGTCAAAAAAAAGGCGACTCATTGAATTTTGTTTGTCTATAGAGAGGTATGAAAAGTCTCTAGAAACTCAGGTGGTCCCCTGTGAAAACTCATTGAATTGTTACTGAAAAATTGATTTTTTTACTGCTTGTTTAATCGTGACTTTCATTACTGCATAAATTATGTGTAACTGCTGCTTGATTTTGCTCTTGACTTCTTGCTTGTGTGCACTTAAATCTTCAGGACAATGAATTTGCTTTTCCATGATTTTTCATTTTGAATTGCAATCTAAGACAGTGTAACAAGGACAGTTGTGATATGTGCATTGCTTGGTGATGAAGAGAATTGGTTCAAAAGCATCCTTGTCTTTGCAAAGACTCATTAGATTAGTTTTGTGATTGTGAGTATTTGATGAACCTTGAACTAATGGAAGTGATATCTGAATGAATTTTCCTTGTAGGAACTCATGTAGTTTTACTTTCTCTGTTTTTTTGTCTTTGATGTAATATGATTATATGGAATGATGTTGAACCATGCCTTGATGTTCCACTGTGTTATGCATATTCTACTGAATTTTTCTCTATGTTTTCCGTATGATACGTGACACATTTCTCTTGGATGCAGGTGAAGGTTTGAAGAGCGTAAGAAAACATGATTCACGGTGGAAGAATGCTTGGAATCATGGTTGTAGATTGGCTGGAAATGCGAAAGAAACTAAAGGTGTACTGCAATTTGTGTGTATTTTATGGAAACTGGAGTTGATTGGTAGAAGGCTTAAAGTTTGTGACTATGTAAGCGGATAGAACGGCTGCGTATGTGGTAGCTAAATAGTTCATGATCCTCATGCGCCCCAAACTCATTGGAAAATTTCTGTTGTAACCTTGTAACTAAATAACTCTGTATTGATAACTTCAAACTGTGAGCCTCATGGGATTTGTGACAAGTGACTTTAAATTTTAAGCCATTTTCTCTTAAAACTTGGATTATAGGATTGACATTCCATGGATTCAAAATGAATTAACCTTGAAGGATAATGACCAGGTAAAACTTATTCTAACCATGACTTAAAAACAATTTGCAATAACTCTTTGAAACCATCTTAAAATAACGGCCTATACTCATATTGGCCATACTTTGAAGTAGCTTACCAAATTTAATTACATGGTATGAGCTTGGAAATAAAGCCTTGAGATCTTTTGTACATGTAACTTAATTCAAGATTGTGATTCATCCTTATGCGTTAAGAACCTCCCTGGCATCTTGGATTAAATAGAAATGAAATTTGGAACAATACCATGGTCATGATTTGAAGAATATGGAATTCTAACCTCAAAGATCAAACTTGATGATACTTGGCATAAACTTGGTGCCTTGATTCTCTCAATTATAGCACACTTTTAGTGATAAAAAATTGATACCTTGAAACATTGATATCTTGAAATCCACTTAAACTCATTAATAATGCCAAACTATAACCAATCTTTGAGATAATTCACCAGCATCTTATGAAGATAAATTCTAGCTTGAATCATGATCCAAAATCCTTTTGAGGTGAAATTGAATATTTTAGGGGGAATCCAAATCTGGAAGCAAACTGCAACAAATGCTTTTACATTTGGCTTAGGATAAATGATCAAGGCTTGAAATCAATTGATCATATCCTAACAACTTGACCATGAGGATAATTTTTCCTTTATCTCTTCCTGAAATCACACATCCTTAACAAAACATGGTATAAAAAAAAAGTGAAAAAGGTGGGGCAAATTTAGGGTATGACAGATGCCCATATCTAATTGTCTTGAACCTGAAGAAGTGAATTGCCACATGGCATTAAATTTTATGGTAAAAGTCAATTAGATATAAGAAGACCCAAAATTTGTCCAATGCAATGCGATGGTGAAATATGAGATGGATGTATGGATGCAATTGCTGGGGATTTGGTATATGAATGCAATATGCTATAAGACATAAAGTCTGTGGGGATGATGAAATGAATGAATGAAGAGAAAAGACTTGAAAACAGTGAAGTAAGAAATTAGCTGGGGAAAACAAGATACTTCTGAAAATCTATCTGGATGCCATGGAATAGTAAGAAATAATTGGAACGAAAGGGGTTAAACCCTAGAAGAGAAATTAATGACATATAGCAATGTTTTAGATGTACAAGTACAAAACTTGGAAATCAATGCCCGAAGCATCTAGAAAAGTACCAGACGTGGAATGAAACCAACTTATGAAGGTACACCAAGGGAGACATCACACTTTTAAACAAGACATTTAAAGAGGTACTACTTAAAATAAAGATTTGTGCCAAACTTCTCAATGGGATGAACCGGAAAGAGATAGTTGAAAGAAATGTAAGATACGTGTAAAGTTTCTCAATGGGATCAACTAGAGAGAGAAATTGGAAGGACATATAAGACATATGTTAGGCTTCTCAATGGGAACAACCGGAGTGAGAAAGTTGAAGGAAATAAGTTGAACTTCTAAATGGGATTAACAGGAGAGAGATAGTTGAAGAAACATAAGAACCCCTCAATGGGAAAAACCGGAGTGAGAAATTTGAAGGAAATAAGAACTTCTCAATGGGAACAACCGGAGTGAGAAATTTGAAGGAAATAAGAACTTCTCAATGGGAACAACTGGAGTGAGAAATTTGAAGGAAATAAGAACTTCTCAATGGGATTAACTGGAGTGAGACAGTTGAAGGAAACATAAGAATTTCTCAATGGGAAGAACCGGAGTGAGAAAGTTGAAGGAAATAAGAACTTCTCAATGGGATTAACTAGAGTGAGACAGTTGAAAGAAACATAAGAATTTCTCAATGGGAAGAACCGGAGAGAGAAACTTGAAAGAAATAATAACTTCTCAATGGAAATAACCGGAGTGAGAAAGTTGAAGGAAATAATAACTTCTCAATGGGAACAACTGGAGTGAGAAAGTATGGATCCAAGAATGATATTGGATGAAAGACATAGTGACAAACACATCTGCTTTGGTAGGTTCAAAGTGAGTTGGACTTTGACTTTTGGTGGTTGCCAATGGAAATTAGACTTTTAATGGTGCCAAACAAAATTAGACTTTGACCACAAGGTAAGATGACAAGACCTCGGGAAATGAAAATGAGCACGAAGTAAACTTAGAAGTATGCTTGATATGAAATTTCGTATGATGTGAATAGTCAATGCTTGCAATGCAAATGCTGAGACCACTGGGTAAGACTCTTTTGGAGAGGTGCGGCTGAAAGCTGATTCCATAACACAGTGAACTTTTTTCAACTACACCTTTGAAAGATGTCCTGAACACAACCTCTGTTACACTTGTTAGAAGTATTAAGATGTTGATCCTATTAGGAAGGAGTAATAAGCTTTTCTTGGGGATTTCCTGAAATAGACTGCCCCATTTTGACTTATTCTGGAATGACTACTTGTCTGGTCACCTGAAGTGTTTGCCCCAACATGAGTCTTGAAGAAAATTTCTCTGAATAACATTATCTTTGATTGTGATATGCACCTGATAGGATCACTGATCATGTTTCTCAACTGTTTAAAATTCCTTGATGATGAGTGCTTACTTGCAAATAAAATATCCATTCAAAAATTTTAATTTTAATGCAATGCTCAAGGAAATTTTGAAATCAAAATCATTGTTGGTATGATATTGGTGTAAAGAAGATGAATCACTGGTAAGAATGCAATGTTTATTCAGACACTCAATGTGAAATATAATGCAAAGTGAAAGATAATGCAAAAAGAAAGATAATGCAAAAGGTATGATACCAAAGCAGATGATTGGAAAATCTCTTGGGAGTCAGCTTATGCAACCTTGCTGCGATATGCTTTCAAAACAAACCTAGCTTCAATTAGGTCTTTAAGGGGTCGTAACGTGGTTTGGTTCACGGTTTTAAAAATAAAGGATATAAGGCTCAAAATTTAATTTTTACCCAACCCATACTCCATGATGATCTCCATTCATACGCTCAATTAACTCAACCTATGCATTCAGGTTATTTAGAGTTGCACTGATGATGGTGGCTCAAAAGCCAAGGGATTATTATATTGCGATAGTAGTCATTGCTTCTTCACAATATTTAGTTGTCTTTGTTGAGGACTTTGGATCAACTCTTCTTTTTGTTGAGATATTTTAGTGACCTCTCTTTGATTCAGATTTCTTATTATCCCTAACTTTTTCCTGGACTGTAACTTTGACGTTTTCAGTCCACCAAGATGCTTTTATTTTCGCCTAAGTCGCCTTTTGGGTTTTGACTTAGCGGCTTTTTTAATTTTTTTATTTGAACAATGACTGCCATCAGCTTCTTCGACAATTCTTTGATGTGTGTGAAGGAAAAAATTGGGTTTGAAACCCTTATTTAAAAGTGTAAGGAATGATTCTCCTGGAATTGAATGCATATTCGAATTAGTTGAGAACTAGCCTGCCCCGGGTTAAGCTTGTGGGTTTTTCATGTAGAAAGAAACCCCAACTTCTAGGCTCAAAGGGGTTGACAATCGATTAACTTCCTTATTTCTCCGGTGTTTGGGAGTTGAAACAATGCCTATATATCATCAACAAGGTTTCATTTTGAAAGCATACCATTCAACAATTTGGGTATTTCGTTTTCGTCATCCTCCCTTCAATCAGGAGATGAATAAGAGAAACAAAAATGATATTTTTTTAATTTTTTGAAAAGGGAAAGCATGAATATGCACAAGTATGAAAGTGAATGAATTGATTCAAAATATGATGTGCTTATTTCATTAATATTAACATTAAAGAAAAACAAGTCTTTAAGCAAGTTCACACAATACAAACAAAGAAATTAAAACTGAAAAGAAACAAGGCCTAGTGTCTAGTCAGCAGCAAGGATGAGATTTCCCGTCTGATCCACTGGCTTTAGGTAGTGACCTGTGATTCTTTGACCAAATCTTCATCCACTCTGTTTTGGCATGGGATCTCTGTCAACTTGGGGTGTCCCTCTTTGTGTAAAAGTGAGCACATCTCCTCTGACCAAAGCTTGAACTCGGGATTGAAAAGCATAACAGTTATTAATATCATGACCTGCAGCTCCTTCATGGAATGGGCAATGGAGGTTGGTCCTAAACCCAGGAGGAAGAGGATTTGGAGGATTGAGAGGTCTAGTGGTGACAAGACCTTTTTGGCATAAGAAAGGGTAAATCTCAGCATACTTCATAGGAACAGGGTCAATAGGAGCCCTGGGTCTGGAATTGCGAGTCTGATTCTGACCAGCATTCCTTTGTGGATGAGCTCGAGCTGGTGGAGCATTAGCCATAGGAGCAACTGCAGTTACTTGTGGTTCACCATATTGTTGTTGCTTGTAATAGGGTATTCTTTCAGCATTGACAGCATGAGTATCACCCTCTTTCTTCTTTTGAAAGTTCCCAGAGGACTTTCTTGCAGCATTAGAAGCTTTAGCATTGCCAAACTTGTCTTTCTTGATTCCTTCCTCTAGTCTTTCTCCAACAGTGACTAGGTCAGCAAATCTAGATGATACACTACCTATCATTTTTTCCCAGTAAAGAGGTTGAAGGGTGTCCATGAACAGACCAGTCAGCTCTTTTTCTGCCAAGGGTGGCTCCACCTGAGCAGCTAACTCTCTTCATTGTTGAGCATATTCTTTGAATGATTCCTTTTCATTTTGAGACATGTTTTGAAGTTGACGGCGGTCGGGCATCATATCCAGATTATATTTGTATTTCTTCTGGAATGCATCCATCAGGTCCTGCCAGCATTGGATACGACTCCTTTCGAGTCCCATATACCATTTCAGGGATGCTCCACTCAAGCTATCCTGGAAGAAATGGATGAGAAATTTGTCTTTGTCAGCATGGGCAGCCATTTTGCGACTGTACATGACTAGATGGCTTTTTGGACAAGTGTCTCCCTTATATTTTTCACATTCTGGCATTCTGAACTTGTCAGGCATAACAAAATTCGAAACCAAGCACATATCCGTTGCAGCAGCATTGAAGACATCAAATCCTTCCACAACTCTTATCCTCTTCTCTAGAGTCATGCATTGTTACCTAACATCATCAATGTTACTAGCTTCTCCTTGTACTGAAGATGGTGGATTGTACACGAAAGAAGGATTCATATGAGCAGTCTGGGCAGCAGTATGCACATTAGGTTGAGATTCAGCAAACACTCCAGGTTCGAAAAAAGTGGATGTACCAGCCATCTGAGTACACTATGCCAAAAATGACATTTAACAGCGCACTTTAGACAAAGCTTTATTAAGAAAACGCTGTTAAAGGTTAAAATTAAAATAAAACACGGAAAATGTTCCAAAAAAATAATGAAAGCGTTGTCTAAGGGGGGGTCTTAGACAGCGCTTTTTAAAAAGTGTTGTCTAAGACCCCCCCCTAGACAACGCTTTTAGAAAGCGTTTTTAAAGATAGACCTTAGACAGCGCTTTTGAAAAAGCGTTGTCTAAAGTCTTTAAATTAAAAAAAAATTAAAACCAAAAGCGCTATCAAAGGGGGGTCTTAGAAAGTGCTTTTGGAAAGTGTTGTCTAAGGCATACCTTAGAAAGCGTTTTCCACAAAAGCACTGTCTAAGGTCTAATTAAAATAAAATTTTAGACTCAGTTTCTATTTTCGCTCTCTGTTCTTTCGTTTTCCCTCCTGCGAACGTTGAAACCTAACAGCGAAAACCATAAACCCTAACAGCGAACATGAATCCACTTCCATTTTTAGGTTTCGATCATTGAACATGCTTGAAGAATTGTATGTGTCTCGACATTTGGGTGTTGACTTCGTTTTTCGTTTCTACTGTTCTTCATTTCTTGCGGTATGTTCTTCATTTCTTATGGTTTTTATAAGTTGTTATTAATCTTTGATAAAATGCAGAAACTGAGTTTAGAAGTAGTTTACTACTGTTGAGAATGTGCATAATCTTGTTGACTGAGTTTAGTGTATTATTCTTGTTGAAGTTGTTTTGATTCATTCTAGCTATTTTTGTAAAAACTGAGTTTAGAAGTTGAGTTTAGAACCCTTATTGTAGAAACTGAGTTTTGACTCATAAGGTACATTGTTGTTGTTATGTTTGATAAGTAATAATGTTATAATAATGTTGATAATAGAAAAATGTTGATAATAGAATAATGTTGATAATAGAAAAATGTTGATAGAAAAATTATTAAAGTTAAGAGAAAAGTAATGGAAGAAAAAGTTTGATTCTTGTAATAGAAAAAATGAAAGTGATGAGGTAATTAAAGTTGTTATGTTTGATAAGTAATAATGTTGTAATAGAAAAATGTTCTTCCATGAAAAATGTTGTAATACAAAAATGTTTGGTAATAGAAAAATGTTGTAATAGAAAAATGTTTGATAAGTAATTAACGTTAGTTATAGAAAATTTAAAGTTGTAGAAAATTATAGGTATAGTTATAGTTATAGGTATAGTTATAAGTATATTCTAATAGAAAATTAAAGTTAGTTATAGAAAAATTAACGTGTTATAGGTATAGTTATAGGTATATTGTAATAGAAAAAGCTTGATTCTTGTAATAGAAAAAATGAAAATGATGAGGTAATTAAAGTTGGTGTATCAGCATATCGGATACGTTATTGAAGTTTGTATTAACATTGGTTATGTATACGTTATTGAAGTGTATATTGATTGTTTACCTTAATAAGTAGGAAAACCATGGATAAAACATGGATGTGTGCCGATCGATTGTCTAAAGAGTATGAGAATGGGGTTGCGGAATTCGTTAAGTTTGTTGTTCAACACGTTGAAAACCCCAGACGAATGAAATGTCCTTGCTTGCGTTGTTGTTATATTGGTAAGGTTGACGCAGATGGATTGAAATCACATTTACTGAGCCATGGAATTGATCGAAGTTATCAGTGTTGGAAATTTCATGGTGAGAAAATTGGCGAGAATGTTGAACTGAGTGGGAAAAGTAATACGACCTATGCTTCAGACACAGAAACATACGATTGTGATCGAGTTGAAGAGATTGTAGAAGCACTTGAAGAAGATCTTCATGATTGTCCTGAAATGTTTAAGAGGTTGGTAAGCGATGTAGAGAAACCGTTGTATAATGGTTGCACTAAATTCTCAAGACTATCTACGGTATTAAAGTTGTACAACTTAAAGGCGGGCAATGGATGGTCGGATAAAAGTTTCACAGAGTTGTTGGCCCTTATGAAAGAAATGCTACCAGAGGATAATATTCTTCCTAATATAACCTATGAGGCAAAAAAATGATGTGCTCTATTGGCATGAGCTATGATAAGATACATGATTGTCCTAATGATTGCGTTTTGTTTCGTAACGAATATGTATAGTTAACTGAGTGCCCTAAATGCGGTTTATCTCGATATAAGAAAAAATTATCTCCAGCAAAAGTCTTATGGTATTTTCCTATAATTCTGAGATTTAGGCGCATGTTTCATAGTGAAACCGATGCAAGACACCTAACTTGGCATGCAAATGAAAGAATTATTGATGGAAAGTATCGGCATCCGGCTGATTCACCACAATGGTCGAAGATTGATAATGATTATCCTGAGTTTGGAGAAGAAGCAAGAAACCTTCGCTTGGCATTATCTACTGATAGAATGAACCCACATGGTCTTCAAAGTATCTCACATACCACATGGCCTGTGATTCTTATGATTTATAACCTACCTCCATGGCTATGTATGAAGTGTAAGTACATGATGTTATCTATGTTAATCTCTAGGACTAAACAACTAGGGAATGACATAGACGTATACTTGACACCTTTGATTGAAGATTTAAAGATTTTGTGGGAGAATGGTGTGGAGGTTTATGATGGATATAGGAAAGAAAGTTTCAATTTAAGGGCGATGTTGTTTGGCACAATTAATGATTTTCCAACATACGGGAATCTATCTGGGTATAGCATTAAAGGTCAACGTGTGTGTCCTGTTTGTGAAGACGGAACCGATACGATTTGATTAGAACTTTGTCAGAAGAATGTGTTTCTCGGTCATCATAGATTCTTACATTCTAAACATCACTACCGTGGATGGAGAAAAGCATTCAATGGAGACACCGAACAGCGTAAAGCTCCACCCGTATTGTCAGGTGAACAAGTTTTTGAAAAGGTAAAAGATGTGTGTACTGAGTTTGGCAAGCCTTTTGCACATAAGGTTGTCAAAGGTGGGTGGAAGAAGAGGTCAATATTTTTTGAATTTCCATATTGGAAGTCTTTGTAAGTGAGGCATTTTCTCGATGTTATGCATATTTAAAAAAATGTATTTGAAAGTGTTATCGGTACGTTACTCAATATAAAAGGAAAGTCTAAGGATGGCCTTAAAGCAAGGGAGAACATGTTAAAAATGGGAACGAGAACTGAATTAGCACCTGTGAAGAAAGGAAGACGAGCATATCCACCACCTGCTACGTTTACTCTATCTAGAAAGGAGAAAAAAAATTGTGTAAGTTTCTTAGTGAAGTTAAGGTTCCAGAAGGATACTCATGAGATATTAGGAGACTTGTGTCTATGAAAGACCTTAAGTTGAAGAGTTTGAAGACACATGATTTCCATGTTATAATGGAACATTTTCTGCCAATAAGTATACGTTCTATTTTGCCAAAAAAAGTAAGAAGTTCCATAACTAAATTGTGTTTTTTCTTTAGGTCAATCTGTAGTAAGGTGATCGATCCCGAGATCTTACCAACACTACAAAAAGAGATTGTAATAACATTGAGTGAGCTTGAAATGTATTTTCCTCCCTCTTTTTTTGACATAATGGTTCATCTAGTTGTTCATCTTGTGAAAGAGACACAGTTGTGTGGACCAGCTTATATGAGATGGATGTACCCTGCTGAATGGTATATGAAAATATTAAAAGGGTACGTGAAATCCCGAAGTCGACCAGAGGGTTGTATTGTTGAACGATACATTGTTGAAGAAGATGTTGAGTTTTGTACTGAATATTTGTCCAACGTTCAATCGATTGGACTCCCCAAAGCTCAGATTTTTGAAAAAAAGGAAGGTGACAAATTAATTGGAAATAAAATTGTGACAGTATCAAGGGATGAACGGGATCAAGTTCATTTGCATGTTCTGCACAATGATAATGAGGTTGAGCCATATGTTGAAATTCATAAGGATGTACTCCGAAGGTTAAATCCGAACAGAAATCAAAATTGGATAGTAAGAGAGCACAATCAAAGTTTCATACAATGGTTAAAGGATCATATTTATTCGAAGCGTTGTTCAGATCCTGCTTCGATAACAGAAAGGTTGAGATGTTTGGCATATGGTCCAAATTTGCATGAGTTTTCTCATAGCGCATACGCAATTAATGGATACACATTTTATACCAAAGAACAAGATGATAAGAGTACTATGCAAAATAGTGGTGTCACCGTGCTAGCTGAAGCAATGCATATATCAAGTATGAAGGACTTAAACCCCAAATATGAAAATTTGTCATATTTTGGAGTTATTGAGCACATTTGGGTGTTTGATTACGAGAAGTTTCAGATTCCCATATTTGGTTGCAAGTGGGTAAATAGTAGTGGCATACGAATGGATAAGTCTGGATTTTTGCAAGTTGATCTTACTAGGGTGGGGTACAAAGATGAACCTTTTATTCTAGCATCTCAAGCTAAACAAGTGTTCTATGTGAATGACCCGACGAGTACAAAATGGTCTATAGTGCTTTTCTCTAACAAAGTGGTTGATGATAGCGGTGTCGATCAATGCGATGTTGATGTTGAGAATGAGTCATACATTAGACGAAATGAGTTGAATAGAAATGATCAAGATGAGGAACTTATAGCAGATGAGTCATATATCAAAAATGATCATAACGAGGGAATTTGGATCAATTCATCCGTCCACATTGCTAAGAAACAAGTCATTAATATTCCAACAAAGAAAAGAAAGAGATGTTAGTGAAATAGGTAAATTATATTTGATATCCTTGTTTTCTTTATATTTCGTTTTCAATTACTTTCGTTATAACTTATATTTGATTGCAATGATTTCTTTATATTACCTTTTCAATTGCTTTTATTATAACTTATATTTGATATCCTTGGTTTCTTTATTTTTCGTTTTCAATTGCTTTCATTATAACTTATATTTGATCATCCTTGGTTTCTTTAATACAGGTTAGATATGGACACTAATGATGATAACCCACATGATGATCATCATTCTACACACGAAGGAGGTAGTAAAAAAGTATCTACCGACAAGATCCAAATCAAAAGACATGGCTATTCCGCGACATACTGAGTCCGTTTTGTCAAAAAAACAGGTACATTACAATTATATGATATTTATGCATGGAAGATGTTAAATTCTTAATTTTATACTTCATCTAACTATTTATATGATATGTTGCTTCATGATAAGGAGGCTAGAAATGTCTCCACACAACGTGCTAAGAAGACCGCGGTTAGGAAAAAACCTACCTCCAAGTATAGGTCGTGCCTTCTGACGTTTCTTGAGCTGACAGATATTCCGACCGGAGGTATTCGATTTATACATATGGAGGAAGTTATTTTTGGCTTTGAATATGATCAATCAATTGGTCATGAAGAGTTTACGCATGTTTTTGGTTGTGAAGAAATAGGCGTCAGTGTTGTCAATACATATGTGAGGTATATCCGGTCTACTTTGTTATATTAATTGAACAACTTATTTACTTTGTGTTTCAAATTAATGAATAGTCTAATGTTAATTATGTTTTTATTTAAGGTTTATGTATGAAAAATTGATGCGCCCAAATGGGTTGGAAGAACGATTTAGATTCTTAGCACCCGCGTCCGTCAACTTTTCTTTAATCTTAAGTAGACCAGACGACGTGATGGTGTACGTTCTCAACCTCTTCATGGCCAACAAAGATACGGAGAAGTTGTTTTTTATACCGTTTAATATCGGGTTAGATTTTCATTCTAAATTCATATATTATAATTATTTTGTATTTTGACGTCGTGTAGAAAATTTTCATCTAACATTTGTTTAATCATACAGTGCACATTGGTTGTTGCTTGCAATCAATCCTATCAGAGAAATTGTTTACTATCTTGACTCGTTAGGAAATGATTGGACAACATACCTGGATATGAAGAACACAATTGACACGTAAGTGAGATTGTTCTAAATATTCTTGTGTGTATTTATTAATTTATGTGAATTGTTCAAATTATTCATTTATATTTTATTAGCATCATACAAGCTTTTCGAGCCCAACGTGATATCCAACCATCAAAGAGGAGAGTCGGCATCACATGGTTAAAAGTGGAGGTATATTATTAATTATCACATTTTTTATTATATTAGTGATGATACTTGATAAAACTTAGGATTTATCCATTTTTTCTTTTCATCTGTAGTGTCCTCAGCAACGTAATCAAATAGATTACGGATATTTCATGTTGAGGTTTATGAGAGATACTCTTTCTTTGGGCCGATTAGAGATTCCCACTGATGTATGTATTTCTAACTTATGAGTTATTTTAATATTTAACACATATATCTCTCATATAATTAAATAGTTGAAATTAAATCAAACTATGTTATATTATTATGCAGTACTTTGATGAATTCAAGTATGCATATTATTCAAAAGATCAAGTGGATGAAATTAAAGAGGAATGGTGTCAATTCATTATAGAGCTCGGTGTTTTATGAGGTATAAAATTGTACTCTTTCTTTAATTGACGTATACCTTAAATATGTGTAACGTTGTAACTATAATATTGTACTCTTTTAATTGAATTACAATCTTTGTGTTGTTTCAGGGCCAGATTTGAAGCAATACTTTGGTTGGATAAGTAATATGTAATAATATGTACATTTGTAGAAAAATGTAATGATTTTTAATTATAATTTTGGTACATAAATTGATATGTATATTGGTACATGTAATTGTAATATGCACATTTGTAGAAAAATATAATGATATGTAATTATACTTTTGGTTTGAATTGGTATATATATTGGTTTGAATTGCCAAATTGGTGCATATATTGGTACATTAAAATATGCCAAATTGGATTGATTTGAATCTCCAAATTGTGATATTTATCTGGAAAAAATTTAGTTGAAAAACAGGTCAAAATTCTGGTTGAAAAACCTGGTAAATAAAGTAATTTTAAAAATTTTATTTTAAAATTTTCGTATACCTTAGACAGCGCTTTACACCAAAAGCGCTGTCTAAGGGGGCCTTAGAAAGCGCTTTTGCCAAAAGCGCTGTCTAAGGTATACCTAAAAAAATTAAAATTGTTGGGGCTTAAAAAGTGCTTTTAAGAAAGCGCTGTCTAAGGGGGGCCTTAGAAAGCGCTTTTACTAAAAGCGTTGTTTAAGGTATACCTAAAAAAAATTAAAATATATGGGGCTTAGAAAGCGCAGTCTAAGGGGGACCTAAAAAAGTTCAAAAACACTGTCTAATGGTACCTTTAGACAACACTTTTGAGATTTAAAAAAGCATTGTCTAAACATTTGCCAGCGGAGGTTTAGACAGCGCTTTGAAGCGATGTCTAAGGCCAAAATAAGCGATGTCTAAGGTCTTGTTTGGCATAGTGGTAGTTGCAAATGGCAGAGTGTAACCTGGTGGAAAACCAAATTCTGGCCAAGTGCTTGCAGGTCTTGAAGACTCTGGTTTGATGACGAAGCTACTGACTTCAGAGATGACGGTCCTCTGAGGTTGAGCATCCTTAGTAGACAAGGCTTGGAGCATTTCCATGATCTTTCTCACGCTACTCTTCAAATCATCAATGTCTTCCCTGACTCGCTTGTTGTGCTCTTCTTGTTCAGCCATTCTTATTCTTTCGTGGGCTCTAGTTCTGTACTTGCATGGAGGAATCAACTGGACGGAGACTCAGCAAATCTGAAGACGGGAACAGATGAACATGAGCAACTAGGATGTATGCAAAATGAATGCAAATATGAATGCAATAATATGCGAATAAAATGCGAAAAGATGTTAAACATAAAGTCATGATATCATAAGTCCAAAGTACGGATGGAGGATACTTGGATTGCTCTCCTCACAAGGATCTCAATGGTTAAGTTCTAGAGTTTAGAGGAACCCCAAAGTTATAAATCCATATGGTTGTTCATCAGACACACCATCAATATGACGGTTGAATGACTCCCCCATATGAATCTCATTTGGGTGAGGTTTTCATATCGAACTATACGAGAGAAACATCTTGTTGCCCCATACTACGCAACCATCGACACATTGCTTCAAACAAAAGTCTCAAAGTTATGGACTTGTCTCAACTGTTTGTTGGACATGTCAATGACTCGATAGTCAGTCAACTCCATTGAGAAAGTCTATTCTGAGTGAGATCTTCGTATCCAACTACACGAGAGTAACCCTTCGTTGTTCCATACAACGCGACCATCAAACTTATGTTATAGCCCAAAATTGTAAGGTTCTTAGAGTCGATGACCCTAATGAAAACACTGATCGTCCATGCCATCAATATGACGGTCATCAGCATTCGCACTAGAATCTACTCCAAGCGAGGTCTTCGTATCAACCGTCTACAAAAGCATTTCTTTCGGGAGCCAATACTACACAACCTTTCCTAACTTATGTTTATGCTCAAAGGCCCGGGTATAGAACCTTTCACTCATGTTTCTTTTGCAATCCAAGTATCGATCCAATAGTACCACAAGATATAATATTGAAAGTGATAAAGAAAGCAATAAAAATAGGCAAGTAATACATAAAGTTAAACAACTAAACAAACATGGCACAACCTAGATCAGGCTTAACTTGCATAGGGGTGAACCAGTCCCCAACAGAGTCGTCAACTGTCGTACCTTGGAAAATACGATCCTCGCGAATGCGGTTGCGGCTTGGCAGACTTGAGAGTCGCCACCTAAATTTTGTTTAACCCAAAAGAGGGAAAGGGAAAATATAGATAAAACCCGGTAAGAAAGGGATAAAGACAAGGTCATCGGAACCATTGCCTGGGTTCGGAAGTCGGTTATGTAGGGGGAAGGTATTAGCACCCCTTACATCCATCGTACTCGATGGGAACCATCTAAGTTGTCATGCGTGAAAGGATGTCTATGACTAATGAATTACTTTCTAAGGGGAAAAAAGTTTAAATTGAAGTTTGATTGATCCTAGGTGCTCGGCATGGATTGAGATCCGTGTACCTACGTATTCCCTCGTGCAATGGGAAAGTCAGAGCTTCGTAGTTCGGCTTACTACGGGTGATGATTGTTGATTTTATCACATTTGTAGATGTTTAAGAATTGGCAGAATTTTTGACCAAACAAGAAATGTTAAATTCAGTTCAGAATGTCCTATCAGATGTTGGGACATTATCAAACAGAGTATGTGAATTTATTTCAGGATGTCTCATCAGATGTTGGGACATTGTGTGAATAAATTAAGTTCAGTTTTTCAGGATGTCCCAACAGATGTTGAGACATCTCAGACCTGCTACCAGAATTAATTATTGATTAACAGATCAGAGATATTTAAGGAGAACTATCTGGAATTAATTAATGCTGGATAAAAACAGAACAAGGCGCATCTGTAGGGAGTTTTAAATTGAAGATTCAGATTAAAACAGAAGACCTAATGCACCTAGAATATAGGAGGTAACAAACCCTAAATTCAAGGTGACAGTTGCTGCACATTAGGGCTGGATCATTCTACAGAAAGCCCAAAATTCAGATACCTATTTAATCAACAGAAACTCATAGAATTGAGTACGAATTTCAGAAGACTAAATAGGGTGTCTAGTGTTTTAATAGCAGGTTGTTTTTATGTACCACTTTATGAGCTTTTAAGCAAAAGTGCATTTGTGACTTGATTGAAACTGTTAAGTAAAATCAAGCTGTTATTGTTTGAAGGATGTCTTCAATTTTTGTGTAAACTTGTAAACTTGATCACTGGGTGATTGAGGGGGAGTGAGTAGGGTACTCTTATCTAAGTGAGTCTTAGGTAGAAATTGCATTGGGTAAGTATTAAGTGATAGATTAAACAGGGTGGTTTAAGTCTAGAATTAATATTACTAATAGTGGATTTCCTCCTGGCTTGGTAGCCTCCAGATGTAGGTGTGGTTATACACTGAACTGGGTCAACAAACTTCTGTGTTGTTTATTTTTCCTGCTGTTTAAGTTTTGGTTAAATTTGTCAAATGTCCTATTAAGTGTTGGAACATCTCTTAGGACATCTCATTACAGAATTTCAACATTTATTCGATGAAAGTATTTAGGAGTCGAATTGAACTAAAGACTATGGGTAGTTTATTCCTCTCGATCCGGACCAGTGTCCAACGACGAAATAATCGGAGTGAGTAACGAGAGCTTGTAGTCCTCCTTTCTACCGCTTAAGGCTCGTGGCGTAAAATTCTTCTTGTATTATTAAAGTGTTTTATTTCCTAAGACCGCTTGAAGTTGGATCAAGGGTTAGATCTAAACGAATCGTTTTGGTCAAAGGGTAGGTCGATTGCGAAGCACAAAGCGCTCGCCAAGGGTGAGTGCAAAAATGGAGGTTAAGGGTTAATTGGTTACGTGGGAACGATTTCCTAGTTCCTAAGAGGACGCTTAGTAAACGATACCATAACCTAAGGTAAGTGCAAGTGTGCGAGTGAAACCACTTGGCGTTGGACTAAGAGTTCGCGAAAAAAGCGAAAATGAGTAAATAAATGACATACATCGGAATTGGGAAAGGGGTAAAAGTAAGTTACACGGGATTGCACGAAATAAAAGGGTTCATTGTATTAGGCCAAGAGGAAGCGTGTGTGAAGTGTCCTAAACTATGCAAAGGCGTTAGACCTTGAATATAAACCGAAAGCGTCAAAATGTAGCTCTTTAACTATCTTAGAATCGATTCAATGTTAGAATCATTTTATGAGAAGTCGAGCATCAATTTATGTATTAAAGTGCGAAAATAAATAAACTAAATAAAATTGAATTTCCAAGAAAGAAATAAAGTGGTCTCATATTGATTTAAATAAGGTCGATTTTTTGAATATCGAATTTTTAAATTGTTTGTTATATCATCGACCATAAAATAAATAAAGTCTAAAAATAATGGTGAAAATAAAAGATAGCCCCATATTTAGTTTAGATAACATCGATTTATTCGAAATCGAATATCTAAACTTTTTATCATAAGTTGAATAAAATAAATCGGTAAAATGAGAAATAATAAGGAAAATAAAAGAGTGGCCTCATATTTGTTTAGATAACGTCGATTTATTCGAAATCAAATATCTAAAGGTTTATTCATCGGTCGAATAAAAATAGATCGAGAAAATGGGAAATAATTAGGAAAATAAAAGAATGGTCTCAACTTAGGGGATAACGTCGATTTATTAGAAATCGAATATCACCATTTATCATTGGCCAAAATAATAATAAATCGATAAATAAAAATGGATCTAAAAATAATAGGAAAAAAGTCTCATATCGGCTTGGGCAACGTCGGTAAAATCGAATGTCACAAATCGGATAATAATATCATAGACCATAAATATGTGAATAAAATCGATAAATCGATAAATAATGGAGAAATGGAAAAGTTGGCCTCATATAGGTTTAGATAACGTCGATTAAAAAATCGAATATCGATAAACCATTAATTATATCATTGGCCCACAAATAAAAAAATACAAATAAAAAAAACCAAATTATTTACTAAATACTTTTTTAGGACATTTTATAAATATTAATAAAATAGAAAGACAAAAAATAGAAGTAATAAAATTATCATAATAAAATCAGCAATGTTAAATATGAATTAAAGAGATCAAAGGATGGAGCAAGTGTTGTCACGCGGTGGTGATGGTCGAAATTTAAATAGATCAGATAATTTAGCCCAAGAATTAAAAAAACTTCCACTGGCTGATTCGGGTCAATACGAACCGGGTTCGGCCCAAGAGGTTCTAAAAGAGGTCACCCAAATGGGAACCCTAGCCACAAGCAAACATGCACCGATAAAAACCACAACAAACCAAAAGAAACCTGACACATGGCATGGAAGAAAAATGAAGCATCGATAATAGATATGGGAGACGGAAACGGTGCATCCCTATATTAATGGCCTTTTAAATTTTATTCATAATATTAAACTGACTTTTAAAAAAAGAAATATTTCATCCATAAACCACCTTTAAATCACATTAAATGGAAAACAAAAAAAAATGTAAACTCTCTCTGCTTTTGAAACACCTCACTCTCTATAAGTTCAATACTCAGTAAAATCGCAAAGACCAAAATCGTTGGTCATCAGCCTCATATGTTCATCGGCATCATCTTCCAACAATACACAAAATCACAAATCACGCAAAACCCCCTTTCCCAACCGAAATCCCTAGCGCCCCTATTTCTATGCTCATAGGTAAATCAACAAACATCAGACTCGAAACACAAATCAGACCACAAATCATGGATCCAATGACATTACCGAACAATGAAGGTGAAAGAAAGGCATACGAAACAACTAATGTTCAACAACAATGAAGACGAAGTGTAAAAAGGTGAATTAAGTTCTTACCTACTCTGAATGTTCTCAGAGTGAAGATTCTCCTCCAGGTATCTTACTGACTTGAGTCATTGTTTGCTCTCCTCCTTCTCTTCTTCAATATTCAGTTATTGTGATTGTTGAGAGTTGTTATGCATAGAGGCTTAGCTCAAAATTGTTGATCTTCAGTGCGAAGACTCAACAATCCGGGTGAAAATAGAGCTTTAGTGATTGATTTTTTTGATGATTTTCGTCGGAGTAATGATTGGCTTTTTCATCCGTGATTGCTAGGGTTTTCTGGTGATGTTTCTATGTGTCCAATTACTTGCCAATCATTGGCTTTTTATAGGAATCTGAATGATTCTTGGTACGTGTGAATTGAGAAATTCTAAAGGAATATTCGTTTACACATGTGTGTGAGCCGTAATTCCTGTTAGAACGAATTTATGAGATTTTGTGCAATTGTGTGGGGTCAAAAAAATGGTGACTCATTGAATTTTGTTTGTCTGTAGTGAGGTATGAAAAGTATCTAGAAACTAAGGTGGTCCCCTATGAAAACTCATTGAATTGTTACTTTAAAATTGTTTTTTCTATTGCTTGTTTAATCGTGACTTTCACTGCTACATAAATTTTGTGTAACTGCTGCTTGATTTTGCTCTTGACTTCTTGCTTGTGTGCACTTAAATCTTCAGGACAATGAATTTTCTGTTCCATGATTTTGTATTTTGAATTGCATTCTAAAACAGTTTAACAAGGACAATTGTGATATGTGCATTGCTTGGTGATGAAGAGAATTGGTTCAAAAGCATCATTATCTTTGCAATGACTCATTAGATTAGTTTTGTGATTGTGAGTATTTGATGAACCTTGAACTAATTGAAGTGATATCTAAATGAATTTTCCTTGTAGGAACTCATGTAGTTTTATTTTCTCTGTTTTTTATCTTTGATGTAATATGATTATATGGAATGATGTTGAACCATGCCTTGATGTTCCATTGTGTTATGCATATGCTACTGAATTTTTCTCTATGTTTTCCATACGATACGTGACACATTGCTCTTGGATGCAGGTGAAGGTTTGAAGAGTACAAGAAAACATGATTCACGGTGGAAGAATGCTTGGAGTCATGGTTATGGATTCGCTGGAAATGCGAAAGAAACTAAAGGTGTATTGCAATTTGTGTGTATTTTATGGAAACTGGAGTTGATTGGTAGAAGGCTTAAAGTTTGTGACTATGTAAGCGGATAGGATGGTTGAGTATGTGGTAGCTAAATAGTTCATGGTCCTTATGCGCCCCAAAATCATTGGAAAATGTTTGTTGTAACCTTGTAACTAAATACCTTTGTATTTATAACTTCAATCTGTGAGCCTCATGGGATTTGTGACAAGTGACTTTAAATTTTAAGTCATTTGCTCTTAAAACTTGAATTATAGGATTGACATTCCGTGGATTCAAAATGAATTAACCTTGAAGGATAATGACCAGGTAAAACTTTTTCTAACCATGACTTAAAAACAATTTGCAATAACTCTTTGAAACAAACTTAAAATAAGGGCCTATACTCATATTGACCATACTTTGAAGTAGCTTAACAAATTTAAGTACACGACATGAGCTTGGAAATAAAGCCTTGAGATCTTTTGTACATGTAACTTAACTTAAGCTTGTGATTCATCCTTATACGTTAAGAACCTCCCTGGCATCTTGGATTAAATAGAAATGAAATTTGAAACAATAACATAGTCATGATTTGAATAATATGGAATTCTAACCTCAAAGATAAAACTTGATGATACTTGGCATAAATTTGGTGCCTTGATTCTCTCAATTATGGCACACTTTTAGTGATAAAAAACACTAAGTTTGAAACATTGATATCTTGAAATCCACTTAAACTCATTAATAATGCCAGACTATAGCCAATCTTTGAGATAATTCACCCGCATCTTAAGAATATAAATTATAGATTGAATCATGATCCAAAATTATTTTGAGGTGAAATTTAATATTGTAGGGGGAATCCAAATCTGGAAGCAAACTGCAACAAATGCTTTGACATGTTGCTTAGGATAAATGATCATGACTTGAAATCAATTGATCATATCCTAACAACTTGACCATGAGGACACATTTTTCCTTTATCTCTTCCTGAAATCGCACATCCTTAACAAAACATGGTATAAAAAAAGTGAAAAAGGTTGGGCAAATTTAGGGTATGACACCTCCGAATGTTATATCCAGTGGGTTCGATCTAGGGCTTCCAAGCTCAAGATGCCTTATCCATCCGAGGAGCCATTGTTTCCTATACTACCATTGTCCGCTTTTCTTCCATCCGTTGATAAGAAGGAGAAAGAAGAATGGCTACTTGAGAAGACACCAATGCAAGAGTAACTGAAGGAGAAAGATGATCTCATTGAGTTACTTGAGCGGCGTGTTACGAAGAGGCCAAAAAAGGATTTATTTTCCTCTAGTACTCCATCTAACATTCCTCCTACATCCGGTTCTTGGAAGGCCATTGTTGACCAGTTGGTGAAGGATAAGGAAGTCATGGAGAATCAGTACAAGAAAGAGATTAAGAGGATTCACATGAAGTACCAGCCGGGATTTGGATCTTCTTCAAATATGATCCCTTAGTGTAAACACCCCAAATTTTCCCTCACTATTTTCATACCTTGGCTTATGATCTTTCATATTTGCATTAGTTCAAGCATATCATATCATATTGCATTTTTGTTTCACTGCATAGTTCAAATTCATCTGCATCTAGGGTTTGTGATCTGAGCAATCCAGGATCCATCTGAGCCACTCCAAAGGTCTCTAATCATTCCAAGAGGGTCCATATATGTTCAATCATCATATTATATCCTCCAAAGATCAAGGAAGTCAAAAAATCACAAGAACTTGCAAAACATGGAAGCAGAGCCAGGGTTTAACTACACAAATGACCTAAAATTAGGGTTTTGGTTTCAGAGGCCATAACTCCAATTTTTTTGGTCATTCTTGTTTCTAATGGTCTCAATATGTTATAAGGATTATATATACCAATTTTGATGAAGAAATTCATTGTGGAAGTCATTTGTTCACTGGGTAACTTCTTGAGCAAGTCAGAGCAAAATCAAGGCATCTGAGTCCCCCAACATGGAACCAAAGTGGATTTTTCATCAGATTGAAGTTATATGATCTTTATTTGATCATTGAAGTGCTTAGAAGTTCACAAAATTGAAGAAAATTGAGCTAAACCAAAAGTTGCCAAAAATGGAAATGACTTGTAATGTAAACTTTCCATTTAGGGAATGTTTTTCAACCTCCTCTTTCTCAACCAAAAATGCTTCAAATGAAAAATTGTTGGTCATGAAAGTTGTATATTGGATCATTCCATTTTCAAAAAGTACAAGAACAAGATCTAATTCATTTTGGAACTCAAGATATGGCTTGTCAAAGTTGGCAAAAATCCCATAATTTTCAAGAATGCACTAAAAGGGATTCTTTGCAAAACCACTTGCCAAGGCATTTTGTGACTTCAAACACACTTCTATGTATCATAATATTATTGTACATTGCCTAAAACTCAGAATTGCCCAAAGAATTTCAAGATTTCATGCATTGAACATCAAGAATCCTCAAAGGGGCCAAAACTTCACATATTTGCAAAAGGTCCCATAACTTTGCTCCCACTTGTTGCATTGCCTCAAGACTTATTTTGTGGACATCCTTGAACTCAGCTGCACCAAGACATGCCAAAAAGCAAGCTACACCCTTTCCCATACCTCAAGTACAAGAAATGTTGACTTTATGCAAAATCACCCATACCAATCACAACAGTCCACCACCCACTCTCTGCCCAATCCAGACACTACAAGCATGCCATAAGGACTCATTTTCATAACACACACAAGCCTAAAACTCCAAGAACTCATCATTGCCAAAATCACTCCCTCTTGCATTTTCCTTCGAATCTCTCAGCTCACTCACTCAAACTCAAAACCAATTCCACCATTCATCTCAAAATCACTCACTGACCACAAAGCAACCCTCAAATCTACTAAGAACACCCCATATACAAAACACGATTCTTGGCCAGTTCAGTTGCTACAACACAAACCAGCCATTCTCAAAGCCTTTGAAGCATTCCATTAGTCTCAGGAGGTTCAAGGGATGCTTTTTGCACAAAGGAAGTGGCCAGAAAGCTCAAGTTTAAAAAGCTCCATCTCAGGTAGTCATCTGAAATCATTTTTCCAAAACTCCTTTTTTTATGTTACAATATGAAAAAGCATGCTTCATTGATCACTCTGAGCTTTGAATTTTCGAAAATGGTGTAGAAATGAGTATGTACTGAACCTCTGAAATTTTTGCCATTTTTGATCTTTTCTTAGAATCTTGTTTATGAGCAATAAGAAATTTGTTTTGAGGGTGGATTTGAGTTCAGTGAGATGAGGGGAGTTGATCTGGAGCTTTAGATCTCCAGAAATGACCTAGGGAGAGAGTTTGAGATTTTCAAGGGAGGGTGTCACCGGATAAGACGACCGAAGCTCTTCTCCGGTGACCTGAAAGTGATTAGCTAGCTAATTAGGGTTAGGGCTTTGTTTAAATGTGGACCCTTAGATTTCCCCTTCCCGCGCGTGTTGTGTGTTTGAGATCACTTCATTAACTTTTAATTAGGATTTAATAATTAATTAAATGAGATTAAGTGGATTTGAATGCTGACCATCAGATTTGGCGCGTGGTCAACACTAGAACCCCCCAGAATCAATCCCAGCCCTTGACTGCGTTTACTTTTGTTTTATTCAATTTTTCTCATTTATTTTGTACCATTTATTTAAAATAGTTAGAAAATTCCAAAAAATATTGTATTCTGCATTTTCACTCCAAATAATTTTCTCAACCCAAAAATATTTTTATTTTTTGCATAAAAAATCATTTTTAAAAACATTTAAATGTTTATTTTAATTAATTAATGGAAATTAATTAATTAAAATATCATTTAGGTTTCTAAAAATCAAAAAAAAAATCAAATTGCATCTTTAAACATTTAGAAACATTATCATACCATCCACACAAATTTCTTTTTGGCTTTGAACAATCTTTGATAATTTTCTTGAATTTAGGGTTCATAAAATTCACATTTTAGAACCCTAACTTCAAGAATTCTTTTCTACCTAACCAAGAATGGTATGACAATGGTTCTTTTTGAATTGTTCTTCATTTAACATGTAGTTTCTAGCATAATTTTGTTACAAATTTCTTATGTATTTTTGAATTGATTTGCATTTTCTCCCATTAGGTGCCTTAAAACCCTAGGTAATTTAGACAAAATCATAACTTCCTTAGGGTTAAGAGTTAGGTCTCCTCCTTTGGGGTGTGGTATCATATGGGGTTAGGGTTCTTTTGATTGAATTTTCAATTTTGTATCTTGTCATTTGCTTCTGTTTTTGAGTTTTGCATCTCATGTTGCATGAAAACCCTAATTTCTCATCTTAATTTGCATACATCTTGCATTTGCTTTCATTCAAGAACTTTACATGACATTTCTTGCATCCACGTGACATATAAGACATCATAGGACACTTTAGACTCATGCTTGATCACTTCTTCATCCATTTTCCATGTTATGCATTCATTACATTCCATGGGCATTCATGGACTTTCATGTTTCATTCATGCTTCATTTGCATTCTCACCTCTTGTATGATCATTCATATCACTTAACATGTCCTTGCACCATCTCATAGCATCATTAACATCATGAACATGCTTTTGGTTTTGGTTTTCATCCTTGCATACATCTCATTTTCACTTCATTCTTTCTTATATGCTAACTTTTCAGGTGGTAAGTACTTTGAGAAGTGAATTTGCCTTCACTTCTCACAATTTCTTCTCATTTCCCTCATGCATTCATTGCTGCATTTTGCTTTTGTTTAGAGTGAGCTTGCTCATTCATGTTCCTCCTTCACCTTCTTTCTTCAATTAACTTATCTTCTTAGGTGAAGTAAGTTAGCTTGTTTCTTCTGCTTCTCCTCCTTTCTTCTGCTTCTTCCTTGGTGGCTTTTCTTGAAGATCTCTTGCAAGCCTCATAAACCCTAGGAACACCCAAGCATGATAACAATTAGGGTTTGTTTAGTCCCCCATTAGATTCACCTTTGTGTCTCCTTTTTTGTCTCTCTTCTCATCTCATAATCAAAGACTAAACCTTTAAGGTTTTAAGGCTTTGTGATTAAGATTATGCCTGCATCCTTCTCTTAGGATGGAGTGTATAACTTTAATCCTAAGTGTTAAACCCTTAATGTGTTTAAAGCTCTTAATCAACTCACCTAATAATCACTAAGACAATAAGCTTGTAACTTGGGCCTTGCATTAGGGTTCTAATTCTTCCTTAATTGGTTAAGAAGGACTAACCCTAGTGTTAATGGACAAGTCCCCCTCAAGTTGTCTTACAAACCATAAAATCCATTTTTCAATCTTGTCGTTAACTAAAATCCACCTTAATAAAGGCTTTGTTTTGTCATGAGGTTAATCCCTAATCATGGATTAAGTTGAGGTATCTTCCCCAACTTAAATGTTCTCATCTATCATCCTTCTATTAGGATGGTGTAATGGGTCCATTAAATCCCTGATTATGGCTTAAACTCATTACTTAACACTAAACAAAAACTCCAAAAGCATCTAAATAATTACAAGTAGGTTAATGATCTTAATCTTACATCATAGTGATTAAGTGTGAGGTGTTTACTTCATACTTAAAGTATTCTCATTACCCCTAATCAGAGGGAGGATGTGATGAGTTTACTAACCCTTGGTTTAGGCTTAAGCTCATTATCTTATGACAAACACAAAAAGCAATAAAAGATTGAAAACACAAAAACAAACAATAATCGTCTCCTTCAGGATTCTTTTCTCACCTCATTCACTCACAAACGAGAAATCGCTTCTTCCATCTAATGCAAGACAGTTAGCACCTGATCCAGACAGGTCATACACTTGAGCATAGACAAGCAAGCAGTTCATCAGTCAATTTATTCTTCAGTCTCTTTGAGTCGAACTACGGTGTTCTGACTTCCTCATTGCACGAGAGGATACGTAGGCATAACTTAACTGTTATCGAACAAAAGTATCTGTATATTCCCTCTCTTCCAGCATTATTCTTTAAGCCTCGTTCCTGAGCAATTTCATTTCACATCTCTTTTGCACTAACACCTGTACATTCTTTTCCAGCTTTTGCACACAGATAGCACTGACACCACCCCTTTAAACTCAAAATTTCAAGTGTGGATTCCGTTGAGTACGACGGACAATCTGGGTGCTAATACCTTCCCAGGTTGTAACCAACCCCCTTTCTCAGTTTCTCTGGTTCGCAACCGTCTTATCCATCTTTTTTTAGGTTTATGCAGCATTACCTTTCCTTCGGGATAAAAATGCCTAGCTGGAGACTCTATTCATCTTCATTTCATTTCTCCTCTCTCCGATCGTTCGCGCTTGTACCGGGGATGCAAATCTTCGGGAGCGACACTTAGCCCTAGTTTACTTTTCTCTCATGTATTAGGATTATTGATACTTGTACTTTACTTGTAATCCTTACTTTGATTTTAATGAGAATGAGTTTTTTAAGTACTTCAAAAAGTGTTTCTTTTATAATATTGCAATTTATCTTATAGTCCTTTGAAATCTTTGCATTTGCATACGCATACCATGCATCATGCCCGCATTGCTCTTGCTTCTTGAGTGTTGTACATGTATATTATGTTGTTTCTTGGTCTTCTTCAATTCTCCTGCCAAGTTGACTCACAAGGTTGATACTCGAGCTAATCGAAAGAAGATGTTGGAAGCCTTACAACAAGAGAATCGCGAGTTGCGCGAGGAAGTTTCATATTTGAAGGATAGCTTGGAAAGGGTCATTGACATGATGGAAAGCTTGGTGGCTGCTTAGAATCAGCCATCCCCTGTTCATAATTCTCCAACTTAGCATACAATCATCTCTAAAATTGTCACTGCATCGATTCCTGCTGAAAATGTCATTTCTCCTTGCTACCGCATGCCTCCTGGCACACCATGGGGTATGCCGACTGATTTCATTCCTGCTAGTTTTATCCTCATCCTCCTGAGACTGTTGCATTTAATACTCTTCAGCCAATGATGATAACTGCACCACCTGTGATGCACAATACTTCGCACCATGATGAAATGATTTACCATGCTGAGCCCAGTGAAGGCGCTGGTGTGATTGAGAGACTTGATGATTTTCAAGGCCGTTTTGTTGAGTTACGGAAGGAGATGAGGGCTTTGAGGCATAAGGAATTGTTCGGTATAAATGCTTATGATCTCTATTTGGTTCCTAATGTCAAGGTTCCGTACAAGTTTAGGTTGCCTGAGTTCGAGAAGTATAAGGGTAATACTTGTCCTCTGAGTCATTTGACTATGTATGCTAGAAAGATATCTGCTCAGACAGACAATGATCATCTTCTGATTCATTATTTCCAGGATAGTGTGATTGGTGCAGCCATGAGATGGTACATGAGTTTCGATAGCAGCCAAATCCAGAATTTCAATGATTTGGGAGAGGCGTTTGTTAGGAAATACAAGTACAATGTTGATATGGCACTGGATAGAGATCAACTACGTGTTATATCCCAGAAGGACAAAGAAACTTTCAAATAGTATGCACAAAGATGGCGTGAGCTAGTAGCTCAGATTATTCCTCCTCTGGAAGAGAAAGAGATGAAGAAGATCTTTTTGAAGACTTTAGGTTCTTTCTACTATGAGAAGATGATTGCAAGTGCTCCTTCTGATTTCACTGAAATGGTGAGTATGGGGATGCAACTAGAAGAAGGTATTTGTGAGGGACGATTGAGCAAAGAGAGTAGTATTAGCACAAGTTCTAAAAGGTTCAACTTTGGCAAGAAGAAAGAAGGTGAGACCAATGTTGTGCCTCGTGAAAGTTACAGAAGACCCCGTGGTCATAAGAATCGTCATCAGCAACATGTAGCTTATGTAACTTCGATGATTAATGTGGCTCCAACTATGCTGGTAGCTCCAAAGTATTAGTCTCACAACCTTATATGCAACACAATGGTAATCAACAGGTTCGTGCTAAGCCGAATTTTGATCCTATTCCAATGTTGTATGCGGATTTTCTTCCATCTCTGATTGAAAAGAATCTTATGCAAACACGTTCTCCGCCTCCAGTTCCAGAATCTATTCCATGATGGTATAAGACAGAGGCTCACTGTGCTTTTCATCAAGGTTCCCCAGGGCACGATGTTGAGAATTGTTATCCATTGAAGTTTGAAGGGAAGAAGTTGATAAGGAGTAATGTTCTGTCTTTCAATGATGTTAATCCAATTGTGAAGACAAATCTGCTTCTGAATCATGGTAATACGTATGTGAACATGGTTGATGGTTATCCTAGTTTGTTCAAGATTTATAAGGTCCTCCATATTTGAAGGTCTTTGGTTGATATGCATGATTTCTTAAGTGAATATCATGATATTGATCACGATTATGTTGGTTGTTGTATTTGTTCGGTGAACCCACGTGGTTGCGTGATTGTTAAGAGAGACATTCAAAAGATGATGGATGATAAGTTAATTGAAGTGACAGCGAAAAGAGATGAGTATGACAATGAAGTGAATGTTATTGTGCCTCAGTTCAATATTCCTAAGAAGATTGTTCCTGAGAAGGTAGTTATTTCTTTTGATAGCCGCAAATATGTTGTTACTCCATTGGTGATAAATTTGCCTGGTCCAATGCCATATG
Organism: Lathyrus aphaca; assembly: GCA_963966055.1. NCBI lineage: Eukaryota > Viridiplantae > Streptophyta > Magnoliopsida > Fabales > Fabaceae > Lathyrus > Lathyrus aphaca. The sequence goes on along the minus strand of OZ014520.1, from coordinate 226,101,018 downwards.
AGTCTGATAAAGCTGTTCCATATTGGTATAATGCTATGATGATAGAAAATGGTAAGGAATTTCCTATTCCTTCTCCAAAGTCTGTGGTTAGCATTGCTGATGTGACAAAGGTTACTCGAAGTGGTAGAGTTTATGCTTCAGATCCTCCGAAGAAAACTGAAGATACAATTGCGAGTAAACAGATTGAGGATGTTGTTACCCGATCAAGTCAATTTGGTGATTCCAGTTTGAAAGATAGTGAAGATGAGGTGTTGAAATTGATAAAGAATAACGAGTACAACATTACTGAGCAGTTGTTGCATACTCTGTCGAAGATATCAGTTTTATCACTCTTGATGTGCTCTGAGGCCCATAGGCAGTCTTTGCAGAAAATTCTTGATCAAGATTATGTTGATCATGATTTGACTGTTGATCAGTTTGATAGTATTGTAGCTAATATCACATCGTGCAACAATCTGAGTTTTTGTGATGATGACTTGCCTGAAGAAGGAAGGAACCATAATTTGGATTTGCATATTTCAGTGAACTGTCAGGAAGATGTTATGTCTAAGGTGTTGGTTGATACTGGATCTTCTCTGGATGTGATGCCGAAGTCAACTTTGTCAAGGATTGTGTACGAAGGTGCTCCCATGAGGCATAGTGGGATTATTGTGAAAGCTTTTGACGGATCGAAGGAAACTGTGATTGGTGAAGTTGATCTTCCTATTCTGATTGGACCGTTTATATTCCAAATTACTTTTCAAGTAATGGATATACGTCCCGCTTAAAGTTGTCTCCTTGGAAGACCCTAGATTCATGAGGCAGGAGTTGTGACATCTAATCTCCATCAGAAGCTGAAGTTTGTGAAAGATGGGAAATTAGTGGCTATTGGCGATGAGCAGGCGATGCTAGTGAGCAAATTGTAATCTTTGTCCTATATTGATGCTAAAGAAGAGGTGGGAACTGTGTTTAGACTCTTTCTGTTATTGATAATGTTGCTAAGAAGAATTTTATGCCTATGTCTTCTCTCAAGGATGCTCTGAGCGTACTCGAAACTGGTCGATCTGACGGTTGGGGACGAGTTATTAATGCTATTAACAACTAACAAGGATTTAGTATCGGTTTTACACCAGGTGTGGCTCTCAATGACCCGAAGACTATTCAGGAAGGATTCCGAAGTGCTAGGTTTATCAATGATCATTCCGTTGCTACCATCATTGAAGATGACGGAGATGAAGAAATTCCTAACTTTGTTACGCACATAAAGATTTGCAAGAACTGGATTGCTATTGATGTTCCTTCTATTGTTCATGCTTCAAATTAATTTGTTTTATTTTCTTTTAAAAATCCTTTCACTCTGCCAAAGGTGAAAGTGATGTTTGTCGGGCTTTGTTTCAAATTTTATCATCATCAATAAAATGTTATTTTATTGCTTCCATATGTGTTTTTCCTTTTTACTTTATCCTGAAAAATGGTAACCTAAAAAACCCAAAATAATAATCATTGTTTATCTGCATAATGTTTGCACTTTTGTTCATACTCTAAAATAAAAATAAAATCATTGTGCAGATTGATTGATAAACCCATTGAAAACAATGATCTTATTCCCACTCCCAACTTTGAATTCCCTGTGTTCGAATCTGAGGAAGAGGATGTTGAAGAGATTCCTGATGAGATTTCTCGATTGCTTGTGCACGAGGAGAAAGTTATTCAACCTCATGAAGAGTCTACACAATTAGTCAACTTGGGTTCTGAAGATGATAAGAAAGAAGTCAAAGTTGGAGAATTGCTTCGTCCTGAGGTTAAGAACAGAATGGTAGAGCTTCTTAGAGAATATTTTGATGTATTTGCTTGGTCTTATCAGGACATGCCAAGTCTTGATACTAATATTGTGGAGCATAGATTGCCGCGGAAGCCTGAATGTCTACCTGTGAAGCAAAAGTTGAGAAGAACTCATCCTGATATAGCAGTAAAGATCAAAGAGGAGGTTCAAAAGCAGATTGATGCAGGTTTTCTTGGGATATCTAATTATCCTTAATGGGTGGCCAATATTGTGCTTGTTCCAAAGAAAGACGAAAAAAGTCCGAACGTGTGTTGATTACAGATATTTGAATAAAGCCAGTCCAAAAGATGATTTTCCATTGCCACACATTGATGTGTTGGTAGATAATACGGCTAAGTTGGATGTGTTCTCTTTTATGGACGGATTTTCCGGTTATAATCAAATAAAGATGGAACCCTAGGAGATGGAAAATACCACATTTATTACACCATGGGGAACATTCTGCTACAGAATGATGCCCTTTGGATTGAAGAATGTTGGTGCGACATACCAAAGAGCTATGACCATGCTTTTCCATGATATGGTGCACAATGAAATTGAGGTATATGTTAATGATATAATCGCTAAGTCGAGGAATAAAGAGGATCATGTTGAACATTTACTGAAGTTGTTTCAGAGGTTAAGGAAGTTTAAGCTTCGTTTGAATCCGAACAAGTGCATGTTTGGTGTACGTTCTGGAAAGTTTTTAGGTTTCATTATCAGCCAAAGAGGCATTGAAGTTGATCCTGACAAAGTGAAAGCTATTCGGGAAATGCCTGCTCCAAGAACTGAAAAGCAAGTAAGAGGATTCTTAGGCCGTTTGAATTATATTTCGAGGTTTATCTCTCACATGACTGCCACATGTGCTCCAATCTTTAAGTTGCATCAAAAAGACCAAGGTTTTGTCTGGACAGACGATTGTCAGAAGGCGTTTGAAAGTATCAAAGAATATATGCTTGAACCTTATATCTTGTCTCCTCCGGTGGAAGGTAGACCGTTAATTATGTACTTGACTGTGTTGGAAGATTCCATGGGTTGTGTGCTTGGTCAGCAAGATGAATTTGGAAGAAAAGAATATGTGATATACTACTTGAGTAAGAAATTCACCGATTGTGAGTCTCGGTAATCCATGCTTGAAAAAAATTGTTGTGCCTTAGATTGGGTTGCAAAGTGTCTTTTCCAGTATATGTTGAATCATACAACTTGGTTGACCTCCAAAATGGATCTGATTAAGTATATATTTGAAAATCCTGCTTTGACTGGGAGGATTTCTCGTTGGAAAATGTTGTTGTCAGAATATGATATCGAGTACCGAGCTCAAAAAGCTATAAAAGGTATCTTGGCTGACAATTTGGAACATCAACCAATTGATGATTACCAGTCTATAAAGTTCGATTTCCTAGATGAGGATGTGATGTATTTGAAAATGAAAGATTGTGATGAACCTTTGATTGAGGAAGGGCCGGAACCTGGATCTCGATGGGGTTTAGTTTTTTATGGTGTTGTAAATGCACGTGGAAGAAGAATTGAGGCAATGATCATTACTCCCCAAGGTTCACATATTCCTTTTGCCGCAAGGGTGACTTTCCCTTGTTCCAATAATGAAGCTGAGTATGAAGCCTGTATTATGGGTATTGAGGAAGCTATTGATTTGAGGATTAAGCATCTTGATGGGTATGAAGACTCTGCCTTGGTAATCAATCAGATCAAGGGTAAGTGGGTAACTCATCAACCCCACTTGATCCCTTATAGAGATTATGCCATGAGGATATCAACTTTCTTCACTAAAGTTGAGTTTCACTATGTGCCTCGTGATGAAAATCAGATGGCATATGCTTTGGCAACTATAGCTTCTATGATAAAGGTGCACCAATGGAATAATGTTCCCATGATCAGAGTGATGCGTCTTGAAAGACCAACTCATGTGTTTGCAGTTGAAGAGGTCCATGATGACAAGCCTTGGTATCATAATATTAAATGTTTTCTCCAGAGTCGGGAATACCCGATTGGGTAATCCGATAAAGATAAGAGGACTTTGAGGAGATTGGCAGGTGTCGTACCTCGAAAAATATGATCCTCGCGAATGCGGTCGCGGCTGGGCTGACTTGTGAGTCGCCACCTAATTTTATTTTATTCCCAAAGAGGGAAAGGGAAAATATAGATAAAACCCGGGAAGAAAGGATAAAGACAAGGTCGTCGGAACCATTGTCGGGGTTCGGAAGTCGGTTATGCAGGGGGAAGGTATTAGCACCCCCTACATCCATCGTACTCAATGGGAACCTTCTAAGTTGTCACGCGCGAAAGAATGTTTATGCCTAATGAAATACTTCTAAGAGAGGAAAAGGAATTAAGTTTTATTTTCTTTCTTTAGGAGTCGAATTGCACTAAAGACTATGGATAGTTTATTCCGAACCAACAAGCCAAGTGTCTTGCGACGGAATAATCAGAGCGAATAACGAGAGCTCGTAATCCTCCTTTCTACCACTTAAGGCTCGTTGCGTACAATTTTTCTCATATTATTAAAGTGTTTTAATACCTAAGACCACTTGACGTTGGATCAAGGGTTTGGATTTAAAGAAACATTTTGGTAGGTCGATTTCCAGGCATAAAGCGATCGCGAAGGGGTGAGTGCAAAATGGAGGTTAAGGGTTAAATGGTTACGCAAGAACGATTCCTAATACTAAGCTAAGGCGAAGCTGTTGGAGCTCGAATCAAACCGAAAGCGCCGAAATTTAGCTCTTTAACTATCTTAGAATCGATTCAAATTTAGAATCATTCTATGAGAAGTCGAGCGTTACTTTATAATCGAATAATTATTTAAATAAAGGAAATGCGATAAAAATACAATTGGTCTCATATTGATCTAAATGACACCGATTTGTCGAAATCGAACGTTTAGATCGTTTGTTATATCATCGACCATAAAAATAAAATAAAGTCGAAATAATAATAAAATAATAGTTTGGCCTCATATTTAATTTAAATAACGTCGATTTATTTGAAATCGAATATTTAAATATTTATTCATCGGTTGGAATAAAATAAATTGAGATAATGAGAAATAATAAGAAAATAAACGTGTGGCCTCAAATTAGGGGATAACGTCGATTTATTAGAAATCGAATATCACCACTTATCATTGGCCGAATAAATAATAAAGTCGATAATGACAATGGATCTAAAATAATTAGAAACCATAAGAAATGATAGAAAACGGTCTCATATCAATTTGGACGACGTCGTTAAATCGAATGTCACAAATCGGATAATAATATCATAGACCACAATATAAATAAATTAATAAATTGATAAAATAATAGATAAAGAAAAATCGGCCTCAAATCGGTTTAGATAACGTCGCTTAATGGAATAATAATAAACCATATTTTTTATCATTGGCCAATAAAATAAAATAATGAGGGAATAACGAAATCAACTTTGAAAAGGAAGGTCATGGTTTCTCTGAAAATACGCTTTTTTCTCAAAACCTACCCTTCCAACGATTCCACTACCAGCCTTGATTCAGTAGAGAAAAAAAGGCAAATCCACCGTGAAATCTCTCTCAAACGGTTTCAGGTCCACGCGTCTCTGCTCGATTCTCCACGGTGGGGTCTACAAGCTTTCTTTGCGGCGACATTCGGTTTCCTCATGGCGGCGCGATGATATTGAACGGTGGCTGGAGGTCGCGGTCATTGGTATTGTTTGTGGATAATGTTTGAAGATTCATGACGGGTTTCTCAAGTTTGTAGGTTTCGGCGGTAATGTAAAGGGATTGTTGAAGGTCCTCTTGCTACAATGGTTATGAGCAAAGTTTATGTTGATGAAAGGTGGGGAATAACTTTCGCAGAGCTTTATTAGGGTTTTCCAGGTGTTTTCTCCCTTTTCTTTGTGTGCGGCCCCCCTTTCAATGTCAATGATTGAGGTTTTATATAGTGATCTCAGTGAGGGAGGTTCTGGAAATTTGAGAATAATGGTGAGGATAATTGTGTGAATCTTGAGAGATGCGAGAATCCGTTAGAGAGGATTTGCGAATGGGATTCTGTGAAGATTGTGTGGGGACCGAGTGACAGCTGAAATTTGTTTGTCTGTAGCGAGCTTCTAGATGGTATGTGGTCCACCGTGAATGAAAACTTCATTTTTACTGCCTGTATTTTCACTGTTAGTAAAACAAATTTTCACTGCTTATTGTTTTTACCATGATACTTGTGACTTCCCTGCTATGTTATGTGACATCGTTTTCTGCTTTTCCCCCTTTTTCTTTGCAGACAACATTCTATGGTGTATTATGCGAGCCCGAGCCATACCTGAGTTGTAGGATGGAATGGAATTATGAGGTCGAAACGTTGAAACATGCCCTCTCATGGCTTCTAAGTTCATAACGGTGACTGATGCATCTTTTTGACTTGCCTTGTTTTTTCGTTGCATAAATTCCCTTATGCACTTTTGAATGAGTTCTACACTTTTGAGGAACAACATCAATATACACTTTTTTGTGTGAATCCGAACTGTTTTTTTTTCTTCTAAGGTGGTGTGTATTATACTTCATCACCCAACATGTAACCTCTCCCTTTTCTCTCTTTTGGTTGCAGGGCATGAAGATAAAGGTGTTTAAGATTTGACACTCATCAGGTGGCTTGAAGTTAGATTTTGGCTTCGAGAAGCACGACCCTGACATGGCGTGAGATTTGATGATAGTTTGTGGATAAAGTACTTTGAATGTAGTTTTGAGCTGGGTGAAGCATGAGAATTGGTTCGATGAAGGAAATTGTCTTGAATCCTTGAAGTATCGAAATTGAATTCTTTTGAATAACCTTGAACAACTTTGATTATTTCTCATTCTGATCTTGTTGTTGTGATTTTGTTTGCAGAGATTAATGATTAAGATTATCGAAACATACATAAGCAATGCAATGTTTCAAGAAATTTGATGCTGATAAGCTTTGATGAAGAAATTGTGGTATTGGCTTACATGATAGTAGTGAGTTAAAACGTTACCAGTGAGTTGCAATGCGTGATGTGCATTTGGCTATTTGTGAATAGAGCTTGGAAAAGGATGGCTGAGATTTGTTATGCTCCCATGGTGTAACCTTGTTCTTTTGTTTCTGTTTTTTTGAAGTACAAGAATCATGATAGAGCATGGGGTACGGTCCGCGAATGGTATTTGAAACAACCCGACTGTAGAAGAATCTTGAATGTAAGTGAAGTCCACTGAAATGAAGTTGTTGAATTAGCATTCTTGTGCACTGATATAGTTCTCTTGCTAACATCCATTTCACCTTTTTTCATGTACATCTGATTGAGTACGACAAGCCATATGGTTTTTTCAAACAGCCTGACGCATCACAATTTATGCTATTGGTACATGGAACCACATCCTGACTGACCACTGTCCCTTATTATGATTGTCTAAAAGGGATCTGAAACTTGACGAATCAAATGGTCCTTGCTGAAATAGATGCTTCTTGATCTTTTCTAAGAGCAAGAATGTAACAAGATCAATGGACTCGGCACCTTCTGAGAAAGGGCATTTACTGTTTGTACATAAATCAATACGCAGCCGATTTATTGATGGAAGACAAGAAGCAGGAGTGACAGATATGCTCCCTCCCTCAAGAAACATAATTAGAGATTTCAAGACAGTCACCGTCAAGCCAAAACCGCACGAGTCAAAATACTTCTTTCCACCCAGGTTAGCGAAAATGTGAAGAATAGTTAGCGCCATAAAAGAACCGTATCTGCCGCTACTAACTGCTCATCCGTAGCTTCTTTAGAACATATATCTACGCCATCCAGGAAACTATCATTTCTCAAATCACTATCAGATGGGGTCTCAGTAGGGACTATATCTTTTAATATAACTTTTCCTTCTATAAGAAAGTTTTCAATGAGGCGGAGCAGCTCCAGCAACGAATTTTTCTAACAGCAAGATTCTTGTGTCTGCATCGGCCAGAACTCTACAGATGTGTTCAGCATAAGAATTCAAGCAAAGGATTAAGTTGCCACCACTGAATTTCATTGCAGTCATGGCAAAGTTGAACAGCAAAAGTGTCAACAACACGGAAAGCTTCTCATTTTGTAAGGATATTTCTTCCATGTCAACTGCAGTCCGAATGCTAGCAACTTCCTGAAATTTCCTGTTGCTGCATATATTCTTACTCCTTATTGATGCTGTATGTTTTAGAACGACATGTAATTGCTATCTTGTCTTGATTAAACCCTGTGTTATTGCTGCTGACTTTATTTGAATTGATTCCTTGTGTTTGGCATTCTGCAGGTCATTGTTTTTTGGGTTTTAGTCATGAGGAATGGAGAAAAGGATGAGCGTGACGGCTTGCGGAGTCTTTGGTGATGCAGCTTGTTGCTGAAGGATACCATGGTGAAGATTGGGACCTGCTCCTTTTGTGAAGTTTGATTTGAGGCCAATGTTTAAAGATCTTTAGGATTAGGATACTTCTTGTAGTTCTTGGAATATTAATCCTCTTAGAATCCTTGCAAACTATGAACTCTGTGTCTCATTAAGTCAAAGGGAAAGGATATATACACTTGTGTTTGCATCAGAATGTGGATTTCAACCAAAATCCAATTCGGTTTCTTTTACTTGTCTTTCTTTTGAAAACAAACGTGTACTCACCAATGGATTTGGATTTATGATATGCACATTTATATGACCTTGAATTAATCCTTTGGGTCACATGGAATTTAATGACTTAGACTTTGTAAAGCATGTAATCTTAAAGAAACCATATAGCATGAACATTTGAACCTTCACTGGTGGTGACTTGAGTTCTTGGAGTTAATGACATGTGAACTTGGAATAGTGACCTCTTCTTAAGTGTAGTTGGATTTTAACTTTGTGAATGAATGAAAATGGCCAACATATTTTGAATACATTGAGCATGACCACTGTTAGTAATTTTTAAGCATGTCAAACCCAAACAAATGTCTTACTAAACAAAGCTTAGCCTTGAAAGAGGTTTTCTTGAAGCACTCCTTGCATTTTCTTTCTAAAAAAAGACCATGTAACAAGTCTCCTGACATAAATCTTGGAACCGAATAACCTTGCAAAGCTTCATAGCTCAAAGACATTTCAAAGCATGACTCAAATCCTTCTTGAAGTATTTTAAAGAATTGGCCAAAAATCAACTTAAAATATGCCCATAAACCCATGCGGTCCATGAATTAAAATCAATCACATATTGATTAATTAAACTCTGACGTCTCCACATGTATTCAATGTTCCTAAAAAAACTGGTTAATTAAAATGGACACACATGGAACCTAATTTTAATAAAAAAATAATGACCATATACTATATAATCTTTTTTAGAAGAAATAAAAAATAAAAATAAATAAAAGGTAGGACAAATTTAGGGTATGACAGCAGGCAATTTCTTTTTGAATAGAATGTGCTTTATAAGAGGAATTTTGACATGGTCTTGCTCAGATGCGTGGATAGACATGAAACAGACATGTTAATGAAAGAAATTCATGAAGGATCTTTAGGTACTCATGCTAATGGGCATGCAATGGCTAAAAAGATGTTGAGAGCAGGTTACTATTGGTTGACAATGGAATCTGATTGTTGCAAGTATGTGAAAAAATGCCATAAGTGCCAAGTGTATACTGATAAGATTCATGTGCCACCAACCCATCTTAATGTAATTTCTTCCCTGTGGCCTTTCTCTATGTGGGGAATTGATATGATTGGTATGATTGAACCGAAGGCTTCGAATGGACATCGTTTTATTCTTGTGGCAATTGATTACTTCACCAAGTGGGTGGAAGAGGCATTATATGCTAATGTGACTAGGCAAGTTATGGTTTGATTTATCAAGAATAACATTATTTGTAGATATATTATTCTGAATAGAATCATTACTAATAATGGTTCGAACTTGAATAATAAGATTATGAAAGAGCTTTGTGAAGAATTCAAGATTCAACACCATAATTCTTCTCCTTATAGACCGAAGATTAATGTGGTTGTTGAAGATACAAATAAGAACATTAAGAAGATCATTCAGAAGATGGTTGTGACATATAAGGACTGGCATGAGATGCTCCCTTTTGCTTTGTATGAGTATCGTACATCTGTCCGCACTTCAACAGGGGAAACCCGTTTCTCGTTTGTTTATGACACAAAAGCAGTGCTCCCCATCGAGGTTGAGATCCCATCAATGAGAGTTCTGATGGAAGCCAAGTTGACTGAGGCTAAATGGTGTTAGAGTAGATTTGATTAGTTGAATTTGATTGATGAAAAGAGAATAACAGATGTGTGTCATGGTCAGTTGTACCAGCAAAGAATGAAGAAAGCTTTTGACAAGAAGGTCAAACCTCGTGTATTCAGAGAAGGCGACCTCGTGCTCAAAAAGATTCATTCTTTCACTATGGATTCTCGGGGCAAGTGGACTCCGAACTATGATGGTCCATATGTTGTTAAGAAATCCTTCTCTGGAGGTTCATTAATTCTTACAACTATGGATGGTGAGGAGATCACTCGTCCTGCGAATGCAGATGCAGTCAAGAAATACTTCGCCTAAAAAATAAAATAACAGCTTACTAAGTTGAAAACCTGAACGGGCGGCTTAGGCAAAAATGAGTGTCTCGGTGGATTGAAACCCCGAAAGGGCGGTCCAGGAAAAAATTAGAGACATAAATAGAAATAATTATCCCGATAGATTAAAAACCCGAAAGGGCAATCTAGGAAAAAGTTAGGGATCATGGCAAGTAACTGCATCGACAGACTGGATCACTTGTAGCAACTAAGGATTTCAGATTCTATCCCTCAGAAAGATTTGCCCATCAAAGATTCTTATTAACTCATACTTGACAGAAGTTTCGGACACAGTGGAGTTCAAATTTGATAGGAAGAATAGTGATCATTGTATTTCAATGTAGCCCTTTTCTGTGTATTTACCATTTTTCAAACTTGTAATGATCCATGGAGTCATGCCAATTGCTGACTACCATTCTATCAATGAATTTTGAGCTTTTATCCATTTGTTTTCAATTCTTTATATTGTTTATGTTTACAAAATTTCAATTTATTGTTGATGATGATTTTTTGAAACAAATTTAATAAATTTAATCTTTGAAGATTTTAAAAACATTTTTCTTTTGATATTTGAACAAAGAAAGGATATCAATAGTGATTCTAGGGATGGTAAAGTCTGGATGTGTGTAATTCACCACTCCTAGAGCAGAGTTTGATTCGTATGTGTCCATATGAAATTCCTGAATAGTCTTGACATGTTGATATTGATGATGTTTTGTTCCCCAACAACAATCATGAACGGGGATTGTAAGTGTTCCTAGTTTCATTTTCTTCCCCAGAAGAGTGGTTGGAAGCGTTATTCATGTCACTTGAGAATCCCCAACTGAGTTTTGATCTCTTCCTTAGCAGTTTATCTTTGAATTGAGAAGCATTGGGAATCCTCAGTCGAGTTCTTGTTCCTCAGCTTGAGTTGGTTGTGTCCCCTAGCAGAAGTATTGATATAGAAGTTAGTTTAGAGGTTTTCTTTCACCTGATGGTGTGTATTGATTTAAAATCCCTCGCGACTGTATTTTTGACTATGATGTTAACTTCTGGTATCCCCATTGTAAACACCCCAAATTTTCCCTCACTAAGTTCACACCATGGCTTGTGATCTTTCATATTTGCATTAGTTTAAGCATACCATCTCATATTGCATTTTTGTTTCATTTGCATTAGTCCAAGTTCATCTGCATCTAGGGTTTGTGATTTGAGCAATCCAGGGGTCCATCTGAGCTACTCCAAAGGTATCCAATCCCTCCAAGAGGGTCCATGAATGTTCTATCATCATTTTATATCCCTCAAAGATCAAGGAAGTCAAGAAATCACAAGAACTGGCAAAGCATGGAAGCAGAGTTAGGGTTTCACTACACATATGACCTGAAATTAGGGTTTTGGTTTCATAGGCCATAACTCCAAATTTTTTGGGCATTATTGTTTCTAATAGTCTCAATATGTTATAAGGATCATATGTACCAAGTTTGATGAAGAAATTCATTGTGGAATTCATCTGTTCACTGGGTAACTTCTTGAGCAAGTTAGAGCAAAATCAGGGCATCTGAGACCCCCAACAATGGAACCAAAGTGGATTGTTTATCAAATTGAAGTCATATGATCTTTATTTGATTATTGAAGTGCTTGGAAGTTCACAAAATTGAAGAAAATTGAGCTAAACCAAAAGTTGCCAAAAATGGAAATGACTTGTAATGGAAACTTTCCATTTTGGGAAAGTATTTCAATATCCTCTTTCTCAACCAAAAATGCTTCAAATGAAAAATTGTTGGTCATGAAAGTTGTAGATTAGATCATTCCCTTTTCAAAAAGTACAAGAACAAGTTCTAATTCATTATGGAACTCAAGTTATGATCTTTCAAAGTTGGCAAAAATCCTATAATTTTCAAGAATACACCAAAGAGGGATTTTTGCAAAACCATTTGCCAAGCAATTTTGTGACTTCTAATACACTTCTATGCATCATACAAACATAGTGCATTTCCTAAGAATCAGAATTGGCACAAGAACCATCTCATTTCATGCCTTGAACTTCAAGAAATTCAAAAGGGGCCAAACTTCCTCAAATTTGCAAAAGGGCACAAAACCTCTCACAAACTTGCTGAATCACCACAAAACTAATTCCATGGCTCTCCTTGATCTTTGCTGAGCCAGGAAAAGCCAAAAGCCAACTGCAACATGAGCCCATACCTCAAGTACAAGTTATGTTGACATTTTGGCAACTTGCCCATACCAATCACCACAGTCCACGACAACTCCTCTAGCCTATCAAACCTTGTTATGTGGACAAAATGCAGCTTATAACATAACACACACAAGCCTAACACTTCAGATTGCCCAAGTTCCTCAAAATCACCCAAAAAGCAAAAGCTTTCGAAACACTCTGCTCACACACTCAAACTCCAAACTCTTTTCATCAATCAACTCAGCAACACAAGAGGATCATTTCCCGCCCTTCATTGCAGCCTAAAACCAAACAAAACTGAAACACGATTTATGGCCAGTTGAAGTGAAATCACACAATCCGGCCATTATAAACTCCTTTCAAGCATCAAAGCTTCATCAGGAGGTCAAGAGGAGTGGTTTTGCATAGGAGAGGAGGTCCAAAAGCTCCAAACTGAGAAAGCTCAAGCACAGGTAACCTCTTCAAACTTTTTTCCAGAAATGCAATTTTAAGTTCTTAGATTGCTCTTTATGCTTTGTTGATCACCATGATATATTTATTTTTGAAAATGGTTGCGAAATGAGCATGTACTGACTGTCTGAAAGTTTCACCATTTTTGAGTTCTTCTTCCAATCTTGAGTTTTAGCCATGGAAATTATTTTTGAGGGTGGATTCGTGTTTAGGGAGAGGAGAGGAGTTGATCTGGAGCTTTAGAGCTCCAAAAATGGCCTAGGGAAGAAGTTTGGTTGAAGGTCTCGCCGGAGAAGACGACCGGAAGTCTTCTCCGGCCACCTGAAAAAGATTAGGGTTAATGAAGTCTTCTCATGTTCATTTGAATACATCTTGCATATGCATCCATTCATGAACTTGCCATGACATTTCATGCATTCACATGTCATCTTAGACATCTTAGGACATATTAGAATCATGATTGATCATTTCTTCATTCATTTGCCATGATGTGCATTCATTTCATTCCATGAACTTTCATGAACTTTCAAACTTCAAAGCATGCATCCTTTGCATTCCATCTCTTGTATGAAAATTCATAACACTTGTCATGCTTTTGCATCATCACATAACATCATTTGCATCATGTATGTGCTTCTGGTTTTGGTTTTCATCTTTGTATACATTTCATTTTCATTTCATTCCTTTCTTTATGCTAACATTTTCAGGTGGTAAGTAATTTGAGAAGTGAATTTGCCATCACTTCTCATCTCTCTTCTCATTCTTCTTATGCATCATTGCTGCATTTTTCTTTGCTTTAGAGTGAGCTTGCTCATTCATGTTCATCATTCAATTTCTTTCTCTAAGTTACTTATCTTCTTCAGTGAAGTAAGTAACTTGTTTCGTCTACTTCTCCTCCTTTCATCTTCTTCTTCCATTGGTGGCTTCTCTGAAGATCTCTTGCAAGCCTTAAAAACCATAGGAACTTCCAAGCATGACAATAATTAGGGTTTTGATTAGTCCCCCTTTAGTTTTTTACCTTTGTGTTTTCTTTGTGTCTCTCTTTTCATCTCATAATCAGAGACTAAACCTTTAAGGTTTTAAGACTTTGTGATTAGGGTTATGCTTGCATCCTTCTCTTAGGATGGAATGTATAACTTTAATCCTAAGTGTTAAACCCTTAATTTGTTTAAACCTCTTAATCAATCCATCTTAATAATCACTAAGACAATAGCTTGTAACTTGAGCCTTGCATTAGGGTTCTAATTCTTCCTTTTATTGGTTAAAAAGGACTAACCCTAGTGTTAATGGACAAGTCCCCCTCAAGTTATCTTACAAATCATAAAACTTATTTCTTAATCTCATCCTTAATTAAAATCCATTTAATAAAGGTTTGTTTTGTCATGAGGTTAATCCCTAATCAGGGATTAAGTTGAGGTATCTTCCTCAGCTTAAGTGTGCTCATCTATTATCCTTCTATTAGGATGGTGTAATGGGTTCACTAATCCTTGATTTTGGCTTAAACTCATTACTTAACACTAAACAAAAACTCGAAAAAACATCTAAATAATCACAAGTAGGTTAATGATCTTAATCCTACATCATGGTAATTAAGTTTGAGGTGTTTATCTCATACTTAAGGTATTCTCATTATCCCTAATCAAAGGGAGGATATGATGAGTTTACTAAACCTTGGTTTAGGCTTAAGCTCATTAACTTATGACAAACACAAAAAGCAATAAAAGACTGAAAACAACAAACAAACAATAATCGTCTCCTCCGGGATTCTTTTCTCATCATCTTCACTCACAAACTAGAACTTGCTTCTTCCGTCTAATGCAAGACAGTTAGCACTCGAGCCAGACGAGTCATACACTTGAGCATAGACAAGTAAGTAGTTCACAGTCAATTTATTTTCAGTCTCTTTGAGTCGAACTTTGGTGTTCTGACTTCCTCATTGCACGAGAGGATACGTAAGTATAACTTAACTATTATAGAACAAAAGTCTATGTGTCTTCCCCCTCTTTCAGCATTCCTTTTAAGCCTCATTCCTGAGCACCTCACTTCACTTTCTTGCACTGACACTTGTCCATTCTTTTCCAGCTTTTGCACACAGATAGCACAGACACTACCCCTTTAAACACAAATTTTCAAGTGTGGATCCCGTCAAGTACGACAGACAATCTGGGTTCTAATACCTTCCCAGGTTGTAACCAACCCCCTTTCTCAGTTTCTCTAGTTCGCGACCGTCTTATCCATCCTTTTTCTATGTTTATGCAGCATTATCTTTCCTTCGGGATAAAAATGCCTAGTTGGCGACTTTATTCATTTCATCTTCATTTCTCCTTTTGCCGACCGTTCGCGCTTGTATCGGGATGCAAATATTCGGGAGCGACAGCTTGGCGACTCTGCTGGGGACCTTATATTGCAACCAGGGCTTCTGGTTCTTTTTGTGGGTTCCTCCTAGCGCTTGTTTGATTTGTGTTTACGGGGGTGTTATGTGCTACTTGTGCTTATTTATTTGCTTTATTTATTGCTTTATGTACAGCTTTATTTATTGCTTTCCTTTACAGTTTTATGCATTTCATATTGTCATTATCATGTGCTGGATTTGTGTCTTCCTTGGTGGGTGGGGTTCATTGAGTGATTAAGGTCCTATACCGGGGACCTAAGTGACACATAGGCTAGAGTGGATTCATATTCTGGTGCAGGAATATGAAACACGGTTCAGACATGGGTTTCTTCTTGAGAACTCTGTGCTATAGATTTCCTGTAGTACTAGGGCTATCTGGGAAGCCTGCTAAGTCTGGATGACCTTTTTATGACCTTCAGCATCTGAGGTGAATTAGAGGAGGATCTTTTATGGTTATTTTAAACACTGTACCTCCGGGTTAGAAGTGTTTACACTTCTCATAACTGATCCAAGTCTGAGGATCCTTGTTCTAGAACATTACATGTGAGGGGGTTGGGTTGTTTACAGGTTTGCAGGAACCCTTGGCCACATCATACCCTGTTACTAGTTTTTTTTTTAATAATGCATCACTTTGGACAGTTCTTGTGATTACCCTGGACTTGTGACTCTTTATTTGAGTCCCCCACCTGGTTACTGGATTTCTAAGCCTCCATCCGGACTTATGAACATACATGGACTTTTACCAAGGCAGATAAACAGATCCAACACTTGATCACAAACCCTTTGCATATCATTTGCATACATCATTTCTGCATCATTTAACATTTGCTTATTTGTTTTACAGGGTATCCATCTTATCATATTTGGTTTGGTTTTGACCATTTCTGCTGCTCAGACTGCTTCAGTTATCTTCTCCAGCACCTTCATCAGTTTGTCAGTGATTCTCCTCCAGCTATCTTCATCAGAGACCCATCTCCAACATCTCATTCATTGGTCTTCATCAGTAGTTGTTCTCAGCCTCTTCACCAGCATCCATGGACACTTCAAGAAAGAGCAACATCACTTACCACTTCTTTGAGCCCACCCTGACTGGCATCAGGCAGATCCAGTCCCTTATCACCCCTGATCATATCCCACTGTTAAGAGAGCATTATGGAGGCATATTGGACATGGTCATGGATCTAGATGCATCTCAGAGGAGCATGATCCATACTTGCTTGCAGTTTTATGATCCTCCACTCAGGTGTTTCACATTCCCTGATTTCCAGATGGGACCTTTGCTAGAAGAATTTTCCATGTTGTTAGGAGTTCCTATCAGGAGAGGGATTCCTTTCAACCCTGAGATGGTTGCTCCCAGAAATGAAGACATAGCCAGGGCATTGCATTTGGAGCCTGCCCTCATTGATCAGAACATGACAACCAAGGCTAGAGTTCCAGGCCTCCACCTAGACTTCTTGATCTCCCAGGCTACCCTGCATGCTGCAATAGGAGAATGGAAGGCTGTCTGTGCACTTTTAGCCCTCAGTATATATGGGGTTATCTTGTTTGCAGATGAGCCCAAGTTTGTGAGCAAGAATGCCATTCACCTGTTCTTATTGAGGAAACCAGTTCCTACCTTGCTTGGAGACTTCTACTACTCAGTACATCAGAGGAATGAGAAGTAAAGAGGAAGACTAGTCAGATGTTGTGCTCCTCTCTATTACTCTTGGCTGCTAAGACACTTGCCAAAATCAGATACCTTCTTGAACCCTCATCAGCAGAAGAATTGGGCTAAGAGATTTATTGCCTTGACATCAGATGACATCAGATGGTGCACTCAGAGCACCAAAGGAAAGGACAGTATTACTAGTTGTGGGCAATATCCTAATGTGCCTTTGATAGGAGTGAAAGGTTGCATCAACTACAACCCTTTGCTATTTAAAAGACAATTAGGGTATGCTTTGGTTCATCCTCCTAGAGGACAAGATTTGGCTGAAACTCTTTACTGTGAAATCCAACCTAACTCCGCTGTTGTCAGAAAAGCTGCCTGGGCTTGGGATAACATTCAGACTAAAGGGACAACCATCCTTGGCAAGTGCAACAACATTGCTTCAGCACAGTATTCTGATTGGTCCCGTACCAGAGCTCAGATCACCCGGATGCCATTCACTTTAGAAGATGCACCTGGACCTTCTACAGTACAACCTGCAACTACTATCAGTTTAGAAGAGTTTGAAAAGCTGAAGGAAAGGAACACTCAGCTATCTGAAGCCTTGAAGAAGACTCTCTGGGAGAGAAATGACAGTCGTCTGAATAATGAGAGATTGGAAAGGCTCAGAAGTGAGTACTTGACTAAGATTGAAAATACGGATGACTACATCATGAAGGCAAGGGCAGGGGAGTTAGTACTGAAGAATGCTTGCAAGGAAGTAAAGACTCAGAAGGCTAGGGCAGAGCATTATCTAGAGGAGATCCAGGCTAGGTGGATCAGGATCACTGAAGCCCGTACACAAGAAGATCAAAGGACTCAGGCTAAGATAGAACAGTTGGAGGCTAGTGAGAAGAAGCATCAAGAGGCTTTATCAGCAGCTCAGAGAGAGATGTCTGAATTGAAACTCCGGGCGGGGTTGAAGAGGTCCAAGGATCAGGATAAGCATAAGAAGTTAACCAATTCCATTTCTACAAGGAACCTCCTCATTAGGAATATTACAGAACACCCAGTGGGTCCAGTGACTGAGGCCCTCCTGAAGGAAGTCAGGGAGGATGACTTTGGATTGGATGTTTGATCCTTTTGCTTGTACTTCTTCCTTTTGTTGTACTTTTTCTTTTGTTGTTGTATTTTGACCCACCATGGGGATGTATTGTAATCAAACTATGTATTTGTTATCCTTGTAATATATCAGTTTGTATTATTTTTGGTGGGTTTTATCTCTACATCATCAGCATTGCCTCGAGGTCTGGAAAGGTCAAAACCAAAGAACCAAACCGGATACCCTTGGAAGACAAATAAGCATATTGCATTGCATACTAACATTTTCTTTTTTTTGTAGGTTTTTGTTTTATTGTTGTTTCTCACTTTGTTGTGGTTTCAGGAAACATTGCTCGCAGAAGAGTGTTCCCTGTCAACAGAATACACCAGTACCCGACAAGAAACAACCTTCCGGGACTCCAGATGGATCAAGTACAGCAAGACTTGAATGAAGTGAGGACCCAAATGACAAATGAGAGGGTTGAGATGAGGAATCAGATGACCCAATTCATGACTGTAATGACTGGTTTAGCTCAGAGCCAAGAAATACTGAGGGTGCTGGTTGAAAGACAGACTCCTGAAGAACACCATCCAGGTACCAGTAACAACGATCACGTGCAACCTCGCACTGATCCACCAGAGTTTGGGCCTTATCTAAACCCAGAAATTAATGCCATAAGGAATACTCAGGGTAACACTGCTGGAGGTAGGGTCTTTTAAGAGGATCCTCAAGAAGAGCAGTTTACAGTTGTTGGGGCTGGGGACGAAGTTTACGACCGTTAGTTAGATGAAATTGCAGAGAAGCTGAGGTCTCTTGAATCCCAGAATTCCCTAGGATTTGATGTAATGGACATGGGATTGGTGGAAGGGGTGAGAATTCCTCACAAGTTCAAACCCCCATGTTTTGAAAGGTATAATGGCACATCCTGCCCACGCACCCACATTCAATCATTCTTGGGAAGGTTAAAGGCATACACCATGGACGAGAAGTTGTGGATGTTTTACTTCGAGGATAGTCTAACAGGGGCATCCCGAGAATTGTATTCCCACTTGACCAGAGCCACAGTAAGAAACTGGAAAGACTTGGCTGAAGCTTTTATCCGTCAGTATCAGTATAACTTGGACATGGCTCCAAACAGGACCCTTCTAATGGGAATGTCTCAATCTTCCCGTGAGAGCTTCAGATAATATGTCCAAAGGTGGAGGCAACTTGCTGCTGCAGTTCAACCACCCATGTCTGAAAGAGAGATGGCAGACATGTTCATGAATACTCTTCAAGGAACCTACATTGATAGATTGGCTGCATTTTCTTCTACCAGCTTTACAGATGTGGTAATAGCTGGAGAAAGAATAGAGAGCCTATTGAAGATGGGAAAGATCTCCGATAACGGTGCCAGTTCAAGCAGTACAAGAAAGCCATTTGCTGGGCCCCGTAGATCTGATGAGACAAACTCTGTGCACATGGGAAGAGGGAGACCCCAATATTTACCCAGAACAGTTGTTGTTGTTATTATCCCTTCCCCACCTCCTCAGTATACTCAATGACCACAACACTTTCCGCAACAACAACAGTTTCCGCAATAGAGATCATACAACAATAACAACAAAAATCAACAACGCCCGTTTCAACAACGACCATCTCAGGTCAACCGGGTGATTGACCCCATTCCTATGCCATATGCTACACTACTGCCACAACTCCTAAAGCTCAATCTGGTTGAGTTGAGGACATTGGCTCCACCTGATCCTCAAAACCTTCCTAGGAACTATGATGCTAATGCTAGGTGTGATTTTCATTCCAACGCACCTGGTCACTCTACGGAAAAGTGCAGAGCTCTGCATATGAAGGTTCAGGATCTGGTAGATTCAAAAGCCCTGAACTTTGCACCTCCTCCCAATGTGATGAAGAATCCTATGCCAAGCCACAATGGGCCAAGGATTAATGCTGTAGAGGATGGTTCACCCATGAGTTTAATAGAAGACATTGCATGTATTCAAACACCTCTGGCAGAGGTTAAAGCCCAGAGTTTAAGATGCCAAGTGTTTCCAGGTTGTGAGGCCTGTTGCGAATTATGCAAACTTTCTGAGAATGGGTGTGCTAGCTTGAGGGAAGGCATCAATGGCTTAATCAAAGAAGGCATTCTGCAAATTACAACCACAGCTTCTATAACACCAACAACTCTTTTGTCAACAACAAGTGAATCTTCTGCAAATACAGCAACCATCTTTTCTACTGATCCTTCTACAACTACAACAACCATTGTTCCAACTGATTTGGCTACAACTTCAGCAATCATTCCATCTATCACTTCAACACACAACAATTCATTTGCACCAGCTACTACAACTTCAACAACCAACAATGATGTTTCCACTGTCATAATTTATTATGAGCTGACAACGGTCCCGAATTCCAACAACTTTCAGCAAAATCAACAATAGTCTCAACAAAGCTTTAACTCATCTCTACCAACATCCACCAGAGGTCCTATTACTATCTTCTACGAGCCACAGACTATTGTAGTCCCAACATCTGCAGTAGTAAGCCCAGTCACCATCATGGTGCCCGGGCCGATCCCATATGACAAAGACAATGCTATACCATGGCATTATGGTGCTGATCTATACTGTAATGGAGAGAAAGTCCTTCTTGATTCTCCAGTTCTCACTCCCCAAGTGGACAATGTTGGGGGAGGCGGAGGCTTTACCCGAAGCGGACGCCTCTTTGCACCACAAGTCCTTAGAACCAACACTGAGACAGAGGCTGCTGCCAGAGCCAAGGGGAAGAGTGTGATACCGGAAGAATCTGCACCGAAAGAAACTCATAAATCATCCTTCGATCAAGACATGGATGAGTTTATGAGAATCATTAAAAGAAGTGACTATAAAGTTGTGGACCAGCTCCACCAGACTCCTTCAAAGATCTCAATCCTATTACTGCTATTGTGTTCCGAAGCCCATCGGGATGCACTACTCAAAGTTCTGCACGTTGCTTACGTGCCAGAAGAGATCATTGTGAATCAGCTGGAAACAGTAGTATCAAATGTCAACACTAGCCATGGGCTAGGTTTTACTGATGCTGATTTGACAACAGAAGGACGTCTCCACAACAAATCCTTGCATATAACTTTGGAGTGCAAAGGAGCTGTCTTATCTCATGTTCTTGTAGACACTGGGTCCTCACTCAATGTCTTACCCAAGAAAGCCCTTGTCAAGCTAGAATATGATGGGATAGCTCTCGTGGCAAGTAATCTTGTGGTCAGGGCTTTTGATGGCTCTAAAAGATCTGTTCTGGGAGAGGTGGAGTTACCAGTGATAATCGGTCCACAAGTCTTTAAGAACGTTTTCTATGTGATAAACATACAGCCGGCATACAACTGTTTGCTAGGTCGACCATGGATTCACGCCACAGGCGCAGTAACGTTGACCCTTCACCAGAAACTAAAGTATGAATGGGAAGGACAGATTATCACCATCTGTGGTGAGGAGGACATCTTTGTTAGCCATCTGGCTACGTATAAATATATTGAGATGGATGGTGAAATCCATGAGACAATGAACCGAGGGTTTGAGGCCCTAAATGTCAATGAGGCTACTGGAGTTTTGGCTGCATCCCAGGAAGACAGGATGGGTACTTCAATCATCTCTTATCAGCAAGCCCGGAAGGTTGTTGAAGAAGGTACAACTCAAGGCTGGGGCAAGCCGCTGCCAGTGGAAAAGAAGGAAGATAGATTCGGTTTGGGTTACAGACCATTCCGACAAGATCAATCAGAGGCTGCCAAGGAGCCCAAATTCATCAGTGGGGGGATGCTCACCCCAGATGCTGTTAACAATCTAGAAGACGAGGAGGAAAGCGACCGCAACCTGGAGAATTGGATACGTCCAAGGATCCCGGGGAACCAAGTCCTTAACTGGACTTCCCAGGAAATTATAAGGGTTACTCCTGCAGAGTAATTATTATTTCCTGTCTTTTTATCATGCATCAAGTCCTGCATCTTGCCAAAGGTGTCAGGACTCATTTTGTAATAGGGCCATATTGTAATTTTGTGCAAATGATTAATCAATGAATATCGGACATCTTTTGAAAACGAGTCTCTTTTTCACTCACTGTCTTTTCATTTTTCACTTTTGTACAAAACAATAAAATGGCAATGTTTTCAAAATAAATAACTTCATTTTCACTTTTTCTAAACAAGATTAAAACTGATCACTAAAACGAACAAATCTCACCCCTTGCAGAGATTATCCTCCAGATTGCACCGACAACAGCACCGCTATGACCTTGTATGACTTCGACAATCCGATTAATCAAGCTGATGAAGGGGTTAAAGAAGACTATGAGTTACGGGAAGAGTTAGATAGGTTATTGAGGCAAGAAGAGAAAGTGATTACTCCTCATCAGGAGGAGGTTGAAACAGTTAATCTTGGTACCGAAGAGAATTTGAAAGAAGTAAAGATTGGGGTCGGACTGCAAGCTTCAGTAAAAGAACAGCTCATTGACATTCTTCGAGAGTACGTCTACGTCTTTGCTTGGTCCTATCAAGACATGCCAGGTCTAGATACAGACATTGTTATTCACAAGCTGCCATTGAAAGAAGATTGCCCTCCAGTAAAACAGAAGCTACGCCGTACTCGTCCGGATATGGCCATGAAGATTAAAGAAGAAGTACAAAAACAGTGGGACGTCGGGTTCCTCGCTGTAACTAGTTACCCGCCGTGGGTCGCTAATATTGTACCAGTGCCTATGAAGGATGGCAAAGTACGGATATGTGTGGATTACCGGGATCTGAACAGAGCTATCCCGAAGGATGACTTCCCATTACCTCACATTGATGTATTGGTTGACAACACAGCTCAGTTCTCGGTGTTTTCCTTCATGGATGGTTTTTCAGGGTATAATCAGATCAGAATGTCACCCGATGACATGGAGAAGACTACCTTCATCACACCTTGGGGCACATTTTGTTATAAGGTAATGCCATTTGGATTGAAGAATTCCGGTGCTACTTATCAACAGGCTATGGTAACGTTATTCCACGACATGATCCACAAAGAAATTGAATGCTACGTGGATGACATGATTGCCAAGTCCCTCACTAAAGAATATCATCTGGTAAATATGCTGAAGTTGTTCAAGCGTCTGAGAAGGTATCAGCTGAAGTTAAACCCCAACAAATGCACATTCGGGGTGCGGTCCGGTAAACTGCTGGGATTTATTGTAAGTGAAAAGGGAATTGAGGTTGATCCCGACAAAGTCAAAGCCATTCAGGGGACGCCTGCACCTAGGACTGAAAAAGAAGTTCGGGGTTTGTAAACACCCCATTGCCCTCACTCATTTCACCATGGCTTATGATCTTTTCATTTTCATGAGTTCAATCATGTCATCTCATATTGCATTTTTGCTTCATTGCATTGGTTCAAAGTCATCTGCATCTAAGGTTTGTGATCTGAGTCATCCCTGAGCCATTTTGAGCCACTCCAAAGGCCTACAATCATTTCAAGAGGGTCCATATATGTTTAAGCATCATATTATATCCTCCCAAGGTCAGTGAAGTCAAAGAATCACAAGAACTGAGAAAGGCATGGAAGCAGAGCCAAGTTTAACTGCACAGATGACCTAAAATTAGGGTTTTGGTTTCAAAGGCCATAACTTCAAATTTTTTGGTCATTCTTGATTCTATTGGTCTCTATATGTTATGAGGATCATGAATATCAATTTTCATGAAGAAATTCAATGGAGAAGGCATCTGATCACAAGATGACTCCTTGAGCAAGTCAGTGCAAAATCAGGGCATCTGAGGCCCCCAATGACCCAACCAAAGGGATTTCTCCATCATTTTGAATGTGTATGATCTTTATTTGACCATAGAAGATGTTATAAGTTCACAAAATTGAAGGATTTCAAGCCATTTGCAAAGTTGCCTTTTTGGGAAAGTGACTTATAATGTAAACTTGCCATTTTGGGAAAGTTTTTCAACCTCCTCTTTTTGATTCAAAAATGCTTCAAATGAAATATCTTTGGTCATGAAAGTTGTAGATTGGATCCTCCCATTTTCAAAAAGTACAAGAACTCATTCTAATTCATTTTGGATCAAAAGTTATGGCCTTGCAAAGTTGGACAAAATCACTAAATTTTCACTTTTGTGCCAAAGAGGGAAACTTGCAAATTCACATGCCAAGCATTTCTATGACTTCAAAATGACTCCTAAGCATTACATAAACACAACACATGACCTAAAAATCAGAATGGCCCAAAGAATCACCCATTTTCATGCCTTGATCATTAAGTAATCCAAAAGGGGCCAAAACTCCATGAATTTGCAAAATGACCCAAGGCTTCTCATCCACTTGTGCCAGCTGCCAAAAATGACTTCCATGGACCTCCTTGAAGCATGATGATTCGAACCATGCCCTTGTACCATGACTGAACTAGCCCATACCTTCACTTACACAAAAGTTGACTTTATGCAACTTGAGCCATACCAATCAAACTGAGCCACACCAACTACTCTGACCAATCACAGCTTCACATACATGCCTCAAGGATCACATTTCACACAATCTTGGAGCCTGAAACCACAGCATTGCAATAGTTCACAAAAACCTCCCTCTTTGCATTTTCATTCGAATCTCATCACACAAATATCAAACCTCAAAACCAACTTCACCATTCATTCAGAAAAGCTTCATAGAGCATAAACCACCCTTCATATTGCCTTGAAAGCCCTTGAAACTCAAACACGATTTTCTGACCAGTTGATCACAAACTCATAAAACAGCCATAAAAAACTCCATCCAAGCTTCAAAGCTTCTTCAGGGATGCCATTGGAGACATTTTGAAGCAAGGAAACAATCAGAAAGCTCCTGGGTTGAAAGCTCCATCTCAGGTAGCCATGTGAAATTTTTTTCCAGAACCTCTATTTTAAGTTCTTAATTGGTTGTGTTTGATCCCCTGAGTGTAATGAACTTGAAATTACTGAAAATGATGGAAAGATGAGGGTGTATTGCTTGTCTGAAAGTTTTGCATTTTTGTGTTCTTGGCTTCGAATCATGTTTAGGAGTAAAAATAAATTCCATTTGAGGTTGGATTTAGGTTTAGGGGAGTGAGAGGAACAAATCTGGAGCTTTAGAGCTCCAGAAATGACCTAGGGAAGAAGTTGAGATTTTTCAGGGAGGGATGTCACCGGAGAAGACGACCGGAGCTCTTCTCCGGTGACCTGAGGTCATTAGGGTTTTAATCTGGATTAGGGTTTCATTTAAATGTGAACCCTTGGATCTCTTTTCCCGCGCGCAACCAATGGTCCAGATTTCGTGTATTAGCCCTAATTCAGGATTAATTAAGTTAAATATAATTAAGAAAATTTGAATTTCCAGTTTCAATCTGAGCCCTCCCTTTGCGCGCAAGTCAATTCGCGCGTTTTCCATTTGAATATCAGCCCTAGGATATGCATACTTTCCCTTTTATTCAATTTAATTTTCATTTTCATTGTATTTATTTCCACGAATTTTTAAAAATAGTAAAATGCATTAAAAAATTCTGAATTTTTTTATCAAATCTTTTATTAATTTTCAGAACCCAAAAATATTTTTTATTTTTATTTTTTGCATTAAAAATCATTTTTAAATCATTTAAATGTTTATTTTTAATTAGTTAATGAAAATTAATTAATTAAAAATGCATTTAGGTATTTAAAAATCACCAAAAAATTCACATTGCATTTTGACATATTTAGAAACATTATCAAACTCTTCAAACAAATTTCTTTTTGGTTCTTGACCTATTTTGACACTTTTCATTGGAATTAAAGTCGTTAAAAGTCAATATTTTGGTCCTAACTTAGAAAAATTCATTCTGCCTAACCATGAAGAGTTTGATGATGGTTCTTCTTGCATTGCATCCTTCATATCATTTAGTTTCTAGGGTAAAATTGGTTTGAATTTATCTTTCATTTTCAATTTAATGAGCATTTTTCCTATTGAACTGCCTTGAAACCCTAGTTGACTTGAGAAAATCATAACTTTCATTAGGTTAAGATTTAGGTCTCCTCCTTTGGGCAGTGAACTTGTATAGGTTTAGGGTATCTTTGATTGCATTTTTAATTTTTTATCTTGCCATTTGCTTCTGATTTTGGATTTTGCATTGTATCTTGTTCATAAACCCTAATTCTTGCCTTCCTTTGCATCCATCTTCCATATGCTTGCATTCATGAACTTGCCATGACATTTTGTGCATTCACATGACTTCTAAGACATCTTAGGACATATTAGAATCATGTTTGATCATTGCATCATCCATTTTCTATGTTATGTATCCATTGCATTTCATAAACTTTTATGAACTTTATGGTTCAAAGCATACTTCCTTTGCATCCTCATCCTTGTATGATCATCCACAACTCTTGACATGTGTTTGCATCATCTCTTAGCATCATTAACATCATGTTTTTGCTTCTGACTTTGGTTTGCACCATTGCATTTCATCTCATTTTTCATTTCATTTCATTTCTTGTTACTAACTTTTCAGGTGGTAAGTCATTGAGAAGTGAATTTGCCTTCACTTCTCATAACCCTTTCTCATCTCTCTTATGTATCATTGCTGCATTTTATTTTTTGTATTAGAGTGAGCTTGCTCATTCATGCTCCTTCTCCTCTTTCTTTCTTCAAGCAACTTGTCTTCTTTAGTGAAGCATGTTGTCTTGCTTCTTGCTGCTACTCCTCCTTGCATCTGCTTCTTTCCTGGTGGTTCTTTGAAGATCTTTATCTCTTAAGCCTCACAAACCCTAGGATCTCCAAGTATGATAACAATTAGGGTTTGATTAGTCCCCCATTAGTTTTGCCTTTGTGTCATCTTTGAGTCTTCTCTTCTCACCTCATAATCAAGGACTAAAGCTTAAAGGTTTTAAGGCTTTGTGATTAAGATTATGCCTGCATCCTTCTATTAGGATGGAGTGTATAACTTTAATCCTAAGTTTTAAACCCTTAATTTGTTTAACTCCTTTAATCAATCCACCTAATAATCACTAAGACATCAAGCTTGTAACTTAGGTCTTGCATTAGGGTTCTAATTCTCCCTTAATTGGTTAAGAAGGACTAACCCTAGTGTTAATGGACAAGTCCTCCTCAAGTTGTCTTACAAACAATAAAACCCACTTCTTAATCTTACCATTAACCTAAAATCCATTCTAATAAAGGCTTTTTTTTGTCATGAGGTTAATCCCTAATCATGGGCTAAGTTGAGGAGCCTTCCTCAGCTTAAATGTTCTCATCTATCATCCTTCTATTAGGATGATGTAATGAGTCCATTAAATCTTTGATTATGGATTAAACTCATTACTTAACACTAAACAAAAACTCCAAAAACATCTAAATAAATACAAGTAGGTTAAGGACCTTAATCCTCTATCATGGTGATTAAGTGTGAGGTGTTTACTTCATACTTAAGGTATTCTCATTACCCCTAATCAAAGGGAGGATGTGATGAGTTTACTAACCCTTGGTTTAGGCTTAAGCTCATTAACTTATGACAAACACACAAAAAAGCAATAAAAGATTGAAAGCACAAAAACAAACAATAATCGTCTCCTTCGGGATTCTTTTCTCATCTCATTCACTCACAAACGAGAACTTGCTTCTTCCGTGTAATGCAAGACAATTTGCACCTGAGCCAGATAGGTCATATACTTGAGCATAGGCAAGTAAGCAGTTCACAAGTCAATTTATCTTTCAGTCTTTTTAAGTCGAACTACGGTGTTCTGACTTCCTCATTGCACGAGAGGATACGTAGGCATAACTTAACAGTTATCGAACAAAAGTCTCTGTCTGTTCCCCCTCTTTCCAGCATTATTCTTTGAGCCTCATAGTCTTGAGCATTCCACTCTTGTTCTCACACTGACACTTCTCTTATACACTTCACATTTCTTTTACACTGACACTTGTATTCTTTCCAGCTTTGATACACAGAATAGCACTGACACTACCCCTTTTTAAACACAAATCTTTCAAGCGTGGATCCCGTCGAGTACGACAGACAATCTGGGTGCTAATACCTTCCCAGGTTGTAACCAACCCCCTTTCTCAGTTTCTCTGGTTCGCGACCGTCTTATCCATCTTTTCTCAGGTTTATGCAGCATTACCTTTCCTCCGGGATAAAAATTCCTAGCTGGCGACTCTATTCCTCTGAGTTCACCCTTGTTTGTTCTCCTCTCTTCGCCGACCGTTCGCGTCTGTACCCCATTTGACCTGGCCTCATTTTGGTGGGAGCGACAGCTTGGCGACTCTGCTAGGGACCCTTATATTGTAACCAGGGCTTCTGGTTCTTTTTGTGGGTTCCTCCTAGCGCTTGTTTGGTTTGTGTTTACTGGGGTGTTATGTGCTATATGTGTTTATGTATTTATTTTATTGCTTTATGCACAGTCTTGTTTATTGCTTTCCTTTACAGTTTTACATATTTCATACTGTCATTGCCATTGCTGGATCTGGTTTTCTGTTTTGGTGGGTGGGGTTCCATTGAGAGTTTGAGGTCCTATACCTGGGACCTGAGTGACACCTAGGCTAGAGTGGTTCATATTCTTTCCCATTCCATTTCGGTCTGGTGTGGGAATATGAAACACGGTTCAGATGTGGGTTTCTTCTTGAGAACTCTGTGCTACAGATTTCCTGTAGTGCTAGGGCTATGTGGGAAGCCTGCTAAGTCTGGATGACCTTTATTATGACCTTCAGAAACTGAGGTGATTTGAGGAGGATCTTTTATGGTTATTGTAAACACTGTACCTCCGAGTTTAGAAGTGTTTACACTTCTCATAACTGATCCAAGTCTGAGGATCCTTGTTTTAGAACATTACCTGTGAGGGGGTTGGGCTGTTTACAGGTTTGCAAGTACCCTTGGCCACATCATACCCTGTTACTATTTGGTTTAAGAGTACCTCATCTTGGACAGTTCTTGTGATTAAAACCTGGACATGTGACTCTTTATTTGAGTCCCCCACCTCGGTTACTGGATTTCTGAACCTTCATCTGGACATTCTTTGAACATACATGGGCTTATATCAAGACAGTTAATCAGATCCGGCTTGATCACAAACCCTTGCATATCATTTGCATATATCATCATTTGCATCATTTACCATTTGTTTATTTGTTTTTCAGGGTATCCACATTGTATCTGGTTTTGTTTTGACCCCTTATTCTTCATAGACCTCTGCTTCATCAGTTATCTGCTTCAGCTATTCTCATCATCACCAGCATCAGCCTGTCAGTGGCTCATCTCCAGTATCAGCTTTGATCTTCATCAGCACCTATTTTCCTTCTTTTCAGCATTTATGACTACTCCCAGGAAGAGCAACATATCCTACCATTTCTTTGAACCTGTGTTGACTGGCATCAGGCAGGTCCAGTCACTCATCACACCAGATCACATCCCATTGTTCAGAGAACACTATGGAGGTATCCTGGATATGGTTATGGACCTTAACCCTTCTCAGAGGAGCATGATCCACACATGCTTGCAGTTTTATGAACCTTCTCTAAGATGTTTCACCTTTCCAGACTTCCAGCTAGGGCCTCTACTGGAAGAATTTTCTTCATTGATTGGAGTGCCTATCAGGGGTGGACTTCCTTTCAACCCAGAGATCACTTTTCCCAGCAATGGGGAAGTAGAAAAAGCACTGTACCTAGAGCCTGCCTTGATTGAGCAAAGCATGACAACAAAAGTTGGGATCCCTGGTTTGCACTTGGACTTCTTAATTTCTCAGGCCATCCTGAAGGCCTCCTTGGGAGAGTGGAGGGCAGTCTGTGCACTTTTAGCCCTCAGCATATATGGGGTTATACTGTTTGCAGATGAGCCCAAATTTGTCAGCAAGAATGCCATTCATTTGTTTCTTCTGAGGAACCTAGTACCCACATTGCTGGGAGATTTCTATTATTCCATCCATCAGAGGAATGAGAAACAGAGTGGGAAGTTAGTGAGATGTTGTGCTCCTTTGTTTCACACCTGGCTGATCAGACACCTACCTAAGTCAGATGCTTTCTTGAACCCTCACCAATAGAAGAATTGGGCCAAGAGGCTCATTGCTTTAACTTCAGATGATATTAGATGGTGCACCCAGAGCACCAAAGGCAAAGACATTATCACCAGCTGTGGACAATACCCAAATGTACCTCTGATAGGAGTAAAGGGTTGCATCAACTACAATCCTTTGCTGTTTAAGAGACAACTAGGCTATGCTTTGGTTCACCATCCCAGAGTGCAAGATTTAGCTGAGACCCTGTATTGTGAAGTAAAGCCTAATTTAGCTACTGTCAGACAAGCATCCTGGGCTTTGGACAACATCCAGACAAAAGGGATGGCTATTCTAGGGAGGTGTAATAATGTTGCTTCAGCTCAATACTATGATTGGTCCCGTACTAGAGCTCAGATTACTGGAATGCCTTTCACCATTGAGGACATACCTGGACCATCTACAGCACAGCCAGCAGCAACTATCAACCTGGAAGAATTTGAGAAGCTGAAGGAAAGGAATGAGAATCTGTCTCAAGCTTTGAAGAAGACCCTTTGGGAAAGGAGTGATGGTCGTCTGGACATTGAGAGGTTGGAAAAGCTTAGGGTGGAGCATCTTGCCAAAATTGAGAAAACAGAGGACTACATCAGGAAATCAAGAGCTGGGGAACAAATACTGAAGAATGCCTGTAAAGAGGCCAAAATTCAGAAGGCTAGGACTGAGCTCTATCTGCAAGAGAGTCAGGCTAGGTGGGTCAGGATCACTGAAGC
Source organism: Lathyrus aphaca (assembly GCA_963966055.1). NCBI lineage: Eukaryota > Viridiplantae > Streptophyta > Magnoliopsida > Fabales > Fabaceae > Lathyrus > Lathyrus aphaca. The sequence continues at coordinate 226,070,151 of OZ014520.1, read as the reverse complement.
CCGTACACAGGAAGACCAGAAAACTCAAGCCAAGATTGAACAATTAAAGGCCAATGAAAAGAAGCAGCAGGAAGCTTTGTTGGCAGCCCAGAAGGAGATTTCAGAGTTGAAGCTTAGGGCAGGGTTGAAGAGATCAAAAGACCAGGACAGGCACAAGAAGCTGACCACTGCCATTGCCACCAGGAACCTCCTCATTAGGACCATTACAGAGCACCCAGCTGGTCCAGTGACTGAGGCACTCCTGAAGGAAGTCAGAGAGGATGAGTTTGGACTGGATGTTTGACTTCTTTTCTTGTTGTTCATTTCCATTTGATGTACTTTCCTCTTTTTGTATTTTGACCCTCCAGGGGCATGTGTTGTAAAACAGAATATGTATTTGTTCATTATTTGTAATATTTTAGTTTGCTTTCATTGGGTTCTTTTCTCAGCAACATCAAGCATCTACCTCGAGGTCTGGAAAGGTTAAAACCAAGAACCAAGCTGGATACCTTGGAAAACAAATAAGCACACTGCATTGCATACTAACCTTATTTTGTTTTGTAGGTTTTGTTATTATTTGTTTCTAACTTTGTTGCCATCTCAGGAAACATTGCTCGTCACCGCGTGTTCCCTGTCAACCGCACGCACCGGTACCTTACTCGCAACAACCTTCCTGGTATTCAAATGGATCAAGTTCAGCAAGATCTGACCGAGGTCAGAAATCAGATGGCTAATGAGAGGGTAGAAATGAGGAATCAGATGTCTCAATTCATGGCGGTGATGAATGGCTTTGCCTAGAGTCAAGAAAGATTAAGAGAACTGGTGGAAAGGCAAAATCCTGAGGAGCCTCATCTTGGGACAGGAGGAACTAGCAACAATGAAAGGGGTCAGCCTCGTATTGATCCACCAGTATTTGGACCTCATCTGGATCCAGAAGCTAACATCCCAAGAAATGTGCAGGGTAATACTGCCGGGGGGATAATCTTACAGGAGGATCCCCAAGAAGAGAAGTTTACTGTTATGGGAGCTGGAGACGAAGTCTATGATAGGAGGTTGGATGAAATTGCTGAGAAGTTGAGATCTTTGGAGTCTCAGAATTCCTTGGGCTTCGATGTAATGGACATGGGGCTAGTGGATGGGGTGAGAATTCCCCACAAATTCAAACCCCCGTATTTTGAGAAATACAATGGAACCTCTTGTCCACGAACTCACCTGCAGTCTTTCCTGGGAAGACTTAAAGCTTATACTATGGATGAGAAGCTGTGGATGTTCTACTTTGAAGACAGTCTGACTGGGGCTTCGAGGGAATGGTATTCACACTTGACCAGAGCTACCATTAGATGCTGGAAGGACTTAGCTGAAGCCTTCATCAGGCAATATCAATACAATCTGGATATGGCTCCTAACAGGACCCTTCTAATGGGAATGTCTCAGTCTTCCAGAGAAAGCTTCAGGGAATATGCCCAAAGGTGGAGACAGCTTGCTGCTGCTGTCCAACCACCCATGTCGGAAAGAGAAATGGCCGACATGTTCATGAATACGTTGCAAGGAACATATATTGATAGACTGGCTGCCTTTTCTTCTACCAGCTTTGCTGATGTCGTCATAGCTGGTGAAAGGATTGAAAGTCTGTTAAAAATGGGCAAAATTTCTGACAATGGTGCAAGTTCATCCAGTAATCCCAGGAAGCCTTTTGTGGGACCCTGAAGATCCGGTGAGACAAATTCCATTCATGCAAGCAGGGGCAGACCTCAGTATGACCTCAGTATGTCCACAAATTCCATTCAGTAGCAGCTGTTACCATTCCAGCTCCGATCCCTCAACAATCAGCATATCCTCAGCAACAACCACATTATCAACAGCAAGTTCAGTATCCGCAACAGAGAACCTACAACAACAACAATAGCAACCAACAACAGCGTCCCTTCCAACAAAGACCATCACAGGAAAACAAGGTGATTGACCCCATCCCTATGCCTTATGCTGCCTTATTACCACAACTCCTGAAGCTTAACTTAGTTGAGTTAAGGACGTTGGCACCACCAGATCCCCTAAATCTCCCAAAGAATTATGATGTCAACGCCAGGTGTGCTTTCCACTCCAATGCACCTGGTCAGAATACTGAAAAATGCAGGGCCTTACAAATGAAAGTCCAAGATCTGGTGGATTCTAAAGCCCTCAACTTTGCACCTCCTCCGAATGTCAACAGAAATCTTATGACTAATCATGGCGGGCCGAGGATTCATGCCATTGAGGAAGACAAACCATCTACCTTGATCACCAGTGTTGCACAAATTCGGACACCTTTGGTCGAAATTAAAGCTCAGCTTTTAGAATGCCAAGTGTTCCCCGGTTGTGAGCTCGGCTGTGGGTATTGCAACATTGCAGTCAACGGGTGTGAAAAGTTGAGAAGCAGCATAGATGGTCTTATTAAGGATGGTATCCTTCAGATCTCAACAACGGCGCCTACAAATCTAGCGATTCCTTTAACAACAATTCCCGATTCTTCTACAACAGCAGCAACAATCAGTCCTTCCGATTCATCAATATCATCAGCAGTTACTCCGTCCATCACTTCAACAAGTCAAAATTTCAACAACCATTTCTTCTACAACATCAGCATCCACTTTATTAGCAGAATCTTCTACAACGCCAGCAAGGATTAATGAAGATGTCTCGACAGTTACAATCTACTATGACCCATCAAACGTTCCTCCCAGCAGCAATTTCCAACAACAGGCCATGGCACCTCCTGCCAGATCACCAGTCACCATTTACTATGATCTGCACACCATTACAGTACCCTCCTCTGCAGCAACCAGTCCGGTCACTATTACGGTTCCTGGACCAGTTCCCTATGAAAGCAGCAATGCCATACCTTGGCATTATGACTCTGATCTCTATTGCAACGGGGAGAAAATCACTCTGGATTCATCAACCTCTTCTCCGCAAGTTGATAATGTTGGGGGAGGCGGAGGCTTCACCAGAAGCGAACGCCTTTTTGCCTCACAAATACAAAGACCTAATGTTGAGGCAGAAGCTGCTGCCAAAGCAAAGGGAAAGAGTGTGGTACCTGAAGAGCCGACTGTCAAAGAAACTCAGAAGACATCTTTTGAACAAGATGTAGACGAGTTCATGAGAATCATAAAAAGAAGTGATTACAAGGTGGTGGATCAGCTTCACCAAACTCCCTCAAAAATCTCCATATTATCACTGTTGATGTGTTCTGAAGCTCACAGGAATGCACTATTGAAAGTCCTGCACGCAGCGTACGTGCCGGAGGAGATTACCGTTAATCAGCTAGAAACTGTGGTTGCAAATGTCAATACCAGTCATGGACTGGGCTTTACCAATGCTGACTTAACAACAGAGGGACGCAACCATAACAAGGCTTTGCATATCACCTTGGAATGCAAGGGTGCTATTCTATCTCATGTACTGGTGGACACTGGGTCATCACTCAATGTTCTACCGAAGAAAGCCTTAGTGAAGCTAGAGAATGATGGCTTGGCATTGCGTCCGAGTAATTTGGTGGTGAGATCATTTGATGGCTCTAAGAGATCAGTGCTTGGGGAGATTGATCTGCCTGTGTTGATTGGCCCGCAGACCTTCAAAACTACCTTCTTTGTGATGGACATACAGACGGCCTACAGCTGTCTGTTGGGTATACCCTGGATCCACGCTGCTGGCGCTGTTACGTCTACCCTTCACCAGAAGTTGAAATTCGAGTGGGAAGGCCAAATCATCACCATCTGTGGGGAGGAGGACATCTTTGTTAGCCAGCTGGCTACGTATAAGTACATTGAGATGGATGGGGAGATCCATGAAACCATGAGCCAAGGGTTTGAGGCCTTGAACATTAATGAAGCATCTGTTGTACTAGGAACTTCCATAACATCGTACCAGCAAGCCCGGAAGGTTATTGAGGAAGGTACCGCCCAAGGCTGGGGCAAACTGCTGCCCGTGGAGAAGGAAGAAGACCGATTTGGGTGGGGTTACAGACCAACTCAACAAGATCAATTAGAGGCTGCCAAGAAGCCCAAGTTTGTCAGCGGGGGAATGCTCACCCCGGATGCTATGAACAACTTGGAAGATGAGTCGGAAGATGAGGGTAACCTGGAAAGCTGGATACATCCAAGGACCCCGGGGAGCCGTGTCTCAAACTGGTCTTCCCAGGAAATTATAAGAGTTACTCTTGCAGAGTAATTATTATTTCCTGTATTTTAAAGCATGCATCAAGTCCTGCATCTTGCCCAAGATGTCAGGACTCATTTTATAATCGGGCCATCTTGTATTTTGTGCAAAGATCAATTAATGAATATCAGGACATCTTTTGAAAATGAGCCTTTTCTTTTTCACTCACTGTTTTTCATTTTTCACTTTTTGTACAAAAATAAAATGGCAATGTTTTTCAGAATAAACAACTTCATTTTCACTTTTTCTAAATAAGATAAAACTGATCACTAAAATAAACTAATCTAAACCCTTGCAGAGAGTGCCCTCCAGACTGCACCGACAACAACACCGCTATAACTTCGTATGACTTTGACAATCCAATCAATCAAGCTGATGAAGGGGTTGAAGAAGATTATGAGCTACCTGAAGAGTTAGCTAGGTTGTTAAGACAAGAGGAGAAGGTTATCACTCCTCATCAGGAGGAGGTTGAGACGGTTAATCTTGGTACGGAAGAAGACGTGAAAGGAGTTAAGATTGGGGTCTGCTTACAAGATTCAGTGAAAGAGCAACTGATTGACATGCTCCAGGAATATGTGGATGTTTTCGCTTGGTCTTATCAGGATATGCCAGGGTTGGACACCGACATTGTCATGCACAGGTTGCCTCTGAAAGAAGATTGCCCGCCAGTAAAACAGAAGTTGCGCCGTACTCGCCCAAATATGGCAATGAAGATAAAAGAAGAGGTACAAAAGCAGTGGGACGCCGGTTTCCGCCGTGGGTTGCTAATATTGTACCTGTGCCTAAGAAAGATGGCAAGGTGAGAATGTGTGTGGATTACCGAGATCTGAACAGAGCCAGCTCAAAAGATGACTTCCCTTTACCTCACATTGATGTATTGGTTGATAATACGACTCAGTCCTCGGTATTCTCCTTCATGGATGGATTTTCAGGATATAATCAGATCAAGATGTCACCTGAAGACATGGAGAAGACCACTTTCATCACACCCTGGGGCACATTCTGTTATAAGGTGATGCCGTTCGGATTGAAGAATGCTGGTGCCACTTATCAACGGGTTATGGTAACATTATTCCATGACATGATCCATAAAGAAATTGAATGTTATGTGGATGACATGATTGCCAAGTCCCTCACAAAAGAAGACCACCTGGTGAATCTGTTGAAGTTATTCAAGCGTCTGAGAAAGTACCAGTTGAAGCTAAACCCCAACAAATGCACATTCGGGGTGCGATCCGGTAAGCTGCTGGGATTTATTGTAAGTGAGAAAGGGATTGAAGTTGACCCTGATAAAGTCAAAGACATTCAAGAAATGCTCGCACCGAAGTCAGAAATAGAAGTTCGGGGGTTTCTAGGAAGATTGAACTACATTTCAAGGTTCATATCTCACCTTACAGCAACCTGTGAGCCTTTGTTCAAGCTGTTAAGAAAAGAACAAACGGTCAGGTGGAATGAAGACTGCCAGAAGGCTTTTGACAAAATCAAGGAATACTTACAAGAGCCTCCGATCCTTATGCCTCTAGTTGAAGGAAGACCTCTAATCATGTACTTAACAGTATTAGAAGAGTCAATGAGGTGTGTGCTGGGCCAGCATGACGAGTCTGGTCGAAAAGAGTATGCAATATACTACCTAAGCAAAAAGTTTACCGACTGCGAACAACGTTATTCACTGCTCGAGAAAACTTGTTGTGCTTTAGCGTGGGCTGCTCGCCGATTGAGACAATATATGTTGACTCACACTACCTTAATGATTTCTAAGATGGACCCAGTTAAGTACATTTTTGAGAAGCCGACACTTACTGGACGGGTTGCAAGATGGCAAATGATCCTCACAGAGTATGATATTCAGTACACCTCACAAAAAGCCATCAAAGGCAGTGTATTATCTGATTATCTCGCTGAGCAACCCATTGATGATTATCAGCCTATGAGATTTGACTTCCCTGATGAAGACATCATGTTCATAAAAGCAAAATATCATGAAGAGCCTGCTCACACTGAAGGGCCTGACCCAGAGGAAGAATGGACTATGATGTTTGATGGGGCTGTTAATATGAATGGTCGTGGTGTTGGTGCAGTACTCATTACACCTAAGGGAGTTCACATGCCTTTCTTGGCAAAACTCACCTTTAACTGCACTAACAACGAAGCTGAATACGAAGCTTGTATTATGGGTCTTGAAGAAGCCATTGACCTCAAGATCAAGACTTTGACTGTGTTTGGAGATTTAGCTCTGGTAATTAATCAAACCAACGGCAAATGCTACACTCACCAAGATCATCTGATACCTTACCGGGATTATACAAGGAGGTTATTGACTTTCTTCACAACAGTCAAGCTTGAGTATATCCCTCAAGATGAAAATCAGTTTGCAAATGCTCTGGCTACCATTTCATCCATGATCAAAGTTCAAGCTGCCAACTTCGTGCCTCGGATTTTAGTATCCAGACTTGACAGACCAGCATATGTATTCTCAGCGGGTGTTGTTAAAGATGATAAGCCTTGGTTCTATGACTTCAAATGCTTCTTGGAGGATCAAACGTACCCACCTGGGGCATCATCCAATGACAAGAAGACATTAAGAAGGCTGGCTGGTAGTTTCTTCCTAAATACTGATGGTTCCTTGTACAAAAGAAACTTTGATATGGTGCTTCTCAGATGTGTTGATAAGGCAGAAGCAGACTTGTTGATGCACGAGGTGCATGAAGGATCTTTCGGTACCCATGCCGGAGGACATGCAATGGCTAAAAAGTTGCTAAGATCAGGCTACTACTGGATCACGATGGATGCAGACTGTTGTGCTTATGCCAGGAAATGCCATAAATGCTAGATTTATGCGGATAAAGTGCATGTGCCTCCCAATCCTTTGAATGTGATGTCTTCACCCTGGCCCTTTGCCATGTGGGGCATTGATATGATTGGAAAGATTGAATCGACTGCTTCAAATGGCCACAGATTCATCCTGGTAGCCATTGACTACTTCACCAAATGGGTCGAAGCAGCTTCATATGCAAACGTCACCCGACAAGTGGTAGCCATATTTCTGAAGAGAGACATCATCTGTTGACATGGAGTTCCCGAGCGAATCATTATTGATAATTGTTCTAACTTGAATAACAAAATGATGGCAGAACTGTGTCGGGACTTCAAAATCCAACACCACAATTCTTCTCCTTACAGGCCAAAGATGAATGGCGCTGTAGAGGCAGCAAACAAGAATATCAAGAAGATTGTACAGAAGATGGTGGTCACCTATAAAGACTGGCATGAAATGCTACCATTTTCCTTGCATAGGTACCGTACGTCAATCAGAACATCCACTGGGGCAACATCGTATCAGCTTGTGTATGGTATGGAGGCAGTCCTACCTGTTGAAGTTGAATTACCCTCCTTGCGGGTACTGATGGATGTTAAACTGAATGAGGCAGAATGGGTCCGATCCCGATACGAACAACTGAATCTGATCGAAGAAAAGAGATTAGCAGCAATTTGTCATGGGCAGCTATATCAGAAAAGAATGAAGAAAGCCTTTGATCAGAAGGTCAGGCTTCGAGAGTACCAAGTGGGAGATCTTGTGCTGAAAAGACTCCTTCCTCCTCATACAGACCACAGGGGCAAGTGGACTCCGAAATATGATGGTCCGTTTGTAACACGGTGGGAGAATTGACTTTATTTATGTTGCGGATAGCAAGAGTCGCCACCGACTTTTATTTTATCCAAAGGAAAGGCATAAAAGAACAGGAAAGACCTTTTTAAAAGATTTTTGGGTCCGGGGGGTAGGTTATGTAAAGGGAAGGTGTTAGCACCCTTTACATCCATGGTTATCCATGGGCTCTTAGTTACTTAGCTCACTTTGAATTGTTTTTGAAAATGTGAAGTGTGTGGATAAAAATTTTCATAAGAGTTTGATAATGATCCATGTACGGATGCGTAAAAAACTTGTGTTTGAAAATTGTTTGAAATTGTGAAATGTTTGAAATTGTTTTGAAGTAGTGAGCAAGTAACTATGAGGAACCTACCCTAAAGTTTAAGTCTTTCTGTTCTTTATCCTTTAAATGGTAAGACTATCCCTATTATTAAGGAATAGGTAGTCATTACCTTGGATGTGAGGGACATATGAAGGGACATCTATTTATGTAGGCAACTGTAGGGTGTATTAAGCATTTAGGAGGGACTGTCATCATTATTCGAATGGGACAAGATCATATTGAAAGGTAACCATTAAAGGGACTTGATCTTTATTTAAGGGACTAGATGAATTTTCTTTTAAGGGACTTTGCTTTATACACCCCACTTGACCTTTTAATTAGGCAACATTGAGAGGCAACCCTAGAAAGTGAGATGGCGATTAAAAATCGACTTACGTGTGTGAGTGTTTAATTTTGTATTTTATCTTATAATTTAAATGACCTAAATTCAATATAATACATATTTACACTCCCTATTTTACTAACCATGGCATAAAAATAATTTAAATATTTACAAAAATTACATCCAGGAGCATTTACATAATAATGAAGCAATTTAAATAAATAGCAAAAAAAAAAAAGCAAGATATAAATAATAAGTAAAATAAATAATTAAGCAATAATAATTATAATAGGGGTTAGTAATAATAATTAAAAATAAATAAGGTTAGTGAAATAATAATAATAAGCATAATTTAAAAATAAATGGATTAGTAATAAGCATGATTAGTAATAATAATAAACAAAATAAAATTTTAATGGCTTAATAGAAAAATAAGAACAATTATATTAATTAATCATAAAATTAAAATTATAAACAAATTAAATAAATTATGAACATATTATGAGAAATTATTAAATTTTGCAATTTTAGAAATTATTTACATATATAATTAATTATAAACAATGATATAATATTTATATATTAAAATGGGATTAATTATAATTTAATTATATTAAATAAAATATATGCATAATTTAAAAAAATGTGATCATATAATTATATTTACAAATTTAAAAAATTATAATAAAATTTTATTCACTAATTAAAATATAAACAAGAATTAGGTTTTCTAAAAAATATTTTTAGGGTTTATAAGTTTATAAAATAACATTAGGGTTTTTAATTGTTTAGAAAATAAATTAAGGTTTACAAAATTAGAATTTGTTTTATTTACAAAATTAACTTAATGAATATATACATATTATAAATCTAAATACCTAAAAAAAAAACTAATTTTGAATTAATAAAATAAATTTTTTAGAGTTTAGAAAATATATTATATACATATTATAATTTATAAATCATTTTAATTTAATTTATAAAATAAAAGGAAAACATAACAAAAATAGGAAACCAAAAAAAACAGGACCTGGGGTTTGAACCCAGGTCCTTTACCTGGAAAATGAAGAGTCTTGCCACTGGGCCACGCTGCACTTGGTGCAAAGAAGAAGAGTCCCATTTAGTTTTGTTCTTTAAACCTGGAAAATCATAAAAATAATGAAAAAAACAAAAGGCTTGGGTAGAATCGAACCCAGGACCTCTTAGGCAAACAAACATACACATGACCAATCCTGCTGGGTGAGCGAACCTGTCAACTAACCAACAACAATTAATAATATATTATGTTTAGTGAATAAAAGAGAAAACTCAAAAGCATTGTCACAGCCAGGATTCGATCCCCTGCCCTCTCATAATACGCCTGCCTGACTTTCCACTGGGACAAACGCGTGTTTGTGAAACATAAACAGGATTAAGACATAATATTTTAAAACAGTTTTTCAAACTTGAATTTTTGGCGCCAGCATAACTTCATCTTCTTCATTGAATTCGCAGGTTTTCCTGCGAAATTATCTAGGAAAATACCTGCGAATTTTCCTGCACCTTAAACCTGCGAATCATGTTCATCATTATACGAGTAAAATTTCATCAAATTGAACCTGCAAACATGATCTATACAACAATTACAGTCCAAATATGAGTTCATTATCCATTTATATTAGGTATTCCATGAATCCCCAATTTTGAAGCTCTAACCCTAATAATGGCCGATTGCGATTCAAGCTATGAAACTTTGATTCACTTGTCCAGAAACACTTCATACAACCTCACAAACATGATTGAACAAACAAAACTCATTAGAATGCACTGGATTAGTATAATCGGAAAAAAAATATTCAAGAACAAGCAAGGTTCGGTTTATGCATTATGGCATGGTTTTGATGCATATGAGTATTGGTTTTGCTTCAAGAAGGTCCAAGGAACATTGCTATGTCTTTAGATTACCTTCAAAGGTCCTGAATAATGGAAACCGAATTGGAGTTTTGTATGGATTTTTTGGTTTGCAAACTTACTCTTGAGGCTGTCAAAATTCGTGTCAATGCTTGTGATATGTTTATGTACTTATAGTGAATAGAATTAGGTCAAAATATGTGATCATTCTTTGGACTTTTTGATCATTGAAGATTGAAAAAGATAATGTCTTAAAATTCAAATATTTTTTGATATAACATTGCTATTTTAAGACAATCATCATAATTTTCATATCAATCTAATTCAATCAAGGTTTATGACTTTCTAGAATCAAAATATATTTTAAATCTTCATATTTTATATTTTATTTGAATTTAAAATGATTTTTAATATAAAAAATCATAATAAATAAAATAAATAAAATAAAATTATGAAAATATTAAATAAATTTCGTGCATGATGTCATGGAACACCTTGGGTCACAAAAAGTTCAGCCCATTTGGAAGAATTTGGTTTTAGACCTCCATTTTCATCATAAACCAACCCAAAATTTCCCAACTTTGCAAGGGCATATATCCTTCAATTTTAATGCTATGAGGGTGTTCTTGGACATTTTGGAAAGCTTGAAGAGTCCTTTAAACAACCCCACTGGTTTCATGTCCATATAATTTACCAATCTCAAGTTATGCCCTTTTGAAGTTGTTGACTTTTTGTTGACTTTCAAAAGGACCTATAATGTCTTAGCTCATACCTTCCAAATGAAGCATTTTTGGGCTTGGCTTGTGAGACACAAAGTTGTAGAGAATTCAATTTCCTTCAAAATGAGCTTTGGATGGAGACTTGGTGATGAAGTATGTGAAAGTTATGGCTGGTCAAAGTTCAGTTGACTTTTACTGAGGAAACCCTAATTTAGAAACTCCCGATTCTTGATGATCTGGAATCTCCTTGATGAATCATGATCAACCCTTGATCAAATGATGAATTTTACTTCATATACTTGATGTTGGCAAAAACTCATGAAGTTTGACTTTGGTTTGACCACAGTTGACCTCAGTTTGGCTTTTAAACTGCTTTGACTGATTTTGACTTATCTGATCATCTGACTGAGCAAACTTTTGAGAAAAGTCTTGAAACTTGTCATGGGGGTTCTTACACACATATAAGATGTTATGAAGCTCACTTGAAGTCTTGGAAGTTAATTTATCCTGATTAAAGTCAAAACCCTAGTTTTGGATGCACTGCATAGGAGGTGCATTGTCTGAGGGAATTGTCAACTCTTCTGACCAATTGTGAACTTTGTGAACCTTGTAAACCATCATAAAATGTCTTGTGAACCTCATGGGAGGTATTGTGAATCTTGTGAACCTTGTGAACCTCATAAAGTGACTTGTAGACTTCATGAACCTCAGGAAAGGTTTTGAAAGCATTGTGAATCTTGTGAACCTTGTGAACCTCATGAAGTGACTTGTAGACTTCATGAACCTCATGAAAGGTCTTGAAAGCATTGGGAAGATTGTGAACCTTGTGAACCTTCATAAAGTGACTTGTAGACTTCATGAACCTCATGAAAGGTCTTGTAAGCATTGTGAAGCTTGTGAACTTTGTGAACCTTCTTAGCACACAAAGTCTTGTATTGTGAGGGCAAATTTTGGGGTGCAACAGCTGCCCCTGTTCAATTTTATGAAACCTGAGGGGTTAGATTGGTATATTTGCCAGTCGTGACCTGGAAGGTTGAAGGGGATTGAACACAAAATCCCAAAAATTTGCACTCACCAGTGCATAAAGTGATACAGATGGCTAGTTGAATATGATTGAGTGGGCTTAAAGATGCCACTTGGAGAAAAGTTCTTAGATACATTTCTTGGAGGATAAAGCAGTCCAAAGTATGAAGGTATAATGATAGCTTTCAAGAGGATAAAGCAGTCCTGAAGTAATGATGATAGCTGTCAGGAGGATGGAGCAGTCCTGAGGTATTGATGTGTTTTCAGGAGGATAAAGCAGTCCTGATGAGATAATAAGCTTTCAGGAGGATGAAGCAGTCCTGATGCAGTGATATGTTTTCAAGAGGATGAAGCAGTCTTGAGAGGTTGATAATATGCTTTCAGGAGGATGAAGCAATCCTGAGGTAATGATATGTTTTCAAGAGGATGAAGCAGTCTTGAGAGATTGATAATATGCTTTCAGGAGGATGAAGCAATCCTGAGGTAATGATATGATTTCAGGAGGATGAAGCAATCCTGAGGTAATGATGATAGTTGTCAGGAGGATAAAGGAGACCTGAGGTAATAATATGATTTCAGGAGGATAAAGCAATCCTGAGGTATAAGAAGCTGTCAGGAGGATAAAGCAATCCTGAGGTAATAATAAATTGTCAGGAGGATGAAGTAGTCCTGACGTAGTAATATGTTTTCAAGAGGATGAAGCAGTCTTGAGAGATAATAAGTTTTCAGGAGGATAAAGCAGTCCTGATGTATAATGCTTTCAGGAGGATAAAGCAGTCCTGATGGATGATATGCTTTCAGGAGGATAAAGCAATCCTGATAATCATAAGTCTGTTTGCTGGATAATTAACCTGAAAACAAGGTAGCATTCTGTATAATAATAGTAGTTTATGTATTATGTATGCATGTATGATATGATGCACTTAGGTAATGTACTATGTATCTATGGATATGTATGTTATGGTATGATGTAAATGATGTATGTATGATATGACACTGCCGGAAGCGTCTGGATATCTTCATATAACAACTGCTGGCCAGGAAAATAAATCCCGATTCGTTGTTGAAGAATATGAGGAACTCGTTCCCGTCTTGCTTGATAGTATATTATACATAACCTTCCGTATGCTGGGGATAGCAAGGTATATGTAACCTCCCGTCTACTGGGGATAACAAGGTATATATAACCTCCCGTCTACTGGGGATAACAAGGTATATATGACCTCCCGTCTGCTGGGGATAACAAGGTATATATAACCTCCCGTCTGCTGAGGATAGTAAGGTATACATAACCTTCGTCTTCGTTTGATAGTAGGGCAGATATAACCTCCCGTCTTCGTTCGTCGTACCCTTATTGGAAAGTAAATTCCCGTATATCCGTATGAGGATAAAAGAGATGGATATAAATTCCAGGGGAGATGAGACTTTATGAAGATGGATTCGTCCTACTGAGGGTTTGTAGCTGTTTTGTAGAGATTAACCGGCGAAGCTTCGTTGAAATCCTTCCCTCGTTCGTCCTTAGTAAATACTATTACTGCATTTTTATGCATTTCTGGTAAACATCAATCATATTAAGCATACATGCATTTCTGGTAAACATCAATCATATTCAAAAGCATACATGCATTCAAACACAACCAATGGACGTTTCGCTTATGTAAATAGGGTAAAAATAAATCAGGATTCAAAAATGGATTTTTATTTATATCAAAGAGTGACCCATACACGGGTAAGTTTGTACAAGGAGACATAAGTCCTAGTAAGAGGATTTTGTCATAAAGTTTTTACAAAACAAAGGAAATCAGCTATGTGGGAAATTATCCTATTGAGTTTCAATTCTACTATTGCCATTATCTTCAAGTATCTCATCTTCTGCTGTTGAGACGGAAACGATTGGATTGAGCTTTAACTGTTCGAACTTGAGTAAGTAACACAACTGGTTGCAGTTTCATGGGTGATCCAAACGAGACATAGTCATACGCTTTAATCCCTAACTTTTGCCTGGATTCCCCTTTCAGGTTTTCAATCCACCGGGATACCCTTTTTTGCCCAAGCTGCCTTTTCAGGTTTTCAACTTGCCGGGTGTACATCTTTTTATATATATCCCTAATTTTTGCCCAAACCCTTTTGGTTTGCCGGGATGCCCTTATTTTTGCCTAGGCCTGTCAACCTAGCGGGTCTCTTTTTATGCGTAGTATTTTTTAACTATGTCTGCGTTTACGGGCTGTGGGAAGTCTTCACCATCCATTGTAGTGAGTATCATGGCACCTCCTGAGAACACTGTCTTGACTACAAATGGTCCTTCATATGTCGGAGTCCACTTGCCCCTAGGATCACCCTGTGGTAATATGATACGCTTGATTACCAAGTCACCAACCTGATATACCTTTGGCTTAACCTTCTTGTTAAAAGCTTTGATCATTCGTTTCTGGTACATCTGGCCATGACAAACTGCTTCTAACCTCTTCTCATCAATCAAATTTATCTGGTCAAGTCGGGTCTGAATCCACTCATCTTCATCCAAGCCTGCATCCTTCATAATTCTCAAGGAGGGAATCTGAACTTCAATGGGCAGAACTGCTTCCATACCATAGACTAAGGAGAATGGGGTTGCCCCTGTTGAAGTACGTATCGTAGTACGATAACCATGAAGAGAAAATGGTAACATCTCATGCCAATCCTTGTAAGTAACAGTCATCTTCTGTACAATCTTCTTGATGTTCTTATTAGCAGCTTCAATTGCCCCATTCATCTTTGGACGATACGGAGAAGAGTTATGATGCTTAATCTTGAATTGCGTGCAGAGATCAGTAATCATAGTGTTGTTCAGATTAGAGCCATTGTCAGTGATAATCCTTTCAGGGATGCCATACCTACATATGAGATTATTCTTAATGAATCGAGCCACAACATTTTTGGTAACAGATGCAAATGAAGCTGCCTCTACCCACTTTGTGAAGTAATCAATAGCAACCAGGATGAAACGATGCCCATTAGAAGCAGTAGGCTTGATTTCACCAATCATATCAATGCCCCACATGGCAAAGGGCCAAGGAGCAGTCAACACATTCAATGGTGATGGAGGTATATGGACCTTATCAGCATAGATTTGACACTTGTGACATGTTCTGGAGTGTTGATAGCAATCAGCTTCCATGGTAGACCAATAGTAACCTGCTCTCAGTATCTTCTTTGCCATAGTATGACCACTAGAGTGAGTGCCAAAGATCCCATCATGCATATCTTCCATAATCTCTCTGGTTTCTTTCTTATCCACACAACTAAGCAAAGTTGAATCATGATTGCGCTTGTACAAAATGCCATTACTCAAAAAGAACTTAGCAGAGAACCTTCTCAGAAATTTCCTATCTTTGACAGATGCCCCTTCAGGGAACTCCCGAGCTTCAAGATATCTTTTCACTTCATAGAACCAAGGCTTTTCTTCTGCTTCTTCAGTACCAATCTCATTGCAATATGCAGGCTTTTCAAATCTATCAATAGTAATCTTGGGAGCTTCATCATCCCAACTGATCTCAAACATGGATGCCATGGTGGCCAAAGCATCTGCCAACTGATTCTCTCTTCGTGGAATATGTCCAAAGGTAATCTCTTTAAAATGTGGGATCAAAGACAACACATGCTCTCTGTAAGGAATGAGGTTATCATGTTTGGTATCCCAATCTCCTTTAATCTGACTTACTACCAGAGCTGAATCTCCATACACATCAAGGAACTGAATCTTCATATCAATAGCAGCTTTAATACCCAGGATACATGCCTCATACTCAGCCATATTATTGGTACAATAGAAACAAAGCCTGGCAGTAATCGGGGTATGACAACCTTCAGGGGAACTAATCACAACACCAACACCATTACCAAGTGCATTGGAGGCACCATCAAAAACCATAGTCCATCGGGATCCTTGTTCAGGTCCGTCATATTGTCCAGGTTCTTTGGTAATAATCATAATATCTTCATCAGGGAACTCAAAACTCATTGATTGATAATCATCTACTGCTTGATGAGCCAAATGATCAGCAACAACACTTCCTTTAATGGCCTTCTGAGTAGTGTACTGTATGTCATATTCTGTCAAGATCATTTGCCATCTTGAAATTCTTCCGGAGAGAGCAGGTTTCTCAAATATGTACTTGATTGGATCCATATTTGAGATCAACAAGGTAGTATGAGTCAACATATACTGTCTTAGTCGGCGAGCAGCCCATGCCAAAGCGCAGCAAGTTTTCTCGAGCAGTGAGTATCTTGTTTCACAGTCGGTAAACTTTTTGCTAAGGTAGTATATTGCCTGCGCTTTTCGACCAGACTCGTCATGTTGCCCCAACACACACCCCATTGAGTTGTCTAACACTGTTAAGTACATAATCAAGGGCCTTCCATCAACTGGTGGCATCAAAATTGGAGGTTCTAGCAGGTATCTCTTGATTTCATCAAAGGAAGTCTGGAACTCATCATTCCATTCCATCACCTGATCTTTCTTCAACAACTTGAAGATTGGCTCACAGATGGCAGTTAATTGGGAAATAAATCTTGCAATTTAGTTCAATCTTCCCAAGAAACCTCTAACCTCCTTCTCAGTACGGGGAGCTGGCATCTCTCGTATAGCTTTCACTTTTGCAGGATCCACTTCAATACCTTTTCCACTGACAATAAAACCCAGGAGCTTTCCAGATCTAACTCCAAAAGTACACTTGTTTGGATTCAATCTCAACTTGTATTTCTTCAACCTCTCAAACAATTTATGCAAATGATCAAGATGTTGCTCTTCATTCTGAGACCTGGCTATCATATCATCCACATATACCTCTATCTCATGATGAATAATATCATGAAACAAAGCCACCATAGCACGCTGATATGTTGCCCCTGCATTCTTCAAACCAAATGGCATCACCTTATAACAAAAAGTGCCCCACTGTGTAACAAATGTTGTCTTCTCCATATCTTCAGGTGCCATCTTGATTTGATTGTAACCAGAGAAACCATCCATAAAAGAGAATACCTTATGCTGAGCAGTGTTGTCAACCAGAACATCAATATGAGGAAGTGGAAAGTCATCTTTGGGGCTAGCCTTGTTCAAATCTCTGTAGTCCACACACATACGTACTTTACCATCTTTCTTAGGTACCGGTACCACATTTGCAACCCACTGAGGATAAGAAGTTACTGCTAAGAACCCTGCATTGAACTGTTTCATTACCTCTGCTTTGATTTTCTCTGACATTTCAGGACGCATACGACGAACTTTCTGCTTCTTTGGACGACAATCTTCTTTTACTGGTAAACGATGAACCACAATGTCTGTATCCAACCCTGGCATATCTTCATAAGACAAAGCAAAGATCTCTACATAGTCACGTAACATCTGAATCAGTCTGTTCTTGACACTATCCTCCAAATCAACCCGTATCTTGACCTCTTTCCTGTTTTCTTCAATTCCCAGATTCACAACTTCGACTGGCTCTTCATGTGGCTGTATGGCTTTCTCTTCTTGTTGTAACAACCTAGCAAGCTCTACAGGTACTTCACAATCTTCCTCATTTCCGTCTTCATCTTGATAGATCGGATTCTCGAAATTATAATTGGCAATAGGAGAACTGTTATCAACAGGATCCAGCGTGGATGAGGATCTGCATTTTAGTGATGTGGGTGTGTGTAAGAACACATAGCTGATAAAGCAAAAATAAAAGAAAAGAAAGACAAGGAACACAATATTTACGAAAACGAAACGTCCACTGATTTTATTGAATGAAGTATGCAAATGAAATGACAGCCCGTAACAAGCACACCATTGTGCCCCGGGTAAGGCACAAGGCTTAAGAGTTCAATTGTTCAAGAAATTACAAACTTAAAAGCAACAACACAGTAATAGTATTTACTCCTGATTAAAGGAGATAGGGATAACATCTTCAGCTTTCCAATTATTGAGTCCAGCACCCACAGTAGGAAAAATCCAAGCATCCAAGTTGTAGTCTTCATCATAGTCTCCCACAGCATTGATCTGATCTTTCATAACCCATTGATTGGTGATACGAACAGCACGAGCACGACGAACGGCCTTCTGGGACTCTTCATCCACCACAACTCTAGCATCATTGAGGGAGGCCATTGCCATTGTTGGAGGTTTTCTGGTGACCACAGGAACTTTCTTCGCAACAGGAGGAGCTACATAATCATTAACAATCCAAGGAACCACTTCAAACGTCTGACACGGAGTTTCAATGTATTCACCTTCCATTTCCAGATACTTGAAGGTATTCACATGGCTGACAAAGTATTCTTCTTCTCCATAGACAGTAACAACATTTCCTTCCACCGGATATCTCAACTTTTGGTGTAATGTAGAGGTTACGGCACCTGCCCCATGGATCCAGGGACGACCAAGAAAACAAGAGAACGAAGGACGAATATCCATCACAAAAAATGTAGCAGTAAAAACCTGAGAGCCAACTTTGATTGGAAGATCAATTTCTCCATGCACTACTCTTCTGGAACCATCAAAAGCCTTTACCACAATATTGCTGGGCTTCAGCACAGCATCTTCAGGACTCAGCGTGTTCAGGACTTCCTTGGGCAACACATTCAGAGAGGAACCATTTTCTATCAATACATGTGACAGGGTAGTGCCCCTGCATTCAATTGAGATATGCAAGGCCCTGTTATGATCCCTCTTGGCAGGGGTCAAATCAGCATCAGAAAATCCTAACCCATTATCATAGGTCAGGTGGGCAACACAATTCTCAAACTGGTCAACAGAAATTGCATTGGGTACATGAGCAGTCTTCAGAAACTTGATCAAGGCCTTGGCATGAGCCTCAGAACATAACAGCAAAGACAGCATAGAAATCTTGGAGGGAGTATGCCCCAACTGATCAACAATGTCATAATCACTCTTACGAATGATTTTCAATACTTCTTCCATCTGCTTAGAGAGATCATCAGCAGCTGGCACATCAGTAGATATAGGTTCAATAACAGGACCTTTGCCCCGAGCATCAGTGGTGGAGGTAGCAGCAGGAGTAACTGCATTCTTGGAAGCAACTGGAGAAGAGAAGACTCTTCCACTACGTGTGATTTTACTAGATTCAGCAATATTGTCAACATCAACAGGTACATCAGCTAAGGGCTCTTGCTTAACACCATGGATGTAAACATCAAACCCATAGTGCCAAGGCACAGCTTTATCAGACGTATACGGAATATGACCAGGAGTAGTAATGACCATAGGAGCCACTCTGGCTTCAGCAACAACTCTTATAGGACCTTCAGCAGTAATCTTGATTGGACCCTGATGGGTGATTTTAATAGGTCCCTTTGAAGTGATTCTCACCGGCACTTTGTCAACCATATCAACCTCTTCAGTCTTCTTACCTCTAGTAATATGCTCTACCATACTTTCTACAGACGATGGGGTCCTCTCAAACACTATAGTATACTTGTCCATGAGACGCTGAATTCCATATCTCAATCTCCAGCAACTATCCGGCTTATAGGTACAGTACAAACAATCTTCACGACAACCTGGAAAGAACCCAGCTTGTACTAACTTTTCCTTGATAACAGACAATGGTGTAGTCAACTCCGCAACTGAATGGATATGTAAATCTTCATCAATGGCATTGACAGTCTTCTCGTGATTTAGCATTGGAGCAGTAATCACATTTGGAGTACCCGGAGGATCAAACTCAATTTCTCCAGCATCAATCATATCTTGTATTTTGTTCTTCAAGACCCAGCAATTATTAGTATCATGTCCCTGACAATTTGAATGGTATGCACACCGTGCATTGGTATTGTACCTGGGAGAGGTAACATTAGGATTCTGAGGAGCCTCTTTCAAAGTAATGAGTTCAGCCTTCAACAAATGTTGCAATGCCTGAGCCATTGACATGTTGATCTTCGTGAACTGCCTTCTAGCTCTCTGTTGGTTGCCCTGTGGCTGTTCTGTTGTTGCAGGAGTTGGATTTGAAATATGAACTGCACTAACAGACTGATGCCTTCTGTTACGATCAGGCTGACCATAAACAGCATTGGATTCTTTCTTCCCAGTGGGAGGCTTCTTTGCAGCACCTGATGAGGAAGTACCCACTTGGATCTTACCATTCTTTATACCATTTTCTACTCGCTCTCCTGTCATTATCAACTCAGTGAAGCCAGATGATGAGCTTCCAATGAGATGACTGTAAAAAGGACCATTCAGCGTACACATGAACATATCAACCAATTCCCTGTCAGTTAAAGGGGGTTGAACTCTTCCAGCTAAATCTCTCCACTTCTGAGCATACTCCTTGAAACTTTCCTTGGCACCCATAGACATGCTCTGAAGCTGCATGCGAGTGGGGGCTAAGTCAGCATTGTATTGATACTGCTTATAGAAAGCTTCAGCAAGATCATTCCAGTCCCTGATGTTGACACTCTCCAATTGATAATACCACTCCAACTGAGCTCCAGATAAGCTCTCTTGAAAGAAATGGATCCACAACTTTTTATCAGCAGTGTGAGGTTGAATTCTTCTGACATAAGACCTCAGATGCAGCTTGGGACAAGAGACCCCATCATAAACAACAAAGGTAGGAACCTTGAAACCAATGGGTATGACTACCCCAGATATCAAACTCAAATCCTCAAAATCCAGCCCAGATGACTTCTGCAACTCCATAGCATCCATCCTATCCACCAGCATTTTGAATTTGTCTTCATTAGGATCATGGTAGTAATTAGCCTCAGAATCAGAGTCCCCCATAGTGTTGTGGAGACTGCCTCCCTCTTTTTCAGATTCCTCAGATTCATAGTCTTCAACTGGTTCTTTGGTCTTGGAAAGACCTTTGAACCTTCTTCCCATGTTGATCAAACCAGCTGACCTTCTAGTCTTCTTAGTCTTCTTGGCCAGCAGTGCCTTCAATTCATCCTGCCCCTTGGACAGGTTCAAGATCAGCTCTTGGAACTGTGCATTTTGTGCCTGGAGATCCTTAACTAATTGTTCAAGAGCCATTGCTGAAATAAACAGCGAGAAGATGAGAAACTTGTGCACAATTATAAACCTGTGATGTAATGAAATGATATGTGAATGCATATGCAATGTTTTCAAGGACCGCAGGATTTAAATTTGCTTAAACAAACAAGAAGGTAAAATTTTATTAGCAATAAATTTGTTTTGCCTTTTAGGCGTACAAAAAATGAAATGAAATAAGTACAAAAGATGGGTTTTTAAGTCTCCCATGGACGTTTCCTCTTTGTGTTGAGGTATGAGTTGAGGTTCCGTTCTTCATGAAGTTGCTTTGTTAATTCTAGGATTCTTTCTTGGCTTGCTTTGTAATGAGCCTCGAAAGTATCCCTTTGCTCCTTCAGTTGGATCCATGATCTCTGCAAGTCTTCCATATCAGTAGGCATGTCTGGGTGAAGGATGGTATAAGCTGTGTCTCCTTCAGCAACAGGTTCCATGGTAACTGGTAGGACGGCAGGATATGGCATCATGAGAGTCTGAGCACGAGATCGCACCCATCTGAGATAAGCTTCCATAAGAATAGTGTACTTAGGCTCCAGTGTCTTGCTGTCAACCCTGTTTACTTTTCCCCATGCTCGTATGAATCTCTGACGGTAACCTTGAAGACCGTTGTCGTAATCAAACACAATGCCCTGAATCAACATGTCATGTGGACCATCACTCCGAGCATAACCAAACTGTCGTAAAGCTAGAGAGGGGTTGTAGGTGATGCCTCCTCTTTTGCCTAGAAGTGGCACATTAGGAAACTCCCCGCAACGGTCAATAATGGTGACATTCTCCAAAGATCTGGAGCACCAATGGATATCTGAGTGAGAAAGTGACATGATCCTCTTGGACTATCTGAACCCTTGCTTATTCTTCATTATTGAGCGAGGAAGGTGAGAAATAAACCACCTAGAAAGCAAAGGTATGCAGCACATCAAAGTCCCTCTTGCCCTTGTAGTACGGGTGTGAAGAGAATGCAGGATGTCTCCAAGTAAGGTAGGCACTGGATTGTGACTCAGGAATATGTTGATGGCATGAACGTCTATGAACTGATCTGGATTGGGGAACAATACTAAGCCATATATCAGCAAGGCTAAGATTTCCTCAAAAGCATCATGACTCATAGCCTTCAAGAACATTTGAGCCTTCTCTATCAACACCTTAGCTAGAACACCCTTGACTCCACTTCTCGTTTCTAGAACAATGTCAGACTTCTTCAGATGTAGAGCTGCAGCAATAACCTCTGGTTTAAGCTCCTTCTCCAAGCCTGTGAAGGGTCTTTGATCAAGAACAGGTATACCCAGAAGTTTAGAGAACTCCTCCATGGTAGGAACCAGCTGATAGTCAGGGAATGTGAAGCAATGGTGCTTAGGATCAAAGAACTGAAATAGGACACTCATCATGTCTTCATTGAACCCTGAAGTGACTAGATCCAATAGGTGACCATGTCTCTTGATGAACTGGGAATGATCAGACACTTGAGAAACTAACTCTTTAAGCTTAGCAGGTATCCCTACAAAGTTGATCCTGATGGTGTTTCTACGAGCAGAAGCCATGTCCTGCAACAAAGAACAAAGATAAATCCTTTGGTCCTTGAAATGGTTAGTGAAAATGCTATGCTTATGATGCATGATGATGTCATGATGTTATGCTCAATCACAAACATGTGGCACACACAAACAAGTCACACAATAGCCCTAGGTTTGGAGGCTTGCATGAGGTTTAAAGGTAAGTACCCTCCCCTGAAGTTAGATGGTTCATCCTGTCCTACAAAACTAACCAGGTTCTAAGGGATCTCAATATCATTGATCCTTCACAAGGGTGGTTGTTCAGAAGGCAACTTACTTGCCAACCAAAACCCTCCAAGTTTAAGATCTCAATGAGCGTAGTATCGAGTGTCAACCAACTTCAGTCTGCACCAAAGCCGGTTACCTCACTACTTTCAAAAGGCCAAGATGGGATAACTAGGGTTCTAAAAGTTAGTTAGTGCATTGACAACATATGGCAGCCTCATATTATCCTCAACTTGACTTAAGGAACATAAGCACCAACCAAGAAGTCGCACTAACTATGGCTACCAGATCAACCATATCGATATATGTCGTACAGTTTCCTTGGTCTATTGCCATTTACCTAAGGTACACTAGATCCGGGTTAGGATCTTTCACACATAAGAGCACCCCAACAAGATAATATAAAGCAAACAAGGCAAACAATTTAAAGTGATCTTAATTCCTAAGGGTACCCCTCTTTAATTTAAATCCCCAGCAGAGTCGCCAGTTCTGTAACACGGTGGGAGAACTGACTTTAGTTATGTTGCGGATAGCAAGAGTCGCCACCGACTTTTATTTTATCCAAAGGAAAGGAATAAAAGAACAGGAAAGACCTTTTAAAAGATTTTTGGGTCCGGGGGGTAGGTTATGTAAAAGGAAGGTGTTAGCACCCTTTACATCCATGGTTATCCATGGGCTCTTAGTTACTTAGCTCACTTTGAATTGTTTTTGAAAATGTGAAGTGTGTGGATAAAAATTTTCATAAGAGTTTGATAATGATCCATGTACGGATGCGTAAAAAACTTGTGTTTGAAAATTGTTTGAAATTGTGAAATGTTTGAAATTTTTTTGAAGTAGTGAGCAAGTAACTATGAGGAACCTACCCTAAAGTTTAAGTCTTTCTGTTCTTTATCCTTTAAATGGTAAGACTATCCCTATTATTAAGGAATAGGTAGTCATTACCTTGGATGTGAGGGACATATGAAGGGACATCTGTTTATGTAGGCAACTGTAGGGTGTATTAAGCATTTAGGAGGGACTGTCATCATTATTCGAATGGGACAAGATCATATTGAAAGGCAACCATTAAAGGGACTTGATCTTTATTTAAGGGACTAGATGACTTTTCTTTTAAGGGACTTTGCTTTATACACCCTGTAAACACCCCAAATTTGCCCTCACCCATTCACACCATGGCTTGTGATCATTTCATATGCATAAACACCATCATAACATCTCATATCCCATTTTTGATTCATTGCATAGATTCTAAGTCATCTGCATCTAGGGTTTGTGATCTGAGCAATCCAAGAGCTTCTTGAGCCACTCCAAAGGACATAAATCACTTCAAAGGGGTCTATATGTGTTCAAGCATCATATTACATCTTCTCAAAGTCAAGAATGCCAAAGAATCACAAGAACTGGGATTGGTATCGAAGCAGAGCCAGGATTGACTACACAGTTGACCTAAAATTAGGGTTTTGGTTTCAGAGGCCATAACTCCAAATTTTTTGGTCATTCTTGTTTCCATTGGTCTCTATATGGTATAGGGAGTGTGCATATCAATTTTCATGAAGAAATTCCATGGGGAAGTCATCTGATCAAGAGTTGACTTTTCAGACAAGTTAGTGCAAAATCAGGGCATCTGAGGCCCCCAATGACCCAACCAAGGGGTGATCTTCATCATTTTGAGTGTATATGACCTTTATTTGATCATGGAAGAAGTTATAAGTTCACAAAATTCAATAATTTGAAGTTTTTGCAAAGTTGACTTTTTTGGGCATGGTTGACTTTTAATGAAATGTCATTTTATGCAACTTTTTCAACCCTTGCTTTTTGATCCAAAAATGCTTCAAATGGAAAAACTTTGGTCATGAAAGTTGTAGATTAGATCTTTCCCTTTTCAAAAAGTACAAGAACATGACCTAATTCATTTTGGATCAAAAGTTATGGTGTGTCAAAGTTGGCAAAAATCACTAATTTTCAAAATATGCACCAAATGAGAAATTTGCAAAAATCATGTATCAAAGGCATTTGTGACTTCTAATTCATGTCAAACCATTACACAAACATCACATGTGACCTAAAAATCAGAATGGACCAAGGGTTTCTCATGTTTCATGGCTTGTGAGGCAAGATATTTTCATGGAAAGCAAAAGTGAGCAAGTTGCAAAAACCATCATCACACCTCATCCACTTGCTGCCTTGGATGCTGAACCACACTAGCCCTTTCCCCTCACCATGCTGCGCAGCCCACAGCCCTTGTACTTGGCTAGAAGTTGCCCATGCTTTCTCTTACACAAAGTTGACATTTTGGCAAAAGCTAGCACACCTATCACAAAAGCACATGTCACATCCTCTGACCAATCCCATTAGTTTATACAAACAAATGGCAAGCCAAGCAACATAACACAAGAGCCTGAAACCAGCAAGAACATCACTCTCTCATTTTCATTCCATAGAGCAAAAGCATTCGAAACACTCTCCTCAGGCCACAAACTCAGAAACAAACTTCACAAACCTTCTCCACTCATCACCCTGATCACAAAAAAACCCTCACCATTGCCTGAAACAGCCTGAATCCAAAACACGATTCCCACCTGAGCTTGAACAGAACTGCTTCAAACTTCCAAACCAGCCATCACAAACTTCTTCTAAGCATCCAAGCAACATCAAGGGACCAAAGGGAGTGGTTTGCATCAAAGGAAGGGGTCAGAAAGTTGCAAGATTGAAAGCTTCGAAACTCAGGTAGCTCAAGAACTTTTTTTCCAGAAATGATTTTTAAAGTTCTTAAGTTGTTATTCATGCTTCCCTGATCATGAATATGTCTTTAGTTTTGAAAATGGTGGAGAGATGAGAGTTTAATCAGTCTCTGAAACTTTTTGCCCTAGAACTAGATTGATTCGATTCAGCCAGTTTAGGAATGATAAATGGTGTTTGAATGGGGGTTTTGATTCGTGAGTGAGTGGGGATCATTCCTGTTTAATTAGATTTCATTTTAGATGCGTGTGGAGAGAGTTGGTGTTTTGGAGTGAACGGAGAAGATGACCGGAACACTGTTCCGGTCACCTGAGGGTCATTAACGGTGGGATTAGGGTTTAATCATTAATTAGCCCAGTTTGAATTTTGGCCGTAGGATTTGGCGCCAGGTCAATTCGCGCGCAGGCTTGTTTGAATCTGAACCCTAGGATTTGATTACTTTTCCTTTTTTAGTTTAAAATTCATTTTATTTTCATATTAATTCATTTGTTTTATACAATTTATTAAAAATAGCAAAAAGGTTTTAAAAATTATGAAATTTTTTACCAAGAGTTTCATTAATTTTTAAAACACAAAAATATTTTTATTTTCATTTTTAGCATTAAAAAAGTATTTTTAAATATTTAAAAGTTTATTTTTAATTGATTAATGAAAATTAATTTATTAAAAATACTTTTAGGTATTTAAAAATCACCAAAAAATTCATGAAATGTTTTAAGACATTTAGAAACATTGTCCAACCTTCAAACCAAATTTATTTTTTGATCTTGATGCATTTTGAGAATTTTTCATTGAATTAAAATCATTTTGATGCATTATTTTGATCCAAACTTCCAAAAATCATTTCTGCCTAACCATGAAGAGTTGGACCTTGATTCTTTTTGCATTGCATTGTGTTTAACATGTAGTTTGTGAGATTAAATGGCCATGATTTGATCTTTCATTTTCCATTTGTTTGGCATTTTTCTTGTTAAGGAACCCTAAAACCCTAGAAAACTTAGAAAAATCATAACTTGAATTTGGTTAAGAGTTGAAACCTCTCCTTTGGGCAGTGGGTTAGTATAGGATTAGGGGTCCTTTGAGTTCATTTTCAATTTTTTATAATGTTGTTTGCTTCTGATTTTGGTTTGTGTTTGATGCTTTGATCATAAACCCTAATTTGGGCTTCCATATGCATCCATCTTGCATTTGCATTCATGTCTTGACTTGCCATAGCATTTTATGCATTCTTGTGATTCATTTAACATCTCAAGACATATTAGAAGCATGTTTGATCATTGCATCTTTCATTTTCCATGTTGTATGCCATATGCATCTCATAACTTTTCATGTATGTTCATGGCTCTTAGCTTGCTTCATTTGCATCCATAAGTTTGTATGATCATCCATATGTGTTGTTTCTGGTTTGTAGCATCTCATAGCATCATTAACATCATATATGTGCTTCTGGTTTGGTTTTTCATCATACCATTTCATCTCATTTTGCATTGCACTGCATTTTCTTTTCTAACTTTTCAGGTGGTAAGTGACTTTGAGAAGTGGATTTGCCTTCACTTCTCATACTTTCTTCTCATCTCTCTCTTGCATCCATGCTGCATCTGTGTATGTGTTTGAGTTTGAGCTTGCTCATTCTTTTTCTCCTTACTTTCTTTCTTCAAGTGACTTGACTTCTTGAATGAAGCAAGTTACTTTGCTTCTCTTGATCTTTCCATCTGCTTCCTGGTGGTTCCATTGAAGACTTCTCTTGTAAAACCTCACAAACCTTAGGAACAACCAAGCATGATAATAATTAGGGTTTTGATTAGTCTCCCCTCTTAGTTTTACCTTTGTGTCTCTTTTGAGTCTTCTCTTCTCATCTCATAATCAGGGACTAAACCCTAAAGGCTTTAAGGCTTTGTGATTAAGCTTATGCCTGCATCCTTCTATTAGGATGGAGTGTATAACTTTAATCCTAAGTGTTAAACCCTTAATGTGTTTAAATCCTTTAATTAATCCATCTAATAATCATCAAGACATCAAGCTTGTAACTTGGGCCTTGCATTAGGGTTCTATTCTTCCTTAATTGGTTAAGAAGGACTAACCCTAGTGTTAATGGACAAGTCCCCCTCAAGTTGTCTTACAAATCATAAAATCCACTTCATCATCTTACCATTAAATAAAATCCACTTAATAAAGGCTTTGTTTTGTCATGAGTTTAATCCCTAATCATGGATTAAGTTGAGGAGCTTTCCTCAGCTTAAACATTCTCATCTATTATCCTTCTATTAGGATGGTGTAATGAGTCTGTTTAATCCCTGATTATGGCTTAACCTCATTACTCAACACTAAACAAAAACAACAAAAACATCTAAATAATCACAAGTAGGCTAATGATCTTAATCCTATATCAAAGGTGTTTAAGTGTGAGAAGCTGACTTCACACTTAAGGTATTCTCATTACCCCTAATCAGAGGCAAGATGTGATGAGTTTACTAAATCCATTGGTTTAGACTTAAGCTCATTAACTTATGACAAAATCCAAAAACAATAAAAGACTGAAAACACAAAAACAAACAATAATCGTCTCCTTCGGGATTCTTTTCTCATCATCTTCACTCACAAACGAGAGCTCGCTTCTTCCGTCTAATGCAAGACAGTTTGCACCTGAGCCAGACAGGTCATACACTTGAGCATAGACAAGTAAGCAGTTCACAAGTCAATTCATCTTTCAGTCTCTTTGGGTCGAACTACGGTGTTCTGACTTCCTCATTGCACGAGAGGATACGTAGGCATAACTTAACAGTTATCGAACAAAAGTCTCTGTATATTCCCCCTCTTTCTAGCCTCATTCTTTTAAGCCTCATAGTCATGAGCATTTCACTCTTATCCTTACACTGACACTGTATATATCACACTTTACACTTCTTTTACACTGACACCTGTACATCCTTTTCCAGCTCTTTTACACACAGATTGCACTGACACTACCCCTTTAAAACACAAATCTTTTAAGCGTGGATCCCGTCGAGTACGGCGGACAATCTGGGTGCTAATACCTTCCCAGGTTGTAACCAACCCCCTTTCTCAGTCTCTCTGGTTCGCAACCGTCTTTTCCATCTTTTTCTAGGTCTATGCAGCATTGCCTTTCCTCCGGGATAAAAATGCCTAGCTGGCGACTCTATTCATCTCCAGTGAGTTCACGGCTGTGTGCTCTCATTGTCCCTCTCGCCGACCGTTCGCGTCTGTACCTTTATTTGGGCCGGTCCCACTTATCGGGAGCGACAGCTTGGCGACTCTGCTGGGGACCCTTATACTGTAACCAGGGCTTCTGGTTCTTTTTGTGGGTTCCTCCTAGCGCTTGATTGATTTGTGTTTACGGGGGTGTTATGTGCTTGTTTGTGTTGTATATTTGTATTTATTCTTGCTTTATGTACAGTTGCTTTACTGCTTTCTTTATAGCTTTGCATTATCATACTGTCATATTGTGCTGCTGGCTGGATCTGTTTGTTTGCTTTGGTGGGTGGGTGTTCCATTGAGAGTTAAGGTCCTATACCTGGGACCTGAGTGACACCTAGGCTAGAGTGGTTCATATTCTTTCCCATTCCATCTCGGTCTGGTGCGGGAATATGAAACACGGTTCAGATATGGGTTTCTTCTTGAGAACTCTGTGTTGCAGATTTCCTGCAATGCTAGGGCTATCTGGGAAGCCTGCTAAGTCTGGATGACCTTTAGAATTGACCTTCAGAAACTGAGGTGAATTAGAGGAGGAACTTTTATGGTTATTGTAAACACTGTACCTCCGGGTTAGAAGTGTTTACACTTCTCATAACTGATCCAAGTCTGAGGATCCTTGTTTTAGAACACCACCTGTGAGGGGGTTGGGCTGTTTACAGGTTTGCAGGTACCCTTGGCCTCAGCATACCCTGTTACTTTGATTTGATTAAGAATACTCCATGTTGGAACAGTTCTTGTGATTCTAAACCCTGGAGATGTGACTCTTTATTTGAGTCCCCCACCTTGGTTACTGGACCTATAGACCTCCATCTGGATTTCTTGAACATACCTTGGACTTATATCAGAGCACTTGATCAGATCCAGCTCAGTCACAAACCCTTGCATATCATCTGCATACATAATCATTGCATCATTTTGACATTTGTTTATTTGTTT
Organism: Lathyrus aphaca; assembly: GCA_963966055.1. Taxonomy (NCBI): domain Eukaryota; kingdom Viridiplantae; phylum Streptophyta; class Magnoliopsida; order Fabales; family Fabaceae; genus Lathyrus; species Lathyrus aphaca. Next base: position 226,040,344 of record OZ014520.1, on the reverse strand, counting down.
TTCAGGGTATCCATCCTCATTTTGGCTTGGTTTTGACCCCATCATCAGTATAGACCTATCCTCATCAGCATCTGCTTCAGCTATCAGCTATCTGCTTCAGTCACCTGCACCAGCCAATCAGTGGCCCATCTTTCAGTGTTATCATCAGCACCTGTCTCAACTCATCCTCAACATCATGGCACCTAAAAAGAGTAACATCTCCTACCACTTCTTCCAGCCTGAGCTAGCTGACATCAGGAGGATTCAGACCCTGATCACTCCAGACCATATACCACTGTTCAGGGAACACTATGGAGATATACTTGATGTGGTTATGGATTTGGACCCTTCACAGAGGAGCCTGATTCACACTTGCCTTCAGTTTTATGATCCCCCACTGAGGTGTTTCACTTTTTAGGACTTTCAGCTGGGCCCCTTATTGGAAGAATACTCATCATTGGTTGGTATACCTATCAGGGGTGGAATCCCTTTCAACCCTGAGATGGTCTTTCCTGGTAATGAGGAGGTAGCAAAGGCATTGCATCTGGAACCAGTTCTGATTGGGCAGCATATGACTACTAAGGCTGTAATCCCTGGCCTGCATCTGGATTTCTTGATCTCTCAAGCTACCCTGAAAGCTTCTTTGGGAGAGTGGAAAGCAGTCTGTGCTTTATTGGCCCTGAGCATATATGGGATCATATTATTTGCAGATGAGCCTCGATTCATTAGCAAGAATGCAATCCACCTTTTCATCCTGAAGAACCCAGTGCCCACTTTATTAGGGGATCTCTACTATTCAGTGCATCAGAGGAATGAAAAGCAGAGGGGAAGATTAGTGAGGTGCTGTGCTCCTTTGTTCCATACTTGGCTTCTCAGGCATTTGCCCAAGACAGATGCATTTTTGAATCCTCATCAGCAGAGGAACTGGGCTAGAAGACTCACTGCTCTGACTTCAGCCGATATCAGGTGGTGCACTCAAAGCACAAAGGGCAGGGATATTATCACCAGTTGTGGGCATTTTCCCAATGTGCCCCTGATAGGAGTTAAGGGTAGCATTAATTACAATCCTCTGCTGCTCAGAAGGCAATTGGGCTATGCATTGGTCCACACTCCTAAGGCCCAAGACTTGGCTGAGACTCTTTATTGTGAGAACAAGCCTAATCTGGCTATTGTTAGGCAGGCAGCCTGGCCCTGGGAAAATGTTCAAACTAAGGGAGTAACCATTCTGGGGAAGTGCAACAATGTAGCATCAGCACAATACTATGAATGGTCCCATGCCAGGGTTCAATTCTCTGGAATGCCCTTTACCATGGAGGATATGCCTGGACCATCCTCAGCACCACCCCCTGCCACTGTCAGTTTGGAGGAGTTTGAGGGTTTGAAAGAGAGAAATGAGAAGTTGACTCAGGCTCTGCAGAAGACCCTCCGGGAGAGGAGTGATGGTAGGTTGGACATTGAGAGGTTAGAGAAGTTGAGAGTAGAGCATCTGGCTAAAATTGAGAAGTCTGAGGATTACATCAAGAAGTCTAGGGCTGGAGAACAAATTCTGAAGAATGCTTGCAAGGAAGCCCAGTTCCAGAAGGCCAGGACAGACTTGTATCTGAAGGAGAGTCAAGCTCGGTGGGTCAGGATCACCGAAGCCCGTACTCTGGAGGATAAGAGGGTCCAAGGCAAGATAGAGCAGCTGGAAGCTAGTGCAAAAGAGCAGCAGGAAGCCCTGGCAGCAGCCCAGAGGGAGATATCAGAGCTGAAGATCAAAGCGGGAGTGAAGAGGTCAAAGGACCAAAGTCAACACAAGAAGCTAACCGCAGCTGTTACTACCCGAAACCTCCTTATCAGGAATCTCACGGAGCGTCCAGCTGATCCTGTGACCGAAGCACTTCTCAAGGAAGTTCAGGAGGATGAGTTTGGTCTTGGTGTTTGACTATTTGCTTGTTGTTGCTTTCATTTTATGTACTTTTTCTTATGATGTACTTTGACCCCTCAAAGGGCTTGTATTTGTAAACAAACTATATACCATTTGCCTTTTGTAATATATGTATCAGTTTGTTCCATCCGAGTTTACTTCAAAAGCAACATCAACAGCATCATCAAGGGTCTGGAAGGGTCAAAACTGAATGCCAAGCCGGATACCTTGAAAACAAATAAGCATATTGCATTGCATGCTAACCCTTTGTTTGTTTTGTAGGTTTTTGTTTTATTGTTGCTAACTCTGTTGTGATGTTCAGGAACTATTGCTCGACGCCGGGTATTTCCCCTCAACCGTCCACACCAATATCCAACCCGTAACAACCTTCCGGGCATACAAATGGATCAGGTACAACAGGACCTTGCAGAGGTCAGAAATCAAATGGCAAACGAAAGATTGGAAATGAGAACCCAGATGACGCAGTTTATGGAAGTGATGAACAACATGGCTCAGAGCCAAGAAAGATTGAGAGCAATGGTGGAAAGGCAGAATCAAGAAGATCCACATATAGGGACTGCTGGCACAAGCAACAATGAGAGGGTCCAACCTCATGTCAACCCTCCTGTATTTGGACCCCACCTCCATCCAGAGATCAATATTCCTGCAAATGTTCAAGGGACTGCCACTGCAGGCAGTGTACTGCAAGAGGACCCCCAAGAGGATCAGTTCACAGTAATGGGTGTTGGGGAAGAAGCTTATGACAGAAGGCTGGATGAGATAGCTGAGAAATTAAGATCCTTGGAGTCTCAAAACTCTTTGGGTTTTGATGTTATGGACATGGGCTTGGTAGACAGGGTCAGGATTCCCCATAAGTTTAAGCCTCCGTGTTTTGAAAAGTATAACGGAACTTCCTGCCCACGGACCCATTTACAGTCCTTTCTGGGGAGGTTGAAAGCATATACCATGGACGAGAAGCTCTGGATGTTTTATTTTGAGGACAGCTTGACGGGAGCTTCAAGAGAATGGTACTCTCATCTGACAAGAGCAACTATCAGGTGTTGGAAGGACCTGGCAGAGGCCTTTATCAGACAGTATTAGTACAACTTAGATATGGCACCCAACAGGATCCTCCTAATGGGAATGTCACAGTCATCAAGAGAAAGTTTCCGAGAGTATGCCCAGAGATGGAGGCAATTGGCTACTTCCGTTCAGCCACCTATGTCAGAGAGGGAGATGGCAGATATGTTTATGAATACCCTCCAGGGAACTTACATTGACAGGCTAGCTGCTTTCTCTTCCACTAGCTTTGCAGATGTTGTCATAGCTAGAGAGAGAATTGAGAGCCTGTTAAAGATGGGCAAGATTTCTGACAACGGTGCTAGCTCGTCCAGCAACACAAGAAAGCCTTTTGTAGGCCCAAGAAGAACTGGTGAGACCAATGCTATCCATGCCAGCAGGGGCAGACCCCAATATGTTCATCGGTCCGTGGCAGCAGTCACCATTCTCGCTCCAGCTCATCCACAACCAGCTTATCAACCTCCGCAACAAAATTATTAGCAACAACCTCAGTACCAACAACAAACTCAGTATCCTCCGAGAAACTACAACAACACCAACAACAACAATCAGCAAAGATCATTCCAACAGAGACCTTCTCAGGCCAATAGGGTAATCGATCCGATCCCTATGCCATATGCTACATTGCTGCCACAACTCCTGAAACTCAACCTGGTTGAGCTAAGGACGTTGGCACCTCCAGATCCTAATAGTCTACCCAGGAATTATGACTCTAACGCCAGATGTGCTTTTCATTCAAATGCACCTGGCCATAGTACAGAAAAGTGCAGAGCTTTGCACATGAAGGTACAGGACCTGGTAGACTCTAAAGCTCTGAACTTCGCACCACCACCCAATGTTAACAAGAACCCTATGCCAAACCATGGTGGTCCCAGAATCAATGCTATTGAAGAAGACAAGCCGTATTATTTAATAACCAGTGTGTGTCAGATTCGGACACCGTTGGTAGAGATTAAGGCTCAACTCCTCGAATGTCAAATGTTCCCGGGGTGCGAATTAGGGTGTGCTTACTGCAACATTTCAGTGAATGGGTGTGATAACTTGAGGGATGGCATAGATGGTCTCATCCAGAGCGGCCTGCTTCAAATTACAACATCAATTCCACCAAATCCAACAATCTCATCAGCAACAATTCCAGTATCTCCTACAACTGCAACAACCATTGTTCCCGACAACTCTTCGGCTTCATCAACAAATGCTTCATCTGTCATCTCAACTGACCAGATATCAGCAAACATTCCTTCTACAACTTCAGCACCACTTCATTTTGAATTTCCTACAACAACAACACCCATCCTTCCAACAATATCTCCTACAACATCAGCAACAAACCATGAAGATGTCTCAACAGTTACGATTTATTATGATCCTGAAAATGATTCTGCCTACAACTCACAAAGTGCTACTCCCATCAGAGCACCAGTCACGATATACTACGATCCACGGACTATCACAATTCCTTCCGCAGCTGCAATCAGTCCAGTCACTATCACAGTGCCTGGGCCAGTACCTTATGAAAGCAGTAATGCCATCCCCTGGCACTACGGCTCTGACTTATACTGCGAAGGACAAAAAATCACTTTTGAATCATCAACCCCTACACCACAAATAGACAATGTGGGAGGAGGCGGAAGCTTCACTCGAAGCGGACGTCTCTTTGCTCCACAAATTCAAAGAGCCACTGCCGAAGTAGAAGCTGCTGCCAAGGCAAAAGGAAAAAGCCTGGTGCAGGAAGAGCAGATTGTTAAAGAAGCTTTGAAAACACCCTTTGATCAAGAAGTTGATGAGTTCATGAGAATCATCAAGAAAAGTGATTACAAAATAGTGGATCAGCTTCACCAGACGCCTTCCAAGATCTCTATTCTATCATTGCTTATGTGCTCCGAGGCTCATCGGAATGCACTACTAAAAGTCTTGCACGCAGCTTACGTGCCAGAAGAGATCACCGTCAATCAGTTGGAAGCTGTAGTTGGAAATGTTAATGCTAGTCATGGGCTAGGGTTTACCAACACTGATTTGACTACGGAAGGCCGCAATCATAACAAGGCTTTGCACATTACCATGGAATGTAAGGGTGCAGTCCTTTCCCATGTGCTGGTAGACACGGGATCATCCCTCAATGTCTTACCTAAAAAAGCCCTTGTGAAGCTAGAGTATGACGGATTGGCATTACGACCCAGCAACCTGGTGGTGAGAGCCTTTGATGGTTCTAAGAGATCGGTTCTGGGTGAGATTGAGTTGCCTATAACGATTGGCCCACAAACTTTCAAAACGACCTTCTACGTGATGGATATACAGCCTGCCTACAGCTGTTTATTGGGTAGGCCATGGATTCACGCCGCTGGCGCCGTGACCTCAACCCTTCACCAGAAGTTAAAATTCGAGTGGGAGGGTCAAGTCGTTACTATCTGTGGAGAGGAGGATATTTTAGTTAGCCACCTGGCTACCTATAAATACATTGAGATGGATGGGGAGATCCACGAAACAATGAGTCAAGGGTTTGAGGCTTTGAACGTGAATGAAACATCTGCTGTACCTGGAACCTCAATGACATCTTATCAACAAGCCCGGAAGGTTGTTGAAGAAGGAAATGCCCAAGGCTGGGGCAAACTGTTACCGGTGGAGAAGAAAGAGGATAGATTTGGGTTGGGTTACAAACCAACTCAACAAGATCAAGCAGAGGCTGCAAAGGAGCCCAACTTTGTTAGTGGGGGGATGCTCACCCCTGATGCTGTCAACAACTTGGAAGACGAGGATGAAAGCGACCGCAACCTGGAGAGTTGGATCCGTCCAAAGATCCCGGGGAGCAGTATCTCGAATTGGTCTTCCCAGGAAATTATAAGAGTTACTCATGCAGAGTAATTATTATTTCCTGTATTTTATAGCATGCATCAAAGTCTTGCATCTTGCCCAAGATGACAAGACTCATTTTGTAATCGGGCCATCTGTACTTTTTGTGCAACAAGATTAATCAATGAAATATCAGACATCTTTTGCAAACGAGTCTTTTTCTTTTCCGTTCACTGTTTTTCCATTTTTCTTTTTGTACAAAAAATAAATGGCAGTGTTTTCAAAATGACAACTTTATTTCACTTTTCTAAACAAGATTAAAATCAAATCACTAAAATGAACAAACTGAACCCTTGCAGAAAGTGCCTTCCAGACAGCACCGACAACAGCACGGCTATGACTTCGTATGACTTTGACAATCCGATCAATCAAGCTGATGAAGGGGTTGAAGAGGAATATGAGCTTCCCAAAGAGCTAGCCAGGTTGTTAAGACAAGAGGAAAAGGTTATTACTCCTCACCAGGAGGAAGTTGAGACGATCAATCTTGGTACAGATGAAGACGTGAAAGAAGTTAAAATCGGGGCCTGCTTACAAGACTCAGTGAAGAGACAACTGATTGACCTACTGCAAGAGTATGTGGACGTGTTTGCTTGGTCTTATCAAGATATGCCAGGGTTGGACACCGACATTGTTGTGCACAAGCTGCCTTTGAGAGAAGAATACCCACCGGTTAAACAGAAGCTGCGCCGTACTCGCCCAGACATGGCAATGAAAATCAAAGAAGAGGTACAAAAGCAATGGGACGCCGGGTTCCTTGCTGTGACTAGCTATCCACCTGGGGTTGCTAATATAGTACCTGTACCTAAGAAAGACGGCAAAGTAAGAATGTGTGTTGACTACCGGGATCTGAACAAAGCTAGCCCGAAAGATGATTTCCCATTACCTCACATTGATGTATTGGTGGATAATACGGCTCAGTTCTCGGTATTCTCCTTCATGGATGGATTTTCAGGATACAATCAGATTAAGATGTCACCTGAAGACATGGAGAAGACAACCTTCATCACACCCTGGGGCACGTTCTGCTACAAGGTAATGCCATTTGGGCTCAAGAATGCCGGTGCGACGTATCAACGGGCTATGGTGACATTATTCCACGATATGATCCATAAGGAAATCGAGTGTTATGTGGATGACATGATTGCCAAGTCCCTCACTGAAGAAGACCACCTGGTAAATCTGCTAAAGTTGTTCAAGCGTCTGAGGAAGTATCAACTGAAGTTGAACCCCAACAAATGCACATTCGGGGTGCGATCTGGTAAGCTGCTGGGTTTTATTGTGAGCGAGAAAGGGATTGAAGTTGACCCTGATAAAGTCAAAGCTATTCAAGAGATGCCTGCACCGAAGACAGAGAAAGAAGTTCGAGGTTTCTTAGGACGATTGAACTACATCTCAAGGTTCATATCTCACCTTACAGCAACCTGTGAGCCCTTGTTCAAGCTGTTGAGAAAAGAACAAACGGTCAGGTGGAACGAAGACTGTCAGAAGGCTTTTGACAAGATCAAGGAATACTTGCAAGAACCACCAATCCTTATGCCTCCAGTTGAAGGAAGACCTCTGATAATGTACTTGACAGTATTAGAAGAGTCAATGGGGTGTGTGCTGGGCCAACATGAGGAGTCTGGTCGAAAAGAGTATGCAATATACTACCTAAGCAAAAAGTTTACCGACTGTGAACAACGTTATTCACTGCTCGAGAAAACTTGCTGTGCTTTAGCGTGGGCTGCTCGCCGACTGAGACAGTATATGTTGACCCACACTACTTTGTTGATCTCAAAGATGGATCCAGTCAAGTACATATTCGAGAAGCCAGCACATACCGGACGGGTTGCAAGATGGCAAATGATCCTCACAGAATATGACATCCAGTACACTTCCCAGAAAGCCATCAAGGGCAGTGTATTGTCTGAATATCTTGCTGAGCAACCTATTGATGATTACCAGCCTATGAGATTTGACTTCCCTGATGAAGACATCATGTTCATAAAAGCAAAAGATCATGAAGAGCCTGTTCACACTGAAGGGCCTGACCCGGAAGAAGAATGGACTATGATGTTTGATGGGGCTGTTAATATGAATGGTCGTGGTGTTGGTGCAGTACTAATTACACCCAAAGGAGTTCACATGCCTTTCTCGGCAAAACTCACTTTCGAAAGCACTAACAACGAAGCTGAATTCGAAGCTTGCATTATGGGTCTTGAGGAAGCCATTAACCTCAGGATCAAGACGTTGACTGTATTCGGAGATTCAACTCTGGTAATCAATCAAACCAACGGCAAATGGTACACCCACCAGGATCATCTGATACCTTATAGGGATTATACAAGGAGGTTATTAACTTTCTTTACAACAGTCAAGCTTGAGTATATCCCTCGGGACGAGAATCAGTTTGCAGATGCTCTGGCTACCATTTCATCCATGATCAAAGTTCAAGCTGCCAACTTTGTACCTCAAATTTCAGTGTCCAGACTTGACAGGCCAGCATATGTGTTCGCAGCGGATGTTGTTAAGGATGATAAGCCTTGGTTCCATGACATTAAGTGCTTCTTGGAGGACCAAACATACCCACCTGGGGCATCTTCCAATGATAAGAAGACATTAAGAAGGCTTGCTGGTAGTTTCTTCCTGAACACTGATGGTTCCCTGTACAAAAGAAACTTTGATATGGTACTCCTCAGATGCGTCGACAGAACAGAAGCAGACTTGTTAATGCATGAAGTGCACGAAGGATCCTTTGGTACCCATGCGGGAGGGCATGCCATGGCTAAAAAATTGCTAAGATCAGGATATTACTGGATCACAATGGATGCTGATTGTTGTGCCTACGCCAGAAAATGCCATAAATGCCAGATTTATGTGGATAAGGTGCATGTGCCTCCCAATCCTCTGAATGTGATGTCTTCACCTTGGCCCTTTGCTATGTGGGGCATTGACATGATCGGCAAGATTGAGCCAACTGCTTCAAACGGCCACAGATTCATCTTGGTTGCTATTGACTATTTTACCAAGTGGGTTGAAGCAGCTTCCTATACCAACGTTACAAGACAGGTAGTAGCCAGATACGGAGTTCCCGAGCGAATCATTACTGATAATGGTTCCAATTTAAACAACAAGATGATGGCTGAACTGTGCCGGGACTTCAAAATTCAACATCACAATTCTTCTCCTTACAGGCCAAAGATGAATGGCGCTGTCGAGGCAGCAAATAAAAATATCAAGAAGATTGTGCAGAAGATGGTAGTTACATACAAAGACTGGCATGAAATGCTACCATTCGCCTTGCATGGGTACCGCACGTCAATCAGAACATCCACTGGGGCAACACCGTATCAGCTTGTATATGGTATGGAAGCAGTCTTACCGGTTGAAGTTGAATTACCCTCCCTACGGGTACTGATGGATGTTAAGCTGAACGAAGCCGAATGGGTTCGGGCCCGATACGAGCAACTGAGTCTGATTGAAGAGAAAAGGTTGGCTGCAATCTGTCATGGGCAGTTATATCAGAAAAGAATGAAGAAAGCCTTCGATCAGAAAGTCAGGCACCGAGAGTACCAAGTAGGGGATCTTGTGCTGAAAAGAATCCTCCCTCCTCATACAGACCACAGGGGCAAATGGACTCCAAATTATGAAGGACCATTCGTAGTAAAGAAAGTTTTCTCTGGTGGAGCACTGATGCTCAGCACCATGGATGGTGAAGATTTCCCGTCCCCTGTGAATTCAGATGCAGTTAAAAAATACTTCGCATAAAAACTGACCCGCTGGACATAAAAACAGAATGTAAGTCCAGGCAAGAATAGGGCATCCCGGCGAGTCAAAAACAGAATAAAAGACTCGGGCAAAAATAAGGGAAAATAAATAAAAAAAATGTACACCCGCTGAGTTGAAAAGCCGCATTGGACAGCTCAGGCAAAAATGGGTATCCCGATGGGTTGAAAACCCGAAAGGGCGATCCATGCAAAATAAGGGAATAAGCGAACAACTGCATTCTGAATTCGTCTGTATCGCCTACAACTTGGTAAGCTTCGAAAGGATCAAGCTTCAATCAGAATCAACATTCTTCAGAAAGCAAGATGAGAAGAACGTCAAAAGTCATACGAGTCATAGTAAAGAGGAAGCTCCTTAAAGCGTCATCAACATTGCCAGCATTTTGTTTCTCAATTTGTAACAATCTCCTCGTTTCAGGGGATACGTTTCTTTGACTGTATCTCGCCAATTCAGGGCATACGAATTAATGAAATCAGATTTTCAGTCATGTCTCGTTTTGTACATTTTTATTTATTTGAAAAAAATGTCTGATGTCTAAAAGAAAAACTGATTGCATAGAATACAGATGTTTATCTTCAAATAAAAACGTGCTTGCAGGAAATATACTTACTCTCAGAAGTGTCTAAACTCCTATGACGGAATCCAGTAAAGGATACCTCGGGATTACTTGTGCGTTTCCCTGTCTTTGCAGGATTGCAGGTATCCAGAATGCAACTTGGGGCATGAAAGCTTCACTCCGGCAAGCTGACAAATCAACACTCAGCCTTAGCACCCGAAGTGTCTTCTCCCCAGCTGAGTTGCCACTTATCACTTCTCCCCATCAGAGTTGCCAGGCATCACTTCTCCAACAGGGCAGTGCCGGAAGACGCCCATATCCCCGGTTGAGTTAAGAATCCACCTCGACAGAATTTCTAGGGAGGTCTTTCAGTGATCTCTCTTTCTCCCCAGCCGAGTTGCCATTTCATCCTCAGCCGAGTACAAAAGTCAGGGAGCCATCTCCCCACGGAGCTTCAGCCTCTAGCCAGAAGAGCAACGCATGAAGGAATCACAACAGAGTGAAGAAAGCTTCTACAAACCCCAGTTGGGTCCCGCATCACTGAGATGGGTTTATCAGCGACCTGAATCCCCAAGCAGATATCATCTCATCTACCAAGGATCTCATCCCCGGCTAGGATGTCCATTTCAAGCAAGATCGGTCAGAGATCTTCGGTGCAGCGGGACCCGGATCCCGGTTTGGTATCCCTTTGCATAATCATAGCATTCGCATCATATTCACCCACAAAGCGTAGCATTCTGTTTTAACACGGAGCATTACGGCAAAAAATCAAACATACAGCATAATCATAAGCCATGTTTTGAATCAACATTTGTGAATAATGACAATCCATCAATATACAGAATACTTCCCCCAAAATCCCCCAGCGGAGATTCCCCAGCAGACACAGTTGCCTTGCATTCCCAAACACCAGTATATATACTCCCTTGGACACCCGTCCGTGTCATCACTCCCCAATAAAGTCGCCCGAACACCCTGTGCAAACAATAATACTCGTATTACAGATACTTGTTGACACCCATCTGTGTCATAACCCAGCAGAAAGCCAAAGACGTCCTCTTTGCACTCACATATACTTACATATGACAATCCTTTGACACCCGTCTGTGTCATATCCCCAGCGCAATCGCCTACACTTTGTATATCAGATACTTGTTCATATCACACTTTTCTCCTTTTGACACTCGTCCGTGTCACTCTCCCCAGCAGTTAAACACTCATCTGTACACCACTCACTCTTATATTGATACTCGTCCGTATCTTATATATACCACTTATATATCCCCACAGATTCAACACTAGTCCTTGTTCTTTGTTAACCAGTTGGTACTCGTCCGTACCATCATCTCAGAACATGCGTCGAGAGTTTGTTTCTACATGATACTCGTCCGTATCATAGTCTTAAGGATGCTCGTCCGCGTCTTTAACCCATACACCGCGTCAAACACTCATGTCTTCTTGAATTTAGACACTCGCCTGTGTCTACTTTTCCCCAGAAGAGTCCCTTCAGATTCAACACTCGTCCGTGTTCTCTGTTAACCAGTTGATACTCGTCCGTATCATCATCTCTGAACACGTGTCAGTTATTTGTTTCTACCCGATACTCGTCCGTATCGTAGTCTTAGGGATGCTCGTCCGCATCTTTAATCTATACACAATACCAAACACTTATACCTTTTGTTTCTTGGATATAAACACTCGTCCGTGTTTGCTACTCCCCAGTAGATCGCCAACAAAACATTTTTCTCTTTTATCTGACACTCGTCCTGTGTCATGATAAACCTTGAGAGCAGCCGTACCCTGCTAGGTGGTCGTCCTCCACCTCTTGATGGTCGTCCTCCATCATGCTCATCCGATGGCCGTCCCCATCGTTGATATTTAGCAGTCGTCCCCTGTGTCGCTCCCGATAAAATGGGACCAGGCCCAAATAAGGGTACAGACGCGAACGATCGGCGAGAGGGACAATGAGAACACACAGCCGTGAACTCACTGGAGATGAATAGAGTCGCCTGCTAGGCATTTTTATCCCAGAGGAAAGGCAATGCTGCATAGGCCTAGAAAAAGATGGATAAGACGGTTGCGAACCAGAGAGACTGAGAAAGGGGGTTGGTTACAACCTGGGAAGGTATTAGCACCCAGATTGTCCGCCGTACTCGACGGGATCCACGCTTGAAATATTTGTGTTTTAAAGGGGTAGTGTCAGTGCATTTTGTGTGTAAAATAGCTGGAAAAGAATGTACAGGTGTCTGTGCAAAAGAAGTGTGAAATGTGATATATACAGTGTCAGTGTAAGAACAAGAGTGAAATGCTCAAGATCATGAGGCTAAAGAATGAAGCTGGAAAGGGGGGGGGGAATATACAGAGACTTTTGTTCGATAACTATTAAGTTATGCCTACGTATCCTCTCGTGCAATGAGGAAGTCAGAACACCGTAGTTCGACCCAAAGAGACTGAAAGATGAATTGACTGATGAACTGCTTGCTTGTCTATGCTCAAGTGTATGACCTGTCTGGCTCAGGTGCTAACTGTCTCGCATTAGACGGAAGAAGCAAGTTCTCGTTTGTGAGTGAATGAGATGAGAAAAGAATCCCGGAGGAGACGATTATTGTTTGTTTTTTGTGTTTTCAGTCTTTTATTGCTTTTGAGAGTTTGTCATAAGTTAATGAGCTTAAGTCTAAACCAATGGATTTAGTAAACTCATCACATCTTCCCTCTGATTAGGGGTAATGAGAGTACCTTAAGTATGAAGTCAGATTCTCACACTTAACCACCTTTGGTATAGGATTAAGATCATTAACCTACTTGTGATTATTTAGATGTTTTTGGTGTTTTTGTTTAATGTTGAGTAATGAGGTTAAGCCATAATCAGGGATTTAACAGACTCATTACACCATCCTAATAGAAGGATAATAGATAAGAATGTTTAAACTGAGGAAAGCTCCTCAACTTAATCCATGATTAGGGATTAAACTCATGACAAAATAAGCCTTTGATTAAGTGGATTTTATTTAATGATATGATGATGAAGTGATATTTTAGGGTTTGTAAGACAACTTGAGGGGGACTTGTCCATTAACACTAGGGTTAGTCCTTCTTAACCAATTAAGGAAGAATTAGAACCCTAATGCAAGGCCCAAGTTACAAGTGTGATGTCTTGATGATTATTAAGTGAATTGATTAAGAGATTTAAACACATTAAGGGTTTAACACTTAGGATTAAAGTTATACAATCCATCCTAAGAGAAGGATGCAGGCATAAGCTTAATCACAAAGCCTTAAAGCCTTTAGGGTTTAGTCCCTGATTATGAGATAAGAAGAGATGACTCAAAAGAAACACAAAGGTAAAACTAAGAGGGGAGACTAATCAAAACCCTAATCATTGTCATGCTTGGTTGTTCCTAAGGTTTGTGAGGTTTTCAAAAGAAGTCTTCAATGGAACCACCAGGGAGCAGATGAAAGGATCAAGAGAAGCAAAGCAACTTGCTTCATTCAAGAAATCAAGTCACTTGAAGAAAGAAAGTGGGGAGAAGAAGAATGAGCAAGCCCAAACTCAAACATAAACAAAAATGCAGCAAAGGATGCAAGAGAGAGATGAAGAGAAGTTATGAGAAGTGAAGGCAAATTCACTTCTCAAAATCACTTACCACCTGAAAAGTTAGAAAAGAAAGTGCAATGCAATGCAAAATGAGATGAAATGGTATGAAGTAAATCAAAATCAGAAGCATGTTTATGATGATAATGATTCTATGAGATGCTACAAACCAGAAACAAGGCATGGAGATGATCATACAAGCTCATGGATGCAGATGAAGCATGTTAAGACACATGAACACACATGAAAAGTTATGAGATGCATATGGCATACAACATGACAAATGCAAGATGCAATGATCAAACATGCTTTCAATATGTCTTATGATGTTAAATGAATCAAATGGAGGCATGGAATGTCATGGCAAGTCATGTTATGCAAGAAGATGCAAGATGGATGCATATGGAAGCCCAAATTAGGGTTTATGAACAATACAACAAACAAAACCCAAAATCAGAAGCAAACATTAAGATAAAAAATTGAAAATGCACACAAAGGACCCCTAATCCTATACTAACCCACTGCCCAAAGGAGAGGTCTCAAATCTTAACCAATTTCAAGTTATGATTTTCTTAAGATTTCTAGGGTTTTAGGGTTCCTTAACAAGAAAATTACCCAACAAAATGAAAATGAAAGATCAAATCATGGCCATTTAATCTCACAAACTACATGCTAAACACAATGCAATGAAAAAAGAATCAAGGTCCAACTCTTCATGGTTAGGCAGAAATGATTTTTGGAAGTTTAGATCAAAATAATGCATCAAAATGATTTTAATTCAATGAAAAATTCTCAAAATGCATCAAGATCAAAAAATAAATTTGGTTTGAAGGTTGGACAATGTTTCTAAATGTCTTAAAACATTTAATGGATTTTTTGGTGATTTTTAAATACCTAAAAGTATTTTTAATAAATTAATTTTCATTAATCAATTAAAAATAAACTTTTAAATATTTAAAAATACTTTTTTAATGCTAAAAATGAAAATAAAAATATTTTTGTGTTTTAAAAATTAATGAAACTCTTGACAAAAAGTTTCATAATTTTTAAAACATTTTTGCTATTTTAAATAAATTGCACAAATAAAATGAGAAAAAAAGAAATTAAAATCAAAATAAATGGAAGTATGCAGGATGGATGGCTGGGATTGAGTCTGGCCAGGAATGGGTTGACTGCGCGCGCAGATCAAAGGCCCATATTCAAACTTGGCTTAAACAGGATTATGAATTAATTAATTAATGGTTAGGATTTAATGGTGAATCTCAGCCACACACACGCGCGGCAAGTCAACAAAGTCAGCCAATCCAACGCACGAAATTCAAATGCTCATTAATGACCTGATTAAAACCCTAATGATTTTCAGGTGGCCGGAGAAGACCTCCGGTCGTCTTCTCCGGTGGGAACCCCACCTGAAAATCCCTAAAATCCTCAAAACGCAACCAAACTGAAATCTAAACACACAGAAATGATTCCCACAACCCACTGAATCAAAACCCCAACACAAACATCATTTATATTTCCTCAAACTCATGAATCGAAACAAATAAAATTTTAGGGCAAGACTTTCAGAACACGATTACATCCTCATTTTTCCACCATTTACAAAACCCATGATATATTTATGATCAGGGAAGCATGAATAACAACTTAAGAACTTAAAAAAAGGATTTCTGGAAAAATGTTCTTGAGCTACCTGAGTTTCGAAGCTTTCAATCTTGCAACTTTCTGACCTCCCCTCTTTGTGAAATCCACTCCTTATGACCCCTTGATGATGTCTGGATGCTTAGAAGAAGTTTATGCTGGCTGGTTTGAAGGTTTGAGCAGGTTCTGTTCAATGGGGGAGAGAAATCGTATTTGGGATTCTGGAGATTTTAGGCTATGGTGATGGATGCTTTGTGACCAGGAAGATGAGTTGAGTTGATCTATGAAGTTTGTTCAAGTGTTTGTGAGCTGTGTGATCAGTTTCGAAGGGTTTTGCAAGTGAGGGTGAAAATGTGTATATTGTGCTATGGCTTGCTTCAGGCTTGCTTGTTGTTATGTTTAGCTAGCATTTGATCCACATAAACAAATCTCATTGGTCAGATGATGTGACCTGCCCTTTATTGATTGGTATGGCCACTTTTGCAAATTGTCAAACTTTGTGTAAGAGAGGCATGGGTTGTGTTCTAGGCTAGTACAAGTGTGTGGGCTGGCGCAGCAGGGTGAGGGGAAATGTTAGGGCTGGTTCAGCAGCCAAGACAACAAGTGGGTGAGGTGTGATGATGGTTTTTGCAAGTTGATCACTTTTGGTTCACATGGAAATATCTTGCCTTACAAGCCATGAAACATGAGAAACTCTTGGTCCATTCTGAACTTTAGGTTACATGCTATGTTTGTGAAATGGTTTGACATGAATTAGAAGTCACAAATGCCTTGGTACAAAGTTTTTGCAAGTTTCTCATTTGGTGCACATCTTGAAAATTAGTGATTTTTGCCAACTTTGACACAACATAACTTTTGATCAAAAATGAATTAGGTCATGTTCTTGTACTTTTTGAAAATGGAAAGATCTAATCTACAACTTTCATGACCAAAGTTTTTCCATTTGAAGCATTTTTGGATCAAAAAGTAAGGGTTGAAAAAGTTGCATAAAATGACATTTCATTAAAAGTCAACCATGCCCTAAAAAGTCAACTTTGCAAAAACTTGTAATTCTTGAATTTTGTGAACTTCAACCTTCTTCTATGATCAAATAAAGATAAAATACACTCAAAATGATGAAGATCACCCCTTGGTTGGGTCATTGGGGGCCTCAGATGCCCTGATTTTGCACTGACTTGTCCAGAAAGTCAACTCTTGATCAAATGACTTCCCCATGGAATTTCTTCATGAAAATTGATATGCCCACTCCCTATACCATATAGAGACCAATAGAAACAAGAATGACCAAAAAAATTGGAGTTATGGCCTCTGAAACCAAAACCCTAATTTTAGGTCATCTGTGCAGTCAAACCTGGCTCTGCTTCCACACCATTCCCATTTCTTGTGATTATTTGGCATTATTGACTTGGAGAGGATATAATATGATGCTTGAAAACACATGGAACCCTTTGAAGTGATTGTTGACCTTTGGAGTGGCTCAAGAAGCTCTTGGATTGCTCAGATCACAAACCCTAGGTGCAGATGACTTAGAACCAATGCAAAGACTCAAAATTGTGGTATGAGATGTTATGATTGTGTTTATGCATATGAAATGATCACAAGCCATGGTGTGAATGGGTGAGGGCAAATTTGGGGTGTTTACAGCTGCCCCTATTCAAACATGAGTTAGCTGTGCAGGATGTAAGCGACGGCTTAACAGGCAAACAAGATAACTTGTGGTTGAATACCAAAGACAGTCCAAAATTTGCACTCACAGAATGAAGAAGAGAAGGGATATAGATTGTAAAGGAAAATAAAGTATATTGTAAAGTGTGGGCGACGGAGGACGACCGTCGAGCAGAGGACGACTGCTGGGTAAAGAGCAATGACGGGGATGGCCGACATGCTGGGAAAGGTGCGGAAAATAAAGCAATGACGGGGACGGCCGACATGCTGGGGATAAAAGAATTATGATGGGGACGACCATCAAGATAAAGCTGTAAAATTCTTTGGGGATTAATGAAACATGACGGGGACGGCCATCAAGTTCATAAAGCAAAGTAACCAACGATGGGGACGGCCATCGGGCTAAAAAAGGAAAAGGGACCACGACGGGGACGGCCATCGGGTTAAAGAATAAATGAAATAAACAGATGATGAGGTACGGTCATCAAAGGTGAAGGACGATCACCTAGCAGGGGACGGCTGCTCTGTTGGGGATAAGATGAGGGACGGTCATCTAAGGTGGAGGACGACCACCTGGCAAGGTACGGCTGCCGAAGGTATCACGACATAGGACGAATGCCGGATAAAAGGTCAACGATGGGGACGGCCATCGGATGAGCATGATGGAGGACGACCATCAAGAGGTGGAGGACGACCACCTAGCAGGGGACGGCTGCTCTCAAGGTTTGTCATGACATAGGACGAATGTCAGATAACCAAAATCAACAATGGGGACGGCCATTGGATAAAATGATGAAGGACGATCATCAAAAGGTGGAGGACGACCACCTAGCAGGGGACGGCTGCTAAACATCAACGATGGGGACAGCCATCGGATGAGCATGATGGAGGACGACCATCAAGAGGTGGAGGACGACCACCTAGCAGGGTACGGCTGCTCTCAAGGTTTATCATGACACAGGACGAGTGTCAGATAAAAAGAAAATGCTTTGTTGGCGATCTACTGGGGGGGTAGTAAACACGGACGAGTGTTCACATCCAAGAAACAAAAGGTATAAGTGTTTGGTATTGTGTATAGATTAAAGATGCGGACGAGCATCCCTAAGACTACGATACGGACGAGTATCGGGTAGAAACAAATACTGACGCGTGTTCAAAGATGATGATACGGACGAGTATCAACTGGTTAACAGATAACACGGACGAGTGTTGAATCCGAGGGGACCCTTCTGGGGAAAAGTAGACACAGACGAGTGTCTATATTCAAGAAGACGTAAGTGTTTGACACAGTGTATGGATCAAAGACGCGGACGAGCATCCTTAGGACTATGATAGAGACGAGTATCATGTAGAAACAAACGC
The DNA here is from genome assembly GCA_963966055.1 of Lathyrus aphaca. NCBI lineage: Eukaryota > Viridiplantae > Streptophyta > Magnoliopsida > Fabales > Fabaceae > Lathyrus > Lathyrus aphaca. The sequence goes on along the minus strand of OZ014520.1, from coordinate 226,021,948 downwards.
TTGACGCATGTTCTGAGATGATGGTACGGACGAGTACCAATTGGTTAACAAAGAACAAGGACTAGTGTTGACTCTGAGGGGATGTGGGTGGTATATACAAGATACGGACGAGTATCTGTATAAGGGTGATTGGTATATAGATGAGTATTTAACTACTGGGGAGAGCGACACGGACGAGTGCCAAAAGGAGAGTGTGTAATATAAACAAGTATCTGATATACAAAGTATAGATGACTGTGCTGGGGATATGACACGGACGGGTGTCAAAGGGTTGTATATGTAAGTATATGTGAGTGCAAAGAGGACGTCTTTGGCTTTCTGCTGGGGTTATGACACGGACGGGTGCCAAAGAGAGTATATACTGGTGTTTGGGAGGCAACTGCTTTTGCTGGGGAACTGCTGCTGGGGATATGGGGGAAGTATTCTGTATATTGACGGATTGTCATTATTCACAAGTGTTGGTTCGAAACATGGCTTATGATTATGCTATATGTTGGATTTTTGCCGTAATGCTCCGTATTAAACGGAATGCTACGCTTTGTGGGTGATTATGATGTGAATGCTATGATTATGCAAAGATACCAAACCGGGATTCGGATCCCGCTGCCACGAAGATCTTCGATCGATCTGTTGAAATGGACATCCCAGCTGGGATGAGATCATTGGTAGATCTGATGAGATGATATCTGCTTGGGGATTCAGGTTACTGATGAACCTATCTCTGTAATGCGGGACCCAGCTGGGGTTTGTAGAAGCTTTCTTCACTCTGTTGTGATCCTTCATGCGTTGCTCTTCTGGATAGAGGCTGGAACTCTGTGGGGAGATAGCTCCCTGACTTTTGTACTCGACTGAGGATGAGATGGCAACTGGGCTGGGGAGAAAGAGAGATCACTGAAAGACCTCCCTAGGGATTCTGTTGAAGAGGATCCTTGACTCAGCCGGGGATATGGGCGCCTTCTGGCATTGCCCTGGCAATTCTGATGGGGATAAGTAGCAAGTGGCAACTCAGCTGGGGAGAAGGCATTTTGGGCGCCGAGTATTGAGTTGTCAGCTTGCTGGAGTGAAGCTTTCATGCCCCAAGTTGCGCTCTGAATACCTGCAATCCTGCAAAGATAAGGAAACGCACAAGTAATCCCGAGGTATCCTTTACTGGATTCCGTCATAGGAGTTTAGATACTTCTGAGAGTAAGCATATTTCCTGCAAGCACGTTTTTTATTTGAAGATAAACATCTGTATTCTATGCAATCAGTTTTTTCTTTAAGACATCAGACATCTTTGCAAATAAAAAAAATGTACAAGACGAGACATGACTGAAAATCTGATTTTATTAATCCATATGCCCTGAATTGGCGAGATACAGTCAAAGAAACAAATCCCCTGAAATGAGGAGATCGTTACAAATTGAGAAACAAAATGCTGGCAACGTTGATGACGCTTTAAGGGGCTTCCTCTTCACTATGACTCGTATGACTTTTGACGTTCTTCTCATCTTGCTTTCTGAAGAAGGCTGATTCTGACTGAGGCTTTGTCCTTTCGAAGCTTACCAAGTTGTAAGTGATACAGACGGATTCAGAATGCAGTTGTTCGCTTATTCCCTTATTTTGCATGAATCGCCCTTTCGGGTTTTCAATCCATCGGGATACCCATTTTTGCCTGAGCTGTCCAATGCGGCTTTTCAACTCAGCGGGTGTACATTTTTTCATTTATTTTCCCTTATTTTTGCCCGAGTCTTTTATTCTGTTTTTGACTCGCGCGGGATGCCCTTTTTTTGCCTGGACTTGCATTCTGTTTTTGTGTCCAGCGGGTCATTTTATGCGAAGTATTTTTTAACTGCATCTGAATTCACAGGGGACGGGAAATCTTCACCATCCATGGTGTTGAGCATTAGTGCTCCACCCGAGAAAACTTTCTTTACTACAAATGGTCCTTCATAATTTGGAGTCCACTTGCCCCTGTGGTCTGTATGAGGAGGGAGGATTCTTTTCAGCACAAGATCCCCTACTTGGTACTCTCGGTGCCTGACTTTCTGATCGAAGGCTTTCTTCATTCTTTTCTGATATAACTGCCCATGACAGATTGCAGCCAACCTTTTCTCTTCAATCAGACTCAGCTGTTCATATCGGGACCTAACCCATTCTGCTTCGTTTAGCTTGACATCCATCAGCAACCGCAAGGAGGGTAATTCAACTTCAACAGGTAGGACTGCTTCCATACCATACACAAGTTGATACGGTGTTGCCCCAGTGGATGTTCTGATTGACGTGCGGTACCCATGCAAGGCAAACGGTAGCATTTCGTGCCAGTCTTTATAGGTGACTACCATCTTTTGCACAATCTTCTTGATATTCTTGTTTGCTGCCTCAACAGCGCCGTTCATCTTTGGCCTGTAAGGAGAAGAATTGTGGTGTTGGATTTTGAAGTCCCGACACAGCTCTGCCATCATTTTGTTGTTTAAGTTGGAACCATTATCAGTAATGATTCGCTCGGGAACTCCATATCGACAGATGATGTCTCTTTTCAGAAATCTGGTTACCACTTGTCTTGTAACATTGGCATAGGAAGCTGCTTCAACCCACTTGGTAAAATAGTCAATGGCGACCAGGATGAATCTGTGGCCATTTGAAGCAGTTGGCTCAATCTTACCAATCATGTCAATGCCCCACATAGCAAAGGGCCAGGGTGAAGACATCACATTCAAAGGATTGGGAGGCACATGCACTTTATCTGCATAAATCTGGCATTTATGGCATTTTCTGGCGTAGGCACAACAGTCGGCATCCATTGTGATCCAGTAATAGCCTGATCTTAGCAACTTCTTAGCCATGGCATGCCCTCCTGCATGGGTACCAAAGGATCCTTCGTGCACTTCATGCATCAGCAAATCTGCTTCCGTCTTGTCAACACATCTGAGGAGTACCATATCAAAGTTCCTTTTGTATAGAGAACCATCAGTGTTCAGAAAGAAACTACCAGCAAGCCTTCTCAAGGTCTTCTTATCATTGGTAGATGCCCCAGGTGGGTATGTCTGGTCCTCCAAGAAGCACTTAATGTCATGGAACCAAAGCTTATTATCTTTGACAATGTCTGCTGCGAACACATATGCTGGTCTGTCAAGTCTGGACACTGAGATCCGAGGCACAAAGTTGGCAGCCTGAACTTTGATCATGGACGAAATGGTAGCCAGAGCATCTGCAAATTGATTCTCGTCCCGAGGGATATACTCAAGCTTGACTGTTGTGAAGAAAGTCAGTAACCTTCTTGTATAATCCCTGTAAGGTATTAGATGATCCTAGTGTGTATACCATTTGCCGTTGGTTTGATTGACTACCAAAGCTGAATCTCCGAATACAGTCAATGTCTTGATCCTGAGGTCAATGGCTTCCTCAAGACCCATAATGCAAGCTTCGTATTCAGCTTCGTTGTTAGTGCAGTTGAAAGTGAGCTTTGCCGAGAAAGGCATGTGAACTCCTTTAGGCGTAATGAGTACTGCACCAACACCACGACCATTCATATTAACAGCCCCATCAAACATCATAGTCCATTCTTCTTTCGGGTCAGGCCCTTCAGTGTGAACAGGCTCTTCATTATCTTTTGCTTTTATGAACATGATGTCTTCATCAGGGAAGTCAAACCTCATAGGCTGGTAATCATCGATAGGTTGCTCAGCAAGATATTCAGACAATACACTGCCCTTGATGGCCTTCTGAGATGTGTATTGGATGTCATATTCTGTAAGGATCATTTGCCATCTTGCAACCCGTCCGGTAAGTGCTGGCTTCTCAAATATGTACTTAACTGGGTCCATCTTTGAGATCAACAAAGTAGTGTGGGTCAACATATACTGTCTCAGTCGGCGAGCAACCCACGCTAAAGCACAACAAGTTTTCTCGAGCAGTGAATAACGTTGTTCACAGTCGGTAAACTTTTTGCTTAGGTAGTATATTGCATACTCTTTTCGACCAGACTCGTCATGCTGGCCCAACACACACCCCATTGACTCTTCTAATACTGTCAAGTACATGATCAGAGGTCTTCCTTCAACTGGAGGCATAAGGATTGGAGGCTCTTGTAAGTATTCTTTGATCTTGTCAAATGCCTTCTGGCAATCTTCGTTCCACCTGACCGTCTGTTCTTTTCTCAATAGTTTGAACAAGGGTTCACAGGTTGCTGTAAGGTGAGATATGAACCTTGAAATGTAGTTCAATCGACCTAAGAACCCTCGAACTTCTTTCTCTGTCTTTGGTGCAGGCATCTCTTGAATAGCTTTGACTTTATCAGGGTCAACTTCAATCCCCTTCTCGCTTACAATAAATCCCAGCAGCTTACCAGATCTCACCCTGAATGTGCATTTGTTGGGGTTCAACTTTAATTGGTACTTCCTCAGACGCTTGAACAACTTCAGCAGATTTACCAAGTGGTCTTCTTCAGTAAGGGACTTGGCAATCATGTCATCCACGTAACACTCGATTTCTTTATGGATCATATCGTGGAATAATGTTACCATAGCCCGTTGATACGTCGCACCGGCATTCTTGAGTCCAAATGGCATTACCTTGTAGCAGAACGTGCCCCAGGGTGTGATGAAGGTCGTCTTCTCCATGTCTTCAGGTGACATTTTAATCTGATTATATCCTGAAAATCCATCCATGAAGGAGAATACCGAGAACTGAGCCGTATTACCCACCAATACATCAATATGAGGTAAAGGGAAGTCATCTTTCTGGCTGGCTCTGTTCAGGTCCCGGTAGTCAACGCACATCCTTACTTTGCCGTCTTTCTTAGGCACAGGTACTATGTTAGCAACCCACGGTGGATAGCTAGTCACAGCAAGGAAACCGGCATCCCATTGCTTTTGTACCTCCTCTTTGATTTTCATAGCCATGTCCGGGCGAGTACGGCGCAGTTTCTGTTTAATCGGCGGGCATTCTTTTCTCAAGGGCAGCTTGTGCACAACAATGTCGGTATCCAACCCTGGCATATCCTGATAAGACCAAGCGAACACGTCCACATACTCTTGAAGCAGGTCAATCAGTTGTCTCTTCACTGAGTCTTGTAAGCAGGCCCCGATTTTAACTTCTTTCACGTCTTCATTTGTACCAAGATTGATCGTTTCAACCTCCTCCTGGTGAGGAGTAATAACCTTTTCCTCTTGTCTTAACAACCTAGCTAGCTCTTCAGGAAGCTCATATTCTTCTTCAACCCCTTCATCAGCTTGATTGATCGGATTGTCAAAGTCATACGAAGTCATAGCCGTGCTGTTGTCAGTGCTGTCTGGAAGGCACACTCTGCAAGGGTTCAGTTTGTTCATTTTAGTGATTTGATTTTAATCTTGTTTAGAAAAGTGAAATAAAGTTGTCATTTTGAAAACACTGCCATTTATTTTTTGTACAAAAAGAAAAATGGAAAAACAGTGAACGGAAAAGAAAAAAAGACTCGTTTGCAAAAAGATGTTTGATATTTCATTGATTAATCTTGTTGCACAAAAAGTACAGATGGCCCGATTACAAAATGAGTCTTGTCATCTTGGGCAAGATGCAAGACTTTGATGCATGCTATAAAAATACAGGAAATAATAATTACTCTGCATGAGTAACTCTTATAATTTCCTGGGAAGACCAGTTTGAGATACTGCTCCCCGGGATCTTTGGACAAATCCAGCTTTCCAGGTTGCGTTCTTCTTCCAGCTCGTCTTCCAAATTGTTGATAGCATCAGGGGTGAGCATCCCCCCACTAACAAAGTTGGGCTCTTTTGCAGCCTCTGCTTGATCTTGTTGAGTTGGTTTGTAACCCAACCCAAATCTATCCTCTTTCTTCTCCACCGGTAACAGTTTGCCCCAGCCTTAGGCAGTTCCTTCCTCAACAACCTTCCGGGCTTGTTGGTATGATGTCATTGAAGTTCCAGGTACAGCAGATGTTTCATTCACGTTCAAGGCCTCGAACCCCTGACTCATTGTTTCATGGATCTCCCCATCCATCTCAATGTATTTATAAGTAGCCAGGTGGCTGACAAAAATATCCTCCTATCCACAGATTGTAACGATTTGACCCTCCCACTCGAATTTTAACTTCTGGTGAAGGGTTGAGGTTACGGAGCCAGCGGCGTGAATCCATGGCCTACCCAATAGACAACTGTAGGCAGGCTGTATATCCATCACGTAGAAGGTCGTTTTGAAAGTTTGCGGGCCAATCGTTATGGGCAACTCAATCTCTCCCAGAACCGATCTCTTTGAACCATCAAAGGCTCTCACCACCAGGTTGCTGGGTCTTAACGCCAATCCGTCATACTCTAGCTTCACAAGGGCCTTCTTAGGTAAGACATTGAGGGATGACCCCGTGTCTACCAGCACATGGGAAAGGACTGCACCTTTACATTCCATGGTTATGTGCAACGCCTTGTTATGGTTGCGGCCTTCCGTGGTCAAATCAGTGTTGGTGAACCCTAGTCCATGACTAGCATTAACATTTCCAACTACAGCTTCCAACTGATTGACGGTGATCTCTTCAGGCACATAAGCTGCGTGCAAGACTTTGAGTAGTGCGTTCCAATGAGCTTCGGAGCACATAAGCAATGATAGGATTGAGATCTTGGAAGGCGTCTGATGAAGCTGATCCACTATTTTGTAATCACTTTTCTTGATGATTCGCATGAACTCATCAACCTCTTGATCAAAGGGTGTTTTCAAAGCTTCTTTAACAATCTGCTCTTCCTGCACCAAGCTTTTTCCTTTTGCCTTGGCAGCAGCTTCTGCTTCGGCAGTGGGTCTCTGAATTTGTGGAGCGAAAAGACGTCCGCTTCGAGTGAAGCCTCCGCCTCCTCCCACATTATCTATTTGTGGTGCAGGGGTTGATGATTCAAAAGTGATTTTTTGTCCTTCACAGTACAGGTCAGAGCCGTAATGCCACGGGATGGCATTACTGCTTTCATAAGGTACTGGCCCAGGCACTGTGATAGTGACTGGACTGATTGCAGCTGCGGAAGGAACTGTGATAGTCTGTGGATCGTAATATATCGTGACTGGTGCTCTGGTGGGAGCATCACTTTGTGAGTTGTAAGCAGAGTTGTTTTCTGGATCGTAATAGATTGTAACGGTTGAGACATCTTCATTGTTTGTTGCTGGTGTTGTAGGAGACATTGTTGGAAGGATGGGTGTTGTTGTTGTAGGAGTTTCAAAATGAAGTGGTGCTGGAGTTGTAGAAGGAACATTTTGTTGATATCTGGTCAGTTGAGATGACAGATGAAACATTTGTTGATGAAGCCGAAGAATTATCGGGAACAATGGTTGTTGCAGTTGTAGGAGATACTGGAATTGTTGCTGATGAGATTGCTGGATTTGTAGGAAATGATGTGGTGATTTGAAGTTGGCCACTTTGAATGAGACCATCTATGCCATTCCTCAAGTTATCGCACCCATTTACCGAAATATTGCAGTAAGCACACCCTAACTCGCACCCTGGGAACATTTGACATTCGAGGAGCTGAGCTTTAATCTCTACCAACGGTGTCCGAATCTGACCCACACTGGTTATTAAATAAGACGGCTTGTCTTCTTCAATAGCATTAATTCTGGGACCACCGTGGTTAGGCATAGGGTTTTTGTTAACATTGGGTGGTGGTGGTGCGAAATTCAGGGCCTTAGAGTCTACCAGGTCTTGTACCTTCATGTGCAAGGCTCTGCACTTTTCTGTACTGTGGCCAGGTGCATTTGAGTGAAAAGCACATCTGGCGTTGGAGTCATAATTCCTGGGTAGACTATTAGGATTTGGAGGTGCCAACGTCCTTAGCTCAACTAGGTTGAGTTTCAGGAGTTGTGGCAGCAATGTAGCATATGGCATAGGGATCGGATCGATTACCCTATTGGCCTGAGAAGGTCTCTGTTGGAATGGCCTTTGCTGATTGTTGTTGTTGGTGTTGTTGTAGTTTCTCGGAGGATACTGAGCTTGCTGATGGTACTGAGGTTGTTGCTGATAGTTTTGTTGCGGAGGTTGATAAGCTGGTTGAGGATGAGCTGGAGCGGGAATGGTGACTGCTGCCACAGACCTGTGAACATATTGAGGTCTGCCCCTGTTGGTGTGGATGGCATTGGTCTCGCCAGTTCTTCTTGGGCCTGCAAAAGGCTTCCTTGCATTGCTGGACGAGCTAGCACCATTGTCAGAAATCTTACCCATCTTTAACAGGCTCTCAATTCTTTCCCCAGCTATGACAACATCTGCAAAGCTAGTGGAAGAGAAAGCAGCCAGCCTGTCAATATATGTTCCCTGGAGGGTGTTCATAAACATATCTGCCATTTCCCTCTCTGACATAGGTGGCTGAACAGCAGCAGCCAATTGCCTCCATCTCTGGGCATATTCTCGGAAACTTTCCCTTGATGACTGTGACATTCCCATTAGGAGGGTCCTGTTGGGTGCCATATCTAAGTTGTATTGATACTGTCTGATAAAGGCCTCTGCCAGGTCCTTCCAACACCTGATAGTTGCTCTTGTCAGATGAGAGTACCATTCTCTTGAGGCTCCCGTCAAGCTATCTTCAAAATAGAACATCCAGAGCTTCTCGTCCATGGTGTAGCCCTTCAACCTCCCCAGAAATGATTGCAAGTGGGTCCGAGGGCATGAAGTCCCATTGTATTTTTCAAAACAAGGAGGCTTGAACTTATGGGGAATCCTGACCCCGTCTACCAAGCCCATGTCCATAACATCAAAGCCCAAAGAGTTTTGAGACTCCAAGGACCTTAATTTCTCAGCTATCTCATCCAGCCTTCTGTCATAAGCTTCTTCCCCAGCACCCATTACTGTAAACTGATCCTCTTGGGGGTCTTCTTGCAGTACCCTACCGGCAGTGGCAGTCCCTTGAACATTCGCAGGAATATTGACCTCTGGATGAAGATGGGGGCCGAATGCAGGGGGGTTAACATGAGGTTGGACCCTTTCATTGTTGCTTGTACCAGCAGTCCCTACATGTGGATCCTCATGATTTTGCCTTTCCACCATGGCTCTCAATCTTTCCTGGCTCTGAGCCATGTTGTTCATCACTTCCATAAACTGAGTCATCTGCGTTCTCATTTCCAATCTTTCGTTTGCCATTTGATTTCTGACCTCTGCAAGGTCCTGCTGTACCTGATCCATTTGTATGCCCGGAAGGTTGTTACGGGTTGGATATCGGTGCAGACGGTTGAGGGGAAATACCCGGCGTCGAGCAATAGTTCCTGAACATCACAACAGAGTTAGCAACAATAAAACAAAAACCTACAAAACAAACAAAGGGTTAGCATGCAATGCAGTATGCTTATTTGTTTTCAAGGTATCCGGCTTGGCATTCAGTTTTGACCCTTCCAGACCCTTGAAGATGCTGTTGATGTTGCTTTCAAAGTAAACTCGGATGGAACAAACTAATACATATATTACAAAAGGCAAATGGTACATAGTTTGATTACAAATACAAACCCTCTGAGGGGACAAAATACATCACAAGAAAAAAGTACATGGAATGAAAGCAACAACAAGCAAATGGTCAAACACCAAGACCAAACTCATCCTCCCGAACTTCCTTGAGAAGTGCTTCGGTCACAGGATCAGCTGGTCGCTCCGTGAGATTCCTGATGAGGAGATTCCGGGTAGTGACAGCTGAAGTTAGCTTCTTGTGCTGACTTTGGTCTTTTGACCTTTTCACTCCAGCTTTGATCTTCAGCTCTGATATCTCTCTCTGGGCTGCTGCCAGGGCTTCCTGCTGCTCTTTTGCACTAGCTTCCAGTTGCTCTATCTTGTCTTGGACTCTCTTGTCCTCCAGAGTACGAGCCTCGGTGATCCTGACCCACCGAGCTTGACTCTCCTTCAGATACAAGTCTGTCCTGGCCTTCTGGAACTGGGCTTCCTTGCAAGCATTCTTCAGAATTTGTTCCCCAGCCCTAGACTTCTTGATATAATCCTCAGACTTCTCAATTTTAGCCAGATGCTCTATTCTCAGCTTCTCTAACCTCTCAATGTCCATCCTACCATCACTCCTTTCCCGAAGGGTCTTCTGCAAAGCCTGAGTCAACTTCTCATTTCTTTCTTTCAAGCTCTCAAACTCCTCCAAACTGACAGTGGCAGGGGGTGGTGCTGAGGATGATTCAGGCCTATCCTCCATGGTAAAGGGCATTCCAGAAAATTGAGCCCTGGCATGGGACCACTCATAATATTGTGCTGATGCCACATTGTTGCACTTCCCTAGAATAGTTACCCCCCTAGTTTGAACATTATCCCAGGCCCAGGCTGCCTGCCTAACAACAGCCAGATTAGGCTTGTTCTCACAATAAAGGGTCTCAACCAAGTCTTGTGCCTTAGGAGTGTGGACCAGTGCATAGCCCAGTTGTCTTTTGAACAGTTGAGGGTTGTAATTAATACTACCCTTAACTCCTATTAGGGGCACATTGGGAAAATGCCCACAGCTGGTGATGATATCCCTGCCTTTGGTGCTTTGAGTGCACCACCTGATATCAGCTGAAGTTAGAGCAGTGAGTCTTCTAGCCCAGTTTCTCTGCTGATGAGGGTTCAAAAATGCATCCGTCTTGGGCAAATGCCTGAGAAGCCAAGTATGGAACAAAGGAGCACAACACCTCACTAATCTTCCCCTCTGCTTTTCATTCCTTTGGTGCACTGAATAGTAGAGATCCCCCAATAAAGTTGGCACTGGGTTCCTTTGAATGAATAGATGGATTGCATTCTTGCTAATGAATCGAGGCTCATCTGCAAATAATATAATCCCATATATGCTCAAGGCCAACAAAGCACAAACTGCTTTCCACTCTCCCAAAGAGGCTTTCAGGGTAGCTTGAGAGATCAAGAAATCCAGATGCAGGCCAGGGATTCCAGCCTTAGAAGTCATATGCTGCTCAATCAGAACAGGTTCCAGATGCAAAGCCTTTGCTACCTCTTCATTACCAGGAAAGACCATCTCAGGGTTGAAAGGGACTCCACCCCTGATAGGTATACCAACCAATGATGAGTATTCCTCCAATAAAGGGCCCAACTGAAAGTCCTGAAAAGTGAAACACCTCAGTGGGGGATCATAAAATTGAAGGCAAGTATGGATCAGGCTTCTCTGTGAAGGGTCCAAATCCATAACCACATCAAGTATATCTCCGTAGTGTTCCCTGAACAGTGGTATATGGTCTGGAGTGATCAGGGTCTGAATCCTCCTGATGTCAGCTAGCTCTGGCTGGAAGAAGTGGTAGGTGATGTTACTCTTTTTAGGAGCCATGATGTTGAGGATGAGTAGAGACAGGTGCTGATGATAACACTGAAGAATGGGCCACTGATTGGCTGGTGCAGGTGACTGAAGTAGATAGCTGATAGCTGAAGCAGGTGCTGATGAAGATAGGTCAGTACTGAAGATAGGGTCAAAACCAAACCAAAAATGAAGGTGGATACCCTGAAACACAAATAAGCAAATGTCAATATGATGCAATGATTATGTATGCAAATGTTATGCAAGGGTTTGTGACTGAGCTGGATCTGATCAAATGCTCTGATATAGGTCCAAGTATGTCCAAGAAATCCAGATGGAGGTCTATAAATCCAGTAACCAAGGTGGGGGGCTCAAATAAAGAGCCACATGTCCAGGGTTTAGAATCACAAGAACTGTTCCAACATGGAGTATTCTTAATCACATCAAAGTGACAAGGTATGTTGAGGCCAAGGGTACCTGCAAACCTGTAAACAGCCCAACCCCCTCACAGGTGGTGTTCTAAAACAAGGATCCTCAGACTTGGATCAGTTATGAGAAGTGTAAACACTTCTAACCCGGAGGTACAGTGTTTACAATAACCATAACAGTTCCTCCTCTAATTCACCTCAGTTTCTGAAGGTCAATACTAAAAGGTCATCCAGACTTAGCAGGCTTCCCAGATAGCCCTAGCATTGCAGGAAATCTGCAACACAGAGTTCTCAAGAAGAAACCCATATCTGAACCGTGTTTCATATTCCCGCACCAGACCGAGATGGAATGGGAAAGAATATGAACCACTCTAGCCTAGGTGTCACTCAGGTCCCAGGTATAGGACCTTAACTCTCAATAGAACACCCACCCACCAAAGCAGACAAACAAATCCAGCCAGCACAGTATGACAGTATGATATATGCATAAAGCTATAAAGAAAGCAGTAAAGCAACTGTACATAAAGCAAAAATAAATACAAAAATACAAACACAAATAAGCACATAACACCCCGGTAAACACAAATCAATCAAGCGCTAGGAGGAACCCACAAAAAGAACCAGAAGCCCTGGTTGCAGTATAAGGGTCTCCCCAGCAGAGTCGCCAAGCTGTCGCTCCCGATAAAATGGGACCAGGCCCAGATAAGGGTACAGACGCGAACGGTCGGCGAGAGGGACAATGAGAACACACAGCCGTGAACTCACTGGAGATGAATAGAGTCGCCAGCTAGGCATTTTTATCCCGGAGGAAAGGCAATGCTGCATAGGCCTAGAAAAAGATGGATAAGACGGTTGCGAACCAGAGAGACTGAGAAAGGGGGTTGGTTACAACCTAGGAAGGTATTAGCACCCAGATTTTCCACCGTACTCGACGGGATCCACGCTTGAAAGATTTGTGTTTTAAAGGGGTAGTGTCAGTGCATTTTGTGTGTAAAATAGCTGGAAAAGAATGTACAGGTGTCTGTGCAAAAGAAGTGTGAAATGTGATATATACAGTGTCAGTGTAAGAACAAGAGTGAAATGCTCAAGATCATGAGGCTAAAGAATGAAGCTGGAAAGGGGGGGGGGATATACAGAGACTTTTGTTCGATAACTGTTAAGTTATGCCTACGTATCCTCTCGTGCAATGAGGAAGTCAGAACACCGTAGTTCGACCCAAAGAGACTGAAAGATGAATTGACTGATGAACTACTTGCTTGTCTATGCTCAAGTGTATGACCTGTCTGGCTCAGGTGCTAACTGTCTCGCATTAGACGGAAGAAGCAAGTTCTCGTTTGTGAGTGAATGAGATGAGAAAAGAATCCCGGAGGAGACGATTATTGTTTGTTTTTTGTGTTTTCAGTCTTTTATTGCTTTTGAGAGTTTGTCATAAGTTAATGAGCTTAAGTCTAAACCAATGGATTTAGTAAACTCATCACATCTACCCTCTGATTAGGGGTAATGAGAGTACCTTAAGTGTGAAGTCAGATTCTCACACTTAACCACCTTTGGTATAGGATTAAGATCATTAACCTACTTGTGATTATTTAGATGTTTTTGGTGTTTTTGTTTAATGTTGAGTAATGAGGTTAAGCCATAATCAGGGATTTAACAGACTCATTACACCATCCTAATAGAAGGATAATAGATGAGAATGTTTAAACTGAGGAAAGCTCCTCAACTTAATCCATGATTAGGGATTAAACTCATGACAAAACAAGCCTTTGATTAAGTGGATTTTATTTAATGATATGATGATGAAGTGATATTTTAGGGTTTGTAAGACAACTTGAGGGGGACTTGTCCATTAACACTAGGGTTAGTCCTTCTTAACCAATTAAGGAAGAATTAGAACCCTAATGCAAGGCCCAAGTTACAAGTGTGATGTCTTGATTATTATTAAGTGAATTTATTAAGAGATTTAAACACATTAAGGGTTTAACACTTAGGATTAAAGTTATACACTCCATCCTAAGAGAAGGATGCAGGCATAAGCTTAATCACAAAGCCTTAAAGCCTTTAGGGTTTAGTCCCTGATTATGAGATAAGAAGAGATGACTCAAAAGAAACACAAAGGTAAAACTAAGAGGGGAGACTAATCAAAACCCTAATCATTGTCATGCTTGGTTGTTCCTAAGGTTTGTGAGGTTTTCAAAAGAAGTCTTCAATGGAACCACCAGGGAGCAGATGAAAGGATCAAGAGAAGCAAAGCAACTTGCTTCATTCAAGAAATCAAGTCACTTGAAGAAAGAAAGTGGGGAGAAGAAGAATGAGAAAGCCCAAACTCAAACACATACAAAAATGCAGCAATGGATGCAAGAGAGAGATGAAGAGAAGTTATGAGAAGTGAAGGCAAATTCACTTCTCAAAATCACTTACCACCTGAAAAGTTAGAAAAGAAAGTGCAATGCAATGCAAAATGAGATGAAATGGTATGAAGTAAATCAAAATCAGAAGCATGTTTATGATGATAATGATGCTATGAGATGCTACAAACCAGAAACAAGGCATGGAGATGATCATACAAGCTCATGGATGCAGATGAAGCATGTTAAGACACATGAACACACATGAAAAGTTATGAGATGCATATGGCATACAACATGACAAATGCAAGATGCAATGATCAAACATGCTTTCAATATGTCTTATGATGTTAAATGAATCAAATGGAGGCATGGAATGTCATGGCAAGTCATGTTATGCAAGAAGATGCAAGATGGATGCATATGGAAGCCCAAATTAGGGTTTATGAACAATACAACAAACAAAACCCAAAATCAGAAGCAAACATTAAGATAAAAAATTGAAAATGCACACAAAGGACCCCTAATCCTATACTAACCCACTGCCCAAAGGAGAGGTCTCAAATCTTAACCAATTTCAAGTTATGATTTTCTTAAGATTTATAGGGTTTTAGGGTTCCTTAACAAGAAAATTACCTAACAAAATGAAAATGAAAGATCAAATCATGGCCATTTAATATCACAAACTACATGCTAAACACAATGCAATGAAAAAAGAATCAAGCTCCAACTCTTCATGGTTAGGCAGAAATGATTTTTGGAAGTTTGGATCAAAATAATGCATCAAAATGATTTTAATTCAATGAAAAATTCTCAAAATGCATCAAGATCAAAAAATAAATTTGGTTTGAAGGTTGGACAATGTTTCTAAATGTCTTAAAACATTTCATGGATTTTTTGGTGATTTTTAAATACCTAAAAGTATTTTTAATAAATTAATTTTCATTAATCAATTAAAAATAAACTTTTAAATATTTAAAAATACTTTTTTAATGCTAAAAATGAAAATAAAAATATTTTTGTGTTTTAAAAATTAATGAAACTCTTGACAAAAAGTTTCATAATTTTTAAAACATTTTTGCTATTTTAAATAAATTGCACAAATAAAATGAGAAAAAATGAAATTAAAATCAAAATAAATGGAAGTATGCAGGATGGATGGCTGGGATTGAGTCTGGCCAGGAATGGGTTGACTGCGCGCGCAGATCAAAGGCCCATAATCAAACTTGGCTTAAACAGGATTATGAATTAATTAATTAATGGTTAGGGTTTAATGGTGAATCTCAGCCACACACACGCGCGGCAAGTCAACAAAGTCAGCCAATCCAACGCACGAAATTCAAATGCTCATTAATGACCTGATTAAAACCCTAATGATTTTCAGGTGGCCGAAGAAGACCTCCGGTCGTCTTCTCCGGTGGGAACCCCACCTGAAAATCCCTAAAATCCTCAAAACGCAACCAAACTGAAATCTAAACACACAGAAATGATTCCCACAACCCACTGAATCAAAACCCCAACACAAACATCATTTATATTTCCTCAAACTCATGAATCGAAACAAACAAAATTTTAGGGCAAGACTTTCAGAACACGACTACATCCTCATTTTTCCACCATTTTCAAAACCAATGATATATTTATGATCAGGGAAGCATGAATAACAACTTAAGAACTTAAAAAAGGATTTCTGGAAAAATGTTCTTGAGCTACCTGAGTTTCGAAGCTTTCAATCTTGCAACTTTCTGACCTCCCCTCTTTGTGAAATCCACTCCTTATGACCCCTTGATGATGTCTGGATGCTTAGAAGAAGTTTATGCTGGCTGGTTTGAAGGTTTGAGCAGGTTCTGTTCAATGGGGGAGAGAAATCGTATTTGGGATTCTGGAGGTTTTAGGCTATGGTGATGGATGCTTTGTGACCAGGAAGATGAGTTGAGTTGATCTATGAAGTTTGTTCAAGTGTTTGTGAGCTGTGTGATCAGTTTCGAAGGGTTTTGCAAGTGAGGGTGAAAATGTGTATATTGTGCTATGGCTTGCTTCAGGCTTGCTTGTTGTTATGTTTAGCTAGCATTTGATCCACATAAACAAATCTCATTGGTCAGATGATGTGACCTGCCCTTTATTGATTGGTATGGCCACTTTTGCAAATTGTCAAACTTTGTGTAAGAGAGGCATGGTTTGTGTTCTAGGCTAGTACAAGTGTGTGGGCTGGCGCAGCAGGGTGAGGGGAAATGTTAGGGCTGGTTCAGCAGCCAAGACAACAAGTGGGTGAGGTGTGATGATGGTTTTTGCAAGTTGATCACTTTTGGTTCACATGGAAATATCTTGCCTTACAAGCCATGAAACATGAGAAACTCTTGGTCCATTCTGAACTTTAGGTTACATGCTATGTTTGTGAAATGGTTTTACATGAATTAGAAGTCACAAATGCCTTGGTACAAAGTTTTTGCAAGTTTCTCATTTGGTGCACATCTTGAAAATTAGTGATTTTTGCCAACTTTGACACAACATAACTTTTGATCAAAAATGAATTAGGTCATGTTCTTGTACTTTTTTAAAAGGGAAAGATCTAATATACAACTTTCATGACCAAAGTTTTTCCATTTGAAGCATTTTTGGATCAAAAAGTAAGGGTTGAAAAAGTTGCATAAAATGACATTTCATTAAAAGTCAACCATGCCCTAAAAAGTCAACTTTGCAAAAATTTGTAATTATTGAATTTTGTGAACTTCAACCTTCTTCTATGATCAAATAAAGATCAAATACACTCAAAATGATGAAGATCACCCCTTGGTTGGGTCATTGGGGGCCTCAGATGCCCTGATTTTGCACTGACTTGTCCAGAAAGTCAACTCTTTATCAAATGACTTCCCCATGGAATTTCTTCATGAAAATTGATATGCACACTCCCTATACCATATAGAGACCAATAGAAACAAGAATGACCAAAAAAATTGGAGTTATGGCCTCTGAAACCAAAACCCTAATTTTAGGTCATCTGTGCAGTCAAACCTGGCTCTGCTTCCACACCATTCCCATTTCTTGTGATTCTTTGGAATTCTTGACTTGGAGAGGATATAATATGATGCTTGAACACACATGGACCCCTTTGAAGTGATTGTTGACCTTTGGAGTGGCTCAAGAAGCTCTTGGATTGCTCAGATCACAAACCCTAGGTGCAGATGACTTAGAACCAATGCAAAGACTCAAAATTGTAGTATGAGATGTTATGATTGTGTTTATGCATATGAAATGATCACAAGCCATGGTGTGAATGGGTGAGGGAAAATTTGGGGTGTTTACACCCTGCTAGGTGGTCGTCCTCCACCTTTTGATGATCGTCCTTCATCATTTTATCCAATGGCCGTCCCCATTGTTGATTTTGGTTATCTGACATTCGTCCTATGTCATGACAAACCTTGAGAGCAGCCGTCCCCTGCTAGGTGGTCGTCCTCCACCTCTTGATGGTCGTCCTCCATCATGCTCATCCGATGGCCGTCCGCATCGTTGACCTTTTATCCGGCATTCGTCCTATGTCGTGATATTTTCGGCAGCCGTACCCTGCCAGGTGGTCGTCCTCCACCTTAGATGACCGTCCCTCATCTTATCCTCAACAGAGCAGCCGTCCCCTGCTAGGTGATCGTCCTTCACCTTTGACGACCGTACCTCATCATCTGTTTATTTCATTTATTCTTTAACCCGATGGTCGTCCCCGTCGTGGTCCCTTTTCTTTTTAGCCCGATGGCCGTCCCCATCGTTGGTTACTTTACTTTATGAACTTGACGGCCGTCCCCGTCATGTTTCATTAATCCCCAGAGAATTTTACAGCTTTATCTTGGTGGCCGTCCCCATCATGATTCTTTTATCCCCAGCATGTCGGCCGTCCCCGTCATTGCTTTATTTTTCTGTACTTTTCCCAGCATGTCGGCCGTCCCCGTCATTGCTCCTTACCCAGCAGTCGTCCTCTGCTCGACGGTCGTCCTCCGTCGCCCACACTTTACAATATACTTTATTTTCTTTTGCAATCTATATCCCTTTTCTTCTTCATTCTGTGAGTGCAAATTTTGGACTGTCTTTGGTATTCAACCACAAGTTATCTTGTTTGCCTGTTAAGCCGTCGCTTACATCCTGCACAGCTAACTCATGTTTGAATAGGGGCAGCTGTAAACACCCCAAATTTGCCCTAACCCATTCACACCATGGCTTGTGATCATTTCATATGCATAAACACCATCATAACATCTCATATCCCATTTTTGATTCACTGCATAGATTCTAAGTCATCTGCATCTAGGGTTTGTGATCTGAGCAATCCAAGAGCTTCTTGAGCCACTCCAAAGGCCATAAATCACTTCAAAGGGGTCTATATGTGTTCAAGCATCATATTACATCTTCTAAAAGTCAAGAATGCCAAAGAATCACAAGAACTGGGATTGGTATGGAAGCAGAGCCAGGATTGACTGCACAGTTGACCTAAAATTAGGGTTTTGGTTTCAGAGGCCATAACTCCAAATTTTTTGGTCATTCTTGTTTCCATTGGTCTCTATATGGTATAGGGAGTGTGCATATCAATTTTCATGAAGAAATTCCATGGGGAAGTCATCTGATCAAGAGTTGACTTTTCAGACAAGTCAGTGCAAAATCAGGGCATCTGAGGCCCCCAATGACCCAATCAAGGGGTGATCTTCATCATTTTGAGTGTATATGACCTTTATTTGATCATGGAAGAAGTTAGAAGTTCACAAAATTCAAGAATTTGAAGTTTTTGCAAAGTTGACTTTTTTGGGCATGGTTGACTTTTAATGAAATGTCATTTTATGCAACTTTTTCAACCCTTGCTTTTTGATCCAAAAATGCTTCAACTGGAAAAACTTTGGTCATGAAAGTTGTATATTAGATCTTTCCCTTTTCAAAAAGTACAAGAACGTGACCTAATTCATTTTGGATCAAAAGTTATGGTGTGTCAAAGTTGGCAAAAATCACTAATTTTCAAAATATGCACCAAATGAGAAATTTGCAAAAATCATGTATCAAAGGAATTTGTGACTTCTAATTCATGTCAAACCATTACACAAACATCACATGTGACCTAAAAATTTGAATGGACCAAGGGTTTCTCATGTTTCATGGCTTGTGAGGCAAGATATTTTCATGGAAAGCAAAAGTGAGCAAGTTGCAAAAACCATCATCACACCTCATCCACTTGCTGCCTTGGATGCTGAACCACACTAGCCCTTTCCCCTCACCATGCTGCGCAGCCCACAACCCTTGTACTTGGCTAGAAGTTGCCCATGCTTTCTCTTACACAAAGTTGACATTTTGGCAAAAGCTAGCACACCTATCACAAAAGCACAGGTCACATCCTCTGACCAATCCCATTAGTTTATACAAACAAATGGCAAGCCAAGCAACATAACACAAGAGCCTGAAACCAGCAAGAAAATCACTCTCTCATTTTCATTCCATAGAGCAAAAGCATTCGAAACACTCTCCTCAGGCCACAAACTCAGAAACAAACTTCACAAACCTTCTCCACTCATCACCCTGATCACAAAAAACCCCTCACCATTGCCTGAAACAACCTGAATCCAAAACACGATTCCCACATGAGCTTGAACAGAACTGCTTCAAACTTCCAAACCAGCCATCACAAACTTCTTCTAAGCATCCAGGCAACATCAGGGGACCAAAGGGAGTGGTTTGCATCAAAGGAAGGGGTCAGAAAGTTGCAAGATTGAAAGCTTCGAAACTCAGGTAGCTCAAGAACTTTTTTTCCAGAAATGATTTTTAAAGTTCTTAAGTTGTTCTTCATGCTTCCCTGATCATGAATATGTCTTTAGTTTTGAAAATGGTGGAGAGATGAGAGTTTAATCAGTCTCTGAAACTTTTTGCCCTAGAACTAGATTGATTCGATTCTGCCAGTTTAGGAATGATAAATGGTGTTTGAATGGGGGTTTTGATTCGTGAGTGAGTGGGGATCATTCCTGTTTAATTAGATTTCATTTTAGATGCATGTGGAGAGAGTTGGTGTTTTGGAGTGAACGGAGAAGATGACCGGAACACTGTTCCGGTCACCTGAGGGTCATTAACGGTGGGATTAGGGTTTAATCATTAATTAGCCCAGTTTGAATTTTGGCCGTAGGATTTGGCGCCAGGTCAATTCGCGCGCAGGCTTGTTTGAATCTGAACCCTAGGATTTGATTACTTTTCCTTTTTTAGTTTAAAATTCATTTTATTTTCATATTAATTCATTTGTTTTATACAATTTATTAAAAATAGCAAAAAGGTTTTAAAAATTATGAAATTTTTTACCAAGAGTTTCATTAATTTTTAAAACACAAAAATATTTTTATTTTCATTTTTAGCATTAAAAAAGTATTTTTAAATATTTAAAAGTTTATTTTTAATTGATTAATGAAAATTAATTTATTAAAAATACTTTTAGGTATTTAAAAATCACCAAAAAATTCATGAAATGTTTTAAGACATTTAGAAACATTGTCCAACCTTCAAACCAAATTTATTTTTTGATCTTGATGCATTTTGAGAATTTTTCATTGAATTAAAATCATTTTGATGCATTATTTTGATCCAAACTTCCAAAAATCATTTCTGCCTAAGCATGAAGAGTTGGACCTTGATTCTTTTTGCATTGCATTGTGTTTAACATGTAGTTTGTGAGATTAAATGGCCATGATTTGATCTTTCATTTTCCATTTGTTTGGCATTTTTCTTGTTAAGGAACCCTAAAACCCTAGAAAACTTAGAAAAATCATAACTTGAATTTGGTTAAGAGTTGAAACCTCTCCTTTGGGCAGTGGGTTAGTATAGGATTAGGGGTCCTTTGATTGCATTTTCAATTTTTTATAATGTTGTTTGCTTCTGATTTTGGTTTGTGTTTGATGCTTTGATCATAAACCCTAATTTGGGCTTCCATATGCATCCATCTTGCATTTGCATTCATGTCTTGACTTGCCATAGCATTTTATGCATTCTTGTGATTCATTTAACATCTCAAGACATATTAGAAGCATGTTTGATCATTGCATCTTTCATTTGCCATGTTGTATGCCATATGCATCTCATAACTTTTCATGTATGTTCATGGCTCTTAGCTTGCTTCATTTGCATCCATAAGTTTGTATGATCATCCATATGTGTTGTTTCTGGTTTGTAGCATCTCATAGCATCATTAACATCATATATGTGCTTCTGGTTTGGATTTTCATCATACCATTTCATCTCATTTTGCATTGCACTGCATTTTCTTTTCTAACTTTTCAGGTGGTAAGTGACTTTGAGAAGTGGATTTGCCTTCACTTCTCATACTTTCTTCACATCTCTCTCTTGCATCCATGCTGCATCTGTGTATGTTTTTGAGTTTGAGCTTGCTCATTCTTTTTCTCCTTACTTTCTTTCTTCAAGTGACTTGACTTCTTGAATGAAGCAAGTTACTTTGCTTCTCTTGATCTTTCCATCTGCTTCCTGGTGGTTCCATTGAAGACTTCTCTTGTAAAACCTCACAAACCTTAGGAACAACCAAGCATGATAATAATTAGGGTTTTTATTAGTCTCCCCTCTTAGTTTTACCTTTGTGTCTCTTTTGAGTCTTCTCTTCTCATCTCATAATCAGGGACTAAACCCTAAAGGCTTTAAGGCTTTGTGATTAAGCTTATGCCTGCATCCTTCTATTAGGATGGAGTGTATAACTTTAATCCTAAGTGTTAAACCCTTAATGTGTTTAAATCCTTTAATTAATCCATCTAATAATCATCAAGACATCAAGCTTGTAACTTGGGCCTTGCATTAGGGTTCTAATTCTTCCTTAATTGGTTAAGAAGGACTAACCCTAGTGTTAATGGACAAGTCCCCCTCAAGTTGTCTTACAAATCATAAAATCCACTTCATCATCTTACCATTAAATAAAATCCACTTAATAAAGGCTTTGTTTTGTCATGAGTTTAATCCCTAATCATGGGTTAAGTTGAGGAGCTTTCCTCAGCTTAAACATTCTCATCTATTATCCTTCTATTAGGATGGTGTAATGAGTCTGTTTAATCCCTGATTATGGCTTAACCTCATTACTCAACACTAAACAAAAACAACAAAAACATCTAAATAATCACAAGTAGGCTAATGATCTTAATCCTATATCAAAGGTGTTTAAGTGTGAGAAGCTGACTTCACACTTAAGGTATTCTCATTACCCCTAATCAGAGGGAAGATGTGATGATTTTACTAAATCCATTGGTTTAGACTTAAGCTCATTAACTTATGACAAAATCCAAAAACAATAAAAGACTGAAAACACAAAAACAAACAATAATCGTCTCCTTCGGGATTCTTTTCTCATCATCTTCACTCACAAACGAGAGCTTGCTTCTTCCGTCTAATGCAAGACAGTTTGCACCTGAGCCAGACAGGTCATACACTTGAGCATAGACAAGTAAGCAGTTCACAAGTCAATTCATCTTTCAGTCTCTTTGGGTCGAACTACGGTGTTCTGACTTCCTCATTGCACGAGAGGATACGTAGGCATAACTTAACAGTTATCGAACAAAAGTCTCTGTATATTCTCCCTCTTTCTAGCCTCATTCTTTTAAGCCTCATAGTCATGAGCATTTCACTCTTATCCTTACACTGACACTGTATATATCACACTTTACACTTCTTTTACACTGACACCTGTACATCCTTTTCCAGCTCTTTTACACACAGATTGCACTGACACTACCCCTTTAAAACACAAATCTTTTAAGCGTGGATCCCGTCGAGTACGGCGGACAATCTGGGTGCTAATACCTTCCCAGGTTGTAACCAACCCCCTTTCTCAGTCTCTCTGGTTCGCAATCGTCTTATCCATCTTTTTCTAGGTCTATGCAGCATTGCCTTTCCTCCGGGATAAAAATGCCTAGCTGGCGACTCTATTCATCTCCAGTGAGTTCACGGCTGTGTGCTCTCATTGTCCCTCTCGCCGACCGTTCGCGTCTGTACCTTTATTTGGGCCGGTCCCACTTATCGGGAGCGACACACCCCACTTGACCTTTTAATTAGGCAACATTGAGAGGCAACCCTAGAAAGTGAGATGGCGATTAAAAATCGACTTACGTGTGTGAGTGTTTAATTTTGTATTTTATCTTATAATTTAAATGACCTAAATTCAATATAATACATATTTACACTCCCTATTTTACTAACCATGGCATAAAAATAATTTAAATATTTACAAAAATTACATCCAGGAGCATTTACATAATAATGAAGCAATTTAAATAAATAGCAAAAAATAAATAAATAAGCAAGATATAAATAATAAGTAAAATAAATAATTAAGCAATAATAATTATAATAGGGGTTAGTAATAATGTTTAAAAATAAATAAGGTTAGTGAAATAATAATAATAAGCATAATTTAAAAATAAATGGATTAGTAATAAGCATGATTAGTAATAATAATAAACAAAATAAAATTTTAATGGCTTAATAGAAAAATAAGAACAATTATATTAATTAATCATAAAATTAAAATTATAAACAAATTAAATAAATTATGAACATATTATGAGAAATTATTAAATTTTGCAATTTTAGAAATTATTTACATATATAATTAATTATAAACAATGATATAATATTTATATATTAAAATGGGATTAATTATAATTTAATTATATTAAATAAAATATATGCATAATTTAAAAAAATGTGATCATATAATTATATTTACAAATTTAAAAAATTATAATAAAATTTTATTCACTAATTAAAATATAAACAAGAATTAGGTTTTCTAAAAAATATTTTTAGGGTTTATAAGTTTATAAAATAACATTAGGGTTTTTAATTGTTTAGAAAATAAATTAAGGTTTACAAAATTAGAATTTGTTTTATTTACAAAATTAACTTAATGAATATATACATATTATAAATCTAAATACCTAAAAAAAAACTAATTTTGAATTAATAAAATAAATTTTTTAGAGTTTAGAAAATATATTATATACATATTATAATTTATAAATCATTTTAATTTAATTTATAAAATAAAAGAAAAACATAACAAAAATAGGAAACCAAAAAAAACAGGACCTGGGGTTTGAACCCAGGTCCTTTACCTGGAAAATGAAGAGTCTTGCCACTGGGCCACGCTGCACTTGGTGCAAAGAAGAAGAGTCCCATTTAGTTTTGTTCTTTAAACCTGGAAAATCATAAAAATAATGAAAAAAACAAAAGGCCTGGGTAGAATCGAACCCAGGACCTCTTAGGCAAACAAACATACACATGACCAATCCTGCTGGGTGAGCGAACCTGTCAACTAACCAACAACAATTAATAATATATTATGTTTAGTGAATAAAAGAGAAAACTCAAAAACATTGTCACAGCCAGGATTCGATCCCCTGCCCTCTCATAATATGCATGCCTGACTTTCCACTGGGACAAACGCGTGTTTGTGAAACATAAACAGGATTAATACATAATATTTTAAAGCAGTTTTTCAAACTTGAATTTTGGCGCCAGCATAACTTCATCTTCTTCATTGAATTCGCAGGTTTTCCTGCGAAATTATCTAGGAAAATACCTGCGAATTTTCCTGCACCTTAAACCTGCGAATCATGTTCATAATTATACGAGTAAAATTTCATCAAATTGAACCTGCAAACATGATCTATACAACAATTACAGTCCAAATATGAGTTCATTATCCATTTATATTAGGTATTCCATGAATCCCCAATTTTGAAGCTCTAACCCTAATAATGGCCGATTGCGATTCAAGCTATGAAACTTTGATTCACTTGTCCAGAAACACTTCATACAACCTCACAAACATGATTAAACAAACAAAACTCATTAGAATGCACTGGATTAGTATAATCGAAAAAAAAATATTCAAGAACAAGCAAGGTTCGGTTTATGCATTATGGCATGGTTTTGATGCATATGAGTATTGGTTTTGCTTCAAGAAGGTCCAAGGAACATTGCTATGTCTTTAGATTACCTTCAAAGGTCCTGAATAATGGAAACCGAATTGGAGTTTTGTATGGATTTTTTGGTTTGCAAACTTACTCTTGAGGCTGTCAAAATTCGTGCCAATGCTTGTGATATGTTTATGTACTTATAGTGAATAGAATTAGGTCAAAATATGTGATCATTCTTTGGACTTTTTGATCATTGAAGATTGAAAAAGATAATGTCTTAAAATTCAAATATTTTTTGATATAACATTGCTATTTTAAGACAATCATCATAATTTTCATATCAATCTAATTCAATCAAGGTTTATGACTTTCTAGAATCAAAATATATTTTAAATCTTCATATTTTATATTTTATTTGAATTTAAAATGATTTTTAATATAAAAAATCATAATAAATAAAATAAAATTCTGAAAATATTAAATAAATTTCGTGCATGATGTCATGGAACACCTTGGGTCACAAAAAGTTCAGCCCATTTGGAAGAATTTGGTTTTAGACCTCCATTTTCATCATAAACCAACCCAAAATTTCCCAACTTTGCAAGGGCATATATCCTTCAATTTTAATGCTATGAGGGTGTTCTTGGACATTTTGGAAAGCTTGAATAGTCCTTTAAACAACCCCACTGGTTTCATGTCCATATCATTTACCAATCTCAAGTTATGCCCTTTTGAAGTTGTTGACTTTTTGTTGACTTTCAAAAGGACCTATAATGTCTTAGCTCATACCTTCCAAATGAAGCATTTTTGGGCTTGGCTTGTGAGACACAAAGTTGTAGAGAATTCAATTTCCTTCAAAATGAGCTTTGGATGGAGACTTGGTGATGAAGTATGTTTATGGCTGGTCAAAGTTCAGTTGACTTTTACTGAGGAAACCCTAATTTAGAAACTCCTGATTCTTGATGATCTGGAATCTCCTTGATGAATCATGATCAACCCTTGATCAAATGATGAATTTTACTTCATATACTTGATGTTGGCAAAAAATCATGAAGTTTGACTTTGGTTTGACCACAGTTGACCTCAGTTTGACTTTTAAACTACTTTGACTGATTTTGACTTATCTGATCATCTGACTGAGCAAACTTTTGAGAAAAGTCTTGAAACTTGTCATGGGGGTTCTTACACACATATAAGATGTTATGAAGCTCACTTGAAGTCTTGGAAGTTCATTTATCCTGATTAAAGTCAAAACCCTAGTTTTGGATGCACTGCATAGGAGGTGCATTGTCTGAGGGAATTGTCAACTCTTCTGACCAATTGTGAACTTTGTGAACCTTGTAAACCATCATAAAATGTCTTGTGAACCTCATGGGAGGTATTGTGAATCTTGTGAACCTTGTGAACCTCATAAAGTGACTTGTAGACTTCATGAACCTCAGGAAAGGTTTTGAAAGCATTGTGAATCTTGTGAACCTTGTGAACCTCATGAAGTGACTTGTAGACTTCATGAACCTCATGAAAGGTCTTGAAAGCATTGGGAAGCTTGTGAACCTTGTGAACCTTCATAAAGTGACTTGTAGACTTCATGAACCTAATGAAAGGTCTTGTAAGCATTGTGAAGCTTGTGAACTTTGTGAACCTTCTTAGCACACAAAGTCTTGTATTGTGAGGGCAAATTTTGGGGTGCAACACCGTTCATAGTAAAGAAAGTTTTCTCTGGAGGAGCACTGATGCTCAACACTATGGATGGTGAAGATTTCTTGTCCCCTATGAATTCAGAATGACCCGCTGGACATAAAAACAGAATGTAAATCCAGGCAAAAATAGGGCATCCTGGCGAGTCAAAAACAGAATAAAAGACTCGAGAAAAAATAAGGGAAAATAAATAAAAGATGTACACCCGCTGAGTTGAAAAGCCGCAGTGGACAACTCAGGCAAAAATGGGTATCCCGATGGATTGAAAACCCGAAAGGGCGATCCACGCAAAATAAGGGAATAAGCGAACAACTGCATTCTGAATTCGTCTGTATCACTTACAACATGGTAAGCTTTGAAAGGTTCAAGCTTCGGTCAGAATCAGCCTTCTTCAAAAAGCAGGATGAGAAGAACGTCAATGTCATACAAGTCATAGCAAAAAGGAAGCTCCTTGAAGCGTCATCAACATTGCCAACGTCCTTTTTTTTGTTGTTTCTCAATTTGTAACGATCTCCTTATTTCAGGAGATCTGTTTCTTTGACTGTATCTTGCCAATTCAGGGCGCACAAATTAATAAAATCAGATTTTTAGTCATTTTTCGTCTCGTACATTTTATTTTCATTTGCAAATGTCCGATGTCCTTAAGATATTGATTGCATAAGTACAAATGCACTTTTTTCTAAATCACATGCTTACAGGAAATATATTTGCTCCCGGGATTGCCTAAATTCCTATGATGGAATCCAGTAAGGGATACCTCGGGATACTTGTACGATCCTTTGTCATGATAGGATTGCAGGTAGTCAAAGCACAACATGGGGCATGAAAGCTTCCCCCCAACAAGCTGCCAAATCATTACTTACTCGGCACGTCTTCCAGAAAGGCACCAGAGATTGCTTCACCCCCAGCTGAGTTGCCAGTCATCATTCCTCCTCAGCCAAATGTCAGACAGGGAACAATCTCCCCGCAGAGTCCCAGCCTCTATCCAGAAGAGAAATGTCCGAAGACCTCGCAACAAGGCGACGAAAGCTTCCACATCCCCCAGCTGGGCTCATCATCACCAAAGAAAGGTCAATTAGTGACCTGGTTCCCCAAGCAGAGTCATATATATCAGATCTACCATTGATCTCATCCCTAGCTGGGATATTCACTTCCAGCAGATCAGTCGGAGATCTCCACAGCAACGGGATCCGAATCCCGGACCGGTACCTTTGCATAATCATAGCATTCGCATCATATTCTCCCCCAGAGCGTAGCATTCCGTCTGATACGGAGCATTACGGCAAATATCAAACATATTGCATAAATCATAAGCCATGTGTCAAACTGGACATTTGTAAATACTGACATACCTCTCAAACTCCCCGGCAGAATATTAAAGCATTCCCTTTACCCTCACAAATACAGAAACATTCTCCTTTTAGGCACTCGTCCGTGTCATCATTCCCCAGTAAAGTCGCCCGGGCGTTCTCTACAAACAGATGCATATACATTATAGATGCTTCTTGACGCTCGTCTGTGTCATATCCCCAGCAGAAAGCTAAAGCATCCCCTTTGCACTCACAAACACATGTTTACATATATCTACACACTTCCCTGACACCCATCCGTGTCACTTTCCCCAACATAGTTGCCTAAACACTTTGTAAACCAAGTACTTGGTTATAATACACTTCTCCCAACACCCATCCGTTTCGTACTCTCCCCAGCAAGTTGAACACTCGTATGTGTCTCGCTCTTGTCTACTTGTTTCATATACTCGTCTGTATCTCGTATATACCGCTTAAATCCCCTCAGAGTCGGAACTCGTCCGTGTTCTTTGTTAACTAGTCGGTACTCGTCCGTATCATCATCTCGGAACATGCGTCAAACGTTTGTTTCTACTGATACTCGTCTGTATCATAGTCATAAGGATGCTCGTCCGCATCTTTAATCTATACACCATGTCAGATACTTATGCCTTTGCTTTCTTGAAATTAAACACTTGTCTGTGTCTACCATTCCCAAGAAGAATTCCCGGCAAATCTTGACAAATTATTTCCTTTCTATCTGGCATTCGTCCTATGTCATGATATTTCCGGCAGCCGTACCCTGCTAGGTGATCGTCCTTCACCTCTTGATGATCGTCCTTCATCATGCTTATCTGATGATCGTCCTTCATCATTTTATCCGATGGTCGTCCCCATCGTTGATCCTGTTATCTGACATTCGTCCTATGTCATGATAAACCCCAAGAGCAGTCGTACCCTGCTAGGTGATCGTCCTTCATCATGCTTATCCGATGGCCGTCCCCATCGTCGACCTTCTCTATCCGGCATTCGTCCTATGTCGTGGTACTTTCGGCAATTGTACCCTTCCAGGTGATCGTCCTTCACCTTGGATGACCGTCCCTCACCCATATCCCCAGCAGAGCAGCCGTCCCCTGCTAGGTGATCGTCCTTCACCTTTGATGACCGTCCTTCATCATTCATTGCAAACCCGATGGTCGTCCCCATCATTTACCTCCAATCCCCAGAGAGTCTTATTACTTCCCCCAGCATGTCGGTCGTCCCCGTCATTGCTTTTTCCCAGCAGTCATCCTCTGCTCGACGGTCGTCCTCCGTCGCCCGCACCTTATAATCATACTTTATTTTCTTTTACAATCTATATCCCTTTTCTTCTTCATTCAGTGAGTGCAAATTTTGGACTGTCTTTGGTATTCAACCACAAGTTATCTTGTTTACCTGTTCAGCCGTTGCTTACATCTTGCACAGCTAACTCATGTTTGAATAGGGGCAGTTGTAAACACCTCAAATTTGCCCTCACTCATTTCACCATGGCTTATGATCTTTTCATTTGCATGAGTTCAATCATGTCATCTCATATTGCATTTTTGCTTCATGGCATTGGTTCAAAGTCATATGCATCTAGGGTTTGTGATCTGAGCCATCCCTGAGCCATTTTGAGCCACTCCAAAGGCCTCCAATCATTTCAAGAGGGTCCATATATGTTTAAGCATCATATTATATCCTCCCAAGGTCATTGAAGTCAAAGAATCACAAGAACTGAGAAAGGCATGGAAGCAGAGCCAGGTTTAACTGCACAGATGACCTAAAATTAGGGTTTTGGTTTCAAAGGCCATAACTTCAAATTTTTTGGTAATTCTTGATTATATTGGTCTCTATATGTTATGAGGATCATGCATATCAATTTTCATGAAGAAATTTAATGGAGAAGGCATCTGATCACAAGATGACTCCTTGAGCAAGTCAGTGCAAAATCAGGGCATCTGAGGCCCCCAATGACCCAACCAAAGGGGTTTCTCCATCGTTTTGAATGTGTATGATCTTTATTTGATCATAGAAGATGTTAGAAGTTCACAAAATTGAAGGATTTCAAGCCATTTGCAAAGTTGCCTTTTTGGGAAAGTGACTTATAATGTAAACTTGCCATTTTGGGAAAGTTTTTCAACCTCCTCTTTTTGATTCAAAAATGCTTCAAATGAAAAATCTTTGGTCATGAAAGTTGTAGATTGGATCCTCCCATTTTCAAAAAGTACAAGAACTCATTCTAATTCATTTTGGATCAAAAGTTATGGCCTTGCAAAGTTGGACAAAATCACTAAATTTTCACTTTTGTGCCAAAGAGGGAAACTTGCAAATTCACATGCCAAGCATTTCTATGACTTCAAAATGACTCCTAAGCATTACATAAACACAACACATGACCTAAAAATCAGAATGGCCCAAAGAATCACCCATTTTCATGCCTTGATCATTAAGTAATCCAAAAGGGGCCAAAACTCCATGAATTTGCAAAATGACCCAAGGCTTCTCATCCACTTGTGTCAGCTGCCAAAAATGACTTCCATGGACCTCCTTGAAGCATGCTGATTCGAACCATGCCCTTGTACCATGACTGATCCAGCCCATACCTTCACTGACACAAAAGTTGACTTTATGCAACTTGAGCCATACCAATCAAACTGAGCCACACCAACTACTCTGACCAATCACAGCTTCACATACATGCCTCAAGGATCACATTTCACACAATCTTGGAGCCTGAAACCACAGCATTGCCATAGTTCACAAAAACCTCCCTCTTTGCATTTTCATTCGAATCTCATCACACAAACATCAAACCTCAAAACCAACTTCACCATTCATTCAGAAAAGCTTCATAGAGCATAAACCACCCTTCATCTTGCCTTGAAAGCCCTTGAAACTCAAACACGATTTTCTGACCAGTTGATCACAAACTCATAAAACAGCCATAAAAAACTCCATCCAAGCTTCAAAGCTTCTTCAGGGAGGCCATTGGAGACATTTTGAAGCAAGGAAACAGTCAGAAAGCTCCTGGGTTGAAAGCTCCATCTCAGGTAGCCATGTTAAACTTTTTTCCAGAACCTCTATTTTAAGTTCTTAATTGGTTGTGTTTGATCCCCTGAGTGTAATGAACTTGAAATTACTGAAAATGATGGAGAGATGATGGTGTATTGCTTGTCTGAAAGTTTTGCATTTTTGTGTTCTTGGCTTCGAATCATGTTTAGGAGTAAAAATAAATTCCATTTGAGGTTGGATTTAGGTTTAGGGGAGTGAGAGGAACAAATCTGGAGCTTTAGAGCTCCAGAAATGACCTAGGGAAGAAGTTGAGATTTTTCAGGGAGGGATGTCACCGGAGAAGACGACCGGAGCTCTTCTCCGGTGACCTGAAGGTCATTAGGGTTTTAATCTGGATTAGGGTTTCGTTTAAATGTGAACCCTTGGATCTCTTTTCCCGCGCGCAACCAATGGTCCAGATTTCGTGTATTAGCCCTAATTCAGGATTAATTAAGTTAAATATAATTAAGAAAATTTGAATGTCCAGTTTCAATCTTAGCCCTCCCTTTGCGCGCAAGGCAATTCGCGCGTTTTCCATTTGAATATCAGCCCTAGGATATGCATACTTTCCCTTTTATTCAATTTAATTTTCATTTTCATTGTATTTATTTCCACGAATTTTTAAAAATAGTAAAATGCATTAAAAAATTCTGAATTTTTTAATGAAATATTTTATTAATTTTCAGAACCCAAAAATATTTTTATTTTTATTTTTTGCATTAAAAATAATTTTTAAATCATTTAAATGTTTATTTTTAATTAGTTAATGAAAATTAATTAATTAAAAATGCATTTAGGTATTTAAAAATCACCAAAAAATTCACATTGCATTTTGACATATTTAGAAACATTATAAAACTCTTCAAACAAATTTCTTTTTGGTTCTTGACCTATTTTGACACTTTTCATTGGAATTAAAGTCTTTAAAAGTCAATATTTTGGTCCTAACTTAGAAAAATTCATTCTGCCTAACCATGAAGATTTTGATGATGGTTCTTCTTGCATTGCATCCTTCATATCATGTAGTTTCTAGGGTAAAATTGGTTTGAATTTATCTTTCATTTTCAATTTAATGAGCATTTTTCCTTTTGAAGTGCCTTGAAACCCTAGTTGACTTGAGAAAATCATAACTTTCATTAGGTTAAGACTTAGGTCTCCTCCTTTGGGCAGTGAACTTGTATAGGTTTAGGGTATCTTTGATTGCATTTTCAATTTTTTATCTTGCTATTTGCTTATGATTTTGGATTTTGCATTGTATCTTGTTCATAAACCCTAATTCTTGCCTTCCTTTGCATCCATCTTCCATATGCTTGCATTCATGAACTTGCCATGACATTTTTTGCTTTCACATGACTTCTAAGACATCTTAGGACATATTAGAATCATGTTTGATCATTGCATCATCCATTTGCCATGTTATGTATCCATTGCATTTCATAATCTTTTATGAACTTTATGGTTCAAAGCATACTCCCTTTGCATCCTCATCCTTGTATGATCATCCACAACTCTTGACATGTGTTTGCATCATCTCTTAGCATCATTAACGTCATGTTTTTGCTTCTGACTTTGGTTTGCACCATTGCATTTCATCTCATTTTTAATTTCATGTCATTTCTTGTTACTAACTTTTCAGGTGGTAAGTCATTGAGAAGTGAATTTTCCTTCACTTCTCATAACCCTTTCTCATCTCTCTTATGTATCATTGCTGAATTTTATTTTTTGTATAAGAGTGAGCTTGCTCATTCATGCTCCTTATCCTCTTTCTTTCTTCAAGCAACTTGTCTTCTTAAGTGAAGCAAGTTGTCTTGCTTCTTGCTACTACTCCTCCTTGCATCTGCTTCTTTCCTGGTGTTTCTTTGAAAATCTTTCTCACTTAAGCCTCAAAAACCCTAGGATCTCCAAGTACGATAACAATTAGGGTTTGATTAGTCCCCCATTAGTTTTGCCTTTGTGTCAACTTTGAGTCTTCTCTTCTCACCTCATAATCAAGGACTAAACCTTAAAGGTTTTAAGGCTTTATGATTAAGATTATGCCTGCATCCTTCTATTAGGATGTAGTGTATAACTTTAATCCTAAGTGTTAAAACCTTAATGTGTTTAACTTCTTTATCCCTAGTGGTTAAGAAGGACTAACCCTAGTGTTAATGGACAAGTCCCCCTCAAGTTGTCTTACAAACTATAAAACCCACTTCTTAATCTTACCATTAACCTAAAATCCATTCTAATAAAGGCTTTGTTTTGTCATGAGGTTAATCCCTAATCATGGGTTAAGTTGAGGAGCCTTCCTCAGCTTAAATGTTCTCATCTATCATCCTTCTATTAGGATGATGTAACGAGTCCATTAAATCTTTGATTATGGCTTAAACTCATTACTTAAAACTAAACAAAAACTCCAAAAACATCTAAATAAATACAAGTAGATTAAGGACCTTAATCCTATATCATGGTGATTAAGTGTGAGGTGTTTACTTCATACTTAAGGTATTCTCATTACCCCTAATCAAAGGGAGGATGTGATGAGTTTACTAACCCTTGGTTTAGGCTTAAGCTCATTAACTTATGACAAACACACAAAAAAAGCAATAAAAGATTGAAAGCACAAAAACAACCAATAATCATCTCCTTCAGGATTCTTTTCTCATCTCATTCACTCACAAACGAGAACTTGCTTCTTCTGTCTAATGCAAGACAGTTTGCACCTGAGCCAGACAGGTCATACACTTGAGCATAGGCAAGTAAGCAGTTCACAAGTCAATTTATCTTTCAGTCTTTTTAAGTCGAACTACGGTGTTCTGACTTCCTCATTGCACGAGAGGATACGTAGGCATAACTTAACAGTTATCGAACAAAAGTCTATGTCTGTTCCCCCTCTTTCCAGCATTATTCTTTGAGCCTCATAGTCTTGAGCATTCCACTCTTGTTCTCACACTGACACTTCTCTTATACACTTCACATTTCTTTTACACTGATACTTGTATTCTTTCCAGCTTTGATACACAGAATAGCACTGACACTACCCCTTTTTAAACACAAATCTTTCAAGCGTGGATCCCGTCGAGTACGACGGACAATCTGGGTGCTAATACCTTCCCAGGTTGTAACCAACCCCCTTTCTCAGTTTCTCTGGTTCGTGACCGTCTTATCCATCTTTTCTCAGGTTTATGCAGCATTACCTTTCCTCCGGGATAAAAATGCCTAGCTGGCGACTCTATTCCTCTGAGTTCACCCTTGTGTGTTCTCCTCTCTTCACCGACCCTTCGCGTCTGTACCCCATTTGACCTGGCCTCATTTTGGTGGGAGCGACAGGGTTCTTAGGTAGATTGAACTACATTTCAAGGTTCATATCTCACCTTACTGCAACCTGTGAGCCCTTGTTCAAATTGTTAAGAAAGGAACAAACGGTCAGGTGGAACGAAGATTGTCAGAAGGCTTTTGACAAAATCAAGGAATACTTACAAGAACCTCCCATTCTTATGCCTCCAGTTGAAGGAAGACCTCTAATAATGTACCTGACAGTATTAGAAGGATCAATGGGGTGTGTGTTGGGCCAGCATGACGAGTCTGGTCGAAAAGAGTATGCAATATACTACCTAAGAAAAAAGTTTACCGACTATGAACAACGTTATTCAGTGCTCGAGAAAACTTGTTGTGCTTTAGCGTTGGCTGCTCGCCGACTGAGGCAGTATATGTTGACCCACACTACTTTATTGATCTCAAAGATGGACCCCGTCAAGTACATATTTGAGAAGCCAGCACTTACCAGAAGGGTTGCAAGATGGCAAATGATTCTGACAGAGTATGACATTCAGTACACATCTCAAAAAGCCATCAAAGGCAGTGTACTGTCCGACTATCTGGCTGAGCAACCCATTGATGATTACCAGCCAATGAAATTTGACTTCCCTGATGAAAACATCATATTCTTGAAAGCAAAAGATCATGAAGAGCCTGTTCACACTGAAGGGCCTGACCCAGAAGAAGAGTGGATAATGATGTTTGATGGGGCTGTCAATATGAATGGTCGAGGAGTTGGTGCAGTGCTCGTTTCACATAAAGGGGTTCATATGCCTTTCTCGGCGAAACTCACCTTTGCATGTACTAATAACGAAGCTGAATACAAAGCCTGTATCATGGGTCTTGAGGAAGCCATTGACCTCAGGATCAAGACTTTAACTGTATTCGGGGATTCATCCTTGGTAATCAATCAGACCAACGACAAATGGTACACTCATCAAGAGCATCTGATTCCATGTCGTGACTACACAAGGAGATTGTTAACTTTCTTCACAACAGTCAAACTTGAGTACATCCCTCGAGACGAAAATCAGTTCGCAGATTCTTTAGCTACCATTTCCTCCATGATCAAGGTTCATACTGCTAATTTTGTGCCTCGAATTTCTGTATCCAGGCTAGACCGGCCGGCATACGTGTTCTCTGTGGACATTGCTAAAGATGACAAGCCTTGGTTCCATGATATCAAAAACTTCTTAGAGGATCAAACATACCCACCTGGGGCATCATCCAATGATAAGAAGACATTAAGAAGGTTGGCTGGTAGTTTCTTCCTTAATGTTGATGGTTCATTATACAAGAGAAACTTTGATATGGTTCTTCTCAGATGTGTTGACAAAAAAGAAGCTGACTTGCTAATGCACGAGGTGCATGAAGGATCTTTCGGTACCCATGCTGGAGGACATGCAATGGCTAAGAAATTACTAAGATCAGGTTACTACTGGATCACGATGGATGCAGACTGTTGTGCCTATGCCAGAAAGTGCCATAAATGCCAGATTTATGTAGATAAGGTGCATGTGCCTCCAAATCCTTTGAATGTGATGTCTTCACCTTGGCCCTTTGCAATGTAGGGCATTGACATGATTGGAAAGATCGAACCGACCGCTTCAAATGGCCACAGATTCATCCTGGTATCCATTGACTATTTCACCAAATGGGTTGAAGCAGCGTCGTATGCAAACGTCACCAGACAAGTAGTAGCCAGATTCCTGAAAAGAGACAACATCTGTCGATACGGAGTTCCCGAGCGAATCATTACTGATAATGGTTCCAATTTGAACAACAAAATGATGGCAGAACTGTGTCGGCACTTCAAAATCCAACATCACAACTCTTCTCCTTACAGGCCAAAGATGAATGGCGCTGTTGAGGCAGCTAACAAAAATATCAAGAAGATTGTGCAAAAGATGGTGGTTAATTACAAAGACTGGCATGAAATGCTACCATTTGCCTTGCATGGGTATCGTACCTCAATAAGAACGTCTACTGGGGCAACACCTTATCAACTTGTGTATGGTATGGAAGATGTCCTACCTGTTGAAGTTGAGTTACCCTCCTTACGGGTACTGATGGATGTAAAGATGAATTAAGCAGAATGGGTTCGATCTCGGTACAATCAATTGAATCTGATCGAAGAGAAGAGATTAGCTGCAAGTTGTCATGGGCAGTTATATCAGAAAAGAATGAAGAAAGCCTTCGATCAGAAAGTCAGGCTTCGGGAATACTGTCGCTCCCACCTGATGACACCCAGGTCAGAAGGGGTACAGACGCGAACGGTGGGCGAAAGGAGAAGGGAATGAATGAATAGAGTCGCCAGCTAGGCATTTTTATCCCGAAGGAAAGGTAATGCTGCATAAACCTAAGAAAAGATGGATAAGACGGTTGCGAACCAGAGAGACTGAGAAAGGGGGTTGGTTACAACCTGGGAAGGTATTAGCACCCAGATTGTCCGCCGTACTCGACGAGATCCACGCTTGAAAGATTTGTGTCTGAAAGGGGTAGTGTCAGTGCAATCTGTGTATCAAAGCTGGAAAGAAAGCAAGTGTCAATGTTAAAAGAAAGTGAGGTGAAATATGTGAAGTGTCAGTGTAAGAACAAGAATGAAATGCTCAAAACCATGAGGCTCAAAGAATAATGCTGGAAGGAGGGGGAATATACAGAGAATTTTGTTCGATAACTGTTAAGTTATGCCTACGTATCCTCTCGTGCAATGAGGAAGTCAGAACACCGTAGTTCGACTCAAAGAGACTGAAAGATAGATTGACTGATGAACTGCTTGCGTATCTATGCTCAAGTGTATGACCTGTCTGGCTCAGGTGCAAACTGTCTTGCATTAGACGAAAGAAGCAAGTTCTCATTTGTGAGTGAATGTGGTGAGAAAAGAATCCCGGAGGAGACGATTATTGTTTGTTTTTGGGTTTTCAATCTTTTATTGCTTTTTGGTGTTTGTCATAAGTTAATGAGCTTAAGCCTAAGCCAAGGGTTAGTAAACTCATCACATCCTCCCTCTGATTAGGGGTAATGAGAATACCTTAAGTATGAGGTAAACACCTCACACTTAATCACCATGATGTAAGATTAAGATCATTAACCTACTTGTATTTATTTAGATGTTTTGGGAGCTTTTGCTTAGTGTTAAGTAATGAGTTTAAGCCATAATCAGGGATTTAATGGACCCATTACACCATCCTAATAGAAGGATAATAGATGAGAACATTTAAGCTGAGAAAGGCTCCTCAACTTAATCCATGATTAGGGATTAACCTCATGACAAAAAAAGGCCTTTATTAAATGGATTTTAGTTAATGGTAAGATTAAGAAGTGGATTTTATGGTTTTTAAGACAACTTGAGGGGGACTTGTCCATTAACACTAGGGTTAGTCCTTCTTAACCAATCTAGGAAGAATTAGAACCCTAATGCATGGCCAAAGTTACAAGCTTGATGTCTTAGTGATTATTAAGTGGATTAATTAAAGGATTTAAACACATTAAGGGTTCAACACTTAGGATTAAAGTTATACACTCCATCCTAATAGAAGGATGCAGGCATAAGCTTAATCACAAAGCCCTGAAACCTTTAAGGTTTAGTCCTTGATTATTAGATGAGAAGAGAAGACACAAAGATGACACAAAGGTAAAACTAATGGGGGACTAATAAAACCCTAATTGTGATCATGCTTGGGTTGTTCCTAGGGTTTATGAGGCTTGCAAAAGATCTTCAGGAGAAAAGCCACCAGGAAAGAAACAGATGAAAGGAGGAGAAGCAGAAGAAGCAAGTTAACTTACTTCATTGAAGAAGATAAGTTAATTGAAGGAAGAAAGTGAATGATGAACATGAATGAGCAAGCTCACTCTAAGACAAACAGAAAATTCAGCAATGAATGCATAATAGAGATGAGAAGAGATTGTGAGAAGTGAAGGCAAATTCACTTCTCAAAACAACTTACCACCTGAAAAGTTAGCAAAGGAAATGAAATGCAATGAAAATGAGATGAAATGAAATGATGCAAACCAAAGTCAGAAGCATGAACATGATGTTAATGATGCTAAGAGATGATGCAAACACATGTCAAGAGTTGTGGATGATCATACAAGGCTGAGGATGCAAATGAAGCATGGAAGGAGGCATAAAAGTTCATGAATGTTTATGAAATGCAATGAAGACATAACATGGAAAATGAATGATGCAATGATCAAATATGATTCTAATATGTCCTAAAATGTCTTGTATGTCATGTGGATGCAGAAAATGTCATGGCAAGTTCTTGAATGCAAGCATATGAGAGATGGATGCAAGTGAAGGCAAAAATTAGGGTTTACATACAATATGCAATGCAAAATTCAAAATCAGAAGCAAATTACATGATAAAAAATTGAAAATGGGATCAAAGGAGCCCTAAACCTACACAAGTACACTGCCCAAAGGAGGGGACCTAAGTCTTAACCTAATGGAAGTTATGATTTTTCTCAAGTCAACTAGGGTTTCAAGGTACCTCAAAAGGAAAAATGCACATCAAATTGAAAATGAAAGATAAATTCAAACCAATTTTACCCTAGAAACTACATGCTATGAAGAATGCAATGCAAGACGAACCATCATCAAACTCTTCATGGTTAGGCAGAATGAATTTTTCTAAGTTAGGACCAAAATATTGCCTTTAAATAACTTTTATTCCAATGAAAAATGTCAAAGTAGGTCATGAACCAAAAAGAAATTTGTTTTGAGAGTTTGATAATGTTTCTAAATGCTTTAAAATGTAATGTGAATTTTTTGGTGATTTTTAAATGCATAAATGCATTTTTAATTAATTAATTTCCATTAACTAATTAAAAATAAACATTTAAATGATTTAAAAATGATTTTTGATGCAAAAAATAAAAATAAAAATATTTTTGGGTTCTGAAAATTAATAAAAGGTTTGACAAAAAATTTCAGAATTTTTTAATGCGTTTTACTATTTTTTAAAAATTCGTAGAAAATAAAACAAATAAAATGAAATAAAAATTAAATAAAAAGAAAGTATGTGCAATGGAGAGTCCAAATTGAATCTGGGCTTGGGAAGTTTGACCTGGCGCGCATCTGGACGACCTAGGTTCAAACTTCCCTAAACTTAATTAATTATTCAAATAATCCTAAATTAAACTAATTAATGACTGATTAGGGCTTATCACTCTCAAGCGACCGGAACAGTACTCCGGTCGTCTTCTCCGACGACACAAAACCCTAGCTTCTTCTACAGGTCACCAAACCTCAAATTTCTTCCACAAAAATGATCCTCTCACTCTTCTAAACCTAAACCCTCACCTGAAACTCATTTATTTTACCTCACAAGCATGAATCGAAGCAAAATGCAAAACACGGGCAAATGTTCAGAGACACCATACATGATGGTTTCGCAACCATTTTCAAAAGTAAATACATCCCCATGATCAGGGGAACATGCAGAATCATAAAAGAACTTAAAACTTAGCTTCTGGGAAAAAAGTTCTTCATGTTACCTGAGATGAAGACTCTCTGATTCTGAGCTTTCTGGACTCACCCTTTGTGCAAACCCTCTTCTTTGAACACCCTGATGATGAAATGAAGCTTAGGAGGCTTTGATAATGGCTGGTTTGCAAGCTTCAGTTCTGGTGTAGCAGAAATGGAGGTTTGTGTATGTGGGGATTCAAACTGTTTCAGGGGGTGGATTTTGTTCTATGAGTGATATGTGATTTGTTGGTGAAGGAATTTTTGATTTTTGATGGCTGAGGAATGAGTTTCAAAGAGATGAAGGTTTGGACAGATTTTGTGCAAGCTGGTTGTGTGTGTGTTCTCAGCCTCTTCCCTTTGTGTTTTATGATCCTCATGTAATCCATAAGCAATCCCAACAATTCTGGAGGGCAGGTATGCACTATGGGATTGGTATGGGATGATTGGCCAAAAAGTCAAAAATGGTGTACTATAGGTATGGGCCATGGTAGAGAAGATTTCTGTGTTTGGATTGCCTCAGCTAGCTTCAAGGAAGGCCCTTAGATGTTCTGATGTGAGTTGGGATGGATGAAGGGTGAGATGCCACATGTTTTGCAATTTTGCAACTTGTTACATTTTGTGGTTTTTGGTCATGGACATGTGACTTTCCTTGCTGAATTTTTGTTGTGAGATGCTCCACGAGGTTATGGTAATGTATTGATACCAGCTAGAGATCATACAAACCCTTGGGAATCATTTTGCAAGAATTCCTCCCTTTGAACTTTTATGGAAAATGGCTTATGGTTACTTGGAATTCAAAACATGAGAGTGAGAAATTTCTTGGGCAAATCTGAATTATGAGCCATGAATTATGTTTGTGTGATGATTAGAAGTCCATTTGAGGTCATAAAAATGCTTGGCATGTGAATTTGCAAGTTTCCCTCTTTGGTGCCAAAGTGAAAGATAAGTGATTTTGTCCAACTTTGCAAGGCCATAACTTTTGATCTAAAATGAATTAGAATGAGTTCTTGTACTTTTTGAAAAGGGAATGATCCAATCTACAACTTTCATGACCAAAGATTTTTCATTTGAAGCATTTTTGAATCAAAAAGAGGAGGTTGAAAAACTTTCCCAAAATGGCAAGTTTGCATTACAAGTCACTTTCCCAAAAAGGCAACTTTGCAAATGGCTTGAAATTCTTCAATTTTGTGAACTTCTAACATCTTCTATGATCAAACAAAGATCATACACATTCAAAATGATGGAGAAACCCCTTTGGTTGGGTCATTGGGGACTTCAGATGCCCTAATTTTGCACTGACTTGCTCAAGAAGTCATCCCTTGATCAGATGCCTTCCCCATTGAATTTCTTCATGAAAATTGATATGCATGATCCTCATAACATATAGAGACAAATAGAAACTAGAACGACCAAAAAATTTGGAGTTATGGCCTCTGAAACCAAAACCCTAATTTTAGGTCATTTGTGCAGTTAAACCTGGCTCTGCTTCCATGTCTTTCTCAGTTCTTGTGATTCTTTGACTTCCTTGACCTTGTGAGGATATAATATGATGCTTGAACATATATGGACCCCTTTGAAGTGATTGATGACCTTTGGAGTGGCTCAAATGGCTCAGGGATGGCTCAGATCACAAACCCTAGATGCAGATGGCTTTGAATCAATGCAGTGAAGCAAAAATGTAGTATGAGATGCTATGATTGAATTTATGCAATAAGCCATGCTGAAATGAGTGAGGGCAAATTTGGGGTGTTTACAGCTGCCCCTATTCAAGCATGAGTTAGCTGTGCAGGATGTAAGCAACGACTTAATAAGCAAACGAGATAACTTGTGGTTGAATACCAAAGACAGTCCAAAATTTGCACTCACTGAATGAAGAAGAAAAGGGATATAGATTGTAAAAGGGAGTAAAGTATAATTATAAAGTGTGGGCGACGGAGGACGACCGTCGAGCAGAGGACGACTGCTGAGGATAAAGCAATGACGGGGACGACCGACATGCTGGGGAAACAGAGAGATCCTGATGGGGACGACCATCAAGTAAAGAAATAAGAATTTCTGGGGATTAAAGGTAAATGATGGGGACGACCATCGGGTTGAAGAAATAGATGATGAGGAACGGTCATCAAAGGTGAAGAACGATCACCTAGCAGGGGACGACTGCTCTTGGGGATAAGGATGAGGGACGGTCATCCAATGGTGAAGGACGACCACCCGACAGGGTACGGCTACCGAAAAAATCGCGACATAGGACGAATGCCGGATAAAAAGGTCGTCGATAGGGACGACCATCAGATAAAATGATGAAGGACGATCATCAAGAGGTGAAGGACGATCACCTAGCAGGGGACGGCTGCCGAAAGGTATCATGACATAGGACGAATGTCAGATAACAAGATCAACGATAGGGACGACCATTGGATAAAATGATGAAGGACAATCATCAAGAGGTGAAGGAAGATCACCTAGCAAGGGACGGCTGCTAAAAATATCACGACATAGGACGAATGTCGGATAGGAAGGGGTTTTAATGAAATAGAGACTCCACTGGGGATGATGAAGGACAATCATCAAAAAGGTGAAGGACGATCACCTGGCAGGGTACGGCTGCCGGAAGGTATCATGACATAGGACGAATGTCAGATAGAAAGGAAATAGTTTATCAAGATTTTCCGGGAATTCTTCTGGGGAATGGTAGACACAGACGAGTGTCTAATTTCAAGAAAGTAGAGGCATAAGTATCTGACACGGTGTATAGATTAAAGATGCGGACGATCATCCTTAAGACTATGATACGGACGAGTATCAGTAGAAACAAACGCTTGAAACATGTTTAGAGATGATGATACGGACGAGTATCAACTGGTTAACAAAGATCATGGACGAGTGTTGATTCTGAGGGGATTTAAGTGGTATATACAAGACACGGACGAGTATCGGTATGAGTGAAAAGTGATGAGTGAGACATAGACGAGTGTTCCACTTGTTGGGGAGAGCACGACACGGACGGGTGTCGGAAGAAGTGTATTATAAACAAGTATTTGATTTACAATCAGTGTTTAGGTAGCTATGCTGGGGAAGGGTGACACAAACGAGTGTCAAAGAAGGAAAACACATATGTATTAGTGAGTGCAAAGGGGACGCTTTGGCTTTCTGCTGGGGATATGACAGAGACGAGTGTCAAGAAGCATCTGTAATGTATAAGTATCTGTTTGTAGAGAACGCTCGGGCGACTTTACTGGGGAATGATGACACGGACGAGTGCCAAAAGGAGCGTGTAACTGTATTTGTGAGTGTAAAGGAAATGCTTATATATTCTGCCGAGGAATTTGAGAGATATTTTGTATATTGCTGATGGTATGTCAGTATTTACAGGTGCTTGATTCAAAACATGACTTGTAATTATGCAATATGTTTGATTTTTTGCCGTAATGCTCCGTATTAGATGGAATGCTACGCTCTGGGGGAAATATGATGCGAATGCTATGTTTATGCAAAAGATACCAATCCGGGATTCGGATCCCGTTGCCGTGGAGATCTCTGGCTGATCTGCTTGAAATGGATATCCCAGCTGGGGATGAGATCATTGGTAGATCTGACATATATGACTCTGCTTGGGGAAATGGATCACTGATAGACCTATCTTAGTAATGAGGGACCCAGCGGGGGTCCGCAAAAGCTTTCGTCACTCTGTTGTGAGATCTTCAGGCATTGCTCTTCTGGATAGAGACTGAAACTTTGCGGGGAGATAGTTCCCTGTCTGACACTTGGCTGAGGAGGAATGATGATTGGTAACTCAGCTGGGGAGAAAATAGCCCTAGTTATGTTTGGAAGATGTGCTGCGGAAATGGTGATTTGACAGCTTGCTGGGGAGAAGCTTTCATGCCCCATGTCGCACCTTGTGTACCTGCAATCCTGTGATGACAAAGAAGCGTACAAGTATTCTGAGGTATCCCTTACTAGATTCCATCATAGAAATTTAGACACTCCTGGGAGTAAGTATATTTCCTGTAAGCACGTATTTTTAGAAGGGAAGCATCTGTATTTATGCAATCAATATCTTAAGGACATCAGACATTTTGCAAATGAAAATAAAATGTACGAGACGGAATATGACTGAAAATATGATTTTATTAATTTATGTGCCCTGAATTGGCAAGATACAGTCAAAGAAATGGATCCCCTGAAATGAGGGAATCGTTACAAATTGAGAAACAAAAAGGTGTTGGCAATGTTGATGACGCTGCAAGGAGCTTCCCTTTGCTATGACTTGTATGACATTTGACATTCTTCTCAGCTTACTTTCTGAAGAAGGCCGATTCTGACCAATGCTTTAACCTTTCGGAGCTTGCCATGTTGTAAGCGATACAGATGAATTTAGAATGCAGTTGTTCGCTTATTCCCTTATTTTGCGTGGATCGCCCTTTCGGGTTTTCAATCCACCGTGATACCCATTTTTGCCTGAGTTGTCCAATGCGGCTTTTCAACTCAGCGGGTGTACATTTTTATTTTATTTTCCCTTATTTTTGCCCGAGTCTTTTATTCTGTTTTTGACTCGCCGGGATGCCCTATTTTTTCCCGGACTTACATTCTGTTTTTATGTCCAGTGGGTCATTTTATGCGAAGTATTTTTTAACTGCATCTGAATTCACAAGGGACAGGAAGTCTTCACCATCCATAGTACTGAGCATCAGTGCTCCACCGGAGAAAACTTTCTTTACTATGAATGGACCATCATAATTCGGAGTCCACTTGCCCCTGTGATCTGTATGAGAAGGGAG
Organism: Lathyrus aphaca; assembly: GCA_963966055.1. Lineage (NCBI taxonomy): Eukaryota > Viridiplantae > Streptophyta > Magnoliopsida > Fabales > Fabaceae > Lathyrus > Lathyrus aphaca. Next base: position 225,977,448 of record OZ014520.1, on the reverse strand, counting down.
GAGTCTTTTCAGCACAATATCTCCTACTTGGTATTCTCGAAGCCTGACTTTCTGATCGAAGGCTTTCTTCATTCTTTTCTGATATAACTGCCCATGACAGATTGCAGCCAGTCTTTTTTCTTCAATCAGATTCAGTTGTTTGTATCGGGATCGGACCCATTCTGCTTCGTTTAGCTTGACATCCATCAGTACCCGTAGGGAGGGTAATTCAACTTCAATGGGTAGGACTGCTTCCATACCATACACAAGCTGATACGGTGTTGCCCCAGTGGATGTTCTGATTGACGTTCGGTATCCATGCAAGGAAAATGGTAGCATTTCATGTCAGTCCTTGTAGGTAACAACCATCTTTTGTACAATCTTCTTGATATTCTTGTTAGCCGCCTCTACAGCACCATTCATCTTTGTCCTATAAGGAGAAGAATTATGGTGTTGGATCTTGAAGTCCCGACATAGTTCTGCCATCATTTTGTTGTTTAAGTTGGAACCATTATCAGTAATGATTCGCTCGGGCACTCCATACCGACAAATGATGCCTCTTTTCAGAAATCGGGCTACCACTTGCCTTGTAACATTTGCATAGGAAGTTGCTTCAACCCACTTGGTAAAATAGTCAATGGCTACCAGGATGAATCTATGGCCATTTGAAGCAGTCGGTTCAATCTTACCAATCATATCAATGCCCCACATAACAAAGGGCCAGGGTGAAGACATCACATTCAGGGGATTTGGAGGCACATGCACTTTATCCGCATAGATCTGGCATTTATGGCATTTTCTGGCATACGCACAACAGTCTGCATCCATCGTGATCCAGTAGTAGCCTGATCTTAACAACTTCTTAGCCATGGCATGCCCTCCAGCATGGGTACCAAAAGATCCTTCATGCACCTCGTGCATCAACAAGTCTGCCTCTGCCCTATCAACACATCTGAGGAGTACCATATCAAAATTTCTCTTGTACAGGGAACCATCAGCATTCAGGAAGAAGCTACTAGCTAGCCTTCTTAATGTCTTCTTATCATTGGAAGATGCCCCAGGTGGGTAGGTTTGATTTTCCAAAAAGCACTTGATATCATGGAACCAAGGCTTATCATCTTTAACAACATCTGCTGAGAACACATATGCTGGTTTGTAAAGTCTGGACACTGCTATTTGAGGCACAAAGTTGGCAGCTTGAACTTTGATCATGGATGAAATGGTAGCCAGAGCGTCCGCAAACTGATTTTCGTCTCGATGGATATACTCAAGCTTGACTGTTGTGAAGAAAGTCAACAACCTCCTTGTATAGTCCCTATAAGGTATCATATGATCTTGGTGGGTGTACCATTTGTCGTTGGTTTGATTGATTACCAGAACTGAATCTCCGAACACGGTCAAAGTCTTGATCCTGAGGTCAATGGCTTCCTCAAGACCCATAATACAAGCTTCGTATTCAGCTTCGTTGTTAGTGCAGTTGAAGGTGAGTTTTGCCGAGAAAGGCATGTGAACTCCCTTAGGTGTAATGAGTACTGCACCAACACCACGACCATTCATATTGACAGCCCTGTCAAACATCATAGTCCATTCTTCCTCTGGGTCAGGCCCTTCAGTGTGAACAGGCTCTTCATGATCTTTTGCTTTTATGAACATGATGTCTTCATCAGGGAAGTCAAATCTCATAGGCTGGTAATCATCAATGGGTTGCTCAGCGAGATAATCAGACAATACACTACCTTTGATGGCCTTTTGGGATGTGTACTGAATGTCATATTCTGTGAGGATCATTTGCCATCTTGCAACCCGTCCGGTAAGTGCTGGCTTCTCAAAAATGTACTTAACTGGATCCATCTTTGAGATCAATAAAGTAGTGTGGGTCAACATATACTGCCTTAGTCGGCGAGCAGCCCACGCTAAAGCACATCAAGTTTTCTCGAGCAGTGAATAACGTTGTTCACAGTCGGTAAACTTTTTGCTTAGGTAGTATATTGCATACTCTTTTCGACCAGACTCGTCATGTTGGCCCAGCACACACCCCATTGACTCTTCTAATACTGTCAAGTACATGATTAGAGGTCTTCCTTCAACTGGAGGCATAAGGATCGGAGGCTCTTGTAAGTATTCCTTGATTTTGTCAAAAGCCCTCTGGCAGTCTTCATTCCACCTGAACATTTGTTCTTTTCTTAACAGCTTGAACAAAGGCTCACAGGTTGCCGTAAGGTGAGATATGAACCTTGAAATGTAGTTCAATCTACCTAGGAACCCTCGAACTTCTTTTTCCGTCTTTGGTGCAGGCATTTCTTGAATGGCTTTGACTTTATCAGGATCAACTTCAATCCCTTTCTCGCTTACAATAAATCCCAGCTGCTTACCCGATCGCACCCCGAATGTGCATTTGTTGGGGTTTAACTTCAGTTGGTACTTCCTCAGACGCTTGAATAGCTTCAATAGATTTACCAGGTGGTCTTCTTCTGTGAGGGACTTGGCAATCATGTCATCCACATAACATTCGATTTCTTTATGGATCATGTCATGGAATAATGTTACCATAGCCCGTTGATAAGTGGCACCAGCATTCTTCAGTCCGAATGGCATCACCTTATAACAGAATGTGCCCCAGGGTGTGATGAAAGTTGTCTTCTCCATGTCTTCAGGTGACATCTTGATCTGATTGTATCCTGAAAATCCGTCCATGAAGGAGAACACCGAGAACTGAGCCGTATTATCAACCAATACATCAATGTGAGGTAAAGGGAAGTCATCCTTCGGGCTGGCTCTGTTCAGGTCCCGGTAATCCACACACATCCTCACCTTGCCATCTTTCTTAGGTACATGTACAATATTAGCAACCCACGGAGGATAGCTAGTCACAGCAAGGAAACCGGCGTCCCACTGCTTTTGTACCTCTTCTTTTATCTTCATTGTCATATCTGGGCGAGTACGGCGCAATTTCTGTTTTACTGGCGGACAGTCTTCTTTCAGAGGAAGCTTATGCATGACAATGTCGGTGTTCAACCCTGACATTTCCTGATAAGACCAAGCAAAAACATCCACATATTCTCGAAGCATATCAATCAGCTGCTCTTTTACTGAATCTTGCAGGCAGGCCCCGATCTTAACCTCTTTCACGTCTTCTTCCTTACCAAGATTAACCATTTCAATCTCCTCCTGATGAGGAGTGATAACCTTCTCCTCTTGTCTCAACAACCTGGCTAGCTCTTCAGGTAGCTCATAATCTTCTTCAACCCCTTCATCGGCTTGATTGATTGGATTGTCAAAGTCATACAAAGTCATAGTGGTGTTGTTGTCGGTGCAGTCTGAAAGGCACTTTCTGCAAGGGTTTAAATTGATTTATTTTAGTGATCCGTTTTATCTTATTTAGAAAAAGTGAAAATGAAGTTGTTTTATTCTGAAAAACATTGCCATTTTATTTTTGTACAAAAAGAAAAATGAAAAACAGTGAGCGGAAAAGAAAATACTCATTTGCAAAAGACGTCCTGATGTTCATTAATTGATCTTTGCACAAAATACAAGATGGCCTGATTAATAAATGAGTCTTGACATCTTGGGCAAGATGCAAGACTTGATGCATGCTTTAAAAATACAGGAAATAATAATTACTCTGCAGGAGTAACCCTTATAATTTCCTGGGAAGACCAGTTAAGGACTTGGCTCCCCGGGATCCTTGGACGTATCCAGCTCTCCAGGTTGCGGTCGCTTTCCTCCTCGTCTTCCAAATTGTTCACAGCATCCGGGGTGAGCATTCCCCCGCTGATAAACTTGGGCTCTTTTGCAGCCTCTGATTGATCTTGTTGAGTTGGTCTGTAACCCAACCCAAATCGGTCTTCTTTCTTTTCCACGGGCAACAGCTTGCCCCAACCTTGGGCGGTACCTTCCTCAACAACCTTCCGGGCTTGCTGGTACAATGTTATGGAAGTTCCCAGTACAGCAGATGCTTCATTAATGTTCAAGGCCTCAAACCCTTGGCTCATGGTCTCATGGATCTCCCCATCCATTTCTATGTACTTATACGTAGCCAGCTGGCTAACAAAGATGTCCTCCTTCCCACAGATGGTGATGATTTGACCTTCCCACTCGAATTTTAACTTCTGGTGAAGGGTAGACGTAATAGCGCTAGCGGCGTGCATCCAGGGTCTACCTAACAGACAGCTGTAGGCCGGCTGTATGTCCATCACAAAGAAGGTAGTTTTGAAGGTTTGGGGGCCAATCAACACAGGCAGATCGATTTCACCAAGCACCGATCTTTTAGAGCCATCAAATGCTCTTACCACCAAATTACTCGGACGCAATGCCAAGCCCTCGTACTCCAGCTTCACTAAGGCTTTCTTTGGTAGAACATTGAGTGACGACCCAGTATCCACCAGTACATGAGACAGAACAACACCCTTGCATTCCAGGGTGATATGTAAAGCCTTGTTGTGGTTGCGTCCCTCTGTTGTTAAGTCAGCATTAGTAAACCCCAGTCCATGACTGGTGTTGACATTTGCAACCACAGTTTCTAGCTGATTAACAGTAATCTCCTCCGGCATGTATGCTGCGTGCAGGACTTTCAATAGTGCATTCCGGTGAGCTTCGGAACACATCAACAGTGACAATATGGAGATTTTGGAGGGTGTTTGGTGAAGCTGGTCCACTACCTTGTAATCACTCCTTTTTATGATTCTCATGAACTCGTCTACATCTTGTTCAAAAGATGTCTTCTGATTTTCCTTGGCAGTTGGCTCTCCAGATACCACATTCTTTCCCTTTGCCTTGGCAGCAGCTTCTGCTTCAGCATTAGGTCTTTGTGTTTGTAAGGCAAAAAGGCGTCCGCTTCTGGTGAAGCCTCCGCCTCCCCCCAACATTATCAACTTGTGGAGAAGAGGTTGATGAATCCAGAGTGATTTTCTCCCCGTTGCAGTAGAGATCGGAGCCATAATGCCAAGGTATGGCATTACTGCTTTCATAAGGAACTGGTCCAGGCACCGTAATGGTGACCGGACTGATTGCTGCAGAGGAGGGTACTGTAACAGTGTGCGGATCATAGTAAATTGTGACTGGTGATCTGGCAGGAGGTGCCACTGTTTGTTGTTGGAAATTGCTGTTGGGAGGGACGTTTGACGGGTCATAGTAAATTGTAACTGCTGAGACTTCTTCATTAATTTTTGCTGGTGTTGTAGAAGATTCTGCTAATAACATGGATGCTGATGTTGTAGAAGAAAGGGTTGTTGACATTTGATTTGTTGAAGTGATGGACGGAGCCATTGCTGATGATATTGATGAATCGGTAGGAATGATTGTTGCTGCTGTTGTAGGAGAATTTGTTCCTGAAAGAATGATTGTTGATGTTGTAGGAGATTCTGGGATTGTTGTTAAAGGAATTGCTGGATTTGTAGGCGCCGTTGTTGAAATCTGAAGGATACCATCCTTAATAAGACCATCTATGCCGCTTCTCAACCTTTCACACCCATTGACTGCAATGTTGCAATACCCACAGCCGAGCTCACACCCGGGGAACACTTGGCATTCTAAAAGCTGAGCTTTGATTTCGACCAAAGATGTTCGAATTTGTGCAACACTGGTGATCAAGGTAGATGGTTTGTCTTCCTCAATGGCATTAATCCTCGGCCCGCCATGATTAGGCATAGGATTTCTGTTGACATTCGGAGGAGGTGCGAAGTTGAGGGCTTTAGAATCCACCAGATCTTGGACTTTCATTTGTAAGGCCCTGCATTTTTCAGTATTGTGACCAGGTGCATTGGAGTGGAAAGCACACCTGGCATTGACATCATAATTCTTTGGGAGGTTGAGAGGATCTGGTGGCGCCAACGTCCTTAACTCAACTAAGTTAAGCTTCAGGAGTTGTGGCAATAAGGCAGCATAAGGCATATGGATAGGGTCAATCACCCTGTTTGCCTGTGATGGTCTTTGTTGAAAGGGACGCTGTTGTTGGTTGCTATTGTTGTTGTTGTAGGTTCTCTGTTGCGGATACTGAACTTGTTGTTGATACTGTGGTTGTTGCTGAGGATAAGCTGATTGCTGAGGAATCGGAGCTGGAATGGTAACAGCTGCTACTGATCTATGGATATACTGAGGTCTGCTCCTGCTTGCATGAATGGAATTGGTCTCACCAGCTCTTCGGGGTCCCACAAAAGGCTTCCTCGGATTACTGGATGAACTTGCACCACTATCAGAAATTTTGCCCATTTTTAAAAGGCTTTCAATCCTTTCCCCAGCTATAACTATGTCAGCAAAACTGGTAGAAGAAAAGGCAGCCAGTCTATCAATATATGTTCCTTGCAGAGTATTCATGAACATGTCGGCCATTTCTCTTTCCGACATGGGTGGTTGTACAGCAGCAGCAAGCTGTCTCCACCTTTGGGCATATTCCCTGAAGCTTTCTCTGGAAGATTGGGACATTCCCATCAAGAGGGTCCTGTTAGGAGCCATGTCCAGATTGTATTGATATTGCCTGATGAAGGCTTCAGCTAAGTCCTTCCAGCATCTAATGGTAGCTCTGGTCAAGTGTGAATACCACTCTCTTGAAGCCCCAGTCAGACTGTCTTCAAAGTAGAACATCCACAGCTTCTCATCCATAGTATAAGCTTTTAGTCTTCCCAGGAAAGACTGCAGGTGAGTTCGTGGACAAGAGGTTCCATTGTATTTCTCAAAACACGGGGGTTTGAATTTGTGGGGAATTCTCACCCCATCCACCAGCCCCATGTCCATTACATCGAAGCCCAAGGAATTCTGAGACTCCAGAGATCTCAATTTCTCAGCAATTTCATCTAACCTTCGGTCATAGACTTCATCTCCTTCTCCCATTACAATAAACTGCTCTTCTTGGGGATCTTCCTGCAAGATTCTCCCCCCAGCAGTATTTCCTTGTACATTTCTCGGGATGTTGACTTCCGGATCTAGATGAGGCCCAAATACTGGTGGATTAGCATGAGGCTGGCCCCGCTCAATGTTACCTGTTCCTCCAGTTCCAAGATGAGGTTCCTCGGGAGTTTGTCTTTCCACTAGTTCCCTTAACCTTTCTTGACTCTGGGCCAAGCCAGTCATTACAGCCATGAATTGAGTCATTTGGTTCCTCATCTCCACTCTTTCATTAGCCATATGAGTTCTGACTTCAGTCAGGTCCTTCTGTACTTGCTCCATTTGGATACCAGGAAGGTTGTTGCGAGTAGGGTACCGGTGCGTGCGGTTGACAGGGAACACTCGGCGACGAGCAATATTTCCTGAGATCACAACAAGGTTATAAACAAAGATAATAGCAAAACCTACAAAACAAAACAAAAGTTAGTATGCAATGCAGTATGCTTATTTGTTTTCCAAGGTATCCGGCTTGGTTCTTGGTTTTGACCTTTCCAGACCTCGAGGAAGATGCTTGATGTTGCTTGAGAAAAGAAACCCAATGAAAACAAACTAATATATTACAAATGATGAACAATACGTAGTTTGTTTTACAACACATGCCCCTGGAGGGTCAAAATACAACAAAAAGAAAAGTACATCAAATGGAAATAAACAACAAGCAAAGGATCAGACATCCAGTCTAAACTCATCCTCCTTGACCTCCTTCAGAAGTGCCTCAGTCACTGGACCAGCTGGGTGCTCTGTAATGGTCCTAATGAGGAGGTTCCTGGTGGCAATGGCAGTGGTCAGCTTCTTGTGCCTGTCTTGGTCCTTCGATCTTTTTAATCCGGCTCTGAGCTTTAACTCTGAAATCTCCTTTTAGGCTGTCAACAAAGCTTCCTGCTGCTTCTTTTCATTGGCCTCTAACTGTTCAATCTTGGCTTGAATTCTCTGATCTTCTTGTGTCCGGGCTTCAGTGATCCTGACCCACCTAGCCTGACTTTCTTGCAGATAGAGCTCAGTCATAGCCTTCTGAATCTTGACCTCCTTACAGGCATTCTTCAATATCTGTTCCCCAGCTCTTGCTTTCCTGATGTAGTCCTCTGTCTTCTCAATTTTGGTGAGATGTTCCACCCTGAGCTTTTCCAATCTCTCAATGTCCAGACGACCATCACTCCTTTCCCAAAGGGTTTTCTTTAAAGCTTGAGACAGGTTCTCATTCCTTTCCTTCAGCTTCTCAAATTCTTCCAGGCTGACAGTTGCTGCTGGCTGAGTTGTAGATGGTCCAGGTATATCCTCAATGGTGAAAGGAATTCCAGTAATCTGAGCTCTAGTACGGGAAAAATCATAGTACTGAGCCGAAGCAACGTTATTACATCTCCCAAGAATATCCATCCCTTTTGTCTGGATGTTGTCCCAAGCCCAGGATGCTTGTCTGACAACAGCTGATTTAGGTTTCACTTCACAATACAAGGTCTCAGCCAAGTCTTGCCCTCTGGGAGGGTGGACCAAAGCATATCCCAGTTGTCTCTTAAACAGCAAAGGATTGTAGTTGATGCAACCCTTTACTCCTATCAGAGGCACATTTGGGTATTGCCCACAGTTGGTGATAATGTCCTTGCCTTTGGTGCTCTGGGTGCACCATCTAATATCATTTGAAGTCAAAGAAATGAGCCTCTTAGCCCAATTTTTCTGTTGGTGAGGGTTCAAGAAGGCATCTGATTTAGGTAGGTGTCTGAGCAGCCAGGTGTGAAACAAAGCAGCACAACATCTCACCAACTTCCCCCTTTGTTTCTCATTCCTCTGATGGATGGAGTAATAGAAATCTCCCAACAATGTGGGTACTGGGTTCCTCAGGAGGAAAAGATGAATGGAATTCTTGCTGACAAATTTAGGCTCATCTGCAAACAGTATAACCCCATATATGCTGAGGGCTAACAGTGCACAGACTGCCCTCCATTCTCCCAAAGAGGCCTTCAGGATGGCCTGAGAAATCAAGAAATCTAAGTGCAAACCAGGGATTCCAGCTTTTGTTGTCATGCTTTGCTCAATCAAGGCAGGCTCCAGGTATAGTGCTTTTGCTACTTCTCCATTGTTGGGAAAAGTCATCTCTGGGTTGAAAGGGAGTCCACCCCTGATAGGTACTCCAATCAAAGAGGAAAACTCTTCCAGTAGAGGCCCTAACTGAAAGTCAGGGAAGGTGAAGCATCTCAAAGGAGGGTCATAAAACTGGAAGCATGTGTGGATCATGCTCCTCTGAGAAGGGTCAAGGTCCATAACCATATCCAGGATACCTCCATAGTGTTCTCTAAACAATGCGATGTGGTCAGGTGTGATAAGTGACTGGTGTCGCTCCCTGGATTTCTATCCTGGTACAAACGCGAAAGTGGCGCGGAAAAAGAATAGAGTCGCCAGCCAGGCATTTTTATCCCGAAAGAAAGGGAATGGTAATGCTGCACAAACCAGAAGAAAGAAGAGGAAGGACACAGGTCCTGCGAACCAAAGAGACTGAGTTCGGGAGTCGGTTACGACCTGGGAAGGTATTAGCACCCAGATCGTCCGCCGTACCCGACGGGATCCACGCTTGCAAAGAAACTGTTTCAAAGGGTGAGGGTATGAAAACTGCAGCAAAGAAATGAAAATGAAAAGAAACTGGAACTGGAAAAGAAACTGAGAAAAGAAATGAATATGAAACAAAGAGGAAAAATGTAGGGAAAATAAAGATTGTGCTCGAACGGGCCCTACCCCGCTGCCTAAGTACCTCATCAGGATAATGAGGATCAGAGACGCCGTAGTTCCCCTAACTAGGGGTAACAAGGAAAATTACTTGTGAATTAAAGGCTTGAACTGCCTATGCCATTGCTCAGGTGTTGCAGGCTCGGACGACGAGTGCGTTACCGTCTTGCAAAATGACAAGTAGGAGCAAGTTCGCGTACGGAGCGAAGGAGATGAGAAAAGAATTCTCGAAGGAAAGACGCTTATTGTTGGTTTGTATTTTTTAGAAGCTTTTTACTGAGTGTGTCACAAGGAAGTGAACTCAAGCTCTTTTCCATGGAATGTGCACTTGCCACTACATTCCAAGATGGAATAATAGAACAAGCACACTCAAGTAAGGAGAAGATCCCCAAAACTTGATTCCAGAGATTAGGGCTTAGGCTCACTAACTCATTGAATTTATTAAGTGTTTTTTTGTATTTTTTGATGAAGAAGTGTTTTTTATGATTTTCTTGATGAAGATGGTATCCTGATCAGACTTGTGCATCACAAGACAAGCTTGTATTATCCCAAGATGGGAAGACTACAAGTGTTTCATGGAATAAGGCTATGGCTCAAGATATCACTTCAGTCCTTATTAAGTGTCTTTTTTAGAGTTTTTGAGATGAGAGGAGAAGAGAAAGAGAACCAAAGAGGATCTTAAAGGTAAAAATCTAAGAGGAAAGACTAATCCTATTGTTTTCATGCATGGAGGTCCTAGGTTAGTGTGGTTTGAAATCTATCCTAAATAAGAAGGAAGGAAGAAAAGCATAAGAAAGAAGAAGAAGAGAAAATGTAGAAAGCAACTTACTTCTCCTTGAGAAGTTAAGTTGTTTCTAAGAGGGGATGAAGAGAGGCTAGGTGAATGATGGCCTAAGCACATCACAATTACCAGTAAAAGATTTAAAAAAGTGAATGAATAAGTAAGAGCAACATCAATAATTAATTAAGATAAATATCAAGCATAAAAAGAAAACTCAATATAAACTTAAAACAAACTTATTTTCTAAAATAAAAATAAAAATAAAATAAAATAAGTAAAGCTAATATGTACATGTTAAAAAAAATATTCTAAAAAAAAATAACCTCCCTAAACTTTAATCTATGATTACTTTCAAAGCTAACAAGATTAAAGCATATATTTTCTACCTAGATTATTGAGTTGTTTTCTAAAATAAAACTATGTATTAATTTGCTAATATATATACCTTATAAGTGGCCATTGACAAATTAGAATAAAAAAACAAAATGATATGAGTTTTTTAAGTGTACTGTATATTCTAAAACTAATTACTATAATATGACCTTTTTATATATTTATCAAACAACATGAATGAGTATTTAATAAATTAAAAATCTACTTTTACAAAATTCCTATTATGAGTATATAAATACATAAAACATCATTTTAGCTTAAAATGGAATCCCAAATTTGTTTATATCATAACCCATCACCTGCGAGAGGACACATGGCAGGAAGAAAATAAAACATAATAAATAATAAATAAATAAGAAACATTATAAAAAGTTAGTCTAAATATAAAAGGTAAGAGGAATGTGAAATAACAAAACCATTTGAGCTTATCAGTAAAAACGAAACATGTTTCTCTCAAGGGCAATGTTCATCAATTTTGAATTTAACAAAAATAAAAACACTAATTGACACATGACAAACAAGCTAAAATCATACCAAAATAATAGCAGTGAAACACGGTGATGCAAATTAATAAAATCAAGCCCACATGGTGAAACATAATTAAAAGAGTAGAACATTCAATCTAAACAAAATTAACTCATAAAAATATTAAGTCCAAATAACTCAAGCTAACTTAGTTAAAACAAAATACTCAGAACACACTTGGTACGAATTTGTTACAGTAACAATAACAAGGTATAAAATCACTTCTGCAACACATAACTTGACACAGTATACAGGACACCCATAGTATTCATGTACAAAACAAGACCAACAACAATGTGTGAGCGGATTGAAATCAAATAATCAAGGCAAAACTATGAATTTATCCACAAAGTTAGAAACAACTTTTCAATCAAAACACAAACTTACAACTATAACTAAAAATGTGAAGATAAAAATATAAACAAAGACCACAATCAAAAGCATTAACAAAATCGAAATCATAAGGCATCAAAGCAACGGTGCGACAAAATAGAAACAAACAGCATGACATATATCAAACAAGTTTAAGTCGAACCATTACCGAAACATACAGAAAGTTGGCAAGAGAGCAGCAACATAAGCAAATGACCAAGATGCACCACAGAAAAACCAGTCGAGAACATACACAATCTTGTAACGATGTCGAAACCGACGTGACGAAAGCGAAAATAACGATTAGGTAGCAGCACATGAGTTGTTTGTTGAATAGTTCGAGATTTGTCGTAGTTCACTTTTCCGTAGTTTCTTCTGCGCTTCTGAGATGCAAATTGTGTGGCCGTTCAGAAATAGCAGTCTAATTCCCACAAACTAAGTTCAGAACCAAAGACGTTCTTCACATGAAGCTCAACTCTCTCCATCACGTGCCTTGAACCGACGTCACCATAATACCCTGCTCGTGCTACGCTGAGATGTCATTGCTGTTGATTTTTTTGTGTGAAAGCACTGTGTTGAACTATTACGAAAGCAAAACTGAGTTGTGTTGTAGTGTTGGTTGTTGTTGTTTTCATGAGTGAGGTGGTATGGTTTTCATGGTTTGTTGGTGAATCTGTATGTGAGGAAATTTCATCAAAAAGAAACAAAGCGGAGGAAGATGAGTTAAAGGCATTGTTAGGATGATAAATGGAAGTATATGTGAACATGTTTTTGTGAGGTCATGAATATGAATTCTTCAATTCATTTCCAAAAAGCAGAGAGAGGTCTCTCATGAATGAATGCGCCGTTTTTTTCTCTTTTGCTTCTAGGGATCAACATCTATTATATTCCCAGGTCAAATCACTCTTAGACTTTATATTGGGCCTAACATCAAGTGGTAATGGGCTTAAAATACAAAATGTGGAATAAATGGATGTGAATATGGATTGAAATGTGGTTTATTGACAAAATGAATAATTGAATTAAAAATATGGTTTAATGGAAATAAATGAGTTTAATTGGATAGAAAATTGAAATGGAAAAATGAAAAATGACTAATGGATTAACTTGTATATAAAAAAATGAAAGAAAAGAGGGGAAAAAAAGTTTATGAATATTGGAAAATAATAAAAAGAAACGGATAATTGAATAATGAAAAATGAAATTAAAATGGATCATTGAGTTATTCATGGATATTACTTAATTGAAAAATTGGCAAATGGTCTAAAATGGATTTACAAATGAGATTGGATATGAGAAATGGTTATTGAATGAAATTCGGAATGAACTTGAATAAACCCTCCGCCAATATTTCCACTGATGCACACCTTGGCTTAATTTAGTCCAACAACCACACTCGAACCTCTTCAACACCTTCTAATTAAAATGACCGAACACACTCCTGAATCACTTTGTAACCGAAACAACAACCATTTGAATTAATTATCCTCTGAATTCAGTTGTAGCAAACTCTTGATAGTTTGACCTAGATTAGGTCAGACGTCCATCTGAACTGGATCGTGAATGAATAAACACACTTGGAATGAAGCCAAAGTTATTGAGATATTGAGAAAGAAGAATATCCTGAGATGCTGGGAAGAGAGGAGAATAGCCTTGCGAGTTGATGAAGAAGAGAAAATAACCTTCATTTCCTGATGATAGACCAGATGAATCAGCGGATAGTCTTTAGACGTGAAATCCTTGAAGATCACGGTTTCAGGGAGATAAACCTTAATCCAGCAACACGAGGAGAATGATACCACAGATGGCTGCATAGTTGAAACTTTGAATTCTTTGGTAATCCGCAGATGAAGATGTGAAACCCAAATTCTTCAGAAAATGTGATCCCATGTCTCAGGAGCCTATGCAAATGGTATGCAAAATGCGTATGAATGCAAAACGAAAAGCCAAAATAAAACTAGAAAACCAGAGGGCAAATTAGGGTGTCTACAACTGGACCTGCCTGATACCAATCAACACAGGCTCAAAGAAATGGTAGGATATATTGCTCTTCCTGGGAGTAGTCATGAATGCTACTGAAGATGATGAAGATAGGTGCTGATGAAGATCAAGACTGATACTGGAGATGAGCCACTGATAGGCTGATGCTGGTGATGATGAAAATAGCTGAAGCAGATAACTGATGAAGCAGAGGTCTATGCAGAAAAAGGGGTCAAAACCAAACCAGATATAATGTGGATACCCTGAAAAACAAATAAACAAATGTTAAATGATGCAAATGATGAGTATGCAAATGATATGCAAGGGTTTGTGATCAAGCTGGATCTGATTATCTGTCTTGATATAAAGCCCATGTATGTTCAAGAAGTCCAGATGAAGGTTCAGAAATCCAGTAACCGGGTGGGGGACTCAAATAAAGAGTCACAAGTCCAGGGTTAAGTCACAAGAATTGTCCAAAATGAGGTACTCTTAAACCAAATAATAACAGGGTATGATGTGGCCAATGGTACCTGCAAACCTGTAAACAGCCCAACCCCCTCACAGGTAATGTTCTAAAACAAGGATCCTCAGACTTGGATCAGTTATGAGAAGTGTAAACACTTCTAACCCGGAGGTACAATGTTTACAATAACCATAAAAGATCCTCCTCTAATTCACCTCAGCTTCTGAAGGTCATAATAAAGGTCATCTAGACTTAGTAGGCTTCCCAGATAGCCCTAGCACTACAGGAAATCTGTAGCACAGAGTTCTCAAGAAGAAACCCACATCTGAACCGTGTTTCATATTCCCGCACCAGACCGAAATGGAATGGGAAAGAACATGAACCACTCTAGCCTAGGTGTCACTCAGGTCCCAGGTATAGGACCTCAAACTCTCAATGGAACCCCCACCCATCAAGACAACAAACCAGATCCAGTAAAATGACAGTATGACAGTATGATGTATAAAACTGTAAAGAAAGCAGTAAACAAGACTGTACATAAAGCAATAAAATAAATACATAAACACATATAGCACATAACACCCCAATAAACACAAATCAAACAAGCTCTAGGAGGAACCCACAAAAAGAACCAGAAGCCCTGGTTACAGTATAAGGGTCCCCAACAGAGTCGCCAAGCTGTCGCTCCCACCTGATGACACCCAGGTCAGAAGGGGTACAGACGCGAACGGTGGGCGAAAGGAGAAGGGAATGAATGAATAGAGTCTCCAGCTAGGCATTTTTATCCCGAAGGAAAGGTAATGCTGCATAAACCTAAGAAAAGATGGATAAGACGGTTGCGAACCAGAGAGACTGAGAAAGGGGGTTGGTTATAACCTGGGAAGGTATTAGCACCCAGATTGTCCGCCGTACTCGACGGGATCCACGCTTGAAAGATTTTTGTATGAAAGGGGTAGTGTCAGTGAAATCTGTGTATCAAAGCTGGAAAGAAAGCAAGTGTCAGTGTTAAAAGAAAGTGAGGTGAAATATGTGAAGTGTCAGTGTAAGAACAAGAATGAAATACTCAAAACCATGAGGCTCAAAGAATAATGCTGGAAGGAGGGGGAATATACAGAGACTTTTGTTCGATAACTGTTAAGTTATGCCTACGTATCCTCTCGTGCAATGAGGAAGTCAGAACACCGTAGTTCGACTCAAAGAGACTGAAAGATAGATTGACTGATGAACTGCTTGCTTATCTATGCTCAAGTGTATGACCTTTCTGGCTCAGGTGCAAACTGTCTTGCATTAGACGGAAGAAGCAAGTTCTCGTTTGTGAGTGAATGAGGTGAGAAAAGAATCCCGGAGGAGACGATTATTTTTTGTTTTTGGGTTTTCAATCTTTTATTGCTTTTTGGTGTTTGTCATAAGTTAATGAGCTTAAGCCTAAGCCAAACGTTAGTAAACTCATCACATCCTCCCTCTGATTAGGGGTAATGAGAATACCTTAAGTATGAGGTAAACACCTCACACTTAATCACCATGATGTAAGATTAAGATCATTAACCTACTTGTATTTATTTAGATGTTTTGGGAGCTTTTGTTTAGTGTTAAGTAATGAGTTTAATCCATAATCGGGAATTTAATGGACCCATTACACCATCCTAATAGAAGGATAATAGATGAGAACATTTAAGTTGAGAAAGGCTCCTCAACTTAATCCATGATTAAAGATTAACCTCATGACAAAACAAGGCCTTTATTAAATGGATTTTAGTTAATGGTAAGATTAAGAAGTGGATTTTATGGTTTGTAAAACAACTTGAGGTGGACTTGTCCATTACCATTAGGGTTAGTCCTTCTTAACCAATCTAGGAAGAATTAGAACCCTAATGCAAGGCCCAAGTTACAAGCTTGATGTCTTAGTGATTATTAAGTGGATTAATTAAAGGATTTAAACACATTAAGGGTTCAACACTTAGGATTAAAGTTATACACTCCATCCTAATAGAAGGATGCATGCATAAGCTTAATCACAAAGCCCTGAAACCTTTAAGGTTTAGTCCTTGATTATGAGATGAGAAGAGAAGACACAAAGATGACACAAAGGTAAAAATAATGAGGGACTAATAAAACCCTAATTGTGATCATGCTTGGGTTGTTCCTAGGGTTTATGAGGCTTGCAAAAGATCTTCAAGAGAAAAGCCACCAGGAAAGAAACAGATGAAAGGAGGAGAAGCAGAAGAAGCAAGTTAACTTACTTCATTGAAGAAGATAAGTTAATTGAAGGAAGAAAGTGAATGATGAACATGAATGAGCAAGCTCACTCTAAGACAAAGAGAAAATTCAGCAATGAATGCATAATAGAGATGAGAAGAGATTGTGAGAAGTGAAGGCAAATTCACTTCTCAAAACAACTTACCACCTGAAAAGTTAGCAAAGGAAATGAAATGCAATGAAAATGAGATGAAATGAAATGATGCAAACCAAAGTCAGAAGCATGAAAATGATGTTAATGATGCTAAGAGATAATGCAAACACATGTCAAGAGTTGTGGATGATCATACAAGGCTGAGGATGCAAATGAAGCATGGAAGGAGGCATAAAAGTTCATGAATGTTTATGAAATGCAATGAAGATATAACATGGAAAATGAATGATGCAATGATCAAATATGATTCTAATATGTCCTAAAATGTCTTGTATGTCATGTGGATGCACAAAATGTCATGGCAAGTTCTTGAATGCCAGCATATGAGAGATGGATGCAAGTGAAGGCAAGAATTAGGGTTTACATACAATATGAAATGCAAAATTCAAAATCAGAAGCAAATGACATGATAAAAAATTGAAAATGGGATCAAAGGAGCCCTAAACATACACAAGTACACTACCCAAAGGAGGGGACCTAAGTCTTAACCTAATGGAAGTTATGATTTTTCTCAAGTCAACTAGGGTTTCAAGGTACCTCAAAAGGAAAAATGCACATCAAATTGAAAATGAAAGATAAATTCAAACCAATTTTACCCTAGAAACTACATGCTATGAAGAATGCAATGCAAGAAGAACCATCATCAAACTCTTCATGGTTAGGCAGAATGAATTTTTCTAAGTTAGGACCAAAATATTGCCTTTAAATAACTTTTATTCCAATGAAAAATGTCAAAGTAGGTCAAGAACCAAAAAGAAATTTGTTTTGAGAGTTTGATAATGTTTCTAAATGCTTTAAAATGTAATGTGAATTTTTTGGTGATTTTTAAATGCATAAATGCATTTTTAATTAATTAATTTCCATTAACTAATTAAAAATAAACATTTAAATGATTTTTGATGCAAAAAATAAAAATAAAAATATTTTTGGGTTCTGAAAATTAATAAAATGTTTGACAAAAAATTTCAGAATTTTTTAATGCGTTTTACTATTTTTTTAAAATTCGTAGAAAATAAAACAAATAAAATTAAATAAAAATTAAATAAAAAGAAAGTATGTGCAATGGAGAGTCCAGATTGAATCTGGGCTTGGGAAGTTTGACCTGGCGCGCATCTGGCGGCCCAGGTTCAAACTTCCCTAAACTTAATTAATTATTCAATTAATCCTAAATTAAACTAATTAATGACTGATTCGGGCTTAATGAGCCATCTGGACCATCCATTCTCGCGCGGGAAAGCCAGATCAAGGGCTATTATTCAAACTGGCTAATTAAATGCAATTAGGGCTAATCACTCTCAGGCGACCGGAACAGTACTCTGGTCGTCTTCTCCGACGACACAAAACCCTAGCTTCTTCTACAGGTCACCAAACCTCAAATTTCTTCCACAAAAATGATCCTCTCACTCTTCTAAACCTAAACCCTCAGCTGAAACTCATTTATTTTACCTCACATGCATGAATCGAAGCAAAATGCAAAACACGGGCAAATGTTCAGAGACACCATACATGATGGTTTCACAACCATTTTCAAAAGTAAATACATCCCCATGATCAGGGGAACATGCAAAATCATAAAAGAACTTAAAACTTAGCTTTTGGGAAAAAAGTTCTTCATGTTACTTGAGATGAAGACTCTCTGATTCTGAGATTTATGGACTCACCCTTTGTGTAAACCCTCTTCTTTGAACACCCTTATGATGAAATGAAGCTTAGGAGGCTTTGATAATGGCTGGTTTGCAAGCTTCAGTTCTGGTGTAGCAGAAATGGAGGTTTGTGTATGTGGGGATTCAAACTGTTTCAGGAGGTGGATTTTGTTCTATGAGTGATATGTGATTTGTTGGTGAAGGAATTTTTGATTTTTGATGGCTGAGGAAGGAGTTTCGAAGAGATGAAGGTTTGGACAGATTTTGTGCAAGCTGGTTGTGTGTGTGTTCTCAGCCTCTTCCCTTTGTGTTTTATGATCCTCATGTAATCCATAAGCAATCCCAATAATTCTGGAGGGCAGATATGAACTGTGGGATTGGTATGGGATGATTGGCCAAAAAGTCAAAAATGGTGTACTATAGGTATGGGCCATGGCAGAGAAAATTTCTGTGTTTGGATTGCCTCAGCTAGCTTCAAGGAAGGCCCTTGGATGTTCTGATGTGAGCTGGGATGGATGAAGGGTGAGATGCCACATGTTTTGCAATTTTGCAACTTGTTACATTTTGTGGTTTTTGGTCATGGACATGTGACTTTCCTTGCTGAATTTTTGTTGTGAGATGCTCCATGAGGTTATGGTAATGTCTTGAGACCAGCTAGAGATCATACAAACCCTTGGGAATCATATTGCAAGAATTCCTCCCTTTGAACTTTTATGGAAAATGGCTTATGGTTACTTGGAATTCAAAACATGAGAGTGAGAAATTTCTTGGGCAAATCTGAATTATGAGCCATTATTATGTTTGTGTGATGATTAGAAGTCCATTTGAGGTCATAAAAATGCTTGGCATGTGAATTTGCAAGTTTCCCTCTTTGGTGCCAAAGTGAAAAATAAGTGATTTTGTCCAACTTTGCAAGGCCAT
This sequence comes from Lathyrus aphaca, assembly GCA_963966055.1. Taxonomy (NCBI): domain Eukaryota; kingdom Viridiplantae; phylum Streptophyta; class Magnoliopsida; order Fabales; family Fabaceae; genus Lathyrus; species Lathyrus aphaca. The sequence goes on along the minus strand of OZ014520.1, from coordinate 225,958,387 downwards.
AACTTTTGATCTAAAATGAATTAGAATGAGTTCTTGTACTTTTTGAAAAGGGAATGATCCAATCTACAAATTTCATGACCAAAGATTTTTCATTTGAAGCATTTTTGAATCAAAAAGAGGAGGTTAAAAAACTTTCCCAAAATGGCAAGTTTGCATTACAAGTCACTTTCCCAAAAAGGCAACTTTGCAAATGGCTTGAAATTCTTCAATTTTGTGAACTTATAACATCTTCTATGATCAAACAAAGATCATACACATTCAAAATGATGGAGAAACCCCTTTGGTTGGGTCATTGGGGACCTCAGATGCCCTGATTTTGCACTGACTTGCTCAAGAAGTCATCCCTTGATCAGATGCCTTCCCCATTGAATTTCTTCATGAAAATTGATATGCATGATCCTCGTAACATATAGAGACCAATAGAAACAAGAACGACCAAAAAATTTGGAGTTATGGCCTCTGAAACCAAAACCCTAATTTTAGGTCATCTGTGTAGTTAAACCTGGCTCTGCTTCCATGTCTTTCTCAGTTCTTGTGATTATTTGACTTCCTTGAACTTGTGAGGATATAATATGATGATTGAACATACATGGACCCCTTTGAAGTGATTTATGACCTTTGGAGTGGCTCAAATGGCTCGGGGATGGCTCAGATCACAAACCCTAGATGCAGATGGCTTTGAATCAATGCAGTGAAGCAAAAATGTAGTATGAGATGCTATGATTGAATTTATGCAATAAGCCATGGTGAAATGAGTGAGGGTAAATTTGGGGTGTTTACAAGTACCAAGTGGGAGATCTTGTGATGAAGAGACTTCTTCCTCCTCATACAAACCACAGGGGTAAATGGACTCCGAACTACGATGGTCCGTTCATAGTAAAGAAGGTTTTCTCGGGCGGAGCACTGATGCTCACTACTATGGATGGTGAAGATTTCTTGTCCCTTGTGAATTTGGATGCAGTTAAAAAATACTTCGCATAAAAGACCCGCTGGACATAAAAACAGAATGAAAGTCCAGGCAAAAATAGGGCATCCCGGCAAGTCAAAAACAGAATAAAAGACTCGGGCAAAAATAAGGGAAAATAAATATAAAAAAATGTACACCCGCTGAGTTGAAAAGCCGCCTTGGACAGCTCAGGCAAAAATGGGTATCCCGGTGGATTGAAAACCCGAAAAGGCGATCCACGCAAAATAAGGGAATAAGCGAACAACTGCATTCTGAATTCGTCTGTATCACTTACAACATGACAAGCTTCGAAAGGATAAAGCATCGGTCAGAATCAACCTTCTTCAAAAAGCAAGATAAGAAGAACATCAAGGTCATACGGGTCATAGCAAAGGAAGCTCGTCGGAGCGTCACCAACATTGCCAGCACTTTTACTTTTTCAATTTGTAACAATCTCCTCATTTCAGGGGATTTGTTTCTTTAACTGTATTTTCCAATTCAGGGCACCCAGATCAATAAAATCAGATTTTCAGTCACACTTCGTTTCGTACATTTTTGTTTCGTTTGCAAAATGTCCAATATTCATGATATAACATGTGCATAAAACAGATGTGCCTTTCTAATTGAATGCTTGCAGGAAATGTATTTACTCTCGAGAATATCTAACTCCTATGAAGGAATCCGATAAGGGATACCTCAGGATACTCGTGCGTTTCTTTGTCTAAACAGGTTGCAGGTATTCAAACATGGGGCATGCCAAACATCACTTCCCCAACACATCTTCTCCAAGCAGCATCTGAAATGCTTTTCCCCCAACAGAGTTATCAAAGCATCCTCATCCTCAGCCGGGATCCCCACAGATATCTTTAGGAAGATCGTTCAGTGATCTTTCCTCTCCCAAACAGAGTGCCAGGTCTCCCAAAGACAAGGAACCATCTCCCCGCAGAGTTCTAGCTTCTCCCCAGAAGAGCAGTGCCTGAAATTCTCACAACAAAGTGACAGAAGCTTCTTCCTCCCCAGCTGGGTTTTCTCATTATAAAGATAGGTCTATCAGTGATCTATTTCCCCAAGCAGAACCTTATATCTTGTTAGATCTACCAATGATCTTCCCCAGCTGGGATGTTCCTTCAAGCAAATCAGCTAGAGATCTTCACAGCAGCGGGATCCGAGTTCCGGGTCGGTTTTCTTTTTATATAATTATAGCATTCGCATCATTTTCCCCACAGAGCGTAGCATTCCGTCTAATATGGAGCATTACGGAAAAAGTCAAACATTTGCATAATCACAAGTAAGGTTCGAACCAGTCACCTATAAATACCAATAGTACCTCATCAACAATATACAAAACACGTCCATTGCTAATAAAAGCCAAAGCGTCCCCTTTGCACTCTCCAACACAAATACATACATACCCTTTTTTGACACTCGTCCGTGTCATATTATCCCCCTGCAGATAAGCCAAAACACCCTATTTGCATTCAGAAACCTATACACACCCTCTTGACACTCGTCCGTGTCACCACTCCCCAACATGGTTGCCTAAACACTTGTTGCAAACCAAGTACCTATTTATAATATACTCCCTTCGACACTCGTCTGTGTCATCCTATCCCCACAGGTTTCCAGAATACCTTTTTACACTCATAAGTTCATAACTTATAAACTTTCTCTCCTGACACTCGTCCGTGTCACACCTTTTCCCAGCAAGTTGAACACTCGTTCGTGTCTTGTTCCTACTTCACAAAGGTCATTCATACTTATACAGATACTTGTCCGTATCTTATATATATATATATATATATATATATATATATATATATATATCTTATTCCCCACATATTTGACACTCGTCCGTGTTCTTTGTTAACCAGTTGGTACTCGTCTGTACCATCATCTCTGAACATGCGTCAGCGTTTGTTTCTACCGATACTCGTCCGTATCACGGTCTTAGGGATGCTCTTCTGCATCTTTAATCCATACATAACGTCAAAACACTTTTACCTTTTATTTCTTAAGTGTAAGCACTCATCCATGTTAACCATTCCCCAGCAAAGCAACTTTTCTCCTATCTGACATTCGTCCTATGTTGCGATACTTTCGGCAACCGTACCCTGCCAGGTGATCGTCCTTCACCTTTGGATGATTATCCCTAATCCTTTCCCCAACGAAGTCTCCATAATTGGAACCCCTTTCTATCCGGCATTCATCCTATGTCGTGATATTTTGCAGCCGTCCCCTGCTAGGTGATCGTCCTTCACCTTTTTGATGATCGTCTTTCATCATTTTATCCGATGGCCGTCTCCATCGTTGATCTTGTTATCTGACATTCATCCTATGTCATGATAAACCCCGAGAGCAGTCGTACCCTGCTAGGTGATCGTCCTTCACCTTTTGATGATCGTCCTATATCATGCTTATCCGATGGTCGTCCCCATCGTCGACATTTTTCTATCCGACATTCGTCCTATGTCGTGATAAAGAGCAACCGTCCCCTCCTAGGTGATCGTCATTCACCTTTGATGACCGTTCCTAATCATTATTTCATTTATTATTTGAACCGGTGGCCGTCCCCATCGTTGTTTACCTTACCTTGCGAATCTGATGGTCGTCCCCCATCATGGACTTTACCTTTAATTCCCAGAGAACCCTGTTTCTTTGCTTGATGGCCGTCCCCATCATGATTTCTTATTTCCCCAGCATGTCGGCCATCCCCGTCATTACTTTATCCCCAGCAATCGTCCTCTGCTTGATGGTCGTCCTCCATCGCTTTCATTTGATATTTTGCTATACTATCTTTTACAATTTATATCCCTTTTCTTCTTCTCCCCAATGAGTGCAAATTATGGACTGTCTTTGGTATTCAACCACAAGTTATCTTGTTTGTCTGTTAAGCCAGGCGCTTACATCCCACACAACTAACTCATGTTTGAATAGGGGAAGCTGTAAACACCCCAAATTTTCCCTCACTAAGTTCACACCATGGCTTGTGATCTTTCATATTTTCATTAGTTTAAGCATACCATCTCATATTGCATTTTTGTTTCATCTGCATTAGTCCAAGTTCATCTGCATCTAGGGTTTGTGATTTGAGCAATCCAGGGATCCATATGAGTTACTCCAAAGGTCTCCAATCAATCCAAGAGGGTCCATGAATGTTCTATCATCATTTTATTTCCCTCAAAGATCAAGGAAGTCAAGAAATCACAAGAACTGGCAAAGCATGGAAGTAGAGCTAGGGTTTCACTACATAGATGACCTGAAATTAGGGTTTTGGTTTCAGAGGCCATAACTCCAAATTTTTTGGTCATTATTGTTTCTAATAGTCTCAATATGTTATAAGGATCATGTGTACCAAGTTTGATGAATAAATTCATTATGGAAGTCATCTGTTCACTAGGTAACTTCTTGAGCAAGTCAGAGCAAAATCAGGGCATCTGAGACCCCCAACAATGGAACCAAAGTGGATTTTTCATCAAATTAAAGTCATATGATATTTATTTGATCATTGAAGTGCTTGTAAGTTCACAAAATTGAAGAAAATTGAGCTAAACTAAAAGTTGCCAAAAATGGAAATGACTTGTAATGGAAACTTTCCATTTTGGGAAAGTATTTCAACCTCCTCTTTCTCAACCAAAAATGCTTCAAATGAAAAATTGTTGGTCATGAAAGTTGTATATTGGATCATTCCCTTTTCAAAAAGTACAAGAACAAGTTCTAATTCATCATGGAACTCAAGTTATGATCTTTCAAAGTTGGCGAAAATCCTATAATTTTCAAGAATACACCAAAGAGGGATTTTTGCAAAACCATTTGCCAAGCCATTTGTGACTTCTAATACACTTATATGCATCATACAAACATAGTGCATTTCCTAAGAATCATAATTATCCCAAGAACAATCTCATTTCATGCCTTGAACTTCAAGAAATTCAAAAGGGGCCAAACTTCCTCAAATTTGCAAAAGGGCACAAAACCTCTCACAAACTTGCTGAATCACCACAAAACCAATTCCATGGCTCTCCTTGATCTTTTCTGAGCTAGGACAAGCCAAAAGCCAGCTGCAACATGAGCCCATACCTCAAGTACAAGTTATGTTGACATTTTGGCAACTTGCCCATACCAATCACCACAGTCCACAACAACTCCTCTGGCCTATCAAACCTTGTTATGTGGACAAAATGCAGCTCATAACACAACACACACAAGCCTAACACTTCAGATTGCCCAAGTTCCTCAAAATCACCCCAAAAGAAAAAGCTTTCGAAACACTCTGCTCACACACTCAAACTCCAAACTTTTTTCATCAATCAACTCAGCAACACAAGAGGATCATTTCCCACCCTTCATTGCAGCCTAAAACCAAACAAAACTGAAACACGATTTATGGCCAGTTGAAGTGCAATCACACAATCCAACCATTATAAACTCCTTCCAAGCATCAAAGCTTCATCAGGAGGTCAAGAGGAGTGGTTTTGCACAGGAGAGGATGTCCAAAAGCTCCAAACTGAGAAAGCTCAAGCTCAGGTAACCTCTTCAAACTTTTTTCCAGAAATGCAATTTTAAGTTCTTAGATTGTTCTTTATGCTTTGCTGATCACCATGATATATTTATTTTTGAAAATGGTTGCGAAATGAGCATGTACTGACTGTCTAAAAGTTTCACCATTTTTGAGTTCTTCTTCGAATCTTGAGTTTCAGCCATGGGAAATTAGTTTTGAGGGTGGATTCGTGTTTAGGGAGAGGAGAAGAGTTGATCTGGAGCTTTAGAGCTCCAGAAATGGCCTAGGGAAGAAGTTGGGTTGAAGGTCTCGCCGGAGAAGACGACCGGAAGTCTTCTCCGGCCACCTGAAAAAGATTAGGGTTAATGACGTGTTTAGGGCTAAGTTTTAATTTGGGCCATTGGATGGTGATTAGGGTTAGGCAGTGGAGGGCTAAGATTAGCTCATTAAGTTTAAATCAGGATTAATTAATTAATTAATTAGGATTTACTCAGTTTGAATCCAGGCCCTTAAGATGCGCACGTGGTCTTCCCTCCAACCCCAACTTTGAATCTAAGCCCTTGGATCAGTTGACTAGCCCATTAATTCAATTTTTATTTCATTTTATTCCATTTATTTTGTACAATTAATTTAAAATACTTAGAAAATTCAAAAAATATTTTCCTTCTGCATTTTTAATTCAAATATTTTTCTCCACCCAAAAACATTTTTATTTTTATTTTTTGCATTAAAAAACCATTTTAAAAATATTTAAATGTTTATTTTAATTAATTAATGGAAATTAATTAATTGAAATACCATTTAGGTTTCTAAAAATCCCAAAAAAATTCACATTGCATCTTAGGACATTTAGAAACATTTTCAAACCATTCATACAAATTTATTTTTGGATTTGATTCAACTTTGACATTTTTCTTGAATTTAGGGTTCATAAAAATCCCATTTTTGAATCCTAACTTCAAGAATTCTTTTCTGCCTAACCATGAAGGGTTTGACATTGATTCTTTTTGCATTGTTCTTCATATAGCATGTAGTATCCAGCATATTTTTGTCATAAATTTATCTTGCATTTTCCATTTGATTTGCATTTTCCCTCTTAAGGTACCTTAAAACCCTAGATAACTTAGAAAAATCACAACTTTCTTTAGGTTAAGAGTTAGGCCTCCTCCTTTAGGGTGTGATATCATATGGGGTTAGGGTTCCTTTGAGTTCATTTGCAATTTTTTATCTTATGTTTTGCTTATGTTTTTTACTTTTGCATCTCATGTTGCTTTAAAACCCTAATTTCTCATGTTCATTTGCATACATCTTGCATATGCATCCATTCATGAACTTGCCATGACATTTCATGAATTCACATGTCATCTTAGACATCTTAGGACATATTAGAATCATGCTTGATCATTTCTTCATTCATTTTCCATGATGTGCATTCATTTCATTCCATGAACTTTCAAACTTCAAAGCATGCATCCTTTGCATTCCATCTCTTGTATGAACATTCATAACACTTGTCATGCTTTTACATCATCTCATAGCATCATTTGCATCATGTATGTGCTTCTGGTTTTGGTTTTCATCTTTGCATACATTCCATTTTCATTTCATTCCTTTCTTTATGCTAACATTTTCAGGTGGTAAGTAATTTGAGAAGTGAATTTTCCTTCACTTCTCATCTCTCTTCTCATTCTTCTTATGCATCATTGCTGCATTTTCTTTGCTTTAGAGTGATCTTGCTCATTCATGTTCATCATTAACTTTCTTTCTCCAAGTTACTTATCTTCTTCAGTGAAGTAAGTAACTTGTTTCTTCTGCTTCTCCTCCTTTCATCTGCTTCTTCCATTGGTGGCTTCTCTGAAGATCTCTTGCAAGCCTTACAAACCATAGGAACTTCCAAGCATGACAATAATTAGGATTTTGATTAGTCCCCCTTTAGTTTTTTACCATTGTGTCTCTCTTCTCATCTCATAACCAGAGACTAAACCTTTAAGGTTTTAAGACTTTGTGATTAGGGTTATGCCTGCATCCTTCTCTTAGGATGGAGTGTATAACTTTAATCCTAAGTGTTAAACCCTTAATTTGTTTAAACCTCTTAATCAATCCATCTTAATAATCACTAATACAATAGCTTGTAACTTGGGACTTGCATTAAGGTTCTAATTCTTCCTTTATTGGTTAAGAAGGACTAACCCTAGTGTTAATGGACAAGTCCCCCTCAAGTTGTCTTACAAATCATAAAACTTACTTCTTAATCTCACCCTTAATTAAAATCCATTTAATAAAGGTTTGTTTTGTCATGAGGTTAATCCATAATCATGGATTAAGGGTAGGTATCTTCCTCAGCTTAAGTGTGCTCATCTATTATCCTTCTATTAGGATGGTGTAATGGGTTCACTAATCCTTGATTATGGCTTAAACTCATTACTTAACACTAAACAAAAACTCAAAAAACATCTAAATAATCACAAGTAGGTTAATAATCTTAATCCTACATCATGGTAATTAAGTTTGAGGTGTTTATCTCATACTTAAGGAATTCTCATTATCCCTTGGTTTAGGCTTAAGCTCATTAACTTATGACAAACACAAAAAGCAATAAAAGACTGAAAAACAACAAACAAACAATAATCGTCTCCTCCGGGATTCTTTTCTCATCATCTTCACTCACAAACGAGAACTTGCTTCTTCCATATAATGCAAGACAGTTAACACTCGAGCCAGACGAGTCATACACTTGAGCATAGACAAGTAAGCAGTTAACAGTCAATTTATTTTCAGTCTCTTTGAGTCGAACTATAGTGTTCTGACTTCCTCATTGCACCAGAGGATACGTAGGCATAACTTAACTGTTATCGAACAAAATTCTTTGTGTCTTCCCCCTCTTTCAGCATTCCTTTTAAGCCTCATTCCTGAGCACCTCACTTCACTTTCTTGCACTGACACTTGTCCATTCTTTTCCAGCTTTTGCACACAGATAGCACAGACACTACCCCTTTAAACCCAAATTTTCAAGCGTGGATCCCGTCGAGTACGACGCACAATCTGGGTGTTAATACCTTCCCAGGTTGTAACCAACCCCCTTTTTCAGTTTCTCTAGTTCGCGACCGTCTTATCCATCTTTTTTCTAGGTTTATGCAGCATTACCTTTCCTTCGAGATAAAAATGCCTAGCTGGCGACTCTATTCATTTCATCTTCATTTCTCCTTTCACTGACCGTTCGTGCTTGTACCGGGATGCAAATCTTCGGGAGCGACACCCATGTGTGTCAGTAATCCCATAATTTTCAGTGATGAATGATCTTCATAGATCTTTACCACAGATCCCCTGTAGGTCTACGTGTGATGGTTTCCAGTAGATTCCTATTTGATCTTCAGCAAGTCTTACACTCTTAGCATAGCAAGAGTGGCATGACTCTTTCCCCAAGCGGGGCAAGAGTGGCATGACTCTTTCCCCAAGCAGAGCAAGAGTGACATGACTATTTCCCCAAGTGGAGCAAGAGTAGTATGATAATTATTCCCCGTAGGATTTTGATCATTAATGAGGATACTTATGTCCCTAGCAGGGATTGTGGAAGCTTTTCCCCATCCTCGGTATATTATTACCTTTCCTCAACAAGGTGGTGTCCCTATACAAAGTTGATGTTTGATGCTCCCGTAGATTATGCTTTATTTGCATCACTGGTGGATCTTTATCTTGTTTCCCCAAACAAAGTTATGAAGATATTTGTCCCCATCAAAGTTTAACAGGGACATTTCCCTCTTTCCCCATAGAGTGGAAGATTTTGTGTTGTTATTGTATCTTTGACATATTATCCTCTCAGAGTGGAATTTTTGACGTTATTTTCGGATTCTTGAAGATTGCTTTATGGACTGGATCCCTAGCAGTTTTTTCCCCCAGTCTGAGTTATGCCTTGTAGTAGGATTTTATTTCCTTTGATGGCTTTTGATGTTACCTGCAGGATTTCAATTGAATTTTCGGCAGGATGCCCCAGCCTTGTTGCCCTGGGATTTGCCGAGTATCTGGTTGTTGTAGTGTTTATGTCACCTGTTGCTTATCTTTATGTCTATTTTGTCAGCAAATTCATACGCATATTCATACGCATATTCATACGCATAAGCATAACATTATTCGCTTGCATTCTTGCACTTATCATTTTTCCCTGCTCTTTGGTGTGGACTTTCCCCACATAATGTGTGTGTTGTCTTCCTCTCAAGTTAGAGTGTCAACCATTAAGCAAAAGGTGTTTATCCTTTCTAATTCCCTACTGAGTTTGTTCCTCGTGGATGATTCTTGATTCAGTTTCCTTCTCAGTTTATTATCTGGATGGAATTTCCCCAGTTGAGATATTTCCTCCTCGGGATGAGTCTTGTTTGACCGTTTCTCTCCAATTTGTTCTTAGATTGAACTTTGGTCCTTTTGGTGAGTTTTTTTTATTGCTTTGGAATTAAGCTATCATTGTTTGATAGTGGGCAATATTTTCCCCAGCTTGAGTATATTACTTTGGAATTAAGCTATCAGTTATTCGATAGTGGGTAATATTACCAAATTAACCAAGCTCTTTTTCTTGTGCTCCTACCCAGTAAATCTGGTAGTTGAGAATTCTTTTTCTACCTAGTAAACATGTAGTAGAGGTTATCTCTCTGTTTTATTTCCTACCAAGTAAATCCGGTAGTTGAGAATTATGTTTTCTCTCTACCTAGTAAAAAGGTAGCAAAGGTTATCTCTCTTTGATGTGCTCCTACCTAGTAAATCCGGTAGTTGAGAATTCTTGTAATCCTACGGATTTTTCTACCTAGTAAAAAGGTAGTAGAGATTGTTCCTCTTTGCTTGTACTCCTACCCAGTAAATCCGGTAGTTGAGAATTCTTTTAACATCCGTAGATTTTTTTTTACCTAGTAAAAAGGTAGTGAAGGATACCCCTCTTTGTTTTGCTCCTATCCAGTAAATCGATAGTTGAGTTCATCGTTTTCATATTTCCTACCCAGTAATCCGGTAGTTGATGATTCTTTTCCAACTCGGTAGTCCTCCATTTTTGGACTCGAATACTTTGTTTGGTTGATATTCCCTGGCTGAGTGTTAACTCTTCCTCGTTGAACTTGTTACCTTGATTATATCATATTTTCCCTAAGTTGAGTCAGCTTTCCGGTGATTTATTTTCCTGGTAACTCTTTTGTTGTCTGTTGTTTTCCCCGGTGGGATTTTCTTATGTGTCCCCAAGCTTTTGTTTTCCTCTGGTGGTCATATGTTTCCCCACAGAGATCTTGGGTTTGCATAGCATATCGTATTCATATCATATCATGTTCTCTTAGGACAAAAATTGGGTTTTCTGTATTTAAGTCTCTCTCATCTTGCAGAGATGAAGATGTCAATCTTCATATCTCCAGATTGAAGAAACTTAAATAGGGGCATTTGTAGCACCCTAAGTTTTCTTCGCATTTCATCTGCATCTTGCATACAAACAAGATTGCACTGGTTGCTCGGTTCTTCTTGGGTTAGGTTTATGTCTCACAAGGGATCACTGTTGCCTTTTAATTGCTTTATTTGCTTATGTTTACTAACCATTAATTAAAATCCAAAATATATATTTTATTTCCTTTCACTAACATTTTTAGGAAGAGGAACCATTGGGAAAAGCCAAAAATAGCAGTCTTGCACTCGAGTAAATTTCATAGACAAAAGTCGAAGTTGATCAGCAAATAATTCAAATTTATCTGATCAAGGATTTCCCAAGTTAATTTATTTATTCAAGGAATTCCAAGGTTCATGTGTCTAATTCCATTCCTTCTTCGACATACAAAAGAATCGAGCCACAAAAACCAAGCAGTCATGTTTGAATAAAAAATTCAAGTTTATGCTTGGTTAACCGGTTAACCATTTCCAATGTAAATTGGTTAACCGGTTAACCAGTGCGAAATTTGAAATTTTCATTCAAATTCAGCACCATTAGATCATTGATATATTTGGAATATTCTAGGTCCATTTCCCTCTGATTTCTCTACATCACTTTGATCATTTCCTACCATAAACCCTCACTAATCACCACTATTTTCCATTTCCCACCAAATTTGCAATTACCAAACCTAATTTTAATTATCAAAGCAAGCTCCATTCCACCAAATTCCCATACCTAAGGCCTTTAAATAGGACCATAATTTCATTCATTCACTAAGCATTAGAGAACCAAATTCACCTTGCAAAAATTTCTTGAAGCAACAAGTTTCTTGCAAAATACCCAAAAACCTAAAATCTGGCTAAAGCTATTTTCCTCCTTTTGAAGTTATCAAGAATTCACATTGAAATCTTGACTAACTTGAGCTAAACCTTCATCTTATTCTTTCTTGTTCATCAATTGCAGTAGATCTAGTTTGATTTGGTCCAATTTGAAGAAGTGTTTTTGGTAATTCACTCTTTCCATAAACTCATACTCACCATCAACATTCAAGATGCAGATCTTTGGTGCCTTTGATTCTAGATCCTTTGGATCTTAATTTGTTGTTTGATTGTCGGGATTTCAGTGTATTTTGGTTTTAAAATTTGTGCAAATTCAGATCATGATCACCGAGTATTTGAAAAGGATTTTGAAAATGGATCATGCTGAATTTCTGCAATTTTTCTGCTACTGGTTCAACGTTAACCGGTTAACCATTTAAAGTGTAAATTGGTTAACCGGTTAACCATTTTTAAAATTACGTAGGATTTTCTTGCGTTAACCGGTTAACCAAATTGGTTAACCGGTTAACACAAGTCAGAATTGTGTTTTTGGCTTGTTTTAAACCCCTTTTTGGTTCCTCTTTCTTCTTCCTCTTCCTCCTTTTTATTTTTACCTTGGGAAGCACTTTTGGGAGTGATTTCTCCTTAATTTCAATGAACTTTGGATGTAGATTAGAGTAGTTAATGTTCATTAGTTCAAAACTACCTTTAAATGAATTATTTAATTCATTTAAGGTACTTTGCATTAGTGATACATTTTCATGCTTGAATCCATCGAGATGAGTGATTGAACTTAAGGATGGAAGAATACCATGAGTATGACTCAATTTGGTATTCATCTTTAGTTTTGTGCGGTATTGCGTTCGGATGGCGATTTACATATCGTGTATCTTGCATGAATTAGCACTAACATTGTTCACCTTAATTGGTGGTGGTCGGCCTCACTTGTAGGTTAATTACTTCGTAAATTACTCGGCAATTGCTTAATAATGACCTAAATGTGTCCCGAATTCGGAGTAAAAAATCTAATTGGGTACTTTCACTTTCGTGGACCGGACCTCTTGTTGGCCGTGTAATCCCAAAGCGTTTAATCATGTTGCAATTAGAATCGAGACTTATGATGGTTTGATGCATAGGTGCTTTAGTTCTCCCAATCACCTTTCAAATTTCATTGAATTCGATTCGATTTGCCTTGATTAATTACTATAGTGAAAGATGCTAAGCGGATCTGGTTGCCTTTCGATTTTGGTTACTCTTTTGGTGTTGGTTGATTAAGTTCACCATACCATTTTTATGTAAATATTATTATACTATTATTACTATTAATATTTCAGATTCTTGCAGTTTAATTTCTTTTGCTACTAACATTTAAGTTCTTGCACTTTTATTGCTTTTATTTTATTATGCTTTATTCATCCATTATCATGTTTATTATTTGCTCTTATTTTTTTGTTATGTTGATTTACTTTTTGTCCATTTGGACACAAAAATATTAATAAAGAATTAAACCTCTAAAAGCTTGTGATCTTAATCTTCGAACTATTGGTTTCTATCCTTGGCTTTGGAATGGAGTTTTGGACTTAGATTTTAGGACACCTCTCCTTTGCCTTGATCTTCATGAAGTTGGTACTTGCCTTTATTTGGCCATTTTCTAGCTTATAAGGTTGGAACTCTTATGCTCATAATGGGAAGTATCATCAAGTTTGGTTAGATCTTTCCTCCATTATCTCTTTATTTTCTTTTTTAGGATAGTCTCTTCATCTTCTCCCCTTCTTTAATTTTCAAAATATTCTTTCTTTTTCAAAGGATTCTTTTTTTTTTTAAATCATCACTTCTTTAATAAACAAAACCTTGACTTTTGTCAAGTGGATTTTACTCTTTTCTTTTCTTTTAAAAACCAATTAATTTAATCATATTGACCTTAATTCAAAAATAAAAAGAATCAAACTCATTCAAGTTGATTTGTGCCTTTGTGCACTTTTGTTTATTTCCTTTAAAAGAGTGCCGATTATGAGTCATTATTCTTTAGTCGGGTGCAAGTCTTTCAATCTCCATGGTTGTCGTTTGATGTAATTGTGTCTCTTGTCATTTGTGGTGATTTAGTGGCATACTCGTTGATTTTATCCGATTTGGCGCCCTCCCCATAATGATATATGAGTCCATTCCTTCATTCTCATGGTAGTTTGTTTGGCCATCCACTTGAAGATGACAAATTCTCTTTACTTAATAAAATCAATTATAACCAACCTTTTTCACTATTTGTACCACGAACTACGGGGTTTTGATCTCGCATTGCACTGTGGGTACGTAGGCATGAGGTGGTAAACCTCTCCAAACACAATAATATAAAAAAAAATTGTTCTAATCCCTCTACTCTCATTTAACAAACCTCTTTCAAACAAAAAGCAGTAAATTTTTCAAAGGGCTCCCGTGGAGTACCACAGACATTTTGGGTACGTAAAACCTTCCCATTGTGTAACATATCCCCTTACCCGGATTCTTTTCTTGTTTCTTTTAGCCTTTTGCTTTTAGATTCATTAGGATTTATTCACTCTTTTTTCCTTTTCCTCTTGGAATAAAATAAAAGTGCGGTGGCAACTCTGTTTACTTTGAGTTAAGTTAACTAATAGCTTACACTCATGATTTTACCACTACAGGTATTCGTACCTTTCAGACTCTATCCATTCCAAAGGATTCTCGAACATCACACTACTCTGCAACTCCATGTTACAAGAAGTACAACTTTTAAGAAGACTCCAACTGAGCTGACCAAAGCTCCCTCTACTAACCCTTAGCTTGAGCCTACCCTTACAACACAAGTTACGATAACACTTCAGAGTCCTCATGGTCGCACAACCATGATTCTACTTATCACATACATAACATTAGGTTGATCAGACCCAATACTACGTAATATGGTATTAAGAATCATGTCAGCAAGACACACTTAAGAGGCAAGAAATATTTACTTATGATGTTTCAAGCCTAGGTCAAGGATACGACCTGCTCTGATACCAACTGTAACGCCCATATAATATATATCTAGAATAACATCATACAAGTGTTATTTTTGGTACTTACACCATCATAAGTTCCTAATAGCATAATTCACATTCTTGACCAATACTAAAACAATAAAAACTATGGTACAAGACATGGAAATTATACTAAAACAAAAATGTTAAGATCAATACAATATCCATTATTGTATAAAGATAAAATACATCGTGAAAATCTAAAGTCTATGCTTCTCTTGAAACATCATAAGCATAGCTCCACTTGTAAATCAACCTGCAAAACAAACCTAAAAAGCAACAATAATAGTGGGGTGAGATATCAACATCTCAATGAGTTACCTATCTTAGAGTTCTCTCGGCTCTAAAGATTTAAATCTAATCAATACTCAAGTCGGGGAAAACCTAGACTTCGATTTCACACAATAACTAGAGACATCAAGGTAAAATAAAATGGAGCATACAAAGTGCTTTAAGGCATCTTTCCCCGCCCAACCATACTCCCAGATGGCAAGCAAGTACGGGTCACTCAATCCTTAAAGTATAGATAACTTTCCCCGCCCAACCACACTCCTATGTGGAAAGCAAGCACGGGTCACTCATCATCTATCAAAGGTACTTTCTCTGCCCAGCCACACTCCCAGGTAGAAATCAAGCACGAGTCACGGTACCTACCACAAAGTAACTTTCCCCGCCCAACCACACTCCCAGGTGACAAGCAAACACGGGTCACAGTTACTTTTCCTAATGGATAACTTTCCCCACCCAACCACATTCCCAGGTTGCAAGCAAGCACGAGTCACGGTTATCCATCAAGGGATTCGAATCCACGGATTAACTATGTTCCCTCTCAGTTGTCCGTCACACGAGACCCCGGTGCGAGTTAAACACAATTAAATTAGGATTATAACGCAAAGGAAAACAAAATTTCCAACCTATCACAACTACCTAGCCCGAATACATTATCCGAGTATCGACGCCTAAGTATTGTCATGCCTCTAAAACAGTTTTATATCAGCCTAAGGTAATCCTAGCTACCTCATAAGTTGTACCATTTTATTTCCTTTAGTTCACAATTCCCTAACTTAACATAATAACAGTTTATAGGAAAAGTCTGGTAAGAGTCGGCTCAAAATAATATTTCACAGTCTCATTAGATAGAACATATTTTTAGCTTCGAATCGATATAAAGAATGCACAAAACGGATAAACGAGGAAAGAGTTAGGAAGTTTTAAAAGGGGGAATCGAAATTAATATTTTAATCGGCATAAAATAAATAATTATTTTCCACTTCAAAAGTAATATTTTCCTCTACCATTGGATAGTATGTCGTTTTAGCTTTCCAACGATATAAAGTTTGCCTCAATCAGATACCCGAGTAAAAAGTTGTGAATTTTCTAAGAACTGTCATTTTTCAGAACACAACAGTGGTAACCGGTTACTACCAGAAGGGTAACTAATTACCAGTATAAAAACATATCCAGAAACCCAATTTTTCAAAGGTAACCGGTTACTACCTATAGGGTAACCGGTTACTTGCAGTCAGTAAGCAAAAATAATGCGTTTTTCATGACATAAACTCCATTTTCTCACCCATTTCACATAGCAACTTCATAATAGTCATTACCGATCATTCTCACACATAATATGACCACTCACAAGCATTTAATCGACACTTTAACCGTTAGAAATTTGTATTTAACCGATTACTCATTTTCTAACCTAAACTCTAAAACTCAAGAAAAACTTCTAAAACAAAAGTATCTAACTAGAACCCACCTTGACACTGAAGAGGAGTTTGATGAAGATGAAGATTTGATGAAGAAATGGTGATGATCCATGCTTTCCCTCTTCTAGGGTTTTCTCTCTTCTCCCTTTCTTTCTTTCTTTCCATTTTCTTTGTCTTTTCTAACTTTCTCTTCTTTTCCTCTTTATAACAAACCCTTATTTTCTTTCTTTTAAACCAAACAACAATAGTTAAATATTTAATAAAAACTCAGCGTCAGATAATACTTAATTAATTAATTTAAGTTCGTTGATTGCTCTAATTATTTTAATTGAAAACTCTCAGAGCACACCAGAACCCTATTAATCTTAATTAATATTATCCAAAGCATTTAATTAAAATATGGGGTATTACATCATCCTTAGTATACTTGCGAATTTCTATAACACTTGCATATTTCATACAATATTCCACATACTCACCTTTGATGACCACACAAAACTCCACGTTCAAATTCATTTCTCTCAAGGATCTCATTCCTTAAACGATTCAATTTACATGCTTAACTTCGGAACATTCACCTCTCACTCTTACCTAGAAGGTAACTTGAAAATCCATATTTCTAAGTACGGCTCAACTGCACACATTTGGTATTACTCTTATAGAGTCTATAACTGATGTTAAGAATTAACGATACTAGAATTGACCAATTTTTCATCTCTTATCCACACAATAATTCAGATATCAAAATGTTTGTTGGAAGATCAACACTTCATGAGTCTCTTATAACTTCGCAATTTAGGTCCTCGGTAGTCGCAATGACGACACACCAAAAATTCAAATCATTTATTGTCTACCAATCATGCTCAAAAGAAAGTCTAACACTTTATCCTCTGACACTTCAAAAGCAAACCAAACAGACTTACAGTTCATAAAGTACAATTCTCTAAAGTCCTCCACAAAAGTCATATGTCAAACGATTACCTATCTGAGGCTAATCGGTCGAACACAACTGAAATTGTTCCCCTTGTTAACAAATATTCCAACTTAAATTATCAATCTAGTCCACACTAACTTGCAAGATGATTCTCACCCGCGGTTTCTAAACATGTACAACATTCACCCACCGTCCACAACTCAAGATAACACAGAACGGGGTACAACATGCAGATTACATACTTCAACAAGCGGCAAAGTAGAACTACCATTATATTATGGCCATATCACGAATACTCAACGAGATAGTTCGATTCTACTCGTACAACGACACTAGTAGCAAAATGACAATGACGACCTCAAAAGGATTTTAGTCATAAGCTAACACTTGGTTCATCCATAAGCAAAATCCAACACACAATCCTTATCGGGAAGAAAATAAAACAATGGACATCTCATGTCTAGTATACAACTTTGTCCTCTCTCTTTAATTCCTTGGAGAGAATTAAAACAACAAAATTTTTAATCCCACTAGAGATAAATTCCAATTACTCCGATCATCCACAATCATAGGAGTTTTCTCTTACACTTAAAAACTGAGGTAATGCACTCCTCTGAAAAACCTTATTGTCTCTACTTATGTATTAACCAGGGTTCTCTTACCCTCTACTAACCATTTCATATAATTTCTCCACATCTTTCTATCGGTACCAAGAACGCTTTGATCGGGCACTCGAGTCAAAATGTATGAATCTTAGAAAATCAATTTTTCAAAACTTAACAGTGGTAACCGGTTACTACCAGGAGGGTAACTGGTTACTTGGTGCAAATCTGAACTTCTAGTAGCTAAAAGAGATTTAGAAACACAACTCGGTAACCGATTACTACCCAGCGGGTAACCGATTACTTCAAAAGCAGGAGCAAAAATTCTGATTATTATTGCTACCTAAACCTCCCAAACTCATTCCAATCGCAATCAAAAGTTATAACAGTTATCAACAGATGATTTCACACATATAGTAATTATACTACTAGAGTCCTAATGGGAGAACCATCATTGATTACACTTCCTTAACTTTATTTTCAACAACAACTTAACAACTAAATTGTACATTCATCCAAAAAATACATTTCGTTATCACTTTCTCATAATGCACTGTTAATATTGTTTCCATACCGTGTTCACTTCACGCTCTATGATAATCCCCTCATACCCAAACATAATTCGTCTTACTAGAGTTCTCCCAAATCCAAGGTGCTTACTATAACACTTAACACCACTTCAATAGGTCCATATCAAATACACCTCATGCTACTAAATGAAGCATATTCTTTCTCTGACATTATACCTTATACCATTCTTTGGGTAATTCAACACTTTCGAATATATCTCTTACTAAATATAACACCCTGATGCATTATTCTAAACTTGTCTCCTCAATCATAACCGAAAATACAACAACAACCTTCTACTCTTTGCCCGGGGTGTACTTGTCTTACCTGAAACGTGTAATCACATCCTTGTGCTCCTCTTCACGCTTCACGACGACTTTAGATTCTCAAAATAAAATGAACATTCTTAACTTATAACTTTTATCCATCTGTAAGGTATTATCCGAATACATTCCTTGAAGTACTCTCATTCATCTATGATGCCATCACGATCTTAAGACTGAAACACTAACAGTTAACTCACTCCCGAACCTTACGACACGCATTCTACAAAGCATCTTCTCGTTTCGTGGAATGAGATTTCTCAAAATTCTTGTCCATACCAGTGACCAATATTGATCTACCAGTGACTTTACATATCCTTCAATACACTGACCACTCATCCGTAGATATCTATACCTTTCAGACTCTATCCATTCCAAAGGATTTCTCAAACAACACACTACTCTGCAATTCCATGTTACAGGAAGTAAAAATCTTAAGAAGACTCCAACTGAGATGACCAAAGCTTCCTATGAACTCTTGGTTTGAGCCTACTCTCATAGTGCAAGTTCTGACAACACTTCAGAGTCCTCATGGTCGTACAACCATGATTCTACCTATCACATACATAGCATTATGTTGATCAGACCCAATACTACATAATATGATATTAAGAACCATGTCGGCAAGACACACTTAAGAGGCATGCAAGATTTACTTATGATGTTTCAAGGCTAGGTCGAGGATACGACCTGCTCTGATACCAACTGTAACGCCTCATATAATAAATACCTAGAATATCATAATACAAGAGTTTATTTGGTACTAACACCATCATAAGTGTCTAATATTACAATTCACATTCTTGACCAATTCTAAATACAATACAACTATTTAGAATTGTACAAATAAAAATACTAAGATCAATACGATATCCATTATTGTACAAAGATAAAATACACAACGGAAACTAAACCTATGCTTTTCTTGAAACATCCCGAGCATAGCTCCACTTGTAAATCAACCTGCAAAAGAAACCTGAAAAGCAACAATAATAATGGGGTGAGATATCAACATCTCAGTGAGTTCCCTATCTTAGAGTTCTCTCGACTCTAAAGGTTCAATTCTAATCACTACTCAGGTCTTTGGTCACTTCTCTACATGAATCCAAAACAAGATGGAAAAAATATCCATACAACGCTCTCAACACTTCACGTGTGACTCATTGGAATACCCACCTCAAGTGTTATTTGCAAGGCTTACCTTGAGACTCAGTGAAATACCCACCTCAAGCCACTACCTAAGTCATTACAATTGCTTCCCGTAGGACTCAAAGTAAACAATCTTAAGACTTACTAAAGACTTCACTAGGCAAGGCTTCCCATGGGATTCAGTGTAATACCCATCTCAAGCCACTACCATGCTTCCCGTGGGACTCAGTGTAATACTCACCTCAAGCCTCTACCATGCTTTCTGTGGGACTCAGTGTAATACCCACCTCAAGCCTAACCCATGCTTCCCGTGGGACTCAATGTAATACCCACCTCAAGCCTAAAGCATGCTTTTCGCGGGACTCAACCCACCTCAAGTATTTACTCGGGCAAGACTTCCTATGGGACTCAATGTAATACCCACCTCAAGTCACTACCATCACCTCACCAACGGTACCTCAAGCCTTTACGGATGCTTCCCTTGGGACTCAATGTAATACCCACCTCAAGACTTACTCAAGACTTTACGGAGGACACCGTGTAATACGCGCCAACGATTTTGCATCAACCTAGGGTAGTCCTAAACATCTCACAAGATATACCATCTAACAATTTCTAGTTACATTACTGTAGACATGGATTTTCGATGCCATGAAATCAGAATCCAAAACAGGATTTCAATTAGGGAATAAAATGTGTTCAGGGGTTAAGTTCGACTAAAGAAATGTGAAGGACATTTTCGACGTCTTCGACAAAGATAGGAAGTGAGAATGTTTCGAACTTCAATGAGGTTAGTTAAATGTGGCAAAGGCTGGTCTTCGACGGGTTCGACAGTTTTGAGGAGACGTGTTGTTTTGACGCAGGCGCTAAAATTTGAAATTCAAAGATGAAATACATTTTGCAGAAGGGACACGTGGAAGCATTTGATAGAAAAAACATTGCCAAAGGCCAAGTGTTACAATCGTAGGATTTGTCCGTTAGGGGCAGTTATTTAGTTGTGTATAAATAGAGAAAGTCTTGTCAGATTTGTGGGTGTGTGACATTGTGTACAAATTCCTGTTTAAAATTACTCAAAGTACCCGTGTGAGAGAAAAGTGTTTTATTTCTGGAAAAATATACGTTTAAAACACCATTTTTATTCAGTTTAATGAAATTTCAAGTTATTTAACATTTTTGCATTTTATGATTCCTGCAATTTACAAGTTCTTTACTTTTGCTAACCTTTACTTTCCCTTGCCATTTATCCTTTTACATTACCAGAATTTACATAGTTCACGTTTTCGTCAAGGAACCTTGCTTTTGTTCTTCGTCTTGTAGAATCATATAAACATAATAAAAACCTTAGTAAGATTAAAACAACACAAGATTACTAAAAATCATCACTTTCGACCAAATAAATTTGCACTTATGTCCTAGGATTTGTATGGTTGATCCTACAAGTGAATTGATCTAATGTTGGATTAGAAACCAGAGGTTGTTCGACGGAAAAAACCAGCGAACAAATTGGCATGCCCAGTGGGACCTTAGTGTGTAAAAGATATCATAACAACTGTTAGTCAAAAAGTTTTTAATCCGTTGCATTATTTTAAGAAGCGCTAAGTTAGCCGTAACCGACGTAGAAAGGCCTAAACGAACAAGACTAAGAAGAATGGCGAACCCACCACATAGTCAAAATGAAAATACTACGGTGCTTACCCCTACTCCTTCGATTGGAGGAAATACAAGGTCAATTTCTGTATCAGAAGCCATACCCTCTTCGTCAGGGTCAACACCTGCGTTTGCAATATCTCAAAGTGCGCCTAGTTTTTCTTCCATGGGACCCCAAATGTCCATGGGAACGCCTCCCCCTATAGGGAACGTTTATAGGCCCTTTTCGACGAACTTTTCAATGCCATTGTTTGGTAGGGAACAACCTTATGGGATGCCTACTACCACTATGGAAAGTTTGCAAAATGCATTTTTGGTCTATTCTGACTCCTTGTTGATTAGGTCATCACCATTACAAGGATCAGGATCTGGTGGAAACATGGGAAGAATAAATCAATTCCCACCAGGATTTCAAAATTATTTGCCAGCAATCACCACAAATTCGGCAAACACCATTAGGCAACAAATGGATGAGAGCAATCATGAAATGGTCCATATGTTAACACAACAAATGGGAGAAGTGTTTAATCCTTTGATACGAAACATGATCCAAACCAACCAATTGCTGGCAAAACAAATGACGTGTATTGCCAATTTCTTCGGCATACCCCAAACACAGCCCAGAGAGCAAACAGTTCCAAATCCTAGGACACTGGTCGAAGAGGAACCTACCATAAACCAGAGGCTAGTAAAAATCCCCCAAGTCAACATTAGAAACCGAGAGGGAGCAGTCGAACAACCTCAAATAGAAATTCCTTCCCAGCCAGAGCCTAGGAGAATTCTAGTCCAAATGGGTCAAGACGCTGATCATGTTGTGCAGCAGATGCACTATAATAATATGCCTGCCAAAAACAACCTAGCAGCCATTGTCAAAGAATAATGGCACAAAGTGGGGTAAATATAGGATTACAAAGGCCTAGTTATGTCTCCCCATTGTCTGAGTATATTCTACATCAAGAATTACCCCCAAAGTGCAAAGTCCCCAAGTTCACCAAATTTTTAGGGGATACTAGTGAATCAACCATAGAGCATGTCGCAAGTTATCTAATCGAAGAAGGAGAAATAACAAATAATAAAAATTTAAGGACGAAATATTTTCCATGTTCTTTGACAAAAAATACTTTTACTTGGTTTACGTCCTTACCTGCGAACTCCATTTATACGTCGACCCAATTAGAAAGATTGTTCCATGAACAATTCTACATGGGGCAAACCAAAATAAGCCTCAAAGAATTGGCTAGTGTAAAAAGGAAACTCTCTGAACCAATAGATGACTACTTGAATAGATTTAGATTACTAAAGGCCAAATGTTTCACTCAAGTACCTGAACGTGAATTGGTCGAAATGGCCGCAAGTGGTCTGGACTACTCTATAAGGAAGAAACTGGACACCCAATATTTGAGAGATATGTCGCAATTGGCAGATAGGGTGAGACAAGTCGAAAAACTAAAGGCTGATAAATTCAGAGTAAATAGAAACAAAAGAGAAAGAGTGGCTTATGTAGGGATGCGCCAAGAAGACAAAAATGAAGTAGATAATGTAGACGAACCATCCTGTTTCGACGAACAAGAAATTGACTTAGCAAAATTAAAACAGGGACTACCATATTCTTGTAGAATGCTAGTCCCGTCGAACAGAAAAAATCCAGTTGAGCTTGAAAAGAATGATAACTTTCCTAAAAGAACCTATACGTTCAACGTCACCAAATGTGACGAAATTTTCGACAAATTAGTCGAAGATGGTCAGATGATAGTTCTACCAGGCACTAAAGTGCCTCCTATGGAACAACAGAAAAAGAGAGGTTTTTGTAAGTACCATGGTTTTTTGGGTCATAAAATGTCTCAATGTTTCCTTTTTAGGGACCTATTGCAGAATGCTATCCGTGACGGAAGACAGAAATTATGTGACAAACAAAAGCAACAAATGAAAATTGACTCAAATCCCATCCAGAATATCGACGACCACTACGCTGAGCCATCAATCATTAACATGGTGGAAGTGGAAGAGAGTTTTGAATATGGATTAGAAATGGTATGAGCTACTGAAGGATTCGATACCAATGTCAACATGGTGGAGATTACTGAAGATCTCGTAGACAGAGACGGAATTATTGAATGGAAGAATGTTGAGCACAAGTGTGAAGGCGAATCAACTGGTTACAATAAGAAGGTCACTGAAGGCCTCAACGACCTAGCCAAGATTGTAGGCACAAAAGATATTGACAAAACAAAGGTTGGCGAAGTCACTGAGGATTCTGCCCCAGCAAAAGTGGAGGCCACCGAAGGTCCCATCAAAATGGTTAAAGTGAAGGCCACTGAAGGCCTCAATAAACCAAACAACAACGAAGGCACTAAGGACTCCGTCGAAAAAGATTGGGGGATTACTAACAATCCTAATATGACAAAAAACCAAGAAATTTCTGGCAACCTGAATGAGGCTGAAAAGGAGATAGATGAAAGCTTCACTGACAATGACGGGGTGGACGAAAGTATTGTCATGCTGAAAGAAAAGATTGACAAAATTCCTGAGAAACCAATCACATATGGAATCCTACGAAGAATAATGGAGGATCCCAAGGGAAGTCAAGTCAAAAACTGATGCCCAAAAGCCTGCTAACGAGCATTTCCAATCGATGAGGACAACTCAGTAGAAGAAATGAGTGAGGCTGAGAGGAAGTTGATCGAAATAATGGACAAGTTGAAGATCACTAGTGGTAAATCAGCTTGTATCAACATGGTCGAAACTTCTCAAAAGAATCCAACATTAGCTCCTGAGGAACACCGTCAAGAAGAATATCAGAGGCTGGCATATCCTAAGGAGGAAGAAAGTCTGATTGATTTTATGAAAAGGTGTCAAAGGAAGAAAGCTGAGGTAATGTTGTGTCCATGCTGCATCGCCATTTTCGACAAGAAAACGGCAGACAATCTGGAGGTGATAGAATATTCCAAAACAAAAGGAAACTGGGGGGTAAAACCAGCCCCAAAGGAAGAAAGATATGATCCAAGAAGAAGAGAGCATCACCAGTCAAAAATTGGAGGTCGATGCTACCATTCATATAAACCAATAATCAAAGGCGTCAATGATAGGTGGGTACAACCCATCAGGGACGCTCAAGGGCGAAAGGAGTGGAGCAGCTTCAAAATTCATAGAGGTTTTTCATTAGCATAAGGAATGGGAGCTGAGAAGCAGAAACCATGGGTTTACCCTTTAGAAAACTACAAAGGAAAAAACCCCATGACTAAGTCTCAGTGGAGAAGATTCCAGAGGCAAAAGATGGTCGAAAAGGAAGCTATAAAGGAATAAATGACAAAGAAAGATACTGGAAAAAAAGGTGATGATGCACCCACTCACAACATCCAGGAGGTAGAGAAGAAGGAGATTTCAGACAACAAAGCCCCAAGTACAAGTATGGAGCGAACAAAGCCAAAAGAGGAAGTTCAAGATGATGAAGGAATGATTGACGATTTTGCATCTGGTTCTGAAGCCTCTTTTAACGTAGTGTGCAATGTTGTCTTAGTGTTGCCCAGGGATTATGACAAAGTAATGCAGTTGGAAGATGAAGACGATGGTGTCAAAGAAGAACAAATGCCTCACAAACCTGTATGTTACTACATCATGAACAATGGTTGTGTGGAGGAGCAGAATATGTTCTTCGAAAGACCAGATGACTCGCTAAAAGGACATTTGAAGCCCTTGTTTATAAAGGGGAAGATTGAGAATGTAGAAGTAAACAAAATACAAGTGGATGGAGGGGCAGCAGTAAACTTAATGCCCCATTTCATGTTGAGAAAGATTGGCAAAAATGACTCTGATGCCAAACCACACAATATGGTATTGTCGAATTACGAAGGAAAGATAGGGACTACCATGGGAGTGATCCAGATGGATTTAACAATTGGTACAATAACAAGACCAACAATGTTCATGGTAATAGCGTCGAAAGCAAATTATAACCTTCTTTTAGGAAGAGAATGGATACATGGTGTAGGAGTTGTGCCTTCGTCGATGCACCAGAGGATTGCTATTTGGAGACCAAATGATTAATACCCATATACAAAAGACATACATAAAGCATATTTTTCATATATAATATTAATGATTTGGTACTTGAAATACAAATAAGTTCTTAGCAACACATTGCATAAATATAGCCACTACAACTTAAGGTACTAAACAAGGCTATATAAAAGTACAAGATGTTCAACTACAAAAAGATCTAAGAACTAGATCTGAAGATCTCAAAAGTCCACAGCGGAAGACTAAGCCATCAGCTAGCAAAGATAATCAAGTCGCCTTATCCTTACCCTTAGCGGAACCTGAAGTACCTGAAATAACAACATCAACATGGGGTGAGATAAAACATCTCAGTGGGTTCACTATCTTAGAGTTCTCTCGGCTCTAAGGGTCATTTCCAACGAAACTCGCATGCTTCACGAACCAATTTACACAAGGGACAAGGATATAGGGAAAACTAGGGTCCACACACAATTTCAAACAAAACACACAGGGATATGTATACCTCAAGTCCTTACGGATGCTCTAGTGAAATACATAGTAACAACATAGAGACTTATACAAGACCTTACGGAGGAAAGATATAACATGCGCTTCAATCCTTACGGATGCTTCCCGTGGGACTCAGGATAACCCACCTCAAGACTTACTCAAGATTGACACAATTAGCATAGCACTTGCCCCAAGTCCTTACGGATGCTTCACGTGGGACTAAGGACAACCCACCTCAAGACTTACTCAAGACCTTACGGGGGACTTATAGTCTACACTTCTCAAATCAACGCCCACGTATACACAATGGATACCTCAAGTCCTTACAGATGCTCTAGTGAAAACACATAGTAACTACTTGAGACTTATACAAGACCTTACGGAGGATCCTAAAACAAACAACACAAAATCATAATTCAAACGAGTCTAAGGGGAACCTAGATACCTCACAAGTCGTACCTTTTCTCCATTTCCATTAACTCACAAGTTCCATTTTATCATGTTTTGGTCATTTGAAATTAGTCGGGTAAAAGTCGGCATGAAATTAATGTTATTCAATCTTAATCGATAGATTATTCTTTAAGCTTCAAAACAATATGTGGAACGCTCAAAACGGACACCCGAATCATAAGTTACGAATTAAAAACCAAAGTTTGAAACTATAGGTCTCGCTGAGCGAGCTCCTTCTCGCTGAGCGAAAATTGCCCTGGAACTTTCGCTGAGCGAGGTATGCTTGCTGAGCGAGCTACACCAGTTCAGGAAGTTCCAGCCTTACGGGAAAACACTTTTCCCACACCTAATCACTCCCAAACACCAACCAATGCAACAAGACATGATCAAACATATCCATTATCATAATAGAAGTATTTTAGGTAGATTTTAATCGAGTTTTAACCGTTAAACTTCCGATTTTTCTTAGGTTTCCAACTAAACCCTAACCACAAACATTTCTAAAACTCAACCAAAATCAAAGATAAAAGTTTCTAACTAAGAACCCACCTCGAGAGATGAAGATTGGCGGAAAGATAGAGTTGATTCGACGGACGGATGATCGGGAATGAAGAATTGGAGCTTTAGGGCTTTTCTCTCTTCTTCTTCTCTTCTCCTTTTCTTCTTTTCTTCTTTCCTTACTAACTTTCTCATTCTCTCATAATATTTCTATATATATATATATATATATATATATAATATAAAAGCTTATATTTTTACCGATAAGTCAAAATTAGAGAGTATCTGAAAATGTCTCTTAATCCGATATTTTATAAAACCTCTGAGTTAGCTAATTATCAATTAATAAAATATAATCCCATGAATTACTCTATTTAGTTCCATCAAAATTTCTTAGAGTATTCCGAAATAATATTATTACCAATTAATAAAGTTCAGAGCTTTAAATAAAATATGGGGTATTACAAAATGACATAGTATAGAATATAAAGGAAGATAAAAGTTATTTCATGACCGACGTCAATCACGTCGACCACCTCAGTTTCGACAGAAATTTGGCTCACATTCCCCCATGTAGTCCAGCCAATTTTAACCTCAAAAAGACTGACAATGCATATTGCTCCATGTACCTCCACCCTACGTATGGTTTCCAGTGGGATAAAGAAGTGGTGGACGATTCGAATTATATATGGGGAACCACCCACATACAACCCACTGGGTGGGGAAGTTAATTTGTAGATGATGACTGAAGCATATGTGTTAGAAAGAATTATGGCTTACATAGCCGAAAATAAACTCAAAGCGGCACTTGAAGCCGAAGTGAAATTCATGGCTGTCGAAGCCAGTCAAATCGAGTCCAACCAACAAAGTCTAGAAATATACGTTGAAGAAAATACTAAGAAAATCCCAGATGGCGAATGGCAAAATCGAAAGCTCGACGCCATTTATGATGACGAACCTCTGGGGTTCGAACAAAATCCAATGATGACCAACATGAAGATGGTGTCTCAAGACCCATTTGAGGAAATAGACTTGGGACTGGGGGCAGAAAAAAGGCCAACTTACATAAACGCCAAGATGGACCCTCAGTTCAAAGTCGAAATAGTCCAGTTGCTGCACGATTACAAAGACTGCTTTGCATGGGACTAAGATGAAATGCCTGGTGTAAACACCCCAAATTTTCCCTAACTTTTCCTCACACCATGGCTTGTGGTCTTTCATTTTTGTTTTAACATAAGCATAACATCTCATATTGCATGTTTGCTTCACTGCATAGTTCAATTTCATCTGCATCTAGGGTTTGTGATCTGAGCAATCCAAGAATCAACCTGGGCCATCCCAAAGGTCTTGAAGCTTTCCAAGAGGGTCCATGTGTGTTCTATGATCATATTATGTTCCCCAAAGTTCATGAAAGTCAAGGGATCACAAGAATTGGCAAAGGCATGGAAGCAGAGCTAGGGTTTTCCTAAACAGATGACCAAATTTAGGGTTTTTGTTTCAGAGGCCTTAACTCCAAATTATTTGTTCATTCTTGTTTCTAATGTTCTTAATATGTTATAAGTATCATGTGTACCAAGTCTTATGAAGAAATTCATTGTGGAAGTCATTTGATCATTGGGTAACGTCTTTAGCAAGTTAAGTCAAAATCAGGGCATATGAGACCCCTAACAATGAAACCAAAGGGTCATTTTTATCAAATTGAAGTTCTATGATCTTTATTTGATATTAGAAGTGGTTGGAAGTTCACAATATTGAATACTTTTGAGCCAATTGCAAACTTGCCATTTTTGGAAATGACTTGTAATGGAAACTTTCCATTTTAGGAAAGATTTTTAACCTCCTCTTTCATGACCAAAAATGCTTCAAACGAAAAATTCTTGGACATGAAAAATGTAGATTATGTCTTTCCCTTTTCAAAAAGTACAAGAACATTTCTTGATTCATCCTAGAACTCAAGATATGGCCTTTCAAAGTTGGCAAAAATTACATAATTTTCATGTTCATGTCATAGAGGGAATTTTGCAATTTCACTTGCCAAGCATTCTAATGACCTCTAATCAACTTCTATGCATCACAACATGTCAAAGAAACTTCTAAACATCATATTTGGCCCAAGTTTGCATTGTTTTCATGACTTGATCTTCAAGAAATCTCAAAAGGGCCAAAACTCTCAAAATTTGCAAAATGCCTTGGATCTTTCCACCACTTGTGCCAGCTGCATCAAACTCATTTTATGGCTCTCCATGAATCTTGCTGAGGCCATACACCCCAAAAAGCCAGCTCTGCATTGACCCATACCTCAAGTACACATAAGTTGACCTTTTTGCATTTCCTCCCATACCAATCAAACTGAGCCACCACCCACTCTCTGACCAATCACAACCTCTTATGCAAACCCTAGGGAGTTCATTTCATAACACACACACAAGCTTAGAACATCCCACAAGTCAGCATTCACAAAATTGGCCAAAACTTTCATCTCTTCGAAACTCTCAGTTCAAGCCTCAAACCTCAAATATTTTTCCACCAATCATCTCCACACATCATAGGGAGCACAAACCAACCTTCACTTTGCCCTGAAAGTCCCTAAAACTCAAACACGATTTTCCACCTCTCAGAATTGAACCTTCAAAAGGAGGCCATTTAAACACTTTCAAAGCTTCTCAATAGCATTAGGGTGGTCAAACGAGGTGTATAGCATAAGAAGCAGGCTCTGGGGATCCACATTTGCTCAACTCCAGCTCAGGTATAGCTCAAGTACTTTTTTCTCAGAGCTTTGGATTTAAGTTATAATGTGATAAAGCATGATTCTCTGATCATTATGCACTTTGAATCACTGAAAATGGTCAAGTATATAGGATGTATTCAACTCCTGAAAATTTTGTCAGTTTTCCGTTTGGCTTTGATTCTCTCTTTTGATGTAAAATAAATTGTTTTTGCTCGTGGATTCTTGTTGTTTGATGTTAGAGGAGTGATTCTGGAGATTTTGGCATATTTTTGTGACATGGGGAGGGAGATAAGGTTTTTGGCCTGCCGGAGAAGATGACCGTAGCTTAGCTCCGGTCACCTGAAAATGTTTAGCCCTAATTAGGGTTTAGTTGCCCAGATTGATTTTGGACCCTTAGATCCTGATTAGTTTAACGCGTGAACGACTTAGATTTAGTCATTAGGTTTAATTTCTTTTTAATTAAATAAAACATAATTAATTAGCCAGATTTGATCTGGACCCTCCATATGTGCGCGCAGTCAATGCCCACCTCCCAAGTTTGAATCTGGAGCCTTAGATCAGCATACCTTTCCCTTAAATCAATTTTTATTTCATTTTTATTCATTTATTTTGTTCATTTTATTTAAAATACCAAAATTCATCACAAAAAAATGAAACTTTGCATTTCTGTTTTAAATATTTTTCTCAGCCTAAAAATTATTTTTATTTTATTTTTTGCATATAGAAAGTATTTTTAAATATTAAAATGTTATTTTTAATTAATTAAAGTATTTTAATTAATTAAAAATGCATTTAGGTTTCTAAAAATCACCAAAAAAAATCATGAACCATTCCAATACATTTAGAAACATTTTCAAACTCTTCATACAAATTTCTTTTTAGGTTTGATCATAATTTCAAAATTTTATTTGAATTAGGGTTCTTTAAAATCACAATTTTTTAATCCTCACTTTGAAAAATCATTTCTGCCTAACCAAGAAGGGTTTGAACTTGATTCTTTTTGCATTGTTTCACATATTGCATGTAGTTTCTAGGTTATTTTTCTCATGAATTTATCTTGCATTTTCAAATTGATTTGCATTTTTCTTTTTGAATCACCCAAAACCCTAGCAAACTTAGAAAAAATCATAACTTTCAATAAGTTAGGCGTCTGACCTTCTCCTTTACGGTGTGACTTTGTGTGGGTTTAGGGTTTGATTGAGCTTGGTTTCAATTTTTTATCATGTTTTATGCTTCTGTCTTGTTCATTTGCATCTCACATGTCCATAAAATCCTAATTTCTCATGTTCATTTGCATTCACCTTGTATATTCATCATCATATGAACTTGCCATGACATCTCAAGCATTCATATGTCATCTTAGACCTCTTAAGACATGTTAGAACATTGCTAGATCATTTATTCATCCATTTGCCATGTGTTTCATTCATTACATTTCATAAGCATCCATGTGTTTTCAAACTTCTAAGCATGCCTTCATGACATCTCATATTTGTATGATCATTCATATGCACATTGTATGACTTTGCATCATCTCATATGTCATTTGCATTGCATAATCACTTCTGAATTTGGTCTTTGCATCTCATCTCAATTTATTTCTTTATGCTTTATGTCTTATGCATTCATACTAACATTTTCAGGATCTTTTGGTAAGTTATTTGGGAGGTGGATTTGCCTTCACCTCTCACCTCTTCTTATCGCATTAATATGCATTTTAACATGTCCTTGAAGTGAAATTGTTCACTTATGTTACATATCTCTCACTTTCTTCCTTTAAGTTACTTATCTTCTTAGGAAGTAAGTAACTTATTCTTCTGCTTCCTCCTCCTTTCATCTGCTTCTTCCATTGGTGGCTTCCTTGAAGATTATTTTCTCCTAAGCCTAACAAACCATAGGATATCCAAGCATGATAATGTTTAGGGTTGTGTTTAGTCCCCCTTATCTTTTTACCTTTGAGTCTCCTTGAGTCTCTCTTCTCATCTCAATAATCAGAGACTAAACTCTTAAAGTTTTAGGACTTTGGAATTAGGGCTATGCCTGCATCCTTCTCTTAGGATGGAGTGTATAACTTTAATCCTAAGTGTTAAACCTTTAATTTTTTTAAACCTCTTAATCAAGGAACATTATTAATCACCAAGACTTTATCTTGTAACTTGGGTCTTACATTAGGGTTCTAACTCTTCCTTTTGGTTAAGAGGGACTAGCCCTAGTGTTTAATAGACAAGTCCTTCTCAAGTTGTCTTACAAACTTAAAATCCACTTCCTAATCTCATTTCTTAATTAAAATCCATTTAATAAAGGTTTGTTATATAATGAATTTAATCCCTAACCATGGTTTATGCAGCATTACCTTTCCTTCAGGATAAACATGCCTAGCTGGCGACTCTATTCAACTCAAATTCATTCCTTTTCTCTTTTCGCCGACAGTTCACGTCTGCACCGGGATGAAAATCTTCGGGAGTGACAGCTTGGCGACTCTGTTGGGGAATCTTTATCTTGCAACCAAGGTTTCTTGTTCTTTTTGTGGGTTTCTCCTAGCGCTTGTTAGATTTGTGTTTATGGGGGTGTTATGTGTTATATGTGCTTTTGTTTATTGCTTTATTTATTGCTTTCTGTACAACTTTATTTATTGCTTTCATTTACTATTTTTATGCATTTCATACTATTATCATCATATCATGTGCTGGGTCTTTTTTTTGCCTTGGTGGGAGGGATACTCAGTGAGTAAGGTTCCATATCGGGAGCCTAAGTGACACATAGGATAGAGTGGCTTCATATTCTTTCCCATTCCATTCCGGTCTGGTGCGGGAATATGAAACACGGTTCAGACATGGGTTTCTTCTTGAGAACTCTGTGCTACGGATTTCCTGTAGTACTAGGGCTATCTTGGAAGCCTGCTAAGTCTGGATGACCTTTTTATGACCTTCAGCATCTGAGGTGAATTATAGGAAGATCCTTTATGATTATTGTAAACATTGTACCTCCGGGTTAGAAGTGTTTACACTTCTCATAACTGATCTAAGTCTGAGGATCCTTGTTCTAGAACAATACCTGTGAGGGGTTGGGATTTTTACAGGTTTGCAGGAGCCCGTGGCCTCATCATACCCTGTAACTGATATTGTTAACGTCACACCATTTTGCACTATTCTTGTGAAACCCTGTACTTGTGGCTCTTTATTTGAGTCCCCCATGGTTACTGGTTCTCTAAGCGTTCATCCAGACTTATGAACACACATGGACCTTATCAAGGAAGATAACAGATCCAGCACTTGATCACAAACCCTTGCATATCATTCTGCATACATCATTTTGCATCATTTTAACATTTGTCTATTTTTTTTGCAGGCTATCCACATCTTATTTGGTTTTGGTTTTGACTGCTCATTTGCATCAGCCATCTTCACCAACTATCTTCATCAGAGATTCTCTTCATCATCTTATTTAGTTGCCTTCATCAGAAGGTCTCCTCAGTTGTTTCCTTCAGCATCTATTGTCAACATGGACCCATCCAGGAAGAGCAACATCACCTACCATTTCTTTGATCCCACTCTGGCAGGCATTAGGCTGATTCAGACACTCATCACTCCTGATCATGTCCCTTTATTCAGGGAACATTATGGTGGTATCATGGATATGATCATGGACTTGGATGCATCACAGAGGAGTGTGATTCACACTTTCCTTCAGTTCTATTACCCTCCTCTCAAATTCTTCATTTTCCCAGACTTTCAGTTGGGTCCTTTGCTAGAAGAATACTTTATGTTGTTGGGTGTCCCCATTAGGAGAGGGATTCCTTTCAACCCTGAGATGACTGCTCCTAGGAATAAGGATATAGCTAAGGCTCTGTATTTGGAAATCACCATCATTGATCAGAATATGACCACCAAGGCTGGAATCCCAGGCCTCCATTTGGACTTCTTGATTACTCAGGCCACTAGTCATGTTGCAGCAGGGAGGTGGGACACTGTTTGTGCTCTCTTGGCCCTTAGAATATATGGTATCATCTTGTTTGCAGACGAACCTAAGTTTGTAAGCAAGAATTCTATCCATCTCTTCTTGCTGAAGAATACAGTTCCCACCTTGCTAGGGGATTTTTATTACTCAGTGCATCAAAGGAATGAGAATCAGATGGGAAGATTAGTCAGATGTTGTGCACCTCTCTTCTATTGTTGGCTATTGAGGCACTTGCCAAAGACAGAAGCTTTCCTGAATCCTCATCAGTCAAGAAATTGGGCTAAGAGAATGATTGCTCTCACTTCAGAAGACATCAGATGGTGCACTCAGAGCACCAAGGACAGAGACATAATCACCAATTGTGGGCAGTATCCCAATGTACCTCTGATTGGATTGAAGGGTTGCATCAACTACAATCCTTTGTTGTTCAAAAGGCAATTAGGGTATGCCTTGATACATCCACCAAGAGAGCAAGACTTATCAGAAACCCTTTACTGTGACATTCAGCATAACCATGCCATCACCCGACAAGCAGCCTGGGCTTGGGATGATATTCAGACAAAAGGGACTGCCATTCTTGGCAAGTGAAACAACATAGCTTCAGCTCAGCATATTGATTGGTCTCGTATCAGAGGACAGATCACTCGCATGCCATTCACCTTAGAGGATGTGCCTGGACCATCAGCAGCAGAGCCTGTAACT
Source organism: Lathyrus aphaca (assembly GCA_963966055.1). Taxonomy (NCBI): domain Eukaryota; kingdom Viridiplantae; phylum Streptophyta; class Magnoliopsida; order Fabales; family Fabaceae; genus Lathyrus; species Lathyrus aphaca. The sequence goes on along the minus strand of OZ014520.1, from coordinate 225,923,923 downwards.
ACAGTCAGTTTAGAAGAGTTTGAGAAGTTGAAGGAAAGGAATACTCAGCTTTCTGAAGCTCTGAAGAAGACCCTCTGGGAGAGGAATGATAGTCGTCTGGACAATGAATGGTTAGAGAAGCTCCGAATCGAGCATATGACAAAGATTGAGAAGACGGATGATTACATCAGAAGGACTAGAGCAGGGGAGTTAGTGTTGAAGAATTCTTGCAAGGAAGCCAAGATTCAGAAGGCCAGAGTTGAGCACTACTTGGAAGAGAGTCAGGCTAGATGGATTAGAAACACTGAAGCTCATTCACAGGAAGATCAGAAGACGCAGGCTAAGATAGAGCAGCTGGAAGCTAATGAGAAGAGGAATCAGGAAGCCTTGTTAGCAGCACAGAAAGAGATCTCTGAGTTGAAACTCCGGGCGGGGTTAAAGAGATCAAAGGACCAAGACAAGTATAAGAAGTTGACAAATGCTATTGCCACCAGGAACCTTCTTATCAGAACCATCACAGAGCATCCAGTTGGATCGGTGACTGATGCTCTCCTAAAGGAAGTCAAAGAGGATGACTTTGGGCTGAATGTCTGATTTCTTTGTATTTGTACTTCCTTTGGTTTGTACTTTTGTTGATTTTTTTGTATTTTGACCCATCATGGGAACTTGTTGTAATCCTGAACTATGTATCATTACATTTTGTAATATATGGTTTGTGTTATTCTTTGGGTTTCATTTCTCTTCAACATCATCATTCCTCGAGGACTGGAAGGTCAAAACCAAAGAACCAAGCCGGATACCCTCGGAAGACAAATAGACATATTGCATTGCATACTAACTTCATTCTTTGTTTTGTAGGTTTTTTTGTTGTTGTTTCTCACTTTGTTGTGGTTTCAGGAAACATTGCTCGTAGGAGGGTTTTCCCCATCAACAGAGTTCACCGGTATCCTACAAGAAACAACCTTCCGAGCTTACAGATGGACCAAGTTCAACAAGATATGACTGACGTGAGAACCCAGATGGCTAATGAAAGAATTGAAATGAGGGCTCAAATGAACCAGTTCATGGCAGTAATGACTGGGTTGGCCCAAAGCCAAGAAAGATTAAGAGATTTGGTCAAGCGGCAAACTCCTGAAGAAAGCCACCCAGGTACAGGGGGTACCAGCAACAATGATCATGTACAACCTCGTACTGATCCCCCGGAGTTTGTACTTCATCTTAACCTTGACATTAATGCTATCAGGAATACCAAGGGTAATACTGGAGGACGTGCCTTGCAGGAGGACCCTCAGGAGGAACAATTCACTGTAGTTGGGGCAGGAGATGAAGTCTATGATCGTCGTCTGGACGAGATAGCAGAAAAGTAGAGGTCTCTGGAGTCGCAAAACTCCTTAGGATTTGATGTTATGGATATGGGGCTAGTGGAGGGGGTTAGAATTTCTCACAAATTCAAACCTCCCTGCTTCAAAAGATATAATGGAACATCTTGCCCTCACACCCATCTTCAATCTTTCCTGGGAAGATTAAAGGCCTACACTATGGATGAAAAGCTATGGATGTTTTATTTTCAGGATAGCTTGACAGGGGCATCCCATGAGTGGTACTCTCATCTGACTAGGGCAACAATCAGAAATTTTAAAGATTTGGCCGAGGCTTTCATACGCCAATACCAATACAATCTAGACATGGCTCCTAACAAAACACTTCTTATGGGTATGTCACAATCCTCCAGGGAAAGCTTCAGAGAGTATGCTCAGAGATGGAGGCAATTAGCTGTTGTTGTTCAACCTCCAATGTTAGAAAGAGAAATGGCAGATATGTTTATGAACACCCTCCAGGGGACATACATTGATAGGTTGGTTGCTTTCTCTTCCACTAGCTTTGCAGATGTGGTCATAGCTGGAGAAAGGATTGAGAGTTTATTAAAAATGGGAAAGATTTCTGATAATGGCGCCAGCTCAAGCAGCACAAGGAAACCATTCGCAGGGCCTCGCAGGTCTGGTGAAACAAACTCAATACACATGGGAAGAGGAAGGCCCCAGTATATGCCAAGATCAATTGTCTCTGTCATAATTCCTACTCCACCTCCTCAACAACAATACACTCCGTAACCGCAACAATTCCCTCAGCAAAATTTTCCTCAACAAAGGTCCTATAACAACAACAACAACCAACAACAGTGTTCTTTCCAGCAAAGGCCACATCATACCCTGTTACCTATTGTGTTTAAGAATGCCTCACTTTGGACAGTTCTTGTGATTTAACCCAGGACATGTGACTCTTTATTTGAGTCCCCCACCTTGGCTACTGGACTTCTGAACCTCCATCTGGACTTCTTAAGACATACATGGACCCTTATATCAAGACAGTTAATCAGATCCAGCTTGATCACAAACCCTTGCATATCATTTGCATACATCCTCATTGCATCATTTAACATTTGTCTATCTGTTCTACAGGGTATCCACATCTTCTTTAGTTTGGTTTTGACCGTTCTTCTTTTCAACATTTGCACCTCTTCCAAGGGGTATGGAAGGTCAAAACCAAGAACCAAACCGGATACCCTCGAAGAACAAATAGACATACTGCATTGCATGCTAACCTCATCTCTTTTGTTTTACAGGAGTTTTATTGTTTGTTTCTCACCTCGTTGTGTACCTCAGGAAACATTGATCGTAGAAGGGTCTTTCCCGTCAATCACATCCACAAACATCCGACCCATAACAACCTCCCGAGCTTACAGATGGATTAGCTTCTAGAAATCACTTCAACAGTTCCCACTCCTACAACCTCAACAAACATCTCTCCTACAACATCAACAAACATCATTCCAGTGGAGATTACTACAACAACAACAACCATCAAGGAGGACATTTTTGTCAGCCACCTGGCTACACATAAGTACATTGAGATGGATGAATATATCCATGAGACAATGAGTTAGGGTTTCGAAGCTCTCAATGTCAATGAGGCAACAGTTGACGTGTCTAGAACCTCAATAGCCTCATACAAACAAGCTCGGAAGGTTGTTGAAGACGGGAATTCCCAAGGCTGGGGCAAGCTGCTGCAAGTTCAGATAAAAAAGGACAAATTCGGTTTGGGTTACAAACCATCCCGACAAGTGCAAGAAGAGGCTGCTGAAGCTCCCAAGTTCATCAGTGGGGGAATGCTATCCCCAAATGCTATCAATAATGTGGGAGACGAGGCTGAAAGTGACTTCAACCTGGAGAGTTGGATACGTCCAAGGATCCCGGGGAGCCAAGTCCTTAACTGGTCTTCCCAGGAAATTATAAGAGTTACTCCTGCAGAGTAATTATTATTTCCTATATTTTAAAGCATGCATCAAGTCTTGCATCTTGCCCAAGATGTCAAGACTCATTTTATAATCGGGCCATCTTGTAATTTTGTGCAAATGGATTAATCAATGAATATCGGACATCTTTTGCAAATGAGTCTTCCTCTTTTCCGCTCACTGTTTTACATTTTTCTTTTTGTACAAAAATAAAATGGCAATGTTTTCAAAATAAATAACTTCATTTTCACTTTTTCTAAACAAGATTAAAACTGATCACTAAAATAAACCAATCTAAACCCTTGCAGAAAATGCCCTCCAGATTGCACCGACAACAACACTGTTATGGCTTCGTATGACTTTGACAATCCAATCAATCAAGCTGATGAAGGGGTTGAAGAAGATTATGAGCTTCCTGAAGAGCTAGCCAGGTTGTTAAGGCAAGAGGAGAAGGTTATCACTCCTCATCAGGAGGAGATTGAAACGGTTAATCTTGGTATGGAAGAAGACGTGAAAGAAGTTAAGATCGGGGCCTGCCTACAAGATTCAGTAAAAGAGCAACTGATTGACATGCTTCGTGAATATGTGGATGTTTTTGCTTGGTCTTATCAGGATATTCCAGGGTTGGACACCGATATTGTCATGCACAAGCTGCCTCTGAAGGAAGACTGCTCGCCAGTAAAACAGAAGCTGCGCCGTACTCGCCCGGATATGGCAATGAAAATTAAGGAAGAGGTACAAAAACAGTGGGACGCCGGTTTCCTTGCTGTGACTAGCTATCCGCCGTGGGTTGCTAATATTGTACCTGTGCCTAAGAAAGATGGCAAGGTAAGGATGTGTGTGGACTACCGGGATCTGAACAGAGCCAGCCCGAAAGATGACTTCCCTTTACCTCACATTGATGTATTGGTTGATAATACGGCTCAGTTCTCGGTGTTCTCCTTCATGGACGGATTTTCGGGATACAATCAGATCAAGATGTCACCTGAAGACATGGAGAAGACAACTTTCATCACACCCTGGGGCACATTCTGTTATAAGGTGATGCCATTCGGACTGAAGAATGCTGGTGCAACTTATCAACGGGCTATGGTAACATTATTCCATGACATGATTCACAAAGAAATTGAATGTTATGTGGATGACATGATTGCCAAGTCCCTCACAGAAGAAGACCACCTGGTAAATCTGTTGAAGTTATTCAAGCGTCTGAGGAAGTACCAACTGAAGCTGAACCCCAACAAGTGCACATTCGGGGTGCGTTCCGGTAAGCTGCTGGGATTTATTGTAAGTGAGAAAGGGATTGAGGTTGACCCAGATAAAGTTAAAGCCATTCAGGAAATGCCTGCACCAAAGTCAGAAAAAGAAGTTCGGGGGTTTCTAGGTAGATTGAACTACATTTCACGGTTCATATCTCACCTTACTGCAACCTGTGAACCCTTGTTCAAGTTGTTAAGAAAAGAACAAACGGTCAGGTGGAACGAAGATTGCCAGAGGGCTTTTGACAAGATCAAGGAATACTTACAAGAGCCTCAAATCCTTATGCCTCCAGTTGAAGGAAGACCTCTAATTATGTACTTAACAGTATTAGAAGAGTCAATGGGGTGTGTGTTGGGCCAGCATGACGAGTCTGGTCGAAAAGAGTATGCAATATACTACCTGAGCAAAAAGTTTACCGACTGTGAACAACGTTATTCACTGCTCGAGAAAACTTGCTGTGCTTTAGCGTGGGCTGCTCGCCGACTGAGACAGTATATGTTGACCCACACTACTTTATTGATCTCCAAGATGGACCCAGTTAAGTACATTTTTGAGAAGCCAACACTTACCGGACGGGTTGCAAGATGGCAAATGATCCTCACAGAATATGACATCCAGTACACATCTCAGAAAGCCATCAAGGGCAGTGTATTGTCTGATTATCTTGCTGAGCAACCCATTGATGATTACCAGCCTATGAGATTTGACTTCCCTGATGAAGACATCATGTTCATAAAAGCAAAAGATCATGAAGAGCCTGTTCACACTGAAGGGCCTGACCCGGAAGAAGAATGGACTATGATGTTTGACGGGGCTGTTAATATGAATGGTCGTGGTGTTGGTGCAGTACTCATTACACCTAAGGGAGTTCACATGCCTTTTTCGGCAAAACTCACCTTTAACTGCACTAACAACGAAGCTGAATACGAAGCTTGCATTATGGGTCTTGAGGAAGCCATTGACCTCAGGATCAAGACTTTGGTTGTATTCGGAGATTCAGCTTTGGTAATCAATCAAACCAACGGAAAATGGTACATGCACCATGATCAGCTGATACCTTACAGGGATTATACAAGGAGGTTATTGACTTTCTTCACAACAGTCAAGCTTGAGTATATCCCTCGGGACGAGAATCAATTCGCAGATGCTCTTGCCACCATTTCATCCATGATCAAAGTTCAAGCTGCCAACTTTGTGCCTCGGATTTCAGTGTCCAGACTTGACAGACCGGCATATGTGTTTGCAGCAGACATTGTTAAAGATGATAAGCCTTGGTTCCACGACATCAAATGCTTCTTGGAGGATCAGACATACCCATCTGGGGCATCTTCCAATGATAAGAAGACTTTAAGAAGGCTTGCTGGTAGTTTCTTCCTGAATACTGATGGTTCCCTGTACAAAAGAAACTTTGATATGGTACTCCTCAGATGCGTTGATAGAACAGAAGCAGACTTGTTGATGCACGAGGTGCACGAAGGATCCTTTGGTACCCATGCAGGAGGGCATGCCATGGACAAGAAGTTGCTAAGGTCAGGTTATTACTGGATCACAATGGATGCCGACTGTTGTGCCTATGCCAGAAAATGCCATAAATGCCAGATTTATGCAGATAAAATGCATGTGCCTCCCAATCCCCTGAATGTGATGTCTTCACCCTGGCCCTTTGCCATGTGGGGCATTGATATGATTGGCAAGATTGAACCAACTGCTTCAAACGGCCACAGATTCATCCTGGTTGCTATTGACTATTTCACCAAGTGGGTTGAAGCAGCTTGCTACGCGAATGTTACAAGGGAAGTGGTAGCCCGATTCCTGAAGAGAGACATCATCTGTCGGTATGGAGTGCCCGAACGAATCATTACTGATAATGGTTCCAATTTAAACAAAAAAATGATGGCAGAACTGTGTCGGGACTTCAAGATCCAACACCACAATTCTTCTCCTTACAGGCCAAAGATGAATGGCGCTGTCGAGGAAGCTAATAAGAATATCAAGAAGATTGTGCAAAAGATGGTGGTTACTTACAAGGACTGGCATGAAATGCTACCGTTTGCCTTGCATGGGTACCGTACGTCAATCAGAACGTCCACTGGGGCAACACCGTATCAACTTGTGTATGGTATGGAGGCAGTCCTAGCTGTTGAAGTTGAATTACCCTCCTTACGGGTATTAATGGATGTTAAGCTGAACGAAGCAGAATGGGTCCGATCCCGATACGAACAACTGAGTCTGATCGAAGAGAAAAGATTGGCTGCAATCTGCCATGGGCAGCTGTATCAGAAAAGAATGAAGAAAGCCTTCGATCAGAAAGTTAGGCTCCGAGAATACCAAGTAGGAGATCTTGTGCTGAAAAGACTCCTCCCTCCTCATACAGACCACATGGGAAAGTGGACTCCGAACTATGAAGGGCCATTCGTAGTAAAGAAAGTTTTCTCCGGTGGAGCACTCATGCTCAGCACTATGGATGGTGAAGACTTCCCGTCCCCTGTGAATTCAGATGCAGTTAAAAAATACTTCGCATAAAAATGACCCGCTGGACATAAAAACAGAATGTAAGTCCAGGCAAAAATAGGGCATCCCGGCGAGTCAAAAACAGAATAAAAGACTCGGGCAAAAAAAAGGGAAAATAAACAACAATGTACACCCGCTGAGTTGAAAAGCCGCGTTGGACAACTCAGGCAAAAATGGGTATCCCAATGGATTGAAAACCCGAAAGGGCGATCCATGCAAAATAAGGGAATAAGCGAACAACTGCATTCTGAATTCATCTGTATCACTTACAACTCGGTAAACCTCGAAAGGTTCGAGCGCCGGTCAGAATCAGCCTTCTTCAGAAAGCAAGACGAGAAGAACGTCAAATGTCATACGAGTCATAGCAAAAGGGAAGCTCCCTGAAGCGTCATCAACATTGCCAATACCTTTTATTCCTCAATTTGTAACAATCTCCTCATTTTAGGGGATTTGTTTCTTTGACTGTATCTTGTCGATTCAGGGCACACGAATTAATAAAATCAGATTTTCAGTCATGTTTCGTCTCGTACACTTTATCTTCATTTGCAAAAAATGTCTGATGTCTTTAAAATACTGATTGCATAAATACAGATGCTTCTCTTCCAAAAAATACGTGCTTGCAGGAAATATACTTACTCCCAGGAGTGTCTGAACTCCTATGACGGAATCCGGTAAGGGATACCTCGGGATTACTTGAGCGTTTCTCTGACTTTTCAGGGTTGCAGGTATTCAAAGCGTAACATGGGGCATTAAGGCTTCTCCCCAGCAGGCTGCCTAATCATTAACTACTCAGTCTATCTCCCGATTAGCGCCAGAGGTGCTTTCTCCCCAGCTAAGTTGTCCAATATCATCCTCAGCAGGACCCCTACAGAAATCTCCAGGAAGACCTTCTCATGGTCTTTCTTCTTCCCCATCCGAGTTGCCATTTACTATTCCTCCCCAGCCGAGTGCTAGACAGGGAACTATCTCCCCGCAGAGTTTCAGCCTCTATCTAGAAGAGCAACGCCTGAAGATCTCACAACAGAGTGAAGAAAGCTTCTACAAACCCCAGGTGGGTCCCTCATTACCAAAATAGGTCTATCATTGACCTATTTCCCCAAGCAGAGTCCTATATGTCAGATCTACCAATGATCTCATCCCCAGCTGGGATGTCCACTTCAAGCAGATCAACCAGAGATCTTCGCAGCAACGGGATCCGAATCCCGGATCAGTATCTTTGCATAATCATAGCATTCGCATCATATTCTCCCCACAAAGCGCAGCATTCCGTTTAATACGGAGCATTACGGCAAAAATCAAACATATTGCATAATCATAAGCCATGTTCTGAATCAACACTTGTAAATACTGACAATCCATCAAACGATATACGGAAAACTCCCCAAAATTCCCCACCAGAGAGCCAAAATACTGGCCTTACACTCACAAATACAAATACACCCTCCTTTTGGCACTCGTTCGTGTCATCACCCCCCCAGTAAAGTCACCCAAGCTTTCTTTACAAACAGACACTTACATATTACAGATACTTCTTGACACCCGTCCGTGTCATATCCCCAGTAGAAAGCCAAAGCGTCCCCTTTGCACTCACAGATACATACTTATACAAATTCCATGACACCCGTCCGTGTTGCTTTCCCTAGCACAGTTGCCTAAACATTTTGCAAACCCTATACTTGTTTATATTACACCTTTCTCTTTTGACACTCGTCCGTGTCACCCTCCTCAACAGATTAAACACTCTCCTGTATACCGCTCATACTAATTTCACTCATACAGATACTCGTCCGTATCTTGTATATATCACTCATATCCCTTCAGATTCAACACTCGTCCGTGTTCTTTGTTAACCCATTGGTACTTGTTCGTATCATCATCTCAGAGCATGCGTCAGCGTTTGTTTCTACCTGATACTCGTCCATATCATAGTCTTAAGGATGCTCGTTCGCATCTTTAATCCATACACGTGTCAAACACTCATGTCTTCTTGAATTTAGACACTCGTCTGTGTTTACTATTCCCCAGAAGAGTCCTTTCAGATTCAACACTTGTCTGTGTTCTTTGTTAACCAGTTGGTACTCGTCCGTATCATCATCTCAGAACATGCGTCAGGCGTTTGTTTCTACTGATACTCGTCCGTCACGGTCTTAAGGATGATCGTCCGCATCTTTAATCTATACACAACATCAAAACACTTATACCTTTTATTTCTTGGATGTAAACACTCGTCCGTGTTTACTATTCCCCAGTAGGTCGCCAGCAAAGCAACCTTTTTTTTCTATCCGACATTCGTCCTTTGTCGTGATACTTTCGGCAGCCGTACCCTGCCAGGTGATCGTCCTTCACCCTGGGATGACCGTCCCTCATCCTTTCCCCAGCGGAGTCTCTATTCATTAGAACCCCTTTTCTATCTGACATTCGTCCTATGTCGTGATATTGAGAGCAGCCGTCCCCTGCTAGGTGATCGTCCTTCACCTCTTGATGATCGTCCTTCATCATGCTCGTCCGATGGCCGTCCCCATCGTCGACCTTTTATCTGGCATTCGTCCTATGTCGTGATATTGAGAGCAGCCGTCCCCTGCTAGGTGATCGTCCTTCACCTCTTGATGATAGTCCTTTATCATGCTTGTCCGATGGCCGTCCCCATCGTCGACCTTTTATCCGACATTCGTCCTATGTCGTGATATTTAGCATTCGTCCCCTGCTAGGTGATCGTCCTTCACCTTTTGATGATCGTCCTTCATCATTTTATCCGATGGCCGTCCCCGTCGTTGACCTTTGTTATCTGACATTCGTCCTATGTCATGATACCTTCAGAGCAGCCGTACCCTGCTAGGTGATCGTCCTTCACCTCTTGATGATCGTCCTTCATCATGCTTATCTGATGGCCGTCCCCATCGTCGACCTTTTATCCGACATTCGTCCTATGTCGCGATATTTTTGGCAACCGTACCTTGCCAGGTGATCGTCCTTCACCTTAGATGACCGTCCCTCATCTTATACCCAACAGAGCAGCCGTCCCCTGCTAGGTGATCGTCATTCACCTTTGATGACCGTACCTCATCATTTATTTCATAATCCCCAGAGAGTCTTTTAGCTTTACCTGATGGCCATCCCCATCATAATCTCTCATATCCCCAGCTAGTCGGCCGTCCCCGTCTTTGCTTTATTTCCCGCATCTTCCCCAGCTAGTCGGCCGTCCCCGTCTATGCTTTATTTCCCGCTTCTTCCCCAGCATGTCGGTCGTCCCCGTCATTGCTTTATCCCCAGCAGTCGTCCTCTGCTCGAAGGTCGTCCTCCGTTGCCCACACTTTATAATCATACTCTACCTTCCTTCTACAATCTATATCCCTTTTCTTCTTCATTCTGTGAGTGCAAATTTTGGACTGTCTTTGGTATTCAACCACAAGTTATCTTGTTTGCCGGTTAAGCCGTTGCTTACATCCTGCACAACTAACTCATGTTTGAATAGGGGCAGCTGTAAACACCCCAAATTTTCCCTCACCCATTCACACCATGGCTTGTGGTCTTTTCATATGCATAATTTCAATCATAGCATCTCACATTGCATTTTTTATTCACTGCACTGGTTCTAAGACATCTGCATCTAGGGTTTGTGATCTGAGCAATCCAAGAGCTTCTTGAACCACTCCAAAGGTCATCAATCACTTCAAAAGGGTCCATGTATGTTCAAGCATCATATTATATCCGCTCAAAGTCAAGAATGTCAAAAAATCACAAGAACTGAGATTGGCATGGAAGCAGAGCCAGGTTTAACTGCACAGATGACCTAGAATTAGGGTTTTGGTTTCAAAGGCCATAACTCCAATTTTTTTGGTCATTCTTGTTTCTATTGGTCTCTATATGGTATAGGGATCATGCATATCAATTTTCATGAAGAAATTTCATGGGGAAGGCATCTGATCAAGAGTTGACTTTTTGAGCAAGTCAGTGCAAAATCAGGGCATCTGAGGCCCCCAATGACCCAACCAAAGGGTGTTCTTCATCATTTTGATTATGTATGATCTTTATTTGATCATAGAAGATGTTAGAAGTTCAAAAAATTGAAGAATTTCAAGCCATTTGCAAAGTTGACTTTTTGGGAAAATAACTTGTAATGGAAACTTGCCATTTTGGGAAACTTTTTCAACCCTTGCTTTTTGATTCAAAAATGCTTCAAATGGGAAAACTTTGTTCATGAAAGTTGTAGAATGGATCATTCCCTTTTCAAAAAGTACAAGAACTTGTTCTAATTCATTTTGGATCAAAAGTTATGGCTTGTCAAAGTTGGCCAAAATCACATAATTTGAAGTTTTCTACCAAAGAGGCATTTTGCAAAATGGTATGATCAAGTGTTCTAAAGGCTTCAAAAGTGTACAAACTCTTCACAACATGATCACATGACCTCTAAAGATCAGAATGGGCCAAAGAATATTGCATTTTGATGCCTTGAATCTCATGAATTTCCAAAGGGGCCAAACTTTGTGAAAATTGCAAAACATCTCATAAGTCTTGATCCACTTGCTGATTTATCTCATAAACAATTCCATGGTTCTCCCTAAACTCAGCTGAGCCAAGACAAGCAAAAAGGATAGCTATACCATTGCCCATACCTCAAGTACAAGTCAAGTTGACATTTTGGCAACTTGCCCATACCAATCAACATAGGCCAACACCCACTCCCTGACCTATCACACTTCTTTATGTGGATCATTTGCAAGCAAAAGCATAAGACACACAAGCCTGAAAGCTCCAAGAACACAGCCTTCTCATTTTCCACCTCATATGCAAAACCATTCGAAACACTCTCCACAAGCATCAAACACACAAACAAACTTCACCATTGATCTCAACATGACTCACTGATCACAAACCAACCATTGAAACAACCTGAAAGTCATTGAAACCAAAACACGATCATCACCCCTCACTGAACAGAACTTCTGCAATCTCCCAAATCAGCCATCAACAAAAGTTTTGAAGCATTCCATTGAGCTCAGAGGGACAAGAGGAGTTGGTTTGCATAAGAGAAAGGCTCAGAAAGCTCCAGTTCGAAAAGCTTCATCTCAGGTATCATCCAAAAACATTTTTCCAGAACTTGCGTTTTAAGTTATAAACTGATTCTATGTGGTGTGCTGATCATTTTGAGCTTTGAACCTTTGAAAATGGTTGCGTGTGTAGGATGTATTTGATCTCTGAAATTTTTGTGTGTTTTCCGTTTTGATTCGTTTCTCATGATTCAGTGGAAATAAGTGGATTTTGGGGTGGGGTTTAGGTTTAGTGATGTTCAATGAGTGATTCTGGAGAGATTGGTGAGGTTTCATGGCGTATTAAGAGAGATTGAGATTTCACCTTGCCGGAGAAGATGACCGGAACACTGTTCCGGTCATCTGAAAGTGATTAGGGCATTGAATTAGGGTTTTAATCAAAATTAAGGAAATTTGAATGCTGGCCGTCCAGATGCGCGCCTAGTCAATTCGCGTGCGTCCCAGTTTGAATCATGGCCCCTAGATCTGCTGACTTTCCTATTTTCTCATTTAAATCCATTTTATTTTTATTTGTTTCATATTTATTTTGAACAAATTAATTAAAATAGCAAAATACATTGAAAAATTCTGAAAATTTTTATCAAACCTTTTATTAATTTTTCAGAAACCAAAAATATTTTTATTTTTATTTTTTGCATCAAAAATTATTTTTAAATCATTTAAAAGTTTATTTTTAATTGATTAATGAGAATTAATTAATTAAAAATACTTTTAGGTATTTAAAAATCACAAAAAAATTCATGTAACCTTTAAAGACATTTAGAAACATTGTCTAACTCTCAAACCAAATTTCTTTTTTGTTCTTGACACCTTTTGATGATTTTCAATGGAATTAATTTCATTTCAAGGCATTATTTTGATTCAAACTTCAAAAATTCACTTCTGCCTAACCATTGAGAGTTGGACAATGATTCTTCTTGCATTGCATCTTGTATAGCATGTAGTTTATAGGATTAAATTGGCATGAATTGATCTTGCATTTTCATTTTGTTTTGCATTTTTCTTGACAAGGTACCTTAAAACCCTAGCAATCTTAGGAAATTCATAACTTACACTAGGTTGAGAATTGGATCCTCTCCTTTGGGCAGTGAGTTTGTATAGGTTTAGGGTTCCTTTGATTGCACTTTCAAATTTTTATCATGATGTTTGAAATTCTGTGATCAGGTATGAGATGTCCTAAGAGATGTCCCAACACTTGACAGATTTAACCAAAACTTAAATAGCAAGAAAAGTAAACAACACAGAAGTTTGTTAACCCAGTTCAGTGTATAACCACACCTACATCTGGAGGCTACCAAGCCAGGAGGAAATCCACTATAAGTAATATTAATTCTAGACTTAAACCACCCTGTTTAATCTATCACTTAATAACTACCCAATGCAATTTCTACCTAAGACACAACTTAGATAAGAGTACCCTACTCACTCCCCCTCAATCACACAGTGATTTTGTTTACAAGTTTAATGAAATTGAAGTCATACTTCAAACAAAACAGCTTGATCTTACTTCACAGTTTCAATCAAGTCACAGATACACTTTTGCTTAAAAGCTCATAAAGTGGTACAATGAAAACACCTGCTATTAAAATACTAGACACCCTATTTGGTCTTCTGAAATTCGTACTCAATTCTGTGAGTTTCTGTTCATTAAATAGGTGTCTGTAATTTGGGCTTTCTGTAGAATGATCCAGCCCTAATGCGCATGCAGCTTCCACCTTGAATTAGGGTTTGTTACTTCCTAGATTCTAGGTGATTTAGGTCTTCTGTTTTAATCTGAATCCTCAATATAACACTCCCTACAGATGCGCCTTGTTCTGTTTTTATCCATCAATAATTAATTCCAGATAACTCTCCTTAAATATCTCTGATCAGTTAGACATTAAGTAATTCTGGTAGCAGGTTTGAGATGTCTCAACATCTGTTGGGACATCCTGAAAAACTGAACTTAATTCATTTATACAATGTCCCAACATCTGGTGAGACATCCTGAAATAAGTTCTTATACTCTGTTTGATAATGTCCCAACATTTGATAGGACATTCTGAACTGAATTCAACATTTCTTGTTGGTCAAAAATTCTGCCAATTCTTAAACATCTACAAACTCCCCCTTTGGCTAATTTTTGGCTAACATTCTTTTTTGATTTTTCAGAGTGCAGCAGAAGATCTTTTATCAGAGTATAGCATTACTTTTCTGTTGAATCATATTTGAGATTACTCCCCCTCAAACATATATGTATTCAGTCTTGTTGCAACAGAAAAAAAACACTTATTTAGTTCAGAAGCAAACAGATTTTTCATTCATAATCAAACAGCATTACACATTGTTGTTGGTGTTGTTCTCCCCCTTGTTAGACACAAATTTTGGGGCCAAAGAGACTAAATCTAAATTACAATGCAGCTGTCATACATTTGCCTCACATACAATGATCACTCAGACTCCTCACTTTCAGTTTCTTCATCATCTTCAGTTTCTTCATCAGAGGCAGCTTTCTGATCTCCTTCACTCTCCAGCCTTTGGATGATTTCCTCAAGCTTCTGCTTTCTTGCTTCAAGTTCTTTGCAAGTGCTCTTTAGTTCAGCAATTAATGTAGTCTTGGAGATTGGAGTCTTAGCAGTTGAAGGACATGTAGATGTCCCAGAAGGTGCTTCAACATCTGCTGCATGATGACTGAGGAACAATTTGTAGTGAAAAGCCAGAGGGATTTCTCTTTTGCAGACTGTGTCCTTTTCAGTGAGGATTCCAGGGTATTGACTGAGCACTATACCACACAGCAAGGAAGGAAAAGCTATTGGCAGCTTTGTTGCAGATGAGCTGGCATGCTTCAAGGTCTGATCAAAAATGTAAGCACCATAATCCAGCTTAGTCTGAGTTCCCACAGCATAGATAAACCTGCCCAAGCCAGTGGATATTGAAGATGTGTGATTGGTAGGCACCCAGTTTGCTGTACCAATCCTGTTCAGCATGGCATATTTTCTTGTCAGCATGCTCACTGAGAGCTTTCCTTTAACTGGCCATGCCTTGACCTGGTTTGCAGTGATAACCTTGCAGACTTGGTTATCAGTCTTTCCTAGCTCATTTGGTCCATCTGTTTCTCTTCCAAGGTATTGGTTGATGATCTGAGGAGAGAACTCTACACACCTACCTCTAACAAAGACTTTTCTAAATTCAGAAGACTTACCATTGGCACAATCTTCCTGAAGATTTACAATGAATTCTTTGACAAGAAGTTCATAGCAGGGAGAGAGATTGGAGACTGTTTTGAAGAGGCCTGCAGCAGAGATGAGATCAATCAGTTCAGTGCACTCAAGTGCATTACTGCTTAGCTCTCTTTCAAGGGCTACCCTTCTTTGGTAAACAAACTTCCATCTGTTTACACTTGAAACATGATGAAATGAGATGTTGTCCAAGGGAGCTTCTGGAACAGCAGTTGAAGCCCTAGAGGATGCTGGTTTCTTCTTTGGAGGAGATGTTGGGACATCTGTTTCAACATCTGAGTCTGGAGGAGTGACAGCTTTCCTCTTCTGGGTTTGGACTTTACTCCATTGTTTTGTTGGACCAAAGGCAGCTTTAGCTTTGTCTTTCTTTGGGGTAGCTTTCTTCTTCTCAGGAATTTCAAGTTCTGCTTGCATCTTTCCTTTCCTAGACCTGAGCCTTTTGGCTATGCTAGGTCTTACAGAGGCTATGATCTCTGTATCAGAATCCTGCTCCAGGTTCACCACAGGAGGAGATTGAGCAGTCTCCTCTTCAGCTGGTTGATCAGCAGAGATATGATCTTCAGTTGAGGCTTTGGTCTGATCCTCAGAGTCTTCTTCATCACTTTCATTTGAGGCCTTTTTCTGGTCCTCATTTTGTTCAATATCAGCATCAGATGAGGTCTTTTTCTCATCCTCAGATGTTCCAACATCTATTGGGACATCCTGTTGAGCAGAAGTGTCCTCTGCAGCTTGAGCTTGTTCTTCTTGAGGGGCAGGCATGGTGTTCAGAGGAATAGAAATCCCACTAACCACTCTCTGTTCAAAAAGAATCTTGTTAACTATCTCCTTGATGGAAGCATCCACATATTCAGAAGATTTTGGGGGAATGTTAGCTGGTGAAGGAATGCCTTTGGATTTGCTGCAGACTTGATCTTTTGCTCTTTTTGGAGTTCTTGGCTTTTTAGCATGAGAAGCACTTCCTATGATTTCGTCCAATGGGGTTGATTTCATTGGTACCACAGAGATGGGAGTTGCATGAACTACATCTTCTTTGTTGAGAACTTCTTCAGGAGTGCTAGGGTTTTGAGACATTGTCAAGGAAGATGGATGAAAAGCTTTAGGGTTGATGATTTCTGAAGAACAGCTAGATAATGTGATTCGCTTTTGATAGTATGATGAGAATCTTGATAGCTGATTATAAGCTGTTACTAAATAAGTAGCCGTTACATTGCAAATTATTAGGAATGGAATACCCAAGGTTCTTGACCAGACTGGTGTTGCCATCTGGAACTTATGCCATACAATGTCATATGACATGTTGGCACATTTCATTAACTGCTAAATCTCACATAAACAGATTCCCAGTTTGCCCCTTAAGTTCTCAAATTGTGTAGCATCCAATGCTTTGGTAAAGATATCAGCCAACTGCAGATTTGTAGCTACATGTTCCAATAAAATCACCTTTTCTTCTACAAGATCTCTGATGAAATGATGTCTGATATCAATATGCTTGGTCCTGCTATGTTGGATAGGATTCTTTGATATGTTGATTGCACTTAAGTTGTCATAGTACAATGTCATGACATCCTGTGGGACATTGTACTCAGTGAGCATTTGCTTCATCCAAACCAACTGAGAACAACTGCTTCCAGCTGCTATATATTCAGCTTCAGCTGTAGATAAGGATACACAATTTTGTTTCTTACTGAACCAAGAAATCAAATTGTTTCCTAGAAAGAAGCATCCTCCTGAAGTGCTTTTTCTGTCATCAGCACTTCTAGCCCAATCAGCATCACAGAAGCCAGTGAGAATTGGTTTGCATCCATGAAAGTACATTATGCCATAGTCACAAGTACCATTAACATATTTAAGAATTCTCTTGACTTGATTGAGATGACTGATTTTTGGATCAGCTTGATATCTTTCACATACACCTACTGCAAATGCTATGTCTGGTCTGCTAGCAGTCAAGTATAACAAGCTTCCAATCATGCTTCTGTATAAGCTTTGATCTACATTCTCACCCTTTTCATCTTTAGTCAGCTTTAAATGTGTGGGGGCAGGAGTTCTCTTATGAGTAGCATTTTCCATTCCAAATTTCTTGACTATGTTCTTGGTATACTTGCTTTGGGAAATGAACATTGAGTCTTCCATTTGCTTTATTTGCAGACCAAGAAAGTAGGTTAACTCTCCTACTAGGCTCATTTCAAATTCAGATTCCATCTGCTTGACAAAATGTTTGACCATCCTGTCAGACATCCCACCAAAGACAATGTCATCAACATATATTTGAGCAATCATGACATTTCCTTCTTCATCTTTAACAAACAGGGTTTTGTCAATTCCACCTTTTCTGTACCCTTGCTTGATAAGAAATATAGTCAGTCTTTCATACCATGCCCTTGGAGCTTGCTTCAGACCATAAAGTTCTTTCTTTAGTTTGTATACATGATTTGGACAGCTTGGATCAACAAATCCTTTAGGCTGTTCTACATATACCTCTTCATTAAGATAACCATTTAAAAAGGCACTTTTCACATCCATTTGAAATAGCTTGAACTTTAAGATACAAGCAATTCCCAAAAGTAGTCTGATTGATTCAAGCCTTGCTACTGGTGCAAAGGTTTCATTAAAGTCTACTCCTTCAATTTGAGTGTATCCTTGAGCTACAAGTCTAGCTTTGTTCTTTGTAACAACTCCTTGTTCATTTGACTTGTTCTTATACACCCATTTTGTTCCAATCACATTTATGTCATCAGGTCTAGGAACAAGATTCCACACTTCATTCCTTGTGAATTGACCTAATTCCTCTTGCATAGCACAAATCCAGTATTCATCAGTAAGAGCTTCCTTGATGTTTTTAGGTTCTATTTTAGACACAAAACAAGAACCTGAAATCACTTCTCTTGATCTAGTGCTTACACCTCTGTTGGGATCACCAATTATCAAATCTCTGGGATGATCCTTCTGTATTCTGATGGAGGGAGGTTTGCTGGATTGTTCTGTCCTTGCATCAGTTTGAGTGAAGTCATAATGATCACTCTTTTCTTCAGCTTCAATCTTGATATCAGCAGATGTTCCAACATCTTCTGGGACATCTGTAGGAGCATCATCAATTATCACATTTATAGATTCCATGATAACCTTGGTTCTAGAATTAAATACTCTATATGCTCTTCTGTTTATAGAGTATCCAAGAAAAATCCCTTCATCACTTTTAGGATCCATTTTTCTCCTTTGCTCCCTATCTGCCAGAATATAACAGTTACTTCCAAACACATGGAAGTACTTAACTGTGGGTTTTCTGCCCTTCTAGACTTCATAGATTGTGGACAAAGTTCCTTTCCTTAGAGTAACTCTGTTATGAATGTAACAAGCTGTGTTCATAGCTTCAGCCCAGAAGTACAGAGGTAACTTTTTAGCATGGATCATGGCCCTTGCTGATTCTTGAATAGTTCTATTCTTCCTTTCAACAATCCCATTCTGTTGAGATGTGATTGGTGAAGAATATTCATGATTGATTCCTTCTGAAGAGCAGAAATCTAAGAACTTTTGGTTCTCAAATTCTTTTCCATGATCACTTCTTATTCTGATCACACAGCTGGCTTTTTCCCTTTGTATTCTTTGGCATAAGTCTTTGAATACATCAAATACATCAGACTTTTCTTTGATGAAATTTATCCATGTATACCTTGAAAAGTCATCAACCACCACATAGGCATACCTCTTGCCACCAAGGCTTTCAACCTGCATAGGTCCCATAAGATCCATATGCAAAAGTTCCAAAACTTTGGAAGTTGTCAGATGTTGGAGCTTTGGATGGGACATCTTGGTTTGCTTGCCTATTTGACATTCACCACATATTTTGCCATCATCAATCTTCAGTTTAGGAATACCTCTTACAACATCCATAGATATGATCTTCTTTATGCCTCTGAAATGAAGATGACCTAGTCTTTGGTGCCATAGTTTCACTTCTTCTTCTTTAGCTAAAGAGCAAGTTGAAGTGAGACTGAAGTCTTGTGGTTCCCACATGTAACAGTTGTCTTTAGATCTGGCTCCTCTCATGACAACCTCTTGTTCTTTGTTAGTCACTATGCATTCTGTTTTGGTAAAGTTTACACTGTATCCTTGATCACATAATTGACTTATGCTGATCAGGTTGGCAGTTAAACCTTTAACTAGCAGAACATCATCTAGTCTTGGAACATCTTGACAGTCCAAGGTTCCAACTCCCTTGATTTCTCCTTTAGCTCCATCTCCAAAGGTTACATACCTAGATGAATGTGACTTTAAGTTTACTAGCAGATTCTTCAATCCAGTCATGTGTCTTGAACATCCACTGTCAAAGTACCAGTCTTCTTTAGCTGATACTCTTAGTGATGTATGTGCTATATATGCAGCATTTTTCTTTGACCATTTGAGTTGAGATTTCTTTTGATGCCTCTGCCCTGTGTGTTGTTCATCAGTGGATCTCCAAGATTGATTGTTGATCTTGTTCTTGGGTATGTAGCTTTTATCAGTCTGAATGCTAGCTTTTGGTCTCCATACCTTCTTGATGACCTCTGTCTTTTGCTTAGGAGGTTACTGATTTCTTTGATGTCTATGCAGCACTTTCTTGGTAACTTCTACTTTCTGCTTAGAAGGTTGCTGATACATCTGATTTGGATATCCATGCAGCTTATAGCAATGAGGTTTGATATGTCCAAATCTTCCACAATGATGACATCTCCATCTTTGATACTTCTTCTTCATTTTGTTCTTTTCAGAATGTTGAGACATCTGTTGGAACATTATGTTTGACTTTGTGTTCTTTTCCTGATGTTGAAGCATCTGTTGGGACATCTTGTTTGACTGTATGGATTTTGAAGTAGTTTTGCTAGAGCTAGCTTCATCTTTATGTACTCTGTTAAATCCCAGTCCACTTTTATCCCCTGAATGCTTATTGTTGTTGAGAATAGCATCCAGTGTATTTGAGCTGCTGTTCAACATTCTAACAGATTTGGACATGTGTTCCAACTTGGAGTTGAGAAGACTTACTTCACTTTTCAAGGTGTTAATGATCTCTTGATCACTTGCTTTTTCATCTTCTAGTGCCTCATTCTGCTTCTTTAGCTTTATAACCTCACTTCATATTTCAGTGCTTCTTTTGTATAGATCTTTGAATGCTTGCTCCAGTTCTTCAAAAGTAAGCTCCCCATCACTGGATTCACTTTCAGATTCACATAATCCAGCTAGAGCAGTGATATGCTTAGCTGATTCTTCTTCTGAATCACCTCCTGAGTCTTCATCAGACCAGGTTACAGAGAGTCCTTTCTTTTGCCTTTTTAAGTAGGTAGGACATTCATTCCTGAAGTGTCCATATCCTTCACATTCATGGCATTTAATTCCTTTTTCTTGACTGGTCTTTTCATCATAATTTGATCTTCTGTTAGCATCATAAGATCTTTTGTTCTCAGAAGAGTTTGTGAATCTTCTACTGGGTTTGGATTTGCCTCCCATTTCTCTGAGAATCTTTTTGAATTGTCTTCCAAGCATAGCAATGTTGTCTGATAAGCTTTCACCAGTTTCTGATTTATCATCTTCTTCTTCATCAGTATTTGTCACCAAGGCTATGCTTTTGTTCTTCTTTACATTTGTGTCATTCATTCCCATCTCAAATGTTTGAAGGGAACCAATGAGCTCTTCAACTTTCATTGTGCATATGTCTTGAGCTTCTTCTATTGCTGTGACTTTCATGTCAAATCTTTTTGGCAAAGATCTGAGAATCTTTCTTACAAGCTTTTCATCAGTCATTTTTTCTCCCAAGGCTCCAGAAGTATTGGCTATATCCAAGATGTTCATGTAGAATTCATGAATTGACTCATCTTCCTTCATTCTCAAGTTTTCAAACTTGGTGGTGAGAAGTTGAAGTCTTGACATTTTTACCTTTGATGTTCCTTCATGAGTTGTTTTGAGAGTGTCCCAAACATCTTTGGCCAGCTCACAGTGATGCACAAGTCTAAAGATATTTCTATCAATGCCATTGAATAAAGCATTTAGGGCCTTTGAGTTGCCTAGTGCTGAATCTTCTTCCTCCTTACTCCATTCTTCTTCAGGTTTTAGCACTTTTGATCCATCTTTGGTGTCTTGGACAGGATGATCCCATCCAATGTTGATTGCTCTCCATGCCCTGTTGTCAAGTGATCTCAAGAATGAAATCATTCTTGGCTTCCAGTAGTCATAATTAGATCCATCCAGTATAGGTGGTCTATTTACTGACCCTATATCTCTGTCCATGTTTACAGAATTTGTATTCCCTTGATCTCACCCAGTATAAACAGGCAGGGTGCCTACTCTGATGCCAATTGAAATTCTGTGATCAGGTATGATATGTCCTAAGAGATGTCCCAACACTTGACAGATTTAACCAAAACTTAAATAGCAAGAAAAGTAAACAACACAGAAGTTTGTTAACCCAGTTCAGTGTATAACCACACCTACATCTGGAGGCTACCAAGCCAGGAGGAAATCCACTATAAGTAATATTAATTCTAGACTTAAACCACCCTGTTTAATCTATCACTTAATAACTACCCAATGCAATTTCTACCTAAGACACAACTTAGATAAGAGTACCCTACTCACTCCCCCTCAATCACACAGTGATTTTGTTTACAAGTTTAATGAAATTGAAGTCATACTTCAAACAAAACAGCTTGATCTTACTTCACAGTTTCAATCAAGTCACAGATACACTTTTGCTTAAAAGCTCATAAAGTGGTACAATGAAAACACCTGCTATTAAAATACTAGACACCCTATTTGGTCTTCTGAAATTCGTACTCAATTTTGTGAGTTTCTGTTCATTAAATAGGTGTCTGTAATTTGGGCTTTCTGTAGAATGATCCAGCCCTAATGCGCATGCAGCTTCCACCTTGAATTAGGGTTTGTTACTTCCTAGATTCTAGGTGATTTAGGTCTTCTGTTTTAATCTTAATCCTCAATATAACACTCCCTACAGATGCGCCTTGTTCTGTTTTTATCCATCAATAATTAATTTCAGATAACTCTCCTTAAATATCTCTGATCAGTTAGACATTAAGTAATTCTGGTAGCAGGTTTGAGATGTCTCAACCTCTGTTGGGACATCCTGAAAAACTGAACTTAATTCATTTATACAATGTCCCAACATCTGGTGAGACATCCTGAAATAAGTTCTTATACTCTATTTGATAATGTCCCAACATTTGATAGGACATTCTGAACAGAATTCAACATTTCTTGTTGGTCAAAAATTCTGCCAATTCTTAAACATCTACAATGTTTGCTTCTGGTTTTGAATTTTGTTTTGTGCATTGATCATAAACCCTAATTCATGCTTTCCTTTGCATCCATCTTCCATTTTCTTGCATACCATGACTTGCTATGACATCTTGTGCATCCATTTGATTCATAATACATCTTAGGACATATTAGAATCATGTTTGATCATTGCATCTTTCATTTGCCATGTTTTGCATTCATATCATTTCATAAACTTTTCATGAACATCCATGGTTCAATACATGCTTCATTTGCATTCTCATGCTTGTATGATCATTCTCATCTCTTGTCATATGTTTGCATCATCTCTTAGCATCATTAACATCATACTCATGCTTCTGGTTTTGGTTTGCATCATCACATTTCATCACATTTTGCATTGCATTTCATTTCTTTTGCTAACTTTTTAGGTGGTAAGTTGTTTGAGAAGTGAATTTGCCTTCACTTCTCACAATCTCTTTTCATCTCTCTTATGCATCATTGCTGCATTTTTGTATGTGTTTGGATTGAGCTTGCTCATTCTTTTTCATCTCACCTTATTTCTTCAAGCAACTTGTCTTCTTAAGTGAAGCAAGTTGTTTTGCTTCCCTTTGCTCCTTTCATCTGCTTCCCTCCTGGTGGCTTCCCTGAAGATTTCCTTGCAAACCTCACAAACCCTAGGAACAACCAAGCATGACAATAATTAGGGTTTTGATTAGTCTCCTACTTAGATTTTACCTTTGTGTCTCTTTGAGTCTTCTCTTCTCATCTCATAATCAGAGACTAAACCCTAAAGGCTTTAAGGCTTTGTGATTAAGCTTATGCCTGCATCCTTCTATTAGGATGGAGTGTATAACTTTAATCCTAAGTGTTAAACCCTTGATGTGTTTAAATCCTTTAATCAATTCACCTAATAATCACTAAGACATCAAGCTTGTAACTTGGGCCTTGCATCAGGGTTCTAATTCTTCCTTAATTGGTTAAGAAGGACTAACCCTAGTGTTAACGGACAAGTCCCCCTCAAGTTGTCTTACAAATTATAAAATCCACTTCTTCATCTTATCATTAACTAAAATCCATCTAATAAAGGCTTTGTTTTGTCATGAGGTTAATCCCTAATCATGGATTAAGTTGAGGAGTCTTCCTCAGCTTAAACATTCTCATCTATTATCCTTCTATTAGGATGGTGTAATGAATCTGTTTAATCCCTGATTATGGCTTAGTCTCATTACTCAACACTAGACAAAAACAAGAAAAGCATCTAAATAATCACAAGTAGGTTTATGATCTTAATCCTGCATCAAAGGTGATTAAGTGTGAGAAGCTGACTTCACACTTAAGGTATTCTCATTACCCCTAATCAGAGGGAAGATGTGATGAGTTTACTAACCCATTGGTTTAGGCTTAAGCTCATTAACTTATGACAAACTTTCAAAAGCAATAAAAGACTGAAAACATCAAAAACAAACAATAATCATCTCCTTCGGGATTCTTTTCTCATCTCATTCACTCACAAACGAGAACTCGCTTCTCCCGTCTAATGCAAGACAGTTAGCACCTGAGCCAGACAGGTCATACACTTGAGCATAGGCAAGTGAGCAGTTCACAAGTCAATTCTTTCTTTCAGTCTCTTTGGGTCGAACTACGGTGTTCTGACTTCCTCATTGCACGAGAGGATACGTAGGCATAACTTAACAGTTATCGAACAAAAGTCTCTGTATATTCCCCCTCTTTTCAGCTATTCTTTAAGCCTCATCATCATGAGCATTTCACCTCTTTCTTTTTACACTGACACTTCATTTATACACTTCACTCTTCTTTTACACTGACACCTGTACATCCTTTTCCAGCTCTTTTATACACAGATTGCACTGACACTACCCCTTTAAAACACAAATCTTTTAAGCGTGGATCCCGTCGAGTACGGCGGACAATCTGGGTGCTAATACCTTCCCAGGTTGTAACCAACCCCCTTTCTCAGTCTCTCTGGTTCGCAACCGTCTTATCCATATCTTTTCTCAGGTTTATGCATCATTACCTTTCCTCCGGGACAAAAATGCCTAGCTGGCGACTCTTTTCATTCCTTCCCTTTCGCCGACCGTTCGCGTCTGTACCCCTCTTGGCCTTGTGTCATTTGGTGGGAGCGACAATGTGTAAAAGAGAATTTGATTATGTACTTTATCATAGCCAACAGACTTCTTAAAAGATTAGACAATATGGACATCAAACACATACCCAGGATGGAGAATCAAGAGGCGAATGACCTTGACCAAATAGCATCTGGTTATAAGGTGTCGAAAGAAAACCTAGAGAAGGCTATTGAAGTTAGGGGAACAGTTGTGTCCACCAAGTTGTCTCCATCAGATTTGGAAACAATAACGTGTATGGTGACAAAGAAAAATTTGAAATTTTCAACATAGATGACTCAAGAGTTGGGGATTAGAGAAAGCCCATCAAGGAGTATTTGCAGGACCCAAATACGAGGGTCGAAAGGAAAGTCAAGTACAGAGCTTTAAGCTATGTACTCTTTGGAAATGAGCTCTTCAAGAAAACCTCAGAAGGGGTTTTATTAAAATGCTTAGGCGAAGAAAAGGCTTATGTGGCTTTGTCAAACGTACATAGTGGAACCTGTTATGCGTGTCGCTCCCCCGAAAAGACACCGGGTCAGATAGGGTACAGACGCGAACGGTAGGCGAAAGGAGAGAAGAAATGAACTGAATGAGGGTGAATAGAGTCGCCAGCTAGGCATTTTTATCCCGAAGGAAAGGTAATGCTGCATAAACCTAGAAAGAGATGGATACGACGGTTGCGAACTAGAGAAATTGAGAAAGGGGGTCGGTTACAACCTGGGAAGGTATTAGCACCCAGATTGTCCGTTGTACTCGACGGGATCCACGCTTAAAAGATTTGTGTTTAAAGGGGTAGTGTCTGTGCTATCTGTGTGCAAAAGCTGGAAAAGAATGTACAAGTGTCAGTGCAAGAAAATGAAGTGAGGTGCTCAGGAATGAGGCTTAAAAAGGAAGACTGGAAGAGGGGGGAAGAGACAGAGACTTTTGTTCGATAACAATTAAGTTATGCCTAAGTATCCTATCGTGCAATCAGAAAGTCAGAACACCGTAGTTCGACTCAAAGAGACTGAAAGATAAATTGACTGATGAACTGCTTGCCTGTCTATGCTCAAGTGTATGACTCGTCTGGCTCGAGTGCTAATTGTCTTGCATTAGACGGAAGAAGCAAGTTCTTGCTTGTGAGTGAAGATGATGAGAAAAGAATCCCGAAGGAGACGATTATTGTTTGTTTTTTGTGTTTTAAATCTTTTATTTCTTTTTTGTGTTTGTCATAAGTTAATGAGCTTAAGCCTAAACCA
This sequence comes from Lathyrus aphaca, assembly GCA_963966055.1. Lineage (NCBI taxonomy): Eukaryota > Viridiplantae > Streptophyta > Magnoliopsida > Fabales > Fabaceae > Lathyrus > Lathyrus aphaca. Next base: position 225,897,985 of record OZ014520.1, on the reverse strand, counting down.
AGGGTTAGTAAACTCATCATATCCTCCCTTTGATTAGGGATAATGAGAATACCTTAAGTATGAGATAAACACCTCAAACTTAATTACCATGATGTAGGATTAAGATCATTAACCTACTTGTGATTATTTAGGTGTTTTTTGAGTTTTTGTTTAGTGTTAAGTAATGAGTTTAAGCCATAATCAAGGATTAGTGAACCCATTACACCATCCTAATAGAAGGATAATAGATGAGAACACTTAAGCTGAGGAAGATACCTCAACTTAATCCATGATTAGGGATTAACCTTATGACAAAACAAACCTTTATTAAAGTGGATTTTAATTGAGGGTAAGATTAAGAAGTGAATTTTATGATTTGTGAGACAACTTGAGGGGGACTTGTCCATTAACACTAGGGTTAGTCCTTCTTAACCAATAAAGGAAGAATTAGAACCCTAATGCAAGGCCCAAGTTACAAACTATTGTCTTAGTGATTATTAAGATGGATTGATTAAGAGGTTTAAAAAAATTAAGGGTTTAAGACTTAAGATTAAAGTTATACACTCCATCCTAAGAGAAGGATGCAGGCATAACCCTAATCACAAAGTCTTAAAACCTTAAGGCAACATGAGATGCATAAGGTCAAAACAGAAGCAAATCACAAGATAAAAAATTGCAAATGAACTCAAAGGAACCCTAACCCCATTTGACATCACACCCCTAAGGAGGAGGTCTAACTCTTAACCTAAAGAAAGTTGTGATTTTTCTAAGTTTGCTAGGGTTTTAGGGTACCTCAAAAGGAAATATGCAAATCAAATGGAAAATGCAAGATAAATTTGTGATAAAAATATGCTAGATACTACATGCTATATGAAGAACAAATCAAAAAGAACCAATGTTAAACCCTTCATGGTTAGGCAGAAAAGAATTCTTGAAGTTAGGGTTCCAAAAAGGGATTTTTATGAACCCTAAATTCAAGAAAAATGTCAAAGTTGAATCAAAACCAAAAAGAAATTTGGATGAATGGTTTGACAATGTTTTTAAATGTCCTAAGATGCAATGTGAATTTTTTTGGGATTTTTAGAAACCTAAATGGTATTTTAATTAATTAATTTCAATTAATTAATTAAAATAAACATTTAAATATTTTTAAAATGGGTTTTTAATGCAAAAAATAAAAATAAAAATGTTTTTGGGTGGAGAAAAATATTTGAAATCAAAATGCAGAAGAAATATATTTTTTGAATTTTCTAAGTATTTTAAATTAATTGTACAAAATAAATGCAATAAAATGAATTAAAAATGGATTTAAATAAAAGTCAGTTGATCCAAGGGATCAGATTCAAACTGGGGTTTGGAGGGAAGACCACGCGCGCATGTTAATGGTCACAATTCAAACTGAGTTAAACCTAATTAATTAATTAATCATGATTTAAACTTAATGAGCTGATCTGAGCCCTCCATAGCCTAACCCTAATCCACATCCAACGGCCCAAATTCAAACTTAGCCCTAAACACGTCATTAACCCTAATCAGTTTCAGGTGGCCGGAGAAGACTTCCGGTCGTCTTCTCCGGCGAGACCTTCAACACAACTTCTTCCCTAGGCCATTTCAGGAGCTCTAAAGCTCCAGATCAACTCCTCTCCTCTCCCTAAACATGAATCCACCCTCAAAACTAATTTCTCATGGCTGAAACTCAAGATTCGAAGAAGATTACAAAAATGGTGAAACTTTCAGACAGTCAATACATGCTCATTTCGCAACCATTTTCAAAACAAAATAGATCATGGTGATCAGCAAAGCATAAGGAACAGTTTAGAAACTTAAAATCATGCTTCTGGAAAAAATATTCTTGAGGTTACCTGAGCTTGAGCTTTCTCAATTTGGAGCTTTTGGACCTCCTCTCTTGTGCAAACCCACTCCTCTTGACCTCTTGATGAATCTTTGATGCTTGGAAGGAGTTTATAATGGCTGATTTGAGTGGTTGTTCTTCAGCTGGCCAGAAATCGTGTTTCAGTTTTGTTTGGTTTTTGGCTGCAATGAAGGGTGGGAAATGATCCTCTTGTGATGCTGAGTTGATTGATGAAAGAAGTTTCGAGTTTGAGTGTGTGTGCTATGAGTTTCGAAAGCTTTTGATTTTGGGGTGATTTTTGGGAACTTAGTGATTCTCAGGTTTCAGCCTTGTGTGATGTATGTTATGAGTTGCATTTTGTCCACATAACAATGTTTGATAGGTCAGAGGAGTTGTTATGGACTGTGGTGATTGGTATGGGCAAGTTGTCAAAATGTCAACATAACTTGTACTTGAGGTATGGGATCATGTTGCGGCTGGCTTTTGGCATGTCCTGGATCAGCAAAGATCAAGGAGAACCATGGAATTGAGATTGGGGTGTTGCAGCAAGTGTATGAGAAGTTCTATGCTCTTTTGCAAATTTGAAGAAGTTTGGCCCCTTTTGGATTTCTTGACGTTCAAGGCATATAAACTTGCGATTCTTGGGCCAATTCTGATTCTTAGGAAATGCACTATGTTTGTATGATGCCTAGAAGTGTATTAGAAGTCACAAAATGGCTTGGTTTATGAATTTACAAAAAATCCTCTTTGGCATGAAAGTGAAAATTATGTGATTTTTGCCAACTTTACAAAGCCATAACTTGAGTTCCATAATGAATTAGAACTTGTTCTCGTACTTTATGAAAAGGGAATGATCCAATCTACAACTTTCATGACCAACAATTTTCCATTTGAAGTATTTTTGGTTGAGAAAGAGGAGGTTGAAAAACTTTCCCAAAATGGAAAGTTTCCATTACAAGTCATTTCCATTTTTGGCAAATTTTGGTTTAGCTCAATTTTCTTCAATTTTGTGAACTTCCAAGCACTTCAATGATCTAATAAAGATCATATAACTTCAATTTGATGAAAAATCCACTTTGGTTCCATTGTTGGGGGCCTCAGATGCCTTGATTTTGCTCTGACTTGCTAAAGACGTTACCTAGTGAACAAATGACTTCCACAATGAATTTATTCATCAAACTTGGTACACATGATCCTTATAACATATTGAGACTATTAGAAACAAGAATTACCAAAATATTTGGAGTTATGGCCTCTGAATCCAAAACCCTAATTTCAGGTCATCTGTGTAGTAAAACCCTAGCCCTGCTTCCATGCTTTCCAAGTTATTGTGATTTTTTGACTTCCTTGATCTTTGAGGGATATAAAATGGTGATATAACACACATGGACCCTCTTTGAATGATTGGAGATCTTTGGAGTGGCTCAGATGGATCCTTGGATTGCTCAGACCACAAACCCTAGATGCAGATGAACTTGAACTATGCAGATGAAACAAAAATGCAATATGATGTGATATGCTTAAACTTATACAAAAATGAAAGATCACAAGCCATGGTGTGAACTTAGTGAGGGCAAATTTGGGGTGTTTACAGCTGCCCCTATTCAAACATGAGTTAGCTGTGCAGGATGTAAGCGCCTGGCTTAACAGACAAACAAGATAACTTGTGGTTGAATACCAAAGACAGTCCAAAATTTGCACTCACTGGGGAGAAGAAGAAAAGGGATATAAATTGTAAAAGAAAGCATAGTATGATTATTAAATGAAAGCGATGGAGGACGACCATCGAGCAGAGGACGACTGCTGAGGATAAAACAATGACGGAGACGACCGACATGCTGGGGAAATAAAGAAATCATGATGGGGACGACCATCAAGTAAAGAAACAAGATTATATGGGGATTAAAGTAAGGGCAATGATGGGGACGACCATTAGGTTTGCAAAATAGGATAAACAAAGATGGGGACGACCATCGGTTTAAAGAATAAATGAAATATTCATGAGGGACGATCATCAAGGGTGAAGGACGATCACCTAGCAGGGGACGACTGCTCTTTATCACGATATAGGACGAATGTCGGATAGAAAAGATCGACGATGGGGATGGCCATCGGATAAGCATTATGAAGGACGATCATCAAGAGGTGAAGGACGATCACCTATCAGGGTACGGCTGCTCTCGAGGTTTATCATGACGTAGGAAGAATGTCGGATAACAGGATCAACGATGGGGACGGCCATCGGATAAAATGATGAGGGACGATCATCAAGAGGTGAAGGACGATCACCTAGCAGGGGACGGCTGCTAAATATCACGACATAGGACGAATGCCGGATAGAAAAGGGTTCCAATAATGGAGACTCCGTTGGGGAAAGGGATGAGGGACGGTCATTCAAAGGTGAAGGACGATCACCTGGAAGGGTACGGCTGCCGAAAGTATCACGACATAGGACGGATGTCGGATAGGAGAAAAGTTGTTTTGTCAGGGAATGGTAAACACAGACGAGTGTTTACGCTCTAAGAAGGAAAGGTATAAGTGTTTTAACGCTGTGTATAGATTAAAGATGCGGACAAGTATCCTTAAGACCATGATACGGACGAGTATCGGTAGAAACAAACGCTGACGCATGTTCAGAGATGATGATACAGACGAGTACCAACTGGTTAACAAAGAACACAGACGAGTGTTGAATCTGTGGGGAGTGTTATACATATACAAGATACGGACGAGTACATGTATAAGTATGAACAATTGTTATGAAGGATGAGCAAGACACAGACGAGTGTTCAACTTGCTGGGAAAAGTTTGTCACTGACGGGTGTCAGAAGAGAAAGTGTATAAGTTATGAACTTATGGGTGTAAAAGGTGTTCCGGCGACCTGTAGAGATAGGATGACACGGACGGGTGTCAATGAGAGTGTATTATAAACAAGTGTTTGGTTTGCAATAAGTGTTTAGGCAACTATGCTGGGGAGTGGTGACACAGACGGGTGTCAAAAGAGTGTATAGATATATCTGCAGGGGAATGAAATGACACAGACAAATATCAAAAAAGGGTATATATGAGCATGTATCTGTGTTGGGGAGTGCAAAGGGGACACTTTGGCTTTTATTTGCAAGGGATATGAGTCTTTATATATATTGCCGATGAGGTACTGTTGGTATTTACAGGTGACTAGCTCGAACCTGACTTGTGATCATGCAAATGTTTGATTTTTGCCGTAATGCTCCGTATTAAATGGAATGCTATGCTTTGTGGGGAAAGATGATGCAAATGCTATGATTATGCAAAAGAAACCGATCCGGGATTCGGATCCCGCTGCTGTGAAGATCTCTGGCTGATCTGCTCGGAAAGATATCCTAGCTAGGGATGAGTTCATTGGTGGATCTGATAAAATGCATGGCTCTGCTTGGGGAAATAGATCATCTGAAAGATCTATCCGGTAAGGAGAAAACCAAGTTGGGGATGAGGAAGCTTCTGTCACTTTGTTGTGTGAGAGTTTTAGGCATTGCTCTTCTGGGGAGAGGCTGGAATCCTATGGGGAGATGGCCCTTCTGTCTTTGTGAGACCTAGCTCTCTGCTTGAGGGAGGAAAGATCACTGAACGATCTTCCTAGAGGACTCTGTGGGGATCCCGACTGGGGATACTCTTGCTGAATAAACTTATGCTGGGGACGAGGAAGCTTTGACAACTCTGTCGGGGAAAAAGCATTTTCAGATGCTGCTTGGAGAAGATGTGTTGGGGAAGTGATGCCTGGCATGCCCCATGTTGCGTATTGGAATACCTACAACCTGCTAAGACAAAGAAACGCACAAGTATCCCGAGGTATCCCTAACCAGGTTCCCTTACAGGAGTTAGATATTACTGAGAGTAAATACATTCCTGCAAGCATTTAATTAGAAAGGCACATCTGTTTTATGCAAATATTATATCATGGACATTGGACATTTTGCAAACGAAATAAAAATGTACGAAACGAGGACTGATTGAAAAATCTAATTTTATTAATCTAGGTGCCCTGAATTGGAAAATACAGTCAAAGAAACAGATCCCCTGAAATGAGGAGATTGTTACAAATTGAAAAAGTAAAAGTGCTGGCAATGTTGATGACGCTTCGGTGAGCTTCCTTTCCTATGACCCGTATGACCTTGACGTTCTTCTTATCTTGCTTTTTGAAGAAGGTTGATTCTGACCGATGTTTTAACTCTTCGAGGCTTGCCGTGTTGTAAGCGATACAGACGAATTCAGAATGCAGTTGTTCGCTTATTCCCTGATTTTGCGTGGATCTCCCTTTCGGGTTTTCAATCCACCGGGATACTGATCACACTAAATTTCACCGTATTTCTGACTCCGATTTCGCATGCATTCTTAGCTTTTATTTTTATTTTGTTATGTTATTACTTTATTTTCTTTTGTTTTCAGGTTTTTATTGTAATCGGAGCTTGAATCGAGAAAAGGAGCGAAAAAGGAGTGGAAACGGACGAAAACCTAGAAATTCCGTTTTGCACTTACGGCACCCACCGTGGCAGGCGCCATGGGGTTAGCCATGACGTGGCCACGTCTCAAGACCACTCCACAACTGCCAAGACCCACGATCCCTACTCTTCCATTCCCTGTGAGTACTATGGCGGGCGCCATAGGCCTGTGGCGGGCGCCACAAGGCAAAAATTCAGTTCCCTCCCCTTTTTATTGGAAGGGCATCCTGGTCATTTCCCGCATTTAGTTTTCCTATAAATAGGACTTTAGTTTTTCGTTTTTCATCATCCAAACTTAGATTTCTCTAGGCATATATCAGTTTTAAAGCAGTTACCATTCCACATCGGGGTGTTTCTGCAATCGAGTGATCGAGTCTGTAATCTGTCTGTGTGATCGAGTTTTGGAGCACTCTGGAGGAAGTTAATCCTTCCGCCATTTTAATTCCAGTTTGTATTTTACTTTTCTGCATTGCTTTACTTTTATTTATTTCTCGCACTGCTTTACTTTCGTTTATTACCCGCACTCGCACTCGCACTTTACTTTATTTATTTCTCGCACTCGCTTTACTTTCGTTTATTACCCGCACTTGCACTAAATTCCTTTATTTCCCGCACTCGCACTAAATTCCTTTATTTCCCGCACTCGCACTAAATTACTTTATTTCTCGCACTCGCACTAAATTCATTTACTTTCCGCACTCGCACTAAATTACTTTTATGAAAAATTATAAAAAGAATCTTTACTTTATCATGTCTAACTAATTTCATAAAGGTTAGAATGTAAGGATCGTAATTAAACAAGTAATCCGTATAATTGTTCGTGGAAACACCTAAGGGCTATTTTATCTTTGAATCTAATTGTTTTTAACTATTTCAAAAACAGCCAAAAGCGCTTTGTCTAGTTCATTAGGAGTTTTTAGATTAAAAAGAAAAGAGATTTTAAAACGATTTTCGGACGCGTTAGGAAGTTTAGAGTCTGGTTCGTAAGAACCTCTTTTGGCTAAGAAGTCCAGGTTAAAATACTTTTCAACTTAGTTAAGATACTACATTTCTTAAAAATAGGTTTACTACTCTAACGCAATACGCACCTTTTTATCTGTGACAATAGGAGGGATTGATTAGAGAGTACAACTCGGTTCTGAATACGCGAAAGCGACAGTTCCTGTTAAATTAGTTCTTTTCAAAGGAGAAAACATTGCCCATAAGTAGTTCCATTAACAAGTACTGGATTATCATTAATTACGTGAATTACATTCGAGCCTGTCTTTTATTTATTATTTAAAATTATAATTTTATTTACCATTGCACCCTTCTTAAAACCCCTATATTTAGTTGCCTTAGATACACATCATAACAACAGGTACGATATATTGACACTTGGTCTCTGTGGATTCGATAATCTTTTATATTACTCTGACGTGTTCGTACACTTGCGAAAAACACGCATCAAGTTTTTGGCGCCGTTGCCGGGGACCAATTTCGTCAAATTTCATTACCCTGTAGTTATACCGTTTAGACTAAGGTTGTTACCCACCGGTCAATGCGAAAGACTCGCAGTGCCGGAAGTTTAGTAGACCCTCTAGCTGAACCTGAACGTTACGCTCGCGCACGTTTGTTTTTCCATAGGAATAGGAAAGCTATGGCCGAAGATCAAAACCGAAGACCTCTTAAGGACTTCGCCCAACCATCAAACGAGGAACCTAGTTCCAGTATAGTAAACCCCGCTATCCCAGCCAATAATTTTGAACTTAAACCATCCCTGCTGCAATTAGTGCAACAGAGACAATTCGCAGGTCTCGCTACTGATAACCCGAACCAACATTTAAAAAACTTTCTTCAGTTAGCAGACACCTTTAAAACCAATGGAGCTTCTCCTGAGGCGATACGCTTAAGATTATTTCCCTTTTCCCTCAGAGATAAAGCTCTATCATGGTTAGATTCCCTTCCACCCAATTCAATAACAACTTGGGATGACCTTAGAAAAGTTTTCCTTGCTAGATATTTTCCCCCAAGTAAGACTGCTCTTCTTCGAAACCTAATAACCAGATTTACCCAACACCAAGGAGAGTCGTTGTTCGAACCCTGGGAGAGATATAAAGAGCTATTAAGAGCATGCCCACATCATGGCTTAGAGAATTGGCTAATCATTCAAACCTTCTATAATGGACTTCATTATAACACTAAGATGGCCATCGACGCTGCCGTTGGTGGCGCACTGATGAACAAACCTTACCCTGAAGCTAGTGCCCTTATCGAGGATATGGCCCAAAACCATCAATCATGGGGAGTAGAACGAGCGACAGTGGAAAAGAAGGAAGCCCAAGGAGGAATACATGAGCTAAGCTCTATAGACATGATGCAGGATAAAATGGACGCGTTGGCCCTTAAAGTCGAACATATGTACACAAATCCGAATACTGTAGCCGCAGTTTCGCCGAATTGTGAGATATGTGGAACGCAATGACACCAATCCGCCGAATGCAATCTGTTGAATGAGACCAACACTGAGCAAGTGAACTATACCCAAGGGAACCCATTTTCAAACACATATAACCTTGGATGGAGGAATCACCCAAACTTCTCCTACAAAAATAATAACCCTTTCAAAATTCTGCACCTCCGAGACAACAAGGTTACCAAGCCCCAAGAACAAATCAACCTATGCAACCTGTACCACCAAGTCCTAGCCTTGATGAAGTTGTAAAAAATTTTATCGCTGCTCAAACACAACAAAACAAAGAGTTCATGAACCAAAACGTCCATGTTAACGAACTAATTACCCAGTTAGGAACCAAGGTTGATCAAATCATTACTCATAATAAGATGCTTGAAACCCAGATCTCTCAGGTAGCTTTAAACCAAGCCCCACAGACTACACCTGGAGGACAGTTCCCTGGACAACCTCAACAAAACCCGAAAGGGCAAGCAAATTCCATTACTCTACGAAGTGGAACCGCTTATAAAGAACCTTCAAACCCTAGATTAAGTGAGCCTGAAACTTCTGAGAGGAATGAGGAGAAGGAACCAGAGGAGTCTGAAACCCCGGAAAGTCAAGAAAAAGGAGAAGAACCTAAAAATAAAACCTATGTACCACCACCGCCATACAAACCACCAATACCTTACCCTCAAAGATTAAAGAAAACCCAAATCGATAATCAATATCAAAAATTCGTTAAGGTTATAGAAAAACTTCACGTAGAAATCCCCTTTACAGAAGCCATCACCCAAATACCTTCTTACGCTAAGTTTCTCAAAGACATACTTACAAATAAACGTAGACTTGAAGATCCGAAACCCGTGGAATGTAATTTTATTTCCGAAAATAGGTTAGCAAAGAAAGATAAAGATCCCGGAAATTTTTCCATTCCTTGTGTTTTGGGGAATCATGTCATTGAAAAAGCTTTTCTAGACTTAGGAGCTAGTGTGAGCTTAATGCCTTTGGCAGTTTGTGAGAGATTAAACTTAGGAGAATTACAACCTACTAAGATGTCACTTCAATTAGCCGATAGATCCGTTAAATACCCTATAGGCATACTTGAAGACGTCCCTGTTAGGATAGGTCAGCTGTTTATACCTACTGATTTTGTTGTCATGGACATTAAAGAAGATGACGACATACCAATCCTCCTAGGTAGACCGTTCTTATCGACTGCTGGAGCCGTAATAGATGTTAAAAAAGGGAAACTAACTTTTGAGGTAGGTGACGAGAAGATAGAATTTATACTCTCAAAATTTCTTATGGCACCTGTGATAGGAGATGCTTGTTATGCCTTAGATATCATCGAAGAATGCATTAGGGAATTAGAACAAGAAGAAGAAACTGAATCTATAAAATTGACATCAACCCTTATTTTGGAAGATGAAAATTATAAAATACCCTACATTGATGATAACCTTCACGAATGTTTATCTCTTACCCCAGATCCTATGCCTTGCCCTATGAAACCGACCGTAAAACTTAAGGAACTACCTAAAAACCTGAGATATGAATTTCTCGATGAAGATATGAACCGTCCAGTTATAGTCAGTGCTACCTTAAACCAAGAAGAAATCGATCAATTATTAGATGTTTTACGTAGGTACCCCTCAGCCTTAGGATATAAGATCTCTGATCTAAAAGGAATAAGCCCATCCGTATGCATGCATCGAATTTTTCTTGAAGAAGATTCAAAACCTTCCAGAGAACACCAACGAAGAATAAATCCTATAATGAGTACTGTAGTTAAGACTGAAGTTCTTAAGTTACTAGAGGCAGGTATAATATATCAGATCTCGGACAGTAAATGGGTGAGTCTTGTGCATGTAGTACCTAAAAAGGGAGGCATCACAGTCGTGCAAAACGAGAAGGGCGAACCTGTAGCAAAAAGAACCGATGGAGGTTGGCATATGTGCATAGATTATAGAAAATTAAATAAAGCAACTAGGAAGGACCATTTCCCATTACCATTCATAGACCAAATATTGGAGCGCCTAGCCAGACACTCTTACTTTTGTTACCTAGATGGATATTCAGGATTCTTCCAAATACCTATTCACCCCGAAGATCAAGAAAAAACTACCTTTACATGCCCAGTTGGAACTTTTGCCTATAGAAGAATGCCTTTTGGGCTCTGTAATGCCCCTGCCACTTTCCAACGCTGCATGATGTCTATCTTTGCAGACTATTTAGATGGAATCATGGAAGTATTTATGGACGATTTCTCAGTTTGTGGATCAGATTTCAAAAATTGTCTTATCAACCTTGAGAAAATCCTGGAGAGATGTGTGGAGGTAAACCTTGTGCTAAATTGGGAAAAATGTCATTTCATGGTCACCGAAGGGATTGTTTTAGGACATATAGTTTCCGAAAAAGGTATAGAGGTAGATAAAGCAAAAATAGAAGTCATAGAGAATCTAAAATCGCCGAAGACTATCAGGGAGATAAGAAGTTTTCTTGGACATGCCGGATTTTACCGACGTTTTATCAAGGATTTCTCCAAAATAACAAAGCCTTTAACTGGTCTTTTAATGAAAGATGCTGAATTCATCTTCGATGAAAAATGTTCTGAAGCATTTAATCTTCTGAAGCAAGCTCTGATTTCAGCACCTATAATGAAACCCCCTGATTGGTCAGAACCATTTGAGATAATGTGTGACGCCAGTGATTATGATGTTGGAGCCGTTCTAGGTCAGAGAAAAGACAAAAAGTTACACGTAATTTATTATGCCAGTAGAACCCTAGACGCTGCACAGCTCAACTACGCAACAACCGAAAAAGAGCTCCTAGCTGTAGTTTTTGCCATAGACAAATTTAGATCTTATCTAGTAGGAGCCAAGATTATAGTTTACACCGACCATGCTGCCATTCGTTACTTACTAAGCAAAAAGGATGCCAAGCCTAGGTTACTTCGATGGATTCTATTACTGCAAGAGTTTGACTTGGATATCCGTGATAAGAAAGGCACTGATAATGTGGTGGCTGATCACCTTTCTAGGCTAGAATACCTGAAACCTGACTCAGTACCCATAAATGACGATTTTGCCTATGATAGACTGATAGCCCAACTAGAAACTATCGAAGATGATAACCCAGACCCACATGAGCATTCTCATAAATCCTTAGCTATAAGTAATGTACCTTGGTATGCAGACTTTGTTAATTATCTAGCCGCTGACATCATACCCCCTGATCTAAACTACCACCGGAAGAAGAAGTTCTACAGTGATGTGAGAAACTTCTATTGGGACGAACCATTTCTTTTCAAGAGAGGTAAAGATGGCATTTTCCGCCGTTGTGTTCCAGAAGAAGAGGTAAATAATATAATTGAGCATTGTCACTCTGCACCCTATGATGGACATGCGAGCACATCTAAGACCTACGCCAAGATTCTTCAAGCTGGCCTATTCTGGCCTACTATGTGGCATGATGTCCATGCTTTCATTGTCAAGTGTGACAGATGCCAACGCACAGGAAATATTTCAAGACGTAATGAAATGCCGTTAAGAAATATCCAAGAAGTAGAACTCTTCGACGTATGGGGTATAGACTTTATGGGACCGTTCCCACCATCTTTTGGAAATCAGTACATCTTAGTAGCTGTTGACTACGTGTCCAAATGGATTGAAGCTATCGCCGCACCCACGAACGACACCAGAGTAGTCATCAAATTATTCAAAAATTATATATTTCCCAGGTTTGGAACACCCCGTTTAGTCATAAGTGATGGAGGATCACACTTCATATCGAGAATATTTGATAAACTTTTAAGCAAGTATGGAGTTAAGCATAGAGTAGCAACACCATACCACCCACAGACCAATGGACAAGTGGAAGTATCTAATAGGGAGATCAAACAAATCCTTGAGAAGACTGTCTTTATATCTAGAAAAGATTGGTCGCAGAAACTTCAAGAAGCATTATGGGCCTATAGAACCGCTTTCAAAACTCCTATAGGAACAACCCCTTATCAACTGGTCTATGGAAAATCATGTCACTTACCTTTTGAATTGGAGCATAAGGCCTATTGGGCCATCAAAACTTTGAATTTGGATTACTTGACTGCTGGTGAAAAACGTATCCTTGACATCCACAAATTAGAAGAGCTCAGACAATCCGCCTACGAAAATGCCATCATATATAAAGAAAGAACAAAAGCTTGGAATGACAAAAGAATCATAAGAAGAGACTTCAAAATAGGCGATCCTGTTCTCTTGTTCGATTCTAGGTTACGACTTTTTCCAGGAAAGCTTCGTTCGAGATGGACTGGCCCTTTCGAAGTATCTAAGATCCTAAGATCCGGTGCTATTGAAATCAAGAACCAAACATGTAAACCGTTCATCGTCAATGGACAGAGGTTGAAGCCCTACAAAGGAGGTGACATCCCAACAACATACACCTGTCATACTCTGAGTGATCCACCATATCCTTCCAATGATGTTTAAAAATCGGTCGTCGAGCTAATGACGTTAAACAAGCGTTGCATGGGAGGCAACCCATGGTTTTCTTATTTATGTACTTTTTATTTATTTTTACTTTATTTTAATTTGTTTATTTTATTATTATGTCAGGACTAACGATTGAATGTTTTATGTGCTTTCAGGACTTGTTTGCTAACCTTGTACAGAATGCAGAACCCTGATGACATGCACGTGGCCTTTAGAGACGACGCACAGAGAGAGCGTTACTATGTCCACATGAGACGCCCTATGGCTCCTACCAGGTACCCTGACCATGACTGCATGGATGCCTTGGGAATAGATCCAAGCGTCAGATTCTTATGCCATCAACTCTAGTGGGACCAGTTTGACGACAGGAACAACACTTATAGGAACTTGACTCTTGAGTTCCTCAGCTCGTTTCATCATGACCCTTGGGCTGGACCCGATGGACTCGCTGTTTTCAGGTTGTTCGGGATTGACTACTCCTTCTCTCACAAAGAGTTTGGTGATTTACTAGGTTTTCAGACTACTCCTGATGCTATTCCAGAGACACCGATGGGGTATTTTATGAGCAGAGAAGTGGAAAAGTTTTGGTCTAAAATATCAGGTGGAGGAAGCCAAGATCCTTCCACTCAGTTTTCTCAGGTAATCCACAACCCTGTGTTAAGGTACTTCCAGATGATTCTAGCGCATTCTTTCCTAGGTTTGCCAGATACAGAGACCCTGCTAAGTGAAGAGGAGATTTTCCTACTGTTTTGTGCGACTCAGTCTCGCCCTGTTGCTTGTGGCAACTTTCTGTTGAAGGGCCTTGCTAGTGTTTCCAGATCATCTGTAGGCATCATACATGTCGGTGGGATTGTTACACAGATAGCTACTGCATTGGGTTTGTCTCGCAAATTATTGCACCTCAGGACCTTCTGCTACTACACCACCCTGGATGTTGATTTTTGTCTTGACAGAGGACTGATGAGGAGGGCTTCTTTTGAGCCCAACATGTTTAGATTACTGATCGACGGCGAAGCGATACACTACTTTACATTACCAGATCCGCTGATGACCAGTGTCCATGATCCTGCAAATTGGAGTTATGCTCTAGAGGGTTATGGAGAGACTGTCGAAGAGCCGAAATCGCCTCCCGCCGCTGAGTACACTCCTACACCTCTTACTCCCCGAATCACTGTTATGTCTAACAATATGTCTCTACAGCCACCTGATCTACAAACCCAGATTTATGAGCTCCGTCAGGAGACTGCCCTGCTCAAGCAGGAAGTAGCAGACTTGGAATTATAGATTCAGGTTTCTGATCTCACTCATGCCTCAGAGGCCGATGCTCTATATCAGGAGATTGAAGAGCTTCGGAGGGAGATAGCTGAGATTCGTGGATCAAACCAGGAGGAGAAGCCTACCACATGATTCATTCTACACTGACAATATTACCATAGTATTTAATTTCTTTTTTTCATGCTTTATTTTATTTATCGCATCTCCAGACATATATTACATTATTGCATCTATTATATTTTCATGTACTTTGAATTCATCTTATATATACATATTATGCACTAATGTCGATTTTTTCTTTTCTTTTTATTTATTTTATTTTTGTCGTGCAAAGAAAAAAAAATATAAGACAAAAATGAAAGAGTATGATCGGAGAGAGCAGTCTCCCATACCTCACATGTCCCCCCCATCGTCCTTCACAGTCACACACCGCACCATCTTCCTCTAACCCTGTTGCAGGTGCTGCTCCTGGATTCTATGTCACCGAGGAGATGTGGCGTGATATGACAGCTAGAGAGGAAAGGCGAGACGACCTTCTCTCTACTATTTCACAACAACTGACGGACAACATGAGCTTCATGCAACAATCGCGATTGGTTTTGGATCGTGCTTATAGCAACGTTTGCCGTACCTTGAATGATATCTCATTAGAGCAGAACCGTCAGAGAGAGTTCAACAGCCGGCACTACCAGCTTGTAGAGGCTAATCAGGGTTCCATCTTAGGTAACCTTCGAGAGGTCCGGAGTACTCAGGCTGCCTTATCAGCACGACTCGACCGGAGGGACCAACATCGTAGTAGATCCTGTCGTTCCAGACCATCACAGCAGGACGGCGAGGGCACCAGTGCTCCTCCTCAGTAGTCTTTTTCAGGTTACCCCCCTTATCTTATTTCGAAACATTGGGGACAATGTTCGATTTAAGTGTGGGAGGGGATTTTATTGCTTTCTGTCATTTCCTTTTTTTTTAGTTAATTATTTCCTTTCAGTTATTTCCCTTTTCAGTAAGTTATTTAGTTTAATTTTCTTAGATAATGCATGAGTCTGACGAGTCACCAGTATAGTGTATTTTTAGTTCATCTTCATTTTTTCCCATTTCCTTAGCCTTACCAGAAAAATTTTAAAAAGAAAATAATGTTGTTTCACATGTTTTTTGGGCTTTGAGACAGGTTTAGATTAGGATGTGGTGACTTAGGTCAACTTTTTGAAACATCAGAACCATTTTAGCACCATAGACCTCTTGAATATAGGAATCACTCCTAAACCCCACCACCATGGCCTTTATTATCATTTAAAAAATTGTCCTAAGTAGTTTATTTTAGCAGTCAGCTCCGGCCTAAGCATGCTCTACGTAGGGGGCCGATGAACATAAGTGAATGATCCAGTGCTAATATAAAAATAAAAAAATTAAAAAAAAAGGAAAAAAAAGGCAAACTCTGGTATAGGTGACCCTCACAAAGTCATTTAAACCGAAAAAAAGAGAAGAAAATTTTTTTTGCCACAGCTACATTTAAGCGAAATAAAAACAGGTGTACACATGCTTATGTGCCAGAAACCTTATGTTATGGATCAGAATCACTAACCGGTCACTCTACTATGAAGCATGTACAGATAACGGGCTTAATGTGATTGCGCCTGAATGAAAAGGACACAAAAAGATGAGAAGATAGGCCTAGGTATTGTGGGATGATATGGAGTGGTTAATATATGATTGAAGTTTGTGTTTGTGTTACTATGGTACCCTTGGTTCACTTAGTTAGTATCTGTCACTGTATCCTGACTTGAACTTAGAAGCCCTTTGGCCCAAAGACACGTGTTGACACCATATTTTCTTGAGCTTTAATGTTTGCTTGAGGACAAGCAAAGGTTTAAGCGTGGGAGAATTTGATCACACTAAATTTCACCGTATTTCTGACTCCGATTTTGCATGCATTCTTAGCTTTTATTGTTATTTTGTTATGTTATTACTTTGTTTTCTTTTGTTTTCAGGTTTTTATTGTAATCGGGGCTTGAATCGAGAAAAGGAGCGAAAAAGGAGTGGAAACGGACGAAAACCTAGAAATTCAGCGTTTTGCACTTACGACACCCACCGTGGCGGGCGCCACGGGGTTAGCCATGACGTGGCCACGTCTCAAGACCACTCCACAACTGCCAAAACCCACGATCCCCACTCTTCCATTCCCTATGAGTATTATGGCGGGCGCCATAGGCCTGTGGCGGGCGCCATAGGCCTGTGGCGGGCGCCACAAGGCAAAAATTCAGTTCCCTCCACTTTTTAGTGGAGGGGCATCTTGGTCATGTCCCGCATTTAGTTTTCCTATAAATAGGACTTTAGTTTTTCGTTTTTCATCATCCAAACTTAGATTTATCTAGGCATATATCAGTTTTAAAGCAGTTACCATTCCACATCGGGGTGTTTCTGCAATCGAGTGATCGAGTCTGTAATCTGTCTGTGTGATCGAGTTTTGGAGCATCTGGAGGAAGTTAATCCTGCCGCCATTTTAATTCCAGTTCGTATTTTACTTTTCTGCATTGCTTTACTTTTATTTATTTCTCGCACTTCTTTACTTTAGTTTATTACCCGCACTCGCACTTTACTTTATTTATTTCTCGTACTCGCTTTACTTTCGTTTATTACCCGCACTTGCACTAAATTCCTTTATTTCCCGCACTCGCACTAAATTCCTTTATTTCCCGCACTCGCACTAAATTACTTTATTTCTCGCACTCGCACTAAATTCATTTACTTTCCGCACTCGCACTAAATTACTTTTATGAAAAATTATAAAAAGAATCTTTACTTTATCATGTCTAACTAATTTCATAAAGGTTAGAATGTAAGGATCGTAATTAAACAAGTAATCCGTATAATTGTTCGTGGAAACACCTAAGGGCTATTTTATCTTTGAATCTAATTGTTTTTAACTATTTCAAAAACAGCCAAAAGCTCTTTGTCTAGTTCATTAGGAGTTTTTAGATTAAAAAGAAAAGAGATTTTAAAACGATTTTCGGACGCGTTAGGAAGTTTAGAGTCTGGTTCGTAAGAACCTCTTTTGGCTAAGAAGTCCAGGTTAAAATACTTTTCAACTTAGTTAAGATACTACATTTCTTAAAAATAGGTTTACTACTCTAACGAAGTACGCACCTTTTTATCCGTGACAATAGGAGGGGTTGATTAGAGAGTACAACTCGGTTCTGAATACGCGAAAGCGACAGTTCCTGTTAAATTAGTTCTTTTCAAAGGAGAAAACATTGCCCATAAGTAGTTCCATTAACAAGTACTGGATTATCATTAATTACGTGAATTACATTCGAGCCTGTCTTTTATTTATTATTTAAAATTATAATTTTATTTACCATTGCACCCTTCTTAAAACCCCTATATTTAGTTGCCTTAGATACACATCATAACAACAGGTACGATATATTGACACTTGGTCTCTGTGGATTCGACAATCTTTTATATTACTCTGACGTGTTCGTACACTTGCGAAAAACACGCATCAGATACCCATTTTTGCCTGAGCTGTCCAATGCAGCTTTTCAACTCAGCGGGTGTACATTTTATTTATTTTCCCCTTATTTTTCCCGAGTCTTTAATTCTGTTTTTGACTCGCCGGGATGTCCTATTTTTTCCTGGACTTACATTCTGTTTTTATGTCCAGCGGGTCATTTTATGCAAAGTATTTTTTAACTGCATCTGAATTCACAGGGGATAAGAAATCTTCACCATCCATAGTAGTGAGCATCAATGCTCCATAAGAGAAAACCTTATTTACTATGAATGGGCCATCGTAATTTTGAGTCCACTTGCCCCTGTGGTCTGTATGAGGAGGAAGGAGTCTTTTCAGCACAAGATCTCCTACTTGGTATTCCCGAAGCCTGACTTTCTGATCGAATGCTTTCTTCATTCTTTTATGATATAACAGCCCATGACAGATTGCATCTAATCTCTTTTCTTCGATCAGATTCAGTTGATTGTACCGAGAACGGACCCATTCTGCTTCATTCAACTTTACATCCATCAGTACCCGTAAGGAGGGTAATTCAACTTCAACAGGTAGGACTGCCTCCATACCATACACAAGCTGATACGGTGTTGCCCCAGTGGATGTTCTGATCGAGGTACGATACCCATGCAAGGAAAATGGTAGCATCTCATGCCAATCTTTGTAAGTAACCACCATCTTCTGCACAATCTTCTTAATGTTTTTGTTAGCTGCCTCAACAACGCCATTCATCTTTGGCCTGTAAGGAGAAGAGTTGTGGTGATGGATTTTGAAGTCCCGACACAGTTCTACCATCATTTTGTTGTTCAAATTGGAACCATTATAAGTAATGATCCGCTCGGGAACTCCATATCGACAGATGATGTCTCTTTTCAGAAATCTGGCTACCACTTGTCTGGTGACGTTCGCATACGAAGTTGCTTCGACCCACTTGGTGAAGTAGTCAATGGCTACTAATATGAATCTGTGACCATTTGAAGAAGTCGGTTCGATCTTTCCAATCATGTCAATGCCCCACATGGAAAAGGGCCAAGGTGAAGACATCACGTTCAAAGGATTTGGAGGCATATGCACCTTGTCTGCATAAATCTGGCATTTATGGCACTTTCTGGCATAGGCACAACAGTCTGCATCCATTGTGATCCAGTAGTAGCCTGATCGTAATAATTTCTTAGCCATTGCATGTCCTCCAACATGGGTACCGAAAGATCCTTCATGCACCTTGTGCATCAACAAGTCTGCTTCTTTCTTATCAACACATCTGAGTAGCACCATATCAAAGTTTCTCTTGTATAATGAACCATCAGCATTTAGGAAGAAACTACCAGCCAGCCTTCTCAATGTCTTCTTATCATTGGATGATGCCCCAGGTGGGTATGTTTGATCCTCTAAGAAACATTTGATATCATGGAACCAAGGCTTGTCGTCATTAGCAATGTCCACAGAGAATACGTAAGTTGGTCGATCTAGTCTGGATACCGAAATCCGAGGCACATAATTTGCAGTTTGAACTTTGATCATGGAGGAAATGGTAGCTAAAGCATCTGCGAACTGATTTTCATCTCGAGGGATGTACTCAAGTTTGACTGTTGTGAAGAAAGTCAATAATCTCCTCGTATAGTCACGGTATGGAATCAGATGCTCTTTGTGAGTGTACCATTTTCCATTGGTTTGATTGATTACCAAAGCTGAATCCGCGAATACAGTTAATGTCTTGATCCTAAGGTCAATGGCTTCCTCAAGTCCCATGATACAGGCTTTGTACTCAGCTTCGTTGTTAGTGCAGGAAAAAGTGATTTTTGCCGAGAAAAGCATATGAACTCCTTTAGGTGTAATGAGCACTGCACCAACTCCACGACCATTCATATTGACAGCCCCATCAAACATTATTATCCATTCTTCTTCTGGGTCAGGCCCTTCAGTGTGAACAGGATCTTCATGATCTTTTGCTTTTAGGAACATGATGTCTTCATCGGGGAAGTCAAATCTCATTGGTTGGTAATCATCAATGGGTTGCTCAGCCAGATAATCAGACAGTACACTGCCATTGATGGCCTTTTGAGATGTGTACTGAATGTCATACTCAGTCAGAATTATTTGCCATCTTGCAACCCTTCCGGTAAGTGCTGGCTTCTCAAATATGTACTTGACGGGGTCCATTTTTGAGATTAATAAGGTAGTGTGAATCAACATATATTGTCTTAGTCGGCGAGCAGCCCACGCTAAAGCACAACAAGTTTTCTCGAGCAGTGAATAACGTGTTCACAGTCGGTAAACTTTTTGCTTAGGTAGTATATTGCATACTCTTTTCGACCAGACTCGTCATGCTGGCCCAACACACACCCCATTGATTATTCTAATACCGTCAGGTACATTATTAGAGGTCTTCCTTCAACTAGAGGCATACGAATTGGAGGTTCTTGTAAGTACTCCTTGATTTTGTCAAAAGCCTTCTGACAATCTTCGTTCCACCTAACTGTTTGTTCCTTTCTTAACAATTTGAACAAGGGATCACAGGTTGCAGTGAGATGAGATATGAACCTTGAAATGTAGTTCAATCTACCCAAGAACCCCCGAACTTCCTTTTCAGTCCTAGGTGCAGGAATTTCCTGAATGGCTTTGACTTTGTCAGGATCAACTTTAATTCCTTTTTCACTTACAATGAATCCCAGCAGTTTACCAGAACGCACCCCGAATGAGCATTTGTTGGGGTTTAGCTTCAGTTGATACTTTCTCAGACGCTTGAACAACTTCAGCAGATTTACCAGATGGTCTTCTTCAGTGAGGGACTTGGCAATCATATCATCCACATAGCATTCAATTTCTTTGTGGATCATATCATGGAATAATGTTACCATAGCCCGTTGATAAGTAGCACCGGCATTCTTCAGTCCAAAAGGCGTCACCTTGTAACAAAATGTGCCCCAAGGTATGATAAAGGTAGTATTTTCCATGTCTTCGGGTGACATTCTGATCTGATTATACCCTGAAAAGCCATCCATGAAGGAAAACACCGAGAACTGAGTTGTGTTGTCGACCAATACATTAATGTAAGGTAAAGGTAAATCATCCTCCGGACTAGCTCTGTTCAGATCCCGATAATCCACACACATCCGTACTTTGCCATCCTTCTTAGGCACTGGTACAATATTAGCGACCCACGGCAGGTAACTAGTTACAACAAGGAAACCGGTGTCCCACTGTTTTTGTACCTCTTCTTTAGTTTTCATGGCCATATCCGGATGAGTACGGTGTAGCTTTTGCTTCACTGGAGGGCAATCTTCTTTCAAAGGCAGCTTGTGCATAACAGTATCAGTATCCAAACTTGGCATGTCTTGATAGGACCAAGCAAAGACGTCAACGTACTCTCGAAGCATGTCAATAAGTTGTTCCTTCACTGAATCTTGCAGACTGGCCCCAATCTTCACTTCTTTCAAGTCTTCTTCGGTACCAAGATTAACTGTTTCAACCTCCTCCTGATGAGGAGTGATCACCTTCTCTTCTTGCCTCAACAACTTGGCTAATTCTTCAGGTAACTCATAATCGTCTTCAACCCCTTCATCAACTTGATTAATCGGGTTGTCGAAGTCATACAAGGTCATAGCAGTGTTGTTGTCGGTGAAATTTGGAGGATAATCTCTACAAGGGTTGAGATTGGTTCGTTTTAGTGATCATTTTTAATCTTGCTTAGAAAAAGTGAAAATGAAGTTATTTATTTTGAAAACATTGCCATTTTATTGTTTTGTACAAAAGTGAAAAATGAAAAGACAGTGAGCGAAAAAGAGACTCGTTTGCAAAAGATGTATGATATTCATTGATTAATCATTTGCACAAAATTACAATATGGCCCTATTACAAAATGAGTCCTGACACCTTGGGCAAGATGCAGGACATGATGCATGCTAAAAAGACAGGAAATAATAATTACTCTACATGAGTAACCCTTATAATTTCCTGGGAAGACCAGTTAAGGACTTGGTTCCCCGGGATCCTTGGACGTATCCAGTTCTCCAGGTTGCGGTCGCTTTCCTCCTCGTCTTCCAGGTTGTTAACAGCATCCAGGGTAAGCATCCCCCACTGATGAACTTGGGCTCTTTTGCAGCCTCTGATTGATCTTGTCGGAATGGTCTGTAACCCAACCGAATCTATCTTCCTTCTTTTCCACTGGCAGCAGCTTGCCCCAGCCTTGAGCATTTCCTTCTTCAACAACCTTCCGGGCTTGCTGATAAGAGATGATTGAAGTACCCAACCTGTCTTCCTGGGATGCAGCAAATACCTCAGTAGCCTCATTGACATTTAGAGCCTTAAACCCTTGGCTCATTGTCTCATGGATTTCACCATCCATCTCAATATATTTATATGTAGCCAGATGGCTAACAAATATGTCCTCCTCACCACATATGGTGATAATCTGTCCTTCCCATTCACACTTCAGTTTCTGGTGAAGGGTCGACGTTACTGCGCCTGCGGCATGAATCCAGGGTCAACCTAGCAAACAGCTGTATGTCGGTTGTATGTCCATCACATAGAAAATGGTCTTAAAGACTTGTGGACCGATTATCACTGGCAGCTCCACCTCTCCAAGAGCAGATCTTTTGGAGCCATCAAAATCCCTGACCACAAGGTTACTTGGCCGGAGAGCTATCCCATCATATTCGAGCTTGACAAGAGCTTTCTTGGGTAAGACATTGAGTGAGGACCCAGTGTCTACAAGAACATGAGATAGTATAGCTCATTTGCACTCCAAGGTTATGTGCAAAGCTTTGTTGTGGAGACGTCCTTCTGTTGTCAAATCAGCATCAGTGAAACCTAGCCCATGGCTAGTATTGACATTTGACACCACTGTTTCCAGCTGATTCATAGTGATCTCTTCTGGCACGTAGGAAGCGTGCAGAACTTTGAGTAGTGCATCCCGATGAGCTTTGAAACACAGCAGCAGTGATAATATTGAGATCTTTGAAGGAGTCTGGTGGAGCTGGTCCACAACTTTGTAGTCACTTCTTTTAATAATTCTCATAAACTCATCCACGTCTTGATCGGAGGATGACTTATGAGTTTCTTTTGGCGCAGATTCTTCTGGTATCACACTCTTCCCCTTGGCTTTGGCAACAGGCTCTGCCTCAGTGTTGGTTTTAGGGACTTGTGATGCTAAGAGACTTCCGCTTCGGGTGAAGCCTCCGCCTTCCCCATCATTATCCACCTGGGGAGTGAGAACTGGAGAATCAAGAAGGACTTTATCTCCGTTGCAGTACAGATCAGCACCATAATGCCATGGTATAGCACTGTCTTTATCATATGGGATTGGCCTGGGCACCGTGATAGTGACTGGGCTCACTGCAGTAGATGTTGGGACTGTAATAGTCTGTGGTTCATAGAAGATAGTAACAGGACCTCTGGTGGATGTTGGTGAAGGTGAATTGAAGCTTTGTTGAAACTGTTATTGAGATTGCTGAAAGTTGCTGGAGTACGGGACCGTTGTCGGGTCATAATATATTGTAACAGTGGAGACATCATTGTTGGTGGTTGCTGGAGTTGTAGAAGGAGATGAAATGGAACTATTGTTTATTGAAACGATGGAAGATATGGTTGCTGAAGTTGTAGATGAATCAGTAGGAACAATGGTTGTTGCAGTTGTAGAAGAATCACTTGTTGTTGACAAAAGAGTTATTGGTGTTGTAGAAGCAGTGGTTGCAATTTGCAGAATGCCTTCTTTAATCAAATCATTGATGCCTTTCCTCAAGCTAGTACACCCATTCTCAGAAAGTTTGCATAATTCACAACAGGCCTCACAACCTGGAAACACCTGGCACTTTAAAAGATGGGCTTTAACCTCTGCCAGAGGTGTTTGAATACATGCAATGTCTTCTATTAAACTCATGGGTGAACCATCCTCTACATCATTAATCCTTGGCCCATTGTGGCTTGGCATAGGATTTTTCATCACATTTGGAGGAGGTGCAAAGTTCAGGGCTTTTGAATCTACCAGATCCTGAACCTTCATATGCAGAGCTCTGCATTTTTCCGTAGAATAACCAGGTGCGTTGGAATGAAAAGCACACCTAGAATTGACATAGTTTCTAGGAAGGTTTTGAGGATCAGGTGGATCCAATGTCCTCAACTCAACAAGATTGAGCTTTAGGAGTTGTGGCAGTAGTGTAGCATACGACATAGGAATGAGGTCAATCACCCGGTTGACTTGAGATGGCCGTTGTTGAAACAGGCGTTGTTGATGATTGGTGTTATTATTGTTGTATGATCTCTGTTGTGGAAACTGTTGTTGTTGCGGAAAATGTTGCGGTTGTTGAGTATACTGAGAAGGTGGAGCAGGGATAGTAACAGCAACAACTGTCCTGGGCAAGTATTGGGGTCTCCCTCTTCCCATGTGCACAGAGTTTGTCTCACCAGCTCTACGGGGCCCAGCAAATGGTTTTCTTGTACTGCTTAAACTGGCACCGTTATCGGAGATCTTTCCCATCTTCAACGGGCTCTATATTCTTTCTCCGGCTATCACCACATCTGCGAAGCTGGTAGAAGAAAATGTGGCCAATCTGTCAATATATGTTCCTTGAAGAGTATTAATGAACATGTCTGCCATCTCCCTTTCAGACATCGGGGGTTGAACGGAAGCAGCCAGTTGCCTCCACCTTTGGGCATACTCCCTAAAGCTTTCACGGGAAGATTGAGACATTCCCATTAGAAGGGTCCTGTTTGGAGCCATGTCCAGGTTATATTGATACTGACGGATAAAAGCTTCAGCCAAGTCTTTCCAGCTTCTTACTGTGGCTCTAGTCAAATAGGAATACCATTCTTGGGATGCCCCTGCCAGACTATCCTCGAAGTAAAACATCCATAACTTTTCGTCCATGGTGTATGCTTTTAACCTTCCCAAGAATGATTAAAGGTGAGTGCGTGGGCAGGATGTGCCATTATACCTTTCAAAACACGGGGGTTTGAACTTGTGAGGAATTCTCACCCCTTCCACTAGTCCCATGTCCATTACATCAAAGCCCAAGGAATTCTGGGATTCAAGAGACCTCAGCTTCTCTGCAATTTCATCCAGCCTATGGTTGTAAACTTCGTCCCCAGCCCCAACAACTGTAATCTTCTCTTCTTGAGGATCCTCTTGCAAGACCCTACCTCCAGCAGTGTTACCCTGAGTATTCCTTATGGAATTAACTTCTGGGTTTAGATGAGGCCCAAACTCTGGTGGATCAGTGCGAGGTTGCACATGATCGTTGTTACTGGTACCTCCTGTACCTGGATGGTGTTCTTCAGGAGTCTTCCTTTCAACCAATTCCCTTAGTCTTTCTTGGCTCTGAGCTAAGCCAGTCATTACAATCATGAATTGAGTCATCTGATTCCTCATCTCAACCCTCTCATTTTCCATTTGGGTCTTTACTTCATTCAAGTCTTGCTGAACTTGATCCATCTGGAGTCCCGGAAGGTTGTTTCTTGTCGGCTACCGGTGTGTTCTATTGACAGGGAACACTCTTCTGCGAGCAATGTTTCCTGAAACCACAACAAAGTGAGAAACAACAATAAAACAAAAACCTACAAAACAAAGAAAATGTTAGCATGCAATGCAATATGCCTATTTGTCTTCCGAGGGTATCCGGTTTGGTTCTTTGGTTTTGACCTTTACAGACCTCGAGGAAATGCTGATGATGTTGTAGAGATAGATAAAGCCCACCAAAAATAATACAAACTGATATATTACAAAGAGTGAAAATACATAGTTTGATTACAAATAATATCCCCATGGTGGGTCAAAAGACAACAACAAAACCAAAAGTACAACAAAAGGAAAGTACAAGCAAAAGAGTCAAACATCTAATCCAAAGTCATCCTCCCTGACTTCCTTCAGGAGGGCCTCAGTCACTGGACCCACTGGGTGCTCTGTAATAGTCCTGATGAGGAGGTTCCTGGTAGCAATGGCATTGGTCAACTTCTTATGCTTGTCCTGATCCTTTGACCTCTTCAACCCCGCCCAGAGTTTCAATTCAGATATCTCTCTCTGAGCTGCCAACAAAGCCTCCTGATGCTTCTTTTCACTAGCCTCCAGTTGCTCTATCTTAGCCTGAGTCCTTTGATCTTCCTGTGCACGGGCTTCAGTGATCCTGATCCACCTAGCTTGGCTCTCCTCTAGATAATGCTCTGCCCTAGCCTTCTGAGTCTTTGCTTCCTTGCAAACATTCTTCAGTACTAACTCCCCTGCCCTTGCCTTCCTGATGTAGTCATCCGTCTTCTCAATCTTGGTCAAATGCTCAATCCTGATCTTTTCCAATCTCTCATTATCCAGACGGCTGTCATTTCTCTCCCAGAGAGTCTTCTTCAAGGCTTCAGATAGCTGAGTATTCCTCTCTTTCATCTTTTCAAATTCTTCCAAACTGACAGTAGCTACAGGCTGTACTGTAGAAGGTCCAGGTACATCTTCTAAAGTAAATGGCATCCGGGTGATCTGAGCTCTGGTACGGGACCAATCAGAATACTGTGTTGAAGCAATGTTGTTGCACTTGCCAAGGATGGTTGTCCCTTTAGTCTGGATGTTGTCCCAGACCCAGGCAACTTGCCTGACAACAGTAGAGTTGGGTTGAATTTCACAGTAGAGAGTCTCAGCCAAATCTTGTCCTCTTGGAGGATGAACCAAAGTGTATCTTAATTGTCTCTAAAACAGTAAAGGGTTGTAGTTGATGCAACCTTTCACTCCTATGAAAGGCACATTAGGATACTACCTAAAGCTAGTAATGATGTCCTTGCCCTTAGTGCTCTGAGTGCACCATCTAATGTCATCTGATGTCAAGGCAATGAACCTCTTAGCCCAGTTCTTCTGCTGATGGGGGTTCAGGAAAATATCTGACTTTGGCAAATGTCTTAGCAGCCAAGAGTAATAAAGAGGAGCACAGCATCTGACCAGTCTTCCTCTTTGCTTCTCATTCCTCTGATGTACTGAGTAGTAGAAGTCCCCAAGCAAGGTAGGAACTGGGTTCCTCAATAAGAATAGGTGAATGGCATTCTTGCTCACAAACTTTGGCTCATCTGCAAATAAGATAACCCCATATATACTGAGGGCTAGAAGTGCACAGACACGCTTCCATTCCCCTATTGCAACCTACAGGGTAGCCTGGGATATCAAGAAGTCTAGGTGGAGGCCTGGAACCCCAGCCTTGGTGGTCATGTTCTGATCAATGAGGGCAGGCTCCAAATGCAATGCCCTGGCTATGTCTTCATTTCTGGGAGCAACCATCTCTGGGTTGAAAGGAATCCCTCTTCTGATAGGAACTCCTAGCAACAAGGAAAACCCTTCTAGCAAAGGTCCCAACTGGAAATCAGGGACTGTGAAGCATTTGAGTGGAGGATCATAAAACTGTAAGCAAGTATGGATCATGCTTCTCTGAGATGCATATAAATCCATGACCATGTCCAATATGCCTCCATAATGTTCTCTGAACAGTGGGATATGGTCAGGAGTAATGAGGAACTGGACCTGCCTGATGCCAGTCAGGGTGGGCTCAAAGAAGTGGTATGTGATGTTGCTCTTTCTTGAAGTATCCATACTGATAATGGGTGCTGGTGAATAAGCTGAGATAAGCCCTGATGAAGATCACTGAATGAGATGCTGGATATGAGCCTCTGATGAAGATAGCTGGAGGAGAATCATTGACAAACTAATGAAGGTGCTGGAGAAGATAACTGAAGCAGTCTGAGCAGCAGAAGGTGTCAAAACCAAACCAAAGACAATATGACGGATACCCTGTAAAACAAATAAGCAAATGTTAAATGATGCAAAAATGATGTATGCAAAATGATATGCAAAGGGTTTGTGATCAAGTGTTGGATCTGTTTATCTGCCTTGGTAAAAGTCCATATATGTTCATAAGTCCGGATGGAGGCTTAGAAATCCAGTAACCGGATGGGGAACTCAAATAAAGAGTCACAAGTCCATGGTAATCACAAGAACTATCCAAACAATACAACCTTAACAAATCTAGTAACAAGGTATGATGAGGCCAAGGGTTCCTGCAAACCTGTAAACATCCCAACCCCCTCACATGTAATGTTCTAGAACAAGGATCCTCAGACTTGGATCAATTATGAGAAGTGTAAGCACTTCTAACCCAGAGGTATAGTGTTTACAATAACCATAAAAGATCCTCCTCTAATTCACCTCAGATGCTGAAGGTCATAAAAAGGTCATCCAAACTTAGCAGGCTTCCCAGATAGCCTTAGTACTACAGGAAATCAGTAGCACAAAGTTCTCAAGAAGAAACCCGTGTCTGAACCGTGTTTCATATTCCCGCACCAGACCGAAATGGAATGGAAAAGAACATGAAGCCACTCTAGCCTATGTGTCACTCAGGTCCTAGGTATAGGACCTTAATCACTCAATGATCCCCACCCACCAAACAGACAAGAGATCCAGCACATGATAATGATAGTATGAAATGCATAAGACTGTAAAGGAAAGCAATAAATAAAGTTGTACAGAAAGCAATAGATAAAGCAAATAAATAAGCACACGTAGCACATAACACCCCCGTAAACACAAATCAAACAAGCGCTAGGAGGAACCCACAAAAAGAACCAGAAGCCCTGGTTGCAATATAAAGGTCCCCAGCAGAGTCGCCAAGTTGTCGCTCCCCCGAAAAGACACTGGGTCAGATAGGGTATAGACACGAACGGTCAGAGAAAGGAGAGAAGAATTAAACTGAATGAGGGTGAATAGATTCGCCAGCTAGGCATTTTTATCCCGAAGGAAAGGTAATGCTGCATAAACCTAGAAATAGATGGATAAGACGTTTGCGAACCAGAGAAACTGAGAAAGGGGGTTGGTTACAACCTGGGAAGGTATTAGCACCCAGATTGTCCGTCGTACTTGTCGCTCCCACCAAATGACACCGGGTCAGAAGGGGTACAGACGCGAACGGTCGGTGAAAGGAGAAATGAAAGTGAAATGAAAAGAGTCGCCAGCTAGGCATTTTTATCCCGAAGGAAAGGTAATGCTGCATAAACCTGGAAAGAGATGGATAAGACGGTCGCGAACCAGAGAAACTGAGAAAGGGGGTTGGTTACAACCTGGGAAGGTATTAGCACCCAGATTGTCCGTCGTACTCGACGGGATCCACGCTTGAAAGTTTGTGTTTAAAAGGGGTAGGGTCTGTGATATCTGTGTGCAAAAGCTGGAAAAGAATGCACAGGTGTCAGTGCAAGAGAGATCTGAAATGAATTGCTCAGGAATGAGGCTTAAAGAATAATGCTAGAAGAGGGAGGGAAAGAGAGAGACTTTTGTTCGATAATAGTTAAGTTATGCCTACGTATCCTCTCGTGCAATGAGGAAGTCAGAACACCGTAGTTCGACTCAAAGAGACTAAAAGATAAATTGACTGATGAACTGCTTACTTGTCTATGCTCAAGTGTATGACCTGTCTGGCTCAGGTGCCAACTGTCTTGCATTAGACGGAAGAAGCGAGTTCTCGTTTGTGAGTGAAGATGATGAGAAAAGAATCCCGAAGGAGACGATTATTGTTTGTTTTTGTGTTTTCAGCTTTTTATTACTTCTTTTTGTTTGTCATAAGATAATGAGCTTAAGCCTAAACCAAGGGTTAGTAAACTCACCACATCCTCCCTTTGATTAGGGGTAATGAGAATACCTTAAGTTTGAAGTAAGCACCTCACACTTAATTACCATGATGTAGGATTAAGATCATTAACCTACCTGTGATTATTTAGATGTTTATGGGTTTTTGTTTGGTGTTAAGTAATTAGTTTAAGCCATAATCAAGGATTTAATGGACTCATTACACTATCCTAATAGAAGGATAATAGATGAGAACATTTAAGCTGAGGAAGATACCTCAACTTAATCCATGATTAGGGATTAACCTCATGACAAAACAAAGCCTTTATTAAAGTGGATTTTAGTTAATGGTAAGGTTAAGAAGTGAATTTTATGGCTTGTAAGACAGCTTGAGGGGGACTTGTCCATTAACACTAGGGTTAGTCCTTCTTAACCAATTAAGGAAGAATTAGAACCCTAATGCAAGGCCTAAGTTACAAGATATTGTCTTAGTGATTATTAAGATGGATTGATTAGGAGATTTAAACACATTAAGGGTTTAACACTTAGGATTAAAGTTATACACTCCATCCTAAGAGAAGGATGCAGGCATAATCTTAATCACAATGCCTTAAAACCTTAAAGGTTTAGTCTCTGATTATGAGATGAGAAGAGAGACACAAAGATGACACAAAGGTAAAACAGGGGACTAATCAAAACCCTAATTGTTATCATGCTTGGGTGTTCCTGGGTTTATGAGGCTTGCAAGAGATCTTCAAGAAAAGCCACCAAGGAAGAAGCAGATGAAAGAAGGAGAAGCAGAAGAAACAAGTTAACTTACTTCACTTAAGAAGATAAGTTACTTGAAGAAAGAAAGTGAATGATGAACATGAATGAGCAAGCTCACTCTAAAGCAAAAGCAAAATGCAGCAATGATGTATAAAAGAGACGAGAAGAGAAATGAGAAGTGAAGGAAAATTCACTTCTCAAAGTACTTACCACCTGAAATGGTTAGCATAAAAAAGAAAGAATGAATGAAATGAAAATGAGATGTATGCAAGGATGCAAACCAAAACCAGAAGCAAATTAATGATGTAAATGATGCTAAGAGATGATGCAAATTTATGTCAAGAGCTATGGATGATCATACAAGGGATGAGAATGCAAATGAAGCATGTAGGAAGCATGAAAGCATATGAAAGTACATGGAATGAAATGAATGCATAACATGGAAAATGGATGGATAAATGATCAAGCATGAGTCTAATGTGTCTTATGATGTCTTAGAAGTCATGAGGATGTATGAAATGTCATGGAAAGTTCATGAATGGATGCATATGCAAGATGTATGCAAATGTACATGAGAAATTAAGGTTTTCATACAACATGAGATGCAAAAGTCAAAAACAGAAGCAAAACATAAGATAAAAAATTGAAAATTCATTCAAAGTAACCCTAACCTCATATGATGTCACACCCCAAAGGAGGAGACCTAACTCTTAACCTAAAGGAAGTTGTGATTTTTCTAAGTTATATAGGGTTTTAAGGTACCTAAAGGGGGAAAATGCAAATCAAATCAAAAATGCAAAATAAATTCATGAAAAAATTATGCTAGATACTAAATGTGAAATGAAGAACAATGAAAAAAGAATCAAAGTCATATCATTCATGGTTAGGCAGAAAAGAATTCTTGAAGTTAGGGTTCAAAAATGGGAATTTTATGAACCCTAAATTCAAGACAATTGTCAAGATTGATTCAAAACCAAAAATAAATTTGTATGGATGGCATGACAATGTTTCTAAATGCCCTAAGATGCAATGTGAAGTTTTTTGGGATTTTTAGAAACCTAAATGATATTTTAATTAATTAATTTCCATTAATTAATTAAAATAAACATTTAAATATTTTAAAAATGATTTTTTAATGCAAAAAATAAAAATAAAAATGTTTTCTGGTTGATAAAAATATTTGAAGTGAATATGCAAGAGAAAATATTTTTTGGAATTTTCTAGCTATTTTAAATTAATTGTGCAAAATAAATAAGAAAATATGAATTAAAAACTGAATTAATTGGAAGTAAGCTGATCTAAGGGCTTAGGTTGATTTTGGGGATTTAAATGTTGACTGCGCGCCACATCCTATGGACAAAATTCAAACTTATCTAATCTTATTTAATTAATTAATTAATCCATAATTAAATTAAATGACCTAATCTCCACCATCTAACACACGCGGGAAGCTAAGATCAGACGGCTCACATTTAAACCTAGCCCTAACCCTAATTAACACATTAATCACTTTCAGGCCACCAGAGAAGAGCTTCGGTCGTCTTCTCCGGCAGCCTCCTCCCCTGAAAATCTCAAAACCTCACCCCTAGGTCATTTCTGGAAAAAAGATTGAAGAAGTTACCTGAGCTTGAGCTTTCTCAAACTGAGCTTTCTGGCCACTTCTCTTGTGCAAAAATGACTCTCCTTAACCTCCTGATGAAGCTTTGATGCTTGGAAGGAGTTTCTTTTGGCTGGTTTGTGTGATTGCACTTTAACTGGCCAAGAATCGTGTTTTGGTTATGGGGGGTGTTTGGCTGTTTTAATGGTTGCTTTGTGGTCTATTGATGATTCTAAGATGAATGGTGAAAGAAGTTTTAAGATTGAGTTCCATAATGAATTAGGACTTTTTCTTGTACTTTTTGTAAATGGAATGATCCAATCTACAACTTTCATGACCAACAATTTTTCATTTGAAGCATTTTTGGTTGAGAAAGAGGAGGTTGAAAAACTTTCCTAAAATGGAAAGTTTACATTACAAGTCATTTCCATTTTTGGCAACTTTTGGTTTAGCTCACTTTTCTTCAATTTTGTGAACTTCCAAGCACTTCAATGATGAAATAAAGATCATATAACTTCAATTTGATGAAAAATCCACTTTGGTTCCATGTTGGGGGGCCTCAGATGCCCTGATTTTGCTCTGACTTGCTCAAGAAGTTACCTAGTGAACAGATGACTTCCACAATGAATTTATTCATCAAAATTGGTACACACGATCCTTATAACATATTGAGACCATTAGAAACAAGAATGACCATAAAATTTGGAGTTATGGCCTCTGAAACCAAAACCCTAATTTCAGGTCATCTATGCAGTGAAACCCTAGCTCAGCTTCCATGCTTTCCCAGTTCTTATGATTCTTTGACTTCCTTGATCTTTGAGGGTTATAAGATGATGATTTAACATACATGGACCCTCTTTGAATGATTGATGGCCTTTGGGGTGGCTCGGATGAATCCTTGGATTGCTCAGACCACAAACCCTAGATGCAGATGAACTTGAACTATGCAGATGAAACAAAAATGAAATATGACATGATATGCTTAAGCTAATGCAAAGATGCAAGATCGCAAGCCATGGTATGAACTTAGTGAGGGAAAATTTGGGGTGTTTACAGTACTCTACGGGATCCACGCTTAAAAGATTTGTGTTTAAAGGGGTAGTGTCTGTGTTATCTGTGTGCAAAAGCTGGAAAAGAATGTACAAGTGTCAGTGCAAGAAAATGAAGTGAGGTGCTCAGGAATGAGGCTTAAAAAGGAAGTGAAATTCTGGGATCAGGTACGTGATGTCGAATGATATGTTTAAACACTAGAAGACTTAAACAAAACTTAAAGTGCAGGTAAATTAAACAACACAGGAAATTGTTAACCCAGTTCAGTGTATCTCCACACTTACATCTGGGGGCTACCAAGCCAGGAAGGAAATCCAATATAAGTAATATTAATTCTGGACTTAAACCACTCAGTTTAATCCTTCACTTAATATCTACCCAAGGCAATTTCTACCTAAGACACAACTTAGATATGAGTACCAACTCACTCCCCCTCAATCAGACAGTGATATGTTACAAGTTTAATAAAATTGAAGTCACACTTCAAACACAACAGCTTGATTTTACTTCACAGTTTCAATCAAGACACAATACACTTTTTGCTTAAAAGCTCATAAAGTGATACACAACTAAAACCTGCTATTAAACACAAACACCCTATTTTGTCTTCTTAATTTCGTACTTTATTCTGAGAGTTTCTGTTCCTTAAATAGATGCTTGGATTTTGGGCTTTCTGTAGATTATCCAGTCCTGATACGCATGATGTCATCACCTTGAATTAGGGTTTGTTACTTCCTTGATTCTAGGTGAGTTAGTTATTCTGTTATACTGAAATCATATAACTAATCTCCCTACAAATGCGCCTTGTATTGTTTATCCATTCACAATTAATTCCAGATAAATTCCCTGAATTTACTTAGTTTTGTTATGCATCATTTATGTCTGGTAGCAGGTTTGAGATGTCACAACATCTGGTGTGACATCCTGATGTCTGAACTTAATTCATTAACTTATACAATGTCACAACATCTGGTGTAACATCCTGAACTAAGTTCATTAACTTATACTCTATTTGACAATGTCACAACATCTGGTGTGACATTCTGAACTAAGTTCAACACTTCTTGTTGGTCAAAAATTCTGCCAATTCTAAACATCTACAAACTCCCCCTTTGGCTAATTTTTGGCTAACACAATCTTCTGGTTTTATCAGAGTGCAGCAGAGTTGTATTTATCAGAGTGCAGTAGTTCTTTTCTGTTGAATCATGTGAGAGTTTATAATAATTTTCTCCCCCTCAAACCTGTATGTTTTCTGACTTGTTCAACAGAATTTTCTATTAAAAAAAACTTAGTTCAGAAGCAGGCATTAAACAGACAAACAACATTTTTCATTAATCAGGCAAACTGCAGCAGACATTGTTGTTGTTCAGTTCTCTTCTCCCCCTTGTTAGACAGAAATTGGGGCCAAATTACACAAGCAGAGAGAAATACAAAATATTCAAAATTACAAAGCCAAAATACAATGCTGAAGCAGACAGTACACATTTTCACTCAGAGTCTTCATATTCAGTATCTTATTCCTCTTCAGATTCATCATCAGAGTCATCATCAGATTTAGCAGCATTCTGAGCACCCTCTTCCAGCTCCAGCCTTTGAATGACTTCCTCCAGCTTTTTCTTCCTGGCATCCAGCTCTTTGCAAGTGTTCTTCAGTTCTGTAATCAAGGCTGCTTTGGATATGGGATTCTTTGCTTTTGAAGGTCCAGAAGATGTCCCACTGGGAGCTTCAACATCAGCAACATGATGGCTCAAGAATAGTTTGTAGTGGAAGGCCAGAGGACTTTCTCTCTTGCAGACTGAATCCTTCTTAGTGAGAATGCCTGGATACTGGTTGAGGATGATTCCACAGAGCAGAGATGGAAAAGCAATGGGAAGCTTTGTTGCTGATGTTCCTGCATGCTTCAGTGTTTGATCAAATATGTAAGCCCCAAAGTCCAACTTTGTTTGGGTGCCCACAGCATAAATGAATCTTCCCAATCCAGTAGCTATTGAAGAAGTATGGTTGGTAGGGACCCAGTTGATAGTACCAATTCTATGCAGCATTGCATACTTCCTTGTTAGCAAGCTAACAAAAAATTTGCCCTTGACTGGCCAAGTTTTGACCTGGTTGGCAGTAATGACCTTGCAAACTTGGTTGTCAGTCTTCCCCAGCTCATTAGGCCCATCAGATTCTCTCCCTAGGTAATGATTTATAACCCTAGGAGAGAATTCCACACATCTCCCTCTTACATAAACTTTTCTGAATTCTTCTGACTTTCCATCAGCACAGTCTTCTTGCAGGTTGACAATGAACTCCTTGACAAGCAGCTCATAGCAGGGTGAAAAATTTGAAACTGTCTTGAATAAGCCACCAGATGATATTAGGTCTATTACCTCAGTGCACTCCAGTGCATTGCTGCCCAGCTCTCTTTCCAGTGCCACCCTTCTTTGGTAGACATATTTCCATATGCTCACACTTGACACATGATGGAATGACACATTGTCCAGAGGAGCTTCTGCAACAGCAGAGGTAGACCTGGGAGGTGCTGGCTTCTTCCTTGGTTGGGATGTTGGGACATCTTCCTCAACATCTGAATCAGGTGGAGTAGCAGCTTTCCTCTTTTGGGTACTCACTTTGCTCCATTGTTTGGTAGGTCCAAATGACACTTTGACCTTGTCTTTCTTTGGAGTAGGCTATTTCTTTTCAGGAGTTGTATGTCCAGCAGTCTTCTTCTCCTTCCTAGCCCTAAGCCTTTTGGCTATGCTAGGGTCAACAGATGCAATGATCTATGTGTCAGAGTCATCATCTATGGTTTCAACAGGAGGAGGTTGGGAAGTCTCCTCTTCAGCAGGTGTGTCAACAGAAGCTTGGTTATCAGTGGCTTCATTATCATCATCAGTTGAGGCCTTGTTCTGGTCCTCTGATGTTTCAACATCTATTGGGACATCCTGTTGAGCAGGAGTGTCCTCTGCAGCCTGATTGCTCTGTTCCTCTTGTGGAGCAGGCATGGTGTTCAGGGGAACAGATACCCCACGCACTACTCTTTGTTCAGATAAAATCCTATTCACAAGATGCTTGACTGATGCATCTACATATTCAAAGGCTTTAGGGGGGGTGTTTGAGGATGAAGGAATCCCTTTGCTTTTGCTGAACACAGGTTCCTTTGCTCTTCTCACATTTGGAGTTCTAGGTTTTTGAGCAAGAGGAACACTTCCTCTGATTTCGTCTATGGGAGAAGTATCCATTGGTACCATAGAGATTGGGGTTGCATGCACCACATCTTCTTGGTTGAGATTCTCATCCATGATGTTAGGGTTTTGATGTTGAGACATTTTCGAATGTGGTGGAAGAAGAGTTTAGGTTTGATTGATGTTGATGAGCTTAGAAAATCAGCTTTAGCATGCAATTTGTTTTGAGAAGATAATGAGGAGATGAAGAGCTGAGAGCAAGCTTGAGCTTTTATAAAAGTCGTTACTTGTGGAATTTTAAAGAGTGAAATACACAGAGTTATTGACCAGACTGGTGTTGCCATCTGGTGATCATGCCACACGATGTCATAGGACATGTTGGCACTTCTCCATAACTGCTATATTTCACATAAGCAGATTCCCAATTTACCCCTTAGGTTTTAAAATTGGGTAGCATCCAAAGCTTTAGTAAATATATCAGCCAATTGCAGATCTGTGGCTACATGTTCTAATGAGATCACCTTCTCTTCCACAAGATCTCTGATGAAATGATGCCTGATATCAATGTGCTTGGTCCTGCTGTGTTGGATAGGATTCTTTGATATGTTGATAGCACTTAAATTGTCACAGTACAATGTCATGACATCTTGTGGGACAATTTATTCTGTGAGCATTTGCTTCATCCAAACCAACTGTGAACAACTGCTACCAGCTGCAATATATTCAGCTTCAGCAGTGGATAAGGATACACAATTTTGTTTCTTACTGAACCAAGAAATCAAATTGTTTCCTAGAAAGAAGCATCCTCCTGATGTTCTCTTTCTATCATCAGCACTTCCAGCCCAGTCAGCATCACAAAAGCCAGTAAAAATTGGTTCACATCCATGAGAATACATTATTCCATAGTCAAAAGTACCATTGACATATTTCAAAATCCTCTTAACCTGGTTTAGATGACTTACTTTTGGCTCAGCTTGATATCTTGCACATACACCTACTGCAAAAGCTATATCTGGTCTGCTAGCAGTCAGATATAATAGGCTTCCAATCATGCTTCTGTATAAGCTTTGGTCCACCTTCTCACCCTTGTCATCCTTTGTCAGCTTTAAATGAGTGGGGGCAGGTGTTCTTTTGTGACATGCATTGTCCATCCCAAACTTCTTGACAGTGTTCTTTGCATACTTGCTTTGGGATATGAACATGGAGTCCTCCATCTGCTTGATTTGCAGTCCAAGAAAGTAGGTTAGTTCTCCTACTAGGCTCATCTCAAATTCATATTCCATTTGAGTGACAAAATGTTTAACCATCCTGTCTGACATCTTACCAAAGACTATGTCATCTACATATATTTGAGCAATCATGACATTTCCTTCTTCATCCTTCACAAACAAGGTTTTGTCTATTCCACCTTTCTTGTACCCTTGTTTTATGAGAAAAGTAGTCAGTCTCTCATACCATGCTCTTGGGGCTTGCTTCAGACCATAAAGAGCCTTCCTTAGTTTGTATACATGATTTGGACAGCTTGGATCAACAAATCCCTTAGGCTGCTCCACATATACCTCCTCATTAAGATACCCATTTAGAAAGGCACTTTTAACATCCATTTGAAATAGCTTGAACTTCAGGATACAAGCAATTCCTAAGAGTAGTCTGATTGATTCAAGCCTTGCTACTGGTGCAAAGATTTCATCAAAGTCTACTCCCTCAATTTGTGTGTATCCTTGAGCTACAAGTCTAGCCTTGTTCTTTGTAACAACTCCCTGCTCATTTGACTTGTTCTTATACACCCATTTAGTACCAATCACATTTATGTCATCAGGTCTAGGAACAAGATCCCACACTTCATTCCTTGTGAACTAGCCTAATTCTTCTTGCATAGCAGAAATCCAGTATTCATCATTCAGAGCTTCCTTGATGTTTTTAGGTTCTATCTTTGAAACAAAACAAGAACCTGAAATCATCTCTCTTGATCTAGTGATTACACCACTGTTGGGATCACCAATTATCAAATCTTTAGGATGATCCTTCTGGATTCTGATGGAGGGAGGTTTGCTGGATTGTTCTGTCCTTGCCTCAGTTACAGTGAAGTCAGGATTATCACTCTTTATTTCAACTTCAGTCTGACTGTCAGCAGATGTTCCAACATCATCTGCAACATCCGCAGGGGCATCATCAATGATCACATTTATTGACTCCATTATAACCTTGGTTCTGGAGTTAAATACTCTATAGGCCATGCTATTTATGGAGTATCCAAGGAAAATCCCTTCATCACTTTTAGGATCCATCTTTCTTCTTTGATCCCTATCAGCCAGAATGTAACAATTACTTCCAAACACATGGAAGTACTTGACTGTAGGTTTTCTGCCCTTCCAGACTTCATAGATCGTGGACAAGGTTCCTTTTCTTAGAGTGACTCTATTGTGAATGTAACAAGCTGTGTTCATAGCTTCAGCCCAGAAGTACAGTGGTAACTTTTTAGCATGAATCATAGCTCTTGCTGACTCTTGGATAGTTCTGTTCTTCCTCTCAACAATCCCATTCTGTTGAGGGGTGATAGGAGAAGAATACTCATGATTGATTCCTTCTGAAGAACAGAAATCTGAGAAGTTTTTATTCTCAAACTCCTTTCCATGGTCACTTCTTATTCTGACCACACAGCTTGCTTTTTCTCTTTGTATTCTTTGGCATAGATCTTTGAATACATCAAACACATCAGACTTTTCTTTGATGAAATTTATCCATGTATATCTTGAAAAGTCATCAACAACTACATATGCATACCTTTTTCCCCCAAGACTTTCAACCTGCATTGGTCCCATAAGATCCATATGCAATAATTCCAAAACTTTGGAAGTTGTCAGATGTTGGAGCTTTGGATGGGACATCTTGGTTTGCTTGCCTATTTGACATTCACCACATACTTTGCCTTCATCAATATTCAGTCTTGGAATACCTCTTACAGCCTCCATAGATATGATCTTCTTTATTCCTCTGAGATGAAGATGACCCAGTCTTTGGTGCCATAGCTTCACTTCTTCTTCTTTGGCTAAGGAGCAAGTTGAAGTGAAACTGAAATCTTGAGGTTCCCACATATAACAGTTGTATTTAGATCTGGTTCCTCTCATGACAACCTTTTGTTCTTTATCAGACACTATGCATTCAGTTTTGGTAAAGTTTACACTGTAACCTTGATCACATAATTGACTTATGCTGATCAAGTTAGCAATCAATCCTTTTACCAGAAGCACATCATCTAGTCTTGGTACATCTGGGCAGTCCAAAGTCCCAACTCCCATGATTTCTCCTTTAGCTCCATCTCCAAAGGTTACATATCTGGATGAGTGTGACTTTAAGTCTACCAGCAGATTCTTTAATCCAGTCATGTGCCTTGAGCATCCACTGTCAAAGTACCAGTCTTCCTTAGCTGATACTCTGAGAGATGTATGAGCTATATAGGCAACAACCTTCTTTGACCATTTTTTCCTGTTGTGAGGTTTCCTTTGATTCCTTTGCCCTGTGTAGTGTCTATCTTTAGAGCTCCAAGGTTGTCTGTTGAACTTGTTCTTGGGCATTTATTTATAGCTTTGATCAGCATGAAGACTAGCTTTAGGTACCCATACTTTCTTGATGACCTCTGTCTTCTGCTTAGGGGGTTGCTGATGTCTTAGATTTTGATGTCCATGCAGCACTTTCTTGGTGACCTCTGTCTTTTGCTTAGGGGGTTGCTGATACCTCTGATTTGGATGTCCATGCAGCTTGTAGCAAAAAGGTTTGATGTGACCAAACCTTCCACAATGATGGCATCTCCATCTTTGATACTTCTTTTTCATCATGTTCTTTTCATGATGTTGGGACATCTTGTTTGACTTTATGGGATTTGAAGTTGTTTTGCTGGTGCTAGCCTCAAACTTTTGAGCTTTATTAAATCCTAGCCCAGTTTTATCCCATGAGTGCTTGTTGTTGTTGAGAATGACATCTAGTGTGTTTGAGCTACTGTTCATCATTCTGACAGATTTGGACATATGTGTAAACACCCCAAATTTGCCCTCACCCATTTACACCATGGCTTTTGATCATTTCATATGCATAAACTGAATCATAGCATCTCATATCACATTTTTGATTCACTGCATTGGTTCAAAGTCATCTGCATCTAGGGTTTGTGATCTGAGCAATCCAAGAGCTTCTTGAGCCACTCCAAAGGTCATCAATCACTTCAAAGGGGTCCATGTGTGTTCAAGCATCATATTATATCCTCTCAAAGTCAAGAATTGCAAAGAATCACAAGAACTGGAAATGGTGTGGAAGCAGAGCCAGGTTTAACTGCACAGATGACCTGAAATTAGGGTTTTGGTTTCAAAGGCCATAACTCCAAATTTTTTGGTCATTCTTGTTTCTATTGGTCT
Organism: Lathyrus aphaca; assembly: GCA_963966055.1. NCBI lineage: Eukaryota > Viridiplantae > Streptophyta > Magnoliopsida > Fabales > Fabaceae > Lathyrus > Lathyrus aphaca. The sequence continues at coordinate 225,857,406 of OZ014520.1, read as the reverse complement.
CTATATGGTATAGGGAGTATGCATATCAATTTTCATGAAGAAATTCCATGGGGAAGTCATCTGATCAAGAGTTGACTTTTCAAGCAAGTCAGTGCAAAATCAGGGCATCTGAGGCCCTCAATGACCCAACCAAGGGGTGTTCTTCATCATTTTGATTGTATATGATCTTTATTTGATCATGGAAGATGTTGGAAGTTTACAAAATTGAAGAATTTCAAGCCTTTTGCAAAGTTGACTTTTTGGGCAAGTTTGACTTTTAATGAAATTGCCATTTTAGGCAACTTTTTCAACCTTTACTTTTTGATTCAAAAAAGCTTCAAATGGAAAAACTTTGGTCATGAAAGTTGTAGAATAGATCATTCCCTTTTCAAAAAGTACAAGAACATGGCCTAATTCATTTTGGATCAAAAGTTATGGCTTGTCAAAGTTGGCAAAAATCACTAAATTTCAAGTTATGCACCAAAGAGGCAAAGTTGCAAATTCACTTCTCAAGGCAAATTTAGTCATCAAATGCATTTCAAAACTTCACCACATGATCATACATGACATAAAATCAGAATTGGCCCAAGGAATTTCTCATTTTGTGCCTTGATCCATAAGTCATTTTCATGAAGATGCAAAGAGGGATTTTTGGCAAAATCATTCTCAAAGGAGTTATGTGATCACTAATTGGTTCCTATACATTGTCATGATCTAGTGAGGCATTCCACATCAAAAATTCAGCAAGAGTTCTCACTTTTACATAGCCAAAATCATGAGGTAACACAAGTGGGCAAGTTGCAAAATCTCTCACAACTCATGATCCAAATGCTGCAGACTTTCACAAGCAATCTAAGGGTCATCCTTGACTCAAGCTGAAGCAAGACATGCCCTTAGACTGCTGCTGCCATAGCCCATGCTGCAAGTACAAATCAACTTGACTTTTTGGCCAAAACCCCCATACTCTTGGAGTAGTGATCAGCCACCCCTACTGACCTGCTCCATAGGCTACTCACACATCATGGGAGTGTTATAGCAACTCATTGGCCATTGAAACAACACACAACACAGCCCTCACAAAAATCTGTCAAAAACTCCTCTTCTTCGAATCTCTCTCTACAGCCATCAAACACTCATTTTCTCTTCACCAACAAATCATACATACTCCAAAGAACCAGAATCCACCATTGAAGCAGCTTGAAACCCTACAAATCCTGACTGTGAAATCTGCCATATCAGAACTTAAACTCTCAAATCAGCCATCCACAAGAACTTTGAGGCATTCCATTGAGTTCAGAGGGGCCAAGGGAGTTCATTTGCACAAGTGGGAGGTCCTGGAAGCTCACCATTGAAGCTTTCCAGCTCAGGTATGGCCAAGAACACTTTCTCACAAAGCTTTGATTTTTTGTTATAAACTTAAAGTGCATGCTTTAAGGATCATCGTGATATGCTTAGAATTGAAAATGGTGAAAAAATGAGTGTTTTATGAATGTCTGAAAGTTTGGCCCTAATTTTGTTTTGTTTCGATTCAGCCTGTTCTTGCTAGATAAATGATGATTGATTGTTGATTTGAGTTGCTAGAGGTGTGGGGTTTGATTCTGGGCAGGTTTGAGGGCTTGAAATTGCACAGGGGAGGTTTTAGGTTTTCGTCCCGCCGGAGAAGATGACCGGAGCTTCCCTCCGGTCACCTGAAAGTGCTTAACCCTAATCCCTAATTAATTTACCAGTTTGATTCATAGCCCTTGGATGGTGATTAGGTTAAGATATGCACGGCCCAGATTGATTCACTTAGCCCTAATCCTTTTTATTAAATTAATTAAGATTAATTAAATTAATTAAGCCAGAAATGATCCTGACCCTTGAAAGACGCGCGCAGTCAAGCCCTGTCTCCTAGATTCAAATCTCAGCCTTTGGATGAGATTACTTTTCATTTTCTTTAATTTTAATTCATTTGTTTTATATTTCTTTTGTCCATTTAATTTAAAATAGCAAAAATTATTCAAAAATTTTGAAAATTTTTATACACACTTTTATTAATTTTCAGAAACCAAAAACATTTTTATTTTTATTTTTTGCATTAAAAAATATTTTTAAATCATTTAAAAGTTTATTTTTAATTAATTAATGAGAATTAATTAATTAAAAATACTTTTAGGTATTTAAAAATCACCAAAAATTCATGAAACCTTCATAATCATTTAGAAACATTGTCCAACCCTCAAACCAAATTTCTTTTTTGATCTTGATGTCTTTTGAGAATTTTTCATGGAATTAAAATCATTTCAAGGCATTATTTTGATCCAAACTTCAAAAAATCATTTCTGCCTAACCATTGAGAGTTGGACTTTGATTCTTTTTGCATTGCATTTTGTTTAGCATGTAGTTTGTGAGATTAAATTGGCATGATTTGATCCTTCATTTTCAATTTGTTTGGCATTTTTCTTGTTAAGGTACCCTAAAACCCTAGAAATCTTAGGAAATTCATAACCCTAATTAGGTTAAGAGTTAGAACCCCTCCTTTGGGCAGTGAGTTTGTATAGGATTAGGGTTCCTTTGAATGCATTTTCAATTTTTTATCTTGATGTTTGCTTCTGATTTTGGTTTTTGTTTGATGCATTGATCATAAACCCTAATTTGGGCTTCCTTTTGCATACATCTTGCATTTGCTTGCATAACATGACTTGCCATAACATTTTGTGCATCCATTTGATCCATTAGACATCTTAAGACATATTAGAAGCATGTTTGATCATTGCATCTTTCATTTGCCATGTTGTATGTCATTTGCATTTCATAACTTTTCATGTATGATCATGGTTCTAAGCATGCTTCTCTTGCATCCATATGCTCATATGATCATCCCCATGCCTTGTTTCATGTTTGTAGCATCTCATAGCATCATTATCATCACACACATGCTTCTGATTTTGATTTGCATCATGACATTTCATCTCATTCTACATTGCATTGCATTTCTTTCACTAACTTTTCAGGTGGTAAGTTACTTTGAGAAGTGAATTTGCCTTCACTTCTCACAATTTCTTTTCATCTCTCTTATGCATCATTGCTGCATTTTACTTTGTGTTTGAGATTGAGCTTGCTCATTCTTTCTTCTTCTTACTTTCTTTCTTCAAGTGACTTGTCTTCTTAAGTGAAGCAAGTTACTTTGCTTCTCTTTGCTCCTTTCATCTGCTTCCTGGTGGTTCCATTGAAGATTTCTCTTGTCAAACCTCACAAACCTTAGGAACAACCAAGCATGACAATGATTAGAGTATTGATTAGTCCCCCACTTAGCTTTTACCTTTGTGTCTCTTTGAGTCTTCTCATCTCATAATAAAGGATTAAACCCTAAAGGTTTTAAGGCTTTGTGATTAAGCTTATGCCTGCATCCTTCTATTAGGATGGAATGTATAACTTTAATCCTAAGTGTTAAACCCTTAATGTGTTTAAATCCTTTAATCAATCCACCTAATAATCATCAAGACATCAAGCTTGTAACTTGGGCCTTGCATTAGGGTTCTAATTCTTCCTTAACTGGTTAAGAAGGACTAACCCTAGTGTTAATGGACAAGTCCCCCTCAAGTTGTCTTACAAACCCTAAAAATCACTTCATTATCATACCATTAACTAAAATCCATCTAATAAAGGCTTTGTTTTGTCATGAGGTTAATATCTAATCATGGATTAAGTTGAGGAGTCTTCCTCAGCTTAAACATTCTCATCTGTTATCCTTCTATTAGGATGGTGTAATGAGTTTGTTTAATCCTTGATTATGGCTTAACCTAATTACTCAACACTAAACAAAAACACCAAAAACATCTAAATAATCACAAGTAGGTTAATGATCTTAATCCTACACCAAAGGTGTTTAAGTGTGAGAAGTTGACTTCACACTTAAGGTATTCTCATTACCCCTAATCAGAGGGAAGATATGATGAGTTTGCTAAATCCATTGGTTTAGGCTTAAGCTCATTAACTTATGACAAACTTCAAAAAGCAATAAAAGACTGAAAACACAAAATCAGACAATAATCGTCTCCTCCGGGATTCTTTTCTCATCTCATTCACTCACAAACGAGAACTTGCTTCTTCCGTCTAATGCAAGACAGTTTGCACCTGAGCCAGACAGGTCATACACTTGAGCATAGACAAGCAAGCAGTTCACAAGTCAATTTATCTTTCAGTCTCTTTGGGTCGAACTACGGTGTTCTGACTTCCTCATTGCACGAGAGGATACGTAGGCATAACTTAACAGTTATCGAACAAAAGTCTCTGTATATTCCCCCCTCCTTCCAGCATTATTCTTCAAGCCTCATGATCTTGAGCATCTTATTCTTGTTCTCACACTGACACTTCATTTATACACTTCACTTCTCTTACACTGACACCTGTACATCCTTTTCCAGCTCTTTTATACATAAATGCACTGACACTACCCCTTTAAAACACAAATCTTTTAAGCGTGGATCCCGTCGAGTACGACGGACAATCTGGGTGCTAATACCTTCCCAGGTTGTAACCAACCCCCTTTCGCAGTCTCTCTGGTTCGCAACCGTTTTATCCGCTTTTTCTAGGTCTATGCAGCATTGCCTTTCCTCCGGGATAAAAATGCCTAGCTGGCGACTCTTTTCAATTCCCGTGAGTTCACTCCTGTGTGTTCTCGCACACCTTTTCGCCGACCGTTCGCGTCTGTACCCCATTTGACCCGGCTTCATTTGGTGGGAGCGACAGCTTGGCGACTCTGCTGGGGACCCCTTATACTGTAACCAGGGCTTCTGGTTCTTTTTGTGGGTTCCTCCTAGCGCTTGATTGGTTTGTGTTTACTGGGGTGTTATATGATATTTGTGCTTGTATTTTTATTTATTTTTGCTTTATGTACAGTTGTTTTATTGCCTTCTTTATAGCTTTGCATATATCATACTGTCATACTGTGCTGGCTGGATCTGTTTTGTTGCTTTGGTGGGTGGGTGTTCTATTGAGAGTTAAGGTCCTATACCTGGGACCTGAGTGACACCAAGGCTAGAGTGGTTCATGTTCTTTCCCATTCCATTTCGGTCTGGTGCGGGAATGTGAAACACGGTTCAGATATGGGTTTCTTCTTGAGAACTATGTGCTACAGATTTCCTGTAGTGCTAGGGCTATCTGGGAAGCCTGCTAAGTCTGGATGACCTTCAGTATTGACCTTCAGAAACTGAGGTGAATTAGAGGAGGATCTTTTATGGTTATTGTGAACACTGTACCTCCGGGTTGGAAGTGTTTACACTTCTCATAACTGATCCAAGTCTGAGGATCCTTGTTTTAGAACACTACCTGTGAGGGGGTTGGGCTGTTTACAGGTTTGCAGGTACCCTTGACCTCAGCATACCCTGTTACTTTGTTTTGATTAAGAGTACTCCATCTTGGAACAGTTCTTGTGATTTTTAACCCTGGACATGTGACTCTTTATTTGAGTCCCCCACCTTGGTTACTGGACTTATGAACCTCCATCTGGATTTCTTGAACATACATAGACCTATATCAGAGCACTTGATCAGATCCAGCTCAGTCACAAACCCTTGCATATCATTTGCATACATCATCATTGCATCATTATAACATTTGCTTATTTGTTTTTCAGGGTATCCATACTTTATTTTGGCTTGGTTTTGACCCCATCGTCAGCATAGACCTATCCTCATCAGCATCTACTTCAGCTATCAGCTACCTGCTTCAGTCACCTGCACCAGCCTGTCAGTGGCCCATTTTCAGTGTTATTCTCAGCATCTGTCTCAGCTCTTCTTCAGCAACATGGCACCCAAGAAGAGTAATATCTCCTACCATTTCTTTGAGCCTGAGTTGGCTAGCATCAGGAAGATTCAGACCCTGATTACTCCAGAACATATACCAGTATTCAGAGAACACTATGGAGGCATACTTGATGTGGTTATGGATTTGGACCCTTCCCAGAGGAGCTTGATTCATACTTGCCTGCAGTTCTATGACCCCCCTCTGAGGTGCTTTACCTTTCAGGATTTTCAGTTGGGGCCTTTATTAGAAGAGTATTCATCATTGGTTGGTATACCTGTCAGGAGTGGTGTTCCCTTCAACCCTGAGATGGTTTTTCCTAGTAATGAAGAGGTGGCAAAGGCCTTGTATCTGGAACCAGTTCTGATTGGGCAGAATATGACTACCAAGGCTGGAGTCTCTGGTTTACATATGGATTTCTTGATCTCTCAGGCTACCCTGAAGGCTTCTTTGGGAGAGTGGAAGACAGTCTGTGCTTTATTGGCCCTTAGCATATATGGGGTCATTTTATTTGCAGATGAGCCTAAGTTTGTTAGCAAGAATGCAATCCATCTTTTTATCCTGAGGAACCCAGTGCCCACCTTACTGGGGGACTTCTACTACTCTGTTCACCAAAGGAATGAAAAGCAAAGAGGAAGATTGGTGAGGTGCTGTGCTCCCCTGTTCCATACCTGGTTGCTCAGACATTTGCCCAAGACTGATGCATTCTTGAATCCTCACCAGCAGAGGAATTGGGCTAGAAGACTCAATTCTTTGACCTCAGCTGATATCAGGTGGTGCACTCAAAGCACAAAGGGCAGGGACATCATTACCAGTTGTGGGCAGTTTCCCAATGTACCCCTGATAGGAGTAAAGGGTTGCATCAACTACAACCCTCTGCTATTCAAAAGACAACTGGGCTATGCATTGGTCCACACTCCTAAGGCACAAGACTTGGCTGAGACTCTTTACTGTGAGATTAAGCCTAATCTGGCCATTGTCAGGCAAGCATCCTGGGCTTGGGACAATGTCCAGACTAAAGGAGTAACCATTCTTGGGAGATGCAACAATGTGGCCTCAGCCCAGTACTATGAGTGGTCCCATGCTAGGGCTCAATTTTCTGGGATGCCCTTCACCATGGAAGAGATACCTGGACCATCCTCAGCACCACCTCCTGTCACTGTCAGTTTAGAGGAGTTTGAAAAACTAAAAGAGAGAAATGAGAAGCTGACTCAGGCTCTACAGAAGACCCTCTGGGAAAGGAATGATGGTCGGCTGGACATTGAAAGGTTAGAAAAGCTGAAGGTGGAGCACCTGGCCAGAATTGAGAAGTCAGAGGATTACATTAAGAAGTCAAGGGCTGGAGAACAGATTTTGAAGAATGTCTGCAAGGAGGCTCAGTTCCAAAAAGCCAGGACTGATTTATATCTGAAAGAGAGTCAAGCCAGGTGGGTCAGGATCACCGAAGCTCGTACTCTGGAAGATAAGAGGACTCAGGACAAGATTGAGCAGTTGGAGGCTAGTGCAAAGGAGCAGCAGGAAGCCCTGCTAGCAGCCCAGAGAGAGATCTCAGAGTTGAAGATTAGAGCTGGAGTGAAGAGGTCAAAAGACCAGAGTCAACACAAGAAGCTAACTGCAGCTGTTGCTACCAGGAATCTCCTTATCAGGAATCTCACAGAGCGTCCAGCTGATCCTGTGACTGAAGTACTTCTCAAGGAAGTTCAGAAGGATGAGTTTGGTCTTGGTGTCTGACTTTTTCTTGTTGTTGCTTTCATTTCATGTACTTTTACTTTTTATGTTGTATTTTTGACCCCTCAGAGGGCATGTATTGTAAAAAAAAAAAACTATGTATCATTTACTTTTTGTAATATATGTGTTGGTTTGTTTTATCTGAGTTTCTTTCAAGCAACATCACAAGCATCTTCCTCAAGGGTCTGGAAAGGTCAAAACCAAGTGCCAAGCCGGATACCTTGGAAACGAATAAGCATACTGCATTGCATGCTAACCCTTGTTTGTTTTGTAGGTTGGTTTTGTTTTTGTTACTAACTCTGTTGTGACTTCAGGAACTATTGCTCGACGTCGGGTGTTCCCACTCACCCGTCCACACAGATATCCCACCCGCAACAACCTTCCGGGTATACAGATGGACCGGGTACAACAGGACCTTACAGAGGTCAGGAACCAAATGGCCAATGAGAGGTTGGAAATGAGGAATCAGATGACACAATTTATGGAGGTGATGAATGGATTGGCACAGAGCCAAGAGAGATTGAGGGCTTTAGTAGAGAGGCAGACTCAGGAAGATCCCCATCTAGCTGGTGGGACAAGCAACAATGAGAGGGTTCAACCTCATATCAACCCACCTATATTTGGACCCCACCTTCATCCGGAGATCAACATCCCTGCTAATGTACAAGGGAATGCTACCACAGGCAGAGTGCTGCAAGAAGACCCCAAGGAAGATCAGTTCACAGTGATGGGAGCTGGGGATGAGGCCTATGACAGAAGGCTGGATGAAATTGCTGAAAAATTAAGGTCCTTGGAATCTCAAAACTCTTTGGGATTTGATGTAATGGACATGGGCTTAGTGGACGGGGTCAGGATTCCCCACAAATTTAAACCACCGTGCTTTGAGAAGTACAACGGGACTTCCTGTCTACGGACCCACTTGTAATCCTTTCTGGGGAGGTTGAAGGCATACACCATGGATGAAAAGCTATGGATGTTTTATTTTGAGGATAGCTTAACAGGAGCTTCAAGGGAATGGTACTCTCATTTGACCAGAGCAACCATCAGGTGTTGGAAGGACTTGGCTGAGGCCTTTATTAGACAATACCAATATAATTTGGATATGGCACCCAACAGGACCCTCCTGATGGGGATGTCACAATCATCTAGAGAAAGCTTCCGGGAGTACGCCCAGAGGTGGAGACAGCTTGCTGCTGCTGTCCAGCCACCCATGTCAGAGAGGGAGATGGTTGATATGTATATGAACACCCTCCAAGGGACATACATTGATAGGCTAGCTGCCTTTTCTTCTACCAGCTTTGCAGATGTCGTTATAGCTGGAGAAAGAATCGAGAGCCTGTTAAAGATGGGCAAAATTTCTGACAACGGTGCCAGCTCATCCAGCAACACAAGAAAGCCTTTTGTGGGCCCAAGAAGAACTGGTGAGACCAATGCTATCCATGCCAGCAGAGGCAGACCCCAATATGTTCATAGGTCTGTGGCAGCAGTCACCATTCCCGCTCCAATTCATCCACAACCGGCTTATCAACCACAGCAACAAAATTATCAGCAACAAACTCAGTATCCTCCTCAGAGAAACTACAACAACACCAACAACAACAATAAGCAAAGACCGTTTCAACAGAGACCGTCTCTGGCCAATAGGGTGATCGATCTGATCCCTATGCCTTATGCCACATTATTGCCACAACTCCTAAAACTCAACCTGGTTGAGCTAAGGACGTTGGCACCTCCAGATCCTGCCAGTCTACCCAGAAATTATGACGCCAGCGCCAGATGTGCTTTTCATTCGAATGCACCTGGCCATAGTACAGAGAAGTGCAGAGCTTTGCACATGAAGGTACAGGACTTGGTAGATTCTAAGGCTCTAAACTTCGCACCACCACCAAATGTCCGTAAGAACCCTATGCCAAACCATGGTGGCCCCGGAATCAATGCTATTGAAGAAGACAAGTCGTCTTACTTGATAACCAGTGTGGGTCAGATTCGGACACCCTTGGTAGAGATTAAAGCTCAACTCCTTGAATGTCAAATATTCCCGGGATGTGAGCTAGGGTGTGCTTATTGCAACATTTCAGTGAATGGTTGTGATAACTTGAGAGATGGCATAGATGGTCTCATCCAGAGTGGCCTGCTTCAAATCACAACATCAATACCTACCAATCCAGCAATCTCCTTAACAACAGTTCCCGAGTCTTCTACAACTGCAACGACCATTGTTCCAAACAACTCTTCGATCTCATCAACAAATTCTTCATCTGTTACTTCAACAGACCAGATATCAGCAAACATCCCTTCTACAACTTCAGCACCCCTTCATTCAGAATCTCCTACAACAACAACACCCATCCAGTCAACAATGTCTCCTACAACATCAACAGCAAACAATGAAGATGTCTCAACCGTTACAATTTATTATGATCCTGAAAATGATTCTGCCTACAACTCACAAAATGCCACTCCTGTCAGAGCACCGATTACAATATACTATGATCCACATACTATCATGGTCCCTTCTGCAGCTGCTATCAGTCCAGTCACTATCACAGTGCCTGGGCCTGTGCCTTATGAAAGCAGTAATGCCATCCCTTGGCATTACGGCTCTGATCTATACTGCGAAGGACAGAAAATCACTCTCGAATCATCAACTTCTTCACCACAAATAGACAATGTGGGAGGAGGCGGAGGCTTTACTCGAAGCGGACGTCTCTTTGCCCCGCAAATTCCAAGACCCAGTGCCGAAGCAGAAGCTGCTGCCAAGGCAAAAGGGAAGAGCATGGTGCAAGAAGAGCAAATTGTTAAGGAGGCTTTGAAAACCCCTTTTGATCAAGAGGTTGATGAATTCATGAGAATCATCAAGAAAAGTGATTACAAGATAGTGGACCAGCTTCACCAGACGCCTTCCAAGATCTCCATTTTATCACTGCTAATGTAGTCCGAGGCTCACCGGAACGCACTACTAAAAGTATTGCACGCAGCTTATGTGCCGAAAGAGATCACCGTCAATCAGTTGGAAGCTGTAGTTGGAAATGTTAATTCTAGTAATGGACTAGGATTTACCAACACTGATTTGACTACGGAAGGCCGCAATCATAACAAGGCTTTGCACATCACCATGGAGTGTAAGGGTGCAGTTCTTTCCCATGTACTGGTAGACACAGGATCATCCCTCAATGTCTTACCTAAAAAAGCCCTTGTGAAGCTAGAGTATGAAGGATTGGCATTACGTCCCAGCAAATTGGTAGTGAGAGCCTTTGACGGTTCTAAGAGATCAGTTCTGGGAGAAATTGAGTTGCCCATAACAATTGGCCCACAAACTTTCAAAACGACCTTCTACGTGATGGACATTCAGCCTGCCTACAGCTGTTTGTTGGGTAGACCATGGATTCATGCCGCTGGCGCAGTTACGTCTACCCTTCACCAGAAGTTAAAATTCGAGTGGGAGGGCCAAGTCGTTACTATTTGTGGAGAGGAAGATATTTTTGTTAGCCATCTGGCTACCTACAAATACATTGAGATGGATGGGGAGATCCACGAAACAATGAGTCAAGGGTTCGAGGCCTTGAACATAAATGAAACATCTGCTGTACCTGGAACCTCAATGACATCTTATCAACAAGCCCGAAAGGTTGTTGAAGAAAGGACTGCCCAAGGCTGGGGCAAGCTGTTACCGGTGGAGAAGAAAGAGGATAGATTTGGGTTGGGTTACAAACCAACTCAACAAGATCAAGCAGAGGCTGCTAAGAAGCCCAACTTTGTTAGTGGGGGGATGCTCACCCCTGATGCTGTCAACAATTTGGAAGACGAGGATGAAAGCGACCGCAACCTGGAGAGTTGGATACGTCCAAAGATCCCAGGGAGCAGTATCTCAAACTAGTCTTCCCAGGAAATTATAAGAGTTACTCCTGCAGAGTAATTATCATTTCCTGTATATTTTAAGCATGCATGAAGTCTTGCATCTTGCCCAAGATGACAAGACTCATTTTGTAATCGGGCCATCTGTAATTTTTGTGCAACAAGATTAATCAAAGAAATATCAGACATCTTTTGCAAATGAGTCCCTTTTTCTTTTCCGCTCACTGTTTTTCCATTTTTCTTTTTGTACAAAAAATAAATGGAAGTGTTTTCAAAATGTTAACTTTATTTCACTTTTCTAAACAAGATTAAAATCAATCACTAAAATGAACAAACTGAACCCTTGCAGAGAGTGCCTTCCAGACTGCACCGACAACAGCACGGCTATGACTCCGTATGACTTTGACAATCCAATCAATCAAGCAGATGAAGGGGTTGAAGAAGAGTATGAGCTTCCTGAAGAGCTAGCCAGGTTGTTGAGACAAGAGGAAAGGGTTATCACTCCTCATCAGGAGGAGGTCGAAACGATTAATCTTGGTACAGATGAAGACGTGAAAGAAGTTAAAATCGGGGCCTGCCTACAAGACTCAGTGAAGAGACAACTGATTGACCTGCTTCAAGAGTATGTGGACGTGTTTGCTTGGTCTTATCAAGATATGTCAGGGTTGGACACCGACATTGTTATGCATAAGCTGCCTTTAAAAGAAGACTGCCCACCGGTTAAACAGAAATTGCGCCGCACTCGCCCAGACATGGCAATGAAGATCAAAGAAGAGGTGCAAAAGCATTGGGACGCCGGGTTCCTTGCTGTAACTAGCTATCCGTCGTGGGTTGCTAATATAATACATGTGCCTTAGAAAGACGGCAAAGTAAGGATGTGTGTTGACTACCGGGATCTAAACAGAGCCAGCCCGAAAGATGATTTCCCATTGCCTCACATTGATGTATTGGTTGATAATACGGCTCAGTTCTCGGTATTCTCCTTCATGGACGGATTTTCAGGATACAATCAGATCAAGATGTCACCTGAAGACATGGAGAAGACAACCTTCATCACACCCTGGGGCACGTTCTGTTACAAGGTGATGCCATTCGGACTGAAGAATGTCGGTGCAACATATCAACGGGCTATGGTGACATTATTCCACGATATGATCCATAAAGAAATCTAATGTTACGTGGATGACATGATTGCCAAGTCACTCACTGAAGAAGACCACCTGGTAAATCTGTTAAAGCTATTCAAGCGTCTGAGGAAGTACCAACTGAAGTTGAACCCCAACAAGTGCACATTCGGGGTGCGATCTGGTAAGCTGCTGGGTTTTATCGTGAGCGAGAAAGGGATTGAAGTTGACCCTGATAAAGTCAAAGCCATTCAAGAAATGCCTGCACCGAAGTCAGAAAAAGAAGTTCGAGGGTTCTTAGGTCGATTGAACTATATTTCACGGTTCATATCTCACCTTACGGCAACCTGTAAACCCTTGTTCAAACTGCTAAGAAAAGAACAGACGGTCAGGTGGAACGAAGACTGCCAGAAGGCTTTTGACAAGATCAAAGAATACTTGCAAGAACCTCCAATCCTTATGCCGCCAGTTGAAGGAAGACCTCTAATCATGTATTTGACAATATTAGAAGAGTCGATGGGGTGTGTGTTGGGCCAGCATGACGAGTCTGGTCGAAAAGAGTATGCAATATACTACCTAAGCAAAAAGTTTACCGACTGTGAACAACGTTATTCACTGCTCGAGAAAACTTGCTGTGCTTTAGCGTGGGCTGCTCGCCGACTGAGACAGTATATGTTGACCCACACTACTTTGTTGATCTCAAAGATGGATCCGGTCAAATACATATTTGAGAAGCCAGCGCTTACCGGACGGGTTGCAAGATGGAAAATGATCCTCACGGAATATGACATCCAATACACATCTCAGAAAGCCATCAAGGGCAGTGTATTGTCTGAATATCTTGCTGAGCAACCTATTGATGATTACCAGCCTATGAGATTTGACTTCCCTGATGAAGACATCATGTTCATAAAAGCAAAAGATCATGAAGAACCCGTTCACACTGAAGGGCCTGACCCGGAAGAAGAATGGACTATGATGTTTGATGGGGCTGTTAATATGAATGGTCGTGGTGTTGGTGCAGTACTCATTACACCTAAAGGAGTTCACATGCCTTTCTCGGCAAAACTCACTTTCAACTGCACTAACAACGAAGCTGAATACGAAGCTTGTATTATGGGTCTTGAGGAAGCCATTGACCTCAGGATCAAGACATTGACTGTATTCGGAGATTCAGCTCTGGTAATCAATCAAACCAACGGCAAATGGTACACCCACCAAGATCATCTGATACCTTACATGGATTATACAAGGAGGTTATTGACTTTCTTTACAACAGTCAAGCTCGAGTATATCCCTCGGGACGAGAATCAGTTTGCAGATGCTCTGGCTACGATTTCATCCATGATCAAAGTTCAAGCTGCCAACTTTGTACCACAGATTTCAGTGTCTAGACTTGACAGACCAGCATATGTGTTCGCAGCAGATGTTGTCAAAGATGATAAGCCTTGGTTCCATGACATTAAGTGCTTCTTGGAGGATCAAACATACCCACCTGGGGCATCTTCCAATGATAAGAAGACATTAAGAAGGCTTGCTGGTAGTTTCTTCCTGAATACTGATGGTTCCCTGTACAAGAGGAACTTTGATATGGTACTCCTCAGATGCGTCGACAAGACAGAAGCAGATTTGTTAATGCATGAAGTGCACGAAGGATCCTTTGGTACCCATGCAGGAGGGCATGCCATGGCTAAAAAGTTGCTAAGATCAGGTTATTATTGGATCACAATGGATGCCGACTGTTGTGCATACGCCAGAAAATGCCATAAATGCCAGATTTATGCGGATAAGGTGCATGTGCCTCCCAATCATTTAAATGTGATGTATTCACCCTGGCCCTTTGCTATGTGGGGCATCGATATGATTGGCAAGATCGAACCGACTGCTTCAAATGGCCACAGATTCATCCTGGTTGCCATTGACTATTTCACCAAGTGGGTCGAAGCAACTTCTTATGCAAATGTTACAAGGCAAGTGGTAGCCAGATTTCTGAAGAGAGATATCATCTGTCGATACTGAGTTCCCGAGCGAATCATTACTGACAATGGTTCCAACTTGAATAATAAAATGATGGCAGAGCTGTGCCGGGACTTCAGGATCCAACACCACAATTCTTCTCCTTACAGGCCAAAGATGAATGGCGCTGTTGAGGCAGCTAATAAGAATATCAAGAAGATTGTGCAGAAGATGGTAGTCACATACAAAGACTGGCATGAAATGCTACCGTTTGCCTTGCATGGGTACCTCACGTCAATCAGAACGTCCACTGGGGCAACACCGTATCAGCTTGTGTATGGTGTGGAAGCAGTCCTACCTGTTGAAGTTGAATTACCCTCCATACGGGTATTGATGGATGTTAAGCTGAACGAAGCAGAATGGGTTCGATCCCGATACGAACAGCTGAGTCTGATTGAAGAGAAAAGATTGGCTGCAATCTGTCATGGGCAGCTATATCAAAAAAGAATGAAGAGAGCCTTCGATCAGAAAGTCTGGCACCGAGAGTACCAAGTAGGGGATCTTGTGCTGAAAAGAATCCTCCCTCCTCATACAGACCACAGGGGCAAGTGGACTCCGAATTATGAAGGACCATTTGTAGTAAAGAAAGTTTTCTCCGGTGGAGCACTGATGCTCAGCACTATGGATGGTGAAGACTTCCCGTCCCCTGTGAATTCAGATGCAGTTAAAAAATACTTCGCATAAAAATGACCCGCTGGACACAAAAAACAGAATGTAAGTCCAGGCAAAAATAGGGCATCCCGGCGAGTCAAAAACAGAATAAAAGACTCGGGAAAAAGTAAGGGAAAATAAACAAAAAAATGTACACCCGCTGAGTTGAAAAGCCGCATTGGACAACTCAGGCAAAAATGGGTATCCCGATGGATTGAAAACCCGAAAGGGCGATCCATGCAAAATAAGGGAATAAGCGAACAACTGCATTCTGAATTCGCCTGTATCACCTACAACTTGGTAAGCTTCGAAAGGATCAAGCGTCTTTCAGAATCAGCCTTCTTCAGAAAGCAAGACGAGAAGAACATCAAATGTCATACGAGTCATAGCAGAAGGGAAGCCCCTTGAAGCGTCGACAACATTGTCAGTATTTTGTTTCTCAATTTGTAACAATCTCCTCATTTCAGGGGATTTGTTTCTTTGACTGTATCTCGCCAATTCAGGGCACATGAATTAATAAAATCAGATTTTCAGTCATGTTTTCGTCTTGTACATTTTATTTGCAAAAATGTCTGATGTCTTAAGAAAAACTGATTGCATGAATACAGATGCTTATCTTCAAAAATAATAATACATGCTTGCAGGGAATATATTTACTCCCGGGAGTGTCTGAACTCTCATAACGGGATCCAGTAAAAGATATCTCGGGATTACTTGTGCGTTTCCCTATCTTTGCAGGATTGCAGGTGTCCGAAGCGCAACATGGGGCATGTAAGCTTCACCCCAGCAAGCTGACAAGTCGACACTCAGTCTTAGCACTCAAAGTGTTTTCTCCCCAGCTGAGTTGTCACTTGTTACTTCTCCCAGCCGAGGTGCCAATCATTCTTCCTCCTCAGCTAAGTACGATAGTCAAGGAACCATCTCCCCACAGAGTTTCAGCCTCTAACCAGAAGAGCAACGCATGAAGGAATCACAACAGAGTGAAGAAAGCTTCTACAAACCCCAGCTGGGTCTCTCATTTACTGGAATAGGTCTATCATTGACCCATATCAGATACATCTCATCGGGTCTACCAGTGATCTCATCCCCAGCTGGGATGTCCATTTCAACCAGATCGGCCAGAGATCTTCATAGCAACGGGATCCGAATCCCGGTTTGGTATCTTTGCATAATCATAGCATTCGCATCATATTCACCCACAAAGCGTAGCATTCCGTCTAATACGGAGCATTACGGCAAAATCAAACATATTACATAATCATAGGCCATGTTCTGAATCAAACACTTGTGAATATTGACAATCCGTCAGCAATATACAGAATACCCCTCAGATTCCCCAGCAAACACAGTTGCCTTACATTCCCAAACACCAGTATATATTCCTTGTGGCACCCGTCCATGTCATATCCCCAGCAGAAAGCCAAAGACATCCTCTTTGCACTCACATATACTTATATAAATTCCTTGACATCCGTCCGTGTCATTTTTCCCAGCACAGTAACATAAACACTTTGTATATCAGATATCTGTTCATATTATACTTTTCTCCTTTCGACACTCGTCCGTGTCACTCTTCCCAGCAGATAAGCACTCATCTATACACTTATACAGATACTCGTCCGTATTTTGTATACACCATTTATATCCCCGCAGATTCAGCACTAGTCCATGTTCTTTGTTAACCAGTTGGTACTCGTCCGTATCATCATCTCAGAATATGTGTCAAGCGTTTGTTTCTACCTGATACTTGTCCGTATCACAGTCTTAAGGATGCTCGTCCGCATCTTTAATCCATACACCGTGTCAAACACCTTTGTCTTCTTGAATGTAGACACTCGTCTGTGTCTACTATTCCCCAGAAGAGTCCTCTCATATTCAACACTCGTCCGTGTTCCTTGTTAACCAGTTGATACTCGTCCGTATCATCATCTCTGAACACGTGTCAGTATTTGTTTCTACCTGATACTCGTCTGTATCGTAGTTTTAGGGATGCTTGTCTGCATCTTTAATCTATACACAAACATCTAAACACTTATACCTTTTGTTTCTTGGATGTAAACACTCGTCCGTGTTTACTATTCCCCAGTAGATCACCAACAAAGCAAATTTCTTTTTTATCTGACATTCGTCCTATGTCATGATAAACCTTGAGAGCAGCCGTACCCTGCTAGGTGGACGTCCTCCACCTCTTGATGATCGCCCTTCATCATGCTCATGCGATGGCCGTCCCCATCGTTGATCTTCTATCCGACATTCGTCCTATGTCGTGATATTTAGCAGCCGTCCCCTTCTAGGTGGTCGTCCTCCACCTTTTGATGATCGTCCTTCATCATTTTATCCAATGGCCGTCCCCATTGTTGATTTTGGTTATCTGGCATTCGTCCTATGTCATGACAAACCTTGAGAGCAGCCGTCCCCTGCTAGGTGGTCGTCCTCCACCTCTTGATGATCGTCCTTCATCATGCTCGTCCGATGGCCATCCCTATCGTTAACCTTTTATCCGGCATTCGTCCTATGTCGCGATATTTTCGGCAGCCATACCCTGCCAGGTGATCGTCCTTCACCTTAGATGACCGTCCCTCATCTTATCCCCAACAGAGCAGCCGTCCCCTGCTAGGTGATCATCCTTCACCTTTGATGACCGTCCCTCATCATCTGTTTATTTCATTTATTCTTTAACCCGATGGCCGTCCCCGTCGTGGTCCCTTTTTCTTTCCCTGATGATCGTCCTTCATCAGTTTAGCCCGATGGCCGTCCCCATCGTTGGTTACTTTAATTTTTGAACTTGATGGCCGTCCCCGTCATGTTTCATTAATCCCCAGAGAATCTTACAACTTTATCTTGATGGTCGTCCCCATCATAATTCTTTTTATCCCCAGCATGTCGGTCGTCCCCGTCATTGCTTCATTTCCCGCACTTTTCCCAGCATGTCGGCCGTCCCCGTCATTGCTCATTACCCAGCAGTCATCCTCTGCTCGACGGTCGTCCTCCGTCGCTCACACTTTACAATATACTTCACTTTCTTTTACAATCTATATCCCTTTTCTTCTTCATTCTGTGAGTGCAAATTTTGGAATGTCTTTGGTATTCAACCACAAGTTATCTTGTTTGCCTGCTAAGCCGTTGCTTACAACCTGCACAGCTAACTAATGTTTGAATAGGGGCAGCTGTAAACACCCCAAATTTGCCCTCACCCATTTACACCATGGCTTGTGATCATTTCATATGCATAAACTCAATCATAGCATCTCATATCACATTTTTGATTCACTGCATTGGTTCAAAGTCATCTGCATCTAGGGTTTGTGATCTGAGCGATCCAAGAGCTTCTTGAGCCACTCCAAAGGTCATCAATCACTTCAAAGGGGTCCATGTGTGTTCAAGCATCATATTATATCCTCTCAAAGTCAAGAATGGCAAAGAATCACAAGAACTGGAAATGGTGTGGAAGCAGAGCCAGGTTTAACTGCACAGATGACCTGAAATTAGGGTTTTGGTTTCAAAGGCCATAACTCCAAATTTTTTGGTCATTCTTGTTTCTATTGGTATCTATATGGTATAGGGAGTATGCATATCAATTTTCATGAAGAAATTCCATGGGGAAGTCATCTGATCAAGAGTTGACTTTTCAAGCAAGTCAGTGCAAAATCAGGGCATCTGAGGCCCTCAATGACCCAACCAAGGGGTGTTCTTTATCATTTTTATTGTATATGATCTTTATTTGATCATGGAAGATGTTGGAAGTTTACAAAATTGAAGAATTTCAAGCCTTTTGCAAAGTTGACTTTTTGGGCAAGTTTGACTTTTAATGAAATTGCCATTTTAGGCAACTTTTTCAACCTTTACTTTTTGATTCAAAAAAGCTTCAAATGGAAATACTTTGGTCATGAAAGTTGTAGAATAGATCATTCCCTTTTCAAATAGTACAAGAACATGACCTAATTCATTTTGGATCAAAAGTTATGGCTTGTCAAAGTTGGCAAAAATCACTAAATTTCAAGTTATGCACCAAAGAGGCAAAGTTGCAAATTCACTTCTCAAGGCAAATTTAGTCATCAAATGCATTTCAAAACTTCACCACATGATCATACATGACATAAAATCAGAATTGGCCCAAGGAATTTCTCATTTTGTGCCTTGATCCATAAGTCATTTTCATGAAGATGCAAAGAGGGATTTTTGGCAAAATCATTCTCAAAGGAGTTATGTGATCACTAATTGGTTTCTATACATTGTCATGATCTAGTGAGGCATTCCACATCAAAAATTCAGCAGGAGTTCTCACTTTTACATAGCCAAAATCATGAGGTAACACAAGTGGGCAAGTTGCAAAATCTCTCACAACTCATGATCCAAATGCTGCAGACTTTCACAAGCAATCTAAGGGTCATCCTTGACTCAAGCTGAAGCAAGACATGCCCTTAGACTGCTGCTACCATAGCCCATGCTGCAAGTACAAATCAACTTGACTTTTTGGCCAAAACCCCCATACTCTTGGAGTAGTGATCAGCCACCCCTACTGACCTGCTCCACAGGCTACTCACACATCATGGGAGTGTTATAGCAACTCATTGGCCATTGAAACAACACACAACACAGCCCTCACAAAAATCTGTCAAAAACTCCTCTTCTTCGAATCTCTCTCTACAGCCATCAAACACTCATTTTCTCTTCACCAACAAATCATACATACTCCAAAGAACCAGAATCCACCATTGAAGCAGCTTGAAACCCTACAAATCCTGACTGTGAAATCTGCCATATCAGAACTTAAACTCTCAAATCAGCCATCCACAAGAACTTTGAGGCATTCCATTGAGTTCAGAGGGGCCAAGGGAGTTCATTTGCACAAGTGGGAGGTCCTGGAAGCTCACCATTGAAGCTTTCCAGCTCAGGTATGGCCAAGAACACTTTCTCATAAAGCTTTGATTTTTTGTTATAAACTGAAAGTGCATGCTTTAAGGATCATCGTGATATGCTTAGAATTGAAAATGGTGAAAAAATGAGTGTTTTATGAATGTCTGAAAGTTTGGCCCTAATTTTGTTTTGTTTCGATTCAGCCTGTTCTTGCTAGATAAATGATGATTGATTGTTGATTTGAGTTGCTAGAGGTGTGGGGTTTGATTCTGGGCAGGTTTGAGGGCTTGGAATTGCACAGGGGAGGTTTTAGGTTTTCGTCCCGCCGGAGAAGATGACCGGAGCTTCCCTCCGGTCACCTGAAAGTGCTTAACCCTAATCCCTAATTAATTTACCAGTTTGATTCATAGCCCTTGGATGGTGATTAGGTTAAGATATGCACGGCCCAGATTGATTCACTTAGCCCTAATCCTTTTTATTAAATTAATTAAGATTAATTAAATTAATTAAGCCAGAAATGATCCTGACCCTTGAAAGACGCGCGCAGTCAAGCCCTGTCTCCTAGATTCAAATCTCAGCCTTTGGATGAGATTACTTTTCATTTTCTTTAATTTTAATTCATTTGTTTTATATTTCTTTTGTCCATTTAATTTAAAATAGCAAAAATTATTCAAAAATTCTGAAAATTTTTATACACACTTTTATTAATTTTCAGAAACCAAAAACATTTTTATTTTTATTTTTTGCATTAAAAAATATTTTTAAATCATTTAAAAGTTTATTTTTAATTAATTAATGAGAATTAATTAATTAAAAATACTTTTAGGTATTTAAAAATCACCAAAAATTCATGAAACCTTCATAATCATTTAGAAACATTGTCCAACCCTCAAACCAAATTTCTTTTTTGATCTTGATGTCTTTTGAGAATTTTTCATGGAATTAAAATCATTTCAAGGCATTATTTTGATCCAAACTTCAAAAAATCATTTCTGCCTAACCATTGAGAGTTGGACTTTGATTCTTTTTGCATTGCATTTTGTTTAGCATGTAGTTTGTGAGATTAAATTGGCATGATTTGATCCTTCATTTTCAATTTGTTTGGCATTTTTCTTGTTAAGGTACCCTAAAACCCTAGAAATCTTAGGAAATTCATAACCCTAATTAGGTTAAGAGTTAGAACCCCTCCTTTGGGCAGTGAGTTTGTATAGGATTAGGGTTCCTTTGAATGCATTTTCAATTTTTTATCTTGATGTTTGCTTCTGATTTTGGTTTTTGTTTGATGCATTGATCATAAACCCTAATTTGGGCTTCCTTTTGCATACATCTTGCATTTGCTTGCATAACATGACTTGCCATAACATTTTGTGCATCCATTTGATCCATTAGACATCTTAAGACATATTAGAAGCATGTTTGATCATTGCATCTTTCATTTGCCATGTTGTATGTCATTTGCATTTAATAACTTTTCATGTATGATCATGGTTCTAAGCATGCTTCTCTTGCATCCATATGCTCATATGATCATCCCCATGCCTTGTTTCATGTTTGTAGCATCTCATAGCATCATTATCATCACACACATGCTTCTGATTTTGATTTGCATCATGCCATTTCATCTCATTCTACATTGCATTGCATTTCTTTCACTAACTTTTCAGGTGGTAAGTTACTTTGAGAAGTGAATTTGCCTTCACTTCTCACAATTTCTTTTCATCTCTCTTATGCATCATTGCTGCATTTTACTTTGTGTTTGAGATTGAGCTTGCTCATTCTTTCTTCTTCTTACTTTCTTTCTTCAAGTGACTTATCTTCTTAAGTGGAGCAAGTTATTTTGCTTCTCTTTGCTCCTTTCATCTGCTTCCTGGTGGTTCCATTGAAGATTTCTCTTGTCAAACCTCACAAACCTTAGGAACAACCAAGCATGACAATGATTAGGGTATTGATTAGTCCCCCACTTAGCTTTTACCTTTGTGTCTCTTTGAGTCTTCTCATCTCATAATCAAGGATTAAACCCTAAAGGTTTTAAGGCTTTGTGATTAAGCTTATGCCTGCATCCTTCTATTAGGATGGAGTGTATAACTTTAATCCTAAGTGTTAAACCCTTAATGTGTTTAAATCCTTTAATCAATCCACCTAATAATCATCAAGACATCAAGCTTGTAACTTGGGCCTTGCATTAGGGTTCTAATTCTTCCTTAACTGGTTAAGAAGGACTAACCCTAGTGTTAATGGACAAGTCCCCCTCAAGTTGTCTTACAAACCCTAAAAATCACTTCATTATCATACCATTAACTAAAATCCATCTAATAAAGGCTTTGTTTTGTCATGAGGTTAATCCCTAATCATGGATTAAGTTGAGGAGTCTTCCTCAGCTTAAACATTCTCATCTGTTATCCTTCTATTAGGATGGTGTAATGAGTCTGTTTAATCCTTGATTATGGCTTAACCTCATTACTCAACACTAAACAAAAACACCAAAAACATCTAAATAATCACAAGTAGGTTAATGATCTTAATCCTACACCAAAGGTGTTTAAGTGTGAGAAGTTGACTTCACACTTAAGGTATTCTCATTACCCCTAATCAGAGGGAAGATGTGATGAGTTTGCTAAATCCATTGGTTTAGGCTTAAGCTCATTAACTTATGACAAACTTCAAAAAGCAATAAAAGACTGAAAACACAAAAACAGACAATAATCGTCTCCTCCGGGATTCTTTTCTCATCTCATTCACTCACAAACGAGAACTTGCTTCTTCCGTCTAATGCAAGACAGTTTGCACCTGAGCCAGACAGGTCATACACTTGAGCATAGACAAGCAAGCAGTTCACAAGTCAATTTATCTTTCAGTCTCTTTGGGTCGAACTACGGTGTTCTGACTTCCTCATTGCACGAGAGGATACGTAGGCATAACTTAACAGTTATCGAACAAAAGTCTCTGTATATTCCCCCCTCCTTCCAGCATTATTCTTCAAGCCTCATGATCTTGAGCATCTTATTCTTGTTCTCACACTGACACTTCATTTATACACTTCACTTCTCTTACACTGACACCTGTACATCCTTTTCCAGCTCTTTTATACACAAATGCACTGACACTACCCCTTTAAAACACAAATCTTTTAAGCGTGGATCCCGTCGAGTACGACGGACAATCTGGGTGCTAATACCTTCCCAGGTTGTAACCAACCCCCTTTCGCAGTCTCTCTGGTTCGCAACCGTCTTATCCGCTTTTTCTAGGTCTATGCAGCATTGCCTTTCCTCCGGGATAAAAATGCCTAGCTGGCGACTCTTTTCATTTCCCGTGAGTTCACTCCTGTGTGTTCTCGCACCCCTTTTCGCCGACCGTTCGCGTCTGTACCCCATTTGACCCGGCTTCATTTGGTGGGAGCGACAATATGCTCCAACTTGGAGTTGAGAAGGCTTACTTCACTCTTCAAAGTGTCAATGATCTCTAGATTACTTGTCTTTTCAACCTTTAATGCCTCAATCTGCTTCTTCTGCTTTATATTCTCCATGCATACTTCAGTGCTCCTTTTACACAGCATTTTGTATGATTCTTCAAGCTCTTCAAAAGTCAGCTCCTCATCACTGGATCCCCCTTCAGATTCACACACTCCAACTAGAGCAGTGATGTGCTTTGCAGATTCTTCTTCTGATTCACATCCTGAGTCTTCATCTGACCAGGTCACATAGAGACCTTTCTTCTGCTTCTTTAGATAGGTAGGGCATTATTTCTAATGTGTCCATATCCTTCACATCCATGACATTGAATCCCTTTTCCTTGGTTGGTCTTCTCATCATAATTTGACCTTCTATTAGCATCATAAGGTCTTTTATTCTCAGAAGAGTTTGAGTTTCTTCCACTTGGTCTGGACCTGCTATCCATTCTTTTGAGAATCTTGTTGAATTGTCTTCCAAGCATAGCAATTGTTTCTGATAAATTTTCTTCAGGGTCTGCTTCATGATTTTCTTCTTCTTTATCAGTATTTGAAACCGAGGCTATGCTTTTGTTCTTCTTCACAATTGTATCATTCATTCCCATCTCAAATGTTTGAAGGGAAGCAATGAGCTCTTCAACCTTCATTGTGCATATGTCCTGAGCTTCTTCTATTGCAGTAACCTTCATGTCAAATCTTTTTGGTAAAGATCTGAGAATCTTTCTTACCAGCTTTTCATCACTCATCTTCTCTCCCAAAGCACCAGAAGTATTAGCTATTTCCAAGATGTTCATGTAAAACTCATGAATTGTCTCATCTTCCTTCATTCTCAAGTTTTCAAAATTGGTGGTGAGAAGTTGAAGTCTTGACATCTTTACCTTTGATGTTCCTTCATGAGTGGTTTTGAGAGTGTCCCAAACATCTTTGGCCAGCTCACAGTGATGCACAAGTCTGAATATGTTCCTATCAATGCCATTGAATAAGGCATTTAGGGCTTTGGAATTTCCAAGTGCTGAATCTTCTTCCTCCTTGCTCCATTCTTCTTCAGGCTTCAACACTTTTGCCCCATCCTTGTTGTCTTGGACAGGGTGTTCCCATCCTTTGTTGACTGCTTTCCAAGCCCTACTATCAAGTGATTTTAAGAATTCTACCATTCTTGGCTTCCAGTAGTCATAGTTGGATCCATCCAATATAGGTGGTCTATTCACAGATCCTACATCTCTGTCCATGTTCCCAAAATTTACAGTCCCTAGATCTCACCCAGTTAAACAGGCAGGGTGCCTGCTCTGATGCCAATTGAAATTTTGGGATCAGGTACGTGATGTCGAATGAGATGTTTAAACACTTGAAGACTTAAACAAAACTTAAAGTGCAGGTAAATTAAACAACACAGGAAATTGTTAACCCAATTCAGTGTATCTCCACACTTACATTTGGGGGCTACCAAGCCAGGAAGGAAATCCAATATAAGTAATATTAATTCTGGACTTAAACCACTCAGTTTAATCCTTCACTTAATATCTACCCAAGGCAATTTCTACCTAAGACACAACTTAGATATGAGTACCAACTCACTCCCCCTCAATCAGACAGTGATATGTTACAAGTTTAATAAAATTGAAGTCACACTTCAAACACAACAGCTTGATTTTACTTCACAGTTTCAATCAAGACACAATACACTTTTTGCTTAAAAGCTCATAAAGTGATACACAACTAAAACCTGCTATTAAACACAAACACCCTATTTTGTCTTCTTAATTTCGTACTCTATTCTGAGAGTTTCTGTTCCTTAAATAGATGCTTGTATTTTGGGCTTTCTGTAGATTATCCAGTCCTGATACGCATGATGTCATCACCTTGAATTAGGGTTTGTTACTTCCATGATTCTAGGTGAGTTAGTTCTTCTGTTATACTAAAATCATATAAATAATCTCCCTACAGATGTGCCTTGTATTGTTTATCCATTCACAATTAATTCCAGATAAATTCCCTGAATTTACTTAGTTCTGTTATGCATCATTTAAGTCTGGTAGCAGGTTTGAGATGTCACAACATCTGGTGTGACATCCCGATGTCTGAACTTAATTCATTAACTTATACAATGTCACAACATCTGGTGTAACATCCTGAACTAAGTTCATTAACTTATACTCTGTTTGACAATGTCACAACATCTGGTGTGACATTCTGAACTAAGTTCAACACTTCTTATTGGTCAAAAATTCTGCCAATTCTAAACATCTACAGGAAGACTGGAAGAGGGGGGAAGAGACAGAGACTTTTGTTCGATAACAGTTAAGTTATGCCTACGTATCCTCTCGTGCAATGAGGAAGTCAAAACACCGTAGTTTGACTCAAAGAGACTGGAAGATAAATTAACTGATGAATGGCTTGCTTGTCTATGCTCAAGTGTATGACTCGTGTGGCTCGAGTGCTAACTGTCTTGCATTAGACAGAAGAAGCAATTTCTCGCTTGTGAGTGAAGATGATGAGAAAAGAATCCCGAAGGAGACGATTATTGTTTATTTTTTGTGTTTTCAATCTTTTATTGCTTTTTTTGTGTTTGTCATAAGTTAATGAGCTTAAGCCTAAACCAAGGGTTAGTAAACTCATCATATCCTCCCTTTGATTATGGATAATGAGAATACCTTACGTATGAGATAAACACCTCAAACTTAATTACCATGATGTAGGATTAAGATCATTAACCCACTTGTGATTATTTAGGTGTTTTTTGAGTTTTTGTTTAGTGTTAAGTAATGCGTTTAAGCCAAAATCAAGGATTAGTGAACCCATTACACCATCCTAATAGAAGGATAATAGATGGGAACACTTAAGCTGAGGAAGATACCTCAACTTAATCCATGATTAGGGATTAACCTTATGACAAAACAAACCTTTATTAAAGTGAGTTTTAATTGAGGGTAAGATTAAGAAGTGAATTTTATGATTTGTGAGACGACTTGAGGGGGACTTGTCCATTAACACTAGGCTTAGTCCTTCTTAACCAATAAAGGAAGAATTAGAACCCTAATGCAAGGCCCAAGTTACAAACTATTGTATTAGTGATTATTAAGATGGATTGATTAAGAGGTTTAAACAAATTAAGGGTTTAACACTTAGGATTAACGTTATACACTCTATCCTAAGAGAAGGATGCAGGCATAACCCTAATCACAAAGTCTTAAAACCTTAAAGGTTTAGTCTCTAATGATGAGATGAGAAGAGAGACACAAAGAAGACACAAAGGTAAAATCTAAAGGGGGACTAAACAAAACCCTAATTATTGTCATGCTTGGATGCTCCTATGGTTTGTAAGGCTTGCAAGAGATCTTCAGAGAAGCCACCAATGGAAGAAGCAGATGAAAAGAGGAGAAGCAGAACAAACAAGTTACTTACTTTACTGAAGAAGATAAGTAACTTGGAGAAAGAAAGTGAATGATGAACATGAATGAGCAAGCTCACTCTAAGGCAAATGAAAATTCAGCAAGGATGCATAAGAGGGATGAGAAGTGAAGGCAAATTCACTTCTCAAGTTACTTACCACCTGAAAATGTTAACATAAGGAAAGGAATGAAATGAAAATGAAATGTATGCAAAGGTAAAAACCAAAACCAGAAGCAAATACATGATGCAAATGATGCTATGAGATGATGCAAAAGCATGTCAAGTGCTATGAATGTTCATACAAGAGATGGAATGCAAAGGAAGCATGCTTTGAAGTTTGAAAGTTCATGAAAGTTCATGGAATGAAATGAATGCACGTCATGGCAAATGAATGAAGAAATGATCAAGCATAATTCTAATATGTCCTAAGATGTCTTATATGCCATATGAATGCAAGAAATGTCATGGCAAGTTCATGTATGGATGTATATGCAAGATGAATGCAAATGAACATGAGAAATTAGGGTTTTAAGGCAACATGAGATGCATAAGGTCAAAACAGAAGCAAATCACAAGATAAAAAATTGCAAATGAACTCAAAGGAACCCTAACCCCATATGACATCACACCCCAAAGGAGGAGGTCTAACTCTTAACCTAAAGAAAGTTGTGATTTTTCTAAGTTTCCTAGGGTTTTAGGGTACCTCAAAAGGAAAAATGCAAATCAAATGGAAAATGCAAGATAAATTTTTGATAACAATATGCTAGATACTACATGCTATATGAAGAACAAAGCAAAAAGAACCAATGTCAAACCCTTCATGGTTAGGCAGAAAAGAATTCTTGAACTTAGGGTTCCAAAAAAAGGATTTTTATGAACCCTAAATTTAAGAAAAATGTCAAAGTTGAATCAAAACCAAAAAGAAATTTGTATGAATGGTTTGACAATGTTTCTAAATGTTCTAAGATGCAATGTGAATTTTTTTGGGATTTTTAGAAATCTAAATGGTATTTTAATTAATTAATTTCCATTAATTAATTAAAATAAACATTTAAATATTTTTAAAATGGGTTTTTAATGCAAAAAATAAAAATAAAAATGTTTTTGGGTGGAGAAAAATATTTGAAATCAAAATGCAGAAGAACTATATTTTTGGAATTTTCTCAGTATTTTAAATTAATTGTACAAAATTAATGCAATAAAATGAATTAAAAATGGATCTAAATAAAAGTCAGTTGATCCAAGGGATCAGATTCAAACTGGGGTTTGGAGGGAAGACCACACGCGCATGTTAATGGTCACAATTCAAACTGAGTTAAACCTAATTAATTAATTAATTAATCATGATTTAAACTTAATGAGCTGATCTGAGCCCTCCATAGCCTAACCCTAATCCACATCCAACGACCCAAATTCAAACTTAGCCTAAACACGTCATTAACCCTAATCAGTTTCAGGTGGCCGGAGAAGACTTCCGGTCGTCTTCTCCGGCGAGACCTTCAACCCAACTTCTTCCCTAGGCCATTTCAGGAGCTCTAAAGCTCCAGATCAACTCCTCTCCTCTCCCTAAACATGAATCCACCCTCAAAACTAATTTCTCATGGCTGAAACACAAGATTCAAAGAAGAACACAAAAATGGTGAAACTTTCAGACAGTCAGTACATGCTCATTTCGCAACCATTTTCAAAACAAAATAGATCATGGTGATCAGCAAAGCATAAGGAACAGTTTAGAAACTTAAAACATACTTCTGGAAAAAATATTCTTGAGGTTACCTGAGCTTGAGCTTTCTCAATTTGGAGCTTTTGGACCTCCTCTCTTGTGCAAACCCACTCCTCTTGACCTACTGATGAAGCTTTGATGCTTGAAAGTAGTTTATAATGGCTGATTTGAGTGGTTGTTCTTCATCTGGCCAAAAATCGTGTTTCAGTTTTGTTTGGTTTTTGGCTGCAATGAAGGGTGGGAAATGATCCTCTTGTGATGCTGAGTTGATTGATGAAAGAAGTTTCGAGTTTGAGTGTGTGTGTTATGAGTTTCAAAAGCTTTTGATTTTGGGGTGATTTTTGGGAACTTAGTGATTCTCAGGTTTCAGCCTTGTGTGATGTATGTTATGAGTTGCATTTTGTCCACATAACAATGTTTGATAGGTCAGAGAAGTTGTTGTGGACTGTGGTGATTGGTATGGGAAAGTTGCCAAAATGTCAACATAACTTGTAGTTGAAGTATGGGCTCATGTTGCAGCTGGCTTTTGGCATGTCCTGGCTCAGCAAAGATCAAGGAGAACTATGGAATTGAGATTGGGGTGCTGCAGCAAGTGTATGAGAAGTTCTATGCTCTTTTGCAAATTTGAAGAAGTTTGGCCCCTTTTGGATTTCTTGAAGTTCAAGGCATAGAAACTTGCGATTCTTGGGCCAATTCTGATTCTTAGGCAATGCACTATGTTTGTATGATTCCTAGAAGTGTATTAGAAGTCACAAAATGGCTTGGTTTGTGAATTTGCAAAAAATCCTCTTTGGCATGAAAGTGAAAATTATGTGATTTTTGCCAACTTTTCCAAGCCATAACTTGAGTTCCATAATGAATTAGAACTTGTTCTTGTACTCTTTTAAAAGGGAATGATCCAATATACAACTTTCATGACCAACAATTTTTCATTTGAAGCATTTTTCGTTGAGAAAGAGGAGGTTGAAAAACTTTCCCAAAATGGAAAGTTTCCATTACAAGTCATTTCCATTTTTGGCAACTTTTGGTTTAGCTCAATTTTTTTCAATTTTGTGAACTTCCAAGCACTTAAATGATCAAATAAAGATCATATAACTTCAATTTGATGAAAAATCCACTTTGGTTCCATTGTTGGGGGCCTCAGATGCCCTGATTTTGCTCTGACTTGCTCAAGAAGTTACCCAGTGAACAGATGACTTCCACAATGAATTTCTTCATCAAAATTGGTACACATGATCCTTATAACATATTGAGACTATTAGAAACAAGAATGACTAAAATATTTGGAGTTATGGCCTCTGAATCCAAAACCCTAATTTCAGGTCATTTGTACAGTAAAACCCTAGCCCTGCTTCCATGCTTTCCAAGTTCTTGTGATTTTCTTACTTCCTTGATCTTTGAGGGATATAAAATGGTGATAGAACACACATGGACCCTCTTTGAATGATTGGAGATCTTTGGAGTGGCTCAGATGGATCCTTGGATTGCTCAGACCACAAACCCTAGATGCAGATGAACTTGAACTATGCAGATGAAACAAAAATGTAATATGATGTGATATGCTTAAACTTATACAAAAATGAAAGATCACAAGCCATGGTGTGAACTTAGTGAGGACAAATTTGGGGTGTTTACAGTGCGCATCAGGTAGGACATAAAATGAAATGGTTGTTATTTCGACAGGGAATGTACTGGCCAACAATGCTGAAAGACTGTATTGATTTTGCCAAAGGATGTGAAGAATGCCAATTGCATGCAGGCATACCACACATTCCTGCAATTGAATTACATTAAATTGTGAAGCCTTGGCCATTTAGGGGTTGGGCTTTAGACCTAATTGGTGAAATTCGACCAGCTTCTTCAAAGGGACAAAAATACATTCTTGTTGGAATATATTATTTTACTAAATGGATTGAAGCTATACCTTTGGTAAATGTAGACCAGGAAAAAGTCATCGAATTTATTCGACGACATATAATCTATAGGTTTGGAATTCCAGAAACAATAAACACAGATCAGGGATTGGTGTTTACTGGAAAGAACATTCAAGCATTTTCAAAAGAAGTAGGATTCAAACTCCTTACTTCGACACCTTACTTTGCTCAGGCGAATGGACAAGTTGAAGCAGCTAATAAAGTATTAATCAACTTGATTAAAAAGCATGTGGGTAAAAAACCTAAGAATTGGCATAAAACTTTAGATCAAGCTTTATGGGCTTGTCGAACGTCTTCCAAAGAGGCTACGAACTCAACCGCATTCAGGCTGACGTATGGTCATGATGCAGTCTTGCCAATCGAAATTTATTTACAGTCGATTCGAATCCAGAGGCATTATGAAATTCCGTCAGATGTATATTGGAATATGATGATGGACAAATTAGTTTATTTAGATGAAGAAAGATTGCATGCGTTGGATTTGTTAAAGAGGCAAAAAGAAAGAGTTGAAAAGTTTTATAATAAAAAGGTAAAGCATAAAATTCTTCTTGTGGGGGATCTAGTTTGGAAGGTAATTCTTCTTATGGATCGAAAAGATAGAGCATTAGGAAAATGGTCCCCTAAGTGGGAAGGACCCTTCCAAATTTTGAAATGTTTTTCGAACGGCGCATATGAAATCGGAGAAATAGGGAAAGACGAAAGATTATTCAAAATAAATGTAAAGTACTTAAAAAGGTACAAGCCAATATTGTAAGAAGTAAAAATAGCCAAAGAGTAAAATTGCATACAAATGGAAAGATAATGTACTTTGCCAAACAAATGGCATTAGATTCATTACAAATAGTTTACTGGAAAATTAACTAGTACATAAAAATCTATCCCTATTACAATTGAATTTTGTCAAAAGATTTCTTCAACTCATCAAACTTCTTCTTCTGAATTTGGAGTCGACGTTCACAAAAGCTATTGTTGGTCGAAAGGGTATCAATTTATTGAGTAAGTAGTTGAGCCCTTTCAGCATGATGAATCCCCACCTCTAGCTCTTTATCGATCTCTTTCTGATTAGGCTTCTGAAGAGTTTCTTTGTGTTTCTTCTCCTGAAAGATTTTCTTTTGAAGTTCAGCCATCTCCTCCTCTCATTTCTGAATGTTGGCATCACATTCGACAATCTCTCTAGCATAAGCCTCAGAGATCTTTTCCAGCTCTGTGATTTTGTTGGTCGAAATGGTTGTATCATCCCATTCAGAAAGTTGGGTTTCAGATTTTTTGGATATTTGTTTTGCAAAATCCTTAAGATGATGCAAGTCAGTACTCACCATGTCGACCAGAGTGGTCAGGTACATCACGAGGCTGCTCACTTCAGCAGGAGACTCCAAGACGTTGACTTGTTTGAGGATCTTCTTCAAGTTGAAGCAGGTAGTTGAATTTGCATCTAAAACCTTGAACAAGTCCACATCAAGGATTTTTTCCTTGATCTCAGCCAGGACAACTTTAAGGGAATGCACGCCGGAAGTGGCTCCTGAAGTAGTCAAAGAACTTTGAGAAGAGTCTTGGAAGTTGAAACGGGCATTGAGTACAACTTTGAGTTACTCCAAGGGTTTTTGCACTTTAAGATTCTCAATCTATTAACAAGAAAGAGTTGTCGAACCTATTGACCCTCCTTTCTGTGAGACCCAACGTTTTCTTCCTTCGACTTGTCATCATCACCACCAGCTACTCCTTCTTTGATATTATCACCTTCGACCTCAGCGTCAGCTTTCGGGTCTTCGTCCTGCTGATGAGAATTTTCATTTAGAGGAGGAGAAGAAGAGTGGTCATCAGAGTATTGAGGAGAATCAAGCAATGGTGGTTCTTCAACCTCTGGTTCCTTTGTCAGCTGTTTAGGAGAAGAGGATGTTGGACTGGCACTTTGATGTGTTGGAACATCTTGTTCTGTTCCCTTCTCTTCTAGAGTGTTGTCAAAATTGACTTGCAAATAGCCCAAAATCAAAAAAGAGAAAAATATATTAAGAAGATAAAGGCTAAACATTCGAAACAAGGATTTACCTGAGGAATCTCAGTGTGAAAACCGGAATTCCCACTCTCTGCGTCCCATATTTGCACATTTGCAACTGGATTTGGCGGAGGAGTTTCTTTCACTATTTTGGCTTTGGACTTTGGAGTAGGAGCTTTTGTAGGTTTCTTCCTTTTTTGGGGTTGACTTGGTTCTGGTGATTCATCATCAGAGTCTTCACTAAGCACCTTTTCTTCTGGTTGTTTTCGACTTACCTAGACATGGTAGTAAAAATTAATTAAGTTTTGAAAAGTGAAAAGGTAGGCTGGTCTAAGAGAAGAGGATTTCTACCTTAGTCGAAGGTTTCTTAGTGACAACGGGTGGATCTTCTTCCATCACATCAATAGTGCTTTTGACAACAGCCTTTTTGGTTTGGACTTTGGTAGCTAAAGAACACAAAATGAAGTCAGAAATAAAAAGAAAAAGGAGAGACAAGTTTAGAATATCGAAATAAAGAAATTGTTGTCGATTAAAACACCTTCAAGAATGGGAGTTTCCACGTGAACGTGTTTTATTCCAATATGAATGTGTCCTTTGTAATCATCCAAAGTGAACTTAGTCGGAACCACTCGCTCAAAAGGTGTCGCTCCCACCAAATGACACCGGGTCAAATGGGGTACAGACGCGAACGGTCGGCGAAAAGGATGATGCGAGAACACACAGGAGTGAACTCACGGGAAATGAAAAGAGTCGCCAGCTAGGCATTTTTATCCCGGGGGAAAGGCAATGCTGCATAGACCTAGAAAGATATGGATAAGATGGTTGCGAACCAGAGAGACTGAGAAAGGGGGTTGGTTACAACCTGGGAAGGTATTAGCACCCAGATTGTCCGTCGTACTCGACGGGATCCACGCTTAAAAGATATGTGTTTAAAGGGGTAGTGTCAGTGCAATTTGTGTATAAAGAGAGCTGGAAAAGGTGTACAGGTGTCAGTGTAAAAGAAGTGCAAAGTGTGATATATACAGTGTCAGTGTAAGGATGAGAGTATGCTCAAGATCATGAGGCTTAAAAGAATGAAACTGAAAGGAGGGGGGATATACAGAGACTTTTGTTCGATAACTGTTAAGTTATGCCTACGTATCCTCTCGTGCAATGAGGAAGTCAGAACACCGTAGTTCGACCCAAAGAGACTGAAAGATGAATTGACTTGTGAACTGCTTTCTTGTCTATGCTCAAGTGTATGACCTGTCTGGCTCAGGTGCAAACTGTCTTGCATTAGACGGAAGAAGCGAGTTCTCGTTTATGAGTGAATGAGATGAGAAAAGAATCCCTAAGGAGACGATTATTGTTTGTTTTTGAGTTTTCAGTCTTTTATTGCTTTTGAAAGTTTGTCATAAGTTAATGAGCTTAAGCCTAAACTAGTGGATTTAGTAAACTCATCACATCTTCCCTCTGATTAGGGGTAATGAGAATACCTTAAGTGTGAAGTCAGATTCTCACATTTAATCACCTTTGATGTAGGATTAAGATCATTAACCTACTTGTGATTATTTAGATGTTTTTGGTGTTTTTGTTTAGTGTTGAGTAATGAGGTTAAGCCATAATCAGGGATTAAACAGACTCATTACACCATCCTAATAGAAGGATAATAGATGAGAATGTTTAAGCTGAGGAAAGCTCCTCAACTTAATCCATGATTAGGGATTAAACCCATGAAAAAACAAAGCCTTTATTAATCGGATTTTAGTTAATGGTGAGATGCTGAAGTGATTTTTATGGTTTGTAAGACAACTTGAGGGGGACTTGTCCATTAACACTAGGGTTAGTCCTTCTTAACCAATTAAGGAAGAATTAGAACCCTAATGCAAGGCCCAAGTTACAAGCTTGATGTCTTGATGATTATTAAGTGAATTGATTAAAGGATTTAAACACATTAAGGGTTTAACACTTAGGATTAAAGTTATACACTCCATCCTAATAGAAGGATGCAGGCATAAGCTTAATCACAAAGCCTTAAAGCCTTTAGGGTTTAGTCCCAGATTATGAGGTGAGAAGAGAAGACTCAAAGAGACACAAAGGTAAAACTAAGTGGGGAGACTAATCAAAACCCTAATCATTGTCATGCTTGGTTGTTCCTAAGGTTTGTGAGGTTTGACAAGAGAAATCTTCAGAGGAACCACCAGGAAGCAGATGAAAGGATCAGGAGAAGCAAAGTAACTTGCTTCATTCAAGAAGACAAGTCACTTGAAGAAAGAAAGTGAGAAGAAGAAGAATGAGCAAGCTCAATCTCAAACACATAACAAAATGCAGCAAGGATGCATGAAAGAGATGAAAAGAAATTGTGAGAAGTGAAGGCAAATTCACTTCTCAAAGTTGCTTACCACCTGAAAAGTTAGTGAAGGAAATGCAATGCAATGCAAAATGAGATGAAATGGCATGATGCAAATCAAAACCAGAAGCATATATGAGATGATAATGATGCTATGAAATGATGCAAACATGAATCAAGACATGGGGATGATCACATGAACAAATGAATGCAAATGGAGCAAGTTTAGAACCATGAACACACATGAAAAGTTATGAGATGCAAATGACATACAACATGGCAAATACATGATGAAATGATCAAACATACTTCCAACATATCCTAAGATGTCTAATGAATCAAATGAATGCATAAAATGTCATGGCAAGTCATGTTATGCAAGCAAATGCAAGATGAATGCAAAAGGAAGCCCAAATTAGGGTTTATGATCAATGCATCAAACAAAAACCAAAATCAGAAGCAAACATCAAGATAAAAAATTTAAAATGCATTCAAAGGAACCCTAATCCTATACAAACTCACTGCCCAAAGGAGGGGTTCCAACTCTTAACCTAGTTAGGGTTATGAATTTTCTAAGATTTCTAGGGTTTTAGGGTACCTTAACAAGAAAAATGCCAAACAAATTGAAAATGAAAGATCAAATCATGCCAATTTAATCTCACAAACTTCATGCTAAACAAAATGCAATGCAAAAAGAATCAAAGTCCAACTCTCAATGGTTAGGCAGAAATGATTTTTTTGAAGTTTGGATCAAAATAATGCCTTGAAATGATTTTAATTCCATGAAAAATTTCAAAAGACATCAAGATCAAAAAATAAATTTGGTTTGAGGGTTGGACAATGTTTCTAAATGATTATGAAGGTTTCATGAATTTTTTGGTGATTTTTAAATACCTAAAAGTATTTTTAATTAATTAATTCTCATTAATTAATTAAAAATAAACTTTTAAATGATTTAAAAATATTTTTTTAATGCAAAAAATAAAAATAAAAATGTTTTTGGTTTCTGAAAATAAATAAAAGTGTGTATAAAAATTTTCAGAATTTTTGAATAAATTTTGCTATTTTAAAATAAATGGACAAATTAAATGAATAAAAAAGAAAATAAAATTGAATTAAACTGAAAAATGGAAAAGTATGCGCATCTAAGGGCCCAGATTTAAATTCACACGCGCGGGAGTAGACCTGGCGCGCATCTGGACGGCCTATATTCAAAATTCGCTAATTAATGATTAAGCCATAATCCAGCCCTAATTACTTTCAGATGACCGGAACAGTGGTTCCGGTCATCTTCTCCGGCAAGCCCAAAACACTAACTCACTCTACACGCAATGAAAATGAAATCTAACTGCCCAGAACTCTTACCCATTTAAAAACGAATCAAACCCCTCAATCAAACATCATTTTTCATTCATTAACAGAGAGAATCGAATCAAACATTTTTTAGGGCAAAAATTTCAGACAGTGCATACATCCTGGTTTCTCAACCATTTTCAAAAGTAAGCACATATTCATGACCAGGAGAGTGCATAGAAGCTATTAAGAACTTAAAAACATGTTTCTGGAAAAAAGTTTTGAGTTGACTACCTGAACTGAAGCTTTTGATTCAGGAGCTTTCTGGTTGTTTCTTTGGCTCAAATCCACTCCACTGATCCCCCTAAGAAGCTTGCAATGTTGGTTTGAAGTTTGCAATGGCTGGTTTGATAGTTTGCTTGAGTTCTGTTCAATGGCAGGTGGGAATCGTGTTTGTGATTCTGGGAGTTTAAGGCAATGGTGATGGGTGCTTTGTGACCAGGAAGGTGTGTTGAGTTGATCTGTGAAGTTAGTTTTTGTGTTTGTGACTTGTGCAAGCAGTTTCGAAAGCTTTTGCAAATGAAGGTGAAAATGAGAATGCTGAGTTGTGGAGTGTTTCAGGCTTGCCTCTTGTTATGTTTGGCTTGCATTTGATTTGTATAAACAATTGGGATTGGTCAGAAGATGTGATGTGTGCTTTATTGATTGGTATGGGTCCTTTTGCCAAAATGTCAAAGTTGTCTAAGAGAGGTATGGGCTACTTTCTAGCCAAGGACAAAGGGTGTGTCCTGCGCAGCATGATGAGGGGAGATGCCTAGGGTGGCTCAGCAGGCTAGCAAGCAAGTGGGCTATGTCTTATGATGAGTTTTGCAACTTGCCTTGCCTTTGATCTTTGTGAAATGTCTTGATCCATAAGCCACAAAAGTGAGAAGTTCTTGGCCCATTCTGATTTTTAGGTCTTGTGTGATCATGTTGTGAAGTTTAGAAATGCATTTGATGACTTAATTTGCCTTGAGAAGTGAATTTGCAACTTTGCCTCTTTGGTGCATAACTTGAAATTTAGTGATTTTTGCCAACTTTGACAAGCCATAACTTTTGATCCAAAATGAATTAGGTCATGTTCTTGTACTTTTTGAAAAAGGGAAAGGTCCATTCTACAACTTTCATGACCAAAGTTTTTCCATTTGAAGCATTCTTGAATCAAAAAGTAAAGGTTGAAAAAGTTGCCTAAAATGGAAATTTCATTAAAAGTCAAACTTCCCCAAAAAGTCAACCTTGCAAAAGACTTAAAATTCTTCAAATTTGTGAACTTCTAACATCTTCCATGATCAAATAAAGACAATATACAATCAAAATGATGAAGAACACCCTTTGGTTGGGTCATTGGGGGCCTCAGATGCCCTGATTTTGCACTGACTTGCTTGAAAAGTCAACTCTTGATCAGATGACTTCCCCATGGAATTTCTTCATGAAAATTGATATGCTTACTCCCTATACCATATAGAGACCAATAGAAACAAGAATGACCAAAAAAATTGAAGTTATGGCCTCTGAAACCAAAACCCTAATTCTAGGTCACCTGTGCAGTTAAACCTGGCTCTGCATCCATACCATTTTCAGTTCTTGTGATTCTTTGACATTCTTGACTTTGAGGAGATATAATATGATATTTGAACATGCATGGACCCCTTTGAAGTGATTGATGACCTCTGGAGTGGCTCAAGAAGCTCTTGGATTGCTCAGATCACAAACCCTAGATGCAGATGACTTTGAACCAATGCAATGAATCAAAAATGTGATATGAGATGGTATGATTGAGTTTATGCATATGAAGTGATCACAAGCCATGATGTGAAAGGGTGAGGGCAAATTTGGGGTGTTTACAGCTGCCCCTATTCAAACATGAGTTAGCTGTGCAGGATGTAAGCAACGGCTTAACAAGCAAACAAGATAACTTGTGGTTGAATACCAAAGACAGTCCAAAATTTGAACTCACAGAATGAAGAAGAAAAGGGATATAGATTGTAAAAGAAAGTAAAGTATATTTTAAAGTGTGGGCGACGGAGGACGACCGTCGAGCAGAGGACGGCTGCTGGGTAAGGAGCAATGACGGGGACGGCCGACATGCTGGAAAAGTGTGGAAAATAAAGCAATGACGGGGACGGCCGACATGCTGGGGATAAAAGGGGTTATGATGGGGACGGCCACCAAGTAAATATGTAAGATTCTTTGGAGATTAATGAAAAATGATGGGGACGGCCATCAAGTTCATAAAGTAAAGTAACCAACGATGGGGACGACCATCGGGCTAAACTGATGAAGGACGATCATCAGGAAAAGGAAAAGGGACCACGACGGGGACGACCATCGGGTTAAAGAATAAATGAAATAAACAGATGATGAGGTACGGTCATCAAAGGTGAAGGACGATCACCTAGCAGGGGACGGCTGCTCTGTTGGGGATAAGATGAGGGACGGTCATCTAAGATGGAGGACGACCACCTGGCAGGGTACGGCTGCCGAAAATATCGCGACACAGGACGAATGCCGGATAAAAGATCAACGATGGGGACGGCCATCGGACGAGCATGATGAAGGACGATCATCAAGAGGTGGAGGACGACCACCTAGCAGGGGACGGCTGCTCTCAAAGTTTATCATGACATAGGACGAATGTCAGATAACCAAAATCAACAATGGGGACGGCCATTGGATAAAATGATGGAGGACGACCATCAAAAGGTGGAGGACGACCACCTAGCAGGGGACGGCTGCTAAATATCACGACATAGGACGAATGTCGGATAGAAGATCAACGATGGGGACGGCCATCGGATGAGCATGATGAAGGACGATCATCAAGAGGTGGAGGACGACCACCTAGCAGGGTACGGCTGCTCTCAGAGTTTATCATGACATAGGACGAATGTCAGATAAAAAGAAAATTGCTCTGTTGGCGATCTACTGGGGAATAGTAAACACGGACGAGTGTTTATATCCAAGAAACAAAAGGTATAAGTGTTTAGATGTTTGTGTATAGATTAAAGATGCGGACGAGCATCCCTAAAGACTACGATACGGACGAGTATCGGGTAGAAACAAAAACTGACACGTGTCCAGAGATGATGATACGGACGAGTATCAACTGGTCAACAAGGAACACGGACGAGTGTTGAATCTGAGGGGACTCTTCTGGGGAATAGCAGACACGGACGAGTGTCTATATTCAAGAAGACAAGAAGGATTGACACAGTGTATGGATTAAAGATGCGGACGAGCATCCTTAAGACTATGATACGGACGAGTATCGGGTAGAAACAAACGCTTGACGCATGTTCTGAGATGGTGGTACGGACGAGTACCAACTGGTTAACAAAGAACATGGACTAGTGCTGAATCTGCGGGGATATAAGTGGTATATACAAGATACGGACGAGTATCTGTATGAGTGAAATATGAATAATGAGTGATGTATAGATGCGTGTTCAAACTGCTGGGGAGAGTGACACGGACGAGTGTCAAAAGGAGAAGAGTATTGTATAAACAAGTATCTGGTGTACAAAGTGTTTATGTTACTGTGCTGGGGAAAGTGACATGGACGGATGTCAAGGAAATGTATATATGAGTATTTGTGAGTGCAAAAGGGACGCTTTGGTCTTTTATTGGGGATATGACACGGGCGAGTGCCACAAGGAGTATATACTGATGTTTGGGAGTGTAAGGCAACTGTGTTTGCTGGGGAATCTGGGAGGTATTCCGTCTATTGCCGATGGCTTGTCATTATTCACAAGTGTTTGATTCAGAACATGGCTTATGATTATGCAATATGTTTGATTTTTGCCGTAATGCTCCGTATTAGACGGAATGCTACGCTTTGTGGGTGAATATGATGTGAATGCCATGATTATGCAAAGATACCAAACCGGGATTCGGATCCCGTTGCTGCGAAGATCTCCGGTCGATCTGTTTGAAATGGACATCCCAGCTGGGGATGAGATCACTGGTAGATCCGATGAGATGATATCTATTTGGGGAAACGGGTCAATGATAGACCTATCCCAGCAAATGAGAGACCCAGCTGGGGTTTGGAGAAGCTTTCTTCACTCTGTTGTGATCCCTTCGTGCGCTGCTCTTCTAGTTAGAGGCTGAAGCTCTGTGGGGAGATGGTTCCTTGACTTTTGTACTTGGATGAGGAACAATGATTGGCACCTCGGCTGGGGAGAAATAGCAAGTGGAAACTCAGCTGGGGAGAAAACACTTTGGGTGCTAAGACTGAGTGTTGATTTGTCGGCTTGCTGGGATGAAACTTTCATGCCCCAAGTTGCGTTTTGAATACCTGCAATCCTGCAAAGATAGAGGGACGCACAAGTAATCCCGAGGTATCCTTTACTGGATCCCGTTATGAGAGTTCAGACACTCTTGGGAGTAAGTATATTTCCTGCAAGCACGTAGTTTTTAGAAGAAAAGCATTTGTATTTATGCAATCAGTATTTCTTAAGACATCAGACATTTTTGCAAATAAAAATGTACAAGACGAAACATGACTGAAAATCTGATTTTATTAATTCATGTGCCCTGAATTGGCAAGATACATCAAAGAAACATATGCCCTGAAATGAGGAGATTGTTACAAATTGAGAAACAAAATGCTGGCAATGTTGACGACGCTTTAAGGAGCTTCCTCTTTTGCTACTCGTATGACTTTTGCTGAGCATTAGTGCTCCACCAGAGAAAACTTTCTTTACTACAAATGGTCCTTCATAATTTGGAGTCCACTTGCCCCTGTGGTCTGTATGCGGAGGGAGGATTCTTTTCAGCACAAGATCCCCTACTTGGTACTCTCGGTGCCTAACTTTCTGATCGAAGGCCTTCTTCATTCTTTTCTGATACAGCTGCCCATGACAGATTGCAGCCAATCTTTTCTCTTCAATCAGACTCAGTTGTTCGTACCGGGATCGGACCCATTCTGCTTCATTCAGCTTAACATCCATCAATACCCGTAGGGAGGGTAATTCAACTTCAACAGGTAGGACTGCCTCCATACCATACACAAGCTGATATGGTGTTTCCCCAGTGGATGTTCTGATTGACGTGCGGTACCCATGCAAGGCAAACGGTAGCATTTCATGCCAGTCTTTGTAAGTGATTACCATCTTCTGCACAATCTTCTTGATATTCTTATTAGCTGCCTCAACCGCGCCGTTCATCTTTGGCCGGTAAGCAGAAGAATTGTGGTGTTGGATCTTGAAGTCCCAACACAGTTCTGCCATCATTTTGTTATTCAAGTTGGAACCATTATCAGTAATGATTCGCTCGGGAACTCCGTATCGACAGATGATATCTCTCTTCAGAAATCGGGCTACCACTTGTCTTGTAACATTTACATATGAAGCTGCTTCGACCCACTTGGTGAAATAGTCAATGGCAACCAGGATGAATCTGTGGCCATTTGAAGCAGTCGGTTCGATCTTGCCAATCATGTCAATACCCCACATAGCAAAGGGCCAGGGTGAAGACATCACATTCAAAGGATTGGGAGGCACATGCACCTTATCCGCATAAATCTGGCATTTATGG
This sequence comes from Lathyrus aphaca, assembly GCA_963966055.1. Lineage (NCBI taxonomy): Eukaryota > Viridiplantae > Streptophyta > Magnoliopsida > Fabales > Fabaceae > Lathyrus > Lathyrus aphaca. Next base: position 225,815,728 of record OZ014520.1, on the reverse strand, counting down.
CATTTTCTGGCATAGGCACAACAGTCGGCATCCATTGTGATCCAATAATAACCTGATCTTAGCAACTTTTTAGCCATGGCATGCCCTCCCGCATGGGTACCAAAGGATCCTTCGTGCACTTCATGCATTAGCAAATCTGCTTTTGTCCTGTCGACGCATCTGAGGAGTACCATATCAAAGTTTCTCTTGTACAGGGAACCATCAGTGTTCAGGATGAAACTACCAGCAAGCCTTCTTAAAGTCTTCTTATCATTGGAAGATGCCCCAGGTGGGTATGTTTGATCCTCCAAGAAGCACTTAATGTCATGGAACCAAGGTTTATCATCTTTGACAACATCTGCTGCGAACACATATGCTGGTCTGTCAAGTCTGGATACTGAAATCTGAGGTACAAAGTTGGCAGCTTGAACTTTGATCATGGACGAAATGGTAGCCAAAGCATCTGCAAACTGATTCTCGTCTCGAGGGATATACTCGAGCTTGACTATCGTAAAGAAAGTCAATAACCTCCTTGTATAATCCCTGTAAGGTATCAGATGATCTTGGTGGGTGTACCATTTGCCGTTGGTTTGATTGATTACCAGAGCTGAATCTCCGAATACAGTCAAAGTCTTGATCCTGAGGTCAATGGCTTCCTCAAGACCCATAATACAAGCTTCGTATTCAGCTTCGTTGTTAGTGCAGTTAAAGGTGAGTTTTGCCGAGAAAGGCATGTGAACTCCCTTAGGTGTAATGAGTACTGCACCAACACCACGACCATTCATATTAACAGCCCCATCAAACATCATAGTCCATTCTTCTTCCGAGTCAGGCCCTTCAGTGTGAACAGGCTCTTCATGATCTTTTGCTTTTATGAACATGATGTCTTCATCAGGGAAGTCAAATCTCACAGGCTGGTAATCATCAATAGGTTGCTCAGCAAGATATTCAGACAATATACTGCCCTTGATGGCTTTTTGAGATGTGTATTGAATATCATATTCTGTGAGGATCATTTGCCATCTTGCAACCCGTCCGGTAAGCGCTGGCTTCTCGAATATGTACTTAATTGGGTCCATTTTGGAGATCAATAAAGTAGTGTGGGTCAACATATACTGTCTCAGTCGGCGAGCAGCCCACGCTAAAGCATAGCAAGTTTTCTCGAGAAGTGAATAACGTTGTTCACAGTCGGTAAACTTTTTGCTTAGGTAGTAAATTGCATACTCTTTTCGACCAGACTCGTCATGCTGGCCCAGCACACACCCCATTGACTCTTCTAATACTGTCAAGTACATAATTAGAGGTCTTCCTTCAACTGGAGGCATAAGGATTGGAGGCTCTTGTAAGTACTCTTTGATCTTGTCAAAAGCCTTCTGGAAGTCTTCATTCCACCTGACCGTTTGTTCTTTCCTTAGCAGTTTGAACAAGGGTTCGCAAGTTGCTGTAAGGTGAGATATGAACCGTGAAATGTAGTTCAATCGACCTAAGAACCCTCGAACTTCTTTTTATGACTTCGGTGCAGGCATTTCTTGAATGGCTTTGACTTTATCAGGGTCAACTTCAATCCCTTTCTCGCTCACAATAAAACCCAGCAGCTTACCAGATCGCACCCCGAATGTGCATTTGTTGGGATTCAACTTCAGTTGGTAATTTCTCAGACGCTTGAATAGCTTTAGCAGATTTACCAGGTGGTCTTCTTCAGTGAGGGACTTGGCAATCATATCATCCACGTAACATTCGATTTCTTTATGGATCATATCGTGGAATAATGTTACCATAGCTCGTTGATATGTTGCACCAGCATTCTTCAGTCCGAATGGCATCACCTTGTAACAGAACGTACCCCAGGGTGTGATGAAGGTTGTCTTCTCCATGTCTTCAGGTGACATTTTAATCTGATTGTATCCTGAAAATCCGTCCATGAAGGAGAATACCGAGAACTGAGCCGTATTATCCACCAATACATCAATGTGAGGTAATGGGAAATCATCTTTCGGGCTGGCTCTGTTCAGATCCCGTAGTCAACACACATTCTTACTTTGCCGTCTTTCTTAGGCACAGGTACTATATTAGCAACCCACGGCGGATAGCTAGTTACAGCAAGGAACCCGGCGTCCCACTGCTTTTGTACCTCTTCTTTGATTTTCATTGCCATGTCTGGGCGAGTGCGGCGCAATTTCTGTTTGACCAGTGGGCAATCTTCTTTCAAAGGCAGCTTGTTCACAACAATGTCGGTGTCCAACCCTGGCATATCTTGATAAGACCAAGCAAACACGTCCACATACTCTTGAAGCAGGTCAATCAGTTGTCTCTTCACTGAGTCTTGTAAGCAGGCCCCGATTTTAACTTCTTTCACGTCTTCATCTGTACCAAGATTAATCGTCTCTACCTCTTCCTGATGAGGAGTGATAACCCTTTCCTCTTGTCTCAACAATCTGGCTAGCTCTTCAGGAAGCTCATAATCTTCTTCAACCCCTTCATCAGCTTGATTGATTGGATTGTCAAAGTCATACGAAGTCATAGCCGTGCTGTTGTCGGTGCAGTCTGGAAGGCACTCTCTGCAAGGGTTCAGTTTGTTCATTTTAGTGATTGATTTTAATCTTGTTTAGAAAAGTGAAATAAAGTGGTCATTTTGAAAACACTGCCATTTATTTTTTGTACAAAAAGAAAAATGGAAAAACAGTGAGCGGAAAAGGAAAAGACTCATTTGCAAAAGATGTCTGATATTTCATTGATTAATCTTGTTGCACAAAAATTACAGATGGCCCGATTACAAAATGAGCCTTGTCATCTTGGGCAAGATGCAAGACTTGATGCATGCTTAAAATATACAGGAAATAATAATTACTCTGCAGGAGTAACTCTTATAATTTCCTGGGAAGACCAGTTTGAGATACTGCTCCCCGGGATCTTTGGACGTATCCAACTCTCCAGGTTGCGGTCGCTTTCGTCTTCGTCTTCCAAATTGTTGACAGCACCAGGGGTGAGCATCCCCCCACTAACAAAGTTGGGCTTCTTAGCAGCCTCCGCTTGATCTTGTTGAGTTGGTTTGTAACCCAACCCAAATCTATCCTCCTTCTTCTCTACGGGCAGCAACTTGCCCCAGCCTTGGGCAGTCCCTTCTTCAACAACCTTCCGGGCTTGTTGATATGATGTCATTGAGGTTCCAGGTACAGCAGATGTTTCATTTATGTTCAAGGCCTCAAACCCTTGACTCATTGTTTCATGGATCTCCCCATCCATCTCAATGTATTTGTATGTAGCCAGGTGGCTAACAAAAATATCTTCCTCTCCACAAATAGTAACGACTTGGCCCTCCCACTCGAATTTTAACTTCTGGTGAAGGGTAGACGTAACTGCGCCACCGGCATGAATCCATGGTCTACCCAACAAACAGCTGTAGGCAGGCTGAATGTCCATCACGTAGAAGGTCGTTTTGAAAGTTTGTGGGCCAATCGTTATAGGCAACTCAATTTCTCCCAGAACTGATCTCTTAGAACCATCAAAGGCTCTCACTACCAGGTTGCTGGGACGCAATGCCAATCCTTCATACTCCAGCTTCACAAGGGCTTTTTTAGGTAAGACATTGAGGGATGATCCTGTGTCTACCAGCACATGGGAAAGAACTGCACCCTTACACTCCATGGTAATGTGCAAAGCCTTGTTGTGATTGCGGCCTTCCGTAGTCAAATCAGTGTTGGTAAATCCTAGTCCATTACTAGCATTAACATTCCCAACCACAGCTTCCAACTGATTGGCTGTGATCTCTTCTGGCACATAAGTTGCGTGCAAGACTTTTAGTAGTGCGTTCCGGTGAGCCTCGGAGCACATTAATAATGATAAAATGGAGATCTTGGAAGGCGTCTGGTGAAGCTGGTCCACTATCTTGTAATCACTTTTCTTGATGATTCTCATGAATTCATCAACCTCTTGATCAAAAGGGGTTTTCAAAGCCTCCTTAACAATTTGCTCTTCTTGCACCATGCTCTTCCCTTTTGCCTTGGCAGCAGCTTCTGCCTCAGCAGTGGGTCTTTGAATTTGCGGGGCAAAGAGACGTCCGCTTCGAGTGAAGCCTCCGCCTCCTTCCACATTGTCTACTTGTGGTGAAGAAGTTGATGATTCAAGAGTGATTTTCTGTCCTTCGCAGTATAGATCAGAGCCGTAATGCCAAGGGATGGTATTACTGCTTTCATAAGGTATTGGCCCAGGCACTGTGATAGTGACTGGACTGATGGCAGATGCAGAAGGGACCATGATAGTTTGTGGATCATAGTATATTGTAACCGGTGCTCTGATAGGAGTGGCATTTTGTGAGTTGTAGGCAGAATCATTTTCAGGATCATAATAAATTGTAACCGTTGAGACATTTGTTGTTGAAGTTGTAGGAGACATTGTTGGATGGATGGGTGTTGCTGTTGTAGGAGATTCTGAATGAAGGGGTGCTGAAGTTGTAGAAGGGATGTTTGCTGATATTTGGTCCGTTGAAGTAACAGATGAAGCATTTGTTGATGAAACTGAGAAGTTGTTTGGAACAATGGTTGTTGCAGTTGTAGAAGACTCGGGAACTGTTGTTAAGGAGATTGCTGGATTGGTAGGTATTGATGTTGTGATTTGAAGCAGGCCACTCTGGATGAGACCGTCTATGCCATCTCTCAAGTTATCACAACCATTCACCGAAATGTTGCAATAAGCACACCCTAGCTCACATCCCGGGAATATTTGACATTCAAGGAGTTGAGCTTTAATCTCTACCAAGGGTGTCCGATTCTGACCCACACTGGTTATCAAGTAAGACGGCTTGTCTTCTTCAATAGCATTGATTCTGGGGCCACCATGGTTTGGCATAGGGTTCTTGTTAACATTCGGTGGTGGTGCAAAGTTTAGAGCCTTAGAATCTACCAAGTCTTGTACCTTCATGTGCAAAGCTCTGCACTTCTCTGTACTATGGCCAGGTGCATTCGAATGAAAAGCACATCTGGCACTGGCGTCATAATTTCTGGGTAGACTGGCAGGATCTGGAGGTGCCAACGTCCTTAGCTCAACCAGGTTGAGTTTTAGGAGTTGTGGCAATAATGTGGCATAAGGCATAGGGATCGGATCAATCACCCTATTGGCCTGAGAGGGTCTCTGTTGATACGGTCTTTGCTGATTGTTGTTGTTGGTATTGTTGTAGTTTCTCTGAGGAGGATACTGAGTTTGTTGCTGATAATTTTGTTGCTGTGGTTGAAAAGCTGGTTGAGGATGAACTGGAGCGGGAATGGTGACTGCTGCCAAAGACCTATGAACATATTGGGGTCTGCCTCTGCTGGCATGGATAGCATTGGTCTCACCAGTTCTTCTTGGGCCCACAAAAGGCTTCCTTGTGTTGCTGGATGAGCTGGCACCGTTGTCAGAAATTTTGCCCATCTTTAACAGGCTCTCGATTCTTTCTCCGGCTATAACGACATCTGCAAAGCTGGTAGAAGAAAAGGCAGCTAGCCTATCAATGTATGTCCCTTGGAGGGTGTTCATAAACATATCAGCCATCTCCCTCTCTGACATGGGTGGCTGGACAGCAGCAGCAAGCTGTCTCCACCTCTGGGCGTACTCCCGGAAGCTTTCTCTGGATGATTGTGACATTCCCATCAGGAGGGTCCTGTTGGGTGCCATATCCAAATTATACTGGTATTGTCTAATGAAGGCCTCAGCCAAGTCCTTCCAGCATCTGATGGTCGCTCTAGTCAAATGAGAGTACCATTCCCTTGAAGCTCCTGTTAAGCTATCCTCAAAATAAAACATCCATAGCTTTTCATCCATGGTATATGCCTTCAGCCTCCCCAGAAAGGATTGCAAGTGGGTCCGTGGGCAGGAAGTCCCGTTGTACTTCTCAAAGCACGGTGGTTTAAATTTGTGGGGAATCCTGACCCCTTCCACTAAGCCCATGTCCATAACATCAAAACCCAAGGAGTTTTGGGACTCCAAGGATCTTAATTTTTCAGCAATTTCATCCAGCCTTCTATCATAGGCCTCATCCCCAGCTCCCATCACTGTGAACTGATCTTCCTGGGGGTCTTCTTGCAGCACTCTGCCCGTAGTAGCATTCCCTTGTACATTAGCAGGGATATTAATCTCTGGATGAAGGTGGGGTCCAAATACAGGTGGGTTGATATGAGGCTGAACCCTCTCGTTGTTGCTTGTCCCACCAGTCCCTAGATGGGGATCTTCCTGAGTCTGCCTTTCTACTAAAGCCCTCAATCTCTCTTGGCTCTGTGCCAATCCGTTCATCACCTCCATAAATTGTGTCATCTGATTCCTCATTTCCAATCTCTCATTGGCCATTTGGTTCCTGGACGGTTGAGTGGGAACACCCGACGTCGAGCAATAGTTCCTGAGATCACAACAGAGTTAGTAACAAAAACAAAACAAACCTACAAAACAAACAAAGGTTAGCATGCAATGCAGTATGCTTATTTGTTTCCAAAGTATCCGGCTTGGCACTTGGTTTTGACCTTTCCAGACCCTTGAGGAAGATGCTTGTGATGTTGCTTGAAAGAAACTCTGATCGAATAAACTGATACATATATTACAAAAAAGTACACGATACATAGTTTGTTTCTTACAAATCATGCCCTCTAAGGGGTCAAAAATACAACATAAAAAGTAAAAGTACATGAAATGAAAGCAACAACAAGCAAAAGTCAGACACCAAGTCCAAACTCATCCTCCTGAACTTCCTTGAGAAGTGCTTCAGTCACAGGATCAGCTGGACGCTCTGTGAGATTCCTGATAAGGAGATTCCTGGTAATAACAGCTGCAGTTAGCTTCTTGTGTTGACTCTGGTCCTTTGACCTCTTCACACCAGCTCTAATCTTCAACTCTGAGATCTCTCTCTGGGCTGCTAGCAGGGCTTCCTGCTGCTCCTTTGCACTAGCCTCCAACTGCTCAATCTTGTCCTGAGTCCTCTTATCTTCCAGAGTACGAGCTTCGGTGATCCTGACCCACCTAGCTTGACTCTCTTTCAGATACAAATCAGTCCTGGCCTTCTGGAAATGAGCTTCCTTGCAGGCATTCTTCAAGATCTGCTCTCCAGCCCTGGACTTCTTAATGTAGTCCTCTGACTTTTCAATCCTAGCCAGATGCTCCACCTTTAGCTTTTCTAACCTCTCAATGTCCATCCGACCATCACTCCTTTCCCAGAGGGTCTTCTGTAGAGCCTGAGTCAACTTCTCATTTCTCTCTTTCAAATTCTCAAACTCCTCTAAGCTGACAGTGGCAGGAGGTGTTGTGGATGGCCCTGGTGCATCCTCAATGGTGAAGGGCATCCCAGAAATTTGTGCCCTGGCATGAGACCACTCATAGTACTGAGCTGAGGCCACATTGTTGCATCTCCCAAGAATGGCTACCCCTTTAGTCTGGACATTGTCCCAAGCCCAGGATGCTTGCCTGACAATGGCCAGATTAGGCTTATTCTCACAGTAAAGAGTCTCAGCCAAGTCTTGTGCTTTAGGGGTGTGGACCAATGCATAGCCCAGTTGTCTTTTGAATAGAAGAGGGTTGTAATTGATGCAACCCTTTACTCCTATCAGGGGTACATTGGGAAACTGCCCACAACTGGTAATGATGTCCCTGCCTTTTGTGCTTTGAGTGCACCACCTGATATCAGCTGAAGTTAAAGCAGTGAGTCTTCTAGCCCAGTTCCTCTGCTGATGAGGATTCAAAAATGCATCAGTCTTGGGCAAGTGTTTGAGCAACCAGGTATGGAACAGGGGAGCACAACACCTCACCAATCTTCCTCTCTGCTTTTCATTCCTTTGGTGGACAGAGTAGTAGAAATCTCCCAGTAAGGTGGGTACTGGGTTCCTCAGGATGAAAAGATGGATTGCATTCTTGCTAACAAACTTAGGCTCATCTGCAAATAAAATGACCCCATATATGCTAAGGGCCAATAAAGCACAGACTGCCTTCCACTCTCCCAAGGAGGCCTTCAGGATGGCCTGAGAAGTCAAGAAATCCAAATGTAGACCATAGATTCCAGCCTTGGTAGTCATATTCTGCCTAATCAGAACTGGTTCCAGATGTAATGCCTTTGCTATCTCTTCATTACTGGGAAAAGTCATCTCAGGGTTGAAGGGGACTCCACCCCTGATAGGTACACCAACCAATGATGAATACTCCTCTAATAAAGGTCCCAACTGAAAATCCTGAAAGGTGAAACACCTCAGAGGGGGGTCATAGAACTGCAGGCAAGTATGAATCAAGCTCCTCTGTGAAGGGTCCAAATCCATAACCACATCAAGTATGCCTCCATAGTGTTCTCTGAATAGTGGTATATGGTCTGGAGTAATCAGGGTCTGAATCTTCCTGATGTTAGCCAACTCAGGTTCAAAGAAATGGTAGGAGATATTGCTCTTCTTGGGTGCCATGTTGCTGAAGAAGAGCTGAGACAGATGCTGAGAATAACACTGGAAATGGGCCACTGACAGGCTGGGACTGGTGATGCAGGTAGCTGACAGCTGAAGTAGATACTGGTGAGGATAGGTCTATGCTGATGATGGGGTCAAAACCAAGCCAAAATAAAGTGTGGATACCCTGAAAAACAAATAAGCAAATGTTAAAATGATGCAATGATGATGTATGCAAATGATATGCAAGGGTTTGTGACTGAGCTGGATCTGATCAAGTGCTCTGATATAGGCCCATGTATATTCAAGAAATCCAGATGGAGGTTCATAAGTCCAGTAACCAAGGTGGGGGACTCAAATAAAGAGTCACATGTCCAGGGTTAAAATCACAAGAACTGTTCCAACATGGAGTACTCTTAATCAAAACAAAGTAACAGGGTATGATGAGGTCAAGGGTACCTGCAAACCTGTAAACAGCCCAACCCCCTCACAGGTAGTGTTCTAAAACAAGGATCCTCAGACTTGGATCAGTTATGAGAAGTGTAAACACTTCTAACCCGGAGGTACAGTGTTTACAATAACCATAAAAGATCCTCCTCTAATTCACCTCAGTTTCTGAAGGTCAATACTAAAGGTCATCCAGAATTAGCAGGCTTCCCAGATAGCCCTAGCACTACAGGAAATCTGCAGCACAGAGTTCTCAAGAAGAAACCCATATCTGAACCGTGTTTCACATTCCCGCACCAGACCGAAATGGAATGGGAAAGAACATGAACCACTCTAGCCTAGGTGTCACTCAGGTCCCAGGTATAGGACCTCAACTCTCAATAGAACACCCACCCACCAAAGCAACAAAACAGATCCAGCCAGCACAGTATGACAGTATGATATATGTAAAGCTATAAAGAAAGCAATCAAACAACTGTACATAAAGCAAAAATAAATACAAATACAAGCACAAATAGCACATAACACCCCAGTAAACACAAATCAATCAAGCGCTAGGAGGAACCCACAAAAAGAACCAGAAGCCCTGGTTACAGTATAAGGAGTCCCCAGCAGAGTCGCCAAGCTGTCGCTCCCACCAAATGACACCAGGTCAAATGGGGTACAAACGCGAACGGTCGGTGAAAAGGATGATGCGAGAACACACAGGAGTGAACTCACGGGAAATGAAAAGAGTCGCCAGCTAGGAATTTTTATCCCGGGGGAAAGGCAATGCTGCATAGACCTAGAAAGATATGGATAAGACGGTTGCAAACCAGAGAGACTGAGAAAGGGGGTTGGTTACAACCTGGGAAGGTATTAGCACCCAGATTGTCCGTCGTACTCGACGGGATCCACGCTTAAAAGATTTGTGTTTAAAGGGGTAGTGTCAGTGCAATTTGTGTATAAAGAGAGCTGGAAAAGGTGTACAGGTGTCAGTGTAAAAGAAGTGCAAAGTGTGATATATACAGTGTCAGTGTAAGGATGAGAGTATGCTCAAGATCATGAGGCTTAAAAGAATGAAACTGAAAGGAGGGGGGATATACAGAGACTTTTGTTCGATAACTGTTAAGTTATGCCTACGTATCCTCTCGTGCAATGAGGAAGTCAGAACACCGTAGTTCGACCCAAAGAGACTGAAAGATGAATTGACTTGTGAACTGCTTGCTTGTCAATGCTCAAGTGTATGACCTGTCTGGCTCAGGTGCAAACTGTCTTGCATTAGACAGAAGAAGCGAGTTCTCGTTTATGAGTGAATGAGATGAGAAAAGAACCCCTAAGGAGACGATTATTGTTTGTTTTTGAGTTTTCAGTCTTTTATTGCTTTTGAAAGTTTGTCATAAGTTAATGAGCTTAAGCCTAAACCAGTGGATTTAGTAAACTCATCACATCTTCCCTCTGATTAGGGGTAATGAGAATACCTTAAGTGTGAAGTCAGATTCTCACACTTAATCACCTTTGATGTAGGATTAAGATCATTAACCTACTTGTGATTATTTAGATGTTTTTGGTGTTTTTGTTTAGTGTTGAGTAATGAGGTTAAGCCATAATCAGGGATTAAACAGACTCATTACACCATCCTAATAGAAGGATAATAGATGAGAATGTTTAAGCTGAGGAAAGCTCCTCAACTTAATCCATGATTAGGGATTAAACCCATGACAAAACAAAGCCTTTATTAAGTGGATTTTAGTTAATGGTGAGATGCTGAAGTGATTTTTATGGTTTGTAAGACAACTTGAGGGGGACTTGTCCATTAACACTAGGGTTAGTCCTTCTTAACCAATTAAGGAAGAATTAGAACCCTAATGCAAGGCCCAAGTTACAAGCTTGATGTCTTGATGATTATTAAGTGAATTGATTAAAGGATTTAAACACATTAAGGGTTTAACACTTAGGATTAAAGTTATACACTCCATCCTAATAGAAGGATGCAGGCATAAGCTTAATCACAAAGCCTTAAAGCCTTTAGGGTTTAGTCCCAGATTATGAGGTGAGAAGAGAAGACTCAAAGAGACACAAAGGTAAAACTAAGTGGGGAGACTAATCAAAACCCTAATCATTGTCATGCTTGGTTGTTCCTAAGGTTTGTGAGGTTTGACAAGAGAAATCTTCAGAGGAACCACCAGGAAGCAGATGAAAGGATCAGGAGAAGCAAAGTAACTTGCTTCATTCAAGAAGACAAGTCACTTGAAGAAAGAAAGTGAGAAGAAGAAGAATGAGCAAGCTCAATCTTAAACACATAACAAAATGCAGCAAGGATGCATGAAAGAGATGAAAAGAAATTGTGAGAAGTGAAGGCAAATTCACTTCTCAAAGTTGCTTACCACCTGAAAAGTTAGTGAAGGAAATGCAATGCAATGCAAAATGAGATGAAATGGCATGATGCAAATCAAAACCAGAAGCATATATGAGATGATAATGATGCTATGAAATGATGCAAACATGAATCAAGACATGGGGATGATCACATGAACAAATGAATGCAAATGGAGCAAGTTTAGAACCATGAACACACATGAAAAGTTATGAGATGCAAATGACATACAACATGGCAAATACATGATGCAATGATCAAACATACTTCCAACATATCCTAAGATGTCTAATGAATCAAATGAATGCATAAAATGTCATGGCAAGTCATGTTATGCAAGCAAATGCAAGATGAATGCAAAAGGAAGCCCAAATTAGGGTTTATGATCAATGCATCAAACAAAAACCAAAATCAGAAGCAAACATCAAGATAAAAAATTGAAAATGCATTCAAAGGAACCTTAATCCTATACAAACTCACTTCCCAAAGGAGGAGTTCCAACTCTTAACCTAGTTAGGGTTATGAATTTTCTAAGATTTCTAGGGTTTTAGGGTACCTTAACAAGAAAAATGCCAAACAAATTGAAAATGAAAGATCAAATCATGCCAATTTAATCTCACAAACTTCATGCTAAACAAAATGCAATGCAAAAAGAATCAAAGTCCAACTCTCAATGGTTAGGCAGAAATGATTTTTTTGATGTTTGGATCAAAATAATGCCTTGAAATGATTTTAATTCCATGAAAAATTCTCAAAAGACATCAAGATCAAAAAAGAAATTTGGTTTGAGGGTTGGACAATGTTTCTAAATAATTATGAAGGTTTCATGAATTTTTTGGTGATTTTTAAATACCTAAAAGTATTTTTAATTAATTAATTCTCATTAATTAATTAAAAATAAACTTTTAAATGATTTAAAAATATTTTTTTAATGCAAAAAATAAAAATAAAAATGTTTTTGGTTTCTGAAAATAAATAAAAGTGTGTATAAAAATTTTCAGAATTTTTGAATAAATTTTGCTATTTTAAAATAAATGGACAAATTAAATGAATAAAAAAGAAAATAAAATTGAATTAAACTGAAAAATGGAAAAGTATGCGCATCTAAGGGCCCAGATTTAAATTCACACGCGCGGGAGTGGACCTGGCGCGCATCTGGATGACCTATATTCAAAATTCGCTAATTAATGATTAAGCCCTAATCCAGCCCTAATTACTTTCAGATGACCGGAACAGTGGTTCCGGTCATCTTCTCCGGCAAGCCCAAAACACTAACTCACTCTACACGCAATGAAAATGAAATCTAACTGCCCAGAACTCTTCCCCATTCAAAAACGAATCAAACCCCTCAATCAAACATCATTTTTCATTCATTAACAGAGAGAATCGAATCAAACATTTTTTAGGGCAAAAATTTCAGACAGTGCATACATCCTGGTTTCTCAACCATTTTCAAAAGTAAGCACATATTCATGAGCAGGAGAGTGCATAGAAGCTATTAAGAACTTAAAAACATGTTTCTGGAAAAAAGTTTTGAGTTGACTACCTGAACTGAAGCTTTCGATTCAGGAGCTTTCTGGCTGTTTCTTTGGCTCAAATCCACTCCACTGGTCCCCCTAAGAAGCTTGCAATGTTGGTTTGAAGTTTGCAATGGCTGGTTTGATAGTTTGCTTGAGTTCTGTTCAATGGCAGGTGGGAATCGTGTTTGTGATTCTGGGAGTTTAAGGCAATGGTGATGGGTGCTTTGTGACCAGGAAGGTGTGTTGAGTTGATCTGTGAAGTTAGTTTTTGTGTTTGTGACTTGTGCAAGCAGTTTCGAAAGCTTTTGCAAATGAAGGTGAAAATGAGAATGCTGAGTTGTGGAGTGTTTCAGGCTTGCCTCTTGTTATGTTTGGCTTGCATTTGATTTGTATAAACAATTGGGATTGGTCAGAAGATGTGATGTGTGCTTTATTGATTGGTATGGGTCCTTTTGCCAAAATGTCAAAGTTGTCTAAGAGAGGTATGGGCTACTTTCTAGCCAATGACAAAGGGTGTGTCCTGCGCAGCATGATGAGGGGAGATGCCTAGGGTGGCTCAGCAGGCTAGCAAGCAAGTGGGCTATGTCTTATGATGAGTTTTGCAACTTGCCTTGCCTTTGATCTTTGTGAAATGTCTTGATCCATAAGCCACAAAAGTGAGAAGTTCTTGGCCCATTCTGATTTTTAGGTCTTGTGTGATCATGTTGTGAAGTTTAGAAATGCATTTGATGACTTAATTTGCCTTGAGAAGTGAATTTGCAACTTTGCCTCTTTGGTGCATAACTTGAAATTTAGTGATTTTTGCCAACTTTGACAAGCCATAACTTTTGATCCAAAATGAATTAGGTCATGTTATTGTACTTTTTGAAAAGGGAATGGTCCATTCTACAACTTTCATGACCAAAGTTTTTCCATTTGAAGCTTTCTTTAATCAAAAAGTAAAGGTTGAAAAAGTTGCCTAAAATGGAAATTTCATTAAAAGTCAAACTTCCCCAAAAAGTCAACCTTGCAAAAGACTTGAAATTCTTCAAATTTGTGAACTTCTAACATCTTCCATGATCAAATAAAAACCATATACAATCAAAATGATGAAGAACACCCTTTGGTTGGGTCATTGGGGGCCTCAGATGCCCTGATTTTGCACTGACTTGCTTGAAAAGTCAACTCTTGATCAGATGACTTCCCCATGGAATTTCTTCATGAAAATTGATATGAATACTCCCTATACCATATAGAGACCAATAGAAACAAGAATGACCAAAAAAATTGAAGTTATGGCCTCTGAAACCAAAACCCTAATTCTAGGTCACCTGTGCAGTTAAACCTGGCTCTGCATCCATACCATTTTCAGTTCTTGTGATTCTTTGACATTCTTGAATTTGAGGAGATATAATATGATATTTGAACATGCATGGACCCCTTTGAAGTGATTGATGACCTCTGGAGTGGCTCAAGAAGCTCTTGGATTGCTCAGATCACAAACCCTAGATGCAGATGACTTTGAACCAATGCAATGAATCAAAAATGTGATATGAGATGGTATGATTGAGTTTATGCATATGAAGTGATCACAATCCATGATGTGAAAGGGTGAGGGCAAATTTGGGGTGTTTACAACAGGTTTTTTAGATTGTTGACGAAGGATTTTCAAAGAATCCCCACAAACAAACCAATATGGAAATTACGGGCTCAACGCCACCCCAAAGTCAGCAGAAGGAAGAGGGGGAAACCTTGGTTGATAAAGATTGAAAGCCAGTTCATATCATTGTTCTGGTCGAACATACGAAGGCAATTTCAATTTATCCAATCTCTCCGTCAACTTATGCTTTAAAGTCGATACTGCTTCGCTTATGGTTCGACTAAGTTCCTCTGGCCTATAGACGGTTTCAAAATATTTTTGAAACTTTTGTATCTCTTGGATATGTTGTCCTTTACCTTTTTTCATCTGATCCTTCACAAGAGTAAATGCATTGGTCAGGTGAGTTGTGAATGCTTTTACATCATAGAATTTGGTGCGGTAGTACTCCCTCCACCAAACATCAAATTCATGGGTGCAAAGAAAAGAAGGTCGAAAAACCACTGGGAAGATATCAACAGAACCATCAAAATATTTCTTCACCAGTTGGAGACTTTGTTCCTCAGAATGGTAGGAGTTGTATGAAAGAATAGAACTTTTCTTCGAAAAGATGGATTTTGGTTTCGGCTGGACCAATCCAAATTGTCTAGATACTAGGTTGGGTTGGTAAACGATTAAAGCGATTTTGGTCTTTGTCACGCTATGATGGGAGAGAAGGAGTCTAGGGACCAGGAATGCTTCCCAAATGTCGATGAATTTTTGCTCAGCCTCTTCCATCTCAAAGGGAGGTTGTGTGGTGAACCATTCAAGACCAATTATTCTGTGGGAAAAAGGTTCCATGGAAGGAGTGAAGTTATACCTCTTGGAAAACATCATGACGTAACTCGTGAAAGCCTGTCGAAGGCTGAGCCTTTCATCAAATGGCGTCAGTTGTGATAACCTGGGCCGTTCGATGGCTCTATCTTTCACTTCTTCTTCATCCACCACATTCTTGACAGGGATAAAAGATTCGAAAGTGGAACTAAGCCATAATTGTAATAGCCAAAGGGGTTATGATATGCTAAGTTTCCCTTTATCAGTGGAAGTTTTCAGGAAATCTACGCTTTCGCTCAAGGACTCATACAGATTCGTCAGGATCATCTCGCCCAAGTGTCGCTCCCTGGATTTCCATCCTGGTACAAACGCGAAAGTGGTGCGGAAAGAGGTTAGAGTCGCCAGCCAGGCATTTTTATCCCGAAGGAACGGGAATGGTAATGCTGCACAAACCAGAAGAAAGAAGAGGAAGGACACGGGTCCTGCGAACCAAAGAGACTGGGTTCGGGAGTCGGTTACGACCTGGGAAGGTATTAGCACCCCAGATCGTCCGCCGTACCCAACAGGATCCACGCTTGCGAAGAAACTGTTTCAAAGGGTGAGGGGATGAAAGCTGCTGCAAAAAGAAAGGAACTGGAACTGGAAAAGGAACTGAGAAATAAAACAAAGAGAAAAAATGTAGGGAAAATAAAGATTATGCTCGAACGGGCCCTACCCCGCTGCCTACGTACCTCATCTGGACAATGAGGATCAGAGTCGTCGTAGTTCCCCTAACTAGGGGTGGAAAAGATTGCTTGTGTCTTAAGGCTTGAACTGCCTATGTCAATGCTCAGGTGTTGCGGGCTAGGACGACGATTGCATAACCGTCTTGCAAAATGACAAGAAGAAGCAAGTTCACGGACGGAGCGAAGGAGATGAGAAAAGAATTCCCGAAGGAAAGACGATTATTGCTTGTTTGTGTTTTTTAGAAGCTTTTTATGAGTGTGTCACAAGGAAGTGAACTCAAGCTCTTTTCCATGGAATGTGTACTTGCCACTACATTCCAAGATGGAATAATAGAACAAGCACGCTCAAGTAAGGAGAAGATCCCCAAGACTTGATTTCTGAGATTAGGGCTTAGGCTCACTAACTCATTAAATTTATTAAGTTTTTTTTGTATTTTTGATGAAGAAGTGTGTTTTATGATTTTCTTGATGAAGAAGGTCTCATGATCAGACTTGTGCATCATGATGAACAAGCTTGTACTATCCCAAGATGGGAAAACTACAAGTGTTTCATGGAATAAGGCTATTGCACATGAGATCACTTCAATCCTTATTAAATGTTTTTTTATGCTTTTTGTTTTGAGATGAGAAGAGAAGAGAACCAAAGAATCTTAAAGGTAAAATTATAATGAGGGACTAACACCTAATTGTTATCATGCATAGAAAATCCTAGGTTAGTGGGGTTTACCATCCTAAAGGAGGAAGAGATAAGAATAGAAAGAGGAGAAAGATGAAAAGGAGAAGAAAGCTAGAGAGGGGAAAGAGAACCACATGATGGCACAAAGCACACCAAACATCACAAAGCAAAAGAGAAAAAGATGAAGAGTTGAAATGTGGATAAACATCCACACTTCTCTTACTATGAGCCTCTGAAGTGTTAGCACAAATCCAGCAAATTGATCAACACAATCATGGAATTAATCATGCTCAAAGGTTCTAGCAAACAAAGATCAAACAACATGCCAAATATTGCAAATGCACGACTTACGCGTCGAAAACATGAAAACATGCATCAACCAGCAAGAAAATCACCCTAAAATAACATGTTCAATGATCATACAATGATCCATGGCAATTAAAACAATCAAGGGGATCAAACAAGCTCAAAACAGCCCCAAAAAGTCATTCTGCTTCAGTGTTAACCGGTTAACCAAATGCTTTAACCGGTTAACCAGTTCAAACCTGCATAAAATACGCATAAAACAGGTGCGTTAACCGGTTAACCATATGCGTTAACCAGTTAACACTGTTAACACAACAACAAATCCTGCAAAAACAACAGCTCAAACCAGCTTATTCAAATAATCTCACACCAGACCAGCAATCAATTATACATGGAAAGATTAGATCAATTCACATTAATCCATATCATTAAGCTCATGAACGTTAACAATCGGATCCGGTTACAAATCAACCAAACAAATCAAGCAACACAAGCAAATATGCAAACACATGGTAGATTTAAAGCACAAGCATGCATATAAGCTAAAACAAAGCTAGATCTGAATTTAACCAACCTACAAATTTGAGGTATGCTTTGGTAAATGTTGTTTGAGCTGAAAACAGTAGATCTCGTGGAAAACTTTGAAGATCCGGTGCTAAGCTTCACACTCCATGCAAAATAAATGCAAGAACAAGCTCTTGATGCAGAATTTTGGATCCAAAAGCACTTTTAGATCCCAAACCAGATCTGAATCTCCAATAAAACCAACAAAAAGATGCAATGAAGCTAAGGATGGAAGTCTAGTTCCAAGATCTACACACCTCATTGCAAGGTTATGTGATCTTCAAAGAGGAACTTTGAGTGATTTGGAAAATTGGGAGAGAAAAGTGAGAGAATTATGAGTGAGAGGAGTGAAAATTCAGAAATGAGAATGAAAAATGTGGGAGAGCTCCCTTGGTTTGGAGGGAAATGGAATAAATATGGTTTAGGTATGGGGCCCAAAATTTTGGTTTGGGATCCAAAAATATGGCTTGGCATTGGCTTAGAAAGTGATTAGGATTTAGCATTGGAATGAGGCTTGGATAAATGCTCTAGATCTTTCTCCATAATTCAAATTTAATTCAAATGAATAAAAATTGGAAAATTGGAAAATGGAGCCAAAACACACATGCTGAATTGCTGCTGGAAATTCAAATTTCGCAGCCGTTAACCGGTTAACCATATGCGTTAACCGGTTAACGCAAGGAAAATTTGAATTTTCCCCCTTTTGGTGGGAATCCTCAAGAATAACCCGACGCCAACCGTTTCAAGCTGATTTTGATCCTATTCCCTTTTAGGGCTTTGAACATGATATAGAACTTGTGCAAAATGATCCTATGAAATTCTTGCCAGGTCACCATGCTCTTGATTTTGACTTGTAGTGCTTTAAATTTACCGGATGACTGATCATATGCCTTATGCTAGACCATGTGAGTGTTATGCTTCATTTTTATATGCAAAATGCTAAGGATATGACATGCTTATGATGATTATGATATGATGATGATGCTAAACAGAAGAGGGAAAATTTGGGGTGTTACAACTGCCCCTATTCAAGCAACTGTTCATCTGAAAAGGACGATAGCACGGGCTATCGACCGTTCAAGATGAATTGTGGTTGAATACCAAGAAAACCTGAAATTTACACTCTGATGGAGAATGAAAGCAATGGGAAGTAAACCCAACCAAATGACGCTTTGGTGACTGAAGTGGGGAGAAAGCAGACGAGCCCCTTCCAAGTTGCATTGTTACGCCAGATAAGGAAAACTTAGACAGACGAGTCTTCTTCGAACAAACCTATTACGCCAGATGATGGACATACGAGCCCTCTTCAAGTAAACCTGTTACGCCAGGAACTGGACATACGAGCCCTCTTCATACACTTTACAAAAAAATATATGACTTGAGACAGACGAATCTCCTTCGGATAAACCTATTATGCCAGGACCGGTGATGCAATTAAGTCTGTGGGATTGACATGCATAATCAGGATAGACGAACCCTCTTCATATATCCTCCGTAGATATATGGTCTAAGACAAACGAGCTTTCTTCAAGCAAACCTGTTACACCAGGTGCGACATTAGGATTTGACGAACCCTCTTCACAAATCTTGCGTAGATAAGTGGTTTCTGAGACAGACGAACCTCCTTCGGATATCCTGTTACGCCAGGATCGGTAACCCTTTTGACGTTTAATCCCACCGTCAGGACTTCAAACCTCTTCAACACAAACGAGCATTGGATGATCATCAAGAGAACACAGACGAGTGCCATAAGTCAATGATACAAATGAATATCAGACGATGAACAAAGGAACACAGACGAGCGCTTCAGGCGATGATACAGACGAATATCAGCCACTGATATAGACGAATACTAGAAACCCAACACAGACGAGTATTTGAAGTAGCAATACAGACGAGTACCAGAAATCTAACACAGACGAGCATTAGGAATAGAAGACGAGTATCAGAAATCCAACACAGACGAGCAATTGGAGTAGCAATAAAGACGAGTACCAGAGTGATTATCAAATCAACACATATGGATATAAGCTAACACGGACGAGTGTGAGGGATGATACAGACGAGTATCCAAACAAGCTTCAAACAGATAACAAACACATACGAGCGTTGGGGAATGCAGACGAGCAACAAGCAAACATCAAACACAGACGAGTGATGGGGCGCGCATACGAGCAAAAGCAACTATCAAACACCAACGAGTGTTGGGGAGTGCAGACGAGCAGTAAACAGATATCACACACAGACGAGTGATGGGCGGTGCGGACGAGCATCAGTATTTACCAACCATAGGCGACTGCTGGGGAGAGCAAACGAGCAATGACATCCCAATAAGAAACACGACTCTACCGGGGATAAAACTCACAACCGAGCGAGTGCTGGGAAGTATGGACGGACCTCCAGCAAATATCAAACTCAGACGAGTGCTGGAAGGTGCAGACGAGCAAAAGGCGAGCAGCCGTCAATCATCAAACACCGATGAGTGTTGGGGCAAGAATACGAGCAACGATCAGAATGCGAACATGGACGAGTGTTGGGGAAAGCAGACGAGCAACCAGCAGATATCAAAACACAAACGAGTGTCAAAGAATGCAGACGAGCAGTAAACAGATACCCAACACCGGTGAGTGCTGGGAGATGCAGACGAGCACAAACCGGATATTCAACACAGACGAGTGCTAGGAAATGCAGACGAGCACAAAACGAATATTCAACACGGACAAGTGCCAGGGAATGCAGACGAGCACAGACGTGTGAACACAGACGAGTGTTGGGTGATGCTGACGAGCAACAAAAGCTGACGAACACATATGAGTGTTGGGTAACGTAGAAGAGAATCCAACAAATGCCTAATTGGCAACAAGAATCACGACTCTGCAGGGGATCCTGGTCAAGATACTTTGACGATGTCTAACTCTGACTGGGGGACAAATGACAACTTGTATCATCACATGGCCAAAATAGATTGGCGACTTCTCTGGGGAATACTCCAATGATGGGAGTGAAACCCAAACATGAACTCTGCGAGGATAGCCTTCTTCAAGCTCGACTAAAGTAGAGGTTTGGTCGCGACTCCGGATGAGGAGAGCATTCTGAGAATTCTAAACTCTGTGGGGAAACAGGCATTTGGTTGCTTGCTAGGAAAACCTTATTGCCGACTCCGCCCCGTCACACCGGTCAAAAATAAATTGGCGAACTCGCTGGGGATATTTCAATGATGGGAGTGAAACCCAAACATGAACTCTGCAGGGAGATATCATCTTCCGACTCGGCTGGGGAAATGCAAGGCCTTCAGCTGCCTGCCGGGCATACTTCATTCGTGGCAAGATAATCCGCTTGGGGATGAAAGCTTTTCAATTAGCCTTGGAATTTTGTTGGGGATTCCACCCGCTCTAACTCAGCTGGGGAATACTCTTCTTGGCGAAGTGCGATAACATCCTGCAGAACCTGCAATAGCGGAAAACACATATATGCCCCGGGGACTTGCATGGTATGATATGTTCATCCATCGTCACCCGGCACTCAAAGAGGTTTTTAACTGTTCCCCTGCACTGTCAATATTTATAAAAAATCACCATGTTTCAAATGCAATGTTCTTTTTGCCAAAAATTCAGGACATTTTTACAAACAAAGTAAACAGAACACAACACAGCTTTTTGACTGAATACTCGTTTATTGAGAGGCCTCTGAATAGGCAAAATTTTTACATCAGGAAGCAACCACCTGGAAAGAGGTAGCTACCATAAAATTGAGAAAATAACTATCCTAATGGTAATCGGCACGGCATCCTAATGAGTCTCCTTCTTGCTATGACCAGCATGTCTTCTAAACTTTCCATTCTTGCATTTTCTTTTCTGAAAAAGATGAGGGGACTGATTCCTATCCTTCTGATATTGTCCGGCTGTACGAAACGATGATTTGGTTCAGATTACCCGGATTGCAGTTGTTCGCTTATTCCCTTGTTTTACGTGGATCGCCTTTTCGGGTTTTCAATCCACCGAGATACCCTTTTTTGCCTGAGCTGTCCGATGTGGCTTTTCAACTCAACGGGTGTACATATATATTTTTTTCCCTAACTTTTGCCCGAGCTTTTTATTCTGTTTTTAGCTCGCCGAGATGCCCTTTTCTTGCCTAGACTTTTAATTCTGTTTTTGTGTCCAGCGGGTCTTTTTATGCGAAGTATTTTTTAACTGTGTCCGAGTTAACAGGTGTAACACCCCAAAATTTGCCCTCCTTCTTATAACCATTTAGTTGGTCCTGGTTCACATCATATGCATCCTCCATTAGGTCATATAATCATAATCAGGCATATCCTTTGTATTGTGGTTGTGGGATCAAGGTTACCTTTCAAGTCTCAGTAAGCGAAAGACGTTTATTTCTTCTGCGTCATACCCAAGTATGCCCTACCTTATTCGTTCTCATGACAATCAGTGGAATGCTGGGGGATTATTCTATAATTGATAATCGGTCATTGGTTATGGTTTATAATACTTTGAGCCATGGGAAATTTGCTTGATATTTGGTTCATAATTATAAACCCCTGCAAGTATGCGAAGTTAAAAGAGAGATGGATCCTCAGTTTGAGAATTAAAAGTTGAATTTTTGCTTTCAATCCGAAATTGATTTGGTTTCAAGATTAATGGAAGCTCATGGTATAATCGATTCATAATCAAAGGCACCCTCAAATCCAAGCTCTATAATTGATTAAATTGATAAGTTAAGTTGTGATCGGAAGTTGTTGTATTTGTGGACTTATAATGGATTGTCGCAAATGATATGCAAGATCTTTAAGTCAAGAGCCAAATTAGTTTTAACCCCAAAATGACTTTGGGACAATGTTTTAAGGAAAATCTAGAGTATTACCTTCATGGTTAATGGATTGATGGATGATACAATGGTTTCAAATCGTTTAATTACATTTTTTTTATTCAATAGTATACAATTTCACCCATTTCTATAGTACAAATCATAAACCAAACTTTGAATACATTTTTCCGCCCCCTCCTCTTTCATTATTTCTATCAAATAAAAAAAACTAAGACAAGAAAAAAAAAAGGGGTTTGATTATTAAACAACTTCATTATAATCTTTTCAGACTCTTCTTTCTTGCACCTAGCTTCTTCTTGCAATCAATAGACACCTAACAATGATAAGAACATGTTGTAATCCAAGGCTAGGATTCCAATCCTTCTTAAGGGTGTTGACAAATCTTTCCATTGTTTGCAACATTTGGATGGAAAATCATGGTCAAAAGAAAATATCATTTAGGAGGCGAATGTCGAAAATCACGAGACAGTAGCAACTTCATGCGGAAAATTCCATTCTCATAAGGACCCAAAGATTATATGATTAACCTGCTGAATAAAGGGATATCATACTATAGGCTTCTTGAGACTGAAGGTATTGGAATCTGCAAAATAATAATGGGGAAAATCAGACAGAACTGGGAAATCTTCACGAAAAAATTTTGAAAATAAAATCTCTCTCTCTCCATCAGCCTCTAAAAAGGGGTTAGACCTTCCGCCAATACCGCCATCAGTGATCCCCAATCTTCACTCCCAACCTGCGTCGAAAACAAATTCAGAATCACAACGGAAACAAAAAATATTCATAAAGACTTTATATCTCAGAGGCAAGAGGAGAGAAGAGAAAAAATCGAATTTCAGGTATGATTTCAAGCAAAACTCAGGAAGGTTCCACAAGTTGAAAACAGTTACAAACTACAACTAAAAAAACTGAATCTCTAACAAACTCTCACAATAGAATTACTCTAGAAATTTCACCTGAATTTCTTCGGATAAAAGGCTTCAATTTTCCCATTTTCTGGGCCCTTGAACACACTTCTTCGACGTCACCATCCATCTTCAAGTTGCTTATTTTCCTTTCTCTTTTTTCCGGGATTCTTCTCCTGATTCTCCTTCACCTCCTTCATCTGATTATCATCCCTCAAATCACCTTCTTCATCTTTCTCCATTCATCTTCAGAATCATAGATCTTCCTCTCTTGATCCCTCTCCAACCACTTCACCATCAATATTCATCATTATGTATCAATCTTCCATCTTCAAGCTTTGACCTGCAAATTTCGCAAATAATGACCACCACCATTCAGAATCCGAAAATTCAAGGAAGATATGGTTGAATTCGAAAACGTGAAGCGTAAAGAGTCTTATACCTCCCTGTCACCACCTCCGTCGTGCATCGGCATCGTTCGACAGCGTCATCTCCAATCATTAATCCACCGTCTATCACTTCAAATTTCATCATTATGTAGAAATTGAATTAACATCAAAGAGAAGCCATAACCAAATCAACAAAGAAAACTACGAAGCCAAATCATGCCAAGAATCAAAGGAAAACGACATACCGAATGAAAACAGAGCTCCTCCACCAACGATCTTCATGTGAATAACGATTCTTCATATCGCGTGCATCTCCTTCTCATAGGTTCATCGTCATCGCGAGGCTTCAAGCGAAATCTTCATCTTCATCACGACGGGCAAGGCGTTCCAAGTTCTTCGACGTTTCGATTACAGGTACGTGAAGCTTACTTTCTTCCTTCTTAATTGTGTAGATTTGTGGTTTGATCCATAGGGAGGAGAAAGAAATTAGGCCAAAATAGTAGCAAGTTTGAAGTGATAAGAGAAGAATAGTTGAGGTTTGGTGGTTTCGAGAGAAGATCGTCGGAGTAGGAGGTTACCGCCGCGGCGACTATGGTTTCGTGAAGAAGAATAGGCATGGTGAGAGAGAGAGAGAGAGAGAGAAATTGCGTCGGTGAGAGATGAAGGACAAGGCGTTTGTTTCGGATAGAGAGACTAGGGTTTCGGTGGACGATTTTTTGAGAGAGATGAGAGGAAGAAGAAGGGGTATGCGGCATGGGGAGGAAGAAGCGGAACTAGGTTTTGGCTGAGATTTATCCCCTGTGTCGTTTTGTTTTTTTTGTTTTATAATTTAAATTTTTTTTAGTTAATTAGATGAAGATATTGAGGGAATATTGTGAGAATAATAAGGAGATTAATCCACCATTAAAATATCATTATAAGCACCAATAAAGATTAATAAAAACCATTAATTAATCGCATTCATCAGGTCAAACAGGGTTGACCGTGAACCTTAAGGCACTCCCCTCTTCTTTATTTTCATCCTGGGCTTCATAATTTCTATTCCCACCCCCATTTGAGGCCCAATTGGTTTTTTACTAGAAAACATTGCTTCCTCACCCCCCTTTTATTCTTTTCTTTTGAATTTCTAAATTTTGCATAGTTTTAATTTAATTCACATATAAATAGTAAAACACATATTAAAATTCTATAAAAATCATATTAGAATATTAAATAAATTTAGAACCATTCCCAATTTTTATTTTCTGATTTTAACCATTTTTCGATTTAATTTCGATTTTTTAATTTAATTGACTTATATTGAATTTCTACTTGGATACATAAATTTGTACAATTTATTTCTGCCACTTCCCATAACATTTTTTGTCCATTCTTTTTGCTATGATTATAGGACAAATTAAAGTACCTAGAATATTTTTTGTGTATTTTTTAAGGCCTTTTTTCTACTGTTCTGGTAGTGTGGATTGTATAAATTTGCGATTGAACTTTTGATAGAATTAAGTGACTATTTGACATAGTTAGAATTAGAATTTTTAAGAGATTTTTTGACACAATAATATAATCAGGTTAAAGACCATAGGAAATTAATTTCACATTTTTTTCATGACTTTTGATATTTTTTTGTCATTTTAATTCATTTCATCATATTGTGCATATTCATGATTCATTCACTAACTATTCTCTTTTTTGTGCAAGGTATTTTCCGAGGATTTTTCGTATGGACTTGGATACTTTTATGCCTCGATTATGTTTTATACTTTGTGTACTTTGTGATGTAATAGCGTAATACTTGTATGCTTTTATAATTTCTATAATTAGGATAGAAAAGATAAAACTAATCGCTAGAAAACAAAATCTCAAAAATGAAATAAATAAAAGATATTTGATCCAACGTCGAGTATATTTCAAATAAATAAATAAAGATTGCATGTGACTTTAGGATCCCTCGATTACCATCGTTCCACTCCATTCAACCAAAAGCAAGCCTTGTATGTTGCACACCATAAGTCGTGCGTCTTAGCACCACGCAACCGACCCACCCGATCCATCGTTTCATCCCATTTACATTTCATTCACGTTTTCACCCACCATGACTTAGGAGGACCATATTGTTCATTATTGCCTTTTATGTTCTCATGTCTAGTTCTAATATCTCTTAGGTAGATTTAATCTTAAACCTCATTAACCATAGGTCATCTTCGAATTCAAACTAACTTAGGGTAAGTCTAGTTTCCCTTAGAAGTTTTCCTTTGATAACTTGAGTCTCACTTCTCATCTTAAAATAAAATCAAAAACACTTAATAAAGGAAAAGGTGTACAATGCGCCATGAGCCTTAAGCTATACGGGAAATGACTAGTGGAGGTCTCCTTCACTCTTCTAGGATGCTTTACAAACGTTCCATTGGGGGCGATATTGGAAAGTATTCGCTCCTGTGTCATAGTCTTTAGTGGTGTACATTCAATAAACACAAATTCAAAACACTTCTTCTAAAAGATAACAAACCAAGAAGTCACGTCTTCTCATCTCATCTCATACTCTTTGCGGACGAACATGACTTGTCTCGACAGTTCAAACAACGATACGGTAAACACCCTCGAGTCAGAGCCGGTAACACCTGAGCTAGAGCTATGGAAATGTCATCCTAAAAATCACAAACGAGTGTAAGCCTTAGTTAGACGAACTACGGCGTCTCTGGTCCTCATTTATCCCGATGAGGTACGTAGGCAGTGGGGTAGGGCCCATTCGAGCACAATTTTTATTTTCCCTACATTTTCCCCTTTTATTTCCATTTCTCAATTCCATTTCTTTTTCTCATTTCATTTCCAATCCAGAAAGTCATTCTTTCATTCAAACAGCATATTTTTTCACCATTTGAAAACAGACTTACAAGCGTGGATCCCGTCGGGTATGGCGGACGGATTGGGATGCTAATACCTTCTCAATTCGTAACCGACTCCCGTACCCAGATCTTTGGTTCGCAAGGCCTCGTCCTTTACCTTCTCCCTTAGGTTTGTGCAACATTACCTTTCCCATTCCTTCGGGATAAAAATGTCTGGCTGGCGACTCTAACCTTTCCGCGCCACTTTCGCGTTTGTACTAGGATGAAAATCCCGGGAGCGACAGTTGGCGACTCTGCTGGGGACTTTAGAGATTCTAATTTCCCCTTTGAGAGTCAATCCTAGCGCTTGTCTGTTTCTGTTTTCTTCGGGTGCTTATTTATTCGCTGTTATGCTTTAGTTTAGCTTTGTTGTTTTATTTACAGTTTATCGCTTTCCTTTACAGCTTTATTTACAACTTTCTGCACTTTACTTTACTGTCGCATATACTGGCATATACTGTACTGGCTGTTCTGGTTTTCCTTGGCGGGATGGGATTATTGTGAGATAAGCCGAATACCCGGCTTGAGTATACACATAGGATTTAGAGTGGGCAGTCGTGTGGCTTGCGTGGTCTTGAGCACGTGTAGTTTTCACGAGTCCCACACCCAGATCAGACTCTCTTGAGATATGTTCTATACTGCCTAGGCAGACCATAGAATGTTACCATCTGAGCTGCTAACACTGGGAACCGATCATCGAGGACCTTAGTGGAAACAACCCTCTCCAGTGGTGACAGTGGCAGACCACATTTCGTGGCAAACCCATTCGCACCCAAGGGCCCACTAGGAAATCGCATAGGATGATCTTGTTCTCTCGTAGGAACCTGGTTAAAGCAACTAGTCATATGACGGTAGTATTGTACCCTTCGGGATGAATGTACTATTGTTTCTCGACTTCAATGCTGGAAGCCGAGAACTTATGAGGGATGTTTGTTTTTCCGGAATTCAGCTGAGGCCTCCCTGAGTAGTACATAATGCCAAACCGATTCCCTGATTTGGTCATGAGCCATTTCTCGGAAATGGTGAACGTATTATTGCTATTCGGCTTTGAGAGTCCGTGATGTTGACCCGTAGTAGCACACCCGTGAGATTGGGAGGGGTTTACAGGTTTGCAGGAACCCTAAAAACTTCCAACATACCCACTTTTGCCAATATTACTCCGTGTTATGATCCGGTCCTATATGATACTTGGTTGAGAATTCTGGAACTTCTGCACAGAGATACTGATATCATGATCTTCACCAACACTTGGTTATCTGATCCACACCAGCGTCGGACCGCTGACCACATGCCAGTTGCATACATGACATCATGGAATTTTAGCATACATGTTCAGTTACTTCTAAGGATCCCATATCTGAACTATGTCGGATTTTCTTCTGCATTAAAACTGGGATCAAAACAGATGGGTTCCTTGGAAATAACCGAACATGGCATTTGCATACATCCTTGCATTTTTTACAGGTATTCAGGGACAACTTCTTATCCTGATTTGGTTTCTCTTCAGAATGACCAATTTGAATCACGACTGTCAAGGTTTAGACGTGGAACAACTCCGAGCGGAGGTGACTGAGATGAAGGCCCAACTGGGGCATGTTATAGTGGACATTCGAGCGTTGTCCCAGGATCAGAAATTGCTGAGGGAAGAATTCAACTTGATGAAGACTCAGATAAAGCTGCTTACAGGAATCATGAATGCTATGTCGAAAAAGAAAAATAGTTGTGTCTACTTTTCAAACAGAAGGTCATGTTTCTCCCATTTCTTTGGGATGTCCAATAAATCAGGGTTCTTTAGATGGATTTCCTCTACAGTTCGAATCTCTCCACCAGCAATCGCCACTCGGCAGTCAGGAAGAGCATCAGATAGGAACCAACTCCACATGTGAACTGAATGATCCTACACCAATCGTTACCAAATAAGTGAGCACTTTCTTTCCTTATCAGGGATCCTCCTCAGATGTTACGCCTTGGTTTCCAGGAGAAATATTTCAACCGATTTCATCTATAACTCCTCCATTGTTAGCAACCCGTCATCAACAGGTTCAAGAAAGGGTTATTAATCCGATACCCATGTCTTATGCTGAATTATGTCCACAACTGCTCAAAATGGGATTGATTGAGTGTCACGAGCTAACTCCTCCTTCAGCATGAAGGAATACAAAAGAAGTGGTCAACTTTCCTTCTTCTAGAATCATTGCTCAGGCCAAGTCTTCAAAGGGGCTACATCAACAATCTTCATTCACTCCTCGGCCGAATATGAGTAAGAGAGTACAGAGACATGTCAGGCGTCCAACGCAATGTCAACAACGAAGTTTTCAATCACAACCACAGGGTCAGCAACAACAGGCACATAGACTGTTTCAGGAAAGAACAAGAGAGAGGAACCGCAAACTTGATCCTATCCCATGTCCATATGTTGTATTGCTTCCAGAACTTCTGAAGTTGAACTTGGTTGAGCTCCGTACCATGAGAGCTCCTTATGCTGATAATCTACCACCAAATTTTGATCCTAATTCTAGGTGCGAATTCCATTCAGGTGCCCAGGGGCACAGTATTGAGAAATGTTGGGCTTTTCAGAATAGGGTGCAAGATCTAATTGAGTCCAAGGCAATTAATTTTTCTCCTCATCCAAAGGTACTCCAGAATCCGACGCCTAATCACGACGGAACCGGTGTTACTGTTATTCTACCAGATGGTCCACGTTAAGCTGAAGTCTTCAAGTTAATCACCCAGGACGCTAGGGTCTTCATGAAGCAAATAAAGACAGCAGTATTCAAATACTCTCAGTGATGGCATTTATGTGTTTGCCTTTCTTCATTGTTCATTTTCATCCCTATTGAGGGGAACTATGTCGCTCTGATTCTTCATTGGTCATCTAGTCAATGGAGATACGTAGGCAGAAGATCGTCAGGTCTTTCCGAGCAACCTTATGGGGCAACTTTATTCCCCAGCTTCACTCTTTCCTTCAGATGTCTCGCGTCAGAGTCAGAATAGCTAGAGGAGGAAGTATTACTTCCATGGTTGGGCATGCAATTGCAAATTGAAGATTACAAGTCTGTGAAAAGAACTATTGATCGTTGAAAGTATCCAAGACTGACAGGTCCAGACGGAGCCAAGCCTCCTCAACTACGGCAATATTCAGTTTCTTTACTGCATTTCCATTTGTAGTTTCTTTTATATGCTAAACATTTGTCTACATGTATGAAATTTGTTTGCTTTTGAATGTTAGCAATAATAAAACTCACATGTTTTTCTTGAAGTAAATTCATTTGCATTCCCTTATAATTTTGCATATGTACATCGCAATACCAATTGTCATGCTTAAATTCTATGAGGGAGAATGACGAAACAAAAACGCAAAATCTCTAATTGTGTGCTCTTGAGTAAGGCCCTGTTGACGATGTACAGGCTTTGTTTCAAATCCTTAAACACTGGAGATATAAGGAAGATAGACCCTTGCTAACCCCTTCGAGCCTTGAAGTAGGAGTTTCTTTTCACATATAAAAACCCTCACATGTAACCCAGGGGAAGGGTAGACGTCATCTAGTCAGACCAAGCGTTCAGACTTTCATAAAGAAGTGTATTTGAAGATCCATTGCATTCTACTATGCTAATCAAGAGGTCCAAAGACCCGAAACCACAATGGTTATCCAAGTCAAAAGGTCCAAAGATTGAAAACCACAATGGTTATCCTTCGTCGACCAAAGAATGAGGCAGTCACAACCCTCATGAAGCAATCAAGACAAACAGTGTCACACTACTCGTTCAAAAAAAAAATAGAATAAAAAGAAGAGAAAAAGCCCGCTAAGTCGAAACTTGAAAACAAGCGACTTAGGCAAAAGTTAGGGCATCCCGCTGGACTTCACAATCAAAGATTCACAAGAATCAGTCCAGGCAAAAGTTAGGGATAAAGCAAAATAGTGCAAAAGACGGAAAGGATTACACAAGAAAGATCCTCAAATGAGAACAAAGTCGTGTGACACAGACACGAAAGATAGAGGAGTGACTGACTCTCAACAATAACATGATTGGTGCTTGAACTGATAGCAGCAATGGTTTCTCAATCAACACAAAACCCTTATGAAAGGAGAATGCTTGTGAAAACTAGCTGAATGTAGGAATGGAGAACATCACGAAGAGTGGGTGGGCACAAATAAACTTCGAGCATATATCCTTTGTTTCTATAACCGTGAACCAGGCCACGATACAACCCTCAAAAGTCCTAACTGAAACAGGGTTAATTTGAGAGCGTACTACTACGAGGTCGCGTTCCTGACTCCTATGAGT
This sequence comes from Lathyrus aphaca, assembly GCA_963966055.1. Lineage (NCBI taxonomy): Eukaryota > Viridiplantae > Streptophyta > Magnoliopsida > Fabales > Fabaceae > Lathyrus > Lathyrus aphaca. The sequence goes on along the minus strand of OZ014520.1, from coordinate 225,785,098 downwards.
TATGCTAAAAGACATTTGTTGATATTGCATGTACATACTTTCATTCAAAATAGTGTCGTATCTTAACCAGTGATTCACTCACGAAGGTTAGCGATCCATTTTCAAAACTTCAAGATTAACCTGTGTGTTGCATTAGAATTTTCATTCTAAGAATAAACATTTCACACTTGCATACATTTGTTTAGCATCATAAATGGTTCACATGCGGAAATTCTATCCAGAAGCTTAAACTTGCCAAGTTGAGAAGTCCAAAACTTCTGAAAGACTGTCACGTCGAGGTGCACTTTTCCGAAAAAGCTTCATTGAGCAGGGACTTTCCCAACTAGTCATGGTAAGAGCTAGCCAATCCGGGGCAGTCACGTCAAGCAATCTCTTCAAAATTAAAATACTGAGCCAATCCGGGGCAATTACGTCGAGCAATCTCTTCAAATTTCAGGCAAACTGGGGCAATCATCTCGAGATTCTAATCTCTCCAAGAGCGAAGATTAGTCAGTCAGGTGCAAAGCTATTCAAATACTCGTACTGGGGCAGGCCACCCCATTAGTACGAGAGTTCATTCTTTCCCGAAGACAGACGATCGGAAGCATTTACCTGGAGTTTAGAATGTCGTGGTCACTTGTCAAGCCAACTATCTCGTTCAGCACTTCTGACATATACAAACTCATTCGCATTGGCAATGGTCACCTCCCCAGCAAGGTTGTTACGCTAGTCCATGCAGTCGTTATGATACCTAAGAGTTTAAAGACGCCAGGTCTTTTGTAAAATCCTCTTGAGGTAAAATCCATACAGAAGCAACTGATCCTCAGCACGAGACAACTTGAAATCTTTCCTCCTCGGCAGGACGTGTCTCAGTGTTGTCATCACCAACAGACGAAGGAAGTTATCCCCAGTAAGTCACCAAGCTTGTCCTTCGGCTGGTTTCCTTGATCTCAGTTCCTCAACAGGCCTAAGGCAACTCCTATTCCTTTAGAAGATTTCAGATAAATCATTCTCCTCCCCAACAGTTCCATAAGAGTGGATAATCCCCAATAATCAAGGTATCCCCGGGCACGGCCCTCAAATCTAAAAGTCCAATTTATTTTTGGCAAAAGTGGTAATTCGGGACAAATGAATTATTCACGCTCTTCTCCGACAGAGATGTTATCCCCACAGGACTTCTTGGGATCGAATACGCGATCATTGTGTTTCCCCACAAAGGTAGCAGGGACTTATTACTTCCGCGTCAGTAATTTCTTTCACATTAATACCAGTTCATTAGTAATACTCAAGACATAACATCCCTAGTGTCATGGGGCAACATACCATGCAATTCAACATATGCAAAGTCCAGCCGCAGACTGGCCAAAGTCCATCTTCGGGTGGCAGATTTCAAAGTCCAGCCGCAGACTGACCAAAGTCCATCTTCGGGTAGCAATTTGCAAAAGTCCACCCACAGTGTGGCAAATCTCAAAAGCCTCCCGTAGCGAGCAAAAGTCTCCCGTAGTGAGAAAAAGTCTACCCGCAGTGTGGCAAATCTCTAAAGTCCACCCGTAGTGTGGCAAATCTCAAAAGCCTCCCGTAGCGAGCAAAAGTCTCCCGTAGTGAGCAAAAGTCCACCCGCAGTGTGGCAAATCTCTAAAGTCCCTCGCAGTGGGCAAAAGCCTCCCGTAGTGAGCAAAAGTCTCCCGTAGCGAGCAAAAGTCTCCCGTAGTGAGCAAAAGTCTCCCGTAGTGAGCAAAAGTCCACCCGCAGTGTGGCAAATCTCAAAAGCCTCCCGTAGCGAGCAAAAGTCTCCCGTAGTGAGCAAAAGTCCACCCGCAGTGTGGCAAATCTCTAAAGTCCACCCGCAGTGTGGCAAATCTCAAAAGCCTCCCGTAGCGAGCAAAAGTCTCCCGTAGTGAGCAAAAGTCCACCCGCAGTGTGGCAAATCTCTAAAGTCCCCCGCAGTGGGCAAAAGCATCCCGTAGCGAGCAAAAGTCTCCCGTAGCGAGCAAAAGCCTCCCGTAGTGAGCAAAAGTCTCCCGTAGCGAGCAAAAGCCTCCCGTAGTGAGCAAAAGTCTCCCGTAGTGAGCAAAAGTCCACCCGCAGTGTGGCAAATCTCGAATGTCCCCCGCAGTGGGCAAAAGCCTCCCGTAGTGAGCAAAAGTCTCCCGTAGTGAGCAAAAGCCCACCCGCAGTGTGGCAAATTTCAAAAGTCTCCCACAGTGAGCAAAAGTCCAGCCGCAGACTGGCCAAAGTCCATCTTCGGGTGACAAGTTTCAAAAGTCTCCCACAGTGAGCAAAAGTCCCCCATAGTGGGCAAAAGTCTCCCACAGCGAGCAAAGGTCCAGCCGCAGACTGGCCAAAGCCCATCTTCGGGTGGCAAGTTTCAAAAATCTCCCGCAGCGTGCAGAAGTCCACCCGCAGTGTGGCAAACCCTTAAAGTCCACCCGCAGTGTGGCAAATTATCCAGCAATCCACCCGTAGTGTGGTAAAGTATCTGAAGCCCAACCGCAGATTGGTAAAAGGCCACCCTCAGGGTGGCAAAGTATCTTAAAATTCTATCACAAGTTGATCAAAGTCCACCCACAGCGTGGCAAGTCGTTATTTGTCTAACCTCATCCGATAATACACCATTAAGGCATTGTTGCAGCCTATCAAAGTCCACCCGCAGCGTGGCAAGTCAGTAGCTCTCTTACATCATTCAAAGGGCATCCCCTGTTTACTATTCTCAACATCATAATTATATCCAAGCAGAGTTCAATCGGTTGAGTTTATTTCCATGTTCTTCTGCCATCGAGTGCAAATTTTTTGGTTGTTTCTGGTATTCAATCCCTGCATACTTCAAACTTCTGAAAGCAACTGCTATCATCCATTCAAGTCTACAGTGATTGAATAGGGGCAGCTGTAACACCCCAAAATTTTCCCTCCTACTTATAACCATTTAGTTGGTCCTGGGTTCACATCATCTGCATCCTCCATTAGGTCATATAATCATAATCAGGCATATCATTTGTATTGTGGTTGTGGGATCAAGGTTACCTTTCAAGTCTCAGTAAGCGAAAGACGTTTATTTCTTCTGCGTCATACCCAAGTATGCCCTACCTTATTCGTTCTCATGACAATCAGTGGAATGCTGGGGGATTATTCTATAATTGATAATCGGTCATTGGTTATGGTTTATAATACTTTGAGCCATGGCAAATTTGCTTGATATTTGGTTCATAATTATAAACCCCTGCAAGTATGTGAAGTTAAAAGAGAGATGGATCCTCAGTTTCAGAATTAAAAGTTGAATTTTTGCTTTCAATCCGAAATTGATTTGGTTTCAAGATTAATGGAAGCTCATGGTATAATCGATTCATAATCAAAGGCACCCTCAAATCCAAGCTCTAAAATTGATTAAATTGATAATTTAAGTTGTGATCGGAAGTTGTTGTATTTGTGGACTTATAATGGATTGTCGCAAATGATATGCAAGATCTTTAAGTCAAGAGCCAAATTAGTTTTAACCCCAAAATGACTTTGGGCCAATGTTTTAAGAAAAATCTAGAGTATTACCTTCATGGTTAATGGATTGATGGATGATACAATGGTTTCAAATCGTTTAATTACATTTTTATTTTTTTTTATTCAATAGTATACAATTTCACCCATTTCTATGGTACAAATCATAAACCAAACTTTGAATACATTTTTCCGCCCCTGTCCTCTTTCACTATTTCTATCAAATAAAAAAAAACTAAGACAAGAAAAAAAAAGGGGTTTGATTATTAAACAACTTCATTATAATCTTTTCAGACTCTTCTTTCTTGCACATAGCTTCTTCTTGCAATCAATAGAAACCTAACAATGATAAGAACATGCCGTAATCCAAGGCTAGGATTCCAATCCTTCTTAAGGGTGTTGACAAATCTTTCCATTGTTTGCAACATTTGGATGGAAAATCTTGGTCAAAAGAAAATATCCTTTAGGAGGCGAATGTGGAAAATCACTAGACAGTAGCAACTTCATGCGGAAAATTCCATTCTCATAAGGACCCAAAGATTATATGATTAACCTGCTGAATAAAGGGATATCATACTATAGGCTTCTTGAGACTGAAGGTATTGGAATCTGCAAAATAATTATGGGGAAATTCAGACAGAACTGGGAAATCTTCACGAAAAAATTTTGAAAATAAAATCTCTCTCTCTCTCTCCATCAGCCTCTAAAAAGGGGTTAGACCTTCCGCCAATACCGCCATCAATGATCCCCAATCTTCACTCCTAACCTGTGTCGAAAACAAATTCAGAATCACAACGGAAACAAAAAATATTCATAAAGACTTTATATCTCAGAGGCAAGAGGAGAGAAGAGAAAAAATCGAATTTCAGGTATGATTTCAAGCAAAACTCAGGAAGGTTCCACAAGTTGAAAACAGTTACAAACTACAACTAAAAAACCTGAATCTCTAACAAACTCTCACAACAGAATTACTCTAGAAATTTCACCTGAATTTCTTCGGATAAAAGGCTTCAATTTTCCCATTTTCTGGGCCCTTGAACACACTTCTTCGACGTCACCATCCATCTTCAAGTTGCTTCTTTTCCTTTCTCTTTTTTTCGGGATTCTTCTCCTGATTCTCCTTCACCTCCTTCATCTGATTATCATCCCTCAAATCACCTTCTTCATCTTTCTCCATTCATCTTCAGAATCATAGATCTTCCTCTCTTGATCCCTCTCCAACCACTTCACCATCAATATTCATCATTATGTATCAATCTTCCATCTTCAAGCTTTGACCTGCAACTTTCGCAAATAATGACCACCACCATTCAGAATCCGAAAATTCAAGGAAGATATGGTTGAATTCGAAAACGTGAAGCGTAAAGAGTCTTATACCTCTCTGTCACCACCTCCGTCGTGCATCGGCATCGTTCGACAGCGTCATCTCCAATCATTAATCCACCGTCTATCACCTCAAATTTCATCATTATGTAGAAATTGAATTAACATCAAAGAGAAGCCATAACCAAATCAACAAAGAAAACTACGAAGCCGAATCATGCCAAGAATCAAAGGAAAACGACATACCGAATGAAAACAGAGCTCCTCCACCAACGATCTTCATGTGAATAACGATTCTTCATATCGCGTGCATCTCCTTCTCATAGGTTCATCGTCATCGCGAGGCTTCAAGCGAAATCGTCATCTTCATCACGACGGGCAAGGCGTTCCAAGTTCTTCGACGTTTCGATTACAGGTACGTGAAGCTTACTTTCTTCCTTCTTTGTTGTGTAGATTTGTGGTTTGATCCATAGGGAGGAGAAAGAAATTAGGCCAAAATAGTAGCAAGTTTGAAGTGATAAGAGAAGAATAGTTGAGGTTTGGTGTTTTCTGTGGTACCCCGAAAAATACGACCTCACGCGATCCGAATGGACGGAGCCGCGCGCTGGACGGACTGAAGAGTCGCCACCTAATTCTATTTATTCCCGAAGAGGGAAAGGGGAGATATAGATACAACCCGGGAGGAAAAGGATAAGGACAAAGGTCAACGGAACCATTGCCTGGGTTCGGGAGTCGGTTATGCAGGGGGAAGGTATTAGCACCCCCTACATCCATCGTACTCGATGGGAACCATCTAAGTTATCGCGCGCGAAAGGATGTCTATGCTTAAACGAATTGCTTTCTAGAGGGAAATGAGTTGAATTTATAAGTTAGATTGAACCTAGGTGCTCGGCAAGGATTGAGATCCTCGTGCCTACGTACTCCCGTGTGCAATGGGAAAGTCAGAGCCTCGTAGTTCGGCCTACTAAGGGTAATGGTTGTTGATTTTATTACCTTTCGTCGATGAAAGGGTTTAGGAGTTGAAATGTACTAAAGACTATGGATAGTTTATCTCGCCCAACAAGACGAGTGTCCTGCGTCGAAATAATCGGAGCGAGTAACGAAAGCTCGTTATCCCCCTTTCTACCGCTTAAGGCCCGTGGCGTACAAATCTTCTCGTATTTATTAAAGTGTTTTTATTTCCTAAAGCCGCTTGACGTTGGATCAAGGGTTTGGATCTAATCGAAACATTTTGGTTTTTTTGAGGTTTAGAGGGTGCATGCAAATGGAGGTTATTTTTGTGGTTTTGTTAGCGAGGCACGAATCGCTCGGCTCGCAAAGGTGGAGTGGATCCTAAACGAAAAAGATAACTGAAAAATAAAGTGCAAGTGTGCAAGTGAGATCGCTTGGCGTTGGACCAAGGATTCAGAATTAAATGCGAGAAATAAAAGTGCGTACAAATTAAGGGGAGAGGGATACAAACTAAATACAGGGGATTGCGAGAAATAAAGAGGTCTCGTTGTAATTAGCCCAAGAGAAAGCGTGTGTGCAGTGTGTTTGAACTATTCGAAGGCGTTCGGCCTGTTTATTCGGGACGCAACTATTCGGAGGCGTTGGACCTTTTAATCGAGCGCAACTATTCGAAGGCGTTGGACCTTTTGGGACGTGACGAAATTTTGTTCGTGAACTGCCTTAGAATCGGTTCAAAATGGGAACCGTTCTATAAGGAGTCGAATCGTAATTTGAAATGCGAAATAAATTAAATAAATTGAATGAATTGAATTTACTAGAATTGAATTAAATTGAATAATTAAATAAATTAAATAACATTAAGAATAATAAAATAAAATAAATTGATTTACAAGTTTGTTTTGTCGGAATGAAAAAAAAATTAAATACAAAGGGGGCCTCATATTGACCGTTCATCTCCGATTAAATGTAATCGGGCGAAAAGCGGCCGTTTGCTATATCATTGGCCCAAAAAATGAAATAAAAATTAAATAACCCACTAAAAAATTTTCAAGACATTTTTTTTTCTAAACAAAAACAAAATAGTAATAAAAAAAGAAGCCAAAATAATAAAAAAAACAAATCAAAAGAAACAGGGGGTGCAGACTGGATCTGGATGTAGTACTCAGAAATCGAATGGGCCAAGCCCATCGCAACCCACAAACAAAAATGGAAATTAAACAGAGGGAGCGGGTAGCGCTGGAGACATGGTGCATATACAGTAAGTCAGATAGGCTTCAAGGCCACACAAAAAAAAACTATAGAAAAATTAAGAAAACAAGAAGATGGCTAGGGGTGTAGCACAAATCTGCGGTGTATCTATAACAAAATAACATAAATAGGCTAATGCTCTAATAAGCTCAAACAAAACACAGATGGCTCATAAAAAAAAGAATCCCAAATTCTTATTTTATTTTCATCGCTCATCAAAAAATTCATTAAATAAAAGAATATCCAACGACCGTATTTCAGAAAAGCAAAATAAAAATCCCACCCTTTTAGACCAGTGACGACGAACCCTGTTTCCGGCCTCTTCCAAATCGACTTTGAATTCGTCGTGTTGTTGTTCATCTATTTCTGCTTTTGTTTCACTCACCATGAGTTTTTGGTTTCGTCTCAAGATCCCGCGGTAGCTCTCTTCTCTCAACTCGCGATTTCTCTCCTTCGGTGGTCTCGTCGGCGCTATTCGAGTCTGTTCGATTGTGGTGGATTTCGGTTATTTTCGGCTTGCGGAGGGGATGGTCGGCGGTTGTGTTTGTTGGTTGATGATGGAGGTTCGAAGGTGGAGGCAACGGATCCGGTTCGGTGTTGATTCTGTGAGCAGCGGTCGGTGGATTGTGAGGGTTTCGTTTTGTGAAGGTGAGGGTTACGGTTGTGGTGACGGCTGATTTGGGGGTTGTGAGGGTTGTTCGTGTGAAGGGTGAGACAAAGAACAAGTTCTGCGTTTCGGTGGGCTGAGGATGGTTTGACAGTGGTGAAGGTGAAAGGATTAACGGCGAATTTGGAGTGGTGATGGTGAGGTGCGGCTAAGGTTTGCGGAACGGTGAGTCTTGGTTTTCGGTTTTTGGGAGAAACTGGCTTTTAGGGTTTTGTTCTCATTTCTTTCTTTTTCTTGCCAATGATTGGGTGGTTTTATAGTGAGAATATTAGGGTACGAAATTCGTGTGAGTTTGTTGTATGATGCGTCCGAGAGAATCATGTGAGCTAAAATGAATCCGTTAGGGGGATAATCAGGTGATTTTGCTGGATCGTGTGGGGCCCTCTTGTGATGAGTCACTGATGTTCTTTGTCTGTAGTGAATTGAAAATATTTCTAGAACACATGGTCCTTTGCAAATTCTACTTTACTGGTCTCTTTTACTGCTGTTAAAATCGTGAAAGCATATTCACTGTTGTAGAATGGTGCTTCAATCTTTTTTGACTCAGAACAAAGTGTGTTACATACACTAATATTTTGTTGTGGCCTTACTATGTTTCTGCAGGTATTGGCAAGATGAAGATTCATGGGATGCTGCTTCAAAACTGCAATCTAGGGTGATAAACTATAGAACCACCTGTGACCTTCAACTCTTATATTTTTTCTGTGATCCTTTACTCTTCTTCTCATCATTTGTATTCATTCTCCTTGTTCAGATTCTATACTTGACAGGTTGGTGATGATGGAAAGAACATTAGCTAGGGAAATAAGAACTCGAAGCAGTGACTTGGTGAGAGTTAGAATTTTCATTAAGCATTCACTACATAAGGCAGGTCAACAACACTTTCTATTCTTTGAAGAAAAACTTCATTAAGGATTGAGAACTTGAAAACTGAAGAAGCTCTTTTCTTGACAGGAAATCTAACTGTATGACAAACTTATCTTGTAAGGAAACCAACATATGTGTTTGATCATTATTTATTGTGTGCTAAAAAACTAGGTTACTCAAAGATATTGACATATTTCCTTCGTATATTCGTTGCAGGTCTGAATATGTCACAAAATCCGAGGGAACGACCTTTTGAACAAACTATATACATTGGTCCCTGAACTAACACACACGCGGTTAGGACCTGAAGTTGAAGCTGAAATAGATTTCTCTACAACAAGTTTATTAGCAGTTAGGAAACTAAATCCAGAGAATTCTGCCTTGTATTCTAACCGAAAAGCGAGATGAAATGGGTTTGAAGTGATGTGGGCCTGAGTTGAAATGAGGTAAGACTCGATGTGTTTGAGTTTTGTTGCGACTTTCATGTTTCTAGTCCCTAACAGCTTATAATAATCGATTTGTTTGTTGTCTTTGATGTTTGCAACGGTGGAACGACTTGGAGAAATGGCAAGAGATCGAATCAGCGGCCTTGTCTTGAGGTAATAATATTCTGCTATAACTTTTCTTTGGTTTGCCGCAAGTGGAAAGCGATCAAGAGACCTTGAACTTTCTTGGGTCGTGCCTGTTGTATGTGTTCATGCTCTTTGTACTAATTACTCATGCTCATTCTTCCATGTGCAAATTTCGGAGCGATCTTGGCATGGTGATGTTACACCAGAGATTACCAAGAGAAAGTCCTACAAGATGATGTTTATAGAGTAGCAACAATTCAATTCCCACTTTGGTGTAAGTCATGTGATTCTTGTATTTCAACTTTTGTTTTGATAAACAACGCTGTAGTAAAACCTTGTATTTTCCTTTGATTATTCATTGGTGGGGATAACGGCGGTTTGTGAATTAATTTGACTGAAACTTGTGCAGGGACGTGTTTATGATGCTTCAACATGCTTAGGCTTATTTTCTACTACAGCGGTAAAGAACAAAAATCTTCACATGGATCCACCATCAGGGTACTAATTGAGTCCTTTGTTAGGCTTTACAGCTTTCCTGCAAGTTTGCAACTTCGAGTGAATTCACGTGCAGGTTGGCTTTGACGCAAACGTAATTCCTTTGTATCGCATCTGTTTTTGTACTCATTGTTAAAACTGTTTTTTCACTGACTCATTTGTTGTGGCATGTCGTAGCTGCTGAAGTTTGTTGTGATTTTGTTTGCAGATGTTAATGATTAAGCTTATCAAAAAACACAAGAACTGCAATGTTGCGAGAACTTGGATGCTGATGCGTTTTTGTGTGAGTAGGGCGTGATGGTTTTTACAGTGTGCTACAATGTGTGAGGTGCATTTGGCTATTTGTGAATAGAGTTTGGAAAAGGATGGCTTGGATTTGAGGTGAGGTAGTTGTCCTGGTATGGTATCTTGTATGCTGCCACTTTGTGTGTATTGAGAATGATTTAGAATCGTATGTCTACTACTACTGTGATTTGTTTTTGTTGAGCTTGATCATGTGTGTTATTTCTTTTTCTTTTCATGTGCATTCTTTTGGAGCCATTGATACTTTGTTGAAGCTTGGAATTGAAGGAAATGATTCTCGGTGTATTTATGACAGAGTTTGGCTAAAGAAGATTGACCTTGTGGCTTCGTTGCGAAAGGAAACGGTCAAATGGAAAGTGAAGGCTTTGCGTCAAACCGAGGATATGCTGAAGAACTGGGAGTTACGATCATTAAGTTTGGCGTTCTGGTATGTGACAAATCTTTGAGAAATAACTCCCGCATCTGCACTTCTATGACCTTACTCAGGATCCTTATCGTGTCTTGCTATCATCTCGCAGGCCAAATGACTTCACAAGATCTTGATTGGGGCTGCTGCGAATGGAAGTAATCCATTGAGTCTTTAGCTTGTAGTCTGATTTCAGGACTAACAAGAACAACATTTCTCACTTGCATTTGCTTTAAGAACTTAGAAATTCATCACTGAAACCTTGTTTGTAACAAATGTGAAGCATAAGCTTAGGCAAGTGGAAATCTGTTTGTGGCGAGGATTAATAACAGTGCATTTCTTCAAAACTTTTAGATTTTTGTCTTTTACTGTAACTTGCTTTGTGTACCATCTTTTAGAGTATTGTCCTCTATATTTTGTAACAATCTCTTATGATTAAACATTAAGATGTTCTCCCTTGAATAGTGAAGCAAGACGGTCTTGTTGCAACCTGTTTCTTTGAGTGAATTTTGCTGGAATGATTCAGATAAACCTTGCTATTTACTTCCATATTTGAATAACACATAGAATTGGTAAGAATCTCACATATATCATGGATTTGCAAATTTATTTTGAATTTCTGATTTTTTTTAAATGTCAACTTCAATGACAATGTAATAAAAATTCAAACCATTTGAAACCACACCAAAAACCACAATACATGCTTGTTTTCAAAATCCCTGGACACTAGAATAAATGAAAACCAATTTGACAAGAATAGTTCTTTAGACTTGATTTGGAGTACCATACTAATTCCCTTGATCCAAAATCTCAAATATGGGCCATCATGAGCGTGAGTTGTACTACCTTAAAACATAGGCCAAATGCACCAAATTGAATTGATCACTTGGCATCCTGATTCCATCAGATAAATTGTATTGATGCAAAACTCTGAGTTGAAATATTACTGCATACAGACTTTGCCTGATATCCTTAAATAAACCTCGTCTTAACCTTGAGCATAGTCAACAAAAGAGAAAGAACATTTTTTTTTGGACAACGATTAATAAAATAGTAACAAGAATAGAAATTAAAACTAAAACCATATGGGTAGGACAAATTTGGGGTATGAAAGATGCCCCTATCAAATTAGCTTAGACCGAGTAAGATGAACTGGCTCGCATTCGGTCTTTCAAGGTATAAGATAATTAGATATTAACAGACTCCAAATTTGTCCGACAAATGAAATAACTGGAAATGATGGGTGACACAGCAGGAAACAAATTGACAACATAAATCACTTATCACCAAAGGATGATAAGGCAAACCGACTAAAAATCACTTATCACTAGGGGATGATAAGGCAACAGACTGAAAATAAAATTGCTACCACCAAAAGGATGATAAAGCGTCCCCGACACCAAAAGGATGCTGAGTAACAGAAAACTAAATAATCGCTATCACCAAAAGGATGATAAGGCGACCCCGACACCAAAAGGATAACGAGTAACAAAAAATTAAATAATCGCTATCACCAAAAGGATGATAGGGCAGCTGACTGAAAATAAAATCGCTACCACCAAAAGGATGATAAAGCGTCCCCGACACCAAAAGGATGCTGAGTAACAGAAAACTAAATAATCGCTATCACCAAAAGGATGATAAGTAACAGAAAATTAGATAATCGCTATCACCAAAAGGATGATAAGGAGAACCCGACACCAAAAGGATGACGAGTAACATAAAATTAAACAATCGCTATCACCAAAAGGATGATAAGGCGACCCCGACGCCAAAAGGATGACGAGTAACAGAAAATTAAATAATCGCTATCACCAAAAGGATGATAAGGCGACCCCGACGCCAAAAGGATGACGAGTAACAGAAAATTAAATAATCTGGAAGAGAAATATCCACCAGGGACGTCCACTGAATAACACCTAGGCGAATCTTTGGAATCTTCGGCCGACCCTGGATTCTAACTTCTGCTGGGGAAAGGACCGGAAACTTGTATGATCCTGGATCCCGAGTTATGCAACTATGCTTGATTATTTTGAAATGGTATTCCATAATGATGGAGATACGATGCAAATGCTTATGCACTGAGATGTAAGCTCGATAATGTTGGGAAAAATAAAAAGTCTGACTTATTGAGATATGCAAATGATGCACATGTTGCAAATGATTGATGAAAATGATGCGTATGATATTGATGATGCATAATGATGCATATGAGCGATTGGAATGAAAGGTGCCAGCTTGGTGGACTTTTGGTTTGGTAGTTGCCAATAATGATTGGACTTTGGGGTGGGTGGAGGGCTTGATTCCCCGACACTCGATCTTTGACGATGTATGATTAGAAGATGAATCTGAGAGCTCCAAGTTTGATTATCTGCTGATGAGCGAAGCGACTTAATTGACACATGAAGACTGATTTACTTTGAATGATTGCCAACATCTAGCAAGGACTGCTTGTTTAGCTGGGGAGAAGAGAGAGAAAGATTGGCTCCTTGTTTGCTTGCCCCTGCCTGTAGGGTGTTTGAAATAAATCTGGTGGGGAAGCTTTGACAATGGCCATGGCATGATCTGCCCCTGATTGAGCCTTTGAAGGTGATCTTGCCCCTGACTGATCTGTTGAGAATGATTATGCCCCTGATTAATGGACTTTGAAATAGATTGCCCCTGATTGGGTTACTGAAGATGATTTTCCCCCTGATTGGACTGTTGAAGTAGTCTTGATTCATGTTGGCACCAATGAAGTTCAAATTTCTCTTTTGATTTCCCCTTGTTGGGATTGTACTGATGTCAAGCACTGATTTGCAATTAAATTATTCATACACAAATGGTAGTGTTAATGCAACGTTCAGGCGAGTTTTGAAAAATTCAATTTATTTGAATGCTATGATAGTGTGACGAATGGACCGTTGGTCCAAACGTGATGCCGATTTAGAAAGTGCGTAAAAAATGCAGCAAGAATAATGTGCAATCGAGATTGAAGATTAGCAAATATATAGGAGTCAATTTACGCAACCTTGTTGGTAGCATGCTTTCAGAATAAACCACGCCTCAATTAGGTCTTTCGAGGGTTGTAACATGGTCTGGTTAATGGTTAGAGAAACAAAAGATATAAGGCTCAAAGTTTGATTTGTACCCATCCCTTATTCGTAATGTTCTCCAGTCCTATGTTCAGTTAACTTTACACATGCATTTGTTTTGACTTTGCAAAAGTGAAGATTAAGCCTTAAGATTCGCTTGAGAATGGCAGTCATCATTTTTTTTGCTGGTGACCCTTTAATTCTTGATTTGTTGGTCACTGATTTTGGTTTTGGTTTTGCTGAGGATTTGAGTTCCTCTTCTTGATTCATTTTTTTTTTGACTAAGTCTCCCTTTGGGTGCTCAACTTAGTGGTTTTTCATTTCTATTTCTTTTTGCTTGAATGTTGTGACTGCCAAGTCATTTGTTGATGGTCCTCCGACGGGATGTCTCATCTTGCGATTCGAAGGTGTAATTAGGTTAACTGAACAACTACCCTGCCCCGGGTTAAATGTAAGGGTTGTATCCGAAAGAAACTCCTACTTCTTGGCTCAAAGTGGTTGACTAGGGATTAACTCCTTATATCTCCAGTGTTTGGGGATTTGAAAGAATGCCTGTACATCATTGACGAGGTTTTATCCGAAAGCATACCACAACAGTTATGGGTATTTCGTTTTCATCATCCTCCCTCAAATATTTGCTAAAGTGAAGTGAGGGAATATTTTTTGTGATTTTGTGATAAATGATAAATATGAGCGAATGCGAATAAATTAATTCAAAACATGCATAAACATAACATTAACATAACCAAGAACACACGATAACAATGTTCAAAGCAAATAGTACTTAAACAAACATTACAAAACAACAGGAATGCGGAAATAATAAATGGCACTGGCTGCCTTGATTTGAGGAATTGAACTTCTCTTGATTGAATGCTTCAAAGTTGGAGACTACTCAGCTTGGTCTTCAACAACCCCCTCACATGTCTTTACTTGTTGGCACCGTGCGGCGGCATTGGATCGTTCTGGACATTTACATTTCTCGGAGTGAAGGTGAGATCCTTAGAGTCGATCAGATCTTGAATCTTGTGCTTGAACGATTTGCAGTTCTCGAGTGTGTGACCTGGAGCACCCTTGTGATACTCACAGCGAGCATTGGCATCGTAGTCTCGGGCAGTACCAGTTTGTGGTGGCAAGTCTTTTAAAACAAGAGTTCCCTTTGCCATCATCTGATTAAAGATTTCAGAATGTGTCATAGGCAAGGGATCAAAGGTTCTTTCAGGCCTTCTTGGCTGATATGGTGGACGCTGTTGAGGAACGCGTTGTTGTTGTTGACCAGGCCGTGGTTGATAAGCCTGTTGCTGGTATGGATTGGGCGCATATTGGGCAGCTGCAACCATTGGAGGTGGACTTGGTTGGTGAATCATCTGAAGCGGAAATAGGTTTTGAAAGGCCTGCTGATAAGGCATTGGAGGAACTGGCTGATATGGCATAGGAGCATATTGTGCAGCAGCAACATAGGGATGTTGGTAGTAGGGAACTGGTGCAGGTGCATTCTGTTGGAAATTCCCACTTGCAGCGGAAACAGCATTTGTTTCGCCCTTTTTGTACCCATTGAAGGGTTTCTTGACATTGCTTTGGCTGCTAGAGCCTCCTTGGATCTTTCCGCTCTTCAGACCCTCTTCAATTCTTTCTCCTACCATCACCATGTCAGAAAATCCATAAGATACGCTGCTGATCAGCTTCTCGTAGTATTGCCCCTGTAGGGTACCCATGAAGATGTCGATCAATTCACGGTCAACCAATGGTGGATGCACTCTGGCGGCTAGCTCTCTCCAGCGTTGGGCGTACTCCTTAAAGGATTCGCTCTCCTTTTGAGACATACTCTGAAGTTGAGTACGGTTAGGAGCAAGGTCAGTATTGTACTTGTACTGCTTTTTGAATGCATCAGATAGATCCAGCCAAGTACGAACATTGTTGCGCTCAAGTTGCATGTACCATTCTAGTGATGCTCCAGACAGGCTGTCTTGGAAGCAATGGATCATGAGCTTGTCATCTTTGGCATGAGCGGCCATTTTTCTGCAGTACATCCTCAAATGAAGCTCAGGACAACTGAGGCCTTTGTATTTCTCGAATTCTGGAAGTTTGAACTTAGTAGGGATCACAACATCTGGAACTAAGCACATGTCTGAGGCACTCAGAGAAGTTGAGTTGTGTCCTTCCATAATTCGGAGTTTTTCAGCTAACTCGCGACACATCTTCTTAGCTTCAGACTCTTGAACAGCCTGAGGATTGGTAATCGGAACAGCAGTATGCATCTCATACTCAACTTGATGATTCTCCTCAGTTTGAGGAAACTGGACTTGAGTTGGGATAGGTTGAGCTTGAGGAATAGCACCAACAATGACACCAGAAGCAGGTATTGGTTGGGAAATAACCTCTTCAACAGCAGGAGTGAAGCCTGGAGGCAAACCGTAGACCAAAGGATTTGGAACAGGAACGGGAGGCATTGCGCGCGAGGTAGATCCTTGCACTTGAGCATTGTTCATTGCGGCAGCAGCTTCGCGACGTTCTTCCATTCTTGCCAAAGATTGCAAAGTCTCATAAATATGGTCAATCTTGCTCTTGACCGAGTCAATCTCTTCCCTCATGGCAGCTTGTTCTTCCTGAATCACGTCCATCAGTCTTCTAGTGTTAGCTCGAGTTAAATACGGTCGTCTAGCACGATACGGGCGTCGGGAAACCAGCTTGATTTACTGAAGATGGAGGAACATGAAATAAGTTTTCGGATTTTGGAATGAAATGCAAGATGAATAAATGATGCAAATGTAATGATATGCAATTGTAAACACCCCAAATTTGCCCTCACCCATTCACACCATGGCTTGTGATCATTTCATATGCATAAACACAATCATATCATTTCATATCACATTTTTGATCCATTGCATTGGTTCTAAGTCATCTGCACCTAGGGTTTGTGATCTGAGCAATCCCAGAGCTTCTTGAGCCACTCCAAAGGTCAACAATCACTTCAAAGGGGTCCATGTGTGTTCTTATATCATATTACATCCCCTCAAAGTCAAGAATGCCAAAGAATCACAAGAATTGGGATTGGTATGGAAGCAGAGCCAGGCTTGACTGCACAGTTGACCTAAAATTAGGGTTTCAGAGGCCATAACCCCAAATTTTTTGGTCATTCTTGTTTCCATTGGTCTCTACATGGTATAGGGAGTATGCATATCAATTTTCATGAAGAAATTCCATGGGGAAGTCATCTGATCAAGAGTTGACTTTTCAGACAAGTCAGTGCAAAATCAGGGCATCTGAGGCCCCCAATGACCCAACCAAGGGGTGATCTTCATCATTTTGAGTGTATATGATCTTTATTTGATCATGGGAGAAGGTTGAAGTTCACAAAAATCAAGAATTTGAAGTTTTTGCAAAGTTGACTTTTTAGGGCATGGTTGACTTTTGAGGAATATGTCATTTTATGCCACTTTTCAAACCTTACTTTTTGATCCAAAAATGCTTCAAATGGAAAAACTTTGGTCATGAAAGTTGTAGAATACATTTTTCCCTTTTCAAAAAGTACAAGAACATGACCTAATTCATTTTGGATCAAAAGTTATGGTGTGTCAAAGTTGGCAAAAATCATTAATTTTCAAGATGTGCACCAAATGAGAAACTTGCAAGAATCATGTATCAAGGCCATTTGTGACTTCTAGTTCACATCAAACCAATGCACAAACATTACATATGACCCCAAAAACAGATTTGGCCTAAGGAATCTTACATTGCTTGCCTTGATTTTCAAAGTTCCATAAGGCATTTTTCATAAGTATGCAAAAGGGGATTCTTGGCAAAACCATTCTTCAAAGAAATATGTGATCTCTAGCTGACTTTCATACATTGCCATGACTAAAAGAAGTGCTATGCTACAAAATTCAGCAAGGGTTTTTCATGTACTTAGCATAAACTCATGAGAAAACACAAAGTTGTCAAGTTGCAAAAGCTAGCATAGCTTGTCATCCACATGTTGCAGTCAGCTACAAACAATCCAAGGGCTCTCCTCAACTCAAGCTGGAGCAAGACATGACTTGAACCTGCTGCTGCCATGGCCCATACTCTAAAGGACACAAATTTGACCTTTTTTCAAAAAGCTCCCATACTCTTGGCACAGTAGACAGCCACCCTACTGACCTGCCCCACAGGCTATCCACACAAGTTGGAGATGATATAGCAAAGCATTGAGCATTGAAGCTGGCCAGAACACAACACATCCAAAAACCTGCAAAAACTTTCCTCTCTTCGAATCACCTTCCATAATCATAAAACACTCATTCTACCTTCACCAATCAACCAGAAAACCTCCATAGAACCAATACCACCCTTCACATTGATCTAAAACAGCTCATACACAAACCCCATTTTCTGATACACCAGAAAAGGAACTCTCAAAACAGCCTGTTTAAGCTCATTCCAAGCCTTCCATTAGCACCAGGGGAGTCGGTGGAGCAAGTTTGCATCAAAGAATAGCTCTGAAAGCCCAGGAACAGGAATCTCCATCTCAGGTATGGCTATGAACATTTTTTCTCAGAGCTTGATTTTTAAGTTATAAACTGATTGCTTATGCCTTGCTGGTCATGGGGGTGGTTTTAGAATTAGAAATGGGCGAGAAATGAGGATTTACAAGGGCTCTGAAATTTTGCCCGTGAATCTTCATGGCTTCGATTCTCTTAGTTTAAGCATGAGAAATTTAGTTTGAGAGATGATTTGAGTGAGGTTTCAGTAGAGGAGTGTTTCCCTGGCTTTAATTTGAAGAATGGTTGCCTGAATCGTATTCTAGGGTTTGGTGGTCACCGGAGAAGATGACCGGAGCTTCCCTCCGGTCACCTGAAAGTCATTTTCCCTAATCTCAGGTCATTAAGTCCATTTGAATCTGGAGCGTAGGATTAGTTGACCCCATTGACTTGCCGCGTGAATGACTGGCCCAGATTCACCCAGTTAGCCCTAATCCCTTTGCATTAGTTTAATTAATCTTAATTAAATTAATTTAATTTGAACCAACCACAGCCCTTGGATTCGCGCGCCAGTCAACCATCTCAAACCCAGTTCAAATCTCCACCATCAGATCTGAATACTTTTCATTTATTTACTTTTATTTTCATTTTCTTTGTATTAAACTTCCATAATTTATTTAAAATAGTAAAAATTGTTTAAAAATTATGAAACTTTTTCTCAAGAATTTCATTAATTTTTAAGACACAAAAATATTTTTATTTTCATTTTTAGCATTAAAAAAGTATTTTTAAATATTTAAAAGTTTATTTTTAATTGATTAATGAAAATTAATTTATTAAAAATACTTTTAGGTATTTAAAAAATCACCAAAAATTCAAGAAATGTTCTAAGACATTTAGAAACATTGTCCAACCTTCAAACCAAATTTATTTTTTGATCTTGATGCATTTTGAGAATTTTTCATTGATTTAAAATCATTTTTATGCATTAATTTGATCCAAAGTTCTAAAAATCATTTCTGCCTATCCATGAAGAGTTGGACATTGATTCTTTTTGCATTGCATTGTGTTTAGCATGTAGTTTGTGAGATTAAATGGCCATGATTTGATCTTTCATTTTTCCATTTGTTTGAGAATTTTCTTGTTTAGAAACCCTAAAACCCTAGAAAACTTAGAAAAACCATAACTTGAAATTGGTTAGGAGTTGAAACCTCTCCTTTGGGCATTGGTTTAGTATAGGATTAGGGGTCCTTTGAGTGGCATTTTCAATTTTTTATCTTAGGGTTTGCTTCTGATTTTGATTTTTGTTTGATGTATGGTTCATAAGCCCTAATTTGGACTTCCATATGCATCCATCTTGCATTCTCTTGCATAACATGACTTGCCATGACATTTCAAGCATCCATTTTATTCATTTGACATCATAAGACATATTGAAAGCATGTTTGATCATTGCATCATGTATTTGCCATGTTGTATGTCATGTGCACTTCATAACTTTTCATGTATGTTCATGGTTCCTGACTTGCTTCATTTGTATTCATGAACTTGTATGATCATTCCCATGTGCTGCCTCATGTTTGTAACATCTCATAATATCATTAACATCATGTAAATGCTTATGGTTTTGTTTCTCATCATGTCATCTCATCCCATTTTGCATTGCATTGCATTTCTTTTCTAACCTTTCAGGTGGTAAGTGATTTTGGGAAGTGAATTTGCCTTCACTTCTCATAACTTTTCTTTTCATCTCTCTTGCATCCATTGCTGCATTTTTGTATGTGTTTGAGATTGAGCTTGCTCATTCTTCTTCTTCCCACTTTCTTTCTTCAAGTGACTTGACTTCTTGAATGAAGCAAGTTGCTTTGCTTCTCTTGATCCTTTCATCTGCTTCCTGGTGGTTCCATTGAAGATCTTCTCTTGAAAACCTCACAAACCTTAGGGACAACCAAGCATGACAATGATTAGGGTTTTGATTAGTCTCCCCCTCTTAGTTTTACCTTTGAGTCTCTTTTGAGTCTTCTCTTCTTATCTCATAATCAGGGACTAAACCCTAAAGGCTTTAAGGCTTTGTGATTAAGCTTATGCATGCATCCTTCTCTTAGGATGGAGTGTATAACTTTAATCCTAAGTGTTAAACCCTTAATGTGTTTAACTCCCTTAATCAATCCACTTAATAATCACCAAGACATCACACTTGTAACTTGGGCCTTGCATTAGGGTTCTAATTCTTCCTTAATTGGTTAAGAAGGACTAACCCTAGTGTTAATGGACAAGTCCCCCTCAAGTTGTCTTACAAATCATAAAATTCACTTCTTCATCATACCATTAAATAAAATCCACTTAATCAAAGGCTTGTTTTGTCATGAGTTTAATCCCTAATCATGGATTAAGTTGAGGAGCTTTCCTCAGCTTAAACATTCTCATCTATTATCCTTCTATTAGGATGGTGTAATGAGTCTGTTTAATCTTTGATTATGGCTTAACCTCATTACTCAACACTAAACAAAAACAACAAAAACATCTAAATAATCACAAGTAGGTTAATGATCTTAATCCTACACCAAAGGTGATTAAGTGTGAGAATCTGACTTCACACTTAAGGTACTCTCATTACCCCTAATCAGAGGGAAGATGTGATGAGTTTACTAAATCCATTGGTTTAGACTTAAGCTCATTAACTTATGACAAACTTTCAAAAGCAATAAAAGACTGAAAACTCAAAAACAAGCAATAATCGCCTCCTCCGGGATTCTTTTCTCATCTCATTCACTCACAAACGAGAACTTGCTTCTTCCGTCTAATGCAAGACAGTTTGCATCTGTGCCAGACAGATCATACACTTGAGCATAGGCAAGCAAGCAGTTCACAAGTCAATTCATCTTTCAGTCTCTTTGGGTCGAACTACGGTGTTCTGACTTCCTCATTGCACGAGAGGATACGTAGGCATAACTTAACAGTTATCGAACACAAGTCTCTGTACATCCCCCCTCCTTCTAGCCTCATTCTTTAAGCCTCATGATCTTGAGCAATTCATTCTTATTCCTTACACTGACACTGTATATATCGCACTTTTCACTTCTTTTACACTGACACTTGTACATCCTTTTCCAGCTATTTTACACATAAATTGCACTGACACTACCCCTTTAAACATAAATCTTTCAAGCATGGATCCCATCGAGTACGGCGGACAATCTGGGTGCTAATACCTTCCCAGGTTGTAACCAACCCCCTTTCTCAGTCTCTCTGGTTCGCAACCGTCTTATCCATCTCTTTCTAGGTCTATGCAGCATTGCCTTTCCTCCGGGATAAAAATGCCTAGCTGGCGACTCTATTCATCTCCAGTGAGTTCACGGCTGTGTGTTCTCACTGTCCCTCTCGCCGACCGTTCGCGTCTGTACCTTTATCTGGGCCTGGTCCCATTTAACGGGAGCGACAGCTTGGCGACTCTGCTGGGGACCCTTATACTGCAACCAGGGCTTCTGGTTCTTTTTGTGGGTTCCTCCTAGCGCTTGATTGATTTGTGTTTACTGGGGTGTTATGTGCTTATTTGTGTTTATATTTGTATTTATTTTTGCTTTATGTACAGTTGTTTATTTGCTTTCTTTACTGCTTTACATATATCATACTGTCATGCTGCTGGCTGGATCTGGTTTTTGTTTTGATGGGTGGGTGATTCATTGAGAGTTAAGGTCCTATACCTGGGACCTGAGTGACACCTAGGCTAGAGTGAATCATATTCTTTCCCATTCCATCTCGGTCTGGTGCGGGAATATGAAACACGGTTCAGATATGGGTTTCTTCTTGAGAACTCTGTGTTGCAGATTTCCTGCAATACTAGGGCTATATGGGGAGCCTGCTAAGTCTGGATGACCTTTAGTTTTGACCTTCAGAAACTGAGGTGAATTAGAGGAGGAACTTTTATGGTTATTGTAAACACTGTACCTCCGGGTTAGAAGTGTTTACACTTCTCATAACTTATCCAAGTCTGAGGATCCTTGTTTTAGAACACTACCTGTAAGGGGGATGGGCTGTTTACAGGTTTGCAGGTACCTTGGCCTCAGAATACCCTTTTACTTTGTTTGTTTAAGAGTACTTCATTTTGGGACAGTTCTTGTGATTCTAAAACCCTGGACATGTGACTCTTTATTTGAGTCCCCCACCTTGGTTACTGGATTTATAGACCTCCATCTGGAATTCTTGAACATACTTGGACCTATATCAGAGTATTTGATCAGATCCAGCTCAGTCACAAACCCTTGCATATCATTTGCATACATAATCATTGCATCATATTGACATTTGCTTATTTGTGTTTCAGGGTATCCACCTTCATTTTTGGCTAGTTTTGACCCCATCATCGGTACTGACCTATCTGCATCAGCATCTGCTTCAGCTATCAATCATCCACTTCAGTCACCTGCACCAGCCAATCAGTGGCTCAGTCTTTCAGCATCATCATCAGCACTTGTCTCTACTCAGCCTCAGCATCATGGCTCCTAAAAAGAGCAACATCACCTACCACTTCTTCCAGCCAGAGCTATCTGACATCAGGAGGATTCAGACCCTGGTCACTCCAGATCACATACCATTGTTCAGGGAACACTATGGAGATATACTTGATATGGTTATGGATCTGGACCCTTCACAGAGAAGCCTGATCCACACTTGCCTTCAATTTTATGATCCCCCACTGAGATGTTTCACTTTTCAGGACTTTCAACTGGGCCCTCTATTAGAAAAATACTCATCATTGGTTGGTATGCCTATCAGGGGTGGAATCCCTTTCAACCCTGAGATGGTCTTTCCTGGTAATGGAGAAGTAGCAAAGGCTTTGCATCTGGAACCTGTTCTGATTGAGCAGCATATGACTTCTAAAGCTGGAATCCCTGGCTTCCATCTGGATTTCTTGATCTCTCAAGCTACCCTGAAAGCTTCTTTAGGAGAGTGGAAAGCTGTTTGTGCTTTGTTGGCCTTGAGTATATATGGAATTGTATTGTTTGCAGATGAGCCTCGATTCATTAGCAAGAATGCAATCCATCTTTTCATCCTGAAGAACCCAGTGCCAACTTTATTGGGGGATCTCTATTACTCAGTGCATCAGAGGAATGAAAAGCAGAGGGGAAGATTAGTGAGGTGCTGTGCTCCATTGTTCCACACTTGGCTTCTCAGGCATCTACCCAGGACAGATGCATTTTTGAATCCTCATCAGCAGAGAAACTGGGCTAAGAGACTCACTGCTCTAACTTCAGCCGATATCAGATG
Organism: Lathyrus aphaca; assembly: GCA_963966055.1. NCBI lineage: Eukaryota > Viridiplantae > Streptophyta > Magnoliopsida > Fabales > Fabaceae > Lathyrus > Lathyrus aphaca. The sequence goes on along the minus strand of OZ014520.1, from coordinate 225,761,996 downwards.
GTGCACTCAAAGCACCAAAGGCAGGGATATCATCACCAGCTGTGGGCATTTTCCCAATGTGCCCCTAATAGGAGTTAAGGGTAGTATTAATTACAATCCTCTGCTGTTCAGAAGGCAACTGGGCTATGCACTGGTCCACACTCCTAAGGCACAGGACTTGGTTGAGACTCTTTATTGTGAGAACAAGCCTAATCTGGCTATTGTTAGGCAGGCTGCCTGGGCCTGGGATAATGTTCAAACCAAGGGAGTAACCATTCTGGGAAAGTGCAACAATGTGGCATCAGCACAATATTATGAGTGGTCCCATGCCAGGGCCCAATTCTCTGGAATGCCCTTTACCATGGAGGATATGCCTGGGCCATCCTCAACACCACCCCCTGCCACTGTCAGTTTGGAGGAGTTTGAGAGCTTGAAGGAAAGAAATGAGAAGTTGACTCAGGCTTTGCAGAAGACCCTCCGGGAGAGGAGTGATGGCAGGTTGGATATTGAGAGGTTAGAGAAGTTGAGAGTGGAGCATCTGGCTAAGATTGAGAAGTCTGGGGATTATATCAAAAAGTCTAAGGCTGGAGAACAAATTCTGAAGAATGCTTGCAAGGAAGCCCAGTTCCAGAGAGCAAGGACAGACTTGTATCTGAAGGAGAGTCAGGCTAGGTGGGTCAGGATCACCGAGGCTCGTACTCTAGAAGATAAGAGGGTCCAAGACAAGATGGAGCAACTGGAAGCTAGTGCAAAAGAGCAGCAAGAAGCCCTGGCAGCAGCCCAAAGGGAGATATCAGAGCTGAAGATCAAAGCTGGAGTGAAGAGGTCCAAGGACCAAAGTCAGCACAAGAAGCTAACAGCAGCAGTTACCACCCGGAATCTCCTCATCAGGAATCTCACGGAGCGTCCAGCTGATCCTGTGACCGAAGCACTTCTCAAGGAAGTTCGTGAGGATGAGTTTGGTCTTGGTGTTTGACCATTTGTTTGTTGTTGCTTTCATTCCATGTACTTTTGTTTTCCTGTAATATATTTTGACCCCTCAGAGGGTTTGTATTTGTAAACAAACTATGTACCATTTGTCTTTTGTAATATATGCATTAGTTTGTTTCATCCGAGTTTACTTCGAAAGCAACATCAACAGCATCCTCAAGGGTCTGGAAGGGTCAAAACTGAATGCCAAGCCGGATACCTTGAAAACAAATAAGCATACTGCATTGCATGCTAACCCTTTGTTTGTTTTGTAGGTTTTTGTTTTATTGTTGCTAACTCTGTTGTGATGTTCAGGAACTATTGCTCGGCGCCGGGTATTTCCCCTCAACCGTCCGCACCGTTATCCAACCCGTAACAATCTTCCGGGCATACAAATGGATCAGGTACAGCAGGACCTTGCAGAGGTTAGAAATCAGATGGAAAACGAAAGATTGGAAATGAGAACGCAGATGACTCAGTTTATGGAAGTGATGAACAACATGGCTCAGAGCCAGGAAAGATTGAGGGCCATGGTGGAAAGGCAAAATCAAGAAGATCCACATATAGGGACTGCCGGCACCAGCAACAATGAAAGGGTCCAACCTCATGTTAACCCCCCTGTATTTGGCCCCCATCTTCATCCAGAGGTCAATATTCCTGCAAATGTTCAAGGGACTGCCACTGCAGGCAGGGTACTGCAAGAAGACCCCCAGGAGGATCAATTCACAGTAATGGGTGCTGGGGAGGAAGCTTATGATAGAAGGCTGGATGAGATAGCTGAGAAATTGAGGTCCTTAGAGTCTCAAAACTCTTTGGGTTTTGACTTCATGGACATGGGCTTGGTAGACGGGGTCAGGATTCCCCATAAGTTCAAGCCTCCTTGTTTTGAAAAATACAACGGGACTTCATGCCCCCGGACTCACTTGCAATCATTTCTGGGGAGGCTGAAGGCCTATACCATGGATGAGAAGCTCTGGATGTTCTATTTCGAAGACAGCTTGACAGGAGCTTCAAGAGAATGGTACTCCCATCTGACGAGAGCAACTATCAGGTGTTGGAAGGACCTGGCAGAGGCCTTCATCAGACAGTATCAGTACAACTTAGACATGGCACCCAACAGGACCCTCCTAATGGGAATGTCACAGTCGTCAAGGGAAAGTTTCCGAGAATATGCCCAGAGATGGAGGCAACTGGCTGCTGCTGTTCAGCCACCTATGTCTGAGAGGGAAATGGCAGATATGTTTATGAACACCCTCCAGGGAACATATATTGACAGGTTGGCTGCTTTCTCCTCCACTAGCTTCGCAGATGTTGTCGTAGCTGGGGAGAGAATTGAGAGCCTGTTAAAGATGGGCAAGATTTCGGACAATGGTGCCAACTCGTCCAGTAGTACAAGGAAGCCTTTTGCAGGCCCGAGAAGAACTGGCGAGACCAATGCCATCCACACTAGCAGGGGCAGACCCCAATATGTCCATAGATCTGTGGCAGCAGTCACCATTCCCGTTCCAGCTCATCCTCAACCAGTTTATCAACCTCCGCAGCAAAACTATCAGCAACAACCTCAGTACCATCAACAAGCTCAGTATCCTCCAAGGAACTACAACAACACCAACAACAATAATCAGCAAAGGCCATTTCAGCAGAGGCCATCTCAAGCCAATAGGGTGATCGATCCGATCCCTATGCCATATGCTACGTTGCTGCCACAACTCCTGAAACTCAACCTGGTTGAGCTAAGGACGTTGGCACCTCCAGATCCCAACAGTCTACCCAGAAATTATGACTCCAACGCCAGATGTGCTTTTCATTCAAATGCACCTGGCCACAGTACAGAAAAGTGCAGAGCCTTGCACATGAAGGTACAAGACCTGGTAGACTCAAAAGCTCTGAATTTCGCACCACCACCAAATGTCAATAAGAACCCAATTCCAAACCACGGTGGTCCCAGAATTAACGCTATTGAAGAAGACAAGCCGTCTTATTTAATAACCAGTGTGGGTCAGATCCGGACACCGTTGGTAGAAATTAAGGCTCAACTCCTCGAATGTCAAATGTTCCCGGGGTGTGAGTTGGGTTGTGCTTACTGCAATATCTCGGTAAATAGGTGCGATAATTTAAGGAATGGCATAGACGGTCTCATTCAGAGTGGCCAACTTCAGATTACAACATCATTTCCTACAAATCCAGCAATCTCATCAGCAACAATTCCGGTATCTCCTACAACTGCAACAACCATTGTTCCTGACAATTCTTCGGCTTCATCAACAAGTTTTTCATCTGTCGTTTCAACTGGTCAGATATCAACAAATGTTCCTTCTACAACTCCAGCACCACTCCATTTTGAAACTCCTACAACAACAACGTCCATCCTTCCGACAATATCTCCTACAACATCAGCAACAAATCATGAAGATGTCTCAACTGTCACAATATTTTATGACCCAGAAAATAATACTGCTTACAACTCAGAAAGTGCTGCTCCCGTCAGAGCACCAGTCACAATTTATTACGATCCACAGACTATCACAATTCCTTCTGCAGCTGCAAGCAGTCCAGTCACTATCACGGTGCCTGGACCAGTACCTTATGAAAGCAGTAATGCCATCCCCTGGCATTACGGCTCTGACCTGTACTGTGAAGGACAAAAGATCACTTTTGAATCGTCAACCCTTGCACCACAAGTAGACAATGTGGGAGGAGGCGGAGGCTTCACTCGAAGCGGACGTCTTTTCGCTCCACAAATTCAGAGACCCACAGCCGAAGCAGAAGCTGCTGCCAAGGCAAAAGGAAAAAGCCCTGTGCAGGAAGATCAAGCTGTTAAGGAAGCTTTGAAAACACCATTCGATCAAGAGGTTGATGAGTTCATGCGAATCATCAAAAAGAGTGATTATAAAGTAGTGGATCAGCTTCATCAGAAGCCTTCCAAGATCTCAATCCTGTCATTGCTTATGTGCTCCGAAGCCCATCGGAATGCACTGCTCAAAGTTTTGCACGCAGCTTACGTGCCTGAAGAGATCACTGTCAATCAGCTGGAAGCTGTAGTTGGAAATGTTAATGCTAGTCACGGACTAGGGTTCACCAATACTGATTTGACAACAGAAGGCCGCAGCCATAACAAGGCCCTGCACATAACCATGGAATGTAAAGGTGCTGTCCTTTCCCATGTGCTGGTAGACACGGGGTCATCCCTCAATGTCTTACCTAAAAAGGCCCTGGTGAAGCTAGAATATGACGGATTGGCGTTAAGACCCAGCAACCTGGTGGTAAGAGCCTTTGATGGTTCAAAGAGATCGGTTCTGGGAGAGATTGAGTTGCCCATAACGATTGGCCCGCAAACCTTTAAAACGACCTTCTACGTGATGGATATACAGCCTGCCTACAGCTGTTTATTGGGTAGGCCATGGATTCACGCCGCTGGCGCCGTGACCTCTACCCTTCACCAGAAGTTAAAATACGAGTGGGAGGGTCAAATCGTTACAATCTGTGGAGAGGAGGACATTTTTGTCAGCCACCTGGCAACTTATAAGTACATTGAGATGGATGGGGAGATCCATGAAACAATGAGCCAAGGTTTCGAAGCCTTGAATGTCAATGAAACATCTGCTGTACCTGGTACTTCAATATCATCATACCAACAAGCCCGGAAGGTTGTTGAGGAAGGAACTGCCCAAGGCTGGGGCAAACTACTACCGGTGGAGAAGAAAGAGGACAGATTTGGGTTGGGTTACAAACCAACTCAACAAGATCAAACAGAGGCTGCAAAAGAGCCCAACTTTGTGAGTGGGGGGATGCTCACCCCTGATGCTGTCAACTATCTGGAAGACGAGCTGGAAGAGGAATGCAACCTGGAAAGCTGGATTCGTCCAAAGATCCCGGGGAGCAGTATCTCAAACTGGTCTTCCCAGGAAATTATAAGAGTTACTCATGCAGAGTAATTATTATTTCCTGTATTTTATAGCATGCATCAAAGTCTTGCATCTTGCCCAAGATGACAAGACTCATTTTGTAATCGGGCCATCTGTACTTTTTGTGCAACAAGATTAATCAATGAAATATCAGACATCTTTTTGCAAATGAGTCTTTTTCTTTCCCGCTCACTGTTTTTCCATTTTTCTTTTTGTACAAAAAATAAATGGCAGTGTTTTCAAAATGGCAACTTTATTTCACTTTTCTAAAACAAGATTAAAATCAAATCACTAAAATGAACAAACTGAACCCTTGCAGAGAGTGCCTTCAAGACAGCACCGACAACAGCACGGCTATGACCTCGTATGACTTTGACAATCCAATCAATCAAGCTGATGAAGGGGTTGAAGAAGATTATGAGCTTCCTGAAGAGCTAGCCAGGTTGTTGAGACAAGAGGAAAAGGTTATTACTCCTCACCAGGAGGAGGTTGAAGTGATCAATCTTGGTACCGATGAAGACGTGAGAGAAGTTAAAATCGGGACCTGCCTGCAAGACTCAGTGAAGAGACAATTGATTGACCTGCTTCAAGAGTATGTGGACGTGTTCGCTTGGTCTTATCAAGACATGCCAGGGTTGGACACCGACATTGTTGTGCACAAGCTGCCTTTGAGAGAAGAATGCCCGCCAGTTAAACAAAAGCTACGCCGTACTCGTCCAGACATGGCAATGAAGATCAAGGAAGAGGTACAAAAGCAATGGGACGCCGGGTTCCTTGCCGTAACTAGCTATCCACCGTGGGTTGCTAACATAGTACCTGTGCCTAAGAAAGATGGAAAAGTAAGAATGTGTGTTGACTACCGGGATCTGAATAGAGCTAGCCCGAAAGATGATTTCCCTTTACCTCACATTGATGTATTGGTGGATAATACGGCTCAGTTCTCGGTATTCTCCTTCATGGATGGATTTTCGGGATACAATCAGATTAAAATGTCACCTGAAGACATGGAGAAGACAACCTTCATCACACCCTGGGGCACGTTCTGCTACAAGGTAATGCCATTTGGGCTCAAGAATGCCGGTGCAACATATCAACGGGCTATGGTAACATTATTTCACGATATGATCCACAAAGAAATTGAATTCTATGTGGATGACATGATTGCCAAGTCCCTCACTGAAGAAGACCACCTGGTGAATCTGCTCAAGTTGTTCAAGCGTCTGAGGAAATACCAATTGAAGTTGAACCCTAACAAATGCACATTCGGGGTGAGATCTGGTAAGCTGCTGGGTTTTATTGTAAGCGAGAAAGGGATTGAAGTTGACCCTGATAAAGTCAAAGCCATTCAAGAGATGCCTGCACCGAAAACAGAGAAGGAAGTTCGAGGGTTCTTAGGTCGTTTGAACTACATCTCAAGGTTCATATCTCACCTTACGGCGACCTGTGAACCCTTGTTCAAGCTGTTAAGAAAAGAACAGACGGTCAGGTGGAATGAAGACTGCCAAAGGGCTTTTGACAAGATCAAAGAATACTTACAAGAACCTCCAATCCTTATGCCTCCAGTTGAAGGAAGACCTCTAATAATGTATTTGACAGTATTAGAAGAGTCAATGGGGTGTGTGTTGGGCCAGCATGACGAGTCTGGTCGAAAAGAGTATGCAATATACTACCTAAGCAAAAAGTTTACCGACTGTGAACAACGTTATTCACTGCTCGAGAAAACTTGCTGTGCTTTAGCGTGGGCTGCTCGCCGACTGAGACAGTATATGCTGACCCACACTACCTTTTTGATTTCAAAGATGGATCCAGTCAAATACATATTTGAGAAGCCAGCTCTTACCGGACGGGTTGCAAGATGGCAAATGATCCTCACAGAATACGACATCCAATACACATCTCAGAAAGCCATCAAGGGCAGTGTATTGTCTGAATATCTTGCTGAGCAACCCATTGATGATTACCAGCCTATGAGGTTTGACTTCCCTGATGAAGACATCATGTTCATAAAAGCAAAAGATCATGAAGAGCCTATTCACACTGAAGGGCCTGACCCAGAAGAAGAATGGACTATGATGTTTGATGGGGCTGTTAACATGAATGGTCGTGTTGTGGGTGCAGTACTCATTACACCCAAAGGAGTTCACATGCCTTTCTCGGCAAAACTCACTTTCAACTGCACTAACAACGAAGCTGAATACGAAGCTTGCATTATGGGTCTTGAGGAAGCCATTGACCTCAGGATCAAGACATTGACTGTATCGGAGATTCAGCTCTGGTAGTTAATCAAACCAACGGCAAATGGTACACCCACCAGGATCATCTGATACCTTACAGGGATTATACAAGGAGGTTATTGACTTTCTTTACAACAGTCGAGCTTGAGTATATCCCTAGAGACGAGAATCAGTTTGCAGATGCTCTGGCTACCATTTCATCCATGATCAAAGTTCAGGCTGTCAACTTTGTACCTCAGATCTCAGTGTCCAGACTTGATAGACCAGCATATGTGTTCGCAGCAGATGTTGTTAAAGATAATAAGCCTTGGTTCCATGACATTAAGTGCTTCTTGGAGGACCAAACATACCCACCTGGGGCATCTTCCAATGATAAGAAGACTTTGAGAAGGCTTGCTGGTAGTTTCTTCTTGAACACTGATGGTTCTCTATACAAAAGGAACTTTGATATGGTACTCCTCAGATGCGTTGATAAGACAGAAGCAGACTTGTTGATGCATGAAGTGCACGAGGGATCCTTTGGTACCCATGCTGGAGGGCATGCCATGGCCAAAAAGTTGCTGAGATCAGGCTATTACTGGATCAAAATGGATGTCGACTGTTGTGCCTATGCCAGAAAATGCCACAAATGCCAGATTTATGCAGACAAGGTGCATGTGCCTCCCAATCCTCTGAACATAATGTCTTCACCATGGCCCTTCGATATGTGGGGCATTGACATGATTGGCAAGATTGAACCGACTGCTTCGAACGGCCACAGATTCATCCTGGTTGCCATTGATTATTTCACCAAGTGGGTCGAAGCAGCTTCCTATGCCAATGTTACAAGACAAGTGGTAGCCAGATTTCTGAAAAGAGATATCATCTGTCGGTACGGAGTTCCCGAGCGAATCATTACTGATAATGGTTCCAATCTAAACAACAAAATGATGGCAGAGCTGTGCCGGGACTTCAAGATTCAACATCACAATTCTTCTCCTTACAGGCCAAAGATGAACGGCGTTGTTGAGGCAGCAAATAAGAATATCAAGAAGATTGTGCAGAAGATGGTAGTCACCTACAAATACTGGCATGAAATGCTACCATTTGCCTTGCATGGGTACCGCACGTCAATCAGGACATCCACTGGGGCAACACCGTATCAACTTGTGTATGGTATGGAAGCAGTCCTACCGGTTGAAGTTGAATTACCCTCTCTACGGGTACTGATGGATGTTAAACTGAGTGAGGAAGAATGGGTTCGGGCCCGTTACAAACAACTGAGTCTGATTGAAGAGAAGAGATTGGCTGCAATTTGTCATGGGCAGTTATATCAGAAGAGAATGAAGAAAGCCTTCGATCAGAAGGTCAGGCACCGAGAGTACCAAGTAGGAGATCTTGTGCTGAAGAGAATCCTCCCTCCTCATACAGACCACAGGGGCAAGTGGACTCCAAACTATGAAGGACCATTCGTGGTAAAGAAAGTTTTTTCCGGTGGAGCACTGATGCTCAGCACCATGGATGGTGAAGACTTCCCATCCCCTGTGAATTCAGATGCAGTTAAAAAATACTTCGCATAAAAGACCCGCTGGACATAAAAACAGAATGTAAGTCCAGGCAAAAAATAGGGCATCCCGGCGAGTCAAAAACAGAATAAAAGACTCGGGCAAAAATAAGGGAAAGTAAACAAAAAAATGTACACCCGCTGAGTTGAAAAGCCGCATTGGACAACTCAGGCAAAAAATGGGTATCCCGATGGATCGAAAACCCGAAAGGGCGATCCATGCAAAATAAGGGAACAAGCGAACAACTGCATTCTGAATTCGTCTGTATCACCTACAACTTGGTAAGCTTTGAAAGGATCAAGCGTCAATCAGAATCAACATTCTTCAGAAAGCAAGATGAGAAGAACGTCAAAAGTCATACGGGTCATAGTCAAGAGGAAGCTCCTTAAAGCGTCATCAACATTGCCAGCACTTTTGTTTCTCAATTTGTAGCAATCTCCTCATTTCAGGGGATTTGTTTCTTTGACTGTATCTTGCCAATTCAGGGCATATGAATTAATAAAATCAGATTTTCAGTCACGTCTCGTCTTGTACATTTTATTTGCAAAAAATGTCTGATGTCTAAAAGGAACTGATTGCATAAAATACAGATGTTTATCTTTAAATGAAGTCACATGCTTGCAGGAAATGTACTTACTCTCAGAAGTGTCTAAACTCCTATGACGGAATCCAGTAAAGGATACCTCGGGATTATCTTGTGCGTTTCTCTATCTTTTTCAGGATTGCAGGTATCCAGAACGCAACTTGGGGCATGTAAGCCTCATCCCAGCAAGCTGGCAAATCAACACTCAATTTTAGCACCCGAAGTGCTCTCTCCCCAGCCGAGTTGCCATCTCACCCTCAGCCGAGTACAAAAGTCAAGGAGCCATCTCCCCACAGAGTTCCAGCCTCTATCCAGAAGAGCAGCGCATGAAGGAATCACAACAGAGTGAAGAAAGCTTCTACAAACCCCAGTTGGGTCCCGCATTACTGAGATAGGTTTATCAGTAACCTGAATCCCCAAGCAGATATCATCTCATCAGATCTACCAATGATCTCATCCCAGTTGGGATGTCTACTTCAAACAGATCGATCAAAGATCCGCGCAGCAACGGGACCCGGATCCCGGTTTGGTATTTTTGCACAATCATAGCATTCGCATCATATTTACCCACAAAGCGTAGCATTCCGTTTTAACGCGGAGCATTACGGAAAAAATCCAACACATAGCATAATCATAAGCCATGTTTCAAACCAACACTTGTGAATAATGACAGTTCATCAACATACAGAAAAATCCCCACCAGAATCCCCCAGCAAAAGCAGCTGCCTCTCAATCAACAACACCAGTATATACTCATTTTGACACCCGTCCGTGCCATCTTTCCCCAGTAAAGTCGCCTGAACACTCTTTACAAGCAAGATCACTCACATTACAGATACGTCCTGACACCCGTCCGTGTCATACCCCAGCAGAAAGCCAAAGACATCCTCTTTGCACTCACATATACCTATATACACTTTCTTGACACCCGTCCGTGTCGTATTCCCAGCGCAGTCGCCTACACTTTTACAACCCATATACTTGTTGATATTATTACACCCTCTCCTTTTGGCACTCATCCGTGTCGCTCTCCCCAGCAGTTAAATACTCATCTATATACCAATCACACTCATATAGATACTCGTCCGTATCTTGTATATACCATTCATATCCCCACAGATTCGGCACTAGTCCTTGTTCTTTGTTAACCAGTTGGTACTCGTCCGTACCATCATCTCAGAACATGTGTCAAGCGTTTGTTTTCTACATGATACTCGTTCGTATCATAGTCTTAAGGATGCTCGTCCGCATCTTTAATCCATACACTGTGTCAAAAACTTCTGCCTTCTTGAATATAGATACTCGCCTGTGTCTACTATTCCCCAGAAGAATCCTCTCAGATTCAACACTCGTCCGTGTTCTCTGTTAACCAGTTGATACTCGTCCGTATCATCATCTTTGAACACGCGTCAGTATTTGTTTCTATCCGATACTCGTCCGTATCGTAGTCTTAAGGATGCTCGTCCGCATCTTTAATCTATACACAAATACCAAACACTTATACCTTTTGTTTCTTGGATGTAAGCACTCGTCCGTGTTTACTATTCCCCGGTAGGTTACCAACAAACGAATTTTCTTTTTATCTGGCATTCGTCCTATGAGAGCAGCCGTACCCTGCTAGGTGGTCGTCCTCCACCTCTTGATGGTCGTCCTCCATCATGCTCATCCGATGGCCGTCCCCATCGTTGATTTTGAGCAACCGTCCCCTGCTAGGTGGTCGTCCTCCACCTTTTGATGATCGTCCTTCATCATTTTATCCAATGGTCGTCCCCATTGTTGATTTTGGTTATCTGACATTCGCCCTATGTCATGATAAACCTCGAGAGCAGCCGTCCCCTGCTAGGTGGTCGTCCTCCACCTCTTGATGGTCGTCCTCCATCATGCTCATCTGATGGCCGTCCCCATCGTTGACCTTTTCTATCCGGCATTCGTCCTATGTCGCGATATTTTCGGCAGCCGTACCCTGTCAGGTGGTCGTCCTCCACCTTAGATGACCGCCCCTCATCTTAACCCAACAGAGCAGCCGTCCCCTGCTAGGTGATCGTCCTTCACCTTTGATGGCCGTACCCCATCATCTGTTTTTTTCATTTATTCTTTAACCCGATGGCCGTCCCCATCGCGGTCCCTTTTCTTTTTTAGCCCGATGGCCGTCCCCATCATTGATTACTTTACTTTATGAACTTGATGGCCGTCCCCGTCATGTTTCATTAATCCCCAGAGAATTTTACAGCTTTATCTTGATGGTCGTCCCCATCATAATTTTCTTACTTTTCCCAGCTAGTCGGCCGTCCCCGTCTTGGCTTTACCTTTTATCCCCAGCATGTCGGCCGTCCCCGTCATTGCTTTACTTTCCGCACTTTTCTAGCATGTCGACCGTCCCCGTCATTGCTCTTTACCCAGCAGTCATCCTCTGCTCGACGGTCGTCCTCCGTCGCCTACACTTTACAATATATACTTTTTTTTATCTTTACAATCTATATCCCTTTTCTTCTTCATTCTTTGAGTGCATATTTTGGACTGTCTTTGGTATTCAACCACAAGTTATCTTGTTTGCCTGATAAGCCGTCGCTTACATCCTGCACAACTAACTCATGATTGAATAGGGGCAGCTGTAAACACCCCAAATTTTCCCTCACCCATTCACACCATGGCTTGTGATCATTTCATATGCATAAACACAATCATATCATTTCATATCACATTTTTGATCCATTGCATTGGTTCTAAGTCATCTGCACCTAGGGTTTGTGATCTGAGCAATCCCAGAGCTTCTTGAGCCACTCCAAAGGTCAACAATCACTTCAAAGGGGTCCATGTGTGTTCTTATATCATATTACATCCCCTCAAAGTCAAGAATGCCAAAGAATCACAAGAACTGGGATTGGTATGGAAGCAGAGCCAGGCTTGACTGCACAGTTGACCTAAAATTAGGGTTTTGGTTTCAGAGGCCATAACCCCAAATTTTTTGGTCATTCTTGTTTCCATTGGTCTCTACATGGTATAGGGAGTATGCATATCAATTTTCATGAAGAAATTCCATGGGGAAGTCATCTGATCAAGAGTTGACTTTTCAGACAAGTCAGTGCAAAATCAGGGCATCTGAGGCCCCCAATGACCCAACCAAGGGGTGATCTTCATCATTTTGAGTGTATATGATCTTTATTTGATCATGGGAGAAGGTTGAAGTTCACAAAAATCAAGAATTTGAAGTTTTTGCAAAGTTGACTTTTTAGGGCATGGTTGACTTTTGAGGAATATGTCATTTTATGCCACTTTTCAAACCTTACTTTTTGATCCAAAAATGCTTCAAATGGAAAAACTTTGGTCATGAAAGTTGTAGAATACATTTTTCCCTTTTCAAAAAGTACAAGAACATGACCTAATTCATTTTGGATCAAAAGTTATGGTGTGTCAAAGTTGGCAAAAATCATTAATTTTCAAGATGTGCACCAAATGAGAAACTTGCAAGAATCATGTATCAAGGCCATTTGTGACTTCTAGTTCACATCAAACCAATGCACAAACATTACATATGACCCCAAAAACAGATTTGGCCTAAGGAATCTTACATTGCTTGCCTTGATTTTCAAAGTTCCATAAGGCATTTTTCATAAGTATGCAAAAGGGGATTCTTGGCAAAACCATTCTTCAAAGAAATATGTGATCTCTAGCTGACTTTCATACATTGCCATGACTAAAAGAAGTGCTATGCTACAAAATTCAGCAAGGGTTTTTCATGTACTTAGCATAAACTCATGAGAAAACACAAAGTTGTCAAGTTGCAAAAGCTAGCATAGCTTGTCATCCACATGTTGCAGTCAGCTACAAACAATCCAAGGGCTCTCCTCAACTCAAGCTGGAGCAAGACATGACTTGAACCTGCTGCTGCCATGGCCCATACTCTAAAGGACACAAATTTGACCTTTTTGCAAAAAGCTCCCATACTCTTGGAACAGTAGACAGCCACCCTACTAACCTGCCCCACAGGCTATCCACACAAGTTGGAGATGATATAGCAAAGCATTGAGCATTGAAGCTGGCCAGAACACAACACATCCAAAAACCTGCAAAAACTTTCCTCTCTTCGAATCACCTTCCATAATCATAAAACACTCATTCTACCTTCACCAATCAACCAGAAAACCTCCATAGAACCAATACCACCCTTCACATTGATCTAAAACAGCTCATACACAAACCCCATTTTCTGATACACCAGAAAAGGAACTCTCAAAACAGCCTGTTTAAGCTCATTCCAAGCCTTCCATTAGCACCAGGGGAGTCAGTGGAGCAAGTTTGCATCAAAGAATAGCTCTGAAAGCCCAGGAACAGGAATCTCCATCTCAGGTATGGCTATGAACATTTTTTCTCAGAGCTTGATTTTTAAGTTATAAACTGATTGCTTATGCCTTGCTGGTCATGGGGGTGGTTTTAGAATTAGAAATGGGCGAGAAATGAGGATTTACCAGGGCTCTGAAATTTTGCCCGTGAATCTTCATGGCTTCGATTCTCTTAGTTTAAGCATGAGAAATTTAGTTTGAGAGATGATTTGAGTGAGGTTTGAGTAGAGGAGTGTTTCCCTGGCTTTAATTTGAAGAATGGTTGCCTGAATCGTATTCTAGGGTTTGGTGGTCACCGGAGAAGATGACCGGAGCTTCCCTCCGGTCACCTGAAAGTCATTTTCCCTAATCTCAGGTCATTAAGTCCATTTGAATCTGGAGCGTAGGATTAGTTGACCCCATTGACTTGCCGCGTGAATGACTGGCCCAGATTCACCCAGTTAGCCCTAATCCCTTTGCATTAGTTTAATTAATCTTAATTAAATTAATTTAATTTGAACCAACCACAGCCCTTGGATTCGCGCGCCAGTCAACCATCTCAAACCCAGTTCAAATCTCCACCATCAGATCTGAATACTTTTCATTTATTTACTTTTATTTTCATTTTCTTTGTATTAAACTTCCATAATTTATTTAAAATAGTAAAAATTGTTTAAAAATTATGAAACTTTTTCTCAAGAATTTCATTAATTTTTAAGACACAAAAATATTTTTATTTTCATTTTTAGCATTAAAAAAGTATTTTTAAATATTTAAAAGTTTATTTTTAATTGATTAATGAAAATTAATTTATTAAAAATACTTTTAGGTATTTAAAAAATCACCAAAAATTCAAGAAATGTTCTAAGACATTTAGAAACATTTTCCAACCTTCAAACCAAATTTATTTTTTGATCTTGATGCATTTTGAGAATTTTTCATTGATTTAAAATCATTTTTATGCATTAATTTGATCCAAAGTTCTAAAAATCATTTCTGCCTATCCATGAAGAGTTGGACATTGATTCTTTTTGCATTGCATTGTGTTTAGCATGTAGTTTGTGAGATTAAATGGCCATGATTTGATCTTTCATTTTTCCATTTGTTTGAGAATTTTCTTGTTTAGAAACCCTAAAACCCTAGAAAACTTAGAAAAACCATAACTTGAAATTGGTTAGGAGTTGAAACCTCTCCTTTGGGCATTGGTTTAGTATAGGATTAGGGGTCCTTTGAGTGGCATTTTCAATTTTTTATCTTAGGGTTTGCTTCTGATTTTGATTTTTGTTTGATGTATGGTTCATAAGCCCTAATTTGGACTTCCATATGCATCCATCTTGCATTCTCTTGCATAACATGACTTGCCATGACATTTCAAGCATCCATTTGATTCATTTGACATCATAAGACATATTGAAAGCATGTTTGATCATTGCATCATGTATTTTCCATGTTGTATGTCATGTGCACTTCATAACTTTTCATGTATGTTCATGGTTCCTGACTTGCTTCATTTGTATTCATGAACTTGTATGATCATTCCCATGTGCTGCCTCATGTTTGTAACATCTCATAACATCATTAGCATCATGTAAATGCTTCTGGTTTTGTTTCTCATCATGTCATCTCATCCCATTTTGCATTGCATTGCATTTCTTTTCTAACCTTTCAGGTGGTAAGTGATTTTGGGAAGTGAATTTGCCTTCACTTCTCATAACTTTTCTTTTCATCTCTCTTGCATCCATTGCTGCATTTTTGTATGTGTTTGAGATTGAGCTTGCTCATTCTTCTTCTTCCCACTTTCTTTCTTCAAGTGACTTGACTTCTTGAATGAAGCAAGTTGCTTTGCTTCTCTTGATCCTTTCATCTGCTTCCTGGTGGTTCCATTGAAGATCTTCTCTTGAAAACCTCACAAACCTTAGGGACAACCAAGCATGACAATGATTAGGGTTTTGATTAGTCTCCCCCTCTTAGTTTTACCTTTGAGTCTCTTTTGAGTCTTCTCTTCTTATCTCATAATCAGGGACTAAACCCTAAAGGCTTTAAGGCTTTGTGATTAAGCTTATGCCTGCATCCTTCTCTTAGGATGGAGTGTATAACTTTAATCCTAAGTGTTAAACCCTTAATGTGTTTAACTCCCTTAATCAATCCACTTAATAATCACCAAGACATCACACTTGTAACTTGGGCCTTGCATTAGGGTTCTAATTCTTCCTTAATTGGTTAAGAAGGACTAACCCTAGTGTTAATGGACAAGTCCCCCTCAAGTTGTCTTACAAATCATAAAATTCACTTCTTCATCATACCATTAAATAAAATCCACTTAATCAAAGGCTTGTTTTGTCATGAGTTTAATCCCTAATCATGGATTAAGTTGAGGAGCTTTCCTCAGCTTAAACATTCTCATCTATTATCCTTCTATTAGGATGGTGTAATGAGTCTGTTTAATCTTTGATTATGGCTTAACCTCATTACTCAACACTAAACAAAAACAACAAAAACATCTAAATAATCACAAGTAGGTTAATGATCTTAATCCTACACCAAAGGTGATTAAGTGTGAGAATCTGACTTCACACTTAAGGTACTCTCATTACCCCTAATCAGAGGGAAGATGTGATGAGTTTACTAAATCCATTGGTTTAGACTTAAGCTCATTAACTTATGACAAACTTTCAAAAGCAATAAAAGACTGAAAACTCAAAAACAAGCAATAATCGCCTCCTCCGGGATTCTTTTCTCATCTCATTCACTCACAAACGAGAACTTGCTTCTTCCGTCTAATGCAAGACAGTTTGCATCTGTGCCAGACAAATCATACACTTGAGCATAGGCAAGCAAGCAGTTCACAAGTCAATTCATCTTTCAGTCTCTTTGGGTCGAACTATGGTGTTCTGACTTCCTCATTGCACGAGAGGATACGTAGGCATAACTTAACAGTTATCGAACAAAAGTCTCTGTACATCCCCCCTCCTTCTAGCCTCATTCTTTAAGCCTCATGATCTTGAGCAATTCATTCTTATTCCTTACACTGACACTGTATATATCGCACTTTTCACTTCTTTTACACTGACACCTGTACATCCTTTTCCAACTATTTTACACATAAATTGCACTGACACTACCCGTTTAAACACAAATCTTTCAAGCGTGGATCCCGTCGAGTACGGCGGACAATCTGGGTGCTAATACCTTCCCAGGTTGTAACCAACCCCCTTTCTCAGTCTCTCTGGTTCGCAACCGTCTTATCCATCTCTTTCTAGGTCTATGCAGCATTGCCTTTCCTCCGGGATAAAAATGCCTAGCTGGCGACTCTATTCATCTCCAGTGAGTTCACGGCTGTGTGTTCTCACTGTCCCTCTCGCCGACCGTTCGCGTCTGTACCTTTATCTGGGCCTGGTCCCATTTAACGGGAGCGACAGCAATGTCAGAATCCAGGATCACAAGATCAAGGTCTCACGAGTCCAAGGTACAGCCGGAAGATACTCTGATCAGGAACTCACTGGGTAGACTATAGGGTTTTTAGGGATCCCAAAGTTGTCAATTCATATAGCTGTTCATCACACGCGCCATAAGCATGACGATTGATTGACTCCTCCACATGAATCTATTTTGGGTGAGATCTTCGTATCGACAACCCACGAGAGCAAGTTTTCTCGGGAGTCCATACTACGTGATCATCGACACAAGGTTTAAAACAAAGTCCTGGAGTTATGGAACTTTCTCAACTGTTTGATGCACGTGTCAATTTCATACATTCTTGACAGTCAATCAACTCCATTGAGTAAGTCTATTCCAAGTGAGGTTTTCGTATCGAGCCACGCAAGGGCGAACCCTGGTGCCCAATACTACGCAACCATCAACCGATGTTTTAACCAAAAGGTTCTAAAGGTCCTCAGAGTCGACGACTTTAATGAAAATAACTGAGCACACACGCCAAGAGCTTGACGGTTGTCAGCATTTCCATTAAAATCTACTCCGAGTGAGGTTTTCGTATCGACAACCCACGAGAGAGGTTCTCTCGGGAGCTCATACTACACAACCTCGCTAACTTAAGTTTGTACTCGAAAGCCCGGGCATATAGCTTTTTCCTTAAGTTTCTTTTGCAAAGTATCGATCCAAATTATAGTACCAAGGAGCCACAAGATATATAATATGGAATGCGATAAAGAAAGCGATAAAATAAACAAGCAAGGCATAAAAGAAAACATCCAAACAAACGCGTAAACCTAGACTAGGCTTGACTCGCATAGGGGTGAACCAGTCCCCAGTAGAGTCGCCAGCTGTCGTACCCCGAAAAATACGACCTCACGTGATCCGAATGGATGGAGCCGCGCGCTGGACGGACTGAAGAGTCGCCACCTAATTCTATTTATTCCCGAAGAGGGAAAGGGGAGATATAGATACAACCCGGGAGGAAAAGGATAAGGACAAAGGTCAACGGAACCATTGCCTGGGTTCGGGAGTCGGTTATGCAGGGGGAAGGTATTAGCACCCCCTACATCCATCGTACTCGATGGGAACCATCTAAGTTATCGCGGGCGAAAGGATGTCTATGCTTAAACGAATTGCTTGCTAGAGGGAAATGAGTTGAATTTATAAGTTAGATTGAACCTAGGTGCTCGGCAAGGATTGAGATCCTCGTGCCTACGTACTCCCGTGTGCAATGGGAAAGTCAGAGCCTCGTAGTTCGGCCTACTAAGGGTAATGGTTGTTGATTTTATTACCTTTCGTCGATGAAAGGGTTTAGGAGTTGAAATGTACTAAAGACTATGGATAGTTTATCTCGCCCAACAAGACGAGTGTCCTGCGTCGAAATAATCGGAGCGAGTAACGAAAGCTCGTTATCCCCCTTTCTACCGCTTAAGGCCCGTGGCGTACAAATCTTCTCGTATTTATTAAAGTGTTTTTATTTCCTAAAGCCGCTTGACGTTGGATCAAGGGTTTGGATCTAATCGAAACATTTTGGTTTTTTTGAGGTTTAGAGGGTGCATGAAAATGGAGGTTATTTTTGTGGTTTTGTTAGCGAGGCACGAATCGCTCGGCTCGCAAAGGTGGAGTGGATCCTAAACGAAAAAGATAACTGAAAAATAAAGTGCAAGTGTGCAAGTGAGATCGCTTGGCGTTGGACCAAGGATTCAGAATTAAATGCGAGAAATAAAAGTGCGTACAAATTAAGGGGAGAGGGATACAAAATAAATACAGGGGATTGCGAGAAATAAAGAGGTCTCATTGTAATTAGCCCAAGAGAAAGCGTGTGTGCAGTGTGTTTGAACTATTCGAAGGCGTTCGGCCTGTTTATTCGGGACGCAACTATTCGGAGGCGTTGGACCTTTTAATCGAGCGCAACTATTCGAAGGCGCTGGACCTTTTGGGACGCGACGAAATTTTGTTCGTGAACTGCCTTAGAATCGGTTCAAAATGGGAACCGTTCTATAAGGAGTCGAATCGTAATTTGAAATGCGAAAATAAATTAAATAAATTAAATGAATTGAATTTACTAGAATTGAATTAAATTGAATAATTAAATAAATTAAATAACATTAAGAATAATAAAATAAAATAAATTGATTTACAAGTTTGTTTTGTCGGAATGAAAAAAAAATTAAATACAAAGGGGGCCTCATATTGACCGTTCATCTCCGATTAAATGTAATCGGGCGAAAAGCGGCCGTTTGCTATATCATTGGCCCAAAATATGAAATAAAAATTAAATAACCCACTAAAAAATTTTCAAGACATTTTTTTTTCTAAACAAAAACAAAATAGTAATAAAAAAAGAAGCCAAAATAATAAAAAAAACAAATCAAAAGAAACAGGGGGTGCAGACTGGATCTGGATGTAGTACTCAGAAATCGAATGGGCCAAGCCCATCGCAACCCACAAACAAAAATGGAAATTAAACAGAGGGAGCGGGTAGCGCTGGAGACATGGTGCATATACAGTAAGTCAGATAGGCTTCAAGGCCACACAAAAAAAAAACTATAGAAAAATTAAGAAAACAAGAAGATGGCTAGGGGTGTAGCACAAATCTGCGGTGTATCTATAACAAAATAACATAAACAGGCTAATGCTCTAATAAGCTCAAACAAAACACAGATGGCTCATAAAAAAAAGAATCCCAAATTCTTATTTTATTTTCATCGCTCATCAAAAAACTCATTAAATAAAAGAATATCCAACGACCGTATTTCAGAAAAGCAAAATAAAAATCCCACCCTTTTAGACCAGTGACGACGAACCCTGTTTCCGGCCTCTTCCAAATCGACTTCGAATTCGTCGTGTTGTTGTTCATCTATTTCTGCTTTTGTTTCACTCACCATGAGTTTTTGGTTTCGTCTCAAGATCCTGCGGTAGCTCTCTTCTCTCAACTCGCGATTTCTCTCCTTCGGTGGTCTCGTCGGCGCTTTTCGAGTCTGTTCGATTGTGGTGGATTTCGGTTATTTTCGGCTTGCGGAGGGGATGGTCGGCGGTTGTGTTTGTTGGTTGATGATGGAGGTTCGAAGGTGGAGGCAACGGATCCGGTTCGGTGTTGATTCTGTGAGCGGCGGTCGGTGGATTGTGAGGGTTTCGTTTTGTGAAGGTGAGGGTTACGGTTGTGGTGACGGCTGATTTGGGGGTTGTGAGGGTTGTTCGTGTGAAGGGTGAGACAAAGAACAAGTTCTGCGTTTCGGTGGGCTGAGGATGGTTTGACAGTGGTGAAGGTGAAAGGATTAACGGCGAATTTGGAGTGGTGATGGTGAGGTGCGGCTAAGGTTTGCGGAACGGTGAGTCTTGGTTTTTCGGTTTTTGGGAGAAACTGGCTTTTAGGGTTTTGTTCTCATTTCTTTCTTTTTCTTGCCAATGATTGGGTGGTTTTATAGTGAGAATATTAGGGTACGAAATTCGTGTGAGTTTGTTGTATGATGCGTCCGAGAGAATCATGTGAGCTAAAATGAATCCGTTAGGGGGATAATCAGGTGATTTTGCTGGATCGTGTGGGGCCCTCTTGTGATGAGTCACTGATGTTCTTTGTCTGTAGTGAATTGAAAATATTTCTAGAACACATGGTCCTTTGCAAATTCTACTTTACTGGTCTCTTTTACTGCTGTTAAAATCGTGAAAGCATATTCACTGTTGTAGAATGGTGCTTCAATCTTTTTTGACTCATAACAAAGTGTGTTACATACACTAATATTTTGCTGTGGCCTTACTATGTTTCTGCAGGTATTGGCAAGATGAAGATTCATGGGATGCTGCTTCAAAACTGCAATCTTGGGTGATAAACTGTAGAACCACCTGTGACCTTCAACTCTTATATTTTTTCTGTGATCCTTTACTCTTCTTCTCATCATTTGTATTCATTCTCCTTGTTCAGATTCTATACTTGACAGGTTGGTGATGATGGAAAGAACATTAGCTAGGGAAATAAGAACTCGAAGCAGTGACTTGGTGAGAGTTAGAATTTTCATTAAGCATTCACTACATAAGGCAGGTCAACAACACTTTCTATTCTTTGAAGAAAAACTTCATTAAGGATTCAGAACTTGAAAACTGAAGAAGCTCTTTTCTTGACAGGAAATCTAACTGTATGACAAACTTATCTTGTAAGGAAACCAACATATGTGTTTGATCATTATTTATTGTGTGCTAAAAAACTAGGTTACTCAAAGATATTGACATATTTCCTTGGTATATTCGTTGCAGGTCTGAATATGTCACAAAATCCGAGGGAACGACCTTTTGAACAAACTATATACATTGGTCCCTGAACTAACACACACGCGGTTAGGACCTGAAGTTGAAGCTGAAATAGATTTCTCTACAACAAGTTTATTAGCAGTTAGGAAACTAAATCCAGAGAATTCTGCCTTGTATTCTAACCGAAAAGCGAGATGAAATGGGTTTGAAGTGATGTGGGCCTGAGTTGAAATGAGGTAAGACTCGATGTGTTTGAGTTTTGTTGCGACTTTCATGTTTCCAGTCCCTAACAGCTTACAATAATCGATTTGTTTGTTGTCTTTGATGTTTGCAGCGGTGGAATGACTTGGAGAAACGGCAAGAGATCGAATCAGTGGCCTTGTCTTGAGGTAATAATATTCTGCTATAACTTTTCTTTGGTTTGCCGCAAGTGGAAAGCGATCAAGAGACCTTGAACTTTCTTGGGTCGTGCCTGTTGTATGTGTTCATGCTCTTTGTACTAATTACTCATGCTCATTCTTCCATGTGCAAATTTCGGAGCGATCTTGGCATGGTGATGTTACACCAGAGATTACCAAGAGAAAGTCCTACAAGATGATGTTTATAGAGTAGCAACAATTCAATTCCCACTTTGGTGTAAGTCATGTGATTCTTGTATTTCAACTTTTGTTTTGATAAACAACGCTGTAGTAAAACCTTGTATTTTCCTTTGATTATTCATTGGTGGGGATAACGGCGGTTTGTGAATTAATTTGACTGAAACTTGTGCAGGGACGTGTTTATGATGCTTCAACATGCTTAGGCTTATTTTCTACTACAGCGGTAAAGAACAAAAATCTTCACATGGATCCACCATCAGGGTACTAATTGAGTCCTTTGTTAGGCTTTACAGCTTTCCTGCAAGTCTTCAACTTCGAGTGAATTCACGTGCAGGTTGGCTTTGACGCAAACGTAATTCCTTTGTATCGCATCTGTTTTTGTACTCATTGTTAAAACTGTTTTTTCACTGACTCATTTGTTGTGGCATGTCGTAGCTGCTGAAGTTTGTTGTGATTTTGTTTGCAGATGTTAATGATTAAGCTTATCAAAAAACACAAGAACTGCAATGTTGCGAGAACTTGGATGCTGATGCGTTTTTGTGTGAGTAGGGCGTGATGGTTTTTACGGTGTGCTACAATGTGTGAGGTGCATTTGGCTATTTGTGAATAGAGTTTGGAAAAGGATGGCTTGGATTTGAGGTGAGGTAGTTGTCCTGGTATGGTATCTTGTATGCTGCCACTTTGTGTGTATTGAGAATGATTTAGAATCGTATGTCTACTACTACTGTGATTTGTTTTTGTTGAGCTTGATCATGTGTGTTATTTCTTTTTCTTTTCATGTGCATTCTTTTGGAGCCATTGATACTTTGTTGAAGCTTGGAATTGAAGGAAATGATTCTCGGTGTATTTATGACAGAGTTTGGCTAAAGAAGATTGACCTTGTGGCTTCGTTGCGAAAGGAAACGGTCAAATGGAAAGTGAAGGCTTTGCGTCAAACCGAGGATATGCTGAAGAACTGGGAGTTACGATCATTAAGTTTGGCGTTCTGGTATGTGACAAATCTTTGAGAAATAACTCCCGCATCTGCACTTCTATGACCTTACTCAGGATCCTTATCGTGTCTTGCTATCATCTCGCAGGCCAAATGACTTCACAAGATCTTGATTGGGGCTGCTGCGAATGGAAGTAATCCGTTGAGTCTTTAGCTTGTAGTCTGATTTCAGGACTAACAAGAACAACATTTCTCACTTGCATTTGCTTTAAGAACTTAGAAATTCATCACTGAAACCTTGTTTGTAACAAATGTGAAGCATAAGCTTAGGCAAGTGGAAATCTGTTTGTGGCGAGGATTAATAACAGTGCATTTCTTCAAAACTTTTAGATTTTTGTCTTTTACTGTAACTTGCTTTGTGTACCATCTTTTAGAGTATTGTCCTCTATATTTTGTAACAATCTCTTATGATTAAACATTAAGATGTTCTCCCTTGAATAGTGAAGCAAGACGGTCTTGTTGCAACCTGTTTCTTTGAGTGAATTTTGCTGGAATGATTCAGATAAACCTTGCTATTTACTTCCATATTTGAATAACACATAGAATTGGTAACAATCTCACATATATCATGGATTTGCAAATTTATTTTGAATTTCTGATTTTTTTTAAATGTCAACTTCAATGACAATGTAATAAAAATTCAAACCATTTGAAACCACACCAAAAACCACAATACATGCTTGTTTTCAAAATCCCTGGACACTAGAATAAATGAAAACCAATTTGACAAGAATAGTTCTTTAGACTTGATTTGGAGTACCATACTAATTCCCTTGATCCAAAATCTCAAATATGGGCCATCATGAGCGTGAGTTGTACTACCTTAAAACATAGGCCAAATGCACCAAATTGAATTGATCACTTGGCATCCTGATTCCATCAGATAAATTGTATTGATGCAAAACTCTGAGTTGAAATATTACAGCATACAGACTTTGCCTGATATCCTTAAATAAACCTCGTCTTAACCTTGAGCATAGTCAACAAAAGAGAAAGAACATTTTTTTTTGGACAACGATTAATAAAATAGTAACAAGAATAGAAATTAAAACTAAAACCATATGGGTAGGACAAATTTGGGGTATGACAGTTTCGAGAGAAGATCGTCGGAGTAGGAGGTTACCGCCGCGGCGACTATGGTTTCGTGAAGAAGAATAGGCATGGTGAGAGAGAGAGAAATTGCGTCGGTGAGAGATGAAGGACAAGGCGTTTGTTTCGGATAGAGAGACTAGGGTTTCGGTGGACGATTTTTTGAGAGAGATGAGAGGAAGAAGAAGGGGTATGCGGCGTGGGGAGGAAGAAGAGGAACTAGGTTTTGGCTGAGATTTATCCCCTGTGTCGTTTTGTTTTTTTTGTTTTATAATTTAAATTTTTTTTAGTTAATTAGATGAAGATATTGAGGGAATATTGTGAGAATAATAAGGAGATTAATCCACCATTAAAATATCATTATAAGCACCAATAAAGATTAATAAAAACCATTAATTAATCGCATTCATCAGGTCAAACAGGGTTGACCGTGAACCTTAAGGCACTCCCCTCTTCTTTATTTTCATCTTGGGCTTCATAATTTCTATTCCCACCCCCATTTGAGGCCCAGTTGGTTTTTTACTAGAAAACATTGCTTCCTCACCCCCCATTTATATTCTTTTCTTTTGAATTTCTAAATTTTGCATAGTTTTAATTTAATTCACATATAAATAGTAAAACACATATTAAAATTCTATAAAAATCATATTAGAATATTAACTAAATTTAGAACCATTCCCAATTTTTATTTTCTGATTTTAACCATTTTTCGATTTAATTTCGATTTTTTAATTTAATTGACTTATATTGAATTTCCACTTGGATACATAAATTTGTACAATTTATTTTTGCAACTTCCCATAACATTTTTTGCCCATTCTTTTTTCTATGATTAGAGGACAAATTAAAGTACCTAGAATATTTTTTGTGTATTTTTTAAGGCCTTTTTTCTACTGTTTTGGTAGTGTGGATTGTATAAATTTGCGATTGAACTTTTGATAGAATTAAGTGACTATTTGACATAGTTAGAATTAGAATTTTTAAGAGATTTTTTGACACAATAATATAATCAGGTTAAAGACCATAGGAAATTAATTTCAAATTTTTTCCATGACTTTTGATATTTTTTTGTCATTTTAATTCATTTCATCATATTGTGCATATTCATGATTCATTCACTAACTATTCTCTTTTTTGTGCAAGGTATTTTCCGAGGATTTTTCGTATGGACTTGGATACTTTTATGCCTCGATTATGTTTTATACTTTGTGTACTTTGTGATGTAATAGCGTAATATTTGTATGCTTTTATAATTTCTATAATTAGGATAGAAAAGATAAAACTAATCGCTAGAAAACAAAATCTCAAAAATGAAATAAATAAAAGATATTCGATCCAACGTCGAGTATATTTCAAATAAATAAATAAAGATTTCATGTGACTTTAGGATCCCTCGATTACCATCGTTCCTCTCCATTCAACCAAAAGCAAGCCTTGTATGTTGCACACCATAAGTCGTGCGTCTTAGCACCACGCAACTGATCCACCTGATCCATCGTTTCATCCCATTTACATTTCATTCACGTTTTCACCCACCATGACTTAGGAGGACCATATTGTTCATTATTTCCTTTTATGTTCTCATGTCTAGTTCTAATATCTCTTAGGTAGATTTAATCTTAAACCTCATTAACCATAGGTCATCTTCGAATTCAAACTAACTTAGGGTAAGTCTAGTTTCCCTTAGAAGTTTTCCTTTGATAACTTGAGTCTCACTTCTCATCTTAAAATAAAATCAAAAACACTTAATAAAGGAAAAGGTGTACAATGCGCCACGAGCCTTAAGCTATACGGGAAATGACTAGTGGAGGTCTCCTTCACTCTTCTAGGATGCTTTACAAACGTTCCATTGGGGGTGATATTGGAAAGTATTCGCTCATGTGCCATAGTCTTTAGTGTTGTACATTCAATAAACACAAATTCAAAACAGTTCTTCTAAAAGACAACAAACCAAGAAGTCACGTCTTCTCATCTCATCTCATACTCTTTGCGGACGAACATGAGTTGTCTCGACAGTTCAAACAACGATACGGTAAACACCCTCGAGTCAGAGCCGGTAACACCTAAGCTAGAGCTATGGCAATGTCATCCTAAAAATCACAAACGAGTGTAAGCCTTAGTTAGACGAACTACGGCGTCTCTGATCCTCATTTATCCCGATGAGGTACGTAGGCAGTGGGGTAGGGCCCATTCGAGCACAATCTTTATTTTCCCTACATTTTCCCCTTTTATTTCCATTTCTCAATTCCATTTCTTTTTCTCATTTCATTTCCAATCCAGAAAGTCATTCTTTCATTCAAACAGCATATTTTTTCACCATTTGAAAACAGACTTACAAGCGTGGATCCCGTCGGGTACGGCGGACGGATTGGGATGCTAATACCTTCTCAATTCGTAACCGACTCCCGTACCCAGATCTTTGGTTCGCAAGGCCTTGTCCTTTACCTTCTCCCTTAGGTTTGTGCAACATTACCTTTCCCATTCCTTCGGGATAAAAATGTCTGGCTGGCGACTCTAACCTTTCCGCGCCACTTTCGCGTTTGTACTAGGATGAAAATCCCGAGAGCGACAGCTGGCGACTCTGCTGGGGACTTTAGAGATTCTAATTTCCCCTTTGAGAGTCAATCCTAGCGCTTGTTTGTTTCTGTTTTCTTCGGGTGCTTATTTATTCGCTATTATGCTTTAGTTTAGCTTTGTTGTTTTATTTACAGTTTATCGCTTTCCTTTACAGCTTTATTTACAACTTTCTGCACTTTACTTTACTGTCGCATATACTGGCATATACTGTACTGGATGTTCTGGTTTTCCTTGGCGGGATGGGATTATTGTGAGATAAGTCGAATACCCGGCTTGAGTATACACATAGGATTTAGAGTGGGCAGTCGTGTGGCTTGCGTGGTCTTGAGCACGTGTAGTTTTCACGAGTCCCACACCCAGATCAGGCTCTCTTGAGATATGTTCTATATTGCCTAGGCAGACCATAGAATGTTCCCACCTGAGCTGCTAACACTGGGAACCGATCATCGAGGACCTTAGTGGAAACAACCCTCTCCAGTGGTGACAGTGGCAGACCACATTTCGTGGCAAACCCATTCGCACCCGAAGGCCCACTAGGAAATCGCATAGGATGACCTTGTTCTCTCGTAGGAACCTGGTTAAAGCAACTGGTCGTATGAAGGTAGTATTGTACCCTTCGGGATGACTGTACTATTGTTTCTCGGCTTCAGTGCTGGAAGCCGGGAACTTATGAGGGATGTTTGTTTTTCCGGAATTCAGCTGAGGCCTCCCTGAGTAGTACATAATGCCAAACCGATTCCCTGATTTGGTCATGAGCCATTTCTCGGAAATGGTGAACGTATTATTGCTATTCGGCTTTGAGAGTCCGTGATGTTGACCCGTAGTAGCACACGCGTGAGATTGGGAGGGGTTTACAGGTTTGCAGGAACCCTAAAAACTTCCAACATACCCACTTTTGCCAATATTACTCCGTGTTATGATCCGGTCCTATATGATACTTGGTTGAGAATTCTGGAACTTCTGCACAGAGATACTGATATCATGATCTTCACCAACACTTGGTTATCTGATCCACACCAGCGTCGGACCGCTGACCACATGCCAGTTGCATACATGACATCATGGCATTTTAGCATACATGTTCAGTTACTTCTAAGGATCCCATATCTGAACTATGTCGGATTTTCTTCTGCATTAAAACTGGGATCAAAACAGATGGGTTCCTTGGAAATAACCGAACATGGCATTTGCATACATCCTTGCATTTTTTACAGGTATTCAGGGACAACTTCTTATCCTGATTTGGTTTCTCTTCAGAATGACCAATTTGAATCATGACTGTCAAGGTTTAGACGTGGAACAACTCCGAGCGGAGGTGACTAAGATGAAGGCCCAATTGGGGCATGTTATAGTGGACATTCGAGCGTTTTCCCAGGATCAGAAATTGCTGAGGGAAGAATTCAACTTGATGAAGACTCAGATAAAGCTGCTTACAGGAATCATGAATGCTATGTCTAAAAAGGAAAATAGTTGTGTGTCTACTTTTCAAACAGAAGGTCATGTTTCTCCCATTTCTTTGGGATGTCCAATAAATTAGGGTTCTTTAGATGGATTTCCTCTACAGTTCGAATCTCTCCACCAGCAATCGCCACTCGGCAGTCAGGAAGAGCATCAGATAGGAACCAACTCCACATGTGAACTGAATGATCCTACACCAATCGTTACCAAAGAAGTGAGCACTTTCTTTCCTTATCAGGGATCCTCCTCAGATGCTACGCCTTGGTTTCCAGGAGAAATACTTCAACCGATTTCATCTATAACTCCTCCATTGCTAGCAACCCGTCATCAACAGGTTCAAGAAAGGGTTATTAATCCGATACCCATGTCTTATGCTGAATTATGTCCACAACTGCTCAAAATGGGATTGATTGAGTGTCACGAGCTAACTCCTCCTTCATCATGCAGGAATACAAAAGAAGTGGTCAACTTTCCTTCTTCTAGAATCATTGCTCAGGCCAAGTCTTCAAAGGGGCTACATCAACAATCTTCATTCACTCCTCGGCCGAATATGAGTAAGAGAGTACAGAGACATGTCAGGCGTCCAACGCAATGTCAACAACGAAGTTTTCAATCATAACCACAGGGTCAGCAACAACAGGCACATAGACTGTTTCAGGAAAGAACAAGAGAGAGGAACCGCAGACTTGATCCTATCCCATGTCCATATGTTGTATTGCTTCCAGAACTTCTGAAGTTGAACTTGGTTGAGCTCCGTACCATGAGAGCTCCTTCTGCTGATAATCTACCACCAAATTTTTATCCTAATTCCAGGTGCGAATTCCATTCAGGTGCCTAGGGGCACAGTATTGAGAAATGTTGGGCTTTTCAGAATAGGGTGCAAGATATAATTGAGTCCAAGGCAATTAATTTTTCTCCTCATCCAAAGGTACTCCAGAATCCGACGCCTAATCACGACGGAACCGGTGTCACTGTTATTCTACCAGATGGTCCACGTTAAGCTGAAGTCTTCAAGTTAATCACCCAGGACGCTAGGGTCTTCATGAAGCAAATAAAGACAGCAGTATTCAAATACTCTCAGTGATGGCATTTATGTGTTTGCCTTTCTTCATTGTTCATTTTCATCCCTATTGAGGGGAACTACGTCGCTCTGATTCTTCATTGGTCATCTAGTCAATGGAGATACGTAGGCAGAAGATCGTCGGGTCTTTCTGAGCAACCTTATGGGGCAACTTTATTCCCCAGCTTCACTCTTTCCTTCAGATTTCTCGCGTCAGAGTCAGAATAGCTAGAGGAGGAAGTATTACTGCCATGGTTGGGCATGCAACTGCAAATTGAAGATTACAAGTCTGTGAAAAGAGCTATTGATCGTTGAAAGTATCCAAGACTGACAGGTCTAGACGGAGCCAAGCCTCCTCAACTACGGCAATATTCAGTGTCTTTACTGCATTTCCATTTGTAGTTTCTTTTATATGCTAAACATTTGTCTACATGTATGAAATTTGTTTGCTTTTGAATGTTAGCAATAATAAAACTCACATGTTTTTCTTGAAGTAAATTCATTTACATTCCCTTATAATTTTGCATATGTACATCGCAATACCAATTGTCATGCTTAAATTCTATGAGGGAGAATGACGAAACAAAAACGCAAAATCTCTAATTGTGTGCTCTTGAGTAAGGCCCTGTTGACGATGTACAGGCTTTGTTTCAAATCCTTAAACACTGGAGATATAAGGAAGATAGACCCTTGCTAACCCCTTCGAGCCTTGAAGTAGGAGTTTCTTTTCACATATAAAAACCCTCACATGTAACCCAGGGGCAGGGTAGACGTCATCTAGTCAGACCAAGCGTTCAGACTTTCATAAAGAAGTGTATTTGAAGATCCGTTGCATTCTACTATGCTAATCAAGAGGTCCAAAGACCCGAAACCATAATGGTTATCCAAGTCAAAAGGTCCAAAGATTGAAAACCACAATGGTTATCCTTCGTCGACCAAAGAATGAGGCAGTCACAACCCTCGTGAAGCAATCAAGACAAACAGTGTCACACGACTCGTTCAAAAAAAATAGAATAAAAAGAAGAGAAAAAGCCCGCTAAGTCGAAACTTGAAAACAAGCGACTTAGGCAAAAGTTAGGGCATCCCGCTGGACTTCACAATCAAAGATTCACAATAATCAGTCCAGGCAAAAGTTAGGGATAAAGCAAAATAGTGCAAAAGACGAAAAGGATTACACAAGAAAGATCCTCAAATGAGAACAAAGTCGTGTGACACAGACACGAAAGATAGAGGAGTGACTGACTCTCAAAAATAACCTGATTGGTGCTTAAACTGATAGCAGCAATGGTTTCTCAATCAACACAAAACCCTTATGAAAGGAGAATGCTTGTGAAAACTAGCTGAATGTAGGAATGGAGAACATCACGAAGAGTGGGTGGGCACAAATAAACTTCGAGCCTATATCCTTTGTTTCTATAACCGTGAACTAGGCCACGATACAACCCTCAAAAGTCCTAACTGAAACAGGGTTAATTTGAGAGCGTACTACTACGACGTCGCGTTCCTGACTCCTATGAGTTGTGCTAAAAGACATTTGTTGATATTGCATGTACATACTTTCATTCAAAATAGTGTCGTATCTTAACCAGTGATTCACTCACGAAGTTTAGCGATCCATTTTCAAAACTTCAAGATTAACCTGTGTGTTGCATTAGAATTTTCATTCTAAGAATAAACATTTCACACTTGCATACATTTGTTTAGCATCATAAATGGTTCACATGCGGAAATTCTATCCAGAAGCTTAAACTTGCCAAGTTGAGAAGTCCAAAACTTCTGAAAGACTGTCACGTCGAGGTGCACTTTTCCGAAAAAGCTTCATTGAGCAGGGAATTGTCGCTCCCAAAAGATGAGACTGGGCTCAAATAAGGTACAGACGCGAACGGTCGGCGAAAGGATGAAATGAAAAGAGTCGCCAGCTAGGCATTTTTATCCCGAAGGAAAGGTAATGCTGCATAGACCTAGAAAGATATGGATAAGACGGTTGCGAACCAGAGAGTCTGAGAAAGGGGGTTGGTTACAACCTGGGAAGGTATTAGCACCCAGATTGTCCGTCGTACTCGACGGGATCCACGCTTAAAAGATTTGTGTTTTAAAGGGGTAGTGTCAGTGCAATTTGTGCTTCAAAGCTGGAAAAGGATGCAAGTGTCAATGTAAAATGTGCAGTGTATAAATGTACAGTGTCAGTGTGAGAACAAGGATAAAATGCTCAAGATCATGAGGCTAAAAGAGTGATGCTGGAGGAGGGGGAATATACAGAGACTTTTGTTCGATAACTGTTAAGTTATGCCTACGTATCCTCTCGTGCAATGAGGAAGTCAGAACACCGTAGTTTGACCCAAAGAGACTGAAAGATGAATTGACTGTGAATTGCTTACTTGTCTATGCTCAAGTGTATGACCTGTCTGGCTCAGGTGCAAACTGTCTTGCATTAGACGGAAGAAGCAAGTTCTCGTTTGTGAGTGAAGATGATGAGAAAAGAATCCCGGAGGAGACGATTATTGTTTGTTTTTGTATTTTCAGTCTTTTATTGCTTTTGAAAGTTTGTCATAAATTAATGAGCTTAAGCCTAAACCAATGGGTTAGTAAACTCATCACATCTTCCCTCTGATTAGGGGTAATGAGAATACCTTAAGTGTGAAGTCAACTTCTCACACTTAAACACCATGGTGTAGGATTAAGATCATTAACCTACTTGTGATTATTTAGATGTTTTTGGTGTTTTTGTTTAGTGTTAAGTAATGAGGTTAAGCCATAATCAGGGATTAAACAGACTCATTACACCATCCTAATAGAAGGATAATAGATGAGAATGTTTAAGCTGAGGAAAGCTCCTCAACTTAATCCATGATTAGAGATTAAACTCATGACAAAACAAAGCCTTTATTAAGTGGATTTTAGATAATGATATGATCAAGAAATGAGTTTTATGATTTGTAAGACAACTTGAGGGGGACTTGTCCATTAACACTAGGGTTAGTCCTTCTTAACCAATTAAGGAAGAATTAGAACCCTGATGCAAGGCCCAAGTTACAAGCTTGATGTCTTGATGATTATTAAGTGAATTGATTAAAGGATTTAAACACATTAAGGGTTTAACACTTAGGATTAAAGTTATACACTCCATCCTAATAGAAGGATGCAGGCATAAGCTCAATCACAAAGCCTTAAAGCCTTTAGGGTTTAGTCCTTGATTAGGAGGTAAGAAGAGGAGACTCAATGAGACACAAAGGTAAAATATAAATGGGGGACTAATCAAAACCCTAATTATTGTCATGCTTGGTTTTTCCTAAGGTTTGTGAGGTTTACAAGAAAGATCTTCAGAGGAATCACCAGGAAGCAGATGAGAGGAGCAAAGGAAGCAAAGTAACTTGCTTCATTTAAGAAGACAAGTCACTTGAGGAAAGAAAGTAAGAAGAAGAAGAATGAGCAAGCTAAATCTCAAACACAAGACAAAATGCAACAATGATACATAAGAGAGATGAAAAGAAATTGTGAGAAGTGAAGGCAAATTCACTTCTCAAAGTGACTTACCACCTGAAAAGTTAGTGAAAGAAAATGCAATGCAATGCAAAATGAAATGAAATGGCATGATGCAAACCAAAATCAGAAGCATGTGTGTGTTGATAATGATGCTATGAGATGATGCAAACATGAAACAATGCATGGGGATGATCATACAAACATATGGATGCAAGAGAAACATGCTTAGAACCATGAACATACATGAAAAGTTATGGAATGCAAATGACATACAACATGGCAAATGAAATATGCAATGATCAAACATGCTTCTAATATGTCTTAAGATGTCTAATGAATCAAATGGATGCACAAAATGCTATGGCAAGTCATGGTATGCAAGCAAATGCAAGATGAATGCAAAAGGAAGCCCAAATTAGGGTTTATGATCAATGCACAAAACAAAAACCAAAACCAGAAGCAAACATCAAGATAAAAAATTGAAAATGCATTCAAAGGAACCCTAACCCTACACAAACTCACTGCCCAAAGGAGGGGATCCAATTCTTAACCTAGTGAAAGTTATGAATTCCCTAAGATTTCTAGGGTTTTAGGGTACCTTGTCAAGAAAAATGTCAAACAAATTGAAAATGCAAGATCAAAACATGCCAATTTAATCCTACAAACTACATGATATGCAAGACTCAATGCAAAAAGAATCAAAGTCCAAGTCTTAAAGACTAGGCAGAAATGAATTTTCAAAGATTGGATCAAAATAATGCCTTGAAATGAAATTAATTCCATGAAAAATTGTCAAATGACATCAAGATCAAAAACGAAATTTGGTTTGAGGGTTGGACAATGTTTCTAAATGATTTTAAAGGTTTCACGAATTTTTTTGTGATTTTTAAATACCTAAAAGTATTTTTAATTAATTAATTCTCATTAATTAATTAAAAATAATCTTTTAAATGATTTAAAAATATTTTTTAATGCAAAAAATAAAAATAAAAATGTTTTTGGTTTCTGAAAATTAATAAAAGGTTGTATAAAAAATTTCAGAATTTTTCAATGATTTTTATTATTTTTAATAAATTGAACAAAACAAATGAAATTAAATGAAATAAAAATGAAATAAAATGAGAAGTATGCTGATCCAGTGGCTGAGGTTTGAACTTGGAACGCGCGAATTGACTGGCGCCAGATCTAAGGGCTGATATTCAAACTGGCCAGATTAATCTATAAAACTTAATTAAATGGATAATGACGTGGATTAGGGTTTAATGAGGGCATCCTGGCCATTGGCACGCGCGGGAGTCAACAAAAGTCAGCCCATCCAACGTACCAAATTCAAACTTGCATTAATTACACTGATTAGCCCTAATCACTTTCAGGTGGCCGGAGAAGACTTTCGGTCGTCTTCTCCGGCAAGACCCTCACCTGAAAGTTGCTAAAAAACCTCAAAACCTCATGAAAATGAAAACTAATCACCCAAAAATCATCCTCATTCGAAACTAAATCAAAACCCCCAAACAAAAACCATTTTTCATCCATTAATCATGTGAATCGAAGCCAAACATGTTTAGGTCAGAAAAGTTTCAGAACAAGATTAAATGCTTATTTCTCAACCATTTCAAAAAGTAATAACGTTAGAGTGATCAGCAAAGCATGAGGAACAAATTAGAAACCTAAAAACTCATTTCTGGAAAAAAAGTTCTTGATATACCTGAGCTTTGAGCTTTCTCAGTTTGCAACTTTCTGACCCTCTCTCTTTATGCAAACCACTCCTCTTAGGCCCCTGATGAAATCTTGATGCTTAGAAGAAGTTTGTGATGGCTGGTTTGGAAGATTACAGAAGTTCTGTTCAAGGTGGGATGGAAATCGTATTTCTGATTCAGGGAGTTTTAGGCTATAGTGATGGGTGGTTTTTGATCAATGAAGCATGCTGAGTTTGTTTGTGAAGTTTGTTTGTGTGTTTGCAGCTTGTGGAGGGTTTTTCGAAGGCTTTTGCAAATGGGAGAGATTTTGATAGCTATGGCTTGTGGGCAAGATCAGAGTGAGTTGTGTTATGTGTTAGGCTGGGTTTTGTCCATGTATCAAAAGGGGATAGGTCAGAAAGTTGTTGGTGGCCTATGGTGATTGGTATGGGTCTTTGGCCAAAATGTCAACTTGATGTGTACTTGAGGTATGGGCTATGGTATGACTTGCTTTTTGGATTGCTTTTGCTCAGCTTGAATCAAGGAATGCTATGAAAAAGGTTTAGAGGCAATGCAGCAAGTGGTTTGTAACTTGTGATAAGTTTTGCAAGTTGGTTCAAGTTTGGTTCCTTTGAGATTTCTTGAGTTTCAAGGCATCAAAGTGAAAAGTTCTTTGGCCCATTCTGAATTTTAGAGGTTATATGATCATGTTGTGAAGAAATGATACACATTTGAGGCCTTTAGAACACTTGAACAAACCATTTTGCAAAATGTCTCTTTGGTAGAAAACTTCAAATTTTGTGATTTTAGCCAACTTTGACAAGCCATAACTTTTGATCCAAAATGAATTAGGTCATGTTCTTGTACTTTTTGAAAAGGTAATGATCCAATCTACAACTTTCATTACCAAAGTTTTTCCATTTGAAGCATTTTTGAATCAAAAAACAAGGGTTGAAAAAGTTTCCCAAAATGGCAATTTCATTAAAAGTCAACCTTTCCCAAAAAGTCAACTTTGCAAATGACTTGAAATTCTTCAATTTTGTGAACTTCCAACATCTTCCATGATCAAATAAAGATCATACACAATCAAAATGATGAAGAACACCTTTTAGTTGGGTCATTGGGGGCCTCAGATGCCCTGATTTTGCACTGACTTGCTTGAAAAGTCAACTCTTGATCAGATGACTTCCCCATGGAATTTCTTCATGAAAATTGATATGTATGCTCCCTATACCATATAGAGACCAATAGAAACAAGAATGACCAAAAAATTTGGAGTTATGGCCTCTGAAACCAAAACCCTAATTTTGGGTCAACTGTGCAGTCAAACCTGGCTCTGCTTCCATGCCATTTTCAGTTCTTGTGATTCTTTGACATTATTGACTTTGAGAGGATATAATATGATGTTTGAACATACATCGACCCATTTGAAGTGATTGATGACCTTTGGAGTGGCTCAAATAACTCTAGGATTGCTCAGATCACAAACCCTAGATGCAGATGACTTTGAACCAATGCAATGAATCAAAAATGTAATATGAGATGGTATGATTGAGTTTATGCATATGAGGAGATCACAATCCATGATGTGAATGGGTGAGGGAAAATTTGGGGTGTTTACAGCTGCCCCTATTCAAACATGAGTTAGCTGTGCAGGATGTAAGCAACGGCTTAACAGGCGAACAAGATAACTTGTGGTTGAATACCAAAGACCATCCAAAATTTGCGCTCACAGAATGAAGAAGAAAAGGGATATAGATTGTAAAAGAAAATAAAGTATATTGTAAAGTATGGTCGACGGAGGACGACCGTCGAGCAGAGGACGACTGCTGGGGGTAGGAGCAATGACGGGGACGGCCGACATGCTGGGAAAAGTGCGGAAAACAAAGCAATGACGGGGACGACCGACATGCTGGGGATAAAAGGGATCATGACGGGGACGGCCATCAAGTAAAGTTATAAGATTCTCTGGGGATTAATGAAAAATGATGGGGACAGCCATCAAGTTCAAAAAGTAATGTAAACAAACGATGGGGACGGCCATCGGGCTAAACTGATGAAGGACGATCATCAGGAAAAGGAAAAGGGACCACGACGGGGACGGCCATCGGGTTAAAGAATAAATGAAATAATGATGACGGACGGTCATCAAAGGTGAAGGACGATCACCTGGCAGGGTACGGCTGCCAAAAATATCGCGTCATAGGACGAATTCCGGATAAAAGGTCAACGATGGGGACGGCCATCGGACGAGCATGATGAAGGACGATCATCAAGAGGTGAAGGACGATCACCTAGCAGGGGACGGATGCTCTCAAGGTTTATCATGACATAGAACAAATGTCAGATAACAAGATCGACGATGGGGACGGCCATCGGATAAAATGATGAAGGACGATCATCAAAAAGGTGAAGGACGATCACCTAGCAGGGGATGGCTGCTAAATATCACGACATAGGACGAATGTCGGATAGAAAAGGTCAACGATGGGGACGGCCATCGGATGAGCATGATGAAGGAAGATCATCAAGAGGTGAAGGACGATCACCTAGCAGGGGACGGCTGCTCTCAAGGTTTATCATGACATAGGACGAATGTCAGATAACCAAAGAAATTTTGCTTTGCTGGCGATCTCCAGGGGAATAGTAAACACGGACGAGTGTTTATATCCAGGAAATAAAAGGTATAAGTGTTTTGACGTTGTGTATAGGTTAAAGATGCGGACGAGTATCGAGTAGAAACAAATACTGACACGTGTTCAGAGATGATGATACGGACGAGTATCAACTGGTTAACAGAGAACACGGATGAGTGTTGAATCTAAGGGGACTCTTCTGGGGAATAGTAGACACAGACGAGTGTCTATATTCAAAAAGACAAGGGTGTTTGACACGTGTATGGATTAAAGATGCGGACGAGCATCCTTAAGACTATGATACGGACGAGTATCAGGTAGAAACAAACGCTGACGCATGCTCTGAGATGATGGTACGGACGAGTACCAACTGGTTATCAAAGAACACGGACAAGTGTCGAATCTGAGAGGTAATAAGTATGAGTGGTGTATAGACAGGTATTTAAACTGTTGGGGAGAGTGACACGGACGAGTGTCAAAAGGAGAAAAGTATAGTATAAACAAATATCTGATATGCAAAGTGTTTATGTTACTGTGCTGGGGAAAGTGACATGGACGGATGTCAAGGAATTGTATATATATGTATATGTGAGTGCAAAGAGGATGCTTTGGCTTTCTATTGGGGATATGACACGGACGGGTGCCAAGGAGTATATACTGATGTTTGTGAATGCAAGGCAACTGCTTTAGCTTTAGCTCTCTGTTGGGGAATCTGGGGAGCATTCTGAATACTGTTGATGGATTGTCATTATTCACAGGAGTTTGATTCAGAACATGGCCTATGATTATGTAATATGTTGGATTTTTGCCGTAATGCTCCGTTTTAGACGGAATGCTACGCTTTGTGGGGTGAATATGATGCGAATGCCATGATTATGCAAGGATACCAATCTGGGATTTGGATCCCGTTGCTGTGAAGATTTCTGGTTGAGCTGTTTGAAATGGACATCCCAGGTGGGGATGAGATCATTGGTAGATCTGACAAGATGTATCTGCTTGGGGGAATAGGTCACTGATAGACCCATTCTGGTAATGAGGGACCCAACTAGGGTTTGTAGAAGCTTTTGTCACTCTGTTGTGATTCCTTCATGCGCTGATCTTTTGGCCAGAGGCTGAAACTCTGCGGGGAAGTTGTCTCCCTGGCTTCTGTGCTTAGCTGAGGAGGAAGAATGATTGGCACCTCGGCTGTGAGAAGTAACAAGTGGCAATTCAGCCGAGGAGAAAACACTTTGAGTGTTAAGACTGAGTGAGTGTTGATTTGCCAGCTCGCTGGGATGAAGCTCACATGCCCCATGTCGCACTTTTGAATACCTGCAATCCTGCAAAGATAGAAATGCACAAGTAATCCCGAGGTATCCTTTACTGGATCCCATCACGAGAGTTCCGACACTCCCGGGAATAAGTATATTTCCTGCAAGCACACAGTTTCAGAAAGACGCATCTGTATTTATGCAATCAGTATCTCTAAAGACATCAGACATTTTGCAAATGAAAATAAAATGTACGAGACAAGACATGACTGAAAATCTGATTTTATTAATTCATGTACCCTGAATTGGCACGATACAGTCAAAGAAACATATCTCCTAAAATGAGGAGATTGTTACAAATTGAGAAACAAAAGATGTTGGCAATGTTGATGACGCTTCAAGGAGCTCCCTTTTGCTACGACTCGTATGACATTTGACGTTCTTCTCGTCTTGCTTCCTAAAGAAGGCTGATTCCGATAGAAGCTTGATCCTTTAGAAGCTCACCAAGTTGTAAGTGATACAGACGAATTCAGCATGCAGTTGTTCGCTTATTCCCTTATTTTGCATGGATCGCCCTTTCGGGTTTTCAATCCATCGGGATACCCGTTTTTGCCTGAGTTGTCCAATGCGGCTTTTCAACTCAGCGGGTGTACATTTTTTGTTTATTTTCCCTTATTTTTGCCCGAGTCTTTTATTCTGTTTTTGACTCGCCGGGATGCCCTATTTTTGCCTGGACTTACATTCTGTTTTTGTGTCCAACGGGTCATTTTATGCGAAGTATTTTTTAACTGCATCTGAATTCACAGGGGACGGGAAATCTTCACCATCCATGGTGCTGAGCATGAGTGCTCCACCGGAGAAAACTTTCTTTACTACAAATGGTCCTTCATAATTCGGAGTCCACTTGCCCCTGTGGTCTGTATGCGGAGGGAGGATTCTTTTCAGCACAAGATCCCCTACCTGGTACTCTCGGTGCCTAACTTTCTGATCGAAGGCTCTCTTCATTCTTTTCTGATACAACTGCCCATGACAGATTGCAGCCAATCTTTTCTCTTCAATCAGACTCAGTTGTTCGTATCGGGACCGGACCCACTCTGTTTCGTTTAGCTTAACATCCATCAGTACCCGTAGGGAGGGTAATTCAACTTCAACAGGTAGGACTACTTCCATACCATACACAAGCTGATACGGTGTTGCCCCAGTGGATGTTCTGATTGACGTGCGGTACCCATGCAAGGCAAACGGTAGCATCTCATGCCAGTCTTTGTATGTGACTACCATCTTCTGCACAATCTTCTTGATATTCTTATTAGCTGCCTCAACGGCGCCATTCATCTTTGGCCTGTAAGGAGAAGAATTGTGGTGTTGAATCTTGAAGTCCCGACATAGCTCTGCCATCATTTTATTGTTCAAGTTGGAACCATTATCAGTAATGATTCGTTCGGGAACTCCGTATCGACAGATGATATCTCTCTTCAGAAACCTGGCTACCACTTGTCTCGTAACGTTTGCATAGGAAGCTGCTTCGACCCATTTGGTGAAATAGTCAATGGCAACCAAGATGAATCTGTGGCCATTCGAAGCAGTTGGCTCAATCTTGCCAATCATGTCAATGCCCCACATAGCAAAGGGCCAAGGTGACGACATCACATTTAAAGGATTGGGAGGCACATGCACCTTATCCGCATAAATCTGGCATTTATGGCATTTTCTGGCGTAGGCACAACAGTCGGCATCCATTATGATCCAGTAATATCCTGATCTTAGCAATTTCTTGGCCATTGCATGTCCTCCTGCATGGGTACCAAAGGATCCTTCGTGCACCTCGTGCATTAACAGGTCTACTTCTGTTCTATCAACGCATCTGAGGAGTACCATATCGAAGTTTCTCTTGTACAGGGAACCATCAGTGTTCAGAAAGAAACTACCAGCAAGCCTTCTCAAAGTCTTCTTATCATTGGAAGATGCCCCAGGTGGGTATATCTGATCCTCCAAGAAGCACTTAATATCCTGGAACCAAGGCTTATCATCTTTGACAACATCTGCTGCGAACACATATGCTGGTTTGTCAAGTCTGGACACTGAAATTTGAGGTACAAAGTTGGCAGCTTGAACTTAGATCATGGATGAAATGGTAGCCAGAGCATCTGCGAACTGATTCTCGTCCCGAGGGATATACTCAAGCTTGACTGTTGTGAAGAAAGTCAATAACCTCCTTGTATAATCCCTGTAAGGTATCAGATGGTCCTGGTGTGTGTACCATTTGCCGTTAGTTTGATTAACTACCAGAGCTGAATCTCCGAATACAGTCAATGTCTTGATCCTGAGGTCAATGGCTTCCTCAAGACCCATAATGCAAGCTTCGTATTCAGCTTCGTTGTTAGTGCAGTTGAAA
This sequence comes from Lathyrus aphaca, assembly GCA_963966055.1. NCBI lineage: Eukaryota > Viridiplantae > Streptophyta > Magnoliopsida > Fabales > Fabaceae > Lathyrus > Lathyrus aphaca. The sequence continues at coordinate 225,721,572 of OZ014520.1, read as the reverse complement.
GTGAGTTTTGCCAAGAAAGGCATGTGAACTCCTTTAGGTGTAATGAGTACTGCACCAACACCGCGTCCATTCATATTAACAGCCCCATCAAACATCATGGTCCATTCCTCTTCCGGGTCAGGCCCTTCAGTGTGAACAGGCTCTTCATGATCTTTTGCTTTTATGAACATGATGTCTTCATCGGGGAAGTCAAATCTCATAGGCTGGTAATCATCAATAGGTTGCTCAGCAAGATATTCAGACAATACACTGCCCTTGATGGCTTTCTAAGATGTGTACTGGATGTCATATTCCGTGAGGATCATTTGCCATCTTGCAACCCGTCCGGTAAGTGCTGGCTTCTCAAAAGTGTACTTAACTGGGTCCATCTTTGAGATCAACAAAGTAGTGTGGGTCAACATATATTGTCTTAGTCGGTGAGCAGCCCACGCTAAAGCACAACAAGTTTTCTCGAGCAGTGAATAACGTTGTTCACAGTCGGTAAACTTTTTGCTTAGGTAGTATATTGCATACTCTTTTCGACCAGACTCGTCGTGCTGGCCCAGCACGCACCCCATTGACTCTTCCAATACTGTCAAGTACATGATTAGAGGTCTTCCTTCAACTGGAGGCATAAGGATTGGAGGCTCTTGTAAGTATTCCTTGATCTTGTCAAAAGCCTTCTGGCAGTCTTCATTCCACCTGACCGTTTGTTCTTTTCTTAACAACTTGAACAGAGGTTCACAAGTTGCTGTAAGGTGAGATATGAACCGTGAAATGTAGTTCAATCGTCCTAAGAACCCCCGAACTTCTTTCTCTGACTTTGGTGCAGGCATTTCTTGAATGGCTTTGACTTTATCTGGGTCAACTTCAATCCCTTTTTCACTCACAATAAATCCTAGCAGCTTACCGGATCGCACCCCAAATGTGCATTTGTTGGGATTCAACTTCAGTTGGTACTTCCTCAGACGCTTGAATAGCTTCAGCAGATTTACCAGGTGGTCTTCTTCAGTGAGGGACTTGGCAATCATGTCATCCACATAACATTCGATTTCTTTATGGATCATATCGTGGAATAATGTCACCATAGCCCGTTGATATGTTGCACCAGCATTCTTCAGTCCGAATGGCATCACCTTGTAACAGAACGTGCCCCAGGGTGTGATGAAAGTCGTCTTCTCCATGTCTTCAGGTGACATTTTGATCTGATTGTATCCTGAAAATCCGTCCATGAAGGAGAATACCGAGAACTGAGTCGTATTATCCACCAATACATCGATGTGAGGTAATGGGAAGTCATCTTTCGGGCTGGCTCTGTTCAGATCCCGGTAGTCAACACACATTCTTACTTTGCCGTCCTTCTTAGGCACAGGTACTATATTAGCAACCCACGGCAGATAGCTAGTCACAGCAAGGAACCCAGCGTCCCACTGCTTTTGTACCTCTTCTTTGATTTTCATTGCCATGTCTGGGCGAGTACGGTGCAGTTTCTGTTTAACCGGTGGGCAATCTTCTCTTAAAGGCAGCTTGTGCATAACAATGTCGGTGTCCAACCCTGGCATATCTTGATAAGACCAAGCAAACACATCCACATATTCCTGAAGCAGGTCAATCAGTTGTTTCTTCACTAAGTCTTGTAAGCAGGCCCCGATTTTAACTTCTTTCACCTCTTCATCCGTACCAAGATTAATCGTTTCGACCTCCTCCTGATGAGGAGTGATAACCTTTTCCTCTTGTCTCAACAACCTGGCTAGCTCTTCAGGAAGCTCGTAATCTTCTTCAACCCCTTCATTAGCTTGATTGATTGGATTGTCAAAGTCATACGAAGCCATAGCCGTGCTGTTGTCGGTGCAGTCTGAAAGGCACTCTCTGCAAGGGTTTAGATTGTTCATTTTAGTGATTGATTTTAATCTTGTTTATAAAAGTAATAAAGTTGTCATTTTGAAAATATTGCCATTTTATTTTTGTACAAAAAGAAAAAATGAAAAACAGTGAGCGGAAAAGAAAAAGACTCATTTGCAAAAGATGTCTGATATTCATTGATTGATCTGTTTGCACAAAATTACAGATGGCCCGATTACAAAATGAGTCTTGTCATCTTGGGCAAGATGCAAGACTTGATGCATGCTTAAAAATACAGGAAATAATAATTACTCTGTAGGAGTAACCCTTATAATTTCCTGGGAAGACCAGTTTGAGATACTGCTCCCCGGGATCCTTGGACGTATCCAGCTCTCCAGGTTGCGGTCGCTTTCATCCTCGTCTTCCAAGTTGTTCACGGCATCTGGGGCGAGCATCCCCCCACTGATAAAATTGGGCTTCTTAGCAGCCTCTGCTTGATCTTGTTGAGTTGGTTTGTAACCCAACCCAAATCTATCCTCCTTCTTCTCTACGGGCAGCAACTTGCCCCAGCCTTGGGCAGTCCCTTCTTCAACAACCTTCCGGGCTTGCTGATAAGATGTCATTGAGGTTCCAGGTACAGCGGATGCTTCATTTATGTTCAAGGCCTCAAACCCTTGACTCATAGTTTCGTGGATCTCCCCATCCATCTCAATGTATTTGTATGTAGCAAGATGGCTAACAAAGATATCTTCCTCTCCACAAATGGTAACGACTTGGCCCTCCCACTCGAATTTTAACTTCTGGTGAAGGGTAGACGTAACTGCGCCAGCGGCATGAATCCAAGGTCTACCCAATAGACAGCTGTAGGCAGGCTGTATATCCATCACAAAGAAGGTCGTTTTGAAAGTCTGTGGGCCAATCATTATAGGCAACTCAATTTCTCCCAGAACTGATCTCTTAGAACCGTCAAAGGCTCTCACTACCAAGTTGCTGGGACGTAATGCCAATCCTTCATATTCCAGCTTCACAAGGGCTTTTTTAGGTAAGACATTGAGGGATGACCCTGTGTCTACCAGTACATGGGAAAGAACTGCACCCTTACACTCCAAGGTAATGTGCAAAGCCTTGTTGTGATTGCGGCCTTCCGTAGTCAAATCAGTGTTGGTAAATCCTAGTCCATTACTAGCGTTAACATTTCCAACCACTGCCTCTAACTGATTGACGGTAATCTCCTCTGGCACATAAGCTGCGTGCAAGACTTTTAATAATGCATTCCGGTGAGCCTCGGAGCACATTAGCAATGATAAAATTGAGATTTTGGAAGGTGTCTGGTGAAGCTGGGCCACTATCTTGTAATCACTTTTCTTGATGATTCTCATGAATTCATCAACCTCTTGATCAAAAGGGGTCTTTAAAGCTTCTTTAGCAACTTGTTCTTCTTGCACCATGCTCTTCCCTTTTGCTTTGGCAGCAGCTTCTGCTTCAGCAATGGGTCTTTGAATTTGCGGGGCAAAGAGACGTCCGCTTCGAGTGAAGCCTCCGCCTCCCCCCACATTTTCTATTTGTGGTGAAGTTGATGATTCCAGAGTGATTTTCTGTCCTTCGCAGTATAGATCGGAGCCGTAATGCCAAGGGATGGCATTATTGCTTTCATAAGGAACTGGCCCAGGCACTGTGATAGTGACTGGACTGATAGCAGCTGCAGAAGGGACCATGATAGTATGTGGATCATAGTATATTGTAACTGGTGTTCTGATAGGAGTGGCATTTTGTGAGTTGTAGGCAGAATCATTTGCAGGATCATAATAAATTGTAACCGTTGAGACACTTTCATTGTTTGTTGTTGATGTTGTAGGAGACACTGTTGACTGGATGGATGTTGAAGTTGTAAAAGAGATAGTTGTTGATATTTGGTCCGTTGAAGTAACAGATGAAGCATTTGTTGATGAGATTGAAGAGTTGTTTGGAACAATTGTTGTTGCAGTTGTAGAAGACTCGGGAATTGTTGTTAAGGAGATTGCTGGATTTGGAGGTATTGATGTTGTGATTTGAAGCAGGCCACTCTGGATGAGACCATCTATGCCACTTCTCAAGTTATCACACCCATTTACCGAAATGTTGCAATAAGCACATCCTAGCTCACACCCGGGGAACATTTGACATTCAAGGAGTTGAGCTTTAATCTCTACCAGAGGTGTCCGAATCTGCCCCACACTGGTTATCAAGTAAGACGGCTTATCTTCTTCGATAGCATTGATTCTGGGTCCACCGTGGTTGGGCATAGGGTTCTTACTGACATTTGGTGGGGGTGCAAAGTTTAGAGCTTTGGAATCCACTAGATCATGTACTTTCATGTGCAAAGCTCTGCACTTCTCTGTACTGTGGCCAGGTGCATTTGAGTGAAAAGCACATCTGGCGCTGGCGTCGTAATTTCTGGGCAGACTGGCAGGATCTGGAGGTGCCAATGTCCTTAGCTCAACCAGGTTGAGTTCCAGGAGTTGTGGCAATAACGCGGCATAAGGCATAGGGATCGGATCAATCACCCTATTGGCCTGAGATGGTCTCTGTTGAAACGGTCTTTGCTGATTGTTGTTGCTGGTGTTGTTGTTGTTATAATTTCTCTGAGGTGGGTACTGAGCTTGTTGCTGGTAATGGGGTTGTTGCTGTGGTTGGTATGCTGGTTGTTGATGAATTGGAGCGGGAATAGTGACAGCTGCCACTGACCTATGAACATATTGGGGTCTGCCCCTGCTGGTATGGATAGCATTAGTCTCACCTGTTCTTCTTGGACCTACAAAAGGCTTTCTTGGGTTGCTGGACGAGCTTGCACCGTTGTCGGAAATCTTTCCCATCTTTAGAAGGCTCTCAATTCTTTCTCCAGCTATGACTACATCCGCGAAGCTGGTGGAAGAAAAGGCAGCTAGCCTATAAATGTATGTCCCATGAAGGGTGTTCATAAACATGTCGGCCATCTCCCTTTCCGACATGGGTGGTTGGACAGCAGCAGCAAGCTGTCTCCACCTCTGGGCGTATTCCCGGAAGCTTTCTCTGGATGACTGGGACATTCCCATCAGGAGGGTCCTGTTGGGAGCCATATCCAAGTTGTACTGGTATTGTCTAATGAAGGCCTCAGCCAGGTTCTTCCAGCACCTGATGGTTGCTCTGGTTAAATGAGAGTACCATTCCCTTGAAGCTCCTGTTAAGCTATCTTCAAAATAAAACATCCATAGCTTTTCATCCATGGTATATGCCTTCAGCCTCCCCAGAAAGGATTGCAAGTGGGTTCGTGGACAGGAGGTCCCGTTGTACTTATCGAAGCACGGAGGCTTAAACTTGTGGGGAATCCTGACCCCGTCTACTAAGCCCATGTCCATGACATCAAAACCCAAGGAGTTTTGAGACTCCAAGGACCTTAATTTTTCAGCAATTTCATCTAGCCTTCTGTCATAGGCTTCATCCCCAGCTCCCATCACAGTGAACTGATCTTCCTGGGGGTCTTCTTGCAGTACCCTTCCTGTAGTAGCATTCCCTTGTACATTAGCAGGGATGTTGATCTCTGGGTGAAGGTGAGGGCCATACACAGGTGGGTTGACATGAGGCTGTACCCTCTCATTGTTGTTTGTTCCACCAGTCCCTAGATGGGGGTCTTCCTGAGTCTGCCTCTCTACCAATGCTCTTAATCTTTCTTGGCTCTGTGCCAATCCATTCATCACCTCCATGAACTGGGTCATCTTATTTCTCATTTCCAGTCTCTCATTGGCCATTTGAGTCCTGACCTCTGTAAGGTCCTGTTGTACCTGGTCCATCTGTATACCCGGAAGGTTGTTGCGGGTAGGATATCTGTGTGGACGGTTGAGTGGGAACACCCGACGTCGAGCAATAGTTCCTGAATCACAACAGAGTTAGTAACAACAAACAAACAAAACCTACAAAACAAGATAAAAGGTTAGTATGCAATGCAGTATGCTTATTTGTTTCCAAGGTATCCGGCTTGGCACTTGATTTTGACCTTTCCAGACCCTTGAGGAAGATGCTTTTGATGTTGCTTAGAGAGAGAGATTCAAATGAAACAAACTAAAAAATATATTACAGCAAAGTGAAAGATACATAGTTTGTTTTTTACAATACATGCCCCTAAGGGATCAAAATACAACATAAGAAAGAAAAGTACAAGGAAATGAAAGCAACAACAAGCAAAAGTCAGACATCAAGACCAAACTCGTCCTCCTGAACTTCCTTCAGAAGTGCTTCAGTCACAGGATCAGCTGGACGCTCTGTGAGGTTCCTGATAAGAAGATTCCGGGTGGCAACAGCTGCAGTTAGCTTCTTGTGTCGAATCTGGTCCTTTGACCTCTTCACACCAGCCCTAATCTTCAACTCTGAGATCTCCCTCTGGGCTGCTAGCAGGGCTTCTTGTTGCTCCTTTGCACTAGCCTCCAACTGCTCAATCTTGTCCTGAGTCCTTTTATCTTCCTGAGTACGAGCTTCGGTGATCCTGACCCACCTAGCTTGACTCTCTTTCAGATACAAGTTAGTCCTGGCCTTTTGGAACTGAGCCTCCTTGCAGGCATTCTTCAAGATCTGCTCTCCAGCCTTTGACTTCTTAATGTAGTCCTCTGACTTCTCAATCCTAGCTTGATGCTCCACCTTAAGCTTTTCCAACCTTTCAATGTCCAGCCGACCATCACTCCTCTCCCAGAGGGTCTTCTGTAGAGCCTGAGTCAGATTCTCATTCCTCTCTTTCAATTTCTCAAACTCTTCTAGGCTGACAGTGGCAGGAGGTGGTGCTGTGGAGGGTCCAGGTGCATCCTCAATGGTGAAGGGCATCCCAGAAATTTGAGCCCTGGCATGAGACCACTCATAGTACTGAGCTGAGGCCACATTGTTGCATCTCCCGAGAATGGCCATCCCTTTGGTCTGGACATTGTCCCAAGCCCAGGATGCTTGCCTGACAATGGCTAGATTAGGCTTAATCTCACAATAAAGGGTTTCAGCCAGGTCTTGTGCTCTAGGAGGGTGGACCAATGCATAGCCTAATTGTCTTTTGAATAGCAGAGGGTTGTAGTTGATGCAACCCTTCACTCCTATCAGGGGTACATTGGGGAACTGCCCACAACTAGTAATGATGTCCCTGCCCTTGGTGCTCTGAGTGCACCACCTGATGTCAGCTGAGGTCAAAGCAATGAGTCTTCTAGCCCAATTCTTTTGCTGGTGAGGATTCAAGAATGCATCAGTCTTGGGCAAGTGTTTGAGCAGCCAGGTATGGAACAGGGGAGCACAACATCTCACCAATCTTCCTCTTTGCTTTTCATTCCTTTGGTGAACAGAGTAGTAGAAATCTCCCAGTAAGGTGGGCACCGGGTTCCTCAGAATGAAAAGGTGAATGGCATTCTTGCTAATAAATTTAGGCTCGTCTGTAAAAAGTATAACCCCATATATGTTGAGGGCTAACAAAGCACAGACTGCCTTCCACTCTCCCAAGGAGGCCTTCAGGATGGCCTGAGAAGTCAAGAAATCCAAGTGTAGACCAGAGATTCCAGCCTTGGTAGTCATATTCTGTCCAATCAGAGAGGGTTCCAGATATAGTGCCTTTGCCACTTCTTCATTACTAGAAAAAGCCATCTCAGGGTTGAAATGAATACTCCTCTAATAAAGGCCCCAACTGAAAATCCTGAAAGGTGAAGCACCTCAGAGGGGGATCATAGAACTGCAGGCAAGTATGAATCAAGCTCCTCTGGGAAGGGCCCAAATCCATAACCACATCAAGGGTGCCTCCATAATGTTCTCTGAATAGTGGTATATGGTCTGGAATAATCAGGGCCTGGACCTTCCTGATGCCAGCTAGCTCAGGCTCAAAGAAATGGTAGGAGATGTTGCTCTTCTTGGGTGCCATGTTGCTGAAGAAGAGCTGAGACAGATGCTGATGATGGAGAATAATACTGAAGATGGGCCACTGACAGGTTGATACTTGGTGATGCAGGTGCCTGAAGCAGGTATCTGATGAGGATAGCTGAAGCAGATACTGATGAAGATAGGTCTATGCAGATGAAGGGGTCAAAACCAAGCCAAGAATATAGTATGGATACCCTGAAAAACAAATAAGCAAATGTTAAATGATGCAATGATGATGTATGCAAATGATATGCAAGGGTTTGTGATCAAGCTGGATCTGATTACTGCTTTGATAAAAGTCCATGTATGTTCAAGAAATCCAGATGGAGGTTCATAAGTCCAGTAACCAAGGTGGGGGACTCAAATAAAGAGTCACATGTCCAGGGTTAAAATCACAAGAACTGTCCCAAAATGGAGTACTCTTAATCAAAACAAAGTAGCAGGATATGTTGAGGTCAAGGGTACCTGCAAACCTGTAAACAGCCCAACCCCCTCACAGGTGGTGTTCTAAAACAAGGATCCTCAGACTTGGATCAGTTATGAGAAGTGTAAACACTTCTAACCCGGAGGTACAGTGTTTACAATAACCATAAAAGATCCTCCTCTAATTCATCTCAGTTTCTGAAGGTCAATACTAAAGGTCATCCAGACTTAGCAGGCTTCCCAGATAGCCCTAGCACTACAGGAAATCTGTAGCACAAAGTTCTCAAGAAGAAACCCATATCTGAACCGTGTTTCATATTCCCGCACCAGACCGAAATGGAATGGGAAAGAACATGAACCACTCTAGCCTAGGTGTCACTCAGGTCCCAGGTATAGGACCTTAACTCTCAATAGAAACCCCACCCACCAAAGCAACAAAACCATATCCAGCTAGAATAGAATGACAGTATGATGTATATAAAGCTGTGAAGAAAGCAATAAACAAAACTGTACATGAAGCAATAAAAAAAACAAATATACAAACACAGATAGCACATAACACCCCAGTAAACACAAATCAAACAAGCGCTAGGAGGAACCCACAAAAAGAACCAGAAGCCCTGGTTACAGTAAGTAGTCCCCAGCAGAGTCGCCAAGTTGTCGCTCCCAAAAGATGAGACTGGGCTCAAATAAGGTACAGACGCGAACGGTCGGTGAAAGGATGAAATGAAAAGAGTCGCCAGCTAGGCATTTTTATCCCGAAGGAAAGGTAATGCTGCATAGACCTAGAAAGATATGGATAAGACGGTTGAGAACCAGAGAGACTGAGAAAGGGGGTTGGTTACAACCTGGGAAGGTATTAGCACCCAGATTGTCCGTCGTACTCGACGGGATCCACGCTTAAAAGATTTGTGTTTTAAAGGGGTAGTGTCAGTGCAATTTGTGCTTCAAAGCTGGAAAAGGATGCAAGTGTCAATGTAAAATGTGCAGTGTATAAATGTACAGTGTCAGTGTGAGAACAAGGATAAAATGCTCAAGATCATGAGGCTAAAAGAGTGATGCTGGAGGAGGGGGAATATACAGAGACTTTTGTTCGATAACTGTTAAGTTATGCCTACGTATCCTCTCGTGCAATGAGGAAGTCAGAACACCGTAGTTCGACCCAAAGAGACTGAAAGATGAATTGACTGTGAATTGCTTACTTGTCTATGCTCAAGTGTATGACCTGTCTGGCTCAGGTGCAAACTGTCTTGCATTAGACGGAAGAAGCAAGTTCTCGTTTGTGAGTGAAGATGATGAGAAAAGAATCCCGGAGGAGACGATTATTGTTTGTTTTTGTATTTTCAGTCTTTTATTGCTTTTGAAAGTTTGTCATAAATTAATGAGCTTAAGCCTAAACCAATGGGTTAGTAAACTCATCACATCTTCCCTCTGATTAGGGGTAATGAGAATACCTTAAGTGTGAAGTCAACTTCTCACACTTAAACACCATGGTGTAGGATTAAGATCAATAACCTACTTGTGATTATTTAGATGTTTTTGGTGTTTTTGTTTAGTGTTAAGTAATGAGGTTAAGCCATAATCAGGGATTAAACAGACTCATTACACCATCCTAATAGAAGGATAATAGATGAGAATGTTTAAGCTGAGGAAAGCTCCTCAACTTAATCCATGATTAGAGATTAAACTCATGACAAAACAAAGCCTTTATTAAGTGGATTTTAGATAATGATATGATCAAGAAATGAGTTTTATGATTTGTAAGACAACTTGAGGGGGACTTGTCCATTAACACTAGGGTTAGTCCTTCTTAACCAATTAAGGAAGAATTAGAACCCTGATGCAAGGCCCAAGTTACAAGCTTGATGTCTTGATGATTATTAAGTGAATTGATTAAAGGATTTAAACACATTAAGGGTTTAACACTTAGGATTAAAGTTATACACTCCATCCTAATAGAAGGATGCAGGCATAAGCTCAATCACAAAGCCTTAAAGCCTTTAGGGTTTAGTCCTTGATTAGGAGGTAAGAAGAGGAGACTCAATGAGACACAAAGGTAAAATCTAAATGGGGGACTAATCAAAACCCTAATTATTATCATGCTTGGTTGTTCCTAAGGTTTGTGAGGTTTACAAGAAAGATCTTCAGAGGAATCACCAGGAAGCAGATGAGAGGAGCAAAGGAAGCAAAGTAACTTGCTTCATTTAAGAAGACAAGTCACTTGAGGAAAGAAAGTAAGAAGAAGAAGAATGAGCAAGCTCAATCTCAAACACAAGACAAAATGCAGCAATGATGCATAAGAGAGATGAAAAGAAATTGTGAGAAGTGAAGGCAAATTCACTTCTCAAAGTGACTTACCACCTGAAAAGTTAGTGAAAGAAAATGCAATGCAATGCAAAATGAAATGAAATGGCATGATGCAAACCAAAATCAGAAGCATGTGTGTGTTGATAATGATGCTATGAGATGATGCAAACATGAAACAAGGCATGGGGATGATCATACAAACATATGGATGCAAGAGAAACATGCTTAGAACCATGAACATACATGAAAAGTTATGGAATGCAAATGACATACAACATGGCAAATGAAAGATGCAATGATCAAACATGCTTCTAATATGTCTTAAGATGTCTAATGAATCAAATGGATGCACAAAATGCTATGGAAAGTCATGGTATGCAAGCAAATGCAAGATGAATGCAAAAGGAAGCCCAAATTAGGGTTTATGATCAATGCACAAAACAAAAACAAAAACCAGAAGCAAACATCAAGATAAAAAATTGAAAATGCATTCAAAGGAACCCTAACCCTACACAAACTCACTTCCCAAAGGAGGGGATCCAATTCTTAACCTAGTGAAAGTTATGAATTTCCTAAGATTTCTAGGGTTTTAGGGTACCTTGTCAAGAAAAATGTCAAACAAATTGAAAATGCAAGATCAAAACATGCCAATTTAATACTACAAACTACATGATATGCAAGACTCAATGCAAAAAGAATCAAAGTCCAACTCTTAAAGACTAGGCAGAAATGAATTTTCAAAGATTGGATCAAAATAATGCCTTGAAATGAAATTAATTCCATGAAAAATTGTCAAATGACATCAAAATCAAAAAATAAATTTGGTTTGAGGGTTGGACAATGTTTCTAAATGATTTTAAAGGTTTCATGAATTTTTTTGTGATTTTTAAATACCTAAAAGTATTTTTAATTAATTAATTCTCATTAATTAATTAAAAATAATCTTTTAAATGATTTAAAAATATTTTTTAATGCAAAAAATAAAAATAAAAATGTTTTTGGTTTCTGAAAATTAATAAAAGGTTGTATAAAAATTTTCAGAATTTTTCAATGATTTTTACTATTTTTAATAAATTGAACAAAACAAATGAAATTAAATGAAATAAAAATGCAATAAAATGAGAAGTATGCTGATCCAGTGGCTGAGGTTTGAACTTGGAACGCGCGAATTGACTGGCGCCAGATCTAAGGACTGATATTCAAACTGGCCAGATTAATCTATAAAACTTAATTAAATGGATAATGACGTGGATTAGGGTTTAATGAGGGTATCCTGGCCATTGGCACGCGCGGGAGTCAACAAAAGTCAGCCCATCCAACGTACCAAATTCAAACTTGCATTAATTACACTGATTAGCCCTAATCACTTTCAGGTGGCCGGAGAAGACTTCTGGTCGTCTTCTCCAGCAAGACCCTCACCTGAAAGTTGCTAAAAACCTCAAAACCTCATGAAAATGAAAACTAATCACCCAGAAATCATCCCCATTCGAAACTAAATCAAAAACCCCAAACAAAAACCATTTTTCATCCATTAATCATGTGAATCGAAGCCAACCATGTTTAGGTCAGAAAAGTTTCAGAACAAGATTAAATGCTTATTTCTCAACCATTTCAAAAAGTAATAACATCAGAGTGATCAGCAAAGCATGAGGAACAAATTAGAAACCTAAAAAATCATTTCTGGAAAAAAAGTTCTTGATATACCTGAGCTTTGAGCTTTCTCAGTTTGCAACTTTCTGACCCTCTCTCTTTATGCAAACCACTCCTCTTAGGCCCCTGATGAAGTCTTGATGCTTAGAAGAAGTTTGTGATGGCTGGTTTGGAAGATTACAGAAGTTCTGTTCAAGGTGGGATGGAAATCATATTTCTGATTCAGGGAGTTTTAGGCTATAGTGATAGGTGGTTTTTGATCAATGAAGCATGCTGAGTTTGTTTGTGAAGTTTGTTTGTGTGTTTGCAGCTTGTGGAGGGTTTTTCGAAGGCTTTTGCAAATGGGAGAGATTTTGATAACTATGGCTTGTGGGCAAGATCAGAGTGAGTTGTGTTATGTGTTAGGCTGGGTTTTGTCCATGTATCAAAAGGGGATAGGTCAGAAAGTTGTTGGTGGCCTATGGTGATTGGTATGGGTCTTTGGCCAAAATGTCAACTTGATGTGTACTTGAGGTATGGGCTATGGTATGACTTGCTTTTTGGCTTGATTTTGATCAGCTTGAATCAAGGAATGCTATGAAAAAGGTTTAGAGGCAATGCAGCAAGTGGTTTGTAACTTGTGATAAGTTTTGCAAGTTGGTTCAAGTTTGGTTCCTTTGAGATTTCTTGAGTTTAAAGGCATCAAAGTGCAAAGTTCTTTGGCCCATTCTGAATTTTAGAGGTTATATAATCATGTTGTGAAGAAATGATACACATTTGAGGCCTTTAGAACACTTGAACAAACCATTTTGCAAAATGTCTCTTTGGTAGAAAACTTCAAATTTTGTGATTTTAGCCAACTTTGACAAGCCATAACTTTTGATCCAAAATGAATTAGGTCATGTTCTTGTACTTTTTGAAAAGGGAATGATCCAATCTACAACTTTCATGACCAAAGTTTTTCCATTTGAAGCATTTTTGAATTAAAAAGCAAGGGTTGAAAAAGTTTCCCAAAATGGCAATTTCATTAAAAGTCAACCTTTCCCAAAAAGTCAACTTTGCAAATGACTTGAAATTCTTCAATTTTGTGAACTTCCAACATATTCCATGATCAAATAAAGATCATACACAATCAAAATGATGAAGAACACCTTTTAGTTGGGTCACTGGGGGCCTCAGATGCCCTGATTTTGCACTGACTTGCTTGAAAAGTCAACTCTTGATCATATGACTTCCCCATGGAATTTCTTCATGAAAATTGATATGTATGCTCCCTATACCATATAGAGACCAATAGAAACAAGAATGACCAAAAAATTTGGAGTTATGGCCTCTGAAACCAAAACCCTAATTTTGGGTCAACTGTGCAGTCAAACCTGGCTCTGCTTCCATGCCATTTTCAGTTCTTGTGATTCTTTGACATTCTTGACTTTGAGAGGATATAATATGATGTTTGAACATACATGGACCCCTTTGAAGTGATTGATGACCTTTGGAGTGGCTCAAATAACTCTTGGATTGCTCAGATCACAAACCCTAGATGCAGATGACTTTGAACCAATGCAATGAATCAAAAATGTAATATGAGATGGTATGATTGAGTTTATGCATATGAGGAGATCACAAGCCATGGTGTGAATGGGTGAGGGCAAATTTGGGGTGTTTACAGGAATTTCCCAACTAGTCATGGTAAGAGCTAGCCAATCCGGGGCAGTCACGTCAAGCAATCTCTTCAAAATTAAAATACTGAGCCAATCCGGGGCAATTACGTCGAGCAATCTCTTCAAATTTCAGGCAAACTGGGGCAATCATCTCGAGATTCTAATCTCTCCAAGAGCGAAGATTAGTCAGTCAGGTGCAAAGCTATTCAAATACTCGTACTGGGGCAGGCCACCCCATTAGTACGAGAGTTCATTCTTTCCCGAAGACAGACGATCGGAAGCATTTACCTGGAGTTTAGAATGCCGTGGTCACTTGTCAAGCCAACTATCTCGTTCAGCACTTCTGACATATACAAACTCATTCGCATTGGCAATGGTCACCTCCCCAGCAAGGTTGTTACGCTAGTCCATGCAGTCGTTATGATACCTAAGAGTTTAAAGACGCCAGGTCTTTTGTAAAATCTTCTTGAGGTAAAATCCATACAGAAGCAACTGATCCTTAGCACGAGACAACTTGAAATCTTTCCTCCTTGGCAGGACGTGTCTCAGTGTTGTCATCACCAACAGACGAAGGAAGTTATCCCCAGTAAGTCACCAAGCTTGTCCTTCGGTTGGTTTCCTTGATCTCAGTTCCTCAACAGGCCTAAGGCAACTCCTATTCCTTTAGAAGATTTCAGATAAATCATTCTCCTCCCCAGCAGTTCCATAAGAGTGGATAATCCCCAATAATCAAGGTATCCCCGGGCACGGCCCTCAAATCTAAAAGTCCAATTTATTTTTGGCAAAAGTGGTAATTCGGGACAAATGAATTATTCACGCTCTTCTCCGACAGAGATGTTATCCCCACAGGACTTCTTGGGATCGAATACGCGATCATTGTGTTTCCCCACAAAGGTAGCAGGGACTTATTACTTCCGCGTCAGGAATTTCTTTCACATTCATACCAGTTCATTAGCAATACTCAAGACATAACATCCCCAGTGTCATGGGGCAACATACCATGCAATTCAACATATGCAAAGTTCAGCCGCAGACTGGCCAAAGTCCATCTTCGGGTGGCAGATTTCAAAGTCCAGCCGCAGACTGGCCAAAGTCCATCTTCGGGTGGCAATTTGCAAAAGTCCACCCGCAGTGTGGCAAATCTCAAAAGCCTCCCGTAACGAGCAAATGTCTCCCGTAGTGAGCAAAAGTCTACCCGCAGTGTGGCAAATCTCTAAAGTCTACCCGCAGTGTGGCAAATCTCAAAAGCCTCCCGTAGCGAGCAAAAGTCTCCTGTAGTGAGCAAAAGTCCACCCGCAGTGTGGCAAATCTCTAAAGTCCCCCGTAGTGGGCAAAAGCCTCCCGTAGCGAGCAAAAGTCTGCCGTAGCGAGCAAAAGTCTCCCGTAGTGAGCAAAAGTCTCCTGTAGTGAGCAAAAGTCCACCCGCAGTGTGGCAAATCTCAAAAGCCTCCCGTAGCGAGCAAAAGTCTCCCGTAGTGAGCAAAAGTCCACCCGCAGTGTGGCAAATCTCTAAAGTCCACCCGCAGTGTGGCAAATCTCAAAAGCCTCCCGTAGCGAGCAAAAGTCTCCCGTAGTGAGCAAAAGTCCACCCGCAGTGTGGCAAATCTCTAAAGTCCCCCGTAGTGGGCAAAAGCCTCCCGTAGCGAGCAAAAGTCTCCCGTAGCGAGCAAAAGCCTCCCGTAGTGAGCAAAAGTCTCCCGTAGTGAGCAAAAGTGCACCCGCAGTGTGGCAAATCTCTAAAGTCCCCCGCAGTGGGCAAAAGCCTCCCGTAGCGAGCAAAAGTCTCCCGTAGCGAGCAAAAGTCTCCCGTAGTGAGCAAAAGTCTCCCGTAGTGAGCAAAAGTCCACCCGCAGTGTGGCAAATCTCAAAAGCCTCCCGTAGCGAGCAAAAGTCTCTCGTAGTGAGCAAAAGTCCACCCGCAGTGTGGCAAATCTCTAAAGTCCACCCGCAGTGTGGCAAATCTCAAAAGCCTCCCGTAGCGAGCAAAAGTCTCCCGTAGTGAGCAAAAGTCCACCCGCAGTGTGGCAAATCTCTAAAGTCCCCCGCAGTGGGCAAAAGCCTCCCGTAGCGAGCAAAAGTCTCCCGTAGCGAGCAAAAGCCTCCCGTAGTGAGCAAAAGTCTCCCGTAGTGAGCAAAAGTCCACCCGCAGTGTGGAAAATCTCTAAAGTCCCCCGCAGTGGGCAAAAGCCTCCCGTAGCGAGCAAAAGTCTCCCGTAGCGAGCAAAAGTCTCCCGTAGTGAGCAAAAGTCCACCCGCAGTGTGGCAAATCTCAAAAGCCTCCCGTAGCGAGCAAAAGTCTCTCGTAGTGAGCAAAAGTCCACCCGCAGTGTGGCAAATCTCTAAAGTCCACCCGCAGTGTGGCAAATCTCAAAAGCCTCCCGTAGCGAGCAATAGTCTCTCGTAGTGAGCAAAAGTCCACCCGCAGTGTGGCAAATCTCTAAAGTCCCCCGCAGTGGGCAAAAGCCTCCCGTAGCGAGCAAAAGTCTCCCGTAGCGAGCAAAAGTATCCCGTAGTGAGCAAAAGTCCACCCGCAGTGTGACAAATCTCTAAAGTCCCCCGCAGTGGGCAAAAGCCTCCCGTAGTGAGAAAAAGTCTCCCGTAGTGAGCAAAAGCCCACCCGCAGTATGGCAAATTTCAAAAGTCTCCCACAGTGAGCAAAAGTCCAGCCGCAGACTGGCCAAAGTCCATCTTCGGGTGACAAGTTTCAAAAGTCTCCCACAGTGAGCAAAAGTCCCCCATAGTGGGCAAAAGTCTCCCACAGCGAGCAAAGGTCCAGCCGCAGACTGGCCAAAGCCCATCTTCGGGTGGCAAGTTTCAAAAATCTCCCGCAGCGAGCAGAAGTCCACCCGCAGTGTGGCAAATCCTTAAAGTCCACCCGCAGTGTGGCAAATTATCCAGCAATCCACCCGCAGTGTGGTAAAGTATCTGAAGCCCAACCGCAGATTGGTAAAAGGCCACCCTCATGGTGGAAAAGTATCTTAAAATTCTATCACAAGTTGATCAAAGTCCACCCACAGCGTGGCAAGTCGTTATTTGTCTAACGTCATCCGATAATACACCATTAAGGCATTGTTGCAGCCTATCAAAGTCCACCCGCAGCGTGGCAAGTCAGTAGCTCTCTTACATCATTCAAAGGGCATCCCCTGTTTACTATTCTCAACATCATAATTATATCCAAGCAGAGTTCAATCGGTTGAGTTTATTTCCATGTTCTTCTGCCATCGAGTGCAAATTTTTTGGTTGTTTCTGGTATTCAATCCCTGCATACTTCAAACGTCTGAAAGCAACTGCTATCATCCATTCAAGTCTACAGTGATTGAATAGGGGCAGCTGTAACACCCCAAAATTTGCCCTCCTACTTATAACCATTTAGTTGGTCCTGGGTTCACATCATCTGCATCCTCCATTAGGTCATATAATCATAATCAGGCATATCCTTTGTATTGTGATTGTGGGATCAAGGTTACCTTTCAAGTCTCAGTAAGCGAAAGACGTTTATTTCTTCTGCGTCATACCCAAGTATGCCCTACCTTATTCGTTCTCATGACAATCAGTGGAATGCTGGGGGATTATTCTATAATTGATAATCGGTCATTGGTTATGGTTTATAATACTTTGAGCCATGGGAAATTTGCTTGATATTTGGTTCATAATTATAAACCCCTGCAAGTATGCGGAGTTAAAAGAGAGATGGATCCTCAGTTTGAGAATTAAAAGTTGAATTTTTGCTTTCAATCCGAAACTGATTTGGTTTCAAGATTAATGGAAGCTCATGGTATAATCGATTCATAATCAAAGGCACCCTCAAATCCAAGCTCTATAATTGATTAAATTGATAAGTTAAGTTGTGATCGGAAGTTGTTGTATTTGTGGATTTATAATGGATTGTCGCAAATGATATGCAAGATCTTTAAGTCAAGAGCCAAATTAGTTTTAACCCCAAAATGACTTTGGGCCAATGTTTTAAGGAAAATCTAGAGTATTACCTTCATGGTTAATGGATTGATGGATGATACAATGGTTTCAAATCGTTTAATTACATTTTTATTTTTTTTTATTCAATAGTATACAATTTCACCCATTTCTATAGTACAAATCATAAACCAAACTTTGAATACATTTTTCCGCCCCCCTCCTCTTTCATTATTTCTATCAAATAAAAAAAACTAAGACAAGAAAAAAAAAAGGGGGTTTGATTATTAAACAACTTCATTATAATCTTTTTAGACTCTTCTTTCTTGCACCTAGCTTCTTCTGGCAATCAATAGAAACCTAACAATGATAAGAACATGCCGTAATCCAAGGCTAGGATTCCAATCCTTCTTAAGGGTGTTGACAAATCTTTCCATTGTTTGCAACATTTGGATGGAAAATCTTGGTCAAAAGAAAATATCCTTTAGGAGGCGAATGTGGAAAATCACGAGACAGTAGCAACTTCATGCAGAAAATTCCATTCTCATAAGGACCCAAAGATTATATGATTAACCTGCTGAATAAAGGGATATCATACTATAGGCTTTTTGAGACTGAAGGTATTGGAATCTGCAAAATAATTATGGGGAAAATCAGACAGAACTGGGAAATCTTCACGAAAAAATTTTGAAAATAAAATCTCTCTCTCTCCTTCGGCCTCTAAAAAGGGGTTAGACCTTCCGCCAATACCGCCATCAGTGATCCCCAATCTTCACTCCTAACCTGCTTCGAAAACAAATTCAGAATCACAACGGAAACAAAAAATATTCATAAAGACTTTATATCTCAGAGGCAAGAGGAGAGAAGAGAAAAAATCGAATTTCAGGTATGATTTCAAGCAAAACTCAGGAAGGTTCCACAAGTTGAAAACAGTTACAAACTACAACTAAAAAACCTGAATCTCTAACAAACTCTCACAACAGAATTACTCTAGAAATTTCACCTGAATTTCTTCGGATAAAAGGCTTCAATTTTCCCATTTTCTGGGCCCTTGAACACACTTCTTCGACGTCACCATCCATCTTCAAGTTGCTTCTTTTCCTTTCTCTTTTTTCCGGGATTCTTCTCCTGATTCTCCTTCACCTCCTTCATCTGATTATCATCCCTCAAATCACCTTCTTCATCTTTCTCCATTCATCTTCAGAATCATAGATCTTCCTCTCTTGATCCCTCTCCAACCACTTCACCATCAATATTCATCATTATGTATCAATCTTCCATCTTCAAGCTTTGACCTGCAACTTTCGCAAATAATGACCACCACCATTCAGAATCCGAAAATTCAAGGAAGATATGGTTGAATTCGAAAACGTGAAGCGTAAAGAGCCGTATACCTCTCTGTCACCACCTCCGTCGTGCATCGGCATCGTTCGACAGCGTCATCTCCAATCATTAATCCACCGTCTATCCCTTCAAATTTCATCATTATGTAGAAATTGAATTAACATCAAAGAGAAGCCATAACCAAATCAACAAAGAAAACTACGAAGCCGAATCATGCCAAGAATCAAAGGAAAACGACATACCGAATGAAAACAAAGCTCCTCCACCAACGATCTCCATGTGAATAATGATTCTTCATATCGCGTGCATCTCCTTCTCATAGGTTCATCGTCATCGCGAGGCTTCAAGCGAAATCGTCATCTTGATCACGACGGGCAAGGCGTACCAAGTTCTTCGACGTTTCGATTACAGGTACGTGAAGCTTACTTTCTTCCTTCTTTGTTGTGTAGATTTGTGGTTTGATCCATAGGGAGGAGAAAGAAATTAGGCCAAAATAGTAGCAAGTTTGAAGTGATAAGAGAAGAATAGTTGAGGTTTGGTGGTTTCGAGAGAAGATCGTCGGAGTAGGAGGTTACCGCCGCGGCGACTATGGTTTCGTGAAGAAGAACAGGCATGGTGAGAGAGAGAGAAATTGCGTCGGTGAGAGATGAAGGACAAGGCGTTTTTTTCGGATAGAGAGACTAGGGTTTCGGTGGACGATTTTTTGAGAGAGATGAGAGGAAGAAGAAGGGGTATGCGGCGTGGGGAGGAAGAAGAGGAACTAGGTTTTGGCTGAGATTTATCCCCTGTGTCGTTTTGTTTTTTTTGTTTTATAATTTAAATTTTTTTTAGTTAATTAGATGAAGATATTGAGGGAATATTGTGAGAATAATAAGGAGATTAATCCACCATTAAAATATCATTATAAGCACCAATAAAGATTAATAAAAACCATTAATTAATCGCATTCATCAGGTCAAACAGGGTTGACCGTGAACCTTAAGGCACTCCCCTCTTCTTTATTTTCATCCTGGGCTTCATAATTTCTATTCCCACCCCCATTTGAGGCCCAGTTGGTTTTTTACTAGAAAACATTGCTTCCTCACCCCCCCTTTATATTCTTTTCTTTTGAATTTCTAAATTTTGCATAGTTTTAATTTAATTCACATATAAATAGTAAAACACATATTAAAATTCTATAAAAATCATATTAGAATATTAACTAAATTTAGAACCATTCCCAATTTTTATTTTCTGATTTTAACCATTTTTCGATTTAATTTCGATTTTTTAATTTAATTGACTTATATTGAATTTCCACTTGGATACATAAATTTGTACAATTTATTTCTGCCACTTCCCATAACATTTTTTGCCCATTCTTTTTGCTATGATTAGAAGACAAATTAAAATACCTAGAATATTTTTTGTGTATTTTTTAAGGCCTTTTTTCTACTGTTTTGGTAGTGTGGATTGTATAAATTTGCGATTGAACTTTTGATAGAATTAAGTGACTATTTGACATAGTTAGAATTAGAATTTTTAAGAGATTTTTTGACACAATAATATAATCAGGTTAAAGACCATAGGAAATTAATTTCACATTTTTTCCATGACTTTTGATATTTTTTTGTCATTTTAATTCATTTCATCATATTGTGCATATTCATGATTCATTCACTAACTATTCTCTTTTTTGTGCAAGGTATTTTCTGAGGATTTTTCGTATGGACTTGGATACTTTTATGCCTCGATTATGTTTTATACTTTGTGTACTTTGTGATGTAATAGCGTAATACTTGTATGCTTTTATAATTTCTATAATTAGGATAGAAAAGATAAAACTAATCGCTAGAAAACAAAATCTCAAAAATGAAATAAATAAAAGATATTCGATCCAACGTCGAGTATATTTCAAATAAATAAATACAGATTGCATGTGACTTTAGGATCCCTCGATTACCATCGTTCCACTCCATTCAACCAAAAGCAAGCCTTGTATGTTGCACACCATAAGTCGTGCGTCTTAGCACCACGCAACCGACCCACCCGATCCATCGTTTCATCCCATTTACATTTCATTCACGTTTTCACCCACCATGACTTAGGAGGACCATATTGTTCATTATTGCCTTTTATGTTCTCATGTCTAGTTCTAATATCTCTTAGGTAGATTTAATCTTAAACCTCATTAACCATAGGTCATCTTCGAATTCAAACTAACTTAGGGTAAGTCTAGTTTCCCTTAGAAGTTTTCCTTTGATAACTTGAGTCTCACTTCTCATCTTAAAATAAAATCAAAAACACTTAATAAAGGAAAAGGTGTACAATGCGCCACGAGCCTTAAGCTATACGGGAAATGACTAGTGGAGGTCTCCTTCACTCTTCTAGGATGCTTTATAAACGTTCCATTGGGGGCGATATTGGAAAGTATTCGCTCATGTGTCATAGTCTTTAGTGTTGTACATTCAATAAACACAAATTCAAAACACTTCTTCTAAAAGACAACAAACCAAGAAGTCACGTCTTCTCATTTCATCTCATACTATTTGCGGACGAACATGACTTGTCTCGACAGTTCAAACAGCGATACGGTAAACACCCTCGAGTCAGAGCCGGTAACACCTGAGCTAGAGCTATGGCAATGTCATCCTAAAAATCACAAACGAGTGTAAGCCTTAGTTAGACGAACTACGGCGTCTCTGATCCTCATTTATCCCGATGAGGTACGTAGGCAGTGGGGTAGGGCCCATTCGAGCACAATCTTTATTTTCCCTACATTTTCCCCTTTTATTTCCATTTCTCAATTCCATTTCTTTTTCTCATTTCATTTCCAATCCAGAAAGCCATTCTTTCATTCAAACAGCATATTTTTTCACCCTTTGAAAACAGACTTACAAGCGTGGATCCCGTCGGGTACGGCGGACGGATTGGGATGCCAATACCTTCTCAATTCGTAACCGACTCCCGTACCCTGATATTTGGTTCGCAAGGCCTCGTCCTTTTCCTTCTCCCTTAGGTTTGTGCAACATTACCTTTCCCATTCCTTCGGGATAAAAATGTCTGGCTGGCGACTCTAACCTTTCCGCGCCACTTTCGCGTTTGTACTAGGATGAAAATCCCGGGAGCGACAACAGAGGATTGGAAATCTTCTCCATCCATAGTGGTGAGTATCAGTGCTCCTCCTGAGAAAACTTTCTTCACTATGAACGGGCCTTCGTAGTTTGGGATCCACTTGCCCCTGTGATCTGAACCTGGAGGAACGATCCTCTTGAGCACAAGCTCTCCTACTTGATACTCCCGAGTACGTACTCGTTGGTCGAATGCTCACTTCATTCTCCTCTGATAAAGCTGACCATGACAGATAGCCGCTAATCTCTTTTCCTCAATTAGACATAACTGATTGTATCGAGCACGTACCCACTCAGCCTCATCTAGCTTCACATCCATCATCACATGCAATAAAGGAATTTCCACCTCAACAGGCAAGACCACCTCCATGCCATATACCAATGAGAAAGGAATTGCCCCGGTTAACGTCCTGACTGACGTTTGGTACCCATGCAGCGCAAATGGTAACATCTCATGCCAATCCTTGTAAGTGACAACCATCTTTTGCACAATCTTCTTAATATTCTTATTTGCCGCCTCTACCACACCATTCATCTTTGGTCGATAAGGAGAAGAATTATGATGCTGAATCTGGAAGTCCCGACACAATTCTGCCATCATCTTGTTGTTCAAGTTAGAACCATTATCAGTAATGATTCGCTCGGGTACTCCGTATCTGCAAATAATGTCTCTTTTCAAAAATCTGGCTACAACTTGACGAGTGACATTGGCATAGGATGCTGCTTCAACCCACTTAGTGAAGTAATCAATCGCAACCAAAATGAAACGATGAACGTTTGAAGCAGTAGGCTCTATTTTCCCGATCATGTCAATGCCACACATATAAAAGGGCCATGGAGATGACATGACGTTAAGCGGGCTGGGAGGAACATGCACCTTATCTGCATAAATCTGGCACTTGTGGCACTTACGGGCGTACGAACAACAGTATGCATCCATTGTTATCCAATAGTACCCCGATCTCAACAACGCTTTAGCTATTGCATGTCCTCCTGCATAAGTACCAAAAGACCCCTCGTGGACTTCTTGCATTAACAGGCTTGCTTCGTGTCTATCCACGCATCTGAGCAAGACCATGTCAAAGTTCCTCTTATACAAAACCCCATTTGTATTCAAGAAGAAGCTAGCAGCAAGTCGTCTTAAGGTCTTCTTGTCATTGGATGATGCCCCAGCTGGGTATTCTTGTTTTTCCAAGAAGAGCTTGATATCAAAGTACCAAGGTTTCTCATCAGACACTGCGTCTACAGAGAATGCATAAGCTGGTGCGTCAAGCCTAGAAATGTCAATCCTTGGCACATAGTTCCAACACAAGACTTTGATGGACGAAGAAAGAGTAGACAATGCATCGGCAAATTGATTCTCATCTCGTGGTATATACTGAAGCTTAACCGTCGTGAAGAACGCCAATAGTCTTCTGGCATAATCCCTATTCGGAATTAAATGTTCTTGATGTGTATACCACTTGCAGGTAATATGATTGATAACGAGAGTTGAATCTCCGAATATATCGAGGGTCTTAATCTGAAGATTAATATCCTCCTCTATTCCCATTATGCACGCCTCGTATTCCGCTTCATTGTTGGTGCAGCCAAAAGTAATTCTGGCAGCGAAGGGAAAGTGAATACCTTCAGGAGTGATAAGAACAGCACCAACTCCATGTCCGTTGATATTGATTGCCCCATCAAACATCAACTTCCATTTGGATTCAGGGTCTGGCCCCTCCTCCGGAAGTGGTTCCTCGCAATCTTTTGCTTTGAGGTACATGATGTCCTCATCAGGGAAATCAAATTTCATTGGATGATAGTCATCTTCTAGTGGATGCTATGCAAGTTAATCTGACAATACACTTCCTTTGATGGCTTTCTGAGAAGTATATTGTATGTCATACTCTGTTAAGATCATTTGCCACCTTGCAACCCTTCCGGTTAACGCTGGTTTCTCAAAAATATACTTGACAGGATCCATTTTTGAGATTAGCAGTGTGGTATGAGTCAACATGTACTGTCTCAGTCGGCGAGCAGCCCATACCAAAGCGCAGCAAGTTTTCTCGAGCAGTGAGTAACGGGATTCACAGTCGGTAAACTTTTTGCTAAGGTAGTAAATAACATACTCTTTTCGACCAGACTCGTCATGTTGGCCTAGAACACACCCCATTGACCCTTCTAACACAGTCAAGTACATGATAAGTGGTCGTCCTGGAATTGGAGGCATTAGAATCGGAGGTGTCTGCAAATATTCTTTTATCTTTTCAAAGGCTCTTTGACAGTCCTCATTCCACCTGACCGTTTTCTCTTTTCTTGGCAATTTGAATATTGGCTCACACGTGGCAGTTAGATGAGATATGAACCGTGAAATGTAGTTCAATCTCCCTAAAAACACGTGCACTTATTTTTCTGTTTTCGGTGCAGGCATATCTTATATTGCTTTTACTTTTGCAGGATCCACCTCGATTCCTTTCTGGCTAACAATAAAACCCAGCAATTTTCCGGAACGCACTCCGAAAGTACACTTTTTTGGATTCAACCTCAACTTATACTTTATCAATCTATCAAACAGCTTTTTGAGATTGACCAGATGCTCTTCTTCGTCTCGGGACTTGGCAATCGTGTCGTCCACATAGCATTCAATATCTTTGTGTATCATGTCGTGGAACAATGTGACCATAGCCCGCTGATACGTTGCCCCGTCGTTCTTCAACCCAAAGGGCATCACCTTGTAGAAGAATGTACCCCATGGGGTAATGAACGTTGTTTTCTCCATGTCTTCCGGTGCCATTTTGATCTGATTATACCCGGAGAAGCCATCCATGAAAGAAAATATCGAGAACTGAGCGGTGTTATCTACCAGCACATCAATGTGAGGTAATGGAAAGTCATCCTTTGGACTTCCTCTGTTTAGATCCCGATAATCAACGCACATCCGAACTTTGCCGTCTTTCTTTGGTACATGTAAACATCCCAAATTTGCCCTCACTCATTTCACCATGGCTTGTGTTTCTTTTCATATTGCATAAGTTCAATCATGTCATCTCATATTGCATTTTTGCTTCACTGCATTGATTCAAAGTCATTTGCATCTAGGGTTTGTGATCTGAGCCTTTCCTGAGCCATTTGAGCCACTCCAAAGGTCATCAATCACTTCAAAGGGGTCCATGTATGTTCAAGCATCATATTATATCCTCCCAAGATCAAGAAAGTCAAAAATCACAAGAACTGAGAAAGGCATGAAAGCAGAGCCAGGCTTAACTGCACAGATGACCTAAAATTAGGGTTTTGGTTTCAGAGGTCATAACTCCAAATTTTTTGGTCATTCTTGATTCTATTGGTCTCTACATGTTATGAGGATCATGCATATCAATTTTCATGAAGAAATTCAATAGGGAAGGCATCTGATCACAAGATGACTTCTTGAGCAAGTCAGTGCAAAATCAGGGCATCTGAGGCCCCCTATCACCCAACCAAAGGGGTTTATCCATCATTTTGAATGTGTATGATCTTTATTTGATCATTAAAGATGTGAGAAGTTCACAAAATTGAAGAATCTCAAGCTATTTACAAAGTTGCCCTTTTGGGAAAGTGACTTGTAATGCAAAATTGCCATTTTGGGAAAGTTTTTCAACCTCCTCTTTTTGATTCAAAAATGCTTCAAATGAAAAATCTTTGGTCATGAAAGTTGTAGATTGGATCCTCCCATTTTCAAAAAGTAAAAGAACTCATTCTAATTCATTTTAGATCAAAAGTTATGGCTTGTCAAAGTTGGAAAAAATCACTAAAACTTCACTTTTACACCAAAGAGGGAAACTTGCAATTTCACATGCCAAGCATTTCCATGACTTTAAAATGACTTCTAAGCATTACATAAACACAACACATGACCTAAAAATCAGAATGGCCCAAAGAATCACTCACTTCCATGCCTTGATCATTAAGGAATCCAAAAAGAGGCCAAACTTCATGAAATTTGCAAAACCACCCATAAGCTTCAATCCACTTGCTAATTGGCCTCAATCTGAATTCCATGGTTGCCCTTGATCCTTGCTGCGCAGGACACCCCATTGTCCTTGGCCTGCCATGACCCATACCTCAAGTACACCAACTTTTGACATTTTGGCAACTTGCCCATACCAATCAACATAGGCCAACAACAACTCTCTGACCTATCACAACTTGATACATGGACCAAAAGCAACTCAACACACCACACAACACAAGCTGAAACCTCTCATAACACATCATTCACCAAAATCCTCTCTTATGCATTTTTCTTCGAAACTCATCACACAAGCTTCAAACCTCAAAACAAATTCCACATAACAACTCACCCTAACCCTCTGATCATTTCCCAACCATCAATTTGCCCTGAAAAGCCCAAAATCAAAAATACGATTTTCACACTTCATGAACTGAGTTTCTGCCACTTTCATTTTGGGGCCATTTAAACTCCACCCAAGCATTGCAAACTCTTGAGGGAGGTCATTGGAGAAGTTTTGAAGCAAAGAAGCAGCCAAACAGTGCCATTTTCGAAAGCTTCAGTTCAGGTAACCTCAAGAACAAATTTTCCAGAAACTTGATTTTAGGTTATAGGCTTGTTCTTCATGTTGCCCTGATCATGTTGATGCTTTCATTTTTGAAAATGGTTGAGTTTTGAAGATTTTATGTTGTTTTGAAACTTTGCCCGTGAATTGTGTTTTGATCTGATTCTCTTGATTCATGAAAAATAAATGATTTTTGTTGTGGGGTTTAGATTCAGTGATGTCTAAGGGTTGATTCTGGAGAGTTTGATGAGTTTTTGTTGCGTATTGAGTGAGATTGAAGAAATGGCTGGCCGGAGAAGATGACCGGAACACTGTTCCGGTCATCTGAAAGTGATTAGGGTTCAGGATTAGGGTTTAATCATAATTAGTGAGATTTGAATTTCAGTCGTTCGTTCGCGTGCGTAGTCAATTCCCGCCCCCCTAGGTTTGAATCTGGGCCTTTAGATCAGCTGACTTTCTCATTTTCCCTTTAATTTTATTTTTATTTTATTTGTTTTGTGTTTAATTTCCACGAATTTTTAAAAATAGTAAAATGCATTGAAAAATTCTGAAAATTTTTATCAAATCTTTTATTAATTTTCAGAACCCAAAAATATTTTTATTTTTATTTTTTGCATTAAAAATTATTTTTAAATTATTTAAGTGTTTATTTTTAATTAGTTGATGAAAATTAATTAATTAAAAATGCATTTAGGTATTTAAAAATCACCAAAAAATTCACATTGCATTTTAATACATTTAGAAACATTATCCAACTCTTCAAACAAATTTCTTTTTGGTTCTTGACCTATTTAGACATTTTTCATTGGAATTAAAGTTATTTAAAGGCAATATTTTGGTCCTAACTTGGAAAAATTCATTCTGCCTAACCATGAAGAGTCTGATGATGGTTCTTCTTGCATTGCATCCTTCATATCATATAGTTTCTAGGGTAAAATTGGTTTGAATTTATCTTTCATTTTCAATTTAATGTGCATTTTTCCTTTTGAAGTGCCTTAAAACCCTAGAAAACTTGAGAAGATCATAACCCCCATTAGGTTAAGAGTTAGGTCTCCTCCTTTGGGCAGTGAACTTGTGTAGGGTTAGGGTTCATTTGATCCCATTTTCAATTTTTTATCATGTCATTTGCTTCTGACTTTGAATTTTGTGTTGCATGTTATGCATAAACCCTAATTTTTGCTTTCATTTGCATCCACCTCTCATTTGCTTGCATACATGAACTTGCCATGACATTTTGAGCATCCACATGACATATAAGACATCTTAGGACATATTAGAGCCATGTTTGATCATTGCACCATTCATTTACCATGTTGTGCATTCATTCCATTTCATAAACTTTCATGAACTTTTATGGTTCAAAGCATGCTTCATTTGCATCCTCATCCTTGTATGATCATCCACAACTCTTGACATGTGTTTGCATCATCTATTAGCATCATTAACATCATGTGTATGCTTCTGACTTTGGTTTGCATCATGACATTCCATCTCATTTTCATTGCATTTTCATTTTATTGTTATTAACTTTTCAGGTGGTAAGTGTTTGAGAAGTGAATTTGCCTTCACTTCTCATAATCTTTTCTCATCTCTCTTTATGTATTCACTGCTGCATTTTGTATTTGTTTTAGAGTGAGCTTTCTCATTCATGTCTCCTCTCCTCTTCTTCCTTCAAGCAACTTGTCTTCTTAAGTGAAGCAAGTTGTCTTGCTTTTCTCTGCTTCTTCCTCCTTTCATCTTGTTCCTCCTTGGTGGCTCTTTGAAGATCTTTCTCTCTTAAGCCTCACAAACCCTAGGATCTCCATGTATGATCACAATTAGGGTTTGATTAGTCCCCCATTTAGTTTTGCCTTTGTGTCATCTTTGTGTCTTCTCTTCTCATCCCATAATCAAGGACTAACCCTTAAAGGTTTTAAGGCTTTGTGATTAGGGTTATGCCTGCATCCTTCTATTAGGATGGAGTGTATTAACTTTAATCCTAAGTGTTAAACCCTTAATGTGTTTAATTCCTTTAATCAATCCATTTAATAATCACTAAGACATCAAGCTTGTAACTTGGGCCTTGCATTAGGGTTCTAATTCTTCCTTAATTGGTTAAGAAGGACTAACCCTAGTGTTAATGGACAAGTCCCCCTCAAGTTGTCTTACAAATCATGAAATTCACTTCTTAATCCTTACCATTAACTAAAATCCACTTTAATAAAGGCCTTGTTTTGTCATGAGTTTAATCCCTAATCATGGATTAAGCTGAGGAGCCTTTCTCAGCTTAAATGTTATCATCTATTATCCTTCTATTAGGATGGTGTAATGAGTCCATTAAATCCTTGATTATGGCTTAAACTCATTACTTAACACTAAACAAAAACTCTGAAAACATCTAAATAAATACAAGTAGGTTAATGATCTTAATCCTACATCATGGTGGTTAAGTGTGAAGTGTTTACTTCATACTTAAGGTATTCTCATTACCCCTAATCAAAGGGAGGATGTGATGAGTTTACTAACCCATTGGTTTAGCCTTAAGCTCATTTTCTTATGACAAACACAAAAATCAATAAAAGACTAAAAACACAAAAAACAAACAATAATCGTCTCCTCCGGGATTCTTTTCTCAACTCATTCACTCACAAACGAGAACTTGCTTCTTCCGTCTAATGCAAGACAGTTTGCACCTGAGCCAGACAGGTCATACACTTGAGCATAGACAAGTAAGCAGTTCATCAGTCAATTTATCTTTCGGTCTCTTTGAGTCGAACTACGGCGTTCTGACTTCCTCATTGCACGAGAGGATAAGTAGGCATAACTTAACTGTTATCGAACAAAAGTCTCTGTATATTCCCCCTCCTTCCAGCATTATTCTTTGAGCCTCATAGTCTTGAGCATTCCACTCTTGTTCTCACATTGACACTTCTCTTATACACTTCACATTCATTTTACATTGACACTTGTTTTTTCCAGCTTTGATACACAAATTGCACTGACACTACCCCTTTAAAACACAAATCTTTTAAGCGTGGATCCCGTCGAGTACGACGGACAATCTGGGTGCTAATACCTTCCCAGGTTGTAACCAACCCCCTTTCTCAGTTTCTCTGGTTCGCAACCGTCTTATCCATCTTTCCTCAAGTTTATGCAGCATTACCTTTCCTTCGGGATAAAAATGCCTAGCTGGCGACTCTATTCATTCGTTCTCCCTTTGCCGACAGTTCGCGTCTGTACCCCTCTTGGCCCCGTGTCATCAGGTGGGAGCGACAGCTTGGCGACTCTGCTGGGGACCCTTATATTCTAACCAGGGCTTCTGGTTCTTTTTGTGGGTTCCTCCTAGCGCTTGTTTGATTTGTGTTTACTGGGGTGTTTTGTGCTATTGTGTGTTTATTTGTTTTTTGCTTTATTTACTGCTTTATGTACAGCTTTATTTATTGATTTCCTTTACAGCTTTTCATATTTCATACTGTCATTATCATTGCTGGGATCTGGCTTCTGTTTTGGTGGGTGGGGTACCATTGAGAGTTTGAGGTCCTATACCTGGGACCTGAGTGACACCTAGGCTAGAGTGGTTCATGTTCTTTCCCATTCCATTTTGGTCTGGTGCGGGAATATGAAACACGGTTCAGATGTGGGTTTCTTCTTGAGAACTCTGTGCTACAGATTTCCTGTAGTGCTAGGGCTATCTGGGAAGCCTGCTAAGTCTGGATGACCTTTATTATGACCTTCAGAAATTGAGGTGAATTAGAGGAGGATCTTTTATGGTTATTGTAAACACTGTACCTCCGGGTTAGAAGTGTTTACACTTCTCATAATTGATCCAAGTCTGAGGATCCTTGTTCTAGAACACTACCTGTGAGGGGGTTGGGCTGTTTAGAGGTTTGCAGGTACCATTGGCCACATCATATCATGTTACTTGTTTTGTTTAAGAGTACCTCATTTTGGACAGTTCTTGTGATTTAACCCTGGACGTGTGACTCTTTATTTGAGTCCCCTACCCTGGTTACTGGATTTCTGAACCTTCATCTGGACTTTCCTTGAACATACATCGGCTTGTATATCAGGACAGATAATCAGATCCAGCTTGGTCCCAAACCCTTGCATATCATTTGCATACATTATCATTTGCATCATTTAACATTTGTTTATTTGCTTTTCAGGGTATCCACATTATATCTGGTTTGGTTTTGACCCCTTCTTCTGCATAGACCTCTGCTTCATCAGTTATCTGCTTCAGCTATTCTCATCATCACCAGCATCAGCCTGTCAGTGGCTCATCTCCAGTATCAGTCTTGATCTTCATCAGCACCTATCTTCCTCCTCTTCAGCATTTATGACTACTCCCAGGAAGAGCAACATATCCTACCATTTCTTAGAGCCTGTGCTGACTGGCATCAGGCAGGTCCAGTCACTTATCACTCCTGACCACATCCCACTGTTTAGAGAGCATTATGGAGGTATCTTGGATATGGTTATGGACCTTGACCCTTCTCAGAGGAGCATGATCCACACATGCTTGCAGTTTTATGACCCTCCTTTGAGATGCTTCACCTTCCCAGACTTTCAGTTAGGGCCTCTACTGGAAGATTTTTCCTCATTGATTGGGGTACCTGTCAGGGGTGGACTCCCTTTTAACCCAGAAATGACTTTTCCCAGCAATGGAGAAGTAGCAAAAGTACTGTACCTGGAGCCTGCCTTGATTGAACAAATCATGACAACAAAAGCTGGAATCCCTGGTCTTCACTTGGACTTCTTGATTTCTCAGGCCATCCTGAAGGCCTCCTTGGGAGAGTGGAGGGCAGTCTGTGCACTATTAGCCCTCAGCATATATGGGGTTATACTGTTTGCAGATGAGCCCAAATTTGTCAGCAAGAATGCTATTCATATGTTTCTTCTAAGGAACCCAGTACCCACGTTGCTGGGAGATTTCTATTATTCCATCCATCAGAGGAATGAGAAACAAAGGGGGAAGTTGGTGAGATGTTGTGCTCCTTTGTTTCACACCTGGCAGCTCAGACACCTACCTAAGACAGATGCCTTCCTGAATCCTCACCAGCAGAAGAATTGGGCTAAGAGGCTCATTGCTTTGACTTCAGATGATATTAGATGGTGCACACAGAGCACCAAAGGCAAAGACATTATCACCAGCTGTGGACAATACCCAAATGTGCCTCTGATAGGAGTAAAGGGTTGCATCAACTACAATCCTTTGTTGTTTAAGAGACAACTGGGCTATGCTTTGGTTCACCCTCCCAGAGTACAAGATTTAGCTGAGACCCTGTATTGTGAAGTGAAGCCTAACTCAGCTGCTGTCAGACAAGCATCTTGGGCTTGGGACAACATCCAGACAAAAGGGATGGATATTCTAGGGAGGTGTAATAATGTTGCTTCAGCCCAATACTATGATTGGTCCCGTACTAGAGCTCAGATTACTTGGATGCCTTTCACTATTGAGGACATACCTGGACCATCTACAACTCAGCCAGCAGCAACTGTCAGCCTGGAAGAATTTGAGAAGCTGAAGGAGAGGAATGAGAATCTGTCTCAAGCTTTGAAGAAGACCCTTTGGGAAAGAAGTGATGGTCGTCTGGACATTGAGAGGTTGGAAAAGCTTAGGGTGGAGCATCTTTCCAAAATTGAGAAGACAGAGGACTATATCAGGAAAGCAAGGGCTGGGGAACAAATATTGAAGAATGCATGTAAAGAAGCCAAGATTCAGAAGGCTAGGACTGAGCTCTATCTGCAAGAGAGTTAGGCTAGGTGGGTCAGGATCGCCGAAGCCCGTACACAAGAGGACCAAAGGACTCAAGCTAAGATTGAACAGCTAGAGGCCAATGAAAAGAAGCAGCAGGAAGCTTTGTTGGCAGCCCAGAAGGAGATTTCAGAGTTGATGCTTAGGGCAGGGTTGAAGAGATCCAAAGACCAGGACAGGCACAAGAAGCTGACCACTGCCATTTCCACCAGGAACCTCCTCATTAAGACCATTACAGAGCACCCAGCTGGTCCAGTGACTGAGGCACTCCTGAAGAAGGTCAAGGAGGATGAATTTGGACTGGATGTTTGACTTCTTTGCTTGTTGTTCATTTCCATTTGATGTACTTTTCTCTTTTTGTATTTTGACCCTCCAGGGGCATGTGTTGTAAAACAAACTATGTATTTGTTCATCATTTGTAATATAGTAGTTTGCTTTCATTGGGCTTCTTTTCTCAGCAACATCAAGCATCTTCCTCGAGGTCTGGAAAGGTTAAAACCAAGAACCAAGCCGGATACCTTGGAAAACAAATAAGCATACTGCATTGCATACTAACCTTGTTTTGTTTTGTAGGTTTTGTTATTATTTATTTCTAACTTTGTTGTGATATCAGGAAACATTGCTCGTCGCCGGGTGTTCCCTGTCAACCGCACGCACCGGTACCCTACTCGAAACAACCTTCCTGGTATTCAAATGGATCAAGTACAGCAAGATCTGACTGAGGTTAGAAATCAGATGGCTAATGAGAGGGTAGAAATGAGGAATCAGATGTCTCAATTCTTGGCTGTGATAACTGGCTTGGCCCAGAGTCAAGAAAGATTAAGAGAACTGGTGGAAAGGCAAACTCCTGAGGAACCTCATCTTGGAACTGGAGGAACAAGTAACAATGAGCGGGGCCAGCCTCATGTTAATCCACCAGTATTTGGACCTCATATGGATCCGGAAGTCAACATCCCGAGAAATGTGCAAGGAAATACTACTGGGGGGAGAATCCTGCAAGAGGATCCCCAAGAAGAGCAGTTTACTGTTATGGGAGCAGGAGATGAAGTCTATGACAGGAGGTTAGATGAAATTGCTGAGAAGTTGAGATCTTTGGAGTCTCATAATTCCTTGGGCTTCGATGTAATGGACATGGGGCTAGTGGATGGGGTGAGAATTCCCCACAAATTCAAACCCCTGTGCTTTGAGAAATACAATGGAACCTCTTGTCCACGAACTCACCTACAGTCTTTCCTGGGAAGACTTAAAGCTAATACTATGGACGAAAAGCTGTGGATGTTCTACTTTGAAGATAGTCTGACTGGGGCTTCAAGAGAGTGGTATTCACACTTGACCAGGGCTACCATTAGATGCTGGAAGGACTTAGCTGAAGCCTTCATCAGGCAATATCAATACAATCTGGACATGGCTCCTAATAGGACCCTCCTGATGGGAATGTCTCAGTCTTCCAGAGAAAGCTTTAGGGAGTATGCCCAAAGGTGGAGGCAGCTTGCTGCTGCTGTCCAACCACCCATGTCAGAGAGGGAGATGGCTGACATGTTCATGAATACTCTGCAAGGAACCTATATTGATAGACTGGCTGCCTTTTCCTCTACCAGCTTTGTTGATGTCGTCATAGCTGGTGAAAGGATTGAAAGTCTATTAAAAATGGGCAAGATTTCTGACAGTGGCGCAAGTTCATCCAGTAATCCCAGAAAGCCTTTTGTGGGACCCCGAAGAGCCGGTGAGACCAATTCCATTCATGCAAGCAGGGGCAGACCTCAGTATGTACACCGGTCAGTAGCAGCAGTTACCATTCCAGCTCCGATTCCTCAGCAATCGGCATATCCTCAGCAACAACCACATTATCAACAACAAGTCCAGTATCCGCAACAGAGAACCTACAACAACAACAATAGCAACCAACAGCAACGTCCATTCCAACAGAGACCATCATAGGCAAACAGGGTGATTGACCCTATCCCTATGCCTTATGCTGCCTTATTGCCACAACTCCTGAAACTTAACTTGGTTGAGTTAAGGACGTTGGCACCACCAGATCCCCTCAATCTCCCAAGGAATTATGATGTCAACGCCAGGTGTGCCTTCCACTCCAATGCACCTGGTCACAATACTGAAAAATGCAGGGCCTTACAAATGAAAGTCCAAGATCTGGTGGATTCTAAACCCTCAACTTTGCACCTCCTCCGAATGTCAACAAAAATCCTATGCCTAATCATGGCGGGCCGAGGATTAATGCCATTGAGGAAGACAA
Organism: Lathyrus aphaca; assembly: GCA_963966055.1. NCBI lineage: Eukaryota > Viridiplantae > Streptophyta > Magnoliopsida > Fabales > Fabaceae > Lathyrus > Lathyrus aphaca. The sequence continues at coordinate 225,686,947 of OZ014520.1, read as the reverse complement.
GCCATCTACCTCGATCACCAGTGTTGCACAAATACGAACACCTTTGGTCGAAATTAAAGCTCAGCTTTTAGAGTGCCAAGTGTTCCCCGGGTGTGAGCTCGGTTGTGGGTATTGCAACATTGCAGTCAACGGGTGTGAAGAGTTGAGAAGCGGCATAAATGGTCTTATTAAGGATGGTATCCTTCAGATCTCAACAACGGCGCCTACAAATCCAGCAATTCCTCTAACAACAATTCCCGATTCTTCTACAACAGCAGCAACAATCATTCCTACCGATTCATAAATATCATCAACAGTTACTTCATCCATCACTTCAACAAGTCAAAATTCAACAACCATTTCTTCTACAACATCAGCATCCATTTTATTAGCAGAATCTTCTACAACGCCAGCAAAGATTAATGAAGATGTCTCGACAGTTACAATCTACTATGACCCATCAATTGTTCCTCCCAGCAGCAATTTCCAACAACAAACCATGGCACCTCCTGCCAGATCACCAGTCACAATTTACTATGATCCACACACCATTACAGTACCCTCCTCTCCAGCAATCAGTCTGGTCACTATTACAGTGCCTGGACCAGTTCCCTATGAAAGCAGTAATGCCATACCTTGGCATTATGGCTCTGATCTCTACTGCAACGGGGAGAGAATCACTCTGGATTCATCAACCTCTTCTCCACAAATTGATAATGTTGGGGGAGGCGGAGGCTTCACCAGGAGCGGACGCCTTTTTGCCTCACAAACACAAAAACCTAATGTTGAAGCAGAAGCTGCTGCCAAAGCAAAAGGAAAGAGTGTGGCACCTGAAGAGACAACTGCCAAGGAAACTCAGAAGACATCTTTTGAACAAGATGTAGACGAGTTCATGAGAATCATAAAAAGGAGTGATTACAAGGTGGTGGACCAGCTTCACCAAACTCCCTCCAAAATCTCAATATTATCACTGTTGATGTGTTCTGAAGCTCATAGGAACGCGCTGTTGAAAGTCCTGCACGCAGCGTACGTGCCGGAGGAGATTACTGTTAATTAGCTAGAAACCGTGGTTGCAAATGTCAACACTAGTCATGGACTGGGCTTTACCAATGCTGATTTAACAACTGAGGGACGTAACCACAACAAGGCTTTACATATCACCTTGGAATACAAGGGTGCTGTTCTATCTCATGTACTGGTGGACACGGGGTCATCACTCAATGTTCTACCAAAGAAAGCCTTAGTGAAGCTGGAGTATGATGGCTTGGCACTGCGTCCGAGTAATTTGGTGGTGAGAGCATTTGATGGCTCTAAAAGATCAATGCTTGGAGAGATTGATCTGTCTGTGATGATTGGCCCGCAGACCTTCAAAACTACCTTCTTTGTGATGGACATACAGCCGGCCTACATCTGTCTGTTGGGTAGACCCTGGATTCACGCCGCTGGCGTTGTTTCGTCTACCCTTCACCAAAAGTTAAAATTTGAGTGGGAAGGCCAGATCATCACCATCTGTGGGGAGGAGGACATCTTTGTTAGCCAGCTGGCTACGTATAAGTACATTGAGATGGATGGGGAGATCCATGAAACCATGAGCCAAGGGTTTGAGGCCCTCAATATTAATGAAGCATCTGCTGTACTGGGAACTTCCATAACATCGTACCAGCAAGCCCGGAAGGTTGTTGAGGAAGGTACCGCCCAAGGCTGGGGCAAGCTGCTGCCCGTGGAGAAGAAAGAAGACCGATTTGGGTTGGTTTACAAACCAACTCAATAAGATCAACCAGAGGCTGCCAAAGAGCCCAAGTTTGTCAGCGGGGGAATGCTCACCCCGGATGCTGTGAACAATTTGGAAGATGAGTCAGAAGATGAGCGCAACCTGGAAAGCTGGATACGTCCAAGGACCCCGGGGAGCCATGTCTCAAACTAGTCTTCCCAGGAAATTATAAGGGTTACTCCTGCAGAGTAATTATTATTTCCTGTATTTTAAAGCATGCATCAAGTCTTGCATCTTGCCCAAGATGTCAAGACTCATTTTGTAATCGGGCCATCTTGTATTTTGTGCAAAGATCAATTAATGAATATCAGGACGTCTTTTGCAAATGAGTCTTTTCTTTTTCGCTCACTGTTTTTCATTTTTCATTTTTTGTACAAAAATAAAATGGCAATGTTTTTCAAAATAAACAACTTCATTTTCACTTTTTTCTAAATAAGATAAAACTGGTCACTAAAATGAACAAATCTAAACCCTTGCAGAAAGTGCCCTCCAGACTGCACCGACAACAACATCGTTATCCGGACCTCCTGTAACTGAGCTTCCAACTTCTTGTATTCTTCAAGAGAAACAGTATTCTGACATGGCACCTCTTTTGGATACAATGGAGCTTCCACTGAAAATGGAATGAGCACTTCCTCTACACGTTTCTGCAACCATGTAGCAAAAGGAGGATATGTCTTGGGATCTACCCTTCCAAAATCCTCCTTTCCTTTCTTCACCCTGTGAGCCCAAACCTGAGATGCTTGTATGACCAACTCTTTGTTTCCCTCCACAGAAAAGTACAAAGACCTAGTTAATTCTTCCATACTTGGTGGATCCCTCAGAGGATAGCCAAATTGTTTCCTGGCTAAGACTGGATGGTAACTGATCACACCCTTTCTTCCTAGCAAAGGCACATTAGCAAAACTCCCACAACTAACCAGTAAATCCTTCCCCAACAAATCTCTGTTATAACCCCAAGCTATATCCTCAGAAGTTAGTCCCATTAGCCTCCTGGACCACCTCCATTCATCTCTCATCTCTTGAAAGGGCCTGACTTTGGTAATTGCTTAGCAAACCAATCAGCAAATAATGGAGCACAACAACCCACTGGTCCACCTTTGCCTTTCTTATTCCGGTAGTGAACATTGTAGTAGAAATCTCCCAACAAGGTTGGCACAAGATTACCTTTAGCAAAAATGGAGATCACCTTCAAGCTTACAAACTCCTTTTCTCCCGAGAAAAGACTAGATCCATATACCATCAAGGCCACCACAGCACCAAAATCTCCCCACTTACTCTCTTTGGCATATTCTTCAGCTTCTGGTATAAGCACATCCCAAGGAAGTCCTCTTCCCTCACTATCCTTCAAAGCTTTCTTGACCTTAGCAGCTGGCACACGACAGACTCTGGATATGTCTTCTTCCTTGAGAGTTATCTCTGACCCATAGTAAGGCAAAGTATCTCTGACAGGAATACCCAAAATGCTAGAAATCTCCTCCAAGGTAAGAGCCAAAATATAATCTGGAAATACAAAACACCGCAACAAGGGATCGTAGAACTGAAGCAACGTGTGCAAGCTATCATTCTGGCCTGCAGTAGGTTTATCCATGTACTTCAGAATCTGACCATACCTCTTTCTGAAGTTCCCTAAAACTTGATCATTCATCAGCCCTACTAATCTCTGAACACTCTTGACTTCTGGTTGGAGAAAAGTGTAATGGACATTCTTCTTTCTTGTAATTTTCTTAACTTCTGCCATCTGGAGAGCTTACAATTACCAGAACTGGGTGCTAAACTATAAACAACAACCTGAAAAATGGAAACACAAATAGTTAATGCGAGTATGATGCGATGCAAATGCAATGCAGGCATATGATCAATCTGGGACCATCTGGATACTGGATATTGGGACCCCCAAATAACTGAAAACCATAATTCTCTGAACCATAACCATCTGATAGAAACCCTCAGAACCAAGAGATCAAGAAATCCAGAACTATAAGGACCAAATCATAACAGAGACCATACTAATAATGAGAGTATGTGGAGGTCAAGGGTTCCTGCAAACCTGTAAACCCCTCCCAATCTCACGGGTGTGCTCCGGGTCAAACATCACGGACTCTGAAAGCCGAATAGCAATAATACGTTCACCATTTCCGAGAAATGGCTCATGACCAGATCAGGGAATCAGTTCGGCATTATGTACTACTCAGGGAGGCATCAGCTGAGTCCGAGAAGACAAGGTCATCCTATGTGAGTTCCAAGTGGGCCCTCGGGTGCGAATGGGTTTGCCACACAATGTGGTCTGCCACTGTCACCACTAGAGAGGGATGTTTCCACAAGGTTCTCAATGATCGGTCCCTAGCTGCACATAACTATCAAGGTTATGTAATGAAAGAGGAAGATCCCCAAATCAAGACATTTCCAAGACAGTCGCAAATCTGGGCGTGGAACTCACTACTACCCCCATGACAAGATCTCATGAGGCCAAAGTAGAACCACTCTAAGTCCTAAGGTGCACTCGAGCCTTGGTAATGAGCTCATCTCATAGTAACAGTATCACCCAAGTCCCACCAAACAGAAAAATCCAGTCCAGACAGTCCAGTAATAATATATGATGCAGGAAAATAAATACTGAAAATTGTAAATAAAGCTGTAAATAAACTGTAAATAAACAATAGTAAAATACACGCACAACAACAAACAATCAACACCCAAAGAAACAGAAACACGCAAGCGCTAGGAGAGACTCTCAAGGGAACCAGAGATACTCTGGTTAGGAAGTCACCAGCAGAGTCGTCAGCTGTCGCTCCCTGGATTTCCATCCTGGTACAAATGCGAAAGTGTCGCGGAAAGAGGTTAGAGTCTCCATCCAGGCATTTTTATCCCGAAGGAACGGGAATGGTAATGCTGCACAAACCAGAAGAAAGAAGAGGAAGGACACGGGTCCTGTGAACCAAAGAGACTGAGTTCGGGAGTCGGTTACGACCTGGGAAGGTATTAGCACCCAAGATCGTCTGCCGTACTCGACAAGATCCACGCTTACGAAGAAACTATTTCAAAGGGTGAGGGGATGAAAGCTGCTGCAAAAAGAAAGGAACTGGAACTGGAAAAGGAACCGAGAAATAAAACAAAGAGAAAAAATGTAGGGAAAATAAAGATTGTGCTCAAACGGGCCCTACCCCGCTGCCTACGTACCTCATCTGGACAATGAGGATCAGAGTCGTCGTAGTTCCCCTAACTAGGGGTGGAAAAGATTGCTTGTGTCTTAAGGCTTGAACTGCCTATGTCAATATGCTCAGGTGTTGCAGGCTCGGACGACGAGTGCGTAACCGTCTTGCAAAATGACAAGAAGAAGCAAGTTCGCGGACGGAGCAAAGGATATGAGAAAAGAATTCCCGAAGGAAAGACGATTATTGCTTGTTTATGTTTTTTAGAAGATTTTTATGAATGTGTCACAAGGAAGTGAACTCAAGCTCTTTTCCATGGAATGTGTACTTGCCACTACATTCCAAGATGGAATAATAGAACAAGCACGCTCAAGTAAGGAGAAGATCCCTAAGACTTGATTTCCGAGATTAGGGCTTAGGCTCACTAACTCATTAAATTTATTAAGTGTTTTTTGTATTTTTGATGAAGAAGTGTGTTTTATGATTTTCTTGATGAAGAAGTGTGTTTTATGATTTTCTTGATGAAGAAGGTCTCATGATCAGACTTGTGCATCATGATGAACAAGCTTGTACTATCCCAAGATGGGAAAACTACAAGTGTTTCATGGAATAAGGCTATTGCACATGAGATCACTTCAATCCTTATTAAATGTTTTTTATGCTTTTTGTTTTGAGATGAGAAGAGAAGAGAACCAAAGAATCTTAAAGGTAAAAGTCTAATGAGGGACTAACACCTAATTGTTATCATGCATAGAAAATCCTAGGTTAGTGAGGTTTACCATCCTAAAGGAGGAAGAGATAAGAATAGAAATAGGAGAAAGATGAAAAGGAGAAGAAAGCTAGAGAGGGGAAAGAGAACCACATGATGGCACAAAGCACACCAAACATCACAAAGAAAAAGCAAAGCAAAAGAGAAAAAGATGAAGAGTTGAAATGTGGATAAACATCCACACTTCTCTTACCATGAGCCCCTGAAATGTTAGCAAAAATCCAGCAAATTGATCAACACAATCATGGAATTAATCATGCTCAAAGGTTCTAGCAAACAAAGATCAAACAACATGCCAAACATTGCAAATGCACGACTTACGCGTCGAAAACATGAAAACATGCATCAACCAGCAAGCAAATCACCCTAAAATAACATGTTCAAATATCATACAATGATCCATGGCAATTAAAACAATCAAGGGGATCAAACAAGCTCAAAACAGCCCCAAAAAGTCATTTTGCTTTAGTGTTAACCGGTTAACCAAATGCGTTAACTGGTTAACCAGTTCAAACCTGCACAAAATACGCATAAAACAGGTGCGTTAACCGGTTAACCATATGCGTTAACCGGTTAACACTGTTAAAACAGTAGCAAATCCTGCAAAAACAGCAGCTCAAACCAGCTTATTCAAATAATCTCACACCAGACCAGCAATCAATTATACATGGAAAAATTAGATCAATTCACATTAATCCATATCATTAAGCTCATGAACGTTAACAATCGGATCCGGTTACAAATCAACCAAACAAATCAAGCAACACAAGCAAATATGCAAACACATGGTAGATTTAAAGCACAAGCATGCATATAAGCTAAAACAGAGCTAGATCTAAATTTAACCAACCTACAAAGCTGAGGTATGCTTTGGTAAATGTTGTTTGAGCTGAAAACAGTAGATCTCGCGGAAAACTTTGAAGATCCGGTGCTAAGCTTCACACTCCATGCAAAATAAATGCAAGAACAAGCTCTTGATGTAGAATTTTGGATCCAAAAGCACTTCTAGATCTCAAACCAGATCTGAATCTCCAATAAAACCAGCAAAAAGATGCAATGAAGCTAAGGATGGAAGTCTAGTTCCAAGATCTACACACCTCAATGCAAGGTTATGTGATCTTCAAAGAGGAACTTTGAGTGATTTGGAAAATTGGGAGAGAAAAGTGAGAGAATTATGAGTAAGAGGAGTGAAAATTCAGAAATGAGAGTGAAAAATGAGAGAAAGCTCCCTTGGTTTGGAGGGAAATGGAATAAATATGGTTATAGTTTGGGGCCCAAAATTTTGGTTTGGGATCCTAAAATATGGCTTGACATTGGCTTAGAAAGTGATTAGGATTTAGCATTGGAATGAGGCTTGGATAAATGCTCTAGATCCTTCTCCATAATTCAAATTTAATTCAAATGAATAAAAATCAGAAAATTGGAAAATGGAGCCAAAACACACATGCTGAATTGCTGCTGGAAATTCAAATTTCGTAGCCGTTAACCGGTTAACCATATGCGTTAACCGGTTAACGCAAGGAAAATTTGAATTTTCCCCCTTTTGGTGGGAAACCTCAAGAATAACCTGACGCCAACCGTTTCAAGCTGATTTTGATCCTCTTCCCTTTTAGGGCTTTGAACATGATATAAAACTTGTGCAAAATGATCCTGTGAAATTCTTGCCAGGTCACCATGCTCTTGATTTTGACTTGCAGTGCTTTAAATTTCCCGGATGACTGATCATATGCCTTATGCTAGACCATGTGAGTGTTATGCTTCATTTTTCTATGTAAAATGCTAAGGATATGACATGCTTATGATGATTATGATATAATGATGATGCTAAACAGAAGAGGACAAATTTTGGGTGTTACACCAAGCATAATCTGATCCCATCTTCGAGTTGATTAGCTATGGTGAGGGATTTTTCGCCACTTATAAAGAACGGGAGCAGGAGACATACTTCGACAACCATAGAGTTAAGAAGGCTATATGCTCTTCTTTAGACACTGTATCAGTCGTCTTATCATGATAGTGGTTGATGAAGATGGAGTAAGAGGCTTTGCTGGTGTCGAAATTAATGGAGTCCTGGTTCTGGAGAGTTGGGTCGAAGTTCAATCCTAGAGGGCTGAGTCCACATATTGCTGCTAGGTCGAAAAGGGTTGGCGTGAACATTCCACAAGGAAGGTGAAAATTGTTATAGGTGTTATCCCAGAAAAAGAGAGAAGCTAAAATCATGTTAAGACAGTAGCTAGGTCCTACTTTTGACATTTGGATTAAGTTGAAGATTCCTACTTCTCTCCAAAAGGTTTTTTTTTTACTTTTTCAATCTTTGCTAACCAAGCAAGATAGTCAGAGGGGTCTTTCGCCATGGGACTTGTTCTAAAGATCCTGGCATTATTTAGATGAAGCAAATTCAAACCTTCATTAGTGGTTGAATTTGAACCCTCAGTTGGTTCCTCAGTCTGTTTGGGTTTAACCCCAACTCCTATAGGTTTTAGACGTTGATATGAAGGGAAATATTATTTTAACCTATCTGGGTTAAGGTCTGGATTGGGGAAAGGTCCTAAGATAGAATGACAAGTACCAAAAACCAATATAGGAATTAATACCCGAGACCTGTAAATTCTATCCTTTTCCTTTTCATTGGGAGGCTCTAAAATGTAATGTTGGTTTCCAACGATGTTAGGTCCATTCAGCCTGTGTGCGTATGGAAGTGTAGTGGAGCTTTTAGTCTTCTTGCTGCTGGAAGATTTCTTAGAGGCCATTGTTGTCTGAAAGGAAGCTTCTTTGCGGTTTAGAGGGATGAAATTCTTTGCTTTGAGAAGAAGAAGATTGTGTAAAAAAGTTTGAAGGGAGAAATGGTTTGGTATTTATAGACAAAAAGATTGAAACGGTTAAAGTCTTGATTGGATCATGGGCCACGTGGAGAACTTATTTCATAAAGAAAGTGGGTTGATGACAGTCGGAAAACTTATCATTTCCTAGCTTTAGGGGATAATGGAGTAGTTGTCAGGAACGTAGGCTGAATTGACGTTTTGAGAAAAGATACGATGATGAAGATTTCTGGGGATTTGAATTATCTAGCCTTGGAAATAATGAAAATGAAAAGTTGACATGGCATCAAAATTATTTTTGACAACAAATGAATTTTCTCCAGAGTAGTCGAAAAGACCTTTGCTGGGGGAAATTTGTAGACAGGGACTTTCGATGCCATGAAATCAGAATCCAAAACAACATTTCGATCAGGGAATAAAATGTGTTCAGGGGTTAAGTTCGACTAAAGAAATGTGAATGAATTTTTCGACGTCTTCGACAAAGATAGGAAGTGAGAATGTTTCGACAACTTCAATGTGGTTAGTTAAAGGTGGCAAAGGATGGTCTTCGACGGGTTCGATAACTTTGAGGAGACGTGTTGTTTCGACGCAGGCGCTAAAATTTGAAATTCAAAGATGAAAGACGTTTTGTAAAAGGGACACGTGGAAGCATTTGATAGAAAAAGACATGCCAAAGTCCAAGTGTTACAATCGTAGGATATGTCCGTTAGGGGCAGTTATTTAGTTGTGTATAAATAGAGCAAGTCTTGTCAGATTTGTGGGTGTGTGATATTGTGTACAAATTCCTGTTTAAAATTACTCAAAGTACCCGTGTGAGAGAAAAGAGTTTAATTTATGGAAAAATGTATGTTTGAAACACCATTTTTATTCAGTTTAGTGAAATTTCATGTTATTTAACATTCTTGCATTTTTACGATTCCTGCAATTTACAAGTTCTTTACTTTTGCCAACCTTTACTTTCCCTTGACATTTATCCTCTTACATTACCAGAATTTACTTAGTTCATGTTTTCGTCAAGGAACCTTGCTTTTGTTCTTCATCTTGTATAATCATATAAACATAATAAAAACCTTGGTAGGAGTAAAACAACACAAGATTGCTAAAAATCATCACTTTCGACCAAATCAATTCACACTTATGTCCTAGGATTTATATGGTTGAACCTGCAAGTGAACTGATCTAACGTTGGATTAGAAATCAGAGGTTGTTCGACGAAAAACACCAGCAAACAATTCCTAGGTCAAACTATTGGTTTATGGTAAGATTTCCTCATTCTTTCTCCATTCTTGATTCCTTTAATTATATAATTCTCAAACATATAATCTAACATTTTAATTTAATTATGAAAATTAAACTAATCCCACAATAATCTCTTTGTCTCTACTTTCACTCAATCTTCATGATTTAGTATATATTCCACATATTGATTAATACCACAATTAATCAATTCACACATTTAATCTATACCTAAATTAATTAAATCTCATAAATTAATTAATCTCACAAATTAATTAATTTCACTTCTAACTCAATATTTTATCTCACCATTGGATAATACATTTTCATAGCTTTCCAATGCTTCGAATGTGGATCAAAATAAACTTACGGCTCAAAAGATACACCTATTTTAAATTTCTATTTTTCTGTAAATAGCAGTGGTAACCAGTTACTACCAGGAGGGTAACCGGTTACTGCATGACAGAACCCAAAAATATGTTTTTTTCTTCACTCTAAATCATCCCAAATCATACCTAAACATGGTGGGACCTCTAGGCAAGCATACTAGGTTCAAACCACACATAACCCAATTATTCTACTCGATTATTTCAGCATTTTATCCGTTAGGTTCCATTGATTAACAATTTTATCATTTCTAACCTAAGCTCTAAACATCAAAAACTCTTAAAAGAAAAGCTTTTAACTAGAACCCGCCTTGACAATGAAGAAGAGTTTGATTAAGATGAAGATGAAGATGATTGATGAAGAATGATGATGATCCAAGCATTTCCTCTTCTAGGGTTTCTTCTTCTTCTTCTTTCTCTTTTCTTCCTTTTCTTTCTTTCTTTTCCTCTTACCAACTTTCTTCTTTTCTCCCTTTATAACACATAACTTGTTTTTATATTATAAAACAAACAATTGTTATACTGATATAACAAATTGTTAGTAATCTAACATGTTCAAATTGAGAGTATCCAAAAATGTCTCTGAGTCAAATATTTAATAAAACCTCTGAGTCAGATAAAACTAATTAATTAATTTGGGTTCGTCAGTTGCTCTAATTATTTTAAATTGAAATTCTCATAGCACACCGAAACCCTATTAAACTTAATTAATATTATCTTGAGCATTTATTAAAATACGGAGTATTACACTGCTACTAAACGATCAAGATACACTCTGCAATTCATTTCTAGATTTTGGAATTCAAAACATTGGAAAATTTCAGTGATGAATCTTTGTAAGGTTCTACAACTCAGAAGAACGTTAATGGTGGAAATGGAGTACACGCCAACATCCAAAATAATGCATTGATCATTAAAACTACCTATCAAACATATTTCTCATTTAAATCACATTTTTAAATTACCTATTACATAACCTGATGCTCTCTCTCTCTCTCTCTCTCTCTCTCTCTCTCTATATATATATATATATATATATATATATATATATATATATATATATATATATATATATATATATATATATATATATATATTAGAAAAATAAGAAACTTACTAAATATGAGTTTAGTTTGATGTTGAATGAGCTCTTTGATAGATTTGATGTTGATGTAAGAAATTTTGAAGTAAGTTGAATGAGTTTGAAAGAATGTGAGTTGAGAGAGTTTGAGAGAGTATTTTAAAAAGTGAGGAAGGAAAACAATCTATATTTTTTTATTTATTATAATAGTGTCCGAAAATATATATTCATAATTTTTTGTGTGCATATTGTTAAGACTTATTCAAAAACAATTATATATATATATATATATATATATATATATATATATATATATATATATATATATATATATATATATATATATATATATATATATATATATATATATATATATATATATATATATATATATATATATATATATATATATATATTATTTTTACAAAAATCCTTAGAATGCCTTAAACAATTTCTTTTTATTTTGGCAATAAAAAAACCTTTTGTTTTTAAACTTTTTTCGTGACAAACTTTTCCTCGAAGCTAGGAATATTTTGAGCAGCTTACCTCATCCACAAACCGCACTCCCAACATCACCAGCAAACTACCATCGTTCTCCTCACGCATGTTAGATGTTTGTAGTATTGTCTCAATGAAACTCTCTCAACTTCATCCTCACCCTCACCCTTTCCCTCGCTTCTTCAGCCCACACCTCCATTCAACAACACCCTTCACTTTCTCTATCTCTTTCTCTTCCAATTCTAACTTCAAATTCCCCACTCTTTGCACCACCCCTTCTTCCACAACACACCACCCTCTCCCTCCCGATTTCACTTCCTCCACGACACACCACCCTCTCCCTCCCGATTTCACTTCCTCCCAACTCCTCCACCTCCTCCGCCGCCAAAACGACCAAACCTCCTTCATTCAAACCTTTCTACTCGCCTCTAACCACCCCAATTTCAACCCCGATTTATCGTTTTACAATGAAATCCTTCTTCATCTTACCCAAACCTCCTCCTTTGATTCCATCACTACCGTTCTCAAACAAATGAAATCTTCCGGTTTCATCCCAAACGCTAATACTGTTGCTACTCTCATCCATGATTTTAACCATTTTCAAGAAATTGAGCACTTGCTTCGTATCATGGAAAATGAATTAGGGTTTAAGCCAGATATCAAATTTTACAATCTCGCTCTGAATGCTCTAGTTGAGGATAACAAGCTTAAGTTAGTAGAAATGCTGCATTCGAAGATGGTTTCTGAGGGCGTCCCTCTTGATGTTTTTACTTTTAATATTTTGATTAAGGCTTTATGTAAAGCACATCAGCTAAGACCTGCAATTTTGATGCTTGAGGATATGGCGAATCACGGTGGGTTGAAACCTGATGAGAAAACGTTCACCACATTGATGCAGGGTTTTATCGAAGAGGGTGATTTGAATGGTGCTTTGAGGATAAAAAAACAAATGTCGGGGTATGGTTGTTTGTTAACACATGTTTCTGTGAATGTTTTGGTCAATGGTTTTTGCAAACAAGGGCGCGTTGAGGAAGCTCTTAGATTCATTCATGGGGTTTCTGAGAATGGGCTTTTCCCTAATCAGGTTACTTTTAATACTTTGGTGAAAGGATTATGTAGAAATGGAAATGTTTATGATGCCTTGGAAATTGTGGATTTTATGATTGAGAACAAGTTTGATCCTGATGTCTATACATATAACTCGTTGATATCTGGAATGTGTAGATTGGGTGACTTTGATAAGGCAATAGAAATTTTGAAACAGATGGTTTTGAGAGATTGTTCTCCAAATACTGTAACTTACAATACACTTATTAGCGCCTTGTGTAAGGAGAATGAAATTGAAGCTGCCACTGAACTTGCCCGAATTCTTGTTAGCAAGGGGATGTTGCCGGACGTTTGTACTTTTAATACTTTGATACAGGGTCTATGCTTGACTAAGAACCAGGAGATTGCGATGGAGCTGTTCGAAGACATGGAAAAAAAAGGGTGTAAACCCGACGAGTTCACATACAGTATATTGATCAACAGTCTGTGTTCTGAAAGGAGGCTTAAAGAAGCATTAGTGCTGTTAAAAAAAATGGAGTTGAGTGGCTGTGCTAGGAATGTGGTGGTTTACAATACTTTGATTGATGGTTTGTGTAAAAGCAGAAGGGATGAAGAAGCGGAGGAGATCTTTGATCAGATGGAACTTTTGGGGGTGTCGAGAAGTTCAATAACGTATAACACCCTTATTGATGGTCTCTGTAGAAACAAGAGAGTTGAAGAAGCTTCTCAACTTATGGATCAGATGATAATGGAAGGATTAAAGCCTGATAAATTCACTTATAATTCATTGCTTACATATTTCTGCAGAGTTGGAGATATAAAGAAAGCAACTGATATTGTGCAAACTATGAATTCAAATGGGTGTGACCCGGATATTGTTACCTATGGTACACTTATTGGTGGATTATGTAAAGCTGGTAGAGTAGAGGTTGCAAGTAAGCTTCTTCGATCTGTCCAGATGAAAGGTATTGTCTTGACTCCACATGCTTATAACCCTGTGATTCTAGCATTATTCATAAGGAAGAAAACAAAAGAGGGAATGAGGCTTTTCAGAGAAATGATAGAAAAGAGCGATCCACCGGATGCTATAACATACAAGATTGTTTTCCGTGGGCTGTGTAATGGTGGAGGGACGATACTAGAGGCTGTTGATTTTGCAGTTGAAATGTTGGAGAAAGGAATACTGCCAGATTTTACATCATTCAGTTCTTTGGCGGAAGGACTTCGTTCTTTATCAATGGAGGAAACTCTCATTGAACTCATCAATTTGGTGATGGGGAGAGCAAAATTGTCGGAAAGAGAAACCTCTATGATCAGAGGCTTCCTCAAGATCAGTAAGTTTAATGATGCCTTGGCCAATCTTCGTGGTATCTTGGATAGGCAAAATCCTAGAAGATATTGATTGGGTGGTGACAACTTTGTTATGACTTGTATGTTGTAACTGTGCTTTGTGATGCCTTATAGAGTTTAACTGGAAAGCACCGCATTGCTTAAGGAGGCTGCTGAAGAATATGGCAGATTCTAAGTCTGAGCTCAAGGCTAAATTACAGAATTGGAGTCAATACATTTCTGCACTAGTGGTCTTCTGGCTGTTCTTGTCACTTTTCTTCAGCCTCTATGTTTCGTGTTTCAGGGAAAATGTGAACATGTAACTTGTAGTTGTAGACTTGTAGGTGGCATTCATATGAATGTTTTTCTTAATAGATGATTTAAAATATAGTAGGAAAGAGTTCATTTATTTTCTAATTTTAACCTTCAAATTGAAACAGTGGATAATGTAGCAGTATGCTGAAATTCAATGTCCACGGGTTGAGAAAGGTGGATATTGTTGAGAAGTTTGTTTTGAGAGGGAATTGTTTAACGCAAGATTTGTTTCTCCACTTTTATGAAAAATTAAAAATATTTATAAAATTCAGAAATGCATATCCGGATGTACTTCAAATACACACTTCATCCATTTTTGAGTTATGCCTTAAATATTTGACTGAATTTAATATGGAAATGCATCTCCATAAATCTTACGGAAAAATAACTTTGGAATATACTGAACTAGATACAAACGTAAAATCAAGCCGATGCATAATGAAGATAAATTAATATTGATAACATAAAAAAAATAAAATATTACATAGTTAATCGTTGACATAAATCAAACATTACATTTCAACATTTAGATGGACATTTCAACATCTTCATAATATCTTCGATCGATCTGAAAATCGTCGCATCTGATTCGATCAGGCATTTTGTTCCGTATTGGAAAAATGTATTTCACATAACCCTTAAATATGCCTCAGTCTTTAGTTCAGTTGTTGAACTAGATATTCCTTTCATTGTCAATCGAAGGTGAACAATCGAAGGTAAACAATATTTGAGCTTCACAATTTTTTGGCTATCTGAGTGCTTAGGAGATTCTCGAGTATGAATTTCAGATCTATAAGAGAGGTGTATTTATTGAACTTAAATTCAATTCAGGACTTCGCGTCATTGAAGTAAACATATGCTACATGACAAAATGTTCATTCTGGTGTAATGTGATTTGATAATAATATGAGATGAGAGTCCCATACTGTAAACACCCCAAATTTTCCCTCACTAACTTCACACCATGGCTTGTGATCTTTCATATTTGCATTAGTTTAAGCATATCATATCATATTGCATTTTGTGTTTCACTGCATAGTTCAAATTCATCTACATCTAGGGTTTGTGATCTGAGCAATCCAAGGATCCATCTGAGCCACTCCAAAGGACACCAATCATTCCAAGAGGGTCCATGTATGTTCAATCATCATTTTATACTCCTTAAGGTTCATGGAAGTTAAGAAATCACAAGAACTGGCCAAGGCATGGAAGCAGAGCTAGGGTTTCACTGCACAAATGACCAAAATTAGGGTTTTGGTTTCAGAGGCCATAACTCCAATTTTTTTGGTCATTCTTGTTTCTAAGGGTCTTAATATGTCATAAGGGTCATGTGTATCAAGTTTGATGAAGAAGTTCATTGTGGAAGTCATCTGTTCACTAGGTAACTTCTGGAGCAAGTCAGAGAAATCAGGGCATCTGAGGCCCCCATCAATGGAACCAAAGTGGATTTTTCATCAAATTGAAGTTATATGATCTTTATTTGACCATTGAAGTGCTTGGAAGTTCACAAAATTGAAGAAAAGTGAGCTAAACCAAAAGTTGCCAAAAATGGAAATGACTTGTAATGTAAACTTTCCATTTTGGGAAAGTTTTTCAACCTCCTCTTTCTCAACCAAAAATGCTTCAAATAAAAAATTGTTGGTCATGAAAGTTGTAGATTGGATCATTCCCTTTTTAAAAAGTACAAGAACAAGTCCTAATTCATTATGGAACTCAAGTTATGGCTTGTCAAAGTTGGCAAAAATCACATAATTTTCAAGAATGCACCAAAGAGGGATTTTTGCAAAACCACTTGCCAAGCTATTTTTGTGATTTCAAATACACTTCTATGCATCATAACATCATAGTGCATTGCCTTAAGACCAAAATTTCCCAGAGAACCGTGCTTTTTCATGTCTTGCATTTCAAGAATTTCAAAAGGGGCCAAACTTCATAGAATTTGCAAAATGACACATAACCTTTTACAAACTTGTTGAATTGCCTCAAAACCATTTCCATGGACCTCCTTGATCTCAGCTGCACAAAGACAAGCCAAAAAGCCAGTTGCACCATTGCCCATACCTCAAGTACACAAGTTGGTGACTTTTTGCAACTTGCCCATACCAATCAGCTGCAGCCACCACCCACTCTCTAGCCTATCACTACTTGTTATGTGGATCAAATCCAAGCCATAACACACAACATTGCAGCCTGAAATCTCAGAATCCTCAAGTTCCACAAAATCCCCTCATTTGCAAAATCCTTCGAATCTCTCAGCTCACATACTCAATCTTCAAACTTCTTTCACCATTCATCTCAGAATCATCAATAGACCACAAAGCAACCATTAAAACAGCCAAAAACACCTCATAGCCAAAACACAATTCTTGGCCAGTTGAGGTGCAATCACACAAACCAACCAAAACAAACTCCTTCCAAGCCTCAAAGTTTCTTCAGAAGGATCATTGGAGTGAGTTTGCACAAGGGAGGTGGCCAAAAAGCTCCAAATTGAGGAAGCTCAAGCTCAGGTAACTTCTTCAAACTTTTTTCCAGAAGTGCTATTTTAAGTGCTTAGATTGTTCATCATGCTTTGTTGATCACCATGATATGTTTACTTTTGAGAATGGTTGAGAAATAAGCTTGTATGCGTGTTCTGAAAGATTTGCCATTTTTGAGTTTCTCTTCGAATCTTGTGATTTAGCCATTAGAAATTTGTTTTGAGAGTGGATTTGAGTTCAGGGAGATGAGAAGAGTTGATCTGGAGCTTTAGAGCTCCAGAAATGACCTAGGGTTGGAGTTTGGGGTTTGCTTAGGGAGAAGCTGGCCGGAGAAGATGACCAGAGGTCTTCTCCGGCCACCTGAAAGTGATTAAGTGTCTAATTAGGGTTAGGGCAAGGTTTAAACGTGGGCCGTAGGATTTGATCTTCCCGCGTGTGATGAATGGTTAGGATTAAGTCATTTAACTTAATTATGGATTAATTAATTAATTAATTAGGATTAGCTGAGTTTGAATTTCGTCCATTAGATTGCGTGCCAGGTCAAACATAATTTCCCCAGAATCAATCTTGTCCCTTGATTGCTCATACTTTCATTAATTCATATTTTAATTTCATTTTTTATCATTTATCTTGCACATTTTATTTAAAATAGCTAGAAAATCCCAAAAAATATTTTCTTCTGCATTTTGCATCCAAACAATTTTCTTCACCCAAAAATATTTTTATTTTTATTTTTTGCATTACAAAATAATTTTTAAAACATTTATATGTTTATTTTAATTAATTAATGGAAATTAATTAATTGAAATATCATTTAGGTTTCTAAAAATTCCAAAACAATTCACATTGCATCTTATGACATTTAGAAACATTGTCATGCCATTAATACAAATTTCTTTTTGGTTTTGAATCAATCTTGACATTTTTCTTGAATTTAGGGTTCATAAAATTCCTATTTTTGAACCTTAACTTCAAGAATTCTTTTCTGCCTAACCATGAATGGTATGACATTGATTCTTTTTGCATTGTTCTTCATTTGACATGTAGTATCTAGCATATTTTTGTCATAAATTGCTTTTGCATTTTTGATTTGATTTTCATGTTTTCCCTTTAGGTACCCTAAAACCCTAGATAACTTAGAAAAATCATAACTTCCTTAGGGTTAAGAGTTAGGTCTCCTCCTTTGGGGTGTGATATCATATGGGGTTAGGGTTCCTTTGAGTGCATTTTCAATTTTTTATCTTATGTTTTGCTTCTGTTTTTGACTTTTGCATCTCATGTTGCATTTAAACCCTAATTTCTCATGTTCATTTGCATACATCTTGCATATGCATTCATTCATGAGCTTGCCATGACATTTCATACATTCACATGACTCCTAAGACATCATAGGACACATTAGAATCATACTTGATCATTTCTTCATCCATTTTCCATGATATGCATCCATTTCATTCCATGAACTTTCATGTGCTTTCATGCATCCTACATGTTTCATTTTCATTCTCATCTCTTGTATGATCATTCATAACTCTTGACATACATTTGCATCACCTCTTAGCATCATTTACATCATGATTATGCTTCTGGTTTTGGTTTGCACCCTTGCATACATTTCATTTCCATTTCATTTCTTCCTTCATTTGCTAACTTTTCAGGTGGTAAATAATTTAAGAAGTGAATTTGCCTTCACTTATCACTTCTCTTCTCATCTCTTTTATGCATCCTTGCTGCATTTTATCTTTGCTTTAGAGTGAGCTTGCCCATTCATGTTCATCATTCACTTTCTTTCTTCAAGTAACTTATCTTCTTAAGTGAAGTAAGTTAACTTGTTTCTTCTGCTTCTCCTCCTTTCATCTGCTTCTTCCTTGGTGGCTATTCTTGAAGATATCTTGCAAGCCTCACAAACCATAGGAACATCCAAGCATGACAATAATTAGGGTTTTGATTAGTCCCCCTTTTAGTTTTACCTATGTGTCTTCTTTTGAGTCTCTCTTCTCATCTCATAATCAGAGACTAAACCTTTAAGGTTTTAAGGCTTTGTGATTAAGGTTATGCCTGCATCCTTCTCTTAGGATGGAGTGTATAACTTTAATCCTAAGTGTTAAACCCTTAATGTGTTTAAATCTCTTAATCAATCCATCTAATAATCACTAAGACAATAGCTTGTAACTTGGGCCTTGCATTAGGGTTCTAATTCTTCCTTAATTGGTTAAGAAGGACTAACCCTAGTGTTAATGGACAAGTCCCCCTCAAGTTGTCTTACCAACCATAAAATCCACTTCTTAATCTTACCATTAACTAAAATCCACCTTAATAAAGGTTTGTTTTGTCATGAGGTTAATCCCTAATCATGGATTAAGTTGAGGTATCTTCCTCAGCTTAAATGTTCTCATCTATTATCCTTCTATTAGGATGGTGTAATGGGTCCATTAAATCCTTCATTATGGCTTAAACTCATTACTTAACACTAAACAAAAATACCAAAAACATCTAAATAATCACAAGTAGTATAATGATCTTAATCCTACGTCATGGTGTCGCTCCCGACAAATGAAAACAGGGTCATATGAAGGTACAGACGCGAACGGTCGGCGAAGGGAACAGTGAGAACACACAGCCGTGAACTCACTGGAGAATGAAAAGAGTCGCCAGCTAGGCATTTTTATCCCGGAGGAAAGGTAATGCTGCATAGACCTAGAAAGAGATGGATAAGACGGTTTGCGAACCAGAAAGACTGAGAAAGGGGGTTGGTTACAACCTGGGAAGGTATTAGCACCCAGATTGTCCGTCGTACTCGACGGGATCCACGCTTAAAAGATTTGTGTTTTAAAGGGGTAGTGTCAGTGCTATTTGTGCATAAAAGAGCTGGAAAAGATGTACAAGTGTCAGTGTAAAGAAATGTGATGTGTATAAATGTACAGTGTCAGTGTGAGATCAGGAATGAAATGCTCAAGAATATGAGGCTAAAGAATGAAGCTGGAAGGAGGGGGAATGGACAGAGACTTTTGTTCGATAACTGTTAAGTTATGCCTACGTATCCTCTCGTGCAATGAGGAAGTCAGAACACCGTAGTTCGACCCAAAGAGACTGAAAGATGAATTGACTTGTGAACTGCTTGCTTGCCTATGCTCAAGTGTATGATCTGTCTGGCACAGATGCAAACTGTCTTGCATTAGACGGAAGAAGCAAGTTCTCGGTTGTGAGTGAAGATGATGAGAAAAGAATCCCGAAGGAGACGATTATTGTTTGTTCTTGTGTTTTCAGTCTTTTATTTCTTTTTTGGAGTTTGTCATAAGATAATGAGCTTAAACCTAAATCAATGGATTTGGTAAACTCATCACATCATCCCTCTGATTAGGGGTAATGAGAATTACCTTAAGTGTGAAGTCAGATTCTCACACTTAATCACCTTTGATGTAGGGTTAAGATCATTAACCTACTTGTGATTAATTAGATGTTTTTGTGATTTTTGTTTAGTGTTAAGTAATGAGGTTAAGCCATAATCAGGGATTTAACAGGCTCATTACACTATCCTAAAAGAAGGATAATAGATGAGGGTGTTTAAGCTGAGGAAGGATCCTCAGCTTAATCCATGATTAGGGATTAAACCCATGACAGAACAAACCTTTGATTAAGTGGATTTTATTAATGATATGATGATGAAGTGTTTTTTATGATTTGTAAGACAACTTGAGGGGGACTTGTCCATTAACTTTAGGGTTAGTCCTTCTTAACCAATTAAGGAAGAATTAGAACCCTAATGCAAGGCCCAAGTTACAAGTGTAATGTCTTGATGATTATTAGATGGATTAATTAAGAGAGTTCAACACCTTAAGGGTCCAAGACTTAGGATTAAAGTTATACACTCCATCCTAAAAGAAGGATGCAGGCATGATCTTAATCACAAAGTCTTAAAGCCTTTAGGGTTTAGTCCCTGATTATGAGGTGAGGAGAGAAGACTCAAAGAGAGACACAAAGGTAAAAACTATGGGGGAGACTAATCAAAACCCTAATTCATTATCATGCTTGGTTGGTCCTAATGTTTGTGAGGTTTTCAAGAACAATCTTCAGATGAACCACCAGGAAGCAGATGAACAAGATCAAGAGAAGCAAAGTGACTTGCTTCATTCAAGAAGTCAAGTCACTTGAAGAAAAAAAAGGGGGAGGAGGAAGAATGAGCAAGCTCAATCTCAAACACAAATAGAAATGCAGCAATGGATGTAAGAGAGATGAAAAGAAAAGTTATGAGAAGTGAAGGCAAATCCACTTCTCAAGTTTTACTTACCACCTGAAATGTTAGAAACAAATGCAATACAATGCTAAATGAGATGAAATGATATGATAAGCAAAAACCAGAAGCATGTTGATGATGATGATGATGCTATGGAGTGCTATGAACATGAGACAAGACAATGAGATGTTCATACAAAGTCATGGATGCAAATGATGCAAGTTGAGGAGCATGGACAAACATGAAATGTTATGAAACATACAAGACAAATGACATGGCAAATATGCAATGCAATGATCAAACATGATTCATACATGTCTTAAGATGTCAAATGAATCATAAGAATGCACAAAATGCAATGGCAATTCATGTTATGCAAGGAAATGCAAGAAGGATGCAAGAGAAAGCCCAAATTAGGGTTCATGGATCAAACATCAAACACAAACCAAAAACAGAAGCAAGCCTTAACATAAAAAATGGAAAATGGCACTCAAAGAAATCCTAGACCTATAACAAACCACTGCCCAAAGGGGAGCTCTCAACTCTCAACCAAACTCAAGTTATGAATTTTACAAGTTATTAGGGTTTTTTAGGGTTTGTAACAAAAGAAATGCCAATCAATTAGAAAATGCAAGATCAAATCATGGCCTTTTTATCTTTGAAAGTTCATGTCAAATGGAAAACAATGCAAAAAGAATCAATGTCTCAACCTTCACCAAAAGGCAGAAATGAATTTTCAAACTTGTGATCAAAATAATGCATAAAATATGATTTAATTCAATGAGAAATTCTTAAAATGCATCAAGATCAAAAAGAAATTTGGTTTGAAGGTTGGACAATGTTTCTAAATGTCTTAGAACATTTCATGAATTTTTTTGTAATTTTTAAATACTTAAAAGTATTTTTAATTAATTAATTCTCATTAATCAATTAAAAATAATCTTTTAAATATTTAAAAATACCTTTTTAATGATAAAAAATAAAATAAAAATGTTTTTGTGTCATAAAAATTAATAAAACCTTAAAGAAAAAGTTTCATAATTTTTATGATTTTTTAGCTATTTTAAATAAATTATACAAATTAATTGGAATAAATATGAATAAAAATCAAATGAAAATAAAAGTAAACAGAACGCGTGGCCAGGATTTGATCTGAGGGAGATTGGGTTGACTTGGCGCGCTATCTAGTGGTCCAGATTTAAACTTCCTAAATTCAGTTAATTAAACTAATTAAACCTAATTAAATTAATTAAGTGGAAATTAAGGTTAATGAAGCAATCTGGTCCCTTGGTCTACGCGCGGGAAGGGCAATCCAATGGCCCAGATTTAAAAAACACTAATGACTGGCTAAACCCTAATTAGGGCAGGGTAAACTCAGACGGCCGGAACAGTGGTTCCGGTCGTCTTCTCCGGCGTATCACAAACCCTAGAAAACGATTCAGGCCACCATTCAACAAATTTCCTGCCCAGAAACAACCCCCCATCCTAACTAAACCTCAATCCAAGATCAAAATACATTTATCTAACATGAACAAAGAGAATCGAAACGAAACGCATTCACGGGCCAAGTTTCAGAGATGCATAAAATACTCATTTCCACACCATTTTTGATTCTAATCATATCACAGTGATCCCCAGAGCATGTATTTTTGATTTGTAACAAAAGAAACAGGTTTTAAAAGGTTTGAAGTTTGAGACTACCTGAGGTGACAAGTCCTGTTTCTGAGCTTCCAGAGCCGTTTCTTGATGCAAGCTAGCTCTAATGGATCCCCTGGTGTCAATGGCAAGCTTGAAATGAAGTTTAGCAAGCTATTTCAATGGCTACCAAACTGGTGTAGCAGAGAATGACCTTGGTGTACAGGCTGTTTTAGGCCAGTGTAATGGGTGGTTTGGACTCCTCTAAGTATGCCTGACTTGTTGGTGAAGGAAGATGAAGTGTTTGAGGGATGGACAGTGAGATTCGAAGAGGACTGGTTCTGAGGATGAAGAATGGTGAGGTTCAAATCAGGCTTGATTCAGGCCTGAGCTTTGATGGTTTAGGGCCTATGGAGTGTACTGAGTTTAGTGATGAAGAAAGTTTGGGAGTTTCTTGGCTGTGGAGGCAGATTCGATGGATTTTGCAATGTGAAGGGATTTTGTGTAAGTGATGAATGAGTTGGTTTCAGCCCTTGTTCTTGTTATGTTCCACTTGCAAAATGAAATGATAAACAATTCTGATTGGTTGCTTGATGTGACATGGCCTGCTATGATAGGTGAGGCTACTTTTGCTAAAAATCCACTTTTGTGTAAGATAGGGCATGGCTCAAAGTTAAGCAAGTACAAGGCATGGCTGGTGCAGCAAAAGGTGATGGATAGGCCTAGCAAAGCTCAGCAGCCAATGTCATAAGTTGGTGAAGTGGTCATGAGTGAAAATGCAAGTTGGCTAGCTTTATGGATTTTCATGAGAAAAGTCAAATTACATGAACCAAACCATGAGCAAACTTGGTCCATTTCTGATTTTTGTGACTTAGAGGATGTTCACATGCTGGTTTGTCATGAATTTGAGGCAGCAATCATGCATTGATTCAAGACTTAGCAAAATTTCCCCTTGGTGCATAACTTGAAAAACAATGATTTTTGGCAACTTTGCATGGCCATAACTTTTGATCCATGAAGAGTTAGATCATGTTCTTGTACTTTTTGAAAAGGGAAAGATGAGATCTACAACTTTCATGACCAAAGTTTTTCCATTTGAAGCCTTTTTGGATCATGAATCAAGGCTTGAAAATTGACCTAAAATGGTGCATTCTTGAAAAGTCAACAAAACCCAAAAAGTCAATTTCTGCACAAACCCTAAATTCTTGATTTTTATGAACTTCAAACTTCTTCCATGATCAAATAAAGATCATATACACTCAAAATGATGAAGATCAACCATTGGTTGGGTCATTGGGGGCCTCAGATGCCCTGATTTTACACTGACTTGTCTGAAAAGTCAACTCTTGATCAGATGACTTCCCCATGGAATTTCTTCATGAAAATTGATATGCATACTCCCTATACCATATAAAGATCAATGGAAACAAGAATGACCAAAAAATTTGGGGTTATGGCCTCTGAAACCAAAACCCTAATTTTCAGTCAACTGTGCAGTTCATCCTGGCTCTGCATCCACTCAAACCCTAATTCTTGTGATTCCTCTGCATTTTTGACTTTGTGAGGATGTAATATGACATAAGAACACACATGAACCCCTTTGAGTTGATTAGTGGCCTTTGGAATGGCTCAAGATGCCCTGAGGTTGCTCAGATCACAAACCCTAGGTGCAGATGCCTTAGAAACTATCCAGTGAAACCAAATGAGACATGAGATGATGTGTTTGTGTTTATGCATATGAGATGATCACAAGCCATGTGTGAATGGGTGAGGGCAAATTTGGGGTGTTTACAGCTGCCCCTATTCAAGCATGAGTTAGCTGTGCAGGTTGTAAGCGGCGGCTTAACAGGCAAACAAGATAACTTGTGGTTGAATACCAAAGACAGTCCAAAATTTGCACTCACAGAATGAAGAAGAAAAGGGATATAGATTGTAAAAGGAAAATAAAGTATATTGTAAAGTGTAAGCGACGGAGGACGACCGTCGAGCAGAGGACGACTGCTGGGTAAATAGCAATGCCGGGGACGGCCGACACGCTGGGGAAGGTGCGGAAAATAAAGCAATGACGGGGACGGCCGACATGCTGGGGATAAAAAGGTAAAGCTAAGACGGGGACGGCCGACTAGCTGGGGAAAATAGAATATTATGATGGGGACGGCCATCAAGATAAAGCTATAGCATTTTCTGGGAATCAAATGAAACATGACGGGGACGGCCATCAAGTTCATAAGGTAGGTAAAATAACCAACGATGGGGACGGCCATCGGGCTAAAAGGAAAAGGGACCACGACGGGGACGGCCATCGGGTTAAAGAATAAATGAAATAAACAGATGATGGGGTACGGCCATCAAAGGTGAAGGACGATCACCTAGCAGGGGACGGCTGCTCTGTTGGGGATAAAAGAAATATGATGGGGACGGCCATCAAAGGTGGAGGACGACCACCTGGCAGGGTACGGCTGCCGAAAATATCAACGATGGGGACGGCCATCGGATAGAAAAGGTCAACGATGGGGACGGCCATCGGACGAGCATGATGGAGGACGACCATCAAGAAGTGTAGGACGACCACTCAGCAGGGGACGGCTGCTCTCAAAGTTTATCATAACACAGGATGAGTGTTAGACAACTAAAATCAACAATGGGGACGGCCATTGGATAAAGTGATGAAGGACGATCATCAAGAGGTGGAGGACGACCACCTAGCAGGGGACGGCTGCTAAAAGTCAACGATGGGGACGGCCATCGGATGAGCATGATGGAGGACGACCATCAAGAAGTGGAGGACGACCACTCAGCAGGGTACGGCTGCTCTCAAAGTTTATCATAACACAGGACGAGTGTTAG
Organism: Lathyrus aphaca; assembly: GCA_963966055.1. Taxonomy (NCBI): domain Eukaryota; kingdom Viridiplantae; phylum Streptophyta; class Magnoliopsida; order Fabales; family Fabaceae; genus Lathyrus; species Lathyrus aphaca. The sequence goes on along the minus strand of OZ014520.1, from coordinate 225,661,372 downwards.
ATAAAAAGAAAATTTGTTGGCAATCTACTGGGAAGATAGTAAACACGGACGAGCGTTTACATCCAAGAAACAAAAGGTATAAGTGTTTGGTATTGTGTATAGATTAAAGGTGCGGACGAGCATCCTTAAGACTATGATACGGACGAGTATCATGTAGAAACAAACTGACACGTGCTCAGAGCTGATGATACGGACGAGTATCAACTGGTTAACAAGGAACACGGACGAGTGTTGCATCTGAAAGTATCCTTCTGGGGAATAGTAGACACAGACGAGCATCTATATTCACGAAGACATAAGTGTTCGACACGGTGTATGGATTAAAGATGCGGACGAGCATCCTTAAGACTATGATACGGACGAGTATCATGTAGAAGCAAACATTAGACGCAATGTTCTGAGATGATGGTACGGACGAGTACCAACTGGTTAACAAAGAACAAGGACTACTGTCGAATCTGTGGGGATATGAGTGGTGTATACAAGATACGGACGGGTATCTGCATAAGTGTACCATGAGTAGTGAGTATATAATGTATAGGTGAGTGTTTATCTGCTGGGGATATGACACGGACGGGTGTCAGGAAAGTGTATATACAAATATAGGCGACCATGCTGGGGATATGACACGGACGGGTGTCAAGAAGGTGTATAGGTATATGTAAGTGCAAAGAGGGTGTCTTTGGCTTTCTGCTGGTGACACGACACGGACGAGTGTCAGGATGTATCTGCAATACTGGTGATCTTGATTTGTAAGGTGTATTCAGGCAACCTGCTGGGGAATGATGATACGGACGGGTATCAAAAAGGAGATATGCACTGGTGTTTGTGATATGGAGCAACTGCTTTTGCTGGGACTCTGACGGGGATGTATTCTGTATGCCGACAGATTGTCAATATTTACAAGTGTTCAAATCTCAACATGACTCATGACTATGCTATGCATTTGATTTTTTTGCTGTAATGCTCCGTATTAGACGGAATGCTACGCTCTGGGGGTGAATATGATGCGAATGCTATGATTATGCAAAGAGGCACCGATCCGGGATTCGGATCCCGTTGCTGCAAAGATCTCTGATCGATCCGCTTGAAGTGAACATCCCAGCTGGGGATGAGATCATTGATAGATCTGTAGTTGTATCTGCTTGGGGATATACGTCATCGATTGACATATTCTTATAATACGGGACCCAGCTGGGGTTTGTGGAAGCTTTCTCTCTCTCTGTTGTGACTTCTTCGTGCGCTGCTCTTCTGAATAGAGGCCTGAAGCTCTGTGGGGAGATGATTCCTCGATTCTCGCATCCTGCTGAGGAATAATGGCTACTCGGCTGGGGAATTATGAGAGGCAACTCAACTGGGGGCAGCAACAAGAAGCAAACTCAGCTGGGGATAGAGTGTCTCCGATGCTGTACGTTGATTTGGCAACTTTGCTGGGGAAGTGGGCACCTCCCAGTGCCAGGTGAGTTGATAATGATTTGCCAGTTGCTGAGACGTAACTTGCATGCCCCAGGTCGCGTTCTGGATACCTGCAATCCTGCAAAGATAAGGAAACGTACAAAAGGTCCCGAGGTATCCTTTACCGGATTCCGTCATAGGAGCTAAGTACTCTCAAGAGTAATCACATTCCCTGTAAGCATGTGTTTTATTTTTAAAGACAGGCATCTGTACTTATGCAGTTGTGTTTTTAGAGATATCAGACAACTCTTTTGCAAAACTTAAATGTAAAAAACGAGACATGACTGAAAATCTGATTATATTAATTCGTGTGCCCTGAATTGGCAAAATACAGTCAGAGAAACATATCTCCTGAAATGAGGAGATTGTTACAAATTGAGAAATAAAGTGTTGGCGGTGCTGGCGATGCTTTCAAGGGGCTTCCTCTTCTGCTATGACTCGTATGACAATGACGTTCTTCTCGTCTTGCTTTCTGGAGAGAGTTGATTCGGATTGAAGCTTGATCCTTTGGAAGCTTACCAAGTTGTAGGAGATACAGACGAACTCAGAATGCAGTTGTTCGCTCATTCCCTTATTTTGCATGGATCGCCCTTTCGGGTTTTCAATCCATCGGGATACCCATTTTTGCCTGAGCTGTCCACTGCGGCTTTTCAACTCAGCGGGTGTACATTTTTTATTTATTTCCCTTACTTTTGCCCGAGTCTTTTATTCTGTTTTTGACTCGCCGGGATGCCCTATTTTTGCCTGGACTTACATTCTGTTTTTATGTCCAGCGGGTCATTTTATGCGAAGTATTTTTTAACTGCATCTGAATTCACAGGGGACGGGAAATCTTCACCATCCATGGTGCTGAGCATCAGTGCTCCACCAGAGAAGACTTTCTTCACAACAAATGGTCCTTCGTAATTGGGAGTCCACTTGCCCCTGTGGTCTGTATGAGGAGGGAGGATTCTCTTCAACACAAGATCTCCCACCCGGTACTCTCGGTGCCTGACTTTCTGATCGAAGGCTCTCTTCATTCTTTTCTGATATAGCTGCCCGTGACAGATTGCAGCCAATCTTTTCTCTTCGATCAGACTTAGTTGTTCGAATCGGGACCGAACCCATTCTGCTTCACTCAGTTTAACATCCATTAATACCCGTAACGAGGGTAGTTCAACTTCAATAGGTAGGACTGCTTCCATACCATACACAAGTTGATACGGTGTTGCCCCAGTGGATGTCCTGATTGATGTGCGGTACCCATGCAAGGCAAACGGTAGCATTTCATGCCAATCTTTGTAAGTGACTACCATCTTCTGCACAATCTTCTTGATATTCTTATTTGCTGCCTCAACAGCGCCGTTCATCTTTGGCCTGTAAGGAGAAGAATTGTGATGTTGGATCTTGAAGTCCCGGCACAGCTCTGCCATCATTTTGTTGTTCAAGTTGGAACCATTATCAGTAATGATTCGCTCGGGCACTCCATACCGACAGATGATATCTCTCTTCAGAAATCTGGCTACCACTTGTCTTGTAACGTTTGCATATGAGGCTGCTTCGACCCACTTGGTGAAGTAATCAATAGCGACCAGGATGAATCTGTGGCCGTTTGAAGCAGTTGGCTCAATCTTACCAATCATGTCGATGCCCCACATAGCAAAGGGCCAGGGTGAAGACATTATGTTCAGGGGATTGGGAGGCACATGCACCTTGTCTGCATAAATCTGGCATTTATGGCATTTTCTGGCGTAAGCACAACAGTCTGCATCCATTGTGATCCAGTAATAGCCTGATCTTAACAACTTCTTAGCCATCGCATGTCCTCCTGCATGGGTACCAAAGGATCCTTCGTGCACTTCATGCATCAACAAATCTGCTTCTGTCTTGTCAACACATCTGAGGAGTACCATATCAAAGTTCCTCTTGTATAAAGATCCGTCAGTGTTCAGAAAGAAACTTCCAGCAAGTCTTCTTAAAGTCTTTTTATCATTGGAAGATGCCCCAGGTGGGTACGTTTGATCCTCCAAGAAGCACTTGATGTCATGGAACCAAGGCTTATCATCTTTAGCAATATCTGCTGCAAATACATATGCTGGTCTATCAAGTCTCGATACTGAAATCTGAGGTACAAAGTTAGCAGCTTGAACTTTGATCATGGATGAAATGGTAGCAAGAGCATCTGCAAACTGATTCTCGTCCCGAGGGATATACTCAAGCTTGACTGTTGTGAAGAAAGTCAATAACCTTCTTGTATAATCCCTGTAAGGTATCAGATGATCTTGGTGGGTGTACCATTTTCCGTTGGTCTGATTGACTACCAAAGCTGAATCCCCGAATACGGTCAGTGTCTTGATCCTGAGGTCAATGGCTTCCTCAAGACCCATAATGCAAGCTTCGTATTCAGCTTCGTTGTTAGTGCAGTTGAAAGTGAGCTTTGCCGAGAAAGGCATGTGAACCCCTTTAGGTGTAATGAGTACTGCACCAACACCACGGCCATTCATGTTGACAGCCCCATCAAACATCATAGTCCATTCTTCTTCTGGGTCAGGCCCTTCAGTGTGAATAGGCTCTTCATGATCTTTTGCTTTAATGAACATGATGTCTTCATCGGGGAAGTCGAACCTCATAGGCTGGTAGTCATCAATGGGTTGCTCAGCAAGATATTCAGATAGTACACTGCCCTTGATGGCTTTCTGAGATGTGTACTGTATGTCGTATTCTGTGAGAATCATCTGCCATCTTGCAACCCGTCCGGTAAGAGCTGGCTTCTCGAAAATGTACTTAACTGGATCCATTTTTGAGATCAATAGGGTAGTATGGGTCAACATATACTGTCTCAGTCGGCGAGCAGCCCACGCTAAAGCACAGCAAGTTTTCTCGAGCAGTGAATAACGCTGTTCACAGTCGGTAAACTTTTTGCTTAGGTAGTATATCGCATACTCTTTTCGACCAGACTCGTCATGCTGACCTAGTACACACCCCATCGATTCTTCTAATACTGTCAAGTACATAATCAGAGGTCTTCCTTCAACTGGAGGCATAAGGATTGGAGGTTCTTGCAAATACTCCTTGATCTTGTCGAAAGCCTTCTGGCAGTCTTCGTTCCACCTGACCGTTTGCTCCTTTCTTAATAGCTTGAACAAGGGTTCACAGGTTGCTGTAAGGTGAGATATGAACCGTGAAATGTAGTTCAATCGACCTAAGAACCCTCGAACTTCTTTCTCAGTTTTCGGTGCAGGCATTTCTTGAATAGCTTTGACTTTATCAGGGTCCACTTCAATCCCTTTCTCACTTACAATAAAGCCCAGCAGCTTACCGGATCGCACCCCGAATGTGCATTTGTTGGGGTTCAACTTTAGTTGGTATTTCCTCAGACGCTTGAATAACTTGAGCAGATTCACCAGGTGATCTTCCTCTGTAAGGGACTTGGCGATCATATCATCCACATAACATTCGATTTCCTTATGGATCATGTCATGAAACAATGTTACCATAGCCCGTTGATACGTTGCACCAGCATTCTTCAGTCCGAATGGCATCACTTTATAACAGAACGTGCCCCAAGGTGTGATGAATGTTGTCTTCTCCATGTCTTCAGGTGACATCTTGATCTGATTGTATCCCGAAAATCCATCCATGAAGGAGAATACCGAGAACTGAGCCGTGTTATCCACCAATACATCAATGTGAGGTAATGGGAAGTCATCTTTCGGGCTGGCTCTGTTCAGATCCCGGTAGTCAACACACATTCTTACTTTGCCATCCTTCTTAGGCACAGGTACTATGTTAGCAACCCACGGCGGATAGCTAGTCACAGCAAGGAACCCGGCGTCCCATTGCTTTTGTACCTCTTCCTTGATTTTCATAGCCATGTCTGGGCGAGTTCGGCGCAACTTCTGTTTGACTGGTGGGCATTCTTCCCTCAAAGGCAGCTTATGCACGACAATATCGGTATCCAACCCTGGCATATCTTGGTAGGACCAAGCAAACACATCAACATACTCTTGAAGCAGATCTATCAGCTGTCTCTTCACTGAGTCTTGCAGGCAGGCCCCGATTTTGACTTCTTTCACGTCTTCCTCCGTACCAAGATTAATCACTTCAATCTCCTCCTGGTGAGGAGTAATAACCTTTTCCTCCTGTCTCAACAACCTAGCTAGCTCCTCAGGAAGCTCATATTCTTCATCAACCCCTTCATCAGCTTGATTGATTGGATTGTCAAAGTCATACGATGTCATAGCCGTGCTGTTGTCGGTGCTGTCTGGAAGGCACTCTCTGCAAGGGTTAAGTCGGTTCATTTTAGTGATTGATTTTAATCTTGCTTTAGAAAAAAGTGAAATGAAGTTATCATTTTGAAAACACCGCCATTTATTTTTGTACAAAAAAGGAAAATGGAAAAACAGTGAGCAGAAAAGACTCGTTTGCAAAAAGATTGTCTGATATTTCATTAATTTAATCTTGTTTGCACAAAAGTACAGATGGCCCTGATTACAAAATGAGTCTTGTCATCTTGGGCAAGATGCAAGACTTTGATGCATGCTATAAAAGATACAGGAAATAATAATTACTCTGCTCGAGTAACACTTATAATTCCCTGGGAAGACCAGTTCGAGACACTGCTCCCCGGGACCTTTGGACGAATCCAATTCTCCAGGTTGCGTTCCTCTTCCAGCTCGTCTTCCAGGCAGTTGATAGCATCGGGGGTTAGCATTCCCCCACTGACAAATCCAGGCTCTCCAGCAGCCTTTGCTTGATGTTGAGTTGGTTTGTAACCCAACCCAAATTTGTCCTTCTTCTCCTCCACAGATAAGACCTTGCCCCAGCCTAGGGCAGTTCCTTCTTCAACAACCTTCCGGGCTTGTTGATAAGACGACATTGGGGTACCAGATATAGCAGATGTTTGATTCACATTCAACGCTTCAAACCCCTGGCTCATTGTTTCATGGATCTCTCCATCCATTTCAATGTACTTGTAGGTTGCCAGGTGGCTGACAAAAATGTCCTCCTCTCCACAGATTGTGACAACTTGACCTTCCCACTCAAATTTTAACTTTTGGTGAAGGGTAGACGTTATTGCGCCGGCGGCGTGAATCCAGGGTCTACCCAACAAACAGCTGTAGGCGGGCTGAATGTCCATCACATAAAAGATAGTTTTAAAGGTCTGCGGGCCAATTGTCACGGGCAGCTCAATCTCTCCCAGAACCGATCTCTTTGAGCCATCAAAAGCTCTAACCACCAGGTTGCTGGGTCTCAATGCCAAACCATCATATTCAAGCTTCACCAGAGCCTTCTTTGGTAAGACATTCAGGGATGATCCTGTGTCCACCAGCACATGAGAAAGGACAGCTCCTTTGCATTCCATAGTTATGTGCAAGGCTTTGTTGTGGTTACGACCATCCACTGTCAAATCAGAATTGGTAAACCCTAGCCCGTTGCTAGCAGTAACATTCCCAACCACCGTTTCCAACTGGTTGACAGTAATCTCCTCTGGCACGTAAGCTGCGTGCAGGACTTTCAGTAGTGCATTCCGATGGGCTTCGGAGCACATGAGCAGTGAGAGGATGGAGATTTTGGATGGAGTTTGGTGAAGTTGATCCACAACTTTATAATCACTCTTCTTGATGATCCGCATAAACTCATCAACTTCCTGATCAAATGGAGTCTTCAGGGCTTCTTTGGCAGCTGGATCTTCCTGCACCGGTCCTTTACCCTTTGCCTTGGCAGCAGCTTCTGCTTCGGCAGTGGGTCTTTGGACTTGTGAAGCGAAGAGACGTCCGCTTCGAGTGAAGCCTCCGCCTCCCCCCACATTATCTACTTGTGGTGCAGGTGCTGATGTTTCCAGAGTGATTCTTTTCCCTTCACAGTACAAGTCAGAGCCATAGTGCCAAGGGATGGCCCTATTGCTTTCATATGGTACAGGTCCAGGTACCGTGACGGTGACTGGACTGATTGCTGCTGCTGAGGGGACTGTTATTGTCTGTGGATCATAAAAGATTGTAACTGGTGCTCTAGTGGGAGCAGCACCTTCTGAATGATAAGCGGAATTGTTTTCTGGATCGTAGAATATGGTAACAGTGGAGACATCTTCGTGATTGTTTGCTGGTGTTGTAAAAGGTTCTGTTGGAAGAACTGTTGTTGTTGTTGATGGGGAGTCGAAGTGGACTGAAGCTGAAGTTGTAGCAGGAGAAACTGTTGAAAACTGATTATTGGGTAGAACAGATGAAGTACTTGCTGATGTTGCTGATGAATTGTTGGGAACAATTGCTGCTGTATTTGTAGGAGGATCTGAAACCATTGCTGATGAAGTCGTCGGGTTGGCCGGGAATGATGTAGTGATCTGCAGTAAGCCACTCTGAATAAGGCTGTCAATGCCATTCCTCAAGTCTTCACACCCATTCCAAGAAATATTGCAGTATGGGCACCCTAGTTCACACCCCGGAAATATATTGCTTTCACGGAGTTGAGCCTTGATTTCCACCAATGGTGTCCTGATCTGATCCACACTGGTTATCAAATAAGACGGTTGGTCTTCTTCGATAGCATTAATTCGGGGACCACCATGGTGTGGCATTGGGTTTTTGTTGACGTTGGGCGGAGGTGCAAAGTTCAAAGCCTTGGAGTCTACTAAGTCTTGTACCTTCATATGCAGTGCCCTGCATTTTTCTGTACTGTGACCAGGCGCGTTTGAGTGAAAAGCACACCTAGCATTAGAGTCATAGTTTCTTGGTAGACTGTTTGGATCCGGAGGTGCCAACGTTCTTAGCTCAACCAGGTTGAGTTTCAGAAGCTGTGGCAGCAAAGCAGCATACGGCATTGGAATCGGGTCGATCACTCGATTAGCTTGAGAGGGCCTTTGTTGGAATGGCCTCTGTTGATTGTTGTTGTTGGAGTTGTTGTTGTTGTAGTTCCTTGGAGGATATTGGTTCTGCTGATACGGAGGTTGTTGTTGGAAGTTTTGTTGAGGAGGTTGATAGACTGGCAGAGGATGTGCTGGAGCAGGGATAGTGACTGCTGCTATGGACCTTTGAACATATTGGGGCCCACCCCTGTTGGTATGAATGGCATTGGTCTCGCCAGCTCTTCTAGGGCCTGCAAAAGGCTTTCTTGTACCACTGGACGAACTAGCACCATTATCAGATATCTTACCCATCTTTAATAGGCTTTCAATTCTCTCCCCGGCTATAACAACATCTGCGAAGCTGGTGGAAGAGAAAGCAGCTAGCCTATCAATATAGGTTCCCTGAAGGGTATTCATGAACATATCAGCCATCTCTCTTTCAGACATAGGTGGCTGGACAGCAGCAGCAAGCTGTCTCCATCTTTGAGCATATTCTCTGAAGCTCTCTCTTGATGATTGTGACATCCCCATTAGGAGGGTCCTATTGGGTGCCATATCCAGATTATACTGATACTGTCTGATGAAGGCCTCTGCCAGGTCCTTCCAGCATCTTACAGTTGCCCTTGTCAAGTGGGAATACCATTCCCTTGATGCTCCAGTCAAACTGTCTTCGAAGTAAAACATCCAGAGCTTCTCATCCATTGTATAGGCCTTCAGCCTTCCCAGAAACGATTGCAAATGAGTCCGGGGGCATGAAGTCCCATTATATCTTTCGAAACAAGGAGGCTTGAACTTATGAGGGATCCTGACCCCCTCTACTAAACCCATGTCCATGACATCGAACCCCAAAGAATTTTGGGATTCCAAAGACCTCAACTTCTCAGCCAACTCATCCAATCTCCTATCATAGGTTTCCTCTCCAGCACCCATGACTGTAAACTGATCCTCCTGAGGATCCTCTTGAGGTACTCTGGCTGCAGTAGCTGTTCCTTGAACGTTTGCAGGAATATGAATCTCAGGATGTAGATGTGGACCAAATATAGGGGGGTTAACATGTGGTTGCACCCTTTCATTGTTACTTGTGCCAGCAGTTCCCACATGGGGGTCATCTTGAGTTCTCCCCTCTACCAGAACTCTAAGCCTCTCCTGGCTTTGAGCTAAATTATTCATCACTTCCATGAACTGAGTTATTTGGGTTCTCATCTCCACCCTTTCATTAGCCATCTGGGTTCTGGCCTCATTGAGGTCTTGCTGCAACTGGTCCATCTGGATGCCCGGAAGGTTGTTTCTTGTAGGGTACCTGTGTGGCCTGTTGAGAGGGAATAGCCTGCGGCGAGCAATAATTCCTGAATGTCACAACAGAGGTTAGAAACAATAAAACAAAACCTACAAAACAAACAAAAGGGTTAGTATGCAATGCAGTATGCTTATTTGCTATCAAGGTATCCGGCTTGGTCTTCAGTTTTGACCCGTCCAGACCCTTGAAGATGATGCTGTTGAAGTTGCTTTTGAAGTGAACCCAGATGGAAACAAACACAAATATATTACAAAGGTAAAAATAATACAAATTGTTCATTTTTTACAACACTAGCCCTCTAAGGGGTCAAAAATACATCACAAAAAAGCAAAAGTACAGGGAAAAGGAACAACAACAAGCAAACAATCAGACTCCAAGGCCAAACTCATCCTCGCGAACTTCCTTAAGAAGTGCTTCGGTCACAGGATCAGCCGGATGCTCCGTAAGATTCCTGATGAGAAGGTTTCTTGTTGCAACAGCAGTAGTCAACTTCTTGTTCTGGCTTTGGTCTTTGGATTTCTTCACTCCAGCTTTGATTTTTAACTCTGAAATTTCCTCCTGGGCTGCTGCCAGGGCCTTTTCCATCTGCTCCATCTTATCTTGAACTCTCTTGTCTTCTAGAGTACGGGCTTCAGTGATCCGGACCCACCTGGCCTGACTCTCTTTCAAGTACAAGTCCGTCCTTGCTCTTTGGAACTGGGCTTCTTTACAAGCATTTTTCAGAATCTGCTCACCAGCTTTAGACTTGTTGATATAGTCTCCAGACTTCTCAATCTTAGTCAAGTGTTCCACTCTCAGCTTCTCCAATCTTTCAATCTCCCTTACACCTTCACTCCTCTCCCTGAGGGTCTTCTGCAGGGCTTGGGATAGCTTCTCATTTCTTTCTTTCAAGCCTTCAAACTCTTCCAAACTGACAGTAGCAGGGGGTGGTGCTGATGATGACTCAGGCATGTCTTTGATGGTGAAGGGCAATCCTGAGATTTGGGCCCTAGCATAGGACCACTCATGATATTGGGCTGATGCCACATTATTGCACTTCCCCAGAATGGTGATTCCCTTGGTTTGAACATGATCCCAGGCCCAGGCAGCCTGCCTAACAACAGTCAAACTGATCTTGTTCTCACAGTAGAGGGTCTCAACCAGGTCCTGTTCCCTAGGAGCATGAACCAGTGCATAGCCTAATTGCCTCTTGAACAGCAGAGGGTTGTAGTTGATACTTCCCTTAACTCCTACCAAAGGTACATTGGGAAAGTGCCCACAGCTTGTGATCATATCTCTGCCCTTGGTGCCTTGGGTGCACCATCTGATGTCTGCTGCAGTGAGAGTAGTGAGCCTCTTAGCCCAGTTGCTTTGCTGATGAGGATTCAGGAATGCATCTGTCCTGGGTAGATGCTTGAGAAGCCAAGCATGGAATAGTGGAGCACAACACCTCACTAGCTTACCCCTCTGTTTCTCATTCCTCTGATGTACTGAGTAATAGAGGTCACCCAACAAGGTTGGCACTGGGTTCTTCAGGATGAACAGGTGGATGGCATTCTTGCTGATGAATCTGGGCTCATCTGCAAACAACACAATTCCATATACACTCAAGGCCAACAATGCACAAACAGCTTTCCAATCCCCCAGGGAGGCCTTCAAACTAGCTTGAGAAATCAGGAAGTCCAGATGAAAACCAGGGATCCCAGCTTTAGAGGTCATATGCTGCTCAATCAAAGCAGGTTCCAGGTGCAAAGCTCTTGCTATCTCTCCATTGCTGGGAAAGACCATTTCAGGGTTAAAAGGAATTTCTCTCTTGATAGGCAAACCAACCAAAGATGCATATTCTTCTAAGAGAGGTCCCAACTGAAAGTCTTGAAAGGTGAAACACCTCAATGAGGGGTCATAGAACTGGATGCAGGTATGGATCAGGCTCCTCTGAGATGGGTCCATGTCTATAACCAAGTCAAGTATATCCCCATAATGCTCCCTGAACAGAGGTATGTGATCTGGGGTCATCAGGGTTTGGACCCTCCTGATGTCTGACAAGTCTGGTTGGAAGAAATGATAGGTGATATTGCTTTTCTTTGGAGCCATGATGCTGAAGACTGGGTAGAGTGCTGATGACAATGCTGAAGTAGGGAAAACCACTGACTGGCTGGTGCTGAAGCAGACAGCTAAACTGAAGCAGATGCTGGTGAAGATGGGTCAAAGCTGCAGATGGGGTCAAAACCAAAACCTAATGAAAATGGATACCCTGAAAAACAAATAAGCACATGTTAATATGATGCAATGAGGATGTATGCAAATGATATGCAAAGGGTTTGTGACTGAGCTGGATCTGGATAAACTGCCTTGGTATAGATCCATGTGTGTTCAAGAATTCCGGATGGAGGTCTATAAATCCAGTAACCAAGGTGGGGGACTCAAATAAAGAGCCACATGTCCAGGGTTTTAGAATCACAAGAACTATCCAACATGGAGCATTCTTAACAAAGTCAAAGTAACAGGGTATTCTGAGGTCAAGGTACCTGCAAACCTGTAAACAGCCCAACCCCCTCACAGGTAGTGATCTAGAACAAGGATCCTCAGACTTGGATCAGTTATGAGAAGTGTAAACACTTCTAACCCGGAGGTACAGTGTTTACAATAACCATAACAATTCCTCCTCTAATTCACCTCAATTTCTGAAGGTCAATACTAAAAGGTCATCCAGACTTAGCAGGCTTCCCAGATCCCCCTAGCACTACAGGAAATCCGTAGCACAGAGTTCTCAAGAAGAAACCCATATCTGAACCGTGTTTCATATTCCCGCACCAGACCGAAATGGAATGGGAAAGAATATGATTCACTCTAGCCTAGGTGTCACTCAGGTCCCAGGTATAGGACCTTGGCTCTCAATAGAACCCCACCCACTAAAACAAAACCAGATCCAGCACAGACAGCATGACAGTATGATATATATAAATGCAATAAAGAAAGCAGTAAAGTAACTGTACATAAAGCAATGAATAAAAATAAATACAAGCACAAACAAGCACATAACACCCCCAATAAACACAAATCAATCAAGCGCTAGGAGGAACCCACAAAAAGAACCAGAAGCCCTGGTTGCAGTATAAGGGTCCCCAGCAGAGTCGCCAAGCTGTCGCTCCCGACAAATGAAAACAGGGTCATATGAAGGTACAGACGCGAACGGTCGGCGAAGGGAACAGTGAGAACACACAGCCGTGAACTCACTGGAGAATGAAAAGAGTCGCCAGCTAGGCATTTTTATCCCGGAGGAAAGGTAATGCTGCATAGACCTAGAAAGAGATGGATAAGACGGTTTGCGAACCAGAAAGACTGAGAAAGGGGGTTGGTTACAACCTGGGAAGGTATTAGCACCCAGATTGTCCGTCGTACTCGACGGGATCCACGCTTAAAAGATTTGTGTTTTAAAGGGGTAGTGTCAGTGCTATTTGTGCATAAAAGAGCTGGAAAAGATGTACAAGTGTCAGTGTAAAGAAATGTGATGTGTATAAATGTACAGTGTCAGTGTGAGATCAGGAATGAAATGCTCAAGAATATGAGGCTAAAGAATGAAGCTGGAAGGAGGGGGAATGGACAGAGACTTTTGTTCGATAACTGTTAAGTTATGCCTACGTATCCTCTCGTGCAATGAGGAAGTCAGAACACCGTAGTTCGACCCAAAGAGACTGAAAGATGAATTGACTTGTGAACTGCTTGCTTGCCTATGCTCAAGTGTATGATCTGTCTGGCACAGATGCAAACTGTCTTGCATTAGACGGAAGAAGCAAGTTCTCGGTTGTGAGTGAAGATGATGAGAAAAGAATCCCGAAGGAGACGATTATTGTTTGTTCTTGTGTTTTCAGTCTTTTATTTCTTTTTTGGAGTTTGTCATAAGATAATGAGCTTAAACCTAAATCAATGGATTTGGTAAACTCATCACATCATCCCTCTGATTAGGGGTAATGAGAATTACCTTAAGTGTGAAGTCAGATTCTCACACTTAATCACCTTTGATGTAGGGTTAAGATCATTAACCTACTTGTGATTAATTAGATGTTTTTGTGATTTTTGTTTAGTGTTAAGTAATGAGGTTAAGCCATAATCAGGGATTTAACAGGCTCATTACACTATCCTAAAAGAAGGATAATAGATGAGGGTGTTTAAGCTGAGGAAGGATCCTCAGCTTAATCCATGATTAGGGATTAAACCCATGACAGAACAAACCTTTGATTAAGTGGATTTTATTAATGATATGATGATGAAGTGTTTTTTATGATTTGTAAGACAACTTGAGGGGGACTTGTCCATTAACTTTAGGGTTAGTCCTTCTTAACCAATTAAGGAAGAATTAGAACCCTAATGCAAGGCCCAAGTTACAAGTGTAATGTCTTGATGATTATTAGATGGATTAATTAAGAGAGTTCAACACCTTAAGGGTCCAAGACTTAGGATTAAAGTTATACACTCCATCCTAAAAGAAGGATGCAGGCATGATCTTAATCACAAAGTCTTAAAGCCTTTAGGGTTTAGTCCCTGATTATGAGGTGAGGAGAGAAGACTCAAAGAGAGACACAAAGGTAAAAACTATGGGGGAGACTAATCAAAACCCTAATTCATTATCATGCTTGGTTGGTCCTAATGTTTGTGAGGTTTTCAAGAACAATCTTCAGATGAACCACCAGGAAGCAGATGAACAAGATCAAGAGAAGCAAAGTGACTTGCTTCATTCAAGAAGTCAAGTCACTTGAAGAAAAAAAAGGGGGAGGAGGAAGAATGAGCAAGCTCAATCTCAAACACAAATAGAAATGCAGCAATGGATGTAAGAGAGATGAAAAGAAAAGTTATGAGAAGTGAAGGCAAATCCACTTCTCAAGTTTTACTTACCACCTGAAATGTTAGAAACAAATGCAATACAATGCTAAATGAGATGAAATGATATGATAAGCAAAAACCAGAAGCATGTTGATGATGATGATGATGCTATGGAGTGCTATGAACATGAGACAAGACAATGAGATGTTCATACAAAGTCATGGATGCAAATGATGCAAGTTGAGGAGCATGGACAAACATGAAATGTTATGAAACATACAAGACAAATGACATGGCAAATATGCAATGCAATGATCAAACATGATTCATACATGTCTTAAGATGTCAAATGAATCATAAGAATGCACAAAATGCAATGGCAATTCATGTTATGCAAGGAAATGCAAGAAGGATGCAAGAGAAAGCCCAAATTAGGGTTCATGGATCAAACATCAAACACAAACCAAAAACAGAAGCAAGCCTTAACATAAAAAATGGAAAATGGCACTCAAAGAAACCCTAGACCTATAACAAACCACTGCCCAAAGGGGAGCTCTCAACTCTCAACCAAACTCAAGTTATGAATTTTACAAGTTATTAGGGTTTTTTAGGGTTTGTAACAAAAGAAATGCCAATCAATTAGAAAATGCAAGATCAAATCATGGCCTTTTTATCTTTGAAAGTTCATGTCAAATGGAAAACAATGCAAAAAGAATCAATGTCTCAACCTTCACCAAAAGGCAGAAATGAATTTTCAAACTTGTGATCAAAATAATGCATAAAATATGATTTAATTCAATGAGAAATTCTTAAAATGCATCAAGATCAAAAAGAAATTTGGTTTGAAGGTTGGACAATGTTTCTAAATGTCTTAGAACATTTCATGAATTTTTTTGTAATTTTTAAATACTTAAAAGTATTTTTAATTAATTAATTCTCATTAATCAATTAAAAATAATCTTTTAAATATTTAAAAATACCTTTTTAATGATAAAAAATAAAATAAAAATGTTTTTGTGTCATAAAAATTAATAAAACCTTAAAGAAAAAGTTTCATAATTTTTATGATTTTTTAGCTATTTTAAATAAATTATACAAATTAATTGGAATAAATATGAATAAAAATCAAATGAAAATAAAAGTAAACAGAACGCGTGGCCAGGATTTGATCTGAGGGAGATTGGGTTGACTTGGCGCGCTATCTAGTGGTCCAGATTTAAACTTCCTAAATTCAGTTAATTAAACTAATTAAACCTAATTAAATTAATTAAGTGGAAATTAAGGTTAATGAAGCAATCTGGTCCCTTGGTCTACGCGCGGGAAGGGCAATCCAATGGCCCAGATTTAAAAAACACTAATGACTGGCTAAACCCTAATTAGGGCAGGGTAAACTCAGACGGCCGGAACAGTGGTTCCGGTCGTCTTCTCCGGCGTATCACAAACCCTAGAAAACGATTCAGGCCACCATTCAACAAATTTCCTGCCCAGAAACAACCCCCCATCCTAACTAAACCTCAATCCAAGATCAAAATACATTTATCTAACATGAACAAAGAGAATCGAAACGAAACGCATTCACGGGCCAAGTTTCAGAGATGCATAAAATACTCATTTCCACACCATTTTTGATTCTAATCATATCACAGTGATCCCCAGAGCATGTATTTTTGATTTGTAACAAAAGAAACAGGTTTTAAAAGGTTTGAAGTTTGAGACTACCTGAGGTGACAAGTCCTGTTTCTGAGCTTCCAGAGCCGTTTCTTGATGCAAGCTAGCTCTAATGGATCCCCTGGTGTCAATGGCAAGCTTGAAATGAAGTTTAGCAAGCTATTTCAATGGCTACCAAACTGGTGTAGCAGAGAATGACCTTGGTGTACAGGCTGTTTTAGGCCAGTGTAATGGGTGGTTTGGACTCCTCTAAGTATGCCTGACTTGTTGGTGAAGGAAGATGAAGTGTTTGAGGGATGGACAGTGAGATTCGAAGAGGACTGGTTCTGAGGATGAAGAATGGTGAGGTTCAAATCAGGCTTGATTTAGGCCTGAGCTTTGATGGTTTAGGGCCTATGGAGTGTACTGAGTTTAGTGATGAAGAAAGTTTGGGAGTTTCTTGGCTGTGGAGGCAGATTCGATGGATTTTGCAATGTGAAGGGATTTTGTGTAAGTGATGAATGAGTTGGTTTCAGCCCTTGTTCTTGTTATGTTCCACTTGCAAAATGAAATGATAAACAATTCTGATTGGTTGCTTGATGTGACATGGCCTGCTATGATAGGTGAGGCTACTTTTGCTAAAAATCCACTTTTGTGTAAGATAGGGCATGGCTCAAAGTTAAGCAAGTACAAGGCATGGCTGGTGCAGCAAAAGGTGATGGATAGGCCTAGCAAAGCTCAGCAGCCAATGTCATAAGTTGGTGAAGTGGTCATGAGTGAAAATGCAAGTTGGCTAGCTTTATGGATTTTCATGAGAAAAGTCAAATTACATGAACCAAACCATGAGCAAACTTGGTCCATTTCTGATTTTTGTGACTTAGAGGATGTTCACATGCTGGTTTGTCATGAATTTGAGGCAGCAATCATGCATTGATTCAAGACTTAGCAAAATTTCCCCTTGGTGCATAACTTGAAAAACAATGATTTTTGGCAACTTTGCATGGCCATAACTTTTGATCCATGAAGAGTTAGATCATGTTCTTGTACTTTTTGAAAAGGGAAAGATGAGATCTACAACTTTCATGACCAAAGTTTTTCCATTTGAAGCCTTTTTGGATCATGAATCAAGGCTTGAAAATTGACCTAAAATGGTGCATTCTTGAAAAGTCAACAAAACCCAAAAAGTCAATTTCTGCACAAACCCTAAATTCTTGATTTTTATGAACTTCAAACTTCTTCCATGATCAAATAAAGATCATATACACTCAAAATGATGAAGATCAACCATTGGTTGGGTCATTGGGGGCCTCAGATGCCCTGATTTTACACTGACTTGTCTGAAAAGTCAACTCTTGATCAGATGACTTCCCCATGGAATTTCTTCATGAAAATTGATATGCATACTCCCTATACCATATAAAGATCAATGGAAACAAGAATGACCAAAAAATTTGGGGTTATGGCCTCTGAAACCAAAACCCTAATTTTCAGTCAACTGTGCAGTTCATCCTGGCTCTGCATCCACTCAAACCCTAATTCTTGTGATTCCTCTGCATTTTTGACTTTGTGAGGATGTAATATGACATAAGAACACACATGAACCCCTTTGAGTTGATTAGTGGCCTTTGGAATGGCTCAAGATGCCCTGAGGTTGCTCAGATCACAAACCCTAGGTGCAGATGCCTTAGAAACTATCCAGTGAAACCAAATGAGACATGAGATGATGTGTTTGTGTTTATGCATATGAGATGATCACAAGCCATGTGTGAATGGGTGAGGGCAAATTTGGGGTGTTTACACATGGTAATTAAGTGTGAGGTGTTTACTTCATACTTAAGGTATTCTCATTACCCCTAATCAGAGGGAGGATGTGATGAGTTTACTAACCCTTGGTTTAGGCTTAAGCTCATTATCTTATGACAAACACAAAAAGCAATAAAAGATTGAAAACAAAAAAACAAACAATAATCGTCTCCTTCGGGATTCTTTCCTAATCATCTTCACTCACAAACGAGAACTCGCTTCTTCTGTCTAATGCAAGACAGTTAGCACCTGAGCCAGACAGGTCATACACTTGAGCAAAGACAGGCAAGCAGTTCATCAGTCAATTTATCTTTCAGTCTCTTTGAGTCGAACTACGGTGTTCTAACTTCCTCATTACAGAGAGGATACGTAGGCATAACTTAATAGTTATCGAACAAAAGTCTCTTTGTCTTCCCCCTCTTTCAACATTCTTTTTAAGCCTCATTCCTGAGCACCTCACTTCACTTTCTTACACTGACACTTGTATATTTCTTTTCCAGTTTTTGCAACAGATAGCACATACACTACCCCCTTTAAACACAAACTTTCAAGCGTGGATCCCGTCGAGTACGACGGACAATCTGGGTGCTAATACCTTCCCAGGTTGTAACCAACCCCCTTTCTCAGTTTCTCTGGTTCGCAACTGTCTTATCCATATCTTTCTAGGTTTATGCAACATTACCTTTCCTTCGGGATAAAAATGCCTAGCTGGCGACTCTTTTCATTTCATTTTCATCTCTCTTTTGATGACCGTTCGCGTCTGTACCCTATCTGACCTTGTGTCATTTAGTGGGAGCGACAGCTTGGCGACTCTGCTGGGGACCTTATATTGAAACCATGGCTTCTGGTTCTTTTTGTGGGTTCCTCCTAGCGCTTGTTTGATTTGTGTTTACGTGGGTGTTATGTGCTACTTGTGTTTATTTATTTGCTTTATTTATTGCTTTATGTACAACTTTATTTATTGCTTTCATTTACAGTTTTTTATATATCATAATGTCATTATCATTATGTTGGATCTGGTTTTCCTTGGTGGGTGGGGTTTCATTGAGTGATTAAGGTCCTATACCTGGGACCTGAGTGACACCTAGGCTAGAGTGGTTTCATATTCTTTCCCATTCTATTTCGGTCTGGTGCGGGAATATGAAACACAGTTCAGATGTGGGTTTCTTCTGTAGAACTCTGTGCTACAGATTTCCTGTAGTGCTAGGGCTATCTGGGAAGCCTGCTAAGTCTGGATGACCTTTATATTGACCTTCAGAATCTGGGGTGAATTAGAGGAGGATCTTTTATGGTTATTGTAAACACTGTACCTCCGGGTTAGAAGTGTTTACACTTCTCATAACTGATCCAAGTTTGAGGATCTTTGTTCTAGAACATTACATGTGAGGGGGTTGGGTTGTTTACAGGTTTGCAGGAACCCTCGGCCACATCATACCCTGTTACTGTATTGTTTAAGAATGCATCACTTTGGAGAGTTCTTGTGATTACCCCGAACTTGTGACTCTTTATTTGAGCCCCCACCCGATTACGGGATTTCTAAGCCTCCATCTGGACCTTTGAACATACATGGACCTTTACCAAGACAGATAATCAGATCCAGCTCATGATCACAAACCCTTTGCATATCATTTGCATACATCATTTCTGCATCATTTAACATTTGCTTATTTGTTTTACAGGGTATCCATCTTCATATTTGGTTTGGTTTTGACCCATTCTGCTACTCAGACTGCTTCAGTTTTCTTCTCCAGCAATCTTCATCAGTTTATCAGTGGTTCTCCTCCAGCTTGTCTTCATCAGAGACTCACCTCCAGCTTCTCAGTCAGTGACCTTCATCAGCAGTTGCTCTCAGTTTCTTCATTAGCACCCATGGACACTTCAAGAAAGAGCAACATCTCTTACCACTTCTTTGAGCCCACCTTGACTGGCATCAGGCAGGTCCAGTCCTTCATTACACCTGACCATATCCCACTATTCAGAGAGCACTATGGGGGTATATTAGACATGGTCATGGATCTTGATGCATCTCAGAGGAACATGATCCACACATGCTTGCAATTCTATGATCCTCCACTCAGGTGTTTCACATTTCCTGATTTCCAGATGGGACCTTTGCTAGAAGAGTTTTCCTTGTTGATTGGAGTTCCTATCAGGAGAGGAATTCCTTTCAACCCAGAGATGACTGCTCCCAGAAGTGAAGATATAGCCAGGGAATTACATTTGGAGCCTGCCCTCATTGATCAGAACATGAAAACCAAGGCTGGAGTTCCAGGCCTCCACCTAGACTTCTTGATCTCTCAAGCCACCTTGAAGGCTGCAGTAGGAGAGTGGAAGGCTGTCTGTGCACTTTTAGCCCTCAGTATATATGGGGTTATTTTGTTTGCAGATGAGCCCAAGTTTGTGAGTAAGAATGCCATCCACCTGTTCTTGGTGAGGAACCCAGTGCCTACATTGCTAGGAGACTTCTACTACTCAGTACATCAGAGGAATGAAAAGCAAAGAGGGAAACTGGTCAGATGTTGTGCTCCTCTGTACTACTCTTGGCTGCTCAGACACTTGCCAAAATCAGATACCTTCTTGAACCCCCATCAGCAGAAGAATTGGGCTAAAAGATTTATTGCCTTAACATCAGATGACATCAGGTGGTGCATTCAGAGCACCAAAGGGAAGGACATTATTACCAACTGTGGGCAATACCCTAATGTGCCTCTGATAGGAGTGAAAGGGTGCATCAACTACAACCCTTTACTGTTTAAGAGACAATTGGGATATGCTTTGGTTCATCCTTCCAGAGGAAAAGATTTGGCTGAAACTCTTTACTGCGAGATCCAACCTAACTCTGCTGTTGTCAGACAAGCTACCTGGGCTTAGGACAACATCCAGACTAAAGGGACAGCCATCCTTGGAAGGAGCAACAACATTGCTTCAGCCCAGTATTTTGATTGGTCCCGTACTAGAGCTCAGATCACCCGGATGCCTTTCACCTTCTACAATACAGCCTGCAGCAACTGTCAGTCTGGAAGAGTTTGAAAAGCTGAAAGAGAGGAACACTCAGCTAGCTGAAGCCCTGAAGAAGACTCTCTGGGAGAGAAATGACTGCTGTCTGGATAATGAGAGATTGGAAAGACGCAGGACTGAGCATCTGACAAAGATTGAAAAGACAGATGACTACATCAGGAAGGCAAGAGCATGGGAGTTAGTACTGAAGAATGCTTACAAGGAGGCAAAGACTTAGAAGGCTAGGGCAGAGCATTATCTGGAGGAAAGCCAGGCTAGGTGGATCAGGATCACTGAAGCCCGTGCACAAGAAGACCAAAGGACTCAAGCTAAGATAGAGCAACTGGAGGCTAGTGAGAAGAAGCAACAGGAAGCTTTGTTGACAGTTCAGAAGGAGATATCTGAATTGAAACTCCGGGCGGGGTTGAAAAGGTCAAAGGATCAGGATAAGCATTGATAACGAGAAATCGCATCGTATTATTACTATGTTTTTAGTCCATTTTTATCATACATTAGTACTTTTAACTCCCGATTATTTCGAGTTTATATGCCACATTGCAGGTACAATATGTCTAGAGCCAAAATTATGGAAAAAGATCAAAGGAACAAAATTTAGCATGAAAAGAAAAGAGAAGAACTCAATTCTGCTAAAACTGCAGAATTTGTTGTTGTCACGATCGTCACAAGGGTCTTACGACCGTGACGCGCCTTTTAAGGGCTTATGATCGTCACAAAGGTCTTACGACCGTGACGCGCTAAACAATGGAATTCTGCCCGTTACACACATGTCACGATCGTAGGCTTATTTAATTAATATAACTGAAGGCGTGCATTGAAGGAAGTCTTTGTTGACTCCGTATTTATCTCCTCCAACTGAAACCAGTAAGCATGTTTCCCTGATTCTTCTCAACAAACGCACACGAAGTCCACTTTCTCTTTTTCAACTGAAAGCCCAGTAAATGCTTATAAATAGAAGAAGTTGAGACGAGAACGGGATGGAGTTTTTTATTACAAAATTTGTGCGAAAGCTCTGCCAATTTCTACACCTATTTTTGCAGTATTTGTTTTTTCTCTACTTTAGTTTATTTTCCATTACCTTAATAACAATTTCCAACATCAGGAAATTGTTATCGCATTTATTTTCTTTAGCCTCAGAATTTAGTTGCTCTATTTTAATTTGGACGCTCCAAGCTTGCCAGATTGTGGAAGAAGGAGCCGAAGAGTTTATTTGTTCAGGTTTTAATTTGCAATTAATATTAAGTTTTATTTATTTATGTTAAGTTCCTGTAGTCATTATATAATGCATGTTTTAATGTCTATTAATTTCATTTTGTGTTTGTCTGTTGTTTTAATTAATATGAGTAGCTAAATTAACTGAGTCGGTATGTAATAAGGCAACCAAACGGATGAATCGACTCTAAGCTAAAAACATTTACGAACTTATATTCTGGCTGTGACTTTTTATAATTAAAATCAAGCTTTTTGTTACGAGAGTAAGAGAAGTAAAATAGGCTAGGTCGAGACCACGAGAGTGTGAGATTTTAACCGGATAGCTAAAGTTAGGCATTCGATTTAAATACAGCGAGAGCGCTTTAAAACGAGTTAGACTTATTAAGTTTTCAAAAATTATTTTCTAAACACTTATGGGCTAGCGAGAGCAGACATAGGGCTTTAGGAGTATGATCTGAGATAAGACCACGAGAGTGTGAGTTGAGGATTTTTAAACTAGTAATCTCTACAGAATTATTTAAGTGAAACGTCTTTATAAGCTTAGACTAGATTGATCCGCATAGGTTAATATTATTACATACCGACCGCCTCATCATTATTTCTTTAATTAAGTTTAGTTTCCCGTTTGTCGTACCCCGAAAAATACGACCTCACGCGATCCGAATGGACGGAGTCACGCGCCGGACGGACTGAAGAGTCGCCACCTAATTCTATTTATTCCCGAAATGGGAAAGGGAAGATATAGATACAGCCCGGGAGGAAAAGGATGAGGACAAAGGTCAACGGAACCATTGCCCGGGTTCGGGAGTCGGTTATGCAGGGGGAAGGTATTAGCACCCCCTACATCCATCGTACTCGATGGGAACCATCTAAGTTAACGTGCGAGAAAGGATGTCTATGCTTAAACGAATTGCTTGCTAGAGGGAAATGAGTTGAATTATAAGTTAGATTGAACCTAGGTGCTCGGCAAGGATTGAGATCCTCGTGCCTACGTACTCCCGTGTGCAATGGGAAAGTCAGAGCCTCGTAGTTCGGCCTACTAAGGGTAATGGTTGTTGATTTTATTACCTTTCGTTGATGAAAGGGTTTAGGAGTTGAATGTACTAAAGACTATGGATAGTTTATCTCGCCCAACAAGACGAGTGTCCTGCGTCGAAATAATCGGAGCGAGTAACGAAAGCTCGTTATCCCCCTTTCTACCGCTTAAGGCTCATGGCGTACAAATCTTCTCGTATTATTAGAATGTTTTATTTCCTAAGCCGCTTGACGTTGGATCAAGGGTTTGGATCTAATCGAAACGTTTTGGTTTTTTGAGGTTTAAAGGGTGCATGCGAATGGAGGTTTATTTTTGTGGTTTGTTGGCGAGGCACGAAGCGCTCGGCTCGCAAAGGTAGGGTGGATCCTAAACGAAAAAGATAACTGAAAAAATAAAGTGCAAGTGTGCAAAGTGCAATCGCTTGGCGTTGGACCAAGGATTCGAAATTAAATAAGATGCGGAAAGTAAAATGCGTACAAAATAATGGGAGAGGGATACAAAATAAATACAGGGGATTGCGAGAAATAAAGGGGTCTCGTTGTAATTAGCCCAAGAGAAAGCGTGTGTGCAGTGTGTTTGAACTATTCGAAGGCGTTCGGCCTGTTTATTCGGGACGCAACTATTCGAAGGCGTTGGACCTTTTTTCGAGCGCAACTATTCGAAGGCGTTGGACCTTTTGGGACGCGACGAAATTTTGTTCGTGAACTGCCTTAGAATCGGTTCAAAATGGGAACCATTCTATAAGGAGTCGAAACGTAAATTTTTATGCGAAAATAAATGAATAAATAAATGAATTGAATTTGCTTGAATAAAATTAAATTGAATAAATTAAATAAATTAAATAATGATAAGAATAATAAAATAAATTAAATTGATTTACATATTTGTTTTGTCGGAATAATAAAAATGAAAAAAAAATTAAATACAAAAGGGGCCTCATATTGACCAAAAATCACCGATTAGAATCGGGCGATAAATTGGCCGTTTAGTATATCATTGGCCCAAATAATAAATAAAATGATAAATAAATAAATAAACAAAATGAAATAAAGTTAAATGAAAATAATAAATCAAGCTTTATTGTCCAAGAAAATCAACACTATCTATAAAATCATAAAGTTTTAACAAGAAAATAAAAGCCATAATAACAATAATAGTAATGAAATAATGAATTAAAAAAATAACATGTAACAGAGGAGTTTGCATCTGGAAACGTAGTGTGAAAAGCAGAATGAGACTTGGGCTTGTAGAATTTAAAACAAAAACAACATCAACAGCAAATAAACATTAGGAAAAGAAAGAAGCAACTACGAATTTAATAAAGGGTGACGTGTGTGATGGAGGGTGCGGTGTTAGAAACAGACCCAACCAAAGGTACCTAATAAAATCCAAGTATCATAATTAAATAAAATATATTAAAATAAAGCCTAAAAGAAAAACGATTGTTTAAAATAAATAAAAAACAGAGGAGCTACGGGGAAGAAAATCTCAGAACAAAAACTCAAAACCCACCCTTGGTTTTCGGTGATTTGCACTCACAGCCCAGTTGCGTTTTCGTTTCAGTTTGTCGCTCTCAAAGGTTTGGTTTGATTTATCAGCGTGGTGATTCGTCACAATAAATCTGGTTCAAGGGTGGTTGCGATTTGTGTTTGCGACCAACGGATGGCGGGTTGATGTGGTTGGTCGGCGATTAATGGTTTTGACGGCTTGTTTTGCGACTGGGATGCGGTGAAGAGGTTGGCCGGACTGCGTTCCGCGGTGGATGAGGGTGGTTTCGCGATTTGGGCTTACGAGATTTGGTGTTTTGGGCGGCGATTTTCGGCGGCGGAGGTGATGCAGTGATATGTGATTTCAGTTTTTAAGGATGCCATTTTCTCACTGCATTTTTTTTGGGTTATTTGAATCTAGTTTTTTTTGTGTTTTCTGTGTTTGAGGTTGGTGTTTATTATTCGGTTTGGTGAGGATTTGATTGAAACTTCATAGAAGAGTGGTAGTCAGTGGTGTTTTGTGTTTTGCTCGGTTATTGGGCTTCGGCTTGCGAGCTGGGCGGTTTTCGCGGCGGCACCGGCGTCAGTCGCGGTGGGTCCGTTTGAGTTTTGGGGTTCACGGGTTATTATGTAGGTAATTAAAAAAAGGTTTATTGAAGGATATTAGTAAGTGTTGAAGTTTGAGAGGTGAGCAGAGGTTAATGAATAAAGATTTTAGTTTGATTGATGAAGGTTCTGAAATGATTTTGGCAGGGTGATATTTGCTCTTCAAGCTTGGTTTTCTATGTAAATGGGGCTGCTATATAAAATATAATTTGCAGGGTAAAATGGGGAGAATTGGGAAGAAAATTTGTGAAGGATTTGGATAAGAATTGAGTGGGTTTTGTGAGCTGTAATTAGTGAGAAAAAAGATTGTTGTAGGTTGTTGTTGATAGTGGAGGATGAGTGGAAATGAAGGTGGGTATTGTGAGGATTGTGTGTACGGTAGAATCTTCGTACAGGTGGGTTTGCGGAAGAATTGTGGACAGGCTGTATATTGCAAAAAGGTGAAAAGAAAGAATATTGTTACTTGTGTCATTCTCTTGTAAAAATGGGGATGGAATTGGCTATGAGGTCACTTTCCTGTACTTGATAATATAAAGAATGGAAAAACCTATGTTGGAGATAAAACAATATAATAATAATAATAATAATAGGATGAGAATAATAATAATAACAAAAATGATAATAGTAATAGTAACAATAAAAGTTATAATAACGTGGGAGAAGTATTGAGAATAATAAAATGGAATTAATATTAACAAGAATAAGATAATGGAAAAAAGAAACTAATAATGGAAGTAAAAGTGGTAATAAAAAAATAGAAAACAAAATATTAATAATAATAGTAATAATAATAAAAAACTTAATGACAATGAAAATGATATTTATAATATAATATAATAACAATATGTATCAAGAATAGATAAGAATAAAAAGGAGATATAATTTAATATAAAATGACATGATAATAATAAAAGGGAAGGTTTGTTTTTTTTTTTTTTAAGAAAACATGAATTAAAGAAATAAATAAAAATGATCATGAATTGGATTTAAATGGAGGATAATTGAATTTAAAAGAAATGGTTTAGAAATGGAATATGGATTAAGAAAATAAGAGAAATAAAGGAATTGATTTGCTTTAAGAAATTTTTCTTTATAGAATTTTATGATGAAATGACTTATAAAAACAAAGATGAAATTGGATATACAAACTCCACATACCACACTGATTTTTTTAAAGCAAACACGCACCCACACTTAGCTCAACAATTTTAAACAAAACTCGATTTTTACACAAAAGGAAAATGATATATTTTTTATTCTGATTTTTTTGAGATATGCGGTTAAACGGTAAAATGAATGGTACAATGCTTTTTTTTGAATTTTTGGAAATAATGATAAGACAGAAAATAAAAAAGTAAAGGTAGGACAAATTTGGGGTATGACAGATGCCCCTATCGAATTGGCTTAGACCAAGTAAGATGAACTGGCTCGCGTTCAATCTTTCAAGGTATAAGATAATTAGATATTAACAGACTCCAAATTTGTCCGACAAAGAAAGAAACTGCGAAAAATAGCAAATGAAATAAACTGGAAATGATGGGTGACACAGCAAAACAAATTAACAAAATAAATCACTTATCACCAGAGGATGATAAGGCAATAAACAGAAAAATAAACTCACTTATCAACAGAGGATGATAAGGCAATAAACTGAAAACAAACTCACTTATCAACAGAGGAAGATAAGGCAATAAACTGAAAACAAACTCACTTATCAACAGAGGATGATAAGGCAACAAACTGAAAACAAATTCACTTATCAACAGAGGATGATAAGGCAACAAACTGAAAACAAATTCACTTATCAACAGAGGATGATAAGGCAACAAACTGAAAATAAATTCACTTATCAACAGAGGAAGATAAGGCAACAAACAGAAAAATAAACTCACTTATCAACAGAGGATGATAAGGCAACATACTGAAAACAAATTCACTTATCAACAGAGGATGATAAAGCAACAAACTGAAAACAAATTCACTTATCAACAGAGGAAGATAAGGCAACAAACAGAAAAATAAACTCACTTATCAACAGAGGATGATAAGGCAAATAAACAGAAAATAAAAATCACTTATCACCAGAGGATGATAAGGCAAAAGACAGAAAAATAAACACGTCTATTGAATCCGCCAAGAGGATGCCTGGAATCTTTAATTGACATGATCCTCCGCTGGGGAAAGGACTGGAAACCTGTATGATCCTGAACCTGACTTATGCACGTATGCTCGATTGTTTTGAAATGGTATTCCATAGGGATGGAGATACAACGCAAATGTTCTATGCATTGAGATGTAAGTTGAAATTGTTGGGAAAAATAAAAAGTTTGTTTTATGTTTGGGCATGCATATGATGCACATGTTGTAAATGATTGATACAAATGATGCGTATGACTGCATATGATGCATAATGATGCATATGAGTGATTGGAATGAAAGGTGCCAGCTTGGTGGACTTTTGGTCTGGTAGTTGCCAATGGTAATTGGACTTTTGGGTGGGTGGAGGGACTGATTTCCCGACACTCGATCTTTGACGTCGTTTGGTCAGAAGATGTATCTGAATGCTCTAAGCTGATGAGCGAAGCGACTTAATTGACACATGAAGACTGATTTTGCTTTGAATGATTGCCAACGTCTGGCAAGGTCTGCTTGTTCAGCTGGGGAGTAGAGATAGGAAGATTTGCTCCTTGTTCGCTTTCCCCTGCCTGTAGGGTATTTGAAATAAATCTGGTGGGGGAGCTTCGACAGTGACTATGGCATGACCTGCCCCTGATTGAGCCTTTGAAGGTGATTTGCCCCTGATTGAGCTGATTTTGAAATAAATTGCCCCTGATTGGGCTGTTGAAGATGCTTTGTCCCTGATTGGACTGTTTGAAGATAATTTGCCCCTGATTGGGCTGTTAAGAATGATTTGCCCCTGATTGGGCTGCTGAAGTAGTCTTGATTCATGTTGGCAATGAAGTTCAAGTTTCTCTTTTGATTGCCCCTTGTTGGGATTGTACTGATGTCAAGCACTAAATTGCAATTAAATTATTCATACACAAATGGTAGTGTTAATGTAAAGTTCATGTGAGTTTTGAAAAAAGTCAATTTATTTGAATGCTGTGATAGTGTGACGAATGGACTGTTAGTCCAAACGAGGTGCTGATTTAGAAATTGCGTGAAAGATGCAGCAAGAATAATGTGCAGTCGAGATTTGAGGGTTAGCAGATATATGGGAGTCAATTTACGCAACCTTGTTGGTAGCATACTTTCAGAATAAACCCTGCCTCAATTAGGTCTTTTGAGGGTTGTAACGTGGTCTGGTTAATGGTTTGAGAAATAAAAGGACATTAGGCTCAAAGTTTGATTTGTACCCATCCCTTCTTCGTATTGTTCTCCAGTCCTACGTCCAGTTAACTCTACATATGCATTTGTTTTGACTTTGCAAGAGTGAAGATGAAGCTTTAAAATTTGCTTGAAAATGGCAGTCATCTTTTTTTGCTGGTAACCTTTTGATTCTTGATTGGATGGTCACTGATATTTCTTTTGCTTTTGCTGAGGATTTGAGTTCCTCTTTTGATTTGTTTTTTTTCTCGACTAAGTCTCCCTTCGGGTGATCAACTTAGTGATTTTTCTTTCTTTTCTTTTTGCTCTTTGTTTGAATGTTGTGACTGCCATGTCATTTGTTGATGGTCCTCCGACGGGATGTCTCATCTTGCGATTCGAAGGTGTAGTCAGGTTAACTGAACAACTACCCTGCCCCGGGTTAAATGTAAGGGTTGTATCCGAAAGAAACTCCTACTTCTAGGCTCGAAGTGGTTGACTAGGAATTAACTCCTTATATCTCCATTGTTTGGGGATTTGAAAAAATGCCTGTACATCATTGACGAGGTTTTATCCGAAAGCATATCGCAACAGTTATGGGTATTTCGTTTTCATCATCCTCCCTCAAATATTTGCTAAAGTGAAGTGAGGGAATATTTTTGTGATTTTGTGATAAATGATAAATATGAGCGAATGCGAATAGATTAATTCAAAACATGCATAAACATAACATTAACAAAACCAAATACAAATGACAATGTTCAAAGCAAATAATACTTAAACAAATAATACAAAACAACAGGAATGCGAAAATTATAAATGGCTATGGCTGCCTTGATTTGAGGAATGAACTTCTCTTGATTGAATACTTCAAAGTTGGAGACTACTCAGCTTAGTATTCAACAACCCCTTCACATGTCTTCACTTGTTGGCACCGTGTGATGGCATTGGATCATTCTGGACATTTGGATTTCTCGGAGTGAGAGTGAGGTCCTTAGAGTTGATCATATCCTGAATCAAGTGTTTGAAGGCATGGCAATTCTCGATGGTGTGACCTGGAGCGCCTTTGTGATACTCACAGCGAGCATTGGCATCATAGTTCCGGGCATTGCCAGCCTGAGGTGGCATATCTTTCAACACAAGAGTTCCTTTTGCCATTAGCCCCTTAAAGATTTCGGTATACGTCATAGGCAAGGGATCAATGTGCCTATCATATCCTCTTTGCTGATATAGGGGACGCTGTTGAGGAGCGCGTTGTTGCTGTTGACCAGGCCGTGGTTGATAAGCCTGTTGCTGGTATGGATTGGGCGCATACTGCGCATTCGCAACCATTGGAGGTGGACGTGGTTGATGAGCCATCTGAGGCGGAAATAGAGCTTGAAAGGCCTGTTGATAAGGCATTGGAGGAACTGGCTGATATGGCATAGGAGCATATTGTGCAGCAGCAACATAGGGATACTGGTAATAGGGAACTGGTGCAGGTGCACTCTGTTGGAAATTCCCATTTGTAGCGGAAATGGCATTTGTTTCACCCTTCTTGTATCCGTTGAAAGGTTTCTTGGAATTGTTTTGGCTGCTAGAGCCTCCTTGGATCTTTCCACTTTTCAAGCCTTCCTCGATTCTTTCTCCGACCATTACCATGTCTGAAAATCCAGAAGATACACTGCTGATCAGCTTCTCATAGTATTGCCCCTGTAGGGTACCCATGAAGATATCGATCAATTCACGGTCAACCAATGGAGGATGCACTCTGGCGGCTAGCTCTCTCCAGCGTTGGGCGTACTCTTTAAAGGATTCGCTCTCCTTTTGAGACATACTCTGAAGTTGAGTACGGTTAGGAGCTAAGTCAGTGTTGTACTTGTACTGCTTTTTGAATGCATCAGATAGATCAAGCCAAGTACGAACATTGTTGCGTTCGAGCTGCATGTACCATTCTAGAGACGCTCCAGACAGGCTGTCTTGGAAGCAATGGATCATAAGCTTATCATCTTTGGCATGAGCGGCCATTTTTCTACAATACATCCTCAAATGAAGCTCATGACAGCTGAGGCCTTTGTATTTTTCGAACTCTGGAAGTTTGAACTTAGCAGGGATCGCAACATCTGGAACTAAGCACATGTCTGAAGCACTCAGAGAGGTTGAGTTGTGTCCTTCCATGATTCGGAGTTTTTCAGCTAACTCGCGACACATCTTCATAGCTTCTGACTCTTGAACAACCTGAGGGTTGGTAATTGGAACAGCAGTATGCATCTCATACTCAACTTGATGGTTTTCTTCAGTTTGAGGAAACTGGATTTGAATTGGAATAGGCTGAGCTTGAGGAATAGCACCAACAGTGACACCAGAAGCAGGTATGGGTTGGGAAGTAACCTCTTCAACAGCAGGAATGAAGCCTGGAGGCAAACCATAAACCAAAGGATTCGGAACGGGAACTGAAGGCATTGCTCGTGAGGTAGATCCTTGCACTTGAGCATTGTTCATTGCGGCAGCAGTTTCGCGACGTTCTTCCATTCTTGCCAAAGATTGCAAAGTCTCATAAATCTGGTCAATCTTGCTCTTGACCGATTCAATCTCTTCCCTCATAGCAGCTTGCTCTTCTTGAATCACATCCATCAGTCTTCTAGTGTTGGCTCTAGTTAGATATGGGCGTCTAGCTCGATACGGGCGTCGGGAAACCAGCTTGATTTACTGAAGATGGAGGAGCATGAAATAAGTTATTGGCTTTGGAATGAAATGCAAGATGAATAGATGATGCAAATGAAATGATATGCAATGTCAGAATCCAGGATCACAAGATCAGGGTCTCACGAGTCCAAGATACAGCCGGAAGATACTCTGATCAAGAACTTACTGGGTAGACTCTAGGATTTTAGGGATCCCAAAGTTATCAATTCATATGGTTGTTCATCACACGCGCCGTAAGCATGACGGTTGATTGACTCCGCCATATGAATCTATTTTGGGTGAGATCTTCGTATCGACAACCCACGAGAGCAGATTTTCTCGGGAGTCCATACTACGTGATCATCGACACAAGGTTTAAAACAAAGTCCTGGAGTTATGGAACTTTCTCAACTGTTTGATGCACGTGTCAATTTCATACATTCTTGACAGTCAATCAACTCCATTGAGTAAGTCTATTCCAAGTGAGGTTTTCGTATCGAGCCACGCGAGGGCGAACCCTGGTGCCCAATACTACGCAACCATCAACCGATGTTTTAACCAAAAGGTTCTAAAGGTCCTCAGAGTCGACGACTTTAATGAAAACAACTGAGCACACACGCCAAGAGCTTGACGATTGTCAGTATTTCCATTAAAATCTACTCCGAGTGAGGTTTTCGTATCGACAACCCACGAGAGAGGTTCTCTCGGGAGCCCATACTACACAACCACGCTAACTTAAGTTTGTACTCGAAAGCCAGGGTATAGAGCTTTTCCCTCAAGTTCTTTTGCAAAGTATCGATCCAAATTATAGTACCAAGGAGCCACAAGATATATAAGATGGAATGCGATAAAGAAAGCTATAAAAATAAACAAGCAAGGCATAAAAACAAACATCCAAACAAACGCAGGAACTTAGACTAGGCTTGACTCGCATAGGGGTGAACCATCCCCAGCAGAGTCGCCAGCTGTCGTACCCCGAAAAATACGACCTCACGCGATCCGAATGGACGGAGTCACGCGCCGGACGGACTGAAGAGTCGCCACCTAATTCTATTTATTCCCGAAATGGGAAAGGGAAGATATAGATACAGCCCGGGAGGAAAAGGATGAGGACAAAGGTCAACGGAACTATTGCCTGGGTTCGGGAGTCGGTTATGCAGGGGGAAGGTATTAGCACCCCCTACATCCATCGTACTCGATGGGAACCATCTAAGTTAACGTGCGAGAAAGGATGTCTATGCTTAAACGAATTGCTTGCTAGAGGGAAATGAGTTGAATTATAAGTTAGATTGAACCTAGGTGCTCGGCAAGGATTGAGATCCTCGTGCCTACGTACTCCCGTGTGCAATGGGAAAGTCAGAGCCTCGTAGTTCGGCCTACTAAGGGTAATGGTTGTTGATTTTATTACCTTTCGTTGATGAAAGGGTTTAGGAGTTGAATGTACTAAAGACTATGGATAGTTTATCTCGCCCAACAAGACGAGTGTCCTGCGTCGAAATAATCGGAGTGAGTAACGAAAGCTCGTTATCCCCCTTTCTACCGCTTAAGGCTCATGGCGTACAAATCTTCTCGTATTATTAGAATGTTTTATTTCCTAAGCCGCTTGACGTTGGATCAAGGGTTTGGATCTAATCGAAACGTTTTGGTTTTTTGAGGTTTAAAGGGTGCATGTGAATGGAGGTTTATTTTTGTGGTTTGTTGGCGAGGCACGAAGCGCTCGGCTCGCAAAGGTAGGGTGGATCCTAAACGAAAAAGATAACTGATAAAATAAAGTGCAAGTGTGCAAAGTGCAATCGCTTGGCGTTGGACCAAGGATTCGAAATTAAATAAGATGCGGAAAGTAAAATGCGTACAAAATAATGGGAGAGGGATACAAAATAAATACAGGGGATTGCGAGAAATAAAGGGGTCTCGTTGTAATTAGCCCAAGAGAAAGCGTGTGTGCAGTGTGTTTGAACTATTCGAAGGCGTTCGGCCTGTTTATTCGGGACGCAACTATTCGAAGGCGTTGGACCTTTTTTCGAGCGCAACTATTCGAAGGCGTTGGACCTTTTGGGACGCGACGAAATTTTGTTCGTGAACTGCCTTAGAATCGGTTCAAAATGGGAACCATTCTATAAGGAGTCGAAACGTAAATTTTTATGCGAAAATAAATGAATAAATAAATGAATTGAATTTGCTTGAATAAAATTAAATTGAATAAATTAAATAAATTAAATAATGATAAGAATAATAAAATAAATTAAATTGATTTACATATTTGTTTTGTCGGAATAATAAAAATGAAAAAAAAATTAAATACAAAAGGGGCCTCATATTGACCAAAAATCACCGATTAGAATCGGGCGATAAATTGGCCGTTTAGTATATCATTGGCCCAAATAATAAATAAAATGATAAATAAATAAATAAACAAAATGAAATAAAGTTAAATGAAAATAATAAATCAAGCTTTATTGTCCAAGAAAATCAACACTATCTATAAAATCATAAAGTTTTAACAAGAAAATAAAAGCCATAATAACAATAATAGTAATGAAATAATGAATTAAAAAAATAACATGTAACAGAGGAGTTTGCATCTGGAAACGTAGTGTGAAAAGCAGAATGAGACTTGGGCTTGTAGAATTTAAAACAAAAACAACATCAACAGCAAATAAACATTAGGAAAAGAAAGAAGCAACTACGAATTTAATAAAGGGTGACGTGTGTGATGGAGGGTGCGGTGTTAGAAACAGACCCAACCAAAGGTACCTAATAAAATCCAAGTATCATAATTAAATAAAATATATTAAAATAAAGCCTAAAAGAAAAACGATTGTTTAAAATAAATAAAAAACAGAGGAGCTACGGGGAAGAAAATCTCAGAACAAAAACTCAAAACCCACCCTTGGTTTTCGGTGATTTGCACTCACAGCCCAGTTGCGTTTTCGTTTCAGTTTGTCGCTCTCAAAGGTTCGGTTTGATTTATCAGCGTGGTGATTCGTCACAATAAATCTGGTTCAAGGGTGGTTGCGATTTGTGTTTGCGACCAACGGATGGCGTGTTGATGTGGTTGGTCGGCGATTAATGGTTTTGACGGCTTGTTTTGCGACTGGGATGCGGTGAAGAGGTTGGCCGGACTGCGTTCCGCGGTGGATGAGGGTGGTTTCGCGATTTGGGCTTACGAGATTTGGTGTTTTGGGCGGCGATTTTCGGCGGCGGAGGTGATGCAGTGATATGTGATTTCAGTTTTTAAGGATGCCATTTTCTCACTGCATTTTTTTTGGGTTATTTGAATCTAGTTTTTTTTGTGTTTTCTGTGTTTGAGGTTGGTGTTTATTATTCGGTTTGGTGAGGATTTGATTGAAACTTCATAGAAGAGTGGTAGTCAGTGGTGTTTTGTGTTTTGCTCGGTTATTGGGCTTCGGCTTGCGAGCTGGGCGGTTTTCGCGGCGGCACCGGCGTCAGTCGCGGTTGGTCCGTTTGAGTTTTGGGGTTCACGGGTTATTATGTAGGTAATTAAAAAAAGGTTTATTGAAGGATATTAGTAAGTGTTGAAGTTTGAGAGGTGAGCAGAGGTTAATGAATAAAGATTTTAGTTTGATTGATGAAGGTTCTGAAATGATTTTGGCAGGGTGATATTTGCTCTTCAAGCTTGGTTTTCTATGTAAATGGGGCTGCTATATAAAATATAATTTGCAGGGTAAAATGGGGAGAATTGGGAAGAAAATTTGTGAAGGATTTGGATAAGAATTGAGTGGGTTTTGTGAGCTGTAATTAGTGAGAAAAAAGATTGTTGTAGGTTGTTGTTGATAGTGGAGGATGAGTGGAAATGAAGGTGGGTATTGTGAGGATTGTGTGTACGGTAGAATCTTCGTATAGGTGGGTTTGCGGAAGAATTGTGGACAGGCTGTATATTGCAAAAAGGTGAAAAGAAAGAATATTGTTACTTGTGTCATTCTCTTGTAAAAATGGGGATGGAATTGGCTATGAGGTCACTTTCCTGTACTTGATAATATAAAGAATGGAAAAACCTATGTTGGAGATAAAACAATATAATAATAATAATAATAATAATAGGATGAGAATAATAATAATAACAAAAATGATAATAGTAATAGTAACAATAAAAGTTATAATAACGTGGGAGAAGTATTGAGAATAATAAAATGGAATTAATATTAACAAGAATAAGATAATGGAAAAAAGAAACTAATAATGGAAGTAAAAGTGGTAATAAAAAAATAGAAAACAAAATATTAATAATAATAGTAATAATAATAAAAAACTTAATGACAATGAAAATGATATTTATAATATAATATAATAACAATATGTATCAAGAATAGATAAGAATAAAAAGGAGATATAATTTAATATAAAATGACATGATAATAATAAAAGGGAAGGTTTTTTTTTTTTTTTTTAAGAAAACATGAATTAAAGAAATAAATAAAAATAATCATGAATTGGATTTAAATGGAGGATAATTGAATTTAAAAGAAATGGTTTAGAAATGGAATATGGATTAAGAAAATAAGAGAAATAAAGGAATTGATTTGCTTTAAGAAATTTTTCTTTATAGAATTTTATGATGAAATGACTTATAAAAACAAAGATGAAATTGGATATACAAACTCCACATACCACACTGATTTTTTTAAAGCAAACACGCACCCACACTTAGCTCAACAATTTTAAACAAAACTCGATTTTTACACAAAAGGAAAATGACATATTTTTTATTCTGATTTTTTTGAGATATGCGGTTAAACGGTAAAATGAATGGTACAATGCTTTTTTTTGAATTTTTGGAAATAATGATAAGACAGAAAATAAAAAAGTAAAGGTAGGACAAATTTGGGGTATGACACCGTTTTTAATCCCTAAAACCATAACCGTGACAAATTTCCGCCTTAGCTAAACTAGCAAACCTTCTAGCACTAGAGTGATTACAAAGTCCCTGTGGGTTCGACATATTTTTATTACTATTGCGATAGGCTGTGCACTTGCAGTTCAGATACCGTTAGACACATTAGGTCTTCACACATCAAGTTTTTAGCGCCATTTCCGGGGACCTTGATTTAGTCATTAGTGCACTATTAGAGTAGCACTGTCTAGACTAAGGCAACAATTTATTTTCCCTAATCTAATTTACCGAGTGTATGCCAAGTACTCGCTCTCAAGGCAAAGACTTGCAGCCTCCAGTCCTTGAATTAGAACGCTTCTTAAATTTAAGAAGACGAATATTAGAATATCAATGAAAATACAACATTCCAGATCTCCAAGTTGATCCACCTGAACCAGTTGGAACATCGAAAGGCGCAGAAATGGCTGAAGAACTGAATCATCCGCTCAAGTATTACGCTAGTCCTTCACAAGCTGAACCGCATTCCAGCATTGCCGCGCCAGCTATAAACCGAAAAGATTTCGAGTTGAAACCTTCACTGATATCGGCCGTGCAACAAAACCAATTCGCCGAAAATCCTACCGAGGATCCGAACCTTCATCTTTCGATATTTGTGCAGTACGCAGATACAGTGAAAGCTAATGGAGTTACCCAAGAAGCAATCAAATTATGCCTTTTTCCTTTCTCGCTACGAGACAGAGCAAGAGCCTGGATTCAATCTCTACCCTCGAATTCAGTAACTACATGGGAGGAACTGAAGAAAGTCTTCTTGACAAGATATTTCCCACCTAGTAAGACAACTATGCTAAGAGCTCAAATCAACGGATTTAAGCAAAAGGAAAGCGAGTCACTTTTCGAAGCTTGGGAACGCTACAAAGATATGCTGAGACTTTGTCCACATCACGGATTAGTAGAATGGATGGTCATCCATACTTTCTACAATGGACTCTTGTACAACACAAGAATGACGATTGACGCTGCCGCAGGCGGCGCCCTAATGGACAAAGAATATAATGATGCTTATGCGCTTATCAAGAGTATGGCTCAGAATCATTATCAGTGGGGAATCGAGAGAGTCGCAACTGAGAAACCAACGAAAGGAGGTATGTACGAAGTGAGTAGTATGGACCAAGTTAATGCAAAGTTTGATGCACTTAATCAAAAGATCGACAACTTGGCTATAACACCAACAGCCACCGAGGCTGCTGTAACACCTAACTATGAGTTATGTGGAGTTCCAGGACATGCTGTCCCTGATTGTCAACTGTTAGCAGGAATTCCTGCACATCAGGAATTCCCGTACTCGAACACATACAACCCAGGTTGGAAGTATCATTCGAACTTCTCTTATGAGAACAATAATGCTTTATACGCACCAGGACAAGCGCCAGCTACACCACCAGGATATCAAAAGACTGCTCCTAATGTTCCTAGAAAATCAAACCTTGAATTAATGATGGAGAGCTTCATAGCTACCCAATCTCAAACAAACAAGGAATTCTTGAACCAAAACATACACACTAGCGAGCAGATTAAGCAATTGATGAGCAAGGTAGATGCATTAGCTACACATAACAAAATGCTTGAAACTCAGATTTCACAAGTAGCTCAACAACAAGCACCTACCGCTTCCCCAGCTGGAGTATTTCCTGGACAACCCCAACCTAACCCAAAAGGACAAGCCAATGCTGTGATACTAAGAAGTGGCAAAGAACTTGACGGACCTGCTGATCCAAGACTTGACAATCCAGCCATGTGCCAAAAGCAGGATAAGTCGACTGAAAAGGAGAATGAACCAGAAGAAAAGTAAGATAATAATCAAGAGGCAGTGGAGAAAGAGAAGCCTTATATGCCTCCACCACCTTATAAACCACCGATTCCGTACCCTCAGAGATTAACCAATTCCAAGACGATGGGCCAGTTTAAGAAATTTGTTGAACTTCTGAAACAGTTAAATATTACTATTCCGTTTACAGAAGCTATCACTCAAATGCCCTCGTATGCTAAATTTCTAAAGGAAATCTTATCCAATAAGAAGAAGATAGAGGATAACGGAACCGTTACACTTACTGCTGAGTGTAGCGCAATCATTCAGAACAATATGCCCCCTAAGTTAAAAGATCCAGGTAGTTTCTCTATACCCTGTATAATTGGAAAATTCGTCATTGACAAAGCTCTATGCGATTTAGGAGCCAATATCAGTGTTATGCCCTTAACAATTTGCAAAAGGCTAGATATGGGAGAGTTAAGACCTACTAAAATGTCTGTTCAGTTAGCTGACCGCTCTATTAAATATCCTGTGGGCATACTAGAGAATGTCCCAGTACGGATAGGTCAATTCTACATCCCTACTGATTTTATAATCATGGACATCACTGAAGACTCCACTACACCTATCATACTCGGAAGACCATTCTTAGCTACCGCTGGAGCTATTATAGATGTAAAGAAAGGAAAGCTAACCTTTGAAGTAGGTGAAGAGAAAGTTGAATTTATTTTAACACAATTCTTACAATCACCAGCTATAGAGGACACATGCTATTTATTAGATGTCATTGACGAGTGTGTAATAGAGATGGGAATGAAAGAAACTACTTATTCTGAAATTATGAAAATTTAAATCCCTCCGATTTTCGAAGATGACAATTGGCGTGCACCGTATCAAGATGATAGTCTAAGCGAAAGTTTAGCACTTACACCAGACCCCATGCCAAGCAAGAAGAAACCTCAATTAGAGTTAAAAACCTTCCCTAAGAACCTAAGATACGAATTCCTAGACACTGAATGTACGCGACCAGTTATAATCAATTCCGGTTTAGGAACACTCGAAACGAAGAAACTTTTAGATGTCTTAAAGAAATACCCAACTGCATTAGGATATAACATATCTGATCTCAAAGGAATATGTCCTTCAATATGTATGCATCGTATTATGCTAGAAGAAGATTGCAAAACCTCTAGAGAATATCAAAGAAGAATTAACCCAATCCTTAGCACTGTAGTAAAAGATGAAGTTAAGAAACTACTAGACGCTGGAATAATATATCCAATCTCTGATAGTCAATGGGTTAGTCCAGTACATGTAGTACCAAAGAAAGGAGGTATCACTGTTGTGAAAAACGCTAAAGGCGAATCGATATCACAAAGAGTAGTGACCGGACATAGAGTGTGCATCGATTATCGAAAACTAAACAAAGCCACTCGAAAAGATCATTTCCCACTACCTTTTATAGATCAAATGTTAGAACGATTAGCCAAACACTCGTATTTCTGTTATCTAGATGGTTACTCAGGATTTTTCCAAATCCCTATTCACCCAGATGATCAAGAGAAGACTACATTCACATGTCCTTATGGAACGTTCGCTTATAGACGAATGCCCTTTGAATTATGTAACGCTCCTGCAACCTTTCAAAGATGTATGATGTCAATCTTCGCAGATTTCATAGATAACATCATGGAAGTTGTAAACACACCAAATTTGACCTCACCCATTTCACCATGGCTTGTGATCTTTTCATGTGCATAAGTTCAATCATAGCATCACATATTGCATTTTTGTTTCACGACATTGTTTCTAAGTCATCTGCATCTAGGGTTTGTGACCTGAGCAATCCATGAGCCATTTGAGCCACTCCAAAGGTCTTCAATCATCTCAATAGGGTCCATGTATGTTCAAGCATCATATTATATCCTCCCAAGGTCAAGGGAGTCAAAGAATCACAAGAACTGAGAAAGGCATGGAAGCAGAGCCAAGTTTAACTGCACAGATGACCCAAAATTAGGGTTTTGGTTTCAGAGGCCATAACTCCAAATTTTTTGGTCATTCTTGTTTATATTGGTCTCTATATGTTATGAGGATCATGCATATCAATTTTCATGAAGAAACTCAATGGGGAAGGCATCTGATCAAGAGATGACTTCTTGAGCAAGTCAGTGCAAAATCAGGGCATCTGAGGCCCCCAATGACCCAACCAAAGGGTGTTCTCCATCATTTTGAATGTGTATGATCTTTATTTGATCATAGAAGGTGTTATAAGTTCACAAAATTGAATAATTTCAAGCCATTTGCAAAGTTGCCTTTTTGGGAAAGTGACTTATAATGTAAACTTGCCATTTTGGGAAAGTTTTTCAACCTCCTCTTTTTGATTCAAAAATGCTTCAAATAAGAAAACTTTGGTCATGAAAGTTGTAGAATGGATCCTCCCATTTTCAAAAAGTACAAGAACTCATTCTAATTCATTTTGGATCAAAAGTTATGGCTTGTCAAAATTGGCAAAAATCACATAATTTCATGTTTTACACCAAAGAGGCATTTTGCAAAATGGTATGATAAGGCATTCTAAAGGCTTCAAATGTGCACAAACACTTCACAACATGCTCATGTGACCTCTAAAGATCAGAATTGGCCCAAGAATTATGCATTTTGGTGCCTTGAACTTAAAGAATTTCCAAAAGGGCCAAAGTTGGACAAATTTGCAAAACCACCCATAAGCTTCAATCCACTTGCTGCATTGCCTCAATCTTACTTCCATGGTTCTCCTTGATACAGCTGCACAAGACATGCCCTTGTCCTTGGCCTGCCATGACCCATACCTCAAAGGACACCTAACATTGACTTTTGGCAAAATGGACCATACCAATCAGCATAGGCCACACCAACTCCACAGACCTATCACAGTTTGATAAGTGGACAAAATGAGACTCAAAACACACAAGAAGCAAGCTTGAATACACATCATCATCAGCATTCACAAAAATCCCTCTTTGTGCATTTTTCTTCGAATTTCAATACACAAACATCAAACCTCAAAACCAACTTCACCATTCATTCAGAAAAGCTTCATAGAGCATAAACCACCCTTCATCTTGCCTTGAAAGCCCTTGAAACAGAAATACGATTTTCCATCCCCTTTGGACAGAACTTCATCAATCTCACAAACTAGCCACCATAAACTCCAACTAAGCCTCAAAGCATCTTCAGGGAGATCATTGGAGGGACTTGGAAGCCAGAAAGCTGCCTGAAAGTTCCAGAGTTAAAAGTTCCATCTCAGGTAGCTCTCTCAAACTTTTTTCCAGAAATCCTCTTTTAAGTTATAGAATTGTTCCTCATGGTCTCCTGATTACTCTGAGCTTTGTGGTTTTGAAAATGGTGAAGAAATGAGCATGAACCGAATCTCTGAAATTTTTGACCTAAAAAGAGATTGATTCGATTCATGCTTGTTTCTGAGAATAAATTATTTTCGTGCCTGGATTCTTGTTCCTTGATGTTTGTTGAGTGATTCTGGAGCTTTAGGGGGCTTGGGGGGAGGTTTTGAGGGAGATAACAATTTTCAGGGAGGGATGTCACCGGAGAAGACGACCGGAGCTCTTCTCCGGTGACCTGAATGTCATTAGGGTTTAATCTGTGATTAGGGTTCAGTTTAAATGTGGAGCGT
Source organism: Lathyrus aphaca (assembly GCA_963966055.1). Taxonomy (NCBI): domain Eukaryota; kingdom Viridiplantae; phylum Streptophyta; class Magnoliopsida; order Fabales; family Fabaceae; genus Lathyrus; species Lathyrus aphaca. The sequence continues at coordinate 225,619,895 of OZ014520.1, read as the reverse complement.
ACGATGGTGTTTCCCGCGCGTGTTCAAGGGCTCAGATCACCCCATTTAGCCCTAATCCACGTCATTAAGTTAATTAATTAGGGTTTAGTTTTAATTTAGTCAGTTTGAATTACAGCCTTAGGATTCGGCGCCAGTCAATTCCCTCCAATTCTATTTGAATTTGAGCCTCAGGATTTGCATACTTTTTCATTTTTTCATTTTCATTTTATTTGTTTTGTATTTTATTTCTACGAATTTTTAAAAATAGCAAAACATATTAAAAAATTCTAAAAAATTTTGTCAAACCTTTTATTAATTTTCAGAACCCAAAAATATTTTTATTTTTTGCATTAAAAATCATTTTTAAATCATTTAAATGTTTATTTTTAATTAATTAATGGAAATTAATTAATTAAAAATGCATTTAGGTATTTAAAAATCACAAAAAAATTCACATTACATTTTAAAACATTTAGAAACATTATCAAACCCTCAAAACAAATTTCTTTTTGGTCCTTGATGTATTTTGACAATTTTCATTGGAATTAAAGTTGTTTAAAGGCAATATTTTGGTCCAAACTTAGAAAAATTCATTCTGCCTAACCATGAAGAGTTTGATGATGGTTCTTCTTGCATTGCATCATTCATATCATGTAGTTTCTAGGGTAAAATTGGTCTGAATTTATCTTTCATTTTCAATTTGTTTTGCATTTTTCATTGTGAGGTATCCCAAAACCCTAGTTGACTTAGAAAAAATCATAACTCCCATTAGGTTAAGACCTAGGTCCCCTCCTTTTGGCAGTGAACTTATGTAGGTTTAGGGTTCCTTTGATCCCATTTTCAATTTTTTGTCATGTCATTTGCTTCTGGTTGAATTTTTGTGTTGCATGTTGTTCATAAACCCTAATTCTTGCCTTCCTTTGCATCCATCTCTCATATGTTTGCATTCAAGAACTTGTCATGACATTTTGTGCATCCATATGACATATAAGACATCTTAGGACATATTAGAATCATGTTTGATCATTGCATCTTCCATTTGCCATGTTATGCATTCATATCATTTCATAAACTTTCATGAACTTCCATGGTTCAAAGCATGCTTCATTTGCATCCTCATCCTTGTATGATCATCCACAACTCTTGACATGTGTTTGCATCATCTCTTAGTATCATTAACATCATGTTCATGCTTCTGACTTTGTCTTGCATCATAGCATTTCATCTCATTTTTATGGCATTTCATTTTTCTTTGCTAACTTTTCAGGTGGTAAGTTGTTTTGAGAAGTGAATTTGCCTTCACTTCTCACAATCTCTTCTCATCTCTTTTATGCACCATTGCTGCATTTTATCTTGTGTATTAGAGTGAGCTTGCTCCTTCATGCTCCTTCTACTCTTTCTTTCTTCAAGCAACTTGTCTTCTTAAGTGAAGCAAGTTATCTTGCTGCTTCTCCTCCTTGCATCTGTTTCTTTCCTGGTGGCTCTTTGAAGTTTCTTTCTCTCTTAAGCCTCACAAACCCTAGGATCTCCAAGTATGATAACAATTAGGGTTTGATTAGTCCCCCATTTAGCTTTTACCTTGTGTCATCTTTGAGTCTTCTCTTCTCATCTCATAATCAAGGACTAAACCTTAAAGGTTTTAAGGCTTTGTGATTAAGCTTATGTCTGCATCCTTCTATTAGGATTGAGTGTATAACTTTAATCCTAAGTGTTAAACCCTTAATGTGTTTAAATCCTTTAATCAATTCACTTAATAATCACTAAGATATCAAGCTTGTAACTTGGGCCTTGCATTAGGGTTCTAATTCTTCCTTAATTGGTTAAGAAGGACTAACCCTAGTGTTAATGGACAAGTCCTCCTCAAGTTGTCTTATAAACCATAAAAATCACTTCTTCATCTTATCATTAACTAAAATCCATTTAATAAATGCTTTGTTTTGTCATGAGGTTAATCCCTAATCATGGATTAAGTTGAGGAGCTTTCCTTAGCCTAAATGTTCTCATCTATTATCCTTCTATTAGGATGGTGTAATGGGTCCATTAAATCCTTGATTATGGCTTAAACTCATTACTTAACACTAAACAAGAAAACACCAAAAACATCTAAGTAATTACAAGTAGGTTAATGATCTTAATCCTACACCATGGTGATTAAGTGTGAGGTGCTTACTTCATACTTAGGGTATTCCCATTACCCCTAATCAGAGGGAGGATGTGATGAGTTTACTAACCCTTGGTTTAGACTTAAGCTCATTTTCTTATGACAAACTCTAAAAAGCAGTAAAAGATTGAAAATACCAAAAACAAACAATAATCGTCTCCTCCGAGATTCTTTTCTCATCATCTTCACTCACAAACGGGAACTCGCTTCTTCCGTCTAATGCAAGACAGTTTGCACCTGAGCCAGACAGGTCATACACTTGAGCATAGACAAGTAAGCAGTTCACAAGTCAATTTATCTTTCAGTCCTTTTGAGTCGAACTACGGTGTTCTGACTTCCTCATTGCACGAGAGGATACGTAGGCATAACTAACAGTTATCGAACAAAAGTCTATGTATATTCCCCCTCTTCAGCATTATTCTTTTAGTCTCATAGTCTTGAGCTTCACACTCTTGTCCTTGCACTGGCACTTCTTTTATACACTTCACATTTCTTTTACACTGACACTTGCATTCTTTCCAGCTTTGATACACAAATTGCACTGACACTACCCCTTTAAAACACAAATCTTTTAAGCGTGGATCCCGTCGAGTACGACGGACAATCTGGGTGCTAATACCTTCCCAGGTTGTAACCAACCCCCTTTCTCAGATTCTCTGGTTCGCGACCGCCTTATCCATATCTTTTCTTAGGTTTATGCAGCATTACCTTTCCTCCGGGATAAAAATGCCTAGCTGGCGACTCTATTCTTTTCTTTCTCTCTTTCGCCGACCGTTCGCGTCTGTACCCCTCTTGGCTGTGTGTCATTTGGTGGGAGCGACAGCTTGGCGACTCTGCCGGGGAACCTTATACTGTAACCAGGGCTTCTGGTTCTTTTTGTGGGTTCATCCTAGCGCTTGTTTGATTTGTGTTTACTGGGGTGTTATGTGCTATTTGTGTTTATTTATTCTTGCTTTATTTACTGCTTTATGTACAGTTGTATTTATTGCTTTTCTTTACAGTTTTTCATATTTCATACTGTCATTATCATTGCTGGATCTGGTTTCTGTTTTGGTGGGTGGGGTTCCATTGAGAGTTTAAGGTCCTATACCTGGGACCTGAGTGACACCTAGGCTAGAGTGGTTCATGTTCTTTCCCATTCCATTTCGGTCTGGTGCGGGAATATGAAACACGGTTCAGATGTGGGTTTCTTCTTGAGAACTCCGTGCTACAGATTTCCTGTAGTGCTAGGGCTATCTAGGAAGCCTGCTATGTCTGGATGACCTTTATTATGACCTTCAGAAACTGAGATGAATTAGAGTAGGATCTTTTATGGTTATTGTAAACACTGTACCTCCGGGTTAGAAGTGTTTACACTTCTCATAACTGATCCAAGTCTGAGGATCCTTGTTCTAGAACACCACCTGTGAGGGGGTTGGACTGTTTACAGGTTTGCAGGTACCATTGGCCACATCATACCCTATTACTTGTTTTGTTTAAGAGTACCTCATTTTGGACAGTTCTTGTGATTTAACCCTGGACATATGACTCTTTATTTGGGTCCCCTACCTTGGTTACTGGATTTCTGAACCTCCATCTGGACTTCTTGAACATACAGGGGCTTTATATCAAGACAGATAATCAGATCCAGCTTGATCACAAACCCTTGCATATCATTTGCATACATCATCATTGCATCATTTAACATTTGTTTATTTATTTTTCAGGGTATCCACATTATATCTGGCTTGGTTTTGACCCCTTCTTCTGCATAGACCTCTGCTTCACCAGTTATCTGCTTAAGCTATTCTCATCATCATCAACATCAGCCTGTCAGTGGCTCATCTCCAGTATCAGTATTGATCTTCATCAACACCTATCTTCATCCTCTTCAGCACTCATGACCACTCCTAGGAAGAGCAACATATCCGACCACTTCTTTGAGCCTGTGTTGACTGGTATCAGGCAGGTCCAGTCACTTATCACACCTGACCATATCCCATTATTCAGAGAGCATTATGGAGGTATCCTGGATATGGTTATGGACCTTGAACCTTCTCAGAGGAGCATGATCCACACTTGCCTGCAGTTTTATGACCCTCCTTTGAGATGTTTCACCTTTCCAGACTTTCAGCTAGGTCCTCTGCTAGAGGAGTTTTCATCACTGATTGGAGTACCTGTCAGGGGTGGAGTCCCCTTCAACCCAGAGATGACTTCTCCCAGCAATGGAGAAGTAGCAAAAGCACTGTACCTGGAGCCTGCCTTGATTGAGCAAAGCATGACAACAAAAGCTGGGATCCCTGGTTTGTAATTGGACTTTTTGATTTCTCAGGCCATCCTGAAGGCCTCCTTGGGAGAGTGGAGGGCAGTCTGTGCACTGTTAGCCCTCAACATATATGGGGTTATACTGTTTGCAGATGAGCCCAAATTCATTAGCAAGAATGCCATTCATCTTTTCCTTCTGAGGAACCCAGTACCCACATTGCTGGGAGATTTCTATTACTCCATCCATCAGAGGAATGAGAAACAAAGGGGGAAGTTGGTGAGATGTTGTGCTCCTTTGTTTCACACTTGGCTGCTCAGACACCTGCCTAAGTCAGATGCATTCCTGAATCCCCACCAACAGAAGAGTTGGGCCAAGAGGCTCATTACTTTGACTTCATATGATATCAGATGGTGCACCCAGAGCACCAAAGGCAAAGACATTATCACCAGCTGTGGGCAATACCCAAATGTACCTCTGATAGGAGTAAAGGGTTGCATCAACTACAATCCTTTGCTGTTTAAGAGACAACTGGGCTATGCTTTGGTTCACCCTCCCAGAGTGCAAGATTTAGCTGAGACCCTGTATTGTGAAATAAAACCTAATCTAGCTGCTGTCAGACAAGCATCTTGGGCTTGGGACAACATCCGGACAAAGGGGATGGCTATTCTAGGGAGGTGTAATAATGTTGCTTCAGCTCAGTACTATGACTGGTCCCATGCTAGAGCTCAAATTACTGGAATGCCTTTCACCATTGAGGACATACCTGGACCATCTACAGCTCAACCTGCAGCAACTGTCAGCCTGGAAGAATTTGAGAAACTGAAGGAAAGGAATGAGAATCTGTCTCAAGCCTTGAAGAAAACTCTTTGGGAAAGGAGTGATGGTCGTCTGGACATTGAGAGGTTGGAGAAGCTTAGGGTGGAGCATCTGGCCAAGATTGAGAAAACAGAGGACTACATCAGGAAGGCAAGAGCTGGGGAGCAAATATTGAAGAATGCCTGTAAAGAAGCCAAGATTCTGAAGGCTAGGACTGAGCTCTATCTGCAAGAAAGTCAGGCTAGGTGGGTCAGGATCACTGAAGCCCGGACACAAGAAGATCAGAGAACTCAAGCCAGGATTGAGCAGTTAGAGGCCAATGAAAAGAAGCAGCAGGAAGCTTTGCTGGCAGCCCAGAAGGAGATTTCAGAGTTGAAGCTTAGGGCTGGATTGAAGAGATCAAAGGACCAGGACAGGCACAAGAAGCTGACCACTGCCATTGCCACTAGAAACCTCCTCATCAGGACTATTACAGAGCACCCAGCTAGTCCAGTGACTGAGGCACTCCTGAAGGAGGTCAAGGAGGATGAGTTTGGACTGGATGTCTGATCCTTTGCTTGTTGTTTATTTCCATTCGATGTACTTTTCTTTTTGTTGTATTTTGACCCTCCAGGGGCATGTGTTGTAAAACAAACTATGTATCGTTCATCATTTGTAATATATTAGTTTGCTTTCATTGGGTTTCTTTTCAACATCAAGCATCTTCCTCGTGGTCTGGAAAGGTCAAAACCAAGAACCAAGCCGGATACCTTGGAAAACAAATAAGCATACTGCATTACATACTAACCTTGTTTTGTTTTGTAGGTTTTGTTATTATTTGTTTCTAACTCTGTTGTGATCTCAGGAAATATTGCTCGTCGCCGGGTATTCCCTGTCAACCGTGCGCACCGGTACCCTACTCGCAACAACCTTCCTGGTATCCAAATGGAGCAAGTACAGCAGGACCTGACTGAAGTCAGAACTCAGATGGCTAATGAAAGAGTGGAGATGAGGAACCAAATGACTCAATTCATGGTTGTGATGACTGGCTTGGCCCAGAGTCAAGAAAGGTTAAGGGCATTAGTGGAAAGACAAACTCCCGAGGAACCTCATCCTGGAACTGGAGGAACTAGAAACAATGAGAGGGGCCAGCCTCATGTTAATCCACCAGTATTTGGACCTCATCTAGATACGGAAGTCAACATCCCGGGAAATGTGCAAGGAAATACTGTTGGAGGTAGGATCTTACAAGAGGATCCCCAAGAGGAGCAGTTTACTGTCATGGGAGCAGGAGACGAAGTCTATGATAGAAGGTTAGATGAAATTATTGAGAAGTTGAGATCTCTGGAGTCTCAGAACTCCTTGGGCTTCGATGTAATGGACATGGGGCTAGTGGATGGGGTGAGAATTCCCCACAAATTCAAACCCCCGTGCTTCGAGAAATACAATGGAACCTCTTGTCCACGAACTCACCTTCAGTCTTTCCTGGGAAGACTTAAAGCTTATACTATGGATGAGAAGCTGTGGATGTTCTACTTTGAAGATAGTCTGACTAGGGCTTCAAGAGAGTGGTATTCACACTTGACCAGAGCTACAATTAGATGCTGGAAGGATTTGGCTGAAGCCTTCATCAGGCAGTATCAATACAATCTGGACATGGCTCCTAACAGGACCCTCCTGATGGGAATGTCTCAATCTTCCAGAGAAAGCTTTAGGGAATATGCCCAAAGGTGGAGACAACTTGCTGCTGTTGTCCAACCACCCATGTCAGAAAGGGAGATGGCTGACATGTTCATGAATACTTTGCAAGGAACCTATATTGATGGATTGGCTGCCTTTTCTTCTACCAGCTTTGCAGACGTAGTTATAGCTGGGGAAAGGATTGAAAGCCTTTTAAAAATGGGCAAAATTTCTGATAATGGTGCCAGTTCATCCAGTAATCCCAGGAAGCCTTTTGTGGGACCTCGAAGAACCGGTGAGACAAATGCCATTCATGCCAGCAGGGGCAGACCTCAGTATGTTCATAGATCAGTAGCAGCTGTCACCATTCCAGCTCCGATTCCTCAGCAATCAGCATATCAACAACAACAACCACATTATCAACAGCAAGTTCAGTATCCACCTCAGAGAACCTACAACAACAACAATAGCAATCAACAACAGCGGCCCTTCCAACAAAGACCATCACAGGCAAACAGGGTGATTGACCCTATCCCTATGCCTTATGCTGCCTTATTGCCACAACTCCTGAAGCTCAACTTGGTTGAGTTAAGGACATTGGCACCACCAAATCCCCTCAACCTCCCAAGGAATTATGATGTCAACGCCAGATGTGCTTTCCACTCCAATGCACCTGGTCACAATACTGAAAAATGCAGGGCCTTACAAATGAAGGTCCAAGATCTGGTGGATTCTAAAGCCCTCAACTTTGCACCCCCTCCGAATGTCAACAAGAATCCTATGCCTAATCATGGTGGGCCAAGGATTAATGCCATTGAGGAAGACAAACCATCTACCTTGATCACCAGTGTTGCATAAATTCGAACACCTTTGGTCGAAATTAAAGCTCAGCTTCTAGAGTGCCAAGTGTTCCCCGGGTGTGAAATCGGTTGTGGGTATTGCAACATTGCAGTCAACGGGTGTAAAAATTTGAGAAGCGGCATAGATGGTCTTATCAAGGATGGTATCCTTCAGATTTCAACAACGACGCCTACAAATCCAGCAGTTCCTTTAACAACAATTCCCGACTCTTCTACAACAGCAGCAACAATCATTCCTACCGATTCATCAATATCATTAGCAGTTACTCCGTCCATCACTTCAACAAATCAAATGTCAACAACCCTTTCTTCTACAACATCAACATCCATGTTATTAGCAGAATCTTCTACAACGCCAACAAAAATTAACGAAGATGTTTCAACAGTTACAATCTATTATGACCCATCAGATGTTCCTCCTAGCAGCAATTTCCAACAACGAATCATGGCACCTCCTACCAGATCACCAATCACAATTTACTATGATCCGCACACCGTCACAGTACCCTCCTCTGCAGCAATCAGTCCGGTCACCATTACGGTGCCTGGACCAGTTCCCTATGAAAGCAGCAATGCCATACCTTGGCATTATGGCTCGGATCTCTATTGCAACGGGGAGAAAATCACTCTGGATTCATCGACCTCTTCTCCACAAGTTGATAAGGTTGGGGGAGGCGGAGGCTTCACCAGAAGCGGACGCCTTTTTGCCTCACAAATGCAAAGACCTAATGTTGAGGCATAAGCTGCTGCCAAAGCAAAAGGAAAGAGTGTGATACCCGAAGAGCCAAATGTCAGAGAAACTCAGAAGACATCTTTTGAACAAGATGTAGATGAGTTTATGAGAATCATAAAAAGAAGTGATTACAAGGTGGTGGATTAGCTTCACCAAACTCCCTCAAAAATCTCCATATTATCCCTGTTGATGTGTTCTGAAGCTCACAGGAATGCATTATTAAAAGTCCTGCACGCAGCATACGTGCTAGAGGAGATTACTGTTAACCAGCTAGAAACTGTGGTGGCAAATGTCAATACCAGTCATGGACTGGGCTTTACCAATGCTGACTTAACAACAGAGGGACGTAACCACAACAAGGCTTTACATATCACCTTGGAATGCAAGGGTGCTGTTCTATCTCATGTACTGGTGGACACTGGGTCATCGCTCAATGTTCTACCAAAGAAAGCCTTGGTGAAGCTGAAGTATGATGGCTTGACACTGCGTCCGAGTAATTTGGTGGTGAGAGCATTTGATGGCTCTAAGGGATCAGTGCTTGGGGAGATTGATCTGCCTGTGATGATTGGCCCGCAGACTTTTAAAACTACCTTCTTTGTGATGGACATTCAGCCGACCTACAGCTGTCTGTTGGGTAGACCCTGGATCTACGCCGCTGGCGCTGTTACGTCTACCCTTCACCAGAAGTTGAAATTCGAGTGGGAAGGCCAAACCATCACCATCTGTGGGGAGGAAGACATCTTTGTTAGCCATCTGGCTACGTATAAGTACATAGAAATGGACGGAGAAATCCATGAAACCACGAGTCAGGGGTTTGAGGCCCTGAACATTAATGAAGCATCTGCTGTACTGGGAATTTCCATAACATCATACCAGCAAGCCCAGAAGGTTGTTGAGGAAGGTACCGCCCAAGGCTGGGGCAAGCTGTTGCCCGTGGAAAAGAAAGAAGACCGATTTGGGTTGGGTTACAGACCAACTCAACAAGATCAATCAGAGGCTGCAAAGGAGCCCAAGTTTGTCAGCGGGGGAATGCTCATTCCGGATGCTGTAAACAATTTGGAAGACGAGGAGGAAAGCGACCGCAACCTAGAGAGCTGGATACGTCCAAGGATCCCGGGGAGCCAAGTCCTTAACTGGTCTTCCCAGGAAATTATAAGGGTTACTCCTGCAGAGTAATTATTATTTCCTGTATTTTTAAAGCATGCATCAAGTCTTGCATCTTGCCCAAGGTGTCAAGACTCATTTTCTAATCGGGCCATCTTGTATCTTGTGCAAAGATCAATCAATGAATATCAGGACATCTTTTGCAAATGAGTCTTTTCCTTTTCCGCTCACTGTTTTTTCATTTTTTTCTTTTTGTACAAAAATAAAATGGCAATGTTTTTCAGAATAAAATAACTTCATTTTCACTTTTTCTAAGCAAGATAAAATTGATCACTAAAATGAACAAATCTAAACCCTTGCAGAAAGTGCCCTCCAGACTGCACCGACAACAACACTGCTATGACTTTGTATGACTTTGACAATCCGGTCAATCAAGCTGATGAAGGGGTTGAAGATGACTATGAGCTACCTGAAGAGCTAGCCAGGTTGTTAAGGCAAGAGGAGAAGGTTATCACTCCTCATCAGGAGGAGATTGAAACGGTTAATCTTGGTACGGAAGAAGACGTGAAAGAGGTTAAGATCGGGGCCTGTCTACAAGATTCAGTAAAAGAGCAACTGATTGATATGCTTCGGGAGTATGTGGATGTTTTCGCTTGGTCTTATCAGGATATGCCAGGGTTGGACACCGATATTGTCATGCACAAGCTACCTCTGAAAGAAGACTGCCCACCAGTAAAACAGAAGCTGCGCCGTACTCGCCCAGACATGGCAATGAAGATAAAGGAAGAGGTACAAAAGCAGTGGGACACCGGTTTCCTTGCTGTGACTAGCTATCCGCCGTGGGTTGCTAATATTGTACCTGTGCCTAAGAAAGACGACAAGGTGAGGATGTGTGTTGACTACCGGGATCTGAACAGAGCCAGCCCGAAAGATGACTTCCCTCTACCTCACATTGATGTATTGGTTGATAATACGGCTCAGTTCTCGGTGTTCTCCTTCATGGACGGATTTTCAGGATACAATCAGATCAAGATGTCACCTGAAGACATGGAGAAGACCACTTTCATTACACCCTGGGGCACATTCTGTTATAAGGTGATGCCATTCGGACTGAAGAATGCGGGTGCCACTTATCAACGGGCCATGGTAACATTATTCCATGACATGATCCATAAAGAAATTGAATGTTATATGGATGACATGATTGCCAAGTCCCTCACAGAAGAAGACCACCTGGTAAATCTGTTGAAGTTATTCAAGCGTCTGAGGAAGTACCAATTGAAGCTAAACCCCAACAAATGCACATTCGGGGTGCGATCCGGTAAACTGTTGGGATTTATTGTGAGTGAGAAAGGGATTGAAGTCGACCCTGACAAAGTCAAAGCCATTCAGGAAATGCCTGCACCAAAGTCATAAAAAGAAGTTCGGGGGTTCTTAGGCAGATTGAACTACATTTCACGGTTCATATCTCACCTTACTGCAACCTGTGAGCCTTTGTTCAAGCTGTTAAGAAAAGAACAAACGGTAAGGTGGAATGAAGACTGCCAGAAGGCTTTTGACAAGATCAAGGAATACTTGCAAGAGCCTCTAATCCTTATGCCTCTAGTTGAAGGAAGACCTCTAATCATTTACTTGACAGTATTAGAAGAGTCAATGGGGTGTGTGCTGGGCCAGCATGACGAGTTTGGTCGAAAAGAGTATGCAATATACTACCTAAGCAAAAAGTTTACCGACTGTGAACAACGTTATTCACTACTCGAGAAAACTTGCTGTGCTTTAGCGTGGGCTGCTCGCCGACTAAGGCAGTATATGTTGACCCACACTACTTTATTGATCTCAAAGATGGATCCAGTTAAGTACATTTTTGAGAAGCCAACACTTACTGGACGGGTTGCAAGATGGCAAATGATCCTCACAGAATACGACATTCAGTACACATCTCAAAAGGCCATCAAAGGCAGTGTATTGTCTGACTACCTTGCTGAGCAACCCATTGATGATTACCAGCCTATGAGATTTGACTTCCCCGATGAAGACATCATGTTCATAAAAGCAAAATATCATGAAGAGCCTATTCACACTGAAGGGCCTGACCCAGAGGAAGAATGGACTATGATGTTTGACGGGGCTGTTAATATGAATGATCGTGGTGTTAGTGCAGTACTCATTACACCTAAGGGAGTTCACATGCCTTTCTCGGAAAAACTCACCTTTAACTGCACTAACAACGAAGCTGAATATGAAGCTTATATTATGGGTCTTGAGGAAGCCATTGACCTCAGGATCAAGACTTTGACTGTATTCGGAGATTCAGCTCTGGTAATTAATCAAACCAACGGCAAATGGTACACCCACCAAGATCATCTGATACCTTACCGGGATTATACAAGAAGGTTATTGACTTTCTTCACAACGGTCAAGCTTGAGTATATCCCACGAGACGAAAATCAGTTTGCAGATGCTCTGGCTACCATTTCATCCATGATCAAAGTTCAAGCTGCCAACTTTGTGCCTCGGATCTCGGTATCCAGACTTGACAGACCGGCATATGTATTCTCCGCAGATGTTGTCAAAGATGACAAGCCTTGGTTCCATGACATTAAGTGCTTCTTGGAGGATCAAACATACCCACCTGGGGCATCTTCCAATGATAAGAAGACATTAAGAAGGTTAGCTGGTAGTTTCTTCCTGAATACTGACGGTTCCCTGTACAAGAGAAACTTTGATATGGTACTCCTCAGATGCGTTGATAGGACAAAAGCAGACTTGTTGATGCACGAGGTGCATGAAGGATCTTTTGGTACCCATGCTGGAGGGCATGCTATGGCTAAAAATTTGCTAAGATCAGGCTACTACTGGATCACAATGGATGCAGACTGTTGTGCCTATGCTAGAAAATGTCATAAATGCCAGATTTATGCGGATAAAGTGTATGTGCCTCCAAATCCTCTGAATGTGATGTCTTCACCCTGGCCCTTTGCCATGTGGGGCATTGATATGATTGGCAAGATTGAACCGACTGCTTCAAATGGCCACAGATTCATCCTGGTAGCCATTGACTATTTTACCAAGTGGGTTGAAGCAGCTTCATATGCAAATGTTACAAGGCAAGTGGTAGCCCGATTTCTGAAGAGAGATATCATTTGTCGGTACGGAGTGCCCGAGCGAATCATTACTGATAATGGTTCCAACTTGAACAATAAAATGATGGCAGAACTATGCCGGGACTTCAAGATCCAACACCACAATTCTTCTCCTTACAGGCCAAAGATGAATGGCGCTGTAGAAGCAGCTAACAAGAATATCAAGAAGATTGTGCAAAAGATGGTGGTTACCTACAAAGACTGGCATGAAATGCTGCCGTTTACCTTACATGGGTACCATACATCAATCAGAACATCCACTGGGGCAACACCGTATCAACTTGTGTATGGTATGGAAGTAGTCCTACCTGTTGAAGTTGAATTACCCTCCCTGCGGGTACTGATGGATGTTAAGTTGGATGAAGCAGAGTGGGTCTGATCCCGATACGAACAACTGAGTCTGATCGAAGAAAAGAGGTTGGCTGCAATTTGTCATGGGCAGCTGTATCAGAAAAGAATTAAGAAAGCCTTCGATCAGAAAGTCCGACTTCGAGAGTACCAAGTAGGAGATCTTATGCTGAAAAGACACCTTCCTCCTCATACAGACCACAGGGGCAAGTGGACTCCGAATTACGATGGTCCGTTCATAGTAAAGAAAGTTTTCTCCGGTGGAGCACTGATGCTCAGTACTATGGACGGTGAAGACTTCTTGTCCCCTGTAAATTCAGATGCAGTTAAAAAATACTTCGCATAAAATGACCCGCTGGACATAAAAACAGAATGTAAGTCCAGGCAAAAATAGGGCATCCCGACAAGTCAAAAACAAAATAAAAGACTCAGGCAAAAGTAAGGGAAAATGAGTAAAAATGTGTACACCCGCTGAGTTGAAAAGCCGCATTGGACAGCTCAGGCAAAAATGGGTATCCCGGTGGATTGAAAACCCGAAAGGGCAATCCACGCAAAATAAGGGAATGAGCGAACAACTGCATTCTGAATTCGTTTGCATCACTTACAACATGATAAACTCCGAAAGGGTCAAGCTTCGGTCAGAATCAGCCTCCTTCAAAAGTAGGATGAGAAGAACGTCAAAGTCATACAAGTCATAGCAAAAGGGAAGTTCCTTGAAGCGTCATCAACATTGCCACTGTCTTTTTGTTTCTCAATTTGTAGCGATCTCCTCATTTCAGGGGATCCGTTTCTTTGACTGTATCTTGCCAAATTCAGGGTGCATAAATTAATAAAATCATATTTTCAGTTATATCTTGTCTCGTACGTTTTATTTTTCATTTGCAAAATGTCCGATGTACTTAAGATATTGATTGCATAAATACAAATGCTTCCCTTCTAAAAATGCGTGCTTACAGGAAATATATTTGCTCCCGGGAGTGTCTAAACTCCTATGACGGAATCTAGTAAGGGATACCTCGGGGAACTTGTACGTTTCTTTGTCATACAGGATTGCAGGTGTTCAAAGCACAACATGGGGCATGAAAGCTTCTCCCCAGCAAGCTGTCAAAACACCATTTCCACAGCACATCTTCCAAACAAAACCAGAGTTGCTTCCTCCCCAGTTGAGTTGCCAGTCACCATTCCTCCTCAGCCAAGTGCGAAGACAGGAGACTATCTCCCCACAGAGTTTCAGCCTCTATCCAGAAGAGCAATGCCTGAAGACCTCACAACAGAGTGACGAAAGCTTCTACGGACCCCAGCTGGGTCCCTCATTACCAAGATAGGTTTATCAATGACCTACTTCCCCATGCAGAGTCATGTATGTCAGATCTATCAATGATCTTATCCCCAGCTGGGATATCCACTTCAAGCAGAGCAACCAAAGAGATTCACAGCAAAGGGATCCGAATCCCGGATCGGTATTTTTGCATAATCATAGCATTCACATCATATTTTCCCCCCAGAGCGTAGCATTCCGTCTAATACGGAGCATTACGGCAAAAATCAAACATATTGCATAATCATAAGCCATGTGTCGAACCGAACACTTGTAAATACTGACAATCCATCAAACAATATACAGGATATTTCCCTATTTCCCCAGCAGAATATCAAAGCATTTCCTTTACACTCACAAATACAGAAACATGCTCCTCTTGGCACTCGTCCGTGTCATCATTCCCCAGTAAAGTCACCTAAACAAATGCTTATACATTACAGATGCTTCTTGACACTCGTCCGTGTCATACCCCCAACAGAAAGCCAAAGCATCCCCTTTACACTCACAGATACATATATATACAAATTCCCCGACACCCGTCCATGTCGCCTTCCCCAACAGTTGCCTAAACACTTTGTGAACCAAATACTTGTTTATAACATACTTATTCCGACACCCGTCCGTTTCATTTTCTCCACAGCAAGTTGGACACTCGTCTATGTCTCACTCATCACTTTTTTTTTCCAGATACTCGTCCATATCTCATATATACCGCTTAAATCCCCTCAGAGTCAACACTCGTTCATGTTCTTTGTTAACCAGTTGGTACTCGTCCGTACCATCATCTCTGAACATGCGTCAGCATTTGGTTCTACCGATACTCGTCCGTATCATAGCCTTAAGGATGCTCGTCCGCATCTTTAATCTATACACCGTGTCAAACACTTATAATTAGACACTCGTCTGTGTCTACCATTCCCCAGAAGAATTTCCGGCAAATCTTGATAAACTATTCCTCTTTATCTGACATTCGTCCTATGTCATGATACCCTTCGGCAGCCGTACCCTGCCAGGTGATCGTCCTTCACCTTTTTGATGATAGTTCTTCATCATCCCCAGCGGAGTCTCTATTCATTAGAACCCCTTCCTATCCGACATTCGTCCTATGTCGTGATATTTTTTAGCAACCGTCCTGCTAGGTGATCGTCCTTCACCTCTTGATGATTGTCCTTCATCATTTTATCCGATGGCCGTCCCCATCGTTGATCTTGTTATCCGACATTTGTCCTATGTCAGGATATTTTTAGCAGCCGTCCCCTGCTAGGTGATCGTCCTTCACCTCTTGATGATCGTCCTTCATCATGCTTATCCGATGGCCGTTCCCATCGTCGACCTTTTTATCCAGTATTTGTCCTATGTCGTGATATTTTTGGCAACCGTACTTTGCCAGGTGATCGTCCTTCACCAATAGATGACCGTCCCTCATCTTATCTCCAACAAAGCAGCCGTCCCCTGCTAGGTGATCGTCCTTCACCTTTGATGACCGTTCCTCATCATTTATTTCTTTAGTCCAATGGTAATCCCCATCATTTACCTTTAATCCCCAGAAAGTCTTATTTCTTTACTTGATGGCCGTCCCCGTCAAGATCTCTCTATTTCCCCAGCATGTCGGCCGTCCCCGTCATTGCTTCATCCCTAGCAGTCATCCTCTGCTCGACGGTCGTTCTCCGTCGCCCGCCCTTTATAAATATACTTTATTTTCTTTTACAATCTATATCCCTTTTCTTCTTCATTCTGTGAGTGCAAATTTTGGACTGTCTTTGGTATTCAACCACAAGTTATCTTGTTTGGCTGTTAAGCCATTGCTTACATCCTGCACAGCTAACTCATGCTTGAATAGGGGCAGCTGTAAACACCCCAAATTTTCCCTCACCCATTTCACCATGGCTTGTGATCTTTTCATGTGCATAAGTTCAATCATAGCATCACATATTGCATTTTTGTTTCACTGCATTGTTTCTAAGTCATCTGCATCTAGGGTTTGTGACCTGAGCAATCCATGAGCCATTTGAGCCACTCCAAAGGTCTTCAATCATCTCAAGAGGGTCCATGTATGTTCAAGCATCATATTATATCCTCCCAAGGTCAAGGGAGTCAAAGAATCACAAGAACTGAGAAAGGCATGGAAGCAGAGCCAGGTTTAACTGCACAGATGACCCAAAATTAGGGTTTTGGTTTCAAAGGCCATAACTCCAAATTTTTTGGTCATTCTTGTTTATATTGGTCTCTATATGTTATGAGGATCATGCATATCAATTTTCATGAAGAAACTCAATGGGGAAGGCATCTGATCAAGAGATGACTTCTTGAGCAAGTCAGTGCAAAATCAGGGCATCTGAGGCCCCCAATGACCCAACCAAAGGGTGTTCTCCATCATTTTGAATGTGTATGATATTTATTTGATCATAGAAGGTGTTATAAGTTCACAAAATTGAAGAATTTCAAGCCATTTGCAAAGTTGCCTTTTTGGGAAAGTGACTTATAATGTAAACTTGCCATTTTGGGAAAGTTTTTCAACCTCCTCTTTTTGATTCAAAAATGCTTCATATAAGAAAACTTTGGTCATGAAAGTTGTAGAATGGATCCTCCCATTTTCAAAAAGTACAAGAACTCATTCTAATTCATTTTGGATCAAAAGTTATGGCTTGTCAAAATTGGCAAAAATCACATAATTTCATGTTTTACACCAAAGAGGCATTTTGCAAAATGGTATGATAAGGCATTCTAAAGGCTTCAAATGTGCACAAACACTTCACAACATGCTCATGTGACCTCTAAAGATCAGAATTGGCCCAAGAATTATGCATTTTGGTGCCTTGAACTTAAAGAATTTCCAAAAGGGCCAAAGTTGGACAAATTTGCAAAACCACCCATAAGCGTTAATCCACTTGCTGCATTGCCTCAATCTTACTTCCATGGTTCTCCTTGATCACAGCTGCACAAGACATGCCCTTGTCCTTGGCCTGCCATGACCCATACCTCAAAGGACACCTAACATTGACTTTTGGCAAAATGGACCATAGCAATTAGCATAGGCCACACCAACTCCACAGACCTATCACAGTTTGATAAGTGGACAAAATGAGACTCAAAACACACAAGAAGCAAGCTTGAATACACAACATCATCAGCATTCACAAAAATCCCTCTTTGTGCATTTTTCTTCGAATCTCAATACACAAACATCAAACCTCAAAACCAACTTCACCATTCATTCAGAAAAGCTTCATAGAGCATAAACCACCCTTCATCTTGCCTTGAAAGCCCTTGAAACAGAAATACGATTTTCCATCCCCTTTGGACAGAACTTCATCAATCTCACAAACTAGCCACCATAAACTCCAACTAAGCCTCAAAGCATCTTCAGGGAGATCATTGGAGGGACTTGGAAGCCAGAAAGCTGCCTGAAAGTTCCAGAGTTAAAAGTTCCATCTCAGGTAGCTCTCTCAAACTTTTTTCCAGAAATCCTCTTTTAAGTTATAGAATTGTTCCTCATGGTCTCCTGATTACTCTGAGCTTTGTGGTTTTGAAAATGGTGAAGAAATGAGCATGAACCGAATCTCTGAAATTTTTGACCTAAAAAGAGATTGATTCGATTCATGCTTGTTTCTGAGAATAAATTGTTTTCGTGCCTGGATTCTTGTTCCTTGATGTTTGTTGAGTGATTCTGGAGCTTTAGGGGACTTGGGGGGAGGTTTTGAGGGAGATAGCAATTTTCAGGGAGGGATGTCACCGGAGAAGACGACCGGAGCTCTTCTCCGGTGACCTGAATGTCATTAGGGTTTAATCTGTGATTAGGGTTCAGTTTAAATGTGGAGCGTATGATGGTGTTTCCCGCGCGTGTTCAAGGGCTCATATCACCCAATTTTGCCCTAATCCACGTCATTAAGTTAATTAATTAGGGTTTAGTTTTAATTTAGTCAGTTTGAATTACAGCCTTAGGATCTGGCGCCAGTCAATTCCCTCAAATTCTATTTGAATGTGAGCCTCAGGATTTGCATACTTTTTCATTTATTCATTTTTATTTTATTCATTTTGTATTTTATTTCTACGAATTTTTAAAAATAGCAAAACATATTAAAAAATTCTAAAAATTTTTGTCAAACCTTTTATTAATTTTCAGAACCCAAAAATATTTTTATTTTTATTTTTTGCATTAAAAATCATTTTTAAATCATTTAAATGTTTATTTTTAATTAGTTAATGGAAATTAATTAATTAAAAATGCATTTAGGTATTTAAAAATCACAAAAAAATTCACATTACATTTTAAAACATTTAGATACATTATCAAACCCTCAAAACAAATTTCTTTTTGGTCCTTGATGTATTTTGACAATTTTCATTGGAATTAAAGTTGTTTAAAGGCAATATTTTGGTCCAAACTTAGAAAAATTCATTCTGCCTAACCATGAAGAGTTTGATGATGGTTCTTCTTGCATTGCATCATTCATATCATGTAGTTTCTAGGGTAAAATTGGTCTGAATTTATATTTCATTTTCAATTTGTTTTGCATTTTTCATTGTGAGGTATCCCAAAACCCTAGTTGACTTAGAAAAAATCATAACTCCCATTAGGTTAAGACCTAGGTCCCCTCCTTTTGGCAGTGAACTTATGTAGGTCTAGGGTTCCTTTGATCCCATTTTCAATTTTTTGTCATGTCATTTGCTTCTGGTTGAATTTTTGTGTTGCATGTTGTTCATAAACCCTAATTCTTGCCTTCCTTTGCATCCATCTCTCATATGTTTGCATTCAAGAACTTGTCATGACATTTTGTGCATCCATATGACATATAAGACATCTTAGGACATATTAGAATCATGTTTGATCATTGCATCTTCCATTTGCCATGTTATGCATTCATATCATTTCATAAACTTTCATGAACTTCCATGGTTCAAAGCATGCTTCATTTGCATCCTCATCCTTGTATGATCATCCACAACTCTTGACATGTGTTTGCATCATCTCTTAGTATCATTAACATCATGTTCATGCTTCTGACTTTGTCTTGCATCATAGCATTTCATCTCATTTTTATGGCATTTCATTTTTCTTTGCTAACTTTTCAGGTGGTAAGTTGTTTTGAGAAGTGAATTTGCCTTCAATTCTCACAATCTCTTCTCATCTCTTTTATGCACCATTGCTGCATTTTATCTTGTGTATTAGAGTGAGCTTGCTCCTTCATGCTCCTTCTACTCTTTCTTTCTTCAAGCAACTTGTCTTCTTAAGTGAAGCAAGTTGTCTTGCTTCTTGCTGCTTCTCCTCCTTGCATCTGTTTCTTTCCTGGTGGCTCTTTGAAGTTTCTTTCTCTCTTAAGCCTCAAAAACCCTAGGATCTCCAAGTATGATAACAATTAGGGTTTGATTATTCCCCCATTTAGCTTTTACCTTGTGTCATCTTTGAGTCTTCTCTTCTCATCTCATAATCAAGGACTAAACCTTAAAGGTTTTAAGGCTTTGTGATTAAGCTTATGTCTGCATCCTTCTATTAGGATGGAGTGTATAACTTTAATCCTAAGTGTTAAACCCTTAATGTGTTTAAATCCTTTAATCAATTCACTTAATAATCACTAAGATATCAAGCTTGTAACTTGGGCCTTGCATTAGGGTTCTAATTCTTCCTTAATTGGTTAAGAAGGACTAACCCTAGTGTTAATGGACAAGTCCTCCTCAAGTTGTCTTATAAACCATAAAAATCACTTCTTCATCTTATCATTAACTAAAATCCATTTAATAAATGCTTTGTTTTGTCATGAGGTTAATCCCTAATCATGGATTAAGTTGAGGAGCTTTCCTCAGCCTAAATGTTCTCATCTATTATCCTTCTATTAGGATGGTGTAATGGGTCCATTAAATCCTTGATTATGGCTTAAACTCATTACTTAACACTAAACAAGAAAACACCAAAAACATCTAAGTAATTACAAGTAGGTTAATGATCTTAATCCTACACCATGGTGATTAAGTGTGAGGTGCTTACTTCATACTTAGGGTATTCTCATTACCCCTAATCAGAGGGAGGATGTGATGAGTTTACTAACCCTTGGTTTAGACTTAAGCTCATTTTCTTATGACAAACTCTAAAAAGCACTAAAAGATTGAAAATACCAAAAACAAACAATAATCGTCTCCTCCGAGATTCTTTTCTCATCATCTTCACTCACAAACGGGAACTCGCTTCTTCCGTCTAATGCAAGACAGTTTGCACCTGATCCAGACAGGTCATACACTTGAGCATAGACAAGTAAGCAGTTCACAAGTCAATTTATCTTTCAGTCCTTTTGAGTCGAACTACGGTGTTCTGACTTCCTCATTGCACGAGAGGATACATAGGCATAACTAACAGTTATCGAACAAAAGTCTCTGGATATTCCCCCTCTTCAGCATTATTCTTTTAGTCTCATAGTCTTGAGCTTCACACTCTTGTCCTTGCACTGGCACTTCTTTTATACACTTCACATTTCTTTTACACTGACACTTGCATTCTTTCCAGCTTTGATACACAAATTGCACTGACACTACCCCTTTAAAACACAAATCTTTTAAGCGTGGATCCCGTCGAGTACGACGGACAATCTGGGTGCTAATACCTTCCCAGGTTGTAACCAACCCCCTTTCTCAGATTCTATGGTTCGCGACTGCCTTATCCATATCTTTTCTTAGGTTTATGTAGCATTACCTTTCCTCCGGGATAAAAATGCCTAGCTGGCGACTCTATTCTTTTCTTTCTCTCTTTCGCCGACCGTTCGCATCTGTACCCCTCTTGGCTGTGTGTCATTTGGTGGGAGCGACAGAAGTGTTCATGGACGACTTCTCTGTATGCGGGCAACGTTTTGAAGGATGTCTATCAAATTTAGAAATGGTGTTAGAAAGATGTGTAAAAGTAAACCTCGTACTTAACTGGGAAAAATACCATTTTATGGTCAGAGAAGGAATCGTACTAGGACACGTTATATCTGACAAGGGAATTGAAGTTGATAAAGCTAAGATAGAAGTCATAAGAAATCTTCAACCCCCTAAGACCGTTCGAGAAATACGAAGCTTTTTAGGACACGCCGGTTTCTACCGACGATTCATCAAAGATTTCTCGAAAATCACTAAACCTCTTACCGGTTTATTAATGAAAGACGCTGAGTTCATATTCGATAAAGATTGTCTTAAAGCATTTGAAACTCTAAAAACAACCCTCATCACCGCACCAATCATGCAACCACCTGACTGGAGATTACCTTTCGAAATCATGTGCGATGCGAGTGACTATGCTGTAGGCGCAGTTCTAGGACAAAGGAAGGACAAGAAACTTCACACAATTTACTATGCCAGTAGAACTTTAGATTCTGCTCAATTGAACTACGCCACTACTGAAAAAGAGTTGTTAGCAGTTGTCTTCGCGCTTGATAAATTCCGTTCCAACCTAGTAGGAGCAAAAATAATCATCTACACATACCACGCTGCTATCAGATATTTACTAACCAAGAAAGATGCCAAACCAAGACTCTTGAGATTGATCTTACTCTTACAAGAGTTTGATCTCGAAATCAAAGATAAGAAAGGCACTGAAAACGTCGTAGCAGACCATTTATCTAGAATAGAAGGTATTAAACCCGAACAAGTGCCGATTAACGACGATTTTCCGTATGAACAGCTGATAGCACAAATAAGAAGCGACCCAGCTCGGTTAGACATAAATGAACCAAAAGTCGTGGAAGCAATCCAAACAACCTTAGGACTGCCATGGTACGCTGACATTGTCAACTACTTAGCTGCAGGAGCACTTCCACCGGACTTAACCTATCAGCAGAAAAAGAAATTCTTCCACAATCTCAAGTATTACTATTGGGACGAACCATTATTGTTTAAGAGAGGACCTGACGGAATCTTCCGTCGGTGCATACCCGAAGAAGAAATAGAAGATGTCATTGCTCATTGTCATTCATCTCCTTATGGCGGACACGCAAGCACTTCCAAGACTTGTGCAAAAATCTTACAAGCCGGCCTATTTTGGCCTAATCTATGGAAAGATGTCCACATCGCTGTTATAAACTGCGATCGGTGTCAACGCACCTGTAACATTTCAAGACGAGATGAAATGCCTCAAAGAGGAATATTAGAAGTAGAAGTCTTTGATGTTTGGGGAATCGATTTCATGGGACCATTCCCATCTTCTTTCGGTAACAAGTACATACTCGTAGCTGTCGATTATGTTTCAAAATGGATCGAGGCTATAACTTCTCCTACAAATGACACACGAGTAGTAATTAAGCTTTTCAAGAATATAATCTTTCCAAGATTTGGTGTGCCTAGACTTGTCATTAGTGACGGTGGCTCGCATTTCATTTCGAAAATATTTGACAAATTACTATCTAAGTATGGAGTCAGATATCGTGTAGCAACACCGTATCATCCGCAAACAAGTGGACAGGTCAAAGTCTCGAACAGAGAAATAAAACAAATTCTAGAGAACACTGTCGCCATATCTAGGAAGGATTGGTCATCTAAACTTAATGAAGCTTTATGGGCTTATAGGACAGCCTACAAGACACCCATAGGAACTACACCCTTCAAACTAGTGTATGGGAAGGCCTGTCATCTCCCGGTTGAACTAGAGCACAAAGCATATTGGGAGATTAAAACACTGAATATAAACTACACTGCCGCTGAAGAAAAGCGAATCCTCGACATTAATGAATTGGAAGAATTAAGGTTGGACGCATACGAGAATGCTAAGATATACAAAGAAAGAACCAAGCGTTGGCACGATAAGCGCCTGTCTAGGAAAGAATTTAGTGTGGGAGACGTTGTGCTCCTCTTCAATTTAAGACTTAGGCTCTTTCCTGGAAAACTAAAATCTAGATGGTCAGGACCCTTTGAAATTACTAAAGTGTTCCCAAGCAGAGCGATAGAAATTAAGGGTAGGAATAGTGAACCGTTCACAGTAAACGGACAACGATTAAAACATTACCATAATATTGAAAACAGAGATTATACGAATAATTTCAAACTTTAGAGTTGTCCACTAACTTTCCTGATTAATCTAGCACTAAGCACTACGTCAGGCTTATGACGATAAAAACAACGCTTAGTGGGAGGCAACCCATTTTATTGTTTTATTTCATTTTTATTATTGACTTTATTTATCTATTTCTTTCCTTATTTTCTTTATTTTTAACTTTTGTTTTCTAAATCATTTTTAAAATTTCCATGCTACAGATTTTCTAAAGTCTTTTCTACCTTACCTCTTTCTCCCCTGATTTGTTTCTCCCGCTTTAACACTAACTATGGCTAACCAACCAAGGAACTTCATGGAAACCATATTTAGAGGAAGGAACCAAAGGAGGAAATTTGAAGAATTATCACAGAGACACATGGACTTGACTCTGTATTATGATGAACAAACTATGGAAACCTTAGGTATCAATGATAGCATCCTATACATGTTTAACCAGCTTGGATGGGAGGAAGCTCTCATAAAATATAAGTTTGTCACTTACCGCGAGCTCACCCTTGAATTTTTAAGCTCCCTAGTTTACCTACCTGAGCGCGGATTTGGACCACGGAAAGGATTTATTGGTTTCCGACTATTCGGTATTGAATATGTCTATAACCACAAGGAACTAGCTGACCTACTAGGATTTCCTAGCAGACCTTTTGCTTTTACTACCACCCAGGTAGAACTGATGGATATTAAGCTAGATTTCTTCTGGGGAACTTTAACAGGAAACTACCACCCTGAGCCGGATAGCATGGAAAATAATGAAATACACAACCCCGCTATCCGCTATTTTCACAAAATCCTTGCCCACACCTTGTTTGGAAAGGAAGAGAACCTTACTGAAGTATCTAAGGACGAGATATTCACAATGTCTTGTTTGACCCAAGGCAAACCCGTAAATGCTATACCCTTCATGATGCAGACCTTTACCCGCCTCCAGGAGGAACCTAATCTACCAATAATGGTAGGAGGCCTAGTCACCATGATTGCTAACGCCCTAGGACTTAGATATCAGTTACACAAGTGCACCTGTTTCGGTACCATTCGCCCTATGAATTTGAATTTCTGCTTTAACCGCCGAATAATAGGAAACATAGGACAACCACCATTCGAGTACCTGATTAGGAATGAAATTGTAACCTTGTTCACTTTGCCAAACCATGCTAAAGTCAGCATTCACAACAGAGATAATTGGCTTTATGAGCTTACTCCTCCTGACCATCCAACAACACCTGAAACACCACAATCCTACCAAATTAGGGATGATATGATGACTGATGAAGAGAGTGACCCTGAGACCCCTCCTGGTTACCATGACATCAACCACATTGATGAAGATATTGAGACCCCTGAAATCAACAAAGTAGGATATGCTGAAAGCTTGAACAAAATTTTGACGACTCTTGAAGTATACCAAGCTCGCATTAATGTTGTTAAGGATGAAGTTAAGAGCATGAGATTGGACATTATAGGTCTAACTGATTTAACATGTGAACAATTTTACCATATGAATTCCGCACTTGAAGACCTGAAGAAACGACTTTGATGAGCTGTAGTGATTTGCTTAATTTTACTTTTTGTTTCTTTGTTTCTAGTTAGTTTTAAATTTCTGCAACATTTCAAAGTTCATTTTTATTACTGCACATTTAAGTTTCTGCAATTTCTTTTTGTTCTGTCAAGAACAAAGTATTTCACTTAATGCAATTTTTCATTCAGTCTATTTACGTGTTTTCATAATTTAGTGCATTTACCAAAATTCCCACTGCATGTTTGATTAGTACTATGTGCAATTTGTTACTATCAGTAATAACATATACTGATACTTCATATCTCAAATTGATTGCTGGATATTTTTGATGAATGTGTGTGTGATGAAATTTAATGCTGTTATATATTGATTCATTGTTATGTTGTTATGTTGGAATTAATTAATTAATGTGATATGAATTATAAATGGATTGAAATGAGGTGAATATTTTGTTTGAATTTCAAACTTTGTTAGCATCATGACCGTAACTCAGCTTTCACGATCGTAACAGGCAAATGGACGCGTCACGACCGTAACCCATTCCTCACGATCGTGACAACCTGAACGCACGACCTCTGAGTTACAGAGGCTGTTCTTCCTTTCTCCACTTCTATTTTCCAAATCACTCTAACCGCCCATTACCCCATTTCTCTCCCGTAACCACCCATAATCACCATTAATTCCTCCAATCCATTCCACTTCCCCATTTAATTCCAACTCCACAAATTCCTTTTACTCCACTATAAATCAACCCACTTTCTTCACATTCTCATCACACATCCTCCAACCAATATCTCACGCTCAAATTCCTTTGCATGCAATGGCAAACATCACATTTAGAGAAGGCGAACAAGGAATAGCACAAAGAGCTAAGTTTGAAAAGTTTCAAACCCGCAGGCTCCAAACGACTCGGTACGTCGACCTCAACTGTCTGAGAGAGTTAGGCATGTTCGAAGGCGTGAAGCAACTTCTTGAAAAAGTCGGCCTATGGGACTTATGCAGCCAACCACAACCAACTTTTGAAACCCTCACTCTGGAGTTCCTGAGCTCTTTCCAATATATCACACCCTCTGGATCCACAAACCAACTCACAGGTATAACAAAATTCCGAATGTTTGGCAGAGAGTTTGAACTCACACAAACTAGATTCGCAGAACTTCTAGGCTTCGATCACGGTGACGGTGCCCACCTTCGTGTGCCAGACAACTTCAATGAGACAGCTTTTACTTTGTGGTACAACATTACCAATAGCCGTGCTTCAGCCTATCATAGTCTCAACGCCACTCACATTCACAATCCAGCGATCTGGTACTTTCATCGTATCATCTGCAACACCATCTTCGCAAGGGAGAGCAACCATAAGCTCAATTCAAAGGAGCTCCTGTTCTTGCATTGTGCTCTGAATGACGAGCAAATCAACGCCGCTCCATTCCTACTGGCCCACATTCAATCCATAGCAACAAGAGGCGCCACACCCTTCTATATTGGCGGGATTGTCACTTCCCTAGCTCCACAGTTGAATCTTAGTGCCCACCTCACTAATCTGCCTTATATGGCACCGGAGCTGCTTATAATGAGCTACTGCAAGTCTGCACACATGATCTCTCAGCGTGAGGATGGCAAGTTTAAACCTGTGATACAAGGCACCATTTATCATAACATCGTTTTGCCTTGCAGGAACATAATTGATCCATCAAACAGAGCCAACTGACTATTTGATTTACCAGCTCCCATAGGCCATGTTCCAATTGTTGAAGACCAGCCCGATGCACCTGTGGATGAGATGCAAGATGCGATGGATCGTGCTGAGCCAGTTCAGGACATACCTGAGACTTCCACCAGGCATCCGCCTTCTGTTGAGATCACCCTTGAAGACATCTGTCGCACCTCGAAAAATACGACCTCGCGATAAAAATATACCGCGGATGAAAATTAAAACAACAGAGTCGCCACCGAACTTATTTTATTCCAATTAAGGAAAAGGAAAATATCGAGAAACCTTTTTGAAAACGGATGGATAGAACAAGGTCTTTGAAACCAAATTCTAGGTTCGGGAGTCGATTCCGTAAGGGGAAGGTATTAGCACCCCTTACGTCCGTTGTACTCAACGGGAACCTCTTAGTTTAACTTGCGATCTAATGCTGACTTATGCTTTCTGTTTTCTTCGAATAATAAAATAAATGCGAAAGATTCTAATATAAGGTTAATAGGAGAAATGGGTTATTTTGTTCCTAGGGTGCTCGGCAAGGAGTAAGATCCGTGTGCCTACGTATTCCCTTGTGCAATGGGAAAGTCAGAGCTTCGTAGTTCATGGTACTAAGGTGGATCGGTTTGATTTAATGAACAAGTATTTAAAACCGTATTCTAACTGCTACGCGTTGGCTTGTCTACTCGCGATAGGAGGCTGAAGCGCTAGCTTGTTTGCGAGATAGAAAGGATTTAGATAATGTTCGCTTAAAAAAACGTTTGATTCGATTGATGTTTTTAAGAATGAAAGGGTAAATAAACTGCGTCCTGAGGGGCGGGCCTCAGGAGAATTTATTCGAGAATTCGAGGAATGCGAGACTCCAGAATTCAATTCTTTCATTAGTTAATATGTGGATTAAAATAATTTTAATTACGGAAAGTCGAATGAACGACGTCCCGCGGGGCGAGCCTCGGGAGTGTTCATTCAAGAATTCGAGGAATGCGAGACTCCAGAATTCAGTTTATCCGTTATTTTAATTATAAAAATATTCGAATGATTTGCGTTTAGAAATATTTGGTGGCGAGGCACGATGCTCGGCTTACATGGTTCGCGAACCGATTGAAGTGATAAAAAAAAAGAAATAAAATTAACTTGCGACAATTAAATCGGAATGATATAATATAAATAAATAAATTAAATGAATTTGATAAAGTGCTAAATAATTGAAATAATGTAATAAAATAAAAATTGAATTAAACTTAATTTATCGAATTTAAATTACATAATGCTAAATAAAAAAGAAATAAATTAAATTGTAACAATCAAAATAAATGTATAGAAATAATCAAATTAAATTGAATTTTAATAGAATACTAAAGTAATTGAAATAATATAATAAAATGAAAGTTAAGGAATTTACATGAAAGAGATTGAAAATACAAAATCAAAAGTTCTTAACATAAGAATCCATTATTAAATCAAATAAATCTAACAACTAAAATAAATAAATAAAAACCAAATAAAAGAGATGAGTGGAGTATATGTGGTAACACAGTAATGTATGAGTCAAAACGGTATGGACCGGTGAAGGCCAAAAACCATGATAAATGGTTTATTAAAAGAACACTCAGCACTTTTTTCTATATATAAAAAATTAAAAAAAGATGAGAAACGAAAGTTTCTATATTTTATTATGTACCATCTTGATGCAAAAAAAAAAGTAACTTAAAAAAATAATAATAATAAAAATGTAATAATAAAATGTGGAAGGTAAATCATGATATATGTATAGAAGAAATCCGGTGGGCTAAAACCATCAAGCCCGATTGGCATAAACCCCCCACAAACCATTAAAAGTAATAAACAAAATAATTAAACTTATGTAAACAAACACAGCAAGACGCACAACATTAACACAGTTCAAAACCAAACGCGTTCTACCTCTTTTTACCACACAAATCCGCTCTTTTGAAAATCACTCTCCTGGGTTCGGATTTCTCAACAGGGGTTGCTTGCAGTTTTGAGGTTTGACAAACTTTGGGTCGTTTCCGGCGAGAGCTTCGGCGGGTTTCTCTGCGGGGGTGGATGGTCTTAGGTGTCGCGGCTGAGATGGAGGTTTGGTGTATCGGTTTCGGCTGGGGGATTGGGGGTTTCGATGGTGGCCGAATCGAAAACACAAGCGGTTTTTGGATGGTAACGGTGGTTCGCGCGGTCCGACGGTGGTGAATGGTGAGATTAGCGGTGGCTGAGGTTTGTGTGTGTTCACAATGAGGAAGTTTCGGTTTATGAGCAGTAAGAATGTGAAAGGGAGATTCGTTTGTGTGCTACTATTTGCGCGAAAAAATGGTGATATTGCCTCTGCGTTTTTTTAATCAGTTTTGTTTTTGTGAGTTTCTAAAAAGCTTGAGGGAGGTTCATATTACTAGAGACCTTTCTTGAATGAAGGAGATTTTTTCTATTTAAAGAGCAATTCGAGGGTATTTGAGGGAATAAAAATGAAGGGATATTGGTGAGTTGTTTACAGGCTGTGTTTGTAAAATACGTTGGTGATGGTGTGATGCTGCGGAAAGTTGGTTTTGCGCGCTGTGGATTGCACATGGCTGTGTGAAAAAAATGAGGTGGTGGTGATACGGATTGTGGGCCAGGCTGTGTTGTGCTGTATGTGCAGACTTGTTTTATCAAATTTTGTTTAGAAAAATAAAGGACTATACCAAAAATTAAAATATAATAAGAATAATAATTGACACAATAACAGTAACAATGATAATAATAAAAATTAATAGTTATAATGAGAGAAAAAAAATGATCACTATAAAAAAAAATAATAACACTAATATTAATAATAATGATTATGAAGG
Organism: Lathyrus aphaca; assembly: GCA_963966055.1. Classification (NCBI taxonomy): domain Eukaryota; kingdom Viridiplantae; phylum Streptophyta; class Magnoliopsida; order Fabales; family Fabaceae; genus Lathyrus; species Lathyrus aphaca. The sequence continues at coordinate 225,590,458 of OZ014520.1, read as the reverse complement.
TAATGACAAAATTAAAAAATGATAATATTAACAAAATAATAATAATAATAAAGAAATAAAGTTAATAATAATGGAAAATAATAATAATAAAATAATAATACTAATATTTGGAGAAAGTTTGCTAGAGGATTTCATGGAGTATGATGTGGAAATATCTGTTTGTGAGAAAAAAACATGGTGGGGTCAAGCTTACAAATTGAAATTGGGGGAGTGCACTTCATTTGCTGTGTATATGCGGATGGTTTTATGAAAAAAGAAGACCATAAATCATAATAATAATAATAAAAATAATATGGATCATGAATAAAATCAATTGTAATAATAATAAAATAAAGAAAATAGTGATATGTAAAAAAAAATAGTAAATAATAATAAGAACAAATGAGATTTTTGTGGATATATTTTTTGGATAATGATTAAGTAGTAAAAAATAAACTTTAATAAGCGAACTTTATATATTTTTTGAAAATAATGAAAATGCATTTTTTTTGACTTTTGGTAATTGGATCTTTGTAACTTTTGTATATATATATATATAAAAAACGGTAAATGAGCTAATGGGTTTGAACTACAAAATGAAAATTGATTTTCTAGTTTTGAAAATAAATGACATATTTTTGGATTTTTCGAATATCAGACAGAAAAAATAAAACGATACGTATTTTGGAATTTCTAAAAAAAATGATAAGACAGAAAAATAAAAGGTGCGGGTAGGACAAATTTGGGGTATGACAGATGCCCCTATCGAATTGGCTTAGACCGAGTAAGATGAACTGACTTGCGTTCATACTTTCAAGGTATAAGATAATTAGATATTAACAGCCTCCAAATTTGTCTGAAAAGAAATTGCGAAAATAGCAAATGAAGTAAATTGGGTGACGCAGCAAGAAACAAATTGCCAAAATAAATCACTTATCACCAAAAGATGATAAAGCGAGTAACTGAAAATAAAAATCACTTATCAACAGAGGATGATAGGCGAAAGACAGAAAAATAAAGGATCAATATCAACAGAGGATGATAGGCGAAAGACAGAAAAATAAACTCACTTATCAACAGATGATGATAAGGCGAAAGACAGAAAAATAAACTCACTTATCAACTGAGGATGATAAGGCGAAAGACAGAAAAATAAACTCACTTATCAACTGAGGATGATAAGGCGAAAGACAGAAAAATAAACTCACTTATCAACTGAGGATGATAAGGCGAATAGACTGAAAATAAAATCACTTATCAACAGAGGATGATAAGGCGAATAACTGAAAATAAACTCACTTATCAACAGAGGATGATAAGGCGAAAGACAAAAAAATAAACTCACTTATCAACTGAGGATGATAAGGCGAAAGACAGGAAATAAAATCACTTATCAACAGAGGAAGATAAGGCGAAAGACAGAAAAATAAACTCACTTATCAACAGAGGATGATAAGGCGAAAGACAGAAAAATAAACTCACTTATCAACTGAGGATGATAAGGCGAAAGACAGAAAAATAAACTCACTTATCAACTGAGGATGATAAGGCGAAAGACAGAAAAATAAACTCACTTATCAACTGAGGATGATAAGGCGAATAGACTGAAAATAAAATCACTTATCAACAGAGGATGATAAGGCGAATAACTGAAAATAAACTCACTTATCAACAGAGGATGATAAGGCGAAAGACAGGAAAATAAACTCACTTATCAACTAAGGATGATAAGGCGAATAGACTGAAAATAAAATCACTTATCAATAGAGAATGATAGGTGAAAGACAGAAAAATAAAGGATCACTATCAACAGAGGATGATAGGCGGGCTGGTTGAGAAATACTGGTAAAATAAATTAAAATTGCTTGGGGAGCAAAGGGTTGAAGAGAATTATATCCAATGGGAGACGGCCACTGGAATTGCCGAGGAGATGCCTGAAATATTCGATCGATCCTGGACCCTGACTCATGTATGTATGCTTGATTATTTTGAAAGTGTATTCCATAATGATGGAAGTACGATACAAGTGTTTATGCATCGAGTTGAAAGTTAAAATGTTGGGAGTATGAAAAGTTGATTTATTTAGGTATGCATATGACACACATGCTGTAAATGATGCATAATGATGCATATGAGGTGATTGGAAAATGAAAGGTGTCAGCTTGGGGGACTTTTGGTCTGGTAGTTGCCAATAATGATTGGACTTTGGGTGGGTGGAGGGTTCGATTCCCCGACACTCGATCTTCGACGATGCATGGTTAGAAAATGAATATGAATGCTCCAAGTTCGGTCACTTGCTGATGAGCGAAGCGACTTAATTGACACATGAAGCTTGCTTTGCTTTGAATGGTTGCCAATGTCTAGCAAGGACTACTTGTTCAGCTGGGGAAAAGAGATAGGAAGATTTGCTCCTTGTTTGCTTGCCCCTGCCTGTAGGGTATCTGAAATAAATTTGATGGGGAAACTTTGACAATGACCATGGCATGATCTTCCCCCGTATCTGGATTTGATAGGCGCCTGCCCCTGATTGAGTTGTTGGAAGATAAATTACCCCTGATTGGGCTATTAAGCATGATTTTGCCCCTGATTAATGGACTTTGAGATAAATTGCCCCTGATTGGGCTGCTGAGGTGGTCTTGATTCATGTTGGCACCAATGAAGTTCAAATTTCTCTTTTGATTGCCCCTTGTTGGGATTGCAATGATGTCAAGCACTAAATTACAATTAAATTATTCATACACAAATGGTAGTGTTAATGTAAAGTTCATGTAAGTTTTGAAAAAAGTCAATTTATTTGAAGGATTATGATAGTGTGACGAATGGACCGTTAGTCCAAACGAGGTGCTGATTTAGAAAGTGCGTGAAAGATGCAGCAAGAATAATGTGCAAACGAGAATGAAGATTAACAAATATATGGGAGTCAATTTACGCAACCTTGTTGGTAGCATGCTTTCAGAATAAATCGCGCCTCAATTAGGTCTTTTGAGGGTTGTAACATGGCCTGGTTAATGGTTAGAGAAACAAAAGATATAAGGCTCAAAGTTTGATTTGTACCCATCCCTTCTTCGTAATGTTCTCCAGTCCTATGTTCAGTTAACTCTACACATGCATTTGTTTTAACGTTGCAAGAGTGAAGATGAAGCTTTAAAGTTCACTTGGAAGTGGCAGTCAACTTATTTTGCTGGTGACCCTTTGATTCTTGATTTTATGGTCACTGATATTTGTTTTGCTTTTGTTGAGGATTTGAGTTCCTCTTTTGATTTCTTTTTTCGACTAAGTCTCCCTTCGGGTGCTCAACTTAGTGGCTTTTCTTTTCTTTTCTTTTGTTTGAATATTGTGACTACCAAGTCATTTGTTAATGGTCCTCCGACGGGATGTCTCGTCTTGCGATTTGAAAGTGTAGTCATGTTAACTGAAATAACTACCCTGCCTCGGGTTAAATGTAAGGGTTGTATCCGAAAGAAACTCCTACTTCTAGGCTCAAAGTGGTTGACTAGGGATTAACTCCTTATATCTCCAGTGTTTGGGGGTTTGAAAGAATGCCTGTACATCATTGACGAGGTCTTATCCGAAAGCATACCGCAACAGTTATGGGTATTTCGTTTTCATCATCCTCCCTCAAATATTTGCTAAAGTGAAGTGAAAGAAATATTTTTGTGATTATGTACTAAATGATAAATAACGAGCGAATGTGAATTGATTCAAAACATGCATAAACATAACATTAACATAACCAAGTACAAACGATAACAATGTTCAGAGCAAATAGTACTTAAACAAACATTACAAAACAACAGGAATGCGTAAATAATAAATGGCAATGGCTGCCTTGATTTGAGGAATTGAACTTTTCTTGATTGAATGTTTCAAAGTTGGAGACTACTCAGCTTGGTCTTCACTAACCCTTCAAATGTCTTTACTTGTTGGCGCCGTGCGGCGGCAATGGATTGTTCTGGACATTTGCATTCCTCGGAGTGAGAGTGAGGTCCTTAGAGTTGATCATATCCTGAATCAAGTGTTTGAAAGCATGGCAATTCTCGATGGTATGACCTGGAGCGCCTTTGTGATACTCACAGCGAGCATTGGCATCATAGTTCCGGGCATTGCCAGTCTGAGGTGGCATATCTCTCAAAGTGAGAGGTCCTTTTGCCGTTAGCTGTTTAAAGATTTCGGTATATGACATAGGTAGGGGATCAATATGCCTATCATATCCTCTTGGTTGATATGGTGGACGCTGTTGAGGAGCGCGCTGTTGCTGTTGACCAGGCCGTGGTGGATAAGCCGGTTGCTGGTATGGTCCAGGTGCATATTGCGCAGCCGCAACCATTGGACGTGGTTGATGAGCCATCTGAGGCGGAAATGGAGCTTGAATGGCCTGCTGATAAGGCATTGGAGGAATTGGCTGATATGGCACAGGAGCATATTGTGCAGCAGCAACATACGGGTACTGATAGTAGGGAACTGGTGCAGGTGCACTCTGTTGAAAATTCCCACTTGCAGCAGAAACGACATTTGTGTCGCCCTTTTTATACTCGTTGAAAGGTTTCTTGGCATTGTTTTGACTGCTGGAACCTCCTTGGATCTTTCCGCTTTTCAAACCTTCTTCAATTCTTTCTCCTACCATCACCATGTCCGAAAATCCAGAAGATACGCTGCTGATCAACTTTTCGTAGTATTGTCCCTGTAGGGTACCCATGAAGATGTCGATCAATTCACGGTCAACCAAAGGTGGATGAACTCTGGCAGCTAGCTCCCTCCAACGTTGGGCGTACTCCTTAAAGGATTCGCTCTCCTTTTGAGACATACTCTGGAGTTGAGTACGGTTAGGAGCAAGGTCAGTGTTGTACTTGTACTGCTTTTTGAATGCATCAGATAGATCGAGCCAAGTACGAACAGTGTTGCGTTCAAGTTGCATGTACCATTCTAGAGACGCTCCAGACAGACTGTCTTGGAAGCAATGGATCATGAGCTTATCGTCTTTGGCATGAGCGGCCATTTTTCTGCAGTACATCCTCAAATGGAGCTCAGGGCAGCTGAGGCCTTTGTATTTCTCGAATTCTGGCAGTTTGAACTTAGCAGGGATCACAACATCTGGAACTAAGCACATGTCTGAAGCACTCAGAGAGGTTGAGTTGTGTCCTTCCATAATCCGGAGTTTTTCAGCTAACTCGCGACACATCTTCATAGCTTCAGATTCTTGAACAGCATGAGGATTGGTGATTGGAACAGCAGTATGCATCTCATACTCAACTTGATGATTCTCTTCAGTTTGAGGAAACTGGACTTGAGTTGGAATAGGTTGAGCTTGAGGAATAGCACCAACAGTGACACCAGAAGTAGGTATTGGTTGGGAAGTGACCTCTTCAACAGCAGGAGTGAAGCCTGGAGGCAAACCTTAGACCAAAGGATTTGGAACGGGAACTGAAGGCATTGCCCGTGAGGTAGATCCTTGCACTTGAGCATTGTTCATTGCGGCAGCAGCTTCGCGACGTTCTTCCATTCTGGCCAAAGATTGCAAAGTCTCATAAATCTGGTCAATCTTGCTCTTGACCGAGTCAATCTCTTCCCTCATAGCAGCTTGCTCTTCTTGAATCACGTCCATCAGTCTTCTAGTGTTAGCTCTAGTTGGATACGGTCGTCTAGCACGATACGGGCGTCGGGGAACCAGCTTGATTTACTGAAGATGGAGGAACATGAAATGAGTTTATGGCTTTGGAATGAAATGCAAGATGAACAGATAATGCAAATGAAATGAATATGCGCATGGATGCAATGCAAGATCCAGGATCACGAGTATAATCAGCTCTGAGGTGAACCATAGTAACGAGTAAATAACCGGTATCTCTTGATAAAAGTAACCTTAACAGGTAGACTCTTATAGGATTGTTCTAAGTTCTTTACCCGTAAAACCACTCACATGATAGTTTCTACTGTTATGGATAAGATACTCAAGGTCACGGACGCTGATCGTACTAACGTCCTGCCACAGGCTAGCTGTATTATGACGATAATAACGATAAGATCTACCTTGAGTGGAGTTCTCATGTTAGCCGTATGAGGAGCGGGTCCTCGGAGACTAACACTAAGCAACTGCCAACATTGAAACTGGTTCTAAAAGTGGTCCCAGAGTCACAACCCTTTCATGAATCAAGTCATGCAACAGGCTAGCTGCATTATGACGAGATCTATGAATAGGTCTACTCTCTAGGGGAGCTTTCATGCTAGGCTTGCAAGGAGCGAGTCCTTGGAGACTAACACTAATAACTTCCAATTCTAAACTAGGTGTTCCCTCTTCTTTTTCGCAAACTCAGATGTCATCCCAGGATCCAACAAGCAAGTATGATAATGATCATAATAAGAAGAGCAAATAAACAAGCATAAATAAAAAGCATGAAGAAAACATGTAAACAAAATAAACATTGATCGCAACGTAAACTAAGTTAGGCTTGACTCTCTAACGCTCCCCAGCAGAGTCGCCAGCTGTCGCACCTCGAAAAATACGACCTCGCGATAAAAATATACCGCGGATGAAAATTAAAACAACAGAGTCGCCACCGAACTTATTTTATTCCAATTAAGGAAAAGGAAAATATCGAGAAACCTTTTTGAAAACGGATGGATAGAACAAGGTCTTTGAAACCAAATTCTAGGTTCGGGAGTCGATTCCGTAAGGGGAAGGTATTAGCACCCCTTACGTCCGTTGTACTCAACGGGAACCTCTTAGTTTAACTTGCGATCTAATGCTGACTTATGCTTTCTGTTTTCTTCGAATAATAAAATAAATGCGAAAGATTCTAATATAAGGTTAATAGAAGAAATGGGTTATTTTGTTCCTAGGGTGCTCGGCAAGGAGTAAGATCCGTGTGCCTACGTATTCCCTTGTGCAATGGGAAAGTCAGAGCTTCGTAGTTCATGGTACTAAGGTGGATCGGTTTGATTTAATGAACAAGTATTTAAAACCGTATTCTAACTGCTACGCGTTGGCTTGTCTACTCGCGATAGGAGGCTGAAGCGCTAGCTTGTTTGCGAGATAGAAAGGATTTAGATAATGTTCGCTTAAAAAAACGTTTGATTCGATTGATGTTTTTAAGAATGAAAGGGTAAATAAACTGCGTCCTGAGGGGCGGGCCTCAGGAGAATTTATTCGAGAATTCGAGGAATGCGAGACTCCAGAATTCAATTCTTTCATTAGTTAATATGTGGATTAAAATAATTTTAATTACGGAAAGTCGAATGAACGACGTCCCGCGGGGCGAGCCTCGGGAGTGTTCATTCAAGAATTCGAGGAATGCGAGACTCCAGAATTCAGTTTATCCGTTATTTTAATTATAAAAATATTCGAATGATTTGCGTTTAGAAATATTTGGTGGCGAGGCACGATGCTCGGCTTACATGGTTCGCGAACCGATTGAAGTGATAAAAAAAAAGAAATAAAATTAACTTGCGACAATTAAATCGGAATGATATAATATAAATAAATAAATTAAATGAATTTGATAAAGTGCTAAATAATTGAAATAATGTAATAAAATAAAAATTGAATTAAACTTAATTTATCGAATTTAAATTACATAATGCTAAATAAAAAAGAAATAAATTAAATTGTAACAATCAAAATAAATGTATAGAAATAATCAAATTAAATTGAATTTTAATAGAATACTAAAGTAATTGAAATAATATAATAAAATGAAAGTTAAGGAATTTACATGAAAGAGATTGAAAATACAAAATCAAAAGTTCTTAACATAAGAATCCATTATTAAATCAAATAAATCTAACAACTAAAATAAATAAATAAAAACCAAATAAAAGAGATGAGTGGAGTATATGTGGTAACACAGTAATGTATGAGTCAAAACGGTATGGACCGGTGAAGGCCAAAAACCATGATAAATGGTTTATTAAAAGAACACTCAGCACTTTTTTCTATATATAAAAAATTAAAAAAAGATGAGAAACGAAAGTTTCTATATTTTATTATGTACCATCTTGATGCAAAAAAAAAAAGTAACTTAAAAAAATAATAATAATAAAAATGTAATAATAAAATGTGGAAGGTAAATCATGATATATGTATAGAAGAAATCCGGTGGGCTAAAACCATCAAGCCCGATTGGCATAAACCCCCCACAAACCATTAAAAGTAATAAACAAAATAATTAAACTTATGTAAACAAACACAGCAAGACGCACAACATTAACACAGTTCAAAACCAAACGCGTTCTACCTCTTTTTACCACACAAATCCGCTCTTTTGAAAATCACTCTCCTGGGTTCGGATTTCTCAACAGGGGTTGCTTGCAGTTTTGAGGTTTGACAAACTTTGGGTCGTTTCCGGCGAGAGCTTCGGCGGGTTTCTCTGCGGGGGTGGATGGTCTTAGGTGTCGCGGCTGAGATGGAGGTTTGGTGTATCGGTTTCGGCTGGGGGATTGGGGGTTTCGATGGTGGCCGAATCGAAAACACAAGCGGTTTTTGGATGGTAACGGTGGTTCGCGCGGTCCGACGGTGGTGAATGGTGAGATTAGCGGTGGCTGAGGTTTGTGTGTGTTCACAATGAGGAAGTTTCGGTTTATGAGCAGTAAGAATGTGAAAGGGAGATTCGTTTGTGTGCTACTATTTGCGCGAAAAAATGGTGATATTGCCTCTGCGTTTTTTTAATCAGTTTTGTTTTTGTGAGTTTCTAAAAAGCTTGAGGGAGGTTCATATTACTAGAGACCTTTCTTGAATGAAGGAGATTTTTTCTATTTAAAGAGCAATTCGAGGGTATTTGAGGGAATAAAAATGAAGGGATATTGGTGAGTTGTTTACAGGCTGTGTTTGTAAAATACGTTGGTGATGGTGTGATGCTGCGGAAAGTTGGTTTTGCGCGCTGTGGATTGCACATGGCTGTGTGAAAAAAATGAGGTGGTGGTGATACGGATTGTGGGCCAGGCTGTGTTGTGCTGTATGTGCAGACTTGTTTTATCAAATTTTGTTTAGAAAAATAAAGGACTATACCAAAAATTAAAATATAATAAGAATAATAATTGACACAATAACAGTAACAATGATAATAATAAAAATTAATAGTTATAATGAGAGAAAAAAAATGATCACTATAAAAAAAAATAATAACACTAATATTAATAATAATGATTATGAAGGTAATGACAAAATTAAAAAATGATAATATTAACAAAATAATAATAATAATAAAGAAATAAAGTTAATAATAATGGAAAATAATAATAATAAAATAATAATACTAATATTTGGAGAAAGTTTGCTAGAGGATTTCATGGAGTATGATGTGGAAATATCTGTTTGTGAGAAAAAAACATGGTGGGGTCAAGCTTACAAATTGAAATTGGGGGAGTGCACTTCATTTGCTGTGTATATGCGGATGGTTTTATGAAAAAAGAAGACCATAAATCATAATAATAATAATAAAAATAATATGGATCATGAATAAAATCAATTGTAATAATAATAAAATAAAGAAAATAGTGATATGTAAAAAAAAATAGTAAATAATAATAAGAACAAATGAGATTTTTGTGGATATATTTTTTGGATAATGATTAAGTAGTAAAAAATAAACTTTAATAAGCGAACTTTATATATTTTTTGAAAATAATGAAAATGCATTTTTTTTGACTTTTGGTAATTGGATCTTTGTAACTTTTGTATATATATATATATATAAAAAACGGTAAATGAGCTAATGGGTTTGAACTACAAAATGAAAATTGATTTTCTAGTTTTGAAAATAAATGACATATTTTTGGATTTTTCGAATATCAGACAGAAAAAATAAAACGATACGTATTTTGGAATTTCTAAAAAAAATGATAAGACAGAAAAATAAAAGGTGCGGGTAGGACAAATTTGGGGTATGACAGATGCCCCTATCGAATTGGCTTAGACCGAGTAAGATGAACTGACTTGCGTTCATACTTTCAAGGTATAAGATAATTAGATATTAACAGCCTCCAAATTTGTCTGAAAAGAAATTGCGAAAATAGCAAATGAAGTAAATTGGGTGACGCAGCAAGAAACAAATTGCCAAAATAAATCACTTATCACCAAAAGATGATAAAGCGAGTAACTGAAAATAAAAATCACTTATCAACAGAGGATGATAGGCGAAAGACAGAAAAATAAAGGATCAATATCAACAGAGGATGATAGGCGAAAGACAGAAAAATAAACTCACTTATCAACAGATGATGATAAGGCGAAAGACAGAAAAATAAACTCACTTATCAACTGAGGATGATAAGGCGAAAGACAGAAAAATAAACTCACTTATCAACTGAGGATGATAAGGCGAAAGACAGAAAAATAAACTCACTTATCAACTGAGGATGATAAGGCGAATAGACTGAAAATAAAATCACTTATCAACAGAGGATGATAAGGCGAATAACTGAAAATAAACTCACTTATCAACAGAGGATGATAAGGCGAAAGACAAAAAAATAAACTCACTTATCAACTGAGGATGATAAGGCGAAAGACAGGAAATAAAATCACTTATCAACAGAGGAAGATAAGGCGAAAGACAGAAAAATAAACTCACTTATCAACAGAGGATGATAAGGCGAAAGACAGAAAAATAAACTCACTTATCAACTGAGGATGATAAGGCGAAAGACAGAAAAATAAACTCACTTATCAACTGAGGATGATAAGGCGAAAGACAGAAAAATAAACTCACTTATCAACTGAGGATGATAAGGCGAATAGACTGAAAATAAAATCACTTATCAACAGAGGATGATAAGGCGAATAACTGAAAATAAACTCACTTATCAACAGAGGATGATAAGGCGAAAGACAGGAAAATAAACTCACTTATCAACTAAGGATGATAAGGCGAATAGACTGAAAATAAAATCACTTATCAATAGAGAATGATAGGTGAAAGACAGAAAAATAAAGGATCACTATCAACAGAGGATGATAGGCGGGCTGGTTGAGAAATACTGGTAAAATAAATTAAAATTGCTTGGGGAGCAAAGGGTTGAAGAGAATTATATCCAATGGGAGACGGCCACTGGAATTGCCGAGGAGATGCCTGAAATATTCGATCGATCCTGGACCCTGACTCATGTATGTATGCTTGATTATTTTGAAAGTGTATTCCATAATGATGGAAGTACGATACAAGTGTTTATGCATCGAGTTGAAAGTTAAAATGTTGGGAGTATGAAAAGTTGATTTATTTAGGTATGCATATGACACACATGCTGTAAATGATGCATAATGATGCATATGAGGTGATTGGAAAATGAAAGGTGTCAGCTTGGGGGACTTTTGGTCTGGTAGTTGCCAATAATGATTGGACTTTGGGTGGGTGGAGGGTTCGATTCCCCGACACTCGATCTTCGACGATGCATGGTTAGAAAATGAATATGAATGCTCCAAGTTCGGTCACTTGCTGATGAGCGAAGCGACTTAATTGACACATGAAGCTTGCTTTGCTTTGAATGGTTGCCAATGTCTAGCAAGGACTACTTGTTCAGCTGGGGAAAAGAGATAGGAAGATTTGCTCCTTGTTTGCTTGCCCCTGCCTGTAGGGTATCTGAAATAAATTTGATGGGGAAACTTTGACAATGACCATGGCATGATCTTCCCCCGTATCTGGATTTGATAGGCGCCTGCCCCTGATTGAGTTGTTGGAAGATAAATTACCCCTGATTGGGCTATTAAGCATGATTTTGCCCCTGATTAATGGACTTTGAGATAAATTGCCCCTGATTGGGCTGCTGAGGTGGTCTTGATTCATGTTGGCACCAATGAAGTTCAAATTTCTCTTTTGATTGCCCCTTGTTGGGATTGCAATGATGTCAAGCACTAAATTACAATTAAATTATTCATACACAAATGGTAGTGTTAATGTAAAGTTCATGTAAGTTTTGAAAAAAGTCAATTTATTTGAAGGATTATGATAGTGTGACGAATGGACCGTTAGTCCAAACGAGGTGCTGATTTAGAAAGTGCGTGAAAGATGCAGCAAGAATAATGTGCAAACGAGAATGAAGATTAACAAATATATGGGAGTCAATTTACGCAACCTTGTTGGTAGCATGCTTTCAGAATAAATCGCGCCTCAATTAGGTCTTTTGAGGGTTGTAACATGGCCTGGTTAATGGTTAGAGAAACAAAAGATATAAGGCTCAAAGTTTGATTTGTACCCATCCCTTCTTCGTAATGTTCTCCAGTCCTATGTTCAGTTAACTCTACACATGCATTTGTTTTAACGTTGCAAGAGTGAAGATGAAGCTTTAAAGTTCACTTGGAAGTGGCAGTCAACTTATTTTGCTGGTGACCCTTTGATTCTTGATTTTATGGTCACTGATATTTGTTTTGCTTTTGTTGAGGATTTGAGTTCCTCTTTTGATTTCTTTTTTCGACTAAGTCTCCCTTCGGGTGCTCAACTTAGTGGCTTTTCTTTTCTTTTCTTTTGTTTGAATATTGTGACTACCAAGTCATTTGTTAATGGTCCTCCGACGGGATGTCTCGTCTTGCGATTTGAAAGTGTAGTCATGTTAACTGAAATAACTACCCTGCCTCGGGTTAAATGTAAGGGTTGTATCCGAAAGAAACTCCTACTTCTAGGCTCAAAGTGGTTGACTAGGGATTAACTCCTTATATCTCCAGTGTTTGGGGGTTTGAAAGAATGCCTGTACATCATTGACGAGGTCTTATCCGAAAGCATACCGCAACAGTTATGGGTATTTCGTTTTCATCATCCTCCCTCAAATATTTGCTAAAGTGAAGTGAAAGAAATATTTTTGTGATTATGTACTAAATGATAAATAACGAGCGAATGTGAATTGATTCAAAACATGCATAAACATAACATTAACATAACCAAGTACAAACGATAACAATGTTCAGAGCAAATAGTACTTAAACAAACATTACAAAACAACAGGAATGCGTAAATAATAAATGGCAATGGCTGCCTTGATTTGAGGAATTGAACTTTTCTTGATTGAATGTTTCAAAGTTGGAGACTACTCAGCTTGGTCTTCACTAACCCTTCAAATGTCTTTACTTGTTGGCGCCGTGCGGCGGCAATGGATTGTTCTGGACATTTGCATTCCTCGGAGTGAGAGTGAGGTCCTTAGAGTTGATCATATCCTGAATCAAGTGTTTGAAAGCATGGCAATTCTCGATGGTATGACCTGGAGCGCCTTTGTGATACTCACAGCGAGCATTGGCATCATAGTTCCGGGCATTGCCAGTCTGAGGTGGCATATCTCTCAAAGTGAGAGGTCCTTTTGCCGTTAGCTGTTTAAAGATTTCGGTATATGACATAGGTAGGGGATCAATATGCCTATCATATCCTCTTGGTTGATATGGTGGACGCTGTTGAGGAGCGCGCTGTTGCTGTTGACCAGGCCGTGGTGGATAAGCCGGTTGCTGGTATGGTCCAGGTGCATATTGCGCAGCCGCAACCATTGGACGTGGTTGATGAGCCATCTGAGGCGGAAATGGAGCTTGAATGGCCTGCTGATAAGGCATTGGAGGAATTGGCTGATATGGCACAGGAGCATATTGTGCAGCAGCAACATACGGGTACTGATAGTAGGGAACTGGTGCAGGTGCACTCTGTTGAAAATTCCCACTTGCAGCAGAAACGACATTTGTGTCGCCCTTTTTATACTCGTTGAAAGGTTTCTTGGCATTGTTTTGACTGCTGGAACCTCCTTGGATCTTTCTGCTTTTCAAACCTTCTTCAATTCTTTCTCCTACCATCACCATGTCCGAAAATCCAGAAGATACGCTGCTGATCAACTTTTCGTAGTATTGTCCCTGTAGGGTACCCATGAAGATGTCGATCAATTCACGGTCAACCAAAGGTGGATGAACTCTGGCAGCTAGCTCCCTCCAACGTTGGGCGTACTCCTTAAAGGATTCGCTCTCCTTTTGAGACATACTCTGGAGTTGAGTACGGTTAGGAGCAAGGTCAGTGTTGTACTTGTACTGCTTTTTGAATGCATCAGATAGATCGAGCCAAGTACGAACAGTGTTGCGTTCAAGTTGCATGTACCATTCTAGAGACGCTCCAGACAGACTGTCTTGGAAGCAATGGATCATGAGCTTATCGTCTTTGGCATGAGCGGCCATTTTTCTGCAGTACATCCTCAAATGGAGCTCAGGGCAGCTGAGGCCTTTGTATTTCTCGAATTCTGGCAGTTTGAACTTAGCAGGGATCACAACATCTGGAACTAAGCACATGTCTGAAGCACTCAGAGAGGTTGAGTTGTGTCCTTCCATAATCCGGAGTTTTTCAGCTAACTCGCGACACATCTTCATAGCTTCAGATTCTTGAACAGCATGAGGATTGGTGATTGGAACAGCAGTATGCATCTCATACTCAACTTGATGATTCTCTTCAGTTTGAGGAAACTGGACTTGAGTTGGAATAGGTTGAGCTTGAGGAATAGCACCAACAGTGACACCAGAAGTAGGTATTGGTTGGGAAGTGACCTCTTCAACAGCAGGAGTGAAGCCTGGAGGCAAACCTTAGACCAAAGGATTTGGAACGGGAACTGAAGGCATTGCCCGTGAGGTAGATCCTTGCACTTGAGCATTGTTCATTGCGGCAGCAGCTTCGCGACGTTCTTCCATTCTGGCCAAAGATTGCAAAGTCTCATAAATCTGGTCAATCTTGCTCTTGACCGAGTCAATCTCTTCCCTCATAGCAGCTTGCTCTTCTTGAATCACGTCCATCAGTCTTCTAGTGTTAGCTCTAGTTGGATACGGTCGTCTAGCACGATACGGGCGTCGGGGAACCAGCTTGATTTACTGAAGATGGAGGAACATGAAATGAGTTTATGGCTTTGGAATGAAATGCAAGATGAACAGATAATGCAAATGAAATGAATATGCGCATGGATGCAATGCAAGATCCAGGATCACGAGTATAATCAGCTCTGAGGTGAACCATAGTAACGAGTAAATAACCGGTATCTCTTGATAAAAGTAACCTTAACAGGTAGACTCTTATAGGATTGTTCTAAGTTCTTTACCCGTAAAACCACTCACATGATAGTTTCTACTGTTATGGATAAGATACTCAAGGTCACGGACGCTGATCGTACTAACGTCCTGCCACAGGCTAGCTGTATTATGACGATAATAACGATAAGATCTACCTTGAGTGGAGTTCTCATGTTAGCCGTATGAGGAGCGGGTCCTCGGAGACTAACACTAAGCAACTGCCAACATTGAAACTGGTTCTAAAAGTGGTCCCAGAGTCACAACCCTTTCATGAATCAAGTCATGCAACAGGCTAGCTGCATTATGACGAGATCTATGAATAGGTCTACTCTCTAGGGGAGCTTTCATGCTAGGCTTGCAAGGAGCGAGTCCTTGGAGACTAACACTAATAACTTCCAATTCTAAACTAGGTGTTCCCTCTTCTTTTTCGCAAACTCAGATGTCATCCCAGGATCCAACAAGCAAGTATGATAATGATCATAATAAGAAGAGCAAATAAACAAGCATAAATAAAAAGCATGAAGAAAACATGTAAACAAAATAAACATTGATCGCAACGTAAACTAAGTTAGGCTTGACTCTCTAACGCTCCCCAGCAGAGTCGCCAGCTGTCGCACCTCGAAAAATACGACCTCGCGATAAAAATATACCGCGGATGAAAATTAAAACAACAGAGTCGCCACCGAACTTATTTTATTCCAATTAAGGAAAAGGAAAATATCGAGAAACCTTTTTGAAAACGGATGGATAGAACAAGGTCTTTGAAACCAAATTCTAGGTTCGGGAGTCGATTCCGTAAGGGGAAGGTATTAGCACCCCTTACGTCCGTTGTACTCAACGGGAACCTCTTAGTTTAACTTGCGATCTAATGCTGACTTATGCTTTCTGTTTTCTTCGAATAATAAAATAAATGCGAAAGATTCTAATATAAGGTTAATAGGAGAAATGGGTTATTTTGTTCCTAGGGTGCTCGGCAAGGAGTAAGATCCGTGTGCCTACGTATTCCCTTGTGCAATGGGAAAGTCAGAGCTTCGTAGTTCATGGTACTAAGGTGGATCGGTTTGATTTAATGAACAAGTATTTAAAACCGTATTCTAACTGCTACGCGTTGGCTTGTCTACTCGCGATAGGAGGCTGAAGCGCTAGCTTGTTTGCGAGATAGAAAGGATTTAGATAATGTTCGCTTAAAAAAACGTTTGATTCGATTGATGTTTTTAAGAATGAAAGGGTAAATAAACTGCGTCCTGAGGGGCGGGCCTCAGGAGAATTTATTCGAGAATTCGAGGAATGCGAGACTCCAGAATTCAATTCTTTCATTAGTTAATATGTGGATTAAAATAATTTTAATTACGGAAAGTCGAATGAACGACGTCCCGCGGGGCGAGCCTCGGGAGTGTTCATTCAAGAATTCGAGGAATGCGAGACTCCAGAATTCAGTTTATCCGTTATTTTAATTATAAAAATATTCGAATGATTTGCGTTTAGAAATATTTGGTGGCGAGGCACGATGCTCGGCTTACATGGTTCGCGAACCGATTGAAGTGATAAAAAAAAAGAAATAAAATTAACTTGCGACAATTAAATCGGAATGATATAATATAAATAAATAAATTAAATGAATTTGATAAAGTGCTAAATAATTGAAATAATGTAATAAAATAAAAATTGAATTAAACTTAATTTATCGAATTTAAATTACATAATGCTAAATAAAAAAGAAATAAATTAAATTGTAACAATCAAAATAAATGTATAGAAATAATCAAATTAAATTGAATTTTAATAGAATACTAAAGTAATTGAAATAATATAATAAAATGAAAGTTAAGGAATTTACATGAAAGAGATTGAAAATACAAAATCAAAAGTTCTTAACATAAGAATCCATTATTAAATCAAATAAATCTAACAACTAAAATAAATAAATAAAAACCAAATAAAAGAGATGAGTGGAGTATATGTGGTAACACAGTAATGTATGAGTCAAAACGGTATGGACCGGTGAAGGCCAAAAACCATGATAAATGGTTTATTAAAAGAACACTCAGCACTTTTTTCTATATATAAAAAATTAAAAAAAGATGAGAAACGAAAGTTTCTATATTTTATTATGTACCATCTTGATGCAAAAAAAAAAGTAACTTAAAAAAATAATAATAATAAAAATGTAATAATAAAATGTGGAAGGTAAATCATGATATATGTATAGAAGAAATCCGGTGGGCTAAAACCATCAAGCCCGATTGGCATAAACCCCCCACAAACCATTAAAAGTAATAAACAAAATAATTAAACTTATGTAAACAAACACAGCAAGACGCACAACATTAACACAGTTCAAAACCAAACGCGTTCTACCTCTTTTTACCACACAAATCCGCTCTTTTGAAAATCACTCTCCTGGGTTCGGATTTCTCAACAGGGGTTGCTTGCAGTTTTGAGGTTTGACAAACTTTGGGTCGTTTCCGGCGAGAGCTTCGGCGGGTTTCTCTGCGGGGGTGGATGGTCTTAGGTGTCGCGGCTGAGATGGAGGTTTGGTGTATCGGTTTCGGCTGGGGGATTGGGGGTTTCGATGGTGGCCGAATCGAAAACACAAGCGGTTTTTGGATGGTAACGGTGGTTCGCGCGGTCCGACGGTGGTGAATGGTGAGATTAGCGGT
Organism: Lathyrus aphaca; assembly: GCA_963966055.1. Classification (NCBI taxonomy): domain Eukaryota; kingdom Viridiplantae; phylum Streptophyta; class Magnoliopsida; order Fabales; family Fabaceae; genus Lathyrus; species Lathyrus aphaca. The sequence continues at coordinate 225,572,818 of OZ014520.1, read as the reverse complement.
GGCTGAGGTTTGTGTGTGTTCACAATGAGGAAGTTTCGGTTTATGAGCAGTAAGAATGTGAAAGGGAGATTCGTTTGTGTGCTACTATTTGCGCGAAAAAATGGTGATATTGCCTCTGCGTTTTTTTAATCAGTTTTGTTTTTGTGAGTTTCTAAAAAGCTTGAGGGAGGTTCATATTACTAGAGACCTTTCTTGAATGAAGGAGATTTTTTCTATTTAAAGAGCAATTCGAGGGTATTTGAGGGAATAAAAATGAAGGGATATTGGTGAGTTGTTTACAGGCTGTGTTTGTAAAATACGTTGGTGATGGTGTGATGCTGCGGAAAGTTGGTTTTGCGCGCTGTGGATTGCACATGGCTGTGTGAAAAAAATGAGGTGGTGGTGATACGGATTGTGGGCCAGGCTGTGTTGTGCTGTATGTGCAGACTTGTTTTATCAAATTTTGTTTAGAAAAATAAAGGACTATACCAAAAATTAAAATATAATAAGAATAATAATTGACACAATAACAGTAACAATGATAATAATAAAAATTAATAGTTATAATGAGAGAAAAAAAATGATCACTATAAAAAAAAATAATAACACTAATATTAATAATAATGATTATGAAGGTAATGACAAAATTAAAAAATGATAATATTAACAAAATAATAATAATAATAAAGAAATAAAGTTAATAATAATGGAAAATAATAATAATAAAATAATAATACTAATATTTGGAGAAAGTTTGCTAGAGGATTTCATGGAGTATGCTGTGGAAATATCTGTTTGTGAGAAAAAAACATGGTGGGGTCAAGCTTACAAATTGAAATTGGGGGAGTGCACTTCATTTGCTGTGTATATGCGGATGGTTTTATGAAAAAAGAAGACCATAAATCATAATAATAATAATAAAAATAATATGGATCATGAATAAAATCAATTGTAATAATAATAAAATAAAGAAAATAGTGATATGTAAAAAAAAATAGTAAATAATAATAAGAACAAATGAGATTTTTGTGGATATATTTTTTGGATAATGATTAAGTAGTAAAAAATAAACTTTAATAAGCGAACTTTATATATTTTTTGAAAATAATGAAAATGCATTTTTTTTGACTTTTGGTAATTGGATCTTTGTAACTTTTGTATATATATATATATATATAAAAAACGGTAAATGAGCTAATGGGTTTGAACTACAAAATGAAAATTGATTTTCTAGTTTTGAAAATAAATGACATATTTTTGGATTTTTCGAATATCAGACAGAAAAAATAAAACGATACGTATTTTGGAATTTCTAAAAAAAATGATAAGACAGAAAAATAAAAGGTGCGGGTAGGACAAATTTGGGGTATGACAACATCCTCCGTGCCATTCACCAACAAAACCAGATGAATGCCGCACTTGAGCGGAAGCAACAGGAGCAGTATGCTGCACTCCTTGCCACTGTTGTCAAAAACCAGGAAACAACGGATGAGAAGTTAGATGAGGTCTTAAGCGAGTTAGAAGCTTTGAGGAGGGACGTCACCGCTCTTACTATCAATGGTTCCGATGACGAAGCCACTCCTACCAGACGTTCCCGCACCAGAAGCCGAGACCGTGGTCGTTAGTAGCATTAGTTTTTTTTTTAGTTTTGCATTCTGTTTTTGTATTGTATTTCCCCGCTATTATATCACAACATTGAGGACAATGTCTGATATAGTGTGGGAGAGGTACCTTTCTGTTTTCCATTCCTTGTATTTTCCCTTTCCGCATTTTCAATTGAACAAGTAATATTGATGATATTTCTTAAGTTTCAATTCTTCCCCGCTATATTTAGCCATACATTTTTTTTTCTTTTTCTTCGCATAACTCGACATACCTATGAAATCGTAGTTAGGAAGCTGAGAAAGATCCAACAAGATCAATACAGTCTTGACACCTTAGACTTCCTACTTAAGCAATCCATTTCGATAACTGTTATGCCTATATCTTAAGTCTTAGTTCTAAAGTAACCCCTAGTAGTTTATACTAGCAGTCAGCACCGTCTAGACACAAACCACGTGGGGAGCCGATGAACATAAGTGTTTGATGCCTAATCTATAAACAATCCTTCATATCTCGCTGCCATAAAAAGAGAATTTGCACCAAAGTACACGGTCGCATATAAGAGATGAGTAATAAAAGAAGGAGTCCATTGCTGGTTGGTTCAAAGGTATCTGGTTCTGAACTTGGTAGGGCGTGCTACGGCTCGATCCCCCACAACCTCCAATTTGGATAACATGTAAAGGGTTGCCACATTCGTGTACCAGACCCCGTGCTAATAAAGGATCAAAGTCACTAACCGGCTACTCCACTACGTACGTGCTAAGACAAAGGGCTTAATGTGATTGCGCTAGAACGAAACCTGGTGAAATAAGAACGAGGGACTCTAGGTAGAATCATAACAGAATTACTGAATGTTTCGTTTAGAGGGAAGTCGACGACTTAGCTTGTTGCTTGTGTCATTAGTGTATCGTTAGTGTTCTACTCTAGTATCGGTCTATCTAACTAATGACTTCTCGTATGGTATGTTATGTGTATGCGTCTGATGAAATTTGTCCGATCATTTTTCAATTGATTATTTGCTTGAGGACAAGCAAAGGTTTAAGTATGGGGGAGTTTGATAACGAGAAATCACATCGTATTATTACTATGTTTTTAGTCCGTTTTTATCATACATTAGTCCTTTTAACTCCCGATTATTTCGATTTTATATTCCACATTGCAGGTACAATATGTCTAGAGCCAAAATTATGGAAAAAGATCAAAGGAACAAAATTTAGCATGAAAAGAAAAGAGAAGAACTCAATTCTGCTAAAACTGCAGAATTTGTTGTTGTCACGGTCGTCACAAGGGTCTTACGACCGTGACGTGCCTTTTAAGGGCTTACGATTGTCACAAAGGTCTTACGACCGTGACGCGCTAAACAATGGAATTCTTCCCGTTACACACATGTCACGATCGTAGGCTTATTTAATTAATATAACTGAAGGCGTGCATTGAAGGAAGTCTTTGTTGACTCCGTATTTATCTCCTCCAACTGAACCCAGTAAGCATGTTTCCCTGATTCTTCTCAACAAATGCACACGAAGTCCACTTTCTCTTTTTCAACTGAAAGCCCAGTAAATGCTTATAAATAGAAGAAGCTGAGACGAGAACGGGACAGAGTTTTTGATTACAAAATTTGTGCGAAAGCTCTGCCAATTTCTACACCTATTTTTGCAGTATTTGTTTTTTCTCTACTTTAGTTTATTTTCCATTACCTCAATAACAATTTCTAACATCAGGAAATTGTTATCGCATTTATTTTCTTTAGCCTCAGAATTTAGTTGCTTTATTTTAATTTGGACGCTCCAAGATTGCCAGATTGTGGAAGAAGGAGCCGAAGAGTTTATTTGTTCAGGTTTTAATTTGCAATTAATATTAAGTTTTATTTATTTATGTTAAGTTCCTGTAGTCATTATATAATGCAAGTTTTAATGTCTATTAATTTCATTTTGTGTTTGTCTGTTGTTTTAATTAATATGAGTAGCTAAATTAACTGAGTCGGTATGTAATAAGGCAACCAAACAGATGAATCGACTCTAAGCTAAAAACATTTACGAACTTATATTCTGGCTGTGACTTTTTATAATTAAAATCAAGCTTTTTGTTACGAGAGTAAGAGAAGTAAAATAGGCTAGGTCGAGACCACGAGAGTGTGAGATTTTAACCGGATAGCTAAAGTTAGGCATTCGATTTAAATACAGCGAGAGCGCTTTAAAAAGATTTAGACTTATTAAGTTTTCAAAAATTATTTTCTAAACACTTATAGGCTAGCGAGAGCAGACATAGGGATTTAGGAGTATGATCTGAGATAAGACCACGAGAGTGTGAGTTGAGGATTTTTAAACTAGTAATCTCTACAGAATTATTTAAGTGAAACGTCTTTATAAGCTTAGACTAGATTGATCCGCATAGGTTAATATTATTACATACCGACCGCCTCATCATTATTTCTTTAATTATGTTTAGTTTCCCGTTTTTAATCCCTAAAACCATAACCGTGACAAATTTCCGCCTTAGCTAAACTAGCAAACCTTCTAGCACTAGAGTGATTACAAAGTCCCTGTGGGTTCGACATCTTTTTATTACTATTGCGATAGGATGTGCACTTGCAGTTCAGATACCGTTAGACACATTAGGTCTTCGCACATCAAGCATAAGAAACTAACCAGTGCCATCGCTACCAGGAACCTCCTCATCAGGACTATTACAGAGCACCCAGTGGGGCCAGTGATTGAAGCCCTCCTGAAGGAAGTCAGGGAGGATGACTTTGGATTGGATGTCTGATCCTTTTGCTTGTATTTATTTCTTTTGATGTACTTTTCTTTTGATTGTTGTATTTTGACCCACCACGGGCATGTATTGTAAACAAACTATGTATTTTAATCCTTTGTAATATATCAGTTTGTTTTATTTTGGTGGGCTTTATCTCTCAACATCATCAGCATTTCCTCGAGGTCTGGAAATGTGAAAACTAAAGAACCAAACCGCATACCCTTGGAAGACAAATAAGCATATTGCATTGCATACTAACATTTTCTTTGTTTTGTAGGTTTTTGTTTTATTGTTGTTTCTCACTTTGTTGTGGTTTCAGGAAACATTGCTCACAGAAGAGTGTTCCCTGTCAACAGAATACACCGGTACCCGACGAGAAACAACCTTTCGGGAATTCAAATGGATCAAGTGCAGCAGGACTTGAATGAAGTAAGGAACCAAATGGCAAATGAAATGGTTGAGATGAGGAATAAAATGACCCAATTCATGGCTGTGATGACTGGCTTATCTAAGAGCCAAGAAAGCCTAAGGGAATTGGTGGAAAGACAAACTCCTGATGAACACCATCCTGGTACAAGGGGTACCAGTAACAATGATCGCGGGCAGCCTCGCATTGATCCACCAGAGTTTGGGCCTCATCTAAACCCAGATGTTAATGTCATAAGGAATGCTCAAGGTAACACTGCTGGAGGCAGGATCTTGCAAGAGGATCCTCAAGAAGAGCAGTTCACAGTTATTGGAGTTGGGGATGAAGTGTACGACCAAAGGCTGGATGAGATTGCTGAGAAACTGAGGTCTCTTGAATCACAAAATTCCCTTGGCTTTGATGTAACGGACATGGGGCTGGTGGATGGGGTGAGAATTACTCACAAGTTCAAACCCCCGTGCTTTGAAAAATATAATGGTACCTCCTGCCCGCGTACTCATCTGCAGTCTTTCTTAGGGAGACTCAAAGCTTATACCATAGACGAGAAGTTATGGATGTTCTATTTTGAGGACAGCCTGACTGGAGCATCAAGAAAATGGTATTCGCATCTGACCAGGGCTACTATAAGATGTTGGAAAGACTTGGCCGAAGCCTTCATCCGTCAATACCAGTACAATCTAGACATGGCTCCCAATAGAAACCTTCTAATGGGCATGTCTCAGTCTTCAAGGGAAAGCTTCCGGGATTATGCTCAGAGGTTGAGACAGCTTGCTGCTACTGTCCAGCCACCCATGTCTGAACGGGAAATGGCAGACATGTTTATGAATACCTTGCAGGGAACTTATATCGACCGACTTGCTGCATTCTCCTCCACTAGCTTTGCTGATGTAGTAATAGTTGAGGAGAGAATATAGAGTCTTCTGAAGATGGGAAAAATCTCTGACAACGGTGCAAGTTCCTCCAATAATACAAGAAAACCTTTTCCAGGACCCCGAAGGACGGGTGAACACAAATGCTATTCATGCAGGCAGGGGCAGACCCCAATACTCTCACAGATCAATAGCAGCCGTTACTATCCTGGCTCCAGCTCCACAACAGCCACTTTTTCCTCAACAACAGCAACAACAACACTATCAGCAACAACCGCACTTTCCGCAACAAAGATCATACAACAACAACAACAACAACCAACAACAGCGCCCCTTTCAACAGAGGTCATCTCAAGAAAATAGGGTGATTGACCCCATTCCTATGCCATATGCCACCCTACTACCACAACTCCTGAAGCTCAACTTGGTTGAGTTAAGGACGTTGGTTCCACCAGATCCTCTCAACCTCCCGAAGAATTATGATGCCAATGCTAGGTGTGCCTTTCATTCCAACGCACCTGGTCACAATACTGAGAAGTGTAGAGCCTTTCAAATGAAGGTTCAGGATCTGGTCAATTCCAAAGCTCTCAACTTCGCACCTCCTCCAAATGTTACCATAAATTCTATGCCTAGTCATGGTGGGCCCATGATTAATGCCATAGAGGAGGACCAACCATCTGCACTAATTGATAGTGTTGCACATATTCAAACGCTGCTGGTAGAAGTCAAAGCTCAACTCTTAAGATGCCAGGTGTTCCCAGGCTGTGAGGCCTGCTGCGAATCTTGCAAGACTGCTATTAATTGTTGTGAGAAGCTAAGGCTTGGCATAGATGGCCTAATCGGAGATGGAATTTTGCAAATTACCACAACGGCGTCTACAACATCAACAACTCTTTCTTCAGCAACAATAGATCCTCCTACAACTGCAACAACCATTGTTTCCACTGATTCATCCACAACTCCAGCAATCACTCCATCCATTATTCCAATAAACCAAACTTCAGCTACGCTTACTTCTACAACGTCAACACCCATCGTATCAACGGAATCGCCTACAACACCAACAAACGCTAACGAAGATGTCTCAACGGTCACAATCTATTATGACCCGACAACTGTTCATCCCAACAACAATTTTCAACAACAAACTACAACACCTACTGTCAAATCTCCAGTCACAATCTATTATGACCCGCATACCATCACAGTTCCTTCCGCTGCAGCAATAAGTCCAGTCACCATTACGGTACCTGGACCCGTTCCTTATGAAAGCAGTAATGCCATACCTTGGCACTACGACTCTGATCTCTACTGCGACGGGAAGAAGATCACTCTAGATTCATCAACCTCTTCACCACAAGTTGACAATGTTGGGGGAGGCGGAGGCTTCACCAGAAGCGGACGCCTTTTTGCCTCACAAATACCGAGACCTAATGCTGAAGCAGAGGCTGTTGCTAAAGCAAAAGGGAAGAGTGTGGTACTCGAAGAGCCAGCTGTTAAAGAAACTCCGAAGACGTCTTTTGACAAAGAGGTGGATGAGTATATGAGAATAATCAAAAAAAGTGATTACAAAGTGGTGGACCAGCTTCATCAGACGCCCTCCAAAATCTCTATCTTGTCATTGTTAATGTGTTCCGAAGCCCATAGGAATGCACTTTTGAGGGTCCTGCACGCAGCCTACATGCCGGAAGAGATCACGGTTAATCAGCTGGAAACAGTGGTTGCAAATGTTAACACTAGTCATGGACTGGGCTTCACAGATGCTGATTTAACGACGGAGGGACGCAATCATAAAAAGGGTTTACACATCACCTTAGAGTGCAAAGGTGCTGTTCTTTCTCATGTGCTGGTAGACACTGGGTCCTCGCTCAATGTCCTCCCAAAGAAAGCCTTGGTGAAGTTGGAATATGATGGTTTGGCATTGCGTCCAAGTAACTTGGTGGAAGAAGCGTTTGATGGCTCTAAGAGATCAGTGCTTTGAGAGATTGAATTACTCGTGGTGATTGGCCCACAAGTCTTTAAAACTACTTTCTTCGTGATGGACATTCAGCAGACCTACAACTGTTTGTTGGGTAGACCCTGGATTCACGTCGTTGGCGCTGTTACATCTACCCTTCACAAGAAATTAAAATACGAGTGGGAAGGCCAAATTATCACAATCTGCGGGGAGGTAGACATTTTTGTTATCCAGCTGGCTACTTATAAGTACATTGAGATGGATGGGGAAATCCACGAGACTATGAGCCAGGGGTTTGAGGCCCTTAACGTTAATGAAGCAACGATTGTGCCTAGAACTTCTATCGCTTCATATCAGCAAGACCGGAAGGTTGTTGAAGAAGGTAATGCCAGAGGCTGGGGCAAACTATTGCCGGTGGAGAAAAAAGAAGACAGATTCGGGTTGGGTTACAGACCAATCCGACAAGATCAATCAGAGGCTGCCAAGGAGCCCAAATTTGTCAGTGGGGCAATGCTTACCCCGGATGCTGTGAACAATCTGGAAGACGAGGAAGAAGGCGACCGCAACCTGGAGAACTGGATACGTCCAAGGATCCCAGGGAACCAAGTCTCTAACTGGTATTCCCAGGAAATTATAAGGGTTACTCCTGCAGAGTAATTATTATTTCCTGTCTTTTAGCATGCATCAAGTCCTGCATCTTGCCCAAGGTGTCAGGACTCATTTTGTAATAGGGCCATATTGTATTTTGTGCAAATGATTAATCAATGAATATCAGGACATCTTTTGCAAACGAGTCTCTTTTTTCGCTCTCTGTCTTTTCATTTTTCACTTTTGTAAAAAATAATAAAATGGCAATGTTTTCAAAATAACAAATTCATTTTCACTTTTTCTATACAAGATAAAACTGATCACTAAAATGAACCAATCTCAACCCTTGCAGAGATTATCCTCCAGATTGCACCGACAACAACACTGCTATGACCTCGTATGACTTCGACAATCCGATTAATCAAGCCGATGAAGGGGTTGAAGAAGACTATGAGTTACCTGAAGAGTTAACCAGGTTGTTAAGGCAAGAGGAGAATGTAATCACTCCTCATCAGAAGGAGGTTGAAACAGTTAATCTTGGTACCGAAGAAAACTTGAAAGAAGTGAAGATCGGGGCCAGTCTGCAAGATTCAGTGAAGGAACAACTTATTGACATGCTTCGAGAGTACGTTGATGTCTTTGCATGGTCCTATCAAGATATGCCAGGTCTGGATACTGACATTGTTATACACAAGCTGCCTTTGAAGGAAGATTGTCCTTCAGTGAAACAGAAGCTACGCCGTACTCGTCCGGATATGGCCATGAAGATTAAAGAAGAAGTACTAAAACAGTGGGACGCCGGTTTCCTTGCTGTAACTAGTTACCCACCGTGGGTTGCTAATATTGTACCAGTGCCTAAGAAGGATGGCAAAGTACGGATGTGTGTGGATTACCGGGATCTGAACAGAGCTAGCCCGAATGATGATTTCCCTTTACCTCACATTAATGTATTGGTCGACAATACAACTCAGTTCTCGGTATTTTCCTTCATGGACGGATTTTCGGGATATAATCAGATCAGGATGTCACCCGAAGACATGGAGAAGACTACCTTCATTACACCTTGGGGCACATTCTGTTATAAGGTGATGCCTTTTGGATTGAAGAATGCTGGTGCCACTTATCAACGGGCTATGGTAACATTATTCCACGACATGATCCACAAAGAAATCAAATGCTACGTAGATTACATGATTGCCAAGTCCCTCACTGAAGAAGACCATCTGGTAAATCTGTTGAAGTTGTTCAAGCGTCTGAGAAAGTACCAATTGAAGCTAAACCCCAACAAATGCACATTCGGGGTACGGTCCGGTAAATTGCTGGGATTCATTGTAAGTGAAAAAGGAATTGAAGTTGATCCTGACAAAGTCATAGTCATTCAGGAGATGCCTGCACCTAAGACTGAAAAAGAAGTCCGGGGGTTCTTAGGTAGATTGAACTACATATCAAGGTTCATATCTCATCTTACTGCAACCTGTGAGCCCCTGTTCAAATTATTAAGAAAAGAACAAACGGTCAGGTGGAATGAAGATTGTCAGAAGGCTTTTGACAAAATCAAGGAGTACCTACAAGAACCTCCAATCCTTATGCCTCCAGTGTAAGGAAGACCTCTAATAATGTACTTGATAGTATTAGAAGGCTCAATGGGGTGTGTGCTGGGCCAGTATGACGATTCTGGTCGAAAAGAGTATGCAATATACTACCTAAGCAAAACGTTTACCGACTATGAACAACGTTATTCATTGCTCGAGAAAACTTGATGTGCTTTAGCGTGGGCTGCTCGCCGACTAAGACAGTATATGTTGACTCACACTACCTTGTTGATCTCAAAGATGGATCCAGTCAAGTACATATTCGAGAAGCCAACACTTACCAGAAGGGTTTCTAGATGGCAAATGATTCTGAAAGAGTATGACATTCAATACACATCTCAAAAAGCCATCAAAGGCAGTGTACTGTCTGACTATCTAGCTAAGCAACCCATTGATGAGTACCAACCAATGCGATTTGACTTCCCTGATGAAGACATCATGTTCCTGAAAGTAAAAGATCATGAAGAGCCTATTCACACTGAAGGGCCTGACCCGGAAGAAGAATGGACAATGATGTTTGATGGGGCTGTTAATATGAATGGTCGTGGAGTTGGTGCAGTGCTCATTACACCTAAAGGAGTTCACATGCCTTTCTCGGCAAAGCTCACCTTTGCCTGCACTAACAACGAAGTTGAATACGAAGTCTGTATCATGGGTCTTGAGGAAGCCATTGACCTCAGGATCAAGACTTTAACTATATTCAGGGATTCAACTTTGGTAATCAATCAGACCAACGACAAATGGTACACTCACCAAGAGCATCTAATTCCATACCGTGACTATACGAGGAGATTATTGACTTTCTTCACTATAGTCAAACTTGAGTACATCCCTTGAGACGAGAATCAGTTCGTAGATGCTTTAGCCACCATTTCCTCCATGATCAAGGTTCAGACTGCCAATTTTGTGCCTCGGATTTCGGTATCCAGACTTGACCGACCAACATACGTATTCTCCGTGGACATTGCTAAAGATGACAAGCCTTGGTTCCATGACATCAAATGCTTCTTAGAGGATCAGACATACCCACCTGGGGCATCATCCAATGATAAGAAGACATTGAGAAGACTGGCTGGTAGTTTCTTCCTGAATGCTGATGGTTCCTTGTACAAGAGAAACTTTGATATGGTTCTTCTCAGATGTGTTGATAAGAAAGAAGCAGATTTGCTGATGCACGGGGTGCATGAAGGATCTTTCGGTACCCATGCTGGAGGACATGCAATGGAAAAAAAATTGCTAAGATCAGGCTACTACTAGATCACAATGGATGCAGACTGTTGTGCCTATGCCAGAAAATGCCACAAATGCCAGATTTATGCAGACAAAGTGCATGTACCTCTGAATCCTTTGTATGTAATGTCTTCACCTTGGCCCTTTGCCATTTGGGGCATTGACATGATTGGAAAAATCGAACCGACTGCTTCAAATGGCCACAAATTAATCCTGGTAGCCATTGATTACTTCACCATATGGGTTGAAGCAACTTCATATGCAAATGTCACCAGACAAGTGGTAGCCCGATTCCTGAAGAGAGACATCATCTGTCGATATGGAGTACCCGAGCGAATCATTACTGATAATGGTTCCAATTTGAATAACAAAATGATGGAAGAACTGTGTCGGGACTTCAAAATCCAACACCACAACTCTTCTCCTTACAGGCCAAAGATGAATGGCACTGTGGAGGCAGCTAACAAGAATATCAGCTTGTGTATGGTATGGAGGCAGTCCTACCTGTAGAAGTTGAATTACCCTCCTTACGGGTACTGATGAATGTCAAACTGAATGAAGCAGAATGGGTCCGATCTGGTACAATCAATTGAATCTGATCGAAGAAAAGAGATTAGCTGCAATCTGTCATGGGCAGCTATATCAGAAAAGGATGAAGAAAGCCTTCGATCAGAAAGTCAGGCTTCGGGAATACCAAGTATGAGATCTTGTGCTGAAAAGACTCCTTCCTCCTCATACAGACCACAAGGGCAAGTGGACTCCAAATTACGACGGTCCGTTCATAGTAAAGAAAGTTTTCTCTGGTGGAGCATTGATGCTCACTACTATGGATGGTGAAGATTTCTTATCCCTTGTGAATTCATATGTACTTAAAAATTACTTCGCATAAAAAGACCCGCTGGACATAAAAACAGAATGTAAGTCCAGGCAAAAATAGGGTATCCCGGCGAGTAAAAAACAGAATAAAAGACTCGGGCAAAAGTAAGGGAAAACTAAAAAAAATGTACACCGGTGAGTTGAAAAGCCGCATTGGACAGCTCAGGCAAAAATGGGTATCCCAGTGGATTGAAAACCCGAAAGGACGATCCACGCAAAATCAGGGAATAAGCGAACAACTGCATTTTGAATTCGTCTGTATCACTTACAACACGGCAAACTTCGAAAGATCAAAGCATCGGTCAGAATCAACCTTCTTCAGAAAGCAAGATGAGAAGAACGTCAAGGTCATACGGGTCATAACAAAGGGAGCTCACCGGAGCGTCGTCAACATTGCCAACACCTTTATTTTTCTCAATTTTGTAACAATCTCCTCATTTCAGGGGATTTGTTAGTTTAACTGTATTTTCCAATTCAGGGCACCCAAATTAATAAAATCAGAATTTTCAGTCACACCTAGTTTTGTACATTTTCGTTTCATTTGCAAAAAAAATGTCCAATGTTCATGATATAATACTTGCATAAAACAAATGTGCCTTTTAATATAAATGCTTGCAGGAAATGTATTTACTCTCAGGAATATCTAACCCCTATGATGGAATCCGGTAAGGGAGACCTCGGGACACTTGTGCGTTTCTTTGTCTTAACAGGATTGCAGGTATTCAATACGCGACATCGGGCATGCCAAATATACTTCCTCCCCTAATAGTATCTGGAATGTTTTTCCCCAGCGAAGTTTCCAAGCATCACTTCCCCAACACATCTTCTCCAAGCAGCATCTAAAAACGTTTTTCCCAGCTGAGTTGTCAAAGCATCCTCATTCTCAGCAGGATCCTCACAGAAAGCTCTAGGAAGATCATCCGGTGATCTTTTCTCTCCCCACAGAGCTCCAGACTCTATCCAGAAGAGCAATGCCTGAAATTATCACAACAAAGTGAAGGAAGCTCCTTCATCCCCAGCTGGGATATCTCCTTACAGAGATAGATCTATCAGTGATCTCATCCCCCAAGCAGAAGCATATGTTTGATCAGATCTACCAATAATCTCATCCCCAGCTGGGATTCTCCTTCCAAGCAGATCAGCCAGAGATCTTCACGGCAGCGGGATCTGCATCCCAGATCGGTTTCTTTTGCATAATCATAGCATTCACATCACTTTTTCCCCAGAGTGTAGAATTCCGTCTAATACGGAGCATTACGACAAAAATCAAACATATTGCATGATCACAAGTCAGATTCAAACCAGTCACCTGTAAATATCAACAGTACCTCATTAGTAATATACAAAATGCATCCCTTTCACATAAAAGCCAAAGCGTCCCCTTTGCACTCTCAAATACTTATACATATCCCTTTTGACACTCGTCCGTGTCACCTTTCCCCAGTAAAGTCGCCAGAAACCTTTCTACCAGCAGATACTTATCCACAACATGTTTTTTTTCGACACTCGTCCGTGTCATCTCAACTTCCCCAACAGAAAGCCAAAGCGTCCCCTTTGCACTCACATGTTCATATATACTCTTCTCGACGCTCGTCCGTGTCATCTCATATCATCCCCTGCAGATATATCTATACACTCTCTTGACACCCGTCCGTGTCACCGCTCCCCAGCATGGTTGCCCAAACACTTGTCGCAAACCAAACACTTGTTTATAATGCACTCCTTTTGACACTCGTCCGTGTCATCCTATCCCCGAAGGTAACCAGATTACCTTTTACACTCTCAATACACTTTCTTTTCTGGCACCCGTTCGTGTCACACTTTTCCCCAGCAAGTTGAACACTCGTCCGTGTCTTGCTCATATTTCACAATACTCATTCATACTTATACAGATACTCGTCCATATCTTATATACACTTATTCCCTATAGATTCGGCACTCGTCCGTGTTCTTTGTTAACCAGTTGGTACTCGTTCGTATCATCATCTTAGAACACACGTCATCATTTGTTTCTACCGATACTCGTCCGTATCATGGTCTTAAGGATGCTCGTCCGCATCTTTAATCTATACACAGCGTCAAACACTTATACCTTTTATTTCTGGAAAGCGTAAGCACTCGTCCGTGTTTACCATCCCCAAGTAAGTCGCCAGTAAAAGTAATCTTCTTTCTATTTGACATTCGTCCTATGTCATGATACTTTCGGCATCCATACCCTGCCAGGTGATCGTCCTTCACCTTTGGATGACCGTCCCTCATCCTTTCCCCAACGGAGTCTCCATAATTGAACCCTTTTCTATCCAACATTCGTCCTATGTCGTGATAAAGAGTAGCCATACCCTTCTAGGTGATCGTCCTCCACCTCTTTGATGATCATCCTTCATCATTTTATCCGATGGCCGTCCCCATCGTTGATCTTCTTATCTGACATTCGTCCTATGTCATGATAAACCCCAAGAGTAGTCGTACAGTGCTAGGTGATCGTCCTTCACCCCTTGATGACCGTCCTTCATCACGCTTATTCGTTGGCCGTCCCCATCGTTGACTATTTCTATCCAATATTCGTCCTATTTCGTGATAAAGAGAAGCCGTCCCCTGCTAGGTGATCTTCCTTCACCTTTGATGACCATCCCTCATCATTATTCCATTTATTCTTTAACCCGATGGCCGTCCCCGTCGTGGTCCCTTTTCCTTTTCCTGATGATCGTCCTTCATCAGTTTAGCCCGGTGGCCGTCCCCATCGTTGTTTAATTTACTTTGCAAACTTGATGGCCGTCCCCATCATTTCCTTTACCTTTAATCCCCAAAGAATATTACCCGGTGGCCATCCCCATCATGACTTCTTAATTTCCCCAGCATGTCGGCCGTCCCCGTCTTCGCTTTATCCCCAGCAGTCGTCCTCTGCTCGTTGGTCGTCCTCCATCGCCCGCATTTTGATAATCATATTATACTTTCTTTTACAATTTATATCCCTTTTCTTCTTCTACCCAGTGAGTGCAAATTTTGGATTGTATTTGGTATTCAACCACAAGTTACCTTGTTTGTCTGATAAGCCAGGCGCTTACATCCTGCACAGCTAACTCATGCTTGAATAGGGGCAGCTGTAAACACCCCAAATTTTCCTTCACTAACTTCACACCATGGCTTGTGATATTTCATATTTGCATTAGTTTAAGCATATCATATCATATTGCATTTTGTGTTTCACTGCACAGTTCAAATTCATCTGCATCTAGGGTTTGTGATCTGAGCAATCCAAGGATCCATCTGAGCCACTCCAAAGGCCACAAATCATTCCAAGAGGGTCCATGTATGTTCAATCATCATTTTATACTCCTCAAGGTTCATGGAAGTCAAGAAATCACACGAACTGGCCAAGGCATGGAAGCAGAGCTAGGGTTTCACTACACAGATGACCAAAATTAGGGTTTTGGTTTCAGAGGCAATAACTCCAATATTTTTGGTCATTCTTGTTTCTAAAGGTCTTAATATGTCATAAGGGTCATGTGTATCAAGTTTGATGAAGAAGTTATTTGTGGAAGTCATCTGTTCACTGGGTAACTTTTGGAGCAAGTCAAAGCAAAATTAGGGCATCTGAGGCCCCCATCAATGGAACCAAAGTGGATTTTTCATCAAATTGAAGTTATATGATCTTTATTTGATCATTGAAGTGCTTGGAAGTTCACAAAATTGAAGAAAAGTGAGCTAAACCAAAAGTTGCCAAAAATGGAAATGACTTGTAATGTAAACTTTCCATTTTGGGAAAGTTTTTCAACCTCCTCTTTCTCAACCAAAAATGCTTCAAATGAAAAATTGTTGGTCATGAAAGTTGTAGATTGAATCATTCCCTTTACAAAAATTACAAGAACAAGTCCTAATTCATTATGGAACTCAAGTTATGACTTGTCAAAGTTGGCAAAAATCACATAATTTTCAAGAATGCACCAAAGAGGGATTTTTGCAAAACCACTTGCCAAGCTATTTTTGTGACTTCAAATACACTTCTAAGCATCATAACATCATAATGCATTTCCTTAAGACTAGAATTGCCCAAAGAACCTTGCTTTTTCATGTCTTGCATTTCAAGAATTTCAAAAGGGGCCAAACTTCATAGAATTTGCAAAATGACACATAACCTTTCACAAACTTGCTGAATTGCCTCAAAACCATTTCCATGGACCTCCTTGATCTCAGCTGCACAAAGACAATCCAAAAAGCCAGCTGCACCATTGCCTATACCTCAAGTACACAAGTTAGTGACTTTTTGCAACTTGCCCATACCAATCAGCTGCAGCCAACACCCACTCTCTGGCCTATCACTACTTGTTATGTGGATCAAACCCAAGTTCCACAAAATTCCCTCATTTGCAGTATGAATCCTCAGAATCCTCAGGTTCCACAAAATCCCCTCATTTGCAAAATCCTTCGAATCTCTCAGCTCACATACTCAATCTTCAAACTTCTTTCACCATTCATCTCAAAATCATCAATAGACCACAAAGCAACCATTAAAACAGCCAAAAACACCCCATAGCCAAAACACGATTCTTGGCCAGTTGAGGTGCAATCACATAAACCAGCCAAAACAAACTCCTTCCAAGCCTCAAAGCTTCTTCAGAAGGATCATTGGAGTGAGTTTGCACAAGGGAGGTGGCCAGAAAGCTCCAAATTGAGGAAGCTCAAGCTCAGGTAATTTCTTCAAACTTTTTTTTCCAGAAGTTCTATTTTAAGTGTTTAGATTGTTCATCATGCTTTGCTGATCACCATGATATGTTTACTTTTGAGAATGGTTGAGAAATAAGCTTGTATGCGTGTTCTGAAAGTTTTGCCATTTTTGAGTTTCTCTTCGAATCTTGTGATTTAGCCATTAAAAATTTGTTTTGAGAGTGGATTTGAGTTCAGGGAGATGAGAAGAGTTGATCTGGAGCTTTAGAGCTCCAGAAATGACCTAGGGTTGGAGTTTGGGGTTTTCTAAGGGAGAAGCTGGCCGGAGAAGATGACCGGAGGTCTTCTCCGGCCACCTGAAAGTGATTAAGTGTCTAATTAGGGTTAGGGAAAGGTTTAATAGTGGGCCGTAGGATTTGATCTTCCCGCGTGTGAGGAATGGTTAGGATTAGGTCATTTAACTTAATTATGGATTAATTAATTAATTAATTAGGATTAGCTGAGTTTGAATTTCGTCCATTAGATTGCGCGCCAGGTCAAACATAATTTCCCTAGAATCAATCCTGTCCCTTGATTGCTCATACTTTCATTAATTCATATTTTAATTTCATTTTATCTCATTTATCTTGCACATTTTATTTAAAATAGCTAGAAAATTCCAAACAAATTTTTCTTCTGCATTTTGCATCCAAACAATTTTCTTCACCCAAAAATATTTTTTTTTTATTTTTTGCATCAAAAAATAATTTATAAAACATTTAAATGTTTATTTTAATTAATTAATGGAAATTAATTAATTGAAATATCATTTAGGTTTCTAAAAATTCCAAAACAATTCACATTGCATCTTAGGACATTTAGAAACATTGTCATGCCATTCATACAAATTTCTTTTTGGTTTTGAATCAATCTTGACATTTTTCTTGAATTTAGGGTTCATAAAATTCCTATTTTTGAACCCTAACTTCAAGAATTCTTTTCTGCCTAACCATGAATGGTATGACATTGATTATTTTTGCATTGTTCTTCATTTGACATGTAGTATCTAGCATATTTTTGTCATAAATTTCTTTTGCATTTTTGATTTCATTTGCATTTTTTCCCTTTAGGTACCCTAAAACCCTAGATAACTTAGAAAAATCATAACTTCCTTAGGACTAAGAGTTAGGTCTCCTCCTTTGGGGTGTGATATCATATGGGGTTAGGGTTCCTTTTAATGCATTTTTAATTTTTTTATCTTATGTTTTGCTTCTGTTTTTGACTTTTGCATCTCATGTTGCATTTAAACCCTAATTTCTCATGTTCATTTGCATACATCTTGCATATGCATTCATTCATGAACTTTCCATGACATTTCATACATTCACATGACTCCTAAGACATCATAGGACACATTAGAATCATACTTGATCATTTCTTCATCCATTTGCCATGATATGCATCCATTTCATTCCATGAACTTTCATGTGCTTTCATGCATCCTACATGTTTCATTTGCATTCTCATCTCTTGTATGATCATTCATAACTCTTGACATACATTTGCATAACCTCTTAGCATCATTTACATCATGATTATGCTTCTGGTTTTGGTTTGCACCCTTGCATACATTTCATTTCCATTTCATTTCTTCCTTCTTTTGCTAACTTTTCATGTGGTAAGTAATTTGAGAAGTGAATTTGCCTTCACTTCTCACTTCTCTTCTCATCTCTTTTATGCATCCTTGCTGCATTTTATCTTTACTTTAGAGTGAGCTTGCTCATTCATGTTCATCATTCACTTTCTTTCTTCAAGTAACTTATCTTCTTAAGTTATGTAAGTTAACTTGTTTCTTCTGCTTCTCCTCCTTTCATCTGCTTCTTCCTTGGTGTCTATTCTTGAAGATCTCTTGCAAGCCTCATAAACCATAGGAACATCCAAGCATGACAATGATTAGGGTTTTGATTAGTACCCCTTTTAGTTTTACCTATGTGTCTTCTTTTGAGTCTCTCTTCTCATCTCATAATCAGAGACTAAACCTTTAAGGTTTTAAGGCTTTGTGATTAAGGTTATGCCTGCATCCTTCTCTTAGGATGAAGTGTATAACTTTAATCCTAAGTGTTAAACCCTTAATGTGTTTAAATCTCTTAATCAATCCATCTAATAATCACTAAGACAATAGCTTGTAACTTGGGCCTTGCATTAGGGTTCTAATTCTTCCTTAATTGGTTAAGAAGGACTAACCCTAGTGTTAATGGACAAGTCCCCCTCAAGTTGTCTTACCAACCATAAAATCCACTTCTTAATCTTACCATTAACTAAAATCCACCTTAATAAAGGCTTGTTTTGTCATGAGGTTAATCCCTAATCATGGATTTAGTTGAGGTATCTTCCTCAGCTTAAATGTTCTCATATATTATCCTTCTATTAGGATGGTGTAATGGGTCCATTAAATCCTTGATTATGGCTTAATCTCATTACTTAACACTAAAAAAAAATACCAAAAACATCTAAATAATCACAAGTAGGATAATGATCTTAATCCTACATCATGGTAATTAAGTGTGAGGTCCTTACTTCATACTTAAGGTATTCTCATTACCCCTAATCAGAGGGAGGATGTGATGAGTTTACTAACCCTTGGTTTAGGCTTAAGCTCATTATCTTATGACAAACACAAAAAGCAATAAAATATTGAAAACAAAAAAACAAACAATAATTGTCTCCTTCGGGATTCTTTCCTCATCATCTTCACTCACAAACGAGAACTCGCTTCTTCCGTCTAATGCAAGACAGTTATCACCTGAGCCAGACAGGTCATACACTTGAGCATAAATAGGCAAGCAGTTCATCAGTCAATTTATCTTTCAGTCTCTTTGAGTCAAACTACGGTGTTCTGACTTCCTCATTGCACGAGAGTATACGTAGGCATAACTTAACAGTTATTGAACAAAAGTCTCTGTGTCTTCCCCCTCTTTTAGCATTCTTTTTAAGCCTCATTCCTGAGCACCTCACTTCAATTTCTTACATTGACACTTGTATATTTCTTTTCCAGTTTTTGCACACAGATAGCACAAACACTACCCCCTTTAAAACAAACTTTCAAGCGTGGATCCCTTCGAGTACGACGGACAATCTGGGTGCTAATACCTTCCCAGGTTGTAACCAACCCCCTTTCTCAGTTTCTCTGGTTCGCAACCGTCTTATCCATATCTTTCTAGGTTTATGCAACATTACCTTTCCTTCGGGATAAAAATGCCTAGCTGGCGACTCTTTTCATTTCATTTTCATCTCTCTTTCGCCGAACGTTCGCGTCTGTACCCTATATGACCTTGTGTCATTTAGTGGGAGCGACAACTTGGCGACTCTGCTAGGGACCTTATATTGCAACCAGGGCTTCTGGTTCTTTTTGTGGGTTCCTCCTAGCGCTTGTTTGATTTGTGTTTACGGGGGTGTTATGTGCTATTTGTGTTTATTTATTTGCTTTATTTATTGCTTTATCTACAACTTTATTTATTGCTTTCATTTACAGTTTTTTATACATCATAATGTCATTATCATTATGTTGGATCAGGTTTTCTTTGGTGGGTGGGGTTTCATTGAGTGATTAAGGTCCTATACCTGGGACCTGAGTGACACCTAGGCTAGAGTGGCTTCATATTCTTTCCCATTCCATTTTGGTCTGGTGCGGGAATATGAAACACGGTTCAGACGTGGGTTTCTTCTTGAGAACTCTGTGCTACAGATATCCTGTAGTGCTAGGGCTATCTGGGAAGCCTGCTAAGTCTGGATGACCTTTATATTAACCTTCAGAATCTGGGGTGAATTAGAGGAGGATCTTTTATGGTTATTGTAAACACTGTACCTCCGGGTTAGAAGTGTTTACACTTCTCATAACTGATCCAAGTCTGAGGATCTTTGTTCTAGAACATTACATGTGAGGGGGTTGGGTTGTTTACAGGTTTGCAGGAACCCTCGGCCATATCATACCCTATTACTGTATTGTTTAAGGATGCATCACTTTGGAGAGTTCTTGTGATTACTGTAAACACCCCAAATTTTCCCTCACCCATTCACACCATGGCTTGTGATCTTTTCATGTGCATAAGTTCAATCATAGCATCTCATACCTCATTTTTGCTTCACTGCATTGTTTCTAAGTCATATGCATCTAGGGTTTGTGATCTGAGCCATCCCTGGGCCATTTGAGCCACTCCAAAGGTATTCAATCATCTCAAGAGGGTCCATATATGTTCAAGCATCATATTATATCCTCCCAAGGTCAAGGACGTCAAAGAATCACAAGAACTGAGAAAGGCATGGAAGCAGAGCCAAGCTTAACTGCACAAATGACCTAGAATTAGGGTTTTGGTTTCAGAGGCCATAACTCCAAAATTTTTGGCCATTCTTGATTCTATGGGTCTCTATATGATATGAGGGTCATGCATATCAATTTTCATGAAGAAATTCAATGGGGAAGGCATCTGATCAAGAGATGACTTCTTGAGCAAGTCAGTGCAAAATCAGGGCATCTAAGGCCCCCAATGACCCAACCAAAGGGTGTTCTCCATCATTTTGAATGTGTATGATCTTTATTTGATCATAGAAGATGTTAGAAGTTCACAAGATTGAAGAATTTCAATCCATTTGCAAAGTTGCCTTTTTGGGAAAGTGACTTATAATGCAAACTTGCCATTTTGGGAAAGTTTTTCAACCTCCTCTTTTTGATTCAAAAATGCTTCAAATGAGAAAACTTTGGTCATGAAAGTGGTAGAATGGATCCTCCCATTTTCAAAAAGTACAAGAACTCATTCTAATTCATTTTAGATCAAAAGTTATGGCTTTGCAAAGTTGGGACAAATCATGAAATTACACTTATGCACCAAAAGAGGGAAAGTTGCAAAACCTCATGCCAAGGCCAATTTTGACTTCAAATCAACTTCTAAACATTACACAAACCTCACACATGACCCAAAACTTAGAATTGCACAAGAATTTCTCAATATTCATGCCATGAACTTCACAAATTTCAAAAGGGGCCAAACTTCCCCAAAATTGCAAAATGGATCAAAGCTTCTCATCCCCTTGTGCCAGCTGCCAAAAGTGACTTCCATGGACCTCCTTGAAGCATGCTGATTCGAACCATGCCCTTGTACCATGACTGAACCAGCCCATACCTTCACTTACACAAAATTTGACTTTATGCAATTTGAGCCATACCAATCAAGCTGAGCCACACCAACTACTCTGACCAATCACAACTTCACATACATGCCTCATGGATCATTTCTCACACAATCTTGGAGCCTGAAACCACAACATTGCCATAGTTCCCAAACTTTTTCCTCTTGACATTTTCCTTCGAATCTCATCACACAAACATAAAACCTCAAAACCAACCTCACCATTCATTCAGAAAAGCTTCATAGAGCATAAACCACCCTTCATCTTGCCTTGAAAGTCCTTGAAACAGAAATACGATTTTCCACTTCCTTGGACAGAACTTCATCAATCTCACAAACCAGCCACCATACACTCCAACTAAGCCTCAAAACATCTTCAGGGTGACCATTAGAGAAGCTTTGAAGTAAGGAGGCAGTCTGAAAGCTCCAAACTGAAAGCTTCACCTCAGGTAGCTTCGCAAAATCATTTTTCCAGAAACCTTGTTTTAAGTTATTGGAATGATCTACATGCTCCCCTGAATGCTTTGCACTTTTTATTTTTGAAAATGATTGATTATTGAGCATGTACTGTCTCTCTGAAAGTTTGGTCATTTTTAGGTTTTGATTCATATCTAGGTTTTGAGTGAAGAGAAATAGATTTTGAGGGTGGATTCGTGTTTAGGGAGGTTAGGAGGTTTGATCTGGAGCTTTACAGCTCTTAAAATGGTCCAAGGAAGTTTTTGTTCTTGAGTGGTCGCCGAAGAAGATGACCGGAACCACTGTTCCGGTCGCCTGAACTTGTTTAGCCCTAATTAGGGTTTAGCCACGTGATTAGTGTAGTTTGAACTTGGAACGTTGGATGAAGCTTGGAGCGCGTGAACCTAGGGCCAGGATCCTCTCATTAGCCATTAATCCTGATTATTTAAATTAATTAATTAGGGTTTAAGTTAATTAGGTCAGTTCAAATGTAGACCGTCCAGATGCGCGCGGGTCAACTCCCTCCATTTCTCTTTGAATGCCAGCCATTGGATTTACATACTTTCTTTTATTTGAATTTTTATTTCATTTCTTTTTCATTTAACTTCTACGAATTTTTAAAAATAGGAAAATACATTGAAAAATTCTGATTTTTTTTGTCAAACATTTCATTAATTTTCAGAAATCAAAAATATTTTTATTTTTTATTTTTGCATTAAAAATTATTTTTAAATCATTTAAATGTTTATTTTTAATTAGTTAATGGAAATTAATTAATTAAAAATGCATTTAGGTATTTAAAAATCACAAAAAAATTCACATTGCATTTCAAAACATTTAGAAACATTATCAAACTCTCAAAACAAATTTCTTTTTGGTTCTTGACCAATTTTGACAATTTTCATTGGAATTAAAGTTGTTTAAAGGCAATATTTTGATCCTAACTTGAAAAAATCCATTCTGCCTAACCATGAAGAGTTTGATGATGGTTCTTCTTGCATTACATCCTTCATAACATGTAGTTTTTAGGGTAAAATTGGTTTGAATTTATCTTTCATTTTCAATTTAATGAGCATTTTTCCTTTTGAGGTACCTTGAAACCCTAGTTGACTTGAGAAATTCATAACTTCCATTAGGTTAAGAGTTGGATCCCCTCCTTTGGGCATTGAACTTGTGTAGGATTAGGGTACCTTTGATCCCATTTTCAATTTTTTATCATGTCATTTGCTTCTGGTTTTGAATTTTTGTGTTGCATGTTGTTCATAAACCCTAATTTGTGCCTTCCTTTGCATCCATCTTTCATTTGCTTGCATACAAGAACTTGTCATGACATTTTGTGCATCAATATGATTCATAAGACATATTAGGACATATTAGAATCATGTTTGATCATTGCATCTTTCATTTGCCATGTAATGCATTCACATCATTTCATAAACTTTCATGAACTTTCATGGTTCAAAGCATGCTCCATATGCATCCATTCTCTTGTATGCTCACACATATGCATCTTGTGTGACTTTGCATCATCTCTTGACATCATTTTCATCATGTGTATGTTTCTGACCTTGGCCTTTTCCCACCCATATGCATTATTTCATCTCATTTCTTCCCTTATGCATCTTGTACTAACTTTTCAGGTTAATGGTAAGTTTGTTTGGGAGGTGTATTTGCCTTCACCTCCTACTTCTTCTCACCTCATCATTTCACCACCCTTGATGCATTTTTACTTGTCTTTGAGTGAGCTTGCTCACTTGTGCCTCCCTTCCCTCTTTTCTCTTCTCATCTCATCTCTTTTCTATCTTGCTTCTCCCTGGTGGTTTCCTTGAAGATTTCTCCTCTTAAGCCTCACAAAACCTAGGACTTCCAAGCATGATAACATTTTAGGATTGTTTAGTCCCCCTTAGACTCTTTCCTTTGAGTTTTCTTTGAGTCTTCTCTTCTCATCTCATAATCAGGGACTAAACCCTAAAGGTTTTAAGGCTTTGTGATTAAGCTTATACCTGCATCCTTCTATTAGGATGGAGTGTATAACTTTAATCCTAAGTGTCAAACCCTTAGTGTGTTTAAATCCTTTAATCAATCCATTTAATAATCACTAAGACATCAAGCTTGTAACTTGGGCCTTGTATTAGGGTTCTAATTCTTCCTTAATTGGTTAAGAAGGACTAACCCTAGTGTTAATGGACAAGTCCCCCTCAAGTTGTCTTACAAATCATAAAATCCACTTCTTAACCCTACCATTAACTAAAATCCATTTAATAAAGGCTTTGTTTTGTCATGAGGTTAATCCCTAATCATGGATTAAGTTGAGGAGCCTTCCTCAGCTTAAATGTTCTCATCTATTATCCTTCTATTAGGACGGTGTAATGAGTCCATTAAATCCTTGATTATGGCTTAAACTTATTACTTAACACTAAACAAAAACTCCAAAAACATCTAAATAAAGGCAAGTAGGTTAATGATCTTAATCCTACATCATGGTGATTAAGTGTGAGGTGTTTACTTCATACTTAAGGTTTTCTCATTACCCCTAATCAGAGGGAAGATGTGTTGAGTTTACTAACCCTTGGTTTAAGCTTAAGCTCATTTTCTTATGACAAACACAAAAAGAAATAAAAGACTAAAATCACAAAAACAAACAATAATCGTCTCCTTCGAGATTCTTTTCTCATCATCTTCACTCACAAACGAGAACTCGCTTCTTCCGTCTAATGCAAGACAATTTGCACCTGAGCCAGACAGGTCATACACTTGAGCATAGACAAGTAGGCAGTTCACAAGTCAATTTATCTTTTAGTCTCTTTGAGTCGAACTACGGTGTTCTGACTTCCTCATTGCACGAGAGGATACGTAGGCATAACGTAACAGTTATCGAACAAAAGTCTCTGTATATTCCCCCTCCTTCTAGCATTGTTCATTAAGCCTCATAGTCTTGAGCATTTCATTCTTGTTCTTACACTGACACTTCTCTTATACACCTCACATTTCTTACACTGACACTTGCATTCTTTCCAGCTTTGATACACAGGTTGCACTGACACTACCCCTTTAAAACACAAATCTTTTAAGCGCAGATCCCGTCGAATACGGCGGACAATATGGGTGCTAATACCTTCCCAGGTTGTAACCAACCCCCTTTCTCAGTCTCTCTGGTTCGCAACCGTCTTATCCATCTCTTCTTAGGTTTATGCAGCATTACCTTTCCTTCGGGATAAAAATGCCTAGCTGGCGACTCTATTCATTTCATCCTCCTTTTCGCCGACCGTTCGCGTCTGTACCCCTCTTGACCAGGTGTCATTTGGTGGGAGCGACAGCTTGGCGACTCTGCTGGGGAGAATATATACTGTAACCAGGGCTTCTGGTTCTTTTTGTGGGTTCCTCCTAGCGCTTGTTTGATTTGTGTTTACTGGGGTGTTATGTGCTATGTGTGTTTATTCATTTTGCTTTATTTATTGCTTTATGTACAACTTTATTTATTGCTTTCCTTTACAGTTTTTCATATTTCATACTGTCATTATCGTTGCTGGATCTGGATTTCTGTTTTGGTGGGTGGGGTTCCATTGAGAGTTTAAGGTCCTATACCAGGGACCTGAGTGACACCTAGGCTAGAGTGGTTCATGTTCTTTCCCATTCCATCTCGGTCTGGTGCGGGAATATGAAACACGGTTCAGATATGGGTTTCTTCTTGAGAACTCTGTGCTACAGATTTCCTGTAGTGCTAGGGCTATCTGTGAAGCCTGCTAAGTCTGGATGACCTTTATTATGACCTTCAGAAGCCGAGGAGAATTAGAGAAGGATCTTTTATGGTTATTGCAAACACTGTACCTCCGAGTTAGAAGTGTTTACACTTCTCATAATTGATCCAAGTCTGAGGATCCTTGTTCTAGAACACTACCTGTGAGGGGGTTGGGCTATTTACAGGTTTGCAGGTACCCTTGGCCGCATCATACCTTGTTACTTGTTTTGATTAAGAGTACCTCATGTTGGACAGTTCTTGTGATTTAACCCTGGACATGTGACTCTTTATTTGAGTCCCCCACCTTGGTTACTGGATTTCTGAACCTCCATCTGGACTTCTTGAACATACATGGGCTTTATATCAAGTCAGATAATCAGATCCAGCTTGATCACAAACCCTTGCATATCATTTGCATACATCATCATTGCATCATTTAACATTTGTTTATTTGTTTTTCAGGGTATCCACATTATATCTGGTTTGGTTTTGACCCCTTCTCTTGCATAGACCTCAACTTCAGCTATCTTCATCAGTTGTCTGCTTCAGTAATCTTCATCATCACCAACATCAGCCTATCAGTGGCTCATCTCCAGTATCAGTCTTGATCCTCATCAGCACTTGTCTTTAGTTCTTCATCAGCACTCATGACCACTCCCAGGAAGAGCAACATATCATACCATTTCTTTGAGCCTGTGTTGACTGGTATCAGGCAGGTCCAGTCACTTATCACCCCTAACCACATCCCATTATTCAGAGAGCATTATGGAGGTATCCTAGATATGGTTATGGACCTAGACCCTTCTCAGAGGAGCATGATCCACACTTGCCTGCAGTTTTATGACCCTCCTTTGAGATGTTTCACCTTTCCAGACTTTCAGCTAGGTCCTCTGCTAGAGGAGTTTTCATCATTGATTGGAGTACCTGTCAGGGGTGGAGTCCCCTTCAACCCATAAATGACTTCTCCCAGCAATGGAGAAGTAACAAAAGCACTGTATCTGAAGCCTACTTTGATTAAGCAAAGCATGAAAACAAAAGCTGGGATCCCTGGTTTGCACTTGGATTTCTTAATTTCTCAGGCCATCCTGAAGGCCTCATTGGGAGAATGGAGGGCAGTCTGTGCATTGTTAGCCCTCAGCATATATGGGGTCATACTGTTTGCAGATGAGCCCAAATTTATCAGCAAGAATACCATTCATCTCTTCCTTCTGAAGAACCCAGTACCCACATTGCTGGGAGATTTCAATTACTCCATTCATCAGAGGAATGAGAAACAAAGGGGGAAATTGGTGAGATGTTGTGTTCCTTTGTTTCACACTTGGCTGCTCAAACACCTGCCTAAGTCAGATGCCTTCCTGAATCCTCACCAACAAAAGAATTGGGCCAAGAGGCTCATTGCTTTGACTTCAGATGATATCAGATGGTGCACCCAGAGCACCAAAGGCAGAGACATCATTACCAGCTGTGGGCAATACCCAAATGTACCTCTAATAGGAGTAAAGGGTTGCATCAACTACAATGCTTTGTTGTTTAAGAGACAATTGGGCTATGCTTTGGTTCACCCCCCTAGAGTGCAAGATTTAGCTGAGACCCTGTATTGTGAAATAAAGCCCAATCTAGCTGCTGTCAGACAAGCATCCTGGGCTTGGGACAACATCCAGACAAAGGGGATGGCTATTCTTGGAAGGAGTAATAATGTTGCTTCAGCTCAGTACTATGACTGGTCCCGTACAAGAGCTCAGATTACTGGAATGCCTTTCACCATTGAGGATATACCTGGACCATCTACAGCTCAGCCAGCAGCAACTGTCAGCCTGGAAGAATTTGAGAGGCTTAAGGAAAGGAATGAAAATCTGTCTCAAGCTCTAAAGAAGACCCTTTGGGAAAGGAGTGATGGTCGTCTGGACATTGAAAGGTTGGAGAAGCTTGGGGTGGAGCATCTGGCCAAGATTGAGAAAACAGAGGACTATATAAGGAAGGCAAGAGCTGGGGAGCAAATACTGAAGAATGCCTGTAAGGATGCCAAGATTCAGAAGGCTAGGACTGAGCTCTATCTACAAGAAAGTCAGGCTAGGTGGGTCAGGATCACCGAAGTCCGGACACAAGAAGATCAGAGAACTCAGGCCAAGATTGAACAGTTAGAGGCCAATGAAAAGAAGCAGCAGGAAGCTTTGCTGGAAGCCCAGAAGGAGATTTCAGAGTTGAAGCTTAGGGCTGGGTTGAAGAGATCAAAGGATCAGGACAGGCACAAGAAGCTGACCACTGCCATTACCACCAGTAACCTCCTCATAAGGACCATTACAGAGCATCTAGCTGGTCCAGTGACTGAGGCACTTCTGAAGGAGGTTAAGGAGGATGAGTTTGGACTAGATGTCTGACTTTTTGTTTGTTGTTGTTTTCATTTGATGTACTTTTTCTTTTTGATGTATTCTGACCCTCCATGGACATGTATTGTAAAACAAACTATGTATTGTTCAGTATTTGTAATATATTAGTTTGATTTCATCGGGTTTCTTTTCTCAACAACAGCAAAGCATCTTCCTCAAGGTCTGGAAAGGTCAAAACCAAGAACCAAGCCGGATACCTTGGAAGACAAATAAGCATACTGCATTGCATACTGACTGTAAACACCCCAAATTTTCCCTCACCCATTCACACCATGGATTGTTATCTTTTCATGTGCATAAGTTCAATCATAGCATCTCATGTTGCATTTTTGCTTCACTGCATTGCTTCTAAGTCATCTGCATCTAGGGTTTGTGATCTGAGCAATCCAAGAGCTATTTGAGCCACTCCAAAGGTCATCAATCATCTCAAGAGGGTCCATGTATGTTCAAGCATCATATTATATCCTCACAAGGTCAAAGGAGTCAAAGAATCACAAGAACTTAGCAAGGCATGGAAGCAGAGCCAGGTTTAACTGCACAGATGACCTAAAATTAGGGTTTTGGTTTTAGAGGCCATAACTCCAAAATTTTTGGTCATTCTTATTTCTAATGGTCTCTATATGTTATGAGGATCATGCATATCAATTTTTATGAAGAAGTTTAATGGGGAAGGCATCTGATCAAGAGATGACTTCTTGTCAGTGCAAAATCAGGGCATCTGAGGCCCCCAATGACCCAACCAAAAGGTGTTCTCCATCATTTTGAATGTGTATGATCTTTATTTGATCATAGAAGGTGTTATAAGTTCACAAAATTGGAAAATTTCAAGTCATTTGAAAAGTTGCCTTTTTGGGAAAGTGATTTATAATGAAAACTTGCCATTTTGGGAAAGTTTTTCAACCTCCTCTTTTTGATTCAAAAATGCCTCAAATGAGAAAACTTTGGTCATGAAAGTTGTAGATTGGATCATTCCCTTTTCAAAAAGTACAAGAACTCTTTCTAATTCATTTTGGATCAAAAGTTATGGCTTTGCAAAGTTGGGAAAAATCATGAAATTTTCACTTTTGCACCAAAGAGGGAAAATTGCAAAACCTCATGCCAAGGCAAAATGTGACTTCAAAGTGACTTCTAATCTTCATACAAACACAATGCAATGCCTAAAATTCAGATTGGCCCAAGAAATTTCTCATTTTCATGCCTTGATGTCCAAGTATCATAAACCATTTTTCATAAAAATCACAAAGAGGGAAAACTTGCAAGAAGGGTTCCTTTGGTTTTGTTTGGTCTCTAATCATTATCAAAGTATCATAACAACATTCTATGGTGCATTGTGCTGCATATTGCCCAAGAGATGTCACTTGTCCATGGCCAAAAATCACAAAGTGTAACAAGTTGCAAAATTGCAAAACATGTGAGATCTCACCCTTCATCCATTCCAGCTCACATCAATTGATCCAAGAGTCATCCTTGAACTCAACTGATGCAGTACAAGCCAAGAAACCATCTCTGCCACATCCCATGCCTCAAGTACACCAAACCTTGACTTTTTGCAATTTCTCCCATGCTCTTGGAATAGTGATCAGCAGCCTCTACTAACCTGCTCCACAGCCTACTCAAACATTATGGGAGTGATAAAGCAAGCCACACACAAGCCAGAAACAACACACAATCCAGCTTGCACAAAATCTGTCCCAAACTTCTTCTCTTCGAATTTCTTCACACAGCCTTCAAACATCAAAAATTTCTTCACCAACAAACCACAAATCATCCATAGAACAAGAATCACCCCCTGAAACAGCTTGAGACATCACACACCAAGACCTCCATTTCTGCTACACCAGAGCAAAACAGCCATAACCAACCATTCTCAAAGTTCTCCAAGCTTCATTTCATCATCAGGGTGTTCAAAGGAGAGGGATTGCACCAAGTTTGAGGCCAGAAAGCTCCAAAGTTCAAAGCTCCAGTTCAGGTATCATCAAGAACATTTTTTCCAGAAATGCAATCTCTTGTTATAGGATGATAGAGTTTGTTTCACTGATCATGTTAAGCTTTGAAACACTGAAAATTGTTGAGAAATGAGTGTGTATGCATGTTCTGAAATTTTTGCAGTTTTCTTGATTTTGCTCGAATCTTGTTGTTGATGCATTGTAAATGTGATTTTGTGATTGATTCATGTTTGGGGTGATATGCTTGTTTCATTTTGGTTCTCTTGTTTTTCATTGATTATGAATTTTTGGAAAATCACGCATAATGAATCGATTCATTCTAGCTTGAATCGATTCATGCTGTTGAGTGGTTCCTGGATTTCGCAACATGAATCGGTTCATCCTTTGATGTATCGATTCATGCTGTTTAACTAATTCTGTTTTTCTCAAAATTGATCAGTATGAATCGATTCATCCAAGCTTGAATCGATCATTCTTCTGTTATTTGTCTAACAGATTCTGCAATACAGATATGTGCTTGTTTTTTAAGTCATTAGGGCTTTAATTGTGATTAGGGTTTTAGTTTGAATTACAACCTTAAGATCTGGCGCCAGTCAATTCCCCCCATTTTCTTTTGAATCTCAGCCTCAGGATCTGTTGACTTCTCCATTTAACCAATTTTAATTCATTTTGTTTGTATTTTATTTGCACGAGTTTTTAAAAAAATAGCAAAATGTTAAAAAATTCTGAATTTTTTTGTCAAGCATTTCATTAATTTTCAGAATCCAAAAATATTTTTATTTTTATTTTTTGCATTAAAAACTATTTTTAAATCATTTAAATGTTTATTTTTAATTAGTTAATGGAAATTAATTAATTAAAAATGCATTTAGGTATTTAAAAATCACAAAAAAAATTCACATTGCATTTTAAAACATTTAGAAACATTACCAAACTCTCAAAACAAATTTCTTTTTGGTTCTTGACCTATTTTGACAATTTTCATTGGAATTAAATTTATTTAAAAGCAATATATTGATTCTAACTTGAAAAAATCCATTCTGCCTAACCATGAAGAGTTTAATAATGGTTCTTCTTGCATTGTATCCTTCATAAATCAGAAGTGGAGCAAAGGGGGAAGTTAGTGAGATGTTGTGCTCCTTTGTTTCACACTTGGCTGCTCAAACACTTACCTAAATCAGATGCCTTCCTGAATCCTCACCAACAGAAGAATTGGGCCAAAAGGCTCATTGCTTTGACTTCAGATGACATCAGATGGTGCACCCAGAGCACCAAAGGCAAGGACATCATCACCAGCTGTGGGCAATACCCAAATGTACCTCTGATAGGAGTAAAGGGATGCATACACTACAATCCTTTGCTGTTTAAGAGACAACTGGGCTATGCTTTGGTCCACACTCCTAGGGTGCAAGATTTAGCTGAGACCCTGTATTGTGAAGTAAAACCTAATTCAGCTGTTGTCAGACAAGAATCTTGGGCTTGGGACAACATCCAGACAAAAGGGATGGCTATTCTAGGGAGGTGTAATAATTTTGCTTCAGCTCAGTACTATGACTGGTCCTGTACACGAGCTCAGATTACTGGAATGTCTTTCACCATTGAGGATATACCTGGACCCTCTACAGCACAACCAGCAGCAACTGTCAGCCTGGAAGAATTTGAGAAACTGAAGGAAAGGAATGAGAATCTATCTCAAGCTCTGAAGAAGACCCTTTGGGAAAGGAGTGATGGTCGCATGGACATTGAGAGGTTGGAGAAGCTTAGGGTGGAGCATCTGGCCAAGATTGAGAAAACAGAGGACTACATCAAGAAATCAAGAGCTGGGGAGAAAATATTGAAGAATGCCTGTAAAGAGGCCAAGCTTCAGAAGGCTAGGACTGAACTCTATCTGCAAGAGAGCCAGGCTAGGTGGGTCAGGATCACTGAAGCCCGGACACAAGAAGATCAGAGAACTCAGGCCAAGATTGAGCAGTTAGAGGCCAATGAAAAGAAGCAACAGGAAGCTTTGCTGGCAGCCCAGAAGGAGATTTCAGAGTTGAAGCTTAGGGATGGATTGAAGAGATCCAAGGATCAGGACAGGCACAAGAAGCTGAACACTGCCATTACAACCCGAAACCTCCTAATTAGGACCATTACAGAGCATCCAGCTGGTTCAGTGACTGAGGCACTTTTGAAGGAGGTTAAGGAGGATGAGTTTGGATTGGATGTTTGACTTCTTTGCTTGTTGTTCATTTCCATTTTTGATGTACTTTTTATTTTTGTTGTATTTTGACCCTCCAGGGGCATGTGTTGTAAAAAAAAAGACTATGTATTATTCATCATTTGTAATATATTTTAGTTTGTTTCCATTTGGGTTTTCTTTTCTCAACAACATCAAAGCATCTTCCTCGAGGTCTGGAAATGTCAAAACCAAGAACCAAGCCGTATACCTTGGAAAACAAATAAGCATACTGCATTGAATACTAACTTTTGTTTTGTTTTGTAGGTTTTTGTTATTTGTTTGTTTCTAACTCTGTCGTGGTCTCAGGAAATATTGCTCGCAGAAGAGTGTTCCCTGTCAACCGTGCACACCGGTATCCTACTCGCAACAACCTTCCGGGTATTCTAATGGAGCAAGTACAACAAGACCTGACTGAAGTTAGAACCCAGATGGCTAATGAAAGAGTGGAGATGAGAAACCAAATGGCCCAATTCATGACTGTGATGACTGGCTTGGCCTAGAGCCAAGAAAGGTTAAGGGCATTGGTAGAAAGACAAACTCCCGAGGAACCACATCCTGGAACTGGAGGAACTAGCAACAATGAGAGGGGTCAGCCTCATGTTAATCCACCAGTATTTGGACCTCATCTGGATCCGGAAGTCAACATCCCGGGAAATGTACAAGGAAATACTGCTGGGGGGAGAATCTTGCAAGAGGATCCCCAAGAAGAGAAGTTTACTGTCATGGGAGCTGGAGACGAAGTCTATGATAGGAGGTTTGATGAAATTGCTGAGAAATTGAGATCTTCGGAGTCTCAAAATTCCTTGGGTTTTGATGTAATGGATATGGGGTTAGTGGATGGAATGAGAATTCCCCACAAGTTCAAACCCCCATGCTTTGAGAAATACAATGGAACCTCCTGTCCACGAACTCACCTGCAGTTTTTTCTGGGGAGACTTAAGGCATACACCATGGATGAAAAGCTGTAGATGTTCTACTTTGAAGACAGTTTGAATGGGGCTTCAAGAGAGTGGTATTCACACTTGACCAGAGCTACCATTAGATGCTAGAAGGACTTGGCTGAAGCCTTCATCAGGCAGTATCAATATAACCTGGACATGGCTCCTAACAGGACCCTCTTAATGAGAATGTCTCAATCTTCCAGAGAAAGCTTCAGGGAATATGCCCAAAGGTGGAGACAGCTTGCTGCTGCTGTCCAATGTCGGAAAGAGAAATGGCCGACATGTTCATGAATACTCTGCAAGGAACATATATTGATAGATTGTGTCGCTCCCGAGGATTTCCATCCTGGTACAAACGCGAAAGTGGCGCGGAAAAAGAATAGAGTCGCCAGCCAGGCATTTTTATCCCGAAGAGAGGGAATGGTAATGCTGCACAAACCAGAAAAAAGAAAAGGAAGGACACGGGTCCTGCGAACCAAAGAGACTGGGATCGGGAGTCGGTTATGACCTGGGAAGGTATTAGCACCCCAGATCATCCGCCGTACCCGACGGGATCCACGCTTGCAAGAGAAACTGTTTCAAAGGGTGAGGGTATGAAAGATGCAGCAAAAGAAAATGAAAATGAAAAGAAACTAGAACTGGAAAAGAACTGAAATAAGAAACAAAGAGAAAAAATGTAGGGAAAATAAAGATTGTGCTCGAACGGGCCCTACTCCGCTGCCTACGTACCTCATCGGGATAATGAGGATCAGAGACGCCGTAGTTCCCCTAACTAGGGGTACTAAAAGGAAAATGCTTGTGAATTAAGGCTTGAACTGCCTATGCCATTGCTCAGGTGTTGCAGGCTCGGACGACGAGTGCGTAACCGTCTTGCAAAATGACAAGTAGGAGCAAGTTCGCGTACGGAGCGAAGGAGATGAGAAAAGAATTCCCGGAGGAAAGACGCTTATTGTTTGTTTGTGTTTTTTAGAAGCTTTTATGAGTGTGTCACAAGGAAGTGAACTCAAGCTCTCATCAATGGAACGTGCACTTGTCACTACATTCCAAGATGGAATAATAGAACAAGCACACTCAAGTAAGGAGAAGATCCCCAAAACTTGAACCCAAAGATTAGGGCATAAGCTCACTAACTTGCTTAATTATTAAGTGTTTTTGGTTATTTACATGAAGAAGTGTTTTTTAGGCTTTTCTTTTATGAAGAAGATACCTTGATCAGACTTGTGCATCACAAGGCAAACTTGTACTATCCCAAGATGGGAAGACTACAAGCATACCTCATGGAATAAGGCTATAGATCAATGCATCACCTCACATTTATTAAAGTGTTTTTTTAAGAGTTTTGAGATGAGAAGAGAAAAGAACCAAAAAAAAAAAGATCATAAAGGTAAAATGCTAAAGGGGGACTAAAATAATCCTAAGTGTTAACATGCATGGATGATCCTAGGTTTGTGAGGTTTCTATCCTAATGAAGAAGAGAAGAAGAAGATAGAAGAAGGGATGAGAAAGGCCTAAGCCCAACAACAAAGGGTTAGTTCAAATAACAAAAGAGGAAAGATGAAAAGGTTGAAATGTGGATAAACATCCACACTTCTCTTACCATGAGCCCCTGAAAAGTTAGCAAAAATCCAGCAAATTGACCAAGAAACAATCATGGGATCAATCATGCTCAAAGGTACTTGAACAAAAAATCAAACAATCATGCCAACATTGCAAATACACGACTTACGCGTCGAGAACATGAAAGCAAACATCAACCAGCAAGCAAATACCCTAAAATATCATGCTTAATGATCACACAATGATTCATGGCAATTAGAACAAGCAAAGGGACCAAACAAACTCAAAACAGCCCCAAAAAACCATTCTGCATCAGTGTTAACCGGTTAACCATATGCGTTAACCGGTTAACCAGTCAAAACCTGCACAAAACACACACAGAAACAGGGCGTTAACCGGTTAACCATATGCGTTAACCGGTTAACACTGTAAAAACAGCAGCAAATTCCTGCAGAAAACAAGCATTTCAAAAACAGCTTATTCAAATAAGCTGCACCAGACCAGCACTCAATTACACATGGAAAAAATAGATCAATGCACATCAATCCATAACATTATGCTCATGAACAATAACAATCGGATCCGGATACAAATCAACCAATCAAATCATGCAACACAATCAATTACACAAACACATGGTAGGTTCAAAGCTCAAGCAATGCAAATAAGCTAAAAACAGAGTTGGATCTGGAATTAACCAACCTACAAAGCGGAGGTATGCTTTGGTAATTGTTGATTATGCTGAAAATGATAGATCTCGCGCAAAACCTTGAAGATCCGATGCTAAGCTCCACACTCCATGCAAAATAAATGCAAGATCAAGCTCTTGATGCAGAATTTTGGATCCAAAAGCACTTTTAGATCCCAAACCAGATCTGAATCTCCAATAAAACCAGCAAAAAGATGTAATGAAACTATGGATGGAGGTCTAGTTCCAAGATCTACACACCTCAAGGCAAGGTTGTGTGATCCTCAAAGAGGAACTTTGAGTGATTTGGAAAATTGGGAGAGAAAAATGAGAGAATTGTGAGTGAGAGCAATGAAAATTCAGAAATGAGAGTGAAAAATGAGTGAGTGATCATTTGGTTTGGAGAGAAATGGAATATATATGGTTTAGGGTTGGGGCCCAAAATCTTGGTTTGGGATCCAAAAAATATGGCTTGGTAATGTGATTAGGTTTTAGGGTTGGAAAGAGGTTTGGATACATGCTCTAGATCCTTCTCAAATTCAATTTTAATTCAAATGAATAAAAATCAGAAAATTGGAAAATGGGGCCAAAACACACATGCTGAAAATGCTGCTGGAAATTCAAATTTCGCAGCTGTTAACCGGTTAACCATATGCGTTAACCGGTTAACGCATGCAAAATTTGAATTTCCCCCCTTTTGGTGGGAAACTTCAAAAATGATGCCGGCGCCCGCCGTTTCAAGCTGATTTTGATCCTTTCATTCTTTTTAAGTTTTGAACATGGTACAGAGCTTGTGCAGAGTGATCCTGTGAAATTTTTGCCTGGTCACCATGCTCTCGATTTTTATCTGTGGTGCTTCGAACTTTCCAGATGGTTGGTCATATGCCCTATGCTAGAACATGTGAGTGTTATGCCTCATTTTTCTATGCAAAAATGCTAAGAATATGGTATGCTCATGATGATTATGATATGATATGATGCTTAAAATGAAGAGGGCAAATTTGGGGTGTTACAGCTGCCCCTATTCAATCAACTGTTAATCTGAAAAGGACGATGGTACGGACTATCGACCGTTCAAGATAAACTGTGATTGAATACCAAGAAGACCAGAAATTTGCACTCTGACGAAGAATGCAACCCCGGGAAATAAACCCAACCAGATGACGCTCTGGGGACTGCAGGGGAGAAAGAAGCGGACGAGCCTCTTCCAAGCTAAGGTTGATAGCTGAAATAAAGACATGTTGACAGACGAGTCTTCAAACAATCCTGTGACGCCAGGAGCTGGACAGACGAGTCCTTCAACACTTCAAGACAATAATCTGAGACAGACGAGTCTTCGAATGACCTGTGACGCCAGGTGCAGAGAGCGGACGAGCCCTTAAAGAACTTCAAAGTATCCTGAGATAGACGAATCTCCTTCACTAATCCTTACGCAGATAAGTGGAATAAGACGGACGAGTCTTCTTCGGACAACCCTTACGCAGGTTCCGGAAATGCATATAAGTCTGTGGGATAGACATGCAACCAAGGTAGACGAACCTTCTTCATATATTATCCGCGGATATATGGCATAAGACAGACGAGTCTTCTGAGCAAACCTGTTACGCCAGGCGCAGCAACCATGATTGGTGCTTGAGACAGACGAGCCTCCTTCGGATTTACCTGTTACGCCAGGGCCGGTAATCATTTTGACATTTAATTCCCACTGTCAGGATTTTAAACCTCTTCAATACAGACGAGTATTGGATGATCATCAAGAGAACACAGACGAGTGCCAATAGTCAATGATACAGACGAGTATCAGACGATGATCTGAGAAACACAGACGAGCGTTTCAGGCGATGATACAGACGAGTATCAGCCACTGGTATAGACGAATACCAGAAATTCAAATACAGACGAGCATTTGAAGTAGTCACAGCATTATCAGGATAAATAGCAAATCTTCACATACAGATGCAAGCTAGCACAGACGAGTGCTGAGGATGATACAGACGAGTATCCAAGCAAAGCAGACGAGCTTCAGAACACAAACAACTTCCGGGGAATAAAAGCAGACGAGCTTCAAACAAGCACAGACGAGTGCCGGGTCGTTGCAGACGAGCAGTAGCGGAGAATACATATCAAGGCACAGACGAGTGCAGCGAAGGATCCCATACCGAACACAGACGAGTGCTGGGAGGTTGCAGACGAGCAACAACAAATATCATATCAGAACACAGACGAGTGTAAAAGGGTTGCGGACGATGCTGGGGACATTTCCAAGCACAGACGAGTGCTGGGATTTGCAGACGAGCAAACAACAACGGATACAATCAAGCACAAACGAGTGTTGAGGAGTTGCGGACGAGCAACAGATGAGCAACAGGCACGGACGGGCGCCGAGCAACCTTCAAAGGAGTAACAAGCACATATGAGTGCTAAAAGATGCGGTCGAGCATCAAATAAAGATGCGAGCACGGACGAGCACTGGGCACTTCTTAGGGAATACGCCTCAAATAAAGAGGAATGACATGCACGGGCGAGTGCTGCAGGGATGCGGACGAGCACCAAATGAAGATACGAGCCCCAACGAGTACAGGCAACTTTGCTGGGGAGAGAAAACTTCAAAGACTAACAAGCACGGACGAGTGCCGAGAGCTGCGAATGGTCATCGAACAAAGATGCTAGCACAGAAGATTGCTGGGGAGTACCTCAAATAAAGAGGAAACTGCCGGGGAAAAGGCACGGACGACTGCCGGGGAATACCTCAAATACAGAGGAATCTGCTGAGGAAAGGGCACGGGCGAGTGCTGAAAGAGGATGGGCACGGACGACTGCCGGGGAATACCCCAAATAAAGAGGGATCTGCTGAGGAAAAGGGCACGGACGAGTGCTGAAAGAGGATGGGCATCAAATAAAGATGCGAGCACAGACGAGTGCTAATAGATATAGACTCTATTGGAGAAAGCAAACGAGCAATACCACCGAGCTAACACATACAAGTGTTGAAAGATGCAAACGAGCAGCAATAAAACATGATACATTATTGCTGGGGATAACTCCGCTTAAAGACAACACATACAAGTGTTGAAGATTGCAGACGAGCAACAAACGGATGCCTGATCGGCAATAAGAGATACGACTCTGCAGGGTAATCCAAGTCAAGAGGTCTGGATACACATTCTGACTGAGGTGATGAATACCTGGCTGCATCATCAAATACCCAAAGTACGGCAACTTTGCTGGGATTATATTTCACTGACGGAAGCGAAAATCAAATATGACCACTGTGGGAACAGGAACATCCTCAGACTTGGCTGGAGAAGCTTCTTGGGCAAACACTCTGACTGGGGAGAGCATCTGATAACTCAAGACTCTGAGGGGATATCAGGCTTTCAGGTACCTGATAGGCATACTCTGATGGGGATAATGGACTACTAATTCCATCTTTGATGATGTCAGGCTTTCTGGCACCTGCTGGGTATACTCCGCTGGGGAAGAATGAAATGCTACTTCACTGGGGAAGAAAAGCTTGCTTGGGCGGCTGTCAAGACTTGCTTGGAGAAAAAATCTCTGCTGGAGATGCCAGTCTTCAGATACCTGCTGGGAAAGGAAATCTCTGCTTGGGGGATACCCTACTGGGAAAGTACTCTGCTGGGGAGGTACTCCGCCGGGGAATATTAAATCGCTTGAGAGAATGTGACGCCAACCTGCAACCTGCAACAACAGAACACACCCGCGTGTCCCTGGGATTTGCATGGAATGATCGGTTCATCCATCGTCACCCGACGCTCAAAGAGGGTTACAGTTTCCCTGCATGTCAGTTTTCTTTTCAAAATTATCACCATGTTTAGATGCAATGCTATTTTTGCCTAAAATTCAGGACATTTTGTAAACAAAAATAAACACACACAGCTTTTTGACTGAATATTATTTTTATTGAATGGCCTCTGAATAGGCAAAGATTTACATCAGGAAGCAACCACCTGGAAAGAGGTAGCCACTATAAAATTGAGAAAAGAAATTATCCTAATGGCAACGTACGCGGCATTCCAAGGAGTTCCATTTCTGCTATGACCTGCATGTCTTCAAGACTCTCCATTCTGTTTTGGCTTTCTGAGAGGACAAGGGGACTGCTTCCTATCCTTCCGGTATTGTCAAACTGTACAAAACGATGACGTGGTTCAGATAACTCGGATCACAGTTGTTCGCTTATTCCCTTATTTTGCGTGGATCGCCCTCTCGGGTTTTCAATCCACCGGGATACCCTTTTTTGCCTGAGCTGTCCAATGCGGCTTTTCAACTCAGCGGGTGTACATTTTTTTATTCATTTCCCTAATTTTTGCCCGAGCTTTTTTATTCTGTTTTTAGCTCGCCGGGATGCCCTTTTCTTGCCTGGACTTACATTCTATTTTGTGTCCAGCGGGTCTCTTTATGCGAAGTATTTTTTAACTGCGTCCGAGTTAACAGGGGATGGGAAATCTTCTCCATCCATAGTGGTGAGCATCAGCGCTCCTCCTGAGAATACTTTCTTCACTATGAATGGTCCTTCGTAGTTCGGGGTCCACTTGCCCCTGTTATCTGAACCTGGAGGAACGATTCTCTTCAACACAAGCTCTCCCACTTGATACCCTCGAGTACGTACTCGTTGATCGAATGCCCGCTTCATTCTCCTTTGATAAAGCTGACCATGACAGATAGCCGCTAACCTCTTTTCCTCAATTAGACATAGCTGATTGTAACGAGCACGCACCCATTCAGCCTCATCCAGTTTGACATCCATCATCACGCGCAGTGAGGGAATCTCTACTTCAACAGGCAGGACTGCTTCCATGCCGTACACTAGAGAGAAGGGAGTTGCCCCTGTTGATGTCCTGACCGACGTTCGGTACCCATGCAAAGCAAACGGTAACATCTCATGCCAATCCTTGTAGGTGACAACCATTTTCTGCACAATCTTCTTGATATTCTTGTTAGCTGCCTCTACCGCACCATTCATCTTTGGTCGGTAAGGAGAAGAATTGTGATGCTGTATTTTGAAGTCCCGACATAAGTCTGCCATCATCTTGTTGTTGAGATTAGAACCATTATCAGTAATGATCCTTTCGGGTACTCCATATCTGCATATGATATCTCTTTTCAGAAATCTTGCCACCACTTGACGAGTGACATTGGCATAAGACGCTGCTTCTACCCACTTGGTAAAGTAATCAATCGCGACCAGGATGAAGCGATGACCATTCGAAGCAGTTGGCTCGATTTTCCCGATCATGTCAATGCCCCACATAGAGAAAGGCCAAGGAGATGACATGACGTTGAGCGGATTTGGAGGAACATGCACTTTATCTGCATATATTTGGCACTTGTGGCACTTTCGGGCGAATGAACAACAGTCTGCATCCATTGTCATCCAATAATACCCTGATCTTAGCAGTTTCTTTGCCATGGCGTGCCCTCCTGCATGGGTACCAAAAGATCCCTCGTGGACTTCCTGCATCAACAGGCTTGCTTTGTGTCTATCCACGCATCTGAGCAAGACCATGTCAAAGTTCCTCTTATACAAAACCCCGTCTGTGTTCAAGAAGAAACTAGCAGCAAGTCGTCTCAAGGTCTTTTTGTCTTTGGAAGATGCCCCTGTTGGGTATTCTTGCTTCTCCAGGAATAACTTGATATCAAAATACCAAGGTTTCTCATCAGACACGGCGTCTACAGAGAAAGCATAAGCGGGAGAGTCAAGCCTGGAGATGTCAATTCTGGGCACAAAATTCCAACATAGGACTTTAATTGACGAAGAGAGAGTGGCCAAAGCATCGGCAAATTGATTTTCGTCCCGTGGTATGTATTTGAGCTCAACTGTCGTGAAGAATGTCAACAGTTTTCTAGCATAATCCCTGTACGGAACTAGATGCTCTTGATGTGTGTACCACTTGCCGGTAATTTGGTTAATGACGAGGGCTGAATCTCCGAATATATCGAGGTTCTTGATCCGAAGATCAATTGCCTCCTCTATTCCCATTATACACGCCTCGTATTCCGCTTCATTGTTGGTGCAGCCAAAAGTAATTTTGGCAGCGAAGGGTAAATGAACACCTTCAGGAGTAATGAGTACGGCACCAACTCCACGACCATTGATATTGACAGCCCCATCAAACATCAACTTCCATTTGGATTCAGGGTCAGGCCCCTCCTCCGGAAGTGGTTCCTCATAATCGTTTGTTCTGAGGTACATGATGTCCTCATCAGGGAAGTCAAATCTCATCGGCTGATAGTCATCCTCAAGAGGTTGCTGAGCAAGGTATTCCGACAATACACTTCCTTTGATGGCTTTCTGAGAAGTGTACTGGATGTCGTATTCAGTTAAAATCATCTGCCACCTAGCAACCCTTCCGGTCAATGTTGGTTTCTCAAAGATGTACTTGACGGGGTCCATCTTGGAAATGAGAAGTGTGGTATGGGTCAACATATACTGCCTCAGTCGGCGAGCAGCCCATACCAAAGCGCAGCAAGTTTTCTCGAGCAGTGAGTATCGGGATTCACAGTCGGTAAACTTTTTGCTAAGGTAATAAATGGCATACTCTTTTCGACCAGACTCGTCATGTTGGCCAAGCACACACCCCATCGACCCTTCTAGCACGGTCAAGTACATGATTAATGGTCTCCCCTCCACTGGAGGCATCAGAATTGGAGGTTCCTGCAAATATTCCTTTATTTTGTCGAAAGCTCTTTGGCAATCATCATTCCACCTGACCGTCTGCTCTTTTCTTAGCAGTTTGAATATCGGTTCGCACGTGGCAGTTAGG
The DNA here is from genome assembly GCA_963966055.1 of Lathyrus aphaca. NCBI lineage: Eukaryota > Viridiplantae > Streptophyta > Magnoliopsida > Fabales > Fabaceae > Lathyrus > Lathyrus aphaca. Next base: position 225,530,400 of record OZ014520.1, on the reverse strand, counting down.
TGAGATATGAACCGAGAAATGTAGTTCAATCTACCTAAGAACCCGCGCACTTCTTTTTCTGTCTTTGGTGCAGGCATATCTTGAATAGCTTTCACTTTAGCAGGATCTACCTCAATTCCTCTTTGACTTACAATGAAACCCAGCAATTTTCCGGAACGCACCCCGAAAGTGCACTTGTTCGGATTCAACCTCAGCTTGTACTTGATCAATCTGTCAAACAACTTCTTCAAATTAACTAAATGCTCCTCTTCGTCTTTGGACTTTGCAATCATATCATCCACATAACATTCGATCTCCTTGTGGATCATGTCATGGAACAATGTGACCATCGCCCGTTGATAAGTTGCTCCAGCGTTCTTCAAACCGAAGGGCATGACCTTGTAGCAGAATGTTCCCCACGGGGTAATGAACGTTGTCTTCTCCATGTCTTCCGGCGCCATTTTTATCTGATTATAACCGGAGAATCCATCCATGAAGGAGAACACTGAGAATTGAGCAGTACTGTCGACCAACACGTCAATGTGTGGCAACGGAAAATCATCCTTCGGGCTTGCTCTGTTCAAATCTCTATAGTCAACGCACATTCGGACCTTGCCGTCCTTCTTAGGTACTGGTACTATGTTAGCTACCCAAGGCGGGTAACTAGACACGGCAAGGAATCCGGCATCCCACTGCTTTTGCACCTCCTCTTTGATCTTCATCGCCATATCCGGGCGAGTTCTTCTCAACTTTTGCTTTACAGGAGGACAGTCTTCCCTCAGGGGTAGCTTATGCATCACGATGTCGGTATCCAACCCTGGCATATCCTGATATGACCAAGCAAAGATATCCACATACTCTCTCAACATACTGATCAGTTCTTGTTTGACGTCGGCCTGCAGATTGGCCCCTATCTTGATTTCTTTCTTTGCATCTTCACTGCCAATGTTGACGGTCTCAATCTCTTCTTGATGAGGCTGAATAACTCGTTCCTCCTGTTTCAACAGTCTGACCAACTCTTCAGGGAGGTCACGGTCTTCCTCAACCCCTTCATCAGCTTGGTAGGCTGGATTATCAAAGTCATGCATAGTCATAGCGGGAACGTTATCCGTGGAATCCGGATGATCAATACTGCACAAATGATGTGCTTATTCAGAATCTGCTTATTTTGAAAAGAGACGCTAACACAAAGCAAAAAATGAGAAAACGCATTGCCATTTTTGTATTGTTTTTTGTGAAAAAGTTTAAAAACAAAGAAAGAGAGCACAAATTGTCTGAAAATGTCCTTTTATTTCATGGCAAAAATAACGATGCAATACAAAACATGGTGGCCCAGTACAATGGATCCAAACATCTTGGGCAGAATGCTGGATTTGACAATGCAGTATGCTAATAAAAGGAAACAAAACAATTACTTTGAGAGCCAGGTGACTTGAACAATGTCCTCAGCAGACCAATTTCCTAGCTCCTCGCCGGGTGCACACGGGCGGATCCAATTGTTGTCCCAGTCTCTGTCACTATCCCCGTCTTGACTTGCCGTACAGATTTGATCGCGGTCGAGCAACCCAGCACTTGTGAATGAGATAGCTTTACCACTCTGAATAGACCCTCCAGGCTGATACCCTAAGCCAAATTTGTCATCCTTCTTTTCCACCTCCAGTAGCTTGCCCCAGCCTTGGGCATTGCCTGATTGGACAGCCTCTTTTGCTTCCCGGTAAGAATGAATTGACGTGCCTTCGTTGTTTTTCTTCACCGGAGTCAAGATACTGACATCTGCCTCAAAAGCTTGGCACAAAGTCTCGTGAATTTCTCCGTCCATTTCCACATATTTAAATGTCGACAGGTGGCTGACGAAAATATCTTCTTCCCCGCAAACTGTGATGACCTGGCCGTCCACCACATACTTAAGCTTCTGGTGTAAAGTTGAGGTGACAGCTCCAGCTGCGTGTATCCACGGTCTGCCCAACAAGCAGCTATACGCAGGCTGGATATCCATGACATAGAAGACACTCTTGAAGACTTGAGAGCCTATCTTAACAGGCAACTCAACCTCTCCGAAAACTGATCTTCTTGAACCATCGAAAGCTTTAACCACCAAATCACTCGGCGTCAGGATAACCCCATCAATGTCAAGCTTCATCAACGCCTTTTTCGGGAGCACGTTCAACGAAGAGCCTGTGTCCACCAGAACATGGGATAACACAGCGCCCCTGCATTCCATCGTGATATGCAGTGCTTTATTGTGATTTCTTCCCTCCAAAGTAAGATCTCTGTCAGTGAAGCCCAAGCCATGGCTAGCATTGACACTTCCAACAACAGCTTCAAGCTGATTGACCGTAATCTCTTGAGGAACGTAAGCCATTTGAAGTACTTTCAGCAAGGCTTCTCGGTGCGCAGGTGAGCACATCAACAGTGACAAGATAGAAATCTTCGAAGGCGTCTGATTCAGTTGGTCAACCACCTTGTAGTCACTCCTTTTGATGATCTTCATGAACTCCTCTACCTCCTTTTCAAATGTCCCCTGCCCAGCCACAGGAGTATCTAACCCATCATTCGCAGTCTGCTTTCCTTTGTCTTTGGACGAAGCTTCGGCCTCAAGATCCCTTCTCAGTGCAGGGGGAGCAAATAAACGGCCACTTCGAGTAAAACCTCCAACACCTCCCACATTCTCAATAGTCAAATCAGCAACAGGTCTACTTTCCATCTTCTGTCCCGCCACATAGACATCAGAACCATAATGCCACGGAATGGCTCTATCATCATTATACGGCATTGGCCCAGGTACCGTTATAGTCACAGGACTAATCTGAGGAGCGTAGGTGATAACCGGCCTCTGTCTGACGGGCATATCAGCTTCGTCATAGAAGATAGTAGCGGTTGACACATCATCAGCCTTTTCATTACTAATCTTGCTAAATTGCAGAGATCCATCATCAATCAACTCTTGCAAACCCGTCTTCAATTTCTCGCAGCCATTCACAACACTTATACAGTCTTCACAATCGAGAGAACAACCAGGAAATACTTGACCTTTCAACAGTCTCTCTTTCACCACCTTCAACGGCATCTTGACTTCATCAATACTCAGTACCAAACTTAACTTGTCATCACTCTCAACAGCATTAACTCTTGCCCCTCCATGATTAGGTATAGGGTTCGAGTTGATATTCGGTGGTGGTGCAAAGTTGATTGCCTTTGAATCCACGAGATCTTGAACTTTGTGATGTAGCGCCCTGCACTTCTCAGTTGAGTGCCCGGGTGCCCCTGAATGAAAAGCGCATCGCGCGTTGACATCATAACCAGCTGGAAGCTCTCCAGGAGGTGGTGGTGCCAAAGTCCTCAATTGAATAAGGTTCAAATCCAGTAGTCTCGGCAACAAGGCAGCATATGTCATGGGAATAGCTTCAATCACCCTGTTAGCAGGACGAGTCGGCCTCGGCTGATAAGGTCTTTGCTGGTAGTTGGCTCTGGGTTGTTGTTGTTGTTGCTGTTGTTGTGGTGGAGGTAACATTTGTTGTACGGGAGCTGCAGGAATAGTGACAGCAGCCACATGCCCATAAGGTCTTCTGTAACCACGGCCCTGGTTTCGACCGAATACAGCATTGGTCTCACCTTCTCGCCTTCTCGGAGGTCCGCTGAAAGCTTTCCTCGCTCCACTTGAACTACTAGCACCGGGGTCTTGTATCTTCCCCATTTTCAACAGCGTTTCAACCCTTTCTCCCGCAATGACAATATCGTTGAACTTTGTAGCAGAACTTGACGCCAATCTTTCAAGAAATACTCCCTGGAGGGTGCCCATAAACATATCGGCCATCTCATTCTCTAACAGTGGTGGTTGCACCCTGGCAGCTAACTGACGCCACCTCTGAGCGTATTCCTTGAAGCCTTCTTTTGCTGTCTGAGCCATATGTTGCAACTGGGTGCGATTCGGAGCCATGTCCATGTTGTACTGGTACTGCTTCACGAAGGCCTCAGCGAGATCTTTCCAGCTCTTGACATTGACCCTGCTGAGCTTCATGTACCACTCAAGAGAAGCTCCCACCAAGCTATCCTGAAAGTAATACATCCACAGTTTTTCATCGTCTGTATGCGCAGCAATTCTCCCAACATACGATTGCAGATGGGTCTTTGGGCAAGCAGTGCCGTTGTACTTCTCGAAAGTAGGAACTTTGAACTTATACGGAATTCTGACTCCCGGAACCAAGCCCAAGTCTGTTATATCGAATCCCAAAGAACTCTGGGATTGAATAGCCTTGATTTGCTCGGCCATCTCTTCAAATCTCTTGTTCATCTCGACCCCTTGACCCTCGGTCTCATCAAGCAAAGTGAACTGGTCATCCTGGTGATCCACATGAATGTTATGCATCCCGTCATTGACTACGGTCGCCCCTGGTTGTATAACTTGAGGTCCAGCCTGCCGTGCGCCCGCACCGGCATGATTATCAACATTAGCAGCAGCAGCAGCGTTTCTGTTCTGATTCTCAACCAACTCTCGCAGCCGTTCTTGATTCTGCCCCATGCCGGTCATTAACGTCATGAAGTTATCCATTCTCTGCCTTAAGTCTGCCAAATCTGCCTGCATTTGATCCATGGCCCGCTCTCTGTTAATCTTGGTTGGGTATCTGTGCACTGCTGGTCGTTCTCGAACCTTACGAGGAGCTATTGCGCCTGAAACACAAAACCCGTTAGTAATTGATGCGACACCTGCAAAACAGACAAACAGGTTATATGCAATGCAATGCAACTGTTCATGTTCCCAACTTTAAACATTTGGCATGCCCCAGTTCTGGCATCTATCTCGGCAATCACTTTTATCTTTCAAACTTTCTCTTTGATAAGTGTTCAGATATTAGCAGTATCCAGACAAACGGGTCTTGCACATTCAAAACGATAACTTGCACATTAATACTGAATATGGACAAACCACTATAGGCTAAAAGTCAGAATACATCCAAGAATATTCCCCGAAGGGTTACAAATCAGTACATAAAGATAAAAGAAATAAAAGCAAGACTCCTACAACAAGCCTGTAGGTAGTCTGAAAAATAAACTAAGCTAAGGACCCCGGCTCTGCCACCTCTGCCCTGCTTTTCTTGACACTTGCTCTCAGCTTGAGCTCTTCGATCTCTTTCCTGGCTTCCTCCAGAGCTAATTGACTTTGGACTAGCTGCTGGGTCCTCTCCCTCCGGATGGCGTGGGCTTGTTCCACTTCCTCTTTCTTGCAAGCCATCTGAATCTCAAAGAACTCTTCCTTCTCTTTGAATTTCTTTTGGTCTTCATCCCTTTGGCCTTTCAGCCAAACAATGGACTGTCGAGCGCTCTTGAGAGTCTTTAAAGTCTCCTTGTGCTTGGCTTCTCTTTGCGCTTCCATCATACCCAATCGATGGAAATGGGCTTCTCTTCCGGCAAAATCTTTCTCTTTGTTTTCCAAGGAGGACTGGAGCTTTTGCAGCTTGTCTTCGACTTCCTTCTTAGCTCTATTAGCCTGATGGTATAAGCTTACCATCTCAACATTCTCTACTCTGACTGCTTGCAGCTGAGCTTCTAGCTTCTTGTACTCCTCCAAGGAAACCGTACTGCTCGGACCTGGTACCTCTCGAGGATAAAGTGGAGCTTCGACTGAAAAAGGCATGAGAACTGCCTCGATATGCCTTTGCAACCATTCAGCATATGGTGGATATGCCTTGGGATCAACTCGGCCGAAGTCCTTCTTCCCTTTCCTTTTCCTGTGATCCCAGGATTGAACTGCTTGTTGGACTAGCTCTCTGTTTCCATCAACAGGAAAATACAAAGATTCAGCAAACATTTCCATCTGAGGAGGATCCTTCAAAGGGTAGCCAAACTGCCTTCTGGCTAATGTCGGGTAGTAACTGATGACACCTTTCCTTCCTAGCAAAGGTACTCCAGCAAACCTTCCGCAACTAACCATCAACTCCTTTCCTAGCAAATCCCTGTCATAACCCCAAGCAATGTCTTCTTCAGTCAATCCCATCAGCCTTCTGGACCATCTCCATTCACCTCGTATATCCTTGAAGGCACCTGACTTAGGCAACTGTCTGGCAAACCATTCAGCAAACAAAGGAGCACAGCAGACCACGGGGCCACCTCTACCTTTCTCGTTTCTGTAATGGACACTAAAATAAAAGTCACCCAATAAAGTAGGCGCCGGATTGCCTTTTGCGAAGATTGAGATCACTTCTAAGCTGACAAACTCTTTCTCTCCGGGAAACAAGCTAGACCCATATACCATCAATGCAAGCAAAGCTCCAAAGTCGTTCCACTTAGCTTCTGTAGCATATTTCTCAGCCTCTGGGATAAGCACGCTCCAGGGTAGACCTCTGCCTTTACTCTCTTGCAAAGCCTTTCTGACTGAAGCAACTGACAACCTACAAACCTTGGCTATGTCTTCATCTTTGAGCACAACCTCTGACCCGTAGAACGGCAATGTCTCTCTGATCGGAATACTCAGCATGCTGGAGATCTCTTCCAATGTCGGAGCTAAGATGTAACCTGAAAGAACAAAGCAACGCAGCAAGGGATCATAAAATTGCAACAAGGTATGCAAGCTGTCCTTTTGGTCTGTAGTAGGCTTGTCCACAAACTTCAGTATCTGGCCATATCTTTTCTTGAAATTTCCTAAGACTTGATCATTCATCAGACCTGCTAACCTCTGAACACTTTTGACTTCCGGCTGAAGAAAGGTGTAATGCACATTCTTTTTCCTTGGATCTCTTTTGATTTCTGCCATGGAGATAAGAATACCAGAACTGGGAACAAATGCGAGCAATGCCCTGAAAAATGGGAAACATAAACAGTTAATGCAAAGAATGATGCAGATGCAATGCAAACATATGACCAACGGGGACCATCTGAACTGGCACACTGACAAAGCCCTCTGAATAACTGGCAATCTCAACAGTTCACTGAGTCACACCCTCTGATAATCACAACCCTCTGATCAGAATCACAGTATCAAGAAATCCAGAATTCTAGGACCATAACTTCGGAACCACAAATCTTATTCACCGGACCAAAGATCATAACTGAACAAATGAGTGTATGTTGAGGTCATGGGTTCCTGCACACCTGTAAACACCCCCCAATCTCACAGGTAAAAGGCTCCGGGTCAGACATCACGGACTCTCAAAGCCGAATAGCAATAATACTTTCACCATCTCCGAGAAATGGCTCATGACCAAATCAGGGAATCGGTTAGGCATTATGTACTACGCAGGGAGGCCTCAGCTGAGTCCGGGAAAAACAAGCATCCCTTATAAGTCCCCAGCTTCAAGTGCTGAAATCGAGAAACAATAGTACATTCAGCCCGTAGGATACAGTACTAATGTCATACGATCAGATGCTTTAACTGAGTTCTTATAAGAGAACCAGGCCATCCTATGCGAGTTCCCAGTGGACCCTCGGGTGCGAATGGGTTTGCCACAAAATGTGGTCTGCCACTGTCACCACTGGAGAGGGTTGTTTCCACAAAAGTTCTCAATGATCGGTCCCCAGCTGCACATAACTGTCAGGGTTATGTAATGAGAGAGGAAGATCCCCAAATCAAGACATTTCCAAGACAATCGCAACCTGGGTGTGGAACTCACTACTACCCTCATGACAAGATCTCATGAGGCCAAAGTGGAACCACGCTAAGTCCTATGGTGCACTCGAGCCGGGTACCTGGCTCACATCTCTCAAGAACCAGTAACTCCCATCCCACCAAAGAAAACCAGTCCAGACAGTCCAGTATGATATATGATGCAGAAAATAAATACTGAAGACTGTAAATAAAGCTGTAAATAAAGCTGTAAATAAAGCAATAAACAAACAGCAATATAATACAACAAGCCACACCAAACAAACATCACCCAATGAAACAGCAACACACAAGCGCTAGGAGAGACTCACAGGGGAACCAGAGATTCTTGAGGTATATTCCCCAGCAGAGTCGCCAAGCTGTCGCTCCCGAGGATTTCCATCCTGGTACAAACGCGAAAGTGGCGCGGAAAAAGAATAGAGTCGCCAGCCAGGCATTTTTATCCCGAAGAGAGGGAATGGTAATGCTGCACAAACCAGAAAAAAGAAAAGGAAGGACACGGGTCCTGCGAACCAAAGAGACTGGGATCGGGAGTCGGTTATGACCTGGGAAGGTATTAGCACCCCAGATCATCCGCCGTACCCGACGGGATCCACGCTTGCAAGAGAAACTGTTTCAAAGGGTGAGGGTATGAAAGATGCAGCAAAAGAAAATGAAAATGAAAAGAAACTAGAACTGGAAAAGAACTGAAATAAGAAACAAAGAGAAAAAATGTAGGGAAAATAAAGATTGTGCTCGAACGGGCCCTACCCCGCTGCCTACGTACCTCATCGGGATAATGAGGATCAGAGACGCCGTAGTTCCCCTAACTAGGGGTACTAAAAGGAAAATGCTTGTGAATTAAGGCTTGAACTGCCTATGCCATTGCTCAGGTGTTGCAGGCTCGGACGACGAGTGCGTAACCGTCTTGCAAAATGACAAGTAGGAGCAAGTTCGCGTACGGAGCGAAGGAGATGAGAAAAGAATTCCCGGAGGAAAGACGCTTATTGTTTGTTTGTGTTTTTTAGAAGCTTTTATGAGTGTGTCACAAGGAAGTGAACTCAAGCTCTCATCAATGGAACGTGCACTTGTCACTACATTCCAAGATGGAATAATAGAACAAGCACACTCAAGTAAGGAGAAGATCCCCAAAACTTGAACCCAAAGATTAGGGCATAAGCTCACTAACTTGCTTAATTATTAAGTGTTTTTGGTTATTTACATGAAGAAGTGTTTTTTAGGCTTTTCTTTTATGAAGAAGATACCTTGATCAGACTTGTGCATCACAAGGCAAACTTGTACTATCCCAAGATGGGAAGACTACAAGCATACCTCATGGAATAAGGCTATAGATCAATGCATCACCTCACATTTATTAAAGTGTTTTTTTAAGAGTTTTGAGATGAGAAGAGAAAAGAACCAAAAAAAAAAAGATCATAAAGGTAAAATGCTAAAGGGGGACTAAAATAATCCTAAGTGTTAACATGCATGGATGATCCTAGGTTTGTGAGGTTTCTATCCTAATGAAGAAGAGAAGAAGAAGATAGAAGAAGGGATGAGAAAGGCCTAAGCCCAACAACAAAGGGTTAGTTCAAATAACAAAAGAGGAAAGATGAAAAGGTTGAAATGTGGATAAACATCCACACTTCTCTTACCATGAGCCCCTGAAAAGTTAGCAAAAATCCAACAAATTGACCAAGAAACAATCATGGGATCAATCATGCTCAAAGGTACTTGAACAAAAAATCAAACAATCATGCCAACATTGCAAATACACGACTTACGCGTCGAGAACATGAAAGCAAACATCAACCAGCAAGCAAATACCCTAAAATATCATGCTTAATGATCACACAATGATTCATGGCAATTAGAACAAGCAAAGGGACCAAACAAACTCAAAACAGCCCCAAAAAACCATTCTGCATCAGTGTTAACCGGTTAACCATATGCGTTAACCGGTTAACCAGTCAAAACCTGCACAAAACACACACAGAAACAGGGCGTTAACCGGTTAACCATATGCGTTAACCGGTTAACACTGTAAAAACAGCAGCAAATTCCTGCAGAAAACAAGCATTTCAAAAACAGCTTATTCAAATAAGCTGCACCAGACCAGCACTCAATTACACATGGAAAAAATAGATCAATGCACATCAATCCATAACATTATGCTCATGAACAATAACAATCGGATCCGGATACAAATCAACCAATCAAATCATGCAACACAATCAATTACACAAACACATGGTAGGTTCAAAGCTCAAGCAATGCAAATAAGCTAAAAACAGAGTTGGATCTGGAATTAACCAACCTACAAAGCGGAGGTATGCTTTGGTAATTGTTGATTATGCTGAAAATGATAGATCTCGCGCAAAACCTTGAAGATCCGATGCTAAGCTCCACACTCCATGCAAAATAAATGCAAGATCAAGCTCTTGATGCAGAATTTTGGATCCAAAAGCACTTTTAGATCCCAAACCAGATCTGAATCTCCAATAAAACCAGCAAAAAGATGTAATGAAACTATGGATGGAGGTCTAGTTCCAAGATCTACACACCTCAAGGCAAGGTTGTGTGATCCTCAAAGAGGAACTTTGAGTGATTTGGAAAATTGGGAGAGAAAAATGAGAGAATTGTGAGTGAGAGCAATGAAAATTCAGAAATGAGAGTGAAAAATGAGTGAGTGATCATTTGGTTTGGAGAGAAATGGAATATATATGGTTTAGGGTTGGGGCCCAAAATCTTGGTTTGGGATCCAAAAAATATGGCTTGGTAATGTGATTAGGTTTTAGGGTTGGAAAGAGGTTTGGATACATGCTCTAGATCCTTCTCAAATTCAATTTTAATTCAAATGAATAAAAATCAGAAAATTGGAAAATGGGGCCAAAACACACATGCTGAAAATGCTGCTGGAAATTCAAATTTCGCAGCTGTTAACCGGTTAACCATATGCGTTAACCGGTTAACGCATGCAAAATTTGAATTTCCCCCCTTTTGGTGGGAAACTTCAAAAATGATGCCGGCGCCCGCCGTTTCAAGCTGATTTTGATCCTTTCATTCTTTTTAAGTTTTGAACATGGTACAGAGCTTGTGCAGAGTGATCCTGTGAAATTTTTGCCTGGTCACCATGCTCTCGATTTTTATCTGTGGTGCTTCGAACTTTCCAGATGGTTGGTCATATGCCCTATGCTAGAACATGTGAGTGTTATGCCTCATTTTTCTATGCAAAAATGCTAAGAATATGGTATGCTCATGATGATTATGATATGATATGATGCTTAAAATGAAGAGGGCAAATTTGGGGTGTTACAGATTGGCTGCCTTTTTTTCTACCAGCTTCACAGACGTAGTTATATCCGGTGAAAGAATTGAAAGTCTGCTAAAAATGGGCAAAATTTCTGATAATGGTGCAAGTTCGTCCAGTAATCCTAGGAAGCCTTTTGTGGGACCTCGAAGGACCGGTGAGACAAATGCCATTCATGCTAGCAGGGGCAGACCTCAGTATGTTCATAGATCAGTAGCAGCAGTCACTATTCCAGCTCCGATTCCTCAGCAATCAACATATCAACAACAACAACAACCACATTATCAACAGCAAGTTCAGTATCCGCCACAGAGAACCTACAACAACAATAACAGCAATCAACAACAACGACCCTTTCAACAAAGACCATCACAGGCAAATAGGGTGATTGACCCTATCCCTATGCCTTATGCTGCCTTATTGCCACAACTCCTGAAGCTTAACTTGGTTGAGTTAAGGACATTGGCACCTCCAGAGCCCTCCAATCTCCCAAAGAATTATGATGTCAACACCATGTGTGCTTTCCATTCCAATGCACCTGGTCACAATACTGAGAAGTGCAGAGTATTGCAAATGAAAGTCCAAGATCTGGTGGATTCTAAAGCCCTCAACTTCGCACCTCCTCCGAATGTCAACAAGAATCATATGCCTAATCATGGTGGGCCGAGGATTAATGCCATTGAGGAAGACAAACCATCTACCTTGATCACCAGTGTTGCACAAATTCGAACACCTCTGGTCGAAATTAAAGCTCAGCTTCTAGAATGCCAAGTTTTCCCCGGGTGTGAGCTCGGTTGTGGGTATTGCAACATTGCAGTCAACGGGTGTGATAATTTGAGAAGCGGCATAGATGGTCTTATCAAGGATGGTATCCTTCAGATTTCAACAACGGCACCTACAAATCCAGCAATTCCTTAAACAACAAATCCTGATTCTTCTACAACAACAGCAACAATCATTACTACCGATTCATCAATATCATCAGCAATGGCTCCATCCATAACTTCAACAAATCAGATTTCAGCAACCATTTCTTCTACAACATCAACATCCATTTTATCAACAAAATCTTCTACAATGCCAACAAAAATCAATGAAGATGTCTCAGCAGTTACAATCTACTATGACCCATCAGACGTTCCTCCAAACAACAATTTCCAACAACAAGCAGTGGCACTTCCTACTAGATCGCTGGTCACAATTTACTATGATCCGCACACCATTACAGTACCCTCCTCTGCAGCAGTCATTCCAGTTACCATTACGGTGCCTGGACCCGTTCCTTATGAAAGCAGTAATGCCATACCTTGGCATTATGGCTCTGATCTCTACTGCAACAGGGAGAAAATCACTTTGGATTCTTCAACCTCTTCTCCACAAATTGATAATGTTAGGGGAGGCGGAGGCTTCACCAGAAGTGGACGCCTTTTTGCCTCACAAACACAAAGACCTAATGTAGAAGCAGAAGCTGCTGCCAAAGCAAAAGGAAAGAGTGTGGTGCCTGAAGAGCCAACTGTCAAAGAGACTCAGAAGACATCTTTTGTACAAGATGTAGACGAGTTCATGAGAATCATAAAGAGAAGTGATTACAAGGTGGTGGATCAGATTCACCAAACTCCCTCAAAAATCTCCATATTATCCCTGTTGATGTGTTCTGAAGCTCACAGGAATGCATTATTGAAAGTCCTGCACGCAGCATACGTGCCAGAGGAAATTACCGTTAATCAGCTAGAAACCGTGGTGGCAAATGTCAATACCAGTCATGGACTGGGCTTTACCAATGCTGACTTAACAACAGAGGGACGTAACCACAACAAGGCTTTACATATCACCTTGGAATGCAAGGGTGCTGTTCTGTCTCATGTACTGGTGGACACTGGGTCATCACTCAATGTTCTACCAAAGAAAGCCTTAGTGAAGCTGGAGTATGATGGCTTGGCACTGCGTCCGAGTAATTTGGTGGTGAGAGCATTTGATGGCTCTAAAAGATCAGTGCTTGGGGAGATTGATCTGCCTGTGATGATTGGCCCGCAGACCTTCAAAACTACCTTCTATGTGATGGACATTCAGCCGGCCTACAACTGTCTGTTGGGTAGACCCTGGATCCACGCCGCTGGCGCTGTTACGTCTACCCTTCACCAGAAGTTGAAATTCGAGAGGGAAGGCCAGTTCATCACCATCTGTGGGGATGAAGACATCTTTGTTAGCCATCTGGCTACGTATAAGTACATAGAAATGGATGGAGAAATCCATGAAACTATGAGCCAAGGGTTTGAGGCCCTGAACATTAATGAAGCATCTACTGTACTGGGAACCTCCATAACGTCATATCAGCAAGCCCGAAAGGTTGTTGAAGAGGGTACCGCCCAAGGCTGGGGCAAGCTGCTGCCCGTGGAAAAGAAAGAAGACAAATTTGGGTTGGGTTACTGATCACACTAAATTTCACCGTATTTCTGACTCCGATTTCGCATGCATTCTTAGCTTTTATTGTTATTTTGTTATGTTATTACTTTGTTTTCTTTTGTTTTCAGGTTTTTATTGTAATCGGGGCTTGAATCGAGAAAAGGAGCGAAAAAGGAGTGGAAACGGACGAAAACCTAGAAATTCAGCATTTTGCACTTACGGCACCCACCGTGGCGGGCGCCATGGGGTTAGCCATGACGTGGCCACGTCTCAAGACCACTCCACAACTTCCAAGACCCACGATCCCCACTCTTCCATTCCCTATGAGTACTATGGCGGGCGCCACAAGGCAAAAATTCAGTTCCCTCCACTTTTTAGTGGAGGGGCGTCCTGGTCATTTCCCGCATTTAGTTTTCCTATAAATAGGACTTTAGTTTTTCGTTTTTCTTCATTCAAACTTAGATTTCTCTAGGCATATATCAGTTTCAAAGCAGTTACCATTCCACATCGGGGTGTTTCTGCAATCGAGTGATCGAGTCTGTAATCTGTCTGTGTGATCGATTTTTGGAGCACTCTGGAGGAAGTTAATCCTGCCGCCATTTTAATTCCAGTTTGTATTTTACTTTTCCGCATTGCTTTACTTTTATTTATTTCTCGCACTGCTTTACTTTCTTTATTATCCGCACTCGCACTTTACTTTATTTATTTCCCGCACTCGCTTTACTTTCATTTACTTTCCGCACTAGCACTAAATTCCTTTATTTCTTGCACTCGCACTAAATTACTTTATTTCTCGCACTCGCACTAAATTCATTTACTTTCCGCACTCGCACTAAATTACTTTTATGAAAAATTATAAAAAGAACCTTTACTTTATCATGTCTAACTAATTCCACAAAGGTTAGGATGTAAGGATCGTAATTAAACCAGTAATCCGTTTAATTGTTCGTGGAAACACCTAAGGGCTATTTTATCTTTCAATCTAATTGTTTTTAACTATTTCAAAAACAGCCAAAAGCGCTTTGTCTAGTTCATTAGGAGTTTTTAGATTAAAAAGAAAAGAGATTTTAAAACGATTTTCGGACGCGTTATGAAGTTTAGAGTCTGGTTCATAAGAACCTCTTTTTGCTAAGAAGTCCAGGTTAAAATACTTTTCAACTTAGTTAAGATACTACATTTCTTAAAAATAGGTTTACTACTCTAACGCAGTATGCACCTTTTTATCCGTGACAATAGGAGGGGTTGATTAGAGAGTACAACTCGGTTCTGAATACGCGAAAGCGACAGTTCCTGTTAAATTAGTTCTTTTCCAAGGAGAAAACATTGCCCATAAGTAGTTCCATTAACAAGTACTGGATTATCATTGATTACGTGAATTACATTCGAGCCTGTCTTTTATTTATTATTTAAAATTATCATTTTATTTACCATTGCACCCTTCTTAAAACCCCTATATTTAGTTGCCTTAGATACACACCATAACAACAGGTACGATAGACTGACACTTGGTCTCTGTGGATTCGACAATCTTTTATATTACTCTGACGTGTTCGTACACTTACGAAAAACACGCATCAAGTTTTTGGCGCCGTTGCCGGGGACCAATATCGTCAAATTTCATTACCCTGTAGTTATACCGTTTAGACTAAGGTTGTTACCCACCGGTCAATGCGAAAGACTCGCAGTGCCGGAAGTTTAGTAGACCCTCTAGCTGAACCTGAACGTTACGCTCGCGCAAGTTTGTTTTTCCATAGGAATAGGAGAGCTATGGCCGAAGATCAAAACCGAAGACCTCTTAAGGACTTCGCCCAACCATCAAACGAGGAACCTAGTTCCAGTATAGTAAACCCCGCTATCCCAGCCAATAATTTTGAACTTAAACCATCCCTGCTTCAATTAGTGCAACAGAGACAATTCACAGGTCTCGCTACTGATAACCCAAACCAACATTTAAAAAACTTTCTTCAGTTAGCAGACACCTTTAAAACCAATGGAGCTTCTCCTGAGGCAATACGCTTAAGATTATTTCCCTTTTCCCTCAGAGATAAAGCTCTATCATGGTTAGATTCCCTTCCACCCAATTCAATAACAACTTGGGATGACCTTAGAAAAGTTTTCCTTGCTAGATATTTCCCCCCAAGTAAGACCGCTCTTCTTCGAAACCTAATAACTAGATTTACCCAACACCAAGGAGAGTCGTTGTTTGAAGCCTGGGAGAGATATAAAGAACTATTAAGAGCATGCCCACATCATGGCTTAGAGAATTGGCTAATCATTCAAACCTTCTATAATGGACTTCATTATAACACTAAGATGACCATCGACGCTGCCGCTGGTGGCGCATTGATGAACAAACCTTACCCTGAAGCTAGTGCCCTTATTGAGGATATGGCCCAAAACCATCAATCATGGGGAGTAGAACGAGTGACAGTGGAAAAGAAGGAAGCCCAAGGAGGAATACATGAGCTAAGCTCTATAGACATGATGCAGGCTAAAATGGACGCGTTGGCCCTTAAAGTCGAACATATGTATACAACTCCGAATACTGTAGCCGCAGTTTCGTCGAATTGTGAGATATGTGGAACGCAAGGACACCAATCCGCCGAATGCAATCTGTTGAATGAAACCAACACTAAGCAAGTGAACTATACCCAAGGGAACCCATTTTCAAACACATATAACCCTGGATGGAGGAATCACCCAAACTTCTCCTACAAAAATAATAACCCTATTCAAAATACCGCACCTCCGAGACAACAAGGTTACCAAGCCCCAAGAACAAATCAACCTATGCAACCTGTACCACCAAGTCCGAGCTTTGATGAAGTTGTAAAAAATTTTATCGCTGCTCAAACACAACAAAACAAAGAGTTCATGAACCAAAACGTCCATGTTAACGAACTGATTACCCAGTTAGGAACCAAGGTTGATCAAATCATTACTCATAATAAAATGCTTGAAACCCAGATCTCTCAGGTAGCTTTAAACCAAGCCCCACAGACTACACCTGGAGGACAGTTCCCTGGACAACCTCAACAAAACCCGAAAGGGCAAGCTAATGCCATTACTCTACGAAGTGGGACCGCTTATAAAGAGCCTTCTAACCCTAGATTAAGTGAGCCCAAAACTTCTAAGAGGAATGAAGAGAAGGAACCAGAGGAGCCTGAAACCCCGGAAAGTCAAGAAAAAGGAGAAGAACCTAAAAATAAAACCTATGTGCCACCACCGCCATACAAACCACCAATACCTTACCCTCAAAGATTAAAGAAAACCCAAATCGATAATCAATATCAAAAATTCGTTAAGGTTATAGAAAAACTTCACGTAGAAATCCCCTTTACAGAAGCCATCACCCAAATACCTTCTTACGCTAAGTTTCTCAAAGACATACTTACAAATAAACGTAGACTTGAAGATCCAAAACCCGTGGAATGTAATTCTATTTCCGAAAATAGGTTAGCAAAGAAAGATAAAGATCCCGGAAATTTTTCCATTCCTTGTATTTTGGGGAATCATGTCATAGAAAAAGCTTTTCTAGACTTAGGAGCTAGTTTAAGCTTAATGCCTTTAGCAGTTTGTGAGAGATTAAACTTAGGAGAATTACAACCTACTAATATGTCACTTCAATTAGCCGATAGATCCGTTAAATACCCTATAGGCATACTTGAAGACGTCCCTGTTAGGATAGGTCAGCTGTTTATACCTACTGATTTTGTTGTCATGGACATTAAAGAAGATGACGACATACCAATCCTCCTAGGTAGACCGTTCTTATCGACTGCTGGAGCCGTAATAGATGTTAAAAAAGGGAAACTAACTTTTGAGGTAGGTGACGAGAAGATAGAATTTATACTTTCAAAATTTCTTATGGCACCTGTGGTAGGAGATGCTTGTTATGCCTTAGATATCATCGAAGAATGCATTAGGGAATTAGAACAAGAAGAAGAAACTGAATCTATAAAATTGCCGTCAACCCTTATTTTGGAAGATGACAATTATAAAAGACCCTACATTGATGACGATCTTCACGAATGTTTATCTCTTACCTCAGATCCTATGCCTTGCCCTATGAAACCAACCGTAAAACTTAAGGAACTGCCTAAAAACCTGAGATATGAATTTCTCGATGAAGATATGAACCGTCCAGTTATAGTCAGTGCTACCTTAAACCAAGAAGAAACCGATCAATTATTAGAAGTTTTACGTAGGTACCCCTCAGCCTTAGGATATAAGATCTCTGATCTAAAAGGAATAAGCCCATCCGTATGTATGCATCAGATTTTGCTTGAAGAAGATTCAAAACCTTCCAGAGAACACCAACGAAGAATAAATCCTATAATGAGTACTGTAGTTAAGACTGAAGTTCTTAAGTTACTAGAGGCAGGTATAATATATCATATCTCGTACAGTAAATGAGTGAGTCCTGTGCATGTAGTACCTAAAAAGGGAGGCATCACAGTCGTGCAAAATGAGAAGGGCGAACCTGTAGCAAAAAGAACCGATGGAGGTTGGCGTATGTGCATAGATTATAGAAAATTAAATAAAGCAACTAGGAAGGACCATTTCCCATTACCATTCATAGACCAAATGTTGGAGCGCCTAGCCAGACACTCTTACTTTTGTTACCTAGATGGATATTCAGGATTCTTCCAAATACCTATTCACCCCGAAGATCAAGAAAAAACTACCTTTACATGTCCAGTTGGAACTTTTGCCTATAGAAGAATGCCTTTTGGACTCTGTAATGCTCCTGCCACTTTCCAACGCTGCATGATGTCTATCTTTGCAGACTATTTAGACGGAATCATGGAAGTATTTATGGACGATTTCTCAGTTTGTGGACCAGATTTCAAAAATTGTCTTATCAACCTTGAGAAAATCCTGGAAAGATGTGTGGAAGTAAACCTTGTGCTAAATTGGGAAAAATGTCATTTCATGGTCACCGAAGGGATTGTTTTAGGACATATAGTTTCCGAAAAAGGTATAGAGGTAGATAAAGCAAAAATAGAAGTCATAGAGAATCTAAAACCGCCAAAGACTATCAGGGAGATAAGAAGTTTTCTTGGACATGCCGGATTTTACCGACGTTTTATCAAGGATTTCTCCAAAATAACAAAACCCTTAACTGGACTTTTAATGAAAGATGCTGAATTCATCTTCGATGAAAAATGTACTGAAGCATTTAATCTTCTGAAGCAAGCTCTGATTTCAGCACCTATAATGAAACCCCCTGATTGGTCAGAACCGTTTGAGATAATGTGTGACGCCAGTGATTATGCTGTTGGAGCTGTTCTAGGTCAGAGAAAAGACAAAAAGTTACATGTGATTTATTATGCCAGTAGAACCCTAGACGCTGCACAACTCAACTACGCAACAACCGAAAAAGAGCTCCTAGCTGTATTTTTCGCAATAGACAAATTTAGATCTTATCTAGTAGGAGCCAAGATTATAGTTTATACCGACCATGCTGCCATTCGTTACTTACTAAGCAAAAAGGATGCCAAACCTAGGTTACTTCGATGGATTCTATTATTGCAAGAGTTTGATTTGGATATCCGTGATAAGAAAGGCACTGATAATGTGGTAGCTGATCACCTATCTAGGCTAGAGTACCTGAAACCTGATTCAGTACCCATAAATGACGATTTTGCCTATGATAGACTGATAGCCCAACTAGAAACTATCGAAGATGATAACCCAGATCCACATGAGCATTCTCATAAATCCTTAGCTATAAGCAATGTACCTTGGTATGCAGACTTTGTTAATTACCTAGCCGCTGACATCATACCCCCTGATCTAAACTACCACCGGAAGAAGAAGTTCTACAGTGATGTGAGAAACTTCTATTGGGACGAACCATTTATTTTCAAGAGAGGTAAAGATGGCATTTTCCGCCATTGTGTTCCGGAAGAAGAAGTACATAATATAATTGAGCATTGTCACTCTGCACCCTATGGTGGACATGTGAGCACATCTAAGACCTACGCTAAGATTCTTCAAGCTGGCCTATTCTGGCCTACTATGTGGCGTGATGTCCATGCTTTCATTGTCAAGTGTGACAGATGCCAACGCACAGGAAATATTTCAAGACATAATGAAATGCCGTTAAGAAATATCCAAGAAGTAGAACTCTTCGACGTATGGGGTATAGACTTTATGGGATCGTTCCCACCATCCTTTGGAAATCAGTACATCTTAGTAGCCGTTGACTACGTGTCTAAATGGATTGAAGCTATCGCCGCACCCACGAACGACACCAGAGTAGTCATCAAATTATTCAAAAACTATATATTTCCCAGGTTTGGAACCCCCCGTTTAGTCATAAGTGATGGAGGATCACACTTCATATCGAGAATATTTGATAAACTTTTAAGCAAGTATGGAGTTAAACATAGAGTAGCAACACCATACCACCCACAGACCAATGGACAAGTGGAAGTATCTAATAGGGAGATCAAACAAATCCTCGAGAAGACTGTCTCTATATCTAGAAAGGATTGGTCACAGAAACTTCAAGAAGCATTATGGGCCTATAGAACCGCTTTCAAAACTCCTATAGGAACAACCCCTTATCAACTGGTCTATGGAAAATCATGTCACTTACCTTTTGAGTTGGAGCATAAGGCCTATTGGGCCATAATAACTTTGAATTTGGATTACTTGACAGCTGGTGAGAAACGTATCCTTGACATCCACAAATTAGAAGAGCTCAGACAATCCGCCTACGAAAATGCCATCATATACAAAGAAAGAACAAAAGCTTGGCATGACAAAAGAATCATAAGAAGAGACTTCAAAATAGGCGATCCTGTTCTCCTGTTCGATTCTAGGTTACGACTTTTTCCAGGAATGCTTCGTTCGAGATGGACTGGCCCTTTCGAAGTATCTAAGATCCTAAGATCCGGTGCTATTGAAATCAAGAACCAAACATGTAAACCGTTCATCGTCAATGGACAGAGGTTGAAGCCCTACGAAGGAGGTGACATCCCAACAACATACACCTATCATACTCTGAGTGATCCACCATATCCTTCCAATGATGTTTAAAAATCGGTCGTCGAGCTAATGACGTTAAACAACCGCTGCATGGGAGGCAACCCATGGTTTTTCTTATTTACGTATTTTTATTTATTTATGTATTTTTACTTTATTTTATCATTATTATGTCAGGACTAACGATTGAATGTTTTATGTGCTTTCAGGACTTGTTTGCTAACCTTGTGCAGAATGCAGAACCCTGATGACATGCACGTGGCCTTTAGAGACGACGCACAGAGAGAGCGTTACTATGTCCACATGAGACGCCCTATGGCTCCTACCAGGTACCCTGACCATGACTGCATGGATGCCTTGGGGATAGAGCCAAGCGTCAGATTCTTATGCCATCAACTCCAGTGGGACCAGTTTGACGACAGGAACAACACTTATAGGAACTTGACTCTTGAGTTCCTCAGCTCATTTCATCATGACCCTTGGGCTGGACCCGATGGACTCGCTGTTTTCAGGTTGTTCGGGATTGACTACAACTTCTCTCACAAAGAGTTTGGTGATTTACTAGGTTTCCAGACTACTCCTGATTCTATTCCAGAGACACCGATGGGTTATTTTATGAGCAGAGAAGTGGAAAAGTTTTGGTCTAAAATATCAGGTGGAGGAAGCCAAGATCCTTCCACCCAGTTTTCTCAGGTAATCCACAACCCTGCGTTAAGGTACTTCCAGATGATTCTAGCGCATTCTTTCCTAGGTTTGCCAGATACAGAGACCCTTCTAAGTGAAGAGGAGATTTTCCTACTGTTTTGTACGACTCAGTCTCGCTCAGTTGCTTGTGGCAACTTTCTGTTGAAGGGCCTTGCTAGTGTTGCCAGATCATCCGTAGGCATCATACATTTCGGTGGGATTGTTACACAGATAGCTACTGCATTGGGTCTGTCTCGCAAATTATTGCACCTCAGGACCTTCTGCTGCTACACCACCCTGGATATTGATTTTTGTCTTGACAGAGGACTGATGAGGAGGGCTTCTTTTGAGCCCAACATGTTTAGATTACTGATCGACGGCGAAGCGATACACTACTTTACATTACCAGATCCGCTGATGACCAGTGTCCATGATCCTGCCAATTGGAGTTATGCTCTAGAGGGTTATGGAGAGACTGTCGAAGAGCCGAAATCGCCTCCCGCCGCTGAGTACACTCCTACACCTCTTACTCCCCGAATCACTGTTATGTCTAACAATATGTCTCTACAGCCGCCTGACCTACAAACACAGATTTATGAGCTCCGTAAGGAGACTGCCCTGCTCAAGCAGGAAGTGGCGGACTTGGAATTACAGATTCAGGTTTCTGATCTCACTCATGCTTCAGAGGCCGATGCTCTATATCAGGAGATTGAAGAGCTTCGGAGGGAGATAGCTGAGATTCGTGGATCAAGCCAGGAGAAGAAGCCTACCACATGACTCATTCTACACTGACGATATTACCCTGGTATTTAATTTCTATTTTTCATGCTTTATTTTATTTTTCGCATCTCCAGACATATCTTACATTATTGGATCTATTACATTTTCTTTTTCATGTACTTTGATTTTACCATATATATTATTTCATGCACTAATCTCATTTTTTTCTTTTTCTTTCATTTTATTTTATTTTATACCCAATAATGAAAAAAAAAAGGAACAAAAATATTTTTACAGTCACACGTCGCACCGTCTTCCTCTAACCCTGTTGCAGGTGCTGCTTCTGGATTCTATGTCACCAAGGAGATGTGGCGTGATATGACAGCTAGAGAGGAAAGGCGAGACGACCTTCTCTCTACTATTTCACAACAACTGACGGACAACATGAGCTTCATGCAACACTCGCGATTGGTTTCGGATCGTGCTTATAGCAACGTTTGCCGTACCTTGAACGATATCTCATTAGAGCAGAACCGTCAGAGAGAGTTCAACAGCCGACACTACCAGCTTGTAGAGGCTACTCAGGGTTCCATCTTAGGTAACCTTTGAGAGGTCCGGAGTGCTCAGGCTTCCTTATCAGCACGACTCGACCGGAGGGACCAGCATTGTAGTAGATCCCGTCGTTCCAGACTATCACAGCAGGACGGCGAGGGCACCAGTGCTCCTCCTCAGTAGTCTTTTTCAGGTTACCCCCCTTATCTTATTTCGAAACATTGGGGACAATGTTCGATTTAAGTGTGGGAGGGGATTTTATTGCTTTCTGTCATTTCCCTTTTTTAATTATTTCCTTTCAGTTATTTCCCTTTTCAGTAATTTATTTTTCTTAGATAATGCATGAGTCTGACGAGTCACCAGTATAGTGTATTTTTAGTTCATCTTCATTTTTTCCCATTTCCTTAGCCTTACCAGAAAAATTTTAAAAAGAAAATAATGTTGTTTCACATGTTTTTTGGGCTTTGAGACAGGTTTAGATTAGGATGTGGTGACTTAGGTCAACTTTTGAAACATCAGAACCATTTTAGCACCATAGACCTCTTGAATATAGGAATCACTCCTAAACCCCACCACCATGGCCTTTATTATCATTTAAAAAATTGTCCTAAGTAGTTTATTCTAGCAGTCAGCTCCGGCCTAAGCATGCTCTACGTAGGGGGTCGATGAACATAAGTGAATGATCCAGTGCTAATAAAAAAGAAAAAAAAGGCAAACTCTGGTATAGGTGACCCTCACAAAGTCATTTAAACCGAAAAAAAAGAGAAGAAAGAAAAAAAAAATTTTTTTGCCACAAAAAGAAAAAAATTGCAAGTCACCTATTGTTAGTTGGTTCAGAGGTATCTGGCACTGAACTTGGTAGGGCGGATTACGATCCGATCCCCCACAGCTACATTTAGGCGAAATAAAAACAGGTTTACACATGCTTATGTGCCAGAAACCTTATGTTATGGATCAGAATCACTAACCGGTCACTCTACTATGAAGCATGTACCGATAACGGGCTTAATGTGATTGCGCCTGAATGAAAAGGACACAAAAAGATGAGAAGATAGGCCTAGGTATTGTGGGATGATATGGAGTGGTTAATATAGGATTGAAGTTTGTGTTTGTGTTACTATGGTACCCTTGGTTCACTTAGTTAGTACCTGTCACTGCATCCTGACTTGAACTTAGAAGCCCTTTAGCCCAAAGACATGTGTTGACACCATATTTTCTTGAGCTTTAATGTTTGCTTGAGGACAAGCAAAGGTTTAAGTGTGGGAGAATTTGATCACACTAAATTTCACCGTATTTCTGACTCCGATTTCGCATGCATTCTTAGCTTTTATTGTTATTTTGTTATGTTATTACTTTGTTTTCTTTTGTTTTCAGGTTTTTATTGTAATCGGGGCTTGAATCGAGAAAAGGAGCGAAAAAGGAGTGGAAACGGACGAAAACCTAGAAATTCAGCATTTTGCACTTACGGCACCCACCGTGGCGGGCGCCATGGGGTTAGCCATGACGTGGCCACGTCTCAAGACCACTCCACAACTGCCAAGACCCACGATCCCCACTCTTCCATTCCCTATGAGTACTATGGCGGGCGCCATAGGCCTGTGGCGGGCGCCACAAGGCAAAAATTCAGTTCCCTCCACTTTTTAGTGGAGGGGCGTCCTGGTCATTTCTCGCATTTAGTTTTCCTATAAATAGGACTTTAGTTTTTCGTTTTTCTTCATCCAAACTTAGACTTCTCTAGGCATATATCAGTTTCAAAGCAGTTACCATTCCACATCGGGGTGTTTCTGCAATCGAGTGATCGAGTCTGTAATCTGTCTGTGTGATTGAGTTTTGGAGCACTCTGGAGGAAGTTAATCCTACCGCCATTTTAATTCCAGTTCGTATTTTACTTTTCCGCATTGCTTTACTTTTATTTATTTCTCGCGCTGCTTTACTTTCTTTATTATCCGCACTCGCACTTTACTTTATTTATTTCCCGCACTCGCTTTACTTTCATTTACTTTCCGCACTTGCACTAAATTCCTTTATTTCTCGCACTCGCACTAAATTACTTTATTACTCGCACTCGCACTAAATTCATTTACTTTCCGCACTCGCACTAAATTACTTTTATGAAAAATTATAAAAAGAACCTTTACTTTATCATGTCTAACTAATTCCATAAAGGTTAGGATGTAAGGATCGTAATTAAACCAGTAATCCGTTTAATTGTTCGTGGAAACACCTAAGGGCTATTTTATCTTTCAATCTAATTGTTTTTAACTATTTCAAAAACAGCCAAAAGCGCTTTGTCTAGTTCATTAGGAGTTTTTAGATTAAAAAGAAAAGAGATTTTAAAACGATTTTCGGACGCATTATGAAGCTTAGAGTCTGGTTCATAAGAACCTCTTTTTGCTAAGAAGTCCAGGTTAAAATACTTTTCAACTTAGTTAAGATACTACATTTCTTAAAAATAGGTTTACTACTCTAACGCAGTACACACCTTTTTATCCGTGACAATAGGAGGGGTTGATTAGAGAGTACAACTCGGTTCTGAATACGCGAAAGCGACAGTTCCTGTTAAATTAGTTCTTTTCAAAGGAGAAAACATTGCCCATAAGTAGTTCCATTAACAAGTACTGGATTATCATTGATTACGTGAATTACATTCGATCATGTCTTTTATTTATTATTTAAAATTATCATTTTATTTACCATTGCACCCTTCTTAAAACCCCTATATTTAGTTGCCTTAGATACACACCATAACAACAGGTACGATAGATTGACACTTGGTCTCTGTGGATTCGACAATCTTTTATATTACTCTGACGTGTTCGTACACTTGCGAAAAACACGCATCAGTTACAGACCAACTCAACAAGATCAATCAGAGGCTGCAAAAGAGCCAAATTTTGTCAGCGGGGGAATGCTCACCCCAGATGCTATGAACAACTTGGAAGACGAGGAGGAAAGCGACCGCAACCTTGAGAGCTGGATACGTCCAAGGATCCCGGGGAGCCAAGTCCTTAACTGGTCTTCCCAGGAAATTATAAGGGTTACTCCTGCAGAGTAATTATTATTTCTTGTATTTTAAAGCATGCATCAAGTCTTGCATCTTTCCCGAGATGTCAAGACTCATTTTGTAATCGGGTCATCTTGTAATTTTGTGCAAATAGATTAATCAATGAATATCGAACATCTTTTGCAAACGAGTCTCTTTTTCGCTCACTGTCTTTTCATTTTTATTTTTGTACAAAAATAACATGGCAATGTTTTTCAAAATAAATAACTTCATTTTCATTTTTTATAAACAAGATTAAAATTGATCACTAAAATAAACCAATCTAAACCCTTGCAGAAAGTGCCCGCTAGACTGCACCGACAACAACACTGCTATGACTTTGTATGACTTTGACAATCCAATCAATCAAGCTGATGAAGGGGTTGAAGAAGATTAGGAGCTACCTGAAGAGCTAGCCAGGTTGTTAAGGCAAGAGGAGAAGGTCATCACTCCTCATCAGGAGGAGATTGAAACGGTTAATCTTGGTATAGAAGAAGACGTGAAAGAAGTTAAAATCGGGGTCTGCCTACAAGATTCAGTAAAAGAGCAACTGATTGATATGCTTCGGGAGTATGTGGATGTTTTCGCTTGGTCTTATCAGGATATGCCAGGGTTGGACACCGATATTGTCATGCACAAGCTGCCTTTGAAAGAAGACTGCCCACTAGTAAAACAGAAGTTGCGCCGTACTCACCCAGACCTGGCAATGAAGATAAAAGAAGAGGTACAAAAATAGTGGGACGCCGGGTTCCTTGCCGTGACCAGCTATCCGCCGTGGGTTGCTAATATTGTACCTGTGCCTAAGAAAGACGGCAAGGTGAGGATGTGTGTGGACTACCGGGATCTGAACAGAGCCAGCCCAAAAGATGATTTTCCTTTACCTCACATTGATGTATTGGTCGACAATACGGCTCAGTTCTCGGTGTTCTCCTTCATGGATGGATTTTCAGGATACAATCAGATCAAAATGTCACCTGAAGACATGGAGAAGACAACTTTCATCACACCCTGGGGCACGTTCTGTTATAAGGTGATGCCATTCGGACTGAAGAATGCTGGTGCAACTTATCAACGGGCTATGGTAACATTATTCCATGACATGATCCATAAAGAAATTGAATGTTATGTGGATGACATGATTGCCAAGTCCCTCACAGAAGAAGACCACCTGGTGAATCTACTGAAACTATTCAAGCGTCTGAGGAAATACCAACTGAAGTTGAACCCCAACAAGTGCACATTCAGGGTACGATCTGGTAAGCTGCTGGGATTTTTTGTAAGTGAGAAAGGGATTGAAGTTGACCCTGATAAAGTCAAAGCCATTCAAGAAATGCCTGCACCGAAGTCAGAAAAAGAAGTTCGGGGGTTTCTAGGTAGATTGAACTACATTTCAAGGTTCATATCCCACCTTACAGCAACCTGTGATCCTTTGTTCAAGTTGTTAAGAAAAGAACAAACAGTCAGGTTGAATGAGGACTGCCAAAGGGCTTTTGACAAAATCAAGGAGTACTTGCAAGAGCCTCCAATCCTTATGCCTCCAGTTGAAAGAAGACCTCTAATCATGTACTTGACAGTATTAGAAGAGTCAATGGGATGTGTGCTGGGCCAGCATGACGAGTCTGGTCGAAAAGAGTATGCAATATACTACCTAAGCAAAAAGTTTACTGACTGTGAACAACGTTATTCACTGCTCAAGAAAACTTGCCGTGCTTTAGCGTGGGCTGCTCGCCGACTAAGGCAGTATATGTTGACCCACACCACTTTATTGATCTCCAAGATGGACCTAGTTAAGTACATTTTTGAGAAGCCAACACTTACCGGACGGGTTGCAATATGGCAATTGATCCTCACAGAATATGACATTCAGTACACATCTCAGAAGGCCATCAAAGGCAGTGTATTGTACTCATTACACCTAAGGGAGTTCACATGCCTTTCTCGGCAAAACTCACCTTTAACTGCACTAACAACGAAGCTAAATACGAAGCTTGCATTATGGGTCTTGAGGAAGCCATTGACATCAGGATCAAGACTTTGACTGTGTTCGGAGATTCAGCTCTGGTAATCAATCAAACCAACGGCAAATGGTACACCCACCAAGATCATCTGATACCTTACAGGGATTATACAAGGAGGTTATTGACCTTCTTCACAACGTTCAAGCTTGAGTATATCCCTCGGGATGAAAATCAATTTGCAGATGCTCTGGCTACCATTTCATCCATGATCAAAGTTCAAGCTGCCAACTTTGTGCCTCGAATCGCAGTATCCAGACTCAATAGACCATCATATGTATTCTCAGCAGATATTGTCAAAGATGATAAGCCTTGGTTCCATGACATCAAATGCTTCTTGGAGGATCAAACATACCCACCGGGGGCATCTTCCAATGATAAGAAGACATTAAGAAGGCTAGCTGGTAGTTTCTTCCTAAATACTGACGGTTCCCTGTATAAGAGAATCTTTGATATGGTACTCCTCAGATGCGTTGATAGGACAGAAGCAGACTTGTTGATGCACAAAGTGCACGAAGGATCCTTTGGTACCCATGCAGGAGGGCATGCTATGGCTAAAAAGCTGTTAAGATCAGGCTATTACTGGATCACAATGGATGCAGACTATTGTGCCTATGCCAGAAAATGCCATAAATGCCAGATCTATGCGGATAAGGTGCATGTGCCTCCCAATCCTTTGAATATTATGTCTTCACCCTGGCCCTTTGCTATGTGGGGCATTGATATGATTGGCAAGATTGAACCAACTGCTTCAAATGGCCACAGATTCATCCTGGTAGCCATTGACTATTTTACCAAGTGGGTTGAAGCGGCTTCTTATGCAAATGTTACAAGGCAAGTGGTAGCTCGATTTCTGAAGAGAGACATCATATGTCGGTATGGAGTGCCCGAGCGAATCATTACTGATAATGGTTCCAATTTAAACAATAAAATGATGGCAGAATTATGCCGGGACTTCAAGATCCAACACCACAATTCTTCTCCTTACAGGCCAAAGATGAATGGCGCTGTTGAGGCAGCTAACAAGAATATCAAGAAGATTGTGCAAAAGATGGTGGTTACCTATAAAGATTGGCATGAAATGCTACCATTTGCCTTGCATGGGTACCGTACGTCAATCAGAACATCCACTGGGGAAACACCGTATCAGCTTGTGTATGGTATGGAGGCAGTCCTACCTGTTGAAGTTGAATTACCCTCCCTACGGGTACTGATGGATGTTAAGCTGAACGAAGCAGAATGGGTCCGATCCCGATACGAACAACTGAATCTGATTGAAGAGAAGAGATTAGCTGCAATCTGTCATAGGCAGCTGTATCAGAAAAGAATGAAGAAAGCCTTCGATCAGAAAGTCAGGCTCCGAGAGTACCAAGTAGGAGATCTTGTGCTGAAAAGACTCCTCCCTCCTCATACAGACCACAGGGGCAAGTGGACTCCAAATTATGATGGCCCGTTCATAGTAAAGAAAGTTTTCTCCGGTGGAGCACAGATGCTCAGTACTATGGATGGTGAAGATTTCCTGTCCTCTGTAAATTCAGATGCAGTTAAAAAATACTTCGCATAAAATGACCCGCTGGACATAAAAACAGATTGTAAGTCCAGGCAAAAATAGGGCATCCTGGCGAGTCAAAAACAGAATAAAAGACTCGGGCAAAAATAAGGGAAAATAAATTAAAAAAATGTACACCCACTGAGTTGAAAAGCCGCATTGGACAACTCAGGCAAAAATGGGTATCCCGATGGATTGAAAACCCGAAAGGGCGATCCACGCAAAATAAGGGAATAAGCGAACAACTGCATTTTGAATTCATCTGTATCACTTACAACATGGTAAGTTTCGAAAGGCTCGAGCGTTGATCAGAATCAGCCTACTTCAGAAAGCAAGATGAGAAGAACGTCAAAAGTCATACGAGTCATAGCAAAAGGGAAGCTCCTTGAAGCGTCATCAACATTGCCAGCATCTTTTTGTTTCTCAATTTGTAACGATCCCCTCATTTCAGGGGATCCGTTTCTTTGATTGAATTTTGCCAGTTCAGGGCACACAAATTAAAAAAAAATCAGATTTTCAGTCATGTTTCGTCTCGTACATTTTATTTTCGTTTGCAAAAATGTCCGATGTCATTAATATATTGATTTCATAAATGCAGATGTTTCCCTTATAAAAATACGTGCTTACAGGAAATATACTTACTCCCGGGAGCGTCTAAACTCCTATGATGGAATCTAGTAAGGGATACCTCGGGGTACTTGTGCGTTTCTTTGTCTTTACAGGATTGCAGGAATCCAAAGCGCAACATAGGGCATGAAGGCTTCTCCCCAGTAGGCTTCCAAATCATTGTTTCCTCAGAACACCTTCCAAACAGCACCAAAGATGCTTTCCCCATCAGAGTTGCCAGACATCACTTCTCCAACATTTCCTTCAAAGAGTAACACCAGAAGGTGTTCATATCCCCAGCTGAGTTGTCAAGTATCATCCTCAGCAGGATCCCCCACAGAAATCTCTAGGAAGGTCTTTCAGTGATCTTTCTTCTTCCCCAGCCGAGTGCTAGACAGGGAACCATTTCCCCGGCAGAAAAGCAACGCCTGAAGATCTCACAACAAAGTGACGAAAGCTTCTACAAACCCCAGCTGGGTCCCTCATTACCGAGATAGATCTATCAGTGATCTACTTCCCCAAGCAGAGTCATACATGTCAGATCTACCAATGATCTCATTCCCAGCTGGGATATCCACTTCAAGCAGATCAGCCAGAGATCTCCACGGCAACGGGATCCGAACCCTAGATCGGTATCTTTGCATAATCATAGCATTCGCATCATATTTTCCCCACAGAGCGTAGCATTCCGTCTAATACAGAACATTATGGCAAAAATCAAACATATTGCATAATCACAAGCCATGTGTCGAACTGAACACTTGTAAATTCTGACAGTCCATCAAAAATATACAGAATATTTCCCAATTCCCCACCAGAGAGCAAAAGCATTTCCCTTACAGATACTGATACACACTCCTTTTGGCACTCGTCCGTGTCATCATTCCCCAGCAAAATTTCCCGAGCAAACATATATTTATACATTACAGATGCTTCTTGACACTCGCCTGTGTCATACCCCCAGTAGAAAGCCAAAGCGTCCTCTTTGCACTCGCAACACATGTGTACATATATCTACACTCTCTCTTTTGACACTCGTCCGTGTCACCCCCCAGTATAGTTGCCTAAAACACTTTGTAAACCAAATACTTGTTTATAATACACTCTCATTGACACCCGTCTGTGTCATCTTATCCCACAAATTACACTCCAGTTCATAATTTATACACTTTCTATCCTGACACTCGTCCGTGTCACCCTCCCTAGCAAGTTAAACACCCGTCTGCGTCTCACTCATCACTTTCTACTCATACCGATACTCGTCCGTATCTTGTATATGCCACTTATATCCCCTCAGAATCGACACTCGTCCGTGTTCTTTGTTAACTAGTTGGTACTCGTCGGTATCATCATCTCTGAACATGCGTCAAGCGTTTGTTTCTACTGATACTCGTCCGTATCATAGTCTTAAGGATGCTCGTTCGCATCCTTAATCTATACACCGTGTCAAACACTTATGTCTTTTTAAATTTAGACACTCGCCTGTGTCTACCATTCCCCAGAAGAGTCCCCAACAAATCTGGTTGAACTATTTCCTTTCATCTGACATTCGTCCTATGTCATGATACCTTTTCGGCAGCCGTACCCTGCCAGGTGATCATCCTTCACCTTTTTGATGATCGTCCTTCATCACCCCCAGTGGAGTCTCTATTCATTAGAACCCCTTCCTATCCGACATTCGTCCTATGTCGTGATTTTTTAGCAGCCGTCCCCTGCTAGGTGATCGTCCTTCACCTCCTGATGATCGTCCTTCATCATTTTATCCGATGGCCGTCCCCATCGTTGATCTTGTTATCTGGCATTCGTCCTATGTCATGATAAATCCTCAGAGCAGCCGTACCCTGCTAGGTGATCGTCCTTCACCTCCTGATGATCGTCCTTCATCATGCTTATCCGATGGCCGTCCCCATCGTCGACCTTTTCATCCGACATTCGTCCTATGTCGTGATACTTTTGGCAACCGTACCTTGCCAGGTGATCGTCCTTCACCTTAGATGACCGTTCCCCATCTTATCCCCAACAGAGCAGCCGTCCCCTGCTAGGTGATCGTCCTTCACCTCTGATGACCGTACCTCATCATTTATTTCATTTATGCCTTGAGCTTGATGGTCGTCCCCATCATTTACCTATAATCCCTAGAGAGTCTTATAGCTTTACCTGATGGCCGTCCCCATCATAATCTCTTATATCCCCAGCTTGTCGGCCGTCCCCGTCATTGCTTTATTTCCCGCATCTTCCCCAGCATGTCGGTCGTCCCCGCCATTGCTCTATCCCCAGCAGTCGTCCTCTGCTCGACGGTCGTCCTCCGTCACCCGCACTTTATAATTATACTTTATTTTCCTTTAAAATCTATATCCCTTTTCTTCTTCATTCAGTGAGTGCAAATTTTGGACTGTCTTTGGTATTCAACCACAAGTTATCTTGTTTGCCTGTTAAGTCGTTGCTTACATCCTGCACAGCTAACTCATGCTTGAATAGGGGCAGCTGTAAACACCCCAAATTTTCCCTCACCCATTCACACCATGGCTTGTGATCTTTTCATGTGCATAAGTTCAATCATAGCATCTCATGTTGCATTTTTGCTTCACTGCATTGCTTAGTCATCTGCTTCTAGGGTTTGTGATCTGAGCAATCCAAGAGCTATTTGAGCCACTCCAAAGGTCATCAATCATCTCAAGAGGGTCCATGTATGTTCAAGCATCATATTATATCCTGACAAGGTCAAAGGAGTCAAAGAATCACAAGAACTGAGCAAGGCATGGAAGCAGAGCCAGGTTTAACTGCACAGATGACCTAAAATTAGGGTTTTGGTTTCAGAGGCCATAACTCCAAAATTTTTGGTCATTCTTCTTTCTAATGGTCTCTATATATTATGAGGATCATGCATATCAATTTTCATGAAGAAGTTTAATGGGGAAGGCATCTGATCAAGAGATGACTTCTGGTGCAAGTCAATGCAAAATCAGGGCATCTGAGGCCCCCAATGACCCAACCAAAAGGTGTTCTCCATCATTTTGAATGTGTATGATCTTTATTTTATTATAGAAGGTGTTAGAAGTTCACAAAATTGGAAAATTTCAAGTCATTTGCAAAGTTTCCATTTTGGGAAAGTGATTTATAATGAAAACTTGCCATTTTGGGAAAGTTTTTCAACCTCCTCTTTTTGATTCAAAAATGCCTCAAATGAGAAAACTTTGGTCATGAAAGTTGTAGATTGGATCATTCCATTTTCAAAAAGTACAAGAACTCTTTCTAATTCATTTTGGATCAAAAGTTATGGCTTGCAAAGTTGGGAAAAATCATGAAATTTTCACTTTTGCACCAAAGAGGGAAAATTGCAAAACCTCATGCCAAGGCAAAATGTGACTTCTAATCTTCATACAAACACAATGCAATGCCTAAAATTCAGATTGGCCCAAGAAATTTCTCATTTTCATGCCTTGATGTCCAAGTATCATAAACCATTTTTCATTAAAATCACAAAGAGGGAAAACTTGCAAGAAGGGTTCCTTTGGTTTTGTTTGGTCTCTAATCATTATCAAAGTATCATAGCAACATTCTATGGTGCATTGTGCTGCATATTGCCCAAGAGATGTCACTTGTCCATGGCCAAAAATCACAAAGTGTAACAAGTTGCAAAATTGCAAAACATGTGATATCTCACCCTTCATCCATTCCAGCTCACATCAATTGATCCAAGAGTCATCCTTGAACTCAGCTGATGCAGTACAAGCCAAGAAACCATCCCTGCCACAACCCATGCCTCAAGTACACCAAACCTTGACTTTTTTTAATTTCTCTCATGCTCTTAGAATAGTGATCAGCAGCCTCTACTAACCTGCTCCACAGCCTACTCAAACATTATGGGAGTGATAAAGCAAACCACACCCAAGCCAAAAACAACACACAATCCAGCTTGCACAAAATCTGTCCCAAACTTCTTCTCTTCGAATTTCTTCACACAACCTTCAAACATCAAAAATTTCTTCACCAACAAACCACAAATCATCCATAGAACAAGAATCACCCCCTGAAACAGCTTGAGACATCACACACCAAGACCTCCATTTCTGCTACACCAGAGCAAAACAGCCATAACCAGCCATTCTCCAAGCTCTCCAAGCTTCATTTCATCATCAGGGTGTTCAAAGGAGAGGGATTGCACCAAGTTTGAGGCCAGAAAGCTCCAAAGTTCAAAGCTCCAGTTCAGGTATCATCAAGAACATTTTTTCTAGAAATGCAATCTCTTGTTATAGGATGATAGAGTTTGTTTCACTGATCATGTTAAGCTTTGAAACACTGAAAATGGTTGAGAAATGAGTGTGTATGCATGTTCTGAAATTTTTGCAGTTTTCTTTTTTTTGCTCGAATCTTGTTGTTGATGCATTGTAAATGTGATTTTGTGATTGATTCATGTTTGGGGTGATATGCTTGTTTCATTTTGGTTCTCTTGTTTTTCATTGATTATGAATTTTTGGAAAATCATGCATAATGAATCGATTCATTCTAGCTTGAATCGATTCATGTTGTTGAGTGGTTCCTGGATTTCGCAACATGAATCAGTTCATCCTTTGATGTATCGATTCATGCTGTTTAACTAATTCTGTTTTTCTCAAAATTGATCAGTATGAATCGATTCATCCAAGCTTGAATCGATTCATTCTTCTGTTATTTGTCTAACAGATTCTGCAATACAGATATGTGCTTGTTTTTTAAGTCATTAGGGCTTTAATTGTGATTAGGGTTTTAGTTTGAATTATAGCCTTAAGATCTGGCGCCAGTCAATTCCCCCCATTTTCTTTTGAATCTCAGCCTCAGGATCTGTTGACTTCTCCATTTAACCAATTTTAATTCATTTTGTTTGTATTTTATTTGCACGAATTTTAAAAAAATAGCAAAACATGTTAAAAAATTCTGAATTTTTTTGTCAAGCATTTCATTAATTTTCAGAATCCAAAAATATTCTTATTTTTATTTTTTGCATTAAAAACTATTTTTAAATCATTTAAATGTTTATTTTTAATTAGTTAATGGAAATTAATTAATTAAAAATGCATTTAGGTATTTAAAAATGACAAAAAAATTCACATTGCATTTTAAAACATTTAAAAACATTACCAAACTCTCAAAACAAATTTCTTTTTGGTTCTTGACCTATTTTGACAATTTTCATTGGAATTAAATTTGTTTAAAAGCAATATTTTGATTCTAACTTGAAAAAATCCATTCTGCCTAACCATGAATAGTTTAATAATGGTTCTTCTTGCATTGCATCCTTCATAGCATGTAGTTTGTAGGGTAAAATTAGTTTGAATTTATCTTTCATTTTCAATTTGATGAGCATTTTTTCTTTTGAGGTACCTTGAAACCCTAGTTGACTTGAGAAAATCATAACTCCCATTAGGTTTAGATTTAGGTCTCCTCCTTTGGGCAGTGAACTTGTGTAGGTTTAGGGTTCCTTTGATCCCATTTTCATTTTTTTATCATGTCATTTGCTTCTGATTTTGAATTTTTGCATTGCATATTGTATGTAAACCCTAATTCTTGCCTTCCTTTGCATCCTTCTTTCATTTGCTTGCATACAAGAACTTGCCATGACATTTTATGCATCTACATGATTCATAAGACATATTAGGACATATTAGAATCATGTTTGATCATTGCATCTTTCATTTGCCATGTTATATGTCCATTCCATTTCATAAACTTTCATGAACTTTTATGGTTCAAGCATGCTTCATTTGCATCCTCATCCTTGTATGATCATCCACAACTCTTGACATGTGTTTGCACCATCTCTTGACATCATTTGCATCATGTGTATGTTTCTGACTTTGGCCTTTGCCCATCCATATGCATTGTTTCATCTCATTTCTTCCCTTATGCATCTTGTACTAACTTTTCAGGTTAATGGTAAGTTTGTTTGGGAGGTGGATTTGCCTTCACCTCCTACCTCTTCTCACCTCATCATTTTACATCCTTGCTGCATTTTTACTTGTCTTGGAGTGAGCTTGCTCACTTGTGCCTCTCTTCCCTCTTTTCTCTTCTCATCTCATCCCTTTTCTATCTTGCTTCTCCTTGGTGGCTTCCTTGAAGATTTCTCCTCTTAAGCCTCACAAACCCTAGGACTTCCAAGCATGATAACATTTTAAGATTGTTTAATCCCCCTTAGACTCTTTCCTTTGAGTTTTCTTTGAGTCTTCTTTTCTCACCTCATAATCAAGAACTAAACCTTCAAGGTTTTAAGGCTTTGTGATTAAGCTTATGCTTGCATCCTTCTATTAGGATGGAGCGCATAACTTTAATCCTAAGTGTTAAACCCTAAATGTGTTTAAATCCTTTAATCAATTCACCTAATAATAATTAAGACATCAAGCTTGTAACTTGGGCCTTGCATTAGGGTTCTAATTCTTCCTTAATTGGTTAAGAAAGACTAACCCTAGTGTTAATGGACAAGTCCTCCTCAAGTTGTCTTACAAACCATAAAAATCACTTCTTCATCTTATCATTAACTAAAATCCATTTAATAAAGGTTTTGTTTTGTCATGAGGTTAATTCCTAATCATGGATTAAGTTGAGGAGCCTTCCTCAGCTTAAATGTTCTCATCTATTATCCTTCTATTAGGATGGTGTAATGAGTCCATTAAATCCCTGATTATGGCTTAAACTCGTTACTTAACACTAAACTAAAACAACAAAAACATCTAAGTAATCACAAGTAGGTTAATGATCTTAATCCTATACCAGGGTGATTAAGTGTGAGGTGCTTACTTCATACTTAAGGTATTCTCATTACCCCTAATCAGAGGGAAGATGTGATGAGTTTACTAACCATTGGTTTATGCTTAAGCTCATTATCTTATGACAAACATAAAAAGCAATAAAAGATTGAAAACATCAAAAACAAACAATAATCGTCTCCTTCGGGATTCTTTTCTCGTCTCATTCACTCACAAACAAGAACTTGCTTTTTCCGTTTAATGCAAGACAGTTTGCACCTGAGCCAGACAGGTCATACACTTGAGCATAGACAAGTAAGCAGTTCACAAGTCAATTCATCTTTCAGTCTCTTTGGGTCGAACTACGGTGTTCTGACTTCCTCATTGCACGAGAGAATAGTAGGCATAACTTAACAGTTATCGAACACAAGTCTCTGTATATTCCCCCTCTTCCCAGCATTATTCTTTAAGCCTCATAGTCATGAGCATTTCACTCATGTTCTTACACTGACACTTCACATATTTCACTTCACATTTCTTTTACACTGACACTTGCATTCTTTCCAGCTTTGATACACAAAATAGCACTGACACTACCCTTTTAAACACAAATCTCTTAAGCGTGGATCCCGTCGAGTACGACTGACAATCTGGGTGCTAATACCTTCCCAGGTTGTAACCAACCCCTTTCTCAGTCTCTCGGGTTCGCAACCGTCTTATTCATCTCTTCTTAGGTTTATGCAGCATTACCTTTCCTTCGGGATAAAAATGGCTAGCTGGCGACTCTTGTCTTTTGAGTTCACCCTTGTGTGTTCTCTCTCCTTTCGCCGACCGTTCGCGTCTGTACCCCTCTTGGCCCCGTGTCATCAGGTGGGAGCGACACTGACCTTGTTTTGTTTTGTAGGTTTTGTATTTATTTGTTTCTAACCTTTATGTGGCTTCAGGAAATATTGCTCGCCGCCGGGTGTTCCCTGTCAACCGTACGCACCGGTATCCTACTCGCAACAACCTTCCTGGTATCCAAATGGAGCAAGTACATCAGGACCTGATTGAGGTCAGAACTCAGATGGCTAATGAAAGAGTGGAGATGAGAAACCAAATGACTCAATTCATGGCTGTAATGACTGGCTTGGCCCAGAGTCAAGAAAGGTTAAGGGCATTGGTAGAAAGACAAACTCCCGAGGAACCTCATCCTGGAACTGGAGGAACTAGCAACAATGAGAGGGGTCATCCTCATGTTAATCCACCTGTATTTGGACCTCATTTAGATCCGGAAGCCAACATCCCGGGAAATGTGCAAGGAAATACTGCTGGGGGGAGAATCTTGCAAGAAGATCCCCAAGAAGAGCAGTTTACTGTCATGGGGGCTGGAGACGAAGTCTATGATAGGAGGTTTGATGAAATTGCTGAGAAGTTGAGATCTTTGGAGTCTCAAAACTCCTTGGGCTTAGATGTAATGGATATGGGGTTAGTGGATGGGGTGAGAATTCCCCATAAATTCAAACCCCCGTGCTTTGAGAAATACAATGGAACCTCCTGTCCACGAACTCACCTGCAGTCTTTTCTGGGGAGACTTAAAGCATATACCATGGATGAGAAGCTGTGGATGTTCTACTTTGAAGATAGTTTGACTGGGGCTTCAAGGGAGTAGTATTCACACCTGACCAGAGATACCATCAGATGCTGGAAGGACCTAGCTGAAGCTTTCATCAGGCAGTATCAATACAATCTGGACATGGCTCCTAACAGGAACCTCCTGATGGGAATGTCTCAATCTTCCAGAGAAAGCTTCAGAGAATATGCCCAGAGGTGGAGACAGCTTGCTGCTGCTGTCCAACCACCCATGTCGGAAAGAGAAATGGCCGACATGTTCATGAATACTTTGCAAGGAACATATATTGATAGGCTGGCTGCCTTTTCTTCCACCAATTTTGCTGACGTCGTCATAGCCGGTGAAAGGATTGAAAGCCTGCTAAAAATTGGCAAGATTTCTGATAGTGGTGCAAGTTCGTCCAGTAATCCTAGGAAGCCTTTTGTGGGACCCCGAAGGACCGGGGAGACAAATGCCATTCATGCCAGCAGGGGCAGACCTCAGTATGTCCACAGATCAGTAGCAGCTGTCACTATTCCATCTCCGATTCCTCAGCAATCAGCTTATCAACAACAACAACAGCCACATTATCAACAACAAGTTAAGTACCCGCAACAGAGAACCTACAACAACAACAATAGCAATCAACAACAGCGTCCCTTTCAACAAATACCATCACAGGAAAACAGGGTGATTAACCCTATCCCTATGCCTTATGCTGCCTTATTGCCACAACTCCTAAAGCTCAATTTGGTCGAGTTAAGGACGTTGGCACCACTAGATCCCCTTAATCTCCCAAGGAATTATGATGTCAACGCCAGGTGTGCTTTCCACTCCAATGCACCTGGTCACAATACTGAGAAATGCAGGGCCTTACAAATGAAAGTACAAGATCTGGTAGATTCTAAAGCCCTCAACTTCGCACCTCCTCCGAATGTCAACAAAAATCCTATGCCTAATCATGGCGGGCCAAGGATTAACGCCATTGAGGAAGACAAACCATCTACCTTGATCACCAGTGTTGCACAAATTCGAACACCTTTGGTCGAAATTAAAGCTCAGCTTCTAGAGTGCCAAGTGTTTCTCGGGTGTGAGCTTGGTTGTGGGTATTGCAACATTGCAGTCAACGGGTGTGAAAATTTGAGAAGCGGCATAGATGGTCTTATTAAGGATGGTATCCTTCAGATCTCAACAACGGCGCCTACAAATCCAGCAATTCCTTTAACAACAATTCCTGATTCTTCTGCAACAGCAACAACAATCATTCCTACCGATTCATCAATATCATCAGCAATGGCTCCATCCATCACTTCAACAAATCAAATGTCAACAACCCTTTCTTCTACAACATCAGCATCCATTTATTCAGCAGAATCTTCTACAACGCCAACAAAAATCAACGAAGATGTTTCAACAGTCACAATCTACTATGACCCATCAGATGTTCCTCCCAGCAGCAATTTTCAACAATAAAAAGTGGCACCTCCTACCAGATCACCAGTCACAATTTACTATGATCCGCACACCATTACAATACCCTCCTCTGCAGCAGTCAGTCCAGTTACCATTACGGTACCTGGACCCGTTCCTTATGAAAGCAGTAATGCCATACCTTGGCATTATGACTCTGATCTCTACTGCAATGGGGAGAAAATCACTCTGGATTCATCAACCTCTTCTCCACAGATTGATAATGTTGGGGGAGGCGGAGGCTTCACCAGAAGCGGACGCCTTTTTGCCTCACAAATGCAAAGACCTAATGCTGAAGTAGAGGCTGCTGCCAAAGCAAAAGGAAAGAATGTGGTACCTGAAGAGCCGACTGCCAAAGAAACTCAGAAGACATCTTTTGAACAAGATGTAGAAGAGTTTATGAGAATCATAAAAAGAAGTGATTACAAGGTGGTGGATCAGCTTCACCAAACTCCCTCAAAAATCTCCATATTATCACTGTTGATGTGTTCTGAAGCTCACAGGAATGCATTATTAAAAGTCCTGCATGCAACATACGTGCCAGAGGAGATTACCGTTAATCAGCTAGAAACTGTGGTTGCAAATGTCAACACCAGTCATGGACTGGGCTTTACCAATGCTGACTTAACAACTGAGGGACGTAACCACACAAGGCTTTACATATCACCTTGGAATGCAAAGGTGTTGTTCTATCCCATGTACTGGTGGACACTAGGTCATCACTCAATGTTCTACCAAAGAAATCCTTAGTAAAGCTGGAGTATGATGGTTTGGCACTGCGTCCGAGTAATTTGGTGGTGAGAGCATTTGATGGCTCTAAAAGATCAGTGCTCGGAGAGATTGATCTGCCTGTGATGATTGGCCCGCAGACCTTCAAAATTACCTTCTATTTGATGGACATTCAGCCGGCCTACAACTGTCTGTTGGGAAGACCCTGGATCCACGCCGCTGGCGCTGTTACGTCTACCCTTCACCAGAAGTTGAAATTCGAGTGGGAAGGCCAGATCATCACCATCTGTGGGGAGGAAGACATCTTTGTTAGCCATCTGGCTACATATAAGTACATAGAAATGGATGGAGAAATCCATGAAACCATGAGCCAGGGGTTTGAGGCCCTGAACATTAATGAAGCATCTGCTGTACTGAGAACTTCCATAACATCGTACCAGCAAGCCCGGAAGGTTGTTGAGGAAGGTACCGCCCAAGGCTGGGGCAAGCTGTTGCCCGTGGAAAAGAAAGAAGACAGATTTGGGTTGGGTTACAAACCAACTCAACAAGATCAATCAGAGGCTACAAAAGAGCCCAATTTTGTCAGCGGGGGAATGCTCACCCCGGATGCTGTGAACAATTATGAAGACAAGGAGGAAAGCGACGGCGACCTGGAGAGCTAGATACGTCCAAGGATCCCGGGGAGCCAAGTCCTTAACTGGTCTTCCCAGGAAATTATAAGAGTTACTCCTGCAGAGTAATTATTATTTCCTGTATTTTAAAGCATGCATCAAGTCTTGCATCTTGCCCAAGATGCCAAGACTCATTTTGTAATCGGGCCATCTTGTAATTTTGTGCAAATGGATTAATCAATGAATATCATACATCTTTTGCAAACGAGTCTCTTTTTTCTCTCACTGTCTTTTCATTTTTCTTTTTGTACAAAAA
The DNA here is from genome assembly GCA_963966055.1 of Lathyrus aphaca. Taxonomy (NCBI): domain Eukaryota; kingdom Viridiplantae; phylum Streptophyta; class Magnoliopsida; order Fabales; family Fabaceae; genus Lathyrus; species Lathyrus aphaca. Next base: position 225,489,531 of record OZ014520.1, on the reverse strand, counting down.
TAAAATGGCAATGTTTTTCAAAATAAATAACTTCATTTTTAATTTTTCTAAATAAGATAAAACTGATCACTAATATAAACCAATCTAAACCCTTGCAGAGAGTGCCCTCCAGATTGCACCGACAACGACACTGCTATGACTTCGTATGACTTTGACAATCCAATCAATCAAGCTGACGAAGGGGTTGAAGAAGATTATGAGCTACCTGAAGAGCTAGCCAGGTTGTTAAGGCAAGAGGAGAAGGTTATCACTCCTCATCAGGAGGAGATTGAAACGGTTAATCTTGGTACAGAAGAAGAAGTGAAAGAAGTCAAGATCGGGGCCTGCTTACAAGATTCAGTGAAAGAGCAACTGATTGACATGCTTCGGGAATATGTGGATGTTTTTGCTTGGTCTTATCAGGATATGCCAGGGTTGGACACCGACATTGTCATGCACAAGCTACCACTGAAAGAAGACTGCCCGCCGGTAAAACAGAAACTGCGCCGTACTCGCCCAGATATGGCAATGAAGATTAAAGAAGAGGTACAAAAGCAGTGGGACGCCGGTTTCCTTGCTGTGACTAGCTATCCGCCGTGGGTTGCTAACATTGTACTTGTGCCTAAGAAAGACGGCAAGGTGAGAATGTGAGTGGATTACCGGGACCTGAACAGAGCTAGCCCGAAAGATGACTTCCCTTTACCTCACATTGATGTATTGGTTGACAATACAGCTCAGTTCTCGGTATTCTCCTTCATGGATGGATTTTCAGGATACAATCAGATCAAGATGTCACCTGAAGACATGGAGAAGACAACTTTCATCACACCCTGGGGCATGTTCTATTATAAGGTGATGCCATTCGGACTGAAGAATGCTGGTGCAACTTATCAACGGGCTATGGTAACATTGTTTCACGACATGATCCACAAAGAAATTGAATGTTATGTGGATGATATGATTGCCAAGTCCCTCACAGAAGAAGACCACCTGGTGAATCTGTTGAATTTATTCAAGCGTTTGAGGAAGTACCAGCTGAAGTTAAACCCCAACAAGTGCACATTCGGGGTGCGATCCAGTAAGCTGCTGGGATTTATTATAAGTGAAAAGGGGATTGAAGTTGACCCTGACAAAGTCAAAGCCATTCAAGAAATGCCTGCACCTAAGACTGAAAAAGAAGTTCGGGGGTTCTTAGGCAGATTGAACTACATTTCACGGTTCATATCTCACCTTACTGCAACCTATGAGCCTTTGTTCAAGCTGTTAAGAAAAGAACAAACGGTCAGGTGGAATGAAGACTTCCAGAAGGCTTTTGACAAGATCAAGGAATACTTGCAAGAGCCTCCAATCCTTATGCCTCCAGTTGAAGGAAGACCTCTAATCATGTACTTGACAGTATTAGAAGAGTCAATGAGGTGTATGTTGGGCCAGCATGACGAGTCTGGTCGAAGAGAGTATGCAATATACTACCTAAGCAAAAAGTTTACCGACTGTGAACAACGTTATTCACTGCTCGAGAAAACTTGTTGTGCTTTAGCGTGGGCTGCTCGCCGACTAAGGCAGTATATGTTGACCCACACTAAATTATTGATCTCAAAGATGGACCCAGTTAAGTACATTTTTGAGAAGCCAGCACTTACCGGGCGGGTTGCAAGATGGCAAATGATCCTCACAGAATATGATATTCAATACACATCTCAAAAGGCCATCAAAGGCAGTGTATTGTTCGATTATCTTGATGAGCAACCCATTGATGGTTACTAGCATATGAGATTTGACTTCCCAGATGAAGACATCATGTTCATAAAAGCAAAAGATCATGAAGAACCTATTCACACTGAAGGGCCTGACCCAGAGGAAGAATGGACTATGATGTTTGACGGGGCTGTTAATATGAACGGTCGTGGTGTTGGTGCAGTCCTCATTACACCTAAAGGAGTTCACATGCCTTTCTAGGCAAAACTCACCTTTAACTGCACTAACAATGAAGCTGAATACGAAGCTTGTATTATGGCTCTCGAGGAAGCCATTGACCTCAGGATCAAGACTTTGACCGTATTCGGAGATTCAGCTCTGGTAATCAATCAAACCAACGGCAAATGGTACACCCACCAAGATCATCTGATACCTTACCAGGATTATACAAGAAGGTTATTGACTTTTTTCACAACGGTCAAGCTTGAGTATATCCCACGAGACGAAAATCAGTTTGCAGATGCTCTAGCTACCATTTCATCCATGATCAAAGTTCAAGTTGCCAACTTTGTGCCTCGGATTTCAGTGTCCAGACTTGACAGACCAACATACGTGTTCTCAGCAGATGTTGTTAAAGATGATAAGCCTTGGTTCCATGACATTAAGTGCCTCTTGGAAGATCAGACATACCCACCTGGGGCATCTTCCAATGATAAGAAGACGTTAAGAAGGCTAGCTGGTAGTTTCTTCCTGAATACTGACGGTTCCCTTTAAAAGAGAAACTTTGATATGATACTCCTCAGATGCATTGATAGGGCAGAAGCGGACTTTTTAATGCACGAGGTGCATGAAGGATCCTTTGGTACCCATGCTGGAGGACATGCCATGGCTAAAAAGTTGTTAAGATCAGGCTATTACTGGATCACAATGGATGCAGACAGTTGTGCTTATGCCAGGAAATGCCATAAATGCCAGATTTATGCAGATAAAGTGCATGTGCCTCCGAATCCCCTGAATGTGATGTCTTCACCCTGGCCCTTTGCCATGTGGGGCATTGATATGATTGGCAAGATTGAATCGACTGCTTCAAATGGCCACAAATTCATCCTGGTAGCCATTGATTATTTCACCGGGTCGAAGCAGCTTCCTATGCAAATGTTACAAGGCAAGTGGTAGCCCGATTTTTGAAGAGAGATATCATATGTCGGTATGGAGTGCCCGAACGAATCATTACTGATAATGGTTCCAACTTGAACAACAAAATGATGGCAGAACTATGCCGGGACTTCAAGATCCAACACCACAATTCTTCTCCCTACAGGCCAAAGATGAATGGCGCTGTTGAGGCAGCTAACAAGAATATCAAGAAGATCTTGAAGAAGATGGTAGTTACCTATAAAGACTGGCATGAAATGCTACCATTTGCCTTGCATGGGTACCGTACGTCAATCAGAACATCCATTGGGGCAACACCGTATCAGCTTGTTTATGGTATGGAGGCAGTCCTACCAGTTGAAGTTGAATTACCCTCCCTGCGGGTACTGATGGATGTTAAGTTGAACGAAGCAGAGTGGGTCCGATCCCGATACGAACAATTAAATCTGATTGAAGAAAAGAGATTGGCTGCAATTTGTCATGGGCAGCTGTATCAGAAAAGAATGAAGAAAGCCTTCGATCAGAAAGTCAGGCTTCGAGAGTACCAAGTAGGAGACCTTGTGCTGAAAAGACTCCTCCCTCCTCATACAGACCACAGGGGCAAGTGGACTCCGAATTATGATGGTCCATTCATAGTAAAGAAAGTTTTCTCTGGCGGAGCACTGATGCTCAATACTATGGATGGTGAAGACTTCCTGTTCCCTGTGAATTCAGACGTAGTTAAAAAATACTTCACATAAAATGACCCGCTGGACATAAAAACAGAATGCAAGTCCAGGCAAAAATAGGGCATCCCAGCGAGTCAAAAACAGAATAAAAGACTCGGGCAAAAATAAGGGAAAATAAATAAAAAGATGTATGCCCGCTGAGTTGAAAAGCCGCATTGGACGACTCAGGCAAAAATGGGTATCCCGGTGGATTGAAAACCCGAAAGGGCGATCCACGCAAAATAAGGGAATAAGCGAACAACTGCATCCTGAATTCGTCTGTATCACTTACAACATGGCAAGCTTCGAAAGGTTCGAGCATCGGTCAGAATCAGCCTTCTTCAGAAAGCAAGATGAGAAGAACGTCAATGTCATACAAGTCATAGCAAAGGGAAAGCTCCTTGAAGCGTCATCAACATTGCCACTATCTTTTTGTTTCTCAATTTGCAACGATTTCCTCATTTCAGGGGATCTATTTCTTTGACTGTATCTTGCCAATTCAGGGCACACAAATTAATAAAATCAGATTTTCAGTCATATCTTGTCTCGTACATTTTATTTTTCATTTGCAAAATGTCTGATGTCCTCAAGATATTGATTGCATAAATACAGATGCTTCCCTTCTAAAATACGTGCTTACAGGAAATATATTTGCTCCCGGGAGTGTCTAAACTCCTATGAAGGAATCCAGTGAGGGATACCTCGGGAAACTTGTACATTTCTTTGTCATACAGGATTGCAGGTGGTCAAAGCACAACATGGGGCATGAAAGCCTCTCCCCAGTAGGCTGCCCAAATCATTATTTCCTCAGCACACCTTCCAAACAACACCAGAAGGTGCTCATATCCCCAGCTGAGTTGTCAAGTATCATCCTCAGCGGGATCCCCAAAGAAATCTCTAGGAGGATCTTTCAGTGATCTTTCTTCTTCCCCAGCCGAGTGCTAGACAGGGAATCAGCCCCGCAGAGTTTCAACTGATATCCAGAAGAGCAACGCTTGAAGATCTCACGACAGAGTGACGAGAGCTTCTACAGACCCCAGCTGGGTCCCTCATTACCAGGATAGGTTTATCAATGACCTACTTCCCCATGCAGAGTAATATATGTCGGATCTACCAAAGATCTCACTCCCAGTTGGGATATTCACTTCAAGCATATCAGCCTGAGATCTCCACAGCAACGGGATCCGAATCCCGGATCGGTATCTTTGTATAATCATAGCATCCGCATCATATTCTTCCACAGAGCGTAGCATTCCGTCTAATACAGAGTATTACGGCAAAAATCAAACATATTGCATAAACCATAAGCCATGTGTCGAACCGAACACTTGCAAATAATGATAATCCATCAGCAATATACAGAATATTTCCCAATTCCCCACCAGAGAGCCAAAGCATTTCCCTTACAGATATAGATACACGCCCATTTTGGCGCTCGTCCGTATCATCACTCCCCAGTAAAGTCGCCCGAGCGTTCTCTGCAAACAGATACTTATATTACAGATACTTCTTAACACTCGTCTATGTCATACCCCCAGCAGAAAGCCAAAGCGTCCCCTTTGCACTCACAACACATGTTTACATATATCTACACTTCCTCTTTTGACACCCGTCCGTGTCACCCCCCAGCATAGTTGCCTAGACACTTTGGGAATCATATACTTTTTTATAATACACTTTTTATGGCACTCGTCCGTGTCATGCTTTCCCTAGCAAGTTAAATGCTCGTCTGTGTCTCACTCATCACTTTTCACTCATACAGATACTCGTCCGTATCTTGTATATACCACTTAAATCCCCTCAGAATCAACACTCGTCCGTGTTCTTTGTTAACCAGTTGATACTCGTCCGTCTCATCATCTCTGAACGTGCGTCAAGCGTTTGTTTCTATTGATACTCGTCCGTATCATAATCTTAAGGATGCTCGTCCGCATCTTTAATCTATACGCCGTGTCAAACACATATACCTTCTCTTTCTTGAATACAGACACTCGTCTGTGTCTACCATTTCCCAGAAGAGTCCCCAGCAAACCCCGATGATTTATTTTCTGACATTCGTCCTATTGTAAACACCCCAAATTTGCCCTCACCCATTCACACCATGGCTTGTGATCATTTCATAAGCATAAGCACAATCATAACATCTCATACCACAATTTTGATTCACTGCATAGATTCAAAGTCATCTGCATCTAGGGTTTGTGATCTGAGCAATACAAGAGCTTCTTGAGCCACTCCAAAGGTCAACAATCACTTCAAAGAGGTTTTTGTGTGTTCAAGTATCATATTATATCCTCTCAAAGTCAAAAATGCCAAAGAATCACAAGAACTGAGATTGGTATGGAAGCAGAGCCAGGCTTAACTGCACAGATGACCTAAAATTAGGGTTTTGGTTTCAGAGGCCATAACTTCTTTTTTTGGTCATTCTTGTTTCTATTGGTCTCTATATGGTATAGGGAGTATGCATATCAATTTTCATGAAGAAATTCCTTGGGGAAGTCATCTGATCAAGGGTTGACTTTCTGAACAAGCCAGTGTAAAATCAGGGCATCTGAGGCCCCCAATGACCCAACCAAAGGGTGTTCTTCATCATTTTGATTGTATATGATCTTTATTTGATCATGGAAGATGTTAGAAGTTTACAAAATTCAAGAATTTCAAGTTTTTGCAAAGTTGACTTTTTGGGCAAGTTTGACTTTTAATGGAAATGTCATTTTAGGCAACTTTTTCAACCCTTACTTTTTGATTCAAGAAAGCTTCAAATGGAAAAACTTTGGTCATGAAAGTTGTAGGATAGATCTTTCCCTTTTCAAAAAGTACAAGAACATGACTTAATTCATTATGGATCAAAAGTTATAGTTTGTCAAAGTTGGCAAAAATCACTAAATTTCAAAGTTTCTACCAAAGAGGTATTTTGCAAAATGACTTGATCAAGTGTTCAAAAGCTATCAAATGCACTTCTAATCCACATAACATGATCATGTGACACCTAAAGTTCAGAATGGACCAAAGAATTACACATTTTTAGGGTTTGTGGAACAAGATTTTTCATAAAGAACCAAAGTGAACCAAGTTGCAAAATCCATCATGGCTTCTCATCCACTTGCTGGCTAGTTGGCTGATCAGTCCTAGGCTTTTCCTCACCTCATGTTGCGTAGGACATGCCTCTTGTACTCATCTAGCAAGTAGCCCATGCCCTTCTTACACAAAGTTGACATTTTTGCAAAAGCACCCATACCAATCAATAAAGCACACATCATGTCATCTGACCAATCCCAATTGTTTATGTTAATCAAATGCAAGCCAAACATAAGCACAAGCAATCCTAAAACCAGCCACAACACAACATTCTCATTTTCACCCTCTTGAGCAAAAGCATTCGAAACTCATCATACAGGCCACAAACACACAAACAAACTTCACAAACCTTCTCACCATGCTTCACTAAACATAAACCAACCTTCAAAACAGCCTGAAACTCAAAGAATCACAAACACGATTCTCACACCACCCTGAACAGAACTTGTTCAAACTTCCAAACCAGCCATCACAAACTCTTTCTAAGCATCAAGATTTCATCTGGGGCCTAAAAGGGGTGGATTGCACAAAGAGAAGAGGTCAGAAAGTTGCAAACTGAAAAGCTTCAAACTCAGGTAGCTTCATGAACATTTTTTCCAGAAATGGATTTTTAAGTTCCTAAGTTGTTCTTCATGTCTTGCTGATCACTCTGGTGCTTTTATTTTCTGAAATGGTTGAGAAATGAGTATTTAATCTTGTTCTGAAACTTTTGCCCTAAAAAAATGTTTTGCTTCGATTCACCTGATTGATGAAAGATAAATGAGTTTTGAGTTGGGGTTTTGATTCAGGGAGATGTGGGGATGATTTCTGTTCTTTTAGTTTTCATTTTAGTGAGGTTTTGAAGATTTTGGAAATTTTCAGGTGGGGTTCCCACCGGAGAAGACGACCGGAGGTCTTCTCCGGCCACCTGAAAATAATTAGGGTTAATCCCTGTCATTAATTGAGGGTTGAATGTTGAGCGTTGGATGCGTTGACTGGGGAAGACTGACGCGTGTTTGGATGGCTGAGATTTGTCATTAGAAACCCTAATCTTTAGTTAATTTAATTAATTCAATTTAATTAATTTAAATCAGAAATTAGGAAGTTTGAATGTGGACCTTAGGATTGCGCGCGCAGTCAACAGCCCTCTCCCCAGTTTCAATCTGAGCCTTCCATTGCGTTTACTTTTCATTTTCTTTAATCTTTAATTCATTTATTTTGTATTTCTTTCTCCATTTATTTTAAAATAGCAAAATCATTTTAAAAATTCTGAAATTTTTTGTACAAACTTCTATTTAATTTCAGAAACCAAAAATATTTTTATTTTTATTTTTTGCATTCAAAAATATTTATAAATCATTTAAAAGTTTATTTTTAATTAATTAATGAGAATTAATTAATTAAAAATACTTTTAGGTATTTAAAAATCACCAAAAAATTCATGAAACATTTAAAACCATTTAGAAACATTGTCCAACCCTCAAACCAAATTTATTTTTTGATCTTGATGCATTTTGAGAATTTTTCATGGAATTAAAATCATTTTAAGGCATTATTTTGATCCAAACTTCAAAAAATCATTTCTGCCTAACCATTGAGAGTTGGACTTTGATTCTTCTTGCATTGCATTGTGTTTAGCATGTAGTTTGTGAGATTAAATTGGCTTGATTTGATCTTTCATTTTCCATTTGTTTGGCATTTTTTCTTGTTAAGGTACCTTAAAACCCTAGAAAACTTAGAAAATTCATAACCCTAATTAGGTTAAGAGTTGGAACCTCTCCTTTGGGAAGTGAGTTTGTATAGGATTAGGGTCCCTTTGAGTGCATTTTCAATTTTTTATCTTGATGTTTGCTTCTGATTTTGGTTTTTGTCTGATGCATTGATCATAAACCCTAATTTGGGTTTCCTTTTGCATACATCTTGCATTTGTTTGCATACCATGACTTTCCATGACATTTTATGCATTCATTTGATTCATTAGACATCTTAAGATATGTTGGAAGCATGTTTGATCATTGCATCATGTATTTGCCATGTTGTATGTCATTTGCATCTCATAACTTTTCATGTGTGTTCATGGTTCTAAACTTGCTCCATTTGCATCCATTGGTTCATGTGATCATCCCCATGCCTTGTTTCATGTTTGCATCATTTCATAGCATCATTATCATCTCATATATGCTTCTGGTTTTGATTTGCATCATGCCATTTCATTCCATTTTGCATTGCATTGCATTCCTTTCACTAACTTTTCAGGTGGTAAGCAACTTTGAGAAGTGAATTTGCCTTCACTTCTCACATTTCCTTTTCATATCTTTCATGCATCCTTGCAGCATTTTGTTATGTGTTTGAGTTTGAGCTTGCTCATTCTTCTTCTTCCCACTTTCTTTCCTCAAGTGACATGCCTTCTTAAATGGAGCAAGTTGTTTTGCTTCTCCTGATCCTTTCATCTGTTTCCTGGTGGTTCCATTGAAGATTTTCTTTCTTAAACCTCACAAACCTTAGGAACAACCATGCATGACAATGATTAGGGTTTTGATTAGTCTCCCCACTTAGTTTTACCTTTGTGTCTCTTTTGAGTCTTCTCTTCTCACCTCATAATCAGGGACTAAACCCTAAAGGTTTTAAGGCTTTGTGATTAAGCTTATGCCTGCATCCTTCTATTAGGATGGAGTGTATAGCTTTAATCCTAAGTGTTAAACCCTTAATGTGTTTAAATCCTTTAATCAATTCACATAATAATCATCAAGACTTCACACTTGTAACTTGGGCCTTGCATTAGGGTTCTAATTCTTCCTTAATTGGTTAAGAAGGACTAACCCTAGTGTTAATGGACAAGTCCCCCTCAAGTTGTCTTACAAACCCTAAAAATCACTTCATCATCATATCATTAAATAAAATTCACTTAATCAAAGGTTTGTTTTGTCATGAGTTTAATCCCTAATCATGGATTAAGTTGAGGAGCTTTCCTCAATTTAAACACTCTCATCTATTATCCTTCTATTAGGATGGTGTAATGGGTCTGTTTAATCCCTGATTATGGCTTAACCTCATTACTCAACACTAAACAAAAACACCAAAAACATCTAACTAATCACAAGTAGGTTAATGATCTTAATCCTACATCAAAGGTGATTAAGTGTGAGAAGCTGACTTCACACTTAAGGTATTCTCATTACCCCTAATCAGAGGGAAGATGTGATGAGTTTACTAAATCCATTGGTTTAGGCTTAAGCTCATTAACTTATGACAAACTCTTCAATAGCAATAAAATACTGAAAACACAAAAACAAACAATAAGCGTCTCCTCCGGGATTCTTTTCTCATCTCATTCATTCATAAGCGAGAACTTGCTTCTTTCGTCTAATGCAAGACAGTTAGCACCTGAGCCAGACAGGTCATACACTTGAGCATAGACTAGTAAGCAGTTCACAAGTCAATTCATCTTTCAGTCTCTTTGGGTCGAACTACGGTGTTCTGACTTCCTCATTGCACGAGAGGATACGTAGGCATAACTTAACAGTTATCGAACAAAAGTCTCTGTTTATTCCCCCTCCTTTCAGTTTCATTCTTTTAAGGCTCACTATCATGAGCATTTCACTCTTGTCCTTACACTGACACTGTACATTTATACACCTCACTTCTCTTACACTGACACCTGTACATCCTTTTCCAGCTCTTTTACACACAGATTGCACTGACACTACCCCTTTAAAACACAAATCTTTTAAGCGTGGATCCCGTCGAGTACGACGGACAATCTGGGTGCTAATACCTTCCCAGGTTGTAACCAACCCCCTTTCTCAGTCTCTCTGGTTCGCAACCGTCTTATCCATCTTTTTCTAGGTCTATGCAGCATTACCTTTCCTTCGGGATAAAAATGCCTAGCTGGAGACTCTTTTCATTCCCTGTGAGTTCACTCCTGTGTGTTCTCGCATCCTCCTCTCGCCGACCGTTCGCGTCTGTACCTTTATTTGGGCCAGTCCCATTTATCGGGAGCGACAGCTTGGCGACTCTGCTGGGGACCCTTATACTGTGACCAGGGCTTCTGGTTCTTTTTGTGGGTTCCTCCTAGCGCTTGTTTGATTTGTGTTTACTGGGGTGTTATGTGCTATTTGTGCTTGTATTTGTATTCATTTTTGCTATATGTACAGTTGTTTTACTGCATTCTTCATAGCTTTACTGTCATACTGTGCTGGCTGGATCTGTTTTGTTGCTTTGGTGGGTGGGTGTTCTATTGAGAGTTGAGGTCCTATACCTGGGACCTGAGTGACACCTAGGCTAGAGTGGTTCATATTATTTCCCATTCCATCTCGGTCTGGTGCGGGAATGTGAAACACGGTTCAGATATGGGTTTCTTCTTGAGAACTCTGTGCTGCAGATTTCCTGTAGTACTAGGGCTATCTGGGAAGCCTGCTAAGTCTGAATGACCTTTAGTATTGACCTTCATAAACTGAGGTGAATTAGAGGAGGATATTTTATGGTTATTGTAAACACTGTACCTCCGGGTTAGAAGTGTTTACACTTCTCATAACTGATCCAAGTCTGAGGATCCTTGTTTTAGAACACTACCTGTGAGGGGGTTGGACTGTTTACAGGTTTGCAGGTACCATTGACCTCAGCATACCCTGTTACTTTGTTTTGATTAAGAGTACTCCATTTTGGAACAGTTCGTGTGATTTTTAACCCTGGACATGTGACTCTTTATTTGAGTCCCCCACCTTGGTTACTAGACTTATGAACCTCCATATGGATTTCTTGAACATACCTGGACTTATATCAGAGCACTTGATCAGATCCAGCTCAGTCACAAACCCTTGCATATCATTTGCATACATCATCATTGCATCATTTTAACATTTGCTTATTTGTTTTTCAGGGTATCCATACTTTATTTTGGCTTGGTTTTGACCCCATCATCAGCATAGACCTATCCTCATCAGCATCTACTTCAGCTATCAGCTACCTGCTTCAGCCACCTGCATCAGCCTGTCAGTGGCCCATTTTCAGTGTTATTCTCAGCATCTGTCTCAACTTTTCTTCAGCAACATGGCACCCAAGAAGAGTAATATCTCCTATCATTTCTTCCAGCCTGAGCTAGCTGACATCAGGAGGATTCAGATCCTGATTACTCCAGACCATATATCACTATTCAGAGAACACTATGGAGGCATACTTGATATGGTTATGGATTTGGACCCTTCACAGAGGAGCCTGATTCATACTTGCCTGCAGTTCTATGATCCCCCTCTGAGGTGTTTCACTTTTCAGGATTTTTAGTTGGGCACTTTATTAGAAGAGTATTCATCATTGGTTGGTGTACCTATCAGGGGTGGAGTCCCCTTCAAACCTGAGATGGCTTTTCCAAGTAATGAGGAAGTGGCAAAGGCATTATATCTGGAACCAGTTCTGATTGGGCAAAACATGACTACTAAGGCTGGAATCTCTGGTCTGCATCTGGATTTCTTGATCTCTCAAGCTACCCTGAAGGCTTCTTTGGGAGAGTGGAAGGCAGTCTGTGCTTTATTGGCCCTGAGCATATATGGGATCATATTATTTGCAGATGAGCCTAAGTTTGTTAGCAAGAATGCAATTCACCTTTTCATCCTAAGGAACCCAGTGCCCACCTTACTGGGAGATTTTTACTACTCTGTTCACCAAAGGAATGAAAAACAAAGAGGAAGATTGGTGAGGTGTTGTGCTCCCCTGTTCCATACCTGGATGCTCAAGCACTTGCCCAAGACTGATGCATTTTTGAATCCTCATCAGCAGAGGAACTGGGCTAGAAGACTCACTGCTTTGACTTCAGCTGATATCAGATGGTGCACTCAAAGCACCAAAGGCAGGGACATCATTACCAGTTGTGGGCAGTTTCCCAATGTACCCCTGATAGGAGTAAAGGGTTGCATCAATTACAACCCTCTGCTATTCAAAAGACAACTGGGCTATGCACTGGTCCACACTCCTAAGGCACAAGACTTGGCTGAGACTCTTTACTGTGAGATTAAGCCTAATCTGGCTATTGTCAGGCAAGCATCCTGGGCTTGGGACAATGTCCAGACTAAAGGAGTAATCATTCTTGGGAAGTGCAACAATGTGGCCTCAGCACAGTACTATGAGTGGTCCCATGCCAGGGCTCAAATTTCTAGAATGCCTTTCACCGTTGAGGATGCACCGGGACCCTCCACAGCACCACCTCCTGCCACTGTCAGCTTAGAGGGGTTTGAGAATTTGAAAGAAAGAAATGAGAAGTTGACTCAGGCTCTGCAGAAGACCCTCTGGGAGAGGAGTAATGGTCGACTGGACATTGAAAGGTTGGAAAAGTTGAAGGTGGAGCATCTGGCCAGAATTGAGAAGTCTGAGGATTACATCAAGAAGTCTAGGGCTGGAGAGCAGATCTTAAAGAATGTCTGCAAGGAGGCTCAGTTCCAAAAAGCCAGGGCTGACTTGTATCTGAAGGAGAGTCAAGCTAGGTGGGTCAGGATCACCGAAGCTCGTACTCTGGAAGATAAGAGGACTCAGGACAAGATTGAGCAGTTGGAGGCTAGTGCAAAGGAGCAACAGGAAGCCCTGCTAGCAGCCCAAAGAGAAATCTCAGAGTTGAAGATTAGAGCTGGTGTGAAGAGGTCAAGGGACCAGAGTCAACACAAGAAGCTAACTGCAGCTGTTACTACCAGGAATATCCTTATCAGGAATCTCACAGAGCGTCCAGCTGATCCTGTGACTGAAGCACTTCTCAAGGAAGTTCAGGAGGATGAGTTTGGTCTTGGTGTCTGACTTTTGTTTGTTGTTGCTTTCATTTCATGTACTTTTCCTTTTTTGTATTGTATTTTGACCCCTCAGAGGGCATGTATTGTAAAAAACAAACTATGTATCATTTGCTTTTTGTAATATATGTATCAGTTTGTTCCATCTGATTTTCTTTCAAGCAATATCAACAGCATCTTCAAGGGTCTGGAAAGGTCAAAACCAAGTGCCAAGCAGGATGCCTTGGAAACAAATAAGCATACTGCATTGCATGCTAACCTTTGTTTGTTTTGTAGGTTTGTTTTGTTTTTGTTACTAACTCTGTTGTGATCTCAGGAACTATTGCTCGACGTCGGGTGTTCCCACTCAACCGTCCGCACAGATATCCAACCCGCAACAACCTTCCGGGCATACAGATGGACCAGGTACAACAGGACCTTACAGAGGTCAGGAACCAAATGGCCAATGAGATATTGGAAATGAGGGCTCAGATGACACAATTTATGGAGGTGATGAATAATATGGCTCAGAGCCAAGAGAGATTAAGAGCAATGGTAGAAAGGCAGAATCAGGAAGACCCCCATCTAGGGACTGCTGGGACAAGCAACAACGAGAGGGTTCAGCCTCATGTCAACCCCCATGTATTTGGACCCCACCTTCATCCAGAGATCAACATCTCTGCTAATGTACAAGGGAATGCTACCACAGGCAGAGTGCTGCAGGAAGACCCCCAGGAAGATCAGTTCACAGTGATGGGAGCTGGGGATGAGGCCTATGACAGAAGGCTGGATGAAATTGCTGAAAAATTAAGGTCCTTGGAGTCTCAAAACTCTTTGGGTTTTGATGTTATGGACATGGGCTTAGTGGACGGGGTCAGGATTCCCCATAAGTTTAAACCACCGTGCTTTGAGAAGTACAACGGGACTTCCTGCCCACGGACCCACTTGCAATCCTTTCTGGGGAGGCTGAAGGCATATACCATGGACGAGAAGCTATGGATGTTTTATTTTGAGGATAGCTTAACAGGAGCTTCAAGGGAATGGTATTCACATCTGACTAGGGCCACCATCAGATGTTGGAAGGACTTGGCAGAGGCCTTCATTAGACAATACCAGTATAATTTGGATATGGCACCCAACAGGACCCTCCTGATGGGGATGTCACAGTCATCTAGGGAAAGCTTCCGGGAGTACGCCCAGAGATGGAGATAGCTTGCTGCTGCTGTCCAGCCGCCCATGTCAGAGAGGGAGATGGCCGATATGTTTATGAACACCCTCCAAGGGACATACATTGATAGGCTAGCTGCCTTTTCTTCTACCAGCTTTGCAGATGTCGTTATAGCTGGAGAAAGAATTGAGAGCCTATTGAAGATGGGCAAAATTTCTGACAACGGTGCAAGCTCATCCAGCAACACAAGGAAGCCTTTTGTGGGCCCAAGAAGAACTGGTGAGACCAATGCTATCCATACCAGCAGGGGCAGGACCCAATATGTTCATAGGTCTGTGGCAGCAGTCACCATACCCGCTCCAATTCATCCACAACCAGCTTATCAACCACAACAGCAACAACCCCACTATCAGCAACAAACTCAGTATCCTCCTCAGAGAAGCTACAACAACACCAACAACAACAATCAGCAAAGACCATATCAACAGAGACCGTCTCAGGCCAATAGGGTGATTGATCCGATCCCTATGCCCTATGCCACATTACTGCCACAACTCCTGAAACTCAACCTGGTTGAGCTAAGGACGTTGGCACCTCCAGATCCTACCAGTCTACCCAGAAATTATGACGCCAACGCCAGATGTGCTTTTCATTCAAATGCACCTGGCCACAGTACAGATAAGTGCAGAGCCTTGCACATGAAGGTACAAGACCTGGTAGACTCTAAGGCTCTAAACTTTGCACCACCACCAAATGTTAACAAGAACCCTATGCCAAACCACGGAGGTCCCAGAATCAATGCTATTGAAGAAAACAAGCCGTCTTACTTGATAACCAGTGTGGGTTAGATTCGGACACCGTTGGTAGAGATTAAAGCTCAGCTCCTCGAATGTCAAATGTTCCCGGGATGTGAGCTAAGGTGTGCTTATTGCAACATTTCAGTGAATGGGTGTGATAACTTGAGAGATGGCATAGATGGTCTCATTCAGAGTGGCCTACTTCAAATCACAACGTCAATTCCTATCAATCCAGCAATCTCATTAGCAACAACTCCCGTGTCTTCTACAACTGCAACAACCATTGTTCCGAACAACTCCTCAATCTCATCAACAAATGCTTCATCTGTCACTTCAACTGACCAGATATCAACAAACATCCCTTCTACAACTTCATCACCACTTCATTTAGAATCTCCTACAACAACAGCACCCATCCATCCAACAATGTCTCCTACAACTTCAACAGCAAATGTCTCGACAGTTACAATTTATTATGATCCTGAAAATGATTCTGCCTACAACTCACAAAGTGCCACTCCTATCAGAGCACCGGTTACAATATACTATGATCCACATACTATCATGGTTCCTTCTGCAGCTGCCATCAGTCCAGTCACTATCACAGTGCCTGGGCCAGTACCTTATGAAAGCAGTAATGCCATCCCCTGGCATTACGGCTCTGATCTATACTGCGAAGGACAGAAAATCACTCTTGAATCATCAACCCCTGCACCACAAATAGACAATGTGGGAGGAGGCGGAGGCTTCACTCGAAGCGGACGTCTCTTTTCCCCACAAATTCAAAGACCCACTGCTGAAGCAGAAGCTGCTGCCAAGGCAAAAGGGAAGAGCATGGTGCAAGAAGAGCAAATTGTTAAAGAAGCTTTGAAAACACCTTTTGATCAAGAAGTTGATGAATTCATGAGAATCATCAAGAAAAGTGATTACAAGATAGTGGACCAGCTTCACCAGATGCCTTCTAAGATCTCCATTTTATCATTGCTTATGTGCTCCGAGGCTCATCGGGACGCACTACTAAAAGTCTTGCACGCAGCCTATGTGCCAGAAGAGATCACCGTCAATCAGTTGGAAGCTATGGTTGGAAATGTTAATGCTAGTCATGGGCTAGGGTTTACCAACACTGATTTGACTACGGAAGGCCGCAATCATAACAAGGCTTTTCACATTACCATGGAGTGTAAGGGTGCAGTTCTTTCCCATGTGCTGGTAGACACAGGATCATCCCTCAATGTCCTACCTAAAAAAGCCCTTGTGAAGCTGGAGTATGAAGGACTGGCATTGCGTCCCAGTAATCTTGTAGTGAGGGCCTTTGACGGTTCTAAGAGATCGGTTTTGGGAGAAATTGAGTTGCCTATAACGATTGGCCCACAAACTTTCAAAACGACCTTCTACGTGATGGATATACAGCCTGCCTACAGCTGTCTATTGGGTAGGCCATAGATTCACGCCGCTGGCACCGTGACCTCAACCCTTCACCAGAAGTTAAAATTCGAGTGGGAGGGCCAAGTTGTTACTATTTGTGGAGAGGAGGATATTTTTGTTAGCCACCTGGCTACCTACAAATATATTGAGATGGATGGGGAGATCCATGAAACGATGAGTCAAGGGTTTGAGGCCTTGAACATAAATGAAACATCTGATGTACTTGGAACCTCAATGACATCATACCAACAAGCCCGAAAGGTTGTTGAAGAAGGAACTGCCCAAGGCTGGGGCAAATTGCTACCTGTGGAGAAGAAAGAGGATAGATTTGGGTTGGGTTACAAACCAACTCAACAAGATCAAGAAGAGGCTGCTAAGGAGCCCAACTTTGTTAGTGGGGGGATGCTCACCCCCGATGCTGTCAACAACTTGGAAGACGAGGATGAAAGCGACCGCAACCTGGAGAGTTGGATCCGTCCAAAGACACCGGGGAGCAGTATCTCAAACTGGTCTTCCCAGGAAATCATAAGAGTTACTCATGCAGAGTAATTATTATTTCCTGTATTTTTATAGCATGCATCAAGTCTTGCATCTTGCCCAAGATGACAAGACTCATTTTGTAATCGGGCCATCTGTAATTTTTGTGCAATAAGATTAATCAATGAAATATCAGACATCTTTTGCAAATGAGTCTCTTTCTTTTCCGCTCACTGTTTTTCCATTTTTCTTTTTGTACAAAAATAAATGGCAATGTTTTCAAAATGACAACTTTTTCTCACTTTTTTTTAAAACAAGATTAAAATCAAATCACTAAAATGAACAAACTGGACCCTTGCAGAGAGTGCCTTCCAGACAGCACCGACAACAACACGGCTATGACTTCGTATGACTTTGACAATCCGATCAATCAAGCTGATGAAGGGGTTGAAGAAGAATACGAGCTTCCTGAAGAGCTAGCCAGGTTGTTGAGACAAGAGGAGAAGGTTATCACTCCTCACCAGGAGGAGGTTGAAACGATTAATCTTGGTACAGATGAAGACGTGAAAGAAGTTAAAATAGGGGCCTGCTTGCAAGACTCAGTGAAGAGACAACTGATTGATCTGCTTCAAGAATATGTGGACGTGTTTGCTTGGTCTTATCAAGATATGCCAGGGTTGGACACCGACATTGTTGTGCACAAGCTGCCTTTAAGAGAAGAATGCCCGCCGGTTAAACAGAAGTTGCGCCGTACTCGCCCAGACATGGCCATGAAAATCAAAGAAGAGGTACAAAAGCAATGGGACGCCGGGTTCCTTGCTGTAACTAGCTATCTGCCGTGGGTTGCTAATATAGTGCCTGTGCCTAAGAAAGACGGCAAAGTAAGGATGTGTGTTGACTACCGGGATCTGAATAGAGCCAGCCCGAAAGATGACTTCCCATTACCTCACATCGATGTATTGGTGGATAATACGGCTCAATTCTCGGTATTCTCCTTCATGGACGGATTTTCAGGATACAATCAGATTAAAATGTCACCTGAAGACATGGAGAAGACAACTTTTATCACACCCTGGGGCACATTCTGTTACAAGGTAATGCCATTTGGACTAAAGAATGCTGGTGCCACGTATCAACGGGCTATGGTGACATTATTCCACGATATGATCCATAAAGAAATCGAATGTTACGTGGATGATATGATTGCCAAGTCCCTTACTGAAGAAGATCACCTGGTAAATCTGCTGAAGCTGTTCAAGCGTCTGAGGAAGTACCAACTGAAATTGAACCCCAACAAATGCACATTCGGGGTGCGATCTGGTAAGCTGCTGGGATTTATTGTAAGTGAGAAAGGGATTGAAGTTGACCCCGATAAAGTCAAAGCTATTCAAGAAATGCCTGCGCCGAAGACAGAAAAAGAAGTTCGAGGGTTCTTGGGTAGATTGAACTACATTTCACGGTTCATATCTCACCTAACAGCAACTTGTGAACCCTTGTTCAAACTGCTAAGAAAAGAACAAACGGTCAGGTGGAACGAAGATTTCCAGAATGCTTTTGACAAAATCAAAGAGTACTTGCAAGAACCTCCAATCCTTATGCCTCCAGTTGAAGGAAGACCTCTAATCATGTACTTGACAGTATTAGAAGAGTCAATGGGGTGTGTACTGGGCCAGCATGACGAGTCTGGTCGAAAAGAGTATGCAATATACTACCTAAGCAAAAAGTTTACCGACTGTGAACAACGTTATTCACTGCTCGAGAAAACTTGCTGTGCTTTAGCGTGGGCTGCTCGCCGACTGAGACAGTATATGTTGACCCACACTACCTTATTGATCTCCAAAATGGACCCGGTTAAGTACATTTTTTAGAAGCCAGCACTTACCGGACGGGTGGCAAGATGGCAAATGATCCTCACAGAATATGACATCCAGTACACATCTCAGAAAGCCATCAAGGGCAGTGTATTGTCTGAATATCTTGCTGAGCAACCGATTGATGATTACCAGCCTATGAGATTTGACTTCCCTGATGAAGACATCATGTTCATAAAAGCAAAAGATCATGAAGAGACTATTCACACTGAAGGGCCCGACCCGGAAGAAGAATGGACTATGATGTTCGACGGGGCTGTTAATATGAATGGTCGTGGTGTTGGTGCAGTACTCATTACACCTAAAGGAGTTCACATGCCTTTCTCGGCAAAACTCACTTTCAACTGCACTAACAACAAAGCTGAATACGAAGCTTGCATTATGGGTCTTGAGGAAGCCATTGACCTCAGGATCAAGACATTGACTGTATTCGGAGATTCAGCTCTGGTAGTTAATCAGACCAACGACAAATGGTACACACACCAGGATCATCTGATACCTTACAGGGATTATACAAGGAGGTTATTGACTTTCTTTACAACAGTCAAGCATGAGTATATCCCTCGGGACGAGAATCAGTTTGCAGATGCTCTGGCTACCATTTCATCCATGATCAAAGTTCAAGCTGCCAACTTTGTACCTCAAATATCAGTATCCAGACTTGACAGGCCAGCATATGTATTTGCAGCAGATGTTGTTAAGGATGATAAGCCTTGGTTCCATGATATTAAGTGCTTCTTGGAGGATCAAACATACCCGCCTGGGGCATCTTCCCATGATAAGAAGACTTTGATAAGACTTGCTGGTAGTTTCTTTCTGAACACTGATGGTTCCCTGTACAAGAGAAACTTTGATATGGTACTCCTCAGATGTGTTGATAGAACGGAAGCAGACTTGTTGATGCACGAGGTGCATGAAGGATCCTTTGGTACCCATGCAGGAGGACATGCAATGGCCAAGAAATTGCTAAGATCAGGTTATTACTGGATCACAATGGATGCCGACTATTGTGCCTATGCCAGAAAATGCCATAAATGCTAGATTTATGCGGATAAGGTGCATGTGCCTCCCAATCCTTTGAATGTGATGTCTTCACCTTGGCCCTTTGCTATGTGGGGCATCGATATGATTGGCAAGATTGAACCGACTGCTTCGAATGGCCACAGATTCATCCTGGTTGCCATTGACTATTTCACCAAGTAGGTCGAAGCAGCTTCTTATGCAAATGTTACAAGGCAAGTGGTAGCCAGATTACTGAAGAGGGATATCATCTGTCGATACGGAGTTCCCGAGAGAATCATTACCGATAATGGTTCCAACTTAAACAACAAAATGATGGCAGAGCTATGTCGGGACTTCAAGATCCAACACCACAATTCTTCTCCTTACAGGCCAAAGATGAATGGCGCTGTTGAGGCAGCTAATAAGAATATCAAGAAGATTGTGCAGAAGATGGTAGTCACCTACAAAGACTGGCATGAAATGCTACCGTTTGCTTTGCATGGGTACCGCACGTCAATCAGAACATCCACTGGGGCAACACCGTATCAGCTGGTGTATGGTATGGAAGCGGTCCTACCTGTTGAGGTTGAATTACCCTCCCTACGGGTGTTGATGGATGTTAAGCTGAACGAAGCAGAGTGGGTCCGATCCCGATACGAGCAACTGAGTCTGATTGAAGAAAAGAGATTGGCTGCAATCTGTCATGGGCAGTTGTATCAGAAAAGAATGAAGAGAGCCTTCGATCAGAAAGTCAGGCACCGAGAGTACCAAGTAGGGGATCTTGTGCTTAAGAGAATCCTCCCTCCGCATACAGACCACAGGGGCAAGTGGACTCCAAACTATGAAGGGCCATTTGTAGTAAAGAAAGTTTTCTCCGGTGGAGCACTCATGCTCAGCACTATGGATGGTGAAGACTTCCCGTCCCCTGTGAATTCAGATACAGTTAAAAAATACTTCGCATGAAATGACCCGCTGGACACAAAAACAGAATGTAAGTCCAGGCAAAAATAGGGCATCCCGGCGAGTCAAAAACAGAATAAAAGACTCGGGCAAAAATAAGGGAAATAAACAAAAAAAATGTACACCCGCTGAGTTGAAAAGCCGCGTTGGACAACTCAGGCAAAAATGGGTATCCCGATGGATTGAAAACCCGAAAGGGCGGTCCATGCAAAATAAGGGAATAAGCGAACAACTGCATTCTGAATTCGTCTGTATCACCTACAACCTGGTAAACCTCGAAAGGATCAAGCTTTAATCAGAATCAGCTTTCTTCAGAAAGCAAGACGAGAATAACGTCAAATGTCATACGAGTCATAGCAAAAGGGAAGCTCCTCGAAGCGTCGTCAACATTGCCAGCATTTTGTTTCTCAATTTGTAACAATCTCCTCATTTCAGGGGATATGTTTCCTTGACTGTACCTTGCCAATTCAGGGCACATGAATTAATCAAATCAGATTTTCAGTCACGTTTCGTCTCGTCCGTTTTATTTTCATTTGCAAAATGTCTGATGTCTCCAAAAAAATTTGATTGCATGAATACAGATGCTTATCTTCAAAAAGAAAAACATGTGCTTGCAGGAAATATGCTTACTCTCAGAAGTGTCTGAACTCCTATGACGGAATCCAGTAAAGGATACCTCGGGATTACTTGTGCGTTTCTCTATCTTTTCAGGATTGCAGGTATCCAAAGCGCAGCATGGGGCGTGTAAGCTTCATCCCAGCAAGCTGGCAAATCAACACTCAGTCTTAGCACCCGAAGTGCTTTCTCCCCAGCTGAGTTACCACTTGTTACTTCTCCCAGCCGAAGTGCCATTCATTCTTCCTCAGCTAAGTAAAAAAGCCAGGGAACCATTTCCCCACAGAGTTTCAGCCTCTGCCCAGAAGAGCAACACATGAAGGAATCACAACAGAGTGACGAAAGCTTCTACAAACCCCAGCTGGGTCCCCTCATTACCAAGGGTGGGCCTATCAGTGACCTGTATCCCCAAGCAGATATCATCTCATCAGATCTACCAATGATCTCATCCCCAGCTGGGATGTCCATTTCAAACAGATCGACCAGAGATCTTCACGACAACGGGATCCGAATCCTGGATTGGTATCTTTGCATGATCATGGCATTCGCATCATATTCACCCACAAAGCATAGCATTCCGTCTAATACGGAGCATTATGGAAAAAATCAAACATATTGCATAATCATAAGCCATGTTCTGAATCAAAACACTTGTGAATAATAACAGTCCATCAATATACAGGATACCCCCCAAAATCCCCAGCGGAGATTCCCCAGCAAACACAGTTGCCTTGTATTCCCAAACATCAGTATATACTCCTTGTGGCACCTTTCTGTGTCATATCCCCAGCATAAAGCCAAAGCGTCCCCTTTGCACTCACAGATACTTGTTTATACTATACTTTTCTTCTTTTGGCACTCGTCCGTGTCACTCTCCCCAGCAGTTAAATACCCATCTATACACCACTCATACTCATACAGATACTCGTCCGTATCTTGTATACACCATTTATATATCCCCGCAGATTCGGCACTAGTCCATGTTCTTTGTTAACCAGTTGGTACTCGTCCGTACCATCATCTCAAAACATGTGTCAAGCGTTTGTTTCTACATGATACTCGTCCGTATCATAGTCTTAAGGATGCTCGTCCGCATCTTTAATCCATACACTGTGTCAAACACCTTTGTCTTCTTGAATATAGACACTCGTCTGTATCTGCTATTCCCCAGAGGAGTCCCCTCAGATTCAACACTCGTCCGTGTTCTCTGTTAACCCGTTGATACTCGTCCGTATCATCATCTCTGAACCCGTGTCAGTCTTTGTTTCTACCCGATACTCGTCCGTATCGTAGTCTTAAGGATGCTCGTCCGCATCTTTAATCTAGATACCAAACGTCTAAACACTTATACCTTTATTTCTTGGATGTAAACACTCGTCCGTGTTTACTATTCCCCAGTAGATCGCCACCAAAGCAATTTTCCTTTTTATCTGGCATTCGTCCTATGTCATGATAAACCCTGAGAGCAGCCGTACCCTGCTAGGTGGTTGTCCTCCACCTCTTGATGGTCGTCCTCCATCATGCTCATCCGATGGCCGTCCCCATCGTTGATTTTCTATCCGGCATTCGTCCTATGTCGTGATATTTAGCAGCCGTCCCCTGCTAGGTGGTTGTCCTCCACCTTTTGATGATCGTCCTTCATCATTTTATCCAATGGCCGTCCCCATTGTTGATTTTGGTTATCTGGCATTCGTCCTATGTCATGATAAACCTTGAGAGCAGCCGTCCCCTGCTAGGTGGTCGTCCTCCACCTCTTGATGGTCGTCCTCCATCATGCTCATCTGATGGCCGTCCCCATCGTTAACCTTTTATCCGGCATTCGTCCTATGTCGCGATATTTTCGGCAGCCGTACCCTGCCAGGTGGTCGTCCTCCACCTTAGATGACCGTCCCTCATCTTAACCCAACAGAGCAGCCGTCCCCTGCTAGGTGATCGTCCTTCACCTTTGATGACCGTACCTCATCATCTGTTTATTTCATTTATTCTTTAACCCGATGGCCATCCCCGTCGTGGTCCCTTTTCCTTTCAGTTTAGCCCGATGGCCGTCCCCATCGTTGGTTATTTTACTTTATGAACTTGATGGCCGTCCCCGTCATGTTTCATTAATCCCCAAAGAATCTTACAGCTTTACTTGATGGCCGTCCCCATCATAATATCTTGTATCCCCAGCATGTCGGCCGTCCCCGTCATTGCTTTATTTTCCGCACTTTTCCCAGCATGTCGGTCGTCCCCGTCATTGCTCTTTCCCCAGCAGTCGTCCTCTGCTCGACGGTCGTCCTCCGTCTCCCACACTTTACAATATACTCTATTTTCCTTTTACAATCTATATCCCTTTTCTTCTTCATTCTGTGAGTGCAAATTTTGGACTATCTTTGGTATTCAACCACAAGTTATCTTGTTTGCATGTTAAGCCATTGCTTACATCCTACACAGCTAACTCATGTTTGAATAGGGGCAGCTGTAAACACCCCAAATTTGCCCTCACCCATTCACACCATGGCTTGTAATCATTTCATAAGCATAAGCACAATCATAACATCTCATACCACAATTTTGATTCACTGCATAGATTCAAAGTCATATGCATCTAGGGTTTGTGATCTGAGCAATACAAGAGCTTCTTGAGCCACTCCAAAGGTCAACAATCACTTCAAAGAGGTTTGTGTGTGTTCAAGTATCATATTATATCCTCTCAAAGTCAATAATGCCAAAGAATCACAAGAACTGAGATTGGTATGGAAGCAGAGCCAAGCTTGACTGCACAGATGACCTAAAATTAGGGTTTTGGTTTCAGAGGCCATAACTTCTTTTTTTTTGTCATTCTTGTTTCTATTGGTCTCTATATGGTATAGGGAGTATGCATATCAATTTTCATGAAGAAATTCCTTGGGGAAGTCATCTGATCAAGGGTTGACTTTCTGAACAAGCCAGTGTAAAATCAGGGCATCTGAGGCCCCCAATGACCCAACCAAAGGGTGTTCTTCATCATTTTGATTGTATATGATCTTTATTTGATCATGGAAGATGTTAGAAGTTTACAAAATTCAAGAATTTCAAGTTTTTGCAAAGTTGACTTTTTGGGCAAGTTTGACTTTTAATGGAAATGTCATTTTAGGCAACTTTTTCAACCCTTACTTTTTGATTCAAGAAAGCTTCAAATGGAAAAACTTTGGTCATGAAAGTTGTAGGATAGATCTTTCCCTTTTCAAAAAGTACAAGAACATGACTTAATTCATTATGGATCAAAAGTTATGGTTTGTCAAAGTTGGCAAAAATCACTAAATTTCAAAGTTTCTACCAAAGAGGTATTTTGCAAAATGACTTGATCAAGTGTTCAAAAGCTATCAAATGCACTTCTAATCCACATAACATGATCATGTGACACCTAAAGTTCAGAATGGACCAAAGAATTACACATTTTTAGGATTTGTGGAACAAGATTTTTCATAAAGAACCAAAGTGAACCAAGTTGCAAAATCCATCATGGCTTCTCATCCACTTGCTGGCTAGTTGGCTGATCAGTCCTAGGCTTTTCCTCACCTCATGTTGCGCAGGACATGCCTCTTGTACTCATCTAGCAAGTAGCCCATGCCCTTCTTACACAAAGTTGACATTTTTGCAAAAGCACCCATACCAATCAATAAAGCACACATCATGTCATCTGACCAATCCCAATTGTTTATGTTAATCAAATGCAAGCCAAACATAAGCACAAGCAATCCTAAAACCAGCCACAACACAACATTCTCATTTTCACCCTCTTGAGCAAAAGCATTCGAAACTCATCATACAGGCCACAAACACACAAACAAACTTCACAAACCTTCTCACCATGCTTCACTAAACACAAACCAACCTTCAAAACAGCCTGAAACTCAAAGAATCACAAACACGATTCTCACACCACCCTGAACAGAACTTGTTCAAACTTCCAAACCAGCCATCACAAACTCTTTCTAAGCATCAAGATTTCATCTGGGGCCTAAAAGGGGTGGATTGCACAAAGAGAAGAGGTCAGAAAGTTGCAAACTGAAAAGCTTCAAACTCAGGTAGCTTCATGAACATTTTTTCCAGAAATGGATTTTTAAGTTCCTAAGTTGTTCTTCATGTCTTGCTGATCACTCTGGTGCTTTTATTTTCTGAAATGGTTGAGAAATGAGTATTTAATCTTGTTCTGAAACTTTTGCCCTAAAAAAATGTTTTGCTTCGATTCACCTGATTGATGAAAGATAAATGAGTTTTGAGTTGGGGTTTTGATTCAGGGAGATGTGGGGATGATTTCTGTTCTTTTAGTTTTCATTTTAGTGAGGTTTTGAAGATTTTGGAAATTTTCAGGTGGGGTTCCCACCGGAGAAGACGACCGGAGGTCTTCTCCGGCCACCTGAAAATAATTAGGGTTAATCCCTGTCATTAATTGAGGTTTGAATGCTGAGCGTTGGATGCGTTGACTGGGGAAGACTGACGCGTGTTTGGATGGCTGAGATTTGTCATTAGAAACCCTAATCTTTAGTTAATTTAATTAATTCAATTTAATTAATTTAAATCAGAAATTAGGAAGTTTGAATGTGGACCTTAGGATTGCGCGCGCAGTCAACAGCCCTCTCCCCAGTTTCAATCTGAGCCTTCCATTGCGTTTACTTTTCATTTTCTTTAATCTTTAATTCATTTATTTTGTATTTCTTTCTCCATTTATTTTAAAATAGCAAAATCATTTTAAAAATTCTGAAATTTTTTGTACAAACTTCTATTTAATTTCAGAAACCAAAAATATTTTTATTTTTATTTTTTGCATTCAAAAATATTTTTAAATCATTTAAAAGTTTATTTTTAATTAATTAATGAGAATTAATTAATTAAAAATACTTTTAGGTATTTAAAAATCACCAAAAAATTCATGAAACATTTAAAACCATTTAGAAACATTGTCCAACCCTCAAACCAAATTTATTTTTTGATATTGATGCATTTTGAGAATTTTTCATGGAATTAAAATCATTTTAAGGCATTATTTTGATCCAAACTTCAAAAAATCATTTCTTCCTAACCATTGAGAGTTGGACTTTGATTCTTCTTGCATTGCATTGTGTTTAGCATGTAGTTTGTGAGATTAAATTGGATTGATTTGATCTTTCATTTTCCATTTGTTTGGCATTTTTTCTTGTTAAGGTACCTTAAAACCCTAGAAAACTTAGAAAATTCATAACCCTAATTAGGTTAAGAGTTGGAACCTCTCCTTTGGGAAGTGATTTTGTATAGGATTAGGGTACCTTTGAGTGCATTTTCAATTTTTTATCTTGATGTTTGCTTCTGATTTTGGTTTTTGTCTGATGCATTGATCATAAACCCTAATTTGGGTTTCCTTTTGCATACATCTTGCATTTGTTTGCATACCATGACTTGCCATGACATTTTATGCATTCATTTGATTCATTAGACATCTTAAGATATGTTGGAAGCATGTTTGATCATTGCATCATGTATTTGCCATGTTGTATGTCATTTGCATCTCATAACTTTTCATGTGTGTTCATGGTTCTAAATTTGCTCCATTTGCATCCATTGGTTCATGTGATCATCCCCATGCCTTGTTTCATGTTTGCATCATTTCATAGCATCATTATCATCTCATATATGCTTCTGGTTTTGATTTGCATCATGCCATTTCATTCCATTTTGCATTGCATTGCATTCCTTTCACTAACTTTTCAGGTGGTAAGCAACTTTGAGAAGTGAATTTGCCTTCACTTCTTACATTTCCTTTTCATCTCTTTCATGCATCCTTGCTTCATTTTGTTATGTGTTTGAGTTTGAGCTTGCTCATTATTCTTCTTCCCACTTTCTTTCCTCAAGTGACTTGCCTTCTTAAATGGAGCAAGTTGTTTTGCTTCTCCTGATACTTTCATCTGTTTCCTGGTGGTTCCATTGAAGATTTTCTTTCTTAAACCTCACAAACCTTAGGAACAACCATGCATGACAATGATTAGGGTTTTGATTAGTCTCCCCACTTAGTTTTACCTTTGTGTCTCTTTTGAGTCTTCTCTTCTCACCTCATAATCAGGGACTAAACCCTAAAGGCTTTAAGGCTTTGTGATTAAGCTTATGCCTGCATCCTTCTATTAGGATGGAGTGTATAGCTTTAATCCTAAGTGTTAAACCCTTAATGTGTTTAAATCCTTTAATCAATTCACATAATAATCATCAAGACTTCACACTTGTAACTTGGGCCTTGCATTAGGGTTCTAATTCTTCCTTAATTGGTTAAGAAGGACTAACCCTAGTGTTAATGGACAAGTCCCCCTCAAGTTGTCTTACAAACCCTAAAAATCACTTCATCATCATATCATTAAATAAAATTCACTTAATCAAAGGTTTGTTTTGTCATGAGTTTAATCCCTAATCATGGATTAAGTTGAGGAGTTTTCCTCAGTTTAAACACTCTCATCTATTATCCTTCTATTAGGATGGTGTAATGGGTCTGTTTAATCCCTGATTATGGATTAACCTCATTACTCAACACTAAACAAAAACACCAAAAACATCTAACTAATCACAAGTAGGTTAATGATCTTAATCCTATATCAAAGGTGATTAAGTGTGAGAAGCTGACTTCACACTTAAGGTATTCTCATTACCCCTAATCAGAGGGAAGATGTGATGAGTTTACTAAATCCATTGGTTTAGGCTTAAGCTCATTAACTTATGACAAACTCTTCAATAGCAATAAAAGACTAAAAACACAAAAACAAACAATAAGCGTCTCCTCCGAGATTCTTTTCTCATCTCATTCATTCATAAGTGAGAACTTGCTTCTTCCGTCTAATGCAAGACAGTTAGCACCTGAGCCAGACAGGTCATACACTTGAGCATAGACTAGTAAGCAGTTCACAAGTCAATTCATCTTTCAGTCTCTTTAGGTCGAACTACGGTGTTCTGACTTCCTCATTGCACGAGAGGATACGTAGGCATAACTTAACAGTTATCGAACAAAAGTCTCTGTTTATTCCCCCCTCCTTTCAGTTTCATTCTTTTAAGGCTCACTATCATGAGCATTTCACTCTTGTCCTTACACTGACACTGTACATTTATACACCTCACTTATCTTACACTGACACCTGTACATCCTTTTCCAGCTCTTTTACACACAGATTGCACTGACACTAATACCTTCCCAGGTTGTAACCAACCCCCTTTCTCAGTCTCTCTGGTTCGCAACCGTCTTATCCATCTTTTTCTAGGTCTATGCAGCATTACCTTTCCTTCGGGATAAAAATGCCTAGCTGGCGACTCTTTTCATTCCCTGTGAGTTCACTCCTGTGTGTTCTCGCATCCTCCTCTCGCCGACCGTTCGCGTCTGTACCTTTATTTGGGCCAGTCCCATTTATCGGGAGCGACACCTATGTCATGATATTTCCGGCAGCCGCACCCTGCCAGGTGATCGTCCTTCACCTTTTTGATGACCGTCCTTCATCATTCCCCAGTGGAGTCTCTATTCATTAGAACCCCTTCTTATCCGACATTCGTCCTATGTCGTGATATTTTTAGCAGCCGTCCCTTGCTAGGTGATCCTCCTTCACCTCTTGATGATCGTCCTTCATCATATTATCCGATGGCCGTCCCCATCGTTGATTTTGTTATTTGACATTCGTCCTATGTCATGATAAACCCCGAGAGCAGTCGTACCCTGCTAGGTGATCGTCCTTCACCTCTTGATGATCGTCCTTCATCATGCTTATCTGATGGCCGTCCCCATCGTCGACCTTTTTATCCGGCATTCGTCCTATGTCGCGATACTTTTCGGCAACCGTACCTTGCCAAGTGATCGTCCTTCACCAATAGATGACCGTCCCTCATCTTATCCGCAACAGAGCAGCTGTCCCCTGCTAGGTGATCGTCCTTCACCTTTGATGACCGTACCTCATCATTTATGTCATTTATGCCTAAAGCTTGGTGGTCGTCCCCATCATTTACCTATGATCCCCGGAGAGTCTTATGGCTTTACCTGATGGTCGTCCCCATCATAATCTCTTATATCCCCAGCTTGTCGGCCGTCCCCGCCATTGCTTTATTCCCTGCATTTTGCCAGCATGTAGGTCGTCCCCGTCATTGCTTCATCCCCAGCAATCACCCTCTGCTCGGCGGTCGTCCTCCGTCGCCCGCACTTTATAAACATACTTTACTTCCTTTTACAATCTATATCCCTTTTCTTCTTCATTCTGTGAGTGCAAATTTTGGACTGTCTTTGGTATTCAACCACAAGTTATCTTGTTTGCCTGCTAAGTCGTTGCTTACATCCTGCACAGCTAACTCATGCTTGAATAGGGGAAGCTGTAAACACCCCAAATTTTCCCTCACCCATTCACACCATGGCTTGTGATCTTTTCATGTGCATAAGTTCAATCATAGCATCTCATACCTCATTTTTGCTTCACTGCATTGTTTCTAAGTCATCTGCATCTAGGGTTTGTGATCTGAGCCATCCCTGGGCCATTTGAGCCACTCCAAAGGTCTTCAATCATCTCAAGAGGGTCCATGTATTTTCAAGCATCATATTATATCCTCCCAAGGTCAAGGAAGTCAAAGAATCACAAGAACTGAGAAAGGCATGGAAGCAGAGCCAGGCTTAACTGCACAAATGACCTAGAATTAGGGTTTTGGTTTCAGAGGCCATAACTCCAAAATTTTTGTCCATTCTTGATTTTATGGATCTATATATGATATGAGGATCATGCATATCAATTTTCATGAAGAAATTCAATGGGGAAGGCATCTGATCAAGAGATGACTTCTTGAGCAAGTCAGTGCAAAATCAGGGCATCTGAGGCCCCCAATGACCCAACCAAAGGGTGTTCTCCATCATTTTGAATGTGTATGATCTTTATTTGATCATATAAGATGTTATAAGTTCACAAGATTGAAGAATTTCAAGCCATTTGCAAAGTTGCCTTTTTGGGAAAGTGACTTATAATGCAAACTTGCCATTTTGGGAAAGTTTTTCAACCTCCTCTTTTTGATTCAAAAATGCTTCAAATGAGAAAAATTTGGTCATGAAAGTGGTAGAATGGATCCTCCCATTTTCAAAAAGTACAATAACTCATTCTAATTCATTTTAGATCAAAAGTTATGGCTTTGCAAAGTTGGGACAAATCATGAAATTTCACTTATGCACCAAAAGAGGGAAAGTTGCAAAACCTCATGCCAAGGCCAATTTTGACTTCAAATCAACTTCTAAACATTACACAAACCTCACACATGACCCAAAACTCAGAATTGCACAAGAATTTCTCAAGATTCATGCCATGAACTTCACAAATTTCAAAAGGGGCCAAACTTCCCCAAAATTGCAAAATGGATCAAAGCTTCTCATCCACTTGTGCCAGCTGCCAAAAGTGACTTCCATGGACCTCCTTGAAGCATGATGATTCGAACCATGCCCTTGTACCATGACTGAACCAGCCCATACCTTCACTTACACAAAAGTTGACTTTATGCAATTTGAGCCATACCAATCAAGCTGAGCCACACCAACTACTCTGACCAATCACAGCTTCACATACATGCCTCATGGATCATTTCTCACACAATCTTGGAGCCTGAAACCACAGCATTGCCATAGTTCCCAAAAAATTTCCTCTTGACATTTTCCTTCGAATCTCATCACACAAACATAAAACCTCAAAACCAACCTCACCATTCATTCAAAAAAGCTTCATAGAGCATAAACCACCCTTCATCTTGCCTTGAAAGTCCTTGAAACAGAAATACGATTTTCCACTTCCTTGGACAGAACTTCATCAATCTCACAAACCAGCCACCATACACTCCAACTAAGACTCAAAGCATCTTCAGGGTGACCATTAGAGAAGCTTTGAAGCAAGGAGGCAGTTTGAAAGCTCCAAACTGAAAGCTTCACCTCAGGTAGCTTCGCAAAATCATTTTTCCAGAAACCTTGTTTTAAGTTATTGGAATGATCTACATGCTCCCCTGAATGCTTTGCACTTTTTATTTTTGAAAATGATTGATTATTGAGCATGTACTGTCTCTCTGAAAGTTTGGTCATTTTTAGGTTTTGATTCGTATCTAGGTTTTGAGTGAAGAGAAATAGATTTTGAGGGTGGATTTGTGTTTAGGGAGGTTAGGAGGTTTGATCTGGAGCTTTACAACTCTTAAAATGGTCCAAGGAAGTTTTTGTTTTGAGTGGTCGCCGGAGAAGACGACCGGAACCACTGTTCAGGTCGCCTGAACTTTTTTAGCCCTAATTAGGGTTTAGCCACGTGATTAGTGTAGTTTGAACTTGGAACGTTGGATGAAGCTTGGCGCGCGTGAACCTAGGGCCAGGATCCTCTCATTAGCCATTAATCTTGATTATTTAAATTAATTAATTAGGGTTTAAGTTAATTAGGTCAGTTCAAATGTAGACCGTCCAGATGCGCGCGGGTCAACTCCCTCCATTTCTCTTTGAATGCCAGCCATTGGATTTACATACTTTCTTTTATTTGAAATTTTATTTCATTTCTTTTTCATTTAACATCTACGAATTTTTAAAAATAGGAAAATACATTGAAAAATTCTGATTTTTTTTGTCAAACATTTCATTAATTTTCAGAACCCAAAAATATTTTTATTTTTTATTTTTGCTTTAAAAATTATTTTAAAATCATTTAAATGTTTATTTTTAATTAGTTAATGGAAATTAATTAATTAAAAATGCATTTAGGTATTTAAAAATCACAAAAAAATTCACATTGCATTTCAAAACATTTAGAAACATTATCAAACTCTCAAAACAAATTTCTTTTTGGTTCTTGACCAATTTTGACAATTTTCATTGGAATTAAAGTTGTTTAAAGGCAATATTTTGATCCTAACTTGAAAAAATCCATTCTGCCTAACCATGAAGAGTTTGATGATGGTTCTTCTTGCATTGCATCCTTCATAACATGTAGTTTTTAGGGTAAAATTGGTTTGAATTTATCTTTCATTTTCAATTTAATGAGCATTTTTCCTTTTGAGGTACCTTGAAACCCTAGTTGACTTGAGAAATTCATAACTTCCATTAGGTTAAGAGTTGGATCCCCTCCTTTAGGCATTGAACTTGTGTAGGATTAGGGTACCTTTGATCCCATTTTCAATTTTTTATCATGTCATTTGCTTCTGGTTTTGAATTTTTGTGTTGCATGTTGTTCATAAACCCTAATTTGTGCCTTCCTTTGCATCCATCTTTCATTTGCTTGCATACAAGAACTTGTCATGACATTTTGTGGATCCATATGATTCATAAGACATCTTAGGACATATTAGAATCATGTTTGATCATTGCATCTTTCATTTGCCATGTAATGCATTCACATCATTTCATAAACTTTCATGAACTTTCATGGTTCAAAGCATGCTCCATATGCATCCATTCTCTTGTATGCTCACACATATGCATCTTGTGTGACTTTGCATCATATCTTGACATCATTTTCATCATGTGTATGTTTCTGACCTTGGCCTTTTCCCACCCATATGCATTATTTCATCTCATTTCTTCCCTTATGCATCTTGTACTAACTTTTCAGGTTAATGGTAAGTTTGTTTGGGAGGTGGATTTGCCTTCACCTCCTACTTCTTCTCACCTCATCATTTCACCATCCTTGCTGCATTTTTACTTGTCTTTGAGTGAGCTTGCTCACTTGTGCCTCCCTTCCCTCTTTTCTCTTCTCATCTCATCTCTTTTCTATCTTGCTTCTCCCTGGTGGTTTCCTTGATGATTTCTCCTCTTAAGCCTCACAAACCCTAGGACTTCCAAGCATGATAACATTTTAGGATTGTTTAGTCCCCCTTAGACTCTTTCCTTTGAGGGACTAAACCCTAAAGGTTTTAAGGCTTTGTGATTAAGCTTATACCTGCATCCTTCTATTAGGATGGAGTGTATAACTTTAATCCTAAGTGTTAAACCCTTAGTGTTTTTAAATCCTTTAATCAATCCATTTAATAATCACTAATACATCAAGCTTGTAACTTGGGCCTTGTATTAGGGTTCTAATTCTTCCTTAATTGGTTAAGAAGGACTAACCCTAGTGTTAATGGACAAGTCCCCCTCAAGTTGTCTTACAAATCATAAAATCCACTTCTTAACCCTACCATTAACTAAAATCCATTTAATAAAGGCTTTGTTTTGTCATGGGGTTAATCCCTAATCATGGATTAAGTTGAGGAGCCTTCCTCAGCTTAAATATTCTCATCTATTATCCTTCTATTAGGACGGTGTAATGAGTCCATTAAATCCTTGATTATGGCTTAAACTCATTACTTAACACTAAACAAAAACTCCAAAAACATCTAAATAAAGGCAAGTAGGTTAATGATCTTAATCCTACATCATGGTGATTAAGTGTGAGGTGTTTACTTCATACTTAAGGTTTTCTCATTACCCCTAATCAGAGGGAAGATGTGTTGAGTTTACTAACCCTTGGTTTAAGCTTAAGCTCATTTTCTTATGACAAACACAAAAAGAAATAAAAGACTAAAATCACAAAAACAAACAATAATCGTCTCCTTCGAGATTCTTTTCTCATCATCTTCACTCACAAATGAGAACTCGCTTCCTCCGTCTAATACAAGACAGTTTGCACCTGAGCCAGACAGGTCATACACTTGAGCATAGACAAGTAGGCAGTTCACAAGTCAATTTATCTTTCAGTCTCTTTGAGTCGAACTACGGTGTTCTGACTTCCTCATTGCACGAGAGGATATGTAGGCATAACTTAATAGTTATCGAACAAAAGTCTCTGTATATTCCCCCTCCTTTCAGCATTATTCATTAAGCCTCATAGTCTTGAGCATTTCATTCTTGTTCTTACACTGACACTTCTCTTATACACCTCACATTTCTTACACTGACACTTGCATTCTTTCCAGCTTTGATACACAGGTTGCACTGACACTACCCCTTTAAAACACAAATCTTTTAAGCGCGGATCCCGTCGAATACGGCGGACAATCTGGGTGCTAATAGCTTCCCAGGTTGTAACCAAACCCCTTTCTCAGTCTCTCTAGTTCGCAACCGTCTTATCCATCTCTTCTTAGGTTTATGCAGCATTACCTTTCCTTCGGGATAAAAATGCCTAGCTGGCGACTCTATTCATTTCATCCTCCTTTTCGCTGACCGTTCGCGTCTGTACCCCTCTTGACCAGGTGTCATTTGGTGGGAGCGACAATTACCCCGGACTTGGGACTCTTTATTTGAGCCCCCACCCGGTTAAGGGATTTCTAAGCCTCCATCTAGACCTTTGAACATACATGGACCTTTACCAAGATAGATAATCAGATCTAGCTCATGATCACAAACCCTTTGCATATCATTTGCATACATCATTTCTCCATCATTTAACATTTGCATATTTGTTTTACAGGGTATCCATCTTCATATTTGGTTTGGTTTTGACCCCTTCTGCTACTCAGACTGCTTCAGTTTTCTTTTCCAGCAATCTTCATCAGTTTATCAGTGGTTCTCCTCCAACTTGTCTTCATCAGAGACTCACCTCCAGCTTCTCAGTCAGTGACCTTCATCAGCAGTTGCTCTCAGTTTCTTCATCAGCACCCATGGACACTTCAAGAAAGAGCAACATCTCTTACCTCTTCTTTGAGCCCACCTTGACTGGCATCAGGCAGGTCCAGTCCCTCATTACACCTGACCATATCCCACTATTCATAGAGCACTATGGGGGTATATTGGACATGGTCATGGATCTTGATGCATCTCAGAGGAGCATGATCCACACATGCTTGCAGTTCTATGATCCTCCACTCAGGTGTTTCACATTTCCTGATTTCCAGATGGGACCTTTGCTAGAAGAGTTTTCCTTGTTGATTGGAGTTCCTATCAGGAGAGGAATTCCTTTCAACCCAGAGATGACTGCTCCGAGAAGTGAAGATATAGACAGGGCATTGCATTTGGAGCCTGCCCTCATTGATCAGAACATGACAACCAAGGTTGGAGTTCCAGGCCTCCACCTAGACTTCTTGATCTCTCAAGCCACCCTGAAGGCTGCAGTAGGAGAGTGGAAGGTTGTCTGTGCACTTTTAGCCCTCAGTATATATGGGGTTATTTTGTTTGCAGATGAGCCCAAGTTTGTGAGTAAGAATGCCATCCACCTGTTCTTGCTGAGGAACCCAGTGCCTACATTGCTAGGAGACTTCTACTACTCAGTACATCAGAGGAATGAAAAGCAAAGAGGGAAACTGGTCAGATGTTGTGCTCCTCTGTACTACTCTTGGCTGCTCAGACACTTGCCAAAATCAGATACCTTCCTGAACCCCCATCAGCAGAAGAATTGGGCTAAGAGATTTATTGCCTTAAGATCAGATGACATCAGGTGGTGCACTCAGAGCACCATAGGCAAGGACATTATTACCAGCTGTGGGCAATACCCTAATGTGCCTCTAATAGGAGTGAAATGGTGCATAAACTACAACCCTTTACTGTTTAAGAGACAATTGGGATATGCTTTGGTTCATCCTCCCAGAGGAAAAGATTTGGCTGAAACTCATTACTGTGAGATCCAACCTAACTCTGCTGTTGTCAGACAAGCTGCCTGGGCTTGGGACAACATCCACACTAAAGGGACAGCCATCCTTGGAAGGTGCAACAACATTGCTTCAGCCCAGTATTGTGATTGGTCCCGTACTAGAGCTCAGATCACCCGGATGCCTTTCACCTTGGAAGATACACCTGGACCTTCTACAGTACAGCCTGTAGCAACTGTCAACCTGGAAGAGTTTGAAAAGCTGAAAGAGAGGAACACTCAGCTAGCTGAAGCCCTGAAGAAGACTCTCTGGGAGAGAAATGACTGTCATCTGGATAATGAGATATTAGAAAGACTCAGGACTGAGCATCTGACCAAGATTGAAAAGACAGATGACTACATCAGGAAGGCAAGAGCAGGGGAGTTAGTACTGAAGAATGCTTGCAAGGAGGCAAAGACTCAGAAGGCTAGGGCAGAGCATTATCTGGAGGAAAGCCAGGCTAGGTGGATCAGGATCACTGAAGCCCGTGCACAAGAAGACCAAAGGACTCAGGCTAAGATAGAGCAACCGGAGGCTAGTGAGAAGAAGCAGCAGAAAGCTTTGTTGACAGCTCAGAAGGAGATATCTGAATTGAAACTCCGGGCAGGGTTGAAAAAGTCAAAGGATCAGGATAAGCATAAGAAACTAACTAGTTCCATCGCTACCAGGAACCTCCTCATCAGGACTATTACAAAGCACCCAGTGGGGCCAGTGACTGAAGTCCTCCTGAAGGAAGTCAGGGAGGATGACTTTGGATTGGATGTCTGATCCTTTTGCTTGTATTTCTTTCTTTTGATGTACTTTTATTTTGATTGTTGTATTTTGACCCACCACGGGCATGTATTATAAATAAACTATGTATTTTCATCCTTTGTAATATATCAGTTTGTTTTATTTTGGTGGGCTTTATCTCTCAACATCATCAGCATTTCCTCGAGGTCTGGAAAGGTCAAAACTAAAGAACCAAACCGGATACCCTTGGAAGACAAATAAGCATATTGCATTGCATACTAACATTTTCTTTGTTTTGTAGGTTTTTGTTTTATTGTTGTTTCTCACTTTGTTGTGGTTTCAGGAAACATTGCTCGCAGAAGAGTGTTCCCTGTCAATAGAATACACCGGTACCCGATGAGAAACAACCTTCCGGGCATTCAAATGGTTCAAGTGCAGAAGGACTTGAATGAAGTAAGGACTCAAATGGAAAATGAAATGGTTGAGATGAGGAATCCAATGACCCAATTCATGGCTGTGATGACTGGCTTAGCTCAGAGCCAAGAAAGCCTAAGGGAATTGGTGGAAAGACAAACTCCTGATGAACACCATCCTGGTACAGGGGGTACCAGTAACAAAGATCGCGGGCAACCTCGCATTGATCCACCAGAGTTTGGGCCTCATCTAAACCCATATGTTAATGTCATAAGGAAATCTCAAGGTAACACTGCTGGAGGCAGGATCTTGCAAGAGGATCCTCAAGAAAAGCAGTTCATAGTTATTGGAGCTGGGGATGAAGTGTACGACCGAAGGCTGGATGAGATTCCTGAGAAACTGAGGTCTCTTGAATCACAGAATTCCCTAGGCTTTGATGTAATGGACATGGGGCTAGTGGATGGGGTGAGAATTCCTCACAAGTTCGAACCCCCGTGCTTTGATAAATATAATGGTACCTCCTGCCCGCGTACTCATCTGCAGTCTTTCTTGGGGAGACTCAAAGCTTATACCATAGACGAGAAGTTATGGATGTTCTATTTTGTGGACAGCCTGA
The DNA here is from genome assembly GCA_963966055.1 of Lathyrus aphaca. Taxonomy (NCBI): domain Eukaryota; kingdom Viridiplantae; phylum Streptophyta; class Magnoliopsida; order Fabales; family Fabaceae; genus Lathyrus; species Lathyrus aphaca. The sequence continues at coordinate 225,451,565 of OZ014520.1, read as the reverse complement.
CTGGAGCATCAAGAGAATGGTATTCGCATCTGACCAGGGCTACTATACGATGTTGGAAAGACTTGGCCGAAGCTTTCATCCGTCAATACCAGTACAATCTAGACATGGCTCCCAATAGAACCCTTCTAATGGGCATGTCTCAGTCTTCAAGGGAAAGCTTCCAGGATTATGCTCAGAGGTGGAGACAGCTTGCTGCTGTTGTCTAGCCACCCATGTCTGAACGGGAAATGGCAGACATGTTTATGAATACCTTGCAGGGAACTTATATCGACCGACTTGCTGCATTCTCCTCCACTAGCTTTGCTGATGTAGTCATAGCTGGGGAGAGAATAGAGAGTCTTCTGAAGATAGGCAAAATCTCTAACAATGGTGCAAGTTCCTCCAACAATACAAGAAAACCTTTTCCAGGACCCCGAAGGACGGGTGAAACAAATTCTATTCATGCAGGCAGGGGCAGACCCCAATACTCTCACAGATCAGTAGCAGCCGTTACTATCCCGGCTCCAGCTCCATAACAACCACTTTTTCCTCAACAACAGCAACAACAACAACACTATCAACAACAACCGCACTTTCCGCAACAAAGATCATACAACAATAACAACAACAACCAACAACAGCGCCCCTTTCAACAGAGGTCATCTCAAGCAAATAGGGTGATTGACCCCATTCCTATGCCATATGCCACCCTACTGCCACAACTCCTGAAGCTCAACCTGGTTGAGTTAAGGACGTTGGCTCCACCAGATCCTCTCAACCTCCCGAAGAATTATGATGCCAATGCTAGGTGTACCTTTCATTCCAACGCACCTGGTCACAATACTGAGAAGTGTAGAGCCTTTCAAATGAAGGTTCAGGATCTGGTCGATTCCAAAGCTCTCAACTTCGCACCTCCTCCAAATGTTACTAGAAATCCTATGCCTAGTCATGGTGGGCCCAGGATTAATGCCATAGAGGAGGACCAACCATCTGCACTAATTGATAGTGTTGCACATATTCAAACGCCGCTGGCAGAAGTCAAAGCTCAACTCTTAAGATTCTAGTTGTTCCCAGGTTGTGAGACCTGCTGCGAATCTTGCAAGACTGCTATTAATGGTTGTTAGAAGCTAAGGCTTGGCATAGATGGCCTAATTGGAGATGGAATTTTGTAAATTACCACAACGGCGTCTACAACGTCAACAACTCTTTCTTCAGCAACAATAGATCCTCCTACAACTGCAACAACCATTGTTTCCACTGATTCATCCACAACTCCAGCAATCACTCCATCCATTATTTCAACAAACCAAACTTCAACTACGCTTACTTCTACAATGTCAACACCCATCTTATCAACAGAATCGCATACAACACCAACAAACGCTAACGAAGATGTCTCAACGGTCACAATATATTATGACTCGGCAACTGTTCATCCCAACAACAATTTTCAACAACAAACTGCAACACCTACTGTCAGATCTCTAGTCAAAATCTATTACGACCCGCATACCATCACAGTTCCTTCCACTGCAGCAATCAGTCCAGTCACCATTACGGTACCTGGACCCGTTCCTTATGAAAGCAATAATGCCATACCTTGGCACTACGGCTCCGATCTCTACTGCGACGGGAAGAAGATCACTCTAGATTCATCAACCTCTTCACCACAAGTTGACAATGTTGGGGGAGGCGGAGGCTTCACCAGAAGTGGACGCCTTTTTGCCTCACAAATACCGAGACCCAATGCTGAAGCAGAGGCTGTTGCTAAAGCAAAAGGGAAGAGTGTGGTACTCGAAGAGCCAGCTGTTAAAGAAACTCCGAATACGTCTTTTGACCAAGAGGTGGATGAGTTTATGAGAATAATCAAAAAGAGTGATTACAAAGTGGTGGACCAACTTCATCAGACGCCCTCCAAAATCTCTATCTTGTCATTGTTAATGTGTTCCGAAGCCCATAAGAATGCACTTTTGAGGGTCCTGCACGCAGCCTACATGCCAGAAGAGATCACGGTTAATCAGCTAGAAACAGTGGTTGCAAATGTTAACACTAGTCATAGACTGGGCTTCACAGATGCTGATTTAACGATGGAGGGACACAATCATAACAAGGCTTTACACATCACCTTAGAGTGCAAAGGTGCTGTTCTTTCTCATGTGCTGGTAGACATTGGGTCCTCGCTCAATGTCCTCCCAAAGAAAGCCTTGATGAAGCTGGAATATGATGGTTTGGCATTGTGTCCAAGTAACTTGGTGGTAAGAGCGTTTGATGGCTCTAAGAGATCAGTGCTTGGAGAGATTGAATTACCCGTGGTGATTGGCCCACAAGTCTTTAAAACTACTTTCTTCATGATGGACATTCAGTCGGCCTACAGCTATTTGTTGGGTAGACCCTGGATTCACGCCGCTGGCGCTGTTACATCTACCCTTCACCAAAAATTAAAATACGAGTGGGAAAGCCAGATCATCACAATCTGCGGGGAGGAAGACATTTTCGTTAGCCAGCTGGCTACTTATAAGTACATTGAGATGGATGGGGAGATCCACGAGACAATGAGCCAGGCGTTTGAGGCCCTTAACGTCAATGAAGCAACGGTTGTGCCTGGAACTTCTATCGCTTCATATCAGCAAGCCCGGAAGGTTGTTGAAGAGGGTAATGCCAGAGGCTGGGACAAACTGTTGCCGGTGGAGAAAAAAGAAGACAAATTCGGGTTGGGTTACAAACCAATCTGACAAGATCAATCAGAGGCTGCCAAGGAGCCCAAATTTGTCAGTGGGGGAATGCTTACCCCGGATGCTGTGAACAATCTGGAAGACGAGGAAGAAGGCGACCGCAACCTGGAGAACTGGATACGTCCAAGGATCCCGGGGAACCAAGTCTCTAACTGGTCTTCCCAAGAAATTATAAGGGTTACTCCTGCAGAGTAATTATTATTTCCTATCTTTTAGCATGCATCAAGTCCTGCATCTTCCCAAGGTGTCAGGACTCATTTTGTAATAAGGCCATATTGTATTTTGTGCAAATGATTAGTCAATGAATATCAGGACATCTTTTGCAAACGAGTCTCTTTTTACGCTCACTGTCTTTTCATTTTTCACTTTTGTACAAAACAATAAAATGACAATGTTTTCAAAATAACAACTTCATTTTTACTTTTTCTAAACAAAATAAAACTGATCACTAAAATGAACCAATCTCAACCCTTGCAGAGATTATCCTCCAGATTGCACCGACAACAACACTGCTATGACCTCGTATGACTTCGACAATCCGATTAATCAAGCCGATGAAGGGGTTGAAGAAGACTATGAGTTACCCGAAGAGTTAGTCAGGTTGTTAAGGCAAAAGGAGAAGGTAATCACTCCTCATCAGGAGGAGGTTGAAATAGTTAATCTTGGTACCGAAGAAAACTTGAAAGAAGTGAAGATCGGGGCCAGTCTGCAAGATTCAGTGAAGGAACAACTTATTGACATGCTTCGAGAGTACGTTGATGTCTTTGCATGGTCCTATCAAGACATTCCAGGTCTGGATACTAACATTGTTATGCACAAGCTGCCTTTGAAGGAAGATTGTCCTCCAGTGAAACAGAAGCTACTCCGTACTCGTCCGGATATGGCCATGAAGATTAAAGAAGAGGTACAAAAACAGTGGGACGCCAGTTTCCTTGCTGTAACAAGTTACCCACCGTGGGTTGCTAATATTGTACCAGTGCCTAAGAAGGATGGTAAAGTACGGATGTGTGTGGATTACCGGGATCTGAACAGAGCTAGCCCGAAGGATGATTTCCCTTTACTTCACATTGATGTATTGGTCGATAACACAACTCAGTTCTCGGTATTTTCATTCATGGATGGATTTTCGGGATATAATCAGATCAGGATGTCACCCGAAGACATGGAGAAAAATACCTTCATTACACCTTGGGGCACATTCTGTTATAAGGTGATGCCTTTTGGATTGAAGAATGTTGGTGCCACTTATCAACGGGCTATGGTAACATTATTTCACGACATGATCCACAAAGAAATCGAATGCTATGTGGATGACATGATTGCCAAGTCCCTCACTGAAGAAGACCATCTGGTAAATCTGCTGAAGTTGTTCAAGCGTCTGAGAAAGTACCAATTGAAGCTAAACCCCAACAAATGCACATTCGGGGTACGGTCCGGTAAATTGCTGGGATTCATTGTAAGTGAAAAAGTAATTGAAGTTGATCCTGACAAAGTCAAGTCATTCAGGAGATGCCTGCACCTAGGACTGAAAAAGAAGTCCGGGGGTTCTTAGGTAGATTGAACTACATATCAAGGTTCATATCTCATCTTACTGCAACCTGTAAGCCCCTGTTCAAATTGTTTAGAAAAGAACAAACGGTCAGGTGGAATGAAGATTGTCAGAAGGCTTTTGACAAAATCAAGGAGTACCTGCAAGAACCTCCAATCCTTATGCCTCCAGTGGAAGGAAGACCTCTAATAATGTACTTGACAGTATTAGAAGGATCAATGGGGTGTGTGATGGGCCAACATGATGGGTCTGGTCGAAAAGAGTATGCAATATACTACCTAAGCAAAAATTTTACCGACTGTGAACAACATTATTCACTGCTCGAGAAAACTTGTTGTGCTTTAGCGTGGGCTGCTCGCTGACTAAGACAGTATATGTTGACTCACACTACCTTGTTGATCTCAAAGATGGATCCAGTCAAGTACATATTCGAGAAGCCAACACTTACCGGAAGGGTTGCTAGATGGCAAATGATTCTGACAGAGTATGACATTCAGTACACATCTCAAAAAGCCATCAAAGGCAGTATACTGTATGACTATCTAGCTGAGAAACCCATTGATGATTACCAACCAATGAGATTTGACTTCCCTGATGAAGACATCATGTTCCTGAAAGCAAAAGATAATGAAGAGCCTGTTCACACTTAAGGGTCTGACCCGGAAGAAGAATTGACAATGATGTTTGACGGGGCTGTTAATATGAATGGTCGTGGAGTTGGTGCAGTGCTCATTACACCTAAAGGAGTTCACATGCCTTTCTTGGCAAAGCTCACCTTTGCCTGCACTAACAACGAAGCTGAATACGAAGCCAGTATCATGGGTATTGAGAAAGCCATTGACCTCAGGATCAAGACTTTAACTGTATTCGGGGATTCAGCTTTGGTAATCAATCAGACCAACGGGAAATGGTACACTCACCAAGAGCATCTAATTCCATACTGTGACTATACGAGGAGATTATTGACTTTCTTCACTATAGTCAAACTTGAGTACATCCCTCGAGATGAGAATCAGTTCGCAGATGCTTTAGCCACCATTTCCTCCATGATCAAGGTTTAGACTGCCAATTTTGTGCCTCGGATTTCGGTATCCAGACTTGACCGACCAGCATACGTATTCTCCGTGGACATTGCTAAAGATGACAAACCTTGGTTCCATGACATCAAATGCTTCTTAGAGGATCAGACATACCCACCTGGGGCATCATCCAATGATAAGAAGACATTGAGAAGACTGGCTGGTAGTTTCTTCCTGAATGTTGATGGTTCCTTGTACAAGAGAAACTTTGATATGGTTCTTCTCAGATGTGTTGATAAGAAAGAAGCAGATTTGCTGATGCACGAGGTGCATGAAGGATCTTTCGGTACCCATGCTGGAGGACATGCAATGGCAAAAAAATTGCTAAGATCAGGCTACTACTGGATCACAATGGATGCAAACTGTTGTGCCTATGCCAGAAAATGCCAGATTTATGCAGACAAAGTGCATGTACCTCCGAATCCTTTGAATGTAATGTCTTCACCTTGGCCCTTTTCCATTTGGGGCATTGATATGATTGGAAAAATCGAACCGACTGCTTAGAATGGCCACAAATTCATCCTGGTAGCCATTGATTACTTCACCAAAAGGGTTGAAGCAACTTCATATGCAAATGTCACCAGACAAGTGGTAGCCCGATTCCTGAAGAGGGACATCACCTGTCGATATGGAGTACCCGAGCGAATCATTACTGATAATGGTTCCAATTTGAACAACAAAATGATGGCAGAACTGTGTCGGGACTTCAAAATCCAACACCACAACTCTTCTCCTTACAGGCCAAAGATGAATGGCGTTGTGGAGGTAGCTAACAAGAATATCAAGAAGATTGTGCAAAATATGGTGATTACTTACAAAGATTGGCATGAAATGCTAACATTTGCCTTGCATGGGTATCATACCTCAATTAAAACATCCACTAGGGCAACACCGTATCAGCTTCTGTATGGTATGGAGGCAGTCCTACCTGTAGAAGTTGAATTACCCTCCTTACGGGTACTGATGGATGTCAAACTGAATGAAGCAGAATGGGTCCGATCTCGGTACAATCAATTAAATCTGATCGAAGAAAAGAGATTAGCTGCAATTTGTCATGGGCAGCTATATCAGAAAAGGATGAAGAAAGCCTTCGATCAGAAAGTCAGGCTTCGGGAATACCAAGTAGGAGATCTTGTGCTGAAAAGACTCCTTCCTCCTCATACAGACCACAGGGGCAAGTGGACTCCAAATTACGACGGTCCGTTCATAGTAAAGAAAGTTTTCTCTAGTGGAGCACTGATGCTCACTACTATGGATGGTGAAGATTTCTTATCCCCTGTGAATTCATATGCAGTTAAAAAATACTTCGCATAAAAAGACCCGCTGGACATAAAAATAGAATGTAAGTCCAGGCAAAAATAAGGCATCCCGGCGGGTCAAAAACAGAATAAAAGACTCGGGCAAAAGTAAAGGAAAACTAAAAAAATGTACACCCGCTGAGTTGAAAAGCCGCATTGGACAAATCAGGCAAAAATGGGTATCCCGGTGGATTGAAAACCCGAAAGGGTGATCCACGCAAAATCAGGAATAAGCGAACAACTGCATTCTGAATTCGTCTGTATCACTTACAACACGACAAACTTCGAAAGATCAAAGCACCGGTCAGAATCAACCTTCTTCAGAAAGCAAGATGAGAAGAACGTCAAGGTCATACGGGTCATAGCAAAGGGAGCTCACCGAAGCATCGTCAACATTGCCAACACCTTTATTTTTCTCAATTTTGTAACAATCTCCTCATTTCAGGGGATTTGTTTCTTTGACTGTAGTTGCCGATTCAGGGCACCCAGATTAATAAAATCAGAATTTTCAGTCACACCTCATTTTGTACATTTTCGTTCCATTTGCAAAAAAATGTCCAATGTTCATGATATGATACTTGCATAAAACAGATGTGCCTTTTAATATAAATGCTTGCAAGATATGTATTTACTCTCGGGAATATCTAACCCCTATGATGGAATCCGGTAAGGGAGACCTCGGGAAACTTGTGCGTTTCTTTGTCTTAACAGGATTACAGGTGTTCAATACGCAACAGGGGGCATGCCAAATATACTTCCTCCCCTAACAGTATCTGGAATGTTTTTCCCCAGCGAAGTTGCCAAGCATCACTTCCCCAACACATCTTCTCCAAGCAGCATCTAAAAAAGTTTTTCCCAGCTGAGTTGTCAAAGCTTCCTCATCCTCAGAAGGATCCTCACAGAAAGCTCTAGGAAGATCATCCGGTGATCTTTTCTCTCCCCACAGAGCTCCAGAATCTATCCAGAAGAGCAATGCTTGAAATTCTCACAACAAAGTGAAGGAAGCTCCTTCATCCCCAACTAGGATATCTCCTTACTGAGATAAATCTATCAATGATCTCATCCCCCAAGCAGAAGCATATGTTTTATCAGATCTACCAATGATCTCATCCCTAACTGGGATTCTCCTTCCAAGCAGATCAGCCAGAGATCTTCACGGCAGCGGGATATGAATCCCGGATCGGTTTCTTTTGCATAATCATAGCATTCGCATCACTTTTTCCCCAGAGCATAGAATTCCATCTAATACGGAGCAATACAGCAAAAATCAAACATATTGCATGATCACAAGTCAGGTTCGAACCAGTCACCTGTAAATATCAACTGTACCTCATCAGCAATATACAAAATGCATCCCTTGCACATAAAAGCCAAAGCGTCCCCTTTGCACTCTCAAATACTTATACATATCCCTTTTGACACTCGTCCGTGTCACCTTTCCCCAGTAAAGTCGCCAGAACCCTTTCTACCAGCAGATACTTATCCACAACATGTTTTTTTCCGACACTCATCCGTGTCATCTCAACTTCCCCAACAGAAAGCCAAAGCGTCCCCTTTGCACTCACATGTTCATATATACTCTTCTCGACGCTCGTCCGTGTCATCTCATATCATCCCCTGCAGATATATCTATACACTCTCTTGACACCCGTACGTGTCACCGCTCCCCATCATGGTTTCCCAAACACTTGTCGCAAACCAAACACTTGTTTATAATGCACTCCTTTTGACACTCGTCCATGTCATCCTATACCCACAGGTCACCAGATTACCTTTTACACTCTCAATACACTTTTTTTTTCTGGCACCCATCCGTGTCACACTTTTCCCCAGCAAGTTGAACACTCGTCCGTGTCTTGCTCATATTTCACAATACTCATTCATACTTATACAGATACTCGTCCGTATCTTATATACACTTATTCCCCACAGATTCGACACTCGTCCGTGTTCTTTGTTAACCAGTTGGTACTCATCTGTATCATCATCTCAGAACACGCGTCAACATTTGTTTCTACCGATACTCGTCCGTATCATGGTCTTAAGGATGCTCGTCTGTATCTTTAATCTATACACAACGTCAAACACTTATACCTTTTATTTTTGGAAAGCGTAAGCACTCGTCCATGTTTACCATCCCCAAGTAAGTCGCCAGTAAAAGTAATCTTCTTTCTATTTGACATTCGTCCTATGTCATGATACTTTCGGCAGCCGTACCCTGCCAGGTGATCGTCCTTCACCTTTGGATGACCGTCCCTCATCCTTTCCCCAACGGAGTCTCCATAATTGGAACCCTTTTCTATCCGACATTCGTCCTATGTCGTGATAAAGAGCAGCCGTACCCTGCTAGGTGATCGTCCTTCACCTCTTTGATGACCGTCCTTCATCATTTTATCCGATGGCCATCCCCATCGTTGATCTTGTTATCTGACATTCATCCTATGTCATGATAAACCCCGAGAGCAGCCGTACCCTACTAGGTGATCGTCCTTCACCCCTTGATGATCGTCCTTCATCACGCTTATCCGATGGCCGTCCCCATCGTCGAATTTTTCTATCCGATATTCATCCTATGTCATGATAAAGAGCAGCCGTCCCCTGCTAGGTGATCGTCCTTCACCTTTGATGATCATCCCTCATCATTATTTCATTTATTCTTTAACCCGATGGCCGTCCCCGTCGTGGTCCCTTTTCCTTTTCCTGATGATCGTCCTTCATCAGTTTAGCCCGGTGGCCGTCCCCATCGTTGTTTACTTTACTTTGCAAACCTGATGGCCGTCCCCATCATTGCCTTTACCTTTAATCCCCAGAGAATATTACCCGGTGGCCGTCCCCATCATGACTTCTTAATTTCCCCAGCATGTCGGCCGTCCCCGTCGTTGCTTTATCCCCAGCAGTCGTCCTCTGCTCGATGGTTGTCCTCCATCGCCCGCATTTTTATAATCATACTATACTTTCTTTTACAATTTATATCCCTTTTCTTCTTCTACCCAGTGTGTGCAAATTTTGGACTGTCTTTGGTATTCAACCACAAGTTACCTTATTTGTCTGATAAGCCAGGCGCTTACATCCTGCACAACTAACTCATGCTTGAATAGGGGCAGCTGTAAACAACCCAAATTTTCCCTCACTAACTTCACACCATGGCTTGTGATCTTTAATATTTTCATTAGTTTAAGCATATCATATCATATTGCATTTTGTGTTTCACTGCATAGTTCAAATTCATCTGCATCTAGGGTTTGTGATCTGAGCAATCCAAGGATCCATCTGAGCCACTCCAAAGGCCACCAATCATTCCAAGAGGGTCCATGTATGTTCAATCATCATTTTATACTCCTCAAGGTTCATGGAAGTCAAGAAATCACAAGAACTGGCCAAGGCATGGAAGCAGAGCTAGGGTTTCACTTCACAGATGACCAAAATTAGGGTTTTGGTTTCAGAGGCCATAAATCCAATTTTTTTGGTCATTCTTGTTTCTAAGGGTCTTAATATGTCATAAGGGTCATGTGTATCAAGTTTGATGAAGAATTTCATTCTGGAAGTCATCTGTTCACTGGGTAACTTCTGGAGCAAGTCAGAGCAAAATCAGGGCATCTGAGGCCCCCATCAATGGAACCAAAGTGGATTTTTCATCAAATTGAAGTTATATGATCTTTATTTGATCATTGAAATGCTTGGAAGTTCAAAAAATTGAAGAAAAGTGAGCTAAACCAAAAGTTTCCAAAAATGGAAATGACTTGTAATGTAAACTTTCCATTTTGGGAAAGTTTTTCAACCTCCTCTTTCTCAACCAAAAATGCTTCAAATGAAAAATTGTTGGTCATGAAAGTTGTAGATTGGATCATTCCCTTTACAAAAAGTACAAGAACAAGTCCTAATTCATTATGGAACTCAAGTTATGGCTTGTCAAAGTTGGCAAAAATCACATAATTTTCAAGAATGCACCAAAGAGGATTCTTTGCAAAACCACTTGCCAATTCATGTCTTGCATTTCAAGAATTTCAAAAGGGGCCAAACTTCATAGAATTTGCAAAATGACACATAACCTTTCACAAACTTGCTGAATTGCCTCAAAACCTTTTCCATGGACCTCCTTGATCTCAGTTGCACAAAGACAAGCCAAAAAGCCAGCTGCACCATTGCCCATACCTCAAGTACACAAGTTGGTGACTTTTTGCAACTTGCCCATACCAATCAGCTGCAACCACCACCCACTCTCTGGCCTATCACTACTTGTTATGTGGATCAAACCCAAGCCATAACACACAACATTGCAGCCTGAAACCTCAGAATCCTCAAGTTCCACAAAATCCCCTCATTTGCAAAATCCTTCGAATATCTCAGCTCACATACTCAATCTTCAAACTTCTTTCACCATTCATCTCAGAATCATCAATAGACCACAAAGCAACCATTAAAACAGCCAAAAACACCCCATAGCAAAAACACGATTCTTGGCCAGTTGAGGTGCAATAACACAAACCAGCCAAAACAAACTCCTTCCAAGCCTCAAAGCTTCTTCAGAAGGATCATTGGAGTGAGTTTGCACAAGGGAGGTGGCCAGAAAGCTCCAAATTGAGGAAGCTCAAGCTCAGGTAACTTCTTCAAACTTTTTTCCAGAAGTGCTATTTTAAGTGCTTAGATTGTTCATCATGCTTTGCTGATCACCATGATATGTTTACTTTTGAGAATGGTTGAGAAATAAGCTTGTATGCGTGTTCTGAAAGTTTTTCCATTTTTGAGTTTCTCTTCGAATCTTGTGATTTAGCCATTAGAAATTTGTTTTGAGAGTGGATTTGAGTTCAGGGAGATGAGAATAGTTGATCTGGAGCTTTAGAGCTCCAGAAATGACCTAGGGTTGGAGTTTGGGGTTTGCTCAGGGAGAAGCTGGCCGGAGAAGATGACCGGAGGTCTTCTCCGACCACCTGAAAGTGATTAAGTGTCTAATTAAGGTTAGTGCAAGGTTTAAACGTGGGCCGTAGGATTTGATCTTCCCGCGTGTGATGAATGGTTAGGATTAGGTCATTTAACTTAATTCTGGATTAATTAATTAATTAATTAATTAGGATTAGCTGAGTTTGAATTTCGTCCATTAGATTGCGCGCCAGGTCAAACATAATTTCCCCAGAATCAATCTTGTCCCTTGATTGCTCATACTTTCATTAATACATATTTTAATTTCATTTTTTCTCATTTATCTTGTACATTTTATTTAAAATAGCTAGAAAATCCCAAAAAATATTTTCTTCTACATTTTGCATCCAAACAATTTTCTTCACCCAAAAATAATTTTATTTTTATTTTTTGCATTAAAAAATAATTTTTAAAACATTTAAATGTTTATTTTAATTAATTAATGGAAATTAATTATCTGAAATATCATTTAGGTTTCTAAAAATTCCAAAAAAATTCACATTGCATCTTAGGACATTTAGAAATATTGTCATGCCTTTCATACAAATTTCTTTTTGGTTTTGAATCAATCTTGACATTTTTCTTGAATTTAGGGTTCATAAAATTCTTATTTTTGAACCCTAACTTCAAGAATTCTTTTCTGCCTAACCATGAATGGTATGACATTGATTATTTTTGCATTGTTCTTCATTTGACATGTATTATCTAACATATTTTTGTCATAAATTTCTTTTGCATTTTTTATTTGATTTGCATTTTTTCCCTTTAGGTACCCTAAAACCCTAGATAACTTAGAAAAATCATAACTTCCTTAGGGCTAAGAGTTAGGTATCCTCCTTTGGGGTGTGATATCATATGGGGTTAGGGTTCCTTTGAGTGCATTTTCAATTTTTTATCTTATGTTTTGCTTCTGTTTTTGACTTTTGCATCTCATGTTGCATTTAAACCCTAATTTCTCATGTTCATTTCCATACATCTTGCATATGCATTCATTCATGAACTTGCCATGACATTACATACATTCACATAACTCCTAAGACATCATAGGACATATTAGAATCATACTTGATCATTTCTTCATCCATTTGCCATGATATGCATCCATTTCATTCCATGAACTTTCATGTGCTTTCATGCATCCTACATGTTTCATTTGCATTCTCATCTCTTGTATGATCATTCATAACTCTTGACATACATTTGCATCACCTCTTAGCATCATTTACATCATGATTATGCTTCTGGTTTTGGTTTGCACCCTTGCATACATTTCATTTCCATTTCATTTCTTCCTTCTTTTGCTAACTTTTTAGGTGGTAAGTAATTTGAGAAGTGAATTTGCCTTGACTTCTCACTTCTCTTATCATCTCTTTTATGCATCCTTGCTGAATTTTATCTTTCCTTTAGAGTGAGATTGCTCATTCATGTTCATCATTCACTTTCTTTCTTCAAGTAACTTATCTTCTTAAGTGAAGTAAGTTAACTTGTTTCTTCTGCTTCTCCTCCTTTCATCTGTTTCTTCCTTGGTGGCTATTCTTGAAGATCTCTTGCAAGCCTCACAAATCATAGGAACATCCAAGCATGACAATAATTAGGGTTTTGATTAGTCCCCCTTTTAGTTTTACCTATGTGTCTTCTTTTGAGTCTCTCTTCTGATCTCATAATCAGAGACTAAACCTTTAAGGTTTTAAGGCTTTGTGATTAAGGTTATGCCTGCATCCTTCTCTTAGGATGGAGTGTATAACTTTAATCCTAAGTGTTAAACCCTTAATGTGTTTAAATATCTTAATCAATCTATCTAATAATCACTAAGACAATAGCTTGTAACTTGGGCCTTGCATTAGGGTTCTAATTCTTCCTTAATTCGTTAAGAAGGACTAACCCTAGTGTTAATGGACAAGTCCCCCTCAAGTTGTCTTACCAACCATAAAATCCACTTCTTAATCTTACCATTAACTAAAATCCACCTTAATAAAGGCTTGTTTTGTCATGAGGTTAATCCCTAATCATGGATTAAGTTGAGGTATCTTCCTCAGCTTAAATGTTCTCATCTATTATCCTTCTATTAGGATGGTGTAATGGGTCCATTAAATCCTTCATTATGGCTTAAACTCATTACTTAACACTAAACAAAAATACCAAAAACATCTAAATAATCACAAGTAGGATAATGATCTTAATCCTACATCATGGTAATTAAGTGTGAGGTGCTTACTTCATACTTAAGGTATTCTCATTACCCCTAATCAGAGGGAGGATGTGATGAGTTTACTAACCCTTGGTTTAGGCTTAAGCTCATTATCTTATGACAAACAAAAAAAGCAATAAAAGATTGAAAACAAAAAAACAAACAATAATCGTCTCCTTCGGGATTCTTTCCTCATCATCTTCACTCACAAACGAGAACTCGCTTCTTCCGTCTAATGCAAGACAGTTAGCACCTGAGCCAGACAGGTCATACACTTGAGCATAGACAGACAAGCAGTTCATTAGTCAATTTATCTTTCAGTCTCTTTGAGTCGAACTACGGTGTTCTGACTTCCTCATTGTACGAGAGGATACCTAGGCATAATTTAACAGTTATTGAACAAAAGTCTCTGTGTCTTCCCCCTCTTTCAGCATTCTTTTTAAGCCTCATTCCTGAGCACCTAACTTCACTTTCTTACACTGACACTTCTATATTTCTTTTCCAGTTTTTGCACACAAATAGCACAGACACTACCCTCTTTAAACACAAACTTTCAAGCGTGGATCCCATTGAGTACGACGGACAATCTGGGTGCTAACCTTCCCAGGTTGTAACCAGCCCCCTTTCTCAGTTTCTCTGGTTCGCAACCGTCTTATCCATATCTTTCTAGGTTTATGCAGCATTACCTTTCCTTCGGGATAAAAATGCATAGCTGGCGACTCTTTTCATTTCATTTTCATCTCTCTTTCACCGACTGTTCACGTCTGTACCCTATCTGACCTTGTGTCATTTAGTGGGAGCGACACATACTTATACAGTTCTAGGCCAATATCAACTTTAAAAAAATCTATCTTGTTTCGGGAGAAATTATGGAAATGCATTTCCATAACCATCATATTTTGAGCTTACGATAATGCATTTCCAAAATCACACAACACATATTCAATTTCAAAAATAGTGAGAAACATAATCTATTTTAGAATGAAAAATGAAAAAATATTTTGAAAACTTAAACATGTATTGAAATCTTTATATATATATATATATATATATATATATATATATATATATATAAAATAGAGACTACATACAAAACATGTCTAACCTCATAAATACATCATTGAATAAAAACCAAAATGAATCGAAACATATGTCACCAGGTAAATCTATATCTATGGTGGTGCCGCCATTGAGTTTTGTTTATTTGATTCTATTTCAATCTCACTTAACTTGATGAACTCTTACATCTTTTCCATAAAATGATTCCGCAAGTCTCAACTTTCCTTTGTTGAATGAGTTGTCCACTCTAGTGATGCCAGTGATATAGGACATTCCAGTTTCAAATAAACTTGAACAAAGTGCCACATTTTTTAAAACCACCCAATACATGTAATACGGTCATTGATATTTTGAGGTGGGGAAGTGTGCAATGGAAAAATGTTTTCAAAAAACCATACATTGTCAAATTAATACACACTTTTGCATACGCATTTGCTATAAGATGACTCATTTCAGGGAAGCGCGTTCATTTCGCATCCGGTGTCGGTCCACTAATACAAGGAACAAGAGATTTATGAATTGCGTCAAAATTTTCTTTTTTTCCCCGTATAGGTGTGTATGATTCATTATGGACCTTCAACTCATTGATAAGTTGAATATAGAGAAATGGATGATCCTCCTCACTTTTACTGAGCAAAGCAAAAATAACTCGAAAATTGCAATTAATGTTACTCTTAACATTGATGATTTGTTCAATATATTTGTGCATAAAAATCGACATCTCGTCAATGAATTAGATTTTTGGTAGAGACGGTGAAGAAGATTGGTTGCTAATGTGAGCTCCTTTAAAAACACTTTTTTTTTTATATTTTGAAGTTGGAGAATCCATAAGTGTTTCTTCCTCTCTTGAATCATATTTAACCACTAACTGTAAGAAGAATCATCATCAGTTGTAGGAGATGAACAAAATACTCTATTTTTGAAAAAGTTGAAGTCAAAGGGTTCGTCCCGGAATACCAATGGCTCAAAGGAAGGGTAGCCAGGGAATAAATCTTTTATAACGTAGGGTTTTCTAACATGCCTAGAAAAGGGACCATGAAAGCAAAAATGGTACCTGAAATGGAGTAATGGATCAGTGTGTCAGAATACCACATGTTTCTTCTTCCATCTTCCATGGGAGGTTCAGGGAGGGATGTACGCACAATCAACAATGAAAAGAGGTTTTTCAATAGTAACAACAAGGGGATCACAAGAACAAGGTTTGAATGCATTTTTTAAAGCCATGGTTGATTTCTTATAAATTTGGTGAAGAAATATGAGGAAGTAGATGACATATGTGTGCAAATGGATCTAGGGTTTTCATTTCTTTTTTCAGAGTAAAGATGGTGAAAGAGAATAAATATGAGGAAGAAATGTTTAAATAGCCAAATGGAAGGAAATGTTTCAGTTTTTCCCTCCAATAATTCTGGACACATGGCACATGTAGATCGACAGTTGGAACCAATATGTTATAAGAAAAGATGAAAATAAAGAAAATAAATCATTTTATTTTTTCATTTGAGTTAATTATGCGTTAATCTCCTAGGATATAGAGGATGATGAAGATGATGAGCCACACACACGTCTATGTCGTGAGGGTTTGGTAGAAAGTAATAATGATGACCCGTGAATAAAAAATAAATAATTATAAAATCTCTAGTTTATGTGACATGTACATGCTAGTTGAATAGTGTCGAGGGATTACAAAAAATGCCACCTTTCTTCCATCTGACACATGATCAAAAGTGGCATTTTTTGGAGGGCATATGTATGCCTAAAATTTATAGTAGGGAAAAAGTCAACAAATAATGCTAAATTGAGAAACTTCTAAGTGTTAGCATTTAATTACCAGTTTTTACAGGTTAAACATGTCGACTATAGTGTTTTGACTAGCATGCTGAACATAGTTTGGAAGAGTCTCAAGAACAGATCTCGAACATGGTTTGTAAGAATCTTAAGAGCGGATCTAACTGATCTTTCGACACCATGTTGAGGTCAAAACTTTCAAAATACGTCAAAGACTTCTACGATTTTGGAGATTTGAAAGGTTATCTCAGCACCAGTTCTTCACAAAAAAAACTACCTTCGACGATGTAATACCCCATATTTTATCAATGCTTCAGATAATATTAATTGAGATCAATTCGGTTCTGGTGTGCTCAGAGAGTTATTTGTTAAGATAATTAAAGCAACTAGTGAGCTTAGATTGGATTGATTAATATTATCTGACTATAAGAATTTATTAATTGGTGCGTTAGAGACATTTTTGGATACCCTTAATTTTGGACTAGTTAGTGTTACTAACTAGTAGATATTTTTCCTAGATGGATCAGACACATACTTCCAAAGTTGCGACACATGAAACACGTCATGCAAGTTCGAAAGTTCCGGAGGTAATGCCACCCTATGCGCAACTGTATCAAACTTCTGCAAAATTTGATATGGTCCAATGAAATTAGGATCCAGTTTCTTAGATTTAAATGCACGTCCAACACCTGTCATTGGGTTGAATCTCAATAACACATGGTCACCTTCACTGAATTATAATTCTTTTATCCGATTATCATGATAAATCTTCTGTCTACTCTGAGACGCTTTCATGTTCTCACGAATCATCGAATCATCTCTGTAGTCTGTTGCATAATCTCAGGCCCAAGCATAACATTCTCACCCGTGTCATACCAACACAGAGGTGTCTTACACCTCCTACCATACAAAGCTTTGAACGGTGCCATTCCAATACTAGAATGGCAACTATAGTTGCACGTGAACTCAATCAATGGCAAATGAGTATCACATGCACCATCTTCTTCCAACACACAAGTTCTCAACAAATCTTCCAATGACTGAATTGTCCTTTCTGACTGAACGTCCGTCTGCAGATGGTAAGCCAAACTCAATTTCAACTTAGAACCCAAAGCCTCCTGCAAACTTTTCCAAAATTCTGAAGTAAACCTCAGATCTCTATCTGACACTATGCTTGACAAAACACCATGTAACTTCACAATTACCCTGATATAAATCTCCTCCAGCTTCGTCAACGGGAAACTCATATTAATTGGTATAAAATGTGTGGATTTCGTAAGCCATTCCGTAACTACCCAGATAACATCATATCCTCTCGCCGTATTCAGCAAACTAATAACAAAGTCAATAGTAATACTATCCCATTTCTACTCCGGAATCTCCAACAGTTGTATTAACCCCGAAGGTTTCTGATGCTCCACCTTTGACTTTTGACACGTCAAACAGGCATAAACAAACTGAGCTATGTCTCTTTTCATACCAGACCATCAAAATAACTTCTTCAAGTCTTGATACATTTTCATAGCTCCCGGATGGATACTCAAGCTACTCTGGCGACTCTCCTCCAAAATTCCTTCTTCAATTCAACATTATCCGACACACAAATTCTGCCCCAGAATCTCAACACACCAATATTATCCACTTTAAAATCACTATTGGGATCATTTCCTCCTGTAGGCATCAAGTCCACTAGCTTCACATCAAGTCTCTGATTTTCCTTAATCACATCAAGGAAGTCATTATTCAGCTTCAACATACCCAATCTAAAACTCTCAGGTGTCGTCTCGCAAACCTTGCTCAAGTCTTTAAATTTTTCAATCAATTCCATTTCTTTCACCATTAATGCTGACATATGAGTTGTCTTTCTTCTTAGTACATCTTCCACAACATTAGCCTTTCTTGGATGATAACTCAAATTAAAATCATAGTCCTTCAATAATTCCAACCATCTCTTTTTCCTCAAACTCAATTCATTTTCATCAAATACCTACTCCAGACTCTTGTGATCACTAAATAACTCGAATCTCGACCCATACAAGTAATGCCTCCAAATTTTCAATACAAAAACAACTGCATCCAGTTCAAGATCATCAGTAGGATAATTCCTTTCATGCACTCTCAATTGTCGTGAAGCATACGCCACTACTTCAACCAAAATTCACTCTTCGAGAGCTTTGCAAACAATTTATTATCTGTCAACACTTGCAACACAATTCTCAAGTGTTTTGTATGTTCTTCTTCAGAATTGGAATAAATTAAGATGTCATTAATAAATACTACAATAAACTGATGTAGATAAGAATGGAAAATACGATTCATGTATTCCATAAACACACCCGGTGCATTAGACACTCCGAAATGCATCATTGCATATTCATAATGTCCATAGCAAGTTCTGAACACAATTTTCTGAATATCATCCACCTTCACCCGAATCTGATGGTAACTCGATCTCAAATAAATTTTACTAAAAACACGAGCCCCAACAAGCTAATCCATTAAGTCATCAATCCTCGGAAGTGGATACTTATTCTTGATGGTCACTTTATTCAACTGAAGGTAATCAATACACAGATGCATACTACCATCTTTCTTTTTCACCAACAATATTGGATCTCCCCACGGTGACACACTTGTCCTAATAAACTTCTTATCAAGCAATTCTCCAATTTGAGATTTCAACTCTAACAACTCTGATGCAGATATCATGTATGACACCATAAAAATAGGCCTAGTATCAGGAACAAGATCAATAGTAAATTCAACTTTTCTTACCGGAGGTAATTTTATAATATCATCAGGAAACACTTCAGGAAATTCACTCACCACTGACAACTCCTTAAATGATGTCTTGCCTTCAACAGACAACGAGGAAAAAACCGAAACAAGTTTTCTTCATCCTCCAACAACGTCCTCAACTCCTTAGTAGATAACGAATCCACCAATGCTTCCTCTTCAGGAGTAAGAAACAACAATGTCTTCCTAAAGCAATCAATTTAAACCCGGTTGAATTCCAACCAGTTCATCCCGAAAATAACATCTAGATTACTGAGTGGCAAACAAATCAAGCCACTCCGAAATCTTGACCAAACATAGTTAATGGACACTTCAAACACACTAAGGAAGTAACCACATAACCAATATACGAAGTTTCAATAGTCATCCTCTGATCTAGAGTAGACGACACAATTCCTAATTTCTTCACACAATCAACAGAGATGAACAAGTGGGTTGTGTGAAAGCATGGCTTCTCAAACATATTTTGATGACAACAACTCTACATCAACTTAATGCATGCAAGCACAAAAAGGATTGCTCAAATTCTTGAACTATGAACAAGAAAGAATTTCGTAAAGACTCGAGTAAATTGATTGAAAGGTATAAGAATTATTTTTCATGAAGCAAAAATATTTATAAGTGTTCAATTATAGGGTACAATCATGCTTTAACATATGAAAAAAATTATTGCGTATTTCCTATCTTTAATATACTGGTTTTTAAGATTTTTCAGAAATTTCTTAAAGTAACCGGTTACCAAGTAGGTAGTAACCAATTACTTTAACTCATTTTTGAATTTTTCTAAACGTTACAACATGTAACCGGTTACCCCATAGGTAGTAACCGATTACCACTATTCTTAAACGAAAAATTGCATCTTTTCATGGAAAATGTGTCTTTTTCTTTGTATTTAAAATATGGCATCCTTTCATAATTTTTATACCTTTTTAGAAGGGTGTCTTAGCTATTATATAAACACATTTACATCAGAATTTTTATTTACCTCCAATAATTTTCATAATCATTTTTCTCACTTACTTCTTGCTCATATTTTCATAAAAGTCTTTGAGTACACTTATTTAAAAATTTCAAAGAGTGAAACTTTGCATAAAAGTTTATATCTCTTCTAAAATTTCATCACATATTAGTGCACACTTATTTATTTTTGTGAGTGGAAAATATTTATCAAGGAGAAGATCAATATTTATATTGATAAAGTTTCAAGACTTCATCTTCATTCATCTATACAAAAACAATTCAATATTTGTATCTTTGTTACTACTTATCTTTAGGCTTGTTAGAGACAAGTTAGTAAGGTTACCTTGCTTTCAGGATTGTTGAAAGTAAGTGTGTGCATTGCCGATGATTGTTCTTCTTGCGCTTGGTTTACCTATAGGTTAGATAGTAATCATCACCAATTGCATGAATAGGTTGTACGATTATTCTGACTATAATGAAATCTCTTTCAATTGAAAGGGGATTAGATGTACTCTCGGGATGTGAGGGGAACCAGGATAAACCATCGTGTTTCTTTACTTTCCGCATTTACTTTTCAGTACTTAAAAAATTAAGGAAAGAAATATCAAGAATCGATAGAAAATTTGAAGAATTTTTTATAACCTAATTCACCCCTTCTTAGGCACACTTACAAGTTATAAGTTGCATTCGTGTCAATAATAGAAATCAAAGGAATACCATTAATAAAGCAAGTACCTTTGATGTAACGCTCTTTACTGGTGGATTGGGTTCCCACCAATGCAAACACTTTCCCAATAGTCTGAGACTTCTTTGGCTTCTCACAGTGAGTGCTGATATGACCCTGTTCTCCACAGTTATAACAGGTAGGCATAATGTCCCTATAATCCTCTATAACATGACCTGGTCGTCCATACTTGAAGCACTTCTTCGCCTTATTTATACAATCATTAGCACGGTGACCCGTGCCATCACATCTGAAGCACTTCGTAGAATTGGGAACCACCTCTCCCCCCACTTGGCTTCTTACCAACAACAACTTTTTGTTTTTCTTTATTAGTTGGAGCACTATACGACGTACCCCCAAACCTCTTCTTACCCTCCGATCACTCACAACCTTGTAATGAGCAATCCGGGCCCTGTTATCATTATAATAAATCTGAATTTTGCTTACCAGCTTTGGATAATTCCTTATTTTCTAACAAGTAATTCCCTGTTTGATCTCGGGACGCATCCCGTTCACAAACTTCAAGCACTTTGAAGTCATAGCCTCTTTGATATTGTAATAAGCACAATACTGCACCAACTCTTCAAATTAAGCAGCATATTCAGCAACAGTCATACTACCCTATTTCAGTTCCAAATATTCAACCTCTCTTACACTACGAATATCTTTCAGAAAATACTTCTCAAGAAATTCAACCCGAAATATTGCCCAAGTAATATCCGTACCTGCAGCTTCCAACCTCTGGTGGCTGTTGTCCCACCATATTTCGGCTTTGCCTTCCAACATATGAGTACCAAACCGTACTTTATGAGCATCACTGCATCTCATGGTCCTAAAGATTTTCTCAATAGCCTTCAGCCATTTTTGTGCAGCCTCAGGGTCAAGAATACCTCCCTTATATGAAGGCGGCTTGTTGCTTCGGAACTGCTCTAAGTCACGGAACTGCGCATTTCCAGCAACTTGAGTAGTGTTATCCACTGTAATACCCCATATTTAATTAAACACCCTGGATATTATTAATTAGGATAAATTAGTATTATCTGACTCAAATATATTTTCTGGATATTCTCAAAGTTGGACCCATTAGTATACTAACTATTGTATATTGGTATAATATACATTGTTTGGTTATTTAAAGAGAAAGAGAAACAAGTTACATATTATAAAAGGAAAAGAAAAGAAAGAAAGTTGGTAAGAGAAAGAAAAAAGAAAGAAGGAAAAAGAAGAGAAAGAAAGGGAGAAGAGAAGAGAAGAGAAGAAGAGGAAGAAAAACCCTAAGAGAGGAAATGCTTGGATCATCACCGTTTCTCCACCAAATCTTCATCTTCACCAACCTCCTCTTCATTGGCAAGGTGGGTTCTTAGTTAGAAACCTTTTCTTTGAGTTTTGGTTGAATTTGTGAGTTTTAGGGTTTTGTAGAAAATCTAAGAATTGATAGATTAAACGGTTAAAAACTCGATTAAATGGAAGTATAATGATTAATATATGTTCATATACATGTTTGGTGATCGTTTCTTCTGTGTTGGTGATGTTTGGGTCGAGTATGGCATGGAAATGTAGTTTCCTGTAAGCCTGGAAATTTCTGGAATCGCAGAGCTTTCTCAGCGAGCAGGAGCTCGCTCAACGAGAAATGCAGGAAGTTCCTCGCTCAGCGAGCTAACCCTCGCTCAATGAAACCTGGGAGTTCTGTTTTGTTTTTTTAAATCGTAACTTGTGATCCGGGAATCCATTTTTAGAGCTCCGCATATCGTTTCGAAGCTGAGAATATTTACTAATTGATGATGCTAAGATATATTACATTTACCCGACTTTTTCGATTAACCGTAATTATGTTAGTTAGGGAATTTTGGAATGTATGCCTAATCATGAGGATTGATTGAGAGTAGATACATGAGATCATTGCGAGAATTGTTTAATGGAGATAACTAGACTAAAATGTTAGGATTATATGTGTACGAACTATAATTTAAAAGTATCAAGAATGGAGAAAGAGCGAGGAAATCTTGCCATAAACAAATAGTGTGGCCTAGTAGTGCAACTAGGATTGTTGGGTGGTATAACTTGTGAGATGCCTAGTTTTACCTTGGTTGTTGTGAACCGTTGGTGTGCGATACACTAAACCTCCATAATAGTCTTGTGTAAGTCTTGAAGTGGGTTATGTCGAGTCCCACGGGAAGCATCCGTAAAGATTTGAGGTGTGT
Source organism: Lathyrus aphaca (assembly GCA_963966055.1). Lineage (NCBI taxonomy): Eukaryota > Viridiplantae > Streptophyta > Magnoliopsida > Fabales > Fabaceae > Lathyrus > Lathyrus aphaca. Next base: position 225,428,298 of record OZ014520.1, on the reverse strand, counting down.
ATGTTACAAGATCCTCCGTATTAGTCTCGTGTAAGTCTTGAGGTGGGTAGATCTTGGTCCCACGGGAAGCATCCGTAAAGGCTAGAGGTGTGTATTATATGGTGTCCTCCGTAAAGTCTTGTATAAGTCTCATTGTGGTTACCTTGTGTTTCGCAAGAGCATCCATAAAGATTGAGGTACCGGTTGTATAGATGCGATTATTTTGGTTGAGGCGTGTATGTCACGAATCCTCCGTAAGGTCTCGAGTAAGCCATGAGGTGGGTTACTTTTAGTCCCATGTGAAGCATCCGTAAAGACTTGAGGCAAGTACTACATTGATTAGACTATGATCTTGAGTAAGTCTTGAGGTGGGTTGCCTTTAGTCCCACGTGAAACATCCGTAAAGATTGAGGTTAGTGTTATATTGAATCCTCTATAATAGTCCTGAGTAAGTCTTGAGGTGGGTTATCCTTAGTCCCACGAGAAGCATCCGTAAAGGCTTGAGGTTGATGTTTCACTCGTTTAGTGGTGTGAACATTGTATAAACCGTTGTTCCATCTTGTACCAGATCCTTTTGAGAAGTGACCAAGGGCTTGAGTTAGGTTTGATAGAACCCTATAGAGCCGAGAGAACTCTAAGATAGAGAACCCACTGAGATGTTGTTATCTCACCCTACTATTGTTGTTGTTTTTAGGTTCCTTTGTGCAGGTTTGATTTACAAGTGGAGCTATGCTCGAGATGTTTCAAGTGAAGCATAAATTTAGTCTTTCGCTGTGTATCTGTCTGTATCTTTGTACAATAATGGATATTGTATATGTTCTTAGCTTTTTATTTTAGTATGATTTCCATGCCTTGTTCCATAGTTGTATTTGTTTATAGATTTGGACAAGAATGTGAATTATACTAGTAGGTATTTATGATGGTGTCAGTACCAAAATAACACTTGTATGATATTATTCTATATATATATATTATATGGGTGTTACATCCACTGCCTGTGCCATAGCTTGCATAGCAGCAACATCATTCCTTCCTGCCACACTGTTCAAGAATCAACATACGGTTAGAACACACAAAACTTCCTATTCTAAGGACATACTCTACTACAACACATGGCCGATTGGACCGACCTGCTCTGATACCATTTGTAACACCCCACTTTCCCAATTTATGAAATACACAAATAGTAAGAAAATAATCAGAGTTTACACCAAAGAAGTAGGATGCTGCATCAACAAAAACCAACAATGAAACTTCTTTTATTTAATTAAATTAAATAGTGGAAATAAACTTTTAATTCTAATCAAGGCAATTTGCCAACAACATCAAAATCCACATAATTCGTGGTCCACCATATTTTCAAATAAATAAAGAATAACAAATGATGAAAACTCCCAAAAATCTTGTGTTACGTATCAAAGTGACTCCTAAGACTCGATCAAGCAACACACACTCCATGCACACTAAAATACCTAGATTATCTGTACTTCCCAAGAAGCACAAACGCAACAAACAACAAAGGGGTGAGAACTACATTCAGTAATTAACGGTGTATAATGAGTGTTAAGAGTAGTAATCACACAATCACACACGATCAATACATCATCACGACATACCTATCACTTCCAATTATGATTCAATAAACACATAATAATACAATGTGACTTAACAACTGACATAATGCATGTGATACTAACACACCATGGTTCATTCAATCGAACTTGATTCATAATATAATCCAGATAAATCACATACACCCCTATTAAGCAATGATTTATCTCCACCACACTCCATATTGGAGTTCAGATGAATCACATACACTCCTCCTGAGCAATGATTCATCGCCACCAGACACACTATGAATGCATGGCAACAAATATGCATATAACACATGTATAATAATAATCATACAACTTCATGAAGGAACCATCAAAGTTAAAAGATCCAGATTAAACACGTTAAGTCAAGAATACACGTTATTTAGAATGCAACCAAGAGAATCAATCCTCGACTTGCAGAAAAGCTTCATGCACTTGACAAATAATTTGAATGTGTTAAAATATCCTAAATTTTTTGGGATAATATTGTAGAAACTCACGAAGGAACCGCTGAAGTTAAAAGATCCAGATTGAACACGTTAAGTCAAGAATATGAGTTATTCAGAATGATACCAGGAGAATCAATCCTTGACTTGCAGAAAAGATTCGTGCACTTGAAAAACCATTTGAATGTACTTGGTAGACACTAACTAATGATGAAATTAATCTTAAAGTGCTTATATCTTTGTCCAGAGAATGTGTCGCTCCAGAAGATTTTACATCCCGGTTCAGACGCGAACTGTCGGCGAAAGAGGTTGAAGGTTGAATAGAGTCGCCAGCTAGGAATTTTTATCCCAAAGGAAATGTAATGCCGCATAAACCTGGAAGGGTATGGATAAGACGGTTGCAAACCAAAGAAACTGAGAAAGGGGGTTGCAAACCAAAGAAAATGAGAAAGGGGGTTGCAAAACAAAGAAACTGAGAAAGGGGGTCGTACTTGACGGGATCCACACTTACTTGATTGTGTTTGAAAGGGGTAGTATATGTGCTGACTATGCATAAAAATCTAGGGAGAAAAGAATGTGTGTCAGTGCAAAAAGAGAGGGTAAAATGCTCAATACTGAGGCTTAGAAAGAATACATAAAGAGGGGGAAGACAAAGAGACTTTTGTTCGATAACCGTTAAGTTATGCCTATGTATCCTCTCATGCAACGAGGAAGTCAGAACACCGTAGTTCGACTCAAAGAGACTGAAATGATTTTGACTGTGAACTGCTTGCTTGTCTATGCTCAAGTGTATGACTCGCCTGGCTCGAGTGCTAAATGTCTTTCATTAGACGGAAGAAGCAAGTTCTCGTTTTCAGAGCGAATATGATGAGAAGAGAATCCCGGAGGAGACGACTATTGTTTGTTTTTGTGTTTTTAGTTTTTTATTATTTTTGGTGTTTTGCATAGGATGATGAGCTTAAGCCTAAATCAAGGGTTGTAAACTCATTATATCCTCCCTGATTAGGGATAATCAGCCTACTCAAGTATGAGATAAGCATCTCAACTTAATTACCATGATGATATAGGATTAAGATCATTAACCTACTTGTGATTATTAAGTGTTTTTTGGGTTTTTGATTAGTGTTAAGTAATGAGTTTAATCTTCAATCAAATATTAGTGAACTCATTACACCATCCTAAGAGAAGGGTGATAGATGAGCACACTCAAGTTGAGGAAGATACCTCAACTTAATCCATGGTTATGGATTAAATTCATTATATAACAAGCCTTTATTAAAGTGGATTTTAATTAAAGGTGAGATGAATAAGTGTTTTTTTATGTTTGCAAGACTTTAGCATGAGGGGGACTTGTCCATTGAACATTAGGGTTAGTCCCTCTGAACCACCAGGAAGAGATGTAACCCTAATATAAGGCCCAAGTTACAAGCTTAAGTCTTTAATAATTATTAGGTGTTTTTGATTAAATGTGAAAACAACTTAAAGGTTTAGCACTAAGGATCAAAATTATTAGGTGTTTTTGATTAAATGTTCATACAAGAGATTAGATGCAAAGGAAACATGTTAGAAGCATGGAAACACATGAATGTTCATGAAATGTAATGAATGCAAAACATACCAAATGAATGAAGAAATGATCAAGTAATGTTCAAGCATGTCTTAAGATGTCTAAGATGGCATACAAATGCTTGAAATGTCATGGCAAGTTCACATGAGGATGATATGCAAAGATGGATGCAAATGAAAATGAGAAATTAGGGTTTTATGAAAGTATGAGATGAAAATGGCCAAAACAAAAGCATACATCATGATAAAAAATTGAAAATGAAATTAAACAAACCCTAAATACATACAAGAACAATCCCCAAAGGAGAAGGTCAGAAGCTAAACCTAATGAAAGTTATGAATTTCCTAAGTTTGCTAGGGTTTTTGGGTACTTCTAAAGGGAAAATACTAATCAAATTGAAAATGCAATGCAAAATCATGAGTTAAATAACCTAGATACTAGATGCAATATGTGAAAGAATGCAAAACGAAACAAGTTCAAACTCATCATGGTTGATCAGAAATGATTTTTTCAAGTTAGGGTTAAAAAATGTGAAATTTATGAACTCTAATTCAAAGATAATTTTGAAAATGTGATCAAACCTAAAAAGAAATTTGTATGATGAGTTTGTAAATTTTTCTAAATGTATGAGAATGCATCATGAATTGTTTGGTGATTTTTAGAAACCTAAATGTATTTTTAATTAATTAAAATCAATTAATAAATTAAATAAAACATTTAAATGATTTAAAAATAATTTTTTTAATGCAAAAGTTAAAATAAAAAAAAATTTGAGTTAAGAAAAATATTTAAAGTTAAAATGCAAAGTTTCATGATTTTAGAACATGTTTTGATATTTTAAATAAATTGAACAAAAGAAATGCAAATAAAATAAAGAAAATGCAAAGTAAACAAGATCCATGGTCCAGATTCAAAGTTGGGTTGACTGGCGCGCAAATGGAAGGCTATGATTGAATCTGGCTAAAATAATTTAATAAACCTAATTAAACTAATTAAAATGGATTATGGTTTAATGAACGCATCCTGGCCATCCAAATACGCGACAAACACAGATCCAAGGGCTATTATTCAAACTGGCTAATTAATTAGGTTTTAGCCCTAATGACTTTCAGGTGGCCGGAGAAGACCTCCGGTCATCTTCTCCGGCAGCTCTCTCACCCTAACTCCCTCCCCAGGCCATGAAAACGCATAAAACTCTCCAGAATCACTCACCTAACAACCCTAAACACGAATCCAACAACAAAATCCATTTATTTTACATGAATCATGAGATACGAATGAAAACGAAAAACAATACAAAAGTTTCAGAAGCTAAATACATCCTACATACTCAACCATTTTCAATGATTCAAAGCTCAAAATAATCAGCACATCACATAGAATCAATTTATAACTCAAAATGAAAGTTCTGGAAAAAATGTTCTTGGTGACTACCTGAGTTGGAGCTTTTTCAATCCGAGCTTTCTGGCCTCTTCTTTGGTACTAATCCACTCTCCTTGATCCCTTTGTGCTTCTAAAGGCTTAGAACAAGCTTTGAATGGCTAGTTTGTGATGTTTGGTTCTGATAACTCAGAAATCATGTTTATGATTCAGTGGCTTTTAGGGAAAGATGAAGGGTGGTTTATGATCCTTGAGTGACGTTGAGATGGTTGGTGAAGAAATAATTGAGTTTTGATGGTTGTGTGTGGAGTTTCGAAGAGATGAAGTTTATGGAGGATTTTTGCGATTCTGAGTGCTGAGAGGTTTTCAGGCTTGTGTAATGTGTGTTTTGTGTTGCTTGAGGTTTGTATAATGTGTTGTGATTGGTCAGAAAGTTGGTAGTGGCACAGCTTGATTGGTATGACTTGTTTTGCAAAAAATTCAAAAGTTTGTACCACAAGCATGGGCTCGGGTCAGAGGAGATCTAAAGGGTGGATTGGCCTCAGCTGAGTTTGTGAGGACCCTTGGATCAAATTACATGAGCTGGAGCACTTGGATCAAAAGATATCATATGTTTTGCAAATTTCCCTCTTTGAAATTTCTTGAAGTGCAAGGCATGAAATCTTGTGATTCTTGGCACAATTTTGATCAAGGCAAGTTTCATAATCATGTTATGATTCTTAGAGGTGGATTAGAGGTCATAGGAGGTCTTGAAACTTGATTTTGCAAAAATCCCTCTTTGGCACATACTTGAAAATTACAAGATTTTTCCCAACTTTGAAACATCATATATTGAGTTCTAGGATGAATCAAGAGGAGTTATTGTACTTTTTGAAAATGGGAAGATCCAATCTACAACTTTCATGTTTAAGGATTTTTCATTTGAAGCATTTTTGATCAAGAAAGAGGAGGTTGAAAATCTTTCCCAAAATGGAAAGTTTCCATTACAAGTCATGTCCAAAAATGGAAAGTTTGCAAATGGCTTGAAATTCTTCAATCGTGTGAACTTCTAACCACTTCTAAGATCAAATAAAGATCATAGAACCTCAAATTGATGAAAATGACCCTTTGGTACCATTGGGAGGGGCCTCAGATGCCCTGATTCTGACTTTTCTTGCACAATAAGTTACCAGTTGATCAGATGACTTCCACAATGAATTTCTTCACCAAATTTGGTACACATGCTCCTTATAACATATTAAAACCAATATAATCAATAATGACCAAAAAAATTAAGGTTAAGGGCCTCAAACCCAAAACCCTAATTTTAGGTCATCTGTGCAAGAAACCCTAGCCTGCCTGGACCTCTGTGCAATCCTTTGTGATTTTGTGACTTAAAAGACTTCTTGGAGATGCAAAATGATCATAAACCACTCATGGACCCTCTTGGCATGATTTAAGACCATTGGGATAGCTCAAATCACTTTGGGATTCATCTAATCACAAACCCTAGTTATGCAGTCATGCAGGTGAAATAAACTATGCAGTGTGAGATGATATGTTTATGTAATGCAATATGAAAAGATCACAAGCCATGGTGTGAGAAAAAGTGAGGGCAAATTTGGGGTGTTTACAGCTGCCCCTATTCAAGCATGAGTTAGCTGTGCAGGGTGCAAGTGCCTGGCTTAACAGATAAACAGGATAACTTGTGGTTGAATACCAAAGACAATATGAAATTTGCACTCACTAGGGAGAAGAAGAAAAGGGATATAAATTGTAACAGGCAGTATAGTATGAGTATCAAATGAAAGCGATGAAGGACGACCATCGAGCAGAGGAAGACTGTTGGGGATGAAAAACGGTAAATAAAGCAATGACGGGGACGACCATCATGTTGGGAAATAAAGAGACCACGACGGGGACGGCCATCGGGCAAAGAAATAAAACTCTCTGGGGATTAAGGAAATGAGGAAAGCACTGACGGGGACGACCATCAGGTTAAAGGGTAAATAATCCGCAACACGGACGACCATCGGGTTAAAGAATAAATGAAATAAGGATGAGGGACGGTCATCGAAAGGTGAAGGACGATCACCTAGCAGGGGACGACTATTGAAAATATCACGACATAGGACGAATGCCGGATAGAAAAGATCAACGATGGGAACGGCCATCAGATAAGCATGATGAAGGACGGACATCAAGAGGTGAAGGACGATCACCTAGCAGGGTACGACTGCTATTGGGGGATTATCGCGACATAGGACGAATGCCTAATAACAAAGATCAATGATGGGGACGACCATCAGATAAATGATGAGGGACGGTCATCAAAAGGTAAAGGACGATCACCTGGAAGGGGACGGCTTCCGAAAAGATATCGCGACATAGGACGAATGTCAGATAAGATGTTCCAACAATGGGGATTCCACTGGGGAAAGGATGAGGGACGATCATCCAAAGGTGAAGGACGATCACCTGGAAGGTGACGACTACCGAAAGTATCGCGACATAGGACGAATGCCGGATAAGAGGATCAACGATGGGGACGGCCATCGGATAACATGATGAGGGACGGTCATCAAAAGGTGAAGAATGATCACCTGGCAGGGGACGGCTGCCGAAAATATCACGACATAGGACGGATATCGGATAGAAAGTTGCTTTGTTGGTGACTTAATTGGGGAATGGTAAACACAAACGAGTGTTTATGCTCTGGAATAAACGGTATAAGTGTTTGATAGTGTGTATAGGTAAAAGATGCAAACGAGCATCCTTAGGACCACGATACGGACGAGTATCGATAGAAACAAACGCTGACACATGTTTAAGGATGATGATACAGACGAGTATCAATTAGTTAAGCAAGGAACACAAACGAGTGTTGATCTGCCGAGGAGATGATATATACTAGATATGGACGAGTATCAGAAGATTGTGTATAAGTATGTACAAGTGTTTGAACTGCTGAGGGAAATATGTGCAAAACACAGACGCATGTCAAAAGATTGAGCAAGGGACACGGACGAGTGTTTTACTTGCTGAGGAAGTACGACACGGGCGAGTGTCAAAAGGAATATGTACAAGTATGAGTAAGTATCCGTATTGTGAGTGCAAAAAATATTCTGAATTTGTCTGCGGGGATAAGTTTTGGTATATTGCTGGTGAAGTGATTTTGTATTTACAGGTGACTGGCTCGAACTTGGCTTATGATCATGCAAATGTTTGATTTTTACCGTAATGCTCCGTATTAGACGGAATGCTACGCTTAGTTTGGGGGAAAATGATGCGAATGCTATGATTATACTAAATGAGATAACCGATCCGAGATCCGGATCCTGCAGGGAGAAAGATCTCTGGGCGATCTGTCTGGAGGGAGAACTCCGCTGGGGGAAGAGATCATTGGCTGATATGTGGGGAAAGATGATCACCGAACGATCTTCCTAGGGAACTCTGTGGCGCTCTGGGGGAAGAAATCTGTGGGGATCCCGGTTGGGGAAGCTTCTGTTGAAGAGACTCATGCTGGAGATGAGGAGGTTTTGGCAACTCCGCTGGGGAAGAGCAAACCCTGGAAACTCTACTGGGGATAAACTGGCAACTCTGCGGGAAAGCGATTTTGCTGACTCTGCTGAGGATGAGAAAATTGTGGCAACTCTGATAGGGAACAACAGTTTAGGTATTGCTCAGGGGGTCCTGCTTGGGGAGAAGAGAACTTCTGAGAAGTAATTTGTTGCAACTCCTTTGTCCAAGCGACACGCTGAGGATTTAATGAGTCTCTCGAAGGATCCTCTGAGGGGATGACGACTTCGTGGGGGAATAATCCTGTCAAGTAACCCTGCTGATGAGGTTATTGTTGACTTGGCTGGGGATATAACGCTTGATATGCCCCATGCTGTGAGAGATTGTCTGCCTTGAGTACCTGCAACCTGTTAAACAAAGGAAAAGTACAAGTGTCCTGAGGTATCCTCAACCGGATTCCATCATAGGAGTTAGATTTGTCTGAGAGCAACATATTTCCTGCAAACATTTATTAAAATGGCTTATATGTCTTCATGCAAGTGTTGTATTATAAACTTTGGACATTTTGCAAACAAAACAAAAATGTACAAAACAAAGTGTGACTGAAAATTTTGATTTTATTGGTTTGTGTGCCCTGAATGGGCAAGTACAATGAAGAAGCGAATCCCTGAAAGGAGGAGATTGCTGAAAAATTGAGAAAATAAAAGTGTTCGCAATGTTTGAAGTTGACGCTCCAGTGAGCTTCCCTTGCTATGACCTGTATGACATTGGCGTTCTTCTTATCTTGCTTTCTAAAGAAGGTTGATTTTGACCGACACTTTATCCTTTTGAAGCTTGCCATGTCGCGAGTGATACAGACGAATTCAAAATGCAGTTGTTCACTTATTATCTGATTTTGCGTGGATCGCCCTTTCAGGTTTTCAATCCACCGGGAACCCATTTTTTCCTGAGTTGTCCGATGTGGCTTTTCAACTCAGCGGATGTACACATTTTTTTGATTTTTCCCTTATTTTTGCCCAAGTCTTTTATTCTGTTTTTGACTCGCCGGGATGCCCTAATTTTTTCCTGGACTTACATTATGTTTTTATGTCCAGCGGGTCTTTTATGCGAAGTATTTTTTAACTGCATCTGAATTCACATGAGTTAAGAAATCCTCGCCATCCATAGTAGTGAGCATCAGTGCCCCACCAGAGAAAACTTTCCTTACTATGAATGGGCCTTCGTAGTTTGGCGTCCATTTGCCTCTGTGGTCTGTTTAAGGATGAAGAAGTCTTTTCAGAACAAGCTCTCCCACTTGGTATTCCCGAGGTCTGACTTTCTGATCGAAGGCTTTCTTAATTCACTTTTGATATAACTGCCCATGACAGATGGCTGTTAATCTCTTTTCTTCAATCATACTCAGTTGGTTATATCGAGATCGGACCCATTCTGCTTCATCCAGTTTCACATCCATCATTACCCGTAAGGAGGGTAGTTCAACTTCAACAGGTAGGACAACTTCCATACCATACACAAGCTGATAAGGTGTTGCCCCAATAGATGCTCTGATAGAGTTTCAGTACCCATGCAAGGAAAATTGTATCATTTCGTGCCATTCTTTGTAAGTGACTACCATCTTTTGCACAATCTTCTTGATATTCTTGTTAGCTGCCTCAACAACGCCATTCATCTTGAGCCTGTAAGGAGAAGAATTGTGATGTTGAATATTGAAATCCCGACAAAGTTCTGCCATCATCTTGCTGTTCAAATTGGAACCATTATCAGTAATGATTCGCTCGGGAACTCCATATCGACAGATGATATACCTTTTCAGAAATCGAGCTACCACTTTCCTGGTGACATTTTCATATGAAGCTGCTTCAACCCATTTGGTGAAGTAATCAATGGCTACCAGGATGAATCTGTGACCATTTGAAGCAGTCAGTTTAATCTTTCCAATCATATCAATGCCCCACACGGCGAAGGGCCAAGGTGAAAACATTACATCCAAAGGATTCGGAGGCACGTGCACTTTATCTTCGTAGATCTGACATTTGTGGCAATTTCTGGCATAGGCACAACAGTCGGCATCCATTGTGACCCAGTAGTAACCTGATCTTAATAACTTCTTGGCCATCGCATGTCCTCCGACATGGGTACCGAAAGAACCTTCATTAACTTCATGCATCAGTAGGTTTGCTTCCTTCTTGTCAACACATCTGAGCAAGACCATGTCAAAGTTTCACTTGTATAAAGAACCATCAGTATTGAGGAAGAAGTTGGCGGCTAGCCTTCTTAATGTCTTCTTATCATTAGACGATGCCCCAGGTGGGTATGTCTGATTTTCCAAGAAGCATTTGATGTCATGGTACCAAGGCTTGTTATCAGTGACAATGTCCACAGAGAATACATATGCTGGTCTGTCCAGTCTGGATACCAAAATCCGAGGTACATAATTAGAAGCCTGTACTTTGATCATGGATGAAATGGTAGCCAAAGCGTCTGCAAACTGATTCTCATCTCGAGGGATGTATTCAAGCTTAACTATTGTGAAGAAAGTCAACAATATCCTCGTATAGTCAAGGTAGGGAATCGGATGCTCCTGATGAGTGTACCACTTGCCGTTGGTCTGGTTGATTACCAAAGCTGAATCTCCTAATACATTCAAGGTTTTGATCCCGAGGTTAATGGCTTCCTCAAGACCCATGATACAAGCTTCGTATTCAGCTTCGTTGTTAGTGTAGGCAAAGGTGAGCCTTGTTGAGAAATGCATATGAACTCCTTTAGGTGTAATAAGCACTGCACCAACCCCACGACCGTTACAATTAACTGCCCCGTTAAACATCATAGTCCATGCTTCTTCTTGGTCAGGCCTTTAGTGTGAATAGGCTCTTCACAATCTTTTACTTTCAAGAACATGATGTCATCATTAGGGAAGTCAAATCTCATAGGCTGGTAATCATCAATGGGTTGCTCAGCCAGATAGTTAGACAATACACTACCCTTGATGGCTTTCTGAGAGGTGTACTGAATGTCATACTCTGTTAGAATCATTTTCCACCTAGAAACCCTTTCGGTAAGTGTTGGCTTCTCAAATATGTATTTGACCGGATCCATCTTTGAAATCAATAAGGTAGTATGAGTCAACATATACTGTCTTAGTCGGTGAGCAGCCCACGCTAAAGCACAACAAGTTTTCTCGAGCAGTGAATAACGTTGTTCACAGTCGGTAAACTTTTTGCTTAGGTATTATATTGCATACTCTTTTCGAACAGACTCGTCATGCTGGCCTAACACACACCCCATCGACTCTTCTAATACTGTCAGGTACATGATTAGAGGTCTTCCTTCAACTAGAGGCATGATAATTGGAGGTTCTTGCAGATATTCTTTGATCTTGTCAAAAGCTCTCTGACAGTCATCGTTCCACCTGACTGTTTCCTCTTTTCTTAAAAGCTAGAACAAGGGTTCACAGGTTGTAGTGAGATGAGATATGAACCTTGAGATGTAGTTCAATCTACCTAAGAACCCTCGAATTTCTTTCTCAGTCTTAGGTGCAGGCATTTCCTGAATAGCTTTTACTTTATCGGGATCAACCTCAATTCCTTTTTTGCTTACAATAAAACCCGATAGCTTACCAGAACGTACCCCGAATGTGCATTTGTTGGGGTTCAACCTTAACTGATACTTCCTCATACGCTTGAATAGTTTTAGCAAATTCACCAAATGATCTTCTTCCGTGAGGGACTTGGCAATCATATCATCCACATAGAACTCAATTTTTTTATGGATCATGTCGTGGAATAATGTTACCATAGCCCGTTGATATGTTGCACCGACGTTCTTCAGACCAAACGACATTACCCTGTAGTAGAACATGCCCCAAGGTATGATGAAAGTTGTCTTCTCCATGTCTTCAGGTGACATCTTGATCTGATTGTATCTAGAAAATCCGTCCATGAAGGAAAATACCGAGAACTGAGCTATGTTGTCTACCAATACATCAATGTGAGGTAATGGGAAATCATCTTTCGGGCTGGATTTGTTCAGATCCCAGTAATCCACACACATACGCACCTTGCCATCCTTCTTAGGTACGAGTACAATGTTAGCAACCCACGACGGGTAACTAGTTACAGCGAGAAAAATAGCGTCCCACTGCTTTTGTACTTCTTCTTTGATTTTCATGGCCATGTCTGGGCGAGTACGGTGCAACTTCTGTTTTACTGGAGAACAATCTTATTTCAAAGGAAATCTGTGCATGACAATATCCGTATCCAGACTTGGCATATCTTGATAGGACCAAGCGAACACATCGACATATTCTCGCAGCATACAAATAAGTTGTTCCTTTACCAGAGCTTGCAAACTGGCCCCGATCTTCACCTCTTTTACATCTTCCTCGGTTCCAAGATTGACAGTCTCAACCTCCTCCTGATGAGGAGCTATCACTTTTTCCTCTTGTCTCAACAACCTGGCCAGCTCTTCAGGCAAATCATAGTCTTCATCAACCCCTTCATCTGCTTGATTAATCAGATTGTCGAAGTCATACGAGGTCATATCAATGTCGTTGTCGGTGCAATCTGGAAGGCTATCTCTGCAAGGGTTGAGATTTTTTCATTTTAGTGATTGATTTTATCTTATTTTAGAAAAAGTGAATGAAGTTTATTAAGAAAAACATTGCCATTTATTGTTTTGTGCGAAAATAACAAAAATGAAAAAACAGTGAGCGAAAAGATTGTTTGTAAAAGATGTCCATTGTTCATTAATATTCCATTTGCACAAAATACATATATGGCCCTATTACAAAATGAGTCATGACACCTTGGGCAAGATGCATGACTTGATGCATGCTTAAACAGGAAATAATAATTACTCTGCAACATTAATCCTTATAATTTCCTAGGAAGACCAGTTGAGGACTTGTTGTCCTAGGACTCTTGGACGAATCCAACTTTCCAGGTTGTAGTCGCTTTCAGCCTCGTCTTCTATATTTTTGATAGCATCCGGGGTCAGCATTCCCCCACTTATGAACTTGGGAGCTTCAGCAACCTCCTCTTGGACCTGTCAGGATGGTCTGTAACCCAAACCGAACTTGTCTTCCTTGATCTGGACTTGTAGCAGCTTGCCCCAACCTTGGGAATTCCCGTCTTCAACAACCTTCCGAGCCTGTTTGTAAGAAGAAATTGAAGTACCAGACACCTCAACTGTTGCTTCATTGACATTAAGAGCTTCAAAACCCTGACTCATTGTTTCATGGATCTCCCCATCCATCTCAATGTACTTGTAGGTAGCTAGATGACTGACGAAGATATCCTCCTCTCCACAGATAGTGATAATTTGGCCCTCCCACTCGTATTTTGACTTCTGGTGAAGGGTCGATGTTACGGCGACAGCGGCATGAATCCAGGGTCGACCCAATAAACAGCTGTAGGCAGGCTGAATGTCAATCACATATAAGGTAGTTTTAAAAATTTGTGGGCCAATTACCACATGCAGCTCTATCTCTCCGAGAACCGATCTCTTATAACCATCGAAGGCTTTTACAACTAGGTTGCTCGGGCGGAATGCAAGACCATCATACTCCAACTTGACCAAGGCTTTCTTTGGAAGAACATTGAGAGAGGACCCAGTGTCAACCAAAACATGAGAAAGTACAACACCTTTTCACTCTAAGGTGATATGTAAAGCCTTATTGTGGTTACGGCCCTCCGTAGTCAGATCAACATCAGTGAAACCTAGCCCATGGCTAGTATTGACATTTGAAACCACTTTCTCTAGCTGATTAACTGTAATCTCCTCAAGCACGTAAGCTGCGTGTAGGACCTTGAGAAGTGCATTCCTGTGAGCTTCAGAACACATGAGTAGTGATAGAATGGAGATTTTGGAGGATGTCTGATGGAGCTGGTCCACAACCTTGTAGTCACTCTTCTTGATAATTCTCATGAACTTGTCTACATCCTAATCAAAGGGTGTCTTCTGAGTTTCTTTATCAATTGGTTCTTCAGGCACCACATTCTTGCCTTTAGCTTTAGCAGCAGCTTCTGCTTCGGCATTAACTCTTGGGAATTGTGAGGAAAAGAGACGTCCGCTTCGAGTGAAGCCTCCGCCTCCCCCTACATTATCAATTTGTGGTGTAGAAGTTTAAGAGTCAAGAGTGACTTTCTTTTCGTTGCAATATAAATCTGAGCCGTAATGCCAAGGCACGACATTGCTGCGATCATATGGAACTGGTCCAGGTACCGTGATGGTGACCGGACTGATTGTTGTGGAAGAAGGAGTTGTGACAATTTGTGGATCATAATAGATGGTGACAAGAGGTCTGACTGGAGATGGTGCTGGTGCATGAAGTTGTTGATCTTGATGTTGCTGAAAGTTGTTGAAAGAATCTGGGACATGAACTGTTGCTGGATCATAGTAAATGGTGACTGTGGAAATATCTTCATTGGTGGTTGCTGTTGTTGTAGGAGACTCCGTCGAAAAGATATTTGCTGAATTTGTAGGAGAGATGTTTGCTGAAGTTGTAGAAGTCGGAACCGTTGAAGTGATCTGTAGAATGCCTTCCCTGATAAGACTATTGATACCCTTTCTCATATTTGCACAACCATTGGTAGAAATCTTGCAAGCTTCACAATGGGCCTCACAACCCGGGAACACTTGGCACTTCAATAGCTGAGCTTTCACTTCGGCCAGTGGTGTTTGAACACTTGCAATGTCATCAATCAGAAAAGATGGTTGGTCCTCCTCAATGGCATTAATCCTTGGTCCACCGTGGTTCGGTATTGGATTCTTTGTGATATTAGGAGGAGGTGCAAAATTCAAAGCTTTTGAATCAATTAAGTCCTGAACTTTCATATGCAAGGCCCTGCATTTCTCTGTTGTATGGCCAGGTGCATTGGAGTGGAAGGCACATCTAGCGTTAACATCATAGTTTCTTGGAAGATTCAAAGGATCTGGTGGAGTCAAGGTTCTTAATTCAATCAGGTTGAGCTTCAATACTTGTGGAAGTAGAGCAACATAGGGCATCGGGATGGGATCGATAACCCTATTGATTTGTGAAGTCCTTTGTTGAAACGGACATTGTTGTTGATTGTTGTTGTTGTTATAAGATCTCTGTTGAGGAAATTGATGTTGCTGTGGGAAGTGTTGTTGCTGAGAAAACTGTTGCTGAGGTGCTGGAGTGGGAATGGTGACAGCAGCTACTGATCTTGGCATGTATTGGGGCCTGCCTCTGCCCATATGTACTTAGTTGGTCTCACTTGTTCTACGAGGTCCTGAGAAAGGCTTCCTTGCATTGCCGGAGCTATCACCATTGTCAGAAATTTTGTCCATTTTCAAAAGACTTTCAATTCTCTTACCAGCTATAACCACATCAGTAAAAGTGGTGGAAAAGAAAGCAGCAAGAAAATCAATATAGGTTCCTTGCAATGTGTTCATAAACATGTCATCCATTTCTCTTTCAGACATGGGTGGCTGGACAGCAGCAACAAGTTGTCTCCACCTTTGGGCATATTCTCGGAAACTTTCTCTCGAAGACTGAGACATACCCATCAACAAAGTCCAGTTGGGTGCCATATCCAGGTTGTACTGATATTGGCGTATGAAAGCTTCATCTAAGTCCTTCTAGTTCCTGAAAGTAACTCTGGATAGGTGAGAATACCACTCTCGGGATGCCCTGGTCAAGCTATCTTCAAAGTAAAACATCCACAGTTTCTCATCCATGGTGTATGCTTTCAATCTTCCCAGAAAAGATTGAAGGTGGGTACGAGGACAAGAGGTACCATTATACTTCTCAAAACATGGAGGTTTGAACTTGTGAGGAATCCTGACTCCTTCGACTAGTCCCATATCCATCACATTAAATCCCAGAGAGTTTTGGGACTCCAGAGATCTCAGCTTCTCAGATATTTCATCCAGACGACGACCATAAACTTCATCAGCCCCAACATCTAACATTGTAAACTGCTCATCCTGAGGGTCTTCTGGAAGAACACGATCTCCCGTGTTTCTTTGGGTATTTCCAATGACATTGACCTCAGGGTTGATGTGGGATCCAAACTCTGGTGGATTTGCTCGCGGCTGGTCGCACACGTTGTTACTTGTACCCCCAGTACCAGCATGGTTCTCTTCTGGAGTTTGCCGTTCGACTAACTCCCTCAATCTTTCTTAGGTCTATGCTATCCCAGTCATTACAGACATAAACTGGTTCATCTAAGTCCTCACTTCTGTCATCACATCAGTCATTTGGGTCCTTACATCTGTTAATTCTTGCTGAAGTTGATCCATATGTAAGTGTAAACACCCCAAATTTTCCCTCACTCATTTCACCATGGCTTATGATTCTTTTCATTTTCATAAGTGCAATCATATCATCTCATATTACATTTTTGTTTCACTGCATTAGTTCAAAGTCATCTGCATCTAGGGTTTGTGATCTGAGCAATCCCTGAGCCATCTGAGCCACTCCAAGGGCTTAAATCATCTCAAGAGGGTCCATGTATTTTCAAGCATCATATTATATCCTCCCAAGATCAAGAAAGTCAGAAAATCACAAGAACTGAGAAAGGCATGGAAGCAGAGCCAAGCTTAATTGCACAGATGACCTAAAATTAGGGTTTTGGTTTCAGAGGCCATAACTCCAATTTTTTGGTCATTCTTGTTTCTATTGGTCCCTATATGATATGAGGATCATGCATACCAATTTTCATGAAGAAATTCAATGGGGAAGGCATCTGATCAATAAATGACTTCTTGGGCAAGTCAGTGTAAAATCAGGGCATCTGAGGCCCCCAATCATCCAACCAAAGGGTCTTCTCCATCATTTTGGGTGTATATGATCTTTATTTGGTCTTAGAAGAAGTTATAAGTTCACAAAATTGAAGAATTTCAAGCCATTTGCAAAGTTGCCATTTTGGGAAAGTGACTTGTAATGAAAACTTGCCATTTTGGGAAAGTTTTTCAACCTCCTTTTTTTGATTCAAAAATGCTTCAAATGAAAAATTCTTGGTCATGAAAGTTGTAGATTGGATCATTCCCTTTCCAAAAAGTACAAGAACTTGATCTAATTCATCATAGAACTCAAGTTATGGCCTTGCAAAGTTGGGAAAAATCACAAAATTTCACTTATGTACCAAAGAGGGAAACTTGCAAAAACTCATGTCAAACCAATTTGTGACCTAAAAGTGACTTCTAACCATTATACAAACATCATACATGACCTATAATTCAGAATTGCCCAAAGAATTGCATCATTCCATGCCTTGAACATCAAGAATTATCAAAGGGGCCAAAACATCATGAATTTGCAAAACACCGCATAAACTTCCATCCACTTGCTGAATTTCCTCAAGACTGATTTTGTGGACATCCTTGATCCATGCTGCGCATGTACAAGCCAATGAGCCAGCTACACCATTGCCCATACCTCAAGTACAACACTTTTGACTTTTTGGCAAAAACACCCATACCAATCACAACAGTCCACCACCCACTCTCTGCCCAATCCATACCTTACAAGCATGCTCTAAGGGTTGATTTTCACAACACACACAAGCCTAACACTCCAAGAACTCAGCATTCCACAAAAACTCTGCAACTTGCAAAACCCTTCGAATCTCTTAACTCAGCCACTCAATCTTCAAACAAATTCCACCATTCATCTCCAAATCACTCACTGATCACAAACCAACTATTGAAATAGCCAAAAACACCCCACAAACCAAATACGATTTCTGACCAGTTGGGTTGCAAACTTACAAACCAGCCATTCTCAAAGCTTTCCAAGCATCAAAGCTTCTTCAGGAAGGTCATTGGAGTCAACTTGCACAGGAGAAGCAGCCTGAAAGCTCCAAACTGAGGAAGCTCAAGCTCAGGTAACTTCTTCAAACATTTTTCCAGAAATGTGATTTCAGGTTATAGAATCGTTCCTCTTGTTGTGTTGATCATATGCTGATACTTTTATTTTTGAAAATGGTTGTGATTTGAGTATTTTATGAACTTCTGAAAGTTTCACCATGTTTGAGTTTTCTCTTCGAATCATGAGTTTGAGTAAAAAGAAATGAGATTTGAGGGTGGATTTGGATTCAGGGAAGTGAGAGTAGTTAATCTAGAGCTTTAGAGCTCCAGAAATAACCTAGGGAAGAAGTTAGGGTTTTTCAGGTGAGGGGGTCACCGGAGAAGATGACCGGAGCTCTTCTCCGGTGACCTGAAAGTCATTAATGTGTAATTAGGGTTAGGGCTTCTATTTAAATTAGGACCCTTGGATCTTCATCTCCCGCGCGCGTTGAATGGACCAGATCACTTCATTAGTTATTAATTAGGATTAAATAATTAATTAATTAGGTTTAACTCAGTTTGAATTCCAGCCATTAGATCACGCGCCAAGTCTTTCCCTCCACCCCAGATTTGAATCTTGTCCCTTGGATGCGCTGACTTTCCATTTAATTTCATTTTAATTCATATTTTCTTTATTTGTTTTGCATTTTTATTTTAAAATAGCAAAATGCATTCAAAAATTTTCATTTTTTGCATCATGACTTTAAATATGTTTCTCATTCTGAAAATAATTTTTATTTTATTTTTTGCATAAAATTTGTATTTTTAAAATATTTAAATGTTTAATTTAATTAATTAATGGAAATTAATTAATTAAAATACCATTTAAGTTTCTAAAAATCACCAAAAATATCACATTGCATCCTGACACATTTAGAGACATTATCAAACCATTCATACAAATTTCTTTTTGGTTCTTGATCCATTTTGACATTTTCTTTGGATTTAGGGTTCTTAAAAATCAATATTTTTGACCCTAACTTAGAAAAATCTTTTCTGCCTAACCATGAAGTGTTTGATAGTGATTCTTTTTGCATTGCATCCCACATATCATGTAGTTTCTAGGATAAAGTTGGCATGAATTTATCTTTCATTTTTGATTTGTTTTGCATTTTTTTCCCTTTAGGTGCCTTAAAACCCTAGATAACTTAGAAAAATCATAACTTTCATTAGGTTAAGAGTTAGGTCTCCTCCTTTGGGGTGTGATATCATATGGGGTTAAGGTTCCTTTGATTGCATTTTCAATTTTTTACCTTATGATTTGCTCCTGTTTTTGACTTTTGCATCTCATGTTTCATTAAAACCCCAATTTCTCATGTTCATTGGCATACATCTTGCATATGCATTCATTCAAGGACTTTCCATGACATTTCTTGCATCCACATGACATATAAGACATCTTAGGACACATTAGACTCATGTTTGATCATTGCATCATCCATTTGCCATGCTTTTGCTTTCATTTGAGGTCATATGCATTCATGAACTTTCATGCCTCCTTTCATGTCTCATTTGCATCTTCATTACTTGTATGATCATCCATATCTCATGACATCCATTTGCATCATCTCTTAGCATCATTTACATCTTGATATGCTTCTGAATTTGGTTTTCATCTTTGCATTTCATCTCATTTTCATTTCATTTCATTTCCTTCTGCTAACTTTTCAGGTGGTAAGTGTTTGAGAAGTGAATTTTCCTTCACTTCTCATAATCTCTTCTCATCTCTCTTATGCATCATTGCTGCATTTTTACTTGTGAATTAGAGTGAGCTTGCTCATTCATGCTCCTTCTCCTCTTTCTTTATTCAAGAAAATTATCTTCTTAAGTGAAGTAAGTTGTATTGCTTCTTGCTGCTTCTTTTCCATCCATCCTGCTCCTTCCTTGGTGGCTCTCTTGAAGTTCTTCTTGCAAGCTTCATAAACCCTAGGAACACCCAAGCATGATCACAATTAGGGTTTGATTAGTCCCTCCATTAGTTTTACCTTTGTGTCATCTTTGTATCTTCTCTTCTCATCTCTTACTCAAGGACTAAACCTTAAAGGTTTTAAGGCTTTGCGATTAGGGTTATGCCTGTATCCTTCTATTAGGATGGAGTGTATAACTTTAATCCTAAGTGTTAAAACCTTAATGTGTTTAAATCCTCTAATCAATCCATCTTAATAATCACTAAGACATCAAGCTTGTAACTTGGGCCTTGCATTAGGGTTCTAATTCTTCCTTAATTGGTTAAGAAGGACTAACCCTAGTGTTAATGGACAAGTCCCCCTCAATTTGTCTTACAAATCATAAAATCCACTTCTTAACATTATCATTAACTAAAATCCACTCTAATAAAGGCTTTGTTTTGTCATGAGGTTAATCCCTAATCATGGATTAAGTTGGGGAGCCTTCCTCAGCTTAAATGTTCTCATATATTATCCTTCTATTAGGATGGTGTAATGAGTCCATTAAATCCCTGATTATGGCTTAAACTCATTACTAAACACTAAACAAAAACTCCAAAAAACATCTAAATAATGGCAAGTAGGTTAATGATCTTAATCCTACATCATGGTGATTAAGTGTGAGGTGTTTACCTCATACTTAAGGTATTCTCATTACCCCTAATCAGAGGGAGGATGTGATGAGTTTGCTAACCCTTTGGTTTAGGCTTAAGCTCATTAACTTATGACAAACCTCAAAAGGCAATAAAAGATTGAAAACACAAAAACAAACAATAATCGTCTCCTTCGGGATTCTTTTCTCATCATCTTCACTCACAAACGAGAACTTTCTTCTTCCGTCTAATGCAAGACAATTTGCACCTGAGCCAGACAGGTCATACACTTGAGCATAGACAAGTAAGCAGTTCACAAGTCAATTTATCTTCCAGTCTCTTTGAGTCGAACTACGGTGTTCTGACTTTCTCATTGCACGAGAGGATACGTAGGCATAACTTAACATTTATCAAACAAAAGTCTCTGTACATTTCCCCCTCTTCCAGATTTATTCTTTAAGCCTCATAGTCTTGAGCTTTGGACTCTTTCCTTACACTAACACTCTTTCATCTCACTTCACATTTCTTTTACACTGACACCTGCACTTCTTTTCCAGCTTTTGCACACAAAATAGCACAGACACTACCCCTTTAAGCACAAACTTTCAAGCGTGGATCATGTCGAGTACGACGGACAATCTGGGTGCTAATACCTTCCCAGGTTGTAACCAACCCCCTTTCTCAGTTTCTCTAGTTCGCAACCGTCTTATCCATCTTTTCTTAGGTTTATGCAGCATTACCTTTCCTTCGGGATAAAAATGCCTAGCTGGCGACTCTTTTCAGTTCACCTTTGTGTTCTCTCTTTCGCCGACCATTCGCTTCTGTACCCCTCTTGGCCCCGTGTCATTTGGTGGGAGCGACAACTTGGAGACTCTGCTGGGGAATCTTATATTATAACCAGGGCTTCTGGTTCTTTTTGTGGGTTCCTCATAGCGCTTGTTTGATTTGTGTTTACTGAGGTGTTATGTGCTATGTGTGTTTATTTTTGTTGCTTTATTTACTGCTTTATGTACAACTTTATTTATTTGCTTTCTTTACAGTTTTGCATATTTCATACTGTCATTGTCGCTGTGCTGGATCTGGTTTTCTGTTTTGGTGGGTAGGGTTCCATTGAGATTTTAAGGTCCTATACCTGGGACCTGAGTGACACCTAGGCTAGAGTGGTTCATGTTCTTTCCCATTCCATTTCGGTCTGGTGCGGGAATATGAAACACGGTTCAGATGTGGGTTTCTTCTTGAGAACTCTGTGCTACAGATTTCCTGTAGTACTAGGGCTATCTGGGAAGCCTGCTAAGTCTGGATGACCTTTATTATGACCTTCAGAAGCTGAGGTGAATTAGAGGAGGATCTTTAATGGTTATTGTAAACACTGTACCTCCGGGTTAGAAGTGTTTACACTTCTCATAACTGATCCGAGTCTGAGGATCCTTGTTCTAGAACATTACCTGTGAAGGGGTTGGGCTGTTTACAGGTTTGCAGGAACCCTTGGCCACATCATACCCTGTTAGTGCTTTGTTTAAGAGTACTCCACTTTGGACAGTTCTTGTGATTAACCCCGGACATGTGACTCTTTATTTGAGTCCCCCACCCTGGTTACTGGATTTCTGAGCCTCCATCTGGACTTTTGAACATACATTGGCCTTATATTAAGACAGATAATCAGATCCAGCTTGATCACAAACCCTTGCATATCATTTGCATATATCATCATTGCATCATTTAACATTTGTTTATTTGCTTTTCAGGGTATCCATTTCATTGTATCTTGGTTTTGGTTTTGACCCCTTCTTCTGCATAGACCTCTGCTTCAGCTGTCTTCATCAGTTATCTGCTTCAATTATCTCCATCCTCACCAGCATCAGTCTGTCAGTGGTTCACTTCCAGCATCAGTCTGTGATCTTCATCAGCATTTGTCTTCAGCTTTCTCAGCAACACCTATGGCTACTCCCAGGAAAAGCAACATATCATACCACTTTTTTGAACCTGTGTTGACTGGTATCAGGCAGGTCCAGTCACTTATCACACCTGACCACATCCCATTGTTTAGAGAACACTATGGAGGTATACTGGATATGGTTATGGACCTTGACCCTTCTCAGAGGAGCATGATCCACACATGCTTGCAGTTTTATGACCCTCCTTTGAGATGCTTCACATTTCCAGACTTCCAGTTAGGGCCTTTACTAGAAGAGTTTTCTTCATTAATCGGAGTACCTATCAGGGATGGAATCCCCTTCAACCCAGAGATGACTGCTCCTAGAAATGAAGAGATAGCAAGGGCACTGTACTTGGAGCCTGCCCTTATTGAGCAAAGTATGACAACAAAAGCTGGGATTCCTGGTTTGCATCTGGACTTCTTGATTTCTCAGGCTATCCTGAAGGCTTCATTGGAAGAGTGGAGGGCAGTCTGTGCACTGTTAGCCCTCAACATATATGGGGCTATACTGTTTGCAGATGAGCCCAAATTTGTCAGCAAGAATGCTATCCATTTATTTCTTCTGAAGAACCCAGTACCCACATTGCTAGGAGATTTATATTACTCCATCCATCAGAGGAATGAGAAACAAAGGGGGAAGTTGGTAAGATGTTGTGCTCCTTTGTTTTGCACCTGGCTGCTTAGACACCTGCCTAAGTCAGATGCCTTCTTGAATCCCCACCAGCAGAAGAATTGGGCCAAGAGGTTCATTGCCTTGACTTCAGATGATATTAGATGGTGCACCCAGAGCACCAAAGGCAAGGACATTATCACCAGTTGTGGACAATTCCCAAATGTGCCTCTAATAGGAGTGAAGGGTTGCATCAACTACAATCCTTTATTGTTTAAGAGACAACTGGGCTATGCCTTAGTTCACCCTCCCAGAGGACATGATTTAGCTGAGACTTTGTATTGTGAAGTGCAACCTAATTCAGCTGTCGTCAGACAAGCATCCTGGGCTTGAGACAACATCCAGACAAAAGGGGTAGTTATTCTTGGAAGATGTAACAATGTTGCTTCAGCTCAGTACTATGACTGGTCCCGTACTAGAGCTCAGATTACCAGAATTCCTTTCACCTTGGAAGACATACCTGGACCATCCACAGTACAGCCTGCAGCAATAGTTAGCCTGAGGAATTTGAAAAGTTGAAGGAAAGGAATGAGTAGCTATCTCAAGCCTTGAAGAAGACTCTTTGGGAAAGGAGTGATGGTCGTCTGGACATTGAGAGATTGGAAAAGCTCAAGGTGGAGCATATTGCCAAAATTGAAAAGACAGAAGACTACATAAGGAAGGCAAGGGCTTGGGAACAGATATTGAAGAATGCCTGCAAGGAGGACAAGATTCAGAAAGCTAGGGCTGAGCACTATCTGCAAGAGAGTCAGGCTAGGTGGGTCAGGATCACCGAAGCCCGTACACAAGAAGACCAGAAGACTCAGGCCAAGATTGAACAACTAGAGGCCAATGAGAAGAAGCAGTAGGAAGCTTTGTTGGCAGCTCAGAAGGAGATATCAGAGTTGAAGCTTAGAGCAGGATTAAAGAGATCAAAGGACCAGGACAGGCATAAGAAGCTGACTACTGCCATTGCTATCAGGAACCTCCTCATTAGAACCATTACAGAGCACCCAGCTGGTCCAGTGACTAAGGCACTCCTGAAGGAGGTCAGAGAAGATGAGTTTGGACTAGATGTCTGATTCTTTGCTTGTTGTTTGTTTCCATTTGATGTACTTTTCCTTTTGTTGTATTTTGACCCTCCATGGGCATGTATTGTAAAGCAAACTATGTATTGTTCATCATTTGTAATATATTTTAGTTTGTTTTCATTTGGGTTTCTCTCAACAACATCAAGCATCTTCCTCGAGGTCTGGAAAGGTCAAAACCAAGAACCAAACCGGATACCTTGGAAAACAAATAAGCATATTGCTTTGCATACTAACCTTGTCTTTGTTTTGTAGGTTTTATTATTGTTTCTAACTTTGTTGTGATCTCAGAAAACATTGCTCGTCGCCGAGTGTTCCCTGTCAACCGCACGCACCGGTACCCGACTCGTAACAATCTTCCCGGCATTCAAATGGAACAAGTACAGCAGGACCTGACTGAGGTCAGAAATCAGATGGCCAATGAGAGAGTAGAGATGAGAAATCATATGTCTCAGTTTATAGCAGTGATGACTGGCTTGGCCCAGAGTCAAGAAAGGTTAAGAGAGCTAGTGGAAAGGAAAACTCCTGAGGAACCTCATCTGGGAACAGGGGGAACTAGCAACAATGAACGGGGCCAGCCTCGTATTGACCCACCAGAATATGGACCCCATCTGAATCCAGAAGTTAACATCCCGAGGAATGGTCAAGGTGTAAACACCCCAAATTTGCCCTCACCCATTTCACCATGGCTTGTGATCATTTTCATATGCATAAACTCAATCATAGCATCTCATATCACATTTTTGATTCACTGCATAGGTTCTAAGTCATCTGCATATAGGGTTTGTAATCTGAGCAATCCAAGAGCTTCTTGAGCCACTCCAAAGG
The DNA here is from genome assembly GCA_963966055.1 of Lathyrus aphaca. NCBI lineage: Eukaryota > Viridiplantae > Streptophyta > Magnoliopsida > Fabales > Fabaceae > Lathyrus > Lathyrus aphaca. Next base: position 225,402,977 of record OZ014520.1, on the reverse strand, counting down.
TCATAAATCACTTAAAATGGGTCTATGTGTTTTCAAGCATCATATTATATCCTCTCAAAGTCAAGAATGTCAAAGAATCACAAGAACTGGGATTGGTATGGAAGCAGAGCCAGGCTTGGCTGCACAGATGACCTAAAATTAGGGTTTTGGTTTCAGAGGCCATAACTCCAATTTTTTGGTCATTCTTGTTTCTATTGGTCTCTATATGGTATAGGGAGTATGCATATCAATTTTCATGAAGAAATTCCATGGGGAAGTCATCTGATCAAGAGTTGACTTTCTGAACAAGTCAGTGCAAAATCAGGGCATCTGAGGCCCCTAATGACCCAACCAAAGGGCATTCTTCATCATTTTGATTGTATAAGATCTTTATTTGATCATAGAAGAAGTTAGAAGTTCACAAAATTCAATAATTTCAAGTCTTTTGCAAAGTTGACTTTTTGGGCAAGTTTGACTTTTAATGGAAATGTCATTTTAGGCAACTTTTTCAACCTTTACTTTTTGATCCAAAAATGCTTCAAATGGAAAAACTTTGGTCATGAAAGTTGTAGAATAGATCTTTCCCTTTTCAAAAAGTACAAGAACATGACCTAATTCATTTTGGATCAAAAGTTATGGTTCATCAAAGTTGGCAAAAATCACTAAATTTCAAATTATGCACCAAATGGAAAACTTGCAAAATCTTGTACCAAGGCAATTTGTGACTTCTAATTGATGTCAAACCTTTACACAAACATCACACATGACCTAAAAAAAAGAATTGGCCCAAGGAGTATCTCATTTTTGTGCCTTGATTTTCATTTGTTCATAAGTCATTTTTCATAAAGATGCAAAGAGGGATTTTTGGCAAAATCACCCTCCAAGGAATTATGTGATCACTAGTTGATTTCTATGCATTGCCATGACTAAATGAAGTTCCATGCACCAAAATTCAGCAAGAGTTGTCTCATGTACATGGCACAAAATCACAAGAAAACACAAGTGGGCAAGTTGCAAGATCTAGCATAGCTTATGATCCACATGTTGCAGACATTCACAAGCAATCTGAGGGTCATCCTTGACTCAAGCTGAGGCAAGACAAGCCCTTAGACAGCTGCTGCCATAGCCCATGCTGCAAGTACCAATCACATTGACTTTTTGGCCAAAACCCCCATACTCTTGGAACAGTGAGCAGCCACCTCTACTGACCTGCTCCACAGGCTACTCATACATTGTGGGAGTGTTATAGCAAGAGATTGGCCATTGAGACAAGCCAGAACACAGCCTTCACAAAAACTGTCAAAATTTTTCCTTTCTTCGAATCACTTTCCACAGCCATCAAACACTCACTCTATCTTCACAAATCAACCAGAAATCATTCATAGAACAAATCCCACCCTTCACAATGATCTGAAACAGCCCACATAAGAACCTCATTTTCTGATACACCAGAACTGAATCTCTCAAAACAGCCTGTTTAAACTCCATCCAAGCTTGCCATTAGCACAAGGGGGATCATTGGAGTGAGTTTGCACCAAAGAACAGCCCAGGAAGCCCAGAATCAGAAGCTTCCACCTCAGGTATAGCTCAAGAACTTTTTTCTCAGAACTTGTTTTTCTTGTCATAAATTGAAAGTGTATGTTGTGCTGATCATAATGATGTACTTAGAATTAAAAATGAGTGAAAAATGAGGTTTTATTGATGCTCTGAAATTTCTCCCGTGAAAAGTGTTTGCTTCGATTTGCCTGATTCTTGAAGTTTAAATGTTGTTTGAGGGATGATTTGTGTTATAGGATGTTAGAGGATCATTTTGCTGTGTTTAATTTGAAGTGGGGTGGCTTGTGGTGAAACCTAAGGTTTTGGTTCGCCGGAGAAGACGACCGAAAGTCTTCTCCGGCCACCTGAGAACCATTAACCCTAATACCTGTAATTAATTGGTGTTTGAATCTGGTGCGTTGGATCCATTGACTTAGGTTGACTGGCGCGTGTTTGTGTGGCCCAGATGCATCCATTTTGCCCTAATCTCCATTAACTTAATTAATCCCATTTAATTAATTCATAAAACCTGATTTAAGTCAGAGTCCATCCTGTCCCTTGATTCACGCGCCAAGTCAACAGCTGACCCCCAACTTTGAATCTGATGCGTTGGATATGATTACTTCTCATTTTCATTATTTTTTATTTCAATTTTTCTCATTTGATTTGTGCATTTATTTAAAAATAGCAAAATCAATTTAAAAATTCTGAAATTTTTTATACAAACTTTTATTAAATTTCAGAACACAAAAATATTTTTATTTTTATTTTTCGCATTCAAAAATTAATTTTAAATATTTAAAAGTTTATTTTTAATTAATTAATGAGAATTAATTAATTAAAAATACTTTTAGGTATTTAAAAATCACCAAAAAATTCATGAAACATGTAAAAACATTTAGAAACATTATCCAACCCTCAAACCAAATTTCTTTTTTGATCTTGATGCATTTTGAGAATTTTTCATGGAATAAAAATCATTTTTAGGCATTATTTTGGTCCAAACTTCCAAAAATCATTTCTGTCTAACCATTGAGGGTTGGACTTTGATTCTTTTTGTATTGTGTTTAGCATATCATGTAGTTTTGAGATTAAATTGGCTTGATTTGATCTTTCATTTTCCATTTGTTTGACATTTTTCTTGTTAAGGAACCCTAAAACCCTAGAAAACTTAGGAAAATCATAACTTGAATTAGGTTAAGAGTTGGAACTTCTCCTTTGGGCAGTGAGTTAGTATAGGTTTAGGGATCCTTTGTGTGCATTTTCAATTTTTTATATTGATGTTTGCTTCTGATTTTGGTTTGTGTTTGATGCTTTGATCATAAACCCTAATTTGGGCTTCCATATGCATCCATCTTGCATTTGCATTCATACCTTGACTTGCCATAGCATTTTATGCATTCTTTTGATCCATTTGACATCTTAAGACATATTAGAAGCATGTTTGACCATTGCATCATGTATTTGCCATGTTGTATGTCATTTGCATCTCATAACTTTTCATGTATGTTCATGGTTCTAAACTTACTCCATTTGCATCCATTTGTTCATGTGATCATTCCCATGTCTTGATTCATGTTTGCATCATCCCATAGCATCATTAACATCATGTATGTGCTTCTGGTTTTGGTTTATGTCATGCCATTTCATTTCATTTTGCATTGCATTCCTTTCACTAACTTTTCAGGTGGTAAGTTCTTTGAGAAGTGAATTTGCCTTCACTTCTCACAATTTTCTTTTCATCTCTCTTATGCATCATTGCTGCATTTTACTTTGTGTTTGAGATTGAGCTTGCTCATTCTTCTTCTTACTTTCTTTCCTCAAGTGACTTGACTTCTTAAATGAAGCAAGTTACTTTGCTTCTCCTGATCCTTTCATCTGCTTCCTGGTGGTTCCTCTGAAGACTTCTCTTGTAAACCTCACAAACCTTAGGAACAACCAAGCATGACAATGATTAGGGTTTTGATTAGTCTCCCCACTTAGTTTTACCTTTGTGTCTCTTTGAGTCTTCTCTTCTCACCTCATGATCAGGGACTAAACCCTAAAGGCTTTAAGGCTTTGTGATTAAGCTTATGCCTGCATCCTTCTATTAGGATGGAGTGTATAACTTTAATCCTAAGTGTTAAACCCTTAATGAGTTTAAATCTCTTAATCAATTCATCTAATAATCATCAAGACTTCACACTTGTAACTTGGGCCTTGCATTAGGGTTCTAATTCTTCCTTAACTGGTTAAGAAAGACTAACCCTAGTGTTAATGGACAAGTCCCCCTCAAGTTGTCTTACAAACCCTAAAAATCACTTCATCATCTTATCATTAAATAAAATCCACCTAACCAAAGGCTTGTTTTGTCATGGGTTTAATCCCTAATCATGGATTAAGTTGAGGAGCTTTCCTCAGCTTAAACATTCTCATCTATTATCCTTCTATTAGGATGGTGTAATGAGTCTGTTTAATCCCTGATTATGGCTTAATCTCATTACTCAACACTAAACAAAAACAACAAAAACATCTAATTAATCACAAATAGGTTAATGATCTTAATCCTACATCAAAGGTGATTAAGTGTGAGAATCTGACTTCACACTTAAGGTATTCTCATTACCCCTAATCAGAGGGAAGATGTGATGAGTTTACTAACCCGTTGGTTTAGGCTTAATCTCATTAACTTATGACAAATTCAAAAGCAATAAAAGACTGAAAACTCAAAAACAAACAATAATCGTCTCCTCCGGGATTCTTTTCTCATCTCACTCACTCACAAACGAGAACTTGCTTCTTCCGTCTAATGCAAGACAGTTTGCATCTGTGCCAGAAAGATCATACACTTGAGCATAGACTAGTAAGCAGTTCACAAGTTAATTCATCCTTTCAGTCTCTTTGGGTCGAACTACGGTTTTCTGACTTCCTCATTGCACGAGAGGATACGTAGGCATGACTTAACAGTTATCGAACAAAAGTCTCTGTATATTCCCCCTCCTCCCAGCTTCATTCTTTTAAGCCTCATGATCTTGAGCATACTCTCATCCTTACACTGACACTGTATATATCATACTTTGCACTTCTTTTACACTGACACTTGTACACTTTTTCCAGCTCTTTTATACACAGATTGCACTGACACTACCCCTTTAAAACACAAATCTTTTAAGCGTGGATCCCGTCGAGTACGACGGACAATCTGGGTGCTAATACCTTCCCAGGTTGTAACCAACCCCCTTTCTCAGTCTCTCTGGTTCGCAACCGTCTTATCCATCTTTTCTAGGTCTATGCAGCATTGCCTTTCCTCCAGGATAAAAATGCCTAGCTGGCGACTCTTTTCATCTCCAGTGAGTTCACTGCTGTGTGTTCTCATTGTTCTCTTTCGCCGACCGTTCGCGTCTGTACCTTTATTTGGGCCATTCCCATTTATCGGGAGCGACAGCTTGGCGACTCTGCTGGGGACATCCTTATACTGCAACCAGGGCTTCTGGTTCTTTTTGTGGGTTCCTCCTAGTGCTTGATTGATTTGTGTTTACTGGGGTGTTATATGCTATCTGTATTTGTATATTTGTTTTGTTTATTGCTTTATGTATAGTTTGTTTACTACTTTCTTTATAGCTTTGCATATATCATATTGTCATACTGTGCTGGCTGGATCTATTTGTTGCTTTGGTGGGTGGGTGTTCTATTGAGAGTTGAGGTCCTATACCTGGGACTTGAGTGACACCTAGGCTAGAGTGGTTCATATTCTTTCCCATTCCATCTCGGTCTGGTGCGGGAATATGAAACACGGTTCAGATATGGGTTTCTTCTTGAGAACTCTATGTTGCAAATTTCCTGCAATACTAGGGCTATCCGAAAGGCCTGCTAAGTCTGGATGACCTTTAGTATTGACCTTCAGAAACTGGGGTGAATTAGAGGAGGAACTTTTATGGTTATTGTAAACACTGTACCTCCGGGTTAGAAGTGTTTACACTTCTCATAACTGATCCAAGTCTGAGGATCCTTGTTTTAGAACACCACCTGTGAGGGGGTTGGGCTGTTTACAGGTACCCTTGACCTCAGCATACCATGTTACTTTGTGTTGATTAAGAGTACTCCATTTTGGGACAGTTCTTGTGATTTTAACCCTGGACATGTGACTCTTTATTTGAGTCCCCCACCTCGGTTACTGGATTTATGAACCTCCATCTGGATTGCTTGAACATACCTGGACTTATATCAGAGCACTTGATCAGACCCAGCTTAGTCACAAACCCTTGCATATCATTTGCATACATCATCATTGCATCATTTTGACATTTGCTTATTTGTTTTTTCAGGGTATCCATCCTTTATCTTTGGCTTGGTTTTGACCCCATCATCAGCATAGACCTATCTTCATCAGCATCTACTTCAGCTGTCAGCTACCTGTTTCAGCCACCAGTCTCAGCCTGTCAGTGGCCCATCATCAGTATCATTCTCCATCATCAGCACCTGTCTCAACTCTTCTTCAACAACATGGCCCCTAAGAAGAGTAATATCTCCTACCACTTCTTTCAGCTTGAGCTAGCTGATATCAGGAAGATTCAGACCCTGATTACTCCAGACCATGTACCACTATTTAGAGAACACTACGGAGGCATACTTGATGTGGTTATGGATTTGGACCCTTCACAGAGGAGCTTGATTCATACTTGCCTGCAGTTCTATGATCCCCCTCTAAGGTGTTTCACTTTTCAGGATTTTCAGTTAGGCCCTTTATTAGAGGAGTATTCATCGTTGGTTGATATACCTATCAGGGGTGGAGTCCCTTTCAACCCTGAGATGGCTTTTCCAAGTAATGAAGAAGTGGCAAGGGCATTGCATCTGGAACCAGTCTTGATTGGGCAAAATATGACTACCAAGGCTGGAATCTCTGGTCTACATTTGGATTTCTTGATATCTCAAGCTACCCTGAAGGCTTCTTTGGGAGAGTGGAAAGCAGTCTGTGCTTTATTGGCCCTGAGCATATATGGGATTATTTTATTTGCAGATGAGCCTAAATTTGTTAGTAAGAATGCAATCCATCTTTTCATCCTAAGGAACCCAGTGCCCACCTTACTGGGAGATTTCTACTACTCTGTTCACCAGAGGAATGAAAAGCAGAGGGGAAGATTAGTGAGATGCTGTGCACCCCTGTTCCATACTTGGCTGCTCAAGCATTTGCCAAAGACTGATGCATTCTTGAACCCTCACCAGCAAAGAAACTGGGCTAGAAGACTCACTGCTTTAACCTCAGCTGATATCAGGTGGTGCACTCAAAGCACAAAAGGCAGGGATATCATTACCAGTTGCGGGCAGTTTCCCAATGTACCCCTGATAGGAGTAAAGGGTTGCATCAATTACAACCCTCTGCTATTCAAAAGACAACTGGGCTATGCACTGGTCCACACTCCTAAGGTACAAGATCTGGCTGAGACTCTTTACTGTGAGAACAAGCCTAATCTGACTATTGTCAGGAAAGCAGCCTGGGCCTGGGACAATGTTCAGACTAAAGGAGTAACCATTCTGGGGAAGTGCAACAATGTAGCATCAACACAATATTATGAGTGGTCCCATGCCAGGGCTCAATTTTCTGGGATGCCCTTCACCATGGAGGATATGCCTGGGCCATCCTCAGCACCACCTCCTGTCACTATCAGTTTAGAGGAGTTTGAGAAATTGAAAGAGAGAAATGAGAAGTTGACTCAGGCTCTACAGAAGACCCTCTGGGAGAGGAGTGATGGTAGGTTGGATATAGAGAGGTTAGAAAAGCTGAAAGTGGAGCATCTGGCCAGAATTGAGAAGTCAGAGGATTATATCAAGAAGTCTAGGGCTGGAGAGCAGATCTTGAAAAATGCCTGCAAGGAAGCCCAGTTCCAGAAAGCCAGGACTGATTTGTATCTGAAGGAGAGTCAAGCTAGGTGGGTCAGAATCACCGAAGCTCGTACTCTAGAAGATAAGAGGACTCAGGACAAGATTGAGCAGCTGGAAGCTAGTGCAAAAGAGCAACAGGAAGCCCTGGCAGCAGCCCAGAGAGAGATCTCAGAGTTGAAGATTAGAGCTGGAGTGAAGAGGTCAAAGGATCAGAGTTAGCACAAGAAGCTAACTGCAGCTGTTACTACCAGGAATCTCCTTATCAGGAATCTCACAGAGCGCCCGGCTGATCCTGTGACTGAAGCACTTCTCAAGGAAGTTCAGGAGGATGAGTTTGGTCTTGGTGTCTGACTTTTGCTTGTTGTTGCTTTCATTTCATGTACTTTTATTTTCTTGTGATGTATTTTGACCCCTCAGAGGGCATGTTTTGTAAAGAACAAACTATGTATCATTTGCTATTTGTAATATATGTATCAGTTTGTTCCATCTGAGTTTACTTCAAAGCAACATCAACAACATCCTCAAGGGTCTGGAAAGGTCAAAACCAAGTGCCAAGCCGGATACCTTGGAAACAAATAAGCATACTGCATTGCATACTAACCTTTTGTTTTGTTTTGTAGGTTTTTGTTTTATTGTTACTAACTCTGTTGTGATCTCAGGAACTATTGCTCGCCGACGGGTGTTCCCACTCAACCGTCCACACAGATATCCAACCCGTAACAACCTTCCGGGTATACAGATGGACCAGGTACAACAGGACCTTACAGAGGTCAGGAACCAAATGGCCAATGAAAGATTGGAAATGAGGGCTCAGATGACACAGTTTATGGAGGTGATGAACAATATGGCTCAGAGCCAAGAGAGATTAAGAGCAATGGTGGAAAGGCAGAATCAGGAAGATCCCCATTTAGGGACTGCTGGGACAAGCAACAATGAGAGGGTCCAACCTCATGTCAACCCCCCTGTATTTGGACCCCACCTTCATCCAGAGATCAACATCCCCGCTAATGTTCAAGGGACTGCCACTGCAGGCAGGGTACTGCAAGAAGACCCCCAGGAAGATCAGTTCACAGTGATGGGTGCTGGGGATGAGGCCTATGACAGAAGGCTGGATGAAATTGCTGAAAAATTAAGATCCTTGGAATCCCAAAACTCTTTGGGTTTTGATGTTATGGACATGGGCTTAGTGGACGGGGTCAGGATTCCCCATAAGTTTAAGCCTCCTTGTTTTGAAAAGTACAATGGGACCTCCTGCCCACGGACCCACTTACAATCCTTTCTGGGGAGGTTGAAGGCATACACCATGGACGAGAAGCTATGGATGTTTTATTTTGAGGATAGCTTAACGGGAGCTTCAAGGGAATGGTACTCCCATCTGACCAGAGCCACCATCAGGTGTTGGAAGGACTTGGCAGAGGCCTTCATTAGACAATACCAGTATAACTTGGATATGGCACCCAACAGGACCCTCCTGATGGGAATGTCCCAATCATCCAGGGAAAGCTTCCGGGAGTACGCCCAGAGGTGGAGGCAGTTGGCTGCTGCTGTCCAGCCACCTATGTCAGAGAGGGAGATGGCAGATATGTTTATGAACACCCTCCAAGGAACATACATTGACAGGCTGGCCGCTTTATCTTCTACCAGCTTTGCAGATGTCGTCATAGCTGTAGAGAGAATTGAGAGCCTGTTGAAGATGGGCAAAATTTCTGACAACGGTGCCATCTCATCCAGCAACACAAGGAAGCCTTTTGTGGGCCCAAGAAGAACTAGTGAGACCAATGCTATCCATACCAACAGGGGCAGACCCCAATATGTTCATAGGTTTGTGGCAGCAGTCACCATTCCCGCTCCAATTCATCCACAACCAGCTTATCAACCACCGCAACATAATTATCAGCAACAAAATCAGTATCCTCCTCAGAGAAACTACAACAACACCAACAACAACAATCAGCAAAGACCGTTCCAACAGAGACCTTCTCAGGCCAATAGGGTGATCGATCCGATCCCTATGCCATATGCCACATTGCTGCCACAACTCCTAAAACTCAACCTAGTTGAGCTAAGGACGTTGGCACCTCCAGATCCTGCTAGTCTACCCAGAAATTATGACTCCAACGCCAGATGTGCTTTCCATTCAAATGCACCTGGCCATAGTACAGAAAAGTGCAGAGCTTTGCACATGAAGGTACAAGACTTGATGGATTCTAAGGCTCTGAATTTTGCACCACCACCAAATGTTAACAAGGACCCTATGCCAAACCACGGGGGTCCCAGAATCAATGTTATTGAAGAAGACAAGCCGTCTTACCTTATAACCAGTGTGGGTCAGATTCGAACATCGTTGGTAGAGATTAAAGCTCAACACCTCGAATGTCAAATGTTCCCGGGATGTGAGCTAGGGTGTGCTTATTGCAACATTTCAGTGAATGGTTGTGATAACTTGAGAGATGGCATAAATGGTCTCATCCAGAGTGGCCTGCTTCAAATCACAACATCAATTCCTACCAATCCAGCAATCTCATCAACAACAATTCCCATGTCTTCTACAACTACAACAACCATTGTTCTGAACAACTTTTCAGTTTCGTCAACAAATGCTTCATCTGTTACTTCAACGGACCAAATATCAGCAAACATCCCTTCTACAACTTCAGCACCCCTTCATTCAGAAGCTCCTACAACAACAACACCCATCCTTCCAACAATGTCTCCTATAACTTCAGCAGCAAATGTATCAACGGTTACAATTTATTATGATTCTGAAAATGATTCCACCTACAACTCACAAAATGCCACTCCTATCAGAGCACCAGTCACAATATACTATGATCCACAGACTATCATGGTCCCTTCTGCAGCTGCCATCAGTCCAGTCACTATCACGGTGCCTGGGCCAGTACCTTATGAAAGAAGTAACGCCATCCCCTGGAATTACGGCTCTGATCTATACTGCGGAGGACAGAAAATCACTCTTGAATCATTAACTTCTTCACCACAAATAGATAATGTGGGAGGAGGCGGAGGCTTCACTCGAAGCGGACGTCTCTTTGCTCCACAAATTCAAAGACCCACTGCCGAAGCAGAAGATGCTGCCAAGGCAAAAGGGAAAAGCTTGGTGCAAGAAGAGCAGATTGTTAAAGAAGCTTTGAAAACACCTTTTGATCAAGAAGTTGATGAATTCATGAGAATCATCAAGAAAAGTGATTACAAGATAGTGGATCAGCTTCACCAGACGCCTTCCAAGATCTTTATTCTATCATTGCTTATGTGCTCCGAGGCTCATCGGAACGCACTACTAAAAGTCTTGCACGCAGCTTATGTGCCAGAAGAGATCACCGTCAATCAGTTGGAAGCTGTGGTTGGAAATGTTAATGCTAGTCATGGACTAGGGTTCACCAACACTGATTTGACTACGGAAGGCCGCAATCATAACAAGGCTTTGCACATTACCATGGAATGTAAAGGTGCAGTTCTTTCCCATGTGTTGGTAGACACAGGATCATCCCTCAATGTCTTACCTAAAAAAGCCCTTGTGAAGCTAGAGTATGATGGATTGGCATTACGTCCCAGCAACTTAGTAGTGAGAGCCTTTGACGGTTCTAAGAGATCAGTTCTGGGAGAAATTGAGTTGCCTATAACGATTGGCCCACAAACTTTCAAAACGACCTTCTACGTGATGGATATACAGCCTGCCTACAGCTGTCTATTGGGTAGGCCATGGATTCACGCCGCTGGCGCCGTGACCTCAACCCTTCACCAGAAGTTAAAATTCGAGTGGGAGGGCCAAGTCATTACTATCTGTGGAGAGGAGGATATATTTGTTAGCCACCTGGCTACCTACAAATACATTGAGATGGATGGGGAGATCCACGAAACGATGAGTCAAGGGTTTGAGGCCTTGAACATAAATGAAACATCTGCTGTACCTGGAACCTCAATCACATCATACCAACAAGCCCGGAAGGTTGTTGAGGAAGGAAATGCCCAAGGCTGGGGCAAATTGCTACCTGTGGAGAAGAAAGAAGATAGATTTGGGTTGGGTTACAAACCAACTCAACAAGATCAAGCAGAGGCTGCTAAGGAGCCCAACTTTGTTAGTGGGGGGATGCTCACCCCCAATGCTGTCAACAATTTGGAAGACGAGGATGAAAGCAACCGCAACCTGGAGAGTTGGATCCGTCCAAAGATCCCGGGGAGCAGTATCTCAAACTGGTCTTCCCAGGAAATTATAAGAGTTACTCCTGCAGAGTAATTATTATTTCCTGTATTTTTAAGCATGCATCAAGTCTTGCATCTTGCCCAAGATGACAAGACTCATTTTGTAATCGGGCCATCTGTAATTTTTGTGCAACAAGATTAATCAATGAAATATCAGACATCTTTTGCAAATGAGTCTTTTTCTTTTCCGCTCACTGATTTTTCCATTTTTCTTTTTGTACAAAAAAAATAAATGGCAGTGTTTTCAAAATGATGACTTTACTTCACTTTTCTAAAACAAGATTAAAATCAAATCACTAAAATGAACAAACTGAACCATTGCAGAGTGTGCCTTCCAGACTGCACCGACAACAGCACGGCTATGACTCCGTATGACTTTGACAATCCAATCAATCAAGCTGATGAAGGGGTTGAAGAAGATTACGAGCTTCCTGAAGAACTATCCAGATTGTTGAGACAAGAGGAGAAGGTTATCACTCCTCATCAGGAGGAGGTTGAAACGATCAATCTTGGTACAGATGAAGATGTGAAAGAAGTTAGAATCGGGGCCTGCCTACAAGACTCGGTGAAGAGACGACTGATTGACCTGCTTCAAGAGTATGTGGACGTGTTTGCTTGGTCTTATCAGGATATGCCAGGGTTGGACACCGACATTATTGTGCACAAGCTGCCTTTAAGAGAAGAATGCCCACCGGTTAAACAGAAGCTACGCCGCACTCGCCCAGACATGGCAATGAAAATCAAAGAAGAGGTACAAAAGCAATGGGACGCCGGGTTCCTTGCCGTGACTAGCTATCCACCGTGGGTTGCTAATATTGTGCCTGTGCCTAAGAAAGACGGCAAAGTAAGGATGTGTGTCGACTACCGGGATCTGAACAGAGCCAACCCGAAAGATGATTTCCCATTACCTCACATTGACGTATTGGTGGATAATACGGCTCAGTTCTCGGTATTCTCCTTCATGGATGGATTTTCGGGGTACAATCAGATCAAGATGTCACCTGAAGACATGGAGAAGACAACCTTCATCACACCTTGGGGCACGTTCTGTTACAAGGTAATGCCATTCGGACTGAAGAACGCTGGTGCAACGTATCAACGGGCTATGGTAACATTATTCCACGATATGATCCATAAAGAGATAGAATGTTATGTGGATGACATGATTGCCAAGTCCCTTACTGAAGAAGATCACCTGGTAAATCTGCTAAAGCTGTTCAAGCGTCTGAGGAAGTACCAACTGCAGTTGAACCCCAACAAGTGCACATTCGGGGTGCGATCTGGTAAGCTGCTGGGCTTTATTGTGAGCGAGAAAGGGATTGAAGTTGACCCTGATAAAGTCAAAGCCATTCAAGAAATGCCTGCACCGAAGTCTGAAAAAGAAGTTCGAGGGTTCTTAGGTCGATTGAACTACATTTCACGGTTCATATCTCACCTTACAGCAACCTGCGAACCTTTGTTCAAATTGTTAAGAAAAGAACAAACGGTCAGGTGGAACGAAGACTGCCAGAAGGCTTTTGACAAGATCAAGGAATACTTATAAGAGCCTCCAATCCTTATGCCTCCAGTTGAAGGAAGACCTCTGATCATGTACTTGACAGTATTAGAAGAGTCGATGGGGTGTGTGTTGGGCCAGCATGACGAGTCTGGTCGAAAAGAGTATGCAATATACTACCTAAGCAAAAAGTTTACCGACTGTGAACAACGTTATTCACTGCTCAAGAAAACTTGATGTGCTTTAGCATGGGCTGCTCGCCGACTGAGACAGTATATGTTGACCCACACTATTTTATTGATCTCTAAAATGGACCCAGTTAAGTACATATTTGAGAAGCCAGCACTTACCGGACGGGTTGCAAGATGGCAAATGATCCTCACAGAATATGACATTCAATACACATCTCAGAAAGCCATCAAGGGCAGTGTATTGTCTGAATATCTTGCTGAGCAACCTATTGATGATTACCAGCCTATGAGATTTGACTTCCCTGATGAAGACATCATGTTCATAAAAGCAAAAGATCATGAAGAGCCTATTCACACTGAAGGGCCTGACCCGGAAGAAGAATGGACTATGATGTTTGATGGGGCTGTTAATATGAATGGTCGTGGTGTTGGTGCAGTACTCATTACACCTAAGGGAGTTCACATGCCTTTCTCGGCAAAACTCACTTTCAACTACACTAACAACGAAGCTGAATACGAAGCTTGCATTATGGGTCTTGAGGAAGCCATTGACCTCAGGATCAAGACATTGACTGTATTCGGGGATTCAGCTTTTGTAATCAATCAGACCAACGGCAAATGGTATACACACCAGGATCATCTGATACCTTACAGGGATTATACAATGAGGTTATTGACTTTCTTTACAACAGTCAAGCTTGAGTATATCCCTCGGGACGAAAATCAGTTTGCAGATGCTCTGGCTACCATTTCATCTATGATCAAAGTTCAAGCTGCCAACTTTGTACCGCAGATTTCAGTGTCCAGAGTTGACAGACCAGCATATGTGTTCACATCAGATGTTGTTAAAGATAATAAGCCTTGGTTCCATGACATTAAGTTCTTCTTAGAGGATCAAACATACCCACCTGGGGCATCTTCCAATGATAAGAAGACATTGAGAAGGCTTGCTGGTAGTTTCTTTCTGAACACTGATGGTTCCCTGTACAAGAGAAACTTTGATATGGTACTCCTCAGATGCGTCGACAGGACAGAAGCAGATTTGTTAATGCATGAAGTGCACGAAGGATCCTTTGGTACCCATGCTGGAGGGCATGCCATGGCTAAGAAATTGCTAAGATCAGGTTATTACTGGATCACGATGGATGCTGACTGTTGTGCCTACGCCAGAAAATGCCATAAATGCCAAATCTATGCAGATAAGGTGCATGTGCCTCCCAATCCTTTGAATGTGATGTCTTCACCCTGGCCCTTTGCCATGTGGGGCATTGATATGATTGGCAAGATTTAACCGACTGCTTCAAACGGCCACAGATTCATCTTGGTTGCCATTGATTATTTCACCAAGTGGGTCGAAGCAGCTTCCTATGCCAATGTTACAAGACAAGTGGTAGCCATATTTCTGAAAAGAGATATCATCTGTCGATATGGAGTTCCCGAGCGAATCATTACTGATAATGGGTCCAACTTGAACAATAAGACGATGGCAGAACTATGCCGGGACTTCAAAATTCAACATCAGAATTCTTCTCCTTACAGGCCAAAGATGAATGGCGCTGTTGAGGCAGCAAATAAAAATATCAAGAAGATTGTGCAGAAGATGGTAGTCACCTATAAAGATTGGCATGAAATGCTATCGTTTGCCTTGCATGGGTACCGCACGTCAATCAGAACATCCACCGGGGCAACACCGTATCAACTTGTGTATGGTATGGAAGTAGTCCTACCGGTTGAGGTTGAATTACCTTCTCTACGGGTACTGATGGATGTTAAACTGAGTGAAGCAGAATGGGTTCGGGCCCGATACGAACAACTGAGTCTGATTGAAGAGAAAAGATTGGCTGCAATCTGTCATGGGCAGTTATATCAGAAGAGAATGAAGAAAGCCTTCGATCAGAAAGTCAGGCACCGAGAGTACCAAGTAGGAGATCTTGTGCTGAAAAGAATCCTCCCTCCTCATACATACCACAGGGGCAAATGGACTCCGAATTATGAAGGACCATTCGTAGTAAAGAAAGTTTTCTCTGGTGGAGCACTGATGCTCAGCACTATGGATGGTGAAGACTTCCCGTCCCCTGTAAATTCAGATGCAGTTAAAAAATACTTCGCATAAAAACGACCCGCTGGACATAAAAACAGAATGTAAGTCCAGGCAAAAATAGGGCATCCCGGTGAGTCAAAAACAGAATAAAAGACTCGGGCAAAAATAAGGGAAAATGAACAAAAAAATGTACACCCGCTGAGTTGAAAAGCCGCATTGGACAACTCAGGCAAAAATGGGTATCCCGGTGGATTGAAAACCCGAAAGGGCGATCCAGGCAAGATAAGGGAATAAGTGACCAACTGCATTCTGAATTCGTCTGTATCACTCACAACTTGGTAAGCTTCGAAAGGAGCAAGCTTCTATCAGAATCAGCCTTCTTCAGAAAGCAAGACGAGAAGAACGTCAAATGTCATACGAGTCATAGCAAAGGGAGGCTCCTTAAAGCATCGTCAACATTGCCAACACATTTTGTTTCTCAATTTGTAACAATCTCCTCATTTTAGGAGATATGTTTCTTTGACTGTATCTTGCCAATTCAGGGCATTTGGATTAATAAAATCAGATTTTTCAGTCATGTTTCGTCTTGCACATTTTTATTTGCAAAATTGTCTGATGTCTTAAGAAAAAAACTGATTGCATGAATACAGATGCTTATCTTCGAAAACAAAAATAAGGTTACATGCTTGCAGGAAATCTACTTACTCTCAGAAGTGTCTAACTCCTATGACGGGATCCAGTATAGGATGCCTCGGGATTACTTGTGCGTCTCCCTATCTTTGCAGGATTGCAGGTATCCAGAATGCAACTTGGGGCATGTAAGCTTCATCCCAGCAAGCTGGCAGATCAATGCTCGCTCGGTCTTAACACTCAAAGTATTTTCTCCCCAGCCGAGTTGCCACTTGTTATTTCTCCCCATCAGAGTTGCCAGGCATCGCTTCTCCAACAGGGCAGTACCAGAAGGCGCCCATATCCCCGGTTGAGTCAAGAACCCTCCTCAAACAGAATCTCTAGGGAGATCTGTCAGTGATCTCTCTTTCTCCCCAGTCGAGTTGCCATTTCTCCGCTGAGTCAGGGGACCACCTCCCCCACAGAGCTCCAGCTCTATCCAGAAGAGCAACGCGTGAAGGAATCACAACAGAGTAAGGAAGGCTTCTACAAACCCCAGCTGTGTCCCTCATCATCAGGATGAGTCTACCAGTGACCTGTATCCCCAAGCAGATACATCTCATCAGATCTACCAATGATCTCACCCCCAGCTGGGATGCCCCTTTCAAACAGATCGACTAGAGATCTTCACAACAACGGGATACGAGTCCCGGTTTGATATCCTCGCATAATCATGGCATTCGCATCATTTTCACCCACAAAGCGTAGCATTCCGTCTAGTACGGAGCATTACGGCAAAAATCAAACATATTGCATGATCATAAGCCGTGTCCTGAATCAAACACTTGTGAATAATGTCAACTCATACAGAATAATCCCCAGCGGAGTTTTCCCAGCAAAAGCAGTTGCCTCACATTCACAAACACCAGTATATACTCTCTTTGGCACCCACCCGTGTCAATACTCCCCAGTAAAGTCGCCTGAACACTCTGTGCAAACAATACCACTCTGTATTACAGATACTTTTTGACACCCGTCTGTATCATACCCCCAGCAGAAAGCCAAAGACATCCTCTTTGCACCCACAAATACTCATATATATACATTTCCTTGACATTCGTCCGTGTCATTTTCCCCAGTACAGTAACCTAAACACCTTGTGTATCAGATACTTGTTTATACTATACTTTTCTCCTTTTGACACTCGTCCGTGTCATTCTCCCCAGCAAGTTAAACACTCATCTATACATCACCCATACTTACTACTCATGATTACCCTTATACAGATTAACGTCCGTATCTTGTATATACAACTCAAATCCCCACAGATTCGGCACTCGTCCGTGTTCATTGTTAACCAGTTGGTACTCGTCCGTACCATCATCTCAGAACATGCGTCAAGCGTTTGTTTCTGCCTGATACTCATCTGTATCATATTCTTAAGGATGCTCTTCCGCATCTTTAATCCATACACGCGTCAAACACTTTTGTCTTCTTGAATATAGACACTCGTTTGTGTCTACTATTCCCCAGAAGAGTCCTCTCAGATTCAACACTCGCCCGCGTTCTTTGTTAACTAGTTGATACTCGTCTGTATCATCATCTCTGAACACGTGTCGGTATTTGTTTCTACCCGATACTCGTCCGTATCGTAGTCTTAGGGATGCTCGTCCGCATCTTTAATCTATACACAAACATCTAAACACTTATCCCATTTTATTTCTTGGATGTAAACACTCGTCCGTGTTTACTACTCCCCAATAGATCGCCATAGAGCAATTTTTCTTTTTATCTGACATTCGTCCTGTCTCATGATAAATCATGAGAGCAGCCGTACCCTGCTAGGTGGTCGTCCTCCACCTCTTGATGGTCGTCCTCCATCACGCTCATCCGATGGCCGTCCCCATGTCGTTGACCTTTTATCCGGCATTCGTCCTATGTCGCGATATTTTCGGCAGCCGTACCCTGCCAGGTGGTCGACCTCCACCTTAGATGACCGTCCCTCATCTTATTCCCAACAGAGCAGCCGTCCCCTGCTAGGTGATCGTCTTTCACCTTTGATGACCGTACCTCATCATCTGTTTATTTCATTTATTCTTTAACCCGATGGTTGTCCCCGTCGTGGTCCTTTTTCCTTTTCCTGATGATCGTCCTTCATCAGTTTAGCCCGATGGCCGTCCCCATCGTTGGTTACTTTACTTTATGAACTTGATGGCCGTCCCCGTCATGTTTCATTAATCCCCAGAGAATCTTACAGCTTTACTTGATGGCCGTCCCCATCCTAAGACCTTTTATCCCCAGCATGTCGGCCGTCCCCGTCATCGCTTTATTTCCCTCACCTTTCCAGCATGTCGGCCGTCCCCGTCATTGCTCTTTACCCAGCAGTCGTCCTCTTCTCGATGGTCGTCCTCCATCGCCCACACTTTACAATATACTTTATTTCCTTTCACAATCTAGATCCCTTTTCTTCTTCATTCTGTGAGTGCAAATTTTGGACTGTCTTTGGTATTCAACCACAAGTTATCTTGTTTGCCTACTAAGCCGCTGCTTGCATCCTACACAGCTAACTCATGTTTGAATAGGGGCAGCTGTAAACACCCCAAATTTGCCCTCACCCATTTCACCATGGCTTGTGATCATTTTCATATGCATAAACTCAATCATAGCATCTCATATCACATTTTTGATTCACTGCATAGGTTCTAAGTCATCTGCATATAGGGTTTGTAATCTGAGCAATCCAAGAGCTTCTTGAGCCACTCCAAAGGTCATAAATCACTTCAAAGGGGTCTATGTGTGTTCAAGCATCATATTATATCCTCTCAAAGTCAAGAATGTCAAAGAATCACAAGAACTGGGATTGGTATGGAAGCAGAGCCAGGCTTGGCTACACAGATGACCTAAAATTAGGTTTTTGGTTTCAGAGGCCATAACTCCAATTTTTTTGGTCATTCTTGTTTCTATTGGTCTCTATATGGTATAGGGAGTATGCATATCAATTTTCATGAAGAAATTCCATGGGGAAGTCATCTGATCAAGAGTTGACTTTCTGAACAAGTCAGTGAAAAATCAGGGCATCTGAGGCCCCCAATGACCCAACCAAATGGCATTCTTCATCATTTTGATTGTATATGATCTTTATTTGATCATAGAAGAAGTTGGAAGTTCACAAAATTCAAGAATTTCAAGTCTTTTGCAAAGTTGACTTTTTGGGCAAGTTTGACTTTTAATGGAAATGTCATTTTAGGCAACTTTTTCAACCTTTACTTTTTGATCCAAAAATGCTTCAAATGGAAAAACTTTGGTCATGAAAGTTGTATAATAGATCTTTCCCTTTTCAAAAAGTACAAGAACATGACCTAATTCATTTTGGATCAAAAGTTATGGTTCATCAAAGTTGGCAAAAATCACTAAATTTCAAATTATGCACCAAATGGAAAACTTGCAAAATCTTGTACCAAGGCAATTTGTGACTTCTAATTGATGTCAAACCTTTACACAAACATCACACATGACCTAAAAACAGAATTGGCCCAAGGAGTATCTCATTTTTGTGCCTTGATTTTCATTTGTTCATAAGTCATTTTTCATAAAGATGCAAAGAGGGATTTTTGGCAAAATCACCCTCCAAGGAATTATGTGATCACTAGTTGATTTCTATGCATTGCCATGACTAAATGAAGTTCCATGCACCAAAATTCAGCAAGAGTTGTCTCATGTACATGGCACAGAATCACAAGAAAACACAAGTGGGCAAGTTGCAAGATCTAGCATAGCTTATGATCCACATGTTGCAGACATTCACAAGCAATCTGAGGGTCATCCTTGACTCAAGCTGAGGCAAGACAAGCCCTTAGACAGCTGCTGCCATAGCCCATGCTGCAAGTACCAATCACATTGACTTTTTGGCCAAAACCCCCATACTCTTGGAACAGTGAGCAGCCATCTCTACTGACCTGCTCCACAGGCTACTCATACATTGTGGGAGTGTTATAGCAAGAGATTGGCCATTGAGACAAGCCAGAACACAACCTTCACAAAAACTGTCAAAAATTTTCCTTTCTTCGAATCACTTTCCACAGCCATCAAACACTCACTCTATCTTCACCAATCAACCAGAAATCATTCATAGAACAAATCCCACCCTTCACAATGATCTGAAACAACCCACATAAGAACCTCATTTTCTGATACACCAGAACTGAATCTCTCAAAACAGCCTGTTTAAACTCCATCCAAGCTTGCCATTAGCACAAGGGGGATCATTGGAGTGAGTTTGCACCAAAGAACAGCCCAGGAAGCCCAGAATCAGAAGCTTCCACCTCAGGTATAGCTCAAGAACTTTTTTCTCAGAACTTGTTTTTCTTGTCATAAATTGAAAGTGTATGTTGTGCTGATCATAATGATGTACTTAGAATTAAAAATGAGTGAAAAATGAGGTTTTATTGATGCTCTGAAATTTCTCCCGTGAAAAGTGTTTGCTTCGATTTGCCTGATTCTTGAAGTTTAAATGTTGTTTGAGGGATGATTTGTGTTTTAGGATGTTAGAGGATCATTTTGCTGTGTTTAATTTGAAGTGGGGTGGCTTGTGGTGAAACCTAGGGTTTTGGTTCGCCGGAGAAGACGACCGGAAGTCTTCTCCGGCCACCTGAGAACCATTAACCCTAATCCCTGTAATTAATTGGTGTTTGAATCTGGTGCGTTGGATCCATTGACTTAGGTTGACTGGCGCGTGTTTGTGTGGCCCAGATGCATCCATTTTGCCCTAATCTCCATTAACTTAATTAATCCCATTTAATTAATTCATAAAACCTGATTTAAGTCAGAGTCCATCCTGTCCCTTGATTCACGCGCCAAGTCAACAGCTGATCCCCAACTTTGAATCTGATGCGTTGGATATGATTACTTCTCATTTTCATTATTTTTTATTTCAATTTTTCTCATTTAATTTGTGCATTTATTTAAAAATAGCAAAATCAATTTAAAAATTCTGAAATTTTTTATACAAACTTTTATTAAATTTCAGAACACAAAAATATTTTTATTTTTATTTTTCGCATTCAAAAATTAATTTTAAATATTTAAAAGTTTATTTTTAATTAATTAATGAGAATTAATTAATTAAAAATACTTTTAGGTATTTAAAAATCACCAAAAAATTCATGAAACATGTAAAAACATTTAGAAACATTATCCAACCCTCAAACCAAATTTCTTTTTTGATCTTGATGCATTTTGAGAATTTTTCATGGAATAAAAATCATTTTTAGGCATTATTTTGGTCCAAACTTCCAAAAATCATTTCTGTCTAACCATTGAGGGTTGGACTTTGATTTTTTTGCATTGTGTTTAGAATATCATGTAGTTTGTGAGATTAAATTGGCTTGATTTGATCTTTCATTTTCCATTTGTTTGACATTTTTCTTGTTAAGGAACCCTAAAACCCTAGAAAACTTAGGAAAATCATAACTTGAATTAGGTTAAGAGTTGGAACTTCTCCTTTGGGCAGTGAGTTAGTATAGGTTTAGGGATCCTTTGTGTGCATTTTCAATTTTTTATATTGATGTTTGCTTCTGATTTTGGTTTGTGTTTGATGCATTGATCATAAACCCTAATTTGGGCTTCCATATGCATCCATCTTGCATTTGCATTCATACCTTGACTTTCCATAGCATTTTATGCATTCTTTTGATCCATTTGACATCTTAAGACATATTAGAAGCATGTTTGACCATTGCATCATGTATTTGCCATGTTGTATGTCATTTGCATCTCATAACTTTTCATGTATGTTCATGGTTCTAAACTTACTCCATTTGCATCCATTTGTTCATGTGATCATTCCCATGTCTTGATTCATGTTTGCATCATCCCATAGCATCATTAACATCATGTATGTGCTTCTGGTTTTGGTTTATGTCATGCCATTTCATTTCATTTTGCATTGCATTGCATTCCTTTCACTAACTTTTCAGGTGGTAAGTTCTTTGAGAAGTGAATTTGCCTTCACTTCTCACAATTTTCTTTTCATCTCTCTTATGCATCATTGCTGCATTTTACTTTGTGTTTGAGATTGAGCTTGCTCATTCTTCTTCTTACTTTCTTTCCTCAAGTGACTTGACTTCTTAAATGAAGCAAGTTACTTTGCTTCTCCTGATCCTTTCATCTGCTTCCTGGTGGTTCCTCTGAAGACTTCTCTTGTAAACCTCACAAACCTTAGGAACAACCAAGCATGACAATGATTAGGGTTTTGATTAGTCTCCCAACTTAGTTTTACCTTTGTGTCTCTTTGAGTCTTCTCTTCTCACCTCATGATCAGGGACTAAACCCTAAAGGCTTTAAGGCTTTGTGATTAAGCTTATGCCTGCATCCTTCTATTAGGATGGAGTGTATAACTTTAATCCTAAGTGTTAAACCCTTAATGAGTTTAAATCTCTTAATCAATTCATCTAATAATCATTAAGACTTCACACTTGTAACTTGGGCCTTGCATTAGGGTTCTAATTCTTCCTTAACTGGTTAAGAAAGACTAACCCTAGTGTTAATGGACAAGTCCCCCTCAAGTTGTCTTACAAACCCTAAAAATCACTTCATCATCTTATCATTAAATAAAATCCACCTAACAAAAGGCTTGTTTTGTCATAGTTTTAATCCCTAATCATGGATTAAGTTGAGGAGCTTTCCTCAGCTTAAACATTCTCATTTATTATCCTTCTATTAGGATGGTGTAATGAGTCTGTTTAATCCCTGATTATGGCTTAATCTCATTACTCAACACTAAACAAAAACAACAAAAACATCTAATTAATCACAAATAGGTTAATAATCTTAATCCTACATCAAAGGTGATTAAGTGTGAGAATCTGACTTCACACTTAAGGTATTCTCATTACCCCTAATCAGAGGGAAGATGTGATGAGTTTACTAACCCGTTGGTTTAGGCTTAAGCTCATTAACTTATGACAAATTCAAAAGCAATAAAAGACTGAAAACTCAAAAACAAACAATAATCGTCTCCTCCGGGATTCTTTTCTCATCTCACTCACTCACAAACGAGAACTTGCTTCTTCCGTCTAATGCAAGATAGTTTGCATCTGTGCCAGACAGATCATACACTTGAGCATAGACTAGTAAGCAGTTCACAAGTCAATTCATCCTTTCAGTCTCTTTGGGTCGAACTACGGTGTTCTGACTTCCTCATTGCACGAGAGGATACGTAGGCATGACTTAACAGTTATCGAACAAAAGTCTCTGTATATTCCCCCTCCTCCCAGCTTCATTCTTTTAAGCCTCATGATCTTGAGCATACTCTCATCCTTACACTGACACTGTATATATCACACTTTGCACTTCTTTTACACTGACACTTGTACACTTTTTCCAGCTCTTTTATACACAGATTGCACTGACACTACCCCTTTAAAACACAAATCTTTTAAGCGTGGATCCCGTCGAGTACGACGGACAATCTGGGTGCTAATACCTTCCCAGGTTGTAACCAACCCCCTTTCTCAGTCTCTCTGGTTCGCAACCGTCTTATCCATCTTTTCTAGGTCTATGCAGCATTGCCTTTCCTCCTGGATAAAAATGCCTAGCTGGCGACTCTTTTCATCTCCAGTGAGTTCACTGTTGTGTGTTCTCATTGTTCTCTTTCGCCGACCGTTCGCGTTTGTACCTTTATTTGGGCCATTCCCATTTATCGGGAGCGACACAAGGTAATACTGCTGGGGGAAGAATCCTGCACGAGGATCCCCAGGAAGAACAGTTCACTGTCATTGGGGCTGGAGATGAGATATACGACAGGAGATTGGACGAGATTGCTAAAATGTTAAGATCTTTGGGCTTCGATGTGATGGATATGGGACTAGTAGATGGGGTGAGAATTCCCCACAAATTCAAACCCCCATGCTTTGAAAAGTACAATGGTACCTCCTGTCCCCGCACTCATCTGCAATCTTTCTTGGGAAGGCTCAAAGCTTATACCATGGATGAAAAGTTATGGATGTTCTACTTTGAGGACAGTCTGACTGGAGCTTCGAGAGAATGGTATTCGCATTTGACTAGGGCCACCATAAGATGTTGGAAGCATTTGGCCGAAGCTTTCATCCGTCAATATCAGTACAACCTGGACATGGCTCCCAATAGAACTCTTCTAATGGGCATGTCTCAGTCTTCCAGAGAGAGCTTCCGGGATTACGCTCAAAGGTGGAGACAGCTTGCTGCTGCTGTCTAACCACCCATGTCAGAAAGGGAAATGTCTGACATGTTCATGAACACATTGCAAGGGACTTATATTGATAGACTGGCTGCTTTCTCCTCTACCAGTTTTGCTAATGTGGTCATAGCTGGTGAGAGAATTGAAAGTCTCTTGAAGATGGGAAAAATCTCCAACAATGGTGCAAGTTCCTCAAGCAATCCCAGAAAACCTTTTGCGGGACCCCGAAGGGCAGGCGAAACAAATTCTATTCATACAAGCCGAGGCAGGCCCTAGTATGCTCACCGGTCAGTAGCAGCTGTTACCATCCCAGCTCCAATTCCACAACAATCATCATATCCTCAACAACAACAACAACCACAGTATCAACAACAAGCTCATTATCCGCAACAAAGGTCGTACAATAACAACAATAGCAACCAACAGCAGCGTCCCTTCCAACAGAGGCCATCACAAGCAAACAGGGTAATTGACCCAATCCCAATGCCGTATGCTGCGCTCTTGCCAAAACTCCTAAAGCTCAACCTAGTTGAGTTAAGGACGTTGGCTCCTCCAGATCCTCTTAATCTGCCAAAGAACTATGATGCAAATGCCAGGTGTGCATTCCACTCAAACGCACTGGGGCATAATACTGAAAAGTGCAGGGCCCTACAGATGAAAGTCCAGGATTTGGTGGACTCAAAAGCTCTCAATTTTGCACCTCCTCCAAATGTTACAAGAAATCCAATGCCTAGTCACAACGGGCCTAGGATCAATGTTATTGGGGAGGACAAACCATCCACATTAATTAACAGTGTTGCACAAATCCGAACACCCTTGGTTGAAATCAAAGCTCAGCTGTTAGAATGCCAAGTGTTCCCCGGATGTGAGGTCGGCTGTGGATATTGCAATATTGCTGTTAATGGATGCGAGAGACTGAGAAACGGCATAGATGGCCTCATTAGAGATGGAATTATTCAGATTACGACAACAGCGACTACAACTCCAACAATTCCTTCATCAACAATCACAGATACTCCTACAACGGCAGCAACCATTGTTCCAACAGATTATGCTACAACTCCAACAATTACTCAATCAATCCCTTCAACGGATACAAGTTCAGTCACAATTCCTTCTACAACAACAACACCCATTACTCCATCAGTTCCTGCTACAACTTCAACACCCGTCCAGTCAACAGTACCGTCTACAACATCAGCAACAGTTAATGAAAGCGTCTCAACGGTTATGATATACTACGATCCCGCAAATGTTCCTTCCAACAACTCACAACAAAATGCTACTCCTGTCAGAGCTCCAGTTACCATTTATTATGATCCACACACCATTGTGGTCCCCTCTGCAGCTGCTATCAGTCCGGTCACTATCACAGTGCCTGGGCCACTTCCTTACGAAAGCAATAATGCCATCCATTGGCATTATGGCTCAGATCTATACTGCGAGGGGCAGAAAATCACTTTAGAGTCATCAACTTCTTCACCTCAGATAGACAATGTGGGGGGAGGCGGAGGCTTCACTAGAAGCGGACGTCTCTTTGCCTTGCAAATACCAAGACCCATTGCTGAAGCAGAAGCTGCTGCTAAGGCAAAAGGGAAGAACGCGGTGCAAGAAGAATCAGTTGCTAAAGAAACTTTGAAGACTCCTTTTGATCAATAGGTTGATGAATTCATGCGGATAATCAAAAAGAGTGATTATAAGGTGGTGGACCAGCTTCACCAAACACCTTCCAAAATCTCCATACTATTATTGCTGATGTGCTCCAAGGCTCATCGGAACGCACTATTAAAAGTCCTGCACGCAGCTTATGTGCCTTAGGAGATTACCGTCAATCAGTTAGAGGCTGTGGTTGTAAATGTCAATGCTAGTCATGGGCTAGGATTTACCAACGCTGATCTGACAACAAAAGGTCACAATCACAACAAGGCTTTGCACATTACCTTGGAGTGTAAGGGTGCAGTTCTTTCTCACGTATTGGTGGACACAAGGTCGTCACTCAATGTCCTACCCAAGAAAGCCCTTGTGAAGCTGGAACATGATGGATTGGCATTACGCCCAAGCAACTTGGTAGTGAGAGCCTTTGACGGTTCTAAAAGATCAGTTCTGGGAAAGATAGAGTTGCCAATAATGATTGGCCCACAAGTTTTCAAAACGACCTTCTTTGTGATGGATATATATCCTGCCTACAACTGTCTATTGGGTAGACCATGGATACACGCCGTTGGCGCCGTGACGTCAACCCTTCACTAGAAGTTAAAATTTGAGTGGGAGGGCCAAGTCATTACCATTTGTGGGGAAGAGGATATCTTTGTTAGCCAGCTGGCTACTTTCAAATACATTGAAATGGACGGGGAAATTCACGAAACGATGAGTCAAGGGTTCGAAGACCTTAATATTAATGAAGCATCTGTTGTGCTCGGGACTTCCATCACATCATATCAACAAGCCTGGAAGGTTGTTGAGGAAGGTACCGCTCAAGGCTGGGGCAAGCTGCTTCCAGTTGAGAAGAAAGAAGACCGATTCGGGTTGGGTTACAGACCAACTCGACAAGATCAACCAGAGGCTGCAACGGAGCCCAAATTTGTCAGCGGGGGGATGCTCACCCCGGATGCTATGAATAGTTTGGAAGATGAGTCAGAAGACGAGCGCAACCTGGAAAGCTGGATACGTCCAAGGATCCTGGGGAACCATGTCTCAAACTAGTCTTCCCAGGAAATTATAAGAGTTACTCCTGCAGAGTAATTATTATTTCCTGTCTTTAAAGCATGCATCAAGTCCTGCATCTTGCCCAAGATGTCAAGGCTCATTTTGTAATCGGGCCATCTTGTATTTTGTGCAAATGATCAATTAATGAATATCAGGACATCTTTTGCAAATGAGTCTTTTCTTTTCCGCTCACTGTTTTTCATTTTTTATTTTTTGTACAAAAATAAAATGGCAATCTTTTCCAAAATAATAACTTCATTTTCACTTTTTCTAAGCAAGATAAAACTGATCACTAAAATGAACAAATCTAAACCCTTGCAGAGAGTTCCCTCCAGACTGCACCGACAACAACACCGCTATGACTTTGTATGACTTTGACAATCCGATTAATCAAGCCGATGAAGGGGTTGAAGAAGATTATGAGCTACCTGAAGAGCTAGCCAGGTTGTTGAGACAAGAGGAGAAGGTTATTACTCCTCATCAGGAGGAAGTTGAAACTGTTAATCTTGGCACAGAAGAAGACTTGAAAGAAGTTAAGATCGGGGCCCGTCTGCAAGATTCAGTAAAAGAGCAACTTATTGACATGCTTTGGGAGTATGTGGATGTTTTTGCTTGGTCTTATCAGGATATGCCAGGGTTAGACACCGACATTGTTATGCACAAGCTTCCTCTGAAAGAAGACTGTCCGCCAGTAAAACAGAAGCTGCACCGTACTCGTCCGGATATGGCTATGAAGATAAAAAAAGAGGTACAAAAGCAGTGTGACGCCGGTTTCCTTGCTGTAACTAGTTACCCGCCGTGGGTTACTAACATTATACCTGTGCCTAAAAAGGATGGCAAGGTGAGGATGTGTGTGGATTACTGGGATCTGAACAGAGCTAGCCCGAAAGACGACTTCCCTTTACCTGACATTGATGTATTGGTCGACAATACGGCTCAGTTCTTGGTGTTCTCCTTCATGGATGGATTTTCAGGATATAATCAGATCAAGATGTCACCTGAAGACATGGAGAAGACAACTTTCATCACACCCTAGGGCACATTCTGTTATAAGGTAATGCCATTCGGACTGAAGAATGCTGGTGCCACTTATCAACGGGCTATGGTAACATTATTCCATGACATGATCCACAAAGAAATTGAATGTTATGTGGATGACATGATTGCCAAGTCCCTCACAGAAGAAGACCACCTGGTAAATCTGTTGAAACTGTTCAAGCGTCTGAGGAAGTACCAATTGAAGTTAAACCCCAACAAATGCACATTTGGGGTACGATCCGGTAAGCTGCTGGGATTTATTGTAAGCGAGAAAGGGATTGAAGTTGACCCTGACAAAGTCAAAGCCATCCAAGAGATGCCTGCACCAAAAACTGAAAAAGAAGTTCGGAGTTTCCTAGGTAGATTGAACTACATTTCAAGGTTCATATCTCACCTTACAGCAACTTGTGAGCCTTTGTTCAAATTGTTAAGAAAAGAACAAACGATCAGGTGGAATGAAGACTGCCAGAGGGCTTTTGACAAAATCAAGGAATACCTACAAGAGCCTCCGATCCTTATGCCTCCAGTTGAAGGAAGACCTCTAATAATGTACTTGACAGTATTAGAAGAGTCAATGGGGTGTGTGCTGGGCCAGCATGACGAGTCTGGTTTAAAAGAGTATGCAATATACTACCTAAGCAAAACGTTTACCGACTGTGAACAACGTTATTCACTGCTCGAGAAAACTTGTTGTGCTTTAGCATGGGCTGTTCGCCGACTGAGACAGAATATGTTGACCCACACTACCTTGTTGATCTCCAAGATGGATCCAGTCAAGTATATATTTGAGAAGCCAGCTCTTACCGGACGGGTTGCAAGATGGCAAATGATTCTCACAGAATATGACATTCAGTACACATCTCAAAAAGCCATCAAAGGCAGTGTATTGTCTGACTACCTTGCTGAGCAACCCATTGATGATTACCAGCCTATGAGATTTGACTTCCCCGATGAAGACATCATGTTCATAAGAGCGAAATATCATGAAGATCCTATTCACACTGAAGGGCCTGACCCAGAGGAAAAATGGACTATGATGTTTGATGGGGCTGTTAATATGAATGGTCGTGGTGTTGGTGCAGTACTCATTACACCTGAGGGAGTTCACATGCCTTTCTCGGCAAAACTCACTTTTAACTGCACTAATAACGAAGTTGAATACGAAGTTTGTATTATGGGTCTTGAGGAAGCCATTGACCTCAGGATCAAGACTTTAACTGTATTCGGAGATTCAGCTCTGGTAATTAATCAAACCAACGACAAATGGTACACTCACCAGGAGCATCTGATACCTTACCGGGACTATACAAGGAGGTTGCTTACATTCTTCACAACAGTCAAGCTTGAGTATATCCCTCGAGACGAAAATCAGTTCGCAGATTCTCTAGCTACCATTTCATCCATGATCAAAGTTCAAGCTGCTAACTTTGTGCCTCGAATTTCAATATCCAGACTTGACAGACCAGCATACGTATTCTCTGCAGACCTTGCTAAAGATGATAAGCCTTGGTTCTATGACATCAAATGCTTCTTGGAGGATCAAAGATACCCACCTGGGGCATCGTCCAATGATAAGAAGACACTAAGAAGGCTAGCTGGTAATTCTTCCTGAATGCTGATGGTTCCTTGTACAAGAGAAACTTTGATATGGTACTCCTCAGATGTGTTGATAAGACAAAGGCAGATTTGCTGATGCACGAGGTGCATGAAGGATCTTTCGGTACCCATGCTGGAGGGCATGCAATGGCTAAAAAGTTGTTGAGATCAGGCGATTATTGGATCACAATGGATGCAGACTGTTGTGCTTATGCCAGAAAGTGTCATAAATGCCAGATTTATGTAGATAAAGTGCATGTGCCTCCGAATCCTCTGAATGTGATGTCTTCACCCTGGCCCTTTTCCATGTAGGGCATAGATATGATTGGCAAGATTGAACCGACTTCTTCAAATGGCCACAGATTCATCCTGGTAGCCATTGACTATTTTACCAAGTGGGTTGAAGCAGCTTCATATGCGAACGTCACCAGGCAAGTGGTAGCCCGATTCCTGAAGAGAGACATCATCTGTCGGTATGGAGTGCCCGAGCGAATCATTACTGATAATCGTTCTAACTTGAACAACAAAATGATGGCAGAACTATGCCAGGACTTCAAGATCCAACACCACAATTCTTCTCCTTACAGGCCAAAGATAAATGGCGTTGTGGAGGCAGCTAACAATAATATCAAGAAGATTGTGCAGAAGATGGTGGTCACCTACAAAGACTGGCATGAAATGCTACCATTTGCCTTGCATAGGTACCGTACCTCAATCAGAACATCCACCGGGGCAACACCGTATCAGCTTGTATATGGTATGGAGGCGGTCCTACCTGTTGAAGTTGAATTACCCTCCTTGCGGGTACTGATGGATGTTAAACTAAATGAAGCAGAATGGTTCCGATCCCGGTACGAACAACTGAGTCTGATCGAAGAGAAGAGATTAGCTGCAATCTGTCATGGGCAGTTATATCAGAAAAGAATGAAGAAAGCCTTCGATCATAAAGTCAGGCTCCGAGAATACCAAGTAGGAGATCTTGTGCTGAAAAGACTCCTCCCTCCTCATACAGACCACAGGGGCAAGTGGACTCCGAATTACGACGGTCCGTTCGTAGTAAAGAAAGTTTTCTCTGGTGGAGCACTGATGCTCAGTACTATGGATGGAGAAGACTTCTTGTCCCCTGTGAATTCAGATGCAGTTAAAAAATACTTCGCATAAAATGACCCGCTGGACATAAAAATAGAATGTAAGTCCAGGCTAAAATAGGGCATCCCGGCGAGTCAAAAAACAGAATAAAAGACTCGGGCAAAAATAAGGGAAAATAAATAAATAAAAAATGTACACCCGCTGAGTTGAAAAGCCGCAATGGACAGCTTAGGCAAAAATGGGTATCCCGGTGGATTGAAAACCCGAAAGGGCGATCCACGCAAAATAAGGGAATAAGCGAACAACTGCATTCTGAATTCGTCTGTATCACTTACAATGTGGCAAGTTTCAAAAGGTTAAAGCATTGGTCAAAATCAACCTTCTTCAAAAGCAATATGAGAAGAACGTCAATGTCATACAAGTCATAACAAAAGGGAAGCACATTGAAGCGTCATCAACATTGCCAGCACCTTTTTGTTTCTCAATTTGTAACAATCTCCTCATTTCAGGGGATCTGTTTCTTTGACTGTACTTGCCAATTCAAGGCACACAAATTAATAAAATCAGATTTTCAGTCACATTTTGTCTCGCACGTTTTATTCTTATTTGCAAAAATGTCTGATGTCCTTAATATAATGGTTGCATAAATACAAATGCGTCTTTTCTAAATTACATGCTTACAGGAAATAGATTCGCTCCCAGGAGTGCCTAAATTCCTATGATGGAATCCAATAAGGGATACCTCGGGATACTTGCACGTTTCTTTGTCATAACAGGATTGCAGGTGTTCAAAGCACAACATGGGGCATGAAAGTTTCTCCCCAGCAAGCTGCCCAATCGTTATTTACTCAGCACATCTTCCAAACAGCACCAGAGACGCTTTCTTCTCATCAGAACTGCCAGGCATCATTTCTACAGCACTTTATCCAGAGCAGCATCAGAAGGGGCCCATTTCCCCAGCTAAGTGCATCACCCTCAGCAGGATCCCCACAGAAATCTCTAGGAGGGTCTCTCAGTGATCATTCCTCCCCAGCCAAGTGCAAAGATAGGGAATCATCTCCTCGCAGAGCTCCGGCCTCTATCCAGAAGAACAATGTCTGAAGATCTCACAACAAAGTGACGGAAGCTTCCACAGACCCCAGCTGGGCTCCTCATCATTAAGATAGGTCTATCAGTGACCCGTTTCCCCAAGCAGTCATACATATTATCAGATCTACCAATGATCTTTTCCCCAGCTGGGATATTCTTTCAAAGCAGATCAGCCAGATATCTTCGCCGCAGCGGGATCCGAATCCCAGATCGGTATCTTTTGCAGAATCATATCATTCACATCATATTTCCCCTCAGAGCGTAGCATTCCGTCTAATACGGAGCATTATGGAAAAAGTCAAACATATTGCATAATCATAAGCCATGTTTTGAATCAAACACCTGTTTATACCGACATTCCATCAGCAATATATGTATATACAAAGGCCCACAGTCACAACAGAAATCCAAGGCATCCCCTTTGCACTCTCAAGATACAGATACATGCTCCTTTTGGCACTCGTCCGTGTCATCATTCCCCAGTAAAGTCGCCCGAGCGTTCTCCACAAACAGATATCTATACATTCCATCGACACCCGTCCGTGTCACCATTCCTCAGCACGGTCGCCAAAACACTTATTGTAAATCAAACACTTGTTTATAACACACTTCTCTCGACACCCGTCCGTGTCATCCTATCCCCTCAGATCTTCAGAATATCTTTTTCCTCATAAGTTCGTAACTTATACACTCCCTCTTATGATACTCATCTGTATCATACTCTCCCCAGCATATTGAACACTCGTTTGTGTCTCACTCGTGCTTACTTTTTACTCATACAAATACTCGTCCGTATCTTGTATACACCACTTATCTTCCTCAGATTCGACACTCGTCCGTGTTCTTTGTTAACCAGTTGGTACTCGTCCGTACCATCATCTCTGAACATGCGTTAGCGTTTGTTTCTATCGATACTCGTCCGTACCATAGTCTTAAGAATGCTCGTCCGCATCTTTAATTCATACACAATGTCAAACACTTATACCTTTTTTGAATTTAGACATTCGTCTGTGTCTACCCTTCCCCAGAAGAATTCCCAGCAAATCCCGATAAATTACTTTCTTTTCTATCTGACATTCGACCTATGTCATGATACTTTCGGCAGCCGTACCCTGCCAGGTGATCGTCCTTCACCTTTTGATGGTCGTCCTTCATCATCCCCAGCGGAGTCTCCATTATTGAAACCCTTCCCTATCCGACATTCGTCCTATGTCGTGATATTTTTAGCACCCGTACCCTGCTAGGTGATCGTCCTTCACCTTTTGATGATCGTCCTTCATCATTTTATCCGATGGCCGTTCCCCATCGTAGATCTTGTTATCTGACATTCGTCCTATGTCATGATAAACCCCGAGAGCAGCCGTGCCCTGCTAGGTGATCATCTTTCACCTCTTGATGATCGTCCTTCATCATGCTTATCTGATGGCTGTCGCTCCCGACAAATGACACCGGGTCATATGAAGGTACAGACGCGAACGGTCGGCGAAGGGAACAGCGAGAACACACAGCCGTGAACTCACCGGAGAATGAATAGAGTCGCCAGCTAGGCATTTTTATCCCGGAGGAAAGGCAATGCTGCATAGACCTAGAAAGATATGGATAAGACGGTCGCGAACCAGAGAGACTGAGAAAGGGGGTTGGTTACAACCTGGGAAGGTATTAGCACCCAGATTGTCCGTCGTACTCGACGGGATCCACGCTTAAAAGATTTGTGTTTTAAAGGGGTAGTGTCAGTGCAATCTGTGTGTAAAATAGCTAGAAAAGAATGTACAGGTGTCAGTGTAAAAGAAGTGTGAAGTGCATAAGTGAAGTGTCAGTGTAAGGAAAGAGTATGCTCATGATCATGAGGCTAAGAGAATAAAGCTGGAAAGAGGGGGAATATACAGAGACTTTTGTTCGATAACCGTTAAGTTATGCCTACGTATCCTCTCGTGCAATGAGGAAGTCAGAACACCGTAGTTCGACCCAAAGAGACTGAAAGATGAATTGACTTGATGAACTGCTTGCTTGTCTATGCTCAAGTGTATGATCTGTCTGGCACAGATGCAAACTGTCTTGCATTAGACGGAAGAAGCGAGTTCTCGTTTGTGAGTGAAGATGATGAGAAAAGAATCCCGGAGGAGACGATTATTGTTTGTTTTTTCGAGTTTTCAGTCTTTTATTGCTTTTGAAAGTTTGTCATAAGTTAATGAGCTTAAGCCTAAACCAATGGATTTAGTAAACTCATCACATCTTCCCTCTGATTAGGGGTAATGAGGATACCTTAAGTGTGAAGTCAGATTCTCACACTTAATCACCATGGTGTAGGATTAAGATCATTAACCTACTTGTGATTATTTAGATGTTTTTGGTGTTTTTGTTTAGTGCTGAGTAATGAGGTTAAGCCATAATCAAGGATTAAACAGACCCATTACACCATCCTAAAAGAAGGATGATAGATGAGAGTGTTTAAGTTGAGAAAAACTCCTCAACTTAATCCATGGTTAGGGATTAAACCCATGACAAAACAAGCCTTTGATTAAGTGGATTTTAGTTAATGATATGATGATGAAGTGAATTTTATGATTTGTAAGACAACTTGAGGGGGACTTGTCCATTAACACTAGGGTTAGTCCTTCTTAACCAATTAAGGAAGAATTAGAACCCTAATGCAAGGCCCAAGTTACAAGTGATGTCTTAATGATTATTAGATGAATTGATTAAGAGGTTTAAACACCTTAAGGGTTTAATACTTAGGATTAAAATTATACACTCCATCCTAAGAGAAGGATGCAGGCATAACCCTAAGCACAAAGTCTTAAAGCCTTTAGGGCTTAGTCCCTGATTATGAGATGAGAAGAGAGGACTCAAGGAGAGACACAAAGGTAAAACTATGGGGGGGACTAATCAAAACCCTAATTCATTGTCATGCTTGGTTGATCCTAAGGTTTGTGAGGTTTTCAAAAAAACAATCTTCAAAGGAACCACCAGGAAGCAGATGAACAAGATCAAGAGAAGCAAAGTGACTTGCTTCATTCAAGAAGTCAAGTCACTTGAAGAAAGAAAGTGGGAGAAGCAAGAATGAGCAAGCTCAAACTCAAACACATGTATAAATGCAGCATGCTATGCAAGAGAGATGAGAAGAAAAGTTATGAGAAGTGAAGGCAAATTCACTTCTCAAGTTTACTTACCACCTGAAATGTTAGAAAGAAATGCAATGCAATGCAAGATGAGATGAAATGGTATGATGAAAAGCAAAACCAGAAGCATGTTGATGATGATTATGATGTTATGAAGTGTTGCAAACATGAGACAAGGCATAGGGATGTTCATACAAAGTCATGGATGCAAATGATGCAAGTTAAAGAACATGAATAAACATGAAATGTCATGAAGCATACAAGACAAATGGCATGGCAAAGATGTAATGCAATGATCAATGATGTTTCAACATGTCTTAAGATGTCAAATGAATCATAAGAATGCACAAAATGCAATGGCAAGTCATGTTATGCAAGGAAATGCAAGAAGGATGCAAGAGAAAGCCCAAATTAGGGTTTATGGATCAAACATCAAACACAAACCAAAAACAGAAGCAAACCCTAAGATAAAAAATGGAAAATGGCACCCAAAGAAACCCTAGACCTATGATGAATCCCTGCCCAAAGGGGAACTCCCAACTCTTTACCAATCTCAAGATATGATTTTTACAAGTTATTAGGGTTTTCTAGGGTTCTTATCAAAACAAATGCCAATCAATTAGAAAATGCAAGATCAAATCATGGCCTTTTTATCCTTGAAAATACATGCAAAATGGAAAACAATGCAAGAAGAATCAATGTCTCAACCTTCACCAATAGGCAGAAATGAATTTTTAAACTTGTGATCAAAATAATGCACAAAATGAGATTTAATTCAATGAAGAATTCTTAAAATGCATCAAGATCAAAAAAGAAATTTGGTTTGAAGGTTGAACAATGTTTCTAAATGTCTTAGAACATTTCATGAATTTTTTTGTAATTTTTAAATACCCAAAAGTATTTTTAATCAATTAATTCCCATTAATCAATTAAAAATAATCTTTTAAATATTTAAAAATACTTTTTTTAATGATAAAAAATAAAATAAAAATATTTTTGTGTCACAAAAATTAATAAAACCTTAAAGAAAAAGTTTCATAATTTTTATGATTTTTTAACTATTTTAAATAAATTGTGCAATTTAAAAGAAAAAGAAATGAATTAAAATTAAATTAAATGGAAGTCAACAGAATGGATGGATGAGATTGATCCTGGATTTAAAAACATTGACTGCGCGCCAGAATGAGAGGCCCAGATTGTTTCTGATTAAATTAATTAAAATATGATTAATTAACCCTAACACGTGGATTAGGGTTAATCAAAGAGATCCTGGCCCTTCCCTTGCGCGCGTAGTCAACAAATTCAACGCATCCTACGGCCAATATTCAAACCAGCATTAATTATGGGATTAAACCCTAATCACACTCAGGTGGCCGGAGAAGACTTCCGGTCGTCTTCTCCGGCCAGAAGCTCACCTGAAAATCACCCAACTTCCTCAAAACGTAATATAAATGAAATCTATGAATTGGGAAACGTTTCTAACACCCTCACGAATCAAACCCCTAACCTAAAACAAATTTATCTTTCCTAAATCATCTGAATCGAAGAGGGAAAGTTTTAGGGTTCGTAAGCTTCAAACACAAATTAAATTCTCAAAACACAACCATTTCAAAAACTAAAAGCATCAGGATGATCAGGAGAGCATAAAGAACAAGTTTGTAACAAGAAAAATCATTTCTGGAAAAATTAATTTCGAGCTACCTGAGATTTGCAACTTTCAATTTTGGAACTTTCAGGCCACTTCCTTCGGTGCAAGCTGCTTCTCTTGGCCTCCCAAATGTGCCTGAATGCTCAAAATGAGTTTGTGTTGGCTGGAGAAAGAGATTCGAATGCTCCTGCTTCAGTTCAGTCAAAAATGGCAGATGAGACTCTGGCACTTTCAGGTCATGGTGATGGGGTGTTTAAGGTCCAGATGATGTGTAGAGATGATCTGTGGTGTTGGTTTGTGTGTTTGTGAGCCAGGATAAGAGTTTCGAATGAAACTGCAGCTTGAGGTGAATGATGGCAATGGAGTTTTCAGGCTTGTTTCAGGCTTATGCTTGGGGTGTTTCTTGTCTATGAGGTGTGGTGAGTTGAGTGATGATGAGAGTTCTAGTGTTTGAAGACTGTGGAGAGTGATTCGAATGAACTTGCAATAAGGTGAGTTTTTGTGTGAGTGTTCAATGTGTGTGTTTCAGCCTTGGTTCCTATGTCTTATGGCCAGCAAACTGATTCAATAAACAAATGCAAGTGGCTGATGGATGTGACCTGGCCTGCAGAGATAGGTGTGGCTACTTTTGCTCAAAGTCCACTTTTGTGTAAGATAGGGCATGGCTCAAGTTTAGGCAAGTACAAGTTGGGTTCTGGTGCAGCATGGTGAGTGTGAGAGGCTGGCTTGACTCAAGGATCAATGCAGCAAGTTGGTGAAAAGGTCATGAGTGTTTTGCAACTTGGTTAGCTTTATGGATTTTCATGAGAAAAGTCAAGTTACATGAACCAAACCATGAGCAAACTTGATCCAAATCTGATTTTTGTGACTTAGAGGATGTTTACATAATGGTTTGACATGAATTAGAGGCTGCATAATGCATTTGTTCAAGACTTTGCAAAATTTCCTTTTTGTGCATAACTTGAAAATCAATGATTTTTGCTAACTTTGCAATGCCATAACTTTTGACTCATGAAGAGTTTGATCATGTTCTTGTACTTTTTGAAAAGGGAAAGATGAGATCTACAACTTTCATGACCAAAGTTTTTTCATTTGAAGCCTTTTTGGATCAAGAATCAAGGCTTGAAAAATGACCTAAAATGATGCATTCTTGAAAAGTCAACTATGCCCAAAAAGTCAACATTTGCAAAAACCCTAAATTCTTGATTTTTATGAACTTCAACCTTCTTCCATGATCAAATAAAGATCATATACACTCAAAATGGTGAAGATCACCCATTGGTTGGGTCATTGGGGGCCTCAGATGCCCTGATTTTGCACTGACTTGTCTGAAAAGTCAACTCTTGATCAGATGACTTCCCCATGGAATTTCTTCATGAAAATTGATATGCATATTCCCTATACCATATAGAGACCAATGGAAACAAGAATGACCAAAAAATTTGAGATTATGGCCTCTGAAACCAAAACCCTAATTTTAGGTCAACTGTGCAGTTCAACCTGGCTCTGCATCCACTCAAACCCTAGTTCTTGTGATTCCTCTGCAATTTTGACTCTGTGAGGATGTAACATGATACAAGAACACACATGGACCCTTCTGAGATGATTGGTGGCCTTTGGAGTGCCTCAAGAAGCCTTGAGGTTGCTCAGATCACAAACCCTAGGTGCAGATGCCTTAGAAACTATCCAGTGGATAAAAAATGAGATGTGAGATGATATGATTGTATTTATGCATATGAGGGTGATCACAAGCCATGGTGTGAATGGGTGAGGGCAAATTTGGGGTGTTTACAGCTGCCCCTATTCAAACATGAGTTAGCTGTGCAGGATGTAAGCGACGGCTTAACAGGCAAACAAGGTAACTTGTGGTTGAATACCAAAGATAGTCCAAAATTTGCACTCACGGAAATGAAGAAGAAAAGGGATATAGATTGTAAAAGCAAAACAAAGTACATTGTAAAGTATGGGCGACGGAGGACGACCGTCGAGCAGAGGACGACTGCTGGGTAAAGAGCGATGACGGGGACGGCCGACATGCTGGGGAAAGTGTATGAGAATAAAGCAATGACGGGGACGGCCGACATGCTGGGGATAAAAGGTAAAGCTAAGACGGGGACGGCCGACTAGCTGGGGAAAATAAAATATCATGATGGGGACGGCCATCAAGATAAAGCTGTAAAATTTTTTGGAGAAAACATGACGGGGACGGCCATCAAGTTCATAAAGCAAAGTAACCGACGATGGGGACGGCCATCGGGCTAAAAGAAAAGGAAAAGGGACCACGACGGGGACGGCCATCGGGTTAACGAATAAATGAAATAAACAGATGATGGGGTACGGCCATCAAAGGTGAAGGACGATCACCTAGCAGGGGACGGCTGCTCTGTTGGGGAAAAGAAATATGATGGGGACGGCCATCAAAGGTGGAGGACGACCACCTGGCAGGGTACGGCTGCCGAAAATATCAACGATGGGGACGGCCATCGGATAGATAAGGTCAACGATGGGGACGGCCATCGGACGAGCAAGATGGAGGACGACCATCAAGAAGTGGAGGACGACCACTCAGCAGGGGACGGCTGCTCTCGGGGTTTATCATAACACAGGACGAATGTTAGATAACCAAAATCAACAATGGGGACGGCCATTGGATAAAGTGATGAAGGACGATCATCAAAAGGTGGAGGACGACCACCTAGCAGGGGACGGCTGCTAAAATCAACGATGGGGACGGCCATCGGATGAGCATGATGGAGGACGACCATCAAGAAGTGGAGGACGACCACTCAGCAGGGTACGGCTGCTCTCAGGGGTATCATAACACAGGACGAGTGTTAGATAAAAAAGAAAATTTGTTGGTGATCTACTGGGGAAAATGTAAACACGGACGAGCGTTTACATCCAAGAAACAAAAAGGTATAAGTGTTTGGTATCGTGTATAGATTAAAGATGCGGACGAGCATCCTTAAGACTATGATACGGACGAGTATCATGTAGAAACAAACTGACACATGTTCAGAGATGATGATACGGACGGGTATCAACTGGTTAACAAAGAACACGGACGAGTGTTGCATCTGAAAGAATTCTTCTGGGGAATAATAGACACGGACGAGTATCTATATTCAAGAAGACATCGGTGTTTGACACGGTGTATGGATTAAAGATGCGGACGAACATCCTTAAGACTATGATACGGACGAGTATCATG
This sequence comes from Lathyrus aphaca, assembly GCA_963966055.1. Lineage (NCBI taxonomy): Eukaryota > Viridiplantae > Streptophyta > Magnoliopsida > Fabales > Fabaceae > Lathyrus > Lathyrus aphaca. The sequence goes on along the minus strand of OZ014520.1, from coordinate 225,363,335 downwards.
TAGAAACAAACACTAGACGCAATGTTCTGAGATGACGGTACGGACGAGTACCAACTGGTTAACAAAGAACAAGGACTACTGTCGAATCTGTGGGGTTATGAGTGACGATGTATACAAGATACGGACGAGTATCTGTATAAGCGTACCATGAGTAGTGAGTATTGTATGAGTGTAGATGAGTATTTTAACTGCTGGGGTGAATGACACGGACGAGTGTCAAGAGAGAGAAGTATAATATTAACAAGTGTGTGGGTTGATGAAAGTGTACGCGACTGCGCTGGGGATATGACACGGACGGGTGTCAAAAAGGGTGTATATACAAGTATATGTGAGTACAAAAGGGGATGTCTTTGGCTTTCTGCTGGGATATGACACGGACGGGTGTCAGGACGTATCTGTAGTACGGGTGATTTGCTTGTAAAGAGTGTTCAGGCGACTTTACTGGGGGAATGATGACACGGACGGGTGCCAAAAGGTGTATATACTGGTGTTTGTGATTTGTGAGGCAGCTGCTTTTGCTGGGATTCTGGGGGATTTTGGGGGAAACTGTTCTGTATAACGACGGATTGCCAATATTTACAAGTGTTCAATTCACAACATGACTTATGATTATGCTATGCGTTTGATTTTTTGCCGTAATGCTCCGTATTAGACGGAATGCTACGCTTTGAGGGTATATTATGATGCCAATGCTATGATTATGCAAAGAAGCACAGATCCGGGATTCGGATCTCGTTGCTGCGAAGATCTCTGGCTGATCTGCTGAGGAAGACATCCCAGCTGGGGATGAGATCATTGGTGTATCTGCTTGGGGGATATAGGTCACTGATCGACATATCCTTATAATATGGGAGACCCAGCTGGGGTTTGCAGAAGCTTCCTTCACCCTGTTGTGATCTCCTTCGTGCGTTGCTCTTCTGAATAGAAGCTGGGGCTCTGTGGGGAGATGATCCCCTGATTTTTGCATTCTGCTGAGGAAGGATGGCAACTCGGCTGGGGAATGCTGTTGATAACTCAGCTGGGGAGAGTAACAAGAGGCAACTCCGCTGGGGATAGAGCATTCTGAGTGTTAAGCTTGTTTGTTGACTTGGCAACTTCGCTAGGGAAGGCAATGGGGAGCTACTCAGCTGGGGGAAGAGTATTTCAGATGCTGAGATTGAGTGCATGCTGATTTGGCAGTTCCGCTGGGGAAATGGGCACCTTCTAGGGCCATGTGGAAGATAGACCAAGTTGATCATGATTCGCCTACCTGTTGAGACGTAACCTGCATGCCCCAGGTTGCGTTCTGGATACCTGCAATCCTGAAACGTACAAAAGGTCCCGAGGTATCCCTTACTGGATTCCGTCATAGGAGTTAAGTGCTTTCGAGAATAATCACATTCCCTGTAAGCATGTGTTTTGTTTTTAGAGAAGGCATCTGTACTTATGCTATTGTATTTTAGAGATATCAGACAACTCTTTGCAAAACGTAAATGTAAAAAGACGAAGCGTGACTGAAAATCTGATTTTATTAATTCATGTGCCCTGAATTGGCAAGATACAGTCAAAGAAACATATCTCCTGAAATGAGGAGATTGTTACAAATTGGGAAATAAAGTGCTGACGGTGTTGACGACGCTTTGAGGAGCTTCCTCTCCTGCTATGACTCGTATGACAATGACGTTCTTCTCGTCTTGCTTTCTGGAGAGAGTTGATTCTGATTGAAGCTTGATCCTTTGAAGCTTACCAAGTTGTAGGTGATACAGATGAATTCAGAATGCAGTTGTTCGCTTATTCCCTTATTTTGCATGGATCGCCCTTTCGGGTTTTCGATCCATCGGGATACCCATTTTTGCCTGAGCTGTCCAATGCGGCTTTTCAACTCAGCGGGTGTACATTTTCTTAATTATTTCCCTTATTTTTGCCCGAGTCTTTTATTCTGTTTTTGACTCGCCGGGATGCCCTATTTTTGCCTGAACTTACATTCTGTTTTTATGTCCAGCGGGTCATTTTCATACGAAGTATTTTTTAACTGCATCTGAATTCACAGGGGACGGGAAATCTTCACCATCCATGGTGCTGAGCATCAGTGCTCCACCAGAGAAAACTTTCTTTACAACGAATGGTCCTTCATAATTTGGAGTCCATTTGCCCCTGTGGTCTGTATGAGGAGGAAGGATTCTTTTCAGCACAAGATCTCCTACTTGGTACTCTCGGTGCCTGACTTTCTGATCAAAGGCTTTCTTCATTCTTTTCTGATACAACTGCCCGTGGCAGATTGCAGCCAATCTTTTCTCTTCGATCAGACTCAGTTGTTCGAATCGGGACCGAACCCATTCTGCTTCACTCAGTTTAACATCCATCAATACCCGTAAGGAGGGTAATTCAACTTCAACGGGCAGGACTGCTTCCATACCATATACAAGTTGATACGGTGTTGCCCCAGTGGATGTTCTGATTGACGTGCGGTACCCATGCAAGGCAAATGGTAGCATTTCATGCCAGTCTTTGTAGGTGACTACCATCTTTTGCACAATCTTCTTGATATTCTTGTTAGCTGCCTCAACAGCGCCGTTCATCTTTGGCCTGTAAGGAGAAGAATTGTGATGTTGGATCTTGAAGTCCCGGCACAGTTCTGCCATCATTTTGTTGTTGAGATTGGAACCATTATCAGTAATGATTCGCTCGGGCACTCCATATCTACAGATGATATCTCTTTTCAAAAATCGCGCTACCACTTGCCTGGTGACATTTGCATATGAGGCTGCTTCAACCCACTTTGTGAAATAGTCGATGGCGACCAGGATGAATCTGTGGCCATTTGAAGCAGTTGGCTCAATCTTACCAATCATATCGATGCCCCACATGGCAAAGGGCCAGGGTGAAGACATTATGTTCAAAGGATTGGAAGGTACATGCACTTTATCTGCGTAGATCTGGCATTTATGACATTTCCTGGCATAGGCACAACAGTCTGCATCCATCGTGATCCAGTAATAGCCTGATCTTAACAGCTTCTTAGCCATGGCATGCCCTCCAGCATGGGTACCAAAAGAGCCTTCATGCACTTCGTGCATCAACAAATCTGCTTCCGTCTTGTCAACACATCGGAGGAGTACCATATCAAAGTTCCTCTTGTATAAAGACCCATCAGCGTTCAGAAAGAAACTTCCAGCAAGCCTTCTCAAGGTCTTCTTATCATTGGAAGATGCCCCAGGTGGGTATGTTTGATCCTCCAAGAAGCACTTAATGTCGTGGGACCAAGGCTTATCACCCTTTACAACATCTGCCGCAAATACATATGCTGGTCTATCAAGTCTCGATACTGAAATCTGAGGTACAAAGTTAGTAGCTTGAACTTTGATCATGGACGAAATGGTAGCAAGAGCATCCGCAAACTGATTCTCGTCCCGAGGGATATACTCAAGTTTGACTGTTGTGAAGAAAGTCAATAATCTTCTTGTATAATCCCTGTAAGGTATCAGATGATCTTGGTGGGTGTACCATTTTCCGTTGGTCTGATTGATTACCAAAGCTGAATCTCCGAATACGGTCAATGTCTTGATCCTGAGGTCAATGGCTTCCTCAAGACCCATAATGCAAGCTTCGTATTCAGCTTCGTTGTTAGTGCAGTTGAAAGTGAGTTTTGCCGAGAAAGGCATGTGAACTCCTTTAGGTGTGATGAGTACTGCACCAATACCACGGCCATTCATGTTAACAGCCCCGTCAAACATCATAGTCCATTCTTCCTCCGGGTCGGGCCCTTCAGTGTGAATAGGCTCTTCGTGATCTTTTGCTTTAATGAACATGATGTCTTCATCAGGGAAGTCAAACCTCATAGGCTGGTAGTCATCAATGGGTTGCTCAGCAAGATATTCAGATAGTATACTGCCCTTGATGGCTTTCTGAGATGTGTACTGTATGTCATATTCTGTGAGAATCATCTGCCATCTTGCAACCCGTCCGGTAAGAGCTGGCTTCTCGAAAATGTACTTAACTGGATCCATTTTTGAGATTAATAAGGTAGTGTGGGTCAACATATACTGTCTCAGTCGGCGAGCAGCCCACGCTAAAGCACAACAAGTTTTCTCGAGCAGTGAATAACGTTGTTCACAGTCGGCAAACTTTTTGCTTAGGTAGTATATTGCATACTCTTTTCGACCAGACTCGTCATGCTGGCCCAGCACACATCCCATCGACTCTTCTAATACCGTTAAGTACATAATCAGAGGTCTTCCTTCAACTGGCGGCATGAGGATTGGAGGTTCTTGCAGATACTCCTTGATCTTGTCAAAAGCCTTCTGGCAATCTTCGTTCCACCTGACCGTTTGTTCTTTTCTTAGCAGCTTGAACAAGGGTTCACAAGTTGCCGTGAGGTGAGATATGAACCTTGAGATGTAGTTCAGTCGACCTAAGAACCCTCGAACTTCTTTCTCAGTTTTCGGTGCAGGCATCTCTTGGATGGCTTTGACTTTATCAGGGTCAACTTCAATCCCCTTCTCACTTACAATGAATCCCAGCAACTTACCGGATCGCACCCCGAATGTGCATTTGTTGGGGTTCAACTTTAGTTGGTACTTCCTCAGACGCTTGAATAACTTGAGCAGATTCACCAGATGGTCTTCCTCTGTAAGGGACTTGGCAATCATGTCATCCACATAGCATTCTATTTCCTTATGGATCATATCGTGGAATAATGTTACCATAGCCCGTTGATACGTTGCACCGGCATTCTTCAGTCCGAATGGCATCACCTTATAACAGAACGTGCCCCAAGGTGTAATGAATGTCGTCTTCTCCATGTCTTCAGGTGACATTTTGATCTGATTGTACCCTGAAAATCCATCCATGAAGGAGAATACCGAGAACTGAGCCGTATTATCTACCAATACGTCAATGTGAGGTAATGGGAAATCGTCCTTCGGGCTGGCTCTGTTCAGATCCCGGTAATCAACACACATTCTTACTTTGCCATCCTTCTTAGGCACAGGTACTATGTTAGCAACCCACGGCGGATAGCTAGTTACGGCAAGGAACCCGGCGTCCCATTGCTTTTGTACCTCTTCCTTGATTTTCATAGCCATGTCTGGACGAGTTCGGCGCAGCTTCTGTTTGACTGGTGGGCATTCTTCCCTCAAAGGCAGCTTGTGCACAACTATATCGGTATCCAACCCTGGCATATCTTGATACGACCAAGCAAACACATCAACATACTCTTGAAGCAGACCTGTCAACTGTCTCTTCACTGAGTCTTGCAGGCAGGCCCCGATTTTAACCTCTTTCACATTTTCTTCCGTACCAAGATTGATCGCTTCAATCTCCTCCTGGTGAGGAGTAATGACCTTTTCCTCTTGCCTTAACAATCTGGCTAGCTCTTCAGGAAACTCATATTCTTCATCAACCCCTTCATCAGCTTGATTGATTGGATTGTCAAAGTCATACGATGTCATAGCCGTGCTGTTGTCGGTGCGGTCAGGAAGGCACTCTCTGCAAGGGTTAAGTTGGTTCATTTTAGTGATTGATTTTAATCTTGCTTTAGAAAAAAGTAAAATGAAGTTATCATTTTGAAAACACCGCCATTTATTTTTGTACAAAAAAGAAAAATGGAAAAAGCAGTGAGCAGAAAGAAAAAGACTCGTTTGCAAAAAGATGTCTGATATTTCATTAATTTAATCTTGTTTGCACAAAAGTACAGATGGCCCTGATTACAAAATGAGTCTTGTCATCTTGGGCAAGATGCAAGACTTTGATGCATGCTTATAAAAATACAGGAAATAATAATTACTCTGCTCGAGTAACACTTATAATTTCCTGGGAAGACCAGTTCGAGACACTGCTCCCCGGGATCTTCGGACGAATCCAATTCTCCAGGTTGGGCTCCTCTTCCAGCTCGTCTTCCAGACAGTTGATAGCATCGGGGGTAAGCATCCCCCCACTGACAAAACCAGGCTCTCCAGCAGCCTTTGCTTGATGTTGAGTTGGTTTGTAACCCAACCCAAATTTGTCCTTTTTCTCCTCCACAGCTAAGACCTTGCCCCAGCCTCGGGCAGTTCCTTCTTCAACAACCTTCCGGGCCTGTTGGTAAGACGACATGGAGATCCCCGACACAGCAGATGCTTCATTGACATTCAAGGCTTCAAAACCTTGGCTCATCGTTTCATGGATCTCTCCATCCATCTCAATGTATTTATAAGTAGCCAGATGGCTAACAAAAATGTCCTCCTCTCCACAGATAGTGACAACTTGACCTTCCCACTCAAATTTTAACTTTTGGTGAAGGGTAGACGTTATTGCGCCAGCGGCGTGGATCCAGGGTCTACCCAACAAACAGCTGTAGGCGGGCTGAATGTCCATCACGTAAAAGATAGTTTTAAAGGTCTGCGGGCCAATTGTCACGGGCAGCTCAATCTCTCCCAGAACCGATCTCTTCGAGCCATCAAAAGCTCTAACCACCAGGTTGCTGGGTCTCAATGCCAGTCCATCATATTCAAGCTTCACCAGAGCCTTCTTTGGTAAGACATTCAGGGATGATCCTGTGTCCACCAGCACATGTGAAAGGACAGCTCCTTTGCATTCCATGGTTATGTGCAAGGCTTTGTTGTGATTGCGGCCATCCACTGTCAGGTCAGAATTGGTAAACCCTAGCCCATTGCTAGCAGTAACATTTCCAACAACGGTTTCCAATTGGTTGACAGTAATCTCCTCGGGCACGTAAGCTGCGTGCAGTACTTTCAGTAGTGCATTCCGATGGGCTTCGGAGCACATAAGCAAGGAGAGGATGGAGATTTTGGATGGCGTCTGGTGAAGTTGATCCACAACTTTATAATCACTCTTTTTGATGATCCGCATAAACTCATCAACTTCCTGATCAAATGGAGTCTTCAGGGCTTCTTTGGCAGCTGGATCTTCCTGCACCGGGCTTTTTCCTTTTGCCTTGGCAGCAGCTTCTGCTTCGGCAGTAGGTCTTTGGACTTGTGAAGCAAAGAGACGTCCGCTTCGAGTGAAGCCTCCGCCTCCCCCCACATTATCTACTTGTGGTGCAGGTGTTGTTGTTTCCAGAGTGATTCTTTTTCCTTCGCAGTACACGTCAGAGCCATAGTGCCAAGGGATGGCCCTATTGCTTTCATATGGTACTGGTCCAGGCATCGTGACAGTGACCGGACTGATTGCTGCTGCTGAAGGGACTGTTATTGTTTGTGGATCATAAAAGATTGTGACTGGTGCTCTAGCGGGAGCAGCACCTTCTGCATGGTAGGCGGAGTTATTTTCTGGATCGTAGAATATGGTAACTGTGGAGACATCTTCATGATTGTTTGCTGGAGTTGTAGGAGGTTCCGTTGGAAGGACTGTTGTTGTTGTTGATGGAGAGTCGAAATGGAATGAAGCTGAAGTTGTAGCAGGAGAAACTGTTGTAAACTGATCATTTGGAAGGACAGGTGAAGTACTTGTTGATGGTGCTGATGAATTGTTGGGAACAATAGTTGCTGCATTTGTAGGAGGTTCTGAAACCGTTGTTGATGAAGTGGCCGGATTTGTTGGGAATGATGTAGTGATCTGTAGCAGGCCACTCTGAATAAGGCTGTCAATGCCATTCCTCAGGTCTTCGCACCCATTCCATGAAATGTTGCAATAGGGACACCCTAGTTCACACCCCGGAAATATATTGTTTTCACGGAGTTGAGCTTTGATTTCCACCAATGGTGTCCTGATCTGATCCACACTGGTTATGAAATAAGACGGTGTGTCTTCCTCAATTGCGTTAATACGGGGACCACCATGGTGTGGCATTGGGTTTTTGTTGACATTGGGCGGAGGTGCAAAGTTCAGAGCCTTGGAGTCTACCAAGTCTTGTACCTTCATATGCAGAGCTCTGCATTTTTCTGTACTGTGACCAGGTGCGTTGGAATGAAAAGCACACCTAGCATTGGAGTCATAGTTTCTTGGTAGACTATTGGGATCCGGAGGGGCCAACGTTCTTAGCTCAACCAGGTTGAGTTTCAGAAGTTGTGGCAGCAAAGCAGCGTACGGCATGGGGATCGGGTCGATCACTCGGTTAGCTTGGGAGGGCCTCTGTTGAAATGGCCTCTGTTGATTGTTGTTGCTATTGTTGTTGTTGTAGTTGTTTCTTGGAGGATATTGATTCTGATGATACTGAGGTTGTTGTTGGAAATTTTGTTGAGGAGGTTGATAGACCGGCTGAGGATGAGCTGGAGCAGGGATTGTGACTGCTGCTATTGTCCTTGGAACATATTGGGGCCTACCCCTGTTGGTGTGAATGGCATTGGTCTCGCCAGTTCTTCTCGGGCCTGCAAAAGGCTTTCTTGTACTGCTGGACGAGCTTACACCATTATCAGATATCTTACCCATTTTTAACAGGCTTTCAATTCTCTCCCCAGCTATGACAACATCTGCGAAGCTAGTGGAAGAGAAAGCAGCCAACCTGTCAATATAGGTTCCCTGAAGAGTGTTCATAAACATGTCTGCAATTTCTCTCTCAGACATTGGGGGTTGAACAGCAGCAGCCAATTGCCTCCACCTTTGGGCGTATTCTCGGAAACTTTCCCTTGACGACTGTGACATTCCCATTAGGAGAGTCCTGTTGGGTGCCATGTCTAAGTTGTATTGATATTGTCGGATGAAGGCTTCTGCCAGGTCCTTCCAGCATCTTACAGTTGCCCTTGTCAAGTGGGAGTACCATTCCCTCGATGCTCCAGTCAAGCTATCTTCAAAGTAGAACATCCAAAGTTTCTCATCCATTGTATAGGCCTTCAGCCTTCCCAGAAATGATTGCAGATGAGTCCGGGGGCATGAAGTCCCATTATACTTCTCGAAACATGGAGGCTTGAACTTGTGGGGAATCCTAACCCCGTCTACCAGCCCCATGTCCATGACGTCGAAGCCCAAAGAGTTCTGAGATTCTAGGGACCTTAACTTCTCAGCTATTTCATCCAATCTCCTATCATAAGCATCCTCTCCAGCGCCCATTACTGTAAATTGGTCCTCCTGAGGATCCTCTTGAAGTACTCTGGCTGCGGTGGCTGTTCCTTGAACATTTGCAGGGATGTTAACCTCAGGATGTAGATGTGGACCAAACACAGGGGGATTCACATGTGGTTGCACCCTTTCATTATTACTGGTGCCTGCAGTTCCTACATGAGGCTCCTCTTGATTTTGCCTCTCCACCATGGCCCTCAGTCTCTCCTGACTCTGAGCCATGTTGTTCATAACCTCCATGAACTGCGTCATCTGTGTTCTCATCTCCAATCTTTCATTGGCTAGCTGATTTCTGACATCAGCAAGATCTTGTTGAACTTGATCCATCTGAATTCCCGGAAGGTTGTTTCTAGTTGGATACCTGTGTGGCCTGTTGAGAGGAAATACCCGGCGACGAGCAATAATGCCTGAGATTCACAACAGAGGTTAGTAACAATAAAACAAAAACCTACAAAACAAACAAAAGGGTTAGCATGCAATGCAGTTATGCTTATTTGCTATCAAGGTATCCGGTTTGGTCTTCAGTTTTGACCCTTCCAGACCCTTGAATGATGATGCTGTTGAAGTTGCTTTTGATGCGAACACAAATATATTACACAAGATGAAATAATACAATTTGTTCATTTTTACAACACAAACCCTCAAAGGGGCCAAAATACACCACAAAAGCAAAAGTACATGGAAAAGGAACAACAACAAGCAAATGATCAAACTCCAAGGCCAAACTCATCCTCACGAACTTCCTTGAGAAGTGCTTCGGTCACAGGATCAGCCGGGCGCTCCGTGAGACTTCTGATGAGAAGGTTTCTTGTTGCAACAGCTGCAGTCAATTTCCTGCTCTGACTTTGGTCCTTAGACCTCTTCAATCCTGCTTTGATTTTCAGCTCTGATATTTCTTCCTGGGCTGCTGCCAGGGCCTTTTCCATCTGCTCCATCTTGTCTTGAGCTCTCTTGTCTTCTAGAGTACGGGCCTCAGTGATCCGGACCCACCTGGCCTGACTCTCTTTCAAATATAAGTCTGTTCTTGCTCTCTGGAACTGGGCTTCTTTACAAGCATTCTTCAGAATCTGCTCACCAGCTTTAGACTTGTTGATATAATCTCCAGACTTCTCAATCTTAGTCAAGTGTTCCACTCTCAATTTCTCCAATCTCTCAATCTCCCTCACACCTTCACTCCTCTCCCTGAGGGTCTTCTGCAAGGCTTGGGTTAACTTCTCATTCCTTTCCTTCAAGCTTTCAAACTCCTCCAAACTGATAGTAGCAGGGGGTGGTGCTGAAGATGACTCAGGCATGTCTTCTATGGTGAAAGGCATTCCAGAGAATTGGGCCCTAGCATGGGACCACTCATAATATTGGACTGACGCCACATTATTGCACTTACCCAGAATGGTGATTCCCTTGGTTTGAACATGATCCCAGGCCCAGGCAGCCTGCCTAACAACAGTCAAACTAATCTTGTTCTCACAGTAGAGGGTCCCCACCAAGTCTTGTTCCCTGGGAGTATGAACCAGTGCATAGCCTAATTGCCTCTTGAACAGCAAAGGGTTGTAATTGATACTTCCCTTAACTCCTATCAAAGGCACATTGGGGAAGTGTCCACAGCTTGTGATAATATCTCTGCCCTTGGTGCTCTGAGTGCACCATCTGATGTCTGCTGAAGTGAGAGTAGTGAGCCTCTTAGCCCAGTTGCTTTGCTGATGAGGATTTAGGAATGCATCTGTCCTGGGCAGATGCCTGAGAAGCCAAGCATGGAATAGTGGAGCACAACACCTCACTAACTTACCCCTCTGCTTCTCATTCCTCTGATGCACTGAGTAGTAGAGATCTCCTAACAAGGTTGGCACTGGGTTCTTCAGGATGAACAAGTGAATTGCATTCTTGCTGATGAATCGAGGCTCATCTGCAAACAACACAATTCCATATACATTTAAGGCCAACAATGCACAAACAGCTTTCCACTCCCCCAGGGAGGCCTTCAAACTAGCTTGAGAAATCAGGAAGTCAAGATGAAAACCAGGGATCCCAGCTTTAGATGTCATATGCTGTTCAATCAAAACAGGCTCCAGGTGTAAAGCTTTTGCTATCTCTCCATTGCTGGGATAGACCATTTCAGGATTGAAAGGAATTTCTCTCTTGATAGGCAAGCCAACCAATGCTGAGTATTCTTCTAAAAGAGGTCCCAACTGAAAGTCTTGAAAGGTGAAACATCTCAATGGGGGATCATAGAACTGAATGCAAGTGTGGATGAGGCTCCTCTGTGAAGGGTCCAGATCCATAACCATGTCTAGTATATCTCCATAACTCTCCCTGAACAAGGGTATGTGCTCTGGAGTGATCAGGGTTTGGATCCTCCTGATGTCTGATAAGTCTGGCTGGAAGAAATGGTAAGTGATGTTGCTTTTCTTTGGAGCCATGAGCGCTGAGGACTGAGTAGAATAAGTGCTGATGAAGATGCTGAGAAGTGGGCCACTGGCTGGCTAGTGCAAGTAACTGAAGTATATGGCTGACAAACCGAAGCAAGATGCTGGTGGAGACAGGTCAAAACTGCAGATGGGGTCAAAACCAAAACCAGATAAAGGTGGATACCCTGAAACACAAATAAGCATATGTTAATATGATGCAATGAGTATGAATGCAGATGATATGCAAAGGGTTTGTGACTGAGCTGGATCTGATTAACTGCCTTGGTCTAGATCCATGTGTGTTCAAGAATTCCAGATGGAGGTCTATAAATCCAGTAACCAGGGTAGGGGACTCAAATAAAGAGCCACATGTCCAGGGTTTTAGAATCACAAGAACTATCCAACATGGAGCATTCTTAACAAAGTCAAAGTGATAGGGTATTCTGAGGTCAAGGTACCTGCAAACCTGTAAACAGCCCAACCCCCTCACAGGTGGTGATCTAGAACAAGGATCCTCAGACTTGGATCAGTTATGAGAAGTGTAAACACTTCTAACCCGGAGGTACAGTGTTTACAATAACCATAACAATTCCTCCTCTAATTCACCTCAGTTTCTGAAGGTCAAACTAAAAGGTCATCCAGACTTAGCAGGCTTCCCAGATCCCCCTAGCATTGCAGGAAATCCGCAACACAGAGTTCTCAAGAAGAAACCCATATCTGAACCGTGTTTCATATTCCCGCACCAGACCGAAATGGAATGGGAAAGAATATGATTCACTCTATCCTAGGTGTCACTCAGGTCCCAGGTGTAGGACCTTAACTCTGAATGAAATACCCACCCACCAAAAAACAAGGAAACCAGATCCAGCCAGCAACAATGACAGTATGATATATACAAATGCAATAAAGAAAGCGGTAAATAAAGCTGTACAGAAAGCAATAAACAAAAATAAATACAAGCACAAACAAGCACATAACACCCCAGTAAACACAAATCAAACAAGCGCTAGGAGGAACCCACAAAAAGAACCAGAAGCCCTGGTTGCAGTATAAGGATCCCCAGTGAAGTCGCCAAGCTGTCGCTCCCGACAAATGACACCGGGTCATATGAAGGTACAGACGCGAACGGTCGGCGAAGGGAACAGCGAGAACACACAGCCGTGAACTCACCGGAGAATGAATAGAGTCGCCAGCTAGGCATTTTTATCCCGGAGGAAAGGCAATGCTGCATAGACCTAGAAAGATATGGATAAGACGGTCGCGAACCAGAGAGACTGAGAAAGGGGGTTGGTTACAACCTGGGAAGGTATTAGCACCCAGATTGTCCGTCGTACTCGACGGGATCCACGCTTAAAAGATTTGTGTTTTAAAGGGGTAGTGTCAGTGCAATCTGTGTGTAAAATAGCTAGAAAAGAATGTACAGGTGTCAGTGTAAAAGAAGTGTGAAGTGCATAAGTGAAGTGTCAGTGTAAGGAAAGAGTATGCTCATGATCATGAGGCTAAGAGAATAAAGCTGGAAAGAGGGGGAATATACAGAGACTTTTGTTCGATAACCGTTAAGTTATGCCTACGTATCCTCTCGTGCAATGAGGAAGTCAGAACACCGTAGTTCGACCCAAAGAGACTGAAAGATGAATTGACTTGATGAACTGCTTGCTTGTCTATGCTCAAGTGTATGATCTGTCTGGCACAGATGCAAACTGTCTTGCATTAGACGGAAGAAGCGAGTTCTCGTTTGTGAGTGAAGATGATGAGAAAAGAATCCCGGAGGAGACGATTATTGTTTGTTTTTTCGAGTTTTCAGTCTTTTATTGCTTTTGAAAGTTTGTCATAAGTTAATGAGCTTAAGCCTAAACCAATGGATTTAGTAAACTCATCACATCTTCCCTCTGATTAGGGGTAATGAGGATACCTTAAGTGTGAAGTCAGATTCTCACACTTAATCACCATGGTGTAGGATTAAGATCATTAACCTACTTGTGATTATTTAGATGTTTTTGGTGTTTTTGTTTAGTGCTGAGTAATGAGGTTAAGCCATAATCAAGGATTAAACAGACCCATTACACCATCCTAAAAGAAGGATGATAGATGAGAGTGTTTAAGTTGAGAAAAACTCCTCAACTTAATCCATGGTTAGGGATTAAACCCATGACAAAACAAGCCTTTGATTAAGTGGATTTTAGTTAATGATATGATGATGAAGTGAATTTTATGATTTGTAAGACAACTTGAGGGGGACTTGTCCATTAACACTAGGGTTAGTCCTTCTTAACCAATTAAGGAAGAATTAGAACCCTAATGCAAGGCCCAAGTTACAAGTGATGTCTTAATGATTATTAGATGAATTGATTAAGAGGTTTAAACACCTTAAGGGTTTAATACTTAGGATTAAAATTATACACTCCATCCTAAGAGAAGGATGCAGGCATAACCCTAAGCACAAAGTCTTAAAGCCTTTAGGGCTTAGTCCCTGATTATGAGATGAGAAGAGAGGACTCAAGGAGAGACACAAAGGTAAAACTATGGGGGGGACTAATCAAAACCCTAATTCATTGTCATGCTTGGTTGATCCTAAGGTTTGTGAGGTTTTCAAAAAAACAATCTTCAAAGGAACCACCAGGAAGCAGATGAACAAGATCAAGAGAAGCAAAGTGACTTGCTTCATTCAAGAAGTCAAGTCACTTGAAGAAAGAAAGTGGGAGAAGCAAGAATGAGCAAGCTCAAACTCAAACACATGTATAAATGCAGCATGCTATGCAAGAGAGATGAGAAGAAAAGTTATGAGAAGTGAAGGCAAATTCACTTCTCAAGTTTACTTACCACCTGAAATGTTAGAAAGAAATGCAATGCAATGCAAGATGAGATGAAATGGTATGATGCAAAGCAAAACCAGAAGCATGTTGATGATGATTATGATGTTATGAAGTGTTGCAAACATGAGACAAGGCATAGGGATGTTCATACAAAGTCATGGATGCAAATGATGCAAGTTAAAGAACATGAATAAACATGAAATGTCATGAAGCATACAAGACAAATGGCATGGCAAAGATGTAATGCAATGATCAATGATGTTTCAACATGTCTTAAGATGTCAAATGAATCATAAGAATGCACAAAATGCAATGGCAAGTCATGTTATGCAAGGAAATGCAAGAAGGATGCAAGAGAAAGCCCAAATTAGGGTTTATGGATCAAACATCAAACACAAACCAAAAACAGAAGCAAACCCTAAGATAAAAAATGGAAAATGGCACCCAAAGAAACCCTAGACCTATGATGAATCCCTGCCCAAAGGGGAACTCCCAACTCTTTACCAATCTCAAGATATGATTTTTACAAGTTATTAGGGTTTTCTAGGGTTCTTATCAAAACAAATGCCAATCAATTAGAAAATGCAAGATCAAATCATGGCCTTTTTATCCTTGAAAATACATGCAAAATGGAAAACAATGCAAGAAGAATCAATGTCTCAACCTTCACCAATAGGCAGAAATGAATTTTTAAACTTGTGATCAAAATAATGCACAAAATGAGATTTAATTCAATGAAGAATTCTTAAAATGCATCAAGATCAAAAAAGAAATTTGGTTTGAAGGTTGAACAATGTTTCTAAATGTCTTAGAACATTTCATGAATTTTTTTGTAATTTTTAAATACCCAAAAGTATTTTTAATCAATTAATTCCCATTAATCAATTAAAAATAATCTTTTAAATATTTAAAAATACTTTTTTTAATGATAAAAAATAAAATAAAAATATTTTTGTGTCACAAAAATTAATAAAACCTTAAAGAAAAAGTTTCATAATTTTTATGATTTTTTAACTATTTTAAATAAATTGTGCAATTTAAAAGAAAAAGAAATGAATTAAAATTAAATTAAATGGAAGTCAACAGAATGGATGGATGAGATTGATCCTGGATTTAAAAACATTGACTGCGCGCCAGAATGAGAGGCCCAGATTGTTTCTGATTAAATTAATTAAAATATGATTAATTAACCCTAACACGTGGATTAGGGTTAATCAAAGAGATCCTGGCCCTTCCCTTGCGCGCGTAGTCAACAAATTCAACGCATCCTACGGCCAATATTCAAACCAGCATTAATTATGGGATTAAACCCTAATCACACTCAGGTGGCCGGAGAAGACTTCCGGTCGTCTTCTCCGGCCAGAAGCTCACCTGAAAATCACCCAACTTCCTCAAAACGTAATATAAATGAAATCTATGAATTGGGAAACGTTTCTAACACCCTCACGAATCAAACCCCTAACCTAAAACAAATTTATCTTTCCTAAATCATCTGAATCGAAGAGGGAAAGTTTTAGGGTTCGTAAGCTTCAAACACAAATTAAATTCTCAAAACACAACCATTTCAAAAACTAAAAGCATCAGGATGATCAGGAGAGCATAAAGAACAAGTTTGTAACAAGAAAAATCATTTCTGGAAAAATTAATTTCGAGCTACCTGAGATTTGCAACTTTCAATTTTGGAACTTTCAGGCCACTTCCTTCGGTGCAAGCTGCTTCTCTTGGCCTCCCAAATGTGCCTGAATGCTCAAAATGAGTTTGTGTTGGCTGGAGAAAGAGATTCGAATGCTCCTGCTTCAGTTCAGTCAAAAATGGCAGATGAGACTCTGGCACTTTCAGGTCATGGTGATGGGGTGTTTAAGGTCCAGATGATGTGTAGAGATGATCTGTGGTGTTGGTTTGTGTGTTTGTGAGCCAGGATAAGAGTTTCGAATGAAACTGCAGCTTGAGGTGAATGATGGCAATGGAGTTTTCAGGCTTGTTTCAGGCTTATGCTTGGGGTGTTTCTTGTCTATGAGGTGTGGTGAGTTGAGTGATGATGAGAGTTCTAGTGTTTGAAGACTGTGGAGAGTGATTCGAATGAACTTGCAATAAGGTGAGTTTTTGTGTGAGTGTTCAATGTGTGTGTTTCAGCCTTGGTTCCTATGTCTTATGGCCAGCAAACTGATTCAATAAACAAATGCAAGTGGCTGATGGATGTGACCTGGCCTGCAGAGATAGGTGTGGCTACTTTTGCTCAAAGTCCACTTTTGTGTAAGATAGGGCATGGCTCAAGTTTAGGCAAGTACAAGTTGGGTTCTGGTGCAGCATGGTGAGTGTGAGAGGCTGGCTTGACTCAAGGATCAATGCAGCAAGTTGGTGAAAAGGTCATGAGTGTTTTGCAACTTGGTTAGCTTTATGGATTTTCATGAGAAAAGTCAAGTTACATGAACCAAACCATGAGCAAACTTGATCCAAATCTGATTTTTGTGACTTAGAGGATGTTTACATAATGGTTTGACATGAATTAGAGGCTGCATAATGCATTTGTTCAAGACTTTGCAAAATTTCCTTTTTGTGCATAACTTGAAAATCAATGATTTTTGCTAACTTTGCAATGCCATAACTTTTGACCCATGAAGAGTTTGATCATGTTCTTGTACTTTTTGAAAAGGGAAAGATGAGATCTACAACTTTCATGACCAAAGTTTTTTCATTTGAAGCCTTTTTGGATCAAGAATCAAGGCTTGAAAAATGACCTAAAATGATGCATTCTTGAAAAGTCAACTATGCCCAAAAAGTCAACATTTGCAAAAACCCTAAATTCTTGATTTTTATGAACTTCAACCTTCTTCCATGATCAAATAAAGATCATATACACTCAAAATGGTGAAGATCACCCATTGGTTGGGTCATTGGGGGCCTCAGATGCCCTGATTTTGCACTGACTTGTCTGAAAAGTCAACTCTTGATCAGATGACTTCCCCATGGAATTTCTTCATGAAAATTGATATGCATATTCCCTATACCATATAGAGACCAATGGAAACAAGAATGACCAAAAAATTTGAGATTATGGCCTCTGAAACCAAAACCCTAATTTTAGGTCAACTGTGCAGTTCAACCTGGCTCTGCATCCACTCAAACCCTAGTTCTTGTGATTCCTCTGCAATTTTGACTCTGTGAGGATGTAACATGATACAAGAACACACATGGACCCTTCTGAGATGATTGGTGGCCTTTGGAGTGCCTCAAGAAGCCTTGAGGTTGCTCAGATCACAAACCCTAGGTGCAGATGCCTTAGAAACTATCCAGTGGATAAAAAATGAGATGTGAGATGATATGATTGTATTTATGCATATGAGGGTGATCACAAGCCATGGTGTGAATGGGTGAGGGCAAATTTTGGGTGTTTACAATGGCCGTCCCCATCGTCGACCTTTTCTACCCGGCATTCGTCCTATGTCGTGGTACCTTCGGCAACCGTACCTTGCCAGGTGATCGTCCTTCACCTTAGATGACCATACCTCATCTTATCCCCAACTGAGCAGCCGTACCTTGCTAGGTGATCGTCCTTCACCTTTTATTTCATTAACCCGGTGGCCGTACCCCATCGTTAGTTACCCTTTTACTTTACAAAACCTGATGGCCGTCCCCATCATGATCCTTCTATTTTCCCAGCATGTCGGCCGTCCCCGTCATTACTTCATCCCCAACAGTCGTCCTCTTCCCGACGGTCGTCCTCCGTCGCCCACACTTTTTAATCATACTTTACTTCCTTCTACAATCTATATCCCTTTTCTTCTTCATCTAGTGAGTGCAAATTTTGGACTGTCTTTGGTATTCAACCACAAGTTATCTTGTTTGCCTGTTAAGCCGTCGCTTACATCCTACACAGTTAACTCATGTTTGAATAGGGGCAGCTGTAAACACCCCAAATTTTCCCTCACTCATTTCACCATGGCTTGTGATTCTTTTCATTTGCATAAGTTCAATCATATCATCTCATATTACATTTTTGTTTCACTGCATTGGTTCAAAGTCATCTACATCTAGGGTTTGTGATCTGAGCAATCCCTGAGCCATCTGAGCCACTCCAAGGGCTTCAATCATCTCAAGAGGGTCCATGTATGTTCAATCATCATATTATATCCTCCCAAGATCAAGAAAGTCATAAAATCACAAGAACTGAGAAAGGCATGGAAGCAGAGCCAAGCTTAATTGCACAGATGACCTAAAATTAGGGTTTTGGTTTCAGAGGCCATAACTCCAAATTTTTTGGTCATTCTTGTTTCTATTGGTCCCTATATGATATGAGGATCATGCGTACCAATTTTCATGAAGAAATTCAATGGGGAAGGCATCTGATCAATAGATGACTTCTTGGGCAAGTCAGTGTAAAATCAGTGCATCTGAGGCCCCCAATCATCCAACCAAAGGGTCTTCTCCATCATTTTGGGTGTATATGATCTTTAATTGGTCTTATAAGAAGTTATAAGTTCACAAAATTGAATAATTTCAAGCCATTTGCAAAGTTGCCATTTTGGGAAAGTGACTTGTAATGAAAACTTGCCATTTTGGGAAAGTTTTTCAACCTCCTCTTTTTGATTCAAAAATGCTTCAAATGAAAAATTATTGGTCATGAAAGTTGTAGATTGGATCATTCCCTTTCCAAAAAGTACAAGAACTTGATCTAATTCATCATAGAACTCAAGTTATGGCCTTGCAAAGTTGGGAAAAATCACAAAATTTCACTTATGTACCAAAGAGGGAAACTTGCAAAAACTCATGTCAAACCAATTTGTGACCTCAAAGTGACTTCTAACCATTACACAAACATCATAAATGACCTATAATTCAGAATTTCCCAAAGAATTGCATCATTCCATGCCTTGAACATCAAGAATTATCAAAGGGGCCAAAACTTCATGAATTTGCAAAACACCACATAAACTTCCATCCACTTGCTGAATTGCCTCAAGACTGATTTTATGGACATCCTTGATCCATGCTGCGCATGGACAAGCCAATGAGCCAGCTACACCATTGCCCATACCTCAAGTACAACACTTTTGACTTTTTGGCAAAAACACCCATACCAATCACAACAGTCCACCACCCACTCTCTGCCCAATCCATACCTTACAAGCATGCTCTAAGGGTTCATTTTCACAACACACACAAGCCTAACACTCCAAGAACTCAGCATTCCACAAAAACTTTCCAACTTGCAAAACCATTCGAATCTCTCAAAAAAATCACATTGCATCTTGACACATTTAGAGACATTATCAAACCATTCATACAAATTTCTTTTTGGTTCTTGATCCATTTTGACATTTTCTTTGGATTTAGGGTTCTTAAAAATCAATATTTTTGACCCTAACTTAGAAAAATCTTTTCTGCCTAACCATGAAGGGTTTGATAGTGATTCTTTTTGCATTGCATCCCACATATCATGTAGTTTCTAGGATAAATTTGGCATGAATTTATCTTTCATTTTTGATTTGTTTTGCATTTTTTCCCTTTAGGTGCCTTAAAACCCTAGATAACTTAAAAAAATCATAACTTTCATTAGGTTAAGAGTTAGGTCTCCTCCTTTTTGGTGTGATATCATATGGGGTTAAGGTTCCTTTGATTGCATTTTCAATTTTTTACCTTATGATTTGCTCCTGTTTTTGACTTTTGCATCTCATGTTGCATTAAAACCCCAATTTCTCATGTTCATTTGCATACATCTTGCATATGCATTCATTCAAGGACTTGCCATGACATTTCTTGCATCCACATGACATATAAGACATCTTAGGACACATTAGACTCATGTTTGATCATTGCATCATCCATTTTCCATGCTTTTGCTTTCATTTGATGTCATATGCATTCATGAACTTTCATGCCTCCTTTCATGTCTCATTTGCATCTTCATTACTTGTATGATCATCCACATCTCATGAAATCCATTTGCATCATCTCTTAGCATCATTTACATCTTGATATGCTTTTGACTTTGGTTTTCATCTTTGCATTTCATCTCATTTTCATTTCATTTCATTTCCTTCTGCTAACTTTTCAGGTGGTAAGTGTTTGAGAAGTGAATTTGCCTTCACTTCTCATAATCTCTTCTCATCTCTCTTATGCATCATTGCTGCATTTTTACTTGTGAATTAGAGTGAGCTTGCTCATTCATGCTCCTTCTCCTCTTTATTTCTTCAAGCAACTTATCTTCTTAAGTGAAGTAAGTTGTCTTGCTTCTTGCTGCTTCTTTTCCTTCCATCCTGCTCCTTCCTTGGTGGCTCTCTTGAAGATCTTCTTGCAAGCTTCATAAATCCTAGGAACACCCAATCATGATCACAATTAGGGTTTGATTAGTCCCCCCATTATTTTTACCTTTGTGTCATCTTTGTGTCTTCTCTTCACATCTCTTACTCAAGGACTAAACCTTAAAGGTTTTAAGGCTTTGTGATTAGGGTTATGCCCGTATCCTTCTATTAGGATGAAGTGTATAAATTTAATAATAAGTGTTAAACCCTTAATGTGTTTAAATCCTCTAATCAATCCATCTTAATAATCACTAAGACATCAAGCTTGTAACTTGGGCCTTACATTAGGGTTCTAATTCTTCCTTAATTGGTTAAGAAGGACTAACCCTAGTGTTAATGGACAAGTCCCCCTCAAGTTGTCTTACAAATCATAAAATCCACTTCTTAACATTATCATTAACTAAAATCCACTCTAATAAAGGCTTTGTTTTGTCATGAGGTTAATCCCTAATCATGGATTAAGTTGGGGAGCCTTCCTCAGCTTAAATGTTCTCATCTATTATCCTTATATTAGGATGGTGTAATGAGTCCATTAAATCCCTGATTATGGCTTAAACTCATTACTAAACACTAAACAAAAACTCCAAAAAACATCTAAATAATGACAAGTAGGTTAATGATCTTAATCCTACATCATGGTGATTAAGTGTGAGGTGTTTACCTCATACTTAAGGTATTCTCATTACCCCTAATCAGAGGGAGGATGTGATGAGTTTGCTAACCCTTTGGTTTAGGCTTAAGCTCGTTAACTTATGTTAAACCTCAAAAGGCAATAAAAGATTGAAAACACAAAAACAAACAATAATCGTCTCCTTCGGGATTCTTTTATCATCATCTTCACTCACAAACGAGAACTTGCTTCTTCCGTCTAATGCAAGACAGTTTGCACCTGAGCCAGACAGGTCATACACTTGAGCATAGACAAGTAAGCAGTTCACAAGTCAATTTATCTTTCAGTCTCTTTGAGTCGAACTACGGTGTTCTGACTTCCTCATTGCACGAGAGGATACGTAGGCATAACTTAACAGTTATCGAACAAAAGTCTTTGTACATTTCCCCCTCTTCCAGCTTTATTCTTTAAGCCTCATAGTCTTGAGCTTTGGACTTTTTCCTTACACTGACACTCTTTCATCTCACTTCACATTTCTTTTACACTAACACCTGCATTTCTTTTCCAGCTTTTGCACACAAAATAGCATAAACACTACCCCTTTAAGCACAAACTTTCAAGCGTGGATCCCGTCGAGTACGACGGACAATTTGGGTTCTAATACCTTCCCAGGTTGTAACCAACCCCCTTTCTCAGTTTCTCTGGTTCGCAACCGTCTTATCCATCTTTTCTTAGGTTTATGCAACATTACCTTTCCTTCGGGATAAAAATGCCTAGCTGATGACTCTTTTCAGTTCACCCTTGTGTTCTCTCTTTCGCTGACCGTTCGCGTCTGTACCCTTCTTGGCCCCATGTCATTTGGTGGGAGCGACAGTAAGCTCGGAAGGTTATTTCTGGTTGGATACTGGTGGATGCGGTTGACGGGAAAGACTCTCCTGAGAGAAATATTTCCTGAAACACACAACAAAGTGAGAAAAACAACAACAAAAACACCTGCAAAAACAGGGAATAAGGTTAGCATGCAATGCAGTATGTCTATTTGTCTTCAGAGGGTATCCGGTTTGGTTCTTTGGTTTTGACCTTCTAGACCTCTGGGAATGATGAAGATGCTGAAATCCAAGAGAAAATCCAGGTAATGTAACACCCCAAATTTGATTATGAGTATTTGTTGATTATTTGAGGATATATGAGTGAATTGACAATCGGTGGTTATGTGACCCGATGCATGGTGGTGAAATTATTTTAATAATAATAATAATCATGTAGTATTATTCGGATTATTGATTATTATTTAAAATAATAGAAGTGGAAGTATGAATGTTATGTTGGTTATTTTGGAGTATAAGAGTAATTTATATAATAAGGATAAATAGTGTTTTATTATACTATTTTATTATTATTATTGAAATTATATTAAAGAAAAGGGTAAGGTGGTCTTTTTGTGAAAATTATGAGGGTAAAGTGGGAAAAGACATAACTGGGATAGTTTTGATCAAAAGGGATTATACGATCAAAATGCTCATTTTATCATGTTTGATGAAGTGCTCTGAAGAAGAGGGAGAAAGAGGAAGCTCAGAGTCAGGAGGCTGTGGAGAACCCCAGAGAAGAGAGTCAATCGGAGAAATTCTCTAAGGTATGGGGAGTTTTCATAATCTATTATAATTATATAGGAATTGGTTTATGAATAGATTAGGTTTTGTATGATTTTGGTGATTGTTAGGTTTGATGACATATATTGAGTTATAAGAGTATGAATTATTGAATTAGGATTGATAAGATGATTTAGAATGGTGTGTTTGATGTTTGAATTGATATATTGTTGTTGTATATGATTAATTTTGATTGGTAAGAAGTTTTGGGTTGCATTGAAATGAATTCGTATGAAAAATTGAGGTATTTTGGTGTAGAATTCGTAAAAACAACAGAAAACTGCTTATGTACAGGTGTTAACCGATTAACCATAGGTGTTAACCGGTTAACCAGTGAAAAATATGCATTTTGGGCGAAAAAATGAGGCGTTAACCGGTTAACGCTATAGGTTAACCGGTTAACACTGTAACAGTGGCACTTTTATTTTGAAAAATTCATAACTTTTGATCCGTAACTCCGATTTAGGTCCTGTTTGAAGCGTCGGAAAGCTAACGAGATGAACTTTAATTTAATAAAATAAAATGAGTGAAATGATACATTTTTAAATGATGAATATTTAGAAAAAGTTGAGTTGTTTTTATGATTATAAATAGGATTCTATTGTAAGTTGACGATTTGTTATTGTTGATGAAGGAAGTTGTTTGCTTTGTTGTTAAAAATTGGTTTTATGATTATAAACATGATGTTATTGTGAATTGACGTTTTGTTGTTGTTGATGAGGGGAGTTGTTTGGTTGTCTCATTGAATCAAATAAGTTTTTTTGTTGTATGATTGATAAAGAAGTATTGTTGATATGTTGTCGGGATGAAAGACCATGATTTTATGATGATTATTTGTTGAACATGAAATGATTGGTTATGTCTTGATGAGTTGAGGTAGCTAATGAAATGAGGTTTTGACGTGTTATTATGATGGAAATATATGATTAATTGATGTTGAGGTGTTGATATGAAATGAATGATGCGCAATTGATTTCTCGATGAATTTTACGGTGTAACGCATCATTGCATTTCATGATATTCATGATGGGGCTTCGGCCTATTTAGTAGCTTCAATCCCATTGTGTGGATTGGAGTGTCTCGATGATTACGGTGTGATCCGTTGTGGAGCGTTGATGGTCATGTATCTATCTCACGATGAAATTGGTACCACATGCTTAATTTCATATCATGATAGTTGGAATTGCATATGTCTGGATGAATTCACGATGGAGTTGTTGTTGCTGAATTTTTATAATGTGTTCATGATTGTGTTATTGTTGTTGAATTATATGGTTGAAGATGTTATGACATGCTTATGCTATTTTATTTATATTCCATATTTTAATATATTTATCATAAATTATGATTACTCACCCTGCCTGCTTGGAAATGTTGCCTCTTTTGTGGGTAACTTGCAGATATCTAAGATGAGTTCGCGGTACGTGAAGTCTTAGCTGGAGGTTGTGTAGCTTAAGTCTAGAGTGTCTGGTGTCTTGCTCTGGTAGATGTAACATCGGGGGAAATAGAACGCTTATATGATTGAATTTTAATTTTGTTATGATGGGTTTTATGAGTTGTTAAATGTTGAATTGAGAATGATGAAAATTGTTGACTTTGACCAATAGGTCTTTATGTTTTAATGAGATAAGAGGAAAATATTTTGAATATATAATTCCGCTGCCATAGTTTTGATTATTTGAGAAAAGAATATTATTAATATAATATTTTGGATCGATGTTTTATGAAGAAATGTGACACCTTCTATGAATTACTCTGATAATATTTTACTTAAATTGTGTGTGGGTAGAAGGGTGTTACATTAGTGGTATCAGAGAAGGTCGGTCCGTCCGGCCAATGTTGTCTAGTGTTGTTAATCCCTTAGTACGCAACATGTGTGTGAAACACTGTTGGTACTTGTTGTTAGTTTTAGTCGTTGTCTATAGGTGCTGGTTGGAATTAAGTGGGGGGGAAGCTTGACACCTGGACTGTTGTTGAAATGTCGAAGTTAGTTCAAAGTTGATGTTGATTACAAGAGTGCAAGGTTGTTCAAGAGATGTTATTGTGGACTAGCGAAAGCATGGATTCGTGAATTTGTATCGGTCGGGTTGAGAAGTGCGTGGATTAATGGATGGAGATTGTTTATGAACGAATGATTTATTCAAAATAGAAAGACAAGTTGATGAATTAAGTTGAAGGATCAAGTCGGTAGATTGCTATGCCTTGAGTGTAGTTGGATTAAAGTTGAGAAAATTTCGAAGTTGGATATAGAGCAAGATTTTTTTGGTAGAACTTGGAAGTAAGATGGAGAGAGGTGGAAATTACATTCATCAATCTCAAAAATTCTGGTTTTTGCAATCTTGGAGCAGCTGTCACGAGAAGTGGCATAACTTTTTAACCGTGATTCGGATTGAAGCGGTTCTGGACTTTTTAGAAAGCTTACGAAATTCCATACAGTTTGAATATAAGGTTTGCATTCAAGAGGTTTATAATGAGGGAGATAAGTGCATTTTAATAGTTGGGTCTGCTGCTGATTTTTGGAAAATTCTGCATACGGGAATTGTCGACCAGCCTCATTGCAAGGAGGATAACTTTTTACTCGTAAGTCAGATTTGAGCGATTCTTGAAGCTCTGGAATCTGCACAAATTTATATTCATGATAGAATATAATTTTGTGATTTGGAGGTATGTATTGGAGAAGATAATTGCATTCGAAATGGAGCGTGTGTTGCTGGAAATATTAGAAAGACGAAAATGTTGGAAAAATAATAAGATGTTGGTATTATAGGAAATGCATAAGTATTCGGAGAATGAATAAATATGTAATTAGAATGATTAAAGTGCTGATGTTAGATGATAGTAATGTCGAGAGGAAGACAGATGTTTGAATTGTGCTGTTAAGAATTATAATTTGGATGAAAGTCATGATTGGAAGAGATAATTGTGTTCGAAGTTGAAACGTCTATTGCTGAAAATTTGGAAAGATGAAAATGTTATTAAATAATAAAATGTTGGTATCGGAGAATGCATAAAGATACAATTTATGTCGAATGAGGGTAATTAAAGTGCTTATGCTAGATGATGGTGATGTTGAGAAGAAGATGGATGTTTGATTGGAGTTGTTAAGAATCGTAACTTGGTTGGAAGTTGTAATTGGAGCTAACCACTTTGAATGGTACTTGTTGTAGTGATTCCAATGTTAGAGGGATATTGAAAGTCGTGTGGTAATATGTGTGTACATAAGAGAATGTGTACGGGATTTTTGGACGTTTTGTATCGTTGATGAAGTTGGAATTAAGGGGACTAAGAAGGAGTTGATAAGCCGTGGAGAGTTGGCGGAGCATTATGCTTACAGACTCTGGGCACATGTTGAAGTATGCTATTGTGTTGGGTAATAATGATTTATGCCACCGTTATGGTTGTAGGATGTCTATTGACAAATTGAGGAATTGATCACCCTTAATCTATTGTTGATAGCAGACGTAATCATAATTGATGGATAAATGTGTCATGCCAACTAGTATAGTATGTACGTCGAATTGGTTGAAGTCAAGTCGAGTGCTTGAGTATTGTTTGTTTTGTTGATGCAAGTTATTATATGAGAGTATTAGTTGGAATTTAAGAGGGAAGTATGAAGTTGCGCTTGGATTGAATTGTAATAAGAAAATTCATAGTTAAACTCTGAAGGATTTGAATGTTGTTTTGGTGATGAGTTAAGTGGCATAAGACGTGAAGCTTCCTTGAGATGATTAGAAGGGAAAGTAGGTGGAAATGTAAAACGATGATTTGACAAGAATGTCGGACATAGTTAAGTTGCAAGTATTAGAAGTAAAATTATAAGTTGGTTTATTAAGGTGCGATTTTTGGTTGGATAATAGTTGGTTGGTTGTGTCTATTTGGATAAGAATCTATAAAAGGTTGTGTCGGTATGAGTAAGAATCGAGTATTTGGTAAGTTGAATTAGTTGGAAGCGAAGGGTATGAGTTATCTAATGGAGATTCTTTGGGCCCTTGTATCTTATGTTGGTGCAATGATGTTGTGTAGTTAAGATGATTTTTGCAAGGCGTGTTATTATAAGATGGTAAACTTGTAGTTGTGATGATGATAATTGGGAATTCATGGAAGTATATGAATAATTGTCCAAGATTTGGAAGTAGTCGCGATTGTAATTATGTTGAAAGTTCGAAGTTGTTATCTTAGGGATCTAAGTTGGAAGTATTCAGTAACTACAAGAGTAGAATACCTGTTGGAACAAAATTCAGAAGAGTTAAGTCAAAGGTGTTGTTGATGTGTTGGTATTGGTGATTAAAGAAGTTGGAAATACACTCGGTAGACATACTACCTTACAGGAAATCTGAGTGCGCAGCGAACGCATGGCGTAGTGTAGTTGCTCATGTGTGAGTGACAATGAAGTTGAGGTCGGTTGTATGAATATCGTGTTGGAGTTGTGTGTTCGTATGTTATGATGTTCTAATGCTTCAATTATTGAATTCTTGAGTTGGGTACTATCTTGTGTACGATGCTAGTTGTCAATGTATCACTTGTGTAGAATTCACATTGTTGTTGTCGTTGATGTTATGAGTTATGGTTTGAATTATATGTGGAGTTTCCTTTCTGAGTCGAAAGTTGATTAGTTGGATGGATTAAGTAGTGGAACTAGTTGAATCGGATAAATTTTCGAGGACGAAAATTCTTTAAGTGGGGGAGAGTTGTAACACCCCGAATTTGATTATGAGTATTTGTTGATTATTTGAGGATATATGAGTGAATTGACAATCAGTGGTTATGTGACCCGATGCATGGTGGTGAAATTATTTTAATAATAATAATAATCATGTAGTATTATTAGGATTATTGGTTATTATTTAAAATAATAGAAGTGGAAGTATGAATGTTATGTTGGTTATTTTTGAGTATAAGAGTAATTTATATAATAAGGATAAATAGTGTTTTATTATACTATTTTATTATTATTATTATTGAAATTATATTAAAGAAAAGGGTAAGGTGGTCTTTTTGTGAAAATTATGAGGGTAAAGTGGGAAAAGACATAACTGGGATAGTTTTGATCAAAAGGGATTATACGATCAAAATGCTCATTTTATCGTGTTTGATGAAATGCTCTGAAGAAGAGGGAGAAAGAGGAAGCTCAAAGTCAGGAGGTTGTGGAGAACCCCAGAGAAGAGAGTCAATCGGAGAAATTCTTTAAGGTATGGGTAGTTTTCATAATCTATTATAATTATATAGGAATTGGTTTATGAATAGATTAGGTTTTGTATGATTTTGGTGATTGTTAGGTTTGATGACATATATTGAGTTATAAGAGTATGAATTGTTGAATTAGGATTGATAAGATGATTTAGAATGGTGTGTTTGATGTTTGAATTGATATATTGTTGTTGTATATGATTAATTTTGATTGGTAAGAAGTTTTGGGTTGCATTGAAAAGAATTCGTATGGAAAATTGAGGTATTTTGGTGTAGAATTCGTAAAAATAACAGAAAACTGCTTATGTACAGGTGTTAACCGATTAACCATAGGTGTTAACCGGTTAAACAGTGAAAAATATGCGTTTTGGGCGAAAAAATGAGGCGTTAACCGGTTAACGCTATAGGTTAACCGGTTAACACTGTAACAGTGGCACTTTTATTTTGAAAAATTCATAACTTTTGATCCGTAACTCCGATTTAGGTCCTGTTTGAAGCGTCGGAAAGCTAACGAGATGAACTTTAATTTAATAAAATAAAATGAGTGAAATGATACATTTTTAAATGATGAATATTTAGAAAAAGTTGAGTTGTTTTTATGATTATAAATAGGATTCTATTGTAAGTTGACGATTTGTTATTGTTGATGAAGGAAGTTGTTTGCTTTGTTGTTAAAAATTGGTTTTATGATTATAAACATGATGTTATTGTGAATTGACGTTTTGTTGTTGTTGATGAGGGGAGTTGTTTGATTGTCTCATTGAATCGAATAAGTTGTTTTGTTGTATGATTGATAAAGAAGTATTGTTGATATGTTGTCGGGATGAAAGACCATGATTTTATGATGATTATTTGTTGAACATGAAATGATTAGTTATGTCTTGATGAGTTGAGGTAGCTAATGAAATGAGGTTTTGACGTGTTATTACGATGGAAATATATGATTAATTGATGTTGAGGTGTTGATATGAAATGAATGATGCGCAATTGATTTCTCGATGAATTTTACGGTGTAACGCATCATTGCATTTCATGATATTCACGATGGGGCTTCGTCCTATTTAGTAGCTTCAATCCCATTGTGTGGATTGGAGTGTCTCGATGATTACGGTGTGCTCCGTTGTGGAGGGTTGATGGTCATGTATCTATCTCACGATGAAATTGGTACCACATGCTTAATTGCATATCATGATAGTTGGAATTGCATATGTCTGGATGAATTCACGATGGAGTTGTTGTTGCTGAATTTTTATAATGTGTTCATGATTGTGTTATTGTTGTTGAATTATATGGTTGAAGATGTTATGACATGCTTATGCTATTTTATTTATATTCCATATTCTAATATATTTATGATAAATTATGATTACTCACCCTGCCTGCTTGGAAATGTTGCCTCTTTTGTGGGTAACTTGCAGATATCTAAGATGAGTTCGCGGTACGTGAAGTCTTAGCTGGAGGTTGTGTAGCTTAAGTCTAGAGTGTCTGGTGTCCTTCTCTGGTAGATGTAACATCGGGGGAAATATAACGCTTATATGATTGAATTTTAATTTTGTTATGATGGGTTTTATGAGTTGTTAAATGTTGAATTGAGAATGATGATAATTGTTGACTTTGACCAATAGGTCTTTATGTTTTAATGAGATAAGAGGAAAATATTTTGAATATATAATTCCGCTGCCATAGTTTTGATTATTTGAGAAAAGAATATTATTAATATAATATTTTGGATCGATGTTTTATGAAGAAATGTGACACCTTCTATGAATTACTCTGATAATATTTTACTTAAATTGTGTGTGGGTAGAAGGGTGTTACAGGTAACACATAAACCATAACATTATAAAATTCCAAAATACATAGTTTAAGATTACAACAAACTCCCATGGTGGGTCAATGATCCCGATCCATCTAGTCTGACTCTCCTCTAAGTAGTGCTCAGCTCTGGCTTTCTGAATCTTGGCTTCTTTGCAAGCATTCTTCAATACCAACTCCCCTTCCCGGGCTTTTTTGATGAAGTCCTCTGTCTTTTCTATCTTGGTCACATGCTCGATACAAAGCTTCTCTAACCTCTCTATATCTAGACGACCATCATTCCATTCCCAAAGGGTCTTCTTCAGAGCTTCAGAAAGCAGGGTATTCCTTTCTTTCAACTTCTCAAACTCCTCTTGACTGACTGTGGCTATGGGCTTTGCTTCTGATGGCCCTGGTATATCCTCTAGGGTGAATGGCATGCGAGTGATCTGTCCTCTGATGCGAGACCATTCAATGTACTGAGCTGAAGCTATGTTATTACACTTACCCAGAATAGCAGTCCCTTGAGTCTGTATATGGTCCCAAGCCTAGGATGCTTGTCGGACGGTGGCATGATTATTCTGAAAGGCACAGTAAAGAGACTCTGCTAAGTCCTGCTTTCGAGGTGGGTGTACCAAGGCATACCCCAACTGTCTTCTGAAAAGCAAAGGGTTGTAATTGATGCAACCCTTCACTCCAATAAGAGACACCTTAGAATAATGTCCATAGCTTGTAATTATGTCCCTGCCATTGGTGTTCTGAGTACACCACCTGATGTCTTCTGAAGTAAGGGAAATCATCCTCTTAGCCCAATTCCTTGACTAATGTGTACTCAGGAAAGCTTCCTTCTTCGGCATGTGTCTTACTAACCAAGTGTAGAAAAGGGGTGCACAACAACTGACCAGTCTCCATCTCTGCTTCTCATTCCTCTGATGCACTGAGTAGTAGAAATCCCCTAACAAGGTAGGTACTGCGTTCTTGAGCATGAAGATGTGGATAACATTCTTGCTTATAAACTTAGGCTCGTCTGTAAACAAGATGATACCATATATGCTAAGAGCCAGCAGAGCACAAACAGTTTCCCACTTCCCTGCTGCAGCTTGTTTTGTAGCCCGAGTAACCAAGAAATCTAGATGGAGGCCCGAGATTCCAACCTTGGTGGTCATATGCTGATCAATGATGGTGGCTTCCAAATGTAAAGCTTTGGCCATGTCTTCATTCTTAGGAGCAGTCATATCAGGGTTGAAAGGGATTCCTCTTCTGATAGGGACACCCAACAACATAGAATACTCTTCCAACAGAGGGCCTATCTGAAAATACGGGAAAGTGAAGCAACGGAGAGGAGGGTCATAAAACTGAAGGAAAGTATGAATCATGCTCCTCTGTGATGCATCCAAGTCCATGATCATGTCCAGGATCCCACCATAATGTTCTCTGAATAAGGGGACATGATCAGGAGTGATAAGAGCCTGAATCTGCCTGATGACTGTCAAAGGGTACTCAAAGAAATGGTATGTGATGTTGCTCTTCCTGGTTGAGTCCATACTGAAGATATGCTGATGAAGATAACTGGAGAAGATAACCAAAGCAGATAGCTGGAGAGGATGGCTGAAGCAGTGCTGTAGAAGATAGCTGAAGAAGTGTTGGGGAAGATATCTGAGCAGAAGAACGGTCAAAACCAAACCAAAGAAAATGTGGATACCCTGTAAAACAAATAGACAAATGTTAAGTGATGCAATATGATGTATGCTGAATGATATGCAAGGGTTTGTGATCAGGTGCTGGATTGTCAGTTGCTCTTTGATAGGGTCCATGAGTATTCAAAATTCCAGATGAAGGTTTGAGAACCAGTAACCAGGTGGGGGACTCAAATAAAGAGTCACTTGTTCAGGGTTTCATAAGAATCAGTTCATAATCAGTGTAACCTTACAAACAGTTCCAGTAACAGGGTATGATGAGGCCAGGGGTTCCTGCAAACCTGTAAACAACCCCACCCACTCACAGGTATTGTTCTAGAACAAGGATCCTCAGATTCGGATCTATTATGAGAAGTGTAAGCACTTCTAACCCGGAGGTACAATGTTTACCCTAATAATAAAGAGTCCTCCTCTAATTCACCTCAGATGCTGAAGGTTATCTAAACAGGTCATCTAGACTTAGCAGGTTCCCAGTTAGCCCTAGCACTACAGGAAATCCGTAGCACATAGTTCTCAAGAATAAACCCATGTCTGAATCGTGTTTCATATTCCCGCACCAGACCAAAATGGAATGGGAAAGAATATGAAGCCACTCTAATCCTATGTCTGTCACTCAGGCCTTTGTGTTGGATCTTTCTCACTGGAATACCCCTCCCACCAAAGCAAACCAGAAAATCCAGCACAAATGATAATAAAATGAAATGCATAAAGCAGTAAATGAAAGCGGTAAAGTAAATGCAATAAATAAAGCTGTACAGAAAGCAATAAATAAAGCAAAAACAAAAGCACACATAGCACATAACACCCCCAATAAACACAAACAAACAAGTGCTAGGAGAAACCCATAAGAGAACTAGAAGCCCCGGTTGCAAACCTCCCCAACAGAGTCGCCAAGCTGTCGCTCCCGGAGATTTTACATCCCGGTGCAGACGCGAACGATCGACGAAAGAGGTTGAAGGTTGAATAGAGTCGCCAGCTAGGCATTTTTATCCCGAAGGAAAGGTAATATTGCATAAACCTGGAAGGGTATGGATAAGACGGTTGTGAACCAAAGAAACTGAGAAAAAGGGTTGGTTTACGACCCGGGAAGGTATTAGCACCCAGATCGTCCGTCGTACTTGACAGGATCCACGCTTCCTTGATTGTGTTTGAAAGGGGTAATATATGTGTTGATTGTGCATAAAATGCTAGGGAGAAAAGAATGTGTGTCAGTGCAAAAAGAGAGAGTGAAATGCTCAAGACTAAGGCTTATAAATAATGCAGAAAGAGGGGGAAGACAAAGAGACTTTTGTTCGATAACCGTTAAGTTATGCCTACGTATTCTCTCGTGCAATGAGGAAGTCAGAACACTGTAGTTCAACTCAAAGAGACTGAAATGATTTTGACTGTGAACTGCTTGCTCTTCTAAGCTCAAGTGTATGACTCGTCTGGCTCGAGTGCTAATTGTCTTGCATTAGACGGAAGAAGCAAGTTCTCGTTTTCAGAGCGAATGTGATGAGAAGAGAATCCCGAAGGAGACGATTATTGTTTGTTTTTGTGTTTTCAGTTTTTTATTGTTTTTGGTGTTTTGCATAGGATGATGAGCTTAAGCCTAAATCAAGGGTTGTAAACTCATTATATCCTCCCTGATTAGGGATAATGAGCCTACTCAAGTATGAGATAAGCATCTCAACTTAATTACCATGATGATATAGGATTAAGATCATTAACCTACTTGTGATTATTAAGTGTTTTTTGGGTTTTTGTTTAGTGTTAAGTAATGAGTTTAATCTCCAATCAAATATTAGTGAACTCATTACACCATCCTAAGAGAAAGATGATAGATGAGCACACTCAAGCTAAGGAAGATACCTCAACTTAATCCATGGTTAGGGATTAAATTCATTATATAACAAGCCTTTAATAAAGTGGATTTTAATTAAAGGTGAGATGAAAAAGTGTTTTTTTATGTTTGCAAGACTTTAGCATGAGGGGGACTTGTCCATTGAACACTAGGGTTAGTCCCTCTGAACCACCAGGCAGAGATGTAACCCTAATATAAGGCCCGAGTTACAAGCTTAAGTCTTTGATTAAAGGTGAAAACAACTTAAAGGTTTAGCACTAAGGATCAAATTTATACACTCCATCCTAAGATAAGGATGCAAGCATAACCCTAATTCAGAGTCCCAAAACTTTAATTATTTAGCCTCAATTATGAGATGAGAAGAGAGACTCAAGGAGACTCAAAGGTAAAAGCTAGGGGGACTATATATAACCCTAAAAATTATCATGCTTGGATATCCTATGGTTTGTGAGGCCTAAGAGAAGATCTTCAGGAAGCCACCATGGAAGAAGAAACAAATGAAAAGAGAAGGAGAAAGAGAATTGGTTACTTACTTCCTGAAGAAGATAAGTAACCTAAAAGAAAGAAAGTAAGAACAAGAGAACATAAGTGAAGTGAGTTCACTTCAAATACAAGTAAATATGCAAATGAGGAGAAGAGGAGAGGTGGGATGTGAAGGTAAATCCACATCCCAAACAACTTACCATAAGTCCCTGAAATGTTAGTATGAATGCATAAGGAAAAAAATGAAAGGAAATAAGACAAATGAAGGTGTAAAGACCAAAACCAGAAGTGCAAACATGATGCAAAAGTGTTATGAGATGATGCAAAGTCATGTACAATGCTTATGATTGTTCATACAAGAGATGAGATGCAAATGAAGCATGTTAGAAGCATGAAAACACATGAATGTTCATGAAATATAATGAATGAAAAGCATACCAAATGAATGAAGAAATGATCAAGCAATGTTCAAGCATGTCTTAAGATGTCTAAGATGGCATACCAAATGCTTGAAATGTCATGGCAAGTTCACATGAGGATGATATGCAAAAATGGATGCAAATGAACATGAGAAATTAGGGTTTTATGAAAGTATGAGATGCAAATGGCCAAACCAGAAGCATACATCATGATAAAAAATTGAAAATGAAATAAAACAAACACTATACACATACAAGAACAATCCCCAAAGGAGAAGGTCAGAAGCTAAACCTAGTGAAAGTAATGAATTTCCTAAGTTTGCTAGGGTTTTTGGGTACTTCTAAAGGGAAAATGCAAATAACATTGAAAATGCAATGCAAAATCATGGGTTAAATAACCTAGATACTAGATGCAATATGTGAAAGAATTCAAAAAGAAACAAGTTCAAACTCATCATGGTTGATCATAAATGATTTTTTCAAGTTAGGGTTAAAATATGTGAAATTTATGAACTCTAATTCAAAGATAATTGTGAAAATGTGATCAAATCTAAAAATAAGTTTGTATGATGAGTTTGTAAATGTTTCTAAATGTATGAGAACGCGTCATGAATTTTTTGGTGATTTTTAGAAACCTGAATGTATTTTTAATTAATTAAAATCAATTAATTAATTAAATAAAACATTTAAATGATTTAAAAATAATTTTTTAATGCAAAAATTAAAATAAAAAATGTTTTTGAGTTAAGAAAAATATTTAAAGTGAAAATTCAAAGTTTCATGATTTTAGAAAATGTTTTGATATTTTAAATAAATAGAACAAAAGAAATGCAAATAAAATAAATAAAATGCAAAGTAAACAAGATCCATGGTCCAGATTCAAAGTTGGGTTACCTGGCGTGCAAATGGAAGGCTAGGATTGAATCTGGCTAAACTAATTTAATTAAACCTAATTTAACTAATTAAAATGGATTAGGGTTTAATGAACGCATCCTGGCCATCCAAACACGTGACAAACACAGATCCAAGGGCTATTATTCAATCTGGCTAATTAATTAGGTTTTAGCCCTAATGACTTTCAGGTGGCCGGAGAAGACCTCCGGTCATCTTCTCCGACAGCTCTCTCACCCTAACTCCCTCCCCAGGCCATGAAAATGCATCAAACTCTCCAGAATCACTCACCTAACAACCCTAAACACGAATCCAACAACAAAATCCATTTATTTTACATGAATCATGAGATACGAATCAAAACAGAAAACAATACGAAAGTTTCAGAAGCTAATTACATCCTACATACTCAACCATTTTCAATGATTCAAAGCACAAAATGATCAGCACATCACATATAATCAATTTATAACTCAAAATGAAAGTTATGGAAAAAATGTTCTTAGTGACTACCTGAGTTGGAGCTTTTTCAATCTAAGCTTTCTGGCCTCTTCTTTGATGCTAATCCACTCTCCTTGATCCCTTTGTGCTTCTGAAAGGCTTAGAACAAGCTTTGAATGGCTAGTTTGTGATGTTTGGTTCTGATAACTCAGAAATCGTGTTTATGATTCAGTGGCTTTTAGGGCAAGATGAAGGGTGGGTTATGATCCTTGGGTGATGTTGAGATGGTTGGTGAAGAAATAATTGAGTTTTGATGGCTGTGTGTGGAGTTTCGAAGAGATGAAGCTTATGGAGGATATTTGTGATTCTGAGTGTTGAGAGGTTTTCAGGCTTGTGTGATGTGTGTTTTGTGTTGCTTAAGGTTTGTATAATGTGTTGTGATTGGTCAGAAAGTTAGTAGTGGCACAACTTGATTGGTATGGCTTGTTTTGCAAAAAAGTCAAAAGTTTGTACCACAAGCATGGGCTCGGGTCATAGGAGATCTAAAGGGTGGATTGGCCTCAGTTGAGTTTGTGGAGGACCCTTGGATCAAATTACATGAGATGGAGCACTTGGATCAAAAGATATCATATGTTTTGCAAATTTCCCTCTTTGAAATTTCTTGAAGTGCAAGGCATGAAATCCTGTGATTCTTGGCACAATTTTGATCAAGGAAAGTTGCATAATCATGTTATGATGCTTAGAGGTGGATTATAGGTCATAAGAGGTCTTGAAACTTGATTTTTCAAAAATCCCTCTTTGGCACATACTTGAAAATTACAAGATTTTTCCCAACTTTGAAACATCATATCTTGAGTTCTAGGATGAATCAAGAGGAGTTCTTGTACTTTTTGAAAATGGGAAGATCCATTTTACAACTTTCATGTTTAAGGATTTTTCATTTGAAGCATTTTTGATCAAGAAAGAAGAGGTTGAAAATCTTTCCCAAAATGGAAAGTTTCCATTACAAGTCATGTCCAAAAATGGAAAGTTTGCAAATGGCTTGAAATTCTTCAATCGTGTGAACTTCTAACCACTTCTAAGATCAAATAAAGATCATAGAACCTCAAATTTATGAAAATGACCCTTTGGTACTGTAAACACCACAAATTTGCCCTCACTTTTTCTCACACCATGGCTTGTGATCTTTCATTTTTGCATTACATAAGCATATCATATCCACTGCATAGTTCATTTCATCTGCATCTAGGGTTTGTGATCTGGGCAATTCAAGAAGTGATATGAGCCATCCCAAAGGTCTTGAAGCATTCCAAGAGGGTCCATGTGTGTTCCATGATCATAATATGCTTCCCAAAGTTCATAAAAGTCAAGGGATCACAAAGCATGGCAAAGGCATGGATGCAGACTGAGGATTTCCTACACAGATGACCTAAAATTATGGTTTTGGTTTCAGAGGCCTTAATCCCAAATTTTTTGGTCATTCTTGTTTCTAATTGTCTTAATATGTTATAAGGATCATGTGTACCAAATTTGATGAAGAAATTCACTGTGGAAGTCATCTGATCATTGGGTAACTTCTTGAGCAAGTAAAGTCAAAATCAGGGCATTTGAGGCCTCCATCAAGGGTACCAAAGGGTCATCATCATCATTTTGAGTCTCTATGATCTTTATTTGATCAATGAAGTGGTTGGAAGTTCACAAAGTTGATGTATTTTGAGCCAAATGCAAACTTGCTATTTTTGGAAATGACTTATAATGGAAACTTTCCATTTTGGGAAAGATATTCAACCTATTCTTTCATGACCAAAAATGCTTCAAATGAAACATTCTTGGGCATGAAAATTGTATATTATGTCTTCCCATTTTCAAAAAGTACAAGAACATGTCTTGATTCATCCTAGAACTCAAGACATGGCCTTTCAAAGTTGGCAAAAATCCTATAATTTTCAAGTTCATGCCAAAGGGGGATTTTTGCAAATTCAAGTTCCAAGCCATTTCATGACCTCTAATTGATCTCTAAACATCATACCAACATAGTGCAACACATTTGGACCAGAATTGTGCCTTGGATTGCAAATTTCATTAAGCCATTTTCACAAAATTCTCAAAGTTGGAAATATGCAAAACCTATTGAAACTCTTCATCCACTTGTTACAGCTCACATGTTTCAATCCAAGGGCCATCCATGAACTCATCTGAGGCTAGACACCCCTTGAAACAACTTCTGCCATGGTGTCGCTCCCACCAAATGAGACCAAGTCAAATGGGGTACAAACGCGAACGGTCGGCGAAAAGGAGAGAACACACAAGGGTGAACTGAAAAGAAAAGAGTCGCCAGCTAGGCATTTTTATCCCGAAGGAAAGGTAATGCTGCATAAACCTATAAAGATACGGATAAGACGGTCGCGAACCAGAGAAACTGAGAAAGGGGGTTGGTTACAACCTGGGAAGGTATTAGCACCCAGATTGTCCGCCGTACTCGACGGGATCCACGCTTGAAAGATTTGTGTTTTTAAAGGGGTGGTGTATGTGCTATTCTGTGTACAAAAAGCTGGAAAAGAATGCAAGTGTTAGTGTAAAAGGAAATGAAGTGAAATATGAGAGTGTTAGTGTAAGAAAGAATGGGAAGCCCAAGACTAAGAGGCTCAAAGAATAATGCTGGAATGACGGGGAATATACAGAGACTTTTGTTCGATAACTGTTAAGTTATGCCTACGTATCCTCTCGTGCAATGAGGAAGTCAGAACATCGTAGTTCGACTCAAAGAGACTGAAAGATAAATTGACTTGTGAGCTGCTGGGAAGAGAGACTCAAGGAGACTCAAAGTTAAAAAAAACTAGGGGGGACTATATACAACCCTAAAAGTTATCATGCTTGGATCGCACCCCTTTCTCACTTACAATAAATCCCTTTCTCACTTACAATAAATCCAAGCAGCTTACCGGATCGCACCCCGAATATGCATTTGTTGGGGTTTAACTTCAATTGGTACTTCCTCAGACGCTTGAATAACTTCAACAGATTCACCAAGTGGTCTTCTTCTGTGAGGGACTTGGCAATCATGTCATCCACATAACATTCAATTTCTTTGTGGATCATGTCATGGAATAATGTTACCATAGCCCGTTGATAAGTGGCACCCGCATTCTTCAATCCGAATGGCATCACCTTATAACAGAATGTGCCCCAGGGTATGATGAAAGTTGTATTCTCCATGTCTTCAGGTGACATCTTGATCTGATTATATCCTGAAAATCCATCCATGAAGGAGAATACCGAGAACTGAGCCGTATTGTCGACCAATACATCAATGTGAGGCAAAGGGAAGTCATCTTTCGGGCTGGATCTGTTCAAGTCCCGGTAATCCACACACATTCTCACCTTTCCATCTTTCTTAGGCACAGGTACAATATTAGCAACCCACGGAGGATAGCTAGTCACAGCAAGGAAACCGGTGTCCCACTGTTTTTGTACTTCTTCTTTTATCTTCATTGCCATATCTGGGCGAGTACGGCGCAACTTCTGTTTTACTGGTGGGCAGTCTTCTTTCAGAGGTAGCTTGTGCATGACAATGTTGGTGTCC
The DNA here is from genome assembly GCA_963966055.1 of Lathyrus aphaca. Classification (NCBI taxonomy): domain Eukaryota; kingdom Viridiplantae; phylum Streptophyta; class Magnoliopsida; order Fabales; family Fabaceae; genus Lathyrus; species Lathyrus aphaca. The sequence goes on along the minus strand of OZ014520.1, from coordinate 225,324,248 downwards.
AACCCTGGCATGTCCTGATAAGACCAAGCAAAAACATCTACATATTCCCGAAGCATGTCAATCAGTTGCTCTTTCACTGAATCTTGCAGGCAGGCCCCGATCTTGACTTCTTTCAAGTCTTCTTTTGTACCAAGATTAACCGTTTCGACCTCCTCCTGATGAGGAGTGATAACCTTCTCCTCTTGTCTCAACAACCTAGCTATCTCTTCAGGTAGCTCATAATCTTCTTCAACCCCTTCATCAGCTTGATTGATTGGATTGTCAAAGTCATACGAAGTCATAGCAGTGTTGTTGTCGGTGCAGTCTGGAAGGCACTTTCTGCAAGGGTTTAGATTTGTTCATTTTAGTGATCAGTTTTATCTTATTTGGAAAAAAGTGAAAATGAAGTCATTTATTTGAAACGAATTGCCACTTTATTTTTGTACAAAAAGTGAAAAATGAAAAACAGTGAGCGGAAAAGAAAAGACTCATTTGCAAAAGATGTCCTGATATTCATTAATTGATCTTTGCACAAAATACAAGATGGCCCGATTACAAAATGAGTCCTGACATCTTGGACAAGATGCAGGACTTGATGCATGCATTAAAATACAGGAAATAATAATTACTCTGCAGGAGTAACTCTTATAATTTCCTGGGAAGACCAGTTTGAGACATGGCTCCCCGGGGTCCTTGGACGTATCCAGCTTTCCAGGTTGCGCTCGTCTTCTGACTCATCTTCCAAGCTATTTACAGCATCCGGGGTGAGCATCCCCCCGCTAATAAACTTGGGCTCCTTTGCAGCCTCTGGTTGATCTTGTCGAGTTGGTCTGTAACCCAACCCGAATCGGTCCTCTTTCTTCTCCACGGGCAGCAACTTGCCCCAGCCTTGGGCGGTACCTTCCTCAACAACCTTTCGGGCTTGCTGATATGATGTGATGGAGGTCCCAAGCACAGCAGATGTTTCATTAATATTAAGGGCCTCAAATCCTTGGCTCATGGTTTCATGGATCTCCCCATCCATCTCAATGTATTTGAAAGTAGCCAGCTGGTTAACAAAAATATCATCCTCCCCACAAATGGTAATGACTTGGCCCTCCCACTCGAATTTTAACTTCTGGTGAAGGGTTGACGTCACGGCGCCAGCGGCGTGTATCCATGGTCTACCCAAAAGACAGCTGTAGGCAGGCTGTATATCCATCACAAAGAAGGTCGTTTTGAAAACCTGTGGGCCAATCATTATAGGCAACTCTATCTCCCCTAGAACTAATCTTTTAGAACCGTCAAAGGCTCTCACTACCAAGTTACTTAGGCGTAGTGCCAATCCATCATACTCCAGCTTCACAAGGGCTTTCTTGGGCAGGACATTGAGGGATGACCCTGTGTCCACCAGTACGTGAGAAAGAACTGCACCCTTACACTCCAAGGTAATATGCAAGGCCTTGTTGTGATTGCGACCTTCCGTCGTCAGATCAGTGTTGGTAAACCCTAGTCCATTACTAGCGTTGACATTTCCGACCACAGCCTCTAACTGGTTGACGGTAATCTCCTCCGGCACATAAGCTGCGTGCAGGACCTTCAAAAGTGCGTTCCGATGAGCCTCGGAGCACATTAGCAATGATAATATGGAGATCTTGGAAGGTGTTTGGTGAAGCTGGTCTACCACCTTGTAATCACTTTTCTTTATGATCCTCATGAATTCATCAACCTCTTGATCAAAAGGAGTCTTCAAAGCTTCTTTGACAACTTGTTCTTCTTGCACCATGCCCTTCCCTTTTGCCTTAGCAGTAGCTTCTGCTTCGGCAATGGGTCTTGCAATTTGCGAGGCAAAGAGACGTCCGCTTCTAGTGAAGCCTCCGCCTCCCCCCACATTGTCTATCTAAGGTGAAGAAGTTGATGATTCTAAAGTGATTTTCTGCCCCTCGCAGTACAGATCTGAGCCATAATGCCAAGGGATGGCATTATTGCTTTCGTAAGGAACTGGCCCAGGCACTGTGATAGTGACCGGACTGATAGCAGCTGCAGAAGGGACCACAATGGTGTGTGGATCATAGTATATGGTAACTGGTGCTCTGACAGGAGTGGCATTTTGTGAGTTGTTGGCAGGAACATTTGCAGGGTCATAGTATATGGTAACCATTGAGACGCTTTCATCAATTGTTGCTGATGTTGTCGAAGGTACTGTTGACTGGATGAGGATTGAAGTCGTAGCAGGAATGGTGACTGAGCTTGCATCCATTGAAGTGATTGATTGAGCGTTTGTTGGAGTTGTAGTAGAATCCGTTGGAACAATGGTTGCTGACGTTGTATGAGTATCTGTGATTGCCGGTGAAGGAATTGTTGGATTTGTAGGCGCCGTTGTCGTAATCTGAAGGATGCCATCCTTAATGAGACCATCTATGTCGTCTCTCAGCCTTTCACATCCATGTACTGCAATATTACAATACCCACAGCCGAGCTCACACCCGGGGAATACTTGGCATTCTAAAAGCTGAGCTTTGATTTCAACCAAAGGTGTTCGAATCTATGCAACATTGGTAATTAAGGTGGATGGTTTTCCTTCCTCGATAGCATTAATCCTAGGCCCGTTGTGACTAGGCATTGGATTCCTTGTGACATTCGGAGGAGGTGCAAAGTTGAGAGCTTTTGATTCCACCAGGTCTTGGACTTTCATCTGTAAGGCCCTGCATTTTTCAGTATTATGCCCCGGTGCGTTTGAGTGGAATGCACACCTAGCATTTTCATCATAGTTCTTTGGCATATTGGAAGGATCTGGAGGTGCCAATGTCCTTAACTAGACTAGGTTGAGCTTCAGGAGTTGTGGCAAGAGTGCAGCATATGGCATCGGGATTGGGTCAATTACCCTGTTTGCCTGTGATGGTCTTTGTTGGAAAGGACGTTGTGGTTGGTTACTGTTGTTGTAGGTTCTCTGTTGCGGATACTGAACTTGTTGTTGATATTGTGGTTGTTGTTGTTGAGGATATGCTGATTGTTGAGGAATCGGAGCTGGAATGGTAACTGTTGCTACTGACCGGTGCACATACTGAGGTCTGCCCCTGCTTGCATGAATAGAGTTTGTTTCACCGGCCCTTAGGGGTCCCACAAAAGGCTTTCTGGGATTGCTAGATGAACTTGCACCACTGTCGGAGATTTTGCCCATCTTTAAAAGGCTTTCAATCCTTTCACCAGCTATGACCACATCGGCAAAACTGGTAGAGGAAAAAGCAGCCAGTCTATCAATATATGTCCCCTGCAATGTATTCATGAACATGTCAGCCATTTCTCTCTCTGACATGGGTGGTTGGACAGCAGCAGCAAGCTGTCTCCACCTTTGGGCATATTCCCTGAAGCTTTCTCTAGACGACTGAGACATTCCCATTAGGAGGGTCCTGTTAGGAGCCATGTCCAGATTGTATTGATATTGTCGGATGAAAGCTTCAGCCAAATCCTTCCAGCACCTTATGGTGGCTCTAGACAAGTGCGAATACCATTCTCTTGAAGCTCCAGTCAGACTATCTTCAAAGTAGAACATCCACAACTTTTCGTCCATAGTATAAGCTTTAAGTCTCTCCAGGAAAGACTGCAAATGAGTGCGAGGACAGGAGGTACCATTGTACTTTTCAAAGCATGGGGGTTTGAATTTGTGGGGAATTCTCACCCCATCCACTAGTCCCATATCCATCACATCGAAGCCCAAAGAATTCTGAGACTCTAAAGATCTCAACTTCTCAGCAATTTCATCCAATCTCCTGTCATAAACTTCATCTCTAGCTCTCATAACAGTAAACTGCTCTTCTTGTGGATCCTCTTGCAAGATTCTCCCTCCAGCAGTATTACCTTGCACATTCCTCGGGATGTTAGCTTCTGGATCCAGATGAGGTCTAAACACTGGTGGGTCAATACGAGGCTGGCCCCGCTCATTATTGCTAGTTCCCCCTGTTCCCAAATGAGGCTCTTCAGGAGTTTGTCTTTCCACCAGCTCTCTTAACCTTTCTTGACTCTGGGCCAAGCCAGTCATCACAACCATGAATTGAGACATCTGATTTCTCATTTCCACTCTCTCATTAGCCATCTGATTTCTGACCTCAGTCAGATCCTGCTGTACTTGTTCCATTTGAATACCGGGAAGGTTGTTGCGAGTCGGGTATCGATGCACGCGGTTGACAGGGAACACTCGGCGACGAGCAATGTTTCCTGAGATCACAAAAAAGTTAGAAATAATAATAATAAAACCTATAAAACAAAACAAAGGTTAGTATGCAATGCAGTATGCTTATTTGTTTTCCAAGGTATCCGGTTTGGTTCTTGGTTTTGACCTTTCCAGACCTCGAGGAAGATGCTTGATGTTGTTGAGAGAAAAGCCCAAATGGAAACAAACTAAAATATATTACAAATGGTGAACAATACATAGTCTGTTTTACAACATATGCTCATGGAGGGTCAAAATACATCAAAAAGGAAAAGTACATCAAATGGAAACAACAACAAACAAAGAATCAAACATCCAACCCAAATTCATCTTCTCTGACCTCCTTTAGGAGTGCCTCAGTCACTGGACCAGATGGGTGCTCTGTAATGGTCCTAATGAGGAGGTTCATGGTAGCAATGGCAGTGGTCAGCTTCTTGTGCCTGTCCTGATCCTTTGATCTTTTCAATCCTGCTCTGAGTTTCAACTCTGAAATCTCCTTCTGGGCTGCCAACAAAGCTTCCTGCTGCTTCTGCTCATTGGCCTGTAGCTGTTCAATCTTGGCTTGAGTCTTCTGGTCGTCCTGTGTACGGGCCTCAGTGATCCTGACCCACCTAGCCTGACATTCTTGTAGATAGAGCTCAGTCCTAGCCTTCTGAATCTTGGCTTCTTTACAGGCATTCTTCAATATTTGTTCCCCAGCCCTTGCTTTCCTAATGTAATCCTCTGTCTTCTCAATTTTGGTAAGATGCTCCACCCTAAGCTTCTTCAATCTCTCAATGTCCAGACAACCATCACTTCTTTCCCAAAGAGTCTTCTTCAAAGCTTGAGATAGATTCTCATTCCTTTCCTTCAGCTTCTCAAATTCTTCCAGGCTGACAGTTGCTGCAGGTTGCACTGTAGAGGGTCCAGGTATGTCCTCCAAGGTGAAGGGCATTCCAGTAATCTGAGCTCTAGCATGGGACCAGTCATAGTACTGAGCTGAAGCAACATTATTACACCTTCCAAGAATAGCCATCCCTTTTGTCTGGATGTTATCCCAAGCCCAGGATGCTTGTCTGACAGCAGCTGAATTAGGTTTTGCTTCACAATACAGGGTCTAAGCTAAATCTTACACTCTGGGAGGGTGAACCAAAGCATAGCCCAGTTGTCTCTTAAACAGCAAAGGATTGTATTTGATGCAACCCTTTACTCCTATCAGAGGTACATTTGGGTATTGTCCACAGCTGGTGATAATGTCCTTGCCCTTGGTGCTCTGGGTGCACCATCTAATATCATCTGAAGTCAAAGCAATGAGCCTCTTGGCCCAATTCTTCTGTTGGTGAGGATTCAGGAAGGCATCTGACTTAGGTAGGTGTTTGAGCAGCCAGGTGTAAAACAAAGGAGAACAACATCTTACCAACTTCCCCCTTTGTTTCTCATTCCTCTGATGAATGGAGTAGTAAAAGTCTCCCAGCAGTGTAGGTACTGGGTTCTTCAGAAGAAACAGATGGATGGCATTCTTGCTGACAAATTTAGGCTCATCTGCAAACAATATAGCCCCATATATGCTGAGGGGCAACAATGCACAGACTGCCTTCCATCCCCCCATTAATGCCTTCAGGATGGCCTGAGAAATCAAGAAATCCAAATGCAAACCAGGGATCCCAGCCTTTGTTGTCATATTTTGCTCAATCAAAGCAGGCTCCAGGTACAGTGCTTTTGCTACTTCTCCATTGCTGGGAGCTGGCATTTCTGGGTTGAAGGGGATTCCACCCTTGATAGGTACCCCAATCAATGAAGAAAATTCCTCCAGCAGAGGCCCTAGCTGGAAGTCTGGAAAAGTGAAGCATCTCAATGGAGGATCATAAAACTGCAAGCAGGTGTGGATCATGCTTCTCTGAGAAGGGTCAAGGTCCATAACCATATCTAAGATTCCTCCATAGTGCTCCCTGAATAGTGGGATATGATCTGGTGTGATAAGTGACTGGACCTGCCTGATGCCAGTCAACACAGGTTCAAAGAAATGGTAGGATATGTTGCTCTTCCTGGGAGTAGTCATGAGTGCTGCTGAAGAAGCTGAAGATTGGTACTGATGAAGATTACAGAATGATGCTGGAAATGAGCCACTGACAGGCCGATGCTGGTGATGATGAAGATAGCTGAAGCAAAAAACTGATGAAGACAGCTGAAGCAGAGGTCTATGCAGAAGAAGGGGTCAAAACCAAAACCAGATATGATAGGGATACCCTGAAAAGCAAATAAACAAATGTTAAATGATGCAATAATGATATATGCAAATGATATGCAAGGGTTTGTGATCAAGCTGGATCTGATTATCTGTCTTGATATGAGTCCATGTATGTTCAAAGAAAGTCCAGATGAAGGCTTAGAAATCCAGTAACCAGGGTGGGGACTCAAATAAAGAGTCACATGTCCGGGGTTAATCACAAGAACTGTCCAAAATGAGGTACTCTTAAACACTACAGTAACAGGGTATGATATGGCTAAGGGTTCCTGCAAACCTGCAAATAGCCCAACCCCCTCACAGGTAGTGATCTAGAACAAGAATCCTCAGACTTGGATCAGTTATGAGAAGTGTAAACACATCTAACCCAGAGGTACAATGTTTACAATAACCATAAAAGATCCTCCTCTAATTCACCTCAGATTCTGAAGGTCATAATAAAGGTCATCCAGACTTAGCAGGCTTACCAGATAGCCCTAGCACTACAGGAAATCTGTAGCACAGAGTTCTCAAAAAGAAACCCACATCTGAACCGTGTTTCATATTCCCGCACCAGACCGAAATGGAATGGGAAAGAACATGAACCACTCTAGCCTAGGTGTCACTCAGGTCCCAGGTATAGGACCTTTAACTCTCAATGGAACCCCACCCACCAAAACAACAACCAGATCCAGCAATGACAATGACAGTATGAAATATAAGAAATTGTAAAGAAAGCAATAAATAAAGTTGTACATAAAGCAATAAATAAAGCAAATCAATAAACACAATTAGCACATAACACCCCAGTAAACTCAAATCAAACAAGCACTAGGAGGAACCCACAAAAAGAACCAGAAGCCCTGGTTACAATATAAGGGTCCCCAGCAGAGTCGCCAAGCTGTCGCTCCCACCAAATGAGACCAAGTCAAATGGGGTACAGACGCGAACGGTCGGCGAAAAGGAGAGAACACACAAGGGTGAACTGAAAAGAAAAGAGTCGCCAGCTAGGCATTTTTATCCCGAAGGAAAGGTAATGCTGCATAAACCTAGAAAGATACGGATAAGACGGTCGCGAACCAGAGAAACTGAGAAAGGGGGTTGGTTACAACCTGGGAAGGTATTAGCACCCAGATTGTCCGCCGTACTCGACGGGATCCACGCTTGAAAGATTTGTGTTTTTAAAAGGGTGGTGTCTGTGCTATTCTGTGTACAAAAAGCTGGAAAAGAATGCAAGTGTCAGTGTAAAAGGAAATGAAGTGAAATATGAGAGTGTCAGTGTAAGAAAGAATGGGAAGCCCAAGACTAAGATGCTCAAAGAATAATGCTGGAAGGTGGGGGAATATACAGAGACTTTTGTTCGATAACTGTTAAGTTATGCCTACGTATCCTCTCGTGCAATGAGGAAGTCAGAACACCGTAGTTCGACTCAAAGAGATTAAAAGACAAATTGACTTGTGAACTGCTTACTTGTCTATGCTCAAGTGTATGACCTGTCTGGCTCAGGTGCAAACTGTCTTGCATTAGACGAAAGAAGCAAGTTCTCGTTTGTGAATGAATGAGGTGAGAAAAGAATCCCGGAGGAGACGATTATTGTTTGTTTTTGATGTTTTCAGTCTTTTATTGCATTTGCATTTTGTCATAAGAAAATGAGCTTAAGCCTAAACCAAGGGTTAGTAGACTCATCACATCCTCCCTCTGATTAGGGGTAATGAGAATACCTTAAGTATGAGATAAACACCTCACACTTAATCAACAGGGTGTAGGATTAAGATCATTAACCTACTTGCCATCATTCAGATGTTTTTGGAATTTTTGTTTAGTGTTAAGTAATGAGTTTAAGCCATAATCAGGGATTTAATGGACCCATTACACCATCCTAATAGAAGGATAATAGATGAGAACATTTAAGCTGAGAAAGGCTCCTCAACTTAATCAATGATTAGGGATTAACCTCATGACAAAACAAAACCTTTATTAAATGGATTTTAGTTAATGGTAAGATTAAGAAGTGGATTTTATAGTTTGTAAGACGACTTGAGGGGGACTTGTCCATTAACACTAGGGTTAGTCCTTCTTAACCAATTAAGGAAGAATTAGAACCCTAATGCAAGGCCCAAGTTACAAGCTTGATGTCTTGATGATTATTAGATGGATTGATTAAAGGATTTAAACACATTAAGGGTTTAAAACTTAGGATTAAGGTTATACACTTCATCCTAATAGAAGGATGCAGGCATAAGCTTAATCACAAAGCCTTAAAACCTTTAAGGTTTAGTCCTTGATTATGAGATGAGAAGAGAAGACACAAAGATGACACAAAGGTAAAAATAATAGGGGGACTAATCAAACCCTAATTGTTATCATGCTTGGGTATTCCTAGGGTTTATGAGGATTGCAAAAGATCTTCAAGAGGAAAGCCACCAAGAAAGAAGTAGATGAAAGAAAAAAGAAGCAGCAAGAAGCAAGGCAACTTACTTCACTTAAGAAGACAAGTTGCTTGAAGAAAGAAAGTAAGGAGGAGACATGAATGAGCAAGCTCACTCTAATACACAAGTAAAATGCAGAAATGATGCATAAGAGAGATGAGAAGAGATTATGAGAAGTGAAGGCAAATTCACTTCTCAATGACTTACCACCTGAAAAGTTAGTAACAAGAAATGAAATGAAATGAAAATGAGGTGAAATGCAATGATGCAAACCAAAGTCAGAAGCATAAACATGATGCTAATGATGCTAAGAGATAAAGCAAACACATATCAAGAGTTGTGGATAATCATACAAGGATAAGGATGCAAATGGAGCATGCTTTGAACCATAAAAGTTCATGAAAGTTTATGAAATGCAATGGAAGTATAACATGGCAAATGAATGATGCAATGATCAAAAATGATTCTAATGTGTCCTAAGATGTCTTAGGAGTCATGTGAATGCACAAAATGTCATGGCAAGCTCATGTATGCAAGCAAATGAGAGATGAATGCAAATGAAGGCAAAAATTAGGGTTTATGCACAAGCCACAAAGCAAAATCCAAAATCAGAAGCAAATGACAAGATAAAAAATTTGAAAATGGGATCAAAGGAACCCTAACCCTACATAAGTTCACTGCCCAAAGGAGGGGACCTAACTCTTAACCTAATGGGGGTTATGATTTTTCTAAGTTTCTAGGGTTTAAAAGGTGATCCTAAAGGGAAAATGCCAAACAAATTGAAGATGCAAGATAAAAATGAAACAAAAATGCTTTTAGATGCTTGAAAGTATGCTTAACATAATGCAAAAAGAACATTTCACAAACTCAACTTGGATCAAAAGTTATGAATTTTTGAAGTTAGGGTTAAAAATATTCAAATTAAAGAACCCTAATTCAAATGAAAATTGTCAAAGTATGATCAAAACCAAAAAGAAATTTGCTTTGTGAGTTTGTAAATGTTTTAAAATGCTCTCTGAATTTTTTTGGAATTTTTAAATACCTGAATGTATTTTTAATTAATTAATTTCCATTAACTAATTAAAAATAAACATTTAAATGATTTAAAAATAATTTTTAATGCAAAAAATAAAAATAAAAATATTTTTGGGTTCTGAAAATTATTAAAAGATTTTAATAAAAATTTTCAGAATTTTTTGATGTATTTTACTATTTTTAAAAATTCGTATAAATTAAATAGGAAGAAAATAGAATAAAATTAAATAAAAGGGAAAGTAATCTGATCCAATGATCCAGATTCAAAACTGAGGGTTAATGGTTGACTGGCGCGCTAATGAATGGCCTGGATTTCACCTAAACTAATTAATTATAATTAAATTAAATAATCAGAAATTAGGGCTAATGACATGATCTGAGCCATTGAAACACGCGCGGGAAGCCTCATCCTACGCTCCAGATTCAAACTCACCACTAAACCCTAATTAAGCATTAATGACTCTCAGGTGGCCGGAGAAGACCTCCGGTCATCTTCTCCGGCCAGCTCTCCACCCTATCTCTCTCAATACGCCATGAAACAACACCAAACTCTCCAGAAACACTCCTCTAACCACTCTAAACAAGATTCAGCCCACAAAAACCATTTATTTTTACTCAAGATCAAGAATCAAAGCCAAATGGAAAATACGCAGAAAATTTCAGAGGTTCAATACATGCTTAATACTTGATCATTTTCAAAACTAAACATATCAGGATCATCAGTGAATCATGGAGAATCAATTAGAAACTTAAAAATGCATTTCTGGAAAATTTGTTCTTGAGGATACCTGAACTGAAGCTTTCGAAAATGGTGCTTTCTGGCCAGTTCCTTGCTTCAAACCAGCTCCAATGATCCTCTTCAAGTGTTTGTGGTGCTTGGTTGGATTTTATATGGCCTCAAAATGAAAATGGCAGAAGTTCAGTTTGTGGAATGTGAAAATCGTATTTTTGATTGTGAATGTTTTAGGGCCAAATGAAAGGTGGGAAATGATCAGTGGATCATGGTGAGTTGAATGGTGAAAGAAACTTGAAGGTTTGATGGTTGAATCAAGAGATTCGAAGGCTTTTACAAACTTGGGGATTTTGGAGTGTGCTGAGTTCTTGGAGTTTCAGGCTGTGTTGTGTTGTGTGTTGGGTTCCTTTTGGTACACATATCAATCCTTGATAGGTCAGAGAGTTGTTGTGGAGCAGTGTGATTGGTATGGAGCAAAATGCATAAAGTCAACATTTGTGTAAGTGAAGGCATGGGCTGGTTCAGTCATGGTACAAGGGTATGGCTCGAGTCAGCTTTCTTCAAGGAGGTCCATGGAAGTCATATTTTGCAGCTGGCACAAGTGGCTGAAGAGATTTGATCCATTTTGCAATTTTGGGGAAGTTTGGCCCCTTTTGAAATTTGTGAAGTTCTAAGCATGAAAGCTTGTGATTCAAGGCACAAATATGATCCAAATGAGTTGCACTAGGATAATATGATGTGTAGAGATGCATTAGAGGTCCCAAATTGGCTTGGCACAAGAATTTGCAAACTTCCCTCTTTGATACAAAAGTGAAAATTAAGTGATTTTTCCCAACTTTGACAAGCCATAACTTAAGTTCTAAAATGAATTAGAATGAGTTCTTGTACTTTTTGAAACTGGGAGGATCCAATCTACAACTTTCATGACCAAGAATTTTTCATATGAAGCATTTTTGAATCAAAAAGAGGAGGTTGAAAAACTTTCCCAAAATGGCAAGTTTACATTACAAGTCACTTTCCCAAAATGGCAACTTTGCAAATGGCTTGAAATTCTTCAATTTTGTGAACTTCCAACTTCTTCTATGATCAAATAAAGATCATACACATCCAAAATGATGGAGAAGACTCTTTGGTTAGGTGATTGGGGCCTCAGATGCCCTGATTTTGCACTGACTTGCTCAAGAAGTCATTTATTGATCAGATGCCTTCCCCATTGAATTTCTTCATGAAAATTGGTATGCATGATCCTCATATCATATAGAGACCAATAGAAACAAGAATGACTAAAAAATTTGGAGTTATGGCCTCTGAAACCAAAACCCTAATTTCAGGTCATCTGTGCAGTTAAGCTTGGCTCTGCTTCCATGCCTTTCTCAGTTCTTGTGATTCTTTGACTTCCTTGACCTTGGGAGGATATAATATGATGCTTGAACATACATGGACCCTCTTGATCTGATTGAAGGCCTTTAGAGTGGCTCAGATGACCCTTGGATTGCTCAGATCACAAACCCTAGATGCAGATGAATTTGAACCAATGCAGTGAAGCAAAAATGCAATATGAGATGCTATGATTGAACTTATGCAAATGAAAAGAATCACAAGCCATGGTGAAATGAGTGAGGGCAAATTTGGGGTGTTTACACATGGCCCATGCTTGTGGTACAAAACTTTTAACTTTTTTGCAACTTGCCCATACCAATCACACTATGCCACCACCAACCTTCTGACCAATCAAGACATCACATACAAGCATTATGGAACTCATTTCACACAACACACAAGCCTGAAACTACACACAAGCTGAGTTTCACAAAAATCCCCAAAACTTTCATCTCTTCGAATCTCTCAGCACAACCATCAAACCTCAAAACAAATTTCACCAATCATCTCCAAATGACATAAGGAACACAAACCACCCTTCATTTTGCCCAAAAAAACCCTCAATCAGAAATACGATATCTCCCACACCAGAACCAAACACCATAAACCAGCAACCATAAAATTGTTCTAAGCATCACAACATCCTCAGGAGGTCCATTGGAGTTGATTTGCACCAAGGAGAGGTCCAGAAAGCTCCGATTGAGAAAGCTTCATCTCAGGTATCATCAAGAACTTTTTTTCAAGAACTCTCTTTTTAAGTTACAATATCAATCTATATACTTCCCTGATCATGCTGATGTCTTTACTTTTGAAAATGGTTGCGTATCAAGCATGTATTTAGCTTCTGAAAGTTTTGTGTATTTTTCTGTTTTGCTTTGATTCATGATTTTGGTGGAATATAAATGTTGTTTGTTGCTGGATTCTTGTTTAATGTTGTTCATTGATCATTTCTGGAGAGTTGGATGCGTTTTTATGGGGTTTTGAGGGAGTTCGGGTGGAACAGTGATCGGAGAAGATGACCGGAGCTTGCTCCGGTCACCTGAAAATGCTTAGGGTTTGTGATTATGGCTAATCCTCCCACTTTGAATGTAGGTCATTAGATTGTGTTTACCGCGTGTTTGGAGGGCCAGGATGCATCCACTTAAACCCTAATCTTTTAATTAATTAAATTAATTAGGATTAATTAAATAAAATTCCAGATTGAATCTAAACCCTTGGATAGCGCATGCAGTCAACCCTCCCTTTCCCAGTTCAAATCTCAGCCATCAGATCATCATACTTTCATTTATTTTCATTTTTAATTCATTTATTTTCATTTCTTTGTTCATTTTATTAAAAAAAGAAAAAACCATAAAAAAATACCATTTCTTGCATTTCTGTTTCAAATATTTTTCTTAACCTAAAAACATTTTTTTTTATTTTTTGCATTAAAAAAGTATTTTTAAAATATTTAAATGTTATTTTTAATTAATTAAAGGATTTTAATTAATTAAAAATGCATTTAGGTTTCTAAAAATCACCAAAAAATTCAAGAAGCATCCCAATACATTTAGAAACATTTTCAAACTCACCATACAAATTTCTTTTTAGGTTTGATCACCTTTTCACAATTTTCTTTGAATTAGGGTTCTTAAATTTCACATTTTTAAACCCTAACTTGAAAAATTCATTTTTGCCTAACCATGATGAGTTTGAACTTGGTTCTTCTTGCATTGTTTCCCATATTGAATATAGTTTCTAGGTTATTTATCTTATATTTTTATCTTGCATTTTCAATTTGATTTACATTTTCCCTTTAGAAGCACCCAAAAACCCTATCAAACTTAGGAATTTCATAACTTTCACTAGGTTTGGTTTCTGACTTTCTCCTTTGGGGTGTGATCTTATATGGGATTATGGTTTGTTTGAGCTCAATTTCAATTTTGTATCATGTTGTTTGCTTCTGTTTTGTTCATATGCATCTCATGTTGTCTTAAAACCCTAATTTTGCATCTTCATTTGCATTCTCCTTTGCATATCATGAACTTATGAACTTGACATGCCATTCCATTCTCGTGTATGACATCTTAGACATCTTAGGACATGTTTGAAACATTACTTGATCATTTCTTCCTTCATTTTCCATGTTTTGCATTTATTACATGCCATGAACATCCATGTGTTTCATGCTTCTAAACATGCTTCCATAGCATCTCATCCTTGTATGATCATTCATATGCATCTTGTATGATTTTGCATCATCTCATAACACATTTACATTGCATATTAACTTCTGACTTTGGTCTTTGCACCTTCATTTGTCTTACTTCTTTTCATTTTATTCCCTATGCATTCATACTAACATTTCAGGTACTTTTGGTAAGTCATCTGGGAGGTGGATTTGCCTTCACCTCTCACCTTTTCTTTCCTTCTAATTTTGCATATTTACTTGTCTTTGAAGTGAAATTGCTTCACTTATGTCTCTCTCTGTCTCCTTTCGTTTCTCCTAAGTTACTTATCTTCTTCAGGAAGTAAGTAACTTATTCTTCTTCCTCCTTCTCTTTTCATCTGCTTCTTCCATGGTGGCCTTCTTGAAGATCCTTTCTCTTAAGCCTCACAAACCATAGGATATCCAAGCATGATAACTTTTAGGGTTGTATATAGTCCCCCCTAGTTTTTTTACCTTTGAGTCTCCTTGAGTCTCTCTTCCCATCTCAATAAACAGAGGCTAAACTCTTAAAGCTATAGGACTTTGGAATTAGGGTTATGCCTGTATCCTTATCTTAGGATGGAGTGTATAACTTTAATCCTTAGTGTTAAACCTTTAGTTTGTTTACACCTCTTAATCAAAACACATTAATAATCACTAAGACTTTATATTGTAACTTGGGCCTTACATTAGGGTTCTATCTCTTCCTTATGGTTAAGAGGGACTAACCCTGGTGTTTAAGGGACAGGTCCCCCTCAAATTGTCTTACAAACCATAAAATCCACTTCTTAATCTCATCCTTTAATTAAAATCCATTTAATAAAGGCTTGTTAGATAATGAATTTAATCACTAACCATGGATTAAGTTGAGGTATCTTCCTCACCTTAAGTGTTCTCATCTATCATCCTTCTATTAGGATGGTGTAATGAATTCACTAATCTGTGATTAGAGATTAAACTCATTACTTAACACTAAACAAAAAAAAACAAAAACATCTAAATAATCACAATTAGGTTAATGATCTTAATTCTACATCATCATGGTAATTAAGTTGAAATGCTTATCTCATGCTTAAGTGGGCTCATTATCCCTAATCAGGGAGGATATAATGAGTTTACAACCCTTGATTTAGGGTTAAGCTCATTAACCTATGCAAAACACCAAAAACAATAAAAAACTTAAAACACAAAAACAAACAATAATCGTCTCCTCCAGGATTCTTTTCTCATCACACTCATTCACAAACGAGAACTTGCTTCTTCTATCTAATGCAAGACAGTTAGCACTCGAGCCAGACGAGTCATACACTTGAGCATTGACAAGCAAGCAGTTCACAATCAATTTATTTTCAGTCTCTTTGAGTCAAAATACGGTGTTCTGACTTCCTCATTGCACGAGAGGATACGTAGGCATAACTTAACAGTTATCGAAAAAAAGTCTCTTTGTCTTCCCCCTCTTTCAGCATTCTTTTTTAAGCCTTAGTTCCTGAGCAATTCACACCTTTTGCACTGACACCTGCACTTTCTTTCCTTAGCTTTTGCACACAGATATCACATACACCTACCCCTTTTAAACACAATTTTGTAAGCGTGGATCCCATCGAGTACGACGAACGATCTGGGTGCTAATACCTTCCCAGCTGTCCCTCTCGGGATTTTCATCTTAGTACAAACGCGAAAGTGGCGCGAAAAAGGTAGAGTCGCCAGCTAGACATTTTTATCCCGAATGAATGGGAAAGGTAATGTTGCACAAACCCAAGAAAGAAGGAAAGGACGAGGCCTTGCGAACCAAAGATCTGGGTCCGAAAGTCAGTTACAAATTGGGAAGGTATTAGCACCCCAATCCGTCCGCCGTACCCGACGGGATCCACGCTTGTTAGTCTGTTTCAAAGGGTGAGAAATAAGATGTTGTTTGAATGAAAGAATGGCTATCTGGACTTGGAAATGAAATGAGAAAAAGATCAGGAAAAGAAAATGGAACGAAGGGGACAAATGTAGGGAAAAATAAAGAATGTGCTCGAATGGGCCCAAACTCACTGCCTACGTACCTCATCAGGAAAATGAGGATCAGAGTCGCCGTAGTTCATCTAACTAAGGCGGGAACTTGCTTGTGATTTTTAGGATGACGTTACCATAGTGTAAACACCCCAAATTTGCCCTCACTCATTTCACCATGGCTTGTGATCTTTTCATATAGCATGAATTCAATCATAGCATCACATATTGCATTTTTGTTTCAGTGCATTGTTTCTAAGTCATCTGCATCTAGGGTTTGTGATCTGAGCCATCCCTGAGCCATCTGAGCCACTCCAAAGGTCTTCAATCATCTCAAAGGGGGATCATGTATGTTCAAGCATCATATTATATCCCCACAAGGTCAAGAAATTCAAAGAATCATAAGAACTAAGAAAGGCATGGAAGCAGAGTCAGGTTTAACTGCATAGATGACCTAAAATTAGGGTTTTGGTTTCAGAGGCCATAACTCCAAAAATTTTGGTCATTCTTGTTTCTATTGGTCTCAATATGTTATGAGGATCATGCATATCAATTTTCATGAAGAAATTCAATGGGGAAGGCATCTGATCAAGAGGTGACTTCTTGAGCAAGTCAGTGCAAAATCAGGGCATCTGAGGCCCCCAGTGACCCAACCAAAAGGGATTCTCCATCATTTTGAATGTGTATGATCTTCATTTGATCATAGAATATGTTAGAAGTTCACAAAATTGAAGAATTGCAAGCCATTTGCAAAATTGCCTTTTTGGGATAGTGACTTATAATGTAAACTTGCCATTTTGGGAAAGTTTTTCAACCTCCTCTTTTTGATTCAAAAATGCTTCAAATGAGAAAAATTTGGTCATAAAAGTTGTAGAATGGATCCTCCCATTTTCAAAAAGTACAAGAACTCATTCTAATTCATTTTGGATCAAAAGTTATGGCCTTGCAAAGTTGGACAAAATCACTTAATTTTCACTTTTGTACCAAAGAGGGAAAGTTGCAAAACCTCATGCCAAGCTTTTTTATGACCTCAAATGGACTTCTAAGCATCACATAAGCATGACACATGACCTAAAAATCAGAATTCACCAAAGAACCACTCATTTTCATGCCTTGATCATTAAGAATTCTCAAAAGGGCCAAAGATTCACAAATTTGCAAAACCCCCAACAACTTCTCACAAACTTGCTAATTGGCCTCAATCTCATTTCCATGGTCATCCTTGAATCAAGCTGCAGCAGACATGCCTTTGCTATGGCCCTAAAACAGCCCATACCTCAAAGGACACATAGACTTGACTTTTTGCAAAAAGGGCCATGCCAATCACACTGTGCCACCACCAACTCTCTGCCCTATCACAGCTTGATATGTGGACCAAATGAAACTAAAACGACACAACACACAAACCTGAGCTCTCCCACAAGTCAGCCTACACAAAAACCTCTCCCTTTGCATTTTCTATCGAATCTCTCAACTCAGCAACTCAAACTTAAGACTTCTTCCACCATTCATCTTAGAATGCATCACTGATCACAAACCACCCCTTACTTTGCCTTAAAAGCCATCACACACCAAATACGATTTTCCCCCCTCTTGAACTGAACTGAATCAATCTCCCAAACCAGCCATAAAAAACTCCAAACAAGCTTTGCAAACTCTTGAGGGAAGTCAGTAGAGGTGATTGGAAGCAAGGAACTGGCCAGAAAGCTCCAAAAGAAAAAGCTCCATCACAGGTATCCTCTTGAAACTTTTTTCCAGAACCTCTATTTTAAGTTCTTAATTGGTTGTGTTTGATCCCCTGAGTGTAATGAACTTGAAATTATTGAAAATGATGGAGAGATGAGGGTGTATTGCTTGTCTGAAAGTTTTACAGTTTTGTGTTCTTGGCTTCGAATCATGTTTAGGAGTGAAAATAAATTCCATTTGAGGTTGGATTTAGATTTAGGGGAGTGAGAGGAACAAATCTGGAGCTTTAGAGCTCCTGAAATGACCTAGGGAAGAAAATGAGGATTTTCAGGGAGGGATGTCACCGGAGAAGACGACCGGAGCTCTTCTCCGGTGACCTGAATGTCATTAGGGTTTTAATCAGGTTTAGGGTTCAGTTTAAATATGGAGCGTACGATGGTGTTTCCCGCGCGTGTTCAAGGGCTCAGATCACCCCATTTTATTCAATTTTATTTCATTTTATTTGCATTAAACTTCCACGAATTTTTAAAAATAGCAAAACATATTAAAAAATTCTGAAATTTTTTGTCAAATCTTTTATTAATTTTCAGAACCCAAAAATATTTTTATTTTTATTTTTTGCATTAAAAATTATTTTTAAATCATTTAAATGTTTATTTTTAATTAGTTAATGGAAATTAATTAATTAAAAATGCATTTAGGTATTTAAAAATCACCAAAAAATTTAAATTGCATTTTAAAACATTTAGAAACATTATCAAACTCTCAAAACAAATTTATTTTTGGTCCTTGATGTATTTTGGCAATTTTCATTGGAATTAAAGTTCTTAAAAGTCAATATTTTTGCCCTAACTTAGAAAAATTCATTCTGCCTAACCATGAGGAGTTTGATGATGGTTTTTCTTGCATTGCATTCTTCATATCATGTAGTTTCTAGGGTAAAATTGGCTTGAATTTATCTCCCATTTTCAATTTAATGAGATTTTTTCCTTTTGAGGTGCCTTGAAACCCTAGTTGACTTGAGAAAATGATAACCCCCATTAGGTTAAGAGTTGGGTCCCCTCCTTTGGGCAGTGAACTTGTGTAGGGTTAGGGTTCCTTTGATCCCATTTTCAATTTTTTGTCATGTCATTTGCTTCTGATTTTGATTTTTTTGCATTGCATATTGTATGTAAACCCTAATTCTTGTCTTCCTTTGCATCCATCTCTCATTTGCTTGCATACATGAACTTGCCATGAAATTTTATGCATCCATATGACATATAATACATCTTAGGACATATTAGAATCATGTTTGATCATTGCATCTTTCATTTGCCATGTTGTGCATTCATATCATTTCACAAACTTTCATGAACTTTCATGGTCCAAAGCATGCTTCATTTGCATCCTCATCCTTGTATGATCATCCACAACTCTTGACATGTGTTTGCATCATCTCTTAGCATCATTGAAATCATGTTTATGCTTCTGACTTTGGTTTCCATCATGGCATTTCATCTCATCTTCATTGCATTTCATTTCTTTTGCTAACTTTTCAGGTGGTAAGTTATTTTGAGAAGTGAATTTGCCTTCACTTCTCACAATCTCTTCTTATCTCTTTTATGCATCATTGTTGCATTTCATCTTGTGTATTGGAGTGATCTTTATCATTCATGTCTCCTCCTTACTTTCTTTCTTCAAGCAACTTGTCTTCTTAAGTGAAGCAAGTTGTCCTGCTTCTCTTTGTTTCTTCCTTCTCCCATCTGCTTCTCTCTTGGTGGCTTTCCTCTTGAGGATCTTTTGCAAGCTTCATAAACCCTAGGAATACCCAAGCATGATAACAATTAGGGTTTGATTAGTAACCCATTAGTTTCACCTTTGTGTCATCTTTGAGTCTTCTCTTCTCACCTCATAATCAAGGGCTAAACCTTGAAGGTTTTAAGGCTTTGTGAGTAAGCTTATACATGCATCCTTCTATTAGGATGGAGTGTATAACTTTAATCCTAAGTGTTAAACCCTTAATGTTTTTAATTCCTTTAATCAATCCACTTAATAATCATTAAGACATCAAGCTTGTAACTTGGGCCTTGTATTAGGGTTCTAATTCTTCCTTAACTGGTTAAGAAGGACTAACCCTAGTGTTAATGGACAAGTCCCCCTCAAGTTGTCTTACAAACCATAAAATTCATTTCTTAATCCTACCATTAACTAAAATCCATTTCAATAAAGGCTTTGTTTTGTCATGAGGTTAATCCCTAATCATGGATTAAGTTGAGGAGCCTTCCTCAGCTTAAATGCTCTCATCTATCATCCTTCTATTAGGATGGTGTAATGGGTCCATTAAATCTTTGACTATGGCTTAAACTCATTACTTAACACTAAACAAAAACAACAAAAGCATCTAATTAAATTCAAGTAGGTTAATGATCTTGACCCTACATCATGGTGATTAAGTGTGAGGTGTTTACTTCATACTTAAGGTACTCTCATTACCCCTAATCAGAGGGAGGATGTGATGAGTTTACTAACCCCTTGGTTTAGGCTGAAGCTCATTAACTTATGACAAGCACCAAAAGCAATAAAATATTGAAAACACAAAAACAGACAATAATCGTCTCCTCCGGGATTCTTTTCTCACCTCATTCACTCACAAGCGAGAACCTGCTTCTTCCGTCTAATGCAAGACAATTTGCACCTGAGCCAGACAGGTCATACACTTGAGCATAGACAAGTAAGCAGTTCACAAGTCAATTTATCTTTTAGTCTCTTTGAGTCGAAATACGGTGTTCTGACTTCCTCATTGCACGAGAGGATACGTAGGCATAACTTAACAGTTATTGAACAAAAGTCTCTGTATATTCCCCCTCCTTCCAGCATTGTTCTTTGAGCCTCATTGTTTTGAGCTTCATACTCTATTCTTACACTAACACTTCTCTCGTACACTTCACATTTCTTTTACACTAACACTTGCATTCTTTTCCATCTTTGATACACAAATTGCACTGACACTACCCCTTTTTAACACAAATCTTTTAAGCGTGGATCCCGTCAAGTACGGCGGACAATCTGGGTGCTAATACCTTCCCAGGTTGTAACCAACCCCCTTTCTCAGTTTCTCTGGTTCGCGACCGTCTTATCCATATCTTTTCTTTGGTTTATGCAGCATTACCTTTCCTTTGGGATAAAAATGCCTAGCTGGCGACTCTATTCACTTCCCTCTTCTCTTTCGCCGACCGTTCGCGTCTGTACCCCTCTTGGCCCCGGTGTCTTCAGGTGGGAGCGACAGCTTGGCGACTCTGCTGGGGACCCTTATATTAACCAGGGCTTCTAGTTCTTTTTATGGGTTCCTCCTAACGCTTGTTTGATTTGTGTTTACTGGGGTGTTATGTGCTATATGTGTTTATGTATTTATTTTATTGCTTTATGTACGGTCTTGTTTATTGCTTTCTTTAAAGTTTTATACATCATAATGTCATACTGTCATTGCTGGATCTGGTTTCTGTTTTGGTGGGTGGGGGTTCCATTGAGAGTTTAAGGTCCTATACCTGGGACTTGAGTGACACCTAGGCTAGAGTGGTTCATGTTCTTTCCCATTCCATTTCGGTCTGGTGCGGGAATATGAAACACAGTTCAGATGTGGGTTTCTTTTTGAGAACTCTGTGCTACAGATTTCCTGTAGTGCTAAGGCTATCTGGGAAGCCTGCTAAGTCTGGATGACCTTTATTATGACCTTCAGAAACTGAGGTGAGTTAGAGGAGGATCTTTTATGGTTATTGTAAACATTGTACCTCCGGGTTAGAAGTGTTTACACTTCTCATAACAGATCCGAGTCTGAGGATCCTTGTTCTAGAACACTGCCTGTGAGGGGGTTGGGCTGTTTACAGGTTTGCAGGTACCCTTGGCCACATCATACCCTGTTACTTGTTTTGTTTAAGAGTACCTCATTTTGGATAGTTCTTGTGTTTAAACCTGGACATGTGACTCTTTATTTGAGTCCCCCACCTTGGTTACTGGATTTCTGAACCTCCATCTGGACTTCTTGAACATACATGGACTTATATCAAGACAGATAATCAGATCCAGCTTGATCACAAACCCTTGAATATCATTTTCATACTCATCATTTGCATCATTTAACATTTGTTTATTTGTTTTTTCAGGGTATCCACATTATATCTGGCTTGGTTTTGACCCTTTCTTCTGCATAGACCTTTGCTTCATCAGTTGTCTGCTTCAGCTATCTTCATCATCACCAGCATATCCAGTATCAGTCTTGATCTTCATCAGCACCTATCTTCATCATCTTCAGCAGCATTCATGACTACTCCCAGGAAGAGCAACATATCATACCATTTCTTTGAGCCTGTGTTGACTGGCATCAGGCAAGTCCAGTCACTTATCACCCTTGAACACATCCCATTGTTTAGAGAGCATTATGGAGGTATCTTAGATATGGTTATGAACCTTGACCCTTCTCAGAGGAGCATGATCCACACCTGCTTGCAGTTTTATGACCCTCCTTTGAGATGCTTCACCTTTTCAGACTTTCAGCTAGGACCTCTGCTGGAAGAGTTTTCATCATTGACTGGAGTTCCAATCAGGGGTGGAATCCCCTTCAACCCAGAAATGACTTCTCCCAGCAATGGAGAAGTAGCAAAAGCACTGTACCTGGAGCCTACTTTGATTGAGCAAAACATGACAACAAAAGCTGGGATCCCTGGTTTGCACTTAGACTTCTTGGTTTCTCAGGCCATCCTGAGTGCTTCATTGGGAGAATGGAGGGCAGTTTGTGCACTTTTAGCCCTCTGCATATATGGGGTTATACTGTTTGCAGATGAGCCCAAATTTGTCAGCAAGAATGCCATTTATCTTTTCCTTCTGAGGAACCCAGTACCCACATTACTGGGAGATTTCTATTACTCCATCCATCAGAGGAATGAGAAACAAAGGGGGAAGTTGGTAAGATGTTGTGCTCCTTTGTTTCACACCTGGCTGCTCAGACACCTACCTAAGACAGATGCCTTCCTGAATCCCCACCAACAGAAGAATTGGGCTAAAAGGCTCATTGCTTTGACTTCAGGTGATATTAGATGGTGCACCCAGAGCACCAAAGGCAAGGACATCATCACCAGCTGTGGGCAATACCCAAATGTTCCTCTAATAGGAGTGAAGGGTTGCATCAACTACAATCCTTTACTGTTTAAGAGACAATTGGGCTATGCTTTGGTTCACCCTCCCAGAGTGCAAGATTTAGCTGAGACCCTGTATTGCGAAGTAAAACCTAATTCAGCTGCTGTCAGACAAGCATCATGGGCTTGGGACAACATCCAGACAAAAGGGATGGCTATTCTAGGAAGGTGTAATAATGTTGCTTCAGCTTAGTACTATGACTGGTCCCATGCTAGAGCTCAGATTACTGGAATGCCCTTCACCTTGGAGGACATACCTGGACCCTCTACAGTGCAACCTGCAGCAACTGTCAGCCTGGAAGAATTTGAGAAGCTGAAGGAAAGGAATGAGAATCTGTCTCAAGCTCTGAAGAAGACTCTTTGGGAAAGGAGTGATGGTCGTCTGGACATTGAGAGGTTGGAAAAGCTTAGGGTGGATCATCTTGCCAAAATAGAGAAGACAGAGGACTACATCAAGAAAGCAAGAGCTGGGGAACAAATATTGAAGAATGCCTGTAAGGAGGCCAAGATTCAGAAGGCTAGGACTGAGCTCTATCTGCAAGAAAGTCAGGCTAGGTGGGTCAGGATCACTGAAGCCCGAACACAAAAAGATCAGAGAATTCAAGCCAAGATTGAACAGTTAGAAGCCAATGAAAAGAAGCAGCAGGAAGCTTTGCTAGCAGCCCAGAAGGAGATTTCAGAGTTGAAGCTTAGGGCTGGATTGAAGAGATCAAAGGATCAGGACAGGCACAAGAAGCTGACCACTGCCATTGCCACCAGGAACCTCCTCATTAGGACCATTACAGAGCATCCAGCTGGTCCAGTGACTGAGGCACTTCTGAAGGAGGTTAAGGAGGATGAGTTTGGATTGGATGTTTGACTTCTTTGCTTGTTATTCATTTCCATTTTATGTACTTTTTCTTTTTGATGTATTTTGACCCTCCAGGGGCATGTGTTGTAAAACAAACTATGTATTGTTCATTTTTTGTAATATATTAGTTTGTTTCCATTTGGGTTTTCTCTCAGCAACATCCAGCATCTTCCTCGGGGTCTGGAAAGGTCAAAACCAAGAGCCAAGCCGGATACCTTGGAAAACAAATAAGCATACTACATTGCATACTAACCTTGTTTTGTTTTGTAAGTTTTGTTATTTGTTTCTAACTCTGTTGTGATCTCAGGAAATATTGCTCGTCGCCGAGTGTCCCCTGTCAACCGTGCGCACCGGTACCCTACTCCCAACAACCTTCCTGGTATCCAAATGGAGCAAGTACAGCAGGACCTGACTGAGGTCAGAACCCAGATGGCTAATGAAAGACTGGAGATGAGAAACCAAATGACTCAATTCATGACTGTGATGACTGGCTTGGCCCAGAGTCAAGAAAGGTTAAGGGCATTGGTAGAAAGACAAACTCCCAAGGAACCTCATCCTGGAACTGGAGGAACTAGCAATAATGAGCGGGGCCAGCCTCATGTTAATCCACCAGTATTTGGACCTCATCTGGATCCGGAAGTCAACATCCAGGGAAATGTGCAAGGAAATACTGCTGGGGGGAGAATCTTGCAAGAGGATCCCCAAGAAGAGCAATTCGCTGTTATGGGGGCTGGAGACGAAGTCTACGATAGAAGGTTAGATTAAATTGCTGAGAAGTTGAGATCTTTGGAGTCCCGGAATTCCTTGGGCTTCGATGTAATGGATATGGGGCTAGTGGACGGGGTGAGAATTCCCCACAAATTCAAACCCCCGTACTTTGAGAAATACAATGGAACATCTTGTCCACGAACTCACCTGCAGTCTTTCCTGGGAAGACTTAAAGCATACACCATGGATGAGAAGCTGTGGATGTTCTACTTTGAAGACAGTCTGACTGGGGATTCAAGGGAATGGTATTCACATTTGACCAGAGCTACCATCAGATGCTGGAAGGACTTAGCTGAAGCCTTCATCAGGCAGTATCAATACAATCTGGACATGGCTCCCAACAGGACCCTCCTAATGGGAATGTCTCAGTCTTCCAGAGAAAGCTTCAGAGAGTATGCCCAAAGGTGGAGACAGCTTGCTGCTGATGTTCAACCACCCATGTCAAAAAGGGAGATGGCTGACATGTTCATGAATACTTTGCAAGGAACATATATTGATAGACTGGCTGCCTTTTCTTCTACCAGTTTTGCTGACGTAGTTATAGCTGGGGAAAGAATTGAAAGCCTTTTAAAAATGGGCAAAATTTCTGATAATGGTGCAAGTTCATCAAGTAATCCCAGGAAGCCTTTTGTAGGACCCCGAAGGACTGGTGAGATAAATGCCATTCATGCTAGCAGGGGCAGACCTCAGCATGTTCATAGATCAGTAGCAGTTGTCACCATTCCAGCTCCGATTCCTCAGCAATCAGCATATCCTCAACAACAGCAACCACATTATCAGCAGCAAGTTCAGTATCCGCAGCAGAGAACCTACAACAACAACAATAGCAATCAACAACAACGACCCTTCCAACAAAGACCATCACAGGCAAACAGGGTGATTGACCCCATCCCTATGCCTTATGCTGCCTTATTGCCACAACTCTTGAAGCTTAACTTGGTTGAGTTAAGGACGTTGGCACCACCAGATCCCCTAAATCTCCAAAGGAATTATGATGTCAACGCCAGGTGTGCTTTCCACTCCAATGCACCTGGTCACAATACGGAAAAATGCAGGGCCTTACAAATGAAAGTCCAAGATCTGGTGGATTCTAAAGCCCTCAACTTTGCACCCCCTCTGAATGTCAACAAAAATCCTATGCCTAATCATGGTGGGTCGAGGATTAATGCCATTGAGGAAGACAAACCATCTACCCTGATCACCACTGTTGCACAAATTCGAACACCTCTGGTCGAAATTAAAGCTCAGCTTTTAGAATGCCAAGTGTTCCCCGGTTGTGAGCTCGGCTGTGGGTATTGCAACATTGCAGTCAACGGGTGTGAAAAGTTGAGAAGCGGCATAGATGGTCTTATTAAGGATGGTATCCTTCAGATTTCAACAACGGCGCCTACAAATCCAGCAATTCCTTTAACAACAATTCCCGATTCTTCTACAACAGCAACAACAATCATTCCTACCGATTCATCAATATCATCAGCAATTACTCCGTCCATCACTTCAACAAGTCAAAATTCAACAACCATTTCTTCTACAACATCAACATCCATTTTATTAGCAGGATCTTCTACAACGCCAGCAAAAATTAATGAAGATGTCTCAGCAGTTACAATCTACTATGACCCGTCAAATGTTCCTCCCAGCGGCAATTTCCAACAACAAACAGTGGCACCTTCACCAAGATCACCAGTCACAATTTACTACGATCAGCACACCATTACAGCACCTTCCTCCGCAACAATCAGTCCAGTCACCATTACGGTACCTGGACCCGTTCCTTATGAAAGCAGTAATGCCATACCTTGGCATTATGGCTCTGATCTTTACTGCAACGGGGAGAAAATCACTTTGGATTCATCGACCTCTTCTCCACAAGTTGATAATGTTGGGGGAGGCGGAGGCTTCACATGAAGCGGATGCCTTTTTTCCTCACAAACACAAAGACCTAATGTCGAAGAAGAAGCTGCTACCAAAGCAAAAGGAAAGAGTGTGGTGTCTGAAGAGCCAATTGCCAAAGAAACTCAGAAGACATCTTTTAAACAAGATGTAGACGAGTTCATGAGAATCATAAAAAGAAGTGATTATAAGGTGGTGGATCAACTTCACCAAACTCCCTCAAAAATCTCCATACTATCACTATTAATGTGTTCTGAAGCTCACAGGAATGTATTACTGAAAGTCCTGCACGCAGCATACGTTCCAGAGGAGATTCTTGTTAACCAGCTATAAACTGTGGTGGCAAATGTCAACACCAGTCATGGACTGGGCTTTACCAATGCTGACTTAACAACGGAGGGACGCAACCATAATAAGGCTTTGCATATCACCTTGGAATGCAAGGGTGCTGTTCTATCTCATGTACTGGTAGACACTGGATCATCACTCAATGTTCTACCAAAGAAAGCCTTAGTGAATCTGGAGTATGATGGCTTGGCACTGCGTCCGAGTAATTTGGTGGTGAGAGCATTTGATGGATCTAAAAGATCAGTGCTTGGGGAGATTGATCTGCCTGTGATGATTGGCCCGCAGACTTTCAAAACTACCTTCTTTGTGATGGACATTCAGCCGGCCTACAGCTGTCTGTTGGGTAGACCTGGATCCACGCCGCTGGCGCTGTTACGTCTACCCTTCACCAGAAGTTAAAATTCGAGTGGGAAGGCCAGATTATAACCATCTGTGGGGAAGAGGACATCTTTGTTAGCCATCTGGCTACGTATAAGTACATAGAAATGGATGGAGAGATCCATGAAACTATGAGCCATGGGTTTGAGGCCTTGAACATTAATGAAGCATCTGATGTATTGGTAACTTCCATAACATCATACCGGCAAGCCCGGAAGGTTGTTGAGGAAGGTACCGCCCAAGGCTGGGGCAAGTTGTTTCCCGTGGAAAAGAAAGAAGACCGATTTGGGTTGGGTTACAGACCAACTCAACAAGATCAATCAGAGGCTGCCAAGGAGCCCAAGTTTGTCAGCGGGGAAATGCTCACCCCGGATGCTGTGAACAATTTGGAAGAAGAGGAGGAAAGAGATCGTAACCTGGAGAGCTGGATACGTCCAAGGATCCCGGGGATCCAAGTCCTTAACTGGTCTTCCCAGGAAATTATAAGAGTTACTCCTGCAGAGTAATTATTATTTCCAGTATTTTAAAGCATGCATCAAGTCTTGCATCTTTCCCAAGATGTCAAGACTCATTTTGTAATCGGTCCATCTTGTATTTTGTGCAAAGATCAATTAATGAATATTAGGACATCTTTTGCAAAAGAGTCTTTTCTTTTTCGCTCACTGTTTTTCATTTTTCTTTTTTGTACAAAATTAAAATGGCAATGTTTTTCAGAATAAAATAACTTCATTTTCACTTTTTCTAAATAAGATAAAACTGGTCACTAAAATAAACCAATTTAAACCCTTGCAGAAAATGCCCTCCAGACTGCACCGACAACAACACTGCTATGACTTTGTATGACTTTGACAATCCAATTAATCAAGCTGATGAAGGGATTGAAGAAGATTATGAGCTACCTGAAGAGCTGGCCAGGTTGTTAAGACAAGAGGAGAAGGTTATCACTCCTCACCAGGTGGAGGTTGAGACAGTTAATCTTGGTACAGAAGAAGACTTGAAAGAGGTTAAGATCGGGGCCTGCCTGCAAGATTCAGTGAAAGAGCAACTGATTGACATGCTTCGGGAGTATGTGGATGTTTTTGCTTGGTCTTATCAGGATATGCCAGGGTTGGACACCGACATTATCATGCACAAGCTACCTCTGAAAGAAGACTTCCCACCAGTAAAACAGAAGCTGCGCCGTACTCGCCCAGATATGGCAATGAAGATAAAGGAAGAGGTACAAAAGCAGTGGGATGACGGTTTCCTTGTTGTGACTAACTATCCGCCATGGGTTGCTAATATTGTACCTGTGCCTAAGAAAGACGGCAAGGTGAGAATGTGTGTGGACTACCGGGATCTGAACAGAGCCAGCTCGAAAGATGACTTCCCTTTACCTCACATTGATGTATTGGTCGACAATACGGCTCAGTTCTCGGTATTATCCTTCATGGATGGATTTTCAGGATACAATCAGATCAAGATGTCACCTGAAGACATGGAGAAGACCACTTTCATTACACCCTGGGGCATATTCTGTTATAAGGTGATGCCATTCGGACTGAAGAATGCTGGTGCCACTTATCAACGGGCTATGGTAACATTATTCCATGACATGATCCACAAAGAAATTGAATGTTATGTGGATGACATGATTGCCAAGTCCCTCACAGAAGAAGACCACCTGGTAAATCTGTTGAAGTTATTCAAGCGTCTGAGGAAGTATCAACTGAAGTTAAACCCCAACAAATGCACATTCGGGGTGCGATCCGGTAAACTACTGGGATTTATTGTAAGTGAGAAAGGGATTGAAGTTGACCCTGATAAAGTTAAAGCCATTCAAGAAATGCCTGCACCAAAGACTGAAAAAGAAGTTCGGGGGTTTCTAGGTAGGTTGAACTACATTTCAAGGTTCATATCTCACCTTACAGCAACCTGTGAGCCTTTGTTCAAGCTGTTAAGAAAAGAACAAACGGTCAGGTGGAATGAAGACTGCCAGAGGACTTTTGACAAAATCAAGGAACACTTACAAGAGCCTCCAATCCTTATGCCTCCAGTTGAAGGAAGACCTCTAATAATGTATTTGACGGTATTAGAAGAGTCAATGGGGTGTGTGCTAGGCCAGCATGACGAGTCTGGTCGAAAAGAGTATGCAATATACTACCTAAGCAAAAAGTTTACCGACTGTGAACAACGTTATTCACTGCTCGAGAAAACTTGTTGTGCTTTAGCGTGGGCTGCTCGCCGACTGAGACAGTATATGTTGACCCACACTACTTTATTGATCTCAAAGATGGATCCAGTTAAGTACATTTTTGAGAAGCCCGCACTTACCAGACGGGTTGCAAGATGGCAAATGATCCTCACGGAATATGACATTTAGTACACATCTCAAAAAGCCATCAAGGGCAGTGTATTGTCTGATTATCTTGCTGAGAAACCCATTGACGATTACCAGCCTATGAGGTTTGACTTCCATGATGAAGACATCATGTTCATAAAAGCAAAAGATCATGAAGAGCCTATTCAAACTGAAGGGACTGACCCAGAAGAAGAATGGACTATGATGTTTGACGGGGCTGTCAATATGAATGGTCGTGGTGTTGGTGCAGTACTCATTACACCTAAAAGAGTTCACATGCCTTTCTCGGCAAAACTCACCTTTAACTGCACTAACAACGAAGCCGAATACGAAGCTTGCATTATGGGTCTTGAGGAAGCCATTGACCTCAGGATCAAGACTTTGACTGTATTCGGGGATTCAGCTCTGGTAATCAATCAAACCAACGACAAATGGTATACGCACTAGGATCATCTGATACCTTACCGGGATTATACAAGAAGGTTATTGACTTTCTTTACAACGGTCAAGCATGAGTATATCCCTCGAGACGAAAATCAGTTTGCAGATGCTCTAGCTACCATTTCATCCATGATCAAAGTTCAAGCTGCCAACTTTGTGCCTCGGATCTCGGTATCAAGACTTGATAGACCAGCATATGTATTCTCAGCAGATGTTGTTAAAGACGATAAGCCTTGGTTCCATGACATTAAGTGCTTCTTGGAGGATCAAGCGTACCCATCTGGGGCATCTTCCAATGATAAGAAGACATTAAGAAGGCTAGCTGGTAGCTTCTTCCTGAATACTGACGATTCCGTGTACAAGAGAAACTTTGATATGGTACTCCTCAGATGCGTTGATAGGACAGAAGCAGACTTGTTGATGCACGAGGTGCACGAAGGATCTTTTGGTACCCATGCTGGAGGGCATGCAATGGCTAAAAAGTTGTTGAGATCAGGCTATTACTGGATCACAATGGATGCAGACTATTGTGCCTATGCCAGAAAGTGCCATAAATGCCAGATTTATGCGGATAAAGTGCATATGCCTCCCAATCCTCTGAATGTGATGTCTTCACCCTGGCCCT
Organism: Lathyrus aphaca; assembly: GCA_963966055.1. NCBI lineage: Eukaryota > Viridiplantae > Streptophyta > Magnoliopsida > Fabales > Fabaceae > Lathyrus > Lathyrus aphaca. Next base: position 225,293,616 of record OZ014520.1, on the reverse strand, counting down.
TTGCCATGTGGGGCATTGATATGATTGGCAAGATTGAACCAACTGCTTCAAATGGCCACAAATTCATCCTGGTAGCCATTGACTATTTTACTAAGTGGGTTGAAGCAACTTCATATGCAAATGTTACAAAGCAAGTGGTAGCCCGATTTTTGAAGAGAGACATCATCTGTCGGTATGGAGTGCCCGAGCGAATCATTACTGATAATGGTTCCAATTTGAACAATAAAATGATGGCAGAACTATTTCGGGACTTCAAAATCCAACACCACAATTCTTCTCCCTACAGGCCAAAGATGAATGGCGCTGTTGAGGCAGCTAACAAGAATATCAAGAAGATTGTGCAGAAAATGGTGGTTACCTACAAAGACTGGCATGAAATGCTACCATTTGCCTTACATGGGTACCGTACGTCAATCATAACATCCACTGGGGCAACACCGTATCAGCTTGTATATGGTATGGAAGCAGTCCTACCTGTTGAAGTTGAATTACCCTCCTTGCGAGTACTAATGGATGTTAAGCTAAACAAAGCAGAATGGGTCTGATCCCGATACGAACAACTGAATCTGATTGAAGAGAAGAGATTGGCTGCAATTTGTCATGGGCAGTTATATAAAAAGAGAATGAAGAAAGCCTTCGATCAGAAATTCAGGCTCCGAGAGTACCAAGTAGGAGATCTTGTGCTGAAAAGACTCCTTCCTCCTCATACAGACCACAGGGGCAAGTGGACTCCGAATTATGATGGTCTGTTCATAGTAAAGAAAGTTTTCTCCGGTGGAGCACTGATGCTCAGTACTATGGATGGGGGAGACTTCATGTCCCCTGTGAATTCAGATGCAGTTAGAAAATACTTCGCATAAAATGACCCGCTGGACATAAAAACAGAATGTAAGTCCAGGCAAAAATAGGGCATCCCGGCGAGTCAAAAACAGAATAAAAGACTCGGGAAAAAATAAGGGAAAATAAATAAAAAAATGAACACCCGCTGAGTTGAAAAGCCACGTTGGACAACTCAGGCAAAAATGGGTGTCCCGGTGGATCGAAAACCCGAAAGGGCGATCCACGCAAAACAAGGGAATAAGCGAACAACTGCATTCTGAATTCGTCTATATCACTTACAATAGGGTAAACTCCGAAAGGGTCGAACATCGGTCAGAATCAGCCTTCTTCAGGAAGCAAGATGAGAAGAACGTCAATGTCATATGAGTCATAGCAAAGGGAAGCTCCGCGAAGCGTCATCAACATTGCCAACACCTTTTTCTTTCTCAATTTGTAACGATTTCCTCATTTCAGGGGATCCGTTTCTTTGACTGTATCTCGCCAATTCAGGGCACACAAATTAATGAAATCATATTTTCAGTCATATTCTGTCTCGTACATTTTATTTTATTTGCAAAATGTTCGATGTCCTTAAGATATTGATTGCATAAATATAGATGCTTCCCTTCTAAAAATCCATGCTTGCAGGAAGTATATTTACTCCCGGGAGTATCTAAACTCCTATGATGGAATCCGATAAGGGATACCTCGGGGTACTTGTGAGTTTCTCTGTCTTTACAGGATTGCAGGAGTTCAAAGCGCAATATGGGGCATGAAAGCAACTCCCCAGCAAGCTGTCAAGTCACCATTTCCTCAGCACATCTTCCAAATAGCACCAGAGCTGTTTTCTCCCCAGCTGAGTTGCCAGTCATCATTCCTCCTCAGCCAAGTGCAAAGACAGGGAACCATCTCCCCGCAGAGTTTCAGCCTCTATCTAGAAGAGCAACGCCTGAATATCTCACAACAGAGTGACGAAAGCTTCTACAGACCCCAGCTGGGTCCCTCATTACCAATATAGGTCTATCCGTGATCTATCTCCCCAAGCAGAGTCATATATATGTCAGATCTACCAATGATTTCATCTCCAGCTGGGATATCCCCTTCAAGCATATCAGCCAGAGATCTCCACAACAACGGGATCCAAATCCCGGATCGATATCTTTGCGTAATCATAGCATTCACATCATATCTTCCCCACAGAGCGTAGCATTCCGTCTAATACGGAGCATTACGACAAAAATCAAACATTTGCATAATCATAAACCATGTGTCGAACTGAACACTTGTAAATACTGACAATCCATCAACAATATACAGAATATTTCCCAATTCCCCATCGGAGAGCCAAAGCATTTCCCTTACACTCACAAATACAGATACATGCTCCTTTTGGCACCCGTCCGTGTCATCATTCCCCAGTAAAGTCGCCCGAGCATTCTCTACAAACAGATGCTTCTTGACACTCGTCTGTGTCATACCCCCAGCAGAAAGCCAAAGCGTCCCCTTTGCACTCACAGATACATATTTATACAATTCCTTGACACCCGTCCGTGTCACTTTCCCCAGCACAGTTGCCTAAACACTTTGGGAACCAAATACTTGTTTATAATACACTTTTTCCGATACTTGTCCGTGTCGTGCTGAATACTCGTCCATGTCTCACTCTTAATTTTTACTTATACAGATACTCGTCCGTATCTTGTACACACTTATTTCCCCTCAGAGTCGACACTCGTCCGTGTTCTTTGTTAACCAGTTGATACTCGTCCATATCAACATCTCTGAACATGCGTCAAGCTTAAGGATGCTCGTCCGCATCTTTAATCTATACATCATGTCAAACACTTATACCTTTTTTTTAGACACTCTCCCGTGTCTACCCTTCCTTAGAAGAGTCCCCAGCAAACCCCGATGGTTTATTTCCTTTTTATCTGACATTCGCCCTATGTCATGATACTTTCGGCAGCCGTACCCTGCTAGGTGATCGTCCTTCACCTCTTTGATGATCGTCCTTCATCATCCCCAATGGAGTCTCTATTTCATTAGAACCCCTTCTTATCCGACATTCGTCCTATGTCATGATATTTTTAGCAGTCGTCCCCTGCTCGGTGATCGTCCTTCACCTTTTTGATGATCGTCCTTCATCATTTTATCCGATGGTTGTCCCCATCGTTGATTCTGTTATCTGACATTCGTCCTATGTCATGATAAACCCTGAGAGCAACCATACCCTGCTAGGTGATCGTCCTTCACCTCTTGATGATCGTCCTTCATCATTTTATCTGATGGTCGTCCCCATCGTCGACCTTTTCATCCGACATTCGTCCTATGTCGTGATACTTTTGGCAACCGTACCTTGCCAGGTGATCGTCCTTCACCTTAGATGACCGTCCCTCATCCTTATCCCCAACAGAGCAGCCGTCCCCTGCTAGGTGATCGTCCTTCACCTTTGATGACCGTACCTCATCATCTGTTTCTTTTATTTCTTCAACCCGATGGTCGTCCCCATCATTTACTTTTAATCCCCAGAAAGTTTTATTTCCTTACCCGATAGCCGTCCCCATCTCTTATATCCCCAGCTTGTCAGCCGTCCCCGTCATTGCTTTATTTCCCGCACTTTCCCCAGCATGTCGGTCGTCCCCGTCATTGCTTTATCCCCAGCAGTCGTCCTCTTCTCGGCGGTCGTCCTCCGTCGCCCGCACTTTATAAACATACTTTATCTTTCTTTTACAATCTATATCCCTTTTCTTCTTCATTCAGTGAGTGCAAATTTTGGAATGTCTTTGGTATTCAACCACAAGTTATCTTGTTTGCCTGTTAAGTCGTTGCTTACATCCTGCACAGCTAACTCATGCTTGAATAGGGGCAGCTGTAAACACCCCAAATTTGCCCTCATTCATTTCACCATGGCTTGTGATCTTTTCATATAGCATAAATTCAATCATATCATCACATATTGCATTTTTGTTTCACTGCATTGTTTCTAAGTCATCTGCATCTAGGGTTTGTGATCTGAGCCATCCGTGAGCCATCTGAGCCACTCCAAAGGTCTTCAATCATCTCAAAGGGGGCTCATGTATGTTCAAGCATCATATTATATCCCCACAAGGTCAAGAAAGTCAAATAATCATAAGAACTAAGAAAGGCATGGAAGCAGAGCCAGGTTTAACTGCACAGATGACCTAAAATTAGGGTTTTGGTTTCAGAGGCCATAACTCCAAAAATTTTGGTCATTATTGTTTCTATTGGTCTCAATATGTTATGAGTATCATGCATATCAATTTTCATGAAGAAATTCAATGGGGAAGGCATCTGATCAAGAGGTGACTTCTTGAGCAAGTCAGTGCAAAATCAGGGCATCTGAGGCCCCCAGTGACCCAACCAAAAGGGATTCTCCATCATTTTGAATGTGTATGATCTTCATTTGATCATAGAAGATGTTAGAAGTTCACAAAATTGAAGAATTGCAAGCCATTTGCAAAATTGCCTTTTTGGGAAAGTGACTTATAATGTAAACTTGCCATTTTGGGAAAGTTTTTCAACCTCCTCTTTTTGATTCAAAAATGCTTCAAATGAGAAAACTTTGGTCATGAAAGTTGTAGAATGGATCCTCCCATTTTCAAAAAGTACAAGAACTCATTCTAATTCATTTTGGATCAAAAGTTATGGCCATGCAAAGTTGGACAAAATCACTTAATTTTCACTTTTGTACCAAAGAGGGAAAGTTGCAAAACCTCATGCCAAGCATTTTTATGACCTCAAATGGACTTCTAAGCATCACATAAGCATGACACATGACCTAAAAATCAGAATGCACCAAAGAACCACTCATTTTCATGCCTTGATCATTAAGAATTCTCAAAAGGGCCAAAGATTCACAAATTTGCAAAACCCCCCACAACTTCTCACAAACTTGCTAATTGGCCTCAATCTCATTTCCATGGTCATCCTTGAATCAAGCTGCAGCAGACATGCCTTTTCTCTGGCCCTAAAATAACCCATACCTCAAAGGACACATAGACTTGACTTTTTGCAAAAAGGGCCATGCCAATCACACTGTGCCACCACCAACTCTCTGCCCTATCACAGCTTGATATGTGGACCAAATGAAACTAAAACGACACAACACACAAACCTGAGCTCTCCCACAAGTCAGCCTACACAAAAACCTCTCCCTTTGCATTTTCTATCGAATCTCTCAACTCAGCAACTCAAACTTAAGACTTCTTCCACCATTCATCTTAGAATGCATCACTGATCACAAACCACCCCTTACTTTGCCTTAAAAGCCATCACACACCAAATACGATTTTCCCCCCTCTTGAACTGAACTGAATCAATCTCCCAAACCAGCCATAAAAAACTCCAAACAAGCTTTGCAAACTCTTGAGGGAAGTCAGTAGAGGTGATTGGAAGCAAGGAACTGGCCAGAAAGCTCCAAAAGAAAAAGCTCCATCTCAGGTATCCTCTTGAAACTTTTTTCCAGAACCTCTATTTTAAGTTCTTAATTGGTTGTGTTTGATCCCCTGAGTGTAATGAACTTGAAATTATTGAAAATGATGGAGAGATGAGGGTGTATTGCTTGTCTGAAAGTTTTATAGTTTTGTGTTCTTGGCTTCGAATCATGTTTAGGAGTGAAAATAAATTCCATTTGAGGTTGGATTTAGGTTTAGGGGAGTGAGAGGAACAAATCTGGAGCTTTAGAGCTCCAGAAATGACCTAGGGAAGAAGATGAGGATTTTCAGGGAGGGATGTCACCGGAGAAGACGATCGGAGCTCTTTTCCGGTGACCTGAATGTCATTAGGGTTTTAATCAGGTTTAGGGTTCAGTTTAAATATGGAGCGTACGATGGTGTTTCCCGCGCGTGTTCAAGGGCTCAGATCACCCCATTTAGCCCTAATCCACGTCATTAAGTTAATTAATTAGGTTTTAGTATTAAATATGTCAGTTTGAATCAGGACCATAGGATCTGGCGCTAGTCAATTCCCTCCAAATCCATTTGAATCTCAGCCTCAGGATTTGCATACTTTCCATTTTATTCAATTTTATTTCATTTTATTTGCATTAAACTTCCACGAATTTTTAAAAATAGCAAAACATATTAAAAAATTCTAAAATTTTTTGTCAAATCTTTTATTAATTTTCAGAACCCAAAAATATTTTTATTTTTATTTTTTGCATTAAAAATTATTTTTAAATCATTTAAATTTTTATTTTTAATTAGTTAATGGAAATTAATTAATTAAAAATGCATTTAGGTATTTAAAAATCACCAAAAAATTCACATTGCATTTTAAAACATTTAGAAACATTATTAAACTCTCAAAACAAATTTATTTTTGGTCCTTGATGTATTTTGGGAATTTTCATTGGAATTAAAGTTCTTAAAAGTCAATATTTTTTCCCTAACTTAGAAAAATTCATTCTGCCTAACCATGAAGAGTTTGATGATGGTTCTTCTTGCATTGCATTCTTCATATCATGTAGTTTCTAGGGTAAAATTGGCTTGAATCTATCTCCCATTTTCAATTTAATGAGATTTTTTCCTTTTGAGGTGCCTTGAAACCCTAGTTGACTTGAGAAAATCATAACCCTCATTAGGTTAAGAGTTGGGTCCCCTCCTTTGGGCAGTGAACTTGTGTAGGGTTAGGGTTCCTTTGATCCCATTTTCAATTTTTTGTCATGTCATTTGCTTCTGAGTTTGAATTTTTTGCATTGCATATTGTATGTAAATCCTAATTCTTGTCTTCCTTTGCATCCATCTCTCATTTGCTTGCATACATGAACTTGCCATGACATTTTATGCATCCATATGACATATAAGACATCTTAGGACATATAAGAATCATGTTTGATCATTGCATCTTTCATGTGCCATGTTGTGCATTCATATCATTTCACAAACTTTCATGAACTTTCATGGTCCAAAGGATGCTTCATTTGCATCCTCATCCTTGTATGATCATCCACAACTATTTACATGTGTTTGCATCATCTCTTAGCATCATTGAAATCATGTTTATGCTTCTGACTTTAGTTTGCATCATGGCATTTCATCTCATCTTCATTGCATTTCATTTCTTTTGCTAACTTTTCAGGTGGTAAGTTGTTTTGAGAAGTGAATTTGCCTTCACTTCTCACAAAATCTTCTCGTCTCTTTTATGCATCATTGCTGCATTTCATCTTGTGTATTGGAGTGAGCTTGCTCATTCATGTCTCCTCCTCACTTTCTTTCTTCAAGCAACTTGTCTTCTTAAGTGAAGCAAGTTGTCCTGCTTCTCTTTGTTTCTTCCTTCTCCCATCTGTTTCTCTCTTGGTGGCTTTCATCTTGAGGATCTTTTGCAAGCCTCATAAACCCTAGGAATACCCAAGCATGATAACAATTAGGGTTTGATTAGTCCCCCATTAGTTTCACCTTTGTGTCATCTTTGAGTCTTCTCTTCTCACCTCATAATCAAGGGCTAAACCTTGAAGGTTTTAAGGCTTTGTGAGTAAGTTTATAGCTGCATCCTTCTATTAGGATGGAGTGTATAACTTTAATCCTAAGTTTTAAACCCTTAATGTGTTTAATTCCTTTAATCAATCCACTTAATAATCATTAAGACATCAAGCTTGTAACTTGGGCCTTGTATTAGGGTTCTAATTCTTCCTTAACTGGTTAAGAAGGACTAACCCTAGTGTTAATGGACAAGTCCCCCTCAAGTTGTCTTACAAACCATAAAATTCATTTCTTAATCCTACCATTAACTAAAATCCATTTCAATAAAGGCTTTGTTTTGTCATGAGGTTAATCCCTAATCATGGATTAAGTTGAGGAGCCTTCCTCAGCTTAAATGCTCTCATCTATCATCCTTCTATTAGGATGGTGTAATGGGTCCATTAAATCTTTGATTATGGCTTAAACTCATTACTTAACACTAAACAAAAACAACAAAAGCATCTAATTAAATTCAAGTAGGTTAATGATCTTGACCCTAAATCATGGTGATTAAGTGTGAGGTGTTTACTTCATACTTAAGGTACTCTAATTACCCCTAATCAGAGGGAGGATGTGATGAGTTTACTAACCCCTTAGTTTAGGCTTAAGCTCATTAACTTATGACAATCACCAAAAGCAATAAAAGATTGAAAACACAAAAACAGACAATAATCGTCTCCTCTGGGATTCGTTTCTCACCTCATTCACTCACAAGCGAGAACCTGCTTCTTCCGTCTAATGCAAGACAGTTTGCACCAGAGCCAGACAGGTCATACACTTGAGCATAGACAAGTAAGCAGTTCACAAGTCAATTTATCTTTCAGTCTCTTTGAGTCGAACTACGGTGTTCTGACTTCCTCATTGCACGAGAGGATACGTAGGCATAACTTAACAGTTATCGAACAAAAGTCTCTGTATATTCCCCCTCCTTCCAGCATTGTTCTTTGAGCCTCATTGTTTTGAGCTTCATACTCTATTCTTACACTGACACTTCTCTCGTACACTTCACATTTCTTTTACACTGACACTTGCATTCTTTTCCAGCTTTGATACACAAATTGCACTGACACTACCCCTTTTTAACACAAATCTTTTAAGCGTGGATCCCGTCGAGTACGGCGGACAATCTGGGTGCTAATACCTTCCCAGGTTGTAACCAACCCCCTTTCTCAGTTTCTCTGGTTCGCGACCGTCTTATCCATATCTTTTCTTAGGGTTATGCAGCATTACCTTTCCTTCGGGATAAAAATGCCTAGCTGGCGACTCTATTCACTTCCCTCTTCTCTTTCGTCGACCGTTCGCGTCTGTACCCCTCTTGGCCCCGGTGTCATCAGGTGGGAGTGACACAGCTCTAGCTCAGGTGTTCCGGCTCTGACTCGAGGGTGTTTACCATATCGCTGTTTGAACTGTCTAGGCAAGTCGCATTCATCCGCAAAGAGTATGAGATGAGAAGAGAAGACGCGATGTCTTGGTTTATTGTCTTTTAGAAGAAGTGTTTTGAGTTTGTGTTTATTGTATGTACAACACTAAAGACTATGATACATGAGCGAATACTTTCCAAGATCTCCCCCAATGGAACGTTTGTAAAGTACCCTAGAAGAGTGGAGGAGACCTCCACTAATCATTTCCCATATAGCTTAAGGCTCGTGGCATATTGTACCTACTTTCCTTTTTAAATGTTTTTTTATTTTTCTTTAAAGGTGAGAAGTGAGACTCAAATTGAAAGGAAAAACTCTAAGGGAAACTAGACTTTACCCTAAGTTAATTAAGTTTAATGGTGACCTATGGTTAGTGAGACTTGGAATATTAAAAGCTACCTAAGAGGATATTAGACTAGAAATGCGGGTACGGAAAGTAATAGTGAATAATATGGTCCTCCTACGTCGTGGTGGGTAAAAATGTGTATGAATCGTGAGTGAGATTGAACGATGGATCGGGTGGGTCGATTGCGTGGTGCTGAGACGCACGACTTATTGTGTGCAACATACAAGGCTTGCTTTTGGTGTAATGAAGTGGAGCGATGGTAATCGAGGGATCCTAAAGTCACATGAAAATTTATTTATTTATTTGAAAATTTACTCGATGTTGGATCGAGTATTTCTTTATTTTATTTTTGAGATTTGGTTTTCTAGAGAATCATTTTATCTTTTCTATCCTAATTATAGGAACTATAAGAGCATATGAGTTCTAAGCTATTACATCACAAAGTACAAACCACAAAAATATAATCGAGGCATAATAAAAATAATCCAAGTCCATAAGCGAATCCTCGAAAAATACCTTAAACAAAAAGAAGATGTTAGTAAATGAAATGAAGATTCATATGCAACAATATGTCGAAAATGAATTAAGATAACAAAAAGTTGCAAGAATTTCTAAAGCATATAAGGCATAAAACCGAAATAATGGCTAATCGCTTCATGGAAATGCACTTGAACGATTTCTAAGCCTAAGTCCTAAAACTAAAGGATTTCACATGATATCAACATTCTAAAATCAGTAGCTAAACCACACTAAGGCCTTATATTATTCTAAGATCAAGCCTAATTAATCTATGTCCTAATGCACCATAAAATCTTAAGCTAAACTAGATGGATTTACAATGGAAAAGTTGAATGAGATCAAGGCACTAAAAATAGCAAAAGTCCTGGAAAAAATATGAAATTAATTCCCTAGGGTCGCTAACCTGACTATAATATTGTGTTAAAAAATCTCCTAAAAATTCATAACCTAACTATGTCAAATGGTCACTTAAATCTACCTAAGATTCAATCACAATTTTCCACAAAGAACACTATCAAAACAGTGGATAAAATGGCCTAAAAAATATGCCAAACATTATTCCAGGTTCTATTATAAGTCCTCTAATCATAGAAAAATGAATGGGACAAAAATCTTATAGGAAGTGGGAGAAATAAAATGTGCAAAGTAAAGTGTTCATGAAAGAAATCAATATAACACTAATTAAATGAAAAATTGAAATTAAATTGAAAAATACCAAAATTCAGAAAGTAAAAATGTAGTAAATTTCTAAAATGAGTTAGAAAGCTCCTATAATTTTTGTGGAATTTTATTGATTTATATATAAAAGACATAAAACAGAAAATTAAAAAACAAGGAAATAAGGGAGGGTGAATGTGAAGAAATTTAATAGTTAAAAAACCATTGGGCTTGAGAATGGGGGGTGCGGACAACATTTTTCCAAAGCCCATTACGATCAAAAGCCTGAAGGTGTATTGTAGGGATCCAGTCAACTTTTTGACTCTCATCCTGGCCGTCAGATCTAAGTCTCCTTCTAGTATTCTTATCCAATGTCTAGCAACGAAAGGTGCATGATGGGCGATGTGGGGTAGCACACATAGGACGAAAATCTGGTGGTCCAACCGGACGGTGACAAGTGTCACCACCGGATGGACCACCCACCAAGAATCTTATCTTTAATCCATCAAGAAAGGGCGGTGGAAGGCTAACTAATTTTTAATGCATTTTGTATGGTTTCAATCAGTTATTAATCAGCTTTTATGGGCTTGATTTTCAATTAAAAAAGATTAAAAAATTACCACAAAATTAATATAATTAGTATCTATCATGCTCATAGACCCAAAAAAACAAACGGACTCTCTCTTACCTAGAACACGCCTTCCTCCTCTCTCACCTTCATCTTCTTCTTCACACGTTCATACCCTTCTCCACCAACCCTAGTGGTGGTGGCCTCCTACGATGCCCCTCGAAAACCGCAAACCTTCCACATGAACACCTTATTTTCTCTCCTGATTCCAAATATCCGTCTACTTTCCCCAAAATCCTACTCAGACTACGGTATCAAACGAATACTAACCAAGAATCCTAATCCATTATCCACAAAATCCAGCAATAATAGCGAAGAAAGTTCGAACTTGTGAATCATTAAACATCGAAAGGTGAGGGCTCCGCTTGATCTTAGCTTGATTCTCCCTCTCCTCTCTGCTACCGTGCGAATGTATGTAATGTGAGTTAATTGATTTCGTTTTGCCACCGTTTCTGCAGGTTCTTGTAACGTGGAGTTCGAACGTAAACGTTTATTGACGTCAACCTCACGATGCAACGTTATGTTATGATGAAGTGCGAATTTGATGGAGATGAAGGCGGAAATCGTCAGAAAACAAAGGTCACATTGATGAAGTCGCGCTTAAGTCTTTGAAGGTAATGTTTGAATATTAGGTGTTCTTTATAGATATTTGATGATCTGATGATGAAGAGTGATGTTGTTGAAGTTTGATTCTGATACGTTTCTTATGGTTTTGCAGGTGTGTTATAGATGAACATCGATGATGCAGGTTGATGGAAGTATGAGATTGAGAGGTTGAAGCTTGAATGAGTGATGATGAAGAATAAGGAATATGGAGAAGAATCCGAAAAAAATGGATGAAAAGGGTGAAGAGTGAATAAAGGAGAAGGTGGAGTCTTGATGAAGAAGGAGCAAGGAAATATGAAGATTGAAGATCAAATGGAGAAGAGTTCCCTCCTTGAATTTGCAGCAATCTGAACAATTTATAGAATATGAAGGTCTTGAAGTTCAGGGGGATAATTTGGTGATTTCGATTGAAAATTCTGTCATGCTAATCGAAGGAATTTTTTCCTGAATTTTCTGGTGTATTTCTGTTGTAGATGTGTAACCGTAACTGTTTTTCTTCCTTTGTAAAAATCTGAATTTTATTATCAATTTGTTTGAATACTTGTGAAGAGTTTCTATCAGCTGTTAAAGATTTGACTGGAAAATATGAGACCTTTCCTTTTGGAATTATTATCATGTCCTTTCCTTGACCTTTCTTGGCATCAAGCTTGGCTTGCACGTTATTTTTGCAACTCTCCAACCTTCATGGTTTTGGTTGCAATGTCCCAAGCCTTGATAACACTACCCTTCCCAAGTTCAAAGGAGAATATAGTGTTGTCTTCATGTCCTTATTTGGTAATGAATCAAGAACATCTTATATAAAATATTATTGGTCAATGGTTAAGTATATTGACCAAAAGTCAATGGCAATAATTCTTGTAATTTCTTTTATGTCAAGGTCTTGTAATGAGTTGTATTTGGATGGTTTATGGAATGGATTGAAAATGTATGAATGGACATTTGAATTTAATTTTCTTTTGGATATGGATGGGTTTTAATAGAAATAAAAATGTGGACTTTAATTATATTGGGCTTCAATAGAAAATGGGATTGAAGAAAAATGGATAAATAGGGATATGGTTTATCAAATAAAATTGATCATTGAATCGACATTTAAAGTTTGGACTCAAAACATTAACTAAATACTTGAATGAATACTTCCCCGAAATTCTCATTCTCCAATGAAAACCAAATTTCCTTCTCCATGACAATCTTGACTTCATTGTTTCAATCACGAGTTGTATCACGAGTAAAGACTCGAAAGAGTAACAATGTAATAAATCTCTTGCCACGAAGATATCTTGGATATCCTGATAACAATGCCTTGAAAAACCATTAAACATGATAACATGATCCTTAATTAATGAAAAAGTCCATGAGTTCAAACATGAATAAGAAACCCTTAAACCTTCTTGAAATATGTACTAAATGAAGAAATGATTCGAAATGTCGAAATCCAACCCAATCGTAGCTCCTGGTTAGTCTCGAGTAAACCTTGATGAAACTTTAGTCACTTAGTGTCTCTTCTAAATTCCTGGGACAAGTACCTGATAAATCCTTGATATGGAGGTTAGGATGAACATAACCTAACCTCTTGCTTTAACATGAATGAAAGAAAACTCCAAGTAAATAGGAAAGCCCGGTCCATAGCAATTTGAGATCATATGTCTTAGGAACCAATGAAATGATGAATGCAAAGGATTAACGACCTATACGCAGTGTACAGGGCACAAGCTATGACCTAATGAAAAATTCAGATGGATGTGAAACCAAAGCCAGTTAATGGTAATAAATTAGAGGGAAATTTTTGGGGTGTTACAACTGCCCCTATTCAATCACTATAGACCTGAATGGATGATAGTTGTTGCTTTCAGACATTCGAGGTATGCAGGGATTGAATACTAGAAACAATCAGAAAATTTGCACTCTGTGGCAGAAGAATAGGGAAATAAACTCACCCAAATGAACTCTGCTTGGATATAATTTTGATAGTAAGAACATAAACGGGGGATGCCTTTTGAATGATGCCAGAAGGCTATCGACTTGCCACGCTACGGGTGGAATTTCACCAATTTGCGATTGAATTTTAAGATACTTTTCCACCCTGAGGATGGACTTTTTCCAATCTGCGGTTGGACTTCAAGATACGTTTTTCCACCCTGTGGACGGACTTTTGCCAATCTGCGGTTGGACTTTAGAAATTCTCCACCCAAAGATGGACTTTGGCCAGTCCGTGGTTGGACTTTTGCTCATTGTGGGAGACCTTTGCCCACTGTGGGGGACTTTTGGAATTTTCCACCCAAAGATGGACGTTGGCCAGTCTGTGGCTGGACTTCTGCTTACTGCGGGAGACTTTTGCCCACTGCGGGGGACTTTAGGAATTTGCCACCCAAAGATGGACTTTGGCCAGTCTGTGGCTGGACTTTTGCTTACTGCGGGAGACTTTTCCCACTGCGGGGGACTTTTTCCCACTGCATGGGACTTTAGAAATTTGCCACCCGAAGATGGACTTTGGCCAGTCCGCGGCTGGACTTTAAGGATTTGCCACCCGAAGATGGACTTTGGCCAGTCTGCGGCTGGACTTTGCAAGATATCAAACTTGGATTATACTGGGTATGCATATGTTGAATTGCATGGCATGATGCCCCATGACATTGGGGATGTTATGTCTTGAACATGTCAATGAAATGGCATAAGTGCAAAGGGAGTTCCTGAGCGGAAATGATAAGTCCCTGCTGATTCTGCTGAGAATGCAATGATCGCGAATTCGATCTCAAGAAGCCCTGTGGGGATAACATCTCTGCTGGAGAAGAGCGTGAATAATTCACCTATCTCGAATTATCACATTTGCCAAAAATAAATTGGACTTTAGATTTGAGGACCATGCCAGGGGATACCTCGACTATTGGGGATTATCCACTCTTATGGATCTGTTGGGGAAGATAATGATTTATCTGAAATCTGCTAGGGGAATAGGAGTTACCTTAGATGTGTTGAGGAAACAAGATCAAGGAAACCTGCTGAAGGAAAAGCTTGGTGACTTTACTGGGGATAAATTCCATCCGTCTGCTGGGGATGACAAAACCGAGACACGTCCCGCTGGGGAGGAAAAGAATTCAAGTTGTCTTGTGCTGGGGATCATTTGTTTCTTGCCTAGAATTTACCTTAAGAGGATTTTACAAAAGACTTGGTGTCTTTAAACTCTTAGGTATCAGAGTGATTGCCGGAATTGGCGTAATAACCTTGTTGGGGAGGTAACCATTGTCAATGCAAATGAGCTTGGAGTTGTCGGAAGCGCTGAACGAGATAATTGGCTTGACGAGCAACCGCTAGATGGGTAATGGACTCACTCAGTAAGAGTTATGACAAGAGGGTGCCATAGAAACTCTTTGAGGATATAACTATCTCGATACCCTGAACTCCGGGTAGCTGAACTCCGGGTAGATGCTTCTGATTGTCTGTCTTCGAGAAATAATGAATTCTCGTGCTATTGGGGTGGCCTGCCCCAGTACGAGTATTTGAATAGTTTTACACTTGACTGACTAATCTTCGCTCTTGGAGTGATTTGAATCTCGAGGTGATTGCCCCAGTTTGGCTGAAATTTGAAGAGATTGCTCGACGTAATTGCTCCGGATTGGCTAGCTCTTACCATGACTAGTTAGGAAAGTCCTTACTCAATGTAGCTTTTCTCGGAAAAGTGCACCTCGACGTGATTGTCTTTTAGAATTTTTAGACTTTACAACTTGGCAAGCTTAAGCTTCTGGATTGAATTTCCGCATGTGAACCAATTATGATGCCAAACAAATGTATGCAAGCAAAAAATGTTTATATCTTAGAATGAAAATTCTAATGCAACACACATGTAAATCTTGAAGTCTTTATTGAAAAGGTGTCGCAGACCTTTGTGAGCGAATCACTGGTTAAGATACGACATTATTTTTGAATGAAAGTATGTACATGCAATACCAACAAATGTCTTTTAGCACAACTCATAGGAGTTAAGAACGCGGCCTCGTGGTAGTATGCTCTCAAAGTAACCCTGTTTCAGTTACGACTTTTGAGGGTTGTATCGTGGCCTGGTTCACGGTTATAGAAACAAAGGATATAGGCTCGAAGCTTATTTGTGTCCGCCCCTCTTCGTGATGTCCTCCATTCCTAAGTTCAACTAATCTTCACAAGCGCTCACCTTTCATAAGGGTTTCGTGGCGGTTGAGGAACCATCGCTGCTATCGGTTCAAGCACCAATCATGTTATCGTTTGGAGTTAGTCACCCTTTTCTCTTTTGTGTCTGTGCCACACGACTTTGTTATTGCTTAAGGATCTTTCTCGTGTAATCCTCTTTGCATTTTCGCCTTTCATTCTTTTGCTTATCCCTAACTTTTGCCTGGACTGATTCTTGTGAATCTTTGATTGTGAAGTCCAGCGGGATGCCCTAACTTTTGCCTAAGTCGCTTGTTTTCAAGTTTCGACTTAGCGGGCTTTTTTTTTCTTTTTCTTTTAAACAAATCGTGTGACACTGTTTTGTCTTGATTGCTTTGCGAGGGTTGTGACTGCCTCATTCTTTGGTCGATGAAGGATAACCATTGTGGTTTCCAGTCTTTGGACCTCTTGATTTGGATAACCATTATGGTTTCTGGTCTTTAGACCTCTTGATTAGCATAGTGGAATGTAATGGATCCTCAAATACACTCCTTTATGGAAGCCTGAACGCTTGGTCCGACTAGCTGACATCTATCCTGCCCCTGGGTTACATGTGAGGGTTTTTTTTATGCAAAAAGAAACTCCTACTTCAAGGCTCAAAGGGGTTAGCGAGGGTCTATCTCCCTTATATCTCCAGTGTTTAGGGATTTGAAACAAAGCTTGTACATCGTCAACAAGGCCTTATTCAAGAGCACACGATTAGAGATTCTTGCGTTTTTGTTTCGTCATTCTCCTTCATAGAGTTTAAGCACGACAATTGGTATTGCAATGTACACATGCAAAATTATAAGTGAATGCGAATGAATTACTTCAAGAAAAACATGTGAGTTTTATTATTGCTAACATTCAAAAGCAAACAAATTTCATACACATAGACAAATGTTTAGCATATAAAAGAAACTACAAATGGAAATGCAGTAAAGAAACTGAATATTGCCATAGTTGAAGAGGCTTGACTTCGTTTGGACCTTTCAGTCTTGGATACTTTCAGTGATCAATAGCTCTTTCACAGAGTTGTAATCTTCAAGTTGCAGTCGTATACCCAACCATGGCAATCATACCTCTTCTTCTAGTTATTCAGACTCTGACACGAGACGTCTGGAGGAAAAAGTGAAGCTAGGGAGTAAAGTTGCCCCATAAGGTTGCTCGGAAAGATCTGACGATCTTCTGCCTACGTATCTCCATTGACTGGTGACCAATGAAGAATCAGAGCAACGTAGTTCCCCCTCAATAGGGATGAAAAAGAACAATGAAGAAAGGCAAACACACAAATGCCATCATTGAGAGTACTTGAATACTGCTGGCTTTATTTACTTCATGAATACCCTGACATCCTGGGTAATTAACTCGAAGACTATAGCTTAATGTGGACCATTTGGTAGAACAACTGTGACACCGGTTCCACCGTGACTAGGCATTGGATTCGGGAGTACATTTGGGTGAGGAGAAAAATTGATCGCCTTGGAGTCAACTAGGTCCTGTACCTTGTTCTGAAAAGCCCAACATTTCTCAATATTGTGCCCCTGGGCACCCGAATGGAATTCACACTCGGCGTTAGCGTCAAAACTCGGAGGTAGATTGTTAGGAGGAGGAGGTCTCATGGTACGAAGCTCGACCATGTTCAACTTTAGCAGTTCTGGAAGTAATACAACATATGGACATGGGACGGGATCAATCCTACGGTCCCTCGCTATCGCTCTTTGCTGAAACAGTCTTTGTGCCTATTGTTGCTGACCCTGTGGTCGTTGTTGAACCTGTGGAGTAATAGTCACTGCAGCTTCTTGGTAGTAACCTTGAGAATGACCTCTGTCTCGGCCTCTATACACAGCATTTGTCTCGCCTTCTCTTCTTCTTTGGCCATTGCCAAAAGGCTTTTTCATACCAAAAGAACTAGTACTGCTTGCATCCTGAATCTTTCCCAATTTCAGAAAGTTTTCTATCCTTTCTCCAGCAATGACAATATTAGAAAAACCAATGGACGGGCAGGCGGCTAGACGATCCAAGTAAACACCTTGCAAGGTGCCCATAAACATGTCGGCCATTTCCCGATCGAGCAATGGAGGTTAAACCTGTGCGACCAGCTCACACCACCTCTGGGCATACTGCTTAAAACTTTCCTTAGGTCCTTGAGACAAGTTCTGCAACTGGGTGCAGTTCGGATCCATATCAATATTATATTGATACTGCTTGAGAAAAGCTACAGCTAAATCTTTCCAGCTTCGAATAGAGACCATGCTTAGCTTCGTGCACCAACTCAACGAAGCTCCAAATAAACTATCTTGGAAGAAATTCATCCAAAGTTTCTCGTCATCACTGTGAGCTGAGATTCTTCCAAAGTATGCATGAATGTGAAATCTCAGGCACGTGTTGCCGTTGTACTTGTCAAATGATGGCGCCTTGAACTTAGGAGGGATTCTGACTCCTGGTACTAACCCGAGACTGGTTACATCGATGCCCAGGGAATTCTGACATTCCATGGCCTTAATCTTCTCTGCCAACTCTTCATACCTGCGGTCATTGATCTCATTCATATTGCCCATATCAGCATCCAGTAGAGTGAACTGGTCCTCTTGATTGTCTTCTAAACCCGCATTACGTGTTGCAGTCCTATTTAGATTTGGCCCTTCATTACGGGCAGCGTTAGGATCCACATTCTCGGTCGGTGTTCCAGTATTAGCATTCCCATGGGGTTGCTCAACCATCATCCTGAGATGCTCCTGGTTCTGGGCCATGCCAGTCATCATTTCCATGAACTGATCCATCCTATGTCAGAGCTCATTAAGATCATTCTGCATTCATTCAACCATCCTTACTCGGTTTTATTTAGTCGGATATCGATGAACGCGTTGACCAGCTATATTGCCTGCAGTTGAATAAGTTAGAAAGTCTGGATAACCTGCAAAAACAAAAGAATATGATATGCAGGAAATGAATGCCTATGGTATGTCTATTCATTCTTAGGGCATTCCATCCCCTGATTCCAATTTTTGTGGGTTTGATGAAGATAGAAGCTCCTTTTGCTACAAATAACAAGCAATGTTGATAATATGAGGTGTGTGTGTGTGTGGTAGCAGACGTGCCAAACAATTCCTAGAATATGAAGACCAATGTGTTTTGCAAACGTGCCAGATGTGTCGGTGATCACAAAGCGAGAGCACACAGAATGATAGTAAAGAGATCTTTTAATGATAAGCACTTGTTGATATAGTCAAAACACACAAAGCATGGACTTTAAACAGAAGTGAAATGATAAAGAGATTCCATCAACAATCCTGATGGTAATCCCACAACATACAAGCAAACATAAAGATGTCTTTGTCAATGCGATCCTCTATCTAAGTCTGAGTCAACGATCGGTCCTGCCTTTGGAACTTCTATTAATTCCTTCATCTGCACCTGGCTGTCCTCAACCCTCTTCAGCTTCTTTTGACAGTAGATCATCATCTGCTCGTAATAAGCAGCTTCCTCTCGGTCCCTAGCAAGTTCTGCATCCTTTTCTCTCAACTTACCGGCCATCTCTTCATCTTTCTCCTTTAGCTTACTCACGATCTCTTCAGCTTGAACTTTATCTAGTTCCTCTCTCTTGATCCTGTAAGCAGCATGCCTCTTTTTCATGTTCTTAAACATCAAGGTCTTTTGATCTAGTTGCCTTCTAGTGTCAATATGTTCCTTGGAAGAACTCCTAGTAGCAAACTCGAACCTCGCATACCGAGCTAACTCAACTTCAACATTATTTCCTTGCAATAGCATGCTTTCAGCATCTTCTTGAGCTTTCCACTTAATCTCAAGTCTGGCGTGATTAGCCTTAGCAAGCTCTTGACTCAATTGTGCATTCTCCTTTAACAACCCGTCTCTTTCCATCTTCACCTTGTTGAACTCTTCAATGCTAACTGTGGTAGGTTGTTCAATGACCGTGGGATGTAGAAGAGGCGCAAGCCTAAATGGTAACAGTAACATTTCAACCCGTTCTCTTAGCCATTCTGCAAACGGTGGATACATTCGACAATCCCCTACTCCCAAAGTCTTCTTCCCTCTTGTCTTTCGATTATACCAAGCATTAGAAGCTTTCTGAGAAATCTCGAATCCGTCTGTTGATTGGAAGTAAAAGGACTCTGTGATGTCCACAGCGGCTGGTGGTTCCTTTAAAGCGTACCAGAACTGCCTAACCGTGAGGGAAGGGTTATAATTAATTACCCATTTCCTCCCGATCAATGGAACATTAGGGAATCCTCCACAACTATGAAGAATGTCAATGCACCGCAATCCCTAATTAACCCAGACAATGTCCTTTGCTTGCAAGCCCATCAGTCTTTCCGACCATTCAAGTGAGTTCTTCGTCCTCTCAAAAGCCCCTGATTGTGGAAGAAAGCATTTGAACCACTTATAGAATACAGTCGCGCAACAATTCAACATTCCACCCCTTCGCTTCTCATTCTTATAATGCACAGAGTGGTAGAGATCTCCTAAGAGAGTAGGAACAAGATTATTTGCTATGAAAATGCGAATAGCATCGACATCCACGAAGTTCGGCATGTTCGGGAACAAAGTGATTCCATAGATACACAAAGCCAGGATCGCATTGAAGGTACTCCAACTTTTTGCTTCAGCAGCTTTAGTAGCCTCATCTAACAAGAAACTCAAATGATATCCTCGTAAGCCTCCTTTGCTATCAATCCGGTCTTCCAATAATGACTTGCTCAAATAAAGAGCAATTGCTACATCTTTGAAGTCGAGGTCAATCTTGGACCCAAAGAATAGTGCACAGTCCTTCACGGAAACTCTCAGGATGCTCGAGTACTCCTCTAATGTAGGTGCCAATACGAAGTCAGAAAGTACGAAACATCTAAGCTGTGAATCATAAAACTGTAGCAAGGTGTGCATCCCTCTGAAAGCGTAGTCACTGATGGGCTCTATGAAATACAAAATCCACCTGTAATCCTGCTTGAAGACATTGAGAACTTCTGGAGGAGCTAAGGCTTTCACTTTGAGGATTTCTTTCACCACAGGCTGATGAACCTTGTAGGAGATAATACACTTGGTCTTTTTCTTGGACTCCATGCTCATAGAACAATACCCACAACTGGAATCAAGGATGTGATATGCAGCCCTGCGAATGAATAAACATACGTTAGGAAAGCAAGTATGCTGATGATGTCATGCAATGCAATGGCATGTGATCATTGTGGCATATATTGAGCATTATTGTACTACCTTCTGATTTTCCTGAATACCGACTGTTAAGAATACCAGATCACAAGTATGTGTCAAAAGAAAACCCAAGTATCAAGAACAAGGTAGGTTGAATGTCAGTTTTCCTGAAAACCTGTAAAACCCTCCCAATCTCATGGGTGTGCTACTACAAGTCAACATCACGGACTCTCAAAGCCAAGAAGCAATAATACGTTCACCATTTCTGAGAAATGGCTCATGACCAAATCAGGGAATCAGTTTGGCATTATGTATTACTCAGGGAGGTCTCAGCTGAGTTCAGAAAAACAAGCATCCCTCATAAGTTCCCGACTTCAAGCACTAAATTCGAGAAACAATAGTACATTCATCCCTAAGGGTACAATACTACCGTCATATGACCAATTACTTTAACTGGGTTCCTATGAGAGAACAAGGTCATCCTATGCAATTTCCTAGTGGGCCCTCGAGTGCGAATGGGTTTGCCACAAAATGTGGTCTGCCACTGTCACCACTGGAGAGGGTTGTTTCCACTAAGGTCCTCGATGATCGGTTCCCAGTGTTAGCAACTCAGGTGGGAATATTCTATGGTCTGCCTAGGCAGTATATAACATATCCCAAGAGAGCCTGATCTGGGTGTGGGACTCGTGAAAACTACACGTGCTCAAGACCACGCAAGCCACACGAATGCCCACTCTAAATCCTATGTGTATACTCAAGCCGGGTATTTGGCTTATCTCACAATAATCCCATCCCTCCAAGGAAAACCAGAACAACCAGTACAATATATGCCAACATATGCAACAGTAAATTAAAGTGCAGAAAGCTGTAAATAATGTTGTAAAGTAAAGTGATAAATTGTAAACAAAACAGTAAAGCCAATCTAAAGCACATCAACAAACGAAAAAACCCAAAGAAAATAGAACCAGACAAGCGCTAGGATTGACTCTCAAAGGGGAAACCAGAGATTCTGAATTTGGTCCCCAGCATAGTCGCCAGCTGTCTCTCCCAGGATTTTAATCCTAGTACAAACACGAAAGTGGCGCGAAAAAGATAGAGTTGTCAGCCAAACATTTTTATCCCGAATGAATGGGAAAGGTAATGTTGCACAAACTTGAGGAAGAAGGAAAGGACGAGGCCTTGCAAACCAAAGATCTAGGTCCGGAAGTCGATTACAAATTGGGAAGGTATTAGCACCCTAATCCGTCTGTCGTACCCGACGGGATCCACGCTTGTTAGTCTGTTTCAAAGGGTGAGAAGTAAGATGCTGCTTGAATGAAAGAATGGATATCTGGACTTGGAAATGAAATGAGAAAAAGATCAGGAAAAGAAAATGGAACAAAGGGAAAAATGTAGGGAAAAATAAAGAATGTGCTCGAATGGGCCCTACCCCACTGCCTATGTACATCATCTGGAAAATGAGAATCAGAGTCGCCGTAGTTCGTCTAACTAAGGCGGGAACTTGCTTGTGTTTTTTAGCATGATGTTACCATAGCTCTAGCTCAGGTGTTACCGGCTCTGACTCGAGGGTGTTTACCATATCGCAGTTTGAACTGTCGAGGAAAGTCGCATTCGTCCGCAAAGAGTATGAGATGAGAAGAGAAGACGCAATGTCTTGGTTTATTGTCTTTTAGAAGAAGTGTTTTGAGTTTGTGTTTATTGTATGTACAACACTAAAGACTATGATACAGGAGCGAATACTTTCCAAGATCGCCCCCAATGGAACGTTTGTAAAGTACCCTAGAAGAGGGGAGGAGACCTCCACTAATCATTTCCCATATAGCTTAAGGCTCGTGGCGTATTGTACCTACTTTCCTTTTTAAATGTTTTTTTATTTTTCTTTAAAGGTGAGAAGTGAGACTCAAATTGAAAGGAAAAACTCTAAGGGAAACTAGACTTTACCCTAAGTTAATTGAGTTTAATGGTGACCTATGGTTAGTGAGGCTTGAAAGATTAAAAGCTACCTAAGAGGATATTAGACTAGAAATGCGAGTACGGAAAGTAATAGTGACTAATATGGTCCTCCTACGTCGTGGTGGGTAAAAACGTGTATGAATCGTGAGTGAGATGGAATGATGGATCGGGTGGGTCGATTGCATGGTGTTGAGATGCATGACTTATGGTATGCAACATACAAGGCTTGCTTTTGGTGTAATGGAGTGGAGCGATAGTAATCGAGGGATCCTAAAGTCACATGAAACTTTATTTATTTATTTGAAAATTTACTCGACGTTGGATCGAGTATTTCTTTATTTTATTTTTGAGATTTGGTTTTCTATCGATTCGTTTTTATCTTTTCTATCCTAATTATAGGAACTATACAAGCATAAGAGTTCTAATCTATTACATCACAAAGTACAAACCACAAAAATATAATCCAGGCATAATAAAAATAATCCAAGTCCATAAGTGAATCCTCGAAAAATACCTTAAACAAAAAGAAGATGTTAGTAAATGAAATGAAGATTCATATTCAACAATATGTCGAAAATGAATTAAGATAACGAAAAGTTGCAAGAATTTCTAAAGCATATAAGGCATAAAACCGAAATAATGGCTAATCGCTTCATGGAAATGCACTTGAACGGTTTCTAAGCCTAAGTCCTAAAACTAAAGGATTTCACATGATATCAACATTCTATATTCAGTAGCTAAATCACACTAAGGCCTTCTATTATTCTAAGATCAAGCCTAATTAATCTATGTCCTAATGCACCATAAAATCTTAAGCTAAACTAGATGGATTTACAATGGAAAAATTGAATGAGATCAAGGCACTAAAAATAGCAAACGTCCTGGAAAAAATATGAAATTATTTCCCTAGGGTCTCTAACCTGACTATAATATTGTGTTAAAAAATCTCCTAAAAATTCATAAACTAACTATGTCAAATGGTCACTTAAATATACCTAAGATTCAATCACAATTTTCCATAAACAACACTATCAAAATAGTGGATAAAATGGCCTAAAAAATATACCAAAAATTATTCCAGGTTCTATATAAGTCCTCTAATCATATCAAAATGAATGGGACAAAAATATTATAGGAAGTGGGAGAAATAAAATGTGAAAAGTAAAGTGTTCATGAAAGAAATCAATATAACACTAATTAAATGAAAAATCGAAATTAAATTGAAAAATACCAAAATTCAGAAAGTAAAAATGTAGCAAATTTCTAAAATGAGTTAGAAAGCTCCTATAATTTTTGTGGAATTTTTTAAAAGGTTTTAGTATTTTTTTTATTGATTTATATTGAAAAGGCTTAAAATAGAAAATTAAAAAACAAGGAAATATGGGAGGGGTGCATGTGAAGAAATTTAATAGTTAAAAAACCATTGGGCCTGAAGGTGTATTGTAGGGATTCAGTCACCTTTTTGACACTCATCCTGGCCGTCAGATCTAAGTCTCCTTCTAATATTCTCATCCAATGTCTAGCAACGAAAGGTGCATGGTGGGCGGTGTGGGTAGCAAACATAGGACTAAAATATGGTGGTCCAACCGGACGATGACAAGTGTCACCACCGGAGTGGACCACCCACCAAGAATCTTATCTTTAATCCATCAAGAAAGGGCGGTGGAAGGCTAACCAATTTTTAATGCATTTTTTATGGTTTCAATCAGTCATTAATCAGCTTTTATGGGCTTGATTTTCAATTAAACAAGATTAAAAATTACCACAAAATTAATATAATTAGTATATATCATGCTCATAGACCCAAAAAAACTAATGGACTCTCTCTTACCTAGAACACGCCTTCCTCCCCTCTCACCTTCAAATCCTTCTTCACACGTTCATACCCTTCTCCACCAAACCCTAGTGGCGGCGGCCTCCTACGGTGCCCCCAGAAAACCGCAAACCTTCCACATGAACACCTTCTTATTTTCTCTCCTGATTCCAAATATCCGTCTACTTTCCCCAAAATACTACTCAGACTACGGGATCAAACAAATACTAACCAAGAATCCTAATCCATTATCCACAAAATCCAGCAATAATAGCGAAGATAGTTCGAACCTGTGAATCGTTAAATGTCGAAAGGTGAGGGCTCCGCTTGATCTTGGCTCGATTCTCCTTTTCCTCTTATCTACCGTGCGATTGTGTTGTGCGAGTTAATTGATTTCGATTTGCCACCGTTTCTACAGGTTCTTGTGACTCGGAGTTCGAACATAAACGTTCATTGAGGTCAACCTCACGATGCACGTTACGATATGATGAAGTGCGAATTAGATGGAGATGAAGATGGAAACCGTCAAAGAACAAAGGTGACATTGATGAAGTCGCGCTTAAGTCTTTGAAGGTAATGTTTGAAGATTAGGTGTTATTTATAGATTCTTGATGAACTGATGATGAAGAGTGATATTGTTGAAGTTTGATTCTGATACGTTTCTTATGGTTTTGCAGGTGTGTTATAGATGAACATCAATGATGCAGGTTGATGGAAGTATGAGATTAAGAGGTTGAAGCTTGAATGAGTGATGATGAAGAAGAAGGAATATGGAGAAGAATCCGAAAAAAGTGTATGAAAAGGGTGAAGAGTGAATAAAGGAGAAGGTGGAGTCTTGATGAAGAAGGAGCAAGGAAATATGAAGATTGAAGATCAAATGGATAAGAGTTTCCCCCTTTGAATTTGCAGCAATCTGAACAATTTATAGAATATGAAGGTCTTGAAGTTTAGGGGGATAATTTGGTGATTTCAATTGAAAATTTAGTTGAGAAACGGTTAGGACTTTGTAACTGTTTATCGCTCTGATTTTTGTATTGATTTTCTATTGCTTCTTCTGATTTTTTTTTTGTCATGAAACTCTGATGTATTTCTGTCATGCTAATCGAAGGAATTTTTTCCTGAATTTTCTGGTGTATTTATGTTGTAGATGTGTAACCGTAACTGCTTTTCTTCCTTTGTAAAAATCTGAATTTTATTATCAATTTGTTTGAATACTTGTGAAGAGTTTCTATCAGCTGTTAAAAATTTGACTGGAAAATATGAGACCTTTCCTTTTGGAATTATTATCATGTCCTTTCCTTGACCTTTCTTGGCATCTAGCTTGGCTTGCACGTTATTTTTGCAACTCTCCAACCTTCATGTTTTTGGCTGCAATGTCCCAAGCCTTGATAACACTACCCTTCCCAAGTTCAAAGGAGAATATAGTGTTGTCTTCATGACCTTATTTAGTGATGAATCAAGAACATCTTATATAAAATATTATTGGTCAATGGTCAAGTATATTGACCAAAAGTCAATGGCAATAATTCTTGTAATTTCTTTTATGTCAAGGTTTTGTAATGAGTTGTATTTGGATGGTTTATGGAATGGGTTGAAAATGTATGAATGGACATTTGAATTTAATTTTCTTTTTGATATGGATGGGTTTTAATAGAAATAAAAATGTGGACTTTAATTATATTGGGCTTCAATAGAAAATGGGATTGAAATGGATTGAAGAAAAATGGATAAACAT
This sequence comes from Lathyrus aphaca, assembly GCA_963966055.1. Classification (NCBI taxonomy): domain Eukaryota; kingdom Viridiplantae; phylum Streptophyta; class Magnoliopsida; order Fabales; family Fabaceae; genus Lathyrus; species Lathyrus aphaca. The sequence continues at coordinate 225,267,316 of OZ014520.1, read as the reverse complement.
GGATATGGTTTATCAAATAAAATTGATCATTGAATCGACATTTAAAGTTTGGACTCAAAACATTAACTAAATACTTGAATGAATACTTCCCTGAAATTCTCATTCTCTAATGAAAACCAAATTGCCTTCTCCATGACAATCTTGACTTCATTGTTTCAATCACGAGTTGTATCATGAGTAAAGACTCGAAAGAGTAACAATGTCTTGAGTACAATAAATATCTTGCCACGAAGATATCTCGGATATCCTGATAACAATGCCTTGAAAAACCATTGAACATGATAACATTATCCTTAATTAATGAAAAAGTCCATGAGCTCAAACATGAATAAGAAACCCTTAAACCTTCTTGAAATATGTACTAAATGAAGAAATGATTCGAAATGTCGAAATCCAACCCAATCGTAGCTCCTGGTTAGTCTCGAGTAAACCTTGATGAAACTTTAGTCACTTAGTGTCTCTTGTAAATTCCTGGGACAAGTACCTGATAAATCCTTGATATGGAGGTTAGGATGAACATAACCTAACCTCTTGCTTTGACATGAATGAAAGAAAACTCCAAGTAAATAGGAAAGCCCGATCAATAGAAATTTGAGATCATATGTCTTAGGAACCAATGAAATGATGAATGCAAAGGATTAACGACCTATACGCAGTGTACGGGGCACAAGCTATGACCTAATGAAAAATGCAGATGGATGTGAAACAAAATCCAGTTAATGGTAATAAATTAGAGGGAAAATTTTGGGGTGTTACACCAGTTCGTAACCAACCCCCTTTCTCATTTTCTCTGGTTCGTAACCGTCTTATCCATCTCTTTCCAGGTTTATGCAGCATTACCTTTCCTTCGGGATAAAAATGCCTAGCTGGCGACTCTATTCAATTCAACCCCTTTTCTCTTTCGCCAACGGTTCGCGTTTGCACCAGGATGAAAATTCGGGGAGCGACAGCTTGGCGACTCCGCTTGGGATATCCTTGCAACCAGGGCTTCTGGTTCTTTTTGTGGGTTTCTCCTAGCGCTTGTTTGATTTATGTTTATGGGGGTGTTATGTGTCCTTTTTGTTTATTGCTTTATTTATTGTTTTATGTACAACTTTATTTATTGCTTTCATTTACTATTTTATGCATTTCATATTATTGTTATCATATCATGTGTTGGATTTGTTGGTTCACCTTGGTGGGAGGGGTATCTCAGTGAGCAAGGTTCCATACCGGGAGCCTGAGTGACACATAGGATTAGAGTGGCTTCATATTCTTTCCCATTCCATTTTAGTCTGGTGCGGGAATATGAAACACAGTTCAGACATGGGTTTCTTCTTGAGAACTCTGTGCTACGGATTTCCTGTAGTGCTAGGGCTATCTGGGAAGCCTGCTAAGTCTGGATGACTTTTTTAGATGACCTTAAACATCTGAGGTTAATTAGAGCAGGATTCTTTATGATTAATGTAAGCATTGTACCTCCGGGTTAGAAGTGTTTACACTTCTCATAATAGATCCAAGTCTGAGGATCCTTGTTCTAGAACAATACCTGTGAGGGGGTTGGGATGTTTACAGGTTTGCAGGAACCCTTGGCTTCAACATACCCTGTTACTGATATTGTTTTAAGGTTACACTATTTTGGACTGATTCTATGAAACCATGTACTTGTGACTCTTTATTTGATCCCCCCTACCTGGTTACTGGTTCTCTAGCCTTCATCTGGATTTCTGAACACTCATGGACCCTATCAAGCAAATGGAAAATCCAGCACCTGATCACAAACTCTTGCATATCATTCTGCATACATCATTTTGCATCATTTAACATTTTTCTATTTGTTTTACAGGGTGTCCACATCATCTTTGGTTTGGTTTTGACTGTTCTTCTGCTCAACCATCTTCATCAGCTATCTTCATCAGAGATCTTCTTCAGCTGATATCTTCTCCAGTTTGTCTTCATCAGTGTTTCTCCTTAGTTATCTTCATCAGCATCCATTGTTAGTATGGACTCATCCAGGAAGAGCAACATCACTTATCATTTCTTTGAGCCCTCTTTAGCAGGCATCGGGCAGATTTAGGCACTCATCACTCCTGATCATGTCCCTTTATTCGGGGAACATCATGGTGGTATTATGGACATTATCATGGACTTGGATGCATCATAGAGGAGCATGATCCACACTTGCCTTCAGTTCTATGACCCTCCTCTCAGATGTTTCACATTCCCAGACTTTCATATGGGTCCTTTGTTAGAAGAGTTTTCCATGTTGTTGGGTGTCCCTATCAGGAGGGGAATCCCTTTCAACCCTGAGATGATTACTCCTAGGAATGAAGACATAGCCAAGGCTCTATACTTGGAAGCCACCCTCATTGATCAGCATATGACCACCAAGGCTGGAATCCCAGGCCTCCATTTGGACTTCTTGATCATTCAGGCCACCAGCCATGCTGCAGCAGGGAAGTGGGAAACTGTTTGTGCTCTCCTGGCTCTCAGTATATATGGAATCATCTTGTTTGCAGACGAATCTAAGTTTGTAAGCAAGAATGCTATCCATATCTTCCTGCTGAAGAATCCAGTTCCTACCTTGCTAGGGGATTTCTACTACTCAGTGCATCAGAGAAATGAGAAGCAGAGGGGGAGACTAGTCAAATGTTGTGCACCTCTCTTCTACTATTTGTTATTGAGACACCTACCAAAGGAAGAAGCTTTCCTGAATCCTCACCAGTCAAGGAATTGGGCTAAGAGAATGATTACTCTCACTTCATAAGACATCAGATGGTGTACTCAGAGCACCTAGGGCAGGGACATGATTACAAGTTGTGGGCAGTATCCCAATGTACCTCTTAATTGAGTGAAGGGTTGCATCAACTAGAATCCTTTGCTTTTCAAAAGGCAACTAGGGTATGCCTTAGTACATCCACCAAGAGAGTAGGATTTAGCAGAGACCCTTTACTATGATGTTCAAAATAATCTTGCCATCATTCGACAAGAATCCTGGGCTTGGGATAACATACAGACAAAAGGGACTGCTATTCTTGGCAAGTGCAACAACATAGCTTCAGCTCAGTACACTGATTGGTCTCGCATCAGAGGACAGATCACTCGCATGCCATTTGTAAACACCCAAAATTTTCCCTCACTATTTTTCACACCATGGCTTGTGATCTTTCATTTTTGTTTTAACATAAGCATTACATCTCATATTGCATATTTGCTTCACTGCATAGTTCAAGTTCATCTGCATCTAGGGTTTGTGATCTGAGCAATCCAAGAATTCATCTGAGCCATCCCAAAGGTCTTAAAGCTTTCCAAGAGGTTCCATGTGTGTTCTATGATCATATTATGCTCCCCAAAGTTCATGAAAGTCAAGGGATCACAAGAATTGGCAAAGGCATGGAAGCAGAGCTAGGGTTTTCACTACACAGATGACCAAAATTAGGGTTTTGGTTTCAGAGGCCTTAACTCCAATTTTTTTGTTCATTCTTATTTCTAATGTTCTTAATATGTTATAAGGATCATGTGTACCAAGTTTGATGAAGAAAATCATTGTGGAAGTCATTTGTTCACTGGGTAACTTCTTGAGCAAGTTAAGTCAAAATCAGGGCATCTGAGGCCCCCAACAATGGAACCAAGGGGTCATTTTCATCAAATTAAAGTTCAATGATCTTTATTTGATCTAAGAAGTGGTTGTAAGTTCACAAGATTGAAGAATTTTGAGCCAATTGCAAACTTGCCATTTTTGGAAATGACTTGAAATGCAAACTTTCCATTTTGGGAAAGATTTTCAACCTCGTCTTTGATGACCAAAAATGCTTCAAATGAAATATTCTTGGGCATGAAAGTTGTAGATTAGGTCTTTCCCTTTTCAAAAAGTACAAGAACATGTCTTGATTCATCCTAGAACTCAAGATATAGCCTTTCAAAGTTGGAAAAAATCACATAATTTCAAGTTTCATGTCAAAGAGGGATTTTGCATATTGGCATGTTCAAGCTTTTAAATAACTTCTAATGTGCACAAACTTGTTACATGTCAAGGGAGCATACAAAGATCATAATTGGCCCAAGATTTGAAGCATTTCATGACTTAAATAACAAGAAACATCAAAGAGGGAAATTTGCATAAACCATGAGAACTCTTCATCCAAGCCTTCCAGCTGCATAGCATTGATCCAAAGGCCATCCTTGATGCAAGCTGAGGCCAGACACCCCTTCAAACAAGCTCTGACCCGTGCCATGCTTCAAGTACACGTAACCTTGACTTTTTGCAACTTGGCCCATACCAATCAAACTATGTCACACCAACTCTCTGAACCAATCAGCATGACTTATGTGAACCTCATGGACCTCAAACATCATAACACGCAAGGCTGAAACCTCCCACAAGCTCAGAATCACAAAAATCACCTCACACCTTCCTCTCTTAGAATTTCATAACACAGCCATAAAAACTTCAAACTTCTTCCACCAATCAACTCAAAAACACTCAAGGATCATTTCCCAACCATTACAATGGCCTAAAACACCTCACAACACAAACACGATTTCTGAGTTATCAGAACTGAATCACTCAAACCAGCTCATTTAAACTCCATTCAAGCCTTTCAGAAGCATCAGAGGGATAATTGGAGGCATTTTGCACAAAGGAAGAGGTCAGAAAGCTCTAGTTTGCAAAGCTTCAACTCAGGTAGTCACCAAGAACTTTTTTTCCAGAACTCTTGTTTTAAGTTCCTAAATGATTTTACATATTTAGCTGATCACCCTGATATGTTTTGTTTTGAAAATTCTTGAGAAATGACCATGTATGAAGCATCTGAAACTTTTTAACCTAAGATGTTTTTGCTTCGATTCAGCTTTATTACGAATGATAAATGTGTTTTGGTTGTGGATTCATGATATATGAAGTTTGAGGATCATTTCTGGGCAAGAAATTTGATGTTTAGTGACCTAGGGAAGAAGTTGGCATTTTGACTCGCCGGAGAAAGTGACCAGAGCTAGCTCCGGTCACTTGAAAGTGATTAGGTTAATTAATTAGGGTTAGCACGTCAGTTTGAATATTAGCCTTTAGATCATGTTTACCCGCGTGTTTGGATGGCCCTGATCCTTTCACTTAACCTTAATCCAGATTAATTAACTTAATTAATTTAAAAATTTCCAGAATCAATCTCAGCCTTACATTCACGCACTAGTCAACCTTTCTTTCCCCAGTTTGAATCTCAGCCTTAGGATCTGATTACTTCCATTCTATTTTATTTTTATTTCATTTTCTTTGCATTTTCTTCCTCAAAAAATATTTCCTTTTGCATTCGGACTTTAAATATTTTTCTCAACCAAAAAACATTTTCTATTTTATTTTTTGCATATAAAAAGTATTTTTAAAATATTTAAATGCTATTTTTAATTAATTAAAGTATTTTAATTAATTAAAAATGCATTTAGGTTTCTAAAAATCACCAAAAAAAATCATGAACCATTCCAATGCATTTAGAAACATTTTAAAACTCTTCATACAAATTTCTTTTAAGGTTTGATCATAGTTTCCCAATTTTCTTTGAATTAAGGGTCTTTAAAATCACAATTTTTAACCTTAACTTTGAAAAATCATTTCTGCCTAACCAAGAAGAGTTTGAACTTGACTCTTTTTGAATTGTTTCACAAATTGCATGTAGTTTATAGGTCATTTTTCTCATGAATTTATCTTGCATTTTCAATTTGATTTTCATTTTTCCTTTTGAATCACCCAAAAACCCTAGCAAACTTAGGAAAATCATAACTTTCAATAGGAATAGCTTCTGACCTCCTCCTTTGGGGTGTGACCTATTATGGGATTAGAGTTTGTTTGAGCTTGATTTCAAATTTTTATCATGTTGCATGCTTCTGTATTGTTCATTTGCATCTCACATGTCCATAAAACCCTAATTTCTCATGTTCATTTGCATTCACCCTTCATATTCTTCATCACATGAACTTTACATGATATTTCAAGCATTCATATGTCATTTTAGACGACATGATAGAACATTGCTTGATCATTTCTTCATTCATTTTCCATGTCTTGCATTCATTTCATTTCATAAACATCCATGTGTTTTCAAACTTCTAAGCATGCTTCCATGACATCCCATCTTTGTATGATCATTCACATGCACATTGTATGACTTTGCATCATATCATATGCCATTTGCATTGCATAAAAACTTATGAATTTGGTCTTTGCATCTCATTTCATCTCATTTCAGTTCATTTCTTCATGCTTTATACATTATGCATCCATACTAACATTTCAGGTACTTTGGTAAGTCATTTAGGAGGTGGATTTGCCTTCACCTCCCACCTCTTCTTATCTCATCCATATGCATTCTTACTTGTTCTTGAAGTGAATCTTGTTCACTTATGTTCCATCCTTCTCACTTTCTTCCTTTAAGTTACTTATCTTCTTAGGAAGTAAGTAACTTATTCTTCTGCTTCTTCCATTGGTGTCTTCCTTGATGATCTTCTCTGTTTGGCCTAAGAAACCATAGGAACATCCAAGCATGATAATCTTAGGGTTGTGTTTAGTCCCCCTTAGACTTTTACCTTTTAGTCTCCTTGAGTCTCTCTTCTCATCTCCATAATCAGAGACTAAACTCTTAAAGTTTTAGGACTTTGGAATTAGGGTTATGCCTGCATCCTTCTCTTAGGATGGGGTGTATAACTTTAATCCTAAGTGTTAAACCTTTAATTTGTTTAAATCTCTTAATCAAAACACCTTAATAATCACCAAGACTTTATATTGTAACTTGGGCCTTACATTAGGGTTCTAACTCTTCCTTATGGTTAAGAGGGACTAACCCTAGTGTTTAATGGACAAGTCCCCTCAAGATGTCTTACAAACATAAAATTCACTTCTTAATCTCATCCCTTAATTAAAATCCACTTAATAAAGGCTTGTTATATAGTGAATTTAGTCCCTAACCATGGATTAAGTGGAGGTATCTTCCTCAGCTTAAATGTTCTCATCTATTATCCTTCTATTAGGATGGTGTAATGAGTTCATTAATCTGTAATTAGGATTAAACTCATTACTTAACACTAAACAAAAACCCAAAAACATCTAATTAATCACAAGTAGGTTAATGATCTTAATCCTACATCATCATGGTAATTAAGTTGAGATGCTTATCTCATACCTAAGTAGGCTCATTATCCCTAATCAGGGAGGATATAATGAGTTTACAAACCCTTGATTCAGGCTTAAGCTCATTAACTTATGCAAAACACCAAAAACAATAACAAAACTGAAAACACAAAAAAAACAAAATAATCGTCTCCTTCGGGATTCTTTTCTCATCACACTCATTCACAAACGAGAACTTGCTTCTTCCGCCTAATGCAAGACAGTTAGCACTCGAGCCAGACGAGTCATACACTTGAGCATAGGCAAGCAAGCAGTTCACAATCAATTTATTTTTTCAGTCCCTTTGAGTCGAACTACGATGTTCTGACTTCCTCATTGCACGAGAGGATACATAGGCATAACTTAACTTTTATCGAACAAAAGTCTCTGTGTCTTCCCCCTCTTCCAGCATTCTTTTAACATCCTCAGTCCTGAGCATTCACCCCTTTTGCACTGACACCTGTACATTCATTCTTTAGCTTTTGCACATAGATAGCACATACACTACCCCTTTTAAACACAATCTTGTAAGCGTGGATCCCGTCAAGTACGACGGACAATCTGGGTGCCAATACCTTCCCAGGTTGTAACCAACCCCCTTTCTCAGTTTCTCTGGTTCGCAACCATCTTATCCATCTTTTCCCAGGTTTATGCAGCATTACCTTTCCTTCAGGATAAAAATGCCTAGTTGGCGACTCTATTCACTTCACTTTAATTTCTCTTTTCGCCGACCGTTCGTGTCTGCACCGGGATGCAAATCTTCGAGAGCGACAACTTGGCGACTCTGCTGGGGAGTATCTTGCAACCAGGGCTTCTGGTTCTATTTGTGGGTTTCTCCTAGCGCTTGTTTGATTTATGTTTATGGGGGTGTTATGTGCTACATGTGCTTTTGTTTATTGCTTTATTTATTGCTTTCTGTACAGCTTGATTTATTGCTTTCATTTACTATTTTTATGCATTTCATTATTGTCATCAAATCACTTGTGTCGGATCTGTTGTTTTCCTTGGTGGGAGGGATATTCTGTGAGTAAGGTTCCATACCGGGAGCCTGAGTGACACATAGGATAGAGTGGCTTCATATTCTTTCCCATTCCATTTCGGTCTGGTGCGGGAATATGAAACACGGTTCATACATGGGTTTCTTCTTGAAAACTCTGTGCTACGAATTTCCTGTAGTACTAGGGCTATCTGGGAAGCCTGCTAAGTCTGGATGACCTTTTTATGACCTTCAGCATCTGAGGTGAATTAGAGGAGGATCCTTTATGATTATTGTAAACACTATACCTTCGGGTTAGAAGTGTTTACACTTCTCATAACTGATCCAAGTCTGAGGATCCTTATTCTATAACAATACATGTGAGGGGGTTGGGATGTTTACAGGTTTGCAGGAACCCTTGGCCTCATCATACCCTGTTACTGATACTGTTAAGGTCACATTATTTTGGACTGTTCTTGTAAAACCCTAGACTTGTGACTCTTTATTTGAGTCCCCCACCTGGTTACTGGTTCTCTAAGCCTTCATCCGGACTTATGAACACACATGGACCATATCAAGGCAGCTAATAGATCCAACACTTGATCAAAAACCTTTGCATATCATTCTGCATACATCATTTTGCATCATTTTAACATTTGTCTATTTGTTTTACAGGGTATCCACATCTTATCTTTGGTTTGGTTTTGACCTGTTCTACTGATCAGATTCCTTCAACTATCTGCATCAGCCATTTCCATCAGATATCTTCATCATCTAGCTTCTTTTCAGCACCTTCATTAGTTACCTCCATCATTGCTTCTCCTCGGTCATCTTCATCAACATCCATTGTCAGCATGGACTCATCTAGGAAGAGCAACATCACATACCATTTCTTTGAGCCCTCCCTAGCAGGCATTAGACAGATCCAGACACTCATCACTCCTGATCATGTCCCTTTATTCAGGGAACATTATGGTGGCATTATGGACATGATCATGGACTTAGATGCATCCTAGAGGAGTATGATCCACACTTTCCTTCCATTCTATGACCCTCCTCTCAGATGTTTCACCTTTCAAGACTTTCAGTTGGGTCCTTTGCTAGAGGAGTTTTCCATGTTGATGGGGGTCCCCATCAGGAGAGGGATTCCTTTCAACCCCGAGATGACTGCTCCCAGGAATGAAGATATAGCTAAGGCTATGTACTTAGAGTCCACCCTCATTGACCAGAATATAACCACCAAGGCAGGAATCCCAGGCCTCCATTTGGACTTCTTGATTACTCATGCCACCAGTCATGCTGCAGCAGGGAAATGGGACACTGTTTGTGCTCTCTTGGCCCTTAGCATATATGGTATCATCTTGTTTGCAGACGAGCCTAAGTTTGTAAGCAAGAATTCTATCCATCTCTTCTCACTGAAGAATCCAGTTCCTACCTTGCTTGGGCATTTCTACTACTCGGTGCTTCAAAGGAATGAGAAGCAGATGGGAAGATTAGTCAGATGTTGTGCACCTCTCTTCTACTGCTGGTTACTGAGACACTTGCCAAAATCCGAAGCTTTCTTGAATCCTCATCAGTCAAGAAATTGGGCTAAGAGAATGATTGCTCTCACATCAGAAGACATCAGATGGTGCACTTAGAGCACCAAGGGCAGAGACATAATCACCAGCTGTGGGCAGTATCCCAATGTACCTCTGATTGGAGTGAAAGGTTGCATCAACTATAATCCTTTGTTGTTCAAAAGGCAATTAGGGTATGCTTTGGTACATCCACCAAGAGAGCAAGACTTTTCAGAAACCCTTTACTGTGATATTCAGCACAACCATGCCATTGCCCGACAAGCAGCCTGGGCTTGGGACAACATTTAGACAAGAGGGACTTCCATTCTTGGCAAGTGCAACAACATAGCTTCAGCTCAATATCTTGATTGGTCACGCATCAGAGGATAGATCACCCGCATGCCATTCACCTTGGAGGATGTTCCTGGACCATCAGCAGTAGAGCCTGTGGCTACAGTCAGTTTAGAGGAGTTTGAGAAGTTGAAGGAAAGGAATACTCAACTGTCTGAAGCTCTAAGAAGACCCTCTAGGAGAGGAATGATAGTCCTCTAGACAATGAGAGGTTAGAGAAGCTCCGGATAGAGCATATGACCAATATTGAAAAGACAGATGATTACATCAGAAGAGCTAGAGCAGGGGAGTAGGTATTGAAGAATGCTTGCAAGGAAGCCAAGATTCAGAAGGACAGAACTGAGCACTACTTGGAGGAAAGTCAGTTTAGGTGGATCAGGATCACTGAGGCTCGTTCACAGGAATATCAGAGGACCCAAGCTAAGGTAGAGCAGCTGGAAGCTAATGAGAAGAGGAGTCAAGAAGCCTTGTTAGCAGCATAGAAGGAAATCTCTGAGTTGAAACTCCGGGCGGGGTTGAAGAGATCAAAAGACCAAGACAAGTATAAGAAGTTATCAGGACCATCACAGAGCATCCAGTTAGCCTAGTGACTGATGCTCTCCTGGAGGAAGTCAGAGAGGATGATTTTGGGCTGGATGTTTGATTTCTTTATATTTGTACTTCATTTTGTTTGTACTTTTGTTGTTGTATTTTGACCCACCATGGGGACTTGTTGTAATCAAAACTATGTATTTTTACATTTTGTAATATATGGTTTGTGTTATGGGCTTCATCTCTCTCCAATATCATCATTCCTCAAGGTCTGGAAGGTCAAAACCAAAGAACCAAACCGGATACCCTTGGAAGACAAATAGACATCCTGCATTGCATACTAACCTCATTTATTTGTTTTGTAGGTTTTTGTTTTTGTTGTTTCTCACTTTGGTGTGGTTTCAAGAAACATTGCTCGTAGGAGAGTCTTCCCCATCAACAGAGTTCACCGGTATCCGACAAGAAACAACCTTCCGAGCTTACAGATGGACCAGTTCATGGCAGTAATGACTGGGCCCAGATGAACCAGTTCATGGCAGTAATGACTGGGTTGGCCCAAAGCCAAGAAAAACTAAGAGAGTTGGTCGAGCGGAAAACTCCTGAAGAAAACCACTCGGGTACAGGGGGTACCAGCAACAATGATCATGTACAACCTCGTACTGATCCCCCGGAGTTCGGACCTCATCTTAACCCTGACATTAATGTTATCAGGAATACCCAGGGTAATACTGGAGGGCGTGCCTTGCAAGAGGACCCTCAGGAGGAACAATTCACTGTAGTTGGGGCATGAGATGAAGTCTATGATCGTCGGCTGGACGAGATAGCAGAAAAGTTGAGGTCTCTGGAGTCTCAAAACTCCTTAGGTTTTGATGTTATGGATATGGGGCTGGTAGAGGGAGTTAGAATTCCTCACAAATTTAAGCCTCCCTGCTTTGAAAGATATAACGGGACATCTTGCCCTCGCACCCATCTTCAATCCTTTCTGGGAAGATTGAAGGATTACACTATGGATGAAAATCTATGGATGTTCTATTTTGAGGATAGCTTGACTGGGGCATCCCGTGAGTGGTACTCTCATCTGACTAGGGCCATAGTAAGAAATTGGAAAGATTTTGCTGAGGCTTTCATTCGCCAATATCAATACAATCTAGACATGGCTCCTAACAGAACACTTTTAATGGGTATGTCATAGTCATCCAGGGAAAGCTTCAGAGAGTATGCTCAGAGATGAAGGCAATTAGCTGCCGCCGTTCAACCTCCAATGTCAGAAAGAGAAATGGCAGATATGTTTATGAACACCCTCCAGGGGACATACATTGATAGGTTGGCTGCTTTCTCCTCAACTAGCTTCGCTGACGTGGTCATAGCTGGAGAAAGGATTGAGAGTTTATTGAAAATGGGAAAGATTTATGATAACGGCGCCAGCTCAAGCAGCACAAGGAAACCATTTACAGGGCCTCACAGGTCGGGTGAAACAAACTCAGTACACATGGGAAGAGGAAGGCCCTAGTATATGCCAAGATCAATTGCCGCTGTCACGATTCCTACTCCACCTCCTCAACAACAATACACTCCGCAACCACAACATTTCCCTCAGCAACAACATTTTCCTCAACAAAGGTCCTATAACAACAACAACAACAACCAAAAGCAACGTCCTTTCCAGCAAAGGCCATCTCAAGTCAACAGGGAAATTGAGCCTATACCAATGCCATATGCCACTTTGTTACCACAACTTCTGAAGCTTAATCTTGTTGAATTAAGGACTCTGGCTCCACCAGATCCTCAGAACCTTCCATGGAATTACGACGTTAATGCCAGATATGCCTTCCATTCTAATGCACCTGGCCATACCATAGAAAAGTGTAGAGCTTTGCACATGAAGGTCCAGGATCTGGTTGATTCAAAGGCTTTAAATTTTGCACCACCTCCTAATGTCACGAAGAATCCTATGCCCAACCATGGTGGGCCCCGGATAAATACAATTGAAGAGGATCAACCCATAAATTTAATTGAAGATACTGTAAGCATTCAAACACCTCTGGCAGAGGTTAAAGCTCAGCTTTTAAAATTCCAGGTGTTTCCAGGTTGTGAGGCCTGTTGTGAATCTTGCAAAGTTTCCGCCAATGGGTGTGCAAGCTTGAAAAATGGTATTAATGGCCTTATTAGAGAAGGTATCTTGCAGATAACATCAACGGTTTCTACAACATCAGCAACTCCTTTTACAACAACAAAAAATACCCCTCATGCGACTTCAAAGACAATGTTTCCTACAGAGTCATCTACAAAATCAACAATCATCTCCTCCATCACTTCAACAAACGCCAGTTCAACCGCATCTTCTTCTACAATTACAACAACCATTAACAAAGACGTCTCTACAGTCACCATATACTACGACCCGACAATGGTCCCTGATTCCAACAACAATCTCAGCAACAGTCTCAGCAACAACCCAGCTTCAGTCAATCACCACCACCATCAATCAGTACTCCTGTCACCATATTTTACGATCCACAGACAATAACAATTCCTACCTCCGTTGCAGTCAGTCCAGTCACCATCATGGTACCTGGACCTATTTCGTATGATAAAGATAATGTTGTGCCATAGCACTATGGTTCAGACCTCTACTGCAATGGGGAAAGAGTCCTTCTTGATTCTTCAGCTCATGCATCACAAGTGGATAATGTCGGGGGAGGCGGAGGCTTCACTCGAAGCGGACGTCTCTTTGCGTTACAAGTTCCAAGAGCTAATACTGAGGTAGAGGCTGCTGCCAAAGCCAAGGGTAAAAATGTGGTGCCAGAAGAACCAGTTTTGAAAGAAGCGCATAAAACATCCTTTGATCAAGACGTGGATGAATTTATGAGGATAATCAAGAGAAGCGACTACAAGGTTGTGGATCAGCTCCACCAGACTCCTTGCAAGATCTCCATCTTATCCCTGCTGTTATGTTCCGAAGCTCATCGGGATGCACTACTTAAAGTCCTGTACGCAGCCTACGTGCCTGAGGAGATCACAGTGAATCAGCTCGAGACAGTGGTGTCTAATGTTAATACTAGCCATGGGCTAGGCTTCACCAACACTTATTTGACAATGGAGGTTCGTCACCATAACAAGGCTTTACACATCACTCTGGAGTGTAAAGGGGCTGTGCTTTCACGTGTTCTAGTTGACACTGGGTCTTCACTCAATTTCTTGCCAAAGAAAGCCCTTGTTAAGCTTGAGTATGATGGTATTGCTCTCCGACCAAGCAATCTGGTGGTTAGAGCTTTTGATGGTTCCAAGAGGTCTGTTCTTGGAGAGGTGGAGCTGCCTGTGATAATTGGCCTGCAGGTCTTTCAAACTACTTTCTACGTGATGGACATTCAGCCGGCCTACAGTTGTTTGTTGGGTCGACCATGGATTCACGCCGCTGGCGTGGTTACGTCGACCCTTCACCAGAAATTGAAATATGAGTGGGAAGGGAAGATTATCAAAATCTGTGGTGAAGAGGATATTTTTGTTAGCCATCTGGTCACCTACAAATACATTGAGATGGATGGTGAAATCCACGAGACCATGAGCCAAGGTTTCGAAGCGTTGAACATCGATGGGGCGACAACTGAAGTATTTGTTGCATCCCAGGAAGATAGGATGGGTACTTCAATTGTCTCCTATCAACAAGCTCGGAAGGTTGTTGAAGATGGAAATGCCCAAGGCTGGGGCAAGCTGTTACCGGTGGAGAAGAAGGAGGACAAATTCGGTTTGGGTTACAAACCATTCCGACAAGATCAAGCAGAGGCTGCTAAGGAGCCTAAGTTCATAAGTAGGGGGATGCTAACCCCAGATGCTGTCAATAACGTGGAAGACGAGGCGGAAAGCAACCTCAACCTGGAGAGCTGGATTCGTCCAAGGATCTCGGGCCAACAAGTCCTTAACTGGTCTTCCCAGGAAATTATAAGAGTTACTCCTGCAGAGTAATAATTATTTCCTTCCTTTTTTAGCATGCATCAAGTCCTGCATCTTGTCAAAGGTGTCAGGACTCATTTTGTAATAGGGCCATATTTGTATTTTTGTGCAAATGGAATATCAATGAATATTGGACATCTTTTAAAAACAATTTTCTCTTTCGCTCACTGTCTTTTCATTTTTGTTATTTTTCGCACAAAACAATAAAATGGCAATGTTTTCAAAATAAATAACTTCATTTTTTTTAACAAGATTAAAACTGATCACTAAAAAAGAACAAATCTCAACCCTTGCAGAAATAATCCTCCAGATTGCACCGACAACAACACTGTTATGACCTTGTATGACTTCGACAATCCAATCAATCAAGCAGATGAAGGGGTTGATGAAGACTATGAGTTGCCTGAAGAGTTAGCCAGGTTGTTGAGGCAAGAAGAGAAAGTGATTACTCCTCATCAGGAGGAGGTTGAAACTGTTAATCTTGGTACTGAGGAGGATTTGAAAGAAGTGAGGATTGGGGCCAGTCTGCAAGCTTCAGTAAAAGAACAGCTTATCATCATGCTTCGAGAATACGTCGACGTCTTTGCTTGATCCTATCAAGACATGCCAGGTCTAGATACGGATATTGTCATGCACAGGATACCCTTGAAAGAAGATTTCCCCTCCAGTAAAACAAAAGTTGCGCCGCACTCGCCCGGATATGGCCATGAAGATTAAGGATGAAGTACAAAAACAGTGGGATGCCGGTTTCCTTGCTGTAACTAGTTACCTGCCGTTGGTTGCTAACATTGTACCCGTTCCTAAGAAGGATGGCAAGGTGCTTATGTGTGTGGATTATCGGGACCTGAACAGAGCTAGCCCGAAGGATGATTTCCCATTGCCTCACATTGATGTATTTGTCGACAACACAACTCAGTTCTCGGTATTTTCTTTCATGGATGGATTTTCTGGGTATAATCAAATCAAGATGTCACCCGAAGACATGGAGAAAACAACCTTCATCACACCTTGGGCACATTTTGTTACAAGGTAATGATGTTTGGACTGAAGAACGTCGGTGCAACTTATCAACGGGCTATGGTAACATTATTCCACGATATGATCCACAAAGAAATTGAATACTACGTGGATGACATGATTGCCAAGTCCCTTACTGGAGAAGACCACCTGGTAAATCTGTTGAAGTTGTTCAAGCTTTTGAGGAAATATCAGCTGAAGTTGAACCCCAACAAGTTCATATTCGGGGTACGTTCTGGTAAGTTGCTGGGATTTATCGTCAGTGAAAAGGGAATTGAGGTTGATCCCGATAAAGTCAAAGCCATTCAGGAGATACCTGCACCTAGGACTAAAAAAGAATTTCGGGGGTTCTTAGGTATATTGAAATACATATCAAGGTTCATATCTCACCTCACTGCAACCTGTGAACCCCTGTTCAAATTGTTAAGAAAGGAACAGACAGTCAGGTGGAACGAAGATTGTCAGAAAGCTTTTGATAAGATCAAGGAGTATCTGCAAGAACCTCCAATTCTCATGCCTCCGATTGAAGGAAGACCTCTGATAATGTACCTGACAGTGTTAGAAGGATGAATGGGGTGTATGTTTGTCCAGCATGACGAGTCTGGTCGAAAAGAGTATGCAATATACTACCTAAGCAGAAAGTTTATCGACTGTGAACAACGTTATTCACTGCTCGAGAAAACTTGATGTGCTTTAGCGTGGGTTGCTCACCGACTAAGACAGTATATGCTGACTCACACTACCTTGTTGATCTCAAAGATGGACCCCGTCAAGTACATATTTGAGAAGCCATCACTTACCGGAAGGGTTGCAAGATGGAAAATGATTCTGACAGAGTATGACATTCAGTACACATCTCAAAAGGCCATCAAGGGAAGTGTATTGTCTGACTATCTGGCTGAGCAACTAATTGAAGATTACCAGCCCATGAGATTTGATTTCCCTGATGAAGACATCATGTATTTAAAAACAAAATATTGTGAAGATCCAGTTCACACTGAAGGGCCTGATCCAAAAGAAGAATGGACTATGATGTTTGACGGGGCTGTCAATATGAATGGTCATGGAGTTGGTGTAGTGCTCATTACACCTAAAGGAGTTCATATGCCTTTCTCGGAAAAACTCACCTTTGCCTGCACTAACAACGAAGCAGAATACGAAGCATGTATCATGGGACTTAAGGAAGCCATTGACCTCAGGATCAAAACATTGAATGTATTCAGAGATTTAGCTTTGGTAATCAATCAGACCAACGACATATGGTACACTCATCAGGAGCATCTGATTCCATACTATGACTATACGAGGAGATTATTGACTTTCTTCACAACAGTCAAACTTGAATACATCCCTCAAGACAAAAATCAGTTCGTAGATGCTTTAGCTACCATTTCCTCCATGATCAAAGTCCAAGCTGTCAATTATGTGCCTCGGATTTTGGTATCCAGACTGGATAGACCGACATACGTATTCTCTGTGGACACTGCTAGTGATGACAAGCCTTGGTTCCATGACATCAAATGCTTCTTGGAGAACAGGACATACCAACCTGGGGCATCATCCAATGATAAGAAGACATTAAGAAAGCTGGCCGGAAGTTTCTTCCTCAATGCTGATGGTTCATTATACAAGTGAAACTTTGACATGGTCCTGCTCAGATGTATTGACAAGAAGGAAGCAGGCCTATTGATGCACAAAGTGCATGAAGGCTCATTCAGTACCCATCCCAGAGGACATGCAATGGCAAAGAAATTATTAAGATCAGGTTACTACTGGATCAAAATGGATGCAGACTGTTGTGCCTATGCCAGAAAATGTCACAAGTGCCAGATCTACGCAAATAAAGTGCATGTACCTCCGAATCCTTTGAATGTAATGTCTTCACCTTGGCCCTTTTCCATGTGGGGCATTGACGTGATTGGAAAGATTGAACCGACTGCTTCCAATGGTCACAGATTCATCCTGGTAGCCATTGATTACTTCACCAAATGGGTTAAAGCAACTTCGTATGCAAACGTCACCAGACAAGTGGTAGCCATATTTTTTAAAAGAGACATCATCTGTCAATATGGAGTTCCCGAGCGAATCATTATTGATAATGGTTCCAATTTGAACAACAAAATGATGGCAGAACTGTGCCGGGACTTCAAAATTCAACATCACAACTCTTCTCCTTACAGACCAAAGATGAATGGCGATGTTGAGGCCGCTAACAAAAACATCAAGACGATTGTGCAAAAGATGGTGGTTACTTATAAGGACTGACATGAAATGCTACCATTTACTTTGCATGGGTATTGAACCTCAATCAGAACACCTACTGGGGCAACACCTTATCATCTTGTGTACGGTATGGAAGTTGTCCTACCTGTTGAAGTTGAGCTACCTTCCTTACGGGTTATGATGGATGTGAAGCTGGATGAAGCAGAATGGATCCGGTCTCAGTACAATCAACTGAATCTGATTGAAGAGAAAATATTATCAGCCGTCTGTCATGGGCAGTTATATCAGAAGCGAATGAAGAAAGCCTACGATCAGAAAGTCAGACTTCGGGAATACCAAGTGAGAGAGCTTGTGCTGAAAAGACTTCTTCCTCCTCATACCGACCACAGGGGTAAATAGAAGCCAAAATACGAGGGGTCATTCATAGTAAAGAAAGTTTTCTCTGGTGGAGCATAGATGCTCACTACTATGGATGGCGAGGATTTCTTATTCCCTGTGAATTCAGATGCAGTTAAAAAATACTTCGCATAAAATGACCCGTTGGACATAAAAACAGAATGTGAGTCCAAGGAAAAAAAAGGGCATCACGGCGAGTCAAAAACAGAATAAAAGACTCGGGAAAAAATAAGGGAAAAACATGTACACCCGCTGAGTTGAAAAGCCGCATTGGACAACTCAAGAAAAAATGAGTATCCCGGTGGATTGAAAACCCGAAAGGGCGATCCACGCAAAATCAGGGAATAAGCGAACTACTACATTCTGAATTCGTTTGTATCGCTCACAACATGGCAAGTTTCGAAAGGTTAAAACATCAGTCAGAATCAGCCTTCCTCAGAAAGCAAGATAAGAAGAACGTCAAGGTCATACAGGTCATAGCAAAGGAAGCTCACTGGAGCATCATCGTCAACATTGCCGACACTTTTATTTTCTCAATTTACAGCAATCTCCTCCTTCCAGGGGATTCGCTTCTTTTGACTGAACTTGCCAATTCAGGGCACCCAAATTAATAAAATCAGAGTTTTCAGTCACACCTTGCTTTGTACATTTTTGTTTCGTCTGCAAAATGTACAATGTTCATAATACAACACTTGCGTGAAAACATATGAGCCATTCTTAATAAAATTCTTGCTGGAAATATATTACTTTCAGATAAGTCTAACTCCTATGACGGAATCAAGTTAGGGATACCTCAGGATACTTACGCATTTTCCTTTGTCTTAACAGGTTGCAGGTATTCAATATGCAACGGGGGCATATCAAGCATTGATTCCCCAACATGCTACTACCTAGAAGTTATCTCCTCCCCAAGCAGGACCTCCCGAGCAGACAACTATTTCACAACAAAGTGATCAAGAAATTTCATATTCCCCACAGAGTTCCCATTCTCTCCCCATTAGAGCAATGCCTGAAACCCATCCCCGGCAGAGTGGCTAAAACTTCCTTTTCCCCAGCTGAGTTCTCCCCCCAGATAGGTCTACCAATGATCTATTTCCCCGAGCAGAGTTCTTTCCCTGGACAGATCCATCAGTGATCTCTTCCCCAGCCGGGCTATCCCTCCAAATAGATCAGCCAGAGATCTTTATCCCTGCAGGATCCGAGTCCCGGATCAGTTTCTCTCCTTTTCATAATCATAGCATTTGCATCATATTCACCAAATAAGCGTAGCATTCCGTCTGATACGGAGCATTACGGTAAAAGTCAAACATTTGCATGATCACAAGCTAGGTTCGAGTCAGTCGCCTGTAAATACCATCAATATTTCTCCAGCAATATACAAACTCATATCCCTTACAGATAAAAGCCAAAGTGTCCCCTTTGCACTCTCAAATACAGATACCTATGAATGCTCTTTTTTTGACACTCGTCTATGTCATCCTTCCCCAGTAAGGTCGCCAGAACACCTTCTGCAAGAAGATACTTGTCCATAACATGCTTTGCTTGACACTCGTCTATGTCATCCTTCCCTAGTAAGGTCGCCAGAACACCTTCTGCAAGCAGACACTTGTACATAACATGCTTTTCTTGACACTCGTCTGTGTCATCTTATCTCCCCACATATCTCCATAATACCTTCTGCACTCTCAAATACATATTTTTGTTCATAACTTGTACATATTCATATTTGACACTCGTCCATGTCATACTTCCCCAGTAAGTCAAACACTCGTCCGTGTCTTGCACATACCTCACCAACAAATCAGTACTTGTACATACTTATACAGAATCCTCTGATACTCGTCTGTATCTTGTATATATCACTCCTCAACAGATTCAACACTCGTCTGTGTTCCTTGTTAACCAGTTGATACTCGTCTGTATCATCATCTTTGAACATGCGTCAGCGTTTGTTTCTACCGATACTCGTCTGTATCATGTTCCTAAGGATGCTCGTCTGCATCTTTAATCTATACACACAGTCAAAAACTTGTATCCTTTATTCTTGAAAGCGTAAGCACTCGTCCTTGTTTACCATTCCCCAATAATTCACCAACAAAACAACTTCCTTCTATCCGACATTCGTCTTATGTCGTGATGCTTTCGGCAGCCGTCCCCTGCCAGGTGATCGTCTTTCACCTTTGGATGATCGTCCATCATCCTTTCCCTAGCGGAATTTCCATGTTTGAATAGGGGCAGCTGTAAACACCCCAAATTTGCCCTCACTCTTTTTCACACCATGGCTTGTGATCTTTCATTTTTGTTTTAACATAAGCATTACATCTCATATTGCATATTTGCTTCACTGTATAGTTCAAGTTCATCTGCATCTAGAGTTTGTGATCTAAGCAATCCAAGAATTCATCTGAGCCATCCCAAATGTCTTAAAGCTTTCCAAGAGGGTCCATGTGTGTTCTATGATCATATTATGCTCCCCAAAGTTCATGAAAGTCAAGGGATCACAAGAATTGGCAAAGGCATGGAAGCAGAGCTAGGGTTTTCACTACACAGATGACCAAAATTAGGGTTTTGGTTTCAGAGGCCTTAACTCCATTTTTTTTGTCATTCTTGTTTCAAATGTTCTTGATATGTTATAAGGATCATGTGTACCAAGTTTGATGAAGAAACTCATTATGGAAGTCAGTTGTTCACTAGGTAACTTCTTGAGCAAGTTAAGTCAAAATCAGGGCATCTGAGGCCCCCAACAATGGAACCAAAGGGTCATTTTCATCAAATTGAAGTTCAATGATCTTTATTTGATCTAAGAAGTGGTTGTAAGTTCACAAGATTGAAGAATTTTGAGCCAATTGCAAACTTGCCATTTTTGGAAATGACTTGAAATGCAAACTTTACATTTTGTGAAAGATTTTCAACCTCCTCTTTCATGACCAAAAATGCTTCAAATGAAAACTTCTTGGGCATGAAAGTTGTAGCTTAGGTCTTTCCCTTTTCAAAAAGTACAAGAACATGTCTTGATTCATCCTAGAACTCAAGATATAGCCTTTCAAAGTTGGAAAAAATCACATAATTTCAAGTTTCATGTCAAAGAGGGATTTTGCATATTGGCATGTTCAAGCTTCTAAATGACTTCTAAAGTGCACAAACATGTTACAACATGTCAAGGGAGCATCTAAAGATCAGAATTGGCCCAATATTTGAAGCATTTCATGACTTGAATCACAAGAAACATCAAAGAGGGAAATTTACATAAACCATGAGAACTATTCATCCAAGCCTTCCAGCTGCATAACATTGATCCAAAGGCCATCCTTGATGCAAGCTGAGGCCAGACACCCCTTCAAACAAGCTCTGACACATGCCATGCTTCAAGTACACATAACCTTGACTTTTTGCAACTTGGCCCATACCAATCAAACTATGTCACACCAACTCTCTGAACCAATCAGCATGACTTATGTGAACCTCATGGACCTCAAACATCATAACACACAAGGCTGAAACCTCCCACAAGCTCAAAATCACAAAAATCACCTCACACCTTCCTCTCTTCGAATTTCATAACACAGCCATTAAAACTTCAAACTTCTTCCACCAATCAACTCAAAAACACTCAAGGATCATTTCCCAACCATTACAATGGCCTAAAACACCTCAAAACACAAACACGATTTCTGAGTTATCAGAAATGAATCACTCAAACCAGCTCATTTAAACTTCATTCAAGCCTTTCAGAAGCATCAGAGGGATCATTGGAGGCATTTTGCACAAAGGAAGAGGTCAGAAAGCTCCAGTTTGCAAAGCTTCAACTCAGGTAGTCACGAAGAACTTTTTTCCAGAACTATTGTCTTAAGTTCCTAAATGATTCTACATGTTTAGCTGATCACCCTGATATGTTTTGTTTTGAAAATTCTTGATAAATGACCATGTATGAAGCTTCTGAAACTTTTTAACCTAAGATGTTTTTGCTTCGATTCAGCTTTATTATGAATGATAAATGTGTTTTGGTTGTGGATTCATGATATATGATGTTTGTGGATCATTTATGGGCAAGAAATTTGATGTTTAGTGACCTAGGGAAGAAGTTGGCATTTTGACTCGCCGGAGAAGATGACCGGAGCTAGCTCCGGTCACCTGAAAGTGATTAGGTTAATTAATTAGGGTTAGCACGTCAATTTGAATATTAGCCTTTAGATCATGTTTACCCGCGTGTTTGGATGGCCCTAATCCTTTCACTTAAACCTAATCCAGATTAATTAACTTAATTAATTTAAAAATTTCCAAAATCAATCTCAGCCTTACATTCACGCGCTAGTGAACCTTTCTTTCCCCAGTTTGAATCTCAGCCTTAGGATCTGATTACTTCCATTCTATTTTATTTTTATTTCATTTTCTTCCTCATTTTATTTAAAATAGCAAAACTTATTCAAAATATATTTCCCTTTGCATTCTGACTTTAAATATTTTTCTCAACCAGAAAACATTTTCTATTTTATTGTTTGCATATAAAAAGTATTTTTAAAATATTTAAATGATATTTTTAATTAAATAAAGTATTTTAATTAATTAAAAATGCATTTAGGTTTCTAAAAGTCACCAAAAAAATCATGAACCATTCCAATGCATTTAGAAACATTTTCAAACTCTTCATACAAATTTGTTTTTAGGTTTGATCATAGTTTCCCAATTTTCTTTGAATTAAGGGTCTTTAAAATCACAATTTTTAACCAAGAAGAGTTTGAACTTGATTCTTTTTGCATTGTTTCACATATTGCATGTAGTTTAGGTCATTTTTCTCATGAATTTATCTTGCATTTTCAGTTTGATTTGGATTTTTCCTTTTGAAACACCCATTATTCCCAAATACAATAAAACAACTATTTTATTAAGAAAATCAGAGTTTTTATCAAAAGTGGAATGCTACTTTTTCACCAAAAACCAACAATATCGTAGTCGTTACAAAAATAGCGGAAGTACTTAATTCATCATAACTCTTTTCATTAAAACAACGGAAAAAATCTCATTTATTCATCAAATGGCAATATTCATAATCCTCTTGATTTATAATTTCCACAAAAATATGATACGCAACTATTACTTAACAAGAATAATTAAAACAACAAAGATCCCCAACTCCCATGTTACGTATCAGAGCGACTCCTAAGACTCAAGCAAGCAACTCGTACTCCGAGCGTACTCAAGTACCTGAATCATCTGTACTTCCGAAGAAGCACATACGCAACCAAACAACAAAGGGGTGAGAAAACAATTCAATATTTTAATGGTGCAAATAACATCTAAAAGGGTAATCTCACCTCTATTCATCAATACACCACATACATCATACAATTAATCAATATCTCAAATAGTTCATCAACATATATCATACATCATTAATTCAATCAATGCAAAGTGACTCAATGACACAATGCAAGTGCGGTACCGACTTTCAACAATGGTTCATTAATTCGAACCCGGATGTATCGCTTACGCTCCACCGAGACACGATCATCCATGCACCAACGATTCACAATGAATCCGAATGATCACTTACGCTCCACCGAGACATGATCATTCCACCAAATGTGTATGCATATGCAGACTCAAACACATACACCATAATATAAATACACATGACAACATTCATGCCTTCACGATCCTCATGATCTTAATCAATTATCACACATCCCATCACATGGGTCACATAAACAATCAGACAATATTCACACATATTATCAACACGATTCATATGGTTCATCATCAAGAGTCATATAAATCAACATAAGCACATATATTCCTACACACTAATTACCAATTATCATATCCTATGAATTCCTCATTAATTCCACTCTCAATTATTTTCCATACATTTTCCAATATAACATGATCCTTCCAATCCTCACCGCTACCAACCTTACCTCATGGGGTCTACGCAAAGCATACAATCAACAATATTACCAATCAACATGATCCTCGTGATCTTCATCGATTATCAACCAGTCCATCATATAGTTTGTACAAGAATTATAATCACATCACCATAATCAATACATTTTAAGTAACCAATTAATAGTTATATTATCCACAATAATCATATAAAACTCACACACTAATTATCGGTTGTCAGGTCCTATAGTTACTCATGGATGTTATCCTCAAAGCCTTAGACTAATGGTAAGAAAGTATACCAAGGGAACGTGACGAAACCGGCTTAAAATATAGTGAATTTCCCAAATACAGAGGCTTGACACGGCTCGTGTCACACGGCCTGACAAACCATCCTGAAAACATCATTTTCCAAAGTACAGAAGAGTGACACGGCCAACCGTGTCGTGTGACACGGCCAACCGTGTCGTGTGACACGGCCCGTGTCACACCCTCTGATCTCCAATCTTCCCAAAAATCCTCCTAATCTTGTTCCCGTAGCCTGACACGGCTACCCATGTCGTGTGACACGGCCCGTGTCAGGAGCCCTGCGCCCAAAATCAACTTTTTCCCAAAAATCACTTTTCATTCCCCATCTCATACCAGTTCGGGTTCTATTGAATATATCTCATTTTTATCACTCAAAACAGTCCCAATGTCATTCTTATATTGATTTTAAGACCTTTAACACCAGATATCTTTCTAACCTAATATTACTAATCAAATTAGGGATTTTAAGTTTCTCTTCCTCTTCTCAATTCACATCATCAACAACAACATTCATATAACAGTTTTCATATTAATCTAATTATATAATTCAAATAACGATTATTCCAAATACAACAATCAATCATGTAATTCCATATTCATACCACAATTCATCAAATTATATCAAATCACACAATCCCTAGGAAAGTAAGGGCCTCTCAACTACCCTTTCATGTTAGATCACCAATAAAGAACCCTTTCTCCCCCCATACCTTAGATTCAATCGATTCCTTAAACAATCTTGATCTTGGAGCTTTAGGTCTCTTGGTCTTCTCTCCCTTTTTCCTCTTTCTCTAGAGCCAACTTCTTATTTCCACCCAAAACACGATGAATGAAAATGATTCCTTTTTCCCCTCTCATAAAACCACACCAATTTACCACCTTGCCCCTTAGACCTCCAATTCTTACTATTTTATTTATTTAGTAATAATATTCAAATAATACCATATTATCATTATATTATTATTTAAATAAACAATTCTTCACTTATAATCTCAAAAACACCACCCATATAAATAATAATTATTTTATTAAATAAATTATGAAATCGGGGTGTTACAACTCTCCCCCACTTATTTTATTTTCGTCCTCGAAAATAGCACTCAATGGAATTACTTAGATATACTATCGCACCCGGCTAATCACTCCCTTTCCATAACCGGTAATTCTATAATTAATCCAAAACAACAATATTAGTGCTATGAAAACTACCACGACAACAAAAACACCACAATCATCAATTCATAACACGTAGGTATACACCTGAAATAGAACACGACAAAAATTGTTACCATCACCATAGGTAACACTTCCCTAATCCTCATCATAGGAATTAGTTACTCGCACTCGTACCATCAACAAAGGTAACAAGGCGACAACAAGGACAATCACCAAAATTTCATGATACACATCGTCTAACTACAACAACACTGATAATGGACTAACCTTGCAGTTTCTCCACCAAAACAATATAATCATCACCCATCAATGAAGCACACACATCACATATATTAATATTTCTGCATATTCCGTAATTCTCGATATGTAGATAACCTCTTACCATTACCCATCCATTCCGAAATGTCTGATAGTCTTAATACCTCAACAGGTCTTATCGCTCAATATCTTGGCCTTTACTAGCCATTTACGTACAAATAATTATACCACTTCACTCTTCCGCTGCACACTCTGATTACTCGCAGCTATCTATTCCATGAAGTTCACATCTAACTTTAACTCTTTCTAACCTTCAACACAATTATCACAATTCACTTAACATACCTCAATATTCAAATGCAAGTCTCTTGACTACTAACTCTATTTCAACTCTTTAACTATCAATGCAAACATAGGAAAATTTCCAACTCCCTACCTCAGACATTCCAACCATCTTAGTCGTTTCATACTCCACTTTTCCCGATCAAATCGGAATTGTATGCTCATGTGATTACTGAACACTTCAATCTCCAATCATGGCAACAATATTATCGGATACTCAACACCATTTTACTCTCATCCACTTCCAATCCATGGGTAAGATAAATACTTTCATAATTCCTCTCTTATCGTATAATACCAACTATAACTTAACGATCAAGTGCTAATAACCTATCAACATATCACATCATTATCCAACATTCTATCAACAACTTGTCAGAATCAAACAAAATCATATTGTAACCGTACTAATTCTTACTCCGGTTCTCCAGCGCTCTCCCTCAAAACAACCATTCTCAAGGAACGACTTATCTTTCACAAGTTATCCGAACAACAAAATACGAACTTGGAAAACTTTTTATAACCTGTAATAACAACCAACTAAGTCCAAATACATTCTAAACTCTTATAACTTACTCATTTCCATCCTTCTAGATCCACATCTACTTCGGACAGACTCATACCTTCCTCTGAACAACACAATCAAACACATCCACACCTATTCATAAAAATCATTCTTGATAGCTTAGTATATAAATGTATCTTTTCCAATTCTTATACTTCAATTTCCAACATTCCACAAATCCTTTTTCTACTTTCATCATAGATAAGGACATCTTCCAAAAGTTATCATCTCCAAATTATCCAAATAAATATGAAAGGTACAATCCATACTCCATATCCACTGTAATACATACCAGTCGCCACTATCTTCTACAATACATCCACGGTCATTTCATAGTTTCACATTACTTCTACTCACTCGTTGGATCATCCTTCCAATGTTCTAATTCCATATTAATTAGACCCTTAATTCATAAATTCCAGAAAGATAATATTGCACAATCACTATTTTACTTTTATCTTAATAGTCCAACACATATAATGATACTTATATTTCGCTCGCTTCATCCCATATTAACCACAACATATAGTTTTTAATTGATCTCATAACTCACGGTCCACCGTTTCCAAAAACATTTACGAAACTATCTATACTTTGCATCCCATATACCTCACTCCTAAGGCAACGACTCAACATCACTACATAGCAAAGACACACGGTTATAATTAATTTCCGACAAAAATTACACCTTCATACTTTCGGAGACTCGTCCCCCTCGGGTCATACCATGCCAAAACATAGCTCAATACTTACATCCAAAATCTCCATTCCACATCTTTCATAGAAGTAAATTCACCCAACATGACCTGTCAACATCTGGTTCTAATTACCACATTCCCGTTATACTATTCTTACGAAGTCCCAACTGACTCAAGGTTCTGGTAGGCACGATAATCCAACTCACAACAACAACAACCCTACGGATGAACTTCAGCTCACTCTTGATCCTTTATCAATCAAATCCAATTTATCCCCCTTACAATGGTGAATTCTTATAATATTCACCAATCAATATGTAACTTTATATCTCCACCTCTCTATATCAATAACACCGAAGTTTTCCAAGAAGGCACCCTTGTGTCATACAATTCCTTTTTGTCGATGAATCCTCCCACTATTCCTCTTAGCACCAGGATAGACCAAGGAATAGTTCCATCTTTACTTATAACAACACCTCTAGTTTATTCTTCAAAACATAATTACAATTCATACTCTACAGACGGTCCATCGTTGTAACCTTACTCCCAATCAATACCATATATGCAACCAAATTAGACATCAGAGTCCCCTCTCAAAAGTTCCTTTACGTATTCAGTAGATACAACGTTCAACTTTTCACAATCGTCGATCTAAAATTCACTTCCTACTCACTAAGGAGTAACCATTAGTAATATCTAATCAACATACTCAATCCTCAAATCCATCTCTTTTCCGGATACCGAAATTCACATCTATTCTTTTAAACTACTCATAACTTTGGCTTAACTCCAAACAATCTATTGAACATATTATCTCAGCTGAAAAATATGTCTTTTGCATCCAACACGATTTCGTCTACTATCAACAAGGGATTGAGGGTGATCAGTTCCTCAATTTTCCAATAGATAGCCGACAATCATGATGGTCATAAGTCACATTTCCCAACTTTAATAGCGTTCCTTGCATCATGCGAACTAAGTTGTTTCACGAGCGAATCCTTAGTCAATGTCCACCATAACAACCTTTGCCACACTACAATTCCAACACACCACAAGCCAACTCTCAGGAGAAACCATAACTTCTCCCCCACTTATTTTCAATAAACATCTACAAACAAACAACTAGCAAACAAGCAAGTACCGATAGTGTTTCACACACATATCGTATACTCTGGGACAAACGACACACGACAACCTGGCCGGACGGACCGACCTGCTCTGATACCAATTGTAACACCCATTATTCCCAAATACAATAAAACAACTATTTTATTAAGAAAATCAGAGTTTTTATCAAAAGTGGAATGCTACTTTTTAACCAAAAACCAAAAATATCATAGTCTTTACAAAAATAGCGGAAGTACTTAATTCATCATAACTCTTTTCATTAAAACAACAGAAAAAATCTCATTTATTCATCAATTGGCTATATTCATAATCCTCTTGATTTATAATTTCCACAAAAATATGATACATAACTATTACTTAACAAGAATAATTAAAACAACAAAGATCCCCAACTCCCATGTTACATATCAGAGCGACTCTTAAGACTCAAGCAAGCAACTCGTACTCCGAGCGTACTCAAGTACCTGAATAATCTATACTTTCGAAGAAGCACAGACGCAACCAAACAACAAAGGGGTGAGAAAACAATTCAATATTTTAATGGTGCAAATAACATCTAAAAGGGTAATCTCACCTCTATTCATCAATACACCACATACATCATACAATTAATCAATATCTCAAATGGTTCATCAACATATATCATACATCATTAATTCAATCAATGCAAAGTGACTCAATGACACAATGCAAGTGCGGTACCGACTTTCAACAATGGTTCATTAATTCGAACCCGGATGTATTGCTTACGCTCCACCGAGACACGATCATCCATGCACCAACGATTCACAATGAATCTGAATGATCACTTATGCTCCACCGAGACATGATCATTCCACCAAATGTGTATGCATATGCAAACTCAAACACATACACCATAATACAAATACACATGACAACATTCATGCCTTCACGATCCTCATGATCTTCATCAATTATCACACATCCCATCACATGGGTCACATAAACAATCAGACAATATTCACACATATTATCAACACAATTCATATGGTTCATCATCAAGAGTCATATAAATCAACATAAGCACATATATTCCTACACACTAATTACCAATTATCATATCCTATGAATTCCTCATTAATTCCACTCTCAATTATTTTCCATACATTTTCCAATATAACATGATCCTTCCAATCCTCACCGCTACCAACCTTACCTCATGGGGTCTACGCAAAGCATACAATCAACAATATTACCAATCAACATGATCCTCGTGATCTTCATCGGTTATCAACCAGTCCATCATATAGTTTGTACAAGAATTATAATCACATCACCATACTCAACACATTTTAAGTAACCAATTAATAAAGTTATATCATCCACAATAATCATATAAAACTCACACACTAATTATCGGTTGTCAGGTCCTATAGTTACTCATGGATGTTATCCTCAAAGCCTTAGACTAATGGTAAGAAATTATACCAAGGGAACGTGACGAAACCGGCTTAAAATATAGCGAATTTCCCAAATACAGAGGCCTGACACGACCCCCCGTGTCCCCTGACACGGCCCGTGTCACACGGCCTGACGAACCATCCTGAAAACATCATTTTCCAAAGTACAGAAGAGTGACATGGCCACCTGTGTCGTGTGACACGGCCCGTTTCACACCCTCTGATCTCCAATCTTCCCAAAAATCCTCCTAATCTTGTTCCCGTAGCCTGACACGGCTACCCGTGTCGTGTGACACAGCCCGTGTCAGGAGCCCTATGCCCAAAATAAACTTTTTCACAAAAATCACTTTTCATTCTCCATCTCATACCAGTTCGGGTTCTATTGACTATATCTCACTTTTATCACTCAAAACAGTCCCAGTGTCATTCTTATACTGATTTTAAGACCTTTAACACCACATATCTTACTAACCTAATTTTACTAATCAAATTAGGGATTTTAAGTTTCTCTTCCTCTTCTCAATTCACATCATCAATAACAACATTCATATAACAGTTTTCATATTAATCCAATTATACAATTCAAATAACGATTATTCCAAATACAACAATCAATCATGTAATTCCATATTCATACCACAATTCATCAAATTATATCAAATCACACAATCCCTAGGAGAGTAAGGGCCTCACAACTACCCTTTCATGTTAGATCACCAATAAAGAACCCTTTCTCCCCCCTTACCTTAGATTCAATCGATTCCTTGAACAATCTTGATCTTGGAGCTTTAGGTCTCTTGCACTTCTCTCCCTTTTTCCTCTTTCTCCAGAGCCAACTTCTTATTTCCACCCAAAACACGATGAATGAAAATGATTCCTTTTTCCCCTCTCATAAAACCACACCAATTTACCACCTTGCCCCTTAGACCTCCAATTCTTACTATTTTATTTATTTAGTAATAATATTCAAATAATACCATATTATCATTATATTATTATTTAAATAAACAATTCTTCACTTATAATCTCAAAAACACCACCCATATAAATAATAATTATTTTATTAAATAAATTATGAAATCGGGGTATTACAAATAGCACATACACCTACCCCTTTTAAGGACAATCTTGTAAGCATGGATCCCATCGAGTACGACGGACAATATGGGTGCTAACACCTTCCTAGTTCATAACCAACCCCTTTCTCAGTTTCTTTGGTTCGCAGCCGTCTTGTCCATCTCTTTCCAGGTTTATGCAGCATTACCTTTCCTTCGGGATAAAAATGCCTAGCTGGAGACTCTATTCAATTCAACCTCATTTCTCTTTCACTGACCGTTTGCATTTGCACCGGGATGAAAATCCGGGGAGCGACAGCTTGGCGACTCTAATGGGGAGGAATGATCTTGCAACCAGGGCTTCTGGTTCTTTTTGTGGGTTTCTCCTAGCACTTGTTTGATTTGTGTTTATGGGGGTGTTATGTGTGCTTTTTGATTATTTCTTTATTTATTGCTTTCTGTACAGCTTTATTTATTGCTTTCATTTACTATTTTATGCATTTCATATTATTGTCATATCATATGTGCTGGATTTGATGGTTTGACTTGATGGGAGGGATATTTCAGTGAGCAAGGTTCCACACCGGGAGCCTGAGTGACACATAGGATTAGAGTGGCTTCATATTCTTTCCCATTCCATTTCGGTCTGGTGCGGGAATATGAAACACAATTTAGACATGGATTTCTTCTTGAGAACTCTGTGCTACGGATTTCCTGTAGTACTAGGGCTATCTGGGAAGCCTGTTAAGTCTGGATGACCTTTTTAGATGACCTTCAGCATCTGAGGTGAATTAGAGGAGGATCCTTTATGATTAATGTAAACACAGTACCTCCAGGTTATAAGTGTTTACACTTCTCATAATAGATCCAACTCTGAGGATCCTTGTTCTAGAACAATACCTGTGAGTGGGTTGGGATGTTTACAGGTTTGCAGGAACCCTTGGCCTCAACATACCTGTCGCTCCCGATAGATGGGACTGGCCCAAATAAAGGTACGGACGCGAACGGTCGGCGAGAGGGACAATGAGAACACACAGCCGTGAACTCACTGGAGATGAATAGAGTCGCCAGCTAGGCATTTTTATCCCGGAGGAAAGGTAATGCTGCATAGACCTAGAAAGAGATGGATAAGACGGTTGCGAACCAGAGAGACTGAGAAAGGGGGTTGGTTACAACCTGGGAAGGTATTAGCACCCAGATTGTCCGTCGTACTCGACGGGATCCACGCTTAAAAGATTTGTGTTTTAAAGGGGTAGTGTCAGTGCAATCTGTGTATAAATGAGCTGGAAAAAAGAATGTACAGGTGTCAGTGTGAAAGAAGTGTGAAGTGTACATGAGAAGTGTCAGTGTAGGAAGAGAAGTGAAGTGCTCAAGACCATGAGGCTTAAAGAATGAAGCTGGAAAGAGGGGGAATATACAGAGACTTTTGTTCGATAACTGTTAAGTTATGCCTACGTATCCTCTCGTGCAATGAGGAAGTCAGAACACCGTAGTTCGACCCAAAGAGACTGAAAGATGAATTGACTTGTGAACTGCTTACTTGTCTATGCTCAACTGTATGACCTGTCTGGCTCAGGTGCTAACTGTCTTGCATTAGACGGAAGAAGCGAGTTCTCGTTTGTGAGTGAATGAGATGAGAAAAGAATCCCGGAGGAGACGATTATTGTTTGCTTTTGAGTTTTCAGTCTTTTATTGTTTTTGGATTTTGTCATAAGTTAATGAGCTTAAGCCTAAACCAATGAATTTAGTAAACTCATCACATCTTCCCTCTGATTAGGGGTAATGAGAATACCTTAAGTGTGAGGTCAGCTTCTCACACTTAATCACCATGGAGTAGGATTAAGATCATTAACCTACTTGTTGATTATTTAGATGTTTTTGATGTTTTTGTTTAGTGTTAAGTAATGAGATTAAGCCATAATCAAGGATTAAACAGACTCATTACACCATCCTAATAGAAGGATAATAGATGAGAATGTTTAAGCTGAGGAAAGCTCCTCAACTTAATCCATGATTAGGGATTAAGCTCGTGACAAAACAAGCCTTTGGTTAAGTGGATTTTATTTAATGATATGATGATGAAGTGATTTTTAGGGTTTGTAAAACAACTTGAGGGGGACTTGTCCATTAACACTAGGGTTAGTCCTTCTTAACCAATTAAGGAAGAATTAGAACCCTAATGCAAGGCCCAAGTTACAAGTGTGATGTCTTGATGATTATTAAGTGGATTGATTAAAGGATTTAAACACATTAAGGGTTTAACACTTAGGATTAAAGTTATACACTCCATCCTAATAGAAGGATGCAGGCATAAGCTTAATCACAAAGCCTTAAAGCCTTTAGGGTTTAGTCCCTGATTATGAGGTGAGAAGAGAAGACTCAAAGAGACACAAAGGTAAAAGCTAAGTGGGGAGACTAATCAAAACCCTAATCATTGTCATGCTTGGTTGTTCCTATGTTTTGTGAGGTTTACAAGAGAAATCTTCAGAGGAACCACCGGGAAGCAGATGAAAGGATCAGGAGAAGCAAAGTAACTTGCTTCATTTAAGAAGTCAAGTCACTTGAAGAAACAAAGTGAGAAGAAGAAGAATGAGCAAGCTCAAACTCAAACACAAAGTAAAATGCAGCAAGGATGCATGAAAGAGATGAAAAGAAGTTGTGAGAAGTGAAGGCAAATTCACTTCTCAAAGTCACTTACCACCTGAAAAGTTAGAAAAGAAAATGCAATGCAATGCAAAATGGAATGAAATGGTATGATGAAAAACCAAACCAGAAGCACATACATGATGTTAATGATGCTATGAGATGCTACAAACATGAGACAACACATGAGGATGATCATACAAGCTTATGAATGCAAATGAATCAAGTTAAGACACATGAACATACATGAAAAGTTATGAGATGCATATGGCATACAACATGGCAAATTAAAGATGCAATGATCAAACATGCTTTCAATATGTCTTATGATGTTAAATGAATCACATGGATGCATAAAACATCATGGCAAGTCAAGGCATGAATGCAAATGCAAGATGGATGCATATGAAAGCCCAAATTAGGGTTTATGAACAATACATCAAACACAAACCAAAATCAGAAGCAAACATTAAGATAAAAAATTGAAAATGCACTCAAAGGATCCCTAATCCTATACTAACCCACTGCCCAAAGGAGAGGTTTCAACTCTTAACCAAATTCAAGTTATGGTTTTTCTAAGTTTTCTAGGGTTTTAGGGTTCCTTAACAAGAAAATTACCAAACAAATAGAAAATGAAATATCAAATCATGGCCACTTAACCTCACAAACTACATGCTAAACACAATGCAATGCAAAAAGAATCAAGGTCCAACTCTTTAGGGTTAGGCAGAAATGATTTTTGGAAGTTTAGATCAAAATAATGCATAAAAATGATTTTAATTCAATGGAAAATTCTCAAAATGCATCAAGATCAAAAAATAAATTTGGTTTGAGGGTTGGACAATGTTTCTAAATGTTTTTAAAGGTTTCATGAATTTTTTGGTGATTTTTAAATACCTAAAAGTATTTTTAATTAATTAATTCTCATTAATTAATTAAAAAGAAACTTTTAAATATTTAAAAATACTTTTTTTATGCAAAAAATGAAAATAAAAATATTTTTGGGTTTTAAAAATTAATGAAACTCTTGACAAAAAATTTCATAATTTTTAAATGTTTTTTGCTATTTTAAATAAATTGTACAAATTAAATGAGAAAAATTGAAATAAAAATTAAAATAAATGGAAGTATGCTAAATGAGAGGCTGAGATTGAATCTGGAAATGAAGCCATTGACTGCGCGCCAGATCTAATGGATCACATTCAAACTTGACTAAACTGAATTATGAATTAATTAATTGTGATTAGGGTTTAATGGGTGCATCTGGGCCACACACACGCGCGCCAAGTCAACCAGGTCAACTGATCCAACGCACGAGATTCAAACTTCCTTAATTACAGGGATTAAAACCCTAATCATTTTCAGGTGGCCGGAGAAGACCTCCGGTCGTCTTCTCCGGTGGGAACCCCACCTGAAAATTCCTAGAATCCTCAAAACGCAACTAAAATGGAATCTAAACAAACAGAAATCTTCCCCATACTTCACTGAATCAAAACCCGAAGCTAAAACTCATTTATATTACACCAAACACATGAATCGAAACAAAAGAAAAATTAGGGCAAGACTTTCAGAACACGATTACATCCTCATTTTTCCACCATTTTCAAAACCAATGACATATTTATGATCAGGGAAGCATGAAGAACAACTTAAGAACTTAAAAATCCATTTCTGGAGAAAATGTTCTTGAGCTACCTGAGTTTCGAAGCTTTCAATTTTGCAACTTTCTGACCTCTCCTCTTGATGCAATCCACTCCTTTTGGTCCCTTGATGAGGTTTGAATGCTTAGAGGGAGTTTATGTTGGCTAGTTTGGGAGGTTGAACAAGTTCTGTTCAGTGAAGTGAAGGAATCGTGTTTTTGATTCAATGGCTTTCAGGCTGTTTTGAGTGTTGATTTGTGTTCAATGAAGCATGGTGAGATGATTGGTGAAGTTTGTTTGTATGTTTGTGGCCTGTGGAAGGTGTTTCGAAGGAAAATGCAAGTTGGAGAGAGTTTGTGAATGCTGAGTTCTGGTGAGTTTCAGGCTTGCCTCTTGTGTGGTTTTGCTTGCATTTTGTTTGTATAAATTAATCCTATTGGTCAGAGGATGTGACTTGTGCTTTTGTGATAGGTGTAGCCACTTTTGCAAAATGTCCACTCTTGTGTAAGAGAAGCATGGGTCATGTTCTAGGCTAGTACAAGGGGTGTGGGCTGCGCAGCATGGTGTGAGGGAAAGGCTAGTGTGGTTCAGCAACATAGGCAGCAAGTGGATGGAAGTGATCATGAGCTTTTGCAACTTGCTTGCTTTTGAATCTTCATGAAAATATCTTGCCTTACAAACCATGAAACATGTGATTCCTTTGGTCCAATATGAATTTTGGGACTTGTGTGATGCTTGTGTATTGGTTTGATATCAACTAGAAGTCACAAATGCCTTTGGTACAAGATTTTGCAAATTTCTCATTTGGTGCATAACTTGAAATTTAATGATTTTAGCCAACTTTGATGCACCATAAATTTTGATCCAAGATGAATTAGGTCATGTTCTTGTACTTTTTGAAAAGGGAAAGATCTAATCTACAACTTTCATGACCAAAGTTTTTCCATTTGAAGCATTTTTGGATCAAAAAGTAAGGGTTGAAAAAGTTGCATAAAATGACATTCCATTAAAAGTCAACCTTGCCCAAAAAAGTCAACTTTGCAAAAACTTGTAATTCTTGAATTTTGTGAACTTCAAACTTCTTCCATGATCAAATAAAGGTCATATACACTCAAAATGATGAAGATCACCCCTTGGTTGGGTCATTGGGGGCCTCAGATGCCCTGATTTTGCACTGACTTGTCTGAAAAGTCAACTCTTGATCAGATGACTTCCCCATGGAATTTCTTCATGAAAATTGATATGCACACTCCCCATACCATATAGAGACCAATAGAAACAAGAATGACCAAAAAATTTGAAGTTATGGCCTCTGAAACCAAAACCCTAATTTTAGGTCATCTGTGCAGTCAAGCCTGGCTCTGCCTCTACACCAATCCCAGTTCTTGTGATTCTTTGGCATTCTTGACTTTGAGAGGATGTAATATGATGCTTGAACACATATGGATCCCTTTGAAGTGATTGATGGCCTTTGGAGTGGCTCCAGAAGTTCTTGGATTGCTCAGATCACAAACCCTAGATGCAGATGACTTAGAATCTATGCAGTGAATAAAAATGTGATATGAGATGGTATGATTGAGTTTATGCATATGAAATGGTCACAAGCCATGGTGTGAATGGGTGAGGGCAAATTTGGGGTGTTTACAGCTGCCCCTATTCAAACATGAGTTAGCTGTGCAGGATGTAAGCAACGGCTTAACAGGCAAGCGAGATAACTTGTGGTTGAATACCAAAGACAGTCCAAAATTTGCACTCACAGAATGAAGAAGAAAAGGGATATAGATTGTAAAGGAAAATAAAGTATATTGTAAAGTGTGGACGACGGAGGACGACCGTCGAGCAGAGGACGACTACTGGGTAAAGAGCAATGACGGGGACGGCCGACATGCTGGGAAAAGTGCGGAAAATAAAGCAATGACGGGGACGGCCGACCTGCTGGGGATAAAAGAATTATGATGGGGACGGCCATCAAGATAAAGCTGTAAAATTCTCTGGGGATTAATGAAACATGACGGGGACGGCCATCAAGTTCATAAAGTAAAGTAACCAACGATGGGAACGGCCATCGGGCTAAACTGATGAAGGACGATCATCAGGAAAAAGAAAAAGGGACCACGACGGGGACGGCCATCGGGTTAAAGAATAAATGAAATAACAGATGATGAGGTACGGTCATCAAAGGTGAAGGACGATCACCTAGCAGGGGACGGCTGCTCTGTTGGGGATAATATGAGGGACGGTCATCTAAGGTGGAGGACGACCACCTGGCAGGGTACGGCTGCCGAGAATATCACGACATAGGACGAATGCCGGATAAAAAGGTCAACGATGGGGACGGCCATCGGATGAGCATGATGGAGGACGACCATCAAGAGGTGGAGGACGACCACCTAGCAGGGGACGGCTGCTCTCAAGGTTTGTCATGACATAGGACGAATGTCAGATAACCAAAATCAACAATGGGGACGGCCATTGGATAAAATGATGAAGGACGATCATAAAAAGGTGGAGGACGACCACCTAGCAGGGGACGGCTGCTAAATATCAACGATGGGGACGGCCATCGGATGAGCATGATGGAGGACGACCATCAAGAGTTGGAGGACGACCACCTAGCAGGGTACGGCTGCTCTCAAGGTTTATCATGACACAGGACGAGTGTCAGATAAAAGAGAAAAATGTTTTGTTGGCGATCTACTGGGGAGTAGTAAACACGGACGAGTGTTTATATCCAAGAAACAAAAGGTGTAAGTGTTTAGATATTTGTGTATAGATTAAAGATGCGGACGAGCATCCCTAAGACTACGATACGGACGAGTATCGGGTAGAAACAAATAACTGACACGTGTTCAGAGATGATGATACGGACGAGTATCAACTGGTTAACAAGGAACACGGACAAGTGTTGAATCTGAGAGAACTCTTCTGGGAGAATAGTAGACACAGACGAGTGTCTAAATTCAAGAAGACGGAAGTGTTTGACACGGTGTATGGATTAAAGATGCGGACGAGCATCCTTAAGACTATGATACGGACGAGTATCATGTAGAAACAAACGCTCGACGCCTGTTCTGAGATGATGGTATGGACGAGTACCAACGAGTTAACAAAGAACAAGGACTAGTGTTGAATCTGTGGGGATTTAAGTGATATATACAAGATACGGACGAGTATCAGTATAAGTGTGAGTGGTGTACAGATGAGTGCTTTAACTGCTGGGGAGAGTGACATGGACGAGTGTCAAAAGGAGAAGAGTGTAATATAAACAAGTATCTGATATACAAAGTGTAGGCGACTGCGCTGGGGATATGACACGGACGGGTGTCAAAGGATTGTCATATGTAAGTATATGTGAGTGCAAAGAGGACGTTTTTGGCTTTCTGCTGGGGTTATGACACAGACGGGTGTCAAACAGTATCTGTAATACGAGTGTTATCGTTTGCACAGGGTGTTCGGGTGACTTTACTGGGGAGTATTGACACGAACGGGTGTCAAGGGGAGTATATACTGGTGTTTGTGAATGTGAGGAAACTGCTTTTGCTGGGGAATCTCCGCTGGGGATTTTGGGGAAAGTACTCTGTATATTGATGGATTGTCATTATTCACAAATGTTGATTCAAAACATGGCTTATGATTATGCTGTATGCTTGATTTTTTGCCGCAATGCTCCGTATTAAACGGAATGCTACACTTTGTGGGTGAATATGATGCGAATGCTATGATCATGCAAAGATACCAAACCGGGATCCGGATCCCGTTGCTGTGAAGATCTCCGGTCGATCTGTTTGAAATGGACATCCCAGCTGGGGATGAGATCATTGGTAGATGAGATGATATCTGCTTGGGGATTCAGGTCACTGATAAACCTATCTCAGTAATGAGGGACCCAGCTGGGGTTTGGAGAAGCTTTCTTCACTCTGTTGTGATTCCTTCATGCGTTGCTCTTCTGGATAGAGGCTGAAGCTCCGTGGGGAGATGGTCTCCTGACTTTTGTATTTGGCTGAGGATGAAATGTCAACTCAGCTGGGGAGAAAGAGAGATCACTGAAAGACCTCCCTAGAAATTCTGTTGAGGTGGATTCTTGACTCAGCCGGGGATATGGGCGCCTTCTGTGATGCCTGGCACCTCTGATGGGGAGAAGTGATAAGTGGCAATTCAGCTGGGGAGAAGACACTTCGGGTGCTAAGACTGAGTGTTGATTTGTCAGCTTGCCGGGATGAAGCTTACATGCCCCAAGTTGCGTTCTGGATTCTTGCAATCCTGAAAAGATAAAGAAACGCACAAGTAATTTCGAGGTATCCTTTACTGGATTCCGTTTCAGGAGTTTAGACACTTCTGAGAGTAAGTATATTTCCTGCAAGCACGTTTTTATTTGAAGATAAACATATGTATTCTATGCAATCAGTGTTTCTTTTAGACATCAGACATTTTTTGCAAATAAAATATACAAGACGAGACATGACTGAAAATCTGATTTTATTAATTCATATGCCCTGAATTGGCGAGATACAGTCAAAGAAACATATCCCCTGAAATGAGGACATTGTTACAAATTAAGAAACAAAATGCTGGCAATGTTGATGACGCTTTAAGGAGCTTCCTCTTTACTATGACTCGTATGACTTTTGACGTTCCTCTCATCTTGCTTTCTGAAGAATGTTGATTCTGATTGAAGTTTGATCCTTTCGAAGCTTACCAAGTTGTAAGTGATGCAGACGAATTCAGAGTGCAGTTGTTCGCTTATTCCCTTATTTTGCATGGATCGCCCTTTCGGGTTTTCAATCCATCGGGATACCCATTTTTGCCTGAGCTGTCCAATGCGGCTTTTCAACTCAGCGGGTGTACATTTTTGTTTATTTTCCCTTATTTTTGCCCGAGTCTTTTATTCTGTTTTTGACTCGCCGGGATGCCCTATTTTTGCCTGGACTTGCATTCTGTTTTTGTGTCCAGCGGTTCATTTTTATGCGAAGTATTTTTTAACTGCATCTGAATTCACAGGGGATGGGAAGTCTTCACCATCCATGGTGCTGAACATCAGTGCTCCACCAGAGAAAACTTTCTTTACTACGAATGGTCCTTCATAATTCAGAGTCCACTTGCCCCTGTGATCTGTATGAGGAGGGAGGATTCTTTTCAACACAAGATCTCCTACTTGGTACTCTCGGTGCCTGACTTTCTGATCGAAGGCTTTCTTCATTCTTTTCTGATATAACTGCCCATGACAGATTGCAGCCAATCTTTTCTCTTCGATCAGACTCAGTTGTTCGTATCGGGCCCGAACCCATTCTGCTTCACTCAGTTTAACATCCATTAGTACCCGCAGAGAGGGTAATTCAACTTCGACAGGTAGGACTGCTTCCATACCATACACAAGCTGATACGGTGTTGCCCCAGTGGATGTTCTGATTGACGTGCGGTACCCATGCAAGGCAAATGGTAGCATCTCATGCCAGTCCTTGTAGGTGACTACCATCTTCTGCACAATCTTCTTGATATTTTTATTTGCTGCCTCAACAGCGCCATTCATCTTTGGCCTGTAAGGGGAAGAATTGTGATGTTGAATTTTGAAGTCCCGGCATAGCTCTGCCATCATTTTGTTGTTTAAGTTGGAACCATTATCAGTAATGATTCGCTCGGGAACTCCGTACCGACAGATGATATCCCTTTTCAGAAATATGGCTACTACTTGTCTTGTAACATTGGCATAGGAAGCTGCTTCGACCCATTTGGTGAAATAGTCAATGGCAACCAGGATGAATTTGTGGCCATTTGAAGCAGTCGGTTCAATCTTGCCAATCATATCAATGTCCCACATGGCAAAGGGCCAGGGTGAAGACATCACATTCAGAGGATTGGGAGGCACATGCACCTTATCCGCATAAACTGGCATTTATGGCACTTCCTGGCATAAGCACAACAGTCGGCATCCATTGTGATCCAATAATAACCTGATCTTAGCAACTTCTTGGCCATGGCATGCCCTCCCGCATGGGTACCAAAGGATCCTTCGTGCACTTCATGCATTAACAAGTCTGCCTCTGTCTTGTCGACGCATCTGAGGAGTACCATATCAAAGTTTCTCTTGTACAGGGAACCATCAGCGTTCAGAAAGAAACTACCAGCAAGCCTTCTCAAAGTCTTCTTGTCATTGGATGATGCCCCAGGTGGGTATGTTTGATCCTCCAAAAAGCACTTAATGTCGTGGAACCAAGGCTTATCATCTTTGACAATGTCTGCTGCGAACACGTATGCTAGTTTGTCAAGTCTGGATACTGAAATCTGAGGTACAAAGTTGGCAGCTTGAACTTTGATCATGGACGAAATGGTAGCAAGAGCATCCGCAAACTGATTCTCGTCCCGAGGGATATACTCAAGCTTGACTGTTGTGAAGAAAGTCAATAACCTCCTTGTATAATCCCTATAAGGTATCAGATGATCCTGGTGGGCGTACCATTTGCCGTTGGTCTGATTAACTACCAGAGCTGAATCTCCGAATACAGTCAACATCTTGATCCTGAGGTCAATGGCTTCCTCAAGACCCATAATGCAAGCTTCGTATTCAGCTTCGTTGTTAGTGCAGTTGAAAGTGAGCTTTGCCGAGAAAGGCATGTGAACTCCTTTAGGTGTAATGAGTACTGCACCAACACCACGACCATTCATATTAACAGCCCCATCAAACATCATAGTCCATTCTTCTTCCGGGTTGGGCCCTTCAGTGTGAACAGGCTCTTCATGATCTTTTGCTTTTATGAACATGATGTCTTCATCAGGGAAGTCAAATCTCATAGGCTGGTAATCATCAATAGGTTGCTCAGCAAGATATTCAGACAATACACTGCCCTTGATGGCTTTCTGAGATGTGTATTGGATGTCATACTCTGTAAGGATCATTTGCCATCTTGCAACCCGTCCGGTAAGTGCTGGCTTCTCGAATATGTACTTGACTGGGTCCATTTTAGAGATCAACAAAGTAGTGTGGGTCAACATATACTGCCTCAGTCGGCAAGCAGCCCACGCTAAAGCACAGCAAGTTTTCTCGAGCAGTGAATAACGTTGTTCACAGTCGGTAAACTTTTTGCTTAGGTAGTATATTGCATACTCTTTTCGACCAGACTCGTCATGCTGGCCCAGCACACACCCCATCGACTCTTCTAATACTGTCAAGTACATTATCAGAGGTCTTCCTTCAACTGGAGGCATAAGGATTGGAGGCTCTTGTAAGTATTCTTTGATCTTGTCAAAAGCCCTTTGGCAATCTTCATTCCACCTGACCGTTTGTTCTTTTCTTAACAGCTTGAACAAAGGCTCACAGGTCGCTGTAAGGTGAGATATGAACCTTGAGATGTAGTTCAATCTACCTAGGAACCCTCGTACTTCTTTCTCTGTCTTCGGTGCAGGCATCTCTTGAATAGCTTTGACTTTATCAGGGTCAACTTCAATCCCTTTCTCGCTCACAATAAAACCCAGCAGCTTACCAGATCGCACCCCGAATGTGCATTTGTTGGGGTTCAACTTCAGTTGATACTTCCTCAGACGCTTGAACAACTTTAGCAGATTTACCAGGTGATCTTCTTCAGTAAGGGACTTGGCAATCATGTCATCCACATAACATTCTATCTCTTTATGGATCATATCGTGGAATAATGATACCATAGCCCGTTGATACGTTGCACCAGCATTCTTCAGTCCAAATGGCATTACCCTGTAACAGAACGTGCCCCAGGGTGTGATGAAGGTTGTCTTCTCCATGTCTTCAGGCGACATCTTAATCTGATTGTATCCTGAAAATCCGTCCATGAAGGAGAATACCGAGAACTGAGCCGTATTATCAACCAATACATCAATGTGAGGTAATGGGAAGTCATCTTTCGGGCTGGCTCTGTTCAGATCCCGGTAGTCAACACACATTCTTACTTTGCCGTCTTTCTTAGGCACAGGTACTATGTTAGCAACCCACGGTGGATAGCTAGTTACGGCAAGGAACCCGGCGTCCCATTGCTTTTGTACCTCTTCTTTGATTTTCATTGCCATATCTGGGCGAGTACGGCGCAGCTTCTGTTTAACCGGCGGGCATTCTTCTCTTAAAGGCAGCTTGTGCACAACAATGTCGGTATCCAACCCTGGCATATCTTGATAAGACCAAGCAAACACGTCCACATACTCTTGAAGCAGGTCAATCAGTTGTCTCTTCACTGAGTCTTGTAAGCAGGCCCCGATTTTAACTTCTTTCACGTCTTCATTTGTACCAAGATTGATCGTTTCAACCTCCTCCTGGTGAGGAGTAATAACCTTTTCCTCTTGTCTTAACAACCTGGCTAGCTCTTCAGGAAGCTCATATTCTTCTTCAACCCCTTCATCGGCTTGATTGATCGGATTGTCAAAGTCATACGAAGTCATAGCCGTGCTGTTGTCGGTGCTGTCTGGAAGGCACACTCTGCAAGGGTTCAGTTTGTTCATTTTAGTGATTTGATTTTAATCTTGTTTAAAAAAGTGAAATAAAGTTGTCATTTTGAAAACATTGCCATTTATTTTTTGTACAAAAAGAAAAATGAAAAAAATAGTGAGCGGAAAAGAGAAAAGACTCATTTGCAAAAAGATGTCTGATATTTCATTGATTAATCTTGTTGCACAAAAAGTACAGATGGCCCGATTACAAAATGAGTCTTGTCATCTTGGGCAAGATGCAAGACTTGATGCATGCTATAAAAATACAGGAAATAATAATTACTCTGCATGAGTAACTCTTATAATTTCCTGGGAAGACCAGTTCGAGATACTGCTCCCCGGG
Organism: Lathyrus aphaca; assembly: GCA_963966055.1. Lineage (NCBI taxonomy): Eukaryota > Viridiplantae > Streptophyta > Magnoliopsida > Fabales > Fabaceae > Lathyrus > Lathyrus aphaca. Next base: position 225,223,274 of record OZ014520.1, on the reverse strand, counting down.
ATCTTTGGACGGATCCAACTCTCCAGGTTGCGGTCGCTTTCATCCTCGTCTTCCAAATTGTTGACAGCATCAGGGGTGAGCATCTCCCCACTAACAAAGTTGGGCTCTTTTGTAGCCTCTGCTTGATCTTGTTGAGTTGGTTTGTAACCCAACCCAAATCTATCCTCTTTCTTCTCCACAGGTAGCAGTTTGCCCCAGCCTTGGGCATTTCCTTCGTCAACAACCTTCCGGGCTTGTTGATATGATGTCATTGAGGTTCCAGGTACAGCAGAAGTCTCATTTACGTTCAAGGCCTCGAACCCTTGACTCATTGTTTCATGGATCTCCCCATCCATCTCAATGTATTTGTAGGTAGCCAGGTGGCTGACAAAAATATCCTCCTCTCCACAGATAGTAACGACTTGACCTTCCCACTCGAATTTTAACTTCTGGTGAAGGGTTGAGGTCACGGCGCCAGCGGCGTGAATCCATGGCCTACCCAATAGACAGCTGTAGGCAGGCTGTATATCCATCACGTAGAAGGTCGTTTTGAAAGTTTGTGGGCCAATCGTTATAGGCAACTCAATCTCACCCAGAACCGATCTCTTAGAACCATCAAAGGCTCTCACCACCAGGTTGCTGGGTCGTAATGCCAATCCGCCATACTCTAGCTTCACAAGGGCTTTTTTAGGTAAGACATTAAGGGATGACCCCGTGTCTACCAGCACATGGGAAAGGACTGCACCTTTACATTCCATGGTAATGTGCAAAGCCTTGTTATGGTTGCGGCCTTCCGTAGTCAAATCAGTGTTGGTGAACCCTAGTTCATGACTAGCATTAACATTTCCTACCACAGCTTCCAACTGATTGACGGTGATCTCTTCAGGCACATAAGCTGCGTGCAAGACTTTTAATAGTGCGTTCCGATGGGCTTCGGAGCACATAAGCAATGATAGGATTGAGATCTTGGAAGGCGTCTGGTGAAGCTGATCCACTATTTTGTAATCACTTTTCTTGATGATTCTCATGAACTCATCGACTTCTTGATCAAAGGGTGTTCTCAAAGCTTCTTTAACAACCTGCTCTTCCTGCACCAAGCTTTTCCCTTTTGCCTTGGCAGCAGCTTCTGCTTCGGCAGTGGGTCTTTGAATTTGTGGAGCAAAGAGACGTCCGCTTCGAGTGAAGCCTCCGCCTCCTCCCACATTGTCTATTTGTGGTGCAGGGGTTGATGATTCAAAAGTGATTTTCCGTCCTTCGCAGTATAGATCAGAGCCGTAATGCCAGGGGATGGCATTACTGCTTTCATAAGGTATTGGCCCAGGCACTGTAATAGTGACTGGACTGACGGAAGCTGCAGAAGGGACCATGATAGTCTGTGGATCATAGTATATTGTGACTGGTGCTCTGATGGGAGTAGCACTTTGTGAGTTGTAGACGGAGTCATTTTCAGGATCATAATAAATCGTAACTGTTGAGACATCTTCATGGTTTGTTGCTGATGTTGTAGGAGACATTGTTGGAAGGATGGGTGTTATTGTTGTAGGAGATTCAAAATGAAGTGGTGATGAAGTTGTAGAAGGAATGTCGGCTGATATCTGGTCAGTTGAGATGACATATGAAACATTTGTTGATGAAGCCGAAGAATTGTCGGGAACAATGGTTGTTGCAGTTGTAGGAGATACTGGAATTGTTGCTGATGGGATTGCTGGATTTGTTGGAATTGACGTTGTAATTTGAAGTAGGCCACTCTGGATGAGACCATCTATGCCATCCCTCAAGTTATCACAACCATTCACTGAAATGTTGCAGTAAGCACACCCTAACTCACACCCCGGGAACATTTGACATTCGAGGAGTTGAGCCTTAATCTCTACCAACGGTGTCCGAATCTGACCCACACTGGTTATTAAATAAGACGGCTTGTCTTCTTCAATAGCATTGATTCTGGGACCTCCATGGTTTGGCATAGGGTTCTTGTTAACATTGGGTGGTGGTGCGAAGTTCAGGGCTTTAGAGTCTACCAGGTCTTGTACCTTCATGTGCAAGGCTCTGCACTTTTCTGTACTGTGGCCGGGTGCATTTGAGTGAAAAGCACATCTGGCGTTGGAGTCATAATTCCTGGGTAGACTATTAGGATCTGGAGGTGCCAACGTCCTTAGCTCAACTAGGTTGAGTTTCAGGAGTTGTGGCAGTAATGTAGCATAGGGCATAGGGATCGGATCGATTACCCTATTGGCCTGAGAAGGTCTCTGTTGGAATGGTCTTTGCTGATTGTTGTTGCTGGTGTTGTTGTAGTTTCTCGGAGGATACTGAGTTTGTTGCTGGTACTGAGGTTGTTGCTGATAATTTTGTTGCGGTGGTTGATAAGTTGGTTGTGGATGAGCTGGAGCGGGAATGGTGACTGCTGCCACAGACCTATGAACATACTGGGGTCTGCCCCTGTTGGCATGGATAGCATTGGTTTCACCAGTTCTTCTTGTGCCTACAAAAGTCTTCCTTGCATTGCTGGACGAGCTGGCACCGTTGTCAGAAATCTTGCCCATCTTTAACAGGCTCTCAATTCTTTCCCCAGCTATAACAACATCTGCAAAGCTGGTTGAAGAGAAGGCAGCTAGCCTGTCAATGTATGTTCCCTAGAGGGTGTTCATAAACATATCTGCCATCTCCCTCTCTAACATAGGTGGCTGAACAGCAGCAGCCAATTGCCTCCATCTCTGGGCATACTCTCGGAAACTTTCTCTTGATGACTGCGACATTCCCATTAGGAGAGTCCTGTTGGGTGCCATATCTAAATTGTACTGATACTGTCTAATAAAGGCCTCTGCCAGGTCCTTCCAACACCTGATAGTTGCTCTTGTCAGATGAGAGTACCATTCTCTTGAAGCTCCCGTCAAGCTATCCTCAAAATAAAACATCCAGAGCTTCTCGTCCATGGTATAGGCTTTCAACCTTCCCAGAAAGGACTGTAAGTGGGTCCGGGGGCACGAAGTCCCGTTGTATTTTTCAAAACAAGGAGGCTTAAACTTATGGGGAATCCTGACCCCGTCTACCAAGCCCATGTCCATAACATCGAAACCCAAAGAGTTCTGAGACTCCAAGGATCTTAATTTCTCAGCTATCTCATCCAGCCTTCTGTCATAGGCTTCCTCCCCAGCACCCATTACTGTGAACTGATCCTCTTGGGGGTCTTCTTGCAGTACTCTGCCTGCAGTGGCAGTCCCTTGAACATTTGCAGGAATATTGATCTCTGGATGGAGGTGGGGTCCAAATACAGGAGGGTTGACATGAGGTTGGACCCTCTCATTGTTGCTTGTGCCAGCAGTCCCTATATGTGGATCTTCTTGATTCTGCCTTTCCACCATTGCTCTCAATCTTTCTTGGCTCTGAGCCATGTTGTTCATCACTTCCATAAACTGCGTCATCTGAGTTCTCATTTCCAATCTTTCGTTTGCCATTTGATTTCTGACCTCTGCAAGGTCCTGTTGTACCTGATCCATTTGTATGCCCGGAAGGTTGTTACGGGTTGGATATCGGTGTGGACGGTTGAGGGGAAATACCCGGCGTCGAGCAATAGTTCCTGAACATCACAACAGAGTTAGCAACAATAAAACAAAAACCTACAAAACAAACAAAGGGTTAGCATGCAATGCAGTATGCTTATTTGTTTTCAAGGTATCCGGCTTGGCATTCGGTTTTGACCCTTCCAGACCCTTGAAGATGCTATTGATGTTGCTCTTGAAGTAAACTTGGATGGAACAAACTGATACATATATTACAAAAGGCAAATGGTACATAGTTTGTTTACAAATACAAGCCCTCTGAGGGGTCAAAATACATTACAAGAAAATAAAAGTACATAAAAATGAAAGCAACAACAAGCAAATAGTCAAACACCAAGACCAAACTCATCCTCCTGAACTTCCTTGAGAAGTGCCTCAGTCACAGGATCAGCTGGACGCTCCGTGAGATTCCTGATAAGGAGATTCCGGGTAGTAACAGCTGCAGTTAGCTTCTTGTGTTGACTTTGGTCCTTTGACCTCTTCACTCCAGCTTTGATCTTCAGCTCTGATATCTCCCTCTGGGCTGCTGCCAGGGCTTTCTGCTGCTCTTTTGCACTAGCTTCCAGCTGCTCTATCTTGTCTTGGACCCTCTTATCCTCCAGAGTACGAGCTTCGGTGATCCTGACCCACCTAGCTTGACTCTCTTTCAGATACAAGTCTGTCCTGGCCTTCTGGAACTGGGCTTCCTTGCAAGCATTCTTCAGAATTTGTTCTCCAGCCCTAGACTTCTTAATGTAATCCTCAGACTTCTCAATTTTAGCCAGATGCTCTACTCTCAGCTTCTCTAATCTCTCAATGTCCAACCTACCATCACTCCTCTCCCGGAGGGTCTTCTGCAAAGCCTGAGTTAACTTCTCATTTCTCTCTTTCAATCCCTCAAACTCCTCTAAGCTAACAGTGGCAGGAGGTGGTGCTGAGGATGGTCCAGGCATATCCTCCATGGTAAAGGGCATTCCAGAGAATTGAGCCCTGGCATGGGACCACTCATGGTACTGTGCTGATGCTACATTGTTGCACTTCCCCAGAATGGTTACTCCCTTAGTTTGAACATTATCCCAGGCCCAGGCTGCCTGCCTAACAATAGCCAGATTAGGCTTGTTCTCACAATAAAGAGTCTCAGCCAAGTCTTGTGCCTTAGGAGTGTGGACCAGTGCATAGCCCAGTTGCCTTTTGAGCAGCAGAGGATTGTAATTAATGCTACCCTTAACTCCTATCAGGGGCACATTGGGAAAATGCCCACAGCTGGTGATGATATCCCTGCCCTTTGTGCTTTGAGTGCACCACCTGATATCGGCTGAAGTCAGAGCAGTGAGCCTTCTAGCCCAGTTCCTATGCTGACGAGGATTCAAAAATGCATCCGTCTTGGGCAAATGCTTGAGAAGCCAAGTATGGAACAAAGGAGCACAGCACCTCACTAATCTTCCCCTCTGCCTTTCATTCCTCTGGTGCACTGAGTAGTAAAAATCCCCCAATAAAGTGGGCACTGGGTTTCTTAGAATGAAAAGATGGATTGCATTCTTGCTAGTGAATCTAGGCTCATCTGCAAATAATATGATCCCATATATGCTCAGGGCCAATAAAGCACAGACTGCTTTCCACTCTCCTAAAGAAGCTTTCAGGGTAGCTTGAGAGATCAAGAAATCCAGATGCAGGCCATAGATTCCAGCCTTAGTAGTCATATGCTGCCCAATCAGAACTGGTTCCAGATGCAATGCCTTTGCTACCTCTTCATTACCAGGAAAGACCATCTCAGGGTTGAAAGGGACTCCACCCCTGATAGGTATACCAACCAATGATGAGTATTCTTCCAATAAAGGGCCCAGCTGAAAGTCCTGAAAAGTGAAACACCTCAGTGGGGGATCATAAAACTGAAGACAAGTATGAATCAGGCTCCTCTGTGAAGGGTCCAAATCCATAACCACATCAAGTATATCTCCATAGTGTTCTCTGAACAGTGGTATATGGTCTGGAGAGATCAGGGTCTGAATCCTCCTGATGTCAGCTAGCTCAGGCTGGAAGAAGTGGTAGGAGATGTTACTCTTTTTAGGTGCCATGATGCTGAGGAAGAGTTGAGACAGGTGCTGATGATAACACTGAAAGATGGGCCACTGATTGGCTGGTGCAGGTGACTGAAGCAGATAGCTAATAGCTGAAGCAGATGCTGATGAAGATAGGTCTATACTGATGATGGGGTCAAAACCAAACCAAAAATGAAAATGGATACCCTGAAAAACAAATAAACAAATGTCAAAATGATGCAATGAGGATGTATGCAAATGATATGCAAGGGTTTGTGACTGAGCTGGATCTGATCAAGTGCTCTGATATAAGTCCAAGGTATGTTCAAGAAATCCAGATGGAGGTCTATAGGTCCAGTAACCAAGGTGGGGGACTCAAATAAAGAGTCACATGTCCAGGGTTTAGAATCACAAGAACTGTTCCAACATGGAGTATTCTTAATCAAATCAAAGTAACAGGGTATGCTGAGGCCAAGGGTACCTGCAAACCTGTAAACAGCCCAACCCCCTCACAGGTGGTGTTCTAAAACAAGGATCCTCAGACTTGGATCAGTTATGAGAAGTGTAAACACTTCTAACCCGGAGGTACAATGTTTACAATAACCATAAAAGTTCCTCCTCTAATTCACCTCAGTTTCTGAAGGTCAATATTAAAGGTCATCCAGACTTAGCAGGCTTCCCAGATATCCCTAGCATTGCAGGAAATCTGCAACACAGAGTTCTCAAGAAGAAACCCATATCTGAACCGTGTTTCATATTCCCGCACCAGACTGAGATGGAATGGGAAAGAATATGAACCACTCTAGCCTAGGTGTCACTCAGGTCCCAGGTATAGGACCTTAACTCTCAATGGAACACCCACCCACCAAAGCAAACAAACAGACCCAGCCAGCAGCACAGTATGACAATATGATATAATGCAAAGCTATAAAGGAAGCAGTAAAGCAACTGTACATAAAGCAAGAATAAATACAAATATACAACACAAACAAGCATATAACACCCCAGTAAACACAAATCAATCAAGCGCTAGGAGGAACCCACAAAAAGAACCAGAAGCCCTGGTTGCAGTATAAGGGTCCCCAGCAGATTCGCCAAGTTGTCGCTCCCGATAGATGGGACTGGCCCAAATAAAGGTACAGACGCGAACGGTCGGCGAGAGGGACAATGAGAACACACAGCCGTGAACTCACTGGAGATGAATAGAGTCGCCAGCTAGGCATTTTTATCCCGGAGGAAAGGTAATGCTGCATAGACCTAGAAAGAGATGGATAAGACGGTTGCGAACCAGAGAGACTGAGAAAGGGGGTTGGTTACAACCTGGGAAGGTATTAGCACCCAGATTGTCCGTCGTACTCGACGGGATCCACGCTTAAAAGATTTGTGTTTTAAAGGGGTAGTGTCAGTGCAATCTGTGTATAAATGAGCTGGAAAAAAGAATGTACAGGTGTCAGTGTGAAAGAAGTGTGAAGTGTACATGAGAAGTGTCAGTGTAGGAACAGAAGTGAAGTGCTCAAGACCATGAGGCTTAAAGAATGAAGCTGGAAAGAGGGGGAATATACAGAGACTTTTGTTCGATAACTGTTAAGTTATGCCTACGTATCCTCTCGTGCAATGAGGAAGTCAGAACACCGTAGTTCGACCCAAAGAGACTGAAAGATGAATTGACTTGTGAACTGCTTACTTGTCTATGCTCAAGTGTATGACATGTCTGTCTCAGGTGCTAACTGTCTTGCATTAGACGGAAGAAGCGAGTTCTCGTTTGTGAGTGAATGAGATGAGAAAAGAATCCCGGAGGAGACGATTATTGTTTGCTTTTGAGTTTTCAGTCTTTTATTGTTTTTGGATTTTGTCATAAGTTAATGAGCTTAAGCCTAAACCAATGAATTTAGTAAACTCATCACATCTTCCCTCTGATTAGGGGTAATGAGAATACCTTAAGTGTGAGGTCAGCTTCTCACACTTAATCACCATGGAGTAGGATTAAGATCATTAACCTACTTGTTGATTATTTAGATGTTTTTGATGTTTTTGTTTAGTGTTAAGTAATGAGATTAAGCCATAATCAAGGATTAAACAGACTCATTACACCATCCTAATAGAAGGATAATAGATGAGAATGTTTAAGCTGAGGAAAGCTCCTCAACTTAATCCATGATTAGGGATTAAGCTCATGACAAAACAAGCCTTTGGTTAAGTGGATTTTATTTAATGATATGATGATGAAGTGATTTTTAGGGTTTGTAAGACAACTTGAGGGGGACTTGTCCATTAACACTAGGGTTAGTCCTTCTTAACCAATTAAGGAAGAATTAGAACCCTAATGCAAGGCCCAAGTTACAAGTGTGATGTATTGATGATTATTAAGTGGATTGATTAAAGGATTTAAACACATTAAGGGTTTAACACTTAGGATTAAAGTTATACACTCCATCCTAATAGAAGGATGCAGGCATAAGCTTAATCACAAAGCCTTAAAGCCTTTAGGGTTTAGTCCCTGATTATGAGGTGAGAAGAGAAGACTCAAAGAGACACAAAGGTAAAAGCTAAGTGGGAGACTAATCAAAACCCTAATCATTGTCATGCTTGGTTGTTCCTAAGGTTTGTGAGGTTTACAAGAGAAATCTTCAGAGGAACCACCAGGAAGCAGATGAAAGGATCAGGAGAAGCAAAGTAACTTGCTTCATTTAAGAAGTCAAGTCACTTGAAGAAAGAAAGTGAGAAGAAGAAGAATGAGCAAGATCAAACTCAAACACAAAGTAAAATGCAGCAAGGATGCATGAAAGATATGAAAAGAAGTTGTGAGAAGTGAAGGCAAATTCACTTCTCAAAGTCACTTACCACCTGAAAAGTTAGAAAAGAAAATGCAATGCAATGCAAAATGGAATGAAATGGTATGATGAAAAACCAAACCATAAGCACATACATGATGTTAATGATGCTATGAGATGCTACAAACATGAGACAACACATGAGGATGATCATACAAGCTTATGAATGCAAATGAATCAAGTTAAGACACATGAACATACATGAAAAGTTATGAGATGCATATGGCATACAACATGGCAAATGAAAGATGCAATGATCAAACATGCTTTCAATATGTCTTATGATGTTAAATGAATCACATGGATGCATAAAACATCATGGCAAGTCAAGGCATGAATGCAAATGCAAGATGGATGCATATGAAAGCCCAAATTAGGGTTTATGAACAATACATCAAACACAAACCAAAATCAGAAGCAAACATTAAGATAAAAAATTGAAAATGCACTCAAAGGATCCCTAATCCTATACTAACCCACTGCCCAAAGGAGAGGTTTCAACTCTTAACCAAATTCAAGTTATGGTTTTTCTATGTTTTCTAGGGTTTTAGGGTTCCTTAACAAGAAAATTACCAAACAAATAGAAAATGAAAGATGAAATCATGGACACTTAACCTAACAAACTACATGCTAAACACAATGCAATGCAAAAAGAATCAAGGTCCAACTCTTTAGGGTTAGGCAGAAATGATTTTTGGAAGTTTAGATCAAAATAATGCATAAAAATGATTTTAATTCAATGGAAAATTCTCAAAATGCATCAAGATCAAAAAATAAAATTGGTTTGAGGGTTGGACAATGTTTCTAAATGTTTTTAAAGGTTTCATGAATTTTTTGGTGATTTTTAAATACCTAAAAGTATTTTTAATTAATTAATTCTCATTAATTAATTAAAAAGAAACTTTTAAATATTTAAAAATACTTTTTTTATGCAAAAAATGAAAATAAAAATATTTTTGGGTTTTAAAAATTAATGAAACTCTTGAAAAAAAATTTCATAATTTTTAAATGTTTTTTGCTATTTTAAATAAATTGTACAAATTAAATGAGAAAAATTGAAATAAAAATTAAAATAAATGGAAGTATGCTAAATGAGAGGCTGAGATTGAATCTGGAAATGAAGCCATTGACTGCGCGCCAGATCTAATGGATCACATTCAAACTTGACTAAACTGAATTATGAATTAATTAATTGTGATTAGGGTTTAATGGGTGCATCTGGGCCACACACACGCGCGCCAAGTCAACCAGGTCAACTGATCCAACGCACGAGATTCAAACTTCCTTAATTACAGGGATTAAAACCCTAATCATTTTCAGGTGGCCGGAGAAGACCTCCGGTCGTCTTCTCCGGTGGGAACCCCACCTGAAAATTCCTAGACTCCTCAAAACGCAACTAAAATGGAATCTAAACAAACATAAATCTTCCCCATACTTCACTGAATCAAAACCCGAAGCTAAAACTCATTTATATTACACCAAACACATGAATCGAAACAAAAGAAAAATTAGGGCAAGACTTTCAGAACACGATTACATCCTCATTTTTCCACCATTTTCAAAACCAATGACATATTTATGATCAGGGAAGCATGAAGAACAACTTAAGAACTTAAAAATCCATTTCTGGAGAAAATGTTCTTGAGCTACCTGAGTTTCGAAGCTTTCAATTTTGCAACTTTCTGACCTCTCCTCTTGATGCAATCCACTCCTTTTGGTCCCTTGATGAGGTTTGAATGCTTAGAGGGAGTTTATGTTGGCTAGTTTGGGAGGTTGAACAAGTTATGTTCAGTGAAGTGAAGGAATCGTGTTTTTGATTCAATGGCTTTCAGGCTGTTTTGAGTATTGGTTTGTGTTCAATGAAGCATGGTGAGATGATTGGTGAAGTTTGTTTGTATGTTTGTGGCCTGTGGAAGGTGTTTCGAAGGAAAATTCAAGTTGGAGAGAGTTTGTGAATGCTGAGTTCTGGTGAGTTTCAGGCTTGCCTCTTGTGTGGTTTTGCTTGCATTTTGTTTGTATAAATTAATCCTATTGGTCAGAGGATGTGACTTGTGCTTTTGTGATAGGTGTAGCCACTTTTGCAAAATGTCCACTCTTGTGTAAGAGAAGCATGGGTCATGTTCTAGGCTAGTACAAGGGGTGTGGGTTGCGCAGCATGGTGTGAGGGAAAGGCTAGTGTGGTTCAGCAACATAGGCAGCAAGTGGATGGAAGTGATCATGAACTTTTGCAACTTGCTTGCTTTTGAATCTTCATGAAAATATCTTGCCTTACAAACCATGAAACATGTGATTCCTTTGGTCCAATCTGAATTTTGGGACTTGTGTGATGCTTGTGTATTGGTTTGATATCAACTAGAAGTCACAAATGCCTTTGGTACAAGATTTTGCAAATTTCTCATTTGGTGCATAACTTGAAATTTAATGATTTTAGCCAACTTTGATGCACCATAACTTTTGATCCAAGATGAATTAGGTCATGTTCTTGTACTTTTTGAAAAGGTAAAGATCTAATCTACAACTTTCATGACCAAAGTTTTTCCATTTGAAGCATTTTTGGATCAAAAAGTAAGGGTTGAAAAAGTTGCATAAAATGACATTCCATTAAAAGTCAACCTTGCCCAAAAAAGTCAACTTTGCAAAAACTTGTAATTCTTGAATTTTGTGAACTTCAAACTTCTTCCATGATCAAATAAAGGTCATATACACTCAAAATGATGAAGATCACCCCTTGGTTGGGTCATTGGGGGCCTCAGATGCCCTGATTTTGCACTGACTTGTCTGAAAAGTCAACTCTTGATCAGATGACTTCCCCATGGAATTTCTTCATGAAAATTGATATGCACACTCCCCATACCATATATAGACCAATAGAAACAAGAATGACCAAAAAATTTGAAGTTATGGCCTCTGAAACCAAAACCCTAATTTTAGGTCATCTGTGCAGTCAAGCCTGGCTCTGCCTCTACACCAATCCCAGTTCTTGTGATTCTTTGGCATTCTTGACTTTGAGAGGATGTAATATGATGCTTGAACACATATGGATCCCTTTGAAGTGATTGATGGCCTTTGGAGTGGCTCCAGAAGTTCTTGGATTGCTCAGATCACAAACCCTAGATGCAGATGACTTAGAATCTATGCAGTGAATAAAAATGTGATATGAGATGGTATGATTGAGTTTATGCATATGAAATGGTCACAAGCCATGGTGTGAATGGGTGAGGGCAAATTTGGGGTGTTTACAATACCCTACTACTGGATATTATTTTTAAGTTCATACTATTTTGGACTGATTCTATGAAACCCTGGACTTGTGACTCTTTATTTGAGTCCCCCACCTGGTTACTGGTTCTCAGACCTTCATCCGGACTTATGAACACTCATGGACCCTATCAAAGCAAAATGGAAAATCCAGCACCTGATCACAAACCCTTGCATATCATTCTGCATACATCATCTTGCATCATGTAACATTTGTCTATTTGTTTTACAGAGTATCCATATCATCTTTGGTTTGGTTTTGACTGTTCTTCTGCTTAGCCATCTTCATCAGTTATCTTCCTCAAAGATCTTCTTCAGCTGTTATCTTCTCCAGTTGTCTTCATTAGTATTTCTCCTCAGTTATCTTCATCAGCATTCATTGTCAGTATGGACTCATCCAGAAAGAGAAACATTACATACCACTTCTTTGAGCTCTCCCAAGCAGGCATCAGGCATATTCAGGCACTTATCACTCCTGATCATGTCCCTTTATTCAGGGAACATTATGGTAGTATTATGGATATGATCATGGACTTGGATGCATCACAGAGGAGCATGATCCATACTTGCCTTCAGTTCTATGACCCTCCTCTCAGATGTTTCACTTTCCCAGACTTTCAGATGGGTCCTTTGTTAGAAGAGTTTTCTATGTTGTTAGGTGTCCCTATCAGAAGGGGTATTCCTTTCAACCCTAAGATGTCTGCTCTTAGGAATGAAGACATAGCTAAGGCTTTGTATTTGGAAAACATCATCATTGATTAGCATATGACCACCAAGGCTAGAATCCCAGGCCTCCATTTGGATTTCTTGATTACTCAGGCCACCAGTCATGCTGCAGTTGGGAAGTGGGAAACTGTTTGTGCTCTCCTGGCTCTTAGTGTGTATGGAATCATCTTGTTTGCAGACGAGCCTAAGTTTGTAAGCCAGAATGCTATCCACCTCTTCCTGCTGAAGAATCCAGTTCCTACCTTGCTAGGGGATTTCTACTACTCACTGCATCAGAGAAATGAGAAACAGAGGGGAAGACTAGTCAGATGTTGTGCACCTCTCTTCTATTGTTGGTTATTGAGACACTTGCCAAAGACAAAAGCTTTCCTGAATCCTCATCAGTCAAGAAATTGGGCTAAGAGAATGATTGATCTCACTTCAGAAGACACCAGGTGGTGTACTCAGAGCACCAAGGGCAAGGACATAATTACAAGTTGTGGGCAGTATCCCAATGTACCTCTTATTGGAGTGAAGGGTTGCATCAACTACAATCCTTTGTTTTTCAAAAGGAAGTTAAGGTATGCCTTGGTACATCCACCAAGAGAGCAGGATTTAGCAGAGACCCTTTACTGTGATGTTCAGAATAATCATGCCATCATCCGACAAGCAGCCTGGGCTTGGGATAATATTCAGACAAAAGGGACTGATATTCTTGGCAAGTGCAACAACATAGCTTCAGCTCAGTACATTGATTGGTCTCGCATCAGAGGACAGATCACCCGCATGCCATTTTCCCTGGAGGATGTGCTAGGGCCATCAGCAGTAGAGCCTATAGCTACAGTCAGTTTAGAGGAGTTTGAGAAACTGAAAGAGAGGAATGCTCAACTTTCTGAATCTTTAAAGAAGACCCTCTGGGAGAGGAATGATAGTCGTCTATACAATGAGAGGTTAGAGAAGCTCCGGATCGAGTATATGACCAAGATTGAGAAGACAAATGATTACATCAGAAAAGCCCGAGCAGGGGAGTTGGTATTGAAGAATGCTTGCTAGGAAGCCAAGATTCAGAAGGCCAGAGCTGAGCACTACTTGGAAGAGAGTCAGGCTAGGTGGATCAGGATTACTGAGGCTCGTTTGCAAGAAGATCAGAAGACCCAGGCTAAGATAGAGTAGCTGGAAGCTAATGAGAAGAAGAGTCAAGAGGCCTTGTTAGCAGCACAGAAGGATATCTCTGAGTTGAAACTCCGGGCGGGGTTGAAGAGATCAAAGGACCAAGACAAGTACTAGAAGTTGACAAATGCCACTGCCACCAGGAACCTTCTTATCAGGACCATCACAGAGCATCCAGTTGGACCAGTGATTGATGCTTTCCTGAAAGAAGTCAAGGAGGATGAATTTGGGCTAGATGTTTGATTTCTTTGTATTTGTATTTTATTTTGGGTTGTACTTTATTCCTCGTGATAATTTCGTTGTATTTCTCGACTTTTTTGTATTTTGACCCACCATGGGAACTTGTTGTAATCATAAACTATGTATCTTTTGCATTTGTAATATATGGTTTATGTATTACTTGGATTTTCTGATGGGCTTTGATTTCTGCAACATCTTCTTCATTCCCAGAGGTCTGGAAGGTCAAAACCAAATAACCAAATCGGATACCCTTGGAAGACAAATAGACATACTGCATTGCATACTAACTTCTTTCTTTGTGTTATAGGTATTTTTGTTGTTTGTTTTCTCACTTTGCTGTGGTTTCAGGAAACATTGCTCGTAGGAGGGTTTTCCCCATCAACAGAGTTCACTGGTATCCTACAAGAAACAACCTTTCAAGCTTACAGATGGACCAAGTTCAGCAAGATTTGACTGACGTGAGAACTCAGATGGCTAATGGGAGAACTGAGATGAGGGCTCAAATGAACCAGTTCATGGCAGTGATGACTGGGTTGGCCCAAAGTCAAGAAAGATTAAGAGATTTGGTCGAGCGGAAAAATCCAGAAGAGAATCATCCAGGAACAGGATGTACTAGTAACAATGATCACGGACAACCACGAACAGATGCGCCAGAGTTTGGGCCTCACCTTAATCCTGAAGTCAATGCTATCAGAAATACTCAAGGAAACACTGGAGGGCGTGCCTTGCAAGAGGACCCCCAAGAGGAGCAGTTTACAGTAATTGGTGTTGGGGATGAAGCCTATGATCATCGTCTGGACAAAATAACAGAAAAGCTGAGATCTTTGGAGTCCCAAAACTCTTTGGATTTGATGTAATGGACATGGGTCTAGTTGAGGGAGTCAGGATTCCTCACAAATTCAAGCCTCCTTGCTTCGAGAAATATAATGTTACCTCTCGCCCATGTACTGACTTGCAGTCCTTTCTGGGGAGACTGAAACCTTATACCATGGACGAAAAGTTATAGATGTTCTACTTCGAGGACAATCTGACAAGGGCATCCCGTGAATGGTATTCTCACCTGTCCAAAGCAACAGTCAGGAATTGGAAGGATTTGGCCAAAGCTTTCATATGCCAGTATCAATATAACCTGGACATGGCTCCCAACAGGACCCTCTTGATGGGTATGTCATAGTCTTCAAGAGAAAGCTTCAGGGAGTATGCCCAAAGATGGAGACAGCTTGCTGCTGCTGTCCAGCCTCCAATGTCTGAAAGAGAAATGGCCGACATGTTTATGAACACACTGCAAGGAACTTACATTGACAGACTTGCTACTTTCTCGTCCACCAGCTTTGGGGATGTAGTTATAGCTGGTGAGAGAATTGAGAGTCTTCTAAAGATGGGCAAAATTTCAGACAATGGTGTCAGTTCCAGCAATATAAGAAAACCTTTTGCAGGACCTCGTAGGACGGGTGAGACCAACTCAGTACATGCGGGCAGAGGTAGGCCTCAATACATGCCAAGATCAGTAGCTGCTGTCACCATTCCAGCTGCAACACCTCAAAAATAGTATCCTCCACAACCACAACATTTTCCACCGCAACAACAATTTCCTCAACAGAGATCTTACAACAATAAAAATCAGTAACAACGGCCATTTCAACAGAGGACTTCACAAATCAACAGGGTTATCGATCCTATTCTGATGCCCTATGCTGCCTTACTTCCACAATTACTAAAGCTCAATCTGATTGAATTAAGGACTCTGGCCCACCAGATCCCCATAATCTTCCAAGAAACTATGATGTTAATGCCCGGTGTGCCTTCAATTCCAACGCACCTGGACATACAACAGAGAAGTGCAGAGCCTTACACATGAAGGTTCAGGATTTGATTGATTCTAAAGCAGTCAACTTTGCTCCTCCTCCAAGTGTTACCAAGAATCCTATGCCTAGCCATGGTGGGCCAAGAATAAATGCCATTGAGTAGGATCAACCAATGAACCTAATTGATAGTGTTGCAAGCATTCAAACACCACTGGCTAAGGTTAAAGTCCAGCTTTTGAAATGCTAAGTGTTCTCGGGTTGTGAGGCCCATTGTGAAGCTTGCAAGACTTCTATCAACGGTTGTGCAAATTTGAAGACTGGTATCAACAATCTTATCAAAGAAGGCACTTTACAGATCACGTCAACAGTCCCAACTCCTACAACATCAACAACCATTCCTCCTACAACTTCAACAACAATCATTCCAACAGATTCTTCTACAACATCAACAACCATCCCTTCTTCAACTTCAACAGACATCAGTTCAACACATCCTTCTACAACAACAACAACAACCATCAATGAAGACATTTCCACAGTTACTATTTACTATGATCCTGCAACAATCCACGTTCCAGATTCTTTCAGCAACTCACAAAAACATTTCCATCAACATCTGCAACCTTCATCACCAGCACCATCTCCGGTCATACCTCCTGTTACAATTTATTATGAACCTCAGACTGTCTCGATTCCTTCTTCCGTAGCAATCAGTCTGGTTACTATCACAGTACCTGGACCAGTTCCATATGATAGCAGCGGTGCCGTGCCTTGGCACTATGGCTCAGATTTATATTATGACGGAAAGAAAGTCACTCTTAACACTTCTACATCACATATTGATAATGTGGGGGAGGCGGAGGCTTCACCCGAAGCGGACGTCTCTTTGCCTCACAATTCCCAAGAACTAACACTGAAGCAAAAGTTGTTGCCAAAGCTAAGGGCAAAAGTGTGGTGCCTGAAGAACCTATTGCCAAGGAAACTCATAAGACAACCTTTGACTAGGATGTAGACGAGTTCATGAGAATAATCAAGAAGAGTAACTATAAGGTTGTGGACCAGCTCCATCAGACACCCTCCAAAATCTCTATTCTATCACTGCTAATGTGTTCCGAAGCTCATAGGAATGCACTTCTCAAAGTCCTGCACGTAGCTTACATGCCAGAAGAGATTACAGTTAACCAGCTAGAAACAGTGGTTTCAAATGTCAATACTAGCCATGGGCTAGGTTTTACTGATGCTGATTTAACTACGGAGGGCCGTAACCATAATAAGGCTTTACACATCACCTTGGAGTGTAAAAGAGTTGTTCTTTCTCATGTTTTGGTTGACACTGGGTCCTCACTCAATGTTCTTCCAAAGAAAGCCTTGGTCAAGATGGAATACGACAGTCTTGCACTGCATCCAAGTAACCTGGTAGTGAGAGCCTTTGACGGTTCTAAAAGATCGGTTCTTGGGGAAATTGAGCTTCCTGTGGTGATTGGCCCACAGATTTTCAAAACTATCTTCTATGTGATGAACATTCAGCCCGCCTATAGTTGTTTGTTGGGTCGGCCATGGATTAATGCCGCTGGCGCTGTGACGTCGACCCTTCACCAGAAGTTAAAATACGAATAGGAAGGCCAAATCATTACAATCTTTGTGGGAGGAGGATATCTTCGTTAGTCATCTAGCTACTTACAAGTATATTGAGATGGACGGAGAAATCCATGAGACAATGAGCCAAGGGTTTGAGGCCCTCAATGTAAATAAAGCAACAGCTGAAGTGTCTGGTACTTCGATCTCCTCGTATAAGCATGCTCGCAAGGTTGTTGAAGACGGGAATGCCCAGGGCTGGGGCAAGCTGCTGCAAGTTCAGGTCAAGGAAGACAAGTTCGGGTTGGGTTACAAACCATCCCGATAGGTCCAAGAGGAGGCTGCTGAAGCTCCCAAGTTTATCAGTGCGGGAATGTTAACCCCGGATGCAATCAACAATGTGGAAGATGAGGCTGAAGGTGACTTCAACCTGGAGAGCTGGATTCGTCCAATGGTCCTAGGCCAGCAAGTCCTTAACTGGTCTTCCTAGGAAATTATAAGGATTACTTCTGCAGAGTAATTATTATTTCCTGTTTAAGCATGCATCAAGTCCTACATCTTGCCCAAGGTGTCAGGACTCATTTTGTAATAGGGCCATATTTGTATTTTGTGCAAATGAATGATTAATGAACAAATGGACATCTTTTGCAAACGATCTTCTTTTTCCGCTCACTATCTTTCATTTTTGTTATTTTCGCACAAAGCAATAAATGGCAATGTTTTTTCAATAAATAACTTCATTCGCTTTTTTCTTAAATAAAAATAAAACCAATCACTGAAATGAACAAATCTCAACCCTTGCAGAGATAATCCTCCAGATTGCACCGACAACGGCACTGCTATGATCGTGTATGACTTCGACAATCCAATTAATCAAGCAGGTGAAGGGATTGATGAAGATTATGATTTTCCTGAAGAGTTGGCTAGGTTATTAAGACAAGAGGAAAAAGTAATTTCACCTCATCAGGAGGAGGTTGAAGCAGTCAATCTTGGTACTTAGGAAGATGTGAAAGAGGTAAATATCGGGGCCAATCTGCAAGCTCCAATGAAAGAACAACTCATCAGTATGCTTCGGGAATATGTTAAAGTCTTTGCTTGGTCCTATAAGATATGCCAGGTCTAGATACAGACATTGTATGCATAGATTGCCACTGAAAGAAGATTTTCCTCCGGTCAAACATAAGCTACGATGTACTCGCCCGGACATGGCCATGAAAATTAAAGAAGATGTACAAAAGCAGTGGGACGCCAGTTTTCTTGTTGTAACTAGCTACCCGCCGTGGGTTGCTAACATTGTACCCGTACCTAAGAAGGATGGCAAGGTGCGTATGTGCGTGGATTATCGGGATTTGAACAGAGCTAGCCCAAAAGATGATTTCCCATTACCTCACATTGATGTATTGGTGGATAACACGGCTCAATTCTCGGTATTTTCTTTCATGGACGGATTTTCTGGATACAATCAGATTAAGATGTCACTTGAAGACATGGAGAAGAAAACTTTCATCACACCCTGGGGCACATTCTGCTACAAGGTAATGTCGTTTGGTCTGAAGAATATCGGTGCAACTTATCAATGGGCTATGGTAACACTATTCCACGATATGATCCACAAAGAAATTGATGCTATGTGGATGATATGATTGCCAAGTCCCTTATAGAAGAAGATCATTTGGTGAATCTTTTGAAACTTTTCAAGTGTGTAAGGAAGTATCAGTTGAAGTTGAACCCCAACAAATGAAAAGGGAATTGAGGTTGATCCCGACAAAGTCAAAGATATTTAGGAGATGTCTGCACCTAAGACTGAGAAAGAAGTTTGAGGGTTCCTAGGTAGATTGAACTACATCTCAAAGTTCATATCTCATCTCACTGCAACCTGTGAACCCTTGTTCAAGTTGTTAAGAAAGGAACAAACAGTCAGGTGGAACGATGATTGTCAGAGAGCTTTTGACAAGATCAAAGAATATTTGCAAGAACCTCCGATTCTTATGCCGCCAGTTGAAGGAAGACCTCTAATCATGTACCTGACAGTATTAGAAGAGTCAATGGGGTGTGTGTTGGGCCAGCATGACGAGTCTGGTCGAAAAGAGTATGCAATATACTACCTAAGCAAAAAGTTTACCGACTGTGAACAACGTTATTCACTGCTCGAGAAAACTTGTTGTTCTTTAGTGTGGGCTGCTCGCCGACTAAGACAGTATATGTTAACTCATACCACCTTATTGATCTCAAAGATGGATCCAGTCAAGTACATATTTGAAAATCCGGCACTTACCGGAAGGGTTGCAAGATGGCAAATGATTCTAACAGAATATGACATTCAGTACACCTCTCAGAAAGCCATCAAGGGCAGTGTATTATCTGACTATCTGGCTGAGCAACCTATTGATGATTACCAGCCTATGAGATTTGACTTCCCTGATGAAGACATCATGTTCTTAAAAGAAAAAGCTTTTGAAGAGCCTATTCATACTGAAGGGCCTGAACCAGAAGAAGCATGGACTATGATGTTTGATGGGGCAGTTAATTGCAACAGTCGTGGGGTTGGTGCAGTATTTATTACACCTAAAGGAGTCCATATGCCTTTCTCGGCAAAACTCACATTTGCATGCACTAACAAAAAAGAAGAATACGAATCTTGTATCATGGGTCTTGAGGAAACCATTGACCTCGGGATCAAAAACTTGAATGTATTCGGAGATTCAGCTTTGGTAATCAACCAGACCAACGGCAAGTGGTACACTCATCAGGAGCATCTGATTCCCTACCATGACTATACGAGGAGATTGTTGACCTTCTTCACAACAGTTAAGCTTGAATACATCCCTCGAGATGAGAATTAGTTTGCAGACGCATTGGCTACCATTTCATCAATGATCAAAGTACAAGCTGCTAATTATGTGCCTCGGATTTTGGTATCCAGACTGGACAGACCGGCATATGTATTCTCTGTGGACACTGTCGCTGATAACAAGCCTTGGTACCATGACACCAAATGCTTCTTGGAAAATCAGATATACCCACCTGGGGCATTGTCAAACGATAAGAAGACATTAAGAAGGCTAGTCGGCAGTTTCTTCCTCAATACTGATGATTCTTTGTACAAGCGAAACTTCGACATGGTCTTGCTCAGATGTGTTGACAAGAAGGAAGCAGACCTGGTGATGCACGAAGTACATGAAGGTTCTTTCGGTACCCATGCCGGAGGACATGCAATGGTAAAGAAGTTATTAAGATCAGGTTACTACTGGATCACAATGGATGCAGACTGTTGTGCCTATGCCAGAAAATGCCACAAATGTCAGATATATGCAGATAAAGTGCATGTGCCTCTGAATCCTTTGAATGTAATGTCTTCACCTTGGCCCTTCGCCATGTGGGGCATTGATATGATTGGAAAGATTGAACCAACTGCTTCAAATGGTCACAGATTCATCCTGGTAGCCATTGATTACTTCATCGAATAGGTTGAAGCAGCTTCATACGCAAACGTCACCAGACAAGTGGTAGCTCGATTTCTAAAAAGGGATATCATCTGTCGATATGGAGTTCCCGAGCGAATCATTACTGATAATGGTTCCAATTTGAACAACAAGATGATGGCAGAACTTTGCCGGGACTTCTAAATTCAACATCACAACTCTTCTCCCTACAGGCCAAAGATGAATGGCGTTGTTTAGGCTGCTAACAAGAATATTAAGAAGATTGTGCAAAAGATGGTAGTCACCTACAAAGACTGGCACGAAATGCTACCATTTGCCTTGCATGGGTACCGAACCTCTATCAGAACATCTATTGGGGCAACACCTTATCAGCTTGTGTATGGTATGGAAGTTGTCCTGCCTGTTGAAGTTGAACTACCCTTCTTACGAGTAATGATGGATGTGAAATTGGATGAAGCAGAATGGGTCCGATCTCGATACAATCAGCTGAATATGATTGAAGAGAAGAGATTAGCAGTTATCTGTCATGGGCAGTTGTATCAGAAGCGAATGAAGAAAGCCTTCGATCAGAAAGTCAGACCTCGGAAATACCAAGTGGGATAGCTTGTTTTGAAAAGAATCCTTCCTCCTCATACAGACCACAGGGGCAAGTGGACACCAAACTATGAAGGTCCCTATGTGATAACTAAAGTCTTCTCGGGTGGAGCACTGATGCTCGCAACCATCGATGGTGAAGACTTCTCGTCTCCTGTGAATTTAGATGCAGTTAAAAAATACTTCGCATAAAATGACCCGCTGGACATAAAAACAGAATGTAAGTCCAGGCAAAAATAGGGCATCCCGGCGAGTCAAAAACAAAATAAAAGACTCGGGCAAAAATAAGGGAAAAATCAAAAAATGTACACCTGCTGAGTTGAAAAGCCACATCGGACAGCTCAGGCAAAAAGGGGTATCCCAGTGGATTGAAACCCGAAAGGGCGATCCACGCAAAATCAGGGAATAAGCGAACAACTGCAATCTGAATTCGTCTGTATCGCTCACAACATGGCAAGCTTCGAAAGGATAAAGCATCGGTCAGAATCAACTTTCTTCAGAAATCAAGATAAGAAGAACGTCAAGGTCATACGGGTCATAGCAAAGGAAGCTCACTGGAGCGTCATCTTCAACATTGCCAACACTTTTATTTTCTCAATTTACAACAATCTCCTCATTTCAGGGGATTCGCTTCTTTGATTGTACTTGCCTATTCAGGGCACACAAATCAATAAAATCAGAATATTCAGTCACACTTTGTTTTATACATTTTTGTTTCATTTTCAAAATGTCCAAAGTTCATAATACAATACTTGCATAAAACATATGAGCCATTTTAATAAATGCTTGCAGGAAATATGTTGCTCTCAGATAAGTCTAACTCCTATGACGGAATCCGGTTGAGGATACCTCGGGACACTTGTACGTTTCCTTTGTTTAACAGGTTGTAAGTACTCAAAGCAGACAACCTTTCACACCAGGGGGCATACCAAGCATAGTATCCCCAGCCAAGCTAGCAATCACATCATCAGCAGGACTCCTTGACAAGAAGTATTTCCCTTGAGGAATTCATCAACCACCAGCATATTACTTCCCAGAAGTTATCTCTTTCCCAAGCAGGGGTCCCCCGAGCAATACCTGAGGGCTTTTTCCCAGTAAAGCGGTTAGGAACTTTCTATTCCCCACAGAGTTTCCAGGATTCCCTCATCCTCAGTAGAGTCGGTGGAATTTCTTCACAGAGTTGCCATTCTCTCCCTAGTAGAGCAAGGCATTGAAATACTTCCCCAGCAGAGTTGCTGAAACTTCCTCGTCCCCAGCGAGGTTCTCCCTCCGGACAGATCAGCCAATGATCTCTTTCCCTAGCTGAGTTTTCCCTCCAGACAGATCGCCTAGAGATCTTTCTCCCTGCAAGATCCGGATTTCGGATCGGGTTTCTCATTTGCATAATCATAGCATTCGCATCATATTCACCAAAATAAGCATAACATTCCGTCTAATACGGAGCATTACGACAAAAATCAAACATTTGCATGATCATCCAGGTTCGAGCCAGTCACCTGCGAATACCATCATCACTTCACCAGCAATATACAAAACTCATATCCCCTGTAGATAAAAGCCAAAGCATCCCCTCTGCACTCTCAAAACACAAAGGCATGTTCATATTTATACATGCTCTTTCTCGACACTCGTCTGTGTCATCTTCCCCCAGTAAGGTCGCTAGAATACCTTCTGCATTCTCAATACAGATACTTGTTCTCACTTGTACATTTTCTTTTTGACACTCGTCTGTGTCGTACTTCCCCGACAAGTCAAAACACTCGTCTGTGTCCCTTGCTCAATCTTTTGGCACTCGTCCGTGTCTTGCACATACTTCACCAGCAGATCATACTTATACATACTTATACAAAAGTCTTTGATACTCGTCTGTATCTTGTATATATCACCCCTCATCAGATTCAACACTCGTTCGTGCTTTTTGCTCAACCGATTGATACTCGTCTGTATCATCACCCTTAAACACGTGTCAGCGTTTGTTTCTACCGATACTCGTCCGTATCATTAAGGATGCTCGTCTGCATCTTTAATCTATACACACTGTCAAACACTTATACTGTTTATTTTAAAGTGTAAGCACTCGTCCATGTTTACTATTACCTAGTAAATCGCCAGACAAAACAACTTCTTCTATCCGGCATTCGTCCTATGTCGTGATACTTTCGGCAGCCGTCCCCTGCCAAGTGATCATCCTTCAACTTTGGATGACCGTCCCTCATCCTTTCCCCAATGGAATCCCCATTGTTGGAACTTTCTATCTGACATTCGTCCCATGTCGCGATATCTTTTTGGCAGCCATCCCCTGCCAGGTGATCGTCCTTCACCTTTTGATGACCGTCCGTCAACATTTATCCGATGGTCGTCCCCATTGTTGATCTTTGTTATCCGACATTCGTCCTATGTCGCGATAATCCCCGAGAGCAGTCGTACCCTTCTAGGTGATCGTCCTTCACCTCTTGATGATCATCCTTCATCATGCTTATCCAATGGCCGTCCCCATCATTGATCTTTTCTATCCAGCATTCGTCCTGTGTCGAGATAAAGACCAGCTTTCCCCTGCTAGGTGATCGTCCTTCACCTTTGATGACCGTCCCTCATCAAATATTTCATTTATTCTTTAACCTGATGGTCGTCCCCATCGTAGTTTATTTTACTTTCCAAGCCTGATGGCCGTCCCCTATTAATTTTTTTCTTGATCCCCAGAGAATTTCATTTCCTTACCTGATGGTCGTCCTCGTCGCGGTTTCTTTCTTTCCCCAGCATGATGGTCGTCCCCGTCATTGCTCCGCTTACCGTTTTACCCCCAGAAGTCGTCCTCTGCTCGATGGTCATCCTCCATCGCTTTCATTTGATACTCATACTATATTATTTCTTACAATATATATCCCTTTTCTTCTTCTCCCCGGCGAGTGCAAATTTCAGATTGTCTTTAGTATTCAACCACAAGTTATCTTGTTTGTCTGTTAAGCCAGGCGCTTACATCCTGCACAGCTAACTCATGCTTGAATAGGGGCAGCTTTAAACACCCCAAATTTTCCTTCACTTTTTCTCACACCATGGCTTGTGATCTTTCATTTTTGCATAAGCATAGGCATACCATCTCATATTTCATATTTGTTTCATCTGCATAGTTCATTTCATCCGCATCTAGGGTTTGTGATCTGAGCAATCCAAGAAGTGATCTGAGCCACCACAAAGGTCTTGAAGCTTACGAAGAGGGTCCATGTGTATTCCATGATCATAATATGTTTCCCAAAGTTCATAAAAGTCAAGAGATCACAAGGCATGGCAAAGGCATAGAGGCAGACTAAAGATTTCCTGCACAGATGACCTAAAATTAGGGTTTTGGTTTCAGAGGCCTTAATCCCAAAAAATTTGGTCATTCTTGTTTTTAATGGTCTTAATATGTTATAAGGATCATGTGTATCAAATTTGATGAAGAAATTCATTATGGAAGTCATCTGATCATTGGGTAACTTCTTGAGCAAGTAAAATCAAATTCAGGGCATCTGAGGCCTCCATCAAGGGTACCAAAGGGTCATCATCATCATTTTGAGTCTCGATGATCTTTATTTGGTCTTAGAAGTGGTTGGAAGTTCACAAGATTGAAGAATTTTGAGCCAAATGCAAACTTTCTATTTTTGGAAATGACTTGTAATGGAAACTTTCCATTTTGGGAAAGATATTCAACCTATTCTTTCATGACCAAATATGCTTCAAATGAAAAATTATTGGGCATGAAAGTTGTAGATTATGTCTTCCCATTTTCAAAAATTACAAGAACATGTCTTGATTCATCCTAGAACTCAAGTTATGGCCTTTCAAAGTTGGCAAAAATCCTATAATTTTCCAGTGTGCACCAAAGAGGATTTTTTGCAAATTCAAGTTTTAAGCCATTTCATGACCTCTAATTGACTTCTAAACATCATATAAACATAGTGCAATTCATTTGGACCAGAATTATGCCTTGGATTGCAAGTTTCATCAAGCCATTTTCACAAAATTCTTAAAGTTGGAAATTTGCAAAACCTATTGAAACTCTTCATCCACTTGTGCCAGCTGTATAAACTTCATCCTAGTGCCATCCATGAATCAAGTTGAGGCCAAGACACCCCTAAATCCAGCTCTGCACCATGCCCATACCTCAAGTACACAATGTTGACATTTTTGCAACTTGGTCCATACAAATCACACTAAGCCACCACCCACTTTCTGATCACTCTCATTGGCCTATACTAATCTTATGGACCTCATTTCACATAACACACAAGCCTGAAACATTCTACAAGTCAAATTGCCCAAAAATTCCATAAACCTTCCTCTCTTCTAAACTCACTCCTCAACCACTCAAACTCCAAATTTCTTTCACCATTCAACTCCCCATAACCTAAGGATCATTTCCCACCCCTTTCCATGGCCTGAAACAAGCCCAAACACAAACACAATTTCTACATATTCAGAACTGAAGCTCATAAACCAGCCACCACAAACTTGTTCTAAGCATCACAGCATCCTCAGGAGGTCCAGTGGAGTTAATTTGCACCAAGGAGAGGTCCAGAAAGCTCAGATTGAGAAAGCTTCATCTCAAATAACCATCAAGAACAATTTTTCCAGAACTTCCATTTTAAGTTCTTAAATGATTCTATATGTCTCTCTGATCATGGTGATGTGTTTAGTTTTCAAAATGGTTAAGAATCAAGAATTTATTTAACTTCTGAAAGTTTTGTGTATTTTTCCGTTTTGCTTCGATTCATGTTATTCTTGAAATATAAATGTTGTTTGTTGCTGGATTCATGTTTGTTGTTGTTCATTGATCATTTCTGGAGAGTTTGATGCGTTTTTATGGGGTTTTGAGGGAGTTAGGGTGAGAGAGCTGCCGGAGAAGATGACCGGAGGTCTTCTCTGGCCACCTGAAAGTCATTAGGGCTAAAACCTAATTAATTTCCCAATTTGAATGTGGACCCTTTGATCTTGTGTTAGCGCGTGTTTGGACGGCTCTGATCACTTCATTAAACCCTAATCTATTTTAATTAAATTAATTAGGATTAATTAAATCAATTTCCTCAGTTTGAATCCTGACCCTTGGATTGCGCGCGCAGTCAACCGATATCTCCCCAGTTCAAATCATGGCCTTCAGATCCTCATACTTTCATTTAAATTCATTTAAATTTCATTTTCTTTTCATTTCTTTTGTTCATTTTATTAAAAATAGCAAAAATCATCCAAACAATCTCAAACTTTGCATTTCTGTTTTAAATATTTTTCTTAACCTAAAAACATTTTTATTTTTATTTTTTGCATTAAAAAAGTATTTTTAAAATATTTAAATGTATTATTTAAATTAATTAATTGATTTTAATTAATTAAATATGCATTTAGGTTTCTAAAAATCACCAAAAAAATCATGAAGCATTCCAATACATTTAGAAATATTTTCAAACTCACCATACAAATTTATTTTTAGGTTTAATCACATTTTCACAATTTTCTTTGAATTAGGGTTCTTAAATTTCACATTTTTAAACCCTAACTTGAAAAATTCATTTCTGCCTAACCATGATGAGTTTGAACTTGATTCTTTTTGTATTGTTTCACATATTGCATATAGTTTCTAGGTTATTTATCTCATGATTTTATCTTGCATTTTCAATTTGATTTGCATTTTCCCTTTAGAAGCACCCAAAGACCGTAGCAAACTTAGAAATTTCATAACTTCCACTAGGTTAAGCTTCTGACTTTCTCCTTTTCGGTGTGATCTTATATGGTATTAGGGTTTGTTTGAGCTCAATTTCAATTTTTTATCATGGTGTTTTCTTCTTTTTTGATCATATGCATCTCATGTTGCCTTAAAACCCTAATTTTGCATCTTCATATGCATTCTCCTTTGCATTTCATGAACTTGTGAACTTGTCATGCCATTCCTTTCTTTTGTATGTCATCTTAGACATATTAGGACATATTTGAAACATTGTTTGATCATTGTTGCATCATTTTTGTATGCTTTGCATTCATTTCATGAACCTCCATGTGTTTTCATGCTTCTAAACATGCTTCCATTGCATATCATCCTTGTATGATCATTCATATGCATCTTGTATGACTTTGCATCATCTCATATGCCATTTACATTGAATGATCACTTCTGACTTTGGTCTTTGCATCTTATTTCATCTTATTTCCTTTTGCTTTATGTTTTATGCATTCATGCTAACATTTCAGGAACTTTTGGTAAGTTATCTGGGAGGTGGATTTGCCTTCACCACTCACCCCTTCTCATCTCTTCATATGCATCCTTATTTGTCTTTTAAGTGAATTTGCTTCACTTATGCTCCCTCCTTCCCACTTTCTTTCTTTCAAGTTACTTATCTTCTTCAGGAAGTAAGTAACTTGTTCTTCTTTCTCCTTCTCTTTTCATCTGCTTCTTCCATTGGTGGCCTTGAAGATCTTTCCTCTTAAGCCTCATAAACCATAGGATATCCAAGCATGATAATTTTTAGGGTTGTATATAGTCCCCCTAGCTCTTCTACCTTTGGGTCTCCTTGAGTCTCTCTTTTCATCTCTTAATCAGAGGCTAAACTCTTAAAGTTTTAGGACTTTGAATTAGGGTTATGCCTACATCCTTATCTTAGGATGGAGTGTATAACTTTAATCCTTAGTGTTAAACCTTTAATTTGTTTATACCTCTTAAGAAAAACACATTAATAATCACTAATACTTTATCTTGTAACTTGGGCCTTACATTAGGGTTATATCTCTTCCTTATGGTTAAGAGGGACTGACCCTAGTGTTTAATGGACAAGTCCCCCTCAAGTTGTCTTACAAACCATAAAATACACTTCTTAATCTCATCCTTTTAATTAAAATCCATTTAATAAAGGCTTGTTATATAATGAATTTAATCCCTAACCATAGATTAAGTTGAGGTATCTTCCTCAGCTTAAGTGTTCTCATCTATCATCCTTCTCTTAGGATGGTGTAATGAATTCACTAATCTCTGATTAGAGATTAAACTCATTATTTAACACTAAACAAAAAAAACAAAAACATCTTAATAATCACAAGTAGGTTAATGATCTTAATCATACATCATCATGGTAATTAAGTTAAGATGCTTATCTCACACTTAAGTAGGCTCATTATCCCTAATCAGGGAGGATATAATGAGTTTACAACCCTTGATTTAGGCTTAAGCTCATTATACTATGCAAAACACCAAAAAAAACTAAAAACACAAAAACAAACAATAATCGTCTCCTCCGGGATTCTTTTCTCATCACACTCATTCACAAACGAGAACTCGCTTCTTCCGTCTAATGCAAGATAGTTAGCACTCAAGCCAGACGAGTCACACACTTGAGCATAGACAAGTAAGCAGTTCACAACAAATCATCCAGTCTCTTTGAGTTGAACTACAGTGTTTTGACTTCCTCATTGCACGAGAGGATACGTAGGCATAACTTAACAGTTATCGAACAAAAGTCTCTTTGTCATCCCCCTCTTTCAGCATTCTTTTCTAAGCCTCAGTTCCTAAGCAATTCACCTTTTGCACTGACACCTGTATTTTCTTTCCCTAGCTTTTGCACACAGATAACACATACACCTACCCCTTTTAAGCACAATCTTGTAAGCGTGGATCCCGTCGAGTACGACGGACGATCTGGGTGCTAATACTTTCCCAGGTCGTAACCAACCCCCTTTCTCAGTTTCTTTGGTTCGCAACCGTCTTATCTATCTATTTCCAGGTTTATGCAGCATTACCTTTCCTTCGGGATAAAAATGCCTAGCTGGCGACTCTATTCAATTCAACCTCATTTCTCTTTCGCCGACCGTTCACATTTTCACCGGGATGAAAATCCGAGGAGCGACATCAAGCCCTGTTTAGTACAACAGACCCCCATTTTGCGGCTTGTTTTGCACAGCAGTCGCGTCACAGGTTCTCGTTTTGTACAACGGTCCTGTTAGCCTGGGCTCTCGTTTATGTACAACGATCCCATTCCATTATCGAGTTCCGTTTTGTACAGTGGTCTCGTTTTTTCAAGCCCTGTTTAGTACAACAACCCCCATTCAGCGGCTTGTTTCGCACAACAATCGCGTCGCATGTTCTCGTTTTGTACAATGGTCCTGTTTTCCTGGGCTCTCGTATATGTACAACGATCCCGTTCCACCTTGTTATATTCCCGCTACCTATTCAGAGGTCAATGCAACAAAGAAAAAGAAAAAACAAAAAATAAAGGCAGATGACATTTTCCTCATCCACAGAGTTCAAATTTCCAGGTTTTATTCGAGTATTCAATCACTCCATACCTTGAACGTCTAAAAGCCAGTGCAATTATTTGTTCAGGCTTGCAGATGATTTAATAGGGGAAGCTTTAATACCTCAAAATTTTCCCTCTCATTTCCTCAACATTTTGCACAACATTTAGCATAATAAATTCATAAAATAACCAAAAACATTGCATCATATTCTGCATAGCTGAGGCATAGGCATGTGATCTTTGATGGGAGCAATTGAAGGCTATACAAAGGCAACCAAAGATACACAAAGCTTCTCAACCTTTTTCAAAGGGTTCACAACATCCCACAAGTCCTCACTTGAAGCCACAAGTCATGAAAAGATTTGAAATGATCAAAGGAGGCAAGCAGTGCAACATCTCCTGATTAAAGGGGCCAAATTAGGGTTTCAGTTCTACTGGGCTTCTCAATGAAATTTTGATCCAAAGTGAATTCCATTGTTTTATATATGATGTCAAGTGCCTAGGGTTCAAATTTCATCCATAGAAACATTTTGGAAGAGGTTCAATTGGCCAGATGACTGAAAATCAAGGAATTGGGGAAAAGTCAACCATGCTAAGGAAAAAGTCAACTCCTGACTTTTTGAGATCAAAATCATGAAATTAGGGTTGCAAAGATCCTATGGTTCAAATTTGATCAAGAAATGATGGAGGAATCAAGAGAAATCAAGAAAACCAAAACATACCATTTTTGGAAAATTAGGGTTTCCAAAAAAGGCAAGTTTTGGCCATTTTTGCAGCAACTTCAAGAGAGGCCTCCTCCTAAAATATGAGGGCTATCAAAATTCTACCTTGAGCCAATTAAATAATGCATCTTAAGCTTCAAGTCCATAGGTGGAACTCATTCATAGCATCAAAATTGAGTGAGATAGGATCATTCAAAGTTGGTGCAAATCAAGGCAAACTAGGGCAAAACCAAGGCAAGCCGTGTATCCTGCGCGCGCGCCAGGCAAGGCATTCCATCAAGCAGGTGGTGGGTCAGAATGCAAGCTATTTTTCTCCATGTTATAGGCCTCAAATGGAATTTCTTTGAACTACAAAGTGGTTCATTTCCATGTTTCCAATAACTTTGATGTTCAAAGATTTTTCATTAGATCAAAGGATTGAGAGTTATGGGAGGGCAAAATGAAGATGTCCAAACTAAAATCTTGCAAGGCATCTTGCCAAGCCAACGGTAGACCACGCAGGCCCATAATTCAGCATTGGAGAGTGATGTTCAAGGAGATATTTGAGGTACCTAGAGTCCACATTTCATTTTGGTTTGAACTATAAACTTGTTATAGGAAACATCTCCTTCAATTTGAGTCCAAGGATCACATGTTTTGATGACTTGCTCATGAAGGTACATCCAAGGGAAGATCAATGTATGCCATCTGGTACTTGTATGCTAAGGCATTGTATCAAGGCTTGAATCTAAGTCAGTTCAATTGGTAAACAACATTCACTATGTTATGATCACAAAGTATCCAATTGAAGGTTCAAATCATCCCATGTATGCACATACATCATAGCTGCTGTGCACTATGATGATGGTTCAAGTGAATGAGAAGCTTCTTTCATGGACCAGCTGCATTGTTCTCAGCTTCACCACACCTCATTGAAACCTCATCATAAGCCATGAATAGCTCCACATCTGATCAAACTCGATCCAAGTTGAATTCAGTTGCACCTTTGCACTTCACACCCTAAGTTGCTCAATTCACTATCAGTTAGAATTAACTTTAGTTCTAACTGTTAACTAGGGTTAATAACTTTCAACCATGGATATATAAGCCTAATCTCTAACAGAATTACACTAACTTTGCCATTTGCTCGAAATCACACACATCACACTTCAAATGCTCTGAACTTTTCTCTCTGCACTCTTGGGATTTCACTCTGCATTTTGCTTTCAAGTGGCATTGTTCTCCATCTACATTCCTCAAGCATCTTCAGATCATCATCATCGTCATCTTCTGATCATCATCCATGGACTGATTCATCAAGATCTACAAGAACAAGCTCTAGGATTTCACCTCTACAATCTCTGCATTTTGTTGGAATTCTCTTTCAGCTTCATCAATTGCATTGCATTCTATCTTAATTCATCATCGTCTTCATTTTCTGATCATTTTCCATGGATTAATCAAGTTGAAACTCCAAGAACAAGCATAACTGAATTTCTGCATTTTCTACACTTTGACAAGAATCAAGTGATTCAGAGTGTTTATTTCACTCTTTGAGGATCAAGAGCAACAACAAAAGGCATTGGAATCTCATCTCTGGTTTTCTGTAACATTTGAAGATCTTCAACTCACAGGTTTCAGTCAATCTCCCCTTGCACTATTTTGTTCATTTTATGCTTGTTTTATGGTGTTTGATGTAACAGCCCGGGCCCCTCGCAATGCAATCTCGGCACTGCCACCTCACGGTCTTCTCTACCCCCCTCTCTAGTAGAGTTTTTTCCTTCCGTGGGAATCAAACCTTGTACCCTGGGGTTTAAGTACATGTTCAATCCATTCCCACTACCAATTGAGCTACTTAGCTCAAGTGGTAGTGAGAATGGGTTGAACATGTACTTGAACCCTAGGGTATAAGGTTCGATTCCCACAGAAGGCAAAAACTCTACTAGAGATGGGTAGAGAAGATTGTGAGGTGGAAATGCTGGGATTGCCTTGCGAAGGGCCCTGACTGTTACATTTGTGGCTTACTAGAAGCATTGCTCACTCTGGATAGATGATAGGCCTCTTATAGGCATAGTTCCAGTTTGCAGGTTGAATGTTATGATCTTCGATCTTGCTTGTTCTTGCGTGAGAAATTAAAATTAAGGATAGATTATTGATGTATCAAGTGTGAGGAGTAGAATGATGGCTTTAGATTGCATTTTCATGGTGATTATGGTTTTCCCTAGTCTGAGGGTCACCGGAGAAGATGATTGGAGGTCATTCCCGGTGACCTGAACAGTAACCCTAATTTAATTGTTAGAACATATCATGGCCCTTAGATCAACTTCATCCTAAGTTCACAAATGCGCCAGCAAATAAATGAATCACATGGCCAGCACGAGCATTTTTATGAAGCAATTTCTCATACTTATTTTCACACCCCATGCGTGTTTGTCCAAGGCCCAGCGTAGTTGTTTTTATTGCTGAAACCACCCCCCCCCCCCCCCCAGGCCCATGCAAACATTTCAGTCCACTTCAATTTTATTTATTTTTTTCATCTTTTATCCATTTTTCGTTTCTTCTTATTAAAAATACTTAAACTTCATAAAAAAATTATGAATTAATTCATGTGAGGTATTTGAATTTTTCCCTAATTTTCTATAATTTTTGTTCATATTTTTCTTTTATATTTTAACCATAATTAATTTCCCAAGGAATTAATTTCTATTTTCTCATTTTTTGACCAATCTTCTTGTTCATTTTATTTCTCCCAAACCACAAAATATAAGTAGTCCATCCTTTTTGCATTAGTCAGAAGACTCATCAAATTTCCTTACCATATTTTTGTTTTGAATTTTAGGTCACTATAAGCCATGATTTGGTCCCTTGCTTTCATACATGTGCTCATAAACCCTAATCCATTTCCTCACTTCTTTTGAACACTCAAAAATGAGAATTTTGGTGAGATTTTTTGGACGTACTCCGCTCTCTGGATTTTATATTCAAGTATCAATTTTCATAATGTTTCATGACCATTTAGTATTTTTCCAAGTTGCTTGGGTCATAAGTCATATTTTTGTTCATTTACCCCACTTCCTTTGGTCCCATTAGTATAAGGCTTTCATGCCATTACTTTGAGGTCATAATTTAGAGTCTTTAGATCTATAGGATGTCTTTAAGTGTTAAGCACAATTATTAGGTCATCACCTTTGATTTTTAGGTTTTCCTTGAATCTTAAGTCACATATGTCCCATTTTAGCCTAACCCCACTTCTCCTTCCATCTTAAACACTTAAAATTCAATTTTCACTTGAGTTAACTTCCTTTTAAAGTTGTTTGGTGTCTTATAAGTGTTTTGTGGTCATCCATACTTGTTCATCTCAAATTTAGAACCTTTTGCTTCTTTTTGAACTTCATTTGTCACCTAAAGGACCTTAGAAACCCTAATTTGAATACCTAGTCTTAGGAGACTTCTTAATCCATCATTTGTGAATATTTTCCAAATCTAATTTCCATTCTAATTAGGTTTCAAGCCCCTGGTTTTTGTATGGTGAGGTCAAGTCCCTTTGGGAATTTTTGAATTTTCTTCTAAGTCATTTTGTTTCATCTTTAGAACCATGTTTCCATATGCATTCTCCCACCTTTCAATCTCATATTTGAATACCTTTAACTTGAATATCTTCTTTCTCATTTGATCTATTCATTCCCTTCACTTCCATATAGTGTTAAGTTCTGGATTTTTCATTTACCTTTGATTTTTAGGAGATTTTGGTTTAATAAACACTTAAGTTTTCCTTCTAACTTCATCCTTAGATTTCATTAGGGTTTAGTAATACTTTAGGGTATAGTTTGACTTTAATTCAATTAATCCCTTTATATACTTTTAAATTTATTTAGCTACTGAATTTTTAAGTGTGTTACCTTATAGGATGCCTTAGACCTAGGTATTAACCTTAGAAGTTCACTAACATCTTTCCTTAGCTAGTGTGAGTTGTTTTTGAAGTTGGCCATGTTATAATTGTTCATATTAATTCATCATGCTAACATTTGTTTTGTAGGGGGAAGATGAGGTAATCATTCTTCATTCATTTTCTTATGCATTTAATTGTCTTTGCCTTAGCACTTAGTGCTTTGTTCATAGGGTCCCTTTTGTTCTTTAGATTCAACTTAACTTCCTTAGGAAGTAAGTTGAACTCTAACTTGCTTTTTTTTCTTTTCCTTAGATTTAGAAAACCTCACAAACCATATGATCACCTTTTGTACATAATAAGATAACTTAGGGTTGTTTCTTAGTCCCCCATTAGCTTTGACCTTTGCCTCTTGAATCTTCTTCTCTCATCTTCAAACAAAAATCTAAAACACTTAATAAATGCATGAAAGGATCTCTTGTGTATAGCCTTATCCCATGGGGCACTTACAGTCATTCCATCTTGGAATAATGTAGGCTTTTCTATCATGATGCACAATTCTAATCAAGAGGTTATTTTCACAAAGAAAACCCAAAAGATACTTCTTCATAAAAGCTACAAAAACATCTAATAAGTTCAACAAGCTAGTGAACTTAGACCCTAATCCTTGGAAACAAGTCTTGGATAAATTCTCCTTACTTGGTGTGATTGTTCTATTATTCAATCTTGGAATGTAGTAGCAAGTACACATTCCATGGAAAAGAGTCTGAATTCACTTCCTTGTGCCAAATTCATAAAAACTCTTAAAAAGCAAACAACAAACAATAAGCTACTTTCCTGCGGGAACTTCTTTTCTCACCTCATTCATTATCAACACGAACATGCGACGACTTGTCTCATTTGCAAGATGGTAAACGCACTCGTACCAGACGAGCCTGTAACACCTGAGCATAGACATACACAGTTCCAGCTATAAAAAACACAAACAAATAGTTCCCGCCTGGCTAGGCGAACTACGTCGACTCTAATCCTCATTTTCCCGATGAGGTACGTAGGCAGTGGGGTAGGGCCCATTCGAGCACATTCTTTATTTTCCCTACATTTTCCCCATTCTTTCTTTCCAATTACCTTTCTCATTTCATTTCCAGTTCCAGTTAGCGGTTTCTTATTCAGCAACATCTTACTTCTCACCCTTTGAAACAAACAAGCAAGTGTGGGTCCCGTCGGGTACGGCGGACGGTCTGAGTTGCTAATACCTTCCCAGGTCGTAACCGAATCTTGAACCAAGATCTTTGGTTCGCAAGACCTCGTCCTTTCCTTCTTCCTCAGGTTTTTGCAGCATTACCTTTCCCGTTCCTTCGGGATAAAAATGCCTGGCTGGCGACGCTACCTTTTTTGTGCCACTTTCACGTTTGTACTAGGATGAAAATCCAGGGAGCGACATTTTGATGTTGGTCGGAGGAGAAAACTTTTAAATAACTTCCAATTTGGCCTTTTCCACCTCTAAACCTCTTGAAGACACCTTATGGTCAAGCACAATTCCTTCTTTTACCATAAAATGGCATTTTTCCCAATTTAGGACCAAAATCATTTTCACACACCTCTCTAGCACTTCTTCCAAGTTTTTCAAACACAAATTAAATGACGCTCCAAACACCGAAAAGTCATCCCTGAAAACTTCTATTGTCTTCTCAATTAGATCTGAAACGATTGCTTGTACACATCGTTGGAAAATTATCGGCGCATTTCACAAGCCAAAAGGCATTTTTCTATACGCAAAAATTTCAAACGGACATGTAAACACCGTCTTCTCATGGTCCGCCGGGTCAACCGCAATTTGGTTGTACCCTGAATACCCATCCAAATAAACAATAGTATTCTTGCCCAGATAACCTTTCTAGCATTTGATCCATGAACGGTAGTGGGAAATGATCTTTTCTAGTAGTCGTGTTTAAACGCCTATAGTTTATACACATTCTCCATCCCGTCACAACTTTTGTTGATATGAGCTCATTTTTTTCATTTTTGACAACGTTCATTCCACCCTTTTTTGGTACCACATGAACGGGACTCACCCAAGGACTATCGGAAATCGGGTAGATCATTCCCGCATCAAGTAGCTTTACTACCTCTTTTCGAACCACCTCTTTCATTGTTAGATTCAAACGGCGTTGTAGTTGTGCTACCGCCTTGAAGTCGTCTTCCATTAGGATTTTGTGCATGCAATAAGATAGGCTTATTCCTTTGATATCGGAAAGAACCCATCCTAAAGCGTCTTGATTTTTCTTGAGCATATCAACCAAACAAAACTCTTCATTGGGAGATAATTCATTGCTTATAATCATCGTTTTTCTTCCACTATCATCCAAAAAGGCATACTTGAGGTTCGAAGGTAGCACCTTCAATTCTACTTCAACTTTCTCATCATTTGTTTCTCTTGTCAATTCTTCTATGGCAACTTCCCATGGTTGTAACTCTTTTAAAACTTCTAATTCTTTCAAACATTCTTCAAGTTCTCTTTCTTCTTCACTAGTGAGTGTGTCAATTTCCTCACCTAGTGCTAGTTCTAATGGAGTTTCCACATGAATATGCTTTGCAACTTACATAATAGCCATATCGGAGGCGTCAATGTGGAAACTATCATGTTTTTCTTTTGAATGTTTCATTGCTTCAAACAAATTAAAAGTGACCTCTTCATTTAGCACCCTCACTTTCATGAGACCATCATCAACATCTATCATCATTCGGGCCGTCTTCATGAAAGGGATACCAAGAATCAAATGAGTGTCATCATCTTCCTCCATGTTAATAACAATTAAATCTACCGGAAAGAAGAATTTGTCCACCTTTACCAAAACATCCCTTGCCACCCCAATTGGGTGAATGTTAGATTTGTCGGCTAGTTGTAACGTCATTCTTATTCCTTTGATGTCAATGTTATCAAGCCTTTTCACAATCGAGAGAGGTATAAGATTGGTGCTTGAACCCAAATCAATAAGGCCATTTCCTACAAACATGTTTCCAATGGTGACCGGCAAAGTGACATGTCTCGGGTCGACTTCTTTTTTAGGAAGAGTGTGTTGGATGATAGCACTACAATAAGACGCTAGAATAATTGTTTCTGGTTCCGTATACTTCTGTCTTTATGAGAGAATATCCTTCAAGAATTTAGCATATTTTGGCATTTGCTCAAGAGCTTCGGAAAATGGCAAATTAATTTGAAGTTGTTTGAAAATATCCATGAACCGAGCATATTGCCTTTCATTGTCCTTCTTTGATGGTACATGCGGATATGGCATGTTTGTAGGAATTTGGTTCATCACATCTCTTCCTTTCCTTACTCTTTTGTTCACCTCTTTTCTCTTCTCATCCTCCACTTGTATATTTTCAACTACATCCAAATTATCAAAATTCTTTTCAACTACTTCCTCTATTTTTTTCTTCTCCACAACCTCCTCCTCATCACTACATTCTTCTACTACACCATCATTCTTTTCTTTCACCATAAGTTTCTCTTTTGGTTGAGCCATCCCTTTCCCGCTCCTAGTAACAATGGCTTTACAATGCTCTTTAGGATTCACTTGAGTGTTGGCAGAAAAAGATGGTCCCGATTGGTTCTCAGCTATTTGCTTTGCAAGTTGCCCAACTTTATTTTCAAGGTTCTTTATTGCTGCATCCTTTTACTTTTGGTTGGCCATAGACATTTGAATAAATTGATTCAATGTGTCTTCCAACTTATTGTTTGCAACCGGTGGTGGTGGTGGAGAAGCATAAGGATTTTGTCGATTAGATGAACTACTGCCATAACCTTGGTTATTTTGGTAATTGCTTCGAGGTTGATATCCTTGATGTTGTTGTTGTTAGTAATGGTGTTGTTGTGAAGGTTGTTATTGATGTTGATAAGGTTTTTGTTAATGTTGATAAGGTTGTTGTTGTTGTCTTTGAAATCCTTGATTATTGTGCATGTAGTTTACTTCTTCATTTCCCAGTGGTGGACAATAACCGGTATCATGATCTCCCTTGCATAATTCACAACTAGCAACTTGCTTGTTCTTTCCTGGATAATCTTGCATCTCCTTAAATTATTGTGGTAGCTTCGACATTTGTTGCGTCAAAAGCTCCACTTGATGAGAAAGAAGCTTGTTTTGTGCAAGGATCTCATCATTTGTTCCTAACTCAAGCACTCCGGGCTTCTTCATAGAATTTCCACGATTTTGACTTTGTAAGTCATTGAGATCCATCCGATTGATTATATTTGTCGCCTCTTTCGTGCTTTTTGACAACAATTCTCCCCCTGAAGTCCTTGTTTTGTGCAAGGATCTCATCATTTGTTCCTAACTCAAGCACTCCGGGCTTCTTCATAGAATTTCCACGATTTTGACTTTGTAAGTCATTGAGATCCATCCGATTGATTATATTTGTCGCCTCTTTCGTGCTTTTTGACAACAATTCTCCCCCTGAAGTAGCATCCAACAAGGTTTTGCAATTAGGTTGGAGACCATTTCGAAAGATATGAATTTGTGTCAATTCGTCGAATTCGTGGCCCTTACACTTCCATAACATGGATTTGAAACGTTCCCATGCTTCATTCAAGGACTCATTAGTACCTTGAGAGAAGACGGAGATCACGGTCTTTGATTCCATAAAACGGTTGTGTGAGAAGAATCTCTCAATGAACTTTTCTTCTAAAATATTCCAATCCATCATCACCGCGGGACTTTGATCTAGATACCAATCCTTTGCCTTGCCAAGCAAAGCATGAGGAAAAAGTCTTCGAAACAAAGCTAGCTCTTGGTTTTGATCAACACCTGCCGCCAATGCTATCTCATTGAATTTTTTGAGAAAGGAAAATGGGTCTCCATGGTCCATTCTGGTGAAAGGACTTCCGTACAATAAATGAAGGATGTCGGTTTTCATCTCAGCTTGTCGGCCATTATGGGCGTTGTTGACAAACTGATTCGTATTGAGAGGATTATTTACACAAGGTGTCAAAAGTGGAGGTGGAGGTGGATCCTCCATGAGTGGTGTCAACTGTTGAGTGAGTGGTATTGACGTAGAAGTTGATCCTTGTTCTTGTTCTTTTTCTTCCTTAGCTAGTTGCCTCCTCCATCTTGTTTTGCTATTTAACTTCCGAGCGGTTCTTTCAATCTCAGGATCAAAAAGAAGTTGGTCCGCGGGAAGCTTTCCACGCATAAACAGAAGCTGCAAATACTAACCAAACAAATTAAACAGTTCAAGAAAAAGAATAAATAAGTCTAAACCTAGCAACTATTGCGATGCTTTAAATATCAAATAACAATCCTTGGCAATGGCGCTAATTTGTTGGAGTACAAATAGAGTAAGAGTTTTGTTATCAACCTATAGAGATTGTTTTATGATATTTATGTCGTTCTACAATTGCTTTAGCTTGAGACTTAAGGTAACAAAAGGGTTTTGGTTTTTGTATCGAAAATAAGACTTTTGCATTCAAATAAATTCTAACAGTTAAAAGTATTGGTTGATAAAAGATTTAAAATCACATGCAAAAGTTAGGGTTTGATAGGTTTATTTGCACATTTAGTTTGGATCAAGTGACAAACTCTTTATAATGATAAACATATTCACAATATCCTCTCAAAATGCTTATTTCTAACACATAATGTGGGATTTATTATTTTGATCCATTGATGATCTCTCACTCAATCTATCAAAATGATAACATTTTAGTTCAATACAAAGTGAACTCCAAGTCCATAACTATCTCTAGCTTATGTTCATTGGGTGATGAAAACCTAGGTCCAATGTTGAAAAAATTTCTCAATCTTGAAACAACACAAAAGATATTTTATCAAAACAAAGCTTTCATCATATATTCATCATCAAGAGTTCTTACAAGAGGATCAAATCCTATACATGCAAAATAAATACCTATCTACCTTTTAACCTTGACATACTATGAGTTTAGCTCTCCATTTCCATAGGAGCTTCCATCAACAGAGAAAGATGAAGAAGAATGAGCATTAATTACAATCTCTTAACAATCAATGCACCGATTCTTCGAAAACAAGGTAAAAATATTGATTATGGTGTATTTAAGTCTGAAGTTAAATGTTTCATTCCAAGAAAAATGAGGAACAAATGCTTAAATACAAGCTAAAAAACGTAGTGCTCGCTGAGTGAGCTATCATTAAAAAGTTAAACCGCCATAGCTCGTTGAGCGAGAAACTTGCTAGAAGTTTCGCTGGGAGCTCGCTGAGTGAGCTTGGAGCAAGCTTGATTTCCGCAAATTCTTCAAAA
The DNA here is from genome assembly GCA_963966055.1 of Lathyrus aphaca. Lineage (NCBI taxonomy): Eukaryota > Viridiplantae > Streptophyta > Magnoliopsida > Fabales > Fabaceae > Lathyrus > Lathyrus aphaca. The sequence continues at coordinate 225,182,981 of OZ014520.1, read as the reverse complement.
ACTCCACAAAGAGAGTCTTGATGCAATCCATTCCTTATTTCAAAGATGCAACCTAAAATTACAAAAACAGAAGTTAAATAAATGATACTTTTAAAATGCTTAAAGTAAATTATGAATAAATGAAAGAAACAAAGGGATAAAGCATGAGAGATCCAAATAACTCTTGAAAAGTGCCAAAACAAATCTACTAAATAATCACACTAATATGCACTTATCAACGACTATGTCTCGTTGGATCACCCATGTAACCTCAACTAGTTGTGCTACCAATATCAATTTCAAACAGGTGCAGATCAGTTCAATCGTTTCTCTTCTGACAGTGAAATATGAGATACTTGAAGATAATGGCAATAGCAGAGTTTAAACTTGATGGGATCATTTATTCTTTGCTATTTTTCCTTGTTTTTTGTACTCTTTTAAATTTTCTACGAAAAATTCCTCTTACTAGGTGTAACACCCCAAATTTGCCCTCTTGTTCTTAGCATCATCCTCATATCATAAGCATCATAAGCATGGCATATTTTTAGCATCTTTACATAGAAAAATGAAGCATAACATTCTCATGTCCTAGCATTGGGCATATGATCAATCAATGGTACATTTGAAGCCTTACAAGTCAAAGCAAGAGGTTAAGTGACCTTGGACAAATCTTGCAAGGTGTTCTTATGTCTTATACAAGCTCAAGATCTTTCACAAGTGCCCATAGGTTTTGGAGGTTATCAGATGATCCAAGGAAGGGCAAGCTCTTTTACAAATGATCCTCAAATTAGGGTTTCTTGTCAAGCAGGGATTCTTTGTGACTTTGACCATTTCATGTGGGAAAAGTTCTTCATATGATATGAGAATGATAGGGATGAAATTTGGTGAGAAAATTCATTAAGGAAGGCAGTTATTTCATCAGTTGCTTGCACAAGAAGAAATTGGTCAAACTAATTACTTGAAAAGTCAACTGTGGCAACTCAAGGGTTCCAATCCCATTTTTCAAGCCAAGAGATGTTCTTAAGGTCATAAAAGAGGTTTGGAAAAGTCAAAGATCAAGATTCAAGAGGTTTTGAGAGACTTTCCATTTTTGGCATATGACTTGTAATGAAAGTTACTATTTTTGGCAAGGTTTGCCCTAATTTTCAAGTGATTCTTACATGGCCAAAATGACTCCAAATGAATTTCCCTTGAACATGAAAGTTGTAGGGTATGATCTCCCATTTCTAAAAAGTATATGGACATCACCATAGCCCTCATGGTTTGAAAGTTATGCCCATTTGAACTTGGCTTGTTTTTAGGGTTTTTCCACATTTTCAAGTTTCCACTCTTTGCAAAAGGGCTTGTAATGCATTTTCAGGGCTTCTAATACACCAATGCTGGTCATTACATTCAATAACAACTCATAGCAAGCAAGTTTTCCCAAGGAATCCCAAGAATTTGTGCATGGATTAAGAGATAATTCACAAAGTGCAAACTTGCAAAATCACAAGAAATGCATGACTCATTCAGATCCAAGGGCCAAGATTGATTCAAGTGGAAATAGTGAGGGAAATGAGAGCTGAGCGTGCACATGGGAAGTGGAATGCACGAGGGAATGACCTCATTACAACATTTATGCAAAATTGCATTTCACCCCTCATCACACTTTCCTTGCTACAATTGATTCACAAACTCTAATCAGTGTAGTATGCACATGATATAAAAGCCAAGCATGCTCTGAATGCAGCCTAACTCTCTCTCTCTCATTTTCTCAGATTCAACTTTCTTGCATTTCAGCAATTGGCTTCGAATATCTCATCTCCCTCACTCATTGCCAAAACTAACTACACAATCTTCATCCTTGAGCTCTAGAGGTCATGAATTCACCATTATTGTAAGCTATAAGTATAGTTTTACATCAGTGCAAGTTCATAGCAGATACACTCGTGTGACAAGATCCAGGCTGTTTGGAAGCTCCTTTCACATTTATTTTGTGATTAGAAGTGTCAAGAGGCTTATCTGTAGCTAGAGGTTGCTTTTCTTGGAGGATTGAAGGTTCTGCAATTTCAGGTATACTCAAAAATTTGTCATCCAGGATGTGATTTCTTTTGTGTGCATTGTGTTCTACCTGTTGTCCTGAGCATGTTGATCTATTTTGTTTTGAAAATGGTGGTGAAATGAGGCAAAACTGTGGATCTTAAAGTTTTAGATCCAAACTTCTTCTCTTCAATTCAGTTTGTGTGTGTTAGGTTATGCTATTTTAATGTTTAATTCGTGATATGCTTGGCCTGAGGATCATTTTGGTATATGATTTGCTTGTTTTCATGAAGGTTTGTGAATCTGCAACTTGTGGCTCGCCGGAGAAGATGACCGGCGCTTCTCCGGCCGGTAGGGTTTAGGTTAAGGTTAATTAGGGTTTAGTGATGTCCAGATTATATCCTGGCCCTTGGATCTGGATTAATTAAGTTAATTTTGTATTATTAGTTTAATTAAATAGGATTATCATAACTTTAAAACGCAGCCGTTAGATCTCATTTAATTAACAGGTTTGAATGGTAGCCTTAGGATCTGATTACTAGAAGTCAAGCTGACTCCTGCGCATGGCCCTTGATCTATTCCTCTTTCAATCTCATCCATTCATATTGATTACCTTTCATTTCTTTTATTTTATTATTTTCCTTTTATTTGTTTTGTTTTATTTAATTCATTAAATATAGCCAGAAGTTCACAAAAATTCCAGAAAAAATCATGATTGGTCCTTTTAATTTTCTTTAATTTATGATGTTTTTACTTTTCATTTATTTTATTTTCCACGTAGGAATTAATTTCCGATTTTATTAATTGTTTTTAATTCATTTTAAATACATGCTGACTTGTAGAATTTATATCTTGAGCATCAATTTGAATTTTGACTTAGTTCTTTTTACATTTTATTCATACTAAAGTGTAGTTTATGGATGATTTTTATTCTGATTTTTAGAAGCTTGTGTGAATATTTTTGATAGTTGACTTGTGTGTGAAGTTTCAAAACCCTAATGAGTGTTCTTGAGGTCCTTTGACCTAGTTTCCTATTGATTCTGACTTTGGCTTTTTGACATGATGATATCACTTGATTAATGAATACTTGTGTTTATTTTCATAATTTTTGCATGAGTTTATGATTTTATTTGGATTTTCATATGAGATTGCCTTAATTTTGCTTCTTCTTGTTGGAATGCTTAGTTCTTAGGCTAGGAGGGCACTTGTGCCAACTCCTTTAGTTTGTTTAGGGTCCTTTTGACATGAATATAAGTCCCTGGTCCTTGTATGATGTTTTCATCTTGACTTGCTTTGAAGTCCTTTTCTTTGAAGTTTCTTACAAAAGTATGTATGTTCACTTCACTTTCTTTCTTCATTTGCTCTCCATGATGCTTATGTTTGAAGTTGTATGCTACTTCCCCATGTTTGATCTTGTTTCCTAGGCACATCTTGACATGATTAGGCTCCTGATTTCAAGTGATGTTTATGCTTTGATTGGATGATCATTTGTCTTTTCTTACACTTATGCACATGTCCACTTCACTTCTCCTTCTTGTGATGTTCATGATTGAACTTGTATGATATTTTCCTTGGGATTTTGAGTTGTTTGTGCACATTCTTGTGATGATATGGTTCTGGTCTTGATGATTGTGAAGCATGTGTATCTTGTGTGATATTTTCTACTCCATGTTTGCTTTTGTTTCTTCCATGTTAGCTTGTGTGGGTTTATTGTGATTTGATTGATCCACTTCTCATCTTATGTTGTATGCTTGATCTTGGCACTTGAGGGTGATACTTCAATTCTGGTTGTGATGTTTTAGTATGATCTTTTGTTCATTTTTATCTCATTTGATTTCACTTGCTTTTGTCTTACCACTTGTTTATGCTTATAACCATTTCAGGGGCTTGGGTAAGTGAGAGGTGTGGATGAGATTCCCACATCTCCAACTCTTTTCTCTTTATCTTTCATTATGCTTTTTCAATTGTGTTTAAGATGTGCCTTATGCCATCATTTTCTTAATTTCTCTTTGCCCCCTTTAGAAGCAACTTATCTCCTTTAGAGGAGTAAGTTGTTCTCTAACTCTTTCTTCTTCTTTTCTTCTTCTTCTATTCCTTTTTCTTAGGATATAATTCAAACCACATTAACCATAGGACCACCTTTGAATGATAACTTTAGGATTAGACTTCCTCTTTAGTTTTACCTTTGAGATCCTTTTGGTGCTCTCTCTTTCTCATCTTCATACAAAATCCATAGAAAACATATAATAATGGTTGAGGTGACTTCTCCCTTTTGTCATCCTCTCAAAGAAAAGTTAAAAAAGCACTTCTTTATCTTAATTCACAAAATCACTTAATAATACAAACAAGTTAGTGAATTTAAATCCCAATCTTAGGAAACAAGTTTGAGGATCTTCTTCATTCTTGATGGACTTGTTACTCATTCTATTTTGGAATGTGGTAATAAGGGCATGTCCTTAGAAAAGGCTTTACCTTCACTTCCTTGTGCCACACTCTAAAAAACTCTTCTAAAATACACAAACAAACAATAAGCGTCTTTTCTTTGGGAATTATCTTCTCACCTCACTCACTCCTTACGTGCGAACTTGTCACTACTTGTCATTTTGCAAGACGGTAACGCACTCATCGTTCGGGCCTGCAACACCTGAGCATTGACATAGGCAGTTTAGGCCTTAAAACACAAGCAATCTTTTTCACCCCTAGTTAGGGGAACTACGACGACTCTGATCCTCATGTACAGATGAGGTACGTAGGCAGCGGGGTAGGGCACGTTCGAGCACAATATCTATTTTCTCTACATTTTTCCTTTGTTTTCTTTCTCAGTTCCTTTTCTACTTCCAGTTCCTTTTCTTTGGCAGCAGCTTTCATTTCTTCACCCTTTGAAGCAGATTTCTTTGCAAACATGGATCCTGTCGGGTACGGCAGACGATTTGGGGTGCTAATACCTTCCCAGGTCGTAACCGACTCCCGAACCCAGTCTCTCTGGTTCGTAGGACCTGTGTCCTTCCTTTTCTTTTCTTCTGGTTTGTGCAGTATTACCATTCCCGTTCCTTCGGGATAAAAATACCTGGCTGGCGACTCTACCTCTTTCTGCGCCACTTTCGCGTTTGTACCAGGATGGAAATCCGGGGAGCGACACTAGGATTTATGTCTCTTTGTTCAAACTTTCCTGTTTATAGGCCACTTTCAAAATTAATACAATTCTATTTTCGAATTCAGGTTTACTTTTCCCTTTTTACCTAAGCGAAAACGTCTGTTGATTATGTTTGAATGTATATATGCTTTTGAATATGATTGATGTTTACCAAAAATGCATATAAAATAATATAAAATTACAATAATAGCATTTTCTAAGGACTCTCGGAGGTAGGAATCCCCAGTAAAGTTCATATCCAATGAATCATCATAGGTTCATCCCCACACAGTAATCTTTACGGATTTATTTCAGCAAAGTATTCCAAGTAGCTTCTTGTACTTCCAACTCTACAAAGTTCCAGACAGATTTCTCTCAAGCCTTATATCCTCCTAAGAATTGACACTTGGTCAGATAAGTCTCTCAGGGGAATGTCTGTATCTTTTATCCCCAGTAAGGGTATTTAGGAATCTAATCTTTCAATAAAAAGTACAACAACGAAAACCGAAAGATCCTAAGTACAATATTTTGAAACAAGACGGGAACGATGTATTCATATTCTTCATCAACGAATCGGGATTTATTTTCCCAAGCCAGCAGTTGTTACATAAAGATGCTAGTGTGCTTTGACTACATGATTCATTCATACATCATTTACATTATATCATGGCATACACATCCATAACACATATGACATTCTCACTTACATTAAGAACGTCATGCCATGCATGCATACATCAAATAATCTTGCATTAAATTAACTTTTCCTTTTCAGGATAGTTGTAGTCAAATAAACACTACCAACTCCTTGAGACAGTTCAGAGACGATCTAAATGAAGATCTAGTGTTGATACTTAGTTCAAGATGCTTTTCTTTCCAGAGACAATTCATAGACGATCTAAACGAAGATCTAGTGTTGATACTTAGTTCAGGATATTTTCCAGAAGCAATTCAGAGATAATTGAAACGAAGATTTAATTCTGATGCTTAATTCAATATATTTTCCTAGAAACGGTTCAGAGACGACCAATACGAAGATCTAGTGCTGATAATCATAACATCTCACATACTTCAAAGAATCCTCATGTCAAGTTTCAAGGTTTTCCCTACAAGTTTGGTCAGTCAGATGCTCAGATAATCATAAATCAGTTAACTTGGGCAAAAAGTCAACTGTGGTCAACACAAAGTCAAACTTCAAGATTTTTGTTCAAAATAAAGGGTTGATCATGATTCATCAAGGAAACCCCATCATCAAGAATCAAGAGTTACTAAATTAGGGTTTTGTGCAGGAAACGTCCACTGTACTTTGACCAGTCATAACTTTCACATGCTTCATCATAAATTTCCCATCCAAATCTTATTTTGAAGGAAATTCAATTCTCTACAACTTTGTGTTTCACAAGCCAAGGCCAAAAAATTCTTCATTTGAGAGATAGAGCCAGGACATTACAGGTCCTTTAAAAAGTCAACAAAAAGTCAACTTTTTCAAATGCTCATAACTTAAAAATGGAAGATCAAATGGACATGGGACCAAAAGGAGAAGTTAGAGGACACTCTAAGCTTTCTAAAAAGTCCAAGAATGCATACATGGGATAAAAATTGAGAGAGTTATGCATTGTTGAAGTTGGACAATTTTGAGGAGGTGTATGAAGCAAAAATGGCCAAAATTCAAGTTTCTTCCAAATTGACCCATATTTTTTCAACCCAAACTCAATTATAAGATCATTCATGATCCATGAATCATATTATCTGATTTTTTATATTTATTTTATATTATATTGGATTTAATTTATTTAAATTCAATTTTAATTAAGATAAATAATAAATAAAATCAAATATTTGGTCTTAGGTCTATTTTGAGATCAAATATTTGATGGTTATGATGATTGAAAGTCTCCAAATTCGTGAAAAACCAAAAAGGGATGATTTTATCTAATTTTCAGACAAAAATAGAAGTTACTTTTCTTCATCCTCAAGTAATCCAAAATCCATCCACAAAGCCCAAAATTCGAACCTACTTCCATTCACCTATAAGTACACAACAAGGATACAATGCACAAGGACGTATTTCTGAGCTTATAAACCCCATTCAAACTTCAAAATTCTCAAGAAAAAACTCATATTCGGTTTCATCGTTACATCCAATCTCCAAAGGTTTTGAAGGTTCCAATAGATTCTTTGAAGCTTTCTGAACATGAATCAATCATCACCATCATCAAAACATCACAAAATCATCTAACCCGAATCCGTTTTTTTTTTCATGTTTCTTGATTTTTTTGATTTACATATTTTGTGCATTATAAATTGTTTTCGATTGTTTAATCTTATTTTTGATGATGTGTAGATGGATTATGGGCAAATTAATTTAAAGTTTGAAGTAGATTCGGCCAACCACCATTGTTAGGGTTCTTGAGGTCGAATTTGGGGATTCGACATAGAAGTGATTTTACATGAAATTGATGGACCAATTGGACTTAGAAGACTGTTATTAACTGATTTATGTTATTCAAATGTATTTTGTCGCGGTGAGAATAGGATACCAAGCTATTGATTAAGCTTGAATCACAATTATTAAATGTTCACCATCGACTTTAATTTAATCCAAAGGGAAAAGGGAAAAAGATCGTAAAAACCCTAAATGAGGAGAAACTAGGTTCGGGGGTTGATTATACCTAGGGAAGGTGTTAGCATCCTAAGCATCCGCAGTATCCTACGGGAACCTCTTGTTAATATTTGTGTTATTGTTATTTATTGCTTGCTAAAATTATGGGAACCTAAGGTTTTTATTTCTAATGGTGCTCGCACAACATCGCATCGATGCCTACGTATCGGGTATAGAATCAGAGCACTCGTAGTTCTCCTAAGGATTAACGAACACTTGGTTACGCTCAAGGTTCGCGGGGAAGGTAAGTGTTATGGCAAACACTCACGTGACTTTAGGAAAGTCACCAAAAGTTCTAAAATAAAAAGTCCTAATAGCTAAGGTCAAAAAGGTAACTAGGGATGGCTAAACTTCCTATGACATTGAGTCAACTGCAGGAGTTCTTTCCCTTTTGGATTGAAATGCGAAAAATAAAGTAAACAAATGAGGGTGCAAGCTCCTAAGTCTAAGGCATAGGTTGCAACTTGCAAAAATAAATTGAATAAAGTAAATGGAAATTCAAGGTAAAAGGCTTAGTAACCGGGCTATGACTCGATATATGGATCGAGAATGCTGAGGTGGAAAACAAACGCGGTGCATCAATTTGCTTAAGTTAGAAAAGCTGTGAAATGTAGAAACTGTGCAGATGGCGATCGTAAAACGACCGACTTACGTGTGTGAGTGAAGTATATGTGAAGTTCACTTGGCGTTGGACCAAGGATTTATTATCTTGAAAATTAATGTGCGCTTCCAATTTTTATTTTAACAAATATATGGTCATGAGGCAAAATAAAATAAATATAAACATGGTGTGCATACAACCAAAACACCGAAAGATTAAATTAAAACTCTCACTAAGGGATAAACTTAAATCTAAACCTCTCACACTAATAGGATCTAAAACTAAGCTAAACAATCTCTATCTTAAACGAAGAAGAACTAAACAAATATTTTTTGGATTTTTATAAACAAAATAAATAAATGATTAAATTAAATATGTACTAAAAAATAAGATAGAAAAGGAAAACAAATGAATTCGAAATATATTTTGTTGTATTATTTTTTTTTTACGTATATATAAATATCTAACTAAATATAATAATAAAAATAAAATAGAAAAGAAAATTTTAAAAAAAAGTTTTTTTATTTATTTTTCTAACTAAATATAATAATAAAAATAAAATAGAAAAGAAAATTTTGAAATTAAAAGTTTTTTATTTATTTTATATATATATAGATTTCTTAACTAAATATAATAATAATAGAAAATTTTGAAATTAAAAGTTTTATTTACTTACATTTAAATGAGAAAATAATAAAAGAAAATAAATTAACTAAATATTTAACAAAAATTAATCTAATAAGTTAAAATTAAATATAAAGATTTAATTATAAAATATTTTTAGATTTTTTTGAAAAAAGAAAGGAGTTAATGGGCTGATTAAGAGAAAATAGAGGGGTTTGGATAGAAAAAAGGCCCAATGGGGCGATGGGTGTACAAGGGAAGCGGATGGGTCAATTCTGACCCGGTTTGGCTTTATGAAAAAAGTCAAAGAGAACCCTAAACCATGCGGCTGCTCTCTCCCAAAACTCAGAAAAAAGAAAAAAAACAAAAAGGAAAGATCCTCACTCATCAATCGCTAGATTTCTTTCTCTTCTCTGCTCTCTCTCTCACGAAGCTTTCTCTCTCAACTCTTCCGTTTTCTCTTCTTTTTGCATTTAAGACCGGTTTTGATTTTTGTTCAACTCGACTCGGTCTCTCTTGTACGAGTCTGTCGCTCTCTCATCTTTCTCTCCGCAACTCGCTTTCTCAGTTTTCAGTTCTTCGATTTAAAAAATGCGGCGGCGGATCAGTGGTTTCCGGTGAGGTTTCAAGGTGTTTGATGGCGGGTTTGGTTGGTCGAGTTTGCGTGAAGCCCGCGGTGGTTCATGGTTGGTTAACGGCGGTGAGATGGAGGTTTTGGCTTGGTGATTTCTGAACGAAGGTGTGACTTCGGTGGTTCGGTATTCACAGTGGCGGCTTGGTGAGTTCGAGAGAGGTTTTTGGTCAGCAGGTTTTTGACGTAGTTGGCTGCGGGAGAGAATTTGTGAGGTTTTCTGGTTATGTTTGGTGGCTGAGAGTTTTGATGATTTGAGGTTGCGGAATGCGGTAAGGGGTGGCGGATTTTAGTGAAGGTTTGCGTCTCGGTTTCTGGATTCTCACTCTAATCTCTCAATTCGGGTCTGTTGTCTCTATCCTTAAACTCCCTTCATCTCTATTGTGTGTTCTGCTGTGATTTGTGTTGATGGAGGGAGGATGAAGTGTTTAAAAGGCGACGGGTTTTATATTCTCTCGTCATGTCTGTGTCTGGTTTTTTCTGGTTTTGTGTGCTGAGTATCTTGGTGTTTTTTTTGTGACAGATTTATTAAACAGAGGTGATAGTGATGTGTTTGAGAGGGTGATTGAAGGTTGGATCCGGTTTATGTTAATGGTGGTGGAGGATGGTTTTATTGAACATTATTCGTGAATGTCAGTTTGGTTGTGTGTTGTTTTATGGTGTTAATGGAGTTTGCAGATTCGAATGAGAGTTGAAGATGAATGTTGAAGGTGAGTGTTATTCTGAAATTAAGTGTGGATCTCGTTGTGTTCGCAATGAAAGGTTTAAGAATAAAAGTTGAAGGTTGAAATGGAGAAGGTTTGGCCGATGGTGTGAGATTAATGATGGTGAAAATGAAATATGAATTAAGGTAATGGTTTGTGTGTGTGAAGTTTCTTTGAGGTGTGTTGTGAGGCTGCGGTTTATGAACAAGTCGTTATGGTGTTGTTGAAGGTCAGCGGTATGAGATGATTGAAGGTTACGTGTGTTGTTGGTGAAGGAGGTTGAGAAAAAGTTGAATGAAGTCTGATGAGGGAGGATTCGGTTCTGAAAATTTTCAGTTTGGTTGAAGGATTTGTTGGAGGTGGTTTTTGTTCAGAGAGGAAATGGGTGTTTTATGGAAGTTATGGGAGCTACAGATGGAGTGGATTTTTGTGGTGCCTTACATTCTGTTTTAGTTGACGAAGGTAAAGGTTTGGAGTTTGTGAAGTTTGATGTTTAATGGAGGTGCGGTAAAGAAGGTTGGAGAGATTATTGTTTGAGAAATGTTGTTGTGGGTGAGTGAAGAGGATGAAAAGGTCTGTTGGTTGCTGTTTGTGATTTTCGAAGAGGACCGAAAAGTTGCTGCCCAGTTCTTCGTTTAATGAAGAATGAGTGTTAGAAAGTAATGAGAGTGTGTTGTGAGTTTTTTTATTTGCCAATATGCAGGATTCAGTTTTTTTGTTTTTCAATGGAATGAAAGTTTTTAGGATTGTTGTGAAGGTTATATGCAGTATGTATGGCTGCTCTGTTTTGTTATTGGAGGAATTTTGTTGTAGTTTTTTTGTGAAGTTTTAATATGAAGTTTTGTTTTGTGTATGCAGGTTTGAATTTGAACTGAAAAAAAGGAAACTAGCTATGAACAAAATGCTGAAAAGAGGTGAAGGAAAGGGAGAACATTACCGACCCGAAAGTTATCAGGGTGAAGAATCCGCAATGGTAAGTGTTGCTTCTACTCCTTGCTATTGCTGGTGATTGATGGTTGGTAGTGATTTTGGATGTTGCTGAATTTTTTTGCTTGCTTTGTGTCAATTCCCCTTTTCTTGTGGTTTTTGTGGTGAGAAAGTGGCTGTTTTTTTTTTGTGATGTTTGATGAATGAAACAGTGCTAGCTTTATATGAAGTGAATTAGGGTTTAGAATTTGAATTTTTGTCCTTGAAAACTTGTGGTTGAAGGGTTTGACAATAGGGGACAGATTCTGAATTTTGGTTGTAGTGGGAGGCTGTAGCAGGCTGTTTTGTGTGCTGAGTGCTGCTGTTTTTTCTGTTGTTTTGTTGCTGTTTTTTTGTTTGCTAGTAGAGAGAAAATGGTCTTGCTGATTTTTTTGTACTAATTTTGACACTTGGTTATGAGAAAAAGAACTTACAATATGTAAAAAAGAATTAACATGAATGCTGAATTTTTAATGGTATGCTTGAATGAAATAGAAATTGAAATGCTTATGTAACATATATGGGGCTGTTTTGAATTAACATGAAATTGGAATAATAATACTTGAAAATGAAAATGTTTTGAAATTTAAATATGTTTGAATGGAATAGATTGAATTTGAATGAGATGTGATGCATTTTTATGATTATGTATGAATTAGAACAAGGATGCTAACTTGTTTTTTTTTCAATTTCATGTGCAAATGGATGAATTGGAATGATGGACAAAAGGCCATGGAGAAAGAAGATTCTCATGCATGATTGGATATGAAGAAACCATGGAGTTACTTGGAAATTAAAAAGATGTAACAATTAGTTTTTTTTTGGAAGTTTTGTGTACTTAAGCACTAGTTTAGAATGAAATTCTAATTATGTATGTAATACTAAAATGCATATGAATGGTATGTATGAATGTTATTATGATGAAATAATCAACTTAAATGTGACATGAGTGAATGGTTATAAAAAAAATGAATGTTCATGAATATGTTTTAATTTAAAGTGAACTATGAATGCTTGAAAAAACTTGGGACAAAGTTGAACATTGTGAATAAGTCTTGAGAAAGGACATAACATGAATGCAAAATAAAAATAAATATGAAATGACATTGAATTTTAAATTTGGAATGAATTTGGAAATATGGAATAGAAAAATGAAGTATGGATTTAAATTTGGAACTTTGAAACTTGAATAAAACTTGGAGAAACTTTGGAAGTTAGATTTTGAACTTGAAACTTGAAATTGAAATTGGAAGTTGTAATTAAAAATAGAAATAGTTTTGAAAATGAATTAAAAATTAGAATTTAGAAATTGAGATAAAAATTTAAAAACTTGAAAATAGAATTAAAAAAAATAGCAATAGAAATAAAGATTAAAATTAAAACACAAAAAATGAATTAAAAAAAGTATAGAAATAATAAATAGAAATTAAATTAAAATGGAGGCTTGGAAGTGACAAGAAAATAAATAAATAGCTTGAAAATGAGCTGAAAGCAATAGAAAATTAAATCTCGTAATTTCTCTTCTAAATGCAATGAATGTATTATGCGAGCAATTAGGGGTAAAATTTGGGGTGTGACAGTTGCCCCTATTTAAATAACTTTACCAGATGGCGTGAATGACGATAGACACACAAGCGATCAGGGTGAAAGATATTTAAATATATAAATAACTGGAAATTTTGCCCCTAAATGCAATGTTATGCTGGACTACAAATTATCTAACTCGGTAACAACTATGCAATGAATGATGATTATGGTATGAATGATTAGAATGAGATATATCGACGACCACAGGCCAAGACTCACTGAGGATGACATACACTGGGGATAAAGAAACGAAAACGGGAAGTATTCAAAGTGATAAATCAACAGGTTCAAGTGTAACTGTTGACACTAAGAATAACAAAAGACGGGAACAAAAGGAAATCCAACGCGTTGGATCAACAAACACAGGTAAAGTCAAGATAAAATTCAAAGTGACTGCACAGTGGCTCGATGGGACCAATTGACACCAAGAATACAAATAAGACAAAGAAATAATTCGAAGTGGTAGACCAATGGCTCTATGCGACCAATTGACTTTGAGAAATAAAAAGCAACAACATATTCGAAGTGAATGCGCAGCGGCTCGATGCGACCAACTGACACCAAGAATACAACAAAATAAACATTCAAAGTGAATGTGCAGCGGCTCTATGCGACCAACTGTCACTGGAAATGATAAACATAATATTCAAAGTGAATGCGCAACGGCTCGATGCGACCAACTGACACTAAGAATACAACAAAATAAACATCCAAAGTGAATGTGCAGTGGCTCTATGCGACCAACTGTCACTGGAAATGATAAACATAATATTCAAAGTGAATACACAGCGGCTCGATGCGACCAACTGACACTAAGAATAGAAACGACACAATATTCAAAGTGAATGCGCAGCGGCTCTATGCGACCAACTGTCACTGAAAATGATAATCATAATATTCAAAGTGAATGCGCAGCGGCTCGATGCGACCAACTGTCATTGGAAATCTGCCTTGGGGAAGCCAAAGACCTGGGTTCGAATCCAGGCTTCCCCCTTTCTTTTTGTTGCCTATTTTCTTTGTTTTTTTTCTTCTTTTTGTTTTCTTATATTTTCTTAATTAATTTCTAATTAACTTTTTAATCACAACTAACCAATTAACTAACCTATTAAACTTTTTAATTTATAAATAATCTCATGAAATTTTTATTAATTATTTTTCTTCAAATAATATTTTTTTATATAAATAAAATTTAGTTTTTTTATTAATTTTGTAAATTAATTCATAATTAACTTAGTAATTAGGTTTTAATAAATTTTAACTTTAATCCTGATTTTTCTAAACCCTAATTTTTTTCATAACCCTAAAACGATTAATTCGACCTAAATTTATTTTAATTGCTTTATTTACTTTCTTATTATTTATTTTTTTTATAGAAATTGTATAGGATGTACAAAATCATGTAACTTTATTTTCTCGCTTTTTTTTTCGATTATGTAATTACTTCCTGGTTATAATAGCTAATTAGGTTTACTTTTCGCACTTTATTTTCCGCAATCCCCATGATGTAATAGCCTAGGACCCTTTATTTTCTGCTTTTAATTTCTGCAAAAATATAAATTGTGTGGTTAGTAAACCTAGGGTGTGAAAAGACTTGTATGCTAAATTAATTGGACCTAGCTCACTAAACTCAAAAGATAAATATCTGAAATTAATATTCAAACACGTAAGTCGGTCATTATACGATCGCCATCTGCACCCCCTAGGGTTTCTCCTCTTGGTTGCCTTTAAATATGGTCAAGTCCCTCGAACGTAGGGGTATCTTAGTAAAAGCTGCCTACGAATAAAATCATCAAGTCCCTTCAGATAAAAGATCATAATCCATTCGAGTTGCCTACGAACAAATGATCTAGTCCATCAATGACCCTACGAAAATGATGATCTTCCCTTCAAATTACTAAGATACCCTTACAGGTTACCTTCTATGACCATACGATAACCTTATGCCCGTCCCTTTAAATATCCAAGGTAAGGACTACTTACTCACTAATAGTAAGGATAATCCTACCCCGTAAAGGAAAGAAATAATAAGAAAGACCTTACAAACTTAGGGTAAGTAGTTCTTAAGTACTTGCTCACTTTTTCAAAATACTCTTTACACCCCACTTTTCAAACATTTTCAAAACTAAACACTTTGTATACATCCATACGAGGACCATTGCAAAGTTAAAGACTTATGAAAATATTTTCTAATCACACACTACACAATTTTTCAAACAAAGTAAAGTGAGCTAAGTAGTTAAGAGCTCATGAATAACCATGGGTACAAAGGGTTCTAACACCTTCCCTTTGTATAACTTACCCCCCGAACTCAAATATTTTTTAAAAAGGTATTTCATGTTCTTTTATTCCTTTTCCTTATTGGATAAAATAAAAGTCGGTGGCAACTCTTGCTATCCGCAACATAGTTTTTGTGAAAACAAACACGCCTAAGTCAGTTATTCCACCATGTTACAAATATGTTCCTTTTAAGCTAGGTGGCCCTCACCTGACCATTTAGCCTAACAGAGCGTACTCTTTAAGTTCAATGAACCAATAAAAAGAAAAGGGAAAATGAACAAATAGCAAAATCATTACACACTAACAGGTTTACTTACCATGTACATGCAAAGATAACGGGCCTAATGTTATTGTGCTTGAAAGAAAAAAAGTGAAAGAGAGTAAGAAATATGAGTTGAGTTATAATGACATGATTCAAATTGGTTTACATAAAGGGGAGTTTTTGAAAAATTGCGTCGTTGCAGTATCCTTGGTATTGATATTTAGTACCTGTTGATCTAACGCTAGCCTGGTAGCCACAAACGACTAAAGTCTCATTGTGTTTTTGTTTCGAATCGCACTTAACTCTTTCGACTATGTTGGTTGATTGGTTGAGGAAAAACAATGGTCTAAGTGTGGGGGAGTTTGATATCGTGAAAACATATCATGTTTTTATACCCATTTCGCATGTTATTTGATGTCATTTTGTTATGTTTTGTCCCTTTTATGTCTCCTTCTGTTTGTATTTCAGGTATAAATCAATTATGGAGCAACTATGTGAAGAAACCAGAAAAGGAGCAAGAAAGGAAGAAAAATGGAGAAAAAAATCACATTCTTGGTGCATGGTGTTCCGCCATGGCCTAATGGCATTCACCATTGCACCATGCCACATAACAAGTCCACTAAAGCTCATGGCGGTCACCATGAGCATAATGGTAGTCGTCATTCTCCTATGGTATCAGCAAACGTGGATTTCAATTGGACTCACTATTGACCACTTTCCTACTTTGTCTTAACGTTCTCTACACGTACTAGAGGCAGTTTTGAAGCATATGAACTCTATAAAAGACACTTTTTTTACCTAGTTTTGAGCTATCCAAGTCTTGTGCAGAAGCTCTGTTAGTTTTTAGTCTTAAGCATATACTACTTTTAAAGTGATAATCGCTCACATTGTTATCATACTTTAGTTTTTAAGTCTTTTGTACTCTTGGATCACAAGCTTGCCGAAATAATCAATGCAATTGTCTCCAATATTTTCAAGGATATAACTAAGGGACCAAAAAGGATATTTTTCCTAAATAATACTACCAATATTGAGGTATTTTCCTGTCACCCTCAAATTAAAATTGGCACCCCCACATCTTTTATATTTTTATCATATTAACCATATACAGTATTATAATTCCATTCTCAAAAAGTATTAGTACATTTCGATTTTTTTGAAAAGTTATATAAATTTCTGCACATTTCAAAGACACTACCTGATATTTTTGTTTGATAACAAGTTTGTGTTTTTATTGTATTTTTAGCATTTTTCCAGATTTTTCTTGAATTTCTACCGAATGTTTGGAAATATTATGAAGAAATGTAATGTTTTGTCAGCATTTTTGAACAGTGCGGTAAAAATGCATGCATTATTCTAGATCTTTTGAAAAATACGGTAAAAATGCATATATATTTTTTCGGGTTTTTTGAAAAATGTGGTAAAATTGCATAAATGTTTCCGAATTTTCCAAAAAAGCTGGTAAAAATGCAATGTTTTTTCTTCATTTTTCAAAAAAACCGGATAAAAATCATATGTTCAACCGCATTTTTTGAAAAATACGAAAAAAAACTATATTTTTTTCCGGATTTTCCAAACATATGGTCACTCCATAAGTTCTAGATATTTTTGTAAGATCCAGTAATTATAATTTTTTTTCATTTTTTTTCAGTGAAGACCTGAGGCAATGATGGTACGATTGTTGGTCGATTATGTGATAGAGTTACTACTGCGAGGGCTCAAGATAAGGGGGTTGACATTGAGGGCCCGCATCTCCGAGCGGGGACATTGGCACCTACCGGTTCTCACTGAAGGCGGATGACCGATTTGGCACAATTTCGTGCACCCTGCATTATCCAACATATAATATTTATATCTACTTCTGGATGGAAGATCTATAATGAGGATGAGTCGATGATGTTTAACCACCGACTGAGGATGGCGTGAAGATGGGGGTAGAAACTGATGTGCCTCATCCGGCAGAGACAAAGGTACCTCATACTTCTGAGGTTGAGGCAACAACTATTGATGTTACTCTAGAGATAGTTACTGAGGCACCAATTATCGAGGCATCTATTATTGATGATATAGTTGTGAATCCTCTTGTTAAGACAAATGTCACTGCTCCTTTTGAGATTGCTCCTGCTTTGACAGACTTGTCTGTACATACAGATGAAGGGTTCCTTAGTGGGCCCAATGATTGTTCTATTCTCACAGGATATGCACATCATGTCGCATTCAGATAATGGTAGGGAGAGGTGTATGTAAACACCCCAAATTTGCCCTCACCCATTCACACCATGGCTTGTGATATCCTCATATGCATAAGTTCAATTATATCATCTCGTATTACATTTTTGATTCACTGCATTACTTCTAAGTCATCTGTGAAATTCTGTGATCAGGTATGAGATGTCGAATGAGATGTTTAAACACTTGACAAATTTAACCAAAACTTAAAGTGCAGGAAAATTAAACAACACAGTAATTTGTTAACCCAGTTCAGTGTATAACCACACTTACATCTGGAGGCTACCAAGCCAGGAGGAAATCCACTATAAGTAATATTAATTCTAGACTTAAACCACCCAGTTTAATCTTTCACTTAATATCTACCCAATGCAATTTCTACCTAAGACACAACTTAGATATGAGTACCAACTCACTCCCCCTCAATCACACAGTGATATTGTTTACAAGTTTAATAAAATTGAAGTCATACTTCAAACAAAACAGCTTGATCTTACTTCACAGTTTCAATCAAGACACAAATACACTTTTGCTTAAAAGTTCATAAAGTGGTACAATAAAAACAACCTGCTATTAAAACACAAAACACCCTATTTAGTCTTCTTAAATTCGTACTCAATTCTGAGAGTTTCTGTTGATTAAATAGGTGTATGGATTTTGGGCTTTCTGTAGGTTTATCCAACCCTGAAACGCATGCAGCTTCCACCTTGAATTAGGGTTTGTTACTTCCTAGATTCTAGGTGATTCAGTTCTTCTGATTATGCTGAAGTCTCATAACAACACTCCCTACAGATGCGCCTTATTCTGTTTTGTCCATCCATAATTAATTCCAGATAACTTTCCTTAAATTACTCAGTTCTGTTAGTCATTAATTAATTCTGGTAGTAGGTTTGAGATGTCACAACATCTGTTGGGACATCCTGAAAAACTGAACTTAAATCATTAACACAATGTCCCAACATCTGGTGTGACATCCTGAATTAAGTTCATTTACTTAAACTTTGTTTGATAATGTCCCAACATCTGATAGGACATCCTGAACTGAATTCAACATTTCTTGTTGGTCAAAAATTCTGCCAATTCTAAACATCTACAAACTCCCCCTTTGGCTAATTTTTGGCTAACATATTTTTCTGGTTATCAGAGTGCAGCAGAAGTTCTTTTATTAGAGTATAGCAGTTCTTTTCTGTTGAGTCATGTGTGAGTTTACTCCCCCTCAAACATACATGTATTCAGTCTTGTTGCAACAGAAATTTTTTATTAACATCACAGATTTAGTTCAGAAGCAAATAGAGGTTTTTCATTAATAACTAAACAGCATCATACATTGTTGTTGTTGTTCTTGTTCTCCCCCTTGTTAGACATAAATTTGGGGCCAAAGCTACTATTTCAAAATTACAATGCAGCAGTCATTACATTTTCCTCATATACAGTTTTTCACTCAGACTCCTCATAGTCAGTTTCTTCCTCTTCCTCAGTTTCCTCATCAGAAGCAGCAGCTTTCTGAGTACTTTCTTCAATCTCCAGCCTTTGGATAATCTCCTCAAGCTTCTGCTTCCTTGCATCCAGTTCTTTGCATGTGATCTTCAGCTCAGCAATCAAGGCAGCTTTAGAGATTGGAGACTTTGCCTTTGAATGACCAGCAGATGTCCCAGAGGGAGCTTCAACATCAGCTGCATGATGACTCAAGAACAGCTTGTAGTGGAAGGCCAGAGGGCTTTCTCTTTTGCAAATGGAGTCCTTCTCAGTGAGGATACCAGGATACTGACTCAGCATTATTCCACACAGCAAGGAAGGGAAGGCAATTGGCAGCTTTGTTGCAGATGATCCAGCATGCTTCAATGTCTGATCAAAGATATAAGCTCCATAATCCAGCTTTGTTTGGGTGCCCACAGCATATATGAACCTGCCCAATCCAGTTGATATTGAGGATGTATGGTTGGTAGGGACCCAGTTTGATGTACCAATTCTATTCAGCATGGCATACTTCCTTGTCAGCATGCTAACTGAGAGCTTCCCTTTAACTGGCCAAGCCTTGACCTGATTAGCAGTGATAACCTTGCAAACTTGGTTATCAGTCTTCCCTAACTCATTTGGACCATCAGATTCTCTTCCAAGGTAGTGGTTGATAATCCTAGGAGAGAATTCTACACACCTTCCTCTTACATATACTTTTCTAAAGTCAGCAGACTTACCATTAGCACAATCTTCTTGGAGGTTGACTATGAATTCCTTGACAAGCAGCTCATAGCAAGGAGAGAAGTTGGAGACAGTTTTGAAAAGGCCAGCAGAAGAAATGAGATCAATTAACTCTGTGCACTCAAGTGCATTACTGTTCAGCTCTCTTTCAAGTGCTACCCTTCTTTGATAAACAAACTTCCATCTATTCACACTTGAAACATGATGAAAGGAGATGTTGTCCAAGGGAGCTTCTGGAACAGCAGTTGATGACCTTGAGGGTGCTGGTTTCTTCTTTGGAGGAGATGTTGGGACATCTTCTTCAACATCTGAATCTGGAGGAGTGACAGCTTTCCTCTTTTGTGTTTGCACCTTGCTCCATTGTTTTGTAGGACCAAAGACAACTTTAGCTTTGTCCTTCTTTGGTGTAGCTTGCTTCTTCTCAGGAATTGCATGTCCTGCATTCATCTTTTCTTTCCTAGTCCTAAGCCTTTTGGCTATGCTAGGGTTTACAAAAGCAATGATTTCTGTATCAGAATCATGCTCTAGGTTCACAACAGGAGGAGGTTGAGCAGTCTCCTCTTCAGCTGGTGGATCAACAGAGATTTGCTCTTCAGTGGAGGCCTTGTGCTGGTCCTCAGATGCTTCTTCATCACTATCAGTGGAGGCCTTTTTCTGGTCCTCAGATGTATCATCAGCAGTATCAGATGAGACCTTTTGCTGGTCTTCAGATGGTTCAACATCTATTGGGACATCCTGTTGAGCAGGAGTGTCCTTTTCAGCCTGAGTTTGTTGATCTTCTTGTGGAGCTGGCATGGTGTTCAGAGGGATAGATATGCCACTTACCACTCTTTGCTCAGATAGGATCCTGTTTACCAACTCCTTTATGGAATCATCCACGTATTCAGAAGCTTTTGGAGTGGTGTTTGATGGTGAAGGTATGCCTTTGGCCTTGCTGAAAACAGGGTCCTTTGTCCTTTTAGGAGTTCTTGGCTTTTGAGCAAGAGGAACACTTCCTCTGATTTCGTCCATTGGAGTTGAATCCATGGGTACCACAGAAATGGGGGTTGCATGCACCACATCTTCCTTGTTGAGGATTTCTTCAGAGATGTTAGGGTTTTGGTGATGAGCCATTTTGAGAATGTGGTGAAGAAAAAGATTGAGATTGGATGAGTTTGATGATCTCAGAGAGTTAGCTATAGCAAGCAAGTTGTTGTGAGAGAATGCTGAGAAGATGAATAGCTGAATGTGAGCTGATATTCTTATAAGAGCCGTTACTTGGAGAATTTTTAGGAGTGGAATACATAAGGTGCTTGACCAGACTGGTGTTGCCATCTGGTGATCATGCCACACGATGTCATATGACATGTTGGCACATCTCCATAACTGCTAAATTTCACACAAACAGATTCCCAATTTACCCCTTAGGTTTTCAAATTAGGTAGCATCCAAGGCTTTAGTAAATATATCAGCCAATTACAGCTTTGTAGCTACATGTTCCAATGAGATCACTTTTTCTTCTACAAGATCTCTGATGAAATGGTGCCTGATATCAATATGCTTGGTCCTGCTATGTTGGATAGGATTCTTTGATATGTTAATAGCACTTAAGTTGTCACAGTACAATGTCATGACATCTTGTAGGACATTGTACTCAGTGAGCATTTGCTTCATCCAAACCAACTGTGAACAACTGCTTCCAGCTGCAATATATTCAGCTTCAGCAGTAGATAAGGATACACAATTTTGTTTCTTACTGAACCAAGAAATCAAATTGTTTCCTAGAAAGAAGCATCCTCCTGAAGTGCTTTTTCTGTCATCAGCACTTCCAGACCAATCAGCATCACAGAAGCTAGTGAGAATTGGTTTGCATCCATGAAAGTACATTATTCCATAGTCACAAGTACCATTAACATATTTCAGAATTCTCTTGACTTGATTAAGATGACTAACTTTTGGATCAGCTTGATATCTTGCACAAACACCTACTGCAAATGTTATGTCTGGTCTGCTAGCAGTCAGATATAACAAGCTTCCAATCATGCTTCTGTATAGGCTTTGATCTACATTCTCACCCTTGTCATCTTTAGTCAGCTTTAAATGTGTGGGGGCAGGAGTTCTCTTATGAGTAGCACTGTCCATCCCAAATTTTTTGACTATGTTCTTAGCATACTTGCTTTGGGAAATGAACATGGAGTCCTCCATTTGCTTTATTTGCAGTCCAAGAAAGTAGGTTAATTCTCCTACTAGGCTCATTTCAAATTCAGATTCCATCTGATTGACAAAATGTTTCACCATCCTTTCAGACATCCCACCAAAAACAATGTCATCTACATATATTTGAGCAATCATGACATTTCCTTCTTCATCTTTAACAAACAAGGTTTTGTCAATTCTACCTTTCCTATACCCTTGCTTGATAAGAAAAGTAGTCAGCCTTTCACACCATGCTCTTGGAGCTTGCTTCAGACCATAAAGAGCCTTCTTTAGTTTGTATACATGATTTGGACAGCTTGGATCAACAAATCCTTTAGGTTGTTCTACATATACCTCTTCATTAAGATATCCATTTAAAAAGGCACTTTTCACATCCATTTGAAATAGCTTGAACTTTAAGATACAGGCAATTCCCAAAAGTAGTCTGATTGATTCAAGCCTTGCTACTGGTGCAAAGGTTTCATCAAAGTCTACTCCTTCAATTTGTGTGTATCATTGAGCTACAAGTCTAGCTTTGTTCTTTGTAACAACTCCTTTCTCATTTGACTTGTTCTTATACACCCATTTAGTTCCAATTACATTTATGTCATCAGGTCTAGGAACAAGGTTCCACACTTCATTCCTTGTGAATTGACCTAATTCCTCTTGCATAGCACAAATCCAGTATTCATCAGTAAGAGCTTCCTTGATGTTTTTAGGTTCTATTTTTGAAACAAAACAGGAACCTGAAATCACTTCTCTTGATCTAGTGCTTACACCTCTGTTGGGATCACCAATTATCAAATCTTTGGGATGATCCTTCTGGATTCTGATGGAGGGAGGTTTGCTGGATTGTTCTGTCCTTGCATCAGTTTGAGTGAAGTCAGAATGATCACTCTTTTCTTCAGTTTCAGTTTTGATATCAGCAGATGTTCCAACATCTTCTGGAACATCTGTAGGAGCATCATCAATTATCACATTTATGGACTCCATGATAACCTTGGTTCTAGAATTAAATACTCTATATGCTCTGCTGTTTATAGAGTATCCAAGAAAAATCCCTTCATCACTTTTAGGATCCATTTTTCTTCTTTGCTCCCTATCTGCCAAAATATAACAGTTACTTCCAAACACATGGAAGTACTTAACTGTGGGTTTTCTGCCCTTCCAGACTTCATAGATTATGGACAAAGTTCCTTTCCTTAGAGTAACTCTGTTATGGATGTAACAAGCTGTGTTCATAGCTTCAGCCCAGAAGTACAAAGGTAACTTTTTAGCATGGATCATAGCTCTTGCTGATTCTTGAATAGTTCTATTCTTCCTCTCAACAATCCCATTCTGTTGAGGAGTGATTGGTGAAGAGTATTCATGATTGATTCCTTCTGAAGAACAGAAATCTAAGAATTTTTGGTTCTCATATTCTTTTCCATGATCACTTCTTATTCTGATCACACAGCTGGCTTTTTCCCTTTGTATTCTTTGGCATAAGTCTTTGAATACATCAAATACATCAGACTTTTCTTTGATGAAATTTATCCATGTATACCTTGAAAAGTCATCAACCACAACATAGGCATACCTCTTACCACCAAGGCTCTCAACCTGCATAGGTCCCATAAGATCCATATGCAATAATTCCAAAACTTTGGAAGTTGTCAGATGTTGGAGCTTTGGATGGGACATCTTGGTTTGCTTGCCTATTTGACATTCACCACATATTTTTCCATCATCCATCTTCAGTTTAGGAATACCTCTCACAACATCCATAGATATGATTTTCTTTATGCCTCTGAAATGAAGATGACCTAGTCTTTGGTGCCATAGTTTCACTTCTTCTTCTTTAGCTAAAGAGCAAGTTGAAGTGAGACTGAAGTCTTGTGGTTCCCACATGTAACAGTTGTCTTTAGATCTGGCTCCTTTCATGACAACCTTTTGTTCTTTGTTAGACACTATGCATTCAGTTTTGGTAAAGTTTACACTGTACCCTTGATCACATAATTGACTTATGCTGATCAGGTTAGCAGTTAAACCTTTAACCAGCAGTTAAACCTGAATATGACTTTAAGTCTACTAGCAGATTCTTCAATCCAGTCATGTGTCTTGAACATCCACTGTCAAAGTACCAGTCTTCTTTAGCTGATACTCTTAGTGATGTATGAGCTATATATGCAACACCTTTCTTTGACCATTTGAGTTAAGATTTCTTTTGATACCTCTGCCCTGTGTATTGTTCATCAGTAGAGCTCCAAGGTTGTTTGTTGATCTTGTTCTTGGGCATGTAGCTTTGATCAGCATGAAGACTAGCTTTTGGTCTCCATACCTTCTTGATGACCTCTGTCTTCTGCTTAGGGGTTTGCTGATCTCTTTGATGTCTATGCAGCACTTTCTTGGTAACTTCTATCTTCTGCTTAGGAGGTTGCTGATACATCTGATTTGGATATCCATGCAACTTATAGCAATGAGGTTTGATATGTCCAAATCTTCCACAATGATGACATCTCCATCTTTGATACTTCTTCTTCATTTTGTTCTTTTCAGGATGTTGAGACATCTGTTGGAACATTATGTTTGGCTTTGTGTTCTTTTCATGATGTTGAAGCATCTGTTGGGACATCTTGTTTGACTGTATGGACTTTGAAGTAGTTTTGCTAGAGCTAGCTTCAACCTTATGAACTTTGTTAAATCCCAGTCCACTTTTATCCCCTGAATGCTTATTGTTGTTGAGAATAACATCCAGTGTGCTTGAGCTACTGTTCAGCATTCTAACAGATTTGGACATATGTTCCAACTTGGAGTTGAGAAGACTTAATTCACTTTTCAAGGTGTCAATGATCTCTAGATCACTTGCTTTTTCATCCTTTAGTGCCTCAATCTGCTTCTTTAGCTTTATACTCTCCCTGCATATTTCAGTGCTTCTTTTGAATAGTTCTCTGTATGATTGCTCAAGTTCTTCAAAAGTAAGCTCCCCATCACTGGATTCGCTTTCAGATTCACATAATCCAGCTAGAGCAGTGATATGCTTAGCTGATTCTTCTTCTGAATCACCTCCTGAGTCTTCATCAGACCAGGTTACAGAGAGTCCTTTCTTTTGCCTTTTTAAATAGGTAGGACATTCATTCCTGATGTGTCCATATCCTTCACATCCATGGCATTTAATTCCTTTTTCTTGATTGGTCTTTTCATCATAATTTGACCTTCTATTAGCATCATAAGGTCTTTTGTTCTCAGAAGAGTTTGTGTATCTTCCACTTGGTCTGGACTTGTCTTCCATCCTTCTGAGAATCTTTTTGAATTGTCTTCCAAGCATAGCAATGTTATCTGATAAGCTTTCATCAGTTTCTGATTCATCATTTTCTTCTTCTTTATCAGTATTTGTCACCAAGGCTATGCTTTTGTTCTTCTTTACACTTGTGTCATTCATTCCCATCTCAAATGTTTGAAGGGAACCAATGAGCTCTTCAACTTTCATTTTGCATATGTCTTGAGCTTCTTCTATTGATGTGACCTTCATGTCAAATCTTTTTGGCAAAGATCTGAGAATCTTTCTTACAAGCTTTTCATCAGTCATCTTTTCTCCCAAGGCTCCAAAAGTATTGGCTATTTCTAAGATGTTCATGTAGAATTCATGAATTTTCTCATCTTCCTTCATTCTCAAGTTTTCAAACTTGGTGGTGAGAAGTTGAAGTCTTGACATCTTTACCTTTGATGTTCCTTCATGAGTTGTTTTGAGAGTATCCCAAACATCTTTGGCCAGCTCACAGTGATGCACAAGTCTAAATATGTTCCTATCAATGCCATTGAATAAAGCATTTAAGGCCTTGGAGTTGCCAAGTGCTGAATCTTCTTCCTCCTTACTCCATTCTTCTTCAGGTTTCAACACTTTTGCTCCATCTTTGGTGTCTTGGACAGGATGTTCCCATCCATTGTTGACTGCTTTCCAGGCCCTATTGTCAAGTGATCTTAAGAATGCAATCATTCTTGGCTTCCAGTAGTCATAATTAGATCCATCCAGTATAGGTGGTCTATTTACTGATCCTATATCTCTGTCCATGTTTCCAGAATTTGTATTCCCTAGATCTCACCCAGTATAAATAGGCAGGGTGCCTGCTCTGATGCCAATTGAAATTCTGTGATCAGGTATGAGATGTCGAATGAGATGTTTAAACACTTGACAAATTTAACCAAAACTTAAAGTGCAGGAAAATTAAACAACACAGTAATTTGTTAACCCAGTTCAGTGTATAACCACACTTACATCTGGAGGCTACCAAGCCAGGAGGAAATCCACTATAATTAATATTAATTCTAGACTTAAACCACCCAGTTTAATCTTTCACTTAATATCTACCCAATGCAATTTCTACCTAAGACACAACTTAGATATGAGTACCAACTCACTCCCCCTCAATCACACAGTGATATTGTTTACAAGTTTAATAAAATTGAAGTCATACTTCAAACAAAACAGCTTGATCTTACTTCACAGTTTCAATCAAGACACAAATACACTTTTGCTTAAAAGCTCATAAAGTGGTACAATAAAAACAACCTGCTATTAAAACACAAAACACCCTATTTAGTCTTCTTAAATTCGTACTCAATTCTGAGAGTTTCTGTTGATTAAATAGGTGTATGTATTTTGGGCTTTCTGTAGGTTTATCCAACCCTGAAACGCATGCAGCTTCCACCTTGAATTAGGGTTTGTTACTTCCTAGATTCTAGGT
Source organism: Lathyrus aphaca (assembly GCA_963966055.1). Taxonomy (NCBI): domain Eukaryota; kingdom Viridiplantae; phylum Streptophyta; class Magnoliopsida; order Fabales; family Fabaceae; genus Lathyrus; species Lathyrus aphaca. The sequence goes on along the minus strand of OZ014520.1, from coordinate 225,156,209 downwards.
GATTCAGTTCTTCTGATTATGCTGAAGTCTCATAACAACACTCCCTACAGATGCGCCTTATTCTGTTTTGTCCATCCATAATTAATTCCAGATAACTTTCCTTAAATTACTCAGTTCTGTTAGTCATTAATTAATTCTGGTAGCAGGTTTGAGATGTCACAACATCTGTTGGGACATCCTGAAAAACTGAACTTAAATCATTAACACAATGTCCCAACATCTGGTGTGACATCCTGAATTAAGTTCATTTACTTAAACTTTGTTTGATAATGTCCCAACATCTGATAGGACATCCTGAACTGAATTCAACATTTCTTGTTGGTCAAAAATTCTGCCAATTCTAAACATCTACAATCTGCATCTAGGGTTTGTGATCTGAGCCATCCCTGAGCTATTTGAGCCACTCCAAAGGTCATCAATCACTTCAAAGGGGTCCATGTATGTTCAAGCATCATATTATATCCTCTCAAAGTCAAGAATGTCAAAAAATCACAAGAACTGGGAATGGCATGGAAGCAGAGCCAGGTTTAATTGCACAGATGACCTAGAATTAGGGTTTTGGTTTCAAAGGCCATAACTCCAATTTTTTTGGTAATTCTTGTTTATGTTGGTCTCTATATGGTATAGGGATCATGCATATCAATTTTCATGAAAAAATTCAATGGGGAAGTCATCTGATCAAGAGTTGACTTTTTGAGCAAGTCAGTGCAAAATCAGGGCATATGAGGCCCCCAATGACCCAACCAAAGGGTGTTCTTCATCATTTTTATTGTGTATGATCTTTATTTGATCATAGAATATGTTAGAAGTTCACAAAATTGAAGAATTTCAAACCATTTGCAAAGTTGACTTTTTGGGAAAATGACTTGTAATGGAAACTTGCCATTTTGGGAAACTTTTTCAACCCTTGCTTTTTGATTCAAAAATGCTTCAAATGGGAAAACTTTGGTCATGAAAGTTGTAGAATGGATCTTTCCCTTTTCAAAAAGTACAAGAACTCATTCTAATTCATTTTGGATCAAAAGTTATGGCTTGTCAAAGTTGGGAAAAATCACATAATTTCAAGTTTTCCACCAAAGAGGCAAAGTTGCAAAATCCCTTGCCAAGGCAAATTGAGATATCAAATGGAATTCTAATATTCATACAAACATGAACCAATGTCTAAAAATCAGTTTGGCCCAAAGAATTTTCCATTTCTATGCCTTGATTTTCACATAGCCATAAGTCATTTTTCATGAAAGTGCAAAGAGGGATTTTTGGCAAAATCATTCTCAAAGGAATTGTATGATCTCTAGCTGGTTTTAATACATTGTCATGACCTAATGAGGCATCCCACATCAGAAATTCAGCAAGGTTTATCACATTCACATAGCCAAAAGTCATGAAATGTCACAAGTTGTCAAGTTGCAAAAACTCTTCTAGCTCATGATCCAAATGCAGCAGCCTCTCATGAACCATCCAAGGGCCATCCTCGACTCAAGCTGAGGCAGGACAAGCCTCTAGATCACCTCTACCACAGCCCATGCTTGAAGTACACCAACTATTGACTTTTTGGCCAATTGCCCCATACCATTCCCACAGTACATGTCAAGTCTTCTGGCTCATTCCAATAGTTTAGGACTTGTATATGGATCATAAAACAAGCCTCACACAAGCCTGGAACACACACATTACAGCACACTCCAAAAACTGTCAAAACTTTCCTCTCTTCGAATCTTCTTCCACAGCCATCAAACTTCACTAATTCTTTCACCAATCAACCAGAAATCATCCATAGAACAGATCCCACCCCTCACAATGATCTGAAACAGCACACACAAGGACCTCACTTTCTGATACACCAGAACTGAACCTCTCAAAATAGCCAATATAAACTCCATTCAAGCTTGCCATTAGCACAAGGGGGATCATTGGAGTTGGTTTGCACGAAGGAAAGACTCAGAAAGCTCATCTTTGAAGGTCTCCATCTCAGGTATAGCTCAAGAACTTTTTTCTCAGAACTTCATTTTCTTGTTACAAACTGAATCTACATGTTGCACTGATCATCTGGATGTATTTAGATTCGAAAATAAGTAAGAGATGACCATTTCATGGCACTCTGAAAGTTTGCCCGTGTTTCGTATTTGTCTTCGATTCAAGCTTGTTAATAAATGAATTTTGGGAGAGGGGTTAGGTTTAGATGGAGGAGAAGATCATTTTGGTGGAAGAAATTTCATGATTGGTGACCTGTAGCGAAATCTAGGGTTTTGGTTCGCCGGAGAAGACGACCGGAAGTCTTCTCCGGCCACCTGAAAATCATTAACCCTAATCTGTGTCATTAATGAGAGTTTGAATGTGGAGCGTAGGATGGTTTGACCAGGGTTGACCCGCGCGTGATTGAATGGCTAGGATGCGTCATTAGAAACCCTAATCCCTGATTATTTAATTTAATTTCTGTTTAATTAATTCATAAAACAAATTAGCCAGGTTTGAATCTGGGCCCTTGGATCTGGCGCGCAGTCAACCAGACCAAGCCCAGATCAAATCATGGCCTTCCCTTTTAATTACTTTCATTTTATTCTATTTTTATTTCATTTCATTTCTTTTCTTCATTTAATTTAAAATAGCAAAACACTTTAAAAAATTCTGAAATTTTTTGACAAAGGTTTAATTAATTTTCAGAACCCAAAAATATTTTTATTTTTATTTTTTGCATTAAAATTATTTTTAAATCATTTAAAAGTTTATTTTTAATTAATTAATGAAAATTAATTAATTAAAAATACTTTTAGGTATTTAAAAATCACAAAAAAATTCATGTAACCTTTAAAAACATTTAGAAACATTGTCCAACTCTCAAACCAAATTTCTTTTTGTTCTTGATGCCCTTTTGATAATTTTCTTTGGATTTAATTTCATTTCAAGGCATTATTTTGTTTCAAACTTCAAAAATTCATTTCTGCCTAACCATTGAGAGTTGGACAATGATTCTTTTTGCATTGCATCTTGCATAACATGTAGTTTATAGGATAAAATTGGCTTGAATTGATCTTGCATTTTCAATTTGTTTTGCATTTTTCTTGTCAAGGTACCTTAAAACCCTAGCAATCTTAGGAAATTCATAACCCTCACTAGGTTAAGAGTTAGATCCCCTCCTTTGGGCAGTGAGTTTGTATAGGTTTAGGGATCCTTTGATTGCATTTTCAAATTTTTATCATGTCATTTGCTTCTGGTTTTGGATTTTTGCTTTGTATGTTGCATATAACCCTAATTCATGCCTTCCTTTGCATCCATCTTCCATTTGTTTGCATACCATGACTTGCCATGACATTTTGTGCTTCCATTTGATTCATATGACATCTTAAGACATATTAGAATCATGTTTGATCATTGCATCTTTCATTTTCCATGTTGTATGTCATTTGCATTTCATAACTTTTCATGAACATTCATGGTTCAAAACATGCTTCTCTTGCATCCATATGTTTGTATGATCATTCTCATGTCTTGCCTCATGTTTTCATCATCTCTTAGCATCATTAACATCATACTTATGCTTCTGGTTTTGTCTTGCATCATGCCATTTCATCTCATTTGCATTGCATTTCATTTCTTTCACTAACTTTTCAGGTGGTAAGTTGTTTTGAGAAGTGGATTTGCCTTCACTTCTCACATTCTCTTTCCATCTCTTTCATGCTTCCCTTGCTGCATTTTGTATGTGTTTGGATTGAGCTTGCTCATTCTTGTTCATCTTACCTTATTTCCTCAAGCAACTTGTCTTCTTAAGTGAAGCAAGTTGTTTTGCTTCTCTTTGCTCCTTTCATCTGCTTCTCTCCTTGGTGGCTCTTTGAAGATTTCTTTCTTAAGCCTCACAAACCCTAGGAATGACCAAGCATGATAACAATTAGGGTTTATTAGTCCCCCACTTAGCTTTTACCTTTGTGTCTCCTTGAGTCTTCTCATCTCATAATCAGGGACTAAACCCTAAAGGCTTTAAGGCTTTGTGATTAAGCTTATGCCTGCATCCTTCTATTAGGATGGAGTGTATAACTTTAATCCTAAGTGTTAAACCCTTAATGTGTTTAAATCCTTTAATCAATTCACTTAATAATCATCAAGACATCAAGCTTGTAACTTGGGCCTTGTATTAGGGTTCTAATTCTTCCTTAACTGGTTAAGAAGGACTAACCCTAGTGTTAATGGACAAGTCCCCCTCAAGTTGTCTTACAAACCATAAAAATCACTTCTTCATACTATAATTAACTAAAATCCATCTAATAAAGGCTTTGTTTTGTCATGAGGTTAATCCCTAATCATGGATTAAGTTGAGGAGCTTTCCTCAGCTTAAACATTCTCATCTATTATCCTTCTATTAGGATGGTGTAATGAGTCTGTTTAATCCCTGATTATGGCTTAACCTCATTACTCAACACTAAACAAAAACAACAAAAACATCTAAATAATAACAAGTAGGTTAATGATCTTAATCCTACATCATGGTGATTAAGTGTGAGATGCTGACTTCGCACTTAAGGTATTCTCATTACCCCTAATCAGAGGGAGGATGTGATGAGTTTACTAACCCATTGGTTTAGGCTTAAGCTCATTAACTTATGACAAACTTCAAAAAGCAATAAAAGACTGAAAATACAAAAGCAAACAATAATCGTCTCCTCCGAGATTCTTTTCTCATCTCATTCACTCACAAACGAGAACTTGCTTCTTCCGTCTAATGCAAGACAGTTTGCACCTGAGCCAGACAGGTCATACACTTGAGCATAGACAAGCAAGCAGTTTACAAGTCAATTCATCTTTCAGTCTCTTTGGGTCAAACTACGGTGTTCTGACTTCCTCATTGCACGAGAGGATACGTAGGCATAACTTAACAGTTATCGAACAAAAGTTTCTGTATATTCCCCCTCCTTCCAGTATTATTCTTCAAAGCCTCATAGTCTTGAGCTCCTTTATTCTTGTTCTTACACTGACACTTCTCTTATACACTTCACATTTATTACACTGACACTTGCATTTTTTTTCCAGCTCTTTTATACACAGATTGCACTGACACTACCCCTTTAAAACACAAATCTTTTAAGCGTGGATCCCGTCGAGTACGACGGACAATCTGGGTGCTAATACCTTCCCAGGTTGTAACCAACCCCCTTTCTCAGTCTCTCTGGTTCGCAACCGTCTTATCCATATCTTTCTAGGTCTATGCAGCATTGCCTTTCCTCCGGGATAAAAAATGCCTAGCTGGCAACTCTTGTCTTTTGAGTTCACTCCTGTGTGTTCTTCTTCTTTTCGTCGACCGTTCGCGTCTGTACCCCTCTTGGCCCCGGTGTCATTTGGCGGGAGCGACAGTGTGTATATTATATGCCAATGATTTGAATTTATTTGTTAATGATGCTTTGAAATTAATTGATGCTTTTTTATTTTGTTTGTTAAAGGATTGTATTCCGCTTAAGGTTCCCACCAATGGGTTGAAGTTGAAGAAGTTCTCTGATGTTAAGATGTCACCGCTGGTGAAGGTAATAGTTGAGGAGTGTGGTCTCCTTCCACTGGTGGAATGTTTACCATGCTCGATGGTTAGCTATTGACGACCTTTGTTGAGCGATAGCACAAAGAGACATCTTCCTTTCATATTCCATTTGGTGAGATGATGATTACTTTAGATGATGTCTTATTGCTTTTCCATATTTTGTTGGCAGGTAGTTTATTCACTGATCCTATCATTAGTCAGGAGACCGCATATATGACAGTTTTACAATACTTGGGGTTTACTGAGCTATATGTGATAGAAGATTTTAAGTTTATGACGGGTGCCCATTTTCACCTATCTTGGATCCGAATATGTATAAATAACTAGTGTGTTAGAGTATGTATGTATGAGGTAGCCGCTAAGGTATACATGTTACACATTATAGGATGTATTATCTTAGCTGATAAGTTTCATGTATTTATTGATTCTAAGTACATGTGGTTGTTTAATAACCTTGAGCATTGCAGCTGGGCATGTGGGTATGTTGCATTGATTATTCTATATGTTACCCTATGAGAGGCGATTGTTTTTTACACCAGGTAGCTTGTCAGTTATATGAGTCTATTTCAAATATAACTAAATTATTTATTCTTATTATGTTAATTTTGTTCATGACATTATTTTTATTTTTTTCAATCTTTGTTATTGTGTAGTGCTGGTTATACAAGCATTTTCTGTCCATTTGTGACAAGCGGGTTATTGCTACCATTGTTGGGTCCCACGAGCCAAGAGATGGAGGGGCAGACATGCACACCCAGGAGGTGTTGTGGAGTACAGGAAGACGATTGATGCATTGACATGACATTTGAACACCCTAAATAGGTCATATATTGGATAGATGGCATGAGGACTTCGATGATGCTATATTTTTTTCTTCTGGTTATCAGCAATGGGAAGGATTAGTGACTAAACACTTACCTGAGAGGTGTCTGCATCAAGGATATCTCACGATTAGTCCCCGTTATTCCTTTTAGGGCATTGATGGCTAGTTTTGTGGTAACATTATGAGTTTTGCACGTGTCCTTAAAGATCGTGCAATGGAGATTCAATTCCCTACGAAGTGTGTGGATGGATATTTTGAATGGTACCTTACTGCAGTGACGTAGCCAAATATTTTTAATTGTGGGGTCATATATTAATTTATGAATTTGTATTGTAATATATTTACTATTTATTCCTTTTAAAGCATATATATATATATATATATATATATATATATATATATATATATATATATATATATATATATATATATATATATATATATTATCAGAATTATCTTTAAAATATACTTTATAACCTTTTTCAATATTTTATTTTTGTAATTTTTTCAATTTTATTATTAAGATACATATTTATCTATTTATTTCTATATATAAAAATGATGGTATGAATAGTTGTATGTAATTTTTTGTGATAAAATCTTAGTATTAAAATATAAATTTATAAAATAAATATTATTTTTAATATTTTAGTAGAAAATTATTTAAAATTAAAATCAAAACCAATTTAATTATGTTTTAACCGAACACATTTAATTTTACAGATTATTTTCAAAATAAATTAAGAAATCACAATCATATGATCAACACCCTAAACAATTATTTATATGAATAAAGTGAGTTTACATGTAATTTTTAATAATTATATCTTAAGTAGGATTATTTTGATGGATTATTTAATTTTATATAGTATTTATTTATTAATTATTATATAAATATATAATGTATTTAAATATATTTTTAGAAAACTTAGTGAGGGCACATGCCCCCATACACATATATATGCCTTCGTCCATTTTACGGTATCACACTCTCGCATCATTTCATCTGGACAACATAGAGATGATGATGGACCTTCTCATATTGGATATTATCATGCTAAAGATTATCTAAAGATTATCTTTCAATGGCTGCAGATGATAGTAGTGGTTATGGACAGCGTCATGGGTTTGGTGAATCCATATGACGAGGTTTATTATAGTTAGGCATTGCAAGCAACACACATAACTCGTGGAGATCTATTTAGACATTATTATTATTATTATTATTATTATTATTATTATTATTATTATTATTATTATTATTATTATTATTATTACTCAGGCATTTGCATAATATTGATTATTAAATAGCATTTTGACACTTTCATTAATATTTGATGATCATAATTTACCATTTGACAAACGTTACATAATTTAGACAAAGAATTACATAACTTAAGAAAACAGTAATATATATATAAAAAAAACTAAACAATACGAGATAATTCTAGAGGTTTCAAAGTATTGATTATGTCATCGACAGATCTAAACATTTCCGCAGCAAACTCGATTGGTCCCTTAGTTAGTCTACGGTGAAACGATCTTCACGTAACTTTCAAATCTTCATCGGTCATCAACTCCATAAGATTATATTTCACCATTCCATCAGTATCAATCTAATCTTCACAAAATTTGATCTTTCTCACATTTCTTCACAAAATTTGATCTTTCTCACATTTCTATTCATTGTGGGACAAGAATCATTCTACGTGGATCTCAAGACGGCGAGACAAGTGGTTTTCTTCGGAAGTCAAAACTCTAGGAAGATTTCATCCCGTTGAAGTGCACTTCTGCCTTAATAAATTTTTTTAAAACAACGAAAGACCTATTTATACAACCTTGAATTTATTCTAAACCACACAAAACAGTCGATGCAATCACAATCATATAAAAATGTCGATAAAATCTCAACCATTCAATTTTCACTCTTTTTATAACTACCAAATTTTTCACTCATGCACAAAATATCCGACTCAGATTTTTTTTCTAGGTTCCGAATTTTTTGATTTTTTTCTACCGAATATTGTATTCAAACTTTTTACTTTAATTTTCACAAAAACAACATAAATATTATGAAAATACAGAGGATATTAAGTATAATTTAATAGGTGGCAAAAGAAACCTCACCAATATCACATTCTTGGAGACTCACTATGCTTCAGGAGATAAACACCCCAAATTGTGTGCCTAACTATCCTAGTGTTTTAGGTCTCTATGTATAACTTTTGTAAAGTACTAGTAACTGGCTCGTGCGAACACACGGGTCGGAGTGTTCGAATGTTTTACGCTATGAAATCTAAAATAGAAATGAAAATGTAAAAAAAAATTATGTATAGTTAAGAAATTATTCCTATAGTAAAATAAGTTAATTAGAAAAAAATTAATAAACAATTGTAATAATATGGGATGAAATTAAAAAAAAAAACTTTAAAATAATAAAAAGAAAAAATAAAATAAACGATTGTAATAGAATTGAAAATATGGAAAAATGGAAAATTGAGTTAAGGAAAAAAAATTAAGTATTTTGTTTCTAAGAAATTTGATGTGTTCAATTTCCAATAACAAACCTGTGTATCCGGGTTCTGGTATCCGTGAAAAATATATATTTTTTAATAGAGAAATGTATTTTTTTACTATAGAAAAATGGTTGGTTTATTTGTAAAAGTAATAATTGAATGTTTAATTAGAAAAATATATTGAGTTAAGGAAAAATAAATAAATAATAAATTAAGTGAAAAAAATTAAGTATTTTGTTCCTAAGAACTTTGATGTGTTCAATTTTAGTAACAAACTCGTGTATCCGGGTTCTGATACCGTGAAAAATATATATTTTTTAATAGAGAAATGTGGGTCTGGTACCCGTGAAAAATATATATTTTTTAATAGAGAAATGTATATTTTTAATAGAAAAATAGTTAGTTTATCTGAAAAAATAATAATTTAATGTATAATTAGAAAAATATCTAGTACCCATGAAAAAAATAGAAAAATGTCTTGGTACCCGTGAATAGATTAAATATCAAGACCAAGAAAGAGATTATTCAAACCAACTGATTTTAAATTTTTTGGTAACTATACGGTGTGATTTATCGTTGTATTTTGTTATTCATCTTTCTTAGTGAAAATATATAATACTAGTATAAACAGTAGGAAAAAACACATTTTTAGAGTCACTTATATTTGTTTTAATTTTACCCCTAAAACTTTTATAGGGAGTATAAGAATTTTTTTAAATTAGTAATAGATAATTAGACTCTTATATAAAATCAGACTATAGTTATATTTAATTAGTAATATATAAAATCAAATAAATGTTAAACCAATTTTAAACGATATGGGCAAAAACCAATTTAGTATTCAAATAAACATTGTTATATTCATATAATAAGTAATACATTATATTAGTATTCAAATATTAATTGGTAAGTCATAGAAGATTGAAACATATGTTGCATATTTAATCACCAAATCTGAAACGCCTCGCCGAAATAAAGTTGTTCCATTTGTAGTTTTGTTCATCATCATCATCCGAATAAAAAATGGAATAGTCGATTTCTTCATCATCATCTGAATCTGAAACTTGTTTCCTTCGCAACTTTTTTTTGGCTGATCTTGTATTTCTTCTTCTTTTTCTTCTCTGTTGAACGACCGACGCATCAACTACATCGATTGCATTCTAGACACCTTCAACCGGCTGGTGGACCTGTTTAAGAAAACCAAAAAATGAGCCGACAATAAATAATACAGACTTGTTAGCTACACAAAAAAGACATAAAGGACGTTGTACCGGTTGAGGTAGTTGAACATTGGGAGGTTGTTCGAGCATCAGAGGAAGGTCACCGACCGCAGGCTGCTGAAAATTCGCATCAATGCTGACCTGCACGACCATTTCGTCATATACCTGGTTCTGTTGATTAACAAATGATTATAATACGAAGAAATAACAATGGTTGCATGTTGCTAGAGATAATGAAAAGGAAAAAGGTTAATGTAGTTGTTGTACCTTTTCAGGTTGTTGGATTGAGTCACCGACCGCAGACTGCTAAAAATCCGCATTTGTGCTGACCTGCACGACCATTTCGTTATCTACCCGGTTCTATTGATTAACAAATGATTATAATACGAAGAAATAACAATGGTTGCATGTTTCTAGAGATAATGAAAAGTAAAAAGGTTAATGTAGTTGTTGTACCTTTTCAGGTTGTTGGATTGAGGCAGGATGATGGACCTGTAGAGGTTGCTGCAATTCTGTAGGTTGTTGGAACTCAGCCTGTGTTTCGACATTCGAAGATTCTTCAACCCGTAGAACATTGTTGGACTCCATACAAGTTGTTTCTATTTCATAAAGTGTGTTGTGTGCTATTGAGAAAAGGATATAGCTTATATAATGAAGCTTGTGTCTCTTCACATACTCATGCATTTTGAAAAGGCAAACGCATTAAAATACATTGGAACCGTAACACAAGAATATTGGGAGGTAAAGTAATAATGATCGGTGATGGTCAAGTTCATTTGAAAGTTGTAAATACAGGGTTAATAATGGTGGGACACCATAGAAAAATAAAAGAACAATAAAACACAAAGGGGAACATTGAATACTTGATATCCAATCATTAACGGAAAAAAAATAGAAAGGGTAAGAACAACAACCTCAGACAACAAAACACTTAGACTGTATAATTACCATTTGATAACCGACACTGCATCATTATTAGAACCAAGACAATTGGAACACCTACACGAAATCATACCTGAAACAACAACAACCTCAAAGAACAACGACGTCAGCTGGTCTAATTACCAATTTCAAAAGCCCATAATAAACATTTTATGAATGACATACCATTGGGAGGTAAAATAACAATGACCGAACACGATCAACTGTATCAGTAACGTGAGAATAAGAAGGCTCAGATTTATGTATTGTCAGTCAAGATAAGGAAAATGTTCTCAAAGGCTGTTGAACGCTTATGCGGAAGTACAAAAATACATTTCATGCAGACACGTAATAACCTCGCCATGAAAGAACTCTTCACAGAATGTCAAACATTTAAAAAAAAATCATCATTGCCTTTATATGGTCAAGTTTATCAGAAATTTGTAAATACAAGGTTAATAATGATGTGTCACTATAGAAAAATAAATGAACAATAAAACACAAAGGGTAACATTGATTACTTTATATCCAATCAATAACCGAAAAAAATGTGAGAAAGGATAAGAACAACAACCTCAGACAACATTACACTTAGACTGTATAATTATCATTTTAAAAAGCCCCTTTATTCCCGAGTCTTCGACAATGGTCAATGCTTTTGCATCTCCATTACCTGAACCTTTACAAAGGATATCTCATGATTTCGTGCTCCAATTGATAACCGACAATGCATCATTATTAGATCCGAGACCATTTGAACACCTACACGAAATCATACCTGAAAGAATAACAACCTCAAAAAACATCGACGTCAGATTGTTTAATTAGCAGTTTCGAAAGCCCATGACAAACATCTTACGAATGACATACCATTGGGAGGTAAAATAATAATGACCGGGCATGATCAATTATATCAATAACGTGAGAATAAGAAGGCTCAGATTTATGTATTGTCTGAAAAGATAAGGAAAAGGTTCTCAAAGGCTGTTGAACACTTATGCGCAACTACAAAAATGCATTTCACGCAGACACGTAATAACCTCGCCATGAAAGAACTCTTCACCGAATGTCAGAAATTCATAAAAAATCACCAGTGCCTTTATATGTAAACTAAACAAAACAAACCATCATTGCAGGCATATAGGTAATACAAACCAACATGTCCCAATATAGTAATAGATACAATAGTTAATAAGACCACATTTGAACATGCTATAATTCAAATGTGTATCTTCGTCGGCCAAAATAGTTAATAGGACCACATTTCACTCTTTTTATAACTACCAAAATTTTCACTCATGCACAAAATATCCGACTCAGATTTTTTTTACTAGGTTCCGATTTTTTTTTATTTTTTCTATCGAATATTTTATTCAAACTTTTTACTTTAATTTTCATAAAAACAACATAAATATTATGAAAATAGAGGATATTAAGTATAATTTAATAGGTGGCAAAAGAAACCTCACCAATATCACATTCTTGGAGTCTCACTATGCTTCAGGAGATAAACACCCCGAATTGTGTGCCTAACTATCCTAGTGTTTTAGGTCTCTATGTATAACTTTTGTAAAGTATTAGAGACCCTACTTGTTAAGTATCCATTTGTATTCCTCCTCCTATTTGCTACTATTCGTGTACAGTGTACTTTGCTACAAAAATATCTCTTTTCAAACACTTCAGATAATTAAATTACTACCTCCGGTCCTTTATAAGTCATTTTTATAAATAAAAACATTTCATCTTATTCATAAGAGAAAAAGAAGAAAAAAAGACCATTCTTCAAGAAACTACTTCCACCAATAACTTGTCCCAAATTTTTGCCCCATTACACAAAAAATATAGTTACAAAATGTATTAATTAGTAAGCATAGGACTAAATATTAAAATGACCATAACATAGAAACGCTTAAGGAACTTGGAAAATCGAGTCTATTATTAACCAAGTTTACCACCCATCAGCTTAAGGTGCAATAGACAATTCCACATAAGAAATCCTAATCAACCACAACAGTTTAATTAGCACGGCTTCTGAACACATCAAGACCCATTTCTGTAGGATCAGTTGCTTGCAACTCAATTTGAATTCCATCAAGCTCCCTCTTGAACCTATCTTTGGAGCTTGCATAAATCATCTTGCTCCTTACCCTAGAAGTATCAGGACACCTTCAAACAAAAGCAACAATCAATCATAAAATATGGAATATCCAAACTTAAAAGTTAATTGTTGCTTCAAGTAGCAAACAGTTGAGATTACCAAGCTATGAAGAAAATTCTGCTTTTCTGACAATTCTCCTCGGTAACAAAATCAAAATCATAAACAGCATATCGACACTCATCTGCAGGGAGATTGGCAGTGAAATCGTCATAGCCATTTGCAGGCCCACCAAGCTTTTCAACAACAACTTGCTTCTGCTTCTCCTCAATCTTATAAATGATATACCGGTAGGTCCTCTTTGCCTTAAGCTCCAAAAACTTTAACTTGCATTCGTCATTCACGGCCATGCCAGATGCTGCATTCGCCTGTAAAATTCCACAAACATCCCATATATCAACACGGAGTTGGTAATGAACACAAGGAAATTTCTGCGTATACACTTGCAATGGGACAAATAAGTAGATCAACAACCCCGTTATGGCATTACCAGTATATTATATAAGTTAACATTTACAATCAATAACAAAAACCAAATCTTGTTCCAACTACATATATCAACAAACCTAATTGAGGATCATTTGATTAAAATTGGACTATCCTTATTTAAAACTCAATAAACAAATATAACTATGTAGATCCCTGATCAAAATCAGATGGCAGAGATCTTTCTGACATCACTATTTGACGGCAAGAAATCCATTCCCTTATCAACATATGCAATGGACTAGTCTTTGTTTGGATAATGGAGTGGAGCAGAGCGTAATGAAATGATATTCCATTATTTGGATTAACCGAATGGAACATGCAGAATGGAGTGGTATGGGTTCCATTTCATTCCATGGCTTACCAACATATTCTTTCCCCTCCAATTTGGGTGGAGCAGAATGGAATAGAATCAGAATCTTCGTTCGGCTCCACTCCATTCCGCTAATGTTAATTTCATGATATCCGAACATAGTGTTCTAACATCAATCAATATTTTGCAGTCAGAAATTCGCAGAGTAATCACTTAAGTCAACTAACCCAAGCCTTTGGATAAAAATTGGACGGTTAACATTGTATTTTTGATAAATCAGTCTTAATCCATAGTTCTGTAGTGAAACCTAAACGCAAACATCCATTTTCTTTCAAAAATCAAAACCATATGCTACCACAAATCACAATCACCACTAATAGAACCAGGACTCCAAACTAGTGGTACAAACACAGTGCTGAATCCATACCCTTTCTAATCAACCAAACAGTTAAAAACAGTTAAACTAAACTAATCGCTACACAGTCATGCAAAAGCAGATTAAACACTCAAATCGATCATCAAACCAGATCTATCAATACAATCGAAATAGCCGTCAACAAATCACGAAATTCGTGAATAATCCTCCTGTTCTACTCTGTTCAGTGTCGATCATCAGATCGAACTGAAATCCAAATCAAATTTTAACAAAAACAGAATCAAAAACTTCCGAAAACAATTAGAACGAAAAAATTCTATGAAAACTAGAAATCAGTAATCGATTTCTGTTGTGAGCTGCAATTAGGTTGCTTATTTTCTGTTTGATGAAATTCCACAGTCAAGAAAAACAGCAAATAAAAAAAACGAAAAAGAAAAAGAAAAACAGCGCGAAGAGTGTGATGAAAGTACTAACCATTTTCTGGTTCTCAGCTTGATAGGACAAAAATGGAAAATAACCGTCTGGCGATGGTGGTGGAGGAGATGTAGGAATTCACGCAAGAAAGGAATGAAAGAAATGAAGAAAAAAAAATGTTGATAATATGGTTTTGGTTGGGTGGGATAAATTGAAATATATAGGGAAAAAAAGAATGTGTAAAATTGCGAGTAGGGGAAATGGGAGAATAAGCAGTGCCACCTGTCGTACAATGCGTGTGAAAATTGTAGTGACGCTGCTTTTTGAATTTTGACGTTGCTTATGCTTTTCGACTTGGATTGAATGAATCTGTCGGCTTCGGTTTTGCGCGTCACATTTCGGCATCAACTTTCCTTTGTGGGATTCCAATGATCTAGAACCATACACATATCTTTCATTTTTCTTTCAAAATAATTTATTCATTCACTTTTATGATAAATTGTTAGCATAAGCCATCAATTTAATCCGAATTATTAAATCTCTCTCTAATTGATCTCTAAAATATATTAAAATATTAAACAATTTTGATAAAATAGTTTCAAGTTGTTTGAAAATCGAGATTTAGAACAATTTAAATATAACAATTATATACTTCAATTCAACGATATGATTTTCTAAAAAAAACAAAGAGATATAAGAAAATCGAGAATGCCTCATAAATTTGAAGTTGATTAGAACAGTTTTTCAATTATTTTATATTCTTCAATATAATCATTCTAATAACCATAAAACTAATATTACTATAAAGTTTCAAGTTGACTCGATATTATATTTCATGTGTCTAAATAATTATATCCTAGTAATTTTTTATACTTGCTATTGACCCTCTTATATTTTCATAAATATATTTATGCAATCTTTAAGTTATAAAAATAAATAAATCTTTAATCAATAAAGTGTGATCAATATATTTATCAAGTCTATGTTTAATTTCAAATTTGACATTAAGAATATCTAGAATTGATTATCTATATTTATTACAATTTTAATAATTATATGCATAATTACATGTTAACTCTAATTAAAACTAGTAAAATATTATTTTTTATGTCCCTACTTGTTATTTCTATTTTCTAATTTTATTTATGATCTCACCTGATCATAATGGATCGTTAATGATCTACAACATGAAGCTTTTGTGGTTGACGGAGATGAGAGGGTGTACTTGCAAGACATTTAGATACTAAAGTGAGTTTCAGAGTGAAGAAAGGCAAATACAAAAGGTAAGAATGAGTGATTCAGAATACATGACCCTCTCGGAAAAGAGTGTATTTATAAAATGCCTACGGAGTTGGGTCAAGGTCTCCATTGTGGATTGGATTCTCAGAGCCACAATGGAAGACTGTCAGGATCCTACGTGAAAGTAGGGGAAAATCAACATATGATCTTCAGATGGCGGAAGACTTCCTCTTCAAGGAGGGCAAAACGACTTCGTGGCATACTGGGATCAGTTGGCCACATATCCTCGGGGGGAGCACGTAGGGGAGCTGCTCCAACAGATATATTGTATTGGATTGTTTCTTTGGATCTTCCATGACATAGCACCGGATTGGGCCGTGCCTGGCGGTGGGTCAGCCCCAAATCCAGTCTAGAATAATTTCTATTTTCTAAAAATCATTATTATCAAAAGATTTTTTTTTTCTTTTTTCATTTTATATTCTAACATTATATATATACTCTAATTATTACTTCAATTGTATTGTTGTTTAAAATTCTCAAACCCAGTCATCAAATTTATTTTACACAATTTCAAAAAATAGGAACTCGAAATCATAATATTCAAAATTTGTATATCTTTCGTCCTTTGCAACTACCTTAAATATAAAGATTATCTCCTTCCATCATATGAGTTCTTCAAAATAATCCACCTTTTATTTTTGCGTTTTAAAGAAACATGCAAAATCATATACGAAACAGTTTTTCCCAATTTTCTATAATCGTTGTCGATTTGCAACTAAAAAGGTTAGGCTTTCATTATACAGTTTCAAATACCAATTTGCACGATTATGGTTTGATTTTCATTTTGCATATGCATTTTTTACAGTCAATTTGAATTCTATATGATGAAAAATAAAATTTCAATATGCAAACAAAACCATTTTCCATATTTGTGTCATTATTTCCTATTTGCAACTTATAAACTATTTACCATTAATTTATTTTCTATTTCAGGAAAATGGCTCGAAATTTTGATTATGTAAAGAATATTGTTTCGTTCTGGAATAAAAAATATAGAGAGTAGTGGAAGTTATGACTAAGTAGAGTTTCTGGTACGACGAATCGGGGGTGTACGGTGCCCGAATTCGATTATTCAATTTTGTTGAGTCTTTTATTTAAATTGAGTGATAATTATTTTAATTATGGAATTGGTGTGTTTATGTGATATGTTGATATGTTATATCATTTTACCGTTTTGAGAATTTTTGGGTAAAATTAGATTGAAGGGTATTTTAGACATTTGCTAATTAATGTTAAATTAGAAATTGTGTAGAATTATATTTTGTGAGAAAAAATGATATTTGGTAGAAAATAGAAAAATAGAATAGATAGAAAGATATAAGTAGTAAAGAGAAAAGAAAAAGGGAAATATAAAGAAATAGAAGAGAAAGAAAAGGAGGAGAAGAGAAAAGAGGATAAAAAGAGGAAAAACTTTGAAATCTTCAAGATTTCTCCTAGGAATCGAAACAATCGGGTAAGGGTGTGAAATATTGTTATCTTATCATTGTGTATGATTATGTATGTGTTAGATTGATTGAGTTTTTGTTTTGGAGAAGTTTAGAGAATGTTAGGTTTAGGGTTTTGATGAAAATCTAAGAAAATGGTAGATTAATCGGTTGAAACTTAATATAATCGAAGCATGATAGTTAATACATGTTAATGATCATGTTTGTGGAGGTTTGGTGGGGTTTTGGAGCCCTTTAGTTTCATAGGATCCCCACAAACGAACCAATCTGGAAATGAAGGGCTCAACACAACACCAAATTTAGCAGAAGGTAAAGCGGGAAACTTTGGTGGATAAAGGTTGAAATCCAATTCATATCGTAGTTCTGGACAAACATATGAAGGCATTTTCAATTTTTCCAGCTTTTCTGTAAACTTCTGTTTTAAAGTTACTGTTGTTTCGCTTATGGTTCGACTAAGTTCATCTGGCCTATAAGTAGTTTCAAAATAATTTTGAAATTTTTGTATTTCTTTGATGTGTCTTTCGATACCTTTCTTAGTTCCGTCCTGCACAAGAGCAAAGCATTTGTTAAATGATTGTCGAATGTTGCCACGTCGAAAAAATTGGTAAGGTAGTAATCTTTCCACCAGACATCAAATTCAGGAGTACAGAGAAAAGATGGTCGAATCTCGAGAGAGTCATCAGCATGTTTCTTCGATAATTCTATACTTTTTTCTTCAGTGTGGAAAGAGATATAGAATATGATGAAGCCTTTTCTGGGAAAAATAGATCTTGGTTTCAGTTTGACAAGTCCAAACTATCGAGCGACAAGGTTGGGTTGGTAGACGATCAATGCAATCTTTGTCTTGGTGACATTGTGATGAGAGGTGAGAAGCCTAAGTGTCAAAAATGATTCCCAAACGTCGAGAAATTCGTCTTCATCTTTCTGCATCTCAAAAGGCAGTTGCTTGGTGAACCACTCAGGTCCGATCTCCCTGCTAGCAAAGGGTGCCATGGAGGAAGTAAAGTTGTACCTTTTGGCACACATCATAACGTAGCTAGTGAAAGATTGTCGAAGGCCAATCCATTCGTCAGTTGGTGTCAGTTGTGCTAACTGAGGCCATTTGACAACCCTGTTCTTCACTTCATCCTTGTCTACATTATTCTTGACGGGAAGAGAAGCTTCAAAGGTGGCATTGAGCCACAGTTGCAGAAGTCAAAATGGCCCTGACATGCTGAGATTACCTTTGTCCTTTACAGTTTTTAAGAAAGTCACACTCTTACTCAAGGATTCATAAAGATTCGCCAAGATCATCTCACTCAAGCATAGTTTGGTCCCATTATGAAGTTGGTCGGCTATGGTGAAGAAGTGTTTGGCCACTTGAAGGGATAAAGAGCAAAATACGAATTTTGACAACCGTAGGTTCAGAAAGGCTATGTGTTCTTTCTCAGAAACTTCTGCAGTTTTCTTGTCATGATAGTGAGCGATGAAAACAGAGTAGGAGGCTTTATTAATGTCGAATTATATAGAGTCATGGTTCAAAGTGGTGGGATCGAAGTCTACTCCTAAAGGATTAAGTCCAGCAATGGCGGCTATGTCAAAAAGGGTGGGAGTAACTATTCCACAGGGAAGGTGGAAGGTGTTGTAGGTGTTATCCCAGAAATAAAGGGAAGCTAAAAGCATATTGGCACAATAATTGGGTCCTACTTTCGACAATTGTATCAGGTCAAAAATCCCTATTTCCTTCCAGAATGTTGCTTTAACTTTTTCGATCTTATTTAACCAAGTTAAATAATATGAAAGTTCTTTTGCCCAAGGGCAAGTCCTAAATATCCTAGCATTGTTTAAATAAACTAAGTTCAATTTTGCATCAGCAGTCGAACTCTGGTTTTCAGGTTTTTCTACAGTTTGTTCAATGGGTTTAGGTTTAACTACAACACCTATGGGTTTAAGACGTTGATAGGTGGGAAAGAACTCTTTCAACCTTTCTGGGTTAGTATCTGGGTTTGGAAGGGGGCCTAACATAGCATGACAAACACCAGAAACAAAGAAAGGAATCAATACCTGAGATTTATAAATGCTTGCTTTCTCCTTCTCATTTGGAGGCTCAGGGATGTACTGCTGATTTCCAACAACAGTTGGTCCATTTAGCTTGTGCGCATATGGAAGAAGAGTTGAACTCTTGGATTTCTAGCTTCAGGAAGTGTTAGATGGAGCCATTGTTTGAGAAAGCAAAGATTTTTGCAGAGGAGATGAAGAGTTAGAAAAATGGGTTTTGAAGAAGAAACAGAAAGTGTATAAAACTTAGAGAAGTTGGTGTATGAGTATTTATAGGGAAGGAATGCTGAAACAGTTGAGTTTTTTTTTGTTTAATCATGGACCACGTGGCGAATCATCATGGATAGAGTAGGGTAATGGCAGTTGAAACGCCTATGACTTACTAGCTTTCAGGAAATGATGGGAATATTGTCAGAAACATGGGTTAGAGGTGATGTTTTGAGAAAGCGTAATGATGAATTTTTAGGGATTTGAAATATCAAGTCTTGGAAATGGTATATGTAATGAAGATAATATGGCATCGAAATAACTCATCGACGACAAATGATTGTTTCTCTAGGAATAGTCGAAACATCTTTGCTGGGGGTCAATTTGTAGACGGGCATCTTCGACGCCATGAAATAATGTACAGATGGTATTTACTTCGACAGATGGAAGATATATATACGTTTGGAAAAGAAAATTTGAATAATGTACTTAGAGGAGGTTTTCGACAGATTTAGATAATGTTGTTGTTTTTCGACAAATTCGACAGACTTAAAAAGACGCGTCGTTTCGACGCAAAGAAAGAAATTAAAATTTAAGAGTTATTAAATTTGGAATAAAGACGCGTGTAAGCACCTGGTAAAGAGAGAACATGCCGAAGGCCAAATGTCATAGTTTTAGGATTTATCCGTTAGCGACAATTATGTTATTTGTATATAAATAGAGTAGGTCTTATCAGAATTAGTGTGTGAAAAACTTGTACAAAATTCCTGCAAAAATACTCGAAGTAACTCTGTTTGAGAAAAGAGTTTTATTTGGAAATGTACGCGTAAACAACACCATTTTATTTTATAAAATTTAAATAAAGTTCAAAGTCTTTACAATTCCTTTACATTACAAGTCATTGTCGCTCCCTGGATTTCCATCTTGGTAAAAACACGAAAGTGGCGTGTGTCGCTCCCGAAGATTTGCATCCCGGTACAAGCGCGAACAGTCGGCGAAAGGAGGAGATGAAATGGAACTGTTGTTTGTTAAAGTGATGGAAGAAGTGGTTGCTGAAGTTGTAGACGAGTCAGTAGAAACAATTGTTGTTGCAGTTGTAGAAGAATCACTTGTTGTTGTAAAAGGAGTTGCTGGTGTTGTAGAAGCTGTTGTGGTTATTTGCAGAATGCCTTCTCGGATCAAGCCATTGATGCCATTCCTCAAGCTGGCACACCCGTTCTTGGAAACCTTGCAAGATTTACAACATGCCTCACAACCTGGAAACACTTGGCATTTCAAAAGCTGAGATTTAACCTCTGTCAGAGGTGTCTGAATACTTGCAATATATTCAATTAAAATCATGGGTGAACCTTCCTCTATAGCATTAATCCTTGGCCAACTGTGGCTTGGCATAGGATTTTTCATGACATTGGGAGGTGGTGCAAAGTTTAGGGCCTTTGAATCTACCAGATCCTAGACCTTCATATGCAGAGCCCTGCATTTTTCTGTGGAGTGACCAGGTGCATTGGAATGAAAAGCACACCTAGCGTTGACATCATAACTTCTTGGAAGGTTCTGAGGATCAGGTGGAGCCAATGTCCTCAACTCAACAAGATTGAGCTTTAGGAGTTGTGGCAACAATGTAGCATATGGCATTGGAATAGGGTCAATCACCCTATTGATCTGAGACGGCCGCTGTTGAAAAGGGCGTTGTTGTTGATTGTTGTTATTATTGTTGTAAGATCTCTGTTGAGGAAACTGTGGCTGTTGAGAAAAGTGTTGTGGTTGTTGATTGTACTGAGGAGGTGGAGTGGGAATAGTGACGACAACAATTGATCTGGGTAGATATTGGGGTCTCCCTCTTCCCATGTGTATAGAATTTGTTTCACCGGATCTGCGGGGCCCAGCAAATGGCTTCCTTGCACTGCTTGAACTGGCACCGTTGTCGGAGATCTCTCCTATCTTCAGTATGCTCTCAATTCTTTCCCCAACTATCACCACGTATGCAAAGCTGGTAGAAGAAAATGCAGCCAATCTGTCAATATAAGTGCCCTGGAGAGTATTCATGAACATATTTGCCATCTCCCTTTCTGACATCAGGGGTTGAACAGCCGCAACTAGTTGCCTCCACCTTTGGGCATACTCTCTAAAGCTTTCACGGGTAGACTGTGACATCCCCATCAGAAGGGTCCTGTTTGGAGCCATGTCCAGATTATACTGATATTGACGGATGAAAGCTTCTACCAAGTCTTTCCAATTTCTCATTGTGGATCTGGTCAAGTGGGAATACCATTCTCGGGATGCCCCTGTCAAGCTATCCTCGAAGTAAAACATCTACAGCTTCTCGTCCATGGTGTAGGCTTTCAATCTCCCCTGGAAAGACTGAAGATGGGTACGTGGGCAGGATGTGCCCTTGTATCTTTCAAAACATGGGGGTTTGAACTTGTGAGGAATTCTAACCCCTTCCACCAATCCCATGTCCATGACATCAAAGCCCAGAGAGTTTTGGGATTCAAGAGACCTTAGCTTTTCTGCAATTTCGTCCAACTGACGATCGTAAACTTCGTCTCCAGCCCCAACCATAGTAAACTGCTCTTCTTAAGGATCCTCCTGTAAGGCCCTTCCTCCAGTAGTGTTACCTTGGGTGTTTCTTATGGAATTAATGTCTGGGTTCAGATGAGGTCCAAACTCTGGTGGATCAGTGCGAGGCTGCACGTGATCGTTGTTACTGGTACCCCTTGTACCTAGATGGTTTTCTTCGGGAGTTTGCCGCTCGACTAACTCTCTCAGTATCTCCTGGCTCTGAGCCAAACCAGTCATCACTGTCATAAATTGATTCATTTGGGCCCTCATCTCTGTCCTCTCATTGGCCATCTGGGTCCTCACTTCAGTCAAGTCTTGTTGAACCTGATCCATTTGTAATCCCAAAAGGTTGTTTCTTGTCGGATACCGGTGTACTCTATTGACAGGGAACACTCTTCTGCGAGCAATGTTTCCTGAAACCAGAACAAAGTGAGAAACAACAACAAAAAAAACCTACAAAACAAAGATAAATGTTAGTATGCAACGCAGGATGCCTATTGGTCTTCCAAGGGTATCCATTTTGGTTCTTTGGTTTTGACCTTTCCAGACCTCGAGGAAATGCTGATGTCGAAAGAGATTAAGCCCACAAAATAATACGAACCATATATTACAAAGATGTGATGATACATAGTTTGATTACAATAAAATCCCCATGGTGGGTCAAAATACATCAACAAAATCAAAGGTACAAACAAAAGGAAATACAAGTATAAGGAAATCAAACATCCAATCCAAAGTCATATTCTCTAACTTCCTTCAGGAGAGCCTCAGTCACTGGACCTACTGGGTGCTCTGTGATAGTCCTGATGAGGAGGTTCCTGGTGGCAATGGCACTGGTCAACTTCTTGTGCTTATCTTGATCCTTTGACCTGTTTAACCCCGCCCGGAGCTTCAACTCAAAGATCTCCTTCTGTACTGCTATCAAAGCTGCCTGACTCTTCTTCTCACTAGCCTTCAGTTGCTCTATCTTAGCTTGGGTCCTTTGATCTTCCTGTGCACGGGCCTCAGTGATCCTGATCCACCTAGCCTGGCTCTCCTCCAAGTAATGCTCAACCCTAGCCTTCTGAGTCTTAGCTTCTTTGCAAGCATTCTTCAATACTAACTCCCATAATCTAACCTTTCTGATGTAGTCATCCGTCTTCTCAATCTTGGTCAAGTGCTCAATACGGAGCTTCTCAAACCTCTCATTATCTAGACGGCTGTCATTCCTCTCCCAGAGGGTCTTCTTCAAGGCTTCAGAGAGCTGAGTATTTCTTTCCTTCAGTTTCTCAAACTCCTCTAAGTTGATGGTCCAGGTGTATCCTCTAAGGTGAATGGCATCCGGGTGATCTTCCCCCTGGTACGAGACCAATCAAGATACTGTGTTGAGGCTATATTGTTGCATTTGCCCAGAATGGCTGTCCCCTTAGTCTGAATGTTGTCCCAAGCCCAGGCCGCCTGTCTGACAATAGCAGAGTTGTGTTGGATGTCACAATAGAGGGTATCTGCCAAGTCTTTCCCTCTTGGGGGATGAACCAAAGCATACCCTAATTTCCTCTTGAAAAGCAAAGGGTTGTAGTTGATGCAACCTTTTACTCCAATCAAGGGTACATTGGGATATTGCCCACAACTAGTAATGATGTCTTTGCCCTTGGTGCTCCGAGTGCACCATCTGATGTCTTCTGATGTAAGGGCAATCA
The DNA here is from genome assembly GCA_963966055.1 of Lathyrus aphaca. NCBI lineage: Eukaryota > Viridiplantae > Streptophyta > Magnoliopsida > Fabales > Fabaceae > Lathyrus > Lathyrus aphaca. The sequence goes on along the minus strand of OZ014520.1, from coordinate 225,132,238 downwards.
ATCTCTTAGCCCAATTCCTTGACTGATGAGGGTTCAGGAAAGTGTCTGATTTTGGCAAGTGTCTTAACAACCAACAGTAATAGAGGGGTGCACAACATCTGATCAATCTTCCTCTTTTCTTCTCATTCCTCTGGTGCAATGAATAGTAGAAGTCTCTAAGCAAGGTAGGAACTGGGTTCCTCAGTAAGAACAGGTGAATAGCATTCTTGCTTACAAACTTTGGCTCGTCTGCAAACAAGATAACTCCATATATGTTGAGGGCTAGAAGTGCACAAACAACATCCCACTTCCCTGCTGCAGCATGCATGGTGGCCTGGGAGATCAAGAAGTTCAAATGAAGGCCTGTGACCCTAGCCTTGGTGGTCATGCTCTGATCAATGAGGGTAGACTCCAAGTGCAAGGCCTTAGCTATATCTTCATTCTTGGGAGAAACCATCTCAGGGTTGAAGGGAATCCCCCTCCTGATGGGGACACCTAACAACATGGAAAATTCTTCTAGCAAAGGTCCCAACTGAAAATCAGGGAATGTAAAACATCTGAGAGGAGGATCATAAAACTCTAAGCAAGTGTGAATCATGCTCCTCTGGGATGCATCCAGGTCCATGATCATGTCCAATATGCCTCCATAATGTTCCTTGAATAATGGGACATGATTAGGAGTGATGAGAGTCTGAATCTGTCTGATGCCTGTCAGGGTGGGCTTAAAGAAATGGTATGTGATGTTGCTCTTCCTGGAAGTGTCCATGTTGATAATGGATGCTGGTGAAGAAGACTGAGAGTAACTGATGATGAAGGCCACTGAAAGAGATGCTGAAGAAGAGTCTCTGATGAAGACAAACTGATGAAGGTGCTGGAGAAGAAACTCTGATGGAGATAACTGGAGGAGTCTGAGCAGTAGAACCGGTCAAAACCAAACCAAAGATAAGAAGGTGGATACCCTGTAAAACAAATAGGCAAATGTTAAATGATGCAAAATGATGTATGCAGAATGATATGCAAAGGGTTTGTGATCAAGTGTTGGATATGTTATCTGCCTTGGTAGGGTCCATGTGTGTTCATAAGTCCGGATGGAGGCTTAGAAAACTAGTGACCAGGTGGGGGACTCAAATAAAGAGTCAAAAATCTAGGGTTTCACAAGAACTGTCCAAAGTGATGCATTCTTAAAACAAAACTAGTAACAGGGTATGATGAGGCCAAAGGGTTCCTGCAAACCTGTAAACATCCCAACCACCTCACATGTATTGTTCTAGAACAAGGATCCTCAGACTTGGATCAGTTATGAGAAGTGTAAACACTTCTAACCTGGAGGTACAATGTTTACAATAACCATAAAAGATCCTCCTATAACTCACCTCAGATGCTGAAGGTCATAAAACGTCATCCAGACTTAGAAGGCTTCCCAGATAGCCCTAGTACTACAGGAAATCCGTAGCACAGAGTTCTCAAGAAGAAACCCATGTCTGAACCGTGTTTCATATTCCCGCACTAGACCGAAATGGAATGGGAAAGAATATGAAGCCACTCTATCCTATGTGTCACTCAGGTCCCTAGTATGGAACCTTAATCACTCAATGATTCCCACCCACCAAAACAGATAAGAGATCCAACACCAATGATATGATAATAGTATGAAATGCAAAAAAAACTATAAATGAAAGCAATAAACAAAGCTGTACAGAAAGCAATAAATAAAGCAATAAATAAATAAGCTCAAGTAGCACATAACACCCCCGTAAACACAAATCAAACAAGTGTTAGGAGAAACCCACAAAAGAATCAGAAACCCTGGTTGCAATATAAGGTTTCCCCAGCAGAGTCGCCAAGCTGTCGCTCCCGAAGATTTGCATACCGGTACAAGCGTGAACGGTCGGCGAAAGGAGGAAATGAAGGTGAACTGAATAGAGTCGCCAGCTAGGCATTTTTATCCCGAAGGAAAGGTAATGCTGCATAAACCTAGAAAAAGATGGATAAGACGGTTGTGAACCAGAGAAACTGAGAAAGGGGGTTGGTTACAACCTAGGAAGGTATTAGCACCCAGATTTTCCGTCGTACTCGACGGGATCCACACTTAAAAGGTTGTGTTTAAAGGGGTAGTGTATGTGCTATATGTGTGCAAAAGCTGAAAAAGAATATACAAGTGTCAATGCAAAAGGTGAATGCTCAGGAGCTGAGGCTTTAAAAGAGAATGCTGAAAGAGGGGGAAGACATAAAGACTTTTGTTTGATAACTGTTACGTTATGCATACGTATCCTCTCATGCAATGAGGAAGTCAGAACACCGTAGTTTGACTCAAAGAGACTGAAAGATGAATTGACTGTGAACTGCTTACTTGTCTATGCTCAAGTGTATGACTCGTCTGGCTCGAGTGCTAACTGTCTTGCATTAGACGGAAGAAGCAAGTTCTCGTTTGTGAATGAGTGTGATGAGAAAAGAATCCCGAAGGAGACGATTATTGTTTGTTTTTGTGTTTTCAGTTTTGTTATTGTTTTTGGTTTTTTGAATAAGTTAATGATCTTAAGCCTAAATCAAGGGTTGTAAACTCATTATATCCTCCCTGATTAGGGATAATGAACATACTTAATTATGAGATAAGCATCTCAACTTAATTACCATGATGATGTAGGATTAAGATCATTAACCTACTTGTGATTATTTAGATGTTTTTTGGGTTTTTGTTTAGTATTAAGTAATGAGTTTAATCTCTAATCACAGATTAATGAACTCATTACACCATCCTAATAGAAGGATAATAAATGAGCACACTTAAGCTGAGGAAGATACCTCAACTTAATCCATGGTTAGGGATTAAATTCATTATATAACAAGCCTTTATTAAGTGGATTTTAATTAAGGGATGAGATTAAGAAATGGATTTTATGGTTTGTAAGACAACTTGAGGGGGACTTGTCCATTAAACACTAGGGTTAGTCCTTCTTAACCATAAAGGAAGAATTATAACCCTAATGTAAGGCCCAAGTTACAAGATGAAGTCTTAGTGATTATTAAGATGATTTGATTAAGAGGTTTAAACAAATTAATGGTTTAACACTTAGGATTAAAGTTATACACTCCATCCTAAGAGAAGGATGCAAGCATAACCCTAATTCTCAAGTCCTAAAACTTTAAGAGTTTAGTCTCTGATTATTGAGATAAGAAGAGAGACTCAAGGAGACTCAAAGGTAAAAAGCTAGGGGGACTAATCACAACCCTAATTATTATCATGCTTGCATATCCTATGGTTTGTAAGGCTTGAGAAAGATCTTCAAGGAAGCCACCAATGGAAGAAGCAGATGAAAGAAGGAAGAAGTAGAAGAATAAGTTACTTACTTCATTGAAGAAGATAAGTAACTTAAAGAAATAAAGTGAGAGAAATGGAACACAAGTGAACAAGTTCACTTCAAAACCAGCAAGATGCATATGAAAAAGATGAAGAGAAATGAGAAGTGAAGGCAAATCCACTTCTCAAAGTAACTTACCACTTGAAAATGTTAGCATGAATGCATAAGATGTAAAGCATAAAGAGATGAAATGACCAAAGTCAGAAGTGATTATGCAATGTTAATGTCATGTGAGATGATGCAAAGGCATACAAAATGCATATGTATGATCATACAAGAATGAGATGTCGTGTGAGCATGCTTTGAAGTTTGAAAGTTCATGAAAGTTAATGAAAGAAAGTGAATGCAACTCATGGAAAATGAATGAAGAAATGATCAAGCATGATTCTAAAATGTCCTAAGATGTCTAAGATGACATATGAATGCATGAAATGTCATGGCAAGCTCATGTATGGATGTATATGTAAGATGAATGCAAATGAACATGTAAAATTAAGGTTATATGGAAGTATGAGATACACATGAGCAAAACAGAAGCAATGCACAAGATAAAAAATTGAAAATGCACTCAAAGGAACCTTAAACCTATACTAGATTACCATCCAAAGGGGGAGGTCAGAAGCTAAACCTAGAAGAAGTTATGAGTTTCCTAAGTTTCTAGGGTTTTTTTGGGTGATCTTCAATGTAAAATTCCAAACAATTTGGAAATACAAGATAAAAAATGAAACAAAAATGTTTTTGGATGCTAGAAAACATGCATAGAACAACGTAAAAAGAACCAATCACAAACTCAACTTGGTTTAAAAGTTATGAATTTTTGAAGTTAGGGTTAGAAAATAGGTCATTTTAGGAATCCTAATTCAATGAAAAATCTCAAAGTGTGGTCAAAACCAAAACGAAATTTGTATGGTGAGTTTGTAAATGCTTCTAAATGTCTAAGAATGCTCTCTGATTTTTTTGGTGATTTTTAAATACTTAAATGTATTTTTTTAATTAATTAAAATGAATTAATTAATTAAATAAAACATTTAAATGATTTAAAAATACTTTTTTAATGCAAAAATAAATAAAAAAAATGGTTTCTGAAAATTAATAAAAGTCATGATAAAAATTTTCAGAATTTTTTGATCATTTTTGCTATTTTTAATAAATTCTACAAAAGAAATAGAAAGAAAATAAAATAAAATGAATAAAAATGAAAAGTAAACGCATCCAGTGGCTGAGATTCAAACAAAAATGGTGGGAATTGACTGGCGCGTGATTGAGTGGCTGTGATTCAATCTGGGCTAAACATAATTATTTAAGTTAATTAAATGAAATTAGGGTTAATGGACGAATCTGAACCATTCATTTGCGCGCTAACCCTAAGATCTAAAGGCCCACATTCAAACTTCACTAATTATAGGATTAAACCCTAATCACATTCAGATGACCGGAACAGTGTTCCGGTCATCTTCTCCGGCAAACCAAAACCTCAACTCTAACCCCGGGTCTCTAAAACTCAATCTCTCTGCCCAGAATCAAACCCCTAACATCATATAACAAGAATCATCCACCAAAACAAATTTATTTCACGTATTAAAGTTGAATCGAAGAAAATTAGTTTTAGGTCAAAAACTTTCAGAGAGCTCATACATGTTTAATACTCAATCATTTTCAAAACGAAACACATCAGGATCATCAGCACATCATGAAGATTCATCTAAGAACTTAAAAATGCATTTCTGGAAAAAATGTTCTTGAAGTTACCTGAGTTGAAGCTTTCGAAACTGGAACTTTCTGGCCACTTCCTTGGTGCTTTTCCACTCAAATGAACCCCTTGATGCTTCTGGGAAGCTTGAAACAAGTTTATATGGACTGTTTTTGAGGTTTCAGTTCAGAGCATGTCAAAATCGTGTTTTTGTTTAAGGTGGTTTCAGGCCAATGTGAGGGGTGGGAAATGATCCTGAGGTTATGTGGAGATGATTGGTGAAAGAATTTTGATGTTTTGATGGCTGAGTTGGGAGATTCGAAGAGATGAAGTTTTGAGAGGATTTTGTGTAATCTGAGCTTAGGTGAGTTTTAGGCCAATGTGTTATGTGAAATGTGTTCCATAATGTTAGCATATGCAACTGTGATTGGTCAGAGGAGTTGGTGTGACATAGTGTGATTGGTATGGGGTGATTTGCAAAAAAGTCAACATTGTGTACTTGAGGTATGGGCATGGTGCATGCCTGATATTTTGGGGTGTCTGGCCTCAGCATGGATCAAGCAAGGTCATAGGATTGAAACATTGTAGCTGGAACTCTTGATGCTAGGGTTTCTATGTGTTTTGTAAATTTTCCCTCTTTGGTGTATCTTGTGATTCAAGGCATGAAATGATCCAATTCTTGGGTCAATTCTGAGTTTTTGAAGTTGTTTTATCATGTCATGAAGTATTTGTACACATTTGAAGTCATTAGAAGCCTTGGCAAGTGGTTTTGCAAAAATCCCTCTTTGGTGCATTCTTGAAAATTATAGGATTTTTGCCAACTTTGAAAGTCATAACTTGAGTTCTATAATGAATCAGAACATGTTCTTGTACTTTTTGAAAAGGGAAAGACCTAATCTATAACTTTCATGACCAAGAATATTTCATTTGAAGCATTTTTGATTAAGAAAGAGGAGGTTGAAAAACTTTCCCAAAATGGAAAGTTTCCATTACAAGTCATTTCCATTTTTGGCAACTTTTCAAATGGCTCAAAATTCTTCAATCTTGTGAACTTCCAACCTCTTCTAAGATCAAATAAAGATCATAGAACTTTAATTTGATGAAAATAACCCTTTGGTTCCATTGTTGGGGGCCTCAGATGCCCTGATTTTGACTTAACTTGCTCAAGAAGTTACCCAGTGAACAAATGACTTCCACAATGAATTTCGTCATCAAACTTGGTACACATGATCCTTATAACATCTTAATAACATTAGAAACAAGAATGGCCTAAAAATTTGGAGTTGAGGTCTCTGAAACCAAAACCCTAATTTCGGTCATCTGTGTAGTGAAGACCCTGGCTCTGCTTCCATACCTTGCCAGTTCTTGTGATTTCTTGACTTCCATGAACTTTGAGGGACACAATATGATGATAGAACACACATGGACCCTCTTGGTAAGCTTTGAGGCCTTTGAGATGGCTCAGATGGAATCTTGGATTGCTCAGATCATGAACCCTAGATGCAGATGAATTTGAACTATGCACATGAAACAAATATGCTAAATGAGATGTAATGCTTATGTTAAAACAAAAATGAAAGATCACAAGCCATGGTGTGATATGAGTGAGGGCAAATTTGGGGTGTTTACAGCGCGGAAAAGGGTATAGTCGCCATCCAGGAATTTTTATCCCGAAGGAACGAGAATGGTAATGTTGCACAAACCAAGGAAAGATAGGAAAAAGACAAGGGTCCAACGAACCAAATAACTGGGTTCGGGAGTCGGTTACAAACTGGCAAGGTATTATCACTCCAGATCGTCCGCCGTACCCGAAGGGATCCATGCTTGCAAAGAAACTGTTTCAAAGGGTGAAGAAAAGAAAGTTGTTGCAAAAAGAAAGACTAAAACTGGATAAGAAAAGAAAAGAAAGGGGGAAAATGAAGGGAAAATAAAAGAGTGCTCGAACGGGCTCTACCCCGCTGCCCACGTACCTCATCGGGACATGAGGATCAGAGACGTCGTAGTTCCCCTAACTAGGGGTGGAAAGAATGCTTGTGTTTTAAATCTTGAACTGCCTATGTCAATACTCTGGTATTGCATGCTTGTTTGGTACGAGTGTGTAACCGTCTTGCAAAGTGACAAGTAGGAGTAAGTTCTAACGTTGAGAGTCAGTGAGATGAGAGAAGAAGTCCCGAAGGAGAGACACTTATTCTTTGTCCAGTGTTTTTTAGAAGTTTTTTAGGAGTGTGACACAAGGAAGTGAAAGAAAATCCTTTTCTAGGGAATGTGTCCTTATTACCACATTCCTAGATAGAATGAGTAATAAGCACACCAAGAATGAAGAAGACCCTCAAACTTATTTCCAAATATTAGGGTTTGAATTCACTAACTTGTTTGGAATTATTAAGTGTTTTGTGAATTAAATGAAGAAATGTTTTTTATGGTTATCTTTGTGAAAATAGTATTATGATTGAAATTGTGCATCATGCTAGACAAGCTTGTACCACCACTAAGATGGGGTGAGTACAAGTGCCCCATGGAATAAGGCCATGTATCAAAGACTACTTCAACCTTTATTAAAGTGTTTTTTAATTTTTTGTATGAAGATGAGAGAGAGAATAACCAAAAGGATCTTAAAGGTAAAACTACTAAGGGGAAAGACTAATCCTAATGTTTTCATGCAAAGGTGTACCTAGGTTAGTGTGGTTTGAAGTCTATCCTAATGAATAAGAAGGAAAGACGAAAAGAAAAGAAGAAGAAGAAAGGAGGTAGAAAATCAACTTACTTCTCTTAAAGAATTTAAGTTGTTCTCTAAAGGGAATGAAAAGGAGTTAAACAAATTATGGCCTAAGCACATCTCATAAACAAGTATAAAAGCATCAAATAGAAAAGAAAGTGGTTTGAAATATGGATATACCAACTATACTTCCCACTTACCATTGCACCTACAAGGTTAGAAGAATTCACAAGAGATAAGCAAAAATCAACTAAGTTCAAATGAAGTAAGAACAAGCAAAGGATCAATGCAAATCATCACAACCAGAACTTAAAGATCACACCAAAGTCTTAAGATCAATCATACAACATCACACCAAGAATAGGGCAAGAAGTCATAAGTAATTAGCAAAGACATGTGAGAGAAGTGAGATGAAGATATGAAATTAGGGTAAGCAAACAAGGTAAACATCAACAAGTAAACTCAAAGTTAGAATCTTAACATGGTAAATAAGTGCCTAAGAATGAACTTCAAACATCAATTAGGTCATACAAACTCAATCTAAGTCAAGTGGGAGGAACATGGAGAAGTTAGAAGTGTGTGGAAGCATGCGTGTGAATATGAGACTTAATGAACAAGCAACATCAATCCAACAAAAGGCAAAGCATCCATACAAAATCCAGGGGTCTAGAACATTTTAACAAGCACAAAAACAAACCCTAAGAGGTGTAACAAGTGCCCTTCCATCCTAACAAGCAAACATAGGTAAAAGAAGCTTGAAATTAAAGCATGCTAAGAACAAATCTCAAAGAAATAGAAAACATGTCTTAAAAATAAAGAAACTAAGTACAAAGACCCTTCAGGTAGGCATAAACAACATATCGAAATCATATGGCAAAAAAACAGAAGCTAACAACATCAAACAATTGCTCAAATGTCACTTAGGGTTTCAGTAACTTCTACATAAAGCAACAAGCCAAAATATATCCAAACAACCTTTAAAAATCATGGAAAACATCTCTAACATACTTCAACATGTTATCAAAGCAAACCAAAAAGAATCAACTTCAAATCTATTACCAAACTCAGGAAACAAATTAGACAAGGCAGGTTGCTCATGAAAGAAATAAAATAAAAGGAAATTAATGGAAAAATTAATACAGAACTGAAAAATAAAGAAAAATAGAAAATAAAAAAAATGAAAAATTAGAGAAAACTAACAAAAGTCACACAATTATTTTCAGGATTTTTGAAAAGGTTTTACTATTTAAAAAAATAAAATATGAAACTATTAATTGAAAAGAAATAAAAATGAGAAATAAACGGAGGAGGTATGAAATGCAAGGCAATATATTCATTTACATTGTGTCGCTCCTGGGATTTTCATCCTAGTACAAACACGAAAGTGGCACGGAAAAGTTAGAGTCACCAGCCATGCATTTTTATCCCGAATGAATGGGAAAGGTAATGTTGCAAAAACTTGAGGAAGAAGGAAAGGACAAGGTCCTGCGAACCAAAGATATGGATTCGGGAGTCGGTTACGACCTGGGAATGTATTAGCACCCCAGACCGTCCGCCATATCCGACGGGATCCACGCTTGCTTGTTTTGTTTCAAAGGGTGAGAAATAAGATGCTGCTGAATAAGAACTGCTAACTGGAAACTGGAACTACAATGAGAAAGGAACTGGAAGAGAACAAAAAGAAAGAATGGGGAAAATGTAGGGAAAATAAAGAATGTGCTCGACCGGGCCCTACCTTGCTGCCTACGTACCTCATTGGGAAAATGAGGATCAGAGTCGACGTAGTTCGCCTAATCAGGTGGGAACTTTGTTTGTGTTTTTTATAGCTGGAACTGCGTATGTCTATGCTCAGGTGTTGCAGGCTCGTTTGATACGAGTGCGTTTACCGTCTTGCATGCGAGACAAGTCTTCGAAAGTTTGCGTTCAGAATGAATGAGAAGAGAAGAAAAGTTCCCGCAGGAAAGTCGCTTATTGTTTATTGTTTTCTTTTTAAGAGTTTTGTATGAATTTGACACAAGGAAGTGAATTCAAACTCTTTTCCATGGAATGTGTACTTTCTACTACATTCCAAGATGGAATAATAGAACAAGCACACCAAGTGAGGAGATTTTATCCAAGACTTGTTTCCAAGGATTAGGGTCTAAGTTCACTAGCTTGTTGAACTTTATTACATGTTTTTGTTGCTTTTGTAAAGAAGTATCTTTTAGATTTTTCTTTGTGAAACAACCCCTTGATAAGACTTGTACATCATGCTAGACAAGCCTACACCACTCCAAGATGGAATGAATGCAAGTGTCCCGTGGAATAAGGCTATACACAAAGGATCCTTTCATACATTTATTAAGTCTTTTTGGATTTTGTTTGAAGATGAGAAGATAAAGACTCAAAAGGAAACAGTCAAAGCTAATGGGGGACTAAGACACAACCTTAAGTCATTATTATGTACACAAGTATGGTCCTATGGTTAATGAGGTATTCTAACCTAAGGAGAAAAGGAAAAGAGAAGAAAATAGAACACAACTTACTTCCTAAGGAAGTTAAGTTGAATCTAAAGAGCAAAGGGGGAAATCCTACCAAACACAAATATGAAGGGTAAATGAAATAAATGCATAAAGAAATGCATAAATAAATTTAAAGGATATGGTTTAAGGAAATATACCTTTACCTCCCTTCAAAACAAAGGTTAGTATTGCAAAATAATAGAGCAAATACACCATAATTAAATCCTAATGATTCTAGGATCTAAACTAGACTCAATCCTAAGTCAATGCTAAAACAAAAATCCAGCACCTATTACAACCCTTATTACACAAACAACAATGTGAACACAAGACAATGCACAATCAGCTTTTTACAGCTCACATACAGCATGCAGAAATGTGTGTAAAAAGTCAGCTACAACATGAACAATACACATTTTACAGCAACTATACAACAACTACTGCACTAAGGAACATATGTAAAAGCATGGGGCAGATTTACTTATTTTCATTTTTTATGCACAAAATGAACAAAGTACAATGCAAACGACCTATTAACATCACTTTACAATGATTTACCAACATCAACATGCATGATTAAATGAACATGATATTTTTTAGGAATGTTCATGAATAAAATGAACATAAAAAGCAACAAAACCAATTATGCAATTGATGAACTTATGCATGCAAACATGTGAGCACGAAATATGCACAAATAATAACAAGGATTATTGATCAAATCAAGTTAGTTGGTACCAAGAACAAAATGCAATCAACAATGCTAACAACAAATGCAAGAATACACATTTATGATAATTTATTTTCAAGAACTCATGGTATGACATGGTATTTCACATTTAATGATGCATGAATCATAATCATGATGCAAAACAGAATGAAAACATGCATTAGGATGCTAATGGATGCATTACAACATGGCATAACAATGTGTAAATCATTACATGGATTAATGGGTAATTAACATGTAATATGCAAAAGTATCAAACCACGTGTCGAAACGACTCGAAATGAAGGAATGAGATGTCGAAACTAATCTTGAAAATTCCCTAAAATCAGAACCTATCAATTTATGGTGGTAAAGGGGGAAGTAATGCCCAAGAAAATGAGGGAAAAACACTTATTGCAATCGACTTATTTCCTAAAGCTCCTAATGCAACTATTATCTAGTGAGCACAAATTTTACACCTAAAAGCCATAATCTAAACCTTAATGGCACCTAGAATAAGCTATAATTCTATACAAACAAACAAATTGATTAAATCGTAATCAAGACGAAATTAAACGACCAGGCGCATACACAATGATAAACACACGAAGAATGTCGTCATGGCGAGATAAAGAGAATAAGTTAAATCAAGAAGCGGATTTAGATCACCAACCTACGAAGCGGAGGATTTCTTCAGTGAGTGTTGCGATGTAGATCAGAATACAAATGGAGAAGAAAACCGAAGAGTCGAAGCTTCGATCCGCGAACGCGCAAAATAAATACGGTTGATGGTGATTCTTGATGAACACTTGATCAATAACCTCCAATAAGCTAAAAACTCTTCCAAAATCAGAATTGATTCTTCAAATAAGCTTCACAATGAGATGATTAATGGAGGTTTTAGCTTCAAGTACTTCAAATTCCAATGAAGAATTTGAAGAACTTCTAGAAAGAAGCTTTGGTGAGAGGTTGAAAATGGTGGAAATATTTGAGAGAAGAATGAAAGAGATGAAGTGAAAATGAAGAAGAATAATGAAAAAATGGGAGAAAGCTTTACTTTGGGATGGTTTAGGTTTATATAATGTGTAGGCTTGACATGAGGTTTGGGAATGGAGGTTGCTTAGGAGTTAGACTAGGTTTGGAGTTAGTTCGGATTCTAGATAGTTCTAGTGTATTCTTTGGAATATTCCTTAGAATATTACTTGGAATATTCTTTGGAATAATCTAGAAGGTGGTAGAAGATGGTGAGCTGGATTTTCTAGAACTTTCACACTTGAGCTGAATCCAATGTGCATTGGAGCATGTTACTTGTGGTGAGGATAAGTGGAATAAAGGTACAACCTATTTGCATATCAATTGATCAATGATTGATGCGTCAATGTTTTGATCAATACATGACAATTATGGTGGTGGTATTTGCAGCCAATTGCAGCCCATATGCAATGTCTTTTGATGCCAAATGCATTTATAACATGAACCAACCATAAACCAGCTTGAAATTCCATAAAAATTCAGAAAAAACTGGTTTTTCTAAAGCATGCGTCAATACATAAGCCTATGCATCGATACATAGCCTCAGGATGCATCGATACATAGCTCGGATGCGCCGATACATAAGTTTTGGAGTTTAGTATGTATCGATACATAGGCTTATGCGTCGATACATGGGCCCTTTATGCGTCGATACATAATTCGTATGCATCGATACAAAGCCTGCTGTATTGCCTTGTTTTTGCCCAAACTTTGAACGATCATATCTCTCTTTATTTTGATCCTATGAAGGAGTTTCACATATGGATTTAAAGCTTAGGATGCCCTATTTCATTTGCTCAAGGTAGAATTTTCTTAGGCCTCTTATATTTTTGGGAAAAAACCTCTCTTGAAGTGGCTGCAAAAATGACCAAAACTTGCCATTTTTGGAAACCCACGTTTTCCAAAAATGGTAAGTTTTAGTTTTCTTGATTTTTCATGATCCCTCCATCATTTCTTGATAAAATTTGTAACATAGGATCCTTGTAACCCTAATTTCATGATTTTGATCTCAAAAAGTTAGGTGTTGACTTTTTCTTCAGCATGGTTGACTTTTCCCCAAATTCCTGATTTTCAATCACCTGACCAATTGAACCTCTTCCAAAATGAATTTGTGGATGAAATTTGAAGCCTATACACTTGTTTTCATATAGAACACAATGGAATCCACTTTTGCTCAAAAATTCATGGAGAAGCCCTTCACAATTGAAACCCTAATCTGGATCATTTCTTCAAGAGATGTTGCACTGCTTGCATTCCTTGGAGCCATTCACTTCTTTCCAAGACTTGAGGCTTCAAATGGAGACTTGTGGGATGTTGTAGACCCCTTGCACATGATTGAGGAGCTTTGTGGCCCTTTGATTGTCTTTGTATAGCCTCTAGTTGCTCCAGTCATTGACCACATACCTATGCCTCAACTATGCTACACACGATGCAATGTTTTTTTGGTTATTTTATGAACTTATGTATGCTAAATGCTATGCCAAATGTTGAGGATATGAGAGGGAAAATTTTGAGGTATTACATCTGCCCCTATTCAATCATCTGCAAGCTTGAATGAATAATTGCGAAAGCTTTTAGACCTTCAAGGTATGGAGTGATTGAATACTCGAATAAAACCTGGAAACTTGAACTCGGTGGATAATAGAAATGCCATATGCTATTTATTTGTTTTTTTTTGTTTTGACCTCTGAATAGGTAGCGGGAAAAGAACAAGGTGGATCGAGATCGTTGTACATAAACGAGAGCCCAGGAAAACAGGAACGTTGTACAAAACGATAACCTGCGACATGACTGCTGAGCGAATCAAGCCACGGAAAAGGAAGGGCTTGTTGTACAAAACATGGCTTTGGAACGAGACCATTGTACAAAACGGAACTCAAAAATGTGACTGTTGAGTGAATCAAGCCACAAAGGGGGCCTGTTGTACAAAACAGGGCTTTGAACGAGACCATTGTACAAAATGGAACTCAGAAATGTGACTGCTGAGTGAATCAAGCCACAAAGGGGGCCTGTTGTACAAAATAGAGCTTTGAACGAGACCATTGTACAAAATGGAACTCAGAAATGTGACTGCTGAGAGAATCAAGCCACAAAGGGGGCCTATTGTACAAAACAGGGCTTTGAACGAGACCATTGTACAAAACGGAACTCAGAAATATGACTGCTGAGCGAATCAAGCCACAAAGGGGGTCTGTTGTACAAAACAGGGCTTTGAACGAGACCATTGTACAAAACGGAACTCGGAAATGTGACTGCTGAGCGAATCAAGCCACAAAGAAAAATGACAACATTGACTTGGAAAGACAAAGATGTCTGACAAATGGTATAAGTATCTTTTGTGGGGAGACTTCAGGCTAAGAAGATGTTACAGGTCGTACGTAATACCTCAAAACTGGCCCATGCTGGCATGAACATGTTTGAACTTATGTCGTAATGCTCCATGATGATGGAAATGCTACGCTTTGAAGGATGCAAATGTAGTGATGATTACTAAATGTAAATGCAAAGAGATCTCCTGATAAGGAGACTGCAAGTATCCCAGGTGGCCTGACTAGGGAGACATGATTATCACTGCATTTATCTGGTTAATCTCCGCGAGGAGACAACTCTGCAGGGAAAGCTGTTAATGATACACCGACTATGAACAGCCGCCCTGCCAAGAATAAATTGGACTTTGAGATTAGGGAGCATAGACCCTGCTGGAGATGGATCCTTCTTGTACTCTGGTGAGGAAGTGAAAATCCTCTGACTAGGCGGGGAACTAGAAGTATGACACTACTAAGGAAGCAACTTGCTGGGGAGGAAAGACACTCCTTGTACTACTGGGTATTGCCCCTGTGTTGAAGGGAAGTCCCTGATTGGGGAGGACACTTATCTTTTGTTGCCTTGCTGGGGGAGATTTCAACTTCTAACTCTATTGGGGATGATGGAGGATGTCAATGATAAAGCTTCCTGCTAAAGATAAGAGTTTAAGTTGCCCCTCGCTGGGGATGAGAGGTGTATAATGTCTCATGTTAGGAATGAGAGATGTAAGGTGTCCCATGCTGGGGATGAGAGACTATGATACCCTTCTGCTCAAGAAGTATCCTTCCCTTTGCTACATTGCTGGAGAAGGGATTGTCTAATGAGACTTGCTAAGGAATTTTGATCAATGAAGCCTGCTGGTGAAACAACTCTTGAAGTATTGTGCTGACAATGGCTTTGCTTTCAGCCTCTGGGTTGATATATTGCCAACTAATCATGAGTGAACAATGGTTCTTTTCAATTTTTAACTCGCCTCAAATTAAATTCTATCGGAAGAAAATGTCTCAAGAGGATTTTACAGAAAACATGGCATACGAGATGCCTCAGTGTCTTCCAACTCTTGGAGAGATTCGTCGGATCTCGAGATAACTGCTCCAGAATGCATGGTCTATGAAAGAAATTGCCTCGCGAGGATTCATGAAAAACCTCATATCACTGTGAGATATTTTGCCCCAGTATTTTGAACCTTTGGTAGGTGTCTCCGATTGACCGTCTTCGGGTGAGAGTAACTTCTCATGCTCTTGGGGTGGCCTGCCCCAGTACGAGCCTTGAAGTGATCACCTTCAGCTGACCGTTCTTTGAAGGAAACACCCATACTAATTGTTCTTTGAGAGATTTGATCTCGAAGTAATTGCCCCAGTTCGGCTGAATTTGAATGCATGCCTCAGACTAATGGCTCTTTGAGAGATTTGAATCTCGAAGTGATTGCCCCAGCTTGGCTGAATTTTGAAGAGATTGCTCGACATGATTTATCCCGGATTGGCTGGCTCTTACCACAATTGGTTGGGAAAGTCCCCACTCAATGGAGTTTTTTTTAAAAGTGCATCTCAACAGATTGACCTTCGGAAATTTTAGACTTCTCAACTTGGCATGATTAAGCTTCTGGACTGAGATTCCATATGTAAACTTTTATGATGCCAAACAAATGTATGCAAACAGAAAATGTTTATTTTGAGAATGAAAATTCTAATGCAAAACACATGTTAATCTTGAAGTTTTACTGTAAAAAGATGTCGCAAACCTTTGTGAGTGAATCACCAGTTAAAATACGATATTGATTTTTGATAGAAGAAAGCATGCATATGCAACACCAACCCATATCTTTTAGCACAACTCATAGGAGTTAGGAACGCGGTCTCGTGGTAGTACGCTCTCGAAATAACCCTGCTTCAGTTAGGACTTTTGAGGGTTGTATCGTGGCCTGGTTCACGGTTATAAAAACAAAGGATACAGGCTCGAAGTTTATAGGTACCCACCCCTCTTCGTGATGTTCTCCATTCCTATGTTCAAGCTAGCTTTCTCAAGTGCTCACCTCTCAAAAAAGGTTTTTTGATGGTTGAGGAACCAATTACACTAACGGTTTAAGCATCAATCAGGTTATTGTTGGGAGTCAGTCACCCCTTTGTCTTTCGTGTATGTGCCTCACGATTTTTTCTTGTTCAAGGATCTTTCTTGTGTAATCCTTTTCGTCTTTCGCTTTTGCATTTTTTTCTTATCCCTAACTTTTTCCTGGACTGATTCTTGTGAATCTTTGATTGTGAAGTCCAACGGGATGCCCTAATTTTTGCCTAAGTTGCTCGTTTTCAAGTTTTGACTTATCGGGCTTTTTCATTTCTTTTTTTTCAATTCTCTTTTTTTTGAACAAATCGTGTGACACTGGTTGTTTTGATTTCTTTGAAAGGGTCGTGACTGTCTCACTTCTTGGTTGATGAGGGATAACCATTGTGGTTTCCGATCTCTGGACCTCTTGCTTGGGATAACCATTGTGGTTTCTGGTCATTGGACCTCCTGATTTGGTACAACGAAAGGCAATGGATCCTCAGATGTGCACTTCTTTTTGAAATTTGAACGCCCAGTCAAACTAATTGATGCCTACCTTAACCCTGGGTTACATGCAAGGTTTTTTTTCATGCGAAAAGAAACTCCTACTTCAAGGCTCAAATGGGTTGGAGAGGGTCTATCTCCCTTATATCTCTAGTGTTTATGATTTGAAACAATGCATGTACATTGTCAACAAGGTCTTTCTCAAAAGCACACAATTAGAGATTTTTGCGTTTTCATTTTGTCATCCTCCCTCACAGAGTTTAAGCACAACAGTTGGTATTGCAATGCACATACGCAAAATCATGAGTGAATACGAATGGATTACTTCAAGAAAAACATGTGCGTTATATTATGATTAACATTCAAAAACAAATAAGTTGCATGCATGCATACAAATGTTTAAACAAACAATAGAAACTATAAATGAAAATGCAGTAAAGAAGCTGAACATTGCCGTCATTGAGGAAACTTGACTTCGTTTGGACTTATCACTTCTTAAAATGCCTTTGCAAACTGGGAGGTCAATTTTATGAGGAGATTTCAATATGTGAGTAGACTTTATGGCATGATGACCTTTGAGTTGATCAAATTTTGTACCTTGTGCCTGAACGCATCACAGTTGTCAAATGGTATGCCTAAATGCCCCTGAGCGGTACTTGCATCTAGCCTTTACATCGTGGTTTCCATTATTGAGGAGGCTTGACTCTGTCTAAACTTATTGATCTTGGAGACATTCAACAGTCAACAATCTAGATGTTCATTCCATTACTATTTTGGTGCCATATTCCCACTTTTACCTAGTCTGAACACAATAGTCTTGGAGACATTCGAATTCGCGACCTTGTATTTACCTCTGCCTCTGAAATACTTGCAATCTTCAATTAAAAGGCCGGGTGCCCCAGAATGGTAATCATACTTGGCGTTGAAACCCCAAAGGAATCTTTGTCGGAGATGATCCTGATGCAACTAGCTCAATCAGTTCGAATTTGAGTAAATGAGGAAACTTGTTGCACGTACGACATCGGAATATGATCAAACTTCTTCTTAAGTTGTTCTGGCCTTTACCCGTATTCTCTGCCCCTAGGATTCTCTTGGGAAGCTCAGGTTGGATGCTGACAAATGGCATCTGGAGGGAAGAGGTTGATAAAGTTAATAAATAAGGTTGCTCGCAAAGATCTTGCACGATCTCCTGCCTACGTATCTCCATTGACCAATGGAGAATCAGAGCAGCGTAGTTCCCCTCACTAGGGATGAAAATAACTTCATTTCCTTGACACGACATTCAGGATTACCAAGCTCATTTGAGTCTTCATCTAGTTGACTTCCTGTTTCAGTAGTTTCTGATTCTGAAATAAAGCTTGTACTTTTGCCTAAATTGCCCCAGCTGGGTCTTCATTCGGTTACCTCCGCCTGGAGTGGTTCCAAGTCCATACCATGAAGATGGTGATTCAAGTTGACCATTGTGAAGAGAAACCAAATCAAGATAGCAATATGTCTCTGAACACCTGTCATGAATGCAAGGATGTATGCAAATGCCATGTTCAATTATTTCTGAGGAATCTATCTGCTTTGATTCGAGTTTTTTACACATAAAAAGTCTAATGGCATGATTCAAACATGTGATCCTTGGAAATGACTGAACATGTATTCTGGAATGCTATGATGTTATGTGTGTAGCAAGCATGTGGTCAATGGTCAGATGTTGGTGCTGAGCAGATAGCCAAGCGTCTGGATAGAGCCATAATATTAGTATAATCTCTGTATAGAATCCCAGAACTAAGAACCCAATGACTGTAGAACTGGATCACATAATCGAACAGTCACTGATGGTGTTGAAGTTGAACAACGAGCCAAGTGTCTGTGGAGAGTCATAATAACAGTCACAATATCAAGGCCACACTGGTAATCACAGTAACAATTTCTCTGAATAGGAATCCCGGATCTCAGAATCAAAGAACCAAAGAACACTGAACAATACTGGAAAAGTGGGTATGTTGAAGTTTAGGGTTCCTGCAAACCTGCAAACCCCTCCCAATATCACGGGTGTGCTACTCGAGTCAACATCACGGACTCTCAAAGCCGAATAGCAATAATACGTTCACCATTTCTGAGAAATGGCTCATGACCAAATTAGATAATTGGTTTGGCATTATGTACTACTCAGGGAGGTCTCATCTGAGTCTAAGGAAACAAGCATCCCTCATAAGTCCTCAGCTTCAAGCACTGAATCGAGAAACAATAGTACATTCATCCCGAAGGGTACAATACTATCGCCATACGAACAGTTTGCCTTAACTTGATTCCTATGAGAGAACCAGGCCATCCTATGCGAGTTGCCAGTGGACCCTCGAATGCGAGTGGGTTTGCCAACAAATGTGGTCTGCCACTGTCATCACTGGAGAGGTATGTTTCCACAAAGGTTCTCAATGATCGGTCCCCTGACTGCACATAACTATCAAGGTAACATATTGCCCCAGAAAGATTCCGGCGTCAATACATTTCCAAGAAGGTCGCAAGTCAAGGCGTGGAACTCACTAATACCAACATAGCAAGATGCCATGAAGCCAAAGTGGAACCACTCTAAATCCTAGGTGCACTCAAGCCGGGTATTTGGCTTATCTCACAGTAACAAAGCCCATCCCAAAGAAAAAATGAAACCAGCACAGTCCAGTATGATGCATGTGAAATAAATACTGAAAGCAGTAAATAAAGCTATAAAGTAAACTGTAAATGAAAACAGTAAATAAACATAACATCACACACATATAAACACCCAAAGAAACAAAAACAAACAGGCGCTAAGATTGACTCTACAAGGGAAACCAGAGATTTTGGGTTCGGTCCACAGCAGAGTCGCCAGCTGTCGCTCCCGGGATTTTCATCCTAGTACAAACGCAAAAGTGGCACAGAAAAGTTAGAGTCGCCAGCCATGCATTTTTATCCCGAATGAATGGGAAAGGTAATGTTGCACAAACCTGAGGAATAAGGAAAGGACAAGGTCCTGCGAACCAAAGATCTGGGTTCGGGAGTCGGTTACGACCTGGGAAGGTATTAGCACCCCAGACCGTCCGCCATAACCGACGGGATCCATGCTTGCTTGTTTTGTTTCAAAGGGTGAGAAATAAGATGCTGATGAATAAGAACCACTATCTTGAAACTGGAACTACAATGATAAAGGAACTAAAAGAGAACAAAAAGAAAGAATGGGGAAAATGTAGGGAAAATAAAGAATGTGCTTGATCGGGCCCTACCCCGCTGCCTACGTACCTCATCAGGAAAATGAGGATCAGAGTCGACGTAGTTCGCCTAACCAGGCGGGAACTTTGTTTGTGTTTTTTATAGCTGGAACTGCGTATGTCTATGCTCAGGTATTGCAGGCTCGTCTGATACGAGTGCATTTACCGTCTTGCATACGAGACAAGTCATCGCAAGTTTGCGTTCATAATGAATGAGATGAGAAGAGAAGTTCCCACAGGAAAATCGCTTATTGTTTATTGTTTGCTTTTTAAGAGTTTTGTATGAATTTGGCACAAGGAAGTGAATTCAAACTCTTTTCCATGGAATGTGTACTTGCTACTACATTCCAAGATGAAATAATAGAACAAACACACCAAGTGAGGAGAATTTATCCAAGACTTGTTTCCAAGGATTAGGGTCTAAGTTCACTAGCTTGTTGAACTTTATTACATGTTTTTGTTGCTTTTGTAAAGAAGTATCGTTTAGATTTTTCTTTGTGAAACAACCCCTTGATAAGACTTGTACATCATGCTAGACAAGCCTACACCACTCCAAGATGGAATGAATACAAGTGTCCCATGGAATAAGGCTATACACAAAGGATCCTTTCATACATTTATTAAGTCTTTTTGGATTTTGTTTGAAGATGAGAAGAGAAAGACTCAAAAGGCAAAAGTCAAAGCTAATGAGGGACTAAGAAACAACCTTAAGTCATTATTATGTACACAAGTGTGGTCCTATGGTTAATGAGGTATTCTAACCTAAGTA
Source organism: Lathyrus aphaca (assembly GCA_963966055.1). Taxonomy (NCBI): domain Eukaryota; kingdom Viridiplantae; phylum Streptophyta; class Magnoliopsida; order Fabales; family Fabaceae; genus Lathyrus; species Lathyrus aphaca. Next base: position 225,111,399 of record OZ014520.1, on the reverse strand, counting down.
GAAAAGGAAAAGAGAAGAAAATAGAACACAACTTACTTCCTAAGGAAGTTAAGTTGAATCTAAAGAGCAAATGGGGAAATCCTACCAAACACAAATATGAAGGGTAAAGGAAATAAATGCATAAAGAAATGCATAAAGAAATTAAAAGGATAAGGTTTAAGGAAACATACTCTTACCTCCCTTCAAAACAAAGGTTAGTATTGCAAAATAATAGAGCAAACACACCATAATTAAATCCTAATGATTCTAGGATCTAAACTAGACTCAATCCTAAGTCAATGCTAAAACAAAAATACAACACCTATTACAACCCTTATTACACAAACAACAATGTGAACACAAGAAAATGCACAATCAACTTTTTACAGCTCACATACAGCATGCAGAAATGGGTGTAAAAAGTCAGCTACATCATGAACAATACACATTTTACAGCCATTATACAACAGCTACTGCACTAAGGAACATATGTAAAAGCATGGGGCAGATTTACTTATTTTCATTTTTTATGCACAAAATGAACAAAGTACAATGCAAACGACCTATTAACATCACTTAACAATGATTTACCAACATCAACATGCATGATTAAATGTATATGATATTTTTTAGGAATGTTCATGAATAAAATGAACATAAAAAGCAACAAAACCAATTATGCAATTGATGAACTTATGCATGCAAACATGTGAGCACAAAATATGCACAAATAACAACAAGGATTATTGATCAAATCAAGTTAGTTGGTACCAAGAAATAAATGCAATCAACAATGCTAACAACAAATGCAAGAATACACATTTATGATCATGTATTTTCAAGAAATCATGGTATGACATGGTATTTCACATTTAATGATACATGAATCATAATCATGATGAAAAACAGAATGAAAACATGCATTAGGAGGCTAATGGATGCATTACAACATGGCATAACAATGTGCAAAGCATTACATGGATTAATGGGCAATTAACACATAATATGCAAAAGTATCAAACCGCGTGTCGAAACAACTCAAAATAAAGGAATGAGATGTCGAAACTAATCTTGAAAATTCCCTAAAATCAGGACCTATCAATTTATGGTGGTAAAGGGGGAAGTAATGCCCAAGAAAATGAGGGAAAAAGCACTTCTTTTAATCGACTTATTTCCTAAAGCTCCCAATGCTACTATTATCTAGTGAGCACAAATTTTACACCTAAAAGCCATAATCTAAACCTTAATGGCACCTAGAATAAGCTATAATTATAACTACAAACAAACAAAGTGATCAAATCGTAATCAAGACGAAATTAAAAGGTCAGGCGCATACACAATGATAAACACACGAAGAATTCCGTCATGGCGAGATGAAGAGAATAAGTTAAATCAAGAAGCGGATTTAGATCACCAACCTACGAAGCGGAGGATTGCTTCGGTGAGCGTTGCGATGTAGATCGGAATGCAAATGGGGAAGAAAACCGGAGAGTCGAAGCTTCGATCCGTGAATGCGCAAAATAAATGCGGTTGATGGTGCTTCTTGATGAACACTTGATCAATAACCTCCAATAAGCTCAAAACTCTTCCAAAATCAGAATTGATTCTTCTAATAAGCTTCACAATAAGATGATTAATGGAGGTTTTAGCTTCAAGTTCTTCAAATTCCAATGAAGAATTTGAAGAACTTCTAGAAAGAAGCTTTGGTGAGAGGTTGAAAATGGTGGAAAAATTTGAGAGAAGAATGAAAGAGATGAAGTGAAAATGAAGAAGAATAGTGAAAAAAATGGGAGAGAGCTTTGCTTTGGGATGGTTTAGGTTTATATAATGTGTAGGCTTGGCATGAGGTGTGGGAATGGAGGTTGCTTAGGAGTTAGGCTTGGTTTGGAGTTAGTTAGGAATATAGAGAGTTCTAGAGTATTCTTTGGAATATTCCTTAGAATATTCCTTGGAATATTCTATGGAATAATCTAGAAGGTGGTAGAAGACGGTGAACTGGCTTTTCTAGAATTTTCACACTTGAGCTGAATCCAATGTGCATTGGAGCATGTTACTTGTGGTGAGGATAAGTGGAATGAAGGTGCAACCTATTTGCAACTCAATTGATCAATAATTGATGCGTCAATGTTTTGCTCAATACATGACAATTATGGTGGTGGTATTTGCAGCCAATTGCAGCCCATATGCAATGTATTTTGATGCCAAATACATTTATAACATGAACCAACCATAAACCAGCTTGAAATTCCATAAAAATGCAGAAAAAACTGGTTTTTCTACAGCATGCGTCGATACATAAGCCTATGCATCGATACATAGCCTCAGGATGCGTCGATACATAGCTCAGATGAGCCGATACATAAGTTTTGAAGTTCAGTCTGTATCAATATATAGGATTATGTGTCGATACATGGGCCCTTTATGCGTCGATACATAAGTCGTATGCATCGATACATAGCCTGCTGTATTGCCTTGTTTTTGCCCAAACTTTGAACGATCATATATCTCTTAATTTTGATCCTATGAAGGAGTTCCACATATGGATTTAAATATTAGGATGCCCTCTTTCATTTTCTCAAGTTAGAATTTTCATAGGCCTCTTATTTTTTTGGGAAAAAACCTCTCTTGAAGTGGCTGCAAAAATGACCAAAACTTGCCATTTTTGGAAACCCACGTTTTCCAAAAATGGTAAGTTTTAGTTTTCTTGATTTTTCATGATCCCTCCATCATTTCTTGATCAAATTTGAAACATAGGATACTTGTAACCCTAATTTCATGATTTTGATCTCAAAAAGTCAGGAGTTGACTTTTTCTTCAGCATGGTTGACTTTTCCCCAAATTCCTGATTTCCAATCATCTGACCAATTGAACCTCTTCCAAAATGAATTTATGGATGAAATTTGAACCCTATATACTTGTTGTCATATAGAAAAAAATGGAATCCACTTTTGCTCAAAAATTCATGAAGAAGCCCTTCACAATTGAAACCCTAATTTGGATCATTTCCTCAGGAGATGTTGCACTGCATTCCTTGGAGCCATTCACTTCTTTCCAAGACTTGAATCTTCAAATGGAGACTTGTGGGATGTTGTACACCCCTTGCACATGATTGAGGAGATTTGTGGCCCTTTGATTGTCTTTGTATAGCCTCCAGTTGCTCCAGTCATTGACCACATATCTATGCCTCAACTATGCTATACATGATGCAATGTTTTTTGGTTATTTTATAAACGTATGCATGCTAAATGCTATGCTAAATGTTGAGGATATGAGAGGGCAAATTTTGAGGTATTACACATTGGGATTTGAAAAAGGGAGGTGTGAATAACATTTATTAGGCCAGGGTCCACGCAACTTAAAGACTCAGTCAACAAACCACAAAAATATGCAAATCTAATGGTCTAAAGTTAAAGTGAATCAGTCAAAGTATCCAAAGGCTTTCATGCGTAGTCAACAAAAACAAAGTCAAAGAAATCAGTGATCATGATTGAGTCAACAAAGAAAAGTATCCAGATCTAAAAGCTCACATTTCATATCAAAAGTAAAACAAAGCAACGCATCAGATCCAAAGTTAATCCAACCAGTCAACTAATCCTAAGGCTCGCATTGGATTCCACAACAATTACTACGCACTTACACATATGCATAGTAAATCAGAAATAGAAGAGCACGTGAGAGGCACAAGGAATTTTATTATGTTGTCACTATCCTAGCCATCCAATTCAAATAATGTATGGTTCATATTTCATCTCCTTCACCCAACCTTCTTCCACTTGCATTAATGCGTTTTCCAGAATCCGGTGACCGGAGCTAGGGCTCCGGCACCGGAAAACTCATACCAAGCATAAATCATCACAAATATCAAAGTAAGACTCCAAATCCATAGATTTTCACATGCTAAAAACAAATATGCATTCCAAATAATCAATTAACAATAGAAGCACGGATCGAAGCAAAGAAAAATGCACCTCAAAACTTTGAATCACTCCTACACACTCAATTCTTCATCAAATTCAAAAATAAACATATCCTCATCACCAGTGGAGCAAGCAGATCAAGAAACACACAACAAAAATAAATTATAGATCCATGAATTCAAAGGTATACTTGAAATGGAAGAGCTCGAAATACTCCAAGAACTCCTTCCAAAATCTATAGATCTACTTGCTTGAACCTCCTCTTGCAAAATAAATACAAGATGGAGCTTGAGAAGGCCTTGATCTAGAAATACGAATCAAGTTGCTCTGAAATAAATCTGGAGAAAACTTCACTCTAAGCTTCAATTAATGACTGATTTTTACTCCTTAAGTCTTGAAGATGAAGAATATACCAATATTTGAGGCAATGTGTTTAGAGAAGGATTCAAATGCTTTTTCAAAAATGCAAGAAAATGGGAAGTGGGAGAATGAATAGGCTGAGGCTTCAAAATTCGTGTGTGTTTCTTATATATGATGAACTTTTAACACTAATTAGGGTTTAGCTGTGAGTGGGAGCATGAAATGTGTGATTGGAATCAAAATGCAAAGTTGCATGAAAAGTGTGATGGAGTAATGTGTGCGTTAAATCCCTCCCCCATGTGCACAAGCTGAATCATTTTGAGTCATTAATAACCCTTGGATCAATGTAACACGGTGGGAGAACTAACTTTCTATAAATGTTGCGGATAGCAAGAGTCGCCACCGACTTTTATTTTATCCAAGTGGAAAGGACATAAAAGAACATGAAAGACCTATTTTTAAAAGACTTGAGTTCGGGGGGTAGGTTATATAAAGGGAAGGTGTTAGCACCCTTTATATTCATGGTTATCCATGGGCTCTTAGTTACTTAGCTCACTTAATTGTTTTGAAAAAGAAAAGTGTAGTGTGTATTTAGAAATTTGTCTAAGTACTTTGTAATGATCCTCGTATGGATGTATACAAAGACTTTGTTTGAAAATGTTTGAAAATAGTGAGGTGTGAAAAGTATTTTTAAAAGGTGTGAGCCAATAACTTAGAGTTCCTCCCCTAGACTAAGTCATTCATGTTCTTTTATATTCTTTCTTGGGTAAGACTGTCCCTATTATTAAGGAATAGGTAGTCATTGCCTTGGATTTAAGGGACGGACGTAGGGTCATCGTATGATCAATGAAGGCAACTGGAGGGTGTCTTTAGCAATTGGGAGGGACTATCATCTTTTAAACCGAATGGACAAGATCATTTATTGTAGGCAACCTCGTAGGGACTTGATCTTTTTAAAATCTGGGAGGGACTAGATGATTTATTTCCTAGAGGGACTTTACTTAAGACACCCTACTTTCGAGGGACTTGACCATTTAATAAGGCAACCAAGAGGGATAACCCTAGGAAGTACAGACAACGATCTTAGATCGACTTATGTGTGTGAGTGTTTATTTCAGATATTTTATCTTTTTAATTAGTTTTCTAAGTCCAAATTAATTCATTTATGTTTTGCACTCCCTATTATTACTAACCACGAAAATAAAATAAAATAAATAAATAAAATGCGAGAAAATAAATCCTACGCTATTACATCGCTTTGGGGCAGATACAAAATAATCGGACTGAAAAATAAATTACAATAATAGTAAACCTATACAATTTTTCTAATAAGATAATAAAACATACAAATAAAATAAATAGAATAATAAAGCAAAGATATAAAAAAAACAATGAAAATAAGAATTATGGTTAGCATTTAAAATTAGGGTTAATTAGGATTTTGAGAAAATCAGGGTTATTAAGAGTTTTTTAGAAAAATATTAATTATTAATTTATTAAAGAAATTATCAATTATAATATACAAAACTTAAATATATACAAAAATTAATGTTAATTTATGTCAATATAAATAAAAGTTAATTATATACATAATTATGGCTAAAGAAAAAATAATTAGAGATTTAGGTTAAAAAATTATTAAAATTAATTTTAACCTAATTACTAAATTAATCATGGATTAATACAAAACCCTAAAACTAAAGTTTATAAAAAATATTATTAAAAAGAAAAAAATTAAATGTTATTTGTGAAACTTGTTTCCTTTTGAAAAAAGAAATTAAGGTGATTAAGTTAAATAAATTAATTGGTTAATGGTAATTAAAAAAACTAATTAAGAAAATTAAAAAATTAAAAAAGAAAAGGAAATAAACCATCTTGTCAAAAATAATGGTGGAGGTCAGGCTCGAACCCATGCCCTCAGCTGCAACAGACGCACCTCCATCCACTGGGCCAACACGTACGCTTTAGAAGGCTTTGAAAAGGCCTTGAACTATGAAACTGAAAATTGAATTTCTTGGAAAATTTTGAGTTTGAAAGTGTCCCTCTTGTCTAAATCTCTCGTCCCCTTGTGTTTGTGTATGTTGTAGTCTTATAGGTGAGTGAATTTAGGTCAAGAAAGTTATGGATTTTTGGGCTTTTGGGATTACTTGATGGTGAAGAAAGCCATGGTCAAAAATATCAAAAAAAATCAAATTCTATGTTTCCAAATTGATTGTACACGAAATTGGATCTTCTCAATCAATCTTAAATGTTTTTTAAGAGCTTCTAGAACAAGAATCACATCCAAATATTGATTTTTATATTTTATTTTGATTTAAAATGAATTTTAATAAATAAAATCCAAATAAATAATAAATAAATTATAAAAATCAGAAATAATTGGAATTGGGTCGTGCTTGATGTTATTGTGAATATTGGATTGGAATTCCTTAGGCCCATTTGGAAAAAAATTGGATTTGAGACCCTTTTTGCTCAATGCACCCTTTGAAAATTTCCTAACTTTGCCAATGCACAAATTCCTCAATTTTAAGGCCGTGAAGATGATCTTGGAAATTTTGGAAATATTAAAGAGTCCTCTAACAAACCTCTTTGGTCTCATGTCCATATCCTTTACCAATTTCAAATTATGCTCTTTGGAAAAAGCTGACTTTTTGTTGACTTTTGAACTGACCTATAATGTCTTGGCTCATACCTTCCAAATGAAGCATTTTTAGGCTTTTCTTGTGAGATACAAAGTTGTAGAGAATTCAATTTCCTTTAAAATGAGCTTTGGATGGGAAATTATTTATGAAGTATGTGAAAGTTATGGCTGGTCAAAAATCAATTGACTTTTCTTAGGAAACCCTAATTTAGAAACTTCCTAATTCTTGATGCTCTGAGATCTCCTTGATGAATCATGATCAACCCTTGATCAAATGATGAATTTTACTCCATAATATTGATGTTCACAAAAAATCTTGAAGTTTGACCATAGTTGACCTCAGTTTGACTTTTTAACCACTTTGACTGATTTTTGCATATCTGATCATCTGACTGGTCAAACTTATTGGGAAAGTTATGAAAATTGAAATAGGGATTCTTGAAGTCATGTGGGATGTTATGAAGCTCACTTGAGGCCTTGAAAGTCCATTTTTCTTGGAGAAAACCAAAACCCTAGTTCTGGATCCTTTGCTTAGGATGAGGCTTTGTCTGAGGAATCTCTCAAACTTTCTGACCAATTGGGGACCTTGAGAACCTTATGATCATTGATAAATCTTGAGAAACATTGCCTTGATTGTGGGAGGGAAAATTTTGGGGTACAAGACCTGCCCCTATTCAATTTTCTAAAACCTGAGGAATTAGATTGGCGTGCACGCCATTCGTGACTGGAAGGTTGAAGGGGATTGGACACAAAAACCCAAAAAATTGCACTTGCCAGTGCATAGAATGATAATGTTGGTTGGTTGTATTGCTTGAATGGGATTAATGATGCCATTCATATAAAAGATTGTATTGCTTGAATGGTCTTAAAGATTCCATTCGGAGAAAAGTTCTTCAAATATACTTCTTGGAGAATAAGGTAATATGAAGATACAACTTTTGGGAAGATAAACAATGGCCCAAGGTAATGATGTAGATTTTGGGAAGATAAACAACGACCCAAAGTGATAATAGGATACTTGGGAAGATAAACAACGGCCCAAGGTAAGGGTATAACTTTTGAGAAGATAAACGACGGGCCAAAGAAGTCATAATAGGGTACTCGAGAAGATAAACAATGGCCCAAGGTAATGGTATAACTTTTGGGAAGATAAACGATGGCCCAAAGTCATAATAGGGTACTAGGAAAGATAAACAACGACCCAAAGTAATGGTATAACTTTTGGGAAGATAAACGACGGCCCAAAGTCATAATAGGGTACTTGGGAAGATAAACAACGACCCAAGGTAAGGGTATAACTTTTGGGAAGATAAACGACGGCCCAAAGTCATAATAGGGTACTTGGGAAGATAAACAACGACCCAAGGTATAAGTTGTTGATGAAGTTTGTCTGCTGGAGAATTAACCTGAAAAACAATATTAGTTCTACGCAAATATCATGACATATATAACACTTTGCAAGATAATATTTCATGATAATGTTGTATGCGTATGATATGATATGATATTATATGATGTATGTATGAATTATATAGTTGAAGCACATAAGTAGCTTCGTAAAACAACAGCTGGATGGGGAAAATAAATCCTAATTCGTTGTTGAGGAATAGGAAGACTTCGTTCCCGTCTTGTTTAAGAATATCGTACTTAGAACCTTCCGTCTTCGTTCGTTGTACTTCTTATTGAAGGATTAAGTTCCTGAATATCCTGACTAAGGATAAAAGAGATGAACATAGATCCGGGAGACCTATTCGGTTAAGTATCAATTCTTCGGAGAATATGAAACTGCTTGAAGATTTTGTAGTGTTGGAAGTACCATATACTACTTGAAGTATTCCTTAAGAATATCCATAAAGATTACTTTGTGGGGACAAACTGGCGAAGATTCGTTGAATTTTGTAAACACCCCAAATTTTCCCTCACCCATTCACACCATGGCTTGTGATCATTTCATATGCATAAACTCAATCATAGCATCTCATATCACAGTTTTGATTCACTGCATAGATTCAAAGTCATCTGCATCTAGGGTTTGTGATCTGAACAATCCAAGAGCTTCTTGAGCCACTCCAAAAGTCATCAATCACTTCAAGGGGGTCCATGTGTATTCAAGCATCATATTATATCCTCTCAAAGTCAAGGATGCCAAAGAATCACAAGAACTGGGATTGGTATGGAGGCAGAGCCAAGTTTGACTGCACAGTTGACCTAAAATTAGGGTTTTGGTTTCAGAGGCCATAACTCCAAATTTTTTGGTCATTCTTGTTTCTATTGGTCTCTATATGGTATAGGGAGTATGCATATAAACTTTCATGAAGAAATTCCATGGGGAAGTCATCTGATCAAGAGTTGACTTTCTGGACAAGTCAGTGCAAAATCAGGGCATCTGAGGCCCCCAATGACCCAACCATGGGGTGATCTTCATCATTTTGAGTGTATTTGATCTTTATTTGATCATGGAAGAGGTTTCAAGTTCACAAAATTCAAGAATTACAAGTTTTTGCAAAGTTGACTTTTTAGGGCAAGTTTGACTTTTAAGGAATTTGTCATTTTAGGCATTTTTTCAACCCTTACTTTTTGATCCAAAAATGCTTCAAATGGAAAAACTTTGGTCATGAAAGTTGTAGATTAGATCTTTCCCTTTTCAAAAAGTACAAGAACATGACCTAATTCATTTTGGATCAAAAGTTATGGTGTGTCAAAGTTGGCAAAAATCACTAATTTTCAAAATATGCACCAAATGAGAAACTTGCAAAAACTTTGTACCAAGGCATTTATGACTTCTAATTCATGTCTAACCATCACACAAACATCACATGTACCCTAAAGTTCAGAATGGACTAAGAATTTCTCATGTTTCATGGCCTTGGGAGCAAGTTAGTTTCATGTGAACTAAAAGTAAACAAGTTGCAAAACCATCATCACACTTCCATCCACTTGTTGCCTTGGCTGCTGAACCAACCCTAGCCTTTCCCCTCACCTTGCTGCGCAGCCCACACCCCTTGTACCAAGCTAGGAGTTGCCCATGCTTTCTCTTACACAAGAGTGGACTTTTTACAAAAGCTAGCTCACCTATCACAGCAGGCCAAGTCACATCACCTGACCAATGGGATTTGTTTATGTGGATCAAATGCCAGCCATTTCATACAACAAGCAAGCCTGAAGCAAGCCATAGCATCACATTCCCATTTTCACTCCCTCAAGCAAAAGTCTTCGAATCTCATTCCACAAACCACCAACATTCAAACAAGCTTCACCAATCTTCTCACCATGCCTCACTGAACCCAAACCAGTAAGACATAAGCCTGAAACAAGCAAGAACTCAGCTTCCCCATTTTTCACTCTCAAAGCCAAAGCTTTCGAAACTCTTTACACATGCCACAAACACTTGAACAAACTTCATAAACCTTCTCAAATCATCATCCTGATCACAAAGAACCCCTCACCTTTGCCTGAAACAGCCTGAATCACAAGCACCATTCTCACCTGAGCTTGAACAGAACTTGTTCAATCTCCCTAACCAGCCAGCATAAACTTCTTCTAAGCATCCAGACATCATCAAGGGGTCATAAGGAGTGGATTTCACAAGGAGGGGAGATCAGAAAGTTGCAAGATTGAAAGCTTCGAAACTCAGGTAGCTCAAGAACATTTTTTCCAGAAATCTTTTTTTAAGTTCTTAAGTTGTTATTCATGCTTCCCTGATCATAAATATGTCATTGGTTTTGAAAATGGTGGAAAAATAAGGATGTAATCGTGTTCTGAAAGTCTTGCCCTAAAATTTTGTTTGCTTCGATTCATGAGATTGATGAAATATAAATAATGTTTGTGTTAGGGTTTTGATTCAGTGGGTTGTGGGAATCATTTCTGTGTTTTTAGATTTCATTTTGGTTGCGTTTTGAGAGTTTTAGAAATTTTCAGGTGGGGTTCCCACCGGAGAAGACGACCGGAGGTCTTCTCCGGCCACCTGAAAATAATTAGGGTTTTAATCCTGCAATTAAGGAGGTTTGAATCTGGTACGTTGGATCCCTTGACTTTGTTGACTTCACGCGCGTGTGTGTGGCTGTGATTCATCATTAGAAACCCTAATCACAATTAATTATTTAATAATTCAGATTAACCAAGTTTGAATGTGGGCCTTTGATCTGCGTGCGCAGTCAACCCTTTCCTGGCCAGACTCAATCCCAGCCATCCATCCAACATACTTCAGTTTATTTTAATTTTTATTTCATTTTTTCTCATTTAATTTGTACAATTTATTTTAAATAGCAAAAACCATTTAAAAATTATGAAACTTTTTGTCAAGAGTTTCATTAATTTTTAATACCCAAAAATATTTTTATTTTCATTTTTAGCATTAAAAAAGTATTTTTAAATATTTAAAAGTTTATTTTTAATTGATTAATGGAAATTAATTTATTAAAAATACTTTTAGGTATTTAAAAATCACCAAAAAATTCATGAAGTGTTCTAAGACATTTAGAAACATTGTCCAACCTTCAAACCAAATTTCTTTTTTGATCTTGATGCATTTTGAGAATTTTTCATTGAATAAAAATCATTTTTATGCATTATTTTGATCCAAACTTCCAAAAATCATTTCTGCCTAACCATGAAGAGTTGGACCTTGATTCTTTTTGCATTGCATTGTGTTTAGCATGTAGTTTGTGAGATTAAATGGCCATGATTTGATCTTTCATTTTCCATTTGTTTGATAATTTTCTTGTTTAGGAACCCTAAAACCCTAGAAATCTTAAGAAAATCATAACTTGAAGTTGGTTAGGAGTTGAGACCTCTCCTTTGGGCAGTGAGTTAGTATAGGATTAGGGGTCCTTTGAGTGCATTTTCAATTTTTTATAATGTTGTTTGCTTCTGGTTTTGGTTTTTGTTTGTTGCATTGTTCATAAACCCTAATTTGGGCTTCCATATGCATCCACCTTGCATTTTCTTGCATAACATGACTTGCCATGACATTCCATGCCTCCATTTGATTCATTGGACATCATAAGACATATTGAAATCATGTTTGATCATTGCATCTTTCATTTTCCATGTTATATGCCATATGCATCTCATAACTTTTCATGTATGATCATGTGTCTTAACTTGCTTCATCTGCACTCATATGCTTGTATGATCATCCACATGTGTTGTTTCTGGTTTGTAGCATCTCATAGCATCATTAACATCATGTGTGTGCTTCTGGTTTGGTTGTTCATCATACCATTTCATCTCATTTTGCATTGCATTGCACTTTCTTTTCTAACTTTTCAGGTGGTAAGTGACTTTGAGAAGTGAATTTGCCTTCACTTCTCATAACTTCTCTTCATCTCTCTCTTGCATCCATGCTGCATTTTTGTATGTGTTTGAGAGTGAGCTTGCTCCTTCTTCTTCTTCCCACTTTCTTTCTTCAAGTGACTTGACTTCTTGAATGAAGCAAGTTGCTTTGCTTCTCTTGATCCTTTCATCTTCTTCCTGGTGGTTCCATTGAAGACTTCTCTTGAAAACCTCACAAACCTTAGGAACAACCAAGCATGACAATGATTAGGGTTTTGATTAGTCTCCCCATTTATTTTTTACCTTTGTGTCTCATTGAGTCTTCTCCTCTCATCTCATAATCAGGGACTAAACCCTAAAGGCTTTAAGGCTTTGTGATTAAGTTTATGCCTGCATCCTTCTCTTAGGATGGAGTGTATAACTTTAATCCTAAGTGTTAAACCCTTAATGTGTTTAAATCTCTTAATCAATCCACTTAATAATCATCAAGACATCAAGCTTGTAACTTGGGCCTTGCATTAGGGTTCTAATTATTCCTTAATTGGTTAAGAAGGACTAACCCTAGTGTTAATGGACAAGTCCCCCTCAAGTTGTCTTACAAATCATAAAACTCACTTCATCATCATACCATTAATTAAAATCCACTTAATCAAAGGCTTGTTTTGTCATGAGTTTAATCCCTAATCATGGATTAAGTTGAGGAGCTTTCCTCAGCTTAAACATTCTCATCTATTATCCTTCTATTAGGATGGTGTAATGAGTCTGTTTAGTCCTTGATTATGGCTTAACCTCATTACTTAACACTAAACAAAAACAACAAAAACATATAAATAATCACAAGTAGGTTAATGATCTTAATCCTACATCAAAGGTGATTAAGTGTGAGAATCTGACTTCACACTTAAGGTATTCTCATTACCCCTAATCAGAGGGAAGATGTGATGAGTTTACTAAATCCATTGGTTTAGGCTTAAGCTCATTAACTTATGACAAACTTTCAAAAGCAATAAAAGACTGAAAACTCAAAAACAAACAATAATCGTCTCCTTCGGGATTCTTTTCTCACCTCACTCACTCTTAATCGAGAACTTGCTTCTTCCGTCTAATGCAAGACAGTTAGCACCTGAGCCAGACAGGTCATACACTTGAGCATAGACAAGTAAGCAGTTCACAAGTCAATTCATCTTTCAGTCTCTTTGGGTCGAACTACGGTGTTCTGACTTCCTCATTGCACGAGAGGATACGTAGGCATAACTTAACAGTTATCGAACAAAAGTCTCTGTATATTCCCCCTCTTTCTAGCCTCATTCTTTTAGCCTCATGATCTTGAACATTTCACTCCTATTCTTACACTGACACTTCATTTATATACTTCACTTTTCTCTTACACTGACACCTGTACATTTTGTTTTCCAGCTCTTTTACACACAAATTGCACTGACACTACCCCTTTAAAACACAAATCTTTCAAGTGTGGATCCCGTCGAGTACGACGGACAATCTGGGTGCTAATACCTTCCCAGGTTGTAACCAACCCCCTTTCTCAGTCTCTCTGGTTCGCAACCGTCTTGTCCATCTCTTTCTAGGTCTATGCAGCATTGCCTTTCCTCCGGGATAAAAATGCCTAGCTGGCGACTCTATTCATCTCCAGTGAGTTCATGGCTGTGTGTTCTCATTGTCCCTCTCGCCGACCGTTCGCGTCTGTACCTTTATTTGGGCCGGTCCCACCTATCGGGAGCGACAGCTTGGCGACTCTGCTGGGGAGCCTTATACTGCAGCCAGGGCTTCTGGTTCTTTTTGTGGGTTCCTCCTAGCGCTTGTTTGATTTGTGTTTACTGGGGTGTTATGTGCTATCTGTATTTGTATTTATTTTTGCTTTATGTACAGTTGTTTACTGCTTTCTTTATAGCTTTGCATTATATCATATTGTCATACTGTGCTGCTGGCTGGATCTGTTTGTTTTCTTTGGTGGGTGGGTGTTCTATTGAGAGTTAAGGTCCTATACCTGGGACCTGAGTGACACCTAGGCTAGAGTGGTTCATGTTCTTTCCCATTCCATCTCGGTCTGGTGCGGGAATATGAAACACGGTTCAGATACGGGTTTCTTCTTGAGAACTCTGTGTTGCAGATTTCCTGCAATGCTAGGGCTATCTGGGAAGCCTGCTAAGTCTGGATGACCTTTAGTATTGACCTTCAGAAGCTGAGGTGAATTAGAGGAGGAACTGTTATGGTTATTGTAAACACTGTACCTCCGGGTTAGAAGTGTTTACACTTCTCATAACTAATCCAAGTCTGAGGACCCTTGTTTTAGAACACCACCTATGAGGGGGTTGGGCTGTTTACAGGTTTGCAGGTACCCTTGGCCTCAACATACCCTGTTACTTTGTTTGATTAAGAATACTCCATGTTGGAACAGTTCTTGTGATTTTAAACCCTGGACATGTGGCTCTTTATTTGAGCCCCCCACCTTGGTTACTGGATTTATAGACCTCCATCTGGATTTCTTGAACATACCTTGGACTTATATCAGGGCATTTGATCAGATCCAGCTCAGTCACAAACCCTTGCATATCATTTTCATACATAATCATTGCATCATATTGACATTTGCTCATTTGTGTTTCAGGGTATCCATCTTCATTTGGTTTTGGTTTTGACCCCATCTTCTGTACTGACCTATCTTCATCAGCATCTGCTTCAGCTATCAGTTACTTGTTTCTAGTCACCTGCACCAGCCAGTCAGTGGCCCATCTTTCAGCATTATCATCAGCACTTGTCTCTACTCATCCTCAACAGCATGGCACCTAAAAAGAGTAACATCACCTACCACTTCTTCCAGCCAGAGCTAGCTGACATCAGGAGGATTCAGACCCTGATCACTCCAGACCATATACCACTGTTCAGGGAACACTATGGAGATATACTTGATGTGGTTATGGATTTGGACCCTTCACAGAGGAGCCTGATTCACACTTGCCTTCAGTTTTATGATCCCCCACTGAGGTGTTTCACTTTTCAGGACTTTCAGCTGGGCCCTTTATTGGAAGAGTACTCATCATTGGTTGGTATACCTATCAGGGGTGGAGTCCCTTTCAACCCTGAGATGGTCTTTCCTGGTAATGAAGAGGTAGCAAAGGCATTGCATCTGGAACCAGTTCTGATTGGGCAGCATATGACTTCTAAGGCTGGAATCCCTGGCCTGCATCTGGACTTCTTGATCTCTCAAGCTACCCTGAAAGCTTCTTTGGGAGAGTGGAAAGCAGTTTGTGCTTTGTTGGCCCTGAGCATATATGGGATCATATTATTTGCAGATGAGCCTCAATTCATTAGCAAGAATGCAATCCATCTTTTCATCCTGAGGAACCCAGTGCCCACTTTATTGGGGGATCTCTACTATTCAGTGCATCAGAGGAATGAAAAGCAGAGGGGAAGATTAGTGAGATGCTGTGCTCCTTTGTTCCATACTTGGCTTCTCAGGCATCTACCCAAGACAGATGCATTTCTGAATCCTCATCAGCAGAGGAACTGGGCTAGAAGACTCACTGCTCTAACTTCAGCTGATATCAGGTGGTGCACTCAGAGCACCAAGGGCAGGGATATCATCACCAGCTGTGGGCATTTTCCCAATGTGCCCCTAATAGGAGTTAAGGGTAGTATTAATTACAACCCTCTGTTGTTCAGAAGACAACTGGGCTATGCACTGGTCCACACTCCTAAGGCACAAAACTTGGTTGAGACTCTTTATTGTGAGAACAAGCCTAATCTGGCTATTGTTAGGCAGGCAGCCTGGGCCTGGGACAATGTTCAAACTAAGGGAGTAACCATTCTAGGGAAGTGCAACAATGTGGCATCAACACAATATTATGAGTGGTCCCATGCTAGGGCTCAATTCTCTGGAATGCCCTTTACCATGGAGGATATGCCTGGATCATCCTCAGCACCACCCCCTGCCACTGTCTGTTTGGAGGAGTTTGAGGGTTTAAGAGAGAGAAATGAGAAGTTGACTCAGGCCTTGCAGAAGACCCTCCGGGAGAGGAGTAATGGTAGGATAGACATTGAGAAGCTAGAGAAGCTGAAAGTAGAGCATCTGGCTAAAATTGAAAAGTCTGAGGATTATATCAAGAAGTCTAGGGCTGGAGAACAAATTCTGAAGAATGCTTTCAAGGAAGCCCAGTTCCAGAAGGCCAGGACAGACTTGTATCTGAAGGAGAGTCAGGATAGGTGGGTCAGGATCACCGAGGCTCATACTCTAGAGGATAAGAGGGTCCAAGATAAGATAGAGCAGCTGGAAGCTAGTGCCAAAGAGCAGCAGGAAGCCCTGGAAGCAGCCCAGAGGGAGATATCAGAGCTGAAGATCAAAGCTGGAGTGAAGAGGTCAAAAGACCAAAGTCAACACAAGAAGCTAACTGCAGCTGTTACTACCCGGAACCTCCTTATCAGGAATCTCACGGAGCGTCCAGCTGATCCTGTGACCGAAGCACTTCTCAAGGAAGTTCGGGAGGATGAGTTTGGTCTTGGTGTTTGACTATTTGCTTGTTGTTGCTTTCATTCCATGTACTTTTATTTTCTTTTAATGTATTTTGACCCCTCAGAGGGCTTGTATTTGTAAACAAATTGTGTACCATTTGCCTTTTGTAATATATGTATTAGTTTGTTCCACTTCAAAAGCAACATCAACAGCATCTTCGAGGGTCTGGAAGGGTCAAAACTGAATGCCAAGCCGGATACCTTGAAAACAAATAAGCATACTGCATTGCATGCTAACCCTTTGTTTGTTTTGTAGGTTTTTGTTTTATTGTTGCTAACTCTGTTGTGATGTTCAGGAACTATTGCTCGACACCGGGTATTTCCCCTCAACCGTCCACACCGATATCCAACCCGTAACAACCTTCCGGGCATACAAATGGATCAGGTACAGCAGGACCTTGCAGAGGTTAGAAATCAAATGGCAAACGAAAGATTGGAAATGAGAATGCAGATGACGCAGTTTATGGAAGTAATGAACAACATGGCTCAGAGCCAAGAAAGATTGAGAGCCATGGTGGAAAGGCAGAATCAAGAAGATCCACATATAGGGACTGCTGGCACAAGCAACAACGAGAGGGTCCAACCTCATGTCAATCCCCCTGTATTTGGTCCCCACCTTCATCCAGAGGTCAACATTCCTGCAAATGTTCAAGGGACTGCCACTGCAGGCAGGGTACTGCAAGAAGACCCCCAGGAGGATCAGTTCACAGTAATGAGTGCTGGGGAAGAAGCTTATGACAGAAGGCTGGATGAGATAGCTGAGAAGTTAAGATCCTTAGAGTCCCAAAACTCTTTGGGTTTTGACGTTATGGACATGGGCTTGGTAGACGGGGTCAGGATTCCCCATAAGTTTAAGCCTCCTTGTTTTGAAAAATACAACGGGACTTCATGCCCCCGGACCCATTTACAATCATTTATGGGGAGGTTGAAGGCCTACACCATGGACGAGAAGCTCTGGATGTTCTATTTTGAGGATAGCTTGACGGGAGCTTCAAGAGAATGGTACTCTCATCTGACAAGAGCAACTATCAGGTGTTGGAAGGACCTGGCAGAGGCCTTTATCAGACATTATCAGTACAACTTAGATATGGCACCCAACAGGACCCTCCTAATGGAAATGTCACAGTCGTCAAGAGAAAGTTTCCGAGAGTATGCCCAGAGATGGAGGCAATTGGCTGTTGCTGTTCAGCCACCTATGTCAGAGAGGGAAATGGCAGACATGTTTATGAACACCCTCCAGGGGACATATATTGACAGACTAGCTGCTTTCTCTTCCACTAGCTTTGCAGATGTTGTCATAGCTGGAGAGAGAATTGAGAGCCTGTTAAAGATGGGCAAGATTTCTGACAATGGTGCCAGCTCGTCCAGCAATACAAGGAAGCCTTTTGCAGGCCCAAGAAGAACTGGCGAGACCAATGCCATCCACACCAACAGGAGCAGGCCCCAATATGTTCACAGGTCTGTGGCAGCAGTCACCATTCCCGCTCCAGCTCATCCACATCCAGCTTATCAACCTCCGCAACAAAATTACCAGCAACAACCCCAGTACCATCAGCAAGCTCAATATCCTCCGAGAAACTACAGCAACACCAACAACAACAATCAGCAAAGGCCATTCCAACAGAGACCCTCTCAGGCCAATAGGGTGATCGATCCAATCCCTATGCCATATGCTACATTGCTGCCACAACTCCTGAAACTCAACCTAGTTGAGCTAAGGACATTGGCACCTCCAGATCCCAATAGTCTACCCAGGAATTATGACTCCAACGCTAGATGTGCTTTTCATTCAAATGCACCTGGCCACAGTACAGAAAAGTGCAGAGCTCTGCACATGAAGGTACAAGACCTGGTAGACTCTAAAGCTCTGAATTTCGCACCACCACCCAATGTCAACAAAAACCCTATGCCGCACCACGGGGGTCCCAGAATCAATGCTATTGAAGAAGACAAGCTGTCTTATTCAATAACCAGTGTGGGTCAGATTCGGACACCGTTGGTAGAGATTAAGGCTCAGCTCCTCGAATGTCAAATGTTCCCGGGGTGTGAGTTAGGGTGTGCTTACTGCAATATTTCGGTAAATGGGTGTGATAACTTGAGGAATGGCATAGATGGTCTCATTCAGAGCGGCCAACTTCAAATCACCACATCATTTCCTACAAATCCAGCAATCTCATCAGCAACAATTCCAGTATCTCCTACAACTGCAACGACCGTTGTTCCCAACAAACCTTCGACTTCATCAACAAATATTTCATCTGTCACCTCAACTGACCAGGTATCAGCAAATATTCCTGCTACAACTTCAGCACCACTTCATTTTGAATCTCCTACAACAACAACACCCATCCTTCCAACAATGTCTCCTACAACAGCAACAACAAATCATGAAGATGTCTCCACAGTTACAATTTATTACGATCCAGAGAATAATTCAGCCTACAACTCACAAAGTGCTACTCCCATCAGAGCACCAGTCACAATATACTATGATCCACAGACTATCACAGTCCCTTCTGCAGCTGCCATCAGTCCAGTCACTATCACAGTGCCTGGACCAGTACCTTATGAAAGCAGTAATGCCATCCCGTGGCATTACGGCTCTGACCTGTACTGCGAAGGACAAAAAATCACTTTTGAATCATCAACCCCTGCACCACAAATAGACAATGTGGGAGGAGGCGGAGGCTTCACTCGAAGCGGACGTCTCTTTGCTCCACAAATTCAGAGACCCACTGCCGAAGCAGAAGCTGTTGCCAAGGCAAAAGGGAAAAGCTTGGTGCAGGAAGAGCAGGTTGTTAAAGAAGCTTTGAAAACACCCTTTGACCAAGAAGTTGATGAGTTCATGCGAATCATCAAGAAAAGTGATTACAAAATAGTGGATCAGCTTCACCAGACGCCTTCCAAGATCTCAATCCTATCATTGCTTATGTGCTCCGAAGCTCATCGGAATGCACTACTGAAAGTCTTGCACGCAGCTTATGTGCCTGAAGAGATCACCGTCAATCAGTTGGAAGCTGTGGTGGGAAACGTTAATGCTAGTCATGGACTAGGGTTCACCAACACTGATTTGACTACGGAAGGCCGCAACCATAACAAGGCTTTGCACATAACCATGGAATGTAAAGGTGCAGTCCTTTCCCATGTGCTGGTAGACACGGGGTCATCCCTCAATGTCTTACCTAAAAAGGCCCTTGTGAAGATAGAGTATGACGGATTGGCACTACGACCCAGCAACCTGGTGGTGAGAGCCTTTGATGGTTCTAAGAGATCGGTTCTGGGAGAGATTGAGTTGCCCATAACGATTGGCCCGCAAACTTTCAAAACGACCTTCTACGTGATGGATATACAACCTGCCTACAGCTGTCTATTGGGTAGGCCATGGATTCACGCCGCTGGCGCCGTGACCTCAACCCTTCACCAGAAGTTAAAATTCGAGTGGGAGGGTCAAGTCGTTACTATCTGTGGAGAGGAGGATATTTTTGTTAGCCATCTGGCTACCTACAAATACATTGAGATGGATGGGGAAATCCACGAAACTATGAGTCAAGGGTTTGAGGCCTTGAACATAAATGAAACATATGCTGTACCTGCAACCTCAATGACATCATATCAACAAGCCCGGAAGGTTGTTGAAGAAGGAAATGCCCAAGGCTGGGGCAAACTGTTACCGGTGGAGAAGAAAGAGGATAGATTTGGGTTGGGTTACAAACCAACTCAACAAGATCAAGCAGAGGCTGCAAAAGAGCCCAACTTTGTTAGTGGGGGGATGCTCACCCCTGATGCTGTCAACAATTTGCAAGACGAGCTGGAAGAAGAACGCAACCTGGAAAGCTGGATTCGTCCAAAGATCCCGGGGAGCAGTATCTCGAACTGGTCTTCCCAGGAAATTATAAGAGTTACTCACGCAGAGTAATTATTATTTCCTGTATTTTTATAGCATGCATCAAAGTCTTGCATCTTGCCCAAGATGACAAGACCCATTTTGTAATCGGGCCATCTGTACTTTTTGTGCAACAAGATTAATCAATGAAATATCAGACATCTTTTTGCAAATGAGTCTTTTCTCTTTTCTGTTCACTGTTTTTCCATTTTTCTTTTTGTACAAAAAATAAATGGCGGTGTTTTCAAAATGACAACTTTATTTCACTTTTCTAAACAAGATTAAATCAAATCACTAAAATGAACAAACTGAACCCTTGCAGAAAGTGCCTTCCAGACCGCACCGACAACAACACGGCTATGACTTCATATGACTTTGACAATCCAATCAATCAAGCTGATGAAGGGGTTGGAGAAGAGTTTGAGCTTCCTGAAGAGCTAGCCAGGTTGTTGAGACAAGAGGAAAAGGTTATCACTCCTCATCAGGAGGAGGTTGAAACGATCAATCTTGGTACAGAGGAAGACGTGAAGGAAGTTAAAATCGGGGCCTGCCTACAAGACTCAGTGAAGAGACAACTGATTGACCTGCTTCAAGAGTATGTGGACGTGTTTGCTTGGTCTTATCAAGATATGCCAGGGTTGGATACCGACATTGTTGTACACAAGCTGCCTTTGAGAGAAGAATGCCCGCCGGTTAAACAGAAGCTGCGCCGTACTCGTCCGGACATGGCAATGAAGATCAAAGAAGAGGTACAAAAGCAATGGGACGCTGGGTTCCTTGCCGTGACTAGCTACCCACCGTGGGTTGCTAATATAGTACCTGTGCCTAAGAAAGAAGGCAAAGTAAGGATGTGTGTTGACTACCGGGATCTGAATAGAGCTAGCCCGAAAGATGATTTCCCTTTACCTCACATTGATGTATTGGTGGATAATACGGCTCAGTTCTCGGTATTCTCCTTCATGGATGGATTTTCAGGATACAATCAGATTAAAATGTCACCCGAAGACATGGAGAAGACAACCTTCATCACACCCTGGGGCACGTTCTGCTACAAAGTAATGCCATTTGGGCTCAAGAATGCCGGTGCGACGTATCAACGGGCTATGGTAACATTATTCCACGATATGATCCATAAAGAAATCGAATGTTATGTGGATGACATGATTGCCAAGTCCCTTACTGAAGAAGATCATCTGGTAAATCTGTTAAAGCTGTTCAAGCGTCTGAGGAAGTACCAACTGAAGTTAAACCCCAACAAATGCACATTCGGGGTGCGATCGGGTAAGCTGCTGGGTTTTATTGTAAGCGAGAAAGGGATTGAAGTTGACCCTGATAAAGTCAAAGCTATTCAAGAGATGCCTGCACCAAAGACAGAGAAAGAAGTTCGAGGGTTCTTAGGTCGATTGAACTACATCTCAAGGTTCATATCTCACCTTACAGCAACCTGTGAACCCTTTTTCAAATTGTTGAGGAAAGAACAAACGGTCAGGTGGAACGAAGACTGTCAGAGGGCTTTTGACAAGATCAAGGAGTACTTACAAGAACCTCCAATCCTTATGCCTCCAGTTGAAGGAAGACCTCTGATAATGTACTTGACAGTATTGGAAGAGTCAATGGGGTGTGTGTTGGGCCAGCATGACGAGTCTGGTCGAAAAGAGTATGCAATATACTACCTAAGCAAAAAGTTTACCGACTGTGAACAACGTTATTCACTGCTCGAAAAAACTTGTTGTGCTTTAGCGTGGGCTGCTCGCCGACTGAGACAGTATATGTTGACCCACACTACTTTGTTGATCTCAAAGATGGATCCAGTCAAGTACATATTTGAGAAGCCAGCTCTTACCGGACGGGTTGCAAGATGGCAGATGATCCTTACAGAGTATGACATCCAATACACATCTCAGAAAGCCATCAAAGGCAGTGTATTGTCTGAATATCTTGCTGAGCAACCTATTGATGATTACCAGCCAATGAGATTTGACTTCCCTGATGAAGACATCATGTTCATAAAAGCAAAAGATCATGAAGAGCCCGTTCACACTGAAGGGCCCAACCCGGAAGAAGAATGGACTATGATGTTTGATGGGGCTGTTAACATGAATGGTCGTGGTGTTGGTGCAGTACTCATTACACCTAAAGGAGTTCACATGCCTTTCTCGGCAAAACTCACTTTCAACTGCACTAACAACGAAGCTGAATACGAAGCTTGCATTATGGGTCTTGAGGAAGCCATTGACCTCAGGATCAAGACGTTGACTGTATTCGGAGATTCAGCTCTGGTAGTTAATCAGACCAACGGCAAATGGTATACCCACCAGGATCATCTGATACCTTACAGGGATTATACAAGGAGGTTATTGACTTTCTTTACAACAGTCAAGCTTGAGTATATCCCTCGGGACGAGAATCAGTTTGCAGATGCTCTTGCTACCATTTCATCTATGATCAAAGTTCAAGTTGCCAACTTTGTACCGCAAATCTCAGTGTCCAGACTTGACAGGCCAGCATATGTATTCGCAGCAGATGTTGTCAAAGATGATAAGCCTTGGTTCCATGACATTAAGTGTTTCTTGGAGGATCAAACGTACCCAACTGGGGCATCTTCCAATGATAAGAAGACTTTGAGAAGGCTTGCTGGTAGTTTCTTTCTGAACACTGATGGTTCCCTGTATAAGAGAAACTTTGATATGGTACTCCTCAGATGCGTCAACAGGACAGAAGCAGATTTGTTAATGCATGAAGTGCACGAAGGATCCTTTGGTACCCATGCAGGAGGGCATGCCATGGCTAAAAAGTTGCTAAGGTCAGGCTATTACTGGATCACAATGGATGCTGATTGTTGTGCCTACGCCAGGAAATGCCATAAATGCCAGATTTATGTGGATAAGGCACATGTGCCTCCCAATCCTCTGAATGTGATGTCTTCACCTTGGCCCTTTGCTAAGTGGGGCATTGACATGATCGGCAAGATTGAACCGACTGCTTCAAATGGCCACAGATTCATCCTGGTTGCTATCGACTATTTCACCAAGTGGGTCGAAGCAGCCTCCTATACCAATGTTACAAGACAAGTGGTAGCCAGATTTCTGAAGAGAGATATCATCTGTCGATACGGAGTTCCCGAGCGAATCATTACTGATAATGGTTCCAACTTGAACAACAAGATGATGGCAGAGTTATGCCGGGACTTCAAAATTCAACATCACAATTCTTCTCCTTACAGGCCAAAGATGAATGGCGCTGTTGAGGCAGCAAATAAGAACATCAAGAAGATTGTGCAGAAAATGGTAGTCACTTACAAAGACTGGCATGAAATGCTACCGTTTTCCTTGCATGGGTACCGAACGTCAATCAGGACATCCACTGGGGCAACACCGTATCAACTTGTGTATGGTATGGAAGCAGTCCTACCTGTCGAAGTTGAATTACCCTCTCTACGGGTACTGATGGATGTTAAACTGAGTGAAGCAGAATGGGTTAGGTCCCGATACGAACAACTGAGTCTGATTGAAGAGAAAAGATTGGCTGCAATCTGTCATGGGCAGTTGTATCAGAAAAGAATGAAGAAGGCCTTCGATCAGAAAGTCAGGCACCGAGAGTACCAAGTAGGAGATCTTGTGCTGAAGAGAATCCTCCCTCCTCATACAGACCACAGGGGCAAGTGGACTCCAAATTACGAAGGACCATTTGTGGTAAAGAAAGTTTTCTCTGGTGGAGCACTGATGCTCAGCACCATGGATGGTGAAGATTTCCCGTCCCCTGTGAATTCAGATGCAGTTAAAAAATACTTCGCATAAAATGACCCGCTGGACACAAAAACAGAATGTAAGTCCAGGCAAAAATAGGGCATCCCGGCGAGTCAAAAACAGAATAAAAGACTCGGGCAAAAATAAGGCAAAATAAATAAAAAAAAATGTACACCCGCTGAGTTGAAAAGCCACATTGGACAGCTCAGGCAAAAATGGGTATCCCGATGGATTGAAAACCCGAAAGGGCGATCCATGCAAAATAAGGGAATAAGCGAACAACTGCATTCTGAATTCGTCTGTATCGTTTGCAACTTGGTAAGCTTCGAAAGGATCAAGCCTCAATCAGAATCAACATTCTTCAGAGAGCAAGATGAGAAGAACGTCAAAAGTCATACGAGTCCTAGCAAGAAAGGAAGCTCCTTAAAGCGTCATCAACATTGCCAGCATTTTGTTTCTCAATTTGTAACAATCTCCTCATTTCAGGGGATTTGTTTCTTTGACTGTATCTCGCCAATTCAGGGCATATGAATTAATAAAAATCAGATTTTCAGTCATGTCTCGTCTTGTACATTTTATTTGCAAAAAATGTCTGATATCTTAAAAGAAAACTGATTGCATAGAATACAGATGTTTATCTTCAAAAATAAAAACATGCTTGCAGGAAATATACTTACTCTCAGCAGTGTCTAAACTCCTATGACGGAATCCAGTAAAGGATACCTCAGGATTACTTGTGCGTTTCTCTATCTTTTCAGGATTGCAGGAATCCAGAACGCAACTTGGGGCACGAAAGCTTCACTCCGGCAAATTGACAAATCGACACTCAGCGCCCAAAGTGTCTTCTCCTCAGCTGAGTTGCCATTTATTACTTACCCCCACCAGAGTTGCCAGGCATCACAGAAGGCGCCCATATCCCCGGCTGAGTCAAGAATCTACCTCAGCGGAATTTCTAAGGAGGTCTTTCAGTGATTCCTCTTTTCTCCCCAGCCGAATTGCCATTTCATCCTCAGCCGAGTACAAAAGTCAAGGAGCTATCTCCCCATAGAGTTTCAGCGTCTATCCAGAAGAGCAGCGCATGAAGAACTCACAACAGAGTGAATAAAGCTTCTACAAACCCCAGCTGGGTCCCTCATTGCAAGGATATGTCTATCAGTGAACTATATCCCCAAGCAAATGCATCTCATCATATTTACCGGTGATCTCATCCCCAGCTGGGATGTCCGTTTCAAACAGATCGACCAGAGATCTTCACGGCAACGGGATCTGAATCCCGGTTTGGTATCTTTGCATAATCATGGCATTCACATCATAATCACCCACAAAGCATAGCATTCCGTTTAATACGGAGCATTACGGCAAAAATCAAGCATATAGCATAATCATAAGCCATGTTTTGAATCAACACTTGTGAATAATGACAATCCGTCGATATACAAAATACTTCTCCCATATCCCCAGCGGAGATTCCCCAGCAAAAGCAGCTGCCTCACATTCACAAACACCAGTATATATACTCTCTTTGGCACCCGTCCGTGTCGATACTCCCCAATAAAGTCACCCGAACACCCTGTGCAAACAATAACACTCGTATTACAAATACTTCTTTTTGACACCCGTCTGTGTCATAACCCCAGCAGAAAGCCAAAGACGTCCTCTTTGCACTCACATATGCTTACATATATAATCCTTTGACACCCGTCCGTGTCATATCCCTGGCGCAGTCGCCTACACTTTGTACATCAGATACTTGTTCATATTACACTCTTCCCCTTTTGACACTCGTCCGTGTCATTCTCCCCAGCAGTTAAATACTCATCTATATACCACTCACTCTTATACAGATACTCGTCCGTATCTTATATACCATTTATATCCCCACAGATTCAGCACTGGTCCTTGTTCTTTGTTAACTTGTTGGTACTCGTCCGTACCATCATCTCATAACATGCGTCAAGCGTTTGTTTCTATCTGATACTCGTCCGTATCATAGTCATGAGGATGCTCGTCCGCATCTTTAATCCATACACTGTGTCAAACACTTTTGTCTTCTTGAATATAGACACTCGTCGGTGTCTACCATTCCCCAGAAGAGTCCCTTCAGATTCAACACTCGTCCGTGTTCTCTGTTAACCCGTTGATACTCGTCCGTATCATCATCTCCGAACACGAGTCAGTATTTGTTTCTACCCGATACTCGTCTGTATCGTAGTCTTAAGGATGCTCGTCCGCATCTTTAATCTATACACAAATATCTAAACACTTACACCTTTTGTTTCTTGGATATAAACACTCGTCCGTGTTTACTACTCCCCAGTAGATCGCTAACAAAGCAATTTTCTTTTTATCTGACACTCGTCTTGTGTCATGATAACCCTGAGAGCAGCCGTACCCTGCTAGGTGGTCGTCCTCCACCTCTTGATGGTCGTCCTCCATCATGCTCATCCGATGGCCGTCCCCATCGTTGATATTTAGCAGCCGTCCCCTGCTAGGTGGTCGTCCTCCACCTTTTGATGATCGTCCTTCATCATTTTATCCAATGGCCGTCCCCATTGTTGATTTTGGTTATCTGACATTCGTCCTATGTCATGATAAACCTTGAGAGCAGCCGTCCCCTTCTAGGTGGTCGTCCTCCACCTCTTGATGGTCGTCCTCCATCATGCTCGTCCGATGGCCGTCCCCATCGTTGACCTTTTATCCGGCATTCGTCCTATGTCGCGATATTTTCGGCAGCCGTACCCTGCCAGGTGGTCGTCCTCCACCTTAGATGACCGTCCCTCATCTTAACCCAATAGAGCAGCCGTCCCCTGTTAGGTGATCGTCCTTCACCTTTGATGACCGTACCTCATCATCTGTTTATTTCATTTATTCTTTAACCCGATGGCCGTCCCCGTCGTGGTCCCTTTTCTTTTTAGCCCGATGGCCGTCCCCATCGTTGGTTACTTTACTTTATGAACTTGATGGCCGTCCCCGTCATGTTTCATTAATCCCCAGAGAATTTTACAGCTTTATCTTGATGGCCGTCCCCATCATAATTCTTTTATCCCCAGCATGTCGGCCGTCCCCGTCATTGCTTTATTTTCCACACTTTTCCCAGCATGTCGGCCGTCCCCGTCATTGCTTTTACCCAGCAGTCGTCCTCTGCTCGACGGTCGTCCTCCGTCGCCCACACTTTACAATATACTTTATTTTTCTTTACAATCTATATCCCTTTTCTTCTTCATTCTGTGAGTGCAAATTTTGGACTGTCTTTGGTATTCAACCACAAGTTATCTCGCTTGCCTGTTAAGCCGTTGCTTACATCCTGCACAGCTAACTCATGTTTGAATAGGGGCAGCTGTAAACACCCCAAATTTTCCCTCACCCATTCACACCATGTCTTGTGATCATTTCATATGCATAAACTCAATCATAGCATCTCATATCACAGTTTTGATTCACTGCATAGATTCAAAGTCATCTGCATCTAGGGTTTGTGATCTGAACAATCCAAGAGCTTCTTGAGCCACTCCAAAAGTCATCAATCACTTCAAGGGGGTCCATGTGTGTTCAAGCATCATATTATATCCTCTCAAAGTCAAGGATGCCAAAGAATCACAAGAACTGAGATTGGTATGGAGGCAGAGCCAAGTTTGACTGCACAGTTGACCTAAAATTAGGGTTTTGGTTTCAGAGGCCATAACTCAAATTTTTTTGGTCATTCTTGTTTCTATTGGTCTCTATATGGTATAGGGAGTATGCATATCAACTTTCATGAAGAAATTCCATGGGGAAGTCATCTGATCAAGAGTTGACTTTCTGGACAAGTCAGTGCAAAATCAGGGTATCTGAGGCCCCCAATGACCCAACCATGGGGTGATCTTCATCATTTTGAGTGTATTTGATCTTTATTTGATCATGTAAGAGGTTTGAAGTTCACAAAATTCAAGAATTACAAGTTTTTGCAAAGTTGACTTTTTAGGGCAAGTTTGACTTTTAAGGAATTTGTCATTTTAGGCATTTTTTCAACCCTTACTTTTTGATCCAAAAATGCTTCAAATGGAAAAACTTTGGTCATGAAAGTTGTAGATTAGATCTTTCCCTTTTCAAAAAGTACAAGAACATGACCTAATTCATTTTGGATCAAAAGTTATGGTGTGTCAAAGTTGGCAAAAATCACTAATTTTCAAAATATGCACCAAATGAGAAACTTGCAAAAACTTTGTACCAAGGCATTTATGACTTCTAATTCATGTCTAACAATCACACAAACATCACATGTACCCTAAAGTTCAGAATGGACTAAGAATTTCTCATGTTTCATGGCCTTGGGAGCAAGTTAGTTTCATGTGAACTAAAAGTAAACAAGTTGCAAAACCATCATCACACTTCCATCCACTTGCTGCCTTGGCTGCTGAACCAACCCTAGCCTTTCCCCTCACCTTTCTGCGCAGCCCACACCCCTTGTACCAAGCTAGGAGTTGCCCATGCTTTCTC
This sequence comes from Lathyrus aphaca, assembly GCA_963966055.1. Classification (NCBI taxonomy): domain Eukaryota; kingdom Viridiplantae; phylum Streptophyta; class Magnoliopsida; order Fabales; family Fabaceae; genus Lathyrus; species Lathyrus aphaca. Next base: position 225,082,596 of record OZ014520.1, on the reverse strand, counting down.
TTACACAAGAGTGGACTTTTTGCAAAAGCTAGCTCACCTATCACAGCAGGCCAAGTCACATCACCTGACCAATGGGATTTGTTTATGTGGATCAAATGCCAGCCATTTCATACAACAAGCAAGCCTGAAGCAAGCCATAGCATCACATTCCCATTTTCACTCCCTCAAGCAAAAGTCTTCGAATCTCATTCCACAAACCACCAACATTCAAACAAGCTTCACCAATCTTCTCACCATGCCTCACTGAACCCAAACCAGTAAGACATAAGCCTGAAACAAGCAAGAACTCAGCTTCCCCATTTTTCACTCTCAAAGCCAAAGCTTTCGAAACTCTTTACACATGCCACAAACACTTGAACAAACTTCACAAACCTTCTCAAATCATCATCCTGATCACAAAGAACCCCTCACCTTTGCCTGAAACAGCCTGAATCACAAGCACCATTCTCACCTGAGCTTGAACAGAACTTGTTCAATCTCCCTAACCAGCCAGCATAAACTTCTTCTAAGCATCCAGACATCATCAAGGGGTCATAAGGAGTGGATTTCACAAGGAGGGGAGATCAGAAAGTTGCAAGATTGAAAGCTTCGAAACTCAGGTAGCTCAAGAACATTTTTTCCAGAAATCTTTTTTTAAGTTCTTAAGTTATTATTCATGCTTCCCTGATCATAAATATGTCATTGGTTTTGAAAATGGTGGAAAAATAAGGATGTAATCGTGTTCTGAAAGTCTTGCCCTAAAATTTTGTTTGCTTCGATTCATGAGATTGATGAAATATAAATAATGTTTGTGTTAGGGTTTTGATTCAGTGGGTTGTGGGAATCATTTCTGTGTTTTTAGATTTCATTTTGGTTGCGTTTTGAGAGTTTTAGAAATTTTCAGGTGGGGTTCCCACCGGAGAAGACGACCGGAGGTCTTCTCCGGCCACCTGAAAATAATTAGGGTTTTAATCCTGCAATTAAGGAGGTTTGAATCTGGTACGTTGGATCCCTTGACTTTGTTGACTTCGCGCGCGTGTGTGTGGCTGTGATTCATCATTAGAAACCCTAATCACAATTAATTATTTAATAATTCAGATTAACCAAGTTTGAATGTGGGCCTTTGATCTGCGCGCGCAGTCAACCCTTTCCTGGCCAGACTCAATCCCATCCATCCATCCAGCATACTTCAGTTTATTTTAATTTTTATTTCATTTTTTCTCATTTAATTTGTACAATTTATTTTAAATAGCAAAAACCATTTAAAAATTATGAAACTTTTTTTCAAGAGTTTCATTAATTTTTAATACCCAAAAATATTTTTATTTTCATTTTTAGCATTAAAAAAGTATTTTTAAATATTTAAAAGTTTATTTTTAATTGATTAATGGAAATTAATTTATTAAAAATACTTTTAGGTATTTAAAAATCACCAAAAAATTCATGAAGTGTTCTAAGACATTTAGAAACATTGTCCAACCTTCAAACCAAATTTCTTTTTTGATCTTGATGCATTTTGAGAATTTTTCATTGAATAAAAATCATTTTTATGCATTATTTTGATCCAAACTTCCAAAAATCATTTCTGCCTAACCATGAAGAGTTGGACCTTGATTCTTTTTGCATTGCATTGTGTTTAGCATGTAGTTTGTGAGATTAAATGGCCATGATTTGATCTTTCATTTTCCATTTGTTTGATAATTTTCTTGTTTAGGAACCCTAAAACCCTAGAAATCTTAAGAAAATCATAACTTGAAGTTGGTTTGGAGTTGAGACCTCTCCTTTGGGCAGTGAGTTAGTATAGGATTAGGGGTCCTTTGAGTGCATTTTCAATTTTTTATAATGTTGTTTGCTTCTGGTTTTGGTTTTTGTTTGTTGCATTGTTCATAAACCCTAATTTGGGCTTCCATATGCATCCACCTTGCATTTTCTTGCATAACATGACTTGCCATGACATTCCATGCCTCCATTTGATTCATTGGACATCATAAGACATATTGAAATCATGTTTGATCATTGCATCTTTCATTTGCCATGTTATATGCCATATGCATCTCATAACTTTTCATGTATGATCATGTGTCTTAACTTGCTTCATCTGCACTCATATGCTTGTATGATCATCCACATGTGTTGTTTCTGGTTTGTAGCATCTCATAGCATCATTAACATCATGTGTGTGCTTCTGGTTTGGTTGTTCATCATACCATTTCATCTCATTTTGCATTGCATTGCACTTTCTTTTCTAACTTTTCAGGTGGTAAGTGACTTTGAGAAGTGAATTTGCCTTCACTTCTCATAACTTCTCTTCATCTCTCTCTTGCATCCATGCTGCATTTTTGTATGTGTTTGAGAGTGAGCTTGCTCCTTCTTCTTCTTCCCACTTTCTTTCTTCAAGTGACTTGACTTCTTGAATGAAGCAAGTTGCTTTGCTTCTCTTGATCCTTTCATCTGCTTCCTGGTGGTTCCATTGAAGACTTCTCTTGAAAACCTCACAAACCTTAGGAACAACCAAGCATGACAATGATTAGGGTTTTGATTAGTCTCCCCATTTATTTTTTACCTTTGTGTCTCATTGAGTCTTCTCCTCTCATCTCATAATCAGGGACTAAACCCTAAAGGCTTTAAGGCTTTGTGATTAAGTTTATGCCTGCATCCTTCTCTTAGGATGAAGTGTATAACTTTAATCCTAAGTGTTAAACCCTTAATGTGTTTAAATCTCTTAATCAATCCACTTAATAATCATCAAGACATCAAGCTTGTAACTTGGGCCTTGCATTAGGGTTCTAATTCTTCCTTAATTGGTTAAGAAGGACTAACCCTAGTGTTAATGGACAAGTCCCCCTCAAGTTGTCTTACAAATCATAAAACTCACGTCATCATCATACCATTAATTAAAATCCACTTAATCAAAGGCTTGTTTTGTCATGAGTTTAATCCCTAATCATGGATTAAGTTGAGGAGCTTTCCTCAGCTTAAACATTCTCATCTATTATCCTTCTATTAGGATGGTGTAATGAGTCTGTTTAGTCCTTGATTATGGCTTAACCTCATTACTTAACACTAAACAAAAACAACAAAAACATCTAAATAATCACAAGTAGGTTAATGATCTTAATCCTACATCAAAGGTGATTAAGTGTGAGAATCTGACTTCACACTTAAGGTATTCTCATTACCCCTAATCAGAGGGAAGATGTGATGAGTTTACTAAATCCATTGGTTTAGGCTTAAGCTCATTAACTTATGACAAACTTTCAAAAGCAATAAAAGACTGAAAACTCAAAAACAAACAATAATCGTCTCCTTCGGGATTCTTTTCTCACCTCACTCACTCTTAATCGAGAACTTGCTTCTTCCGTCTAATGCAAGACAGTTAGCACCTGAGCCAGACAGGTCATACACTTGAGCATAGACAAGTAAGCAGTTCACAAGTCAATTCATCTTTCAGTCTCTTTGGGTCGAACTACGGTGTTCTGACTTCCTCATTGCACGAGAGGATACGTAGGCATAACTTAACAGTTATCGAACAAAAGTCTCTGTATATTCCCCCTCTTTCTAGCCTCATTCTTTTAGCCTCATGATCTTGAACATTTCACTCCTGTTCTTACACTGACACTTCATTTATATACTTCACTTTTCTCTTACACTGACACCTGTACATTTTGTTTTCCAGCTCTTTTACACACAAATTGCACTGACACTACCCCTTTAAAACACAAATCTTTCAAGTGTGGATCCCGTCGAGTACAACGGACAATCTGGGTGCTAATACCTTCCCAGGTTGTAACCAACCCCATTTCTCAGTCTCTCTGGTTCGCAACCGTCTTGTCCATGTCTTTCTAGGTCTATGCAGCATTGCCTTTCCTCCGGGATAAAAATGCCTAGCTGGCGACTCTATTCATCTCCAGTGAGTTCACGGCTGTGTGTTCTCATTGTCCCTCTCGCCGACCGTTCGCGTCTGTACCTTTATTTGGGCCGGTCCCACCTATCGGGAGCGACAAATTCATACCTCCGTTCGTTCTTAGTAAATGCTATTATTGTATTTTGTGCATTTATGGTAAACATCAATCATATTCAAAAGCATATATACATTCAAACATAACCAATGGAAATTTCTCGCTTTAGTAAAAGGGGAAAAGTAAACCTGAATAAAGAGGGAAAAGTAAAACTGAATACGAAAAATAGAATTTTATTTATTTAGAAAGTGGCCTATAAACAGGTGAATTTTAACACGGAGACGGAAATCCTAGTAAGAGGAATTCGTCCAAGAGATTTTTACAAAAACAAGGAAAAATAGCTATGTGTAAATAATCCTATTGAGTTTCAACTCCGCTATTGCCATTATCTTCAAGTATCTCATCTTCAGCTATCAGAATAGAAATGATTGGATTGATCTGTATCTGTTGATTTTGATGTAGATAACACAACTAGTAGAGGTTACATGGGTGATTCAACGAGACATAGCCATAAACTTTAATCCCTAACTTTTGCCTAGATTCCCTTTTCAGGTTTTCAATCCACCGGGATACCCTTTTTTGCCCAAGCCGCCTTTTCAGGTTTTCGACTTGCCGGGTGTACATTCTTTATATATATCCCTAATTTTTTCCCGAACCCTTTTGGTTCGCCGGGATGCCCTTATTTTTTCCTAGGCCGGTCAACCCAACGGGTCTCTTTTTATGCGTAGTATTTTTTAACTATGTCTGTGTTCACAGCTACGGGAAATCTTCACCATCCATAGTGGTAAGCATCATGACACCTCCAGAAAATACTCTCTTAACAACAAATGGCCCTTCATAGGTGGGGGTCCATTTGCCTCTAGGATTACCCTGTGGTAATATGATACGCTTGATCACTAAATCACCAGCCTGATATACTTGCTGCTTAACTTTCTTATTGAAGACTTTGATCATACGTTTTTGATACATCTGACCATGACAAACAGCTGCTAACCTTTTCTCATCAATCAAGTGTATCTGGTCAAGTCGAGTCTGAATCCATTCATCTTCATCTAAGTCTGCATCCTTCGTAATTCTTAAAGAAGGAATCTGAACTTCAATGGATAAAACTGCTTCCATACCATAGACAAGGGAAAATGGGGTTTCCCTTGTTGAAGTACGTATTATGGTACGATAACCATGAAGAGAAAATGGTAACATCTCATGCCAATCCTTATATGTGACTGTCATCTTTTGCAAGATCTTCTTAATATTCTTGTTGGCGGCTTCCACTGCACCATTCATCTTTGGACGATATGGAGAGGAATTGTGATGCTTAATCTTGAACTGCGTGCAGAGGTCAGTAATCATAGTATTGTTCAGATTAGTACCATTATCTGTGATAATCCTTTCGGGGATGCTATACCTACATATAAGATTATACTTGATGAATCGAGCCACAACATTCTTAGTAATAGAAGCAAATGAAGCTGCCTCTACCCACTTGGTGAAGTAATCAATGGCAACAAGGATGAAATGATGTCCATTAGAAGCAGTAGGTTTGATCTCACCAATCATATCAATTCCCCACATGGCAAAAGGCCAAGGAACAGTCAAAACATTCAACGAAACTGGAGGCACATGAACTTTATCAGCATAAATCTGGAATTTGTGACAAGTTTTGGAATGTTGATAGCAATCAGCTTCCATGGTAGACCAATAATAACATGCTCTCAAGATCTTCTTAGCCATAATATTCCCACTAGAATAAGTACCAAAGATCCCATCATGCATGTCTTCCATAATATCTACTGCTTCTTTCTTATCCACACAGCGAAGCAAAGTTGAATCATGATTGCGCTTATACAAAATTCCATTACTCAGGAAGAACTTAGCAGAAAATCTCCTCAGAAACTTCTTATCATTGAGAGACGCCCCTTCAGGGAACTCTTGAGCTTCAAGATGCCTTTTCACTTCATAGAACCAAGGCTTTTCCTTTACTCTTTTAGTACCTACCTCATTGCAGTATGCAGGTTTATCAAATCGATCAATAGTAATTCTGGGAGCTTCATCATCCCAACTGATTTCAAACATAAATGCCATGGTGGCTAATGCATCTGCTAACTGATTTTCTTCTCGTGGAATATGTCCAAAGGTGATCTCTTCAAAGTACGGGATCAAAGAGAACACATGCTATCTGTAAAGGATGAGATTAGGATACTTGGTGTCCCAGTCTCCTTTAACTTGACTAACTACCAGGGCTGAATCTCCATACACATTCAAAAACTGAATCTTCATCTCAATGGAAGCCTTGATACCCATTATGCACGCTTCATACTCAACCGTATTATTGGTACAATTAAAAAAAAGTCTTGCAGTGATTGGTGTAAAACAACCCTTAGGAGAGATAATCACAACACCAACACCATTACCAAGCGCATTAGAAGCTCCATCAAAAACCATAGTCCATCGAGATCCTTGTCCAGGTCCTTCATATTGTCTAGGTTCTTTAGTAACAATCATAATATCCTCATTCGGGAACTCAAAATTCATAGACTGATAATCATCTACTGCCTGATGAGCCAAATGATCAGCTACTACACTTCCTTTAATTGCTTTCTGAGTAGTATATTGTATGTCGTATTTTGTCAAGATCATTTGCCATCTTGTTATTCGTCCAGAGAGAACAGGTTTCTCAAATATGTATTTGATTGGATCCATATTTGAAATCAATAAAGTGGTATGAGTCAAATATACTGTCTTAGTCGGCGAGCAGTCCATGCCAAAGCGCAACAAGTTTTCTCGAGCAGTGAGTATCTTGTTTCACAGTCGGTAAACATTTTTCTAAGGTAGTAGATTGCTTACTCTTTTCGACCAGACTCGTCATGTTGCCCCAACACACACCCCATTGAGTTATCCAATACTGTCAGGTACATAATCAAGGGTCTTCCTTCAACTGGTGGCATCAATATAGGAGGTTCCTGTAGATACTTCTTGATCTCATCAAAAGCTACCTGGAATTCGTCATTCCATTCCATTACTTGATCTTTCTTCAACAACTTGAAGATTGGTTCACAAGTAGCAGTCAACTGGAAAATAAATCTTGCAATGTAATTCAGTCGTCCCATGAAACCTCTAACTTCTTTCTCAATACGGGGAGCAAGCATCTCTTGTATAGCTTTTACCTTTGCAGGATCAACTTCAATACCTTTACCACTGACAATAAAACCCAAAAGTTTACCAGATCTAACTGCAAAGGTACACTTGTTTGGATTTAATCTCAACTTGAATTTCTTTAACCTCTCAAACAAATTGTGCAGATGATCAAGATGTTCTTCTTCAGTCTGAGATCTGGCTATCATATCATCCACATATACCACTATCTCATGGTGAATCATATCATGGAACAAAGCCACCATAGCACGCTGATATGTTGCCCCAACATTCTCCAAACCAAATGGCATCACCTTATAACAGAAAGTGCCCCATTGTGTAACAAATGTAGTCTTCTCCATATCTTCAGGTGCCATCTTAATCTGATTGTAACCAGAGAAACCATCCATAAAAGAGAATACTTTATGTTGAGCAGTGTTGTCTACCAGAACATCAATATGTGGAAGTGGAAAATCATCTTTGGGGATGGCTTTGTTCAAATCCCTGTAATCTATACACATGCGTACTTTACCATCTTTCTTAGGCACCGATACCACATTTGCAACTCACTGAGGATAAGAAGTAACAACTAGGAACCCTGCATTGAATTGCTTCATCACCTCTGCCTTAATATTTTCTGAAATTTCAGGACGCATACGAAAAACTTTCTGTTTTATTGGGCGACAATCTTCTTTCACTGGTAGGCGGTGAACCACAATATAAGTATCCAGCCCTGGCACATCTTCATAAGACCAAGCAAAAATTTCCACATAGTCCGGTAACATCTGGATCAACCTGTTATTAACACCATCTTCTAATTCAACACCTATCTTGACCTCTTTCCTGTTTTCCTCAGTTCCCAGGTTCACAACTTCAATTGGTTCCTCATGTGGATGTATAGCTTTCTCTTCTTGTTGTAGCAATCTAGCCAGCTCTACAGGTACTTCACAATCTTCCTCATTTCCATCGTCGGCTTGATAGATCAGATTCTCGAAGTCATAATTGGTAATAGCGGAACTATTATCAATAGGATCCAGAATGGATGAGGATCTGAATTTTAGTGACGTGGGTGTGTGTAAGAACACATAGCTCTTTGATAAAAGGAAAAAGTAAAAGAAAGACAAAGATCACAATATTTATGAAAGCGAGAAAAGTCTGTTGATTTTATTGAATGAAAATATGCAAATGAAATGACAACTCTAACAAGCACACCATTATGCCCTGGGCAAGGCACAAGGCTTAAAAGTATTTAATTGTTCAAAATTACAAAATTAAATTTATAAATACAAAATAGCATTTAATCCTGACTAAAGGAGATAGGAATAACGTCTTCAGCCTTCCAGTTGTTGAGTCCACCACCAATGGTAGGAAAGATCCAATCATCCAGGTTGTAATCTTCATCATAATCTCCCACATCATTGACTTGGTCCTTTATGATTCCTTTATTAGTGATACGAACAGCACGATCACGACGAACAACCCTCTGATACTCTACAGTAAAACCCAAACCAAACTTGTTAGACTTGTAAGGAATGTCAGGAAGCTGACCCCAAATAATACAACCACCTTCTTCAACCACAGCTTTAGCATCCTTGAGAGAGGCCATTGTAGGAGGTACTCTGGTAATCACAGGAACTCTTTTAGCAGCAGGGATGGCTTCATTAGTAGGAACAACTTGAGGAACCACTTCAAATGTCTGGCAAGGAGTCTCAACAAATTCACCCTCCATCTCAACATATTTAAAAGTATTCACATGACTGACCATGTATTCTTCTTCACCATAAACAATGACAATCTTTCCCTACACTGGATACTTCAATTTCTGATGTAAAGTAGAAGTTACCGCACCTGCCCCATGGATCCATGGGCGCCCAAGCAAACAGGAATATGCAGGACTAGTATCGATCACATAGAAAGTGGAATCAAAGACTTGAGAGCCTACTTTAATTGGGAGATCCACCTCTCCATGCACCATTCTTCTTGAACCATCAAAGGCCCTCACCACCACATTACTTGGCCTTAACACCAAATCCTTCAGGTTGAGTATGTCCAGAACCTCCTTAGGTAATACATTTAATGAAGAACCATTATCCACCAACACATGAGACAAATTAGTGCCCATACACTTAATGGAGACGTGCAGAGCTCTATTATAGTTTCTTTAACATCAGAAAAACTTAGCCCATTATCACTATTCAGATGAGCAACACAATTTTCAAACTGGTCCACATAGATTTTATGTGGTACATGAGCAGTTTTCAGGAACTTGATTAAAGCCTTGGCATGGGCTTCAAAACATAACAGCAGGGATAACATGGAGATTTTAGAGGGAGTATGCCCCAGCTGGTCAACAATATCATAATTACTCTTGCGGATGATCTGCAATACTTCTTCCATCTGCTTAGAGAGATCTTCACTAACTGGTGCCTCAGTTTGAACAGGTTCAATCACTGGTCCTTTTCCCCGAGCCTCAGTACTTGGCCCAGAGTTAGAGATATGGACTAGAGTAGCAGAAGTCTTTGAGGTGTCTTCTGGAGAGAAAATTCTTCCACTCTTGGTAACCTTACTGGACCCAACAATATTGTCAACATCAAGATTAACATCAATACTAGGTGTATCAGTTAAAGGTTCTTGCTTGACACCATGAATATAAACATCAGAACCATAATTCCAGGGTATAGCCTTATCAAAAGTATATGGGATAGGACCAGGAGTAGTAATAATCAATGGAGCCACCTTTGGCTCAACAGTAATCTTCACAGGACCCTTAGAAGTGATCCTCACTAGACCTTTGGAAGCAATCTTCATAGGAGTCTTATCAACCATAGCCACATCTTCAATCTTCGAATCTTGAGCCAGACCTCCACATAGACTCTCTATAGAAGGGGTCTTCTCAAACATTATAATATAGTTGTCTATCAGGCGTTGAATACATGCCCTTAGCTTCCAACAACTATCAGGTTTGTAGGCATAGTAAAAACAATCTTCATTGCAACTCGGAAATAAACCGACTTGCACAAATTTCTTCTTGACAATGGATATAGGAGTAGTTATTTCAGCCACAGTATGAACATAAGAAACCTTATCAACAACATTAACAGTCTTCTCATGTTTAGGCATAGGAGCAGTAATCATATTAGGAGTTTCCGGAGGGTCAAACTCAAATTCTCCATTCTCAATCATATCCTGAATTTTGTTCTTCAATGCCCAACAACTGTTAGTATCATGGCCAGGACTATTAGAATGATATGCACACCTTTCATTGGGATTGTAACAAGGAGAGGAAATATTGGTATTCTGAGGAGGGTCCTTCAAAGTAATCAACTCTCCTTTCAACATGTGTTGCAGAGCCTAAGCCAACGACATATTGATCTTTGTAAATTGCATTCTAGGCTTGGGCTGACTGTTCTGCTGCTGCTCTTGTGGTGCAGGTGTAGGATTAGAAATCAAAACATCTCCCACAGATTGGTTACAATTATTACAACCATGTTAACCATACACAACATTGGATTCCTTCTTCCCATTAGAAGGCTTCTTGGTGGCACTTGAAGAAGCAACCATCTGAATCTTTCCACTTCGTATCCTAGTCTCCACACGTTCTCCAGTAATTATCAGCTAAGTGAAACCAGAGGATGATCTTCCAATGAGATGACTATAAAAAGGACCAGTCAACGTACTCATTAACATATCAACCAATTCCCTGTCAGTCAAAGGGGGTTGAACTCTACTTTCCAGATCTCTCCACTTTTGAGCATACTCCTTGAAGCTTTCTTTAGCACCCATGGACATGCTTTGAGCTGCATGCAAGTTGGTGCTAAATAAGAGTTATATTGGTACTGCTTGTAGAAAGGCTCAACAAGATCATTCCAATTACGAATGTTGGTACTCTCCAGTTGATAATACTACTCCAGTTGGGATCCAGACAAACTCTCTTGAAAGAAATGCATCCATAACTTCCTATAAGGAGTATGTGGTTGAATTCTCCCGACATAAGATCTTAGATGCAATTTCGGACATGACACACCATCATACACCACAAAAGTAGGAACCTTGAAACCAATAGGGATGGAGACCCCAGAAATCAAGCTCAAATCATCAAAGTTAAACCCAGAAGTCTTCTGTAGTTCTATAACATTCATTCGGTCCTCCAGTATCCTATACTTTTCTTCACTAGCCGGATCATGGTAATAATTTTCCTCATAATCAGAATCCACAGTAGTACCATGTTGACTCCCTTCCTCTTCTGTAGAACTTTTATCTCCAGGGTTTTCCACCTCATTATTTGTCTTGATTGGAGCTCTAAATCTTCTGCCCAGGTTGATGAAGCTAACTGGTTTTCTGGTCTTCTTCTTTTTCTTGGTCAGAAGTGCCTTCAGCTCATCTTATCCCCTAGACAAATTCATAATCATCTCTTGAAACTGGGCATTCTGAGTCTGGAGATCCTTGACAGTTTGTTCGAGAGCCATTTCTGCTGAAATAAACAACGAGAAGATAAGATACCTGTTTATTAAGAAACCTTTGATGCAATGATATGGTATGTAGATGCATATGCAATGTTGTCAAGGACCGTAGGATTTAAATTTGTTTAAAGAAAAACAAAAACAATTTTTTATTTGTAAATGTTTAATATAAATTGCCCCCTGGGCTTACAATTAAAGGAAATAAGAATAAAATACAAAGAGATAAATATATGGGGTTTTAAGTCTCCCATGGATACTTCCTCTTTGGGTTGAGGTATGTGTTGAGGTTCTGCTCCTCGTGAAGTTGCCTTGTCAGCTCCAAAATTCTTTCTTGACTAGCTCTGAAATGAGTCTCAAAAGTATTCCTTTGCTCCTACAACTGAATCCAGGACTTCTGCAACTCTTCCAAATCAGTGGGCATGTCTGGATGAAGGATGGTATAAGGAACATCCCCTTCAGAACATGCTCCATAGTAACTGGTAGAACAACAGGATATGGCATCATAAGAGTCTGAGCACGAGATTGCACCCATCTGAGATAAGGTTCCATAGGAATGGAGTACTTTGGTTCCAAAGTCTTGCTCTCAACTTTATTCACCTTGCTCCAAGCTCGTATATACCTTTGACGGTAACCCTGAAGATCGTTGTCGTAGTCGAACATAATACCCTAAATATGCATGTCATAAGGACCATTACTCCGAGCATAACTAAATTTTTGTAGAGCTAAAGAAGGTTTATAAGTAATGCCCCCTCTTATGCCAAGGAGTGTCACATTAGGGAACTCCCCACAATGGTCAATGATAGTAACATTCTCCATAGATCGAGAACACCAATGAATGTTTGAGTGAGAAAGTGACATGATCCTCTTAGACCACCTTAACCCTTGTTCATTCTTCATCACTGATCGAGGAAGGTGAGAAATAAACCACCTAGCCAATAAAGGTATGCAACACATCAGAGTTCCTCGCGCCTTCGTAGTACGAGTATGAAGAGAATGCAAGATGTCTCCAAGTAAGGTAGGCACATGATTACGAGTCATAAATATGTTGATGGCGTGTATGTCTATGAACTGGTCAGGATTAGGGAACCACATTAAGCCATAGATCAACAGGGCTAAGATCTCCTCAAAATCATCATATCTCATAGCATCCAAGAACACTTGAGCTTTCTACATCAATACCTTAGCAAGAATACCCTTAACTACGCTTCTCGTTTATAGGACAATGTCTGATTTCTTCAAATGTAGGGCTGCAACAATGACTTCAGGTTTAGGCTCTTTCTCTAAGTCTGTGAAGGGTCTCTGATCAAGGATAGGTATACCTAGTAGTTTGGAGAACTCTTCCATTGTAGGAACCAACTGATAGTCGGGGAATGTGAAGCAATGATGTTTAGGACCGAAGAACTGGAATAGGACATTCATCATGTCTTCATTAAACCCTGAAGTAACTAGATCCAATACGTGACCATGCTTCTTGATGAATTGGGAGCTTTCAGAAACCTTAGAAACCAATTCCTTAATCTTAGAAGGTATCCCTACAAAGTTGATCCGAATAGTGTTCCTACGAGTGGAAGCCATAACCTGCAACAAGAACAAAGATAAATCCTTTGGTCCTTGAAATGGTTAGTGAAAATGCTATGCTTATGATGTCATGATGTTATGTTGTTATGCTCAATCACAAACATGTCGTACATACAAACAAGTCACACAATAGCCCTAGGTTTAGAGGTTTGCATGAGGTTTAAAGGTAAGTACCCTCCCCCTGAAGTTTAGTTGGTTCATCCTGTCCTAGAAATAGTAACCAGGTTCTAAGGGATCTCAATATCACTGATCCTTCTCAAGGATTGTTGTTCAGTAGGCAACTGACTTGCCAACCTAAACCTCCCAAGATTAGAATCTCAATGAGTGTAGCATCGAGTATCAACCAACTTTAGTCTTCACCAAAGCCGGTTATCTCACTACTTTCTAAAGGTCAAGATGGGTTAACTAGGGTTCTAAAGGGTAGTTAGTGTTAATGACAACGTAAGGCAGCCCCATATTATCCTCAACTTACTTAAGGAACATAAGCACCAACCAAGAAGTCACACTAACTATGGCCACCAGATCAACCATATCGGTATACGCCGTACAATTTCCTTGGTCTATTGCCATTTACCTAGGGTACACTAGATCCGAGTTAGGATCTTTCACACAAAAGCCCAACAGATAATATAAAGCAAACAAAGTAAACAATTAAGTGATCTAATTCCTAAGGGTACCCCTCTTTTACTTAGTAACTCCCCAGCAGAGTCGCCAGTTCTGTAACACGGTGGGAGAACTGACTTTCTATAAATGTTGCGGATAGCAGGAGTCGCCACCGACTTTTATTTTATCCAAGTGGAAAAGACATAAAAGAACAAGAAAGACCTATTTTTAAAAGACTTGAGTTCGGGGGGTAGGTTATATAAAGGGAAGGTGTTAGCACCCTTTATATCCATGGTTATCCATGGGCTCTTAGTTACTTAGCTCACTTAATTGTTTTGAAAAAGAAAAGTGTAGTGTGTATTTAGAAATTTGTCTAAGTACTTTGTAATGATCCTCGTATGGATGTATACAAAGCCTTTGTTTGAAAATGTTTGAAAATAGTGAGGTGTGAAAAGTATTTTTAAAAGGTGTGAGCCAGTAACTTAGAGTTCCTACCTTAGACTAAGTCATTCATGTTCTTTTATATTATTTCAATGGTAAGACTGTCCCTATTATTAAGGAGTAGGTAGTCATTACCTTGGATTTAAGGGACAGACGTAGGGTCATCGTATGGTCAATGAAGACAACTGGAGGGTGTCTTTAACAATTGGGAGGGACTATCATCTTTTAAACCAAAGGGACAAGATCATTTATTGTAGGCAACCTCGTAGGGACTTGATATTTTTAGAATCTGGGAGGGACTATATGATTTATTTCCTGGAGGGACTTTGCTTAAGACACGCTACTTTCGAGGGACTTGACCATTTAATAAGGCAACCAATAGGGATAACCCTAGGAAGTGCAGACAGCGATCTTAAATCGACTTAAGTGTGCGAGAGTTTATTTTCAAATATTTTATCTTTTTAATTAGCTTTCTAAGTCCAAATTAATTCATTTATGTTTTGCACTCCCTATTATTACTAACCACACAAATAAAATAAAATAAATAAATAAAATGTGAGAAAATAAATCCTACGCTATTACATCGCTTTGGGGCAGATACAAAATAATCGGACTGAAAAATAAATTACAATAATAGTAAACCTATACAATTTTTTTTAATAAGATAATAAAGCATAAAAATAAAATAAATAGAATAATAAAGCAAAGATATAAAAAAAAATAACAATGAAAATAAGAATTATGGTTAGCATTTAAAATTAGGGTTAATTAGGATTTTGAGAAAATCAGGGTTATTAAGAGTTTTTTAGAAAAATATTAATTATTAATTTATTAAATAAATGATCAATTATAATATACAAAACTTAAATATATACAAAAATTAATGTTAATTTATGTCAATATAAAGAAAAGTTAATTATATACATAATTATGGCTAAAGAAAAATAATTAGAGATTTAGTTTAAAAAATTATTAAAATTAATTTTAACCTAATTACTAAATTAATCATGGATTAATACAAAATCCTAAAACTAAAGTTTATAAAAAATATTATTAAAAAGAAAAAATAATAAATGTTATTTGTGAAACTTGTTTCCTTTTGAAAAAAAAAATTAAGGTGATTAAGTTAAATAAATTAATTGGTTAATGGTAATTAAAAAACTAGTTAAGAAAATAACAAAATTAAAAAAGAAAAGGAAATAAACCAGCTTGTCAAAAATAATGGTGGAGGTCAGGCTCGAACCCATGCCCTCAGGTGCAACAGACACACCTCCATCCACTGGGCCAACGCGTGCGCTTTAGAATGCTTTGAAAAGGCCTTGAACTATGAATCAGAAAATTGAATTTCTTGGAAAAATTTGAGTTTGAAAGTGTCCCTCTTGTCTGAATCTCTCGTCCCCTTGTGTTTGTGTATGTTGTATTCTTATAGGTGAGTTAATTTAGGTCAAGAAAGTTATGGATTTTTGGGCTTTTGGGATTACTTGATGGTGAAGAAAGCCATGGTCAAAAATAAAAAAAAAAATTAAATGATATGTTTCCAAATTGATTGTGCACGAAATTGGATCTTCTCAATAAATCTTAAATGTTTTTTAAGAGCTTCTAGAACAAGAATCACATCCAAATGAGCTTTGGATGGGAAATTTTTGATGAAGTATGTGAAAGTTATGGCTGGTCAAAGTTCAATTCACTTTTCCTAGGAAACCTTAATTTAGAAACTTCCTGATTCTTGATGATCTGAGATCTCCTTGATGAATCATGATCAACCCTTGATCAAATGATGAATTTTACTTCATAATATTGATGTTGGCAAAAAATCTTGAAGTTTGACTTTAGTTTGACCACAGTTGACCTTAGTTTGACTTTTTAACCACTTTGACTGATTTTTGCATATCTGATCATCTGACTGGTCAAACTTATTGGGAAAGTTCTGAAACTTGACATTGGGATTCTTGAAGTCATGTGGTATGTTATGAAGCTCACTTGTGGCCTTGGAAGTCCATTTTGCTTGGAGAAAACCAAAACCCTAGTTCTGGATCCTTTGCTTAGGAGGAGGCTTTGTCTGAGAAAACTCTCAAACTTTCTGACCAATTGGAGACCTTGAGAACCATGATCATTGATAAATCTTGAGAGAAATTGCCTTGATTGTGGGAGGGCAAATTATGGGGTACAACAATCAATCTTGAGACTTTACATCCCTTGGATCAAGCATTGTGTGATATTTTGCAAAAATGCAATTTATGGAATACCTCACTTTCAAGTCACGAATTTTTGAGATCCTTTGAACAAACTTGCTTGCCTTGTATAGTATTTGAACATGGTAATCACCATTGGCCCATAAAATTCCTTATAAATGAGATATGTGAGTTTTTGCATTTGGTGTAAATTTGAAAATATGGTAAAAACCCTAAAAGTAACCAAATTCAAATGGACATAACTTTCAATCCACAAAGGCTATGATCAAGTTCTTGGACTTTTTAGAAAGGGTAGAGGATGCTCTACAAATTTCATGTTTGGATAAAATTCATTTGGAGTCATCTTGGCCATGAAAGAATTGATTGAAAATTAGGACAAAACTGTCCAAAAATAGTAACTTCAATTATAAGTCACTTTCTAATTTTGGCAAGTTCCTTCCAAACTCTTGATTCTTAATTATTGTGATCACCAAAGCCATTATTTGCACTTAATAGGATATATAAAGTTGAAAATCATGATTGGAGCCCTTGAAAACCAAAGGTTGACTTTTCTTCTGCTCAGTTGACTTCTTTCTTCATTTGCAAGTAACAGATCAAATAACTGACTTCCCTAATGAATTTTTGCATCAAACTTCATCCATAGGATTTGTATATAATATGAAAGCCTTTGACCACAATAATTGATCAAAGCTATGAGAATTCCTTGATCTGAGGCAAAACCCTAATTAGGGTTTATCTATGTATGAGCATGTTGCACCTCTGAACTTCTGATGATATTTCCCCCTTATTTATTATGATTTTTTATATTAAAAATCATTTTAAATTCAAATAAAATATAAAATATGAAGATTTAAAATATATTTTGATTCTAGAAGGTCATAAACATGAATTGGATCAGATTGATATACAATTGATGATGATTGTCTTAATATAGAAAGGTTTCATTCAAAAATATTTGAAATTCAAGCCATGATCTTTGTCAATCTTTTGAATCCAAAAAGTCCAAGTAACCATCCAATTTTTTGACCTAGTTTCATTCAACTATAAGTATACAAACCACACAAATGCATAGGGGACGAAAATTCTGCCTCAAGAGTAAGTTCAAAACTTCAAAAAATCCTTCAAAAGTGAGTTTTCGGTTTCAACCCTAGAGGAGGTTTCAAGGTATTTTAAGAACATCACAAGCTTCCCTAGACATCCCTGAATCGAAACCATTCATCACATTGCTCCATAACATGACATATTGAGAAATCTGAATCGTTTTCTTCCTCACATTTGATTTTTTTGATTCAATGAATTTGCTGCATATTAATTGATTTTGATTGTTTAATCTTATTTCTCTCATTGTATTGAAGCTTTCTGGATCAATTGATTGGAGTTTCATTGCCTAGAATGAATTTGGCCATTGTTAGGGTTTCGGCCAAGCTTTTAGGGTTCCATGAAAGACCTAATATAAATAATTTTTAAAGACATAGAATGATTGTGTGAGCTCTGGGAATCATAATACCCTAATCAATTGGAAGAAATTTTGTTGTTTCAATGGTGTTTGAATTTCGCAGGTTGTGCACATTGAGAAATTCGCAGGAAATTTCGCATGTGATTTCGTAGGTATTTTTGCAGGAAATAGGAGGAAGAAGAAGACCCCTGGCGCGCATTCTGAAATTTGAATTTTATTCTTAATATTTTATGAAATTGTTTCTAATTTATTTCACAGAGGCGTGTCTGGCCCAGTGGTGAGGGATGCGTGTGTTATGCTTCAGGGCTTGGGTTCGATTCCTGGAGGCAGCATTCTTTTTGCTTCATTTTCTCATTTGTTACATGGCTTAATATATTATTAGTTGTTGTGGATTATACATCAGATGCGCCCTTCTGGCTGGATGGTAAGAGTGTTTGCTTGTTGTGTGAGGGTCCTGGGTTCGAAACCCCCACAGGCCCTTTTTGTGTTATTTTTTGTTTTGTTATGATTTTTTCACAGGATGTGAAACAAAGGCTTGTGGATCTCAATCTCTATCACTAGTGCATGCTGGCCAGAGTGGTTTTGGTGCTGCGTTTGGAGGTAAGGGACCTGAGTTCAAATCCCAGGTCCTTTCTTTTTGAGCAATTTTTCATTATTTTCTTATTTTAATTATTTCTATTTTATTAAATTATCAAAATACAATTTATAAATATCATTAAAATACTTTTATTCAATATTCTTAAAAAACTTCATATTTTCTTTTATAAAAATATTTTTATTTATAATATGTATGTATATATATAATTTGTGAATAAATTGATTTAATTTGATTTAATTTGTAGAAAAATTAAAAACCCTAATTTTATTGTATGAACTTAATTTATTACTTTGTATGCTTATAATCAAATATTTTTTATAATATGTACATAAAATTAAGATATTATAACTATTAATCATATTTTATTAGTATACAATATTCATTATTTATTTTCTTTTTTATTAAAAATCTAAAAAAAATAATTATCTATTTAAATTTGAACTTTTGATTTATTATTACATTATTATGCTAATTTCTTTTTTATATTTATTTTGTTTATTATTACTAACTCCTTTATTTATTTATTTCTTATGTGATTATTTATTTTATTATTATTACTAACCCAATTATTTATTTATTTATTTACTTATTCATTTTAATTATCTTAATTATTATAATGTAATTGTATTCCTTATGTAATAGTTGTAGTAATTTTTATTATTTATTTTTAAATGTTATGGTTAGTAAAATAGGGAGTGTAAAACATGTTTGTATGTAAAACTGGATTTAGATCATTAATCTTAAAGATAAATATTTGAATTGATACACTCACACACGTAAGTCGATCCTGGATCGCCATCACACTTCTTAAGGGTTACCTCTCAAGTTGCCTAAACAAAAGGTCAAGTAATGTGTATAAAGCAAAGTCCCTTCACTTCTCATATCATCTAGTCCCTTAACAAATAAAAAGATCAAGTCCCTTCAGGTTGCCTTCGTAATGATCTTGTCCCTTTCGAATAAAGATGATAAGTCCCTTCGAATTGCTTATACACCTCACAGTTGCCTAAATAACAGATGTCCCTTCACTTGTCCCTCACACATCCAAGGTAATGACTACCTATTCCTTAATAATAGGGATAGTCTTACCATTTAAAGGATATTTAAGAACAGAAAATACTTAACTTAGGGTAGGTTCCTCTTATGTACTTGCTCACTTTTCAAAAACATTTCAAACACTTCACATTTTCAAACAAATTTTCAAAACAAAGACTTTATATATATCCGTACATGGATCATTATAAAGTACTTAAAGAAAATTCTAATCACACACTACACTTTTCAAAAACATTTTAAAGTGAGCTAAGTAATTAAGAGCCCATGGATAACCATTGATGTGAAGGGTGCAAACACCTTCCCTTTACATAACCTACCCCCCGAACTCAAAAATCTTTTAAAAGGTCTTTCCTGTTCTTTTATGCCTTTCCTTTGGATAAAATAAAAGTCGGTGGCGACTCTTGCTATCCGCAACATAATTAAAGTCAGTTCTCCCACCGTGTTACAGAACTGGTGACTCTGCTGGGGATTTAATAAAAGAGGGGTACCCTTAGGAATTAGATCACTTTAAACTTGTTTGCTTTGTTTGCTTTACTTTACTTGTTGGGTGCTCTTATGTGTGAAAGATCCTAACCCAGATCTAGTGTACCTTAGATAAATGGCAATAGACCAAGGAAACTGTACGGCGTATACCGATATGGTTGATCTGGTGGCCATAGTTAGTGTGACTTCTTGGTTGGTGCTTATGTTCCTTAAGTCAAGTTGAGGATAATATGAGGCTGCCATATGTTGTCAATACACTAACTAACTTTTAGAACCCTCGTTATCCCATCTCGGCCTTTAGAAAAGTAGTGAGATAACCGGCTTTGGTGAAGACTGAAGTTGGTTGATACTCGATGCTACACTCATTGAGATTCTAAACTTGGAGGGTTTTGGTTGGCAAGTAAGTTGCCTACTGAACAACCACCCTTGTGAAGGATCAATGATATTAAGATCCCTTAGAACCTGGTTACTTTATAGGACAGAATGAACCATCTAAACTTCAGGGGAGGGTACTTACCTTTGAACCTCATGCAAGCCTTTAAACCTAGGGCTATGGTGTGACTTGTTTGTGTGTGACACATGTTTGTGATTGAGCATAACATAATGACATCATCATGCATCATAAGCATAGCATTTTCACTAACCATTTCAAGGACCAAAGGATTTATCTTTGTTCTTTGTTGCAGGTCATGGCTTCTGCTCGTAGAAACACTATCAGGATCAACTTTGTAGGGATACCTGCTAAGCTTAAAGAGTTGGTTTCTCAAGTGTCTGAACACTCCCAGTTCATCAAGAGGCATGGTCACCTATTGGATCTGGTCACTTCAGGGTTCAATGAAGACATGATGAGTGTTCTGTTTCAGTTCTTTGACCCTAAGCACCATTGCTTCACATTCCCCGACTACCAGCTGGTTCCTACAATGGAAGAGTTCTCTAAACTTCTGGGTATACCTGTACTTGATCAGAAACCATTCACAGGCTTGGAAAAAGAGCCTAAACCTGAAGTTATTGCTGCAGCTCTACATCTGAAGAAGTCTGACATTGTTCTAGAAACGAGAAGCGGAGTTAAGGGTATTCTTGCTAAGGTATTGATAGAGAAGGCTCAAGTGTTCTTGAAAGCTATGAGCTATGATGCTTTTGAGGAGATCTTAGCCTTGTTGATTTATGGCTTAGTGTTGTTCCCCAATCCTGATCAGTTCATAGATGTTCATGCTATCAATATATTCTTGAGTCACAATCCAGTGCCTACATTGCTGGGAGACATCCTACATTCTCTTCATACCCGTACTACAAGGGCAAGAGGAACTTTGATGTGTTGCATACCTTTGCTATCTAGGTGGTTTATTTCTCACCTTCCTCGATCAGTGATGAAGAATGAACAAGGGTTCAGGTGGTCCAAAAGGATTATGTCACTCTCTCATTCCGATATTCATTGGTGCTCTCGATCTATGGAGAATGTTACTATCATTGACCGTTGTGGGGAGTTTCCTAATGTGCCACTTCTAGGCATAAGAGGAGGCATCATTTACAACCCTTCCTTAGCTTTACGACAGTTTGGTAACGCTCGGAGTGATGGTCCTCATGACATGTTGATTCAGGGTATTGTGTTTGATTATGACAACGATCTGCAAGGTTACCGTCAGAGGTTCATACGAGCATGAGGAAAAGTGAACAAGGTTGACAGCAAGACTCTGGAGCATAAGTACACTATTCCTATGGAAGCTTATCTCAGATGGGTACGATCTCGTGCTCAGACTCTTATGATGCCATATCCTGCCATCCTGCCAGTTACTATGGAGCCTGTTGCTGAAGGAGATACTTCTTATACCATCCTTCATCCAGACATGCCCACTGACATGGAAGACTTACAGAGGTCCTGGATCCAGTTGAAGGAGCAAAGGGATACTTTCGAGGCTCATTACAAAGCAAGTCAAGAAAGAATCCTGGAGCTAACAAAGCAACTTCACGAGGAACGGAATCTCAACTCATACCTCAACACAAAGAGGAAACGTCCATGGCAGACTTAAAACCCCATCTTTTGTATTTATTTCATTTCATTTTGTAAGCCCAAAGGGAAAACAAATTTATTACTAATAAAAGTTTACCTTTCTTGATTGTTTATGCAAATTTAAATCCTGCGGTCCTTGAAAACATTGCATATACATTCACATACCATATCATTGCATCACAGGTTTATTGTGTACAAGTTTCTTATCTTCTCGCTGTTTATTTCAGCAATGGCTCTTGAACAAATAGTTAAAGATCTCCAGGCACAAAATGCACAGTTCCAAGAGCTGATCCTGAACTTGTCTAATGGGCAGGATGAATTGAAGACACTGCTGGCCAAGAAGACTAAGAAGACTAGAAGGTCAGGTGGCCTGATCAACATGGGAAGAAGGTTCAGAGGTCCTGTCAAGACCAAAGAACAGGTTGAAGACTATGAGTCTGAAGAGTCTGAGAAAGAGGGAGGTAGTCTCCATAATACAATGGGGGACTCTGATTCTGAAGCTAACTACTATCATGAGCCTAATGAAGATAAGTTCAAGATGCTGGTGGATAGAATGGATGTTATGGAATTACAAAAGTCTTCTAGGCTGGATTTTGAAGACCTGAGTTTGATATCTGGGGTGGTCATACCCATTGGTTTCAAGGTTCCTACTTTCGTTGTTTATGATGGTGTCTCTTATCCCAAGCTGCATATGAGGTCCTATGTCCGGAGAATCCAACCCCATACTGCTGATAAGAAGTTGTGGATCCATTTCTTCCAAGAGAGCTTATCTGGAGCTCAATTGGAATGGTACTATCAGTTGGAGAGTGTCAACATCCGTGATTGGAATGATCTTGCTGAAGCCTTCTATAAACAATATCAATACAATGCTGATTTAGCCCCTACTCGCATGCAACTGCAAAGCATGTCTATGGGGGCTAAAGAAAATTTCAAGGAGTATGCCCAGAAATGGAGAGACTTGGCTGGAAGGGTGCAGCCCCCTCTAACTGACAGGGAGTTAGTTGATATGTTCATGTGTACGCTGAATGGTCCCTATTACAGTCATCTCATTGGAAGCTCATCATCTGGCTTCACTGAGTTGATAATGACGGGAGAGCGCGTAGAAAGTGGTATAAGGAGTGGCAAGATCCAGGTGGGTGCTTCTTCATCAAGTACTGCAAAGAATCCCCCTAGTGGGAAGAAAGAGTCAAATGCTGTTTATGGTCAACCTGATCGTAATAGGAGGCATCAGTCTGTGAGTGCAGTTCATATCTCTAATCCAACTTCTGCAGCACCAGAGACACCACAGGGAAATCAACAGAGGAATAGAAGGCAGTTCACTAAGATCAACATGTCACTGGCCCAAGCCTTGCAACACTTGTTGAAGGGTGAACTTATCACTTTGAAGGATCCTCCTCAGAATCCCAATGTTACCTCACCCAGGTATAATCCTAATGCACGATGTGCATATCATTCGAATTGTCAAGGACATGATACCAATAGTTGCTGGGTATTGAAGAACAAAATTCAAGATATGATTGATGCTGGAGAGATTGAGTTTGACCCTCCGGGTACTCCAAATGTGATCACTGCTCCCATGCCAAATCATGAGAAGACTGTCAATGCCATTGATGAAGATTCACATATTTCCTCAGTTGCAGATTTGACTACTCCATTGTCCGTTATTAAGAAGAAGTTGGTACAAGTTGGGTTCTTTCCAGGTTGTCGTGAAGATTGTGTCTATTGCGCTTATAAGCCGGATAGTTGTTGGAGGTTGAAGGACGAAATTCAACGCCTCATGAATAATTACACCATAGTGTTTGAGAGGACACCACCTTCTGTGGAGGGTATGGTTGATCATATAACTAAAGGTGCGAAGATTGAAGAGGTGGATATGGTTGATAAAGTGCCGGTAAGGATTACTTCTAAAGGACCTGTCAAAATTACTCATAAGGGCCCAATTAAGATTACTGCTGAAGGCCCTGTGAAGATTGTTGCTGAAGCTAGAGTGGCTCCTATGATCATTACCACTCCTGGTCCTATTCCGTATACTTCTGATAAAGCTGTGCCTTGGCATTATGGGTCCGATGTTTATATCCATGGTGTTAAGCAGGAACCCTTAGCTGATACGCCTGTTGCTGATGCGAACCTTGATGTTGATAATATTGCTGGATCTAGTAAGATCACACGAAGTGGAAGAATTTTCTCTCCTCCAGCTACCTCTAAGAATACAGTTACTCCAACTACTACCTCCACTACTGATGCCCGGGGCAAAGGTCCTGTTATTGAACCTATACCAACTGATGTGCCAGCGGCTGATGATCTTGCTAAGCAGATGGAAGAAGTATTGAAGATCATTCGCAAGAGTGATTATGACATTGTTGACCAATTGGGGCATACTCCCTCCAAGATTTCTATGTTGTCTTTATTGTTGTGCTCTGAGGCTCATGCCAAGGCCCTGATTAAATTTCTGAAGACTGCTCATGTACCAAATCAAATTTCTGTAGACCAGTTTGGAAATTGTGTTGCACACTTGACCTATGATAATGGGTTAGGTTTCTCCGATGCTGATTTGACTCCGGCCAAGAGAGATCATAACAGGGCTCTACATATCTCTATTGAATGTAGGGGCACTACCTTGTCACATGTATTGATAGACAATGGTTCCTCTCTGAATGTGTTGCCCAAAGAAGTCCTAAATAAGCTTAGTCCTGAAGATGCTGTGTTGAAGCCCAGTAATATAGTGGTGAAAGCTTTTGATGGTTCAAGAAGAGTGGTGCATGGAGAAATTGATCTCCCAATAAAAGTAGGTTCTCAGGTCTTCAATGCTACTTTTTATGTGATGGATATTCGTCCTTCGTGTTCTTGTTTGCTTGGGCGTCCATGGATCCATGGGGTAGGTGTTGTAACCTCCACCTTACATCAGAAGCTGAGATATCCCGTAGAAGGAAAAGTTGTCACTGTTTACGGAGAAGAAGGATATATAGTTAGCCATGTGAACACCTTTAAATATCTTGAAGTGGAAGGTGAATATGTTGAAACTCCGTGCCAGACATTTGAAGTGGTTCCTTGGGTTGTTAATAATTATGAAGCTCCTCCTGTTGTCAAGAAAGTTCCTGTGGTCACCAGAGTACCTCCTACAATGGCCTCCCTCAAAGATGCTAGAGCTATGGTGGATGAAGGTGGTTGCACTATTTGGGGTCAACTTCCTGACATTCCTTACAAGTCTGACAAATTTGGTTTGGGTTTCACTGCAGAGTCCCAGAAGGCTGTTCGTCGTGCTCGTGCTGTTCGTATCACCAATCAGGGGATTATGAAAGATCAAATCAATGTCGTGGGTGACTATGATGAAGACTACAACTTGGATGCTTGGATTTTTCCTACTGTGGGTGCTGGGCTCAATAACTGGAAGGCTGAAGATGTTATTCCTATCTCCTTTAGTCAGGAGTAAATACTATTACTGTGTTGTTACTTTTAAGTTTGTAATTTATTGAACAATTAAACTTTCAAGCCTTGTGCCTTACCCGGGGCACAATGGTGTGCTTGTTACGGGATGTCATTTCATTTGCATACCTCATTCAATAAAAATCAGTGGACGTTTCGTTTTCGTAAATATTGTGTTCCTTGTCTTTCTTTTCTTTTATTTTTGTTTTATCAGCTATGTGTTCTTACACACACCCACATCACTAAAATGCAGATCCTTATCCACTCTGGATCCTGTTGATAACAGTTCTACTATTGCCAATTATACTACCGAGAATCTGATCTATAAAGCTGAAGACGGAAATGAGGACGATTGTGAAGTACCTGTAGAGCTTGCTAGGTTGTTACAACAAGAAGAGAAAGCTATACAGCCACATGAAGAGCCAGTCGAAGTTGTGAATCTGGGAACTGAAGAAAACAGGAAAGAGGTCAAGATAGGGGCTGAATTAGAGGATAGTGTCAAGAGCAGATTGATTCAGATGTTACATGACTATGTGGAGATTTTTGCTTGGTCCTACGAAGATATGCCAGGGTTGGATACAAACATTGTGGTTCACCGTTTACCGATAAAAGAAGATTGTTGTCCAAAGAAGCAAAAGGTTCGTCGCATGCGTCCTGAAATGTCAGAGAAGATTAAAGCAAAGGTAATGAAACAGTTTGATGCAGGGTTCTTAGCTGTGACTTCTTATCCTCAGTGGGTAGCAAATGTGGTACCGGTACCTAAGAAAGATGGTAAGGTACGTATGTGTGTAGACTACAGAGATTTGAACAAGGCCAGCCCCAAAGATGACTTTCCACTTCCTCATATTGATGTTCTGGTAGACAACACCGCTCAGCATAAGGTATTCTCTTTTATGGATGGTTTCTCTGGTTACAATCAAATCAAGATGGCACCTGAAGATATGGAGAAGACAACATTTGTTACACAGTGGGACACTTTTTGTTATAAGGTGATGCCATTTGGTTTGAAGAATGTCGGGGCAACATATCAGCGTGCTATGGTGGCTTTGTTTCATGATATGATTCATCATGAGATAGAGGTGTATGTGGATGATATGATAGCCAGGTCTCAGAATGAAGAACAACATCTTGATCATCTGCATAAGTTGTTTGAGAAGTTGAAGAAGTACAAGTTGAGATTGAACCCAAACAAGTGTACTTTTGGAGTTAGGTCTGGTAAGCTCCTGGGTTTCATTGTCAGTGGAAAAGGTATTGAAGTAGATCCTGCAAAAGTGAAAGCTATACGAGAGATGCCAGCTCCCCGTACTGAGAAGGATGTTAGAGGTTTCTTGGGACAATTGAATTATATTGAAAGATTTATTTCCCAATTAACTGCCATCTGTGAGCCAATCTTCAAGTTATTGAAGAAAAATCAGGTGATGGAATGGAATGATGAGTGCCAGACAACCTTTGATGAAATCAAGAAATATCTGCTAGAACCTCCAATTTTGATGCCACCAGTTGATGGAAGACCCTTGATTATGTACTTAATAGTATTAGACAACTCAATGGGGTGTGTGTTGGGGCAACATGACGAGTCTGGTTGAAAAGAGCAGGCAATATACTACCTTAGCAAAAAGTTTACCGACTGTGAAACAAGATACTCACTGCTCGAGAAAACTTGCTGCGCTTTGGCATGGGCTGCTCGCTGACTAAGACAGTATATGTTAACTCATACTACCTTATTGATTTCGAAGATGGATCCAATCAAGTACATATTCGAGAAACCTGCTCTCTCCGGAAGAATAGCAAGATGGCAAATGATCTTGACAGAATATGATATACAGTACACTACTCAGAAGGCCATTAAAGGAAATGTTGTGGCTGATCATTTGGCTCATCAAGCAGTGGATGATTATCAGTCAATGAGTTTTGAGTTCCCCGATGAAGACATTATGATTATTACCAAAGAACCTGGACAATATGACGGACCTGAACAAGGATCCCGATGGACTATGGTTTTTGATGGAGTTTCTAATGCACTTGGTAATGGTGTTGGTGTTGTGATCAGTTCCCCTGAAGGTTGTCATACCCCGATTACTGCAAGACTTTGTTTCTGTTGTACCAATAACATGGCTGAATATGAGGCATGTATCCTGGGTATTAAAGCTGCCATTGATATGAAGATTCAGTTCCTTGACGTGTATGGAGATTCAGCCCTGGTAGTAAGTCAGATTAAAGGAGATTGGGATACCAAACATGATAATCTCATTCCTTACAGAGAGTATATGTTTTCTTTGATCCCACACTTTAAAGAGATTACTTTTAGACATATTCCACGAAGAGAGAATCAATTGGCAGATGCCTTAGCCACCATGGCATCCATGTTTGAGATCAGCTGGGATGATGAAGCTCCCAAGATTACTATTGATAGATTTGAAAAGCCTGCATACTGCAATGAGATTGATACTGAAGAGGCAGAGGAGAAACCTTGGTTCTATGAAGTGAAAAGATATCTTGAAACTCAGGAGTTCCCTGAAGGGGCATCTGTCAAAGATAAGAAGTTTCTGAAGAGGTTTTCTGCTAAGTTCTTTTTGAGTAATGGGATTTTGTATAAGCGCAATCATGATTCAACTATGCTTCGTTGTGTGGATAAGAAAGAAGCAACTGAGATTATGGAAGATATGCATGATGGGATCTTTGGCACTCATTCTAGTGGTCATACTATGGAAAAGAAGATATTGAGAGCAGGTTACTATTGGTCTACCATGGAAGCTGATTGCTATCAACACTCCAGAACGTGTCATAAGTGTCAAATTTATGCTGATAAAGTACATATACCTCCATCACCATTGAATGTGTTGACTGCTCCTTGGCCTTTTGCCATGTGGGGCATTGATATGATTGGTGAGATCAAGCCTACTGCTTCTAATGGGCATCGTTTCATTCTGGTTGCTATTGATTACTTCACGAAGTGGGTAGAGGCAGCTTCATTTGCATCTGTTACCAAGAATGTTATGGCTCGATTCATTAAGAATAATCTAATATGTAGGTATGGCATCCCTGAAAGGATTATTACTGACAACGGCTCTAATCTGAACAATACTATGATTACTGATCTCTGCACGCAGTTCAAGATTAAGCATCACAACTCTTCTCCGTATCGTCCGAGGATGAATGGGGCAGTTGAAGCTGCTAATAAGAACATTAAGAAGATTATACAGAAGATGACTGTTACTTACAAGGATTGGCATGAGATGTTACCATTTGCTCTTCATGGTTATCGTACTACAATACGTACTTCAACAGGGGCAACTCCATTTTCCTTAGTCTATGGTATGGAAGCAGTTCTGCCCATTGAAGTTCAGATCCCCTCCTTAAGAATTATGAAGGATGCAGGCTTGGATAAAGATGAGTGGATTCAGACTCGACTTGACCAGATAAATTTGATTGATGAGAAGAGGTTAGCAGCAGTTTGTCATGGCCAGATGTACCAGAAACGAATGATCAAAGCTTTTAATAAGAAGGTTAAGCCAAAGGTATATCAGGCTGGTGATTTGGTAATCAAGCGTATCATATTACCACAGGGTGATCCTAGGGGCAAGTGGAATCCTACATACGAAGGACCATTTGTAGTCAAAACAGTATTCTCAGGAGGTGCCATGATACTTACTACTATGGATGGTGAAGACTTCCCACAGCCTGTAAACGCAGACATAGTTAAAAAATACTACGCATAAAAAGAGACCCGCTAGGTTGACTGGCCTAGGCAAAAATAAGGGCATCCCGGCGAACCAAAAGGGTTCGGGAAAAAATTAGGGATATGTATATAAAAGATGTACACCCGGCAAGTCGAAAACCTGAAAAGGAGGCTTGGGCAAAAAAGGGTATCCCGGTGGATTGAAAACCTGAAAGGGCAATCCAGGCAAACGTTAGGGATTAAAGCGTATGACTATGCCTCGTTTGGATCACTCATGAAACTATAACCAGTTGTGCTACTTACTCAAGCTCGAACAGATAAAGCTCAATCTAATCGTTTCCGTCTCGACAGCAGAAGATGAGATACTTGAAGATAATGGCAATAGTAGAATTGAAACTCAATAGGATTATTTCCCACATAGCTGATTTTCTTTGTTTTGTAAAAATTGTTATGACAAATTCCTCTTACTAGGATTTCTGTCTCCTTGTACAAACTTACCTATGTATAGGTCACTTTGTGATATAAATAAAATTCCATCTTTGAATCCAGATTTACTTTTACCCTATTTACATAAGCGAAACGTCCATTGGTTGTGTTTGAATGTATGTATGTTTTTGAATATGATTGATGTTTACCAGAAATGCATAAATGCTTAATATGATTGATGTTTACCAGAAATGCATGAAAATGCAGTAATAGTATTTACTAAGGACGAACGAGGGAAGGAATTCAACGAAGCTTCGCTGGTTCATCCCCACAAGACAGTTACAAGTCCCCCAGTAGGGAAAATCTATCTTCATAAATACTTCGAGTCATATCTCCCCTAGAATTTATATCCATCTCTTTTATCCTCATATGGATAGTCGGGAATTTATTTTTCCAATAGGAGTACGACGAACGAAGACGGGAGGTTATGTATACCTTACTATCGAACGAAGACGGGAGGTTATGAATACTATATTATCAAACGGGAATGAGTTCCCCATATTCTTCAACAACAAATCGGGATATATTTTCCCTGGCCAGCAGTTGTTATACGAAGATATCCAGGCGCTTCAGGCTGCATGATACATACATACATCATTTACATCATACCATAACATACATATACATAGATACATAATACATTACTTAAAGGCATCATACTATACATGCATACATAATGCATAAACTAATATTATCGTGCAGAATGTTATAATCTTGTTTTTCAGATTAATTCTCCAGCAGACAAACTTCATCAACAACTTGTGATCTTGGGCCGTTGTTTATCCTCCCAAAGGTTACCTCATTATCATGGGACTTCGTTTATCCTCCCGAAGGCTATCTTGAGACGTCGTTTATCTTCTCAAAAGCCATATAATTTCTTTGGGCCGTTGTTTATCCTCCCAAAAGTTATATTTATACCTCAGGACGTTGTTTATCCTCCTGAAAGCTATCATTATACCTCAGGACGTTGTTTATCCTCCTGAAAGCTATCATTTCTTTGGGTCGTTGTTTATCCTCCCAAAAATTATACTTATACCTCAGGACGTTGTTTATCCTCCTGAAAGCTATCATTTCTTTGGGCCATTGTTTATCTTCCCAAAAGTTATACTTATACCTCAGGACGTTGTTTATCCTCCTGAAAGCTATCATTTCTTTGGGCCGTTGTTTATCTTCCCAAAAGTTATACTTATACCTCAGGACGTTGTTTATCCTCCTGAAAGCTATCATTATTTTGGGCCGTTGTTTATCCTCCCAAAAAGCTATATCTTCATATTTTGGACTGCTTTATTCTCCAAGAGGTATATTTGAAGAACTTTTTCCAAGTGGCATCTTTAAGCCCACTCAAGCGTATATAGCTAGTCATCAATATCACTCTACGCACCGGTGAGTGCAAATTTTTGGGCTTTTGTGTTCAATCCCCTTCAACCTTCCAGGTCACGACTGGCACATATACCAATCTAACCCCTCAGGTTTCAGAAAATTGAACAGGGGCAGCTGTTGCACCCCAAAATTTGCCCTCACAAAACAAGACTTTATGTACTATGAAGTTCACAAGGTTCACAAGACACCTTATGAGGTTCACAAGACCTCTCATGAAGTTCACAAGGTTCACAAGACCTCTCATGAGGTTCACAAGGTTCACAAGACATATTATGAGGTTCACAAGGTTTACAATGATGTTCACAAGGTTCACAAAGTTCACAATTAGTCAGAAGATTTGACAATTCCCTCAGACAATGCATCCTCCTAAGAAGGGCATCCAAAACTAGGGTTTTGACTTTAATTAGGCTAAATGGACTTCCAAGACTTCAAGTGAGCTTCATAGCATCTTATATGTGTTTAAGAATCCCCATGACAAGTTTCAAGACTTTTTCTCAAAGATTTGCTCAGTCAGATGATCAGATAAGTCAAAGTCAGTCAAAGCAGTTAAAAGGTCAAACTAAGGTCAACTGTGGTCAAACCAAAGTCAAACTTCATGATTTTTTTTGCTAACATCAAGTATGTGAAGTAAAATTCATCATTTGATCAAGGGTTGATCATGATTCATCAAGGAGATTTCAGATCATCAAGAATCAGAGGTTTCTAAATTAGGGTTTCCTCAGGAAAAGTCAACTGAACTTTGTCCAGCCATAACTTTCACATGCTTCATCAAATGTTTCCCATCCAAAGCTCATTTTGAAGGAAATTGAATTCTCTACAACTTTGTGTCTCACAAGCCAAGCCCAAAAATGCTTCATTTGGAAGGTATGAGCTAAGACATTCTAGGTCCTTTTGAAAGTCAACAAAAAGTCAACAACTTCAAAAGGGCATAACTTGAGAATGGTAAATGATATGGACATGAAACCAGTGGGGTTGGGTAGAGGACTCTTTAAGATTTCCAAAATTTCCAAGAACACCCTCATAGCATTAAAATTGAAGGATTTTTGCCCTTGCAAAGTTGGGAAATTTTTGGGTGGTTTATGAAGAAAATAGGGTCTTAAAACCATAATTCTTCAAATGGGCTGAACTTTTTGTGACCCAAGGTGTTCCATGACATCATGCACGAAATTTATTTAATATTTTCATAATTTTATTTTATTTATTTTATTTATTATGATTTTTTATATTAAAAATCATTTTAAATTCAAATAAAATATAAAATATGAAGATTTAAAATATATTTTGATTCTAGAAGGTCATAAACATGAATTGGATCAGATTGATATACAATTGATGATGATTGTCTTAAGATAGAAAGGTTTCATTCAAAAATATTTGAAATTCAAGCCATGATCTTTTTCAATCTTTTGAATCCAAAAAGTCCAAGTAACCATCCAATTTTTTGACCTAGTTTCATTCAACTATAAGTATACAAACCACACAAATGCATAGGGGACGAAAATTCTGCCTCAAGAGTAAGTTCAAAACTTCAAAAAATCCTTCAAAAGTGAGTTTTCAGTTTCAACCCTAGAGGAGGTTTCAAGGTATTTTAAGAACATCACAAGCTTCCCTGGACATCCCTGAATCGAAACCATTCATCACATTGCTCCATGACATATTGAGAAATCCGAATCGTTTTCTTCCTCACATTTGATTTTTTTCGATTCAATGAATTTGCTGCATATTAATTGATTTTGATTGTTTAATCTTATTTGTCTCATTGTATTGAAGCTTTCTGGATCAATTGATTGGAGTTTCATTGCCTAGAATGAATTTGGCCATTGCTAGGGTTTCGGCCAAGCTTTTAGGGTTCCATGAAAGACCTAATATAAATAATTTTTAAAGACATAGAATGATTGTGTGAGCTCTGGGAATCATAATACCCTAATCAATTGGAAGAAATTTTGCTGTTTCAATGGTGTTTGAATTTCGCAGGTTGTGCACATTGAGAAATTCGCAGGAAATTTCGCATGTGATTTCGTAGGTATTTTTGCAGGAAATAGGAGGAAGAAGAAGACCCCTGGCGCGCATTCTGAAATTTGAATTTTATTCTTAATATTTTATGAAATTGTTTCTAATTTATTTCACAGAGGCGTGTCTGGCCCAGTGGTGAGGGATGCATGTGTTATGCTTCAGGGCTTGGGTTCGATTCCTGGAGGCAGCATTCTTTTTGCTTCATTTTCTCATTTGTTACATGGCTTAATATATTATTAGTTGTTGTGGATTATACATCAGATGCGCCCTTCTGGCTGGATGGTAAGAGTGTTTGCTTGTTGTGTGAGGGTCCTGGGTTCGAAACCCCCACAGGCCCTTTTTGTGTTATTTTTTGTTTTGTTATGATTTTTTCACAGGATGTGAAACAAAGGCTTGTGGATCTCAATCTCTATCACTAGTGCATGCTGGACAGAGTGGTTTTGGTGTTGCGTTTGGAGGTAAGGGACCTGGGTTCAAATCCCAGGTCCTTTCTTTTTGAGCAATTTTTCATTATTTTCTTATTTTAATTATTTCTATTTTATTAAATTATCAAAATACAAAATATCATTAAAATACTTTTATTCAATATTCTTAAAAAACTTCATATTTTCTTTTATAAAAATATTTTTATTTATAATATGTATGTATATATATATAATTTGTGAATAAATTGATTTAATTTGATTTAATTTGTAGAAAAATTAAAAACCCTAATTTTATTGTATGAACTTAATTTATTACTTTGTATGCTTATAATCAAATATTTTTTATAATATGTACATAAAATTAAGATATTATAACTATTAATCATATTTTATTAGTATACAATATTCATTATTTATTTTCTTTTTTATTAAAAATCTAAAAAAATAATTATCTATTTAAATTTGAACTTTTGATTTATTATTACATTATTATGCTAATTTCTTTTTTATATTTATTTTGTTTATTATTACTAACTCCTTTATTTATTTATTTCTTATGTGATTATTTATTTTATTATTATTACTAACCCAATTATTTATTTATTTATTTACTTATTCATTTTAATTATCTTTATTATTATAATGTAATTGTATCCCTTATGTAATAGTTGTAGTAATTTTTATTATTTATTTTTAAATGTTATGGTTAGTAAAATAGGGAGTGTAAAACATGTTTGTATGTAAAACTGGATTTAGATCATTAATCTTAAAGATAAATATTTGAATTGATACACTCACACACGTAAGTCGATCCTGGATCGCCATCTCACTTCTTAAGGGTTACCTCTCAAGTTGCCTAAACAAAAGGTCAAGTAATGTGTATAAAGCAAAGTCCCTTCACTTCTCATATCATCTAGTCCCTTAACAAATAAAAAGATCAAGTCCCTTCAGGTTGCCTTCGTAATGATCTTGTCCCTTTCGAATAAAGATGATAAGTCCCTTCAAATTGCTTATACACCTCACAGTTGCCTAAATAACAGATGTCCCTTCACTTGTCCCTCACACATCCAAGGTAATGACTACCTATTCCTTAATAATAGGGATAGTCTTACCATTTAAAGGATATTTAAGAACAGAAAATACTTAACTTAGGGTAGGTTCCTCTTATGTACTTGCTCACTTTTCAAAAACATTTCAAACACTTCACATTTTCAAACAAATTTTCAAAACAAAGACTTTATATATATCCGTACATGGATCATTATAAAGTACTTAAAGAAAATTCTAATCACACACTACACTTTTCAAAAACATTTTAATGTGAGTTAAGTAACTAAGAGCCCATGGATAACCATGGATGTGAAGGGTGATAACACCTTCCCTTTACATAACCTACCCCCCGAACTCAAAAATTTTTTAAAAGGTCTTTCCTGTTCTTTTATGCCTTTCCTTTGGATAAAATAAAAGTCGGTGGCGACTCTTGCTATCCGCAACATAATTAAAGTCAGTTCTCCCACCGTGTTACACGGAGTCAAATGAGTTTGATGAACCAGCCATTTGCTGTTAACTTGGTTGATGACTAGAGCAGAATCCCCGAAGATCTCGAGGTTCTTAATTCTCAAGTTGATTGCTTCCCTGATCCCCATTATACATGCTTCATACTCAGCTTCATTGTTAGTGCATTGGAATGTTAGCTGGGCAGTGAAGGGCATATGGATCCCTTTCGGCGAGATAATAATGGTACCAACTCCGATGCCGTTCATGTTCACGGCTCCGTCAAACATCAAACTTCATTTGGATTCAGGATCTGGCCCCTCCTCTAGGAGTGGTTCTTCGCAGTCTTTCGACTTAAGGAACATTATGTCTTCATCCAGAAACTCGAACCTCATTGGTTGGTAATCATCAATTGGCTGATGGGCCATGTAATCCGACAGTACACTCCCCTTGATGGCTTTTTGTGAAGTGTACTGATATCATATTCTGTCAGAATCACTTGCCATCAGGCTACTCTTCTAGTTAGAGTTGGCTTTTCAAAGATGTACTTTACAGGGTCCATCTTGGAAATAAATAGGGTGGTGTGAGTCAGCATGTACTATCTTAGTCAGCGAACAACCCATGCCAAAGCACAACAAGTTTTCTCGAGCAGTGAGAAGCGGGTCTCACAATCGATAAACTTTTTGCTAAGGTAATAGATTACATGTTCTTTTCGACCAGACTCGTTCTACTAACCCAGCACACAGCCCATTGATCCTTCGAGTACTGTGAGGTACATGATTAAGGGTCTCCCAGACACTGGAGGCATGAGAATCGAAGGTTCTTGCAAATACTCCTTGATTCTATCAAAAGCTTATTAGCAGTCACCATTCCAAGTGATGGCCTGATTCTTCCTCAGAAGTTTGAAAATAGGCTCGCACTTGGCCGTTAGTGAGACATGAACCGTGCAATGTAGTTCAACCTCCCTAAGAAACCACGTACCTCCTTCTCAGTTTTCGGCTCAGGCATCTCCTAGATTTCCTTTACTTTCGCGGGGTCGACCTCAATCCCCTTTTCACTGACAATAAAGTCCAGCAGCTTTCCAGAACGCACCCCGAATATGCATTTGTTCGGATTCAACCTCAGTCTGAACTTCCAAAGCCAGTCAAATAGCTTGGCTAGGTTGACTAGATGTTCTTATTCTGTCTATGACTTCGCTATCATGTCATATACGTAGACCTCAATCTCGTGATGGATCATGTCATGGAATAGAGTCACCATTGCATGTTGGTATGTAGCTCCAGCATTTTTCAAACCAAACGACATGACTTTGTAACAAAAGGTGCCCCATGGGGTAATAAATGTAGTTTTCTCCATGTCATTTGGCAACATTTTGATTTGATTGTAGCCTGAGAAGCCATCCATGAAGGAAAACACAAATAATTGGGCAGTGTTGTCAACTAGCACATCGATATGTGGCAGCGGGAAGTCATCTTTGGGGCTAGCCCGATTCAGGTCCCTATAATCCATGCACATTATGACTTTACCATCCTTTTTAGGAACTAGCACAATATTCGCATGTCGCTCCCACCTGATGACACAGGGCCAAGAGGGGTACAGACGCGAACGGTCGGCGAAAAGGAGAGAGAACACACAAGGGTGAACTCAGAAGAAAAGAGTCGCCAGCTAGGCATTTTTATCCCGGAGGAAAGGTAATGCTGCATAAACCTAAGAAAAGATGGATAAGACGGTCGCGAACCAGAGAGACTGAGAAAGGGGGTTGGTTACAACCTGGGAAGGTATTAGCACCCAGATTGTCCGCCGTACTCGACGGGATCCACGCTTAAAAGATTTGTGTTTAAAAGGGGTAGTGCCAGTGCAATTTGTGTACAAAAGCTGGAAAAGAATGCAAGTGTCAGTGTAAAAGAAATGTGAAGTGAATAAGAGAAGTGTCAGTGTAAGGAAAGAGTGAAGCTCAAGACTATGAGGCTAAAAAGAATAATACTGGAAGAGGGGGGAATATATAGAGACTTTTGTTCGATAACTGTTAAGTTATGCCTACGTATCCTCTCGTGCAATGAGGAAGTCAGAACACCGTAGTTTGACTCAAAGAGACTGAAAGATGAATTGACTTGTGAACTGCCTACATGTCTGTGCTCAAGTGTATGACCTGTCTGGCTCAGGTGCAAACTGTCTTACATTAGACGGAAGAAGCAAGTTCTCGTTTGTGAGTGAATGAGGTGAGAAAAGAATCCCGGAGGAGACGATTATTGTTTGTTTTTGTGTTTTCAATCTTTTATTGCTTTTTGAAGTTTGTCATAAATTAATGAGCTTAAGCCTAAACCAATGGGTTAGTAAACTCATCACATCCTCCCTCTGATTAGGGGTAATGAGAATACCTAAAGTATGAGGTAAACACCTCACACTTAATCACCATGATGTAGGATTAAGATCATTAACCTACTTGCACTTATTTAGATGTTTTTTTGGTATTTTTGTTTTAGTGTTAAGTAATGAGTTTAAGCCATAATCAGGGATTTAATGGACTCATTACACCATCCTAATAGAAGGATAATAGATGAGAACATTTAAGCTGAGAAAGACTCCTCAACTTAATCCATGATTAGGGATTAACCTCATGACAAAACAAAGCCTTTGTTAAATGTATTTTAATTAATGATAAGGTGAAGAAGTGAATTTTATGGTTTGTAAGACAACTTGAGGGGGACTTGTCCATTAACACTAGGGTTAGTCCTTCTTAACCAATTAAGGAAGAATTAGAACCCTAATGCAAGGCCCAAGTTACAAGCTTGATGTCTTGATGATTATTAGGTGAATTGATTAAAGGAATTAAACACATTAAGGGTTTAACACTTAGGATTAAAGTTATACACTCCATCCTAATAGAAGGATACATGCATAACCTTAATCACAGAGCCTTAAAACCTTTAGGGTTTAGTAATTGATTAAGAGATGAGAAGAGAAGACTCAAAGATGACACAAAGGTAAAAGCTAAATGGGGGACTAATAAAACCCTAATTATTATCATGCTTGGTTATTCCTAGGGTTAATGAGGTTTGCAAGAAGATCTTCAAAGAACCACCAAGGAGAAGAGCAGATGAAAGGAGGAAGAAGCAAAGAGAAGCAAGACAACTTACTCCACTTAAGAAGACAAGTTGCTTGAAGAAAGAAAGTAAGAGATGAACATGAATGAGCAAGCTCACTCTAATACAAAGATATAATGCAGCAAGGATGCATAAGAGATGAGAAGAGATTGTGAGAAGTGAAGGCAAATTCACTTCTCAACACAACTTACCACCTGAAAAGTTAGCAAAAGAAATGAAATGCAATGCAAATGGGATGAAATGTCATGATGCAAGGCAAATTCAGAAGCATATGTATGTTGTTAATGATGCTAAGAGAAGATACAAACACAAGGCAAGACATGAGAGTGATCATACAAGGGTGTGGATGCAGATGAAACAAGCTTGAACCATGGAAGTTCAAGAAAGTTTATGAAATGCAATGGACATATAACATGGCAAATGAAAAATGCAATGATCAAACATGGTTCTAATATGTCTTAAGAGGTATTATGGATCATGTGGATGCACAAAATGTCATGGCAAGTCATTGAATGCAAGCATATGAGAGATGGATGCAAAGGAAAGCACAAATTAGGGTTTACATGCAACATGCATCACAAAAATCCAAAACCAGAAGCAAATGACATGACAAAAAATTGAAAATGGAACCAAAGGAACCCTAAACCTACACAAGTTCACTTCCCAAAAGGGGGGATCCAACTCTTAACCTAGTGCAAGTTATGAATTTCCTAAGTTGGCTAGGGTTTTAGGGTGCCTCAAAAAGAAAAATACCAAACAAATTGAAAATGCAAGATCAATTCAAACCAATTTTATCCTATAAACTACATGCTATGGAGGATGCAATGCAAGAAGAACCATCATCAAACTCTAAAGGGTTAGGCAGAATGGATTTTTCTAAGTTTGAACCAAAATATTGCCTTAAAATGAATTTAATTCCAACAAAAATTGTCAAAATGCATCAAGAAC
Source organism: Lathyrus aphaca (assembly GCA_963966055.1). Classification (NCBI taxonomy): domain Eukaryota; kingdom Viridiplantae; phylum Streptophyta; class Magnoliopsida; order Fabales; family Fabaceae; genus Lathyrus; species Lathyrus aphaca. Next base: position 225,043,702 of record OZ014520.1, on the reverse strand, counting down.
AAAAAATAAATTTGGTTTGAGGGTTTGATAATGTTTCTAAATGTTTTGAAATGCAATGTGAATTTTTTGGTGATTTTTAAATATCTAAATGTATTTTTAATTAATTAATCTTCATTAACTAATTAAAAATAAACATTTAAATGATTTAAAAATGATTTTTAATGCAAAAAATAAAAATCAAAATATTTTTGGGTTCTGAAAATTAATAAAAGATTTGATAAAAATTTTCAGAATTTTTTAATGTATTTTACTATTTTTAAAAATTCGTAAAAGATAAATCAAATAAAATGAAAATAAAAATGAATTAATGAGAAGTATGCACATCCACTGGCTGAGATTCAAAGAGAAAAGGAGGGAATTGACCCACGCGCATCTGGACGACCCACATTTGAAGTGGCTGGATTAAATTAAATCTGATTAATTAATCTAATTAATTAGGATTAGGGTTTAATGAAATGATCCAGGCCATTCAAACACGCGGGAGTCAAACCTAGTCAACTAGATCCATGGTCCAGATTCAAACTTTGCCCTAATCACAAATTAAGCCCTAATCACATTCAGGTCACCGGAGAAGAGCTCCGGTCGTCTTCTCCGGTGACATCTCTCCCTGAAAATTTCAAACTCACTCCCTAGGTCATTTCTGGAGCTCTAAAGCTCCAGATCACTTCCTCTCACCTCCCTAAACTCATCCCTGACCTCAAAAACAATTTATTCCTAACCATTAACAAGATTTGAAGCAAGGTACAAAAATGGCAGAAATTTCAGACAAACCATACACACTCATTTCTCAGCCATTTTCGAAAATTTAAAGTTCAGTGTGACCAGGGAAGCAAGCTTAATCATTTAGAAACTTAAAACAAGAGTTCTGGAAAAAAGTTTTCACATGGCTACCTGAGATGGAGCTTTCAATCCAGGAGCTTTTTGACTGCTTCCCTGCTTCAAAATGACTCCAATGAACCTCCTGAGGAGTTTGCAAAGCTTGTATGGAGTTTATTGTGACTAGTTTGTGAGCTTGATGAAGTTCTGCTCAGTGAGGGATGAGAATCGTGTTTTTGATAAGTTTATTTTGATGTTTGAAGCTTGTGTGAGGAGATTCGAATGAAAATGCATAAGAGGTGAGTTTTGAGAATGCTGCCTTTTGGGATGTTTCAGGCTGTGTTATGTTATGTGTTGGGTTGCTTTTGGTACACATATCAATCCTTGATAGGTCAGAGAGTTGTTGTGGAGCAGTGTGATTGGGTATGGAGCAAAATGCATAAAGTCAACTTTTTGTGTAAGAGAGGTATGGGTCAATTCTGTCAAGGTACAAGGCATGGCTTGGCTGCAGCTTGAATCAAGGAGAACCATGGAAATGGATTAGAGGCAATGCAGCAAGTGGATTAGGGTTTGTGTGAGGTTTTGCAACTTTGTGATCTTTTGGCCCTTTTGTGATTACTTGAAGCATAAGTCATGAAAATGGGAGGTTCTTTTGTGCAATCTGATTTTTAGGTCATGGTTCATGTTTGTGCAAAGGTTAGAAGTCACTTTGAAGTCACATTTTGCCTTGGCAAGAGGTTTTGCAACTTTGCCTCTTTGGTGTAAAACTTGAAATTATGTGATTTTGTCCAACTTTGGCAAGCCATAACTTTTGATCCATAATGAATTATAATGAGTTCTTGTACTTTTTGAAAAGGGAATGATCCATTCTACAACTTTCATGACCAAAGTTTTCTCATTTGAAGCATTTTTGAATCAATTTGAGGAGGTTGAAAAACTTTCCCAAAATGACAAGTTTACATTACAAGTCACTTTCCCAAAAAGGCAATTTTGCAAATGGCTTGAAATTCTTCAATTTTGTGAACTTCTAACATCTTCTATGATCAAATAAAGATCATACACATTCAAAATGATGGATAACACCCTTTGGTTGGGTCATTGGGGGCCTCAGATGCCCTGATTTTACACTGACTTGCTCAAGAAGTCATCCCTTGATCAGATGCCTTCCCCATGGAATTTCTTCATGAAAATTGATATGCATGATCCTCATACCATATATAGACCAATAGAAACAAGAATGACCAAAAAAATTGGAGTTATGGCCTTTGAAACCAAAACCCTAATTTTAGGTCCCCTGTGTAGTTAAACCTAGCTCTGCTTCCATGCCTTTCTCAGTTCTTGTGATTCTTTGACTTTCTTGACTTGGTGAGGATATGATATGATGCTTGAACATACATGGACCCCTTTGAAGTGATTTATGACCTTTGGAGTGGCTCAAATGGCTCAGGGATGGCTCAGATCATAAACCCTAGATGCAAATGACTTTGAATCAATGCAGTGAAGCAAATATGCAATATGAGATGCTATGATTGAATTTATGCACATGAAGAGATCATAAGCCATGGTGTGAATAGATGAGGGAAATTTTGGGGTGTTTACAGCTGCCCCTATTCAAACATGAGTTAGCTGTGCAGGATGTAAGCAACGGCTTAACAGGCAAACAAGATAACTTGTGGTTGAATACCAAAGACAGTCCAAAATTTGCACTCACAGAAGAAGAAAATGGATATAGATTGTAAAGGAAAATAAAGTATATTTATAAAGTGCGGGCGACGGAGGACGACCGTCGGGCATAGGACGACTGCTGGGGATGAAGCAAGGACGGGGACGACCGACTGCTGGGGAAGATGTGGGAAACAAAGCAATGACGGGGACGGCCGACAAGCCGGGGATATAAGAGATTATGATGGGGACGGCCATCAAAATAAAGCAACAAAGATTCTATGGGGGTTAAGGGTAAATGATGGGGATGACCATCGGGTTCAAAGCATAAATGACATAAATGATGAGGTACGATCATCAAAGGTGAAGGACGATCACCTGGCAGGGGACGGCTGCTCTGTTGGGGATAAGATGAGGGACGGTCATCCATTAGTGAAGGACGATCACCTGGCAAGGTACGGTTTCCAAAAAGTATCATGACATAGGACGAATGCCGGATACAAAAGGTCGATGACGGGGACGACCATCGGATAAGCATGATGGAGGACGATCATCAAGAGGTGAAGGACGATCACCTAGCAGGGTACGGCTGCTCTGAAGGTATCATGACATAGGACGAATGTCAGATAACAAAATCAACGATGGGGAAGACCATCGGATAGAATGATGAAGGACGATCATCAAGAGGTGAAGGACGATCACCTGGCAGGGGACGACTGCTAGAACATCATGACATAGGACGAATGTCGGATAAGACGGGGTTCTAATGAATAGAGACTCCACTGGGGGTGATGAAGGATGATCATCAAAAGGTGAAGGACGATCACCTGGCAGGGTACGGCTGCCGAAAGGTATCATGACATGGGACGAATGTCAGATAGAAAGGAAATAATTCACTGGGATTTGCTGGGACTCTTCTGGGGAATAGTAGACACAGACGAGTGTCTAAATTCAAGAAGACATAAGTGTTTGACACGGTGTATAGATTAAAGATGCGGACGAGCATCCTTAAGACCATGATACAGACGAGTATCAGTATAAACAAACGCTTGACACATGTCCAGAGATGATGATACGGACGAGTACCAACTAATTAACAAAGAACACGGACGAGTGCCGAATATGGGGGGGTATGAGTGGTATATACAAGATACGGACGAGTATCTGTATGAGTAAAAAGATGATGAGTAACAAGTATGAGTGAAACATGGACGAGTGTTTAACTTGCTGGGGAGAGTGCGACACGGTCGAGTGTCGGAAAACGTGTATTATAAACAAGTGTGTGATTTACAAAGTGTTTAGGTAACTATGCTGGGGGAGGTGACACGGACGGGCGTCAGAGATGTGTATAGATATGTGTAAACATGTGTTATGAGTGCAAAGGGGAAGCTTTGGCTTTCTGCTGGGGATATGCCACAGGCGAGTGTTGGGAAACATTTGTAATATACGAGTCGTCTGTTTGTAAAGAATGCTTGGGCGACTTTACTGGGAAATGATGACACGGACGAGTGCCAAAAGGAGTATGTATCTATATTTGTGGGTGCAACCAGGATGTTTCGGTTTTCTGTTGGGGAGCTCGGGGAGTATTTTGTATATTGTTGATGGAATGTCAATATTTACAAGTGTTCAGTTCGACACATGGCTTATGATTATGCAATATGTTTGATTTTTGTCGTAATGCTCCGTATTAGATGGAATGCTACGCTCTGGGGGGAAAATATGATGCGAATGCTATGATTATGCGAAGATGTGATGTGGAAACGGTGTTTTGACAGCTTGCTGGGTAGGAACTTTCATGCCCCATGTCATACCTTGGATACTTGCAACCATGTAAAGACAAAGAAACGTACAAGTACTCTGAGGTATCCATCACTGGATTCCATCATAGGAGTTTAGACACTCCCGGGAGTAAGTATATTTCCTGTAAGTATTTATTTTTAAGCATCTGTATTTATGCAAATCAATATCTTAAAGACATCGGACATTTTTGCAAACGAAAATAAAATGTACGAGACGAAACATGACTGAAAATCTGATTTTATTAATTCATGTGCCTTGAATTGGCAAGATACAGTCAGAGAAACAGATCCCCTGAAACGAGGAGATCGTTACAAACTGAAAGACAAAAAGGTGCTGGCAATGTTGATGACGCTTCAAGGAGCTTCCCCTTTTACTATGACTCGTATGACATTGACGTTCTTCTCATCTTGCTTTCTGAAGAAGGCTGGTTCTGACCGACGCTCGAGCCTTTCGGAGCTTGCCAGCTTGTAAGCGATACAGATGAATTCAGAATACAGTTGTTCGCTTATTTCCTTATTTTGCGTGGATCGCCCTTTCGGGTTTTCAATCCACCGGGATACCCTTTTTTGCCTGAGTTGTCCAATGCGGCTTTTCAACTCAGCGGGTGTACATTTTTTTTTATTATTATTATTTTTTTTTATTTTCCCTTATTTTTGCCCGAGTCTTTTATTCTGTTTTTGACTCGCCGGGATGCCCTATTTTTGCCTGGACTTACATTCTGTTTTTATGTCCAGCGGGTCATTTTTATGTGAAGTATTTTTTAACTACATCTGAATTCACAGGGGACAGGAAGTCTTCACCATCCATAGTACTGAGCATCAGAGCTCCACCTGAGAAAACTTTCTTTACTATGAATGGACCATCGTAATTCGGAGTCCATTTGCCCCTGTGGTCTGTATGAGGAGGAAGAAGTCTTTTCAGCACCAGATCTCCTACTTGGTACTCTCGAAGCCTGACTTTCTGATCGAAGGCCTTTTTCATTCTCTTCTGATACAGCTGCCCATGACAGATTGCAGCTAATCTCTTTTCTTCGATCAGACTCAGTTGTTTGTATCAGGATCGGACCCATTCTGCTTCATTCAGTTTAACATCCATCAATACCCGCAGGGAGGGTAATTCAACTTCAACAGGTAGGACTGCCTCCATACCATAAACAAGCTGATATGGTGTTGCCCCAGTGGATGTTCTGATTGACGTACGGTACCCATGTAAGGCAAATGGTAGCATTTCATGCCAGTCTTTATAGGTAACCACCATCTTCTGCACAATCTTCTTGATATTTTTATTAGCTGCCTCGACAGCGCCATTCATCTTTGGCCTGTAAGGAGAAGAATTGTGGTGTTGGATCTTGAAGTCCCGGCACAGTTCTGCCATCATTTTGTTGTTTAAATTGGAACCATTATCAGTAATGATTCGCTCGGGAACTCCATACTGACAGATGATATCTCTCTTAAGGAATCAGGCTACCACTTGCCTTGTAACATTTGCATAAGAAACCGCTTCGACCCACTTGGTGAAATAGTCAATAGCAACCAGGATGAATCTGTGGCCGTTCGAAGCAGTCGGTTCAATCTTGCCAATCATATCAATGCCCCACATGGCAAAGGGCCAGGGTGAAGACATCACATTCAAAGGATTCGGAGGCACATGCACTTTATCCGCATAAATCTGGCATTTATGGCATTTTCTGGCATAGGCACAACAGTCTGCATCCATTGTGATCCATTAATAGCCTGATCTTAGAAACTTTTTAGCCATAGCATGCCCTCCTGCATGGGTACCAAAAGAACCTTCGTGCACCTCGTGCATCAACAAGTCTGCTTCTGTCCTATCAACGCATCTGAGGAGTACCATATCAAAGTTTCTCTTGTACAGGGAACCGTCAGTATTCAGAAAGAAACTACCAGCTAGCCTTCTTAATGTCTTCTTATCATTGGAAGATTCCCCAGGTGGGTATGTTTGATCCTCCAAGAAGCATTTGATATCATGGAACCAAGGCTTATCATCTTTAACAACATCTGCTGAGAACACGTATGCTGGTCTGTCAAGTCTGGATACTGAGATCCGAGGTACAAAGTTGGCAGCTTGAACTTTGATCATGGACGAAATGGTAGCCAGAGCATCTGCAAACTGATTTTCATCTCGGGGGATATACTCAAGCTTGACTGTTGTGAAGAAAGTCAACAACCTCCTCGTGTAATCCCGATAAGGTATCAGATGGTCTTGGTGCGTGTACCATTTATCATTGGTTTGATTAATTACCAGAGCTGAATCTCCGAATACAGTCAAAGTCTTGATCCTGAGGTCAATGGCTTCCTCAAGACCCATAATACAAGCTTCGTATTCAGCTTCGTTGTTAGTGCAGTTGAAGGTGAGTTTTGTCGAGAAAGGCATGTGAACCCCTTTAGGCGTAATGAGTACTGCACCAACACCACGACCATTCATATTAACAGCCCCATCAAACATCATAGTCCATTCTTCTTCTGGGTCAGGCCCTTCAGTGTGAATAGGCTCTTCATGATCTTTTGCTTTTATGAACATGATGTCTTCATCAGGGAAGTCAAATCTCATAGGCTGGTAATCATCAATAGGTTGCTCAGCAAGATAATCAGACAATACACTGCCATTGATGGCTTTTTGAGATGTGTACTGAATGTCATATTCCGTGAGGATCATTTGCCATCTTGCAACCTGTCCGGTAAGTGCTGGTTTCTCAAAAATGTACTTAACTGGATCCATCTTGGAGATCAATAAGGTGGTGTGGGTCAACATATACTGCCTTAGTCGGCGAGCAGCCCACGCTAAAGCACAACAAGTTTTCTTGAGCAGTGAATAACGTTGTTCACAGTCGGTAAACTTTTTGCTTAGGTAGTATATTTCATACTCTTTTCGACCAGACTCGTCATGCTGGCCCAACACACACCCCATTGACTCTTCTAATACTGTCAAGTACATTATTAGAGGTCTTCCTTCGACTGGTGGCATAAGGATCGGAGGTTCTTGTAAGTATTCCTTGATTTTGTCAAAAGCCCTCTGGCAGTCTTCGTTCCACCTGACCGTTTGTTCTTTTCTTAACAGCTTGAACAAAGGCTCACAGGTTGCGGTAAGGTGAGATATGAACCGTGAAATGTAGTTCAATCTACCTAGAAACCCCCGAACTTCTTTCTCAGTTTTTGGTGCAGGCATTTCTTGAATGACTTTGACTTTGTCAGGGTCTACTTCAATCCCCTTCTCACTTACAATAAATCCAAGTAGCTTACCGGATCGCACCCCGAATGTGCATTTGTTGGGGTTTAACTTCAGTTTGTATTCCCTCAAACGCTTGAATAGCTTCAGTAGATTCACCAGGTGGTCTTCTTATGTGAGGGACTTGGCAATCATGTCATCCACATAACATTAAATTTCTTTATGGATCATGTCATGGAATAATGTTACCATAGCCCGTTGATAAGTTGCACCAGCATTCTTCAGTCCGAATGGCATCACCTTGTAACAGAATGTGCCCCAGGGCGTGATGAAAGTTGTCTTCTCCATGTCTTCAGGTGACATTTTGATTTGATTGTATCCTGAAAATCCATCCATGAAGGAGAACACCGAGAACTGAGCCGTATTATCCACCAATACATCAATGTGAGGTAAAGGGATGTCATCTTTCGGGCTGGCTCTGTTCAGATCCCGGTAATCCACACACATCCTCACCTTGCCGTCTTTCTTAGGAACAGGTACAATATTAGCAACCCATGGTGGATAGATAGTTACAGCGAGGAAACCGGTGTCCCACTGCTTTTGTACCTCTTCCTTTATCTTCATTGCCATATCTGGGCAGTACGACGCAACTTCTGTTTTACTGGTGGGCAGTCTTCTTTCAAAGGCAGCTTGTGCATGACAATATCGGTGTCCAACCCTGGCATATCTTGATAAGACCAAGAGAAAACATCCACATACTCTCGAAGCATGTCAATCAGTTGTTCTTTCACTGAATCTCGCAGGCAGGCCCCGATCTTAACTTCTTTCACGTCTTCTTCCGTACCAAGATTAACCGTTTCAATCTCCTCCTGATGAGGAGTGATAACCTTCTCCTCCTGCCTTAACAACCTGGCTAGCTCTTCAGGAAGCTCGTAATCTTCTTCAACCCCTTCATCAGCTTGATTGATTAGATTGTCAAAGTCATACGAAGTCATAGCAGTGTTGTTGTCGGTGCAGTCTGAAAGGCACTCTCTTCAAGGGTTTAGATTGGTTTATTTTAGTGATCAATTTTAATCTTGTTTAGAAAAAGTGAAATGAAGTTACCATTTTGGAAAACATTGCCATTTTATTTTTGTACAAAAAGAAAAATGAAAAACAGTGAGCGGAAAAGGAAAAGACTCATTTGCAAAAGATGTCCGATATTCATTGATTGATCTGTTTGCACAAAATTACAAGATGGCCCGATTACAAAATGAGTCTTGACATCTTGGGCAAGATGCAAGACTTGATGCATGCTTAAAAATACAGGAAATAATAATTACTCTGCAGGAGTAACCCTAATAATTTCCTGGGAAGACCAGTTAAGGACTTGGCTCCCCGGGATCCTTGGACGTATCCAGCTCTCCAGGTTGCGGTCGTTTTCCTCCTCGTCTTCCAAGTTGTTCACTGCATCTGGGGTGAGCATTCCCCCGCTGACAAAATTGGGCTTCTTGGCAGCCTCTGATTGATCTTGTTGAGTTGGTTTGTAACCCAACCCAAATCTGTCCTCTTTCTTCTCCATGGGCAGCAGCTTTCCCCAGCCTTGGGCAGTACCCTCTTCAACAACCTTCCTGGCTTGCTGATAAGACGTCATGGAAGTTCCCAGTACAGCAGATGCTTCATTAATGTTTAGGGCCTCAAACCCCTGGCTCATGGTTTCATGGATTTCTCCATCCATCTCTATGTACTTATACGTAGCCAGATGGCTAACAAAGATGTCTTCTTCCCCACAGATGGTGATGATCTGGCCTTCCCATTCGAATTTCAGCTTCTGGTGAAGGGTAGACGTAACAGCGCCAGCGGCATGGATCCAGGGTCTACCCAACAAACAGCTGTAGGCCGGCTGAATGTCCATCACATAGAAGGTAATTTTAAAAGTCTGCGGGCCAATCATCACAGGAAGATCAATCTCCCCCAGCACTGATCTTTTAGAGCCATCGAATGCTCTCACCACCAAATTACTCGGACGCAGTGCCAAGCCATCATACTCCAGCTTCACCAAGGCTTTCTTTGGTAGGACATTGAGCGATGGCCCAGTGTCCACCAGTACATGAGACAGAACAACACCCTTGCATTCCAAGGTGATATGTAAAGCTTTGTTGTGGTTACGTCCCTCAGTGGTTAAGTCAGCATTGGTAAAACCCAGTCCATGACTGGTGTTGACATTTTCCACCAAAGTTTCTAGCTGATTAACGGTAATCTCCTCTGGCACGTATGCTGCGTGCAGGACTTTCAGTAATGCGTTCCTGTGAGCTTCAGAACACATCAACAAGGATAATATGGAGATTTTTGAGGGAGTTTGGTGAAGCTGATCCACCACCTTGTAATCACTTCTCTTTATGATTCTCATAAACTCGTCTACATCTTGTTCAAAAGATGTCTTCTGAGTTTCCTTGACAATTGGCTCTTCAGGTACCACACTCTTTCCCTTTGCTTTGGCAGCAGCCTCTGCTTCGTTATTAGGTCTTTGTACTTGTGAGGCAAAAAGGCGTCCGCTTCTGGTGAAGCCTCCGCCTCCCCCAACATTATCAATTTGTGGAGAAGAGGTTGAAGAATCCAAAGTGATTTTCTCCCCGTTGCAGTAATGATCAGAGCCATAATGCCAAGGTATGGCATTACTACTTTCATATGGAACTAGTCCAGGCACCGTAATGGTAACTGGATTGACTGCTGCAGAGGATGGTATTGAAATGGTGTGCGGATCGTAGTAAATTGTGACTGGTGACCTGGCAGGAGGTGCCACTGCTTGTTGCTGAAAGTTGTTATTTGGAGGAACATTTGACGGATCATAGTAGATGGTGACTGCTGAGATATCTTCATTAATTTCTGTTGACGTTGTAGAAGATTCGGCCGAATAAATGGATGCTGATGTTGTAGAAGAAAGGGTTGTTGACATTTGATTTGTTGAAGTGATGGACGGAGCCATTGTTGATGATATTGATGAATCGGTAGGAATGATTATTGTTGCAGTTGTAGGAGAATCAGGAATTGTTGTCAAAGGAATTGTTGGATTTGTAGGCGCTGTTGTTGAGATCTGAAGTATACCATCCTTGATAAGACCATCTATGCCGCTTCTCAAATTATCACACCCATTGACTGCAATGTTGCAATACCCACAACCGAGCTCACACCCGGGAAACACCTGGCACTCTAGAAGCTAAGCTTTAATTTCGACCAGAGGTGTCCGAATTTGTGCAACACTGGTGATCAAAGTAGATGGTTTGTCTTCCTCTATGGCATTAATCCTTGGTCCTCCATGATGAGGCATAGGATTCTTGTTGACATTTGGAGGAGGTGCAAAGTTGAGGGCTTTAGAATCCACCAGATCTTGGACTTTCATTTGCAAGGCCCTGCACTTTTCCGTATTATGGCCAGGTGCATTGGAGTGGAAAGCACATCTAGCGTTGACATCATAATTCCTTGGGAGATTGGAGGGATCTGGTGGTGCTAATGTCCTTAATTCAACCAAGTTGAGTTTCAGGAGTTGTGGCAATAAGGTGGCATAAGGCATAGGGATAGGGTCAATCACCCTGTTTGCCTGTGACGGTCTTTGCTGAAAAGGTCTTTATTGTTGATTGTTGTTGTTGTTGTTGTAGGTTCTTTGTGGCGAGTACTGAACTTGCTGTTGATAATGGGGTTGTTGTGGTTGTTGATAAGCTGGTTGCTGAGGAATCGGAGCTGGAATAGTGACAGCTGCTATTGATCTGTGGACATACTGAGGTCTGCTCCTATTGGCATGAATGGCATTTGTCTCACCGGTTCTTCTAGGTCCCACAAAAGGCTTCCTGGGATTACTGGACGAACTTGCACCATTATCAGAAATCTTACCCATCTTCAAAAGGCTTTCAATCCTTTCCCCAGCTATAACTACGTCAGCAAAACTGGTGGAAGAAAAGGCAACTAGCCTATAAATATATGTTCCTTGCAGAGTATTCATGAACATGTCGGCCATTTCTCTTTCCGACATGGGTGGTTGGACAGCAGCAGCAAGCTGTCTCCACCTTTGGGCATATTCCCTGAAGCTTTCTCTGGAGGACTGAGACATTCCCATCAGAAGGGTTCTGTTAGGAGCCATGTCCAGATTGTATTGGTACTGTCTGATGAAAGCTTCAGCTAGGTCCTTCCAGCATCTGATAGTAGCTCTGGTCAAATGTGAATACCACTCTCTTGAAGCTCCAGTCAAGCTATCTTCAAAGTAGAACATCCACAGTTTTTCATCCATGGTATATGCTTTAAGTCTCCCCAGAAAAGACTATAGGTGAGTTCGTGGACAAGAGGTTCCATTGTATTTCTCGAAGCACGGGGGTTTGAACTTGTGGGGAATTCTCACCCCATCCACTAACCCCATATCCATTACATCGAAGCCTAAGGAATTTTGAGACTCCAGAGATCTCAACTTCTCAGCAATTTCATCAAACCTCCTATCATAGACTTCATCCCCAGCTCCCATTACAGTAAATTGCTCTTCTTGAGGATCTTCTTGCAAGATCCTGCCTGCAGCAGTGTTGCCTTGTACATTTCTTGGGATGTTGACTTCCGGATCTAGATGAGGTCCAAATACTGGTGGGTTAGCATGAGGCTGACCTCCCTCATTATTACTTGTTCCTCCAGTTCCAGGATGAGGTTCCTCGGGAGTTTGTCTTTCTACTAATGCCCTTAACCTCTCTTGACTTTGGGCCAAGCCAGTCATCACAGTCATAAATTGAGCCATTTGGTTCCTCATCTCCACTCTTTCATTAGCCATCTGAGTTCTGACCTCAGTCAGGTCTTGCTGTACTTGATCCATTTGGATATCAGGAAGGTTGTTGCGAGTAGGATACCGGTGCGTACGGTTGAGAGGGAACACCCGGCGGCGAGCAATATTTACTGAGACACAACAGAGTTAGAAACAAACATAATAAAGGAAAAACCTACAAAACAAAACAAAAGTTAGTATGCAATGCAGTATGCTTATTTGTTTTCCAAGGTATCCGGCTTGGTTCTTGGTTTTGACCTTTCCAGACCCCGAGGAAGATGCTTTCGATGTTGTTGAGAAAAAGAAACCCCACAATGGAAACAAACTGAAATATATTACAAATGGTGAATCATACATAGTTTGTTTTACAACATATGCCCATGAAGGGTCAAAATACAACAAAAGAAAAGTACATCAAATGAAAACAACAACAATCAAAAGGTCATACATCTAGTCCAAACTCATCCTCCTTAACCTCCTTCAGAAGTGCCTCGGTCACTGGACTAGCTGGATGCTCTGTGATGTTTCTGATGAGGAGGTTTCTGGTGGCAATGGCAGTGGTTAGTTTCTTGTGCCTGTCCTGGTCCTTTGACCTCTTCAAACCAGCCCTGAGCTTCAACTCTGAAATCTCCTTCTAGGCTGCCAGCAAAGCTTCCTGTTGCTTCTTTTCATTGGCCTCTAACTGCTCAATTCGGGCTTGAGTTCTCTGATCTTCTTGAGTACGGGCTTCAGTGATCCTGACCCACCTAGCCTGATTTTCTTGCAGATAGAGATCAGTCCTAGCCTTCTGAAACTTGGCCTCTTTGTAGGAATTCTTCAATATTTGTTCTCCAGCTCTTGCTTTTTTGATGTAGTCCTCTGTTTTCTCAATTTTAGCCAGATGCTCCAACTTAAGCTTTTCCAACCTCTCAATGTCCAGACGACCATCACTCCTTTCCCAAAGGGTCTTCTTTAGAGCTTGAGACAGATTCTCATTCCTTTCCTTCAGCTTCTCAAACTCTTCCAGGCTGACAGTGGCTGCTGGCTGTGCTGTGGATAGTCCAGGTATATCTTCAATGGTGAAGGGCATTCCAGTAATCTGAGCCCTAGCATGAAACCAGTCATAGTACTGAGTTGAAGCAACATTATTGCTCCTTCCAAGAATAGCCATCCCTTTTGTCTGGATGTTGTCCCAAGCCCAGGATGCTTGTCTGACAACAGCTAGGTTAGGCTTTATCTCACAATACAGGGTCTCAGCTAAATCTTGCACTCTAGGAGGGTGGATCAAAGCATAGCCCAGTTGCCTTTTAAACAGCAAATGATTATAGTTGATGCAACCCTTTACTCCTATCAGAGGTACATTTGGGTATTGCCCACAGCTAGTGATGATGTCTTTGCCTTTGGTGCCTTGGGTGCACCATCTGATATCATCTGAAGACAAAGCAATAAGTCTCTTAGCCCAATTCTTCTGTTGGTGAGGATTCAGGAAGGCATCTGTCTTAGGCAAGTGTTTGAGCAGCCAGGTGTGGAACAAAGGAGCACATCATCTCACTAACTTCTCCCTTTGTTTCTCATTCCTCTGATGAATGGAGTAATAGAAGTCTCCCAGTAATGTGGGTACTGGGTTCCTCAGAAGGAAAAGATGAATGGCATTCTTGCTGATAAATTTGGGCTCATCTGCAAACAGTACAACCCCATATATGCTGAGAGCTAGCAATGCACAAACTGCCCTCCATTCTCCCAAAGAGGCCTTCAGGATGGCCTGAGAAATCAAGAAGTCTAAGTGTAAACCAGGGATCCCAGCCTTTGTTTCATATTCTGCTCAATCAAAGAAGGCTCTAGGTATAGTGCTTTTGCCACTTCTCCATTGCTGGGAGAAGTCATCTCTGGGTTGAAGGGGATCCCACCCCTGACAGGTACTCCAATCAATGATGAAAATTCCTCCAACAGAGGTCCTAGCTGGAAGTCTGAAAATGTGAAACATATCAAAGGAGGGTCATAAAACTATAAGCATGTGTGGATCATGCTCCTCTGAGAAGGATCCAGGTCCATAACCATGTCAAGGATACCCCCATAATGCTCTCTGAATAATGGGATGTGGTCTGGAGTGATAAGTGACTGGACCTGCCTGATACCAGTCAACACAGGCTCAAAGAAATGGTATGAAATGTTGCTTTTCCTGGGTGTAGCCATGACTGCTGATGAAGAGCTGAAGACAAGTGCTGATGAAGATCAAGACTGGTACTGGAGATGGGCCACTGATAAGCTGATGCTAGTGATGATGAAGATGACTGAAGAAAACAACTGAAGAGAATAGCTGAAGCAGATAGCTGATGAAGTAGAGGTCTATGCAGATGAATGGGTCAAAACCAAGCCAGACATAATATGGATACCCTGAAAGGCAAATAAACAAATGTTAAATGATGCAATGATGATGTATGCGAATGATATGCAAGGGTTTGTGATCAAGCTGAATCTGATTATCTATCCTGATATAAAGTCCATGTATGTTCAAGAAGTCCAGATGGAGGTTCAGAAATCCAGTAACCAAGGTGGGGGACTCAAATAAAGAGTCACATATCCAGGGTTAAATCACAAGAACTATCCAAAATGAGGTACTCTTTATCAAACAAGTAACAGGGTATGATGTGGCCAAGGGTTCCTGCAAACTTGTAAACAGCCCAACCCCCCTCACAGGTGGTGTTCTAGAACAAGGATCCTCAGACTTGGATCAGTTATGAGAAGTGTAAACACTTCTATCCCGGAGGTACAGTGTTTACAATAACCATAAAAGATCCTCCTCTAATTCACCTCAGTTTCTGAAGGTCATAATAAAGGTCATCCAGACTTAGCAGGCTTCCCAGATAGCCCTAGCACTACAGGAAATCTGTAGCACAGAGTTCTCAAGAAGAAACCCACATCTGAACCGTGTTTCATATTCCCGCACCAGACCGAAATGGAATGGGAAAGAACATGAACCACTCTAGCCTAGGTGTCACTCAGATCCCAGGTATAGGACCTCAAACTCTCAATAGAACCCCACCCATCAAAACAACAAACCAGATCCAGCAAGATGACAGTATGACAGTATGATGTATAAAAATGTAAAGAAAGCAATAAATAACTGTACATAAAGAAGTAAATAAAGCAACTATATAAGCACAATTAGCACATAACACCCCAGTAAACACAAATCAAACAAGCGCTAGGAGGAACCCACAAAAGAACCAGAAGCCCTGGTTACAGTATAAGGTTCCCCAGCAGAGTCGCCAAGCTGTCGCTCCCACCTGATGACACAGGGCCAAGAGGGGTACAGACGCGAACGGTTGGCGAAAAGGAGAGAGAACACACAAGGGTGAACTCAGAAGAAAAGAGTCGCCAGTTAGGCATTTTTATCCCGGAGGAAAGGTAATGCTGCATAAACCTAAGAAAAGATGGATAAGATGGTCGCGAACCAGAGAGACTGAGAAAGGGGGTTGGTTACAACCTGGGAAGGTATTAGCACCCAGATTGTCCGCCGTACTCGACGGGATCCACGCTTAAAAGATTTGTGTTTAAAAGGGGTAATGTCAGTGCAATTTGTGTACAAAAGCTGGAAAAGAATGCAAGTGTCAGTGTAAAAGAAATGTGAAGTGAATAAGAGAAGTGTCAGTGTAAGGAAAGAGTGAAGCTCAAGACTATGAGGCTAAAAAGAATAATACTGGAAGAGGGGGGGAATATACAGAGACTTTTGTTCGATAACTGTTAAGTTATGCCTACGTATCCTCTCGTGCAATGAGGAAGTCAGAACACCGTAGTTCGACTCAAAGAGACTGAAAGATGAATTGACTTGTGAACTGCCTACATGTTTGTGCTCAAGTGTATGACCTGTCTGACTCAGGTGCAAACTGTCTTGCATTAGACGGAAGAAGCAAGTTCTTGTTTGTGAGTGAATGAGGTGAGAAAAGAATCCCGGAGGAGACGATTATTGTTTGTTTTTGTGTTTTCAATCTTTTATTGCTTTTTGAAGTTTGTCATAAATTAATGAGCTTAAGCCTAAACAAATGGGTTTGTAAACTCATCACATCCTCCATCTGATTAGGGGTAATGAGAATACCTAAAGTATGAGGTAAACACCTCACACTTAATCACCATGATGTAGGATTAAGATCATTAACCTACTTGCACTTATTTAGATGTTTTTTGGTATTTTTGTTTTAGTGTTAAGTAATGAGTTTAAGCCATAATCAGGGATTTAATGGACTCATTACACCATCCTAATAGAAGGATAATAGATGAGAACATTTAAGCTGAGAAAGACTCCTCAACTTAATCCATGATTAGGGATTAACCTCATGACAAAACAAAGCCTTTGTTAAATGGATTTTAATTAATGATAAGACGAAGAAGTGAATTTTATGGTTTGTAAGACAACTTGAGGGGGACTTGTTCATTAACATTAGGGTTAGTCTTTCTTAACCAATTAAGGAAGAATTAGAACCCTAATGTAAGGCCCAAGTTACAAGCTTGATGTCTTGATGATTATTAGGTGAATTGATTAAAGGAATTAAACACATTAAGGTTTTAACACT
This sequence comes from Lathyrus aphaca, assembly GCA_963966055.1. NCBI lineage: Eukaryota > Viridiplantae > Streptophyta > Magnoliopsida > Fabales > Fabaceae > Lathyrus > Lathyrus aphaca. Next base: position 225,026,914 of record OZ014520.1, on the reverse strand, counting down.
TAGGATTAAAGTTATACACTCCATCCTAATAGAAGGATACAGGCATAACCTTAATCACAGAGCCTTAAAACCTTTAGGGTTTAGTCCTTGATTAAGAGATGAGAAGACTCAAAGATGACACAAAGGTAAATGCTAAATGGGGGACTAATAAAACCCTAATTATTATCATGCTTGGTTATTCCTAGGGTTAATGAGGTTTGCAAGAAGATCTTTAGAGAACCACCAAGGAGAAGAGCAGATGAAAGGAGGGAGAAGCAAAGAGAAGCAAGACAACTTACTCCACTTAAGAAGACAAGTTGCTTGAAGAAAGAAAGTAAGAGATGAACATGAATGAGCAAGCTCACTCTAATACAAAGATATAATGCATCAAGGATGCATAAGAGATGAGAAGAGATTGTGAGAAGTGAAGGCAAATTCACTTCTCAACACAACTTACCACCTGAAAAGTTAGCAAAAGAAATGAAATGCAATGAAAATGGGATGAAATGTCATGATGCAAGGCAAAGTCAGAAGCATATGCATGTTGTTAATGATGCTAAGAGAATATACAAACACAAGGCAAGACATGAGAGTGATCATACAAGGGTGTGGATGCAGATGAAACAAGCTTGAACCATGGAAGTTCAAGAAAGTTTATGAAATGCAATGGACATATAACATGGCAAATGAAAAATGCAATGATCAAACATGGTTCTAATATGTCCTAAGAGGTATTATGGATCGTGTGGATGCACAAAATGTCATGGCAAGTCATTGAATGCAAGCATATGCGAGATGGATGCAAAGGAAAGCACAAATTAGGGTTTACATGCAACATGCATCACAAAAATCCAAAACCAGAAGCAAATGACATGACAAAAAATTGAAAATGGAACCAAAGGAACCCTAAACCTACACAAGTTCACTGCCCAAAAGGGGGGATCCAACTCTTAACCTAGTGCAAGTTATGAATTTCCTAAGTTGGCTAGGGTTTTAGGGTGCCTACAAAGAAAAATACCAAACAAATTGAAAATGCAAGATCAATTCAAACTAATTTTATCCTATAAACTACATGCTATGGAGGATGGAATGCAAGAAGAACCATCATCAAACTCTCAAGGGTTAGGCATAATGGATTTTTCTAAGTTTGAAACAAAATATTGCCTTAAAATGAATTTAATTCCAACAAAAATTGTCAAAATGCATCAAGAACAAAAAAGAAATTTGGTTTGAGGGTTTGATAATGTTTCTAAATGTTTTGAAATGTAATGTGAATTTTTTGGTGATTTTTAAATACCTAAATGTATTTTTAATTAATTAATCTTCATTAACTAATTAAAAATAAACATTTAAATGATTTAAAAATTATTTTTAATGCAAAAAATAAAAATATTTTTGGGTTCTGAAAATTAATAAAAGATTTGATAAAAATTTTCAGAATTTTTTAATGTATTTTACTATTTTTAAAAATTCGTAAAAGATAAATCAAATAAAATGAAAATAAAAATGAGTTAATGAGAAGTATGCACATCCACTGGCTGAGATTCAAAGAGAAAAGGAGGGAATTGACCCGCGCGCATCTGGACGGCCCACATTTGAACTGGCTGGATTAAATTAAATCTGATTAATTAATCTAATTAATTAGGATTAGGGTTTAATGAAATGATCCAGGCCATTCAAACACGCGGGAGTCAAACCTAGTCAACTAGATCCATGGTCCAGATTCAAACTTTGCCCTAATCACAGATTAAGCCCTAATCACATTCAGGTCACTAGAGAAGAGCTCCGGTCGTCTTCTCCGGTGACATCTCTCCCTGAAAATTTCAAACTCACTCCCTAGGTCATTTCTGGAGCTCTAAAGCTCCAGATCACTTCCTTTCACCTCCCTAAACTCATCCCTGACCTCAAAAACAATTTATTCCTAACCATTAACAAGATTCGAAGCAAGGTACAAAAATGGCAGAAATTTCAGACAAGCCATACACATTCATTTCTCAGCCATTTTCGAAAATTTAAAGTTCAGTGTGACCAGGGAAGCAAGCTTAATCATTTAGAAACTTAAAACAAGAGTTCTGGAAAAAAGTTTTCACATGGCTACCTGAGATGGAGCTTTCAATCCAGGAGCTTTTTGACTGCTTCCCTGCTTCAAAATGACTCCAATGAACCTCCTGAGGAGTTTGCAAAGCTTGTATGGAGTTTATTGTGACTAGTTTGTGAGCTTGATGAAGTTCTTCTCAGTGAGGGATGAGAATCGTGTTTTTGATATGTAGGGTTTCAGGGCAAAGTAATGGTTGGTAACTGGTCAGTGGATCATGGTGAGTATTTCTGTGAAGTTTATTTTGATGTTTGAAGCTTGTGTGAGGAGATTCGAATGAAAATGCATAAGAGGTGAGTTTTGAGAATGCTGCCTTTTGGGATGTTTCAGGCTGTGTTGTGTTATGTGTTGGGTTGCTTTTGGTACACATATCAATCCTTGATAGGTCAGAGAGTTGTTGTGGAGCAGTGTGATTGGGTATGGAGCAAAATGCATAAAGTCAACTTTTTGTGTAAGAGAGGTATGGGTCAATTCTGTCAAGGTACAATGCATGGCTTGGCTGCAGCTTGAATCAAGGAGAACCATGGAAATGGATTAGAGGCAATGCAGCAAGTGGATTAGGGTTTGTGTGAGGTTTTGCAACTTTGTGATCTTTTGGCCCTTTTGTGATTACTTGAAGCATAAGTCATGAAAATGGGAGGTTCTTTTGTGCAATCTGATTTTTAGGGCATGGTTCATGTTTGTGCAAAGGTTAGAAGTCACTTTGAAGTCATATTTTGCCTTGGCAAGAGGTTTTGCAACTTTGCCTCTTTGGTGTAAAACTTGAAATTATGTGATTTTGTCCAACTTTGGCAAGCCATAACTTTTGATCCATAATGAATTAGAATGAGTTCTTGTACTTTTTAAAAAGGGAATGATCCATTCTACAACTTTCAAGACCAAAGTTTTCTCATTTGAAGCATTTTTGAATCAATTTGAGGAGGTTGAAAAACTTTCCCAAAATGGCAAGTTTACATTACAAGTCACTTTCCCAAAAAGGCAATTTTGCAAATGGCTTGAAATTCTTCAATTTTGTGAACTTATAACATCTTCTATGATCAAATAAAGATCATACACATTCAAAATGATGGAGAACACCCTTTGGTTGGGTCATTGGGGGCCTCAAATGCCCTGATTTTACACTGACTTGCTCAAGAAGTCATCCCTTGATCAGATGCCTTCCCCATGGAATTTCTTCATGAAAATTGATATGTATGATCCTCATACCATATAGAGACCAATAGAAACAAGAATGACCAAAAAAATTGGAGTTATGGCCTTTGAAACCAAAACCCTAATTTTAGGTCCCCTGTGTAGTTAAACCTGACTCTGCTTCCATGCCTTTCTCAGTTCTTGTGATTCTTTGACTTTCTTGACTTGGTGAGGATATGATATGATTCTTTAACATACATGGACCCCTTTGAAGTGATTGATGGCCTTTGGAGTGGCTCAAATGGCTCAGGGATGGCTCAGATCACAAACCCTAGATGCAGATGACTTTGAATCAGTGCAGTGAAGCAAATATGCAATATGAGATGCTATGATTGAATTTATGCACATGAAGAGAACATAAGACATGGTGTGAATAGGTGAGGGCAAATTTGGGGTGTTTACATCGCAACCCATGGAAGATAGCTCGTTACATCCAAGAATCTGGCGTTAAACTGCTTTTGAACCTCTTCTTTAATTTTGATGGCCATATCAAGGCGTGTTCGTCTCAATTTCTGCTTTACCGGCGGGCAATCTTCTCTGTGCGGTAGCTTGTGCACCACAATATCAGTGTCTAACCCTGGCATGTCCTGGTAAGACCAGGTGAAGACATCGACGTATTCTCGGAGCATGGAGATCAAGCGGCTCTTAACAGGTTCTTCCAATGCGGCCTCGATCTTGACATATTTCTTGTCTTCCTCTGTACCCATGTTTACCACCTCAACGGCTTCCTCATGTGGATGAATCATCTTCTCCTCTTGCTTGAGCAATCTGGCCAGTTCATAGGGTAGTTCACAATCTTCTTAATCTTCCTCGTTGGCTAGGTAAATCGAATTGTCGAAGTCATACTGAGCCATAGCAAGGTCGTAACTGATGAGACCTGATGAGGAGCATCTGCATGAATGATGATTCATGCTAGATTTTAGTACGAGTAGGAGACACAGGAAAACATTGCCATTTATTTTTATTATTTTTTCAAAACAAAATATGAAAGACAAGGAACACATGAATGAATGCAAAAATGTCCATTTTATTAATGATTATCATATTGCAATATGAACAATGAGCCCTTACAATGAGCCACCATGCCCCGGGCAAGGCATAAAGCTTGAATACAGGAGAATAGAAACATAAAACCATTACTTTTCTGGTTGAGTTACGGAGATGATCGCTTTGACCAACCAGTTGTCGAGTTGCATCCCCGGGACACAGGGCCTTATCCACTCATCCAGTTCTCAATCACTATTAGTTGTTTCTCCCTATACCGCATAGACGTTGCCATGATCAAACCATCCAGCACTGGTGAAGGTAATTGGGCCTTTCCAACCTCTAGCGCTTTGCTCTGGTGTTGAATGACCAGGATGGTAGCCAACTCCGAACACATCCTTCTTCTCTGGGACTTCGATCATCTTGCCCCAACCCTCGTTTGCACCTGATTCCACCACTTTTAGGGCTTGCTTGTAGGAGGCTATGGGTGCTCCCTTCTTGGTCTCTTCTGATAAGGCAGCTGACGATGATGCACTTGCAGTTCTGATGGGCTCACAGGCTTGGCAAGGAGTTTCAATAATCTCCCCATCCATTTCCACGTACTTGAACGAGGCTAAGTGACTAATGAAAATATCTTCTTCCCCATACACTGTCATAATCTGTCCCTTCCAGAAAAATTTAAGCTTTTGGTGAAGGGTAGAAGACACAACTCCGGATGCGTGTATCGATGGTCGTCCCAACAAACAACTATAAGCCGGTTGGATATCCATGACGTAAAAAGTAGTATTGAAGATTTATGGTCCTATCTTGATCGGTAGTTCCACCTCTCCAAATACTGGCCTTTTCGAACCATCGAAAGCTCGGACGACCAAATCACTTGGTCTAAGCACAACCCCATCATAATCCAACTTGATCAGTGCTTTCATAGGAAGTACATTCAAGGATGACCCCGTGTCTACAAGCACATGAGAGAGCACAACCCCTTTACATTCCATGGAAATGTGAAAGGCACGGTTGTGGTTGCGTCCCTCAGATGTAAGGTCCATATCTGTAAATCCCAACCCATGGTTGGAATTCACACTTGACACCACCGTCTCCAGCTGATTTACGGATATGTCTTGCGGCACATATGCATTGTTCCAAATCTTCAGCAAAGCCTTCTGGTGCGAGTCTGAACACATCAACAGGGATAAGATCGAAATCTTAGAGGGAGTCTATTGCAAGTGATCAACAATCTTGTAATCACTCTTCTTGATTATTCTTAGGAACTCTTCCGCATCCTTATCAAAGGTGATGTTAGGCTCTGACACGGGTGTGGGAGCATCATCAGTCACGGGTTGCTTGCCCTGGCCCTGGCTTGAGCTTTAGCATTGTCTTTTGGTGGTAACACATTACTTCTCAGTGTCTCTGGAGCGAGCAGTCTTCCATTTCTAGTGAATCCTCCGACCCCAACATTCTCAACTAGGTGCGAAGATAAACTGGGTGCAGTGGTAGTAATGGTTATCAGAGCAACCCTTGTTGGTGCAGGAATGTGTGTTGGGTTGTAGTAAATCATAACAGTTGATACTTCGTCCTCTTTCATGATCTTGTCAAACTGTATACTCCCTTTGTCCATCATTCTCTGTATACCCAATCTCAATCGGGAACAGCCATCAATAGAATTGACACAGTCTGAACAATCTTCTTCGCAACCCAGAAACACGTCTTTCTTAGCCAGACAAACCATTACAGCCAACAATGAAGTCTTCAGGTCATTGACGTCAGATATCAGATTTAAACATTCCCCACTAACGACCGCTCCTACAATCCTTCCATTGTCAGGCATGGGATTCTGTAGCACATTCGGAGTTGGAGCGAAGTTGAGCTCTTTGGAGTCTATCGGGTCTTGGACGACATGATTCAAAGCCTTGCAATTCTCGGTGCTATCGCTTGGAGCCCTAGAATGGAATTCACAACGAAAATTAGCATCGTAGCCCTCAGGAATTTCCCCCGACCTTGGAGGCTGTAGAGTTCTTAATTGAACCATCTAAAGTTGAAGGAGATTCTGTTGTAGCTGGGAGTACGACATTGGAGGTGCCTCAAAATGCATATCCTTTTCTCTAGGAGGATAGTACGGACAGGGAGCCCTCTGTTGTTGATAAAGATGTTGGTGCTATTGTTGAGGTTAATGAATCTGTGGCTGGTTAGCTGGAGCAGAAATAGTGATAGGCGCTGCATAAGCATTCTGACTCCCCCTCTTTTTCTGAGTATATACGGCCCTAGTTTCTCCTTCCTTGCACTTCATGAAAGGCTTTTTGACCTAGGAGGTTGACGCTCCGCCATTCTGAATCTTTCCTTGTTTCATCCAACTCTCGATTCTTTCACCCGTCAGAATAATATCAGAAAATCCACTGGAGGAACAGCCAGCCAACCTCTCCATGAAGTGCCCCAGAAGGGTGTCCATGAAGAGATCAACCATCTCCCTTTCCAATAACGATGGCTGAACTTTGGTAACAACCTCGCACCATCTCTGTGCATAGTCTTTGAAACTCTCTGAATTCTTCTGAGACAGACTTTGAAGTTGAGTCCGATTGGGAGCCATATCGATGTTGTATTGGTACTTCTTGAGAAAGGCTTCCCCATGCTCTTTCCAGTTGTGGACATAATTCTTCTCCAGCTTCATGTACCACTCCAGCGAGCCCCCAGACAGGCTATCCTGGAAGTAGTACAACCAAAGCTTTTCGTCTTTGGTATGTGCAACGATTTTTCAATAGAAGGCTTGCAAGTGAATCTTAGGGAAAAAGTTCTCGTTGTATTTATTGAAAGTTGGAGGTCTGAACTTTGGAGGGATAATCACCCCTGAAACCAAACCCATGTCAGAAACATCGATACTAAGAGTATCTTTGCATTCCAAGGCTTTCACCTTCTATGCCAGCATCTGGAAGTCCTGATTGTTAGCTCCAGTACCAAACCCCATATCTTCGTTGACCAGGGTGAACTGATCTTCCTGACGGTCCTGTACAAGGACGGGAGTCGGGCCAGCAGCCTATGGCGTTGGTGGCCTATTCACCACAGGTGGAACAACAGTGTCGTTGATTAGATTGCCTTAAGCGCCCAAGGTAACCACCGGAGGATCTGTTTGTGGGGGGTTAAGCCTTTGCATAGCAGCCCTCATCTCTTGATGCCCCAGAGTTATACCATGCATCATTGTCATGAACTCCCCTATACGGGTGCGAAGTTCGTTCAACTTAGTTTTGTCGCTCCCCCGAAAATACACCTGGTCAGATAGGGTATAGACGTGAACGGTTGGTGAAAGGAGAAAATGAAATAAACTAAATAGAGTTGCCAACTAGGCATTTTTATCCCGAAGTAAAGATAATGCTGCATAAACCTAGAAAAGATGGATAAGACGGTTGCGAACCAGAGAAACTGAGAAAGGGGGTTGGTTACAACCTGGGAAGGTATTAGCACCCAGATTGTCCGTCGTACTCGACGGGATCCATGCTTAAAAGTTTGTGTTTAAAGGAGTAGTGTATATGTTTTATGTGTGCAAAAGCTGGAAGAGAAATGTACAAGTGTCGGTGCAAAAGAGTGAGTGCTCAGGAACTGAGACTTTTAGAAAGTATGCTGAAAGAGGGGGGGGGGGGAGACAAAGAGACTTTTGTTCGATAACAGTTAAGTTATGCCTACGTATCCTCGCGTGCAATGAGGAAGTCAGAACACCGTAGTTCGACTCAAAGAGACTGGAAAATAAATTGACTTGTGAACTGCTTACTTGTCTATGCTCAAGTGTATGACTCGTCTGGCTCAAGTGCTAACTGTCTTGCATTAGACGAAAGAAGCAAGTTCTCGTTTGTGAATGAATGTGATGAGAAACGAATCCCGAAGGAGACGATTATTGTTTGTTTTTGGAGTTTTTAGTCTTTTATTGTTTTTGGAGTTTGTCATAAGTTAATGAGCTTAAGCCTAAATCAAAGGCTTGTAAACTCATTATATCCTCCCTGATTAGGGATAATGAGAATACTTTAAGTATGAGATAAACACCTCAACTTAATTGCCATGATGATGTAGCATTAAGATCATTAACCTACTTGTAATTATTTAGATGTTTTTGGGTTTTGTTTAGTGTTAATTAATGAGTTTAAGCCATATTCAAGGATTAGTGAACTCATTACACCATCCTAATAGAAGGATAATAGATGAGAACACTTAAGTTGAGGAAGATACCTCAACTTAATCCATGGTTAGGGATTAAATTCATGACAAAACAAACCTTTATTAAATGAATTTTAATTAAGGGTGATATTAAGAAATGAGTTTTATGATTTGTAAGATAACTTGAAGGGGGACTAGCCCATTGAACACTAGGGTTAGTCATTCTTAACCAATAAAGGAAGAATTAGAACCCTAATGTAAAGCCCAAGTTACAAGATAAAGTCTTAGTGATTATTATGATGGTTTAATTAAGAGGTTTAAACAAATTAAAGGTTTAACACTTAGGATTAAAGTTATACACTCCATCCTAAGAGAAGGATGCAGGCATAACCCTAATACCCAAGTCCTTAAACTTTAAGAGTTTAGTCTCTGATTATGAAGTTGAGAAGATAGACTCAAGGAGACTCAAAGGCAAAAACTAAGGGGAACTAATCACAACCCTAATTATTATCATGCTTGGATGTTCCTATGGTTTGTAAGGCTTGAGAAAGATCTTCAAGGAAGCCACCAATGGAAGAAGCAGAAGAAAGGAGGAAGAAGCAGAAGAAATAAGTTACTTACTTCATTGAAGAAGATAAGTAACTTAAAGAAAGAAAGTGAGAGATGAACACAAGTGAAAAATTTCACTTCAAAGAAACCAGAAAGATGCATATGAAAGAGATGAAGAGAAATGAGAAGTGAAGGCAAATCCACTTCTCAAAGTAACTTACCACCTGCAAATGTTAGCATGAATGCATAAAGTTCAAGGCATAAAGAAAAGAAATGAAATGAGATGCAATGAGATGAAATGACCAAAGTCAGAAGTGTTTATGCAATCTTAATGTCATGTGAGATGATGCAAAGGCATACAAAGTGCATATGAATGATCATACAAAGAATGAGATGTCATATAGGCATGCTTTGAAATTTGAAAGTTCATGAAAGTTAATGAAAGGAAATGAATGCAAATCATGGCAAATGAATGAAGAAATTATGAAGCATGATTCTAACATGTCCTAAGATGTCTAAGATGACATATTAATGCATGAAATGTCATGGCAAGTTCATGTATGGATGCATATGCAAGATGAATGCAAGTGAACATGCAAATTAGGTTTTTTTGGAAGTATGAGATGCATATGACCAAAACAGAAGCAATGCATAAGATAAAAAAATTGAAAATTCACTCAAAGGAACCCTAAACCTATACTAGGTTACCATCCAAAGGGGGAGGTCAGAAGCTAAACCTAGAAGGAGTTATGAATTTCCTAAGTTTCTAGGGTTTTTTGGGTGATCCTCAATGTAAAATTCCAAACAAATTGGAAATGCAAGATAAATTCATGCCAAAAATATTCTAGATACTACATGATATGTGTAAAACAATTCAAAAAAAACCAACTTCAAACCCTTCATGGTTAGGCAGAAAAGATTTTTCAAAGGTTAGGGTTTAAAAATGTGATTTTATGAACCCTAAATTCAAAGAAAATTGTCAAATGATGATCAAAACCAAAAAGAAATTTGTATGAGGGGTTTGAAAATGTTTCTAAATGTATTAAGATGCAACATGAATTTTTTTTGTGATTTTTAGAAACCTAAATGTTATTTTAATTAATTAAATTCAATTAATTAATTAAAATAAACATTTAAATATTTTAAAAATACTTTTTATGTGCAAAAAATAAAATAAAAATCATTTTCTGATTAAGAAACATATTTGAAACAAAAATGCATAAGGAAATATTTTTGGGATTTTTCAAAGTATTTTAAAGTAAATGTGCAAGAAAAATAAATAAAAATGAATAAAAATGAAATAAAAATGAATAAAAGAGGAAGTCAACGCATCTGATGGATGAGATTCAAAAGGAAAGGGAGGGAATTGACTGCGCGCCATATCCAAAGGTCCACATTCAAACTAGCCTAATTACTTAATTAATTTAATTAATTGAAAATTAGGGTTAACTGAAATGATCCAGGCCACACATTTACGCGCTAATCACCATCCTACGGCCAGAATTCAAACTGGGCAACTAAACCCTAATTACAAATCATAATGACTTTCAGGTGACCGGAGCAAGCTCTGGTCATCTTCTCTGGCAAGACCAAAAACCCAACTTCTTCCCTAGGCCAAATTAGGAGCTCTAACTTTCCAGATCAACTCTCCTAATCATTCTAAACAAAAATCAACCCTCAAACCACATTTATATTGAATCAAACATGAGATTCGAATCAAAACATAAAAACTGCAAAAGTTTCAGAAGCACGATACAAGCTCAAATCTCAACCATATTCAAAAGTAAAAGGTGCAGTGTGATCAGTGAAGCATGAAGAACATTTCTATAACAAAAAATACAAGTTCTAGAAAATTTGTTCTTGATGATACCTGAGCTTGAGCTTTCTCAATCTGAGCTATCTGGGCCTCTCCTTGGTACCAATTAACTCTAATGGACCTCCTGAGGATGCTTTGATGCTTGAAATGAATTTATTTTGGCTGTTTTGAAGTTTCAGTTCAGAGGGGGGTGAAATCGTGTTTTTGATTCTTGAGGTTTCAGTCTTGTTTAATGGTTGAGAAATGACCTGGAGGATGTATGGAGATGATTGGTGAAGTTTGTTTGATGTTTTGATGGTTGGTTTTGGAATTTCGAATAAATGAAGTTTCTTGAGGATTTTTGCAATCTGAATGTGTGGGATGATTCAAGCTCCAAGAAGTTATGAAGTGTGATCCTTAGGGCATGTATGTGAAGCTGTGATAGGTCAGAAGAGTTGTTGTGGGCTATGCTGATTGGTATGGCTTCATTTGCAAAAAGTCAAGCTTGGTTGTACTTGAGGTATGGGTCATGGCAGGTCTGGTTGCAAGGGGTGTCTGGCCTCAGCTAAGTTCAAGGAGGACCATGGAAACAGACTTTGTGAGCTGGCACAAGTGGATGGAAAGATCTTTACCATTTTGCAATTTTGGGAAGTTTTGGCCCCTTTGAAATTTCTTGAAGTTCAAGGCATGAAAATGCATAATCCTTGGGCCAATTCTGATCAAAATGAGTTGTAATATGATGGTATGATGTTTATATATGCATTAGAGGTCAAGAAATGGCTTGGCAAGTGGTTTTGCAAAAAATCCTCTTTGGTGCATTCTTGAAAATTATAGGATTTTTGCCAACTTTGAAGGATCATAACTTGAGTTCCATAATGAATTAGAACATGTTCTTGTACTTTTTGAAAAGGGAAAGACCTAATATACAACTTTCATGACCAAGAATTTTTCATTTGAAGTATTTTTGATTAAGAAAGAGGAGGTTGAAGAACTTTCCCAAAATGGAAAGTTTCCATTAGAAGTCATTTCCATTTTTGGCAACTTTTGGTTTAGCTCAAATTTCTTCAATTTTGTGAACTTCCAAGCACTTCAATGATCAAATAAAGATCATAGGACTTCAATTTGATGAAAATACCCCTTTGGTTCCATTGTTGGGGGCCTTAGATGCCCTGCTTTTGCTCTGACTTGTTCAAGAAGTTACCCAGTGAACAGATGACTTCCACAATGAATTTCTTCATAAAACTTGGTACACATGATCCTTATAACATCTTAAGAACATTAGAAACAAGAATGGCCCAAAAATTTGGTGTTGAGGCCTCAGAAACCAAAACCCTAATTTTGGTCATTTGTGCAGCGAAAACCCTAGCTCTGCTTCCATGCCTTGCCAGTTCTTGTGATTTCTTGACTTCCATGAACTTTGAGGGACATAATATGATGATTGAACACACATGGACCCTCTTGGAATGCTTTGAGGCCTTTGGAGTGGCTCAGATGGGATCTTGGATTGCTCAGATCACAAACCCTAGATGCAGATGAACTTGAACTATGCAGATGAAACAAATATGCAATATGAGATGTAATGCTCATGCTAATGCAAACAATGAAAGATCACAAGCCATGGTGTGATATGAGTGTGGGAAAATTTGGGGTGTTTACAGCTGCCCCTATTCAAACATGAGTTAGCTGTGCAGGATGTAAGCGCCTGGCTTAACAGACAAACAAGATAACTTGTGGTTGAATACCAAAGACAGTCCAAAATTTGCACTCGCTGGATAGAAGAAGAAAAGGGATATAAATTGTAAAAGATAGTATAGTATGATTATTAAGTGAAGGCGATGGAGGACGACCATCGAGCAGAGGACGACTACTGGGGGTAAAACGGTAAGTAAAGCAATGACGGGGACGACCGACACGCTGGGGAGATGAAGAGATCATGATGGGGACGACCATCGGGTAAGGAAATAATATTTCTTTGGGGAATAAAGTAAAGGGAAAAGCAATGATGGGGACGACCACCAGGCTTCCGAAAGAAAAGTAAACAACGACGGGGACGACCATCGGTTTTAAAGAATAAAATGAAATAATGATGAGGGACGGTCATCAAAGGTGAAGGACGATCACCTAGCAGGGAACGGCTGCTCTTTATCACGACATAGGATGAATGCCGGATAGAAAAGGTCGACGATGGGGACGGCCATCAGACAAAATGATGAAGGATGATCATCAAGAGGTGAAGGACGATCACCTAGCAGGGTACGACTGCTCTCGGGGTTTATCACGACATAGGACGAATGTCGGATAACAAGATCAACAATGGGGACGGCCATCAGATAAATGATGAGGGACGGTCATCAGAGGTGAAGGACGATCACCTAGCAGGGGACGACTGCTCTTTATCACGACATAGGACGAATGCCGGATAGAAAAGGGTTCCAATAATGGAGATTCCGCTAGGGAAAGAATGAGGGACGGTCATTCAAAGGAGAAGGACGATCACCTGGAAGGGTACGGCTGCTGAAAGTATCATGACATAAGACAAATGTTGGATAGAATAAAGTTGTTTTGTTGGTGACTTACTGGGGAACGGTAAACACGGACGAGTGCTTACGCTCAAGGATAAAAGGTACAAGTGTTTGACGCTGTGTATAAAATAAAGATGCGGACGAACATCCTTAAGACCATGATACAGACGAGTATCGGTAGAAAGAAACATTGACGCGTGTTCGGAGATGATGATACGGACGAGTACCAACTGGTTAACAAAGAACACGAATGAGTGTCGGATCTATTTAAGGAGTGATATATATATACAAGATACGGACGAGTATCTTTTTACGAGTATCTTTTGTATAATATGAGTGAATATTGTTGGTGGAGTATGAGCAAGACACGGACGAGTGTTCAACTTGCTGGGGAAAGTATGACACGGACGGGTATCAAAAGAGAATGTTTATAAATTATGAACAAATATTTGCATGTGAGGGTGTAAAAGGTGTTCCGGCGACCTGTGGGGATGACACAGACGGGTGTCGAAGGGAGTGTGTTATAAACAAGTGTTTGATTGGCAACAAGTGTTTTGGCAACCGTGTTGGGGAAAAGTGACACGGACGAGTGTCAAAAAGGTATGTATAGGTATTTGTATTTGAGAATGCAAAAAGGATGTTTTGGCTTATATCTGCAGGGGAATGATATGACACGGACGAGTGTCGAAAGAGTATAAATAAACAGACATTTGTGTTGGAGAGTGCAAAGGGGACACTTTGGCTTTTATTTGCAAGGGATGTGAGCTTTTATATTCATTGCGGATGAAATACTGATGGTAATTGCAGGTGACGGGCTCAAACCTGGCTTGTGATCATGCAAATGTTTGATTTTTGCCGTAATGCTCCGTATTAGACGGAATGCTACACTTATTTGGTGAATATGATGCGGATGCTATGATTATGCAAAGAAAAACCGATCCGGGATTCGGATCCCGCTGAAGATCTCCGGCTGATCTACTTGGAGGGATATCCCAGCTGGGGAAGATATCATTGGTAGATCTGTTTAGACATAGCTCTACTCGGGGAAACAGATCATTGATAGATCTATCCGTAAGTAGAACTCAGCTGGGGAGAAGGAAACTTTCGTCACTTTGTTGTGTAAGAATTTCAGGCATTGCTCTTCTGGGGAGAGGCCGGAAATTCTGTGGGGAGATTGGCTGGGGATGCTCCTGTTGAGTAGACTTGTGTTAGGGATGAGGAGGCTTTGACAACTCTGCTGGGGAAAAACATTCCAGATATTGCTTGGGGAGGAGGTATGCTGGGGAAGTGTACTTGGCATGCCCCATGCTGTGTATTGAATACTTGCAATCTGTTGAGATAAGAGAAATGCACAAGTATCCCGAGGTATCCCTTACCGGATTCCATCATAGGAGTTAGATATTCCTGAAAATAAACATATTTCCTGCAAGCATTTATCAAAGATGGCTCATTTGTTTTATGAAAATATTATATCATGGATATTGGACATTTTGCAAACGAAACAAAAATGTACAAGAAGAGGTGTGACTGAAAATCTGATTTTATTAATTTGGGTGCCCTGAATTGGCAAATACAGTCAAAGAAACAAATCCCCTGGAATGAGGAGATTGTTATAAATTGAGAAAAGTAAAAGTGTTGGCAATATTGACGACGCTCCAGTGAACTTTCTTTGCTATGACCTGTATGACCTTGATGTTCTTCTCATCTTGCTTTCTGAAGAAGGTTGATTCTGACCGATGCTTCATCCTTTCGAAGCTTGCCATATTGTGAATGATACAGACGAATTCAGGATGCAGTTGTTCGCTTATTCCCTGATTTTGCGTGGATCGCCCTTTCAGGTTTTTGATCCACCAGGGTACCCATTTTTACCTGAGCTGTCCAATGCGGCTTTTCAACTCAGCGGGTGTACACATTTTTTTTTTATTTTCCCTTATTTTTGCCCGAGTCTTTTATTTTTTTTTGACTCGCCGGGATGCCCTATTTTTGCCTGGACTTACATTCTGTTTTTATGTCCAGCGGGTTATTTTATGCGAAGTATTTTTTAACTACATCTGAATTCACAGGGGATAAGAAATCCTCGCCATCCATAGTAGTGAGCATCAGTGCTCCACCAGAGAAAACCTTCTTTACTATGAATGGACCATCGTAATTAGGAGTCCACTTGCCCCTGTGATCTGTATGAGGAGGAAGAAGTCTTTTCAGCACAAGATCTCCCACTTGGTATTCCCGAAGCCTGACTTTCTTATCAAAGGCTTTCTTCATTCTTTTCTGATACAACTGCCCATGACAGATAGTAGCTAATCTCTTCTCTTCGATCAGATTCAGTTGATTGTACCGAGACTGGACCCATTCTGCTTCGTTCAGTTTTACATCCATCAATACCCATAAGGAGGGTAGTTCAACTTCAACAGGTAGGACATCCTCCATACCATATACCAACTGATAAGGTGTTGCCCCAGTAGACGTTCTGATTGAGGTTCGATACCCATGCAACGCAAATGGTAACATTTCATGCCGGTCTTTGTAAGTAACCACCATCTTCTGCATAATTTTCTTGATGTTTTTGTTAGCTGCCTCAACAACGCCATTCATCTTTGGCCTGTAAGGAGAAGAGTTGTGATGTTGGATTTTGAAGTCCCGACACAGTTCTGCCATCATTTTGTTGTTCAAATTGGAACCATTATCAGTAATGATTCGCTCGGGTACTCCATATCGACAGATGATGTCTCTTTTCAGAAATCTGGCTACCACTTGTCTGGTGACGTTTGCGTATGAAGCTGCTTCAACCCATTTGGTGAAGTAATCAATGGCTACCAGGATGAATATGTGGCCATTTGAAGCAGTCGGTTCGATCTTTCCAATCATGTCAATGCCCCACATGGCAAAGGGCCAAGGTGAAGACATCACGTTCAAAGGATTTGGAGGCACATGCACCTTATCTGCATAAATCTGGCATTTATGACTTTTTCTGGAATAGGCACAACAGTCTGCATCCATTGTGATCCATTAATTATTTTTAATCCTCAAATCTACTACCATCAACTTATTTTATTCCTACTTAAAGTTTAAGATCAGCTCAACTCGAAACGAATGCGAAAACAAGACGAATCGCCAAAAATTGCACTTTCTGCACACCACCCTGCCCATACGCATAATGGCTAAACCATATGTGTAACAACTTGCTTCTACGCCCCCTCTTACGCGTAATCATCACCTTTACATGTAATACCTTGCCCTTTACCTGTCTCATACGCAAATGACCAGAGACTTTAAATTCAACCTTCCCTTACGTGTAATGCCTGCGTAACTGGGATGTGTTATGCGTAATGCCTCCTCCTGTTACGCGTAATACCAGATCTATTATGTGAATCACCAGAATGCATACCATTCATACTTCTGCTACGAATTACACAACTTCATCACTCCATTCAAGCCTAATGGGTTTTCTACATTGATTTTGAATTTCAAATCTTCTATATCTATTCATCTACTAATTTCTATGACTGATTTTAAGAACCCTAATCTCCTTCTCTACACGATTTTCCTATAACAACCAGTCCAACAACACAACCACATATACAACAACAGATCCAACAACATGAACAACTTTCATCACAACAACACAACAAGAAAAACATTTTATGCATATCAGATTCTTACGAATTCCAGCAACAAATCACACGAAAACACAACAATAATTATACGAAACCCCAACCTACATACGGATTATCTAATCCTGGTTATGGAATTCAAACCCCGCCCTTACCTTGGATTGAAGGCAGCTTGAATTCGCAGCAAAATCTCTGCGAAAATCTAAAACCTAGCCTCTTGTGTTTCCTTAAGACTTGTCCTTCTCCCAAAATTCTGATTAACCCTTCTAATAAGGTTTTTCATCCTATTAGCTCTAAAACCTCACTAATCAACTATTTCTTATGGGCCTAAAATAGCACCCCCACTTTACTACTCTCACACCATAACTAAGCTCAACTTAATATTATATCATTAACAATTATTTTATTATTTGACTTAATTACCTTAAACAACCCAAACACGACTTAACCATCAACTTAATACCAACTTAAACAACTTAACAACACAAACGACAAAACAACACCTAATAATAATAATTGGGAAAATACGCAATAATATTTAATTAAATTAATTAATTAAATACAGGCGTTACACCTTGGACATGAGGGTGGAATGTTAGGTCTAGAATTTGGCACTTGTTTCCCTTTGAAAGGTTGTGGTCTAGGTCTAAACTGTTGACTTGATCTTCCCCGACCATTCTAATTCATCTTACTCAAATCTCCTTCAGCTTGAACTCTCTTCAAACTACTTTTAGCCACATAACATTGCCTTAGCAATTTCGAATAAGTGGCGAACTCTCTTTGAGACACACTATGAGAGATCTCATCCTTCAATCCAAAAAGGAATTGGCCGATCTTCCATTTCTCATTTGGAGCATACATAGCCTGCCTAGAGTAAGCAGTCATGTCCTTAAAATTCTCAACATAATTGGCCACAATCATGTTGCTTTGTCTCAACTGTTGGAATTCAAGATCTTTTTCGGGTCCTCAAATAGCTAGGAAAATAATTTTCCATGAAGATATTCTTGAATTGCTTTCACTCCTTAGGAATATTCTGGATAGTCATTAAAGTTGAAGCACTCTCCCACCATCTCATAGCAGGACCTTTCAACAAGTGAGAAGCGAACACCACTTTGTTCTTTTCACTACACTAAACAATTAGAAAGATTATCTCCATACCAACCGCCCATTCATGAGCCTTCACATGATCTAATCCACCATGAAATTTAGGAGGACTTATGTGGATGAAATCCCTAAAAGTTCCACCTACAACTTCTAGAACAACCATGGAGGATGAACACCTCCAGTCAATTTTGCATCCATAATTCCATAAATTGATTATGTTGTTGCTGCATTTGTTGCATAAATTGGGGCCACGAAACACCTTCATCGCCTCCAGGAGGAATTTCCGCTACAGGTTGAACTTTGGGTCTACCACGATTGCTTCCGCGTCTGTCAACCATGTTCCTAAACGTTATACAAATAGGATTAAGTTGACCAGGCTCAATACCATAATTATAACATTTAAGACCAATGATTACAATACACATATGAAACAAAAAGAATTACTTATAATATTGTAAACACCCCAAATTTGCCCTCACTCATTTCACCATGGCTTGTGTTTCTTTTCATATTGCATAAGTTCAATCATAGCATCTCACATTGCATTTTTACCTCACTGCATTGGTTCAAAGTCATCTGCATCTAGGGTTTGTGATCTGAGCAATCCATGAGCTATCTGAGCCACTCCAAAGGCCTTCAATCATCTCAAGAGGGTCCATGTATGTTCAAGCATCATATTATATCCTCCCAAGATCAAGGAAGTCAAAGAATCACAAGAACTGAGAAAGGCATGGAAGTAGAGCCAGGTTTAACTACACAGATGACCTAAAATTAGGGTTTTGGTTTCAGAGGCCATAATTCTAAATTTTTTGGTCATTCTTGTTTCTATTGGTTTTTATATGTTATGAGGATCATGCATACCAATTTTCATGAAGAAATTCAATGGGGAAGGCATCTGATCAAGGGATGACTTCTTGTGCAAGTCAGTGCAAAATCAGGGCATCTGAGACCCCCAATCACCCAACCAAAGGGTCTTCTCCATCATTTTGAATGTTTATGATCTTTATTTGATCTTAGAAGATGCTAGAAGCTCACAAAATTGAAGAATTTCAAGCCATTTGCAAAGTTGCCATTTTGGGAAAGTGACTTGTAATGAAAACTTGCCATTTTGGGAAAGTTTTTCAACCTCCTCTTTTTGATCCAAAAATGCTTCAAATGAAAAATCTTTGGTCATGAAAGTTGTAGATTGGATCCTCCCATTTTCAAAAAGTACAAGAACTCATTCTAATTCATTTTAGAACAAAAGTTATGGCCTTGCAAAGTTGTGAAAAATCATGAAATTTTACTTATGCACCTAAGAGGGAAACTTGCAAAAACCCTTGCCAAACCAATTTGTGATCTCAAAATGACTTCTAAGCATTACATAAGCATAATTCATGGTCCATAATTCAGATATGCCCAAAGAATTCCTCGCTTTCATGCCTTGGATTCAAGTATCATAAGCCATTTTTCACAAAAGTCACAAAGAGGGAAATTTTGCAAGAATGGTTCTTAGGGTCTTGTTTGGTCTCTAATCAATCTCAAAGTGTCATAACAACATTATGTGGTACATTTTGCTGCATATTGACCAAGGAATAAGACATGTCCATGACCAAAATCACAAAATGCAACAAGTTGCAAAAAAGGCAAAACCTATGGCATTTCACCCTTCATCCATTTCAGATCACATCAATTCATCCCATGGTCATCCTTGAAGGCAGCTGAACTCAGAGCAGCCCTAAAATAGCCTCTGCCACAGCCCATGCCTCAAGTACACCTAACATTGACTTTTTGGCCAATTGCCCCATGCCATTCCCACAGTGCAAGTCACTTCCTCAGACCTCTTCCAATAGTTTAGGGATATGCTATGGATCATAAAACAGGCTGGACATGAGCTCAGAAGACACACACAACCAGCTTGCACAAAAACTGTCCAAACCTTCATCTCTTCGAAACTCCTTCCTCAGCCATCAAACCTCAAATTTCTCTTCACCAACAAGTCACATATCACTCACAGAACAAGAATCAACTCTCAAAGCAGCCAAAAACATCACACACACAGACCTCCATTTCTGCTACACCAGAACCACATAGCATAAACCACCCATTCAGCTTACTTTCCTTTCCTTTAAAAATATTTAAATGTTTATTTTGATTAGTTAATGAGAATTAATTAATTAAAATAGCATTTAGGTTTCTAAAAATCACAAAAAAATTCATATTGCATTTTGATACATTTAGAAACATTATCAAACTCTCCAAACAAATTTCATTTTGGTTCTTGACATATTTTGACATTTTTCTTTGGAATTAAAGTTCTTAAAAGGCAATATTTTTGTTCTAACTTAGAAAAATTCATTCTGCCTAACCATGAAGAGTTTGATGTTGATTCTTTTTGCATTGCATTCTTCATATCATGTAGTTTCTAGGGTAAAATTAGTTTGAATTTATCTTTCATTTTCAATTTGATGTGCATTTTTCCTTTTGAAGTGCCTTAAAACCCTAGCAAGCTTGAGAAAATCATAGCTTCCATTAGGTTAAGACTTAGGTCCCCTCCTCTGGGTAGTGAACTTGTGTGGGGTTAGGATTCCTTTGATCCCATTTTCAATTTTTTATCTTGTCATTTGCTTCTGATTTTGAATTTTGCATTGCATATTGTATGTAAACCCTAATTTTGGCTTTCATTTGCATTCATCTCTCATTTGCTTGCATGCATGAACTTGCCATGAGATTTTGTGCATCCACATGACATTTGAGACATCTTAGGATACATTAGACTCATGTTTGATAATTGCCTCATTCATTTTCCATGTTATGCATCCATTGCATTTCATAAACTTTCATGAACTTTCATGGTTCAAAGCATGCTTCATTTGCATCCTCATCCTTGTATGATCATCCACAATCCTTGACATGTGTTTGCATCATCTCTTAGCATCATTAACATCATGTTTATGCTTCTGACTTTGGTTTGCATCATTGCATTTCATCTCATTTTCATTGCATTTCATTTCTTGTTACTAACTTTTCAGGTGGTAAGTCTTTGAGAAGTGAATTTTCCTTCACTTCTCAAAATCTCTTCTCATCCTTCTTATGCATCATTTCTGCATTTTACTTGTGTATTAGAGTGAGCTTGCTCATTCATGCTCCCTCCTCACCTTCTTTCTTCAAGCAACTTATCTTCTTAAGTGAAGTAAGTTGTCCTGCTTCTTCTTGCTTCTCCTTCATTCATCTTGTTTCTTCCATGGTGGCTTTTCCTTGAAGATCTTTTGCAAACCTCAAAAACCCTAGGAACACCCAAGCATGATAACAATTAGGGTTTGATTAGTCCCCCATTATTTTTACCTTTGTGCCATCTCTTTGTGTCTTCTCTTCTCATCTCATAATCAAGGACTAAACCCTAAAGGTTTTAAGGCTTTGTGATTAAGCTTATGCCTGCATCCTTCTATTAGGATGGAGTGTATAACTTTAATCCTAAGTGTTAAACCCTTAACGTGTTTAAATCCTTTAATCAATCCATCTAATAATCACTAAGACATCAAGCTTGTAACTTTGGCCTTGCATTAGGGTTCTAATTCTTCCTAAATTGGTTAAGAAGGACTAACCCTAGTGTTAATGGATAAGTCCCCCTCAAGTTGTCTTACAGACCATAAAATCCACTTCTTAATCCTACCATTAACTAAAATCCATTTAATAAAGGCTTTGTTTTGTCATGAGGTTAATCCGTAATCAGGATTAAGTTGAGGAGCCTTCCTCAGCCTAAATGTTCTCATCTATTATCCTTCTATTAGGATGGTGTAATGAGTCCATTAAATCCTTGATTATGGCTTAAACTCATTACTTAACACTAAACAAAAACAACAAAAACATCTAAATAATAACAAAGTGGGTCAATGATCTTAATCCTACATCATGGTGATTAAGTGTGAGGTGTTTACTTCATACTTAAGGTATTCTCATTACCCCTAATCAGAGGGAAGATGTGATAAGTTTACTAACCCTTGGTTTAGGCTTAAGCTCATTTTCTTATGACAAACACAAAAATCAATAAAAGACTGAAAACACAAAAAACAAACAATAATCGTCTCCTTCGGGATTCTTTTCTCATCACACTCATTCACAAACAAGAACTTGCTTCTTCCGTCTAATGCAAGACAGTTTGCACCTGAGCCAAACAGGTCATACACTTGAGCATAGGCAAGCAAGCAGTTCACAAGTCAATTTACCTTTTAGTCTCTTTGAGTCGAACTACGGTGTTCTGACTTCCTAATTGCACGAGAGGATACGTAGGCATAACTTAACAGTTATCGAACAAAAGTCTCTGTATATTCCCCTTCCTTCCAGCATTATTCTTTGAGCCTCATAGCCTTGAGCATTTCACTCTTTCCTTACACTGACACTCTTTTAGATCACTTCACATTTCTTTTTACATTGACACTTGCATTCTTTTCTAGCTTTTGATACACAAAATAGCACTGACACTACCCCTTTTAAACACAAATCTTTTAAGCGTGGATCCCGTCGAGTACGACGGACAATCTGGGTGCTAATACCTTCCCAGGTTGTAACCAACCCCCTTTCTCAGTCTCTCTGGTTCGCAACCGTCTTATCCATATATTTCTAGGTTTATGCAGCATTACCTTTCCTTCGGGATAAAAATGCCTAGCTGGCGACTCTATTCAGTTCTCCTCTTTCGCCGACCGTTCGCGTCTGTACCCCTCTTGACCGGGTGTCATTTGGTGGGAGCGACAAATATTTCATGGCTAGGTCTAGGATACGACCTGCTCTAATACTAACTGAAATACCCATATATAAATACATCCATAAAAGGCACACATTATACATGAATCCAAGTTTGGTATTGAAATACCAATAAGTTCCTAGTTAACACATTATATATATTACATGCCCAAAATACAAAGTACTAAAAACTAAGGCATAACATATACAAGATGTCAAAAAATCACTAAGAACTAGATCAAATAATGATCTCAAAATGAAATCTCCACAATGGAAGTTATGCCATCCCAAAAAGCCAAGACAAGTAAGGATAATCAAACAGTTTTATCCTTACCCTTCACAAAACTTGAAGTACCTGAAATATAATTAACAATATGGGGTGAGATAACAAATCTCAGTGAGTTCCCTATCTTAGGGATTCTCTTGGCTTTACAAGGTTCTAAACAAACCTAACTCAAGTCAGGGGAAAAGGGATACGACCTTGAGTTCACAATCTCACTCTACATAGAAACATGTCTATGAGTTCTACAAATTCTACTATCACTAGCTAGAACTTGCATTAGTTTCTTATGGGACTCGATGTAATACCCATCTCAAGTCTAAGGTTATCGCCTCATATGAGACTCGGTGCAATATCCATTTCAAGTGTTCCAATTTCTTCACGTGGGACTTAGTGTAATAACCACCTAAAAACTTACTTTTATCTTCCCGTGGAAATCAATGTAATACCCACCTCAAGACTTACCATTTGCTTCTTGTGGGACTCAATGAAATACACACCTCAAAACTTATCATTTGCTTCCCGTGGGACTCAATTAAATACCCACCTCAAGACTTATCACTACGTCCTATGGGACTCAATGAAATACCCATTTCAAGCAATTAACAACACATTATAATATAATTTCATGCTAAGAAAACATACTTAGACATTAATTGTACAAACCTTATCATCTATCAATTTCCTAGTTACATCTCTAGGTTATTCCATTGATTGATCTCAGGTTTCTTCACTCTCTCAACTCTTTGTCGCTCCCCGGATTTTCATCCCGGTGCAAACGCGAACTGGTGTCGGTGATGTTGAAGGTTGAGGTTGAATAGAGTCGCCAGCTAGGCATTTTTATCCCGAAGGAAAGGTAATGCTGCATAAACCTAGAAAAATATGGATAAGACGGTTGCGAACCAAAGAGACTGAGTAAGGGGGTAGGTTACGACCTGGGAAGGTATTAGCACCCAGATCGTCTGTCATACTCGACGGGATCCACGCATACCTGATTGTGTTTAAAAGGGGATAATATATGTGCTAAACTGTGTATAAAAGGCTAGGGAGGAATGGATGTACAGAGTGTCAATGGAAGAAGAAAGTGAGTGCTCAAAACTGAGGCTGAGGAAAGAGAACTGGGACTTTTGTTCAATAACTGTTAAGTTATGCCTACGTATCCTCTCGTGCAATGAGGAATTTAGAACACTGTAGTTCGACTCAAAGAGACTTGGATGTTTTGTGTGAACTACTTGCTTGTCTATGCTCAAGTGTATGACTCGTCTGGCTCGAGTGCTAACTGTCTTGCATTAGACGGAAGAAGCGAGTTCTCGTTTTCAGAGTGAATGTGATGAGAAAAGAATCTCGGAGGAGACGTTTATTGTTTGTTTTTGTGTTTTCGGTTTTTTATTGTTTTTGGTGTTTTGCATAAGATAATGAGCTTAAGCCTTAATCAAGGGTCATAAACTCATTATATCACCCCTGATTAGGGATAATGAGTCTACTTAAGTATGAGATGAAAATCTCAAATTAATTACCCTAATGATGCAGGATTAAGATCATTAACCTACTTGTGATTATTAAGTGTTTTTGGATTTTGTTTTGTGTTAAGTAATGATTTTAATCTCTAATCAGGGATTAGTGAACTCATTACACCATCCTAAGAGAAGGATAATAGATGAGAACACTTAAGATGAGGAAGACTCCTCAACCTAATCCATGGTTAGGGATTAAAATCATTATATAACAAGCCTTTATTAAAGTGGATTTTAATTAAAGGTGGGATTAAGAAAATGGATTTTATGTTTGTAAGACTAAAACTGAGGGGGACTTGTCCATTGAACACTAGGGTTAGTCCCTCTGAACCAACAGGCAGAGATGTAAACCTAATATAAGGCCCAAGTTACAAGCTTAAGTCTTAATGATTATTAGGTGTTTTTATTAGGAGGTGTAAACAACTTAAAGGTTTAACACTATGTATTAAAGTTATACACTCCATCCTAAGATAAGGATACATGCATAACCCTAATTCAGAGTCTTAAAACTTTAACTGTTTAGACTTGATTAGGAGATGAGAAGCAGAGACTCAAGGAGCCTCAAAGGTAAAAACTAGGGGAGACTATGTACAACCCTAAAGTTATCATGATTAGATATTCCTATGGTTTTTGAGGCTTATAGAAAGATCTTCATATGGCCACCAAGGAAGAAGAAGCAGATGAAAAGAGAAGAGAAAGGAGAATATGTTACTTACTTCCTGAAGAAGTTAAGTAACCTAAGAGAAAGAAAGGGAGCAAGAGAGATCATAAGTGAGTCAAACTCACTTCAAAGATAAATAAAGATTCAAATGGAGAGAAGAGAAGAGGTTGGATGTGGAGGCAAATCCACATCCTAAACAACTTACCTGGAGCCCCTGAAATGTTTAGTATAAATGCATAAGAAATGAAACAAAAGGAAATAAGGAAAATGAAGATGCAATGATCAAGGCAAGAAGTTCAAACACAATGCAAATGTGTTATGAAATGATGAAAAGACATGTACAATGTTTATGCATGATCATACAAGAGATGGGATGCAAAGGAAGGCATGTTAGAAGCTTGAAATCACATGAATACACATAAGAAGTAATGAATGCAAAACATACCAAATGGATGCAACAATGATCAACCAATGTTCATACATGTCCTAAGGTATCTAAGATGACATACAAATGCATGAGATGTCATGACAAGTTCATATGATGAAGGTATGCAAATATGAATGCAAATGAACATGGCAAATTAGGGTTTTAAGAAAGTATGAGATGCACATGTCCACAACAGAAGGATAACACATGATAAAAATTTGAAAATGCAACCAAATGAACCCTAAACACACATAAGATCACCCCCCAAATATGGAGGTCGAAAGCTATACTAAAGTCAAGTTATGGTTTTTCTAAGTTAGGTTAGGGTTTTGGGTACTTCTTCATGAAAAATGCCAAACAAATGGAAAATGCAATACAAAAATATGAGTTAAATGCCCTAGATACTATATTCAATTTATGAAAGAATGCAAAAAGAATCATGTGCAAACTCATCTTGGTTGATCAGAAATGGATTTTTGAAGTTAGGGTTTGAAAAATAGGAAATTTGTAAGATGAGTTTGTAAATTGTTCTAAATATGTAAGAATGCTTCATGATTTTTTTGGTGTTTTTTAAATACCTAAAAGTATTTTTAATTAATTAATTAAATAATACAATTAAATGATTTAAAAATAGATTTTTAATGCAAAAATAAAAAATAAAAATGTTTTTGGTTTCTGAAAATTATTTGAAGATAAAATGCAAAAGATCATGATTTTAGAAAATGATTTGCTATTTTAAATAAATATGAGAAAAAAATGCAAAATAAATAAAAAGAAATGAAATGTAATCACAATGGATGGCTAGGATGCAAAGTTGATGAGATCAAAGGCTGTGAAGGGAAGTCAGCGTGACTTGGGGTAGTCTGATCCAAGGGTCTAGATTCAAAAATTCACTGCGCGCGTTATCCAATGGTCCACAATTAATCTTATTTAATTAATTAGGTTTAATTTAATTAATTAAAAATTAAGGTTTAATGAGGAATCTGGGCCGTTTGTTCCACTAATTAAACAAGATCATAGGGATGTGATTAAATCTGGGAAATAAAACACAATTAACCCTAATTACTCTTAGGTGACCGGAGGGAAGCTCCGGTCACCTTCTCCGACGAACCCCCAACCCTAGTTTCTTCTACAAGCCACTAAAACTCATAAATCTTGCCCAGAAATGATCCTCTAATATCATACAACACGAATCAATCAACAAAAACCATTTATATCACAAGAATCATAAGAATAGAAGCAAAAATCAAAACACAGGCAAATTTTCAGAGCATCATAAAATGGTCATTTCTCACTCATTTTCAAATCTAAATACATCATGGTGATCGGGATAACATATAGATTCAATTTATAACAAGAAAATGAAGTTCTGGAAAATTTGTTCTTGATGGATACCTGAACTGAAGACCTTCGAATAGGAGCTTTCTAAGCCTTTCCTTGGTGCAAAATGGCTCCTCTGGTCCCCCTGAAGCTATTGAAATGCTTTGATGGAGTTTAAATGGGCTATTTTATGATGTGTGGTTCTGGTTTGGCAGAAAATGGAGTTCTTGTGCGTTGAGTTTTAGGCCATGGCAATGGGTGGTATTTGTTCCTTAGATGATGTGGAGTTGATTGGTGAAAGAAAATGTGATGTTTGATGGCTTGGTGATGAGATTCGAAGAGATGAAGTTTTGGAGGATTTTTTCGCAATCTAGTGATATGGTCTGTTTCAAAGCTTGATGTTATGTGTTTTATGCTTCTTAGGGTTTGTATAAACAATGTTATTGGTCTGAAGAGTTATTGTGGCACTGTGGGATTGGCATTGCTTGAAATGCAAAAAGTCAATATTTTGTATACTAGAGGCATGGGCTGGGACAAAGATGTTTTGAAGGGTGGTTCTGCATCAGCTAACTTCATGGAGCACCCTTGGATCATTTGTGATGAGCTGTAACATTTGGATCATGAGATTGTATGTGTTTTGCATTTTCACAACTTTGAGAACTCTTGAGATGCAAGTAATGAAAATCCTTGGTTATTGGCACAATTCTGGTCTAAACAAGTTGCATTATGTTTCTATGATGTGTAGAAGTGCATTAGAGGTCATGAGAATGCTTGGAAAGCAAAATTGCACATTTCCCTCTTTGGCATGAACTTGAAAATTATGTGATTTTTGCCAACTTTGATCCATCATAACTTGAGTTCTAGGATGAATCAAGAGGAGTTCTTGTACTTTTTAAAAATAGGAAGATCCAATCTACAACTTTCATGTTTGAAAAAATTTCATTTGAAGCCTTTTTTATCAAGAAAGAGGAGGTTGAAAATCTTTCCCAAAATGGAAAGTTTACATTACAAGTCAGTCCAAAAATGGAAACTTTGCAAATGGCTCAAAATTCTCCAATATTGTGAACTTATAACCACTCCCAAGATAAAATAAAGATCATAGGACCTCAAATTGATGAAGATGACCCTTTGGTACCCTTGATGGAGGCCTCAGATGCCCTAATTCTTACTCTTCTTGTACAACAAGTTACCATTTGATCAGATGACTTCCACAATGAATTTTTGCTTCAAATTTGATACACATGCACCTTATAACATATATAGACCAATAAAATTAAGAATGGCCAAAAGAAAATTAAGTGTAAGGGCCTCAAACCCAAAACCCTAATTTCTGGTCATCTGTGTAGGAAACCCCTAAGCCTGCCTGGGTAGTTGTGCAATCCTCTGAGATTTTGTGACTTTAAGGAAAACTTGGAGGTATAATATGATCATAGAACACTCATGGACCCTCTTGGCATGCTTCATGGCCTCTGAGATAGCTCAAACCACTTCTAAGATTCATTTTATCACAAACCCTAGGTATGCAACTTATGTAGTGAAATAATAATGCAGTGTGAGATGGTATGCTTATGCAATGCAATATGAAGGATCACAAGCTAAGGTGTGAGAAAAAAGAGAGGGAAAATTTGGGGTGTTTACAGCTGCCCCTATTCAAGCATGAGTTAGCTGTGTAGGATGTAAGTGCCTGGCTTAACAGACAAATAAGATAACTTGTGGTTGAATACCAAGACAATCCAAAATTTGCACTCTCTATTATAAGAAGAAAAGGGATATAAAATGTAATAGACAGTATAGATTGAATATCAAATGATAGCTACGGAGGACAACCATCGAGCAGAGGACGACTGCTGGGGATAAAAACGGTGAGAAACTCACTGACGGGGACGACCATCATGCTGGGGAATAAAGAATCTGCGATGGGGACGACCATCGGGTAAAGTGATGAAGGACGATCATCAAGATAAAGAAGAAAACCACGACGGGGACGGCCATCGGGTAAAGGATAAATGAAACAATGATGAGGGACGGTCATCAAAAAGGTGAAAGACGATCACCGAGCAGGGGACGGCTGCTGAAAAGATCACGACATAAGACGAATGTCGGCTAGAAAGATCAACGATGGGAACGCCCATCGGATAAAATGATGAGGGACGGTCATCAAAATAAATGATGAGGGACGGTCATCAAGAGGTGAAGGACGATCACCGAGCAGGGGACGACTGCTGAAAAGATCATGACATAGGACAAATGTCAAATAGAAAGATCAACGATGGGGACAGACATCGGATAAAATGATGAGGGACGGTCATCAAAAAATATGATGAGGGACGGTCATCAATAGGTGAGGGATGATCACCTAGCAGGGGATGACTGCTCCGTTGGGGATTATCTCGACATAGGATGAATGCTAGATAAAAAGATCGACAATAGGGACGACCATCGGATGAATGATGAGGTACGGTCATCAAAAGGTGAAGGACGATCACCTAGCAGGGTACGACTGCTGAGGATTATCGCGACATAGGACGAATGTCGGATAAAAAGTTGTTTTGTTGGCGACTTCTGGGGATTGATAAACATGGACGAGTGTTTAAGCCCTAAAAATAAAATGGTATAAGTGTTTTGACAATGTGTATAGATTAAAGATACAAACGAGTATCCTTAGGACCACGATACAGACGCGTATCGATAGAAACAAACAACGACGCGTGTTCAAGGAGTGATGATATGGACGAGTATCAACTGTTTGAACAAGGAACACGGGCGAGTGTTGATCTGCTGGGGAGATGCATAAGACATGGACGAGTAACAAAGAATTATGTATAAGTAGGATACGGACGAGTATCAGAAGGATTGTGTATAAGTATGTACAAGTATTTGTATTGAGAGTGCAAAAGGATATTTTGGATTTTATCTGCAGGGGATAAGTTTTTGTGTATTGCTGGAGGAGTGGTTTTGGTATTTGCAGGTGACTGGCTCGAACTTGGCTTATGATCATGCAAATGTTTGATTTTTGCCGTAATGCTCCGTATTGGACGGAATGTTACGCTCTGTTTGGGGAGAAATGATGTGAATGCTATGATTATGCAAATGAGAGAAATGAGATTCGAGATCTGAAATCTGCTGGGAGAACGGATCATTGGGCGATCTTTGGGGATAAAGGATCACTGCACGATCTTTCTGGAGAACTCTAGGGGAAGAACTATGTGGGGATCCAATGCTAGGGATGAGAAGATCTGGCAACTCGCTGGGGAAAAGTTATTTAGGCATTGCTTTGGAGATCCCGCTTGGGGAGGAGAGAACTTCTGGGAAGTAATCTGTCGGGGGATCAGCTTTGTGGGGGATACTCTGAGGGGATAAAAAGCTTCGTGGGGGAATACTTTCGTCAAGTAGTCCTTCTGATGATGTGACTGTCGGCTTGGATGGGGATATAGTGTCTGATATGCCCCGTGTTGTGAAAGGTTGTCCTCCTTGAGTACCTGCAACCTGTCAAACAATGGAAACGCACAAGTGCCCTGAGGTATCCTCAACCGGATTCCGTCATAGGAGTTAGGTTCGCTTAAGAGCACATATTTCCTGCAAGCATTTATTGAAAATGGCTTATATGTTTTCATGCAAATTTTGTATTAGGAACTTTGGACATTTTTCAAACAAAACAAAAAGGTACAAAACAAAGTGTGAATGAATTTTTGACTTTATTGATTTGTGTGCCCTGAAAAGGCGAGTACAGTGAGGAAGCTAATCCCTGAAATGAGGAGGTTGCTGCAAAAATGAGAAAATAAAAGTCCTATTTGGCAATGTCGAAGTTGACGCTCCAATGAGTTTCCTTTGCTATGACCTGTATGACCTGAACGCTCTTCTTATCTTGCTTTGTGAAGAAAGTTGATTCTGACCGACACTTTGTCCTTTCGAAGCTTGCCATGTTATGTGAGTGATATAGACGAATTCAGAATGCAGTTGTTTGCTTATTCCCTGATTTTGCATGGATCGCCCTTTTGGGTTTTCAATCCACCGGGATACCCTTTTTTGCCTGAGTTGTCCGATGTGGCTTTTCAACTCAGTGGGTGTACATTTTGTTTTCAATTTTTCCCTTATTTTTTCCTGAGTCTTTTATTCTGTTTTTGACTTGCTGGGATGCCCTATTTTTTCCTGGACTTACATTCTGTTTTTATGTCCAGCGGGTCATTTATGCGAAGTATTTTTAACTGCATCTGAATTCACAGGAGATGGGAAATCTTCACCATCCATGGTCGCGAGCATCAGTGTTCCGCCTGAGAAAACCTTAGTTATCACGTATGGACCTTTATAGTTTGGTGTCGACTTGCCCATGTGGTCTATATGAGGAGGAATGATCTTTTTCAGTACAAGCTCTCCCACTTGATATTCATGAGGCCTGACTTTTTGATCGAAAGCTTTCTTCATCCGTTTCGGATATAACTGACCATGACAGATAGCTGCTAATCACTTTTCTTCAATCAGGCTCAGTTGGTTATAACGAGATCGGACCCATTCTGCTTCGTCCAGTTTTACATCCATCATTTCCCGCAAGGAGGGTAATTCAACTTCAACAGGTAGGACTGCTTCCATACCATACACAAGCTGATAAGGTGTTTCCCTGGTAGATGTTCTGATGGAAGTTCGGTACCCATGCAAGGTGAATGGTAACATTTCATGCCAGTCTTTGTATGTGACTACCATCTTTTGCACAATCTTCTTAATGTTCTTGTTAACCGCCTCAACAGCGCCATTCATCTTTGGCATGTAAGAAGAAGAGTTGTGATGTTGAATTTTGAAGTCTCAACAGAGTTCTGCCATCATCTTGTTGTTAAGGTTTGAACCACTATCAGTAATGATTCGCTCGGGAACTCCATATCGACAAATGATATCCCTTTTCAGAAATCGAGCTACCACTTGCTTGGTGACATTTGCATACGAAGTTGCTTCAACCCATTTGGTGAAGTAATTAATGGCTACCAGGATGAATCTGTGACCATTTAAAGCAGTTGGCTCGATCTTTCCAATCATATCAATGCCCCACATGGCGAAGGGCCAGGGTGAAGACAATACATTCAAAGGATTTGGAGGCACATGCATTTTGTCTGCGTAGATCTGGCATTTATGGCATTTTTTGGCATAGGCGCAACAGTCTACTTCCATTATGATCCAATAGTAACCTGGTCTTAACAATTTCTTTGCCATTGCATGTCCTCCGGCATGGGTACCGAAAGAGCCTTCGTGTACTTCGTGCATCAGCAGGTCTGCTTCCTTCTTGTCAACACATCTGAGCAAGACCATGTCGAAGTTTCGCTTGTATAAGGAGCCATCAGTATTGAGGAAGAAACTGTCGGCTAGCCTTCTCAATGTCTTCTTATCATTAGACGATGCCCCAGGGGGGTATGTCTGACTCTCGAAGAAGCATTTGATGTCGTGGAACCAAGGTTTGTTGTCAATGACAGTGTCCATAGAGAATACATACGCCGGTCGGTCTAGTCTAGATACTAAAATCTGAGGTACATAGTTAGCAGCCTGTACTTTGATCATAGATGAAATAGTGGCCAAGGCGTTTGCAAACTGATTCTCATCTCGAGGGATATATTCAAGCTTGACTGTTGTGAAGAAAGTCAACAATCTCCTTGTATAGTCACGTTAGGGAACCAGATGCTCTTGATGAGTATACCACTTGCCATTAGTTTGGTTGATCACCAAAGCTGAATCTCCGAATACATTCAAGATTTTGATCCTGAGGTCAATGGCTTCCTCAAGACCCATGATGCAAGCTTCATACTCTGCTTCGTTGTTAGTGCATGCAAAGGAGAGCCTTGCTAAGAAAGGCAGATGGACTCCTTTGGGTGTAATAAGCACTGCACCAACTCCACGACCGTTACAATTAACTGCCCGATCGAACATCATAGTCCATGCTTCTTCTGGATCAGGCCCTTCAGTGTGAATAGGCTTTTCACAATCTTTTGACTTTAAGAACATGATGTCTTCATCAGGGAAATCAAATCTCATAGACTGGTAGTCATCAATGGGTTGCTCAGCCAGATAGTCAGACAATACACTGCCCTTGATGGCTTTCTTATTCTGTTAGAATCATTTGCCACCTTGCAACCCTTCCGGTAAGTGTTGGCTTCTCAAATATGTACTTGACGGGGTCCATCTTTGAGATCAACAAGGTAGTATGAGTCAACATATACTGTCTTAGTCGGCGAGCAGCCCATGCTAAAGCACAACAAGTTTTCTCGAGCAGTGAATAACGTTGTTCACAGTCGTTAAACGTTTTTCTGTGTGATATTCGAAAAAGTCAAAAAAAAAAAAACCAATGCATTTATTTCTCTTTAAATTTAAAAATTCATATTTTTAATATTATCATAAGCATTTTATTTTATTTTTATTATTCAGTCATTATTCAAAAGTTCTAAAAAACTATTTCTTACTTTTATTATTAATTTTTTTTATTACTATTATTGTTATTATTAGTTCTATTATTATTTATTAGTGTTTTCATTTTTTTTATATTATTTCTATTATTATTGCTTATATTATTATTAGTATGTTTCATTTCCTCTTTTATTATTAAAATCTATCATTATTATTAGAACCATTTTTATTATTACTAAACCATTTTTCTAAACCCATTAGTTTTTTTTTTTAGACTCATTATTAAAATATGTCAAAAAATATATTTTCATTATTCATTATTAGTATTAATAAGAATTTAGCTTTTTTTTTTCTATTCCCATTGTTATTATTAGAAATTATTAGTTTTGATTACTATTATTATTATTTTCCATTATTATTATTATCATTACTATTATTATCTATTTTCATTATAACTATTATTATTATTACTATTATTATTATTATTATTATTATTATTATAGTTATTATTATCATTATTATTAGTATTAGTGTTACTATTATTTTTATTGTGATCATTATTTTTCATTCTAACTATTAATTTTTATTATTATTATTGTTACTGTTAGTGTGCCAATTATTATTCTTATTATATTTTTTGTTATAGTCCTTTATTCTTCTAAAAACTTGTTGAAGCAATTCTGCAC
Organism: Lathyrus aphaca; assembly: GCA_963966055.1. Lineage (NCBI taxonomy): Eukaryota > Viridiplantae > Streptophyta > Magnoliopsida > Fabales > Fabaceae > Lathyrus > Lathyrus aphaca. The sequence goes on along the minus strand of OZ014520.1, from coordinate 224,992,962 downwards.
ATACGACAACACAGCCTGGCCTACTTCCAGCTCACCAATTTTCGGTTTCCGCTTCCACAACACAAAATTCTCGTACTCCTCCACTCACAACAAATTCCAACTGCACATTTGCATCCATATCCTCAACCTTTTTTTTCAAATCATATCAACATCCTCCTATAAATTAGTCCTTATTCTCCTCTAAAAAAGGGGGCTTGAAAACAAAGATAATACCCTGCAATAAATTATTCACCTTCATACTTTTTTCTTTTTTCCTCTTCAAATTTCCGAATCGGACCACCACTGTTTTCACTTTTTCATTGCATAAACTCTACCTACAAAACCAGCAAAAAATACACCAAACGCCCAGCCTCTTTCTCCTTCACACATCAAGAAACAGCATCATAAATTCAACAGAACTTAAAGCAACATAAAAACTAACTTTCAAAATCCTTTCACTATGAAAATCACTCATCCCCACCTCACTTTCAAAACCGAAAAAACTAACAAATACAGAAGCTGAACCGCGAGAACGCAGAACAAAATACCCACCGCAAACCACCACAACAAACTTCTGAACCACACAAAACCCACACCCTTTTTGAATCTGAAACTTACCATAAACCATAAAACCGAAACTCATATTTGAGATAGATTCTCGCGAAACACAGTGAGACTCGAGCCAACACCGATTCTGAAATCTGAGAGCAGAGAGATCAAAGAGCGAGAGAAATCGAAAAACTGTGAGAACTCGCATAATCAAACCAAACGAAAAACCGCTGACTTACAAATCCTTCGCAATACCTGCTGAACCACCAGCGAAACTCACCACGTACCGCCGGCAAACCTCGGAACCCATCGCGGAACCGCCCCTCAAACCAACCTCCGGAAACCGAATCTGAAAGATCCAAAGTCGCCGATTGAAATCTGTTGAGAGAGCTTGAGAGTGAAGCCGCGAAATCGAAAAAAATTGAGAGATACCATGCAAGCCGAATCCATCGCGAGCGATTGAAACCCACAACGAGACTGAGAACCGTGAAAGCGAGAAGGCTTGAGGCACCGTGAAAGGGTGAGTGTCTGTTGTCGCTCCCACCAAATGACACCTAGTTAATAGGGGTACAGACGCGAACGGTCAGCGAAAAGAGAGAACACAAGGGTGAACTGAAAAGAGTCGCCAGCTAAGCATTTTATTCCCGAAGGAAAGGTAATGCTGCATAAGCCTAGAAATATACGGATAAGACGGTTGCGAACCAGAGAAACTGAGAAAGGGGGTTGGTTACAACCTGGTAAGGTATTAGCACCCAGATTGTCCGCCGTACTCGACGGGATCCACGCTTGAAAGTTTATGCTTAAAGGGGTAGTGTCAGTGCTATTTTGTGTGCAAAAGCTGGAAAAGAATACAAGTGCCAGTGTAAAAGAAATGTGAAGTGAAATAAAAGAGTTTCAGTGTAAAGAAAGAATGTGAAGCTCAAGACTATGAGGCTTAAAGAATAATGCCGGAAGAGGGGGGAATATACAGAGACTTTTGTTCGATAATAGTTAAGTTATGCATACGTATCCTCTCGTGCAATGAGGAAGTCAGAACACCGTAGTTCGACTCAAAGAGACTGAAAGATAAATTGACCGGTGAACTGCTTACTTGTCTATGCTCAAGTGTATGACCTGTCTGGATCAGGTGCAAACTGTCTTGCATTAGACGGAAGAAGCAAGTTCTCGTTTGAGAGTGAATGAGGTGAGAAAAGAATCCCGGAGGAGACGATTATTATTTGTTTTTGGTATTTTCAATCTTTTATTGCTTTTTTGTGTTTGTCATAAGAAAATGAGCTTAAGCCTAAACCAAAAGGTTAGTAAACTCATCACATCTTCCCTCTGATTAGGGGTAATGAGAATACCTTAAGTATGAGGTAAACACCTCACACTTAATCACCATGATATAGGATTAAGATCATTAACCTACTTGCAATTATTTAGATGTTTTTGGGTTTTTGTTTAGTGTTAAGTAATGAGTTTAAGCCATAATCAAGGATTTAATGGACTCATTACACCATCCTAATAGAAGGATAATAGATGAGAACATTTAAGCTGAGAAAGGCTCCTCAACTTAATCCATGATTAGGGATTAACCTCATGACAAAACAAAGCCTTTATTAGAGTGGATTTTAGTAAATGGTAAGATTAAGAAGTGGATTTTGTGGTTTGTAAGACAACTTGAGGGGGACTTGTCCATTAACACTAGGGTTAGTCCGTCTTAACCAATTAAGGAAGAATTAGAACCCTAATGCAAGGCCCAAGTTACAAGTTTGATGTCTTAGTGATTATTAAGTGAATTGATTAAGGGATTTAAACACATTAAGGGTTTAACACTTAGGATTAAAGTTATACAATCCATCCTAATAGAAGGATACAGGCATAATCCTAATCACAAAGCCTTAAAACCTTTAAGGTTTAGTCCTTGAGTAAGTGATGAGAAAAGAAGACACAAAGATGACACAAAGGTAAAACTAATGGGGGGACTAATCAAACCCTAATTGTGATCATGCTTAGGTGTTCCTAGGGTTTATGAGGCTTGCAAGAAGATCTCAAGAGAAAAGCCACCAAGGAAGAAGCAGGATGAAGGAAGGAGAAGCAGAAGAAGCAAGACAACTTACTTCACTTAAGAAGATAAGTTGCTTGAAGAAAGAAGGTGAGGAGGGAGCATGAATGAGCAAGCTCACTCTATTTCACAAGTAAAATGCAGCAAAGAATGCATAAAAGAGATGAGAAGAGATAATGAGAAGTGAAGGCAAATTCACTTCTCAAACACTTACCACCTGAAACGTTAGCAACAAGAAATGAAATGAAATGAAAATGAGAAGGATGCAATGATGCAAACCAAAGCCAGAAGAATATTCATGATGCAAATGATGCTATGAGGTGGTATGAAAGCATGTCAAGAGATGAGGATGATCATACAAGTAATGAAAATGCAAATGAGACATGAAAGGAAGCATGAAAGTTCATGAAAACTTATGAAATGCAATGGATGCATAACATGGCAAATGGATGATGCAATGATCAAACATGATTCTAATGTGTCCTAAAATGTATTATATGTCATGTGGATGCACAAAATGTCATGGCAAGTTCATGTATGCAAGCATATGAAGGATGAATGCAAAGGAAGGCAAAGATTAGGGTTTATGTACAAGATGCAATGCAAAATCCAAAATCAGAAGCAAGACATGAGATAAAAAATTGAAAATTGGATCAAAGGAACCCTAACCCCATATGATATCACACCCCAAAGGAGGAGACCTAACTCTTATCCTAATGGAAGTTATGAATTTCCTAAGTTATCTAAGGTTTTAAGGGACCTCACAAGGAAAAATGCAAAACAAATAAAAAATGAAAGATAAATTCATGCCAATTTTATCCTATAAACTACATGATATGTGGGATGCAATGCGAAAAGAATCACTATCAAACCCTTCATGGTTAGGCAGAAAAGATTTTTCTAAGTTAGGGTCAAAAATATTGATTTTTAAGAACCCTAAATCCAAAGAAAATGTCAAAAGGGATCAAGAACCAAAAAGAAATTTGTATGAATGGTTTGATAATGTCTCTAAATGTGTCAAGATGCAATTTGACTTTTTTGGTGATTTTTAGAAACTTAAATGGTATTTTAATTAATTAATTTCCATTAATTAATTAAAATAAACATTTAAATATTTTAAAAATACAAATTTTATGCAAAAAATAAAATAAAAATTATTTTTGGGTTCTGAAAATTAATAAAAGTTTTAATAAAAATTTCCATAATTTTTTGATACATTTTACTATTTTTTATAAAATGTAGAAAGAAATACAAAGAAAAATAGAATAAAAATAATAAAAATGAAAATTAATCTGATCCAAAGATCCAGATTCAAAGTTGAAAGGAAATGGTTGACCAGCGCGTTTTTTGATGGCTGAGATTTGTCCTGATTAATTAAACATAATTAATTAATTAAATGGTGAATTAGGGCTAATGACATGATCTGAGCCCTTGAAACACGCGCATGAAGCAAGATCTGATGGCTCACGTTTAAACCTCACTAATTACACTGATTAGGGCTAATGAGTTTCAGGTGACCGGAACAGTGTTCCGGTCATCTTCTCCGGTGAACCGGAAACCTAAAATCTTCTATAGGTTTCTAAACTCCTAAATTCTTGCCAAGAAATGATCCCCACACATCACTGATCCTAAATCCCCAAACCAAATCCATTTATCACTCACCAAAAAGCCAAGTCGAAGCAAAACGTTTCTAGGGTTGAAACTTTCAGAGACTCCATACACGCTCAATATACCACCATTTTGAAAAATAAACATATCAGCATTATCAGCACAACATAAGGATTCGATTAAGAACTTAAAATCAAGTTTCTGGGAAAAAAGTTCTTGAGCTATACCTGAGATTGAATCTCCTGGTTCTGGGCTCTCTGGCTCTTCCTTTGATGCAAGTCCACTCCTATGAACCTCCTGATGATGAAATGATGCTTAGAAAACTTTGAGAATGGCTAGTTTTGAGAATCCAGTCCTGGTGTAGCAGATTTGGAGGGTTGTGTATATGATGTTTTAGGCTGTTTCAGTGGTTGATTCTTGTTCCATGGATGACATGTGACTTGTTGGTGAGGAAAAAAATGAGTTTTGATGGTTGTGGGTAGAGTTTCAAAGAGATGAAGGATTTTGCAGTTTTTGTGAATCCTGGCTTATGGGAGGATGCTGGCTTGTGTGTGTATGTGTTTCAAGTCCTTGAGGTCCACATAATATGTTCTGATTGAGCAGTGGGTTGGTAATGTCATAGTTTGATTGGTATGGGCAAAGATGCAAAAAGTCAAGATTTTGTGTACCATAGGTATGGCTCGGGTCAGAGGAGATCTTAGGGCTTGTCCGGCTTCAGCTTGAGTAATGGAGGGCCTTTGGATCAGGTTTTGTGAACTGGATGGTCTTGATCAAGAGTTCCCAATGTTCTTGCATATTTCCCTCTTTGGAGTTTCTTGTGAATCAAGGCAAGGAAACTTATGAGTTCTTGGCCAATTTGCAGTAAAATGGACCATATGAAGTTATTATGATGCATTGAGATCAATTAACAATCAAACCAATCATTAAAAGTTCTTCTTGCAAAAAGTTCCTTTCTTGAAAATTAATGAAAAATGCCTTATGGCTTGTGATTCAAGGCATGAAACTTGAGAATTCCTTGGGCAATTATGAATTATAGGTCATGTATGATGTTTGGGTAATGGTTAGAAGTCAATTAGAGGTCACAAATTGGTTTGACATGAGTTTTTGCAAGTTTCCCTCTTTGGTACATAAGTGAAATTTTATGATTTTTCCGAACTTTGCAAGGCCATAACTTGAATTCTATGATGAATTAGGTCAAGTTCTTGTACTTTTTGAAAAGGGAATGATCCAATCTACAACTTTCATGACCAAGAATTTTTCATTTGAAGCATTTTTTAATCAAAAAGAGGAGGTTGAAAAACTTTCCCAAAATGGCAAGTTTGCATTACAAGTCACTTTCCCAAAATGGCAACTTTGCAAATGACTTGAAATTCTTCAATTTTGTGAACTTATAACTTCTTCTAAGATAAAATAAAGATCATATACACCCAAAATGATGGAGAAGACCCTTTGGTTGGGTGATTGGGGGCCTTAGATGCCCTGATTTTGCACTGACTTGTTCAAGAAGTCATCTATTGATCAGATGCCTTCCCCATTGAATTTCTTCATGAAAATTGGTATACATGATCCTTATAACATATAGAGACCAATAGAAACAAGAATGACCAAAAAAAATTTAGTTATGGCTTCTGAAACCAAAACCCTAATTTTAGGTCATCTGTGCAGTTAAGCTTGGCTCTGCTTCCATGCCTTTCTCAGTTCTTGTGATTTTCTAACTTTCTTGATCTTGGGAGGACATAATATGATGCTTGAAAAATACATGGACCCTCTTGAGATGATTGGAGACTCTTGGAGTGGCTCAGATAGCTCAGGGATTGTTCAGATCACAAACCCTAGATGCAGATGACTTTGAACCAATGCAGTGAAGCAAAAATGCAAAATGATATGATTGAACTTATGCAAATGAAAAGAATCACAAGCCATGGTGAAATGAGTGAGGGAAAATTTGGGGTGTTTACAGCTGCCCCTATTCAAACATGAGTTAGTTGTGCAGGATGTAAGCGACGGCTTAACAGGCAAACAAGATAACTTGTAGTTGAATACCAAAGACAATCCAAAATTTGCACTCACTGGGTGAAGAAGAAAAAGGATATAGATTGTAAGAGGTTTTAAAGTATGATTATAAAGTGCGGGCGACGGAGGACGACCGTCGAGCAGAGGACGACTGCTGGGGATGAAGCAATGACGGGGACGACCGACATGCTGGGGAAATAAAGGATTATGATGGGGACGGCCATCAATCAAAGAAATAAGACTCTCTGGGGATTAAGGGTAAAGGAAATGATGGGGACGACCATCAGGTTGAAGAAATAAATGATGAGGGACAGTCATCAGAGGTGAAGGACGATCACCTAGCAGGGGACGGCTGCTCTGTTGGGGATAAGATGAGGGACGGTCATCTAAGGTGAAGGACGATCACCTGGCAAGGTACGGTTGCCGAAAGTATCACGACATAGGACGAATGTCGGATAGAAAGAGTCAACGATGGGGACGGCCATCGGAGTAGCATGATGAAGGACGATCATCAAGAGGTGAAGGACGATCACCTAGCAGGGTACGACTGCTCTCGGGGTTTATCATGACATAGGACGAATGCCAGATAACAAGATCAACAATGGGGACGGCCATCGGGTAAAAAATGATGAAAGACAATCATCAAGAGGTGAAGGACGATCACTTAGCAGGGGACGACTGCTCAAATATCACGACATAAGACGAATGTCGGATACGAAAGGGTTCCAATAATGGAGACTCCGTTGGGGGAATGATGAAGGACGATCATCAAAAGGTGAAGGACGATCACCTGGCAGGGTACGGCTGCCGGAAGTACCATGACATAGGACGAATGCCAAAGGGATCATGTATATGTATTTAGAAGTGTAAAGGGATGCTTTGGTGCTCTGCGGGGACTGTGAGTCTTTTTTACTGGGGATTTGCTGGGAACTCTTCTGGGGAATGGTAGACACAGACGAGTGTCTAAATTCAAGAAAGAAAAGGTATAAGTGTTTGACACTGTGTATAGATTAAAGATGCAGACGAGCATCCTTAAGACCAAGATACGGATGAGTATCGGTAGAAACAAATGCTGACGCATGTTCAGAGATGATGGTACGGACGAGTATCAACTGGTTAACAAATAAAATGGACGAGTGTTGAATCTGAGGAGAGATAAGTGGTGTATACAAGATACATATAAGTATCTGTATGAGTAAAGCGTGTATGAGTGAGACACAGACGAGTGTTCAACTTGCTGGGGAGAGCATGATACAGATGAGTATCATAAGAGGAAGCGTATAAGTTACGAACTTATAAATGTAAAAGACATTATGAAGATCTGTGAGGATAAGATGACACTGACGGGTGTTGGAAAGAGTATATATTAATATGTATCAGTGAGTGCAAAGGGGACGCTCTGGCTTTCGACTGGGGATAGGTGAGATGACACGGACGAGTGTCGGGAAGAACAGGTTATGTATAAGTATCTATTTGTAGAGAGTGTTCTGGTAACTTTACTGGGGAAATATGACACAGACGAGTGCCAAAGGGATCATGTATATGTATTTAGAAGTGTAAAGGGATGCTTTGGTGCTCTGCGGGGACTGTGAGTCTTTGTATATATATATAATGCTGATGGAATGTTGGTATAAACAGGTGTTTGATTCAAAACATGGCTTATGATTATGCAATATGCTTGACTTTTACCGTAATGCTCCGTATTAGATAGAATGCTACGCTCTGGGGGGAAAATATGATGTGAATGCTATGATTATGCAAAAGGTACTGATCCGGGATCTGGATCCCGTTGCTGTGAAGATCTCTGGCTGATCTGCTTTGAAAGAAATATCCCAGCTGGGGATGATACCATTGGTAGATCCAATATATACAATTCTACTTGGGGAAATAGGTCACTGATAGACCTATCTTAGATGATGAGGAGCCCAGCTGGGGATGCAGAAGCTTTCGTCACTTTGTTGTGAGATCTTCAGACATTGCTCTTCTGGATAGAGGCAGAAACTTTGCAGGGAGATGGTTCCCTGTCTTTGCACTTGGCTAGGGAGAAATGATCACTGAACGATCTTCCTAGAGATTTCTGTGGGGATCTTGCTGAGGATGATGTACTTAGCTGGGAAAAGAGCCCCTTCTGATGTTGTTCTGATGGGGAGAAGCTTTCATGCCCCATATTGCGCTTTGAATACCTGCAATCCTGTTATGACAAAGAAACGCACAAGTACCCCGAGGTATCCCTTACTGGATTCCATCATAGGAGTTTAGACACTCCCGGGAGCAAATCTATTTCCTGTAAGCATGTAATTAGAAAAGACGCATTTGTATTTATGCAATCAATATTATAAGGACATCAGACATTTTTGCAAATGAAATGTACGAGGCGAAATGTGACTGAAAATCTGATTTTATTAATTTGGGGTGCCTGAATTGGCGATTACAGTCAAAGAAACAAATCCCCTGAAATGAGGAGATTGTTACAAATTGAGAAAAGTAAAGTGCTGGCAATGTTGATGACGCTTCAGTGCTTCCCTTGCTATGACTCGTATGACATTGACATTCTTCTCGTCTTGCTTTAGAAGAAGGTTGATTTTGACCGATGCTCTAACCCTTCGAAGCTTTCCATGTTGTAAATGATACAGACGAATTCAGAATGCAGTTGTTCACTTATTCCCTTATTTTGATTGGATCGCCCTTTCGGGTTTTCAATCCACCGGGATACCCATTTTTGTCTGAGCTGTCCAATGTGGCTTTTCAACTCAGTGGGTGTACATACATTTTCTTTTTATTTATTTTCCCTTATTTTTGCCCGAGTCTTTTATTCTGTTTTTGACTTGTCGGGATGCCCTATTTTTGCCTGGACTTACATTCTGTTTTTATGTCCAGCGGGTCATTTTATGCGAAGTATTTTTTAACTGCATCTGAATTCACAGGGGACAAGAAATCTTCACCATCCATAGTACTGAGCATCAGTGCTCCACCAGAGAAAACTTTCTTTACTATGAATGGGCCATCGTAATTCGGAGTCCACTTGCCCCTGTGGTCTGTATGAGGAGGGAGGAGTCTTTTCAGCACAAGATCTCCTACTTGGTATTCCCAAAGCCTGAATTTCTGATCGAAGGCTTTCTTCATTCTTTTCTGATATAACTGCCCATGACAGATTGCAACTAATCTCTTCTCTTCAATCAGATTCAGTTGTTCGTATCGGGATCGGACCCACTCTGCTTCATTCAGTTTAACATCCATTAGTACCCGCAAGGAGGGTAATTCAACTTCAGCAGGTAGGACTGCCTCCATACCATACACAAGCTGATACGGTGTTGCCCCAGTGGAAGTTCTGATTGATGTACGGTACCCATGCAAGGCAAATGGTAGCATTTCATGCCAGTCTTTGTAGGTGACTACCATCTTCTTCACAATCTTCTTGATGTTCTTGTTAGCTGCCTCTACAGCGCCATTCATCTTTGGCCTGTAAGGAGAAGAATTGTGGTGTTGGATCTTGAAGTCCCGGCATAGTTCTGCCATCATTTTGTTGTTCAAGTTGGAACCATTATCAGTAATGATTCGCTCGCGCACTCCATACCGACAGATGATATCTCTTTTCAGGAATCGGGCTACCACTTTCCTGGTGACATTTGCATATGAAGCTGCTTCAACCCACTTGGTAAAATAGTCAATGGCAACCAGGATGAATCTATGGCCATTTGAAGCAGTCGGTTCAATCTTCCCACTCATGTTAATGCCCCACATGGCAAAGGGCCAAGGCAAAGACATCACATTCAGAGGATTCGGAGGCACATGCACTTTATCCGCATAAATCTGGCATTTATGGCATTTCCTGGCATAAGCACAACAGTCTGTGTCCATTGTGATCCAGTAGTAGCCTGATCTTAACAACTTTTTAGCCATTGCATGCCTTCCAGCATGGGTACCAAAAGATCCTTCGTGCACCTCGTGCATCAACAAGTCCGCTTCCGTCTTATCAACACATCTGAGAAGTACCATATCAAAGTTTCTTTTAAACAAGGAACCATCAGCATTCAGGAAGAAACTACCAGCCAGCCTTCTTAGTGTCTTCTTATCATTGGATGATGCCCCAGGTGGGTATGTTTGATCCTCCAAGAAGCATTTGATGTCATAGAACCAAGGCTTATCATCTTTAGTGAGGTCTGCTGAGAATACATATGCTAGTCTGTCAAGCCTGGACACTGAAATCTGAGGCACAAAGTTGGCAGCTTGAACCTTGATCATGGATGAAATGGTAGCCAGAGCATCTGCAAATTGATTTTCATCTCGAGGTATATACTCAAGCTTGACTATTGTAAAGAATGTGAGTAACCTCCTTGTATAATCCCGGTATGGAATTAGATGCTCCTGGTGAGTGTACCATTTGTCGTTGGTTTGATTAATTACCAGAGCTGAATCTCCGAATACAGTTAAAGTCTTGATCCTGAGGTCAATGGCTTCCTCAAGACCCATGATACAGGCTTCGTATTCAGCTTCGTTGTTAGTGCAGTTAAAGGTGAGTTTTGTCGAGAAAGGCATGTGAACTCCCTTAGGTGTAATGAGTACTGCACCAACACCACGACCACTCATATTAACAGCCCCATCAAACATCATAGTCCATTCTTCTTCTGGGTCGGGCCCTTCAGTGTGAATAGGATCTTCATGATCTTTTGCTTTTATGAACATGATGTCTTCATCAGGGAAGTCAAATCTCATAGGCTGATAATCATCAATGGGTTGCTCAGCTAGATAGTTAGACAATACACTACCTTTGATGGCCTTTTGGGATGTGTATTGAATGTCATATTCTGTGAGAATCATTTGCCATCTTGCAACCCGTCTGGTAAGTGCTGGCTTCTCAAAAATATACTTGACTGGGTCCATCTTGGAAATCAATAAGGTAGTGTGAGTCAACATATACTTCCTTAGTCGGCGAGCAGCCCACGCTAAAGTACAACAAGTTTTCTCGAGCAGTGAATAACGTTGTTCACAGTCGGTAAACTTTTTGCTTAGGTAGTATATTGCATACTCTTTTCGACCAGACTCGTCATGTTGGCCCAGCACACACCCCATTGATTCTTCTAATACTGTCAAGTACATTATTAGAGGTCTTCCTTCAACTGGAGGCATAAGGATCGAAGGCTCTTGTAGGTATTCCCTGATTTTGTCAAAAGCCCTTTGGCAGTCTTCATTCCACCTGACCGTTTGTTCTTTTCTTAACAGCTTGAACAAGGGCTCACAGGTTGCTGTAAGGTGAGATATGAACCTTGAAATGTAGTTCAATATACCTAGAAACCCCCGAACTTCTTTTTCAGTCTTTGTAGCAGGCCTTTCTTGAATGGATTTGACTTTGTCAGGGTCAACTTCTATCCCTTTCTCACTTACAATAAATCCCAGCAGCTTACCGGATCGCACCCCGAATGTACATTTGTTGGGGTTTAACTTCAATTGGTACTTCCTCAGATGCTTGAATAGCTTCAATAGATTCACCAGGTGGTCTTCTTCAGTGAGGGACTTGGCAATCATGTCATCCACATAACATTCAATTTCTTTATGGATCATGTCATGGAATAATGTTACCATAGCCCGTTGATAAGTGGCACCAGCATTTTTTAGTCCGAACGGCATTACCTTATAACAGAATGTACCCAAGGGTGTGATGAAAGTTGTCTTTTCCATGTCTTCAGGTGACATTTTGATTTGATTATAACCTGAAAATCCATTCATGAAGGAGAACACCGAGAACTGAGCCGTATTGTCGACCAATACATCAATGTGAGGTAATGGGAAGTCATCTTTCGAGTTGGCTCTGTTCAGATCCCGTAAATCCACACACATCCTCACCTTGCCATCCTTCTTAGGCACAGGTACGATGTTAGCAACCCACGGCGGATAGCTAGTTACAGCAAGGAAACCGGCGTCCCACTATTTTTGTACCTCTTCTTTTATCTTCATTGCCATATCTGGGCGAGTATGGCGCAACTTCTGTTTTACTGGCGGACAGTCTTCTTTCAGAGGCAGCTTGTGCATAACAATGTCGGTGTCCAACCCTGGCATATCCTGATAAGACCAAGCAAAAACATCCACATATTCCCGAAGCATGTCAATAAGTTGCTCTTTTACTGAATTTTGCAGACAGGCCCCGATTTTCACTTCATTCAAGTCTTCTTATGTACCAAGATTAACCGTCTCAACTTCCTCCTGATGAGGAGTGATAACCTTCTCCTCTTGTCTTAACAACTTGGCTAGTTCCTCAGGTAGCTCATAATCTTCTTCAACCCCTTCATCGGTTTGATTAATCAGATTGTCAGAGTCATATGAAGTCATAACGGTGTTGTTGTCGGTGCAATCTGGAGGGCACTCTCTGCAAGGGTTTAGATTTGTTCATTTTAGTGATCAGTTTTATCTTGTTTAGAAAAAAAAGTGAAAATGAAGTTATTTATTTTGAAAAACATTGCCATTTTATTTTTGTACAAAAAATGAAAAATGAAAAACAGTGAGCGGAAAAAGAAAAGACTCATTTGCAAAAGATGCCCTGATATTCATTAATTGATCGTTTGCACAAAATACAAGATGGCCCAATTACAAAATGAGCCCTGACATCTTGGGCAAGATGCAGGACTTGATGCATGCTGTAAAGACAGGAAATAATAATTACTCTGCAGGAGTAATTCTTATAATTTCCTGGGAAGACCAGTTTGAGACATGGTTCCTCGGGATCCTTGGACGTATCCAGCTTTCCAGGTTGCGCTCGTCTTCTGACTCATCTTCCAAACTATTCACAGCATCTGGGGTGAGCATCCCCCCACTGACAAATTTGGGCTCCGTTGCAGCCTCTGGTTGATCTTGTCGAGTTGGTCTGTAACCCAACCCGAATCAGTCTTCTTTCTTCTCAACCGGCAGCAGCTTGCCCCAGCCTTGGGCAGTACCCTCCTCAACAACCTTTCGGGCTTGTTGATATGATGTGATGGAAGCCCCAGACACAGCAGATGCTTCATTGATATTAAGGGCTTCAAACCCTTGACTCATGGTCTCATGGATCTCCCCATCCATTTCATTGTACTTGAAAGTAGCCAGCTGGCTAACGAAGATATCCTCCTCCCCACAAATGGTAATGACTTGTTCTTCCCACTCAAATTTTAACTTCTGGTGAAGGGTTGACGTCACGGCGCCAGCGGCGTGTATCCATGGTCTACCCAATAGACAGCTATAGGCAGGCTGTATATCCATCACAAAGAAGGTCGTTTTGAAAACCTGTGGGCCAATCATTATTGGCAATTCTATCTCTCCCAGAACTGATCTTTTAGAACCGTCAAAGGCTCTCACTACCAAGTTGCTTGGGCGTAGTGCCAATCTATTATGTTCCAGCTTCACAAGGGCTTTCTTGGGTAGGACATTGAGTGATGACCCCGTGTCCACCAATACGTGAGAAAGAACTACACCCTTACACTCCAAGGTAATGTGCAAAGCCTTGTTGTGATTGTGACCTTCCGTTGTCAGATCAGCGTTGGTAAATCCTAGTCCATGACTAGCGTTGACATTTCCAACCACATCCTCTAACTGATTGACAGTAATCTCCTCCGGCACATAAGCTGCGTGCAAGACCTTTAATAGTGCGTTCCGATGAGCCTCGGAGCACATTAGCAATGATAGTATGGAGATTTTGGAAGGTGTCTGGTGAAGCTGATCCACCACCTTATAATCGCTCTTCTTGATTATCCGCATGAATTTATCAACCTCTTGATCAAAAGGAGTCTTCAAAGTTTCTTTAGCAACTGATTCTTCTTGCACCACGTTCTTCCCTTTTGCCTTGGCAGTAGCTTCTGCTTCAGCAATGGGTCTTGGTATTTGCGAGGCAAAGAGACGTCCGCTTCTAGTGAAGCCTCCGCCTCCCCCCACATTGTCTATCTGAGGTGAAGAAGTTGATGACTCTAAAGTGATTTTCTGCCCCTCGCAGTATAGATCGGAGCCATAATGCCAAGGGATGGCATTATTGCTTTCGTAAGGAACTGGCCCAGGCACTGTGATAGTGACTGGACTGATAGCAGCTGTAGAGGGGACTACAATGGTGTGTGGATCATAATATATGGTAACTGGGGCTCTGACAGGAGTAGCATTTTGTTGTGAGTTGTTGGAAGGAACATTTGCGGGATCGTAGTATATCGTAACCGTTGAGACGCTTTCAATAATTGTTGCTGATGTTGTAGACGGTACTGTTGACTGGACGAGTGTTGAAGTTGTAGTAGGAACTGATGGAGTAATGGGTGTTGTCGTTGTAGAAGGAATTGTGACTGAACTTGTATCCGTTGAAGTGATTGATTGAGTAATTGTTGGAGTTATTACAGAATTTGTTGGAACAAGGGTTGCTGATGTTGTAGGAGTATCTGTGATTGTTGATGAAGGAATTGTTGGAGTCGTAGTCGCTGTTGTTGTGATCTGAAGAGTGCCATCTCTAATGAGGCCATCTATATCGTTTCTCAGTCTCTCACATCCATTAACGGCAATATTGCAATATCCACAGCCGACCTCACACCCGGGGAACTCTTGGCATTCTAACAACTGAGCTTTGATTTCAACCAAGGGTGTTCGGATTTGTGCAACACTGTTGATTAATGTGGATGGTTTTCCCTCCCCAATAGCATTGATCCTAGGCCCGTTGTGACTAGGCATTGGATTTCTTGTGACATTCGGAGGAGGCACGAAATTGAGAGCTTTTGAGTCCACCAAATCCTGGACTTTCATCTGTAGGGCCCTGCATTTTTCAGTATTATGCCCCGGTGCGTTTGAGTGGAATGCACACCTGGCATTTGCATCATAGTTCTTTGGCAGATTGAGAGGATCTGGAGGAGCCAACGTCCTTAACTCAACTAGGTTGAGCTTTAGGAGTTGTGGCAAGAGTGCAACATACGACATTGGGATTGGGTCAATTACCCTATTTGTTTGTGATGGCCTCTGTTGGAAAGGACGCTGTTGTTGATTACCGTTGTTGCTGTTATACGACCTTTGTTGTGGATAATGAGCTTGTTGTTGATATTGTGGTTGTTATTGTTGAGGATATGATGATTGTTGTGGAATTGGAGCTGGGATGGTGAAGCTGCTACCGACCTGTGAGAATACTGGGGCCTTCCCCGGTTTGTGTGAATATAATTTGTTTCACCTACCCTTCGGGGTCCCACAAAAGGTTTTCTGGGATTGCTGGAGGAACATGCACCACTGTCGGAGATTTTGCCCATCTTCAAGAGACTTTCAATCCTCTCACCAGCTATGACCACATCAGAAACTGGTAGAGGAGAAAGCAGCCAGTCTATCAATATAATTCCCTTGCAATGTGTTCATGAACATGTCAGCCATTTCCCTTTCTGACATGGGTGGTTGGACAGCAACAGCAAGCTGTCTCCACCTTTGAGCATAATCCCGGAAGCTCTCTCTAGAAGACTGAGACATGCCCATTAGAAGAGTTCTATTGGGAGCCATGTCCAGGTTGTATTGATATTGCCGGATGAAAGCTTTGGCCAAATCCTTCCAACATCTTATGGTGGCTCTAGTCAGGTGCGAATACCATTCCCTCGAAGCTCCAGTCAGACTGTCCTCAAAGTAGAACATCCATAACTTTTCATCCATGGTATAAGCCTTGAGCCTTCCCAAGAAAGATTGCAGGTGAGTACGTGGACAGGAGGTACCATTATACTTCTCAAAGCATGGGGGTTTGAATTTGTGAGGAATTCTCACCCCATCCACTAGGCCCATGTCCATCACATCGAAGCCCAAAGAATTTTGAGATTCCAAAGATCTTAACTTTTCAGCAATCTCATCCAATCTTCTATCATATACCTCATCTCCAGCCCCTATAACAGTAAACTGTTCTTCTTGGGGATCCTCTTGCAGGATTCTGCCCCCAGTAGTATTACCTTGCACATTCCTCGGGATGTTAACTTCTGGATTCAGATGGGGTCCATATTCTGGTGGGTCAATACGAGGTTGGCCCCGTTCATTGTTGCTAGTTCCCCCTGTTCCCAGATGAGGCTCCTCAGGAGTTTGTCTTTCCACCAGCTCTCTTAACCTTTCTTGACTCTGGGCTAAGCCAGTCATCATTGGCCATCTGATTTCTGACCTCAGTCAGATCCTGCTGTACTTGTTCCATTTGAATGCCGGGAAGGTTGTTACGAGTCGGGTACCGGTGCATGCAGTTGACAGGGAACACTCGACGACGAGCAATGTTTCCTGAAGTCACAACAAAGTTAGAAACAATAATAATTACAAAACCTACAAAACAAAAACAAAGTTAGTATGCAATGCAGTATGCTTATTTGTTTTCCAAGGTATCCGGTTTGGTTCTTGGTTTTGACCTTTCCAGACCTCGAGGAAATGCTGATGATGTTGAGAGAAAAGCCCAAATGAAAACAAACTAACATACATTACACCTGATGAACAATACATAGTTTGTTTTACAATACATGCCCATAGAGGGTCAAAATACAACAAAAGGAAAAGTACATCAAATGGAAACAAACAACAAGCAAAGAATCAGACATCCAGTCCAAACTCATCTTCTCTGACCTCCTTCAGGAGTGCCTCAGTCACTAGACCAGCTGGGTGCTCTGTAATGGTCCTAATGAGGAGGTTCCTGGTAGCAATAGTAGTAGTCAACTTCTTATGCCTGTCCTGGTCCTTTGATCTCTTCAATCCTGCTCTGAGCTTCAACTCTGATATCTCTTTATGTGCAGCCAACAGAGCTTCCTACTGTTTCTTCTCATTGGCCTCCAACTATTCAATCTTAGCTTGAGTCTTCTGGTCTTCTTGTGTACGGGCTTCGGTGATCCTGACCCACCTAGCCTGACTCTCTTGTAGGTAATGCTCAGCCCTTGCTTTCTGAATCTTGGCCTCCTTGCAGGCATTCTTCAATATCTGTTCCCCGGCCCTTGCTTTCCTTAGATGGTCCAGGTATGTCTTCCAAGGTGAAAGGCATTCTGGTAATCTGAGCTCTAGTACGGGACCAATCTGAGTACTGAGCTGAAGCGACATTGTTACATCTTCCAAGAATAGCTACTCCTTTTGTCTGGATGTTGTCCCAAGCCCAGGATGCTTGTCTGACAACAACTGAATTAGGTTGAACTTCACAATATAGGGTCTCAGCTAAATCCTCTCCTCTGGGAGGGTGAACCAAGGCATAACCCAGTTGTCTCTTAAACAGTAAAGGATTGTAGTTGATGCAACCCTTCACTCCTATCAGAGGCACGTTTGGGTATTGTCCACAGCTGGTGATAATGTCCTTGCCTTTGGTGCTCTGGGTGCACCATCTGATATCATATGAAGTCAAGGCAATGAACCTCTTGGACCAATTCTTCTGTTGGTGGGGATTCAAAAAAGTATCTGACTTAGGCGGGAGTCTGAGCAGCCAGGTGTAAAACAAAGGAGCACAACATCTTACCAACTTCCCCCTTTGTTTTTCATTCCTCTGATGAATGGAGTAGTAAAAATCTCCTAGCAATGTGGGTACTGGGTTCTTCAGAAGAAACAGATGGATGGCATTCCTGCTGATAAATTTAGGCTCATTTGCAAACAGTATAGCCCCATATATGCTGAGGGCTAACAGTGCACAGACTGCCTTCCACTCTCCCAATGAAGCCTTCAGGATGGCCTGAGAGATCAAGAAGTCCAAATGCAAACCAGGAATCCCAGCTTTTGTTGTCATACTTTGCTCAACAAGGGCAGGCTCCAAGTACAGTGCCCTTGCTATCTCTTCATTTCTGGGAGCAGTCATCTCTGGGTTGAAAGGGATTCCACCTCTGATAGGTACTCCTATCAATGAAGAAAACTCTTCCAGTAGAGGCTCTAGTTGGAAGTCTAGAAAGGTGAAACATCTCAATGGAGGGTCATAAAACTGTAAGCATGTGTGGATCATGCTCCTCTGAGAAGGGTCAAGGTCCATAACCATGTCCAGGATACCTCCATAGTGCTCTCTAAATAGTGGGATGTGGTCAGGTGTGATGAGTGATTGGACCTACCTGATACCAGTCAACACAGGCTCAAAAAAGTGGTAGGATATGTTGCTTTTCCTGGGAGTAGTCATGAGTGTTGCTGAAGAAGCTGAAGACAAATGCTGATGAAGATCACAGAATGATGTTGGTAGTGAACCACTAACAGACTGATGATAGTGAGGAGATAACTGAAGCAGGTAACTGATGAAGACAGCTGAAGCAGAGGTCTATGCAGAAGAAGGGGTCAAAACCAAAACCAAGGTACAATGAAATGGATACCCTGAAAAGCAAATAAACAAATGTCAAATGATGCAATGATGATATATGCAAATGATATTCAAAGGTTTGTGATCAAGTTGGATCTGATTATCTGTCTTGATATAAGGCCCATGTATGTTCAAGAAGTCTGGATGGAGGCTCAGAAATCCAATAACCAGGGTGGGGGACTCAAATAAAGAGTCACATGTCCAGGATTAATCACAAGAACTGTCCAAAGTGAGGTACTCTTAAACAAAACAATAACAGGGTATGATG
The DNA here is from genome assembly GCA_963966055.1 of Lathyrus aphaca. Taxonomy (NCBI): domain Eukaryota; kingdom Viridiplantae; phylum Streptophyta; class Magnoliopsida; order Fabales; family Fabaceae; genus Lathyrus; species Lathyrus aphaca. The sequence continues at coordinate 224,974,260 of OZ014520.1, read as the reverse complement.
TGGCCAAAGGTTCCTGCAAACCTGTAAACAGCCCAACCCCCTCACAGGTAGTGTTCTAGAACAAGGATCCTCAGACTTGGATCAGTTATGAGAAGTGTAAACACTTCTAACCCGGAGGTACAGTGTTTACAATAACCATAAGTAATCCTCCTCTAATTCACCTCAGCTTCTGAAGGTCATAATAAAGGTCATCCATACTTAGCAGGCTTCCCAGATAGCCTTAGTACTACAGGAAATCTGTAGCACAGAATTCTCAAGAAGAAACCCACATCTGAACCGTGTTTCATATTCCCGCACCAGACCGAAATGGAATGGGAAAGAACATGAACCACTCTAGCCTAGGTGTCACTCAGGTCCCAGGTATAGGACCTTAAACTCTCAATGGAACCCCACCCACCAAAACAGCAAACCAGATCCAGCAAATGACAGTATGAAATATGCAAAACTGTAAAGAAAGCAATAAATAAGGTTGTACATAAAGCAATAAATAAAGAAAAATAAATAAACACACAAAGCACATAACACCCCAGTAAACACAAATCAAATAAGCGCTAGGAGGAACCTACAAAAAGAACCAGAAGCCCTGGTTGCAGTATAAAGATTCCCCAGCAGAGTCGCCAAGCTGTCGCTCCCACCAAATAACACCTGGTCAAGAGGGGTACAGACACGAACGGTCGGTGAAAAGAGAGAACACAAGGGTGAACTGAAAAGAGTCGTCAGATAGGCATTTTTATCCCAAAGGAAAGGTAATGCTGCATAAACCTAGAAAGATACGGATAAGATGGTTGCGAACCAGAGAAACTGAGAAAGGGGGTTGGTTACAACCTGGGAAGGTATTAGCACCCAGATTGTCCGCCGTACTCGACGGGATCCACGCTTGAAAGTTTATGCTTAAAGGGGTAGTGTCAGTGCTATTATGTGTGCAAAAGCTGGAAAAGAATACAAGTGCCAGTGTAAAAGAAATGTGAAGTGAAATAAAAGAGTGTCAGTGTAAAGAAAGAATGTGAAGCTCAAGACTATGAGGCTTAAAGAATAATGCCGGACGAGGGGGGAATATACAGAGACTTTTGTTCGATAACAGTTAAGTTATGCCTACGTATCCTCTCGTGCAATGAGGAAGTCAGAACACCGTAGTTCGACTCAAAGAGACTGAAAGATAAATTGACCGGTGAACTGCTTACTTGTCTATGCTCAAGTGTATGACCTGTCTGGCTCAGGTGCAAACTGTCTTGCATTAGATGGAAGAAGCAAGTTCTCGTTTGAGAGTGAATGAGGTGAGAAACGAATCCCAGAAGAGACGATTATTGTTTGTTTTTGGTATTTTCAATCTTTTATTGCTTTTTTGTGTTTGTCATAAGAAAATGAGCTTAAGCCTAAACCAAAAGGTTAGTAAACTCATCACGTCTTCCCTCTGATTAGGGGTAATGAGAATACCTTAAGTATGAGGTAAACACCTCACACTTAATCACCATGATGTAGGATTAAGATCATTAACCTACTTGCAATTATTTAGATGTTTTTGGGTTTTTGTTTAGTGTTAAGTAATGATTTTAAGCCATAATCAAGGATTTAATAGACTCATTACACCATCCTAATAGAAGGATAATAGATGAGAACATTTAAGCTGAGAAAGGCTCCTCAACTTAATCCATGATTAGGGATTAACCTCATGACAAAACAAAGCCTTTATTAGAGTGGATTTTAGTAAATGGTAAGATTAAGAAGTGGATTTTTTGGTTTGTAAGACAACTTGAGGGGGACTTGTCCATTAACACTAGGGTTAGTCCTTCTTAACTAATTAAGGAAGAATTAGAACCCTAATGCAAGGCCCAAGTTACATGCTTGATGTCTTAGTGATTATTAAGTGAATTGATTAAGGGATTTAAACACATTAAGGGTTTAACACTTAGGATTAAAGTTATACACTCCATCCTAATAGAAGGATACATGCATAATCCTAATCACAAAGCCTTAAAACCTTTAAGGTTTAGTCCTTGAGTAAGAGATGTGAAAAGAAGACACAAAGATGACACAAAGGTAAAACTAATGGGGGGACTAATCAAACCCTAATTGTGATCATGCTTATGTGTTCCTATGGTTTATGAGGCTTGCAAGAAGATCTCAAGAGAAAAGCCACCAAGGAAGAAGCAGGATGAAGGAAGGAGAAGCAGAAGAAGCAAGACAACTTACTTCACTTAAGAAGATAAGTTGCTTGAAGAAAGAAGGTGAGTAGGGAGCATGAATGATCAAGCTCACTCTAATTCACAAGTAAAATGCAGCAAAGAATGCATAAAAGAGATGAGAAGAGATTATGAGAAGTGAAGGCAAATTCACTTCTCAAACACTTACCACCTGAAAAGTTAGCAACAAGAAATCAAATGAAATGAAAATGAGAAGGATGCAATGATGCAAACCAAAGCTAGTAGCATATCCATGATACAAATGATGCTATGAGGTGGTATGAAAGCATGTCAAGAGATGAGGATGATCATACAAGTAATGAAAATGCAAATGAGACATGAAAGGAAGCATGAAAGTTCATGATAACTTATGAAATGCAATGGATGCATAACATGGAAAATGGATGATGCAATGATCAAACATGATTCTAATGTGTCCTAAAATGTCTTATATGTCATGTGGATGCACAAAATGTCATGGCAAGTTCATGTATGCAAGCATATGAAGGATGAATGCAAATGAAGGAAAAGATTAGGGTTTATGTACAAGATGCAATGCAAAATCCAAAATCAGAAGCAAGACATGAGATAAAAATTGAAAATGGGATCAAAGGAACCCTAACCCCATATGATATCACACCCCAAAGGAGGAGACCTAACTCTTATCCTAATGGAAGTTATGAATTTCCTAAGTTATCTAAGGTTTTAAGGGACCTCACAAGAAAAAATGAAAAACAAATAAAAAATGAAAGATAAATTCATGCCAATTTTATCCTAGAAACTACATGATATGTGGGATGCAATGCAAAAAGAATCACTGTCAAACCCTTCATGGTTAGGCAGAAAAGATTTTTCTAAGTAAGGGTCAAAAATATTGATTTTTAAGAACCCTAAATCCAAAGAAAATGTCAAAATGGATCAAGAACCAAAAAGAAATTTGTATGAATGGTTTGATAATGTCTCTAAATGTGTCAAGATGCAATGTGATTTTTTTGGTGATTTTTAGAAACTTAAATGATATTTTAATTAATTAATTTCCATTAATTAATTAAAATAAACATTTAAATATTTAAAAAATAAAATTTTATGCAAAAAATAAAATAAAAATTAATTTTGGGTTCTGAAAATTAATAAAAGTTTTAATAAAAATTTCCATAATTTTTTGATACATTTTACTATTTTTTATAAAATGTAGAAAGAAATACAAAGAAAAATAGAATAAAAATAATGAAAATGAAAAGTAATTTGATCCAAGATCCAGATTTAAAGTTGAAAGGAAATGGTTGACCAGCACGTTTTTTGATGGATGAGATTTGTCCTGATTAATTAAACATAATTAATTAATTAAATGGTGAATTAGGGCTAATTACATGATCTGAGCCCTTGAAACACGCGCATGAAGCAAGATCTGATGGCTCACGTTTAAACCTCACTAATTACACTGATTAGGGCTAATGAGTTTCAGGTGACCAGAATAGTGTTCCGGTCATCTTCTCCGGTGAACCGAAAACCTAAAATCTTCTATAGGTTTCTAAACTCCTAAATTCTTGCCCATAAATGATCCCCACACATCACTGATCCTAAATCCCCAAACCAAATCCATTTATCACTCACCAAAAAGCCAAATCGAAGCAAAACGTTTCTAGGGTTGAAACTTTCAGAGACTCCATACACGCTCAATATGCCACCATTTTGAAAAATAAATATATCAGCATTATAAGCACAACATAAGGATTCGATTAAGAACTTAAAATCAAGTTTCTGGGAAAAAAGTTCTTGAGCTATACCTGAGATTGAATCTCCTGGTTCTAGGCTCTCTGGCTCTTCCTTGGATGCAAGTCCACTCCTATGAACCTCCTGATGATGAAATGATGCTTAGAAAACTTTGAGAATGGCTAGTTTTGAGAATCCAGTCCTGGTGTAGCAGATTTGGAGGGTTGTGTATATGATGTTTTAGGCTGTTTCAGTGGTTGATTCTTGTTCCATGGATGACATGTGACTTGTTGGTGAGGAAAAAAGTGAGTTTTGATGGCTGTGGGCAGAGTTTCTAAGAGATGAAGGATTTCGTAGTTTTTGTGAATCCTGGCTTATGGGAGGATACTGGCTTGTGAGTGTATGTGTTTCAAGTCCTTGAGGTCCACATAATATGTTCTGATTGAGCAGTGGGTTGGTAATGTCACAGTTTGATTGGTATGGGCAAAGATGAAAAAAGTCAAGATTTTGTGTACCATAGGTATGGCTCGGGTCAGAGGAGATCTTAGGGCTTGTCCTGCTTCATCTTGAGTCATGGAGGGCCTTTGGATCAGGTTTTGTGAACTAGATGGTCTTGATCAAGAGTTTCCAATGTTCTTGCATATTTCCCTCTTTGGAGTTTCTTGTGAATCAAGGCAAGGAAACTTATGAGTTCTTGGCCAATTTGCAGTAAAATGGACCATATGAAGTTGTTATGATGCATTGAGATCAATTAACAATCAAACCAATCATTAAAAGTTCTTCTTGCAAAAAGTTCCTTTCTTGAAAATTCATGAAAAATGCCTTATGGTAGCTTGTGATTCAAGGCATGAAACTTGAGAATTCCTTGGGCAATTCTGAATTATAGGTCATGTATGATGTTTGGGTAATGGTTAGAAGTCAATTAGAGGTCACAAATTGGTTTGACATGAGTTTTTGCAAGTTTCCCTCTTTGGTACATAAGTGAAATTTTGTGATTTTTCCCAACTTTGCAAGGCCATAACTTGAATTCTATGATGAATTAGGTCAAGTTCTTGTCCTTTTTGAAAAGGGAATGATCCAATCTACAACTTTCATGACCAAGAATTTTTCATTTGAAGCATTTTTGAATCAAAAAGAGGAGGTTGAAAAACTTTCCCAAAATGGCAAGTTTGCATTACAAGTCACTTTCCCAAAATGGCAACTTTGCAAATGACTTGAAATTATTCAATTTTGTGAACTTCTAACTTCTTCTAAGATCAAATAAAGATCATATACACCCAAAATGATGGAGAAGACCCTTTGGTTGGGTTATTGGGGGCCTCAGATGCCCTGATTTTGCACTGACTTGTTCAAGAAGTCATCTATTGATCAGATGCCTTCCCCATTGAATTTCTTCATGAAAATTGGTATGCATGATCCTTATAACATATAGAGACCAATAGAAACAAGAATGACCAAAAAAATTGTATTTATGGCTTCTGAAACCAAAACCCTAATTTTAGGTCATCTGTGCAGTTAAGCTTGGCTCTGCTTCCATGCCTTTCTCAGTTCTTGTGATTTTCTGACTTTCTTGATCTTGGGAGGACATAATATGATGCTTGAACAATACATGGACCCTCTTGAGATGATTGGAGACTCTTGGAGTGGCTCAGATAGCTCAGGGATTGTTCAGATCACAAACCCTAGATGCAGATGACTTTGAACCAATGCAGTGAAGCAAAAATGCAAAATGATATGATTGAACTTATGCAAATGAAAAGAATCACAAGCCATGGTGAAATGAGTGAGGGAAAATTTGGGGTGTTTACATCTGTTTTTTTTTTCCAATTTGTGTTTGAGCATTGGGAGAAGCTAGAACACGTTGGTGTTCTCTGATTTTGTTTGCCTTTTGTTTAAAAAAAAGTGTTATGTCTTTTATTTCATCTTTAAAAAAATTTAATTAATTAAAAATTAACCTAGTTTATGTTTTTGATTTGGGCCTTTAGTTTATTTGGTTTGTTTATTTGATTTTCTTGTTTAACACATATCATTATTCACAGGACACGCGCCCGTCCTTCTTTACTTTTTTTATATATTGTTTTTGTTTTTGTTTTATGAATTCCATTGGGCTTTGAAGTCCATTTTGAGTTTTTATGTCTACACCATCCACCAATCCGATTCACCCTTTTATTTCTCTTTTTTTTTGCTGTTAGTTATATTTTCTTTGTGGGCTTAACAACCCAAATTGTTTAGTTTATACACACTGTCTGTTTCACAGGGCACCCCATCTGCCTATCTCTGCTATTTTATTTATATATTTATTATTCTATTATGTTAAGAGTTAATTTGGTTTTGTTTATTTTTAATGTTGTTTTTGGGATGTTATAACAAATTTTAGATTTAATTTCCTTAAGTTTTCTTAGTTTTTATTTATTTATTTATTTTATTTTTATTTTTCTAGGGCCAATGATATAATAAAAATCAAGTTGTCTACCCGATTTCGTTAAATCGGTAGAATTTGATTAATATGAGGCCTAGGTAGTTAGATTTATTTTTAATTACCATTTTTTTTATTATGCCGATTATTTAACTTTGTTTAATTTATTTATTGTATTATTCCGACTATTCAGCAATTTAATCAATTTAATTTATTATATCATATTTGTTATTCTATTTCCGCAATTTAATTTGGTCAATTTATTTAATTTATTTATCGCATTCCAACAAATTGATTCGACTCCTCATTGTCGCTCCCGGGATTTTCATCCTAGTACAAACGCGAAAGTGGCGCGGAAAGGTTAGAGTCGCCAGCCAGACATTTTTATCCCGAATGAAAGGGAAAGGTAATGTTGCACAAACCTGAGGAAGAAGGAAAGGACAAGGTCCTGCGAACCAAAGATCTGAGCTCGGGAGTCGGTTACGAATTGGGAAGGTATTAGCACCCCAATCCGTCCGTCGTACCCGACGGGATCCACGCTTGCTTGCTTGTTTCAAAGGGTGAGAAATAATATGCTGCTGAATAAAACCGCTAACTGAAATGGGAATGAGAAAAGAAACTGGAATAAGAAAATGGAAAGACATGGGGAAATGTAGGGAAAATAAAGAATGTGCTCGAACGGGCCCTACCCCGCTGCCTACGTACCTCATCGGGATAATGAGGATCAGAGTCGACGTAGTTCGCCTAACCTAGGCGGGAACTATTTGTTTGTGTTTTTTACAGCTGGAACTGCGTATGTCTATGCTCAGGTGTTGCAGGCTCGTCTGGTACGAGTGCGTTAACCGTCTTGCATGCGAGACAAGTCACCGAGAGTTCGCGTTGTGAGTGAATGAGATGAGAAGAGAAGTTCCCGCAGGATAGTCGTTTATTGTTTGTTTTTGTATTTTTAAGAGAAGTATTTTGAATTTGTTTGTGAACGGTCTTGTACTAAGACCTATCCATCGCGGGAAGTATTTATACCTCGCCCCGAAACAGGACGCGTATAAACACTCCGCAACAAAGTCTCGTGTCGTACAAGATTGTTCGGTTTTTATTAAGTGTTTTATTGCTTTTCTTTTGAGATGAGAAAGAGAATGACTCAAGTTGATAAAAGGAAAAATCTAAGGGACTAAGACTCAATCCTATTTGTTTATTTATTTACAAGGTGGTCCTAATGGTTAGTGAAGTTTTCTACTCCTAATGGAAACTTAAAACTATTAGAATTCAACTTACTTCTTAATGAAGTTAAGTTGATTCTAAGAACAAATGGGAATCCTATACAAGTTGTAACAATAAAAATAATCAAAAAATGAAGTTAAGCATAAGGAACAAAATTCTAAAACAATGCCTTAAAGGCATGACTAAAAAATAGTCTATTTATTTATTCTATATTCTAATGGAAATGAAAATTCACCTAAGTATTAAATCTAAGCCTAATATTCATTCTAAAAAAAAAACAAGTTTCAACTATCCTAAGTCTAATATCAAATTCTAGGACAAAACTTAAACTAAGCTATTTTATTTTTATTTGGACATTATTTTTCTAGTGGCCTAAACTAATGGAATTTATGTCTAACTAGGCTTAAAAACTAATATCCTAAAAAATACTAAAACTCCTAAAAAAATTATAAAAATTAAATTGTATGATCCTAACACTATCTAAAATAGTATACTAAGAGGGATTCTAAAAATACTTATTTTTTTTATGCCTAACAATTAATTATTTTCAGCTAGGAATTAACTATTATTTCCTAAGGATTTTATTACCAAAACCTAAGATAAAAATTCCTAAAAAATTCCATAAAAAATATTCTAAGAACTATTAGGGGTCTTTTAATTACAGAAAAAAGAATGGCTCAAAAAGATTAATGGAAGTTATTTAAATAAAATAAACAAAATTCAGCACAATTAAGAAGAAACTCAATAAAGCTAAATACAAGAATAATTCAGAATTAATTCAAAAATAAATAAATTCCAGAAAATAAAAATGTCACAAATTCCTAAATTCAATTATTAATCTACTTTAATTTTTAGGGAATTTTCTAATGCCTTTTCCTATTTTTTTAATGAATTATTTCTAACTTAATATTAACTTAAAATAGGATCTTAGAGTAATAATGCAGGGGGTTCTTTTAGTAATTTTTATGTTATTATCTCACTGGGCTTAAAATAAGGGGGTGAGAATATCAGAACCATCTAAGCCCAATTACATTGAAAAATGAGGGGAGTGCAGACATAAATTTTCTTAGTTATTTATATATTGGGCCTAAAAGTGGGGTGCCAAAATTAAACATATCTTTTATTTAATCTACAACAAAGGGATTAAATTCTAAAAAAAAATGGATTAAAATCTTATGATAATACTTAATTAAAAATCTGAATTAACAATGGATTAAATCTTAATCTAATATTTTTATAAACTCTTAATCCTAGGAAATGACTTAAATATTAATCTCATGGTTCTATCAATTAAGCTACTATTTTAACTTAAGAAAAATAATCCAATTAACCTATGATTATGTTTTTTCCTAAAATCTTGACTTAATAAAAGAAATTAAACTAATCTTAAAAATAATATCCTCCAACAATCTTAATCAAACTATAATCTTTTATTATAATATTTCTTTTTATAAATTCCTAATTAATCTAATCTTGTAAAAAATGAATTAAGAAAATAATCCTGTGATAATGAAATAATCAAATTTATAAATTCATGTTAATTACACAACCCATCAACAAAGCTGAAATGACAAAACCTAACCCTAAATTTCTTCTTCTTCCTCAAACACCCAAACCCTAACCTAAACGGCGCCCCCTTTCTTCCCCGAAGCCAATCGCCGGCAACCATAACAGCAACTCCGCCCTCTCCCCTTTCGAACTCTCCAAACATCAACCTCTAGTCACCTCTTTTTCGCCGATTGAAACCACAACTCCTTCGCCTTCTCCGTCGCAAGCTATCCCTAGCCACCATCTTTCACAAATTCAACAAATACAAACCTAAGACACGATAATCTCACCGGAAAATCAAGGCCCTCGCCGGCATAAATTCGGATTCACAATTACCATTTATGCTTTCTAATCATTCTAACTAGCCACCCACTCATTCTCCCAGTAACGCAATCGAAAGAGGGAAAAACTAAATGACGCCAAGAACAACAACAATACAACAGCTATCTCCTACAATGGAAGGATGAATTCGTACCTTGACGCGTAACGGCTGTGCAAGCGTAACTTCGACGAAAACCAGAAAAATCCCGTCAGGTAATATTCAATATCCTGTTTGCCTCAATGATTCCACGAATTTCCTCCTATTTCGCGATCTCAAATTGTTTCGGAATCGTGTACCGTGACCTAATCTTTCGTGCTTCGTGATGATCTGTGCAGATTCTTGTTATCGCTTGTAGACTCGACGTTGAACTGGTGCAATATTGATCTTGAAGGTGAGTTACCGCGATCACAGCGTTGTAATGGCTGAATTATTGACTTCATGATTGATGCATTCCTGCTCTTGTATCGGTTTCCCTGCAGGTTATTCAGATTGGGATGCTAGGCCCGTTCTTGATTACAGATGCCGTGAGGTTGCCAAAAGACCAACAAAGATTGGTGAATGTTGATCACAGACCGGGATGTTGAACAACACAAATTACAGAAGATTATCGACTCCGAGACGCTTTCGGTGGCAGCCGTAAGAGCTGTGTGATCACTGATTAGAGGTAGATCACAAATCTCACGAATACAGTTCAAGCTTACCTTAGACTTGCGATTCTTTCTCCATTCTTTTCCTTGTAATAGACCTTGTACTATCTCTCATTTGCAGGAGGCATAATGCTGTCAATGGATTCAACAATCACAATGTAGCATCCCTGACCATAGCAGCCATTGCTTGAACCTTGTTTGTGAGATAGAGGCTAATACTGATGAAAATGGGGGATTGAGGAGAGACTGAAAAATGAAGGGTTTGAAGATTGTCTAAGCCTATCAGTTCCTATTAGCTCCAAAAAAAAGGAAGAACCTGCAATGTGAAGAGTGATCCTGATTTATAGAATCCGGAAGAATACTCTAGAAGCTTCAGGTAACTTCAGCTAGAATTTTTGTTATTTTTCAGTTGTGAATTCTGTTAGAGTTTGCAACTGATTTGTAACTGCTTTGTTTTTGGTTTTGAATTGTTATGAACCTGTTAGGAATAAATTATTTTCATTATGAAATTTTTTTGTGGTTCTGTTATGTTTTGTGTAATGTGAGAGTGTGTGTGGTTGTTAGAATTCGTAACTGACTTTCAAATCCGAAACTTCCTCTTGCCTTTCACTGCTGAGTTTTTTTCGTTCTTGTGAAGTTCTGTTAGATTAGTTATGAGATTGTGATTCTGGTTGTAACTGAAATGCTTTCCTTGCTTGAGTTTTTTTCCTTTTGAGCTTGGTCTTAATCTCTTCTTTTCTGACTTGCTTATAACTGTTATGCCGGATTCTTTCACTTATGAAATTTGTTGGGAATGATCGAAATACTTGCGACTCATTAAATGCTGGAATTTCTGATATGGCTGCAATTGTATTGATTGGCAGGTTAATTGAAGAGTGATGTCGAAGATTACGGACGTTGCGGATGACGGTTGTGAAGTCACTAGCCTTGATCAGAAGGAATGGAGAGATTTTCTTTTTAAGTTCATCTGCGGATCCATGGACAGTTCTTCGAGCACGATCAATCAGGCTTCGAAAAATGGAAATGCCACTTCGCTCAGTATTATTTGATTCAACAAGTATTGGTACTGACATTTTGTAACGGATCACTGCTAGAAATCCTTGTGTTTTAGTCATACATAAGTAGAGGTATAGAAGTTGATGTGTAAGATGACTCAATATTCGTTAAGTTTTTTTCATTTGAAACTGATATGCATATCAGTAGATGAAGATGCCTTGATTTCTGTCTTGGGGAATGTTCAACTGAATGGTCAGAGAAACAACCAGTTAGGAATGATGTTGTTTGACTTTTCTATGTATAATCTTATAGAAGAACTCTCTTACTATTTTTTATTGAATTTCTTTGCCAATTAAATTCAAACCTTGGTCACACCTTATATTTATATCTCTTTGTCAATTTCACCATCAAATGTGGGCATCATATATCCATCCTTCCATGAATGCGATATAAATTGCATAGAATTTTCCTTCGAATTTACGTGACTATGACGAATTTACACATGATTTTTCCTTTCTCACACTTACGTGTAATGAACCACCACAAAGGCAATAACAAACTCAAAAGATTGCTCAATCATGAAATTGGGCTTAAATTGGGAAAGGAAAACACGGTCACCTTAATTAAACACATATTTGAATGACTTAAGAATTGATCAATTCAAGACACTAAAATGAATGAGAGTGGGTTTACATCTTGGCTAGGAATATTTAGCAATAGAAATACGTGGAAGCTAAACTTGTATGAGGTATAACTTAATGGGCTTTAAATGGGCCAACACGAGTATGAAATTTAAAGTGCTTAACAATTGGTTGTAGGATTGATAAAATATGGAATTGAAAGAAAAGCGAGCAGATAACAAAACAAATTTGGACGATGACATGGACTTAATAGATTTTGATGAATTCCAGTGTCGAAAATAGTAATGATATTTGAATTGATGATGACACCATTATACTTGTGCATCATCCCTTATCTTGACACACATCCTTTGACATGCTCCACCCTTAAGCCATTTGATGCCATAATGAATTCCTCATGATCCCGAATCGTTATTCAACAAACATACGAATAACATCCTTAACCTCCATTGGTGAAATGCCCTTGAGATCAAATCACGAACAAGAATTCCAGTATCTCCTTGATCCATGAAGAAGAACACAACTTGAGACATCAAGAGGAGTCAATACTCTCACCCAAAGCCAATCTGACTGAACACCTCAATAATAAGCTAGATACACCAGTGAGTATACTCCATAAGCTCGCACCATAATAGATACAGATAGGGCACGAAACCCTAATTTCCACGGGCCTTGATCACATGCCTTATGAATCCATGAAATGCGCTATTGTGATGTTAATGAAATGATGAGAAATGCCAATGAATACAACATGATGAGCCCACAGAGGGAATAAATATGAGGGCAAATTTTGAGGTATTACAGCTGCCCCTATTCAATCATCTGCAAGCCTGAACGAATAATTGCAACGGCTTTTATACGTTCAAGGCAGGGAGTGATTGAATACTCGAATAAAACCTGAAAATTTGCACACTGAGAGTAATGGAAATGCCATCTGCCCATTTATTTATTCATATATTTCTTGCTTTTGACCTCTGAATAGGTAACGGGGAACATCAAACCAAGTGGGAATATGCTAGGAAGGATGCCATACTCGCACGACAGCTCACAAGGGATCCTCGAATCCAACGTGAAACCGTCCTCGAACGAAGACGCAAAGGTATACCGGCCGCAGGCGGTAACCGAACACAAAGAAAAGAAAACAGGACGAGATGGAACGGGACCATTGTACTTAAATGATAACCCGAAACGTGACCGTTGTACTGAAACGGAGACATGAGGAAATGAGATTGTTGTACGGAAACAATACTCAAAGACGAGACCATTGTACTTAAATGGAGACTCGGAAAGAATAGGATCGTTGTACTTAAACGAAGCCCAAGCAAACAGGATCATTGTACTTAAATGATAACCTGAGACGCGACCGTTGTACTGAAACGGAGACGCGAAAGGAAATGAGACTGTTGTACTGAAACAAGACTCAAATACGAGACCATTGTACTTAAATGGAGACTCGAATGAAATGGGATCGTTGTACTTAAACGAGAGCCCGAGCAAACAGGATCATTGTACTTAAATGATAACCTGAGACGCGACCGTTGTACTGAAACGGAGACGCGAAAAAATGAGACTGTTGTACGGAAACAAGACTCAAATACGAGACCATTGTACTTAAATGGAGACTCGAGGAAATGAGATTGTTGTACGGAAACAATACTCAAAGACGAGACCATTGTACTTAAATGGAGACTCGGAAAGAATAGGATCGTTGTACTTAAACGAAGCCCAAGCAAACAGGATCATTGTACTTAAATGATAACCTGAGACGCGACCGTTGTACTGAAACGGAGACGCGAAAGGAAATGAGACTGTTGTACTGAAACAAGACTCAAATACGAGACCATTGTACTTAAATGGAGACTCGAATGAAATGGGATCGTTGTACTTAAACGAGAGCCCGAGCAAACAGGATCATTGTACTTAAATGATAACCTGAGACGCGACCGTTGTACTGAAACGGAGACGCGAAAAAATGAGACTGTTGTACGGAAACAAGACTCAAATACGAGACCATTGTACTTAAATGGAGACTCGAGTGAAATGGGATCGTTGTACTGAAACGAGAGCCCAAGATACGACCGTTGTACTGAAACGGAGACATGAGAACATGAGATTGTTGTACTGAAACAATACTCAATTGGGGATAACAACAAAACTTGGTAGAAGCATCCGTCTTGGGAAATGAAGTAGCATTCTGTGGGGAGTACTTCAATCTGATGGGAGATGCAGCGGGTCTTACGTAATATACCTCAAAACTGGCCCATGCTGGTATGCATATGTTTGGATTTATGGCGTAATGCTCCATGATGATGGAAATGATACGCTTTGGAGGATGCAGACGCAATGATGATTATGCGAATGACAATGCAAAGAAGATCTCCTGATAAGGAGACTGCAGGTATTTCCAGATAACTTGGCTGGGAAGAAACGATGATCACTGCATTGATCTAGTTCATCCTGGTGAGGAGGAAACAAACTCTGCGGGGAAAGCTGTTAATAATTCACTGGCTCTGAATAGCCGCCACTGCCAAAAATAAATTGGACTTTGATATTGGAACGCCAAGACCCTGCTGGAGGTGGACCCTTCTTGAACTCTGATGGGGAAGTGAGGACTTCCTGGGAACCAAAGGCATGACACTGCTGAGGAAGCAACTGCTGGGGAGGAAAAACACTCCTTATGCTGTTAAGAATTGCCCCTGTCTGCAAGGAGACTTCTGCTTGGGGATTGCACCCACTCTTTGCTACCTCGCTGAGTGAAGTTTCAACTGGCACATGGATGGGGATGATTGGAAACACCCTAGGAGACATTTGTTTCTGCTCAAACAAAAGGGAATGCCCATCCCGGATAATTGTTGTTAACTTTGTTAGCAACATCAACACCTGTACCTGCATGAACACAATCAATAGTACCTGCAACATAGAGAATTAGTTTGGGACCTGCTTGCCCCAGGCTCATAGCATGAATCATTGTCTAGGTATCTCAGCACCCTTTCAGAGTTGTATTAAATGTTTCTATTCTCCTGCACGAGTTAGAAAAGCATTCAAATGTTCATAACACAATGCAAGTTACCATTCGCTAGACGTTTTCACAATCAATCAATGCAAGATGAAAAAAGTAAAAACCAAGAAGCAAAATAGTCAATTGACTGAAGCTGAATTTTTTATTGATTTGGAAAGGTGGCCATGAATAGGCAATACAAAGGAAGCAGTTCCCTGGAACGAGGGAACAACTAAAAGAAAAACAAAACTACCCTATTGGCAATGTGAGAAATGGATCTCATCAAGTCTCAACCCGGTTATGACTCGTATGTCTTCAAGACGCTCCGCTCGCTCTGCCTCTTGAGAAAAAGTAAGTGAACTGATCTTCAACCCTTAGGATAGCCTCAACTGTAGGTAGGTCATGGATCTCGCAGATCGCAGTCGTTCGTGTTAATCCCTCTTTTGCGTGGATCTCCCTTTCAGGTTTTCAATCCACCGGGATACCCTTTTTTGCCTGAGTTGTCCGATGTGGCTTTTCAACTCAGCGGGTGTACATTTTTTTTTCTTCAAAATTTCCCTAACTTTTGCCCGAGCCTTTTATTCTGTTTTTGGCTCGCCGGGATGCCCATTTTTGCCTGGATCTTTATTCTGTTTTTATCCAGCGGGTCCTTTTTTACACGAAGTATTTTCTTACTGCGTCTGCGTTGACAGGGGATGGAAAGTCTTCTCCGTCCATGGTTGTCAGCATTAAGGCTCCACCTGAGAAAACCTTTTTAACCACGAACGGTCCTTCATAGTTGGGTGTCCACTTGCCCCTGTGATCGTTGAGAGGAGGAAGAATCCTTTTCAGCACTAAATCTCCTGGCATGTACCTCTGTGATCGCACCTTCTTGTCAAAAGCTTGCTTCATTCGTCGCTGATACAACTGTCCATGGCACACAGCTGCTAGACGCTTCTCTTCAATGAGGCTCAATTGATTATATCTGGATCGGAGCCATTCAGCTTCATCTAGCTTGATATCCATCATCAACCTCAAGGAAGGGATTTCCACTTCGATCGGTAAGACTGCTTCCATACCATATACTAATGAGAATGGAGTTGCCCCAGTTGAAGTGCGTACTGATGTTCTGTACCCATGCAACGCGAATGGTAACATCTCGTGCCAGTCTTTGTATGTCACAACCATCTTCTGCACAATCTTCTTGATGTTTTTATTAGCCGCCTCGACGGCGCCATTCATCTTCGGACGATATGGAGAAGAGTTGTGGTGTTCTATTTTGAAGTCTCGACACAAATCAGCCATCATCTTGTTGTTGAGATTAGAACCATTATCAGTAATGATTCTTTCAGGGACTCCATACCGGCAGATGATGTCCCGCTTAATAAATCGAGCGACCACTTGCTTAGTGACATTGGCATAGGAAGCAGCTTCGACCCACTTCGTGAAATAATCAATAGCAACTAGGATGAAGCGATGCCCATTAGAAGCTGTTGGCTCAATCTTTCCAATCATATCGATGCCCCACATAGCGAACGGCCATGGTGAAGACATGACACTCAACGGATTCGGAGGCACATGGACCTTGTCGGCATAAATTTGACACTTATGGCATTTACGGGAGTATTTGCAACAATCAGACTCCATGGTAATCCAATAGTATCCCGATCTCAATAATTTCTTGGCCATGGCATGTCCTCCAGCATGGGTACCAAAGGAGCCTTCGTGAACCTCCTGCATTAACATGTCTGCTTCGTGTTTGTCCACACATCTGAGCAGCACCATGTCAAAGTTCCGTTTGTATAACACACCGTCCTGATTCAAGAAGAAACCTCCCGCCAGTCTTCTAAGAGTTTTCTTATCTTTACTGGATGCCCCAGCCGGGTACTCTTGAGCCTTCAGGAATTGTTTGATGTCGTGGTACCAAGGCTTGTCATCTTCATCATCACCAACGACAAAGACATAAGCGGGTCTTTCAAGACGAGAGATCGAAATTCGAGGCACGAAATTCTCTCGGCAAACTTTAATCATGGATGATAAAGTTGCGAGAGCATCGGCGAACTGGTTTTCGTCCCTAGGAACGTAGCTCAGCTTTACTTTGGTAAAGAAGGTTAACAGCCTCCTGACGTAATCTCGGTAAGGAATCAAACGAGCTTGATGAACTAGCCATTTGCCATTGACCTGATTTACTACCAAAGCAGAATCTCCGAAGATCTCGAGGTTCTTGACTCGCAAGTCTATTGCCTCTTCGATCCCCATGATGCAAGCTTCATACTCTGCCTCGTTGTTAGTACACTCGAAGGTCAAACGAGCAGCGAGAGGTGTGTGGACTCCTTCTGGGGAGATAATAACAGCACCGACTCCACTCCCATTCATGTTTACAGCTCCGTCAAACATCAACTTCCATCTGGATTCAGGGTCGGGCCCCTCCTCCGGAAGTGGTTCTTCATGGTCTTTCGACTTGAGGAACATGATGTCCTCATCCGGAAACTCGAACCTCATGGGTTGATAATCATCAATCGGCTGCTCGGCCAAGTATTCTGACAACACACTCCCCTTGATAGCTTTTTGTGAAGTGTATTGTATGTCATACTCCGTGAGTATCATCTGCCAACGGGCTACTCTTCCAGTCAAAGCCGGCTTCTCAAAGATGTATTTTACAGGATCCATCTTGGAAATTAGGAGAGTAGTGTGTGTCAGCATGTACTGTCTTAGTCGGCGAGAAGCCCATGCCAAAGCGCAGCAAGTTTTCTCGAGTAGTGAGTATCGTGTCTCACAATCGGTAAACTTTTTGCTAAGGTAATAAATGGCATGCTCTTTTCGACCAGACTCGTCCTGCTGACCCAGTACACATCCCATCGATCCTTCCAGCACAGTAAGATACATAATCAGAGGCCTTCCTGGCACTGGAGGCATAAGAATTGGTGGTTCCAACAAGTATTCTTTGATTCGGTCGAAGGCCCGCTGACAGTCTTCATTCCATTTAATGGCCTGATTCTTCCTCAGAAGCTTGAAGATGGGCTCGCACGTGGCCGTTAGGTGAGAAATAAACCGTGCAATGTAGTTTAGTCTCCCTAAGAAGCCGCGCACTTGCTTTTCAGTCTTCGGTTCAGGCATTTCCTGGATAGCTTTCACCTTGGCCGGATCAACCTCAATTCCTCGTTCACTCACAATGAAGCCGAGTAACTTGCCCGAACGAACTCCGAAAGTGCATTTATTCGGATTTAACCTCAGTCTAAACTTTCGAAGCCTGTCAAACAATTTTGCTAGGTTGACCAAGTGCTCTTCCTCTGTCTGGGACTTTGCTATCATGTCATCAACATAAACCTCAATTTCATGATGGATCATGTCGTGAAACAACGTCACCATTGCCCGTTGGTAGGTAGCTCCTGCATTCTTTAAACCAAACGGCATGACCTTGTAACAGAAGGTGCCCCAAGGAGTGATGAAAGTTGTCTTTTCCATATCCTCGGGAGCCATCTTGATTTGATTATAGCCTGAGAATCCGTCCATGAAAGAGAACACGGAAAACTGAGCAGTATTATCGACAAGTACATCTATGTGAGGTAGAGGGAAATCATCTTTGGGGCTGGCCCTATTCAAATCCCTGTAATCCACACACATCCTGACTTTGCCATCTTTCTTGGGAACCGGCACGATGTTAGCAACCCACGGAGGGTAACTAGTCACGGCCAAGAAGCCAGCATCAAACTGTTTTTGCACTTCTTCTTTTATTTTGATTGCCATGTCTGGACGTGTGCGCCTCAACTTCTGCTTTACCGGAAGACAACCTTCTCTGAGGGGTAGCTTGTGCACCACGATATCAGTGTCTAAACCAGGCATATCTTGGTAGGACCATGCGAAGACGTCAACGTATTCTCGAAGCATAGCCATCAAACGAGTCTTGACAGATTCTTCTAATGCAGCTCCGATCTTGACTTCTTTCTTGTCCTCTTCAGTACCCAGGTTTATCACTTCAACATCTTCCTCGTGCGGCTGAATCATCTTCTCCTCTTGTTTCAGCAGTCTGGCCAATTCTTCGGGTAAATCGCAATCCTCTTCATCTTCCTCATCGGCTTGATAAATTGGATTGTCGAAGTCATACTTAGCCATAACAGGGTCGTCATTGATAAGATCCGGTGACGAGCACCTGCATGAATGATGATTCATGCAAGGCTTTAGCAACAACTTGATAAAATGAGAAACATTGCCATTTTAAAACTTTTCTTTCTTTTTGAAAAACAAAAGTAAAAAACGAAAGACAGAGAACAACATGAAATGAATGTGAAACGTCAATTTTATTCATGATTGTGTTAATGAACAAATGAACCCTTACAAAGAGCCACTATGCCCCGGGCAAGACATAGTGCTTTAATACAGGAAAACATAAACAAAAATCATTACTCTTCAAAAGATGTTACTGAAATGAGCCTTTCTGACGTCCAGTTGCTAAGCTGAGCTCCTGGGACGGCAGGCCTAATCCATTCTTCTAAGTCACAGTCACTATCAACAGCTTCATCCTGCACTGCGCTGACATTTCCGTAGTCTACCACTCCCGCACTTGTGAAAGTGACCGGGCTCTGACAACCTTTCGCACTTGGTTCAGACGAAGATCTTCCAGGGTGATAGCCAATCCCGAACATGTCCTTCTTCTCTGGCAATTCGATTGGGTTGCCCCAGCCTTCTCGCACTCCAGATTCTACTAATTCACGCGCTTGTTTATAAGAGGCTATGGACACCCCCTTCTTCGGCACCTCAGGAGAAGTTGCTATGGCGGATGCTTGCTCGGACTTCAAAGGCTCAAAAGCTTGACATGGGGTTTCGACTATTTCACCATCCATCTCCACATATTTGAATGAGGCTAGATGACTGACGAAGATATCTTCTTCCCCGCTGACTGTCACAACTTGACCTTCCCAGACGAACTTTAATTTCTGATGAAGTGTAGAAGAAACCGCTCCTGCCGAGTGTATCCAGGGCCTTCCAAGTAAACAACTATATGCCGGCTGGATATCCATCACGTAAAAAGTGGTATTGAAGACTTGTGGACCTACCTTAATAGGTAACTCCACCTCTCCAAATACCGATCTTCTTGATCCATCAAATGCCCGAACTACTAGATCACTGGGCTTTAGCACCACCCCATCATAGTCCAGCTTCATCAATGCCTTCTTAGGCAAGACATTCAGAGATGAACCAGTATCCACCAGCACATGGGAGAGCACTGCACCCTTGCATTCCAGAGAAATATGCAATGCCCGATTGTGAGCACGCCCATCAGAAGTTAAGTCCAAGTCCGTGAAACCCAATCCATGACTGGCATTAACACTGGACACCACCGTTTCTAGCTGGTTTACGGAAATATCCTGAGGCACGTATGCCTTGTTCAGAATATTTAAAAGGGCCTTCCTGTGAGAGTCCGAACACATGAGCAATGATAAGATGGAGATCTTTGACGGCGTCTGCTGCAAATGATCTACAATCTTATAGTCACTCTTCTTGATGATCCTCAGGAATTCTTCGGCTTCCTTATCAAAGGTGAGATCTGGATCAGCTGATGGAGTTGGATCATTGGCAACTACTGGTTGCTTTCCCCTGGCTCTAGCTTGGGCTTCGGCAGTATCCCTGGGTGGTATCACATTGCTTCTCAGTGCTTCCGGCGCAAATAGTCTTCCGCTTCTAGTAAAACCCCCTACTCCAACATTCTCTACTCGAGCTGGGGTTATACTAGTCGTGGCCAACTCTTGCTTCTGGCCATTGCAATACACTTCGCCACCGTAGTTCCAAGGAACTGCTCTGTCACTTTGGTACATTATGGGTCCAGCAGTAGTAATAGTTATTGGCGCCGCTCTGGCACGCGAAGGAACTTGGGATGGATCATAAAAGATAGTCACTGTAGATACTTCACTTTCTTTCACGATCTTGTCAAATTGCAGCACTCCTTCATCAATCATACCTTGAATTCCGGCCTTCAATCGTTTACAACCGTTGGTAGCTTCTGTACATTCTGAACAATCATCCTCGCATCCGGGGAAAATGCCTTTCTTCAACAAACAAACCTTGATAGCAACCAATGAAGTCTGCAAGTCTTCTACATCGTCCACCAAATTCAATTTCTCCCCTTCACCAATTGCACCAACCATGCCCCTGTGTGTAGGCATGGGATTTTGCAGCACATTAGGAGAGGGAGCGAAATTGATTGCTTTTGAATCCAACAAGTCCTGAACAACATGCTTCAATGCTTTACAATTCTCAGTACTATGGCCGGGAGCTCCAGAATGAAACTCGCATCTAGCATTCGAATCATAACCTTCAGGAATTTGGCCTGGCTTCGGAGGTTGCAAGGTCCGGAGCTGAATCATTTGAAGCTGTAGGAGATTCTTCAACAGTTGGGAGTAAGACATTGGTGGAGCTTCAATATGTCTATCCTTCACCCTCTGGGAGTAGTACGGACGAGGGGGTCTTGGCTGATACCCCTGCGAGCGTTGCGGCTGTGGAGGCTGAATCCGTTGTTGAACTGGAGGTGTTGAAATAGTGACGGGGGCCACTTGCTGATAATATCCCTGGTGCATCATTCCTCTCTGTGCGTATATTGCTCCTGTTTCTCCTTCCCTCCTTTTCACAAAGGGTTTCTTGATGCCAGACACTGAAGCGCTTCCATTTTGAATCTTCCCCTGTTTGAGCCAGCTTTCAATTCTTTCTCCAGTCAGAATAATGTCCGAGAAACCACTTGAGGAACAACCAGCCAACCTTTCCATGAAATGCCCTGGGAGGGTATTCAGGAAAAGATCGACCATCTCTCTTTCCAATAAAGGTGGTTGCACTCGGGCGGCCACCTCACGCCACCTCTGTGCATAGTCTTTGAAGCTCTCCGAGCTCCTCTGTGTCAAACTTTGAAGCTGAGTACGGCTAGGTGCCATGTCAATGTTGTATTGATATTGTCTGAGGAAGGCCTCTCCCAAATCCTTCCAACTTCTAATAGAGCTCCTTTCCAACTTCATGTACCACTCCAAGGACCCTCCTGAAAGGCTATCCTGGAAATAGTACATCCATAGTTTCTCGTCTCGCGTGTGAGCCGCAATCTTCCTGTAGAAGGCCTGTAGGTGAGTTTTCGGGCAAGAGCTGCCGTTGTATTTATCAAATGCTGGTGGCCTGAACTTGTGTGGAATGACCACCCCAGGTACTAAACCCATATCTGACACGTCAATTCCCAAAGTGTCCTTGCACTCTAAGGCCTTGACCTTCTCTGCAAGCACCAAGAAGTCGTTGAGATTCCCGTCACCGCCGAAACCCATATCATTGTTGAAGTACTGGAATTGGTCTTCCTGCCTGTCCTGCACAGGAACATACGTAGCCATAGCTGGATCTGGAACATGAGGTCCACCTGTACCGTTATTGGTGTTGGGAGGACCCCCTAGTCCGCCAGAAGTAGTTGCTTGAGCATTAGTATTTGGAGGTGTCAACCCTTGAATTGCATTTCTCAGCTCCTGCTGCCCCTGGGCCATCCCCTGCATCAGAGTCATAAATTCTGCCATCTTGGTACGGACATCGTTGAGTTCTGTCTGCATGGCGTCCATTGCTGTTCTTTGATTGCTACGGGTCGCGTACCGATGAGGGATATTTTGTCGAAGGTATCGGGTCTTGGCGGCCCTCGCAATCTTTGCCTGATGAACACAGATAAATTAGACATCTCGAAGAAAAACCTGCAAAGACAAAGACAAAATGCAAATGATGTGTATGCAATGCAATGTGTTCCTTTTATTCCCGAGTATTTTCCTGTATCCGGTCCTGGCATTAAGAAGATAAGAATTGGGAAGAAGACCCAAATAATATTCAGACATAATGACGGCTGTGAAAAACTGGTGCTCATTACCCCGTGTCGGTGCAAATAACGAACAAGAAATCCGGAACAAATCAATCATATAAACTGGAGTTTGAAAATACAAAGTCCCCGAAGGGTGCCAATCACGATAACAAAAGTACATCACATATAAGGAATCCCACAACAAGCCTGTGGGTAATCCAAGTACAACAATATGAAATTACACACTAGGGAACTCTATATCTTTCAATCTCCAGCTAAGGCATTTGACGCTCTGGAACAGCTGAACCACATCTGGATGACCGGGCTCCTGGATGAGCTTCTGAATGAGGAGATCCCTCGTATCAGAAGAAGCGTGTAACTCCTCGATCTGCTGTAGAAATGCTGCTTCATTCTCCTTGCTTTGACTCGACTCGGCCTTCGACCTTTTCACATCAGCTTTCAACTTTAGGTCTTCAATCTCCTTTTGAGCTTCCTTCAGTGCCTACTGACTTTCTGTTACGCGCCGGATACGATCCTCCTCTTGATAATAAGCTTTCCTGAGAAGTTCTTTCTGCCCATCTAAAGAATCCTGAAGGCTTTTGACTTCCTGTTTGTGCTTGGCGTCTAACTCCTTTTGTTTCTTCAGATTTTCGTCCCATTTCTCCTGCCATAAAGTAACAGCTTCATTGGCTTCACTAAGATCTTTCTTCTCTCTTCGGCGCTGGGCCGTCTTATGAGTCTCAGCTAAACCCTTCTTTCGGAAGTAGAGCTCTCTATCTTCAAAATCCTTCTGCTTAAGACGGACTATCTCCTCGGCTTGCACAGCTCTATCTTTCAATTGACGGTTCTGGATCATCAGCGCTTGACAAGAATTAAGAGCCTCTTGATTTTCAACCCTCAGTTGCTTAACCAAAGCTTCTAACTTCTGATATTCCTCCAAGGGCACCGTAGTAGGTGGTGGTAACGGTGCAGAGAAAGGGATTAAAGTCACTTGAGCTTTTTCTCTTACCCACGCTTCAAACTCGGGAAACATTTGGTTGTTGCTCCTGCCCAAACGATCTATACCCTTCTTAATAACCGTTTTCCAAGCACCTGCAGCCTCCCGCACCAATGGGAGATTATCCTTCATAGGAAAATAGAAAGTCTGATCCAACTCTGAATCCTTGGGAACATTCTTCAAAGCGTACCCTAATTGTCTTCTCAAGAGTATGGGGTTGTAGTTAATGCAACCTGCTACTCCTAAGAGGGGAACATTAGGATATTTTCCGCAACTGGAGATGAGCTCTTTCCCTTTTAACCTCAAAGTGAACCATCTGATGTCTTTGGCAGTCAACGTGTTGAGCTTCTGCGACCATATTACATTGGGATCCTTAAACACTCCAGCAATAGGGATGTGCCTCATAAACCAAGTGTAGAACAACTGAGCACAACATCTAACCAAGCCACCTCGTCTCTTCTCATTCCTATAATGCACTGAATAATACAAGTCACCTAGGAGGGTAGGTATCGGATTCTTCAACACAAACACATGAATTGCATTTATGTCTACAAACTTGTCCATATCAGCAAACAAAACTATCCCATATACAGATAATGCCAGGATGGCGCAAACTGAATCCCATTGCTTTTCCACGGCACACTCTTCAGCTTTTCTGACCAGAAACTCTAAGGGAAAACCAAGCACCCCGGCCTTGGTGGAAACCAGATTAGCAGATACTTCTGATGGGCTCAAATAAAGAGCCTTAGCAATGTCAGTGTGAGTTGGTCTTGTCATTTCTGAATTGAACGGAATCTGATCTTGAATCGGTAGTCTTAGAATCTCAACATACTCTTCTAGCAACGGACCTAGCTGGAAATCCGGAAATGTGAAACATCGGAGTCTAGGATCATAGTACTGTAGCAAAGTATGAATGGCACTCTTCTGCGAACTATCCAAGCTGAAAACCATATCCAAAATATCACCATAATGCTGTTTGAAGAAATCCAAGTGACCCGGGGTGATGAGAGACACCATCTGCTTGAGCAAGTCCACCTTGGTATCAAAAAACTTGTAGAAAATATTCTTCTTTCTGACGTCTTCCATTCTGAAGCAAAGATATGATCAGGAACCGGGAATAATGCAAACCCTGAGAATAAAAGAAACACAAATGATTAATGATGATATGATGTTTATGCAAGGCAAGGCATGTGATCAGTGAAGTGTCTGTGATGTGCCAATCATATAATCAGGTGTCGGTGCACGGTCTCAAAATCCAGATATCACAATAATCATCTCTCTGATCCGGGGTCCATAACTTAAGAACAGAAATCCAGATCACAAAACTGAACCAAAGGCAAAGTGGGTATGCTGAAGGTACCAGGGTTCCTGCAAACCTGTAAACCCCTCCCAATCTCACGGGTGTGCTACTCGGGTCAACATCACGGACTCTCAAAGCCGAATAGCAATAATACGTTAACCATCTCCGAGAAATGGCTCATGACCAAATCAGGGAATCGGTTTGATATTATATACTACGCAGGGAGGTCTCAGTTGAGTCCGGAAAAAACAAGCATCCCTCACAAGTCTCCAGCTTCAAGCACTGAATCGAGAAACAATAGTACATTCATCCCGAAGGGTACAATACTACCGTCATACGAACAGTTTGCTTTAACTGAATTCCTACGAGAGAACCAGGCCATCCTATGCGAGTTCCCAATGGACCCTCGGATGCGAGTGGGTTTGCCAACAAATGTGGTCTGCCACTGTCATCACTGGAGAGGGGTGTTTCCATCAAGGTCCTCGAAGATCGGTCACCAGATGCACATAACTATCAAGGTCGTACCCTGAAGTGAGGTAATCCCCACACAGAATAGTTCCAAGACGGTCGCAATCTGGGTGTGGAACACATCGCCACCCATCATGGTGAGATACCATAAGAGTACAATGTCTGTCCACGCTAATCCTATGGTGCACTCAAGACGGGTATTTGGCTTATCTCACAGTAACTCCCACCCACAGAAAAAATGAAAACCAGCACAGCCAGACAGTCCAGTATAATATGATGCATGGAAAATAAAATACTGAAAGCGGTAAATAAATGCGATAAAGTAAAGCTGTAAATAAAAGCTGTAAATAAAAACAGTAAAGCTAAACTAAAGCACTCAACAACAAACAAACACCCAAAGAAGCAAAACCAAACAGGCGCTAGGATTGACTCTACAAGGGAAACCAGAAGAATCAGGTTAGTCCCCAGCAGAGTCGCCAGCTGTCGCTCCCGGGATTTTCATCCTAGTACAAACGCGAAAGTGGCGCGGAAAGGTTAGAGTCGCCAGCCAGACATTTTTATCCCGAATGAAAGGGAAAGGTAATGTTGCACAAACCTGAGGAAGAAGGAAAGGACAAGGTCCTGCGAACCAAAGATCTGAGCTCGGGAGTCGGTTACGAATTGGGAAGGTATTAGCACCCCAATCCGTCCGTCGTACCCGACGGGATCCACGCTTGCTTGCTTGTTTCAAAGGGTGAGAAATAATATGCTGCTGAATAAAACCGCTAACTGGAATGGGAATGAGAAAAGAAACTGGAATAAGAAAATGGAAAGACATGGGGAAATGTAGGGAAAATAAAGAATGTGCTCGAACGGGCCCTACCCCGCTGCCTACGTACCTCATCGGGATAATGAGGATCAGAGTCGACGTAGTTCGCCTAACCTAGGCGGGAACTATTTGTTTGTGTTTTTTACAGCTGGAACTGCGTATGTCTATGCTCAGGTGTTGCAGGCTCGTCTGGTACGAGTGCGTTAACCGTCTTGCATGCGAGACAAGTCACCGCGAGTTCGCGTTGTGAGTGAATGAGATGAGAAGAGAAGTTCCCGCAGGATAGTCGTTTATTGTTTGTTTTTGTATTTTTAAGAGAAGTATTTTGAATTTGTTTGTGAACGGTCTTGTACTAAGACCTATCCATCGCGGGAAGTATTTACACCTCGCCCCGAAACAGGACGCGTATAAACACTCCGCAACAAAGTCTCGTGTCGTACAAGATTGTTCGGTTTTTATTAAGTGTTTTATTGCTTTTCTTTTGAGATGAGAAAGAGAATGACTCAAGTTGATAAAAGGAAAAATCTAAGGGACTAAGACTCAATCCTATTTGTTTATTTATTTACAAGGTGGTCCTAATGGTTAGTGAAGTTTTCTACTCCTAATGGAAACTTAAAACTATTAGAATTCAACTTACTTCTTAATGAAGTTAAGTTGATTCTAAGAACAAATGGGAATCCTATACAAGTTGTAACAATAAAAATAATCAAAAAATGAAGTTAAGCATAAGGAACAAAATTCTAAAACAATGCCTTAAAGGCATGACTAAAAAATAGTCTATTTATTTATTCTATATTCTAATGGAAATGAAAATTCACCTAAGTATTAAATCTAAGCCTAATATTCATTCTAAAAAAAAAACAAGTTTCAACTATCCTAAGTCTAATATCAAATTCTAGGACAAAACTTAAACTAAGCTATTTTATTTTTATTTGGACATTATTTTTCTAGTGGCCTAAACTAATGGAATTTATGTCTAACTAGGCTTAAAAACTAATATCCTAAAAAATACTAAAACTCCTAAAAAAATTATAAAAATTAAATTGTATGATCCTAACACTATCTAAAATAGTATACTAAGAGGGATTCTAAAAATACTTATTTTTTTTATGCCTAACAATTAATTATTTTCAGCTAGGAATTAACTATTATTTCCTAAGGATTTTATTACCAAAACCTAAGATAAAAATTCCTAAAAAATTCCATAAAAAATATTCTAAGAACTATTAGGGGTCTTTTAATTACAGAAAAAAGAATGGCTCAAAAAGATTAATGGAAGTTATTTAAATAAAATAAACAAAATTCAGCACAATTAAGAAGAAACTCAATAAAGCTAAATACAAGAATAATTCAGAATTAATTCAAAAATAAATAAATTCCAGAAAATAAAAATGTCACAAATTCCTAAATTCAATTATTAATCTACTTTAATTTTTAGGGAATTTTCTAATGCCTTTTCCTATTTTTTTAATGAATTATTTCTAACTTAATATTAACTTAAAATAGGATCTTAGAGTAATAATGCAGGGGGTTCTTTTAGTAATTTTTATGTTATTATCTCACTGGGCTTAAAATAAGGGGGTGAGAATATCAGAACCATCTAAGCCCAATTACATTGAAAAATGAGGGGAGTGCAGACATAAATTTTCTTAGTTATTTATATATTGGGCCTAAAAGTGGGGTGCCAAAATTAAACATATCTTTTATTTAATCTACAACAAAGGGATTAAATTCTAAAAAAAAATGGATTAAAATCTTATGATAATACTTAATTAAAAATCTGAATTAACAATGGATTAAATCTTAATCTAATATTTTTATAAACTCTTAATCCTAGGAAATGACTTAAATATTAATCTCATGGTTCTATCAATTAAGCTACTATTTTAACTTAAGAAAAATAATCCAATTAACCTATGATTATGTTTTTTCCTAAAATCTTGACTTAATAAAAGAAATTAAACTAATCTTAAAAATAATATCCTCCAACAATCTTAATCAAACTATAATCTTTTATTATAATATTTCTTTTTATAAATTCCTAATTAATCTAATCTTGTAAAAAATGAATTAAGAAAATAATCCTGTGATAATGAAATAATCAAATTTATAAATTCATGTTAATTACACAACCCATCAACAAAGCTGAAATGACAAAACCTAACCCTAAATTTCTTCTTCTTCCTCAAACACCCAAACCCTAACCTAAACGGCGCCCCCTTTCTTCCCCGAAGCCAATCGCCGGCAACCATAACAGCAACTCCGCCCTCTCCCCTTTCGAACTCTCCAAACATCAACCTCTAGTCACCTCTTTTTCGCCGATTGAAACCACAACTCCTTCGCCTTCTCCGTCGCAAGCTATCCCTAGCCACCATCTTTCACAAATTCAACAAATACAAACCTAAGACGCGATAATCTCACCGGAAAATCAAGGCCCTCGCCGGCATAAATTCGGATTCACAATTACCATTTATGCTTTCTAATCATTCTAACTAGCCACCCACTCATTCTCCCAGTAACGCAATCGAAAGAGGGAAAAACTAAATGACGCCAAGAACAACAACAATACAACAGCTATCTCCTACAATGGAAGGATGAATTCGTACCTTGACGCGTAACGGCTGTGCAAGCGTAACTTCGACGAAAACCAGAAAAATCCCGTCAGGTAATATTCAATATCCTGTTTGCCTCAATGATTCCACGAATTTCCTCCTATTTCGCGATCTCAAATTGTTTCGGAATCGTGTACCGTGACCTAATCTTTCGTGCTTCGTGATGATCTGTGCAGATTCTTGTTATCGCTTGTAGACTCGACGTTGAACTGGTGCAATATTGATCTTGAAGGTGAGTTACCGCGATCACAGCGTTGTAATGGCTGAATTATTGACTTCATGATTGATGCATTCCTGCTCTTGTATCGGTTTCCCTGCAGGTTATTCAGATTGGGATGCTAGGCCCGTTCTTGATTACAGATGCCGTGAGGTTGCCAAAAGACCAACAAAGATTGGTGAATGTTGATCACAGACCGGGATGTTGAACAACACAAATTACAGAAGATTATCGACTCCGAGACGCTTTCGGTGGCAGCCGTAAGAGCTGTGTGATCACTGATTAGAGGTAGATCACAAATCTCACAAATACAGTTCAAGCTTACCTTAGACTTGCGATTCTTTCTCCATTCTTTTCCTTGTAATAGACCTTGTACTATCTCTCATTTGCAGGAGG
Organism: Lathyrus aphaca; assembly: GCA_963966055.1. Lineage (NCBI taxonomy): Eukaryota > Viridiplantae > Streptophyta > Magnoliopsida > Fabales > Fabaceae > Lathyrus > Lathyrus aphaca. The sequence goes on along the minus strand of OZ014520.1, from coordinate 224,945,000 downwards.
CATAATGCTGTCAATGGATTCAACAATCACAATGTAGCATCCCTGACCATAGCAGCCATTGCTTGAACCTTATTTGTGAGATAGAGGCTAATACTGATGAAAATGGGGGATTGAGGAGAGACTGAAAAATGAAGGGTTTGAAGATTGTCTAAGCCTATCAGTTCCTATTAGCTCCAAAAAAAAGGAAGAACCTGCAATGTGAAGAGTGATCCTGATTTATAGAATCCGGAAGAATACTCTAGAAGCTTCAGGTAACTTCAGCTAGAATTTTTGTTATTTTTCAGTTGTGAATTCTGTTAGAGTTTGCAACTGATTTGTAACTGCTTTGTAACTGCTTTGTTTTTGGTTTTGAATTGTTATGAACCTGTTAGGAATAAATTATTTTCATTATGAAATTTTTTTGTGGTTCTGTTATGTTTTGTGTAATGTGAGAGTGTGTGTGGTTGTTAGAATTCGTAACTGACTTTCAAATCCGAAACTTCCTCTTGCCTTTCACTGCTGAGTTTTTTTCGTTCTTGTGAAGTTCTGTTAGATTAGTTATGAGATTGTGATTCTGGTTGTAACTGAAATGCTTTCCTTGCTTGAGTTTTTTTCCTTTTGAGCTTGGTCTTAATCTCTTCTTTTCTGACTTGCTTATAACTGTTATGCCGGATTCTTTCACTTATGAAATTTGTTGGGAATGATCGAAATACTTGCGACTCATTAAATGCTGGAATTTCTGATATGGCTGCAATTGTATTGATTGGCAGGTTAATTGAAGAGTGATGTCGAAGATTACGGACGTTGCGGATGACGGTTGTGAAGTCACTAGCCTTGATCAGAAGGAATGGAGAGATTTTCTTTTTAAGTTCATCTGCGGATCCATGGACAGTTCTTCGAGCACGATCAATCAGGCTTCGAAAAATGGAAATGCCACTTCGCTCAGTATTATTTGATTCAACAAGTATTGGTACTGACATTTTGTAACGGATCACTGCTAGAAATCCTTGTGTTTTAGTCATACATAAGTAGAGGTATAGAAGTTGATGTGTAAGATGACTCAATATTCGTTAAGTTTTTTTCATTTGAAACTGATATGCATATCAGTAGATGAAGATGCCTTGATTTCTGTCTTGGGGAATGTTCAACTGAATGGTCAGAGAAACAACCAGTTAGGAATGATGTTGTTTGACTTTTCTATGTATAATCTTATAGAAGAACTCTCTTACTATTTTTTATTGAATTTCTTTGCCAATTAAATTCAAACCTTGGTCACACCTTATATTTATATCTCTTTGTCAATTTCACCATCAAATGTGGGCATCATATATCCATCCTTCCATGAATGCGATATAAATTGCATAGAATTTTCCTTCGAATTTACGTGACTATGACGAATTTACACATGATTTTTCCTTTCTCACACTTACGTGTAATGAACCACCACAAAGGCAATAACAAACTCAAAAGATTGCTCAATCATGAAATTGGGCTTAAATTGGGAAAGGAAAACACGGTCACCTTAATTAAACACATATTTGAATGACTTAAGAATTGATCAATTCAAGACACTAAAATGAATGAGAGTGGGTTTACATCTTGGCTAGGAATATTTAGCAATAGAAATACGTGGAAGCTAAACTTGTATGAGGTATAACTTAATGGGCTTTAAATGGGCCAACACGAGTATGAAATTTAAAGTGCTTAACAATTGGTTGTAGGATTGATAAAATATGGAATTGAAAGAAAAGCGAGCAGATAACAAAACAAATTTGGACGATGACATGGACTTAATAGATTTTGATGAATTCCAGTGTCGAAAATAGTAATGATATTTGAATTGATGATGACACCATTATACTTGTGCATCATCCCTTATCTTGACACACATCCTTTGACATGCTCCACCCTTAAGCCATTTGATGCCATAATGAATTCCTCATGATCCCGAATCGTTATTCAACAAACATACGAATAACATCCTTAACCTCCATTGGTGAAATGCCCTTGAGATCAAATCACGAACAAGAATTCCAGTATCTCCTTGATCCATGAAGAAGAACACAACTTGAGACATCAAGAGGAGTCAATACTCTCACCCAAAGCCAATCTGACTGAACACCTCAATAATAAGCTAGATACACCAGTGAGTATACTCCATAAGCTCGCACCATAATAGATACAGATAGGGCACGAAACCCTAATTTCCACGGGCCTTGATCACATGCCTTATGAATCCATGAAATGCGCTATTGTGATGTTAATGAAATGATGAGAAATGCCAATGAATACAACATGATGAGCCCACAGAGGGAATAAATATGAGGGCAAATTTTGAGGTATTACAGCTGCCCCTATTCAATCATCTGCAAGCCTGAACGAATAATTGCAACGGCTTTTATACGTTCAAGGCAGGGAGTGATTGAATACTCGAATAAAACCTGAAAATTTGCACACTGAGAGTAATGGAAATGCCATCTGCCCATTTATTTATTCATATATTTCTTGCTTTTGACCTCTGAATAGGTAACGGGGAACATCAAACCAAGTGGGAATATGCTAGGAAGGATGCCATCCTCGCACGACAGCTCACAAGGGATCCTCGAATCCAACGTGAAACCGTCCTCGAACGAAGACGCAAAGGTATACCGGCCGCAGGCGGTAACCGAACACAAAGAAAAGAAAACAGGACGAGATGGAACGGGACCATTGTACTTAAATGATAACCCGAAACGTGACCGTTGTACTGAAACGGAGACATGAGGAAATGAGATTGTTGTACGGAAACAATACTCAAAGACGAGACCATTGTACTTAAATGGAGACTCGGAAAGAATAGGATCGTTGTACTTAAACGAAGCCCAAGCAAACAGGATCATTGTACTTAAATGATAACCTGAGACGCGACCGTTGTACTGAAACGGAGACGCGAAAGGAAATGAGACTGTTGTACTGAAACAAGACTCAAATACGAGACCATTGTACTTAAATGGAGACTCGAATGAAATGGGATCGTTGTACTTAAACGAGAGCCCGAGCAAACAGGATCATTGTACTTAAATGATAACCTGAGACGCGACCGTTGTACTGAAACGGAGACGCGAAAAAATGAGACTGTTGTACGGAAACAAGACTCAAATACGAGACCATTGTACTTAAATGGAGACTCGAGGAAATGAGATTGTTGTACGGAAACAATACTCAAAGACGAGACCATTGTACTTAAATGGAGACTCGGAAAGAATAGGATCGTTGTACTTAAACGAAGCCCAAGCAAACAGGATCATTGTACTTAAATGATAACCTGAGACGCGACCGTTGTACTGAAACGGAGACGCGAAAGGAAATGAGACTGTTGTACTGAAACAAGACTCAAATACGAGACCATTGTACTTAAATGGAGACTCGAATGAAATGGGATCGTTGTACTTAAACGAGAGCCCGAGCAAACAGGATCATTGTACTTAAATGATAACCTGAGACGCGACCGTTGTACTGAAACGGAGACGCGAAAAAATGAGACTGTTGTACGGAAACAAGACTCAAATACGAGACCATTGTACTTAAATGGAGACTCGAGTGAAATGGGATCGTTGTACTGAAACGAGAGCCCAAGATACGACCGTTGTACTGAAACGGAGACATGAGAACATGAGATTGTTGTACTGAAACAATACTCAATTGGGGATAACAACAAAACTTGGTAGAAGCATCCGTCTTGGGAAATGAAGTAGCATTCTGTGGGGAGTACTTCAATCTGATGGGAGATGCAGCGGGTCTTACGTAATATACCTCAAAACTGGCCCATGCTGGTATGCATATGTTTGGATTTATGGCGTAATGCTCCATGATGATGGAAATGATACGCTTTGGAGGATGCAGACGCAATGATGATTATGCGAATGACAATGCAAAGAAGATCTCCTGATAAGGAGACTGCAGGTATTTCCAGATAACTTGGCTGGGAAGAAACGATGATCACTGCATTGATCTAGTTCATCCTGGTGAGGAGGAAACAAACTCTGCGGGGAAAGCTGTTAATAATTCACTGGCTCTGAATAGCCGCCACTGCCAAAAATAAATTGGACTTTGATATTGGAGCGCCAAGACCCTGCTGGAGGTGGACCCTTCTTGAACTCTGATGGGGAAGTGAGGACTTCCTGGGAACCAAAGGCATGACACTGCTGAGGAAGCAACTGCTGGGGAGGAAAAACACTCCTTATGCTGTTAAGAATTGCCCCTGTCTGCAAGGAGACTTCTGCTTGGGGATTGCACCCACTCTTTGCTACCTCGCTGAGTGAAGTTTCAACTGGCACATGGATGGGGATGATTGGAAACACCCTAGGAGACATTTGTTTCTGCTCAAACAAAAGGGAATGCCCATCCCGGATAATTGTTGTTAACTTTGTTAGCAACATCAACACCTGTACCTGCATGAACACAATCAATAGTACCTGCAACATAGAGAATTAGTTTGGGACCTGCTTGCCCCAGGCTCATAGCATGAATCATTGTCTAGGTATCTCAGCACCCTTTCAGAGTTGTATTAAATGTTTCTATTCTCCTGCACGAGTTAGAAAAGCATTCAAATGTTCATAACACAATGCAAGTTACCATTCGCTAGACGTTTTCACAATCAATCAATGCAAGATGAAAAAAGTAAAAACCAAGAAGCAAAATAGTCAATTGACTGAAGCTGAATTTTTTATTGATTTGGAAAGGTGGCCATGAATAGGCAATACAAAGGAAGCAGTTCCCTGGAACGAGGGAACAACTAAAAGAAAAACAAAACTACCCTATTGGCAATGTGAGAAATGGATCTCATCAAGTCTCAACCCGGTTATGACTCGTATGTCTTCAAGACGCTCCGCTCGCTCTGCCTCTTGAGAAAAAGTAAGTGAACTGATCTTCAACCCTTAGGATAGCCTCAACTGTAGGTAGGTCATGGATCTCGCAGATCGCAGTCGTTCGTGTTAATCCCTCTTTTGCGTGGATCTCCCTTTCAGGTTTTCAATCCACCGGGATACCCTTTTTTGCCTGAGTTGTCCGATGTGGCTTTTCAACTCAGCGGGTGTACATTTTTTTTTCTTCAAAATTTCCCTAACTTTTGCCCGAGCCTTTTATTCTGTTTTTGGCTCGCCGGGATGCCCATTTTTGCCTGGATCTTTATTCTGTTTTTATCCAGCGGGTCCTTTTTTACACGAAGTATTTTCTTACTGCGTCTGCGTTGACAGGGGATGGAAAGTCTTCTCCGTCCATGGTTGTCAGCATTAAGGCTCCACCTGAGAAAACCTTTTTAACCACGAACGGTCCTTCATAGTTGGGTGTCCACTTGCCCCTGTGATCGTTGAGAGGAGGAAGAATCCTTTTCAGCACTAAATCTCCTGGCATGTACCTCTGTGATCGCACCTTCTTGTCAAAAGCTTGCTTCATTCGTCGCTGATACAACTGTCCATGGCACACAGCTGCTAGACGCTTCTCTTCAATGAGGCTCAATTGATTATATCTGGATCGGAGCCATTCAGCTTCATCTAGCTTGATATCCATCATCAACCTCAAGGAAGGGATTTCCACTTCGATCGGTAAGACTGCTTCCATACCATATACTAATGAGAATGGAGTTGCCCCAGTTGAAGTGCGTACTGATGTTCTGTACCCATGCAACGCGAATGGTAACATCTCGTGCCAGTCTTTGTATGTCACAACCATCTTCTGCACAATCTTCTTGATGTTTTTATTAGCCGCCTCGACGGCGCCATTCATCTTCGGACGATATGGAGAAGAGTTGTGGTGTTCTATTTTGAAGTCTCGACACAAATCAGCCATCATCTTGTTGTTGAGATTAGAACCATTATCAGTAATGATTCTTTCAGGGACTCCATACCGGCAGATGATGTCCCGCTTAATAAATCGAGCGACCACTTGCTTAGTGACATTGGCATAGGAAGCAGCTTCGACCCACTTCGTGAAATAATCAATAGCAACTAGGATGAAGCGATGCCCATTAGAAGCTGTTGGCTCAATCTTTCCAATCATATCGATGCCCCACATAGCGAACGGCCATGGTGAAGACATGACACTCAACGGATTCGGAGGCACATGGACCTTGTCGGCATAAATTTGACACTTATGGCATTTACGGGAGTATTTGCAACAATCAGACTCCATGGTAATCCAATAGTATCCCGATCTCAATAATTTCTTGGCCATGGCATGTCCTCCAGCATGGGTACCAAAGGAGCCTTCGTGAACCTCCTGCATTAACATGTCTGCTTCGTGTTTGTCCACACATCTGAGCAGCACCATGTCAAAGTTCCGTTTGTATAACACACCGTCCTGATTCAAGAAGAAACCTCCCGCCAGTCTTCTAAGAGTTTTCTTATCTTTACTGGATGCCCCAGCCGGGTACTCTTGAGCCTTTAGGAATTGTTTGATGTCGTGGTACCAAGGCTTGTCATCTTCATCATCACCAACGACAAAGACATAAGCGGGTCTTTCAAGACGAGAGATCGAAATTCGAGGCACGAAATTCTCTCGGCAAACTTTAATCATGGATGATAAAGTTGCGAGAGCATCGGCGAACTGGTTTTCGTCCCTAGGAACGTAGCTCAGCTTTACTTTGGTAAAGAAGGTTAACAGCCTCCTGACGTAATCTCGGTAAGGAATCAAACGAGCTTGATGAACTAGCCATTTGCCATTGACCTGATTTACTACCAAAGCAGAATCTCCGAAGATCTCGAGGTTCTTGACTCGCAAGTCTATTGCCTCTTCGATCCCCATGATGCAAGCTTCATACTCTGCCTCGTTGTTAGTACACTCGAAGGTCAAACGAGCAGCGAGAGGTGTGTGGACTCCTTCTGGGGAGATAATAACAGCACCGACTCCACTCCCATTCATGTTTATAGCTCCGTCAAACATCAACTTCCATCTGGATTCAGGGTCGGGCCCCTCCTCCGGAAGTGGTTCTTCATGGTCTTTCGACTTGAGGAACATGATGTCCTCATCCGGAAACTCGAACCTCATGGGTTGATAATCATCAATCGGCTGCTCGGCCAAGTATTCTGACAACACACTCCCCTTGATAGCTTTTTGTGAAGTGTATTGTATGTCATACTCCGTGAGTATCATCTGCCAACGGGCTACTCTTCCAGTCAAAGCCGGCTTCTCAAAGATGTATTTTACAGGATCCATCTTGGAAATTAGGAGAGTAGTGTGTGTCAGCATGTACTGTCTTAGTCGGCGAGCAGCCCATGCCAAAGCGCAGCAAGTTTTCTCGAGTAGTGAGTATCGTGTCTCACAATCGGTAAACTTTTTGCTAAGGTAATAAATGGCATGCTCTTTTCGACCAGACTCGTCCTGCTGACCCAGTACACATCCCATCGATCCTTCCAGCACAGTAAGATACATAATCAGAGGCCTTCCTGGCACTGGAGGCATAAGAATTGGTGGTTCCAACAAGTATTCTTTGATTCGGTCGAAGGCCCGCTGACAGTCTTCATTCCATTTAATGGCCTGATTCTTCCTCAGAAGCTTGAAGATGGGCTCGCACGTGGCCGTTAGGTGAGAAATAAACCGTGCAATGTAGTTTAGTCTCCCTAAGAAGCCGCGCACTTGCTTTTCAGTCTTCGGTTCAGGCATTTCCTGGATAGCTTTCACCTTGGCCGGATCAACCTCAATTCCTCGTTCACTCACAATGAAGCCGAGTAACTTGCCCGAACGAACTCCGAAAGTGCATTTATTCGGATTTAACCTCAGTCTAAACTTTCGAAGCCTGTCAAACAATTTTGCTAGGTTGACCAAGTGCTCTTCCTCTGTCTGGGACTTTGCTATCATGTCATCAACATAAACCTCAATTTCATGATGGATCATGTCGTGAAACAACGTCACCATTGCCCGTTGGTAGGTAGCTCCTGCATTCTTTAAACCAAACGGCATGACCTTGTAACAGAAGGTGCCCCAAGGAGTGATGAAAGTTGTCTTTTCCATATCCTCGGGAGCCATCTTGATTTGATTATAGCCTGAGAATCCGTCCATGAAAGAGAACACGGAAAACTGAGCAGTATTATCGACAAGTACATCTATGTGAGGTAGAGGGAAATCATCTTTGGGGCTGGCCCTATTCAAATCCCTGTAATCCACACACATCCTGACTTTGCCATCTTTCTTGGGAACCGGCACGATGTTAGCAACCCACGGAGGGTAACTAGTCACGGCCAAGAAGCCAGCATCAAACTGTTTTTGCACTTCTTCTTTTATTTTGATTGCCATGTCTGGACGTGTGCGCCTCAACTTCTGCTTTACCGGAAGACAACCTTCTCTGAGGGGTAGCTTGTGCACCACGATATCAGTGTCTAAACCAGGCATATCTTGGTAGGACCATGCGAAGACGTCAACGTATTCTCGAAGCATAGCCATCAAACGAGTCTTGACAGATTCTTCTAATGCAGCTCCGATCTTGACTTCTTTCTTGTCCTCTTCAGTACCCAGGTTTATCACTTCAACATCTTCCTCGTGCGGCTGAATCATCTTCTCCTCTTGTTTCAGCAGTCTGGCCAATTCTTCGGGTAAATCGCAATCCTCTTCATCTTCCTCATCGGCTTGATAAATTGGATTGTCGAAGTCATACTTAGCCATAACAGGGTCGTCATTGATAAGATCCGGTGACGAGCACCTGCATGAATGATGATTCATGCAAGGCTTTAGCAACAACTTGATAAAATGAGAAACATTGCCATTTTAAAACTTTTCTTTCTTTTTGAAAAACAAAAGTAAAAAACGAAAGACAGAGAACAACATGAAATGAATGTGAAACGTCAATTTTATTCATGATTGTGTTAATGAACAAATGAACCCTTACAAAGAGCCACTATGCCCCGGGCAAGACATAGTGCTTTAATACAGGAAAACATAAACAAAAATCATTACTCTTCAAAAGATGTTACTGAAATGAGCCTTTCTGACGTCCAGTTGCTAAGCTGAGCTCCTGGGACGGCAGGCCTAATCCATTCTTCTAAGTCACAGTCACTATCAACAGCTTCATCCTGCACTGCGCTGACATTTCCGTAGTCTACCACTCCCGCACTTGTGAAAGTGACCGGGCTCTGACAACCTTTCGCACTTGGTTCAGACGAAGATCTTCCAGGGTGATAGCCAATCCCGAACATGTCCTTCTTCTCTGGCAATTCGATTGGGTTGCCCCAGCCTTCTCGCACTCCAGATTCTACTAATTCACGCGCTTGTTTATAAGAGGCTATGGACACCCCCTTCTTCGGCACCTCAGGAGAAGTTGCTATGGCGGATGCTTGCTCGGACTTCAAAGGCTCAAAAGCTTGACATGGGGTTTCGACTATTTCACCATCCATCTCCACATATTTGAATGAGGCTAGATGACTGACGAAGATATCTTCTTCCCCGCTGACTGTCACAACTTGACCTTCCCAGACGAACTTTAATTTCTGATGAAGTGTAGAAGAAACCGCTCCTGCCGAGTGTATCCAGGGCCTTCCAAGTAAACAACTATATGCCGGCTGGATATCCATCACGTAAAAAGTGGTATTGAAGACTTGTGGACCTACCTTAATAGGTAACTCCACCTCTCCAAATACCGATCTTCTTGATCCATCAAATGCCCGAACTACTAGATCACTGGGCTTTAGCACCACCCCATCATAGTCCAGCTTCATCAATGCCTTCTTAGGCAAGACATTCAGAGATGAACCAGTATCCACCAGCACATGGGAGAGCACTGCACCCTTGCATTCCAGAGAAATATGCAATGCCCGATTGTGAGCACGCCCATCAGAAGTTAAGTCCAAGTCCGTGAAACCCAATCCATGACTGGCATTAACACTGGACACCACCGTTTCTAGCTGGTTTACGGAAATATCCTGAGGCACGTATGCCTTGTTCAGAATATTTAAAAGGGCCTTCCTGTGAGAGTCCGAACACATGAGCAATGATAAGATGGAGATCTTTGACGGCGTCTGCTGCAAATGATCTACAATCTTATAGTCACTCTTCTTGATGATCCTCAGGAATTCTTCGGCTTCCTTATCAAAGGTGAGATCTGGATCAGCTGATGGAGTTGGATCATTGGCAACTACTGGTTGCTTTCCCCTGGCTCTAGCTTGGGCTTCGGCAGTATCCCTGGGTGGTATCACATTGCTTCTCAGTGCTTCCGGCGCAAATAGTCTTCCGCTTCTAGTAAAACCCCCTACTCCAACATTCTCTACTCGAGCTGGGGTTATACTAGTCGTGGCCAACTCTTGCTTCTGGCCATTGCAATACACTTCGCCACCGTAGTTCCAAGGAACTGCTCTGTCACTTTGGTACATTATGGGTCCAGCAGTAGTAATAGTTATTGGCGCCGCTCTGGCACGCGAAGGAACTTGGGATGGATCATAAAAGATAGTCACTGTAGATACTTCACTTTCTTTCACGATCTTGTCAAATTGCAGCACTCCTTCATCAATCATACCTTGAATTCCGGCCTTCAATCGTTTACAACCGTTGGTAGCTTCTGTACATTCTGAACAATCATCCTCGCATCCGGGGAAAATGCCTTTCTTCCACAAACAAACCTTGATAGCAACCAATGAAGTCTGCAAGTCTTCTACATCGTCCACCAAATTCAATTTCTCCCCTTCACCAATTGCACCAACCATGCCCCTGTGTGTAGGCATGGGATTTTGCAGCACATTAGGAGAGGGAGCGAAATTGATTGCTTTTGAATCCAACAAGTCCTGAACAACATGCTTCAATGCTTTACAATTCTCAGTACTATGGCCGGGAGCTCCAGAATGAAACTCGCATCTAGCATTCGAATCATAACCTTCAGGAATTTGGCCTGGCTTCGGAGGTTGCAAGGTCCGGAGCTGAATCATTTGAAGCTGTAGGAGATTCTTCAACAGTTGGGAGTAAGACATTGGTGGAGCTTCAATATGTCTATCCTTCACCCTCTGGGAGTAGTACGGACGAGGGGGTCTTGGCTGATACCCCTGCGAGCGTTGCGGCTGTGGAGGCTGAATCCGTTGTTGAACTGGAGGTGTTGAAATAGTGACGGGGGCCACTTGCTGATAATATCCCTGGTGCATCATTCCTCTCTGTGCGTATATTGCTCCTGTTTCTCCTTCCCTCCTTTTCACAAAGGGTTTCTTGATGCCAGACACTGAAGCGCTTCCATTTTGAATCTTCCCCTGTTTGAGCCAGCTTTCAATTCTTTCTCCAGTCAGAATAATGTCCGAGAAACCACTTGAGGAACAACCAGCCAACCTTTCCATGAAATGCCCTGGGAGGGTATTCAGGAAAAGATCGACCATCTCTCTTTCCAATAAAGGTGGTTGCACTCGGGCGGCCACCTCACGCCACCTCTGTGCATAGTCTTTGAAGCTCTCCGAGCTCCTCTGTGTCAAACTTTGAAGCTGAGTACGGCTAGGTGCCATGTCAATGTTGTATTGATATTGTCTGAGGAAGGCCTCTCCCAAATCCTTCCAACTTCTAATAGAGCTCCTTTCCAACTTCATGTACCACTCCAAGGACCCTCCTGAAAGGCTATCCTGGAAATAGTACATCCATAGTTTCTCGTCTCGCGTGTGAGCCGCAATCTTCCTGTAGAAGGCCTGTAGGTGAGTTTTCGGGCAAGAGCTGCCGTTGTATTTATCAAATGCTGGTGGCCTGAACTTGTGTGGAATGACCACCCCAGGTACTAAACCCATATCTGACACGTCAATTCCCAAAGTGTCATTGCACTCTAAGGCCTTGACCTTCTCTGCAAGCACCAAGAAGTCGTTGAGATTCCCGTCACCGCCGAAACCCATATCATTGTTGAAGTACTGGAATTGGTCTTCCTGCCTGTCCTGCACAGGAACATACGTAGCCATAGCTGGATCTGGAACATGAGGTCCACCTGTACCGTTATTGGTGTTGGGAGGACCCCCTAGTCCGCCAGAAGTAGTTGCTTGAGCATTAGTATTTGGAGGTGTCAACCCTTGAATTGCATTTCTCAGCTCCTGCTGCCCCTGGGCCATCCCCTGCATCAGAGTCATAAATTCTGCCATCTTGGTACGGACATCGTTGAGTTCTGTCTGCATGGCGTCCATTGCTGTTCTTTGATTGCTACGGGTCGCGTACCGATGAGGGATATTTTGTCGAAGGTATCGGGTCTTGGCGGCCCTCGCAATCTTTGCCTGATGAACACAGATAAATTAGACATCTCGAAGAAAAACCTGCAAAGACAAAGACAAAATGCAAATGATGTGTATGCAATGCAATGTGTTCCTTTTATTCCCGAGTATTTTCCTGTATCCGGTCCTGGCATTAAGAAGATAAGAATTGGGAAGAAGACCCAAATAATATTCAGACATAATGACGGCTGTGAAAAACTGGTGCTCATTACCCCGTGTCGGTGCAAATAACGAACAAGAAATCCGGAACAAATCAATCATATAAACTGGAGTTTGAAAATACAAAGTCCCCGAAGGGTGCCAATCACGATAACAAAAGTACATCACATATAAGGAATCCCACAACAAGCCTGTGGGTAATCCAAGTACAACAATATGAAATTACACACTAGGGAACTCTATATCTTTCAATCTCCAGCTAAGGCATTTGACGCTCTGGAACAGCTGAACCACATCTGGATGACCGGGCTCCTGGATGAGCTTCTGAATGAGGAGATCCCTCGTATCAGAAGAAGCGTGTAACTCCTCGATCTGCTGTAGAAATGCTGCTTCATTCTCCTTGCTTTGACTCGACTCGGCCTTCGACCTTTTCACATCAGCTTTCAACTTTAGGTCTTCAATCTCCTTTTGAGCTTCCTTCAGTGCCTACTGACTTTCTGTTACGCGCCGGATACGATCCTCCTCTTGATAATAAGCTTTCCTGAGAAGTTCTTTCTGCCCATCTAAAGAATCCTGAAGGCTTTTGACTTCCTGTTTGTGCTTGGCGTCTAACTCCTTTTGTTTCTTCAGATTTTCGTCCCATTTCTCCTGCCATAAAGTAACAGCTTCATTGGCTTCACTAAGATCTTTCTTCTCTCTTCGGCGCTGGGCCGTCTTATGAGTCTCAGCTAAACCCTTCTTTCGGAAGTAGAGCTCTCTATCTTCAAAATCCTTCTGCTTAAGACGGACTATCTCCTCGGCTTGCACAGCTCTATCTTTCAATTGACGGTTCTGGATCATCAGCGCTTGACAAGAATTAAGAGCCTCTTGATTTTCAACCCTCAGTTGCTTAACCAAAGCTTCTAACTTCTGATATTCCTCCAAGGGCACCGTAGTAGGTGGTGGTAACGGTGCAGAGAAAGGGATTAAAGTCACTTGAGCTTTTTCTCTTACCCACGCTTCAAACTCGGGAAACATTTGGTTGTTGCTCCTGCCCAAACGATCTATACCCTTCTTAATAACCGTTTTCCAAGCACCTGCAGCCTCCCGCACCAATGGGAGATTATCCTTCATAGGAAAATAGAAAGTCTGATCCAACTCTGAATCCTTGGGAACATTCTTCAAAGCGTACCCTAATTGTCTTCTCAAGAGTATGGGGTTGTAGTTAATGCAACCTGCTACTCCTAAGAGGGGAACATTAGGATATTTTCCGCAACTGGAGATGAGCTCTTTCCCTTTTAACCTCAAAGTGAACCATCTGATGTCTTTGGCAGTCAACGTGTTGAGCTTCTGCGACCATATTACATTGGGATCCTTAAACACTCCAGCAATAGGGATGTGCCTCATAAACCAAGTGTAGAACAACTGAGCACAACATCTAACCAAGCCACCTCGTCTCTTCTCATTCCTATAATGCACTGAATAATACAAGTCACCTAGGAGGGTAGGTATCGGATTCTTCAACACAAACACATGAATTGCATTTATGTCTACAAACTTGTCCATATCAGCAAACAAAACTATCCCATATACAGATAATGCCAGGATGGCGCAAACTGAATCCCATTGCTTTTCCACGGCACACTCTTCAGCTTTTCTGACCAGAAACTCTAAGGGAAAACCAAGCACCCCGGCCTTGGTGGAAACCAGATTAGCAGATACTTCTGATGGGCTCAAATAAAGAGCCTTAGCAATGTCAGTGTGAGTTGGTCTTGTCATTTCTGAATTGAACGGAATCTGATCTTGAATCGGTAGTCTTAGAATCTCAACATACTCTTCTAGCAACGGACCTAGCTGGAAATCCGGAAATGTGAAACATCGGAGTCTAGGATCATAGTACTGTAGCAAAGTATGAATGGCACTCTTCTGCGAACTATCCAAGCTGAAAACCATATCCAAAATATCACCATAATGCTGTTTGAAGAAATCCAAGTGACCCGGGGTGATGAGAGACACCATCTGCTTGAGCAAGTCCACCTTGGTATCAAAAAACTTGTAGAAAATATTCTTCTTTCTGACGTCTTCCATTCTGAAGCAAAGATATGATCAGGAACCGGGAATAATGCAAACCCTGAGAATAAAAGAAACACAAATGATTAATGATGATATGATGTTTATGCAAGGCAAGGCATGTGATCAGTGAAGTGTCTGTGATGTGCCAATCATATAATCAGGTGTCGGTGCACGGTCTCAAAATCCAGATATCACAATAATCATCTCTCTGATCCGGGGTCCATAACTTAAGAACAGAAATCCAGATCACAAAACTGAACCAAAGGCAAAGTGGGTATGCTGAAGGTACCAGGGTTCCTGCAAACCTGTAAACCCCTCCCAATCTCACGGGTGTGCTACTCGGGTCAACATCACGGACTCTCAAAGCCGAATAGCAATAATACGTTAACCATCTCCGAGAAATGGCTCATGACCAAATCAGGGAATCGGTTTGATATTATATACTACGCAGGGAGGTCTCAGTTGAGTCCGGAAAAAACAAGCATCCCTCACAAGTCTCCAGCTTCAAGCACTGAATCGAGAAACAATAGTACATTCATCCCGAAGGGTACAATACTACCGTCATACGAACAGTTTGCTTTAACTGAATTCCTACGAGAGAACCAGGCCATCCTATGCGAGTTCCCAATGGACCCTCGGATGCGAGTGGGTTTGCCAACAAATGTGGTCTGCCACTGTCATCACTGGAGAGGGGTGTTTCCATCAAGGTCCTCGAAGATCGGTCACCAGATGCACATAACTATCAAGGTCGTACCCTGAAGTGAGGTAATCCCCACACAGAATAGTTCCAAGACGGTCGCAATCTGGGTGTGGAACACATCGCCACCCATCATGGTGAGATACCATAAGAGTACAATGTCTGTCCACGCTAATCCTATGGTGCACTCAAGACGGGTATTTGGCTTATCTCACAGTAACTCCCACCCACAGAAAAAATGAAAACCAGCACAGCCAGACAGTCCAGTATAATATGATGCATGGAAAATAAAATACTGAAAGCGGTAAATAAATGCGATAAAGTAAAGCTGTAAATAAAAGCTGTAAATAAAAACAGTAAAGCTAAACTAAAGCACTCAACAACAAACAAACACCCAAAGAAGCAAAACCAAACAGGCGCTAGGATTGACTCTACAAGGGAAACCAGAAGAATCAGGTTAGTCCCCAGCAGAGTCGCCAGCTGTCGCTCCCGGGATTTTCATCCTAGTACAAACGCGAAAGTGGCGCGGAAAGGTTAGAGTCGCCAGCCAGACATTTTTATCCCGAATGAAAGGGAAAGGTAATGTTGCACAAACCTGAGGAAGAAGGAAAGGACAAGGTCCTGCGAACCAAAGATCTGAGCTCGGGAGTCGGTTACGAATTGGGAAGGTATTAGCACCCCAATCCGTCCGTCGTACCCGACGGGATCCACGCTTGCTTGCTTGTTTCAAAGGGTGAGAAATAATATGCTGCTGAATAAAACCGCTAACTGGAATGGGAATGAGAAAAGAAACTGGAATAAGAAAATGGAAAGACATGGGGAAATGTAGGGAAAATAAAGAATGTGCTCGAACGGGCCCTACCCCGCTGCCTACGTACCTCATCGGGATAATGAGGATCAGAGTCGACGTAGTTCGCCTAACCTAGGCGGGAACTATTTGTTTGTGTTTTTTACAGCTGGAACTGCGTATGTCTATGCTCAGGTGTTGCAGGCTCGTCTGGTACGAGTGCGTTAACCGTCTTGCATGCGAGACAAGTCACCGCGAGTTCGCGTTGTGAGTGAATGAGATGAGAAGAGAAGTTCCCGCAGGATAGTCGTTTATTGTTTGTTTTTGTATTTTTAAGAGAAGTATTTTGAATTTGTTTGTGAACGGTCTTGTACTAAGACCTATCCATCGCGGGAAGTATTTACACCTCGCCCCGAAACAGGACGCGTATAAACACTCCGCAACAAAGTCTCGTGTCGTACAAGATTGTTCGGTTTTTATTAAGTGTTTTATTGCTTTTCTTTTGAGATGAGAAAGAGAATGACTCAAGTTGATAAAAGGAAAAATCTAAGGGACTAAGACTCAATCCTATTTGTTTATTTATTTACAAGGTGGTCCTAATGGTTAGTGAAGTTTTCTACTCCTAATGGAAACTTAAAACTATTAGAATTCAACTTACTTCTTAATGAAGTTAAGTTGATTCTAAGAACAAATGGGAATCCTATACAAGTTGTAACAATAAAAATAATCAAAAAATGAAGTTAAGCATAAGGAACAAAATTCTAAAACAATGCCTTAAAGGCATGACTAAAAAATAGTCTATTTATTTATTCTATATTCTAATGGAAATGAAAATTCACCTAAGTATTAAATCTAAGCCTAATATTCATTCTAAAAAAAAAACAAGTTTCAACTATCCTAAGTCTAATATCAAATTCTAGGACAAAACTTAAACTAAGCTATTTTATTTTTATTTGGACATTATTTTTCTAGTGGCCTAAACTAATGGAATTTATGTCTAACTAGGCTTAAAAACTAATATCCTAAAAAATACTAAAACTCCTAAAAAAATTATAAAAATTAAATTGTATGATCCTAACACTATCTAAAATAGTATACTAAGAGGGATTCTAAAAATACTTATTTTTTTTATGCCTAACAATTAATTATTTTCAGCTAGGAATTAACTATTATTTCCTAAGGATTTTATTACCAAAACCTAAGATAAAAATTCCTAAAAAATTCCATAAAAAATATTCTAAGAACTATTAGGGGTCTTTTAATTACAGAAAAAAGAATGGCTCAAAAAGATTAATGGAAGTTATTTAAATAAAATAAACAAAATTCAGCACAATTAAGAAGAAACTCAATAAAGCTAAATACAAGAATAATTCAGAATTAATTCAAAAATAAATAAATTCCAGAAAATAAAAATGTCACAAATTCCTAAATTCAATTATTAATCTACTTTAATTTTTAGGGAATTTTCTAATGCCTTTTCCTATTTTTTTAATGAATTATTTCTAACTTAATATTAACTTAAAATAGGATCTTAGAGTAATAATGCAGGGGGTTCTTTTAGTAATTTTTATGTTATTATCTCACTGGGCTTAAAATAAGGGGGTGAGAATATCAGAACCATCTAAGCCCAATTACATTGAAAAATGAGGGGAGTGCAGACAGAAATTTTCTTAGTTATTTATATATTGGGCCTAAAAGTGGGGTGCCAAAATTAAACATATCTTTTATTTAATCTACAACAAAGGGATTAAATTCTAAAAAAAAATGGATTAAAATCTTATGATAATACTTAATTAAAAATCTGAATTAACAATGGATTAAATCTTAATCTAATATTTTTATAAACTCTTAATCCTAGGAAATGACTTAAATATTAATCTCATGGTTCTATCAATTAAGCTACTATTTTAACTTAAGAAAAATAATCCAATTAACCTATGATTATGTTTTTTCCTAAAATCTTGACTTAATAAAAGAAATTAAACTAATCTTAAAAATAATATCCTCCAACAATCTTAATCAAACTATAATCTTTTATTATAATATTTCTTTTTATAAATTCCTAATTAATCTAATCTTGTAAAAAATGAATTAAGAAAATAATCCTGTGATAATGAAATAATCAAATTTATAAATTCATGTTAATTACACAACCCATCAACAAAGCTGAAATGACAAAACCTAACCCTAAATTTCTTCTTCTTCCTCAAACACCCAAACCCTAACCTAAACGGCGCCCCCTTTCTTCCCCGAAGCCAATCGCCGGCAACCATAACAGCAACTCCGCCCTCTCCCCTTTCGAACTCTCCAAACATCAACCTCTAGTCACCTCTTTTTCGCCGATTGAAACCACAACTCCTTCGCCTTCTCCGTCGCAAGCTATCCCTAGCCACCATCTTTCACAAATTCAACAAATACAAACCTAAGACGCGATAATCTCACCGGAAAATCAAGGCCCTCGCCGGCATAAATTCGGATTCACAATTACCATTTATGCTTTCTAATCATTCTAACTAGCCACCCACTCATTCTCCCAGTAACGCAATCAAAAGAGGGAAAAACTAAATGACGCCAAGAACAACAACAATACAACAGCTATCTCCTACAATGGAAGGATGAATTCGTACCTTGACGCGTAACGGCTGTGCAAGCGTAACTTCGACGAAAACCAGAAAAATCCCGTCAGGTAATATTCAATATCCTGTTTGCCTCAATGATTCCACGAATTTCCTCCTATTTCGCGATCTCAAATTGTTTCGGAATCGTGTACCGTGACCTAATCTTTCGTGCTTCGTGATGATCTGTGCAGATTCTTGTTATCGCTTGTAGACTCGACGTTGAACTGGTGCAATATTGATCTTGAAGGTGAGTTACCGCGATCACAGCGTTGTAATGGCTGAATTATTGACTTCATGATTGATGCATTCCTGCTCTTGTATCGGTTTCCCTGCAGGTTATTCAGATTGGGATGCTAGGCCCGTTCTTGATTACAGATGCCGTGAGGTTTCCAAAAGACCAACAAAGATTGGTGAATGTTGATCACAGACCGGGATGTTGAACAACACAAATTACAGAAGATTATCGACTCCGAGACGCTTTCGGTGGCAGCCGTAAGAGCTGTGTGATCACTGATTAGAGGTAGATCACAAATCTCACGAATACAGTTCAAGCTTACCTTAGACTTGCGATTCTTTCTCCATTCTTTTCCTTGTAATAGACCTTGTACTATCTCTCATTTGCAGGAGGCATAATGCTGTCAATGGATTCAACAATCACAATGTAGCATCCCTGACCATAGCAGCCATTGCTTGAACCTTGTTTGTGAGATAGAGGCTAATACTGATGAAAATGGGGGATTGAGGAGAGACTGAAAAATGAAGGGTTTGAAGATTGTCTAAGCCTATCAGTTCCTATTAGCTCCAAAAAAAAGGAAGAACCTGCAATGTGAAGAGTGATCCTGATTTATAGAATCCGGAAGAATACTCTAGAAGCTTCAGGTAACTTCAACTAGAATTTTTGTTATTTTTCAGTTGTGAATTCTGTTAGAGTTTGCAACTGATTTGTAACTGCTTTGTAACTGCTTTGTTTTTGGTTTTGAATTGTTATGAACCTGTTAGGAATAAATTATTTTCATTATGAAATTTTTTTGTGGTTCTGTTATGTTTTGTGTAATGTGAGAGTGTGTGTGGTTGTTAGAATTCGTAACTGACTTTCAAATCCGAAACTTCCTCTTGCCTTTCACTGCTGAGTTTTTTTCGTTCTTGTGAAGTTCTGTTAGATTAGTTATGAGATTGTGATTCTGGTTGTAACTGAAATGCTTTCCTTGCTTGAGTTTTTTTCCTTTTGAGCTTGGTCTTAATCTCTTCTTTTCTGACTTGCTTATAACTGTTATGCCGGATTCTTTCACTTATGAAATTTGTTGGGAATGATCGAAATACTTGCGACTCATTAAATGCTGGAATTTCTGATATGGCTGCAATTGTATTGATTGGCAGGTTAATTGAAGAGTGATGTCGAAGATTACGGACGTTGCGGATGACGGTTGTGAAGTCACTAGCCTTGATCAGAAGGAATGGAGAGATTTTCTTTTTAAGTTCATCTGCGGATCCATGGACAGTTCTTCGAGCACGATCAATCAGGCTTCGAAAAATGGAAATGCCACTTCGCTCAGTATTATTTGATTCAACAAGTATTGGTACTGACATTTTGTAACGGATCACTGCTAGAAATCCTTGTGTTTTAGTCATACATAAGTAGAGGTATAGAAGTTGATGTGTAAGATGACTCAATATTCGTTAAGTTTTTTTCATTTGAAACTGATATGCATATCAGTAGATGAAGATGCCTTGATTTCTGTCTTGGGGAATGTTCAACTGAATGGTCAGAGAAACAACCAGTTAGGAATGATGTTGTTTGACTTTTCTATGTATAATCTTATAGAAGAACTCTCTTACTATTTTTTATTGAATTTCTTTGCCAATTAAATTCAAACCTTGGTCACACCTTATATTTATATCTCTTTGTCAATTTCACCATCAAATGTGGGCATCATATATCCATCCTTCCATGAATGCGATATAAATTGCATAGAATTTTCCTTCGAATTTACGTGACTATGACGAATTTACACATGATATTTCCTTTCTCACACTTACGTGTAATGAACCACCACAAAGGCAATAACAAACTCAAAAGATTGCTCAATCATGAAATTGGGCTTAAATTGGGAAAGGAAAACACGGTCACCTTAATTAAACACATATTTGAATGACTTAAGAATTGATCAATTCAAGACACTAAAATGAATGAGAGTGGGTTTACATCTTGGCTAGGAATATTTAGCAATAGAAATACGTGGAAGCTAAACTTGTATGAGGTATAACTTAATGGGCTTTAAATGGGCCAACACGAGTATGAAATTTAAAGTGCTTAACAATTGGTTGTAGGATTGATAAAATATGGAATTGAAAGAAAAGCGAGCAGATAACAAAACAAATTTGGACGATGACATGGACTTAATAGATTTTGATGAATTCCAGTGTCGAAAATAGTAATGATATTTGAATTGATGATGACACCATTATACTTGTGCATCATCCCTTATCTTGACACACATCCTTTGACATGCTCCACCCTTAAGCCATTTGATGCCATAATGAATTCCTCATGATCCCGAATCGTTATTCAACAAACATACGAATAACATCCTTAACCTCCATTGGTGAAATGCCCTTGAGATCAAATCACGAACAAGAATTCCAGTATCTCCTTGATCCATGAAGAAGAACACAACTTGAGACATCAAGAGGAGTCAATACTCTCACCCAAAGCCAATCTGACTGAACACCTCAATAATAAGCTAGATACACCAGTGAGTATACTCCATAAGCTCGCACCATAATAGATACAGATAGGGCACGAAACCCTAATTTCCACGGGCCTTGATCACATGCCTTATGAATCCATGAAATGCGCTATTGTGATGTTAATGAAATGATGAGAAATGCCAATGAATACAACATGATGAGCCTACAGAGGGAATAAATATGAGGGCAAATTTTGAGGTATTACACTCATAGAATGATTTCAACTCTAAATCGATTCTAAGGAAGTTAAAGAACAATATTTCGACGCGCCCGATTAAAAAGGTCCAACGCCTCCGAATAATTGTCTCCGATTTTAATTTTTTCGCACCTTCGTCACTTTAATTTATTCGCAAACCCATGTAAGTTGAGTGCCCCGTGCCTCGCCATCCAACTTTTCCGAACTCGACATTCAAATATTTTATAATTAAATAACGGAATAACTGGATTCTAGAGTCTCGCATTCCTCGAATTCTTGAATGAACGCTCCTGAGGCTCGCCCCACGGGACGTTGTTCATTCGACTTTCCGTAATTAAAATTTTTTAATCCACATATCAAATAATTAAAGAATTGAATTCTGGAGTCTCGCATTCCTCGAATTCTCAAATAAACTCTCCTGAGGCCCGCCCCTCAAGATGCAGTTTATTTACCCTTTCATTCTTAAAAAACCCTAACCAGATCAAACATCTTTTAAAAGCGAACATTATCTAAATCCTTTCTATCTCGCAAACAAGTTAGCGCTTCATCTTCCTATCGCGAGCAGACAAGCCAACGCTTATCAGTTAGAATGCGGTTTAAATAATCGTTCGTTAAAAAACAATCCAACCTTAGTATCACGAACTACGAAGCTTTGACTTTCCCATTGCACAAGGGAATACGTAGGCACACGAATCTTACTCCTTGCCGAGCACCCTAGGAACAAAATAACCCATTTCCCTTATTAACCTTATATTAGAATCGTTCGCATTTACTTTATTATTCGAAGAAAATAGAAAGCATAAGTCAACATTAGATCGCAAGTTAAACTAAGAGGTTCCCCTTACGGAATCGACTCCCGAATCTAAAATCTGGTTTCAAAGACCTTGTTTTATCCATCCGTTTTCCAAAAGGTTTCTCGATATTATCTTTTCCTTAATTGGAATAAAATAAGTTCGATGGCGACTCTGTTGTTTTAATTTTCATCCGTGGTATATTTTTTATCGCGAGGTCGTATTTTTCGAGGTGCGACAGTAGTATATTGCATACTCTTTTCGACCAGACTCGTCATGCTGGCCCAACACACACCCCATCGATTCTTTTAATATTGTCAGGTACATTATTAGAGGTTTTCCTTCAACTGGAGGCATGAGAATTGGAGGTTCTTGCAGATACTCCTTGATCTTGTCAAAAGCTTTCTGACAATCATCGTTCCACCTGACTGTTTGTTCCTTTCTTAGCAGTTTGAACAAGGGTTCAGTGAGGTGAAATATGAACCTTGAAATGTAGTTCAATCTACCTAAGAACCCTCGAACTTCTTTTTCTGTCTTAGGTGTAGGCATTTCCTGAATTGCTTTAACTTTGTCGGGATCAACCTTAATTCGTCTTCCACTCACAATAAACCCTAGCAGCTTACTAGAATGCACCCCGAATATGCACTTGTTGGGGTTTAACCTTAGCTAATACTTTCTCAGACGCTTGAATAGTTTCAATAGATTTACCAAATGCTCTTCCTCTGTTTGGGACTTGGCAATCATGTCATACACATAGCACTCAATTTCTTTGTGGATCATGTTGTGGAATAATGTTACCATAGCCCGTCGATATGTTGCACCAGCGTTCTTCAAACCAAACGACATTACTTTGTATCAGAACGTGCCCCATGGTGTGATGAAGGTTGTCTTTTCCATGTCTTCAGGTGACATCTTGATCTGATTGTATCCAAAAAAATCCTTCCATGAAGGAAAATACCAAGAACTGAGTTGTGTTGTCTACCAATACATCAATGTGAGGTAATGGGAAGTCATCTTTCGGGCTTTCTCTGTTCAGATCCTGGTAATCGACACACATACGCACCTTGCCATCCTTCTTAGGTACGGGTACAATGTTAGAAACCCACGGCGGGTAACTAGTTACTGCAAGAAAATCGGCGTCCCACTGCTTTTGTACTTCCTCTTTGATTTTCATGGCCATGTACGGGCGAGTACGGCGCAACTTCTGTTTGACCGGCGGGCAATCCTCTTTTAATGGCAACCTGAGAATGACAATATATGTATCCAATCCCGGCATATCTTGGTAGGACCAAGCGAAGACATCGACATATTCTCGCATCATACTGATAAGTTGTTCTTTTACCGGAGTTTGCAGACTAGCCCCAATCTTCACATATTTCACAACTTCCTCGGTACCAGGATTAATAGTCTCAACCTCCTCCTGATGAGGAGCAATCACCTTTTCCTCTTGTCTCAATAACCTGGCTATCTCTTCAGGTAAATCGTAGTCTTCTTCAACCCCTTCATCTACTTGATTAATCGGATTGTCGAAGTCATATGAGGTCTAGCAGTGTTGTTGTTGGTGCAATCTGGAGGGCTATCTCTGCAAGGGTTGAGATTTGGTTCATTTTAGTGAGTGATTTTATCTCATTTAGAAAAAGTGAATGAAGTTATTATTGAGAAAAACATTGCCATTTATTGTTTTGTGCGAAAATAACAAAAATGAAAAGACAGTGAGCGAAAAAAATTGTTTGCAAAAAGATGTCCATTGTTCATTAATATTCAATTTGCACAAATACATATGGCCCTATTACAAAATGAGTCCCGACATCTTGGACAAGATGCAGGATTTTGATGCATGCTTAAAACAGGAAATAATAATTACTCTGCAACAGTAACCCTTATAATTTCCTAGGAAGACCAGTTGAGGAATTGTTGGCCTGGGACTCTTGGATGGATCCAGCTTTCTAGGTTGTAGTCGCTCTCAGCCTCGTCTTCCAAAGTGTTGACAGCATCCGGGGTCAGCATTCCCCCACTTATGAATCTGGGAGCTTCATCAGGCTCCTCTGGAACTTGTAGGGATGGTCTGTAACCCAAACCAAAATTGTCTTCTTTCATTTCCACCTTCAGCAGCTTGCCCCAGCCTTGGGCATTCCCTTCTTCCACAACCTTCTGAGCCTATTTGTAGGAAGAAATTGAGGTACCCATCCTTTCCTCAGTTGTAGCTTCGTTGACGTTCAAGGCTTCAAAACCCTGACTCATGGTTTCATGGATCTCCCCATCCATTTCTATGTACTTGTATGTAGCCAGGTGACTGACAAAGATGTCTTCTTCTCCACAGATGGTGATAATTTGGCATTCCCATTCATATTTTAACTTCTGGTAAAGGGTAGACGTTACCGTGCCGGCAACGTGGATCCACGGTCGACCCAACAAACAGCTGTAGGCAGACTGTATGTCCATCACGTAGAAGGTAGTTTTGAAAACTTGTGGGAGAATTACCATGGGCAGCTCAATCTCTCCGAGAACCGATCTCTTAGAACCATCAAAAGCTCTGACAACTAGGTTGCTCGGACGGAGTGCAAGACCATCATACTCCAGCTTGACTAAAGCTTTCTTTGGCAACATATTGAGTGATGATCCGATATCAACAAGGACATGAGAAAGTACAGCACCTTTACATTCCAAAGTGATATGCAAAGCCTTGTTGTGGTTACGCCCCTCCATAGTTAAGTCAGCATTGGTGAAACCTAGTCCATGACTAGTATTGACATTTGCGACCACCGTTTCTAACTGATTGACCGTGATTTCTTCCGGCACATAAGCTGTGTGCAAGACCTTGAGTAGTGCATTCGATGAGCCTTGGAACACATGAGCAGAGATAGTATGGAGATCTTGGAGGGTGTTTGGTGGAGCTGATCCACAACTTTGTAATCACTTTTCTTGATAATCCTCATGAACTTGTCCACATCCTGATTAAAGGACGTCTTCTAAGTTTCTTTTGTAGTTGGTTCTTCTGGCACCACACTTTTGCCTTTTGCTTTGGAAGCATTTTCTGCTTCAGCATTAATTCTTGGAAATTGTGAAGTGAAGAGACGTCCGCTCTGAGTGAAGCCTCCGCCTCCCCCGACATTGTCAATTTGTGGTGTAGAAGTTGAAGAGTCAAGGGTAGCTTTCCTTCCGTGGCGGTAAAGATCTGAGCTATAGTTCTAAGGCACGACACTGTTGTTGTCATAGGGAATTGGCCCAGGTACCGTGATGGTTACCAGACTAATTGCAACGGAAGAAGGAGTTGTGATAGTCTGTGGATTATAGTAGATGGTGACAAGAGGTCTTCTTGAAGATGGTGCAGGTGCAGGAAGTTATTGATGTTGATGAGGGTGTTGCTGAAAGTTGAGAGAATCTGGAACATGGATGGTTGCTGGATCATAATATATGGTAACCGTTGAGATGTCGTCACTGGTGTTGGTTGTTGTTGTAGTCGACTCTATTGGAATGACTTCTGCTAGCGTTGTAGAAGATTATGTTGAGATAATGTTTGTTGGTGATGTATGAGAGATTTTTGTTGTCTTTGTGGAAGATGGAACTGTTGATGTGATTTGCAGGATACCTTCTCTGATAAGACTGCTAATACAATTCTTCATATTTTCACAACCATTGGTAGAAACTTTGCAAGCTTCACAACGGGCCTCACAACCCGGAACACTTGGCACTTCAATAGCTGAGCTTTTACTTTGGCCAGCGGTGTTTGAATACTTGCAATGTCATCAATCAGAATTGCTGGTTGGTCCTCCTCAATGGCATTTATCTTTGGCTCACCATGATTTGGTATTGGATTCCTTGTGACATTTGGTGGAGGTGCAAAATTCAAAGCTTTGGAGTCAATCAAATCTTGGACTTTCATGTGCAGGGCCCTACACTTCTCTGTTGAATGACCAGGCACATTGGAGTGAAAAGCACATCTGGCATTGACATCATAATTCCTTGGAAGATTCAGAGGATCTGGTGGAGCCAAAGTCCTCAGTTCAGTCAGGTTAAGCTTCAATAGTTGTGGGAGTAAGACTACATAGGGCATCGGGATGGGATTGATCACCCTATTAATCTGAGAAGGCCTTTGTTGGAAAGGACATTGTTGTTGGTTGTTATTATTATAAGATCTTTGTTGTTGTTAAGGATATTGTTGTTGTTGAGCTGTTGGAGTAGGGATGGTGACTGCAGCCACTGATCTTTGCAAGTACTGGGGTCTACCTCTACTAACATGCATTGCATTAGTCTCCCCTGTTTTTTTAGGTCATGAGAAGGGTTTCTTTGCATTGCTGGAGCTAGCACCATTGTCAGAAATATTACCCATCTTCAATAGGCTTTTGATTCTCTCGCCTTCTATAACCACATCAGCAAAATTGGTAGAAGAGAAGGCGGTGAGTCTATCAATGTAGGTCCCTTGCAAGGTATTCATAAACATATCAGCCATTTCCCTTTCAGACATAGGTGGCTGGACAGCAGCATCGAGTTGTCTCCACCTTTGAGCGTATTCGCGGAAACTTTCTCTCGAGGACTGAGACATACTCATCAAGAGGGTCCTATTAGGTGCCATATCTAAGTTGTATTGATACTGGCGCACAAAGGCTTCAGCTAGGTCTTTCCAATTTCTAACAGTGGCCTTTGACAAGTGTGAGTACCATTCTCTAGATGCCCCATTCAAGCTTTTTTCAAAGTAAGACATCCACAACTTCTCATCCATGGTGTATGCCTTCAGCCTTCCCAAAAAAGACTATAAATGAGTGTGAGGGAAGGAAGTTCCATTGTACTTCTCAAAACACGGGGGTTTGAACTTGTGAGGAATCCTTACTCCCTCAACTAGGCCCATATCCATCACATCAAATCCCAAGGAGTTCTGGGATTCCAAGGATTTTAACTTTTCTGATATCTCTTCCAGCCAACGGTCATAAGCTTCATCTGCCCCAACACCTAACACTGTAAACTGCTCATCTTGAGGATCTTCCTGTAGAATACGATCTCTAGTGTTTCTTTGGCCATGCCCAAGGATATTAGCTTCAGGATTGTTGTCGGTTCCGAACACTACTGGAGTCGTTCGCGAATGCTCGCGCTCATTGTTACTAGTACCTCCAGTGCCTGCGTGGTTATCTTCCGGGGTTTGTCGCTCGACCAAATCCCTCAATCTTTCCTGGGTCTGGGCCAGTCCAGTCATTACAGCCATGAACTGATTCCTTTGGGTCCTCACATCTGTCATTTGAGTCCTCACATCTGTCAGTTCCTGTTGTAGCTGATCCATTTGTAGACTCGGAAGGTTGTGTCGAGTTGGATATTTGTGGACACGGTTGACGGAAAAGACCCTTCTGCGAGCAATATTTCCTGAAACAATCAACAAAGTGAGAAGACAACAACAAAACACCTGCAAAAACAACAGATATGTGGTTACAATGCAATACAATATGCCTATTTTTCTTTCGAGGGTATCCGGTTTGGTTCTTGGTTTTGACCTTTCAGACCCCTAGGAGATGAATATGTTGAAGCAAACGAAGTCCATAAGAAAATCCAATACATAACCATAAAAATACAAGTGGAAATGCCAAAATATAAATAGTTCATGAACTATAACCAAACAAACTCCCATGGTGAATCCAAATACAATCAAATTCAAGAATACAACAAACAAAATCACCATGGTGAGCTAAAGTACAATCAAATAGATATAAGTAAAGAAAATCAGACATCCAGTCCAAAAGCATCCTCTCTGACTTCCTTCAGGAGAGCATCAGTTACTGGTCCAACTGGGTTCTCTGTAATGGTTCTGATGGGAAGGTTTCTGGTTGCAATGGCATTTGTCATCTTCTGATACTTGTCTTGTTCTTTGGATCTCTTTAACCCCGCCCAAAGTTTCAAATCTGAGATCTCCTTCTGAGCTGCTAGCAGTGCTTCTTGGCTTCTTCTCTCATTAGACTCTAACTGCTCTATCTTGGCTCGCATCTTTTGGTCTTCCTTCAGAAGAGCCTCAGTTATCCTGACCCATCTATCCTGACTCTCCTCCAGATAATGCTCAGCTCTTGCCCTTTGAATCTTTGCTTCCTTACATGCATTCTTCAACACAAGTTCCCCTGCTCGGGCTTTCCTGATGAAGGCTTCAGTCTTCTCAATTTTAGTTACATGTTCGATGCATAGCTTTTCTAACCTCTCAATGTCTAGACGACCGTCGTTCCTTTCCCAAAGGGTCTTCTTTAAAGCTTCATCCAGTTGGGTATTTCTTTCTTTCATCTTCTCAAATTCTTCCAGACTGACTGTGGCCATGGGCTCAACTACTGATGGCCCTGGCACATCCTCCAGGGTGAATGGCATGCGAGTGATCTGTCCTCTGATTCATGACCATTCAGTGTACTGAGTAGAGGCTATGTTATTACACTTTCCCAGAATGGCGGTTCATTATTCTGTATATTGTCCCAAGCCCAAGCTACTTGTCGGACAGTGGCATGATTGTTCTGAGTAGCACAATAAAGAGACTCTGCTAAGTCCTGCTCCCTAGGTGGATGTATCAAGGCATACCCCAACTGTCTTTTGAAAAGTAAAGGATTGTAATTGATGCAACCCTTTACTCCAATAAGTGACACATTTGGGTATTGCCCACAGCTTGTTATTATGTCTCAGCCTTTGGTGTTCTGAGTACACCACCTGATATCTTCTGAAGAAAGGGCAATCCTTCTCTTAGCCCAATTCCTTGCCTGGTGTGGGTTTAAGAAAGATTTCATCTTCGGCATATGTTTCATCAACCAACTGTAGATAAGAGGTGCATAACACCTTACCAGTCTTCCTCTCTGTTTTTCATTCCTCTGATGAACTGAGTAGTAGAAGTCTCCCAATAAGGTGGGAACCAGGTTTTTTAGCATGAAGATGTGAATGGCATTCTTGCTTACAAACTTAGGATCGTCTGCAAACAAAATGATACCATAAATGTTGAGGGCTAGAAGAGCACAGACACTTTCCCAATTCCCTTTTGTAGCATTCTTTGTAGCCTGAGTAATCACGAAATCCAGATGAAGGTCTGGGATTCCAGATTTGGAAGTCATGTGTTCATCAATGGTGGTTACTTCCAGATGTAGTGCTTTGGCTATGTCTTCATTCTTCGAAGGAGTCATTTCAGGATTAAAAGGAATTCCTCTTCTGGTAGGGACACCCAATAGCATAGAGTATTCTTCCAGCAAAGGACCTATCTGAAAATCTGGGAAAGTGAAGCAACATAGAGGAGGGTCATAAAACTAAAGACAGGTGTGAATCATGTTCCTCTACAATGTGTCCAAGTCCAGGATCATGTCCAAGATTCCACCTGTCAGAACCTAATTTTTGACCCTAAGATTTTTCGCATCTCATCTGCATTTCGCATACAAACAAGATCACGCACTGGTTCATTTATCCTTTTTCAGGTGCAGGTCTATGCCTTGCAGAGGATCACCATGTTTAATTTCTGCTATTTGTTTATATTTACTAACTTCTAACCAAAATATCAAAAAAAATATGTTGCAGTTGCTTCTTCTTCTTTTGTGTTGCAGGATTTAAAAGACAGGGCAATGATTTCAATTCAGATGCGTTTGTTCAGTCACAATTCGATTCAGATGGACGTTTGACCTAATCTTGGTCAAACTATCAAGAGATCGTTTCGACTGCAAGTTATTTGTGCCAGTGGTTTATTTCTCAGATGATGGGTATTCAAAAAAAAAATTCAAGTTGTGTTATGTGCGAAGTTATCAGTTATCAGACAGTGTTTTGTGCGAAGTTTGGTTCGAATCTTCAGGTTTATCAGTTCATCAGTGATTCATCTGAGGATTTATTTTCGTCAGTATGGTTTCGAATAATCAAGACAGATTTCAAGTGATTGTGACTTAAATGACAAGTTATCCAGTTGAGACAAACGTGGTCGTATCAGAGGCTTGTTGAAAAATCAGAGTTTGCTGTGGGCTTAAAACCATCAATTCCATATCCATTTCACAAAAGTATCCAATTCCATATCCATTTCACCAAAGATATCCAATAATCATTTTATAACTCATTCTCGATTCTTTTCCATTTCTCAAATATCCATTATATTTTTGTTGTTTAAATCATTATCCATTTCCAATTATTTTTTTTCCAAACTTCATTTTTCATTTTTTATTTCATTTCTATAATCCATTGTTTTTTATGTATCCAATTTATCATCCAAAAAAAATCAAGCAAAGTTAGAGAAATATATAAAGCCCACTAGATATTAAGCCCATAACATTTTTTTTAATACCTTTTTTATTATTATTTTCTTAAGATTTTTTTAGTTTTACATAACAAATATATAAAAATGAATTAGCCTTTTCCATACATCCTGCAAGCCTTTTCTCCAAGCCACACGCAGCAGCTTTCTAGCCTTCACAACATCACTTCAAGCAATTTCCCAGCCGCATCACCAGCCAGCCCACGTGCAAAATACTCGCGCACAACAAAGCCATAGCTTCTTCGATCTTCTTTCCAGCCCAAGCCAAACATCAAACAGCCTCACACCATCGTACAGCCAATACGCTGCAAGCATATCCCAAGCCTCACAACAAGCTTTTCACACCCACACGTGAGTTTCACAAAATAATAAGCCATCCGTACGCCTTCCCACACTTGCAGCCAAACTAAACAAACATAGCAGCCAATATCAAGCCAATCCACGCCGTAGGCAAGATACCACGCGCAGCTTCACAAAGCCGTATGCCCAACAAAAACAACTTTCACGCCGCACGAGAACTTCACGAATACACGCATCACAACAAGAACAACAACAGCAATACAAGCCAATTCCATCTCACTCCAGCCGCACGCAAATACACATCATCCTGTATCAATCCATCACACCAATACACAGAATCAGGCCCAAAACTCATTTCAAAACTCATCCAAAACGCAATTAGAAAAAGCATAAAACGCAGGCTGATAAAGTCAGCAAGGGGCACGCGTTCCTCAGGGGTTCAAAAGGCAAAACACAAAAGAAAGCAATCAAAACGCTAGCTTCTCTCATACCTCACCCTCTATAAAACGGACCCCTCTCCTTCACTCTTGCTTCAAGCTTAGAAAGCCCCATAAAATTCTGGAAAAAAATCGTATCAAGCTTCCATCTCAATTTGTTCAGCTACCTTTTCCCAAATCCTCCATCAATTCTTCACTCTTCAATCAACCTTCCTTCAAACCATCAAAATCTTCAACCATTATTCAATCTCCACCTTCACAAGATTCAAATCCCTAAAAGTGAAATTCATCCGAAACTAATTTTCTCTTGCGATTGATCCGCGGATGAGAAAGAACAAGAAGAAATCGCAAGTTTGGAGAGTGAAATTCAGAAAAGAGGAAGAGAACCGAAGCTGATTTTGGTGCGTTTGAAACCGATTGAGAGAGGAAGAAGGTGAATAGTGATGAGTTGCTTTTGTACTTTTGCGATGAAGAAGAGTTTTAGATCTCTGTTTTTTTGGTTTCTTTCTTCTTTTTTTTAGTTTGTTTCATTTTTATT
Organism: Lathyrus aphaca; assembly: GCA_963966055.1. Lineage (NCBI taxonomy): Eukaryota > Viridiplantae > Streptophyta > Magnoliopsida > Fabales > Fabaceae > Lathyrus > Lathyrus aphaca. Next base: position 224,913,286 of record OZ014520.1, on the reverse strand, counting down.
AAAAGAAAAGAAGAATTGAGTTTGGGCCTTTAAGGCCATTAGTTGTTTTGGCTGATACTATCACACTACCAATCTGCCTGCGGATCATACCCTCCCTCTTTCATTTCTTTTTCTTTTACATTCTTTAATTTTCTTTTATTTCTTTTAAAGATTATGGTACAAAATTTTCTTGATAAGAGTTTTTATGGTACACTTTAGAAATATTTTAGAAAAAAGGTATTTTAGAAATCAATTTAGGAAAAGAGATTTTTAGTATTTTTAGAAGTATTTTATAAAAGATTTTAGAAAAATACTTTAAAAGCAATTTAGAAAAGGATATTTTAGAAAAAAAAAGAGTTTAAAAAAACATTTTAATTCTTTTATGGATTTAGCTTTAGATCCATTTCTTTTTCATCCTTTATTTTTCTTTTTGGTCGATGAGATCTCCGATTCGCGATTATTGGTTTTCGAAGATGCTTAATCTTCATTATTTCAAATCTATGGATGAATGATCATTTGGATCATTCTCCATACTTTGGAATCGTGATAGGTTGCCTTCGATAAACACAATGAGAAATCTCGATTAAGATTAGACCGTTCCTTTTCTTTTTGCGCGACATGTTTTCGAAGAACGATCCATAATATCGTTTCTCTAACATGTATTAGCACGAATATTTTCCACTTTAATTAGTGGTGGCCGGCCTCATTTGTAGGGTAATTACTCCGTAAATTACTCGGCGATTGCTTAACATAGACCTAAAGTTGTCCCGATTCGGATTAAAGATCCACTTGGATCCGGTTGACTCGATTTTATTTTTCTTTTCGTGGTTGTGCTTGATTAAGTTCATCATACCACTTATATTGTAAATATTATAATAATGTGAATATAATCTGTTTAAATTTAATCTCTCGCACCTTATCCTTTTATTTCAATTTCTTGCTCCTTTATCTCTTTATTATGCTTTATCATATTATATCATATATCATTTGTTATTGTTTATATTGTTGCTTGTTATTTCTCCTTTGTCCATTTGGAAACCAAAAACACTAATAAAGGATTAAACATCTAAGAAATTGGTGACTTTAATTTCAGACTATGGTTACTATCCTTAGCTTGGGAGTTTTGGACTTAGATTCTAGGATCATTCCTTTGCTTGAATTGTTATGGATTGAAGACTTTTGCTCCGGTTAAGTTCACTTGATTATGAAGATGGAAATTCGATTGTTTCAAAAGATGCTTGCCATTTGGTTTGATCATTTCTTCCTTTAGCTTTTATTTTCAAGTTTTAGGATAGTCCCTTCATCTCTTCCCATCTTCTTCAATTTTCAAATCTCCTTCCTCTTTTCAAAACTTTCTTTGTTTTCAAACTTAAAACATTTTTCTCAATCAAACCTTGACTTCGGTCATGTGCTTTTACCTTTTCATTTCATTTCCTTAAATAAATGCTAAACCACATAAGCATATCGAAACTTTCTTCTCAAAAAACTTTAAAACTTTAAAACTCATTCAATTGATTTTATGCCCTCGTGCACGTTTCTTTTAACCATTTTTTATGTTTAGATATGATTCATCCTTTCTAGCGGAATTATTCGCTAAAGGATGACGACTTATCTTTACATTTTAAAATCAATTCAACTCATTTTCCTTTTCACAATTTGTACCACGAACTACGGGGTTTTGATCTCGCATTGCACTTTGTGGGTACATAGGCATGAGATGTTCGTCTCTTCAAACACCAAAATCTTAAAAAACATTCTTCTTCTCATCTCTTCAATCCTTTTTTCAAGCAAACCATTTCAAACCAAAAAATGCAGTAAACATTTCAAAGGGTTCCCGTGGAGTACCACGGACGAGTCGGGTGCTTAAAACCTTCCTGGTTCGTAACAAATTCCCGTACCCATTCTCTGTTTGATTCTTTTAGCTTTTTAGCTTTTAAGATTCTTTAAGGTTTTGTTCGTTCTTTTTCCTTTTTCCTTTTGGAAATAAATAAAAGCGCGGTGGCGACTCTGTGTACATCGAGTTAAGTTAATCAATATCTTACACTCATGATTTTACCGCTACAGAAAAGTGGCGACTCTGCTGGGGAGTCAATCTCTAAGTGGATTCGGCCTACTTTGATTTGCTTACTGCTTTAGTTTGATTCTCTTGTTACTTGTTTGTTCTGTTCTGGTTTTGGTGATCCTTTGTGAGATAGATTCTAACCCGGATCTGAGTGGAACTTATGATAGGACGGCGATATTCGAAGCGATATGTGATGGAGTAGTCCAAAGCGATATCAATTTGATAATCTCCACTCGGTTAGGCTCTCTTGGACTATCAATATCATGACGAGTAATCGTACGTGGCATTATTTTCCGACCTTGAGCTGATCATACTGAGGACCGTAGAACCCTTAACTAATCTAAGCCAATTTAGGAACGTAGTGCGGAAACTATCTGAGTGTAAACTTAAGATGGTTGTCACGCGATACTACACTCGGACGAGGTCTATTTTAAGAATGTTATCGGTTGGGGAGTAATCCAACGTACCGATGATATTCTAAAGATGGCTGTTAACTCCGGGAACCTTTGTTAGCACCCTTCTGGTTTTTTGCAGGTACAATGAAGAAAAACCTTAGTACATGCCTGTGTGGGTTGGTTCTTATCCCTTGACTCCATGCTCGTGATCTGAACCTTTGAACCTGTGTGCTTTGTGTGATCTTGTTTGTGGTTGTTGCATCTACATATTCATCATGATCATTATCACAACTATTTCTCAAGGAAAATAATCCCGATTATTGCAAATGTTAGAAAGAATAAATATTCCTTTTTCTTGTCAAGATTTTTCATGACCATATTCTCGATGTTGATCATGTTTGCAATAATCGAGTTGTTTTTCTGAAAATGGAGGTGAACATTGCATATCATTGCATCCTCGCATATTCTTGCGTTCATCCGAGTTGTGTGGGAGCTCATCCCGGTTGTTTCTTTCCTCAGTTGTCTGTTGATCCGTCAAGCTGACTCCTCACCACAGATACGGTACTAGAGCTGCTAACAGACGGAGAGCTATCAGATTGAGAATGGAGCACCAAGAACAGCATAACATGGAAGTTCGAATGGAAATTGATGAGTTGAAAGCCGGTATGACTAGGCTCACTGAAATGATGCAAGTTCTGATTGCTCGAGGTGAACCACCTCAAAGGACTGTTATCTCTGAAGTTTTTACTGCCGTTGTTGATCCTCCTGTTGTTCAGCAACCGGTTTCTACTTGGCCAGAATATGGGTTACCTCCGGATTATGTGCCAGTTTCTGCAACTGCTCAAGTGGGTGGTCCATCTGTTGTGCCAGTCTTTTCAGCTTCGACTTTTGCTGAACCTCAACCTGTTGTGCACGCTACTGCTCAGACTACTTATCATAATTCTCCTTTCTTGTACCAAGCTGCTGGTCAACAAGCTGAAAGTCAGGGTGAACCTGGATATATGGATGAAGTTAGAGAGAAATGTTTGACTCTTGAGAAGAGGGTAAGAGGTTTAGAAGGAAAAGATGTCTTTGGTTCTGCTGCGATAGATATGTGTTTGGTTTCCGACTTGGTTCTGCCTGATAAGTTCAAAGTTCCTGTATTCGAGAAATACAATGGTCATACTTGTCCAAAGATTCATCTGCTGATGTATTGTCGCAAAATGGTTGCGCATGCTAAGGATGACAAGCTGCTTATTCACTGTTTTCAAGATAGTTTGAGTGGTGCTTCTATGAAATGGTATGTTGGACTCGAGAAGAGTCACATTCGAAGCTGGAAAGATTTATCTGATGCTTTTGTAAGACAATATAAGTACAATCTGGACATGGCGCCTGATCGTCGTCAACTTCAAAACATGTCACAGAAAGAGAAAGAATCGTTCAAAGAGTATGCTCAGCGTTGGAGAGAGCTAGCTGCTCAGGTGGAGCCACCTTTGCCTGAAAAGGAATTAACTGGTTTGTTCATGGACACTCTTCAACCGTTCTTTTGGGAAATGGTAGGAAGTGTTTCATCTGGTTTTTCTGATCTAGTCACTATTGGAGAAAGACTAGAGGAAGGTATCAAGAAAGGTAAGATTACCAATTCTGAAGCTCCTAATGCTGCAAGAAAATCTTTTGGGAATCCTCACAAGAGAAGAGATGGTGATGCTTATGCTGTTTCAACTGAGAGGAGGCCTTATCGCCCGCAACAACGATATGTTCAACCATATGTAGCTGCAGTTGCTCTTGTTGTTAAAACTCAACCTGCTCAAACTCAAGCTCAAGGTCAAGTTCGACCAGCTCAAGCTCAAGTTCAAATCTGAGCTCAAGTTCAGGCTCCTCTTCCTGCTGCTGGACAAAATCAGTATCGCAATAGGCCAAACTTTGATCCTATTTCGATGTCTTACACTGAATTGTTTCCTTCCTTGATTGAGAAAGGTTTAATTATTACGAGGCCTCCGCCTCCTGTTCCAAATCCTCTTCCGGTTGGTTATAGATCGGATCTTCGCTGTGAGTTTCATCAAGGTGGAACTATTCATGACTTAGAGCATTGCTTTGCACTGAAGGCTAAAGTGCAAGAACTTATCAGGAATAACATCCTTTACTTTAATGACCTCAATCCCAATGTTATCAACAATCCTTTGCCGAAGCTTGGGAAGTGAATCTTCTAGAGGACTTCAACAGTCAGAATATCAGACGGGATAGCTCATCCTTGTTGTTGATGGATCATTAGGCCATTGTTCCTTTATGTTTGCAATTTTCTTCAATCATATTAAGTTGTTTGCTTTTAAGCTTGTTTAGACTTTCATGTTGATTTTAATGAAATGAGCATTGCTTTGTTTTGATTCAATTTCATTTACTATTTGCATCTTTATGCTTTACATTTCAAGTTCATTTATATTTTCTCAAATTTTTACAATGATTGGAGGGAGGATGATGAAAACGAGATACCCATAACTATTGATTGGTATGCTTTCAATTGAGACTTGGTTGATGATATACAGGCATTGTTTCAAATCCCAAACACTGGAGAAATAAGGAAGTTAATCTTTTGTCAGCCCCTTTGAGCCTTGAAGTTGGAGTTTCTTTTTATTCGAAAAAAAAACCTCAAATTTTAACCTGGGGATGGGTAGTTCTCAATTAATTCAAATGTGCATTCCAGTACAAGAGAATCATTCAAGACACCTTTCAACAAAGGTTGCAATCTCAAGATTTCCTTCATACACATCAAAGTGTTGAAGATTGTTTCCCAATTCAAAAGCCAATGATGGTTCATCGTAATCATTAAGCCATGCAGTCATTATCTTTCAAAAAAAATGATATTGAGAATTTATTGAAAAAAGGTCAAAGCCCGCTAAGTCAAAACCTATGAAGGAGACTTAGGCAAAAACTAGGGGCATCCCGCTGGCTGTAAGTTGAAATGACACAGTTCAGGCCAAAATTAGGGATAATAAAAAGAAAGATTTGTCAAGAGGTCATCAAAATTCCTCAGCAAAAATAAGTTGATTTGAATAAAGTCCTCATTAAAAGGAAGATGTGACTGTTACCTCAAAATCCTTTGGCTTATGAACCATCTTCATATTTGCAATCCCAAATGCTTGGAACTTGAATGCATAGGCTGAATTATTTGAATGTAGGACTGGAGTTCATCACGAAGTTGGGTTGGGTACAAATAAACTTTGAGCCTATATCCTTTGTTTCATAAACCGTGAACCAGGCCACGTTATAACCTTCAAAAGTCCTAATTGAATTCAGGTTTCTTTTGAGAGGCATACTACAACAAGGCTGCGTAAACTGACTCCCAAGTTCTTTACCAATCATTTGTTTCTTAACTTTTTCTTTATCTTTAATGTTGTCTCAACTGCCGTGTTTTGACAATGTTTTCATTTAATTTACATCAATAGATTCCATTCCAAAAAAAAATGATTCTTGATTTCAAACTTTGTATTGAACGTTGCATTAAAATTACCATGTTTGTACAAACATTTTTTGTTTGCAAATAAACTTTCCTCATCAAGGAATTTTCAAACAGTTAAGAAATTGGTCAGTGATTTTATCAGGGGCAAGTTCTTCCTAGGTCCTATGGTTTAAGAGTTGTTGCTCAGCGCAAATTATTCTCAGATTTGATTGGTCAGAAGATTCTCTGCAAGATTCATACTAGTTTTATCTTCTCAACATTCATTTCAAGAACTGAAGCCATGATCAGTTTATTCTTCTCAACAGTTATTTCAAAGACGTGATTGTTTTCTCCAGCAGTAATCATTAAGTGAATCCATTATCAATTTACCTTCACCGATCATTGAACTTGGGGCAATTTTCTTCGAAGAATCCCCAAGCAGCTTTGCATGACTTCTCCCAAAAGATTTTTAACTTGGTAAAGTTTACTGGTGTGACAGAAATTTGTTCAGCAGTAGCACCTCTATTTTCCGAGCAGAATGGCAGTGATCTCTGTGTTGAGGAATCAGTCTTTCATCTTTTCCACTCCTCTAAGAGTCTAAACTGGTTCTCAAGCATTTTCTCTCATATTATCTCCTCGGATGTTTTATTCCCCAATTTTTGTTAATGTTTGCATATTTGAGTGTTTTAGTCCTCATTATGCATTTCCTTGGGTGTGTTATTCCCCATTTCTTGTTAACCTTTGCATATTTGAGTGTTTTAGTCCTCATTATGCATTTCCTTGGGTGTGTTATTCCCCATTTCTTGTTAACCTTTGCATATTTGAGTGTTTTAGTCCTCATTATGAGTTTCCTTGGGTGTGTTATTCCCCAGTTTTGTTTACATTTGCATAGTTGAGTGTTTTAGTCCTCAGTATGCATGTTCTTGGGTGGTTTAGTCCCCATTTTCGTAAATGTCTGCATACTGAGTGTTTTAGTCCTCATATGCATTTCTTGAAGTCTTGTGGTTTTCAACTTCTTACTTTTTGGTTAAAGTCCAACTTACTTGGCATCTGTCTGTTTCTTCAGAATTTTTTTCTTCACCTACTTGTTGTGTCTTCTCAAATATTACACCCTTTTTATCTGATTGCCATTCTCGGATGTCTATAGTGAAGTCATCATTGATTTGATGCACTGTCCCAGACTTTTTCCCATTTCATTCAGTTCTGTTCCTGAATGTTGTGCTTTGCATTTTATCTGATTGCCATTCTCAGATGTTGTGATCACTTGTCTTCTGATTGCTATTCTTGTATTTCCATGCTGGAGTCATCATTAAGTTGATGTGCTTTCCCGAATCTTTCCCGTGTCATTCAGTGATGTTCCTGAATGTTGTGATTCATATATTTTATCTGATTGCCATTCTCAGATGTTGTGATTACCTTTTTCCGATGCCATTCTTGGATATCCCTATTAAAGTCAGTAATGTCATCTATGGATGCTTCTGGTGTACTGTTTCGGATCCTTTTTCTCACTTTATTCAGTGCCATTCCTGTATGTTGTGATCCTTTCTGTCCAATTGCCATTCTTGGACATTTTCATCTCAGCTGAGCCATGTGGTGGTCTCTAGCATGTTGCTTTTCCTTGTCAGGAGTTTCATGCTCCTTATCCCCAACGTTTATTCTTTTTCATGTGTCGTCTTGTCCCTCACGGACTTCTCTGCGTTTCATTTGGTTCCAGTTACATTTCATGTCATCTCATGATTTTTTCTCATAATATTTCATAGGCATTTCACATATTTTCTCTGCATTTCATATACATCTCATATTGCTTTTATAACTGTTTCATATGCTTCATATCATTTCCATATCATTTCATATCGTTCGTTTCATATGCTTCATATCATTTTCATATCATCTTCATATCATTTCACATCGTTCATTTCATTTCATTCCAGTTTTTGGCATCTTAGGATCAAAAATTGTTTTTTTTTTTATATTTAAGTATCTTCCATCTTGTCGAAATGAAGATTTCAATCTTCATTATCTCCGGATTGAAGAAACTTAAATAGGGGCATCTGTCAGACCCTAATTTTTGACCCTAAGATTTTTCGCATCTCATCTGCATTTCGCATACAAACAAGATCACGCACTGGTTCATTTATCCTTTTTCAGGTGCATGTCTATGCCTTGCAGAGGATCACCATGTTTAATTTCTGCTATTTGTTTATATTTACTAACTTCTAACCAAAATATCAAAAAAAATATGTTGCAGTTGCTTCTTCTTCTTCTGTGTTGCAGGATTTAAAAGACAGGGCAGTGATTTCAATTCAGATGCGTTTGTTCAGTCACAATTCGATTCAGATGGACGTTTGACCTAATCTTGTTCAAACTATCAAGAGATCGTTTTGACTGCAAGTTATTTGTGCCAGTGGTTTATTTCTCAGATGATGGGTATTCAAAAATAAAATTCAAGCTGTGTTATGTGCGAAGTCATCAGTTATCAGACAGTGTTTTGTGCGAAGTTTGGTTCGAATCTTCAGGTTTATCAGTTCATCAGTGATTCATTTGAGGATTTATTTTCCTCAGTATGGTTTCGAATAATCAAGATAGATTTCAAGTGATTGTGGCTTAAATGACAAGTTATCAAGTTGAGACAAAAGTGGTCGTATCAGAGGCTTGTTGAAAAATCAGAGTTTGTTGTGGGCTTAAAACCATCAATTCCATATCCATTTCACAAAAGTATCCAATTCCATATCCATTTCACCAAAGATATCCAATAATCATTTTATAACTCATTCTCGATTCTTTTCCATTTCTCAAATATCCATTATATTTTTGTTGTTTAAATCATTATCCATTTCCAATTATTTTTTTTCCAAACTTCATTTTTCATTTTTTATTTCATTTCTATAATCCATTGTTTTTTATGTATCCAATTTATCATCCAAAAAAATCAAGCAAAGTTAGAGAAATATATAAAGCCCACTAGATATTAAGCCCATAACATTTTTTTTAATACCTTTTTTATTATTATTTTGTTACGATTTTTTTAGTTTTACATAACAAATATATAAAAATGAATTAGCCTTTTCCATACATCCTGCAAGCCTTTTCTCCAAGCCACACGCAGCAGCTTTCTAGCCTTCACAACATCACTTCAAGCAATTTCCCAGCTGCATCACCAGCCAGCCTATGTGCAAAATCCTCGCGCACAACAAAGCCACAGCTTCTTCGATCTTCTTTCCAGCCCAAGCCAAACATCAAACAACCTCACACCATCGTACAGCCAATACGCCGCAAGCATATCCCAAGCCTCACAACAAGCTTTTCACACCCGCACGTGAGTTTCACAAAATAATAAGCCATCCGTACGCCTTCCCACACTTGCAGCCAAACTAAACAAACATAGCAGCCAATATTAAGCCAATCCACGCCGTGGGCAAGATACCACACGCAGCTTCACAAAGCCGTATGCCCAGCAAAAAAACCATTCACGCCGCACGAGAACTTCACGAATACACGCATCACAACAAGAACAACAGCAGCAATAAAAGCCAATTCCATCACACTCCAGCCGCACGCAAATACACATCATCTTGTATAAAGCCATCACACCAATACACAGAATCAGGCCCAAAACTCATTTCAAAACTCATTCAAAACGCAATTAGAAAAAGCATAAAACGCAGGCTGATAAAGTCAGCAAGGGGCACACGTTCCTCAGGGGTTCAAAAGGCAAAACGCAAAGGAAAGCAATCAAAACGCTAGCTTCTCTCATACCTCACCCTCTATAAAACGGACCCCTCTCCTTCACTCTTGCTTCAAGCTTAGAAAGCCCCATAAAATTCTGGAAAAAAATCGTATCAAGCTTCCGTCTCAATTTGTTCAGCTACCTTTTCCCAAATCCTCCATCAATTCTTCACTCTTCAATCAACCTTCCTTCAAACCATCAAAATCTTCAACCATTATTCAATCTCCACCTTCACAAGATTCAAATCCCTAAAAGTGAAATTCATCCGAAACTAATTTTCTCTTGCGATTGATCCGCGGATGAGAAAGAACAAGAAGAAATCACAAGTTTGGAGAGTGAAATTCGGAAAAGAGGAAGAGAACCGAAGCTGATTTTGGTGCGTTTGAAACCGATTGAGAGAGGAAGAAGGTGAATAGTGATGAGTTGCTTTTGTACTTTTGCGATGAAGAAGAGTTTTAGATCTCTGTTTTTTTGGTTTCTTTCTCTTTTTTTTTTAGTTTGTTTCATTTTTATTAAAAGAAAAGAAGAATTGAGTTTGGGCCTTTAAGGCCATTAGTTGTTTTGGCTGATACTATCACACTACCAATCTGCCTGCGGATCATACCCTCCCTATTTCATTTCTATTTCTTTTACATTCTTTAATTTTCTTTTATTTCTTTTAAAGATTATGGTACAAAATTTCTTGATAAGAGTTTTTATGGTACACTTTAGAATTTTTTTTAGAAAAAAGGTATTTTAGAAAACAATTTAGGAAAAGAGATTTTTAGTATTTTTAGAAGTATTTTATAAAAGATTTTAGAAAAATACTTTAAAAGCAATTTAGAAAAGGATATTTTAGAAAAAAAAAGAGTTTAAAAAAACATTTTAATTCTTTTATGGATTTAGCTTTAGATCCATTTATTTTTCATCCTTTATTTTTCTTTTTGGTCGATGAGATCTCCGATTCGTGATTATTGGTTTTCGAAGATGCTTAATCTTCATTATTTCAAATCTATGAATGAATGATCATTTGGATCATTCTCCATACTTTGGAATCGTGATAGGTTGCCTTCGATAAACACAATGAGAAATCCCATTTAAGATTAGACCGTTCCTTTTCTTTTTGTGCGACATGTTTTCGGAGAACGATCCATAATATCGTTTCTCTAACATGTATTAGCACGAATATTTTCCACTTTAATTAGTGGTGGCCGGCCTCATTTGTAGGGTAATTACTCCGTAAATTACTCGGCGATTGAACATAGACCTAAAGTTGTCCCGATTCGGATTAAAGATCCACTTGGATCCGGTTGCCTCGATTTTATTTTTCTTTTCGTGGTTGTGCTTGATTAAGTTCATCATACCACTTATATTGTAAATATTATAATAATGTGAATATAATCTGTTTAAATTTAATCTCTCGCACCTTATCCTTTTATTTCAATTTCTTGCTTCTTTATCTCTTTATTATGCTTTATCATATTATATCATATATCATTTGTTATTGTTTATATTATTGCTTGTTATTTCTCCTTTGTCCATTTGGATACCAAAAACACTAATAAAGGATTAAACATCTAAAAAATTGGTGACTTTAATTTCGGACTATGGTTACTATCCTTAGCTTGGGAGTTTTGGACTTAGATTCTAGGATCATTCCTTTGCTTGAATTGTTATGGATTGAAGACTTTGGCTCCGGTTAAGTTCACTTGATTATGAAGATGGAAATCCGATTGTTTCAAAAGATGCTTGCCATTTGGTTTGATCATTTCTTCCTTTAGCTTTTATTTTCAAGTTTTAGGATAGTCCCTTCATCTCTTCCCATCTTCTTCAATTTTCAAATCTCCTTCCTCTTTTCAAAACTCTCTTTGTTTTCAAACTTAAAACATTTTTCTCAATCAAACCTTGACTTCGGTCATGTGCTTTTACCTTTTCATTTCATTTCCTTAAATAAATGCTAAACCACATAAGCATATCGAAACTTTCTTCTCAAAAAACTTTAAAACTTTAAAACTCATTCAATTGATTTTGTGCCCTCGTGCACGTTTCTCTTAACCATTTTTTATGTTTAGATATGATTCATCCTTTCTAGCGGAATTATTCGCTAAAGGATGACGACTTATCTTTACATTTTAAAATCAATTCAACTCATTTTCCTTTTCACAATTTGTACCACGAACTACGGGGTTTTGATCTCGCATTTCACTTTGTGGGTACGTAGGCATGAGATGTTCGTCTCTTCAAACACCAAAATCTTAAAAAACATTCTTCTTCTCATCTCTTCAATCCTTTTTTCAAGCAAACCATTTCAAACCAAAAAATGCAGTAAACATTTCAAAGGGTTCCCGTGGAGTACCACGGACGAGTCGGGTGCTTAAAACCTTCTCGGTTCGTAACCAATCCCCGTACCCATTCTCTGTTTGATTCTTTTAGCTTTTTAGCTTTTAAGATTCTTTAAGGTTTTGTTCGTTCTTTTTCCTTTTTCCTTTTGGAAATAAATAAAAGCGCAGTGGCGACTCTGTGTACATCGAGTTAAGTTAATCAATAGCTTACACTCATGATTTTACCGCTACACCACCATAATGCTTTCTAAATAAGGGAACATGATCAGGGGTGATAAGGGTATGTATCTGCCTGATGCCTGCTAGAGGATACTCAAAGAAGTGGTAGGTGATGTTGCTTTTCCTGGTTGAATCCATGTTGAAGATGTGTACTGAAGGAGATAACTGAAGAGGATAACTGAAGAAGATAGCTGAAGAAATGTTGAAGCATATAAGCTGAGCAGAAGAACGGTCAAAACCAAACCAAGGGAAGATGGATACCCTGTAAAACAAATAGACAAATGTTAAATGATGCAATATGATGTATGCTTATGATATGCAAAGGTTTGTGATCATGTGTTGGATTATTAGTTGCCCTTTGACAGGATCCTTGAGTGTTCAGAGTTTCAGATGGAGGTCTGAGAACCAGTAACCAGGTGGGGTGACTCAAATAAAGAGTCAATAATCCATGGTTTCAAAGAACTAGTCCAAAATAGTACAACCTTAAGAACAAATTCCATTAGCAAGGTATGTTGAGGTCAAGTGTAACACCCTTCTACCCCAAAATAAAATATTTAAATATTATCAGAGTAATCATCGAAAAGGGTATCACATTTCATCATAATTCAACATAAACAGTGTCCTGTCCTATAACACGGGTTAATCAACATCAAGAAATAAAAAATCATTTCGCAGCGGAATTTAAACTTCATAATTCAAAACTTCCTAAACATAATTTTCACCATCCTGAATTTAACATCATGAAATGGAAAACATTTATCCAGAAAACTACATAACTGCAAACAGTTCAGCAAAAGAAACCCATCCCAGTGTTACATGACACATAGCAGGACACATAGACCAGAACCACTTCTAAGGAACACTAAGCACGCTCCGATTCTCGTGAATTACTCCTAATGCACTGCAGGACTATTCTTCGACATCTGCAAGTTACCCACGAAGGAGGCAACATTTCCAAGCAGGAAGGGTGAGTAATCATAATATATCATAAACGTACAAGAATATAGAATCATAAATAAATTAGTACAACCTATCATGACATCATCAACCATAAAATTCAGCAACAACAACAACCCGATCATGAAATTAAGCCACACCAACACAGTCATGAAATTCATCCAGAATATGCAACTCTAACATCCTGATATGCAATATGCATGTGGTACCATTTTCATCGTGAGATAGATACATGACCATCAACCCTCCACAAAGGAGCACATCGTAAATCATCGAGACACTTCAATCCACACAATGGGATTGAAGTAAATAAATAGGCTGAAGCCCTATCGTGAATGTTATGAAATGCAATGATGCGCTACATCGTAAATTCATCAAAATAATTCGCATCATTCATTTCAATCAACAAAACAATCATCAAATAATTATATATATCATCATGACATTACACCCAGAACACTGGTTCTATAACCACTCTGACACATCAAGAATTGACCCGTACCCGGTAAATTACGAGGTAAATACAAGGTTGTTTCATAAATTCATTTATCAAAACTATTACATTTTTCTCATTTTTATTCATCAAAATAAAGTTTAGTTTATGCTCTATCTGACGCTTCAAACGAAATGCGAACCGGACTTACGGTTTGAAAGTTATGAATTTTTAAAGAAATAAAATGTGTCATCCAAACAGTGTTAACCGGTTAACCAAAGCGTTAACCGGTTAACGCCTGCGCAATTTCAGAAAATGCTCAAAATTTTCAATGGTTAACCGGTTAACCAAAGCATTAACCGGTTAACGCACGTTTTACAGCAGCAATTTGCTGCTTCGTACAGACTGTTCCAAAACCCCCAAAATTCCAATTTTTCCAATACGGGTTCATCTTATTTCACCTCAAAATCATTCCAATACATCAAATAAAACATAATAACATTAGAACAATCATTTATACCATAATTTATAGGATTCAACAAATTTTTCTAACTCTATTTCATCAAGATTTTCTCATAAACTCAACCTAACTCAAAACCCCAAAAATTCATAAAACTCATACAATCTTAACCTATTCATAATCCAATTCCTACACATTTACCATAGATTATAAAAACTCCTCATACCTTAGAGAATTTTGCCGCTTTACACTCTTCTCTGGGGTTCTCCACAACCTCCTGACTCTGAGCTTCCTCTTTCTTCAGAGCACTTCTCCAAACACGATAGAAAAACCAAATGAGAAAACTGATCGTGTATTCCTTTTTACTAAAACACATTCCAGTTGAGTCTTTTCCCACTTCACCCTCATAATTTTCACAAAAGGACCACCTTACCCTTTTCTTTAATATATTTATAATAATAATAAAATAGTATAATAAAACACTATTTATCCTTATTATATAAAAATACTCTTTTTCTCCAAAATTCTCTAATTAACCCAAACTCTCCAAATTTTCTAAATTAATTAAATAAATGACTAAATAATTAAATTTAGATTTTCGGGGCGTTACATCAAGGGTTCCTGAAAACCTGTAAACAACCCAACCCACTCATAGGTATTGTTCTAGAACAAGGATCCACAGGTTCAGATCTATTATGAGAAGTGTAAACACTTCTAACCTGGAGGTATAGTTTTTACCTTAATCATAATGTATCCTCCTCTAATTCACCTCAGACGCTGAAGGTCATCTAAAAAGGTCATTCAGACTTAGCAGGCTTCCTAGATAGCCCTAGCACTACAGGAAATCCATAGCACAGAGTTCCCAAAAGGAAACCCATGTATGAACCGTGTTTTCATATTCCCGCACCAGACCGAAATGGAATGGGAAAGAATACAAAACCACTCTAATCCTATGTGTCACTCAAGCCTTTGTGTTGGAACTTTCTCACTGGAATACCCCTCCCACCAAAGCAAACCAGAAATCCAGCACAATGATATGATAATAATAAATGAAATATAGAAAGCAATAAATGAAAGTGATAAAGTAAATGCAATATATAAAGCTGTACAGGAAGCAATAAATAAAGCAAAAACATAAACACAAATAGCACAAAAACATAAACACAAATAGCACATAACACCCCCAATAAACACAAACAAACAAGATCTATGAGAAACCCACAAGAGAACCAGAAGCCCTGGTTGCAAAGTCCCCAGCAAAGTCGCCAAGTTGTAGCTCCCCGAATTTTCATCCCGGTGCAAACGCGAACTGGTGTCGGTGATGTTGAAGGTTGAGGTTGAATAAAGTCTCCAGCTAGGCATTTTTATCCCGAAGGAAAGGTAATGCTGCACAAACCTAGAAATATATGGATAAGACGGTTGCAAACCAAAGAGACTAAGTAAGGGGGTAGGTTATGACCTGGGAAGGTATTAGCACCCAGATCGTCCGTCGTACTCGACAGGATCCACGCATACCTGATTGTGTTTAAACGGGGATAGTGTATGTGCTAAACTGTGTATAAAAGGCAAAGGAGGAATGGATGTATAGAGTGTCAGTGCAAGAAGAAAGTGAGTGCTCAAAACTGAGGCTGAGGAAAGAGAACTGGGACTTTTGTTCGATAACTGTTAAGTTATGCCTACGTATCCTCTCGTGCAATGAGGAAGTCAAAACACCGTAGTTCGACTCAAAGAGACTTGGATGTTTTGTGTGAACTACTTTCTTGTCTATGCTCAAGTTCATGACTCGTCTGGCTCGAATGCTAACTGTCTTGCATTAGACGGAAGAAGCGAGTTCTTGTTTTCAGAGTGAATGTGATGAGAAAAGAATCCCGGAGGAGACGTTTATTGTTTGTTTCTGTGTTTTCAGTTTTTTATTGTTTTTGGTGTTTTGCATAAGATAATGAGCTTAAGCCTTACTCAATGGTCGTAAACTCATTATATCACCCCTGATTAGGGATAATGAGTCTACTTAAGTATGAGATGAAAATCTCAACTTAATTACCCTAATGATGCAGGATTAAGATCATTAACCTACTTGTGATTATTAAGTGTTTTTGGATTTTGTTTTGTGTTAAGTAATGAGTTTAATCTCTAATCAGGGATTAATGAACTCATTACACCATCCTAAGAGAAGGATAATAGATGAGAACACTTAAGATAAGGAAGACTCCTCAACCTATTCCATAGTTAGGGATTAAAATCATTATATAACAAGCCTTTATTAAAGTGGATTTTAATTAAAGGTGGGATTAAGAAAATGGATTTTATGTTTGTAAGACTAAAACTGAGGGCGACTTGTCCATTGAACACTAGGGTTAGTCCCTCTAAACCAACAGGCAGAGATGTAACCCTAATATAAGGCCCAAGTTACAAGCTTAAGTCTTAATGACTATTAGGTGTTTTGATTAGGAGGTGTAAACAACTTAAAGGTTTAACACTAAGTATTAAAGTTATACACTCCATCCTAAGATAAGGATACAGGCATAACCCTAATTCAGAGTTTTAAAACTTTAACTGTTTAGCCTTGATTAGGAGATGAGAAGCAGAGACTCAAGGAGACTCAAAGGTAAAAACTAGGGGAGACAATGTACAACCCTAAAGTTATCATGCTTGGATATTCCTATGGTTTTTGATGCTTATAGAAAGATCTTTAGATGGCCACCAAGGAAGAAGAAGTAGATGAAAAGAGAAGAGAAAGGAGAATAGGTACTTACTTCCTGAAGAAGTTAAGTAACCTAAGAGAAAGAAAGGGAGCAAGAGAGAGCATAAGTGAGTCAAAATCACTTCAAAGACAAATAAAGATGCAAATGGAGAGAAGAGACGAGGTTGGATGTGGAGGTAAATCCACATCCTAAACAACTTACCTGAAGCCCCTGAAATGGTTAGTATGAATGCATAAGATATGAAACAAAAGGAAATAAGGCAAATGAAGATGCAATAATAAAGACCAGAAGTACAAACACAGTGAAAATGTGTTATGAAATGATGCAAATACATGTACAATGTTTATGCATGATCATACAAGAGATGGGATGCAAAGGAAGGCATGTTAGAAGCTTGAAATCACATGAATACACATAAGAAGTAATGAATGAAAAAAATACCAAATGGATGCAACAATGATCAACCAATGTTCATACATGTCCTAAGGTATCTAAGATGACATACAAATGCATGAGATGTCATGACAAGTTCATATGATGAAGGTATGCAAATATGAATGCAAATGAACATGGCAAATTAGGGTTTTAAGAAAGTATGAGATGCACATGTCCACAACAAAAGGATAACACATGATAAAAATTTAAAAATGCAACGAAATGAACCCTAAACACACATAAGATCACCCCCTAAAGATGGTGGTCAGAATCTATACCAAAGTCAAGTTATGGTTTTTCTAAGTTAGGCTAGGGTTTTGGGTACTTCTTCATGAAAAATGCCAAAAAAATGAAAAATGTAATTCAAAAATATGAGTTAAATTCCCTAGATACTATATGCAATGTGTGAAATAATGCAAAAAGAACCATGTGCAAACTCATCTTGGTTGATCAGAAATGGATTTTTGAAGTTAGGGTTAGAAAAATAGGAAATTTGGAAACCCTAATTCATGGTTAAATGTCAAAGTATGATCAAACCCTAAAATAAATTTGTAAGATGAGTTTGTAAATTGTTCTAAATATGTAAGAATGCTTCATGATTTTTTTGGTGATTTTTAAATCCCTAAAAGTATTTTTAATTAATTAAAATGAATTAATTAATTAAATAATACAATTAAATGATTTAAAAATATATTTTTAATGCAAAAATAAAAAATAAAAATGTTTTTGGTTTCTTAAAATTATTTGAAGATAAAATGCAAAAGATCATGATTTTAGAAAATGATTTGCTATTTTAAATAAATATGAGAAAACAAATGCAAAATAAATAAAAAGAAATGCAAAGTAATCACAATGGATGGCCATGATGCAAAGTTGATGAGATCAAGGGTTGTGAAGGGAAGTCAGCGTGACTTGGGGTAGTCTGATCCAAGGGTCTAGATTCAAAAATTCACTGTGCGCGTTATCCAATGGTCCACAATTAATCTGATTTAATTAATTAGGTTTAATTTAATTAATTAGAAATTAGGGTTTAATGAGGAATCGAGGCCGTTCGTTCCACTAATTAAACAAGATCCTAGGGATGTGGTTAAATCTAGGAAATAAAACACAATTAACCCTAATTACTCTCAGGTGACCGGAGGGAAGCTCCGGTCACCTTCTCCGGCGAACCCCCAACCCTAGTTTCTTCTACAAGCCACTAAAACTCATAAATCTTGCCCAGAAATGATCCTCTAACATCATACAACACGAATCAATCAACAAAAACCATTTATATCACAAGAATCATGAGAATCGAAGAAAAAATCAAAACACGGGCAAACTTTCAGAGCATCATAAAATGGTCATTTCTCACTCATTTTCAAATCTAAATACATCATGGTGATCAGGATAACATATAGATTCAATTTATAACAAGAAAATGAAGTTCTGGAAAATTTGTTCTTGATGGTGTCGCTCCCCCGAAGAGACACCGAGGTTAGATAGGGTACAGGCGCGAACGGTCGGCGAAAGGAGAAAATGAAATGAACTGAAAAGAGTCACCAACTAGGCATTTTTATCCCTAAGGAAAGGTAATGCTGCTTAAACCTAAGAAAAGATGGATAAGACGGTTGCGAACCAGAGAAACTGAGAAAGGGGGTTGGTTACAACCTGGGAAGGTATTAGCACCCAGATTGTCCGTCGTACTCGACGGGATCCACGCTTAAAAGATTGTGTTTAAAGGGGTAGGTGTATGTGCTATCTGTGTGCAAAAGCTAAGAAAAGAATGTACATGTGTCAGTGCTAAAGGTGAATACTCAGGAACTGAGGCTTAAAAGAGAATGCTGAAAGAGGGGGAAAACACAGAGACTTTTGTTCGATAACTGTTAAGTTATGCCTACATATCCTCGCGTGCAATTAGGAAGTCAGAACACTGTAGTTCGACTCAAAGAGACTGAAAGATAAATTGACTGTGAACTGCTTGCTTGCCTCTGCTCAAGTGTATGACTCGTCTGGCTCGAGTGCTAATTGTCTTGCATTAGACGGAAGAAGCAAGTTCCCACTTATGAGTGAGTGTGATGAGAAAAGAATCCCGAAGGAGACGATTATTGTTTGTTTTTGTGTTTTCATTTCTGTTATTGTTTTTGGTGTTTTGCATAAGTTAATGAGCTTAAACCTAAACCAAGGGTTTGTAAGCTCATTATATCCTCCCTGGTTAGGGATAATGAGCCTACTTAAGTATGAGATAAGCATCTCAAACTTAATTACCATGATGATGTAAGATTAAGATCATTAACCTACTTGTGATTATTTAGATGTTTTTTGAGTTTTTGTTTAGTGTTAAGTAATGAGTTTAACCTCTAATCACAGATTAGTGAACTCATTACACCATCCTAAGAGAAGGATAATAGATGAGAACACTTAAGCTAAGGAAGATACCTCAACTTAATCCATGGTTAGGGATTAAATTCATTATATAACAAGCCTTTATTAAATGGATTTTAATTAAAGGATGAGATTAAGAAGTGGATTTTATTATTTGTAAGACAACTTGAGCGGGACTTGTCCATTAACCACTAGGGTTAGTCCTTCTTAACCATAAAGGAAGAATTAGAACCCTAATGTAAGGCCCCAGTTACAAGATGAAGTCTTAGTGATTATTAAGATGATTTGATTAAGAGGTTTAAACAAATTAAAGGTTAAACACTTAAGATTAAAGTTATACACTCCATCCTAAGAGAAGGATGCAGGCATAACCCTAATTCCAAAGTTCTAAAACTTTAAGAGTTTAGTCTCTGATTATTGAGGTGAGAAGAGAGACTCAAGGAGACTCAAAGGTAAAAAGTATAAGGGGAACTAATTACAACCCTAAGATTATCATGCTTGGATGTTCCTATGGTTTGTGAGGCTTAAGAAAGATCTTCAAGGAAGCCACCAATGGAAGAAGCAGATGAAAGGAGGATGAAGCAGAAGAATAAGTTACTTACTTCATTGAAGAAGATAAGTAACTTAAATAAAGAAACTGAGAGAAATGGAACACAAGTGAACAATTTCACTTAAGTGGCAAGTAAAATGCATATGAAAGAGATGAAAAGAAGTGAGAGGTGAAGGCAAATTCACCTCCCAAGATGACTTACCACCTGAAAAGGTTAGCATGAATGCATAAGGTATGAAGCATAAAGAAAAGAAATGAAATGAGATGATATGAGATGAAATGACCAAAGTCAGAAGTGTTTATGCAATGTTAATGTCATGTGAGATGATGCAAAGGCATACAAAATGCATATGTATGATCATACAAAGATGAGATGCAAATGGAAGCATGTTTTGAAGTTTGAAAACACATGAAAGTTAATGAAATGAAATGAATGCAAATCATGGCAAATTAATGAATAAATGATCAAGCATGGTTCTAACATGTCCTAAGATGTCTAAGATGACTTATGAATGCAAGAAATTTCATGGAAAGTTCATGTAAGGATGCATATGCAAGATGAATGCAAATGAACATGAAAAAATAGGGTTATATGGAAGTATGAGATGCAAATGAACAAAACAGAAGCATATGACATGATAAAATTTGAAATCAAACTCAAACAAACCCTAATCCCATACTAGGTCACACCCCAAAGGAGAAGGTCAGAAGCCTAACCAATCACAAGTTATGAATTTCCTAAGTTTCTAAGGTTTTTTGGGTGGTTCAAAGGAAAAAATGCAAATCAAATTAAAAATGCAAGATAAATTTATGAGATAAATGTCCTATAAACTACATGCAATATGTAACACAATGCAAAAAGAATCATTTTCAAACTCTTCTTGGTTAGGCATAAATGACTTTTTAAAGTTAGGGTTCAAAAAGTGAAATTTAATGACCCTTAATTCAAAGAAAATTCACAAACTATGATCAAACCTAAAAGAAATTTGTGTGAAGAGTTTGAAAATGTTTCTAAATGCAATGGGATGATTCGTGATTTTTTTGGTGATTTTTAGAAACCTAAATGTATTTTTAATTAATTAAAAGACTTTAATTAATTAAAAATAACATTTAAATATTTTAAAAATACTTTTTTAATGCAAAAAATAAAAATAAAATTGTTTTGAGGTGAAGAAAAATATTTAAAACAGAAATGCAAAGTTTCATATATTTTGGATGAGTTTTGATATTTTAAATAAATTATGCAAAAGAAATAGAATAAAAATGAAATTAAATGAAAGTAAACGCATCTGAGGACTGAGATTCAAACTCAAGGGGTGAGGGTTGACTGCCCGTGTGATTGTGTGGTCCAGATCACTCCTGGCTAATTAAACCTAATTAATTTAATTAATTTTATTTAAGGTTTAATGACTCAATCTCAGCCATCCACGCACGCGGGCAAAACAGATCCAAGGACCACCATTCAAACTGGAAACTAAACCTAATTAGAACCTTAATCACTTTCAGGTGATCGGAGCTAGCTCCGGTCATCTTCTCCGGCTACCCAAAAATCCCAACCTCTTCCCTAGGTCAAATTAACTCCTCTAAATCTCCAGAAATGATCTAACACCCTCCCCAAACAAGAATCCATCATCATATATCATTTATATTTCATCAAAAGTAAGAATCGAATCAAACAAGTTTCACAGGAAAAATTTCAGAACAAGCATACATGGCCATTTTCCACTCATTTTCAAAACAAATCATATCATGGTGATCAGTAAAGCATAAGGAATCATTTAGAAACTTAAAATGGGAGTTCTGGAAAAAATGTTCATGAAGCTACCTGAGGTTGAGCTTTCAGTTCTTGAGCTTTCTGACCCTTTCTTTTGTGCAAACCAACTCCTTTGATCCCTCTGAGCCTACTGTGATGCTTGTTATGAGTTTATTTGGCCTCCTTTGTGAGTTTCAGTTCTGAGGTTGCAGAAATCGTGTTTGAGTTTGGGGATGTTTCAGGCTATGGTGATGGGTGCTTTGTGATCCTTAGGTTATGTGGAGATGATTGGTGAAAGAAAATTGAAGTTTCAGTGGTTGGTTTTTGAGTTTCGAAGAAGGGAAGTTTTTGACAAGTTTTGGGGATTCTGAGTTCTAGGATGATTCAGCTGCTTGTGTGTTATGAAATGTGTTCCATAAGGTTAGTATAGGCCAATGAGAGTGTTCAGAAAGTAGGTGGTGGCATAGTGTGATTGGTATGGGAGCTTTTGTAAAAAGTCAAGATTTTGTACTTTGAGGTATGGGCATGGTGCAGGCCTGCTTTCTTGGGGTGTATGGCCTCAGCTGACTTTGTGGAGAGCCATGGAATTGGTTATGATGTGTTGGCACAAGTGGATGAAGAGTTTCATACCATTTTGCAATTCTTGAAAGTTTTGCCCCTTTTTTGATTTCTTGAAGTTCAAGCCATGAAAGCAATGAAAACATGGGCCAATTCTGATATTTAGAGGTTGTCTTGACATATTGTGAAATATTTGTGCCTATTAGAAGTCATTAGAATGCTTGAATATGCCAATTTGCAAAATCCCTCTTTGACATGAAACTTGAAATTTTAGGATTTTTGCCAACTTTAAAAGGCCATATCTTGAGTTCTAGGATGAATCAAGACATGTTCTTGTACTTTTTGAAAAGGGAAAGACCTAATCTACAACTTTCATGACCAAGAATATTTCATTTGAAGCATTTTTGGTTGAGAAAGAGGAGGTTGAAAAACTTTCCCAAAATGGAAAGTTTCCATTACAAGTCATTTCCATTTTTGGCAAGTTTGCAAATGGCTCAAAATTATTCAATCTTGTGAACTTATAACCTATTCTAAGATCAAATAAAGATCATAGAACTTCAATTTGATGAAAATACCCCTTTGGTTCCATTGTTGGGGGCCTCAGATGCCCTGATTTTGACTTAACTTGCTCAAGAAGTTACCCAGTGAACAAATGACTTCCACAATGAGTTTCTTCATCAAACTTGGTACATATGATACTTATAACATCTTAAGAAAATTAGAAACAAGAATGGCCCAAAAATTTGGAGTTAAGGCCTCTAAAACCAAAACCCTAATTTTGGTCATCTGTGTAGTGAAACCCTAGCTCTACTTCCATGCCTTGGCCAGTTCTTGTGATTTCTTGACTTCCATGAACCTTGAGGAGCATATTATGATGATAGAACACACATGGACCCTCTTGGGAAGCCTTGGGGCCTTTGAGATGGCTCAGATGGATTCTTGGATTGCTCAGATCACAAACCCTAGATGCAGATGAACTTGAACTATGCAGATGAAACAAAAATGAAATATGAGGTGCAATGCTTATTGTCATACCCCAATTTTGACCCTGAATCGCTTTCATCAGATGAATTTAATCGCAATATCAGTAATCAATCATTTTAGTCTAATTGTGACTTTTAGTTTAGTTTATTTTTTAATCATTGTTATTTTCTATATTTTTATTTATTTAATCTTTTAATTAATTAGGTTGGTCTGACTTAGACATTTTAGTTAATTCCTTTTTTTAATTATTTTATTAGCTTTTTTTAGTTAACTCTAATTTAATTTTGTATTTAGATTAGATTAATGCATTTATTTTATCACTAATTAGATTATTTACTTAATCAGTTTAGCTTGATTTTTCTTAGTTACTTTATTTTCTTGATTAGTCCAAATTTGACCAAACGCCGTATTTTTCCAATACATATATTTTGCGCTTGTCATTTTGGTGTGTTCATTTTTTTTTGTTGTTTTTTGTTTGTTCCGACAACTTCGACACCATATTACTTGTTCGTTTTAATATATATATATATATATATATATATATATATATATATATATATATATATAATATTTAGTTAAATATTTGTTTTAGTTTATTTAAGATCAGTTTAATTTTTAATTAGATTTTTTTTTATTGATTTAATTTCTTTTAGTTGATTTTCTTTTTTTTAAAAATAAAATAATAAAAAAATTGTTTTTAAGTCTCTTTTGGAAAAAAACATGTCTACTAAGTTTAGAAAAGTTACTTTTATTCTTTTCCTGATTTGTTGACCTAGTTCTATATAATGGATGGCACTTTTTGGAGAGAAAGGGGACACAAAAAACCGGACCCGAGGAGCCTCCAAGATGGGGTTTTCTTCTTTCTGAGTCTCAAACCCAATAACCTCATACTCTCCTCTCAATCCATTGTTCGTGACTTTTTCCTTCACCAATAACACAAACTTTTCCTCATCACAACACCATCTTTTCAACACTTCACCACCATCACCTCCGTCACTATCGCTGACGCTCTTACCCTATTCAACCACCATTCATTCATCATCATTTCTATATTAAACTGTTGACCACCTCTTTCCTTGTGTCGTTCTTATTTGCCATTGAAATCAACTCTTCAAGTTACATCAGAACTTCAACACAAACATGAGCCTTCATTTTGAAGAAAGAGACGCTCGCGTCACAATCATCAACTACAACAACACCTGGAATCACATCTTCGACTTGGGTTTGCTTTGTCGTTTTTTTTAAAATCAGCGAAGTTTTGTTGTTCTGTTATGCCGTTTGTTTGCTGTGCAGGTTAAGTTCGAGTAGAAAGATCTTCGCAAGAATATGTTATTGTTGAGCTTGAACCTCGTCGACATTTTTCCTTCAAACTCCTGTGTTGCACTGACTGCTACTGATGTGCTGAAGCCGAGTCCAACTACGTTACTGCTACTTGCGTTGGAATCAGATATGTCATGACGAATATTCGACACTGGTTAGTTTAATCTCTTTCGAATGTATGTAGTTTATTTTGATTTGTAAGCAGCACTGAGAATAATGTAGTTGCCACTGCTTATATTTTCGGTATCGGGATCAGACTATCGATGAATATTTGATACCGATTTATTTGTGAGCATGGCTGATGTTCTGTGTTTTTTTCTCGCACAATATAGTCGGTACAAATTTGATTTTAATTGCATATTTATTCGACACTGCTGTAAGAACTTGTAAACACTGCTGAAAAACAATGTTGTGTTGCTGCCAGTTATTTCCTATTGTGTTGTGTTATTCGTATTCAATCTACGGGGTTGACTTTGTTCATATATCTCTTTATCATTTATTTGATCTTTCAGTACTTTAATGTGACGTTGTTGCTACTGTGATTTATAGCTAGAAGTTTCTGTTTTGCTATTCTTTTCAATTTTGATAATATGTGAATCTTAAATTTCCTTTTGAATGTTGTTTCACCCTTTTATCAAGTTGTTGCTACTGTGTTGGTTTTGAGAGCATTAGACTTAGTTTAATATGTTATCTTGTTAAGACTTTAGTTATTAAAGAAAAAACCATCTTGTTTCGTTTCATACATTATTTTCAAGTTTAGAAAACATGTGTACAGTAAAATGTTGTCACTTTTGAATCTTTATCATTTACTATCTTTATCCATTAATAACTATTAATCTAATTAGAATATATACACTTTAGTTTAACTTAGGATGGTACTAATATACTAGTTTAAGTTTTAACGCACATTATCTAGAAATATCTTTTATTTTAGACTGATATTCAATTAAAATTTTAGGAAATATTAATATTGTTCATGTTTATTTTATATTCAATTTTAGAATTAATAGCTTGTTTGATAATCCTTGATTTCTCTTATACTTGACATCTGGCGCTCGTGTTTGAGTTTTTTCTTGATCTTTAGACTTGATATTCGATATCCGCTACTTTCCTATTTTTCTCTTTACATTTATTATCGTTTTTGTTTTTCTTATAAAAAAAAGCACATATGCACGTAGGCTATATATATATATATATATATACTTTTATTAGGTTTAAATTTGTTTTAGTTTTATAGTTTTTATATATTAGGATTCTATGCCCATGGACTCATTATTTACACGGTTTACCTGCATCTTTTACACTTTGTTACTTTTTTTTTCTTTTTATTATTTTGTTTATTTTGTAAAGATTCCAATATCTTTATGTTAGTTTTTTTACTATGTCAATCTTTCTCTTACTGCTTTTTATTATTTCTCATTGTTATTTTTATTATTTTTTATTATTTATTTTTTATTATTTAGAAAATGCTTTAAAAAATATATATTAGTGAACCATTTAGTGTTCTTTTAATTTTGTTTTCTTGTTTCCTCCCTTCGGGCCAATGATATAGCAAAAGGTCACGATATTTTGTTTTCCGATAAATCGTGACCAATATGAGGCCATCCTTTATTTTTTTTTTCCCGTAAGTTTAATTTATTTTCATTTCATGGTTATTCTATTGAGTGCATTTAGTTTATTTATCTTATTCTTACATTTTTGCACTATACTAAATTCTAATATTTCCAAATAACTTATTGCGCGTCTTAATTAATTTAACAAGGAATAGAGCTCCGGAGTCTAGCACTCCGCACGTTCTAGAACAAACTGCAACTGGGCTAGCCCCACGCGATGTGTTCAATCACTATTCGTATAACAATTATTCAATTCATTTAAATTAAATTACGAAAACAGAACTTCGGAGTCTAGCATTCCGCACGTTCTGGATTGGACCGCAACTGGGCTAGCCCCACGCGATGTGTTCAATCACTATTCGTATAACAATTATTCAATTCATTTAAATTAAATTACGAAAACAGAACTCCGGAGTCTAGCATTCCGCACGTTCTGGATTGGACCGCAACTGGGCTAGCCCCACGCGATGTGTTAAATCACTATTCGTATATCAATTATTCAATTTATCAAAATAACGTACGAAAACAGAATTCCGGAGTCTAGCACTCCGCACGTTCTGGATTGGACCGCAACTGGGCTATCCCCACGCGATGTGTTCAATCACTATTCGTATATCAATTATTCAATTTATCAAAATAACTTACAAAAACAGAATTCCGGAGTCTAGCACTCTGCACGTTCTGGATTGGACCATAATTGGGCTAGCCCCACGCGATGTGTTCAATCACTATTCGTATATCAATTATTCAATTTATCAAAATAACTTACGAAAACAGAACTCCGGAGTCTAGCATTCTGCACGTTCTGGATTGGACCGCTACTGGGCTAGCCCCACGCGATGTGTTCAATCACCATTCGTATATCAAAATTTTCAAATCGTTTTATTAAATTAAATTACAAAAAATGAACTCCGGAGTCTAGCACTCCGCACGTTCTAAAATGGATTGCAGCTGGGCTAGCCCCACGCAACGTGGTCCATTCACTCTTTTATATCTTAAAAACAAATTCAAACTTACCAACCAATTTAAATTATTTTCATAATTAATTGTCGAAAGACGGAACTCCGGAGTCTAGCACTCCGCACGTTTTGGAATGCAATCGCTCCTGGGCTAGCCCCACGCGACGTGGTTCATTCGCCCTTTCGTTTAAAACATCTTAACAAAGTCAAACACTTTTTTCTAAAACGAACATTGTTTAAATCATTCTATCTCTCGAACAAGCTAGCGCTTCAGCCTCCACCGCGAGTATAAGCCAACGCTTAGCAGAAGAATGCATTTTAAACAATCGTTCAATTTAAAAACCACAAACCGTAGTAGCACGAACTACGGAGCTCTGAATTTCCCATTGCACAAGGGAATACGTAGGCACGGGGATTTTAATCCTTCGCGAGCACCCTATTAAAAAATTTAACTATTTCTCTGTTTAAAAACTTTAATCCTTCCTCCGTCTTAATAATAATTTTAAACTTTAGGACAAACATAGTAATAATCATTTAGAAGACATAGACTTAAGATCAAACAATTAATCGCATAATTAGCTAAGAGGTTCCTGTTGAGTACAACGGACGTGAGGGGTGCTAATACCTTCCCCTTGCATAACCGACTCCCGAACTTAGAATTTGGTTTCGTGAACCATTTCTTATCCTTCTTTTAGGTTGTATCTATATCTCCCTTTTCTCTCGTAGAATAAATAGAATTAGGTGGCGGCTCTGTTGTTTTGTTTTTAGGATCGTATTTTTCGAGGTACGACAGTTGGCGACTCTGTTGGGGATAGTTCCATGCTAGAGAGAGTCGAGCCTAACTTATTTTTATGTGTTTATTTGTTTGATCTTATCTATTCTTGTCTTCTCTATGTTTATTATTTATGTTTGTTTATTTGTTCTTTTACCGCTTTCCATTTATCGCTCATTATATTATTTGTCTGTGGGATCTCGGGGTCACTTTGCTAGTAAATTTTGAGTGGTGGAAAAAGCAGAGGGAACACCTAAGTTTAGAATTGGATGTTATTAGTGTTAGTCTCCAAGGACTCGCTCCTTGCACGCCTAGCATGAAAGCTCCCCCAGATAGTTAGACTTTTCGTAGATCTTGTCGCAACGCAGCTAGCCTGTCGCGTGACCTGATTCACGAAAGGGCTGTGATTCTGGGACCCCCTAGAACCTGTTTCAATATTGGTAGTTGTGTAATGTTAGGCTCCAAGGACTCGCTCCTTGCACGCCTAGCATGAGAACTCCACTCAAGGTAGACCTTATCGTTATTATCGTCACAATGCAGCTAGCCTACGGCGGGGCGTTAATACGATAAACATCCGTGACCTTGAGTTTCCTTAAACCATCACCGTAGAAACTATCCCGTGAGTGGGACTTATGGGTAGTAAAATGTAGAACAACTCTCTTACAACCCACCTGTTAGGGAGGTTCCGGATTTACTTGTGACACCTTGCACCCTGCATCCTTGCATCCCTGCGTCTTTGCATCTCAGCATCATATGCATCATTTCAGTAAGGTCTTCAAGGAACAAAGAGACGTCTATTGCAAACATCGCAAGTTTAACCAGACAAACTTCAGCTTATAATCCCTTTTGGAAAAGTCTTTATATTTGGATGTTTGCATTTACTTTTGAGTTCCTTGAAACCATCCTTGCTTTGCATCCATTCGCATACCATTGCATCTGCATTGCACACCTTTTTCCTCCTTCAGGGTAAGCTCATTCTATCCTTTGTCTTGGGTCAGAAGTTTGATTCCCGACACGTGTTCAGAACTGAGAGCCATGTCTCAAGAAACAGTGGATGAACTGAGAAGAAGTCAGGAATTGTTGAAAGAGGAGGTTATTTCCTTGAAGAAACAGATGGAGTGGGTCTTAGAAACCTTACAAGCTCTGTTGAAGAAGGAGGGTCGCCATGTGCCCATTGTCACAGCAGAGGGAGCTAACGTCCTGCCTCCATTTGATTCTACCTTGAGTCAAGATTGTTTCCCTGTGGCAACTCCCCACCTACCAACTCATGGATCTCCCATACTAGGCCAAAGTCAACCTCTGATTTTCAGATCAGTGCCTCAATATCCTCTGGTAGTTTCTTCTCAAGGTCGGAAAAGAAGCGAAAGTGAATCAAGGGGCAGTGTCAGAACAAAGAGAGTGAAGCTCACTATGAACCCATTCCAGTGCCACTCAGCAAGCTCTACCCGTTACTTATCCAGAATTCATTGATAACTCCTTACGCACCTGTGCCATCGCCAAATACATGGTATAACCCTGATACGAATGCGATGTGTGAATTCCATAAAGGGGTGGTAGGACATGATTTGAATGCTTTCCCTGAGTTGAAAGTCTGGGTACAAAGGTTGATCCATAGAAAAAGGTTAATCCTTGAAGAGGACCATCCAGAGGTTGAATCTAGATACCGCACTGGAGCCTTGGGGCACCCTATCGAAGAATTCCAGAGTTTTGAGTTACAAAGTGTCACTAAGTCGCTAATCCCCCAAGAAAGAGAGCCGATTGCAGACAATTTGATTGTTGAGCCAGGAGATAAGAAGGGAAAGAGACCTATGAAGGTTCTTAAAATTTTGTACCATAAAGAACAGGTCGTGCGCCTAACTGATGGAGTGTCTTCGCTTTCTCACAAGAGTATCAGGACACCACCTTGGAATTTCAATGTCGTCACTCCTGCTGGCGAAAGCAAAAGAGAAATAGGAGGTGGATCGAAAGAGATGACATCCAGCATTGAGTGTGAGGAACTTAAAAGTCATCACATCAAGCAACTAGCAGTACCTAGTACGCCAGTAGTGCCAGCTTGTCAGAGATTGAAAGCTCGGGATTCTTGTCCTGAAGGTGTCTCAAATCAAAGTAGAAGACAAGGGAGAAGGCCTTCAACCCCTCAAATCCCTATGACCTACACGGAATTATATCCTTCATTGTTGAAGAGAGGATTGGTTGTTCCAAAGCCTTTGGGTCCTCTACCGGATCCACTCGCAGCAAACTACAATCCAAATGTCCGTTGTCTATTCCATGATGGTGCTTCAGGGCACGATTTGGAAGGCTGTTATGCCTTAAAACGCACTGTGAAGTATTTAATTGAGAAGGACATTCTTTCATTTGAAGACATTACTCCGATTATCAGGGACAACTCTTGTCCAAGTCAGCAAGCCCAAAGCCAAGGATATCTGAATCAGCATCAGGGTCCACATAGGCCTCGCAACAATTTGGAAAGAAGGAATGCTCCTCTTCATCCAGTACCTTTATCATACACTCAACTTCTGCAACCTTTGATTCAATACTCATTGGTGGTTTCCAAGTCTCTCAAGCCATTGACAGAGCCATACCCGCCTGAGTATAATCCACATGAGCAATGTGGATATCATGCTGGATCAATGGGGCACTCAACTGAAGACTGCAGAGCTTTTCAAGCCAAAGTACAACATTTGATCGACAAGAGGTGCATATCCTTTTCAGAAGGGAGTCTGTTGGTGCATGTCAACCTCTCGCCTGAGTGACTTCTTGGTGTATCTCTTGAAGATAGTAAATCAATACATTTTCAATTCCCTAAAGTTGGCAATCCCCTGTTTGTTTCAGCGCTGTTGTATTTTCTTTGCATGTTCATTTTTGTATTTTCTTGTAAGCATTGTTGTTTTGAATTGGCAAATTAATGAAATGTTTATGCATATTTTGAATCAATCCATTCGTATTCACTCATTTTCTTTCATTATTAAAATATATAATAAAAATATTTCTATCAAACTTTTGTTTTACCAAAGATTGGAGGGAGGGTGATGAAAACCAAATACCTGAATTCTCCATTTGTATGCTCTCAATTAAAACCTTGCCAATGATGTACAGGCATTGTTTCAAATTCCCAGACACCGGTGAAATAAGGAAGATAATCCCTCGCTAACCCCTTTGAGCCTAGAAGTAGGAGTGTTCTTTCTCAAAAAATGCAAAAACCCTTAATTTCAAACCTGGGGCAAGGTAGTCGGTTCAGTTAATCTGTTTGCATTCAATTCTCAAGAGATTCAATCCATCATTCAAGAAGGATCAGCAACGTACTTTCTTCCGCGCACCAAAGAAGTCGTGAAGAGCCAAAAGTTTGTAGTACATATTCTCCAATAAGATGGCAGTCATAACCACTCAACAAAGGAATGACGTAAGGAAAAAGAAATACAAAGAAAAAGTCCGCCAAGTCAGAAAAATAGGAAAAGACGACTTAGGCGAAAGTTAAGGAAGTCATCAAATCCAGCAAAGCAGAAAAAAAAGCAAGGTGGCTGCCATCACTTTCAAATCCCGATCCTTATCACGCACCGTCAAAAGACTTTTGAATGCGTAAATCAATTTAACTCAACATAGGATTGGAGTTTATCGCGAAGATGGGATGGGTACAAATAAATTTTGAGCCTTTTATCTTTTGTTTCATAAACCGTGAACCAAGCCACGTTACAACCCTTAAAAGACCTAATTGAGGCAGGGTTTATTTCGAGAGCATACTACAACAAGGTTGTGTTAACCTGACTCCTAAAGATCTTTGCTAATCATTTGTATTGATCACTTCATCTGCCATTCCATAAATGGCTAGATCCACTTTTTATTTTATTTTAATCAACTCCACTGTATCACTATCATACCAATAAATAGCGATTTCGAAACTTGCATAAATGTTGCATTAAAATTGCCAATTTTTAAGTAAATAATGTTTGTTTGTAAGTTAATTCAGCATCAACGGAATCCCGACGAACGCAGCCAGTTAGGGAATTCGACTGATTAAAAGAAGCCCAGCCAGGGGCAACCACTTCAAGAATAAGTCGATCAGAATTAATCTCTTCAAGAGTCAGCACCTCAGAGGTTGAACCTTTCCTCAAGACTCTTACTTGAGCAAGTTATCAGAAAGAATTCAAGAGTTCAATGGCCAGATAGACCAGAAGTCTCCCATCCCAAGGATCAGATAACCAGGGGCAAATTTTCGATGTTCGAGCACCGGGGCAACCATTTCAAAGGCCATGTCATGGCAGGCTGGTCTAAACTTTTTGAGAAGAGGAAAATTTCAAAACCATTGATACCGGGGCAAGAGGAATCACACAGGGGCAAATCTTCTCTGTGCCTTCAAGCTGTTCAAGCAGGCCTCATGCAAAAAACTTTGAGTTCAAGACTAGTGTCGGGAATCATGTTGTCTTTTTTTTATCTGGAGAGTCGTCTTCCAAGAACTATTCCACCCAATACCCATTACAGGGGCATATTTGGAAATCATTTTGAGTTGGTTTGTCTTTCCCATGTGCTGGTCATGTCGCTTCGCTCTTAGCATTAAGCTCTGCTACCGTCTTACTTATCAAGCATCTGCCCACAGTAGAAAAGAGTCTTACCTTGCAAAACAGGCCTCTGCTGACATGTAATCTACTGTCACTTTACAAGAATCTATTTGAAGTCCAATTGTCATTGGCATGAATCTGTTAAGCTGGTTGGAAAACCCTTTGCTTGTAGTCTAAGTCCTTTTGATTTGGCACATACCTATGTTTCCTGATGGTTCCTGAAGGTCTTCCCTTGACTCTTCGTTTAAGGAATTTCTAGAGATTGGATATCCTGCTGAAAAATCCAACCTTCTTGTCTTTATTCTCAGTACCAGCCGGTCTCTTGGAGTCGTTGACTATTTGAGTACGTTGTTTTCTACCTCTGGTGTCAGTTGGTCGCACAGAGCCACTACCCGAACATTGTGTTCGTTTTCTTTATTCTCGGTATCAACAATTACACTTGAACCTGTAGATTTATCACTTTGAATTATTTGTTGTCTTTTTATTTCATGACCACCGTGTCAATGTCTGTTATTTTATTTCTCGACCACTGCGTCAATGTCTGTTATTTTATTTCTCGACCACCGCGTCAATGTCTGTTATTTTATTTCATGACCACCGTGTCAATGTCTGTTATTTTATTTCTCGACCACCGTGTCAATGCCTGTTATTTTATTTCCATACCACCGCGTCTATGCCTGTCATTTTATTTCCAGACCACCGCGTCAATGCATGCCTTTTATTTCCAGACCACCGCGTCTATGCCTGTTATTTTATTTCCAGAACACCGTGTCAATGTCTGTTATGTTATTTCACGACCACCGTGTCGATGTCTGTTATTTTTATTTCACGACCACCGTGTCGATGTCTGTTATTTTTATTTCCTGACCGCCGTGTCGATGTCTGTTATTTTTATTTCACGACCACCGTGTCGATGTCTGTTATTTTTATTTCCTGACCGCCGTGTCGATGTCTGTTATGTTATTTCACGACCACCGTGTCAATGTCTATTATTTTATTTCACGACCACTGTTCAATGTCTGTTATGTTATTTCACGACCACCGTGTCGATGTTTGTCATTTTTATTTCCCGACCACCGTGTCAATGTCTGTTATGTTATTTCACGACCACCGTGTCGACGCCTGTCTTTTATTTCCTGACCACCGTGTCGATGTCTGTTATTTTTATTTCCCGACCACCGTGTCGATGTCTGTCATTTTTATTTCCCGACCACCGTGTCAATGTCTGTTATGTTATTTCACGACCACCGTGTCGACGCCTGTCTTTTATTTCCTGACCACCGTTTCGATGTCTGTTATTTTTATTTCCTGACCACCGTGTCGATGTCTGTTATTTTTATTTCCCGACCACCATGTCGATGTCTGTTATTTTTATTTCCTGAACGTCGTGTCGATGTCTGTTATTTTTATTTCACGACCACCGTGTCGATGTCTGTTATTTTTATTTCCTGACCGCCATGTCGATGTCTGTTATGTTATTTCACGACAACCGTGTCAATGTCTGTTATTTTATTTCACGACCACCGTGTCAATGTCTGTTATGTTATTTCACTACCACCGTTGTCGATGCCTGTTATTTTATTTTCTGACCACCGTGTCGACGCCTGTCATTTTATTTCCCGACCACCGTTGTCGATGCCTGTTATTTTATTCTCCCGACCATCGTTGTCAACGCCTGTTGTTTTTATTCCCCGATCACTGTGTCAATATTTGTTTATTCCTGACCGCCATGTCAATGTCTGTTATTTTTTGTTCTCCTGACTGCCAAGTTGAGGTCATTTCCATTTTCTCTCAATCACCGAATCGTTGCATTGGAATCCCCAGTAACCGCCTTGAACTTGCTAACTCATCACTTCAGATAGTCTGTCTTTAATCTTACGTTTTGTGTTCCGTCTTCTGTCATTCTTAGTGCCAGCAGTTACACTTGAACCTGCCGATTTATCACTTTGAATACATCATGTTTTTGTCTTGTCATCCCCAACATATTGTCATCCCCAAAGAGTCTTCACCCTTATTTGCGCTTCTGTGGATCACCGTTGCATTTATTTTCATCATTTCCCGCACATCATATTCAGCATGTTCATAAAAAAAAAAGTCAGCATGTTAGGTTTCATTGCATCTCGCATGTCATATCCCAACAAAGAGAGTCTCTCATAAATTCATAATATTGCATATCATTGCATTTCATCTGCAGTTGGTCAAAATTTTAGGTATTTTTAATATTTAATGTTCTTGTACTTTTTGAAAAGGGAAAGACCTAATCTACAACTTTCATGACCAAGAATATTTCATTTGAAGCATTTTTGGTTGAGAAAGAGGAGGTTGAAAAACTTTCCCAAAATGGAAAGTTTCCATTACAAGTCATTTCCATTTTTGGCAAGTTTGCAAATGGCTCAAAATTATTCAATCTTGTGAACTTATAACCTATTCTAAGATCAAATAAAGATCATAGAACTTCAATTTGATGAAAATACCCCTTTGGTTCCATTGTTGGGGGCCTCAGATGCCCTGATTTTGACTTAACTTGCTCAAGAAGTTACCCAGTGAACAAATGACTTCCACAATGAGTTTCTTCATCAAACTTGGTACATGTGATACTTATAACATCTTAAGAAAATTAGAAACAAGAATGGCCCAAAAATTTGGAGTTAAGGCCTCTAAAACCAAAACCCTAATTTTGGTCATCTGTGTAGTGAAACCCTAGCTCTACTTCCATGCCTTGGCCAGTTCTTGTGATTTCTTGACTTCCATGAACCTTGAGGAGCATATTATGATGATAGAACACACATGGACCCTCTTGGGAAGCTTTGGGGCCTTTGAGATGGCTCAGATGGATTCTTGGATTGCTCAGATCACAAACCCTAGATGCAGATGAACTTGAACTATGCAGATGAAACAAAAATGCAATATGAGGTGCAATGCTTATTGTCATACCCCAATTTTGACCCTGAATCGCTTTCATCAGATGAATTTAATCGCAATATCAGTAATCAATCATTTTAGTCTAATTGTGACTTTTAGTTTAGTTTATTTTTTAATCATTGTTATTTTCTATATTTTTATTTATTTAATCTTTTAATTAATTAGGTTGGTCTGACTTAGACATTTTAGTTAATTCCTTTTTTTAATTATTTTATTAGCTTTTTTTAATTAACTCTAATTTAATTTTGTATTTAGATTAGATTAATGCATTTATTTTATCACTAATTAGATTATTTACTTAATCAGTTTAGCTTGATTTTTCTTAGTTACTTTATTTTCTTGATTAGTCCAAATTTGACCAAACGCCGTATTTTTCCAATACATATATTTTGCGCTTGTCATTTTGGTGTGTTCATTTTTTGTGTGTTGTTTTTTGTTTGTTCCGACAACTTCGACACCATATTGCTTGTTCGTTTTAATATATATATATATATATATATATATATATATATATAATATTTAGTTAAATATTTGTTTTAGTTTATTTAAGATCAATTTAATTTTTAATTAGATTTTTTTTTATTGATTTAATTTCTTTTAGTTGATTTTCTTTTTTTTTTAAAATAAAATAATAAAAAAATTGTTTTTAAGTCTCTTTTGGAAAAAAACTTGTCTACTAAGTTTAGAAAAGTTACTTTTATTCTTTTCCTGATTTGTTGACCTAGTTCTATATAATGGATGGCACTTTTTGGAGAGAAAGGGGACACAAAAAACCGGACCCGAGGAGCCTCCAAGATGGGGTTTTCTTCTTTCTGAGTCTCAAACCCAATAACCTCATACTCTCCTCTCAATCCATTGTTCGTGACTTTTTCCTTCACCAATAACACAAACTTTTCCTCATCACAACACCATCTTTTCAACACTTCACCACCATCACCTCCGTCACTATCGCTGACGCTCTTACCCTATTCAACCACCATTCATTCATCATCATTTCTATATTAAACTGTTGACCACCTCTTTCCTTGTGTCGTTCTTATTTTCCATTGAAATCAACTCTTCAAGTTACATCATAACTTCAACACAAACATGAGCCTTCATTTTGAAGAAAGAGACGCTCGCGTCACAATCATCAACTACAACAACACCTGGAATCATATCTTCGACTTGGGTTTGCTTTGTCGTTTTTTTTAAAATCAGCGAAGTTTTGTTGTTCTGTTATGCCGTTTGTTTGCTGTGCAGGTTATGTTCGAGTAGAAAGATCTTCGCAAGAATATGTTATTGTTGAGCTTGAACCTCGTCGACATTTTTCCTTCAAATTCCTGTGTTGCACTGACTGCTACTGATGTGCTGAAGTCGAGTCCAACTACGTTACTGCTACTTGCGTTGGAATCAGATATGTCATGACGAATATTCGACACTGGTTAGTTTA
The DNA here is from genome assembly GCA_963966055.1 of Lathyrus aphaca. Taxonomy (NCBI): domain Eukaryota; kingdom Viridiplantae; phylum Streptophyta; class Magnoliopsida; order Fabales; family Fabaceae; genus Lathyrus; species Lathyrus aphaca. Next base: position 224,876,401 of record OZ014520.1, on the reverse strand, counting down.
ATCTCTTTCGAATGTATGTAGTTTATTTTGATTTGTAAGCAGCACTGAGAATAATGTAGTTGCCACTGCTTATATTTTCGGTATCGGGATCAGACTATCGATGAATATTTGATACCGATTTATTTGTGAGCATGGCTGATGTTCTGTGTTTTTTTCTCGCACAATATAGTCGGTACAAATTTGATTTTAATTGCATATTTATTCGACACTGCTGTAAGAACTTGTAAACACTGCTGAAAAACAATGTTGTGTTGCTGCCAGTTATTTCCTATTGTGTTGTGTTATTCGTATTCAATCTACGGGGTTGACTTTGTTCATATATCTCTTTATCATATATTTGATCTTTCAGTACTTTAATGTGACGTTGTTGCTACTGTGATTTATAGCTAGAAGTTTCTGTTTTGCTATTCTTTTCAATTTTGATAATATGTGAATCTTAAATTTCCTTTTGAATGTTGTTTCACCCTTTTATCAAGTTGCTGCTACTGTGTTGGTTTTGAGAGCATTAGACTTAGTTTAATATGTTATCTTGTTAAGACTTTAGTTATTAAAGAAAAAACCATCTTGTTTCGTTTCATACATTATTTTCAAGTTTAGAAAACATGTGTACAGTAAAATGTTGTCACTTTTGAATCTTTATCATTTACTATCTTTATCCATTAATAACTATTAATCTAATTAGAATATATACACATTAGTTAAACTTAGGATGATACTAATATACTAGTTTAAGTTTTAACGCACATTATCTAGAAATATCTTTTATTTTAGACTGATATTCAATTAAAATTTTAGGAAATATTAATATTGTTCATGTTTATTTTATATTCAATTTTAGAATTAATAGCTTGTTTGATAATCCTTGATTTCTCTTATACTTGACATCTGGCGCTCGTGTTTGAGTTTTTTCTTGATCTTTAGACTTGATATTCGATATCCGCTACTTTCCTATTTTTCTCTTTACATTTATTATCGTTTTCTTTTTCTTATAAAAAAAAGCACATATGCACGTAGGCTATATATATATATATATATATATATATATATATATATATATATATATATATATATATATATATATATATATATATATATATATATATATATATATATATATACTTTTATTAGGTTTAAATTTGTTTTAGTTTTATAGTTTTTATATATTAGGATTCTATGCCCATGGACTCATTATTTACACGGTTTACCTGCATCTTTTACACTTTGTTACTTTTTTTTTCTTTTTATTATTTTGTTTATTTTGTAAAGATTCCAATATCTTTATGTTAGTTTTTTACTATGTCAATCTTTCTCTTACTGCTTTTTATTATTTCTCATTGTTATTTTTATTATTTTTTATTATTTATTTTTTATTATTTAGAAAATGCTTTAAAAAATATATATTAGTGAACCATTTAGTGTTCTTTTAATTTTGTTTTCTTGTTTCCTCCCTTCGGGCCAATGATATAGCAAAAGGTCACGATATTTTGTTTTCCGATAAATCGTGACCAATATGAGGCCATCCTTTATTTTTATTTTTTTCCGTAAGTTTAATTTATTTTCATTTCATGGTTATTCTATTGAGTGCATTTAGTTTATTTATCTTATTCTTACATTTTTGCACTATACTAAATTCTAATATTTCCAAATAACTTATTGCGCGTCTTAATTAATTTAACAAGGAATAGAGCTCCGGAGTCTAGCACTCCGCACGTTCTAGAACAAACTGCAACTGGGCTAGCCCCACGCGATGTGTTCAATCACTATTCGTATAACAATTATTCAATTCATTTAAATTAAATTACGAAAACAGAACTTCGGAGTCTAGCATTCCGCACGTTCTGGATTGGACCGCAACTGGGCTAGCCCCACGCGATGTGTTCAATCACTATTCGTATATCAATTATTCAATTTATCAAAATAACGTACGAAAACAGAATTCCGGAGTCTAGCACTCCGCACGTTCTGGATTGGACCGCAACTGGGCTAGCCCCACGCGATGTGTTCAATCACTATTCGTATATCAATTATTCAATTTATCAAAATAACTTACAAAAACAGAATTCCGGAGTCTAGCACTCTGCACGTTCTGGATTGGACCGCAACTGGGCTAGCCCCACGCGATGTGTTCAATCACTATTCGTATATCAATTATTCAATTTATCAAAATAACTTACGAAAACAGAACTCCGGAGTCTAGCATTCTGCACGTTCTGGATTGGACCGCTACTGGGCTAGCCCCACGCGATGTGTTCAATCACCATTCGTATATCAAAATTTTCAAATCGTTTTATTAAATTAAATTACAAAAAATGAACTCCGGAGTCTAGCACTCCGCACGTTCTAAAATGGATTGCAGCTGGGCTAGCCCCACGCAACGTGGTCCATTCACTCTTTTATATCTTAAAAACAAATTCAAACTTACCAACCAATTTAAATTATTTTCATAATTAATTGTCGAAAGACGGAACTCCGGAGTCTAGCACTCCGCACGTTTTGGAATGCAATCGCTCCTGGGCTAGCCCCACGCGACGTGGTTCATTCGCCCTTTCGTTTAAAACATCTTAACAAAGTCAAACACTTTTTTCTAAAACGAACATTGTTTAAATCATTCTATCTCTCGAACAAGCTAGCGCTTCAGCCTCCACCGCGAGTATAAGCCAACGCTTAGCAGAAGAATGCATTTTAAACAATCGTTCAATTTAAAAACCACAAACCGTAGTAGCACGAACTACGGAGCTCTGAATTTCCCATTGCACAAGGGAATACGTAGGCACGGGGATTTTAATCCTTCGCGAGCACCCTATTAAAAAATTTAACTATTTCTCTGTTTAAAAACTTTAATCCTTCCTCCGTCTTAATAATAATTTTAAACTTTAGAGCAAACATAGTAATAATCATTTAGAAGACATAGACTTAAGATCATACATTTAATCGCATAATTAGCTAAGAGGTTCCTGTTAAGTACAACGGACGTGAGGGGTGCTAATACCTTCCCCTTGCATAACCGACTCCCGAACTTAGAATTTGGTTTCGTGAACCATTTCTTATCCTTCTTTTAGGTTGTATCTATATCTCCCTTTTCTCTCGTAGAATAAATAGAATTAGGTGGCGGCTCTGTTGTTTTGTTTTTAGGATCGTATTTTTCGAGGTACGACAGTTGGCGACTCTGCTGGGGATAGTTCCATGCTAGAGAGAGTCGAGCCTAACTTAGTTTTATGTGTTTATTTGTTTGATCTTATCTATTCTTGTCTTCTCTATGTTTATTATTTATGTTTGTTTATTTGTTCTTTTACCGCTTTCCATTTATCGCTCATTATATTATTTGTCTGTGGGATCTCGGGGTCACTTTGCAAGTAAATTTTGAGTGGTGGAAAAAGCAGAGGGAACACCTAAGTTTAGAATTGGATGTTATTAGTGTTAGTCTCCAAGGACTCGCTCCTTGCACGCCTAGCATGAAAGCTCCCCCAGATAGTTAGACTTTTCGTAGATCTTGTCGCAACGCAGCTAGCCTGTCGCGTGACCTGATTCACGAAAGGGCTGTGATTCTGGGACCCCCTAGAACCTGTTTCAATATTGGTAGTTGTGTAATGTTAGGCTCAAAGGACTCGCTCCTTGCACGCCTAGCATGAGAACTCCACTCAAGGTAGACCTTATCGTTATTATCATCACAATGCAGCTAGCCTACGGCGGGGCGTTAATACGATAAACATCTGTGACCTTGAGTTTCCTTAAACCATCACCGTAGAAACTATCCCGTGAGTGGGACTTATGGGTAGTAAAACGTAGAACAACTCTATTACAAACCACCTGTTAGGGAGGTTCCGGATTTACTTGTGACACCTTGCACCCTGCATCCTTGCATCCCTGCGTCTTTGCATCTCAGCATCATATGCATCATTTCAGTAAGGTCTTCAAGGAACAAAGAGACGTCTATTGCAAACATCGCAAGTTTAACCAGACAAACTTCAGCTTATAATCCCTTTTGGAAAAGTCTTTATATTTGGATGTTTGCATTTACTTTTGAGTTCCTTGAAACCATCCTTGCTTTGCATCCATTCGCATACCATTGCATCTACATTGCACACCTTTTTCCTCCTTCAGGGTAAGCTCATTCTATCCTTTGTCTTGGGTCAGAAGTTTGATTCCCGACACGTGTTCAGAACTGAGAGCCATGTCTCAAGAAACAGTGGATGAACTGAGAAGAAGTCAGGAATTGTTGAAAGAGGAGGTTATTTCCTTGAAGAAACAGATGGAGTGGGTCTTAGAAACCTTACAAGCTCTGTTGAAGAAGGAGGGTCGCCATGTGCCCATTGTCACAGCAGAGGGAGCTAACGTCCTGCCTCCATTTGATGCTACCTTGAGTCAAGATTGTTTCCCTGTGGCAACTCCCCACCTACCAACTCATGGATCTCCCATACTAGGCCAAAGTCAACCTCTGATTTTCAGATCAGTGCCTCAATATCCTCTGGTAGTTTCTTCTCAAGGTCGGAAAAGAAGCGAAAGCGAATCAAGGGGAAGTGTCAGAACAAAGATAGTGAAGCTCACTATGAACCCATTCCAGTGCCACTCAGCAAGCTCTACCCGTTACTTATCCAGAATTCATTGATAACTCCTTACGCACCTGTGCCATCGCCAAATACATGGTATAACCCTGATACGAATGCGATGTGTGAATTCCATAAAGGGGTGGTAGGACATGATTTGAATGCTTGCCCTGAGTTGAAAGTCTGGGTACAAAGGTTGATCCATAGCAAAAGGTTAATCCTTGAAGAGGACCATCCAGAGGTTGAATGTAGATACCGCACTGGAGCCTTGGGGCACCCTATCGAAGAATGCCAGAGTTTTGAGTTACAAAGTGTCACTAAGTCGCTAATCCCCCAAGAAATAGAGCCGATTGCAGACAATTTGATTGTTGAGCCAGGAGATAAGAAGGGAAAGAGACCTATGAAGGTGCTTAAAATTTTGTACCATAAATAACAGGTCGTGCGCCTAACTGATGGAGTGTCTTCGCTTTCTCACAAGAGTATCAGGACACCACCTTGGAATTTCAATGTCGTCACTCCTGCTGGCGAAAGCAAAAGAGAAATAGGAGGTGGATCGAAAGAGATGACATCCAGCATTGAGTGTGAGGAAATTAAAAGTCATCACATCAAGCAACTAGCAGTACCTAGTACGCCAGTAGTGCCAGCTTGTCAGAGATTGAAAGCTCGGGATTCTTGTCCTGAAGGTGTCTCAAATCAAAGTAGAAGACAAGGGAGAAGGCCTTCAACCCCTCAAATCCCTATGACCTACACGGAATTATATCCTTCATTGTTGAAGAGAGGATTGGTTGTTCCAAAGCCTTTGGGTCCTCTACCGGATCCACTCGCAGCAAACTACAATCCAAATGTCCGTTGTCTATTCCATGATGGTGCTTCAGGGCATGATTTGGAAGGCTGTTATGCTTTAAAACGCACTGTGAAGTATTTAATTGAGAAGGACATTCTTTCATTTGAAGACATTACTCCGATTATCAGGGACAACTCTCGTCCAAGTCAGCAAGCCCAAAGCCAAGGATATCTGAATCAGCATCAGGGTCCACATAGGCCTCGCAACAATTTGGAAAGAAGGAATGCTCCTCTTCATCCAGTACCTTTATCATACACTCAACTTCTGCAACCTTTGATTCAATACTCATTGGTGGTTCCCAAGTCTCTCAAGCCATTGACAGAGCCATACCCGCCTGAGTATAATCCACATGAGCAATGTGGATATCATGTTGGATCAATGGGGCACTCAACTGAATACTGCAGAGCTTTTCAAGCCAAAGTACAACATTTGATCGACAAGAGGTGCATATCCTTTTCAGAAGGGAGTCTGTTGGTGCATGTCAACCTCTCGCCTGAGTGACTTCTTGGTGTATCTCTTGAAGATAGTAAATCAATACATTTTCAATTCCCTAAAGCTGGCAATCCCCTGTTTGTTTCAGCGCTGTTGTATTTTCTTTGCATGTTCATTTTTGTATTTTCTTGTAAGCATTGTTGTTTTGAATTGGCAAATTAATGAAATGTTTATGCATATTTTGAATCAATCCATTCGTATTCACTCATTTTCTTTCATTATTAAAATATATAATAAAAATATTTCTATCAAACTTTTGTTTTACCAAAGATTGGAGGGAGGGTGATGAAAACCAAATACCTGAATTCTCCATTTGTATGCTCTCAATTAAAACCTTGCCAATGATGTACAGGCATTGTTTCAAATTCCCAGACACCGGTGAAATAAGGAAGATAATCCCTCGCTAACCCCTTTGAGCCTAGAAGTAGGAGTGTTCTTTCTCAAAAAATGCAAAAACCCTTAATTTCAAACCTGGGGCAAGGTAGTCGGTTCAGTTAATCTGTTTGCATTCAATTCTCAAGAGATTCAATCCATCATTCAAGAAGGATCAGCAACGTACTTTCTTCCGCGCACCAAAGAAGTCGTGAAGAGCCAAAAGTTTGTAGTACATATTCTCCAATAAGATGGCAGTCATAATCACTCAACAAAGGAATGACGTAAGGAAAAAGAAATACAAAGAAAAAGTCCGCCAAGTCAGAAAAATAGGAAAAGACGACTTAGGCGAAAGTTAAGGAAGTCATCAAATCCAGCAAAGCAGAAAAAAAAGCAAGGTGGCTGCCATCACTTTCAAATCCCGATCCTTATCACGCACCGTCAAAAGACTTTTGAATGTGTAAATCAATTTAACTGAACATAGGATTGGAGTTTATCGCGAAGATGGGATGGGTACAAATAAATTTTGAGCCTTTTATCTTTTGTTTCATAAACCGTGAACCAAGCCACGTTACAACCCTTAAAAGACCTAATTGAGGCAGGGTTTATTTCGAGAGCATACTACAACAAGGTTGTGTTAACCTGACTCCTAAAGATCTTTGCTAATCATTTGTATTGATCACTTCATCTGCCATTCCATAAATGGCTAGATCCACTTTTTATTTTATTTTAATCAACTCCACTGTATCACTATCATACCAATAAATAGCGATTTCGAAACTTGCATAAATGTTGCATTAAAATTGCCAATTTTTAAGTAAATAATGTTTGTTTGTAAGTTAATTCAGCATCAACGCAATCCCGACGAACGCAGCCAGTTAGGGAATTCGACTGATTAAAAGAAGCCCAGCCAGGGGCAACCACTTCAAGAATAAGTCGATCAGAATTAATCTCTTCAAGAGTCAGTACCTCAGAGGTTGAACCTTTCCTCAAGACTCTTACTTGAGCAAGTTATCAGAAAGAATTCAAGAGTTCAATGGCCAGATAGACCAGAAGTCTCCCATCTCAAGGATCAGATAACCAGGGGCAAATTTTCGATGTTCGAGCACCGGGGCAACCATTTCAAAGGCCATGTCATGGCAGGCTGGTCTAAACTTTTTGAGAAGAGGAAAATTTCAAAACCATTGATACCGGGGCAAGAGGAATCACACAGGGGCAAATCTTCTCTGTGCCTTCAAGCTGTTCAAGCAGGCCTCATGCAAAAAACTTTGAGTTCAAGACTAGTGTCGGGAATCATGTTGTCTTTTTTTTATCTGGAGAGTCGTCTTCCAAGAACTATTCCACCCAATACCCATTACAGGGGCATATTTGGAAATCATTTTGAGTTGGTTTGTCTTTCCCATGTGCTGGTCATGTCGCTTCGCTCTTAGCATTAAGCTCTGCTACCGTCTTACTTATCAAGCATCTGCCCACAGTAGAAAAGAGTCTTACCTTGCAAAACAGGCCTCTGCTGACATGTAATCTACTGTCACTTTACATGAATCTATTTGAAGTCCAATTGTCATTGGCATGAATCTGTTAAGCTGGTTGGAAAACCCTTTGCTTGTAGTCTAAGTCCTTTTGATTTGGCACATACCTATGTTTCCTGATGGTTCCTGAAGGTCTTCCCTTGACTCTTCGTTTAAGGAATTTCTAGAGATTGGATATCCTGCTGAAAAATCCAACCTTCTTGTCTTTATTCTCAGTACCAGCCGGTCTCTTGGAGTCGTTGACTATTTGAGTACGTTGTTTTCTACCCCTGGTGTCAGTTGGTCGCACAGAGCCACTACCCGAACATTGTGTTCGTTTTCTTTATTCTCGGTATCAACAATTACACTTGAACCTGTAGATTTATCACTTTGAATTATTTGTTGTCTTTTTATTTCATGACCACCGTGTCAATGTCTGTTATTTTATTTCTCGACCACCGCGTCAATGTCTGTTATTTTATTTCTCGACCACCGCGTCAATGTCTGTTATTTTATTTCATGACCACCGTGACAATGTCTGTTATTTTATTTCTCGACCACCGTGTCAATGCCTGTTATTTTATTTACAGACCACCGCGTCTATGCCTGTCATTTTATTTCCAGACCACCGCGTCAATGCATGCCTTTTATTTCCAGACCACCGCGTCTATGCCTGTTATTTTATTTCCAGACCACCGTGTCAATGTCTGTTATGTTATTTCACGACCACCGTGTCGATGTCTATTATTTTTATTTCACGACCACCGTGTCGATGTCTGTTATGTTATTTCACGACCACCGTGTCAATGTCTATTATTTTATTTCACGACCACCGTGTCAATGTCTGTTATGTTATTTCACGACCACCGTGTCGATGTTTGTCATTTTTATTTCCCGACCACCGTGTCAATGTCTGTTATGTTATTTCACGACCACCGTGTCGACGCCTGTCTTTTATTTCCTGACCACCGTGTCGATGTCTGTTATTTTTATTTCCCGACCACCGTGTCGATGTCTGTCATTTTTATTTCCCGACCACCGTGTCAATGTCTGTTATGTTATTTCACGACCACCGTGTCGACGCCTGTCTTTTATTTCCTGACCACCGTGTCGATGTCTGTTATTTTTATTTCCTGACCACCGTGTCGATGTCTGTTATTTTTATTTCACGACCACCATGTCGATGTCTGTTATTTTTATTTCCTGAACGTCGTGTCGATGTCTGTTATTTTTATTTCACGACCACCGTGTCGATGTCTGTTATTTTTATTTCCTGACTGCCATGTTGATGTCTGTTATGTTATTTCACGACAACCGTGTCAATGTCTGTTATTTTATTTCACGACCACCGTGTCAATGTCTGTTATGTTATTTCACGACTACCGTTGTCGATGCCTGTTATTTTATTTTCTGACCACCGTGTCGACGCCTGTCATTTTATTTCCCGACCACCGTTGTCGATGCCTGTTATTTTATTCTCCCGACCATCGTTGTCAACGCCTGTTGTTTTTATTCCCCGATCACTGTGTCAATATTTGTTTATTCCTGACCGCCATGTCAATGTCTGTTATTTTTTGTTCTCCTGACTGCCAAGTTGAGGTCATTTCCATTTTCTCTCAATCACCGAATCGTTGCATTGGAATCCCCAGTAACCGCCTTGAACTTGCTAACTCATCACTTCAGATAGTCTGTCTTTAATCTTACGTTTTGTGTTCCGTCTTCTGTCATTCTTAGTGCCAGCAGTTACACTTGAACCTGCCGATTTATCACTTTGAATACATCATGTTTTTGTCTTGTCATCCCCAACATATTGTCATCCCCAAAGAGTCTTCACCCTTATTTGCGCTTCTGTGGATCACCGTTGCATTTATTTTCATCATTTCCCGCACATCATATTCAGCATGTTCATAAAAAAAAAGTCAGCATGTTAGGTTTCATTGCATCTCGCATGTCATATCCCAACAAAGAGAGTCTCTCATAAATTCATAATATTGCATATCATTGCATTTCATCTGCAGTTGGTCAAAATTTTAGGTATTTTTAATATTTAATGTTCTTGTACTTTTTGAAAAGGGAAAGACCTAATCTACAACTTTCATGACCAAGAATATTTCATTTGAAGCATTTTTGGTTGAGAAAGAGGAGGTTGAAAAACTTTCCCAAAATGGAAAGTTTCCATTACAAGTCATTTCCATTTTTGGCAAGTTTGCAAATGGCTCAAAATTATTCAATCTTGTGAACTTATAACCTATTCTAAGATCAAATAAAGATCATAGAACTTCAATTTGATGAAAATACCCCTTTGGTTCCATTGTTGGGGGCCTCAGATGCCCTGATTTTGACTTAACTTGCTCAAGAAGTTACCCAGTGAACAAATGACTTCCACAATGAGTTTATTCATCAAACTTGGTACATATGATACTTATAACATCTTAAGAAAATTAGAAACAAGAATGGCCCAAAAATTTGGAGTTAAGGCCTCTAAAACCAAAACCCTAATTTTGGTCATCTGTGTAGTGAAACCCTAGCTCTACTTCCATGCCTTGGCCAGTTCTTGTGATTTCTTGACTTCCATGAACCTTGAGGAGCATATTATGATGATAGAACACACATGGACCCTCTTGGGAAGCTTTGGGGCCTTTGAGATGGCTCAGATGGATTCTTGGATTGCTCAGATCACAAACCCTAGATGCAGATGAACTTGAACTATGCAGATGAAACAAAAATGCAATATGAGGTGCAATGCTTATTGTCATACCCCAATTTTGACCCTGAATCGCTTTCATCAGATGAATTTAATCGCAATATCAGTAATCAATCATTTTAGTCTAATTGTGACTTTTAGTTTAGTTTATTTTTTAATCATTGTTATTTTCTATATTTTTATTTATTTAATCTTTTAATTAATTAGGTTGGTCTGACTTAGACATTTTAGTTAATTCCTTTTTTTAATTATTTTATTAGCTTTTTTTAGTTAACTCTAATTTAATTTTGTATTTAGATTAGATTAATGCATTTATTTTATCACTAATTAGATTATTTACTTAATCAGTTTAGCTTGATTTTTCTTAGTTACTTTATTTTCTTGATTAGTCCAAATTTGACCAAACGCCGTATTTTTCCAATACATATATTTTGCGCTTGTCATTTTGGTGTGTTCATTTTTTTTGTTGTTGTTTTTTGTTTGTTCCGACGACTTCGACACCGTATTGCTTGTTCGTTTTAATATATATATATATATATATATATATATATATATATATATGTATATATATATATATGTATATATATATATATATGTATATATATATATATATATATATATATATAATATTTAGTTAAATATTTGTTTTAGTTTATTTAAGATCAGTTTAATTTTTAATTAGATTTTTTTTTATTGATTTAATTTCTTTTAGTTGATTTTCTTTTTTTTAAAAATAAAATAATAAAAAATTTATTTTTAAGTCTCTTTTGGAAAAAAACTTGTCTACTAAGTTTAGAAAAGTTACTTTTATTCTTTTCCTGATTTGTTGACCTAGTTCTATAAAATGGATGGCACTTTTTGGAGAGAAAGGGGACACAAAAAACCGGACCCGAAGAGCCTCCAAGATGGGGTTTTCTTCTTTCTGAGTCTCAAACCCAATAACCTCATACTCTCCTCTCAATCCATTGTTCGTGACTTTTTCCTTCACCAATAACACAAACTTTTCCTCATCACAACACCATCTTTTCAACACTTCACCACCATCACCTCCGTCACTATCGCTGACGCTCTTACCCTATTCAACCACCATTCATTCATCATCATTTCTATATTAAACTATTGACCACCTCTTTCCTTGTGTCGTTCTTATTTGCCATTGAAATCAACTCTTCAAGTTACATCAGAACTTCAACACAAACATGAGCCTTCATTTTGAAGAAAGAGACGCTCGCGTCACAATCATCAACTACAACAACACCTGGAATCACATCTTCGACTTGGGTTTGCTTTGTCGTTTTTTTTAAAATCAGCGAAGTTTTGTTGTTCTGTTATGCCGTTTGTTTGCTGTGCAGGTTAAGTTCGAGTAGAAAGATCTTCGCAAGAATATGTTATTGTTGAGCTTGAACCTCGTCGACATTTTTCCTTCAAATTCCTGTGTTGCACTGACTGCTACTGATGTGCTGAAGTCGAGTCCAACTACGTTACTGCTACTTGCGTTGGAATCAGATATGTCATGACGAATATTCGACACTGGTTAGTTTAATCTCTTTCGAATGTATGTAGTTTATTTTGATTTGTAAGCAGCACTGAGAATAATGTAGTTGCCACTGCTTATATTTTCGGTATCGGGATCAGACTATCGATGAATATTTGATACCGATTTATTTGTGAGCATGGCTGATGTTCTGTGTTTTTTTCTCGCACAATATAGTCGGTACAAATTTGATTTTAATTGCATATTTATTCGACACTGCTGTAAGAACTTGTAAACACTGCTGAAAAACAATGTTGTGTTGCTGCCAGTTATTTCCTATTGTGTTGTGTTATTCGTATTCAATCTACGGGGTTGACTTTGTTCATATATCTCTTTATCATTTATTTGATCTTTCAGTACTTTAATGTGACGTTGTTGCTACTGTGATTTATAGCTAGAAGTTTCTGTTTTGCTATTCTTTTCAATTTTGATAATATGTGAATCTTAAATTTCCTTTTGAATGTTGTTTCACCCTTTTATCAAGTTGCTGCTACTGTGTTGGTTTTGAGAGCATTAGACTTAGTTTAATATGTTATCTTGTTAAGACTTTAGTTATTAAAGAAAAAACCATCTTGTTTCGTTTCATACATTATTTTCAAGTTTAGAAAACATGTGTACAGTAAAATGTTGTCACTTTTGAATCTTTATCATTTACTATCTTTATCCATTAATAACTATTAATCTAATTAGAATATATACACATTAGTTTAACTTAGGATGGTACTAATATACTAGTTTAAGTTTTAACGCACATTATCTAGAAATATCTTTTATTTTAGACTGATATTCAATTAAAATTTTAGGAAATATTAATATTGTTCATGTTTATTTTATATTCAATTTTAGAATTAATAGCTTGTTTGATAATCCTTGATTTCTCTTATACTTGACATCTGGCGCTCGTGTTTGAGTTTTTTCTTGATCTTTAGACTTGATATTCGATATCCGCTACTTTCCTATTTTTCTCTTTACATTTATTATCGTTTTCTTTTTCTTATAAAAAAAAGCACATATGCACGTAGGCTATATATATATATATATATATATATATATATATATATATATATATATATATATATATATATATATATATATATATATATATATATATATATATATATATATATATATATATACTTTTATTAGGTTTAAATTTGTTTTAGTTTTATAGTTTTTATATATTAGGATTCTATGCCCATGGACTCATTATTTACACGGTTTACCTGCATCTTTTACACTTTGTTACTTTTTTTTTCTTTTTATTATTTTGTTTATTTTGTAAAGATTCCAATATCTTTATGTTAGTTTTTTTACTATGTCAATCTTTCTCTTACTGCTTTTTATTATTTCTCATTGTTATTTTTATTATTTTTTATCATTTATTTTTTATTATTTAGAAAATGCTTTAAAAAATATATATTAGTGAACCATTTAGTGTTCTTTTAATTTTGTTTTCTTGTTTCCTCCCTTCGGGCCAATGATATAGCAAAAGGTCACGATATTTTGTTTTCCGATAAATCGTGACCAATATGAGGCCATCCTTTATTTATTTATTTTTTTTTTCCGTAAGTTTAATTTATTTTCATTTCATGGTTATTCTATTGAGTGCATTTAGTTTATTTATCTTATTCTTACATTTTTGCACTATACTAAATTCTAATATTTCCAAATAACTTATTGCGCGTCTTAATTAATTTAACAAGGAATAGAGCTCCGGAGTCTAGCACTCCGCACGTTCTAGAACATACTGCAGCTGGGCTAGCCCCACGCGATGTGTTCAATCACTATTCGTATAACAATTATTCAATTCATTTAAATTAAATTACGAAAACAGAACTTCGGAGTCTAGCATTCCGCACGTTCTGGATTGGACCGCAACTGGGCTAGCCCTACGCGATGTGTTCAATCACTATTCGTATAACAATTATTCAATTCATTTAAATTAAATTACGAAAACAGAACTCCGGAGTCTAGCATTCCTCACGTTCTGGATTGGACCGCAACTGGGCTAGCCCCACGCGATGTGTTCAATCACTATTCGTATATCAATTATTCAATTTATCAAAATAACGTACGAAAACAGAATTCCGGAGTCTAGCACTCCGCACGTTCTGGATTGGACCGCAACTGGGCTAGCCCCACGCGATGTGTTCAATCACTATTCGTATATCAATTATTCAATTTATCAAAATAACTTACAAAAACAGAATTCCGGAGTCTAGCACTCTGCACGTTCTGGATTGGACCGCAACTGGGCTAGCCCCACGTGATGTGTTCAATCACTATTCGTATATCAATTATTCAATTTATCAAAATAACTTACGAAAACAGAACTCCGGAGTCTAGCATTCTGCACGTTCTGGATTGGACCGCTACTGGGCTAGCCCCACGCGATGTGTTCAATCACCATTCGTATATCAAAATTTTCAAATCGTTTTATTAAATTAAATTACAAAAAATGAACTCCGGAGTCTAGCACTCCGCACGTTCTAAAATGGATTGCAGCTGGGCTAGCCCCACGCAACGTGGTCCATTCACTCTTTTATATCTTAAAAACAAATTCAAACTTACCAACCAATTTAAATTATTTTCATAATTAATTGTCGAAAGACGGAACTCCGGAGTCTAGCACTCCGCACGTTTTGGAATGCAATCGCTCCTGGGCTAGCCCCACGCGACGTGGTTCATTCGCCCTTTCGTTTAAAACATCTTAACAAAGTCAAACACTTTTTTCTAAAACGAACATTGTTTAAATCATTCTATCTCTCGAACAAGCTAGCGCTTCAGCCTCCACCGCGAGTATAAGCCAACGCTTAGCAGAAGAATGCATTTTAAACAATCGTTCAATTTAAAAACCACAAACCGTAGTAGCACGAACTACAGAGCTCTGAATTTCCCATTGCACAAGGGAATACGTAGGCACGGGGATTTTAATCCTTCGCGAGCACCCTATTAAAAAATTTAACTATTTCTCTGTTTAAAAACTTTAATCCTTCCTCCGTCTTAATAATAATTTTAAACTTTAGAACAAACATAGTAATAATCATTTAGAAGACATAGACTTAAGATCAAACATTTAATCGCATAATTAGCTAAGAGGTTCCTGTTGAGTACAACGGACGTGAGGGGTGCTAATACCTTCCCCTTGCATAACCGACTCCCGAACTTAGAATTTGGTTTCGTGAACCATTTCTTATCCTTCTTTTAGGTTGTATCTATATCTCCCTTTTCTCTCGTAGAATAAATAGAATTAGGTGGCGGCTCTGTTGTTTTGTTTTTAGGATCGTATTTTTCGAGGTACGACAGTTGGCGACTCTGCTGGGGATAGTTCCATGCTAGAGAGAGTCGAGCCTAACTTAGTTTTATGTGTTTATTTGTTTGATCTTATCTATTCTTGTCTTCTCTATGTTTATTATTTATGTTTGTTTATTTGTTCTTTTACCGCTTTCCATTTATCGCTCATTATATTATTTGTCTGTGGGATCTCGGGGTCACTTTGCAAGTAAATTTTGAGTGGTGGAAAAAGCAGAGGGAACACCTAAGTTTAGAATTGGATGTTATTAGTGTTAGTCTCCAAGGACTCGCTCCTTGCACGCCTAGCATGAAAGCTCCCCCAGATAGTTAGACTTTTCGTAGATCTTGTCGCAACGCAGCTAGCCTGTCGCGTGACCTGATTCACGAAAGGGCTGTGATTCTGGGACCCCCTAGAACCTGTTTCAATATTGGTAGTTGTGTAATGTTAGGCTCAAAGGACTCGCTCCTTGCACGCCTAGCATGAGAACTCCACTCAAAGTAGACCTTATCGTTATTATCGTCACAATGCAGCTAGCCTACGGCGGGGCGTTAATACGATAAACATCCGTGACCTTGAGTTTCCTTAAACCATCACCGTAGAAACTATCCCGTGAGTGGGACTTATGGGTAGTAAAACGTAGAACAACTCTATTACAAACCACCTGTTAGGGAGGTTCCGGATTTACTTGTGACACCTTGCACCCTGCATCCTTGCATCCCTGCGTCTTTGCATCTCAGCATCATATGCATCATTTCAGTAAGGTCTTCAAGGAACAAAGAGACGTCTATTGCAAACATCGCAAGTTTAACCAGACAAACTTCAGCTTATAATCCCTTTTGGAAAAGTATTTATATTTGGATGTTTGCATTTACTTTTGAGTTCCTTGAAACCATCCTTGCTTTGCATCCATTCGCATACCATTGCATCTACATTGCACACCTTTTTCCTCCTTCAGGGTAAGCTCATTCTATCCTTTGTCTTGGGTCAGAAGTTTGATTCCCGACACGTGTTCAGAACTGAGAGCCATGTCTCAAGAAACAGTGGATGAACTGAGAAGAAGTCAGGAATTGTTGAAAGAGGAGGTTATTTCCTTGAAGAAACAGATGGAGTGGGTCTTAGAAACCTTACAAGCTCTGTTGAAGAAGGAGGGTCGCCATGTGCCCATTGTCACAGCAGAGGGAGCTAACGTCCTGCCTCCATTTGATGCTACCTTGAGTCAAGATTGTTTCCCTGTGGCAACTCCCCACCTACCAACTCATGGATCTCCCATACTAGGCCAAAGTCAACCTCTGATTTTCAGATCAGTGCCTCAATATCCTCTGGTAGTTTCTTCTCAAGGTCGGAAAAGAAGCGAAAGCGAATCAAGGGGAAGTGTCAGAACAAAGATAGTGAAGCTCACTATGAACCCATTCCAGTGCCACTCAGCAAGCTCTACCCGTTACTTATCCAGAATTCATTGATAACTCCTTACGCACCTGTGCCATCGCCAAATACATGGTATAACCCTGATACGAATGCGATGTGTGAATTCCATAAAGGGGTGGTAGGACATGATTTGAATGCTTGCCCTGAGTTGAAAGTCTGGGTACAAAGGTTGATCCATAGCAAAAGGTTAATCCTTGAAGAGGACCATCCAGAGGTTGAATGTAGATACCGCACTGGAGCCTTGGGGCACCCTATCGAAGAATGCCAGAGTTTTGAGTTACAAAGTGTCACTAAGTCGCTAATCCCCCAAGAAAGAGAGCCGATTGCAGACAATTTGATTGTTGAGCCAGGAGATAAGAAGGGAAAGAGACCTATGAAGGTTCTTAAAATTTTGTACCATAAATAACAGGTCGTGCGCCTAACTGATGGAGTGTCTTCGCTTTCTCACAAGAGTATCAGGACACCACCTTGGAATTTCAATGTCGTCACTCCTGCTGGCGAAAGCAAAAGAGAAATAGGAGGTGGATCGAAAGAGATGACATCCAGCATTGAGTGTGAGGAACTTAAAAGTCATCACATCAAGCAACTAGCAGTACCTAGTACGCCAGTAGTGCCAGCTTGTCAGAGATTGAAAGCTCGGGATTCTTGTCCTGAAGGTGTCTCAAATCAAAGTAGAAGACAAGGGAGAAGGCCTTCAACCCCTCAAATCCCTATGACCTACACGGAATTATATCCTTCATTGTTGAAGAGAGGATTGGTTGTTCTAAAGCCTTTGGGTCCTCTACCGGATCCACTCGCAGCAAACTACAATCCAAATGTCCGTTGTCTATTCCATGATGGTGCTTCAGGGCACGATTTGGAAGGCTGTTATGCTTTAAAACGCACTGTGAAGTATTTAATTGAGAAGGACATTCTTTCATTTGAAGACATTACTCCGATTATCAGGGACAACTCTCGTCCAAGTCAGCAAGCCCAAAGCCAAGGATATCTGAATCAGCATCAGGGCCCACATAGGCCTCGCAACAATTTGGAAAGAAGGAATGCTCCTCTTCATCCAGTACCTTTATCATACACTCAACTTCTGCAACCTTTGATTCAATACTCATTGGTGGTTCCCAAGTCTCTCAAGCCATTGACAGAGCCATACCCGCCTGAGTATAATCCACATGAGCAATGTGGATATCATGCTGGATCAATGGGGCACTCAACTGAATACTGCAGAGCTTTTCAAGCCAAAGTACAACATTTGATCGACAAGAGGTGCATATCCTTTTCAGAAGGGAGTCTGTTGGTGCATGTCAACCTCTCGCCTGAGTGACTTCTTGGTGTATCTCTTGAAGATAGTAAATCAATACATTTTCAATTCCCTAAAGCTGGCAATCCCCTGTTTGTTTCAGCGCTGTTGTATTTTCTTTGCATGTTCATTTTTGTATTTTCTTGTAAGCATTGTTGTTTTGAATTGGCAAATTAATGAAATGTTTATGCATATTTTGAATCAATCCATTCGTATTCACTCATTTTCTTTCATTATTAAAATATATAATAAAAATATTTCTATCAAACTTTTGTTTTACCAAAGATTGGAGGGAGGGTGATGAAAACCAAATACCTGAATTCTCCATTTGTATGCTCTCAATTAAAACCTTGCCAATGATGTACAGGCATTGTTTCAAATTCCCAGACACCGGTGAAATAAGGAAGATAATCCCTCGCTAACCCCTTTGAGCCTAGAAGTAGGAGTGTTCTTTCTCAAAAAATGCAAAAACCCTTAATTTCAAACCTGGGGCAAGGTAGTCGGTTCAGTTAATCTGTTTGCATTCAATTCTCAAGAGATTCAATCCATCATTCAAGAAGGATCAGCAACGTACTTTCTTCCGCGCACCAAAGAAGTCGTGAAGAGCCAAAAGTTTGTAGTACATATTCTCCAATAAGATGACAGTCATAACCACTCAACAAAGGAATGACGTAAGGAAAAAGAAATACAAAGAAAAAGTCCGCCAAGTCAGAAAAATAGGAAAAGACGACTTAGGCGAAAGTTAAGGAAGTCATCAAATCCAGCAAAGCAGAAAAAAAAGCAAGGTGGCTGCCATCACTTTCAAATCCCGATCCTTATCACGCACCGTCAAAAGACTTTTGAATGCGTAAATCAATTTAACTGAACATAGGATTGGAGTTTATCGCGAAGATGGGATGGGTACAAATAAATTTTGAGCCTTTTATCTTTTGTTTCATAAACCGTGAACCAAGCCACGTTACAACCCTTAAAAGACCTAATTGAGGCAGGGTTTATTTCGAGAGCATACTACAACAAGGTTGTGTTAACCTGACTCCTAAAGATCTTTGCTAATCATTTGTATTGATCACTTCATCTGCCATTCCATAAATGGCTAGATCCACTTTTTATTTTATTTTAATCAACTCCACTGTATCACTATCATACCAATAAATAGCGATTTCGAAACTTGCATAAATGTTGCATTAAAATTGCCAATTTTTAAGTAAATAATGTTTGTTTGTAA
The DNA here is from genome assembly GCA_963966055.1 of Lathyrus aphaca. Taxonomy (NCBI): domain Eukaryota; kingdom Viridiplantae; phylum Streptophyta; class Magnoliopsida; order Fabales; family Fabaceae; genus Lathyrus; species Lathyrus aphaca. The sequence goes on along the minus strand of OZ014520.1, from coordinate 224,857,164 downwards.
GTTAATTCAGCATCAACGCAATCCCGACGAACGCAGCCAGTTAGGGAATTCGACTGATTAAAAGAAGCCCAGCCAGGGGCAACCACTTCAAGAATAAGTCGATTAGAATTAATCTCTTCAAGAGTCAGCACCTCAGAGGTTGAACCTTTCCTCAAGACTCTTACTTGAGCAAGTTATCAGAAAGAATTCAAGAGTTCAATGTCCAGATAGACCAGAAGTCTCCCATCCCAAGGATCAGATAACCAGGGGAAAGTTTTCGATGTTCGAGCACCGGGGCAACCATTTCAAAGGCCATGTCATGGCAGGCTGGTCTAAACTTTTTGAGAAGAGGAAAATTTCAAAACCATTGATACCGGGGCAAGAGGAATCACACAGGGGCAAATCTTCTCTGTGCCTTCAAGCTGTTCAAGCAGGCCTCATGCAAAAAACTTTGAGTTCAAGACTAGTGTCGGGAATCATGTTGTCTTTTTTTTATCTGGAGAGTCGTCTTCCAAGAACTATTCCACCCAATACCCATTACAGGGGCATATTTGGAAATCATTTTGAGTTGGTTTGTCTTTCCCATGTGCTGGTCATGTCGCTTCGCTCTTAGCATTAAGCTCTGCTACCGTCTTACTTATCAAGCATCTGCCCACAGTAGAAAAGAGTCTTACCTTGCAAAACAGGCCTCTGCTGACATGTAATCTACTGTCACTTTACAAGAATCTATTTGAAGTCCAATTGTCATTGGCATGAATCTGTTAAGCTGGTTGGAAAACCCTTTGCTTGTAGTCTAAGTCCTTTTGATTTGGCACATACCTATGTTTCCTGATGGTTCCTGAAGGTCTTCCCTTGACTCTTCGTTTAAGGAATTTCTAGAGATTGGATATCCTGCTGAAAAATCCAACCTTCTTGTCTTTATTCTCAGTACCAGCCGGTCTCTTGGAGTCGTTGACTATTTGAGTACGTTGTTTTCTACCCCTGGTGTCAGTTGGTCGCACAGAGCCACTACCCGAACATTGTGTTCGTTTTCTTTATTCTCGGTATCAACAATTACACTTGAACCTGTAGATTTATCACTTTGAATTATTTGTTGTCTTTTTATTTCATGACCACCGTGTCAATGTCTGTTATTTTATTTCTCGACCACCGCGTCAATGTCTGTTATTTTATTTCTCGACCACCGCGTCAATGTCTGTTATTTTATTTCATGACCACCGTGTCAATGTCTGTTATTTTATTTCTCGACCACCGTGTCAATGCCTGTTATTTTATTTCCAGACCACCGCGTCTATGCCTGTCATTTTATTTCCAGACCACCGCGTCAATGCATGCCTTTTATTTCCAGACCACCGCGTCTATGCCTGTTATTTTATTTCCAGACCACCGTGTCAATGTCTGTTATGTTATTTCACGACCACCGTGTCGATGTCTATTATTTTTATTTCACGACCACCGTGTCGATGTCTGTTATGTTATTTCACGACCACCGTGTCAATGTCTATTATTTTATTTCACGACCACCGTGTCAATGTCTGTTATGTTATTTCACGACCACCGTGTCGATGTTTGTCATTTTTATTTCCCGACCACCGTGTCAATGTCTGTTATGTTATTTCACGACCACCGTGTCGACGCCTGTCTTTTATTTCCTGACCACCGTGTCGATGTCTGTTATTTTTATTTCCCGACCACCGTGTCGATGTCTGTCATTTTTATTTCCCGACCACCGTGTCAATGTCTGTTATGTTATTTCACGACCACCGTGTCGACGCCTGTCTTTTATTTCCTGACCACCGTGTCGATGTCTGTTATTTTTATTTCCTGACCACCGTGTCGATGTCTGTTATTTTTATTTCACGACCACCATGTCGATGTCTGTTATTTTTATTTCCTGAACGTCGTGTCGATGTCTGTTATTTTTATTTCACGACCACCGTGTCGATGTCTGTTATTTTTATTTCCTGACCGCCATGTCGATGTCTGTTATGTTATTTCACGACAACCGTGTCAATGTCTGTTATTTTATTTCACGACCACCGTGTCAATGTCTGTTATGTTATTTCACGACCACCGTTGTCGATGCCTGTTATTTTATTTTCTGACCACCGTGTCGACGCCTGTCATTTTATTTCCCGACCACCGTTGTCGATGCCTGTTATTTTATTCTCCCGACCATCGTTGTCAACGCCTGTTGTTTTTATTCCCCGATCACTGTGTCAATATTTGTTTATTCCTGACCGCCATGTCAATGTCTGTTATTTTTTGTTCTCCTGACTGCCAAGTTGAGGTCATTTCCATTTTCTCTCAATCACCGAATCGTTGCATTGGAATCCCCAGTAACCGCCTTGAACTTGCTAACTCATCACTTCAGATAGTCTGTCTTTAATCTTACGTTTTGTGTTCCGTCTTCTGTCATTCTTAGTGCCAGCAGTTACACTTGAACCTGCCGATTTATCACTTTGAATACATCATGTTTTTGTCTTGTCATCCCCAACATATTGTCATCCCCAAAGAGTCTTCACCCTTATTTGCGCTTCTGTGGATCACCGTTGCATTTATTTTCATCATTTCCCGCACATCATATTCAGCATGTTCATAAAAAAAAGTCAGCATGTTAGGTTTCATTGCATCTCGCATGTCATATCCCAACAAAGAGAGTCTCTCATAAATTCATAATATTGCATATCATTGCATTTCATCTGCAGTTGGTCAAAATTTTAGGTATTTTTAATATTTAATGTTCTTGTACTTTTTGAAAAGGGAAAGACCTAATCTACAACTTTCATGACCAAGAATATTTCATTTGAAGCATTTTTGGTTGAGAAAGAGGAGGTTGAAAAACTTTCCCAAAATGGAAAGTTTCCATTACAAGTCATTTCCATTTTTGGCAAGTTTGCAAATGGCTCAAAATTATTCAATCTTGTGAACTTATAACCTATTCTAAGATCAAATAAAGATCATAGAACTTCAATTTGATGAAAATACCCCTTTGGTTCCATTGTTGGGGGCCTCAGATGCCCTGATTTTGACTTAACTTGCTCAAGAAGTTACCCAGTGAACAAATGACTTCCACAATGAGTTTCTTCATCAAACTTGGTACATGTGATACTTATAACATCTTAAGAAAATTAGAAACAAGAATGGCCCAAAAATTTGGAGTTAAGGCCTCTAAAACCAAAACCCTAATTTTGGTCATCTGTGTAGTGAAACCCTAGCTCTACTTCCATGCCTTGGCCAGTTCTTGTGATTTCTTGACTTCCATGAACCTTGAGGAGCATATTATGATGATAGAACACACATGGACCCTCTTGGGAAGCTTTGGGGCCTTTGAGATGGCTCAGATGGATTCTTGGATTGCTCAGATCACAAACCCTAGATGCAGATGAACTTGAACTATGCAGATGAAACAAAAATGCAATATGAGGTGCAATACTTATTGTCATACCCCAATTTTGACCCTGAATTGCTTTCATCAGATGCATTTAATCGCAATATCAGTAATCAATCATTTTAGTCTAATTGTGACTTTTAGTTTAGTTTATTTTTTAATCATTGTTATTTTCTATATTTTTATTTATTTAACCTTTTAATTAATTAGGTTGGTCTGACTTAGACATTTTAGTTAATTCCTTTTTTTAATTATTTTATTAGCTTTTTTTAGTTAACTCTAATTTAATTTTGTATTTAGATTAGATTAATGCATTTATTTTATCACTAATTAGATTATTTACTTAATCAGTTTAGCTTGATTTTTCTTAGTTACTTTATTTTCTTGATTAGTCCAAATTTGACCAAACGCCGTATTTTTCCAATACATATATTTTGCGCTTGTCATTTTGGTGTGTTCATTTTTGTTGTTGTTGTTTTTTGTTTGTTCCGACGACTTCGACACCGTATTGCTTGTTCGTTTTAATATATATATATATATATATATATAATATTTAGTTAAATATTTGTTTTAGTTTATTTAAGATCAGTTTAATTTTTAATTAGATTTTTTTTTATTGATTTAATTTCTTTTAGTTGATTTTCTTTTTTTTAAAAATAAAATAATAAAAAAATTATTTTTAAGTCTCTTTTGGAAAAAAACTTGTCTACTAAGTTTAGAAAAGTTACTTTTATTCTTTTCCTGATTTGTTGACCTAGTTCTATATAATGGATGGCACTTTTTGGAGAGAAAGGGGACACAAAAAACCGGACCCGAGGAGCCTCCAAGATGGGGTTTTCTTCTTTCTGAGTCTCAAACCCAATAACCTCATACTCTCCTCTCAATCCATTGTTCGTGACTTTTTCCTTCACCAATAACACAAACTCTTCCTCATCACAACACCATCTTTTCAACACTTCACCACCATCACCTCCGTCACTATCGCTGACGCTCTTACCCTATTCAACCACCATTCATTCATCATCATTTCTATATTAAACTGTTGACCACCTCTTTCCTTGTGTCGTTCTTATTTGCCATTGAAATCAACTCTTCAAGTTACATCAGAACTTCAACACAAACATGAGCCTTCATTTTGAAAAAAGAGACGCTCGTGTCACAATCATCAACTACAACAACACCTGGAATCACATCTTCGACTTGGGTTTGCTTTGTCTTTTTTTTTTTTAAAATCAGCGAAGTTTTGTTGTTCTGTTATGCCGTTTGTTTGCTGTGCAGGTTAAGTTCGAGTAGAAAGATCTTCGCAAGAATATGTTATTGTTGAGCTTGAACCTCGTCGACATTTTTCCTTCAAACTCCTATGTTGCACTGACTGCTACTGATGTGCTGAAGCCGAGTCCAACTACGTTACTGCTACTTGCGTTGGAATCAGATCTGTCATGACGAATATTCGACACTGGTTAGTTTAATCTCTTTCGAATGTATGTAGTTTATTTTGATTTATAAGCAGCACTGTGAATAATGTAGTTGCCACTGCTTATATTTTCGGTATCGGGATCAGACTATCGATGAATATTTGATACCGATTTATTTGTGAGCATGGCTGATGTTCTGTGTTTTTTTCTCGCACAATATAGTCGGTACGAATTTGATTTTAATTGCATATTTATTCGACACTGCTGTAAGAACTTGTAAACACTGCTGAAAAACAATGTTGTGTTGCTGCCAGTTATTTCCTATTGTGTTGTGTTATTCGTATTCAATCTACGGGGTTGACTTTGTTCATATATCTCTTTATCATTTATTTGATCTTTCAGTACTTTAATGTGACGTTGTTCCTACTGTGATTTATAGCTAGAAGTTTCTGTTTTGCTATTCTTTTCAATTTTGATAATATGTGAATCTTGAATTTCCTTTTGAATGTTGTTTCACCCTTTTATCAAGTTGCTGCTACTGTGTTGGTTTTGAGAGCATTAGACTTAGTTTAATATGTTATCTTGTTAAGACTTTAGTTATTAAAGAAAAAACCATCTTGTTTCGTTTCATACATTATTTTCAAGTTTAGAAAACATGTGTACAGTAAAATGTTGTCACTTTTGCATCTTTATCATTAACTATCTTTATCCATTAATAACTATTAATCTAATTAGAATATATACACATTAGTTTAACTTAGGATGGTACTAATATACTAGTTTAAGTTTTAACGCACATTATCTAGAAATATCTTTTATTTTAGACTGATATTCAATTAAAATTTTAGGAAATATTAATATTGTTCATGTTTATTTTATATTTAATTTTAGAATTAATAGCTTGTTTGATAATCCTTGATTTCTCTTATACTTGACATCTGGCGCTCGTGTTTGAGTTTTGCCTTGATCTTTAGACTTGATATTCGATATCCGCTACTTTCCTATTTTTCTCTTTACATTTATTATCGTTTTCTTTTTCTTAATAAAAAACACATATGCACGTAGGCTATATATATATATATATATATATATATATATATATATATATATATATATATATATACTTTTATTAGGTTTAAATTTTTTTTAGTTTTATAGTTTTTATATATTAGGATTCTATGCCCATGGACTCATTATTTACACGGTTTACCTGCATCTTTTACACTTTGTTACTTTTTTTTCTTTTTATTATTTTGTTTATTTTGTAAAGATTCTAATATCTTTATGTTAGTTTTTTTACTATGTCAATCTTTCTCTTACTGCTATTTATTATTTCTCATTGTTATTTTTATTATTTTTTATTATTTAATTTTTATTATTTAGAAAATGCTTTAAAAAATATATATTAGTGAACCATTTAGTGTTCTTTTAATTTTGTTTTCTTGTTTCCTCCCTTCGGGCCAATGATATAGCAAAAGGTCACGATATTTTGTTTTCCGATAAATCGTGACCAATACGAGGCCATCCTTTATTTTTTTTTATTTTTTTTTCGTAAGTTTAATTTATTTTCATTTCATGGTTATTCTATTGAGTGCATTTAGTTTATTTATCTTATTCTTACATTTTTGCACAATACTAAATTCTAATATTTCCAAATAACTTATCGCGCGTCTTAATTAATTTAACAAGGAATAGAGCTCCGGAGTCTAGCACTCCGCACGTTCTAGAACAAACTGCAACTGGGCTAGCCCCACGCGATTTGTTCAATCACTATTCGTATAACAATTATTCAATTCAATTAAATTAAATTACGAAAACAGAACTCCGGAGTCTAGCATTCCGCACGTTCTGGATTGGACCGCAACTGGGCTAGCCCCACGCGATGTGTTCAATCACTATTCGTATAACAATTATTCAATTCATTTAAATTAAATTACGAAAACAGAACTCCGGAGTCTAGCATTCCGCACGTTCTGGATTGGACCGCAACTGGGCTAGCCCCACGCGATGTGTTCAGTCACTATTCGTATATCAATTATTCAATTTATCAAAATAACGTACGAAAACAGAATTCCGGAGTCTAGCACTCCGCACGTTCTGGATTTGACCGCAACTGGGCTAGCCCCACGCGATGTGTTCAATCACTATTCGTATATCAATTATTCAATTTATCAAAATAACTTACGAAAACAGAATTCCGGAGTCTAGCACTCTGCACGTTCTGGATTGGACCGCAACTGGGCTAGCCCCACGCGATGTGTTCAATCACTATTCGTATATCAATTATTCAATTTATCAGAATAACTTACGAAAACAGAAATCCGGAGTCTAGCATTCCGCACGTTCTGGATTGGACCGCTACTGGGCTAGCCCCACGCGATGTTTTCAATCACCATTCATATATCAAAATTTTCAAATCGTTTTATTAAATTAAATTACAAAAAAAGAACTCCGGAGTCTAGCACTCCGCACGTTCTAAAATGGATTGCAGCTGGGCTAGCCCCACGCAACGTGGTCCATTCGCTCTTTTATATCTTAAAAACAAATTCAAACTTACCAACCAATTTAAATTATTTTCATAATTAATTGTCGAAAGACGGAACTCCGGAGTCTAGCACTCCGCACGTTTTGGAATGCAATCGTTCCTGGGCTAGCCCCACGCGACGTGGTTCATTCGCCCTTTCGTTTAAAACATCTTAACAAAGTCAAACAATTTTTTCTAAAACGAACATTGTTTAAATCATTCTATCTCTCGAACAAGCTAGCGCTTCAGCCTCCACCGCGAGTATAAGCCAACGCTTAGCAGAAGAATGCGTTTTAAACAATCTTTCAATTTAAAAACCACAAACCGTAGTAGCACGAACTACGGAGCTCTGACTTTCCCATTGCACAAGGGAATACGTAGGCACGGGGATTTTAATCCTTCGCGAGCACCCTATTAAAAAATTTAACTATTTCTATGTTTAAAAACTTTAATCCTTCCTCCGTCTTAATAATAATTTTAAACTTTAGAACAAACATACTAATAATAATTTAGAAGACATAGACTTAAGATCAAACATTTAATCGCATAATTAGCTAAGAGGTTCCCGTTGAGTACAACGGACGTGAGGGGTGCTAATACCTTCCCCTTGCGTAACCGACTCCCGAACTTAGATTTTGGTTTCGTGAACCATTTCTTATCCTTCTTTTAGGTTGTATCTATATCTCCCTTTTCTCTCGTAGAATAAATAGAATTAGGTGGAGGCTCTGTTGTTTTATTTTTAGGATCATATTTTTCGAGGTACGACACTTATGCTATGCAAAAATGAAAGATCACAAGCCATGGTGTGAGAAAGAGTGAGGGAAAATTTTGGGTGTTTACAACTGCCCCTATTCAAACATGAGTTAGTTGTGTAGGATGTAAGCGACGGGCTTAACAGACAAACAAGATAACTTGTGGTTGAATACCAAAGACAGTCCAACATTTGCACTCGCTGGATAGAAGAAGAAAAGGGATATAAATTTTAAAAGGTAGTATAGCATGATTATCAAATAAAATGATGGAGGACGACCATCGAGCAGAGGATGACTACTGGAGATAAACGGTAAACCAAGCAATGACAGGGACGGCCGACAAGCTGGGGAAATAAAGAGACCATGACGGGGACGGCCATCATGTAAAGAAACAGGATTCTCTGGGGATTAAAGTAAAGGTAATGATGGGGACGGCCATCAAACCTGGAAAGTAAAGTAAACAAAGATGGGGACGGCCATAGGTTTAAAGAATAAATGAAATAATGATGAGGGACGGTCATCAAAGGTGAAGGACGATCACCTAGCAGGGGACGGCTGCTCTTTATCACGACATAGGACGAATGTCGGATAGAAAAGGTCGACGATGGGGACGACCATCGGATAAGCATGATGAAGGACGATCATCAAGAGGTGAAGGACGATCACCTAGCAGGGTACGGCTGCTCTCGGGGTTTATCACGACATAGGATGAATGTCGGATAACAAGATCAATGATGGGGACGACCATCGGATAAAATGATGAGGGACAGTCATCAAAAGGTGAAGGACGATCACCTAGCAGGGGACGGCTGCTCTTTACCACGACATAGGACGAATGTCGGATAGAAAAAGGTTCCATTAATGGGGACTGTAAACACCCCAAATTTGCCCTCACTCATATCACACCATGGCTTGTGATCTTTCATGTTGGCATAAGCATAAGCATACCATCTCATATTGCATTTTTTTATTTCATCTACACAGTTCAAGTTCATCTGCATCTAGGGTTTGTGATCTGAGCAATCCAAGAATCCATCCGAGCCATCCCAAGGGGCTCAAAGCTTTCCAAGAGGGTCCATGTATGTTCTATCATCATATTATGTCCCTCAAAGTTCATGGAAGTCAAGAGATCACAAGAACAGACAAGGCATGGAAGCAGGGCTAGGGTTTTCACTACACAGATGACCAAAATTAGGGTTTTGGTTTCAGAGGCCTTAACTCCAAATTTTTGGGCCATTCTTGTTTCTAATGTTCTTAAGATGTTATAAGGATCATGTGTACCAAGTTTGATGAAGAAATTCATTGTGGAAGTCATCTGTTCACTGGGTAACTTCTTGAGCAAATTAAGTCAAAATCAGGGCATCTGAGGCCCCCAACGATGGAACCAAAGGGTTATTTTCATTAAATTGAAGTTCTATGATCTTTATTTGATCTTAGAAGTGGTTGTAAGTTCACAAGATTGAAGAATTTTGAGCCATTTGCAAACTTGCCAAAAATGGAAATGACTTGTAATGGAAACTTTCCATTTTGGGAAAGTTTTTCAATCTCCTCTTTCTTAACCCAAAATGCTTCAAATGAAAAATTCTTGGTCATGAAAGTTGTAGATTTGGTTTTTCCCTTTTCAAAAAGTACAAGAACATGTCTTGATTCATCCTAGAACTCAAGATATGGCCTTTCAAAGTTGGCAAAAATCCTAAAATTTCAAGTTTCATGTCAAAGAGGGATTTTGCAAATTGGCATGTTAAGGCATTCTAATGACTTCAAATGGACACAAGAATTTCACAATATGTGAAATGGACCTCTAAACATCAAAATTATGCTTTGAACCATGCATTTTCAAACCTTGAACTTCAAGAAATCTCAAAAGGGCCAAAACTTTCAAGAATTGCAAAATGGTATGAATCTCTTCATCCACTTGTGCCAGCATGCCAAAACCAATCCCATGGCTCTCCACAAAGTCAGCTGAGGCCAGACATGCCATAGAACCACTCCTTCCATGATCCATGCCTATAGTACAAACAATGTTGACTTTTTGCAAAAACAACCATACCAATCAAGTTGAGCCACAATAACTCTCTGAACCAATCACAATTGTTTATACTATCCTAAAGTAATCCAAAACATACCACACACAAGCTGAGAACCTCCCACAAGCCAGGATTGACAAAATCATCAAAAACTTTCCTCTCTTTGAATCTGCAAAACCAGCCACTCAAACTAAATTATTTCTGCACCATTCACCTCACCACCACCTAAGGATCATTTCACACCCTTCATTTCAGCCAAACACCCACTCAAATCAAAACACGATTTTCCACCTCTCCAAAACTGAACTTCAAAAAGAGGCCAAATAAACTCACTCCAAGCATTAAAGCATTCTCAGGAAGCACATTGGAGTTGATTTGCACCAAAGAAAGGTCCAGAAAGCTCAAGAACTGAAAGCTTAACCTCAAGTAACCTCAAGAACGTTTTTCCAGAACTTGCATTTTAAGTTTTTAAATGAATCTTCATGCTTCACTGATCATCCTGATGTAATTTGTTTTGAAAATGGTTGAGTATTAAGTATGTATAGAACTTCAGAAAGTTTTGTTCAGTTTTACGATTTGCTTTGAATCTTGTTTTTGATGTATGATAAATGTGTTTTGATGAAGAATTCTTGCTTAGGGATGTTAGAAGAGTGATTCTGGAGCTTTAAAGCTTTTGTTTTAACCTAGGGAAGAAGTTAGGTGTTTTGGTTGGCCGGAGAAGATGACCAGAACACTGTTCCGGTCACCTGAGGGTAATTAGGGTTTAATTAGGGTTTAGGCTCAGTTTAAATGTGGACCTTAGGATCTTGTTTCCCGCGCGTGATTGGAGGGCCCATATTGCCTCATTAAAACTCTAATCTCTTAATTAGATTAATTAATTAGGTTTAATTTAAATTATGCCAGATCAGATCCCAGCCATTAAAACACGCGCACAGTCAATGTTCCCCCCTAGGTTTGAATCTCAGCCCTTAGATTGACATACTTCCCTCTTTAATTCATTTTATTTTCATTTCATTTTATTTCTTTTATACAATTTATTAAAAATAGCAAAAATCATCCAAAAAATATTTCCTTTTGCATTTTGGTTTTAAATATTTTTCTCAACCTGAAAATGATTTTTATTTTATTTTTTGCATTAAAAAAAGTATTTTTAAAATATTTAAATGTTATTTTTAATTAATTAAAGTCTTTTAATTAATTAAAAATACATTTAGGTTTCTATAAATCACCAAAAAAAATCATGAATCATCCCATTGCATTTAGAAACATTTTCAATCTCTTCATACAAATTTCTTTTTAGGTTTGATCATAGTTTGTGAATTTTCTTTGAATTAAGGGTCATTAAATTGCATTTTTTGAACCCTAACTTGAAAAAATCATTTTTGCCTAACCAAGAAGAGTTTGAAGATGATTCTCTTTGCATTGTTTTGTGCATTGCATGTAGTTTATAGTTCAATTATCTCATGAATTTATTTTGCGCTTTCAAATTGATTTGCATTTTTTCCTTTTGAACCATCCAAAAACCCTAGAAACTTAGGAAATTCATAACTTTTGAGTGGTAAGGCTTCTGACCTTCTCCTTTGGGGTGTGACCTAGTATAGGGTTAGGGTTTATTTGAGCTTGGTTTAAATTTTTTATCATGTCATATGCTTCTGTTTTGTTCATTTGCATCTCATACTTCCATATAACCCTAATTTAATGTGTTCATTTGCATTCATCTTGCATATGCATCCATACATGAACTTGCCATGACATTTCTTGCATTCATATGTCATATTAGACATCTTAGGACATGATAGAACCATGCTTGATCATTTCTTCATTCATTTTCCATGTTTTGCATTCATTTCATTTCATTAACCTTCATGTGTTTTCAAACTTCAAAGCATGCTTCCATTTGCATCTCATCTTTGTATGATCATACATATGCACTTTGCATGCCTTTGCATCATCTCACATGACATTAACATTGCATAAACACTTCTGACTTTGGTCATTTCATCTCATTGCATCTCATTTCATTTCATTTCTTTATGTTTCACACCTTATGCATTCATGCTAACATTTTCAGGTGGTAAGTTACTTTGAGAAGTGGATTTGCCTTCAATTCTCATTTCTCTTTATCTCTTTCATATGCATTTTGATGGTTTCTTTGAAGTGAACTTGTTAATTTGTGTTCATTCTTTCTCACTCTCTTTCTTTAAGTTACTTAGCTTCTTCAATGAAGTAAGTAACTTATTTCTTCTGCTTCTTCCTCCTTTCATCTGCTTCTTCCATTGGTGGCTTCCTTGAAGATCTTTCTCAAGCCTTAAAAACCATAGGAACATCCAAGCATGATAATAATTAGGGTTGTGATTAGTCCCCCTTAGTTTTTACCTTTGAGTCTCCTTGAGTCTCTATTCTCATCTTCATAATTAGAGACTAAACTCTTAAAGTTTTAGGACTCTGGAATTAGGGTTATGCTTGTATCCTTCTCTTAGGTTGGAGTGTATAAATTTAATCCTAAGTGTTAAACCTTTAATTTGTTTAAACCTCTTAATCAAGTCATCTTAATAATCACTAAGACTTCATCTTGTAACTTGGGCCTTACATTAGGGTTCTAATTCTTCCTTTATGGTTAAGAAGGACTAACCCTAGTGTTTAATGGATAAGTCCCCCTCAAGTTGTATTACAAACCATAAAATTCACTTCTTAATCTCATCTTTTAATTAAAATCCACTTAATAAAGGCTTTGTTATATAATGAATTTAACCCCTAAACATGGATCAAGTTGAGGTATCTTCCTCAGCTTATGTGTTCTCATCTATTATCCTTCTATTAGGATGGTGTAATGAGCCTACTAATCTGTGATTAGAGATTAAACTCATTACTTAACACTAAACAGAAACCTAAATCTCTAAATAATCACAAGTAGGTTAATGATCTTAATCCTACATCATCATGGCAATTAAGTTGAGATACTTATCTCATACTTAAGTATTCTCATTATCCCTAATCAGGGAGGATATAATGAGTTTACAAACCCCTAATTTAGGCTTAAGCTCATTAACTTATGCAAAACACCAAAAACAATAACAAAACTGAAAACACAAAAACAAACAATAATCGTCTCCTCCGGGATTCTTTTCTCATCACTCTCATTCATAAACAAGAACTTGCTTCTTCCTTCTAATGCAAGACAGTTAGCACTCGAGCCAGACGATTCATACACTTGAGCATAGGCAAGCAAGCAGTTCATCAGTCAATTTATCTTTTCAGTCTCTTTGAGTCGAACTATGGTGTTCTGACTTCCTCATTGCATGAGAGGATATGTAGGCATAACTTCACAGTTATCGAACAAAAGTCTCTGTGTCTTCCCCCTCTTTCAGCATTCTCTTTTAAGCCTCAATCCTGAGCATTTCATTTCACCCTTTTGCACTGACACTTGTATATTTTCCTCCCAGCGTTTGCACATAGATAGCACATACACTACCCCCTTTAAACACAATCTCTTAAGTGTGGATCCCGTCGAGTACGACAGACAATTTGGGTGCTAATACCTTCCCAGGTTGTAACCAACCCCCTTTCTCAGTTTCTCTAGTTCGCAACTGTCTTATCCATCTTTTTTTTAGGTTTATGCAGCATTACCTTTCCTTCGGGATAAAAATGCCTAGCTGGCGACTCTATTCACTTCATCTTCATTTTCTCTCTTTGTCGACCGTTCACGCTTGTACCGGGATGCAAATCTTCGGGAGCGACAGCTTGGCGACTCTGTTGGGGAAGCCTTATCTTGCAACCAGGGCTTCTGGTTCTTTTTGTGGGTTTTGTCCTAGCGCTTGTTTGACTTGTGTTTACGGGGGTGTTATGTGTTACTTGTGCTTATTGTTATTGCTTTATTTATTGCTTTCTGTACAGCTTTATTCATTGCTTTCATTTACAGTTTTATGCATTTTATACTATTATTATCATATCATTGGTGCTGGATCTCCTGTCTGCTTTGGTGGGTGGGATTGTTGAGTGATTAAGGTTCCATACCAGGGGACCTGAGTGACACATAGGATAGAATGGCTTCATATTCTTTCCCATTCCATTTCGGTCTGGTGCGGGAATATGAAACACGGTTCAGACATGGGTTTCTTCTTGAGAACTCTGTGCTACGGATTTCCTGTAGTACCAGGGCTATCTGGGAAGCCTGTTAAGTCTGGATGACCTTTTTATGACCTTCAGCATCTGAGGTGAATTAGAGGAGGATCCTTTATGATTATTATAAACATTGTACCTCTGGGTTAGAAGTGTTTACACTTCTCATAATTGATCCAAGTCTGAGGATCCTTGTTCTAGAATAATACATGTGAGGGGGTTGGGATGTTTACAGGTTTGCAGGAACCCTTGGCGTCGTCATACCTTGTTACTAGTTTTGTTAAGGTTGTATCATTTTGGACAGTTCTTGTGAAATCCTGGACTTATGACTCCTTATTTGAGTCCCCCACCTGGTTACTGGTTTTCTAAGCCTCCATCCGGACATATGAACACACATGGACCATATCAAGGCAGATAACAGATCCAGCACTTGATTACAAACCCTTTGCATATCATTCTGCATACATCATTTTGCATCATTTAACATTTGTCTATTTGTTTTACAGGGTATCCACATCTTATCTTTGGTTTGGTTTTGACCTGTTCTATTGCTCAGATCCCTCCAGTTATCTGCATCAGCCTCTGCATCAGTTATCTTCACCAGAGATTCCTGTCAGCTCTCTTCACTAGTTGTCTTCATCAAAGACTCTTCTTCAGCATCTTTTTCAGTGACCTTTATCAGCAGTTACTCTCAGTCTTCTTCATCAGCATCCATTGTCAGCATGGACACTTCCAGGAAGAGCAACATCACCTATCATTTCTTTGAGCCCACCCTGACAGGCATCAGAAAGATCTAGTCTCTCATCACTCCTGATCATGTCCCTTTATTCAGGGAACATTATGGTGGAATTTTGTACATGATCATGGATCTGGATGCATCCCAGAGGAGCATGATTAACACCTGTCTCCAGTTTTATGATCCTCCTCTCAGATGTTTTACTTTCCCAGATTTCCAGTTGGGACCTTTGATGGAAGAGTTTTCCATTTTGTTAGGTGTCCCTATCAGGAGGGGAATTCCTTTCAACCCTGAGATGGTTGCTCCCAAGAATTAAGATTGAAATTCTGTGATCAGGTATGAGATGTCCTAAGAGATGTCCCAACACTTGATAGGACACTTGACAAATTTAACCAAAACTTAAATAGCAAGAAAAGTAAACAACACAGAAGTTTGTTAACCCAGTTCAATGTATAACCACACCTACATCTGGAGGCTACCAAGCCAGGAGGAAATCCACTATAAGTAATATTAATTCTAGACTTAAACCACCCTGTTTAATCTATCACTTAATAACTACCCAATGCAATTTCTACCTAAGACACACCTTAGATAAGAGTACCCTACTCACTCCCCCTCAATCACATAGTGATCAAGTTTACAAGTTTAATGAAATTGAAGACATTCTTCAAACAATACAGCTTGATCTTACTTCACAGTTTCAATCAAGTCACAAATGCACTTTTGCTTAAAAGCTCATAAAGTGGTACAATTAAAAACACCTGCTATTAAAAACACTAGACACCCTATTAGATCTTCTGAAATTCGTACTCAATTCTATGAGTTTCTGTTGCTTAAATAGGTATCTGTAATTTGGGCTTTCTGTAAGATGATCCAGCCCTAATGCGCATGCAGCTTCCACCTTGAATTTAGGGTTTGTTACTTCCTAGATTCTAGGTGATTTAGGTCTTCTGTTTTAATCTGAATCTTCAATATAAAACTCCCTACAGATGCGCCTTGTTCTGTTTTTATCCATCATTAATTAATTCCAGATAACTCTCCTTAAATATCTCTGATTTGTTATTCAATAATTAATTCTGGTAGCAGGTTTGAGATGTCTCAACATCTGTTGGGACATCCTGAAAAACTGAACTTAAGTCATTTACACAATGTCCCAACATCTGGTAAGACATCCTGAAATAAGTTCATATACTCTGTTTGATAATGTCCCAACATTTGATAGGACATTCTGAACTGAATTCAATAATTCTTGTTGGTCAAAAATTCTGCCAATTCAAGACATCTACAAACTCCCCCTTTGGCTAATTTTTGGCTAACATCTTTTCTGGTTTTCAGAGTGCAGCAGAAGTTCTTTTTATCAGAGTATAGCATTACTTTTCTGTTGATTCTTATTTGAGATTACTCCCCCTCAAACAAATATGTATCCAATCTTGTTGCAACAGAAAAAAAACTTATTCAGTTCAGAAGCAAACAAACAGATTTTTTCATTCATACTTAAACAGCAATACAATTTGTTGTTGTTCTCCCCCTTGGTAGACACAAAATTTAGGGCCAAAGACACTATTCTAGAAATACATTGCTGTCATTACATTTTCCTCACATACATTGATCACTCAGATTCATCACTCTCAGTTTCTTCCTCAACTTCTGTTTCTTCATCAGCTTCACTTTCTTCATCAGTGCCTGCTTTCTGATCTTCTCCACTCTCCAGCCTTTGGATGATTTCTTCAAGTTTCAGCTTCCTTGCTTCAAGTTCTTTGCATGTGCTTTTGAGCTCAGCAATTAGAGCCTTCTTGGAGATTGGAGTCTTAGCAGTTGATGGACCTGCAGATGTCCCAGAAGGTGCTTCAACATCTGCAGCATGATGACTGAGGAATAACTTGTAGTGAAAAGCCAAGGGGCTTTCTCTTTTGCAGGTTGTATCCTTGTCAGTGAGAATTCCAGGGTATTGATTGAGCACAATACCACACAGCAATGATGGAAAAGCTATTGGCAGCTTTGTTGCAGAAGAGATGGCATGCTTCAAGGTCTGATCAAAAATGAAAGCTCCATAGTCCATCTTGGTTTGAGTTCCCACATCATATATAAACCTGGCTAGACCAGTGGAGATTGAAGAAGTGTGGTTGGTAGGCACCCAGTTAGCTGTACCAATCCTGTTCAGCATGGCATATTTTCTGGTAAGCATGCTCACAGAGAGCTTTCCCTTCACAGGCCATGCCTTGACCTGGTTTGCAGTGATAACCTTACAGATTTGTTTATCTGTTTTACCTAGCTCATTGGGTCCATCTGTTTCTCTTCCTAGGTACTGATTGATGATTTGAGGAGAAAACTCTACACATTTACCTCTAACAAAAACTTTTTGAAATTCAGAGGACTTACCATTTGAACAATCCTCCTGAAGATTCACAATGAACTCTTTGACAAGAAGTTCATAGCAGGGAGAGAGATCTGAGACTGTCTTGAATAGTCCTGCAGCAGAGATGAGGTCAATCAGTTCAGTGCACTCAAGTGCATAGCTGCTCAGTTCTCTTTCTAGGGAAACTCTTCTTTGGTACACAAACTTCCACTTGTTCACACTAGAGACATGGTGGAAAGATATGTTGTCTAAGGGAGCTTCTGGAACAGCTGTTGAAGCCCTAGATGGGGCTGGTCTCTTCTTGGGAGGAGATGTTGGGACATCTGATTCAACATCTGAGTCAGATGGGGTGACAACTTTCCTTTTCTGAGTTTGGACTTTACTCCATTGTTTTGATGGCCCAAAAGTAGCTTTAGCTTTGCCTTTCTTTGGGGAGGCTTTCTTCTTCTCAGGAATTGCTGCTTCAGCTTGCATCTTGCCTTTCCTGGACCTGAGCCTTTTGGCTATGCTAGGTTTAACAGAGGCTATGATCTCTGTATCAGAGTCCTGCTCCAGGTTGACCACTGGAGGAGATTGAGCAGTCTCCTCTTCAGCTGGTTGATCAGCAGGGATTTTATCTTCATTTGAGGCTCTGGTCTGATCCTCAGAGACTTCTTCATCATTTTCATTTGAGGCCTTATGCTGGTCCTCAGTTTGTTCCAAATCAGCATCAGATGAGTCCTTTTTCTCATCTTCAGATGTTCCAACATCTATTGGGACATCTTGTTCTGCAGGAGTGTCCTCTGCATCTTGAGCTTGTTCTTCTTGAGGTGCAGGCATTGTGTTCAGAGGAACAGAGATCCCACTCACCACTCTCTGTTCAAAAAGGATTTTGTTGACAATCTCCTTGATGGAATCATCTACATATTTTGAAGATTTTGGGGGCATGTTAGCAGGAGAAGGAATGCCTCCTTTGGCTTTGCTGCAGACTTGATCTTTAGCTCTCTTTGGAGTTCTTGGCTTTTTAGTGTGAGAAGCACTTCCTCTGAGCTCGTCCAATGGAGTTGATTTCATTGGTACCACAGAAATGGGAGTGGCATGAACTACGTCTTCTTGGTTGAGAACTTCTTCAGTTGTGTTAGGGTTTTGAGACATTGTTGAGGAAGATGGATGAAAAGCTTTAGGGTTTATGATTTCTGGAGAATAGCTAGTTAATGTGATTCGCTTGTGATAGTATGATGAGAATCTTGATAGCTGATTATAAACAGTTACTAAATAAGTAGCCGTTACAGTGCAAATGATTAGAGATGGAATTCCTAAGGATCTTGTCCA
This sequence comes from Lathyrus aphaca, assembly GCA_963966055.1. Taxonomy (NCBI): domain Eukaryota; kingdom Viridiplantae; phylum Streptophyta; class Magnoliopsida; order Fabales; family Fabaceae; genus Lathyrus; species Lathyrus aphaca. The sequence continues at coordinate 224,838,554 of OZ014520.1, read as the reverse complement.
GACTGGTTTTGCCATCTGGAACTTATGCCATACAATGTCATATGACATGTTGGCACATCTCATTAACTGCTAAATATCACATAAACAGATTCCAAGTTTGCCCCTTAAGTTCTCAAATTGTGAAGCATCCAATGCTTTGGTAAAGATATAAGCTAACTGCAGCTTTGTAGCTACATGCTCCAATGAAATCACCTTTTCTTCTACAAGATCCCTGATGAAATGATGTCTGATATCAATATGCTTGGTCCTGCTATGTTGGATAGGATTCTTTGATATGTTTATTGCACTTAAGTTGTCACAGTACAATGTCATGACATCCTGTGGGACATTGTACTCAGTGAGCATTTGCTTCATCCAAACCAACTGAGAACAACTGCTTCCAGCTGCTATGTATTCTGCTTCAGCTGTAGATAAGGATACACAATTTTGTTTCTTACTGAACCAAGAAATCAAATTGTTTCCTAGAAAGAAGCATCCTCCTGAGGTGCTTTTTCTGTCATCAGCACTTCCAGCCCAATCAGCATCACAGAAGCCAGTAAGAATTGGTTTACATCCATGAAAGTACATTATGCCATAGTCACAAGTACCATTAACATATTTAAGAATTCTCTTGACTTGATTGAGATGACTGACTTTTGGATCAGCTTGATATCTTGCACATACACCTACTGCAAATGCTATGTCAGGTCTGCTAGCAGTCAAGTATAACAAGCTTCCAATCATGCTTCTGTATAAGCTTTGATCTACATTCTCACCCTTTTCATCTTTAGTAAGCTTTAAATGTGTGGGGGCAGGGGTTCTCTTATGAGTAGCATTTTCCATTCCAAATTTCTTGACTATGTTCTTGGTATACTTGCTTTGGGAGATGAACATTGAGTCTTCCATTTGCTTTATTTGCAGACCAAGAAAGTAGGTTAACTCTCCTACTAGGCTCATTTCAAATTCAGATTCCATCTGCTTGACAAAATGTTTGACCATCCTTTCAGACATCCCACCAAAGACAATATCATCAACATATATTTGAGCAATCATGACATTCCCTTCTTCATCTTTAACAAACAGGGTTTTGTCAATTCCACCTTTTCTGTATCCTTGCTTGATAAGAAATGTGGTCAGTCTTTCATACCATGCCCTTGGAGCTTGCTTCAAACCATAAAGTGCCTTCTTTAGTTTGTATACATGATTTGGACAGCTTGGATCAACAAATCCTTTAGGCTGTTCTACATATACTTCTTCATTAAGATAGCCATTTAAAAAGGCACTTTTCACATCCATTTGAAATAGCTTGAACTTCAAGATACAAGCAATTCCCAAAAGTAGTCTAATTGATTCAAGCCTTGCTACTGGTGCAAAGGTTTCATCAAAGTCTACTCCTTCAATTTGAGTGTATCCTTGAGCTACAAGTCTAGCTTTGTTCTTTGTAACAACTCCTTATTCATTTGACTTGTTCTTATACACCCATTTTGTACCAATTACATTTATGTCATCAGGTCTAGGAACAAGAATCCACACTTCATTCCTTGTGAATTGACCTAATTCCTCTTGCATAGCACAAATCCAGTATTCATCAGTAAGAGCTTCCTTGATGTTTTTAGGTTCTATTTTGGAAACAAAGCAAGAACCTGAAATCACTTCTCTTGATCTAGTGCTCACACCTCTGTTGGGATCACCAATTATCAGATCTTTGGGATGATCCTTCTGTATTCTGATGGAGGGAGGTTTGCTTGATTCTTCTGTTCTTGTATCAGTTTGAGTGAAGTTATAATGATCATTCTTTTCTTCAGCTTCAATCTTGATATCAGCAGATGTTCCAACATCTTCTGGGACATCTGTAGGAGCATCATCAATTATCACATTTATGGACTCCATGATAACCTTGGTTCTAGAATTAAATACTCTATATGCTCTGCTGTTTATGGAGTATCCAAGGAAAATCCCTTCATCACTTTTAGGATCCATTTTTCTTCTTTGCTCCCTATCTGCCAGAATATAACAGTTACTTCCAAATACATGGAAATACTTAACTGTGGGTTTTCTTCCCTTCCAGACTTCATATATTGTGGACAAAGTTCCTTTCCTTAAGGTAACTCTGTTATGAATGTAACAGGCAGTGTTCATAGCTTCAGCCCAGAAGTACAAAGGTAACTTTTTAGCATGGATCATAGCTCTTGCTGATTCTTGAATAGTTCTATTCTTCCTTTCAACAATCCCATTCTGTTGAGGAGTGATTGGTGAAGAATATTCATGATTGATTCCTTCTGAAGAACAGAAATCTAAGAATTTTTGGTTCTCAAATTCTTTTCCATGATCACTTCTTATTCTGATCACACAGCTGGATTTTTCCCTTTGCAATCTTTGACATAACTCTTTGAATACATCAAATACATCAGACTTTTCTTTGATGAAATTTATCCATGTATATCTTGAAAAGTCATCAACCACAACATAGGCATACCTCTTACCACCAAGACTTTCAACCTGCATAGGTCCCATTAGATCTATATGCAAAAGTTCCAAAACTTTGGAAGTTGTCAGATGTTGGAGCTTTGGATGGGACATCTTGGTTTGCTTGCCTATTTGACATTCACCACATATTTTGCCATCATCAATCTTCAGTTTAGGAATACCTCTTACAGCATCCATGGATATTATCTTCTTTATGCCTCTGAAATGAAGATGACCTAGTCTTTGGTGCCATAGTTTCACTTCTTCTTCTTTAGCTAAAGAGCAAGTTGAAGTGAGACTGAGATTTTGGGATTCCCACATGTAACAGTTGTCTTTAGATCTGGCTCCTTTCATGACAACCTCTTGTTCTTTGTTAGTCACTATGCATTCAGTTTTGGTAAAGTTTACACTGTACCCTTGATCACATAATTGACTTATGCTGATCAGATTAGCAGTTAAACCTTTAACTAGCAGCACATCATCTAGTCTTGGAACATCTTGACAATCCAAGGTTCCAACTCCCTTGATTTCTCCTTTAGCTCCATCTCCAAAGGTCACATACCTGGATGAATGTGATTTTAAGTTTACTAGCAAATTCTTCAATCCAGTCATGTGTCTTGAACATCCACTGTCAAAGTACCAGTCTTCTTTAGCTGATACTCTCAGTGATGTATGTGCTATGTATGCAGTATTTTTCTTTGACCAGATGAGTTGAGATTTCTTTTGATGCCTCTGCCCTGTGTGTTGTTTATCAGCTGATCTCCAAGCTTGATTGTTGATCTTGTTCTTGTAGCTTTGATCAGCTTCAGTGCTAGCTTTTGGTTTCCATACCTTCTTGATGTTTTCTGTCTTCTGCTTAGGAGGTTGCTGATTTCTTTGATGTTTATGCAGCACTTTCTTGGTACTTTCTATTTTCTTCTTGGAAGGTTTCTGATACATCTGATTTGGATATCCATGCAACTTATAACAATGAGGTTTGATATGTCCAAATCTTCCACAGTGATGGCATCTCCATCTTTGATACTTCTTCTTCATTTTGTTCTTTTCAGAATGTTGAGACATCTGTTGGAACATTATGTTTGACTTTGTGTTCTTTTCCTGATGTTGAAGCATCTGTTGGGACATCTTGTTAGACTGTATGGATTTTGAAGTTGTTTTGCTAGAGCTAGCTTCATCTTTATTTACTCTGTTAAATCCCAGTCCACTTTTATCCCCTGAGTGCTTATTGTTGTTGAGAATCACATCCAGTGTATTTGAGCTGTTGTTCAACATTCTAACAGATTTGGACATATGTTCCAACTTGGAGTTGAGAATACTTACTTCACTTTTTAAGGTGTCAATGATCTCCTGGTCATTTGCTTTGTCATCTTCTAATGCCTCATTCTGCCTTTTTAACTTTATGACCTCACTGCATATTTCAGAGCTTCTTTTGTATAGATCTTTGAATGCTTGCTCAAGTTCTTCATAAGTAAGTTCTCCATCACTAGATTCACTTTCAGAGTCACATAATCCAGCTAAAGCAGTGATATGCTTAGCTGATTCCTCTTCTGAATCACCTCCTGAATCTTCATCAGACCAGGTCACAGAGAGTCCTTTCTTTTGCCTTTTTAAGTAGGTAGGACATTCATTCCTGATGTGTCCATATCCTTCACATCCATGGCATTTGACTCCTTTTTCTTGACTGGTCTTTTCAGCATAATTTGACCTTCTGTTAGCATCATAAGGTCTCCTGTTCTCAGAAGAGTTTGTGTTTCTTCCACTGGGTTTGGATTTTCCTCCATTCCTCTGAGAATATGTTTGAATTGTCTTCCAAGCATAGCAAGGTTGTCTGATAAGCTTTTATCATTTGCTGATTCATCATCTTCTTCTTCATCAGTATTTGAAACCAAGGCTATGCTTTTGTTCTTTTTAGCATTTGTGTCATTCATTCCCATCTCAAAAGTTTGAAGGGAACCAATGAGTTCTTCAACTTTCATAGAGCATATGTCTTGAGCTTCTTCTATTGTTGTGACTTTCATGTCAAATCTTTTTGGCAAAGATCTGAGGATTTTTCTTACAAGCTTTTCATCAGCCATTTTTTCTCCCAAAGCTCCAGAAGTATTAGCTACTTCTAAAATGTTCATGTAGAATTCATGAACTGTCTCATCTTCCTTCATTCTCAAGTTTTCAAATTTTGTGGTGAGAAGTTGAAGTCTTGACATCTTTACTTTTGATGTTCCTTCATGAGTTGTTTTGAGAGTATCCCACACATCTTTGGCTAGCTCACAATGATGTACAAGTATGAAAATGTTCCTATCAATGCCATTGAATAAAGCATTTAAGGCCTTTGAGTTGCCTAGTGCTGAATCTTCTTCTTCCTTACTCCATTCTTCTTCAGGTTTCAGCACTTTTGTTCCATCTTTGGTATCTTGGACAGGATAATCCCATCCAATGTTGACTGCTCTCCATGCCCTGTTGTCAAGTGATCTTAAGAATGCAATCATTCTTGGCTTCCAGTAGTCATAATTAGATCCATCCAGAATAGGTGGTCTATTTACTGACCCTATATCTCTATCCATGTTACAGAATTTGTATTTCCCTAGATCTCACCCAGTATAAACAGGCAGGGTGCCTGCTCTGATGCCAATTGAAATTCTGTGATCAGGTATGAGATGTCCTAAGAGATGTCCCAACACTTGATAGGACACTTGACAAATTTAACCAAAACTTAAATAGCAAGAAAAGTAAACAACACAGAAGTTTGTTAACCCAGTTCAGTGTATAACCACACCTACATCTGGAGGCTACCAAGCCAGGAGGAAATCCACTATAAGTAATATTAATTCTAGACTTAAACCACCCTGTTTAATCTATCACTTAATAACTACCCAATGCAATTTCTACCTAAGACACACCTTAGATAAGAGTACCCTACTCACTCCCCCTCAATCACACAGTGATCAAGTTTACAAGTTTAATGAAATTGAAGACATTCTTCAAACAATACAGCTTGATCTTACTTCACAGTTTCAATCAAGTCACAAATGCACTTTTGCTTAAAAGCTCATAAAGTGGTACAATTAAAAACACCTGCTATTAAAAACACTAGACACCCTATTAGATCTTCTGAAATTCGTACTCAATTCTATGAGTTTATGTTGCTTAAATAGGTATCTGTAATTTGGGCTTTCTGTAGGATGATCCAGCCCTAATGCGCATGCAGCTTCCACCTTGAATTTAGGGTTTGTTACTTCCTAGATTCTAGGTGATTTAGGTCTTCTGTTTTAATCTGAATCTTCAATATAAAACTCCCTACAGATGCGCCTTGTTCTGTTTTTATCCATCATTAATTAATTCCAGATAACTCTCCTTAAATATCTCTGATTTGTTATTCAATAATTAATTTTGGTAGCAGGTTTGAGATGTCTCAACATCTGTTGGGACATCCTGAAAAACTGAACTTAAGTCATTTACGTAATGTCCCAACATCTGGTAAGACATCCTGAAATAAGTTCATATACTCTGTTTGATAATGTCCCAACATTTGATAGGACATTCTGAACTGAATTCAATAATTCTTGTTGGTCAAAAATTCTGCCAATTCAAGACATCTACAAAGATATAGCTAAGGCTTTGCACTTGGAGCCCATCCTCATTGACCAGAGTATGACCACCAAGGCTGGAATCCTAGGCCTTCACTTGGACTTCTTAGTTACCCAGGCCACCCTGCATGCTGCAGTAGGGAAGTGGGAGACTGTTTGTGCTCTCCTAGCCCTCAGCATATATGGAGTTATCTTGTTTGCAGACGAGCCAAAGTTTGTAAGCAGGAGTGTTATTCACCTGTTCTTACTGAGGAACCCAGTCCCTACCTTACTTGGAGACTTTTACTACTCAGTGCATCAAAGGAATGAGAAGCAAAGGGGAAGATTGGTCAGATGTTATGCACCCCTCTTCTACTGTTGGTTGTTAAGGCACCTGCCAAAGTCAGACACTTTCTTGAATCCTCATCAGCCAAGGAACTGGGCTAAGAGGATGATTACCCTTACATCAGAAAAAATCAGATGGTGCACTCAGAGCACCAAGGGCAAAGAAATCATTACTAGTTGTGGGCAGTATCCCAATGTGCCTTTGATTGGAGTGAAATGTTGCATTGACTACAACCCTTTGCTTTTCAAAAGGCAATTAGGGTATGCTTTGGTACATCCCCCAAGAGGGCAAGATTTGACAGAAAACCTCTATTGTGACATCCAGCACAACCTTGCCATTATCAGACAGGCAGCCTGGGCCTGGGACAACATTCAAACTAAGGGGACAGTTATTCTGGGAAAGTGTAACAACATTGCTTCAGCTCAGTACCTTGATTGGTCTCGTACCAGGGGACAGATCACCCGGATGCCATTCACCTTAGAGGATGTACCTGGTCCTTCAGCAGTGGAGCCCGCAACTACTGTCAGTTTAGAGGAGTTTGAGAAATTGAAGGAAAGGAATACTCAGCTCTCTGAAGCTTTGAAGAAGACCCTCTGGGAGAGGAATGACAGCCGTTTAGATAATGAAAGGTTAGAGGAGATCCGGATTGAGCACTTGACCAAGATTGAGAAGACGGATGACTACATCAGAAAGGCTAGAGCAGGAGAGTTAGTGTTGAAGAATGCTTGCAAGGAAGCTAAGACTCAGAAGGCCAGAGCTGAACATTACTTAGAGGAGAGTCAGGCTAGGTGGATCAGGATCACTGAGGCTCGTGCACAGGAAGATCAAAGGACCCAAGCTAGGATAGAGCAACTGGAGGCTAGTGAGAGGAAGAATCAGTAGGCCTTTTTAGCAGCACAGAAGGAGATCTCTGAGTTGAAATTCGGGCGGGGTTGAAGAGATCGAAGGATCAGGATAAGCATAAGAAGTTGACCAGTGCCATTTCCACCAGGAACCTTCTTATCAGGACCATTACAGAGCACCCAGTTGGCCCAGTGACTGAGGCTCTCCTGAAAGAAGTCAAAGAGGATGACTTTGGACTGGATGTTTGATTTCCTTGTATTTGTACCTCCTTTTGTTTGTACTTTTTTGATTTTGTTGTTGTATCTTAGCCCTCCATGGGAACTTTATTGTAATCAAACTATGTATTTTCACTCTTTTGTAATATATGGTTTGTGGACTTAATCTCTCTTCAACATCATCATTCCCCGAGGTCTGGAAAGGTCAAAATCGAAGAACCAAACTGGATACCCTTGGAAGACAAATAGGCACCCTGCATTGCATACTAACATCATTTCTTTGTTTTGTAGGTTTTTGTTTTTGTTGTCTCTCACTTTGTTGTGATTTCAAGAAACATTGCTCGTAGAAGAGTGTTACCCGTCAATAGAGTGCACCGGTATCCGACAAGAAACAACCTTCCGGGATTACAAATGGATCAGGTTCAACAGGATTTGACTGATGTGAGGACCCAAATGGCCAATGAGAGGACAGAGGTGAGGGCCCAAATGAATCAATTTATGGTAGTGATGACTGGTTTAGATCAGAGCCAAGAGAGACTGAGAAAGTTAGTCGAGCGGCAAACTCCCGAGGAAAACCATCCAGGTACAGGGGGTACCAGCAACAACGATCACGTACAGCCTCGTACTGATCCCCCAGAGTTTGTACCTCATTTGAACCCATACATCAATGCTATAAGAAACACCCAAGGTAACACTGGAGGAAGGGCCTTGCAGGAGGACCCTCAGGAAGAACAGTTTACTGTGGTTGGGGATGGAGACGAAGTTTACGACCGTCGGTTGGATGAAATAGCAGAGAAGCTAAGGTCTCTTGAATCCCAAAACTCTCTGGGTTTTGATGTCATGGACATGGGATTAGTGGAGGGGGTTAGAATTCCTCACAATTTCAAACCTCCTTGTTTTGAAGGATACAATGGCACATCCTGCCCTCGTACCCATCTTCAGTCTTTCCTGGGGAGATTGAAAGCCTACACCATGGATGAGAAACTGTGGATGTTTTATTTCGAGGATATCTTGACAGGGGCAGCCCGGGAATGGTACTCTCACTTGACTAGGGCCACGGTTAGAAATTGGAAAGACTTGGCAGAAGCTTTCATTCATCAATATCAGTATAATCTGGACATGGCTCCAAACAGAACCCTTCTGATGGGAATGTCACAGTCTTCTCGAGAAAGTTTCAGAGAGTACGCCCAAAGGTGGAGGCAATTAGTTGCTTCCGTTCAACCCCCGATGTCAGAGAGGGAGATGGCAGATATGTTCATGAACACTCTCCAGGGTACTTATATTGACAGATCGGCTGCATTTTCTTCCACCAGCTTTGTAGACGTGGTGATAGCTGGGGAAAGAATTGAGAGCTTACTGAGGATGGGAAAGATCTCTGACAACGGTTCCAGTTCAAGCAGTGCAAGGAAGCCATTTGCAGGGGCCCGTAGATCTGGTGAAACAAATTATGTACACATGGGAAGAGGGAGACCCCAATATCTGCCCAGATCAGTTGCCGCCGTCACTATTCCTACTCCACCTCCTTAGTATACTCAACAACCACAACACTTTCCTCAACAACCATTGTTTCCTCAACAAAGATATTACAACAACAATAACAACAATCAACAACAATTCCCTTTTCAACAGCGGTCATATCAATTCAATAGGGTGATTGACCCTATTCCAATGTCGTATGCCACATTGCTGCCACAACTCCTAAAGCTCAATCTTGTTGAGTTAAGGACATTGGCTCCACCGGATCCTCAGAACCTTCCGAGAAACTACGACGTCAACGCTAGGTGTGCTTTTCATTTTAATGCACCTGGTCACTCCACGGAAAAATGCAGGGTTCTGCATATGAAGGTCCAGGATCTGGTAGATTCAAAGGCCCTGAACTTTGCACCACCTTCCAATGTCATGAAAAATCCTATGCCCAGCCATGGTGGGCCAAGGATTAATGCTATAGGGGAAGGCTCACCCATGAGTTTAATTGAAGATACTGCAAGTATTCAGACACCTCCGACAGAGGTTAAAGCTCAGCTTTTGAAATGCCAAGTGTTTCCAGGTTGTGAGGCCTGTTGTGAATGTTGCAAGGTTTCCGTGAACGGGTGTGCAAGCTTGAGGAATGGCATCAATGGCTTGATCAGAGAAGGCATTCTGCAAATATAAAACAACATCTTCTACAACACCAGCAACTCCTTTTTCAACAACAAGTGTTTCTCCTACAACTGCAAAGACAATTGTTCCCACAGACTCGTCTACAAAATTAGCAACCACCTCTTCCATCACTTCAACAAAAAACAGTTCCATTGCATCTACTTCTACAACTACAACAACCATCAATAACGACGTCTCCACAGTTACCATCTATTATGACCCTACAACGGTCCCAAACTCCATCAACTTTCAACAACAATCTTAGCAACAGTTTCAACAACAAACAAGCTTCAATCAATCGCCACCAACATCCACCAGAAGTCCTGTCACCATTTTCTATGACCCACATACAATAACGGTTCTAACCTCTACCGCAGTTAGCCCAGTCACCATCACGGTGCCCGAGCCTATTCTATATGTTAAAAACAATGTTGTACCATGGCATTATGGTGCATACCTTTACTGCAACGGAGAAAAGGTCCTTCTTGATTCTTCAATTCCTACCTCACAAGTGGATAATGTCGGGGGAGGCGGAGGCTTCACCCGAGGCGGACGCTTCTTTGCGTCACAAGCTCCAAGAACTAATACTAAGGCAGAGGCTGCTGCCAAAGCCAAAGGAAAAAGTGTGATACCTGAAGAATCTGCATCAAAAGAAACTTATAAATCATCTTTTGATCAGGATGTGGATAAATTTATGAGGATAATTAAAAGAAGTGACTACAAAGTTGTGGATCAGCTCCACCAGACTCCTTCTAAGATCTCCATCTTATCCCTGCTGTTGTGTTCCGGAGCTCATCGAGATGCACTACTCAAAGTCTTGCATGCTACCTACGTGCCAGAGGAGATCACAGTGAATCAGCTTGAGACAGTGGTGTCTAATGTTAATACTAGCCATGGGCTGGGTTTCACCAATGCTGACTTGACAACGGAAGGACGTCACCACAACAAGGCTTTACACATCACTTTGGAGTGTAAAGGGGTTGTGCTCTCTCATGTTCTTGTTGACACTGGGTCCTCACTCAATGTCTTGCCGAAGAAAGCTCTTGTCAAGCTCGAATATGATGGCATAAATCTCTGACCAAGCAATCTGGTGGTCAGAGCTTTTGATGGATCCAAGAGGTCTGTTCTTGGAGAGGTGGAGCTGCCTGTGATAATCGGTCCGCAGGTCTTTCAGACTACTTTCTATGTGAAGGACATACATCCGTCCTATAGTTGTTTGTTGGGTCGACCATGGATTCACGCCGTTGGCGCAGTTACGTCGACCCTTCACCAGAAATTGAAATATGAGTGGGAAGGACAGATTATCACCATCTGTGGTGAAGAGGAAATCTTTGTTAGCCATTTGGCTACATACAAATACATTGAAATGGATGGTGAAATCCATGAAACCATGAGCCAAGGGTTCGAGGCATTGAACGTCAATGAGGCGACGACTGAAGTATTTGCTGCATCCCAGGAGGATAGGATGGATACTTCAATTTTCTCCTATCAGCAAACCCGAAAGGTTGTTGAAGATGGAAATGCCCAAGGTTGGGGCAAGCTGCTACCAGTGGAGAAGAAGGAGGACAGATTCGGTTTGGGTTACAAACCATTCCGACAAGGTCAAGAAGAGGCTGCTAAAGAGCCCAAGTTCATCAGTGGGGGGATGCTCACCCCAGGTACTGTTAACAACCTGGAAGACGAGGCAGAAAACGACCTCAACCTGGAGAGTTGGATACGTCCAAGGATCCCGGGTCACCAAGTCCTTAACTGGTCTTCCCAGGAAATTATAAGGGTTACTCCTGCAGAGTAATTATTATTTCCTGCCTTTTTCAGCATGCATCAAGTCCTGCATCTTGCCCAAGGTGTCAGGACTCATTTTGTAATAGGGCCATATTGTAATTTTGTGCAAATGGATTATCAATGAATATCTGACATCTTTTGCAAACAAGTCTCTTTTTCGCTCACTGTCTTTTCATTTTTCACTTTTGTACAAAACAATAAAATGGCAATGTTTTCAAAATAAACAACTTCATTTTACACTTTTTTTAAACAAGATTAAAATTGATCACTAAAACGAACAAATCTCAACCCTTGCAGAGATTACCCTCCAGATTGCACCAACAACAGCACTGCTATAACCTTGTATGACTTCGACAATCCAATTAATCAAGCGGATGAAGGGGTTGAAGAAGACTATGAGTTACCTGAAGAGTTAGCCAGATTGTTGAGGCAGGAAGAGAAAGTGATTACTCCTCATCAGGAGGAAGTTGAAACAGTGAATCTTGGTACCGAGGAGGATTTGAAAGAAGTGAAGATTGGGGCCAGTCTACAAGCTTCAGTAAAAGAACAGCTCATCAACATGCTTCGATAATACGTCGACATCTTTGCTTGGTCCTATCAAGACATGCCAGGTCTAGATACGAACATTGTTATGCACAAGCTGCCATTAAAAGAAGATTGCACTCCAGTGAAGCAAAAGCTACGCCGTACTCGTCCGGATATGGCCATGAAGACTAAGGAAGAAGTACAAAAACAGTGGGACGTCGGTTTCCTTGCTGTAACTAGTTACCCGTCGTGGGTTGCTAACATTGTACCTGTGCCTAAGAAGGATGGCAAAGTACGTATGTGTATGGATTACCGGGACCTGAACAGAGCCAGCCTGAAGGATGATTTCCCATTACCTCACATTGATGTATTGGTCGACAACACAGCTCAGTTCTCAGTGCTCTCTTTTATGGATGGTTTTTCTGGGTATAATCAGATCAAGATGTCACCCGAAGACATGGAGAATACAACCTTCATCACACCTTGGGGCACATTTTGTTACAAGGTAATGCCTTTTGGACTGAAGAATGCCGGTGCGACTTATCAACGAGCTATGGTAACGTTATTCCACGACATGATCCACAAGGAAATTGAATGCTACGTGGAAGACATGATTGCCAAGTCCCTCACTGAAGAAGATCATCTGGTAAATCTGCTGAAGTTGTTCAAGCGTCTGAGAAAGTATCAATTGAAGTTAAACCCCAACAAATGCACCTTCGGGGTACGTTCCGGTAAGTTGCTGGGATTCATCGTAAGTGAAAAGGGAATTGAAGTTGATCCTGACAAAGTCAAAGCCATTCAGGAAATGCCTGCACATAGGACTGAAAAGGAAGTTCGGGGGTTCCTAGGTAGATTGAACTACATTTCAAGATTCATATCTCATCTAACTGCAACCTGTGAGCCCCTATTCAAATTGTTAAGAAAGGAATAAACGATCAGGTGGAACGAAGATTGTCAGAAGGCTTTTGACAAGATTAAGGAGTACCTGCAAGAACCTCCGATTCTTATGCCTCCAGTTGAAGGAAGACCTCTAATAATGTACCTAACTATATTAGAAGAATCAATGGGTGTGTGTGTTGGGAAAGCATGACGAGTCTGGTCGAAAATAGTATGCAATATACTACCTAAGCAAAAAGTTTACCGACTGTGAACAACGTTATTCACTGCTCAAGAAAACTTGTTGTGCTTTAGCGTGGGCTGCTCGCCGACTAAGGCAGTATATGTTGACTCACACTACCTTGTTGATCTCAAAAATGGACCCCCGTCAAGTACATATTTGAGAAGCCAGCACTATCGGAAGGGTTGCAAGATGGCAAATGATTCTGATAGAGTATGACATTCAGTACACATCTCAAAAGGCCATCAAAGGCAGTGTACTGTCTGACTATCTAGCTGAGCAACCTATTGATGATTACCAGCCCATGAGATTTGACTTCCCTGATGATGACATTATGTACTTAAAAGCAAAAGATCATGAAGAGTCTGTTCACACTGAAGGGCTTGACCCAGAAGAAGAGTGGACTATGATGTTTGATGGGGCTGTCAATATGAATGGTCGTGGAGTTGGCGCAATGCTCATTACACCTAAGGAAGTTCATATGCCTTTCTCGGCAAAACTCACATTTGCTTGCACTAACAATGAAGCTGAATACGAAGCCTGTATCATGGGTCTTGAGGAAGCCATTGACCTCAGGATCAAAACTTTGAACGTATTCGGAGATTTGACTTTGGTAATTAATCAGACCAGTGGCAAATGGTACACTCACCAGGAGCATCTGATTCCATACCGTGACTATACGAGGAGATTATTGACTTTCTTCACAACAGTCAAACTTGAGTACATCCCTCGAGACGAGAATCAGTTCGCAGATGCTCTAGATACCATTTCCTCCATGATCAAGGTTCAGACTGCCAATTATGTGCGTCGAATTTCGGTATCCATACTAGACCGACCAACATACGTATTCTCTGTGGACATTGCTAAAGATGACAAGCCTTGGTTCCATGACATCAAAAGCTTCTTAGAGGATCAGACATACCCACCTGGGGCATCATCCAATGATAGGAAGACATTAAGAAGGTTGGCCGGTAGTTTCTTCCTTAAGGTCGATGGTTCATTATATAAGTGAAAATTTGACATGGTTCTGCTCAGATGTATTGATAAGAAAGAAGCAGACTTGCTGATGCACGAGGTGCATGAAGGATCTTTCGGTACCCATGTTGGAGGACATGCAATGGCTAAGAAATTGTTACAATCAGGTTACTACTGGATCACAATGGATGCAGACTATTGTGCCTATGCTAGAAAATGCCACAAATGCCAGATCTATGCAGACAAGGTGCATGTGCCTCCAAATCCTTTGAACGTAATGTCTTCACCTTGACCCTTTGCCATGTGGGGAATTGATATGATTGGAAAGATTGAACCGACTGCTTCAAATGGCCACAGATTCATCCTGGTAGCCATTGATTACTTCACCAAGTGGGTTGAAGCAGCTTCGTATGCAAGCGTCACCAGACAAGTGGTAGCCAGATTCCTGAAAAGAAACATCATCTGTCGATATGGAGTTCCCGAGCGAATCATTACTGATAATGGTTCCAATTTGAACAACAAAATGATGGCAGAACTGTGTCGGGACTTCAAAATCCAACATCACAACTCTTCTCCTTACATGCCAAGGATGAATGGCGCTGTTGAGGCAGCTAACAAAAACATCAAGAAGATTGTGCAAAAGATGGTGGTTACTTACAAAGACTGACATGAAATGCTACCATTTGCCTTGCATGGGTATCGAACCTCAATCAGAACGTCTACTAGGGCAACACCTTATCAACTTGTGTATGGTATGGAGGCATTCCTACCTGTTGAAGTTGAGCTACCCTCCTTACGGGTACTGATGGATGTAAAGCTGAGTGAAGCAGAATAGGTTCGATCTCGGTACAATCAACTAAATTTGATCGAAGAAAAGAGATTAGCTGCTATTTGTCATGGGCAGTTATATCAGAAAAGGATGAAGAAAGCCTTCAATCAGAAACTCAGGCTTCGGGAATACCAAGTGGGAGATCTTGTGCTGAAAAGACTTCTTCTTCCTCACACAGACCATAGGGGCAAGTGGACTCCGAATTACGATGGTCCATTCATAGTAAAGAAAGTTTTCTCTGGTGGAGCACTGATGCTCACTACTATGGATGGTGAAGATTTCTTATCCCCTGTGAATTCAGATGCAGTTAAAAAATACTTCGCATAAAGTGACCCGCTGGACATAAAAACAGAATGTAAGTCCAGGAAAAAATAGGGCATCCCGACGAGTCAAAAACAGAATAAAAGACTCGGGCAAAAATAAAGGAAAAAAATGTGTGTACACCCGGTGAGTTGAAAAGCCGCATTGGACAGCTCAGGCAAAAATGGGTATCCCGGTGGATTGAAAACCCGAAAGGGCGATCCACGCAAAATCAGGGAATAAGCGAACAACTGCATTCTGAATTCGTCTGTATCATTTATAACACGACAAGCTTCGAAAGGATAAAGCATCAGTCAGAATCAGCCTTCTTCAGAAAGCAAGATGAGAAGAACGTCAAGTTCATACAGGTCATAGCAAAGGAAGCTCACCGGAGCGTCATCGTCAACATTTCCAACACATTTACTTTTCTCAATTTATAGCAATCTCCTCATTTCAGGGGACTTGTTTTTTTTATTGTATTTTCCAATTCAGGGCACCCAGATTAATAAAATCAGAAGTTTCCAGTCACACCTCGTCTTGAACATTTTTGTTTCATTTGCAAAATGTCCAATATTCATGATACAACACTTGCATAAGACAGATGAGTAGTATCTTTAATGAATGCGTGCAGGAAATAAAATTACTTTCAGGAATATCTAACTCCTATGACGGAATCCGGTAAGGGATACCTCGGGATACTTGTGCATTTCTTTTGTCTTAACAGGATGCAGTTATTCAATACGCAACATGGGGCATATCAAGCATGGAATCCCCAGCATGGTACTTCCAGGAAGTTACCTCCTCCCCAAGCAGAATCTCCCGAGCAATATCTAAACTGCTTTTCCCCAGCGGAGTTGCCAAAGCCTCCTTCCCAGCATAAGTCTATTCAGCAGGAGCTTCCCCAGCCAAGATCCCCACCAGAGTGCCAGATCTCTCATCCTCAGCAAGGATAAAGGAACTATCTCCCCACATAAGTTTCCATTCTCTCCCTAAGAAGAGCAATGCATGAAACTCTTACACAACAAAATGACGAAGGTTTCCTTCTCCCCAGCTGAGTTCTCCTTACGGATAGATCGACCAATGATCTGTTTCCCCCAGCTGAGTTCTCCTTACGGGTAGATCGACCAGAGATCTATTTCCCTAAGCAAAGCTTTATCTCCTGACAGATCCAAGGATCTTTTCCCCAGTCGGGTTATTCTTCCAAGCAGATCAACCAGAGATCTTCAGCGGGATCTGAATCCCGGATCGGTTCCTCTTTTGCATATTCATAGCATTTGCATCATATTCACCAAATAAGCGTAGCATTCCGTCTAATACGGAGCATTACGGAAAAAATCAAAAATTTGCATGATCACAAGCCAGATTCGAGCCAGTCACCTGCAAATTACCATCAGTATTTCATCAGCGAAAAAATATACAAAACACATCCCCTGCAAATAAAAGCCAAAGCGTCCCCTTTGCACTCTCAAACACAAATGCATGTTCATATTTGTATATACTCTTTTCGAAACTCGTCCGTGTCGTCTTATCCCCCGCAGGTCACCAGAATACCTTTTTCACTCTCAAATACAAATACCTATACATACTCTTTTGACACTCGTCCGTGTCATCCTTCCCTAACATGGTTACCAGAACACCTTATGCAAACCAAGTACTTGTTTATACACACTCTTTTGACACCCGTCTGTGTCCTCTTATCCCCACAGAAAAAACTAAAACATATCAAACACAAATGCATGTTTATATAGTACTTGCTTGACACTCGTCCGTGTCATACATTCCCCAGCAAGTTGAACACTCGTCCGTGTCTTGCTCATACTTCACCAACAAACCAATACTCACTCATACTTATACAGAAGTCTTTGATACTCGTCTGTATCTTGTATATATATCACTCCTCAACATATCTGACACTCGTCCGTGTTCTTTGTTAACCAGTTGGTACTCGTCCGTATCATCATCTCTGAACATGCGTCAGCGTTTGTTTCTACCGATACTTGTCCGTATCAAAGTCCTAAGGATGCTCGTCCGCATTTTTAATCTATACACAGCGTCAAAACACTTATACCATTCATTCTTAAGTGTAAGCACTCGTCCGTGTTTACCATTCCTCAGTAAGTCACCAACAAAAACAACTTTCTTCTATCCGACATTCGTCCTATGTCGCGATACTTTCGGCAGCCGTACCCTGCCAGGTGATCTTCCTTCACCTTTGGATGACCGTCCCTCACCCCCTTCCCCAACGGAGTCCCCGTTAGTGGAACCTTTTTCTATCTGACATTCTTCCTATGTCGTGATACTTTCGGCAGCCGTCCCCTGCCAGGTGATCGTCCTTCACCTTTGGATGATCGTCCCTCATCCTTTTCCCCAGTGGAATTACCATTGTTGGAACTTTCTATCCGGCATTCGTCCTATGTCGTGATAGTTTTAGCAGTCGTCCCCTGCTAGGTGATTGTCCTTCACCTTTTCATGACCGTCCCTCATCATTTATCTGATGGTCATCCCCATCGTTGATCTTGTTATCCGACATTTGTCCTATGTCGTGATAATCCCCAAGAGCAGTCGTACCCTGCTAGGTGATCGTCATTCACCTCTTGATGATCGTCCTTCATCATGCTTACCCGATGGCCTTCCCCATCGTTGACCTTTTTCTATCTAACATTCGTCCTGTGTCGTGATAAAGAGCAGCCGTCCCCTGCTAGGTGATCGTCCTTCACCTTTTCATGACCGTCCCTCATCATTATTTCATTTATTCTTTAACCTGATGGTCGTCCCCATCGTTGTTTACTTTACTTTGCAAACCTGATGGCCGTCCCTATCATTTCCTTTACTTTAATCCCCAGAGAATCTTGTTTCCTTACCTGATGGTCGTCCCCGTCATAGTCTCTTTATTTCCCCAGCTTGTCGGTCGTCCCCGTCATTGCATGGTTTACCGTTTATCCCCAACAGTCGTCCTCTTCTCGATGGTCGTCCTCCATCGTTTCATTTGATATTCATACTATACTATCACTTTACAATTTATATCCCTTTTCTTCTTCTATCCAGCGAGTGCAAATTTTGGACTGTCTTTGGTATTCAACCACAAGTTATCTTGTTTGTCTGATAAGCCAGGCACTTACATCCTGCACAGCTAACTCATGTTTGAATAGGGGCAGCTGTAAAAACCCTAAATTTGACCTCACTCATATCACATCATAGCTTGTGATCTTTCATGTTGGCATAAGCATAAGCATACCATCTCATATTGCATATTTTATTTCATCTGCACAGTTCAAGTTCATCTGCATCTAGGGTTTGTGATCTGAGCAATCCAAGAATCAATCTGAGCCATCCCAATGGGCTCAAATCTTTCCAAGAGGCTCCATGTGTTTTCTATCATCATATTATGTCCCTCAAAGTTCATGGAAGTCAAGAGATCACAAGAGCAGGCAAGGCATGGAAGCAGGGCTAGGGTTTTCAATACATAGATGACCAAAATTAAGGTTTTGGTTTCAGAGGCCTTAACTCCAAATTTTTGGTCCATTCTTGTTTCTAATGTTCTTAAGATGTTATAAGGATCATGTGTACCAAGTTTGATGAATAAATTCATTGTGGAAGTCATTTGTTCACTGGGTAACTTCTTGAGCAAGTTAAGTCAAAATCAGGGCATCTGAGGCCCCCAACAATGGAACCAAAGGGTTATTTTCATCAAATTGAAGTTCTATGGTCTTCATTTGATCTTAGAAGTGGTTGGAAGTTCACAAGATTGAAGAATTTTGAGCCATTTGCAAACTTGCCAAAAATGGAAATGACTTGTAATGGAAACTCCATTTTGGGAAAGTTTTTCAACCTCCTCTTTCTTAACCAAAAATGCTTCAAATGAAAAATTCTTGGTCATGAAAGTTGTAGATTAGGTTTTTCTCTTTTCAAAAAGTACAAGAATATGTCTTGATTCATCCTAGAACTCATGATATGGCCTTTCAAAGTTGGCAAAAATCCTAAAATTTCAAGTTTCATGTCAAAGAGGGATTTTGCAAATTGGCATGTTAAGGCATTCTAATGACTTCAAATGGACACACGCATTTCACAATATGTCAAATGGACCTCTAAACATCAGAATTATGCTTTGAACCATGCATTTTCATGCCTTGAACTTCAAGAAATCTCAAAAGGGCCAAAACTTTCAAGAATTGCCAAATGGTATGAATCTCTTCATCCACTTGTGCCAGCATGCCAAAACCAATCCCATGGCTCTCCACAAAGTCAGCTGAGGCCAGACATTCCATAGAACCACTCCTGCCATGACCCATGCTCATAGTACAACCAATGTTGACTTTTTGCAAAAACAACTATACCAATCAAGCTGAGCCACAACAACTCTCTGAACCAATCACAATTGTTTATACTAACCTAAAGCAATCCAAAACATACAACACACAAGCTGAGAACCTCCCACAAGTCAGGATTGAAAAAATCATCAAAAACTTTCCTCTTTTCGAATCTGCAAAACCAGCCACTCAAACTCAAATATTTTTGCACCATTCACCTCACCACCACCTAAGGATCATTTCCCACCCTTCATTTCAGCCAAACACCCACTCAAATCAAAACATGATTTTCCACCTCTCCAAAACTAAACTTCAAAAGGAGGCCAAATAAACTCACTCCAAGCATCAAAGCATTCTCATGAAGCACATTGGAGTTGATTTGCACCAAAGAAAGGTCCAGAAAGCTCAAGAACTGAAAGCTCAACCTCAGGTAACCTCAAGAACTTTTTTTCTAGAACTTGCATTTTAAGTTTCTAAATGAATCTTCATGCTTCACTGATCATCCTGATGTAATTTGTTTTGAAAATGGTTGACTATTAAGCATGTATTGAACTTCAGAAAGTTTTGTTCAGTTTTACGATTTGCTTTGAATCTTATTTTTGATGTATGATAAATGTGTTTTGATGATGGATTCTTGCTTAGGGATGTTAGGAGAGTAATTCTGGAGCTTTAGAGCTTTTGTTTTAACCTAGGGAAGAAGTTAGGTGTTTTGGTTGGCCGGAGAAGATGACCGAAACACTGTTCCGGTCACCTGAGGGTAATTAGGGTTTAGGCTCAATTTAAATGTGGACCTTAGGATCTTGCTTCCGCGCGTGATTGGAGGGCCCAGATTGCCTCATTAAAACCCTAATCTCTTAATTAGATTAATTAATTAGGTTTAATTTAAATTATGCCAGATCAGACCCCAGCCATTAAAACACGCGCGCAGTCAACGTCCCCCCCCCCCTTGGTTTGAATCTCAGCCCTTAGATTGACATACTTCCCTCTTTAATTCATTTTATTTTCATTTTATTCTATTTCTTTTGTACAATTTATTAAAAATAGCAAAAATCATCCAAAAAATATTTCCTTTTGCATTTTGGTTTTAAATATTTTTCTCAACCTGAAAATGATTTTTATTTTATTTTTTGCATTAAAAAAACTATTTTTAAAATATTTAAATGTTATTTTTAATTAATTAAAGTCTTTTAATTAATTAAAAATAAATTTAGGTTTCTAAAAATCACCAAAAAAATCATGAATCATCCCATTGCATTTAGAAACATTTTCAAACTCTTAATACAAATTTATTTTTAGGTTTGATCATAGTTTTCGAATTTTCTTTGAATTAAGGGTCATTAAATTGCATTTTTGAAACCCTAACTTGAAAAAATCATTTCTGCCTAAACAAGAAGAGTTTGAAGATGATTCTCTTTGCATTGTTTTGTGCATTACATGTAGTTTATAGGTCATTTATTTCATGAATTTATTTTTCATTTTCAAATTGATTTGCATTTTTTCCTTTTGAACCATCCAAAAACCCTAGAAACTTAGGAAATTCATAACTTTTGAGTGGTATGGCTTCTGACCTTCTCCTTTGGGGTGTGACTTAGTATAGGGTTAGGGTTTGTTTAAGCTTGGTTTCAATTTTTTATCATGTCATATGCTTCTGTTTTGTTCATTTGCATCTCATACTTCCATATAACCCTAATTTTATGTGTTCATTTGCATTCATCTTGCATATGCATCCATACATGAACTTGCCATGACATTTCTTGCATTCATATGTCACCTTAGACATCTTAGGACATGATAGAACCATGCTTGATCATTTCTTCATTCATTTTCCATGTTTTGCATTCATTTCATTTCATTAACTTTCATGTGTTTTCAAATTTCAAAGCATGCTTCCATTTGCATCTCATCTTTGTATGATCATACATATGAACATTGCATGCCTTTGCATCATCTCACATGACATTAACATTGCATAAACACTTCTGACTTTGGTCATTTCATCTCATTGCATCTCATTGCATTTCATTTCTTTATGTTTCACACCTTATGCATTCATGCTAACATTTTCAGGTGGTAAGTTACTTTGAGAAGTGGATTTGCCTTCACTTCTCATTTCTCTTTATCTCTTTCATATGCATTTTGCTGGTTTCTTTGAAGTGAACTTGTTCATTTGTGTTCATTCTTTCTCACTCTCTTTCTTTAAGTTACTTATCTTCTTCAATGAAGTAAGTAACTTATTTCTTCTGCCTCTTCCTCCTTTCATCTGCTTCTTCCATTGGTGGCTTCCTTGAAGATCTTTCTCAAGCCTTACAAACCATGGGAACATCCAAGCATGATAATAATTAGGGTTGTGATTAGTCCCCCTTAGTTTTTACCTTTGAGTCTCCTTGAGTCTCTATTCTCATCTTCATAATCAGAGACTAAACTCTTAAAGTTTTAGGACTTTGGAATTAGGATTATGCTTGTATCCTTCTCTTAGGATGGAGTGTATAAATTTAATCCTAAGTGTTAAACCTTTAATTTGTTTAAACCTCTTAATCAAGTAATTTTAATAATCACTAAGACTTCATCTTGTAACTTGGGCCTTACATTAGGATTCTAAATCTTGCTTTATGGTTAAGAAGGACTAACTCTAGTGTTTAATGGACAAGTCCCCCTCAAGTTGTCTTACAAACCATAAAATTCACTTCTTAATCTCATCTTTTAATTAAAATCCACTTAATAAAGGCTTTGTTATATAATGAATTTAACCCCTAACCATGGATCAAGTTGAGGTATCTTCCTCAACTTAAGTGTTCTCATCTATTATCCTTCTATTAGGATGGTGTAATGAGCCCACTAATCTATGATTAGAGATTAAACTCATTACTTAACACTAAACAGAAACCCAAAAACATCTAAATAATCACAAGTAGGTTAATGATCTTAATCCTACATCATCATGGCAATTAAGTTGAGATACTTATCTCATACTTAAGTATTCTCATTATCCCTAATCAGGGAGGATATAATGAGTTTACAAGCCCCTGATTTAGGCTTAAGCTCATTAACTTATGCAAAACACCAAAAACAATAACAAAACTGAAAACACAAAAACAAACAATAATCGTCTCCTCCGGGATTCTTTTCTCATCACTCTCGTTCATAAACAAGAACTGTCTTCTTCCGTCTAATGCAAGACAGTTAGCACTCAAGCCAGACGAGTCATACACTTGAGCATATGCAAGCAAGCAGTTCATCAGTCAATTTATCTTTTCAGTCTCTTTGAGTCGAACTACGGTGTTCTGACTTCCTCATTGCACGAGAGGATACGTACGCATAACTTCACAGTTATCGAACAAAAGTCTCTGTGTCTTCCCCCTCTTTTAGCATTCTCTTTTAAGCCTCAATCCTGAGCATTTCATTTCACCCTTTTGCAGTGACACTTGTATATTTTCCTCCCAGCTTTTGCACATAGATAGCACATACACTACCCCCTTTAAACACAATCTCTTAAGCGTGGATCCCGTCGAGTACGACGGACAATCTGGGTGCTAATACCTTCTGATCGGAAAATAGCAAGTGTACTATTTTTACCGATGTAGTAATAGAAGGGAGTAACCCCGAATATCGATCTCAAGGACTGCTTAACAAAATAAGTTCTAATGGATTGATTTCAATTGGACAAAAGTTATGGTTAAAAGTTCGATTTTTAATTAAATAAAATATAATTATTAAAACGTAAACTAAAATAGAGAGTTTTTACTTATATGAGAATAATGCCAGGGACGGTGTATAATCTGCAATGCAATGACTTAATAATTTCTCAATTTTACAGAGACATGTTTTAAAAAGTGTCTTTCCTATGTCGATAATGTTTTTCCAAAATTCCTTTAGAGAAAAACCATTGGTATTCTTCCTCGACCTTGATTCCTCAACGGTCAAAGAAGAATATCAAGCAATAATTCTGACATAAAATGGTTTTCACAAAATATTCCAATTCCTCAGTAATATTTACCGTGATAAAATTTATGCAACAAGGTTAGGATGGTTGGTCAGACCAAATCCTAACCACGATCAATTATCCAATTTTCCAACAAAGACAAAGCATTAATTACGTTGCATAAAATAAAGAAACGGATTTAATCGCATAATCTCAAAATTAAGAATTCAAATTGTCATTACATAAAGAAAATCAGGGACAACCCTCTGGCATTGGGGGGTTTAGCCACTCATGTTCATAACGAAAATAAAAACAGAGCAAGAATATAGAGACATTACAATTAACGTAGGATTCTTTGGATCGTCAATTGCTTCCGCTCTTGATCAATCCTTCTTCTCCCGTTATCGTTCAAATCCCAAAATCCCCAAATCAAAAAGTAAGTGTTTACAGTCATAATCATCTAATATAAATCAGTCTTCCAAAAACACCACAAAAAGTCCAGAATGCCCTTGCAGCAACAAAATATCAGGTTTTCTTTTGGTCTTCACAACACGGGCCGTGTTGTGCAACACAGGCACCCGTGTTGTGCCTCTGGGTCTTCTCAATTCAGCCTCTTCTTCAGATGCTATGACACGGGCCGTGTTATACAACACGGGCCGTGTTGTACAACACGGGTACCCGTGTCACAGCACTGGTTGCTCCTTTTCTTTCACAAACTTCCTCTTCAGCTGTTCTTCACAACACGGGCCGTGTTGTACAACACTGGCACCCGTGTTGTGCTTCTGATATCCTATTTTTCTGTCATTTTTTCACGCTCGGATCATCTTTCCGAATGCTTCGAACAACCGATTAGATATTGACCTGAAAACACATCAAAAACAACCACATAACCCATACCAAAGATAAAAAACAGATAAAACGATTAAAACTAAACTTGCATGCTACATTAAGAAAACTACGACGAAACATGAACGAAATATTTCAAACGAACGAAATTAAACTCAAAGGACAATGAAAACCGGCTTGAAAACTACAACTAAATATCACTGATCAAACTCCCCCGAACATGAACTCTTGCTTGACCTCAAGTAAAGATCATGTATTTATACATTCAAACACTAGCAAGATGACTTATGATACTCATACGTTGATTTCTTTGCCTACTCCTAATTTGATTACTATATTTCGATTTTCCACCCTTTTCATTCGGACAATCCCTTTTAAGGCTTTTTATGATTTTCACTATGTGTACAAAATTGATCCCCCTTTTTTTTATTGTTGGCACCGATATTTCTTTGTCCCTTAGGGGAAACATTTATGTTCAACCGCCGTTAGGTTGAATAACCTGGTGAGGGTTACCCAACTTAGAAGGATCGATCGTTCTAACATTTTTATTCATTTTTTTTCGGTGCCTTCAATCCTTTTTCTCTTTTGGATCAACTCTGCACACACAATTATTATAGATAAAGCCAGATATGTCAATAGAAACTACTTCGGGTTTACTTCTCAGATCAAAGTACCATGGCACGAATCTACACGTCGAACTCGTTCCTAATTCAGGAGACTCGGTGTGTTCATGTTTTACCTAAACATCAAAAATTTTCCATTTTTGCTCATCGGGTTTCTTTTCACTCAAATCCTATATACTTTCTCATTATTCACTCGCAACACACAACAGGTCAACTCAGGGGTGTTTTTTTTTCAAATAACACATAACTATAATTTTCAAACCGACACTACTAAAAATAAAAATAGATTAAAACAAAACAAAAGGAAAACATGAAAACTAAACCCCCCCACACTTGAACTCAACAGTGTCCACATTGTTGAAGAACCAATGTCGGAGGGAACTCACAACTATCACTGCTCTGGTGGAAATCCATGAAGCCTCATCTGCTGCATCCATGAATGCAACTCATCGATGAGGTCCCCTTGCCGGGTCTGCTCTCTTATCATTTCGTACCACTCCTCCTTGGTCACACTCCACTGACCGGTTGCTTGGTTTGATGATCCACCAGCAGTTTGAACCGGGACCTCTTCAGCTTGGTTCCCCTCATCCTCCTCACCTGAAAAATATTCATCAAACTGATCGTTTCCGCCCTGCATAGGGTCCTCATACAACCAGTTAGCTCTATTGTCTATAGTAATCAAATTAGGAGTAGGCAAAGAAATCAAATGCCGGTTACGGGTCAACACAGAGTAATAATTATGATAGCTCTTTATCATACCTTGGTTGATTAAGGTTTCAAGATCAATTTTGTCTTACCTGCCACTGTAGGTACTTCAAGCAACCTCTCACCATACCCAAGTTTTTCAGCAATTTGCGTAATCATCCCTCCTACAGATATCTCACCAGAGGCAGCATTGGCTACCCGCTTTAGGTGGTCTGCTGCGAAGGCCGCAACATTGATCAGCTCATCATTAGCCATACCATATAGGAAGTACAGCTCTCTCTGTGTAGCTACTCCTGTGTTATCTCCTCGGCAGAAAAGGGTATAAGCCAACCCCTTCTGAGCATACCTAAAGCACGGGTTATGAATCCCCGAAGCTTTTGCCGCCGATGCGACATAATCGGTACTGCCGGTGATATCTCTCCAGAATTCTCCTGCAACAAATGTAATCGGCGGTGCACCAGGCCCGTAGATTGGAAGATCTAATATCTTTCCTAAATCAGCAACCGACATCACATGATCAGTGTCAAAGAGGCAAACTTCAAAGTACCGTAGTACTTTGTGTCTGATCCTGTCCACATATGCTTAAGCTGAAAATGCAAAGAACTAGAAAATTCCAAAGTTATGCGCTCGAAAGTCGGCGCTTCATAAAGCATAAAATTTAGCATTCCAATATTGTGAAACATTCTATGTACCTCAAATTTAAGCCCTAGATTCTCAAGAGTTTCATTACACATATATCGGGCCGGTATCAATTTACGCCTTACCAACTTTGAATATTTGACTTGATGCTCCGGATCCTCAAACCAAATGCCATGAGCATTAGGCATTCGGTGTGCTCGCTTACGGGGGCGAGAAGATTCGGCGACACTCTTTCCGGTATCTTTGCGAGGAGGCATTGTTATCACCTGCACAAAATAAACACACAACTTGACAGAAGGATTAGTGAAATCCGTCACCGTAGAAGTGACGATGGAGGCAAGGAGAACACTTTTTGTGAACGGGGTAGGGTGTTTTAGTGAGTGGGTATTGGAGAAATTGAAGCTTTTGTGAAGAAGAAAAATGGGGTTAGGGTTGTTTTTAAGAGAATGGAGGTTGAAGAAGATGAAAGTTTAGGGGAAATGAGTGGTAAATGAGCCACTAATGATAAATTAAAATAATAAACATGTGGGCCCCACTGCATTAAAAATTGGGAAGATGAAAAATTCAAAATTTTGGCTACCCGCATGCCTGACACGGGCCGTGTTGCACAACACGGGCACCCGTGTCAGGCCCCTGTAATGGAGATCAATTTTGTATCAAACAATGGCTTGCTCAGACCTTGCAACACGGGCACCCGTGTTGCACCCCTGGATCCCTTGAAATTCTCTTCAAAAACCAATCCTCTTCAGACATTGTAACACGGGTCGTGTTGCACAACACGGGCACCCGTGTTGCACCCCTGGATCCCTTCAAATTCTCTTCAAAAATCAATCTTCTTCAGACATTGCAACACGGGCTGTGTTGCACAACACGGGCACTCGTGTTGCACCCCTGATTTTTCACTTTTTCTTGATTTTTTTGATTTTTTTCTTGCCCGAACATCCAACCTCTTTCTTTCCTTAATAGAACCAGTGATACACAAAAACACACAACCTACAAAAACTGAAACAAACAAGAGTAAGAATGATAAAATCGTGGGTTGCCTCCCACTTAGCGTTGCGTTTAACGTCGCATGGATCGACGGTCCATCATCCTACTGAGTAAGACGAGTGACATTCACATCACCAGTAGTTTGGCCTTTGAAGTAAGGCTTTAATCTCTGCCCGTTCACCTTGAAAATATCTCCATTGGTCTGATTTTTAATTTCGACAGCTCCGTGAGGAAATACCTTGTGAACTACAAAAGGTCCCGACCATTTAGACCTTAGTTTTCCTGGAAATAGCTTCAACCTCGAATTGTACAGAAGGACCATTTGTCCTTCCCAAAACTCTTTTCTTTGAATCCTCTTGTCATGCCATTTTTTCGTTTGCTCTTTGTAAACTTTAGCATTCTCATACGCCCGATTCCTGAATTCTTCTAACTCATGAAGTTGAAGAATCCTCGAACTTCCAGCTTTTGACAAATCCATATTAAGATACTTAGACGCCCAAAAAGCTTTGTGTTCAAGTTCCAATGGTAGGTGACATGCCTTTCCGTATACCAGTTGATATGGTGACATACCGATAGGCGTTTTGAAAGCCGTTCGATATGCCCATAAAGCGTCATCCAACTTAATCGACCAATCCTTTCTAGACGAATTCACTGTTTTTTCCAGGATTTGTTTCAGTTGTCTATTTGACACCTCAACTTGGCCGCTTGTTTGGGGGTGGTATGGAGTAGCTATCCGGTGTTTAACATTGTACTTTTGCAAAAGTTTCTCCATGAGGTGATTCAGTAAATGTGTTCCTTCGTCGCTTATCAATTCTCTCGGGACAACAAACCTTGCAAAAATGTTCTCTTTTAGGAATCTCACCACAACCTTAGCATCATTGGTGGGTAATGCAACAGCCTCTACCCATTTGGACACATAGTCCACTGCAACCAAAATATAGTTTTTTCCGAATGACGGTGGAAACGGCCCCATGAAGTCTATCCCCCATACATCGAATAACTCAACCTCTAGCATAGAGTTTTGGGGCATCTGGTTTCTTTTTGATATATTCCCAGTCCTCTGACATCTGTCACACTCTTTCACTAATTCTTGAGCATCCTTAAATAAAGATGGCCAGTATAGTCTGGATTGAAGGACTTTAGCTGATGTCCAATCACCACTGAAATGTCCACCATACTCAGAGTCGTGACATGCTTTCAGCACATCTTTTTGCTCTTCGTCGGGTACACATCTTCTTACAAGGCCATCCACCCCTCTTTTGTAGAGAAACGGATCGTCCCATAAGTAAAACCTGTAGTCATGAACAAACTTTTTCCTTTTGTTAGAATCAAAATCGTCGGGTATAATACCGCCAACGAGGTAGTTTGCATAATTTGCAAATCAAGTCACCCCAATAACAACTAGGATGTGTTCGTCAGCAAACTCATCCTTTATGGGGCGTTGCTCTTCAGTCTCCTCAATTGGTGACATCCGAGAAAGATGATCTGCAACAGTGTTTTCACACCCTTTCTTGTCGCGGATCTCGACATCGAATTCCTGGAGAAGTAAAATCCACCTCAAAAGCCTGGGCTTTGAATCCTGCTTAGCAAAAAGATATTTCAAAGCGGCATGGTCAGTGTAAACAATCACTTTTGAACCCAACAGATATTGCCTGAATTTATCGAAGGCATACACAACAGCTAGCAACTCCTTCTCGGTAGTTGCATAATTTATCTGTGCGGGGTTCAAAACGTGACTAGCATAATAAATCACATGAAGCAATTTTCCTCTTCGCTGTCCAAGAACAGCCCCTATCGCAATATCACTAGCATCGCACATAATTTCAAAGGGTAGGGACCAATCAGGAGCGATAACAATAGGTGCAAACACTAATTCCTTTTTAAGTGTTTCAAAAGCATCGGTGCACTCCTTATTGAAAAAAAAAACCTTATCTTTAACCAACAGGGTAGTTAAAGGTTTGGTTATCTTCGAGAAGTCTCTTATGAACCTGCGGTAAAAACCCGCATGTCCCAAGAAGCTTCTTATACCTTTCTCATTAATCGACGGTGGCAACTTCGAGATCACTTCCACTTTGGCTTGATCAACTTCGATCCCTTTTTGTGAGATCTTGTGACCAAGAACAATGCCTTCTCGCACCATGAAATGACATTTTTCCTAGTTCAATATTAAATTGCTTTCTTGACATTGCTGCAAAAGAAGTGAAAGGTTAGACAAACAGTGATCAAATGAGGATCCGAACACGGAGAAATCGTCCATGAACACTTCCATGTGCTTTTCTAACATGTCCGCAAAAATGGATGTCATGCATTTTTGGAATGTAGCGGGGGCATTACATAGCCCAAATGGCATCCTTCTATATACAAAAATGCCATAGGGACATGTAAACGCCGTCTTCTCTTGGTCTTCCGGTGCAACAGCAATTTGATTGTATCCGGACTAACCATCTAGAAAACAATAGTAATCATGTCCCGCTAGTCTTTCCAACATTTGGTCAATGAATGGCAACGGAAAATGGTCCTTTCTCGTAGCCAAATTCAATCTTCTATAATCAATTCAAACTCTCCATCCAGTAACAGTTCTAGTAGGAATCAACTCATTTTTTTCATTTGTTATAACAGTTGTTCCTCCCTTTTTGGGCACCACATGTACCGGACTCACCCAAGCACTATCGGATATAGGATAGATCAATCCTGCATCCAATAGCTTAACAACTTCTTTTCGCACTACCTCTTTCATCACCGAGTTCAATCTCCTTTGGGGCTGCACGACCGGTTTGTGATCTTCTTCCATAAGTATTTTATGCATACACACCGTAGGACTTATACCTTTAAGGTCTTCAATCTTCCACCCAATTGCTCCCTTGAATTTCTTAAGAACTTCAATTAACATGTCTTCTTGCACACTTTTCAAATTAGCGCTAATAATAGCGGGACATTTTTCTTCCATGTCAAGAAAGACATATTTGAGATTCTCGGGCAGTTGCTTCAATTCTAATATCTTTGGCTTGTCTTTGCCTTCATCAACCGTTATAGGTTGTCTTAACTCTTCCCACCGGTGCATTCTGTAACACGGTGGGAGAACTGACTTTAGTTATGTTGCGGATAGCAAGAGTCGCCACCGACTTTTATTTTATCCAAAGGAAAGGCATAAAAGAACAGGAAAGACCTTTTTAAAAGATTTTTGGGTCCGGGGGGTAGGTTATGTAAAGGGAAGGTGTTCGCACCCTTTACATCCATGGTTATCCATGGGCTCTTAGTTACTTAGCTCACTTTAAAAATGTTTTGAAATGTGAAGTGTATGAATAAAAATTTTCTTAAGAGTTTTATAATGATCCATGTACGGATGCGTAAAAAACTTGTGTTTGAAAATTGTTTGAAATTTGTAAAGTGTTTGAAAATTTTTTGAATAGTGAGCAAGTAACTATGAGGAACCTACCCTAAAGTTTAAGTCTTTCTGTTCTTGAATCCTTTAAGTGGTAAGACTATCCCTATTATTAAGGAATAGGTAGTCATTCCCTTGGATGTGAGGGACATGTGAAGGGACATCTGTTTAATGAAGGCAACTGTAGGGTGTATTAAGCATTTTGGGGGGACTGTCATCATTATTCGAAAGGAACAAGATCATTATGAAAGGCAACCATTAAGGGACTTGATCTTTTATTATTAAGGGACTAGATGACTTTACTTTGAGGGACTTTTTGCTTTATACACCCTACTTGACCTTTTTGATTAGGCAACAATGAGAGGTATCCCTAAGGAAGTGAGATGGCGATCAAAGATCGACTTACGTGTGTGAGTGTTTAATTTTGTATTTATCTTATAATTTAAATGATCTAAATTCAATTTTTAAATATAATACATGTTTACACTCCCTATTTTACTAACCATAGCATGAAAATTAAATAAAATATTACAAAAAATTACACCAAGGAGCATTTACATAATAATAAAGCAATTTAAATAAATAGCAAAAAATAAATAAATAAATAAATAAGCATAATATAAACAATAAATAAAATAAGTAAATAAGCAATAATAATTATAATAGGGGTTAGTAATAATAATTAAAAATAAATAAGGTTAGTGAAATAATAATAATAATAATAAACATAATAAATGGATTAGTAATAAACATGATTAGTAATAATAATAATAAACAAAAGACAAAATTTTAATGGTTAATAGAAAAAATATGAACAATTAAAAAAAAAATTTAAGATTATAAAAAAATTAAATAAATTATGAACGTATTATGAGAAATTATTAAATTTGCAATTTTAGAAATTATTTACATATATAATTAATTATAAACAATGATAGAATATTTATATATTAAAATGGGATTAATTATAATTTAATTATATTAAATAAAATATATACATAATAATTATATTTACAAAAATTAGAAAATAAAATTAGGTTTTTAATAATTGTTTAGAAAAGATAAAATAGGGTTTATAAAATTAGGGTTTGTAGAAAATATATTTTTAGAGTTTATAATTAATTTGAATAAAAATAACATGAATATACTAAATAAATTGAAAATAATAGAAAAATATGGAAAATTGATGAAATTGACTAAAAAGTAAGGACCTGGGATTTGAACCCAGGTCCCTTACCTCAATCCACAAGATGCAAAACCAGCCAGGCTACATGCGCGCAGGTGAAAGGAAAGGGAGAGGAATTCGTTTTATGTGTTCAACCTGAAAATCAGAAAAATAAGACAAAAAACAAAAGGCCAGGGGGAGAATCGAACCCAGGACCTCTTAAGCTAACACACATACACAAGACCAATCCAGCTAGATGAGCGAACCTGTTAGAATATTGACTATAAATAATAATATATTAAAACTGTAATTTAAATGGAAAAATATCAAAAGGATTGGCTGGAGGCAGGATTCGAACCCCAGCCCTCCATCAACACGCGCGTCTGTTTTACCACCAGGCCAACCATGCTTTGGTGAATAAAAATAGAAACAACGCAATAAAATATTATAAGCAATATTTGAATTTCCAGAAACGCGCCAACCAGCTTCATCTTCTTCCTTGAATTCGCAGGTTTTCCTGCGAAATTATCTGGGAAAATACCTGCGAATTTTCTTGCACCTTAAACCTGCGAATTTCAAACCACCATCAAACAGCAACATTTTATCAAATTAGAGACATCCTTAAATCTCTTGCAACCTGTACAATCCAATTATGTCCATAGAATTCATTTATATGGTGTGAATCGAATAGCCCTATTTTTGAGCTCTAAACCCTAAACATGGCATGTTCACGATTCGGCCATAACTCTTCACCAAACGATCCAGATTTCATCTATAGCTAATAACAAACATCAATATGTCATCAAAATTCATTATAAATCAATAAATATGGTGATTCGGAAAAAAAATATATGAAGCACATGGATGATGCGGTTTATGCATTATGGAGTGTTTGGGATGCATATGAGTATTGGTTTTCACTCAATGGTATTCAGTGATCATGTCTATGTGCTTCAAATACCTTCTAATGCCCTGGAAATTCAAAACCGAATGTGAGTTGTGGAGAGGTTTTTTGGTTTATGAAACTTACTCTTGAGGCTGTCAAAATTCGTGGCTTGTGATTGTAATGTGTTAAGTACTTATAGGAGAATGAATTTAGGTTAAAAAATTGAATGGTGTTGTATAAGATTTGATTCAAAAAGATTCACAATGATAATCTTTGAAATTTCAATATTTTTGCATCAACACTTTCTATTTCAAGCCAATCAATGTTATTCTTGTATCAATTTGTTCCATGCTGAATTCATGACTTTCTAGAACCAAAAATAAAATTTAATCTTCATATTTAATATTTTATTTAAATTTAAAATGATTTTAAGTATAAAAAATCATAATAAATTAATTAAATAAAATAAAAATTATGAAAATATCATAGAATTTTCGTGCATGATGTCATGGATTGCTTTGGGTCATTAAAAGTTCAGCCCACTTGACAAAATTTGGTTTTAAACCTCCATTTGCTTCATAAACTTCCCTAAAATTTCCCAACTTTGCAAGGGCACATATCCTTCAATTTTAATGGTATGAGGTTGTTCTTGGACATTTTGGAAAGCTTGAAGAGTCCTCTAAACAACCCCACTTGTTTCATGTCCATATCATTTACCAATCTCAAGTTATGCCCTTTTGAAGTTGTTGACTTTTTGTTGACTTTCAAAAGGACCTATAATGTCTTAGCTCATACCTTCCAAATGAAGCATTTTTGGGCTTGGCTTGTGAGACACAAGGTTGTAGAGAATTCAATTTCCTTCAAAATGAGCTTTGGATGGAGACTTGGTGATGAAGCATGTGAAAGTTATGGTTGGTCAAAGTTCAGTTGACTTTTCCTGAGGAAACCCTAATTTAGAAACTCCTGATTCTTGATGATCTGAAATCTCCTTGATGAATCATGATCAACCCTTGATCAAATGATGAATTTTACTTCATATACTTGATATTGGCAAAAAATCATGAAGTTTGACTTTGGTTTGACCACAGTTGACCTCAGTTTGACTTTTTAACTGCTTTGACTGATTTTGACTTATCTGATCATCTGACTGAGCAAACCTTTGAGAAAAGTCTTGAAACTTGTCATGGGGGTTCTTACACACATATAAGATGTTATGAAGCTCACTTGAAGTCTTGGAAGTTCATTTATCCTGATTAAAGTCAAAACCCTAGTTTTAGATGCACTGCTTAGGAGGTGCATTGTTTGAGGGAATTGTCAACTCTTCTGACCCATTGTGAACTTTGTGAACCTTGTGAACCATCATAAGATGTCTTGTGAACCTTGTGAACCTCATGGGAGGTCTTGTGAACCTTGTGAACCTTGTGAACCTCATAAAGTGACTTGTAGACTTCATGAACCTCATGAAAGGTCTTGTAAGCATTGTGAATCTTGTGAACCTTGTGAACCTCATAAAGTGACTTGTAGACTTCATGAACCTCATGAAAGGTCTTGTAAGCATTGTGAATCTTGTGAACCTTGTGAACCTCATAAAGTGACTTGTAGACTTCATGAACCTCATGAAAGGTCTTGTAAGTGTTGTGAATCTTGTGAACCTTGTGAACCTTCTTAGCACACAAAGTCTTGTATTGTGAGGGAAAATTTTGGGGTGCAACAGCTGCCCCTGTTCAATTTTCTGAAACCTGAGGGGTTAGATTGGTATATTTGCCAGTCGTGACCTGGAAGGTTGAAGGGGATTGGACACAAAAGCCCAAAAATTTGCACTCACCAGTGCGTAGAGTAATACTGATGACTAGTTGAATATGCTTGAGTGGGCTTAAAGATGACACTTGGAGAAAAATTCTTCAAGTACATTTCTTGGAGGATAAAGCAGTCCAAAATATGAAGGTAAATGATAGCTTTCAGGAAGATAAAGCAGTCCTGAGGTAATAGTGATGATAGCTTTCAGGAAGATAAACAACGTCCCGAGGTAGTAATATGCTTTCAGGAGGATAAAGCAGTCCTGAGGTAATAATATGCTTTCAGGAGGATAAAGCAGTCCTGAGGTAATAATATGCTTTCAGGAGGATAAAGCAGTCCTGAGGTAATAATAGCTTTCAGGAGGATAACAACGCCCTGAGGAGGTAATAATATGCTTTCATGAAGATAACAACGTCTTGAGGGAGTGATATGCTTTCAGAAAGATAAACAACGTTCTGAGGTAATAATATGATTTCAGGAGGATTTAGCAATCCTGAGGTACAAGAAGCTGTCAGGAGGATAAAGCAGTCCTGAGGTAATAATAAGCTTTCAGGAGGATAAAGCAATCCTGATGTAGTGATATGCTTTCAGGAGGATAAAGCAATCCTGAGGTAATAGTATGATTTCAGAAGGATAAAGCAATCCTGAGGTACAAGAAGCTGTCAGGAGGATAAAGCAGTCCTGAGGTAATGATATGCTTTCAGGAGGATAAAGCAATCCTGAGGTACAAGAAGCTGTCAGGAGGATAAAGCAGTCCTGAGGTAATGATATGCTTTCAGGAGGATAAAGCAATCCTGAGGTAATGATATGCTTTCAGGAGGATAAAGCAATCCCGAGGTAATAGTATGATTTCAGGAGGATAAAGCAATCCTGAGGTACAAGAAGCTGTCAGGAGGATAAAGCAGTCCTGAGGTAATGATATGCTTTCAGGAGGATAAAGCAATCCTGAGGTAATGATATGATTTCAGGAGGATAAAGCAATCCTGAGGTAATAATATGATTTCAGGAGGATAAAGCAATCCTGAGGTACAAGAAGCTGTCAGGAGGATAAAGCAGTCCTGATAATCACAAGTCTGTTTGCTGGAGAATTATCCTGAAAACAAGGTAGCATTCTGTATAACAATATTAGTTTATGCATTATGTATGTGTGTATGATATGATGCACTTAAGTAATGTATTATGTATCTATGGATATGTATATTATGGTATGATGTAAATGATGTACGTATGATATGATGCTGCCGAAAGCGCCTAGATATCTTCGTATAACAACTGCTGGCCAGGGAAAATAAATCCCGATTCATTGCTGAAGAATATGAGGAACTCGTTCCCGTCTTGTTTGATAATAAGGCATATATAACCTCCCGTATGTTGGGGTGGTGCAAGGTATATATAACCTCCCGTCTGCTAGGGATAGTAAGGTATATATAACCTCCCGTCTGCTGGGGATAGTAAGGTATACATAACCTTCGTCTTCGTTTGATAGTAGGATAGATATAACATCCCGTCTTCGTTCGTCGTACCCTTATTGGAAAATAAATTTCCGAATATCCGTATGAGGATAAAAGAGATGGATATAAATTCCAGGGGAGATGTAACTTGAAATACTCATGAGGATGGATTTGTCCTACTGAGAGTTTGTAGTTGTCTTGTAGAGATGAACCGGCGAAGCTTCGTTGAAATCCTTCCCTCATTCGTCCTTAGTAAATACTATTACTACATTTTCATGCATTTCTGGTAAACATCAATCATATTAAGCATACATGCATTTCTGGTAAACATCAATCATATTCAAAAGCATACATACATTCAAACACAACCAATGGACGTTCCGTTTAGGGTAAAAGTAAATCTGGATTCAGAGGGAAAAGTAAAGCTGAACTTGAAAATAGAATCATTTCAACTTCGAGAGTGTATAACCAATTGGATTTGGAGCTTCTGAAATTTTTAACTTTCCTGAATACCTTCCCAGAAATCCTTATAGCTAGATCTGAAGACATGATACTGACACCATCTGATACTACTGGCGTAGACAATTAACTTCCACAATGGCTTCTGCTGAGAACTCCAAATCAAGGTAATACAATGAGAGGAATCTATCTTCAAATTGTAATGGACCATATACGCTCCGGCCACTAGATTTGAAAAGAAAGCATTGCCCCTTGATTGAGGATGAATTGTCCCAAAAGGGAAGTATCTGAATGTAGTTACCTCAGGAGAACTAAGCAGAATGCCCTATAATAATATGCCCTTGACATCATGAACTTTGCAGTGTTACCCTTGGTAATTCAAATATATGAGAAGAGCTACCCCTGGCTATTAAGCACTGTTGGATCTGGAACTGATTGCCCCGAATGATTTGAACAGTAACTTGGTATGCCCCCTTGATTAGGAAACAATGACCATGCCCCTGGAATTATGACTTCTGTAATGTTACCCTTGGCACTTCAGATAGATGAGGAGATCTGCCTCTGGCTGCTTAAACATAGTTGAATCTTGTCCTGATTGCCCCAAATGAGTTAGGCAGTATCATGGTATGCCCCCTTGATTGGGAGATAATGATTATGCCCCTTTGTATACATGGACTTTGATCCAGGAAGCAACTTTGTTCATCGGAAGGACTTTGGTTCATTGAACATTCATCCTGTAAGTTTCTTCATTTATCCAACACTCAGGTATATGCAAACAAATATATTCAAAAATGCAATGCTTATGTCTGTCTTGAAGTTTTCGAAAAAAGTTATTTTAGAAAAACAGTTTTTTGTGAAAACTGTGATATTAACTCAAGTTTTATAATAAGCCCTAAAGGAGTCAGGATACCTTTTTGTAACAATACGCTTTCAAACTAACCATGCTTCAGTTAGGACTTTTAAAGGGTTATAACGTGGCCTGGTTCATGGTTTAAGAAACAAAGGATAAATGCTCAAATTTTATTTGTACCCAACCCAATCTTCATGATGTTCTTCAGTCCTATACTCAGTTAACTTATGCATTGAGGCTCAAAGGAGTTTGGAATTGTAACACTGACATTTGTGATGGTTCAGAAACCCAAAATTTATTTGAACATTCAGTCATCTTTCTTTGTTGAGGATTCATAGTGACCTCTTTTTTCTTTTGACTTTGTTATCCCTTCTTTTTGCCTGAACTGTTTATTTCAAAGTTACAGTCAGCGGGATGTCTTAATTTTTTTTACTAAGTCTCCTTTATAGGTTTTGACTTAGTGGGTTTTTCTTCTGTTGGATATTGACTGTCAGGTTTAATGATTACAGAGAACCATCATTAGTTGTGTACAACACAGATAATTGGCATATTTGAGTTAACCGAGTAACTACCCTGCCCCGGGTTATGAATAAGGGTTTTAATTTGTGCGAGAATAAAAACTCCTACTTCATAGGCTCAAAAGGGTTGACTAGGGATTAACTTCCTTATATCTCCACTGTTTAGGAATTGAAACAATGCCTGTACATCGTCAGCATAGTCTGTTCAAAAGCATACTGCATAAGATTATGGTATTGTTTTCGTCATCCTCCCTCTACAGGCTTATAGCTTTATCAGGAGTTAAATATCACAAGATAGAAATATGAAACATACTTCAATTTATAGAGGAACGAATGGATTAATTTAAGACAAACATATGCAATGCATTAATGAAAACAAAAGTTTAACATAATAGTAAGTGTTCAAACAAATAAAAGAAATTACAAATGAAAATTCAAATGTTGTCCCATCCAGTTGGCTGAATGTCCTCAATTGCAATCTGTGAACTTTGAGGAGCAGTATACTTCACCATGAAATCAAATTTGCCACTTGGATGTCCCAAGGTGCCCCATATCTCAACAGGAACAGGTAGGCTTCCTTTCTTGCTACCTTGGGCAACTTGTTTTGCAGCTTCGGTGTTTGATGGGTGATAGTAGAATTCAACTTGACCTTCTGGAGTAACCTCTAGGATTCCTTCGTCAATCAGGTCTTGGATCTTTTTCTTCAATGTCCAACAACTATTAGTATCATGTCCAGGACAGTTGGAGTGATACCCACACCTTGCCTTGGGATTATAGCGAGGAGAGGAAGTTTTAGGATTTTGAGGAGAATTTTTCAAAGAAATTAGTTTCATCTCCAACAAGCATTGTAGAACTTGTGACATTGGAGTGCTGAACTTGATAAACTGCCTTCTATATTTCTTGGGTTGATGTGGATTAACCTTATCAGGTCTTTCTTCTTCAACTGAAGAACAATCAATGGCAACCTGTTTCTTACCTTCTTTTATCCTCATCTTCCTTTCAACCAAATCAGCTTGTTTTGACGGAGGTTGACTGGAAATTAGATCCCTGACTCTATCACTTTGAAGTTTGTGGACAAAGGTTCTCAGCTCTTCTTGCCCCTGAGCTAAACTTTGGATAAGGGCCACCTGGCCATTCATCTGGATCCTCATTTCTGTTATCTCATCTTGCAATTGTTCCAACTGACCATCCTTGTTGTCCTCAGGACTCTTCTTCTTAGCCAGCAGTGTCTTCAATTCATCCTGCCCCTTGGTCAGGTTCAGGATCAGCTCTTCGAACTATGCATTTTGTGCCTGGAGATCCTTAACTGTTTGTTCAAGAGCCATTGCTGAAATAAACAGCAAGAAGATGAGAAACCTGTGCACAATTATAAACCTGTGATGTAATGAAATGATATGTGAATGCATATGCAATGTTTTCAAGGACCGCAGGATTTAAATTTGCTTAGACAAACAAGAAGATAAACTTTTTATTAGTAATAAATTTGTTTTGCCTCTTGGGCATACAGAAATGAAATGAAATAAATACAAAAGATGGGGTTTTAAGTCTCCCATGGACGTTTCCTCTTTGTGTTGAGGTATGAGTTGAGATTCCGCTCCTCGTGAAGTTGCTTTGTTAGTTCCAGGATTCTTTCTTGGCTTGTTTTGTAATGAGCCTCGAAAGTGTCCCTTTGCTCCTTCAATTGGATCCAGGATCTCTGCAAGTCTTCCATGTCAGTAGGCATGTCTGGGTGAAGGATGGTATAAGCAGTATCTCCTTCAGCAACAGGTTCCATGGTAACTGGCAGGATAGCAAGATATGGCATCATGAGAGTCTGAGCACGAGATCTCACCCATATGAGATAAGCTTCCATAGGAATAGTGTACTTAGGCTCCAGTGTCTTGCTGTCAACCCTGTTTACTTTTCCCCAGGCTCGTATGAATCTCTGACGGTAACCTTGAAGATCATTGTCGTAATCAAACACGATGCCCTGAATCAACATGTCATGAGGACCATCACTCCGAGCGTAACCAAACTGTCGTAAAGCTAGAGAGGGGTTGTAGGTAATGCCTCCTCTTATGCCTAGAAGTGGCACATTAGGAAACTCCCCACAACGGTCAATGATAGTGACATTCTCCATAGATCTGGAGCACCAATGAATATCTGAATGCGAGAGTGACATGATCCTTTTGGACCACCTGAACCCTTGCTCATTCTTCATTACTGAGCGAGGAAGGTGAGAAATAAACCACCAAGAAAGAAGAGGTATGCAACACATCAGAGTTCCTCTTGCTTTTGTAGTACGGGTGTGAAGAGAATGTAAGATGTCTCCAAGCAATGTAGGTACTGGATTGTGACTCAGGAATATGTTGATGGCATGAACATCTATGAACTGATCTGGATTGGGGAACAATACTAAACCATATATCAGCAAGGCTAAGATCTCCTCAAAAGCATCATAACTCATGGCCTTCAAGAACACTTGAGCTTTATCCATTAATACCTTAGCAAGAATACCCTTGACTCCGTTTCTCGTTTCTAGAACAATGTCAGACTTCTTCAGATGTAGAGC
The DNA here is from genome assembly GCA_963966055.1 of Lathyrus aphaca. Classification (NCBI taxonomy): domain Eukaryota; kingdom Viridiplantae; phylum Streptophyta; class Magnoliopsida; order Fabales; family Fabaceae; genus Lathyrus; species Lathyrus aphaca. The sequence continues at coordinate 224,798,390 of OZ014520.1, read as the reverse complement.
TGCAGCAATAACCTCTGGTTTAAGTTCCTTCTCCAAGCCTGTGAAGGGTCTTTGATCAAGAACAGGTATACCTAGAAGTTTAGAGAACTCTTCCATTGTAGGAACCAGTTGATAGTCGGGGAATGTAAAACAATGGTGCTTAGGGTCAAAGAACTGAAACAGAACACTCATCATGTCTTCATTGAACCCTGAAGTGACTAGATCCAATAGGTGACCATGTCTCTTGATGAACTGGGAATGATCAGACACTTGAGAAACTAACTCTTTAAGCTTGGCAGGTATCTCTACAAAGTTGACCCTGATAGTGTTTCTACGAGCAGAAGCCATGACCTGCAGCAAAGAACAAAGATAAATCCTTTGGTCCTTGAAATGGTTAGTGAAAATGCTATGCTTATGATGCATGATGATGTCATGATGTTATGTTCAATCACAAACATGTGGCACACACAAACAAGTCACACAGTAGCCCTAGGTTTAAAGGCTTGCATGAGGTTTAAGGTAAGTACCCTCCCCTGAAGTTAGATGGTTCATCCTGTCCTACAAAAGTAACCAGGTTCTAAGGGATCTCAATATCATTGATCCTTCACAAGGGTGGTTGTTCAGAAGGCAACTTACTTGCTAACCAAAACCCTCCAAGTTTAGAATCTCAATAAGCGTAGTATCGAGTGTCAACCAACTTCAGTCTTTACCAAAGCCGGTTACCTCACTACTTTCTAAAGGCCAAGATGGGATAACTAGGGTTCTAAAAGTTAGTTAGTGCATTGACAACATATGGCAGCCTCATCTTATCCTCAACTTGACTTAAGGAACATAAGCACCAACCAAGAAGTCACACTCACTATGGCCACCAGATCAACCATATCGGTATACGCCGTACAGTTTCCTTGGTCTATTGCCATTTACCTAAGGTACACTAGATCCGGGTTAGGATCTTTCACACATAAGAGCCTAACAAGTAAGTATAAAGAAAACAAGGCAAACAATTTTAAAGTGATCTAATTCCTAAGGGTACCCCTCTTTTATTAAATCCCCAGCAGAGTCGCCAGTTCTGTAACACGGTGGGAGAACTGACTTTAGTTATGTTGCGGATAGCAAGAGTCGCCACCGACTTTTATTTTATCCAAAGGAAAGGCATAAAAGAACAGGAAAGACCTTTTTAAAAGATTTTTGGGTCCGGGGGGTAGGTTATGTAAAGGGAAGGTGTTAGCACCCTTTACATCCATGGTTATCCATGGGCTCTTAGTTACTTAGCTCACTTTAAAAATGTTTTGAAATGTGAAGTGTGTGAATAAAAATTTTCTTAAGAGTTTTATAATGATCCATGTACGGATGCGTAAAAAACTTGTGTTTGAAAATTGTTTAAAATTTGTAAAGTGTTTGAAAATTTTTTGAATAGTGAGCAAGTAACTATGAGGAACCTACCCTAAAGTTTAAGTCTTTCTGTTCTTGAATCCTTTAAGTGGTAAAACTATCCCTATTATTAAGGAATAGGTAGTCATTACCTTGGATGTGAGGGACATGTGAAGGGACATCTGTTTAATGAAGGCAACTGTAGGGTGTATTAAGCATTTTGGGGGGACTGTCATCATTATTCGAAAGGAACAAGATCATTATGAAAGGCAACCATTAAGGGACTTGATCTTTTATTGTTAAGGGACTAGATGACTTTACTTTGAGGGACTTTTTGCTTTATACACCCTACTTGACCTTTTTGATTAGACAACAATGAGAGGTATCCCTAAGGAAGTGAGATGGCGATCAAAGATCGACTTACGTGTGTGAGTGTTTAATTTTGTATATATCTTATAATTTAAATGATCTAAATTCAATTTTTAAATATAATACATGTTTACACTCCCTATTTTACTAACCATAGCATGAAAATTAAATAAAATATTACAAAAAATTACACCAAGGAGCATTTACATAATAATAAAGCAATTTAAATAAATAGCAAAAAATAAATAAATAAATAAATAAGCATAATATAAACAATAAATAAAATAAGTAAATAAGCAATAATAATTATAATAGGGGTTAGTAATAATAATTAAAAATAAATAAGGTTAGTGAAATAATAATAATAAACATAATAAATGGATTAGTAATAAACATGATTAGTAATAATAATAATAAACAAAAGACAAAATTTTAATGGTTAATAGAAAAAATATGAACAATTAAAAAAAAATTTAAGATTATAAACAAATTAAATAAATTATGAACGTATTATGAGAAATTATTAAATTTGCAATTTTAGAAATTATTTACATATATAATTAATTATAAACAATGATAGAATATTTATATATTAAAATGGGATTAATTATAATTTAATTATATTAAATAAAATATATACATAATAATTATATTTACAAAAATTAGAAAATAAAATTAGGTTTTTGATAATTGTTTAGAAAAGATAAAATAGGGTTTATAAAATTAGGGTTTGTAGAAAATATATTTTTAGAGTTTATAATTAATTTGAATAAAAATAACATGAATATACTAAATAAATTGAAAATAATAGAAAAATATGGAAAATTGATGAAATTGACTAAAAAGTAAGGACCTGGGATTTGAACCCAGGTCCCTTACCTCAATCCACAAGATGCAAAACCATCCAGGCTACATGCGCGCAGGTGAAAGGAAAGGGAGAGGAATTCGTTTTATGTGTTCAACCTGAAAATCAGAAAAATAAGACAAAAAACAAAAGGCCTGGGGGAGAATCGAACCCAGGACCTCTTAAGCTAACACACATACACAAGACCAATCCAGCTAGATGAGCGAACCTGTTAGAATATTGACTATAAATAATAATATATTAAAACTGTAATTTAAATGGAAAAATATCAAAAGGATTGGTTGGAGGCAGGATTCGAACCCCAGCCCTCCATCAACACGCGCGTCTGTTTTACCACCAGGCCAACCATGCTTTTGTGAATAAAAATAGAAACAACGCAATAAAATATTATAAGAAATATTTGAATTTCCAGAAACGCGCCAACCAGCTTCATCTTCTTCCTTGAATTCGCAGGTTTTCCTGCGAAATTATCTGGGAAAATACCTGCGAATTTTCTTGCACCTTAAACCTGCGAATTTCAAACCACCATCAAACAGCAACATTTTATCAAATTAGAGACATCCTTGAATCTCTTGCAACCTGTACAATCCAATTATGTCCATAGAATTCATTTATATGGTGTGAATCGAATAGCCCTATTTTTGAGCTCTAAACCCTAAACATGGCATGTTCACGATTCGGCCATAACTCTTCACCAAACGATCCAGATTTCATCTATAGCTAATAACAAACATCAATATGTCATCAAAATTCATTATAAATCAATAAATATGGTGATTCGAAAAAAAATATATGAAGCACATGGATGATGCGGTTTATGCATTATGGAGTGTTTGGGATGCATATGAGTATTGGTTTTCACTCAATGGTATTCAGTGATCATGTCTATGTGCTTCAAATACCTTCTAATGCCCTGGAAATTCAAAACCGAATGTGAGTTGTGGAGAGATTTTTTGGTTTATGAAACTTACTCTTGAGGCTGTCAAAATTCGTGGCTTGTGATTGTAATGTGTTAAGTACTTATAGGAGAATGAATTTAGGTTAAAAAATTGAATGGTGTTGTATAAGATTTGATTCAAAAAGATTCACAATGATAAGCTTTGAAATTTCAATATTTTTGCATCAACACTTTCTATTTCAAGCCAATCAATGTTATTTTTGTATCAATTTGTTCCATGCTGAATTCATGACTTTCTAGAACCAAAAATAAAATTTAATCTTCATATTTAATATTTTATTTAAATTTAAAATGATTTTAAGTATAAAAAATCATAATAAATTAATTAAATAAAATAAAAATTATGAAAATATCATAGAATTTTCGTGCATGATGTCATGGATTGCTTTGGGTCATTAAAAGTTCAGCCCACTTAACAAAATTTGGTTTTAAACCTCCATTTGCTTCATAAACTTCCCTAAAATTTCCCAACTTTGCAAGGGCACATATCCTTCAATTTTAATGGTATGAGGGTGTTCTTGGACATTTTGGAAAGCTTGAAGAGTCCTCTAAACAACCCCACTTGTTTCATGTCCATATCATTTACCAATCTCAAGTTATGCCCTTTTGAAGTTGTTGACTTTTTGTTGACTTTCAAAAGGACCTATAATGTCTTATCTCATACCTTCCAAATGAAGCATTTTTGGGCTTGGCTTGTGAGACACAAGGTTGTAGAGAATTCAATTTCCTTCAAAATGAGCTTTGGATGGAGACTTGGTGATGAAGCATGTGAAAGTTATGGTTGGTCAAAGTTCAGTTGACTTTTCCTGAGGAAACCCTAATTTAGAAACTCCTGATTCTTGATGATCTGAAATCTCCTTGATGAATCATGATCAACCCTTGATCAAATGATGAATTTTACTTCATATACTTGATATTGGCAAAAAATCATGAAGTTTGACTTTGGTTTGACCACAGTTGACCTCAGTTTGACTTTTTAACTGCTTTGACTGATTTTGACTTATCTGATCATCTGACTGAGCAAACCTTTGAGAAAAGTCTTGAAACTTGTCATGGGGGTTCTTACACACATATAAGATGTTATGAAGCTCACTTGAAGTCTTGGAAGTTCATTTATCCTGATTAAAGTCAAAACCCTAGTTTTAGATGCACTGCTTAGGAGGTGCATTGTTTGAGGGAATTGTCAACTCTTCTGACCCATTGTGAACTTTGTGAACCTTGTGAACCATCATAAGATGTCTTGTGAACCTTGTGAACCTCATGGGAGGTCTTGTGAACCTTGTGAACCTCATAAAGTGACTTGTAGACTTCATGAACCTCATGAAAGGTCTTGTAAGCATTGTGAATCTTGTGAACCTTGTGAACCTCATAAAGTGACTTGTAGACTTCATGAACCTCATGAAAGGTATTGTAAGCATTGTGAATCTTGTGAACCTTGTGAACCTCATAAAGTGACTTGTAGACTTCATGAACCTCATGAAAGGTCTTGTAAGTGTTGTGAATCTTGTGAACCTTGTGAACCTTCTTAGCACACAAAGTCTTGTATTGTGAGGGCAAATTTTGGGGTGCAACAGCTGCCCCTGTTCAATTTTCTGAAACCTGAGGGGTTAGATTGGTATATTTGCCAGTCGTGACCTGGAAGGTTGAAGGGGATTGAACACAAAAGCCCAAAAATTTGCACTCACCAGTGCGTAGAGTAATACTGATGACTAGTTGAATATGCTTGAGTGGGCTTAAAGATGCCACTTGGAGAAAAATTCTTCAAGTACATTTCTTGGAGGATAAAGCAGTCCAAAATATGAAGGTAAAATGATAGCTTTCAGGAAGATAAAGCAGTCCTGAGGTAATAGTGATGATAGCTTTCAGGAAGATAAACAACGTCCCGAGGTAGTAATATGCTTTCAGGAGGATAAAGCAGTCCTGAGGTAATAATATGCTTTCAGGAGGATAAAGCAGTCCTGAGGTAATAATATGCTTTCAGGAGGATAAAGCAGTCCTGAGGTAATAATAGCTTTCAGGAGGATAACAACGCCCTGAGGAGGTAATAATATGCTTTCAGGAAGATAACAACGTCCTGTGGGAGTGATATGCTTTCAGAAAGATAAACAACGTTCTGAGGTAATAATATGATTTCAGGAGGATAAAGCAATCCTGAGGTACAAGAAGCTGTCAGGAGGATAAAGCAGTCCTGAGGTAATAATAAGCTTTCAGGAGGATAAAGAAATCCTGATGTAGTGATATGCTTTCAGGAGAATAAAGCAATCCTGAGGTAATAGTATGATTTCAGGAGGATAAAGCAATCCTGAGGTACAAGAAGCTGTCAGGAGGATAAAGCAGTCCTGAGGTAATGATATGCTTTCAGGAGGATAAAGCAATCCTGAGGTACAAGAAGCTGTCAGGAGGATAAAGCAGTCCTGAGGTAATGATATGCTTTAAGGAGGATAAAGCAATCCTGAGGTAATGATATGCTTTCAGGAGGATAAAGCAATCCTGAGGTAATAGTATGATTTCAGGAGGATAAAGCAATCATGAGGTACAAGAAGCTGTAAGGAGGATAAAGCAGTCCTGAGGTAATGATATGCTTTCAGGAGGATAAAGCAATCCTGAGGTAATGATATGATTTCAGGAGGATAAAGCAATCCTGAGGTAATAATATGATTTCAGGAGGATAAAGCAATCCTGAGGTACAAGAAGCTGTCAGGAGGATAAAGCAGTCCTGATAATCACAAGTCTGTTTGCTGGAGATATATAACCTCCCGTCTGCTGGGGATAGTAAGGTATATATAACCTCCCGTCTGCTGGGGATAGTAAGGTATACATAACCTTCGTCTTCGTTTGATAGTAGGATAGATATAACATCCCGTCTTCGTTCGTCGTACCCTTATTGGAAAATAAATTTCCGAATATCCGTATGAGGATAAAAGAGATGGATATAAATTCCAGGGGAGATGTAACTTGAAATACTCATGAGGATGGATTTGTCCTACTGAGAGTTTGTAGTTGTCTTGTAGAGATGAACCGGCGAAGCTTCGTTGAAATCCTTCCCTCGTTCGTCCTTAGTAAATACTATTACTACATTTTCATGCATTTCTGGTAAACATCAATCATATTAAGCATACATGCATTTCTGGTAAACATCAATCATATTCAAAAGCATACATACATTCAAACACAACCAATGGACGTTCCGTTTGGGTGATTTTTCCACCACGGATTATACGTGTTGGCATACAGATTGTTCTGCCTCAATATATTAATTTGTTCAACCTTTTCTTGAGTTGCCAAACAGTGCATGGCAAAGTGAGGTCCACAACATATCTCGCAAATCACAGCTTGAACAGGTTCAACTTGAGTAACTGTTTGAGTTCCAAGATTCATCTTCTTTAACCTTCTTTCAACTTCTGCGGCAATTTGATCTTCCATTTTTACAACCTGCTCTGTCAGCTTTAGATCAATTTTTCCATCTGGTTGACTCACTGTACGATCGTATAATTCAAGGTGTTCATTGGCAGCAATGGCTTCTATGATTCTTTTAATACATGTGGCTGTTGAAAAGTTTGTTGAGCCACCTGCAGTAGTATCAATAAGCTGCTTTGTCTTGAGTCGCAACCCATTCACAAAGTTTTGCATCTGCTCGGTCGCGTCCATATTATGAGTAGGACACGCAGTCAAACACCTTTTGAATCTTTTATAAGCATTTCCAAGTGATTCACCCTCTTTTTGTTTAAAGTTGACTATAGCATATCTCTTCCGGATGAACACTGAAGCAGGAAAATATTCATTAAGGAATGTTGTTTCCAACTCTTGCCATGTTGTGATACTCGCTGCGGGAAGAGAGTATAACCATTCTTCTGCATCGTCGGTAAGTGTGAATGGAAACATCACAAGTCGTTTTGCCTCCTCTGAATGAACTTTGATCTTCAAAGAAGTGGTGGTAGTAAGAAATCTCTGAAGATGCTTATTTGCATCCTCATTGATTCTTCCGGAGAAAGGCTTGCTCTCTAACTGGCGGATAGTAGATGGATGCAACTGAAATTGTGCTACATTCACCGGTTGATTAACAATAGTCATCCTGTTAGGCTGAGCATTTGTCCCTCCGTAATCCCCTAAGAGTCTCTCTACAACAGGTTGATTCCCTGCCATGTTGTCGAATTCTGGGTCAGAGTCACTGTGCTCAGAGTGCACGGATATATAGTCCTCAGTTTCCTGATTCGGGACACTTGAACCAGTTTTAGCCAGACTATCAATTCTTGCCTTGCGGCGTCTCTTGTGCAAATCTCTTTCTGGTTCTGTGTCAAAAGAAAATTTAGCTGAGGCCTGACCTCGCATAAACAGTTAGACACGAGTTAGAAAACAAAATTTCAATAACACTAAAATGATATACATAGAGAATAATAAAATTTTAGTCGCAGAGCAACAAAATTCCAATTGATATAATACAAAACAACTTAGTTCTTTGGCAGTCCCCGGCAACGGCGCCAAAAACTTGATCGGAAAATAGCAAGTGTACTATTTTTACCGATGTAGTAATAGAAGGGAGTAACCCCGAATATCGATCTCAAGGACTGCTTAACAAAATAAGTTCTAATGGATTGATTTCAATTGGACAAAAGTTATGGTTAAAAGTTCGATTTTTAATTAAATAAAATAAAATTATTAAAACGTAAACTAAAACAGAGAGTTTTTACTTATATGAGAATAATGCCAGGGACGGAGTATAATCTGCAATGCAATGACTTAATAATTTCTCAATTTTACAGAGACATGTTTTAAAAAGTGTCTTTCCTATGTCGATAATGTTTTTCCAAAATTCCTTTAGAGAAAAACCATTGGTATTCTTCCTCGACCTTGATTCCTCAACGGTCAAAGAAGAATATCAAGCAATAATTCTGACATAAAATGGTTTTCACAAAATATTCCAATTCCTCAGTAATATTTACCGTGATAAAATTTATGCAACAAGGTTAGGATGGTTGGTCAGACCAAATCCTAACCACGATCAATTATCCAATTTTCCAACAAAGACAAAGCATTAAGAACGTTGCATAAAATAAAGAAACGGATTTAATCGCATAATCTCAAAATTAAGAATTCAAATTGTCATTACATAAAGCAAATCAGGGACACCCCCCTGGCATTGGGGGGTTTAGCCACTCATGTTCATAACGAAAATAAAAACAGAGCAAGAATATAGAGACATTACAATTAACGTAGGATTCTTTGGATCGTCAATTGCTTCCGCTCTTGATCAATCCTTCTTCTCCTGTTATCGTTCAAATCCCAAAATCCCCAAATCAAAAAGTAAGTGTTTACAGTCATAATCATCTAATATAAATCAGTCTTCCAAAAACACCGCGAAAAGTCCAGAATGCCCTTGCAACAACAAAATATCAGGTTTTCTTCTGGTCTTCACAACACGGGCCGTGTTGTGCAACACGGGCACCCATGTTGTGCCTCTGGGTATTCTCAATTCAGCCTCTTCTTTAGATGCTATGACACGGGCCGTGTTGTACAACACGGGCACCCGTGTCACAACACTGGTTGCTCCTTTTCTTTCACAAACTTCCTCTTCAGCTGGTCTTCACAACACGGGCCGTGTTGTACAACACTGGCACCCGTGTTGTGCTTCTGATATCCTATTTTGCTGTCATTTTTCACGCTCGGATCATCTTTCCGAATGCTTCGAACAACCGATTAGATATTGACCTGAAAACACATCAAAAACAACCACATAACCCATACCAAAGATAAAAACAGATAAAACGATTAAAACTAAACTTGCATGCTACATTAAGAAAACTACGACGAAACATGAACGAAATATTTCAAACGAACGAAATTAAACTCAAAGGACAATGAAAACCGGCTTGAAAACTACAACTAAATATCACTGATCACCTTCCCAGGTTGTAACCAACCCCATTTCTTAGTTTCTCTGGTTCGCAACCGTCTTATCCATCTTTTTTTCAGGTTTATGCAGCATTACCTTTCCTTCGGGATAAAAATGCCTAGCTGGTGACTATATTCACTTCATCTTCATTTTCTCTCTTCGCTGACTGTTTGCGCTTGTACCGGGATGCAAATCTTCAGGAGCGACAGGGACTCCACTGGGGAAAGGATGAGGGACGATCATCCAAAGGTAAAGGATGATCACCTGGCAGGGTACGGCTGCCGAAAGTATCACGACATAGGACGAATGTCGGATAGAAGAAAAGTTGCTTTGTTGGTGACTTACTGAGGAATGGTAAACACAGACGAGTGCTTACGCTCAAGAATAAAAGGTATAAGTGTTTGGCTCTGTGTATGGATTAAAGATGCGGACGAGCATCCTTAGGACCATGATACGGACGAGTATCGGTAGAAACAAACATTGACGCATGTTCAGAGATGATGGTACAGACGAATACCAACTGGTTAACAAAGAACACGGACGAGTGTTGGATCTGTTGAGGAGTGATATATAAACAAGATACGAACAAGTATCGGAGGTTTCTGTATAAGTATGAGTGAGCATTGGTTTGTTGATGAAGTATGAGCAAGACACAGACGAGTGTTTGATTTGCTGGGGAATGTATGACACGGACGAGTGTCAAATAAGTATTATACATAAACAGGCATCTATTTTGAGGATGCAAAGAGAGATACTTTCGCTTTCTGTGGGGATAGGATGACACAGACGGGTGTCGAAAAGAATATGTTATGAAGAAGTATTTGTTTGCAGAAGGTGTTCTGGCGACTTGTGGGGAATAAGTGTCGCTCCCACCAAATGAGGCCAGGTCAAATGGGGTACAGACGCGAACGGTCGGCGAAAGGAGAGAGTACACACAAGGGTGAACTCAGAAAGACAAGAGTCGCCAGCTAGGCATTTTTATCCCGAAGAAAAGGTAATGCTGCATAGACCTAAGAAAAGATGGATAAGACGGTTGCGAACCAGAGAGACTGAGAAAGGGGGTTGGTTACAACCTGGGAAGGTATTAGCACCCAGATTGTCCGCCGTACTCGACGGGATCCACGCTTAAAAGATTTGTGTTTTAAAGGGGTAGTGTCAGTGCAATTTGTGTATCAAAGCTGGAAAGAATGCAAGTGTCAGTGTAAAAGAATGTGAAGTGTATAAGGGAATGTCGCTCCCGATAAGATGGGACCGGCCCAAATAAAGGTACAGACGCGAACGGTCGGCGAGAGGGACAATGAGAACACACAGCCGTGAACTCACTGGAGATGAATAGAGTCGCCAGCTAGGCATTTTTATCCCGGAGGAAAGGTAATGCTGCATAAACCTAGAAGGAGATGGATAAGACGGTTGCGAACCAGAGAGACTGAGAAAGGGGGTTGGTTACAACCTGGGAAGGTATTAGCACCCAGATTGTCCGTCGTACTCGACGGGATCCACGCTTAAAAGATTTGTGTTTTAAAGGGGTAGTGTCAGTGCGATTTGTGTATCAAAGCTGGAAAGAATGCAAGTGTCAGTGTAAAAAGAATGTGAAGTGTATAAGTGAAGTGTTAGTGTAAGGATAAGAGTGAAATGCTCATGACTATGAGGCTTAAAAGAATGAAACTGGAAGGAGGGGGAATATACAGAGACTTTTGTTCGATAACTGTTAAGTTATGCCTACGTATCCTCTCGTGCAATGAGGAAGTCAGAACACCGTAGTTCGACCCAAAGAGACTGAAGGGTGAATTGACCTGTGAACTGCTTACTTGTCTATGCTCAAGTGTATGACCTGTCTGGCTCAGGTGCTACTGTCTTGCATTAGACAGAAGAAGCGAGTTCTCGCTTATGAGTGAAGGTGATGAGAAAAGAATCCCGGAGGAGACGATTATTGTTTGCTTTTTTTGTATTTTCAGTCTTTTATTGCTTTTGGATTTTTTCATAAGTTAATGAGCTTAAGTCTAAACCAATGGATTTAGTAAACTCATCACATCTTCCCTCTGATTAGGGGTAATGAGAATACCTTAAGTGTGAAGTCAGATTCTCACACTTAATCGCCTTTGGTATAGAATTAAGATCATTAACCTATTAGTGATTATTTAGATGTTTTTGTTGTTTTTGTTTAGTGTTGAGTAATGAGGTTAAGCCATAATCAAGGATTAAACAGACTCATTACACCATCCTAATAGAAGGATAATAGATGAGAATGTTTAAGCTGAGGAAAGCTCCTCAACTTAATCCATGATCAGGGATTAAACTCATGACAAAACAAGCCTTTGATTAAGTGGGTTTTATTTAATGATATGATGATGAAGTGAATTTTATGATTTGTAAGACAACTTGAGGGGGACTTGTCCATTAACACTAGGGTTAGTCCTTCTTAACCAATTAAGGAAGAATTAGAACCCTAATGCAAGGCCCAAGTTACAAGTGTGATGTCTTGATACTTATTAAGATGGATTGATTAAGAGATTTAAACACATTAAGGGTTTAACACTTAGGATTAAAGTTATACACTCCATCCTAAGAGAAGGATGCAGGCATAAGCTTAATCACAAAGCCTTAAAGCCTTTAGGGTTTAGTCCCTGATTATGAGATGAGAAGAGAAGACTCAAATGAGACACAAAGGTAAAACTAAGAGGGGAGACTAATCAAAACCCTAATCATTGTCATGCTTGGTTGTTCCTAAGGTTTGTGAGGTTTACAAGGACAATCTTCAATGGAATCACCAGGAAGCAGATGAAAGGATCAAGAGAAGCAAAGTAACTTGCTTCATTCAAGAAGTCAAGTCACTTGAAGAAAGAAAGTGGGAGGAACAAGAATGAGCAAGCTCAATCTCAAACACATACATAAATGCAGCAATGGATACAAGAGAGATGAAAAGAAAAGTTATGAGAAGTGAAGGCAAATTCACTTCTCAGATTCGCTTACCACCTGAAATGTTAGAAAAGAAATGCAATGCAATGCAAAATGAGATGAGATGATATGATGATAAACAAAACCAGAAGCATGTGGATGATGATAATGATGCTATGGAGTGATAAAAACATGAGGCAAGGCATGGAGATGTTCATACAAGTTCATGGATGCAAATGGTGCAAGCTTAGAAGCATAGATACACATGAAAAGTTAGGAAGCATACAAAGCATACAACATGGCAAATGCAAGATGCAATGATCAAAGATGCTTTCCATATGTCTTATGATGTCAAATGAATCACATGAATGTTTGAAGTGTCATGGTAAGTCATGTCATGCAAGAGAATGCAAGATGGATGCAAATGGAAGCCCAAATTAGGGTTTATGGATCAAACAACAAACAAAATCCAAAAACAGAAGCAAACCCTAAGATAAAAAATGGAAAAGGCCACTCAAAAAAACCCTAAACCTATACTAAACCAAGGTCCAAAGGGGAGGTCTCAACTCTTAACCAATCTCAAGTTATGATTTTTCTAAGTTATTAGGGTTTTTAGGGCTCCTAAACAAAAGAAATGCCAAACAAATTGAAAATGAGGAATCAAACCATGGCCATTTAACCCTAGAAACTACATGCTAAACACAAAACAATGCAAGAAGAATCAATGTCCAACTCTTCTTAGATAGGCAGAAATGAATTTTTGAACTTTGGATCAAATTAATGCACAAAAAATGATTTAATTCCATGGAAAATTCTCAAAATGCATCAAGATCAAAAAAGAAATTTGGTTTGAAGGTTGGACAATGTTTCTAAATGTCTTAGAACATTTCATGAATTTTTTGGTGATTTTTAAATACCCAAAAGTATTTTTAATCAATTAATTTCCATTAATCAATTAAAAATAATCTTTTAAATATTTAAAAATACTTTTTTAATGATAAAAATAAAAATAAAAAAATAAAAATATTTTGTGTCATAAAAATTATTAAAACCCATGAGAAAAAGTTTCATAATTTTTACACATTTTTTACTATTTTAAATTAAATATGCAAATAAAATGAAAAGAAAATGAATTAAAAATAAATAAAATGAAAGGTAATCAGAATGGAGGGATGAGATTGATTCTGGATTTGAATATGTTGACCACGCGCGCTATCCAAGGGTCCAGGTTGATTCTGACTAAATTAAATTAATTATGGATTAATTAAACTAAACACGTGGATTAGGGCTAAGCAACGCATCTGGGCCTTTCATTCGCACGGGGAGTCAACTGGGTCAACCAATCCAACGCCCAGAATTCAAACAAACATTAATTACGCAATTAGGGCACAAATGACTTTCAGGCTGCCGGAGAAGACTTCCGGTCGTCTTCTCCGGCCAGCATCTCCCCTGAAAATCCTCAAAACTCTAAAAACCTAACTAAAATGAAATCTAAGAATTGTGAAATGATCCCCACTCACTCACGATCCAAAACCCCCAATCAAAACATATTTACAATCCCTAACAAGGCTGAATCGAAGCAAGAAAGAATTAGGGTACGCAAGTTTCAGAGAGCAATTAAACTCTCATTTCAATACCATTTCAAAAACCAAAAGCACCAGGATACTCAGTGAAGCATAAAGAACAAGTCTATAACATGAAAAACGATTTTTGGAAAAATATTTCTTGAGTTACCTGAGATTCGAAGCTTTCACTCTGATGACTTTCTGGCCTCCCCTCTTGATGAAAACCACTCCACTTAACCCTCTGGTGATGCTTGAATGCTCAGGAGAGATTTATGTAGACTGGATGGAGAGTTTGAGCAGCTTCTGCTCAATCTCAGTTGAAAATGGCAATGGAGTTTCTGGTAGTTTCAGGCCAATGTAGGTGGTTGTTTGTGATCCAGATGATGAGTGGAGAAGGTCTATGGAGTTTGTTTTGATGTTTGTAAGCTGTGGTGAGAGTTTCGAATGAAACTGCAGCTTGAGGTGAATGATGGCAATGGAGTGTTCTTGCTTGTTTCAGGCCCAAGTCTTGTTGGTTTCTACTCAGTGAAGCAAGGTGGTTTGATCTATGGAAATGGTTTTTGTGTTTGTGTGTTGGGCAAAGAGTTTCGAAGCAAAATGCAGCTAGGGTGTGTTTTGTGAATGTGTTGGTATATGAGGTTTCAGCCTTGCTTCTTCATATCTCTTGCTTGCTAAGGGATATTGTATTTTAATCCCATAGGTCAGATGATTTGACCTGGCCCCTAGTGATTGGTAAGTTTGCTTTTGCTCAAAGTCCACCTTTTGTGTAAGAGAAGTATGGCTCATGATCTAGGCAAGTACAAGGCATGGGGCTGCGCAGCAAGGGTGAGGGGAAAGGCTAGCCAAAGTCAGCATCCAAGGTTGCAAGTTGTAGGGAGTGTGATCATGAGTTTTGCAAGTTGTTGCTTTATGGTTCACATGTTATTTCCTTATCCCACAAGCCATAATACATGGGCATTCTTGGTTCAATTCTGATTTTTATGACTTATAGAATGTTTGTGTCATGGTTTGAAATGAACTAGGGGTTACAAAAGGCATTGGTTCATGGTTTTGCAAAATTCTCATTTGAGGCATGTCTTGAAAATCAATGATTTTAGCCAACTTTGTCACACCATAACTTTTGATCCAAGAAGAGTTTGATCATGTTCTTGTACTTTTTGGAAAGGGAAAGATGTAATCTACAATTTTCATGACCAAAGTTTTTCCATTTGAAGCCTTTTTGGATCAAGAATCAAGGCTTGAAAAATGACCTAAAATGAAGCATTCTTGAAAAAGTCAACTATGCCCAAAAAGTCAACATTTGCAAAAACCCTAAATTCTTGATTTTTTGTGAACTTCAACCTTCTTCCATGATCAAATAAAGATCATATACACTCAAAATGAGGAAGATCACCCATTGGTTGGGTCATTGGGGGCCTCAGATGCCCTGATTTTACACTGACTTGTCTGAAAAGTCAACTCTTGATCAGATGACTTCCCCATGGAATTTCTTCATGAAAATTGATATGCATACTTCCTATACCATATAGAGACCAATGGAAACAAGAATGACCAAAAAGATTGGGGTTATGGCCTCTGAAACCAAAACCCTAATTTTAAGTCAACTGTGCAGTCAAACCTGGCTCTGCATCCACTCAAACCCTAGTTCTTGTGATTCCTTTGCATTTTGACTTTGTGGGGATATAAAATGATGCTTGAACACACATGGACCCCTTTGAAGTGAATGGTAGCCTTTGGAGTGGCTCAAGAGGCTCTGGGATTGCTCAGGTCACAAACCCTAGATGCAGATGACTTAGAAACTATGCAGTGAATCAAAAATGAGATATGAGATGTTATGATTGTGTTTGTGATCATGAGCCATGGTGTTAATGAGTGAGGGCAAATTTGGGGTGTTTACAGCTGCCCCTATTCAAACATGAGTTAGCTGTGCAGGTTGTAAGCAACGGCTTAACAGGCAAACAAGATAACTTGTGGTTGAATACCAAAGACAGTCCAAAATTTGCACTCACAGAATGAAGAAGAAAAGGGATATAGATTGTATAAGAAAGTAAAGTATATTGTATAGTGTGGGCGACGGAGGACGACCGTCGAGCAAAGGACGACTGCTGGGTAAAAGAGCAATGACGGGGACGGCCGACACGCTGGGTAAAGTGTGTGAAGTAAAGCAATGACGGGGACGGCCGACATGCTGGGGATAAAAGATAAAGCCAAGACGGGGACGGCCGACTAGCTGAAAAATAAGATATATGATGGGGACGGCCATCAAGATAAAGTAAGATTCTCTGGGAATCAATGAAACATGACGGGGACGGCCATCAAGTTCATAAAGGTAAAGTAACCAACGATGGGGACGGCCATCGGGCTAGAAAAGAAAAGGGACCACGACGGGGACGGCCATCGGGTTAAAGAATAAATGAAATAAACAGATGATGGGGTACGGCCATCAAAGGTGAAGGACGATCACCTAGCAGGGGACGGCTGCTCTGTTGGGAATAAAAGAAATATGATGGGGACGACCATCAAAGGTGGAGGACGACCACCTGGCAGGGTACGGCTGCCGAAAAGTATCAACGACGGGGACGGCCATCGGATAAAAGGTCAACGATGGGGACAGCCATCGGACGAGCATGATGGAGGACGACCATCAAGAAGTGGAGGACGACCACTCAGCAGGGGACGGCTGCTCTCAAGGTTTATCATAACACAGGACGAGTGTCAGATAACCCAAAATCAACAATGGGGACGGCCATTGGATAAAATGATGAGGGACGATCATCAAAAGGTGGAGGACGACCACCTAGCAGGGGACGGCTGCTAAACATCACGACACAGGACGAATGTCGGATAGAAAATCTACGATGGGGACGGCCATCGGATGAGCATGATGGAGGACGACCATCAAGAAGTGGAGGACGACCACTCAGCAGGGGACGGCTGCCCTCAGGGTTATCATGACACAGGACGAGTGTCAGATAAAAGAAAAAAGCTTTGTTGGCGATCTACTGGGGAATAGTAAATACGGACGAGTTTTTTACATCCAAGAAGTAAAAGGTATAAGTGTGTGGTATGTTGTGTATAGATTAAAGATGCGGACGAGCATCCTTAAGACTATGATACGGACGAGTATCAGGTAGAAACAAATACCGATACGTGTTCAAAGATGATGATACGGACGAGTATCAACTGGTTAACAGAGAACACGTACTAGTGTTGGATCTGAAAGGACTCTTCTGGGGAATAATAGACACGGACGAGTGCCTATATTCAAGAGGATATAAGTGTATGACACAGTGTATGGATTAAAGATGTGGACGAGCATCCTCAAGACTTTGATACGGACGAGTATCAGGTAGAAACAAACACTAGACGCAATGTTCTGAGATGATGGTACGGACGAGTACCAACTGGTTAACAAAGAACAAGGACTACTGTTGGATCTGTGGGATATAACTGGTATATACAAGATACGGACGAGTATCTGTATAAGAGCGAGTGGTGTGTAGATGAGTGTTTAGCCGCTGGGGAGAGTGACACGGACGAGTGTCAAAAGGAGAAGGGTGTAATATGAACAAGTATCTGTTATACAAAGTCTAGGCGACTGCGCTGGGGATATGACACGGACGAGTGTCAAGGAAGTGTATATATAGGTATATGTGTGTGCAAAGAGGATGTCTTTGGCTTTCTGCTGGTGATATGACACGGACGGGTGTCATGAAGTATCCGTGATACGGGTGATTTGTTTTTAAAGAGTATTCGGGCGACTTTACTGGGGAGTGATGATACGGACAGGCACCAAAGGGAAATATATACCGGTGTTTGTGATTTGTGAGGCAGCTGCTTTTTGCTGGGATTCTGGTGGGGATTTCTGTACAATGATGATAAACGGTTATTATTCACAAGTGTTAATTCAAAACATGACTCATGATTATGCTATGCGTTTGATTTTTGCCGTAATGCTCCGTATTAGGCGGAATGCTACGCTCTGAGGGGATAGTATGATGCAAATGCCATGATTATGCAAAGATACCAAACCGGGATTCGGATCCCGTTGCCGCGAAGATCTCTGGCTGATCTGCTTGAAATGGACCTCCCAGCTGAGGATGAGATCGTTGATAGATCTGGGGAGATGTATCCACTTGGGGATATAGGTCACTAATTGACATATCCTTGAAAAAGGAACCAGCTGGGGTTCGTGGAAGCCTTCTGTACTCTGTTGTGATTTCTTCGTGCGTTGCTCTTCTGGATAGAGGCTGAGGATCTTGTGGGGAGATGATTCCCTGATTCCTGTATTCTGCTGAGGAAGAACGATTGGTATTACGGCTGGGGATGCTGTTGGTAACTCAACTAGGAAGAGTAACAAGAGGCAACTCAGCTGGGGATAGAGCATTTCGGGTGCTGAGATCTTCTGTTGATTTGCCAGCCTGCTGAGATGTAGCTTGCATGCCCCAAGTTGCGTTCCGGATACCTGCAATCCTGCAAAGGCAAGGAAACGCACAAAAGGTCCCGAGGTATCCTTTACTGGATTCCGTCATAGGAGTTAAGTACCTTCGAGAGTAAGTATATTCCCTGTAAGCATGTGTTTTATTATTATTATTTTTGGGAGAAAAGTATCTGTACTTATGCAATTGATTTTTTAGAGACATCAGACATCCTTTGCAAATAAAAATATACAAAACGAAACATGACTGAAAAATCTGATTTTTATTAATTCATGTGCCCTGAACTGGCAAGATACAGTCAAAGAAACATATCTCCTGAAATGAAGAGATTGTTACAAATTGAGAAACAAAGTGCCGGCAGTGTTGATGACGCTTTAAAGAGCTTCCTCTTCTGCTATGACTCGTATGACTTTTGACTTTCTTCTCGTCTTTCTTTCTGGAGAAAGTTGATTCTGATTGAAGCTTGATCCTTTGGAATCTTAACCAAGTTGCTGACAATACAGACGAATTCAGAACGCAGTTGTTCGCTTATTCCCTTATTTTGCATGGATCGCCCTTTCGGGTTTTCAATCCATCGGGATACCCATTTTTGCCTGAGTTGTCCAATGCGGCTTTTCAACTCAGCGGGTGTACATTTTTTCATTTATTTCCCTTATTTTGCCCGAGTCTCTTTATTCTGTTTTTGACTCGCCGGGATGCCCTATTTTTGCCTGGACTTACATTCTGTTTTTGTGTCCAGCGGGTCATTTTATGCGAAGTATTTTTTAACTGCATCTGAATTCACAGGGGATGGGAAATCTTCACCATCCATGGTGCTGAGCATCAGTGCTCCACCAGAAAAAACTTTCTTTACCACGAATGGTCCTTCATAATTTGGAGTCCATTTGCCCGTGTGGTCCGTATGAGGAGGGAGGATTCTTTTCAACACAAGGTCTCCTACTTGGTACTCTCGGTGCCTGACTTTCTGATCGAAGGCTTTCTTCATTCTCTTCTGATATAACTGCCCATGACAGATTGCAGCCAACCTCTTCTCTTAGATCAGACTCAGTTGTTCGTATCGGGCCCGAACCCATTCTGCTTCACTCAGTTTAACATCCATTAATACCCGTAACGAGGGTAATTCAACTTCAACAGGTAGGACTGCTTCCATACCATACACAAGTTGATACGGCGTTGCCCCAGTGGATGTCCTGATTGATGTGCGATACCCATGCAAGGCAAATGGTAGCATTTCGTGCCAGTCTTTGTAGGTGACTACCATCTTCTGCACAATCTTCTTGATATTCTTGTTAGCTGCCTCAACAGCGCCATTCATCTTTGGCCTGTAAGGAGAAGAATTATGATGTTGGATTTTGAAGTCCCGGCATAATTCAGTCATCATCTTGTTGTTTAGATTGGAACCATTATCAGTAATGATTCGCTCGGGAACTCCATACCGACAGATGATGTCTCTTTTCAGAAATCTGGCTACCACTTGCCTGGTGACGTTTGCATATGAGGCTGCTTCAACCCACTTGGTGAAATAATCAATGGCGACCAAGATGAATCTGTGGCCATTTGAAGCAGTTGGCTCGATCTTGCCAATCATATCAATGCCCCACATGGCAAAGGGCCATGGTGAAGACATGATGTTCAAAGGATTGGGAGGCACATGCACCTTATCTGCGTAGATCTGGCATTTATGACATTTTCTGGCGTAAGCACAACAGTCTGCATCCATTGTGATCCAGTAATAGCCTGATCTTAACAACTTTTTAGCCATGGCATGCCCTCCGGCATGGGTACCAAAAGACCCTTCATGCACTTCATGCATCAATAAATCTGCTTCCGTCTTGTCAACACATCTGAGGAGTACCATGTCAAAGTTCCTTTTGTATAAAGACCCATCAGTGTTCAGAAAGAAACTTCCAGCAAGCCTTCTCAAAGTCTTCTTATCATTGGAAGATGCCCCAGGTGGGTATGTTTGATCCTCTAAGAAGCACTTGATGTCATGGAACCAAGGCTTATCATCTTTGACAACATCTGCTGCGAACACATATGCTGGCCTGTCGAGTCTGGACACTGAAATCTGAGGTACAAAGTTAGCAGTTTGAACTTTGATCATGGATGAAATGGTAGCAAGAGCATCTGCAAACTGATTCTCGTCCCGAGGGATATACTCAAGCTTGACGGTTGTAAAGAAAGTCAATAACCTTCTTGTATAATCCCTGTAAGGTATCAGATGGTCTTGGTGGGTATACCATTTTCCGTTGGTCTGATTGATTACCAAAGCTGAATCTCCGAATACGGTCAATGTCTTGATCCTGAGGTCAATGGCTTCCTCAAGACCCATGATGCAAGCTTCGTATTCAACTTCGTTGTTAGTGCAGTTGAAAGTGAGTTTTGCCGAGAAAGGCATGTGAACTCCTTTAGGTGTAATGAGTACTGCACCAACACCACGGCCATTCATGTTAACAGCCCCGTCAAACATCATAGTCCATTCTTCTTCCGGGTCAGGCCCTTCAGTGTGAATGGGCTCTTCATGATCTTTTGATCTTATGAACATGATGTATTCATCAGGGAAGTCAAATCTCATAGGCTGGTAATCATCAATGGGTTGCTCAGCAAGATATTCAGATAGTACACTGCCCTTGATGGCTTTCTGAGATGTGTATTGGATGTCATATTCTGTGAGAATCATCTGCCATCTTGCAACCCGTCCGGTAAGAGCTGGCTTCTCAAATATGTACTTGACTGGGTCCATCTTTGAGATCAACAAAGTAGTGTGGGTCAACATATACTGCCTTAGTCGGCGAGCAGCCCACGCTAAAGCACAGCAAGTTTTCTCGAGCAGTGAATAACGTTGTTCACAGTCGGTAAACTTTTTGCTTAGGTAGTATATTGCATACTCTTTTCGACCAGACTCGTCATGCTGGCCCAGCACACACCCCATTGATTCTTCCAATACTATCAAGTACATAATCAGAGGTCTTCCTTCAACTGGAGGCATAAGGATCGGAGGTTCTTGCAGATACTCCTTGATCTTGTCAAAAGCCTTCTGGCAATCTTCGTTCCACCTGACTGTTTGTTCTTTTCTTAACAGCTTGAACAAAGGTTCACAGGTTGCTGTGAGGTGAGATATGAACCGTGAGATGTAGTTCAATCGACCTAAGAACCCTCGAACTTCTTTCTCAGTTTTCGGTGCAGGCATCTCTTGGATGGCTTTGACTTTATCAGGGTCAACTTCAATCCCTTTCTCACTTACAATAAAGCCCAGCAGCTTACCGGATCGCACCCCGAACGTGCATTTGTTGGGGTTTAACTTCAGTTGGTACTTCCTCAGACGCTTGAACAACTTCAGCAGATTCACCAGGTGATCTTCCTCTGTAAGGGACTTGGCAATCATGTCATCCACATAACATTCTATTTCTTTGTGGATCATATCGTGGAATAATGTTACCATAGCCCGTTGATATGTTGCACCGGCATTTTTGAGCCCAAATGGCATTACCTTGTAGCAGAACGTGCCCCAGGGTGTGATGAATGTTGTCTTCTCCATGTCTTCAGGTGACATTTTAATCTGGTTGTATCCTGAAAATCCATCCATGAAGGAGAATACCGAGAACTGAGCCGTATTATCAACCAATACATCAATGTGAGGTAATGGGAAGTCATCTTTCGGGCTGGCTCTGTTCAGATCCCGGTAATCAACATACATTCTTACTTTTCCGTCTTTCTTAGGCACAGGTACTATGTTAGCAACCCACGGCGGATAGCTAGTTACAGCAAGGAACCCGGCGTCCCATTGCTTTTGTACCTCCTCCTTGATTTTCATAGCCATGTCTGGGCGAGTACGGCGTAATTTCTGTTTGACCGGTGGGCACTCTTCTCTCAAAGGCAGCTTGTGCACAACAATGTCGGTATCCAACCCTGGCATGTCTTGATACGACCAAGCAAACACATCCACATACTCTTGAAGCAAATCGACCAGTTGCTTCTTCACTGAGTCTTGCAGGCAGGCCCCGATTTTGACCTCTTTCACGTCTTCAATTGTACCAAGATTGATCACTTCAACCTCCTCCTGGTGAGGAGTAATAACCTTTTCCTCCTGTCTCAACAACCTGGCTAGCTCTTCAGGAAGCTCATATTCTTCATCAACCCCTTCATCAGCTTGATTGATTGGATTGTCAAAGTCATACGAAGTCATAGCCGTGCTGTTGTTGGTGCTGTCTGGAAGGCATTCTCTGCAAGGGTTTTAGTTTGTTCATTTTAGTGATCTGATTTTAGTCTTATTTAGAAAAGTGAAATGAAGTTGTCATTTTGAAAACACTGCCATTTATTTTTTTGTACAAAAAGAAAAATAGAAAAACAGTGAACGAAAAGAAAAAGACTCGTTTGCAAAAAGATGTCTGATATTTCATTAATTGATCTTGTTTGCACAAAAAAGTACATATGGCCCGATTACAAAATGAGTCTTGTCATCTTGGGCAAGATGCAAGACTTTGATGCATGCTTATAAAAATACAGGAAATAATAATTACTCTGCATGAGTAACTCTTATAATTTCCTGGGAAGACCAGCTTGAGATACTGCTCCCCGGGATCTTTGGACGAATCCAATTCTCCAGATTGCGCTCCTCTTCCAGCTCGTCTTCCAGACAGTTGATAGCATCGGGGGTAAGCATCCCCCCACTGACAAAACCGGGCTTCTCAGCAGCCTTTGCTTGATGTTGAGTTGGTCTGTAACCCAACCCAAACTTATCTTTCTTCTCCTCCACAGCTAAAACCTTGCCCCAGCCTAGGGCAGTCCCTTCCTCAACAACCTTCTGGGCTTGTTGGTATGATGACATGGAGATTCCAGATACAGCAGATGCTTCATTGACATTCAAGGCTTCAAAACCTTGGCTCATTGTTTCATGGATCTCCCCATCCATCTCAATGTACTTATAAGTAGCCAGATGGCTAACAAATATATCCTCTTCCCCACAGATTGTAACAACTTGGCCTTCCCACTCAAATTTTAACTTTTGGTGAAGGGTAGACGTTATTGCGCCGGCGGCGTGAATCCAAGGTCTACCCAACAAACAGCTGTAGGCGGGCTGAATGTCCATCACATAAAAGATAGTTTTAAAGGTCTGTGGGCCAATTGTCACAGGAAGCTCAACCTCTCCCAGAACCGATCTCTTCGAACCATCAAAGGCTCTTACTACCAGGCTGCTGGGTCTCAATGCCAATCCATCATATTCTAACTTCACCAGAGCCTTCTTTGGTAAGACATTCAGGGATGAACCTGTGTCTACCAGCACATGAGAAAGGACAGCTCCTTTGCATTCCATGGTTATGTGCAAGGCTTTGTTGTGGTTGCGGCCATCCGCTGTCAAGTCAGTATTGGTGAACCCTAGCCCATTGCTAGCAGTAACATTTCCAACCACGGTTTCCAACTGGTTGACAGTAATCTCTTCCGGCACGTAAGTTGCGTGCAAGACTTTGAGTAGTGCATTCCGATGGGCTTCGGAGCACATAAGCAGTGAGAGGATAGAGATTTTGGATGGCGTTTGGTGAAGTTGATCCACAATTTTGTAATCACTCTTTTTGATGATTCTCATAAACTCATCAACTTCTTGATCGAACGGTGTCTTCAAGGCTTCTTTAACAGCTTGATCTTCCTGCACCGGGCTCTTTCCTTTTGCTTTGGCAGCAGCTTCTGCTTCGGCAGTAGGTCTTTGAATTGGTGGAGCAAAGAGACGTCCGCTTCGAGTGAAGCCTCCGCCTCCCCCCACATTATCTATCTGTGGTGCAGGTGTTGATGTATCAAGAGTGATTCTTTTTCCTTCGCAGTACACGTCAGAGCCATAGTGCCAAGGGATGGCCCTATTGCTTTCATATGGTACTGGTCCAGGCACCGTGACAGTGACTGGACTGATTGCTGCTGCTGAAGGGATTGTAATTGTTTGTGGATCATAAAAGATTGTAACTGGTGCTCTGATGGGAGCAGCACCTTCTGAATGGTAGGCAGAGTTGTTCTCAGGATCATAAAATATTGTGACAGTAGAGACATCTTCATGATTTGTTGCTGGAGTTGTAGGAGACATTGGCGGAAGAATGGATGTTGTTGTTGTAGAAGGTTCGAAATGGAGTGAAGCTGAAGTTGTAGCAGGAAAATTTGTTGAAAAATGATCAGTCGAGATGATAGATGAAGTACTTGTTGATGAAGCCGAAGAATTGTCAGGAACAATAGTTGCTGCAGTTGTAGGAGGTTCTGAAACCGTTGCTGATGAGATTGCTGGATTTGTTGGAAATGATGTGGTGATCTGAAGTTGGCCGCTCTGAATAAGGCCATCTATGCCATTCCTCAAATTATCGCACCCGTTTACCGAGATATTGCAGTAAGCGCAACCCAACTCACACCCCGGGAACATCTGACATTCCAAGAGCTGAGCCTTGATTTCCACCAACGGTGTCCTGATCTGTCCCACACTGGTTATTAAATAAGACGGCTTGTCTTCTTCAATAGCGTTAATTCGGGGACCACCGTGATTCGGCATCGGGTTTTTATTGACATTGGGTGGTGGTGCGAAATTCAGAGCCTTGGAGTCTACTAGGTCTTGTACCTTCATATGCATAGCCCTGCATTTTTCTGTACTGTGGCCAGGTGCGTTTGAATGAAAAGCACACCTAGCATTGGAGTCATAGTTCCTTGGTAGACTGTTGGGGTCCGGAGGTGCCAACGTTCTTAGCTCAACCAGGTTGAGTTTCAGAAGCTGTGGCAGCAATGTAGCATATGGCATGGGGATCGGATCGATCACTCTGTTAGCTTGAGATGGCCTCTGTTGGAATGGCCTTTGTTGACTGTTGTTGTTGGTGTTGCTGTTGTTGTAATTTCTTGGAGGATACTGATTTTGCTGATGGTACTGAGGTTGTGGCTGATAGTTTTGTTGAGGAGGTTGATAGACTGGCTGAGGATGAGCTGGAGCAGGAATGGTGACTGCTGCTATTGACCTTTGAGCATATTGGGGCCTGCCCCTGTTGGTGTGGATGGCATTGGTCTCGCCAGTTCTTCTCGGGCCTGCAAAAGGCTTTCTTGCATTACTGGACGAGCTGGCACCATTATCGGAAATCTTCCCCATTTTCAACAGGCTTTCAATTCTCTCCCCCGCTATGACAACATCTGCGAAGCTAGTGGAAGAAAAAGCGGCCAACCTGTCAATATATGTTCCCTGAAGGGTGTTCATGAACATATCTGCCATTTCCCTTTCAGACATAGGTGGTTGAACGGCAGCATCCAATTGCCTCCATCTCTGGGCATATTCTCGGAAACTCTCCCTTGAAGACTATGACATTCCCATTAGGAGGGTCCTGTTGGGTGCCATGTCTAAATTGTACTGATACTGTCTGATGAAGGCCTCTGCCAGGTCCTTCCAGCATCTAATAGTTGCCCTTGTCAGGTGAGAGTACCATTCTCTTGAGGCCCCTGTCAAGCTGTCTTCGAAATAGAACATCCAAAGCTTCTCATCCATTGTATAGGCCTTCAGCCTTCCCAGAAATGATTGTAGATGAGTCCGGGGGCATGAAGTCCCATTATACTTTTCGAAACAAGGAGGCTTGAACTTATGGGGGATCCTGACCCCGTCTACCAAGCCCATATCCATCACGTCAAAACCCAAAGAGTTTTGAGACTCTAGGGATCTTAACTTCTCAGCTATCTCATCCAACCTTCTATCGTAAGCTTCCTCCCCAGCACCCATTACTGTGAATTGGTCTTCTTGAGGGTCCTCTTGAAGTACCCTGGCTGCAGTGGCTGTCCCTTGAACATTTGCAGGAATATTGATCTCGGGATGCAGATGTGGGCCAAACACAGGGGGGTTAACATGAGGTTGTACCCTTTCATTGTTACTGGTGCCGGCAGTCCCTATGTGTGGATCCTCTTGATTTTGCCTCTCCACCATGGCCCTCAGTCTTTCCTGGCTCTGAGCCATGTTGTTCATAACTTCCATAAACTGAGTCATCTGCGTTCTCATCTCCAATCTTTCGTTTGCTAGCTGATTTCTGACCTCTGCAAGGTCCTGCTGTACCTGATCCATTTGAATTCCCGGAAGGTTATTTCGGGTTGGATAACGGTGCGGACGGTTGAGGGGAAATACCCGACGACGAGCAATAGTTCCTGAGGTATCACAACAGAGGTTAGCAACAATAAAACAAAAACCTACAAAACAAACAAAAGGTTAGCATGCAATGCAATTATGCTTATTTGTCCTCAAGGTATCCGATTTGGCATTCAGTTTTGACCCTTCCAGACCTTTGAAGATGCTGTTGATGTTGCTTTCGAAGAAATACCCATGTGAAGTAAACCAGCACAGCCATATATTACAAAAAGCAAAGGTACATAGTTTGTTTTACAAATATAAGCCCTCAAAGGGGTCAAAATACACCACAAGAAAAATAAAAAGTACAATAAATAAAAGCAACAACAAACAAATGGTCAAACGCCAAGACCAAACTCATCCTCACGAACTTCCTTGAGAAGTGCTTCGGTCACAGGATCAGCTGGACGCTCCGTGAGATTCCGGATGAGGAGATTCCGGGTCGCAATAGCTGCTGTTAGCCTCTTGTGCTGAGTTTGGTCTTTGGACCTCTTCACTCCTGCTTTGATCTTCAGCTCTGATATCTCCCTCTGGGCTGCTGCCAGGGCCCCTTGCTGTTCCTTTGCACTAGCCTCCAGTTGCTCCATCTTGTCTTGAACTCTCTTGTCCTCCAGGGTACGAGCCTCGGTGATCCTGACCCACCGGGCTTGACTCTCCTTCAAGTACAAGTCTGTCCTTGCTCTTTGGAACTGGGCTTCTTTGCAAGCGTTCTTCAGAATTTGTTCTCCGGCCATAGACTTCTTGATATAATCCCCAGAATTTTCAATCTTAGTCAAATGCTCCACTCTCAACTTTTCCAATCTCTCAATCTCCCTCATACCTTCACTCCTCTCCCGGAGGGTCTTCTGCAAAGCCTGGGTTAGCTTCTCATTTCTTTCCTTCAAGCTCTCAAACTCCTCCAAACTGATAGTGGCAGGGGGTGGTGCTGAAGATGACTCAGGCATGTCTTCTATGGTAAAGGGCATCCCATAGAATTGGGCCCTGGCACGGGACCACTCATAATATTGTGCTGACGCCACATTATTGCACTTCCCCAGAATGGTGACTCCCTTGGTTTGAACATTATCCCAGGCCCAGGCAGCCTGCCTAACAACAGCCAGATTAATCTTGTTCTCACAATAAAGAGTCTCCACCAAGTCCTGTGCCTTAGGAGTATGAACCAGTGCATAGCCCAGTTGCCTCCTGAACAGCAGAGGGTTGTAATTGATACTTCCCTTAACTCCTATTAAGGGCACATTGGGAAAATGCCCACAGTTGGTGATGATATCTCTGCCCTTGGTGCTTTGAGTACACCATCTGATATCAGCTGAAGTTAGAACAGTGAGTCTCTTAGCCCAGTTGTTCTGCTGATGAGGATTAAGAAATGCATCTGTCCTGGGTAGATGCCTGAGAAGCCAAGCATGGAACAATGGAGCACAACACCTCACCAGTCTCCCCCTCTGCTTCTCATTCCTCTGATGCACTGAATAGTAAAGGTCCCCCAATAAAGTTGGCACTGGGTTCTTCAGGATGAACAGATGGATTGCATTCTTGCTAATGAATCGAGGCTCATCTGCAAACAACACAATTCCATATACACTCAAAGCCAACAAAGCACACACAGCTTTCCACTCTCCCAGAGAAGCTTTCAAGGTAGCTTGAGAGATTAAGAAGTCCAGATGAAAACCAGGGATTCCAGCTTTAGAGGTCATATGCTGCTCAATCAGGGCAGGTTCCAGATGTAAAGCTCTTGCTACTTCTCCATTAGCAGGAAAGACCATCTCAGGGTTGAAAGGGATTCCACCCCTGATAGGCAAACCAACCAATGATGAGTATTCTTCTAATAGAGGGCCCAGCTGAAAGTCTTGAAAGGTGAAACATCTCAATGGGGGATCATAAAACTGAATGCAGGTGTGGATCAGGCTTCTCTGTGAAGGGTCCAGATCCATAACCATATCAAGTATATCTCCATAATGCTCCCTGAACAAAGGTATGTGGTCTGGAGTGATCAGGGTCTGAATCCTCCTGATGTCTGATAACTCTGGCTGGAAGAAGTGATAGGTGATGTTGCTCTTTTTAGGAGCCATGATGCTGAAGACTAAGTAGAGACAGGTGCTGATGATAATGCTGAAATAATGAGCCACTGATTGGCTGGTGCAGGTGATAGCTGAAGCAGATAGCTAAACTGAAGCAGGTATTGATGAAGATAGGTCAATACTGAAGATGGGGTCAAAACTGGCCAAAAATGAAGATGGACACCCTGAAACACAAATAAGCAAATGTCAATATGA
This sequence comes from Lathyrus aphaca, assembly GCA_963966055.1. Taxonomy (NCBI): domain Eukaryota; kingdom Viridiplantae; phylum Streptophyta; class Magnoliopsida; order Fabales; family Fabaceae; genus Lathyrus; species Lathyrus aphaca. Next base: position 224,769,670 of record OZ014520.1, on the reverse strand, counting down.
TGCAATGATTATGTATGCAAATGCAATGCAAGGGTTTGTGACTGAGCTGGATCTGATCAAAATGCCCTGATATAGGTCCAAGCGTGTTCAAGAATTCCAGATGGAGGTCTATAAATCCAGTAACCAAGGTGGGGGAATCAAATAAAGAGCCACATGTCCAGGGTTTTAGAATCACAAGAACTGTTCCAACATGGAGTACTCTTAAACAATCAAAGTAACAGGGTATTCTGAGGTCAGGGTACCTGCAAACCTGTAAACAGCCCAACCCCCTCACAGGTGATGTTCTAGAACAAGGATCCTCAGACTTGGATCAGTTATGAGAAGTGTAAACACTTCCAACCCGGAGGTACAGTGTTTACAATAACCATAACAATTCCTCCTCTAATTCTCCTCAGTTTCTGAAGGTCAATACTAAAGGTCATCCAAACTTAGCAGGCTTCCCAGATAGCCCTAGCATTGCAGGAAATCTGCAACACAGAGTTCTCAAGAAGAAACCCATATCTGAACCGTGTTTCATATTCCCGCACCAGACCGAAATGGAATGGGAAAGAATGTGATTCACTCTAGCCTAGGTGTCACTCAGGTCCCAGGTATAGGACCTTAACTCTCAATGAATCACCCACCCACCAAAACAAAGACCAGATCCAGCCAGCAGCATGACAGTATGATATATACAAAAGCAATAAAGAAAGCAGTAAAGCAACTGTACATAAAGCAAAAACAAATACAAACACAAATAAGCACAAAACACCCCAGTAAACACAAATCAAACAAGCGCTAGGAGGAACCCACAAAAAGAACCAGAAGCCCTGGTTGCATTATAAGGTTCCCCAGCAGAGTCGCCAAGCTGTTGCTCCCGATAAGATGGGACCGGCCCAAATAAAGGTACAGACGCGAACGGTCGGCGAGAGGGACAATGAGAACACACAGCCGTGAACTCACTGGAGATGAATAGAGTCGCCAGCTAGGCATTTTTATCCCGGAGGAAATGTAATGCTGCATAAACCTAGAAGGAGATGGATAAGACGGTTGCGAACCAAAGATACTGAGAAAGGGGGTTGGTTACAACCTGGGAAGGTATTAGCACCCAGATTGTCCGTCGTACTCGACGGGATCCACGCTTAAAAGATTTGTGTTTTAAAGGGGTAGTGTCAGTGCGATTTGTGTATCAAAGCTGGAAAGAATGCAAGTGTCAGTGTAAAAAGAATGTGAAGTGTATAAGTGAAGTGTTAGTGTAAGGATAAGAGTGAAATGCTCATGACTATGAGGCTTAAAAGAATGAAACTGGAAGGAGGGGGAATATACAGAGACTTTTGTTCGATAACTGTTAAGTTATGCCTACGTATCCTCTCGTGCAATGAGGAAGTCAGAACACCGTAGTTCGACCCAAAGAGACTGAAGGGTGAATTGACCTGTGAACTGCTTACTTGTCTATGCTCAAGTGTATGACCTGTCTGGCTCAGGTGCTACTGTCTTGCATTAGACAGAAGAAGCGAGTTCTCGCTTATGAGTGAAGGTGATGAGAAAAGAATCCCGGAGGAGACGATTATTGTTTGCTTTTTTTGTATTTTCAGTCTTTTATTGCTTTTGGATTTTGTCATAAGTTAATGAGCTTAAGTCTAAACCAATGGATTTAGTAAACTCATCACATCTTCCCTCTGATTAGGGGTAATGAGAATACCTTAAGTGTGAAGTCAGATTCTCACACTTAATCGCCTTTGGTATAGAATTAAGATCATTAACCTATTAGTGATTATTTAGATGTTTTTGTTGTTTTTGTTTAGTGTTGAGTAATGAGGTTAAGCCATAATCAAGGATTAAACAGACTCATTACACCATCCTAATAGAAGGATAATAGATGAGAATGTTTAAGCTGAGGAAAGCTCCTCAACTTAATCCATGATCAGGGATTAAACTCATGACAAAACAAGCTTTTGATTAAGTGGGTTTTATTTAATGATATGATGATGAAGTGAATTTTATGATTTGTAAGACAACTTGAGGGGGACTTGTCCATTAACACTAGGGTTAGTCCTTCTTAACCAATTAAGGAAGAATTAGAACCCTAATGCAAGGCCCAAGTTACAAGTGTGATGTCTTGATACTTATTAAGATGGATTGATTAAGAGATTTAAACACATTAAGGGTTTAACACTTAGGATTAAAGTTATACACTCCATCCTAAGAGAAGGATGCAGGCATAAGCTTAATCACAAAGCCTTAAAGCCTTTAGGGTTTAGTCCCTGATTATGAGATGAGAAGAGAAGACTCAAATGAGACACAAAGGTAAAACTAAGAGGGGAGACTAATCAAAACCCTAATCATTGTCATGCTTGGTTGTTCCTAAGGTTTGTGAGGTTTACAAGGACAATCTTCAATGGAATCACCAGGAAGCAGATGAAAGGATCAAGAGAAGCAAAGTAACCTGCTTCATTCAAGAAGTCAAGTCACTTGAAGAAAGAAAGTGGGAGGAACAAGAATGAGCAAGCTCAATCTCAAACACATACATAAATGCAGCAATGGATACAAGAGAGATGAAAAGAAAAGTTATGAGAAGTGAAGGCAAATTCACTTCTCAGATTCGCTTACCACCTGAAATGTTAGAAAAGAAATGCAATGCAATGCAAAATGAGATGAGATGATATGATGATAAACAAAACCAGAAGCATGTGGATGATGATAATGATGCTATGGAGTGATACAAACATGAGGCAAGGCATGGAGATGTTCATACAAGTTCATGGATGCAAATGGTGCAAGCTTAGAAGCATAGATACACATGAAAAGTTAGGAAGCATACAAAGCATACAACATGGCAAATGCAAGATGCAATGATCAAAGATGCTTTCCATATGTCTTATGATGTCAAATGAATCACATGAATGTTTGAAGTGTCATGGTAAGTCATGTCATGCAAGATGGATGCAAATGGAAGCCCAAATTAGGGTTTATGGATCAAACAACAAACAAAATCCAAAAACAGAAGCAAACCCTAAGATAAAAAATGGAAAATGCCACTCAAAAAAACCCTAAACCTATACTAAACCAAGGTCCAAAGGGGAGGTCTCAACTCTTAACCAATCTCAAGTTATGATTTTTCTAAGTTATTAGGGTTTTTAGGGCTCCTAAACAAAAGAAATGTCAAACAAATTGAAAATGAGGAATCAAACCATGGCCATTTAACCCTAGAAACTACATGCTAAACACAAAACAATGCAAGAAGAATCAATGTCCAACTCTTCTTAGATAGGCAGAAATGAATTTTCGAACTTTGGATCAAATTAATGCACAAAAAATGATTTAATTCCATGGAAAATTCTCAAAATGCATCAAGATCAAAAAAGAAATTTGGTTTGAAGGTTGGACAATGTTTCTAAATGTCTTAGAACATTTCATGAATTTTTTGGTGATTTTTAAATACCCAAAAGTATTTTTAATCAATTAATTTCCATTAATCAATTAAAAATAATCTTTTAAATATTTAAAAATACTTTTTTAATGATAAAAATAAAAATAAAAAAATAAAAATATTTTGTGTCATAAAAATTATTAAAACCCATGAGAAAAAGTTTCATAATTTTTACACATTTTTTACTATTTTAAATTAAATATGCAAATAAAATGAAAAGAAAATGAATTAAAAATAAATAAAATGAAAGGTAATCAGAATGGAGGGATGAGATTGATTCTGGATTTGAATATGTTGACCACGCGCGCTATCCAAGGGTCCAGGTTGATTCTGACTAAATTAAATTAATTATGGATTAATTAAACTAAACACGTGGATTAGGGCTAAGCAACGCATCTGGGCCTTTCATTCGCGCGGGGAGTCAACTGGGTCAACCAATCCAACGCCCAGAATTCAAACAAACATTAATTACGCAATTAGGGCACAAATGACTTTCAGGCTGCCGGAGAAGACTTCCGGTCGTCTTCTCCGGCCAGCATCTCCCCTGAAAATCCTCAAAACTCTAAAAACCTAACTAAAATGAAATCTAAGAATTGGGAAATGATCCCCACTCACTCACGATCCAAAACCCCCAATCAAAACATATTTACAATCCCTAACAAGGCTGAATCGAAGCAAGAAAGAATTAGGGTACGCAAGTTTCAGAGAGCAATTAAACTCTCATTTCAATACCATTTCAAAAACCAAAAGCACCAGGATACTCAGTGAAGCATAAAGAACAAGTCTATAACATGAAAAACGATTTTTGGAAAAATATTTCTTGAGTTACCTGAGATTCGAAGCTTTCACTCTGATGACTTTCTGGCCTCCCCTCTTGATGAAAACCACTCCACTTAACCCTCTGGTGATGCTTGAATGCTCAGGAGAGATTTATGTAGACTGGATGGAGAGTTTGAGCAGCTTCTGCTCAATCTCAGTTGAAAATGGCAATGGAGTTTCTGGTAGTTTCAGGCCAATGTAGGTGGTTGTTTGTGATCCAGATGATGAGTGGAGAAGGTCTATGGAGTTTGTTTTGATGTTTGTAAGCTATGGTGAGAGTTTCGAATGAAACTGCAGCTTGAGGTGAATGATGGCAATGGAGTGTTCTTGCTTGTTTCAGGCCCAAGTCTTGTTGGTTTCTACTCAGTGAAGCAAGGTGGTTTGATCTATGGAAATGGTTTTTGTGTTTGTGTGTTGGGCAAAGAGTTTCGAAGCAAAATGCAGCTAGGGTGTGTTTTGTGAATGTGTTGGTATATGAGGTTTCAGCCTTGCTTCTTCATATCTCTTGCTTGCTAAGGGATATTGTATTTTAATCCCATAGGTCAGATGATTTGACCTGGCCCCTAGTGATTGGTAAGTTTGCTTTTGCTCAAAGTCCACCTTTTGTGTAAGAGAAGTATGGCTCATGATCTAGGCAAGTACAAGGCATGGGGCTGCGCAGCAAGGGTGAGGGGAAAGGCTAGCCAAAGTCAGCATCCAAGGTTGCAAGTTGTAGGGAGTGTGATCATGAGTTTTGCAAGTTGTTGCTTTATGGTTCACATGTTATTTCCTTATCCCACAAGCCATAATACATGGGCATTCTTGGTTCAATTCTGATTTTTATGACTTATAGAATGTTTGTGTCATGGTTTGAAATGAACTAGGGGTTACAAAAGGCATTGGTTCATGGTTTTGCAAAATTCTCATTTGAGGCATGTCTTGAAAATCAATGATTTTAGCCAACTTTGTCACACCATAACTTTTGATCCAAGAAGAGTTTGATCATGTTCTTGTACTTTTTGGAAAGGGAAAGATGTAATCTACAATTTTCATGACCAAAGTTTTTCCATTTGAAGCCTTTTTGGATCAAGAATCAAGGCTTGAAAAATGACCTAAAATGAAGCATTCTTGAAAAAGTCAACTATGCCCAAAAAGTCAACATTTGCAAAAACCCTAAATTCTTGATTTTTTGTGAACTTCAACCTTCTTCCATGATCAAATAAAGATCATATACACTCAAAATGAGGAAGATCACCCATTGGTTGGGTCATTGGGGGCCTCAGATGCCCTGATTTTACACTGACTTGTCTGAAAAGTCAACTCTTGATCAGATGACTTCCCCATGGAATTTCTTCATGAAAATTGATATGCATACTTCCTATACCATATAGAGACCAATGGAAACAAGAATGACCAAAAAGATTGGGGTTATGGCCTCTGAAACCAAAACCCTAATTTTAAGTCAACTGTGCAGTCAAACCTGGCTCTGCATCCACTCAAACCCTAGTTCTTGTGATTCCTTTGCATTTTGACTTTGTGGGGATATAAAATGATGCTTGAACACACATGGACCCCTTTGAAGTGAATGGTAGCCTTTGGAGTGGCTCAAGAGGCTCTGGGATTGCTCAGGTCACAAACCCTAGATGCAGATGACTTAGAAACTATGCAGTGAATCAAAAATGAGATATGAGATGTTATGATTGTGTTTGTGATCATGAGCCATGGTGTTAATGAGTGAGGGCAAATTTAGGGTGTTTACAGGGAAGTGTCAGTGTAAGAACAAGAGTGAAATGCTCAAGACTATGAGGCTTAAAGAATAATGCTGGAAGGAGGGGAATATACAGAGACTTTTGTTCGATAACTGTTAAGTTATGCCTACGTATCCTCTCGTGCAATGAGGAAGTCAGAACACCGTAGTTTGACTCAGAGAGACTGAAATATGATTTGACTTGTGAACTGCTTGCTTGTCTATGCTCAAGTGTATGACTTGTCTGGCTCAGGTGCAAATTGTCTTGCATTAGACGGAAGAAGCAAGTTCTCGTTTGTGAGTGAAGATGATGAGAAAAGAATCCCGAAGGAGACGATTATTGTTTGTTTTTGAGTTTTCAGTCTTTTATTGTTTTTTGGAAGTTTGTCATAAGAAAATGAGCTTAAGCCTAAACCAAGGGTTAGTAAACTCATCACATCCTCCCTCTGATTAGGGGTAATGAGAATACCTTAAGTGTGAAGTAAGCACCTCACACTTAATCACCATGATGTAGGATTAAGACCATTAACCTACTTATATTTATTTATATGTTTTTTGTTGTTTTTGTTTAGTGTTAAGTAATGAGTTTAAGCCATAATCAAGGATTTAATGGACCCATTACACCATCCTAATAGAAGGATAATAGATGAGAACATTTAAGCTGAGAAAGACTCCTCAACTTAATCCATGATTAGGGATTAACCTCATGACAAAACAAAGCCTTTATTAAATGGATTTTAGTTAATGGTAAGATGAAGAAATGATTTTTATGATTTGTAAGACAACTTGAGGGGGACTTGTCCATTAACACTAGGGTTAGTCCTTCTTAACCAATTAAGGAAGAATTAGAACCCTAATGCAAGGCCCAAGTTACAAGCTTGATGTCTTGATGATTATTAAGTGGATTGATTAAAGGATTTAAACACATTAAGGGTTTAACACTTAGGATTAAAGTTATACACTCCATCCTAATAGAAGGATGCAGGCATAAGCTTAATCACAAAGCCTTAAAGCCTTTAGGGTTTAGTCCCTGATTATGAGGTGAGAAGAGAAGACTAAAAAATGACACAAAGGCAAAACTAAATGGGGAACTAATCAAGCCCTAATTGTTATCATACTTGGAGATCCTAGGGTTTGTGAGGTTTGCAAGAAGATCTTCAGAGAAACCACCAGGAAGGAAGCAGATGAAAGGGGCAAGAAGCAAAGAGAAGCAAAACAACTTGCTTCACTTAAGAAGACAAGTTGCTTGAAGGAAGAAAGTAATAGATGAACATGAATGAGAAAGCTCAATCCACTACATAAGATAAAATGCAGCAAATATGCAAGAGAGATGAGAAGAGATTGTGAGAAGAGATTGTGAGAAGTGAAGGCAAATTCACTTCTCAAAACAACTTACCACCTGAAAAGTTAGCTCAAGAAATGAAATGCAATGCAAATGAGATGAAATGTCATGATGCAAACCAAAATCAGAAGCATAAACATGATGTTAATGATGCTAAAAGATGATGCAAACACATGACAAGAGATGAGAATGATCATACAAGTATATGGATGCAGATGAAGCATGCTTGGAACCATGAAAGTTCATGAAAGCTTATGAAATGCAATGGACATATAATATGGAAAATGAAAGATGCAATGATCAAACATGATTCTAATATGTCTTAAGATGTATTATGAATCATGTGGATGCACAAAATGTCATGGCAAGTTGTTGGATGCAAGCAAATGAGAAATGGATGCAAGGGAAGGCACAAATTAGGGTTTACATACAACATGCATCACAAAAATCCAAAACCAAAAGCAAATGATATGACAAAAAATTGAAAATGCAAACAAAGATACCCTAAACCTATACAATTTCACTGCCCAAAGGAGGGGATCTATCTCTTAACATAGTGAAAGTTATGAATTTTCTAAGTTGGCTAGGGTTTTAAGGTACCTCATCAAGAAAAACACCAAACAAATTGAAAATGCAAGATCAAATCAAACCAATTTTATCCTATAAACTACATGCCATGAAGGATGCAATGCAAGAAGAACCATCATCAAACTCTCAATGGTTAGGCAGAATGGATTTTTCAAAGTTTGCATAAAAATATTGCCTTAAAATGAATTTAATTCCAATGAAAATGATCAAAAGGCATCAAGAACAAAAAAGAAATTTGGTTTGAGAGTTTGATAATGTGTCTAAATGTTTTGGAATGCAATGTGAATTTTTTGGTGATTTTTAAATACCTAAATGTATTTTTAATTAATTAATTTCCATTAACTAATTAAAAATAAACATTTAAATGATTTAAAAATGATTTTTGATGCAAAAAATAAAAATAAAAATATTTTTGGGTTCTGAAAATTGATAAAAGATTTGATAAAAATTTTCAGAATTTTAAAATGTATTTTACTATTTTTAATAATTCGTAAAAGTTAAATGAAAAGAAAATGAAATAAAATTAAATAAAATAAAAAGTATGCAAATCCTGAGGTTCAAATTCAAACAGGGAGATGGAGGGAAGACTACGCGCGTCATCCAACGGCCTAGGTTCAAACTGACTCAATTAACATAAAACCCTAATTAATTAAACTAATGACGTGGATTAGGGCCTAATGGGGTGATCTGAGCCCTTCAAACACACGGGAGTCAACGTAGGTCAACCAGATCCATGGTCCAGATTCAAACTTTGCCCTAAACGTGATTAATGCCCTAATGACATTCAGGTGGCCGGAAATGACCTCCGGTCATCTTCTTCGGCCACACCTCCCTTGAGAAATTGCTAACTTCTTCCCTAGGCTTCTAAAACTCAATCTCTCTGCCCAGAATCCAACCCCATACATCATACAATAAGAATCAAAAATCAAAACACATTTATTTTTCGTATCAAAGATGAATCGAATCAAAATGTTTTTAGGTCAAAAAATTTCAGAACACGAATACATACTCATTTCTCCACCATTTTCAAAACAAAACATATCAACATGATCAGTGAAGCATAGAGAATCATTTAGGAACTTAAAAACATGTTTCTGGAAAAAAAAAGTTCTTGAGCTCACCTGAACTGGAGCTTTGATCTTTGGAACTTTCTGGCTGCCTCTTTGATCCAAAATGCCTCTAATGAACCTCCTGAGAAGCTTGCAATGCTTGGTTGAAGTTTCTTTTGGCTAGTTTGAGAGATTGATAGAGTTCTGTTCAGGAAAGGTGAGAAATCGTGTTTCTGCTTAAGGTGGTTTCAGGGACAAATGAGGGTTGGGAAATGATCAGAGGAACATGTTGAGTGATTCTATGAAGTTTGTTTTGATGTTTGTATCTTGTGTGATGAGTTTCGAAGGAAAGTGCATAAGAGGAGAGTTTTGTGAACTATGGCTTAGGAGATGTTTCAGGCTTGTGTCTCCGTTGCTTTGAGTTGCTTTTTGTCCACTTATCACACTGTGATAGGTCTGTGGAGTTGGTGTGGCCTATGCTGATTGGTATGGGCCATTTTGCATAAAGTCAATTTTTGTGTAAGAGAGGTATGGGTCAATGGAAGGCCAAGGACAAAGGGGTGTCCTGCGCAGCAAGGATTGGGGAGAGCCATAGAATCAGTCTTGAGGCCAATTAGCAAGTGGATTAGGGTTTGTGTGAGGTTTTGCAACTTTATGATCTTTTTTGCCCTTTTGTAATTACTTGAAGCATAAGTCATGAAAATGGGAGGTTCTTTTGTGCAATCTGATTTTTAGGCATTTGTTTATGTTTGTGCAAAGGCTAGAAGTCCATTTGAAGTCACATTTTGCCTTGGCAAGAGGTTTTGCAACTTTGCCTCTTTGGTGCAAAACTTGAAATTATGTGATTTTTCCCAACTTTGACAAGCCATAACTTTTGATCCAAAATGAATTAGAATGAGTTCTTTTACTTTTTGAAAAGGTAATGATCCATTCTACAACTTTCATGACCAAAGTTTTCTCATTTGAAGCATTTTTGAATCAATTTGAGGAGGTTGAAAAACTTTCCCAAAATGGCAAGTTTCCATTACAAGTCACTTTCCCAAAAAGGCAATTTGCAAATGGCTTGAAATTCTTCAATTTTGTGAACTTCTAACATCTTCTATGATCAAATAAAGGTCATACACATTCAAAATGATGAAGAACACCCTTTGGTTGGGTCATTGGGGACCTCAGATGCCCTGATTTTACACTGACTTGCTCAAGAAGTCATCTATTTATCAGATGCCTTCCCCATGGAATTTATTCATGAAAATTGATATGCATGATCCCTACACCATATAGAGACCAATAGAAACAAGAATGACCAAAAAATTTGGAGTTATGGCCTCTGAAACCAAAACCCTAATTTTAGGTCATCTGTGTAGTTAAACCTGGCTCTGCTTCTAGGGGTGTGCATGGTTCATAAACCAAACCAAATTGAACCAAATATATGGATCAATTTGGTTTTTAAAACCACTTAGATAAAACCAGTTTATTTTTTAAGAACTAGTTTATATTTGGATCGGTTTGGTTAATAAACGGTTTGCACTAAAAAAACTTATTTTTGTTTGAACTAGTTTTAAAATCAGATTTATCTCAAACTCGTTTCGATTAGTACTCGGTTTTGATCTAACAACTTCTTCTTAACTCCATCCAACCATTTTTGAAATCAATAAATATTTGTCTGCAGTGATTCTTCGAATCTCGACCGAGACATTTCCTAAAATTACATAGCTTAACAAAATTGAATTCAATTAATAAATAATAATTATAAAACAAAAATGCTAATAAATTGTGACTGAGACATTTCCTAAAATTATACAGCTCAACAAATTTGAATTTCAATTAGTAAGTAATAATTATAAAACAAAAATGCTAGGAAATTGTAAAATCACACCTTTGTATAAAAGAGACACAAACGTTGCTAGTTAAAACTCTTACACTTTGGAAAATCAAGAATCTAATCATATCCAATTTACATTCCAATTTTGAATAATTAAAGAACAAATTAATTACTATGTGTCGTCTTCTACTTCTCTAATTACTTTTTTCACCTCTGCCAATAAAAAATATCCAATTACACCTAACACTAATCCAACTTTATAATTCCAACCAACTCGTAGGAACTTCAACCGTACAAGCTTCCGAAGCCTATCCACACCAGAAAAAATAACATGAATCAAAATTCCATTGGCACGACTCTTCAAATTCCAGCAAACATGAAGTCGAATCACCAACTCTAGAAATTCAATCATTGAAATCAAAATACTGTTTGAAAAAAGAAAGGAACACACTATATTTGAAAACTGGACTAACCATTCATGTATTGGTTTTAAAAAGTGGATATTGGTTTTTTATGGTTTTAGTAAAATGGATCTGGATTAGTTTTAAAACCAAATAATATGGGCTTTTAAAATTGGTGCACCATATTTTTAAAAGTGGTTCTTATGAACCAGTTTTTTTGCACACCCCTATCTGCTTCCATGCCTTTCTCAGATCTTGTGATTCTTTGACTTTCTTGACTTGGTGAGGATATGATATGATGTTTTAACATACATGGACCCCTTTGAAGTGATTGATGACCTTTGGAGTGGCTCAAGTGGCTCAGGGATGGCTCAGATCACAAACCCTAGATGCAGATGACTTAGAAACAATGCAGTGAAGCAAAAATGCAATATGAGATGCTATGATTGATTTTATGCATATGAAAAGATCACAAGTCATGGTGTGAATAGGTGAGGGAAAATTTGGGGTGTTTACAGCTGCCCCTATTCAAACATGAGTTAGCTGTGCAGGATGTAAGCAACGGCTTAACAGGCAAACAAGATAACTTGTGGTTGAATACCAAAGACAGTCCAAAATTTGCACTCACAGAATGAAGAAGAAAAGGGATATAGATTGTAAAAGGAAAATAAAGTATATTTATAAAGTGCGGGCGACGGAGGACGACCGCCGAGCAGAGGACGACTGCTGGGGATGAAGCAATGACGGGGACGACCGACATGCTGGGGAAGATGTGGGAAACAAAGCAATGACGGGGACGGCCGACAAGCTGGGGATATAAGAGATCATGATGGGAACGGCCATCAGGCAAAGAGACGAGACTCTCTGGGGATTAAATGAAATAAATGATGAGGTACGGTCATCAGAGGTGAAGGACGATCACCTGGAAGGGTACGGCTGCTCTGTTGGGGATAAGATGAGGGACGGTCATCTAAGGTGAAGGACGATCACCTGGCGAGGTACGGTTGCCAAAAGTATCACGACATAGGTCGAATGCCGGATAAGAAGGTCGATGATGGGGACGGCCATCGGGTCAGCATGATGAAGGACGATCATCAAGAGATGAAGGACGATCACCTAGCAGGGTACGACTGCTCTGAAGGTATCATGACATAGGACGAATGTCAGATACCAAGATCAACGATGGGGACGGCCATCGGATAAAATGATGAAGGACGATCATCAAGAGGTGAAGGACGATCACCTAGCAGGGGACGGCTGCTGAAAATATCACGACATAGGACGAATGTCGGATAGAAAAGGGGTTCTAATGAATAGAGACTCCACTGGGGGTGATGAAGGACGATCATCGAAAAGGTGAAGGACAATCACCTGGCAGGGTACGGCTGCCGAAAGGTATCATGACATAGGACGAATGTCAGATAGAAGGAAAATAAATTAATGGGATTTGCTGGGACTCTTCTGGGGAATGGTAGACACAGACGAGTGTCTAAATCCAAGAGATGAAGGTATGAGTGTTTGACACTGTGTATAGATTAAAGATGCGGACGAGCATCCTTAAGACTATGATACGGACGAGTATCAGTTAGAAACAAACACTTGACGCATGTTCAAAGATGATGATACGGACGAGTACCAACTGGTTAACAAAGAACACAGACGAGTGTCGAATCTGAGGGGATTTACGTGGTATATACAAGATACGGAAGAGTATCTTCATGAGTAAAAAGATGGTGAGTAACAAGTATGGGTGAATCATGGACGAGTGTTTAACTTGCCGGGGAGAGCATGACACGGACGGGCATCGGAAAAAGTGCATTATAAACAAGTATTTTGATTTTCAAAGTGTTTGGGTAACTATGCTGGGGGAGTGACACAGACGGGTGTTAGGGAATTTGTATAGATATGTACACATGTGTTGTGAGTACAAAGGGGACGCTTTGGCTTTCTGCTGGGGGTATGACACAAACGAGTGTCGGGAAACATTTATAATATACGAGTCATCTGTTTGTAAAGAATGCTCAGGCGACTTTACTAGGGAATGATGACACGGACGAGTGCCGAAGGGAGCGTGTGTCTGTATCTTTAAGGAACATGCTTTAGCTCTCTGCCGGGGAATCTGGGGAGTTTTCGGTATATCGTTGATGGGTTGCCAGTATTTACAAGTGTTCAGTTCGACACATGGCTTATGATTATGAAATATGTTTGATTTTTGCCGTAATGCTCCGTATTAGACGGAATGCTACGCTCTGTGGGGAAAATAATGATGTGAATGCTATGATTTATGCAAAGATAACGGTCTGGGATTCGGATCTCGCTGCTGTGGAGATCTATGGATGATCTGCTTGAAGTAAATTTCCCAGCTGGGGATGAGATCATTGGTAGATCTGGAATACTCTGCTTGGGGAAGTAGGTTATTGATAAACCTATCTTGGTAATGAGGGACCCAGCTGGGGTTTGTAGAAGCTTTCGTCACTCTGTTGTTAGATCTTCAGGTATTGCTTTTTTGGGTAGAGGTTGAAATTCTGTGGGGAAATGATTCCTTGTCTAACACTCAGCTGGGGAAGAAGAAAGATCACTGAAAGACCTTCCTAGAGATTTCTGTGGGGGATACCTCTGAGGATGATGCCTGACAACTCGGCTGGGGATATGAACACCTTCAGGTGCTGCTCTTTTGAAGGAAATGTTGGTGAAGTGATGCCTGGCAACTCTGATGGGGAAAGCCTCTCTGGTGCTGTTTGGAAGGTGTGCTGAGGAAACAATGATTTGGGCAGCTTACTAGGGAGAAGCTTTCATGTCCCATGTCACGCTTTGGATACCTGCAATCCTGTAAAGACAAAGAAACGCACAAGTATCCCGAGGTATCCCTCATTGGATTCCATCATAGGAATTTAGACACTCCCAGGAGTAAGTACATTTCCTGCAAGCATGTAGTTTAGGAAAGACGCATCTGTATTTATGCGATCAACAAATTAATGACATCGGACATTTTTGCAAATAAAAGAGTATGAGACAGTGTGTGACTAAAAATCTGATTTTATTAATTTGTGTGCCCTGCATTGGCAAGATACAACCAAAGAAACAGATCCCCTAAAATGAGGAAATCGTTACAAATTGAGAAACAAAAGATGCTGGCAATGTTGATGACGCTTCGAGGAGCTTCCCTTTTGTTATGACTCGTATGACATTTGACGTCCTTCCCGTCTTGCTTTTCTGAAGAAAGCTGATTCTGACCGACGCTCGAACCTTTCGAAGTTTGCCATGTTGTAAGTGATACAGATGAATTCAGAATGCAGTTGTTCGCTTATTCCCTTATTTTGCGTGGATTGCCCTTTCGGGCTTTCAATCCACCGGGATACCCATTTTTGCCTGAGTTGTCCGATGTGGCTTTTCAACTCAGCAGGTGTACATTTTTTTATTTATTTTCCCTTATTTTTGCCCGAGTCTTTTATTCTGTTTTTGACTCGCCGGGATGCCCTATTTTTGCCTGGACTTACATTCTGTTTTTATGTCCAGCGGGTCCTTTTATGCGAAGTATTTTTTAACTGCATCTGAATTCACAGGGGACAGGAGATCTTCACCATCCATAGTACTGAGCATCAGCGCTCCACCAGAGAAAACTTTCTTTACTACGAATGGCCCTTCATAATTCGGGGTCCACTTGCCCCTGTGGTCTGTATGAGGAGGGAGGAGTCTTTTCAGTACAAGATCTCCTACTTGGTACTCTCGGAGCCTGACTTTCTGATCGAAGGCTTTCTTCATTCTCTTCTGATATAACTGCCCATGACAGATTGCAGCTAATCTCTTCTCTTCTATCAGATTCAGTTGTTCGTATCAGGATCGGACCCATTCTGCTTCATTCAGTTTAACATCCATCAATACCCGCAGGGAGGGTAATTCAACTTCAACAGGTAGGACTGCCTCCATACCATAAACAAGTTGATACGGTGTTGCCCCAGTGGATGTTCTGATTGACGTACGGTACCCATGCAAGGCAAACGGTAGCATTTCATGCCAGTCTTTGTACGTAACCACCATCTTCTGTGCAATCTTCTTGATATTCTTGTTAGCTGCCTCAACAGCACCGTTCATCTTTGGCCTGTAAGGAGAAGAATTGTGGTGCTGGATCTTGAAGTCCCGGCACAGTTCTGCCATCATTTTGTTGTTTAAGTTGGAACCATTATCAGTAATGATTCGCTCGGGCACTCCATACCGACAGATGATGTCTCTCTTCAGAAATCGGGCTACCACCTGCCTTCTAACATTTGCATAAGAAGCTGCTTCGACCCACTTGGTGAAATAGTCAATAGCTACTAGAATGAATCTGTGGCCGTTTGAAGCAGTCAGTTCAATCTTGCCAATTATGTCAATGCCCCACATGGCAAAGGGCCAGGGTGAAGACATCACATTCAAAGGATTCGGAGGCACATGCACTTTGTCCGCATAAATCTGGCATTTATGGCATTTTCTGGCATAGGCACAACAGTCTGCATCCATCGTGATCCAGTAATAGCCTGATCTTAGCAACTTTTTAGCCATTGCATGCCCTCCAGCATGGGTACCAAAGGATCCTTCGTGCACCTCGTGCATTAACAACTCTGCCTCTGTCTTATCAACGCATCTGAGGAGTACCATATCAAAATTTCTCTTGTACAAAGAACCATCAGTATTCAGAAAGAAACTACCAGCCAGCCTCCTTAGTGTCTTCTTATCATTGGAAGATGCCCCAGGTGGGTATGTTTGATCCTCCAAGAAGCACTTAATGTCGTGGAACCAAGGCTTACCATCTTTAACAATGTCTGCTGAGAACACATATGCTGGTCTGTCAAGTCTGGGTACTGAGATCCGAGGTACAAAGTTGGCAGCTTGAACTTTGGTCATGGATGAAATAGTAGCCAGAGCATCTGCAAACTGATTCTCATCTCGAGGGATATACTCAAGCTTGAATGTTGTGAAGAAAGTCAATAAACTTCTTGTATAATCCCGGTAAGGTATCAGATGATCTTGGTGGGTGTACCACTTGCCATTGGTTTGATTGATCACCAGAGCTGAATCTCCGAAAACAGTCAAAGTCTTGATCCTGAGGTCAATGGCTTCCTCAAGATCCATAATACATGCTTCGTATTCAGCTTCGTTGTTAGTGCAGTTAAAGGTGAGTTTTGCCGAGAAAGGCATGTGAACTCCTTTAGGTGTGATGAGTACTGCACCAACACCACGACCATTCATATTAACAGCCCCGTCAAACATCATAGTCCATTCTTCTTCTGGGTCAGGCCCTTCAGTGTGAACAGGCTCTTCATGATCTTTTGCTTTTACGAACGTGATGTCTTCATCAGGGAAGTCAAATCTCATAGGCTAGTAATCAACAATGGGTTGCTCAGCAAGATAATCAGACAATACACTGCCTTTGATGGCTTTCTGAGATGTGTACTGAATGTCATATTCTGTGAGAATCATTTGCCATCTTGCAACTCGTCTGATAAACGCTGGCTTCTCAAATATGTACTTGACTGGGTCCATCTTTGAGATCAACAAGGTAGTGTGGGTCAACATATACTGCCTCAGTCGGCAAGCAGCCCACGCTAAAGCACAACAAGTTTTCTCGAGCAGTGAATAACGTTGTTCACAGTCGGTAAACTTTTTGCTTAGGTAGTATATTGCATACTCTTTTCGACCAGACTCGTCATGCTGGCCCAACACACACCCCATTGACTCTTCTAATACGGTCAAGTACATGATTAGAGGTCTTCCTTCAACTGGAGGCAGAAGGATTGGAGGCTCTTGTAAGTATTCCTTGATCTTGTCAAAAGCCTTCTGGCAGTCTTCGTTCTACCTGACCGTTTGTTCTTTTCTTAACAGCTTGAACAAAGGCTCACAGGTTGCTGTAAGGTGAGATATGAACCTTGAAATGTAGTTCAATCTACCTAGAAAACCCCGAACTTCCTTTTCTGATTTTGGTGCAGGCATTTCTTGAATGGCTTTGACTTTATCAGGGTCAACTTCAATCCCTTTCTCACTTACAATAAATCCTAGCAACTTACCAGATCGCACCCCGAATGTGCATTTGTTGGGGTTTAATTTCAGTTGGTATTTCCTCAGACGCTTGAATAACTTCAACAGATTTACCAGGTGGTCTTCTTCTGTGAGGGACTTGGCAATCATGTCATCCACATAACATTCGATTTCTTTATGGATCATGTCATGGAATAATGTTACCATAGCCCGTTGATAAGTGGCACCAGCATTCTTCAGTCCGAATGGCATCACCTTATAACAGAATATGCCCCAGGGTGTGATAAAAGTCGTCTTCTCCATGTCTTCAGGTGACATCTTGATCTGATTATATCCTGAAAATCAATCCATGAAGGAGAACACCGAGAACTGAGCCGTATTATCAACCAATACATCAATGTGAGGTAAAGGGAAGTCATCTTTCGGGCTAGCTCTGTTCAGATCCCGGTAGTCCACACACATCCTCACCTTGCCGTCTTTCTTAGGCACAGGTACAATATTAGCAACCCATGGTGGATAGCTAGTTACAGCAAGGAACCCGGCGTCCCACTGTTTTTGTATTTCTTCTTTAATCTTCATTGCCATATCCGGGCGAGTACGGCGTAGCTTCTGTTTCACCAGTGGGCAGTCTTCTTTCAAAGGCAGCTTGTGCATGACAATATCGGTGTCCAACCCTGGCATATCCTGATAAGACCAAGCAAAGACGTCTACATACTCCCGAAGCATGTAAATCAGTTGCTCCTTCACTGAATCTTGTAAGTAGTCCCCGATCTTAACTTCTTTTACGTCTTCTTCTGTACCAAGATTAACCGTTTCGATCTCCTCCTGATGAGGAGTGATAACCTTCTCCTCTTTCCTTAACAACCTAGCTAGCTCTTCAGGTAGCTCGTAGTCTTCTTCAACCCCTTCATCGGCTTGATTGATTGGATTGTCAAAGTCATACGAAGTCATAGCTGTGTTGTTGTCGGTGCAGTTTGGAGGGCACTTTCTGCAAGGGTTTAGATTGTTTATTTTAGTGATCAATTTTAATCTTGTTTAGAAAAAGTGAAAAGGAAGTTACCATTTTGGAAAACATTGCCATTTTATTTTTGTACAAAAAGAAAAATGGAAAACAGTGAGCGGAAAAGAAAAAGACTCATTTGCAAAAGATGTCCGATATTCATTGATTGATCTGTTTACACAAAATTACAAGATGGCCCGATTACAAAATGAGTCTTGTCATCTTGGGCAAGATGCAAGACTTGATGCATGCTTAAAAATACAGGAAATAATAATTACTCTGCAGGAGTAACCCTTATAATTTCCTGGGAAGACCAGTTAAGGACTTGGCTCCCCGGGGTCCTTAGACGTATCCAACTCTCTAGGTTGCGGTCGCTTTCTTCCTCGTCTTCCAAGTTGTTCACAGCATCCGGGGTGAGCATTCCCCCGCTGACAAAATTGGGCTTCTTGGCAGCCTCTGATTGATCTTGTTGAGTTGGTCTGTAACCCAACCCAAATTTGTCTTCCTTCTTTTCCACAGGCAGCAGCTTACCCCAGCCTTGGGCAGTACCCTCTTCAACAACCTTCCTGGCTTGCTGATAAGATGTCATGGAAGTTCCCAGTACAGCAGATGCTTCATTAATGTTCAGAGCCTCAAACCCTTGGCTCATAGTTTCATGGATTTCCCCATCCATTTCTATGTACTTGTACGTAGCCAGATGGTTAACAAAGATGTCTTCTTCCCCACAGATGGTGATGATCTGGCCTTCCCACTCGAATTTCAGCTTCTGGTGAAGGGTAGACGTAACAGCGCCAGCGGCATGGATCCAGGGTCTACCCAACAAACAGCTGTAGGCCGGCTGAATGTCCATCACATAGAAGGTAATTTTGAAGGTCTGCGGGCCAATCATCACAGGCAGATCAATCTCCCCAAGCACTGATCTTTTAGAGCCATCGAATGCTCTCACCACCAGATTACTCGAACGCAATGCCAAGCCATCGTACTCCAGCTTCACTAAGGCTTTATTTGGTAGAACATTGAGTGATGATCCAGTGTCCACCAGTACATGAGATAAAACAGCACCCTTGCACTCTAGAGTGATGTGTAAAGCCTTGTTGTGGTTACGTCCCTCAGTTGTTAAGTCAGCATTGGTAAAGCCCAGTCCATGACTGGTATTGACATTTGCTACCACGGTTTCTAGCTGATTAACGGTAATCTCCTCTGGCACGTATGTTGCGTGCAGGACTTTCAGTAATGCATTCCTGTGAGCTTCAGAACACATCAACAGGGATAATATGGAGATTTTTGAGGGAGTTTGGTGAAGCTGGTCCACCACCTTGTAATCACTTCTCTTTATGATTCTCATAAACTCGTCTACATCTTGCTCAAAAGATGTCTTCTGAGTTTCTTTGGTAGTTGGCTCTTCAGATACCACACTCTTTCCTTTTTCTTTGGTAGCAGCTTCTGCTTCAGCATTAGGTCTTTGCATTTGCGAGGCAAAAAGGCGTCCGCTTCTGGTGAAGCCTCCGCCTCCCCCGACATTATCGATTTGTGGAGAAGAGGTTGAAGAATCCAAAGTGATTTTCTCCCCGTTGCAGTAAAGATCAGAGCCATAATGCCAAGGTATGGCATTACTGCTTTCATAGGGAACTGGTCCAGGCACTGTGATAGTAACTGGACTGATTGCAGCAGAGGAGGGTACTGAAATGGTGTGCGGATCGTAGTAAATGGTGATTGGTGACCTGGCAGGAGGTGCCACTATTTGTTGCTGAAAGTTGCTATTTGGAGGAACAATTGATGGATCATAGTAGATGGTGACTGCTGAGATATCTTCATTAATTTTTGTTGACGTTGTAGAAGATTCGGCCGAATAAATGGATGTTGATGTTGTAGAAGAAAGGGTTGTTGATATTTGATTTGTTGAAGTGATGGACGGAGCCATTATTGATGATATTGATGAATCGGTAGGAATGATTGTTGCTGCAGTTGTAGGAGAATCAGGAATTGTTGTCAAAGGAATTGCTGGATTTGTAGGCGCCGTTGTTGAGATTTGAAGGATACCATCCTTGATAAGACCATCTATGCCGCTTCTCAAATTATCACACCCGTTGACTGTAATGTTGCAATACCCACAACCGAGCTCACACCCGGGAAACACCTGGCACTCTAGAAGCTGAGCTTTAATTTCAACCAGAGGTGTTCGAATCTGTGCAACACTGGTGATCAAAGTAGATGGTTTGTCTTCCTCTATGGCATTAATCCTTGGTCCTCCATGATGAGGCATAGGATTTTTGTTGACATTTGGAGGAGGTGCAAAGTTGAGGGCTTTAGAATCCACCAGATCTTGGACTTTCATTTGCAAGGCCCTGCACTTTTCCGTATTATAGCCAGGCGCATTGGAGTGGAAAGCACATCTGGCGTTGACATCATAATTCCTTGGGAGATTGGAGGGATCTGGTGGTGCCAATGTCCTTAATTCAACCAAGTTGAGTTTCAGGAGTTGTGGCAATAAGGTGGCATAAGGAATAGGGATAGGGTCAATCACCCTATTTGCCTGTGACGGTCTTTGCTGAAAAGGTCTTTGTTGTTGATTGTTGTTGATTGTTGTTGTTTTTGTTGTAGGTTCTTTGTGGCGGATACTGAACTTGTTGTTGATAATGTGGTTGTTGTTGTGGTTGATATGCCGGTTGCTGAGGAATCAGAGCTGGAATGGTGACAGTTGCTACTAATTTGTGGACATACTGAGGTCTGCCCCTGCTAGCATGAATGGCATTTGTCTCACCGGTCCTTCGAGGTCCCACAAAAGGCTTCCTGGGATTACTGGACGAACTTGCACCATTATCAGAAATCTTTCCCATTTTCAAAAGGCTTTCAATCCTTTCCCCAGCTATAACTACGTCTGCGAAGCTAGTAGAAGAAAAGGCATCTAGCCTATCAATATATGTTCCTTGCAGAGTATTCATGAACATGTCGTCCATTTCTCTTTCCGACATGGGTGGTTGGACAGCAGCAGCAAGCTGTCTCCACCTTTGGGCATATTCCCTGAAGCTTTCTCTGGAGGATTGAGACATTCCCATCAAGAGGGTCATGTTAGGAGCCATGTCCAGATTGTATTGGTACTGCCTGGTGAAAGCTTCAGCTAGGTCCTTCCAACACCTGATTGTAGCTCTGGTCAAGTGTGAATACCACTCTCTTGAAGCCCCAGTCAAACTGTCTTCAAAATAGAACATCCACAGCTTCTCATCCATAGTATATGCTTTAAGTCTTCCCAGAAAAGACTGCAGGTGAATTCGTGGACAGGAGGTTCCATTGTACTTCTCGAAGCACGGGGGTTTAAACTTGTGGGGAATCCTCACCCCATCCACTAACCCCATATCCAATACATCGAAGCCTAAGGAATTTTGAGACTCCAGAGATCTCAACTTCTCAGCAATTTCCACAAACCTCCTATCATAGACTTCATCCCCAGCTCCCATTACAGTAAACTGCTCCTCTTGAGGATCTTCTTGCAAGATCCTGCTTGCAGCAGTGTTGCCCGGTACATTTCTTGGGATGTTGACTTCCGGATCTAGATGAGGTCCAAATACTGGTGGGTTAACGTGAGGCTGACCTCCCTCATTATTACTTGTTCCTCCAGTTCCAGGATGAGGTTCCTCGGGGTTTTGTCTTTCTACCAATGCCCTTAACCTCTCTTGACTTTGGGCCAAGTTAGTCATCACAGTCATGAATTGAGCCATTTGGTTCCTCATCTCCACTCTTTCATTATCCATCTGTGTTCTGACCTCAGTCAGGTCTTGCTGTACTTGATCCATTTGGATACCAGGAAGGTTGTTGCGAGTAGGGTACCAGTGTGTACGGTTGAGAGGGAACACCCGGCGGCGAGCAATATTTCCTGAGACACAACAGAGTTAGAAACAAACATAACAAAGGCAAAACCTACAAAACAAAACAAAAGTTAGTATGCAATGCAGTATGCTTATTTGTTTTCCAAGGTATCCGGCTTAGTTCTTTGTTTTGACCTTTCCAGACCCTGGGGAAGATGCTTTGATGTTGTTGAGAAAAAGAAACCCCACAATGGAAGCAAACTAAAATATATTACAAATACTGACCATACATAGTTTGTTTTTTACAACACATGCCCCTGAAGGGTCAAAATACAACAAAAGAAATGTACATCAAATGAAAACAACAACAATCAAAAGGTCAGACATCTAGTCCAAACTCATCCTCCTTAACCTCCTTCAGAAGTGCCTCGGTCACTGGACCAGCTGGATGCTCTGTGATGTTTCTGATGAGGAGGTTTCTGGTGGCAATGGCAGTGGTCAGCTTCTTGTGCCTGTCCTGGTCCTTTGACCTCTTCAAACCAGACCTAAGCTTCAACTCTGAAATCTCCTTCTGGGCTGCCAGCAAAGCTTCCTGTTGCTTCTTTTCATTGGCCTCTAACTGCTCAATCCTGGCTTGAGCTCTCTGATCTTCTTGAGTACGGGCTTCAGTGATCCTGACCCACCTAACCTGACTTTCTTGCAGATAAAGATCAGTCCTAGCCTTCTGAAACTTGGCCTCTTTGCAGGCATTCTTCAATATTTGCTCCCTAGCTCTTGCTTTCTTGATGTAGTCTTCTGTTTTCTCAATCTTGGCCAGATGCTCTACCTTAAGCTTCTCCAACCTCTCAATGTCCAGACGACCATCACTCCTTTCCCAAAGGGTCTTCTTCAGAGCTTGAGACTGATTCTCATTCCTTTCCTTCAGCTTCTCAAATTCTTCCAGGCTAACAGTGGCTGCTGGCTGAGCTGTGGATGGTCCAGGTACATCCTCAATGGTGAAAGGCATCCCAGTAATCTGAGCTCTAGCATGAGACCAGTCATAGTACTAAGCTGAAGCAACATTATTGCACCTTCCAAGAATAGCCATCCCTTTTGTCTGGATGTTGTCCCAAGCCCAGGATGCCTGTCTGACAGCAGCTAGATTAGGCTTTATCTCACAATACAGGGTCTCAGCTAAGTCTTGCACTCTGGGAGGGTGAACCAAAGCATAGCCCAATTGTCTTTTAAACAGCAAAGGATTCTAGTTGATGCAACCCTTCACTCCTATTAGAGGCACATTTGGGTATTGCCCACAGCTAGTGATGATGTCCTTGCCTTTGGTGCTCTGGGTGCACCATCTGATGTCATCTGAAGTCAAAGCAATAAGTCTCTTAGCCCAATTCTTCTGTTGGTGAGGATTCAGGAAGGCATCTGTCTTAGGTAGGTGTTTGAGCAGCCAAGTGTGAAACAAAGGAGCACAGCATCTCACCAACTTCCCTCTTTGTTTCTCATTCCTCTGATGGATGGAGTAATAGAAATCTCCCAGCAATGTGGGTACTGGGTTCCTCAGAAGGAAAAGATGAATGGCATTCTTGCTGATAAATTTGGGCTCATCTGCAAACAGTATAACCCCATATATGCTGAGGGCTAACAGTGCACAGACTGCCCTCCATTCCCCCATTGAGGCCTTCAGGATGGCCTGAGAAACCAAGAAATCCAAATGCAAACCAGGGATCCCAGCCTTTGTTGTCATATTTTGCTCAATCAAAGCAGGCTCCAGGTACAGTGCTTTTGCTACTTCTCCATTGCTGGGAGAAGTCATCTCTGGGTTGAAGGGGATCCCACCCCTGACAGGTACTCCAATCAATGATGAAAACTCCTCCAACAGAGGTCCTAGCTGAAAGTTTGGGAAAGTGAAGCATCTCAAAGGAGGGTCATAAAACTGTAGGCAAGTGTGGATCATGCTCCTCTGAGAAGGATCCAGATCCATAACCATGTCAAGGATACCTCCATAATGCTCTCTGAATAATGGGATGTGGTCTGGAGTGATAAGTGACTGGACCTGTCTGATACCAGTCAACACAGGCTCAAAGAAATGGTAAGATATGTTGCTTTTCCTGGGAGGAGCCATGACTGCTGATGAAGAGCTGAAGACAAGTGCTGATGAAAGTCAAGACTGGTACTGGAGATGAGCCACTGACAGGCTGATGCTGCTGATGATGAAGATGACTGAAGCAGACAACTGATGAAGATAGCTGAAGCAGATAGTTGATGAGACAGAGGTCTATGCAGATGAAGGGGTCAAAACCAAGCCAGATATAATGTGGATACCCTGAAAAACAAATAAACAAATGTTAAATGATGCAAATGATGAGTATGCAAATGATATGCAAGGGTTTGTGATCAAGCTGGATCTGGTTGTCTGTCTTGATATAAAGTCCATGTATGTTCAAGAAGTCCAGATGGAGGTTCAGAAATCCAGTAACCAAGGTGGGGGACTCAAATAAAGAGTCACATGTCCAGGGTTAAATCACAAGAACTGTCCAAAGTGGAGTACTCTTAAACAAAATAGTAACAGGGTATGATGTGGCCAAGGGTTCCTGCAAACCTGTAAACAGCCCAACCCCCTCACAGGTAGTGTTCTAAAACAAGGATCTTCAGACTTGGATCAGTTATGAGAAGTGTAAACACTTCTAACCCGGAGGTACAGTGTTTACAATAACCATAAAGGATCCTCCTCTAATTCACTTCAGTTTCTGAAGGTCATAATAAAGGTCATCCAAACTTAGCAGGCTTCCCAGATAGCCCTAGCACTACAGGAAATTTGTAGCACAGAGTTCTCAAGAAGAAACCCACATCTGAACCGTGTTTCATATTCCCGCACCAGACCGAAATGGAATGGGAAAGAACATGAACCACTCTAGCCTAGGTGTCACTCAGGTCCCAGGTATAGGACCTTAAACTCTCAATGGAACCCCACCCATCAAAACAACAAACCAGATCCAGCAAGATGACAGTATGACAGTATGATGTATAAAAATGTAAAGAAAGCAATAGATAACTGTACATAAAGCAGTAAATAAAGCAACTATATAAACACAATTAGCACATAACACCCCAGTAAACACAAATCAAACAAGCGCTAGGAGGAACCCACAAAAGAACCAGAAGCCCTGGTTACAGTATAAGGGTCCCCAGCAGAGTCGCCAAGCTGTCGCTCCCACCAAATGAGGCCAGGTCAAATGGGGTACAGACGCGAACGGTCGGCGAAAGGAGAGAGTACACACAAGGGTGAACTCAGAAAGACAAGAGTCGCCAGCTAGGCATTTTTATCCCGAAGGAAAGGTAATGCTGCATAGACCTAAGAAAAGATGGATAAGACGGTTGCGAACCAGAGAGACTGAGAAAGGGGGTTTGTTACAACCTGGGAAGGTATTAGCACCCAGATTGTCCGCCGTACTCGACGGGATCCACGCTTAAAAGATTTGTGTTTTAAAGGGGTAGTGTCAGTGCAATTTGTGTATCAAAGCTGGAAAGAATGCAAGTGTCAGTGTAAAAGAATGTGAAGTGTATAAGGGAAGTGTCAGTGTAAGAACAAGAGTGAAATGCTCAAGACTATGAGGCTTAAAGAATAATGTTGGAAGGAGGGGAATATACAGAGACTTTTGTTCGATAACTGTTAAGTTATGCCTACATATTCTCTCGTGCAATGAGGAAGTCAGAACACTGTAGTTCGACTCAGAGAGACTGAAAGATGATTTGACTTGTGAACTGCTTGCTTGTCTATGCTCAAGTGTATGACCTGTCTGGCTCAGGTGCAAACTGTCTTGCATTAGACAGAAGAAGCAAGTTCTCGTTTGTGAGTGAAGATGATGAGAAAAGAATCTCGAAGGAGACGATTATTGTTTGTTTGAGTTTTCAGTCTTTTATTGTTTTTTGGAAGTTTGTCATAAGAAAATGAGCTTAAGCCTAAACCAAGGGTTAGTAAACTCATCACATCCTCCCTCTGATTAGGGGTAATGAGAATACCTTAAGTGTGAAGTAAGCACCTCACACTTAATCACCATGATGTAGGATTAAGACCATTAACCTACTTATATTTATTTAGATGGTTTTTGTTGTTTTTGTTTAGTGTTAAGTAATGAGTTTAAGCCATAATCAAGGATTTAATGGACCCATTACACCATCCTAATAGAAGGATAATAGATGAGAACATTTAAGCTGAGAAAGACTCCTCAAATTAATCCATGATTAGGGATTAACCTCATGACAAAACAAAGCCTTTATTAAATGGATTTTAGTTAATGGTAAGATGAAGAAATGATTTTTATGATTTGTAAGACAACTTGAGGGGGACTTGTCCATTAACACTAGGGTTAGTCCTTCTTAACCAATTAAGGAAGAATTAGAACCCTAATGCAAGGCCCAAGTTACAAGCTTGATGTCTTGATGATTATTAAGTGGATTGATTAAAGGATTTAAACACATTAAGGTTTTAACACTTAGGATTAAAGTTATACACTCCATCCTAATAGAAGGATGCAGGCATAAGCTTAATCACAAAGCCTTAAAGCCTTTAGGGTTTAGTCCCTGATTATGAGGTGAGATGAGAAGACTCAAAAATGACACAAAGGCAAAACTAAATGGGGAACTAATCAAGCCCTAATTGTTATCATACTTGGAGATCCTAGGGTTTGTGAGGTTTGCAAGAAGATCTTCAGAGAAACCACCAGGAAGGAAGCAGATGAAAGGGGCAAGAAGCAAAGAGAAGCAAAACAACTTGCTTCACTTAAGAAGACAAGTTACTTGAAGGAAGAAAGTAAGAGATGAACATGAATGAGCAAGCTCAATCCACTACACAAGATAAAATGCAGCAAATATGCAAGAGAGATGAGAAGAGATTGTGAGAAGTGAAGGCAAATTCACTTCTCAAAACAACTTACCACCTGAAAAGTTAGCTCAAGAAATGAAATGCAATGCAAATGAGATGAAATGTCATGATGCAAACCAAAATCAGAAGCATAAACATGATGTTAATGATGCTAAAAGATGATGCAAACACATGACAAGAGATGAGAATGATCATACAAGTATATGGATGCAGATGAAGCATGCTTGGAACCATGAAAGTTCATGAAAGCTTATGAAATGCAATGGACATATAATATGGCAAATGAAAGATGCAATGATCAAACATGATTCTAATATGTCTTAAGATGTATTATGAATCATGTGGATGCACAAAATGTCATGGCAAGTTGTTGGATGCAAGCAAATGAGAAATGGATGCAAGGGAAGGCACAAATTAGGGTTTACATACAACATGCATCACAAAAATCCAAAACCAGAAGCAAATGATATGACAAAAAATTGAAAATGCAAACAAAGATACCCTAAACCTATACAAGTTCACTGCCCAAAGGAGGGGATCTATCTCTTAACATAGTGAAAGTTATGAATTTTCTAAGTTGGCTAGGGTTTTAAGGTACCTCATCAAGAAAAACACCAAACAAATTGAAAATGAAAGATCAAATCAAACCAATTTTATCCTATAAACTACATGCCATGAAGGATGCAATGCAAGAAGAACCATCATCAAACTCTCAATGGTTAGGCAGAATGGATTTTTCAAAGTTTGCACAAAAATATTGCCTTAAAATGAATTTAATTCCAATGAAAATGATCAAAAGGCATCAAGAACAAAAAAGAAATTTGGTTTGAGAGTTTGATAATGTGTCTAAATGTTTTGGAATGCAATGTGAATTTTTTGGTGATTTTTAAATACCTAAATGTATTTTTAATTAATTAATTTCCATTAACTAATTAAAAATAAACATTAAAATGATTTAAAAATGATTTTTAATGCAAAAAATAAAAATAAAAATATTTTTGGGTTCTGAAAATTGATAAAAGATTTGATAAAAAATTTCAGAATTTTAAAATGTATTTTACTATTTTTAATAATTCGTAAAAATTAAAAGAAAAGAAAATGAAATAAAATTAAATAAAATAAAAAGTATGCAAATCCTGAGGTTCAAATTCAAACTGGGAGATGGAGGGAAGACTGCGAGCGTCATCCAACGGCCTAGGTTCAAACTGACTCAATTAACATAAAACCCTAATTAATTAAACTAATGACGTGGATTAGGGCCTAATGGGGTGATCTGAGCCCTTCAAACACGCGGGAGTCAACGTAGGTCAACCAGATCCATGGTCCAGATTCAAACTTTGCCCTAAACGTGATTAATGCCCTAATGACATTCAGGTGGCCGGAAATGACCTCCGGTCATCTTCTCCGACCACACCTCCCCTGAGAAATTGCTAACTTCTTCCCTAGGCTTCTAAAACTCAATCTCTCTGCCCAGAATCCAACCCCATACATCATACAACAAGAATCAACAATCAAAACACATTTATTTTTCGTATCAAAGCTGAATCGAATCAAAATGTTTTTAGGTCAAAAAATTTCAGAACATGAATACATACTCATTTCTCCACCATTTTCAAAACAAAACATATCAACATGATCAGTGAAGCATAGAGAATCATTTAGGAACTTAAAAACATGTTTCTGGAAAAAAAAGTTCTTGAGCTCACCTGAACTGGAGCTTTGATCTTTGGAACTTTCTGGCTGCCTCTTTGATCCAAAACGCCTCTAATGAACCTCCTGAGAAGCTTGCAATGCTTGGTTGAAGTTTCTTTTGGCTGGTTTGAGAGATTGATAGAGTTCTGTTCAGGAAAGGTGAGAAATCGTGTTTCTGCTTGAGGTGGTTTCAGGGACAAATGAGGGTTGGGAAATGATCAGAGGAACATGTTGAGTGATTCTATGAAGTTTGTTTTGATGTTTATGTCTTGTGTGATGAGTTTCGAAGGAAAATGCATAAGAGGAGAGTTTTGTGAACTATGGCTTAGGAGATGTTTCAGGCTTGTGTCTCCGTTATGCAAAATGGCTCATACCAATCAGCAGAACACCCCTATGCTGATTGGTATGAGCCATTTTGCATAAAGTCAATTTTTGTGTAAGAGAGGTATGGGTCAATGGAAGGCCAAGGACAAAGGGGTGTTCTGCGCATCAAGGATTGGGGAGAGCCATAGAATCAGTCTTGAGGCCAATTAGCAAGTGGATTAGGGTTTGTGTGAGGTTTTGCAACTTTGTGATCTTTTGGCCCTTTTGTAATTACTTGAAGCATAAATCATGAAAATGGGAGGTTCTTTTGTGCAATATGATTTTTAGGCATTGGTTTATGTTTGTGCAAAGGCTAGAAGTCCATTTGAAGTCACATTTTGCCTTGGCAAGAGGTTTTGCAACTTTGCCTCTTTGGTGCAAAACTTGAAATTATGTGATTTTTCCCAACTTTGACAAGCCATAACTTTTGATCCAAAATGAATTAGAATGAGTTCTTGTACTTTTTGAAAAGGGAATGATCCATTCTACAAATTTCATGACCAAAGTTTTCTCATTTGAAGCATTTTTGAATCAATTTGAGGAGGTTGAAAAACTTTCCCAAAATGGCAAGTTTCCATTACAAATCACTTTCCCAAAAAGGCAATTTTGCAAATGGCTTGAAATTCTTCAATTTTGTGAACTTCTAACATCTTATATGATCAAATAAAGGTCATACACATTCAAAATGATGAAGAAAACCCTTTGGTTGGGTCATTGGGGGCCTCAGATGCCCTGATTTTACACTGACTTGCTCAAGAAGTCATCTATTGATCAGATGCCTTCCCCATGGAATTTCTTCATGAAAATTGATATGCATGATCCCTACACCCTATAGAGACCAATAGAAACAATAATGACCAAAAAATTTGGAGTTATGGCCTCTGAAACCAAAACCCTAATTTTAGGTCATCTGTGCAGTTAAACCTGGCTCTGCTTCCATGCCTTTCTTAGTTCTTGTGATTCTTTGACTTTCTTGACTTGGTGAGGATATGATATGATGTTTGAACATACATGGACCCCTTTGAAGTGATTGATGACCTTTGGAGTGGCTCAAGTGGCTCAGGGATGGCTCAGATCACAAACCCTAGATGCAGATGACTTAGAAACAATGCAGTGAAGCAAAAATGCAATATGAGATGCTATGATTGATTTTATGCATATGAAAATATCACAAGTCATGGTGTGAATAGGTGAGGGAAAATTTGGGGTGTTTACAATAAGATAACACGGACGAGTGCCGAAAAGACGTGTATAAACAAATATTTGTTTGCAGAAGGTGTTCTGGCAACCTTGCTGGGGGAGTATGACACGGACGGGTGTCAAAAGAGTATGTATAGGTGTTTGTATTTGAGAGTGCAGAGGGGACGCTTTGGCTTTTATTTGCAGGGAGTGTGAGTTTTTTTTTATATTCATTGCTGATGAAAATACTGACGGTAATTGTAGGTGACTGGCTCGAACCTGGCTTGTGATCATGCAAATGTTTGATTTTTTCCGTAATGCTCCGTATTAGACGGAATTCTACGTTTATTTGGTGAATATGATGCAAATGCTATGATTATGCAAAAGAGGAACTGATTCGGGATTCGGATCCCGCTGGGATAAAGATCTCTGGCTGATCTGCTTGGAAGAATTTCCCGGCTGGGGAAGAGATCATTGGTAGATATAACTGCAAGGAGAACTCTGCTTGGGGAAATAGATCATTGGTAGATCTAACCGGAGAGAAAACTTAGCCGGGGAGGAGGAAACTTTCGTCACTTTGTTGTGTAAGAGTTTCAGGCATTGCTCTTCTGGGGAGAGGATGGAAACTCTATGGGGGGAATGTTCCACTGACTTTGATGAAGATGAGAGATCTGGCACTCTGGTGGGGCTCTCGGCTGGGGAAGCTCCTTATACTGGGGATGAGGAGGCTTTGACAACTTCGCCGGGGAAAAGCATTTCAGATATTGCTCGGGAGATCCTGCTTGGCGAGGAGGTAACTTCCGGGAAGTAGCATGTTGGGGATGCGATGCTTGATATGCCCCAAGTTGCGTATTGAATACCTGCAATCTGTTAAGAAAAAAGAAACGCACAAGTATCCCGAGGTATCCCTTACCGGATTCCGTCATAGGAGTTAGGCTTTCCTGAAATTAAACTTATTTCCTGCAAGTTTTTATCAAAAATGGCTCATTTGTTTTATGCAAGTACTATATCATGAACATTGGACATTTTGCAAACGAAACAAAAGTGTACAAAACGAGGTGTGACTGAAAACTCTGATTTTATTAATCTGGGTGCCCTGAATTGGCAAATACAGTCAAAGAAACAAATCCCCTAAAATGAGGGGATTGCTATAAATTGAGAAAATTAAATATGTTGGCAATGTTGATGACGCTCCAGTGAGCTTCCTTTGCTATGACCTGTATGACCTTGGCGTTCTTCTCATCTTTCTTTCTGAAGAAGGTTGATTCTGACAGATGCTTTATCCTTTCGAAATTTGCCATGTTATGAACGATACAGACGAATTCAGAATGCAGTTGTTCGCTTATTCCCTGATATTGCATGGATCGCCCTTTCGAGTTTTCAATCCACCGGGATACCCATTTTTTTCCTGAGCTGTCCAATGCGGCTTTTCAACTCACCGGGTGTACTTTTTTTTTTCAATTTTCCCTTGTTTTTGCCCGAGTCTTTTATTCTGTTTTTGACTCGCCGGGATGCCCTATTTTTGCCTGGACTTACATTCTATTTTCATGTCCAGCGGGTCATTTTATGCGAAGTATTTTTTAACTGCATCTGAATTCACAGGGGATAAGAAATCTTCACCATCCATAGTAGTGAGCATTGATGGGCTAAAGACGTATCTAATTATGTGTCTAGCGGTATCTTAACTGCAAGTGCACAGCCTATCAAAGTAATATTTAAGATTATCGATCCACAGGGACTCTATGGTTACTTAGTGCTAGAGGAATTTCTAGTTTAGCTAAGGTGAAGGGTTGTCACGATTTTTGGTTGTTTTTAAAGATTAAAGGCGGAAATTAAATTTAAGTTTAATAAATAATACTAAGGCGGTCGGTATGTAATTATGCTAACTTAGGCGGGTCAATCTAACATAGGCTTATACAGATGGTTCACTTAATCTATTCTGTAGAGGTTACCAGTTTAAATATCTTTAACTCACACTCTCGTGGTCTTATCTCAGATCTTACCCCTAAGTCCCTATGCCTACTCTCTCTAGCCCATAAGTGTTTAGAAATAATTTTTGGAAACTTAGTAATTCTAATTCATTTTAAAGCGCTCTCGCTGTGTTTAATTTAAATGCCTAACTTTAGCTATCTGGTTAAAATCTCACACTCAAGTGGTCTTGACCTAACCTAATACACTTTCCTTACTCTCGTAACAAAAAGGTTGATTTTATAATAAAAAGTCTCAGCCAGAATATTAAGCTCTTAATTATTTTAAGCCTAGAGTTGATTTTACCGATTTAGTTTGTTTTAATTACATACCGCCCTAAGGTATTTAGCTACTCATTATTGTTGAACCAGACAGAGGCAGAGAAACATAAAATAAAATATGCATGGCAGAAAAATAAATGGTCAACATAAATATAAATGCAATTTAATATAAACCTGGATAACAATAAAAGTAGTTGACTCCTTCTTCCACAGGCTGGAAAGCTCGGAGTATTGACCAGAATCGGAAATAAATAATTCTAAAAGAATCTGAAGGCTTTGAAACAAATTAATTTATAACAATTTCCTGATGTTGGAAATTGTTATAAGGTTGGTTGGGATACAAGAAAATTAAAGCAAGGAAATTAATGCTGGAAAAATAAAGGGTGCAAAATAAAATCGGCAGAGCTTCCGCAAGAAAAAAAAACTAAAACTCTGTACATTGTTCATTGAAACAAGTCTATTTATAGCAAACTAAATGGGCTTGGCAGTTGAAGTTTTGTGCTTGGGCCTCGTAGGAAAATGAGAGAATCCAGGGAACGTGGGAATACTTGGTCTGCTGGAAAATAGGCACGTTGGATTTCATGCAGCGTAACGTTCATGACCAAGTCTTCAGTCAAATACCCTAGTTTTCCCTTGTCACGGTCGTGACAAGGGTGTCACGTTCGTGTTCCTTGTTTGGTATGTGTCACGGTCGTGAGGGACTTGTCACGGTCGTGACTGCTCCTTATGGCGCGTCACGGTCGTGACTCCTAGGTGATGACCGTGAGTGTTACAAAATATGCAGGTTATGCAGAATTCCTCCTTTCTTCATCTTTTAATGGTTGTTTTTGCTCATTTCACTTGTGGCTCTTGATTTAGCTCTGTATATGATGTACCTGCAAAATGGCAAAGAAAACTCGAGGAATCGGGTGTTAAAACGACAATTATGCGATAAAACGGTATTGAAACATAGCAATATAATCGATACTTTTTCTCGTTATCAAACTTCCCCAAACTTAAACCTTTTCTTGTCCTCAAGAAAATAGTCGGTTGAAAATTGTCGGACAAATTTTTATCGACGCACACACATAACAAACCGTACGAAGGATCATTTTGTCGGATAAACCGGTACTTTGATAAAACACTAACGATACACTAATGACACAAGCAACAAGCTAAGTCGTCGACTTCCCGTTAAACGAAACATTCGATAATTGCTTTACGATTTCACCTAGAGTCTTTCGATCTTATTTCGCCAGGTTTCATTCTAGCGCAATCACATTAAGACCTTTGCCTTAGAACGCACGTAGTGGAGTAGCCGGTTAGCGAATTTGATCCTTTATAAGCACGGGGCCTGGTACACGAATGTGGTAACCCTTCATACATTATCCAATTTGGAGGTTGTGGGGGATCGAGCCGTAGCACGCCCTACCAAGTTCAGAACCAGTACCTCTGAACCAACCCGCAATGGACTCCTTCTCATATTTCTCGTTTCTTATATGCGACCGTGTACTTTGGTGCAATTTCTTTTCATTTGCATCGAGATATGAAGGATCATTATAGATTAGGCATCAAACACTTATATTCATCGGCTCCCCACGTGGTTTGTGTTCAGACGGTGTTGACTGCTAGTATAAACTACTAGGGGTTACTTTAGAACTGAAACTTAAGGTGTAGTCGTAACAATCATCGGAACGAAATTGCTTAAGTGGGAAGTCTAAGGTGTCAAGATTGTATTGATCTTGTTGAATCGTTCTCAGCTTCCCAATTATGATTTCGTAGGTAAGTCGGGTAATGCGAAGAATTAATTAAAGATTTTTTCGGTATGGCTAAATAAACGGGGAAAGTTCGAAACTAAAGAAAATAGCACAAAAATTGCTTGTTTCATTAACTTACGAAAATGAAATACAACGGAATGGAAAAGTGCGAAAAGGGAAAATGCGGAAAATGAAAGGTACCTCTCCCACACTATATCAGACATTGTCCTCAATGTTGTGATATAATAGCGGTTAAAGTACAATACAAACAACGAAAACGGAAAAACATAAACAAAAACTAAAACTAAGGCTGCTGATGACTACGGCCTCGGCTTCTGGTGCGGGAGCGTCTGGTCGGAGTGGCTTCAGGATCAGAACCGATATCGGTGATAGCAGTGATATCAATGCACAAAGCCTCTAGTTCGCTAAAGATCTCTCCGAGCTTCTCATCAGTAGTCCTCTGGTTGGTTACAATAGTGAGGAGTAATGCATCATGCTGCTCCTTCTGCCTTCGCTCCAGTGCGGCATTCATCTGGTTTTGCTGATGAATCGCACGAAGGACTTCCTCAAGTGTGTATTCTTGTGCAGGAGGCTGTCGGGTGGATGACTCAGGAATGTCCTGGACAGGCTCAGCTGCATCCATGGTGTCTTGCATCTCGTCCGCTGGTGGATCGGCCTGCTTATCAGGAATGGGGGCGTGGCCGGCAGCATTCGGTAAAGCAAAGAGCCAGTTGGCTCGGCTAGACGGATCGATGCGGTCACGGCACGGCAAGATGATGTGGTGATAAACAGTGCCTTGGATAACAGGGCTAAACCTGCCATCCTCTCTCTGTGCAATCAAGTGGGCGGACCTGCAATAATTCTTCGTTAGGAACTCGGCGGCTCTGCTAGGCAAATTGACGACCAAGTCACCAAGGTCCAGCTGAATGGCGAGGGTAGTGACAATGTCGCCTATGTAAAAGGGGGTTGCGCCTCTTTGCGCTATGGACTGGATATGGGATAGCATGAACGGGGCGGCGTTGATAGGCTCGTCATTTAGGGCGCAGTGCAAGAACAAAAGCTCCTTGGAGTTGAGCTTGTGGTTACTCTCTCGTGCAAAGATGGTGTTGCAAATGATGCGATGAAAGTATCTGATCGCCGGGTTGTGGATATGCGTAGCATTCAGGCTCTGAAAGGCTGAGGCACGGGTGTTGGTGATGTCGTGCCATAAGGTGAAAGCGGTTTCACTGAAATTTTCCGGCACGCGGAGGTGAGCTTCATTCCCGTGATCAAAGCCTAGCAACTCGGCTATCCTTGTTTGCGAAACTTCGAACTCCCGGCCAAGCAATCTGAACTTAGCAACGCCGGTGAGTTGACTCTGAGAACCGGTAGGAGTGATGTAATGGAATGAGCTTAGGAATTCCAATGTCAGAAGCTCGAATGTGGGCTGGGGTTGACTGCAAAGATCCCACAGGCCAACCTTTTGAAGCAGGCTCTTGACACTGTTAAGCATTCCCAACTCTCTCAAACAGACAGTGTCGACATATCGCGTGGGTTGAACACCACGGTTCTGGAATCTGATGAACCTCTGTCTCTGGTTTTCTCCATGCTCACCATCTCTAAACTGAATTGCTTCCATTGCATGCAAGAACAAGAGTGGGAGATAAGAGGTTTTTTGTTTTTGTGAAAAGTGATAAAATGAGAGGAAATTGGTTCGGATTAATAATGCAAGGTGAGAATGTGATAGGTGTGGAGTAAATGGAGAGGTTAATGGGGTTTAATATTGGGTAATGGGAGGTTATGGAAGTTGGAAGAGATAATGGGGGATTTTGAAAGTTATGGAAGTTGAAAGAGGAAGAGGTTGCGAAGAAGAAACAGTTCTGTTTCTCACGAATCCTATAACTGGGGTTATCACGGTCGTGATGGAGGGATGACGGTCGTGACGCGCTAATTAGCTTGTCACGATCGTTAGGGGGTGATGACGACCGTGAGGGCTTAAGACTTTGAATAATTTCCAGAATGCATATTATCTCTCTCACGCTATAATTTATATAATATTTTTTATGATCACTTCTCACTCTATATTAAACACAAACAATATATAATATATAATACCAACATGGTACTTGTAAATTGCATCACACGAGAGATTGTATAAAACATTAATCAATTTAAACATAACAGTATATAGATTGAAAGCATATAAATTGATTAAATTGGAAAAATTTGTAAACTAGAAATGCTTTGCTTTTGATACTTGAAGTGAAATTACATTAATGAAAATACGGTACGAAAAAATGTTTGCGAAATGTAAAACTAACTAGAAACGAAAACAATAAGTCAAATAAGCTAGATCACTACAGCATTTTCAAAAGTGCTTCTTCAAATCTTCGATTGCAGAGTTCAGATGGTAGAATTGCTCACATGTTATGTCAGTTAGACCTATAATGTCCAATCGCATGCTCTTAATCTCATCCTTAACGGTATTTATGTCGGTTTGGTAAGCTTCAAGAGTGTTCATGATTTTCTTTAAGTTGTCAGCATATTCTACTTGATTCACTTCAGGGGTTTCAATCACTTCGTCAGTGTGGTCAATGTCATGGTAACCAGGAGGTGTCTCAGGGTCACTTTCTACATCGGTTATTATATCATCCTTTATCTTGTAAGATTGAGGTGTTTCAGGAGTAGATGGATAATCAGGTGGGGTTAACTCATAAATCCAATTATCCTTATTGTGAACACTTACTCTAGCATGGTTTGGTAGTGTGAACAGGGTTACTACTTCATTCCTGATTAGGTACTCGAAAGGTGGATGTCCTAAATTCCTTATGATATGGCGGTTAAAGCAAAAGTTAAGATTCATAGGACGGATGGTACCTAAACGGTTACACCTGTGTAATTGGTATCTAAGTCCTAAGGCATCAGCAATCATGGTTACAAGACCTCCTACTAATATAGGTAAATCAGGTTCTTCTTGGATTCGGGTGAAGGTTTGCATCATGAAAGGCACACCATTGACTGGCTGTCCATTAGTGAAACATGACATAATGAATATCTCATCTTTAGATACTCCAGTAAGGTTTTCTTCTTTTCCAAAGAAGGTGTGGGCAAGGATCTTATGGAAGTAACGGATAGCAGGGTTATGTATCTCATCATTGTTCATGCTATTTGGTTCAGGGTGGTAGTTTCCAATTAATGTTCCCCAAAAGAAATCCAGCTCAATGTCCATCAATTCTACCTGTGTGGTAGTAAAAGCAAAGGGTCCACTAGGGAATCCTAATAAGTCAGCTAGTTCTTTATGGTTAAAGTCATATTCTATTCCAAATAGGCGGAAACTGATAAATCCTTTCCTGAATCCAAAACCGCGCTCGGGTAGGTAAACTAAGGAGCTGAGGAACTCAAGGGTGAGCTCGCAGTAAGTCACAAACTTTTGTTGAATCAGTGCATTCTCCCATCTAAGTCGGTTAAACAAGTATAGGATGCTATCATGTATACCCAAGGATTCCATAGTCAGATCATCCGGGTACATAGTCAAATCCATTGGTCTCTGTGATAACTCTTCAAATTTCATTCTTTGGTCCCTACCTCTAAATTTGGTTTCCATAAGGTTTATCGGTTGGTTAGCCATAGTTAGTGCAAATACGGAGGAAACAGATCAGGGGGAGAAGGAAAGTGGAAAAGACTTTAGAAAATCTGTAAAAGTGATTTAAAATTAAAATAAGGAAAAAATAAGAAAATAAAATGCATAAATAAAAGCAATAATAGTAATAATGAAATAAAACTATAATAAAATGACAAAACAAATAAACGAATAATAAAATGACAAAATAACAAAATAATAAAATGCTCAAAATGATTTAAATGATTTAAATGATTAAATGATTAAATGGGTTGCCTCCCACTAAGCGTTGTTTTTATCGTCTAAAGCCTGACGTAATGCTTAGGTGTAGATTAATCAGAGAAATTAGTGGACAACAATAAAAGCCTTAGACTATTTGCATAATCTCTATTTTCAACTTTATGATAATGTTTTAAACGTTGTCCGTTTACTGTGAATGATTCACTATTCCTACCCTTAATTTATATCGCTCCGCTCGGGAACACTCTAGTTATTTCAAAGGGTCCTGACCATCTAGATTTTAGTTTTCCAGGAAAGAGCCTAAGTCTTGAATTAAAGAGGAGTACAACGTCTCCCACACTAAATTCTTTCCTAAATAGGCGTTTATCATGCCATCGCTTAGTTCTTTCTTTATATATCTTAGCATTCTCATAAGCATCTAGCCTTAACTCTTCTAATTCGTTAATATCTAGGATTCACTTTTCTCCTGCAGCATTATAGTTTATATTGAGAGTTTTGATCGCCCAATAAGCTTTGTGTTCTAGTTCTACCGGGAGGTGACAAGATTTTCCATAAACTAATTTGAAAGGTGTAGTTCCTATGGGTGTCTTGTAAGCTGTCCTATAAGCCCATAAAGCTTCATTAAGTTTAGATGACCAATCTTTCCGAGATATGGCGACAGTCTTTTCTAAGATTTGTTTGATTTCTCTGTTCGAGACTTCGACTTGTCCACTTGTTTGTGGATGATATGGTGTTGCCACACGGTGTCTTACTCCATACTTAGATAGTAATTTGTCAAAGATTTTTGAAATGAAGTGCGAGCCACCGTCACTTATGACGAGTCTAGGCACATCGAATCTGGGAAAGATTATATTTTTGAAAAGCTTTATTACTACTCGTGTGTCATTTGTAGGAGAAGCTATAGCTTCGATCCACTTTGAAACATAATCAACAGCTACGAGTATGTAATTATTACCAAAAGATGATGGGAATGGTCCCATGAAATCTATTCCCCAGACGTCAAAGATTTCTACTTCCAATATTCCTTTTTGAGGCATTTCATCTCTTCTTGAAATATTACCGGTGCGTTGACACCGATCGCAATTTATAACAGCGATGTGAACATCTTTCCATAGATTAGGCCAGAATAGGCCGGCTTGCAAGATTTTTGCACAAGTCTTGGAAGTGCTTGCATGTCCACCATAAGGAGATGAATGGTAATGAGCAATGACATCTTCTATTTCTTCTTCGGGAATACATCGACGAAAGATTCCATCGGGTCCTCTTTTGAACAATAATGGTTCATCCCAATAGTAATGTTTGAGATTGTGAAAGAATTTCTTTTTCTGCTGATAGGTTAAATCAGGTGGAAGAGCTCCTGCAGCTAGGTAGTTGACAATGTCAGCGTACCATGGCAGTCCTACAGTCGTTTGGATTATTTCCACGGGTTCTAGTTCATCTATGTCTAACTGAATTGGGTCGCTTCCTATTTGTGCTATCAGCTGTTCATACGGAAAATCATCGTTAATCGGCACTTGTTCGGGTTTAATACCTTCTATTCTATATAAATGGTCCGCTACGACGTTTTCAGTACCTTTCTTATCTTTTATTTCGAGATCAAACTCTTGTAAGAGTAAAATCCATCTCAAGAGTCTTGGTTTAGCATCTTTCTTAGTCAATAGATATCTGATAGCAGCGTGGTCTGTGTAAACGATTATTTTCGCTCCTACTAGGTAAGAACGGAATTTGTCAAGCGCAAAGACAATTGCTAACAATTCTTTTTCAGTAGTGGCGTAGTTCATCTGAGCAGAGTCTAAGGTTCTACTGGCATAGTAAATCGCATGAAGTTTCTTGTCCTTCCTCTGGCCTAGAACTGCGCCTACAACATAGTCACTCGCATCGCACATGATTTCGAAAGGTAATCTCCAGTCAGGGGGTTGCATGATTGGCGCGGTGATGAAGGTTGTTTTTAGAGTTTCGAATGCTTTAAGACAATCTTCATTGAATATGAACTCAGCGTCTTTCATTAATAAACCAGTAAGAGGTTTAGTGATTTTCGAGAAATCTTTGATGAATCGTCGGTAGAAACCGGCGTGTCCTAAAAAGCTTCGTATTTCTCGAACGGTTTTAGGGGGTTGAAGATCTTTTATGACTTCTATCTTAGCTTTATCAACTTCAATTCCCTTGTCGGATATAACGTGTCCTAATACGATTCCTTCTCTGACCATAAAATGACACTTCTCCCAGTTAAGCACGAGGTTTACTTTTACACATCTTTCTAACACCATTTCTAAATTTGATAGGCATCCTTCAAAACTTTGCCCGCATACAGAGAAATCGTCCATGAACACTTCCATGATGTTGTCTATAAAATCTGCGAAGATTGACATCATACATCTTTGAAAGGTTGCAGGAGCGTTGCATAATCCAAAGGGCATTCGTCTATAAGCGAACGTTCCATAGGGGCATGTGAATGTAGTCTTCTCTTGATCATCTGGGTGGATAGGGATTTGGAAAAATCCTGAGTAACCATCAAGATAACAGAAATAAGAATGCTTGGCTAATCGTTCTAACATTTGATCTATAAAAGGTAGTGGGAAATGATCTTTTCGAGTGGCTTTGTTTAGTTTACGATAATCGATGCACACTCTATGTCCCGTCACTACTCTTTGCGATATCGATTCGCCTTTAGCGTTTTTCAGAACAGTGATACCTCCTTTATTTGGCACTACATGTACTGGACTAACCCATTTACTATCAGAGATTGGATATATTATTCCGGCATCTAGTATTTTCTTAACTTCTTCCTTTACTACAGTGCTAAGGATTGGGTTAATTCTTCTTTGAGATTCTTTGGAGGTTTTGCAATCTTCTTCTAGCAGAATACGATGCATACAGATTAAAGGGCATATTCCTTTGAGATCATATATGTTATATCCTAACGCAGTCGGATATTTCTTTAAGACATCTAAAAGTTTCTTTGTTTAGATTGTTCCTAAACTGGAATTTATTATAACTGGTCTTTTACATTCAATGTCTAAGAATTCGTATCTTAGGTTCTTAGGTAAAGTTTTTAATCCTAATGTAGGTTTATCCTTACTTGGCATGGGATCCGGTGTAAGTGCTAAACTTTCGCTTAGACTATCATCCTGATACGGTTCACGCCAATTATCATCTTCGAAAATCGGAGGGATTTGAATTTTCATAATTTCAGAATAGGTAGTTTCTTTCATTTCCATTTCTCTTACACATTCGTCAATTACGTCCAATAGATAGCATGTATCCTCTATAGCTGGTGATTGTAAGAATTGTGTTAAAATAAATTCAACTTTCTCTTCACCTACTTCAAAGGTTAGCTTTCCTCTCTTTACGTCTATTATAGCTCCGGCGGTAGCTAAGAATGGTCTTCCTAGTATGATAGGTGTAGTGGAGTCTTCAGAGATGTCCATGATTATGAAATCAGTAGGGATGTAGAATTGTCCTATACGTACTGGGACGTTTTCTAGTATGCCTACAGGATATTTAACAGAGCGATCGGCTAGTTGAATAGACATTTTAGTTGGTCTTAGGTCTCCCATGTCTAGCCTTTTGCAAATCGTTAAGGGAATAACACTGATACTGGCTCCTAAATCGCATAGAGCTTTGTCAATGACAAATTTTCCTATTACACAGGGTATAGAGAAACTTCCTGGATCTTTTAGCTTAGGAGGCATATTATTCTGAATTATGGCGCTACACTCAGCGGTAAGTGTAACTGTTCCGTTATCCTCTATCTTTTTCTTATTGGATAAGATTTATTTTAAAAACTTAGCATACGAGGGCATTTGAGTGATGGCTTCTGTAAACGGAATAGTAATATTCAACTGTTTCAGAAGTTCGACAAATTTCTTAAACTGGCCCATCGTCTTGGAATTGGTTAATCTCTGAGAGTACGGAATTGGTGGTTTATAGGGTGGTGGAGGCACATAAGGCTTTTCTTTCTCCACTGCCTCTTGATTATCATCTTCCTTTTCTTCTGGATCATTCACCATTTCAGTCAGTTTATCTGGTTTTTGGTACATGGCTGGATTGTCAAGTCTTGGATCGGTAGGTCCGTCAAGTTCCTTGCCACTTCTTAATATCACAGCATTGGCTTGTCCTTTCGGATTAGGTTGAGGTTGTCCAGGAAATACTCCAGCTGGTGCAGCGGTAGGTGCTTGTTGTTGAGCTACTTGTGAAATCTGAGTTTCAAGCATTTTATTATGTGTAGCTAATGCATCTACTTTTCTTACTAATTGCTTAATCTTCTTACTAGTGTGTATGTTTTGGTTTAAGAAGTCCTTGTTTGTTTGAGATTGGTTAGCTATAAAGTTCTCCATCATCAATTCAAGGTTCGATTTTCTAGGGACATTAGGAGCAGTCTTTTGATATCCTGGTGGTGTAGCTGGTGCTTGACCTGGTGCGTATAAAGCATTGTTATTCTTATAGGAGAAGTTCAGATGATTCTTCCAACCTGGGTTGTATGTGTTTGAGTATGGGTTTCCTTGAGCATAATTCACTTGATCCGTGGGAATTCCTGTTAATAGTTGACAATCAGGAACTTCATGTCCTAGAACTCCACATAACTCACAGTTAGGTGTTACTGCAGCCACGGTGGTTGTTGGTGTTATGGCCAAGTTGTAGATCTTTTAGTTTAGTTGGTCAAACTTTGCATTGACTTGGTCCATACTACTCACTTCGTACATACCTCCTTTTGTTGGTTTCTCAGTTGCGACTCTCTCGCTTCCCCATTGGTAATGGTTTTGAGCCATACTTTCGATAAGTGCATAAGCATCGTTATATTCTTTGTCCATTAGTGCACCGCCTGCGGCAACGTCAATTGTCATTCTTGAATTGTACAAGAGTCCATTATAGAAGGTATGGATGACCATCCATTCTACTAATCTGTGATGTGGACAAAGTCTCAGCATATCCTTATAGCGTTCCCAAGCTTCGAATAGTGATTCGTTTTCCCTTTGCTTAAATCCGTTGATCTGAGCTCTCAGCATAGCTGTCTTGCTAGGTGGGAAATATCTGGTCAAGA
The DNA here is from genome assembly GCA_963966055.1 of Lathyrus aphaca. NCBI lineage: Eukaryota > Viridiplantae > Streptophyta > Magnoliopsida > Fabales > Fabaceae > Lathyrus > Lathyrus aphaca. The sequence goes on along the minus strand of OZ014520.1, from coordinate 224,726,731 downwards.
AAACTCTCTTTAGTTCCTCCCACGTAGTTACTGAATTTGAAGGCTGAGATTGAAGTCAGGCTCTTGCTCTGTCTCGAAGTGAAAAAGGAAATAGACGTAATCTGATAGCTTCTTGGGTAACTCCATTGGCTTTTACGGTATCTGCGTATTGCACAAAGATCGAAAGATGAAGATTCGGATCCTCGGTAGGATTTCCGGCGAATTGATTTTGTTGCACGGCTGATATCAGCGAAGGTTTTAGTTCAAAATCGTTTCGGTTGATAGCCGGTGCGGCAATGCTGGAATGCGGTTCAACTTGCGAAGGACTAGCGTAATATTTGAGTGGGTGATTCTGTTCTTCAGCCATCTTTGTGTCCTTTGATGTTACGACTGGTTTAGGTGGATCTAATTGAAGATCTGGAATATTGTAATTTTGTTCGTAATTGAATATCCGTCTTCTTACGTGTAAGAAGCGTTCCGATTCTGGGATTAGAGGTTGCAAGTCTTCGCCTTGGGAGCGAGTACTTGGCATACACTCGGGAATTTAGATTAAGAAAAGAAAATAGTTGTTACCTTAGTCTAGACAATGCTACCCTAAAGTGCACTAGTAACTAAATTAAGGTCCCCGGCAACGGCGCCAAAAACTTGATGGGCTAAAGACGTATCTAATTATGTGTCTAGCGGTATCTTAACTGCAAGTGCACAACCTATCGAAGTAATATTTAAGATTATCGATCCACAGGGACTCTATGGTTACTTAGTGCTAGAGGAATTTCTAGTTTAGCTAAGGTGAAGGGTTGTCACGATTTTTGGTTGTTTTTAAAGATTAAAGGCGGAAACTAAATTTAAGTTTAATAAATAATACTAAGGCGGTCGGTATGTAATTATGCTAACTTAGGCGGGTCAATCTAACCTAGGCTTATACAGATGGTTCACTTAATCTATTTTGTAGAGGTTACCAGTTTAAATATCTTTAACTCACACTCTCGTGGTCTTATCTCAGATCTTACCCCTAAAGCCCTATGCCTGCTCTCGCTAGCCCATAAGTGTTTAGAAATAATTTTTGGAAACTTAGTAATTCTAATTCATTTTAAAGCACTCTCGCTGTGTTTAATTTAAATGCCTAACTTTAGCTATCTGGTTAAAATCTCACACTCTCGTGGTCTTGACCTAACCTAATACATTTTCCTTACTCTCGTAACAAAAAGGTTGATTTTATAATAAAAAGTCTCAGCCAGAATATTAAGCTCTTAATTATTTTAAGCCTAGAGTTGATTTTACCGATTTAGTTTGTTTTAATTACATACCGCCCTAAGGTATTTAGCTACTCATTATTGTTGAACCAGACAGAGGCAGAGAAACATAAAATAAAATATGCATGGCAGAAAAATAAATGGTCAACATAAATATAAATGCAATTTAATATAAACCTGGATAACAATAAAAGTAGTTGACTCCTTCTTCCGCAGGCTGGAAAGCTCGGAGTATTGACCGGAATCGGAAATAAATAATTCTAAAAGAATCTGAAGACTTTGAAACAAATTAATTTATAACAATTTCCTGATGTTGGAAATTGTTATAAGGTTGGTTGGGATACAAGAAAATTAAAGCAAGGAAATTAATGCTGGAAAAATAAAGGGTGCAAAATAAAATCGACAGAGCTTCCGCAAGAAAAAAAAAACTAAAACTCTGTACATTGTTCATTGAAACAAGTCTATTTATAGCAAACTAATTGGGCTTGGCAGTTGGAGTTTTGTGCTTGGGCCTCGTAGGAAAATGAGAGAATCCAGGGAACGTGGGAATACTTGGTCTGCTGGAAAATAGGCACGTTGGATTTCATGCAGCGTAACGTTCATGACCAAGTCTTCAGTCAAATACCCTAGTTTTCCCTTGTCACGGTCGTGACAAGGGTGTCACGTTCGTGTTCCTTGTTTGGTATGTGTCACGGTCGTGAGGGACTTGTCACGGTCGTGACTGCTCCTTATGGCGCGTTACGGACGTGACTCCTAGGTGACGACCGTGAGTGTTACAAAATATGCAGGTTATGCAGAATTCCTCATTTCTTCATCTTTTAATGGTTGTTTTTGCTCATTTCACTTGTGGCTCTTGATTTAGCTCTGTATATGATGTACCTGCAAAATGGCAAAGAAAACTCGAGGAATCGGGTGTTAAAACGACAATTATGCGATAAAACGGTATTGAAACATAGCAATATAATCGATACTTTTTCTCGTTATCAAGCATCAGTGCTCCACCAGAGAAAACCTTCTTTACTATGAATGGACCATCGTAATTTGGAGTCCATTTGCCCCTGTGATCTATATGAGGAGGAAGAAGTCTTTTCAGCACAAGATCTTCCACTTGGTATTCCCAAAGCCTGACTTTCTGATCAAAAGCTTTCTTCATCCTTTTCTGATATAACTGCCCATGACAGATTGCAGCCAATCTCTTTTCTTCGATCAGATTCAATTGATTGTACCGAGACCGGACCCATTCTGCTTCATCCAGCTTTACATCCACCATTACCCGTAAGTAGGGTAGCTCAACTTCAACAGGTAGGACTGCCTCCATACCATACACAAGTTGATAAGGTGTTTCCCCAGTAGACGTTCAGATTGAGGTTCGGTACCCATGCAAGGCGAATGGTAGCATTTCATGCCAGTCTTTGTAAGTAACCACCATCTTTTGCACAATCTTCTTGATGTTTTTGTTAGCTGCCTCAATAGCGCCATTCATCTTTGGCCTGTAAGGAGAAGAGTTGTGATGTTGGATTTTGAAGTCCCGACACAATTCTGCCATCATTTTGTTGTTCAAATTGGAACCATTATCAGTAATGATTCGCTCGGGTACTCCGTATTGACAGATGATGTCTCTTTTCAGGAATCTGACTACGACTTATCTGGTGATGTTTGCATTCGAAGCTGCTTCAACCCACTTGGTGAAATAATCAATGGCTACCAGTATGAATCTGTGGCCATTTGAAGCAGTAGGTTCAATCTTTCCAATCATGTCAATGCCCCACATGGCAAAGGGCCAGGGTGAAGACATCACGTTCAACGGATTTGGAGGCACATGCACTTTGTCTGCGTATATCTGGCATTTATGGCACTTTCTAGCATAGGCACAACAGTCTGCATCCATTGTGATCCAGTAGTAACCTGATCTTAACAATTTCTTAGCCATTGCATGTCCTCCTGCATGGGTACCTAAAGATCTTTCATGCACCTCGTGCATTAGCAAGTCTATTTCTTTCTTGTCAACACATCTGAGCAGAACCATGTCAAAGTTTCGCTTGTATAATGAACCATCAGCATTGAGGAAGAAACTGCCAGCCAGCCTTCTTAGTGTCTTCTTATAATTGGATGATGCCCCAGGTGGGTATGTCTGATCATCTAAGAAGCTTTTGATGTCATGGAACCAAGGCTTTTCATCTTTAGCAGTGTCCACAGAGAATACGTATGTCGGTCGGTCCAATCAGGATACCAGAATTTGAGGCACATAATTGGCAGTTTAAACCTTGATCATGGAGGAAATGGTAGCCAAAGCATCTACAAACTGATTTTTGTCTCGAGGGATGTACTCAAGTTTGACTGTTGTGAAGAAAGTCAATAATCTCCTCGTGTAGTCATGTTATGGGATTAGATGCTCTTTGTGAGTGTACCATTTGTCGTTGGTTTGATTGATTACCAAAGTCGAATCTCTGAATACATTCAATGTCTTGATCCTGAGGTCAATTGATTCCTCAAGACCCATGATACAGGCTTCGTATTTAGCTTCGTTGTTAGTGCAGGAAAAAGTGAGTTTTGCCGAGAAAGGCATATGAACTCCTTTAGGTGTAATGAGCATTGCACCAACCCCATAACCATTCATATTGACAGCCCCATCAAACATCATTGTCCACTCTTCTTCTGGGTCAGGCCCTTCAGTGTGAACAGGCTCTTCGTAATCTTTTGCTTTTAAGTACATAATGTCTTCATCAGGGAAGTCAAATCTCATGGGCTGGTAATCATCAATGGATTGCTCAGCTAGATAGTCAGACATTACACTGCCCTTAATGGCCTTTTGGGATGTGTATTGAATGTCATACTCTGTCAGGATCATTTGCCATCTTGCAACCCTTCCGGTAAGTTCTGGCTTCTCAAATATGTACTTGACGGGGTCCATCTTTGAGATCAACAAGGTAGTGTGAGTCAACATATACTGTCTTAGTCGGCGAGCAGCCCACGCTAAAGCACATCAAGTTTTCTCGAGCAGTGAATAACGTTGTTCACAGTCGGTAAACTTTTTGCTTAGGTAGTATATTGCATACTTTTTTCGACCAGACTCGTCATGCTGGCCCATCACACACCCCATTGAACCTTCTAATACTGTCAGGTACATTATTAGAGGTCTTCCTTCAATTGGAGGCATGAGAATTGGAGGTTCCTGCAGGTACTCCTTGATCTTGTCAAAAGCCTTCTGACAATCGTCGTTCCACCTGACTGTTTGTTCCTTTCTTAACAGCTTGAAAAGGGGTTCACAGGTTGCAGTAAGATGAGATATGAACCTTGAGATGTAGTTCAATCTACCCAAGAACCCTCGAACTTCTTTTTCAGTCCTAGGTGTAGGCATCTCTTGAATGGCCTTGACTTTGTCAGGATCAACTTCAATTCCCTTTTCACTTACGATGAATCCCAGCAGCTTACCGGACCGCACCCTGAATGTGCATTTGTTGGGGTTTAACTTCAGTTGATACTTTCTCAGACGCTTGAATAACTTCAGCAGATTTACCAGATGGTTTTCTTCAGTGAGGGACTTGGCAATCATGTCATCCACGTAGCATTCAATTTCTTTGTGGATCATATCGTGGAATAATGTTACCATGGCCCGTTGATAAGTGGCACCAGCATTCTTCAGTCCAAAAGGCATTACCTTGTAACAAAATGTGCCCCAAGGTGTAATGAAGGTTGTTTTATCCATGTCTTCGGGTGACATCTTGATCTGATTATACCTAGAAAATCCATCCATGAAAGAAAATATCGAGAACTGAGTTGTGTTGTCGACCAATACATCAATGTGAGGTAATGGGAAATCATCCTTCGGGCTAGCTCTGTTCATATCCTGGTAATCCACACACATACGTACTTTGCCATCCTTCTTAGGCACTGGTACAATGTTAGCGAACCACGGCGGGTAACTAGTTACAGCAAGGAAACCGGCGTCCCACTGTTTTTGTACTTCTTCTTTAATCTTCATGGCCATATCTGGACGAGTACGGTGTAGCTTTTGCATCACTGGAGGGCAATCTTCTTTTAATGGCAGCTTGTGCATAACAATATCCGTATCTAGACCTGGCATGTCTTGATAGGACCAAGCAAAGACGTCGACGTATTCTCGAAGCATGTCAATGAGTTGTTCTTTTACTGAAACCTGTAGTCTGGCCCCAATCTTCACTTCTTTCAACTCCTCTTCGGTACCAAGATTAATTGTTTCAACCTCCTCCTGATGAGGAGTGATCACTTTCTCTTCTTACCTCAACAACCTGGCTAACTCTTCAGGTAACTCATAGTCTTCTTCAACCCCTTCATCAGCTTGATTAATTGGATTGTCGAAGTCATACAAGGTCATAGCAGTGCTGTTGTCAGTGCGATCTAGAGGGTAATCTCTGCAAGGGTTGAGATTTGTTCGTTAGCAGCCTCTTCTTGATCTTGTCGGAATGGTTTGTAACCCAAACCGAATATGTCCTCCTTCTTCTCCACCGGTTGCAGCTTGCCCCAGCCTTGGGCATTTCCATCTTCAACAACCTTCCGGGCTTGCTGATAGGAGACAATTGAAGTACCCATTCTATCCTCCTGGGATGCAGCTGTCATACCCCAAATCTGTCCTACCTATATAATTACTTTCATCTGTTACTGTATTACTAACCATTATCCAAGATTTCAAAAAAATGTGTGTGTATGGTTTCATTTGTCTTGCGGGATGGATAGGCTCGTGTTATGCACGTTGATTGGCAATTGTCAGGATTGACGTCATTTCTCAAGAATTCGATCCAAAGTCATAATGTGTTCAATGTTCATTACGACTTTGTGATTAATGTTAACTTCATTCATTTCAAAGGGAATTATGAATTTCAAAGGGAATCTTGAATTGGTCCAAGAAGTAACTCATGAAAGTTATTCAAGGCACGAGTCATAAAATAAGGCATTACCGTGTGGTTTACTTTTAAGGTTTAATTTGGTGTTGATTTCTCTCTTGAGATCATAAAAAGGTCATCGTCATTTTTAGTGCCAAGTTTGGTTAAGATGGATGTAAAATGCAAATGTGTGGATTTAATGGATTTATTCATTACTTCATCATGGCATAAAACTTGTTGCAAGTTCAACTTCTCATTCACACATAACCACTTCCACACATCATATATGCTTTGCCACGGTTCTCTCAACCATTCAAGTGTTAAAGTCAAGTGATAAAGTCAATGTGGCAAGTGGATCCTTAAGCTGCTATACTTTTCAAAAGTGACAGGTTACGAATTCGTTTGCAAGGCTATATTACAACTTGCTTCATGTTGCAGTTAAGTGAGGACATTTCACCAACATAATCTATGACGATAATAGCATGAAAGTTTCCAAGTTTCAAAACCCATGAGTGGTTTATTGTTTTTAAATGTGGCTATGTCATCTTTGAAATGCATGGATGGTTACAAGAAAGTGTACAGGGCTAATAGTGAAATAAAGTTAATGGCTTCTAATCAGGATTATCTACAAGACCAAGAATTAAATTCCAAGATGGTTCATACAGGAACAAATAAACACCAGGAGCATATTACATACATTCGGGTGAAGTTTAATTAAATACAAGAAATCAAATGGCTACAAAACTAAAAACATGGTTGGTTCAAGGGTCCAATTCCCACATTAATGTTCTGTTTTCTCCGTGCCAAAGCCAAACCATCCTGCCTTACTTCAGGGTCACGAATCTTCTTCCATCAAGTTCTGTTCTCCATGACAGACTACACTCATTCAAAGTTGAGGCTCCTAACATCCTGCAATATTTGAATTTGTTCACGTAATCGAAATGGAAGAAAAATAAACTTGGTTGTACGCCGTGTTGCTTGGGTAAATCCCATTAGCATATCCAGAAGAGAGGCCCAGTTCAGATGAATGCATGGAAGTATACATGTTGTATTGTGGAAGTGGTTGGGGAAAATTGGTATTCCTTTGAGAGTTGAAATCTTTGGCAGGCATTGCGGGCGAAGATAATCCAAATTTTGCTCCATGTTTGGACTGCCTGTCAGAAAATAATGAGGGGTCCGAAGGGTATGACGGCTGAGTCCCATGAGTACCTACCCTTGGATTTTGATATTCAGCCACGGGAAAGCTAGCTCTTTGCAGTAACATCAGTTGAAGTTTTCCCTCCATGACCATTTATTTTGTTAGCACCATATGTCCCATTGGCAGAAGCTGGAGGATGATAATAAGAAGGATGCTGATACTGTTGGATCCCATAAATCGCTTCATCGGGTGGAAGGGATGGAGATGAACTGGGAGATGGATAGGATCCATATGGTGCATAACCATAACCTTGAGGGTACATGTAAGAACCACTATCTCCGTAAGCACCTTGTTCCATTCCGCCATTGGAGTTCACATAGCTGTTATAAGGATTCCATTCATAGTTGTTTTGCCCTTCATAACCTCCAAAAGACAGTAGCAGACTGGTGAAACGAGCCCTATACAACAAAAAAAGCAGGATGAAACAGATTTGTAGAGACATAACATGTTTAGTTTAAATTCACGACAAACCGAGCATTAAGCACAAGGCTTCTGTGTCCCATGGTTGCCCTATGAAAAGTCAGAAGAATGAATCGAAGCACAAAGTGTATGGTTGATTGAGCGTCTATCATACAATCTGCAAAACACAAACTGAGTAATTATCTCTATTCCTCCAAATCCACAAAGCATTAAAGGATATGAGTATCAAATGCGCAAAGAAGGAGCAAGGTGAAAATAAGCAAATACAATTATCAAACAACGCACCATTGGTCAAAAAGAAGTCAGCAGGTTACAAGGTTTCTAGAGGGCCATAACAGGTGGTTATTGGTCACGCTAACGAGTCATGCAAAAATAAGGTCCATATTTAAAGCCCTATCACATGCCAAATTCGGTGTGTACCTAGAAAAGAAGAAGACTAAAAGTCAATACATCAGGGAATTATTTTGAATAATCATGGAGAAGCTGAATGAAACTACAAAAAGCATGTAAGTTCAGAACTAGTTCGTCCAGCATAGTTTTCATTACCAACAGAAAAACCAGAAGAATATTTGCAGGAAATGAAGCATCTCAGTTAAAGCATTTCAAGGCACATTTCTCCATATTTGAAAAACAGAGGCAACAGTCAAAGTTCTGTACTAAAAATGATGAAAACAAAACACATAACAGGGTTTATTCTTAAAAGCTTCATAGGATAGCTCGTTATCTTCTGTATTTCAGTCATGAAGTAGAAAGGCATTACAAATTATTTATGAGGTTCTTTGCTTCCTTACTAAGCACACCAAGTTACAGCTTGATGAATTCAAAGCTATATGTTCATGACAATGAGATCTGAAAAGTGGGAATCCTAATAATCAACAGTAAACATGGATCATAGAGAATGCAGTATTGTTTTAGCCTCATTAGCTTCATTGATCTTATTTGCTAGACTGTACCATATTGGAAAGCCCTTTGGCAAAAGATCTCTGCTCATAGAAAAAAGAGAAAAAGCTTATGACGAAACCAAGATGACAGAAATCAGGGTAATAGCAAAATCATTGGACAAGAGATATCGAAAAAACTCAGAGCTTAGTGCATTACCGTTGAATTGTGATTCTGAGAGGCCATGTTAGTTCACTGTGGGCATTGAGAGTGCAGATGCCAAGCTGAGTTTTGTTTCCATCACACCAGACTTCAAGTTGATAGCCTCTATTGTTCCAAGCTATCATCATGTCTTGCAAAACCAGTAGAATCCTGAGATTAGACTAATTATGAACAAACTGTGAGTTACTTCCAAGCCAAGTCATGAAGGACTTCATCATCAAAATCCTGAATTAGTTTGTCATCTTACCCATTGAGTTCTTTGATGATGTCTTTGGGATACGATAGGCCAGCTTCTATGACAATGAATGCTTTCGATAACGCTTCAAGTCAGCAACAGGATGAGAGCCAGCCAAGCTTCTTGCGAAGTATCTTTGCCCTTCAAGCTTCCTTTCAGTCAAGGCATTCAACTCCACAGTTGCAGTCTCTACAATCACCTCTAGCCTCATGTTGTGAAAACTGGATCTACAAGCATATGCACATCCATTTCTGCATCAAATAAGAATAGGCAAAACATCAAAATTATGTGAGCTATCAATCTCAAGGCACCAAAGCTAACAAAATGCAGCTATTGCAAAAGAGGAAGGAATAAGAATCAGGACTCAGTTTCATCCGCAAGAACTCAGTCATGTCATATCAAATTCTGAGCTTGGTGATATATCTTCGCCATGAGCGTACATGAAAACAAAAGAAACCAAAGCATTAGTTACATTTTTTTCACAGCAGTAAAAAATAAAAATATCAGATTTTGTGGGACCACAACAGTTTTCTATTTCACTACAGACAAAAGTGAAAAGAATGACTCACCAGCTAAGAGGTCCCCACAAGATTTTGTTGTGAATCCTCTCTAACGGATCGCAGTAGCTAACTTTTATCCTATCCATGATTTTCGCTCACTCGTACATGCCAAAATCCTTTTCTTCACACGTACCAGACTCTCCTCAAACCTTCCTATAAGAAGATCCCAATCATTGGCAATAGAGGGCGCCATCACCTGAAAGAAAAACCCTAAAAGAATCAGAGAGAGACCCTAGTATATTTTGTAGAAATCAATCCTCAAAACCCTAGATTGTTCACTAAAAGCTCGTTTTCACAAAGTTTCTTAGAGTTCATCATCAGAACTCTAAGGATACTTGATTTAAGCACCATACATTTCACTTTCGGACGATCTACAAAGGAGACGATAGAAAGAACGCAAGCGGAAAGCAAAAGGGAACATACCACATATCTCAACGAAGCTTGAATCGCATATTGGAGGTAGTCCTTTTTTTTTATCTTTGTTCACTCGAGTTCTGGGCTTGTATATTTGTAGTGTGTTGATGAAACATAGCAAGATTGGGTTTCGATTTATTTTTATCTAGGATTAGGTTTTGATCGCTTGATGTATGATTTTGTGTGTTTGCATCAGTGATGATCATGACGATACGATGAAGGCTATGGCCGAGTTGAGCTGATTCTGAGTTTCCTTTGCTTTGGTTTTGTTCTTTGGGTTGTGATTTGTTGTGGCTAGGCTGAGAACATGGTGTTCTGTGCGGAAAGATGGAGTTTTGTTTTTCTTTTTTTAAAAAAATATAGAGGCTTTTTGAACATGCGTTTTGATGTTGAACATGTCACGGTTTTATTTTAAAAAAAGCTGAAATGAGTTTTAATGGATGCTGTTTTCGCACTGCCCGAGGTACTGGGGCTTGATTGGACTGGAAAAAAAGCCATTTGCAGTTAGGGTTTTTTCCATGAACCCCTCTATTCTTTCACAACCGGGTTGGACAAACCCGTTATTCCCCTGGGTCATGGGATTGTTTTTCTTTCTCTCCTCTAGGCCCATTAGAAGTCTCTTAGTTTTTCTTTTTTAAAATTAATATTATTTCCTTAAGTTAAGCATTTAAGTTTATGCATATACATATATATATATATATACATATATATATATATATATAATGTTTTTATAAAGAAATAATTAGAGTTCTAATATCTTAGTTAATTTTCTTTTTTAAAATCAATTACAATTCCTCTTTTAATTGTGTTTTAATTCTCGTATTCTTTGATAAAAAAAGTAATTGCTCGCATATTTTTGTTTTCTATTAGGTCGAGTGTTGATTAATTATCTTGGTTGGATTTATGAAAATTATTCTTATCTTGTAATCATAAATCGTTAAATAAACTTGAAACATGTACTAATACTAAACTTCAAAAATATATAATTGAATCTTTTGGTCCAACACCAAATAAATATTCACATACACTTGACCTGCACGTAAGTCGATCGTTCCCCGATCGCCACCAACCTTACCCATACACTCGCACACAAAGCACGACTTCTCTTGGGCTTTCTTACAATGAGCGGTAGTTAATCGATTACATCTAATCAGTTTTCTATGAAGGCTAACATCTTCTGTTAGTACACTTAAAATCGAATTATTTAATTGATCATTTAATATTTTCATAGCAAATTAAACAATTCAAGCATACTTGATCCACATATTAAGCTTATTACGACTAAAAATCTCAAAATTCATTTCATCCAAAGCAAATACTCAAAAGTCATATTATGATAAAAAAAACGAAAGAATGGAATTCTGGAGTCTAGCATTCCTTGAATTCCTGAATGAACTCTCCTGAGGCTCGCTCCATAGGATACAGTTCATTCGATCTTTCGCGATTAAAACACTTAAGTCAACATATTAAATAATGAAAGAATTGAATTCTGGAGTCTAGCATTCCTCGAATTCTCGTATAAACTCTCCTGAGGCCCGCCCCACAGGACGCAGTTTATTCACTCTTTCATTCTTAAAAAAAACCTAATTAACTCAAACATTATTTTCAAAACCAGAACTGTTCCAATCCTTTCTATACTTGCAAAATAAGCTAGCGCTTCAGCCTCCGATAGCGAGCGGACAAGCCAACGCTTAGCAAATAGAACGCGATTAGGAAATTCGTTCGTAAATAACAATCAAACTTAGCACCACGAACTACGAGGCTCTGACTTTCCCATTGCACAAGGGAATACGTAGGCACACGAATCTCAATCCTTGCCGAGCACCCTAAGACTAAAATCACCCATTTTTCTTAACATATCGTTTACCATTAAGAAGACATTAATATAAGTTAGTATTCGACCGCAGATTAGACTAAGAGGTTCCTGTTGAATACAACGGACGTGAGAGGTGCTAATACCTTCCTCTTGCGTAACCGACTCCCGAATTCAGAATCTGGTTTCGAAGACCAAGTTCATTCTTTTATAGGGTTTATCTATATTTCCCTTTTCCTTTATTAGGAATAGATTAAAATTAGGTGGCGACTTTGTTTGTCTGTTTTTTCCACGTCTTTCACGAGGATCGTATTTTTCGAGGTACGACAGCTGGCGACTCTGCTGGGGACTGGTTCACCCCTATGCAAGTCGAGCCTAGTCTAGGTCTCCCCGTTTGTTTGGATGTTTGCTTATGTGTTACTTGTTTATCGCTTTCTTTATCGCTTTACATCTTATGTCCTTATTGTGGATCTTTTGTACCGGATTGATACTTTGATCGAAACAACTTGAGGAAAAGGCTCTATACCCAGGTCTATGAGTGTAAACATAAATTAGCGAGGTTATGTAGTATGGGCTCCCGAGGGAACCTCTCTCATGGGTTGTCGATACGAAAACCTCACTCGGAGTAGATTTTAATGGAAATACTGACAATCGTCAAGCTCTTGGCGTGTGTGCTCAGTTGTTTTCATTAAAGTCGTCGACTCTGAGGACCTTTAGAACCTTTTGGTTAAAAAATCGGTTGATGGTCGCGTAGTATTAGGGCACCAGGGTTCGCCCTCGCGTGGCTCAATACGAAAACCTCACTTGGAATAGACTTACTCAATGGAGTTGATTGACTGTCAAGAATATATAAAATTGACACGTGCATCAAACATTTGAGAAAGTTCCATAACTCCAAGACTTTGTTTTAAACCTCGTGTCGACGATCACGTAGTATGGGGTACCAGGAGATTTCTCTCTTGTGTGGCTCGATACGAAGATCTCACCCAAAAGAAATTCATATGGTGGAGTCAATTAACCGTCATGTTAATGGCGTGTGTAATGAACATCCATATGAGTTATTAACTTTGGGATCCCTAAAACTGTAGAGGTCACCTAGTGAGGTCCTTGTAAGGAGAGTGATCAAAGTATCTTCCATCAGTGCTAGTTGTTTCTGGAACATTGCATTTTGGGTTTACTCGTTCATTGTGGCATACATTCATTCATAAAAATGATACAGAGCTCTCAGTTTCTTATATTTATTGCAGATTTGAAGTATTTATCAAAGCAATCAAGATGAATCAAATTTCCAAGAAAAGCACGTACAGTTTCAAGTTCTTGGAACCAAAGGTTGACTCGCTACTGGCCTTGAGAGCTAAGATCACTCCTATCAAACACAACAACTTTCAGGCTCGCTTCGGAAAAATCCTGAGTATACTGGACGAGACAGCTAATATTGATGCTCTTAGTGCTCTTGCTCAGTATTACGACATTCAGCTGCGGTGCTTCACTTTCCCAGACTTCCAGATTGCTCCTACTTTGAAAGAATTCGAGTTGCTTGTGGGCCTTCGTATTAGAGACCGCAATTCATTCCCAAAGCTAGAAGAAGAAGTCACTATGACTAAGTTGGCTACTGTGTTGGTACTTCCTGCAAGTTTGTTAGTGGACAACAAGTCAGACAAGGAAGGATTCACGAGACTGTTCTTGGAAAAACAAGCTTGGCAATGTGCTGTAAAAGGAAACTGGTCCTCCTGCGGAGCCATCCTAGCTCTTCTTGTGTATGGGATCGTGTTGTTCCCAAAGTCAGATAAGTTTGTTGACCGTTCTGCTATAGAGATTTTCATGACAGGAAACCCGGTTCCGTTCTTATTTGCAAATTTTTATCATACTTTCCATACCCGACATACAAAGAGAGGAGGTGTATTCCTTTGCTGCGCTCCGTTGCTACACATGTGGATGAAAATGCACATGCCTAAGGAAGGTTACTTTGTGTCTAGGCATTTTTCGTGGCCTCACAGATTTGCTTCGCTCAGGGCTAATGACATCACATGGTACTCAAGATATTGGAAGATTGGGGGTATTGTGCTTAGATGTGGAAGTTTCCTTAATGTACCTCTGATAGGAAATCATGGTTGCATAAATTACAACCCGGTGCTGCTTAAGAGACAACTAGGGATCCCTATGGAAGCTCCTCCTGAAGAAATGCATTTGGTACCTTTTGTTGTTAATAATCCATCTAAAGAAGAGTTGAAGAAATTCAAGGCGGCTTGGAAGAGGATCGTTACAAGTGACCCTAGTGTCCGCAAGAATATCGCTGTGAAGGAACCTTATGTCTTGTGGGTAAAAGAAAGAGCTCGTATCGTTAAGATTCCATTCTTCCTCGATCCAATAGCTTTCCCACCCCTTCCTGAGAAAGCACCATTACTACCCGAAGACATAGATGAGCTCAACGAAAGGATCAAAGGTTTAGAATTGGAGAACGAACGCATGCGAATCGAACTCCTTCGAACCAAAGGAAAACAAGAAGTATGGGAGGAGAAAAGTAAAAAGATGACGGAAAGAGTGGAAAGAAGTAACAAAAGATGCAGAATAGAAGAAGATAAGCGAGAGCATTGCCTTGGTGCTCTTTATGGAGCCAGCATGGATATGGATCATCGTAACGACCAATTAAGAAGGGCTGAAGTTCGAATTATCAATTTACAGAAGGACATGGAGGTGTGTCTTAAGAACAAGAAGGATGATAGAATCACTTTAGAAGCAAAGATCAAGAGCTTAGAGGATTCTCTCAAGAGAGAAGAGGACAAGCTAGCAGCAGAAAAGTTGGAAAAGGAAAGTTGTCAGCGAAAGTATGACCGTGAGAAATTTCAACATGAGCAAGCTGTGGAACAAATTGACTACCTGAGATCTCAGAAAGCTTATCAAGACCTGGAGGATACTTGCATCCAATGGATGAACAAGTGTCAAGATGCTGAAGAAGCAATAGGCGGAAGAGATGTTGTAATTGCAAATCTCCAAGATTTGTACGAAGAGTGGAAGCAGAAGTTTGTAAACCTGGCTAGCATGTTGATCCTGGCAAGTCAAGACCTCCCTGAGAAGCTTGAAGATGCCGATCATGTCATGTGCCCATAAAACACGCCTGAAGAAGTCTACAGGTGTGTGAAAGTTTGCAAGAGAACCATCAAGGAGCTTACCACAAATCTAGTAGCAGTCCGTAAAGCTCAAGGGGTCGTTTTCAGGGTTGCACCATAGTTTATGTTCAAGAAAGTTGTTGTTATCTTTTGCGTTGTAATATGAAAACTCGTGGAATCTCTAATGTACTCGTTTGAATTAGATGAATGAAAATTGTTGCTTTTGGATTTTAAATCTTGTCTTATTTGCAATGATAAATACGTTAAATATCTCTGATAATAAATTGATAAGACGAATGAGAGCTTTGTAATCAAACATATGCATTCATACGCTCATTTTTACAACCAAACAAAAACACAAACTCATACACTTTACCTTCCCTCTCCAGAAAAGCTGACTTTCCGGATTTTCCGACGAAGGTACGAGACCAGAAAGATTTACAAAATGACGTTGGAGCAAATCCAAGAGGAGCAGAACGCCATGAGAGCTGATATTGATTCACTCAAGGGAAAGCTGGACCAAATCCTCGAGGTCATCACTATGGCTAAGAGAAAAGAGGAAGTTGAGAAACTCGCTAGACAGGTCGGCGCTTCGGGAACTGCCAAAGATAACTTCATTCTTGCTGGGGTGAATCCACCCAATGTACCATCTTTAGCAGTTCACCATGGGTCGCTTAAGGACATGGATGAACAGTCTGATGTCTTTTATGCGGACCCACCGGCTCCCCGTACCGAAACTCTTCTTGAACCAGTAGCAGAAAGATTGCGCTCAATGGAGGAAAAGCTTAAGGCAATGGATATCAACACCATTCCGGGTTTAGATGCTGAGGAGATGTGTCTGGTGCCAGGACTGGTAATCCCACATAAGTTCAAGGCTCCGGACTTTCCCGATAAATATAAAGGGAACAGTTGTCCTCACACTCATCTTAGGGATTACTGCAGAAAGATGGCTCTATATGCTAGGAACGACCAGCTCCTGATTCATTGCTTCCAGGACAGCCTGTCTGGGGCATCTTTGGAGTGGTACGTCCAGCTGGAAAGAGGCCGAATCAAAACATGGAATGACCTCTCCCGGGCATTTCTTGAACATTATTAGTACAATGTTGATCTTGCACCTAATCGTACTCAACTGCAAGACATGACGCAACGTAGCAATGAATCGTTCAAAGAATACGCACAACGGTGGAGAGAGCTCGCTGCACGGGTTCAGCCGCCATTGCTTCCTAAAGAGTTAACAGACATGTTCCTAAATACGCTGGAGGACAAGTATATGGACAGAATGATAGGAGCTAGTTTTCCTAGTTTCTCTGAAATCGTGTCCGTAGGGGAAAGAATCGAGAGCCAGTTGAAAAATGGCAAAGGAGCAGCCACTTCTGCAAATACTGGCAAGAAACCTTTTTCTAATTTCCAAAAGAAAAGGGAAGGAGAGGCCAATGCTATTATGAGAGGAAGAGCTAGTTTATCGTATAACATGTCTTATGGACATGTAGCTAATGTTGCGCCAGCTCCGTATCAACCACAGGCTCCACAACACCAACAATATCAGCAGGCTCCTGCACAACAGCCCAATCAACAGTACAGACGAAATGGTCCGGTGCAAAGGCAGCCTAGACCAAGAAGGCACATTGATCCAGTCCCCATGCCTTACAGGGATATCTTTAATCAGCTAAACCAACGCGGGCAACTGGTTCTGAGGGATCTAAGACCAGCCACTTTCCCGTATCCCCCAAATTACGATGCCAATGCCACTTGCGAATTTCACAAAGGCGCGCCGGGACACACTGTAAACACCCCAAATTTGCCCTCACCTATTCACACCATGGCTTGTGATCATCTCATATGCATAAACACAATCATATCATCTCATATCACATTTTTGATCCATTGCATTGGTTCTAAGTCATCTGCACCTAGGGTTTGTGATCTGAGCAATCCAAGAGCTTCTTGAGCCACTCAAAAGGCCACCAATCACTTCAAAGGGATCCATGTGTGTTCTTGTATCATATTACATCCTCTCAAAATCAAGAATGCCAAATAATCACAAGGACTGGGATTGGTATGGATGCAGAGCCAAGTTTGACTGCACAGTTGACCTAAAATTAGGGTTTTGGTTTCAGAGGCCATAACTCCAATTTTTTTGGTCATTCTTGTTTCCATTGGTCTCTATATGGTATAGGAAGTATGCATATCAATTTTCATGAAGAAATTCCATGGGGAAGTCATCTGATCAAGAGTTGACTTTCTGGACAAGTCAGTGCAAAATCAGGGCATCTGAGGCCCCCAATGACCCAACCAAGGGGTGATCTTCATCATTTTGAGTGTATATGATCTTTATTTGATCATGGAAGAAGGTTGAAGTTCACAAAATTCAAGAATTTGAAGTTTTTGCAAAGTTGACTTTTTTAGGGCATGGTTGACTTTTAAGGAATTTGTCAATTTAGGTCATTTTTCAAGCCTTACTTTTTTATCCAAAAATGCTTCAAATGGAAAAACTTTGGTCATGAAAGTTGTATAATACATTTTTCCCTTTTCAAAAAGTACAAGAACATGACCTAATTCATTTTGGATCAAAAGTTATGGTGTGACAAAGTTGGCAAAAATCACTAATTTTCAAGACATGCACTAAATGGAAAATTTGCAAAATCATGTTTCAAGGCAAATTGTGACTTCTAATTGACATCAAACCATTACACAAACATTCTATGTGACCTAAAAATCAGATTTGAACCAAAGTTTCTCATGTTTCATGGCTTGTGTAGCAAGATAGTCACATGTGAACCAAAGACAACCAACTTGCAAAACCATCATCACACCTTCACCAACTTGCTGCATTGGCCTTTGAACCAGCCATAGCTTCTCACCACACCATGCTGCGCCAGCCCATGCTCTTGTACCAAGCTAGAGCTTAGCCCATGCCTCTCTTACAACAAAGTGGACTTTTTGCAAAAGTAGACATCCCAATCACAGCAGGCCAGGTCACATCATCTGACCAATAGGAGTCTTTTATGCAAAGCAAAGGCTAGCCATTTCAAACATCAAGCCAGCCTGAAACACACCACAACATCACATACACAAAACTCACCCCATTTGCATTTCTCTTCGAATCTCTCTGCCCAGCTCACAAACATTCAAACAAGTTTCACTAATCATCTCACCATACTTCATTGAGTCCAAACCAACAAAGAACCAAGCCTGAATCCAGCAAGAGCATTGTTTCTCCATTTTCACCCCAACCTGCAGTTCCCTTCGAAACATCTTCCACAGGCCATAAACACTCAAACAAACTCCACAAACCTTCTCAAAACATCACCCTGATCACAAAGAACCACTCACATTGGCCTGAAACAGCTTGGATCACCATCACCATTTTTAACTGAGCTTGAGCAGAAGTTGTTCAAACTCTTCAACTAGCCAGCATAAATTTCTTCCAAGCATTCAAGCATCATCAGGGGGTCATAAGGAGTGGGTTTCACAAGGAGGAGAGGTCTGAAAGTTACCAGAGTGAAAGCTTCGAAACTCAGGTAGCTCAAGAACTTTTTTTCCAGAAATCATTTTTTAAGTTCTTAAGTTGTTCTATATGCTTCACTGATTGTTCTGATGCCTTTAGTTTTGAAAATGGTGGAGAGATGAGAGTTTAATTAGTCTCTGAAACTTTTTTGCCCTAGTTCTTGTTTGCTTCGATTCAGCCTTTGTAGGAAGAATAAATTTGTTTTGATTTAGGGTTTTGATTCGTGAGTGAGTGGGAATCATTTCTGTGTTTTTAGATTTCGTTTTAGATGCGTTTTGGAGGAGTTTGAGGTTTGAGGTGAACGGAGAAGATGACCAGAACACTGTTCCGGTCATCTGAAAGTGTTTAACGGCGTAATTAGGGTTTAAGCATTAATTAGTCATTTTTGAATTTGAGCCGTAGGATGTGGCGCCAAGTCAACTCCCGCGCATGTGACTTTGAATCCAGGCCTTAGGATCTGTTGACTTCTTCAATAATTCATTTAAATTCATTTATTTTCATGTTTATTTCATTTAATTTGCATATTTTATTTAAAATAGCAAAATTGTTTTAAAAATTATGAAACTTTTTCTCAAGAGTTTTATTAATTTTTAAGACACAAAAATATTTTTATTTTCATTTTTAGCATTAAAAAAGTATTTTAAAATATTTAAAAGTTTATTTTTAATTGATTAATGAAAATTAATTTATTAAAAATACTTCTAGGTATTTAAAAATCACCAAAAAATTCATGAAATGTTCTAAGACATTTAGAAACATTGTCCAACCTTCAAACCAAATTTATTTTTTGATCTTGATGCATTTTGAGAATTTTTCATTGAATAAAAATCATTTTTATGCATTAATTTGATCCATAGTTCAAAAAATCATTTCTGCTTATTCATGAGGAGTTGGATATTGATTCTTCTTACATTGCATTGTGTTTAGCATGTAGTTTATGAGATTAAATGGCCATGATTTGATCTTTCATTTTCAATTTGTTTGGCATTTCT
Source organism: Lathyrus aphaca (assembly GCA_963966055.1). NCBI lineage: Eukaryota > Viridiplantae > Streptophyta > Magnoliopsida > Fabales > Fabaceae > Lathyrus > Lathyrus aphaca. Next base: position 224,707,292 of record OZ014520.1, on the reverse strand, counting down.
TTTGGTTAGGAACCCTAAAACCCTAAGAAACTTGTGAAATTCATATCTTGAGTTAGGTTAGGAGTTGAGACCTCTCCTTTGGGCAGTGGTTTAGTATAGGATTAGGGGTCCTTTGTGTGGCATTTTCAATTTTTTATCTTAGGGTTTGCTTCTGATTTTGATTTTTGTTTGATGCATTGTTCATAAACCCTAATTTGGGCTTTCATATGCATCCATCTTGCATCTTTTTGCATAACATGACTTGCCATGACATTTCAAGCATCCATTTGGTTCATTGAACATCATAAGACATATTGAAATCATGTTTGATCATTGCATTATGTATTTGCCATGTTGTATGCCATGTGCACTTCATAACTTTTCATGTAGGTTCATGGTTCCTAACCTGCTTCATTTGCATTCATAAACTTGTATGATCATTTTCATGTGCTGCCTCATGTTTGTAGCATCTCATAACATCATTAGAATCATGTATATGCTTCTGGTTTTGTTTCTCATCATGTCATCTCATCCCATTTTGCATTGCATTGCATTTCTTTCCTAACCTTTCAGGTGGTAAGTAACTTTGAGAAGTGAATTTGCCTTCACTTCTCATAACTTTTCTTTTCATCTCTCTTGCATCCATTGATGCATTTTTGTTTGTGTTTGAGATTGAGCTTGCTCATTCTTCTTCTTCCCACTTTCTTTCTTCAAGTGACTTGACTTCTTAAATGAAGCAAGTCACCTTGCTTCTCTTGATCCTTTCATCAGCTTCCTGGTGGTTCCATTGAAGATCTTTCTTGATAAACCTCACAAACCCTAGGAACAACCAAGCATGACAATGATTAGGGTTTTGATTAGTCTCCCCTCTTAGTTTTATCTTTGTGTCTCTTTTGAGTCATCTCCTCTTATCTCATAATCAGGGACTAAACCCTAAAGGCTTTAAGGCTTTGTGATTAAGCTTATGCCTGCATCCTTCTCTTAGGATGGAGTGTATAACTTTAATCCTAAGTGTTAAACCCTTAATGTGTTTAACTCCTTTAATCAATCCATCTAATAATCATCAAGACATTACACTTGTAACTTGGGCCTTGCATTAGGGTTCTAATTCTTCCTTAATTGGTTAAGAATGACTAACCCTAGTGTTAATGGACAAGTCCCCCTCAAGTTGTCTTACAAATCATAAAATCCACTTCATCATCATACCATTGAATAAAATCCACTTAATCAAAGGCTTGTTTTGTCATGAGTTTAATCCCTAATCATGGATTAAGTTGAGGAGCTTTCCTCAGCTTAAACATTCTCATCTATTATCCTTCTATTAGGATGGTGTAATGAGTCTGTTTAATCCTTGATTATGGCTTAACCTCATTACTTAACACTAAACAAAAACCACAAAAACACCTAAATAATCACAAGTAGGTTAATGATCTTAATCCTACACCAAAGGTGATTAAGTGTGAGAATCTGACTTCACACTTAAGGTACTCTCATTACCCCTAAACAGAGGGAAGATGTGATGAGTTTACTAACCTACTGGTTTAGGCTTAAGCTCATTTTCTTATGACAAACTTTCAAAAGCAATAAAAGACTGAAAATACAAAAACAAACAATAATCGTCTCCTCCGGGATTCTTTTCTCACCTCATTCACTCACAAACGAGAACTCGCTTCTTCCGTCTAATGCAAGACAGTTAGCATCTGTGCCAGACAGGTCATACACTTGAGCATAAGCAAGTAAGCACTTCATCAGTCAATTCATCTTTCAGTCTCTTTGGGTCGAACTACGGTGTTCTGACTTCCTCATTGCACGAGAGGATACGTAGGCATAACTTAACAGTTATCGAACAAAAGTCTCTGTATATTCCCCCTCTTTCTAGCTTCATTCTTTAGCCTCATGATCTTGAGCATTTCACTCCTTTCTCACACTGACACTTTCATACTTCACATCACTTATACACTTTACACTGACACATGCACATCCTTTTCCAGCTATTTTATACACAAATGCACTGACACTACCCCTTTAAAACACAAATCTTTTAAGCGTGGATCCCGTCGAGTACGACGGACAATCTGGGTGCTAATACCTTCCCAGGTTGTAACCAACCCCCTTTCTCAGTCTCTCTGGTTCGCAACCGTCTTATCCATATGTTTCTAGGCCTATGCAGCATTGCCTTTCCTCCGGGATAAAAATGCCTAGCTGGCGACTCTATTCATCTCCAGTGAGTTCACGGCTGTGTGTTCTCATTGTCCCTCTCGCCGACCGTTCGCGTCTATACCTTTATTTGGGCCTGTCCCACTTATCGGGAGCGACAGCTTGGCGACTCTGCTGGGGACCCTTATACTGCAACCAGGGCTTCTGGTTCTTTTTGTGGGTTCCTCCTAGCGCTTGTTTGATTTGTGTTTACTGGGGTGTTACCTGTGCTTGTATGTTTGTTTTATTTACTGCTTTATGTACAGTTGTTTATTTGCTTTCTTTACTACTTTACATATATCATACTGTCATGCTGCTGGCTGGATCTGGTTTTGCTTTGGTGGGTGGGTGTTCCATTGAGAGTTAAGGTCCTATACCTGGGACCTGAGTGACACCTAGGCTAGAGTGAATCATATTCTTTCCCATTCCATCTCGGTCTGGTGCGGGAATATGAAACACGGTTCAGATATGGGTTTCTTCTTGAGAACTCTGTGTTGCAGATTTCCTGCAATGCTAGGGCTATCTGGGAAGCCTGCTAAGTCTGGATGACCTTTAGTATTGACCTTCAGAAACTGAGGTGAATTAGAGGAGGAACTTTTATGGTTATTGTAAACACTGTACCTCCGGGTTAGAAGTGTTTACACTTCTCATAACTGATCCAAGTCTGAGGATCCTTGTTCTAGAACACCGCCTGTGAGGGGTTTGGGCTGTTTACAGGTTTGCAGGTACCTTGACCTCAGAATACCCTGTTACTTTGATTGTTTAAGAGCACTCCATTTTGGGACAGTTCTTGTGATTCTAAAACCCTGGACATGTGGCTCTTTATTTGAGTCCCCCACCTTGGTTACTGGATTTATAGACCTCCATCTGGAATTCTTGAACATACTTGGACCTATATCAGAGCATTTTGATCAGATCCAGCTCAGTCACAAACCCTTGCATATCATTTGCATACATAACCATTGCATCATATTGACATTTTCTTATTTGTGTTTCAGGGTATCCATCTTCATTTGGTTTTGGTTTTGACCCCATCTTCAGTATTGGCCCATCTTCACCAGCATCTGCTTCAGCTATCACCTGCACCAGCCAATCAGTGGCCCATTTCTTTAGTGTTATCATCAGCACCTGTCTCTACTCAGTCTCAGCATCATGGCACCTAAAAAGAGCAATATCACCTATCACTTCTTTCAGCCAGAGCTATCTGACATCAGGAGGATTCAAACCCTGATCACTCCAGATCACATACCATTGTTCAGGGAACACCATGGAGATATACTTGATATGGCTATGGATCTGGACCCTTCACAGAGAAGCCTGATCCACACTTGCATTCAGTTTTATGATCCCCCACTGAGGTGTTTCACTTTCCAAGACTTTCAGTTGGGCCCTCTATTAGAAGAATACTCATCATTGATTGGTCTGCCTATCAGGGATGGAATCCCTTTCAACCCTGAGATGGTCTTTCCTGGTAATGGAGAAGTAGCAAAGGCTTTGCATCTGGAACCTGTCCTGATTGAGCAGCATATGACTTCTAAAGCTGGAATCCCTGGCTTCCATCTGGATTTCCTGATCTCTCAAGCTACCCTGAAAGCTTCTTTAGGAGAGTGGTAAGTTGTCTGTGCTTTGTTGGCCTTGAGTATATATGGGATTGTATTGTTTGCAGATGAGCCTCGATTCATTAGCAAGAATGCAATCCATCTGTTCATCTTGAGGAACCCAGTGCCCACTTTATTGGGGGATCTCTACTATTCAGTGCATCAGAGGAATGAAAAGCAGAGGGGGAGGTTAGTGAGGTGATGTGCTCCATTGTTCCATACTTGGCTTCTCAGACATCTACCCAGGACAGATGCATTTCTAAATCCTCATCAGCAGAGCAACTGGGCTAAGAGACTTACTGCTCTAACTTCAGCCGATATCAGGTGGTGCACTCAAAGCACCAAGGGTAGGGATATCATCACCATCTGTGGGCATTTTCCCAATGTGCCCCTGATAGGAGTTAAGGGTAGCATTAATTACAACCCTCTGCTGTTCAGAAGGCAACTGGGCTATGCACTGGTCCACACTCCTAAGGCACAGGATTTGGTTGAGACTCTTTATTGTGAGAACAAGACTAATCTGGCTATTGTTAGGCAGGCAGCCTGGGCCTGGGATAATGTTCAAACCAAGGGAGTAACCATTCTAGGGAAGTGCAACAATGTGGCATCAGCACAATATTATGAGTGGTCCCATGCCAGGGCTCAATTCTCTGGAATGCCCTTTACCGTGGAGGATATGCCTGGGCCATCCTCAGCACCACTCCCTGCCACTGTCAGTTTGGAGGAATTTGAGAGCTTGAAGGAAAGAAATGAGAAGTTAACCCAGGCTTTGCAGAAGACCCTCCGGGAGAGGAGTGAAGGTAGAATGGACATTGAGAGGCTGGAGAAGTTGAGAGTGGAGCATCTAGCTAAGATTGAGAAGTCTGGGGATTATATCAAAAAGTCTAAGGTTGGAGAACAAATTCTGAAGAATGCTTGCAAGGAAGCCCAGTTCCAGAGAGCAAGGACAGACTTGTATCTGAAGGAGAGTCAAGCCCGGTGGGTCAGGATCACCGAGGCTCGTACCCTGGAGGACAAGAGAGTTCAAGACAAGATAGAACAACTGGAGGCTAGTGCAAAAGAGCAGCAAGAAGCCCTGGCAGCAGCCCAGAGGGAGATATCAGAGCTGAAGATTAAAGCTGGAGTGAAGAGGTCAAAGGACCAAAGCCAGCACAAGAAGTTAACAGCAGCTGTTACAACCCGGAATCTCCTCATCAGGAATCTCACGGAGCGTCCGGCTGATCCTGTGACCGAAGCACTTCTCAAGGAAGTTCGGGAGGATGAGTTTGGTCTTGGTGTTTGACCATTTGTTTGTTGTTGCTTTCATTCCATGTACTTTTTCATTTTCCTGTAATATATTTTGACCCCTCAGAGGGCTTGTATTTGTAAACAAACTATGTACCATTTTGCTTTTTATAATATATGTGTTAGTTTGTTCCATCCGAGTTTACTTCGAAAGCAACATCAACAACATCTTCAAGGGTCTGGAAGGGTCAAAACTGAATGCCAAGCCGGATACCTTGAAAACAAATAAGCATACTGCATTGCATGCTAACCCTTCGTTTGTTTTGTAGGTTTTTGTTTTATTGTTTCTAACTCTGTTGTGATGTTCAGGAATTATTGCTCGACGTCGGGTATTTCCCCTCAACCGTCCGCACCGTTATCCAACCTGTAACAATCTTCCGGGCATTCAAATGGATCAGGTACAGCAGGACCTTGCAGAGGTTAGAAATCAAATGGCAAACGAAAGATTGGAAATGAGAACGCAGATGACTCAGTTTATGGAAGTGATGAACAACATGGCTCAGAGCCAGGAAAGATTGCGGGCCATGGTGGAAAGGCAAAATCAAGAAGATCCACATATAGGGACTGCCGGCACCAGCAACAACGAAAGGGTCCAACCCCACGTCAATCCCCCGGTATTTGGACCACACCTCCATCCTGAGGTCAATATTCCTGCAAATGTTCAAGGGACTGCCACTGCAGGCAGGGTACTTCAAGAGGACCCCCAAGAGGATAAATTCACAGTAATGGGTGCTGGGGAAGAAGCTTATGATAGAAGGTTGGATGAGATAGCTGAGAAATTGAGGTCCTTAGAATCTCAAAATTCTTTGGGTTTCGACGTCATGGACATGGGCTTGGTAGACGGGGTCAGGATTCCCCATAAGTTCAAGCCTCCTTGTTTTGAAAAATACAACGGGACTTCGTGCCCCCGGACTCATTTACAATCATTTCTGGGAAGGCTGAAGGCCTATACTATGGATGAGAAGCTCTGGATGTTCTATTTCGAGGATAGCTTAACTGGAGCGTCAAGAGAATGGTACTCTCATCTGACGAGAGCAACTATCAGGTGTTGGAAGGACCTGGCAGAGGCCTTTATCAGACAGTATCAGTACAACTTAGACATGGCACCCAACAGGACTCTCCTAATGGGAATGTCACAGTCGTCAAGGGAAAGTTTTCGAGAATATGCCCAGAGATGGAGGCAATTGGCTGCTGCTGTTCAGCCACCTATGTCTGAGAGGGAAATGGCAGACATGTTTATGAACACCCTCCAGGGAACATATATTGACAGGCTGGCTGCTTTCTCTTCCACTAGCTTTGCATATGTTGTCATAGCTGGGGAGAGAATTGAGAGCCTGTTAAAAATGGGCAAAATTTCTGACAATGGTGCCAGCTCGTCCAGTAGTACAAGAAAGCCTTTTGCAGGCCCAAGAAGAACTGGCGAGACCAATGCCATCCACACCAACAGGGGCAGGCCCCAATATGTCCATAGATCTGTGGCAGCAGTCACCATTCCCGCTCCAGCTCATCCTCAGCCCGCTTATCAACCTCCGCAGCAAAACTATCAGCAGCAACCTCAGTACCATCAGCAAGCTCAGTATCCTCCAAGGAATTACAACAATACCAACAACAATAACATTCAACAAAGGCCATTCCAGCAGAGGCCATCTCAAGCTAATAGGGTGATCGATCCGATCCCTATGCCATATGCTACATTGCTGCCACAACTCCTGAAACTCAACCTAGTTGAGCTAAGGACGTTGGCACCTCCAGATCCCAACAGTTTACCCAGGAATTATGACTCCAACGCCAGATGTGCCTTCCATTCAAATGCACCTGGCCACAGTACAGAAAAGTGCAGAGCTCTGCACATGAAGGTACAAGACCTGGTAGACTCAAAAGCTTTGAATTTCGCACCACCACCTAATGTCAATAAGAACCCGATGCCAAACCACGGCGGTCCCAGAATTAACGCTATTGAAGAAGACAAGCTGTCTTATTTAATAACCAGTGTGGGTCAGATCCGGACACCGTTGGTAGAAATCAAGGCTCAACTCCTCGAATGTCAAATGTTCCCGGGGTGTGAGTTGGGTTGTGCTTACTGCAATATCTCGGTAAATGGGTGCGATAATTTAAGGAATGGCATAGATGGTCTCATTCAGAGTGGCCAACTTCAGATCACCACATCATTTCCTACAAATCCAGCAATCTCATCAGCAACAACTCCAGAACCTCCTACAACTGCAACAACCATTGTTCCTGACAATTCTTCGGCTTCATCAACAAGTACTTCATCTGTCACTTCAGCTGATCAGATATCAACAAATGTTCCTTCTACAACTCCAGCACCACTCCATTTTGAAACTCCTACGACAACAACATCCATCCTCCCAGCAATGTCTCCTACAACATCAGCAACAAATCATGAAGATGTCTCGACTGTCACAATATTCTACGATCCTGAAAACAACTCTGTCTACAACTCAGAAGGTGCTGCTCCCATCAGAGCACCAGTTACGATTTATTTTGATCCACAGACTATCACAGTTCCTTCAACAGCTGCAATCAGTCCAGTCACTATCACGGTGCCTGGACCAGTACCCTATGAAAGCAGTAATGCCATCCCCTGGTATTACGGCTCTGACCTATACTGTGAAGGACAAAAGATCACTTTTGAATCATCAACCCCTTCACTCGAAGCGGACGTCTTTTCGCCCCACAAATTCAGAGACCCACTGCCGAAGCAGAAGCTGCTGCCAAGGCAAAAGGGAAGAGCCCTGTGCAGGAAGATCAAGCTGTTAAAGAAGCTTTGAAAACACCATTCGATCAAGAGGTTGATGAGTTCATGCGAATCATCAAAAAGAGTGATTATAAAATAGTGGATCAGCTTCATCAGACGCCTTCCAAGATCTCAATCCTATCATTGCTTATGTGCTCCGAAGCCCATCGGAACGCACTACTCAAAGTCTTGCACGCAGCTTACGTGCCTGAAGAGATCACTGTCAATCAGCTGGAAGCCGTAGTTGGAAATGTTAATGCTAGTCACGGACTAGGGTTCACCAATACTGATTTGACAACGGAAGGCCGCAACCATAACAAAGCCTTGCACATAACCATGGAATGCAAAGGTGCTGTCCTTTCCCATGTGCTGGTAGACACGGGGTCATCCCTTAATGTCTTACCTAAAAAGGCCCAGGTGAATCTAGAATATGATGGATTGGCGTTGAGACCCAGCAACCTGGTGGTGAGAGCCTTTGATGGTTCAAAGAGATCGGTTCTGGGAGAGATTGAGTTGCCCGTAACGATTGGCCCGCAAACCTTTAAAACTATCTTCTATGTGATGGACATTCAGCCTGCCTACAGCTGTTTGTTGGGTAGGCCATGGATTCACGCCACTGGCGCCGTGACCTCTACCCTTCACCAGAAGTTAAAATACGAGTGGGAGGGTCAAATCGTTACAATCTGTGGAGAGGAGGACATTTTTGTCAGCCACCTGGCTACTTATAAGTACATTGAGATGGATGGAGAGATCCATGAAACAATGAGCCAGGGGTTCGAAGCTTTGAATGTCAATGAAACATCTGCTGTACCTGGTACTTCAATATCATCATACCAACAAGCCCGGAAGGTTGTTGAGGAAGGAACTGCCCAAGGCTGGGGCAAACTACTACCGGTGGAGAAGAAAGAGGACAGATTTGGGTTGGGTTACAAACCAACTCAACAAGATCAAGCAGCGGCTGCGAAAGAGCCCAACTTTGTGAGTGGGGGGATGCTCACCCCTGATGCTGTCAACAATGTGGAAGACGAGCTGGAAGAAGAACGCAACCTGGAAAGCTGGATTCGTCCAAAGATCCCGGGGAGCAGTATCTCAAACTGGTCTTCCCAGGAAATTATAAGAGTTACTCATGCAGAGTAATTATTATTTCCTGTATTTTTATAGCATGCATCAAAGTCTTGCATCTTGCCCAAGATGACAAGACTCATTTTGTAATCGGGCCATCTGTACTTTTTGTGCAACAAGATTAATCAATGAAATATCAGACATCTTTTTGCAAACGAGTCTTTTTCTTTTCGTTCACTGTTTTTTCCATTTTTATTTTTGTACAAAAAAATAAATGGCAATGTTTTCAAAATGATAACTTTATTTCACTTTTCTAAAACAAGATTAAAATCAAATCACTAAAATGAACAAACTGAACCCTTGCAGAGTGTGCCTTCCAGACAGCACCGACAACAGCACGGCTATGACTTCGTATGACTTTGACAATCCAATCAATCAAGCTGATGAAGGGGTTGAAAAAGAGTATGAGCTTCCTGAAGAGCTAGCCAGGTTGTTAAGACAAGAGGAAAAGGTTATCACTCCTCACCAGGAGGAGGTTGAAGTGATCAATCTTGGTACAGATGAAGACGTGAAAGAAGTCAAAATCGGGGCCTGCCTGCAAGACTCATTGAAGAGACAACTGATTGACCTGCTTCAAGAGTATGTGGATGTGTTTGCTTGGTCTTATCAAGACATGCCAGGGTTGGATACCGACATTGTTGTGCACAAGTTGCCTTTAAGAGAAGAGTGCCCACCAGTTAAACAGAAACTACGCCGTACTCGCCCAGACATGGCTATGAAAATCAAGGAAGAGGTACAGAAGCAATGGGACGCCGGGTTCCTTGCTGTAACTAGCTATCCACCGTGGGTTGCTAACATAGTACCTGTGCCCAAGAAGGACGGCAAAGTAAGAATGTGTGTTGACTACCGGGATCTGAACAGAGCCAGCCCGAAAGATGATTTCCCTTTACCTCACATCGATGTATTGGTGGATAACACGGCTCAGTTCTCGGTATTCTCCTTCATGGATGGATTTTCAGGATACAATCAGATCAAAATGTCACCTGAAGACATGGAGAAGACAACCTTCATCACACCCTGGGGCACGTTCTGCTACAAGGTAATGCCATTTGGGCTCAAGAATGCCGGCGCAACATATCAACGGACTATGGTAACATTATTCCACGATATGATCCATAAAGAGATAGAATGTTATGTGGATGACATGATTGCCAAGTCCCTTACCGAAGAAGACCACCTGGTAAATCTGCTAAAGCTATTCAAGCGTCTGAGGAAGTATCAGCTGAAGTTGAACCCCAACAAATGCACATTCGGGGTGCGATCTGGTAAGCTGCTGGGTTTTATCGTAAGCGAGAAAGGGATTGAAGTTGACCCCGATAAAGTCAAAGCCATTCAAGAAATGCCTGCGCCGAAGACTGAGAAAGAAGTTCGAGGGTTCTTAGGTCGATTGAACTACATCTCAAGGTTCATATCTCACCTTACAGCAACCTGTGAGCCCTTGTTCAAATTGTTAAGAAAAGAACAGACGGTCAGGTGGAATGAAGACTGCCAGAAGGCTTTTGACAAGATCAAGGAATACCTGCAAGAGCCTCCAATCCTTATGCCGCCAGTTGAAGGAAGACCTCTGATCATGTACTTGACCGTATTAGAGGAGTCAATGGGGTGTGTGCTGGGCCAGCATGACGAGTCTGGTCGAAAAGAGTATGCAATATACTACCTGAGCAAAAAGTTTACCGACTGTGAACAACGTTATTCACTGCTCGAGAAAACTTGCTGTGCTTTAGCGTGGGCTGCTCGCCGACTGAGACAGTATATGCTGACCCACACTACCTTACTGATCTCAAAGATGGACCCGGTTAAGTACATTTTCGAGAAGCCAGCCCTTACCGGACGGGTTGCAAGATGGCAAATGATTCTCACGGAATATGACATCCAATACACATCTCAGAAAGCCATCAAGGGCAGTGTATTGTCTGAATATCTTGCTGAGCAACCCATTGATGACTACCAGCCTATGAGATTTGACTTCCCTGATGAAGACATCATGTTCATAAAATCAAAAGATCATGAAGAGCCTATTCACACTGAAGGGCCTGACCCGGAAGAAGAATGGACTATGATGTTTGACGGGGCTGTTAACATGAATGGTCGTGGTGTTGGTGCAGTACTCATTACACCTAAAGGAGTTCACATGCCTTTCTCGGCAAAACTCACTTTCAACTGCACTAACAACGAAGCTGAATACGAAGCTTGCATTATGGGCCTTGAGGAAGCCATTGACCTCAGGATCAAGACATTGACCGTATTCGGAGATTCAGCTTTGGTAATCAATCAAACCAACGGAAAATGGTACACCCACCAGGATCATCTGATACCTTACAGGGATTATACAAGAAGGTTATTGACTTTTTTCACAACAGTCAAGCTTGAGTATATCCCTCGGGACGAGAATCAGTTTGCAGATGCCCTTGCTACCATTTCATCCATGATCAAAGTTCAAGCTGCTAACTTTGTACCCCAGATCTCAATGTCCAGACTTGATAGACCAGCATATGTGTTCGCAGCAGATGTTGTTAAAGATAATAAGCCTTGGTTCCATGAAATTAAGTGCTTCTTAGAGGATCAAACATACCCACCTGGGGCATCATCCAATGATAAGAAGACATTAAGAAGGCTTGCTGGTAGTTTCTTTCTAAACACTGATGGGTCTTTGTACAAAAGGAACTTTGATATGGTACTCCTCAGATGTGTTGACAAGACGGAAGCAGATTTGTTGATGCATGAAGTGCATGAAGGATCTTTTGGTACCCATGCTGGAGGGCATGCCATGGCCAAGAAGTTTCTAAGATCAGGCTATTACTGGATCGCAATGGATGCCGACTGTTGTGCCTATGTTAGGAAATGCCACAAATTCCAAATCTATGCGGATAAAGTGCATGTGCCTCCCAATCCTTTGAACATAATGTCTTCACCCTGGCCCTTTGCTATGTGGGGCATTGACATGATTGGCAAGATCGAGCCAACTGCTTCAAATGGCCACAGATTCATCCTGGTCGCCATTGACTATTTCACCAAGTGGGTTGAAGCAGCATCATATGCAAATGTTACAAGACAAGTAGTAGCCAGATTTCTAAAGAGAGACATCATCTGTCGGTATGGAGTGCCCGAGCGAATCATTACTGATAATGGTTCCAACTTAAACAACAAAATGATGGCAGAGCTGTGCCGGGACTTCAAAATCCAACACCACAATTCTTCTCCTTACAGGCCAAAGATGAACGGCGCTGTTGAGGCAGCTAATAAGAACATCAAGAAGATTGTGCAGAAGATGGTAGTCACCTACAAAGACTGGCATGAAATGCTACCGTTTGCCTTGCATGGGTACCGCACGTCAATCAGGACATCCACTGGGGCAACACCGTATCAACTCGTGTATGGTATGGAAGCAGTCCTACCTGTCGAAGTTGAATTACCCTCTCTACGGGTACTGATGGATGTTAAACTGAGTGAAGCTGAATGGGTTAGGTCCCGATACGAGCAACTGAGTCTGATCGAAGAGAAAAGATTGGCTGCAATCTGTCATGGGCAGTTGTATCAGAAAAGAATGAAGAAAGCCTTCGATCAGAAAGTCAGGCACCGAGAGTACCAAGTGGGAGATCTTGTGTTGAAAAGAATCCTCCCTCCTCATACAGACCACAAGGGCAAATGGACTCCAAATTATGAAGGACCATTTGTGGTAAAGAAAGTTTTTTCCGGTGGAGCACTGATGCTCAGCACCATGGATGGTGAAGATTTCCCGTCCCCTGTGAATTCAGATGCAGTTAAAAAATACTTCGCATAAAATGACCCGCTGGACATAAAAACAGAATGTAAGTCCAGGCAAAAATAGGGCATCCCGGCGAGTCAAAAACAAAATAAAAGACTCGGGCAAAAATAAGGGAAAATAAACAAAAAATGTACACCCGCTGAGTTGAAAAGCCGCATTGGACAGCTCAGGCAAAAATGGGTATCCCGATGGATTGAAAACCCGAAAGGGCGATCCATGCAAAACAAGGGAATGAGCGAACAACTGCACTCTGAATTCGTCTGTATCATTTACAACTTGGTAAGCTTCGAAAGGATCAAGCTTCAATCAGAATCAACATTCTTCAGAAAGCCAGATGAGAAGAACGTCAAAAGTCATACGAGTCATAGCAAAAGAGGAAGCTCCTTAAAGCGTCATCAACATTGCCAGCATTTTGTTTCCCAATTTGTAGCAATCTCCTCATTTCAGGGGATTTGTTTCTTTGACTGTATCAATTCAGGGCATATGAATTAATAAAACCAGATTTTCAGTCATGTCTCGTCTTGTACATTTTTATTTTGCAAAAAATGTCTGATATCTTAAAGAAACACTGATTGCATAAGAATACAGACGTTTATCTTCAAATAAGAACATGCTTGCAGGAAATATGCTTACTCTCAGAAGTATTTAAACTCCTATGACGGAATCCAGTGAAGGATACCTCGGGATTATTTGTGCGTTTCTCTATCTTTGCAGGATTGCAGGTATCCAGAATGCAACCTGGGGCATGAAAGCCTCATCCCGGCAAGCTGGCAAATCAACACTCAATTTTAGCACCCGAAGTGCTCTCTCCCCAGCTGAGTTGCCTCTCATGACTTCCCCCAGCTGAGTTTCCACTTATTACTTATCCCCACCAGAGTTGTCAGGCATCACAGAAGGTGCCCATATCCCTGGCTGAGTCGAGAAGCTACCTCAACAGAACTTCTAAGGAGGCCCTTCAGTGATTCCTCTCTTTCTCCCCAGCCGAGTTGCCATCTCGCCCTCAGCCGAGTACAAAAGTCAGGGTACCATCTCCCCACAGAGTTCCAGCCTCTATCCAGAAGAGCAGTGCATAGAAGATCACAACAGAGTGAAGAAAGCTTCTAGAAACCCCAGCTGGGCCTCTCATTTATAAAGATAGGTCTATCGATGACCCAAATCCCCAAGCGGATATCATCTCATCAGATCTACCAATGATCTCATCCCCAGCTGGGATGTCTACTTCAAACAGATCAACCAGAGATCTTCACAGCAATGGGACCCGGATCCCGGTTTGGTATCTTTGCACAATCATAGCATTCGCATCATATTCACCCACAAAGCGTAGCATTCCGTTTTAACACGGAGCATTACGGCAAAAATCCAACACATAGCATAATCATAAGCCATGTTATGAACCAACACTTGTAAATATTGACCATCCATCAACAATACACAAAAATCCCCGCCAGAAGTCCCCAGCAAAAGCAGCTGCCTCACAATCCACAACACCAGTATATACTCCTTTTGGCACCCGCCCGTGCCATCATTCCCCAGTAAAGTCGCCTGAATACTCTTTACAAACAAGATCACTCGTATTACAGATACGTCCTGACACCCGTCCGTGTCATATCCCAGCAGAAAGCCCAAAGACATCCTTTTTGCACTCACATATACCTACATACACCTTCTTGACACCCGTCCGTGTCATTTCCCCAGCGCAGTCGCTTACACTTTTACAACCCATATACTTGTTGATACTATACTTTTCTCTCTTGACACTCGTCCGTGTCACTCTCCCCAGCAGATAAACACTCATCTATACAATACTCATATTCACTACTCATGTTATACTTATATAGATACTCGTCCGTATCTCATATACACCGTTTATATCCCCACAGATTCAACATTGGTCCATGTTCTCTGTTAACCAGATGGTACTCGTCCGTATCATCATCTCAGAATATGCGTCAAGCGTTTGTTTCTACATGATACTCGTCCGTATCATAGTCTTAAGGATGCTCGTCCGCATCTTTAATCCATATACCGTGTCAAACACTTATGTCTTCTTGAATATAGACACTCGTCCATGTCTACTATCCCCAGAAGAATCCCTTCAGATACAACACTCGTCCGTGTTCTCTGTTAACCAGTTGATACCCGCCCGTATCATCATCTCTGAACACGTGTCAGTATTTGTTTCTACATGATACCCGTCTGTATCATAGTCTTAAGAATGCTCGTCCGCATCTTTAATCTATGCACACATCCAAACACTTATACCTTTTGCTTCTTGGATATAAACACTCGTCCGTGTTTACTATTCCCCAGTAGATCGCCAACAAAGCATTTTCTTTTTATCTGACACTCGTCCTGTGTCATGATAAACCCTGAGAGCAGCCGTACCCTGCTAGGTGGTCGTCCTCCACCTCTTGATGGTCGTCCTCCATCATGCTCATCCAATGGCCGTCCCCATCGTTGATTTTTAGCAGCCGTCCCCTGCTAGGTGGTCGTCCTCCACCTTTTGATGATCGTCCTTCATCATTTTATCCAATGGCCGTCCCCATTGTTGATTTTGGTTATCTGACATTCGTCCTATGTCATGATAAACCCCGAGAGCAGCCGTCCCCTGCTAGGTGGTCGTCCTCCACCTCTTGATGGTCGTCCTCCATCATGCTCATCCGATGGCCGTCCCCATCGTTGATTTTTAGCAGCCGTCCCCTGCTAGGTGGTCGTCCTCCACCTTTTGATGATCGTCCTTCATCATTTTATCCAATGGCCATCCCCATTGTTGATTTTGGTTATCTGACATTCGTCCTATGTCATGATAAACCTTGAGAGCAGCCGTCCCCTGCTAGGTGGTCGTCCTCCACCTCTTGATGGTCGTCCTCCATCATGCTCATCCGATGGCCGTCCCCATCGTTGATAATTTCGGCAGCCGTACCCTGCCAGGTGGTCGTCCTCCACCTTAGATGACCGTCCCTCATCTTATACCCAACAGAGCAGCCGTCCCCTGCTAGGTGATCGTCCTTCACCTTTGATGACCGTACCTCATCATCTGTTTATTTCATTTATTCTTTAACCCGATGGCCGTCCCCGTCGTGGTCCCTTTTCCTTTTTTAGCCCGATGGCCGTCCCCATCGTTGGTTACTTTGCTTTATGAACTTGATGGCCGTCCCCGTCATGTTTCATTAATCCCCCAGAGAATTTTACAGCTTTATCTTGATGGCCGTCCCCATCATAATTCTTTTATCCCCAGCATGTCGGCCGTCCCCGTCATTGCTTTATTTTTCGCACTTTTCCCAGCTAGTCGGCCGTCCCCGTCTTGGCTTTATCTTTTATCCCCAGCATGTCGGCCGTCCCCGTCATTGCTCTTACCCAGCAGTCGTCCACTGCTCGACGGTCGTCCTCCGTCGCCTACACTTTACAATATATACTTTATTTTCCTTTACAATCTATATCCCTTTTCTTCTTCATTATGTGAGTGCAAATTTTGGATTGTCTTTGGTATTCAACCACAAGTTATCTTGTTCGCCTGTTAAGCCGTTGCTTACATCCTGCACAGCTAACTCATGTTTGAATAGGGGCAGCTGTAAACACCCCAAATTTGCCCTCACCTATTCACACCATGGCTTGTGATCATCTCATATGCATAAACACAATCATATCATCTCATATCACATTTTTGATCCATTGCATTGGTTCTAAGTCATCTGCACCTAGGGTTTGTGATCTGAGCAATCCAAGAGCTTCTTGAGCCACTCAAAAGGCCACCAATCACTTCAAAGGGATCCATGTGTGTTCTTGTATCATATTACATCCTCTCAAAATCAAGAATGCCAAAGAATCACAAGGACTGGGATTGGTATGGATGTAGAGCCAAGTTTGACTACACAGTTGACCTAAAATTAGGGTTTTGGTTTCAGAGGCCATAACTCCAATTTTTTTGGTCATTCTTGTTTCCATTGGTCTCTATATGGTATAGGAAGTATGCATATCAATTTTCATGAAGAAATTCCATGGGGAAGTCATCTGATCAAGAGTTGACTTTCTGGACAAGTCAGTGCAAAATCAGGGCATCTGAGGCCCCCAATGACCCAACCAAGGGGTGATCTTCATCATTTTGAGTGTATATGATCTTTATTTGATCATGGAAGAAGGTTGAAGTTCACAAAATTCAAGAATTTGAAGTTTTTGCAAAGTTGACTTTTTTAGGGCATGGTTGACTTTTAAGGAATTTGTCAATTTAGGTCACTTTCAAGCCTTACTTTTTGATCCAAAAATGCTTCAAATGGAAAAACTTTGGTCATGAAAGTTGTAGAATACATTTTTCCCTTTTCAAAAAGTACAAGAACATGACCTAATTCATTTTGGATCAAAAGTTATGGTGTGACAAAGTTGGCAAAAATCACTAATTTTCAAGACATGCACTAAATGGAAAATTTGCAAAATCATGTTTCAAGGCAAATTGTGACTTCTAATTGACATCAAACCATTACACAAACATTCTATGTGACCTAAAAATCAGATTTGAACCAAAGTTTCTCATGTTTCATGGCTTGTGTAGCAAGATAGTCACATGTGAACCAAAGACAACCAACTTGCAAAACCATCATCACACCTTCACCAACTTGCTGCATTGGCCTTTGAACCAGCCATAGCTTCTCACCACACCATGCTGCGCCAGCCCATGCTCTTGTACCAAGCTAGAGCTTAGCCCATGCCTCTCTTACAACAAAGTGGACTTTTTGCAAAAGTAGACATCCCAATCACAGCAGGCCAGGTCACATCATCTGACCAATAGGAGTCTTTTATGCAAAGCAAAGGCTAGCCATTTCAAACATCAAGCCAGCCTGAAACACACCACAACATCACATACACAAAACTCACCCCATTTGCATTTCTCTTCGAATCTCTCTGCCCAGCTCACAAACATTCAAACAAGTTTCACTAATCATCTCACCATACTTCATTGAGTCCAAACCAACAAAGAACCAAGCCTGAATCCAGCAAGAGCATTGTTTCTCCATTTTCACCCCAACCTGCAGTTCCCTTCGAAACATCTTCCACAGGCCATAAACACTCAAACAAACTCCACAAACCTTCTCAAAACATCACCCTGATCACAAAGAACCACTCACATTGGCATGAAACAGCTTGGATCACCATCACCATTTTTAACTGAGCTTGAGCAGAAGTTGTTCAAACTCTTCAACTAGCCAGCATAAATTTCTTCCAAGCATTCAAGCATCATCAGGGGGTCATAAGGAGTGGGTTTCACAAGGAGGAGAGGTCTGAAAGTTACCAGAGTGAAAGCTTCGAAACTCAGGTAGCTCAAGAACTTTTTTTCCAGAAATCATTTTTTAAGTTCTTAAGTTGTTTTATATGCTTCACTGATTGTTCTGATGCCTTTAGTTTTGAAAATGGTGGAGAGATGAGAGTTTAATTAGTCTCTGAAACTTTTTTGCCCTAGTTCTTGTTTGCTTCGATTCAGCCTTTGTAGGAAGAATAAATTTGTTTTGATTTAGGGTTTTGATTCGTGAGTGAGTGGGAATCATTTCTGTGTTTTTAGATTTCGTTTTAGATGCGTTTTGGAGGAGTTTGAGGTTTGAGGTGAACGGAGAAGATGACCGGAACACTGTTCCGGTCATCTGAAAGTGTTTAATGGCGTAATTAGGGTTTAAGCATTAATTAGTCATTTTTGAATTTGAGCCGTAGGATGTGGCGCCAAGTCAACTCCCGCGCATGTGACTTTGAATCCAGGCCTTAGGATCTGTTGACTTCTTCAATAATTCATTTAAATTCATTTATTTTCATGTTTATTTCATTTAATTTGCATATTTTATTTAAAATAGCAAAATTGTTTTAAAAATTATGAAACTTTTTCTCAAGAGTTTTATTAATTTTTAAGACACAAAAATATTTTTATTTTCATTTTTAGCATTAAAAAAGTATTTTAAAATATTTAAAAGTTGGTTTTTAATTGATTAATGAAAATTAATTTATTAAAAATACTTCTAGGTATTTAAAAATCACCAAAAAATTCATGAAATGTTCTAAGACATTTAGAAACATTGTCCAACCTTCAAACCAAATTTATTTTTTGATCTTGATGCATTTTGAGAATTTTTCATTGAATAAAAATCATTTTTATGCATTAATTTGATCCATAGTTCAAAAAATCATTTCTGCTTATTCATGAGGAGTTGGATATTGATTCTTCTTACATTGCATTGTGTTTAGCATGTAGTTTATGAGATTAAATGGCCATGATTTGATCTTTCATTTTCAATTTGTTTGGCATTTCTTTTGGTTAGGAACCCTAAAACCCTAAGAAACTTGTGAAATTCATATCTTGAGTTAGGTTAGGAGTTGAGACCTCTCCTTTGGGAAGTGGTTTAGTATAGGATTAGGGGTCCTTTGTGTGGCATTTTCAATTTTTTATCTTAGGGTTTGCTTCTTATTTTGATTTTTGTTTGATGCATTGTTCATAAACCCTAATTTGGGCTTTCATATGCATCCATCTTGCATCTTTTTGCATAACATGACTTGCCATGACATTTCAAGCATCCATTTGGTTCATTGAACATCATAAGACATATTGAAAGCATGTTTGATCATTGCATTATGTATTTGCCATGTTGTATGCCATGTGCACTTCATAACTTTTCATGTAGGTTCATGGTTCCTAACCTGCTTCATTTGCATTCATAAACTTGTATGATCATTTTCATGTGCTGCCTCATGTTTGTAGCATCTCATAACATCATTAGCATCATGTATATGCTTCTGGTTTTGTTTCTCATCATGTCATCTCATCCCATTTTGCATTGCATTGCATTTCTTTCCTAACCTTTCAGGTGGTAAGTAACTTTGATAAGTGAATTTGCCTTCACTTCTCATAACTTTTCTTTTCATCTCTCTTGCATCCATTGCTGCATTTTTGTTTGTGTTTGAGATTGAGCTTGCTCATTCTGCTTCTTCCCACTTTCTTTCTTCAAGTGACTTGACTTCTTAAATGAAGCAAGTCACCTTGCTTCTCTTGATCCTTTCATCAGCTTCCTGGTGGTTCCATTGAAGATCTTTCTTGATAAACCTCACAAACCCTAGGAACAACCAAGCATTACAATGATTAGGGTTTTGATTAGTCTCCCCTCTTAGTTTTATCTTTGTGTCTCTTTTGAGTCATCTCCTCTTATCTCATAATCAGGGACTAAACCCTAAAGGCTTTAAGGCTTTGTGATTAAGCTTATGCCTGCATCCTTCTCTTAGGATGGAGTGTATAACTTTAATCCTAAGTGTTAAACCCTTAATGTGTTTAACTCCTTTAATCAATCCATCTAATAATCATCAAGACATTACACTTGTAACTTGGGCCTTGCATTAGGGTTCTAATTCTTCCTTAATTGGTTAAGAAGGACTAACCCTAGTGTTAATGGACAAGTCCCCCTCAAGTTGTCTTACAAATCATAAAATCCACTTCATCATCATACCATTGAATAAAATCCACTTAATCAAAGGCTTGTTTTGTCATGAGTTTAATCCCTAATCATGGATTAAGTTGAGGAGCTTTCCTCAGCTTAAACATTCTCATCTATTATCCTTCTATTAGGATGGTGTAATGAGTCTGTTTAATCCTTGATTATGGCTTAACCTCATTACTTAACACTAAACAAAAACCACAAAAACACCTAAATAATCACAAGTAGGTTAATGATCTTAATCCTACACCAAAGGTGATTAAGTGTGAGAATCTGACTTCACACTTAAGGTACTCTCATTACCCCTAAACAGAGGGAAGATGTGATGAGTTTACTAACCTACTGGTTTAGGCTTAAGCTCATTTTCTTATGACAAACTTTCAAAAGCAATAAAAGACTGAAAATACAAAAACAAACAATAATCGTCTCCTCCGGGATTCTTTTCTCACCTCATTCACTCACAAACGAGAACTCGCTTCTTCCGTCTAATGCAAGACAGTTAGCATCTGTGCCAGACAGGTCATACACTTGAGCATAGGCAAGTAAGCAGTTCATCAGTCAATTCATCTTTCAGTCTCTTTGGGTCGAACTACGGTGTTCTGACTTCCTCATTGCACGAGAGGATACGTAGGCATAACTTAACAGTTATCGAACAAAAGTCTCTGTATATTCCCCCTCTTTCTAGCTTCATTCTTTAGCCTCATGATCTTGAGCATTTCACTCCTTTCTCACACTGACACTTTCATACTTCACATCACTTATACACTTTACACTGACACCTGCACATCCTTTTCCAGCTATTTTATACACAAATGCACTGACACTACCCCTTTAAAACACAAATCTTTTAAGCGTGGATCCCGTCGAGTACGACGGACAATCTGGGTGATAATACCTTCCCAGGTTGTAACCAACCCCCTTTCTCAGTCTCTCTGGTTCGCAACCGTCTTATCCATATCTTTCTAGGCCTATGCAGCATTGCCTTTCCTCCGGGATAAAAATGCCTAGCTGGCGACTCTATTCATCTCCAGTGAGTTCACGGCTGTGTGTTCTCATTGTCCCTCTCGCCGACCGTTCGCGTCTGTACCTTTATTTGGGCCTGTCCCACTTATCGGGAGCGACACACACTATAGACAAATGCTATGCATTTCAAAATCATGTGCAGGATTTGGTGGAGTCGAAGGATCTAACATTTACTCCAAGAGGTCTGAATGTCAAAAACAACCCATTGCCACCTCATGGGGGAGCAACTGTTAATGTTGTGGAGGAAGAGGACGAGTGTGAGTTAATTCTAAAGGCAGAAGACGTTCAGACTCCATTGGCTTTGATTGGGGAACAGTTGGAGAAATCAGGTTTGATGCTGGCAAAGGATGAAGGGGTTGATCATTCTGAGGAAAATATCAAGGAGTGCTTGCAAAGACTCCTCAATCAAGTTTTGATACAGATCGAGAGACGTGGAAAGAAGAAAATGGTGGCTGCAATAGAGATGTATTATGATGCGCCTCAGACTCCAAACAATGGTACTCCTATGGTTATAGAGTACCCAGCTCCCTACACTGGGGAAAATAACCAAGCTGTACTGTGGAGTTATGAACCAGCGAACGCTAGACAAGGCCGGAGAAGGCAGCCTATTAAAATTGAATTTCCCGTTGTCACATCCATTGCCGGACCAAGTGGTATGACTCGCAGTGGACGATTGTTTACACCAAGACCAGTGGAGTCGTCATCCCATCAAAAGCAAAAGACGACTGCTGCACCGGTTGTCACTCCTATTCCTCAGGGGTCACCCGAAGAACCGTCATCGCCCAAAGCTGCATTCACTCAGAAAGAAGCGGAAGAGTTCTTGAGGATTATCAATAAAAGCGACTACAAGGTGGTCGATCAGCTGAACCAAACTCCCGCCAAAATATCTATGTTAGCTTTACTACTTAGTTCTGAAGCACATAGATCTTCTTTGCTGAAAGTGCTAAGTACGGCCCACATTACCAAAGATATCACTGTGGCCCAATTTGATGACGTCATAGCCAGCGTTACCACTAGTAACTTCCTCGGTTTTAATGATGAAGAGCTCACTACTGATAAGAAGAATCATAATAAGGATTTGCACATCTCCATAAGATGTGAATATACGTTGCTGTCGAGGGTGTTAGTGGATACTGGTTCCTCCTTAAATGTGATGCCGAAAACGACATTGGAAAGAATGCCCGTACAAGGAGTAGTGATGAAGCCAAGTGCATTGATAGTAAAAGCTTTCAATGGTTCCAGGCGTGCGGTCATAGGAGAGGTGGATCTCCCGATCAAGATAGGACCTGCTTTGTTCACCATTACTTTCCAAGTAATGGATATCCATCCAGGGTACAGTTGTCTCCTGGGAAGACCATGGATTCATAACGCAAGGGTTGTTACGTCCACTCTCCATCAGAAGCTAAAGTTCCCTATGCAGACCCGAATAGTGGTGATTGGAGGTGAAGAAGATATCCCTGTGAGTCATTTGACTTCTTTCCGATATATTGATGTGGAAGGCGAGACTGTCGAGACACCATTTCAATCTTTTGAAATAGTGAGTATGTTGGCAGTACAACGAGAATCTGAGCGCCCACAGACATCAATGTCAATGACATCACTGAAGGAAGCTTTGGCTGTCTTGGAGACTGGGAACATGCAGGGTTGGGGCAAAGTTGTCGAGATGCAAGACAACAGAGACATGTATGGCATTGGCTACCAGCCACCTTCCAGTACAACAACGATCTCGACATATGAAGAACATGGTCAATTTCCTCGAGTGAGTGATACATTTATAAGCACTGGATACATCTTTGAGGATCACGCTGCAATGATCTCAGACGAAGACTACCATGAAGTGACTTGTAATTGGGTTCGTCAAGCCAGTCCAGGGGAGGAATTAGAGAATTGGAGAACTGTCAAGATTCCTCAGTTTATTTACCCTAAAAAGTAATTCTACTTCTTTTTTCAAAA
This sequence comes from Lathyrus aphaca, assembly GCA_963966055.1. Lineage (NCBI taxonomy): Eukaryota > Viridiplantae > Streptophyta > Magnoliopsida > Fabales > Fabaceae > Lathyrus > Lathyrus aphaca. The sequence continues at coordinate 224,684,153 of OZ014520.1, read as the reverse complement.
CCATATGCTCTGCCCAAGGCATATTGGGGTGTTGTCGGGCCACCAATGTTTTAAAACTTTGATTATCAATATAATAAATCAGTAGTTTGCATTCAATATTTGTTCTCTTTCTTTCATTTTTCTTTTCTTTTATAGTAAAATGGCAATGTTTTAATGCACATCACTCTCTAAAATAAATGCATAAATCATAAACATGCAGAGACACCACCGAAGTCATTGATGACGAAGCTGCTATGGTCCCGTATAACTTCGATTGTCCGGTCAACCAAGCAGAGGAAGAAGGCGAGGAGGATTGTGAACTTCCTGAAGAGTTAGCCCGACTGCTCAAGCAAGAAGAGAAAGTCATCCAGCCTCACCAAGAGGACATTGAAGTCATCAACCTGGTATCAGAGGAGGATAAACAAGAAGTGAAGATAGGTGCTTATTTGCAAATCGAAGTGAAGGCAAAATTGATAGAGCTCCTCCATGAGTACGCCGACATATTCGCATGGTCATATCAGGATATGCCTGGGCTAAATACTGATATTGTCGTGCACAAGTTGCCACTCAAAGAAGAATGTCCAGCAGTCAAGCAGAAATTAAGAAGGACTCGCCCAGACATGGTGTCGCTCCCGAAAAATGAAATTGAGTCCAAATAAGGGTACAGACGCGAACGGTCGGCGAGAGGGACAATGAGAACACACAGCCGTGAACTCACTGGAGATGAATAGAGTCTCCAGCTAGGCATTTTTATCCCGGAGGAAAGGCAATGCTGCATAGACCTAGAAAGAGATGGATAAGACGGTTGCGAACCAGAGAGACTGAGAAAGGGGGTTGGTTACAACCTGGGAAGGTATTAGCACCCAGATTGTCCGTCGTACTCGACGGGATCCACGCTTAAAAGATTTGTGTTTTAAAGGGGTAGTGTCAGTGCAATTTGTGTGTAAAGAGCTGGAAAAGAATGTACAGGTGTCAGTGTAAAGAAATGGAATATAATGCTCAAGATCATGAGGCTAAAAGAATGAAGCTGGAAGGAGGGGGAATATACAAAGACTTTTGTTCGATAACTGTTAAGTTATGCCTACGTATCCTCTCGTGCAATGAGGAAGTCAGAACACCGTAGTTCGACCCAAAGAGACTGAAAGATGAATTGACTTGTGAACTGCCTACTTGCCTATGCTCAAGTGTATGACCTGTCTGGCTCAGGTGCTTACTGTCTTGCATTAGACGGAAGAAGCAAGTTCTCGTTTATGAGTGAAGATGATGAGAAAAGAATCCCGGAGGAGACGATTATTGTTTGTTTTTGAGTTTTCAGTCTTTTATTGTTTATGAAAGTTTGTCATAAGTTAATGAGCTTAAACCTAAACCAATGGGTTAGTAAACTCATCACATCTTCCCTCTGATTAGGGGTAATGAGAATACCTTAAGTGTGAAGTCAGATTCTCACACTTAATCACCTTTGGTGTAGGATTAAGATCATTAACCTACTTGTGATTATTTAGATGTTTTTGGTGTTTTTGTTTAGTGTTGAGTAATGAGGTTAAGCCATAATCAAGGATTAAACAGACTCATTACACCATCCTAATAGAAGGATAATAGATGAGAATGTTTAAGCTGAGGAAAGCTCCTCAACTTAATCCATGATTAGGGATTAAACTCATGACAAAACAAGCCTTTGATTAAGTGGATTTTATTTAATGATATGATGATGAAGTGAGTTTTATGATTTGTAAGACAACTTGAGGGGGACTTGTCCATTAACACTAGGGTTAGTCCTTCTTAACCAATTAAGGAAGAATTAGAACCCTAATGCAAGGCCCAAGTTACAAGTGTAATGTCTTGATGATTATTAAGTGAATTGATTAAGAGATTTAAACACATTAAGGGTTTAACTCTTAGGATTAAAGTTATACACTCCATCCTAAGAGAAGGATGCAGGCATAAGCTTAATCACAAAGCCTCAAAGCCTTTAGGGTTTAGTCCCTGATTATGAGGTGAGAAGAGAAGACTCAATGAGACACAAAGGTAAAATCTAAGTGGGAAAAGTCTAATCCTAATATTCACATGCTCGGATGGTCCTAGGTTAGTGTGGTCTACTATCCTAAAGAAGAAAGAAAGAAAAAGAGAAAGATGAAAGGAGAAGCTCCATGGTGGCCTAAGCACACCTCAAGTTAAGAACGAATAGAAGATGAGGAAGAAAAATAAGGTAAGAAGAAGAATGCAATGGAGATGAACAATGAATAAGATAAGGAGATGAGAATGCGAAATGGAGATAAGATGAATAATGAACAAACAGAGCCTACACCAGTAGGACTTCCAGATGCAACAGCATGCAGTAAGATAAAATCGGGCCTCAGTGTTACCTAACGGAGAAGGTCCGTTGCCTCTTCCATACGCGCAAAAGAAACTAAGAAGAAGTATCAAGTCCAGAATGATTTCAACAGTTCAAGCACAAAATTGTCAAATATCAAGATATCAGATCAAAGTCAAGTAATAGCTTTCAACATCCCGAGCTGCCCAACAAAGAGAATACTCATCAAAAGTATTTATCGAGATAAGTCTTTAAACCCAAACAATAGCCCATTATTCGTCACAAATTGCATCTTGAATTCCACGAACGAATACAATTCAACAACCCATGAACAAACAGCCAATCGCAAGACTACCACCAAGTCAAATCCGCCATCTTCAAAATCGAACAAATAAGCCTACAAAAATATCACCCGGAACTAGAACCAATACAAAATCTTATATGTAAAAGAAAACAAAATTAATTGAGATTAAATCTAAACTAGATTAATATTAACAATTGAAACAAAACAAAATTAAAATCTAAATTAATATTGTAAAACAAAAAAATCTCTAAACCTTACTAATATTAACTAAAAACTACCTATTATTTTAACAAAGTTTTGTAGAAAAACTAATTAAAATAAAAGAACTACAGTTAATGTTAATAAAGAAAATAATTATAAATAACAAAAGGAAATATAAAGAAAATGGTGAGAATTTAGGAAAGAAAATGAGAGTGAGGGAGGGATCCGCTGGAAATGATGGTGATGACAGCAAGATCACTGGGCCCGAAAGCCCAAAGGCAAGAAATAAGGCTCCAGGGATGGTGCATCAACGAAAATGGGGTGCAGATATCACCTGGGCTTACCGAGCCCACAACAACAGCAACAACATATCCTTAGGAAAAGAAAAAAAAAGAAATTGTAATCCAGTTAAATAAAAAAAATTAATGTTAATTTGGGGAAATGAAATAATAGAATAAATATGAGGAGAAGGTCAACAAAGAAAAACATAAAACAAAACGGATTCCCTTCTCCTTCTTCACAAGAACCCGCACACCGCCGACAGATCCGAAAGAAATCCGCCGCGATTCTTGGCCAAACCAACATCATGGTCGTCTCTCTTGCACAGGTCTTCTTCGTTTTCCTTCTCACGCGGCATCATCGGCATCTTCGCTCGCCGTAAACAAAGATAGTGGCGCCGTGAATCATTTTCGATCTGTCTCTGCGGTTTTGTTCATCCGCGAATCTCCCTCAGCGGCCTCTTCATCTTGTACATGGCCGCGTCCGATTTCACATCACCACCGTCGTTGATCACCCTTCTTCAAACAACACGGTGTCATTCTCGCTCAAGGCTTCACAAAAACAAAATCGTCGCGCCGCCTCCGTGAGCGAGTTGACGGTGGTCCAACAAAACTCTCCGCGACACCCCCTTCGTTACCGTTCTCTCTCTTGCTTCGGTCTCTTCATCTCTGACTTTCTGCTTCTGTTTGGTTTTTTTTGTTGCTGATGTTGTTTCGGTGTTACCGTCGTTGTGTTGATGCGATGTTGGTGATTGAGGTGGTGGTGAGGTGATGAAAAGGTTTGGTTCGGTTCTTATTCTCTTCTGCAAGTCTCAATCACACCCTCTGTTTCTCTTTGTTTTGCTGTTATTTCTCACTATTTCATCTTCTTCTCTTTCTGTTTTTTTTTATTTTTCCAGACCTGGATTTATGGCGTGGCGAGTTGAAGGAAATTATTGGGGATTATTGTTGTTATTTGGCTGATGCAAGTTGCAGGTTGTTTTGGTGTGTGAGATTTTTGTGTAAGTTTGAAGGTTGTCTTGGTTGTTGCGGGTTTGTGTTGGTAGGTTAGAGAGTTATGAAAAGTGAGTTTGTGTTTGTTGAAGAAGACAGAAATGATTTGGCTAGGTGAGTTTGGCGGTGAGTGGTTTTCTGTGTGGTGCGGTGAGTGGTGATGGTTGAAAACGGGGGAGGTTTGATGAGTTTTGCGATGGTGATGGCAAGTTTGAAAGTTGTTTGTTAATGGTGTTGAAGGAGGTTCATGGAAGGTTGTTGTTGTTGCGGTTTAGGTGTGGTTGCTGGGTTGTTGCTGTTGTTGTCGTTTCGGTAAAAAGGGGGGGTTTGGCGAAAATGGTTTTATGTGTTTTTGCTTTGGTTCAAGAAGCAGAGCTTGCTGTGAAGAGTGATGAAGACTGAGACGTGTGTAGGAGGTCTTGTAGGTGGCTAGACTTACATAGAGATGATTTCGTGATCTTAATGAAGAAGAATAGCTTTTCTGTTGTAAAAAATGGTGAATGGACTGAAACCTTACTAATGGAAGAGGCGCCTGTTTTTCTGGCTTGTTTCCTTAGAACTTTTTTCACCCTTTTTATACTTAGGTCAAACTAAGTCAAACCTCTATTTGCTAATGGGCTTTTCATGATATTATATGGGCTATGCATTTTTTGGATGAATTGCAATGGAAATTAATTTGGATTGTGTAATGAGTTTGTAATAATACAAATGGATTAATGAATATTTTAATGTGGATAATGGATGATGACTCAAAAATCGGAAAATGGTCTAAAATGGATTTTATGGATGAAATTGGATATGAGAAGGGGTCATCAAATAAAATTCGAAATGAAACTTGAATAAATCCTCTGTTGATATTTCCCAACTAATGCAACTGACTGGAATTCAATCCAAAGACCACACTTAAAATTCTTTCAACAACTCCCGATTAAAAATGGATGAGCGCATTCATAGCTCTAAACAACTTGTAACCGAAACCACAACCCTCTGAATTATTCTTCCTTTGAAATTTTGACCAATTAAATCCTGAATTAATCTGAATTCGAATGAATCAATCTTTGGGAAAATAAATCCACATATGAACATGATATGTACTAATGGATCATAACGAACTTGATTTTCTAAACCAAATCTCACACAAACCACAACTTGATAGCTTGAAACACCCCACAATTCTTCCTTGGATACATACACATCGCCTGATAAATCAACCCCTTGTAACTTGAAGATGATGAGAATAGCCTGACGATGGGCCAGAGGCGTAGTGGATAGCCCTTGCAGACATGAAATCCTTAAAGATCACTGTTTCAGGGAAATAAACCCTAATTTAGTGACAGGAACAATAAGAGAATGATACCAATGAAGCGGCATAGCCAAGACCTTGAATTCCTCTGATAATCCATAAATAGGGACATGAAACCCTAATCTTCAGACAATAACGATCCCATGTCTCAGGAGCTTATGCAAATGATATGAATTCTAAATGTTAATGACCAAATGAAAATGCAAATGAGATGCAAATGAAAGACAGGCGAAGAAAGAAAATCAGAGGGCAAATTTAGGGTGTCTACAGCTGCCCCTATTCAAACATGAGTTAGCTGTGCAGGTTGTAAGCAACGGCTTATCAGGCAAACAAGATAACTTGTGGTTGAATACCAAAGACAATCCAAAATTTGCGCTCACAGAATGAAGAAGAAAAAGGGATATAGATTGTATAAGAAAGCAAAGTATATTGTAAAGTATGGGCGACGGAGGACGACCGTCGAGCAGAGGACGACTGCTGGGTAAATAGCGATGGCGGGGACGGCCGACATGCTGGGGAAAGCGTGTGAAGTAAAGCGATGACGGGGACGGCCGACATGCTGGGGATAAAAGGTATAGCTAAGACGGGGACGGCCGACTAGCTGGAAAAATAAGATCATGATGGGGACGGCCATCAAGATAAAGCTGTAAAATTTTCTGAAGATTTAATGAAACATGACGGGGACGGCCATCAAGTTCATAAAGCAAAGTAACCAACGATGGGGACGGCCATCGGGCTAAAAGGAAAAGGGACCACGACGGGGACGGCCATCGGGTTAAAGAATAAATGAAATAAACAGATGATGGGGTACGACCATCAAAGGTGAAGGACGATCACTTAGCAGGGGACGGCTGCTCTGTTGGGAATAAAAGAAATATGATGGGGACGGCCATCAAAGGTGGAGGACGACCACCTGGCAGGGTACGGCTGCCACAAATATCGCGACATAGGACGAATGTCAGATAAAAAGGAAAATTTGCTTTGTTGGCGATCTACTGGGGATATGGTAAACACGGACGAGCGTTTACATCCAAGAAATAAAAGGTATAAGTGTTTAGATGTTTGTGTATAGATTAAAGATGCGGACGAGCATCCTCAAGACTACGATACGGACGAGTATCGGGTAGAAACAAATACTGACACATGTTCAGAGATGATGATACGGACGAGTATCACCTGGTTAACAGAGAACACGGACTTGTGTTGATTCTGAGGGGACTCTTCTGGGGAAAAGTAGACACAGGCGAGTGTCTAAATTCAAGAAGACACGAGTGTTTGACACAGTGTATGGATTAAAGATGCGGACGAGCATCCTTATGACTATGATACGGACGAGTATCAGGTAGAAACAAATACTTGACACATGTTCTGAGATGATGGTACAGACGAGTACCAACTGGTTAACAAAGAACATGGACGAGTGTCGAATCTGTGGGGATATAGATGGTGTACATAAGATACGGACGAGTATCTGTATAAGTGTAACATGAGTAGTGAGTATTGTATAGATGGATATTTTAACTGCTGGGGAGAGTGACACGGACGAGTGTCACAAAGGAGAAAAGTATAGTATAAACAAGTATCTGATATACAAAGTGTTTAGGTTACTGTGCTGGGGAAGGTGACATGGACGGATGTCAAGAAATCTGTATATATATGTATCTGCGAGTGCAAAGGGGACGCTTTGGCTTTCTACTGGGGATATGACACGGACAGGTGCCACAAGGTGTATATACTGATGTTTGTGAATGTGAGGCAACTGTTTTATCTTTAGCTCTCCGCTGGGGAATTTGGGAAGCATTTTGCATACTGATGACGGGTTGAAAGCTTTTAACTCTGATGGGAACGAAGTGTTGGCAGCCTGATGCTTGTTGGAGAGGTTTTCACTGGAGGAAAGACGACTCTGCGTGAGGTATACTTCGTTTAACTGCTTTGAACATCTGCTGAGGATCTGATCATCCTGCTCTGACTCCACTGGGGGGAATTTCTTCTTTCTCTGCCGGGGAAATCCCTTGGAAATGAGAATCCCGATGACTTTATGGGGAAAGATCATCTTTAGACTTGTCTAGGGAAGATGCTTGATCACACAATCTTGCTGAGGAGGGAATTCTGATAATTCTAACTCTGTGGGGAAGCAAAGCCTTCAGCTGCCTGTTGGGAGAACTTTGTTGTGGAAGGATAAGTCCGCTTGGGGACGAGAACAGTTCAATTAGCCTTGAAGTTCTGTTGGGGATATCATCTGTTCTAACCCAGCTGGGGATGTGTCAACCCTCTGGCATGGTTGAGAAAAGATTTGGCAATGCCCTGCTGAGGAGAGACTTTGCTGGAGAATCAAAATATGCCCCAAGTATAGCATAACAGCTGTGTTAGGAAGATGTGCCAATGAAAATTGGCTTTGACTGAATGCGAATAACCAACTCCTCATGAGGGAATCTTGTCGGCTGAAAGAAGATCTTTATGCTCGGGGAAGAAATAAACTTCCAATGCCCTGCTGGTAAAATAAATACCAGACATTCCCTGAGAATTAACGCCGTGCTTCAAACCTCTGAGCTCAACAACTGCATACTGATCATCCAGAGTGACCAAGCATCCCTTTACTCTTCAAATTGCCTCAGATTGCATCATTTATGAAAAGGATTGTCTTCAGAGGATTTTACAGAAGACTTGGCATCCAGAATTGCCCCAGTGTCTTCAAACTCTCGCAGAAATTCAACAAGTCTTGAGATAACTGCCCCAGATTACTTCTTGAAACGATTCTTGCCCCACATCAGGGCTAAAACAGAAACCATGCGGTATGAAGATGCAATGCTAATGATGCAAGATGCAGACATATGCTCAATGCCAAGGATATGAAACAAGGATGGTTGGGCGCTAGGGCCAGGTTGATAGATATATATTTTGGTTGCCAAGCAATTGGACTTTTGAAGGTGAGTTACCAGACGAGAACTGGTTTATTAAAGGTAGGCCAACAGACGAGAACTGATGGGAAAAGAATAAGTCGTCAGACGAGAACTGACTACTTGGGGTTCATTGTCAAACGAGAATTGACTCTGAAAAAAAGAATGACTACCAGACGAGAACTGGCGTTCAACAGGTAAAATGAAAAGGTGACCAGACGAGAACTGGTTAAAAGATTCGCCTACCAGACGAGAACTGGTATTTGAAGTTGGTTTGCCAGACGAGAACTGGACTTTGGGTTTGTCTGCCAGACGAGGACTAGACTCTGAAAAGTTTGCCAGACGGGAACTGGACTTTGAAAAGGCTTGCCAGACGAGAACTGGACTTTGAAAGGTTGATAAGTTGGGGTTACGAGGCCCTGGATGTGAGATCTGATGTTTGAGGGGTTGTGACCAATGCAAATATGATGCATATGCTCTATATGCTCGAGCGAAGCGACATGAATAACTTATGCAAATGATTTATGCAATGACTATGAAAAGCTAGAAAAACTCCCAAGGATGGGGAAAAAGGTCTTAGTGACAAGGCTTCTAATGAGAAGGGTGACAAAGGCGAGGGTGGGTAGCATGATTTCCCGACACTCGTCTTGAACTCTGAGATTACTGATATAACTTGCTCTGCGTAGCTAAAGTTTTCCCCTGTTGGGTGAGTCTCTGAACAGACTATCACTGATTATCCAATTTCTGGAATAGCAGACTTGGATGTTCTCTCGAGGAGAGTTGCACTTAGTGATCTCTGGAAGTGTCCTGCCTCGGTATGGGCGTGTAAACGACTTGATTCATTCTGACTGAGCATTGGAAGAAATGACCCTTAGTCAACGGAAACTCCGGGTGTCCTGCCCCTGTTTGGCAGATTCAGCTCTGATCAACTGACTCTTGAATGACGTCCCTCCGTCAGCTGATGCTTAGGAACTTGCTTTACCCTGACGGATACCTTGGGCGACAAAGCCACTGGATAACATGCCCCTGATTCATAGGCCTGCACGATGCGCTTGATTCTGGTCATCATTGTTGAATAATCAAGTTTTCCTCGCGATTGCTCTTTGTAGGAACTTTCCTGATGACACAGGCTGACTTGCAATTAAAACTGTTCATTTACAAATGGTAATTTTAATGCAGTACAAATGCAAGTTTTGAAAATTTATTTATTTGAATGTTGTGACAGTGTGTGACGAATGGACGGTTACTCCAAACGTAGTGTTAAGTTAGCAAACCTTTAGGAGTCAGTTTACGCAAACTTGTCGCAGTATGCTTTCAGAATTGAACCTGATTCAATTAGGACTTTCAAGGGTTATAACGTGGTCTGGTTCACGGTTTTAGAAAGAAGGTTTTATGGCTCAAAAATTTATATGTGCCCACCCATTCTCCTTGATGTTCTCCGGTCCTATATTCAGCTAATTCGACTTAAGCGCTCGCTTCTCACAAGGGTTTTGTAATGATCGAGGAACCAATGATGTTGATGGTTTACGCACCAATGAGGTTTCTTGGAGTAACAGTCACCCATTCTGACTTTGTGTCTGGTCACACGACTTTGTTCTCATGGAAGATATTTTTTTCAGATTTTTTATTCCCTAACTTTTGCCTGGACTGATTCTTTTTGAATTTTCGATTTTGAAGTCCAGCGGGATGCCCTAACTTTTGTCTAAGTCATTGGTTTTCACATTTTTCGACTTAGCGGGCTTTATTTCCTCTTTTTTTTTTTTTTTTTTTTGTTGAACAAATCGTGTGACACTGGCTTGTCATGACTTGTTGAAAGGGTCGATTGCCTCATTCCTTTGTGGGTGAGGGATGACCATTGTGGTTTCACGTCCCTTGACCTCTTGAGGTGTAATGAATAAAGGTAATGGATCCTCGGATGCACACTCCTTTGGAAATTTGAACGCTCGGTCAAATTAACTGATGACTACCCTGCCCCGGGTTGAATGTGAGGGTTTTTTCGTTCAGGAAAGAAACTCCTACTTCAAGGCTCAAAGGGGTTGACGAGGGTCTATCTCCCTTATATCTCCGGTGTTTGGGGATTGAAGCAATGCCTGTACATCGTCAGCAGGTTCTACCCTGAAAGCATACTTTCAACAATTATGGGTATTCAGTTGTCATCATCCTCCCTCAAACCTGCTAAACAACAGTGAAATAAATGGGAGGTATATGGATGCAATTTTTTTTGTTTTTCCGTTTTTCAATGCAAGTAAAGAAAAATGAGCGAATGCGACATAATTGATTCAAAAGTGCAAGATCACTACATTAACATTACCATTTAAAATAACAATGCTTAAAAGACAAGTAGCTGCTAACAGGAAAGAAACTACAATGCAAATGATAAAAGGATACAATGATCACCAACTCTGCTGACATACTGTTGTCTGAGCCACTGAAATCAAGATACGCTTCTTCTGAAGTCTTTGAACTCAATCAGGTGAAAGGTTGACGTGCACAACCAAGCTTCCTTCTGGAAAGGAGATGTAGCTCTTGTCGATCAACTGTTGTACTCTGGCTTGAAAAGCTTTGCAATCTTCAGTTGAATGCCCCATTGATCCACCATGATACCCACACTGCTCATGAGGATTGTACCCTGGAGGGTACGGCTCTGGTAACGGCTTGAGAGGCTTAGGAACCACCAAAGAGCTCTGAATTAGATGTGGCAATAGTTCACTGTATGCCATGGGGACTGGATGAAGAGGAGCAATCCTTCTTTCCAGATTGTTACGAGGCCTAGGCTGGCTCTGAAGTTGATTCTGAGGTCTTCGACCATGAGATTGCAGATTTGGACGAGGAGGAGTCCAGGACTTCTGATATGGTGCCCTGAGCATTGCCGAATGCCCGTAAGAGTAACCAGACCTAGGAAAAGATGATCTCTGAGAAGATGTTGGTCTAGAATATTCTATATTGGCCATGACTGCACTGGTATCATACCATTCTTCCTCTTGGGAGCTAACAATAGATTCACCTTCACTAGCTGGGATGTTCGAAAAGTCCTGGATCTTTCCACTTTTGAGCAGACTCTCAATGCGTACTCCAACTATCATCAAATCAGAGAAGCTTGTCATCCCAATGCTACTCATTCTTTCCAAGTATGGACCCTGCAAGGTGCCCACGAACATGTCAATTAATTCTCTGTCTGAAAGTGGTGGTTGCACTTGGGCTGCCAATTCTCTCCACCGCTGTGCATATTCTCTGAAAGATTCACCACTCCTCTGGGATAGGCTCTGCAAGTGCGTGCGATTAGGCGCCACGTCCATATTGTACTGGTATTGCTTTACGAAAGCTCTGGATAAATCATTCCAAGATCGGATATGACTGCTTTCCAAATCCATGTACCAGCTTAAAGATGCCCCGCTTAAACTGTCCTGAAAACAGTGAATCATCAACTTATCATTGCAGGCATAAGAAGTCATTTTTCTACAGAACATCACCAAATGACGCTTCGGGCAACTGACACCAGTGTATTTCTCAAACTTCGGAGTTTTGAAATCTGGAGGAATGACAAGACCAGGTACCAAACAAAGGGTTAGAGCATCAAAACCGAAGGCATCAGGATCCACTAAGGCTTTGAGTCGGTCGTCCAACACACGAAATCTTTCAGCAGGGTCAATAGCTTGTGGATCCTTGGTTTTCACAAGAGGGATTGCCCCTTGGAAGTCTGGCATAGGGAAGGCAAAACTCTGATAATTTGTAGAATCGGAAGAAGTTAAAGGTCCACCTCGGACAGCAGATGGTTCAGGTACATTCTGATTCACGATCGGGGTCTGTACAGGTTGAGCTTGAGCAAGATTGCTCACTTGTGGAAGATCTTCATCAGGAGAAAGACCATACAACGGATTGGTCATTGAAGTGAAACCAGGTGGATACTCAACATTCTGACAGTTGCTCTCTGACATAGCTGCTGACGGCTTTCAAACAGACCCTTCTTAACTCTTGACACTGCTCGGTCTTGCTTCAAACAACTTTTTTTCGTCTTCCAACAGTTACCGCTTGTTCAAACTGAGTACCGGGAAATCAGCTGGCTGGCCATGGACAAAAGAGGAAGGATGAGCTCTCTGGAAGAAGGAAATGCAATGCAGATGCAAATGCAAAATGCAATATGATGATGCAAAAGATGCAAAGACATGGGATCACAGCTGGAAACTGCCTGGAATCTGGAATACTGCCAAGAATCAAGTGTCTGTAACCACAAGATCTCTGAATAATAACCCAATATAGTAACTGAAAACCGGAGGGCAATAACTTCAGGATCATAGTGACCGGATCAAACAATTGTGCTGGTAATGAGGGTATGTTGAGGTCAAGGGTTCCTGCAAACCTGTAAACAGCCCAACCCCCTCACAGGTGGTGTTCTAAAACAAGGATCCTCAGACTTGGACCAGTTATGAGAAGTGTAAACACTTCTAACCCGGAGGTACAGTGTTTACAATAACCATAAAAATTCCTCCTCTAATTCACCTCAGTTTCTGAAGGTCAAAACTAAAGGTCATCCAGACTTAGCAGGCTTCCCAGATAGCCCTAGCATTGCAGGAAATCTGCAACACATAGTTCTCAAAAAGAAACCCATATCTGAACCGTGTTTCATATTCCCGCACCAGACCGAGATGGAATGGGAAAGAATATGATTCACTCTAGCCTAGGTGTCACTCAGGTCCCAGGTATAGGACCTTAACTCTCAATGGAACACCCACCCACCAGGAAAACAATACCAGATCCAGCCAGACAGTATGACAGTATGATATATGAAAGACTGTAAAGAAAGCAATAAACAAACTGTACATAAAGCAAAAATAAATACACCTATACAACACAAATAAGCACATAACACCCCAGTAAACACAAATCAATCAAGCGCTAGGAGGAACCCACAAAAAGAACCAGAAGCCCTGGTTGCAGTATAAGGATCCCCAGCAGAGTCGCCAAGCTGTCGCTCCCGGAAAATGAAACTGAGTCCAAATAAGGGTACAGACGCGAACGGTCGGCGAGAGGGACAATGAGAACACACAGCCGTGAACTCACTGGAGATGAATAGAGTCGCCAGCTAGGCATTTTTATCCCGGAGGAAAGGCAATGCTGCATAGACCTAGAAAGAGATGGATAAGACGGGTGCGAACCAGAGAGACTGAGAAAGGGGGTTGGTTACAACCTGGGAAGGTATTAGCACCCAGATTATCCGTCGTACTCGACGGGATCCACGCTTAAAAGATTTGTGTTTTAAAGGGGTAGTGTCAGTGCAATTTGTGTGTAAAGAGCTGGAAAAGAATGTACAGGTGTCAGTGTAAAGAAATGGAATATAATTCTCAAGATCATGAGGCTAAAAGAATGAAGCTGGAAGGAGGGGGAATATACAGAGACTTTTGTTCGATAACTGTTAAGTTATGCCTACGTATCCTCTCGTGCAATGAGGAAGTCAGAACACCGTAGTTCGACCCAAAGAGACTGAAAGATGAATTGACTTGTGAACTGCCTACTTGCCTATGCTCAAGTGTATGACCTGTCTGGCTCAGGTGCTTACTGTCTTGCATTAGACGGAAGAAGCAAGTTCTCGTTTATGAGTGAAGATGATGAGAAAAGAATCCCGGAGGAGACGATTATTGTTTGTTTTTGAGTTTTCAGTCTTTTATTGTTTATGAAAGTTTGTCATAAGTTAATGAGCTTAAACCTAAACCAATGGGTTAGTAAACTCATCACATCTTCCCTCTGATTAGGGGTAATGAGAATACCTTAAGTGTGAAGTCAGATTCTCACACTTAATCACCTTTGGTGTAGGATTAAGATCATTAACCTACTTGTGATTATTTAGATGTTTTTGGTGTTTTTGTTTAGTGTTGAGTAATGAGGTTAAGCCATAATCAAGGATTAAACAGACTCATTACACCATCCTAATAGAAGGATAATAGATGAGAATGTTTAAGCTGAGGAAAGCTCCTCAACTTAATCCATGATTAGGGATTAAACTCATGACAAAACAAGCCTTTGATTAAGTGGATTTTATTTAATGATATGATGATGAAGTGAGTTTTATGATTTGTAAGACAACTTGAGGGGGACTTGTCCATTAACACTAGGGTTAGTCCTTCTTAACCAATTAAGGAAGAATTAGAACCCTAATGCAAGGCCCAAGTTACAAGTGTAATGTCTTGATGATTATTAAGTGAATTGATTAAGAGATTTAAACACATTAAGGGTTTAACTCTTAGGATTAAAGTTATACACTCCATCCTAAGAGAAGGATGCAGGCATAAGCTTAATCACAAAGCCTCAAAGCCTTTAGGGTTTAGTCCCTGATTATGAGGTGAGAAGAGAAGACTCAATGAGACACAAAGGTAAAATCTAAGTGGGAAAAGTCTAATCCTAATATTCACATGCTCGGATGGTCCTAGGTTAGTGTGGTCTACTATCCTAAAGAAGAAAGAAAGAAAAAGAGAAAGATGAAAGGAGAAGCTCCATGGTGGCCTAAGCACACCTCAAGTTAAGAACGAATAGAAGATGAGGAAGAAAAATAAGGTAAGAAGAAGAATGCAATGGAGATGAACAATGAATAAGATAAGGAGATGAGAATGCGAAATGGAGATAAGATGAATAATGAACAAACAGAGCCTACACCAGTAGGACTTCCAGATGCAACAGCATGCAGTAAGATAAAATCGGGCCTCAGTGTTACCTAACGGAGAAGGTCCGTTGCCTCTTCCATACGCGCAAAAGAAACTAAGAAGAAGTATCAAGTCCAGAATGATTTCAACAGTTCAAGCACAAAATTGTCAAATATCAAGATATCAGATCAAAGTCAAGTAATAGCTTTCAACATCCCGAGCTGCCCAACAAAGAGAATACTCATCAAAAGTATTTATCGAGATAAGTCTTTAAACCCAAACAATAGCCCATTATTCGTCACAAATTGCATCTTGAATTCCACGAACGAATACAATTCAACAACCCATGAACAAACAGCCAATCGCAAGACTACCACCAAGTCAAATCCGCCATCTTCAAAATCGAACAAATAAGCCTACAAAAATATCACCCGGAACTAGAACCAATACAAAATCTTATATGTAAAAGAAAACAAAATTAATTGAGATTAAATCTAAACTAGATTAATATTAACAATTGAAACAAAACAAAATTAAAATCTAAATTAATATTGTAAAACAAAAAAATCTCTAAACCTTACTAATATTAACTAAAAACTACCTATTATTTTAACAAAGTTTTGTAGAAAAACTAATTAAAATAAAAGAACTACAGTTAATGTTAATAAAGAAAATAATTATAAATAACAAAAGGAAATATAAAGAAAATGGTGAGAATTTAGGAAAGAAAATGAGAGTGAGGGAGGGATCCGCTGGAAATGATGGTGATGACAGCAAGATCACTGGGCCCGAAAGCCCAAAGGCAAGAAATAAGGCTCCAGGGATGGTGCATCAACGAAAATGGGGTGCAGATATCACCTGGGCTTACCGAGCCCACAACAACAGCAACAACATATCCTTAGGAAAAGAAAAAAAAAGAAATTGTAATCCAGTTAAATAAAAAAAATTAATGTTAATTTGGGGAAATGAAATAATAGAATAAATATGAGGAGAAGGTCAACAAAGAAAAACATAAAACAAAACGGATTCCCTTCTCCTTCTTCACAAGAACCCGCACACCGCCGACAGATCCGAAAGAAATCCGCCGCGATTCTTGGCCAAACCAACATCATGGTCGTCTCTCTTGCACAGGTCTTCTTCGTTTTCCTTCTCACGCGGCATCATCGGCATCTTCGCTCGCCGTAAACAAAGATAGTGGTGCCGTGAATCATTTTCGATCTGTCTCTGCGGTTTTGTTCATCCGCGAATCTCCCTCAGCGGCCTCTTCATCTTGTACATGGCCGCGTCCGATTTCACATCACCACCGTCGTTGATCACCCTTCTTCAAACAACACGGTGTCATTCTCGCTCAAGGCTTCACAAAAACAAAATCGTCGCGCCGCCTCCGTGAGCGAGTTGACGGTGGTCCAACAAAACTCTCCGCGACACCCCCTTCGTTACCGTTCTCTCTCTTGCTTCGGTCTCTTCATCTCTGACTTTCTGCTTCTGTTTGGTTTTTTTTGTTGCTGATGTTGTTTCGGTGTTACCGTCGTTGTGTTGATGCGATGTTGGTGATTGAGGTGGTGGTGAGGTGATGAAAAGGTTTGGTTCGGTTCTTATTCTCTTCTGCAAGTCTCAATCACACCCTCTGTTTCTCTTTGTTTTGCTGTTATTTCTCACTATTTCATCTTCTTCTCTTTCTGTTTTTTTTATTTTTCCAGACCTGGATTTATGGCGTGGCGAGTTGAAGGAAATTATTGGGGATTATTGTTGTTATTTGGCTGATGCAAGTTGCAGGTTGTTTTGGTGTGTGAGATTTTTGTGTAAGTTTGAAGGTTGTCTTGGTTGTTGCGGGTTTGTGTTGGTAGGTTAGAGAGTTATGAAAAGTGAGTTTGTGTTTGTTGAAGAAGACAGAAATGATTTGGCTAGGTGAGTTTGGCGGTGAGTGGTTTTCTGTGTGGTGCGGTGAGTGGTGATGGTTGAAAACGGGGGAGGTTTGATGAGTTTTGCGATGGTGATGGCAAGTTTGAAAGTTGTTTGTTAATGGTGTTGAAGGAGGTTCATGGAAGGTTGTTGTTGTTGCGGTTTAGGTGTGGTTGCTGGGTTGTTGCTGTTGTTGTCGTTTCGGTAAAAAGGGGGGGGGGTTTGGCGAAAATGGTTTTATGTGTTTTTGCTTTGGTTCAAGAAGCAGAGCTTGCTGTGAAGAGTGATGAAGACTGAGACGTGTGTAGGAGGTCTTGTAGGTGGCTAGACTTACATAGAGATGATTTCGTGATCTTAATGAAGAAGAATAGCTTTTCTGTTGTAAAAAATGGTGAATGGACTGAAACCTTACTAATGGAAGAGGCGCCTGTTTTTCTGGCTTGTTTCCTTAGAACTTTTTTCACCCTTTTTATACTTAGGTCAAACTAAGTCAAACCTCTATTTGCTAATGGGCTTTTCATGATATTATATGGGCTATGCATTTTTTGGATGAATTGCAATGGAAATTAATTTGGATTGTGTAATGAGTTTGTAATAATACAAATGGATTAATGAATATTTTAATGTGGATAATGGATGATGACTCAAAAATCGGAAAATGGTCTAAAATGGATTTTATGGATGAAATTGGATATGAGAAGGGGTCATCAAATAAAATTCGAAATGAAACTTGAATAAATCCTCTGTTGATATTTCCCAACTAATGCAACTGACTGGAATTCAATCCAAAGACCACACTTAAAATTCTTTCAACAACTCCCGATTAAAAATGGATGAGCGCATTCATAGCTCTAAACAACTTGTAACCGAAACCACAACCCTCTGAATTATTCTTCCTTTGAAATTTTGACCAATTAAATCCTGAATTAATCTGAATTCGAATGAATCAATCTTTGGGAAAATAAATCCACATATGAACATGATATGTACTAATGGATCATAACGAACTTGATTTTCTAAACCAAATCTCACACAAACCACAACTTGATAGCTTGAAACACCCCACAATTATTCCTTGGATACATACACATCGCCTGATAAATCAACCCCTTGTAACTTGGAGATGATGAGAATAGCCTGACGATGGGCCAGAGGCGTAGTGGATAGCCCTTGCAGACATGAAATCCTTAAAGATCACTGTTTCAGGGAAATAAACCCTAATTTAGTGACAGGAACAATAAGAGAATGATACCAATGAAGCGGCATAGCCAAGACCTTGAATTCCTCTGATAATCCATAAATAGGGACATGAAACCCTAATCTTCAGACAATAACGATCCCATGTCTCAGGAGCTTATGCAAATGATATGAATTCTAAATGTTAATGACCAAATGAAAATGCAAATGAGATGCAAATGAAAGACAGGCGAAGAAAGAAAATCAGAGGGCAAATTTAGGGTGTCTACACATGGCCCTCAAGATTTGGGAGGAAGTAAGAAAGCAATTTGACGCCGGATTTCTAGCAGTAGCTAAATACCCACAGTGGATCGCCAACATTGTGCCCGTTCCAAAGAAAGATGGAAAGGTCCGCATGTGTGTCGACTACCGAGACTTGAACAGAGCTAGTCCCAAAGACGATTTCCCACTACCGCATATCGATGTATTGGTGGATAATACAGCTCAGTTTTCAGTGTTCTCCTTTATGGACAGCTTCTCCGGATATAACCAAATCAAAATGGATCCAGAGGACATGGAGAAGACCACGTTCATTACGCCGTGGGGAACTTTTTGCTACAAAGGAATGCCATTCGGACTCAAAAATGTCGGAGCAACATATCAACGTGCGATGGTAACTCTCTTTCATGATATGATTCATAAAGAGATTGAAGTGTACGTCGATGATATGATTGCAAAATCCCAAACAGAGGAAGAACACATTGTTAATCTGCAAAAATTGTTTGTACGATTAAGAGATTTCAAGCTCAGACTCAATCCGAATAAGTGCGCATTTGGGGTTCGATCCGGAAAGTTGCTAGGATTCATTGTGAGCCAGAAGGGGATTGAGGTTGATCCTGACAAAGTCAGGGCTATTCAGAGCATGCCTGCGCCAAGAACTGAAAAGGAAGTCAGAGGTTTCCTTGGAAGGTTGAATTACATTGCCAGATTTATTTCGCATCTCACTGCTACTTGCAAACCAATCTTCAAGCTCTTAAGAAAGGATCAAGCAATTGAATGGGATAATGAATGTCAAACAGCCTTCGATAGAGTTAAGGAATATTTGCAGGAACCACCAATCTCGGTGCCTCCCGTTCCGGGAAGACCTCTCATCATATATATGACAGTTCTTGACGAATCTATGGGTTGTGTGTTGGGGCAGCAAGATGAGACTGGCAAGAAGGAGCATGCCATCTACTACTTGAGCAAGAAGTTCAACGATTGTGAAACAAGGTATTTAGCACTTGAGAAGACTTGTTGTGCTCTTGCATGGGCTGCCAAGCGTCTCAGATAATACATGTTGACCCATACAACATATTTGATTTCTAAGATGGATCCTCTTAAATATATATTTGAGAAACCAGCTCTCACTGGTAGGATCGCCAGATGGAAAATGCTTTTGTCGGAGTACGATATTCAGTATGTCACTCAAAAGGCTATCAAAGGAAGCATACTAGCAGATCATCTTGCTCACCAGCCTGTGGAGGATTACCAACCCTTGAAGTTCGACTTTCCAGACGAGGACATCATGTTGATTAAAGATTATGAAGAGCCTGGACCTGACGAAGGGCCCGAACCAGGAGAGCGATGGACTCTCATGTTCGATGGTGCTGCCAATGATCGAGGTTGTGGAATTGGGGCAGTACTGACATCTCCTAAGGACTTCCATGTACCTTTTACAGCTAAGCTTTTCTTTCCGTGTACGAACAATGTGGCTAAATATGAAGCATGCATTATGGGACTAGAGGAAGCCATTAATCTGAGGATTAAGACACTCGATGTATATGGTGACTTAGCTCTAGTGATATATCAAACTACAGGAGATTGGGAAGTAAGATGTGATCACCTGATTCCATATTGGGATTATGTGTTGAAGCTACTCCCCAGGTTTGATGACATTACTTTCACTCATGTGCCTCGTAGTGCAAACCAAATGGCTGACGCTCTGGCAACTCTGGCATCTATGTACCAGCTGATTTGGCCCAATCATCGGCCTTCCATTGATCTCAAGCGCTTTGAAGAACCTGCTCATTGTCTAAATGCCGAAGAAGAATCAAATGCCAAGCCTTGGTTCTATGATATCAAGCGCTACTTGGAGAAGAAAGAATACCCAGAGGGTGCTTTGAGTATGGATAAAAGAACACTAAGAAGATTGGCCTCAAATTTCTTTCTAAATGGGGAAGTCTTGTACAAGAGAAATCATGACATGATCTTACTCCGATGTGTAGATGAACAGGAGGCCGAGCGAATCATAAAAGAGATACATGAAGGACTGTTTGGTACCCATATGAGTGGGCATACAATGGCAAAGAAAATCCTTAGAGCAGGATACTATTGGCTAACGATGGAGGCTGATTGTTATTCTCATGTTCGAACGTGCCACAAATGCCAAATTTATGCTGACAGGGTACACGTACCTCCCACTCCGTTGAACGTCTTGACTTCACCATGGCCTTTCTCCATGTGGGGAATATATATGATTGGGATTATTGAACCAAAGGCTTCAAATGGGCATAGGTTTATACTTGTTGCCATAGATTACTTCACAAAATGGGTCGAGGCTGCCTCTTACGCTAATGTTACAAAGCAAGTGGTTGCTCTCTTCTTGAAGAATAACATCATATGTAGATACAGGGTTCCTTACCGGATCATTACCGACAACGGGTCAAATCTCAATAACAAGACAATTGAAGAGTTATGTACCAGTTTCAAAATTGAGCATCATAACTCAACACCATACAGACCCAAGATGAATGGAGCTGTCGAAGCTGCAAACAAGAATATCAAGAAGATCATTCAGAAAATGGTGATCACGTATAAATATTGGCATGAGATGTTGCCTTTCGCATTGCACGGTTACCGTACTTCAGTACACACTTCGACAGGGGCAACCCCTTTTTCTTTAGTATATGGCATGGAAGTTGTCCTCCCGATAGAGGTTGAAATTCCTTCGATGAGAGTCCTGATGGAAGCCAAATTAGATGAAGCTGAATGGGTCCAAACGAGGTTTGATGAGCTCAATCTTGTTGAAGAAAAGCGTATGACGGCGCTATGTCATGGACAACTTTACCAAAGGCGTATGAAGAAAGCTTTTAACAAGAAAGTGCGCCCTCAGACTTACCAGGAAGGTGATTTGGTGCTTAAGTGAATCACTACCATGCACAGAGAGCCCAGGGGCAAGTGGGCGCCTAATTATGAAGGACCGTTTGTAGTGGTGAGAGCTTTTTCCGGAGGTTCCTTGATTCTTGCAAGAATGGACGGTGAAGAACTTTCTACCCCCGTGAATGCGGATGCAGTTAAAAGATATTATGCCTAAAAGATTGGAATAAAAGCCGCTAAGTCGAAAACCTGAAAAGGAGACTTAGGCAAAAATAGGCTATCCCGGAGGACTAAAAACCCGAAAGGGTGGTCCAGGAAAAAATTAGGGATAAAAATAAAATTTAGCCCGCTGAGTTGAAAACCTGAAAGGGCGGCTCAGGCAAAAAAGGGCGTCCCGGTGGATTGAAAACCTGAAAGGGTGATCCAGGAAAAAGTTAGGGACTAATTCCAAGGCAAATATTATATTCTGTACATTCATGTGATTATGGGGAGCTATGAAAGAGAAGGATCCATCCAGTCGTCTTCCTACAAAGTTTAACTGATGAGATTTTCAGAGATATAGGGACCGTAGCAATGTCGAAATTCAATGGAACTTCATTTATTGTCATTGTCATTGTACTTTTCTTGCTCAACAATTACCTCATTAAGGAATTGCATCTGTATGTACATTTATACCCTTTTGCGGGTTTTGGCAATAAAAAGAAAATTTTCTCATCAAAATTGTGCTCAATCGTTTTTACTTTATCTGTTTGTTTGCAAAATGTTTTATTAATGATAAACTCTGTTTTGAAATTTTGGTAAAAATAATAAACAATGTTTGAAAAGTAGTACGATTATCTTTTTGGATGATAAAAGGAACGTGACAATTCTCCCGTTAGCTAATATCATTGCCAGTCACGGTGATTGTTTCCGCACAGACAACATATCCCATTGACGAATGTTAAACCACAGTCGAAACTTTACCAGGGGCACTCATGTCTCTCTCTTTGTTGCTCACGAATTTTATCAAGGTCTCACGTACTAAGCGTGGAAAGTCTAAAATCCTCCAAAACCTTTGAAAGTCCAATATTCATTGGCAACCACCAAAAGGCTTAAAGTCCACCATGCTGGCATCCTTCATAAAACCTAAAAGTCCAATTTCCTTGGAAACTACTAAAAGCTAAAGCCCAATTCTATTGGCACCTGCATGATTCACAAAAGTCCACTATGGTGGCAACTACCAGAAAGCCAAAAGCCCAACCATGTTTGGCACACACCTCCCAAAGCCCAATACTCTTGGCAATTATCAAAACTTATTTCCAACATATGCAACCATTTGCATTGTCACAAGCATGGCATGCATAACGTTCTTGTCCGAAAACAAGAATGTCATCAAACACAATCATATTAATCATTAGCATATGACAAAGTTTGCATTAGGATCATTAACAATTGAATTTTCATATGAAGCATTGTGCATCATGAATGTGCGAGGTCATATCAGAATAGCATAGCAGGATCCAGGACGTGCATCCAGGGCTTTTCTCTCTCAAAATCAGTGGTATTCCTTTGAAAGAAGCTAATATCCCGCATGTGCTTGTGAATTTAAATTTCCCAGCAAATCATTCTTCAACTTTATAGTTGATGGTGATGTTGCCCACCATCTTCATTGCTCTCCAAGCAGAGAGTATCCTGAAAAATTGGACGAGATACTGCTTTGGCATTCTCCGAAGAACCTTAATCGAAAAGGTACTGCTTCGTAAGACCCGAGGAATCTCATGTTATGTTAGAGATATTGTTCTAGTATCACCAAAGAGCCTTCATTGATAGGGTATCGCTTTGACGAGCTAGAAAATCTCATTTATTCGAGATATTGCTTTGGCATTCTCCGAAGAACCTTAATCGAAAAGGTACTGCTTCGCAAGACCCGAAGAATCTCATATTATGATGGAGATAATGTTCTAGTATCATTGAAGATCCTTGAATATAAGGAACTGCTTCGCATGATTTGGAAAATCTTGCATCATTTGTTAGAGATATTGTTCTAAGTATCATTGAAGATCCTATGTATAGGGAACTGCTTCACATGATCTAGAAAATCTTGCCCTATTTATTCGAGATGTTGTTCTAACGCCCACAAAGAGCCTTCATTGGTAAGGTACTGCTTTGATGGACTAAGGAATCTCATACTTGTTAAGACATTTGTTCTAGAGTCATTGAAGAGCCCTGACCAAAGGGAACCGCTTCGCATGATCTAGAAAATATCACGCCATTGTTTGAGATATTTCTATAGATATCACCAGAGAGCCTTGAGTGTGAGAAGTTGCCTTGTTGGATTAAAAAACATCATTGATTAAGATTTGTGCATTCTCCGAAGAGCCTTTATTGTTAAGGAACTGCTTCGCGCGACCCAAAGAGTCACATGTTTTGTTAAGATCTTGTCCCCGAAGAAACCCTAACTCATAAGGGACTACCTTGTACGACTTGGAGAAGTTTATTCATCAAATCGGGATACTGTTTTGTTAGTACGAAGAATCTCATACATTTTGTACAATTTTCCAATCTTATCCTCATATCCCTTTCAGTAGTGTCGCATTTTCTCTTGTCGGACAAATTTCGGGGTCTTTTTATATCTAATTGACTTTTACCCTAAAAAGATTGAACTCCATGCAGCAGTTCACTCCTTCGGGCTCAAGGCAATTAGATAGGGGCAGCTGTCATACCCCAAATCTGTCCTACCTATATAATTACTTTCATTTGTTACTGTATTACTAACCATTATCCAAGATTTCAAAAAAATGTGTGTGTATGGTTTCATTTGTCTTGCGGGATGGATAGGCTCGTGTTATGCACGTTGATTGGCAATTGTCAGGATTGACGTCATTTCTCAAGAATTTGATCCAAAGTCATAATGTGTTCAATGTTCATTACGACTTTGTGATTAATGTTAACTTCATTCATTTCAAAGGGGATTATGAATTTCAAAGGGAATCTTGAATTGGTCCAAGAAGTAATTCATGAAAGTTATTCAAGGCACGAGTCATAAAATAAGGCATTACCGTGTGGTTTACTTTTAAGGTTTAATTTGGTGTTGATTTCTCTCTTGAGATCATAAAAAGGTCATCGTCATTTTTAGTGCCAAGTTTGGTTAAGATGGATGTAAAATGCAAATGTGTGGATTTAATGGATTTATTCATTACTTCATCATGGCATAAAACATGCTGCAAGTTCAACTTCTCATTCACACATAACCACTTCCACACATCATATATGCTTTGCCACGGTTCTCTCAACCATTCAAGTGTTAAAGACAAGTGATAAAGTCAATGTGGCAAGTGGATCCTTAAGCTGTTATACTTTTCAAAAGTGACAGGTTACGAATTTGTTTGCAAGGCTATATTACAACTTGCTTCATGTTGCAGTTAAGTGAGGACATTTCACCAACATAATCTATGACGATAATAGCATGAAAGTTTCCAAGTTTCAAAACCCATGAGTGGTTTATTGTTTTTAAATGTGGCTATGTCATCTTTGAAATGCATGGATGGTTACAAGAAAGTGTACATGGCTAATAGTGAAATAAAGTTAATGGCTTCTAATCAGGATTATCTACAAGACCAAGAATTAAATTCCAAGATGGTTCATAAAGGAACAAATAAACACCAGGAGCATATTACATACATTCGGGTGAAGTTTAATTAAATACAATAAATCAAATGGATACAAAACTAAAAACATGGTTGGTTCAAGGGTCCAATTCCCACATTGATGTTCTGTTTTCTCCGTGCCAAAGCCAAACCATCCTGCCTTACTTCAGGGTCACGAATCTGCTTCCATCAAGTTCTGCTCTCCATGACAGACTACACTCATTCAAAGTTGAGGCTCCTAACATCCTGTAATATTTTAATTTGTTCACGTAATCGAAATGGAAGAAAAATAAACTTGGATGTACGCCGTGTAGCTTGGGTACATCCCATTAGCATATCCAGAAGAGAGGCCCAGTTCAGATGAATGCATGGAAGTATACATGCTGTATTGTGGAAGTGGTTGGGGAAAATTGGTATTCCTTTGAGAGTTGAAATCTTTGGCAAGCATTGCGGGCGAAGATAATCCAAATTTTGCTCCATGTTTAGACTGCCTGTCAGAAAATAATGAGGGGTCCGAAGGGTATGACGGCTGAGTCCCATGAGTACCTACCCTTGGATTTTGATATTCAGCCACGGGAAAGCCAGCTCTTTGCAGTAACATCAGTTGAAGTTTTCCCTCCATGACCATTTATTTTGTTATCACCATATGTCCCATTGGCAGAAGCTGGAGGATGATAATAAGAAGGATACTGATATTGTTGGATCCCATAAATCGCTTCATCAGGTGGAAGGGATGGAGATGAACTGGGAGATGGATAGGATCCATATGGTGCATAACCATAACCTTGAGGGTACATGTAAGAACCACTATCTCCGTAAACACCTTGTGCCATTCCACCATTGGAGTTCACATAACTGTTATAAGGATTCCATTCATAGTTGTTTTGCCCTTCATAACCTCCAAAAGACAGTAGCAGACTGGTGAAACGAGCCCTATACAACAAAAAAAGTAGGATGAAACAGAGTTGTAGAGACATAACATGTTTAGTTTCAATTCACGACAAACCGAGCTTTAAGCACAAGGCTTCTGTGTCCCATGGTTGCCCTATGAAAAGTTAGAAGAATGAATCGAAGCACAAAGTGTATGGTTGATTGAGCGTCTATCATACAATCTGCAAAACACAAACTGAGTAATTATCTCTATTCCTCCAAATCCACAAAGCGTTAAAGGATATGAGTATCAAATGCGCAAAGAAGGATCAAGGTGAAAATAAGCAAATACAATTATCAAACAACGCACCATTGGTCAAAAAGAAGTCAGCAGGTCACAAGGTTTCTAGAGGGCCATAACAGGTGGTTATTGGTCACGCTAACGAGTCCTGCAAAAATAAGGTCCATATTTAAAGCCCTATCACATGCCAAATTCGGTGTGTACCTAGAAAAGAAGAAGACTAAAAGTCAATACATCAGGGAATTATTTTGAATAATCATGGAGAAGCTGAATGAAACTACAAAAAGCATGTAAGTTCAGAACTAGTTCGTCCGGCATAGTTTTCATTACCAACAGAAAAACCAGAAGAATATTTGCAGGAAATGAAGCATCTCAGTTAAATCATTTCAAGGCACATTTCTCCATATTTGAAAAACAAAGGCAACAGTCAAAGTTCTGTACTAAAAATGATGAAAACAAAACACATATCAGGGTTTATTCTTAAAAGCTTCATAGGATAGCTCGTTATCTTCTGTATTTCAGTCATGAAGCAGAAAGGCATTACAAATGATTTATGAGGTTCTTTTCTTCCTTACTAAGCACACCAAGTTACAGCTTGATGAATTCAAAGCTATATGTTCATGACAATGAGATCTGAAAAGTGGGAATCCTAATAATCAACAGTAAACATAGATCATAGAGAATGCAGTCTTGTTTTAGCCTCATTAGCTTCATTGATCTTATTTGCTAGACTGTACCATATTGGAAAGCCCTTTGGCAAAAGATCTCTGCTCATAGAAAAAAGAGAAAAAGCTTATGACGAAACCAGGATGACAGAAATCAGGCTAATAGCAAAATCATTGGACAAGAGATATCGAAAAAACTCAGAGCTTAGTGCATTACCGTTGAATTGTGATTCCGAGAGGCCATGTTAGTTCACTGTGGGCATTGAGAGTGCAGATGCCAAGCGGAGTTTTGTTTCCATCACACCAGACTTCAAGTTGATAGCCTCTATTGTTCCAAGCTATCATCATGTCTTGAAAAACCAGTAGAATCCTGAGATTAGACTGATTATGAACAAACTGTGAGTTACTTCCAAGCCAAGTCATGAAGGACTTCATCATCAAACTCCTGAATCAGTTTGTTATCTTACCCATTGAGTTCTTCAATGATGTCTTTGGGATACGATAGGCCAGCTTCTATGACAATGAATGCTTTCGATAACGCTTCAAGTCAGCAACAGGATGAGAGCCAGCCAAGCTTCTTGAGAAGTATCTTTGCCCTTCAAGCTTCCTTTCAGTCAAGGCATTCAACTCCACAGTTGCAGTCTCTACAATCACCTCTAGCCTCATGTTGTGAAAACTGGATCTACAAGCATATGCACATCCATTTCTGCATCAAATAAGAATAGGCAAAACATCAAAATTATGTGAGCTATCAATCTCAAGGCACCAAAGCTAACAAAGTGCAGCTATTGCAAAAGAGGAAGGAATAAGAATCAGGACTCAGTTTCATCCGCAAGAACTCAGTCATGTCATATCAAATTCTGAGCTTGGTGATATATCTTCGCCATGAGCGTACATGAAAACAAAAGAAACCAAAGCATTAGTTACATTTTTTTCACAGCAGTAAAAAATGAAAATATCAGATTTTGTGGGACCACAACAGTTTTCTATTTCACTACAGACAAAAGTGAAAAGAATGACTCACCAGCTAAGAGGTCCCCACAAGATTTTGTTGTGAATCCTCTCTAACGAATTGCAGTAGCTAACTTGTATCCTATCCATGATTTTCGCTCACTCGCACATGCCAAAATCCTTTTCTTCACACGTACCAGACTCTCCTCAAACCTTCCTATAAGAAGAGCCCAATCATTGGCAATAGAGGGCACCATCACTTGAAAGAAAAACCCTAAAAGAATCAGAGAGAGACCCTAGTATATTCTGTAGAAATCAATCCTCAAAACCCTAGATTGTTCACTAAAAGCTCGTCTTCACAAAGTTTCTTAGAGTTCATCATCAGAACTCTAAGGATACTTGAGCTAAGCACCATACATTTCACTTTCGGACGATCTATAAAGGAGACGATAGAAAGAACGCAAGAGGAAAGCAAAAGGGAACATACCACATATCTCAACGAAGCTTGAATCGCATATTGGAGGTAGTCCTTTTTTTTATCTTCGTTCACTCGAGTTCTGGGCTTGTATATTTGTAGCGTGTTGATGAAACATAGCAAGATTGGGTTTCGATTTCTTTTTATCTAGGATTAGGTTTTGATCGCTTGATGTATGATTTTGTGTGTTTGCATCGGTGATGATCATGACGATACGATGAAGGCTATGGCCGAGTTGAGCTGATCCTGAATTTCCTTTGTTTTGTTTTTGTTCTTTGGGTTGTGATTTGTTATGGCTAGGCTGAGAACGTGGTGTTCTGTGCGGAAAGATGGAGTTTTTTTTTCTTTTTTTAAAAAAATATAGAGGCTTTTTGAACATGCGTTTTGATGTTGAACATGTCACGGTTTTATTTTAAAAAAAGCTGAAATGAGTTTTAATGGATGCTGTTTTCGCACTGCACGAGGTACTGGGGCTTGATTGGACCGAAAAAAAGCCATTTGCAGTTAGGGTTTTTTACATGAACCCCTCTATTCTTTCACAACCGGGTCGGACAAACCCGTTATTCCCATGGGTCATGGGATTGTTTTTCTTTCTCTCCTCTAGGCCCATTAGAAGTCTCTTAGTTTTTCTTTTTTAAAATTAATATTTTTTCT
Source organism: Lathyrus aphaca (assembly GCA_963966055.1). Taxonomy (NCBI): domain Eukaryota; kingdom Viridiplantae; phylum Streptophyta; class Magnoliopsida; order Fabales; family Fabaceae; genus Lathyrus; species Lathyrus aphaca. Next base: position 224,655,497 of record OZ014520.1, on the reverse strand, counting down.
TTAAGTTAAGCATTTAAGTTTATGCATATATATATAATGTTTTTATAAAGAAATAATTAGAGTTCTAATATCTTAGTTAATTTTCTTTTTTAAAATCAATTACAATTCCACTTTTAATTGTGTTTTAATTCTCGTATTCTTTGATAAAAAAAAGTAATTGCTCGCATATTTTTGTTTTCTATTAGGTCGAGTGTTGATTAATTATCTTGGTCGGATTTATGAAAATTATTCTTATCTTGTAATCATAAATCGTTAAATAAACTTGAAACATGTACTAATACTAAACTTCAAAAATATATAATTGAATCTTTTGGTCCAACGCCAAATAAATATTCACATACACTTGACCTGCACATAAGTCGATCGTTCCCCGATCGCCATCAACCTTACCCATACACTCGCACACAAAGCACGGCTTCTCTTGGGCTTTCTTACAATGAGTGGTAGTTAATCGATTACATATAATCGGTTTTCTATGAAGGCTAACATCTTCTGTTAGTACACTTAAAATCGAATTATTTAATTGATCATTTAATATTTTCATAGCAAATTAAACAATTCAAGCATACTTGATCCACATATTAAGCTTATTACGACTAAAAATCTCAAAATTCATTTCATCCAAAGAAAATACTCAAAAGTCATATTATGATAAAAAAAACGAAAGAATGGAATTCTGGAGTCTAGCATTCCTCGAATTCCTGATTGAACTCTCCTGAGGCTCGCTCCATAGGATGCAGTTCATTCGATCTTTCGCGATTAAAACACTTAAGTCAACATATCAAATAATGAAAGAATTGAATTCTAGAGTCTAGCATTCCTCGAATTCTCGTATAAACTCTCCTGAGGCCCTCCCCACAGGACGCAGTTTATTCACTCTTTCATTCTTAAAAAAAACCTAATTAATTCAAACATTATTTTCAAAACCAGAACTGTTCCAATCCTTTCTATACTTGCAAAATAAGCTAGTGCTTCAGCCTCCGATAGCGAGCGGACAAGCCAACACTTAGCAAATAGAACGCGATTAGGAAAGTCGTTCGTAAATAACAATCAAACTTAGCACCACGAACTACGAGGCTCTGACTTTCCCATTGCACAAGGGAATACGTAGGCACACGGATCTCAATCCTTGCCGAGCACCCTAAGACTAAAATCACTCATTTTTCTTAACATATCGTTTACCATTAAGAAGACATTAATATAAGTTAGTATTCGACCGCAAATTAGACTAAGAGGTTCCCGTTGAATACAACGGACGTGAGAGGTGCTAATACCTTCCTCTTGCGTAACCGACTCCCGAATTCAGAATCTGGTTTCGAAGACCAAGTTCATTCTTTTATAGGGTTTATCTATATTTCCCTTTTCCTTTATTAGGAATAGATTAAAATTAGGTGGAGACTCTGTTTGTTTGTTTTTTCCGCGTCTTTCGCGAGGATCGTATTTTTCGAGGTACGACAGCAGCAAATACTTCAGTCGTCGCCTCATTGACGTTCAGTGCTTCGAACCCCTGGCTCATAGTTTCATGGATTTCACCATCCATCTCAATGTATTTGTATGTAGCCAGATGGCTAACAAAGATGTCCTCTTCACCACAGATGGTGATAATCTGTCCTTCCCACTCATATTTCAATTTCTGGTGAAGGGTTGACGTGACTACACCAGCGGCGTGAATCCATGGTCGACCCAACAAACAGTTGTAGGCCGACTGTAAGTCCATCACATAGAAAGTAGTCTGAAAGACCTGCGGACCGATTATCACAAGCAGCTCCACCTCTCCAAGAACAGACCTCTTGGAGCCATCAAAATCCCTGACCACCAGATTGCTTGGTCAGAGAGCTATACCATCATATTCGAGCTTGACAAGAGCTTTCTTCGGCAGGACATTGAGTGAGGATCCAGTGTCAACAAGAACATGAGAGAGCACAGCTCCTTTACACTCCAAAGTGATGTGTAAAGCTTTGTTGTGGTGACTTCCTTCCGTTGTCAAGTCAGCATTGGTGAAACCTAGCCCATGGCTAGTATTAACATTGGACACCACTGTCTCAAGCTGATTCACTGTGATCTCCTCCGACACGTAGGCAGCGTGCAAGACTTTAAGTAGTTCATCCCGATGAGCTTCGGAACACAACAGCAAGGATAAGATGGAGATCTTGGAAGGAATCTGGTGGAGCTGATCCACAACCTTGTAGTCACTTCTTTTGATTATCCTCATAAATTCATCCAAATCCTGATCAAAGGATGATTTATGAGTCTTTTTTTGTACAGGTTCTTCAGGTGACACACTTTTCCCTTTGGCTTTGGCGGCAGCCTCTGCCTCAGTATTAGTCTTTGGAGCTTGTGACGCGAAGAGGCGTCCGCTTCAGGTGAAGCCTCCGCCTCCCCCGACATTATCCACTTGGGGTGTGTGATCTGAAGAATCAAGAAGGACTTTTTCTCTGTTGTAGTAAAGGTCTGCACCATAATGCCATGGTACAACATTGTCTTTAACATATGGAATGGGCCCTGGCACCGTGATGGTGACTGGGTTAACTGCGACAGAGGTTGGAACCGTTATTGTTTGTGGATCATAGAAAATGGTGACAGGACTTCTAGTGGATGTTGATGGTGATGGATTGAAGCTTGGTTGTTGCTGAAACTGTTGCTGAGATTGTTGTTGATAATTGTTGGAAGCAGGGACCGTTGCGGGGTCATAATAGATGGTAACTGTGGAGACGTCGTTGTTGATGGTTGTTGTAGTTGTAGAAGCTGATGAGATGGAACTGTTGTTTGTTAAAGTGATGGAAGGAGTGGTTGTTGTAGTTGTAGACGAGTCTGTAGGAACAATTGTCATTGCAGTTGTAGGAGGATCATTTGTTGTTGAAAAAGGAGTTATTGGTGTTGTAGAAGCTGTTGTGGTTATTTGCAGAATGCCTTCTTTGATCAAGCTATTGATGTCATCCCTTAAGTTGGCACACCCATTCACATAAACCTTGCAAGATTCACAAAAGGCCGCATAGCCTGGAAACACTTGGCATTTCAAAAGTTGAGCTTTAACCTCTGCCAGAGGTGTCTGAATACTTGCAGTATCTTCAATCAAACTCATGGGTGAGCCTTCCTCTATTGCATTAATCCTTGGCCCACCATGGCTGGGCATAGGATTCTTCATGACATTGGGAGGTGGTGCGAAATTCAGGGCCTTTGAATCTACCAGATCCTGAACCTTCATATGTAGAGCCCTGCACTTTTTTGTGGAGTGACCAGGTGCATTAGAATGAAAAGCACACCTGGCGTTGACGTTGTAATTTCTCAGAAGGTTCTGAGGATCAGGTGGAGCCAATGTCCTTAACTCGACAAGATTGAGCTTTAGGAGTTGTGGCAGCAATGTGGCATATGGCATTGGTATAGGGTCAATCACCCTGTTGATCTGAGATGGCCGCTGTTGAAAAGGGAATTGTTGTTGTTATTGTAGAATCTCTGTTGAGGAAACTGTGGCTGTTGAGGAAAATGTTGTGTCTGTTGAGTGTACTGAGGAGGTGGAGTAGGGATAGTGATGGCTGCAACTGATCTTGGTAGATACTGGGGTCTACCTCTTCCCACTTGTACAGAATTTGTTTCACCGGATCTGCAGGGCCCTGCAAATGGCTTCCTTGCACTGCTTGAACTGGCGCCGTTGTCAGAAATCTTTCCCATCTTCAGCAAGCTCTCAATTCTTTCCCCAACTATAACTACATCTGCAAAGCTGGTAGAAGAAAATGCAGCCAATCTGTCAATATAAGTACCCTGGAGAGTGTTCATGAACATATCTGCCATCTCCCTTTCAGACATCGGGGGTTGGACGGCAGCAGCTAGTTGCCTCCATCTTTGGGCATACTCTCTAAAGCTTTCTCGGGAAGACTGTGACATTCCCATCAGAAGGGTTCTGTTTGGAGCCATGTCCAGATTATACTGATATTAACGAATGAAAGCTTCTGCCAAGTCTTTCCAATTCCTTACTGTGGCCCTGGTCAAGTGGGAGTACCATTCCCGGGATACCCCTGTCAAGCTATCCTCGAAGTAAAACATCCATAGTTTCTCATCTATGGTGTAGGCTTTCAATCTCCCCAGGAAAGACTGAAGATGGGTACGTGGGCAGGATGTTCCATTGTATCTTTCAAAACAAGGAGGTTTGAACTTGTGAGGAATTCTAACCCCCTCCACTAATCCCATATCCATGACATTAAAACCCAGAGAGTTTTGGGATTCAAGAGACCTTAGTTTTTCTGCTATTTCATCCAATCGACGATCATAAACTTCGTCTCCAGCCCCAACCACAGTAAATTGCTCTTCCTGAGGGTCCTCCTGCAAGGCCCTCCCTCCAGTGTTGCCTTGGGTGTTTCTTATAGCATTGATGTCTGGGTTCAGATGGGGTCCAAACTCTGGTGGATCAGTACGAGGTTGTACGTGATTGTTGTTACTGGTACCCCCTGTACCTGGATGGTTTTCCTCGGGAGTTTGCCGCTCGACTAACTCTCTCAGTCTCTCCTGGCTCTGAGCTAAACCAGTCATTACTGCCATAAATAGATTCATTTGGGCCCTCATCTTTGTCCTTTCATTGTCCATTTGGGTCCTCACATCAGTCAAATCTTGTTGAACCTGATCCATTTGTAACCCCAGAAGGTTGTTTCTTGTCGGATACCGGTGCACTCTATTGACGGGGAACACTCTTCTACGAGCAATGTTTCCTGAAATCATAACAAAGTGAGAAACAACAAAAACAAAAACCTAAAAAACAAATAAATTATGTTAGTATGCAATGCAGGATGCCTATTTGTCTTCCAAGGGTATCCGGTTTGGTTCTTTGGTTTTGACCTTCCAGACCTCGAGGAAATGATGATGTTGCAGAAAGATAAAGCCCATGAAATAATACAAACCATATATTATAATAATGTGAAGATACATAGTTTGATTACAACAAAATTCCCATGGTGGGTCAAAATACAACAACAAAATCAAAAGTACAAACAAAAGGAGGTACAAATACAAAGGAATCAAACATCCAGTCCAAAGTTATCCTCTCTGACTTCCTTTAGGAGAGCCTCAGTCACTGGGCCAACTGGGTGCTCTGTGATGGTCCTGATAAGAAGGTTCCTGGTGGCAATGGCACTGGTCAACTTCTTGTGCTTATCCTAATCCTTTGACCTCTTCAACCCCGCCCGAAGTTTCAACTCAGAGATCTCCTTCTGTGCTGCTAACAAATCTGCCTGATTCTTCTTCTCACTAGCCTCCAGCTGCTCCATCCTAGATTGGGTTCTCTGATCCTCCTGTGCACGAGCCTCAGTGATCCTGATCCACCTAGCCTGACTCTCCTCTAAGTAATGCTCAGCTATGGCCTTCTGAGTCTTAGCTTCCTTGCAAGCATTCTTCGACATTAACTCTCTTTCTCTAGCCTTTCTGATGTAGTCATCCGTCTTCTCAATCTTGGTCAAGTGCTCAATCCGGAGCTTCTCTAACCTTTCATTATCCAGACGACTGTCATTCCATTCCCAGAGGGTCTTCTTCAAAGCTTCAGAGAGCTGAGCATTCTTTTCCTTCAATTTCTCAAACTCCTCTAAACTGACAGTAGCTGCAGGCTCCATTGCTGATGGCCCAGGTACATCCTCTAAGGTGAATGGCATTCGGGTGATCTATCCCCTGATACGAGACCAGTTAAGATACTGAGCTGAGGCTATGTTGTTACACTTGCCAAGAATAGTTGTCCCCTTAGTCTGAATATTGTCCCAGGCCCAGGCTGCCTGTCTGACAATGGCAAGTTATGCTGGATGTCACAATAGAGGGTCTCTGTCAAGTCTTTCCCTTTTGGGGGATGTACGAAGGGATACCCTAATTGCCTTTTAAAAAGCAAAGGGTTGTAGTTAACGCAACCTTTTACTCCAATCAAGGGTACATTGGGATACTGCCCATAGCTAGTGATGATATATTTGCCCTTGGTGCTCTGAGTGCACCATCTGATGTCTTCTGATGTAAGGGCAATCATCCTCTTAGCCCAGTTTCTTGGCTGATGAGGATCAGGAAAGTGTTTGACTTCGGCAAGTGTCTTAACAACCAACAGTAGAAGAGGGGTGCACAGCATCTGACCAATCACCCTCTTTGCTTCTCATTCCTTTGATGCATTGAGTAGTAGAAGTCTCCAAGCAAGGTAGGGACTGGATTCCTTAATAAGAACAGGTGAATATCACTCTTGCTTACAAACTTTGGCTCGTCTTCAAACAAGATAACTCCATATATGCTGAGGGCTAGGAGGGCACAAACAGTTTCCCACTTCCCTGCTGCAGCATGCAGGGTGGCCTGAGTAACCAAGAAATCCAAGTGAAGGCCTGGGATTCCATCCTTAGTGGTCATGCTCTGGTCAATGAGGGTGGGCTCCAAGTGCAAAGCCTTAGCTATATCTTCATTCTTGGGAGCAACCATCTCAGGGTTGAAAGGAATCCCTCTACTGATAGGGACACCTAATAACATGGAGAACTCTTCCATCAATGGTCCTAGCTAAAAATCTGGGAAAGTGAAACATCTGAGAGGAGGGTCATAGAACTGGAGACATGTGTGAATCATGCTCCTCTGGGATGCATCCAAATCCATGACCATATCCATAATGCTTCCATATTGTTCCCTGAATAAAGGGACATGATCAGGAGTGATGAGAGATTGGATCTGTCTGATGCCTGTCAGAGTGGGCTCAAAGAAATGGTATGTGATGTTGCTCTTCCTGGATGTGTTCATGCTGACAATGGGTGCTGGTGAAGAAAACTGAGGAGAAGCACTGATGAAGGTAACTGCTGAAAACGGATGCAGATAACTGGAGAAGGTGCTAAAGAAGAGTCTTTGATGAAGACAACTGGTGAAGAGAGCTAAAAAGAATCTCTGATGAAGATAGCTGGTGAAGGTAGCTAATGCAGATAACTGAAGGAATCTGAGCAGCAGAACAGGTCAAAACCAAACCAAAGATAAGATGTGGATGCCCTGTAAAACAAATAGACAAATGTTAAATGATGCAAAATGATGTATGCAGAATGATATGCAAAGGGTTTGTGATCAAGTGTTGGATCTATTATCTACCTTGAAAGGGTCCATGTGTGTTCATAAGTCCGGATGGAGGCTTAGTAACCTGGTGGGGGACTCAAATAAAGAGTCACAAGTCCAAGGTTTCACAAGAACAACCCAAAATGATACAACATTAAAACAACATTAGTAACAAGGGTATGATGAGGCCAAGGGTTCCTGCAAAACTGTAAATATCCCAACCCCCCTTACATGTATTGTTCTAGAACAAGGATCCTCAGACTTGGATCAGTTATGAGAAGTGTAAACACTTCTAACCCGGAGGTACAGTGTTTAAAATAACCATAAAGGATCCTCCTCTAATTCACCTCAAATGCTGAAGGTCATAAAAGGTCATCCAGACTTAGCAGGCTTCCCAGATAGCCCTAGTACTACAGGAAATCTGTAGCACAGAGTTCTCAAGAAGAAACCCATGTCTGAATCGTGTTTCATATTCCCGCACCAGACCGAAATGGAGTGGGAAAGAATATGAAGCCACTCTATCCTATGTGTCACTCAGGTCCCTGGTATGGAACCTTAATCACTCAAAATCCCTCCCACCAAAGGAAATAACAGACCCAGCACAGATGATGATAACAGTATGAAATGCATAAAACTATAAATGAAAGTAATAAATAAAGCTGTACAGAAAGAAATAAATAAAGCAATAAACAATAAGAACAAGTAGCACATAACACCCCCATAAACACAAATCAAACAAGCGCTAGGAGAAACCCACAAAAAGAACCAGAAGCCCTAGTTGCAAGATAATTTCCCCAGCAGAGTCGCCAAGTTGTCGCTCCCCCGAAGATACACCGAGGTCAGATAGGGTACAGGCGCGAACGGTCGGCGAAAGGAGAAAATGAAATGAACTGAAAAGAGACACCAGCTAGGCATTTTTATCCCGAAGGAAAGGTAATGCTGCATAAACCTAAGAAAAGATGGATAAGATGGTTGTGAACCAGAGAAACTGAGAAAGGGGGTTGGTTACAACCTGGGAAGGTATTAGCACCCAGATTGTCCGTCGTACTCGACGGGATCCACGCTTAAAAGATTGTGTTTAAAGGGGTGGGTGTATGTGTTATCTGTGTGAAAAAGCTAAGAAAAGAATGTACAGGTGTCAGTGCTAAAGGTGAATGCTCAGGAACTGAGGCTTAAAAGAGAATGCTGAAAGAGGGGGAAGACACAGAGACTTTTGTTCGATAACTGTTAAGTTATGCCTACGTATCCTCGCGTGCAATGAGGAAGCCATAACACCGTAGTTCGACTCAAAGAGACTGAAAGATAAATTGACTGTGAACTGCTTGCTTGCCTATGCTCAAGTGTATGACTCGTCTGGCTCGAGTGCTAACTATCTTGCATTAAACAGAAGAAGAAAGTTCCCGCTTATGAGTGAGTTTGATGAGAAAAGAATCCTGAAGGAGACGATTATTGTTTGTTTTTGTGTTTTCAGTTTTGTTATTGTTTTTGGTGTTTTGCATAAGTTAATGAGCTTAAGCCTAAACCAAGGGTTTGTAAGCTCATTATATCCTCCCTGGTTAGGGATAATGAGCCTACTTAAGTATGAGATAAGCATCTCAAACTTAATTACCATGATGATGTAAGATTAAGATCATTAACCTACTTGTGATTATTTAGATGTTTTTTGAGTTTTTGTTTAGTGTTAAGTAATGAGTTTAACCTCTAATCACAGGTTAGTGAACTCATTACACCATCCTAATAGAAGGATAATAGATGAGAACACTTAAGCTGAGGAAGATACCTCAACTTAATCCATGGTTAGGGATTAAATTCATTATATAACAAGCCTTTATTAAATGGATTTTAATTAAAGGATGAGATTAAGAAGTGGATTTTATGATTTGTAAGACAACTTGAGGGGGACTTGTCCATTAAACACTAGGGTTAGTCCTTCTTAACCATAAAGGAAGAATTAGAACCCTAATGTAAGGCCCAAGTTACAAGATGAAGTCTTAGTGATTATTAAGATGATTTAATTAAGAGGTTTAAACAAATTAAAGGTTAAACACTTAGGATTAAAGTTATACACTCCATCCTAAGAGAAGGATGCAGGCATAACCCTAATTCCAAAGTCCTAAAACTTTAAGAGTTTAGTCTTTGATTATTGAGGTGAGAAGAGAGACTCAAGGAGACTCAAAGGTAAAAAGTCTAAGGGGAACTAATTACAACCCTAAGATTATCATGCTTGGATGTTCCTATGGTTTGTGAGGCTTAAGAAAGATCTTCAAGGAAGCCACCAATGAAAGAAGCAGATGAAAGGAGGATGAAGCAGGAGAATAAGTTACTTACTTCATTGAAGAAGATAAGTAACTTAAAGAAAGAAAGTGAGAGAAATGGAACACAAGTGAACAAGATCACTTAAGTGACAAGTAAAATTCATATGAAAGAGATGAAAAGAAGTGAGAGGTGAAGGCAAATTCACCTCCCAAGATGACTTACCACCTGAAAAGGTTAGCATGAATGCATACGGTATGAAGCATAAAGAAAATAAATGAAATGAGATGATATGAGATGAAATGACCAAAGTCATAAGTGTTTATGCAATGTTAATGTCATGTGAGATGATGCAAAGGCATACAAAATGCATATGTATGATCATACAAAGATGAGATGCAAATGGAAGCATGTTTTGAAGTTTAAAAACACATGAAAGTTAATGAAATGAAATGAATGAAAATCATGGCAAATGAATGAATAAATGATCAATAATGGTTCTAAAATGTCCTAAGATGTCTAAGATGACTTATGAATTCAAGAAATGTCATGGCAAGTTCATGTAAGGATGCATATGCAAGATGAATGCAAATGAACATGAAAAAATAGGGTTATATGGAAGTATGATATGCAAATGAACAAAACAGAAGCATATGACATGATAAAAATTTGAAATCAAACTCAAACAAACCCTAATCCCATACTAGATCACACCCCAAAGGAGAAGGTTAGAAGCCTAACCAATCACAAGTTATGAATTTCGTAAGTTTCTAGGGTTTTTTGGGTGGTTCAAAGGAACAAATGCAAATCAAATTGAAAATGCAAGATAAATTTATGAGATAAATGTCCTATTAACTACATGCAATATGTAACACAATGCAAAAAGAATCATTTTCAAACTCTTCTTCGTTTGGAAGAAATAATTTTTTAAAGTTAGGGTTCAAAAAGTGAAATTTAATGACCCTTAATTCAAAGAAAATTCACAAACTATGATCAAACCTAAAAAGAAATTTGTGTGAAGAGTTTGAAAATGTTTCTAAATGCAATGGGATGATTCATGATTTTTTTGGTGATTTTTAGAAACCTAAATGTATTTTTAATTAATCAAAAGACTTTAATTAATTAAAAATAAGATTTAAATATTTTAAAAGTACTTTTTTAATGAAAAAAATAAAAATAAAAATGTTTTCAGGCGAAGAAAAATATTTAAAACAGAAATGCAAAGTTTCATATTTTTTGGATGAGTTTTGATATTTTAAATAAATTATGCAAAATAAATAGAATAAAAATGAAATTAAATGAAAGTAAACGCATCTGAGGGCTGAGATTCAAACTCAAGGGGTGAGGGTTGACTGCGCGCGTGATTGTGTGGTCCAGATCATTCTTGGCTAATTAAACCTAATTAATTTAATTAATTCTATTTAAGGTTTAATGACTCAATCTCAGCCATCCACGCACGCGGGCAAAACAGATCCAAGGACCACCATTCAACTGGAAACTAAACCTAATTAGAACCCTAATCACTTTCAGGTGACCGGAGCTAGCTCCGGTCATCTTCTCCGGCTACCCAAAAATCCCAACTTCTTCCCTAGGTCAAATTAACTCCTCTAAATCTCCAGAAATGATCTAACACCCTCCCCAAACAAGAATCCATCATCATATATCATTTATATTTCATCAAAAGTAAGAATCGAATCAAACAAGTTTCACGGGCAAAATTTCAGAACAATCATACATGGCCATTTTCCACTCATTTTCAAAACAAATCATATCATGGTGATCAGTAAAGCATAAGGAATCATTTAGAAACTTAAAATGAGAGTTCTGGAAAAAAAGTTCATGAAGCTACCTGAGGTTGAGCTTTCAGTTCTTGAGCTTTCTGACCCTTTCTTTTGTGCAAACCAACTCCTTTGATCCCTTTGAGCCTACTGTGATGCTTGGAATGAGTTTATTTGGCCTCCTTTGTGAGTTTCAGTTCTGAGGTTGCAGAAATCGTGTTTGAGTTTGGGGATGTTTCAGGCTATGGTGATGGGTGCTTTGTGATCCTTAGGTTATGTGGAGATGATTGGTGAAAGAAAATTGAAGTTTCAGTGGTTGGTTTTTGAGTTTCGAAGAATGGAAGTTTTTGACAAGTTTTAGGGATTTTGAGTTCTAGGATGATTCAGCTGCTTGTGTGTTATGAAATGTGTTCCATAAGGTTAGTATAGGCCAATGAGAGTGTTCAGAAAGTGGGTGGTGGCATAGTGTGATTGGTATGGGAGCTTTTGCAAAAAGTCAAGATTTTGTACTTTGAGGTATGGGCATGGTGCAGGCCTGCTTTCTTGGGGTGTCTGGCCTCAGCTGACTTTGTGGAGAGTCATGGAATTGGTTCTGATGTGTTGGGACAAGTGGATGAAGAGTTTCATACCATTTTGCAATTCTTGAAAGTTTTGGCCCTTTCTTGATTTCTTGAAGTTTAAGCCATGAAAGCAATGAAAACTTGGGCCAATTCTGATATTTAGAGGTTGTCTTGACATATTGTGAAATATTTGTGCCTATTAGAAGTCATTAGAATGCTTGAATATGCCAATTTGCAAATTCCCTCTTTGACATTAAACTTGAAATTTTAGGATTTTTGCCAACTTTGAAAGGCCATATCTTGAGTTCTAGGATGAATCAAGACATGTTCTTGTAATTTTTGAAAAGGGAAAGACCTAATCTACAACTTTCATGACCAAAAAATTTTCATTTGAAGCATTTTTGGTTGAGAAAGAGGAGGTTGAAAAACTTTCCCAAAATGGAAAGTTTCCATTACAAGTCATTTCCATTTTTGGCAAGTTTGCAAATGGCTCAAAATTCTTCAATCTTGTGAACTTATAACCTCTTATAATATCAAATAAAGATCATAGAACTTAAATTTGATGAAAATACCCCTTTGGTTCCATTGTTGGGGGCCTCAGATGCCTTGATTTTGACTTAACTTACTCAAGAAGTTACCCAGTGAACAGATGACTTCCACAATGAGTTTCTTCATCAAACTTGGTACATATGATCCTTATAACATCTTAAGAACATTAGAAACAAGAATGGCCCAAAATTTTGGAGTTAAGGCCTCTGAAACCAAAACCCTAATTTTGGTCATTTGTGCAGTGAAACCCTAGCTCTACTTCCATGCCTTGGCCAGTTCTTGTGATTTATTGACTTCCATTAACCTTGAGGAGCATAATATGATGATAGAACACACATGGACCCTCTTAGGAAGCTTTGGGGCCTTTGAGATGGCTTAGATGGATTCTTGGATTGCTCAGATCACAAACCTTAGATGCAGATGAACTTGAACTATGCAGATGAAACAAAAATGCAATATGAGGTGCAATGCTTATGCTATGCAAAAATTAAAGATCACAAGCCATGGTGTGAGAAATAGTGAGGGCAAATTTGGGGTGTTTACAGATGGATACCTGAACTGAAGACCTTTGAATAGGAGCTTTTTGAGCTTTTCCTTGGTGCAAAATGGCTCATCTGGTCCCCCTGAAGCTATTGAAATGCTTTGATGGAGTTTAAATGGGCTATTTTATGATGTGTGGTTCTGGTTTGGCAGAAAATTGATTTCTTGTGTGTTGATTTTTAGGCCATGGCAATGGGTGGTATTTGTTCCTTAGATGATGTGGAGTTGATTGGTGAAAGAAAATGTGATGTTTGATGGCTTGGTGAAGAGATTCGAAGAGATGAAGTTTTGGAGGATTTTTTTGCAATCTGATGATATGGTATGTTTCAAAGCTTGATGTTAAATGTTTTATGCTTCTTAGGGTTTGTATAAACAATGTTATTGGTCAGAAGAGTTGTTGTGGCACTGTGGGATTGACATGGCTTGAAATGCAAAAAGTCAAGATTTTGTGTACTAGAGGCATGGGCTGGGACAGAGATGTTTTGAAGGGTGGTTCTGCATCAGCTAACTTCATGGAGCACCCTTGGATCATTTGTGATGAGCTGTAACATTTGGATCATGAGATTGTATGTGTTTTGCATTATCACAACTTTGAGAACTCTTGAGATGCAAGTCATGAAAATCCTTGGTTCTTGGCACAATTCTGGTCTAAACAAGTTGCATTATGTTTCTATGATGTGTAGAATTGCATTAGAGGTCATTAGAAGGCTTGGAAAGCAAAATTGCATATTTCCCTCTTTGGCATGAACTTGAAAATTATGTGATTTTTGCCAACTTTGATCCATCATAACTTGAGTTCTAGGATGAATCAAGAGAAGTTCTTGTAATTTTTGAAAATGGGAAGATCCAATCTACAACTTTCATGTTTGAAAAAATTTCATTTGAAGCGTTTTTTATCAAGAAAGAGGAGGTTGAAAATCTTTCCCAAAATGGAAAGTTTACATTACAAGTCATGTCCAAAAGTGGCAACTTTGCAAATGGCTCAAAATTCTCCAATATTGTGAACTTCTAACCATTCCCAAGATCAAATAAATATCACAGGCCTTCAAATTGATGAAGATGACCCTTTGGTACTGTTGCACCCCAAAATTTGCCCTCACAATACAAGACTTTGTGTGCTAAGAAGGTTCACAAGGTTCACAAGACCTTCCATGAGGTTCATGAAGTTTACAAGATACTTTATGAGGTTCACAAGGTTCACAAGACCTTCCATGAGGTTCATGAAGTTTACAAGATACTTTATGAGGTTCACAAGGTTCACAAGACATCTTATGAGGTTCACAAGGTTAACAAAGTTCATCATGGGTCAGAAGATTTGACAAATCCTTCAGGCAAGGCATTCTCCTAAGCAGTGCATCCAAAACTAGGGTTTTGACTTTAATCAGGATAAATGGACTTCCAAGACTTCAAGTGAGCTTCATAACATCTTATATGTGTTTAAGAATCCCCATGACAAATTTCAGAACTTTTCTCAGAGGTTTGCTCAGTCAACTGATCAAATAAGTCAAAATCAGTCAAAGCAGTTAAAAAGTCAAACAGAGGTCAATTGTGGTCAAACCAAAGTCAAACTTCATGATTTTTTGCCAACATCAAGTATATGAAGTAAAATTCATCATTTGATCAAGGGTTGATCATGATTCATCAAGGATATTTCAGATCATCAAGAATCAGAGGTTTCTAAATTAGGGTTTCCTCAGGAAAAGTCAACTGAACTTTGACCAGCCATAACTTTCACATGCTTCATTACATTTTTCCCATCCAAATCTCATTTTGAAGGAAATTGAATTCTCTACAACTTTGTGTCTCACAAGCCAAGCCCAAAAATGCTTCATTTGGAAGGTATGAGCTAAGACATTATAGGTCCTTTTGAAAGTCAACAAAAAGTCAACAACTTCAAAAGGATATAACTTGAGAATGGTAAATGGTATGGACATGAAACCAATGGGGTTGGTTAGAGGACTCTTCAAGCTTTCCAAAATGTCCAAGATCACCCTCATAGCATTAAAATTGAAGGATGTGTTCCCTTGCAAAGTTGGGAAATTTTTGGTTGGTTTATGAAGCAAATGGAGGTTTAAAACCAAATTTTTCTAAATGGGCTTGCCATGTGATGATCCAATCCATACAAATACATCATGCACGAAATTTATTTAATATTTTCATAATTTTATTTTATTTAATTTATTTATTATGATTTTTATATTAAAAAGTCATTTTAAATTTAAATAAAATATCAAAGATGAAAATTTAAAATATATTTCTCTTCTAGAAAGTCATAAAGATGATTTAGATTGGATTGATTCACAATTGATGAAGATTGGCTTGAAATAGAAAGGTCTTATTCAAGAATATTTGAAATTTAAGCTTGAATCTTTTTCAATCTCATTGATCCAAAATATCCACACAATGATCCATTATTTTTGACCTAATTCAGTCTACTATAAGTATACAACATAACCCTAATGCAAAGACACGAATTTCTGGCCTCCAAGAGTAAGTTCATACATTCAAAAATCTCACAAAAACTCAAATTCGGATTCTCTCATTCAAGCCTTTTCAAGACAATTTGAAGGTTGCAATTTGTTCCTGGATGTTCATAGAGTGATTTTGGATCATAAACAACATCTAAAACATCTCCATTTGCATAATCCGAATTCGTTTTTGCATCATATTTTGATTTTTTCGTTTATGGTTATTTACATGTTATTAATGGATTTTGTTTAGTGATTTGTATTCCATGAAGGTTTGTGATGAATTCTGGGCAGCCCAATTGAAGAAACCGTGACTAGGTTGAGTAATGCCATTTTAGGGTTCTTAGCTTCCAATTTAGGGTTTGACGATTTAATGAGTATAAACAAATTCTAAAACCGTGGATCAATCTTAAATAACCTCTGGATTGTGTTTGTGTAATCAATTTGACAAAATCTTGCTTGAACGATGACGTTTGAGTTTTGTAGGAATTACTGCCATTTGAAATTTCGCAGGAAAGTTTGTGGATAATTTCGCAGGAAATTTTGTAGTGCCAGAGGTTGAAGATGAAGGCTTGGCGCGCGTTTTGAAATTCAAATATTACTCATAATATTTTATGTAATTGTTTCTGTTTTGTTTCACAAGTGCAGCGTTGGCCTGGTGGTGAGAGACGTGCGTGTATTGTTTGAAGACCCTGGTTCGAATCCTGGCTGCAGTGGTTTTTTCTTATTTTTCTATTTTAATTGTTATACTTAATATATTATGTATTGTGATGGATATGCTAACAGATGCGTCCTCCCGGCTGGAATGGTAAATGCGTTTGTATATTGTTTAAAGGTCCTGGGTTCGAATCCCCCCCAGGCCTTTTGTGTATTTGTTTTGCATTGTTTTTCATGATTTTTTTCAGGTTGTGAACAAAAGGGATTAGTCCCCTGCTTCTAACGCCAGCGCGCGCATGGCCTAATGGTTGGATTGCTGGTCCTGGAGTTTGAAAGCTTAGGGACTGGGTTCAAATCCCAGCCCAAGCAGGTTTCATTTTTTTTCATTCTTTTCTTTAATTTTGGTTATTTAATTAATTTTCTATTAAAACAAATCCAAATAATAAAATAAATAGGATATTCATATTATTTTAGAATTCATTCTTTTAATTTTAATTTTATAAGAAAAACTTATTTATTTTTTAAATTATTAATATTGTAAAAGTATATAGTTATTTTATTATTCTAAAAAATATGTATATAAACCCTAATTTTCTAAAACCTAAAATATTTTGTAAAAAAACTTAATTAATTTTTATAAATCCTAATAATTTTCACAAACCCTAATTTTCTTCTATTTAAAATTTAATTCTATTATAATTTTTAATTTATTATTTAATCTTGTATATATATTATATAATTTGTTTACAACTTAATTCTTATATATAAATAATTTTCAATATATGCTTAAAAATAATTAAAACTTGTTAATTTAATTTTTGTAAATATAACTTATTTTTATAATATGTTTATAATTAACCTAATTTCTATAACTTATACATAATTTAAAATTTTACAATAATTAGTATATAATTGTTTATATTTTCTTCTTAATCTTAAATATAATTGTTTATATAAAAATTTGATCTTTTAATTATTATGCTAATATTCTTATTAATGCTATTTATTTTCATATTTATTTTATTATTACTAACCCCATTTATATATTGTGATTTATTATTATTTCACTAACCCAATTATATTATTATTATTTATTTTTTGCTTATTTATTTAATTTGCTTTAATTATATTTATTTTGTAATTGCCTCCTTTATGTAATATTGTAATAGTAATATTGAATATTTATTTTAAATGCTATGGTTAGTAAATAGGGAGTGTAAACATGTTTGTATTATAAAATCAATTTAGATCATTAATTTAAAAGATAAATATTTAAAATTGTACACTCACACACGTAAGTCGATCTTTGATCGCCATCTCACTTTCTAAGGGTTACCTTTCATGTTGCCTAAACAAAAAAGGTCAAGTAGGGTGTATAAAGCAAAGTCCCTCATTTCACATCATCTAGTCCCTTAAACAGATAAAAAGATCAAGTCCCTTTGAATGTTGCCTTCGTAATGATCTTGTCCCTTTCGAATAAAGATGATAAGTCCCTTTGAATTGCTTATACACCCCACAGTTGCCTAAATAACAGATGTCCCTTCACTTGTCCCTCACATCCAAGGTAATGACTACCTATTCCTTAATAATAGGGACAGTCTTACCACTTAAAGGATTCAAGAACAGAAAAGACTTAAACTTAGGGTAGGTTCCTCTTAGATACTTGCTCACTCTTCAAAACATTTCAAATACTTCACACATTTTCAAACAAATTTTCAAAACAAAGGTTTTATACGCATCCATACATGGATCATTATAAAACACTTAAGAAAATTTTTATTCACACACTTCACATTTCAAAAACATTTTAAAGTGAGCTAAGTAACTAAGAGCCCATGGATAACCATGGATGTAAAGGGTGCTAACACCTTCCCTTTACATAACCTACCCCCCGGACCCAAAAATCTTTTAAAAGGTCTTTCCTGTTCTTTTATGCCTTTCCTTTGGATAAAATAAAAGTCGGTGGCGACTCTTGCTATCCGCAACATAACTAAAGTCAGTTCTCCCACCGTGTTACAGGTACCCTTGATGGATGCCTCATATGCCTTGATTCTGACTCTTCTTGCACAAAAAGTTACCATTTGATCAGATGACTTCCACAATGAATATTTGCTTCAAATTTTATACACATGCTCCTTATAACATATATAGACCAATAGAATCAATAATGGCCAAAAACTTTAAGTGTAAGGGCCTCAAACCCAAAACCCTAATTTCTGGTCATCTGTGTAGGAAACCCTAAGCCTGCCTGGGTAGCTGTGCAATCCTCTGAGATTTTGTGACTTTAAAGCAAACTTGGAGGTATAATATGATCATAGAACACTCATGGACCCTCTTGGCATGCTTCATGGCCTCTTAGATAGCTCAAACCACTTCTAAGATTCATTTGATCACAAACCCTAGTTATGCAACTTATGTAGTGAAATAACTATGCAGTGTGAGATGGTATGCTTATGCAATGCAATATGAAGGATCACAAGCCAAGGTGTGAGAAAAAAGAGAGGGCAAATTTGGGGTGTTTACACTCTTGATGCTTTTAATCATATAATTCACCAATTACATAATCCATTAATTCCATTTAGTTATCACAATAAAATTAATCCCACATCATAATTGATATTTTGACTTTTCTATGCATTAAATATTTTCACAGCTTTCTATTGATACTGATAAGTGCATATTAGTGTTATTATTTAGTAGAATTTTTGGCACTTTTCAAGGGTTATTCTGATCTCTAATGCTTTTTCCCCTTTGTTTCTTATACTTATTCATAGTTTAGTTTTAGCATTTTCAAAGCATCAGTTATTTAACTTTTGTTTTTGTAATTTTAGGTTACACTGTGGAAATATGGAGCAAATTTCATCAAGGCCTTCTTTGGGAAGTTTTGGAAGAAATTAAACGATTCTTGCTCGCTTCAAGCTCGCTCAGTGAACTCCCATCAAGTTTTTCAGAGATATTTTCGCTCAGCGGGGCCTTTTATCGCTCAGCGAGCTATGGCTTTTAATGAACTTTCGCTCAGCGAGACCTGCGATTTCAGCTTCTTTATAAGCATTTGTTTCACAATTTTCTTGGGATGTAACTTTTTACACTTGACCTAAATATTCCTTAAACACTTTCACTTTGTTCTAAGAAGATTGGGTGCATTTAAAGTCAAGAGATTGTCATTAATGCTCCATCTTCTTCATCTTCATCTTTTGTTGGAAGCTTCCATGGAAATGGAGAGCTAAACCCATAGTATGTCAAGGTTAAAAGGTAGATAGGTTATATTTTGTATTTATAGGCCTTGATCATTTTGTATAAACTCTTGATGATGAATATATGATGAAAGCTTTGATTTTTATGACAAACCCTTTGTGTTGCTTCATGATTGAGAGATAAGACCAACATTTGACCTAGGTTCTCATCACCCAAATACCATAAGCTAGAGATAGTTATGGGCTTTGGAGTTCACTTTGTATTGAACCTAAATGTTACCATTTTGATATATTGAGTGAGAAATCATCAATGGATCAAAATGGTAAAGTTCACATTTTGTGTTAGAAATAAACATTATGAGAGGATATTGTGAATGTGTTCATTGTTGAAATGAGTTTATCTTTTGATCAAAACTATATATGCAAATAAACCTATCAAACCCTAACTTTGACATATGCTTTTTAAGAATCTTTTACAAACCAATACTTTTAACTCTTAGAATTTATTTGAATGAACAAGTCTATTTTCGATACAAACACTAAAACTCCATTTGTTACCGTTAAGTCTGAAACTTAAGCAATTGTAGAACGGCATAAATATCATAAAACAATCTTTGTGGTTCGACAATCAACCCTTACTCATTTGTGATTTCAACAAATTGGCACTGTTGTCGGGGATTTTTATTTGATATTTAAAGCATAGCAATAGTTGCTAAGTTTTTGACTTGTTTTATTTGTTATTTTGTTACTATCACTCTTGTGTTTCACTTGGTTTGTTAGTTTTGTAGATTCTAGTGTATGCGTGACAAGGCTACTGAGGAGCAATTTCAATTCGACCCCGAAATTGAAAGAACACTTCGAAAGCTTAATAGCAAAACACAAAGAAGGGGGAAACTAGCCGAAGAGAGGAACCGGAGAGAAGAAGAAGCTACTTCTTCACTTGTTCACATTGAAGAAGTGAGGGTAGAAACTTTTGAAGGTAACATGGTGGAAAGAGTCCGTACGGAGATATCCGCTAATAGTCCTATAAAGACCGCTCAATTTGCTCGTGGTGGAAGAAACACAGAAATGAAGACCGGAATCCTCTAACTCCATTATGCTAATCCATTCACCGGAATGGACCATGAAGATTCTATACCCATCTCACCAAATTTTATGAGATTGCGGGATCTACGGGAATAGAGGAAGCGGAAGAGGAAGGTTTATTCAAAAGAATGTTCCCACACTCTTTAGTGGGAAAGGCAAAGGAGTGGTACCTAGACCAAGCTCCTAGGGTGATGACGGATTGGAACTTGTTGGAAGAGAAATTTCTTGAAAGATATTTTCCTCAATCACGATTCATGGGAGCAAAGACGGCAATTGCAGTTTTCAATCAAGGAAGCATAGAGTCTTTAAACGAGGCTTGGAAGAGGTATAAATCAATGTTGAGAAAATGAAAAGGCCATGGATTTGATGATCTTACTCAAATCCTCATTTTTCTCAATGGGCTTCAATCGCAACACAAGACACTTTTGGATGCTACCGCAGGTGGTTCTCTCATGTCAAAGACTGCGGATGAGGCTATAGTCATTATTGACCGTATGGCTCTCAATGATCTTCAAAGTTAACATGATCGTAGTCATTCACTAAGGAAGCCAGGAGCTCTTTAATTAAATACAAATTATTCTCTCCTTGCCCAAAACAAGGTGCTTTCTCAACAAGTGGAGTTTCTAACTCAACAAATGGCCAAGCTTCCACAACAAATGAAAGAGATTCACGGCTCTCAGTCAAGACATCAAGTGGCAAAGTGTGAATTATGCCAAGGAGATCATCCTACCGGTTATTGTCCTCCTTTTGAAGAAGTAAGTTATGTGAACAACAATAATCAAGGTTATCAAAGCCCCCCTCAACAATACAACAATTCTTATCCAAGGAACAACCAAGGTTACCAACAACAATCAAGATTCAACAACAACAATTTTCAACGCCAAAATCCATACCAAAACCCCAATCCTTAAGTCCAACAACCACAAGGTGGAAGTTCAAAGTTAGAAGACACCCTTACTCAATTCATGCAAGCCTCCATGGCTAATCAAAAAAGTAATTAGGCCGCCATCAAAAACCTCTAAAATCAAGTTGGGCAACTTGCTAAGCAATTAGCCGAAAATCAAGCGGGACCATCTTTTTCCGCAAACACTCATGTTAATCCGAAGGAGCATTGCAAGGTCGTTGTTCTTAGAAGCGGGAAGGAGATGAGTCAACCAAAAGAGAAGAAAGACGATGTTGTGGAGGAATGTAGTGATTAAAAAGAGGTTGTGATGAAGAAAAAAATTGTGGAAGTAGTTGAAAAGGAGTTTGATAATTTGGAAGTAGTTGAAAATACACAAGTGGGGGATGAGAAAAGAAAAGAGGAGAGTAAAAGAGTAAGGAAGGGAAAAGAAGTGATTACATAAATTCCTACCAACATGCCTTATCCTCATGTGCCATCAAAGAGGGGTAATGAGAGGCAATATGCTCGGTTCATGGATATCTTCAAACAACTTCAAATTAATTTGCCATTTTCCAAAGAACTTGAACAAATGCCCAAATATGCCAAGTTTTTGAAAGATATTCTCTCAAAGAGACAGAAGTACACGGAACCGAAAACGGTTATTCTAGCGGAAAATTGTAGTGCTATCATCCAACGCACTCTTCCTAAGAAAGAAGCCGATCCGGGACGTGTCACTTTGTCGATCACCATTGGTAACATGTTTGTTGGGAATGGTCTAATTGATTTGGGCTCAAGCATTAAACTTATCCCTCTCTTTATTGTTAAAAGGCTTGGAAACATTAAAATCAAAGGAATAAGAATGACTCTACAATTAGCCGACAAATCTACGACTCACCCAATTGGGGTAGCTAGAGATGTTTTGGTGAAAGTGGACAAATTTTTCTTTCCGGTTGATTTTATTGTTATTGATATGGAAGAGGATGATGACGCTCCTTTGATTCTTGGCCGACCATTCATGAAAATGGCCCGTATGATGATTGATGTGGATGATGGTCTCATGAAGGTGAGGGTGTTGAATGAAGAAGTTACTTTCAACTTGTTTGAGGTAATGAAACATTCAAAAGAAAAACATGATAGCTTCCGAATTGATGCTTCCGATATGGCTATTTTGGAGGTCGCAACACATATTCATGTGGACACTCCATTAGAGCTAGCCTTAAGTGAAGGAGTTAACACACTCATTAGTGAAGAAGAAGTGAGCTTGAAGAGTGTTTGAAGGAATTGGAAGTTTTAAAGGAGTTAAAACCTTGGGAGGTGGCCATTGAAGAACTAACAAAAGAGAAGAATGTTGATAAAGTTGAAGTTGAGTTGAAGGTGCTACCTTCGAACCTAAAATATGCTTTCTTGGATGATAGTGGAAGAAAACTGGTGATTATTAGCAATGAATTGTCTTCCAATGAAGAATCTCGTTTGGTAGAGGTGCTCAAGAAAAATCAAGAGGCTTTGGGGTGGGTTCTTTCCGATTTAAAGGGAATAAGCCCATCTTATTGTATGCACAAGATACTTATGGAAGATGATTTTAAAGCGGTGGCACAACTTCAACGCCGATTAAACCCAACAATGAAAGAGGTAGTTAGGAAGGGGGTAGTTAAGCTACTTGATGCGGGGATGATTTACCCGATTTCGGATAGCCCTTGGGTGAGTCTCGTTCATGTAGTACCAAAGAAAGGAGGCATAACCGTTGTGAGAAATGAAAATAATGAGCTCATACCGACAAAAGTTGTGACGGGATGGCGGATGTGTATAGACTATAGGCGTTTGAACACGGCTACTAGAAAAGATCATTTCCCACTATCGTTCATGGATCAAATGCTTGAGAGGTTATCCGGGCAAGAGTTCTATTGTTTTTTGGATGGGTATTCGAGCTACAACCAAATTGGAGTTGACCCGGCGGACCATGAGAAGACGGCATTCACATGTCCGTTTGGAATTTTTGCATATAGGAAAATGCCCTTTGGGTTGTGTAATGTGTCGGCAACTTTCCAATGGTGTGTACAAGCTATCTTTTCCGATTTGATTGAAAAGACAATGGAGGTGTTTATGGATGATTTTTCGGTGTTTGGACCGTCATTCGATTTGTGCTTGAGAAATTTGGAAGAAGTGCTTGAGAGGTGTGTGAAGACGAACTTGGTCCTAAATTGGGAAAAATGCCATTTTATGGTGAAAGAAGGGATTGTGCTTGGACACAAGGTGTCTTCGAGAGGTTTAGAGGTAGACAAGGCAAAGGTGGAAGTTATCTCAAAGTTGCCACCTCCAACAAATGTGAAAGGAATAAGGAGCTTTTTGGGTCATGCGGGGTTCTATAGGAGATTTATCAAAGACTTTGCTAAAGTGGACAAGCCACTTAGCAACTTGTTGAACAAAGACCAGGTATTTATCTTTGACGAACCTTGTCTTTTATCATTCCAAACTTTGAAAGAAAACCTAGTTACCACTCCAATAATCATAGCACCTAATTGTACTTGTGATTTTGAACTTATGTGTGATGCTAGTGATTACGCTATTGGAGCGGTACTTGGGCAAAGAAAAGAAAAAGTTTTCCATGCTATACACTATGCTAGCAAAGTGCTTAATGAAGCACAAGTGAATTATGCCACAACTCAAAAAGAATTGCTAGCGATAGTGTATGCGCTTGAAAAATTTTGTTCATACTTGATTGGTTCAAAGGTTGTTGTTTACACTAACCATGCCACAATAAAGTTTCTGCTTGCCAAACCGGATTCTAAGCAAAGGCTTATCCGATGGATCCTCCTTCTTCAAGAATTTGATTTAGAAATAAAAGATAAGAAGGGATCGAAAATTTTGGTGGCGGATCACTTGTCGCGGCTAGTCAATGTGGACATAACCAAGAAGGAAAATGAGATCCGAGAAGAATTTCCGGATGAAAAACTGTATATGGTGCAAGTTAGGCCTTTGTTTGCCGATTTTGCTAATCATAAGGCAACGGGTTGGATACCTGGAGACCTAACTTGGAATCAAAAGAGGAAATTCTTGGCGGATTCCCAATACTATGTATAGGATGAACCGTATATTTTCAAGGTGTGTTGGGATAATTTGTTGAGGAGGTGTGTGACTAGCGATGAGGCTAACAATATACTTTGGCATTGTCATAATTCTCTGTATGTAGGGCACTTTAACGGACCGAGAACGGCCATAAAAATCCTCCAATCGGGATTTTATTGGTCGACAATTTTCAAGGATGCCAACCTCCATGCGAGGAGTTGTGATGAGTGCCAAAAGTCCGGTGGAATAGGAAAGCGGGACAAAATGCCCTTCCAAAATATTCAGGAGGTCGAGGTTTTTTATTGTTGGGGCATTGATTTCGTCGGCCCATTTCCACCATCTTTTACCAATGAATACATTTTGGTTGTTGTGGACTATGTTTCTAAGTGGGTGGAAGCGATTGCTTCCCCAAAGGCGGATGGGAAAATGTTGATTAAGTTCTTAAAGAAAAATATTTTTGCCTGTTTTGGCACGCCTCGTGTGTTGATTAGCGATGGAGGGTCGCACTTTTGTAATGCACCATTAGAAAATGTTTTGAAACATTACGGTGTATCGCATAAAGTAGCAACTCCCTACCACCCTCAATCAAACGGGTGAGCCGAAGTGTCGAATCGAGAAGTGAAAAGGATTTTAGAAAAACTGTTTCAGGATCACGGAAGGATTGGTCTCAAAAATTGGACAAAGCTTCGTGGGCTTATCACACCGCATACAAAGCTCTGATAGGCTTAACTCCATTCCAAATCGTTTATGGCAAAACATGCCATTTACCGGTTGAAATGGAGCACAAAGCTCTTTGGGCTTTGAAGTTTCTTAATTTTGATCCTACCGATGCCAGAACGAAAAGAAAAGTTCAATTGAGTGAATTGGAAGAGATGAGAGAAGCGGCTTACCATTCAAGTTGGCTCTATAAAGAAAAAAGAAAGAAATGCCATGACAAGAAGATCAAGATTAAAGAGTTTGAAGAGTGTCAACTTGTATTTCTTTTCAACTCCCGGTTGAAGCTTTTTCCCGGAAAATTGAAAAGTAAGTGGTCGGGAACGTTTCGTGTGAAAGAGGTTAAAGAGTATGGTGCTATAGTGATCAAGGATTCGGAAAAGAAGGATAGTTGGACTGTTAACGGCCAATGCCTTAAAATCTACCTTGGAGGTAATTTCGATCAAGAAAGAAAATTTGTCGCCCTCGATGATTGTTGATCATCGTGGAACGTCGAGCTTATCTGACGTTAAACAAGCGCTCGTTGGGAGGCACCCCAATTTTGTAAGTTTTTACTGCTTTTTATGTTGAAAATGTGTTGTAGGAGTATTTTAGAAGTTGTTTGTGGGGTTACATTGTTGCTTGAAGTGTTTGTGGATTTCCTGCACTCGCTGAGCGAAGGATTGCTCGTTGAGCAAGGTTTTGCAGAATGAAGCTCGCTGAGCGAGGGTTGCGAATTTTAAAAAAAAAATTGGATTGAACTGGGCCTATTAAGGTGGACCCAGTCCAGTCAGAATGAGTAAAGAGTGGGGATTGAATTAAGGTTTCCTCTTTTGCTCCCTCTTTCATAAAAAATCATAGGATTTCCAAAGCTTCTTCTTTGTTCTTCCCATACTCTTTGCTAATTCTCATTTGTGTGCTTCAAAGCTTCAACTTTTTGCAACCTCAAACATCAAGGTAACCATGTTCTTCATTTTTAGCTCTTTAATTTTTTAGTTTTAAATTTTGTAAGTTTTAATTCCTCTAGAAATCATTTGCCCTAGGAAAATTATTTTCCCAATATCACAAGTGTGTTATTCTTTGTTGTTTAAATTGAAAATGGGGTTTTGGTTTAAGAAATTTATGTTTTAGGGCAATGATTTTGAGATTATGAGTAAATGTTAAGGAATTGATTATTTTGGTTAGGTTTTAGAAAATTGTTTAGCCTCTATTGTGTTAACTAAGTGTTGTTGAATTAGTTTTTAAGTAAGGAATTGGCCCTGTTGAGAGGAGAGAATTATGCATTTCGCAGAGCTCGCTGAGCGAGTTTTCTAGATAGTTTTTCGCTCAGCGAGCTCCCAGCTCGCTGAGTGAGACATGTTGTGTGTAGAATTTTCCCCATGTCCAGAATTTTCTCAAACTTTATGGGGGTGTTCCTTATGTTTAATTATTAATTTAGGTAATTTTTATTCTTGTTTTTATCGGCTAATTTGATCGGATCACTCGTGTTTCGAACTTTTGGTGTGTTTGTTGTTTTTGTTTCAGATGTCAAACCGTTCAAAGTGAGGACGTACTGTAAGCTCATCTGCGAGGCCACCTCCTGCTCAAACATTTGACCGCAACCGATTCCTGACACCCGCTCATCATGAGCGCTATCTGGTTCTTGAGCGAAGGAATGTTTGGCCGGATAGGATTGTGAATTTGAATCCGGAGGGGGAGTATAGGTTTGTGAGCCGCATCCGAAGTATCACCTTGAGATCATAAGGGAGCTTTTCACAAACGCCCTTCCGACCGGTCTTTAGGGAACTGCTTTTGAGTATAAGACCTGGGCAAGAGGAAAATACATTGATTTTTCGGAGGCTATCCTTAATGAATATTTGGGCAACAATGTTCAGCTGCCACAGGACGGTCTTTGTGACTTTGTTAGGATGAAGAAAAGAAAAAGTTTGGATGTTGAGCTCATAAGGGAGCATATTTGTACCCGGGATCAAACTTATGAGGTTAGTGCTTCTGGAGTTCCTATGTGCTTCAAGCGGAGCTCTCTGAACAGCAAGGCTAGGGTGATAATGACCATTGTGCTGCATAACCTTATTCCTCGGAGCCATGTTTCGGATGTTACATTTGATGTGGTTGCTCTGATTTTTTGCATTCTGAAGAACAAAGTGGTGGATCTTACCTCAATTATTGCTAAGGAGCTTATGAGAGTGGCTACCAGTGGAACTGAATTTGGTTCCCGTGCTTCATGTGCCATTTCTCATCCGGGCTTGGTGATGGCTTTATGCAGAAAAGCGGGTGTAGTTCTTCCTTCCCATGGAACTGTGAGGTTGAAGAAAATTGATGATGAGTACGCCGCACTTTCTGTGAGCCACCACTTCACCCACCTCTGGTTGCTTCAGCTCCTCCACGTAGTTTGGGTTTTGATGCTGCCACCAACATGGCAATGCACGCTTCTCACCATCGCTCTTTGGACTTCATCTATGAGAGCATGCTTCAGCTTCAGCTGATGATTAGGGAGCCTCAGGAGGGGCATTCTCTGAGGAGTATGGATGACTTTAGGGATTATTCTGCATGGCCAGGGGACATGCCATCGTCTTTGGGGGTACAGATGCAGGTGTTGATGTTGATGCAGGTGCTGGTATCGAAGATGCAGTTGATGATGATGATGACAGCTCGAGTTCCTTTGAGTGATGTCTACTGGACGGTTTGATGGACCAGTTTATGTTGTTTTAGTGTTTTTCTTTCTGTTATGTTATTTCCTTTATGTTGGGATATTTTGAATTCTGAACATCCGGGCGGATGTGTTTTTTACTTTTTATTTTGAATATTTGACCATCCGGGCTGATGTGTCTTGTTTTATTGTTGGTTTGAATTGTTTCCCATCCGGGCGGATGGTGTACTTTAACATTTTGGATTAATGAACATCCAGGCGGATGCATTTTGGTTTTAAATTTGTTGTCTTAGTTAACATCTCGGCGGATGCATTGTTATTATTACTTGGTGTACAAAATTTGTGTTTGTCTTATCTTTAAGGTGGAATTTTGATGGAAGCGAGTGCATTTTTGTGATCTAAGCATGTAACTTCACCTTCTTGGATGGTGATGATAAAATTCCGTAAGTTGCGTGAGAAAGGTACTTCGTTCGCACCTTTTAGAAAACAACATGTTTATGAACTAGTTGCTTTTCACAAATTTATAGTTTACTTCACTGTGCATAAATGTTCATTTGAGAATCAATTAGGACAAAACCACATAGTGAGCGAATTCCATTGTTCACAAATTTTAGTGTAATTGTAATTATTGCGAACTCGTTCGATTCATGCTTGTATCATGTATTCTTTGGTTAATTTTGGAAACTTGGAAATGATCTAGGCATTGCTTGAAATTGAGAAAAACCATCTATTCCTTTAGGTTTTAGTCACCGGTGAGTAGTGTAAGAATTTGTTAGCCGACTTTGAGCCTTCACACAACTAGAATTAATCATAAATGTTGGTAAAAATGCCGAATTATCATCTTTTGGTAATCATTGTCGTGAAATTGAAAAGAAAAATTCATTGCGATTCATTCTAGTTTGTTGTATTTTTTTGTTTACACTATCACACCCTTGCTTGAACACTTTTTGAGAAGAACATTGTCCAATTTTATAGTGTCTTTTAAAGTTGGGGAGAGTTGTTGGTGAAAAAATGGATGGATGATACTGGTGCCTCTTTTGAAAAGATAAAAAAAATTGATGAATGGATGAATTGAGAATTGAATTGCACTCATTGTTAGAGTTGCGTGAAAATGAAAGAAAATATTCATTCGATTAAGAGGAAAACTCTTGAATAGGGGCACCACAAAAAAATTGAGGAAAAACAAAAAGAAAAAAAAGAAAAAACATGTGTATAGGAGAAGTTTGGGGGAACCAAAAATTTTTGGTTGTTATGATTTTGACGTGTTCTTTGTTTTTCAAAAACCTTTGAACCCATTTTTGAATCACTGGCCTTATAAATTTATCCCTTTCTTTGTAACCCTTGCCTCATTATAACATTGAAAAGCCCTTTTGATCTTGGTTTCCTTTATGTTTCCTTGTGAATTTGAAGATACTTGCATGAATTGTTCCGAATGTTAGCAATATTACAAATGAGAGCGATTTGTCCCTTTTTAATATTGATGCTTGACTTAGTTAAGTATTTAGGTGATTCTCTTATGAACATTCCATTGCATTTGTTGGTAGCTTGTCATTTGTGTTTAGAAATCAGTTCATGATTATTTTGTAGTTATTTGAGAAGCCGGTTGTTACTCGTAAGCAAGACCTTCGGTTTGAACCATTTTGTTTAGTGTGTTCATTTGTTTAGTTTATGCTCGTTTATTTTAAAAGAATTCATCTTTGTTTGAGGAAAAACAAAGAAGCAAGTTGGGGAGAGTTGATAAGTGCATATTAGTGATATTATTTAGTAGATATTTTGGCACTTTTCAAGGGTTATTTTGATCTCTAATGCTTTTTCCCCTTTGTTTCTTATACTTATTCATAGTTTAGTTTTAGCATTTTCAAAGCATCGGTTATTTAACTTTCGTTTTTGTAATTTTAGGTTACACTATGGAAATATGGAGAAAATTTCATCAAGACCTTCTTTAGGAAGTTTTGGAAGAAATTGAAGGATTCTTGCTCGCTTCAAGCTCACTCAGCGAGCTCCCAACGAGTTTTCCAGAGATATTTTCGCTCAGCAATGCCTTTTGTCGCTCAGCGAGCTGTGGCTTTTAATGAACTCTCGCTCAGCGAGACCTGCGATTTCAGCTTCTTTATAAGCATTTATTTCACAATTTTCTTGGGATGTAACTTTTGACACTTGACCTAAATATTCCTTAAACACTTTTTCACTTTGTTCTAAGAAGATTGGGTGCATTTAAAGTCAAGAGATTGTCATTAATGCTCCATCTTCTTCATCTTCATCTTTTGTTGGAAGCTTCCATGGAAATGGAAAGCTAAACCCATAGTATGTCAAGGTTAGAAGGTAGATAGGTTATATTTTGTATATTGTAAACACCCCAAATTTTCCCTCTCACTTTCTTATGCCTTGGCTTATGATCATACATATTGCATAGCATATCATTACATCTCACATTGCATAATTATCCTTTAGCAACTCACTGCATAGCTGCATAACTAGGGTTTGTGATTAGGTAAACCCAAGAAGTGATTTGAGCAATCTCATAGGATTTGAAGCATTCCAAAAGGTTCCTTGAGTGTTCTATGGTTATATTATACCCCCAAGAGTTCTTGAAAGACAAAAGATCACAAGAGATTGCAGAGTCACCCAGGAAGGACCAAGGCTCCTACACAGATGACCTGAAATTAGGGTTTTGGGTTTGAGGCCCTTACAACCAAAAATTTTGGTCATTCTTGATTCAAATGGTCTTTATATGATATAGGGAGCTTGTGTATGAAGTTTGATGCAAAAATTCACTAAGGAGGTCATCTGATCAAGCTGTAACTTGTTGTGCAAGAAAAGTCAGGATTAGGAATGTTTGGAAGATCACAAGATTGAAGGATTTTGAGCCATTGCAAAAGTTGCCATTTTTGGACATGACTTGTAATGAAAACTTTCCATTTTGGGAAAGATTTTCAACCACCTCTTTCTTGATCAAAAATGTTTCAAATGAATTTTCTTCATACATGAAAGTTGTAGATTGGATCTTCCCATTTTCAAAAAGTACAAGAACTCCTCTTGATTCATCCTAGAACTCAAGATATGGCAAGTCAAAGTTGGGAAAAATCTTGTAATTTTCAAGTTCATGTCAAAGAGGGAAATGTGCAAAAGTGAATTTCAGGCCTCTACATGACTTCTAATCCACTCAAATACCTCATGACATGATCAAACAACATCTCAAATTCAAAATTGAGCCTTGAACCAAAGGATTCCATGACTTGTTTCTCAAGAAATCATAAAGTTGCAAAATTGCAAAACCTATGCAAACTCTTGATCCAAGCCATACAACTCACAACATTTGATCCTAAGGTTCTCCTTGAAGCCAGCTGAGGCAGCTCAAGCCCTCAAATCAGCTATGCCATGGCCCATACCTTAAGTACACAACTTTTGACTTTTTGACCAATTGAGCCATGCCATTCCCACAATGGATATCTACTCTTCTGACTCATTCCAATTGTTTATGCATTGCCTAAAGATCATAAAACACAACACACAAGAGCTCAAAACAAACACATACTCAGATTGCACAAAAATTCCCAAAAAACCTCCTCTCTTCGATTCTCCCAATCCAGCCATCAAACTTCAAAAATTTCTTCACCAATAAACCACACATCACCCATAGAACAAATCCCACCCCTCACAATGGCCTGAAACACAACACACAAGAACCTCATTTTCTGCCATATCAGAACTGGACCTCTTAAAATAGCCAGTTTAAACTCCATTCAAGCATTCCATTAGCCTTAGGAGGTTCAAAGGAGGCCATTTGCACAAGAGGGAGGCTCTGAAAGCTCACTTTCGAAGGTCTCCAGCTCAGGTATAACTCAAGAAATTTTTCTCAGAACTTCATTTTCTTGTTACAAAATGAATCTTCATGTTGCACTGATCATCTAGATGTGTTTAGAATTGAAAATGAGCAAGAAATGACCATTTCATGTTGTTCTGAAAGTTTGACCGTGTTTTGATTTTTGTTTCGATTTGCTTGATTCATGTATTATAAATGTTGTTTGATGATTGATTTGTGTTCCATGAAGTCTGGGGAGTGTTTCTGGGCAGGTTAGAGGGCTTGGGTGGCCTGGGGAAGAAGATAGGGTTTTGGGTTGGCCGGAGAAGATGACCGGAGCACTGTTCTGGTCATCTGAAAGTGATTAGGGTTAGAGTGCCCAGATTGAACGCGAGCCCTTAGATCTTGATTAGGTTAAGAGTTGGACGGCCCAGATAAGTCATTAACCCTAATTATAATTAATTAAATTAAAACCTAATTAATTAAGTCAGATTGAATATCAGCCCTTAGATTACGCGCGTATTGGAAGTTTAAACCTAGACCCTTAGATCTTCATACCTTCAGTCAAACTGACTTGAAATCTCAACCCTTGATCTAGCCTCTACGCAATCTGAGTCATCCCTTTCAATTACTTTTCATTTTTATTTTATTTATTTCATTTTTGTTTCATTTATTTATTTAAAATAGCAAAACATTTTCAAAAATTCTGATTTTTTACACTTTCATTCTAATTAATATTAAAAACCCAAAAACATTTTTATTTTTATTTTTGCACTAAAAAATATTTTTAAATCATTTAATTGTATTTTTAATTAATTAATTCACTTTTAATTAATTAAAAATACTTTTAGGCATTTAAAAATCACCAAAAAAATCAGAGAGCCTCTTTGAACATTAAGATCAATTTACAAACTCATTTCACAAATTTATTTTAGGGTTTGATCATGTTTTGACAATTAAACTTGAATTAGGGTTTTGAAAATCCCCTTTTTCATAACCCTAATTCAAAAATTCATTTTTTCCTAACCAAAATGAGTTTGTACTTGGTTCTTTTTGCATTCTTTTACATGTTGCATCTAGTATCTAGGACATTTAAATCATATTTTTGCATTGCATTTTCAATTTGTTTTGACTTTTTATTTGCAAAGTGTCCAAAACCTAGCCAAACTTAGGAAAACCATAACTTGACTTTGTTATAGCTTCTGACCTCCATCTTTGGGGAGTGTCCTTATGTAGGTTTAGGGTTTGTGTGGATAAAATTTCAATTTTTTATCATGTGATTTGCTTCTGATTTTGATCATGGACTTTGTGCATATGTATATACTAACTTTTCAGGTGCAAATGGTAAGTTAATCGGGATGTGGAGGTGCATCCACATCCAATATCTTCTGACCCTCTTATTTATTTGTGTTTGAAGTGAATTTGATTCACTTGTGTTGTTTTCTCTCCCGCTCCTAGATTACTTAACTTCTTCAGGAAGTAAGTAACCTGTTTTTTTCTCTCTTTCTCTTTCATCTGCTTCTTCCTTGGTGGCCATCTGAAGACTTCTCTTTAAGCCTCATAAACCATAGGAACATCCAAGCATGATAACTTTAGGGTTGTGATTAGTCCCCCTTAGTCTTTTACCTTTTGAGTCTCCTTGAGTCTCTGCTGCTCATCTCAATAACAAAGGCTAAACAGTTAAAGTTTTGGGGCTCTATATTAGGGTTATGCCTGTATCCTTATCTTAGGATGGAGTGTATAACTTTAATACTTAGTGTTAAACATTTAAGTTGTTTTCACCTCTTAATCAAAACACCCAATAATTATCAAGACTTAATCTTGTAACTTGGGCCTTATATTAGGGTTACATCTCTGCCTCTGGGTTAGAGGGACTAACCCTAGTGTTTAATGGACAAGTCCCCCTCAGGTTTAGTCTTACAAACATAAAATTCACTTCTTAATCTCACCTCTAATTAAAATCCACTCTAATAAAGGTTTTTTATATAATGATTTTAATCCCTGACCATGGATTAAGTTGAGGTATCTTCCTCATCTTAAGTGTCCTCATCTATCATCCTTCTCTTAGGATGGTGTAATGAGTTCACTAATCCCTGATTAGAGATTAAACTCATTACTTAACACAAAACAAAAATCCAAAAATACTTAATAACCCCAAATAGGTTAAGGATCTTAATCCTGTATCATTAGGGTAATTAAGTTGGGATATCCATCTCATACTTAAGTATACTCATTATCCCTAATTAGGGATGATATAATGAGTTTGCAAACCCTTGATTAAGGCTTAAGCTCATTATCTTATGCAAAACACCAAAAACAATAAAAAATTGAAAACACAAAAAACAAACAATAATCGTCTCCTCCGGGATTCTTTTCTCATCACATTCACTCTGAAAACGAGAACTCACTTCTTCCGTCTAATGCAAGACAGTTAGCACTCGAGCCAGACGAGTCATACACTTGAGCATAGAAAAGCAAGCAGTTCACACCAAAACATCCATGTCTCTTTGAGTCGAACTACGGTGTTCTGACTTCCGAATTGCATGAGAGGATACGTAGGCATAACTTAACGGTTATCGAATAAAAGTCCCCAGGTCTCCCCCCTCTCCTCTTTCTAGCTTTCTTTTCTTAGCCTCAGTTTTGAGCTCCCATTCTCTATACACCATCACCCTTTACATCCATCCTTTTTTATACACTGTTAGCACATACACTTCCCCCCTTTTTCTAAACACAATCAGGTAAGCGTGGATCTTGTCGAGTACGACGGACGATCTGGGTGCTAATACCTTCCCAGGTCGTAACCAACCCCATTTCCCAATCTCTTTGGTTCGCAACCGTCTTATCCATATCTTTCCAGGTTTATGCAGCATTACCTTTCCTTCGGGATAAAAATGCCTAGCTGGCTATCACTCCCACCAAATGACACCGAGGTCAGATGGGGTATAGACGCGAACGGTTGGCGAAAGAGAAATGAAGATGAACTGAAAAGAGTCGCCAGCTAGGCATTTTTATCCCGATGGAAAGGTAATGCTGCATAAACCTAAGAAAAGATGGATAAGACGGTCGCGAACCAGAGAAACTGAGAAAGGGGGTTGGTTACAACCTGGGAAGGTATTAGCACCCAGATTGTCCGTCGTACTCGACGGGATCCGCGCTTGAAAGTTTGTGTTTAAAGGGGTAGGTGTCTGTGTTATCTGTGTGCAAAAGCTGGAAAAGAATGTACAGGTGTCAGTGCAAAAGAGATGTGAAGTGAAATGCTCAGGAATGAGGCTTAAAGAGAATGATGCTTGAAGAGGGGGGAAGAGACAAAGACTTTTGTTCGATAACAGTTAAGTTATGCCTACGTATCCTCTCGTGCAATGAGGAAGTCAGAACACCGTAGTTCGACTCAAACAGACTGAAAGATAAATTGACAGATGAACTGCTTGCTTGTCTATGCTCAAGTGTATGACCTGTCTGGCTCAGGTGCTAATTGTCTTGCATTAGACGGAAGAAGCGAGTTCTCATTCGTGAGTGAAGGTGATGAGAAAAGAATCCCGGAGGAGACGATTATTGTTTGTTTTTGTGTTTTCAATCTTTTATTTCTTTTTTGTGTTTGTCATAAGTCAATGAGCTTAAGCCTAAACCAAGGGTTAGTAAACTCATCACATCCTCTCTCTGATTAGGGGTAATGAGAATACCTTAAGTATGAAGTAAGCACCTCAAACTTAATTACCATGATGTAGGATTAAGATCATTAACCTACTTGTGATTATTTAGGTGTTTTTTGGAGTTTTTGTTTAATGCTAAGTAATGAGTTTAAGCCATAATCAAGGATTTAATGGACCCATTACACCATCCTAATAGAAGGATAATAGATGAGAACATTTAAGCTGAGGAAGACACCTCAACTTAATCCATGATCAGGGATTAACCTCATGACAAAATAAAGCCTTTATTAAAGTGAATTTTAGTTGATGGTAAGATTAAGAAGTGAATTTTATGGTTTGTAAGACAACTTGAGGGGGACTTGTCCATTAACACTAGGGTTAGTCCTTCTTAACCAATTAAGGAAGAATTAGAACCCTAATGCAAGGCCCAAGTTACAAGTTATTGTCTTAGTGATTATTAATATGGATTGATTAAGAGATTTAAACACATTAAGGGTTTAACACTTAGGATAAAAGTTATACACTCCATCCTAAGAGAAGGATGCAGGCATACCGTTAGTCACAAAGCCTTGAAACCTTAAAGGTTTAGTCTCTGATTATGAGATGAGAAGAGAGACACAAAAGGAAGACACAAAGGTAAAACTAATGGGGGACTAATTAAAACCCTAACGGTTATCATGCTTGGGTATTCCTAGGGTTTATGAGGCTTGCAAGAGATCTTCAAGAGAAGCCACCAAGGGAAGAAGCAGATGAAAGGAGGAGAAGCAGAAGAAACAAGCTAACTTACTTCACTTAAGAAGATAAGTTACTTGAAGAAAGAGAGTGAAGGAAGAACATGAATGAGAAATCTCACTCTAAAGCAAAAGCAAAATGCAGCAATGATGCATAAGAGAGAAAGAGAAGAGGAGTGAGAAGTGAAGGCAAATTCACTTCTCAAAGTACTTACCACCTGAAATGGTTAGCATAAAAGAAAGAATGAAATGAAAGTGAGATGTATGCAAGGATGCAAACCAAAACCAGAAGCATATTCATGATGTAAATGATGCTAAGAGATGATGCAAATGTATGTCAAGAGCTATGGATGATCATACAAGGGATGAGAATGCAAATGAAGCATGTAGGAAGCATGAAAGCATATGAATGTTCATGGAATGAAATGAATGCATAACATAGCAAATGGATGAAGAAATGATCAAGTATGATTCTAATGTGTCCTATGATGTCTTATATGTCATGTGGATGCAAGAAATGTCATGGCAAGTTATTGAATGAATGCATATGAAAGATGTATGCAAATGAACATGAGAAATTAGGGTTTTCATGCAACATGAGATGCAAAAGTTAAAAACAGAAGCAAATCATAAGATAAAAAATTGAAAATGGACTTAAAGGAACCCTAACCCCATGTGATACCACACCCCAAAGGAGAAGACCTAACTCTTAACCTAATGAAAGTTATGATTTTTCTAAGTTATCTAGGGTTTTGAGGTACCTAAAGGGAAAAAATGCAAATCAAATCAAAAATGAAAAAGAAATTCATGACAAAATTATGCTAGATACTAAATTCTAAATAAAGATCAATGCAAAAAGAATCATTGCCATACCATTCATGGTTAGGCAGAAAAGAATTCTTGAAGTTAGGGTTCAAAAATAAGAATTTTATGAACCCTAAATTCAAGAAAATTGTCAAAGATGATTCAAAACCAAAAAGAAATTTGTATGAATGGCATAATAATGTTTCTAAATGTTCTAGGATGCAATGTGAATTTTTTTGGGATTTTTAGAAACCTAAATGATATTTTAATTAATTAATTTCCATTAATTAATTAAAATAAACATTTAAATATTTTTAAAATGGTTTTTTAATGCAAAAAATAAAAATAAAAATATTTTTGGGTGAAGAAAACTATTTAGAGCAAAAATACAGAAGAAAATATTTTTTAGGATTTTCAATCTATTTCAAATTAATTGTGCAAAATAAATGAGGAAATATGAAATAAAAATGAAATAAAATAAAAGTAAACTGGTCCAATGGTTTAGATTGAAAGCTGAGGAAATTGGTTTGACCTGGCGCGTAATCCTATGGCTAATATTCAAATCCAACTAATTTCAATTAATTAATTAATTAATCCAGGTTTATAATTAATGACCTAATCTACACCATCCAACACACGCGGGAAAGAGAGATCAAACGGCCCAGATTCAAACAATACCCTAACCCTAATTAACACATTGATCACTTTCAGGTGGCCGGAGAAGACCTCCGGTCATCTTCTCCGGCCAGACTCTCCCTGAGCAAACTCAAATCTTCATCCCTAGGTTATTTCTGGAGCTCTAAAGCTCCAGATAAACTCACCTCACTCTCCTGAACTCGAATCCACTCTCAAAACAAATTTATTATGGCTCAATCTCAAGATTCGAAGGAAAAATTAAAAACGGCAAAAGTTTCAGACAATCAGTACATGTTCATTTCTTCACCATTTTCAAAAATACAAAGCACAGAATGATCAGTGAAGCATGCTCTTTCTTATTGGAACATAAAAATAGAGTTCTGGAAAAATGTTTTTGGATGGTTACCTGAGCTTGAGAATTGCAGATGAGAGCTTTCAGGACCCTTCCTTTGTGCAAAAAGCTTCCTTTGACCCTCCTGAGACCAATGGAATGCTTCAAAAGCTTTGAGAGTGGCTGGTTTGTGTTGTAGCAACTCAACTGGCCAAGAATCGTGTTTTGTCTATGGGTGCTTTGAGGATGTTTTAATGGTTGCTTTATGGTCAGTGAAGGATTTTGAGATGAATGGTGGAATTGGTTTGAAGATTGAGTGAGTATTCAGTGAGTTTCGAAAGAATTTGCAAGTTGAAGTGATTTTGGGAATGCTGAGTTCTTGGAGGTTTCAGCTTGTGTGTCTTATGAAAAATGATCCTTGAAGCATGCTTGTAGAGTTCTGGTTGGGCAGAGAGTGGGTGGTGGACTGTGGTGATTGGTATGGGCTTCTTGCCAAAAAGTCAAAAGTTTTGTACTTGAGGTATGGGCAATGGTGTAGATGGCTTATTGGCTTGTCCATGCGCAGCATGGATCAAGGAAGTCCATGGAATTAGTTTTGAGACAATTCAGCAAGTTGAAACAAAGTTATGTGTCATTTTGCAATTTCATGAAGTTTTGGCCCCTTTGGGATTTCTTCATGGGCAAGGCATGAAATCTTGAAATTCCTTGGGCAATTCTAAGTTTTAGACAATGTGATATGTTGGTATGATGATTAGAAGTGTGTTTGAAGTCATAAAATGAAATGGCAAGTGGTTTTGCAAAGAATCCTCTTTGGTGCATTCTTGAAAATTATGTGATTTTTGCCAACTTTGACAAGCCATAACTTGAGTTCCATAATGAATTAGGACTTGTTCTTATACTTTTTTGAAAAGGGAATGATCCAATATACAACTTTCATGACCAACAATTTTTCATTTGAAGCATTTTTGGTTGAGAAAGAGGAGGTTGAAAAACTTTCCCAAAATGGAAAGTTTACATTACAAGTCATTTCCATTTTTGGCAACTTTTGGTTTAGCTCACTTTTCTTCAATTTTGTGAACTTCCAAGCACTCCAATGATCAAATAAAGATCATATAACTTCAATTTGATGAAAAATCCACTTTGGTTCCATTGTTGGGGGCCTCAGATGCCCTGATTTTGCTCTGACTTGCTCAAGAAGTTACCCAGTGAACAGATGACTTCCACAATGAATTTCTTCATCAAACTAGGTACACATGATCCTTATAACATATTGAGACCATTAGAAACAAGAATGACCAAAACATTTGGAGTTATGGCCTTTGAAACCAAAACCCTAATTTCAGGTCATCTGTGCAGTGAAACCCTAGCTCTGCTTCCATGCTTTCCCAGTTCTTGTGATTCTCTGACCTCCTTGATCTTTGGGAGATATAAAATGATGATTGAAAATACATGGACCCTCTTGGAATGATTGAAGACCTTTGGAATGGCTTAGATGGATCCTGGATTGCTCTGATCACAAACCCTAGATGCAGATGAACTTGAACTAATGCAGTGAAACAAAAATGCAATATGACATGATATGATTGAACTAATGCAAATATGAAAGATCACAAGCCATGGTTTGAACTTAGTGAGGGAAAATTTGGGGTGTTTACAGCTTCCCCTATTCAAGCATAAGTTAGCTGTGCAGGATGTAAGCGCCTGGCTTAACAGACAAACAAGATAACTTGTGGTTGAATACCAAAGACAATCCAAAATTTTCACTCACTGGGGAGAAGAAGAAAAGGGATATAAATCGTAAAACAAAGTAGAGTATGATTATAAAGATGTGGGCGATGGAGGGCGACCATCGGGCAGAGGACGACTGCTGGGGATAAAGCAATGACGGGGACGGCCGACATGCTGGGGAAATAAAGAGATCATGATGGGGACGACCATCAAGTAAATAAACAAGATTCTCTGGGGAATTAAAGGTAAAGTCAATGATGGGGACGACCATCAGGTTTGCAAAGTGAGAACAACGATGGGGATGGCCATCGGCTCAAAGAATAAATGAAATATTGATGAGGGACGATCATCAAAGGTGAAGGACGATCACCTAGCAGGGGACGACTGCTATTTACCACGACATAGGACGAATGCTGGATAGAAAAGGTCGACGATGGGGACGGCCATCGGATACACATGATGAAGGATGATCATCAAGAGGTGAAGGACGATCACCTAGCAGGGTACGACTGCTCTCGGGTTTATCATGACACAGGATGAATGTCAGGTAACAAGATCAACGATGGGGACGACCATCGGATACAATGATGAAGGACTATCATCAAAAGGTGAAGGACGATCACTTAGCAGGGGACGGCTGCTCTGTTGGGGATAAGGATGAGGGACGGTCATCCGAAGGTGAAGGACGATCACCTGATAGGGTACGGCTGCCGAAAGTATCACGACATAGGACGAATGCTGAATAGAAAAAGGTTCTAATAATGGAGACTCCACTGGGGAAAGGATGAGGGACGGTCATCCGAAGGTGAAGGACGATCACCTGGCAGGGTACGGCTGCCGAAAGTATCGCGACATAGGACGAATGTTGGATAGAAAAAAGATGTTTTGCTGGGGACTTGCTGGGGAATGGTAAACACGGACGAGTGCTTACGCTTTCTAAAATAAAAGGTATAAGTTTTTTGGCACTATGGGGATAGGATGATACAGACGAGTGTCAAAAGAAGTATTATAAACAAGTGTTTGGGCAACTGTGTTGGGGATAGGTGACACGGACGGGTGTCAAGAGAGTGGATAAGCATTGGTTTGGTTTATATCTGCAGGGGATGACAAGACACGGATGAGTGTCGAAAGTATATATGAACATGTGTTTGAGAGTGCAAAGGGGACGCTTTGGCTTTCTGCTGGGGAAATTGAGATGACACGGACGAGTGTCAAGAAGGACCAATATCTTTTGGTAGAAAGTGTTCTGGCTACTTTACTGGGGAATGATGACACAGATGAGTGTCAAAAGGAGCATGTATTTGTTTTTGAGAGTGCAAAGGGGACACTTTGGCTTTTATATGCAAGGGATGTATTTTGTATATTGCTGATGAAGTATTGTTGGTATTTACAGGTGACTGGTTCGAACTTGACTCGTGATCATGCAATATGTTTGATTTTTGCCGTAATGCTCCGTATTAGACGGAATGCTATGCTCTGGGGGGGAAATGATGTGAATGCTATGATTTATGCAAAAGAAACCAGTTCGGGATTCGGAACCCGCTGCTGTGAAGATCTCTGGCTGATCTGCTTGGAAGGAGAATCCCAGTTGGGGATGAGATCATTGGTAGATCTGATAAAACATATGTGGTTTTGCTTGGGGTACTAGATCATTTGATAGATCTGTCTGGTAGGAGATAACCCAGCTGGTGATGAGGAAGCTTTCGTCACTTTGTTGTGTGAAAATTCAGACAATGCTCTTCTGGGGAGAGGCTGGAGCCCTGTGGGGAGATGGTTCCCCTCATCCTTAACACTCTGTTGGGGGAGGAAAGATCACGGAACGATCTTCCTAAAGATTTCTGTGAGGATCCTGCTGAGGATGAGGAGACTTGACAACTCAGTTGGGGGAAAAAGCTTTTCAGATGCTGCTTGGAGAAGATGTGCTGGGGAAGTGATGTTTTGGCAACTTCGCTAGGGAAAAACAATCCAGATACCGTTTAGGGTAGGAAATATGTATGGCATGCCCCATGTCGCGTATTGAATACCTGCAATCCTGTTAAGACAAAGAAACGCACAAATATCCCGAGGTATCCCTTACCGGATTCCGTCATAGGAGTTAGATATTCCTGGAAGTAAATACATTTCCTGCAAGCATGTAATTAGAAAGGCACATCTGTTTTATGCAAACATTATGGATATTGGACATTTTTTGCAAACGAAACAAAAATGTACAAGACGAAGTGTGACTGAAAACTCTGATTTTATTAATCTGGGTGCCCTGAATTGGCAAGTACAGTCAAAGAAACAAATCCCCTGAAATGAGGAGATTGTTACAAATTGAAAAATAAAGGTGCTGGCAATGTTGATGACGCTTCGGTGAGCTTCCCTTTCCTATGACCCGTATGACCTTGACGTTCTTCTCACCTTGCTTTCTGAAGAAAGTTTATTCTGACTGATGCTTTAACCTTTCGAAGCGTGTCGTGTTGTAAGTGATACAGACGAATTCAGAATGCAGTTGTTCGCTTATTCCCTGATTTTGCGTGGATCGCCCTTTCAGGTTTTCAATCCACCGGGATAACCATTTTTTCCTGAGCTGTCCAATGCGGCTTTTCAACTCAGCGGGTGTACATTTTTTTTATTTTTCCCTTATTTTTGCCCGAGTCTTTTATTCTGTTTTTGACTCGCCGAGATGCCCTATTTTTGCCTGGACTTACATTTTGTTTTTATGTCCAGCGGGTCATTTTATGCGAAGTATTTTTTAACTGCATCTGAATTCACAAGGGATAAGAAATCTTCACCATCCATAGTAGTGAGCATCAGTGCCCCACCAGAGAAAACTTTCTTTACTATGAACGGACCATTGTAATTTGGAGTCCACTTGCCCCTGTGGTCTGTATGAGGAGGAAGGAGTCTTTTCAGCACAAGATCTCCTACTTGGTATTCCCGAAGCCTGACTTTCTGATCGAAGGCTTTCTTCATTATTTTCTGATATAGATGCCCATGACAGATTGCAGCTAATCTTTTTTCTTCGATTAGATTCAGTTGATTGTACCGAGAACGGACCCACTCTGCTTCGTTCAGCTTTACATCCATCAGTACCCGTAAGGAGGGTAATTCAACTTCTACAGGTAGGACTGCCTCCATACCATACACAAGCTGATACGGTGTTGCCCCAGTGGATGTTCTGATTGAGGTACGGTACCCATGCAAGGCAAATGGTAGCATTTCATGCCAGTCTTTGTATGTGACCACCATCTTCTGCACAATCTTCTTGATATTCTTATTAGCTGCCTCAACAACGCCATTCATTTTTGGCCTGTAAGGAGAAGAGTTGTGATGTTGTATTTTGAAGTCCCAGCACGGTTCTGCCATTATTTTATTGTTCAAATTGGAACCATTGTCAGTAATGATTCGCTCGGGTACTCCATATTGACAGATGATGTCTCTTTTCAGGAATCTGGCTACCACTTGTCTGGTGACGTTTGCGTACGAAGCTGCTTCAACCCACTTGGTGAAGTAATCAATGGCTACCAGGATGAATCTATGGCCATTTGAAGCAGTTGGTTCGATCGTACCAATCATGTCAATGCCCCACATGGCGAAGGGCCAAGGTGAAGACATCACGTTCAACGGATTTGGAGGCATCTGCACTTTGTCTGCATAGATCTGACACTTGTGACATTTTCTGGCATAAGCACAACTGTCTGCATCCATTGTGATCCAGTAGTAACCTGATCTTAGCATTTTCTTAGCCATTGCATGTCCTCCAGCATGGGTACCGAAAGATCCTTCATGCACCTCGTGCATCAGCGAGTCTGCCTCTTTCTTGTCAACACATCTGAGAAGGACCAAGTCAAAGTTTCTCTTGTATAACGAACCATCAGCATTCAGGAAGAAACTACCAGCCAGCCTTCTCAATGTCTTCTTATCATTGGACGATGCCCCGGGTGGGTAAGTTTGGTCCTCCAAGAAGCTTTTGATGTCATGGAACCAAGGCTTGTCATCTTTAGCAATGTCCACGGAGAATACGTACGCCGGTCGGTCAAGTCTGGATACTGAAATCCGAGGCACAAAGTTGGCAGTCTGAACCTTGATCATGGAGGAAATGGTAGCCAAAGCATCTGCGAACTGATTTTCGTCTCGAGGGATGTACTCAAGTTTTACTGTTGTGAAGAAAGTTATTAATCTCCTCGTATAGTCACGGTATGGAATCAGATGCTCTTGGTGAGTGTACCATTTGCCATTGGTCTGGTTGATTACCAAAGCTGAATCTCCGAATACAGTTAAAGTTTTGATCCTGAGGTCAATGGCTTCCTTAAGACCCATGATACAGGCTTCGTATTCAGCTTCGTTGTTAGTGCATGCAAAGGTGAGTTTTGCCGAGAAAGACATATGAACTCCTTTAGGTGTAATGAGCATTGCACCAACTCCTCGACCATTCATGTTGACAGCCCCATCAAACATCATTGTCCACTCTTCTTCTGGGTCAGGCCCTTCAGTGTGAACAGGCTCTTCATGTTCCTTTGCTTTCAGGAACATGATGTCTTCATCAGGGAAGTCAAATCTCATTGGTTGGTAATCATCAATGGGTTGCTTAGCCAGATAATCAGACAATACACTGCCCTTGATGGCTTTTTGAGATGTGTACTGAATGTCATATTCTGTCAGAATCATTTGCCATTTTGTAACCCTCTCGGTAAGTGCTGGCTTCTCAAATATATACTTGACTGGATCCATCTTTGAGATCAACAAGGTAGTGTGAGTCAACATATATTGTCTTAGTCGGCGAGCAGCCCACGCTAAAGCACAACAAGTTTTCTCGAGTAGTGAATAACGTTGTTCACAGTCGGTAAACTTTTTTCTTGGGTAGTATATTGCATACTCTTTTCGACCAGACTCGTCATGCTGGCCCAACACACATCCCATTGATCCTTCTAATACTGTCAAGTACATTATTAGAGGTCTTCCTTCAACTGGAGGCATAAGGATTGGAGGTTCTTGTAAGTATTCCTTGATTTTGTCAAAAGCATTCTGATAATCTTCGTTCCACCTGACCATTTGTTCCTTTCTTAACAATTTGAACAAGGGTTCACAGGTTGCTGTAAGATGAGATATGAACCTTGAAATGTAGTTCAATCTACCTAGGAACCCCCGAACTTCCTTTTCAGTCCTGGGTGCAGGCATCTCTTGAATGGCTTTGACTTTGTCAGGATCAACTTCAATTCCTTTTTCGCTTACAATGAATCCCAACAGTTTACCGGAACGCACCCCGAATATGCATTTGTTGGGGTTTAGCTTCAGCTGATACTTTCTCAGACGTTTGAACAACTTCAGCAGATTTACCAGATGGTCTTCTTCTGTGAGGGACTTGGCAATCATGTCATCCACGTAGCATTCGATTTCTTTGTGGATCATGTCATGGAATAATGTTACCATAGCCCTTTGATAAGTTGCCCCGGCATTCTTCAATCCAAATGGCATTACCTTATAACAAAATGTGCCCCAAGGTGTGATGAAGGTAGTCTTCTCCATATCTTCGGGTGACATCTTGATCTGATTATATCCTGAAAAACCATCCATGAAGGAAAATACCGAGAACTGAGCTGTGTTGTCGACCAATACATCAATGTGAGGTAAAGGGAAATCATTCTTCGGGCTAGCTCTATTCAGAT
The DNA here is from genome assembly GCA_963966055.1 of Lathyrus aphaca. NCBI lineage: Eukaryota > Viridiplantae > Streptophyta > Magnoliopsida > Fabales > Fabaceae > Lathyrus > Lathyrus aphaca. The sequence goes on along the minus strand of OZ014520.1, from coordinate 224,610,758 downwards.
CCCGGTAATCCACGCACATCTGTACTTTGCCATCCTTTTTAGGCACTGGTACAATATTAGCAACCCACGGCGGGTAACTAGTCACAGCAAGGAAACCGGCGTCCCACTGTTTTTGTACCTCTTCTTTAATCTTCATGGCCATATCCGGACGAGTACGGCGTAGCTTCTGTTTCACTCGAGGACAGTCTTCCTTTAAAGGCAGCCTGTGCATAACAATGTCGGTATCCAGACCTGGCATGTCTTGATAGGACCATGCAAAGACATCAACATACTCTCGAAGCATGTCAATAAGTTGTTCCTTCACTGAATCTTGCAGACGGGCCCCGATCTTCACTTCTTTCAAGTCTTCTTCGGTACCAAGATTAACCGTCTCAACTTCCTCCTGATGAGGAGTGATTACCTTCTCCTCTTGTCTTAACAACCTGGCTAGCTCTTCAGGTAACTCATAGTCTTCTTCAACCCCTTCATCGGCTTGATTAATCAGATTGTCGAAGTCATACGAGGTCATAGCAGTGCTGTTGTCGGTGCAATCTAGAGGGCACTCTCTGCAAGGGTTAAGATTGGTTCATTTTAGTGACCAGTTTTATCTTGTTTAGAAAAAGTGAAAATGAAGTTGTTATTTTGAAAACATTGCCATTTATTGTTTTTGTACAAAAGTGAAAAATGAAAAAGACAGTGAGCTAAAAAAAGAGACTCGTTTGCAAAAGATGTTCTGATATTCATTAATTAATAATTTGCACAAAATACAAGATGGTCCTATTACAAAATGAGTCCTGACACCTTGGGCAAGATGCAGGACTTGATGCATGCTAAAAAAGATAGGAAATAATAATTACTCTGCAGGAGTAACCCTTATAATTTCCTGGGAAGACCAGTTGGAGACTTGGTTCCCCGGGATCCTTGGACGTATCCAGTTCTCCAGGTTGCGGTCGCCTTCTTCCTCGTCTTCCAGATTATTCACAGCATCCGGGGTAAGCATTCCCCCACTGACAAATTTGGGCTCCTTTGCAGCCTCTGGTTGATCTTGTCGGGTTGGTCTGTAACCCAACCCGAATCTGTCTTCTTTTTTCTCCACCGGTAACAGTTTTCCCCAGCCTTTGGCGGTACCTTTTTCAACAACCTTTCGGGCTTGTTGATATGAAGCGATAGAAGTTCCAGACACAATAGTTGCTTCATTGATGTTAAGGGCCTCAAACCCCTGGCTCATAGTCTCGTGGATCTCCCCATCCATCTCTATATACTTGTAAGTAGCCAGCTGGCTAACGAAAATGTCTTCCTCCCCGCAGATTGTGATGATCTGGCCTTCCCACTCGAATTTTAATTTCTGGTGAAGGGTAGATGTAACAGCGCCAGCGGCGTGAATCCAGGGTCTACCCAACAAACAGCTGTAGGCCGGCTGAATGTGCATCACGAAGAAAGTAGTTTTACAGATTTGTGGGCCAATCATTACGGGTAATTCAATCTCTCCAAGCACTGATCTCTTAGAGCCATCAAACGCTCTTACCACCAAGTTACTTGGACGCAATGCCAAACCATCATATTCCAGCTTCACCAAGGCTTTCTTTGGGAGGACATTGAGCGAGGACCCAGTGTCTACCAGCACATGAGAAAGAACAACACCTTTGCATTCCAAGGTGATGTGTAAAGCCTTGTTATGATTGTGTCCCTCCGTTGTTAAATCAGCATCTGTGAAGCCCAGTCCATGACTGATGTTAACATTTGCAACCACTGTTTCCAGCTGATTAACCATAATCTCTTCCGGCACGTAGGCTGCTTGCAGGACCCTCAAATGTGCATTCCTATGGGCTTCGGAACACATTAACAATGACAGGATAGAGATTTTGGAGGGCGTCTGATGAAGCTGGTCTACCACTTTCTAATCACTCTTTTTGATTATTCTCATAAACTCGTCCACCTCTTGTTCAAAAGACGTCTTCAGAGTTTCTTTAATAGCTGGCTTTTCGAGTATCACACTCTTCCCTTTTGCTTTAGCAACAGCTTCTGCTTCAGCATTGGGTCTCGGTATTTGTGAGGCAAAAAGGTGTCTGCTCCTGGTGAAGCCTCCGCCTCCCCCAACATTGTCAATTTGTGGTGAAGAGGTTGATGAATCTAGAGTGATCTTCTTTCCGTCGCAGTAGAGATCAGATCCGTAGTGCCAAGGTATGGCATTACTGCTTTCATAAGGAACGGGTCCAGGTACTGTAATGGAGACTGGACTGATTGCTGCAGCGGAAGGAACTGTGATGGTATGCGGGTCGTAATAGATTGTGACTGGAGATCTGACAGTAGGTGTTGCAGTTTGTTGTTGAAAATTGTTGTTGCAATGAACAATTGTCGGGTCATAATAGATTGTGACCGTTGAGACATCTTCATTAGTGTTTGTTGGTGTTGTAGGTGATTCCTTTGATAAGATGGGTGTTGATGTTGTAGAAGTAAGCGGAACTGAATTTTGGTTTGTTGAAACAATGGATGGAGTGGTTGCTGGAGTTGTGGATGAATCAGTGGGAACGATAGTTGTTGCAGTTGTAGGAGGATCTGATATTGGTGAAGAAAGAGTTGTTGATGTTGTAGGAGGATCTATTGTTGCTGAAGAAAGAGTTGTTGATGTTGTGGAAGCCATTGTGGTAATTTGCAAAATTCCATCTCTGATAAGGCCATCTATGCCAAGCCTTATCCTCTCACAACCATTAATAGCAGTCTTGCAATATTCGCAGCAGGCTTCACAACCTGGGAACACCTGGCATCTTAAGAGTTGAGCTTTGACTTTTGCCAGCGGCGTTCGAATAAGTGCAACACTATCAATCAGTGCAGATGGTTGGTCCTCCTCTATGGCATTAATCCTGGGCCCACCATGATTAGGCATAGGATTTCTGGTAACATTTGGAGGAGGTGCGAAGTTGAGATATTTGGAATCGACCAGATCCTGAACCTTCATTTGCAAGGCTCTACACTTCTCAGTATTGTGACCAGGTGCATTGGAATGAAAGGCACACCTAGCATTGGCATCATAATTCTTCGGGAGGTTGAGAGGATCTGGTGGAGCCAATGTCCTTAACTCAACCAGGTTGAGCTTCAGGAGTTGTGGCAGTAAGGCGACATATGGCATAGGAATGGGGTCAATTACCCTATTTGCTTGAGATGGCCTCTGTTGAAAGGGGCGCTGCTGTTGGTTGTTGTTGTTATTGTTGTACGATCTTTGTTGCGGAAAGTGCGGTTGTTGCTGATAGTGTTGTTGTTGTTGATAGTGTTGTTGTTGTTGCTGTTGTTGAGGAAAAAGTGGCTGTTGTGGAACTGGATCCGGGATAGTAACGGTTGCTACTGATCTGTGAGAGTATTGGAGTCTGCCCCTGCCTGCATGAATAGCATTTGTTTCACCCGTCCTTCAGGGTCCTGGAAAAGGTTTTCTTGTATTGGTGGAGGAACTTGCACCGTTGTTAGAGATTTTGCCCATCTTCAAAAGACTATCAATTCTCTCCCCAGCTATGACTACATCAACAAATCTAGTGGAGGAGAATGCAGCAAGTCTGTCAATATAAGTTCCTTGAAGAGTGTTCATAAAAATGTCAGCCATTTCCCGTTTAGACATGGGTGGCTAGACAGCAGCAGCAAGCTATCTCCACCTCTGAACGTAATCCCAGAAGCTTTCCCTTGAAGACTGAGACATGCCCATTAGAAGGGTTTTATTGGGAGCCATGTCTAGGTTGTACTGGTACAGATGGATGAAGGCTTCGGCCAAGTATTTCCAACATCTTATAGTGGCCCTGGTCAGATGAGAATACCATTCTCTTGATGCCTCAGTCAGGCTGTCCTCAAAATAGAACATCTATAACTTCTCGTCCATGGTATAAGCTTTGAGTCTCCCCAAGAAAGACTGCAGATGAGTACGCAGACAGGAGGTACCATTATAATTTTCAAAGCACGAGGGTTTGAACTTGTGAGGAATTCTCACCCCATCCACCAGCCCCATATCCATTACATCAAAGCCTAGGGAATTCTGGGATTCAAGAGACCTCAGTTTCTCAGCAATCTCATCCAGCCTTCGGTTAAGAACTTCATCCCCAGCCCCAATAACCGTGAACTGCTCTTCTTGAGGATCTTCTTGCAAGATTCTGCCTCCAGCAGTGTTACCTTGAGGGTTCCTTATGGCATTACCATCCGGGTTTAGATGAGGCCCAAACTCTGGTGGATCGATGTGAGGCTGCCTGCGATCATTGTTACTGGTTCCTCCTGTACCAGGATGGTGTTCATCAGGAGTTTGCCTTTCGACCGGTTCTCTTAGCCTTTCCTGACTCTGAGCTAAGCTAGTCATCACAGCCATGAACTGGGTCATTTGGCTCCTCATTACAACCCTTTCATTTTCCATTTGGTTCCTTACTTCATTCAGGTTCCTTACTTCATTTGGTTCCTTACTTCATTCAACCCTTAGTTTGTTTACAATACATGCCCGTGGTGGGTCAAAAATACAACAATCAAAAGAAAAGCACATCAAAAGAAAGAAATACAAGCAAAAGGATCAGACATCCAATCCAAAGTCATCCTCCCTGACTTCCTTCAGGAGGGCCTCAGTCACTGGACCAGCTGGGTGCTCTGTAATAGTCCTGATGAGGAGGTTCCTGGTAGCAATGGCACTAGTTAGCCTCTTATGCTTGTCCTGATCCTTTGATCTCTTCAACCCCGCCCGGAGTTTCAATTCAGATATCTCCTTCTGAGCTGCCAACAAAGCTTCCTGCTGCTTCTTCTCACTTCCAGCTGTTCTATCTTAGCCTGAGTCCTCTGGTCTTCCTGTGCACGGGTGTCGCTCCCGAGGATTTCCATCCTGGTACAAACGCGAAAGTGGCGCGGAAAAAGAATAGAGTCGCCAGCCAGGCATTTTTATCCCGAAGAGAGGGAATGGTAATGCTGCACAAACCAGAAAAAAGAAAAGGAAGGACACGGGTCCTGCGAACCAAAGAGACTGGGATCGGGAGTCGGTTATGACCTGGGAAGGTATTAGCACCCCAGATCATCCGCCGTACCCGACGGGATCCACGCTTGCAAGAGAAACTGTTTCAAAGGGTGAGGGTATGAAAGATGCAGCAAAAGAAAATGAAAATGAAAAGAAACTAGAACTGGAAAAGAACTGAAATAAGAAACAAAGAGAAAAAATGTAGGGAAAATAAAGATTGTGCTCGAACGGGCCCTACCCCGCTGCCTACGTACCTCATCGGGATAATGAGGATCAGAGACGCCGTAGTTCCCCTAACTAGGGGTACTAAAAGGAAATTGCTTGAATTAAGGCTTGAACTGCCTATGCCATTGCTCAGGTGTTGCAGGCTCGGACGACGAGTGCGTAACCGTCTTGCAAAATGACAAGTAGGAGCAAGTTCGCGTACGGAGCGAAGGAGATGAGAAAAGAATTCCCGAAGGAAAGACGCTTATTGTTTGTTTGTGTTTTTTAGAAGCTTTTATGAGTGTGTCGCAAGTAAGTGAACTCAAGCTCTTATCAATGGAATGTGCACTTGTCACTACATTCCAAGATGGAATAATAGGACAAGCACACTCAAGTAAGGAGAAGATCCCCAAAACTCGAACCCAAAGATTAGGGCATAAGCTCACTAACTTGCTTAATTATTAAGTGTTTTTGGTTATTTACATGAAGAAGTGTTTTTTAGGCTTTTCTTTTATGAAGAAGATACCTTGATCAGACTTGTGCATCACAAGGTAGACATGTACTATCCCAAGATGGGAAGACTACAAGCATACCTCATGGAATAAGGCTATGGATCAATGCATCGCTTCACATTTATTAAAGGTGTTTTTTTAGAGTTATGAGATGAGAAGAGAAAGAGAACCAAAAAGATCATAAAGGTAAAATGCTAAAGGGGAACTAAAATAATCCTAAGTGTTAACATGCATGGATGATCCTAGGTTTGTGAGGTCTACTATCCTAATGAAGAAGAGAAGAAGAAGATAGAAGAAGGGATGAGAAAGGCCTAAGCCCAACAACAAAGGGTTAGTAACATAAACAAAAGAGGAAAGATGAAAAGTTGAAATGTGGATAAACATCCACACTTCTCTTACCATGAGCCCCTGAAATGTTAGCAAAAATCCAGCAAATTTACCAAGAAACAATCATGGGATCAATCATGCTCAAAGGTACTTGAAAACAAAAATCAAACAATCATGCCAACATTACAAATACACGACTTACGCGTCGAGAACATGAAAGCATACATCAAACAGCAAGCAAATACCCTAAAATATCATGCTTAATGATCACACAATGATTCATGGCAATTAGAACAAGCAAAGGGACCAAACAAACTCAAAACAGCCCCAAAAAACCATTCTGCATCAGTGTTAACCGGTTAACCATATGCGTTAACCGGTTAACCAGTCAAAACCTGCACAAAACACACACAGAAACAGGGCGTTAACCGGTTAACCATATGCGTTAACCGGTTAACACTGTAAAAACAGCAGCAAATTCCTGCAGAAACAGCATTTCAAAAACAGCTTATTCAAATAAGCTGCACCAGACCAGCACTCAATTACACATGGAAAAAATAGATCAATGCACATCAATCCATAACATTATGCTCATGAACAATAACAATCGGATCCGGATACAAATCAACCAATCAAATCATGCAACACAATCAATTACACAAACACATGGTAGGTTCAAAGCTCAAGCAATGCAAATAAGCTAAAAACAGAGTTGGATCTGGAATTAACCAACCTACAAAGCGGAGGTATGCTTTGGTAATTGTTGATTATGCTGAAAATGATAGATCTCGCGCAAAACCTTGAAGATCCGATGCTAAGCTCCACACTCCATGCAAAATAAATGCAAGATCAAGCTCTTGATGCAGAATTTTGGATCCAAAAGCACTTTTAGATCCCAAACCAGATCTGAATCTCCAATAAAACCAGCAAAAAGATGTAATGAAACTATGGATGGAGGTCTAGTTCCAAGATCTACACACCTCAAGGCAAGGTTGTGTGATCCTCAAAGAGGAACTTTGAGTGATTTGGAAAATTGGGAGAGAAAAATGAGAGAATTGTGAGTGAGAGCAATGAAAATTCAGAAATGAGAGTGAAAAATGAGTGAGTTCCCCCTTGGTTTGGAGAGAAATGGAATATATATGGTTTAGGGTTGGGGCCCAAAATCTTGGTTTGGGATCCAAAAAATATGGCTTGGTAATGTGATTAGGTTTTAGGGTTGGAAAGAGGTTTGGATACATGCTCTAGATCCTTCTCAAATTCAATTTTAATTCAAATGAATAAAAATCAGAAAATTGGAAAATGGGGCCAAAACACACATGCTGAAAATGCTGCTGGAAATTCAAATTTCGCAGCTGTTAACCGGTTAACCATATGCGTTAACCGGTTAACGCATGCAAAATTTGAATTTCCCCCCTTTTGGTGGGAAACTTCAAAAATGATGCCGGCGCCCGCCGTTTCAAGCTGATTTTGATCCCTTCATTCTTTTTAAGCTTTGAACATGGTACAGAGCTTGTGCAGAGTGATCCTGTGAAATTTTTGCCTGGTCACCATGCTCTCGATTTTTTATCTGTGGTGCTTCGAACTTTCCAGATGGTTGGTCATATGCCTTATGCTAGAACATGTGAGTGTTATGCCTCATTTTTCTATGCAAAAATGCTAAGAATATGGTATGCTCATGATGATTATGATATGATATGATGCTTAAAATGAAGAGGGCAAATTTGGGGTGTTACAGCTGCCCCTATTCAAGCATCAGTTAATCCGAAAAGGACGATAGCAGCGAGCTATCGGACATTCGAGATAAACTGTGATTGAATACCAAGAAGACCAGAAATTTGCACTCTGACGAAGAATGCAACACCAGGAAATAAACCCGACCAGATGACGCTCTGGGAACTGCAGGGGAGAAAGAAGCGAACGAGCTTCTTCCAAGTTGGAAATGATATCTGAAATAAGAACAAATTGACAGACGAGTCTTCAAACAATCCCGTGACGCCAGGAGCTGGACAGACGAGTCCTCAAAACACTGCAATACGACAATCTGAGACAGACGAGTCTTTGAATGACCTGTGACGCCAGGTGCAGAGAGCGAACGAGCCCTTAAAGAACTTCAAAGTATCCTGAGATAGACGAATCTCCTTCACTAATCCTTACGCAGATAAGTGGAATAAGACGGACGAGTCTTCTTCGGACAACCCTTACGCAGGTTCCGGAAATGCATATAAGTCTGTGGGATAGACATGCAACCAAGGTAGACGAACCTTCTTCATATATTATCCGCGGATATATGGCATAAGACAGACGAGTCTTCTGAGCAAACCTGTTACGCCAGGCGCAGCAACCATGATTGGTGCTTGAGACAGACGAGCCTCCTTCGGATTTACCTGTTACGCCAGGGCCGGTAATCATTTTGACATTTAATTCCCACTGTCAGGATTTTAAACCTCTTCAATACAGACGAGTATTGGATGATCATCAAGAGAACACAGACGAGTGCCAATAGTCAATGATACAGACGAGTATCAGACGATGATCTGAGAAACACAGACGAGCGTTTCAGGCGATGATACAGACGAGTATCAGCCACTGGTATAGACGAATACCAGAAATTCAAATACAGACGAGCATTTGAAGTAGTCACAGCATTATCAGGATAAATAGCAAATCTTCACATACAGATGCAAGCTAGCACAGACGAGTGCTGAGGATGATACAGACGAGTATCCAAGCAAAGCAGACGAGCTTCAGAACACAAACAACTTCCGGGGAATAAAAGCAGACGAGCTTCAAACAAGCACAGACGAGTGCCGGGTCGTTGCAGACGAGCAGTAGCGGAGAATACATATCAAGGCACAGACGAGTGCAGCGAAGGATCCCATACCGAACACAGACGAGTGCTGGGAGGTTGCAGACGAGCAACAACAAATATCATATCAGAACACAGACGAGTGTAAAGGGGTTGCGGACGATGCTGGGGACATCTCCAAGCACAGACGAGTGCTGGGATTTGCAGACGAGCAAACAACAACGGATACAATCAAACACAAACGAGTGTTGAGGAGTTGCGGACGAGCAACAGATGAGCAACAGGCACGGACGGGCGCCGAGCAACCTTCAAAGGAGTAACAAGCACATATGAGTGCTAAAAGATGCGGTCGAGCATCAAATAAAGATGCGAGCACGGACGAGCACTGGGCACTTCTTAGGGAATACGCCTCAAATAAAGAGGAATGACATGCACGGGCGAGTGCTGCAGGGATGCGGACGAGCACCAGATGAAGATACGCGCCCCAACGAGTACAGGCAACTTTGCTGGGGAGAGAAAACTTCAAAGACTAACAAGCACGGACGGGTGCCGAGAGCTGCGAATGGTCATCAAACAAAGATGCTAGCACAGAAGATTGCTGGAGAGTACCTCAAATAAAGAGGAAACTGCCGGGGCAAAGGCACGGGCGACTGCCGGGGAATACCTCAAATACAGAGGAATCTGCTGAGGAAAGGGCACGGACGAGTGCTGAAAGAGGATGGGCATCAAATAAAGATGCGAGCACAGACGAGTGCTAAGATATAGACTCTATTGGGGAAAGCAAACGAGCAATACCACCGAGCTAACACATACGAGTGTTGAGAGATGCAAACGAGCAGCAATAAAACATGATACATTATTGCTGGGGATAACTCCGCTTAGAGATAACACAGACGAGTGTCGAAGATTGCAGACGAGCAACAAACGGATGCCTGATCGGCAATAAGAGATACGACTCTGCAGGGTAATCCAAGTCAAGAGGTCTGGATACACATTCTGACTGAGGTGATGAATACCTGGCTGCATCATCAAATACCCAAAGTACGGCAACTTTGCTGGGATTATATTTCACTGACGGAAGCGAAAATCAAATATGACCACTGTGGGAACAGGAACATCCTCAGACTTGGCTGGAGAAGCTTCTTGGGCAAACACTCTGACTGGGGAGAGCATCTGATAACTCAAGACTCTGAGGGGATATCAGGCTTTCAGGTACCTGATAGGCATACTCTGATGGGGATAATGGACTACTAATTCCATCTTTGATGATGTCAGGCTTTCTGGCACCTGCTGGGTATACTCCGCTGGGGAAGAATGAAATGCTACTTCACTGGGGAAGAAAAGCTTGCTTGGGCGGCTGTCAAGACTTGCTTGGAGAAAAAATCTCTGCTGGAGATGCCAGTCTTCAGATACCTGCTGGGAAAGGAAATCTCTGCTTGGGGGATACCCTACTGGGAAAGTACTCTGCTGGGGAGGTACTCCGCCGGGGAATATTAAATCGCTTGAGAGAATGTGACGCCAACCTGCAACCTGCAACAACAGAACACACCCGCGTGTCCCTGGGATTTGCATGGAATGATCGGTTCATCCATCGTCACCCGACGCTCAAAGAGGGTTACAGTTTCCCTGCATGTCAGTTTTCTTTTCAAAATTATCACCATGTTTAGATGCAATGCTATTTTTGCCTAAAATTCAGGACATTTTGTAAACAAAAATAAACACACACAGCTTTTTGACTGAATATTATTTTTATTGAATGGCCTCTGAATAGGCAAAGATTTACATCAGGAAGCAACCACCTGGAAAGAGGTAGCCACTATAAAATTGAGAAAAGAAATTATCCTAATGGCAACGTACGCGGCATTCCAAGGAGTTCCATTTCTGCTATGACCTGCATGTCTTCAAGACTCTCCATTCTGTTTTGGCTTTCTGAGAGGACAAGGGGACTGCTTCCTATCCTTCCGGTATTGTCAAACTGTACAAAACGATGACGTGGTTCAGATAACTCGGATCACAATTGTTCGCTTATTCCCTTATTTTGCGTGGATCGCCCTCTCGGGTTTTCAATCCACCGGGATACCCTTTTTTGCCTGAGCTGTCCAATGCGGCTTTTCAACTCAGCGGGTGTACATTTTTTTATTCATTTCCCTAATTTTTGCCCGAGCTTTTTTATTCTGTTTTTAGCTCGCCGGGATGCCCTTTTCTTGCCTGGACTTATATTCTGTTTTGTGTCCAGCGGGTCTCTTTATGCGAAGTATTTTTTAACTGCGTCCGAGTTAACAGGGGATGGGAAGTCTTCTCCATCCATAGTGGTGAGCATCAGTGCCCCTCCTGAGAATACTTTCTTCACTATGAATGGTCCTTCGTAGTTCGGGGTCCACTTGCCCCTGTTATCTGAACCTGGAGGAACGATTCTCTTCAACACAAGCTCTCCCACTTGATACCCTCGAGTACGTACTCGTTGATCGAATGCCCGCTTCATTCTCCTTTGATAAAGCTGACCATGACAGATAGCCGCTAACCTCTTTTCCTCAATTAGACATAGCTGATTGTAACGAGCACGCACCCATTCAGCCTCATCCAGTTTGACATCCATCATCACGCGCAGTGAGGGAATCTCTACTTCAACAGGCAGGACTGCTTCCATGCCGTACACTAGAGAGAAGGGAGTTGCCCCTGTTGATGTCCTGACCGACGTTCGGTACCCATGCAAAGCAAACGGTAACATCTCATGCCAATCCTTGTAGGTGACAACCATTTTCTGCACAATCTTCTTGATATTCTTGTTAGCTGCCTCTACCGCACCATTCATCTTTGGTCGGTAAGGAGAAGAATTGTGATGCTGTATTTTGAAGTCCCGACATAAGTCTGCCATCATCTTGTTGTTGAGATTAGAACCATTATCAGTAATGATCCTTTCGGGTACTCCATATCTGCATATGATATCTCTTTTCAGAAATCTCGCCACCACTTGACGAGTGACATTGGCATAAGACGCTGCTTCTACCCACTTGGTAAAGTAATCAATCGCGACCAGGATGAAGCGATGACCATTCGAAGCAGTTGGCTCGATTTTCCCGATCATGTCAATGCCCCACATAGAGAAAGGCCAAGGAGATGACATGACATTCAGCGGGTTAGGAGGAACATGCACTTTATCTGCATATATTTGGCACTTGTGGCATTTACGAGCGAATGAACAACAGTCTGCATCCATTGTCATCCAGTAATACCCTGATCTCAGCAGTTTCTTTGCCATGGCGTGCCCTCCTGCATGGGTACCAAAAGATCCTTCATGGACTTCCTGCATCAACAGGCTTGCTTCGTGTCTATCCACGCATCTGAGCAAGACCATGTCGAAGTTCCTCTTGTACAAAACCCCGTCTGTGTTCAAGAAGAAACTAGCAGCAAGTCGTCTCAAGGTCTTCTTGTCTTTGGAAGATGCCCCTGTTGGGTATTCTTGCTTCTCCAGGAATAACTTGATATCAAAATACCAAGGTTTCTCGTTAGACACGGCGTCTACAGAGAAAGCATAAGCCGGAGAGTCAAGCCTGGAGATGTCAATTCTGGGCACAAAATTCCAACATAGGACTTTAATTGACGAAGAGAGAGTGGCCAAAGCATCGGCAAATTGATTTTCGTCCCGTGGTATGTATTTGAGCTCAACCGTCGTGAAGAATGTCAACAGTTTTCTAGCATAATCCCTGTACGGAACTAGATGCTCTTGATGTGTGTACCACTTGCCGGTAATTTGGTTAATGACGAGGGCTGAATCTCCGAATATATCGAGGTTCTTGATCCGAAGATCAATTGCCTCCTCTATTCCCATTATACACGCCTCGTATTCCGCTTCATTGTTGGTGCAGCCAAAAGTAATTTTGGCAGCGAAGGGTAAATGAACATCTTCAGGAGTAATGAGTACGGCACCAACTCCACGACCATTGATATTGACAGCCCCATCAAACATCAACTTCCATTTGGATTCAGGGTCAGGCCCCTCCTCCGGAAGTGGTTCCTCATAATCGTTTGTTTTGAGGCACATGATGTCCTCATCAGGGAAATCAAATCTCATCGGCTGATAGTCATCCTCAAGAGGTTGCTGAGCAAGGTATTCCGACAATACACTTCCTTTGATAGCTTTCTGAGAAGTGTACTGGATGTCGTATTCCGTTAAAATCATCTGCCATCTAGCAACCCTTCCGGTCAATGCTGGTTTCTCAAAGATGTACTTGACGGGGTCCATCTTGGAAATGAGAAGTGTGGTATGGGTCAACATATACTGCCTCAGTCGGCGAGCAGCCCATACCAAAGCGCAGCAAGTTTTCTCGAGCAGTGAGTATCGGGATTCACAGTCGGTAAACTTTTTGCTAAGGTAATAAATGGCATACTCTTTTCGACCAGACTCGTCATGTTGGCCAAGCACACACCCCATCGACCCTTCTAGCACGGTCAAGTACATGATTAATGGTCTCCCCTCCACTGGAGGCATCAGAATTGGAGGTTCCTGCAAATATTCCTTTATTTTGTCGAAAGCTCTTTGGCAATCATCATTCCACCTGACCGTCTGCTCTTTTCTTAGCAGTTTGAATATCGGTTCGCACGTGGCAGTTAGGTGAGATATGAACCGAGAAATGTAGTTCAATCTACCTAAGAACCCGCGCACTTCTTTTTCTGTCTTTGGTGCAGGCATATCTTGAATTGCTTTCACTTTAGCAGGGTCTACCTCAATTCCCTTTTGACTTACAATGAAACCCAGCAACTTTCCAGAACGCACTCCGAAAGTGCACTTGTTCGGATTCAACCTCAATTTGTACTTGATCAATCTGTCAAACAGCTTCTTCAAATTAACCAAATGCTCCTCTTCGTCTTTGGACTTTGCAATCATATCATCCACATAACATTCGATCTCCTTGTGGATCATGTCATGGAACAACGTGACCATCGCCCGCTGATAAGTTGCCCCAGCGTTCTTCAAACCGAAGGGCATGACCTTGTAGCAGAATGTTCCCCACGGGGTAATGAACGTTGTCTTCTCCATGTCTTCCGGCGCCATTTTTATCTGATTATAACCGGAGAATCCATCCATGAAGGAGAATACTGAGAATTGAGCAGTACTGTCGACCAACACATCGATGTGTGGCAACGGAAAATCATCCTTCGGGCTTGCTCTGTTCAAATCTCTATAGTCAACGCACATTCGGACCTTGCCGTCCTTCTTAGGTACTGGTACGATGTTAGCTACCCAAGGTGGGTAACTAGACACGGCAAGGAACCCGGCATCCCACTGTTTCTGCACCTCCTCTTTGATCTTCATCGCCATATCCGGGCGAGTTCTTCTCAACTTTTGCTTTACAGGAGGACAGTCTTCCCTCAGGGGTAGCTTATGCATCACGATGTCGGTATCCAATCCTGGCATATCCTGATATGACCAAGCAAAGATATCCACATACTCTCTCAACATACTGATCAGCTCTTGTTTGACATCGGCCCGCAGATTGGCTCCTATCTTGATTTCTTTCTTTGCATCTTCACTGCCAATGTTGATGGTCTCAATCTCTTCTTGATGAGGCTGAATAACTCGTTCCTCTTGTTTCAACAATCTGACCAATTCTTCAGGGAGGTCACAGTCTTCCTCAACCCCTTCATCAGCTTGGTAGACTGGATTATCAAAGTCATGCATAGTCATAGCAGGAACGTTATCCGTGGAATCCGGATGATCAATACTGCACAAATGATGTGCTTATTCAGAATCTGCTTATTTTGAAAAGAGACGCTAACACAAAGCAAAAAAGTGAAAAAAACACATTGCCATTTTTATATTGTTTTTTTTTATTTTTTATTTTTTTTTTTTTTTTTTTTTTTATAAAAATTTAAAAACAAAGAAAGAGAGCACAATTTGTCTGAAAATGTCCTTTTATTTCATGGCAAAAATAACGATGCAATACAAAACATGGTGGCCCAGTACAATGGATCCAAACATCTTGGGCAGAATGCTGGATTTGACAATGCAGTATGCTAATAAAAGGAAACAAAACAATTACTTTGAGAGCCAGGTGACTTGAACAATGTCCTCAGCAGACCAATTTCCTAGCTCCTCGCCGGGTGCACACGGGCGGATCCAATTGTTGTCCCAGTCTCTGTCACTATCCCCGTCTTGACTTGCCGTACAGATTTGATCGCGGTCGAGCAACCCAGCACTTGTGAATGAGATAGCTTTACCACTCTGAATAGACCCCCCAGGCTGATACCCTAAGCCAAATTTGTCATCCTTCTTTTCCACCTCCAGTAGCTTGCCCCAGCCTTGGGCATTGCCTGATTGGACAGCCTCTTTTGCTTCCCGGTAAGAATGAATTGACGTGCCTTCGTTGTTTTTCTTCACCGGAGTCAAGATACTGACATCTGCCTCAAAAGCTTGGCACAAAGTCTCGTGAATTTCTCCGTCCATTTCCACATATTTAAATGTCGACAGGTGGCTGACGAAAATATCTTCTTCCCCGCAAACTGTGATGACCTGGCCGTCCACCACATACTTAAGCTTCTGGTGTAAAGTTGAGGTGACAGCTCCAGCTGCGTGTATCCACGGTCTGCCCAACAAGCAGCTATACGCAGGCTGGATATCCATGACATAGAAGACACTCTTGAAGACTTGAGAGCCTATCTTAACAGGCAACTCAACCTCTCCGAAAACTGATCTTCTTGAACCATCGAAAGCTCTAACCACCAAATCACTCGGCGTCAGGATAACCCCATCAATGTCAAGCTTCATCAACGCCTTTTTCGGGAGCACGTTCAACGAAGAGCCTGTGTCCACCAGAACATGGGATAACACAGCGCCCCTGCATTCCATCGTGATATGCAGTGCTTTATTGTGATTTCTTCCCTCCAAAGTAAGATCTCTGTCAGTGAAGCCCAAGCCATGGCTAGCATTGACACTTCCAACAACAGCTTCAAGCTGATTGACCGTAATCTCTTGAGGAACGTAAGCCATTTGAAGTACTTTCAGCAAGGCTTCTCGGTGCGCGGGTGAGCACATCAACAGTGACAAGATAGAGATCTTCGAAGGCGTCTGATTCAGTTGGTCAACCACCTTGTAGTCACTCCTTTTGATGATCTTCATAAACTCTTCTACCTCCTTTTCAAAAGTCCCCTGCCCATCCACCGGGGTATTCGTCTCATCATTCACAGCCTGTTTTCCTCTGTCTTTAGACGAAGTTTCAGCCTCAGAATCCTTTCTCAATGCAGGGGGAGCAAATAAATGGCCACTTCGAGTAAATCCCCCAACACCTCCTACATTCTCAATGGTCAAATCAGCAACAGGTCTACTTTCCATCATCTGTCCCGCCACATAGACATCGGAACCATAATGCCACGGAATGGCTCTATCATCATTATACGGCATTGGCCCAGGTACAGTTATAGTCACAGGACTAATCTGAGGAGCGTAAACGGTAACCGGTCCTTGTCTGACGGGCATATCAGCTTCATCGTAGAAGATAGTAATGGTTGACACATCATCAGCCTTTTCATTACTAATCTTGCTAAATTGCAGAGATCCATCATCAATCAACTCTTGCAAACCCGTCTTCAATTTCTCGCAGCCATTCACAGCACTTGCACAGTCTTCACAATCGAGAGAACAACCAGGAAACACTTGACCCTTCAACAGTCTCTCTTTCACCACCTTCAACGGCATCTTGACTTCATCAATACTCAGTACCAAACTTAACTTGTCATCACTCTCAACAGCATTAACTCTTGCCCCTCCATGATTAGGTATAGGGTTCGAGTTGATATTCGGTGGTGGTGCAAAGTTGATTGCCTTTGAATCCACGAGATCTTGAACTTTGTGATGTAGCGCCCTGCACTTCTCAGTTGAGTGCCCGGGTGCCCCTGAATGAAAAGCGCATCGCGCGTTGACATCATAACCAGCTGGAAGCTCTCCAGGAGGTGGTGGTGCCAAAGTCCTCAATTGAATAAGGTTCAAATCCAGTAGTCTAGGCAACAAGGCAGCATATGTCATCGGAATAGCTTCAATCACCCTGCTAGCAGGACGAGCCTGCCTTGGCTGATAAGGCCTTTGCTGGTAGTTGGCTCTGGGTTGTTGTTGTTGTTGCTGTTGTTGTGGTGGAGGTAACATTTGTTGTACGGGAGCTGCAGGAATAGTGACAGCAGCCACATGCCCATAAGGTCTTCTGTAACCACGGCCCTGGTTTCGACCGAATACAGCATTGGTCTCACCTTCTCGCCTTCTCGGAGGTCCGCTGAAAGCTTTCCTCGCTCCACTTGAACTACTAGCACCGGGGTCTTGTATCTTCCCCATTTTCAACAGCGTTTCAACCCTTTCTCCCGCAATGACAATATCGTTGAACTTTGTAGCAGAACTTGACGCCAATCTTTCAAGAAATACTCCCTGGAGGGTGCCCATAAACATATCGGCCATCTCATTCTCTAACAGTGGTGGTTGCACCCTGGCAGCTAACTGACGCCACCTCTGAGCGTATTCCTTGAAGCCTTCTTTTGCTGTCTGAGCCATATGTTGCAACTGGGTGCGATTCGGAGCCATGTCCATGTTATACTGGTACTGCTTCACGAAGGCCTCAGCGAGATCTTTCCAGCTCTTGACATTGACCCTGCTGAGCTTCATGTACCACTCAAGGGAAGCTCCCACCAAGCTATCCTGAAAGTAATACATCCATAGTTTTTCATCGTCTGTATGCGCAGCAATTCTCCCAACATACGATTGCAGATGGGTCTTTGGGCAAGCAGTGCCGTTGTACTTCTCGAAAGTAGGAACTTTGAACTTATACGGAATTCTGACTCCCGGAACCAAGCCCAAGTCTGTTATATCGAATCCCAAAGAACTCTGGGATTGAATAGCCTTGATTTGCTCGGCCATCTCTTCAAATCTCTTGTTCATCTCGACCCCTTGACCCTCGGTCTCATCAAGCAAAGTGAACTGGTCATCCTGGTGATCCACATGAATGTTATGCATCCCGTCATTGACTACGGTCGCCCCTGGTTGTATAACTTGAGGTCCAGCCTGCCGTGCGCCCGCACCGGCATGATTATCAACATTAGCAGCAGCAGCAGCGTTTCTGTTCTGATTCTCAACCAACTCTCGCAGCCGTTCTTGATTCTGCCCCATGCCGGTCATTAACGTCATGAAGTTATCCATTCTCTGCCTTAAGTCTGCCAAATCTGCCTGCATTTGATCCATGGCCCGCTCTCTGTTAATCTTGGTTGGGTATCTGTGCACTGCTGGTCGTTCTCGAACCTTACGAGGAGCTATTGCGCCTGAAACACAAAACCCGTTAGTAATTGATGCGACACCTGCAAAACAGACAAACAGGTTATATGCAATGCAATGCAACTGTTCATGTTCCCAACTTTAAACATTTGGCATGCCCCAGTTCTGGCATCTATCTCGGCAATCACTTTTATCTTTCAAACTTTCTCTTTGATAAGTGTTCAGACATTAGCAGTATCCAGACAAACGAGTCTTGCACATTCAAAACGATAACTTGCACATTAATACTGAGTAGGGACAAACCACTATAGGCTAAAAGTCAGAATACATCCAAGAATATTCCCCGAAGGGTTACAAATCAGTACATAAAGATAAAAGAAATAAAAGCAAGACTCCTACAACAAGCCTGTAGGTAGTCTGAAAAATAAACTAAGCTAAGGACCCCGGCTCTGCCACCTCTGCCCTGCTTTTCTTGACACTTGCTCTCAGCTTGAGCTCTTCGATCTCTTTCCTGGCTTCCTCCAGAGCTAATTGACTTTGGACTAGCTGCTGGGTCCTCTCCCTCCGGATGGCGTGGGCTTGTTCCACTTCCTCCTTCTTAAAAGTCATCTGAATCTCAAAGAAATCTTCCTTCTCTTTGAATTTCTTTTGGTCTTCATCCCTTTGGCCTTTCAGCCAAACAATGGACTGTCGAGCGCTCTTGAGAGTCTTTAAAGTCTCCTTGTGCTTGGCTTCTCTTTGCGCTTCCATCATACCCAATCGATGGAAATGGGCTTCTCTTCCGGCAAAATCTTTCTCTTTGTTTTCCAAGGAGGACTGGAGCTTTTGCAGCTTGTCTTCGACTTCCTTCTTAGCTCTATTAGCCTGATGGTATAAGCTTACCATCTCAACATTCTCTACTCTGACTGCTTGCAGCTGAGCTTCTAGCTTCTTGTACTCCTCCAAGGAAACCGTACTGCTCGGACCTGGTACCTCTCGAGGATAAAGTGGAGCTTCGACTGAAAAAAGCATGAGAACTGCCTCGATATGCCTTTGCAACCATTCAGCATATGGTGGATATGCCTTGGGATCAACTCGGCCGAAGTCCTTCTTCCCTTTCCTTTTCCTGTGATCCCAGGATTGAACTGCTTGTTGGACTAGCTCTCTGTTTCCATCAACAGGAAAATACAAAGATTCAGCAAACATTTCCATCTGAGGAGGATCCTTCAAAGGGTAGCCAAACTGCCTTCTGGCTAATGTCGGGTAGTAACTGATGACACCTTTCCTTCCTAGCAAAGGTACTCCAGCAAACCTCCCGCAACTAACCATCAACTCCTTTCCTAGCAAACTCCTGTCATAACCCCAAGCAATGTCTTCTTCAGTCAATCCCATCAGCCTTCTGGACCATCTCCATTCGTCTCGCATATCCTTGAAGGCACCTGATTTAGGTAACTGTCTAGCGAACCATTCGGCAAACAAAGGAGCACAGCAGACCACTGGACCACCTCTACCTTTCTCGTTTCTGTAATGGACACTAAAATAAAAGTCACCCAATAAAGTAGGCGCCGGATTGCCTTCTGCGAAGATTGAGATCACTTCTAAGCTGACAAACTCTTTCTCTCCGGGAAACAAGCTAGACCCATATACCATCAATGCAAGCAAAGCTCCAAAGTCGTTCCACTTAGCTTCTGTAGCATATTTCTCAGCCTCTGGGATAAGCACGCTCCAGGGTAGACCTCTGCCTTCACTCTCTTGCAAAGCCTTTCTGACTGAAGCAACTGACAACCTACAAACCTTGGCTATGTCTTCATCTTTGAGCACAACCTCTGACCCGTAGAACGGCAATGTCTCTCTGATCGGAATACTCAGCATGCTGGAGATCTCTTCCAATGTCGGAGCTAAGATGTAACCTGAAAGAACAAAGCAACGCAGCAAGGGATCATAAAATTGCAACAAGGTATGCAAGCTGTCCTTTTGGTCTGTAGTAGGCTTGTCCACAAACTTCAGTATCTGGCCATATCTTTTCTTGAAATTTCCTAAGACTTGATCATTCATCAGACCTGCTAACCTCTGAACACTTTTGACTTCCGGCTGAAGAAAGGTGTAATGCACATTCTTTTTCCTTGGATCTCTTTTGATTTCTGCCATGGAGATAAGAATACCAGAACTGGGAACAAATGCGAGCAATGCCCTGAAAAATGGGAAACATAAACAGTTAATGCAAAGAATGATGCAGATGCAATGCAAACATATGACCAACGGGGACCATCTGAACTGGCACACTGACAAAGCCCTCTGAATAACTGGCAATCTCAACAGTTCACTGAGTCACACCCTCTGATAATCACAACCCTCTGATCAGAATCACAGTATCAAGAAATCCAGAATTCCAGGACCATAACTTCGGAACCACAAATCTTATTCACCGGACCAAAGATCATAACTGAACAAATGAGTGTATGTTGAGGTCATGGGTTCCTGCACACCTGTAAACACCCCCCAATCTCACAGGTAAAAGGCTCCGGGTCAGACATCACGGACTCTCAAAGCCGAATAGCAATAATACTTTCACCATCTCCGAGAAATGGCTCATGACCAAATCAGGGAATCGGTTAGGCATTATGTACTACGCAGGGAGGCCTCAGCTGAGTCCGGGAAAAACAAGCATCCCTTATAAGTCCCCAGCTTCAAGTGCTGAAATCGAGAAACAATAGTACATTCAGCCCGTAGGATACAGTACTAATGTCATACGATCAGATGCTTTAACTGAGTTCTTATAAGAGAACCAGGCCATCCTATGCGAGTTCCCAGTGGACCCTCGGGTGCGAATGGGTTTGCCACAAAATGTGGTCTGCCACTGTCACCACTGGAGAGGGTTGTTTCCACAAAAGTTCTCAATGATCGGTCCCCAGCTGCACATAACTGTCAGGGTTATGTAATGAGAGAGGAAGATCCCCAAATCAAGACATTTCCAAGACAATCGCAACCTGGGTGTGGAACTCACTACTACCCTCATGACAAGATCTCATGAGGCCAAAGTGGAACCACGCTAAGTCCTATGGTGCACTCGAGCCGGGTACCTGGCTCACATCTCTCAAGAACCAGTAACTCCCATCCCACCAAAGAAAACCAGTCCAGACAGTCCAGTATGATATATGATGCAGAAAATAAATACTGAAGACTGTAAATAAAGCTGTAAATAAAGCTGTAAATAAAGCAATAAACAAACAACAATATAATACAACAAACCATATCAAACAAACATCACCCAATGAAACAGCAACACACAAGCGCTAGGAGAGACTCACAGGGGAACCAGAGATTCTGGGTTCGTTCCCCAGCAGAGTCGCCAAGCTGTCGCTCCCGAGGATTTCCATCCTGGTACAAACGCGAAAGTGGCGCGGAAAAAGAATAGAGTCGCCAGCCAGGCATTTTTATCCCGAAGAGAGGGAATGGTAATGCTGCACAAACCAGAAAAAAGAAAAGGAAGGACACGGGTCCTGCGAACCAAAGAGACTGGGATCGGGAGTCGGTTATGACCTGGGAAGGTATTAGCACCCCAGATCATCCGCCGTACCCGACGGGATCCACGCTTGCAAGAGAAACTGTTTCAAAGGGTGAGGGTATGAAAGATGCAGCAAAAGAAAATGAAAATGAAAAGAAACTAGAACTGGAAAAGAACTGAAATAAGAAACAAAGAGAAAAAATGTAGGGAAAATAAAGATTGTGCTCGAACGGGCCCTACCCCGCTGCCTACGTACCTCATCGGGATAATGAGGATCAGAGACGCCGTAGTTCCCCTAACTAGGGGTACTAAAAGGAAATTGCTTGAATTAAGGCTTGAACTGCCTATGCCATTGCTCAGGTGTTGCAGGCTCGGACGACGAGTGCGTAACCGTCTTGCAAAATGACAAGTAGGAGCAAGTTCGCGTACGGAGCGAAGGAGATGAGAAAAGAATTCCCGAAGGAAAGACGCTTATTGTTTGTTTGTGTTTTTTAGAAGCTTTTATGAGTGTGTCGCAAGTAAGTGAACTCAAGCTCTTATCAATGGAATGTGCACTTGTCACTACATTCCAAGATGGAATAATAGGACAAGCACACTCAAGTAAGGAGAAGATCCCCAAAACTCGAACCCAAAGATTAGGGCATAAGCTCACTAACTTGCTTAATTATTAAGTGTTTTTGGTTATTTACATGAAGAAGTGTTTTTTAGGCTTTTCTTTTATGAAGAAGATACCTTGATCAGACTTGTGCATCACAAGGTAGACATGTACTATCCCAAGATGGGAAGACTACAAGCATACCTCATGGAATAAGGCTATGGATCAATGCATCGCTTCACATTTATTAAAGGTGTTTTTTTAGAGTTATGAGATGAGAAGAGAAAGAGAACCAAAAAGATCATAAAGGTAAAATGCTAAAGGGGAACTAAAATAATCCTAAGTGTTAACATGCATGGATGATCCTAGGTTTGTGAGGTCTACTATCCTAATGAAGAAGAGAAGAAGAAGATAGAAGAAGGGATGAGAAAGGCCTAAGCCCAACAACAAAGGGTTAGTAACATAAACAAAAGAGGAAAGATGAAAAGTTGAAATGTGGATAAACATCCACACTTCTCTTACCATGAGCCCCTGAAATGTTAGCAAAAATCCAGCAAATTTACCAAGAAACAATCATGGGATCAATCATGCTCAAAGGTACTTGAAAACAAAAATCAAACAATCATGCCAACATTACAAATACACGACTTACGCGTCGAGAACATGAAAGCATACATCAAACAGCAAGCAAATACCCTAAAATATCATGCTTAATGATCACACAATGATTCATGGCAATTAGAACAAGCAAAGGGACCAAACAAACTCAAAACAGCCCCAAAAAACCATTCTGCATCAGTGTTAACCGGTTAACCATATGCGTTAACCGGTTAACCAGTCAAAACCTGCACAAAACACACACAGAAACAGGGCGTTAACCGGTTAACCATATGCGTTAACCGGTTAACACTGTAAAAACAGCAGCAAATTCCTGCAGAAACAGCATTTCAAAAACAGCTTATTCAAATAAGCTGCACCAGACCAGCACTCAATTACACATGGAAAAAATAGATCAATGCACATCAATCCATAACATTATGCTCATGAACAATAACAATCGGATCCGGATACAAATCAACCAATCAAATCATGCAACACAATCAATTACACAAACACATGGTAGGTTCAAAGCTCAAGCAATGCAAATAAGCTAAAAACAGAGTTGGATCTGGAATTAACCAACCTACAAAGCGGAGGTATGCTTTGGTAATTGTTGATTATGCTGAAAATGATAGATCTCGCGCAAAACCTTGAAGATCCGATGCTAAGCTCCACACTCCATGCAAAATAAATGCAAGATCAAGCTCTTGATGCAGAATTTTGGATCCAAAAGCACTTTTAGATCCCAAACCAGATCTGAATCTCCAATAAAACCAGCAAAAAGATGTAATGAAACTATGGATGGAGGTCTAGTTCCAAGATCTACACACCTCAAGGCAAGGTTGTGTGATCCTCAAAGAGGAACTTTGAGTGATTTGGAAAATTGGGAGAGAAAAATGAGAGAATTGTGAGTGAGAGCAATGAAAATTCAGAAATGAGAGTGAAAAATGAGTGAGTTCCCCCTTGGTTTGGAGAGAAATGGAATATATATGGTTTAGGGTTGGGGCCCAAAATCTTGGTTTGGGATCCAAAAAATATGGCTTGGTAATGTGATTAGGTTTTAGGGTTGGAAAGAGGTTTGGATACATGCTCTAGATCCTTCTCAAATTCAATTTTAATTCAAATGAATAAAAATCAGAAAATTGGAAAATGGGGCCAAAACACACATGCTGAAAATGCTGCTGGAAATTCAAATTTCGCAGCTGTTAACCGGTTAACCATATGCGTTAACCGGTTAACGCATGCAAAATTTGAATTTCCCCCCTTTTGGTGGGAAACTTCAAAAATGATGCCGGCGCCCGCCGTTTCAAGCTGATTTTGATCCCTTCATTCTTTTTAAGCTTTGAACATGGTACAGAGCTTGTGCAGAGTGATCCTGTGAAATTTTTGCCTGGTCACCATGCTCTCGATTTTTTATCTGTGGTGCTTCGAACTTTCCAGATGGTTGGTCATATGCCTTATGCTAGAACATGTGAGTGTTATGCCTCATTTTTCTATGCAAAAATGCTAAGAATATGGTATGCTCATGATGATTATGATATGATATGATGCTTAAAATGAAGAGGGCAAATTTGGGGTGTTACAACGGGCTTCAGTGATCCTGATCCACCTAGCCTGGCTCTCCTCCAGATAATGCTTTGCCTTAGCTTTCTGAATCTTTGCCTCCTTGCAGGAATTCTTCAGTACCAACTCCCCTGCTCTTGCCTTCCTGATGTAGTCATTTGTCCTTTCAATCTTGGTCAGATGCTCAATCTTGAGTCTTTCCAATCTCTCAATGTCCAGACGGCTGTCATTTCTCTCCCAGAGAGTCTTTTCCAGTGCTTCAACTAGCTGGTTATTCCTCTCTTTCAGCTTTTCAAACTCTTCCAGGATGACAGTTGCTGCTGGCTGTACTGTAGAAGGTCCAGGTGTATCTTCCAAGGTGAAAGGCATCCTGGTGATCTGAGCTCTAGTACGGGACCAATCAGAATACTGTGCAGAAGCAATGTTGTTGCACTTTCCAAGGATGGATGTCCCTTTGGTCTGGATGTTGTCCCAAGCCCAGGCAGCTTGTCTGACAACAGCAGAGTTAGGTTGGATCTCACAGTAAAGAGTCTCAGCCAAATCTTGTCCTCTAGGAGGATGAACCAAAGCATATCCCAATTGTCTCTTAAACAGTAAAGGGTTGTAGTTGATGCAACCTTTCACTCCTATCAAAGGCACATTAGGATATTGCCCACAGCTGGTAATAATGTCCTTGCCTTTGGTGCTCTGGGTGCACCATTTGATGTCATCTGATGTCAAGGCAATGAACCTCTTAGCCCAATTCTTCTACTGATGTGGGTTCAAGAAGGCATCTGATCTTGGTAAGTGTCTGAGCAACCAAGAGTAGTACAGAGGAGCACAACATCTGACCAATTTCCCTCTTTGTTTTTCATTCCTCTGATGTATGGAGTAGTAGAAGTCTCCTAGCAATGTAGGCACAGGGTTCCTTAACAAGAACAGGTGGATGGTATTCTTACTCACAAACTTGGGCTCATCTGCAAACAATATAACCCCATATATACTGAGGGCTAAAAGTGCACAGACAGCCTTCCATTCTCCTACTGCAGCCTTCAGGGTGGCCTGGGAAATCAGGAAGTCTAGGTGGAGGCCCAGAACTCAAGCTTTGGTTGTCATGTTCTGCTCAATAAGGGCAGGCTCCAAATGCAATGCCCTGGCTATCTCTTCATTCTTGGGAGCAGTCATCTCTGGGTTGAAAGGAACTCCTCTCCTGATAGGAACTCCAATCAACAATGAAAACTCTTCTAGCAAAGGTCCCATTTGGAAATCAGGGAAAGTGAAACACCTGAGTGGAGGGTCATAAAACTGCAAGCATGTGTGGATCATGCTCCTTTGAGATGCATCAAGATCCATGACTATATCCAATATACCCCCATAGTGCTCTCTGAATAGTGGGATATGGTCATGTGTGATGAGGGACTGGACCTGCCTGATGCCAGTCAAGGTGGGCTCAAAGAAGTGATAAGATATGTTGCTTTTTCTTGAAGTGTCCATGATGGCTGGTGAAGAGGCTGAGAACAACTGCTGATGAAGATCACTGACTGAGAAGCAGGAGGTGAGTCTCTGACAGACTGATGGAGATAAAGCTGGAGATGAATCTCTGACAAACTTGTAAAGGCTGGAGAAGATAACTGAAGCATTCTGAGTAGCAGAAGGGGTCAAAACCAAACCAAAGATGAAAGGATGGATACCCTGTAAAACAAATAAGCAAATGTCAAATGATGCAAAAATGATGTATGCAAATGATATGCAAAGGGTTTGTGATCAAGAGTTGGATCTGATTATCTGCCTTGGTAAAGATCCATGTATGTTCAAAAGTCCGGATGGAGGCTTAGAAATCCAGTAATACAGGTGGAGGACTCAAATAAAGAGCCACAAGTCCGGGGTAATCACAAGAACTATCCAAAGTGGTGTATTCTTAAACAAAACAGTAACAGGGTATGATGTGGCCAAGGGTTCCTGCAAAACCTGTAAACAACCCAACCCCCTCACATGTAATATTCTAGAACAAAGATCCTCATACTTGGCTCAGTTATGAGAAGTGTAAACACTTCTAACCCGGAGGTACAGTGTTTACAATAACCATAAAAGATCCTCCTCTAATTCACCCCAGATTCTGAAGGTCAATATAAAGGTCATCCAGACTTAGCAGGCTTCCTAGATAGCCCTAGCACTACAGGAAATTTGTAGCACAGAGTTCTCAAGAAGAAACCCACATCTGAACCGTGTTTCATATTCCCGCACCATACCGAAATGGAATGGGAAAGAATATGAAGCCACTCTAGCCTAGGTGTCACTCAGGTCCCAGGTATAGGACCTTAATCACTCAATGAAACCCCACCCACCAAAATAGAAGCAGATCCAACAATGATAATGACAGTATGAATATGCACAAAACTGTAAAGAAAAGCAATAAATAAAGCTGTACATAAAGCAATAAATAAAGCAAGTAAATAAGCACAAGTAGCACGTAACACCCCCGTAAACACAAACAAACAAGCGCTAGGAGGAACCCACAAAAAGGAACCAGAAGCCATGGTTGCAGCATAAGTTTCCCTAGCAGAGTCGCCAAGCTGTCGTTCCCACCAAATGACACCGAGGTCAGATGGGGTACAGACGCGAACGGTCGGCGAAAGAGAAATGAAGATGAACTGAAAAGAGTCGCCAGCTAGGCATTTTTATCTCGAAGGAAAGGTAATGCTGCATAAACCTAAGAAAAGATGGATAAGACGGTCGCAAACCAGAGAAACTGAGAAAGGGGGTTGGTTACAACCTGGGAAGGTATTAGCACCCAGATTGTCCGTCGTACTCGACGGGATCCACGCTTGAAAGTTTGTGTTTAAAGGGGTAGGTGTCTGTGCTATCTGTGTGCAAAAGCTGGAAAAGAATGTACAGGTGTCAGTGCAAAAGAGATGTGAAGTGAAATGCTCAGGAATGAGGCTTAAAGAGAATGATGCTGGAAGAGGGGGGAAGAGACAGAGACTTTTGTTCGATAACAGTTAAGTTATGCCTACGTATCCTCTCGTGCAATGAGGAAGTCAGAACACCGTAGTTCGACTTAAAGAGACTAAAAGATAAATTGACTGATGAACTGCTTGCTTGTCTATGCTCAAGTGTATGACCTGTCTGGCTCAGGTGCTAACTGTCTTGCATTAGACGGAGGAAGCGAGTTCTCGTTCGTGAGTAAAGGTGATGAGAAAAGAATCTTGGAGGAGACGATTATTGTTTGTTTTTGTGTTTTCAATCTTTTATTGCTTTTTTGTGTTTGTCATAAGTCAATGAGCTTAAGCCTAAACCAAGGGTCAATAAACTCATCACATCCTCTCTCTTATTAGGGGTAATCAGAATACCTTAAGTATGAAGTAAGCACCTCAAACTTAATTACCATGATGTAGGATTAAGATCATTAACCTACTTGTGATTATTTAGGTGTTTTTTGGAGTTTTTGTTTAATGCTAAGTAATGAGTTTAAGCCATAATCAAGGATTTAATGGACTCATTACACCATCCTAATAGAAGGATAATAAATGAGAACATTTAAGCTGAGGAAGACACCTCAACTTAATCCATGATCAGGGATTAACCTCATGACAAAATAAAGCCTTTATTAAAGTGAAATTTAGTTGATGGTAAGATTAAGAAGTGAATTTTATGGTTTGTAAGACAACTTGAGGGGGACTTGTCCATTAACACTAGGGTTAGTCCTTCTTAACCAATTAAGGAAGAATTAGAACCCTAATGCAAGGCCCAAGTTACAAGTTATTGTCTTAATGATTATTAATATGGATTGATTAAGAGATTTAAACACATTAAGGGTTTAACACTTAGGATTAAAGTTATACACTTCATCCTAAGAGAAGGATGCAGGCATACCGTTAGTCACAAAGCCTTGAAACCTTAAAGGTTTAGTCTCTGATTATGAGATGAGAAGAGAGACACAAAAGGAAGACACAAAGGTAAAACTAATGGGGGACTAATCAAAACCCTAATTGTTATCATGCTTGGGTATTCCTAGGGTTTATGAGGCTTGCAAGAGATCTTCAAGAGAAGCCACCAAGGGAAGAAGCAGATGAAAGGAGGAGAAGCAGAAGAAACAAGCTAACTTACTTCACTTAAGAAGATAAGTTACTTGAAGAAAGAGAGTGAAGGAAGAACATGAATGAGCAAGCTCACTCTAAAGCAAAAGCAAAATGCAACAATGATGCATAAGAGATAAAGAGAAGAGAAGTGAGAAGTGAAGGCAAATTCACTTCTCAAAGTACTTACCACCTGAAATGATTAGCATAAAAGAAAGAATGAAATGAAAGTGAGATGTATGCAAGGATGCAAACCAAAACCAGAAGCATATTCATGATGTAAATTATGCTAAGAGATGATGCAAATGTATGTCAAGAGCTATGGATGATCATACAAGGGATGAGAATGCAAATGAAGCATGTAGGAAGCATGAAAGCATATTAATGTTCATGGAATGAAATGAATGCATAACATGGAAAATGGATTAATAAATGATCAAGTATGATTCTAATGTGTCCTATGATGTCTTATATGTCATGTGGATGCAAGAAATGTCATGGCAAGTTCTTTAATGAATGCATATGCAAGATGTATGCAAATGAACATGAGAAATTAGGGTTTTCATGCAACATCAGATGCAAAAGTCAAAAACAGAAGCAAATCATAAGATAAAAAAATTGAAAATGGACTTAAAGGAACCCTAACCCCACGTGATACCACACTCCAAAGGAGAATACCTAACTCTTAACCTAATGAAAGTTATGATTTTTCTAAGTTATCTAGGGTTTTGAGGTACCTAAAGGGAAAAAATGCAAATCAAATCAAAAATGAAAAAGAAATTCATGACAAAATTATGCTAGATACTACATGCTAAATGAAGATCAATGCAAAAGGAATCATTGCCATACCATTCATGGTTAGGCAGAAAAGAATTCTTGAAGTTAGGGTTCAAAAATAAGTATTTTATGAACCCTAAATTCAAGAAAATTGTCAAAGATGATTCAAAACAAAAAAGAAATTTGTATGAATGGCATGATAATGTTTCTAAATGTTCTAGGATGCAATGTGAATTTTTTTGGGATTTTAGAAACATAAATGATATTTTAATTAATTAATTTCCATTAATTAATGTGAATAACAACAAAAATATTCAAAGTGGAAGCGCAATAGGTTCGAGACCTATTGACACTAAGAATAGAAGCCAAGATACACTCAAAGTGAATGCGCAACAGGTTAGAAAAACCGGTTGACACTAAGAATGATAAAGACAAAGTATTCAAAACGATAAATTAGCAGGTTCAAATGTAACTGCTAACACTGAGGATAAGGAAGGAAATCACATTGATTTAGTGGTGGCTCTATGCGACCAACTGACATTGGGAATAGAATGAAAATCACCCAAAGATAGATCAACGGCTCTAAGCGACCGGCTAACGCAAAGAAGTAACAACAAAATATGTTGGAGTTTTCAAATAAGATAAGACATCCAACCTCTGGAAAGTCCTTCAGGAACCATCAGGAGAAAGGTACAAGTATGTGCCAAAATCAAATGGACTTGGATTTTAAGCAAAAGGTCTCAGGACCTTCTTAAAAGATTTGTGCCAATGACAATTGGACTTCAAGGAGATATTGGTGGTCATAAAGACAAATACCAATCACAATTAGAATTCCACGGGGGACACCAGCAATTACTGGGGACAAAAGCATTGGTAAACCAAACTTCGGGTACCAACAACAATGAATTTTCAAATTGAGCACTAATGATATATGGACTTGGAGTTAGACAGACGACAACTGGGGAAAGACAAATGCTAATGTCAAATGCGCATGATTGAGCATGATGCGAATGATCGTGATATGCAAATGTTGACTCTAAAGAGACAAAGAGTTGACAAGACTCAAAGAGGAGTAGGCTCTCAACACTAATACTCAGATGAGCAAAATGAAAAACACTGAGGAGATGTCTTCGAATTTGGAAATCATGCTTGGTCCAAGGATCCATCCAAGAGTGTTGTCGATTTCGAACTTCTATGGAGATTTCTGTAATAATAGTATAAAAGTGTTGTTGCAAACCAGGACTTCTTGGGGAAACGGAAGGTTTTTCCAATTTTCCAAAGTCAAAGAAACGTGAAAGTTTTTCAGTATGCTTTCAAAAAACATTTTTTTAAAAAAACTTGTCATTTTCAGAGTTAAATTGTAATCAAGTGATGGCATTTTGCATAACAAAAGAAAATAAGAGGTTGAACAACAAAATTCATAGGCAAAGTTTGTATTTTATTCAAGAATGGTAGCTTGCTAATGGCAAAAACTCCATGGGAAATTACAATTTGAAAATGGCAATGGGGAAAGGTCTACATTGAATCCAACGACCACTACAATCCCTAATAACTAAGACTGCCCGACACCTTGCTTTTGACAAGAGCAATTGGATTGGTCTTCCAGTATGATTCTTCAGTAATGGTAAACACCATCTGACATAGTCAAATGCCTTTGTCCCTAACTTTTGCCTGGATCGCCCTTTCGGGTTTTCAATCCACCGGGACGCTCTTTTTTGCCTAAGCCGCCCTTTCGGGTTTTCAACTTAGCGAGCTCTTATTTTTCATTTTTATCCCTAACTTTTGCCTGGATCTCCTTCATAGGTTTTGATCCACCGGGATACCCATTTTTTGCCTAGGTCGCCATTTCTGGTTTTCGACCTATCGGGTTTTATTTAGTCATAATATTTTTTGACTGCATCAGAATTCACCGGGTGTTTCAGCTGTTCACCATCCATAGTTGTAAGGATTAAGGAACCTCCGGAGAATGCCACCTTCACAACATATGGGCCTTCATAGTTAGGACTCCATTTTCCACGCATGTTGTCGCTCCCAAAAGATGAGGCTGAGCTCAAATGAGGTACAGACGCGAATGGTCGGCGAAAGGAGGAATGAGAACACACAGGAGTGAACTCACAAAGACAAGAGTCGCCAGCTAGGCATTTTTATCCTGGAGGAAAGGCAATGCTGCATAGACCTAGAAAGATATGGATAAGACGGTTGCGAACCAGAGAGACTGAGAAAGGGGGTTGGTTACAACCTGGGAAGGTATTAGCACCCAGATTGTCCGTCGTACTCGACGGGATCCACGCTTAAAAGATTTGTGTTTTAAAGGGGTAGTGTCAGTGCATTTTGTGTATCAAAGATGGAAAGAATGCAAGTGTCAGTGTAAAAGAAAAGTGAAGTGTGCAAATGAAGTGTCAGTGTAAGGAAAGAGTGAAATGCTCAAGATAATGAGGCTAAAAGAATAAGACTGAAAGAGGGGGGAATATACAGAGACTTTTGTTCGATAACTGTTAAGTTATGCCTACGTATCCTCTCGTGCAATGAGGAAGTCAGAACACCGTAGTTCGACCCAAAGAGACTGAAAGGTAAATTGACTTGTGAACTGCTTACTTGTCTATGCTCAAGTGTATGACCTATCTGGCTCAGGTGCAAACTGTCTTGCATTAGACGGAAGAAGCAAGTTCTCGTTTATGAGTGAAGGTGATGAGAAAAGAATCCCGGAGGAGACGATTATTGTTTGTTTTTTTGTATTTTCAGTCTTTTATTGCTTTTGAAAGTTTGTCATAAGTTAATGAGCTTAAGCATAAACCAATGGGTTAGTAAACTCATCACATCCTCCCTCTGATTAGGGGTAATGAGAATACCTTAAGTGTGAAGTCAGCATCTCACACTTAATCACCTTTGATGTAGGATTAAGATCATTAACCTACTTGTGATTATTTAGATGTTTTTGTTTTTTTTGTTTAGTGTTAAGTAATGAGGTTAAGCCATAATCAGGGATTAAACAGACTCATTACACCATCCTAATAGAAGGATAATAGATGAGAATGTTTAAGCTGAGGAAAGTTCCTCAACTTAATCCATGATTAGGGATTAAACTCATGACAAAACAAAGCCTTTATTAAGTGGATTTTAGTTAATGATAATATGATGAAGTGATTATTAGGGTTTGTAAGACAACTTGAGGGGGACTTGTCCATTAACACTAGGGTTAGTCCTTCTTAACCAATTAAGGAAGAATTAGAACCCTAATGCAAGGCCCAAGTTATAAGTTTGATGTCTTGATGATTATTAAGTGAATTGATTAAAGGATTTAAACACATTAAGGGTTTAACACTTAGGATTAAAGTTATACACTCCATCCTAATAGAAGGATGCAGGCATAAGCTTAATCACGAAGCCTTAAAACCTTTAGGGTTTAGTCCCTGATTATGAGGTGAGAAGAGAAGACTCAATGAGACACAAAGGTAAAATCTAAATGGGGGGACTAATCAAAACCCTAATTATTGTCATGATTGGTTGTTCCTAAGGTTTGTGAGGTTTACAAGAAAGATCTTCAGAGAAACCACCAGGAAGTAGATGAAAAGAGCAAAGAGAAGCAAAGTAACTTGCTTCATTTAAGAAGACAAGTCACTTGAAGAAAGAAAGTAAGAAGAGCAAGAATGAGCAAGTCCAATCTCAAACACAAGACAAAATGCAGCAATGATGCATAAGAGAGATGAAAATAGATTGTGAGAAGTGAAGGCAAATTCACTTCTCAAAGTAACTTACCACCTGAAAAGTTAGTGAAAGGAATGCAATGCAATGCAAAATGAGATGAAATGACATGATGCAAACCAAAACTAGGAGCATAAACATGATGCTAATGATGCTAAGAGATGATGCACATATGAAACAAGGCATGGGGATGATCATACAAACATATGGATGCAAAAGGAACATGCTTAGAACCATGAACATACATGAAAAGTTATGGAATGCAAATGACATACAAAATGAAAAATGAATGATGCAATGATCAAACATGCTTCTAATATGTCTTAAGATGTCTAATGAATCAAATGGATGCACAAAATGTCATGGCAAGTCATGGTATGCAAGCAAATGCAAGATGAATGCAAAAGGAAGCCCAAATTAGGGTTTATGATCAATGCACAAAACAAAAATCAAAACCAGAAGCAAACATCAAGATAAAAAATTTAAAATGCATTCAAGGGAACCCTAAACCTATACAAACTCACTGCCCAAAGGAGGGGTTATAACTCTTAACCTAGTGAGGGTTATGAATTTCTTAAGATTTCTAGGGTTTTATGGTACCTTGTCAAGAAAAATGTCAAACAAATTGAAAATGCAAGATCAAATCATGCCAATTTAATCCTATAAACTACATGCTATACAAGATGCAATGCAAAAATAATCAAAGTCCAATTCTCAAAGACTAGGCAGAAATGAATTTTCAAAGTTAGGATCAAAATAATGCCTTGAAATGAAATTAATTCCATGAAAAATTGTCAAAAGATATCAAGATCAAAAAGGAAATTTGGTTTGAAGGTTGGACAATGTTTATAAATGATTTTAAAGGTTTCATGAATTTTTTTGTGATTTTTAAATACCTAAAAGTATTTTTAATTAATTAATTCTCATTAATTAATTAAAAATAATCTTTTAAATGATTTAAAAATAATTTAAAATGCAAAAAATAAAAATAAAAATGTTTTTGGTTTCTGAAAATTAATAAAAGGTTGTATAAAAATTTTCAGAATTTTTGAAAATGTTTTACTATTTTTAATTAAATGAAGAAAACAAATGGATTTAAATGCAAATAAAATGAAATTAAACTGAAAAAAGAAAAGTCAACACAATCAATGGCCAGCATTCAAACTCACACGCGCGGGAGTGGACTTGGCGCACATCTGGACGGCCAAGATTCAAATTCACGTAATTAAGACTAAACCCTAATTAATTAACCCTAATTACTCTCAGATGACCGGAACAGTGTTCCGGTCATCTTCTCCGGCCAGCCCCTTCCCTGAATCCCTCAAAACGCCATGAAACTTCACCAAAAGCTCCAGAAACAATCAATGGCCAACAACAAAACACAATCCAGCAACAAATTCCATTTATTTCAACTTAAAATCAAGATACGAATCAAACATCAAAAACTGCCAAAATTTCAGAAACACAATACAACCTCATTTCTCAATCTTTTTCAAAAGTAAAAGGCTCAGTGAACTCAGGGAAGCATGCTTTATCATTTAGAAACAAGAAATAAAGGTTCTGGAAAAATGAAATTCCATGGCTACCTGAATCGAAGCTTTGATTTCTGGCACTTTCTGGCTGGTTTCTTGCTTCCAATCACCTCCAATGGACCTCCTGAGAAGCTTTCAATGCTTGTTTGAAGTTTACAATGGTTGGTTTGAAAGATAGCCGAAGTTCTGCTCAAAGGGGGAGAGAAATCGTATCTTGGTTTCTGGGAGTTTCAGGCTATGATGATGGGTGGTTTCTGATCAGTGAAGTATGCTGAGTTGATTTGTGAAGTTGGTTTGTGTGTTTTCAGCTTTTGGAGAGTGTTTCGAAAGCTTTTGCAAAAATGGGGTGAAAATGAGAGAGTTGTGTTCTTGGTGCTTTCAGGCTTGTGTATATGTGAAATGTCTTGCTTTTGGTTTGTATAAACAAATGGGATTGGTCAGATGAGTTGATGTGTGCTGTTGTGATTGGTATGGCTCAAGTTGCCAAAATGTCAAGTTTGTGTAAGAGAGGCATGGGCTACTAGCTAGCCAAGGACAGATGGGGTGTCCTGCGCAGCAAGAAGTGTGGAGAGCCCTAGGATTGATTATGAAGTCAGCAAGCAAGTGGATTCATACTTGAGTGAGTTTTTGCAACTTGCTTCACTTTTGTTTCCTTTGAGAATTCTTGCTCCATAAGTCATGAAGATGAGTGATCCCTTGGCCCATTCTGAATTTTAGATGTCACATGATCATGTTGTGAAGAAATGATACACATTTGAGGCCTTTAGAACACTTGATCAAACCATTTTGCAAAATGTCTCTTTGGTGGAAAACTTCAAATTTTGTGATTTTAGCCAACTTTGACAAGCCATAACTTTTGATCCAAAATGAATTAGGTCATGTTCTTGTACTTTTTGAAAAGGGAATGATCCATTCTACAACTTTCATGACCAAAGTTTTTCCATTTGAAGCATTTTTGAATCAAAAAGCAAGGGTTGAAAAAGTTTCCCAAAATGGCAATTTTCAACATAAGTCAACTTTCCTAAAAAGTCAACTTTGCAAATGACTTGAAATTCTCCAATTTTGTGAACTTACAACATCTTCTATGATCAAATAAAGATCATACACAATCAAAATGATGAAGAACACCCTTTGGTTGGGTCATTGGGGGCCTCAGATGCCCTGATTTTGTACTAACTTGCTTAGAAAGTCAACCCTTGATCAGATGACTTCCTCATTGAATTTCTTCATGAAAATTGATATGCATGATCCCTATACCATATAGAGACCAATAGAAACAAGAATGACCAAAAAAATTGGAGTTATGGCCTTTGAAACCAAAACCCTAATTCTAGGTCATTTGTGCAGTCAAACCTGGCTCTGCTTCCATGCCATTCTCAGTTCTTGTGATTCTTTGACATTCTTGACTTTGAGAGGATACAATATGATGCTTGAACATTCATGGACCCCTTTGAAGTGATTGATGACCTTTGGAGTGGCTCAAGAAGCTCTTGGATTGCTCAGATCACAAACCCTAGATGCAGATGACTTTGAACCAATGCAATGAATCAAAAATGTGATATGAGATGCTATGATTGAGTTTATGCATATGAGGGGATCACAAGCCATGGTGTGAATGGGAGAGGGCAAATTTGGGGTGTTTACAGCTGCCCCTATTCAAACATGAGTTAGCTGTGCAGGATGTAAGCTACGGCTTAACAGGCAAACAAGATAACTTGTGGTTGAATACCAAAGACAGTCCAAAATTTGCACTCACAGAATGAAGAAGAAAAGGGATATAGATTGTAAAAGAAAATAAAGTATATTATAAAGTATGGGCGACGGAGGACGACCGTCGAGCAGAGGACGACTGCTGGGGATAAAGAGCAATGACGAGGACGGCCGACATACTGGGAAAAGTGCGGGAAATAAAGCAATGATGGGGACGGCCGACATGCTGGGGATAAAAGGGATTATGATGGGGACGGCCATCAAGTAAAGCTATACGACTCTCCGGGGATTAATGAAAAATGATGGGGACGGCCATCAGATTCATAAAGTAATGTAAACAACGATGGGGACGGCCATCGGGCTAAACTGATGAAGGACGATCATCAGGAAAAGGAAAAGGGACCACGACGGGGACGGCCATCGGGTTAAAGAATAAATGAAATAATGATGAGGGACGGTCATCAAAGGTGAAGGACGATCACCTAGCAGGGGACGGCTGCTCTGAAAGGGGTAAGATGAGGGACGGTCATCTAAGGTGAAGGACGATCACCTGGCAGGGTACGGCTGCCGAAAATATCGCGACATAGGACGAATGCCGGATAAAAGGTCAACGATGGGGACGGCCATCGGATGAGCATGATGAAGGACGATCATCAAGAGGTGAAGGACGATCACCTATCAGAGGACGGCTGCTCTCAAGGTTTATCATGACATAGGACGAATGTCAGATAACAATATCAACGATGGGGACGGCCATCGGATAAAATGATGAAGGCTGATCATCAAAAGGTGAAGGACGATCACCTAGAAGGGGACGGCTGCTAAAAATCACGACATAGGACGAATGTCGGATAGAAAAGATCAACGATGGGGATGGCCATCGGAAGAGCATGATGAAGGATGATCATCAAGAGGTGAAGGACGATCACCTAGCAGGGGACGGCTGCTCTCAATATCACGACATAGGACGAATACCGGATGAAAAAAGGTTGCTTTGCTGGAGACTTACTGGGGAATAGTAAACACGGACGAGTGTTTACATCCAAGAAGTAAAAAGGTATAAGTGTTTTGATGTTGTGCATAGATTAAAGATGCGGACGAGCATCCCTAAGACTACGATACAGACGAGTATCGGGTAGAAACAAATACTGACACGTGTTTAGAGATGATGATACGGACGAGTATCAACTGGTTAACAAGGAACACGGACGAGTGTTGATTCTGAAAGGACTCTTCTGGGGAAAGGTAGACACAGACGAGTGTCTAAATTCAAGAAGACATAAGTGTTTGACACGTGTATGGATTAAAGATGCGGACGAGCATCCCTAAGACTATGATACGTACGAGTATCGGGTAGAAACAAACGCTTGACGCATGCTTTGAGATGATGATACGGATGAGTATCAACGGGTTAACAAAGAACACGGACGAGTGTCGAATCTGAGGGGATTTAAGTGGTATATACAAGATACGGACGAGTATCTGTATGAGTGAAATAAGTATGAGTGGTGTACAGGAGAGTGTTTAACTTGCGGATGAGGGTGACACGGACGAGTGCCAAAAGAGAAAGGTGTAATATAAACAAGTATATGGTTTACAAAATGTTTAGGTAACTGTTGGGGAAGATGAACGGACGGGTGTCAGGGAATCTGTATAAAGATGTATCTGTGAGTGCAAAGGGGACGCTTTGGCTTTCTGCTGGGGGTATGGCACGGACGGGTGTCACAAGGAGTATATACTGGTGTTGGTGAGTGTAAGGCAACCGCTTTAGATTTAGCTCTCCGCTGGAGAATCTGGGGAAGTTTTCTGTATATTGTTGATGGATTGTCATTATTCATAAGTGTTTGATTCAGAACATGGCTTATGATTATGCAATATGTTTGATTTTTGCCGTAATGCTCCGTGTTAGACGGAATGCTACGCTCTGTGGGGAAAATATGATGCGAATGCTATGATTATGCAAGGATACCAATCCGGGATTCGGATCCCGTTGCTGTGAAGACTTCTGGTTGATCTTTTGAAATGGACATCCCAGCTGGGGAGGAGATCATTGGTGGATCTAGCGTATATGATTCTGCTTGGGGAAATGGGTCAATGATAGACCTATTCCAGTAAATGAAGGACTCAGCTGGGGTTTGTAGAAGCTTTCGTCACTCTGTTGTGATTCCTTCATGCGTTGCTCTTCTGGATAGAGGCTGAAACTCTGTGGGGAGACGATTCCCTGGCTTTTGTACTTGGCTGAGGAGGAAGAATGATTGGTACCTCGGCTGGGAGAAGTAACAAGTGGCAACTCAGCTGGGGAGAGAACATTTTGAGTGCTAAGACTGAGTGAGTGTTGATTTGCCAGCTTGCTGGGATGAAGCTTACATGCCCCATGTTGCACTTTTGAATGCCTGCAATCCTGCAAAGACAGAGGGACGCATAAGTAATCCCGAGGTATCCCTTACCGGATTCCATCATAGGGGTCTAGACATTCCCGGGAGTAAATATATTTCCTGTAAGCACGTATTCTTTAGAAAAGAAACATATGTGTTTATGCAATCAGTATCTTTAAAGACATCAGACATTTTGCAAATGAAAATGAAATGTACGAGACGAGACATGACTGAAAATCTGATTTTATTAATTCATATGCCCTGAATTGGCAAGATACAGTCAAAGAAACATATCTCCTAAAATGAGGAGATTGTTACAGATTGAGAAACAAAATGCTGGCAATGTTGACGACGCTTCAAGGAGCTTCCCTTTGCTATGACTCGTATGACATTTGACGTTCTTCTCGTCTTGCTTTCTGAAGAAGGCTGATTCTGAGTGAAGCTTGATCCTTCCAAGTTGTAGGTGATACAGATGAATTCAGAATGCAGTTGTTCGCTTATTCCCTTATTTTGTATGG
Source organism: Lathyrus aphaca (assembly GCA_963966055.1). Taxonomy (NCBI): domain Eukaryota; kingdom Viridiplantae; phylum Streptophyta; class Magnoliopsida; order Fabales; family Fabaceae; genus Lathyrus; species Lathyrus aphaca. Next base: position 224,571,806 of record OZ014520.1, on the reverse strand, counting down.
ATCGCCCTTTCGGGTTTTCAATCCATCGGGATACCCATTTTTTCCTGAGTTGTCCAATGCGGCTTTTCAACTCAGCGGGTGTACATTCTTTTGTTTATTTTCCCTTATTTTTGCCCGAGTCTTTTATTTTGTTTTTGACTCGTCGGGATGCCCTATTTTTGCCTGGACTTACATTTTGTTTTTATGTCCAGCGGGTCATTTTTATGCGAAGTATTTTTTAACTGCATCTGAATTCACAGGGGACGGGAAGTCTTCACCATCCATAGTACTGAGCATGAGTGCTCCACCAGAGAAAACTTTCTTTACTACGAATGGCCCTTCATAATTCGGAGTCCACTTGCCCCTGTGGTCTGTATGAGGAGGAAGGATTCTTTTCAGCACAAGATCCCCTACTTGGTACTCTCGGTGCCTGACTTTCTGATCGAAAGCTCTCTTCATTCTTTTCTGATACAACTGCCCATGACAAATTGCAGCCAATCTGTTCTCTTCAATCAGACTCAGTTGTTCGTATCGGGATCGGACCCACTCTGCTTCGTTCAGCTTAACATCCATCAGTACCCGTAGGGAGGGTAACTCAACTTCAACTGGTAGGAATGCTTCCATACCATACACAAGCTGATACGGTGTTGCCCCAGTAGACGTCCTGATTGACGTACGGTACCCATGAAAGGCACACGGTAACATTTCATGCCAGTCTTTATAGGTGACTACCATCTTCTGCACAATCTTCTTGATGTTCTTATTAGCTGCCTCAATAGCGTCATTCATCTTTGGCCTGTAAGGAGAAGAATTGTGGTGTTGGATCTTGAAGTCCCGGCATAGCTCTGCCATCATTTTGTTGTTCAAGTTGGAACCATTGTCAGTAATGATTCGCTCGGGAACTCCGTATCGACAGATGATATCTCTCTTCAAAAATCTGGCTACCACTTGCCTTGTAACGTTTGCATAGGAAGTTGCTTCGACCCACTTGGTGAAATAGTCAATGGCAACCAGGATGAATCTGTGGCTGTTTGAAGCATTTGGCTCAATCTTTCCAATCATGTCAATGCCCCACATAGCAAAGGGCCAGGGTGAAGACATCACATTCAAAGGATTGGGAGGCACATGCACCTTATCCGCATAAATCTGGCATTTATGGCATTTTCTGGCGTGGGCACAACAGTCGGCATCCATGGTGATCCAGTAATAACCTGATCTTAGCAACTTCTTGGCCATTGCATGCCCTCCTGCATGGGTACCAAAGGATCCTTCGTGCACTTCATGCATCAACAAGTCTGCTTCTGTTCTATCAACACATCTGAGGAGCACCATATCAAAGTTTCTCTTGTACAGGGAACCATCGGTGTTCAGAAAGAAACTACCAGCAAGCCTTCTCAAAGTCTTCTTATCATTGGAAGATGCCCCAGGTGGGTATGTTTGATCCTCCAAGAAGCACTTAATGTCATGGAACCAAGGCTTATCATCCTTGACAACATCTGCTGCGAACACATATGCTGGTCTGTCAAGTCTGGACACTGAAATTTGAGGTACAAAGTTGGCAGCTTGAACTTTGATCATGGATGAAATGGTGGCAAGAGCATCTGCAAACTGATTCTCGTCCCGAGGGATATACTCAAGCTTGACTGTTGTGAAGAAAGTCAATAACCTCCTTGTATAATCCCTGTAAGGTATCAGGTGATCCTGGTGTGTGTACCATTTGTCGTTGGTTTGATTAACTACCAAAGCTGAATCTCCGAATACAGTCAATGTCTTGATCCTGAGGTCAATGGCTTCCTCAAGACCCATAATGCAGGCTTCGTTGTTAGTGCAGTTAAAGGTGAGCTTTGTCGAGAAAGGCATGTGAACTCCTTTAGGTGTAATGAGTACTACACCAACACCACGGCCATTCATATTAACAGCCCCATCAAACATCATAGTCCATCCTTCTTCCGGGTCAGGCCCTTCAGTGTGAATAGGCTCTTCATGATCTTTCGCTTTTACGAACATGATGTCTTTATCAGGGAAGTCAAATCTCATAGGCTGGTAATCATCGATGGGTTGCTCAGCAAGATAATCAGACAATACACTGCCCTTGATGGCTTTCTGAGATGTGTACTGGATGTCATATTCTGTGAGGATCATTTGCCATCTTGAAACCCGTCCGGTAAGTGCTGGATTTTCAAAAATGTACTTAACTGGGTCCATCTTGGAGATCAATAGAGTAGTGTGGGTCAACATATACTGCCTCAGTCGGCGAGCAGCCCACGCTAAAGCACAGCAAGTTTTCTCGAGCAGTGAATAACATTGTTCACAGTCGGTAAACTTTTTGCTTAGGTAGTATATTGCATACTCTTTTCGACCAGACTCGTCATGCTGGCCCAGCACACACCCCATTGACTCTTCTAATACTGTCAAGTACATGATTAGAGGTCTTCCTTCAACTGGAGGCATAAGGATTGGAGGTTCTTGCAAGTACTCCTTGATTTTGTCAAAAGCCTTCTGGCAGTCTTCGTTCCACCTGACTGTTTGTTCCTTTCTCAACAGTTTGAACAAGGGTTCGCAAGTTGCTGTAAGGTGAGATATGAACCGTGAAATGTAGTTCAATCGGCCTAAGAACCCTCGAACTTCTTTTTCTGACTTTGGTGCAGGCATCTCTTGAATGGCTTTGACTTTGTCAGGGTCAACTTCAATCCCTTTCTCGCTTACAATGAATCCCAGCAGCTTACCGGATCGCACCCCGAATGTGCATTTGTTGGGGTTTAACTTCAGTTGGTACTTCCTCAGACGCTTGAATAGCTTCAGCAGATTTACCAGGTGGTCTTCCTCTGCGAGGGACTTGGCAATCATGTCATCCACATAACACTCGATTTCTTTATGGATCATCTCGTGGAATAACGTTACCATATCCCGTTGATATGTTGCACCAGCATTCTTCAGTCCGAATGGCATCACCTTGTAACAGAACGTGCCCCAGGGTGTGATGAAGGTCGTCTTCTCCATGTCTTCAGGTGACATTTTGATCTGATTGTATCCTGAAAACCCGTCCATGAAGGAGAATACCGAGAACTGAGCCGTGTTATCCACCAATACATCGATGTGAGGTAATGGGAAGTCATCTTTCGGGCTGGCTCTGTTCAGATCCCGGTAGTCAACACACATTCTTACTTTGCCGTCCTTCTTAGGTACAGGTACTATGTTAGCAACCCACGGCGGATAGCTAGTCACAGCAAGGAACCCGGTGTCCCACTGCTTTTGCACCTCTTCTTTGATTTTCATTGCCATGTCTGGGCGAGTACGGCGCAGTTTCTGTTTAACCGGCGGGAAATCTTGTCTTAAAGGAAGCTTGTGCATAACAATGTCGGTGTCCAACCCTGGCATATCCTGATAAGACCAAGCAAACACATCCACATATTCCTGAAGCAGGTCAATCAATTGTCTCTTCACTGAGTCTTGTAAGCAGGCCCCGATTTTAACTTCTTTCACATCTTCATCTGTACCAAGATTAATTGTTTCGACCTCCTCCTGATGAGGAGTGATAACCTTTTCCTCTTGTCTCAACAACCTGGCTAGCTCTTCAGGAAGCTCATGCTCTTCTTCAACCCCTTCATCAGCTTGATTGATTGGATTGTCAAAGTCATACGAAGTCATAGCCGTGCTGTTATCGGTGCGGTCTGAAAGGCACTCTCTGCAAGGGTTCAGTTTGTTCATTTTAGTGATTGATTTTAATCTTGCTTAGAAAAGTGAAATAAAGTTGTCATTTTGAAAACATTGCTATTTATTTTTGTACAAAAAGAAAAATGGAAAAACAGTGAGCGGAAAAGAAAAAAGACTCATTTGCAAAAGATGTCCGATATTCATTGATTGATCTGTTTGCACAAAATTACAGATGGCCCGATTACAAAATGAGTCTTGTCATCTTGGACAAGATGCAAGACTTGATGCATGCTTAAAATATACAGGAAATAATAATTACTTTGCAGGAGTAACCCTTATAATTTCCTGGGAAGACCAGTTTGAGATACGGCTCCCCGGGATCCTTGGACGTATCCAGCTCTCCAGGTTGCGCTCATCTTCCGACTCATCTTCCAAGTTGTTCACAGTATCCGGGGTGAGCATCCCCCCGCTGACAAAATTGGGCTTCTTGGCAGCCTCTGATTGATCTTGTTGAGTTGGTTTGTAACCCAACCCAAATCTGTCCTCCTTCTTCTCCACAGGCAACAATTTGCCCCAGCCTTGGGCAGTCCCCTCTTCAACAACCTTCCTGGCTTGTTGATAAGATGTCATTGAGGTTCCAGGTACAGCGGATGCTTCATTTATGTTCAAGGCCTCAAACCCTTGACTCATAGTTTCGTGGATCTCCCCATCCATCTCAATGTATTTGTATGTAGCCAGATGGCTAACAAATATATCTTCCTCTCCACAAATAGTAACAACTTGGTCCTCCCACTCGAATTTTAACTTCTGGTGAAGGGTTGACGTCACGGCGCCAGCGGCGTGTATCCATGGTCTACCCAATAGACAGTTGTAGGCAGGCTGTATATCCATCACGAAGAAGGTCGTTTTGAAAGTCTGTGGGCCAATCATTATAGGCAACTCAATCTCTCCCAGAACTGATCTCTTAGAACCGTCAAAGGCTCTCACTACCAAGTTACTTGGGCGTAATGCCAATCCTTCATACTCCAGCTTCACCAGGGCTTTCTTAGGTAGGACATTGAGGGATGACCCTGTGTCCACCAATACATGAGAAAGAACTGCACCCTTACACTCCAAGGTAATGTGCAAAGCCTTGTTGTGATTGCGACCTTCCGTCGTCAAATCAGTGTTGGTAAATCCTAGTCCATGACTAGCGTTGACATTTCCAACCACTGCCTCTAACTGATTGACGGTAATCTCCTCTTGCACATAAGCTGCGTGCAAGACTTTTAGTAGTGCGTTCCGATGAGCCTCGGAGCACATTAGTAATGATAAAATGGAGATTTTGGAATGTGTCTGGTGAAGCTGGTCCACTATCTTGTAATCACTTTTCTTGATGATTCTCATGAATTCATCAACCTCCTGATCAAAAGGGGTATTTAAAGCTTCTTTAGCAACTTGTTCTTCTTGCACCATACTCTTCCCTTTTGCCTTGGCAGCAGCTTCTGCTTCGGTATTGGGTCTTGGAATTTGCGGGGCAAAGAGACGTCCGCTTCGAGTGAAGCCTCCGCCTCCCCCCACATTGTCTATTTGTGGAGAAGAAGTTGATGATTCCAAAGTGATTTTCTGTCCTTCGCAGTATAGATCTGAGCCGTAATGCCAAGGGATGGCATTATTGCTTTCATAAGGGACTGGCCCAGGCACTGTGATAGTGACTGGACTGATAGCAGCTGCAGAAGGGACCGCGATAGTGTGTGGATCATAGTATATTGTAACTGGTGCTCTGATAGGAGTGGCGTTTTGTGAGTTGTAGGCAGAATCATTTGCAGGATCATAATATATTGTAACCGTTGAGACACTTTCATTATTTGCTGTTGATGTTGTAGGAGACACCGTTGACTGGATGGATGTTGAAGTTGTAGAAGAGATGGTTGTTGATATTTGGTCCGTTGAAGTAACAGATGAAGCATTTGTTGATGAGATTGAAGAGTTGTTTGGAACAATTGTTGTTGCAGTTGTAGAAGACTCGGGAATTGTTGTTAAGGAGATTGCTGGATTTGTAGGTATTAATGTTGTGATTTGAAGTAGGCCGCTCTGGATGAGACCATCTATGCCATTTCTCAAGTTATCACACCCATTTACCGAAATGTTGCAATAACCGCACCCGAGCTCACATCCGGGGAACATCTGGCATTCAAGGAGTTGAGCTTTAATCTCTACCAGGGGTGTCCGAATCTGCCCCACATTGGTTATCAAGAAAGACGGCTTATCTTCCTCAATAGCATTAATTCTGGGTCCTCCGTGGTTGGGCATGGGGTTCTTGCTGACATTTGGCGGGGGTGCAAAGTTTAGAGCTTTGGAATCCACTAGATCCTGTACTTTCATGTGCAAAGCTCTGCATTTCTTTGTACTGTGGCCAGGTGCGTTGGAGTGAAAAGCACATCTGGCGCTGGCGTCATAATTTCTGGGCAGACTGGCAGGATCTGGAGGGGCCAATGTCCTTAGCTCAACCAGGTTGAGTTTCAGGAGTTGTGGAAATAAAGCGGCATAAGGCATAGGGATTGGATCAATCACCCTATTGGCCTGAGATGGTCTCTGTTGAAAAGGTCTTTGCTAATTGTTGTTGCTGGTGTTGTTGTTGGTGTTGTTGTTGTTAGAATTTCTCTGAGGTGGATACTGAGCTTGTTGCTGGTAGTGGGGTTGTTGCTGTGGTTGGTATGCTGGTTGTGGATGAATTAGAGAAGGAATGGTGACAGCTGCCACTGACCTATGAACATACTGGGGTCTGCCCCTGCTGGTATGGATAGCATTAGTCTCACCAGTTCTTCTAGGCCCACAAAAGGCTTTCTGGGGTTGCTGGACGAGCTCGCTCCATTGTCGGAAATCTTACCCATCTTTAGAAGGCTCTCAATTCTTTCTCCAGCTATAACCACATCAGCGAAGCTGGTGGAAGAAAAGGCAGCTAGCCTGTCAATGTATGTCCCTTGAAGGGTGTTCATAAACATGTCGACCATCTCCCTTTCCGACATGGGTGGCTGGACAGCAGCAGCAAGCTGTCTCCACCTCTGGGCGTATTCCCGAAAGCTTTCTCTGGATGACTGGGACATTCCCATCAGGAGGGTCCTGTTAGGAGCCATATCCAAGTTGTACTGGTATTGTCTAATGAAGGCCTCAGCCAGGTCCTTCCAACATCTGATGGTTGCTCTGGTCAAATGAAAGTATCATTCCCTTGAAGCTCCTGTTAAACTGTCTTCGAAATAAAACATCCACAGTTTTTCATCCATGGTGTATGCCTTCAGTCTCCCCAGAAAGGATTGTAAGTGGGTTCGCGGACAAGAAGTTCCGTTGTACTTCTCAAAGCACGGAGGTTTAAACTTGTGAGGTATTCTTACCCCGTCCACCAAGCCCATGTCCATAACATCAAAACCCAAGGAGTTTTGAGACTCCAAGGATCTTAATTTCTCAGCAATTTCATCTAGCCTTCTGTCATAGGCTTCATCCCCAGCTCCCATCACAGTGAACTGATCTTCTTGGGGGTCTTCTTGTAGTACTCTACCTGTAGTAGCATTCCCTTGTACATTAGCAGGGATGTTGATCTCTGGATGAAGGTGAGGCCCATACACAGGTGGGTTGACATGAGGCTAAACCCTCTCATTATTGCTTGTTCCACCAGTCCCTGGATGGGGGTCTTCCTGAGTCTGCCTTTCTACTAATGCCCTTAATCTTTCTTGGCTCTGTGCCAATCCATTCATCACCTCCATGAACTAAGTCATTTGGTTTCTCATTTCCAACCTCTCATTGGCCATTTGAGTCCTAACTTCTGTAAGATCCTGTTGTACCTGGTCCATTTGTATACCCGGAAGGTTGTTGCGGGTAGGATATCTGTGCGGACGGTTGAGTGGGAACACCCGACGGCGAGCAATAGTTCCTGAACCACAACAGAGTTAGTACCAAACAAAACAAAAGCCTACAAAACAAAACAAAAGGTTAGTATGCAATGCAGTATGCTTATTTGTTTCCACGATATCCGGCTTGGCATTTGGTTTTGACCTTTCCAGACCCCTGAGGAAGATGCTTTTGCTGCTCGAAAGAGAGAGACTTAAATGAAACTAACTGATAAATATATTACAAACAGGAAATAATACATAGTTTGTTTCTTACAATACATGCCCCTGAGGGGTCAAAATATAACATAAAAAAGAAAAGTACATGAAATGAAAGCAACAACAAGCAAAAGTCAGACACCAAGACCAAACGCATCCTCCTGAACTTCCTTCAGAAGTGCTTCAGTTATCGGATCAGCTGGATGCTCTGTGAGGTTCCTGATAAGGAGATTCCTGGTGGTAATAGCAGCAGTCATCTTCTTGTGTCTTCCCTGGTCCTTTGACCTCTTCACACCAGCCCTAAGCTTCAATTCTGAGATCTCCTTCTGGGCTGCTAGCAGGGCTTCCTGTTGCTCCTTTGCATTAACCTCCAACTGCTCAATCTTGTCCTGAGTTCTCTTATCTTCCTGAGTGCGAGCTTCAGTGATCCTGACCCACCTAGATTGACTCTCTTTCAGATATAAGTCAGTCCTGGCCTTCTGAAACTGAGCCTCTTTACAAGCATTCTTCAAAATCTGCTCTCCAGCCCTTGACTTCTTGATGTAGTCCTCTAACTTCTCAATCCTGGCTAGATGCTCCACCTTTAGCTTTTCTAACCTCTCAATGTCCAGACGACCATCACTCCTCTCCCAGAGGGTCTTTTGCAGAGCTTGAGTCAGGTTCTCATTCCTCTCTTTTAGTTTCTCAAATTCCCTAAGCTGACAGTGGCTGGAGGTGGTGCTGTGGATGGTCCAGGTGCATCCTCAATGGTGAAGGGCATCCCAGAAATTTGAGCCCTGGCATGAGACCATTCATGATACTATGCTGAGGCCACATTGTTGCATCTCCCAAGAATGGCCATCCCTTTGGTCTGGACATTGTCCCAAGCCCAGGATGCTTGCCTGACAACAGCTAGATTAGGCTTAATCTCACAATAAAGGGTTTCAGCTAAGTCTTGTGCTTTAGGAGGGTGGACCAATGCATAGCCCAATTGTCTTTTGAATAGCAGTGGGTTGTAGTTGATGCACCCCTTCACTCCTATCAGAGGTACATTGGGGAACTGCCCACAACTAGTAATGATGTCCCTGCCCTTGGTGCTCTGAGTGCACCACCTGATGTCATCTGAGGTCAAAGCAATGAGTCTTCTAGCCCAATTCTTCTGTTGGTGAGGATTCAAGAATGCATTAGTCTTGGGCAAGTGTTTGAGCAGCCAGGTATGGAACAGGGGAGCACAGCATCTCACCAACCTTCCTCTTTGCTTTTCATTCCTTTGATGAATAGAGTAGTAGAAATCTCCCAGTAAGGTAGGCACTGGGTTCCTCAGAATGAAAAGGTGAATGGCATTCTTGCTAATAAACTTAGGCTCATCTGCAAAAAGTATAACCCCATATATGCTGAGGGCTAATAATGCACAGACTGCCTTCCATTCTCCCAAGGAAGCCTTCAGGGTAGCCTGGGAAGTCAGGAAATCCAAGTGTAGACCAGAGATTCCAGCCTTTGCTGTCATGTTTTGCTCAATTAGAACAGGTTCCAAATATAGTGCCTTTGCCACCTCCTCATTGCTGGGAAAAGCCATCTCAGGGTTGAAGGGGACACCACCCCTGACAGGTACACCAATCAGTGATGAATACTCTTCCAACAAGGGTCCCAACTGAAAATTCTGGAAGGTGAAACACCTCAGAGGAGGATCATAGAACTGTAGACAAGTGTGAATCAAGCTCCTCTGGGAAGGGTCCAAATCCATAACCACATCAAGGATGCCTCCATAATGTTCTCTGAATAGTGGTATATGGTCTGGAGTAATAAGGGCCTGGATCTTCCTGATGCCAGTCAGTTCAGGCTCAAAGAAATGATATGAGATGTTGCTCTTCTTGGGTGCCATGCTGCTGAAGAAGAGCTAAAACAGATGTTGATGATGATGACTGATACTAGAAGATGGGCCACTGGTAAGCTGATGCAGGTGACTGAAGCAGGTAGCTGATGAATGTGGCTGAAGCAGACAGCTGGTGAACAGGGGTCTAATCAGATAAAAGGGGTCAAAACCAAGCCAAGATATATGATGTGGATACCCTGAAAAAACAAATAAGCAAATGTTAAATGATGCAATGATGATGTATGCAAATGATATGCAAGGGTTTGTGATCAAGCTGGATCTGATTGCTGCTTTGATATAAGTCCATGTATGTCTAAGAAGTCCAGATGGAGGTCCATAAGTCCAGTAACCAAGGTGGGGGACTCAAATAAAGAGTCACATGTCCTGGGTTAAAATCACAAGAACTATCCCAAAATGGAGTACTCTTAATCAAACAAAGTAACAGGGTATGCTGAGGTCAAGGGTACCTGCAAACCTGTAAACAGCCCAACCCCCTCACAGGTGGTGTTCTAAAACAAGGATCCTCAGACTTGGATCACTTATGAGAAGTGTAAACACTTCTAACCCGGAGGTACAGTGTTTACAATAACCATAAAAGATCCTCCTCTAATTCACCTCAGTTTCTGAAGGTCAATACTAAAGGTCATCCAGACTTAGCAGGCTTCCCAGATAGCCCTAGCACTACAGGAAATCTGTAGCACAGAGTTCTCGAGAAGAAACCCATATTTGAACCGTGTTTCATATTCCCGCACCAGACCGAAATGGAATGGGAAAGAACATGAACCACTCTAGCCTAGGTGTCACTCAGGTCCCAGGTATAGGACCTTAACTCTCAATAGAACCCCACCCACCAAAGCAACAAAACCAGATCCAGCCAGAACAGTATGACAGTATGATGTATATAAAGCTGTAAAGAAAGCAATAAAACAACTGCACATAAATCAATAAACAAAATAAATATACAAACACAAATAGCACATAACACCTCATTAAACACAAATCAAACAAGCGCTAGGAGGAACCCACAAAAAGAACCAGAAGCCCTGGTTACAGTATAAGGTTCCCCAGTAGAGTCGCCAAGCTGTCGCTCCCAAAAGATGAGGCTGAGCTCAAATGAGGTACAGACGTGAACGGTCGGCGAAAGGAGGAATGAGAACACACAGGAGTGAACTCACAAAGACAAGAGTCGCCAGCTAGGCATTTTTATCCTGGAGGAAAGGCAATGCTGCATAGACCTAGAAAGATATGGATAAGACGGTTGCGAACCAGAGAGACTGAGAAAGGGGGTTGGTTACAACCTGGGAAGGTATTAGCACCCAGATTGTCCGTCGTACTCGACGGGATCCACGCTTAAAAGATTTGTGTTTTAAAGGGGTAGTGTCAGTGCATTTTGTGTATCAAAGCTGGAAAGAATGCAAGTGTCAGTGTAAAAGAAAAGTGAAGTGTGCAAATGAAGTGTCAGTGTAAGGAAAGAGTGAAATGCTAAAGATAATGAGGCTAAAAGAATAAGACTGAAAGAGGGGGGAATATACAGAGACTTTTGTTCGATAACTGTTAAGTTATGCCTACGTATCCTCTCGTGCAATGAGGAAGTCAGAACACCGTAGTTCGACCCAAAGAGACTGAAAGGTAAATTGACTTGTGAACTGCTTACTTGTCTATGCTCAAGTGTATGACCTGTCTGGCTCAGGTGCAAACTGTCTTGCATTAGACGGAAGAAGCAAGTTCTCGTTTATGAGTGAAGGTGATGAGAAAAGAATCCCGGAGGAGACGATTATTGTTTGTTTTTTTGTATTTTCAGTCTTTTATTGCTTTTGAAAGTTTGTCATAAGTTAATGAGCTTAAGCCTAAACCAATGGGTTAGTAAACTCATCACATCCTCCCTCTGATTAGGGGTAATGAGAATACCTTAAGTGTGAAGTCAGCATCTCACACTTAATCACCTTTGATGTAGGATTAAGATCATTAACCTACTTGTGATTATTTAGATGTTTTTGTTGTTTTTTTTTAGTGTTAAGTAATGAGGTTAAGCCATAATCAGGGATTAAACAGACTCATTACACCATCCTAATAGAAGGAAAATAGATGAGAATGTTTAAGTGAGGAAAGCTCCTCAACTTAATCCATGATTAGGGATTAAACTCATGACAAAACAAAGCCTTTATTAAGTGGATTTTAGTTAATGATAAGATGATGAAGTGATTATTAGGGTTTGTAAGACAACTTGAGGGGGACTTGTCCATTAACACTAGGGTTAGTCCTTCTTAACCAATTAAGGAAGAATTAGAACCCTAATGCAAGGCCCAAGTTACAAGTTTGATGTCTTGATGATTATTAAGTGAATTGATTAAAGGATTTAAACACATTAAGGGTTTAACACTTAGGATTAAAGTTATACACTCCATCCTAATAGAAGGATGCAGGCATAAGCTTAATCACAAAGCCTTAAAACCTTTAGGGTTTAGTCCCTGATTATGAGGTGAGAAGAGAAGAATCAATGAGACACAAAGGTAAAATCTAAATGGGGGGACTAATCAAAACCCTAATTATTGTCATGCTTGGTTGTTCCTAAGGTTTGTGAGGTTTACAAGAAAGATCTTCAGAGAAACCACCAGGAAGCAGATGAAAAGAGCAAAGAGAAGCAAAGTAACTTGCTTCATTTAAGAAGACAAGTCACTTGAAGAAAGAAAGTAAGAAGAGCAAGAATGAGCAAGCCCAATCTCAAACACAAGACAAAATGCAGCAATGATGCATAAGAGAGATGAAAAGAGATTGTGAGAAGTGAAGGCAAATTCACTTCTCAAAGTAACTTACCACCTGAAAAGTTAGTGAAAGGAATGCAATGCAATGCAAAATGAGATGAAATGACATGATGCAAACCAAAACCAGGAGCATAAACATGATGCTAATGATGCTAAGAGATGATGCACATATGAAACAAGGCATGGGGATGATCATACAAACATATGGATGCAAAAGGAACATGCTTAGAACCATGAACATACATGAAAAGTTATGGAATGCAAATGACATACAAAATGAAAAATGAATGATGCAATGATCAAACATGCTTCTAATATGTCTTAAGATGTCTAATGAATCAAATGGATGCACAAAATGTCATGGCAAGTCATGGTATGCAAGCAAATGCAAGATGAATGCAAAAGGAAGCCCAAATTAGGGTTTATGATCAATGCACAAAACAAAAATCAAAACCAAAAGCAAACATCAAGATAAAAAATTTAAAATGCATTCAAGGGAACCCTAAACCTATACTAACTCAATGCCCAAAGGAGGGGTTATAACTCTTAACCTAGTGAGGGTTATGAATTTCTTAAGATTTCTAGGGTTTTATGGTACCTTGTCAAGAAAAATGTCAAACAAATTGAAAATGCAAGATCAAATCATGCCAATTTAATCCTATAAACTACATGCTATACAAGATGCAATGCAAAAATAATCAAAGTCCAATTCTCAAAGACTAGGCAGAAATGAATTTTCAAAGTTAGGATCAAAATAATGCCTTGAAATGAAATTAATTCCATGAAAAATTGTCAAAAGACATCAAGATCAAAAAAGAAATTTGGTTTGAAGGTTGGACAATGTTTATAAATGATTTTAAAGGTTTCATGAATTTTTTTGTGATTTTTAAATACCTAAAAGTATTTTTAATTAATTAATTCTCATTAATTAATTAAAAATAATCTTTTAAATGATTTAAAAATAATTTAAAATGCAAAAAATAAAAATAAAAATGTTTTTGGTTTCTGAAAATTAATAAAAGGTTGTATAAAAATTTTCAGAATTTTTGAAAATGTTTTACTATTTTTAATTAAATGAAGAAAACAAATGGATTTAAATGCAAATAAAATGAAATTAAACTGAAAAAAGAAAAGTCAACACAATCAATGGCCAGCATTCAAACTCACACGCGCGGGAGTGGACTTGGCGCACATCTGGACGGCCAAGATTCAAATTCACGTAATTAAGACTAAACCCTAATTAATTAACCCTAATTACTCTCAGATGACCGGAACAGTGTTCCGGTCATCTTCTCCGGCCAGCCCCTTCCCTGAATCCCTCAAAACGCCATGAAACTTCACCAAAAGCTCCAGAAACAATCAATGGCCAACAACAAAACACAATCCAGCAACAAATTCCATTTATTTCAACTTAAAATCAAGATACGAATCAAACATCAAAAACTGCCAAAATTTCAGAAACACAATACAACCTCATTTCTCAATCTTTTTCAAAAGTAAAAGGCTCAGTGAACTCAGGGAAGCATGCTTTATCATTTAGAAACAAGAAATAAAGGTTCTGGAAAAATGAAATTCCATGGCTACCTGAATCGAAGCTTTGATTTCTGGCACTTTCTGGCTGGTTTCTTGCTTCCAATCACCTCCAATGGACCTCCTGAGAAGCTTTCAATGCTTGTTTGAAGTTTACAATGGTTGGTTTGAAAGATAGCCGAAGTTCTGCTCAAAGGGGGAGAGAAATCGTATCTTGGTTTCTGGGAGTTTCAGGCTATGGTGATGGGTGGTTTCTGATCAGTGAAGTATGCTGAGTTGATTTGTGAAGTTGGTTTGTGTGTTTTCAGCTTGTGGAGAGTGTTTCGAAAGCTTTTGCAAAAATGGGGTGAAAATGAGAGAGTTGTGTTCTTGGTGCTTTCAGGCTTGTGTATATGTGAAATGTCTTGCTTTTGGTTTGTATAAACAAATGGGATTGGTCAGATGAGTTGATGTGTGCTGTTGTGATTGGTATGGCTCAAGTTGCCAAAATGTCAAGTTTGTGTAAGAGAGGCATGGGCTACTAGCTAGCCAAGGACAGATGGGGTGTCCTGCGCAACAAGAAGTGTGGAGAGCCCTAGGATTGATTATGAAGTCAGCAAGCAAGTGGATTCATACTTGAGTGAGTTTTTGCAACTTGCTTCACTTTTGTTTCCTTTGAGAATTCTTGCTCCATAAGTCATGAAGATGAGTGATCCCTTGGCCCATTCTGAATTTTAGATGTCACATGATCATGTTGTGAAGAAATGATACACATTTGAGGCCTTTAGAACACTTGATCAAACCATTTTGCAAAATGTCTCTTTGGTGGAAAACTTCAAATTTTGTGATTTTAGCCAACTTTGACAAGCCATAACTTTTGATCCAAAATGAATTAGGTCATGTTCTTGTACTTTTTGAAAAGGTAATGATCCATTCTACAACTTTCATGACCAAAGTTTTTCCATTTGAAGCATTTTTGAATCAAAAAGCAAGGGTTGAAAAAGTTTCCCAAAATGGCAATTTTCAACATAAGTCAACTTTCCTAAAAAGTCAACTTTGCAAATGACTTGAAATTCTCCAATTTTGTGAACTTCCAACATCTTCTATGATCAAATAAAGATCATACACAATCAAAATGATGAAGAACACCCTTTGGTTGGGTCATTGGGGGCCTCAGATGCCCTGATTTTGTACTGACTTGCTTAGAAAGTCAACCCTTGATCAGATGACTTCCTCATTGAATTTCTTCATGAAAATTGATATGCATGATCCCTATACCATATAGAGACCAATAGAAACAAGAATGACCAAAAAAATTGGAGTTATGGCCTTTGAAACCAAAACCCTAATTCTAGGTCATCTGTGCAGTCAAACCTGGCTCTGCTTCCATGCCATTCTCAGTTCTTGTGATTCTTTGACATTCTTGACTTTGAGAGGATACAATATGATGCTTGAACATTCATGGACCCCTTTAAAGTGATTGATGACCTTTGGAGTGGCTCAAGAAGCTCTTGGATTGCTCAGATCACAAACCCTAGATGCAGATGACTTTGAACCAATGCAATGAATAAAAAATGTGATATGAGATGCTATGATTGAGTTTATGCATATGAGGGGATCAAAAGACATGGTGTGAATGGGAGAGGGCAAATTTGGGGTGTTTACACATGTCTTTGTGGACTGGCAAGATTTTCTTGAGTGCAAGATCCCCTTCTTTGAATTCTCGGAGACGGACTTTCTTGTCGAATGCTCTCTTGATGCGCTTCTGGTACAACTGGCCATGGCACATGGCGGTCATTCTCTTCTCATCAATGAGGTTCAGTTGGTCAAACCTGTTCTGGACCCATTCAGCTTCCTCCAGTTTTGTTTCCATCAAGATTCTTAAAGATGGTATCTCTACTTCAATAGGGAGAACTGCATCCATCCCATACACCAGAGAGAAAGGGGTTGCCCCTGTTGAAGTGCGAACTGATGTTTTGTATCCGTGTAAAGCATATGGTAACATCTCGTGCCAATCTTTTTAAGTTTTTACCATCTTCTGCAGAATCTTTTTGATGTTCTTGTTTGCAGCTTCAACAGCTCCATTCATCTTCGGACGATACGGAGAAGAGTTATGATGTTCAATCTTGAATGTCTCACACAGCTCTTTCATTGTTTTGTTGTTCAAATTGGTCCCATTATCTGTTATGATTCGGCTTGGGATCCCATAGCGGCAGATAATTTGGTTCTTGATGAAACGGGCAACCACTTGCTTTGTCACATTGGCGTAGGAAGCTGCTTCTACCCATTTGGTGAAGTAATCAATTGCGACCAAGATAAACTGATGACCATTGGAAGCTTTAGGCTCAATTGTCCATATCATGTCAATGCCCCACATTGAGAAAGGCCAAGGCGATGACAGAACATTCAAAAGTGTTGGAGGTACGTGCACCTTGTCGGCATAAATCTGGCATTTATGACACTTCCTGGCATACTTGAAACAATCTGATTCCATGGTCAACCAGAAGTATCCAGCTCTCAAAATCTTCCTGGACATGGCATGCCCATTGGCATGTGTTCCAAATGATCCTTCATGGATTTCCCTGATCAATAAGTCTGCTTCGCGTTTGTCCACACATCTGAGTAGAACCATATCATGATTTCTCTTGTAAAGCACATTGTTGCTGAGGAAAAATTTGGACGCCAATCTTCTTAAAGTCTTCTTGTCTAGATTTGTTGCATCAGCTGGGTACTCCTGATTTTGCAAGTAGTTCTTGATGTCATAGAACCACGGTTTCTCATCAGTTTCTTCTTCGACCAATAGGCAGTAGGCTGGTGCAGTTCTTCGCTCGATTGTAATGAGTGGAGCTTCATTAAGAAATCTGACTTGAAACATAGATGCCAACATAGCCAAAGCATCTGCAATTTGATTTTCTGCCCTTGGAACATGATGGAAAGTGACTTCGTCAAAGTATTTAATTAACTCCACAATATGGGCCCGATAAGGGATCAACTTCTCGTCACGGGTCTCCCATTCACCTTTGACTTGGTATATTACCAAAGCTGAGTCTCCATATACATCAAGAATCTTGATTCTGGTATCGATTGCAGCTTCGATACCTAAAACACATGCTTCGTACTCAGCAATGTTGTTTGTACATTCAAAGCACAATCTAGCCGTGAAGGGAGTATAACCACCATCGGGATTCATCAAAACAACTCCTACACCATGCCCCATGTAGTTAGAGGAACCATCAAACATCATCTTCCAACGAGAACCTGGCTCGGGACCTTCATCTGGACCTGGAACTTCACAGTCCTTTATCAACATAATGTCCTCGTCTGGGAAATCGAATTTCAAAGGTTCATAATCTTCGACAGGATGATCAGCAAGGTATTCAGATAAAACACTGCCTTTAATAGACTTCTGGGTTACATACTGGATATCATATTCGGATAACAACATGTGCCAACGGGCGAGTCTTCCTGTCAAAGCAGGCTTCTCAAAGATGTACTTTATTGGATCCATTTTCGAGATCAACAAAGTAGTGTGACAAATCATGTACTGCCTGAGGCGTCTGGCCGCCCATGCCAAGGCACAACAAGTTTTCTCTAAAAGTGAATATCTGCTTTCACAGTCTGTGAACTTCTTGCTTAAGTAATAAATGGCGTGCTCCTTACGACCAGTTTCGTCTTGTTGGCCTAAAACACAACCCATAGAACCCTCAAGTACAGTTAGATACATGAAGAGAGGCTTCCCTGGAGTAGGTGGGATCAAGATAGGGGGTTCTTGTAGATAAACCTTAATCTTCTCGAAAGCCAGTTGACAATCAGGACTCCACTCAATTGCTTGATTCTTCCGGAGTAACTTGAATAAAGGCTCACAAGTAGCAGTCATGTTGGAGATAAATCTGGAGATGTAGTTCAATCTTCCAAGGAAGCCTCTGACTTGCTTTTCTGTTTTTGGAGCTGGCATCTCTTGAATTGCTCTGACCTTATCTGGATCTACTTCAATTCCTTGCTGACTAACAATAAAACCAAGTAACTTTCCTGATCGGACACCAAAAGTACACTTAGCGGGATTCAGACGCAATTGGAACTTTCTGAGACGCTCAAATAACTTCAAGAGATGATTCAAATGATCCTCCTCACTATGTGATTTGGCAATCATATCATCCACATAAACTTCTATCTCTTTATGCATCATATCATGGAAAAGGGTGACCATTGCCCTCTGATAAGTGGCTCCTGCATTTCTAAGACCAAATGGCATAACCTTGTAACAATAAGTGCCCCATGGTGTGATGAATGTAGTCTTTTCCATATCGTCAGGATCCATCTTGATCTGGTTGTATCCTGAAAACCCATCCATGAAGGAGAAAACAACAAATTTAGCAGTGTTGTCAACCAAAGTATCAATATGCGGAAGAGGGAAATCGTCTTTCGGACTGGCTTTGTTCAAATCCCTATAGTCCACACAAATTCTGACTTTGCCATCCTTTTTAGGGACTGGCACAATATTAGCTACCCACTCAGGGTACTTTGCAACTGCGAGGAATCCCGCATCAAACTGTCTCTTGACCTCTTCTCGAATCTTCAGAGCCATGTCTGGTCTTGTTCTTCGAAGCTTTTGCTTTACAGGAGGACAATCTGGTCGAAGAGGTAACTTGTGGACCACTATGTCTGTGTCTAAACCAGGCATATCCTGATATGACCATGCAAACACATCTACATACGCTCTGAGAAGCTTGACCAATCTTTCTCTGATGTCTGCCCCAAGTGATGTACCAATCCTGACTTCCTTCTTGTCTTCATCAGTGCCAAGGTTGATGGTCTCTACCTGCTCCTTATGTGGCTGGAGATCTGTGTGCTCATACTCAACTAATCTTGCCAGTTCTTCGGGAATGTCACAATCTTCCTCACTTTCATCTTCCGCTTGGTAGATGGGCGAATCAAAGTTAGGAGAGAATGTAGAGTCATTGGATTCAACAGGGTTTTCGTTTATTCTGCATATGATAATGATTTGCTTTTATTAAAAGTGGACAATAGAGAAATGCAAGAGAAAAAGCTTTTTTATAAGTTTTGAAAGATTTCCATTTTCTTTTAAAAGTGAAAAGAGAGAAAAACAGTAAATGATCAAAATAAGAGTTTAACAAAATGCCTTCATTGATAATAACTTTGAAAATGATAAGGGGCCCTACAAAATACTCCCATAGCCTTGGGCAGAGCTAGGGAACTTTAAAAACATTTAAGAAACAATAAATTACTTTGACAATGGAAAAAACTCTGGGATCTCGACTGCTTCCCAATTGCCCAAGGCTTCTTCACACTGATACACCAAATGATTCACATCTTCATCTTCAGAACCCCCATCAATTGTATTGACCTGATAACCAGCACTGGAAAACACTTCTTGAATGGTCTTCAGACGTCCTTTAACGGAGGTTGACGCTCCTTCCTTCACATGAGTTGGTTTGTAACCCAACCCGCAACGATCTAGCTTTTGTTTGACTTCAATGACATCACCCCAACCTTCATGGCTTCTTTCTTCAATAGTGGAAATGGTACTCTTTAGCGATGCAAAAGATGGGATACCCTTCCCTTTTGGTTCCTCTACTTCCAAAAGGACAGCATTGGCTATCTCAAGAGCTTGGAAAGAAGTTTCCAAAGCATCTTCATCAGCCTCAATATAGCTAAAGGATGAAAGGTTGCTAACCATGAGATCTTCTTCCCCAGACACGGTTACCAGCTTATTATCGACCACAAACTTCATCTTCTGGTGTAAGGTAGAAGTGACTGCCCCAGCGGCATGGATCCAAGGTCTTCCGAGCAAGCAACTGTAATTGGGGTTAATGTCCATAACCTGGAAAGTGATTTTGAACACCTGTGGCCCAATCAAGATCGGTAAGTCTATTTCTCCAATAACAGTCCTCCTTGACCCATCAAATGCTTTCACAATCAGTGCACTGGGCATCATCTCTTCCCCTTGATAAGATAACTTGGCAAGCGTTCTTTTCGGCAAAACATTCAATGAAGATCCTGTATCCACAAGAACTCTTGCAAAAGTATCCTCTTGACATTTTACAGATATGTGGAGAGCACGGTTATGGTCCAAGCCCTCCTTTGGAAGATCCTCCATACTGAAGCTGAGATTGTTACATGCAGTGATATTGGCAATGACTCCATCAAACTGATTCACTGTTATATCATGTGTAACATGGGCTTGGGCTAGTAATTTCTGGAGAGCACTCCGATGGGCCGGTGAATGCATAAGAAGTGATAGGATAGATATTTTGGAAGGCGTTTGATGTAGCTGATCAATAACCTTATAATCACTCTTCTTAATGATTCTGAGAAATTTTGCATCCTCTTCTCCCAAGACTACCCCTTTATCCTGGTTGACAACAGCTGGAATGACTTCTTTAGGCGGAGCCGTATTGGCTTGCTGAGTATAAACACGACCACTGCGAGTTAAACGACCTGCCCCCGCTATGTCAGCACTTGCCACTTTTGAACCTTCCTTCTGACTAGCTTTATCAATCTTCTGATGAACTTTCCCTGTATCATACTTCCATGGAACTGCTTTAGTGTCTTCATAAAGGAAAGGGTTACTCCTTTGTTCAAACCTTGGCTCAGGTATATTGAAAATGGGCATCACAGGCTCTGGCATATTAAAGATGGGTTGAACTCTTGAGGACTCAGGCAGGTTGAACACTGGCACCAAGGTAGAATTAGATTCAGGCAAGTTGAAAATGGGTTCAATCATTGCCACTTCATTCTTCTTCACATGACCGCTTACTTGTAAAACACCCAGATTAATCAAATCTTGAACATCTTTTAAGACCAATTCACACCCCTTTGGGTTATTCGCACAAGCTTCACAATTCTTATGGCAGTTCTTCAACATACCCACTTCTACTAACTTCGCATGGAAGTCTCTAAGTGGGGTCTTGATCTCTATGGCGTTGAAAATCAAACCTTCGTCAGACTCGTCAACAATGGCATTTATGGACCCATGCTTGGGTAAAGGATTATCTTTGACATTCGGGCCAGTATTCCCAAATGACAGAATGTTCTTTTCCATCAAATCTTTCACTATGTACTTTAAAGCGTAACAACCCTCCAAATCGTGCCCTGGGGCACCTTCATGGAATAAACAGTGGGCATTTGAGTTGTAATTTGGTGGGAGCGGATTTGGTGGAGGACCCAAAGGCCTTGGAGTAACCAAACCTTTTTTCAGCAGTGAAGGATATAATTCAGTATAAGTCATAGGGATTCGAGGATTAGGAGGCCTTCCTCCTGGTCTTCTATTCTGAAAATTGGGATTCGGATGAGGAGCTGGAGTCCTCTGCTGGTAGGCTGAAGCATTGGGCGCTTGTTGATAGCCTGGATTGTTGAGCATTGGTTGATAAGGTGGAATCACTGGAGCCGCTTGCTGATACATCGGTACTGCTTGAGTTGGCCGATACATCGGGACTTATGGATTATATGACGGTTGAACCGCCGCTACATAAGGATGTTGGGCATACTGTGGTGGATGAGCATACCGCTGTTGAGCCACAGGTGGAGGTCTCTGCCAAAGCGGATTTCTTCTTTGACTTGTCATTATTGCATTTGTCTCGCCCTCTTTCTTCTTGTGGAAATTACTGGTAAATTTCTTGACATTATTTCCACTGCCAGTGCTGGAACTGCCAGATGCACCACTCATCTTTCCACTTTTTAGTCCAAGCTCAACTTTGATTCCCACGGCTACAAGGTCAGAGAAGCTAGCAGTTATGCTCCCCACCATTCTCTCATAGAATTCTGGTCGCACAGTGTCAACAAACCAGTCAGCTAATTCTCTTTCAGTCAATGGGGGCTCTACCTGAGAAGCGGTCCCCCTCCACCTCTGAGCATATTCTTTAAATGATTCAGAATCTTTTTGCGACATACTCAACAGTTGCCTCCTATCGGGAGCAAGGTCCATATTGTATTTGTATTGCTGGATGAAAGCATCTGTCAAGTCTTGGAAACTGCGAATCTTCGACTGGTCTAGCGTTAGATACCATTTGGAGGAGATTCCCTTCAGACTGTCCTGGAAGCAGTGGATCATTAATTTATCATTATCCACCTGCGCAGCCATTCTTCGATAGTACATTAAGAGATGGTTCTTAGGACAAGTTGCGCCCTCATACATATCAAAAGTGGGTATCTTGAACTTTGGAGGTATTACCAATCCAGACACCAGACACATCTCTCTAGCAGCGGCCCCAAAGATCTGGTCGCCTTCAATCGCTCTTAACCTTTTTTCAAGGGTATCAAAATTCTCTTGCATCTTCTCATGTTTCTCGTCTCCGTTTTCAGACATATCGGGCGCGTCATACACCTGATGGTCATTAAAGTATGGTTGGGCACAGGTGTGCACAATGTCTGGTGTAAAGTTAGCAACTGCATGGTTCTCTTCATTAGTCACAGGAATAGTCTGTTGAGCAGCAAATCCTTGAGGAGGAGGCACAAAACCTTGGGAAAGAAATGCCATACCCTGAGAAGGAGGTGCGAAACTTTGAGAAACTAAACCTTGGGACGGAGGGAAGAAACCCTGAGCAGCAAGTCCTTGGGAAGAAGGAATAAAACTTTGAGAAGCAAAACCTTGAGGAGGAGGGACGAATCCATGAGTAGCCAGTCCTTGAGAAGAGGGAATGAAACTTTGAGAAGCAAAACCTTGAGAAGGAGGGACGAATCCATGAGTAGCCAGTCCTTGAGAAGAGGGAATGAAACTTTGAGAAGCAAAACCTTGAGAAGGAGGGAAGAAACCCTGAGTAGCAAGTCCTTGGGAAGAAGGAATAAAACTTTGAGAAGCGAAACCTTGAGGAGGAGGGACGAATCCATGAGGAAGCCCAAAAGGAGGCCAGGTCACAACGGTAGTGACTGATGACGGAGGCTCAGTCGTTGCAGTGACAATTTCTGACACCACAGTCTGTTGGGTATCCATCTTCGCTCGAATGACCTGCAACATTTCCATCATCTGACCCATATTTCCACGAATATCAGTAAGCTCCTCGTTAACTCTGTCCATCTCTAGGTCTTTTTCAGCCATCCTCTTTCTGGCTTGAGCTCGAGTGTAGTATTTGCGTGAGAGCCTCAGTGTGAAAGCTGAATTGAGAGCAGATGACGGGAATGAGTTTTATATGAAAAATGCAAATGAAATGCCAAACGTATGAGTGCAATGCGAAAAATAAATTTTATTCAAGGAACTTAAGAAACAATTTGCAAATACCAAGGAAAACATAATAATCAAAGGACATGATTTCATTAAATTCAAAAAGTGATACAAAGTCTCGAGTACATCTTCAAAAATCCCAAACAAAGCTTAATAAAAACAAAGACAAAGTCCTAAGGAGATTCTCCTAAAAGCCTCAAGTTGAGCTTCTCGATTTATGCCTTCATCTGAGCCCTTTCAAGCATAAGTTGATCCACGATCGACTTCCAAGAAGTGTCCCCTTGAGTGCTGGAGGAAAATAAATCCTCTTGCGCTTTCCTTTTCTTGTTGGAGAGCTCTTCTTCTTCCTTCATCTTCAACTGTCTTCTAAGTTCTTCATTCTCACTACTGATGATCTGATGTCGATTCTTCCATGCATTCTTCTCTCGAAGCTCTTTCTTCAAATCAATCTTCAGTTTCTCTGCATCATCCATAAAGATTAGAATGGGTTTCTTGAAGGTCATAGGATCCTGGCGAGGGTAAGGCATTTTCAGACTGATGGCCCTATCTCGTACCCATTGGAGATAGGGTTCCATAGAAACACAATTCGGCTTTCCCAAGCTACTCCTCCCCTTCCTATGGATGTACTTCCAAGCTTGCATAATCTGTTTCTTGAGCTCTAGTTCTTCGTCATCCTTAAAGAAAATTCCTTCCACTTCAACACTCTTAGGTTTGTCCTTCAACGGATACCCGAGTTGGTGGCGAGCCAAAACTGGATTATAGCTGATTCCTCCCTTAGTGCCAAGAAGAGGTACATTAGCAAAATCACCACAGCTATCAATAATTAATGCTTCATCATAAACACGATTGTACCAACTAATGTCAGAGTGGGTAAGAGACATGATCCTTTGTGACCACCACAAACCATCCTTAAGATTCCAAAATGAAGCTGACTTAGGCAAGTGCGAAATAAACCACTCGTACAGCAATGATGCACAACAAGTAATCATCCCTCCCTTATGGAGATTCCTCAGATGGATGGAATGGTAAGTGTCTCCGAGCAGAGTAGGGACCGGGTTCTTCTTCAGAAAGATTTTGATGGCGTTCAGGTCGACAAAGTCTTCAAAGTTTGGGAAAAGTAACACTCCATATATTAGCAGAATAAAGGTCGCCTCAAAAGCTTTCATATCCTTCACACCAACAAAATTCTTGGCCTTTTCTACCAAAAACTTTGTAGGGAATCCAAAAATCTTTCCTTTATAGGTCATATTTGCCTTGACCTCAGGAACACTCAAATATGTCGCCTTTGCAATCTCCGCTTCTTCAGGGTCCTTCTCTAGAACAGGGAATGGAAACTCATCCCTAACACGTGATCCCACCAGAAATGAATACTCTTCCAAAGTAGGCGCCAATTGGTAATCAGGGAACGTAAAACAATGGTAGAGAGGATCATAAAACTGGAGCATCATAGAGAGCAACCTTCCATCCCACTCAGTCTTAAGTAAGGCTAAAAGTCTCCTATGTTTCTCCATGAAGGCTTCTTGATCCAAAACCAAATCTCTTAATTTCCTTAGGTCTTCGAGTTTGGGAGTTTTGAATGTATACTTGACAGTCTTTCTTCTTCCAAAGTCCATGATGATACCTACGATATTTGCAAAGATAGAGTTCCTGAGTTCCTTGAATAAATTGGTAAAAATGATGCTTCCTGATGCGTGAATGCAATGAATACGCAAACACAAACAAGGCTTAGGTTCAAAGCTTGCATGAGGTCGAAGGTTCAACCCTCCCAAAAGATATGTACTATGAGTTTATTTGTACCTGTACAACGGGTTCTAAAAGTTTCCAGAATCATTGTCCCATCTTTCGGATATTACCGACTTCCCAACTCAACTTGGTAATCAATAATATTCTTAAGAGAGTCTCATCCAAGTGTAGTATCGCGTATCAACTATTTCAGATTTGCACCCTCATAGTCATCGCACTACGTCCCTAAAAGGCCAAGTGGGGGTAAATGTTCTACGGTCCTCAACATTAATGGCTCTCAGGTCGAATATAGTAATGCTTTCACGACTGAACTCGATCAACAAAACTACATCCGAGGAGGCCTCCGCTGAGTGGTGGTGTCTCAAGTCAACTTGGTCGGGACTCAACTCCCTACAAGCCTTCTTGAATATACCACCGTCCTATCTTATTTTGCACTCAAGTCCGGGTTAGGACTTATCTCACCACACATGGAACACCCAACAAAAATCCAAAATAATAACAAGCAATACAACAATCGAATGTACAAATATACAAGGTGGGCTTAACCCTCAAAAATAGTCTCCCCAGTGAAGTCGCCATTCTGTTGCGGTGAGAATCGGATACCAAGCTATTAAGTGAGCTTGAATCGCAAAACTTTTATGTTCACCACCGACTTTAATTTAATCCAAAGGGAAAAGGGAAAAAGATCGTAAAAAACCCTAAATGAGGAGAAACTAGGTTCGGGGGTTGATTATACCTAGGGAAGGTGTTAGCATCCTAAGCATTCGTAGTATCCAACGGGAACCTCTTGTTGATATTTGTGTTATTGTTATTTATTGCTTGTTAAAATTATGGGAACCTAAGGTTTTTATTTCTAATGGTGCTCGCACAACATCGCATCGATGCCTACGTATCGGGTATAGAATCAGAGCACTCGTAGTTCTCCTAAGGATTAACGAACACTTGGTTACGCTCAAGGTTCGCGGGGGAAGGTAAGTGTTATGGCAAACACTCACGTGACTTTAGCAAAGTCACAAAAAGTTGTAAAATAAAAATTCCTAATGATTAAGGTTGAAAAGGAACTAGGGATGGCTAAACTTCCTATGACATTGAGTCAACTGCAGGAGTTCTTTCCCTTTTGGATTTAAAAGCATAAACGAAAGTAAATAAATAAGGGTGCAAGCTCCTAAGTCTAAGGCATAGGTTGCTACTTGCAAAAATAAATTGGATAAAGTAAATGGAAATACAAGGTAAAAGGCTTAGTAACCGGGCTATGACTCGATATATGGATCGAGAATGCGGGGGTGGAAGACAAGCGTGGTGCGTCAATTTGCTTAAGTTAGAAAAGCTGTGAAGTGTAGAGAATGTGCAGATGGCGATCGTAGAACGACCGACTTACGTGTGTGAGTGAAGTGTGCAAAGAACTCGACTTGGCGTTGGACCAAGGATTATTATCTTGAAATGATTCTAATTATTATTTTGAAATGTTATATTTATGTCATGTTTAACAAATTATGGTCGAAAAGCGAGAGTGTGATTCACGCTGTACAAGTCATACATTATTAATACGACTAAATAATAAACAAGGAAATATAAGCAAACACCTTGCAAAGAATA
The DNA here is from genome assembly GCA_963966055.1 of Lathyrus aphaca. NCBI lineage: Eukaryota > Viridiplantae > Streptophyta > Magnoliopsida > Fabales > Fabaceae > Lathyrus > Lathyrus aphaca. The sequence goes on along the minus strand of OZ014520.1, from coordinate 224,545,451 downwards.
AAAAAAAATTAACCAAACTAATCTAAATATAATTATTTACCAAAATTAATTAAGAAAATAATTAAAAAAGAATTATTTAACATTATTAACATAAAGTATTTTGAATTTGTTTTTTTTTTAAAGAAATATTAGAAAAAACTTAAAAGAATTAAAAAAAAATAAAACATAAGAACAAAAAAAAGGAGAAGAATTGAAAAAACAAGGGGTGCCGAAAGAGACAAACAAAAGGGCCCAATGAAGGGCGGATCAGGTCCTGGGCTTAGACCGGTTGGGTCGGGTTCATTTAGAAACAGGTGGGTAATTAGGTTTTTGCGTCAATTTCCTCAGTTAATTTCCAAAGAAAACAAAAACGTAACAGCGACAACAACCTCAGCGCTCTCATGTCCCTCTCTCTCGATCCTCTCTTCTTTCTCGTATCTCTCTCGATTCAGCTCAGTGGGTCTTCTCCTCAGAAGAGAAGACACCATCTCCAAAGCATCCTTATCATCATCGCATGAAAACAAAGCAAACAGAGACAAACCTAATCCCAATTCGGAAAACCCTAGCCCCAAATTCATTTACGTTTCAACAATTACAAGTTCAATCGAAACGGAAAAACGATAAGAATGGAATCGCAAAAACTACATCAGTCGGAGCTGTGAAGGTGAGTATGAGCAAATCGTCCTTTTCCGCTTCACTCTCGTTTTCTCCATTTGGTTTTTTTTTTATTCACTCGGTTTATGAACCGAGATCCCCTCTATCCGCCCTGTTAAAAATCTGGTTTCAATCTGTTTCAGGTTTGAAGATTTGATGGCATTTTATGAGCAGAATTTAAAGAAGTACGAGTTCGTGTGTTTCCCGGTGGAAGTGGTGACGGTTTCAGTGAGTGGTTTGAAGCGGTTGAGTCAAGTTGGTGAAAAATGAGGTCAAAGTGGTGGCGGTTCGAAATGGTGAGATGGGCGAGAGCGGTGGTTCGCCGGAAGTGTTCACTCAGTTTCGGTTTTCAATTTTCACTCGCGGAGGTCTCTCGGTCAAGCTCTAAGCATGAATACTGGACTGATTTTGATGCTGCGAAACGGAATCAGGGAAGGAGCTAGAACAATTTCAAGCTCCCCGTCATGGGACAGAACACCATGTGGATAACACTCTTCTACAAGCTGACTTGGTTCAAGATCCAACCGAAATAGCACAAACTGCAACCACCCATTGTTTCAGCGATTCTGAGTCCACCCTCGGACTCAGTTCCATTTCACTTTTAACGACGGAGACCTACTCATATCTCACCAGAAGCTACATAAACAGAATTGTGCCAGATCCAGGATTGTGTGAGGGACGAAAACGAAATTGAAATTGATAAATGGTGAGTTGAGTGAGGAAAGAAATTTTCTCTTCGAAGTTTTCCTTGCTGTGTTTTTTGGTTGTTTGATGTTGCTTTTACGAAGATATGGTGTATAACAGTTTGTTTTGATTTTTGTTTTCACAGGCGTTATGGATTAAGGTTGTTGTTTGTGTGAAAGGAGGTTTTTTCGGATTCGCCTCTTCTCTGTTGATGTTGGTTTCAGTGGTGAGGAGGTTTGTTAGGTTTATTGTTGTGTATGATACGATATAAAGGTGGTGGAATGTTGTGCGAGTCAATGTTGTGCAAGAGTTGAAGAGTTTAGCAGAAGATTGAGTATGGAGTTTGGTTTTGAAGGGTGAACAAGGGAGAGGACCGAGAAGAAGGGGAGTTGCCTTTGTGGTTTGAAGAACAAGGATTCGGTTTGGTGGAGAAAAGCTTGAGGCTAATGTAGGGTAAGTGATTGCTTCGGTTTGCAGCGTTTTGCAGGTTTATTGGCTTGTTATTGATAATGGTTTTTTTTGGTTTTGTCTTGCAGGTTGAAAGTGAAGGGTGTAGAGGTTAGGGATGGTTGGCTGCTGTTGTGAGAATGTGGCTCCAACGGAAAATAATGTGAACCTTACTACTCTCCTTACTACCCCCTAGATTCTAACACACACATCACAAAAACGCAGCTCATAGCATAAACCTCAGACATCCGAATCAAAGCTAAGAAGAAATCTTTAATGGAAGCAAAACAAGAACAAAGTTCTTCTCACATATGAACAAGGCAAAAACACAAAGGTATCAGGACAACGAAGAAAAAGAAAAGAAAACTCACAAAAGCGGAACTAGTCCGATCGATCTTTCTGGTGACAATGCACAGGTGATTCTCCTTTCTTTATGCTTTGAACTTTTAAATTCCTCTCTTTCTCTTCTGATGTTCTTCTGAGTTTTGGTATATGTATTGAGGCTCTATGTGGCTGTGTTATTTTTTATGAAGTTTGTGGCTGTTTGGTTAAATCTTTCTATCTCTTCTTCCTCTGATGTAACAGTGCTATATATATGACTTCATTAGGGTTTTTTTTTGAAAAAATGTACCAGGTAACTTGTAGGTGAAGGGTTGGAGGAAATGGGACAAAAACTGAATGCTGCTGCAATAGTGGAGCAGAGTTTTGTGTGCTGTGCAGACCTGCTGTGGGTGGAGCAGGCTTGCTGAACTGGTCTTGTGGGTGGCTGTGTGGAGCAGGCTTGTCTGAACTTGCCTTGTGGTCCTGCTGTGTGCTGTCCCATTTTTTTTAAAATTCTATCTTATAAATGCAACTGTAACATGCTAATGTGAATGAATGTGATGAATTGGCTATGTAATGTAATGCTTGAATTTGACATTGAATTTTAAACATGGAATATGGACTTTGAAATTGAAATTAAGACTTGAATATGGATATGGAATTTGCAAATTAGACTTGGAAATGGAATTTAAAAATTGAAATTAAAAATGGAAAAGAATTAGAAACCTGAGATTTGAGAATAGAAATTGGGATTAAAAAAATTGAATTGAAACATTTGGACAAGAAGTTTGGAACATGAAACCTAAGAATAAACTTGAAATATGAAAATTTAGATATAAAACTTGTTTTAAAAATGAAGTTTAGAAATAAATTTGAAACATGAAAATAAAGATAAACTTGGAACATGAAAATTTAAATATAAAACTTTGTTTAAAAAAAAATGAAGTTCTTTAGAAATAAATTTGAAACATGAAAATACAAAGATAAAGTTGGAACATGAAAATTTAAATATAAAACTTTGCTTAGAACATGAAATTTAGAAATAAATTTGAAACATGAAAATTTAAAGATAAACTTGGAACATGAAAATTTAAATATAAAACTTGAAATTGGAATTTGGAGTTAGATTTGAAATTAGAAACTTGGAATTAAAATTAAACACTTATAATATAAACTTGGAAGAAGAAATAAAAGTGGAAATAAAATTGGAATTGAGAATAGAAATAAAAAAAAACTTTGCAAATGAAATGGAAATAAAATTTAAGTTCAAAATTTAAGAATGAATTAAGAATTAGAAGTAGAATTTGAAAGATAAAAATTAGAAACTTGGAAATAGAATAAGAAAAGGGAATAGAAATAAAAAATAAAAAAAAAACATGAAAAATGGATTAAAAGGTTAGAGACGTGAAATAGAAATTAAATAAAAGACTTGGAAATGAAAGGAAATTAAAATTAAATTTACAAATTCTCGAAAATGAGTTAGAAGCAAACAGAAAAAATAAAATCGTGGAACTCTCTTTCTTTAAACGCGATGAATGATGATTATGATATGAGCGATTAGGGGTAAAATTTGGGGTGTGACAATTAATTAAAATAAACATTTAAATATTTTTAAAATGGTTTTTTAATGCAAAAAATAAAAATAAAAATATTTTTGAGTGAAGAAAACTATTTGGAGTGAAAATGCAGGAAAAAAATATTTTTTAGGATTTTCCAGCTATTTTAAATTAATTGTGCAAAATAAATGAGGAAATATGAAATAAAATAAAAGTAAACTGATCCAATTGTTTAGATTGAAAGCTGAGGAAATTGGTTTGACCTGGCGCGTAATCCTATGGCTAATATTCAAATCCAGCTAATTTCAATTAATTAATTAATTAATCCAGGTTTATAATTAATGACCTAATCTACACCATCCAACACACGCGGGAAAGAGAGATCAAACGACCTAGATTCAAACAATGCCCTAACCCTAATTAACACATTAATCACTTTCAGGTGGCCGGAGAAGACCTCCGGTCATCTTCTCCGGCCAGACTCTCCCTGGGCAAACTCAAATCTTCATCCCTAGGTTATTTCTGGAGCTCTAAAGCTCCAGATCAACTCACCTCACTCTCCTGAACTCGAATCCACTCTCAAAACAAATTTATTATGGCTCAATCTCAAGATTCAAAGGAAAAATTAAAAACGACAAAAGTTTCAGACAATCAATACATGTTCATTTCTTCACCATTTTCAAAAATACAAAGCACAGAATGATCAGTGAAGCATGCTCTTTCTTATTGGAACATAAAAATAGAGTTCTGGAAAAATGTTTTTGGATGGTTACCTGAGCTTGACAATTGCAGATGAGAGCTTTCAGGACCCTTCCTTTGTGCAAAAAGCTTCCTTTGACCCTCCTGAGACCAATGGAATGCTTCAAAAGCTTTGAGAGTGGCTGGTTTGTGTTATAGCAACTCAACTGGCCAAGAATCGTGTTTTGTCTATGGGTGCTTTGAGGCTGTTTTAATGGTTGCTTTGTGGTCAGTGAATGATTTTGAGATGAATGGTGGAATTGGTTTGAAGATTGAGTGAGTATTCAGTGAGTTTCGAAGGAATTTGCAAGTTGAAGTGATTTTGGGAATGCTGAGTTCTTGGAGGTTTCAGCTTGTGTGTCTTATGAAAAATGATCCTTGAAGCATGCTTGTAGAGTTCTGGTTGGGCAGAGAGTGGGTGGTGGACTGTGGTGATTGGTATAGGCTTCTTGCCAAAAAGTCAAAAGTTTTGTACTTGAGGTATGGGCAATAGTGTAGCTGGCTTATTGACTTGTCCATGCGTAACATGGATCAAGGAAGTCCATGGAATTAGTTTTGAGACAATTCAGCAAGTTGAAACAAAGTTATGTGTCATTTTGCAATTTCATGAAGTTTTGGCCCCTTTGAGATTTCTTCATGGGCAATGCATGAAATCTTGAAATTCCTTGGGAAATTCTGAGTTTTAGACAATGTGCTATGTTGGTATGATGATTAGAAGTGTGTTTGAAGTTATAAAATGAAATGGCAAGTGGTTTTGCAAAGAATCCTCTTTGGTGCATTCTTGAAAATTATGTGATTTTTGCCAACTTTGACAAGCCATAACTTGAGTTCCATAATGAATTATGACTTGTTCTTGTACTTTTTGAAAAGGGAATGATCCAATCTACAACTTTCATGACCAACAATTTTTCATTTGAAGCATTTTTGGTTGAGAAAGAGGAGGTTGAAAAACTTTCCCAAAATGGAAAGTTTACATTACAAGTCATTTCCATTTTTGGCAACTTTTGGTTTAGCTCACTTTTCTTCAATTTTGTGAACTTCCAAGCACTCCAATGATCAAATAAATATCATATAACTTCAATTTGATGAAAAATCCACTTTGGTTCCATTGTTGGGGGCCTCAGATGCCCTGATTTTGCTCTGACTTGCTCAAGAAGTTACCCAGTGAACAGATGACTTCCACAATGAATTTCTTCATCAAACTAGGTACACATGATCCTTATAACATATTGAGACCATTAGAAACAAGAATTACCAAAAAAATTGGATTTTTATGGCCTTTGAAACCAAAACCCTAATTTCAGGTCATATGTGTAGTGAAACCCTAGCTCTGCTTCCATGCTTTCCCAGTTCTTGTGATTCTCTGACCTCCTTGATCTTTGGGGGATATAAAACGATAATTTAACATACATGGACCCTCTTGGAATGATTGAAGACCTTTGTAATGGCTCATATGGATCCTGGATTGCTCTGATCACAAACCCTAGATGCAGATGAACTTGAACTAATGCAGTGAAACAAAAAGGCAATATGACATGATATGCTTGAACTAATGCAAATATGAAAGATCACAAGCCATGGTGTGAACTTAGTGAGGGAAAATTTGGGGTGTTTACACTGGCGACTCTATTCAACCTCGACCTTCAGCATCACCGACACCAGTTCGCGTTTGCACCGGGACGAAAATTCGGGGAGCGACAACTTGGCGACTCTGCTGGGGACTTTGCAACCAGAGCTTCTGAGTCCTTGAGAGTTTCTCCTAGCACTTGTTTGATTTGTGTTTATGGGGGTGTTATGTGCTATATGTGTTTTTACTTTATTTATCGCTTTCTGTATAGCTTTATTTATCGCTTTCATTTACTGCTTTTCGCATTTCATTATTATTATCATGTCATTGTGCTGGATTGTTGTTACCTTGGTGGGTGGGGTATTCCAGTGAGAAAGGCTCAATACAAAGGCCTGCGTGACACATAGGATTAAAGTGGTTTCGTATTCTTTCCCATTCCATTTCGGTCTGGTGCGGGAATATGAAAATACGGTTCAGACATGGGTTTCCTTTTGAGAACTCTGTGCTACGGATCTCCTGTAGTGCTAGAGTTATCTAGGAAGTCTGCTAAGTCTGGATGACCTTTTTAGATGACCTTCAGCATATGAGGTGAATTAGGGAAGGATTCTTTATGATTAGTGTAAGCACTATATCCCCCAGGATAAATGTGTTTACACTTCTCATAATAGATCCAAACCTGAGGATCTTTGTTCTAGTACATACATGTGAGTGGGATGGGATGTTTACAGGTTTGCAGGAACCCTTGACCTCATCATACCTTGCTACTGGAATGCTATAAGGTTGTACTATTTTGGACTGATTCTTTGAAACCCTGGACTATTGACTCTTTATTTTGAGTCCCTCACCTGGTTACCGGTTCTCAAGCCTTCATCTGAAACTTTGAACACTCAAGGATCCCACCAGAGGCAACTGATTATCCAACACTTGATCACAAACCCTTGCATATCATCATCATGCATCATATTTCATCATTTCTAACATTTGTCTATTTATTTTACAGGGTATCCATTTTTCTTGGTTTGGTTTTGACCGTTCTTCTGCTCAGCCTATCTGCTACAACACTTCTTCAGTTATCTCCTTCAGCACACATCTTCAGAATGGATTCAACAAGGAAAAGCAATATCACCTATCATTTCTTCGAGTATCCCTTAGTAGGCATCAAACAGATACAGACCATCATTACTCCTGATCATGTACCTCTGTTCAAAAAAAGTTATGGTAAAATCTTGGACATAATTATGGACTTGGATGCATCACAAAGGAGAATGATTCACACTTGCCTGCAATTTTATGACCCTCCCCTCCGTTGTTTCACTTTACCAGACTTCCAGATAGGTCCATTTCTGGAAGATTACTCCATGTTGTTGGATATCCCCATCCGAAGAGGAATTCCTTTCAATCCTGAAATAAATCCTCTGAAGAATGAAGACATAGCCAAAGCACTACATCTGGAAGTAACCACCATTGATGAAAACATGACTTCCAAAGCTGGAATCCCAAGCCTTCATATGGATTTCTTGACCACTCAGGCTACAAAGAATGCTGAAAAAGGGAATTGGGAAACTGTTTGTGCTCTCCTAGCTCTCAACATTTATGGTATCATTTTGTTTGCAGACGAGCCTAAGTTTGTAATTAAAAATGCCATCCACATCTTCATGCTAAAGAACCTGATTCCCACCTTGTTAGGAGACTTGTATTACTCATTTCATAAGAGGAATGAGAAATAGAGAGGAAGACTGGTAAGATGTTGTGCACCTCTTTTCTACAGTTGGTTGATGAAACACGTGCCAAAGACGAAAGCTTTCTTGAACCCACATCAGACAAGGAATTGGGCTAAGAGGATGATTGCCCTTTCTTCAGAAGATATCAGGTGGTGTACTCAGAACACCAAGGGTCGAGATATAGTAACCAGCTGTGGTCAATACCCAAATGTGCCTCTCATTGGAGTTAAGGGATGCATCAACTACAATCCTTTACTATTCAAAAGGCAGTTGGGGTATGCCTTGGTACATCCATCTAGGGAGCAAGACCTAGCAGAATCTCTTTATTGTGCCGTTCAAAATGACCATGCCACCGTCCGACAAGCAGCCTAGGCTTGGGACAACATTACAGACTAAAGGAACTGCCATTCTGGGAAAATGCAATAATATAGCTTCTGCTCAGTACATCGAATGGTCACGCATCAGAGGACAAATTACTCGTATGCCATTCACCCTGGAAGATGTACCAGGGCCATCAACAGTTGATCCCATAGCCACAGTAAGCCTGGAAGAGTTTGAAAAGTTGAAGGAAAGAAATACCCAGCTCGCCGAAGCTTTAAAGAAGACCCTTTGGGAAAGGAATGATTCTCATTTAGACATTGAGAGGTTATAAAAGCTACGCATCGAGCATGTAACCAAGATTGAGAAGACTGAGGACTTCATCAGGAAAGCCCGAGCAGGAGAACTTGTGTTGAAGAACGCATATAAAGAAGCAAAGATTCAGAAGGCAAGAGTTGAGCATTATCTGGAGGAAAGTCATGGTAGATGGGTCAGAATATCTGAGGCTCATTTGCAAAAAGATCAGAAGATGCAAGCCAAGATGGAACAGTTGGAGTCCAGTGAAAGAAGAAGCCGAGAAGCACTTCTAGCCACTCAGAAGGAAATCTCAAAGTTAACACTTCGGGCAGGGTTGAAAAGATCCAAAGATCAAGATAAGTATCAGAAGATGACAAATGCCATCGCAACCAGAAACCTTCTCATCAGGACCATCACAGAGCACCCAGTTGGACCTGTGACTGATGCTCTCCTGAAGGAAGTCAGGGAGGATGCATATGGATTGGATGTTTGATTTTCTTTGTATTTTGTTTTTGTATTTCGACTCACCATGGGAGTTTGTTTTGTTGTATTCGTGAACTGATTGTATTATAGTTTATGTATTATTGTTGTATTTCAACTCACCATGGGAGTTTTTGTTTTTGATGTACTCATGAACTGGTTGTATTTTGGCAATGCCACTTGTATTCTATATATTATTGGTTTTTTTGTGTGGATTCCGTTCAACATCTTTATCCCCTCCAAGGGGTCTGGAAGGTCAAAACCAAGAACCAAATCGGATACCCTCGAAAGACAAATAGGCATATTGCATTGCATTCTAACCATATAACCTTTGTTTTTAAAGGTGTTGTGTTTTTTTCTTCTCACTTTGTTGATTGTTTCAAGAAATATTGCTCGCAGAAGGGTCTTTTCCGTCAACCGAGTCCACAGATATCCAACTCAACACAACCTTCCGAGTCTACAAATGGATCAGCTACAGCAGGAACTGACAGATGTGAGGACTCAAATGACAGATGTGGGGACAGAGGTAAGGACCCAAATGAATCAATTCATGTCTGTGATGACTGGACTGGCCCAGACCCAAGAAAGATTGAGGGAGTTGGTCGAGCGGCAAACCCCGGAAGATAACCACGCAGGCACTGGAGGTATTAGTAACAATGAGCGCAAACAACCACAAGCGACTCCAGTAGTGTTTGGACCTGACAACAATCCTGAATCTAATATCCTTGGGCATGGCCAATGGAACACTGGAGATCGTATTCTACAATAAGATCCAACCAGAGCATCCAGTTTACAATGCTAGGTGATGGGGCAGATGAAGCTTATGACCGTCGGCTGGACGAGATATCAGAAAAGTTAAGATCCTTGGAATCCCAGAACTCCTTGGGATTTGATGTAATGGACATGGGCCTAGTTGAAGGGGTAAGAATTCCCCACAAATTCAAGCCCCCGTGTTTTGAGAAGTACAATGGAACTTCCTGTCCTCGCACCCATTTGTAGTCCTTTCTGGGAAGGTTGAAAGCATACACTATGGATGAGATGCTATGGATGTTTTATTTTGAAGATAGCTTGACCGGGGCATCCAGAGAATGATACTCACACTTATCCAGGGCCACTGTCAAAAATTGGAAAGATTTAGCTGAAGCCTTTGTGCACTAGTATCAATACAACTTGGACATGGCACCTAACAGGACTCTCCTAATGGGGATGTCTCAATCTTTAAGGGAAAGTTTCCATGAGTACGCTCAGAGATGGAGACAGCTGGTTGCTGCTGTCCAACCTCCAATGTTATAAAGAGAGATGGCTGACATGTTCATGAATACCCTGCAAGGAACTTATATTGATAAACTTGTTGCTTTCTCTTCCACTAGCTTTGCTGATGTGGTCATAGCGGGAGAGATAATTGAAAGTTTGTTAAAGATGGGCAAGATTTCTGATAATGGCGCCAGCTCCAGCAACACAAAGAAACCATTATCCGGACCCCGGAGGACAGGAGAAACTAATTCAGTGTATATTGGCAGAGGTAGGCCTCAGTATTTGCAAAGATCAGTGGCTGATGTCACCATTCCTACTCCAGCACCTCAGCAACAACAATTCCCACAACAACAACAGAGACCTTACAACAACAATAATCAACAACAACGTCCATTTCAACACAGAACTTCTCAGATCAACAGGGTAATTGATCCCATTCCAATGCCCTATGTAGTGTTACTCCCGCAACTATTGAAACTCAACTTGATTGAACTGAGGACTTTGGCTCCACCAGATCCTCTCAACCTTCCAAGAAATTATGATGTCAACGCAAGATGTGCCTTCCACTCAAATGCTCCCGGCCATGCCACAGAAAAGTGTAGGGCCCTGCATATGAAGGTCCAAGACCTGATTGATTCCAAAGCTGTAAACTTCGCACCTCCTCCGAGTGTTATCAAAAATCCAATATCTAACCATAGTGGGCCAAGGATTAATGCTATCGAGGAAGACCAACCAGTGATCCTGATTGATGATGTTACAAGTATTCGAACACCTCTGGCCGAAGTGAAAGCTCAGCTTTTAAAATGCCAAGTGTTTCCAGGTTGTGAAGCCTACTGCGAAGCCTGTAAGGTTACTGCTAATGGTTGCGCAAGTCTGAAGAATGATATCGACAGTCTGATTAAGGGAGGAATCCTACAAATAACATCAACAGTTCAAGCTTCTACAACTGCAACATAAATCTCTTTTACAAATACAACAAAAATCATTTCAACGGAATCGGCTACAACAATAACAAACACCAGCAGTGATATTTCAACAGTTACTATCTACTACGACCCAACAACGATCCCTGTTCCAGAATCTCACAATAACAACTTCCAGCAACATTCTCAACAACATTATCCCTCCAGCACTCTCTCATCAGCTTGTCAGCTTCCTACACTTGTACCACCTTCAGTCAGACCCCCTATAACCATATACTACGAACCACAGACAATCATGACTCCTTCTTCTGGTACAATTGGTCCGGTGACCATTACGGTGCCTGGACCAATTCCTTATAATAACAATAGTGTCGTGTCTTGGCATTATGGTTCAGATCTTTACTGCCACGGAAGAAAGGTCACTCTTGACTCCTCAACACCTGCACCACAAGTAAACAATGTAGGGGGAGGCGGAGGCTTCACCAGAAGCGGACGTCTCTTCGCTCCACAAATTCCCAGAACTAATGCCGAAGCGGAGGCAGCTACCAAAGCCAAAGGTAAAAGTGTGGTGCCAGAAGAACCTGCTGTAAAAGAAACTCATAAGACACCCTTTGATCAGGATGTAGACGAGTTTATGAGGATTATCAAGAGAAGTGACTACAAAATCGTGGACCAGCTCCACCAAACACCCTCCAAGATCTCCATATTATCGCTGCTTATGTGTTCCGAGCTCACCGGAATGTGCTACTCAAAGTTCTGCACACAGCTTATGTGCCTGAAGAGATAATTGTCAATCAGTTGGAATTAGTAGTTGCAAATGTCAATACTAGTCATGGGCTAGGCTTTACTGATGCTGATTTGACTATAGAGGGGCGTAATCACAACAAGGCATTACACATTACGCTGGAATGTAAAGGGGTTATGCTCTCGCATGTCCTTGTTGACACTGGATCATCACTCAACGTCCTGCCAAAGAAAGCTCTAATCAAATTGGAGTATGATGGTCTAGCCCTCCGTCCAAGCAACCTAGTTGTAAGGGCCTTTGATGGTTTTAAGAGATCGGTTCTCAGAGAGGTGGAACTACCCGTGTAATTGGTCCACAAGTTTTCAAAACTACCTTCTACGTGATGGACATACAACCTGCCTACAGTTGTTTGTTGGGTCGACCATGGATTCATGTCGTCGGCGCGGTAACATCGACCCTTCATCAAAAGTTAAAATATGAGTGAGAAGGTCAAATTATCACTATATGTGGAGAAAAAGATATCTTTGTCAGTCACCTGGCTACGTACAAGTACATAGAAAGGGATGGAGAAATCCATGAAACCATGAGCCAAGGTTTTGAAGCTTTGAATGTCAACAAAGCTACAACTGAGGGTCTGCTGCATCCCAAGAGGAGAGGATGGGTACCTCAATTGCTTCCTACAAACAGGCTCGGAAGGTTGTGGAAGAGGGGAATGCCCAAGGCTAAGGCAAGCTGCTGAAGGTGGAAATGAAAGAATACAAATTCAGTTTGGGTTACAGACCATCCCGACAAGTTCAAGAGGAGGCTGTTGGAGGGCCGAAGTTCATAAGTGGGGGAATGCTGACCCCTGATGTTGTCAACACTTTGGAAGATGAGGCTGAGAGCGACTACAACCTAGAAAACTGGATCCGTCCAAGAGTCCCGGGCTGATAAGTCCTCAACTGTTCTTCCTAGGAAATTATAAGGGTTAATGTTGCAGAGTAATTATTATTTCCTGTTTTAAGCATGCATCAAAGTCCTTCATCTTGCCCAAGATGTCGGGACTCATTTTGTAATAGGGCCATATGTATTTGTGCAAATTGAATATTAATGAACAATGGACATCTTTTTGCAAACAATCTTTTCCGCTCACTGTCTTTTCATTTTTGTTATTTTCGCACAAAGCAATAAATGACAATGTTTTTCTAAATAAAAACTTCATTCACTTACTCTTTTTCTAAAATAAAATAAAATCAATCACTAAAATGAACCAAATCTCAACCCTTGCAGAAATAGTCCTCCAGATTGCACTGACAACGACACTTTTATGACCTTGTGTGACTTCGACAATCCGATTAATCAAGCAAATGAAGGGGTTGAAGAAGACTATGATTTACCTGAAGAGTTAGCCAGGTTATTGCGACGAGAGGAAAAGGTGATTGCTCCTCATCAGGAGTAGGTTGAGACTATTAATCTTGGTACCGAGGAAGTTGTGAAAGAAGTGAAGATTAGAGCCAGTCTGCAAGCTCCGGTAAAAGAACAACTTATCAGTATGTTGCGAGAATACGTCGATGTCTTCACTTGGTCCTACCAAGATATGTCGGGCTTGGATACATGTATTGTCATGCACAGGTTGCCATTAAAGGAGGATTATCCGCCGGTTAAACAGAAGTTGCGCCGTACTCGCCCAAACATGGCCATAAAAATCAAAGAGGAAGTACAAAAGCAGTGGGACGCCGGTTTTCTTGTTGTAACTAGTTACCCGCCGTGGGTTGCTAACATTGTACCCGTACCTAAGAAGGATGGAAAGGTGCGTATGTGTGTCGATTACCGGGATCTGAACAAAGCAAGCCCGAAAGATGACTTCCCATTATCTCACATTGATGTATTGGTGGACAACACAGCCCAGTTCTCGGTATTTTCCTTCATGGACGGATTTTCTGGATACAATCAGATCAAGATGTCACCTGAAGACATGAAGAAGACAACCTTCATCACACCATGGGGCATGTTCTGCTACAAGGTAATGACGTTTGGTTTGAAGAACGCCGGTGCAATATACCAATGGGCTATGGTAACATTATTCCACAACATGATCCATAAAGAAATTGAGTGCTACGTGGATGACATGATTGCCAAGTCCCTCACAGAGGAAGAGCATTTGGTAAATCTATTGAAACTTTTCAAGCGCCTGAGGAAATATCAGTTAAGGTTAAACCCCAACAAGTGAACATTCGAGGTATGTTCTGGTAAGCTGCTGGGGTTTATTGTAAGCGGAAAAGGAATTGAGGTTCACCCCGACAAAGTTAAAGAAATTCAGGAAATGCCTGCCCCTAAGACTGAGAAAGAAGTTCATGGGTTCTTGGGTAGATTGAACTACATTTCAAGGTTCATATCTCACCTCACTACAACCTACGAGCCCTTGTTCAAACTGCTAAGAAAGGAACAAACAGTCAGGTGGAACGATGATTGTCAGAAAGCTTTTGACAAGATCAAGGAGTATCTGCAAAAACCTCCAATTCTCATGCCTCCAGTTGAAGGAAGACCTCTAATAATGTACCTGACAGTATTAGATGAATCGATGGGGTATGTGTTGGGACAGCATGATGAGTCTGGTCGAAAAGAGTATGCAATATACGACATAAGCAAAAAGTTTACCGACTGTAAACAACGTTATTCACTGCTCGAGAAAACTTGTTGTGCATTAGCGTGGGCTGCTCGCCGACTAAGACAATATATGTTGACTCATACTACCTTGTTGATCTCAAAGATGGATCCAGTCAAGTACATATTTGAGAAGCCAGCACTTATCGGAAGGGTTGCAAGGTGGAAAATGATTCTGACAGAATATGATATTCAATACACCTTTCAAAAAGCCGTCAAGGGCAGTGTATTGTCTGACTATCTGGATGAGCAACCCATTGACGATTACCAGTCTATGAGATTTGATTTCCCCGATGAAGACATCATGTTCTTAAAATCAAAAGATTGTGAGGAGCCTGTTCACACTGAAGGGCCGGATCCAGAAGAAGCATGAACTATGATGTTCGATGGGGAAGTTAATTGTAATGGTTGTGGGGTTGGTGCAGTGATTATTACACCTGAGGGAGTCCATTTGCCTTTCTCAGCAAAGCTCACATTTGCCTGCACTAACAATGAAGCAGAGTACGAAGCTTGTATCATGGGTCTTGAGGAAGACATTGACCTCAGGGTCAAAAACCTTGAATGTATTCGAATATTCGGCTTTGGTAATCAACCAAACTAATGGCAAGTGGTATACTCATCAAGAGCATCTGGTCCCCTACCGTGACTATACGAGGAGATTGTTGACTTTCTTTACAGCGGTCAAGCTTGAATACATCCCTCGAGATGAAAATCAATTTGCAGACGCCTTGGCCACTATTTCATCTATGATCAAAGTACAGACTACCAACTATGTGCCTCGGATTTTAGTATCCAGACTGGACCGACCAACATATGTTTTCTCTGTGGACACTGTTACTGACAACAAACCTTGGTTCCACGACATCAAATGCTTCTTAGAGACTTAAACATACCCACCGGGGGCATCGTCCAATGATAATAAGACATTAAGAAGGCTAGCCTGCAGTTTTCTTCCTCAATACTGATGGCTCCTTATACAAGCGAAACTTTGACATGGTTTTGCTTAGATGTGTTGACAAAAAGGAAGCAGACATGCTGATGCACGAAGTACACGAGGGTTATTTCGGTACCCATGCCGGAGGACATGCGATGGCGAAGAAATTGTTGAGATCAGGTTACTATTGGATCACAATGGATGCAGACTGTTGTGCCTATGCTAGGAAATGCCATAAATGCCAGATCTACGCAGACAAAGTGCATGTGCCTCCAAGTCCTTTAAATGTATTGTCTTCACCATGGCCCTTCGCCATGTGGGGCATTGATATGATTGGAAAGATCGAACCAACTGCTTCAAATGGTCACAAATTCGTCCTGGTAGCCATTGATTACTTCACCAAATGGGTCGAAGCAGCTTCGTATGCAAACGTCACCAAGCAAGTGGTAGCCTGATTTCTGAAAAGGGATATCATTTATCGATATGGAGTTCCCGCGCGAATCATTACTGATAATGGTTCAAACCTTAACAACAAAATGATGACAAAACTATGCCGGGATTTTAAGATTCAACATCACAACTCTTCTCCTTACAGGCCAAAGATGAATGGTGTTGTTGAGGCAGCTAACAAGAACATTAAGAAGATTGTGCAGAAGATGGTAGTCACATACAAAGACTGGCATGAAATGTTACCGTTCATCTTACATGGGTACCGAACCTCCATCAGAACATCTACCGGGGCAACGCCTTATCAACTTGTGTATGGTATGGAAGTCGTTCTACCTATTGAAGTTGAATTTCCCTCCTTGCGGGTAATAATGGATGTGAAACTAGACGAAGCAGAATGGGTCCGATCTCGTTATAATCAACTAAGCCTGATTGAAGAAAATAGATTAGCGGCTATTTGTCATGGTCAGTTATATCAGAAACAGATGAAAAAAGCCTTCAATCAAAAGGTGAGACCTCGGGAATATCAAGTGGGAGAGCTTGTACTGAAAAGAATCCTTCCTCCTCATACAGACCACAGGGGCAAGTGGACGCCAAACTATGAAGGTCCCTACGTGATAACTAAAGTCTTCTCAGGCGGAGCACTGATGCTCGCGACCATGGATGGTGAAAATTTTCCATCTCCTGTGAATTCAGATGCAGTTAAAAAATACTTCGCATAAATGACCTGCTGGACATAAAAACAGAATGTAAGTCCAGGAAAAAATAGGGCATCCCGACGAGTCAAAAACAAAATAAAAGACTCGGGCAAAAATAAGGGAAAATAAATAAAAAAATGTGTACACCCGCTGAATTGAAAAGCCACATCGGACAGCTCAGGCAAAAATGGGTATCCCGGTGGATTGAAAACCCGAAAGGGCGATCCACGCAAAATCAGGGAATAAGCGAACAACTGCACTCTGAATTCGTTTGTATCACATAACCTGGCAAGCTTCGAAAGGACAAAGCGTCGATCAGAATCAACTTTCTTCCGAAAGCAAGATAAGAAAAGTGTTCGAAGTCATATAGGTCACAACAAAAGGAAGATTGAAGCATCAACTTCAGCATTGCCTAATAAAATACTTTTATTTTCTCAATTTTATAGCAATATCCTCATTTCAAGGATTAGCTTCTTCAAATGTACTCGCCTGTTCAGGGCACACAAATCAATAAAATCAATATTCACTCATACTCTATTTTGTACCTTTTTTTTGTTTTGTTTGCAAAAAAATGTCCAAAGTTCGTAATATAACGTTTGCATGAAAACATATAAGCCATTTTCAGTAAATGCTTGCAGGAAATATGTACTTTTAATCTAACTCCTATGACGGAATCCATTTGAGGATGCCTCAAGACACTTGTACGTTTCTTTTGTTTAACAAGTTGCAGGTACTCAAGGCAGTTAATCTTTTGCAGCATGGGGCATATCAGGCACTATATCCCTATCCAAGTCAGCAGTCACACCATCGGCAGGATCACTTGACAAAAGGCATCCCCCACGAAGCTCGTCACTCCCCCAGGATACAACCTGAATGAAAGAACTACAACAAATTACTTCTCAGAAGTTCTCTCCTCCCCAAGCGGGATCTCCCAAGCAAAAACTGAATTTGTTTCTTCCCCAACAGATACAATTGCCAATACCCTGGGTTTCTCTCATCCCCAACTTGAGTTTCCCCACAGAGTTCTCCAGAAAGACCGCCCAGAGATCCTTTCTCCCCGCATAGTTTAGATCCCGGATCGGTTCTCTCATTTGCATAATCATAGCATTCACATCATCTTCCACAAACAGAGCGTAGCATTCCGTCTAATACGGAGCATTACGGCAAAAATCAAACATGTATTTGCATGATCATAAGTCAGGTTCGAATCATTCACCTGTATATACAAAAAACTATTCCCCAGCAGAGTCGCCAAGCTGTCTCTCCCCGAATTTTCGTCCCAGTGCAAACGCGAACTAGTTGTTAGACGCTGTGGCGAGTGATCTAGAGGGGGGGTGAATGGATCACCTCCTTGATTTCAAGGATTTAAAACGTTTTTCAGAGTTTTCAATCAATTACGGAAAAGAAGGTCCCGAATAAATAAACATCTATTCTGAACCGGCCACTAGAAGACCAGACAAGCGATAACGTGCTGGATTTTACGATTGCGATGATAAAGGATTAAACACACAATGTGTAAAACAGTTGAATACACCTATCACTAAAGCTATTTCCAATGAATCGAAAAACAAATTGAAACGTAAATAGAGATAGAGAAGAGATACGATACTCCGAGATTTGGTAAGGAAGTTCCCCACGTTCGTCCTTGCGTGTGGGTACGTCTCCCTCTCAATTTCAAATCGAAATTGAGAATTCTTATATCAAAATTGTTGAATCCGTCGATTACAAGGTTCCAATACAAACACCAGAATTCTAAACTCCTAGAATTTCCTATTGTATCAACCTCCACTTGATTTGAGCCCGATCAAGATTCCCTGCAAGTTATACAATCAATTCACCGGTTCCACGACCTATTTGTGAAATCCCCGATTTCCAAAACTCTCGCTGCGGATGAATCTGACTTGTAAACGTGACTAACAAACCCTCAAGAACACGCCCGTTCTTGAAGGAAAACCCAGCTGGTTTTTCCTTGAAACCTTCTATCAATCTTCAACTCAGCTGGATCTCCGATCGTACCACTGAACGTTGTCTCGAAAGCCTTCAATTCACAGGACAGCAAACACTTCCTTGTTGATGTTCTTGAATTTAGATCTTTGAGAAGATGATGAAGATGAATGTGATTCTAGGTTTCAAACTTGCTCAAAATTGAAGTTCCAACACTACAAAAACCCTTTCTTGATGTGTTCTTCAATGCTTAATCACTCTAAAATTCGAATCTGATTTTTCTGTGATCTGTAATCTGTTTTTTTTTTTAAAATGAAACACTTCACAAATATATATCAAATTCTGTTAGAGGAAAAACAGATTTATGAATCGATTCAAGCTTTGATGAATCGATACATACTGATCATTTTTAAGAAAACAGAATCATTTGAACAGCATGAATCGATACATCATAAGATGAATCGATTCATTTTGCGAATTCCAGAAACCTTCAAACAGCATGAATCGATTCAAGCTAGAATGTATCGATTCATTATGCGAATTCCAGAAACCTTCAAACAGCATGAATCGATTCAAGCTAGAATGTATCGATTCATTATGCGTGATTTTCCAAAAGTTCAAAAACATTGAAAAACAAAAGAACCAAAACTAAAGCAAGCATATTTCTTAATATGAAACAAAAACAAACACTTAAAATTTATAATCAATCAAAAACTAAGGTTGCTCACAAACTCCCCCTTTTTGATGATGACAAAATTTTGAAGTGTGAGAGAGTACTCCCCCTGAGTTTGTGCCTGTCATTGTCTTTTCACACTTGCCTTTTTCTCCCCCTCTGTCAACAGCAAGAAAGAGTTATATGTGAAGAAATAGAAACAACAGAACTAAGTTACAGAAGCAAAGTTCACTCATAAAGAATGAAGCATAAAGCGCAAACAGTTTAAACAAAAGCAAATTACATAATCATAGGCAGTAAAATTGTCAAATAAAGTTGCGAATTACATAACCAAACCAAACCATAAATTGTTCAAACAAAAACAAAGAAACTTAAGCAACACACAATGATGAAATGCAAAATGAAATGCTTCAATGAGGGAAATAGCCACCGCACGACTCCACATCATCACGATCAGGGTCACGGAAGCTTGGAGGAGGAGGTGGATGAGGCATTTCATCTGGATTCTGCCCCATGAAAGCATAACGCCTGAAACGCCTCTGAACTTCGGTGCTTTGAAACCTTTCCATAATGCCCGGGTGCGAACGGCAATCATCCATAAATCCAGACATCTCATTATAGAACACTTGATGCCACTTAACCAGTTCAGTATGCCAGGAATGTTGATTATGATACATTCGAGTATGGTCATCATGCCATTCACGATGCTCCTTATGCCATTCCGTTTGTTGGACATGCCACGCACGAGCTTCCTCATGTCGGGCATTGTTTGCAACTTCCAATTGTGCAAACATGTCAGTGAGATAGGCTGGAGCAGCAGTGGAGGAAGTCGGTGGAGCCGATGAGGGAGCAGGATCATAGTTTCTGGGAGACCACCTTTGTGGTATCCACTCACCCCATCCGGTGTTGGCAGGCGCATCAGGAGGATTTTCAGCTTCTTCCATTTCTTCATCCCTTTGTTCTTCAACATAAATGTGTTCAGCCGGAGTGTCAAAGTTGTAAATGCGGGTTCGAGTGTTGCGTTCAAAGAAGTAGTAGCAGCGACGCTCGATGTCCCATCGATAACCCATATGAGAGAGTGTGGCATTGTTGAATTCTTGCACACTAGAGACTGATACGAGAGGCACAGGAGGAAAAGTAACTTTCCAAAACTTGAGAATCCGCATGATCTGAGCAGCATAGGCAAGGGTGATGTTTTTGGAGCTGTTCCGCGTAAGAAAGATACGCTTGACAAAGTAATTTGCCCAATTTAAGGGAATCTTCTTCTGCAAAATGTACAATAAATGTATATCCGGCTTGTCCAAACGAGAATGTCCACCGGACCTTGGACGCAAGATATGCGAAAGGATCCAGTGCAGAATTCTTGGTACACTTTTGATCATGCCTGAAGTCAGAGGCTCATCATCAGCAAGAGGTCTATCCAATTTAGAAATGGATGCACAGAATTCCTTCAACTTAAACTGAGTTTCAAAGCTCTGGTCATGCCACATCTGCAATTCAGCCGACACAGATGGCATACCGAACACTGTGGACCAGTCATCAGCCTCAAAACGATATGTTTTTGTTCCAAATGAACACTTAAACATATAGCCTCTTCCAGTTTTCACACCAGCATAGAAAGCACGAATAAAATCTTCATGATACTCATCTTTAACATATAAAAAGAATCCAAGACTTTGTGCGTCGATTAAATCCGCAACTTCTTCCAAACATAGAGTACGAACATCACTAGGATCAAACACATGTGGTTTCATTACTAACCTTGATTTAAAGGAAGTTTCAAATTCTTCAATAATGGCCGGATGCAGGATTGCAGTCCCGGATGGAGGAATTTCAGGAATAGAAGGAGCCTGAGAAGAAGATCCAACGGGTTCCTTGCCTTTTCGTTTTCCTCTCTCTCTTGGAAGCAAAACTCTTGGAGGCATGGTGGCAGATTAGGGTTTGAGAGAAGAGGGGTTTTTGTGACAGTTAGGGTTTGATGCAAATGATGTAAATGATGTAAATGAAATAATGAGAGAGATATAATGGAGATAATGGAGTTTTGTAACTGATACAAATGTCATGGCAGTTGCTGATGTGTCGATTCATTAAAAAAATAAACTGAATTTGCGCCAGGATGAATCGATTCAACCTTGTATGTATCGATTCATTTCACGAAAAAATTTAAGAGTCAAAAATGTTATGTATCGATTCAAGCCACTATGAATCAATACATATTGTAACTGGTTTTGAAAGAAATTTAAATTTAAATCATGAATCGATTCAAGCAGATTGGGATCGATTCATTTTGCGAATTTTTTTTGAATTACAGATGACAATGAATCGATACAAGTAATGATGAATCAATACATACTGTAACTGGTTTGTTAGAAATTAAACTAAAATCAACATGAATCGATTCATAAAGGTTGGGATCGATTCATTATGCGAAAATTTGAAATTTCAGTGGTTATTGCAAGAATTGACACACCAATGACTGTGCAAAACAACCATTATGCAGCAGAATGAATTACAACATTGTATACATGCTTAAGAATACTTTACGCATAAAAACATCAATGTTCAAACATTCATATGAAAAGAAGTTCATGTAAACAAGAAATCATTTCTCAAACATACATTGATCATACAATATTAACAAAGTGAAGAGAGGAACGATATTACCTCCATCGCAGTATTCTCATGAGTCACTAGTGAAGACTACAATCAGAACTTAGCAAATACGATGAGATAAATAGAAACTCAGCAATCAAACTTAAGGCACCAATGCGGAGAGATCAAGAATCCCTAATTCGCGACGAATGTTGAAGAATGGTTCAGTTGCCAAAGGTTTAGTGAAAATGTCAGCAAGCTGATTTTTAGTATCAACATGCTCAAAAACAACATCTCCTTTTTCAACATGATCGCGAAGGAAGTGATGTCGAATCTCAATATGTTTGGTGCGCGAGTGTAAAACATGATTTTTAGTGAGATTAATGGCACTGGTGTTGTCACATTTAATTGGAATGTGTTTAAGTTCAATGTCAAAATCTTGTAGTTGTTGTCTTAGCCACAAAATTTGAGCACAACAGCTACCGGCTGCAACATACTCAGCCTCTGCAGTAGACAAAGCTACGGATACTTGCTTTTTACTGTGCCAACTTATTAACGAATTTGAAAACAGATGACATGTGCCACTAGTGCTTTTCCTATCTGATTTACAACCAGCAAAATCAGAATCAGAATAACCTACTAAGCTGCAATCGCTTCCTTTGGAATACCAAAGCCCATATTTAGGTGTTCCATTAAGATACCTAAATATACGCTTGACTGATTTTAAGTGAGATTCCTTAGGATTTGATTGATATCTTGCACACATACACACACTAAATATGATGTCTGGTCTAGAAGCAGTAAGATACAAAAGAGATCCGATCATACCTCTATACCTCTTGACATCAACACACTTACCATGTTCATCTTTGTCCAAGTTTCCATTGGTAGGCATAGGAGTGTCAATTGATTTAGAATCATTCATTCCAAAACGTTTGAGCAGCTCTCTACAGTATTTTGTTTGACATACTGATGTACCTTCATCAAGTTGCTTTATTTGGAGGCCTAAGAAGTAGTTCAACTCCCCCATGAGACTCATCTCAAACTCACCATGCATAACATTAGAAAATTCTTCGACCAAGTGTATGTTAGTTGAACCAAAGATGATATCGTCTACATAAACTTGAACTAAAAGAATGTGTTTTCCTTTGTGTTTAATGAAGAGTGTATTATCCATTTTACCTCTAGAATATCCATGATCAAGTAGAAATTTGCTAAGTCTTTCGTACCACACACGGGGTGCTTGCTTAAGACCATATAAAGCACGCTTTAATTTGTAAACGTGATCTAGATACTCAGAATTTTCAAAACCAGGAGGTTGTGAAACATACACTTCTTCATTTATAACACCATTTAAGAACGCACTCTTTACGTCCATTTGGTAAAGCTTGAAATTCATAGAACACGCATAGGCAAGCAAAAGACGTATGGCTTCAAGGCGAGCAACCGGAGCATAAGTATCCTCATAATCTATGCCCTCCTCTTGGTTATACCCTTGTGCTACCAAGCGTGCCTTATTTCTAGTTATCACTCCGCTTTCATCAAGTTTATTCCTAAAAACCCATTTAGTACCTATGATGTGATGATCTCGCGGACGAGGGACAAGTTCCCAAACGTCATTTCTTTTAAATTGATTTAGCTCTTCTTGCATGGCCATTAGCCAAAATTCATCAACCAAGGCCTCTTTAGCATTTTTAGGTTCCACTTGTGATACAAAAGCGAAGTGAGAACAAAAATTACTTATCTTAGAACGAGTCAACACTCCCTTTGAAATGTCTCCCAATATATTGTCTATGGGGTGGTCTTTAGAGGATTTCCAAGCTGGTGGAAGATCCTTCACTTCAGATGTTCCTTCCTCTTTATCTTTTTTAATACATGTATCTTCCTCCTTCTCAATAGCAACCGCTTCGGATTGATCAATTTCCGAACCAGCTTCTTTGAGTATGTCTTGTGTAGATACACCTGCGTCATTAAAAGAGATACCTTTTCCGACAATTTTTGGGTAAGACTCATCAAAAGAAACATGGACAGATTCTTCAACAGAAAGTAAACGCCTATTATACACTCTATATGCTTTGCTTGATTGAGAGTAACCAAGAAAAATACCTTCATCAACTTTAGCATCAAACTTCCCAAGATTTTCCTTACCGTTATTCAAAACAAAACATTTACAACCGAACACATGAAGATGAGACAAGTTGGGCTTTCTACCTTTTAAAATTTCATAAGGAGTTTTATTCAAAATAGGACGAATTAGAATCCTATTGAGAACGTAACAAGCCGTACTAATTGCATTGGCCCAAAAGTATTTTGGTAATCCACCCTCATTGAGCATTGTTCTTGCCAATTCCTCTAAAACTCGATTTTTGCGTTCCACAACACCGTTTTGTTGTGGAGTTCGAGGAGCTGAAAAGTTATGCTCAATGCCATACTTGTCACAAAACTTATCAAAGAGGTGGTTTTGAAATTCACCTCCATGATCGCTTCGGATTGTAACTATTTTAGAATTCATTTTATTTTGGGACAGCTTTGCAAAACTTTTGAAAGCAGAAAAAGTTTCATCTTTGCTATGAAGGAATATAGTCCAAGTGAATCTAGAGTATTCATCTACTATTACGAACCCATAATAGTTTCCACCTAAGCTCTTTGTCCTAGATGGTCCAAAGAGATCCATATGGATAAGCTCAAGGGGTCTTGAAGTTGAAATTATATTTTTAGATTTAAAAGAGACCCTTGTTTGTTTTCCCATTTGGCAAGCATCACATAGGTGGTCTTTTGAAAATTTTATTTTTGGAAGACCTACTACTAGATCCTTGGATACAACCTTATTAAGCAAATTGAAATTAACATGCGCTAAGCGTCTATGCCATAGCCATGAATCATCATTTAAGGCCACTAGACATTTAGTGCTTGTTAAGGAAACACTCAAAAGATCAAGCATATATATATTGTTTACTCTTACACCCTTAAACACAACATTTTGTTCGGTATGTTCAATTTTGCAACATGTTTTTGTGAAAGAAACTTTATAACCTTTGTCGCATAGTTGACTTATACTTAACAAATTGTGTTTAAGTCCCTCTACAAGATGTACATCAGAAATAGTAGTGGTAGAGGGATTACCTACACTACCTTTACCAAGTATAGCTCCTTTGTTATTGTCTCCATAAGTAACATACCCCTTTTTCTTTGCTTTGAATTCAATAAAAAGTGATATGTCACCCGTCATGTGCCTTGAACATCCGCTGTCCAGAAACCATCTTCTTTCCATGGATGCAAGACACTCATCCTACAATATCAAAAGAGAGAGGTGGGTACCCAATTTTTATTGGGTCCAAGTGGGTAAGTGATAACATGGTTGTCTTTAGGCTTCCATTGATAAATGCCTTTAGGAACAAGAAATCTTCTAAACTTGCATTTCTCAATGGTATGGCCAGCATGACAACAATAATGACAAACACTACGATAATGATGATGTTTACTATTGGTCTTTAAATCCTTTGGAACAAAAGAATATTTTGCATATGGAGGATTTAATGACTTTTTGAACAACCTAGTATCAACGACATAAGTAATCTTAGGTTGCAAGGCTTTCTCCAATTTGGCTTTAAGAGAAATGACCTCTTGTTGCCAAATGTGGCACCTTTCACAATGCCTAATTTTACTACAACCATCAATATCAATAGCTTTTGAATTTTCTGCAATACTAGCTTTCAAACATTTTAAATCTTTTTCAGCATATTGTACTTTACCTTCCAAGTATGAAAAAATTCCTTTATCGGAAGCTAACCTTTTAAATGCTTCTTTGGCTTCATTATGCAGTTTTTCAAAAGCTACTTTCAATTCAGAAAAAGACATGGAAGAGAAGTTGTTATCATAAGCTTGTTTTACCTTTTTATCATCACTTTTCTTCTTGTGGTGGGACTGATTTTTGGTGTGCCATAAGACACAAATTTGCGGTTTCATCGCTATCACTTGTGCATTGTGTACTTGATGAATCACTATCACTCTCCCAAGCAATGTAAGCTCTTCTTGGAGGAGCTTTTCCTTTATCCTTTTTCTTTAAAGGGCAATCCGTTTTATAATGGCCGGACTTGCCACAATTAAAGCAAGACCCTCTTTCTCTATTCTTCTTAATCTCTTCCTGTTTTGAATCCATAGATTGTCTTCTAAAATTTATGAGATTGATTCCATTCTTTCGAATGAATCTATTATATCTCCTAACAAAAAGTCCCATTTCTTCGTCACCGGAGTCTTCGTCACTACTTGACTCATTGTTGCTTAGCTCTTTTTGTGAGGACTTTGAGTTTGAAGCCATAAGAGCTATAGGCCTCTTCTCACCCTCTTTGTCTTTATTCTTCTCTTTTCCCTTTTTACTTTTGTTTTCAAACTTTTCTAGACTTTCTAGTTCTTGCTGATGTTCCTCCAGCTTTCCAAACAAAGTAGTCATTGTGAGTGTCATTAGATCATTGGCTTCCTTGATAGCTGTCACTTTAGGTTTCCATTCCCTACTAAGACATCTCAGAATTTTATTAGTAGCAATATCATTGGAAACAGGTTTTCCAAGTGCATTCAAACAATTAATGAGATGAACAAATCTCTTTTGCATGTCGGGAATAGATTCTCCTAATTTCATGCGAAAGAGTTCGAACTCTTGATTAAGTGTGTTAATGTAGGACTGTTTTACTTCAGTTGTGCCTTCATGAGCAATTTCTAAAGCATCCCACATTTCTTTAGCTGTCGAACAATGGGAAACTCGATAATACTCATCTGCACTAAGTGCTGAAATTAGCATATTTCGAGCTCTCCAATCACTTGACCACTTTTTCTCATCTTTTGCATCCCAATCGTCTTCTGGTTTAGGTACTATGGCACCTGCCTCATTCATCATGGTAATTTGAAAAGGACCATTTTGAATGGCATCCCATACGCGCCTATCAACAGAATTTATATGAACTCGCATGCAGTCTTTCCAGTAGCCATAATTTTCACCATTGAAAACAGGAGCTCTATTGTACGCCCCCTTTGGTTCAGAATCCATAACGTTACAGGTAGCCACAAAGCACCAGTGAACCGGTGCTCTGATACCACTTGTTA
The DNA here is from genome assembly GCA_963966055.1 of Lathyrus aphaca. NCBI lineage: Eukaryota > Viridiplantae > Streptophyta > Magnoliopsida > Fabales > Fabaceae > Lathyrus > Lathyrus aphaca. Next base: position 224,518,739 of record OZ014520.1, on the reverse strand, counting down.
GACGCTGTGGCGAGTGATCTAGAGGGGGGTGAATGGATCACCTCCTTGATTTCAAGGATTTAAAACGTTTTTCAGAGTTTTCAATCAATTACGGAAAAGAAGGTCCCAAATAAATAAACGTCTATTCTGAACCGGCCACTAGAAGACCAGACAAGCGATAACGTGCTGGATTTTACGATTGCGATGATAAAGGATTAAACACACAATGTGTAAAACAGTTGAATACACCTATCACTAAAGCTATTTCCAATGAATCGAAAAACAAATTGAAACGTAAATAGAGATAGAGAAGAGATACGATACTCCGAGATTTGGTAAGGAAGTTCCCCACGTTCGTCCTCGCATGTGGGTACGTCTCCCTCTCAATTTCAAATCGAAATTGAGAATTCTTATATCAAAATTGCTGAATCCGTCGATTACAAGGTTCCAATACAAACACCAGAATTCTAAACTCCTAGAATTTCCTATTGTATCAACCTCCACTTGATTTGAGCCCGATCAAGATTCCCTGCAAGTTATACAATCAATTCACCGGTTCCACGACCTATTTGCGAAATCCCCAATTTCCAAAACTCTCGCTGCGGCTGAATCTGACTTGTAAACGTGACTAACAAACCCTCAAGAACACGCCCGTTCTTGAAGGAAAACCCAACTGGTTTTTCCTTGAAACCTTCTATCAATCTTCAACTCAGCTGGATCTCCGATCGTACCACTGAACGTTGTCTCGAAAGCCTTCAATTCACAGGACAGCAAACACTTCCTTGTTGATGTTCTTGAATTTAGATCTTTGAGAAGATGATGAAGATGAATGTGATTCTAGGTTTCAAACTTGCTCAAAATTGAAGTTCCAACACTACAAAAACCCTTTCTTGATGTGTTCTTCAATGCTTAATCACTCTAAAATTCGAATCTGATTTTTCTGTGATCTGTAATCTGTTTTTTTTAAATGAAACACTTCACAAATATATATCAAATTCTGTTAGAGGAAAAACAGATTTATGAATCGATTCAAGCTTTGATGAATCGATACATACTGATCATTTTTAAGAAAACAGAATCATTTAAACAGCATGAATCGATACATCATAAGATGAATCGATTCATTTTGCGAATTCCAGAAACCTTCAAATAGCATGAATCGATTCAAGCTAGAATGTATCGATTCATTATGCGAATTCCTGAAACCTTCAAACAGCATGAATCGATTCAAGCTAGAATGTATCGATTCATTATGCGTGATTTTCCAAAAGTTCAAAAACATTGAAAAACAAAAGAACCAAAACTAAAATTTATAATCAATCAAAAACTAAGGTTGCTCACTCTGGTGTCGTCGATGTTGAAGGTTGAGGTTGAATAGAGTCGCCAACTAGGCATTTTTATCCCAAAGGAAAGGTAATGCTACATAAACCTGGAAAGATATGGATAAGACGGTTGCGAACCAAAGAGACTGGGAAAGGGGGTTGGTTACGACCTGGGAAGGTAAGAGCACCCAGATCGTCCGTCGTACTCGACGGGATCCAAGCTTTCCTGATTATGTTTAGAAAAAGGGGGGGAGTGTATGTGCTAACAGTGTATAAAAAAGGATGGATGTACAGGGTGATGGTGTATAGAGAATGGGAGCTCAAAACTGAGGCTAAGAAAAGAAAGCTAGAAAGAGGAGATGGGGGAGACCTGAGGACTTTTGTTCGATAACCGTTAAGTTATGCCTATGTATCTGTAAACACCCCAAATTTGCCCTCACTCATTCACACCATGGCTTGTGACCATTACATATGCATAAGTTTAATCATAACATCTCATAGTACAATTTTGAGTCATTGCATGGGTTCAAAGTCATCTGCATCTAGGGTTTGTGATCTGAGCAATCCAAGAGCTTCTTGGGCCACTCCAAAGGTCAACAATACTTCAAAGGGGTCTATGTGTGTTCAAGTACCATATTATATCTTCACAAAGTCAAGAAAGTCAAAGAATCACAAGAACTGAGAATGGCATGGAAGCAGAGCCAGGTTTAACTGCACAGATGACCTAAAATTAGGGTTTTGGTTTCAGAGGCCATAACTCCAAATTTTTTGGTCATTCTTGTTTCTATTGGTCTCTATATGGTATAGGGAGTATGCATATCAATTTTCATGAAGAAATTCCATGGGGAAGTCATCTGATCAAGAGTTGACTTTTCAGACAAGTCAGTGCAAAATCAGGGCATCTGAGGCCCCCAATGACCCAACCAAGGGGTGATCTTCATCATTTTGAGTGTATATGATCTTTATTTGATCATGGAAGAAGGTTGAAGTTCACAAAATTCAAGAATTTGAAGTTTTTGCAAAGTTGACTTTTTTGGGCATAGTTGACTTTTAAAGAATATGTCATTTTAGGTCACTTTTCAAACCTTACTTTTTGATCCAAAAATGCTCCAAATGGAAAAACTTTGGTCATGAAAGTTGTAGAATACATTTTTCCCTTTTCAAAAAGTACAAGAACATGACCTAATTCATTTTGGATCAAAAGTTATGGTGTGTCAAAGTTGGCAAAAATCATTAATTTTCAAGATGTGCACCAAATGAGAAACTTGCAAGAACTTTGTACCAAGGCATTTGTAACCTCTAATTCATGTCTAACCATCACATAAACATCACATGTGACCAAAAATTCAGAATGGACTAAGTATTTCTCACTTCCCATGGTTTGTGTGGCAAGAAAGTTACATGTGGACCAAAGATGATCAACTTGCAAAACCATCATCACACTTTCACCAACTTGTTGCCTTGGCTGCTGAACCACCCTAGCCTCACTCACACACCATGCTGCGCCAGCCCACACTCTTGTACCAAGTTAGAACTTAGCCCATGCCTCTCTTACAAAAAGGTTAACAATTTGCAAAAGTGAACTTACCTATCACAGCAGGCCAGGTCACATCATCTGACCAATTGGAGTTGTTTATACTATCCATTTGCTAGCCATTTCACATAAGGAGCCAGCCTGAAACAAGCCCTAGACACACATTCACAAACTCACCCTCACTTGCATTTTCCTTCGAATCTGCTTCCATAGCACAAAAACACAAAAAACAAGTCCATTGATCAACTCACCTTGCTTCACTGAGCAAAAACAAGCAAGACCTAAGCCTGAAACCAGCAAGAACCTCACTCTTCCATTTTTCACTCTCAAAGCCAAAGCCTTCGAAATTCATTCTACAGGCCACAAACACTTGAACAAACTTCATAAACCTCCTCCATTCATCATCCTGGTCATAAAGAACCCTTCACCTTAGCCTGAAACAGCTTGAATCACAAACACCATTTTCACCTGAGCTTGAGCAGAAGCTGTGCAAACTCCCTAACCAGCTAACTTAAACTCCTTATAAGCATTCAAGCATCATCAGGGGATCAAGTGGAGTGGATTGCATCAAGAGGGGAGGTCAGAAAGTTGCAGAATTGAAAGCTTCGAAACTCAGGTAGCTCAAGAACATTTTTTCCAGAAATCATTTTTTAAGTTCTTAAGTTGTTGTTCATGCTCCCCTGATCACATATATGTCTTTAGTTTTGAAAATGGTGGGAAAATAAGGATTTAATTGCGTTCTGAAACTCCCTGACCTAAAAATTGTTTTGTTTAGATTCGTGAGTTTGAAGGGATATAAATGTTGTTGGTGATGGGGTTTTGATTCAGTGGGTTATGGGGATCATTCCAGTGTTCTTGGGTTTCATTTTAATTGCGTTTTGAGGTTTTTAGGGATTTTCAGGTAGGATTCCCACCGGAGAAGACGACCAGAGGTCTTCTCCGGCCACCTGAAAATCATTAGGGTTTAATCAGGTCATTAAATGAAGTTTAAATCTGGAGCGTTGGATGCTTGGACTTTGTTGACTTCGCGCGCGTGTGTATGGCTGAGATGCAGTCATTAAACCCTAATCACCATTATTTATTTAATTAAATGAGATTAATTCAGTTTGAATATGGGCCATCAGATGGCGCGCGCAGTCAACCATTTTGAATCCAGAGTGAATCCTGGCCCTCCATCCTGCATACTTCAGTCTATTTTTATTTTTATTTCATTTTCTTTCATTTAATTTCCATAATTTATTTAAAATAGCAAAATTGTTTTAAAAATTATGAAACTTTTTGTCAAGAGTTTCATTAATTTTTAAGACACAAAAATATTTTTATTTTTATTTTTAGCATTAAAAAAGTATTTTTAAATATTTAAAAGTTTATTTTTAATTGATTAATGAAAATTAATTTATTAAAAATACTTTTAGGTATTTAAAAATTACCAAAAAATTCATGAAATGTTCTAAGACATTTAGAAACATTGTCCAACCTTCAAACCAAATTTATTTTTTGATCTTGATGCATTTTGAGAATTTTTCATTGATTTAAAATCATTTTTATGCATTAATTTGATCCAAAGTTCCAAAAATCATTTCTGCCTATCCATGAAGAGTTGGACATTGATTCTTTTTGAATTGCATTGCGTTTAGCATGTAGTTTGTGAGATTAAATGGCCATGATTTGATCTTTCATTTTCCATTTGTTTGATAATTTTCTTGTTTAGGAACCCTAAAACCCTAGAAATCTTAGAAAATTCATATCTTGAGTTAGGTTAGGAGTTGAGACCTCTCCTTTGGACATTGGTTTAGTATAGGATTAGGGGTCCTTTGAGTGGCATTTTCAATTTTTTATCTTAGGGTTTGCTTCTGATTTTGATTTTTGTTTGATGTATGGTTCATAAACCCTAATTTGGGCTTCCATATGCATTCATCTTGCATTCTCTTGCATAACATGACTTGCCATGACATTTCAAGCATCCATTTGATTCACTTGACATCATAAGACATATTGAAAGCATGTTTGATCATTGCACCATGTATTTGCCATGTTGTATGCCATGTGCACTTCATAACTTTTCATGTATGTCCTTGCTTCTTAACTTGCTTCATTTGCATTCATGAACTTGTATGATCATTTCCATGTGCTGCCTCATGTTTGTAGCATCTCATAACATCATTAGCATCATGTAAATGCTTCTGGTTTTGTTTCTCATCATGTCATTTCATCCCATTTTGTATTGCATTGCATTTCTTTTCTAACCTTTCAGGTGGTAAGTGACTTTGAGAAGTGAATTTGCCTTCACTTCTCATAACTTTTCTTTTCATCTCTCTTGCATCCATTGCTGCATTGTTGTTTGTGTTTGAGTTTGAGCTTGCTCATTCCTCTTCTTCTTACTTTCTTTCTTCAAGTGACTTGACTTCTTGAATGAAGCAAGTTGCTTTGCTTCTCTTGATCCTTTCATCTGCTTCCTGGTGGTTCCATTGAAGATTTCTCTTGAAAACCTCACAAACCTTAGGGACAACCAAGCATGACAATGATTAGGATTTTGATTAGTCTCCCTTCTTAGTTTTACCTTTGTGTCTCTCTTGAGTCTTCTCTTCTCATCTCATAATCAGGGACTAAACCCTAAAGGCTTTAAGGCTTTGTGATTAAGCTTATGCCTGCATCCTTCTCTTAGGATGGAGTGTATAACTTTAATCCTAAGTGTTAAACCCTTCATGTGTTTAACTCCTTTAATCAATCCATCTAATAATCATCAAGACATCACACTTGTAACTTGGGCCTTGCATTAGGGTTCTAATTCTTCCTTAATCGGTTAAGAAGGACTAACCCTAGTGTTAATGGACAAGTCCCCCTCAAGTTGTCTTACAAATCATAAAACTCACTTCATCATCATACCATTAAATAAAATACACTTAATCAAAGGCTTGTTTTGTCATGAGTTTAATCCCTAATCATGGATTAAGTTAAGGAGCTTTCCTCAGCTTAAACATTCTCATCTATTATCCTTCTATTAGGATGGTGTAATGAGTCTGTTCAATCCTTGATTATGGATTAACCTCATTACTTAACACTAAACAAAAACACCAAAAAACATCTAAATAATCACAAGTAGGTTAATGATCTTAATCCTACATCAAATGGTGATTAAGTGTGAGAATCTGACTTCACACTTAAGGTATTCTCATTACCCCTAATCAGAGGGAAGATGTGATGAGTTTACTAAATCCATTGGTTTAGGCTTAAGCTCATTATCTTATGACAAACTTTCAAAAGCAATAAAAGACTGAAAACACAAAAACAAACAATAATCGTCTCCTCCGGGATTCTTTTCTCATCTCATTCACTCACAAACGAGAACTCGCTTCTTCCGTCTAATGCAAGACAGTTTGCATCTGTGCCAGACAGATCATACACTTGAGCATAGACAAGTAAGCAGTTCACAAGTCAATTCATCTTTCAGTCTCTTTGGGTCGAACTACGGTGTTCTGACTTCCTCATTGCACGAGAGGATACGTAGGCATAACTTAACAGTTATCGAACAAAAGTATCTGTATATTCCCCCTCTTTCTAGCCTCATTCTTTTAGCCTCATGATCTTGAGCATTTCACTCCTGTTCTGACACTGACACTGTATATATCACACTTTGCACTGACACCTGTACATTCTCTTCCAGCTATTTTATACACAGATTGCACTGACACTACCCCTTTAAAACACAAATCTTTTAAGCGTGGATCCCGTCGAGTACGGCGGACAATCTGGGTGCTAATACCTTCCCAGGTTGTAACCAACCCCCTTTCTCAGTCTCTCTGGTTCGCAACCGTCTTATCCATCTCTTTCTAGGTCTATGCAGCATTACCTTTCCTCCGGGATAAAAATGCCTAGCTGGCGACTCTATTCATCTCCAGTGAGTTCACGGCTGTGTGTTCTCATTGTCCCTCTCGCCGACCGTTCGCGTCTGTACCTTTATCTGGGCCTGGTCCCACTTATCGGGAGCGACAGCTTGGCGACTCTGCTGGGGACTCTTATATTGCAACCAGGGCTTCTGGTTCTTTTTGTGGGTTCCTCCTAGCGCTTGATTGATTTGTGTTTACTGGGGTGTTATGTGCTTATTTGTGTTTGTATTTATTTCTGCTTTATGTACAGCTGCTTTACTGCTTTCTTTATAGTTTTGCATTATATCATATTGTTATACTGTGCTGCTGGCTGGATCTGGTTTTGCTTTGGTGGGTGGGTGATTCATTGAGAGTTAAGGTCCTATACCTGGGACCTGAGTGACACCTAGGCTAGAGTGAATCATATTCTTTCCCATTCCATCTCGGTCTGGTGCGGGAATATGAAACACGGTTCAGATATGGGTTTCTTCTTGAGAACTCTGTGTTGCAGATTTCCTGCAATGCTAGGGCTATCTGGGAAGCCTGCTAAGTCTGGATGACCTTTAGTATTGACCTTCAGAAGCTGAGGTGAATTAGAGGAGGAACTCTTATGGTTATTGTAAACACTGTACCTCCGGGTTAGAAGTGTTTACACTTCTCATAACTGATCCAAGTCTGAGGATCCTTGTTCTAGAACACCACCTGTGAGGGGGTTGGGCTGTTTACAGGTTTGCAGGTACCTTGGCCTCAGAATACCCTTTTACTTTGTTTGTTTAAGAGTACTTCATTTTGGGACAGTTCTTGTGATTCTAAAACCCTGGACATGTGGCTCTTTATTTGAGTCCCCCACCTTGGTTACTGGACCTATAGGCCTCCATCTAGATTTCTTGAACATACTTGGACCTATATCAGGGCATTTGATCAGATCTAGCTCAGTCACAAACCCTTGCATATCATCTGCATACATAATCATTGCATCATATTGACATTTGCTTATTTGTGTTTCAGGGTATCCATCTTCATTTTTGGCTAGTTTTGACCCCATCATCAGTATTGACCTATCTTCATCAGCATCAGTTACCAGCTATCTGCTTCAGTCATCAGCACCAGCCAATCAGTGGCCCATTCTTCAGTGTTATCATCAGCACCTATCTCCTCAACATCATGGCACCTAAAAAGAGTAACATCACCTATCACTTCTTCCAGCCAGAGCTATCTGACATCAGGAGGATTCAAACCCTGATCACTCCAGACCATATACCATTGTTCAGGGAACACTACGGAGATATACTTGATATGGTTATGGATCTGGACCCTTCACAGAGAAGCCTGATCCACACTTGCATTCAATTTTATGATCCCCCACTGAGGTGTTTCACTTTCCAAGACTTTCAGTTGGGCCCTCTATTAGAAGAATACTCATCATTGGTTGGTATGCCTATCAGGGGTGGAATCCCTTTCAACCCTGAGATGGTCTTTCCTGGTAATGGAGAAGTAGCAAAGGCTTTGCATCTGGAACCTATTCTGATTGAGCAGCATATGACTTCTAAAGCTGGAATCCCTGGCTTCCATCTGGATTTCTTGATCTCTCAAGCTACCCTGAAAGCTTCTTTAGGAGAGTGGGAAGCTGTCTGTGCTTTATTGGCCCTGGGCATATATGGAATTGTATTGTTTGCAGACGAGCCTCGATTCATCAGCAAGAATGCAATCCATCTTTTCATCCTGAAGAACCCAGTGCCCACTTTATTGGGGGATCTCTACTATTCAGTGCATCAGAGGAATGAAAAGCAGAGGGGAAGATTAGTGAGGTGTTGTGCTCCATTGTTCCACACTTGGCTTCTCAGGCATCTACCCAGGACAGATGCATTTTTGAATCCTCATCAGCAGAGAAACTGGGCTAAAAGACTCACTGCTCTAACTTCAGCTGATATCAGATGGTGCACTGAAAGCACCAAGGGCAGGGATATCATCACCAGCTGTGGGCACTTTCCCAATGTGCCCCTAATAGGAGTTAAGGGTAGTATTAATTACAACCCTCTGCTGTTCAAAAGACAACTGGGCTATACACTGGTCCACACTCCTAAGGCACAGGACTTGGTTGAGACTCTTTATTGTGAGAACAAGCCTAATCTGACTATTGTTAGGCAGGCTGCCTGGGCCTGGGATAATGTTCAAACCAAGGGAGTAACCATTCTAGGGAAGTGCAACAATGTGGCATCAGCACAATATTATGAGTGGTCCCATGCCAGGGCTCAATTCTCTGGAATGCCCTTTACCATGGAGGATATGCCTGGACCATCCTCAGCACCATCCCCTGCCACTGTCAGCTTGGAGGAGTTTGAGAGCTTGAAAGAAAGAAATGAGAAGTTGACTCAGGCTTTGCAGAAGACTCTCCGGGAGAGGAGTGATGGCAGGTTGGATATTGAGAGGTTAGAGAAGTTGAGAGTGGAGCATTTGGCTAAAATTGAGAAGTCTGGGGATTATATTAAGAAGTCTAAAGCTGGAGAACAAATTCTGAAGAATGCTTGCAAGGAAGCCTAGTTCCAGAGAGCAAGGACAGACTTGTATCTGAAAGAGAGTCAGGCTAGGTGGGTCAGGATCACCGAGGCTCGTACTCTGGAGGACAAGAGAGTTCAAGACAAGATAGAGCAACTGGAAGCTAGTGCAAAAGAGCAGCAAGAAGCCCTGGCAGCAGCCCAGAGGGAGATATCAGAGCTGAAGATCAAAGCTGGAGTGAAGAGGTCAAAGGACCAAAGTCAGCACAAGAAACTAACAGCAGCTGTTACTACCCGGAATCTCCTCATCAGGAATCTCACGGAGCGTCCAGCTGATCCTGTGACCGAAGCACTTCTCAAGGAAGTTCGCGAGGATGAGTTTGGTCTTGGTGTTTGACCATTTGTTTGTTGTTGCTTTCATTCCATGTATTTCTGTTTTCCTGTAATATATTTTGACCCCTCAGAGGGCTTGTATTTGTAAACGAACTATGTACCATTTGTCTTTTGCAATATATGTATTAGTTTGTTCCACTTCAAAAGCAGCATCAACAGCATCTTCAAGGGTCTGGAAGGGTCAAAACTGAATGCCAAGCCGGATACCTTGAAAACAAATAAGCATACTGCATTGCATGCTAACCTTTTGTTTTGTTTTGCAGGTTTTTGTTTTATTGTTGCTAACTCTGTTGTGATGCTCAGGAACTATTGCTCGGTGCCGGGTATTTCCCCTCAACCGTCCGCACCGTTATCCAACCCGTAACAATCTTCCGGGCATCCAAATGGATCAGGTACAGCAGGACCTTGCAGAGGTTAGAAATCAAATGGCAAACGAAAGATTGGAAATGAGAACGCAGATGACTCAGTTTATGGAAGTGATGAACAACATGGCTCAGAGCCAGGAAAGATTGAGAGCCATGGTGGAAAGGCAAAATCAAGAAGATCCACATATAGGGACTGCCGGCACCAGCAACAATGAAAGGGTCCAACCTCATGTTAACCCCCCTGTATTTGGCCCCCATCTTCATCCAGAGGTCAATATTCCTGCAAATGTTCAAGGGACTGCCACTGCAGGCAGGGTACTGCAAGAAGACCCCCAAGAGGATCAGTTTACAGTAATGGGTGCTGGGGAGGAAGCTTATGATAGAAGGCTGGATGAGATAGCCGAGAAATTGAGGTCCTTAGAGTCTCAAAACTCTTTGGGATTCGATGTCATGGACATGGGCTTGGTAGACGGGGTCAGGATCCCCCATAAGTTCAAGCCTCCTTGTTTTGAAAAATACAACGGGACTTCATGCCCCCGGACTCATTTACAATCATTTCTGGGAAGGCTGAAGGCCTATACTATGGATGAGAAGCTCTGGATGTTCTATTTCGAAGACAGCTTGACAGGAGCTTCAAGAGAATGGTACTCTCATCTGACAAGAGCAACTATCAGGTGTTGGAAGGACCTGGCAGAGGCCTTTATCAGACAGTATCAGTACAACTTAATATGGCACCCAACAGGACCCTCCTAATGGGAATGTCACAGTCGTCAAGGGAAAGTTTCCGAGAATATGCCCAGAGATGGAGGCAACTGGCTGCTGCTGTTCAGCCACCTATGTCTGAAAGGGAAATGGCAGATGTGTTTATGAACACCCTTCAGGGGACATATATTGACAGGCTGGCTGCTTTCTCTTCCACTAGCTTTGCAGATGTTGTCATAGCTGGGGAGAGAATTGAGAGCCTGTTAAAAATGGGCAAGATTTCTGACAATGGTGCCAGCTCATCCAGTAGTACGAGGAAGCCTTTTGCAGGCCCAAGAAGAACTGGCGAGACCAATGCCATCCACACCAACAGGGGCAGGCCCCAATATGTCCATAGATCTGTGGCAGCAGTCACCATTCCCGCTCCAGCTCTTCCTCAACCAGCTTATCAACCTCCACAGCCCAACTATCAGCAACAACCTCAGTACCATCAGCAAGCTCAGTATCCTCCAAGGAACTACAACAACACCAACAACAACAACCAGCAAAGGCCATTTCAGCAGAGGCCATCTCAAGCCAATAGGGTGATCGATCCGATCCCCATGCCATATGCTACGTTGCTGCCACAACTCCTGAAACTCAACCTGGTTGAGCTAAGGACGTTGGCACCTCCAGATCCCAACAGTTTACCCAGGAATTATGACTCCAACGCCAGATGTGCCTTTCATTCAAATGCACCTGGCCACAGTACAGAAAAATGCAGAGCCTTGCACATGAAGGTACAAGACCTGGTAGACTCTATGGCCTTGAATTTCGCACCACCACCCAATGTCAATAAGAACCCGATGCCAAACCACGGGGGTCCCAGAATTAACGCTATTGAAGAAGACAAGCCGTCTTATTTAATAACCAGTGTGGGTCAGATCCGGACACCGTTGGTAGAAATTAAGGCTCAACTCCTCGAATGTCAAGTGTTCCCGGGGTGTGAGTTGGGGTGTGCTTACTGCAATATCTCGGTAAATGGGTGCAATAACCTGAGGAATGGCATAGATGGTCTCATTCAGAGTGGCCAACTTCAGATCACCACATCATTTCCTACAAATCCGGCAATCTCATCAGCAACAATTCCGGTATCTCCTACAACTGCAACAACCATTGTTCCTGACAATTCTTCAGCTTCATCAACAAGTTTTTCATCTGTTGTTTCAACTAATCAGATATCAACAATTGTTCCTTCTACAACTCCAGCACCACTCCATTTTGAAACTCCTACAACAACAACGTCCGTCCTTCCAACAATGTCTCCTACAACATCAGCAACAAATCATGAAGATGTCTCAACTGTCACCATATTTTATGATCCTGAAAACAACTCTGTCTACAACTCAGAAAGTGCTGCTCCCATCAGAGCACCAGTCACAATCTATTACGATCCACAGACTATCACAGTTCCTTCCACAGCTGCAATCAGTCCAGTCACTATCATGGTGCCTGGACCAGTACCTTATGAAAGCAGTAATGCCATCCCCTGGCAATACGGCTCTGACCTGTACTGTGAAGTACAAAGAATCACTTTTGAATCATCAACCCCTGCACCACAAGTAGACAATGTGGGAGGAGGCGGAGGCTTCACTCGAAGCGGACGTCTCTTTGCTCCACAAATTCAGAGACCCACTGCCGAAGCAGAAGTTGCTGCCAAGGCAAAAGGAAAGAGCTTGGTGCAGGAAGATCAAGTTGTTAAAGAAGCTTTGAGAACGCCATTCGATCAAGAGGTTGATGAGTTCATGCGAATCATCAAAAAGAGTGATTATAAAGTAGTGGATCAGCTTCATCAGACGCCTTCCAAGATCTCAATCCTATCATTGCTTATGTGCTCTGAAGCCCATCGGAACGCACTACTCAAAGTTTTGCACGCAGCTTACGTGCCTGAAGAGATCACTGTCAATCAGCTGGAAGCTGTAGTTGGAAATGTTAATATTAGTCACGGACTAGGGTTCACCAATACTGATTTGACGGCGGAAGGCCGCAACCATAACAAAGCCTTGCACATAACCATGGAATGTAAAGGTGCAGTCCTTTCCCATGTGCTGGTAGACACGGGGTCATCCCTCAATGTCCTACCTAAAAAGGCCCTGGTGAAGCTAGAATATGACGGATTGGCGTTATGACCCAGCAACCTGGTGGTGAGAGCCTTTGATGGTTCAAAGAGATCGGTTCTGGGAGAGATTGAGTTGCCCATAACGATTGGCCCGCAAACCTTCAAAACGACCTTCTACGTGATGGATATACAGCCTGCCTACAGCTGTCTATTGGGTAGGCCATGGATTCACGCCGCTGGCGCCGTGACCTCTACCCTTCACCAGAAGTTAAAATACGAGTGGGAGGGTCAAATCGTTACAATCTGTGGAGAGGAGGATATTTTTGTCAGCCACCTGGCAACTTATAAGTACATTGAGATGGATGGGGAGATCCATGAAACAATGAGTCAGGGGTTCGAGGCCTTGAATGTCAATGAAACATCTGCTGTACCTGGTACTTCAATAACATCATACCAACAAGCCCGGAAGGTTGTTGAGGAAGGAACTGCCCAAGGCTGGGGCAAACTGCTACCGGTGGAAAAGAAAGAGGACAGATTTGGGTTGGGTTACAAACCAACTCAACAAGATCAAGCAGAGGCTGCAAAAGAGCCCAACTTTGTGAGTGGGGGGATGCTCACCCCTGATGCTGTCAACAACTTGGAAGACGAGCTGGAAGAAGAACGCAACCTGGAAAGCTGGATTCGTCCAAAGATCCCGGGGAGCAGTATCTCGAACTGGTCTTCCTAGGAAATTATAAGAGTTACTCATGCAGAGTAATTATTATTTCCTGTATTTTATAGCATGCATCAAAGTCTTGCATCTTGCCCAAGATGACAAGACTCATTTTGTAATCGGGCCATCTGTACTTTTTGTGCAACAAGATTAATCAATGAAATATCAGACATCTTTTTGCAAATGAGTCTTTTTCTTTTCCGTTCACTGTTTTTCCATTTTTCTTTTTGTACAAAAAAATAAATGGCAATGTTTTCAAAATGACAACTTTATTTCACTTTTCTAAAACAAGATTAAAATCAAATCACTAAAATGAACAAACTGAACCCTTGCAGAGAGTGCCTTCCAGACAACACCGACAACAGCACGGCTATGACTTTGTATGACTTTGACAATCCAATCAATCAAGCTGACGAAGGGGTTGAAGAAGATTATGAGCTTCCTGAAGAGCTAGCCAGGTTGTTGAGACAAGAGGAAAAGGTTATTACTCCTCACTAGGAGGAGGTTGAAACGATCAATCTTGGTACAGATGAAGACGTGAAAGAAGTTAAAATCGGGGCCTGCTTACAAGACTCAGTGAAGAGACAACTGATTGACCTACTTCAGGAATATGTGGATGTGTTTGCTTGGTCTTATCAAGACATGCCAGGGTTGGACACCGACATTGTTGTGCACAAGCTGCCTTTGAGAGAAGAATGCCCGCCGGTTAAACAGAAGCTGCGCCGTACTCGTCCAGACATGGCTATGAAGATCAAAGAAGAGGTACAAAAGCAATGGGACGCCGGGTTCCTTGCTGTGACAAGCTATCCACCGTGGGTTGCTAATATAGTACCTGTGCCTAAGAAGGACGGTAAAGTAAGAATGTGTGTTGACTACCGGGATCTGAATAGAGCTAGCCCGAAAGATGATTTCCCATTACCTCACATTGATGTATTGGTGGATAACACGGCTCAGTTCTCGGTATTCTCCTTCATGGACGGATTTTCAGGATACAATCAGATTAAAATGTCACCTGAAGACATGGAGAAGACAACCTTCATCACACCCTGGGGCACGTTCTATTACAAGGTGATGCCATTCGGATTGAAGAATGCTGGTGCAACATATCAACGGGCTATGGTGACATTATTCCACGATATGATCCATAAAGAAATCGAATGTTATGTGGATGACATGATTGCCAAGTCCCTCACTGAAGAAGACCATCTGGTAAATCTACTGAAGTTGTTCAAGCGTCTGAGGAAGTACCAACTGAAGTTGAACCCCAACAAATGCACATTCGGGGTACGATCCGGTAAGCTGCTGGGATTTATTGTAAGTGAGAAAGGGATTGAAGTTGACCCTGATAAAGTCAAAGCCATCCAAGAGATGCCTGCACCGAAAACTGAAAAGGAAGTCCGAGGGTTTTTAGGTCGATTGAACTACATCTCGAGGTTCATATCTCACCTTACAGCAACCTGTGAACCCTTGTTCAAGCTGTTAAGAAAAGAACAAACGGTCAGGTGGAATGAAGACTGCCAGAAGGCTTTTGACAAGATCAAGGAATACTTACAAGAGCCTCCAATCCTTATGCCTCCAGTTGAAGGAAGACCTCTGATAATGTACTTGACAGTATTAGAAGAGTCAATGGGGTGTGTGCTGGGCCAGCATGACGAGTCTGGTCGAAAAGAGTATGCAATATACTACCTAAGCAAAAAGTTTACCGACTGTGAACAACGTTATTCACTGCTCGAGAAAACTTGCTGTGCTTTAGCGTGGGCTGCTCGCCGACTGAGACAGTATATGCTGACCCACACTACCTTGTTGATCTCAAAGATGGACCCAGTTAAGTACATATTTGAGAAGCCAGCTCTTACCGGACGGGTTGCAAGATGGCAAATGATCCTTACAGAGTATGACATTCAGTACACTTCCCAGAAAGCCATCAAGGGCAGTGTATTGTCTGAATATCTTGCTGAGCAACCCATTGATGATTACCAACCTATGAGATTTGACTTCCCTGATGAAGACATCATGTTCATAAGAGCAAAAGATCATGAAGAGCCTATTCACACTGAAGGGCCTGACCCGAAAGAAGAATGGACTATGATGTTCGATGGGGCTGTTAACATGAATGGTCGTGGTGTTGGTGCAGTACTCATTACACCTAAAGGAGTTCACTTGCCTTTCTCGGCAAAACTCACTTTCAACTGCACTAACAACGAAGCTGAATACGAATCTTGCATTATGGGTCTTGAGGAAGCCATTGACCTCAGGATCAAGACATTGACTGTATTCGGAGATTCAGCTTTGGTAATCAATCAGACCAACGGTAAATGGTACACACACCAGGATCATCTGATACCTTACAGGGATTATACAAGGAGGTTATTGACTTTCTTCACAACAGTCAAGCTTGAGTATATCCCTCGGGACGAGAATCAGTTTGCAGATGCTCTTGCTACCATTTCATCCATGATCAAAGTTCAAGCTGCTAACTTTGTACCTCAGATTTCAGTGTCCAGACTTGATAGGCCAGCATATGTATTTGCAGCAGATGTTGTCAAAGATGATAAGCCCTGGTTCCATGACATTAAATGCTTCTTGGAGGATCAAGCATACCCACCTGGGGCATCTTCAAATGATAAGAAGACTTTGAGAAGGCTTGCTGGTAGTTTCTTCTTGAACACTGATGGGTCTTTATACAAAAGGAACTTTGATATGGTACTCCTCAGGTGCGTCGACAAGACGGAAGCAGATTTGTTGATGCATGAAGTGCACGAAGGATCCTTTGGTACCCATGCTGGAGGGCATGCCATGGCCAAGAAGTTGCTGAGATCAGGCTATTACTGGATCACAATGGATGCTGATTGTTGTGCCTACGCCAGAAAATGCCATAAATGCCAGATTTATGCAGATAAGGTGCATGTGCCTCCCAATCCCTTGAACATAATGTCTTCACCCTGGCCCTTTGCTATGTGGGGCATTGATATGATTGGCAAGATTGAGCCGACTGCTTCGAATGGCCACAGATTCATCTTGGTTGCCATTGACTATTTCACCAAGTGGGTTGAAGCAGCATCATATGCAAATGTTACAAGACAAGTGGTAGCCAGATTTCTGAAGAGGGATATCATCTGTCGTTATGGAGTGCCCGAGCGAATCATTACTGATAATGGTTCCAATCTAAACAACAAAATGATGGCAGAGCTGTGCCGGGACTTCAAGATCCAACATCGCAATTCTTCTCCTTACAGGCCAAAAATGAACGGCGCTGTTGAGGCGACAAATAAGAATATCAAGAAGATTGTGCAGAAGATGGTAGTCACTTACAAAGACTGGCATGAAATGCTACCATTTGCCTTACATGGGTACCGCACGTCAATCAGGACATCCACTGGGGCAACACCGTATCAACTTGTGTATGGTATGGAAGCAGTCCTAACGGTTGAAGTTGAATTACCCTCTATGCGGGTACTAATGGACGTTAAACTGAGTGAAGCAGATTGGGTTCGGGCCCGATACGAACAACTGAGTCTGATCGAAGAGAAAAGATTGGCTGCAATTTGTCATGGACAGTTATATCAGAAAAGAATGAAGAAAGCCTTCGATCAGAAAGTCAGGCATGGAGAGTACCAAGTGGGGGATCTTGTGCTGAAAAGAATCCTCCCTCCTCATACAGACCACAGGGGCAAATGGACTCCAAACTATGAAGGACCATTTGTGGTAAAGAAAGTTTTCTCTGGTGGAGCACTGATGCTCAGCACCATGGATGGTGAAGATTTCCCGTCCCCTGTGAATTCAGATGCAGTTAAAAAATACTTCGCATAAAAATGACCCGCTGGACATAAAAACAGAATGTGAGTCCAGGCAAAAATAGGGCATCCCGGCGAGTCAAAAACAGAATAAGAGACTCGGGCAAAAATAAGGGAAAATAAACAAAATGTACACCCGCTGAGTTGAAAAGCCACATTGGACAGCTCAGGCAAAAATGGGTATCCCGATGGATTGAAAACCCGAAAGGGCGATCCATGCAAAATAAGGGAATAAGCGAACAACTGCATTCTGAATTCGTCTGTATCACCTACAACTTGGTAAGTTCCGAAAGGATCAAGCTTCAATCAGAATCAACATTCTTCAGAAAGCAAGATGGGAAGAACGTCAAAAGTCATACGGGTCATAGTAAAGAGGAAGCTCCTTAAAACGTCATCAACATTGCCAGCATTTTGTTTCTCAATTTGTAGCAATCCCCTCCTTTTAGGGGATTTGTTTCTTTGACTGTATCTCGCCGATTCAGGGCATGTGAATTAATAAAATCAGATTTTCAGTCATGTCTCGTTTTGTACACTTTCATTTATTTGCAAAAAATGTATGATGTCTTAAGAAGAACTAATTGCATGAATACAGATGTTTACCTTCAAAATAAAAGTTACGTGCTTGCAGGAAATATGCTTACTCTCATAAGTGCCCAACTCCTACGACGGAATCCAGTAAGGGATACCTCGGGATTATCTTGTGCGTTTCCCTATCTTTGCAGGATTGCAGGTATCCAGAGTGCAACTTGGGGCATGAAAGCTTCACTCCAGCGAGCTGACAAATCAACACTCAATTTTAGCACCCGACGTGCTCAATCCCCAGCTGAGTTGCCTCTCATGACTCCCCCGACTGAGCTGCCACTTGCTAC
Source organism: Lathyrus aphaca (assembly GCA_963966055.1). NCBI lineage: Eukaryota > Viridiplantae > Streptophyta > Magnoliopsida > Fabales > Fabaceae > Lathyrus > Lathyrus aphaca. The sequence goes on along the minus strand of OZ014520.1, from coordinate 224,500,610 downwards.
TACTACCAGCCGAGTTGTCATTTCATCCTCAGCCAAAATACAAAAGCTAGGGAATCATCTCCCCACAGAGCTCCAGTCTCTGTCCAGAAGAGCAACACATGAAGGAATCACAACAGAGTGAAGAAAGCTTCTACAAACCCCAGCTGGGTCTCTCATTTATAAGGATGGGTCTATCAATGACCCATATCCCCAAGCAGATAGCATCTCGTCAGATCTACCAATGATCTCATCCCCAGTTGGGATGTCTACTTCAAACAGATCGATCGAAGATCTTCGCAGCAACGGGACCCGGATCCCGGTTTGGTATCTTTGCACAATCATAGCATTCGCATCATGTTCACCCACAAAGCGTAGCATTCCGTCTAAACACGGAGCATTACGGAAAAAATCAAACATATAGCATAATCATAATCCATGTTTTAAACCAACACTTGTGAATAATGACAGCTCGTCAACGTACATAAAAATCCCTACCAGAGTCCCCAGCAAAAGCAGCTGCCTCACAATCCACAGACACCAGTATATACTCATTTTGACACCCGTCCGTGCCATCTTTCCCCAGTAAAGTCGCCTGAACACTCTTTACGAAGAAGATCACCCGTATTACAGGTACTTCTTGACACCCGTCCGTGTCATACCCCAGCAGAAAGCCAAAGACATCCTCTTCGCACTCACATATACCCATATACACTTTCTTGACACCCGTCCGTGTCGTATCTCCAGCGCAGTCGCCTACACTTTTACAACCCATATACTTGTTGATATTATTATACTTTTCTCTCTTGACACTCGTCCGTGTCACCCTCCCCAGCAGATAAACACTCATCTATACAATACTCATACTCACTACTCATGTTACACTCGTACAGATACTCGTCCGTATCTTGTATATACCATTCATCTCCCACAGATTCGACACTAGTCCTTGTTCTTTGTTAACTCGTTGGTACTCGTCCGTACCATCATCTCAGAACACGCGTCAAGCGTTTGTTTCTACATGATACTCGTCCGTATCATAGTCTTAAGGATGCTCGTCCGCATCTTTAATCCATACACTGTGTCAAACACTTCTGTCTTCTTGAATATAGATACTCGCCTGTGTCTACTATTCCCCAGAAGAATCCTCTCAGATTCAACACTCGTCCGTGTTCTCTGTTAACCAGTTGATACTCGTCCGTATCATCATCTTTGAACACGCGTCAGTATTTGATTCTATCTGATACTCGTCCGTATCGTAGTCTTAAGGATGCTCGTCCGCATCTTTAATCTATACACAAATACCAAACACTTATACCTTTTGTTTCTTGGATGTAAGCGCTCGTCCGTGTTTACTATCCCCCAGTAGGTTACCAACAAACAGATTTTCTTTCTGACACTCGTCCTGTGTTATGAAAACCTTGAGAGCAGCCGTACCCTGCTAGGTGGTCGTCCTCCTCCTCTTGATGGTCGTCCTCCATCATGCTCATCCGATGGCCGTCCCCATCGTTGATTTTTAGCAGCCGTCCCCTGCTAGGTGGTCGTCCTCCACCTTTTGATGATCGTCCTTCATCATTTTATCCAATGGCCGTCCCCATTGTTGATTTTGGTTATCTGACATTCGTCCTGTGTCAAGACAAACCGTGAGAGCAGCCGTCCCCTGCTAGGTGGTCGTCCTCCACCTCTTGATGGTCGTCCTCCATCATGCTCATCCGATGGCCGTCCCCATCGTTGACCTTTTATCCGGCATTCGTCCTATGTCGCGATATTTTCGGCAGCCGTACCCTGCCAGGTGGTCGTCCTCCACCTTAGATGACCGTCCCTCATCTTATCCCCAACAGAGCAGCCGTCCCCTGCTAGGTGATCGTCCTTCACCTTTGATGACCGTACCTCATCATCTGTTTATTTCATTTATTCTTTAACCCGATGGCCGTCCCCGTCGCGGTCCCTTTTTCTTTTTCCTGATGATCGTCCTTCATCAGTTTAGCCCGATGGCCGTCCCCATCGTTGGTTACTTTACTTTATGAACTTGATGGCCGTCCCCGTCATATTTCATTAACTCCCAGAGAATCTTACAACTTTATCTTGATGGCCGTCCCCATCATAATTTCTTACTTTTCCCAGCTAGTCGGTCGTCCCCGTCTTGGCTTTACCTTTTATCCCCAGCATGTCGGCCGTCCCCGCCATTGCTTTATTTCCCACACTTTACAATATACTTTATTTTCCTTTTACAATCTATATCCCTTTTCTTCTTCATTCTGTGAGTGCAAATTTTGGACTGTCTTTGGTATTCAACCACAAGTTATCTTGTTTGCCTGTTAAGCCGTTGCTTACATCCTGCACAGCTAACTCATGTTTGAATAGGGGCAGCTGTAAACACCCCAAATTTGCCCTCACTCATTCACACCATGGCTTGTGACCATTACATATGCATAAGTTTAATCATAACATCTCATAGTACAATTTTGAGTCATTGCATGGGTTCAAAGTCATCTGCATCTAGGGTTTGTGATCTGAGCAATCCAAGAGCTTCTTGGGACACTCCAAAGGTCAACAATCACTTCAAAGGGGTCTATGTGTGTTCAAGTACCATATTATATCTTCACAAAGTCAAGAAAGTCAAAGAATCACAAGAACTGAGAATGGCATGGAAGCAGAGCCAGGTTTAACTGCACAGATGACCTAGAATTAGGGTTTTGGTTTCAGAGGCCATAACTCCAAATTTTTTGGTCATTCTTGTTTCTATTGGTCTCTATATGGTATAGGGAGTATGCATATCAATTTTCATGAAGAAATTCCATGGGGAAGTCATCTGATCAAGAGTTGACTTTTCAGACAAGTCAGTGCAAAATCAGGGCATCTGAGGCCCCCAATGACCCAACCAAGGGGTGATCTTCATCATTTTGAGTGTATATGATCTTTATTTGATCATGGAAGAAGGTTTAAGTTCACAAAATTCAAGAATTTGAAGTTTTTGCAAAGTTGACTTTTTTGGGCATAGTTGACTTTTAAAGAATATGTCATTTTAGGTCACTTTTCAAACCTTACTTTTTGATCCAAAAATGCTCCAAATGGAAAAACTTTTGTCATGAAAGTTGTAGAATACATTTTTCACTTTTCAAAAAGTACAAGAACATGACCTAATTCATTTTGGATCAAAAGTTATGGTGTGTCAAAGTTGGCAAAAATCATTAATTTTCAAGATGTGCACCAAATGAGAAACTTGCAAGAACTTTGTACCAAGGCATTTGTAACCTCTAATTCATGTCTAACCATCACATAAACATCACATGTGACCAAAAATTCAGAATGGACTAAGTATTTCTCACTTCCCATGGTTTGTGTGGCAAGAAAGTTACATGTGGACCAAAGATGATCAACTTGCAAAACCATCATCACACTTTCACCAACTTGTTGCCTTGGCTGCTGAACCACCCTAGCCTCACTCACACACCATGCTGCGCCAGCCCACACTCTTGTACCAAGCTAGAACTTAGCCCATGCCTCTCTTACAAAAAGGTTGACAATTTGCAAAAGTGAACTTACCTATCACAGCAGGCCAGGTCACATCATCTGACCAATTGGAGTTGTTTATACTATCCATTTGCTAGCCATTTCACATAAGGAGCCAGCCTGAAACAAGCCCTAGACACACATTCACAAACTCACCCTCACTTGCATTTTCCTTCGAATCTGCTTCCATAGCACAAAAACACAAAAAACAAGTCCATTGATCAACTCACCTTGCTTCACTGAGCAAAAACAAGCAAGACCTAAGCCTGAAACCAGCAAGAACCTCACTCTTCCATTTTTCACTCTCAAATCCAAAGCCTTCGAAATTCATTTTACAGGCCACAAACACTTGAACAAACTTCATAAACCTCCTCCATTCATCATCCTGGTCATAAAGAACCCTTCACCTTAGCCTGAAACAGCTTGAATCACAAACACCATTTTCACCTGAGCTTGAGCAGAAGCTGTGCAAACTCCCTAACCAGCTAACTTAAACTCCTTCTAAGCATTCAAGCATCATCAGGGGATCAAGTGGAGTGGATTGCATCAAGAGGGGAGGTCAGAAAGTTGCAGAATTGAAAGCTTCGAAACTCAGGTAGCTCAAGAACATTTTTTCCAGAAATCATTTTTTAAGTTCTTAAGTTGTTGTTCATGCTCCCCTGATCACATATATGTCTTTAGTTTTGAAAATGGTGGGAAAATAAGGATTTAATTGCGTTCTGAAACTCCCTGACCTAAAAATTGTTTTGTTTCGATTCGTGAGTTTGAAGGGATATAAATGTTGTTGGTGATGGGGTTTTGATTCAGTGGGTTATGGGGATCATTCCAGTGTTCTTGGGTTTCATTTTAATTGCGTTTTGAGGTTTTTAGGGATTTTCAGGTGGGATTCCCACCGGAGAAGACGACCAGAGGTCTTCTCCGGCCACCTGAAAATCATTAGGGTTTAATCAGGTCATTAAATGAAGTTTAAATCTGGAGCGTTGGATGCTTGGACTTTGTTGACTTCGCGCGCGTGTGTATGGCTGAGATGCAGTCATTAAACCCTAATCACCATTATTTATTTAATTAAATGAGATTAATTCAGTTTGAATATGGGCCATCAGATGGCGTGCGCAGTCAACCATTTTGAATCCAGAGTGAATCCTGGCCCTCCATCCTGCATACTTCAGTCTATTTTTATTTTTATTTCATTTTCTTTCATTTAATTTCCATAATTTATTTAAAATAGCAAAATTGTTTTAAAAATTATGAAACTTTTTGTCAAGAGTTTCATTAATTTTTAAGACACAAAAATATTTTTATTTTTATTTTTAGCATTAAAAAAGTATTTTTAAATATTTAAAAGTTTATTTTTAATTGATTAATGAAAATTAATTTATTAAAAATACTTTTAGGTATTTAAAAATTACCAAAAAATTCATGAAATGTTCTAAGACATTTAGAAACATTGTCCAACCTTCAAACCAAATTTATTTTTTTGATCTTGATGCATTTTGAGAATTTTTCATTGATTTAAAATCATTTTTATGCATTAATTTGATCCAAAGTTCCAAAAATCATTTCTGCCTATCCATGAAGAGTTGGACATTGATTCTTTTTGCATTGCATTGTGTTTAGCATTTAGTTTGTGAGATTAAATGGCCATGATTTGATCTTTCATTTTCCATTTGTTTGATAATTTTCTTGTTTAGGAACCCTAAAACCCTAGAAATCTTAGAAAATTCATATCTTGAGTTAGGTTAGGAGTTGAGACCTCTCCTTTGTACATTGGTTTAGTATAGGATTAGGGGTCCTTTGAGTGGCATTTTAAATTTTTTATCTTAGGGTTTGCTTCTGATTTTGATTTTTGTTTGATGTATGGTTCATAAACCCTAATTTGGGCTTCCATATGCATTCATCTTGCATTCTCTTGCATAACATGACTTGCCATGACATTTCAAGCATCCATTTGATTCACTTGACATCATAAGACATATTGAAAGCATGTTTGATCATTGCACCATGTATTTGCCATGTTGTATGCCATGTGCACTTCATAACTTTTCATGTATGTCCTTGCTTCTTAACTTGCTTCATTTGCATTCATGAACTTGTATGATCATTTCCATGTGCTGCCTCATGTTTGTAGCATCTCATAACATCATTAGCATCATGTAAATGCTTCTGGTTTTGTTTCTCATCATGTCATTTCATCCCATTTTGTATTGCATTGCATTTCTTTTCTAACCTTTCAGGTGGTAAGTGACTTTGAGAAGTGAATTTGCCTTCACTTCTCATAACTTTTTTTTTCATCTCTCTTGCATCCATTGCTGCATTGTTGTTTGTGTTTGAGTTTGAGCTTGCTCATTCCTCTTCTTCTTACTTTCTTTCTTCAAGTGACTTGACTTCTTGAATGAAGCAAGTTGCTTTGCTTCTCTTGATCCTTTCATCTGCTTCCTGGTGGTTCCATTGAAGATTTCTCTTGAAAACCTCACAAACCTTAGGGACAACCAAGCATGACAATGATTAGGATTTTGATTAGTCTCCCTTCTTAGTTTTACCTTTGTGTCTCTCTTGAGTCTTCTCTTCTCATCTCATAATCAGGGACTAAACCCTAAAGGCTTTAAGGCTTTGTGATTAAGCTTATGCCTGCATCCTTCTCTTAGGATGGAGTGTATAACTTTAATCCTAAGTGTTAAACCCTTCATGTGTTTAACTCCTTTAATCAATCCATCTAATAATCATCAAGACATCACACTTGTAACTTGGGCCTTGCATTAGGGTTCTAATTCTTCCTTAATCGGTTAAGAAGGACTAACCCTAGTGTTAATGGACAAGTCCCCCTCAAGTTGTCTTACAAATCATAAAACTCACTTCATCATCATACCATTAAATAAAATACACTTAATCAAAGGCTTGTTTTGTCATGAGTTTAATCCCTAATCATGGATTAAGTTAAGGAGCTTTCCTCAGCTTAAACATTCTCATCTATTATCCTTCTATTAGGATGGTGTAATGAGTCTGTTCAATCCTTGATTATGGCTTAACCTCATTACTTAACACTAAACAAAAACACCAAAAAACATCTAAATAATCACAAGTAGGTTAATGATCTTAATCCTACATCAAATGGTGATTAAGTGTGAGAATCTGACTTCACACTTAAGGTATTCTCATTACCCCTAATCAGAGGGAAGATGTGATGAGTTTACTAAGTCCATTGGTTTAGGCTTAAGCTCATTATCTTATGACAAACTTTCAAAAGCAATAAAAGACTGAAAACACAAAAACAAACAATAATCGTCTCCTCCGGGATTCTTTTCTCATCTCATTCACTCACAAACGAGAACTCGCTTCTTCCGTCTAATGCAAGACAGTTTGCATCTGTGCCAGACAGATCATACACTTGAGCATAGACAAGTAAGCAGTTCACAAGTCAATTCATCTTTCAGTCTCTTTGGGTCGAACTACGGTGTTCTGACTTCCTCATTGCACGAGAGGATATGTAGGCATAACTTAACAGTTATCGAACAAAAGTCTCTGTATATTCCCCCTCTTTCTAGCCTCATTCTTTTAGCCTCATGATCTTGAGCATTTCACTCCTGTTCTGACACTGACACTGTATATATCACACTTTGCACTGACACCTGTACATTCTCTTCCAGCTATTTTATACACAGATTGCACTGACACTACCCCTTTAAAACACAAATCTTTTAAGCGTGGATCCCGTCGAGTACGGCGGACAATCTGGGTGCTAATACCTTCCCAGGTTGTAACCAACCCCCTTTCTCAGTCTCTCTGGTTCGCAACCGTCTTATCCATCTCTTTCTAGGTCTATGCAGCATTACCTTTCCTCCGGGATAAAAATGCCTAGCTGGCGACTCTATTCATCTCCAGTGAGTTCACGGCTGTGTGTTCTCATTGTCCCTCTCGCCGACCGTTCGCGTCTGTACCTTTATCTGGGCCTAGTCCCACTTATCGGGGGCGACAGTATCCTCTCGTGCAATGAGGAAGTCAGAACACCGTAGTTCGACTCAAAGAGAATTGGATGTTTTGGTGTAAACTGCTTTCTTGTCTATGCTCAAGTGTATGACTCATCTGGCTCGAGTGCTAATTGTCTTGCATTAGACGGAAGAAGCGAGTTCTCGTTTTAGAGTGAATATGATGAGAAAAGAATCCCGGAGGAGACGATTATTGTTTGTTTTTTGTGTTTTCAGTTTTTTATTGTTTTTGGTATTTTGCATAAGATAATGAGCTTAAGCCTTAATCAAGGGTTTGCAAACTCATTATATCATCCCTGATTAGGGATAATGAGTATACTTAAGTATGAGATGGATATCCCAACTTAATTACCCTAATGATACAGGATTAAGATCCTTAACCTATTTGGGGTTATTAAGTATATTTGGATTTTTTGTTTTGTGTTAAGTAATGAGTTTAATCTCTAATCAGGGATTAGTGAACTCATTACACCATCCTAAGAGAAGGATGATAATAAGGATTAAAATCATTATATAACAAACCTTTATTATAGTGGATTTTAATTAGAGGTGAGATTAATAAGTGAATTTTATGTTTGTAAGACTAAACCTGAGGGGGACTTGTCCATTAAATCTCTGCCTCTGGGTAATGAGTTCATTAATCTCTGATTAGAGATTAAACTCATTACTTAACACAAAACAAAAATCCAAAAATACTTAATAACCCCAAATAGGTTAAGGATCTTAATCATGTATCATTAGGGTAATTAATTTGGGATATCCATCTCATACTTAAGTATACTCATTATCCTTAATCAGGGATGATATAATGAGTTTGCAAACCCTTGATTAAGGCTTAAGCTCATTATCTTATGCAAAACACCAAAAACAATAAAAAAACTAAAAACACAAAAAACAAACAATAATCGTCTCCTCCGGGATTCTTTTCTCATCACATTCACTCTGAAAACGAGAACTCGCTTCTTCCGTCTAATGCAAGACAGTTAGCACTCGAGCCAGACGAGTCATACACTTGAGCATAGACAAGCAAGCAGTTCACACCAAAACATCCAAGTCTCTTTGAGTTGAACTACGGTGTTCTGACTTCCTCATTGCACGAGAGGATACGTAGGCATAACTTAATGGTTATCGAACAAAAGTCCCCAGGTCTCCCCCCTCTCCTCTTTCTAGATTTCTTTTCTTAGCCTCAGTTTTGAGCTCCCATTCTCTATACACCATCACCCTGTACATCCATCTTTTTTGATACACTGTTAGCACATACACTTCCCCCTTTTTCTAAACACAATCAGGTAAGCGTGAATCCTGTCGAGTACAACGGAAGATCTGGGTGCTAATACCTTCCCAGGTCGTAACCAACCCCCTTTCCCAGTCTCTTTGGTTCACAACCGTCTTATCCATATCTTTCCAGGTTTATGCAGTATTACCTTTCCTTCGGGATAAAAATGCCTAGCTGGCGACTCTATTCAACCTCAACCTTCAATATCGCCGACACCGGTTTGCGTTTGCACTGGGACGAAAATCCGGGGAGCGACATATGTATAGGCCTTGATCATTTTGTATAAACTCTTGATGATGAATATATGATGAAAGCTTTGATTTTTATAAACCCTTTGTGTTACTTCATGATTGAGAGATATGACCAACATTTGACCTAAGTTTTCATCACCCAAATACCATAAGCTAGAGATAGTTATGGGCTTTGGAGTTCACTTTGTATTGAACCTAAATGTTACCATTTTGATAGAATGAGTGAGAAATCATCAATGGATCAAAATGGTAAAGTTCACATTTTGTGTTAGAAATAAACATTATGAGAGGATATTGTGAACGTGTTCATTGTTGAAATGAGTTTATCTTTTGATCAAAACTATATATTAAACTTATCAAACCATAACTTTGACATATGCTTTTTAAGAATTTTTTACAAACCAATACTTTTAACTCTTAGAATTTATTTGAATGAACAAGGCTATTTTCGATACAGACACTAAAACCCCTTTTGTTACCATTAAGTCTAAAACTTATGCAATTGTAGAACGACATAAATATCATAAAACAATCTCTGTGGTTTGACAATCAACCCTTACTCATTCGTGCTTTCATCAGATACCAAGAATGCCTCGATCGAACACTCGGATCAAAAGATATGAATTTTTAAACATTTTTCAAAATCACAACAGTGTTAACCGGTTAATATGATATATGGTTAATTGGTTAACCATGCCACATTGTTCATACAGAACCAAAATGAGAGTTAGAGGCATCTTTTGGTAATCGATTAACCAAAACCTATTAACCAGTTAACCCATTCATATTTCACGTAAAATCCCAATTTTTACACGCGTTAACTAGTTAACCAAATCCTATTAACCGGTTAACACTGAATCAGAATGTTCAAAACCTGCATTTTTCAGTGTAACACCCAATGAAACATCATCACAACACATTGTAACATCAAGGCAAGTATAATAGGTTCAATCCATACATAACCTGACTATACTACCCGATTATTTCTACATTTTAACCGTTGGAATCATTTATTTATCAAATTAATCATTTTCTCTCAAAATTCTAACCTAAGTTCTAACCATGAAATTTCTAGACCTTAAAGTAACTATCTAGAACCCACATTAGTAATGGATGATGATGAAAAAGTTAAGATGATTTAATGAAGAAGAAATGATGATCCAAGCCTTCTTTGCTCTTCTAGGTTTCTTCTTATTCTCTTTTTCCTCTTTCTCTGACTTTTCACTAGCTCCCTTCTCTATTCTTTCTATTTGTGGCAAGAAGTGAGGAAAAGAAAAGATATAGAGAAAAAATATCTATCAGTTAGTAACACTAACTGGTCCAAAATTGAGGATATCCAAAAATGTCTCTAATGCACCAATTAATATAACTTCAGAGTCAGATAATATTAATCAATCCAATTTGGGTTCATCAGTTGCTCTAATTATCTTAACAAATAACTCTTAGAGCACACTGAAACCCAATTGATCTCAATTAATATTATCTAGAGCATTAATAAAACATGAGGCATTACACTCACAAAGCCTCATTTGGTGGAAGGACGAATCTTAAGGTGATGTTACTTGGGATGATAATGCTTTTATGAGAGGATAATTTCCATATTTTAGCCTTAAGAAAAAGGTTGTCAATAAGGAGCGTGGACTTTATAGAAACATAATTGAGTTGGTCCTTAATATGGGTAATAGGCCCAATATTTAGAGATTTTACTAGAGAAAATATGGAAAAGGCACAAAAATAGATACCAGAGTGGCGTGCCATCATCTCGTCATTGACCCCATTATGAGACTAGTGTCTCAAAGAAAATGAAAGGCTGGCAATAAAATAAGAATCACCATCGACAAATAAATGAATGAGGTAGCAACCATCGACTTCATCATAGAAATAAAATACCCAACTTAGCTAACCAACATGGTATTGGTGAAGAAATCATACAAAAAGTGGCGCATGTGCATGGATTTCATCAATCTCAATACATCGTGTCCCAAGGACCCTTATCTCCTTCCAGATATTGATTGTATAATCAATGGGTCCTTTGGCTACAAGAGTCCAAGTTTCATGGACGCCTACTATAGGTATAACCAAATTAATATGGATCCTTTAGATGCACCCAAAACGAAATTCACGTTAAACAATGGTAACTATTAATATTATGTCGTGTCTTTTGGCCTGAATAATGTAGTCTATCATCGACTCATGGATGTCTCTTTCTCACAGAAGTTAGAGTGAAACTTGGATGTGTATGTTGATGACATGATAGCAAAAACCTTTGAAGGGCAGAGTAATGCAACGAACTTAAGGAACACCTTAAAATCAGTCAAGAAGTATAACATGCGCAAAAACCCCAACAATTTCTTATTCCGAGTGCATGCAGGAAAGTTTCTTGGGTTACAAATTAGGCAACAAACTCAGTTCTCTTCCAAGAGGTGGAAAAAGAAAAACGACCACTATATTTTGTAATCAAAGTTTTCAAAGGCAGTAAAACCTGTTAATAGGATATCAGAAAAGTAGCTTTGGTCATCGAGACTATGACGGGGAAGCTCTAACCATGTTTCTAAGGCCATAAAGTATTTATAAAAACTAACTACCATGCTTGATTGTGTCATAGGTCCTAAAGAAGCAAAACCTAGCAGGGAGAATGATTCTTGGGTGGTAGAATTATTAGAGTATGACATCCAACATGTTCTAATAGGAATCATCAAATCCTAAGTTTTGGCAGATATTTTGGCACAATTCTGTTTTCCAACAAATGAGGTGACACCCCTTACATGGACTATATTGATGGATGCCACCTCAAACATCAAAAGGAGTGGCTCCAGGATAATTCAAGGCTAGAAACAATCAGGTTAAGCATGAAACCCTTATAGATGGTATGGTCATCTCCCTATAAATGAGTGCCTCAAGATTAAAGGTGAATAGAGGTTCCTAGATAGTACTTTTAACTCATTAAATATCTCCACAAACTAGATAAATTATCAACACACTTCAAGTCTTTCAAAGTGAACTACATACCCGGGGAACAAAACTTAAGAGCATACCTTTTATCAAAATTCTCCAGCACGAAGACAACAAAATAGTCCTATCTCACCCTTGCAAAGCCAAGATTGTAGCTATCAAAGAATGAAGACGATCAAGTTGTTAATCAAATGCAATACATGAGGCTAGTTTGATCATTTTAGTACTTGTGCAATACGTCAGACTTGGAATTTAGTGTTGACATTGTGAGTATATTTATGGGGAAGTCAAAGGTGTCACAATTGACAAAAATTAAGAAAATTATGAGATACGTAAAAGGGCTCAAATGTTTGATTGGCTGCGAAAATTCTGTTTCCCACAATGGATAAAGGTATGAGCTATAAATTACTTGGTTATACTGACTCAAAATGATGTGGAGATAAAGATTATAGAAAATCCATGGTTGGATACATCTCTATGTACGAAGAAACACCAATCTCTTGGTGTTCTAAGAAGAAACCAATTGTGGCACTATCTTCATGTGAGGCCGAGTACATTGTTGTGTTTATATGTGCATGTCAAGTTGTATGGTTGATGCATTTGATGAAGGAGTTGTGCATGAAAGAGTATGAAATAATGACTACGATGATAGAAAATATTTATTTTATAAACCTTTCTAAGAATCTTATTACACATGGGAGAAATAAGCATATAAAGATGAAATTTCACTACCTAAGATATCTTGTAAGTGAAGGAAAAAAAGTTAATGTATTGCAAAAGTGATGATTTGTTGACTAAAAGAGTAATAATTGAAGTGTTCAAGAGGTTTAAGAAGCACATGGGTATGGAAGACTTGAAGGACTTCAATTAAGGTGGTATATTGAGAAAGTTGAGTAATTCAAGTCAGTGCAACAAGCTGTAGTAAATGTTCAATATGTGAAATCTTGTTCTGCAGTGTCAATTTATTTGGCAAAGACTTGGAGCAAACAATTGCTCTAAATGTGCAACACATAACATTCACTGCAGTTTGTGTATTTTATGAAATAGAGTTAGCACAAACGGTTGCTCCAAATGTGCAACCGGTTGCATGTGTGGGAAATTTTTTCCTTCTCATTAATTGGTTAACTATATTATTTTCTATAGTTGTATAAATACCCATATCGTGTCATTAATGTTAGAATGCCATATTTTCACCCTAATTCTCTCTTTCTCTCCATTTTTCCATTATTCACCATTGTTATTGTGATGAAGGTTTTACCCAACATTAGTTGCAGGTCCTTTGTCTCAGGCCTTTCATATGCAATCTCCGTATAGTTATCTTAACTTTTTAAAGATCATGTGTATATTAGTCGCAATAAAATTATGAAAAACTAAAGAGTGGTCCTATTTAACCACAATTAAACAGTGACAAGCAATTTCAGATACCCTATTTAGTCAAGATTTATTCGTGATATATTTTAGATAATGCGTGGTAGCCTATCTTGTAGTCCCTCAAAGACGTCCGTAACCTATGTATATAAAGTTTGAAGAGCTAAAGCACCTCGATGGACAATTTTAAAATAATATTTATAGAAGATTATAATGTGTTAATAATGTAAATTTTTATAATGACAAATGTCAATAGTCATTTACCCCCTGCAATATAGGGGTGTTTTGATTTACCCAGTTTTAAGAAAAATATTTTGGATTACCCCCTAAAATTTTTTGGTACTCCTAAGCATGTAAAAATCAGGGGATAAATAATTTTTTTTTAACAAGGGGGTAATTTTTCCACATGAGAGCAAAAAACTTATAATTTTAAAATTTCAGGGTGGTAATCCAAAATATTTTTTTAAACCGGAGGTAAATAAAAAACACCTATATTGTAGGAGGTAAATGACTATTTACCCTAATGACAACGAATAACAATTAAAATCATGATTTTTAATGTATAATATTAAAAAGAATTATGGAGGAGTATTAAATACTAGAAAAAATCTTTTTGAAACATTTAACCTGCTACCCCAGTTAGACCTCAACCCCTATAATATATATAAAAAATTTCAATATTTTTAATGTTTATATTGAATTGTGTATTGAAAATTTCAAAATTTCCAATACAAATCTCATACTTTATAATAGAAATTTTAAATATACTACAAAAAATTTCAAAATTTTGAAAACTAAATATAATTTACCGGAAATTTCGAAATTTTTGATGTATCAAAAATTTCAAATATATTACCGGGAATTTCACTTTGTATAAAAAAAAGTTTATGAAAATTTGATGTGTTTTTCATCCAAGGACAATTCAGAAAATATGGAACTTTGAAGGGTGTAAATATAATTTGGAGGGTGGCCGGTTAAATTCTTCAGAATGGGAAGTGAGCCCAATCCATATACTAATATGGCCGATTCAAAATATATAAAGTATAATAATCCTTATACGTGTTAACTTGCACGCTACTTCATCATGAAAAAACGGCTGACGATGGCGGCCGTTAGATCCTATAAGTCATCTCACGTGGCGGAATACTATAGGCCCAACTATTGATGGGTCCCATTCCTTTATCCATCTCACTTCTCGTCCCTTCCAAAAGTTCGTGAATCGTGATTCGTGACGACAATTCTCATTTATGACACTTTAATTCCAATTTAATTTATTTTTTAGACAGTTTCTTTTTTTACTAAACTCATCGCCTCTTCGCTCTCTTCTTTCTAATCCCATATATAAAGTTGAAATCTCAACCACGAACCAAGCTTTTCGCTTCAGTTTGTTCCCGCACTCTCACTTTTCTCTCTTTACCTTTCATCCTAAACCAAACCCTAACACTCTCCAATCTCCTTCACTGCAGACTTCATTGTTCTTCACCAATCTCAGATCTGTTACTAAATTACTCGATTCATATCGCTTTGAGGTTTTCTTTCAATTTTCTGTCAATTTTATGGATTCAACATGTTTGGATTTGAGTTTTTCGATTTTTTTTTTGTTTTTGGTGTAGGTTTGAATAATTCTGGTGTGTCTATTTTTTTTCTATCTCCAAATTGATTGAATTAAACGGTTAGGCGGTTATTTTCAATTCAAATGTTCATTTTCGAAGTTCTATTGGACAAGTGGATTGGATTATTGTTTATTTTGTTTGTTTTTATTTCTATTTCTGTGTTTTTCTCTTGTTTGTTGGTTCTAATTGATTAAAAACTGTTTCTAATTCTGGATTTCATGTTCAGGAGTTGATTGGATATGAATTTCGAGTGAAACTCTTGGGGAAATTCAAGTCTAGCATTGGTTAATTCGTGGATGCTGTGTGGTAGCTTTGCCTTTCTGGTAGTTATTGTGTGGTTTGGATTCTCGGAGGTGCTGTTTTTAGATTTTTGATGGGAGAAGAAGCTGTTTGTTTGCAAGCATTGGAAGATGGAAGGACAGAAAATAATGAGGTTCCGAAGGCGGAACTGAAACGTGAATATCACCAATGTGTTGCCGATACTGCCGATACTGAACCACCCAATGTTTCTCCGAATAAAAAACAAGCAAAAGAAGTTTCTAATGATGAAGTGCGTTCTGAAGTTTCAAATCCCAATGTTTCTGCAACAGAACACGCACTAACCTTTCATGATATCAGTAGCCAACCCACAGAAACGGAAAATGTCAACCATGCAGAATGTGGTGAATTAACGTCTACTTGTTTGGAGAATTCTAGTTCTCATGATACTCTTAGTGATGAGGCCGTGGATAGGAATAACGATAATAACAATAATACTTCTCTGTATGATAAAAGCACTAGTAGTAAGGATGCAGTGATGTCCCGTGTTGTGATGGAAATCCCTAAGCATGTTAGTTCAACTGGAATTAGAAAAATTACTTTTAAGTTCAGTAAAAAGAAGGAGGACTATGATGATCAAACACCTGCTGGCTATGCTGATGGCTATGGCAATGGCTATCATTGGGATGATGAATATTTGGCAAAGGATGATTATAACAGTGGCTTGTTAGAGAGCTCATATGACATGCAATATGTTCCTGATGGATATTTGGAATCGTATTCTCGCAATATGGAATTGAAAATGTCAAAGAAAGTAGTCCCTAACTCCTTCCCCACAAATGTCAAAAAGCTCTTATCAACGGGTATCCTTGATGGAGCTGCAGTGAAATATATTTACAACCCTGGAAAGGTAAAGCACGAATTATCTTAGTCTGTGTCTTCATCACTTCTGCTAGGTTTCTTATATTTTGAAATTGTTGTCAGGTTGAGCTGGAAGGGATTATCGGTAGTGGTGGATATTTGTGTGGCTGTTCAATGTGCAGTTACTCCAGAGTAAGATATATGACTTATTTAGCTTTATAATTGGACTTTTTTTTTCCTGTATTTACCAGACAGCTAATGTAAATGTTTTCTCAGGTGCTCAGTGCCTATGAGTTCGAGCAGCATGCTGGTGCCAAAACTAGACATCCAAATAATCACATATTCCTAGAAAATGGAAAACCAATTTATAGCATTATACATGAAATAAAAACTGCTCCAAACAGCATGCCAGATGAGATTATAAAGAATGTGGCCGGTGCATCTATCAACGAGGAAACCTTCCAGGTTTGGAAAGGTGACAATTATTTCTTTAGTTTATTATTGCATCATGGGGCCTATAGGTTTTAGGTTCATGTTGGTTAAATCAAATGTATTAAAAAGGGGCATGTGTGCTGGGAAAATGTGCTAATTTCCACAAGTCCTGATTTGAAACTAATGCTCAACTATCTGAATACTAAATTTGAACCTGTTATTGTTTTCATGTAACATATATATCTAAGTGTGTGTCTGTATAGTGCACTTTTTTAAGAGTAAGCCTATTGTAAGTGTAAGGCAAAAAAACTACCTGTAATATTAAACTCCTTGAAACTAATGCTCAATATTTATTTAAGTAGCTTCTCAAAATATTTATAATTTGTTTTTTTCTTCTAGTTTAAACAAGCATTCTATTTATTTTAAAAAGTTGTTTTGTCATAGGAAGTCATATATTTATTTTAAAAACTCAAATAAATAAACCCACTCTCAGTTGTGATAGTCATCTGATATATCATCAAGAAGAGTATTATTGACATTATCATTGCGGCTTTGCTTTTGAACTTGGATATTTCTTATATATGTTTATATTTTTTCCACGGGTTCTGCAGAAAGTCTTCTAGAAAGCCACAGGAAGGTTCCTGCTCATAAAAATTACACTACAAAGTTTACTGGCATGCCTCATACAAACAACAGGTAAACCAGAATAAACCCAAAAGTAAAAAAATAATAATATCTCATAATATTCAGGCTGTACCTTAAACTGAATGATGACCTCTACCTCTACTCAGTTATTAATCTCTACATGTCATATTAAGGTATTATGTGTTGTTTAAGGTTATGTACACTTCTTAAATAAATCATTGAGTGTACTAATCTTTATGATAAAATGGCATACACCAAACTACCCTTTTAATAAAGTAGTTAGTGGTGTTGTTAGGTAGAGTGAGATAACATAAATAATGGGTATTAGTGAAAAAGGTAACCAATGTCTCATTGATATTCTAAAATGACAAATAAAGAGACAAAAAAATATTTCTGAATGTAACATTTATTGTGGGATGGAAGAAATATAGATTAGTTATGAATTATTTGTAACTCTTACCTACCTCCCAGTGTGAATCATATCGATGATGTTTTCTTCTCTCTCGCTAATGAGCCAAGTCATGCTGCATGGCATTTCCTTGCCTATGGTGCACACCAACCTAATTTTCAAATCTCATTTTCATTCTTTACAAATCTATTTAGGTTTCCTAAATTTTCCTGTGATTTTAATTTTCCATATTTTGTTTTTGGCGGATATTGAGAAGTCTTAGTTCTTGTTGCCAGGAAATTTCCATTAATGATCAGTCCAATATCATCTGCCTTAGTTTTAGTTCTCCTAAGCCTCCATCACCTGCCTTTCTAAGTCATGTTTAATGAGTCCCATATTATATTTCCCGTTTTAAGTATTTGGAAATTGTAACAACTAACAAGCTTAATGCTTAGTGAGCTTTGGCTTCATCGGGTAGTAGAATAAATGAAAGATATCTCATAATACTTGGTTGTAAGTATTATGATTAGGACTGTTTTTTTTTTTTATGTTATATTTCATGATTTGTTTTCTCATTTATTTTGGGTTACAATTTTATTTAGTATTATAGTTTCCTTATTTAATTAGGATATAAGTATTATGATTAGGACTGTTTTTTTTTATATGTTATATTTCATGATTTGTTTTCTCATTTATTTTGGGTTACAATTTTATTAAGTATTATAGTTTCCTTATTTAATTAGGATATAAGTCTGTGATTAATATAATTAAGCGTTAGTGGCTTGTGCTTATTCATTTGTATAAAACCATAACCTATTCTCAGTAAATTTTCTCTCTTATCTCTTGTTCTTTATTGAAAGTCCAACTTGTAAAATCAATTCATTTAGATTTAGGCAACCTTCATTGTCAGAAGTAGTTTTTGCTGTCAGTATTTTTTAAACAGTAACAAAACTTTATGAAAAATGTCAATGTGTTGAAGATTAACCACTTAGTTATTTCTATGTTCCACGGACCCCCTTAGGAAAGAGTTATACCAGAGGCTGTTTCGGTGATGCCTTTAGCTGACTTCACTAAGTCGTGTGAATTGGTGTATCTGCTTGTGCTTTGAGAATAAAGCCGAACTTCCAGAATTATTTGCTTGCATGATTGGTGTTAGAGTTTTCAGTTGCCAGTGCTTGCTTTGAGGATTGAAGACTTAATTTTTGCTAAATTGAAATTAATTAGTATTTGTTCTTTTTCTTCTAGAATTTCAGAAAAATCTCGATTCTGTCTTATTCTATCAAATTTTATACTTTAAAAACTCTTCTCTTATGTAAACAAAATTTACCTGACTGTTAAACAAAAAAGAGATAACACGACTTCTTACCTATTTTATTTTGATGTTGCAGTCAATCTATTGAAAGTGAAAGCCATTTCTTATCTTCGCGTGTACGCAGTCATTTTGAACAACAAATGTATGTGAACCAGACATCTGATGAGTGGAAACGTGTGGTGAAGAGGTGTGTTCTCCCTCTTGGTTTAATTACTAGTACTTGATATTTGTTTGTTATCATGTGCTTGGGCTGCCTGCATATGTAGAAGTTTGTCTGTTCAATTAAATTGTTGTCTTTCTTCTAGTATATTCACGACAAACCTTTTTCTGCAGGCCAAGCACCTACACTCACACCTCAGGTATACTGCAGAAGAGAAGTACGGATGGTTGCACTAAGAAAAGGTACATTTTGTTTTGCTTTGTATTTTTTCCAGTTGAGGATTCTTCTGGTGTTTTTCTGTCTCGCTAGCATCTCGATGTGAATTGAAATATCTTTGCTAATGTAGTTTGAAATTTGAATTGAATTTTTCTTTTTTCAGGGACAACGATTTGCACAGGTTACTTTTTCTGCCTAATGGCCTACCAGATGGTGCTGAGTTGGCTTACTATGTCAAAGGACAGGTGTCTTGATATTTTCTCTTAATATTGTGTTTATATTTTGATCTGCACTTAATTTTTTATATTTTAAAATATGTGACTTGACTGATGTGCGTTTCAGAGATTACTTGGAGGTTACAAACAAGGAAGTGGTATAGTCTGCAGTTGTTGTGATATCGAGGTATTGTCTTATACCTATTGGCACCCACTACCTTATTTTCATACAAGTGCAAATGATATGATAAGCATTATGATTTTTGCTCATGGGTAAACAGATAAGCCCTTCACAGTTTGAAGCCCATGCTGGAATGGCAGCTAGACGTCAACCGTGAGTAGACTGAAATAACTAAATTGACATGTCTATTTTTCTTCATCTTAAAATGACTTTTATCCTTTTGCAGTTATCGCCACATATATACTTCCAACGGATTAACACTTCATGATATAGCTCTCTCTTTGGCAAATGGTCAAAACCTTACTACGGGAGATAGTGATGATATGTGTGCAATATGTGGAGATGGAGGAGATTTGATTCTTTGCAATGGATGTCCTAGGGCCTTTCATGCAGGTGGACAAATTACCTTTTAAATTTAAAAATTATATATCTGTTAATATTTTTTTATTTGACTGTTTTTCTTATCAACTAATCTTAATATTATAATATATTTAACATCAAGTTATCCTATAAAATTTCTTGTATTCCAACGATATCAGTTTCTCAATTTTTCTTTATACCACTTAAAGAAGTCACGTGTTATCCAGTGGCTTCATTAGATAGTGACAGATGCCATTTGTTGCATACCTGGTATAATTTGCATATCATGGTCTCTTGCTACCTTACTTTGTTGATATCCACAACAAGATGTTATAATATTTTGGTACTTTCTATTTCAATTGCAGCCTGCTTGGGTTTACACACTGTACCCGCTAGTGGTTGGCATTGTCTAAATTGTAAAGATAATACCGATGATGAAAGAGGTGTGAGACCCATCATGATACGGTTGACACGAGTTGATAAAGAACCAGAATATGAAATGGGTGGATGCGTTGTTTGCAGGTAGGCAATACAATTGTTTGTTTATCTTAAATTATATCAAAGCAATCACATTTTTGCAACCGTATGGGGAAGCAGTTTCCTTTCCTAGGGGAAAAGGATGTGCACTTTAACTTTCGATTAGTATTAGGGTAATGCTCTTAGTGGATCATGATGTTTGTCATAAAATCAAGGGTTTAGCAGCATATAACCTTAAGAGTTCAATGCAATGCATGTCATGAAAGGTATTCTCATGGAAAGACTAGTGAAGATTTGTGGCAGTAATTCGTTGAATTGTGAAATAGTTTTCTTTTGTCTTTTATGCTAAAATCAGTTCAATTTGGTTTCTTACTTGGCACTGTTATTGTATACATGCATATTAGTTATTTGTCATATTCTTCCGTCAATTTTTTTGTGGGAATTGTGCGGGAACATTAATAATCCGTCATATCTGCAAATTTTGCGAACCAGCATGAATCTTTATTTCTGTACATATTGATGTATTAATTAATTTGATTCGTCAACAGGGAAAATGATTTCAGTGTTGATAAATTTGATGACCGAACAGTAATAATTTGTGATCAGGTATGGTCATTACCTGATGAAAATTGTCTAACTATTTCTTTCTTTTGTCAAACTGTAAGTATATTTTGGTTGTTGTCCAGTGTGAGAAGGAGTATCATGTTGGTTGCTTGCGGGACATTGGGCTATGTGAGTTGGAAGTAAGCACAGATCCTTGCAGAAAATATTTGTGATACTTGTCTTTTCTGTTTTTCATTTTTTATCATCACGTTATTTTTACTACAGGAGCTTCCCAAAGAAAAGTGGTTTTGTTGTGACGACTGCAGTCGAATATATGTGGCGCTACAGACTTCAGTTTCTGCTGGAGCAGATACTATACCCACTCCCTTGTCTGAACTAATAATCAGGAAACACAAGGAGAGGGGGTTGTGTACGTATGGATTCATGAATGATATTCAGTGGAGAATTTTAAGTGGAAAAAGTCGTTATCCAGAGCATTTACCGTTGCTTTCACGAGCTGCTGCAATTTTTCGAGTGAGTGTTTACTGCTTCTCTTTTACTTATGACTTTGACTCTTCTATTTATGTAGCTGCTATTCTTATATTTTTGTCGTAGAAAATCTGTTTTTGTGGGTTTTGTTACATGATACTCCCTCCGTCCTTTATTATAAGACCCGCTTTTGAGATTTCCTTGTCTCTTAATATAATATTTTATAAAATTTGACTTGCAATAGTAATTTATTCTAAAAAATAGTCATTTTTAATGTAAGGTGGCTTTTCAACTAGTGTTGTCAAATTGCGGCTATAGCGTACAGAATTTAAAACAAACCACTATTGTTCTTCGATACACAAGTTAGTGCTAAGTGTCATCAACTAACGGCTATATCAGCATTATAACATGGTAGCATAGTGGGATTTGAACCAATAACACATTTCTGGATCCATGACAGACGACATTGTTTTCAGCACACCTTTCACACATTAAGTTATAGGCGTGGAGCATGCACAATACCTGCGGCATAACAAAAGGTTTAAGATATACTCTTATACATATGACAAAATCAGTTTGAAAAATGAACACACCACCTTTTGTTATAACATTGTAGCCTTGTGGGATTTGAACCAACCACAAATTTCTGGATCCATGACAGACGACATTCTTTTCAACACACCTTTCGCACATTAAGTTATAGCCTTGTGGAGCATGCACAATACCGGCGGCGTAACAAAAGGTTTTAGATATAGTCTTATACATGACAAAATCAGTTTGAAAAATAAAGACCATCCAATAAGGGGTCAACACACCACCTTACACCCAATGAAACCGCGGTTAAGGCGGGGGTTTGCAACAACTACTACTGAGTATTCATGTATTTGGAGGTTACTGGGATGAGGGTCTCTCTCACTTGTTTAGGTTTAAATTGTGTACTTGTTTTCGGTCGAGACTTTTAACTGTTGTGAAATATATACATCTCGAGAATTTCTTTCTAGTGTTCTATATATTGTAACTGCATTTTGTTCACGATTTGTTAATGCTTTGGCAGGAGTGTTTTGATCCCATTGTCGCAATATCTGGTCGTGACCTAATTCCTGTTATGGTCTATGGGTAAGCAACTAAAATTTATTTTAATGTTGGTTGACTGTGGTTGGTCCTCATCTATACAATTTTCTTTTTTCTGTAATTCCAGTTTCCAAGTGATTATTTATTGTACATTGAATTATTAAGCATTACTTACTCTAGATTATAGATTACCAACAGCATACTGTTGAAGCTACAAGAATTATGATAAATAAGCATTATTACCCCCTCTCCGCTAGATAATGGTTGATCATGGAAAAGCTGTTTGATAGGCTCTCTGACCTACCTGTGTCAGAACACTTTTAGGGTGAATTAGTTTGCACCTTTTATCTATCATTCACAAGAATTTATTTTAAAAGTTTAATTCTGTTAGCATTTGAGTTTTATAACATACTATTTATTAGCACTACCTCTGTGTTAATTAGACTCGGTTTGCACTGCCTTATAATTTATTTTGAACTTATTGCAGGAGAAATATTTCTGGCCAAGAATTTGGGGGAATGTATTGCATTGTTTTAATTGTGAAGTATGTGGCTTTCTCTGCTTTCTTATTTTCCTGATAGTTCTTAATTTTGGCCAAACTGACTTTGTATGTATCATACTTGGCAGTTCTATTGTAGTATCTGCCGGGCTTCTCAGGATTTTTGGCCGCAATATTGCTGAGCTTCCCCTGGTAGCTACAAGTAGAGAGTATCAAGGAAAAGTAAGCATTTTTTTGTCCATCATGGCTCAAAATTGAAAAAGTAGATTAATAGATGCATTCTGTTGACACTCTATTTATAACTTCCAAAGATAGATATTTTTACCAAGGATGATCTCTATTAATGCGATTTTCCATTTTAGGGTTATTTTCAAGTGCTGTTCTCTTGCATAGAGAGGTTGTTGTCTTCTCTAAATGTAGAAAAGCTGGTTCTCCCTGCGGCAGGGGATGCAGAGTCAATTTGGACTAAGAAATTAGGCTTTCACAAGATGAGTGAAGATCAGGTAAAAAAATTCATCTTTTACATTTTTTGGTTAACAAAGTAAAGTAGATATCTTGATTCAATTTGCTAAGAACCCAAGCTTTTGAATCAATTGATGCTATGCATGGAATTGCACCAGTCTTCATTTTCTCGCGTCCCAATGTCTTTTACCGTGTTTTTTTCAATGCTACAAATTGTAGTTTGAGACTTAACTTATGTTCAACAATTTGTCACAACAAATATAAATTGATGCTGAATACTTGTCTGATTTTTCTTGCATTGGTTAAGAACTTAGGACTATAACTCCCTTTGTTAATGGGCTTTATTTCGATACAGCTATTACTTTCGTACTTTAAATGGTTTGCTGGTTTTGAGAAATTCATGTTAGCCACAAATTTTGTAATTTATGAAGGATAAAGTTCTTAAGAATACTACTTTATTTCGTTCTATTCACTAACATAACATACTTGTAGCATGTTTATGGACCTAGGTTCAGAATTCTAAGAAACAATTGCAAGTATTAACAATTATTTGATTGTTTTGGCCAGTTATCCAAACATCTTAGAGAGGTGCAGCTCACCCTCTTCAACAAAACTTCAGTGCTGGAGAAGACTGTGCAGCATGCGACAGAATGATGCTTTATCTGGTGTTGTAACTAAATTTTGGTTCAATTTTTTTCACCATTTTCGTCACTGTACCATTACTGCTATGTTCTTGCTCTTAGCTTTATTGTTTTTTCTTTTCCTATATTTTTTAATATTTTTTTGGATAATGGGTGGTTGTGGCAGCCAGCTATATCTTTTTGTACAATGTAGGATGAAAGAGTAACCTTAGATAATGGAGAACGTAGCCTAAAATGATAGAAGTAGAGGATTTGAGAGCATGCTGACCAATTTTTATATTAGCATGTGTTTGCTATAGAAAAGTACTTGTATTGAATTTTGTTTTTCAAAGATCGTGTATCTTCATGTTGAATTAAACGTCTACGGTTCTTGGCTCTTTTTGGGTTTATAAGTTTACTTCAAACTTAATTTGAAGTGGGAAAGCAAAAGCACGTGTTATAGCATTTACTTGACAATTTTTAAATGCATTCAAATCATCTGAGGATCTGTTTATTTCAGCTTTAGAAAATCGATTACATAACCGTTTTTCAATATATTATAGGGTTTTTTTTTATATTTATTTATTTTTTTAAATTGAAAGATTAATTTTGAAATTCTATAATATAAATATATATTATTGAAGATCAAAATAGTCGAAATAATAATTTTCTAAAAAAGTTATATCTCTTAAATGATTTTTATTAAATACTACTTGAAATAGTTTTAAAATTGAATGATTTTTTAAAATTTTGAATTTTAATTTTTTTTTTAATAAAATGATGAAATACTTAGAGTAACATTTTAATAATTCAAACCAAATTTTATTTGGAATTTTTATGAAAATTTTGTTGTAAAATCTTATACATAATTATCTTATATTACAAAAACCTTTTTTTAAAATACCAAAACAAATGAGCCATTAGACGGTTAAATGAATAGATTTTTTTCATTTAAATAAAATTATTGGTATTTCTCGTACGGTCATTGATTGTTTCTTCTCATTTCAAAGCACATTAATTTTTTCAATGAAATTTTTTTGTTATTATTTCTTCTATTAAGTTATCTTTTCACTAGTTTTTTTTTATCAAATCTTTTCACCCGAGTAGTCTTAATGTTAAGTGAGTAAAAATTTTTTTTTTTGTATTAAATTTTCTTTATTCAAAAAACCTAGTTATCTCGAGTAATATCTTTGTAAAATAATTTAAGGTTGTAAGAATATAAAAAAAGTTGGGGATTTCTTATGGCACCCCTTAACATTCTAAGACACCCCGCGTGTTTCCAATAACACGCCTAGGTTCCGAAGATATATTTTCGAACAAATCATAATTTAATTGAACGTTAAAATATTTTGGAGATACATCTCTGGAAGCATCATAAAATAGATTAATGTTAGATTTTTCGGAGATATATCTTCAGAACCATTTGAAAAATCTTTTGAATTACATTTTAGGAGTAATTTTTGAGTTTCCTATAAATATTCAAGCATTTTCCAAAAACGAGTTAGAATACGTTGTTAGTGGTAGAAATGTTTAGATATTATCACAAACATAGTTTTGAGTCAATGTATATATTGTTTGTTGGCTGAAATATATTATTATTATAGTTTGATTTGTATGTTATTTTATATTTCATTCGCAAACATACATTTCATCTACGAACAACAACACTGTGAATTTAAAAAAACCGTTCTGATAAGAACTCAAAGATGTATCTCCGTCTATTTTCAAATGAAAATGGACTATATGAGAAATCCTGGGACCATTTAAGGTTTAAATTGTTCTGGAGATGCATCTCTGGAAAAAAATTAACGTAATTTCAGACATGAGGTGCGTCCGGAGATATATCTTCGAAATCTAGAGACAATTTTGAAAACGCGCATTGTGTCTAATAACCTTACGAGGTACCATAAGAAATTCTCAAAAAATCTGGGTGAAGGTTTTTGAACTAAGCATGTCTAAAAGCTCTCTTAGGGACTAAATTATAGTAAATGGTTTAAGCTGAACCAAGATAATTCTTTAGTTTGATCTTTTTATTCTTGATAAATTTTATTTTTAAGTTTATTTTTTTTCTGATGCTTTTTTGCCTTCTCTCTATTATTCTACTTAGTCATTTTATTTATTCTAACATAAACATTTCAAAATCAATTTGTGTTTCAAAAGAATATCTAAGATTGTGTTTCTAACGAATATATAGGATTCAAGGTCTGGTATCATAAATCTGGTTCAATACTTGACTTTTGAGATACAAAAGATATTGATGATTTATAGGGTAAATCAAATAAGAATAAGATTATAAAAAAGCTTAAAGAATTAGTCCAATTTCTTCAAGATGAAGAAAAAGATCAAAAAAGAAAATTCAGATGCATACAAAAAATCTTCTGAAGAATCATCGTCAGAAAGATAATATGGAGAATATTAAACATCAAATGAAGAGTTTGTACTATCATATGAAGAATTTGTAGCATCATATGAAAAATATGTGACAACATACGAAGAATCAGTTATTTAATCACCTAAATCATCACCTGAAGGATCATCCTAAATATCACCTGAACACAGAGTATTTTCAAAATAATCAACAAAGAGTCCCACGGGAAGTGTATTAAGGCTTGTGGTGGGTATTACATTGAGTCCCACGGGAAGCGTATTGAGGCTTGTGGTGGGTATTATATTGAGTCCCACGTGAAGCGTTAACAACTTATTGAATGCCCCTTTTCGTTTTAAGTTACTTATAGAGAAGTGACTCTGGTACCTTATGGAAATATTTGAATTGAACCCTTAGAGCCGAGAGAACTCTAAGATAGGGAACTCAATGAGATGTTTTATCTCACCCCATGTTGATGTTGTTATTTCAGGTACTTCAGGTTCCGCAAAGGGTAAAGATAAGGCGAATTGATTATCCTTTCTTGTTTGATGGCTTCTTCCGCTATGGACTTTTGAGATCTTTGGATCTAGTTCTTAGATTTTGTATTTTGTGAACACCTTGTATTATTTATAGCCTTTTGTCTTAGTACTTTTGTCGTAGTGGCTATATTTATGCAATGTGTACTTAAGAACTTGTTGTATTTCATTACCAAACTTAAATTTATATATGAAAAATATGCTTTGATGTATGTCTTTTATATATGGGTATTACACTTGGTATCAGAGCAGGTCGTATCCTCGACTTAACCTTGGAATATTATAAGTTTTTCCTTTCCGTTCATACATGTAATATCACTGTAGGACTAAATGTTATGTTTATGGTATTGAGCCTAATCAACTTAATCATGTTTTGATGACATTTAAGAATATTGATGGTAGGCGTGGAACTCGTGCTCGACCCAGTGTCACTCCTCCTAGTAGCGATCAAGCGGGTAGTGACGGGAATGCCCTATGTTCCAATTCATGCAACATATGCAGTAGCAGCAACAACATCAATTCATGCAGGAGATGATGCGCCAAATGAATGAGGGCCTTCATCCTCATGTGGTTGCTCCTGAAGCTGGAGGTGGAACATTTCGAGACTTCTTCCGCATGAACTCTCAGGAGTTTCATGGTGGATTGGACCCGGTTAAGGCACATGAATGAGTGACCGAAATAAAGGGAATTTTCCAGATTGTGATTTTTGGTGAAGAAGACAAGGTGACTTTTGCGTCACATTTACTAAAAGGTCCTGCTGCGAGGTGGTGGGAAAGTGCTTCAAATCTTATGACAGTGCAAGGAATTCCAAAAGTGTGGTAACAATTTAAGGCTATTTTTATGGAAAAGTACTTTCCGAGTTCCTTGAGAACCCAAAAAGAATTTGAATTCCAACAACTTAGACAAGGGAGCATGATTGTGGCCATTTATGCCGAGAAGTTCGAAGACATGTCGGCCTACTCTATAAAAGCCATGTATGCTCCAGATGAAAGATGGAAGATTGACCAGTTCTTGTTTGTTTTAAGGGACGAAATCTCTCTTAGTGTCTCTCAAAGGGAGTTCACTACCTATTCTGAGATGTTAAGACAGTGCTATGTCGCCGAGCATAGTTTGATGAAAGAGCAAACCGAAGCTAGTGTTGGAAGAGCGGTTCAAAGTGATTGAGGAAGAGCCAATCAATCTTTTAGGCCGAGGCCTCAACCCTTCAAAGGTAAGCAGGTGTCGAGTCCTAGATCCAGTGCTCCTCCTATGTGTTCCAAGTGCTGTAAGGGTCATTTTGGAAGTTGCAATCCGGGTGGTCCAACATGTTTTAATTGTCAGAAGGTGGGTCACTATGCTAGAGATTGCCCACAGAAGAAGAATCAAATTCAAGCGAGAGTTTATACTATGGATGCTAGAAAGACCAAAGCCGAAAACTCCCTTATTTCAGGTACCTGTCTTATTAATAATCATCCTTGTATTGTTTTATTTGATTGTGGGGCTAGTCATTCTTTTGTATCTACTAATTGTGTGAAGCGACTCGGGTTGCGAGTATTTCCCCTATTTCCTCTGATGGTGGTCACTACCGCTATGGATGAAACTGTTGAAACAAAGGTGTAATAATTGTACCTTGTCCGTGAATGGTAGAATTTTTCAAATTGACCTCATTTGTCTACCTCTTAAGAAAATTGATGTTATTCTGGGAATGGACTGGTTATCTGTGAATTATGTGTTTATTGGATGTAAAGAAAAGTTGATCCTTATTCCATCCGTTGAAGCACCTCCGAAAGATGTTTTGACAACGATCTTAGAAGGTACGGTTGGAGTGGTAAATTTTATGTTTGAACAAGAGAAGTCTGTTTTGCTTGTCCTTACTAAATAGGAGAGTAATGGCAAACAAGTTTTGAATATTCTGATTGTTTGTGAATTTCCTGATGTCTTCCCCGAGGATGTCACTTCCCTACCTCCGGTAAGAGAAGTTGAATTCTCAGTTGACCTGATATCGGGAACGACTTCTGTATCCGTTTCCCCTTATCGGATGGCACCGCTCGAGTTGAAATAATTAAAGGAACAATTAGAGGATTTGATGGCAAAACATTTTATTAGACCAAGTGTTTCACCATGGGGAGCTCCTGTCTTGTTGGTAAAGAAGAAGGACAATTGTATGCGGTTGTGTATTGATTACCGTAAGTTGAATAAGGTTACTATCAAGAATAAGTATCCCTTTCCGAGGATAGACGATCTCCTAGATCAATTGAAAGGAGCCTGTGTGTTCTCGAAGATTGATCTGAGGTCGGGTTATCACCAGATTTGTGTGAAAAGTTCTGATGTTCTGAAGACTGCGTTCAGAACCCGTTATGGTCATTATGAATTATTAGTGATTCCTTTCGGTGTGACGAATGCTCCAGCTATTTTTATGAATTACATGAATCGAATATTTCAAGATTACCTGGATCAGTTCGTGGTGATCTTTATCAATGACATTCTTATCTATTCTCGTACTCTACAAGAGCACGAAGAACATTTGAGGATTGTTCTATCGGTACTGCAAGAGAAGCATCTTTTTGCCAAGTTAAGCAAGTGTGAGTTCTAGATGTCAGAAGTCAAGTTTCTTGGACATGTTATATCTCAGGGAGGTGTAGCAGTGGATCCATCAAAGATTGGAGCCGTGATAATCGGGAGAGACCGAAGAATGTTTCAAAAGTGAGAAGTTTCTTAGGTTTGACAGGTTACTACAGAAGGTTCATTAAAGGTTTTTCTCATATGGCGTTATCATTAACTAAGCTTACAAGAAAGGATTTTGCTTACGAATGGGATTCTAGTTGTGAGAAAAGTTTCGTATGGTTGAAAGAGAAATTGACAACTGCACCAGTTTAGATCATTCCCGATCCTAACAAATATACAAAGTGTTTTGCGATGCTTCTAAGATGGGATTAGGAGGTGTTATGATGCAAGAAGACCAGGTTGTAGCCTATGCTTCTAGACAGTTAAAAGTTCATGAGAAGAACTACCCGACTCATGATCTGGAACTAGCGGCCGTGGTGTTTACCTTGAAAGTGTGGCAGCATTATCTGTATGGTGTGCGTTTTGAGATGTTCAGTGATCACAAGAGTTTGAAGTACCTCTTTGATCAGAAGGAATTAAATATGAGACAAAGAAGATGGATGGAGTATTTGAAAGATTATGAACTTGAATTGAAGTACCATCAAGGAAAAGAGAATAAAATGGCGGATGCTTTGAGTAGAAAACTAGTTCATAGTGTCAAGTTGATGATGTTGGAATATGAACTGTTGGAAAAGTTTCGAGACCTTAATCTTCAGTTTGTTTGGACTCCGAATGGTGTAATCATGGGAAATTTGAATATCAATTATACCTTGAGGAATGAGATTCAACAAGCTCAAGTTCTAGACGAGAAGTTACAAGGGTTGTTACTCCAACCGGGTTTTGTAAGGGCGTTGGATGGGATTATCCTATTCAACCAAAGGATTTGCGTTCCGAATGATGGCATGTTGAAAAGAAAGATTTTAGAGAAAGCCCATAAAGGTTCTTTTACGATACATCCGGGTTCTTTGAAGATGTATCATGACTTGAAGAAAGAATATTGGTGGTCCGGAATGAAAAAGGACATTGCGGTATTTGTGTCTGAATGTGCGGTGTGTCAACAAGTGAAAATTGAGCACCAAAGACCGGGCGGATTGTTGCAACCTTTGGACATCCCAATTTGAAAGTGGGATAGTATTTCTATGGACTTTTCAGTGGGTTTACCGAGTACTCAAGGTGGTTATGACTCTGTTTGGGTGATTGTAGATTAGTTAACGAAATCTGTGCATTTCTTATTCGTTAAGACTACGTACAAGGCAAGTCACCTTGCGAGGTTGTTTATTGCGGAAATTGTGAGAGTGCATGGTGTCCCGTCTAGCATTGTGTCGGATAGAGATCCGAAATTTACTTCTAGATTTTGGAAGGTGTTCCAACAAGCCATGGGTACGAATTTGCATTTAATTACTTCTAATCATCCTCAAATTGATGGTCAGACAAAGCGTACGATTCAAATAATGGAAGATATGCAAAGGGCTTGTGTGTTGGAGAGTAAAGGAAATTGGAAGGAGCTTTTTCCGTTGATCGAATTTTCTTACAATAACAGTTACCATGTGAGCATCGGAATGGCTCCGTGTGAGGCTTTGTACATAAGAAAGTGTAGGACACCGTTGTGTTGGTCGGAAGTGGGCGAAGATAGGATTTTGGGAACGAAAGTCATTCAAGAGACTACAAAGAAGATTCAGATGATTCAAGTAAAGATTAAGCAAGCCCAAGATCGTCAGAAAAGTTATGCTGACAACCGAAGAAGACCTTTGGAATTTGTGGAAGGTGATCCTGTTTACTTGAAAGTCACTCCGAGGTTGAGATTGAAAGGACCGTTTAAATCGCGCAAGTTAAGTCCGAGATACGTAGGGTTGTATCAGATCTTGGAGAGAATTGGTGAAGTTGCTTATAGATTATCCTTACCACCCTCTTTATCCGCGATGCATGATGTCTTCCATGTATCTCAACTTTGTAGGTTCGTTCCTGACCCTCTTCATCCTATTCTTCTAAATTTTATCGAAATTGAAGCAGATTTGACCTTCGAACCACAACCGAGCCGAATTGTGGGAAGAGAAACAAAGGTGTTAAGGAACAAAGAGATCCCACTTGTTAAGGTACAATGGGATGCGAAACATCCGGGAGATGCTACGTGGGAGTTGGAATCGGAGATGCGGGAATTGTATCCTCACCTTTTCAGGTAATCCTTTAAATTCGAGGACGAATTTCTATTTAAGGGGGGAGGATGTAACACCCCATAATTTATTTAACTCTCCAGATAATATTATTTAAGGTCAATAGGATTCCGGTTTATTCTAAGAATTTTAATGAAAAACCATTTAGAGTAAACGAAATTTAAAATTGGTTAACTGATATTATTTATTTCTAAGGTTTTATTAATTTGAGGATTAAGAGAATTTTTTTGGATACTCTCTATTTTTGGACGCATTGGTAAATATAAGTTTTATATAATTGTTTATATATAAATAAAATGAGAGAAAGAATAAGTTAGTAAGAAAAGAAGAGAAAAAGGAAAAGAAGAAAAGAAGAGAAAAGAGAAGAAGAAGGAGGGAAACCCTAAGCTTCAAATTCATCTTTCTCCATCATTCGTCCGTCGAATCGGCTCATTCTTTCTGTCAATCTTCATCTCTAGAGGTGGGTTCGTAGTTAGATACTTTTGTTATGACTTTTGGTTGAGTTTTAGGGTTTATGAGTTTTATAGATTGTGGTAGAAAAGCTTGAAATTGAAAGATTAAATGGTTAAAAACTCGATTAAAACTAAGTATGATGTTTAGTATATGATTGTAGGCATATTTGTCTTTGGATTCCTCTGGTTTGGTACATTTTGGTGAAATTGGGGGTTTTGGGATGGTTTTCCCATAGCTGGTTTAGCAGAATTTTACTCTGTTCGTTCCGCAAACAGGGTTCGCGCCGCGAACTATAGGGATTTTACTGTGTTTGCCCCGCAAACAAGGTTCGTCCCGCGAACTATAGTTTCCAGCTGAATTATGTTTCTTTTCATAACTTTTGAGCCATGTATCCATTTTTAGTGTTCCACATATCGATTTGAAGCTGAAAACATTTATAAATTGATGACACTAAAAGATATTACCTTTATCCTACTTTTCTCGACTTTTCATATAATTGGAATTATGTTAACTTTTGGAGTATGAGCTAATGGAGATAAAATGTACAACTTGTGAGGTATATAGGACCTTCCCTCAGGTTAATGTGTCGTGAGTGTTTATATCGCTTTAGGACCTCCGTATTAGTCTTGTCTAAGTCTCAATGTGGATACCTTTGCGTTACATTAGAGAATTCATAAAGATTAGAGGTATCGATTAAGGCGTGTGTGTAAGGCTTGTGGTGGGTGTTCTATTGAGTCCCACGGGAAGCGTATTGAGGCTTGTGGTGGGTGTTCCATTGAGTCCAACGGGAAGCGTATTAAGGCTTGTGGTGGGTGTTCCATTGAGTCTCACGGGAAGCGTATTGAGGCTTGTGGTGGGTGTTTCATTGAGTCCCACGAGAAGCGTATTGAGGCTTGTGGTGAGTATTACATTGAGTCCTACGGGAAGCGTATTGAGGCTTATGGTGGGTATTACATTGAGTCCCACGTGAAGCGTTAACAACTTATCGAATGCCCCTTTTCGTTTTAGGTTACTTATAGAGAAGTGACTCTGGTAGCTTATGGAAATATTGGAATTGAACCTTTAGAGCCGAGAGAACTCTAAGATAGGGAACTCACTGAGATGTTTTATCTCACCCTATGTTGATGTTGTTATTTCAGGTACTTTAGGTTCCACAAAGGGTAAGGATAAAGCGACTTGATTATCCTTGATTGTTTGATGGCTTCTTCCGCTGTGGACTTTTGAGATCTTTGGATCTAGTTCTTAGATTTTGTATTTTGTGAACACCTTGTATTATTTATAGCCTTTTGTCTTAGTACTTTTGTCGTAGTGGCTATATTTATGCAATGTGTACTTAAGAACTTGTTGTATTTCAATACCAAACTTACATTTATATATGAAAAATATGCTTTGATGTATGTCTTTTATACATGGGTATTACACAAAGCTATTGAGGTGCAACAATAGTAAAAACTACGTTGAAATCAATCAGATGGGCCTAAGGGAGGGGTGTTTGTAGCAAAACAAGGTCCAAGTCCACAACACAGTCAATAAAATTATACCATAGAACTCAATCAAGATTTGACTATCATCTGAGCCTATCAATCCAACACACACTATCAGGTCAACACCACAAAAAGTAAACAAGATTAATGGATAAGATTCACACGCACACGTAAGCAACCCCAGGGACACGCACACTCAGATTGATTGTTATAAAAGAACCACGTGCAAGGCCACATCTCTTTTTAATGAGTTGGCACATTATAAACTGTTGGATCAACAAAATGAAAGGTGAGGATTACGTCTTCTTCCTCAAGCTCAGGTGACCTCAAACGATACCATGTGTCGGAGCCTTAACTCCGATCACCTTCTCCGGTGGACATCTCATAATTTTTTTTTCCAGAAATCAATAAAACTACCACAGTCTGACTCCAAATTCTTCACTGAATCCAAATATCATGTTCAAATTACCAGATCATGCAAGACCAACTCAAATCGAAGCAAAAGTTTCAGATATACAATACAACCATAATACACATCCATTTCATCCATAAATCATACCAGAATGATCAACACATCACAACGAACATAATGCACACCTTAAAATAAAGAAATATGACATTGAATTTCACTCACCTGAAAACATGAACAAGCTCAAATACTCCTAGAAAACCATCAACAAGCTGCTGATCTACTCCCCTTGACCTCTAATTGCAAAATAAATGCAATTAGAGATTGGAATCGTGCTAGATCCTGAGGTTTGAACTTGAAGCTTCCAAAAATGGATCTGATGAAATCCTTGCTATAAGCTTCAAAAAATTGATGATTCTTGTTTTATAGAGTGTGCTGATCAAGAATATGTATAGAGATCAATAAGAAACCCTATAGAGAGAGAGTTTCGAATAGAAGAAAGTTTGTGCCAATTTTCCAAAATATGGAAAATGTGAGAGTCTCTAGCCCTAACTAGAGGAGTTAAAAGCTAATATATGATGGATTTTGGGTCTGACCATGGTTAAAGATCCATTGGAGCTTTGGTTAAAGAGATTTGAATGATTTTGCATTTTTGCATTTTGAAATGTATGGGATCATTCCCACATGCATGAGGCTTATCATGTGCATGAATTGCTCATATTTTATCCCCTGATCAAAATGTGATTGGAATTGGTTTATGTGGTTGCATGAATTGTGAGTTTTGATTGGTTTTGCAAATTTGCACTTTGTGAAATGCATGAGAATTAAGCCATGAAAACAAGTGATCAAAAATCCAAAATTGCACCAAATGATGTGTATTTTGATATTATGAACTGAATTTGGCATGTGAAAGCATGTACAAGTCATTTTGTGGCTCTATGCAAAAAGTTTAAAACTTGAATGCATGAGAAAACTCTAAAAACATCTTGAAGTATTTTGGTCATAACTTTTGAACCACACATGCTATGAAGATGATATTGTACTTTTTGGAAAGGTAAGAGAAAAATATTCAACTTTCATGTTCAACAAAAATCCATTTGAAGAATTTTTTATGATGAAAAGTGATCGGTAAAATAACAAGTATATTATTTTATCGATGTAGTTATAATAGGGGTTACCCCCAGTGTCGATCTCTTGAGGACTGCGCAGTTAAAGTAAGTTTGTATGAAACGATTGAAAAAAAATCCTTGGGTTGTTTAAGGTTGAAAATATTTTTATATTAAGACTAATAAGGCAAAAGTCCTTAGTAAAATATGAGTAAAATGACAAGTATGAGAATTACACTAGGAAGGTGTATAATTTGCACTGTAATGACTTTTATAATTTCCGCTCTAAAAGGTTTGGCATAAAACTTTATCTTTCCAATGTTTAAAATTATTTTTCCAAAATTCCTTTCAAGAAAAACCTTTGATATGCTTCCTCGACCCTAATTCCTCAGTGGTCTAGGAAGAACATCAAACATTAGTTCTAACATCGATACAGTTACCACAGGGTATTCCAATTCCTTGGTAATATCTACCGTGGTAAAAAGTATGTAACAAAATTAGGGTGGTTGGTCAGACCAAAACCTAACTATGATCGATTACCAAATTTTCCAAAAAGATAACGCATTGAGAACGTTACAGACGATAAAGATTAAAATTAAACACACAATTTTATAAATTGAGAAACTCAAAAGTCATTACAATATCGAATTAGGGACACCCCCTAGCATTGGGGGGTTTAGCCTATCATGTTCATAAACAAATTAAACATAAAGTATGAAGAGAAATTAAACATTACAATGAACTTAGGATTTCTTGGATCATCAATTGCTTCTGCTCTTGATTGGTCCTTGTTCTCCGATAACCTCCACTCCTCAAATCCATAATCACATAATTGTATCAGATTTCTACTTACGACGCGAAATTCCTAAACTACCCCCTGAGGTTACAAAAGATCAAAACTATAAAACGTATGAAAATACCGCTTCTATTGGTCCTGACACGGGCCGTGACATGGGACACGGTTGGCCGTGTCAGGCTGCAGACACAAGCAAAAATAAGGTTGTCATTCAGGGGCCCTGACACGGGCCGTGTCATGGGACACGTGTACCCGTGTCAGGCTTATGACTTTGTTGATTCTCCATATCTTCTTCCCTTCCATACATCTCTCTGACACGGGCCGTGTCATGTGACACGGGCACCTGTCTCAGGCCTCTGATTCGATATTTTCAAGAACTCATTGCACCTAGGAACGTGTCGCCAACCTGTCTGACCGCAAGCTTATTATGATCCTGTAAACACACCGAAAAACAACACAAATCAAAGGTACCACCGAAATAAAACAATAAAACATTAAAAGAGGCATTGCTTGACAAATAAAGAAACACCACTGAAAACACACTTAAAAACTTCAACATCCAAGAGAAAAAACAAAA
Source organism: Lathyrus aphaca (assembly GCA_963966055.1). Classification (NCBI taxonomy): domain Eukaryota; kingdom Viridiplantae; phylum Streptophyta; class Magnoliopsida; order Fabales; family Fabaceae; genus Lathyrus; species Lathyrus aphaca. The sequence goes on along the minus strand of OZ014520.1, from coordinate 224,464,009 downwards.
ACTAAGGACAAACACTATTTAAAATATACGAACTAAAACCACTGATCAAACTCCCCCGAACTTAAACTTTTGCTTGACCGCAAAGCAAAAAGCTTGCAGAAAACAGAACCATAAGCAAAGATGAACTGCCTCATAAGTCGCGAGTTCAAGCGGTAATACTCATATGTGGGTTTTTCATTCCTAGCCACCTGACAAGAAGTTTCGTCCATTTCCCTCTATCAAGGTATCACACAAACACTTAACCGCGATAAAACACCGGACCTGAATCGCCTTTTCGGTAACCTCTCTGATCAGTGCATTTTGATGCATATTCCTCTATGTTTACACTTATGCATTTTCATACTTTACTTTGGTTTTTTTTTCTATTTTAATGTGTTTTTATAAATTAGTTAATTTTGCACTTATTTGATTTTCGCACTTTATTTTCAGCATTAGTGGTTTGCACTAAAATGATCATAACTAGAGCTACGAGAATCGGCTTGAGATGTTCTACCAGTCGATGGAAAGCCAAGACAGAGACCTACAACTTTCATGTTTTATGAAAAATCTGATTCGGAGTGCATGATTCTCAAATAAGTCGTGGAAGTCAGAATCCGAATTCTGAGTTTTAAAAATAATTAGTTTTGGGCCGAGTTTGTTATGTTTTGACCCAGTTGGGTTAGAAAAGGAATTTGTGGTACTTTCCTATACCTAGCAGTCGTGCCTTCTGTACTAGAACCTTTTTTCACTTTTCTTTTCACGAATTTTATTTTGCTTTACGATTCATGGAGAACTAATTCCAAAGGTAATTTGATCCGCATGTCGCGCGCGGATCAAAAACGAGTTTTTTTAGAAAAATGTAGTATATGGTAACGACAAATCGAAATATCGTTCTCAAGGATTCTTGTAAGAAATTAACCAATAACAATAACGATTAATGGGGGGGTTTCGAATTTGATTCAAAACGGAAGAAGAAAAAGTGATTAAAATTAAGTGATTTTAAAATAAGTTAATCTGTTGTTCAATCTCTTACTTATCATCGATCATACAATTATCAAGCCCAAGAGGATTCTAATCTCTCTTCGATTATAGAACCAATTAGCAAGCGAAATTGGCACTATACAAATTACACTCCTCTTATCTGAATTAAGTAGACGGATTAAAATATTCACGAATTAAGCAAACATGATTATACGCAGATTAACAGTAAAGCTACAATAATAAGCGATAAAAATCAAGGAATGTCATTCAATCGAAACAAATCAACACCATTCTATATAAATTGGATTAAGCAAACAAAATATATAGAAAAAATATTGAAAGAGAAAAGAAAATGCAATGATAATTATAATAACCTCAAAGTTACGGAGGTACGGTTACAACATATCAACCTTCGTGATTAGTTCTCCATGAATCGTAAAGCAAAATAAATTTTCATGAATAGTGAAGGTGAAAAAGGTTCTGGTACAGAAGGCACGGCTGATAGGTATAGGAAAGTACCACAAATTCCCTTTCTAACCCAACTGGGTCAAAACATAACAAACCCGACCCAAAACTAATTATTTTTAAAACTCAGAATTCGGATTCTGACTTCCACGACTTATTTGAGAATCATGCACTCCGAATCAGATTTTTCATAAAACATGAAAGTTGTAGGTCTCTGTCTTGGCTTTCCATCGACTGGTAGAACGTCTCAAGCCAATTCTCGTAGCTCTAGTTATGATCATTTTAGTGCAGACCGCTAATGCTGGAAATAAAGTGCGAAAATCAAATAAGTGCAAAAATAAACTAATTTATAAAAACACATTAAAATAGAAAAATAACCAAAGTAAAGTATGAAAATGCATAAGTGTAAACATTGATGAATATGCATCAAAATGCACTAATCACTCTCCGACTATGCTTTGGGATTAAGTCTTATTCTCCACATTTCCACCCTTTTCATTCCGACAATCATTTTTTAAGGCTTTAATGATTTTTCCTCGCATGCACAAGATCGACCAAACCTTCGTTTTTTATTGGCACCGTGATTTTCTACATCCACTTTGGGATGACTTTATGCATAATCATCATTAGGCTGAATAACCGGGTGAGGGTTACCCAACTTAGAAGGATCGATCGACATATTGCCTTTATTCACATTTTTTTCGGTGCCTTTTCTCTTCTTTTTTTTCCGATCAAACTTGTGCATACAATTCTTATAATTTAAGCCCGACTGTCAATATAAACTACTTGGGTGTACTTCTCAGATCAAATTACAATGGCACGAATCTACACGCCGGACTCGTTCCTTACTCTGGAAACTCAGGGTGTTTGTGGTATACCTAAATATCAAGATATTTCCAATCTCCTAATCAAGCTTTTATTCATTTAAAACCCTATATACTTTCTTCACACCTACTCGCAAAAACAAGACAGCTCAACTAACTCGCATTATCGTCATCATTATTATTGTAGTTCAATTTCAGGGTGTTTTCACAGTTGGTCTAAAACACAATTTTAAACAAGAAACTAACACAAGGACTCAAATAGAAATAAAAAAACAAAGACTAAAATAGAAATAACAAACACAAATAAATAAATACCCCCCACACTTGAACTTAACAATGACCTTACTGTTTACGATCAAATGCAGTAGGGGACTCACAATGCCTCACTGAGGAGGAGGAGGTGGGTCTTGCAGCCTCATCTGCTTCAACTATTCATGCATTTCCCTGACCAGCTTCCCTTGCCGAATATGCTCTTTTCCTTGTCAGGTTTATTCCTCTCCCTGCCTAGTCTGCTCACTACGGAGGTAGCACATTTCCCTTTCCATCCACTCCCATTGTTTTGTAGACACCCTCGAAGATCTGGTCTCCTGATGGGGTGAGACCCTAGGAGATGGAATAGGGATCTCATCAGGTGGAGGCCCTTCTTCTCCATCAGTACCTGCAAAATCATCGAATTTCTCTTCTTCCATCTGCAAAGGGTTCTCATACAACCAATTAGCTTCATTTTCAATACTAATAAAAGTCGAAGCAGGTAAAGCTAACAGGTACCTATTTCTGCTTACCAAGGAATAATAATCATTATAAACCGTGATCATACCTTGAGTGGTGAGGGTTTCCAAGTCCTTCTTGGTTTTACCTGTAATCGTATGTTCCTCTAATAAAAGTGGATCATACCCAAAGTGATCAACAATCTGGGTTATCATCCCTCCTACAGAAATTTCACCTGAAGAGGCATTCACAACGCGCTTCAAATGATCAGCTGCAAAGGCAGCTATATTAATTAGCTCTTTGTGCGCCATGCCATAGAGGAAGAAAAGTTCGTTCTGCATGGCCACCCCGGTACTATCATCTCTACCTAAAAGGGTGTACGCCAGTCCCTTTTGAGTGTATCTAAAGCATGAGTTGTGAATACCCGAAGCCTTTGCCGCCTTTGCGACATAATCGGTTCTTCCAGTGATGGCTTTCCAAAAATCACCCGCACTAAAATTTGTTGGGGGTGCTCTTGGTCCGAATCTAGGGATTTTTAGAACCTCTCCCAACTCAGCTACCGATAGCGAATGGTCATTGTCGCGGCCGGCTTAAAATTTTAGAGTCGCCATCCTATTTTTTAAGGGAAATAAGGATAAACCTAAATTCTAAGGTCCGGGAGTCAGTTAAGTGGGAGGAAGGTGTTAGGCACCCCTCACTTCTATTGTATCCAATAGGATCCTTTTTAGGTTTCTTAGGGTTGTTTGTTTGTTTTTATAAATTCCAATTTAATAAATAAAAAAAATCCTAATTTTATCCCTTACTGTACTCGCTAGGGTCTTTGTTCAAAAACCCTATGCCTACGTACCCTCAAAAGAGGGATCAGAGCGTCGTAGTTCAATTCCCCTATCCCTAAATTGATTGGTATTTTTTATCCCCTTAATACTTTAGTTGTTATTATCCCTTAACCCATTAATTCCTAATCCTTTATTTATATTCTCAGACCTTTAAGAATTATATCCCATAATTTTATTCTTAATTAAATCCCATAATATCCCTTAAATCCCTTATAATTATCCTTTATTCCAAAATAAAAATTCCTTTAAGAATTATTTTTATAATATAGTATTAAAAAAAATAATTTAATACAATGATTTTTTAAAGTAAATTAAATTAAATAAAAATAAAAATAATTCTCAAATCCATAAATCCCCATAAAAATGATAAACCCTTATTTTCAATATTATGGAATATAATAAATCTATTTTTTAAATCCAAAAAAAAAAAATTGTAACATAATATACTTATCCAATTTTATTAACCGTGTATATAATCCCAAAACAAGTAATATAAAATCTCATTTTAAATATTAAACATTAAATTTCAAAGATTACAAACAAATATATTCCCATCTTAAAAATTTATTCAGTACATTATTCCTTAACATTTATATCAATCCCCTAAAAATTTAAAGAAATATTAATTCCAAAAATAAAATTTAATAAATTTCATATCAAACCCTTAATTGTGAATTAAACACAAATTATTAATCATAAAAAATCTGAATTATAACACCCAAAAAAATATAAATTAAAACAAAAATTATTATAAATAAACCCAAAATGGATACATCCCCATTTATAAACCCCACATTTAATTTAATAAAATATAACTAATTATTAGAAATCCAAAATTATAAATTTATCATAAATAAAACCTGATGAATAAATTTCAATTTATAAAATAAATAAAATCATTTTTATTTTTATAAACCCAAGATTATAAGCCCATATTATTTAATTATTTAAATAAATCCCCAAAATTATAAATTAACCCCAAAATATAAATTAGCTCCCTTTTATATAAATAAACCCCAAAATATAAATTACACCAAAAATTATATAAATTAATCCCAATTTATTATAATAACCCAAAATAGAAATAAATCCATATTTATTGATTATAGAACACAAATAAATTATAATAAACCCAAAATTATAATTTATTATTACCGAGTTAATCCTAAATATTTTAGTTACAATTAAGTGATTTGTACCCTTAAATACTAATTAACAAATTAATACTCAATTAATAAGATAATTCTTAAAATTTATTTCTTAATCTTTTTATTCCTACACATTAACTCAGGATTCCGAAATTTAACACATATTTCCTCCAAAATTAATTCCCAATACCAATTGCAATTGATCATTATTTAAATAATTTAATTTTGTAGGTTCTTTTATTAATTATCAATAGAAGGTATCGAATCTTTTTGTCTATTTTATTATATGTACTTTTTTATTATATTATCAGGCTGACAGTTAAAAGTGAATACTTACCTATCTAAGATTATTTTACTATATATTTGAACTATCTCTTAGGATTTAATACATTAAACCTCAAGAAAAAAAAATCACTAAATAGAAAAATCCATATAGAATATTAGATACAAGACATTAACATAATCAGAAATATGTCAAATTAAAAGGGACGTCACCCAAAATCATCGATCAATTCACACAATAATAAAATCACACGCATACTACAAGTACAAGAAAACCAACCTACGAGGAGGAGGTTGTCCTCGGTTAAATAGTAAAATGCATCATTTCTTTGTGTTGTTATCCCTTCCTTCTTGCCCTTTATGTTTCCCTTCTCCCGATTTTCTCTGTAATGGTGGTGGCTACGCTCACGTTAAGAATTCCGATGTGGAATTTTAATCTTTTTTTACACATATTTTAGTGAGGATTTTTTGGATGATTTAAGAATCCCGGGATTTTTTATTCTTGGTTTTATAGAAAATTGAAATAATTTAAAAATGGAAAGGAATTGAATTGTGAAATTAAAGCCGGATGATTTGTTTTGTTTTGGAATTTCATTCTTATACTTCACGTATTCCTATTTTTTATATGTAAATTCATGGTTATAAATTAATTTTGATTGCGTTATTTTGAGAAAGATTGTGACATTGATTATTGATAATGATTATTGATTTTGATTTTAATGGAAATTAAAAATTAATTTGGGATGATTTTGGTGCAAATTTGGGTCTGGTTTAATTTTGGCAATCATGGAATTGATATTGATTTTCTCATTCTGTTGTATTTTGTAGCAGTTTTTTTTTTATCCTTTAATAATGACTAATAATATACATAATAATACTAGTAAGCAATAATAAGTGTACAAATATAAATATGAGCATATTACCTCACAAGATATGTATCACATTAAATATAATTAATTACTAATTACAAGTGACAAAATAGTCTAAATATTATGAGTATCACATGAGGTACAAGTGTATTTTCTTTTTCTTTTTCTAATTACTATGTTTAATTCTAAACACTATTTACAATTAATTAATAATAATAATAATAATGATAATAATATAAATATATATTTTATTTTATTTTTCTTTATCTAATTACTCATATTGATTCTTTTAAAAAAAATTGAAAATATTATCCTGCTAAGAATATTCAATGGCATTGAATAAAATGTGAACAAATTATTTTCAAATCCTCTTATGATTTCTTTAAAATTTCCTGCATAAAAAGTAAAAAAGATCTGAAAATTAAATAAATATATAAAAGTATATTTAATCAATTCAAAATGGAAAAAAGCAATTTTTATGATTGGACTATTTTGTGGTTTATTTTTTAGTTAAAAAGTGCATAAATAATAATAATAATAATAATAATAATAATAATAATAATAATAATAATAATAATAATAATAATGAATCAATTTTTAAAATCTAACTTAACAAATACGAAAATAATAATTAAATATAAAAAAAATGGTCATTTTGAATTATTTTTAAAAAACTATTTAAAAATAGAATGCACCTCTTTTTTATCTTTGTCTAATAAGATTAATATTGGTAGCCTAAAGAGGTAACACCAATAGGAAAATGATCATCTTAAAAATTAAAGCAATACACCAAAAATGAGAAAAGTGAGATTTGAACCCGGGATTGGAACCTTAAACTTTACTTATATTACCCAACCAGCTAGACCTTTCTATTTATTCAAAATAGAATAACATTAGTATATAATAAATTAAATGAGAATATCATGATAATATTAATCATAATATTAATATGTTCTAATAACCCCACTATGACCTTAATATAATTTGATTAAAAATTAATCTAATCCTAATTAATCATTATATTATAATAATATAACTTAATATTAAAATAATAGTAATTTAACCCCATTTATAAGAAGACGGAAAAACAGAAGAAAATGAATAAATAAAATGAAGAGTGTGGTCAAAATTTGGGGTACGACAGTCATTGTTGAACATAGGAAATTTCAACGTTCCAAAGTAATCCTCATCCAAGCCTGTTCACCTGTGTTTCAGCTAAAATTCTAAAGTACTCAAAAATTCAAACGTTATGCGCTCATAAGTTGGTGCTTCAAGCTGCATAAATTCCAGCATACCAAGTGTATGAAACATTCTATGAATTTCAATCTTTAAGCCTAAATTATCCAATGTTTCATTACAGATATACCTGGGAGGACTCAACTTACGCTTGACCAACAGTGAGTACTTTCGTTGGTGGGTAGTGTCCTCGAACAAGATATCGTGATCGTTAGCCATTCGGTGAGTCCTTTTTCTAGGGAGGGATGTCTCTGCCGCAACCTTGTCGGTATCTCTCTATGGAGGCATGATGTACCTGCAATCGAAAACAACAGAACAAAATCGAAATTGGGATTAGAGAAAATTGTCACCGCAGAAGTGACCAGGATGATGAGAGGAACACTTTTTGTGAAGCTGGTCAAGGGTTTAAGTGAATGGGTGATGTAGAAAATGAGGTTTTAAGAGAAGGGTTTAATGGAGTTTTAGGGGTTTTTTGTGTTGGAGAGATGAAGAAGAAAAAAGATTATAAAAGGATTTGAAATTCAAAAAAATGAAACATCAGACACGCCTCCCCTGACACGGGCCGTGTCCGGTGACACAGGCGGCCGTGTCAGGGGTCTGAAACTACAAAAGTTCATGCAAAAATGAAACTTAGTATCAGGGGCCATGACACGGTCCATGTTGCATGACACGGGTGGCCGTGTCATGATACTGACTTCCCATCGATCAAAACCACATATCTCTTCTTTCCCTGACACGGGCCGTGTCATGGGACACGGGTGGCCGTGTCAGGGCTCTGCAACTTGTCAGAAATTCATTCCGACTCTAATTTTTTTCCGTCTTTCGACATAATTCTCCTCTTAGGCCTTATCCTATGAGAAAATGCAAAATAAATACCTGCAAAATGAACAAACAACATTACTTAAAAGAAAATCATGGGTTGCCTCCCATGAAGCTCTTCGTTTAACGTCGCATGGCTCACAGTGTCACCTTGGTAATAGGGCTTCAACCTTTGCCCACTTACCTTAAAAGTATCTCCATTAGCTCGGTTTTTTCAGCTCAATAGCTCCATGCGGAAACACCTTATGCACAACAAACGGTCCGGACCATTTAGACCGAAGTTTTCTAGGGAATAATCTAAAATAGGAATTGTACAAAAGGACCAGTTGCCCTTTAAAGAAGTCCTTCCTCATTATTATTCTATCATGCCACTTCTTTGTTTGCTCTTTGTAAACCTTCGCATTCTCATAGGCTCGGTTCCGAAACTCTTCCAACTCGTGAAGTTGAAGAATTATGGAACTTCCTGCTTTGAACGTGTCCATATTCAGAAACTTAGAAGCATATAAAGCCTTATGTTCCAATTCAAGAGGCAGGTGACAAGCTTTTCCATACACCAGTTGGTATGGGGACATTCCGACTAGTGTCTTGAATTCCGTTCGATGGGCCCATAAGGCATCGTCCAACTTTATTGCTCAATCCTTCCGGGATGCATTAACAGTTTTTCCCAAGATTTGCTTTAGTTGTTTGTTTGACACCTCAACTTGTCCACTTGTTTGGGGGTGGTAAGGTGTAGCAATGCGATGTTTCACGTTATACTTCAAAAGTAGCTTTTCCATAGGATGATTTAGGAAATGTGTTCCTTCATCACTAATCAAAGCTCTCGTCACTCCAAACCTAGCAAAAATGTTTTCTTTTAAAAACTTGACAACCACATTTGCATCATTAGTGGGAAGTGCAACAACTTCAACCCACTTGGAAACATAATTGACCCCTACCAAGATGTAGTTCTTTCCAAACGACGGGGGAAAAGGACCCATGAAATTGATCCCCTAAACGTCAAACAGCTCAACCTCTTACATAAAGTTATGCGGCATTTGATTCTTTTTCGATATATTCCTCGTTCTCTAACATTCATCGCACTCTTTCACCATTTCTTGTGCGTCTTTGAATAATGAAGGCCAGTACAGTCCAGATTGGAGGACCTTAGATGCAGTTCGGTCACCAGTGAAATGTCCTCCATACTCTGAGTCATGACAAGCTTTCAGAACATCCTTCTGTTCCTCTTCAGGCACACATCTCCTTATCAAATTGTTAACTCCTCTTTTATACAAATATGGGTCATCCCACAAGTAGAACCTACAATCATGAACAAACTTTTTCCTTTTATTAGTATCAAAATCATAGTGTATGACACCACCCACTAGATAATTTGCATAATCTACAAACCAAGGGACACCAATAACAGCAAGGGTGTGTTCATTGACAAACTCATCCTTTATTTGGTGCTTTTCCTCGGTCTCTTGAATAGGTGACATCCGAGAGAGGTGATCCGCAACAGTATTTTCACACCCTCTTTTGTCACGAATTTCCACATCAAACTCTTGAAGAAGGAGAATCCATCTCAGGAGCCTTGGCTTGGATTCCTGCTTATCAAAAAGATACTTCAAAGCAGCATGGTCAGTATAAACAATAACTTTTGAACCCAACAGATACTGCCTGAATTTATCAAAGGCGTAAACAACATCAAGTAACTCTTTTTCAGTAGTTGCGTAATTCATCTGTGCAGGGTTCAATACATGGCTAGCATAATAAATGACATGTAACAATTTCTCTTTCCTTTTTCCAAGAACAACCCCTACCGCAATGTCGCTAGCATCGCACGTGATCTTAAAAGGGAGAGACCAATCAGGGGTAATAACAATGGGTGCCGACACTCAGTATTAAACTCAAAAGCCTTGTCCTTAACCAAAAGCGTGGTTAGAGGTTTGGCTATCTTGGAAAAGTCTCTTATGAACCAGCAGTAGAAACCCGCATGGCCTAAGAAATTTCTTATACATTTTTCATTCACCGGTGGTGGAAAATTGGATATCGCCTCCACTTTAGCTTGGTCAACATCGATTCCCTTGTGGGAAATCTTGTGACCCAAAACCATGCCTTCACGAACCATAAAATGGAACTTCTCCCTGTTTATGATCAAATTGCTTTCCTGACATCTTTCCAAAACAAGATAAAGGTTAGTTAAACAAATATCAAAGGAAGAACCAAATACCGAAAAATCGTCCATGAAGACTTCCATATGCTTTTCAAGCATGTCAGCAAAAATGGAGGCCATACACCTTTGAACTGTTGCTGGAGCATTACATAACCCAAATGACATCCTTCTATAAGCAAAGACTCCATATGGCCACGTGAAAGTCGCCTTTTCTTGATTTTTCGGTGCAACCGTGTAACACGGTGGGAAAACTGACTTTCTATAAATGTTGCGGATAGCAAGAGTCGCCACCGACTTTTATTTTATCCAAGTGGAAAGGACATAAAAGAACAGGAAAGACCTATTTTTAAAGACTTGAGTTCGGGGGGTAGGTTATATAAAGGGAAGGTGTTAGCACCCTTTATATCCATGGTTATCCATGGGCTCTTAGTTACTTAGCTCACTTTGGATTATTTTGAAAAGGTGTAGTGTGTGATTAGAAACTTTCTAAGTACTTTATAATGATCCTCGTATGGATGTATACAAAGACTTGTTTTTGAAAATTTGTTTGAAAAGTGTGATATAAAAAGTATTTTGAAATGTGAGCAAGCAACTTAAGAGAAACCTACCCTAGATTAAGTCTTCACTGTTCTTATGTTCTTTCAAAGGTAAGACTATCCCTATTATTAAGGAATAGGTAGTCATTACCTTGGATGTGAGAAGGGACATGTGAAGGGACATCTGAATTTAGGCAACTGCAAGGTGTCTTTAGCAATTCGTAGGGACTTATCATCTTTTATTCGAAGGGACACGATCATTTATCGTAGGCAACCTCGAAGGGACTTGATCTTATAAACTGAAGGGACTTGATGATATATGTGAAGGGACTTTGCTTAAGACACCTTGCTTGACCTTTGGAAATAGGCAACTTAAGGGATAACCCTAGAAAGTACAAGATGGCGATCAAAGATCCACTTACGTGTGTGAGTGTTTGTATTCAAATATTTATCTTTTTAAATTAATTATTCTAAGTTAATTTTTAATTACAAACATGTTATACACACCCTATAATTACTAACCATGCAGTAAATATATTTATAATAAAAATAAAGCAAAAATATAAGCCTAAACTATTACAAAGCTTCGGGACAATTACAATATAATCGGGAAATATAATAATAACGATAAAATAGAAAATAAATAAGCAATAATTTAAATGTTAGTAATAATGAAATAATAATAATAAGAAAGGGTTAGTAAAAATATAAAGAAAATAAAAATTTATGAGAGAATATTATTTTTAAGTTAAATAAACATTTAGAAATCTTTTTAGAAGAAAATATAACAATTATGATAAAAACAAACAAATAATAATTATTTACATATTAAAAGAAAAAGAAAAATTATAATTTATAAAGAAAATTAGGTTAAATTTGAAAATTAAGAAAATTAGGGTTAGGGTTAGGGTTAGAGAAAATTAGGGTTAGGGTGGTAATCATGAGAATTAGGGTTTTAAATATTAATTTACAAAATAAATCAATTTATTTACAATATATATATATATATATATATATATATATATATATATATATATATATATATATATATATATATATATATATATATATATATATATATATATATATATATATATATATATATATATGAACAAATAATATAATAAATAATTAAGTTTTTTTGAAAATAAAGTTTGAATTTTAAAAATATGAATTTTTTGGTATAAGAAATAATATAATCATTTATTTTAAAATTGATGATTTAAGAAATTAATTAAGTAAATATAAATAATATAAACAAAATAATGAAAATAATGAAAAAAAACATACCTGCTGGGATTCGAACCCAGGCCCTAGGCTTCCCACACACAAGACCAACAACATCACCACCAGGCCAAGCACGCGCTGGTGTAAGTACCAGGAGTCCAATTCCTTTTGTTATAATCCTGCACAATATCACAAAAATAAAGCAAAACAAAATGGCCTGGGGGGAATCGAACCCAGGACCATTCAATACACAGGCAAACACACAAACCAGCTGAGCCACATGGGGCGCGTACAAAATAGAATCAGCAAATAAACATTATATTTTAAAACAATTATTTGAATTGGATTTTTAGCGCCACCGACTTCATCTTCTTCCTTGGAATTTCCTGCGAATTCATCTGCAAAATCATCTATGAATTTTTCCTGCGAATTTTTCAATATCTATAATCTACGAAAATCACATCTTATGGCTAAGCCTATTGTTTCATCAAATTGATCAGGTTAATGTGATCCTTAGGAGGTATACAGTCTAGCCATGGTGTTTGAATGGATTTATATTGCCTCATACGCAAAACCCTAAAACGAGCTTCAAACCCTAACAATGGTGAAACTCCAAACCTGCATCGAAACTCATAACAAACTACCCAGAATCCATCTACATTATTCAACAAACAATATTACAAGCTCAAATTTAATTAATCATGCATAAAACTTATGAATCGAAAAAAAAATATTTGACATAAAACTGATTCAGTTTTCATCATTCATGAGGTTATGGATGCTTATGATCATATGGATAGCATCCTGAGAGTCCAAGGATCATCTCCATGTCTTTAAAATACCTTTAATTACCCTCCAACTATGAATCAGAAAATTGAAATTTCAATGAATTTTTTGAATGTCAAGAGTGTTCTTGGAGTCTGCAATTTTCGTCCCCTAGCATTGTGATTAGTTCATGGTCTTATAGTGAATTATTTTAGGTCAAAAAACTTATCTCTCCTTTGGGCTTTTGGATAACTTGAGATTGAAGAAAGATATGATTCCAAAAGTGAGAAAAATCAAATATTTTCAAGCCTTAGAGACTTTACACGAAATTTGATCCTCTCAATCATCTTTAAATGATGTTTCAATCATTCTAGAACAAAAATCAGATTTTTAGATTGACTTTTTATATTTTATTTTGATTTAAAATGATTTTAAATGAATAAAATCAAAATAAATAAAATAAAATAAATAAAAATATGAATAAATGATTTTTGGTTCGTGCATGATGTCATGGTAGTGATTGGGTCATAAAAATGCAAGCCCATGTGGAAAGAATTGGCTCTGAGATCCCATTTGCTCATTAAACCCCTCAAAAAATTTCCAACTTTGCAAAGACACAAATCCCTCAATTTTAATGCTATGGAGGTGTTCTTGGAAATTTTAGAAATCTTAAATAGTCCTCTAACCAACCTCTTTGGTCTCATGTCCATATCTTTTATCATTTTCAAGTTATGCCCTTTGGAAGATGTTGGCTTTTTGTTGACTTTTAAAATGACCTATAATGTCTTAGCTCATACCTTCCAAATGAAGCATTTTTAGGCTTGGCTTGTGAGACACAAAGTTGTAGAGAATTAAATTTCCTTCAAAATGAGCTTTGGATGGAAAAATTTTGATGAAGCATGTGAAAGTTATGACTGGTCAAAGTTCAGTTGACTTTTCCTGTGAAAACCCTAATTTAGAAACTCCTGATTCTTGATGATCTGAAATCTCCTTGATGAATCATGATCAACCCTTGATCAAATGATGAATTTTAATTCATAAACTTGATGTTGACAAAAAAATCATGAAGTTTGACTTTGTTTTGACCACAGTTGACCTCAATTTGACTTTTTAACTGCTTTGACTGATTTTTGCATATCTGATCATCTGACTGAGCAAACTTTTTGGGAAAGCTTTGAAACTTGACATAGGGATTCTTGAAGACATGTTGGATGTTATGGAGCTCAATTAAGGCCTTGTAAGTCTATTTAGCCTGATGAAATCCAAAACCCTAGTTTAGGATGCATTGCTTAGGAGGATGCATTGTCTGATGGGATTGTCAAACTTTCTGACTAATTGTGAATCTTGTGAACCTTGTGAACCTTGTGAACATCTTGGGACACCTTGGTACACAATTACTTGACTATGGGAGGGCAAATTTTGGGGTGCAACAGCTGCCTCTGTTCAATTTTCTGAAACCTGAGGAGTTAGATTGGCCTGTGTGCCATTCGTGACTTGGAAGGTTGAAGGGGATTGAACACAAAAGCCCAAAAATTTTCACTCGCCGGTGCGTAAGGTAACACTGATGATTGGGTGTATATGCTTGAGTGGGCTTGAATATGCCACTTAGAGGAACTGGAGATGGGCTTATAGATGCCATCCATAATATCAGAAGGTAATAGTATCTTAAAGGTTGTCACTGGGTATCAGTATTAGGTCTTCGTATAAGCCATCTCTGAATCATTCCAGTAACATGGTTTGAGTTGAATGCCAGTACTAGATCTTCGTATAGATCGTCTCTGCATTATCTCTGGGAAAAAAGAATATCCTTCATTAAGTGTCAGTACTTAGATCTTCGTATAGATCGTCTCTGAACCGTCTTTAGGAACATACTTTAACTTAAGCATCAGAATCAAATCTTTGTGGCGATCATCTCTGAGTTGCTTTTGGTGATATCTTGGACTAAGTACAGGATCTTTGTATCGATCATTATGTACCATCAAAAGATAAATTGTTAAATAGACCAGTAGAAATAAATCTTCGTAACGATTATCTCTTATGGAAATATCCTGGATTAGGTAATAGATCTTCGTATAGAACATTTACCTACCATCCCAAGGATAGAAAGAATATCAGGATTAAATCTTCGTGACGATTATATCCCTTGGAAATATCATGGATTAAGCACCAGATCTTCGTATAGATCATTTACGTACCCTTCCAAGGACAAATTGAGTATTGATTATTAGAAATGAATCTTCGTAGCGATCATCTCTGAATTAAGTATCAACACTAGACCTTCGTATAGATCGTCTCTGAACTGTTTTGAGTTGTTGATAGTGTTTATCTGTCTGTAACTATCCTGAAAAGAAAAGGTTAGTTTACGCAATATGTATGCATGCATGTCATGATGTACCTAAGTAAATGATGTATGTATGAATCATGTTTCTAGAAACGTCTGGATATCTTTGTATAACAACTGCTGGCTAGGGAAAATAAATCCCGATCCGTTGTTGAAGAATATGAGGACCTCGTTCCCGTCTTGTTTGATAGTATAGTAATTATAACCTCCCGTCTTCGTTCGTCGTACTTCTATTGAAAGAATAAGTTCATGAGTATTCCGACTGAGGATAAAAAAGATGGACATAAATTCAAGGGGAGATGTAACTCGAAGTATCTATAAAGATAGATTTTCTCTGCTGGGGATTTGTAGTTGTCTTGTGGGGATGAACCGGCGAAGCTTCGTTGAACTCCTACCCTCGTTCGTCCTTAGTAAATACTATTACTGCATTTTATGCATTTATGGTAAACATCAATCATATTCAAAAGCATACATACATTCAAACACAACCAATGGACGTTTTCTCTTAGGTAAACATGGTAAAAGTAAATATGGATTCAAAGACAAGATTTTATTTATTTTAGAAAGTGACCTACATACAGGTAAGTTTGTACAAGGAGACAGAAATCCTAGTAAGAGGAATTTGTCGTAAAAGTTTTACAAAAACAAAGAAAGACAGCTATGTGAGAAATAATCCTATTGAGTTTCAGTTCTACTATTGCCATTATCTTCAAGTATCTCATCCTTTGCTGTTGAGACGAAAACGATTGGATTGATCTTTATCTGTTCGAACTTGAGTTAAGTAACACAACTGGTTGGGGTTACATGAGTGATCCAAACGAGACATAGTCATTCGCTTTAATCCCTAACTTTTGCCTGGATTGCCCTTTCAGGTTTTCAATCCACCGGGATACCCTTTTTTGCCAAAGCCGCCTTTTTTGCCCTTATTTTTGCCTAGGCCAGTCAACCTAGCGGGTCTCTTTTTATGCATAGTATTTTTTAACTATGTCTGCGTTTACGGGCTGTGGGAAGTCTTCACCATCCATAGTAGTAAGCATCATGGCACCTCCTGAAAATAATCTCTTGACTACAAATGGTCCTTCGTATGTAGGAGTCCACTTGCCCCTAGGATCACCCTGTGGTAGTATGATACGCTTGATTACCAAATCACCAGCCTGATATACCTTTTGCTTAACCTTCTTATTAAAAGCTTTGATCATCCGTTTCTGGTACATCTGACCGTGACAAACAGCTGCCAGCCTTTTCTCATCAATCAAATTTATCTGGTCCAGTCGAGTCTGAATCCACTCATCTTCATCCAAGCCTGCATCCTTCATGATTCTTAAGAAGGGGATCTGAACTTCAATGGGTAGAACTGCTTCCATACCGTAGACTAAGGGGAATGGGGCTGCCCCTGTTGAAGTACGTATTGTAGTACGATAACCATGAAGAGCAAATGGTAACATCTCGTGCCAATCTTTGTAAGTAACAATCATCTTCTATAGAATCTTCTTAATGTTCTTATTAGCAGCTTCTACTGCCCCATTCATTTTCGGACGATACAGAGAAGAGTTGTGATGTTTAATATTGAACTGCGTGCAGAGATCAGTAAATATGGTGTTATTCAGATTAGAGCCATTGTCTGTGATAATCCTTTCAGGGATGCCATACCTACATATGAGATTATTCTTAATAAATCGAGCCACCACATTCTTAGTAACAGATGCAAATGAAGATGCCTCCACCCACTTTGTAAAGTAATCAATAGCAACCAGGATGAAACGATGCCCATTAGAAGCAGTAGGCTTGATCTCACCAATCATATCTATGCCCCACATAGCAAAAGGCCAAGGAGCAGTCAACACATTCAATGGAGCTGGAGGTATATGCACTTTATCCGCATAGATTTGACACTTGTGACAGGTTCTGGAATGTTGATAGCAGTCAACTTCCATGGTAGACCAATAGTAACCTGCTCTCAATATCTTCTTTGCCATAGTATGACCACTAGAGTGAGTGCCAAAGATCCCATCATGCATGTCTTCCATAATCTTTGTTGCTTTCTTCTTATCCACACAACGAAGCAAAGTCGAATCATGATTGCGCTTGTACAAAATTCCATTACTCAAGAAGAACTTAGCAGAAAACCTCATCAGAAACTTCTTATCTTTAATAGATGCCCCTTCAGGGAACTCCTGAGTTTCAAGATATCTTTTTACTTCATAGAACCAAGGCTTCCCTTCTGCTTCTTCAGTGTCAATCTCATTACAGTATGCAGGCTTCTCAAATCTATCAATAGTAATCTTGGGAGCTTCATCATCCCAGCTAATCTTAAACATAGATGCCATGGTGGCTAATGCATCTGCCAACTGATTCTCTCCTCGTAGAATATGTCCAAAGGTAATCTCTTCAAAATATGGGATCAAAGACAACACATGCTCTCTGTAAGGAATGAGATTTTCATGTTTGGTATCCCAATCTCCTTTGATCTGACTAACTACCAGGGCTGAATCCCCATATACGTCCAGGAACTGAATCTTCATCTCAATGGCAGCTTTGATATCCATTATACATGCCTCCTACTCATCCATGTTATTGGTACAATAGAAACAAAGCCTTGCAGTAATCGGGGTATGACAACTTTCAGGGGAGATGATCACAACACCAACACCATTACCAAGTGCATTAGAAGCTCCGTCAAAAACCATAGTCCATCGGGATCCTTGTTCAGGTCCGTCATATTGTCCAGGTTCTTTGGTAATAATCATAATGTCTTCATAAGGGAACTCAAAACTCATTGACTGATAAGCATCCACTGCTTGATGAGCCAAATGATCAGCTACAACACTTCCTTTAATGGCCTTCTGAGTAGTGTACTGTATATCATATTCTGTTAAGATCATTTGCCATCTTGCTATTCGTCCGGAGAGAGCAGGTTTCTTGAATATGTACTTGATTGGATCCATCTTTGAAATCAACAAGGTAATATGAGTTAACATATACTGTCTTAGTCGGCGAGCAGCCCATGCCAAAGCGCAACAAGTTTTCTCGAGCAGTGAGTATCTTGTTTCACAATCGGTAAACTTTTTGCTAAGGTAGTATATTGTCTGCTCTTTTCGACCAGACTCGTCATGTTGCCCCAACACACACCCCATTGAGTTGTCTAACACTGTTAAGTACATAATCAAGGGTCTTCCATCAACCGGTGGCATCAAGATTGGAGGTTCTAGAAGATATCTCTTGATTTCATCAAAGGCTGTCTGACACTCATCATTCCATTCCATCACCTGATCTTTCTTCAATAACTTGAAGATTGGCTCACAGGTAGCAGTTAACTGGGAAATAAATCTTGCAATGTAATTCAGTTGTCCCAAGAAACCTCTAACTTCCTTCTCAGTACGGGGAGCTGGCATCTCTTGTATAGCTTTTACTTTTGCAGGGTCTACTTCAATACCTTTTCCACTGACAATGAAACCCAGGAGTTTACCAGACCTAACCCCAAAAGTACACTTATGTGGGTTCAATCTGAGCTTGTATTTCTTCAACCTTTCAAACAGTTTATGCAGATGATCAAGGTGTTGTTCTTCATTCTGGGACCTGGCTATCATATCATCCACATATACCTCTATCTCATGATGAATCATATCGTGAAACAAAGCCACCATAGCACGCTGATATGTTGCCCCAACGTTCTTCAAACCAAATGGCATCACCTTATAACAAAAGGTGCCCCACTGTTTAACAAACATAGTCTTCTCCATATCTTCAGGTGCCATCTTGATTTGATTGTAACTAGAGAAACCATCCATGAAAGAGAATACCTTGTGCTGAGCAGTGTTGTCTACCAGAACATCAATATGAGGAAGTGGAAAGTCATCTTTAGGGCTGGCCTTATTCAAATCTCTGTAATCCACACACATGCGTACCTTACCATCTTTCTTAGGTACCGGTACCACATTTGCAACCCATTGAGGATAAGAAGTCACAGCTAAGAACCCTGCATCAAACTATTTCATCACCTCTGCTTTAATCTTTTCTGACATTTCAGGACGCATGCGACGAACCTTCTGCTTCTTCGGACGACAATCTTCTTTTACTGGTAAACGGTGAACCACAATGTCTGTATCCAGTCCTGGCATATCTTCATAGGACCAAGCAAAGATCTCCACATAATCACGTAACATCTGAATTAGTCTGCTCTTAACACCATCTTCTAGTTCAGCCCCTATCTTGACCTCTTTCCTGTTTTCTTCAGTTCCCAGATTCACAACTTCGATTGGCTCTTCATGTGGCTGTATAACTTTCTCTTCTTGTTGTAACAACCTAGCAAGCTCTACATGTACTTCACAATCTTCCTCCTTTCCATCTTCAGCTTGATAGATCGGATTCTCGAAATTATAATGGGCAATAGTAGAACTGTTATCAACAGGATCCAGAGTGGACGAGGATCTGCATTTAGTGATGTGAGTGTGTGTAAGAACACATAGCTGATAAAACAAAAATAAAAAATAAAAAATAAAAGAAAGACAAGGAGCACAATATTTACGAAAACGAAACGTCCATTGATTTTTATTGAATGAAGTATGCAAATGAAATGACATCCCGAAACAAGCATACCATTGTGCCTCTGGCAAGACACAAGGCTTAAAAGTTTAATTGTTCGAAATTACAAACTTAAAATAAAAACACAGTAATAGTATTTACTCCTTACTAAAGGAGATAGGAATAACGTCTTCGGTCTTCCAGTTGTTGGGCCCATCACCCAAGGTAGGAAAAATCCAATCGTCCAGGTTGTAGTCTTCATGACAGTCACCCACAACATTGATTTGATTTCTTATGACCCCTTGATTGGTGATACGAACAGCACGAGCACGACGAACAGCCTTCTGGGATTCTGCAGTGAAACCCAAACCAAACTTGTCAGACTTGTAAGGGATGTCAGGAAGCTGACCCCAAATAGTACAACCACCTTCTTCAACCATAGCTCTAGCATCTTTGAGGGAGGCCATTGTAGGTGGTACTCTGGTAACCACAAGAACTCTTTTAACAACATGGGGAGCTTCAGTAGTAGGAACGACCCAAGGAACTACCTCAAATGTCTGGCAAGGAGTCTCAACAAATTCACCCTCTATCTCAACATATTTAAAGCATTCACATTACTGACCATGTATTCTTTTTCACCATAAACAGTGAGAATCTTTCCTTTCACCGGATATTTCAACTTCTGATGTAAAGTGGAAGTCACAACACCTGCCCCATGGATCCAGGGGCGCCCAAGAAAATAGGAGTACGCAGGACGAATATCCATTAAATAGAAAGTAGAGTCGAAGACTTGAGAGCCTACTTTGATCGGGAGATCTACTTCTCCATGTACCACTCTTCTTGAGCCATCAAAGGCCCTCACCACTACATCACTTGGTCTTAACACAACATCTTCAGGACTGAGCTTGTCCAGAACCTCTTTGGGGAGCATATTTAATAAAGAACCATTGTCCACCAGCACATGAGATAAGGTAGTTCCCCTACATTCAATGGAGATATGCAAAGCTCTGTTATGGTTTCTCTTGGCAGGAGTCAAGTCAGCATCAGAAAATCCTAACCCATTATCATAAGTCAGATGTGCAACACAATTCTCAAATTGATCCATAGAAATTTCATCTGGTACGTGAGCAGTCTTCAGGAACTTGATTAAGGCTTTAGCATGAGCCTCAGAACACAGCAACAAAGATAACATGGAGATTTTGGAGGGAGTATGTCCCAACTGGTCAACAATATCATAATCACTCTTGCGAATGATCTTCAGCACTTCTTCCATCTGTTTAGAAAGATTTTCAGCAGTTGGTGCCTCAGCTTGCGTAGATTCAACCACAGGACCCTTGCCCCGAGTATCAGTACTTGGCTCAGGATTAGAGGTAGTAGTTGGAGTAATTGCACTTTTGGAAGTAGCCTGGGGAGAGAAAATTCTTCCACTTCTAGTGATCTTACTAGATCCAGCAATATTATCAACATCAAGATTACCATCAGTAACAGGTGCATCAATCAGAGGTTCTTGCTTGACACCATGGATGTAAACATAAGAACCATAATTCCAGGGTATAGCTTTATCAGAAGTATAAGGAACAGGGACATGAGTGGTAATAATCATGGGAACCACCCTAGCTTCAGCAACAGTCTCCACAAGGCCTTCAGCAGTAATCCTGACAGGACCCTTAGAGGTGATCCTGACAGGGCCTTTGGAGGTAATCTTCACTGGCACTTTATCAACCATAGCTACATATTCAAGCTTCGTACTTCGAGTTAGATGTTCACACATACTTTCCACAGAAGGTGTCCTCTCAAACAATATAGTGTAATTGTCCATGAGGCGTTGAATACCATCTTTCAACTTCCAGCAGCTATCGGGTTTGTAGGCACAATAAAAACAGTCTTCATTACAACCTGGAAAGAAACCAGCCTGTACCAGCTTCTTCTTGATAATGGATAAGGGAGTAGTCACATCTGCTACTGAGGAAACATATGAAACTTCATCAACAACATTACCAATCTTCTCATGATTGGGCATGGGAGCAATGATCACATTTGGAGTCCCAGGAGGGTCAAATTCAATCTCCCCAACTTCAATCATGTCTTGAATCTTGTTTTTCAACACCCAGCAGTTGTTGGTGTCATGTCCCGGGCTATTAGAATGATAGGCACATCTTGCATTAGGATTGTATCGAGGAGAGGAGGTATTAGGATTCTGAGGAGGGTCCTTCAAAGTAATGAGTTCCCCTTTCAACATGTGTTGCAAGGCTTGGGCCAGTGACATGTTGATCTTGGTGAATTGTCTTCTAGGCTTTTGTTGATTGTTTTGTGGTGGCTCTGGTGCTGCAGGAGCAGGATTAGAGATGTGAACTGCTCCCACAGATTGATGACTTCTGTTACGACTATGTTGACTATACACAACATTAGACTCCTTCTTCCCACTAGGGGGCTTCTTTGCAGTGTTTGATGAAGAGGCACCCATTTGTATCTTACCACTTCTTATACCACTTTCTACACGTTCTCCAGTCATTATCAGCTCGGTGAAACCAGATGATGAACTTCCAATGAGGTGACTATAGAAAGGACCACTCAACGTACTCATAAACATATCCACCAACTCCCTGTTAGTCAGAGGAGGTTGAACTCTGGCAGCCAGGTCTCTCCATTTCTTGGCATACTCTTTGAAACTCTCCTTAGCACCCATAGACATGCTTTGGAGCTGCATGCGAGTTGGTGCTAAATCAGCATTATATTGGTATTGCCTATAGAAGGCCTCAGCAAGATCATTCCAATCACGAATATTAACACTTTCCAGTTGATAGTACCATTCCAATTGTGCTCCAGACAAGCTCTCTTGGAAGAAATGAATCCACAGTTTTTTATCAGCAATATGTGGTTGAATCCTCCGGACATAGGATCTTAGGTGCAGCTTAGGACATGAAACACCATCATATACCACAAAAACAGAAACCTTGAAACCAATAGGTATAACCATTCCAGAAACTAAACTCAGATCTTCAAAATGAAGCCCAGAAGATTTTTGTAGTTCCATAGCATTCATTTTGTCTACCAGCATCTTGTACTTCTCTTCACTAGCAGGATCATGATAATAGTTTGCTTCAGAATCAGAGTCTCCCACAGTATCATGGAGACTACCTCCCTCTTTTTCAGAATTTTCAGACTCAGAATCCTCAATTTGCTCCTTAATCTTGATAGGACCCCTGAACCTTCTTCCCAGATTGATAAGGCCTCCTGATCTTCTAGTCATCTTCTTCTTCTTAGTCAGCAGTGTCTTCAGCTCATCTTGTCCCTTGGACAAATTCAGAATCAATTCTTGGAATTGTGCATTCTGAGACTGGAGATCTTTGACAGTCTGTTCAAGAGCCATTTCTGCTGAAATAAATAGCGAGAAGATAAGATACCTGTTCATAAGAAACCTGTGATGCAATGATATGGTATGTAAATTCGTATGCAATGTTTTCAAGGACCGCATGATTTAAATTTGTTTAAACAACCAGAAAGTAAACTTTTATTAGTAATCAATAAACTTGTTGGCCCTTTGGGCTTACAACAAAAATGAAATGAATACAAAGATGGGGTTTTAAGTCTCCCATGGACGTTTCCTCTTTGTGTTGAGGTATGAGTTGAGATTCCGCTCCTTGTGAAGTTGTCTTGTTAGCTCCAGGATTCTTTCTTGACTAGCTTTGAAATGCGTCTCAAAAGTATCCCTTTGCTCCTTCAACTGGATCCAGGACCTCTGTAACTACTCCATGTCAGTGGGCATGTCTGGTTGAAGAATGATATAAGAAGTATCTCCTTCAGCTAAAGGCTCCATGGTAACTGGCAGGATGGCAGGATATGGCATCATAAGAGTCTGAGCACGAGATCTCACCCATCTGAGATAAGGTTCCATAGGAATAGTGTACTCTGGTTCTAGAGTCTTGCTGTCAACCTTGTTCACTTTACCCCATGCTCGTATGAACCTTTGACGGTAACCTTGTAGATCGTTGTCGTAGTCGAACACAATACCCTGAATAAACATGTCATGAGGACCATCACTCCGAGCATAACCAAACTGACGTAGAGCTAAGAAAGGATTGTAGGTAATGGCCCCTCTTATGCCAAGGAGTGGCACATTAGGGAACTCCCCACAACGGTCAATGATAATAACATTCTCCATAGATCTAGAACACCAATGAATATCTGAATGTGAAAGTGACATAATTCTCTTAGACCACCTTAACCCTTGTTCATTCTTCATCACTGATCGAGGAAGGTGAGAAATAAACCACCTAGACAATAGAGATATACAACACATCAGAGTTCCTCGTGCCTTCTTAGTACGGGTATGAAGAGAGTGTAAGATGTCTCCAAGTAATGTAGGCACTGGATTGCGAGTTAGAAATATGTTGATGGCGTGTACGTCTATGAACTGGTCTGGATTAGGGAACAACACTAAGCCATAGATCAATATGGCTAAGATCTCCTCAAAAGCATCATAACTCATAGTCTTCAGGAACACTTGAGCTTTCTCCATCAATACCTTGGCAAGGATACCCTTAACTCCACTTCTCGTTTCTAGGACAATGTCTGATTTCTTCAAATGTAAGGCTGCAGCAATGACTTTAGGTTTAGGCTCTTTTTCCAAGCCTGTGAAGGGTCTCTGATTGAGGATAGGTATACCCAACAGTTTGGAGAACTCTTCCATTGTAGGAACCAGCTGATAGTCGGGGAATGTGAAACAGTGATGTTTAGGGTCAAAGAACTGAAACAGGACACTCATCATGTCTTGATCAAATCCTGAGGTAACCAAGTCAAGTAGGTGACCATGCTTCTTGATGAACTGGGAGTTTTCAGAAACTTGAGAGATTAATTCCTTAAGCTTAAGAGGTATTCCTACAAAGTTGATCCGGATAGTGTTCCTACGAGCAGAAGCCATGACCTGCAACAAAGAACAAAGATAAATCCTTTGGTCCTTGAAATGGTTAGTGAAAATGCTATGCTTATGATGCATGATGATGCTATGATGTTATGCTCAATCACAAACATGTGGCACACACAAATAATTCACACAATAGCCCTAGGTATGAAGGCTTGCATGAGGTTTAAAGGTAAGTACCCTCCCCTGAAGTTTAGTGGGTTCATCCTGTCCTATAAAGTAACCAGGTTCTAAGGGATCTCAATATCACTGATCCTTCCCAAGGGTGGTTGTTCAGTAGGCAACTTACTTGCCAACCAAAACCCTCCAAGTTTAGGATCTCAATGAGCGTAGTATCGAGTATCAACCAACTTCAGTCTTCACCAAAGCCGGTTATCTCACTACTTTCTAAAGGCCAAGATAGGATGACTAGGGTTCTAAAAGTCAGTTAGTGTATTGACATCATATGGCAGCCTCATATTATCCTTAACTTACTTAAGGAACATAAGCACCCACCAATAAGTCACACTAACTATGGCCACCAGATCAACCATATTGGTATACGTCGTACATTTTCCTTGGTCTATTGCCATTTACCTAAGGTACACTAGATCCGGGTTAGGATCTTTCACACATAAGAGCCCAACAGATAAGTATAAAGCAAACAAGGCAAACAATTTTAAGGTCATCTAATTCCTAAGGGTACCCCTCTTTAATATCATCCCCAGCAGAGTCGCCAGTTCTATAACACGGTGGGAGAACTGACTTTCTATAAATGTTGCAGATAGCAAAAGTCGCCACCGACTTTTATTTTATCCAAGTGGAAAGGACATAAAAGAACAGGAAATACCTATTTTTAAAGACTTGAGTTCGGGGGGTAGGTTATATAAAGGGAAGGTATTAGCACCCTTTATATCCATGGTTATCCATGGGCTCTTAGTTACTTAGCTCACTTTGAATTGTTTTGAAAAGGTGTAGTGTGTGATTAGAAACTTTCTAAGTACTTTATAATGTTCCTCGTATGGATGTATACAAAGACTTGTTTTTGAAAATTTGTTTGAAAAGTGTGATATAAAAAGTATTTTGAAATGTGAGCAAGCAATTTAAGAGAAACCTACCCTAGATTAAGTCTTCACTGTTCTTATGTTCTTTCAATGGTAAGACTATCCCTATTATTAAGGAATAGGAATTTATTACCTTGTATGTGAGAAGGGACATCTGAATTTAGGCAACTGCAAGGTGTCTTTAGCAATTCGTAGGGACTTATCATCTTTTATTCGAAGGGACAAGATCATTTATCGTAGGCAACCTCGAAGGGACTTGATCTTATAAACTGAAGGGACTTGATGATATCTGTGAAGGGACTTTGCTTAAGACACCTTACTTGACCTTTGGAAATAGGCAACATGAGGGGTAACCCTAGAAAGTACAAGATGACGATCAAAGATCGACTTACGTGTGTGAGTGTTTGTATTCAAATATTTATCTTTTTAAATTAATTATTCTAAGTTAATTTTTAATTACAAACATGTTATACACACCCTATAATTACTAACCATGCAATAAATATATTTATAATAAAAATAAAGCAAAAATATAAGCCTAAACTATTACAAAGCTTCGGGACAATTACAACATAATTGGGAAAAATAATAATAACGATAAAATAGAAAATAAATAAGCAATAATTTAAATGTTAGTAATAATGAAATAATAATAATAAGAAAGGGTTAGTAAAAATATAAAGAAAATAAAAATTTAAGAGAGAATATTATTTTTAAGTTAAATAAACATTTAGAAATTTTTTTAGAAGAAAATATAACAATTATGATAATAACAAACAAATAATAATTATTTACATATTAAAAGAAAAAGATAAATTATAATTTATAAAGAAAATTAGGTTAAATTTGAAAATTAAGAAAATTAGGGTTAGAGTTAGGGTTAGGGTGGTAATCATGAGAATTAGGGTTTTAAATATTAATTTACAAAATAAATCAATTTATTTACAAAATATATATATATATTTAATAATATGAACATATAATATAATAAATAATTAAGTTTTTTTGAAAATAAAGTTTGAATTTTAAAAATATGAATTTTTTGGTATAAGAAATAATATAAACATTTTTTTTAAAATTGATGATTTAAGAAATTAATTAAGTAAATATAAATAATATAAACAAAATAATGAAAATAATGAAAAAAAACATACCTGGGGCTGGGATTCGAACCCAGGCCCTAGGCTTCCCACACACAAGACCAACAACATCACCACCATGCCAAGCACGCGTTGGTGTAAGTACCAGGAGTCCAATTCCTTTTGTTATAATCCTGCAAAATATCACAAAAATAAAGCAAAACAAAATGGCCTGGGGGGGAATCGAACCCAGGACCATTCAATACACAGGCAAACACACAAACCAGCTGAGCCACATGGGGCGCGTACAACATAGAATCAGCAAATAAACATTATATTTTAAAACAATTATTTGAATTGGATTTTTGGCGCCACTGACTTCATCTTCTTCCTTGGAATTTCCTGCGAATTCATCTGCAAAATCATCTATGGATTTTTCTGCGAATTTTTCAATATCTATAATCTGCGAAAATCACATCTTATGGCTAAACCTATTGTTTCATCAAATTGATCAGGTTAATGTGATCCTTAGGAGGTATACGGTCTAGCCATGGTCTTTGAATGGATTTATATTGCCTCATACGGAAAACCCTAAAACGAGCTTCAAACCCTAACAATGGTGAAACTCCAAACCTGCATCGAAACTCATAACAAACTACCTAGAATCCATCTACATCATTCAACAAACAATATTACAAGCTCAAATTTAATTAATCATGCATAAAACTTATGAATCGAAAAAAATATATTTGACATAAAACTGATTCGGTTTTCATCATTCATGAGGTTATGGATGCTTATGATCATATGGATAGCATCCTGAGAGTCCAAGGATCATCTATATGTCTTTAAAATACCTTTAATTACCCTCCAACTATGAATCAGAAAATTGAAATTTCAATGAATTTTTTGAATGTCAAGAGTGTTCTTGGAGGCTGCAATTTTCGTCCCCTAGCATTGTGATTAGTTCATGGTCTTATAGTGAATGATTTTAGGTCAAAAAACTTATCTCTCCTTTGGCCTTTTGGATAACTTGAGATTGAAGAAAGATATGATTCCAAAAGTGAGAAAAATCAAATATTTTCATGCCTTAGAGACTTTACACGAAATTTGATCCTCTCAATCATCTTTAAATGATGTTTCAATCATTCTAGAACAAAAATCAGATTTTTAGATTGACTTTTTATATTTTATTTTGATTTAAAATGATTTTAAATGAATAAAATCAAAATAAATAAAATAAAATAATAAAAATCTGAATAAATGATTTTTGGTTCGTGCATGATGTCATGGTAGTGATTGGGTCATAAAAATGCAAGCCCATATGGAAAGAATTGGCTCTAAGATCCCATTTGCTCAATAAACCCCTAAAAAATTTTCCAACTTTGTAAAGACACAAATCCCTCAATTTTAATGCTATGGAGCTGTTCTTGGACATTTTAGAAATCTTAAAGAGTCTTCTAACCAACCTCTTTGGTCTCATGTCCATATCTTTTATCATTTTCAAGTTATGCCCTTTGGAAGATGTTGACTTTTTGTTGACTTTTAAAATGACTTATAATGTCTTAGCTCATATCTTCCAAATGAAGCATTTTTAGGCTTGGCTTGTGAGACGCAATGTTGTAGAGAATTCAATTTCCTTCAAAATGAGCTTTGGATGGAAATTTTTTGATGAAGCATGTGAAAGTTATGACTGGTCAAAGTTCAGTTGACTTTTCCTATGAAAACCCTAATTTAGAAACTCCTGATTCTTGATGATCTGAAATCTCCTTGATGAATCATGATCAACCCTTGATCAAATGATGAATTTTACTTCATAAACTTGATGTTGGCAAAAAATCATGAAGTTTGACTTTGGTTTGACCACAGTTGACCTCAGTTTGACTTTTTAACTACTTTGACTGATTTTTGCATATCTGATCATCTGACTGAGCAAACTTTTTGGGAAAGCTTTGAAACTTGAAATAGGGATTCTTGAAGACATGTAGGATGTTATGAAGCTCAATTGAGGCCTTGGAAGTCCATTTAGCCTGATGAAATCCAAAACCCTAGTTTAAGATGCATTGCTTAGGAGGATGCATTGTCTGAGGGGATTGTCAAACTTTCTGACTAATTGTGAATCTTGTGAACCTTGTGAACCTCTTGGGAAACCTTGGTACACAGTGCCTTGACTAGGGGAGGGCAAATTTTGGGGTTCAACAAACCGCAATTTGGTTGTATCCGGAATATCCATCCAAGAAACAGTAAAAATCATGACCCGCCAACCTCTCTAGAATTTGATCAATGAAAGGTAACGGGAAATGGTCTTTTCTAGTAGCCAAATTCAGCCTCCGATAGTCAATGCACACTCGCCATCTCGTGACCGTTCTTATAGGAATCAACTCATTCTTTTTATTTATAACAACGGTTGTTCCTCCTTTCTTAGGGACCACGTGCACTGGGCTAACCCAAGAGCTATCATATATAGGGTATATTAGATCTGCATCAAGTAACTTAACCACCTCTTTTCTCACCACCTCTTTCATGGCCGGATTAAGCGTTCTTTGTGGTTGAACCACCGGTTTATGCCCATCTTCCATCAGAATTTTGTGTATACAAACCATTAGGATAATACCTTTCAAGTCCTCAATATTCCAACCAATAGCTCCTTTATACTTTTTCAGACCATCAATCAACTTTTCTTCTTGTGTACTTTTCAAGTAAGAACTTATAATGGCCGAACATTTACTATCGGCGTCAAGGAAGACATACTTAATATTTTTCGGTAGTTGCTTCAACTCCGGGCTCTTTTTAGTTTCTTCATTCCCTTCCACCAAATTAGGATGTCTTAGATCCTCCCACCAGTGTGGTCGGACTCCCTTCCACAGAGGTTGGGCTTCCATCATATCTAGCACTTCCTGTTCTCTTTCCCCCACTTCTTCATCATCTTCAAGTATCGACAAACTTAACACTTTCTCCAGGGGAAACTTGGATATATTTTCAACATTCTTTTTGTCATCCGTAGGATCAAGTATCTCAATATTGCTATTAGTGACAATATCCTCTTTATGCTTCATGGTTTATCTCACATCAATCTTCAAATCGTCATCATAAACCTTTAGAGTTAAGGTTCCTCCTTCCATGTCTATCATCACTCTACCAGTCTCCAAGAAAGGTCTTCCAAGAATTAACAGAATTTCTTCATCTTCCGCCATCTCTAGTATCACAAAATCCATTGGAAACACAAACTTGTCGAACTTCACAAGGACATCTTAAATTACCCCATAGGGGCGCTTTACTGAATGATCCGCAAATTGGAGTGTCATTCTTGTGTCTTATACAACACTTATACCCAACTTTTGTAGATGGATAAAAGCATAAGATGTATGCTTGCACCTAGATCAATAAGAGCACTTTTGAATGAACGATCTCCAATAATGCAAGGAATCGTCACGGTGCCTCAATCTTTCTTCTTCACCAGAATCTTCATACCCTGCAAAATAGCACTACAAGTTTCGGTTAGAATAATCGGTTCCGTGTCTGTGGTTCTCTTTTTGGAGATGACATCCTTCATGAACTTTTCATAAGTAGGCATTTGCTCCATTGCCTCTAAGAGGGGGATGTTCAATTTAAGCTTTTTGAACAACTCGAGGAACTTCTCAAAATTCTTCTCTTGCTGCCCTTTTTTTTGTTCCTATACGAATATGGAAGCTTAATCACTAGTTTGGGTTCAACAACTTTCTCTTTCGCCGCCGGTTCTAATGCCACCGATCCTCTCTCTACCACTTCATTCTCTTTGATATCTAACTCAACTTCAATCACTTGAGTATCCAGTTCAGCATTTATTTCAACTTCTTCATTAGCTTTACCTCTTCTAGTCATAATCGTGCTCACATGATGTTGATCTTTAGAATTTGTCACGGTTTCACTAGGAAGGGATCCTGGTACTTGAGAACCCGTAAGTTGTTGAGCTATCTGAATCATTTGGACTTCAAGGTTTTTGATTGAGGCACCTATGTTCCTAAGATTACTTCTTGTTTCTTCTTGGAATTGTGAGCTTCGAGCGACTATTTTTTCGATGGCGATCTCCCAATCTGCTTTTCTAGTTGCTTATTATTGTTGTTGAGGTTGTTGATATTGATATGGTTGATATTGCTGCTGTTGAGGGGCTTGAACTTGCTTCTGAGGATTTTCTTGTTGATCCTTCCATGAGAAATTCAGGTGATTCTTCCACCCAAGATTATACGTGTTGGAGTAGGGATTATTCTGCCTCAGGAAGTTGATTGCTTCGATTTGTTCTTGTGTTGCTACACAATGCATAGCAAAACGGGTCCTGCACAAATCTCACAAATAATAACCTGGACTGGTTGCACCTGTGCTACAGTTTGCGGTTCAAGATTCATCTTTTTAAGTTTTCTCTCAACCTCTGCAGCAATCTGATATTCCATCTTCACAACCTGTTCGGCTAGCTTTAAATCAGTTTTGCCTTTAGGTTGGGTCACTATTCTGTCATATAACTTCAGGTGTTCATTTGCAGCTATAGCTTATATAATTTTCTTTATACCAGTAGTTGTCGAGAAATTTGTTGAACCACCTGTAGCTGTGTCAATGAGTTGTTTTATCTTAATTCTAAGATCATTCACAAAGTTCTGCATTTGCTCAGTCGCATCCATGTTATGGGTAGGACATGCGGCTAAATACCTCTTGAATCTCTTGTATGCATCTCCCAATTATTCACCTTCTTTTTGTTTAAAATTCATGATATCATATCTCTTGTGAATGTAAACAGATGCAGGGAAGTACTCATTCAGGAATGTTGTCTCCATCTCTTGCCAAGTAGTGATACTTGCACCCGGAAGTGAGTAAAACCACTTTTCCCATCATCAGTCAAGGTAAAAGGGAACATGACCAGTCTTTTTGCTTCCTCAGAATGAACCTCTATTTTCAAAGATGTTGTGGTAGTGAGAAATCGTTGGAAATTCTTGTTTGCATCTTCATTGATTCTTCTTGAGAATGGTTTGCTCTCCAACTGGCGGATGGTAGAAGGATGAAGCTGGAAATGGGCCACATTTATCGGTTGGTTCACAATGGTCATCCGATTCGGTGGAGCATTATCTCCTCCATAGTCACCTAGCAATCTCTCTACATGGGTGGATTACCAGCCATGTCAACTCTGTCGGACTCTGCTTCACTCTCAGTGTCTATATCGCTTGACTCATAATTCATTGATATATTATTCTTTTTCTCTTGATACACAACTATAGGACCAGAACTAGTCCCCGTTGTTGCTCCCTGGATTTCCATCCTGGTACAAACGCGAAAGTGGCACGGAAAAGGGTAGAGTTGTCAGCCAGGCATTTTTATCCCGAAGGAACAAAAATGGTAATGTTGCACAAACCAGAAGAAAAGAAAAGGAAGGACAAAGGTCCTGCGAACCAAAGAGACTGGGTTCGGGAGTCGGTTACGACCTGGGAAGATATTAGCACCCCAGATCGTCGGTCGTGCCCGACGGGATCCATGCTTGCAAAGAAACTGTTTCAAAGGGTGAAGAAATGAAAGTTGCTGCAAAACTGGAAGACTGGAACTGGAAATGAAAAAAAAAGAAAGGGGGAAAATGTAGGGAAAATAAAAG
Source organism: Lathyrus aphaca (assembly GCA_963966055.1). Lineage (NCBI taxonomy): Eukaryota > Viridiplantae > Streptophyta > Magnoliopsida > Fabales > Fabaceae > Lathyrus > Lathyrus aphaca. The sequence goes on along the minus strand of OZ014520.1, from coordinate 224,431,666 downwards.
AGTGTGCTCGAACGGGCCCTACCCCGCTGCCTATGTACCTCATCTGGACATGAGGATCAGAGTCGCCATAGTTCCCCTAACTAGGGGTGGAAAAGATTGCTTGTGTCTTAAGGCTTGAACTACCTATATCAATGCTCAGGTGTTGCCGGCTCGGACGACGAGTGCGTAACCGTCTTGCAAAATGACAAGTAGGAGCAAGTTCGCGTACAGAGCGAAGGAGATGAGAAAAGAAGTCCCGAAGGAGACACTTATTGTTTATTTGTGTTTTTTAGAAGTCTTTTATTGGTGTCGCACAAAAGAATGAACTCAAACTCTTTTCCATGGAATGTGTACTTGCTACTACATTCCAAGATGGAATAATAGAACAAGCATACCAAGTAAGGAGAACTTATCCAAAACTTGTTTCCAAGGGCATGGGCCTAATTTCATTGACTTGTTGAATTTATTAAGTGTTTTAGTGATTAAAAATGAAGAAGTATTTTTTATGGTTTTTCTTGATGAAGATGACCTCATGATCCGACTTGTGCATCATGCTAGACAAATGCATTATTCCAAGATGGAATGGATACATATGCCCCATGGAATAAGACTATTACACAAGAAGTCACTTCTTTCTTTATTAATGTTTTTTTGGCTTTGTTTTGAGATGAGAAGAGAAAGAAGCAAAGGAACAAAAGGCAAAAGTCTAAAGGGGAAAGACTAAACCTAAAGTTATCATGCAAAAGTGGTCCTAAGGTTAGTGAGGTTTCAACTATCCTAAGAGAAAAGGAGACCAAAGGAGAAGAAAAAGAAGAGAAGAAGAAAGCTAGCAAGCAACTTACTCCTCTAAAGGAGATAAGTTGCTCCTAAAGGGGGGGGGGGGGGAGAGTTGAATCACATGATGGCATAAGGCACATCAAAAACCACAAAGAGAAAGCAACTTAAAAAAGAAAAGGTGAAGAGTTGAAATGTGGATAAACTTCCACACTTCTCTTACCATGAGCCCCTGAAATGTTAGCAAAAATTCCAGCAAATATTCATCGACACAATCATGGAATTAGCATGCTCAAAGTTCTAGAAAACAAAGATCAAACAACATGCCAAGCTTTGCAAACTCATGACTTACGCGTCGAGAACATGAAAGCATACATCAACCAGCAAGAAAATCGCCCTAAACTAGCATATTTAATGATCATACAATGATCCATGGCAATTAAAGCAAGTAAGGGAATCAAACAAGCTCAAAATAGCTCAAATATGGCATTTTGCATCAGTGTTAACCGATTAACCAAAGCGTTAACCGGCTAACCAGTTCAAACCTACAGCAAATCAGCATAGAAATAGGTGCGTTAACCGGTTAACCAAAGCGTTAACCGGTTAACACTGTAAAAACAACAATAAAAACCTGCAGAAAATCAGCTCAAATCCAGCTTATCCAAATAATTCCACCACAGACCAGCAATCAATTAAGCATGAAATAAATGGATCAATTCACATTAATTAACATCATTATGCTCATGAACATTAGCACACAGATCCGGTTGTAAATCAATCAATCAATTCAAGCAACACAAGCAAATACACAAGCACAAGGTGGATTTAAAGCACAAGCATGCAAATAAGCTAAAACAGAGCTAGATCTGAATTTAACCAACCTACAAAGCTGGGGTATGCTCTGGTAATTGTTGTTTGAGCTAGAAATGAAAGATTTCGCGGAAAACTTCGAAGATCCGGTGCTAATCCTCACACATCAGGCAAAATAAATGCAAGCAAATGGTCTTGATGTAGAATTTTGGCACCAAAAGCACTTCTAATCTCCAAACCAGATCTGAACCAAGTAGTGAAACCAGCAAATCGATGCAAAGAAGCTATGGATGGAGGTCTAGTTCTAAGATCTACACACTTTAAATCAAAGTTATATGATCTTCAAAGAGGAACTTTGAGTGATGTGGAAAATTGGGAGAGAAAAGTGAGAGAATGGTGAGAGAGATCAAAATTCAGAAAAAATGAGAAGTGAAAAATGAGAGAGCTCTCCTTTTGGTTTGGAGGGAACTGGATTAAATATGGTTTAGGTTTGGGGCCCAAAATTTTGGTTTGGGATCCAAAAAATATGGTTTGGAATTGGCTTAGAAAGTGATTAGGACCTAGCATTGGAATTAGGCTTGGATAAATGCTCTAGATCCTTCTCCTTAATTCAAAATGAATAAAAATCAGAAAATTGGAAAATTGGAGCCAAAACACATGCTGAATTTTTCTGCTGGAATTCAAAATTCACAGCCTTTAACCGGTTAACGCCAGTGAATTTTGAATTCTCCCTCCTTTTGGTAGGAAACTTCCCTAATAACCCAACGCCAACCGTTTGATCTGATTTTGATCCTCAATCCTTTTTAGGGATTTGAACTTGATACAGATTTTGCATAAAAGATCCTGTGAGCTTCTTGCCAGGACACCATGCTCTTGATTTTAACTTGTAGTGCTTCAAATTTCCCGGATGGTTGATCATATGCCTTATGCTAGAACACGCAAGTGCTATGCTTCATCTTTCTATGCAAAATTGCTAAGGACATGACATGATTATGATGATTATGATATGATGATGATGCTAAACAGAAGAGGGCAAATTTGGGGTGTTACAGCTGCCTCTATTCAAGCAACTGTTAATCTGAAAAGGACGGTAGCACGGGCTATCGACCGTTCAAGATAAATTGTGGTTGAATACCAAGAAAACCTGAAATTTGCACTCTGCTGGAGAATGCAAGAAATGGGAAATAAACCCAACCAAATGACTCTTTGGCGATTGAAGTGGGGACAAAGCAGACGAGCTCCTTCCAAATTAGATTGTTACGTCGGTTAAGAAAAACTTAGACAGACAAGTCTCCCTCAAAGCAAACCTGTTATGCCAGGCAATGGACATACGAGCCCTCTTAAAGCAAACCTGTTACGTCAAGAATTGGACATACGAGCCCTCTTCATACATTTTACAATATATAACCTAAGACACACGAATCTCCCTCAGATAAACCTGTTACGCCAGGACCGGTGATGCACTTAAGTCTTTGGGATAGACATGCATAATCAGGATAGACGAACCCTCTTCATATATTATCCGTGGATATATGGTCTAAGACAGACGAGTCTTCTTCGGGAAAACCTGTTATGCCAGGTGTAACATTAGGATTTGACGAACCCTCTTCACAAACCTTGCATAGATAAGTGGTTTTTGAGACAGACGAACCTCCTTCGGATAAACCTGTTACGCCAGGACCAGTAACCATTTTGACGTTTAATCCCACCGTCAAGACTTCAAACCTATTCAACACGGACGAGCATTGGATGATCATCAAAAGAACACAGACGAGTGCCATAAGTCAATGATACAAGCGAATATCAGATGATGACCTAAGAAACGCAGACGAGCGCTTCAGGCGATGATACAGACGAATATCAGCCATTGATACAGACGAATACCAGAGATCCAACATAGACAAGCATTTGGAGTAGCAATACAGACGAGTACCAGAGTGATTATCAAATTAGTACATATGGATATAAGCTAACACAGACGAGTGTGAGGGATGATACAGACGAGTATCCAATAATGCAAACAAGCTTCGAATAGATAACAAACACAGACGAGTGTTGGGGAATGCATACGAGCATCAAACAACATTCACACACAGACGAGTGTTGGGGAATGCAGACGAGCATCAGAAAATTTCAAACACGGACGAGTGCTGGGAATTGAAGATGAGCATCGAGCAAATACCAAACACAGACGAGTGCCGAGGAATGAGGACGAGCATCAACATCTACCACACACAGGCGACTGCTGGGGAAAGCATACAAGCATCAAATGAGTATCAAACACAGACGGGTGCCGAGGAATGCGGACGAGTATCAGCAGATTTCAAACACAGACGAGTGCCAGGAAACGCAAACGAGCGTCAAGCAGATACCAAACATGGACGAATGTTAGAGCGTGCGTACGGGCAACAAATGCCTGGTAAGAAAGACAACTCTGTCGGGGAAAATAAAACTAAGAATAATTCACAAACGAGCGAGTGTTGGGAATGCAGACGAACATCCAGCAGATATCAAACATCAAACACGGACAAATGTTAGGGGACGCAAACAAGCAACTACCAAACATCAAACACAAAAGAGTGCTAGGATGTGCATACGAGCATCACGCAGACATCAAACACAGACGAGTGCTGGGAAGTGCAGACGAGCAACAAACAAAGTGCCCTGATTGGAAACAATAATCACGACTCTGCAGGGGAACCAGGTCAAGAGGATTTGATAATGCTTAACTCTGGTTGGGGAGATGAATACCTGTTGGTATCATCACAATGGCCAAAAATAAATTGGTGACTTCTTTGGAAGAATACTTCAATGGTGGGAGAAAGTCCCGATCATGAACTCTGCGGAGGATAACCGTCTTTAGACTTGGCTGGGGATGATGCTTGGTCAGACCCTAGCCGGGGAGGGAATTCTGAAAATTCTGACTGTGGGGAAACCAAGCGCACAACTGCTCACTGGGGAGGACTTCGCTTATGGAAAGATAATCTGCTTGGGGAGGAAAGCTCTTCAATTAGCCTTGGAATTCCGTTGGGGAAATAATTAAGATATCCTGGCAATACTTGGTTGAGGAATAAAATGTGAACAAATGTCTGCACTACTTTGTCACGCTGGCCAAAACTAAATTGGCGAACTCACTGGGGACATTTCAATGATGGTTGCGTACCAATCATGAACTCTGTGAGGAAATGACGAAAAGACTCCGATTGGGGACAAAACCTCTTTGATTGGGTTTGAAGTTCTGTTGGGGATACCACCCTAATTTGACTCAGCTGGGGAAGGTGCCGTCTGAACTCTACTGGGGATAACCATGTCTTTCTTGTGAAGAACAAACACCGCTTGGGGAGGACACCTCTTCGATTAGGTTTGAAGTTTTGCTGGAGATTCCACCTGCTATATCTCAGCCGGGGAGCACTCTATCCTTGGGGAAATACAACATCGCCCTGCAAAACCTGCAACAACAGTATACACACATGTGCCCCGGGGATTTACATGGTATAAGTTGTTCATCCATTGTCGCCCGACACTCAAAGACAGTTTTAATTGTTTCCCTGCAATGTCAATTTTCTTATAAAAACCAACATGTTTCATATGCAATGTTCTTTTTGCCAAAAATTCAGGACGAGCTCGCCTACTTGATACTCTCGAGTACGTACTCGTTGGTCGAATGCTCGCTTTATTCTCCTCTCATAAAGCTGACCATGATAGATAGCCGCTAATCTCTTTTCCTCAATTAGACACAACTGATTATATTCAACACACACCCACTTTGCCTCATCAAGCTTCACATCCATCATCACACGCAATGAAGGAATTTCTACCTCAACAGGCAAGACTGCCTCCATGCCATACACCAAGGAGAAAGGAGTTGCCCTGGTTGACGTCCTAACTGACGTTCGGTACCCATGTAGTGCAAAGGGTAACATCTCATGCCAATCTTTGTAAGTGACAACCATCTTCTGCATAATCTTCTTAATATTCTTGTTGGCTGCCTCTACCGCACCATTCATCTTTGGCCGGTAAGGAGAAGAATTGTGATGTTGAATCTTGAAGTCCCTGAACAGTTTTGCCATCATCTTGTTGTTTAAGTTGGAACCATTATCAGTAATGATTCGCTCGGGCACTCCGTATCTGCAAATGATGTCTCTTTTTAGGAATTTGGCTACCACTTGGCGAGTGACATTGGCATAAGATGCTGCTTCAACCCATTTGGTAAAGTAATCAATCGCGACCAAGATGAAGTGATGATCGTTTGAAGTAGTAGGCTATATCTTCCCGATCATGTCAATGCCCCACATAGAAAAGGGCCAAGGAGATGACATAACGTTGAGCGGGCTAAGAGGAACATGCACCTTGTCTGCATAAATCTGGCACTTGTGGCACTTACAGGCGTACAAACAACAGTCTGCATCCATTGTTAGTCAATAGTACCCTGATCTCAACAACTTCTTAGCCATTGCATGCCCTCCTGCATGAATACCGAAAGATCCCTCGTGGACTTCCTGCATTAACAGGTTTGCTTCGTGTCTATCCACGCATCTGAGCAAGACCATGACAAAGTTTCTCTTATACAGAACCCCTTCTGCATTCAAGAAGAAGCTACCAGCAATTCGCCTCAAGGTCTTCTTGTCGTTGGATGATGCCTCAGCTGGGTATTCTTGTTTTTCCAGGAAAATATTAATATCGAAGTACCAAGGTTTCTCATCAGACACTGCGTCTACAGAGAAAGCATGAGCTGGTGCGTCAAGCCTGGAAATATCAATCCTAGGCACATAGTTCCAACACAAGACTTTGATGGACGAAGAAAGAGTGGCCAATGCATCGGCAAATTGGTTCTCATCTCGTGGTATGTACTGAAGCTTAACCGTTGTGAAGAACGTCAACAGTATTCTAGCATAATCCCTATAAGAAATTAAGTGTTCTTTATGTGTATACCACTTGCCGATAATCTGGTTAATGACGAAGTAATTCTGGCAGCGAAGGGAAAGTGAACACCTTCGGGAGTGATAAGAACAACACCAACTCCGCGTCCATTGATATTGACTGCCCCATCAAACATCAACTTCCATTTGGATTCAGGGTCAGGCCCCTCCTCCGGAAGTGGTTCCTTGCAATCTCTTGCCTTGAGGTACATGATGTCCTCATCAGGGAAATCAAACTTCATTGGCTGATAGTCGTCTTCAAGTGGTTGATGTGCAAGATAATCTAACAATACACTTCCTTTGATGGCTTTCTGGGGAGTATAATGTGTGTCATACTCTGTTAAGATCATTTTCCACCTTGCAACCCTTCCTGTTAATGCTGGTTTCTCGAAAATATACTTGACGAGGTCCATTTTTGAGATTAGTAGTGTGTTATGGGTCAACATGTACTGTCTCAGTCGGCGAGCAGCCCATGCCAAAGCGCAACAACTTTTCTCGAGCAGTGAATAATGGGATTCACAGTCGGTAAACTTTTTTCTAAGGTAGTAAATAACATGCTCTTTTTGACCAGAATCGTCATGTTGACATAGAACACACCCCATCGACCCTTCTAACACAGTCAAGTACATGATAAGTGGCCGTCCTGGAACTGGAGGGATTAGGATCGGAGGCTCCTACAAGTATTCTTTTATCTTTTCGAAGGCTCTTTGACAATCCTCATTCCACCTGACTGTTTGTTCTTTTCTTAACAATTTGAAGATTGGCTCGCATGTGGCAGTTAGATGAGATATAAACCGAGAAATGTAGTTCAATCTCCCTAAAAACCCACACACTTCTTTTTCTTTTTTCGATGCAGGCATGCCTTGTATTGCTTTTACTTTTGCAGGATCTACCTCAATCCCCCTTTGTCTAACAATGAAACCCAGCAATTTACTGGACCACACTCCGAAAGTGCATTTGTTTGGATTCAACCTCAGTCGGTACTTTATCAATTTATCAAACAACTTTTTGAGATTGACCAGGTACTCTTCTTCGTCCTGAGACTTGGCGATCATATCGTCCACGTAGCATTCAATTTCCTTGTGTATCATATCGTGGAACAAAGTTACCATAGCCCGTTGATATGTTGCCCCGACATTCTTCAATCCAAAGGGCATAACTTTATAGCAGAATGTCTGGTGCCATCTTGATCTGATTATACTCGGAGAAGCCATCCATGAAAGAAAATACCGAGAACTGAGCGGTGTTGTCTACCAGCACTTCAATGTGAGGTAATGGAAAGTCATCCTTCGGACTTGCTCTGTTTAGATCCCGATAATCGACGCACATCCGGACCTTGCCATCTTTCTTTGGTACAGGCACGATGTTAGCTACCCAAGGTGGGTAACTAGTTACAGCGAGGAACCCGACATCCCACTGCTTTTGAACTTCCTCCTTGATCTTCATAGCCATATCAGGGCTAGTTCTTCTCAGCTTTTTCTTTACCGGAGGACAGTCTTCCTTTAGTGGTAGCTTGTGCACAACAATGTCAGTATCCAGCCCCGGTATATCTTGATATGACCAGGCGAAGATATCCACATATTCACGTAGCATACCAATCAACTCCTTCTTTACCTCGGCCTGCAGACTAGCCCCAATCTTTATCTCTTTCCATACGCCTTCAGACCCGATGTTGATGATCTTTATTTCTTTCTGGTGAGGCTGAATGACCATTTCCTCTTGTTTCAACAACCTAGCCATTTCTTCCGGGAGTTCACAGTCTTCCTCAACCCCTTCATCAGCTTGGTAGATAGGATTGTCGAAGTCATGCATAGTCATAGCAGGAACGTTATCACAGGAATTTGAATGATCAACACTGCACAAATGATGTGCTTGTTTCATAATTTGTTTGTTCAAAGGAGACGCAAACACACAAAAACATTGGAAAGAAAAACATTGCCATTTCATTTGTTTTTGTGAAAAATTTTAAAACGAAAGAAAGAGAACACAATTTGCTTGAAAAATGTCCTTTATTTAATGGAAAAAGTAAATGCATTAAAACATGGTGGCCCTACAGATGGATCCTTGTACATTGGGCAGAGTGCAAGATTTGACATGCAGTATGATAAAAATGGAAACAAAGAAAATTACTTTGACTGCCAAGTGACTTGAACAAAATCTTCAGCATACCAGTTCCTGAGCTCCTCCCCAGGTACGCATGGGTGAATCCAGTTGTCCAAGTCGCAGTCATTATCCCCTTCTTCATCTGTTGCACAAATATTGTTGTAGTCGGGCATTCCAAAACTTGTGAATGCTATGGGCTTACTGCCATGAGACCAGCTGGACCCACCAGGTTGATATCCGAGACCAAACTTGTCATCTTTCCTTTCCACTTCTAACAACTTGCCCCAACCTTGGGCACTTCCAGATTGGACTACTTCCTTAGCTTGCTTGTAGGAGTAGATAGGAGTCCCTTCCTTCTCATTGCTTTGAACTGCAGCAACCGGACACAAAGTACTGACATTAACTGTCTCAAAAGCCTGGCAAAGTGTCTCATGGATCTCCCCGTCCATTTCCACATATTTGAAGGTCGACAGATGGCTTACGAAAATATCCTCTTCTCCGCACACAGTAACAACTTGGTCGTCTACCACATACTTCAACTTCTGATGCAACGTGGATGTTACTGCGCCAGCAGCATGAATCCAAGGACGTCCCAACAAACAACTATAAGCGGGTTGAATATCCATAACATAGAATGTACTCTTGAATACCTGAGAGCCAATCTTTACTGGTAGCTCCACCTCCCCAAATACAGATCTTTGTGACCCGTCAAATGCTTTCACAATCAAATCACTGGGTCATAAGACAAAGCCATCAATATTCAGCTTCATTAAGGCCTTCTTAGGGAGCACATTGAGATAAGAGCATATATCTACCAAGACATGTGATAGAACAGCTCCCTTACACTCCATGGTGATGTGTAATTCCTTGTTGTGATTACGTCCCTCGGAAGTGAGATCTCTATCCGTGTATCCCAACCCATGGCTGGCGTTCACACTGCCCACCACGGCCTCCAACTGGTTAACAGTTATCTCTTGTGGTACATATGCCATTTGCAGAACCTTTAGTAAAGCCTCTCGGTGAGCTTGAGAACACATCAACAACGACAAAATGGATATCTTGGACGGGGTCTGATTTAGCCGTTCAACCACCTTGTAGTCACTTTTCTTAATTATTCTCATGAACTCTTCAACTTCTTTTTCAAAAGTGCCTTGACTAACAGCAGGAGTTGTCACCTCTTCAGTTGCTATCTGTTTACCCTTAGCCTTTGTAGCAGCCTCAGCTTCGGGATCACCTCTAAGAACTTGAGGAGCAAAGAGACGCCCACTTCGAGTAAACCCACCAACTCCTCCGACATTCACAACAGTCGGGTCAATTGTTACTGCTTTACTTTCCAACTTCTGACCTTCTACATATACGTCCAAGCCATAGTTCCAAGGGATGGCCTTGTCATCAACATAAGGAACCGGTCCTGGAACAATAATGGTAACCAGACTCACTTCTGGAACATAGATAGTCACTGGCTCTCTCCGGGTAGGAACTTCAATAGGATCAAAATAAATTGTCACTGTAGATACACAATCGCCTCTATTGTCAACTCTGTCAAACTATAAGGACCCCTTGTCAATCAAACACTGCAACCCAGCTTTCAAATCTCTGCAACCATTCACTGACATCATACAACCCCCGCAGTCAAAATCACAACCTGGGAACACCTGCCCTTTCAGCAATCTGTCTTTCATGACCAACAACGAAGTCTTCACTTCATCCACATTCAAAATCAAGCTTAACCTCTCACCACCATCAACAACATTTAACCGGGCCCCTCCATGATTTAGAATGGGGTTTGATGTAACATTTGGAGGCAGTGCGAAGTTAATTGCTTTCGAGTCAATCAAGTCTTTGACCTTATGTTGTAATGCCCTGCACTTCTCTGTTGAGTGCCCAGGAGCTCCTGAATGAAATGCACATCTCGCATTAGCATCATACCCCACTGGAAGATCTCCAGGTGGAGGTGGTGCTAATGTCCTCAATTGAACCAAGTTCAAGTCTAACAATCTTTGGAGCAGTGTTATGTACGTCATTGGGATGGCTTCAAGCACCCTGTTAGCTGGACGAGCTTGTCTCTGTTGATAAGGTCTTCGCTGATAGTTATTGCGTTGCGGATGTTGTTGTTGTTGCTGTTGTTGTGGTTGTTGCACAGGACTCGATGGAATGGTGACAGTTGCCACCTACTCGTAAGATCCTCTGTATCCGCGGCTCCGGCCTCAATCGTACACAACATTAGTTTCTCCCTCCCTTATCCTTGGAGGTCCACTGAAAGCCTTTCTCACACCGCTTGAGCTACCTGCACCACTGTCTTGGATCTTCCCCATTTTCAGAAGAGTTTCAACCCTCTCTCCAACTATCACGATGTCGTTGGACTTTGTCGCTGAACAAGACGCTAGTCTCTCAATAAACACCCCCTGTAGTGTTCCTATAAACATGTATGCCATTTGATTCTCTAACAAGGGAGGTTTCACTCGAGCAGCAAGCTGACACCACCTCTGGGCGTACTCTTTGAACCCTTCTTTAGCACTCTGAGCCATTGTCTGCAACTGGGTACGATTTGGAGCCATATCCAAATTATACTAATACTGCTTCACAAATGCCTCAGCTAAATCCTTCCAGCTTCGAATATTGACCCTGCTCAGCTTCATGTACCATTCCAAAGAAGCTCCTACAAGACTATCCTAGAAGTAATACATCAACGGCTTTTCATCATCTGTATGCGCAACAATCCTTCCCACAAAAGACTGAAGGTGAGTTTTCGGGAAAGCTGTTCCGTTGTACTTATCAAAAGTAGGGACCTTGAACTTGTAGGGAATTCTTACCCCTGGCACCAAGCCCAGATCAGTGATGTCAAACCCTAGAGAACTCTGAGACTGAATGGCACAAATTTGCTCAGCCATTTCTTCAAACCTCCTAATCATGTCAACACCCTGGACTTCTGCCTCATCCAACAAAGTGAACTGCTCGTCTTACCCATCCATATGCATGTTATTCACTCCATCATTGATAATGGTGACCCCCCGTTGCACCACAGGGATTTCAACATGACGGACGCCAGCCCCATTGCGATTACCTCCATCTACTGTCCCATTGTTCCTGGCTTGATTGTTCTCCACCATTTAGCGCAACCGCTCTTGAGTTTTACCCATCCCAGCCATGAAGGTCATGAAGTTGTCCATTCTCACCCTTAAATCAGCCAGATCTGCTTGCATCTGCTACATTGCTCTCTCTCTCTGTTTACCTTTGTAGGGTATTTGTGCACAGTTGATTGTCTCTGAACCTTCTTAGGAGCTATAGTGCCTAAAATGGCATAAATGTTAGAACATTGGAGAAATACCTGCAAAATAACAAACACATTATATGCATGCAATGTAACTATTCATGTTTCCACGTCCAGGCATTAATATGCCCCAGTTCTGGTATTTCGACAGAAAATACTCCATATGACTTTTGGAAACTGACTTTTCAAACTCTTTTGAGGAGTATTCAGACCCTGATGGCTTAGGACAGACAACTTTTCTCATTCAGAAACGGTAACTGGGAAGTATCATTGTATTACATAAACAAACTAACAACGACCAGAGTCATAAACATAACCAGAATTCCCAAAAGGGTCACAATTCAATACAAAAGACAGAAAGATAAATCAAGACTCCTACAACAAGCCTGTAGGTAGTCTGGATATGTAAACACCCCAAATTGTCCCTCACTTTTTCTCACACCATGGCTTGTGATCTTTCATTTTTGCATTAGCATAAGCATATCATATCCCACTGCATAGTTCATTTCATCTGCATCTAGGGTTTGTGATCTGAGCAATCCAAGAAGTGATATGAGTCATCCCAATGGTCTTGAAGCTTGACAAGAGGGTCCATGTGTGTTCCATGATCATAATATGCTCCTAAAAGTTCATAAAAGTCAAGAGATCACAAAGCATGGCAAAGGCATAGAGGCAGACTGAAGATTTCCTGCACAGATGACCTAAAATTAGGGTTTTGGTTTCAGAGGCCTTAATCCCAATTTTTTTTGTCATTCTTGTTTCTAATGGTCTTAATATGTTATAAGGGTCATGTATACCAAATTTGATGAAGAAATTCACTATGGAAGTCATCTGATAATTGGGTAACTTCTTGAGCAAGTAAAGTCAAAATCAGGGCATCTGAGGCCTCCATCAAGGGTACCAGAGGGTCATCATCATCATTTTGAGTCTTCATGATCTTTATTTGATCTTAGAAGTGGTTGGAAGTTCATAAAGTTGAATAATTTTGAGCCAAATGCAAACTTGCTATTTTTTGAAAGGACTTGTAATGGAAACTTTCCATTTTGGGAAAGATATTCAACCTATTCTTTCATGACCAAAAATGATTCAAATGGAAAATTCTTGGACATGAAAGTTATAGATTATGTCTTCCCATTTTCAAAAAGTACAAGAACATGTCTTGATTCATCCTAGAACTCAAGATATGGTATTTCAAAGTTGGCAAAAATCCTATAATTTTCAAGTGTGCACCAAAGAGGGAATTTTCTAAATTCACTTGCCAAGCCATTTCATGACCTCTAATCAACTTCTAAACATCATACCAACATAATGCAACACATTTTGATCAAGATTGCACAAAATATCACAAGTTTCTATACCTTGCACTTCAAGAAATTCCAAAGAGGGAAATTTGCAAAACCTATGACATCTCTTGATCCAAGTGTTCCAGATGCATAAACTTCATCCTAGGGTCATCCATGAATCAAGCTGAGGCCAAGACACCCTTAAAGCCAGCTCTGAACCATGCCCATACCTCAAGTACACAATGTTTACATTTTTGCAACTTGGCCCATACCAATCACACTATGCCACCACCCACTTTCTGATCACTCTCATTGGCCTATAATAACATTATGCAAGCCATTTCATAACATACACAAGCCTGAGTGAACCCTAAGCTCAGAATCACCAAAAATTCCATAAAACTTCATTCCTTTGAAACTCACTCCACAGTCAACAAAAATCACTGATTCTTTCACCAATCATCTCAACATCACTCAAGGATCATTTCCCACCCCTTGCCATGGCCTAAAAACCTCTCAATCAGAAACATGATTTCTGAGTTATCAGAACTGAAACACTAAAACCAAGCCATTTAAACTTGTTCTAAGCCTTTCAGAAGCTTCATGGAGTTTATTGGGGTGGATTAGCATCAAGGAGAGGTCCAGAAAGCTCAGATTGAGAAAGCTTCAACTCAGGTAACCATCAAGAATAATTTTTCCAGAACCTTTCTTTTAAGTTCTAGAATGATTCTATGCGTCTCCCTGATAATGCTGATATGATTATTTTTTAAAATGGTTAAGAAACCAGGATGTATTGATGTTCTGAAACTTTTTGATCTGAAAATGTTTTTGTTCGATTCATGAGTTTGATGCATGATAAATGATTTTCATGGCCTGATTCTTGTTTAGGATGGTTTGAGGGTTGATTTTGAAGAGTTTGGGAGTTTGGGGTAGCCTAGGGAGAGAGATAGCATGAAGGGCTCGCCGGAGAAGATGACCGGAGCTGGTTCCAGTCACCTGAAAATGTTTAGGGTTAGGATTAGGGTTAATCTCCCTAGTTTGAATTCAGACCCATGGATCTTGCTTAGCGCGTTTTTGAATGGCCAGGATCATTTCATTAAAACCCTAATTCATAATTAATTAGATTAATTAGGATTAATTAATTTAAAATGTCATATTGAATCTTAGCCCTTAGATCACGTGCGCAGTCAACCCTTCCCCCCTCAGTTTGAATCTGGACCACTGGATCATTTGACTTTCCTTTATTTTAATTTTATTTCATTTTTATTGCATTTATTTTGTTCATTTTATTTAAAATAGCAAAAAACATCAAAAAATTCTCAAACTTTGAATTTTTGTTTCAAATATTTTTCTCAACCTGAAAACATTTTTATTCTTATATTTTGCATTAAAAAATTATTTTTAAAATATTTAAATGTTTTATTTAATTAATTAATTGATTTTAATTAATTAAATATGCATTTAGGTTTCTAAAAATCACCAAAAATTTCGTGAAGCATTCCAATACATTTAGAAACATTTTCAAACTCACCATACAAATTTCTTTTTAGGTTTGATCACATTTTCACAATTTTCTTTGAATTAGGGTTCTTAAATTTCACATTTTTTAACCCTAACTTGAAAAATTCATTTCTGCCTAACCATGATGAGTTTGAACTTGGTTCTTCTTGAATTGTTTCACATATTTCATATAGTTTCTAGGTTATTTATCTCATATTTTTACCTTGCATTTTCAATTTGATTTGCATTTTCCCTCTAGAAGTATCCAAAAACCCTAGGTAACTTATAAATTTCATAACTTTCACTAGGATTGGCTTCTAACCTTCTCCTTTGGGGTGTGATCTTGTATGGGATTAGGGTTTGTTTGAGTTAAATTTCAATTTTTTATCATGGTGATTTCTTCTGTTTTGGTCATATGCATCTCATGTCGTATTAAAACCCTAATTTTGCATCTTCATTTGCATTCTTCTTTGCATATCATGAACTTGTGAACTTGTCATGCCATTGCATTCTTTTGTATGTCATATTAGACATCTTAGGACATGTTTGAAACATTTCTTGATCATTATTGCATCATTTTGGCATGCTTTGCATTCATTTTGTTTCATGAACATCCACGTGTTTTCATGCTTCTAAACATGCTTCCATTGCATCTCATCCTTGTATGACCATTCATATGCCTCTTGTATGACTTTGCATCATATCATAACACATTTTAATTGCATTATCACTTCTGACTTTGGTATTTGCACCTTCATTTGTCTTATTTCTTTTCATTTCATTCCTTATGTATTCATACTAACATTTCAGGAACTTTTGGTAAGTTATCTGGGAGGTGGATTTGCCATCACCTCCCATCTCTTCTCTTCTCCTCATTTGCATATTTACTTGTCTTTGAAGTGAACTTGCTTCACTTATGCTCTCTCCTTCTTACTTTCTTTCTTTTAAGTTACTTATCTTCTTCAGGAAGTAAGTAACTTATTCTTTCTCTCCTTCTTTCATCTGCTTCTTCCATGGTGGCCTTTCTGAAGATCTTTCTTAAGCCTCACAAACCATAGGATATCCAAGCATGATAATTTTTAGGGTTGTGTATAGTCCCCCCTAGCTTTTTACCTTTGAGTCTCCTTGAGTCTCTTTTCTTATCTCATAATCAGAGACTAAACACTTAAAGTTTTAGGACTTTGAATTAGGGTTATGCATGTATCCTTATCTTAGGATGGAGTGTATAACTTTAATCCTTAGTGTTAAACCTTTAATTGGTTTACATCTCTTAATCAAAACACATTAATAATCACTAAGACTTTATCTTGTAACTTGGGCCTTACATTAGAGTTTTATCTCTTCCTTATGGTTAATAGGGTCTAACCCTAGTGTTTAATGGACAAGTCCCCCTCAAGTTGTCTTACAAACCATAAAATCCACTTATTAATCTCATCCTTTAATTAAAATGCATTTAATAAAGGCTTTTTATATAATGAATTTAATCCCTAACCATGGATTAAGTTGAGGTATCTTCCTCAGCTTAAGTTTTCTCATCTACCATCCTTCTATTAGGATGGTGTAATGAGTTCACTAATCAGTGATTATAGATTTAACTCATTACTTAACACTAAACAAAAACCCAAAAACACTTAATAATCACAAGTAGGTTAATGATCTTAATCCTATGTCATCATGGTAATTAAGTTGAGATGCTTATCTCATACTTAAGTAGGCTCATTATCCCTAATCAGGGAGGATATAATGAGTTTACAAGCCCTTGATTTAGGCTTAAGCTCATAATCCTATGCAAAACACCAAAAACAATAAAAAACTGAAAAAACAAAAACAAACAATAATCGTCTCCTTCGGGATTCTTTTCTCATCACACTCATTCACAAACGAGAACTCGCTTCTTCCGTCTAATGCAAGACAGTTAGCACTCGAGCCAGACGAGTCATACACTTGACCATAGACAAGTAAGCAGTTCACAGTTAATTTTTTTCCAGTCTCTTTGAGTCGAACTACGGTGTTCTGACTTCCTTGTTGCACGAGAGGATATGTAGGCATAACTTAATAGTTATCGAACAAAAGTCTCTTTGTCATCCCCCTCTTTCAGCATTCTTTTCTAAGCCTCAGTTCCTGAGCAATTCACACCTTATGCACAGACACTTGTACTTTCTTTCCCTAACTTTTGCACAGACAGCACATACACTTACCCCCTTTTAAACACAATCTTGTAAGCGTGGATCTCGTCGAGTACGACGGACGATCTGGGTGCTAATACCTTTCCAGGTTGTAACCAACCCCCTTTCTCAGTTTCTCTGGTTCGCAACCGTCTTATCTATCTTTTTCCAGGTTTATGCAGCATTACCTTTCCTTCAGGATAAAAATGCCAAGATGGCGACTCTATTCAATTCAAACCCTTCCTCTTTCACCGACCGTTCGCGTCTGTACTGTGGGACCTCAGTGTCTTTTCCGGGAGCGATAGCTTGGAGACTCTACTGGGAAACGTTTGCAACCAGGGCTTCTGGTTCTTTTTGTGGGTTTCTCCTAGCGCTTGTTTGATTTGTGTTTATAGGGGTGTTATGTGTGCTTTTTTTTATTGCTTTATTTATTGCTTTCTGTACAACTTTATTTATTGTTTTCTTTTACTGTTTTATGCATTTCATATTATTATCATCATATCATGTGCTGGATTTTTGGTTTGCCTTGGTGGGAGGGGTATCTCAGTGAGTAAGGTTCCACATCGGAAGCCTGAGTGACACATAGGATTAGAGTGGCTTCATATTCTTTCCCATTCCATTTCAGTCTGGTACAGGAATATGAAACACGGTTCAGACATGGGTCTCTTCTTGAGAACTCTGTGTTACAGATTTCTTGTAATACTAGGACTATTTGGGAAGCCTACTAAGTCTGGATGACCTTTTTAGATGACCTTTAGTATCTGAGGTGAATTAGAGGATGATTCTTTATGATTAATGTAAACACTGTACCTCCGGGTTAGAAGTGTTTACACTTCTCATAATAGATCCAAGTCTGAGGATCCTTGTTCTAGAACAATACCTGTGAGTGGGTTGGGATGTTTACAGGTTTGCAGGAACCCTTGGCCTCAACAAACCCTGTTACTGATATTGTTTTAAGGTTACACTATTTTGGACTGATTTTATGAAACCCTGGACTTGTGACTCTTTATTTGAGTCCCCCACCTGGTTACTGGTTCTCAGACCTTCATCCGGACTTATGAACACTCATGGACCCTATCAAAGCAAATGACAAATCCAAAACCTGATCACAAACCCTTGCATATCATTCTGCATACATCATTTTGCATCATTTAACATTTGTCTATTTGTTTTACAGGGTATCCACATCTTCTTTGGTTTGGTTTTGATTGTTCTTCTGCTCAGCCATCTTCATTAGTTATCTTCATCAGAGATCTTCTTCAAACTGATATCTTCTCCAGTTGTCTTCATCAGTATTTCTCCTCAGTTATCTTCATCAGTATCCATTGTCAGTATGGACTCGTCCAGGAAGAGCAACATCACTTATCATTTCTTTGAGCCCTCTTTAGCAGTCATCAGGCATATTCAGGCACTTATCACTCATGATCATGTCCCTTTATTTAGGGAACATTATGGTGGTATTATGGACATGATCATGGACTTGGATGCATCACAGAGGATCATGATTCACACTTGCCTTCAGTTCTATGACCCTCCTCTCAGATGTTTTACTTTCCCAGACTTTTAGATGGGTCCTTTGTTGGAGGAGTTTTTCCATGTTGTTGGGTGTCCCTATCAGGAGAGGAATCCCCTTCAACCCTGAGATGACTGCTCCTAAGAATGAAGATACAGCTAAGGCTCTGCACTTGGAAGCTACCCTTATTGATTAACATATGACCACCAAGGCTGGAATCCCAGGCATCCATTTGGACTTCTTGATCACCCAGGCTACCAATTATGCTGCAACTAGGAAGTGGGAAACTTTTTGTGCTCTCCTGGCTCTTAGTGTATATGGAATCATCTTGTTTGCAGACGAGCCTAAGTTTGTAAGCAAGAGTGCTATCCACCTCTTCCTGCTGAAGAACCCAATTCCTACCTTGCTAGGGGATTTCTATTACTCAGTGCATCATAGAAATGAGAAGCAGAGGGGAAGACTGGTCAGATGTTGTGCACCTCTCTTCTACTATTGGATATTGAGACACCTATCAAAGACAGAAGCTTTCCTGAATCCTCAGCAGTCAAGAAATTGGGATAAGAGAATGATTGCCCTCACTTCAGAAGACATCAGGTGGTGTACTCAGAGCACCAAGGGCAGAGACATGATTACAAGATGTGGACAGTATCCTAATGTACCTCTCATTGGAGTAAAGGGTTGCATCAACTACAATCCTTTGCTTTTCAAAAGGCAGATAGGGTATGCCTTGGTACATCCACCAAGAGAGCAGGATTTAGTAGAGACCTTTTACTGTGATATTCAGAATAATCATGCCATCATCCAACAAGCAGCATGGGCTTGGGATAACATTCAGACAAAAGGGACTGTTATTCTTGGCAAATTCAACAACATAGCTTCATCTCAGTACATTGATTGGTCTCGCATCAGAGGACAGATCACCCGCATGCCATTCACCCTGGAAGATGTGTCAGGGCCATCAGCAGTAGAGCCTGTAGCTACAGTCAGTTTAGAGGAGTTTGGGAAGCTGAAAGAGAGGAATGCTCAGCTTTCTGAAGCTCTAAAGAAGACCCTCTGGGAGAGGAATGATAGTCGTCTGGACAATGAGAGGTTAGAGAAGCTCTGTATCGAGCATGTGACTAAGATTGAGAAGACTGACGATTACATCAGAAAAGCCCGAGCAGGGGAGTTGGTATTGAAGAATGCTTGCAAAGAAGCTAAGATTCAGAAAGCCAGAGCTGAGCACTACCTAGAGGAGAGTCAGACTAGATCGATCAGGATCACTAAGGCTCGTTTGCAATAAGATCAGATGACACAGGCTAGGATAGAGCAATTGGAAGCTAATGAGAAGAAGAGTCAGGAAGCCTTGTTAGCAGCACAGAAGGAAATCTCCGAGTTGAAACTCCGGGCGGGGTTGAAGAGATCAAAGGACCAAGACAAGTACCAGAAGATGAAAAGTGCCATTGCCACCAGGAACCTTCTTATCAGGACCATTACAGAGCATCCAGTTGGACTAGTGACTGATGCTCTCCTTAAGGAAGTCAAGGAGGATGACTTTGGGTTGGATGTTTGATTTCTTTGTACTTGTATTTTATTTTGATTGTACATTATTTCTCATGGTGATTTTGTTGTATTTCTCGACTTATTTATATTTTGACCCACCATGGGAACTTGGTGTAATCATACACTATGTATATTTTGCATTTGTAATATACGGTTTATGTATTACTTGGATTTTTCTATTGGGCTTGATTTCTCTTCAACATCTTCATTCCCAAAGGTCTGGAAGGTCAAAACCAAAGAACCAAATCGGATACCCTTGGAAGACAAATAGACATATTGCATTGCATACTAACCTCTTTCTTTGTTTTGTAGGTGTTTTTGTTGTTGTTTTCTCACTTTGTTGTTGTTTCAGGAAACATTGCTCGTAGGACGGTTTTCCCCATCAACAGAGTTCACCAGTATCCTACAAGAAATAACCTTCTGTGCTTACAGATGGACCAAGTTCAGCAAGATTTGACTGGCGTGAGAACTCAGATGGCTAATGAGAGGACTGAGATGAGGGCTCAGATGAACCAGTTCATGGCAGTAATGACTGGGTTGGCCCAAAGCCAAGAAAGATTAAGAGAGTTAGTCAAGCGGCAAACTCCAGAAGAGAATCATCCAGGTACAGGGGTACTAGTAACAATGATCACGGGCAGCCACGAACAGATGCACCAGAGTTTGGGCCTCACCTCAATCCTGAAGTCAATGCTATCAGAAATACCCAAGGAAACACTAGAGGTCGTTCCTTGCAAGAGGACCCTCAAGAGGAATAGTTTACAGTAATTGGTGTTGGGGATGAAGCCTATGATCGTCGTCTGGACAAAATAGCGGAGAAGCTGAGATCTTTGGAGTCCCAAAACTCTTTGGGATTTGATGTAATGGACATGGGTCTAGTTGAGGGAGTCAGGATTCCTCACAAATTCAAGCCTCCTTGCTTTGAGAGATATAATGGTACCTCTTGTCCACGTACTCACCTGCAGTCCTTTTTGGGGAGACTGAAAGCTTATACCATGGACGAAAAGTTGTGGATGTTCTACTTCGAAGACAGTCTGACTGGGGCATCCCGTGAATGGTATTCTCACTTGTTCAGAGCAACAGTTAGAAACTGGAAGGATTTTGCCGAAGCTTTCATATGCCAGTATCAATATAACTTGGACATGGCTCCCAACAGAACCCTCCTGATGGGTATGTCTCAGTCTTCAAGAGAAAGCTTCAGGGAATACGCCCAAAGATGGAGACATCTTGCTGCTGCTGTCCAGCCTCCGATGTCTAAGAGACAAATGGCCGACATGTTTATCAACACATTGCAAGGAACATACATTGACATACTTGCTGCTTTCTCGTCCACCAGCTTTGCAGATGTAGCTCTAGCTGGAGAGAGAATTGAGAGTCTCTTGAAGATGGGCAACATTTCAAACAATGGTGCTAGTTCCAGCAATACAAGAAAACCTTTCTCAGGACCTCGCAGGACAGGTGAGACCAACTCAGTACACATGGGAAGAGGTAGGCCTCAATACATGCCAAGATCAGTAGCTGCTGTCACCATTCCAGCTCTAGTACCTCAACAACAGTATCCTCCACAACCACAACACTTCCCACAACAACAACAATTTCCTCAACAGAGATCTTACAACAATAACAATCAACAACAACGAATGTTTCAACAGAGGACTTCACAAATCAACAGGGTTACAATCCCATTCTGATGCCCTATACTGCTTTACTTCCATAATTATTGAAGCTCAATCTAATCGACTTGAGGACTTCGGCCCCGCCTGATCCCCAGAATCTCCCAAGAAACTATGATGTTAATGCCATATGTTCCTTCCACTCTAACGCACCTGGCCATACAACAGAAAAGTGCAGAGCCTTACACACAAAGGTTCAAGATTTGATTTATTCTAAGGCAGTCAACTTTGCACCCCCTCCAAGTCTTACCAAGAATCCTCTGCCTAGCCATGGTGGGCCTAGGATAAATGCCATTGAGGAGGATCAACCAATGAACCAAATTGACAGTGTTGTAAGCATTCAAACACCTCTGGCCGAGGTTAAAGCCCAGTTTTTGAAATGCCAAGTGTTCCCGGGTTGTGAGGCCCATTGTGAAGCTTGCAAGACTTCTATCAACGGTTGTGTAAATTTGAAGACCGGTATCAACAATCTCATCAAAGAAGGCACTTTACAGATCACTTCAACAGTTCTAGCTCCTACAACATCAATAGCCATTCCTCCTACAACTCCAACACATGTCATTCCATCAGATGTAACGGACATCACTCCTACAACTTCAACAACAATCATTCCAACAAATTCTTCTACAACATCAACAACCATCCCTTATTCAACTTCAACGGACATTAGTTCAACACATTCTTCTACAACAACAACAGCCATTAATGAATACATTTCCATAGTGACCATTTACTATGATCCAACAACAATCCACGTTCCAGATTCTTTCAACAACTCACATCAACATCTCCACCAACAACAACAACCTTCACCACCAGCACCACCTCCGATTAGACCTCCTGTCACAATTTATTATGAACCTCAGACTATCTCAATCCCTTCTTCCACAGCAATCAGTCTGGTTACTATCACGGTACCAGGACCAGTTCCATATGACAGCAGCAGTGCTGTGCCTTGGCACTATGGCTCAGATTTGTATTGCGACGGAAAGAAAGTCACTCTTGACACTTCTACACCATATATTGATAATGTGGGGGGAGGCGGAGGCTTCACTCGAAGCGGACTTCACTTTGCCTCACAATTCCAAAGAACTAATGCTGAAGCAAAAGCTGCTGCCAAGGCTAAGGGCAAAAGTGTGGTTCCTGAAGAGCCTATTGCCAAGGAAGCTCAGAAGACATCCTTTGACCAGGATGTAGATGAGTTCATGAGAATAATCAAGAAGAGTGACTATAAGGTTATGGACCAGCTCCATCATACACCCTCCAAAATCTCTATTCTATCAATGCTAATGTGTTCCGAAGCCCACAGGAATGCACTTCTCAAAGTCCTGCACGCAGCTTACGTGCCAGAAGAGATTACAGCTAATCAACTAGAAATGGTGGTTTCTAATGTCAATACTAGCCATGGGCTAGGTTTTACTGGTGCTGATCTGACTACGGAGGGCCGTAACCATAATAAGGCTTTGCATATCACCTTGGAGTGTAAGGGTGATGTTCTCTCTCATGTCTTGGTTGACACTGGGTCCTCACTCAATGTTCTTCCAAAGAAAGCTTTGGTCAAGATGGAATATGATGGTCTTGCATTGCGTCCAAGTAACCTGGTTGTGAGAGCCTTTGACGGTTCTAAAAGATTGTTTCTTGGGGAAATTGAGCTGCCTGTGGTGATTGGCCCACATATCTTCAAAATTATCTTCTACGTGATGGACATTCATCCTGCCTATAGCTGTTTGTTGGGTCGGCCATGGATTCATGCCGCTGGCGCTGTAACGTCGACCCTTCACCAGAAGTTAAAATACGAATGGGAGGGCCAAGTTATCACAATCTGTGGGGAAGAGGATATTTTCGTCAGTCATCTAGCTACTTACAAGTATATTGAGATGGACGGAGAAATCCATGAGACAATGAGCCAAGGGTTTGAGGCTCTCAATGTCAATGAAGCAATAGCGGAAGTGTTTGGTACTTCAATATCTTCTTATAAGCAAGCTCGGAAGGTTGTTGAAGACGGGAATGCCCAAGGCTGGGGCAAGCTGCTGCAAGTTCAGGTAAAGGAAGACAAGTTCGGGTTGGGTTACAAACCATCCCGACAGGTCCAAGAGGAGGCTGCTGAAGCTCCCAAGTTTATTAGTGGGGGAATGATAACCCCGGATGCAATCAACAATGTGGAAGAAGAGACTGAAAGCGACTTCAACCTGGAAAGCTGGATTCTTCCAAGGGTCCCAGGCCAGCAAGTCCTCAACTGGTCTTCCCAGGAAATTATAAGGATTACTTCTGCAGAGTAATTATTATTTCCTGTTTAAGCATGCATCAAGTCATGCATCTTGCCCAAGGTGTCAGGACTCATTTTTTAATAGGGACCATATTTGTATTTTATGCAAATGAATGATTAATGAACAAATGGACATCTTTTGCAAACGATCTTTTTTTGTCACTCACTGTCTTTCATTTTTGTTATTTTCACACAAAACAATAAATGGCAATGTTTTTCATAAATAACTCGATCCACACTTTTTCTAAATAAAATAAAATCAATCACTAAAATGAACAAATCTCAACCCTTGCAGAGATAATCCTCTAGATTACACCGACAACGACACTGCTATGACCTCGTATGACTTCGAAAATCCAATTAATCAAGCAGATGAAGGGGTTGATGAAGACTATGATTTTCCTGAGGAATTGGCCAGGTTGTTAAGACAAGAGGAAAAAGTGATTACTCCTCATCAGGAGGAGGTTGAAACTGTCAATCTTGGTACTGAGGAAGATGTGAAAGAGGTGAAGATCGGGGCCAGTCTGCAAGCTCCAGTGAAAGAAAAACTCATCAGTATGCTTCGGGAATATGTTGACGTCTTTGCTTGGTCCTATCAAGATATGCCAGGTTTGGATACAGATATTGTCATGCATAGATTGCCACTAAAAGAAGATTGTCCGCCTGTTAAACAGAAGCTACGTCGTACTCGCCCAGATATGGGCCATGAAAATCAAAGAGGAAGTACAAAAGCAGTGGGACGCTGGTTTTCTTGCTGTAACTAGTTACCCGCCGTGGGTTGCTAACATTGTACCTATGCCTAAGAAGGATGGCAAGGTGCGTATGTGTGTTGATTACCGGGATCTGAACAAAGCTAGACCGAAGGACGATTTCCCATTACCTCACATTGATGTATTGGTAGACAACACGGCTCAGTTCTCGGTATTCTCTTTCATGGATGGATTTTTTGGATACAATCAGATTAAGATGTCACCTGAAGACATGGAGAAGACAACTTTCATCACACCTTGAGGCATGTTTTTCTATAAGGTAATGTCGTTTGGTCTGAAGAACGCCGATGAAACTTATCAATGGGCTATGGTAACATTATTCCATGATATGATCCACAAAGAAATCAAATGTTATGTGGATGATATGATTGTCAAGTCCCTTACAGAGGAAGATCATTTGGTGAATCTGCTGAAATTATTCAAGCGCCTAAGGAAGTATCAGTTGAAGTTGAACCCCAACAAATGCACATTCGGGGTACGTTCTGGTAAGCTTCTGGGTTTTATTGTAAGTGAAAAGGGAATCGAGGTTGATCCCGATAAAGTCAAAGCTATTCAGGAAATGCCTGCACCTAAGACTGAGAAAGAAGTTTGAGTGTTCTTAAGTAGATTGAACTACATCTCAAGGTTCATATCTCATCTCACTGCAACCTGCGAACCTTTGTTCAAGCTGTTAAGAAAAGAACAAACAGTCAAGTGGAACAATGATTGTCAGAGAGCTTTTGACAAGATCAAAGAATATCTGCAAGAACCTCCAATTCTCATGCCTCCGATCGAAGGAAGACCTCTAATCATGTATCTGACAGTGTTAGAAGAGTCAATGGGGTGTGTGTTGGGCTAGCATGACGAGTCTGGTCGAAAAGAGTATGCAATATACTACCTAAGCAAAAAGTTTACCGACTGTGAACAACGTTATTCACTGCTCGAGAAAACTTGCTATGCTTTAGCGTGGGCTGCTCGCCGACTAAGACAGTATATGTTGACTCATACTACCTTGTTGATCTCAAAGATGGATCCAATCAAGTACATATTCAAGAAGCAAGCACTTACCGGAAAGGTTGCAAGGTGGCAAATGATTCTAAAATAATATGACATTCAATACACCTCTCAAAAGGCCATCAAAGGCAGTGTATTGTCTGACTATCTGGCTGAGCAACCCATTGATGATTACCAGCCTATGAGATTTGACTTCCCTAATGAAGACATCATGTTCTTGAAAGCAAAAGATTGTGAAGAGCCTGTTCACACTGAAGGGCCTGGCCCAGAAGAAGCATGGACTATGATGTTCAATGGGGTAGTCAATTGCAACGGTCGTGGGGTTGGTGCAGTACTTATCACGCCTAAAGGAGTTCATATGCCTTTCTCAGCAAAACTCACCTTTGATTGCACTAACAATGAAGCAGAATACAAAGCTTGTATCATGGGTCTTGAGGAAGCTATTAACCTCAGGATCAAAACCTTGAATGTATTCGGAGATTCAGCTTTGGTAATCAACCAGACCAACGGCAAGTGGTACATTCATCAGGAGCATCTGATTCCCTACCGTGACTATACGAGGAGATTGTTGACCTTCTTCACAACAGTTAAGCTTGAATACATCCCTCGAGATGAGAATCAGTTTGCAGAAGCTTTAGCTACCATTTCATCCATGATCAAAGTACAGGCTGCCAATTATGTACCTCGGATTTTGGTATCCAGACTGGACAGACCGGCATATGTATTTTCTGTGGACACTGTCACTGATAGCAAGCCTTGGTTCCATGACATCAAATGCTTCTTGGAAACTCAGACATACCCACCTGGGGCATCATCAAATGATAAAAAGACATTAAGAAGGCTAGTCGGTAGTTTCTTCCTCAATACTGATGGTTCTTTGTACAAGCGAAACTTCGACATGGTCTTGCTCATATGTGTTGACAAGAAGGAAGCAGACCTACTGATGCACGAAGTACATGAAGGTTCTTTCGGTACCCATGTCGGAGGATATGCAATGGCAAAGAAGTTGTTAAGATCAGGTTACTACTGGATCACAATGGATGCAGACTTTTGTTCTTATGCCAGAAAATGCCACAAGTGCCAGATTTACGCAGATAAAGTGTATGTGCCTCCGAATCCTTTGAATGTAATGTCTTCACCTTGGCCCTTCGCCATGTGGGGCGTTGATATGATTGGAAAGATTGAACCGACTACTTCAAATGGTCACAGATTCATCCTAGTAGCCATTGATTACTTCACCAAATAGGTTGAAGCAGCTTCATATGCAAATGTCACCAGACAAGTGGTAGCTAGATTTCTGAAAAGAGATATCATCTGTCGATATGGATTTCCCGAGCAAATCATTACTGATAATGGTTCCAATTTTAATAATAAGATGATGGAGGAACTTTGTCGGGACTTCAAAATTCAACATCACAACTCTTCTCCTTACAGGCCAAAGATGAATGGCACTGTTGAGGCCGCTAACAAGAATATCAAGAAGATTGTGCAAAAGATGGTAGTCACCTACAAAGACTGGCACGAAATGCTACCATTTTCCTTGCATGGGTACCGAACCTCTATCAAAACATCTACTGGGGCAACACCCTATTAGCTTGTATATGGTATGGAAGCTATCCTACCCGTTGAAGTTGAACTACCCTTCTTACGGGTAATAATGGATGTGAAACTGGATGAAGCAGAATGGGTCTGATCTCAATACAATCAACTGAGCCTGATTGAAGAGAAAATATTAGCAGCTATTTGTCATGGGCAGTTGTATCAGAAGCGAATGAAAAAAGCCTTCGATCAGAAAGTCAGACCTCGAGAATACCAAGTGGGAGAGCTTGTTTTGAAAAGACTTATTCCTCCTCATACAGACCACATGGGAAAATGGACACCAAACTACGAAGGCCCATTCATAGTAAAGAAAGTTTTCTCTGGTGGAGCGTTGATGCTCACTATGGATGGCGAGGACTTCCTATCTCCTGTGAATTCAGATGCAGTTAAAAGATATTTTGCATAAAATGACCCACTGGACATAAAAACAGAATGTAAGTCCAGGAAAAATAGGGCATCCCGGTGAGTCAAAAACAGAATAAAAGACTCGGGCCAAAATAAGGGGAAAAATAAAAAAAATGTACACCCGCTGAGTTGAAAAGCCACATTGGACAACTCAGGCAAAAATGGGTACCCCGATGGATTGAAAACCCAAAAGGGCGATCCACGCAAAATTAGGGAATAAGCGAACAACTGCATTCTGAATTCGTCTGTATCACTCACAACATGGCAAGCTTCGAAAGGACAAAGCGTCAGTCAAAATTAACCTTCTTCAGAAAGCAAGATAAGAAGAACGTCAAGGTCATACAGGTCATAACAAAGGGAGCTCATTGGAGCGTCATCTTCAACATTTCCAACACTTTTATTTTCTCAATTTACAGCAATCTCCTCCTTTCAGGGGATTCGCTTCTTTGACTGTACTTGCCTATTCAGGGTGCACAAATCAATAAAATCAGAATTTTCAGTCACACTTGTTTTGTACATTTTTGTTTCGTTTGCAAAATGCCCAAAGTTCATAATACAACACTTGCATAAAAACATATAAGCCATTTTTATAAATGCTTGCAGGAAATATGTTACTTTCAGGTAAATCTAACTCTTATGACGAAATCCGGTTGAGGATACCTCAGGACACTTGTCTGTTTTCCTTTGTCTTAACAGGTTTCAGGTACTCAAGGCGGACAATCTTTCACAGCATGGGGGCATATCAAGTATTGTTCCCCAGCCAAGTCAGCAATCACACCATCAGCAGGACTTTTCGGCAAGAAGTATTTCCTCGCGAAGTTTTCACCCCCAGGGGATCCCTTGAGGAATTCATCAATCCCTAGCGTATTACTTCCCAGAACTTATCTCCTCCCCAAGTGGGATCTCCCGAGCAATGCCTGACGGCTTTTTCCCCAGCAAAGTGGTCAGGAACTTTCTATTCCCCACAGAGTCATTCTCTCCCCAGAAAGGAAATGCCTGAAATACTTCCCCAGCGGAGTTGCTGAAACTTCCTCGTCCCCAGCGGAGTTCTCCCTCCAGACAGATAAACCAGAGATCTTTATCCCCGCAGGATCCGGATTTCGGATCGGGTTTCTCATTTGCATAATCATAGCATTCGCATCATATTCACCAAAATAAGCGTAGCATTCCATCTAATATGGAGAATTACGGCAAAAATCAAACATTTGCATGATCATAAGCCAGGTTCGAGCCAGTCACCTACAAATATCAATATCATTTCACCAGCAATGTACAAAACTCATATCCCCTGCAGATAAAAGCCAAAGCATCCCATTTGCACTACCAAACACAAATGCCTGTTCATATTTACACATGCTCTTTTCGACACTAGTCTGTGTCATCTTTCCCGAGTAAAGTCGCCAGAATACCTTCTGCATTCTCAAATACAGATTTTTGTTCATACTTGTACATATTATTTCTGGCACTCGTCCGTGTCATACTTCCTCAGCAAGTCAAAATACTCGCTCGTGTCTTGCACATGCTTCACTAGTAGATCAATACTTATACATACTTATACATAAGTCTTTGATACTTGTCCACATCTTGTATATATCACCCCTCGGCAGATTCAACACTCGTTTGTGTTCCTTGCTTAACCAATTGATACTCGTCCGTATCATCATCCTTAAACACGTGTCAACGTTTGCTTCTACCGATACTCGTCTGTATCATAGTCCCAAGGATGCTCGTCCGCATATTTAGTCTATACACACTGTCAAACACTTATACCTTTTATTTTAAAGCGTAAGCACTCGTCCGTGTTTACATCCCCACAGAAACAAAGACAACTTTTTCTATCCGACATTCGTCCTATGTCGTGATATTTTCGGCAACCGTCCCCTGCCAGGTGATCGTCCTTCACCTTTGGATGACCGTCCCTCATCCTTTCCCCAGTGGAATCCCCATTGTTGGAACCTTCTTCTGGCATTCGTCCTATGTCATGATAAAGAGTTGTCGTCCTCTGCTAGGTGATCGTCCTTCACCTTTTGACGATCGTCCCTCATCATTTATCCAATGGCCGTCCCCATCGTTATCCGGCATTCGTCCTATGTCGTGATAATCCCCGAGAGCCGTACCCTGCTAGGTGACCGTACTTCACCTCTTGACGACCGTCCTTCATCATGCTTATCCGATGGCCGTCCCCATTGTTGATCTTTTTTATCCGGCATTCGTCTTATGTCGTGATAAAGAGTAGTCGTCCCCTGCTAGTTGATCGTCCTTCACCTTTGATGACCGTCCCTTATCAAATATTTCATTTATTCTTTAACCCGATGGTCGTCCCTATCGTGGTCCTTTTTCCTTTTCCTGATGATCGTAATTCGTCAGTTTTACCCGATGGTCGTCCCCATCGTTGTTCACTTCACCATTCAACATGATGGATGTCCGTCAGTGCTTCCCACGTTCCTTCAATCCCCAGAGAATTTTATTTCCTTACCCGATGGCCATCCCCATCGCGGTTTCTTTATTTCCCAGCATGATGGTCGTCCCCGTCATTGCTTTGCTTATCATTTTACCCCCAACAGTTGTCCTTTTCTCGATGGCCGTCCTCCATTGCTTTCATTTGATACTCATATTATACTATCTTTTATAATTTATATCCCTTTTCTTCTTCTCCCCAGTGAGTGCAAATTTCGGATTGTCTTTGGTATTCAACCACAAGTTATCTTTTTTGACTGTTAAGCCAGGAGCTTACACCCTGCACAGCTAACTCATGCTTGAATAGGGGAATCTGTAAACACCCCAACTTTTCCCTCACTTTTTCTCACACCATGGCTTGTGATCTTTCATTTTTTCATTAGCATAAGCATATCATATCCCACTGTATAGTTCATTTCATCTGCATCTAGGGTTTGTGATCTGAGCAATCCAAGAAGTGATCTGAGTCATCCCAATGGTCTTAAAGCTTGAAAATAGGGTCCATGTGTGTTCCATGATCATAATATGCTCCTAAAAGTTCATAAAAGTCAAGAGATCACAAAGCATGGCAAAGGCATAGAGGCAGACTGAAGATTTCCTGCACAGATGACCTAAAATTAGGGTTTTGGTTTCAGAGGCCTTAATCCCAATTTTTTTGGTCATTCTTGTTTCTAATGGTCTTAATATGTTATAAGGGTCATGTATACCAAATTTAATGAAGAAATTCACTGTGGAAGTCATCTGATAATTGGGTAACTTCTTGAGCAAGTAAAGTCAAAATCAGGGCATCTGAGGCCTCCATCAAGGGTACCAGAGGGTCATCATCATCATTTTGAGTCTTCATGATCTTTATTTGATCTTAGAAGTGGTTGGAAGTTCATAAAGTTGAATAATTTTGAGACAAATGCAAACTTGCTATTTTTTGAAAGGACTTGTAATGGAAACTTTCCATTTTGGGAAAGATATTCAACCTATTCTTTCATGACCAAAAATGCTTCAAATGAAAAATTCTTGGACATGAAAGTTGTAGATTATGTCTTCCCATTTTCAAAAAGTACAAGAACATGTCTTGATTCATCCTAGAACTCAAGATATGGCCTTTCAAAGTTGGCAAAAATCCTATAATTTTTAAGTGTGCACCAAAAAGGGAATTTTCTAAATTCACTTGCCAAGTCATTTCATGACCTCTAATCAACTTCTAAACATCATACCAACATAATGAAACACATTTTGATCAAGATTGCACAAAAAATCACAAGTTTTTAGGCCTTGCACTTCAAGAAATTCCAAAGAGGGAAATTTGCAAAACCTATGACATCTCTTGATCCAAGTGTTCCAGCTGCATAAACTTCATCCTAGGGCCATCCATGAATCAAGCTGAGGCCAAGACACCCCTAAAGCCAGCTCTGAACCATGCCCATACCTCAAGTACACAATGTTGACATTTTGCAACTTGGCCCATACCAATCACACTATGCCACCACCCACTTTCTGATCACTCTCATTGGCCTATACTAACATTTTGGAAGCCATTTCATAACATACACAAGCCTAAGTGAACCCTAAGCTCAAAATCACTAAAAATTCCATAAAACTTCATTCCTTCGAAACTCACTCCACAACCAACAAAAATCACTGATTCTTTCACCAATCATCTCAACATCACTCAAGGATCATTTCCCACCCCTTGCCATGGCCTAAAAACCTCTCAATTAGAAACACGATTTCTGAGTTATAAGAACTGAAACACTAAAACCAAGCCATTAAACTTGTTCTAAGCCTTTCATAAGCTTCAGGGAGTTCATTGGGGTGGATTAGCATCAAGGAGAGGTCCAGAAAGCTCATATTGAGAAAGCTTCAACTCAGGTAACCATCAAGAACAATTTTTCCAGAACCTTTCTCTTAAGTTCTAGAATGATTCTATGCGTCTCTTTGACCATGCTGATATGATTATTTTTTAAAATGGTTGAGAAACCAGGATGTATTGATGTTCTGAAACTTTTTGATCTGAAAATGTTTTTGTTCGATTCATGAGTTTGATGCATAATAAATGATTTTCATGGCCTGATTCTTGTTCAGGATGGTTTGGGGTTGATTCTAGAGAGTTTGGGAGTTTGGGGTAACCTAGGGAAAGAGATAGCATGAAGGGCTCGCCGGAGAAGATGACCGGAGCTTGCTCCGGTCACCTGAAAATGTTTAAGGTTAGGATTAGGGTTAATCTCCCCAGTTTGAATTCAGGCCCTTGGATCTTGCTTAGCGCGTTTTTGAATGGCCAGGATCATTTCTTTAAAACCCTAATTCATAATTAATTTGATTAATTAGGATTAATTAATTTAAAATGCCAGATTGAATCTTATCCCTTAGATCATGCGCGCAGTCAACCCCTCCCCCCTCAGTTTGAATCTGGACCACTGGATCATTTGACTTTCCTTTATTTTAATTTTATTTCATTTTTATTGCATTTCTTTTGTTCATTTTATTTAAAATAGCAAAAAACATCAAAAAAATCTCAAACTTTGCATTTTTGTTTCAAATATTTTTTTCAACCTGAAAACATTTTTATTTTTATTTTTTGCATTAAGAAAGTATTTTTAAAATATTTAAATGTTTTATTTAATTAATTAATTGATTTTAGTTAATTAAATATGCATTTAGGTTTCTAAAAATCACCAAAAAATTCATGAAGCATCCCAATACATTTAGAAACATTTTCAAACTCACCATACAAATTTCTTTTTAGGTTTGATCACATTTTCACAATTTTCTTTGAATTAGGGTTCTTAAATTTCACATTTTTTAACCCTAACTTGAAAAATTCATTTCTGCCTAACCATGATGAGTTTGAACTTGGTTCTTCTTGCATTGTTTCACATATTGCATATAGTTTCTAGGTTATTTATCTCATATTTTTACCTTGGTTCTTCTTGCATTCTTTCACATATTGCATATAGTTTCTACTTTCACTAGGATTGGCTTCTGACCTTCTCCTTTGGGGTGTGATCTTGTATGGGATTAAGGTTTTTTTGAGTTCAATTTCAATTTTTTATCATGGTGATTTCTTTTGTTTTGGTCATTTGCATCTCATGTTGTCTTAAAACCCTAATTTTGCATCTTCATTTGCATTCTTCTTTGCATATCATGAACTTGTGAACTTGTCATGCCATTCCATTCTTTTATATGTCATCTTAGACATCTTAGGACATGTTTGAAACATTGCTTGATCATTGTTGCATCATTTTGGCATGCTTTGCATTCATTTTGTTTCATGAACATCCATGTGTTTTCATGCTTCTAAACATGCTTCCATTGCATCTCATCCTTGTATGATCATTCATATGCATCTTGTATGACTTTGCATCATCTCATAACACATTTGCATTGAATGATCACTTATGACTTTGGTCTTTGCACCTTCATTTGTCTTATTTCTTTTCATTTCATTCCTTATGTATTCATACTAACATTTTAGGAACTTTTGGTAAGTTATCTGGGATGTGGATTTGCCTTCACCTCCCATCTCTTCTCTTATCCTCATTTGCATATTTACTTTTCTTTGAAGTTAACTTGCTTCACTTATGATCTCTCCTTCTTACTTACTTTCTTTTAAGTTACTTATCTTCTTCAGGAAGTAAGTAACTTATTCTTTCTCTCCTTCTTTTTTCATATGCTTCTTCCATGGTGGCCTTTCTGAAGATCTTTCTTAAGCCTCACAAACCATAGGATATCCAAGCATGATAATTTTTAGGGTTGTGTATAGTCCCCCCTATCTTTTTACCTTTGAGTCTCCTTGAGTCTCTTTTCTCATCTCATAATCAAAGACTAAACACGTAAAGTTTTAGGACTTTGAATTAGGGTTATGCTTGTATCCTTATCTTAGGATGGAGTGTATAACTTTAATCCTTAGTGTTAAACCTTTAATTGGTTTCATCTCTTAATCAAAAGACATTAATAATCACTAAGACTTTATCTTGTAACTTGGGCCTTACATTAGGGTTATATCTCTCCCTTATGGTTAAGAGGGACTAACCCTAGTGTTTAATGGACAAGTCCCCCTCTAGTTGTCTTACAAACCATAAAATTCACTTCTTAATCTCATCCTTTAATTAAAATCCATTTAATAAAGGCTTGTTATATAATGAATTTAATCCCTAACCATGGATTAAGTTGAGGTATCTTCCTTAGCTTAAGTGTTCTCATCTATCATCCTTCTATTAGGATGGTGTAATGAGTTCACTAATATGTGATTAGAGATTAAACTCATTACTTAACACTAAAAAAAACCCAAAAACACTTAATAATCACAAGTAGGTTAATGATCTTAATCCTACGTCATCATGGTAATTAAGTTGAGATGCTTATCTCATACTTAAGTAGGCTCATTATCCCTAATCAGGGAGGATATAATGAGTTTACAAGCCCTTGATTTAGGCTTAAGCTCACAATCCTATGCAAAACACCAAAAATAATAAAAAACTGAAAACACAAAAACAAACAATAATCGTCTCCTCCGAGATTCTTTTCTCATCACACTCATTCACAAACGAGAACTTGCTTCTTTTGTCTAATGCAAGACAGTTAGCACTCGAGCCAGACGAGTCATACACTTGAGCATAGACAAGTAAGCAGTTCACAGTCAATTTATTTTCAGTCTCTTTGAGTCAAACTACGGTGTTCTGACTTCCTCATTGCATGAGAGGATACGTAGGCATAACTTAACAGTTATCGAACAAAAGTCTCTTTGTCATCCCCCTCTTTCAACATTCTTTTCTAAGCCTCAGTTCCCTAGCAATTCACACCTTTTGCACTGACACCTGTACTTTCTTTCCTTAACTTTTGCACAGACATCACATACACTTACCCCTTTTAAACACAATCTCGTAAGCATGGATCCCGTCGAGTATGACGAACAATCTGGGTGCTAATACCTTCCCAGGTCATAACCAACCCCCTTTCTCAGTTTCTATGATTCGCAATCGTCTTATCCATCTTTTTCCAGGTTTATGCAGCATTACCTTTCCTTCGGGATAAAAATGCCTAGCTGGCGACTCTATTCAATTCAAACCCTTCCTCTTTCGTCGACCGTTCGCTTCTGCACTGTGGGACCTCAGTGTCTTTTCCGGGAGTGACAAAATACAATCAACGATAAACTAAAACCCTAGGCTAAAAGGAAGATCCAGGCTCCTCTTCTGCAGTCATCACCTCTGTCTGGTTCTTCTTGACACCTGCTCTCAAGTTGAGATCTGCAATCTCCTTCCTTGCTTCCTCCAAGGCTAGCTGGCTATGTACCAATTGCTGAGTCTTTTCCTTTCGTATTTTGTGAACTTGTTCTACCTCTTCTTTCTTGAATGCCATCTGCACATCAAAGAATTCTTCCTTTTCTTTGTACTTCTTCTGCTCCTGTTCTCTTTGGCCATGTAACCAAGTAATGGACTGACAAGCTTCTCTAAGAGTCTTCACAATCTTCTTATGCTCCGCTTCTCTTTTTGACTCTGTTAGACCCAATCTCTGAAAATGAGCTTCTCTCTCAGCAAACTCCTTTTCCTTAGATTCTAAGGTAGCCTGCATCCTCTACAGCTTTTCTTCGGTTTCTTGCTTAGCATGATTGGCACGGTGATACAAGCTAGACATTTCAGAATTTTCTACCCGAACCCTGTGCAACTGAGCTTCCAACTTCTTGTAATCTTCAAGAGAAACAATGGTTTGTACCGGTACTTCTTTCGGATATAGTGGAGCCTCAACTGAGAATGGAAGGAAGAAGGTATCAACCCTACCTTGTATCCAAGCAGCAAAAGCGGGATAAGTCTTAGGGTCTACCTTTCTGAATTCTTTCTTACCCTCCCTAACCTTTGTTTCCCAAGCTTGAGACACTTGGATAACTAACTGCTCGTTATCTTCAGCCGGAAAATACAGAGTCTTAGTTATTTCTTCATCTGACGGAGGATCCTTCAGTGGATAGCCGAACTGTTTTCTGGACAACACAGGGTTATGACTTATCACTCCTTTCCTACCTATCAAAGGCACATAGGGAAAATCACCACACCTTGTAATAAACTCATTTCCCACTAAGCTTCTGCTACATCCCCAATCTATGTCATCAGATGTTAACCCCATCAATCTTCTAGCCCACTTCCAATCTTGCTTAAGGTCTTTGAACGGTCCGGACTTTGGAAGCTTCTTGGCAAACCATTCAGCAAACAATGGAGCACAACAATTCACGTACCCTTTTCTCTTCTCATTTCTGTGATGGACACCAAAGTAAAAGTCTCCCACCAACGTAGGCATCGGGTTTCCTTTAATTAAAAGGGTGATAGCCTCCAAGCTTACCCATCCTTTATCTCCGGGGAAAAGACTTATCCCATATACCATTAATGCTAACAGTGTACCAAACTCCGACCACTTCCCTCCTAAAGAAAACACATGGGCTTCTGTGATAAGAAAATCCAGATTAAATCCTTTCCCTTTACTAGCTTCCAACTCCATCTTCACTCTAAGCATACTCAAATGACAACCACCTGCAATGTCCTTGTATGGGGGATACTTCTCTGCAGCATAATAGGGAACACCATTCTTGACGGGAATCTTCAGGATTTCAGAAATCTCTTCCATAGTGGGAGCCAAGACGTAATCAGCAAACACGAAAATTCTCAATTGAGGGTCATATAACTGCAACAAAGAATGAAAACTATCTCTCTTATCCATAGTAGGTTTGTTCATGTATCCCAATATCTTCCCATACCGGCTTCTGAAATCATCTGAAACCTTGTCACTCATCAAGCCCACCAGTTTCTGAATACCCTCAATTTCTGGTTGCGGAAAAGTATAATGAACATTCCTTTTTCTGGGTATCTCTTGGACTTCTGTCATCTGGAGAAACAATGAATACCAGAACTGGGTACAATGGATAAATGATAACCTGAAATGGAAACACAAACAGTTAATGCAATGATGCGATGCAAATGCAATGCAGGCATATGATCAACAACTGGGACTGTCTGGATACGGAACACTGGACCCAAGTGACCAAGAACCAATATCTTCTAAATAAAGCCCCCTGGACCAGAATTCAGTCTCAAATAAGTCTCGAAAATAGGTATCTGAAATCCATGTAGCCGAATCAAATCATAGAACTGTACTGATAATGAGGTATGATGAGGTCAAGGGTTCCTGCAAGCCTGTAAACCCCTTCCAATCTCACAGGTATACTCCGGGTCAAACATCACGGACTCTCAAAGCCGAATAGCAATAATACGTTCACCATTTCCGAGAAATGGCTCATGACCAGATCAGGGAATCGGTTTGGCATCATGTACTACTCAAAGAGGTCTCAGCGTGAGTCCAGGAAAACAATCATCCTTCTTAAGTTCCCATATTCAAGCGCTGGAATCGAGAAACAATAGTACATTCATCCCGAAGGGTACAATACTATCGTCATACGACCAGATGCTTTGACTGAGATCCTATAAAAGAACCAGGCCATCCTATGCGATTACCCAGTGGGCCCTTGGGTGCGAATGGGTTTGCCACAGAATATGGTCTGCCACTGTCACCACTGGAGAAGGATGTTTCCACAAAGGTCCTCAATGATCGGTCCCCAGATGCACATAACTATCGAGGTTGTGTATGACCCCAGAAAGATTCCAGCATCAATACATTTCCAAGACGGTCGCAAGTCTGGGTGTGGAACTCACTAATACTAACATAGCAATATGCCATGAAGCCAAAGTGATTGTCCACTCTAAGTCCTAGGGTGCACTCGAGCCCCGGTTACGAGCTCATCTCACAGTAACAGTTCCCAATCCCACAGAAAAAGGAAACCAGCACAGCCAGACAGTCCAGTAATAATATATGACGCGTGAAAGTAAATACTGAAAACTGTAAATAAAGCTGTAAATAAACAACAGTAAAATAACCACACAACAGCAAACAATCAACACTCAAAGAAACAAAAACACGCAAGCTCTAGGATTGACTCTCAAGGGGAACCAGAGATACTCTGGTTAGGAGGCCCCCAGCAGAGTCGCCAGCTGTCGTTCCCTGGATTTCCATCCTGGTACAAATGCGAAAGTGGCACAACAAAGGGTAGAGTCGCCAACCAGGCATTTTTATCCCGAAGGAACAGGAATGGTAATGTTGCACAAACCAGAAGAAAAGAAAACGAAGGACAAAGGTCCTGCGAACCAAAGAGACTGGGTTCGGGAGTCAGTTACAAACTGGGAAGGTATTAGCACCCCAGATCGTCCGTCGTACCCGACGGGATCCATGCTTGCAAAGGAACTGTTTCAAAGGGTGAAGAAATGAAATTTGCTGCAAAACTGGAAGACTGGAACTGGAAATGAAAATAAAAGAAAGGGGGAAAATGTAGGGAAAATAAAAGAGTGTGCTCGAACGGGCTCTACCCCGCTGCCTACGTACCTCATCTGGACATGAGGATCAGAGTCGCCGTAGTTCCCCTAACTAGGGGTGGAAAAGATTGCTTGTGTCTTAAGGCTTGAACTGCCTATGTCAATGCTCAGGTGTTGCAGGTTCAGACGACGAGTGCGTAACCGTCTTGCAAAATGACAAGTAGGAGCAAGTTCGCGTACGAAGCGAAGGAGATGAGAAAAGAAGTCCCGAAGGAGTCGCTTATTGTTTGTTTGTGTTTTTTAGAAGTCTTTTATTGGCGTGGCACAAAAGAATGAACTCAAACTCTTTTCCATGGAATGTGTACTTGCTACTACATTCCAAGATGGAATAATAGAACGAGCAAACCAAGTAAGGAGAACTTATCCAAAACTTGTTTCCAAGGGCAAAGGCCTAATTTCATTGACTTGTTGAATTTATTAAGTGATTTAGTGATTAAAAATGAAGAAGTGTTTTTTTATGGTTTTTCTTGATAAAGATGACCTCATGATCCGACTTGTGCATCATGCTAGACAAATGCACTATTCCAAGATGGAATGAATACATATGCCCCATGGAATAAGGCTATTACACAAGAAGTCACGTCTTTCTTTATTAATGTTTTTTTTGGCTTTGTTTTGAGATGAGAAGAGAAAGAAGCAAAGGAACAAAAGGCAAAAGTCTAAAGGGGAAAGATTAAACCTAAAGTTATCATGCAAAAGTGATCCTAAGGTTAGTGAGGATTTAACTATCCTAAGAGAAAAGGAGACCAAAGGAGAAGAAAAAGAAGAGAAGAAGAAAGCCAGCAAGAAACTTACTCCACTAAAGGAGATAAGTTGCTCCTAAAGGGGGAGGAAAAGAGTTGAATCACATGATGGCATAAGGCACATCAAAAACCACAAAGAGAAAGCAACTTAAAAAAGAAAAGGTGAAGAGTTGATATGTGGATAAACATCCACACTTCTCTTACCATGAGCCCCTAAAATGTTAGCAAAAATTCCAACAAATATTCATCAACACAATCATGGAATTAGCATGCTCAAAGTTCTAGAAAACAAAGATCAAACAACATGCCAAGCTTTGCAAACTCATGACTTACACGTCGAGAACATGAAAGCATACATCAACCAGCAAGAAAATCGCCCTAAATTAGCATATTCAATAATCATACATTGATCCATGGCAATTAAAGCAAGTAAGGGAATCAAACAAGCTCAAAACAGCTCAGATATGTTTGCATCAGTGTTAACCGGTTAACCAAAGCGTTAACTGGTTAACCAGTTCAAACCTGCAGCAAATCAGCACAGAAACAAGTGCGTTAACCGGTTAACCAAAGCGTTAACCGGTTAACACTGTAAAAACAACAATAAAAACCTGCAAAAAATCAGCTCAAATCCAACTTATCCAAATATTTCCACCACAGACCAGCAATCAATTAAGCCTGAAATAAATGGATCAATTCACATTAATTAACATCATTAAGCTCATGAACATTAGCACACGGATCGGTTGCAAATCAATCAATCAATTCAAGCAACACAAGCAAATACACAAGCACAGGGTGGATCTAAAGCACAATCATGCAAATAAGCTAAAACAGAGCTAGATCTGAATTTAACCAACCTTCAAAGCTGAGGTATGCTTTGGTAATTGTTGTTTGAGCTGGAAATGAGAGATTTCGCGGAAACCTTCGAAGATCCAGTGCTAATCCTCACACATCATGCAAAATAAATGCAAGCAAAGGGTCTTGATGCATAATTTTGGCTCCAAAAGCACTTCTAATCTCCAAACCAGATGTGAACCAAGTAGTGAAACCAACAAATCGATGCAAAGAAGCTATGGATGGAGGTCTAGTTCCAAGATCTAAACACTTTAATGCAAAGTTATGTGATCTTCAAAGAGGAACTTTGAGTGATGTGGAAAATTGGGAGAGAAAAGTGAGAGAATGGTGAGAGAGATCAAAATTCAGAAAAAATGAGAAGTGAAAAATGAGAGAGCTCTCCTTTTGGTTTGGAGGGAAATGATTTAATATGGTTTAGGTTTGGGGCCTAAAATTTTGGTTTGGGATCCAAAAAATATGGTTTGGAATTGGCTTAGAAAGTGATTAGGACCTAGAATTGGAATTAGGCTTGGATAAATGCTCTAGATCCTTCTCCTTAATTCAAAATGAATAAAAATCAGAAAATTGGAAAATTGGAGCCAAAACACATGCTGAATTTTACTGCTGGAATTCAAAATTCACAGCCGTTAACCGGTTAACCAAAGCGTTAATCGGTTAACGCCAGTGAATTTTGAATTCTCCCTCCTTTTGGTGGGAAACTTCCATAATAACCCGACGCCAACCGTTTGATTTTATTTTGATCCTCAATCCTTTTTAGGGCTTTGAACATGATACAGAGCTTGCATAAAAGATCCTGTGAGCTTCTTGCCAGGTCACCATGCTCTTGATTTTGACTTGTAGTGCTTCAAATTTCCCGGATGGTTGATCATATGCCTTATGCTAGAACACGCAAGTGTTATGCTTCATATTTCTATGCAAAAATGTTAAGGACATGACATGATTATGATGATTATGATATGATGATGATGCTAAACAGAAGAGGGCAAATTTGGGGCGTTACACCTGTCATCCTTTCGAGTCTGGCTTTACAGAGTCTTCCGCGCAATGATCTTTCAGGTTCTACGTCAAAGGAAAATTCAGTTGAGGCCTTACATCGCATAAAAAGTCAGATACAGGTTAGCAAGGATAAAGAAAACAAAAAGAATTTTAGTTGCAGAGCAACAAAATTTCAAACAGATTACACAAACTTAAATTTTGGCAGTCCCCGGCAACGGCGCCAAAAACTTGATTGGTAAAATAACAAGTGTACTATTTTATCGATGTAGTTATAATATGGGTTACCCCCAGTGTTGGTCTCTTGAGGTCTGCGCAGTTAAAGTAAGTTTGTATGAAACGAATGAAAACAAATCCTTGGTTGTTTAAGGTTGAAAATATTTTTATATTAAGACTAATAAGGCAAAAGTCCTTAGTAAAATATGAGTAAAATGACAAGTATGAGAATTACACTAGGAAGGTGTATAAATTGCACTGTAATGACTTTTATAATTTGCGCTCTAAAAGGTTTGGCATAAAACTTTATCTTTCCAATGTTTAAAATTATTTTTCCAAAATTCCTTTTAAGAAAAACCTTTGATATTCTTCCTCGACCCTAATTCCTCAGTGGTCTAGGAAGAACATCAAGCATTAGTTTTGACATTGATACGGCTACCATAGGGTATTTCAATTCCTCTGTAATATCTATCGTGGTAAAAAGTATGTAACAAGATTAGGGTGGTTGGTCAGACCAAAACCTAACTACGAGCGATTACCAAATTTTCCAAAAAGATAACGCATTGAGAACGTTACATACGATAAAGATTAAATTAAACACACAATTTTATAAATTGAGAAACTCAAAAGTCGTTACAATACCAAATTAGGGACACCCCCTAGCATTGGGGGGTTTAGCCTCTCATGTTCATAAACAAAATAAATATAAAGTATGAAGAGAAATTAAACATTACAATGAACTTAGGATTGCTTGGATCGTCAATTGCTTTCACTCTTGATCGATCCTTATTCTCCGATAATCTCCACTCCTCAAAGTCTAAGGATTCGATGATAATCAAAAAGTGTTATTTTTTTAGCCATAATCGCATAATTGTATCAGATTTCCACTTACAACGTGAAATGACCAAACTACCCCCCTGAGGTTTCAAAAGATTAAAACTATAAAACGTATGAAAATCCTACTTCCAAAGGTCCTGACACGGGCCGTGTCATGGGACACGGTTGGCCGTGTCAGGCTGCAAACACAAGCAAAAATAAGGTTGTCATTCAGGGGCCCTGACACGGTCCGTGTCATTGGACATGGGTACTCGTGTCAGGCTTCTGACTTTGTTGATTCTCCATATCTTCTTCCCTTCCACGCATCTCTCTGACACGACCGTGTCATGTGACAAGGGTCGTGTCATGTGACACGGGCACCCATGTTAGGCCTATGATTCGAGTTTTTCAAGCACTCATTGTACCCAGGAACGCGTCGCCAACCTGTCTGATCGCAAGCTTATTATGATCTTGAAAACACACCGAAAAACAACACAAATCAAAGGTACCAACGAAATAAAATAATAAAACATTAAAATAGGAATTTCTTGACAAATAAAGAAACACCACTGAAAACACACTTAAAATTTTCAACATCCAACAAAAACAACGAAAACTAAGGACAAAACTGTTTAAAATATACGAACTAAAACCATTGATCAAAAAGTCAAGTTGAATGTGACTTATAAAACTTCCAAAAATAGAAAGTTCAAATTACAAGTCATTTCCATTTTTAGCAAGTTTTTCCCTAAGCCTTGATTCTTGGTGAATGATGAAATTCTTGACCATATGAAGGTATATGAAATTGAAGATCAAGATTTAGACCTTAAAATCTCACAGTTGACTTTTCTTCTCTACTGTTGACTTTTGCTTGTTTCTCAAGTAACTGAACCAATGAAAACTCTCCACAAGGAACCAATGAACAAAATTTCATCCTTAAACACTTGATATCATATAGAAGACCATGAGAAAGAGTTAGAACCAAAGTCTCGAGGTTTGCTTGCTTTGAACCAAAAGCCTAATTTGGGCCACTGTGTAGGAGGTGAAACTCTGAGCCAACTTCTTGATGAATTCACCTCCTGAAAAGACTTGAGGTATCATTTGAGCTTGTGTGGGATGTGGGAAACCCTTGAGGCTTGTTGGGATACACTTAGCTCTTAATCCTTGACTTTGAATGATCACATCTTTGCAAATCACTGACCACATGCCCTATGCTTTAATCAATGGATGTATGCTTCATTTTTTTCTATGCTATGAATGCAATGCAAAGTATGAAAATGATATGCTTGATGCTATGAAAATGAGAAGGAAAACTTTGAGGTTTTACACCCTTCACTAAGGAATATGCAACCACCAATACGATACAGCAACACATATTTGTCTTAATGATTCATACAACACACAATAATTTACAATTAATCAAATAAATAATTAAACCATTAAATCGGGATGTTACAACTCTCCCTACTTAGAATATTTTCATCCTAAAAAATTTACCAGATGTGAATAAACTCGGATACGACTCTTGAATCTTACTCTCCAACTCCCAAGTCATGTTTCCACCGGAAGCACCTCTCCATACTACCTTCACGAGAACAATTTATTTGCCTCTCAACTGCTTCACTTTGCGATCATCGATACGTTCTGGTAGTACTTCAACCGTAAGATTATCTCTTACCTCAACTTTATCCATCGATATCACACAAGAAGAATCCGGAACATACTTCTGAAACTGTGAAACATGGAATACATCATGCAAATTTGATAATCACAGTGCCAATACCACTCTATAAGCAACAAGTCTAACTCTTGTAAAAATCTGGTACAAGCCAATAAATTGAGGAGTAAGCTTTCTCGACTTCAAAGCTCGCCTAACACCGGTCACCGGAGTGACTCTAAAAAACACATGATCTCCTTCCTGAAACTCAAGATTTTTCCTCCTCTTGTCGTGATAACTCTTTTCTCTGCTCTGTGAAGTTTCCATCTTATCGCAAATCAACTTCACCATCTTAGTAGTCTGTTGCATGATATCAAGTCCAAGTACAACACTCTCACCGGACTCATGCCAACATAAAGGTGTTCGACATCTTCGAACATAAAGTGCT
Source organism: Lathyrus aphaca (assembly GCA_963966055.1). Classification (NCBI taxonomy): domain Eukaryota; kingdom Viridiplantae; phylum Streptophyta; class Magnoliopsida; order Fabales; family Fabaceae; genus Lathyrus; species Lathyrus aphaca. The sequence goes on along the minus strand of OZ014520.1, from coordinate 224,387,517 downwards.
TCAAAAGTTGCCATTCCGATACTGGAATGATAATTGTTGTTATAAGTAAACTCGATCAATGACAAATGACTATCCCAAGCACCACCTTGTTCAAGCACACAAGCCCTCAACAAATCTTCCAAAGATTGTATAGTCCTCTCTATTTTCCCATCAATATGTGGATGATAAACTAAACTCAACTTCAAATTTGAACCCAATGCTTCTTGTAATCTCTCCCAAAATCTAGAAGTGAATCTCAGATCTCTATCCGACACAATATTCAAAGGAATCCCATGCAACTTCACAATCATAACTATATATATCTCTGCAAATTTATACAAGGAAAAACTAATACCAATCAGAATAAAATATGTTGACTTCGTCAATCTATCAACAATTACCCAAATAGCATCATGTCCTCTCGGAGTATTAGGTAATCTCGTAACAAAATCCATTGAGATACTATCACATTTCCACTATGGAATATCCAACGGTTGCATCAAACCAGTAGGTTTCTGATGTTCTACTTTTGACTTTTGACAAGTCAAACAAGCATAAACAAACTGAGCCACATCACGCTTCATGTCGGGCCACCAAAATATATTTTTCAAATCTTGATACATCTTTGTAGCTCCCAGGTGAATACTCAGTCCACTTCTATGCCCTTCCTCAAGAATCATTCTCTTCAATTCAAGACCATCAGGGATACAAATACGCTCAGTGAACCTTAGTACTCCATGTTTATAAACTCGGAAATCATTACTTCCAGCATGTTCATTATCATTTATTAAGTCCGCCATTTTCACATCCCACTTATGACTCTCTCGTATACGACCAAGAAAATCATTATTAACCTTCAACATCCCCAACATTACACTATGTGGTGTCTGCTCGCACAAAAAACTCATATCTCTAAACTGCTCAATTAATTCCAATTCTCTAGCCATCATGGTCGACATATGCAAGGTCTTCCTACTTAACACATCAGCTACTACATTAACTTTACATGGATAATAGTTCGAGCCAAAATCATAATCCTTCAAAAATTTCAACCAACGCCTATGTCTCATATTCAACTCTTTCTAATAAAAAGATACTTCAAACTCTTATGGTCATTGAATACTTCGAATTTCAAACCATACAAGTAATGTCTCCAAATCTTTAATACAAACACCACCGCTACTAGTTCTAAATCATGGGTAGGATAATTCCTCTCATGAGTTCTCAACTGTCGTGAAGCATACACTACTACTTGACCTTCTTGCATTAACACCCCACCCAAACCCATCAGAGAAGCATCGCAATAAACCACAAATGGTTCATCTGGTTTAGGTAAAGTCAAAACTGGAGCGGTAGTCAATCTCTTCTTTAGCTCAATGAAACTTTGTTCACACTGAACGTCCCACACAAATGCCTTATTTTTACAAGTTAATTGAGTCAATGGAAGTGCCAACTTCAAAAACCTTCAATGAACTTGCGATAATAACCAGCTAATCCCAAAAAGCTTCTAATCTCACTTACGGACTTCAGATTCTCCCACTGTAGAACTACATCTACCTTGGATGGATCCACGTCAATACCCTCACCTGAAATTAAATGTCCAAGAAAACTCACTTCCTTTAACTAAAATTCTCACTTCGATAAATTAGCATACAACTTTATCTCTTTCAACACTTGCAACACAATCCGTAGATGTTCAACATGTTCTTCTTCCAACTTAGAGTAAATCAGAATATCATATATAAAGACAACAATGAACTGGTCCAAATAATCATGGAATATATGATTCATATACTCCAGGTGCATTAGTAACTCCAAATGGCATCACTATATATTCATAGTGTCCATACCGAGTCCTAAAAGTTGTTTTCAGCACATCCTCATCTTTTACCTTTATCTAGTGATAGCCCGACCGCAAATCAATCTATCTAAACACACGAGCACCCACTAACTGATCCATCGAATTGTCTATCCTTGGATGTGGACATTTGTTTTTAATTATCACTTTATTCAACTTCATGTAATCAATACACAACCTCATACTATCGTCTTTCTTTTTCACTAACAACATCGGAGCTCCCCAAGGCGACACACTTATCCTTACAAACTTCTTTTCTAATAGTTCCTCTAACTGTTTCTTCAATTCAATTAGCTCAGGAGCCGACATATGATATGGTGCCACCGAAATAGGTCTAGTTCCAGGCATAAGATCAATATTGAATTCCACCTCTCTCTCCCTCTCTCTCTCTCTCTCTCTAGAGACACATCCATAATATCATCTGGGAACACTTCCGAAAATTCTCTTACTACTTGAAATTCACCAATCACTATTTCATTTTCCACCGACAAAGATACAAACTGTCAGAACCAGCTGTACGTGTGTTAAATTAAATGTATATTTTATATTTAATAGGATTAAAGGATCTGATTAGCTGTGTATATATTTATAGAAATTATTAGCCCTTAATTATAGAATTGACTGAGGGCAATGATGGATATTTATTAGGAATTTATTTTCCTAAGTACATTGTATTCTATTTAAGAGCACATGATGCTCTATCAATAATAAGAGAAAACAATTATCTTTGTCATGGTATCAGAGCTCCAAAATCCATAGGAGCCTGTTTAAAATTGTGGCCTGCATTGCCATTGTTTATGATGTGTGGCCTGCATTGCCGATTTTATTTTACGGTCTATATTGTCGTTTTTCCCAACAAAACTCAGAATGTCTGAACTAGTTAATACCCCTGCCCCAAACACTGGCTCCTTTGAGCTGCAAAGTGTTCAACCTAGCCTTCATCTCAATGGTAAAAACTACCTCAAATGGTCTCATTTTGTCCAAACCTTTTTAAAGGGGGAAGGGCAAATTGAATCATCTTACTAGAAAGGATACTCCAGAAGCTACAGACAAGAAATTTGCTGAATGGGATGAAGAATATGTTGTCGTAATGCCATGACTATGGAATTCCATGGTGCCTGAGATTAGTGATGCGTGCATATTCATGAAGACTACAAAGGAGGTGTGGGACATCTGCAAAGAAAACCATTCCAAGGTTGGTGATGCTGCACAAATTTACGAAATTAAGATGAAGATTCTGACTACCAAGCAAGGAGATCGGTCCATTAGTGATTATACCCAAACTCTACAAAATCTATGGTTGGAGTTGGATCACTATGAACATTTTGAAGCAAAATGCATATCAGATGCTACTTTACTAAAAAATTATAAGGAGAAGGATAGAATTTATAAATTCTTAACAGGTCTGAACAACGAGTTTGATCCAATAAGGATTCAAGTACTCGGAAAAGAGTTACCTTCACTAAATGAAACCATGGCTGCCTTTCAAACAGAAGAGTCGCGAAGAGGAGTGATGATGGAGCCTCAATCAACTGAAAGTTCAGCCTTAGTAGCACAAAGTCGAGAGAAGAGCATTGACCAATGGAAGAACGGTCAAACCAGAAGACCTCCCAAATTAGAGATTGAAAAAGGGGATAACAAGGATTCTCTATGGTGTAACGTTTGCAAGAAACCAAGGCCCGCCGAATACAGATGCTGGAAACTTCATGGAAAACCGCCAAATCAGAATCGAAATTGGAACACCAAAGGCATTCAACGAGGAGGACCAGCACATGCTCACTTGGTCCAATCAAGGGTTATCGAGGAAAGTCATTCTAAACCTACTGTTGACTTCAATCCTGAAGAAATTACAAAACTAAGGAACTACTAGACTCTTTAGTCAAACCCACAAACACATGTAGTTCTTCCTTGGCATTATCAGGTATTTTCCATCCCTATGCTCTTAGCGTTATACAACCTACAGAAAAAGGGACATGGATTATTGATTATGGTGCTACGAATCACATGACCCATTCATCTACTGAGTTTATTTCTTACACATCGTGTCCAAGTAATAAAAAGATTGTCACTGCAGATGGAACTTGTATTACTATTGCAGGAAAGGGAGATATCCTACTAAGTCAAAATTTAATGTTGAGAGATGTCTTGCATGTGCCCAAATTATCTGCCAAACTATTATCTATTCACAAACTTACAACTGATTTACAATGCTCAGTAACATTCACTCCTACACTTTGCAAATTTCAGGATCAGGAAACGGGGAAGATGATTGAACTTGCTAGAGAGGACAATGGGCTCTACCTTCTTATGGAAGCGCGTGAGACAAGTAGCATTAAGAGTCAACTTCCATTGTCTTTGTTGTCAGAATTTTTTCCTTCCCTCAATAAAGAAATTTTGTTGAGTCACTTTCGGTTGGGTCATCCTTCATTTACCACTTTCAAAAATATGTTTCCCACCTTGTTTCAAGGTATAAACTTAGAAACTTTTCATTGTGATAATTGTGAACTTGCTAAACACAAACGTGTCAGCTTTCCTAATAATAATAAAAGAATGTCTACTCCTTTTTTCGTTAATCCACAGTGATGTTTGGGGGCCATCCAATATCCCAAATATATCTGGGGCCCGTTGGTTTGTCATTTTTATTGATGATTGTACTAGAGTGTCATGGATGTATCTCTTAAAACAAAAAAGTGAGGTCACTAAAACATTCAAATTGTTTTTTCAAATGATAAAAAACCAATTTGAGACTACCATCAAACGATTCCGTTCTGATAATGCCAAATACTATTTTAATCAAATATTGTCTTATTTTTTCATTGAACATGGTATTATTCACGAATCGTCATGTGTCCACACCCCACAACAAAATGGGGTGGCTAAAAGATAAATTGGACATATTCTCAATGTTACCCGAGCATCTTTATTCCACACAAATGTTCCAAAACAATATTGGGGGAGGCTGCTCTGACTGTAGCCTACTTGATTAACCGCTTACCCTCTCAAATTCTTCATAATAACAACCCCATTCGGCTCCTTTCTAAATTCTACCCAAATTTCAAAACTTCAAACAATGTAGTTCCTAGGATCTTTGGGTGTGTGTCATTTGTCCATGTTCATTCTCCACACCGAGGAAAACTTTATCCTCGAGCTATTAAATGCATATTTCTTGGTTACTCCCCTACCCAAAGGGTTACAAGTGTTATCAACCTACAACAAAAAAGAATTTTGTGTCTATCGATGTCACTTTTGTCGAAACTGAATCCTTTTTTTCCAAACCTTATCTTCAGGGGGAGAAGGAATACATCGAAGATAAGGATGATTTGTTCAAAGACCTTTCTTTTATGCCCAAGACTCCTAATGCTACTCATCCACTACAGGTTTACACAAGAAGGGTAGCACCTATTATCCAACTTGTGCAAGTCCTAGAATCTGACCCAATTCCTGAAACTGTAATTGATGAGACTGTTTTAGAGGAGCAAATTGTGCCCCCTAAAACTGAAGTTGATGGGACTGATTTAGAGGAGCAGAATATATCCATGGATGCTAAAGATCTTCCAATTATAATAAGGAAGGATGCTAGAGCATGTACAAAAAGGCCAAGGTATCCACTATCTCACTTTATATGCTATGATAATTTGTCCAACAATCATAGAAGTTTTCTTGCTTGGAGTGGAGAGAAGCTATGAAAGTCGAAATAGATGCACTAGAGAAAAATGGAACTTGGAAGTTAGTAGAGCTTCCTAATGACAAAAAACTTGTTGGATGTAAATGGGCATTCAATCTTAAATACAAGTCCGATGGAAAACTAGAAAGGTATAAAGAGAGACTAGTAGCTAAGGGGTACACACAAACATATGGGATTGACTATCATGAGACTTTCTCTCCCGTCACAAAAATGAGCATCGTCAGAATTTTGTTATCTCTAGCAGCTAACTATGGATGCAATTTGCAGCAATTTGATGTCAAGAATGCTTTCCTACATGGCAATCTTGAAGAGGAAATTTACATGGAAGTCCCACCTGGGTTTAACTTTGAGAAAGGAAAAGTTTGTAAGCTAAGGAAGGCCCTTTATGGACTGAAACAGTCCCCTAGGGCCTGGTTTGGTAGGTTTACCACTATGATGAAAGATATGGGATATAACAAAGTCAGGGAGATCATACTTTATTTACTAAGCATTAAGCCATATAGGGAGTTACTGCACTAATTGTTTATGTGGATGATATAATTGTAACAGGAAATCATAAAGCAGAAATGGATAGCCTAAAAGTGTGTTTGCTAAAAGAGTTTGAAGTAAAAGACTTGGGCAGATTAAAATATTTTTTGGGCCTTGAAGTGGCACACTCTAGTCATGGAATTTTCATCTCTCAACAAAAGTATGTGCTGGATTTATTATCTGAAACTGGTAAATTGGGATGCAAACCAGTATAAACTCCAATTGAACAAAATCACAGACTTAGCGAATTTGTTGAAGATGCAACTGTGGACAGAGAATCCTATCAAAAGTTGGTTGGAAAGTTAATCTATTTATCTCACACAAGGCTAGACATAGCTTATGTAGTGGGAGTGGTGAGTCAATTCATGCATAATCCCAAAGAAAATCATCTTAGAGCTGTTTACCGAATTTTGCAATACTTGAAAGGCACCCCTGGAAAAGGAATTCTATTTACAAAGGGCCAAGAAATTACTTTGGAAGCCTATACAGATTCTGATTATGCTGGATCGGTAGATGACATAAAATCCACATCCGGATATTGTACTTTTCTTGGAGGAAACTTGGTGAGTTGGAGGAGCAAAAAACAAAATGTTGTTGCGAGGTCAAGTGCAGAAGCAGAATTTCGGGCTATGGCTTTAGGTATTTGTGAACTTATATGGCTGAAAATAATTCTACATGACCTAAAGATTGAATGGAATGGACCCATGAAACTATATTATGACAACAAGTCAGCAATAAACATAGCACATAATCCAGTGCAACATGATAGAACGAAGCATGTTGAAGTAGACAGACATTTCATCAAGGAAAAATTGGATAGTGGGACAATATGTATACCATTTGTATCAATTGGAAATCAGCTGGCAGATGTTCTTACAAAATGACTAAGTGGTTCTACATTTCAATCTATTATCGGCAAGTTGGGAATGGGTAACATCCACTCTCCAACTTGAGGGGGAGTGTCAGAACCAGTTGTACATGTGTTAAATTAAATGTATATTTTATATTTAATAGGATTAAAGGATCTGATTAGCTATGTATATATTTATAGAAATTATTAGCCCTTAATTATAGAATTGACTGAGGGCAATGATGGATATTTATTAGGAATTTATTTTCCTAAGTACAGTGTATTCTATTTAAGAGCACATGATGCTCTATCAATAATAAGAAAAAATAATTATCTCTGTCACAAACAATTCTAATACTTGAGCTTCTTCATTTAAAAGTTCCCCTAACTCTCTAGTAGATAGATAATCATCTTCTTCTTCCTCTTCATCAGGAGTAAGAAATCGAACTGACTTGCTAAAATAATTAATATGAACATGATTGAATTCCAACTAGTTCATTCCCAAAACCACATCTAAACCTCCCAACGGCAAACAAATTAGATCCACACCAAAGTCCTTACCATAAATCAATAAGGTACAATTCAAACAAACTAGAGAAGTAGTTAACGATCCATTAGCAGGAGTCTCGATAACCATTTCTCCTTTCATGGGTGAAACAACAAGTCCTAATATTCTCACACAGTCAATAACAATAAAATAGTGTGTAGCGTCAGTTTCAATCATAGCAGTCAAAGGTATATCATTAATATAACAAATACCTTTGATTAGTCAATCCTCACTAGAAGTCTATGTTCATGTCAAAGAAAACACCTTTCACCATGTTAGTCTTGCACTCTGCAATCAAATGGACAGGTTGACCACATTTGAAACACTTATTCACGTCACTCGTACACTCAGTAATACGATGACCTAGTTCACCATATCTATAACATTTCAGAGAAGCAGGGGCACCTCCCCCACTTGGCTTCTTACCCTCAACTTGCTTCTGCTTACCCTTATTAGCCGGAGCTGCATAAGGCTTTCCACGGTGCATATGTTGCTTTCCTCTCCTCTAAGCCATACTTTTAAAGTGATCTGATTGAGCCTTGTTTTCTTCTTCAAAGATTCTACAATAATCAACTAAATTCGGAAATCTTCTGATCCTTTGGTAACCAATTGTCTGCTTGATTTTAGACCTCAGACTATTCTTGAACTTAACACACTTCGAGAACTAACTAGTTGCTACACTATAGTGCGGATAGAACTTTGCCAAGTCAGAAAATTTGGCAGCTGATAACGAGAAATCGCATCGTATTATTACTATGTTTTTAGCCCGTTTTTATCATACATTAGTCCTTTTAACTCCCGATTGTTCGAGTTTATATGCCACATTGCAGGTACAATATGTCTAGAGTCAAAATTATGGAAAAAAGATCAAAGGAACAAAATTTAGCATGAAAGAAAAGAGAAGAACTCTATTCTGCTAAAAACTGCATAATTTGTTGTTGTCACGGTCGTTACAAGGGTCTTACGACCGTGACGCGCCTTTTTGATGTGTTACGATTGTCATAATGGTCTCACGACCGTGACATGCTAAATATGAGAAATCTGCCCGTTACACCAATGTTATGACCGTTACAAGCTTTATTTAATTTATTTGAATATATATATATATGAAGACGTGCAACGAATAGAAAGAGTCTTTGTTGACTCCGTATTTATCTCCTCCAACTGAACCAGTAAAGCATGTTCTCCTGGATTTTCTCAAAACTGAAGAACCGAAGCCCACGTCCTTATTCTTCAACTGTCAAATTTCTACTCTATAAATATCAAAGAGTCAATTGAAGAAGGGACGGAGTTTTTGATTGCCAATTTTATGCGAAAGCTCTGCCGTTTTTACAACCCAATTTTCTTTTCAGCTTTTGTTCTTGCTGCTTTCTTTTTAATTTCCAAACCCTTTAATAACAATTTCCAACATTAGGAGATTGTTATATTAATTATATTTCTTTAAGCCTCAGATTTCGTTTCTTTTATTTCGATTCTGACGCTCCAAGCTTGCCAGATTGTGGAAGAAGGAGCCGAAGAATTTATTTGTTCAGGTTTTAATTTGCAATTAATATTAAGTTTTATTTATTTATGTTAAGTTCCCGTTATCATTATATAATGCATGTTTTAATATCTATTAATTTCATTTTGTGTTTGTCTGTTGTTTTAATTAATATGAGTAGCTAAATTAACTGAGTCGGTATGTAATAAAGCAACCAAACGGATGAATCGAATCTAAGCTAAAAACTTTTACGAACTTATATTCTGGCTGTGACTTTTTATAATTAAAATCAAGCTTTTTGTTACGAGAGTAAGAGAAGTGAAATAGGTTAGGTCGAGACCACGAGAGTGTGAGATTTTAACCGGATAGCTAAAGTTAGGCATTCGATTTAAATACAGCGAGAGCGCTTTAAAACGAATTAGACTTATTAAGTTTTCAAAAATTATTTTCTAAACACTTATGGACTAGCGAGAGCAGACATAGGGCTTTAGGAGTATGATCCGAGATAAAACCACGAGAGTGTGAGTCGAGGGTTTTTAAACTAGTAATCTCTACAGAATTATTTAAGTGAAACATCTTTATAGGCTTAGACTAGATTGACCCGCATAGGTTAATATTATTACATACCGACCGCCTTATCATTATTTCCTTAATTAAGTTTAGTTCCCGTTTTTAATCCTTAAAACCATAACCGTGACAAATTTCCGCCTTAGCTAAACTAGCAAACCTTCTAGCACTAGAGTGATTACAAAGTCCCTGTGGGTTCGACATCTTTTTATTACTATTGCGATAGGCTGTGCACTTGCAGTTTAGATACCGTTAGACACATTAGGTCTTCGCCCATCAAGTTTTGGGCGCCGTTGCCGGGGATTTTGATTTAGTCACTAGTTCACTATTAGAGTAGCACTGTCTAGACTAAGGCAACAATTTATTTTCCCTAATCTAATTTACCGAGTGTATGCCAAGTACTCGCTCTCAAGGAGAAGACTTGTAACCTCCAGTCCTTGAATTAGAACTCTTCTTACATTGAGAAGACGAATATTCGAATACCAACGAAAATAAAAAATTCCAGATCTTCAAGTTGATCCACCTAAACCAGTTGGAACATCGAAGGGTGCAGAAATGGCTGAAGAACCAAATCATCCGCTCAAGTATTACGCTAGTCCTTCACAAGCTGAGCCGCATTCCAGGATTGTCGCGCCAGCTATCAACCGAAACGATTTCGAGTTGAAACCTTTGCTGATATCAGCCGTGCAACAAAACCAATTCGCCGGAAATCCTACCGAGGATCCGAACCTTCATCTTTCGATATTTGTGCAGTACGCAGATACAGTGAAAGCTAATGGAGTTACCCAAGAAGCAATCAGATTACGCCTTTTTCCTTTCTCATTGCGAGACAGAGCAAGAGCCTGGCTTCAATCTCTACCCTCGAATTCAGTAACTACGTGGGAGGAACTAAAGAGACTCTTCTTGACAAGATATTTCCCACCTAGCAAGACAGTTATGCTAAGAGCTCAAATCAACGAATTTAAGCAAAAGGAAAACGAGTCACTTTTCGAAGCTTGGGAATGCTACAAAGATATGTTGAGACTTTGTCCACATCACGGATTAGTAGAATGGATGGTCATCCATACTTTCTACAATGGACTCTTGTACAACACAAGAATGACGATTGACGCTGCCGCAGGCGGCACACTAATGGACAAAGAATATAATGATGCTTATGCACTTATCGAGAGTATGGCTCAGAATCATTACCAATGGGGAAGCGAGAGAGTCGTAACTGAGAAACCAACAAAAGGAGGTATGTATGAAGTGAGTAGTATGGACCAAGTTAATGCAAAGTTTGACCAACTTAACCAAAAGATCGACAACTTGGCCATAACACCAACAACCACCGTGGCTGTTGTAACACCTAACTGTGAGTTATGTGGAGTTCCAGGACATGTCCCTGATTGTCAACTATTAGTAGGAATTCCCACAGATCAAGTGAATTATGCTCAAGGAAACCCATACTCGAACATATACAACCCAGGTTGGAAGAATCATCTGAACTTCTCTTATAAGAACAACAATGCTTTATACGCACCTGGTCAAGCGCCAGCTACACCACCAGGATATCAAAAGACTGCTCCTAATGTTCCTAGAAAATCAAACCTTGAATTAATGATGGAGAACTTCATATCTACCCAATCTCAAACAAACAAGGAATTCTTGAACCAAAACATACACACTAGTGAGCAGATTAAGCAATTGGTAAGCAAGGTAGATGCGTTAGCTACACATAACAAAATGCTTGAAACTCAGATTTCACAAGTAGCTCAACAACAAGCACCTACCGCTGCCCCAGCTGGAGTATTTCCTGGACAACCCCAACCTAACCCAAAAGGATAGGCCAATGCTGTGATACTAAGAAGTGGCAAAGAACTTGACGGACCTGCTGATCCAAGACTTGACAATCCAGCCATGTGCCAAAAGCAGGATAAGCCGACTGAAAAGGAGAATGAACCAGAAGAAAAGGAAGATAATAATCAAGAGGCAGTGGAGAAAGAGAAGCCTTATGTGCCTCCACCACCTTATAAACCACCGATTCCGTACCCTCAGAGATTAACCAATTCCAAGACGATAGGCCAGTTTAAGAAATTTGTTGAACTTCTGAAACAGTTAAATATTACTATTCCGTTTACATAAGCTATCACTCAAATGCCCTCGTATGCTAAATTTCTAAAGGAAATCTTATCCAATAAGAAGAAGATAGAGGATAACGGAACCGTTACACTTACTGCTGAGTGTAGCGCAATAATTCAAAATAACATGCCTCCTAAGCTAAAAGATCCAGGTAGTTTCTCTATACCCTGTGTAATTGGAAAATTCGTCATTGACAAAGCTCTATGCGATTTAGGAGCCAGTATCAGTGTTATGCCCTTAACAATTTGCAAAAGGCTAGATATGGGAGAATTAAGACCTACTAAAATGTCTGTTCAACTAGCCGACCGCTCTATTAAATATCCTGTAGGCATACTAGAGAATGTCTCAGTACGGATAGGTCAATTCTACATTCCTACTGATTTTATAATCATGGACATCACTGAAGACTCCACTACACCTATCATACTAGGAAGACCATTCTTAGCTACCGCAGGAGCTATTATAGATGTAAAGAAAGGAAAGCTAACCTTTGAAGTAGGTGAAGAGAAAGTTGAATTTATTTTAACACAATTCTTACAATCACCAGCTATAGAGGACACATGTTATTTATTGGATGTCATTGACGAGTGTGTAAGAGAGATGGGAATGAAAGAAACTACTTATTCTGAAATTATGAAAATTCAAATCCCTCCGATTTTCGAAGATGACAATTGACGTGAACCGTATCAGGATGATAGTCTAAGCGAAAGTTTAGCACTTACACCGGACCCCATGCCAAGCAAGAAGAAACCTAAATTAGAGTTAAAAACCTTACCTAAGAACCTAAGATACGAATTCCTAGACACTGAATGTACGCGACCAGTTATAATCAATTCCGGTTTAGGAACACTCGAAACGAAGAAACTTTTAGATGTCTTAAAGAAATACCCAACTGCATTAGGATATAACATATCTGATCTCAAAGGAATGTGTCCTTCAATCTGTATGCATCGTATTATGCTAGAAGAAGATTGCAAAACCTCTAGAGAATCTCAAAGAAGAATTAACCCAATCCTTAGCACTGTAGTAAAAGATGAAGTTAAGAAACTACTAGACGCTGGAATAATATATCCAATCTCTGATAGTCAATGGGTTAGTCCAGTACATGTAGTACCAAAGAAAGGAGGTATCACTGTTGTGAAAAACGCTAAAGGAAAATCGATATCACAGAGAGTAGTGACCGGACATAGAGTGTGCATCGATTATCGAAAACTAAACAAAGCCACTCGGAAAGATCATTTCCCACTACCTTTTATAGATCAAATGTTAGAACGATTAGCCAAACACTTGTATTTCTGTTATCTAGATGGTTACTCAGGATTTTTCCAAATCCCTATTCACCCAGATGATCAAGAGAAGACTACATTCACATGTCCTTATGGAACGTTCGCTTATAGACGAATGCCCTTTGGATTATGTAACGCTCCTGCAACCTTTCAAAGATGTATGATGTCAATCTTCGCAGATTTCATATATAACATCATGGAAGTGTTCATGGACGACTTCTCTGTATGCGGGCAAAGTTTTGAAGGATGTCTATCAAATTTAGAAATGGTGTTAGAAAGATGTGTAAAAGTAAACCTCGTACTTAACTGGGAAAAATGCCATTTTATGGTCAAAGAAGGAATCATACTAGGACACGTTATATCTGACAAGGGAATTGAAGTTGATAAAGCTAAGATAGAAGTCATAAAAGATTTTCAACCCCCTAAGACCGTTCGAGAAATACGAAGCTTTTTAGGACACGCCGGTTTCTACCGACGATTCATCAAAGATTTCTCGAAAATCACTAAACCTCTTACCGGTTTATTAATGAAAGACGCTGAGTTCATATTCGATAAAGATTGTCTTAAAGCATTCGAAACTCTAAAAACAGCCCTCATCACCGCACCAATCATGCAACCACCTGACTGGAGAGTACCTTTCGAAATCATGTGCGATGCGAGTGACTATGATGTAGGCGCAGTTCTAGGACAAAGGAAGGACAAGAAACTTCATGCAATTTACTATGCCAGTAGAACTTTAGATTCTTCTCAATTGAACTACCCCACTACTGAAAAAGAGTTGTTAGTAGTTGTCTTCGTGCTTGATAAATTTCGTTCCTACCTAGTAGGAGCAAAAATAATCATCTACACAGACCACGCTGCTATCAGATATTTACTAACCAAGAAAGATGCTAAACCAAGACTCCTGAGATGGATCTTACTCTTACAAGAGTTTGATCTCGAAATCAAAGATAAGAAAGGCACTGAAAACGTCGTAGCGGACCATTTATCTAGAATAGAAGGTATTAAACCCGAACAAGTGCCGATTAACGACGATTTTCCTTATGAACAACTGATAGCACAAATAAGAAGCGACCCAGCTCGGTTAGACATAAATGAACCAAAAGCCGTGGAAACAATCCAAACAACCGTAGGACTGCCATGGTACGCTGACATTGTCAACTACTTAGCTGCAGGAGCACTTCCACCGGACTTAACCTATCAGCAGAAAAAGAAATTCTTCCACAATCTCAAGTATTACTATTGGGACGAACCATTATTGTTTAAGAGAGGACCTGACGGAATCTTCCGTCGGTGCATACCCGAAGAAGAAATAGAAGATTTCATTGCTCATTGTCATTCATCTCCTTATGGCGGACACGCAAGCACTTCCAAGACTTGTGCAAAAATCTTACAAGCCGGCCTATTTTGGCCTAATCTATGGAAAGATGTCCACATCGCTGTTATAAATTGCGATCGGTGTCAACGCACCGATAACATTTCAAGACGGGATGAAATGCCTCAAAGAGGAATATTAGAAGTAGAAATCTTTGATGTTTGGGGAATCGATTTCATGGGACCATTCCCATCCTCTTTCGATGACAAGTACATACTCGTAGCTGTCGATTATGTTTCAAAATGGATCGAGGCTATAGCTTCTCCTACAAATGACACACGAGTAGTAATTAAGCTTTTCAAGAATATAATCTTTCCAAGATTTGGTGTGCCTAGACTTGTCATTAGTGACGGTGGCTCACATTTCATTTCGAAAATATTCGACAAATTACTATCTAAGTATGGAGTCAGACATCGTGTAGCAACACCATATCATCCGCAAACAAGTTGACAGGTCGAAGTCTCGAACAGAGAAATAAAACAAATTCTAGAGAAGAACTGTCGCCATATCTAGGAAGGATTGGTCATCTAAACTTAATGAAGCTTTATGGGCTTATAGGACAACCTACAAGACACCCATAGGAACTACACCCTTCAAACTAGTGTATGGGAAGGCATGTCATCTCCCGGTTGAACTAGAACACAAAGCATATTGGGCGATTAAAACACTCAATATAAACTACACTACCGCTGGAGAGAAGCAGATCCTCGACATTAATGAATTGGAAGAATTAAGGTTGGACGCATACGAGAATGCTAAGATATACAAATAAAGAACCAAGCGTTGGCACGATAAGTGCCTGTCTAGGAAAGAATTTAGTGTGGGAGACGTTGTGCTCCTCTTCAATTCAAGACTTAGGCTCTTTCTTGGAAAACTAAAATCTAGATGGTCAGGACCCTTTGAAATTACTAGAGTGTTCCCAAGCGGAGCAATAGAAATTAAGGGTAGGAATAGTGAACCGTTCACAGTAAACGGACAACGATTAAAACATTACCATAATATCGAAAACAAAGATTACGCGAATAATTTCAAACTTTTAGAGTTGTCCACTAACCTCCCTGATTAATCCAGCACTAAGCACTACGTCAGGCTTATGACGATAAAAACAGCGCTTAGTGGGAGGCAACCCATTTTATTGTTTTATTTCATTTTTATTATTGACTTTATTTATCTATTTCTTTCCTTATTTTCTTTATTTTTAACTTTCGTTTTCTAAATCATTTTTAAATTTACCTTGCTACAGATTTTCTAAAGTCTTTTCTACCTTACCTTTTTCTCCCCTGATTTGTTTCTCCCGCTTTAACACTAACTATGGCTAACCAACCAAGGAACTTCATGGAAACCATATTTAGAGGTAGAAACCAAAGGAGGAAATTTGAGGAATTATCACAGAGACACATGGACTTGACTATGTATTATGATGAACAAACTATGGAAACCTTAGGTATCAATGATAACATCCTATACATGTTTAACCAGCTTGGATGGGAGAAAGCTCTCATAAAATATAAGTTTGTAACTTACCGCGAGCTCACCCTTGAATTTTTAAGCTCCCTAGTTTACCTACCTGAGCGCGGATTTGGACTACGGAAAGGATTTATTAGTTTCCGACTATTCGGTATCGAATATGTCTATAACCACAAGGAACTAGCTGACCTACTAGGATTTCCTAGTGGACCTTTTGCTTTTACTACCACCCAGGTAGAACTGATGGATATTGAGCTAGATTTCTTTTGGGGAACTTTAACAGGAAACTACCACCCTGAGCCGGATAGCATGGAAAATAATGAAATACACAACCCCGCTGCCCGCTATTTTCACAAAATCCTTGCCCACACCTTGTTTGGAAAGGAAGAGAACCTTACTGAAGTATCTAAGGACGAGATATTCATAATGAAGTGTTTGACCGAAGGCAAACCCATAAATGTTGTACCCTTCATGATGCAGACCTTTACCCGCATCCAGGAGGAACCTAATCTACCAATAATGGTCGGAGGCCTAGTCACCATGATTGCTAACGCCCTCGGACTTAGATATCAGTTACACAAGTGCACCCATTTCGGTACCATTCGCCCTATGAATTTGGATTTCTGCTTTAACCGCCGAATAATAGGAAACATAGGACAACCACCATTCGAGTACCTGATTAGGAATGAAATCGTAACCTTATTCACCTTGCCAAACCATGCTAAAGTCAGCGTTCACAACAGAGATAATTGGCTTTATGAGCTTACTCCTCCTGACCATCCAACGACACCTGAAACACCGCAATCCTACCAAATTAGGGATGATATGATAACTGATGAAGAGAGTGACCCTGAGACCCCTCCTGGTTACCATGACATCAACCACATTGATGAAGATATTGAGACCCCTGAAATCAACAAAGTAGGATATGCTGAAAGCTTGAACAAAATTTTGACGACTCTTGAAGTATACCAAGCTGACATTAATGTTGTTAAGGATGAAGTTAAGAGCATGAGATTGGACATTATAGGCTTAACTGATTTAACATGTGAACAGTTTTACCATATGAATTCCGCACTTGAAGACCTGAAGAAACGACTTCGATGAGCTGTAGTGATTTGCTTAATTTTTTGCTTCTTTGTTTCTAGTTAGTTTTAAAATTTCTGCAACATTTCAAAGTTCATTTTTATTACTGCATATTTAAGTTTCTGCAATTTCTTTATGTTTCTGTCAAGAACAAAGTATTTCAATTAATGCAATTTTTCATTCAGTCTATTTACATGTTTTCATAATTTAGTGCATTTACCAAAAATTCTCACTGCATGTTTGATTAGTACTGTGTGCAATTTGTTACTATCAATATTAACACATACTGATACTTCATATCTCAAATTGATTGCTGGATATTTTGATGAATGTGTGTGATGAAATTTAATGTTGTCATATATTGATTCATTGTTATGTGTTATATTGGAATTAATTATTTAATGTGATATGAATTATAATTGGATTGAAATGTGGAGAACATTATGGTGAAATTTCAAATTTTGTGAACATCACGGTCGTAACCTATCCCTCACGGTCGTAACGGGCAAATGAGCGCGTTACGACCGTAACCTATCCCCTCACGATCGTGACAATCTTATCGCACGACCTCTGAGTTACAGAGGTCGTTCTTCTTCATAACTCCACTTTTATTTTCCAAATCTTCTAACTGTCCACTACCCTATTCCTCTCCCGTAACCACCCATTATTCACCATTAATCCATCCACTCCATTCCACTTCCCCATTTAATTCCAACTCCACAAATTCCTTTCACTCCACTATAAATAAATCCACTTTCTTCACATTTTCATCACAAATCCTCCAAACACTATCTCACGCTCATATCCCTTTGCATGCAATGGCAAACATTCAATTTAGAGAGGGAGAACAAGGAGCAGCACAGAGAGCTAAGTTTGAAAAGTTTCAAACCCGAGGGCTCCAAACGACTTGGTACGTCGACCTCGACTGTCTGAGAGAGTTAGGCTTGTTCGAAGGAGTGAAGCTACTTCTTGAAAAAGTCGGCTTATGGGACTTATGCAGCCAACCGCAACCAACATTTGCAAACCTCACTCTGGAGTTCCTGAGCTCTTTCCAATACATCACACCCTCTGGATCCACAAACCAACTCACAGGTATAACAAAATTCTGAATGCTTGGCAGAGAGTTTGAACTCACACAAACCAGAGTCGCAGAACTTTTAGGCTTCAGTCACGGTGACGGTGCCCACCTTCGTGTGCCCGACAACTTCAATGAGGCAGCTTTTACTTTGTGGCACAACATTACCAATAGTCGTGCTTCAACCTATCATAGTCTAAACGCCACTCACATTCATAATCCAGCGATCCGGTACTTTCATCGTATCATCTGCAACACCATCTTCGCAAGGGAGAGAAACCATAAGCTCAATTCTAAAGAGCTCCTGTTTTTGCATTGTGCTCTGAATGACGAGCTAGTCAATGCCACTCCATTCCTACTGGCCCACATTCAATCTGTAGCATAAAGAGGAGCCACACCCTTCTATATTGGCGGGATTGTCACTTCCCTAGCTCTACAGTTGAATGATGGTGCCCACCTCACTGATCTGCCTTATATGGCACCGGAGCTGCTTACAATGAGCTACTACAAGTCTGCGCACATGATCTCTTAGCGTGAGGATGGCAAGTTTAACCCTGTGATACAAGGCACCATTTATCATAACATCGTTTTGATTTACCAGCACCCACATGCCATGTTCCAATTGTTGACGACCAGCCTGATGCACCTGTGGATGAGATGCAAGATGCGATGGATCATGCTGAGCCAGTTCAGGACATACCTGAGACTTCTACCAGGCAGCCTCCTTCTGCTGAGATCACCCTTGAAGACATCCTCTGTGCCATTCACCAGCAAAACCAGATGAATGTCGCACTTGAGCGGAAGCAACAGGAGCAGTATGTTGCACTCCTTGCCACTGTTGTCAAAAACCAGGAAACAACGGATGAGAAGTTAGGTGAGATCTTAAGCGAGTTAGAAGCTTTGCGGATGGACGTCACCGCTCTTACTATCACTGGTTCTGATGAGGAAGCCACTCCTACCAGACGTTCCCGTACCAGAAGTCGAGGTCGTGGTCGTCAGTAGCATTAGTTTTTCTTTTTGTTTTTGCATTCTCTTTTTGTATCGTATTTCCCCGCTATTATATCACAACATTGAAGACAATGTCTGATATAGTGTGGGAGAGGTACCTTTTCGTTTTCCATTCCTTGTATTTTTCCTTTCCGCATCTTCAATTGAACAAGTAATATTTATGTTATTTCTTAAGTTTCAATTCTTCCCCGCTTTATTTAGCCATACCAAAAAAATTTTGCTTTATCTTCGCATAACTCGACATACCTATGAAATCGAAGTTAGGAAGCTAAGAAAGATCCAACAATATCAATACAGTCTTGACACCTTAGACTTCATACTTAAGCAATCAATTTCGATAACTGTTATGCCTATATCTTAAGTCTTAGTTCTAAAGTAACCCCTAGTAGTTTATACTAGCAGTCAGCACCGTCTAGACACAAACCACGTGGGGAGCCGATGAACATAAGTGTTTGATGCCTAATCTATAAACAATCCTTCATATCTCGCTGCCATAAAAAGAGAATTTGCACCAAAGTACACGGTCGCATATAAGAGATGAGTAATATAAGAAGGAGTCCATTGCTGGTTGGTTCAGAGGTATCTGGTTCTGAACTTGGTAGGGCGTGCTACGGCTCGATCCCCCACAACCTCCAATTTGGATAATATGTAAAGGGTTGCCACATTCGTGTACCAGACCCCGTGCTAATAAAGGATCAAAGTCACTAAACGGCTACTCCACTACGTGCATGCTAAGACAAAGGGCTTAATGTGATTGCGCTAGAACGAAACTGAGTGAAATAAGAACGAAGGACTCTAGGTAGAATCATAACAGAATTACTGAATGTTTCGTTTAGAGGGAAGTCGACGACTTAGCTTGTTGCTTGTGTCATTAGTGTATCGTTAGTGTTCTACTCTAGTATCGGTCTATCTAACTAAATGACTTCTCGTATGGTATGTTATGTGTATGCGTCTGATGAAAGTTGTCCGATCATTTTTCAATTGATTATTTTCTTGAGGACAAGCAAAGGTTTAAGTATGGGGGAGTTTGATAACGAGAAATCGCATCGTATTATTACTATGTTTTTAGTCCGTTTTTATCATACATTAGTCCTTTTAACTCCCGATTGTTCGAGTTTATATGCCACATTGCAGGTACAATATGTCTAGAGCCAAAATTATGGAAAAAGATCAAAGGAATAAAATTTAGCATGAAAGAAAAGAGAAGAACTCAATTCTGCTAAAAACTGCATAATTTGTTGTTGTCACGGTCGTTACAAGGGTCTTACGACCGTGACGCGCCTTTTTGATATGTTACGATCGTCACAATGGTCTCACGACCGTGACGCGCTAAATATGAGAAATCTGCCCGTTACACCAATGTTACGAATAAATATGAGAAATCTGCCCGTTACACCAATGGTCTCACGACCGTGACGCGCTAAATTGTTATATGAAGACATGCAACGAATAGAAAGAGTCTTTGTTGACTTCGTATTTATCTCCTCCAACTGAACCAGTAAAGCATGTTCTCCTGGATTTTCTCAAAACTGAAGAACCGAAGCCCACGTCCTTATTCTTCAACTATCAAATTTCTACTATATAAATATCAAAGAGTCAATTGAAGAAGGGACGGAGTTTTTGATTGCCAATTTTATGCGAAAGCTCTGCCGTTTTTACAACCCAATTTTATTTCCAGCTTTTGTTCTTGCTGCTTTCTTTTTAATTTCCAAACCCTTTAATAACAATTTCCAACATTAGGAGATTGTTATATTAATTAGATTTCTTTAAGCCTCAAATTTCGTTTCTTTTATTTCGATTCCGACGCTCCAAGCTTGCCAGATTGTGGAAGAAGGAGCCGAAGAATTTATTTGTTCAGGTTTTAATTTGCAATTAATATTAAGTTTTATTTATTTATGTTAAGTTCTTGTTATCATTATATAATGCATGTTTTAATATCTATTAATTTCATTTTGTGTTTGTCTGTTGTTTTAATTAATATGAGTAGCTAAATTAACTGAGTCGGTATGTAATAAAGCAACCAAACGGATGAATCGAATCTAAGATAAAAACTTTTACGAACTTATATTCTGGCTGTTACTTTTTATAATTAAAATCAAGCTTTTTGTTACGATAGTAAGAGAAGTGAAATAGGTTAGGTCGAGACCACGAGAGTGTGAGATTTTAATCGGATAGCTAAAGTTAGGCATTCGATTTAAATACAGCGAGAGCGCTTTAAAACGAATTAGACTTATTAAGTTTTCAAAAATTATTTTCTAAACACTTATGGACTAGCGAGAGCAGACATAGGGCTTTAGGAGTATGATCCGAGATAAAACCACGAGAGTGTGAGTCGAGGGTTTTTAAACTGGTAATCTCTGCAGAATTATTTAAGTGAAACATCTTTATAAGCTTAGACTAGATTGACCCGCATAGGTTAATATTATTACATACCGACCGCCTTATCATTATTTCCTTAATTAAGTTTAGTTCCCGTTTTTAATCCTTAAAACCATAACCGTGACAAATTTCCGCCTTAGCTAAACTAGAAAACCTTCTAGCACTAGAGTGATTACAAAGTCTCTATGGGTTCGACATATTTTTATTACTATTGCGATAGGCTGTGCACTTGCAGTTTAGATACCGTTAGACACATTAGGTCTTCGCCCATCAGCAGCATACTCCGTAACCGACATACTCCCTTATTTCAACTCCGGGACCTCAATGTATTTCTTTCCTCGAACATCCTCCGAAAAGTATTTCCTCAAGTATTCTTATATAAACACAATCCAGGTAATTGCCTCACCAGACGCTTCTAACTACTGACGAGTGCTAACCCATCAGTCATCAGCTTCTCCCACAAACTTGTGAGCACCCAATCACACTTTTTGACCTTCTGAACACTCCATCACTTGGAAGATCCTCTCAATATCCTTGAGCTACTCTTGCGCTCCATTTGGGTCATACTTTCCCTTAAAAGTAGGTGGATCATTCTTCCAAAACTCATCATTCTCTCGATCCCCAACATTCATCGGATTCTGCACAGCTTGAGCCATAGCCTACATAGTAGCGACAAATGCAACATCATTTCTCCCAGCCATTGTAAATTTGCCACGTAACAACAACCAGAAACAACGGTTAAGAAACCTACGACAACACACAACAACGACTTGACGACTCATTTACTTCTCAGACGGACAGACATGCTCTGATACCACTTTGTAACACCCGAATATTTCCCCATAAAATTCTAATTAAAAATCAAAGTAAAAAAAATCCAAATCTTAATTCAAATGTTACATTCCATTCAAAACATAGCTCAAACGATACATAACATAAAATTTGTTCATGCAGCGGTAAGTTCAAATGACATAAGCGTAAAAGTTTAACAAAACATAATCTTTCTTTTTTAAAACAAGAGAATTTAAATCATCATTCCCAATTCCCCAAAGTTACGTATTAGAGCCGACTCTTCTAACTTGAAGTACACCGACTTCACCAACAACGGACTCTACTACTCCTGATCACCTGCATGTTATCCATGTAGAGGTAACATTCAAACATAAGAGGTGAGATAATTACACCAACAAAAGAGAAAAATAATACAAATTAGAGATAATCATCATCAATTATTCACCATTTCAATCAATCAACAGAAAAGTATCCACACCAACAAACGTATCATCATTATGCAACTATCAACTATTTCATGCAAATGAGACTCCACTAGACTCAATGCATGTGGTACCATTTAACGATCCCTGTTTCATGACCTGGTTCCCGTCCGAACTCTCGACCCCTATTTCATGGTCCAGTATGATCCTTATTTCATGATCACACCCGCAACCCTTGTTTCATGGTCACGTACGATCCCAATTTCATGACCTCACAAACAATGATTCCCTCATGGAATTTGTATGGACATTGTTACCCTACCTTGGTACATTATCCCACAACTATGCACATGGAATGCACCATCAATGACATTATGCAACAACATCAATTATGACATGCGACAACATCAACGAAAACATGCAACCACATCAACAACGACATATAACCACATTAACAACAGTGTATAACAACATCAACAACATGTAATAATATCAACAATATCATATAACAACATCAACAACACATATGTATACATGTCAACTCATTTTTTTATCCCATTACCTCTAGCACACAACAAAACAAGCACATACCTATCAATTCATGCTCCTAACATCACTACACCAACACCTAACCACCAAGGTATAAAAATAAGTAATTTATGAAATTTTTCATAATAAACATAATTTATTTTTGGTTACAGACCGTGCTGAGAGGCCACACTACCATTCTAAGCGCGCGTCTCTTCCTGGAAGAGGCAAAAAGTTCCAACACCACGCTAAGCGCGCTAAGCGGGACGACGAGTTTTGCAAAGATTCTCTGCTATTTTAGTCTCTCTCCTGCTCCAATTTCTTGCTTCTAAGACCCTTATTTACATTAGAAAATTACATAAATTTCGTACATACTATGCATTCATACTATATACAATTATCCAATCAAATAAACACAACAATTCACCAAATTCTACTCATTCTATTATACTTGTTCAACAAACCTTCTCTCAATCCCCATGGATTCCAACCTAATGACCCTCTACTCAATACTCATATCATTTTACCCTTAGGAGATGAAAGAAATCTCACCCTTACCTTAGTTCGATGGACGATTTCTCTCCCTTGTCGGAATTCTCCTCTTCTAGCTCTTGTCCTAGCTCCTTCTTTCTCTCCATGTCCACACTTCTTTTAATTCCACGATCAGTTTCTACAAACTAACTTCTCTTTTATTCAAATTCCCAACATAACCCTTGGACCCATAATATTGGAATCATCTTGCCCTCACTAACCTCTCACATATTTACCAACCCGTCCTTTCCACTTAATAATCCAATAATTAAATTATTTTAATATATAATATAAATGATTAAACTTATATCAATTAAAATAATATAATTCTTTTTACTCAACGCACTGACTTACATCACAATGCCACTACCCTCCATTAAGGATATCCAACCACCAATACGACACAACAAAACATATCCATATTAATGATTCACACAACACACAATAATTTCCAATTAATCAAATAAATAATTAAACCATTAAATCGGGGCGTTATACACAACACTCACAACATCAGAAAAGAAATCATCATTAACAAGTAACGACTGACAACACACTGACAACAACGACACTTGATCGGACAGACCGACCTGCTCTGATACCACTAATGTAACACCCTTCTACCCCACATCAAAATATATGCAAAACAACCAAATAAATCATAGTAAAAACACCATAGGGTGTCACATTTCATTCATTCGTCAAAAATCATCAATTAAATGTAATGTCCCGTAACACTGGTTAACAACATATTTCAACATATTAAATGTTTACTACACATCAAAATTAAACTTCATGCTTCATTCATTAAAATAACTTAGTTATTCGAAAATAACAAATAGTTCAATTTTCACAAAATAATAGGATTCGGTGGTCCACATTCATTCTCAACCCGATGTTACATGACACAGAAGCTATCCTTGAGAATCTGCACGTTACCAACATAAGGGTAACATTCAAACAGGAAGGGTGAGTAAATTCACATTCATTATAATAGTATAATAAACAGAAAATAATATGGAATCCCACGTCATTTCAATCATAACCACCATACAACATTCAACTAAATCATCATCACCAACATACATAAACAAATACAATGTCACTTAGTATGCATCATACAACAAATGTATGCGGTACCGACTTTATCATCTTAAGATGGACACTGGGACATCAACCCTCCGCTAATGGGATCCCAACACGTTCAACATATCACATCAATCCGCACAATGAGATTGAAGCTACCAAACATACTGAAGTCTCAACACGGGAATGCCATGAAATGTAGTGATGCTAATAACCTCATAGAATCAACATAGTTCAACAATATCAACATGAGCATTATCATTTCATGTTTATCAAAATACTACTTATACTCATGCAACATCATCAACTATTCATCAAACATCATGTTATAACCATAGTCATCAATCACCACACATAAACAAATCAAGAAAAACAAAATAAACAACAACAAAAAATTAAAATTAGTCTGCGGCCGCTCGAAGCTACAAGTCACCGCTCGAACCTCACTTTGGAAACATCCAAAGGCAACAACGTTTCATGCTGCCCCTCGCAAGCATCGCCCGACGAAACATCATCATCGCCCGACGACACAAGGAACCACCTGGCGCCTCAAGCGATTCCCAGAATTTCCTGCAGCATTTCTTCTACTATACCAGTCCCAAACCCCATATCATATCAGTCTCGAATGCAAGAAAAACCAATTCTAAACCAGCAAAACCAGTAAGAGCAACATACAACAAATTATAGGCCACAAGACAAACTCATATTCATCAACCTACCTCATCAGTTCAAACCCTCATCACAAATTCTCCACCATCCCTAAATCCCATCATATTCTACCTATTATACTAAAAGAATGAACACAAATTACTCCACGTACTTTAGAGTGAAGCTTTCTATGGTCCTTTCTCAAAATCACCGGAAATCCTTCAAGACTTAGTCAGTCCTCTTTCGTTCTTCAGAGCTTTCTCTTTTCTCCTTCAAACACAATCGTGAAAAACTAATCATATCCCCAAAACCCTTAACTTCCTTTTGTCAATCTTACCCCTAGGACACCAATTATGTCTTTCCCATCCTATCCCTACTAATCCTCAACAAAAGACCATTATACCCTTCATATCTCTAATTCTCCTTTTTATTTAATTAAATAATAATATCCAACTAGATAAACTCATAATATCCATTTAATCTTATCAATTAACAATTTCATCATAACAACACCAAATCACATCACAACATGTCATATATTCATAAATAATTATTAATAATTAAAATTATGAATTTTAGGGCGTTATATAACGTCCCATTTTTATTTAATTATTAATTGTGGATATAATAATGAGTTGTTGTAGTTGATTGTATGTTTGTTGTGTTTTATGTGCCCGTAGTGAGAGGTAGTGACCTTAAGATTGAGTCTTGAGGGTAGTAGGGGTGTATGACTGACCACGTAGAGATTAGTGGTGTGTGAAGTAAGGTTAATTAGATTATTTTAACTAATATTTGCTCAATCATAGTATAAAATGGATAATTAGAATAATTATATGAGTGATGGAAATTATTATTGTTATTATTATTATTATTATGGTCATTATTATTATATTATTATTAGTAGTAGTATTATTATAATTATAATTATTATTAATATTAATATTATTTTAATAATTAAAATTTCAAATTGAATTGGTAATGGTGAGTGGAGGAAAATAAGGAAAATGAATAGGTTATATGTGGACTTAGTGGAGAGTTAGGAAAAAGATAATTATAGGTTATCAGTAAAATAGAAAAGAAGTTTTTGGGAGAAGTAGGTGAAGTTGCAAAGAAGAGGAAAGAGACAAAGGCTTTCAATCGAAGAGATAGAGTAACCTTCAATCCAAGGTAAGGTTGGTGTTCTGACTCTATACTTGGGATTTATGATGAATAATATGTGGGATTGGGTTTATAGGATTATTTTGTCTGTGTGTTGATTGTTATGGTTGATACCGAAATTGGTGTTGTTGTTGAATTATAAGTAACATAATTAATATGTGGAATATTGGAACAAACTCTAGTACAAATAACATGTCGTCGAAGTCTGCTCACATGTTATTGTTTAATTAGGCCTTGTGTTATGGATCCAATTGTTTAAGTTAGCTTGTACCCTAAGTTAGCTTGTAGTGGGTAATTGTTAAAAAGCCCAGTAGGTTAGTATGTTAGTTTTATTATAAATAGCATACTAGTCTTTCATATTTTATATAAGGAAAAATAGGAAGATAAAACCCTAATACAAAAGTGAGAGAGATGCCTTCAACAAAGTATGAGATTGAAAAGCTCATTAGGTTATTATGTTATTTTGGTAACCCTTAACCCTAACCCTTGTGAGTTTCCTAACTAATCACAAAGAAACCTATTATATTTTGTTTCTAAGGTATCTAATTCACAACAAATTGGTGCGGTGGGCGTGGAGAGATGCCTTCAACAAAGTATGAGATTGAAAAATTCACCAGAGTGAACGATTTCAGTATGTGGCGCTTGAAGATAAAGCCCTACTTGTTCAGCAGGGCTGTTTGGAAGTGTTGAAGGGAGAGACGACCATGAATGTTGCGTTGACGACAGCTGAAAAGACGACCATGATTGAAAAAGCACACATCGCAATATTGTTGAGCCTTGGTGATAAGGTTCTTCGACAGGTATCAAAGGAGACGACAGCGTCAGGGTTATGGTTGAAACTTGAAGGTTTGTACATGACCAAATCGTTGGTGAATTGACTCTACCTGAAGCAAGCCTTGTATTCATTTAAGATGAGTGAAGACAAAGTGTTGGTTGAGCATTTGGATATGTTCAACAAGCTGATTCTTGATTTTGAAAATATTGATGTGAAGATCGATGACGAAGATCAAGCGTTGTTGTTGTTATGTGCTTTGCCCAGAACACATGCTCACTTCAAAGAAACCCTTTTGTATGGAAGAGAGTCCCTGACCTTTGAAGATGTTTAATCTTCCTTGTACTCTAAGGACTTGAATGAATGAAAGGAGCATAAACCTTCAACGATTGGTGAAGGTTTGGCCATTAAGGAAAAATTCTTGCGAAAGGATTGTAAGTTCGACAAGAAGAAAGGAAAAAGTCTACAGAAGTCTTATAGTGGTAAATCATCTGGTGTTTGATGCTATCATTGTAAGAAGGAGGGTCACATTCGAAAGATGTGCCCTGAACGCCTGAAAGATCATGGAGGTAAGGATAATGGCAACGCGACCATTGTTCTAGATGATTTTGAATCATCTGATGTTCTTATGGTTTCAAGCGGCGAATCAAGAAAATAGTGGATTATGGATTCAGTTTGTACTTGGCACATGACTCCAAACAAAGATTTGTTCGAGGAATTATGTGATCAAGATGATGGATCAGTGATGCTGGGAAACAATAAAGCTTGCAAAATTGAAGGTATTGGATATGTGAGATTCAAGCTCCATGATGAGTCAATAAGGTTATTGATTGAAGTTAGGTATGTGTAACACGGTGGGAGAACTGACTTTAGTTAAATGTTGCGGATAGCAAGAGTCGCCACCGACTTTTATTTTATCCAAAAGGAAAGGGCATAAAAGAACAGGAAATACCTTAAAAAGATTTTGAGTTCGGGGGGTAGGTTATACAAAGGGAAGGTGTTAGCACCCTTTATATCCATGGTTATCCATGGGCTCTTAGTTACTTAGCTCACTTTAAATTGTTTTGAAAAGTGTAGTGTGTGATTAAAAAATTTTTAAGTACGTTATAATGATCCTCGTATGGATGTATATAAAGACTGTATTTTGAAAATTTGTTTGAAATGTGAAGTGTAATGAAGTATTTTGAAAAGGTGAGCAAGTAATTAAGAGGAACCTACCCTATATTAAATCTGTATTGTTCTTATATGTTCTTTCAATGGTAAGACTATCCCTATTATTAAGGAATAGGTAGTCATTACCTTGGATGTAATAAGGGACATGTGAAGGGACATCTGTATTTAGGCAACTGTAAGGTGTCTTTAGCAATTCGTAGGGACTTATCATCTTTTTATTTCGAAGGGACAAGATCATTATTCCGTAGGCAAACTCGAAAGGACTTGATCTTATAATCTTAAAGGGACTTGATGATATTAATGAAGGGACTTTTCTTTAAGACACCTTATTTAACCTTATAATTAGGCAACATGAGGAGTAACCTTAGAAAGTGTAGGATAGCGATCAAAGATCGACTTACGTGTGTGAGTGTTTGTATTCATGTATTTATCTTATTTAAATTAGTTTTCTAAATCATTTTAATTTCACATAGTTATTCACACCCTATAGTTACTAACCATGGCAATAATAATATTTACAATAAAAATAAAATAAAGACAAAAATAATAAACCTACGACTATTACATGGCTTTCGCAATTACATAATAATAGAAATAATTAAATGATAAATATATAATAAATAAATAATAATTAAAAGGGTTAGCAATAAAAATAATCATAAGAAAAAGAGGTTAGCACAAATATACAATAATATAAAATTTATAACATTTAAGAGAATATTTTTTTAAGTTAAATAAATAATTTTAAAGAACTTTTAAGAAGAAAATAAGAAAATTATAATAATAATAAACAATATAATAATTATTTACAAAATGTGATTAATTATTTAATTATATATTAGAATAAAAATTAATTAAATTAAATGTTAAAGTTAATGAAAATTAGGGTAAATAAAAATTAGGGTTAAAAATAAATTGGTTTTTTAGGTTAAGTTTAAATTTTCTATTGGATTAATTATTAATCATAATATACAAAAAATTAAATACATAAAAGATTATTAATTTATGAAAGAAGAAAGCACATTTAATTATACACATAATTATTATTAAAGAAACAAATATGGATTTAATTAAAATAATATTAAGAGTTTTTGTTAGAAAAATATTAATTTATTCATAATACAATAATTATTGAAAGTGTATTTTTTAAGAAAACATTTTATGATTAATCTAATACTTAATTATTAGTTAATTTTAATTAATTAGAAAAACCAAGTTAATTTGAAATAATAATAATAAAGAAAACAAGAAAAAACAAAGAGAATATATAAAAATAAAGGACCTGGGAATCGAACCCAGGTCCATTACCTTCCCAGAGGATGCATCTAACCAGCTGAGCTAGGCACGCGCCTTGGTTATAAGCCAGACAATGTTTATTATATAATAAACCTGCAAAAACTGATGAACATTAAAAAAAATACGCAAGCCAGGGATCGAACCCATGTACCAAAGCTTCCACACGCGCGTTCAAAACCACCAGGCCATCCTCACCAATTTGATAATTGTCTGCGAATAATAGTTTATAAAATAAAGCAATTTTTTGAATTATAATTTTTGGCACCTTCAGACTTCATCTTCCTCCTTTTTCCTACGAAAACACTTGCGAAAATAGATACAAGTTTTCCTGCGAAATAATTTTTGCAGGTACACCTAGGTTTTCACATGTAACGCATATAAGTACGATTTATCCAAATTGTTTGTACCAATGTATTGTTCATGACCTGCAAAGACTTAATCCAGCATCAAATATGATTTATATCACCTAAATCGAAGAATCCTAATTTGAAGGTTTGAACCCTAACTATGGCGAATCCTCAATCTTGTACCTAAAATCGAATTAAAACATCCAGAAAGCTTTCAAGCATTATCACAATCAATAATATGGCATTAGATTCAATATATAAGGTATGCATAATCGAAATCGAAAATTTGAAATATGGATGAAAATATGAATTCGGTTGTCACGAATTCATGGTGTTTTGATGATGTTGAAGCTGGAAAAACATTCTATGAGGTCTTAGGAATGTGTAAGGACCTTTAGAATCTTTGAAAACGCCCTGGAATAGGTTAACCGAAAATTATTTTTTATTGAAAATTTTGAGTTTTGAATGTGCCTCTCTTGTGCCAAATTTCGTCCCCTTTGTGTTTGTATGAGTTCTCTATATGTAGTAGAACAAAATTAGGTTAAAAAACCACATCATATTTTGGATTTTTGGATAGTTAGAGATTGAAAAATATATGCCTTTAAAATATTGAAAATTTGGATATTTCCTTGCTATTTTTGTATGATCTGAATTTGTATGGTTTCAATCACTTCTAAATGAATATTAAGACTTTCTAAAACCAAAATCAAATCAAATATTCACACTTTTATATTTTATTTTAATTTAAAATGATTTTTAATGTAAAAAATCATAATAAATAAAATAAAATGAATAAAAATATGAACAAATAATTTTTAATTCGTGCATGATGTCATGGAAGTGTTTGGATCATAAAAATGCAAGCCCATTTGGTGAAATTTAGTTTTAAGACCCCATTTGCTTCATAAACCTCTCAAAAATTTCCCAACTTTTCAAGGGCACAAATCCCTCAATTTTAATGCTATGAAGGTGTTATTGGACATTTTGGAAAGCTTAAATAGTCCTCTAACCAACCTCTTTGGTATCATGTCCATATCCTTTACCATTCTCAAGTTATGCTCTTTGGAAGTTGTTGACTTTTTGTTGACTTTTAAAATGACCTATAATGTCTTAGCTCATACCTTCCAAATGAAGCATTTTTGGGCTTGGCTTGTGAGACACAAAGTTGTAGAGAATTCAATTTCCTTCAAAATGAGATTTGGATGGAAAAAAATTGATGAAGCATGTGAAATTTATGGCTGGTCAAAGTTCAGTTGACTTTTCCTATGAAAATCCTAATTTAGAAACTCCTGATTCTTGATGATCTGAAATCTCCTTGATGAATCATGATCAACCCTTGATAAAATGATGAATTTTAATTCATATACTTGATGTTGGCAAAAAAATCATGAAGTTTGACTTTGGTTTGACCACAATTGACCTTAGTTTGACTTTTTAACTACTTTGACTGATTTTAGCCTATCTGATATCTGACTGAGCAAATCTTTTGGGAAAGTTTTGAAACTTGACATGGGGATTCTTAAACACATATAGGATGCTATGAAGCTCACTTGAAGTCTTGGAAGTCCATTTAGCCTGATGAAAGTCAAAACCCTAGTTTAGGATGCCTTGCTTAGGAGGATGCATTGTCTGAGGGAATTGTCAAACTTTCTGACTAATTGTGAACCTTGTGAACCTCATGAGATATCTTGTGAACCTTGTGAACCTCTTGGGACACCTTAGTACACAATGTCTTGTCTTGGTGAGGGAAAATTTTGGGGTGCAACAGCTGCCCCTATTCAATTTTCTGAAACTTGAGGGGTTAGATTGGTATATGTGCCAGTCGTGTCCTGGAAGGTTGAAGGGGATTGAACACAAAAGCCCAAAAATTTGTAGTCGCCGGTGTGTAAAGTAACACGGATGATTGGTTGTATATGCTTAAGTGGGCTTGAAGATGCCACTTGGAAGAACTGGAGATGGGCTTATAGATGCCATCCATAATATCAGGAGGTGATAATATCTTGATGTTGATACTGGGTATCAGTACTAGGTCTTCGTATAGTCCGTCTCTGAATCGTATCTAAGAACATACTTCTAATTTAAGTGTCAGAACCAAATCTTCGTGGCGATTTCTTTCTGAATTAAGTATCAGCACTAGACCTTCGTATAGATCGTCTCTGAACTGTTTTGAATTGTTGAATAGACCAGTAGAAATAAATCTTCATGACAATTATCTCTTCTGGAAATATCCTGGATTAGGGAATAGATCTTCGTATAGACCATTTGCCTACTATCCAAGAAAAAAGAATATCAAGATTGAATCTTCTGAAAATATCCTGGACTAGGGAATAGATCTTCGTACAAAAGAATATCAAGATTGAATCTTCTGAAAATATCCTGGACTAGGGAATAGATCTTTGTATAAATCGTTTGCCTACTATCCAAGGACAAAAGAATATCAGGATTAAATCTCCTGAAAATATCCTGGACTAGGGAATAGATCTTCGTATAGACCGTTTGCCTACTATCCAAGGACAAAAGAGTATCAGGATTAAATCTTTGTGGCGATTACATCCTTTGAAAATATCCTGGATTAGGGAATAGATCTTCGTATATACCGTTTGCCTACTATCCAAGGACAAAAGAGTATCAGGATTAAATCTTCGTGGCAATTACATCCTTTGAAAATATCCTGGATTAGGGAATAGATCTTCGTATAGACCGTTTGCCTACTATTCAAGGACATCTTGAGTAATGATTAAGTGTCAGCACTAGACCTTCGTATAGATCGTTTCTGACCTGTTGTGAATTGTTGATAGTATTTTATCTGTATATAACCATCCTGCAAGGAAAAGGTTAGTTTATGCAATATGTATGCATGCATGGCATGATGCATCTAAGTAAATGTATTATGCATTTATGGATATGTTATGGTATGATATAAATGATGTATGTGTGAATCATGCAGCCTGAAGCATTTGGATATCTTTGTATAACAACTACTGGCTAAGGAAAATAAATCCCGATTCGTTGCTGAGGAATGTGAGAACCTCGTTCCCGTCTGGTTTGATAGTGTAGTATTTATAACCTCCCGTCTTTGTTCATCGTACTTTTATTGAAGGAATAAGTTCCTGAGTATCCCGACTGAGGATAAAAGAGATGGACATAAATTCAAGGGGAGATGTAACTCGAAGTATCTATAAAGATAGATTTTCTCTACTGGGGACTTGTAGTTGTCTTGTGGGGATGAACCGGCAAAGCTTCGTTGAACTACTACCCTCGTTCGTCCTTAGTAAATACTATTACTGCATTTTATGCATTTCTGGTAAACATCAATCATATTCAAAAGCATACATACATTCAAACACAATCAATGGACGTTTTCGCTTATGTAAATAGGGTAAAAGTAAATATGGATTCAAAGATGAAATTTTATTTATATTATAAAGTGACCTATACATAGGCAAGTTTGTATAAGGAGACAGAAATCCTAGTAAGAGGAATTTGTCGTAAAAAATTTACAAAAACAAAGAAAGACAACTATGTGAGAAATAATCCTATTGAGTTTCAATTCCAATATTGCCATTATCTTCAAGTATCTCATCTTTGCTATTGAGACGGAAACGATTGGATTGAGCTTTATTTGTTCGAGCTTGAGTTAAGTAGCACAACTAGTTGGGGCTATATGAGTGATCCAAACGAGACATAGTCATACGCTTTAATCCCTAACTTTTGCCTGGATTGCCCTTTCAGGTTTTCAATCCACTGGGATACCCTTTTTTGCCCAAGCCGCCCTTTCAGGTTTTCGACTTGCCGGGTGTACATTTTTTTATATATATATCCCTAATTTTTGCCCGAACCCTTTTGGTTCGCCGGGATGCCCTTATTTTTGCCTAGGCCAGTTAACCTAGCGGGTCTCTTTTTATGCGTAGTATTTTTTAACTATGTCTGCATTTACAGGTTGTGGGAAGTCTTCACCATCCATAGTAGTAAGCATCATGGCACCTCCTGAGAATACTCTCTTGACTACAAATGGACCTTCATATGTAGGAGTCCACTTGCCCCTAGGATCACCCTGTGGTAATACGATACGCTTGATTACCAAATCACCAGCCTAATATACCTTTTGCTTAACCTTCTTATTAAAAGCTTTGATCATCCGTTTCTGGTACATCTGACCGTGACAAACAGCTGCCAGCCTTTTCTCATCAATCAAATTTATCTGGTCAAGTCGAGTCTGAATCCACTCATCTTCATCCAAGCCTGCATCTTTCATGATTCTTAAGGAGGGGATCTGAACTTCAATGGGAAGAACTGCTTCCATACCATAGACTAAGGAGAATGGGGTTGCCCCTGTTGAAGTGCGTATTGTAGTACGATAACCATGAAGAGCAAATGGTAACATCTCATGCCAATCCTTATATGTAACAGTCATCTTCTGTAGAATCTTCTTAATGTTCTTATTAGCAGCTTCCACTACCCCATTCATCTTCGGACGATACAGAGAAGAGTTGTGATGCTTAATCTTAAACTGCGTGCAGAGATCAGTAATCATGGTATTGTTCAGATTAGAGCCATTGTTTGTGATAATCCTTTCAGGGATGCCATACCTACATATGAGATTATTCTTAATGAATCGAGCCACCACATTCTTAGTAATAGATGCAAATGAAGCTCCCTCCACCCACTTTGTAAAGTAATCAATAGCAACCAGGATGAAACGATGCCCATTAGAAGCAGTAGGCTTGATCTCACCAATCATATCAATGTCCCACATGGCAAAGGGCCAAGGAGCAGTCAACACATTCAATGGAGCTGGAGGTATATGCACTTTATCAGCATAGATTTGACACTTGTGACATGTCTTGGAATGTTGATAGCAGTCAGCTTCCATAGTAGACCAATAGTAACCTGCTCTCAATATCTTCTTTGCCATGGTATGACCACTAGAATGAGTTCCAAAGATCCCATCATGCATATCTTCCATAGTCTTTGTTGCTTCCTTCTTATCCACACAACGAAGCAAAGTTGAATCATGATTGCGCTTGTACAAAATTTCATTACTCAAGAAGAACTTAGCAGAAAACCTCCTCAGAAACTTCTTATCTTTGACAGATGCCCCTTCAGGGAACTCCTGAGTTTCAAGATATCTTTTCACTTCATAGAACCAAGGCTTCCCCTCTGCTTCTTTAGTGTCAATCTCATTACAGTATGCAGGTTTCTCAAATCTATCAATAGTAATCTTGGGAGCTTCATCATCCCAGCTAATCTCAAACATAGATGCCATGGTGGCTAGTTCATCTGCCAACTGATTTTCTCCTTGTGGAATATGTCCAAAGGTGATCTCTTCAAAATATGGGATCAAAGACAACACATGCTCTCTGTAAGGAATGAGATTCTCATGCTTGGTATCCCAATCTCCTTTAATCTGACTCACTACCAGGGCTGAGTCCCCATATACGTCCAGGAACTGAATCTTCATATCAATGGAAGCTTTGATGCCCATGATACATGCCTCATACTCAGCTATGTTATTGGTACAATAGAAACAAAGTCTTGCAGTAATCGGGGTATGAAAACCTTCAGGGGAAATGATCACAACACCAACACCATTACCGAGTGCATTAGAAGCTCCATCAAAAACCATAGTCCATCGGGATCCTTGTTCAGGTCCGTCATATTTTCCAGGTTCTTTGGTAATAATCATAATGTCTTCATCAGGGAACTCAAAACTCATTGATTGATAATCATCCACTGCTTGATGAGCCAAATGATCAGCTACAACACTTCCTTTAATGGCCTTCTGAGTAGTTTAATGTATATCATATTTTGTTAAGATCATTTGTCATCTTGCTATTCGTCCGGAGATAGCAGGTTTCTCAAATATGTACTTGATTGGATCCATCTTTGAAATCAACAAGGTAGTATGAGTCAACATATACTGTCTTAGTCGGCGAGCAACCCATGCCAAAGCGCAACAAGTTTTCTCGAGCAGTGAGTATCTTGTTTCACAGTCGGTAAACTTTTTGCTAAGGTAGTATATTGCCTACTCTTTTCGACCAGACTCATCATGTTGCCCCAACACACACCCCATTGAGCTGTCTAACACTGTTAAGTACATAATCAAGGGTCTTCCATCAACTGGTGGCATCAAGATTGGAGGTTCTAGAAGATATCTCTTGATTTCATCAAAGGCTGTCTGGCACTCGTCATTCCATTCCATCACCTGATCTTTCTTCAACAACTTGAAGATTGGCTCACAGGTAGCAGTTAATTGGGAAATAAATCTTGCAATGTAATTCAGTCGTCCCAAGAAACCTCTAACTTCCTTCTCAGTACAGGGAGTTGGCATCTCTTGTATAGCTTTCACTTTTGTAGGGTCTACTTCAATACCTTTTCCACTGACAATGAAACCCAGGAGTTTATCAGATCTAACTCCAAAAGTACATTTGTTTGGGTTCAATCTTAACTTGTATTTCTTCAACCTTTCAAACAGTTTATGCAGATGATCAAGGTGTTGCTCTTCATTTTGGGATCTGGCTATCATATCATCCACATATACCTCTATCTCATGATGAATCATATCGTGAAACAAAGCCACCATTGCACGCTGATATGTTGCCCCGACGTTCTTCAAACCAAATGGCATCACCTTATAACAAAAAGTGCCCCATTGTGTAACAAATGTAGTCTTCTCCATATCTTCAGGTGCCATCTTGATTTGATTGTATCCAGAGAAACCATCCATGAAAGAGAATACTTTATGCTGAGCAGTGTTGTCTACCAGAACATCAATATGAGGAAGTGGAAAGTCATCTTTAGGGTTGGCCTTGTTCAAATCCCTGTAATCTACACACATATGTACCTTACCATCTTTCTTAGGTACTGGTACTACATTTGCAACCCATTGAGGATAAGAAGTCACAGCTAAGAACCCTGCATCAAACTGTTTCATCACTTCTGCTTTAATCTTTTCTGACATTTCAGGACGCATGCGACGAACCTTTTGCTTCTTTGGACGACAATCTTCTTTTACTAGTAAACGGTGAACCACAATGTCTGTATCCAACCCTGGCATATCTTCATAGGACCAAGCAAAGATCTCCACATAATTACATAACATCTGAATTAGTTTGCTCTTGACACCATCTTCTAATTCAGCCCCTATCTTGACCTCTTTCATGTTTTCTTCAGTTCCCAGATTCACAACTTCGATTGGCTCCTCATGTGGCTGTATAGCTTTCTCTTCTTGTTGTAACAACCTAGAAAGCTCTACAGGTACTTCATAATCTTCCTCCTTTCCATCTTCAACTTGATAGATCGGATTCTCGAAATTATAATTGGCAATAGTAGAACTGTTATCAACAGGATCCAGAGTGGATAAGGATCTGCATTTTAGTGATGTGGGTGTGTGTAAGAACACATAGCTGATAAAACAAGAATAAAATAAAAGAAAGACAAAGGAACACAATATTTACGAAAACGAAACTTCCATTGATTTTTATTGAATGAAGTATGAAAATGAAATGACATCCCGAAACAAGCATACCATTGTGCCCCGGGTAAGACACAAGGCTTAAAAGTTTAATTGTTTTAAAATTACAAACTTAAAAAATAAAAACACAGTAATAGTATTTACTCCTGACTAAAGAAGATAGGAATAACGTCTTCAGTCTTCCAATTGTTGAGCCCATCACCCACAGTAGGAAAGATCCAATCATCCAGGTTGTAGTCTTCACTATAGTCACCCACAACATTGATTTGATCTCTCATGACCCCTTGATTAGTGATACGAACAACACGAGCACGACGAACAGCCTTCTGGGACTCTGCAGTGAAACCCAAACCAAACTTGTCAGACTTGTAAGGAATATCAGGAAGCTGACCCCAAATAGTACAACCACCTTCTTCAACCACAGCTCTAGCGTCTTTGAGGGAGGCCATTGTAGGAGGCACTCTGGTGACCACGGGAACTCTTTTAACCACAGGAGGAGCTTCAGTAGCAGGAACGACCCAAGGAACTACCTCAAATGTCTGGCAAGGAGTCTCAACATATTCACCTTCCACTTCAACATACTTAAAAGTATTCACATGACTGACCATATATTTTTCCTCTCCATAAACAGTGACAATCTTTCCCTTCACCGGATACTTCAACTTCTGATGTAGAGTGGAGGTCACAGCACCTGCCCCATGGATCCAGGGGCGCCCAAGCAAACAGGAGTACGCAGGACGAATATCCATCACATAGAAAGTATAGTAGAAGACTTGAGAGCCTACTTTGATCGGGAGATCTATTTCTCCATGTACCACTCTTCTTGAGCCATCAAAGGCCCTCACCACTACATTACTTGGTCTTAACACAGCATCTTCAGGACTGAGCTTGTTCAGAACCTCTTTGGGAAGTACATTCAATGAAGAACCATTGTCCACCAACACATGAGACAAGGTAGTGCCCCTACATTCAATGGAGATATGCAAAGCTCTATTATGGTTTCTCTTGGCAGGAGTCAAGTCAGCATCAGAAAAGCCTAACCCATTATCATAAGTCAGATGTGCAACACAATTCTCAAATTGATCCACAGAAATTTCATTTGGTACGTGAGCAGTCTTCAAGAACTTGATTAAGACTTTAGCATGAGCCTCAGAACACAGCAACAAAGATAACATGGAGATTTTGGAGGGAGTATGCCCCAACTGGTCAACAATATCATAATCACTCTTGCGAATGATCTTCAGCACTTCTTCCATCTATTTAGAGAGGTTTTCAGCAGCCGGTGTCTCAGCTTGCACAGGTTCAACCACAGGAACTTTGCCCCGAGCATCAGTACTTGGCTCAGAAGTGGAGGTGGTAGTTGGAGTAACTGCACTCTTGGAGGTAGTCTGAGGAGAGAAAATTCTTCCACTTCTGGTGATCTTGCTAGATCCAGCAATATTATCAACGTCAAGATTATCATCAGTAATAGGTGTATCAGTCAAAGGTTCCTGCTTAACACCATGGATATAAACATCAGAACCGTAATTCCAGGGTATAGCTTTATCATAAGTATAAGGAATAGGGCCAGGAGTGGTAATAATCATTGGAGGCGCTCTAACTTCAGCAACAGTCTTCACGAGACCTTCAGCAATAATCTTGATAGGTCCTTTATGAGTGATCTTGACAGGGCCTTTAGAGGTAATCTTCACTGGCACTTTATCAACCATGTCCACATATTCAACCTTCGTACCTCGAGTTAGATGTTCACACATACTTTCCACAGAAGGTGACTTCTCAAACAATATGGTGTAATTGTCCATGAGGCGTTGAATACCATCTTTCAACTTCCAGCAGCTATCAGGTTTGTAGGCACAATAAAAACAGTCTTTGTTGCAACCTGGAAAGAATCCATCCTGCACCAGCTTCTTCTTGATAATGGGTAAGGGAGTAGTCACATCTTCTACTGAGGAAACATAGGAAACCTCATCCACAACATTAACAGTCTTCTCATGGTTGGGCATGGGAGCAGTGATCACATTTGGAGTCCTAGGAGGGTCAAATTCAATCTCCCCAGCTTCAATCATATCTTGAATCTTGCTTTTCAACACCCAGCAGTTGTTGGTGTCATGTCCCGGACAATTAGAATGATAGGCACATCGTGCATTAGGATTGTATCGAGGAGAGGAAGTATTAGGATTCTGAGGAGGGTCCTTCAAAGTAATGAGTTCCCCTTTCAACATGTGTTGCAAGGCTTGGGCCAGTGACATATTGATCTTGGTGAATTGTCTTCTAGGCTTCTGTTGATTATTTTGTGGTAGCTCTGGTGTTGCAGGAGTAGGATTAGATATGTGAACTGCTCCCACAGATTGGTGACTTCTGTTACGACTAGGTTGACCATACACAACATTAGACTCCTTCTTTCCACTAGGGGGCTTCTTAGCAGTGCTTGATGAAGAGGCACCCACTTGTATCTTACCACTTCTTATACCACTCTCTACATGCTCTCCAGTCATTATCAGCTCAGTGAAACCAGATGATGAGCTTCCAATGAGGTGACTATAGAAAGGACCATTCAGCGTACTCATAAACATATCCACTAGCTCCCTGTCAGTCAGAGGAGGTTGAACTCTGCCAGCCAGGTCTCTCCATTTCTGGGCAAACTCCTTGAAATTCTCCTTAGCACCCATTGACATGCTTTGGAGCTGCATGCGAGTAGGTGCTAAATCAGCATTGTATTGGTATTTCCTGTAGAAGGCCTCAGCAAGATCATTCCAATCACAAATATTAACACTCTCCAATTGGTAATACCATTCCAATTGAGCTCCAGACAAGCTCTCTTGGAAGAAATGAATCCATAACTTCTTATCAGCAGTATGCGGTTGAATCCTCCGGACATAGGACCTTAAATGCAGCTTAGGACATGAAGCCC
Organism: Lathyrus aphaca; assembly: GCA_963966055.1. Classification (NCBI taxonomy): domain Eukaryota; kingdom Viridiplantae; phylum Streptophyta; class Magnoliopsida; order Fabales; family Fabaceae; genus Lathyrus; species Lathyrus aphaca. The sequence goes on along the minus strand of OZ014520.1, from coordinate 224,347,088 downwards.
CATCATACACCACAAAAGCATGAACCTTGAAGCCAATAGGTATAACCACTCCAGATACTAAACTCAGATCTTCGAAATCAAGCCCAGAAGATTTTTGTAGCTCCATGGCATTCATTTTGTCTACCAGCATCTTGTACTTATCTTCACTTGGGTCATGATAGTAATTTGCTTCAGAATCAGAATCTCGCACAGTATCGTGGAGACTACCTCCCTCTTTCTCAGAATTTTCAGACTCAGAATTCTCAATCTGTTCCTTTGTCTTGATAGGACCTCTGAACCTCCTTCCCAGATTGATGAGGCCTCCTGATCTTCTAGTCTTCTTCTTCTTCTTAGCTAGCAGTGTCTTCAACTCATCTTGCCCCTTGGACAAGTTCAGAATCAACTCTTGGAATTGTGCATTCTGAGGCTGGAGATCTTTGACATTTTTTTCAAGAGCCATTTCTGCTGAAATAAATAGCGATAAGATAAGATACATGTTCATAAGAAACCTGTGATGTAATGATATGGTGTGTAAATGCGTATGCAATGTTTTCAAGGACCGTAGGATTTAAATTTGTTTAAACCACCACAAAGTAAACTTTTATTAGTAATAAACTTATTTTCCCCTTAGGCTTACAATAAAAATGAAATGAATACAAAAAATGGGGTTTTAAGTCTCCCATGGATGTTTCCTCTTTGTGTTGAGGTATGAGTTGAGATTCCGCTCTTCGTGAAGTTGCTTTGTTATCTCCAGGATTCTTTCTTGACTAGCTTTGTAATGAGTCTCAAAAGTATCTCATTTCTCCTTCAACTGGATCCAGGACCTCTGTAACTCTTCCATGTCAGTGGGCATGTCTGGGTGAAGAATGATATAAGAAGTATCTCCTTCAGCAACAGGCTCCATGGTAACTGGCGGGATAGCAGGATATGGCATCATAAGAGTCTGAGCACGAGATCGCACCCATCTGAGATAAGGTTCCATAGGAATGGTATACTTGGGTTCCAGAGTCTTGCTGTCAACCTTGTTCAATTTTCCCCAAGCTCGTATGAACCTTTGACGGTAACCTTGCAGATCGTTGTCGTAGTCGAACACAATACCTTGAATCAACATGTCATGAGGACCATCACTATGAGCGTAACCAAACTGACGTAGAGCTAAAGAAGGATTGTAGGTAATTCCCCCTCTTATGCCAAGGAGTGGCACATTAGGGAACTCCCTACAACGGTCAATGATGGTAACATTCTCCATAGATCTAGAGCACCAATAAATATTTGAATGAGAAAGTGACATGATTCTTTTAGACCACCTTAACCCTTGTTCATTCTTCATCACTGGTCGAGGAAGGTGAGAAATAAACCACCTAGACAATAGAGGTATACAACACATCAGAGTTCCTCGTGCCTTTGTAGTACGGGTATGAAGAGAGTGTAAGTTGTCTCCAAGCAACGTAGGCACTGGATTATGAGTCAGAAATATGTTGATGGTGTGTACGTCTATGAACTGGTCTGGATTGGGGAACAACACTCAGCCATAGATCAATAAGGCTAAGATCTCCTCAAAAGCATTATAACTCATAGCCTTCAGTAACACTTGAGCTTTCTCCATCAATACCTTAGCGAGGATACCCTTAACTCCAATCCTTGTCTCTAGGACAATGTATAATTTCTTTAAATGTAGGGCTGCAGCAATGACTTCAGGTTTAGGCTCTCTTTCCAAGCCTGTGAAGGGTCTCTGATCAAGTATAGGTATGCCCAGAAGCTTGGAGAACTCTTCCATTGTAGGAACCAACTGATAGTCGGGGAATGTGAAATAGTGATGTTTAGGATCAAAGAACTGAAACAGAACACTAATCATGTCTTCATTGAATCCTGAAGTGACTAGATCCAATAGGTGACCATGCTTTTTGATGAACTGGGAGTTTTCAGAAACTTGAGAGACCAATTCCATAAGCTTAGGAGGTATTCCTACAAAGTTGATCCGAATAGTATTCCTACGAGCAGAAGCCATGACCTGCAACAAAGAACAAAGATAAATCCTTTGGTCCTTGAAATGGTTAGTGAAAATGCTATGCTTATGATGCATGATGATGTTATGATGTTATGCTCAATCACAAACATGTGGCACACACAAACAAGTCACACCATAGCCCTAGGTTTAGAGGCTTTCATGAGGTTTAAAGGTAAGTACCCTCCCCTGAAGTTTAGATGGTTCATCCTGTCCTACAAAAGTAACCAGGTTCTAAGGGATCTCAATATCATTGATCCTTCACAAGGGTGGTTGTTCAGTAGGCAACTTACTTGCCAACCAAAACCCTCCAAGTTTAGGATCTTAATGAGTGTAGTATCGAGTATCAACCAACTTCAGTCTTCACCAAAGCCGGTTATCTCACTACTTTTCTAAAGGCCAAGATGGGATGACTAGGGTTCTAAAAGTCAGTTAGTGTATTGACAACATATGGCAGCCTTATATTATCCTCAACTTACTTAAGGAATATAAGCACCAACCAAGAAGGCACACTAACTATGGCCACCAGATCAACCATATCGGTATACGCCGTACAGTTTCCTTGGTCTATTGCCATTTACCTAAGGTACACTAGATCCGGGTTAGGATCTTTCACACATAAAGCCCAACAAGTAATATAAAGCAAATAAGGCAAACAATTTAAGTGATCTAATTCCTAAGGGTACCCCTCTTTTATTAATTCCCCAGCAGAGTCGCCAGTTCTGTAACACGGTGGGAGAACTGACTTTAGTTAAATGTTGCGGATAGCAAGAGTCGCCGCCGACTTTTATTTTATCCAAAAGGAAAGGGCATAAAAGAACAGGAAAGACCTTAAAATGATTTTGAGTTTGGGGGGTAGGTTATACAAAGGGAAGGTGTTAGCACCCTTTATATCCATGGTTATCCATGGGCTCTTAGTTACTTAGCTCACTTTAAATTGTTTTGAAAAGTGTAGTGTGTGATTAAAAAATTTCTAAGTACTTTATAATGATCCTCGTATGGATGTATATAAAGACTGTGTTTTGAAAATTTGTTTGAAATGTGAAGTGTAATGAAGTATTTTGAAAAGGTGAGCAAGTAATTAAGAGGAACCTACCCTATATTAAATCTTTACTCTTCTTATATGTTCTTTCAATGGTAAGACTATCCCTATTATTAAGGAATAGGTAGTCATTACCTTGGATGTAATAAGGGACATGTGAAGGGACATCTGTATTTAGGCAACTGTAAGGTGTCTTTAGCAATTCGTAGGGACTTATCATCTTTTTATTTCGAAGGGACAAGATCATTATTCCGTAGGCAAACTCGAAGGGACTTGATCTTATAATCTTAAAGGGACTTGATGATATTAATGAAGGGACTTTGCTTTAAGACACCTTATTTAACCTTATAATTAGGCAACATGAGGAGTAACCTTAGAAAGTGTAGGATGGCGATCAAAGATCGACTTACGTGTGTGAGTGTTTGTATTCATGTATTTATCTTGTTTAAATTAGTTTTCTAAATCATTTTAATTTCACATAGTTATTCACACCCTATAGTTACTAACCATGGCAATAATAATATTTACAATAAAAATAAAATAAAGACAAAAATAATAAACCTACGACTATTACATGGCATTCGCAATTACATAATAATAGAAATAATTAAATGATAAATATATAATAAATAAATAATAATTAAAAGGGTTAGCAATAAAAATAATCATAAGAAAAAGAGGTTAGCACAAATATACAAAAATATAAAATTTATAACATTTAAGAGAATATTTTTTTAAGTTAAATAAATAATTTTAAAGAACTTTTAAAAAGAAAATAAGAAAATAATAAAAATAAACAATATAATAATTATTTACAAAATGTGATTAATTATTTAATTATATATTAGAATAAAAATTAATTAAATTAAATGTTAAAGTTAATGAAAATTAGGTTAAAAATAAATTGGTTTTTTAGGTTAAGTTTAAATTTTCTATTGGATTAATTATTAATCATAATATACAAAAAAATTAAATACATAAAAGATTATTAATTTATGAAAGAAGAAAGCACATTTAATTATACACATAATTATTATTAAAGAAACAAATATGGATTTAATTAAAATAATATTAAGAGTTTTTGTTAGAAAAATATTAATTTATTCATAATACAATAATTAGTGAAAGTGTATTTTTTAAGAAAACATTTTATGATTAATCTAATACTTAATTATTAGTTAATTTTAATTAATTAGAAAAAACAAGTTAATTTGAAATAATAATAATAATAATAAAGAAAACAAGAAAAAACAAAGAGAATATATAAAAATAAAGGATCTGGGAATCGAACCCAGGTCCATTACCTTCCTAGAGGATGCATCTAACCAGCTGAGCTAGGCTCGCGCCTTGGTTATAAGCCAGACAATGTTTATTATATAATAAACCTGCAAAAACTGATGAACATTAAAAAAAATACGCAAGCCAGGGATCGAACCCATGTACCAAAGCTTCCACACGCGCGTTCAAAACCACCAGGCCATCCTCACCAATTTGATAATTGCCTGCGAATAATAGTTTATAAAATAAAGCAATTTTTTGAATTATAATTTTTGGCGCCTTCAGACTTCATCTTCCTCTTTTTTCCTGCGAAAACACTTGCGAAAATAGATACGAGTTTTCCTGCGAAATAATTTTTGCAGGTACACCTAGGTTTTCACATGTAACGCATATAAGTACGATTTATCCAAATTGTTTGTACCAATGTCTTGTTCATGACCTGCAAAGACTTAATCCAGCATCAAATATGATTTATATCACCTAAATCGAAGAATCCTAATTTGAAGGTTTGAACCCTAATTATGGTGAATCCTCAATCTTGTACCTAAAACCGAATTAAAACATCCAGAAAGCTTTCAAGCATTATCACAATCAATAATATGGCATTAGATTCAATATATAAGGTATGCATAATCAAAATCGAAAATTTGAAATATGGATGAAAATATGAATTCGGTTGTCACTAATTCATGGTGTTTTGATGATGTTGAAGCTGGAAAAACATTCTATGAGGTCTTAGGAATGTGTAAGGACCTTTAGAATCTTTGAAAACGCCCTGGAATAGGTTAACCGGAAATTCTTTTTTATTGAAAATTTTGAGTTTTGAATGTGCCTCTCTTGTGCCAAATTTCGTCCCCTTTGTGTTTGTATGAGTTCTCTATATGTAGTAGAACAAAATTAGGTTAAAAAACCACATCATATTTTGGATTTTTGGATAGTTAGAGATTGAAAAATATATGCCTTTAAAATATTGAAAATTTGGATATTTCCTTGCTATTTTTGTATGATCTGAATTTGTATGGTTTCAATCACTTCTAAATGAATATTAAGACTTTCTAAAACCAAAATCAAATCAAATATTCACACTTTTATATTTTATTTTAATTTAAAATGATTTTTAATGTAAAAAATCATAATAAATAAAATAAAATGAATAAAAATATGAATAAATAATTTTTAATTCGTGCATGATGTCATGGAAGTGTTTGGATCATAAAAATGCAAGCCCATTTGGTGAAATTTAGTTTTAAGACCCCATTTGCTTCATAAACCTCTCAAAAATTTCCCAACTTTGCAAGGGCACTAATCCCTCAATTTTAATGCTATGAAGGTGTTATTGGACATTTTGGAAAGCTTAAAGAGTCCTCTAACCAACCTCTTTGGTCTCATGTCCATATCCTTTACCATTCTCAAGTTATGCTCTTTGGAAGTTGTTGACTTTTTGTTGACTTTTAAAATGACCTATAATGTCTTAGCTCATACCTTCCAAATGAAGCATTTTTGGGCTTGGCTTGGGAGACACAAAGTTGTAGAGAATTCAATTTCCTTCAAAATGAGCTTTGGATGGAAAATGTTTGATGAAGCATGTGAAAGTTATGGCTGGTCAAAGTTCAGTTGACTTTTCCTATGAAAACCCTAATTTAGAAACTCCTGATTCTTGATGATCTGAAATCTCCTTGATGAATCATGATCAACCCTTGATCAAATGATGAATTTTACTTCATATAATTGATGTTGGCAAAAAATCATGAAGTTTGACTTTGGTTTGACCACAGTTGACCTCAGTTTGACTTTTTAACTGCTTTGACTGATTTTAGCCTATCTGATATCTGACTGAGCAAACCTTTTGGGAAAGTTTTGAAACTTGACATGGGGATTATTAAACACATATAGGATGCTATGAAGCTCACTTGAAGTCTTGGAAGTCCATTTAGCCTGATGAAAGTCAAAACCCTAGTTTAGGATGCCTTGCTTAGGAGGATGCATTGTCTGAGGGAATTGTCAAACTTTCTGACTAATTGTGAACCTTGTGAACCTCATGAGATATCTTGTGAACCTTGTGAACCTCTTGGGACACCTTAGTACACAATGTCTTGTCTTGGTGAGGGAAAATTTTGGGGTGCAACAGTATGTACCTGACTTGAAGAGAAATTTGATTTCTCTTGGTGAATTCGACAAGAAGGGATATGTTTTTCATGGAGAGAAAATTATTGTAAGAGTCATGAAGGGGTCGAAGGAAGTATTGAGAGGCGTGAAGAAACAAGGCTTGTATACCCTTTAGGCTAAAGTTGTAAGTGGTTCAAAAAATGTTGCATCCACGAAACTGTTGTCGAAGACAAAATTATGGCACATGAGATTGGGCCATGTCAGCGAGAGAGGCCTGGTCAAACTGGGGAAACAGAACCAGCTAGGTGGTGACAAAGTCGAGAAGTTGGAATTTTATGAAACTTGTGTATTTGGTAAATCTTGTAGGGTGAAATTTAAGAAAGGTAAACAAAGAACACATGGATCCCTTGATTACATCCATGTTGATCTTTGGGGGCCTGCAAGGAATCCTTCATATTCAGGTGTAAGATATTTTCTATCCATAGTTGATGACAGTCCAGAAAGTTATGGGTATTCATTCAGAAGACGAAGGATGAAACTTTTGAGAATTTCAAGAGTTTGAAGGTTCTGGTCGAAACTCAAACTGGCAGAAAGGTCAAGAGACTGAGAACTGATAATTGCCTTGAATTCTGCAATGAAGCTTTCGACAATTACTATGTCGAGTCTGGGATTGCAAGGCATAAGACTGTAGCAGGTACTCCTCAGCAAAATGGTCTAGCTGAGAGATTCAATCGAACAATCCTCGAAAGGGTTAGATGCATGTTGTAACACCCTTTCTACCCCATCACAAAATAAGCAATTTTAAAGAAAATATCAGAGTCCAACTCATAAAAGGGCATCACATTTACTTCAAAAACTCAAAATTCAAAACATCACATAGAGTCTTGTCCCACAACACGGGTTCATAAAAACATTAATATCTCATTTGTATTTATTTTGAAACAATACGCAGCGGAAAAACAAAAATTCATAAACTCCTCTTTAATAAAGTGAAACTCATTAATCATCACAAATATCATTTTATCAAAATACTTAAACAAAATTCAGCATCTTAATCCAAATAAAACATAAACATTCAAATGAGAATCATCCCGATGTTACTGGACACAGAGCAGAACTCCACTTCTAACTAACTCGACGACTCACTATCTCCGAGCTAAGCATGCACCAAGCTAACCTTGATTATCTGCAAGATGGCATAATAGACCATCACCAGAAGGAAGGGTGAGTAAATTCACATTCCATAATATAATATAGAAACAAGAATTTAAACAAAACTTCAATAATAAATCAATTACAGCTCATTTATACATGGCATCATCACTATCATAACATCATAGAAATATTCTTCATACTCATTTAATACACATAATCAATCACTTCTCATCATTACACAAAACAACAATGCACTCATGCTATGTCATTTAGAATGAAACTCAACCTCTTACTAATGCATGTGGTACTGAAACATCCCCATGTAATAGACACTGGGCCATCAACCCTCCCCTAAGGGAGCACATCATAAATTACATATCATGTCAATCCACACAATGGGATTGAAGCTACCAATGGACCGAATTCGCCTCATAAAATCAATGCCATGAATGCAAGACACAATATACACATATCATCCTCAAAACATCATAAAATTACATCCGCGTTCATTATTAACAATCATCCCTCAAAACTCAATTATAACATCAAATACATACTCATAAGACATCATATAACACTATCATCTTACCTCGTATCTCTACATCATAAAATCATACATCCTAACTCAAAGAACATCAAATAAATCATAATTCGTCAATTAAATATTAACCCTACTCATATAGACTTCAAGGCGCATCATTTGTCAGCTTCACATCACTCTAGCAACCTATAACATACTACCAAAAAAATAGTTTTTAAAAATAAAACATTTTTCCAAGATTTCCCAGCCTCGCTAAGAGAGACCTCACGCTCGCTAAGCGCCTACTTCCCTGACTCTTTTCGCTAAGCGAGTTGTAGCTCTCTAAGCGAGCTTCGCGATTTCTGCAGAATTTTTCTGCGATTCAGCTTTCTCCCTTCTGCGATTAAACTCCCCCAAAACCCAAAACTCAGCAGCATTACACCATAAAACCTCATTAACATCAACATTCATCCTAATAACATCATATACATCATCTACATCATTTATATTCTTCTAATTCATCATAACATCATCATCAACAACACAAAATCATGAATTCAAAAACCTAAACTACACCACAAAACCCCCAATTCCATTCCTACATTATATTATCGAAAGTAAAATACTCCGCATACCTCAATTTCATAAGCTTTTCGATAACCTCCTCGCAAATCTCTCAATCTTTCAAGCCCTAGCTTCTTCCTTCTTCTCCAGAGCTCTTTCCCAATTGTGCGATCCTAAAAAATGATCATTCTTTCCAACTTTTCCCTTTTTTGTCACTCTTGCCCTTAGGACCACTTTTAGCCTTTCCCCATAAAACCCTCACTTATCCTCAACCAAAAGACCACAATGCCCTCATCTTCTAATTCATTATATTTTATTTTATTAACTCTCAAATAATACATTAAACCCCATATACTTAATTATTCTAATTATTATTAAAATATTAAGCTACCTCAAACTTCACAAAATATCAAATTACCTCATAAACATCAAAAATCACAAGAAAACACATCAACATAAATAAAATCGACTTTTGGGTGTTACACATGTTGGTTACTGCTGGATTGAAGAAGGTGTTTTAGGATGAGGCTGTTTTGACAACAACATACCTGATAAACAGATGTCCTTCGACTGTGTTAGATATGAAGACACCTGAAGAAGTTTGGTCGGGACATCCACCAGATCTCGACAAACTGGGAGTATTTGGTTGTGTAGCCTATGCTCACATTAGGCAAGACAAGGTCGAACCTAGAGCTCTGAAATGCATGTTCATGGGATATCCTGAAGGAGTCAAAGCTTATAGGCTATGGTGCCTAGAGCCAAGTCACAGGAGGTGTATCACCAGTCGAGATGTAGCTTTCAATGAAGCTGAGATGACTTTCAAGAAAACTGACGATGTTGTCGAAGAGCTGGAGCAGGGAGAAATTCCTGTTGAGGTGGAGCGTAGTGATGCTAAATTGCATGACCGAGATGAAGTCAAAGAAGAAGAATAAGCTACTGTCGAAGATGAGGAGACTGATAATGAATACCTGCTGGCAAGAGACATGTCAATAAGAGTCATCAAGCCACCTCAAAGACTTGGGTATGCAGATCTTATAGCTTATGCCTTAATCTATGCAAGTGAGGTTCTAGACAAAGAACCTAGAGACTATAAGGAAGTTATGAGGAGTCGAAATAATACTAAATGGTTGAAGGTCTTGGATGATGAGATGAAATCTATGCATGATAATAATACTTGGGAACTGATCAAGAAACCTGCTGGAGCCAGGTTAGTCAGCTGTAAATGTATTTTCAAAGTTAAGGAAGGAATCGAAGGAGTGACGTTGAAGAGATACAAGTCAAGGTTGGTTGCAAGGGGGTTCACTCAGAAAGAAGGTGTCGACTTCAATGATGTGTTCTCTCATGTTGTGAAGCACATGTCCATTCGAATGATGCTTGCCATGGTGGCACAGTTCGACTTTGAACTAGAACAGATGAATGTGAAGATTGCGTTCTTGTATGGTGATCTTGATGAAACAGTCTTGATGAGGCAACCGGAAGGGTATGTCGAAGAGGGGAAAGAATAGTATGTATGCAATCTGAAGAGATATTTATATGGGCCGAAACAATCTCCTCGAGAGTGGAATTGGAGATTCGACAAGTTCATGGCTCACATAAGTTTCATCAGAAGTCAGTTCGACCACTGTGTTTACTTCAGATTTCGACCTGGTAGTTCATTTGTTATTTTGTTGCTTTATGTGGATGATATTCTAATAGCAAGCAACAATGTTGAAGATGTAATGAAGGTGAAGGATGAACTTAATAAGGAGTTTGATATGAAGGATCTGGGAGTTGCGTCCAAGATTCTTGGGATTGACATCTAGAGAGATAGAAAGCAATCGAGATTATGCTTATCTTAAGAGGCATGTTTGAAGAAGATTCTTGATAAGTTTGGTATGTCGAATTCAAAGCCTGTTGTGACTCCAACAAACCTTCAATTCAAGTTGAGTATAAATCAGTGTCCCAGTACTTATGTCGAAAGAGCTTATATGAATAGAATTCCATATGCTAATATAGTAGGTTCTTTGATGTATGTTATGGTATGTACTAGACCCGACATAGCATATGCAGTAAGTCTTGTAAGAAGGTACATGTTGAATCCTGGAAAGGCTCACTGGCAAACATTGAAGTGGATTCTAAGGTACATAAATGGGTCTCTGAATAGAGTCCTAATTTATGGTGGAGCCTTGGGTGAAGATAGTAAAACAGCAATCAAAGGATATGTCGACTCTGATTATGCAGGTTGTATGGATTCTAGAAAATCTATTTCTAGATATGTTTTCACTATGTTTGGCACAAAAATTAGTTGGAAAGCAACACTTGAGAAGGTTGTTGCCTTATCAACCACTGAAGCAGAATATATCGCTCTAACTGAAGTTGTAAAGGAAGCATTGTGGCTTGAAGGGTTTGCAAATGAGCTGAAACTTCAAGGTCGAAGTATCACTGTTAAATGTGATAGTCAAAGTGCAATACACCTATCGAAGAACTCAATCTATCATGAGTGAACCAAGCACATTGATGTGAGGTTACATTTTGTAAGAGGGGTAATCGAGCATGGAGAAGTCCAAGTGCTGAAGGTTTCGACAAATCATAATAATGCTGCTATGATCACCAAGACGTTTCCTAGTTGCAAGTTTTTCCACTGTATGCAGTTGATAAAACTACATGAAGAAAGCTAGTTTATTTCTTGTTAGTATAGGGTGTGCTCCAAGGTGGATATTTGTGGAATATTGGAACAAACCCTAGTACGAATAACATGTCGTCGAAGTCTGCTCACATGTTATTGTTTAATTGGGCCTTGTGTTATGGATCCAATTGTTTAAGTTAGCTTGTACCCTAAGTTAGCTTGTAATGGGTAATTATTAAAAATCCCATTAGGTTAGTATGTTAGTTTTATTATAAATAGCATACCAGTCTCTCATATTTTATATAAGGGAAAATAGGAAGATAAAACCCTAATACAAAAGTGAGAGAGGTTATTTGTTATTCTTGTAATCTTGTTTAAGGAAATTAGGAAAACGTTTGTAAGCTTTAGAGGGATGTGGATCAGTATGCTTAGTTAACCATGAGCACAAGGTAAAGGACACTATTGTAGTTGGGTAATGATGATTTATGCCACCATTATGGTTGTTGGCTGTCTATTGACAAATTGAGGAACTGATCACCCTTAATCTCTTGCTGATAGTAGACAGAATCATATTGAATGGAATAGACGTGTCTTGCCAACTAGAATTGTATGCACAATGAATAGTTTGGAGTTGAGCCAAGTGCTTAAGGATTATTTTGATTAGTCGATGCAGATTCCTAAATAGGAATATTAGACGGACCCAAGGATGTTAGTATGAGGTTGTGAGTTTATCGGTGGGTAGTATGGAAACTCACTGTGTGTTCTGGATAACTTGAGTTTTGATTTATGATGGATCGAGAATCTGATTGACATGAGACTTTAAGCATTGTAAAGATAGTCTAAGGAGGATGTAAATGGAAATGTAATACCATGATTTGACCAAAGATGTCGGATAAAGAATGGTAGTGGTCGGTATGCCTTAGAGTGTATTTAGGGAGTATGAGTTGTATTTTCCATACTTGTTGGGATAAGTTAGAACTAGTGTTCATTGTGGATATTCTGATCTGTTACAAAATCAGATGGAGAGCACATAGAGTAATTAGGAATTGAGTTACAAGTATTGAAAGAAGTGGAGTTATATGTTGGGCTTTCAAAGTGTGATTTTTTATTAGTAAAGTTGAGCCTACTTGGTTATATTAATTCAGATGAGGGTTTGTGGAGAATTGTGCTAATACGAGTAGGAATTAATGAATTAGTTGTTTGATTGGTTTGGTTAATGTGCACATGTTAAGTGTAGGTTATTGATGCAAAATTTGTGGATGATTGGTGTTAAAAACTGCGTAGAAAGTGTGAATTCGCAACAGGAGATGAGTTTATTATAGGTCTGGGAGTGAAAAAGATGATTTTTCTTGTTGAAATTAATTGGACGCATGTATCCTTATGTTGTTGTAATGATGTTATGTGTTTAAGATGAGTTTAGACCATGTGTTAATACAAGGTGGTAAAATGGTAACTTATGTTTTACAATATTTGGGGATTCATGAAAATATATATCCTATTCAAGATTTGGAATTGGATGCAGTTGTGGTTGTATTGGATATTCGAAGGTATTAGTTTTATGGATCTAGGTTCGAAGTATTCAGTAATCACAAGAGTGTAAAATACATATTAGTCGGAACATCTGGTGAATTAAGTCGAAAGTCTTTCTTATGTATGCTTTGATGGTCGGAAGGTTGATGGGAATGTGGTAGATTTGATAGTTGTGAATACTCATAGTGCACAGTGAAAGCTTGGTGTAGCGCAATTGTTCTTATGCGGGTAACAACAATGTTGGTAGTTTGATTACGTTGATATTGTGTTATGGCTTTTGTGTTCTTTTCCTTGTTGTTTCCTCGTTACCTATGGAGATGGTTTGAGTGCGAGTAGCTAATTCCTGATGGGGAATTAGGGGAGTGTTGCCTATGGTGATGGTAACAATCTTGTTGTGTTCTGGTTCATAGTGAACATGTGTATTCTTAACTTGATTATTCTTTGTGTTTTGAGTTGGTCGTCGAGTGCATTGTGTGAGCATTGCATCTTCTTGTTGTTGTCGTTGATACGGTGTATTTTTGTATTGTTATTCTTGGTGTTGTCATTCGTAGCATGAGAGTTAATTAGTTGGATGCGAGAACATATCTGAAGTAGTTGGCGTTGATTAAATTTTTTAGGACGGAAATATTCTAAGTGGGGGAGAGTTGTAACACCCCGTTTTTATTTAATTATTAGTTGTGGATATAATAATGAGTTGTTGTAGTTAATTGCATGTTTGTTGTATATTTGTTGTGTTTTATGTGCCCGTAGTGAGGGGTAGTGGCCTTAAGATTGAGCATTGAGGGTAGTAAGGATGTATGACTAATAACATAGAGATTAGTGGTGTGTGGAGTAAGGTTAATTAGATTATTTTAATTAATATTTGCTCAACCATAGTATAAAACAGATAATTAGCATAATTATAAGAGTGATGGAAATTATTATTATTATTATTATTATTAATATTATTATTATATTATTATTATTAGGATTATAATAATTATTATTATTATTAATATTAATTAAAAAGTCGAATTGAATTGGTAATGCTGAGTGGAGGAAAATAAGGAAAATATATAGGTTGACTTAGTGGAGAGTTAAGAGAAAGAGAATTATAGGTTATCAGTAAAATAGAAAAGAAGTTTCTGGGAGAAGTACGTGAAGTTGCAGAGAAGAGGAAAGAGGCAAAAAATTTCAATCGAAGAGTTAAAGTAACCTTCAATCCAAGGTAAGGGTGGTGTTTTGACTCTATAATTGGGATTTATGATGAATAACATGTGGGATTGGGTTTATAAAATTGTTCTGTCAGTGTGTTAATTGTTATGGTTGATACAAACAACATATATTAGTAACATAATTAATATATGTTGTTTGAGCATAATAAGATTCCAAATTTTTGTGTACTGCGATGGTTGGATGTGGGTTTGAGATTGAACCGTAGAAAATAAGAATAACTGAGCAAAACTGGGAATTGAAGCTGGGACGGTCGTCCCATAGTGTGTCAACTGTCATGCTTCTAATGTGATGACCGTCATGTTTGTGTTGTGTCGATCGTCCCGTGTTCGTCACGCTGGTGACACGAGGGACATATTGTGTCTAGTTGCCTTGTTTGTTTGATAAAACACATATGCTTTTGTTTTATAGAAACATAATTGAGTTGATATTCTAAATAGATAGCCTTGGTTTTATTTACCCATGTAGTACTAATAGAAATAAGTAGCAGTAGTAATACTAATTGTTTGACAGGAATCATTTGAATCGCAGTATCAGTGATAAATTAGAAGGATGATAATATAGTAGTAGCAATGATGAATTAGTAGGATAAATTAGTGAGTAAACAATAGTAGAAATTACCCCAAATGACAGAACATAATAATCTTAATAAATTAATGCAAAGCCGAAATATTAGTAAATCTAACAGAAGATTAATTAGCTGGTTTTGGTAGTATTGTCCGAATAAATTCGAGGAGCGTTTGTGATATAAGTTGGTTGTTACAGAGTAGGATATTAGTTGTTGTGATATCATTGTGATTAAGTTGTGAAGTTGTTGGTATGAATTTTGTTGCATTTCCCTAACTAGTGGCAAAAATTAAGTTGTAGGCCTATGGCCAAGGTTGAATTGTTGTTGTTAAGTTATAGGCCTATGGTCAATGTTGATTTGTTGTTGTTATTGTTGTTAAGTCATGATAGTATGTTGTTGTTAAGTTGTTGTAGTATGTAGTTATTGTCGTGTGATGATGTTGTTAAGTTGTTGTAGTATGTTGTTGTTGTTGTTAAGTTGTGAATAATATTTGTTGTTGTGTGGTTACACGTTACAAAAAGCACCGTTTGAAGTACCCCAAGAAAAACTTGATAAATTTCAGAAATTTCAAACAATCAAAAAATGGTAAGGCAAGAAGAAGGATGACAAGAAATCTACATGCTTTGAATGTGGTGAATGTAGTCATTTTTGAACTGGCTGTCCAAACTTATCTAAGCACAAGGACAAGAAAGAATTCTACAAATAAAAGAATAAGAGTAAAGGTAGAATATTTTCTATTGCATGAGAAGAATACGAGGTCTAATCATCTTCCAAATCTACCTCAAGTGAAGAACAAGTTGATCTCTGCTTGATGGTTATAAACAAGCATAACGAATTAATCGTAAGTGATTTCAATTCTTACTCATTACCTTCATATGCTGAATTATCTAAGGTATTTGATGATATGCATGAAAATACATTAAAAGTGTTTAGAAATTTCTTTTCAAAATAAAATCATTTAAAATATTGAAGATTTTTTAAAGCTTAAAAGTGCTTTGGAGTCTTAAAATATATTCACGCATCTCTTGTCAATGATCAAGTTTTTGCGTCTCAGACTTTAGTAGAAAAAGTTGTGGTAGTTGAATGTGATACTTGTCCAACTTTGAAAATTGAGATTGAAAACTATAAAGAACAATTATCGCAATGTCTCGACTCGTATAGTGTTTATACTATAAGTTTAAGTGATCAAAATATTAAAATCAATGTCTCCATCACTACAGAATATAGAAGAAATTATTTTTGTAAAATAGTGTGTCAATATTGTTGTGAGAAAGGTCACATAAAATGTCATATAAGGAACATAAAAGTTTCAAGTTATGTTATGACTTTTATCCCTAAATACTTTAGTGCTAACCCTCGCGGGTCTAACTCCAATTGAATATATATATATATATATATATATATATATATATATATATATATATATATATATATATATATATATATATATATATATATATATATATATATATATATATATATATATATATTGATATTTGGTACATGAAAGTCTTAGAGTCTTAATTTCTTAATTTTGGGTTTAAAAATATTTTTAGTCCCTATAAAATTATCAAATTTCTTTTGGCCTCTATAAAAAATAGTATCTTTTGGTCCCTACAAAATTTTAAAAAATACCAAGGACTAAAATGCATGCATAAAATTTTGTAGGACTAAAAAATATCCTTTTTTTAATATGGGCTAAAAATGAAGGGTTTGTGATAGAACTAAATTCTGCAGCTACTACCCACTTGGGTTTTCACCAAAAGAACTCAAGACAAAAGAAAAAAATGTAAACTAAGAAAATTGATAATTTTTCATATCCCAAAAACTGATACAACACTAGTATAAATACTAGGTCAAAGGAGGCCAAGGCCTAAAGTTAAAAACATAAACATATAAGTTGGGTCTGGCCCAATAATAAAAATACTACTAGAACTAGTAAAATGAAATGTGATCCTTCATCTAAAATGGGCTTTTTGTAATCCTCTTTTGTTTTCTATCAATACTATCGGGCCCAAAAGAAACCTTGTCCACAAGGTTATTGGAGATAGGCCCATTCGGTGGAAGTGGTTGGGTAGGAGGAGATGGAGATGGAGTGGGTCGGGTAGGGTTTGTGGAAGGGGGAATGTGAGGGTCACGTGAAGAGAGTGGTTGGGGGGAAGGTAGAAAAACAGACTGTGTTGTTGTCTTGGAACTCACATTTGTGGGAAAAGGAGCAAGTGGGATACAGCTGGATGGCATGGTGAAATTCGAAGTGGTGGGGGGCACATAAAAAAGGGGACGCGTGGCAGTTGGATTGAGGTTTGCATGGTCTGGCTTTTTATCCAAGGGCGGAAAAGAAAAAGTGGTGGGATTGGGAATAGGAGTATCACGTGGGGAAGCAGCTTTTGGGAAAGTACCGTTGGTACTTGGGAAAAGGGGGTTAAGAGGGAAAGTAGTAGGATGGTGTCTCATAACTTCTGTCAAGTTAGATTTTTCTTCTTTCCTAGTTTCTTTCCTCTCCAAGGAGTCCTCCGCTACAGTTCTCTCTTCTCCCGTTCCAAATTCATTTTGTGGAACCTCCAACGACGAACTCACAACGTCGGCGTCGTGCACAGACGATTCAAGCTGCGAGTCCGTGTCTCCTGAGGTAATTTCCGAGACCTTGTTCTTCTGTTGTTGTTCCTTGGAAATGTTTTGAAGTGTTGATTGATTAGGTGAGTTTTGCTCATTCTCTGTAGGCGCAAAATCAGACGGAATCGGAAGAAGATCCGTTGCGGGGTCTTGGCCGTAGTAACATCGTAACTGAGAAACATGAATCAC
The DNA here is from genome assembly GCA_963966055.1 of Lathyrus aphaca. Taxonomy (NCBI): domain Eukaryota; kingdom Viridiplantae; phylum Streptophyta; class Magnoliopsida; order Fabales; family Fabaceae; genus Lathyrus; species Lathyrus aphaca. The sequence goes on along the minus strand of OZ014520.1, from coordinate 224,329,722 downwards.
CGGATGGATCTTGGAAGACGGCGGTAAGTCCAGCTCGTAAGCTACTGAACCGATGCGTCGAAGGACTCGAAACGGACCAAAAAAACGTGGTGACAGTTTTTGAGATACACGTTGTTGCACGGAGGTTTGACGGTATGGCTTCAAGCGAAGAAGAACAAAATCACCTTCATTGAAGGTACAATCCACACGATGTTTGTTAGCTTGTGCAGTCATGATGTTTCTGCTTTTGTTGAGGTTTCATTTCAGTGTTTCTAACATCTCCTGTCTGTGAGCTAATATGTCGTTGATTTGTGTGTTGTTTGTGAGGTCGGAAGTGTAATCGATCAAGGTTGGGGGAGGTCTACCATACAGTGCTTCGAAAGGAGACATGTTGATGGCTGAATGGTATGAAGAGTTGAACCAGAACTCGGCCAGGTGAAGAAAGTTGAACCATTTCTTTGGGTGGTCAGACGTAAAACACCGCAAGTAAGTCTCTAAACTTCGGTTAACCACTTCTGTTTGACCATCCGTTTCGGGATGGTAAGCTGTACTGTGTTGTAATGTCGTTCCTTGTATTGTGAAGAGTTCTTTCCAAAAAGCACTGAGGAACAATGGATCTCTGTCGGACGTGATCGTCTTTGGCATGCCGTGAAGACGACAGATTTCGGAAGCAAATCGGCGTGCCAGATCCGGTGCTGTAAATCTAGTTGGTAACGCAAGGAAGTGTACAAACTTCGTCAAACGGTCACAAATCACCCAGATAACTGTGTGACCAAAGGATGGTGGTAAGTGTGTAATGAAGTCCATTGTCAATTCTTCCCACACTTGATTCGGTACCGCGAGTGGTTGTAATAACCCTTGTTTTCGTTTTGGCAGGTACTTGTGTTTCTGGCAGATTGAGCAATGCTGGACAAATTGTTTGACATCCTTAGAGAGACCAGGCCAGTTGAAAGAAGCAGTGATTCGAGCAGTCGTAGGTTGGATTCCAGAATGACCCCCGAGAGGTGTTGCATGATACTCATGGAGAATGTGTTGTCTGAATTGTTGCGCATCAGGTACGTAGATTCGTTCTTTGTACATCAGTAATTTATCATGAATGCGAAATTTCCCATGCATAATTGGATCTGATTGACATTTGTTGAACAAGGCTTGACCCTCTGTATCTGTTGTGTAGTGTCGTCGGAGTTGAACCAAGAAGGATGGAATTGGGGATGAAATAGTGAAGAGCAGAGCGTCGGCTTCCGTGTGTTGACGACTCAGAGCGTCTGCGACTTGGTTGTTTCGACCAGGTTTGTAAAAAATGTCGAAACTAAACCCTTATAGTTTTGCTGCCCATTTCTGTTGTTCCGGTGTCTGAATAGTTTGCACTAAAAGGTTCTTTAAACTCTTCTGATCCGTAAATATTTGAAAATGTCTCCCGATCAAGTACTGACGCCATTTTTTTATTGCTTCAGTGATTGCATACATCTCTCGGACGTACACGGAAGCTGCTTGCATTCGGTTGCACATTTTTTTGCTGAAGAAGGCTAAGGGATGGCCCTCTTGGGACAGGACTGCGCCAATAGCCACTGCTAAAGCGTCTGTTTCGAGAGTGAAGGTTTTTGTGAAATCCGGCAGAACAAGAACTGGAGTCTCCGTCATTTTTTTTTTAATATTGTAAAAGCTGTATCTGCCGCTGTAGTCCAATTAAACTTTGTAGAACGTAATAAATCGGTGAGCGGAGCGGCGTGAGAGGCGTAATGGCGGACAAACCGTCTATAAAAGCCGGTGAGGCCTAAAAAACCCCGGAGTGTCGTGAGAGATCGTGGCTTCGGCCAGTCTAGCATAGCTTGAATCTTTGAAGGATTTGGGGTTACACCATTCACGGATATAATATGACCTAAATAATCCACAATAGCAGCAGCAAAAACACATTTGGACAACTTAACAAAGAATTGGTTAGAAGACAATAAGGCTAAAATCAATGTCAAATGTTCCACATGTTCCTTTAAAGAAGAACTATAAATAAGAATATCGTCAAAAAAAACAAGAACGAACCTTCGTAAATAAGGACGTAACAAATCATTCATAGCCGATTGAAAGGTACTCGGAGCGTTAGTTAACCCAAAGGGCATAACCAAGAACTCATAGTGCCCGTCAAAAGTCCTGAATGCTGTCTTGTGAGTATCTTCGGGTGTCACCCTAATTTGGTGGTAGCCTGACCGTAGGTCAATCTTAGTAAAAATAGACGCAGAACCTAGTTCATCAAATAGCTCATCAATGGTTGGGATGGGAAAGCGATCACGAATGGTTAGGGTATTTAGTGCGCGGTAATCAACACAAAATCGCCATGATCCGTCTTTTTTTCGCACTAACAAAACTGGGGACGAGTAGGGACTGTTGCTAGGCTTGATGATACCATCATGTAACATATCTTGAATGATAGTTGTCATTGCTTATTTTTGAGAGTGTGGGTATCGATAGGGTTTGATGTTGACAGGTGCGGAGTTGGGTTTCAAGGGAATGCAATGATTGTGAGGACGGTTGGGAGGCAAGCCTTTGGGTGGTTGGAAGATGTTGGAATGGTGGTGAAGAACTTTAGCAATCTGTGTAGGTAGAACTTGGGCTATGGAATCAAGAGATTCGGTGGACGTTTGAGTTGGTGGCTGAGTTGGTTGGTAAAGGAGAAGGTGAATTGAGGCGATTGAATCGGTATGGAGAAGGTGACAGAATTGGGTGTAGGTGGATTGGGCTGTTTGTGTGTTGGGATCACCTGTGATTGTGATATCTTTGCTGTTATGTGAGAATGAAATCTTAGGGATAGAAAAATCTGCCAATAATGGTCCAAGAGTACGTAACCATTCCATGCCTAGCACAACATCTGCTCCTTCGATTGGAAGTAAATAAAAATGAATGTGGAAAAGGTGGTCTTGTAAAGTGATTGGAACTTCTGGACAGAGCCCACAGCAGTCTAATTGGGATCCATTTCCCACCATAACTGAAAAATTGGGGATTTGTTTTGTTGGGATCTTCAAGTGCTGAGCAATGCGTGGTTGTAGGATATTATGTGTGCTTCCTGTGTCGATGAGAACTGTTACATTTAGGCCATCTAGGACACCTTTAAATTTCAAAGTTTTCGGAGAAAATTGACCCTTGGCAGCTTGAGGTGAGAGCTGAAAATAAGTTTCCTCTGAATGTGAAATTTCTTCAATTGTTTCTGTTATATCAGCTGTGGTATCATTGTCATGAGCAACCTCTTCATCAATCATTAGTAGCAGAAATTTTCCAGCTGCACAACGGTGGCCGGGAATGAATTTATCGTCGCAATTAAAACATAAGCCCTTAGCACGGTGCTCTTCCCGTTGGGCTGCTGTGATTCGCCGGATGGGAAAACGGTTTGGGTTTTGGGTAGTTGTGGGATTTGTTGGTATTGATGGATTAATTGGGCTGGTTGAATTTGGAATGTGAGGTTTTTGTGTAGTGTGGCTGGTATTATAAGTTGTGGATAGGTAATTGGGGTTTGGTTTATTGAATTTGGGCTTTGAATCTTTTATTTTGGATTCAATGAGTTTGGCGAGACCTACAGCTTGTGAAATAGAATATGGTTGATGAATAGCAATTTCTGTTCGAATTTCTGGACTTAAGCCCGAAATAAAACAATTCAGCATAGCTTCCGGCGGTAAGCCCAGGACCCTATTGCTAAGTTTCTCGAATTGTGTTTGGTATTCTGCCACAGATGCATGTTGGCATAGTTTGAAAAGTTGGGCTTGATGGTTTTCGTAAGTTGATGGGCCAAAACGCAATTCAAGAGCTCTTGCAAAAGTGTGCCAATCGGTTAATTGTTGACTTTGGAACATCCATTTATACCAACTTAGAGCTTCTCCTTTCATGTAAAAAGCAGCCATAGGTAATCTGTTCTCTATGGGAATATTGTAGAAGCCAAAAAATTGTTCTGATTGAAACAACCAGTCCAAAGCATTATTTCCATCAAACAGGCCCAATTCAATTTTAGGGTTTCGTGCCACTTGCTGTGTGTAATACGGTGGTTGGGAAAATTGTTGGGGTTGTGGGTGGTTAGGGTTTTGGAAGTGAAAGTTGGAATTGGGGGTAAACGTAGCTTGATTTAAATAGACTGTTGGTTGCGTTGGGGTAAATGTTTGTGGTGGGGGTGTTGTTGGGGTTGAAAGTTGGGTTTGGGGAAAATATGTATGGTGAAGGGGTTGGCTCCAAGGTAGGGGAATATGCATTAAAGGGAGGGTAGTACTAAAAATCACATTTTCTGAATTTAATGATGACATAGTGGAGCTAGCACTACCTGAAGGTGTTGATCTAGCATGTTGAGTTGTTGCTGCAGCTGTCAAAACATCAGATCTGGGTGGTGGTGTTGCGGCTGTCGTTGCTGCTGTCGTGGCTGCTGATGTGGTTGCTTTGGACTGCTGTGTTGCAGCTGTCATGGCAGCAAATTGTTGCTGCAGCTGTTGAGTCATAAGTGAGCTGAGGTTAGAGAAACTTGCTTTAATGCGTTCATCAAAGCTACTGTCAAGCTGACCCAATTGTTGTGCAATAATTTCATTGTTGTTTTCCATGGTAGATTCAAGGGCTTTGTTTGCAAGGATTAGGTCATCCAAACGTAGGTTAGTGTGTTGGATAGAATCATCAAGATCCTTTGGGGTAGGGTTAGTGTTTTTAGGAGGCATTGAGGAAGGGGATGAAAGCACCAATGATAGAACTAAATTCTGCAGCTACTACCTACTTGGGTTTTCACCAAAAGAACTCAAGACAAAAGAAAAAAATTTAAACTAAGAAAATTGATAATTTTTCATATCCCAAAAACTGATACAACACTAGTATAAATACTAGGTCAAAGGAGGCCAAGGCCTAAAGTTAAAAACATAAACATATAAGTTGGGTCTGGCCCAATAATAAAAATACTACTAGAACTAGTAAAATGAAATGTGATCCTTCATCCAAAATGGGCTTTTTGTAATCCTCTTTTGTTTTCTATCAGTTTGTTTGGTAAGACATAAAAAAAAAGCTTTTAGCTTATAACTTTTAGTTTTTCAGCTCATATCAATGAAAAAACTCTGTTTGATAATTGTTTTTTAGCTTATAGTTTTTTTTACTAGCTTTTAACTTCTTTTTTTCAAAAGCTATTTGAAATAGCTTTTGAGTTTATAGTTTTTAGCTTACGACTTTTTCTTTCATTTATACCCTCATTATTTTATCAATTTTACCCTTTATATTAATATAATTTAAATTAAAATAATTGCATTTTAATTGAGAGAATAAAAAAGATTAATCATTAATTTTACAGAATAAATTCATGATGCAATCTATCTTCCGTTTTGTTGTTAATGAAATATTTTGATTCATTAAAATGAATTGTTTTTATTATTTTTAAATTATTATTTTAATTATTTATTACTTCAGAATGTATTTTTTTTATAAATATGATAATGAATGATTTAATATATTTGTTTATTAGTAGGCATATCATGGATTTTGAGAGGAAAAAAAAGAGATAAAATATGCACTTTATTGAAATATAGATCAAACGGAAATATTGTTATTTTAGATATTTAAATTTCATTATAAAATTTATATGCAAGTGTTTAATATATTTTTGTGTTATATTTAATTTTATAGTTATATTTAAAATTTGCATTTCATTTTTAATACGTTAATTTTTGTTGAATAAAAATTAATTTGATAAATATGACCACTAATTTTTTTAATTAATAATGTCTTTTTATGTTATTTTACATTTATGAGCTAGTATAACCGCTAATTTACCTAACACTCAAATTAATTTATCAGTTATAAGTCATCAGCTATAACCTATAAATCACAAGTTATAAACTATAAACTATAAGTCATCAACTACCCACTACCAGTTAACTTATCAATTATCAACTAATTTTATCAAACAGAGCCGAAATATGAAATATTTATATGGATAAAAAATATATTTAATCCTTTAATTTTTTTAATGGTATTTGCTTATCTTATTTATGCAACAAATATATAATTTTTTTTACCAAAATAACCTAGTATGCCTATATTATTACCCATAGTACCCTACTTTGCTTCATATTTCCCACAATAGCCAAGTTTCAAACATTTCTGATTTTTTTTATAAGGGGGCGCCAATAGGATTGGAGCCACCCATAAAAAAAGGAGGGTGCCAATTGGGTTGGAGCCCCCAAAAAAAATTAAAGGGGGGCGCCAATTGGGCTGGAGCCTCCCTTATTTCGATTTTTTTTTAATAATTAAATAATAATGATAAATTATAAATAATGTTTATTAATAATATTTTTTAAAAAAATTAATAATGATTATATATAATTAATGTATATTAAAAAATAATATTAAATAATAATAAAAATAATATTATTAATATATTAATAATTGTTTACATTGATATAAACTAAAAATTAATGTCTACGATGTGGTCGTCCGATTTGACCGCCGGTGCCGCAGCCCCTTGGTCGGATGTCTCTTCGTGGTCTTTCATGTTGTTGCATTGGTTGCACAAGCGGCGTTTCAGAAGTAATTGTTGTTGATGGAGTTGGAAGATCACTTTCAAGTAATTGGCGCATGGTGTCCCAAGAATGTTGGGTAAATTGATCAAAGTCGTCCAAACTGAAGGGGTTGCCCATGCCTTCATAGTTATGTTGGGGTGGTTGGGACGACAAGCCAATCTCTGGACGGTAGCCTGGTTGGTTGAGTGGTGATAATGGTGTGAATGATTGAGTGGGTAACAATGGTTGTGGTGTTTGTAATGGTTGGTAGAATGATTGGTTTGGTTCTTGGGTTGATTGGTATGCTTGGTGGCATGACTGGGAGTATGATTGGTTGGGTTGTGAGGTTTGTTGGAATTCATGAATTCATAAAATAACCAAAAAAAAAACATTGCATCATGTGTAGCATAGCTGAGGCATAGGCATGTGGTCAAAGGATGGAGCAACTGAAGGCTATACAGGGGCAATCAAAGGGCCGCAAAGCTTCTCAACCTTGTGCAAAGGGTTCACGATATCCCACAAGTCTTCACTTGAAGCCACGAGCCATGGGCAGATGGGGTTTAATCAAAGGAGGCAAGCAGTGCTGTATTTTTTGAGGAAAATGGTCGAATTAGGGTTTCATTTCTACGGGGCTTCGGCATGAAGTTTCGATTCAAAGAGGATTCCTTTGTCTTATATATAATGTCAAGTGCCTGAGGTTCAAATCTCGTCCACAAATTCATTTTGGAAGAGGTTCGACTGGCCAGACGACGGAAAATCGAGGAATCAGAGAAAAGGTAACCGAGTTAGGTAAAAAGGGGTCGACTCCTGACTTTTAAGATCGAGATCATGAATTTAGGGTTACAATGATCCTATGGTTCAAGTTTGGTCAAGAAATGATGGAGGAATCATAGAAAAATAAAAATAAAAATCATTTGAAAAGGGGTTAGTTTCACCATTTCCCTCCACCTTTCCTTCCATTTTCTTTCCACACTTCCTTTCATTCTTTCCATCTCATTTTTTTACTTCAATTCTATTCCATTTCCCTTAGAAGCTTCCACCAACTTCTACCATCTTCTAGAGTATTCCAAGGAATATTCCAAGGAATATTCAGAATATTCCTTTTTCCAACCCTAACCCTAACTAACTACCAAACCTAATTTTGGATCCCAAACCTAATTTTGGGGCCCCAAACCCAAACCTAGCTCCTAGCCTAGTCTCTACTTAAGCCACTTTCATCCAAACCAAAGGGGTTGAACACCATTTTCCAATTTTTCACTTTTTTATAAGCACTTTTTCTCTCTCACTTTCCCTCCTTTTTCACCATTCTCACTAAAGCTTTTCAAATAAGCTCTTCAAGTTTCACATTGGAACTTGAAGACCTTAAAGCTTAAGCCTTCAACCTTCATATTTTGTGGATTGAATAAGGATAAGCTACTGATTTTGTTGAAGTTTTCGGCTTATCGGAAGTGCAAGAAGATCAAAACGTTAAGAACGCATTTATTTTGCGATTTCTCGGTTTTCGGTTTTCTCTTCGATTCAAGCTCCGATTCTTGCAACAATCACTGAAGCACTCCTCCGCTTCGTAGGTTGGTGATCTTAATCACTTCTTCTTTAAGTTATTCTCTTCATCTCGCCACTTTTGGCATTCTTTAAGTGTTTTTCGCTTTGTTTAAAATCAATTTCGTTTTGATTATGTTTGCTTGTGATTTGTGATTTTGGTTGAATTTGGGTTTAAAGTGTTGGTAGATATAGGTTCTATCATATGTAAATAAGCTCAAATTAAGTAGAAATTAGTGTTAGCATGTTCCTAGGTATGTTAGGGATCATTAGAAGCAAGATTGTGGCCAAAAGCACTTATTTTAAAAGCTTTTTTTCAATTCTGTTCAGCGTTAACCGGTTAACGCATTTGGTTAACCGGTTAACGCGTGCGTTTTTGGCCAAAATGATGTTGTTTTAGGTCCGTTCACCGGTTAACCCATATGGTTAACCGGTTAACGCTGTTGATTTTTGACTTTTTGACTTATTTGATTGCTCATTCCTAATTGTTAGTGCCTCTAATGTTCATACATGTTTATGTAGTGATTTTAGGGAATTTTTGAGTCCATTTCCAGTAGCTCGTTCCCCCATTTCGAGTCGTTTCGACACGATTTCGTTTATGTCGCATAATAGGCATTTTTGTGTTCTTTATGCATAGCTTAAGTTCTTGTATGTTGTTGCCATGTTCATGCATTGTTTGACATATAAATAATCATGTTGCATTCTGTTTTTATATGTAGGCATTGCATTAAATCATTTTGCATCTCATTATGTTGATGTATGTTGCATTTTGCATAACCATATATATGGCATTTGTTGCATGTTTGATCACATTATCCATATCAATTCAATTCTGAATTTTGCATTGAGTTTAGTATGTGTGTTGATCTAACATGTTGCATGTTCATAAGCAATGATCATCATGTTCATATGCATGTTCATGTGCCTCATTTTTGCTTTACTTATTGCATAATCAACATTGTGTTGCATTCTTGCATAATCTTCAAACCATGTTCTTGCATTTTTATATGACGATCCATGTTCAAGTGCATGTTCATGTGGAAATTAATGCATGTTTATTTGAGTTTGTGCATTAAAAAATGAAAATAATCAATTCTGGATTTTGCATTTCATAGTTGTTTTTGCGTATGAGTGCTGTAAAATGTATGATGTTTGTTTGTTTGCATGCTGTTTTTGGTCTTTTACACCTACTTTTTCATGTTGCATGCTGGCTGTAAAAAGCTGAGTTGTATTATGCATTGTTTTCATAGCTGTTTGGGTATTAGGGGGCTGTAATAGGTGCTGTATTTTGGTTTTAGCATTTTTCTAGTTCCTTTAGGATTAAAATAGGGTCTAGTTTAGGTCCAAGTTACCTTAGAAATTGTTTGGTGTGTGTTTACCTTATTCTTTTTTAATAAGAATGCTCATTAATCATTTGTTTTGTAGTGGGGAAGATTGAGGTAAGTTTACTTCACCTTATCCTTTTGTTTTTTATGCATTTCTTTTATGCATTTTAATTCATTTTTTCTTCCATATTTTGTGTTTGGTAGGATTCCCCTTTGTTAGGACCAACTTACCTTCCTTAGGAAGTAAGTTGCATCCTTTTTATTCTTTCTTTTCCTTTTGATCTTTAGGATTAGAAAACCTCACAAACCATTAGGATCTCCCTTTTGTGAATAATAAATAACTTAGGGTTGGTCTTAGTCCCCCTTAGTTTTTTGTCCTTTTTCCGACTTGAGTCATTCTTTCTCATCTCATGAAGAAAATAATAAAATACCTAATAGAGGTTGAACGTTCTTGTACGACACGAGACTTTGTTGCGGAGTGTTTATACGCGTCCTGTTTCGGGGCAAGGTGTAAGTACTTCTCGTGATGGATAGGTCTTAGTATGAGAATGTTCACAAATAAATTCAAAACACTTCTCATAAAAGACAAAAACAAATAATAAGCGAATTTCCTGCGGGAATTCTCTTCTCATCTCACTCACTCTCAACGTGAACTCGCGACGACTTGTCTTTCATGCAAGACGATAGACGCACTCGTACTAGACGAGCCTGCAACACCTGAGCATAGACATACGCAGTTCCAACTATAAAAAAACAGAAAACAAATAGTTCCCGCCTAGTTAGGCGAACTACGTTGATTCTGATCCTCATTATCCCGATGAGGTACGTAGGCAGCGGGGTAGGGCCCGTTCGAGCACATTCTTTATTTTCCCTACATTTTCCCCATTCTTTCTTTTTGTTCTTTTCCATCCCTTTCTCATTTCAGTTCTAGTTCCAGTAGCATTTCTTTGTTCAGCAGCACTTTATTTTTCACCCTTTGAAGCAAAACAAGCAAGCGTGGATCCCGTCGGGTACGGCGGACGGTCTGGGGTGCTAATACCTTCCCAGGTCGTAACCGACTCCCGAACCCAGATCTTTGGTTCGCAGGACCTTGTCCTTTCCTCCTTCCTCAGGTTTGTGCAGCATTACCTTTCCCATTCTTTCGGGATAAAAATGCATGGCTGGCGACTCTACCTTTTCCGCGCCACTTTCGCGTTTGTACCAGGATGAAAATCCCGGGAGCGACAGTTATGTGTGTGGCATTTGTGGTTGACTTTGATTGTATGGTTGTTGGGTATATGATGATGAGGCTTGTTGGTGTGGGTCAACTAAGTATCTTGGATTTGGCAAGAATCCAATGGAAACTGATCTATACCAATTAAGGTATTCCCTAGTTGGTTTCATCTCGAATAGATGCACCGTGTCCCTCAAGACTGTATCACGACGATGCCTCCATTCTCGATTCTCTGCCCTTGCATATTTTGTCCATGGTTTGTATTCCCATTGGTCTGAGACTTTACTACCGTGATGTTGCTTGAAACATCTTGGCGGCGGAGGGATTTCTTGTCGCATTCCAAACTGAAGTTTGACTCGATCAGTATTATGCATCTCCACCATGGTGAAGTTAATTATTGGTGTCTCTGAACTCCATGCGGCATCATCTCCTTGATTTACTTGATGGTCACCTTCCAAATCAAGATATGGTCTCCAGATAAACTGCAGAAGAAAAAAAATATTTGTTAGTAAATGCTAAAATTAATGTCTTTAAAATAAAAATAATGTCTTAAAAATAAACATAGAATGTAATTTAAGTAAGGATGGTCTATACATCGTCTGGACCCAGATGGTCTATTAGGCTTCGGTATTGAATGATGCAATAATGAGGACATTTGTCGTAATCCATATCCATCGTCGACCACCTAAAAATTAAGCATAAATTATTTAGTGCATGTAATAAAAGTTAAGTATGAGGAAATAATTATGGTGTAAAATTACCTTATTGCGTATGGAAATACATATGGATTACGATTTACTGGCGATAAATTGGTCATTCTCGACCAACCCCAAGCTTGTAAAAGAATAGCGCATCCGGTAAATGTCGATTTATTTCTTAGTGCGTTAGTACACAAAGACCTATACAGACACGATAGACATGCGGACCCCCAACTATAGGTTTTTATTTCATCTATATCTTCTAATAATGGTAGGTACATTAGGTGAATAGCCGACCCAGTTGTATCAAGAAATAAAAATAATCCTATTAATAACATTATATAAAATCTAGTTTTTATTATAAAAGAAATTTCAGAAGAATGTTCATTCAAATGAATAGCATTATAATTTCTTTTTAGTCACGTTAATCTAACCTTTGAACCCCTCATTTATCTCGGATCCACGGTTGCACCTAATAATTCATCAGTAATACTTGCATTGATATTTACGTCACCGTTTACCGCTTTACCATCAATGGGTAAACCCAATAACATATAAGTGTCTTCAAGGGTTACCGTACATTCACCAGTCGGAAGATGGAATGTATGTGTCTCGGGTCGCCACCTCTCCTGTAGAGCAAGAATAAACTTTGTATCCACGGAATAAGTTTTGAATTTTATCAGATCACCAAAACCAGCACGCTCCAAAAATGGCTCAATCAAAATGTCGTGTTCGACATATGAATGAATCTGAGTAAGGAACGACTTAGTGTCCTACGAAAAAAAGAAAAATATTAACATATATGTAACACCCTTATACCCAAAACATAATAATTAAATAATATCAGAGTAATCATCACAAAGGGTATCACATTTTCATCAAAAATACACAACAGTGTCCTGTCCCGTAACACGGGTTAATCAACATCAAAATATCATAAACATTTCACAGCGGAATTTAACTTCAAAATTCAAAACCTCATAAATATAATTTTCACCATCCTGAATTTAACATCATATAAGTAGGAAAACATTTATCCAATGATAATATAACTGAAAACAGTTAACAGAATAAAACCCATCCCAGTGTTACATGACACAGAGCAGGACACATAAACCATAACTACTTCTAAAGAACACTAAGCACGCTCCGAGACTCGTGAATTACTCCTATTGCACTGCAGGACTATTCTTCGACATCTGCAAGTTACCCACGGAGGAGGCAACATTTCCAAGTAGGCAGGGTGAGTAATCATAATATATCATAAACTTACAAGAATATAGAATCATAAATAAATTAGTACACATATCATGACATCGTCAACTACAAAATTCAGCAACAACCACAACACTAACATGAAATAAATTAACACCAACACAATCATGAAATTCATCCAAAATATGCAATTCTACATCCTGATATGTAATATGCATGTGGTACCATTATCACCAAAGATGGATACATGACCATCAACCCTCCACAAGGGAGCACACCATAATCATCGAGACACTTCAATCCACACAATGGGATTGAAGCAAATAAATAGGCCGAAGCCCCATCGTGAATGTTATGAAATGCAATGATGCGCTACACCGAAAAATTCACCAAAATAAATCGCATCATTCATTTCAATCAGCAAAACAATCATCAAATATTCATATATATCATCATGACATTACACCCTGAACACTGGTTTCCTAACCACTCTGACACATCAAGAATTAACCCGTACCCGGTAATTTATAAGGTAATTATAAGGTTATTTCACAAATTCATTTATCAAAAACTGTTGCATTTTTCTCGTCTCTATTCATTAAAATAAAGTTCAGTTTGTACTCGTTCTGACGCTTCAAACGGAATGCGAATCGGACTTACGGTTTAAAAGATATGAATATTTTTAAAGAAATAAAAATTGATGTCCCAACAGTGTTAACCGGTTAACCAAAGCGTTAACCGGTTAACGCCTGCGTATTTTCAGAAAATGCCCCAAAATTCCCAATGGTTAACCGGTTAACCAAAGCGTTAACCGGTTAACGCACGCGTTTCAGCAGTCTTCTGCTACACAATTGCAGACTGTTCCAATTTTCAAAAATTCCCAAACCCCATTACGGATTTCACATCATAACACCCAAAAACCATCCAAAAACATCAATTAGACCTCAACAACATCCAGACAACACTTATACAGACAAATATACGATTATAACTCATTCTAATCGCTCTAATTCATCAAGATTTCTCATAAAACTCAACCTAACTCAAAACCCCAAAAACTCCTAAAATTCATACCATCCTAATCCATTCATATTCCAATTCCTATACATTTATCATAGATTATGAAAACTCCCCATACCTTAGAGAATTTCGCCGTTTTACACGCTTCTCTTGGGTTCTCCACAGCCTCCTGACTCTGAGCTTCTTCTCCTTCCTTTCTTCAGAGCTCATTTCCAAAAACACGATAGATCCAATTTTTGATCGTATTCTCACTTTTACAAAAGCTATCCCAGTTTATGCTTTTCCCAACTTAACCTTACTCTTTCCTCATAAAGACCATCTTGCCCTTTTCCTCAATATTTTTATTAAATAATACTAATATAATAATACACTAATTATTCATATTATATAAAAGTACTCTTCATATTCCCAATTGACCAACATAACCTCCATACCCCCACTTTTATTATTATTAAATAATAAACAATAATTTCGAATAATACTACATGATTATTCTTATTATTAATATTATTAAAATAATATCACCACAATGCATCGGGCCACATAACTGCCTATTTTCCAAAATCATCATATATCCTCAAATAAGCAACAATTACTCATAATCGAATTTGGGGTGTTACAACATTCCCCACTTACAGAATTTTCGTCCTCGAAAATTACCTGGAGTAGACAGAGTCAAATACAACTCCCTTATCTCATCTTCTCGCTTGGAACTCAAGTTCTTTTCTTCCCTCAACATGATAACTCTTTTGACGACTCTGCGACCTTTTTCATCCTTTCCCAAGTTATTTTTATCTTCAGTTGTTTCCTGGACAACCTCTGACCCAAGCACCAAACTCTCTCCCGACTTATACCAACACAATGGAGTACAACAACGTCTACTATACAACACTTCATATGGAGTCATTCCAATACTAGTATGAGAATTATTGTTGTATGTAAACTCAACCAACGACAAATGACTATCCCAAGATCCTCCTTGATCCAAAACACAAGCTCTCAGCAGATCTTCTAAAGATTGGAATGTCCTTTTCGTCTGACCATCCGTCTGTGGATGACAGGCAGAATTCATCCTCAATTTAGTACCCAAAGCATCTTGCAAACTCTTCCAAGACTTTGACGTAAACCGCAGATCTCTATCTGATACTATACTCAAAGGTACACCGTGCAACTTCACAATTTCCTCAATATTAATCTCAACTAACCTCTACATAGAATAATTAATCTTCTTTGACAAGGAATGTGTCGACTTAGTTAATCAGCCAATAATTACCCACATCAAATCATTACCTCTTATAGTCTTAAGTAACCCAGTCACAAAATCCATGGAAATGCTATCCCATTTCCACTCAGGAACATTCAATGGTTGCATCATACCTGAAGGTCTCTGATGTTCAATCTTCGACTTCTAGCATGTCAAACAAACATATACAAATTCAGCAATACCCTTTTCATACCCGGTCACCAAAATAACCTGCGTAAATCCTAATACATCTTCGTAGCGCCATGATGAATACTCAGTCGACTTTTATATCCCTCTAAAAAAACTTTCTTTAATTCCCGAAATGTCTGGAACACACAGTTTAAATCCAACATCAAAACAATCGACTATCAACATCGTCTTCATTCGCAAACAACAACTACACTACACCACGCATTCGCTGCGCACTCTGATTACTCTACAAAGTTCCAGGACTACCACGTTTATTTCCAACTTCTTCAATCACCAAACCAACACATCCATAACACCTTCGACTTAACTCTTCTGAATTTCGTTTCAATAGGTATTCTACTCTTGTAGTTACCGAATACATCCAACATAAATTCATAAGGCAACACCTCCGAACGTTCAATCATAAATACAACCGCGACAACTTCCAAATTTTTGGTCAAAAATTTACATACATCATGAATTTCCAATTATCCTTAACATGACTACAACTTTACCATCTTAAATAATACCTCCTTCGAAAATTACCTTAAACACTCTACATCATTATGACAATATAAGGTACATCGATACAACAGTTTCCACAAGATAACTCATATTTCTTTGCTTCTAATTAATCCAACTTATTGAATCCTCGATTCTTACTCATACTAACACACCTTTCATAAATTCTTATCCGAACCAATGCAACCAAAACAATTATCCATGTTCTAATCAAAATCACGCTTTAATAAACCCACTTATAATCTTGCTTCGTCTGATTCTTTCAACTCAATTCAATCCTATACTTTTGAAAATCTTGGTCTTACTTTTCCATATACTTTAACCTCGAATCATCTCAAGAAACTCCAAGCCTCATGCCCCTTAATTTATCATCAAACAATAATGTTATTATCCAGAGTTTAACTACAATTTCCACAATACTATTTACTCCCAACATAACTTCATACCATCATTCTTAAATCTGACTAACATTCTTATATATGATTCTTCATCGATAATTCAAACAATACTCAAATGCCCAGCTCGACTTCAACTGATTTAACTTATATACTATACTAGTTAGCATGACGCATCTATTCCTCAATTATGATTTCGTCTATTATCAACAATAGATTAAGGGTGATCAGTTCCTTAATTTGTCAATAAATATTCGACAACCATAATAGCGGCATAAATAGTCGTTACCCAACACAATAGCGTACTTCACTTATGTATAAAGTCCGTAGGCATAATGCCCCGTCAACTCTCCAAGGCTTACCAACATCTCCTTAGTCTCCTTAATTCCAACTTCATCAATGACATAAAACATCCAAAAATCCAGTGTCGATTCCCTTATGTCCATTCATAGTACCACACGACTCTCGATATCCCACTAACACTTTATTCACTACAACAAGTACCAACCAATTCGTTTTGCTCCATATACAACGTTCAACCAAGTTAAAATTCTTAACAACATTGATTAAACATCCATCTTCTTCTCAATATTACCATCATCTAACATCGACACTTTAATCATTCTCATTACATATTTATTCATTCTCCGAAAACTTATGCCTTCCCTCTAATACCAACATATTATTTTTCCATCATTTTCATCTTTCTAAAATTTCTAGCAACACACGCCCCACTTTGAACGCAATTATCTTCTCCAATAAAGACCTCCAAATCAAAAATATATATTCTAACATGAAGATAATTTTGTGCAGATTCCATAACTTCAAGAATCGCTCGAATCCGACTTACGAGTAAAAAGTTATCCTCCTTGCCATGGGACTGGTCAATAATTCCCGTATGCAGAATTTTCCAAAAATCAGAAACAGACTCAACTATTAAAATGCACTTATATCCCTCATTATAAACCTCCTGAATGCAAATCTTATATTCAAACTGTAGGGAATTTTATAAGCTTTCCAAAAAGTCCAGAACCGCTTCAATCTGAATCACGGTTAAAACGTTATGCCACTTCTCGTGACAGCTGTTCCAAGGTTGCAAAAACCAGAATTTTTGAGATTGATGAATATAAATTCCACCTTTCTCCGTCTTACTTCCAAGTTCTACCAAAAATCTTGCTCTATATGCAACTTGGAAAATTACTCGACTTGAATCCAACTACACCCAAGGCATAGCAATCTACCGACTTGATCCTTCAACTTAATTCATCAACTTGTCTTTTTATTTTGAATAAATCCTTCTTTCATAAACAATCACCATCCATAAATCCACACACTTCTCAACCCGACCGATACAAATTCACGAATCCATGCTCTCGCTGGTACACAACAAAATCTCTTGAACAACCTTGCACTCTTGTAATCAACATCAACTTTGAGCCAACTTCGACGTTCCAACATCAGTCCGGGAGTCAAGCTTCTCCCCCACTTAATTCCAACTAACACCTGCAACAACGACTAGAAACTAACAACAAGTACCGACAGTGTTTCACACACATGTCGCGTACTAAGGAATTAACAACATTAACGACACTGGCCGGACAGACCGACCTGCTCTGATACCACTAATGTAACACTCTTCTACCCAAAACATAATAATTAAATAATATCAGAGTAATCATCACAAAGGGTATCACATTTTCATCAAAAATACACAACAGTGTCCTGTCCCGTAACACGGGTTAATCAACATCAAAATATCATAAACATTTCACAGCGGAATTTAACTTCAAAATTCAAAACCTCATCAATATAATTTTCACCATCCTGAATTTAACATCATATAAGTAGGAAAACATTTATCCAATGATAATATAACTGAAAATAGTTAACAGAATAAAACTCATCCCAGTGTTACATGACACAGAGCAGGACACATAAACCATAACTACTTCTAAAGAACACTAAGCACGCTCCGAGACTTGTGAATTACTCCTATTGCACTGCAGGACTATTCTTCGACATCTGCAAGTTACCCACGGAGGAGGCAACATTTCCAAGTAGGAAGGGTGAGTAATCATAATATATCATAAACTTACAAGAATATAGAATCATAAATAAATTAGTACACATATCATGACATCGTCAACTACAAAATTCAGCAACAACCACAACACTAACATGAAATAAATTAACACCAACACAATCATGAAATTCATCCAAAATATGCAATTCTACATCCTGATATGTAATATGCATGTGGTACCATTATCATCAAAGATGGATACATGACCATCAACCCTCCACAAGGGAGCACACCATAATCATCGAGACACTTCAATCCACACAATGGGATTGAAGCAAATAAATAGGCTGAAGCCCCATCGTGAATGTTATGAAATGCAATGATGCGCTACACCGAAAAATTCACCAAAATAAATCGCATCATTCATTTCAATCAGCAAAACAATCATCAAATATTCATATATATCATCATGACATTACACCCTGAACACTGGTTTCCTAACCACTCTGACACATCAAGAATTAACCCGTACCCGGTAATTTATAAGGTAATTATAAGGTTATTTCACAAATTCATTTATCAAAAACTGTTGCATTTTTCTCGTCTCTATTCATTAAAATAAAGTTCAGTTTGTACTCGTTCCGACGCTTCAAACGGAATGCGAATCGGACTTACGGTTTAAAAGATATGAATATTTTTAAAGAAATAAAAATTGATGTCCCAACAGTGTTAACCGGTTAACCAAAGCGTTAACCGGTTAACGCCTGCGTATTTTCAGAAAATGCCCCAAAATTCCCAATGGTTAACCGGTTAACCAAAGCGTTAACCGGTTAACGCACGCGTTTCAGCAGTCTTCTGCTACACAATTGCAGACTGTTCCAATTTTCAAAAATTCCCAAACCCCATTACGGATTTCACATCATAACACCCAAAAACCATCCAAAAACATCAATTAGACCTCAACAACATCCAGACAACACTTATACAGACAAATATACGATTATAACTCATTCTAATCGCTCTAATTCATCAAGATTTCTCATAAAACTCAACCTAACTCAAAACCCCAAAAACTCCTAAAATTCATACCATCCTAATCCATTCATATTCCAATTCCTATACATTTATCATAGATTATGAAAACTCCCCATACCTTAGAGAATTTCGCCGCTTTACACGCTTCTCTTGGGTTCTCCACAGCCTCCTGACTCTGAGCTTTTTCTCCTTCCTTTCTTCAGAGCTCTTTTCCAAAAACACGATAGATCCAATTTTTGATCGTATTCTCACTTTTACAAAAGCTATCCCAGTTTATGATTTTCCCAACTTAACCTTACTTTTTCCTCATAAAGACCATCTTGCCCTTTTCCTCAATATTTTTATTAAATAATACTAATATAATAATACATTAATTATTCATATTATATAAAAGTACTCTTCATATTCCCAATTGACCAACATAACCTCCATACCTCCACTTTTATTATTATTAAATAATAAACAATAATTTCGAATAATACTACATGATTATTCTTATTATTAATATTATTAAAATAATATCACCACAATGCATCGGGCCACATAACTACCTATTTTCCAAAATCATCATATATCCTCAAATAAGCAACAATTACTCATAATCGAATTTGGGGTGTTACAATATACACGCACAATATTATGAGCAAACATATTTACAAATTAGGAATTATACTTACATATGAGGAAATGTTGGCTAATGTCCCTCTATGATCTTTTTCCATTGTTAAAAGAGACATCTCTTACCAAATTTGATAGTTGATGAGTGAATATTTGAATTTGTAGTTGAAGTAAATTTGATAGTTGATGAGTGAATATTTGAATTTGTAGTAGAATGCATATATTTATAATGCATAATTCATGAAGAATTTGAAAATATACATTAATGATATGTAGGTGGGATGGTTGTATAATTGATGTAGAAAATGAATTCATGGGATATGTAGGTGGGATGGTTGCATGGAAGACTGAAGCATTTACGCAGGCTGCATGCAAGGCTGAAAAAGCATTAAAGGGATGCTACAATTGAATTGGCGCCCTTGACCAATATTAAAGGGAGGCTACCCTTTAATTGGCGCCCTAGTTACACGTGTAGAAGGGAGGCTACCCTTCAATTGGCGCCCTTGACCAATATTAAAAGGGAGGCTACCCTTCAATTGGCGCCCTAGTTACACGTGTATAAGGGAGGTCATCCCATTTTCTTAACTGAATTTATGTATATATATTTGGTTAGTAACTCAATTTATGTACACCAAAATTTTATCTACATCATATATTTTTCTACACCATACATGATGAGTGGCGATGTGTTCCACACCCAGGTTGCGACTGTCTTGGAACTATCTTGTGTGGGGGTTCTTCCCCACTTCGGGATACAACCTTGATGGTTATGTATAGCTGGGGACCGATCATTGAGAACCTTAGTGGAAACAACCTCTCCAGTGATGACAGTGGCAGACCACATTTGTTGGCAAACCCACTCGCATCCGAGGGTCCATTGGGAACTCGCATAGGATGGCCTGGTTCTCTCATAAGAATTCAGTTAAAGCAAACTGTTCATATGACGGTAGTATTGTACCCTTCGGGATGAATGTATTATTGTTTCTCGATTCAGTGCTTGAAGCTGGAGACTTGTGAGGAATGCTTGTTTTTCCGGACTCAGTTGAGACCTCCCTGAGTAGTACATAATGCCAAACCGATTCCCTAATTTGGTCATGAGCCATTTCTCGGAAATGGTGAACGTATTATTGCTATTCGGCCTCGAGAGTCCGTGATGTTGACCCGAGTATCACACCCGTGAGATTGGGAGGGGTTTACAAGTTTGCAGGAACCCTAAGACCTTCAGCATACCCGCTTTGCCTTTGGTTCAGTTTTGTGATCTGGATTTCTGGCTCTAAGATATGGATCCCGAATCAGAAGGATTGTTATTGTGACATGTGGATATTGTGACCTTGCACCGACACCTGATTATATAATTGGCACATCACAGACACCTCACTGATCACATGCCTTGCCTTGCATAAGCATCATAACATCATTAATCATTTGTGTTTCTTTTATTCTCAGGGTTCGCATTACTCCCGGTTCCTGGTCATATCATTACTCCAGAATGGAAGACGTCAGGAAGAGGACTGTGGACTACAAATTCTTTGATACCAAGATGGTCCTGATCAACCAAATGGTGTCTCTTATTACCTCGGGTCATTTGGGATACTTCAAGGAAAAGTATGGTGATATTCTGGACTTGGTATTCAACTTGGATAGCTCTCAGAGAAGCGTCATTCACACTTTGTTGCAGTATTACAATCCACGGCTCAGATGTTTCACATTTCATGACTTTCATTTGGGTCCTTTGCTGGAAGAGTATGCTGAGATTATGGGAGTGTCAATCAAGGATCAGATTCCTTTCAACTCAGAGATGACAAGACCAACCCATGCTGACATCTCTAAAGCTCTTTATTTGAGCTCATCTGAAGTATCTGCAAATTTGTCTACCACCAAAGCAAAAATACTTGGTTTCACTCTAGAGTATCTGGTTAGAAAGGCTGAAGAACTTGCAGTGACAAATCAGTGGGATTCTGTTTGCGCCATCTTAGCACTATCCATTTATGGGATCATCCTATTCGCTGATATGGACAAATTTGTGGACATAAATGCTATTCATTTGTTTGTGTTGAAGAATCCGGTGCCCACTTTCCTAGGTGACTTGTATTATTCAGTGCACTATAAGAATGAGAAGAAGCGAGGAGGTCTGGTTAGATGTTGTGCTCCCTTATTCTACAAGTGGGTCGTGAGACATTTGCCTACTACTGAGAGTTTTACTGATCCTAATACTACTTGGGCCCAGAAGCTGAGTACTTTGTCGGCCAGAGATATTCGTTGGTTTACTTTGAGGTTGAAAGGAAAGAGTTTCATTACCAGTTGTGGGAATTACCCCAATGTGCCTTTGTTAGGAGTGTCGGGAGGTATCAACTACAATCCCATTCTCTTAAGAAGACAGTTAGGGTATGCGCTCAAAGAGATTCCCGATGAATCCGAGTTATTCCAAACTTTTTACTTCCCGGTGAAGGACAATCTTTCGTTGGTCAGGAAAGCTGCAGGTTCTTGGAAAGTTATCAAAAGAAAGGACACGACATGTCTAGGCAAGAGCAATAATCGGATGTTCCCTGAATTCGAAGCTTGGATAAAGGAGGACGTTCAAACGGCTCTAGTCCCTTTTTTTGTACCAACTCCACCTCCAGTAACGGTGCCTTTAGAAGATTATCAGAAGTTGGAAGCTTTGGTCAAGCAGCTTAGGGTTGAGAATCAAGAGGCTTACAATTCTTGTCAGAAATTGATGATTCAGAACCATCCGTTAGAAGATAGAGCTCTCCGAGCTGAAGAAATGGTTCGTCTGAAGCAGAAGGACTTCGAGGAGAGGGAGCTATACTTCAGGAAGAGAGGATTGGCTGAGATCCACAAGGCAAGTCAGCGCCAGAAGGATAAGAAAGAACTTAATGAGGCTAATGAAGCCATCACACTTTGGCAGGAGAAGTGGAGTGATAATCAGATAAAGCAAAAGGAGGTAGAAGTTGAATTCGAGTTGAAGATCAAGAAACTCCAGGATGCTTTAGTTGGACAAGAGAAGTTAGTTCGGAGAGCACAAGAGCAACAGAGAGATTATCTTTATCAGATGGAAAAGAGTCAACAAATAGCTGAAGATGTCCGGAAAGAAGTTGAAGAGCTGAAGCTTCGTGCTGATGTGAAGAGGTCAAAGACCGAGTCGGGTCCAAGGAAAGAGAATGAGGTGACTTTCCTGCAGCAGATTGAAGAGTTACATGCTTCCTTCGATCTAAGGGACCTCCTCATCCAGAGACTCATCCAGGAGCCTGGTCATCCGGATATCGTTCAGTTGTTCCAGAGTGTCAAGCGTCTTAGCTGGAGGCTGCAAGATTTCGAACTCCCTAGGGTTTAGTTTCATGTTGTTGTACTTGGATTACCCACAGGCTTGTTGTGGGATTCCTTTTATTTGATGTAATTTGTTGTTCTTTTGATTGGCACCCTTCGGGGACGTTGTTGTTTCAAACTTCAGTTTATGTGATTGACTTGCCTTGAATCTCTTGTTTGTTATTTGTTGCACCGACACGGGGTAATGAACACAAATTCTTCACGGCCGTCACTTTATTTGAACATCACTTGGGTCTTCTTCCCAATTATTATTCTCTTAATGCCAGGACCGGAAAAGGGAAAGCCTTGGGAATAAAAGGAACACATTGCATTACATACGCATCATTTACATTTCTTCTTTGTTTTGCAGGTTTTTCTACAGGATGCTTACTTATATGTGTTTCAGGCAAAGATTGCGAGAGCCGCCAAGACCCGGCATCTTCGGCAGAATATTCTGCATCTCTACACAACTCGCAACAACCAGAGGACAGTCATGGACGCTATGCAAACTGAGCTTAATGAGTTTCGCACCAGAATGGGAGAGTTCATGGTCATGATGCAAGGGATGGCTCAGGGACAGCAAGAGTTAAGGAATAGAGTTCAGGGGCTCAACCCTCCTCAGACTAATACTCCAGTGACCACTCCTGACGTCCCAGTGACTCCCCCAACACCAACAATGGCCCAGGCGGACCTCAAATTCCAGAGCATGGCAAAACAACTTTCATTCCGATACAAGACAAGCAGGATGGTCAGTTCCCTTCTTTCAATAATGACATGGGGTTCGGCGGAGAAGGAAATCTTCAGGACTTCTTGATGCTTGCTGAGAAAGTCAAAGCCCTCGAGTGTAGAGATACTTTGGGGATAGATGTGTCTGACATGGGCCTAGTCCTCGGGGTGGTTATTCCTCACAAATTCAGGCCACCGACTTTTGACAAGTATAACGGTGGCTCCTGCCCAAAGACTCACTTACAGGCATTCTACCGAAAAAATTGCTGCTCATACTCGGGATGAAAAACTCTGGATGTACTACTTCCAGGATAGTCTCTCCGGAGGGTCCTTGGAATGGTATATGAAGCTAGAGAGGAGTTTTGTATGAAACTGGAAGGAATTGGGAGAAGCATTCCTCAAGCAGTATCAGTATAATATTGACATGGCGCCCAGTCGCACCCAACTTCAGAGTCTGACTCAGAAGAACTCCGAGAGCTTCAAAGATTACGCACAAAGGTGGCGTGAGGTGGCTGCTAGAGTGCAACTGCCTTTGTTGGAGAGAGAAATGGTATACCTGTTCATGGATACCCTTCCTGGGCATTTCATGGAAAGGCTAGCTGGATGTTCTTCCAGTGGATTCTCAGATATCATATTGACTAGCAAGAGGATAGAAAGTTGGATCAAGCAAGGGAAGATTCAAAATGGAGGCACTTCAAGTTCTGGGGTCAAGAAGCCCTTCGTGAAGAAGAGAGAAGGAGAGACCGGGGCAGTGTACGCGCAGAAGGGAGGAACTAACAGAGGATTTTATCAGCAAGTGGCTCTTGTCACTATCGCAGCTCAACCTATTCAGCAGCAGATCCAACAACCACAGCAACAACGCCAGCAAGGGTATCAACAAAGAACTCCTCGTCCATATTACCCCCATAAAGCCAGAGAAAGACATTTCGAAGCTCCGCCGATGTCCTATTCACAACTTTTGAAGAATCTCATACAACTTCAGATGGTTCAACTCCGAACTCTACAACCCCCGAAGCCGGGCCAAATCCCCGAGGGTTATGATACAAATGCCAGATGCGAGTTTCATTCCGGAGCTCCCGGGCATACTACAGAGAACTGCAAAGCACTGAAGCATATTGTTCAAGACCTACTGGATTCTAAAGCAATCAACTTTGCTCATACTCCTAATGTAGTTCAGAACCCCATGCCTCCTCATGGAGGCACGGTTGGGCAGTTGATGAAGGGGAAAATCTAAACTTGGTGCGTGATGTCGACGACTTGCAGACTCCGTTGAGTGTTGTAAAGGTTTGCTTATCACATAAAGGTGTTTTTCCTGGGTGTGGAATTGATTGTCCAAGATGTGCTGAAGCTACAAATGAGTGTGAGCAGTTGAAAGCAGGAATTCAGAGCATGATTAATGAAGGAATGCTGCAGTTTGACAAGGTTGTGAAGGAAAGCGAAGTCTCTACAGTAACCATTTTCTACGATCCATCTCAAGTTCCTCCACAGGCCAGAATGGCATCGATAACCATCACTACTGCAGGACCAGTACTGTATCAGAATGATAAAGCCATTCCTTGGAATTATGGTGGTGAAGTGTACTGTAACGGCCGGAAGCAAGAGTTGTCCACATCTAGTACAACCCCGGCTCAAGTAGAAACTGTTGGAGTGGGGGGCTTTACTAGAAGTGGAAGGTTGTTTGCGCCAGAAACACTAAGAAATAGTGTGATACCACCCAGAGACACCGCAGAAGCCCAGGCTAAGGCAAAAGGGAAGCAGCCAGTGGTTGTCAATTATCCTGCACCAGCAACTGATCCAGACCTTACTTTCGATAAAGAAGCTGAAGAATTTCTGAGGATTATCAAAAAGAGCGACTACAAGATTGTGGACCATCTGCAGCAGATTCCGTCGAAGATTTCCATCTTGTCCTTGCTCATGTGTTCTGATTCTCACAGGAAGGCTCTCTTGAATATTCTGAACAAGGCGTATGTTCCTCAGGATATTTCAGTAAATCAGTTGGAAGCGGTGGTATCATGCGTCAATGCCAGTCACAGATTGGGTTTCACAGACTTGGATCTGACTTCTGAAGGGCGTGCTCATAACCGGACATTACATATATCTTTGGAATGTAAAGGTGCAGTACTCTCTCACGTGTTGGTAGATACTGGGTCGTTGTTGAATGTCCTGCCCAAGAAGGCACTGATGAAGTTGGATTATGATGGAGTAGTTCGAGCATTTGATGGGTCGAGGAGATCAGTGTTTGGGGAGGTGGATTTACCAATTAAAGTAGGTCCAGAAATCTTCAATACCACGTTCTATGTAATGGATATACAGCCTGCATACAGTTTTTTGCTCGGAAGACCTTGGATACATTCAGCAGGAGAAGTATTGTCCACACTCCACCAGAAGCTAAAGTTCGTCTAGGAGGGTCAAATTGTAACTGTCAGTGGGGAAGAAGACATTTTTGTGAGTAATCTAGCTTCATTCAAATATGTGGAGATGGATGGCGAAATAGTTGAGACCCCATGTCAGGCTTTTGAGCCCTTGAAGTCTGAACAAGCATCTATAGTGGTAGCTTCTCCTGAAGAACCGAAGAAAGGGGTTTCCATAGCCTCTTATAAGAAAGCGCTTGAGTTGGTAGAATCTGGGGTACGAGAAGGCTGGGGCAGTCCAGTAGAAGTGCCTGAGAAGAAAGATATGTTCGGAATTGGTTACCGTCCTGGGCAGTCATCGTCCGAACCAAATGCTAGAGGTCGTTAAGGCCCAATCACTTTCACGAGTGCGGGAATAGTGGATTATGGAAACATCAGCGATGTGCAGGATGACGCAGTGGATAGTGACTGTGACATATATGAGTGGATCAGGCCTGCTGTTCCAGGGACTCAGCTTAGCAATTGGACATCAGAAAGGCTCATTTCAGTCACCTCTTTCGAAGAGTAATAATTTTTGTTTCTGTTTTTCCTGTATTCAAGCACTATGTCTTGCCTGGGGCATAGTAGTTTTTTGTAAGGGTTCTTATGTTACTAACACAATTTACAATCATAAATAAAGCTGACATTTCGCGTTCATTCATTGTTGTTCTTTGTCTTTCATTTTTTGCTTTTGTTTTTCAAAAAGAAAGAAAAGTTTTAAACCTGGCAATGTATCTCATTTTCTCAAGCCTTTTCTAAATCCTTGCATTAATCACCATTCATGCAGGTGCTCGTCACCGGATCTTATCAATGATGACCTTGTTATGGCTGAGTATGACTTTGACAATCCAATTTATCAAGCCGATGAGGAAGGTGAAGAGGATTGCGGACTACCTGAAGAATTGGCCAGACTGCTTAAACAGGAGGAGAAGATGATTCAACCGCACGCAGTAGTTGTCGAAGTAATAAACCTAGGTACTGAAGAAGACAAGAAAGAAGTCAAGATCGGGGATGCATTAGAAGAATCTTTCAAGACTCGTTTGATGGCTATGCTTCGAGAGTACGTTGATGTCTTCGCATGGTCCTACCAAGATATGCCTGGTTTAGACACTGATATTGTGGTACACAAGCTGCCTCTCAGAGAAGATTGTCCTCCGGTAAAGCAGAAGTTGAGGCGCACACGTCCCGACATGGCAATTAAAATAAAAGAAGAGGTACAAAAACAGTTTGATGCTGGCTTCTTGGCTATGACCAGTTATCCTCCGTGGGTTGCCAACATTGTGCCGGTTCCCAAGAAAGACGGTAAAGTCAGGATGTGTGTAGACTATAGGGATTTGAATAGGGCCAGCCCCAAAGATGACTTCCCTCTACCTCACATAGATGTGCTTGTCGATAATACTGCTCAGTTTTCCGTGTTCTCCTTCATGGACGGATTTTCCGGCTATAATCAGATTAAGATGTCTCCCAATGACATGGAAAAGACAACCTTCGTCATTCCTTGGGGCACAATCTGTTACAAGGTCATGCCATTTGGTTTGAAGAATGCTGGAGCCACTTATCAACGGGCGATGGTGACGCTGTTTCACGACATGATCCATCATGAAATTGAGGTTTATGTTGATGATATGTTTAGATGTTAGAAATTGGCAGAATTTTTGACAAACAAAATAAAAGTTATGAACTTAGTTCAGGACATCAGGATGTCACACCAGATGTTGTGACATCGCAAACCTGTTATCTGCCTTAAATGATGCATAACAGAAGTGCTTAAAATCAGGAGTAAATATCTGGAATTAATTGTAAAAGGATAAGCACTCCAAGGCGCCTCTTTAGGAAGCTTAGTTATCTGGTTCCAGTGTAAAGGAAATAGAAAAACTAACTCACCTTGATTCAAGGAGATAACAAACTAACTCACCTTAATTCAAGGAGATAACTGTGGGATCTATCAAAGTCTGGATAATTTGCAAAAAGCCCAAAAACTAAGCATCTATTTAAGGAACTGATACACTCAAGTAAACCTAACGATTTCGAGCAGAGTGTCAAGGGTGTTAGTGAAGCTAGCAGGTTTTAATTGTTTGTTAGTCACTTTATAAGCTTTTAAGCAAAAAGTGAATTATGTCTTGATTGAAACTGATAAGTAAGATCAAGTTGGTGTGTTTGAAGTGTGACTTCAAAATTATTAAAGATCATTGTGTGATTGAGGGGGAGTGAGTAGGTACTCATATCTAAGTAGAGTCTTAGATAGAAATTGCCTTGGGTAGATATTAAGTGAAGGATTAAACTGATTGGTTTAACTCCATAATTAATATTACTTATATTGGATTTCCTTCCTGGCTTGGTAGCCCCCAGATGTAAGTGTGGAGATACACTGAACTGGGTTAACAATTTCCTGTGTTATTTAATTTACTAGCTAATTAATTTATTGTTTAGGATATCAGTGTCTAAACATCTGGTTCGACATCACATATCTGATCCCAGAATTTCAATTGGCATCAGAGCAGGCACCCTGCCTGTATAACTGGGTGAGATCTAGGGACTGCAAATTTTGGGAACATGGACAGAGATGTAGGATCTGTGAATCGACCACCTATTTTGGATGGATCCAACTATGATTACTGGAAGCCAAGAATGGTAGCATTCTTGAAATCTCTTGATAGCAGGGCTTGGAAAGCAGTTAACAAAGGATGGGAGCACCCTGTCAAAGACAATAAGGATGGGGCAAAAGTGATGAAGCCTGAAGAAGAGTGGAGCAAGGAAGAAGAGGAGTCAGCACTTGGAAATTCCAAAGCCTTAAATGCCTTGTTCAATGGCATTGACAGGAACATATTTAGGCTTGTGCATCACTGTGAGCTAGCCAAGGATGTTTGGGACACCCTCAAAACTACTCATGAAGGAACATCAAAGGTGAAGATGTCAAGACTTCAACTTCTCACCACCAAGTTTGAGAACTTGAGGATGAAGGAAGATGAGACCATTCATGAGTTTTACATGAACATCCTGGAGATTGCTAATACTTCTGGTGCCTTGGGAGAGAAGATGAGTGATGAAAAGTTGGTAAGGAAGATTCTCATATCACTGCCCAAGAGGTTTGACATGAAGGTCACTGCCATAGAAGAAGCTCAGGACATCTGCACAATGAAAGTTGAGGAGCTCATTGGTTCCCTTCAAACCTTTGAGATGGGAATGAGTGATACTATTGTGAAGAAAAACAAAAGCATAGCCCTGGTCTCAAACACTGATAAGGAAGAAGAAAGTCATGAAGCAGGCTCTGAGGATAACTTATCAGATGCAATTGTTATGCTTGGGAGACAATTTAACAAAATTATCAAAAGAATGGACAACAGGCCCAGACCAAGTGGAAGAAACTCAACCTCTGAGAATAAAAGATCTTATGACTCTAACAGAAGGTCAAACTATGATGAGAAGACTAACCAAGGAAAAGGGATTCAATGTCATGGATGTGAAGGTTATGGACACATTAGAGGTGAATGCCCAACCTATCTAAAGAAGCAAAAGAAAGGTCTTTCTGTGTCCTGGTCAGATGAAAACTCAGGTAGTGAGTCAGAAGAAGAGTCTGCAAAGCACATTACTGCTCTAGCTGGAGTATGTGAAACTGAAGGGGGATTCAATGATGAGGATCTGACATTTGAAGAGCTTGAAACATCTTACAGGATGTTGTGTGAAAGGAGCACTGAAGTATGCAAGGAAAGTAAACAGCAGAAGAAGCAGATTGAGGAATTAAAGGCTGAAAAGGCAAGTCATCTGGAGATCATTGACACTTTGAAAAATGAAGTCAGTCTACTCAACTCCAAAATGGAGCATATGTCCAAATCTGTCAGAATGCTGAACAGTGGCTCAAACACACTGGATGCCATTCTCAACAACAACAAGCACTCAGGGGATATGACTGGGCTGGGATTTAATAAAGCTCAAAACTCTGAATCTAGCATCAGCCAAACAACTCCAGATCCTATGAAGTCAAACAAGATGTTCAAGCAAATGTCTCAACATCATGAGAAAAACATGATGAAAAAGAAATATCAAAGGTGGAGATGCCATCACTGTAGAAGGTTTGGTCACATCAAACCTTTTTGCTACAAACTGCATGGATACCCCAATCAGAGTTCCCAGCACCTTCCTAAGCAGAAGACAGAGGTCACCAGGAAAACTTGATACCTAAAGTTAGACATTATACTGATCAAATCTACCAGTACATGCCTAAGAAGAAGGACAAGTTCACCAGGAAACCTTGGAACTCTAGAGATGGACACTACCCAGGGCAGATGCATCAGAAGAGACACACATACATCCAGCAGTGGGAGCCTAAGAGAGAAAGACGGCCTGATCTGAACTCACAAATGAAACCTCACAACAAGCACAAGTGGTCTAAGAAGGTTGTTGCTTCTATAGCATACACATCTCTAAAAGTATCTGCTAAGGAAGACTGGTATTTTGACAGTGGCTGCTCAAGGCACATGACTGGACTGAAGAATCTGTTGGTAGACTTAAAGTCACACTCATCCAGCTATGTAACCTTTGGAGTTGGAGCAAAGGGGGAAATCAAGGGAGTTGGGACTCTGGACTGCTCAGGTGTACCAAATCTAGATGGTGTGTTGTTGGTGAAAGGGTTAACTGCTAACTTGATCAGCATAAGTTAGTTATGTGACCAAGGTTACAATGTCAACTTCACCAAAGCTGAGTGCATAGTTTCTGATACAGAACAGAAAGTGGTCATGAGAGGGGCTAGATCAAAAGATAACTGCTATATGTGGGAACCCCAAGATTCCAGCCTCACATCTACTTGTTCCATAGCCAAAGAAGAAGAAGTGAAGTTATGGCATCAAAAATTGGGTCATCTCCATCTCAGAGGAATGAAGAAGATCATCTTTATGGAAGTTGTAAGAGGGATCCTAAGACTTAAGATTGATGAAAGAAAAGTGTGTGGTGAGTGTCAAATAGGTAAGCAAACCAAGATGTCACACCCAAAACTTCAACATCTGACAACTTCCAAAGTCTTGGAATTACTGCACATGGACCTTATGGGACCAATGCAGGTAGAAAGTCTTGGTGGAAAAAGATATGCCTATGTGGTGGTTGATGACTTCTCAAGATATACCTGGATAAGCTTCATCAAAGAAAAGTCATATGTGTTTGAGGTATTTAGAGATCTGTGCCATAGGATCCAAAGAGAAAAGGCAAGCTGTGTGGTCAGAATAAGAAGTGATCATGGAAAAGAGTTTGAGAATAAAAAATTCTCAGACTTCTGTTCATCAGAAGGGATCAACCATGAGTACTCTTCTCCCATCACCCCTCAACAGAATGGGATTGTAGAAAGAAAAAACAGAACTATTCAGGAGTCAGCTAGAGCCATGATTCATGCCAAGAAGTTACCCATGTACTTTTGGGCTGAAGCCATGAACACTACACGCTATATTCACAATAGAGTCACACTAAGAAAGGGAACTCTATCCACCATCTATGAAGTCTGGAAGGGTAGAAAACCTACAGTCAAGTACTTTCATGTATTTGGAAGTAAGTGCTATATCCTGGCTGATAGGGATCAAAGAAGGAAGATGGACCCTAAGAGTGATGAAGGGATATTTCTTGGATACTCTATAAATAGTAGAGCTTACAGAGTATTTAACTCCAGAACCAATGTTATGATGGAGTCAATAAATGTGACTATTGATGATACATATGCAAAGACAGATGTTGCTGATGATGTTGGAACATCTGCTGACAATCCAACTGAAGTTAAAATAGAAAGTGATAATCTTGACTTCACTTTAACTGAGGCAAAGTCAGGGCAATCCAACAAATCTCCTTCCATCAGAATCCAGAAAGATCATCCTAAAGAACTGATAATTGGTGATCACAACAGTGATGTCACCACTAGATCAAGAGAGATGATATCGGGCTCCTGCTTTGTTTCAAAGGTAGAACCTAAGAACATCAAGGAAGCTCTGAATGATGAGTACTGGATCTCTGCTATGCAGGAAGAATTAGGCCAATTTACAAGGAATGAAGTATGGGAGCTTGTTCCTAGGCCTGATGGCATTAATGTGATTGGTACTAAGTGGGTGTACAAAAACAAGTCTAATGAGCAGGGAGTAGTTACAAGAAACAAGGCTAGGCTTGTGGCTCAAGGATATACTCAAATTGAGGGGTGGATTTTGATGAAACTTTTGCACCAGTAACAAGACTTGAATCCATCAAACTACTCATAGGAATTGCTTGCATCCTAAAGTTCAAATTATTTCAGATGGATGTTAAGAGTGCCTTCCTAAATGGATACCTTAATGAGGAAGTATATGTAGAGCAACCAAAGGGATTTGTTGATCCAAGCTGTCCAGAGCATGTATATAAGCTGAAGAAAGCTTTGTATGGGCTAAAGCAAGCTCCCAGAGCTTGGTATGACAGACTGACCACTTTTCTCATTAAGCATGGATATAGGAAGGGAGGAATAGACAAAACCTTGTTTGTAAAGGATGAAGAGGGAAAGGTTATGATTGCTCAGATATATGTGGATGACATAGTGTTTGGTGGGATGTCAGACAGGATGGTTAAAAATTTTGTGACTCAAATGGAGTCTGAGTTTGAAATGAGTCTAGTGGGAGAATTAACTTACTTCCTTGGACTGCAAATCAAATAGATGGAGGACTCCATATTCATATCCCAAAGCAAGTATTCAATGAACACTGTCAAGAAGTTTGGGATGGACAATGCAAGTCACAAGAGAACACCTGCCCCACTCATCTAAAACTGACAAAGGATGACAAAGGTGAGAGTGTGGACCAAAGCTTGTACAGGAGCATGATTGGAAGTCTACTATATCTTACAGCTAGCAGACCAGATATAGCTTTTGCAGTAGGTGTGTGTGCAAGGTATCAAGCTGAACCAAAGGTGATCCATCTCAACTAGGTTAAGAGGATCTTGAAATATGTAAATGGCACCTGTGACTATGGCATAATGTACTCTCATGGTTGTGAACCCATACTTACTGGGTTTTGTGATGCTGACTGGGCTGGAAGTGCTGATGATAGAAAGAGTACATGAGGAGGATGCTTCTTTTTAGGGAACAAATTAATTTCTTGGTTCAGTAAGAAACATAATTGTGTGTCCTTATCCACTGCTGAAGCTGAATACATTGCAGCTGGTAGCAGTTGTTCACAGCTGGTATGGATGAAACAAATGCTCACATAATACAATGTCACACAAGATGTCATGACATTGTACTGTGACAATTTAAGTGCTATTAATATCTCCAAAAATCCTATCCAACACAACAGGACTAAGCACGTAGATATCAAACATCATTTCATCAGAGACCTTGTGGAGGAGAAGGTGATCACATTGGAGCATGTAGCCACAGAGATGCAATTAGCTGACATATTCACCAAGGCTTTGGATGCTTCCCAATTTGAAAACCTAAGGGGTAAATTGGGAATCTGCATATGTGACATATAGCAATTATGGAGAAGTGCCAGCATGTCTTATGACATCGTGTGGCATGACCACCAGGTGGCAGCACTAGTCTGGCCAATAACTGTTTGTATTCCAGTTTTAAAAATTCCAATAGCAACGGGCTCTATTTATGTACAAACGTGCTTTCAGCTTCTCACATTCTCATTAGCACCACTGAACCTTTTGCATGCTACAGCTGAAACTCTGAGCTCATCTAAATCCATCATCAAACCTTTATACATCCCCACTACAATCGAAAACATGTCACAACATCAGAACCCTAACTCCATTGATGAGAGTCTCATTCAGGAAGACGTAGTGAACGCCACTCCATTGTATGTAGTACCCATGGATGCTACACCTATAAATGTGATCAGAGGAAGCATTCCCATTGCTCAAAAGCCCAGGACTCCCCATGAAAGAAGACCCAAGGAGCCAGTATTCAGCAAAAGTAAGGGAGCCTCTTCATCTTCCAGTACTCCCAAAGCTTCTGCTTACGTGGACGCAACAATCAAAAAGCTTGTAACCAGAATCCTGGCAGAAGAAAGGGTTGTGCCTGGGGTGTCAGTTCCCCTGAACAGGATGCCTGCCTCACCTCCCATCAACCAAGCTGAAGAAGACATACCTGCTCCACCAGATGTCCCAAGCAATGTTGAGACAACCGAGGGCCAGGACAAAGCCCCAAATGATGATGAAGAAGTAGAAGGTTATACTGATGATCAAGCTACTGATGATAAAGCTGCTGAAAATGAGGCTTCCCAATCTCCACCAACTGTGAACCTGGACAATGATTCTGATACAGAAATCATAGCAGCTGTTGATCCTAGCATAGACAAGAGACTCAGGGCTAGGAAGGATAAAAGGCCAGATGTTCAAGCAACTCCTGAGAAAAGACAGCCAACCCCCAAGAAGGACAAGGTCAAAACTGCTTTTGGACCTACAAAGCAATGGAGTAAGGTCAGCACACAGAAGAGGAAGGTCACAACTCCATCTGATTCTGATGTTGAGGAGGATATCCCAACATCTCAACCCAGAAAGAGGCCAACACCTCCTAGGACTGCCACTGCTGTCCCTGAAGCACCCCTGGATAATGTGTCCTTCCACCATGTCTCCAGTGTAAGCATGTGGAAATATGTCTATCAGAGAAGGGTGGCTCTGGAACGAGAGCTGGGTAGTATTGCCTTGGAATGCACTGAGGTAATTGATTTAATCTCCAATGCTGGACTGTTCAAGACTGTCTCTAAATTTTCTCCTTGTTATGAACTGCTGGTAAAAGAATTTATAGTTAACTTACAAGAAGGATGTGCTGATGGGAAATCTGAGGATTTCAGGAAAGTGTATGTCAGGGGAAGATGTGTAGATTTTTCTCCTAGGGTGATAAATCAGTACCTAGGGAGAGAAGCATATGGGCCAACTGAGCTTGGCAAGACTGACAATCAAGTATGCAGAATAATTATAGCTAACCAGGTCAAGACATGGCCAGTAAAAGGCAAACTCTCAGTCAGCTTGTTAACTAGGAAGTATGCCATGCTACATAGAATTGGAACAGTCAACTGGGTCCCAACCAACCACACCTCATCTATAGCTACTGGGCTTGGGAGGTTTATCTGTGCTGTAGGCACCCAAACCAAGCTGGATTATGGGGCATATATCTTTGACCAGACTCTCAAGCATGCAGGAACCTCAGCCATCAAGCTTCCAATAGCCTTCCCATCACTACTCTGTGGGGTGATTCTCAACCAGTATCCAGGAATCCTTACTGACAAGGATTCTGTCTGTAAAAGGGAAAGTCCACTGTCCTTCCATTACAAGATGTTTCTAGGTCATCATGCTGCAGATGTTGAAGCACCAGGTGGGACATCTGCTGTCAAGACACCTATATCAAAGGCAGCCCTAACTGCAGAGCTCAGGACAACCTGCAAAGAGCTGGAAGAAAGGAAGAAGAAGCTTGAGGACCTAATTCAAAGACTGGAGCTGGAAGAGGTTGCTGGGAATGATGATGAATCTGATGATGAGTCTGAGGATACAGAGGATGAAGAGTGAAGCTGTGTGTTGGTGGAAAATGTATTGTCTGTTCTGCATTGTAATTCTGAATGTTTTTGTCTGTTTCTGTATTGTTTTGTTTGGCCCCAAAATTTATGACTAACAAGGGGGAAAAGTGTATTGAACAATGATGTTAATGTCTGTCTGCTGAACTAAGTTGAATTTGAATTTTCAATGGTATATCAAAGTGTCACTAGGTGAAATGAATAATTATCAAAGTCTGTTGGGCCAAGTCATGGCAGTATACATACATGTTTGAGGGGGAGCAAATTATTAGCTCTCACATGATCCAACAGAAAGGAACTCCGCTGCTCTCTGACAAAACCAGAAGAATATGTTAGCCAAAAATTAGCCAAAGGGGGAGTTTGTAGATGTTAGAAATTGGCAGAATTTTTGACAAACAAAATAAAAGTTATGAACTTAGTTCAGGACATCAGGATTTCACACCAGATGTTGTGACATCGCAAACCTGCTATCTGCCTTAAATGATACGTAACAGAAGTGCTTAAAATCAGGAGTAAATATCTGGAATTAATTGTAAAAGGATAAGCACTCCAAGGCGCCTCTTTAGGAAGCTTAGTTATCTGGTTCCAGTGTAAAGGAAACAGAAAAACTAACTCACCTTGATTCAAGGAGATAACAAACTAACTCACCTTAATTCAAGGAGATAACTGTGGGATCTATCAAAGTCTGGATAATTTGCAAAAAGCCCAAAAACTAAGCATCTATTTAAGGAACTGATACACTCAAGTAAACCTAACGATTTCGAGCAGAGTGTCAAGGGTGTTAGTGAAGCTAGCAGGTTTTAATTGTTTGTTAGTCACTTTATAAGCTTTTAAGCAAAAAGTGAATTGTGTCTTGATTGAAACTGATAAGTAAGATCAAGCTGGTGTGTTTGAAGTGTGACTTCAAAATTATTAAAGATCACTGTGTGATTGAGGGGGAGTGAGTAGGTACTCATATCTAAGTAGAGTCTTAGATAGAAATTGCCTTGGGTAGATATTAAGTGAAGGATTAAACTGATTGGTTTAACTCCATAATTAATATTACTTATATTGGATTTCCTTCCAGGCTTGGTAGCCCCCAGATGTAAGTGTGGAGATACACTGAACTGGGTTAACAATTTCCTGTGTTATTTAATTTACTAGCTAATTAATTTATTGTTTAGGATATCAGTGTCTAAACATCTGGTTCGACATCATATATCTGATCCCAGAATTTCAATATGATAGCTAAATCCCAAACAGAGGAAAAGCAGTTGGTTAATCTAGCAAAGTTGTTTGACAGACTTCAGAAGTTCAAGCTGAGGTTAAATCCAAGTAAGTGTACCTTCGGGGTCTGTTCGGGCAAGCTACACGGCTTCATTGTTAGTAAGCGAGGAATCGAGGTTGATCCAGCCAAAGTGAAAGCTATCCAAGAGATGCTTGAGCCGAAGACTGAAAAGCAAGTACGTGGTTTCTTAGGGAGACTAAACTACATTGCACGGTTTATATCTCACCTAACGGCCACGTGTGAGCCCATCTTTAAGCTTCTGAGGAAGAATCAGGCCATTAAATGGAACGAAGACTGTCAGCAAGCTTTGACCGAATCAAAGAATACCTGCTATAACCCCCAATTCTTATGCCTCCAGTGCCAGGGAGACCTTTGATTATGTATCTTACCGTGCTGGAAGGATCGATGGGATGTGTGCTGGGTCAGCAGGACGAGTCTGGTCGAAAAGAGCACGCCATTTATTACCTTAGCAAAAAGTTTACCGATTGTGAGACGCGCTACTCACTACTCGAGAAAACTTGCTGCGCTTTGGCATGGGCTGCTCGCCGATTAAGACAGTACATGCTGACTCACACTACTCTCTTAATTTCCAAGATGGATCCTGTGAAATACATTTTCGAGAAGCCAGCTTTGACAGGAAGAGTAGCCCGGTGGCAGATGATACTAACAGAGTATGATATACAATATACTTCGCAAAAGGCAATCAAAGGAAGTGTATAGTCAGAATACTTGGCTCAGCAGCCAATCGATGATTATCAACCCATGAGGTTCGAGTTTCCGGATGAGAACGTCATGTTCCTCAAGTCGAAAGACTACGAAGAACCACTTCCGGAGGAGGGGCTAGACCCTGAATCCAAATGGAAGCTGATGTTTGACGGGGCTGTGAACATGAATGGAAGTGGAGTAGGTGTTGTTATCATCTCGCCAGAGGGGGTCCATACACCTTTAGCAGCTCGGTTGACTTTCGAATGCACTAACAATGAGGCGGAGTATGAAGCTTGTATCATGGGGATTGAAGAGGCAATCGACTTGCGAGTCAAAAACCTCGAGATCTTCGGAGATTCTGATTTGGTGGTAAATCAAGTCAATGGCAAATGGCTGGTTCATCAACCTCATTTGATTCCTTATAGAGATTATGTCAGGAGGTTGTTAACTTTCTTCACCAAAGTCAAATTGAATTATATTCCTCGAGATGAAAACCAATTCGCCGATGCTCTAGCAACTTTGTCGTCCATGATTAAAGTTGGTCAAGAGAATTTCGTGCCTCGAATTACGGTTTCCCGTCTTGAAAGACCTGCTTATGTCTTTGCAGTCGACGATGGTGAAGATAACAAGCCTTGGTATCATGATATCAAGCAATTCCTGAAGGCTCAAGAGTACACGGCTGGGGCATCTAGTAAGGATAAGAAGACCCTTAGAAGTCTGGCAGGAGGTTTCTTCTTGAATCAAGATGGCGTGCTATACAAGCGAAACTTCGACATGGTGCTGCTCAGATGCTTGGATGGACACGAAACAGACTTGTTGATGCAGGAGGTCCATGAAGGCTCCTTTGGTACCCATGCTGGAGGACATGCCATGGTCAAGCAATTATTGAGATTGGGATACTATTGGATCACCATGGAATCTGATTGCTGTAAGTACTCCCATAAATGCCACAAGTGTCAAATTTATGCCGATAAGGTCCATGTGCCTTCGAATCCATTGAGTGTCATGTCTTCACCATGGTCGTTCGCTATGTGGGGAATTGACATGATTGGCAAGATCGAGCCGACGGCTTCTAATGGTCATCGCTTCATCTTGGTTTCCATAGACTATTTCACGAAGTGGGTTGAAGCGGCATCTTACACCAATGTCACTAAACAAGTGGTGGCCCGGTTTATTAAAAGAGACATCATTTGCCGGTACGGAATTCCTGAAAGGATCATTACTGATAATGGTTCTAATCTCAACAACAAGATGATGGCTAACTTGTGTCGAGATTTCAAAATAAAGCATCACAACTCTTCTCCATATCGCCCGAAGATGAATGGAGTCGTCGAGGCGGCCAATAAGAACGTCAAGAAGATTGTGCAAAAGATGGTTGTGACGTACAAGAACTGGCATGAGATGCTACCATTTGCGTTGCATGGGTACCGAACGTCAATACGTACTTCAACAGGGGCAACCCCGTTCTCACTGGTGTATGGTATGGAGGCAGTCCTACCAATTGAAGTGGAAATCCCCTCGTTGCGGTTGATGATGGACATTAAGCTAGATGAAGCTGAGTGGCTTCGATCCAAATATAACCAGTTGAGCCTCATTGAAGAGAAACGTCTAGCAGCTGTATGTCATGGACAGTTATATCAACGGCGGATGAAGCAGGCTTTTGACAAGAAGGTGCGACCACAAAGGTACATACCAGGTGACTTGGTACTGAAAAGGATTATTCCTCCTCTCAACGATCACAGGGGCAAATGGACACCCAACTATGAAGGACTGTTCGTGGTTAAAAAGGTTTTCTTAGGTGGAGCCTTAATGCTGACAACCATGGACGGAGAAGACTTCCAATCCCCTGTCAATGCGGACGCAGTAAGAAAATACTTCGTGTAAAATAGACCCGCTGGATAAAAACAGAATAATGATCCAGGCAAAAATAGGCATCTCGGAGAGCCAAAAACAAAATAAAAGGCTCGGGCAAAAGTTAGGGAAATTTTGGAAAAATGTACACCCGCTGAGTTGAAAAGCCACATCGGACAACTCAGGCTAAAAAGGGTATCCCGGTGGATTGAAAACCTGAAAAGGAGATCCACGCAAATGAGGGATTAACACGAACGACTGCGATCTGCGAGATCCGTAACCCATCTACAGTTGAGGCTATCCTAAGGGTTGAAGATCATTTCAATTACTTTTTCTCAAGAGGCAGAGCGAACGGAGCGTCTTGAAGACATACGAGTCATAACCGGGTTGAGACTTGATGAGATCCACTTCTCACATTGCCAATAAGATAGTTTTGTTTTCCTTTTTGGTTGTTTCCTCTTTCCAGGGAACTGCTTCCTTTATACTGCCTATTCATGGCCATTTTTCCGAATCAATAAAATTCAACTTTAGTCAACTTGTGACTATTTTGCTTCTTGTTTTTGTTCTTTCATCTAGCATTGATTAATTGCGAAAACGTCCAGAAAATTGTGATTTATATTGGGTTGTGAACATTTGAATGCTTTCTAACTCATGCAGGAGGACATAAACATTTAATACAACTCTGAAAGGGTGTCGAGATACCCAGATAATGGTTCATTCTACGAGCCTGGGGCAGGCAAGTCCCAAACTAACTTTCCATGTTGCAGGTACTATCGATTATGTTCATGCAGGTACAAGTACCGGTGTTGCTAACAAAGCTAAAGGCAAATTCCCATGAGGGACATCTCTTTATGCTTGACCAAGAACATGTGTCTCCCAGGATGTTTCCAATTTTCCCCCAGCGGAGTTCAGCAGGGTAGCATAAGGTGGGTGTCATCCCCAAGTAGAAGTTTCCCTTCAGACATGGGCAATCCCATACAGTACAAGGAGTTTCTTTCCTCCCCAGCGAGCTGCTTCCTCAGTAGTGTCATGCCTTTGTTTCCCCAGCTAAGTAAGAAGGTTTCATTTCCCCGACAAAGTTCAACGGGTAGTGTACCTAGCAAGAAGAGTGCGTCTCCAGCAGGGTCTTGGCGCTCCAATCTCAAAGTCCAATTTATTTTTGGCAATGGCAGCTGTTCAAAGCTGGCGTATCATTGACAACTTTCCCCGCAGAGTTGTCTTCTCCTCATCAGGATGGATCCGATCAGTGCAGTGATTAGCACGTTCCCCACAGAGTCGTCTCCTCCTCATCAGGATGGAGCAGATCAATTCAGTGATCATCATTTCCCTAGTCAAGCCATCTGGGATGCGTGCAATTTCCTCATCGGGAGATCCCTTTGCATTTGCATTTTCATTTGCATCCTCTAAAGCGTAGCATTTCCATCATCATGGAGCATTATGCCATAAATTCAAACATATACATGCCAGCATGGGCCAGTTTTGAGGTATATATGACATCTTCTCAACCTGAAGTACTCCGCACAGAGGATACCAACATCATTTTTCAGACATCCTTGTCTTTTCAAGCCAATGTTTGGCAATTATTCCGCGTCTTATTTGGTACAACAGCCGTGTTGCAGGCTCTCGTTTTGTACAATGGTCATGTTTGCCTGGGCTCTCGTTTATGTACAACGATCCCGTTCCATCTTATCCTATTTTCTTTGCGTTTCTGGTTACCGCCTGAGGCCGGTATGCCATTGCGTCCCCATGCGAGGGTGGTTTCGTTTTAGATCCGAGGATCTCTTTTGAGAATTGTCATTCGAGGATGACATTCTTTTCTTCAAGTCCTTCTAAGGTTGATCTTGTTTGTTTGTTGTGGCTATCATTCGAGGGTGATAGACCATTTTGAGCTTATTGATTGAGGTCAGTTTGTCTCTTTTGCAAAGTCTGTCTGAGGCCAGTCTTTGTTGTTTTCGGTTATCGACTGAGGCCGGTATCCCATTACGTCTCTATTCGAGGGTGGTTTCATTTTAGATCCGAGGATCTCTTTTGAGAATTATCATTCGAGGATGGCATTCTTTTCTTCAAGTCCTTCTGAGGTTGATCTTGTTTGTTTGTTGTGGCTATCATTCGAGGGTGATAGACCATTTTGAGCTTATTGATTGAGGTCAATTTGTCTCTTTTGCAAAGTCTGTCTGAGGCCAGTCTTTGTTGTTTTCGGTTATCGACTGAGGTCGGTATCCCATTGCGTCTCCATTCAAGGGTGGTTTTGTTTTAGATCCGAGGATCTCTTTTGAGAATTGTCATTCGAGGATGGCATTCTTTTCTTCAAGTCCTTCTAAGGTTGATCTTGTTTGTTTGTTGTGGCTATCATTCGAGGGTGATAGACCATTTTGAGCTTATTGATTGAGGTCGGTTTGTCTCTTTTGCAAAGTCTGTCTGAGGCCAGTCTTTGTTGTTTTCGGTTATCGACTGAGGCCGGTATCCCATTGTGTCTCCATTCGAGGGTGGTTTCGTTTTAGATCCGGGGATCTCTTTTGAGAATTGTCATTCGAGGATGGCATTCTTTTCTTCAAGTCCTTCTGAGGTTGATCTTGTTTGTTTGTTGTGGCTATCATTCGAGGGTGATAGACCATTTTGAGCTTATTGATTGAGGTCAATTTTTCTCTTTTGCAAAGTCTGTCTGAGGCCAGTCTTTGTTGTTTTCGGTTATCGACTGAGGCAGGTATCCCATTGCGTCTCCATTCGAGGGTGGTTTCGTTTTAGATCTGAGGCTCTCTTTTGAGAATTGTCATTCGAGGATGGCATTCTTTTCTTCAATTCCTTCTGAGGTTGATCTTGTTTGTTTGTTGTGGCTATCACTCGAGGGTGATAAACCATTTTGAGCTTATTGATTAAGGTCAGTTTGTCTCTTTTGCAAAGTCTGTCTGAGGCCAATCTTTGTGT
Organism: Lathyrus aphaca; assembly: GCA_963966055.1. NCBI lineage: Eukaryota > Viridiplantae > Streptophyta > Magnoliopsida > Fabales > Fabaceae > Lathyrus > Lathyrus aphaca. The sequence continues at coordinate 224,287,526 of OZ014520.1, read as the reverse complement.
TTATGGTTATTGACTGAGGCCGGTATACCATTGCCTCTCCATTCGAGAATGGTTTCGTTTTAAATCCAAGGATCCCTTTTGAGAACTGGCATTTGAGGATGACATCCTTCCCAATATATTTTATTTCCCACAGAGTTCAAATTTCCAGGTTTTATTTGAGTATTCAATCACTGCATACCTTGAACGTCTAAACGCTCTCGCAATTATTCGTCCAGGCCTGCAGATGATTGAATAGGGGCAACTATAATACCTCAAAATTTTCCCTCTCATATCGTCAGCATTTTTCATAGCATTTTGCATTCATGAATTCATAAAATAACAACAAAAAAACAAACATTGCATCATGTGTAACATAGCTGAGGCATAGGCATGTGGTCAAAGGATGGAGCAACTGAAGGCTATACAGGGGCAATCAAAGGGACACAAAGCTTCTCAACCTTGTGCAAAGGGTTCACAATATCCCACAAGTCTTCACTTGAAGCCACGAGCCATGGGCAGATGGGGTTTAATCAAAGGAGGCAAGCAGTGCTGTATTTTCTGAGGAAAAGGGCCGAATTAGGGTTTCATTTCTACGGGGCTTCGGCATGAAGTTTCGATTCAAAGAGGATTCCTTTGTCTTATATATGATGTCAAGTGCCTGAGGTTCAAATCTCGTCCACAAATTCATTTTGGAAGAGGTTCGACTGGCCGGACGACGGAAAATCGAGGAATCGGAGAAAAGGTAACCGAGTTAGGTAAAAAGGGGTCGACTCCTGACTTTTAAGATCGAGATCATGAATTTTGGGTTAAAATGATCCTATGGTTCAAGTTTGGTCAAGAAATGATGGAGGAATCATAGAAAAATCAAAAGAAAAATAATTTGAAAAGGGGTTAGTTTCACCATTTCCCTCCATCTTTCCTTCCATTTTCTTTCCACACTTCCTTTCATTCTTTCCATCTCATTTTTCCACTTCAATTCCATTCCATTTCCCTTGGAAGCTTCCACCAACTTCTACCATCTTCTAGAGTATTCCAAGGAATATTCCCTTTTCCAACCCTAACTCTAACTAACTACCAAACCTAATTTTGGATCCCAAACCTAATTTTTGGGCCCCAAACCCAAACCTAGCTCCTAGCCTAGTCTCTATTTAAGCCACTTTCATCCAAACCAAAGGGGTTAAACACCATTTTCCAATTTTTCACTTTTTCATAAGCACTTTTTCTCTCTCACTTTCCCTCCTTTTTCACCCTTCTCACTAAAGCTTTTCAAATAAGCTCTTCAAGTTTCACATTGGAACTTGAAGATCTTAAAGCTTAAGCCTTCAACCTTCATATTTTGTGGATTGAAGAAGGATAAGCTACTGATTTTGTTGAAGTTTTCGGCTTATCGGAAGTGCAAGAAGATCAAAACGTCAAGAACGCATTTATTTTGCAATTTCTCGGTTTTCGGTTTTCTCTTCGATTCAAGCTCCGATTCTTGCAACAATCACCGAAGCACTCCTCCGCTTCGTAGGTTGGTGATCTTAATCACTTCTTATTTAAGTTATTCTCTTCATCTCGCCACTTTTGGCATTCTTTAAGTGCTTTTCGCTTTGTTTAAAATCAATTCCGTTTCGATTATGTTTGCTTGTGATTTGTGATTTTGGTTGAATTTGGGTTTAAAGTGTTGGTAGATATAGGTTCTATCATATGTAAATAAGCTCAAATTAAGTAGAAATTAGTGTTAGCATGTTCCTAGGTATGTTAGGGATCATTAGAAGCAAGATTGTGGCCAAAAGCACTTATTTTAAAAGCTTTTTTTCAATTCTGTTCAGCGTTAACCGGTTAACGCATTTGGTTAACCGGTTAACGCATGCGTTTTTGGCCAAAATGCTGCTGTTTTAGGTCTGTTAACCGGTTAACCCATATGGTTAACCGGTTAACGCTGTTGATTTTTGACTTTTTGACTTATTTGATTGCTCATTCCTAATTGCTAGTGCCTCTAATGTTCATACATGTTTATGTAGTGATTTTAGGGAATTTTTGAGTCCATTTCCAGTAGCTCGTTCCCCCATTTTGAGTCGTCTCGACACGATTCCGTTTATGTCGCATAATAGGCATTTTTGTGTTCTTTATGCATAGCTTAAGTTCTTGTATGTTGTTGCCATGTTCATGCATTGTTTGACATATAAATAATCATGTTGCATTCTGTTTTTATATGTAGGCATTGCATTAAATCATTTTGCATCTCATTATGTTGATGTATGTTGCATTTTGCATAACCATATATATGGCATTTGTTGCATGTTTGATCATATTATCCATATCAATTCAATTCTGAATTTTGCATTGAGTTTAGTATGTGTGTTGATCTAACATGTTGCATGTTCATAAGCAATGATCATCATGTTCATATGCATGTTCATGTGCCTCATTTTTTATTTACTTATTGCATAATCAACATTGTGTTGCATTCTTGCATAATCTTCAAACCATGTTCTTGCATTTTTATATGACGATCCATGTTCAAGTGCATGTTCATGTGGAATTTAATGCATGTTTATTTGAGTTTGTGCATTAAAAAATGAAAATAATCAATTCTGGATTTTGCATTTCATAGCTGTTTTTGCGTATGAGTGCTGTAAAATGTATGCTGTTTGTTTGTTTGCATGCTGTTTTTGGTCTTTTACACCTACTTTTTCATGTTGCATGCTGGCTATAAAAAGCTGAGTTGTATTATGCATTGTTTTCATAGCTGTTTGGGTATTAGGGGGCTGTAATAGGTGCTGTATTTTGGTTTTAGCATTTTTCTAGTTTCTTTAGGATTAAAATAGGGTCTAGTTTAGGTCCAAGTTACCTTAGAAATTGTTTGGTGTGTGTTTACCTTATTCTTTTTTAATAAAAATTCTCATTAATCATTTGTTTTGTAGTGGGGAAGATTGAGGTAAGTTTACTTCACCTTATCCTTTTGTTTTTTATGCATTTCTTTTATGCATTTTAATTCATTTTTTCTTCCATATTTTGTGTTTGGTAGGATTCCCCTTTGTTAGTACCAACTTATCTTCCTTAGGAAGTAAGTTGCATCATTTTTATTCTTTCTTTTCCTTTTGATCTTTAGGATTAGAAAACCTCACAAACCATTAGGATCTCCCTTTTGTGAATAATAAATAACTTAGGGTTGGTCTTAGTCCCCCTTAGTTTTTTGTCCTTTTTCCGACTTGAGTCATTCTTTCTCATCTCATGAAGAAAATAATAAAATACCTAATAGAGGTTGAACGTTCCTGTACGACACGAGACTTTGTTGCAGAGTGTTTATACGCGTCCTGTTTCGGGGCGAGGTGTAAGTACTTCTCGCGATGGATAGGTCTTAGTATGAGAATGTTCACAAACAAATTCAAAACACTTCTCATAAAAGACAAAAACAAATAATAAGCGACTTTCCTGCGGGAATTCTCTTCTCATCTCACTCACTCTCAACGCGAACTCGCGACGACTTGTCTTTCATGCAAGACGGTAGACGCACTCGTACCAGACGAGCCTGCAACACCTGAGCATAGACATACGCAGTTCCAGCTATAAAAAAACACAAACAAATAGTTCCCGCCTAGTTAGGCGAACTACGTCGACTCTGATCCTCATTATCCCGATGAGGTACGTAGGCAGCGGGGCAGGGCCCGTTCGAGCACATTCTTTATTTTCCTTACATTTTCCCCATTCTTTCTTTTTGTTCTTTTCCATCCCTTTCTCATTTCAGTTCCAGTTCCAGTAGCATTTCTTTGTTCAGCAGCACTTTATTTTTCACCCTTTGAAGCAAAACAAGCAAGCGTGGATCCCGTCGGGTACGGCGGACGGTCTGGGGTGCTAATACCTTCCCAGGTCGTAACCGACTCCCGAACCCAGATCTTTGGTTCGCAGGACCTTGTCCTTTCTTCCTTCCTCAGGTTTGTGCAACATTACCTTTCCCATTCTTTCGGGATAAAAATGCATGGCTGGCGACTCTACCTTTTCCGTGCCACTTTCGCGTTTGTACCAGGATGAAAATCCCGGGAGCGACAATTGTGTGTGTGGCATTGGTGGTTGACTTTGATTGTATGGTTGTTGGGTATATGATGATGAGGCTTGTTGGTGTGGGTCAACTAAGTATCTTGGATTTGGCAAGAATCTAATGGAAACTGATCTATACCAATTAAGGTATTCCCTAGTTGGTTTCATCTCGAATAGATGCACCGTGTCCCTCAAGACTGTATCACGATGATGCCTCCATTCTTGATTCTCTGCCCTTGCATATTTTGTCCACGGTTTGTATTCCCATTGGTCTGAGACTTTACTACCGTGATGTTGCTTGAAACATCTTGGCAGCGAAGGGATTTCTTGTCGCATTCCAAACTGAAGTTTGACTCGATCAGTATTATGCATCTCCACCATGGTGAAGTTAATAATTGGTGTCTCTGAACTCCATGTGGCATCATCTCCTTGATTTACTTGATGGTCACCTTCCAAATCAAGATATGGTCTCCAAATAAACTACGGAAGAAAAAAATATTTGTTAGTAAATGCTAAAATTAATGTCTTTAAAATAAAAATAATGTCTTAAAAATAAACATAGAATGTAATTTAAGTAAGGATAGTCTATACATCGTCTGGACCCAGATGGTCTATTAGGCTTCGGTATTGAATGATGCAATAATGAGGACATTTGTCGTAATCCATATCCATCGTCGACCACCTAAAAATTAAGCATAAATTATTTAGTGCATGTAATAAAAGTTAAGTATGAGGAAATAATTATGGTGTAAAATTACCTTGTTGCGTATGGAAATACATATGGATTACGATTTACTGGCGATAAATTGGTCATTCTCGACCAACCCCAAGCTTGTAAAAGAATAGCGCATCCGGTAAATGTCAATTTATTTGCTAGTGCGTTAGTACACAAAGACCTATACAGACACGATAGACATGCGGACCCCCAACTATAGGTTTTTATTTCATCTATATCTTCTAATAATGGTAGGTACATTAGGTGAATAGCCGACCTAGTTGTATCAAGAAATAAAAATAATCCTATTAATAACATTATATAAAATCTAATTTTTATTATAAAAGAAATTTCAGGAGAATGTTCATTCAAATGAATAACATTATAATTTCTTTTTAGCCACATTAATCTAACCTTTGAATCCCTCATTTCTCTCGGATCCACGGTTGCACCTAATAATTCCTCAGTAATACTTGCATTGATATTTACGTCACCGTTTACCGCTTTACCATCAATGGGTAAACCCAATAACATATAAGTGTCTTCAAGGGTTACCGTAAATTCACCAGTCGGAAGATGGAATGTATGTGTCTCGGGTCGCCACCTCTCCTGTAGAGCAAATATAAACTTTGTATCCACGAAATAAGTTTTGAATTTTATCAGATCACCAAAACCAGCACGCTCCAAAAATGGCTCAATCAAAATGTCGTGTTCGACATATGAATGAATCTGAGTACGGAACGACTTAGTGTCCTACAAAAAAAAGAAAAATATTAACATATGCACACACAATATTATGAGCAAACATATTTACAAATTAGGAATTATACTTACATATGAGGAAATGTTGGCTAATGTCCCTCTATGATCTTCTCCCATTGTTAAAAGAGACGTCTCTTACCAAATTTGATAGTTGATGAGTGAATATTTAAATTTGTAGTTGAAGTAAATTTGATAGTTGATGAGTGAATATTTGAATTTGTAGTAGAATGCATCTATTTATAATGCATAATTCATGAAGAATTTGAAAATATACATTAATGATATGTAGGTGGGATGGTTGTATAATTGATGTAGAAAATGAATTCATGGGATATGTAGGTGGGATGGTTGCATGGAAGACTGAAGCATTTACGCAGGCTGCATGCAAGGCTGAAAAAGCATTAAAGGGAGGCTACAATTGAATTGGCGCCCTTGACCAATATTAAAGAGAGGCTACCCTTTAATTGGCGCCCTAGTTACACGTGTAGAAGGGAGGCTACCCTTCAATTGGCGCCCTTGACCAATATTAAAAGGGAGGCTACCCTTCAATTGGCGCCCTAGTTACACGTGTACAAGGGAGGTCATCCCATTTTCTTAACTCAATTTATGTATATATATTTGGTTAGTAACTCAATTTATGTACACCAAAATTTTATCTACATCATATATTTTTCTACACCATATTTCACTAAAAATATGACTACAACAAATTATGTTATTCACGCTCATGTTAACGGGGAGACATACGTATCTAATATATCGGGTTTTGGTTTTAAAAATACCGATGTAACGTGATTTGCAATTAGCAGGAATTCAAATTTCTTGCATTTCAAGGAGTGCTTAGAGTCAAAATTATGGACTGGTCCAATATCTCAAGTTATCTATAAAAATCCCGTTTTATTTTTTAAATAATCAGGTGAAATATTTTAAACACAAGATACGAGATGATGAAGATGTTCATAGCATGTTTCAGAGCCATGAACATTCTGGATTCGATTATATTGAGTTGTATGTAGTACACAGTCACTATCCGGATTCCCAAACTTTTGGCGATTCGCAAGTGATAGATCAATCACAACTATTTGATCAACCTTCTACAATGGAGCCAGATGAAGTTAATGTGGTGGATAACTAGGAAGAAGAAAATGAGGCCATGGTCGATCACATGTTGGATTTATTTGGAACAGGAGACTATACATTAGTCACCCCACTTGAAGTTGCTGAGGTTGATACAGAGGCAATACCGTTGAATTATATTTATTGTCCTCCCCAACACATGTCTAACTTGGAGCTGGATGGAGACGAACCATCATCAGATCTTTTCTACAATCCTTCTCAACAGACCGAGGGTGTTTTAAAAGTGGGTAACCAATACCCACTAAAGTTGATTGTGTGAAAGCTGTCATCAAGTTTCACATGGATAATTCTTGTGATTTTGATGTAGATTACACTGATGCAAATCGTTATGTGGTGGTATGTCGTAACAAACCTTGCAAGTTTCAGTTAGCAGCATCCTTTCGAAAGAGAAGTAATTGTTGGGAGACAGGTTCAATGGAACCACCTCATAGTTGTACAACAACCATGCTTCGTCAAGATCATTCAAAATTAAGTTCTCAGTTAATATGCAGACACATTTGGCATCTTGTGGGCGAAGATCCATCTGTGAAAGTGAGTACAATAATCTCTCATATAGTTGACCGACTCAACTATACACCTTCCTACAAAAAAGCTTGGATTGCAAGAATGAAGGCCGTTGAAGAAGTGTATGGTAATTGGGAGAAATCTTACAACCAACTGCCATAATATTTGGCAGCACTTCAAAAATACGTTCCTGGAACAATTGTGGTGATGGAGACACTTCCAACATATACTCTAGATGGAACCTGTGTCGAGGGAAGTAGAATATTCTCCCGTCTCTTCTGGGCATTTCCACCGTGCATCAAGGGTTTTACATATTGCAAACCTATTATTTAAGTTGATGGAACATGGTTTTATGGAAAATACAAGGGGACATTGTTGATGGCGGTTGCACAAGACGACAACAACAATATATTTCCAATAGCCTTTGCTCTAGTTGAAGGTGAGACCGGTCCCGCATAGAGTTTCTTTCTTAAGAATCTCAGAAGGCATGTCGCTCTGCAACCCAATTTATGTTTGATTTCCGACAGACATGTGTCTATTGTGAGTGCTTACAATAATCCTGCAAATGGTTGGCACACTCCTCCTTCTGTCCATGTTTTTTGTATACGTCACATTGCTCAAAACTTCATGCGGCAAATCAAAGACAAAAATCTATGGAAAAAAGTTGTGAATGCGAGGTATGCCTTGAACCAACCATCATTCTTGTACTACCGTGAGGAAATAAGAATGTCAAATGGGGACGCATTAAAATGGGTTGATAACATTCCAGTGGAGAAATGGACAAGGGCATTTGATGGAGGACGTCGATGGGGCCACATGACGACAAATCTTGTGGAATCCATGAATGTCGTATTGAAGGGAACTAGAAACCTTCTCATCACTGCATTAGTGAGAGCAGCCTATTATAGGCTGGGAGTTGTATTCGCGAAAAGGGGTAAAAAATGGAGCGCGGTCTTGGATTCAGGGCAATTATTCAATGAAACATGCATGAAATTTATGAAAGAGGAAACTATTAAAGCGACCTCACATTGAGTTAGGGAGTTTGACCGTCATGGTAGCTGCTTCATTGTTGAGGAGACAAAGGATCACAATGAAGGCCGACCAATGGGACACTATCAGGTGGAAATTAATAAAAATTGGTGTGACTGCGGAAAGTTTCAAACATTTCGTATACCTTGTTCCCATGTCATTGCAGCTTGTTCGAGTGTTAGTCATGATCCGTTCTACCTATTATCAGACGTTTACAAGGTCGTTAACTTATTTGGTATCTACAACAACAGCTTTCTGGTGGTAACCAATGAGGATTATTGGCCAACATATCAAGGAGACATCATTTGCCATAATGAAAATATGAGAAGGAACAAGAAAGGACGCCCGAAAGGCTCGCGAATAAGGACAGAAATGAATACATATGAGAAAATGGAAAGATTATGTGGATTATGTCGTCTTCCCGGTCATACACGGAAACGTTGTCCCAATGTTGGCTCAAGTTCTAGATAAATTTATTTATGATTTTTATAATTTTTGTAACCTTCAAATTTAATATATGGATAACAACTTTTGGTTACAAAATAACATACTGATAACAACAACTGACAAAATCATAAAAACTAAGAGATAACAACAATTAAAACAATATCATCAGCTCCGAACATCATATCCCTAACGTCGTTATCATTTTTTATTCGAACCCAGTCCCGCCTTATATTACCATCTTCTAGCGAGAAGTACGATACAAGTCTTTTCATACTTCTAATTCTTTCTCCATCTGGAACCTCTTCATCTAACCAACGCTTCAAATTCCTTTCTAGTTGCTCTAAACTTTGGATATTCCAAAATAACATCTATATCGGAGGCTTGACTGGTGAAAAAAACACATGTCCATATCTCCTAACATACATAATAGGAGATACAGAAAAAGATAAAAATTAGATCAGAAGAGTTGTGGGCAAACTTGAAAATAAATATTGCCTATTTATACAAAAAACTATCTAATTAAAATAATAATATAATTAATATCTTAAATTATTTTTAAAAAAATGCGTAAAAGGGTGGCTGTATTTCTATTGGCGCCTGCCTCCTACAAAATTTAAATGGAGGTTTCAGCCCAATTGGCGCCCCCCTTTAATTTGTTTTGGGGCTCCAGCCCAATTGACACCCTCTTTTTTTTTACGGGTGACTCCAATCCTATTGGCGTTCCCCTTATAAAAAAATCAGAAATGTTTGAAACTTGAGTATTGTGAGAATTATGAAGCAAAAGGGTACTATTAGGAATAATATAGACTTATTAGGTTATTTTGGTAAAAATTCACTAATATAAATCATCACTATCCTTTATCTTCTTAGTTACACTCAATTTAATCATGTTATAGTATATAGCAACATAAGTGAAACTTGAAAGCTGAGGTGTTGTCTTTAAGCACTTAGACAGCAACGCAACCCACGCCCGAACCTCACTTTCACTTCACTTGTCATCAGTATTTGATCGCGTATTTCAATTTCAAACCCTAAAACACACTTCACATCTAACAGAAATGTATTCCTGTATTCCTCAACACATTTCTCTCCATTTTCACTTCTCAACAACTTCCTCAAATTCTAAGGTATTTTTCAACTCTTTCTCATTCTTCCATCACTCCATGTTTCCTCACAATCTTCTCACTTTAGACTCCCTTGCAGATTTTCGCTTCGCGTAATTTCAGAATTCGTGCTGTATCATCTACAGAGAATCAGGCTTCTCGATACATTCCCGCAGCTCCGATTTTTCTTCCAGAAGGACCTTGGAAGCAGGTCATTCTTCTGTTACTGTATTAAGTTTCTTTAAAGTATTTTCTCTTAAAACTCAGCTTATGTACATTATTGTGCTTTTTATTAGTGTCTGAATGTTTAATTTTGAGTTTTTCAGATTCCCGGCGGAGTTACTGCTGCGGAGGGGTTCAAAGCTGCGGGAATATATGGAGGATTGCGTGCTGTAGGAGAAAAGCCTGATCTCGCACTCGTCACATGTGATGTTGATGCCATATCTGCCGGTTAGCTTTCTCATCTTGATGATTATCACGGTTTTAATTTTGGTTTTGGCATGCATTTTATTTATCGGATTTCTTTCAGGGTCATTCACTACTAATATGGTTGCTGCTGCTCCGGTATTATACTGCAAAAAGATGCTAGACATTTCAGACACTGTAAGCGAGTTTCGTGTTCCTTGCTTTTTCATCAAGAATTCAAGACAGAATTGAGCTTGTACTAATGCATTACACATCATGTGGACCTTTTCTTTATCCATGTTTTTCTCGTTTCTGCTATGTTGCCTTAATAAACACTCACGAGTCACATTGTATAATATTCTTTACACATCCCTCTGATCCACTCTTTCTGTTTATTTAAGTACTTTTTGTATTAGGAAATGGATGCTTGCTCTTTCGGCAACCAAGATTCACATTGTATAATATGTCTTACCAGTTGTGCTTTTGAATAATATATTGCTTGATTACCCGCTGATACATTAATTTTATCAAAATTTCAGGCACGTGCTGTGCTGACTAATGCAGGTCAAGCAAATGCCGCTACGGTAGGCCACCAAAACTCTTTTTATTTCATGTGCATTTGGGCGTTGAATAATAGTCAGCGTCTAGTCTACTGAACTATAGTTTCACTTCTACTATACATACTTATGTTTGGTGAATGTTTTACAACACCTTAAGATCATTTAACATGTCTGTGTGCGAGAAATTAAATAAATGTAGTGGTTGAATCCTTTTATGTATCCAGGGCGAAGCAGGTTACCGTGATACAATAGAATGTGTTGAAAGCCTTGCAAAGGTATGCATCAATTTAGTGTGTTTACCTGATCTTCCTTACAGTGCTCCATGTTGAAAGTGATTGTGCAATATTTACTAAAGATGTTCATAATTTTTTAGCTACTGGGAGTGAAGCCTGAGGAAATATTAGTTGAATCCACAGGTGTAATTGGTGAAAGAATAAAGAAGGTAATGCCGAGATTTTGTTCATTGGGTTTATATCCTATGTGCTTGCGTCCTCGATGATCACATTCTGAAATATTCACAAAATTTTGGACTAGCCACTTGAGAGATGTTCGAACAAATTTAATTGTTCAATTACTGCTTTTCTGAAAATTTATATTTGCCATTTTGCTTTCAGGGGGCACTTTTAAATTCACTTCCCTCACTAGTGAATTCACTAACTTCTTCAGATGAGGGGTAATTTCTACATTTATGAACCAACTTTCATTTTATATAAGTGATATGATATACAGACCCATTTGTTTTAGAATTTTTAAAAATAATTTTTGATATGAATAACTTAGAGATTACTATTTAAAGACTTTTAAAAAAAGCATAAACCATGGTTAGAAAAGCATTTAAGTTGAAAACAATCCATGTTAAAATAGTTTTTGAGAAAAAAGGAAATGCTCTGACAGTGCAAAATACTTTTACACTCTCAACCAATGAGAGACAAGCATCACAATAAAGCCCAATTTTATTTTTAAAATACTGAAATGACATGACAAATGTAAGAGTTTTAATTGGTTCTATGTGTAAAATTGTTTTACACTGACAGTGCACTATCTTTAAACTCATAGTTTTTATCTATTTGGTTGAATAAACATAGATACTATAAACTAAGCTTTTGTCTCTTTCATATTAAAAATGTTTTTATTCAAAAGCTAATCAAATAGCTATTTCATTTTCAACATAAAAATAATTTTTTTAACAAGCTGGTTTTTGAGACAAGCTTACATACAAACATAACTAAAACATCAAAAATGTTTTCTAGAAATTCTTAAACAAGCAGGCCCACAATCATTGAAGAAAATAATTTTGTGGTTATTCAATGGCCATTGTATTCACAGCTTTTTCTAAGCCTTATTTTCACCATTTTAGTTTCTTATTTATTGAAAACGTTAAGTCCTACCAAAACTTATTTGCTCATTCTTTTCAATCTTTTGTTCATTCACTTCTTCTTTAAAGGTTATTTGTTTCCATACAGGGCAGATTCTGCAGCAGTGGCAATAACCACAACAGATCTTGTTAGCAAGAGTGTGGCAATCGAGTCTTTGGTATTGCTCGTTCCTACTCAACTTGCTCTCCATGTTCATACAACTAATTCATATTTATCTGGTTTGTGAAGAAACTGATGTACACAAGAACACACCCTGTATGCATGGTTAGATTTAGTCATGTGATAACTAATAAAATACAATGTTGTCTGATAGTTTACTTGTACGGTTCGTTGATATGAACAGTCACAGTAACACAGTGATTATGTGACATATGGAAACACTAATCAACAACTTGATTATCTTAGAAAATTTTATCATTTATGCAATGGTCCCACTTCACTTCAAGTCGTAATTGGAGGATTCAGTTTATAAAACAAAAGGCGAGGGAGGATAGTTGAATCAACTGGCTTATAAATAATCTTGATATGTATGGTAGCTTTCAAAGTTTTGGGAATTAAATAAGCATCTTATGTCTGGTTCTTTTTCACTTTCTATATTTCTAATTTCAAGGGGTGGGAATAAAAGTGAGATTGTCTAACTCTTATTATTGTTCGGTATTGGTTAGGTTGGAAGAACTAAGGTCAGAGTCGGGGGAATGGCAAAAGGTTCTGGAATGATCCACCCAAATATGGCTACCATGCTTGGGGTATGTCTTACTCGATGCTTTGATGTTTCTAACATATGGATTTTCAAGTCCAGTCCTTGAGCTAAGTCTACGCAAATTCGTTGTGGCTAGGTAGTAACAACTGATGCCGGGGTAACTAGTGATGTTTGGAGAAAAATGGTCCAGGTTGCTGTTAATCGAAGCTTCAATCAGATAACTGTATGTGGTTTTCACTCTATTCTGGAGACTGCAAATTCTGATAGCAACTTAGTGGTGCTTTACAATAATTTAAATATAATTTATTTTTTGTTTTCTCTCTAAACTAAAGTGCAAAAACATGAAGTGGTAGTTTCACAATTGAAATTATAGGTATGTCAAAAAAGTACTTAAAAAACTTGTGCAAATTGATGTCATGTTCTCCATCAAACATATTTTGCTTGTTATATTTTAGATAATGATTGATTCTTACATAGATTTTGCATCATCTTGCTTCAGGTAGATGGAGATACAAGTACTAATGATACTGTTATTGCTTTGGCTAGTGGGTTGTCTGGGCTAAGCCGCATTTCTTCTCTAGACAGTAACGAGGCCATTCAACTTCAGGCATGCTTAGACGCGGTAAGCTTGACCTAATAGAATAATGTAAAACTAGAAAGAAAAAAAAAATACTGTGATATACTATAGTGTTATAGTCCCATTTGGATTAAATATATTTTGTAATGTGCAGGGGGTGACATGCATAATCCCCACTGCTTTTTTTATTTAATAATGAAGTACCTCATACTGTGGGTTAGCAAAAACATAAAATAATTATAATATGCACCTCCCCTGTACCCTACTGGTGCGTGTTAAAGGTATGTTTTTGTGGTTAGTATGCAGAATTGGTAGCATTTTGAATGTTATAATTGAATATGATGATATTTTTTCACGCTTAACTCTCCCCTTCCTTGCAACGAAGTAATAAAAGATGCTTGAGATTTCCTTTTTGTCATCCTCTCTATCCTTAGATCTTGTCCTGTGATTTCTGAGACTTGAAATTTATAGTCCAGAATTGCTCTTCATTTAATAAATGTGAAATTTTGACTTGTCCTTTCTAGGTAATGCAAGGTCTTGCCAAATCTATAGCTTGGGATGGAGAGGGAGCAACATGCCTCATTGAGGTTTGTTTTTTGCATTGAGGATTGTTGTACTATAAAATTGATTGGTGCTATTGTGTTCTTTTATACTTGCAATAGTAATCCTTCACACTCCTCAGCATGAATCATGACTGAAATATCTAAAAGAGAGCTAGATATTGTTTTCATCTTGCCCTTCTGTCAAATGTTCCTCATCTTCACTGCATTTTCATTTTAACTGTTTTTGTTCTCTCATTCTCTGTACGTGATAGAAAAATCATTTCAGACAAATCCCAGTGACAGTCATTATATTACGTGTATTCCTCTACTATTAGGCTGCTGTATAGCTTGGTTTTGAAGTTTTGTTAATGTTGGTTAGGGAAAGTGTGGGCCCAATTCTGCTTTATATTGTATTTTATAACCAAAATCCATTTTCTCTTTGTAGGTCAATGTGACTGGTGCAAATACTGAGGCTGAAGCTGCAAAAGTTGCTCGTTCAGTTGCATCATCTTCACTTTTAAAGGCATGATACTTAAACTGAAAAATATTTTTTTGTTTGAAAGTGACTAAGTCCTGTCTTCTAACATAATTATCATCAGGCTGCTATATATGGTAGGGACCCCAATTGGGGACGTATTGCCGCAGCAGCTGGTTACTCGGGGGTTTCTTTCAACCAAAACGCACTCAGGGTGGAACTGGGGGATATTTTACTAATGGATGGTGGGGAGCCAAAATCATTTGACAGGTAAGAGTTTTTATTGTTTTTGGTTATTTTGTATTCATATGTTAAACTAGTAAATCTCATGTTTTTATGTTTTTATCTACTCTTAATTTTTCTTAGCAAATCCTTAACATGCCTAGTCACTAACAAAATACTTACCTTAAATGCCAGTCAGTAATTATACAACTTCAGATACTATGGAAGGGTGTCACTTTACCATTACTAGCACCTCGTTTACTAATAATGCATTTAGGAAACTGTTAAGTTTCTCTAACTTATAGCATTTTCATTAGAGATCAAAGAATCCATACAGTAAGGTGTAGAAATGAGAATAAAAAATCGGGGGACAAAGGTAAATTGCATTAAGGAAAGTGTTATGATTAAACAAACATCAACTGTTTTATCAAATTATTAGTCATTACTTTTAAAATTATATTTTAATTGCCATGTTGACACTTCTGCCGGATAATTGTGTAAATATATGGTACACTCTTATGAGAAAATTTACCGAGCTTAGATTTCTACCCATGCTGTTGTGGGCTGAGAAGTAGCCTTTAACATGTTTTTCAGTTCATCCCTTATTTTATTGTTTGTTTATCTTTATTATAAAATTTGTGACTGGCAGGGGAGCGGCTAGTAGTTATATGAGAAAGGCTGGGGAGACTCACGGTACAGTCAGAATTCAGATATCTATTGGTAAGTCTAGCACAGTTCCTTTTTCTCCCCTTTTAGACACTGTCTTGAGTTTATAAGCCTAGGGTTCGAGTTTCTATTGTCTCCCTAGAATTATCTTGTTTACTACTAGTATTTGATATTTGATATAGCATCTGTTTTCCTACTTGCAGGCAATGGACCAGGACAAGGACAAGCATGGGGTTGTGATTTAAGCTACGATTATGTCAAAATAAATGCGGAGTACACATCGTAGCCAAATGAAAATGACTCGTTCTGGCATAATTATTGATTGTGCACTATTTTATTTTTTCCGTTAATCAAGAAAACCATAATTATGTAATTTATACTGAAATCAGCTCATTAAGGGAAATAGTTGGAATTAATAAAAAGTTTGCAAGTGCATTGTTTCCTATTGAAGCACCATTTCGTTTATGTTTTCTTAAGCACAATATTGCTTACACGTACCCCAGATGGCAGTCGTGGCGATTAAATTTTACCCCGTACAACAGAGGCACGCATCAATAATAGATGTAAATATCAACCCTGCTATCTAAAGATATAAATATCAAACACTACTTTTAGAAATATCAACCCTGTTATCTAAAGATATAAATATCAAACATCAAACCAGAGTTGCCACACAATATTCAACCCAAAAAGAATATAGTACCACAGGACATGGCATTGTATATGATAGTAACACTGAACAGTTTTTAACTGTGAAATTATAAACTCATCTTCACACAACATAATAGGACACGAAATTGAATTCGATATTTATGCACTCTTTATATAGGAGCCAAAATCAAGGATGTTACTAAGCGCTTCTCCAACATGACAAGGCTTGTCTGTAGTTGGTATTTTTGTGTTGCTAATTTCATGGTATGAATCATGGCCAACATCATCCAGATTATTTAATTCCTTTGAAGCATCAAATCCTTTGCCACAAGATTCTGGCCAGCTATGGCAATAGTGGTGCTTCTTATCTTTGCTGCTACCCCCTTTAGAGTAACTTCCCTTCTGACCTTTCTTTACATATTTCTTTTCACCCTTCTTGATCCTAGATTTAGGCTGTTTCTTGATTCTCACAGTATGTGAGGATAATGTTGGTATCGGATCATACACATCAGGGGCCCATTTAACAGACAATTTCATATCTGACCCCCCATGTTTCTCACGGCTACCCTTCATTGCAGATACAAGTTTTGGAGATGCCTGTGGTGTAATACATAGAAAACAGAAACTAATAAGCTAAGGTGGCAAATGCAAAGAAAAATAACTAAATTATGCCTGATAAAAACTACATGTAACTGGCAAACCACTTCCCACCCCCTTGGAGCAATTTTCTCCATCTACTCATTAAAATCAAAACAATCTTTAACTTGCAGAGTGAAACTAACTCGGATTTATTAAAATCAAAACAATCATTAACTTGCATACTAGCCCGGTTTTTTTTAGGAACGCAATAACAAAAAATTCTAGCATTTAAAACTTACTGGAGGAGATGCCGAGCATGAGTAACTTTGTTGCAGAGATCGGTTAGAGGGTGATTTTGTCAGTGGTGGTGTATCAGCCTCCTCATCATCAGAAGAGCTTGAAGGCAACACGATATCAGGATAAGGAAATCTTGAATACTCCTTCAAGCTTGTCAATTTTAGTGTGCCTTCCCGTTGTTCAAAACCATCAAATTCATGCCCCTCCCCAACATGACAGTCACCAATGTCATCCTCAGATACATGTTCTATCTTCTGATCATCTTGCATATGTAAGGACGCAGCAAAAGTACTTCCAAGTTTAGTTATGATGACATCATCCACAGCATTAACAAGAGAGTGGATGTCCATCAAATGTATAGGACCACTCTGCAACACAAGCCACAAATCATAAAAACAAAATACCAGATGAATAATAAAAACATAAACTAAATTTCATAATAAAACATTAACAAGTACAACAAATAAAACAATCCACACATAGGTATGTTGCGCTTCATGATTGGAAGAAAGAAACCGTATCATATCAGTCTTTAACATGCAATGACATATAATGATAATCAAAGTGCTGACAAAAGAAACCTATCAGCATAATTGCATTGGTAAAGGAAGCCAACTCAAAGAGTTTACGATGAATAATAGAAAGTCTCCGATCAATAACATGGTGGTCATGTAAGATATGACAATAACAATAAACAAGATAGCATAACACTGGTGATGAAATTGATAGAAGCACTATCTTCATGGTGAATGATGATGGGACAAAACCACTATACACTGATCACCCACAAAAACTACACTATCATTCTAATTGTAAATTAGATGCATCTAATCTAGTTCATATTACTCTAGCTTACAACACCTTATATCACGAAACATTTTTGAATTTCACTAAATTGACATTCATATATCACTACACGATATATATATATATATATATATATATATATATATATATATATATATATATATATATATATATATATATATATATATATATATATATATATATATATATATATATATATATATATATATATATATATAAAAATCATAATCATCATGTAAAGCATAATAAAATAATAAAAATCACCTTCAACGACGATTTTTGTAGATTCAATTCAAATAGCAAAACTCTCGAAACAGCAAGCTTTCACGGTCTTTGAAGTCACCTCAATGTCAAAAGCCTCTAATACGTAAACGAATTTCCTCCAAACCACGAATCGAAACGAACAAAACCAAAAGAATATTCCAAAAAGAGATTGAAAAACTCGAGAAAACGAATTGCAGAAATAAAAAACGTAGGGTTAACTAAGATTACCACGCCTATCACTTTTTGAAAGATGCTTACGACGATGAAAAGAAGATCCACCGTGAAATAGAACCAAATGGCGTAAAAAGAAGAGTCCAACGGGCACCGAATACATCATTTCCTGCTCGTCGAAACCCTAATTTTAACAAAAGAAGCCAGAGAACAAAAATCGAAAAGCCTTTGTTCGATCGGAACCGATCGAAGAACGAAGAACATACGAAATAGATCTAAGGTTATAGAAAGTGAATAAATCGAATCGATGACCGAATTATGATTGAGAAAAGAAAATTAATCCATATGAATTTTGTTTATGTATTCGCCGATGATGGTAATCAGCAAGCGAAGTTGGATTATGAGATACGCGTTGAAAAAGCGATCTGTTCCGAAAGGGGAAAATTGTATTTATATATGGAGATGGAGGGAATGGGAAACTTCGCTGTATGGGTAAGAACGAATTTGGAACGTACACGTTTCTGTTTTCATGGTAAACTTCTTTTTACCAGAAATAATTATAATAAAAATAATAATTTCATATGATTTTTAGATTAAAAAACAAAAAAAATTCATGTCGTTTTGTGTAAATTTTTTTTTTGGCCAGTTAATTACTGGTAGAAACTATTCGTTTCGTTATTAAAAAGAATAACTTATTATATTAATTTAAACTTAAGGTTTTGTTAAGAACATGCGTTAAAAAATAAATAACTGTACGCAATATTTATTTTATTACTTTAACATGTATTTTATAAAACACAAGTTAATTTTTTTTTCATATTAATTATTACATTAGTTATTCTAATTCCTCTATTATTATATTTCCAATAAATGCACCATCAATCGGTTCACATCTTAAACGCAAAAAACATCTGCAATCGTAGAGCTTGATACAGACGTAATTGAAGGTTAAAACAAATTAAATTGCATTACGTTTTCTTTCACAATAAATTTTTTATTATTCAACCATGTTACATTACTGATTTAAAAATTAATTTTTAATTGAGCAGAATCTACGATGATCATAAATTAATAATATAAAATTAATTTTTGATCGAGCAGAATCTACTATGATCATAGATTAGTAATATAAAATTAATTTATATTACTGATACAAATTCTATTTTTTCTATGTTTAAAAATGATTTTTTTTGTGTGTTTATCATTACCAGTTTAGTCTAGTTCGGGGTTAATTTTGACTTCAAGTGAATCCAGTTCCCTCCCGATCGCAGTTGCAGAGATTGAACAGTGGTTCTCTCTACCAAGTTCAATTAATAAATAACTTGTCAAATTATTTGAGTTATTGGATCAAAATCTAAGATGGTAAAATGGTTGTGGCCCGAAGTATCATTCTATGTATCTGTTAAAAAATAGCGGGTTGAATTGTGATTTTATGTCTGTAGTTTCTCTCGTTTTAAATACGTTTCGTCCTAAGTCCTTTAAAATAAAGGTGGGTTGATTTAATTATCAAACTCTCAAAATATTTATTTTGGTTGGAGTTAAAGGTTAATACTTAAAATAAAATTTTACAATATGTTCTATTTTATATATTTATTTGTTATATATGCAATGTTTTTTTCAAGTAAATTACAAAGATGTTTTATAAAAAATAAGTGAAAAATCTAATTTAAATATAAAAAATAAGTTTATTAATCTATTTAAAAAATAAAAAATAGACGGGTATATGTCCGCCTCACCCCTTTTTTGGCGGGCTTTGATAACACGATTTTATAAATTATTTAGCTTGGTTTTCGATTAACTAAGTTATTATTTTTCGTAATTTGAACGATATTATGTGAGGTATTTATGTGTTTTTGCATGTAGTCCAATTTACGAGGCTTGTAGAAGAAAGGAGCTAAAATGAGGAAGAAATTAAGTATATATAAGAATAAATGGAGACAGATAGCGGGAAAATCAAGTTTCTGCATTTTTACTTCATGACGCCCGTAACAAGCTTACGACGACCGTATGTTAAGTGAGACGACCGTCCTGCATCCAAGACGCCCGTCACATACCTAATTTAGGGAAATAAAAATACGCGTCTCAGTCAAATAGAAGAGTCGTTGCGTTGCATTATTCTCTTAGTATCCAAACTCAGTCTCAGTCAAATACAACATGGATTTCTCAAGGCCCATAAATATTTTCTCCACCAATTTCTACTTCACTCAAGCACTATAAATAGGATATCAAGGAACTTGAATAGGGGAGCCTACTTTGAGTTTAAATTTTGTTTTTGTTTGGAGCTTTTTCCATTTAGTTTTCTGCAATTGTTTTCCCTTTTCGTTTCCTTTACCGAATTCATAATAGCTTTCTACATCGGGAAGCTATTGCACCTTTAATTTTGTTTTTAAGCCACAACCTTCTAGTTTTATTTTCCGCACGCTTTCCGACTTGTGGAGGTTTTTCTACGCCGAGATATTTCTACCGTCCATGTTTATTATTGAATTAATAAAATTGCCGATATTTTTATTTGTCATGCCTTATGCCATTGTTTACCGCCTTTATTTATTTATGCTTGTTTTAATTAACATGTCTGGCTAAAATACTTAATCGGTATGTAATTGATTAACATAATGAATTCAATAGATCTAGGCTAAAATCATAAACAAAACTTATTTTCTGGTTTCGATTTCTTTATTTAAAATTAGCTTTTATTACGAAAGTAAAAAGGTAACAAGGTTAGAATTAAGACCACGGGAGTGTGAGGTTTTAACCAGATAACTTAAATCAGACATTAGTTTTAAATACAACGGAAGCACTTTAAAGTTAATTAAAATCTATAGGTTTTCAAAAAGTGCTTTTTAACTCAATTTGACACAGCGAGAGCACTCAATTTGACTTAGGAGTATAGTCATAGACAAGACCACGAGAGTGTGAGTTGACAACTTTTAAACCGATATTTTCTACAAAAATATAATTTGACCAATCTTTATAAGCCGATAGTTTATTGAATTCGTGAAGGCATATTAATTATGTACCGATATTCTATCGTAATTCTAATTTAATTAAAATTCTTAATTCCCCATTCTGTTTTAACCAAAACATCATCCGCCTTAGCTAAACATAGTAACACCTGAAAGCATTAGTTTGTTTATCTAGTCCTTGTGGGATCGATATCTTTTATTACTACGCGATTAGGCTGTATACTTGCAGTTAGTACCTTAAGACTCAGAAAGTCGATATCCAGTTTTTGGCGCCGTTGTCGGGGACAACAATTTAGTCAATAGTGTAATTCATTTGTTGCACCGTATAGACTATGGCAAAATCAAAATTCCCTTTTTGTCGATTGTATGCCCAGTACTCGTTCTCGAGGCGAAGACTTAGAACCACAAATCGACGAAGTTGAGCGTTTCTTAAGTTTGAGACGCTGAACCAAAAATCAGGATACTCATTCACCTGAAGATACCCAAACCAGTTGAAGAACCAATCATGGCCGAAAACGGAGGACCACATAATCATCAACTCAAGTCCTATGCGACTCCAACTCAACAAGAATCACATAACAGTATTGCTACCCCAGCCATTACCCGAAACAATTTTGAATTGAAACTTTCACTGCTATCAACCGTACAACAAAATTAGTTTTCTGGAAATCCTACGGACGACCCTAATGAACATCTGACCAAGTTTGTGCAATACGCAGACACCGTGAAGGAGAATGGTGTAACCCAAGACGCAATAAGATTAAGACTTTTTTCGTTCTCTCTTAGGGATAGAGCATGAGCATGGTTACAATCCTTACCAGCCAACTCTGTTACAACATGGGAAGAATTGAAGAACATTTTTCTATCACGTTATTTCCCACCAAGCAAGACATTTATGCTGAGAGCACAGATCAACGTATTTTAACAAAAAGATGCCGAATCACTTTATGAAGCGTGAGAGAGATACAAGGATCTGATGAGGCTATGTCCACACCACGAGTTTGAAAATTAGGTGACCATCATTACCTTCTACAATGAGCTTCTATAAAACACAAGACTCATGATAGACGCTGTTGCGAGCGGCGCTCTCATGGACAAACCATACGAAAAAGCCTACAACCTCATTGAGAACATGGCTCAAAACCACTACCAATGGGGAGGTGAAAGAACTCCTGTAGAAAAGACCCAAACAAAAGGAGTAATGTACGAAGTAAGTAGCTTAAATCACATCAACAGTAAGATGGATGCTCTCTCCCAAAAGATTGATAACTTGACCATAACACCACCTGCCACCATGGCTGCCGTGACTCCAAATTGCGAAATATGTGGAATACCATGACACACACCCCCGAATGCCAACTTTTAGCTGGATTAACCATAGACCAGGTGAACTATGCTCAAGGAAATCCATACTTAAATACTTACAACCCAGGTTGGAAGAATCATTCTAATGTTTCCTACAAGAACAATAATGCCTTGTATGCGCCTAACTAGACACCTGCTGTACCACTGTGATACCAAAAAGTTGTTGCACCTTCTCCGAACGCTCCTAGGAAATCTAACCTTGAACTGATGATGGAAAACTTCATAGTCATATAAAATCAAACAAACAAAGAATTCCTAAACTAGAACATCCACACTAGTGAGCAAATTAAGCAATTAGTAACCAAGGTGGACGCTTTAGCCACTCATGACAAAATGTTAGAAACACATATTTCTCAGGTAGCACAATAACAAGCATCTACTTCTTCCCCAACTGGCACGTTTCCTGGACAACCACAACCAAATCCTAAAGGACATGCAAGCACAATTATACTAAGAAGTGGAAAAGAGTTGGACGGGCCTGCCGATCCTAGAATCGAAAATCCAGCTATGTACTAAAAATCTGACAAACCAATTGAGAAGAAAGATCAACTACATGAAAATGAAGTCAACGAACAAGAGGATGAGGAAAAGGAAAAGCCTTATGTGCCTCTGCCACCGTATAAACCACCCATTCTATACCCCCAACGATTAACCAATTCTAAAACTATGGGACAATTCAAGAAATTTGTAGAGCTTATGAAGTAGTTAAACATTACGATACCATTCGCAAAAGCCATCACCCATATGCCCTCGTATGCAAAATTTCTAAAAGAAATTTTATCCAACAAAAAGAAGATCGAGGAGAATGAAACAGTTACACTTACTGCTGAGTGTAGCGCTATAATCCAAAACAATATGCCTCATAAGTTGAAGGATCCAGGAAGTTTCCCTATTCCCTGTGTAATTGGAAAGTTCGTCATATATAAAACTCTATGCGATTTAGGAGCCAGTATAAGTGTAATGCCCTTATCAATATGCAAGAAGCTCGATATAGGACAACTAAGACCGACCAAGATGTCAGTTTAATTAGTCGATCGCTCAGTCAAATTCCTATTGGTATTTTAGAGAATGTCCCATTACGAATAGGCCAATTCTGCATCCCAACTAATTTCATAATCATGGACATCAAAGAAGATGCTACGACCCCTATCATACTCGGAAGACCATTCTTAGCCACAACCAGAGCTATCATTAATGTGAAGAAAGGCAGGCTGACATTCGAAGTAGGGGAAGAAAAAGTTGAATTCATCTTAACCCAATTCCAACAAGCTCCAGCCATAAACGACACTTGTTATTTGATAGACATCATTGACGAATTCCGAAGAGAAATGGAGATGGAACAAACCACCTACTCTGATATAATGAAAATTCAAACCCCTCAGATCTTAGAATATAACAATTGGAGAGAACCTTATCAGGACGAAAGTTTAAGTGAATGCTTAGCTCTTACACCAGACCATATGCCGTGCCCAAAGAAGCCAGCCCTGAAACTCAAAGTACTACTAAATAACTTGAGATACGAATTCCTAGACTCAGAACTTAAAAGACCAGTTATAGTAAATGCAGACTTAGGGCAGCTCGAAACCGAAAAATTATTAGACGTCTTAAGAAAATATCCAACCACTCTAGGCTACAACATATATGACTTAAAAGGAATAAGTACTTCAATATGTATGCATCTCATTATGCTAGAGAAAGACTGTAAAACATCTAGAGATCACAAGAGAAGGATCAACCTGATTCTAAGTACTGTGGTCAAGGATGAAGTAAAGAAGTTACCAGAGGCTGAAATCATATATCCAATCTCCGACAGTTAATGGGTTAGCCCAGTGCATGTCGTACCGAAGAAAAGAGGCATTATAGTTATTAGAAACTCAAAAGGTGAGTCCATAACATAGATAATAGTAACCGAAAGTAGAATGTGCATCGATTACCGAAAATTGAACAAAGCTATTCGGAAAGATTATTTCCCTTTACCCTTCATCGATCAAATGTTGGAAAGATTAGCAAAACACTCCTATTTTTGTTACCTAGATGGTTATTCAAAATTTTTCCTATTTTTTATTCATCCCAATGACCAAGAAAAAACCACTTTCACATGCCCGTACAGAACATTTGCCTACCAACGAATGTCGTTTGGCTTGTGTAACGCTCCTGTGACATTTCAAAGGTGTATGATGGAAATCTTTGCTGACTTTAAAGATGACATCATAGAAGTATTTATGGATGACTTTTTCATTTGTGGACAAAGCTTCGAAGGATGTTTGTCAAACCTAGAGATGATGCTAGAGAGATGTGTTAAAGTAAACCTCATACTTAATTGGGAAAAATGCCATTTCATGGTCAAACAAGGAATCATGCTAGGACATGTGATATCAAATAAAGGGATCAAGGTAGACAAAGCAAAGATAGAAGTAATAAAGGACCTTCAACTGCCAAAGATCGTAAAAGAAATAAGAAGTTTCTTAGGACATGCCGGTTTTTACCGACGATTCATTAAGGACTTTTCAAAAATCACTAAGCCGTTGACCGGTCTATTGATGAAAGACGCCGAGTTTATCTTCGACGAAGATTGTCTAAACGCATTCGAAAAACTCAAAACAACTCTTATCACTACACCCATCATGTAACCACCAGATTGGACACTACTGTTTGTGATCATGTGCGATGCGAGTGATTACACTGTAGGCGTAGTCCTAGGACAAAGAAAGGATAAGAAGCTACACGCAATTTACTACGCCAGTAGAACTTTAGACCTTGCTCAATTGAACTACGCCACTACAGAAAAAGAACTCTCAGCTATTGTGTTCGTGCTTGACAATTTTTGTTCCTGCCTGGTAGGAGCTAAAATATTCATCTACACCGATCACACCACTATTAGGTATCTTTTAAGTAAAAAAGATGTGAAACTTAGACTACTTATATGGATCCTGTTACTACAAGAATTCGATTTAGAGATTAAAGATAAGAAAGGATCTGGCAATGTAGTAGCAGACCATTTATCACGAATGGAAGGTATTAAACTAGACCAAATGCTATTAATGACGATTTCCATGATGAACGTCTTATAGCCCAAGTAGAAAGTGAAATATCCTCTTTGACTCTAGACGAACAAAATCAAGAGGAGACAGTGAAAGAGATTTAAACACAAGCTACACTGCCATGGTATGTTGACATAGTCAACTATTTAGCTACCAGAGTGCTTCTACCTGATCTCACATACCAATAAAAGAAGAAATTTTTTCATGATCTAAAACAATACTATTGGGATGAGCCTTTGCTTTTTAAGCGATAAGCCGATGATATTTTCCGTCGATGTGTCCTTGAATAAGAAATAAAAAACATCATCTCCCATTGTCACTCTGCTCCTTATGGTGGACATGCAAGCACCTCGAAGAATTGTATAAAGATTTTTCAATCTGGCCTTTTTTGGCCCACTCTTTGGAAAAATGTTAACGTTGCTATACTAAACTGCGACCGGTGCCAACACACTGGAAACATCTCGAGGCGTGATGATATGCCCTAAAAAGGAATTTTGGAAGTAGAAGTCTTCGATGTGTGGGGGATTGACTTCATGAGACCATTCCCGTCTTCTTTTAGAAATAAGTACATACTCGTTGCTGTCGATTATGTTTCAAAATGGATTGAAGCTATAGCTTCTCCGACAAATGACACACAAGTAGTCATAAAGCTCTTCAAGAACATTATCTTCCCTATATTCAGTGTGCCAAGACTCGTTATAAGTGACAGAGGCTCCCACTTCATATCTAAATATTCGATAAACTCTTATTAAAATATGGAGTAAGACACCGTGTAGCAACGCCTTACCATCCGCAAACTAGTGGACAAGTCGAGGTTTCGAATAGAGAGATAAAACAAATCTTAGAAAAGACCGTCGCTACATCTACGAAAGATTGGTCAACAAAGTTACATGAAGGTTTATGGGCTTATAGAGCAGCTTTTAAGACACCCATCGAAACCACGCCATTCAAATTAGTCTACGAAAAATCTTGCCACCTGCCAGTAGAAATAGAGAAAAAAAATCCTATTGGGCAATTAAAACTCTTAACTTTAACTATATTGACCGATCAGTACATTTTGATGCATATTCCTTTATGTTTACACTTATGCATTTTCATACTTTACTTTGATTATTTTTCTATTTTAACGTGTTTTTATAAATTAGTTTATTTTTGCACTTATTTGATTTTCGTACTTTATTTTCAGCATTAGCAGTCTGCACTAAAATGATCATAACTAGAGCTACGGAAATCGGCTTGAGACGTTCTACCAGTCGATGGAAAGCTAAGACAGAGACATACAACTTTCTTGTTTTATGAAAAATCTGATTCGGAGTGAATGATTCTCAAATTAGTCGTGGAAGTCAGAATCTAAATTCTGAGTTTTAAAAACAATTAGTTTTGGGTCGGGTTTGTTATGTTTTGACCCAGTTGGGTTAGAAAGAGAATTTGTGGTACTTTCCTATACCTAGCAGCCGTGTCTTTTGGACCAAAACCTTTTTTTCACTCTTCACTTTTTCACGAATTTTATTTTTGCCTTTTGACGATTCATGGAGAACTAATTCCAAGGCAGAATTCTGCTGATTACAGGTTCCATCATACTTTGAGGTTACAATAATTTTCAATCCAAATTCTATTTATTTCAATGTTGTTATGTGATCATTGTTTGCTTAATTCGATTATCATATATTAGTGTTGATTTAATTTGATTGTTGTATGATCCTTGACAGTAGTCGCGTTAGAGTTTGCTTAATCCATTATCGTGTTTGATCAAATCGTGTTTGCTTAATTTACGAGAGCTTAAATTCGTTTGCTTAATTCAGATAATAGGAACATACATCACATTAAACCAGTTGCGCTTGTTAATGAGTTTTATAATCAAATAGAAATAGATAATCCGCTTAGGAGGTTGAAATTATAATAACCGATGATAAGTCGGAATCCAAATCAGTAGGATTAACCGTTTTAGCTTATTTGATAATCACTTTTTATTTTAATTGCTTTTTCTTCAAATCAAAATCTAAGACCCCATAAATCGTTACTATCATTATTTAATAAGATCAAGAATCCTTGTGAGACGATTATAGTCATTGTCGCTATACTACGTTTTAAAGGAAACTACTCGTTTTTGATCCGTGCGCGACACACGGATCAAATTGGCACCGTTGTCGGGGAGTCTTGTTGTTATTAACTGATTTTATAGTCAAAGGTATAGTTTTTTTGCTAGCTTTTATCTTTTCTTTTTTGTTGTGTTTGTTGATTTTTAGGGTTGCAATACCGGTTGCAGTATAATGATAAGTTTTCCAGCCTTTCAGGTAAGCTGGAAGCTACTATTTCGATTTGCTCCGATTTTTTTTCCAGAAAATCAAAAATAAATCGAAGAACAATACTCTTTTAGAATAAAATTCTAAAATATTTCGATTCTCAAAATCGCAAATTTTGCGTTTTTCTATTTTATTTGATTTATTTTCTCTTTTCATATTTTCAAACAGATCTGAAAATATTTGTGCGAGTTGTATTTGATTTAATTAGATTTTTAGCGTTATTTTTATATTTTTTATATTTTATTTTAATCGTTTTTTTTTCATTCTTTTTAAATCTGCAGTGATTTTATTTGATTATGTGTTGAAATTTATAATCATATCATGGCTGATCAAAGAACTCTGAGAGAACTAGTTACACTTGTGAATTATAATTCTTTATGTATTGAATATCCTGATGTTATTGATGCACCTTTCAAATTGAAATTTGGTTTAATCCACTTGC
The DNA here is from genome assembly GCA_963966055.1 of Lathyrus aphaca. Lineage (NCBI taxonomy): Eukaryota > Viridiplantae > Streptophyta > Magnoliopsida > Fabales > Fabaceae > Lathyrus > Lathyrus aphaca. The sequence goes on along the minus strand of OZ014520.1, from coordinate 224,259,400 downwards.
TGTCAAGTTTGAGTGGTTTTGCAGGTGAGGATCCGAATACGCATCTAAAGGAATTTCAGGTTGCGTACTCTCCACTTTCTGAACTTTCACTAGCGGACCTTGTCAAGCAAATGGCTGCAAATAATCTCCAGTTTCAGCAACAAACAAATTATAGTCTTCAGGCTTTGCAAACACATGTTGATCAACTTACCCCTTCGATGAATGCCATGCAGCAAGCTCAAGGATCAAACCAACAACCTTCGGAAGAAAATTCTATTTTTCAAATAGAGTTGCCTTCTGAAACTGTTGATGATACTTGTATTAATTTGTTTGCAGCTGATTTTCCATCATTGTCTGATTTTAATGATGTTTACTCTTGTGAAGTTTGTACTTACACTAAAATTTGCTCTGTTTGTGCTGAAATTGAGGTTGCCTTGCCAGTTTATATTCTTACTACAAATGAGGTTTTAAATGAAGTTGTTCATGTCAATGAAGCTCTCGACACCCCGACTTCCCGAAACAAACCATCCATCGAGGAATCACCCTTTTTAGAGCTGAAGCCACTTCCTAATAATTTATTTGAATTTGTACAGGAAGAGAAATCATTACAGGAACATAATAAGAGAATTGGATGGACTTTGGTTGACACTTGTGATATTAGCCCATCCATGAGTATTCATAGGATCTCAATTGAAGATGGAACAAAAGTAGTGAGGCAACCCCTTAATCCTTTGATTCTTAAAGTTGTAGAAAAGGAGATCATTATCACGTGCACATTCAATACTTTTACTTATCGAGGATTCTTCTTTGATCCTGGAATAAAAGTCGAAGGCACTAATAAAAACTTTAAGATTAATGGATACTACCCAAAGCTACTTTATAAGATCCCCACTTTGGAAGAAGAGACTGTAGAAGATATCTCTTTAGGAAATGCTGCTTATGTGATCACCTATCCGCCTTGACTAGTCGGGTGTGTTCTTTCCTTTCTCTCCCTATTATTTTATATTTATGTCCTTTCATTGAGGACAATGCTTGTTTTAAGTGTGGGGGAGGGAATAATTTATTTGCTTTGTTTTTGTTTTGTTTTTGTTTGTTTTGTTTTGTTTTAGAAACACTAGGCATTTTTTTCGAAAGTTTTAGGCTATAGATTATTTTGAGGTTAGTTATGGAGACTTGGGAAAAGTTCACAAGATCGGTATCGTTTTAACACCTTAAGTCTCCTGAATATGAAAATCATTTTGAGTACTTTTTATGCCATAGCCATGAGTTTTCATCCTTTAATAGCTCTTAAGTAGTTTATCAAGCAGTCATCCCCATCTAAAAATCATAGACTATGTAATTGAGTTGATGTAAATAAGTGAATGATCCCGTGCTTAATAAGAAATTCGAATAGGAATCCGCCTTTTAAGTTAGGTGACCCTCATCCGGTCATTTAGCCTAACGAATGTGAAACCTTAAAAAAATTGTTGTTGCTAAAGTAACTTTAAAATATTGAGAAGATATGGATCATAGTCACTAACATGCTTATTTACCATGTCTATGAATAGATAACAGGCTTAATGTGATTGCGCTAGAATGAAAGAGAGAAAAAAGGAGGATGAGTAAGTTATGATTAAGCATAATAACATGATTCAAATTGGTTTGTATAGCAGGGAAGCTTATGACCGCATAATTGCGGATTTGTGTTCTTACAATATCCTTAGTGTGCAAGATTAGTACCTATCGTTGCTATCTTAAACGAAGAAGAGTTTGTATCCTAGAATGAGATATCTGAATGTTGTTGTGTTTCTTGAGTTTTGATTTCTATTTTGCTCGGAGTGCAAAAGTTCAAGTGTGGGGGAATTTGATCAGTATATTTTGATGCATATTCCTTTATGTTTACACTTATGCATTTTCATACTTTACTTTGATTATTTTTCTATTTTAATGTGTTTTTATAAATTAGTTTATTTTTGCACTTATTTGATTTTCACACTTTATTTTCAGCATTTGAAGTCTGCACTAAAATGATCATAACTAGAGCTACGGAAATCGGCTTGAGACGTTCTACCAGTTGATGGAAAGATAAGACAGAGACCTACAACTTTCATATTTTATGAAAAATCTGATTCAGAGTGCATGATTCTCAAATTAGTCGTGGAAGTCAGAATCTAAATTCTGAGTTTTAAAAACAATTAGTTTTGGGTCGGGTTTGTTATGTTTTAACCCAATTGGGTTAGAAAGAGAATTTGTGGTACTTTCCTATACCTAGCAGCCGTGTCTTCTGGACCAAAACCTTTTTTTCACTCTTCACTTTTCACGAATTTTATTTTTCCTTTTGACGATTCATGGAGAACTAATTCCAAGGCAAAATTCTGCTAATTACAGGTTCCATCATACTTTGAGGTTACAATAATTTTCAATCCAAATTCTATTTCTTTCTTTGTTGTTATGTGATCATTGTTTGCTTAATTCGATTATCATATATTATTGTTGATTTAATTTGATTGTTGTATGATCCTTGACAGTAGTCGCGTTAGCGTTTGCTTAATTTGTTATTGTGTTTGATCAAATCGTGTTTGCTTAATTCACGAGAGCTTAAATTTGTTTGCTTAATCCAAATAATAGGAACATACATCACATAAACCAATTGCGCTTGTCAATGAGTTTTATAATCAAATAGAAATAGATAATCCGCTTAGGAGGTTGAAATTATAATAACCGGTGATAAGTTGAAATCCAAATCAGTAGGATTAGCCGTTTTAGCTTATTTGATAATCACTTTTTATTTTAATTGCTTTTTCTTCAAATCAAAATCTAAAACCCCATAAATCGTTAATATCATTAGTTAATAAGATCAAGAATCCTTGTGAGACGATTCGAGTCATTGTCACTATACTAGGTTTTAAAGAAAATTACTTGTTTTTGATCCGTGCACGGCACGCGGATCACTGACGCAGGTGAAAAACGTAGCTTAGAATTACACGAATTAGAAGAGTTGAGACTAGACGCTTACGAAAATGTTTGCATATACAAGAACAAAACAAAGAGATGATATGATAAGCGTATATCTAGAAAATAATTTAGTGTGGGAGACATTGTACTCTTATTCAATTCGAGGGTTAGGTTGTTTCCCGAAAAATTGCAATCTAGATGGTCCGGTCCTTTCGAAATAACAAAAGTCTTAGTAAGTAGTGCAATTGAAATTAAGGGTAGATCTAGTGCACCATTTGTAGTAAATGGTTGTAAACACCCCAAAGTTTCCCTCACTCTTCATCACACCATGGCTTGTGATCTTTCATTTTTGCATTAGCATAAGCATACTATCTCATATTGCATGTTTGCTTCACTGCATAGTTCAAATTCATTTGCATCTAGGGTTTGTGATCTGAGCAATCCAAGAAGTGATCTGAGTCATCCCAAAGGCCTTAAAGCTTTCTAATATGGCCCATGTGTGTCCTATGATCATATTATTCTCCCCAAAGTTCATGAAAGTCAAGGGATCACAAGAATTGGCAAAGGCATGGAAGCAGAGCTAGGGTTTTCACTGCACAGATGACCAAAATTAGGGTTTTGGTTTTAGAGGACTTAACTCCATATTTTTGGGTCATTATTATTTCTAATGTTCTTAATATGTTATAAGGATCATGTGTACCAAGTTTTATGAATAAATTCATTGTGGAAGTCATCTAATCATTGGGTAACTTCCTGAGCAAGTTAAGTCAAAATCAGGGCATCTGAGGCCCCCAACAATGGAACCAAAGGGTCATTTTCATCAAATTGAAGTTCAATGATCTTTATTTGATCTAATAAGTGGTTGCAAGTTCACAAGATTTAAGAATTTTGAGCCAATTGCAAACTTGCCATTTTTGGAAATGACTTGAAATGCAAACTTTCCATTTTGGGAAAGATTTTCAACCTCCTCTTTCATGACCAAAAATGCTTCAAATGAAAAATCCTTGGGCATGAAAGTTGTAGATTAGGTCTTTCCCTTTTCAAAAAGTATAAGAACATGTCTTGATTCAAGCAGAGGCTGCTAAGGAGCCCAAGTTCATAAGTGGGGGGATGCTAACCCCAAATGCTGTCAATAACGTGGAAGACGAGGCGGAAAGCGACCTCAACCTAGAGAGCTGGATTCGTCCAAGGATCCCGGGTTAACAAGTCCTTAACTGGTCTTCCTAGTAAATTATAAGGGTTACTCCTGCAGAGTAATTATTATTTCCTGCTTTTTTAGCATGCATCAAGTCCTGCATCTTGCCCAAGGTTTCAGGACTCATTTTGTAATAGGGCCATATTTGTATTTTTGTGCAAATGGAATATCAATGAATATCGGACATCTTTTGCAAACAATTTTCTCTTTCGCTCACTGTCTTTTCATTTTTGTTATTTTTCACACAAAACAATAAAATGACAATGTTTTCAAAATAAATAACTTCATTTATACTTTTTCTAAACAAGATTAAAATTGATCACTAAAAAGAACAAATCTCCACCCTTGCAGAGACAATCCTCTAGATAGTACCGACAATAACACTGCTATGACCTTGTATGACTTCAACAATCCAATTAATAAAGCAGATGAAGTGGTTGATGAAGACCATGAGTTGCCTGAAGAGTTAGACAGGTTGTTGAGGCAAGAAGAGAAAGTGATTACTCCTCATTAGGAGGAAATTGAAACTGTTAATCTTGGTACCGAGGAAGATGTAAAAGAGGTGAAGATTGGGGCCAGTCTGCAAGCTCCAGTAAAGGAACAACTTATCCGCATGCTTCGGGAATACGTCGACGTCTTTGCTTGGTCCTATCAAGACATGCCAGGTCTAGATACAAATATTGTCGTACACATGCTACCACTGAAAGAAGATTGCCCTCCAGTCAAGCAGAAGTTGCGCCATACTCGCCCAGATATGGCCATGAAGATTAAGGAAGAAGTACAAAAACAGTGGGATGACGGTTTCCTTGCTGTAACTAGTTACCCGCCGTGGGTTGCTAATATTGTACCAGTGCCTAAGAAGGATGGAAAGGTGCGTATGTGTGTGGATTACCAGGACCTGAACAGAGCTAGACCGAAAGATGATTTCCCATTACCTCACATTGATGTATTGGTAGACAACACAACTCAGTTCTCGGTATTTTTTTTCATGGATGGATTTTTTGGATACAATCAAATCAAGATGTCACCCGAAGACATGGAAAAACAACCTTCATCACACCGTGGGGCACATTCTGTTACAAGGTAATGCCGTTTGGACTGAAGAACGCCGGTGTAACGTATCAACGGACTATGGTAACATTATTCCACGATATGATCCACAAAGAAATTGAATGCTACGTGGATGATATGATTGTCAAGTCCCTTACTGAAGAAGATCATCTGGTGAATCTGCTGAAGTTGTTTAAGCGTCTGAGGAAGTATCAGCTGAAATTGAACCCCAACAAATGCACATTCGGGGTACATTCTGGTAAGTTGCTGGGATTTATTGTAAGCGAAAAGGGAATTGAGGGTTATCCCGACAAAGTCAAAGCCATTCAGGAGATTCCTGCACCTAGGACTGAAAAAGAAGTTTGGCGATTCTTGGGTAGACTGAACTACATTTCAAGGTTCATATCTCACCTCACTGCAACCTGTGAACCCCTGTTCAAACTGTTAAAAAAGGAATAAACAGTCAGGTGGAACGACGATTGTCAGAAAGCTTTTGACAAGATCAAGGAATACATGTAAGAACCTCCAATTCTTATGCCTCCAATTGAAGGAAGACCTCTGATAATGTACCTGACAGTATTAGAAGGGTCAATGGGGTGTGTGTTGGGCCAACATGACGAGTCAGGTCGAAAAGAGTATGTAATATACTACCTAAGCAAAAAGTTTACCGACTGTGAACAACATTATTCACTGCTCGAGAAAACTTGCTGTGCTTTAGCGTGGGCTGCTCGCCGACTAAGACAGTATATGCTGACCCACACTACCTTGTTGATCTCAAATATGGACCCCATCAAGTACATATTTGAGAAGCCATCACTTACCGGAAGGGTTGCAAGGTGGCAAATGATTCCAACAGAGTATGACATTCAGTACACATCTCGAAAAGCCATCAAGGGCAGTGTACTGTCTGATTATCTGGCTGAGCAACCCATTGATGATTACCAGCCCATGAGATTTGACTTCCCCGATGAAGACATCATGTTCTTAAAAGCAAAAGATTTTGAAGAGCCTATTCACACTGAAGGGCCTGACCCAGAAGAAGAATGGACTATGATGTTTGACGGGGCTGTCAATATGAATGGTTGTGGAGTTGGTGCAGTGCTTATTACACCTAAACGAGTTCATAAGCCTTTCTCGGCAAAACTCACCTTTGCCTGCACCAACAACGAAGCAGAATACGAAGCATGTATCGTGGGACTTGAGGAAGCCATCGACCTCAGGATCAAAACTTTGAATGTATTCGGGGATTCAACTTTGGTAATCAATCAGACCAACGGCAAATGATACACTCATCAGGAGCATCTGATCTCGTACCATGATTATACGAGGAGATTATTGACTTTCTTCACAACAATCAAACTTGAATACATCCCTTGAGATGAGAATCAGTTTGCAGACGCCTTGGCTACCATTTCCTCTATGATCAAAGTTCAAACTGCCAATTATGTGCCTCGGATTCTGGTATCCAGACTGGACCGGCCGACATATGTTTTCTCTGTGGACATTGCTAGTGATGATAAGCCTTGGTTCCATGACATCAAATGCTTCTTAGAGAATCAGACGTACCCTCCTGGGGCATCATCCAATGATAAGAAGACATTAAGAAGGTTGGCCGACAGTTTCTTCCTCAATGCTGATGGTTCATTATACAAGCGAAACTTCGACATGGTCCTGCTCAGGTGTGTTGACAAGAATGAAGCAGACCTGCTGATGCACGAAGTGCACGAAGGTTCTTTCGGTATCCATGCCGGAGGACATGCAATGGCAAAGAAATTATTAAGATCAGGTTACTATTGGATCACAATGGATGCAGATTGTTGTGCCTATGCCAGAAAGTGCCATAAATTCCAGATCTATGCAGATAAAATACATGTGCCTCCGAATCCTTTAAACGTGATGTCTTCACCTTGGCCCTTCTCCATGTGAGGCATTGACATGATCGGAAAGATTGAACCGACTGCTTCAAATGGTCACCAATTCATCCTGGTAGCCATTAATTACTTCACCAAATGGGTTGAAGCAGCTTCATATGCAAACGTCACCAGACAAGTGGTAGCCAGATTTCTGAAAAGGGATATCATCTGTCGATATGGAGTTCTCGAGCGAATCATTACTGATAATGGTTCCAATTTGAACAACAAGATGATGGCAGAACTTTGCCGGGACTTCAAAATCCAACATCACAACTCTTCTCCTTACAGGCCAAAAATGAACGACACTGTTGAGGCTGCTAACAAGAACATCAAGAATATTATGAAGAAGATGGTGGTTACCTATAAAGACTGGCACGAAATGCTACCATTTTCTTTGCATGGATATCGAACTTCAATCAGAACGCCTACTGGGGCAACACCTTATCAGCTTGTGTACGGTATGGAAGCTATCCTACCTGTTGAAATTGAGCTACCCTCCTTACGGGTAATGATGGATGTAAAACTGGATGAAGCAGAATGGGTCCGGTCTCGGTACAATCGACTGAATCTGATCGAGGAGAAAAGGCTAGCTGCCATCTTCCATGGGCAGTTATATCAGAAGCGGATGAATAAAGCCTTCGATCAGAAAGTCAAACTTCGGGAATACCAAATGGGAGAGCTTGTGCTGAAAAGACTTTTTCCTCCTCATACAGACCACATGGGCAAATGGACACCAAAATACGAAGGCCCATTCATAGTAAAGAAAGTCTTCTCCGGTGGAGCACTGATGCTCACTACTATGGATGGTGAGGATTTCTTATCTCCTGTGAATTCAGATGCAGCTAAAAAATACTTCGCATAAAAATGACCCGCTGGACATAAAAACAGAATGTACGTCCGGGCAAAAATAGGGCATCCCGGCGAGTCAAAAACAGAATAAAAGACTCGGGAAAAAATAAGGGAAAGATTGAAAAAAATGTACACCCGCTGAGTGGATTTGTTTCTTTGATTGTACTTGCCAATTCAGGGCACCCAAATTAATGAAATCATAATTTTCAGTCACACCTTGTTTTGTACATTTTTGTTTCGTTTGCAAAATGTCCAATGTTCATAATACAACACTTGCATAAAACAAATGAGCCATTTTTAATAAATGCTTGCAGGAAATATGTTACTTTCAGATAAGTTTAACTCCTATGACGGAATCCGGTTAGGGATACCTCGGGATACTTGTGCGTTTTCCTTTGTCTTAACAGGTTGCAGGTATTCAATGCGCAACAGGGGGCATATCAAGCATTGAATCCCCAGCATGCTACTTCCCAGATGTTATCTCCTCCCCGAGCAGGATCTCCTGAGCAGTTCCTGACAACTATTTCACAACAAAAAGTGATCAAAGAACTCTCTGTTCCCCACCAGAGTGCCAAATTTCCCTCATCCTCAGCAGAGTTGATGGAACCAATTCCCCAGAGAGTTTCCATTCTCTCCCCAGTAGAGCAATGTCTGAAACCCATCCCCAAAGGAGTGGCTAAAGCTTCCTTCTCCCCAGCTGAGTTCTCCCTTTGGATAGATCTACCAATGACCTATTCCCCCAAGTGGAGTTCCCCATCCGTACAGATCCATCAATGATCTTTTCCCCAGCCGGATTATTCCTCCAAGCAAATCAGCCAAAGATCTTTATCCCCGCAGGATCCGAGCTTCAGATCATTTTCTCTTTTGCATAATCATAGCATTTACATCATAAATCACCGAAATAAGCGTAACATTCCGTCTAATACAGAGCATTACGGCAAAAATCAAACATTTGCATGATCACAAGCCAGGTTTGAACCAGTCACCTGCAATTACCATCAATATTTCATCAACAATATACAAAATACATCTCCTACGGTTGAAAGCCAAAGCATCCCCTTTGCAATCTCAAATACAGATACCTATAAATGCTCTTTTTGACACTCGTCTGTGTCATCCTTCCCCAGTAAGGTTGCCAAAACACTTTCTGCAAGCAGATACTGGTCCTTAACATGTTCTTCTCGACACTTGTCTGTGTCATCTTATCTCCCCACAGAAAGTCAAAGCATCTCCTTTGCACTCTCAAAATAGGTGCCTGTTTATATATATACATATTCGACACTCGTCTGTGTCATGCGTTCCCCAACAAGTCAAACACTCGTCCATTGTCTTGCTCATTCCTTGCCAACGAATCAATACTTGTGCATACTTATACAAGAGTCTTTGATACTCGTCCGTATCTTGATTATATCACCTCCTCAGCAGATTCGACACTCGTCCTTGTTCCTTGTTAACTAGTTGATACTCGTCCGTATCATCATCTTTGAACACGTGTCAGCGTTTGTTTCTACCGATACTCGTCCGTATCATGGTCCTAAGGATGCTCGTCCGCATCTTTAATCTATACACATCGTCAAACACTTATATCCTTTATTCTTGAAAGTGTAAGCACTATTCCGTGTTTACGATTCCCCAGTAAGTCGTCGACAGAACAAATTTCTCCTATCCGGCACTCGTCCCATGTCGTGATACTTTCGGCAGCCGTCCCCTGCCAGGTGATCGTCCTTCACCTTTGGATGACCGTCCCTCATCCTTTCCCCAGCGAAATTTCCATTATTGGAACCTTCTATCCGACATTCATCCTATGTCGTGATACACTTTAGCAGCCGTCCCCTGCTAGGTGATCGTCCTTCACCTTTTGATGACCGTCCCTCATCATTTATCCGATGGTCGTCCCCATCGTTGATCTTGTTATCCAACATTCATCCTATGTCGTGATAATCTCCGAGAGCAGCCGTACCCTGCTAGGTGATCGTCCTTCACCTCTTGATGATCGTCCTTCATCATGCTTATCCGATGGCCGTCCCCATCATTGATCTTTTTTTCTATCCAACATTCGTCCTATGTCGTGATATTTTTAGCAGCTGTCCCCTGCTAGGTGATCGTCCTTCACCTTTTGATGACTGTCCCTCATCATTATTTCATTTATTCTTTAACCCGATGGCCGTCCCATCGTTGTTTACTTTACTTTCCAAGCCTGATGGCCATCCCCATCTATACTTGTCTAAATCCCCAGAAAATCTTATTACCCGATGGCCGTCCCCATCATGATCTCTTTATTTACCCAGCTTGTCAGCCTTCCCCATCATTGCTTTACTTACCACTTTATCCCCAACATCCGTCCTCTGCTCGATGGTCGCCCTCCATCGCCTTCATTTGATAATCTTACTATACCATCTCTTACAATTTATATCCCTTTTCTTCTTAGCCCCAGCAAGTGCGAATTTCGGACTGTCTTTGGTATTCAACCACAAGTTATCTTGTTTGTCTGTTAAGCCAGGCGCTTACACCCTGCACAGCTAACTCATGTTTGAATAGGGGCAGCTGTAAACACCCCAAATTTTCCCTCACTCTTCATCACACCATGGCTTGTGATATTTCATTTTTGCATTAGCATAAGCATACTATCTCATATTGCATGTTTGCTTCACTGCATAGTTCAAGTTCATCTGCATTTAGGGTTTGTGATCTGAGCAATCCAAGAAGTGATCTGAGCCATCACAAAGGCCTTAAAGCCTTATAAGAGGGCCCATGTGTGTCCTATGATCATATTATGCTCCCCAAAGTTCATGAAAGTCAAGGGATCACAAGAATTGGCAAATGCATGAAAGTTGTAGATTAGGTCTTTCACTTTTCCAAAAGTACAAGAACATGTCTTGATTCATCCTAGAACTCAAGATATGACTTTTCAAAGTTGGTAAAAATCACATAATTTCAAGTTTCATGCCAAAGAGGGATTTTGCATATTGGCATGTTCAAGCTTCTAAATTACTTCTAATGTGCACAAACATGTTACAACATGTCAAGGGAGCATCCAAAGATCAGAATTGGCCCAAGATTTGAAGCATTTCATGACTTGAATCACAAGAAACATCAAAGAGGGAAATTTGCATAAACCATAAGAACTTTTCATCCAAGCCTTCCAGCTGCATAACATGGATCCAAAGGCCATCCTTGATGCAAGCTGAGGCCAGACACACCTTAAAACAAGCTCTGACCCGTGCCATGCTTTAAGTACACATAACCTTGACTTTTTGCAACTTGGCCCATACCAATCAAACTATGCCACACCAACTCTCTGAACCAATCAACATGACTTATGTGAACATCATGGATCACAAAACACATAATAAACAAGGATGAAACCTCTCACAAGCTGATAATCACAAAAATCATCTTACACCTTCCTCTCTTCGAATTTCATAACACAGCCATCAAAGCTTCAAGCTTCTTACACCAATCAACTCAAAAACACTCAAGGATCATTTCCCAACCATTACAATGGCCTGAAACACCCCACAACACAAACACGATTTCTGAGTTATCAGAACTAAATCATTCAAAACAGCTCATTTAAACTCCATTCAAGCCTTTCAGAAGCATCAGTGGGATCATTGGAGACATTTTGCACAAAGGAAGAGGACAGAAAGCTCCAGTTTACAAAGCTTCAACTCAGGTAGTCACCAAGAACTTTTTTTTCCAGGACTCTTGTTTTAAGTTCCTAAATGATTCTACATGTTTAGCTGATCACCCTGATATGTTTTATTTTGAAAATGATTGAGAAATGAGCATGTATGAAGCTTCTGAAATTTTTGACCTAAAACTTGTTGGCTTCGATTAAGCTTTGTTATGCATGATAAATGATTTTTGTTTGTGGATTCATGTTCTTTGATGTTAGAGGAGTGATTATGGGCAAGAAATTAGGAGTTTAGATGCGTGTATGAGTTTCTGGATTTTTGCCTCGCCGGAGAAGATGACCGGAGCAAGCTCCGGTCACCTGAAAGTCATTAGGTTTAATTAATTAGGGTTTAGTCAGGTTTGAATGTGGGCCTTTAGATCTTAGGGTTAGCGCGCAAATGAGTGGACCAGATTAGTTCATTAACATTAATCCATAATTATTTAATTTAATTAAACTCAATTAGTCAGATTTGATCCAAGCCCTTGATTTATGCACATGGTCAACTCCCTCCATCCCAATTTGAATCTGGACCCTCAGATGTGATTACTTTGCATTTTATTCATTTTTATTTCATTTCTTTTCATTTCTTTTTCATAATTAATTTAAAATACCAAAAATCATCACAAAAATATTTCCCTTTGCAATCTGACTTTAAATATTTTTCTTAACCTAGAAATAATTTTTATTTTATTTTTTGCATTCAAAAAGTATTTTTAAAATATTTAAATGCTATTTTTAATTAATTAAAGTATTTTAATTAATTAAAAATGCATTTAAGTTTCTAAAAATCACCAAAAAAATCATGAACCATTCCAATGCATTTAGAAACATTTTCAAACTCTTCATACAAATTTATTTTTAGGTTTGATCATAGTTTTCCCAATTTTCTTTGAATTAAGGGTCTTAAAAATCACAATTTTTAACCCTAACTTTGAAAAATCATTTCTGCCTAACCAAGAGGAGTTTGAACTTGATTCTTTTTGCATTGTTTCAGATATTGCATGTGGTTTATAGGTCATTTTTCTCATGAATTTATCTTGCATTTTCAAATTGATTTGCATTTTTCCTTTTGAATCACCCAAAAACCCTAGAAAACTTAGGAAAATCATAACTTTCAATAGGTTAGGCTCCTGACCTTCTCCTTTGGGGTTTCACCTAATATGGGACTAGGTTTTGTTTGAGCTTGATTTCAAATTTTATCTTGTTGTATGCTTCTGTTTTATCCATTTGCATCTCATATGTCCATAAAACCCTAATTTCTCATGTTCATTTGCATTCACCTTGCATATTCATCATCATATGAATTTTCCATGAAATTTCAAGCATTCATATGTCATCTTAGACATCTTAGGACATGTTAGAACCTTGCTTGATCCTTTCTTCATTCATTTTCCATGTTTTGTATACATTTCATTTCATGAACATCCATGTGTTTTCAAACTTCTAAGCATGCTTTCATAACATATCATCCTTGTATGATCATTCATATGCTCATTGTATGATATTGCATCATCTCACATGACATTTTCATAGCATAAACACTTCTGACTTTGGTCTTTGCATCTCATTTCATCTCATTTCAATTCATTTCTTCATGCTTTATAACTTATGCATCCATACTAACTTTTCAGGAACTTTTGGTAAGTTATTTTGGGAGGTGGATTTGCCTTCACCTCTCACTTCTTCTTATCTCTTTCATATGCATTTTAAGTTACTTATGTTCCATCTCTCTCACTTTCTTCCTTTAAGTTACTTACTTTCTTAGGAATTAAGTAACTTATTCTTCTGCTTCATCCTCCTTTCATCTGCTTTTTCCATTGGTGGCTTCCTTGAAGATCTTCTATTTTAGGCCTAACAAACCATAGGAACATCCAAGAATGATAATATTAGGGTTGTGTTTAGTCCCCCTTATACTTTTACCTTTGAGTCTCCTTGAGTATCTCTTCTCATCTCCATAATCAGAGACTAAACTCTTAAAGCTTTAGGGCTTTGGAATTAGGGTTATGCCTGCATCCTTCTCTTAGGATGGAGTGTATAACTTTAATCCTAAGTGTTAAACCTTTAATTTGTTTAAACTTCTTAATCAAACCACACTAATAATCACCAAGATTTTATCTTGTAACTTGGGCCTTACATTAGGGTTCTAACTCTTCCTTATGGTTAAGAGGGACTAACCCTAGTGTTTAATGGACAAGTCCCCCTCAAGTTGTCTTACAAACTTAAAATCCACTTCTTAATCTCATCCCTTTAATTAAAATCCATTTAATAAAGGCTGGTTATATAATGAATTTAGTCCCTAACCATGGATTAAGTTGAGGTATCTTCCTCAGCTTAAGTGTTCTCATCTATTATCCCTCTATTAGGATGGTGTAATGAGTCCGCTAATCTGTGATTAGAGATTAAACTCATTACTTAACACTAAACAAAAACCCAAAAACATCTAAATAATCACAAGTAGGTTAATGATCTTAATCCTACATCATCATGGTAATTAAGTTGAGATGTTTATCTTACACTTAAGTATGCTCATTATCCCTAATCAGGGAGGATATAATGAGTTTACAACCCCTTGATTTAGGCTTAAGCTCATTAACTTATGCAAAACACCAAAAAATAATAACAAAACTGAAAACACAAAAACAAACAATAATCGTCTCCTTCGGGATTCTTTTCTCATCACACTCATTCACAAGCGAGAACTTGTTTCTTCCGTCTAATGCAAGACAGTTAGCACTCGAGCCAGACGAGTCATACACTTGAGCATAGACAAGCAAGCAGTTCACAGTCATTTTTTTTCTTTCAGTCTCTTTGAGTCAAACTACGGTGTTCTAACTTCCTCATTGCACGAGAGGATACATAGGCATAACTTAACTATTATCGAACAAAAGTCTCTTTGTCATCCCCCTCTTTCAGCATTCTTTTCTAAGCCTCAGTTCTTGAGCACTCACCCTTTTTGCACTGACACTCTGTATATTATTTTCTTAGCTTTTGCACATAGATAGCACATACACCTACCCCTTTTAAACACAATCTTGTAAGCGTGGATCCCGTCGAGTACGACGGACAATCTGGGTGCTAATACCTTCCTAGGTTGTAACCAACCCTCTTTCTCAGTTTCTCTGGTTCGCAACTGTCTTATTCATCTCTTTCTAGGTTTATGCAGCATTACCTTTCCTTCGGGATAAAAATGCCTAGCTGGAGACTCTATTCACTTCACTTTCATTTTCTCTTTTCGCCGACCGTTCGCGTCTGCATCGGGATGTAAATCTTTGGGAGCGACAACTTGGCGACTCTGCTGGGGAAATATCTTGCAACCAGGGCTTCTGGTTCTTTTTGTGGGTTTCTCCTAGCGTTAATTTGATTTGTGTTTATAGGGGTGTTATGTGCTACTTGTGCTTATTGTTTATATCTTTATTTATTGCTTTCTTTACAGCTTTATTTATTGCTTTATTTACTGTTTTTATGCATTTCATATTATCATCATATCACCTGTGCTGGATCTGTTGTTTTCCTTGGTGGGAGGGATATTCGGTGAGTAAGGTTCCATACCAGGAGCCTGAGTGACACATATGATAAAGTGGCTTCATATTATTTCCAATTCCATTTCGGTCTGGTGCGGGAATATGAAACACGGTCCAGACATGGGTTTCTTCTTGAGAACTCTGTGCTACGGATTTCCTGTAGTACTAGGGCTATCTAGGAAGCCTTCCAAGTCTGGATGACCTTTTTATGAACTTCAGCATCTGAGGTGAATTTGAGGAGGATCCTTTATGATTATTGTAAACACTGTACCTCCGGGTTAG
The DNA here is from genome assembly GCA_963966055.1 of Lathyrus aphaca. NCBI lineage: Eukaryota > Viridiplantae > Streptophyta > Magnoliopsida > Fabales > Fabaceae > Lathyrus > Lathyrus aphaca. The sequence continues at coordinate 224,243,998 of OZ014520.1, read as the reverse complement.
AAGTGTTTACACTTCTCATAACTGATCCAAGTTTGAGGATCCTTGTTCTAGAACAATACCTGTGAGGGGGTTGGGATGTTTACAGGTTTGCAGGAACCTTTGACCCCATCATACCCTGTTACCAGTTTTGTTTTAAGATTGCACCATTTTGGACTATTCTTGTGAAACCCTGGATTTGTGACTCTTTATTTGAGTCCCCCACCTGGTTACTGGTTCTCTAAGCCTCCATCCGGATTTCTGAACACACATGGACCTTATCAAGGCAGATAACAAATCCAGTACTTGATCACAAACCCTTGCATATCATTCTACATACATCATTTTGCATCATTTTAACATTTGTCTATTTGTTTTACAGGGTATCCACATCTTATCTTTGGTTTTGGTTTTGACTGTTCATCTGCATCAGCCATCTTCATCAGTTATCTTCATCAGAGATCTTCTTCAACTGATATCTTCTCCAGTTGTCTTCATCAGTATTTCCCTTAAGTTATCTTCATCAACATCCATTGTCAGCATGGACCCATCCAGGAAGAGCAACATTACCTACCATTTCTTTGAGCCCACTCTGGCAGGCATCAGGCAGATTCTGACACTCATCACTCCTGATCATGTCCCTTTATTCAGGGAACATTATGGTGGCATCATGGACATGATCATGGACTTGGATGCATCACAGAGGAGTATGATCCACACTTTCCTTCAGTTCTATGACCCTCCTCTCAGATGTTTCACTTTCCCATACTTTCAGTTGGGCTCTTTGCTAGAGGAGTTCTCCATGTTGTTGGGTGTCCCCATCAGGAGAGGGATTCCTTTCAACCCTGAGATGACTGATCCCAGGAATGAGGATATAGCTAAGGCTTTTTATTTGGAATCCTCCATCATTGATCAAAATATGACTACTAAGGCTGGAATCCCAGGCCTCCATTTGGACTTCCTGATCACTCAGGCCACCATTCATGCTGCAGCAGGGAAGTGGGACACTGTATGTTCTCTCTTGGCCCTTAGCATATATGGTATCATCTTGTTTGCAGACGAGCCTAAGTTTGTAAGCAAGAGTGCTATCCATCTTTTCCTGTTGAAGAATCCAGTCCCTACCTTGCTTGGGGACTTTTACTACTCAGTGCATCAAAGGAATGAGAAGCAAAGGGGAAGATTAGTCAGATGTTATGCACCTCTCTTCTACTGTTGGTTACTGAGGTACTTGCCAAAGTCAGAAGCTTTCTTGAATCGTCATCAGCCAAGAAACTGGGCTAAGAGAATGATTTCCCTTACATCAGAAGACATCAGATGGTGCACTCAGAGCACCAAAGGCAGAGACATAATCACCAGCTGTGGTCAGTATCCCAATGTACCTCTTATTGGAGTAAAGGATTAAATCAACTACAATCCTTTGCTGTTCAAAAGGCAATTAGGGTATGCCTTGGTACATCCACCAAGAGAGCAAGACTTATCAGAAACCCTTTACTGTGATATTCAGCATAACCATGCCATTGCCCGACAAACATCTTGGGCTTGGGACAACATTCAGACAAAAGGGACTGCCATTCTTGGAAAGTGCAACAACATAGCTTCAGCTCAGTATCTTGATTGGTCTCGTATCAGAGGACAGGTTACCCGTACGCCATTTACCCTAGAGAATGTGCCTGGACCTTCAGTAGTAGAGCCTGTAGCTACAGTCAGTTTAGAAGAGTTTGAGAAGTTGAAGGAAAGGAATACTCAACTTTCTGAAGCTCTGAAGAAGACCCTCTGGGAGAGGAATGATAGTCTTCTGGACAATGAGAGGTTAGAGAAGCTCCGTATCGAGCATATGACCAAGATTGATAAGACAGATGATTACATCAGAAGGGCTAGAGCAGAGGAGTTAGTGTTGAAGAATGCTTGCAAGGAAGCCAAGATTCAGAAGGCCAGAGCTGAGCACTACTTAGAAGAGAGTCAGGCTAGATGGATTAGAATCACCGAGGCTCGTTCACAGAAATATCAGAGGACCCAGGCTAGGATAGAGCAGCTGGAGGCTAATGAGAACAAGAATCAGGAGGCTTTGTTAGCAGCACAAAAGGAAATCTCTGAGTTGAAACTCTGGGCGGGGTTGAAGAGATCAAAAGACCAAGACAAGTATAAGAAGTTGACAAGTGCTATTGCCACCAGGAACCTTCTTATCAGGACCATCACAGAGCATCCAATTGGCCCAGTGACTGAAGCTCTCCTAAAGGAAGTCAGAGAGGATGATTATGGGCTGGATGTTTGATTTCTTTGTACTTCATTTTGTTTGTACTTCTGTTTTTTTATTATTATTGTATTTTGACCCACCATGGGGACTTGTTGCAATCCAAACTATGTATCTTTACATTTTGTAATATATGGTTTGTGTTATAGGCTTCATCTCTCTCCAATATCACCATTCCTCGAGGTCTGGAAGGTCAAAACCAAAGAACCAAACCAGATACCCTTGGAAGATAAATAGACATCCTGCATTGCATTCTAACTTCTCGACTTGTTTTGTAGGTATTTTGTTTTTGTTATTTGTCACTTTGTTGTGGTTTCAGGAAACATTGCTCGTAGGAGAGTCTTCCCCATCAACAGAGTTCACCGGTATCCGACAAGAAACAACCTTCCGAGCCTACAGATGGACCAGGTTCAGCAAAATCTGATTAATGTAAGAACCAAAATGGATAATGAAAGAACTGAAATGAGGGCCCAGATGAACCAGTTCATGGCAGTAATGATTGGGTTGGCCCAAATCCAAGAAATACTAAGAGAGTTGGTCGAGCGAAAAACTCCTGAAGAAAACCACCCAGGTACAGGGGGTACCAGCAACAATGATCATGTACAACATCGTACTGATCCCCCGGAGTTTGGACCTCATCTTAACCCTGACATTAATGCTATCAGAAATACCCAGGGTAATACTGGAGGGCATGCCTTGCAAGAGGACCCTCAGGAGGAATAATTCACTGTAGTTGGGGCAGGAGATGAAGTTTATGATCGTCAGTTGGACGAGATAGCAGAAAAGTTGAGGTCTCTAGAGTCTCAAAACTCTCTAGGGTTTGATGTTATGGATATGGGGCTGGTAGAGGGAGTTAGAATTCCTCACAAATTCAAACCTCCCTGCTTCGAAAGATATAATGGAACATCTTGCCCTCGCACCCATCTTCAATCCTTCATAGGAAGATTAAAGGCCTACACCATGGATGAAAAGCTATGGATGTTCTATTTTGAGGATAGCTTGACAGGGGCATCCCGTGAGTGGTACTCTCATTTGACTAGGGCCACAGTAAGAAATTGGAAATATTTGGCTGAGGCTTTCATTCTCCAATATCAATACAATCTAGACATGGCTCCTAACAGAACTTTTCTAATGGGTATGTCACAATCCTCCAGGAAAAGCTTCAGAGAGTATGCTCAGAGATGGAGGCAATTAGCTGCTGCCGTTCAACCTCCAATGTCAGAAAGAGAAATGGCGGATATGTTTATGAACACCCTCCAGGGGACATACATTGATAGGTTGGCTTCTTTCTCCTCCACTATATTTGCAGATGTGGTCATAGCCGGAGAAAGGATTGAAAGTTTGTTAAAGATGGGAAAGATTTCTGACAACGACGCCAGCTCAAGCAGCACAAGGAAACCATTTGCAGGGCCTCGCAGGTCGGGTGAAACAAACTCAGTACACATGGGCAGAGGAAGGCCCCAGTATATGCCAAGATCAATTGCCGCTGTCACAATTCCTATTCCACCTCCTCAACAACAATACATTCCGCAACCACAACATTTCCCTCAACAATAACATTTTCCTCAACAAAGGTCCTATAACAACAACAACCAACAACAACGTCCTTTCCAGCAAAGGCCATCTCAAGTTAACAGGGTAATTGAGCCTATACCAATGCCCTATGCCACTTTGTTACCATAACTTCTGAAGCTTAATCTTGTCGAATGAAGGACTCTGGCTCCACCAGATCCTCAGAACCTTCCACGGAACTACGACGTTAATGCCAGATGTGCCTTCCATTCTAATGCACCTGGTCACACCACAGAAAAGTGTAGAGCTTTGCACATGAAGGTCCAGGATCTAGTTGATTAAAAGACTTTAAATTTTGCACCACCTCCTAATGTCACAAAGAATCCTATGCCCAGCCACGGTGGGCCAAGGATAAATGCAATTGAAGAGGATCAACCCATGAATTTAATTGAAGATATTGCAAACATTCAAACACTTCTGGCAGAGGTTAAAGCTCAACTTTTAAAATGCCAGGTGTTCCCAGGTTGTGAAGCCTGATGTGAATCTTGCAAAGTTTCCGTCAATGGGTGTGCAACCTTAAGGAGTGGCATCAATGACCTTATTAGAGAAGGTATCCTGCAGATAACATCAACGATTTCTACAACATCAGCAATTCCTCTTACAACAACAACAAGTACTCCTCCTACAACTTCAAAGACAATTGTTTCGACAGACTCGTCTACAAAATCAACAATCATTTCTTCCACCACTTCAACAAACACTAGTTCAACTGCATCCGCTTCTACAACTACAACAACCATTAACAACGATGTCTCTACATTCACCATATACTATGACCCAACAATGGTCCCCGATTCCAACAATTTTCAGCAACAATCTCAGCAACATCCCAGCTTCAGTCATTCACCACCACCATCAGTCAGAAGTCCTGTCACCATTTATTATGATCCACAGACAATAACAGTTCCTACCTCCGCTGCAGTAAGTCCAGTCACCATCACGACACCTGGACCCATTCCGTATGAAAAAGATAATGTTGTACCATGGCACTATGGTTCAGACCTCTACTGCAACAGGGAGAGAGTCCTTCTTGATTCTTCAACTCATACACCATAGGTGGATAATGTCGGGGGAGGCGAAGGCTTCACTCGAAGCAGACGTCTCTTCGCGTCACAAGTTCCAAGAGTTAATATTGAGGCAGAGGCTACTGCCAAAGCCAAAGGTAAAAATGTGGTGCCTGAGGAACCTGTACCAAAAGAAGCCCATAAAACATCCTTTGATCAAGATGTGGATGAATTTATGAGGATAATCAAGAGAAGCGACTACAAGGTTGTGGATCAGGTCCACCAGACTCCTTCCAAGATCTCCATCTTATCCCTGCTCTTGTGTTCCAAAGCTCATCGGGATGCATTACTTAAAGTCTTGCACGCAGCCTACGTGCCTGAGGAGATCACGGTAAATCAGCTCGAGATAGTGGTGTCTAATGTTAATACTAGCCATGGGCTAGGCTTCACCAACGCTGATTTGACAACGGAAGGTCGTCACCACAACAAAGCTTTACACATCACTCTGGAGTGTAAAAGGGTTGTGCTTTCACATGTTCTAGTTGACACTGGGTCTTCACTCAATGTCTTGCCAAAGAAAGACCTTGTTAAGATTGAGTATGATGGTATTGCTCTCCGACCAAGTAATCTGGTGGTTAGAGATTTTGATGGTTCCAAGAGGTCTGTTCTTGGAGAGGTGGAGCTTCCTGTGATAATTGGTCCGCAGGTCTTTCAAACTACTTTCTACGTGATGGACATTCAGCCGGCCTACAGCTGTTTGTTGGGTCGACCATGGATTCACACCGCTGGCGCAATTACGTTGACCCTTCACCAGAAATTGAAATATGAGTGAGAATGGCAGATTATCATAATCTATAGTGAAGAGGATATTTTTGTTAGCCATCTGGCCACCTACAAATACATTGAGATGGATGGTGAAATCCACGAGACCATGAGCCAAGGTTTCGAAGCACTGAACGTCAATGAGGCGACAACTGAAGTATTTGCTGCATCCCAGGAGGATAGGATGGGTACTTTAATTGTCTCCTATCAACAAGATCAGAAGGTTGTTGAGGATGGAAACGCCCAAGGCTGGGGCAAGCTGTTACCGATGGAGAAGAAGGAGGACAAATTCGGTTTAGGTTACAAACCATTCCTACAAGATCAAGCAGAGGCTGCTAAGGAGCCCAAGTTCATAAGTGGGGGGATGCTAACCCAGATGCTGTCAATAACGTGGAAGACGAGGCGGAAAGCGACCTCAAACTGGAGAGCTGGATTCGTCCAAGGATCCCGGGTCAACAAGTCCTTAACTGGTCTTCCTAGTAAATTATAAGGGTTACTCCTACAGAGTAATTATTATTTCCTGCTTTTTTAGCATGCATCAAGTCCTGCATCTTGCCCAAGGTTTCAGGACTCATTTTGTAATAGGGCTGTAAACACCCCAAATTTGCCCTCACTAATTTCACACCATGGCTTGTGATCTTCTATATTGTCATTAGTTTAAGCATATCATCTCATATTACATTTTTGCTTCATTACATTTGTTCAAAGTCATTTGCATCTAGGGTTTGTGGTCTGAGCAATCCCTGAGCCATCTGAGCAACTCCAAGGGTATTCAATCATCTCAAGAGGGTCCATGTATGTTCAAGTATCACATTATATCATCCCAAGATTAGGGAAGTCAAAGAATCACAAGAACTGAGAAAGGCATGGAAGTAGAGCCAAGCTTAACTACACAGATGACCTAGAATTAGGGTTTTGGTTTCAAAGGCCATAACTCCAATTTTTTTGGTCATTCTTGTTTCTATTGGTCTCTATATGATATGAGGATCATGCATACAAATTTTCATGAAGAAATTCAATGGGGAAGGCATCTGATCAATAGATGACTTCTTGAGCAAGTCAGTGAAAAATTAGGGCATCTGAGGCCCCCAATCATCCAACCAAAGGGTCTTCTCCATCATTTTGGGTGTCTATGATCTTTATTTGATCTTAGAAGAAGTTAAAAGTTCACAAAATTGAAGAATTTCAAGTCATTTGCAAAGTTGCCATTCTGGGAAAGTGACTTGTAATGCAAACTTGCCATTTTGGGAAAGTCTTTCAACCTCCTCTTTTTGATTCAAAAGTGCTTCAAATGAAAAATTCTTGGTCATTAAAGTTGTAGATTGGATCGTTCCATTTTCAAAAAGTACAAGAACTTGATCTAATTCATCATAAAACTCAAGTTATGGCTTCGCAAAGTTGGGAAAAATCACAAAATTTCACTTATGTGCCAAAGAGGGAAACTTGCAAAACCACTTGCCAAAGCATTTTGTGACTTCAAACACACTTCTAACCATTACACAAACATAGTACATGACCTATAATTCATAATTGCCCAAAGAAATCTCAAGTTTCATGCCTTGATCATCAAGATTTTTCAAAGGGGCCAAAACACCACATAATTGCAAAACACCCCATAACTTTCTTCCCTCTTGCTGAATTGCCTCAAAGCCAATTCCATGGACCTCCCTAAAGTCAGCTCCGCAGGACACCCCACTGTCCTTGGCCTGCCATGAGCCCATACCTCCAAAGACAACTTTGTGGACTTTATTCATTTTGCTCCATACCAATCACACTGCTCCACAATAACTCTCTGACCTATCAAAGATTGATATGTGGACCTCAAGCAACCTAACACATAACACAACACAAGCTGAAACCTCCAAGAACAGAGCATTCACCAAAATCCTCTCTTATGCATTTCCCTTTGAAACACACAACTCAGCCAACAAATCTCTAAACTTTTTCCACCATTCAACTCCACATTCATCACTGATCATTTCCCACCCTTCATTTTGCCTTGAAACACCTTGTATCAAAAACACGATTTTTACATTTCTTGAACTGAGTTTCAGCCAACATCACTTAGAGGCCATATAAGCTCCAACCAAGCATCACAAACTCTTCAGGAGGATCATTGGAGCTGATTTGAAGCAAAGAACTGGCCAGAAAGTACCAAAGGTGAAAGCTAAAGTTCAGGTAAGCTCAAGAACTTTTTTTCCAGAACCTTCATTTTATGTTCTTAATTGATTCTATGTGCTCTCCTGATGATCATGATGTCTTTACTTTTGAAAATGATTGAGAAACAAGCATGTATGAAGCTTCTGAAACTTTTGATGTATTTTCCGTTTTGCTTCGATTCATGTTCTTGATGGTAAATAAATGATTTTTGTTGTTTGATTCTTGTTGGGAGTGATGTGAGGATCATTTCTGGAAAGTTTGAGGGCTTGGGGTTACATATTAAGTGAGATAGCATGTTTGGCTAGCCGGAGAAGATGACCGGAACACTGTTCCGGTCACCTGAGAGTAATTAGGGTTCAGATTAGGGTTTTAATCATAATTAGTGAAGTTTGAATTATAGCCGTTCAGATGCGCGCGCTGGTCAATTCCCGCGTCTTAACTTCAAACCCTGGCCCTTGGATTAGTTGACTTCCATTTAAATTCATTTAATTTTCATTTTATTTGCATTTTCTTTACCATTTTATTAAAAATAGCAAAACTCATTTAAATTTTTTTATCTTTTGCATTTTCCTTTCAAATATTTTTCTCATTCTGAAAATAATTTTTATTTTATTTTTTGCATAAGATTTGTATTTTTAAAATATTTAATTGTTTATTTTAATTAATTAGTGGAAATTAATTAATTAAAATACCATTTAAGTTTCTAAAAATCACCAAAAAAATCACATTGCATCTTGACACATTTAGAGACATTATCAAACCATTCATACAAATTTCTTTTTGGTTCTTGATCCATTTTGACATTTTTCTTTTGATTTAGGGTTCTTTAAAATCAATATTTTGACCCTAACTTAGAAAAATCTTTTCTGCCTAACTATGAAGAGTTTGATAATGGTTCTTTTTGAATTACATTGTACATATCATGTAGTTTCTAGGATAAAATTGGCATGAATTTATCTTTCATTTTTGATTTGTTTTGCATTTTTCTTTGTGAGGTACCTTAAAACCCTAGCAAACTTAGAAAAATCATAAGTCCTTTAGGGTTTAGCTTCTGACCTTCCCCTTTGGGCAGTGAACTTGTATAGGTTTAGGGTATCTTTGATCCCATTTTCAATTTTTTATCTTGTCATTTGCTTCTGATTTTGATTTTTGCATTGCATCTTGTACATAAACCCTAATTTGCATCTCCATTTGCATCCATCCTTCATATGTTTGCATACATGAACTTGCCATGACTTTTTCTACATCCAAATAACATGTAAGACATCTTAGGGCATATTAGAATCATGTTTGATCATTGCATCATCCATTTGCCATGTTTTTGCTTTCATTTCATGTCATATGCATCCATGAACTTTCATGCCTCCTTCCATGTTTCATTTGCATCTTCATTGTTTGTATAATCATCCACATCTCATGATATCCATTTGTACCATCTCATAGTATCATCTACATCATGAATATGCTTCTGGTTTTGGTTTGCATCCTTGCATTTCATCCCATTTCATTTCAATTCTTTCCTTGTTGCTAACTTTTCAGGTGGTAAGTGTTTGAGAAGTGAATTTGCCTTCACTTCTCATAACCTCTTCTCATTCCCCTTTTTGCATCTTTGCTGCATTTTTACTTGTGTATTAGAGTGAGCTTGCTCATTCATTCTCCTTATCCTCTTTCTTTCTTCAAGCAACTTATCTTCTTAAGTGAAGTAAGTTGTCTTGCTTCTTGCTGCTTCTTTTCCTTTCATCTGCTTCTTCCTTGGTGGTTTCTCTGAAGATCTTCTTGCAAGCCTCATTAACCCTAGGAACACCCAAGCATGATCACAATTAGGGTTTGATTAGTCCCCCCATTAGTTTTACCTTTGTGTCATCTTTGTGTCTTCTCTTCTCATCTCATAATCAAGGATTAAACCTTAAAGGTTTTAAGGCTTTGTGATTAGGGTTATGCCTGCATCCTTCTATTAGGATGGAGTGTATAACCTTAATCCTAAGTGTTAAACCCTTAATGTGTTTAATTCCTCTTAATCAATCCATCTTAATAATCACTAAGACAATAGCTTGTAACTTGGGCCTTGCATTAGGGTTCTAATTCTTCCTTAATTGGTTAAGAAGGACTAACCCTAGTGTTAATGGACAAGTCCCCCTCAAGTTGTCTTACAAACCATAAAATCCACTTCTTAATCTTACCATTAACTAAAATCCACTTTAATAAAGGCTTTGTTTTGTCATGAGGTTAATCTCTAATCATGGATTAAGTTGATGAGCCTTCCTCAGCTTAAATGTCCTCATCAATCATCCTTCTATTAGGATGGTGTAATGAGTCCATTAAATCTTTGATTATGGCTTAAAATCATTACTTAACACTAAACAAAAACACCAAAAACATCTAAATAATCACAAGTAGGTTAATGATCTTAATCCTACATCATTATGGTAATTAAGTTTGAGGTGTTTACCTCATACTTAAGGTATTCTCATTATCCCTAATCAGAGGGAGGATATGATGAGTTTACTAACCTTTGGTTTAGGCTTAAGCTCATTAACTTATGACAAATATCAAAAGGCAATAAAAGATTGAAAACACAAAAACAAACAATAATCGTCTCCTTCAGGATTCTTTTCTCATCATCTTCACTCACAAACGAGAACTCGCTTCTTCCGTCTAATGCAAGACAGTTTGCACCTGAGCCAGACAGGTCATACACTTGAGCATAGACAAGTAAGCAATTCACAAGTCAAATTATCTTTCAGTCTCTTTGAGTCGAACTACGGTGTTCTGACTTCCTCATTGCACGAGAGGATACATAGGCATAACTTAACAGTTATCGAACAAAAGTCTCTGTATATTCCCCCCTTCCAGCATTATTCTTGAAGCCTCATAGTCTTGAGCTCATGTTCTTCCTTTGCATTGACACTCTTTCATCTCACTTCACATTTCTTTACACTAACACTTGCATTCTTTTCCAGCTTTTTGTATACAGATAGTACTGACACTACCCCTTTAAACACAAACTTTCAAGCGTGGATCCCGTCGAGTACGACGGACAATCTGGGTGCTAATACCTTCCCAGGTTGTAACCAACCCCCTTTCTCAGTTTCTCTGGTTCGCAACCGTCTTATCCATATCTTCCTAGGTTTATGCAGCATTACCTTTCCTTCGGGATAAAAATTCCTAGCTGGCGACTCTTTCTTTTTCAGTTCACCCTTGTGTGTTCTTTCTCTTTCGCCGACCGTTCGCGCCTGTACCCCTCTTGACCCTGTGTCATCAGGTGGGAGCGACAGCTTGGCGACTCTGCTGGGGACCCTTATATTGTAACCATGGCTTCTGGTTCTTTTTGTGGGTTCCTCCTAGCGCTTGTTTGATTTATGTTTACTGGGGTGTTATGTGCTATGTGTGTTTGTCTATGTTGCTTTATTTTATTGCTTTATATACAATTTTATTTACTGCTTTCTTTACAGCTTTATGCATCATACTGTCATACTGTCATTGCTGGATCTGGTTTGCTGTTTTGGTGGGTGGGGTTCCATTAAGAGTTTAAGGTCCTATACCTGGGACCTGAGTGACACCTAGGCTAGAGTGGTTCATGTTCTTTCCCATTCCATTTAGGTCTGGTGCGGGAATATGAAACACGGTTCAAATGTGGGTTTCTTCTTGAGAACTCTGTACTACAGATTTCCTGTAGTGCTAGGGCTATCTGGGAAGCTTGTTAAGTCTGGATGACCTTTATTATGACCTTTAGAAACTGAGGTGAATTAGAGGAGGATCTTTTATGGTTATTGTAAACACTGTACCTCCGGGTTAGAAGTGTTTACACTCCTCATAACTGATCCATGTCTGAGGATCCTTGTTCTAGAACACTACCTGTGAGGGGGTTGGGCTGTTTACAGGTTTGCAGGAACCCTTGGCCACATCATACCCTGTTGCTGTTTTGTTTAAGAGTACTCCACTTTGGACAGTTCTTGTGATTAACCCTGGATATGTGACTCTTTATTTGAGTTCTCCACCCTGGTTACTGGATTTCTAAGCCTCCATCTGGACTTTTGAACATACATGGGCCTTATATCAAGACAGATAATCAGATCCAGCTTGATCACAAACCCTTGCATATCATTTGCATATATCATCATTGCATCATTTTAACATTTGTTTATTTGCTTTTCAGGGTATCCACCTCATTGTATCTTGGTTTTGGTTTTGACCCCTTCTTCTGCTTAGACCTTTGCTTCAACTGTCTTCATCAATTATCTGCTTCAGTTATATCCATCATCACCAACATCAGTCTGTCAGTGGTTCACCTCCAGCATCAGTCTGTGATCTTCATCAGCACTTATATTCAGCTTCTTCATCAGCATTCATGACTACTCCCAGGAAAAGCAACATATCCTACCACTTCTTTGAACCTGTTTTGACTGGTATCAGGCAGGTACAGTCACTTATCACACCTGACCACATCCCACTATTTAGAGGACACTATGGAGGTATCCTAGACATGGTTATGGACCTTGATCCTTCTCAGAGGAGCATGATCCACACTTGCTTGCAGTTTTATGACCCTCCTTTGAGATGTTTCACCTTTCCAGACTTTCAGCTAGGGCCTCTACTGGAAGAGTTTTCTTTATTGATTAGAGTACCTATCAGAGGTGGAATCCCTTTCAACCCAGAGATGACTGCTCCTAGAAATGAAGAGATAGCAAGGGCACTGTGCTTGGAGCCTGCCTTGATTGAGCAAAGTATGACAACAAAAGCTGGGATCCCTGGTTTGCACCTGGACTTTTTGATTTCTCAGGCCATCCTGAAGGCTTCATTGGGAGAGTGGAGGGCAGTCTGTGCTCTGTTAGCTCTCAGCATATATGGGGCTATACTGTTTGCAGATGAGCCAAAATTTGTCAGCAAGAATGCCATCCATCTGTTTCTTCTGAAGGACCCAATACCTACATTGCTAGGAGATTTTTACTACTTCATTCATCAGAGGAATGAGAAACAAAGGAGGAAGTTGGTAAGATGTAGTGCTCCTTTGTTTTATACCTGGCTGCTCCGGCACCTGCCTAAGTAAGATACTTTCTTGAATCCCCCTTCTGCTGTTGAGATGGAAACAATTGGATTGAGCTTTATCTGTTCGAGTTTGAATTAAGTAGCATAACTGGTTGGAGTTTACATGGGTTATCCAAACGAGACATAGTCATCAAGAATCCCTATGTAGCATAACTGGTTGGAGTTTACATGCCTTGACCCTCAGGTTTCATAAAATTGAACAGGGGCAACTGTTGCACCCCAAAATTTGCCCTCACAAGATAAGAATTTGTGTACTAAGAGGTTTAAAAGGTTCACAATGTTCACAATATATCTCATGAGGTTCACAAGGTTCACAATTGGTTGACAAGTTTGACAATTCCCTCAGACAATGCATCCTCCTAAGCAAGGCATCCTAAACTAGGGTTTTGACTTTCATCAGGCTAAATGGACTTCCAAGGCTTCAAGTGAGCTTCATAGCATCCTATATGTCTTCAAGAATCCCTATGTCAAGTTTCAAGACTTTCCCAAAAGATTTGCTCAGTCAGATGATCAAATAGGTTAAAATCAGTCAAAGTAGTTAAAAAGTCAAACTGAGGTCAACTGTGGTCAAACCAAAGTCAAACTTCATGATTTTTTGCCAACATCAAGTATATGAAGTAAAATTCATCATTTGATCAAGGGTTGATCATGATTCATCAAGGAGATTTCAGATCATCAAGAATCAGGAGTTTCTAAATTAGGGTTTTCATAGGAAAAGTCAACTGAACTTTGACCAGCCATAACTTTCACATGCTTCATCAAATATTTTCCATCCAAAACTCATTTTGAAGGAAATTGAATTCTCTACAACTTTGTGTCTCGCAAGTCAAGCCCAAAAATGCTTCATTTGGAAGGTATGAGCTAAGACATTATAGGTCCTTTTGAAAGTCAACAAAAAGTCAATAACTTCCAAAGAGCATAACTTGAGAATGTTAAAAGATATGGATATGAGACCAAAGAGGTTGGTTAGAGGACTCTTCAAGCTTTCCAAAATGTCCAAGAACACCTTTATAGCATTAAAATTGAAAGATTTGTGCCCTTGCAAAGTTGGGAAATGTTTGAGAGGTTTATGAAGCAAATGGGGTCTTAAAACCATAATTCACCAAATGGGCTGACTTTTTTGTGATCCAATTGGTTCCATGACATCATGCACGAAATTAAATTAATATTTTCATAATTTTATTCATTTTATTTTTATTTATTATGATTTTTTATATTAAAAATCATTTTAAATTCAAATAAAATATAAAATAATGGAGATTTAAATTGATTTGGTTTCTAGAAGGTCTTAAATTATATTTAGACTTGATTGATACAAGAATTATGAGGATCATCTTAAAATAGCAAGGCTAGATCAAGATATTTCAAGTTTTAAATTCAAATATTTTTCAATCTTAAAAAGGTCCAAAATCCATAGTTTTGTACAAAGTCTTGACCTAATTTTATCAAGTGGTATATATACAACACTAAGCAGCCAAGAGATGACGAATTAGCAGCCTCACAAACCACCTTAAGACTTCACAAAATCTTCAAAAAACTCATATTCGGATTCCAAGGTAGAGAGGATTTCAAAGAGTTTTAAGCATTGCAATGTGTTCTATGATGACTATTGAACATATTTGGATCATAAAAAGCACCTAAAACATCTCCATTCGCATAATCCGAATTCATCTTTTCATCATATTTTGATTTTTTCGTTTATGATTATTTATATGTTATTAATGGATTTTGTTTAGTGATTTGTGTTCAATGAAGGTTTGTGATGAATTCTGGGCAGTCCAATTGAAGAAACCGTGGCTGAATCGAATAATGCCATTTTAGGGTTCTTGGCTTGCAATTTAGGGTTTCATGATTAAATGAGTATAAATAAATTCTAAGACCATGGATCAATCGTAAATGACCTCTGGATTGTGTTTGTGTATTCAATTTGACAAAATTTTACATGAATGATGATGTTTGAGTTTCGTAGGATTAGCTGCCATTTGAAATTTCGCAGGAAAGTTTGTGGATAAATTTGCAGGTAAATGCGCAGTGCCAGAGGTTGAAGACGAAGTCTTGGCGCGCAGAGAAAATTCAAATTTGAAACATAATATTTTATTGTTTTGTTCTGGTTATATATCACAAGTGAGTGCGTAGCTCAGTTGGTTTTGATGCTTGTACATGATAGTAGAGGGCCTGGGTTCGAAACCAGCCGAAACACATTTTTTTTTGCTTGATTTATTTTGTTTTCAGGATAACAACAAAACAATGTGGAAGTAGTTTACTATCAGCCAGCGCGCGCCAGCCCAGTGGTCATGCCCTTGTTTATCCAGGTAAAGGACCTGGGTTCAAATCCCAGGTCCTGTTTTTTTTAGTTTTGTTTTCATTTATTTTTGATATGCTTTTATTTTATTCTTTAATTAACCAAAACAATTTCTAAAAATATGTAAAAATCATTTTCTAATTAAAATTTATTTTCTTTTAAAATTTACATTATTTTTTTTCAAAACCTAAATTAATATATTTGTTTCTTTATATGTTTTTAATAATATTTATTAATATGTATATATTTATTTAATAATTAAATTAGTATTGTAAATTAAATTTCTAACCCTAATTTTTATATATATAATTCTAACCTAATTTATTTTCTAAATTCTAAAAAAAACCTAATTTTCTTTTAAAACTTTAATTTCTCACTTTAATTATTCTTGTTTAATTATACTTAATAAATATTTCTAATATATATATATATATATATATATATATATATATATATATATATATATATATATATATATAATTGAATTATTAGTCATGTTTATTTTTGTAAATAAATTAGTATATAATTATTATTACTATTTTATTCTCATCTCAAAATTCTTTTAAAAAATTGTTTTGTTTAAATCTAAAAATATTTAATTGATTTCTATATTGTATATTATTGTGCTAACCTCTTTTCTCTTATAATTATTTTTATTACTAATCTTTTTATTATTCATTATATAATTATTATTTAAATTGTTCTTATTATAATGTAACTGTACAAGCCATGTAATAGTTGTAGTATTTTATTGTTTATTCATTTATAATATATTGCTATGGTTAGTAAAATAGGGAGTGAAAACATGTTTGTATTTTAAAATTAATTTAGATAACTAATTATAAGATAAATGTATGAACTTGTACACGCACACACGTAAGTCGATCTTGGATCGCCATCTCACTTTCTTAAGGATATCCCTCATGTTGCTTAAATAAAATGGTCAAGTAAGGTGTCTAAAAAGCAAGTCCCTTCTCCATTAATATCATCTTGTCCCTTTACGATTATAAGATCAAGTACCTTCGAATGTTGGCTTCGTAAAAGATCTTGCTCCTTTCGAATAAAAGATGATAAGTCCCTTCGAATTGTTAAGACACCTTACAGTTGCCTAATCACAGATGACCCTTCACATGTCCCATACAACATCCAAGGTAATGACTACCTATTCCTTAATAATAGGGATAGTCTTGCCATTGAAAGAACATTTAAGAACAGAAAAGATTCAAATTAGGGTAGGTTCCTCTTATGTACTTGCTCACTCATTCAAAAACATTTCATAAACACTTCACATTTTTAAACAATTTTCAAAACAAAGTCTTTATATATATATATATATATATATCCGTACAAGGATCATTATAAAGTACTTAAGAAATTTTTTAATCACACACTACACTTCTCAAAACAACTTAAAGTGAGCTAAGTAACTAAGAGCCCATGGATAACCATGGATGTAAAGGGTGCTAACACCTTCCCTTTACATAACCTACCCCCCGAACTCAAAAATCTTTTAAGGTCTTTCCTGTTCTTTTATACCCTTTCCTTTGGATAAAATAAAAGTCGGTGGAGACTCTTGCTATCCGCAACATTTAACTAAAGTCAGTTCTCCCACCGTGTTACAGAACTGGCGATTCTGCTGGGGACAATATTAAAGAGGGGTACCCTTAGGAATTAGATCACTTTAAAATTGTTTGCCTTGTTTGCTTTACTTTACTTGTTGGGTGCTCTTATGTGTGAAAGATCCTAACCCAGATCTAGTGTACCTTAGGTAAATGGCAATAGACCAAGGAAACTGTACGGCGTATACCGATATGGTTGATCTGGTGGCCATAGTTAGTGTGACTTCTTGGTTGGTGCTTATGTTCCTTAAGTCAAGTTGAGGATAATATGAGGCTGCCATATGTTGTCAATACACTAACTAACTTTTAGAACCCTAGTCATCCCATCTTGGCCCTTAGAAAAGTAGTGAGATAACCGGCTTTGGTGAAGACTGAAGTTGGTTGATACTCGATGCTACACTCATTGAGATCCTAAACTTGGAGGGTTTTGGTTGGCAAGTAAGTTGCCTACTGAACAACCACCCTTGTGAAGGATCAATGATATTGAGATCCCCTAGAACCTGGTTACTTTATAGGACAGGATGAACCATCTAAACTTCAGGGGAGGGTACTTACCTTTAAACCTCATGCAAGCCTTCAAACCTAGGGCTATTGTGTGATTTGTTTGTGTGTGCCACATGTTTGTGATTGAGCATGACATCATAGCATCATCATGCATCATAAGCATAGCATTTTCACTAACCATTTCAAGAACTAAAGGATTTATCTTTGTTCTTTGTTGCAGGTCATGGCTTCTGCTCGTAGGAACACTATCCAGATCAACTTTGTAGGAATACCTCCTAAGCTTAAGGAGTTGGTCTCTCAAGTTTCGGAAAACTCCCAATTCATCAAGAGACATGGTCATCTATTGGATCTAGTCACTTCAGGGTTCAATGAAGACATGATGAGTGTTCTGTTTCAGTTCTTTGATCCTAAGCACCATTGCTTCACATTCCCCGACTATCAGCCGGTTCCTACAATGGAAGAGTTCTCCAAACTTCTGGGTATACCTGTCCTTGATCAGAAACCCTTCATAGGCTTGGAAAAAGATCCTAAACCTGAAGTCATTGCTGCAGCCCTACATTTGAAGAAATCAGACATTGTCCTAGAAACAAGGAGTGGAGTTAAGGGTATTCTTGCTAAGGTATTAATGGAGAATGCTCAAGTGTTCTTGAAGGCTATGAGCTATGATGCTTTTGAGGAGATCTTAGCCTTGTTGATTTATGGTTTAGTATTGTTCCCCAATCCGGATCAGTTCATAGACGTTCACGCCATCAACATATTTCTGAGTCACAATCCAGTGCCTACATTACTTGGAGACATTCTGCATTCTCTTCATACTCGCACTACGAAGGCACGAGGAACTCTGATGTGTTGCATACCTTTATTGTCTAGGTGGTTTATTTCTCACCTTCCTCGATCAGTGATGAAGAATGAACAAGGGTTTAGATGGTCCAAAAGAATCATGTCACTTTCTCATGCAGATATTCATTGGTGCTCTATATCTATGGAGAATGTTACCATCATTGACCGTTGTGGGGAGTTTCCTAATGTGCCACTTCTAGGCATAAGAGGAGGCATTACTTACAACCCTTCCTTAGCTTTACGACAGTTTGGTTACGCTCGGAGTGATGGTCCTCATGACATGTTGATTCAGGGTATTGTGTTTGACTACGACAACGATCTGCAAGGTTATCGTCAAAAGTTTATACGAGCATGGGGGAAAGTGAACAAGGTTGAAAGCAAGACTCTAGAGCCCAAGTACACTATTCCTATGGAAGCTTATCTCAGATGGGTACGAGCTCGTGCTCAGACTCTTATGATGCCATATCCTGCCATCCTGCCAGTTACTATGGAGCCTGTTGCTGAAGGAGATACTTCTTATACCATCCTTCACCCAGACATGCCCACTGACATGGAAGATTTAAAGAGGTCCTGGATCCAGTTGAAGGAACAAAGGGATGCTTTTGAGACTCATTACAAAGCAAGTCAAGAAAGAATTCTGGAGTTAACAAAGCAACTTCACGAGGAGCGGAATCTCAACTCATAACTCAACACAAAGAGGAAACGTCCATGGGAGACTTAAAACCCCATCTTTTGTACTTATTTCATTTTTATTGTAAGCCCAAGGGGCAAAACAAATTTATTACTAATAAAAGTTTACTTTTTGGTTGTTTAAACAAATTTAAATCCTGCAGTCCTTGAAAACATTGCATGCGCATTTATACACCATATCATTGCATCACAGGTTTCTTATGCACAGGTATCTTATCTTCTCGCTGTTTATTTCAGCAGAAATGGCTCTTGAACAAACAATCAAAGATCTCCAGGCACAGAATGCACAATTCCAGGAGCTGATCCTGAACTTGTCCAAGGGACAGGATGAATTGAAGACACTGCTGGCCAAGAAGACTAAGAAGACTAGAAGGTCAGGAGGCCTTATAAATATGGGAAGAAGGTTCAGAGGTCCTGTCAAGACAAAGGAACAAGTTGAAGATTATGAGTCTGAGGAGTCTGAGAAAGAGGGAGGCAGTCTCCATAATACAATGGGGGATTCTGATTCTGAAGCAAATTACTATCATGATCCTAATGAAGATAAGTTCAAGATGCTGGTGGATAGAATGGATGCTATGGAATTGCAAAAGTCTTCTGGGCTGGATTTTGAAGATCTGAGTTTGATATCTGGAGTGGTTGTACCCATTGGTTTCAAGGTCCATACTTTTGTAGTATATGATGCTGTTTCATGTCCCAAGCTGCATCTGAGGTCCTATGTCCGGAGGATCCAACCCCATACTGCTGATAAGAAGTTGTGGATCCATTTCTTCCAAGAGAGTTTGTCTGGAGCTCAATTGGAATGGTACTATCAATTGGAGAGTGTCAACATCCGTGATTGGAATGATCTTGTTGAGGCCTTCTATAGGAAATATCAATACAATGCTGATTTAGCCCCTACTCGCATGCAACTACAAAGCATGTCTATGGGTACTAAAGAGAATTTCAAGGAGTATGCCCAGAAGTGGAGGGACTTGGCTGGTAGATTACAACCTCCTCTAACTGACCGAGAGTTAGTGGACATGTTTATGAGTACGCTGAATGGTCCTTTTTATAGTCATCTCATTGGAAGCTCATCATCTGGCTTCACTGATCTGATAATGACGGGAGAGCGTGTAGAAAGTGGCATAAGAAGTGGCAAAATACGGGTGGGTGCCTCTTCATCAAGTACTACAAAGAAGCCCCCTAGTGGGAAGAATGAGTCAAATGCTATTTATGGTCAACCTGATCGTAATAGGAGGCACCAATCTGTGAGTGCAGTTCATATCTCCAATCCTACTCCTGCAATACCAGAGCCACCACAGGGCAATCAACAGAGGCCTAGAAGACAGTTCACCAAGATCAACATGTCACTGGCCCAAGCCTTGCAACACTTGTTGAAGGGTGAACTCATTACTTTGAAGCACCCTCAGAATCCTAATGTTACCTCTCCCAGGTACAATCCTAATGCACGATGTGCATATCATTCTAATTGTCAGGGACATGATACCAACAATTGTTGGATATTGAAGAACAAGATTCAGGATATGATTGATGCTGGAGAGATTGAGTTTGACCCTCCTGGTACTCCAAATGTAATTACTGCTCCCATGCCAAATCATGAAAAGACTGTTAATGCCATTGATGAAGTTTCACATATTTCCTCAGTTGCAGATGTGACTACACCATTGTCTGTTATTAAGAAGAAGTTGGTACAAGCTGGGTTCTTTCCAGGTTGTAATGGAGATTGTTTCTATTGTGCTTATAAACCGGATAGTTGTTGGAAGTTGAAAGACGGTATTCAACGCCTCATGGACAATTACACCATATTGTTTGAGAGGACACCTTCTGTAGAGAGCATGGTTGAACATATAACTCAAGGTGCGAAGGTTGAAGAGGTGGATATGGTTGATAAAGTGCCAGTGAGGATTACTTCCAAGGGCCCTGTCAAAATCCCTCATAAGGATCCAATTAAGATTACTGCTGAAGGCCCTGTGAAGATTGTTGCTGAAGCTAGAGTGGCTCCTATGATTATTACCACTCCTGGTCCTATTCCGTATACTTCTGATAAAGCTATACCTTGGCATTATGGTTCTGACGTTTATATCCATGGTCTTAAACAGGAACCCTTAGCTGATACACCTGTTGCTGATGAAAACCTTGATGTTGATAATATTGCTGGATCTAGTAAGATAACGAGAAGTGGAAGAATTTTCTCTCCTCCAGCTACCTCCAAGAATACAGTTACTCCAGCTACTACCTCCACTGCTGCGACAAACACTGATGCCCGGGGCAAAGGTCCTGTTATAGAACCTATGCCAATTGAGACCCCAACTGCTGATGATCTTTCTAAGCAGATGGAAGAAGTACTGAAGATCATTCGCAAGAGTGATTATGATATTGTTGATCAATTGGGGCATACTCCCTCCAAGATTTCCATGTTGTCTTTATTGTTGTGCTCTGAGGCTCATGCTAAAGCCTTGATTAAATTCCTGAAGACTGCTCATGTACCAAATGAAATTACTGTAGATCAATTTGAGAATTGTGTTGCACACCTGACCTATGATAATGGGTTAGGCTTTTCTGATGCTGATTTGACTCCTGCCAAGAGGGATCATAACAGGGCTTTACATATCTCTATTGAATGTAAGGGCACTACCCTGTCACATGTGTTAATAGACAATGGTTCTTCCCTGAATGTGCTGCCCAAAGAGGTTCTGAACAAGCTTAGTCCTGAAGATGCTGTGTTGAGACCAAGTAATATAGTGGTAAAGGCCTTTGATGGTTCGAGAAGATTGGTGCACGGAGAAATAGATCTCCCAATAAAAGTAGGTTCTCAGGTCTTCAATGCTACCTTTTATGTAATGGATATTCTTCTTTCGTATTCTTGTTTGCTTGGGCGCCCCTGGATCCATGGGGCAGGTGCTGTGACCTCCACCTTACATCAGAAGCTGAGATATCCAGTAAAGGGAAAGGTTGTCACTGTTTACGGAGAGGAAGGATATATGATTAGCCATGTGAACACATTTAAATATCTTGAAGTGGAAGGGGAATATGTTGAGACTCCGTGCCAGACATTTGAAGTAGTTCCTTGGGTTGTTCCTACTGCTGAAGCTCCTTCTGTTGTCAAAAGAGTTCCTGTAGTTACCAGAGTATCTCCAACAATGGCCTCCCTCAAAGATGCTAGAGCTGTGGTTGAAGAAGGTGGTTGTACTATTTGGGGTCAAATTCCTGACATTCCTTACAAGTCTGACAAGTTTGGTTTAGGTTTCACTGCAGAGTCCCAGAAGGCTGTTCGTCGTGCTCGTGCTGTTCGTATCACCAATCAAGGGATTATGAAGGATCAGATTAATACTGTGGGTGACTATGATGAAGACTACAACCTGGATGCTTGGATTTTTCCTACTGTGGGTGATGGGATCAATAATTGGAAGGCTGAAGATGTTATTCCTATCTCCTTTAGTCAAGAGTAAATACTATTATTGTGTTATTACTTTTAAGTTTGTAATTTTTGAACAATTAAACTTTTAAACCTTGTGCCTTACCCGGGGCACAATGGTATGCTTGTTTCGGGATGTCATTTCATTTGCATACTTCATTCAATAAAAATCAGTGGACATTTCGTTTTCGTAAATATTGTGTTCCTTGTCTTTCTTTTATTTTTGTTTTATCAACTATGTGTTCTTACACACACCCACATCACTAAAATGCAGATCCTCACCCACTCTGGATCCTGTTGATAACAGTTCTACTATTGCCAATTATAATATCGAGAATCCGATCTATCAAGCTGAAGATGGGAAGGAGGAAGATTGTGAAGTACCTGTAGAGCTTACTAGGTTGTTACAACAAGAAGAGAAAGCTATATAGCCACATGAAGAGCCAATCGAAGTTGTGAATCTGGGAACTGAAGAGAACAGGAAAGAGGTCAAGATAGGGGCTGAATTAGAGGATGGTGTTAAGAGCAGATTGATTCAGATGTTACATGATTAAGTGGAGATCTTTGCTTGGTCCTATGAAGATATGCCAGGGTTGGATACATACATTGTGGTTCACCGTTTACCAGTAAAAGAAGACTGTCGTCCAAAGAAACAGAAGGTTCGTCGTATGCATCCTGAAATATCAGAGAAGATTAAGGTAGAGGTTATGAAACAGTTTGATGCAAGGTTCTTAGTTGTGACCTCTTATCCTCAATGGGTTGCAAATGTGGTACCGGTACCTAAGAAAGATGGTAAGGTACGTATGTGTGTAGATTACAGGGATTTGAACAAGGCTAGCCCCAAAGATGAATTTCCACTTCCTCATATTGATGTTCTGGTAGACAACACTGCTCAGCATAAGGTATTCTCTTTCATGGATGGTTTCTCTGGTTACAATCAAATCAAGATGGCACCTGAAGATATGGAGAAGACTACATTTGTTACACAGTGGGGCACCTTTTGCTATAAAGTGATGCCATTTGGTTTGAAGAATGCCGGGGCAACATATCAGCGTGCTATGGTGGCTTTGTTTCACGATATGATTCATCATGAGATAGAGGTATATGTGGATGATATGATAGCCAGATCCCAGAATGAAGAGCAACACCTTGATCATATGCATAAGTTGTTTGAAAGGTTGAAGAAATACAAGTGGAGATTGAACCCAAACAAATGTACTTTTGGAGTTAGATCTGGTAAACTCCTGGGTTTCATCGTCAGTGGAAAAGGTATTGAAGTAGACCCTGCTAAAGTGAAAGCTATACAAGAGATGCCAGCTCCCCGTACTGAGAAGGAAGTTAGAGGTTTCTTGGGACGACTGAATTACATTGCAAGATTTATTTCCAAATTAACTGCTACCTGTGAGCCAATCTTCAAGTTGTTGAAGAAAGATCAGGTAATGGAATGGAATGATGA
The DNA here is from genome assembly GCA_963966055.1 of Lathyrus aphaca. Lineage (NCBI taxonomy): Eukaryota > Viridiplantae > Streptophyta > Magnoliopsida > Fabales > Fabaceae > Lathyrus > Lathyrus aphaca. Next base: position 224,220,341 of record OZ014520.1, on the reverse strand, counting down.
GTGCCAGACAGCATTTGATGAAATCAAGAGATATCTTCTAGAACCTCCAATCTTGATGCAACCAGTTGACGGAAGACCCTTGATCATGTACTTAACAGTATTAGACAATTCAATGGGGTGTGTGTTGGGGCAACATGACGAGTCTGGTCGAAAAGAGCAGGCAATATACTACCTTAGCAAAAAGTATACCGACTGTGAAACAAGATACTCACTGCTCGAGAAAACTTGCTGCGCTTTGGCATGGGCTGCTCGCCGACTATGACAGTATATGTTGACTCATACTACCTTGTTGATTTCGAAGATGGATCCAATCAAGTACATATTCGAGAAACCTGCTCTCTCCGGAAGAATAGCAAGATGGCAAATGATCTTAACAGAATATGACATACAATACACTACTCAGAAGGCCATTAAGGGTAGTGTGGTAGCTGATCATTTGGCTCATCAAGCAGTGGATGATTATCAGTCAATGAGTTTTGAGTTCCCTGATGAAGACATTATGATTATTACCAAAGAACCTGGACAATATGACGGACCTGAACAAGGATCCCGATGGACTATGGTTTTTGATGGAGCTTCTAATGCACTTGGTAATGGTGTTGGTGTTGTGATCAGTTCCCCTGAAGGTTATCATACCCCGATTACTGCCAGACTTTGTTTCTATTGTACCAATAACATGGCTGAGTATGAGGCATGTATCCTGGGTATCAAAGCTGCCATTGATATGAAGATTCAGTTCCTTGACGTGTATGGAGATTCAGCCCTGGTAGTAAGTCAGATCAAAGGATATTGGGATACCAAGCATGATAACCTCATTCCTTACAGAGAGCATGTTTTGTCTTTGATCCCATATTTTGAAGAGATTACCTTTGGACATATTCCACGAAGAGAAAATCAGTTGGCAAATGTATTAGCCACCATGGCATCCATGTTTGAGATTAACTGGGATGATGAAGCTCCCAAGATTACTATTGATAGATTTGAGAAGCCTGCATACTGTAATGAGATTGACACTGAAGAAGCAGAGGAGAAACCTTGGTTCTATGAAGTGAAAAGATATCTTGAAGCTCAGGAGTTCCCTGAAGGGGCATCTGTCAAAGATAAGAAGTTTCTAAGGAGGTTTTCTGCTAAGTTTTTCTTGAGTAATGGAATTTTGTACAAGCGCAATCATGATTCAACTTTGCTTTGTTGTGTTGATAAGAAGGAAGCAACTGAGATTATGGAAGACATGCATGATGGGATCTTTGGAACTCATTCTAGTGGTCACACCATGGCAAAAAAGATATTGAGAGCAGGGTACTATTGGTCTACCATGGAAGCTGACTGCTATCAACATTCCAGAACATGTCACAAGTGTCAAATCTATGCTGATAAAGTACATATACCTCCATCACCATTAAATGTGTTGACTGCTCCTTGGCCTTTTGCCATGTGGGGCATTGATATGATTGGTGAGATCAAGCCTACTGCTTCTAATGGGCATTGTTTCATCCTAGTTGCTATTGATTACTTTACTAAGTGGGTGGAGGCAACTTCATTTGCATCTGTTACTAAGAATGTGGTGGCTCAATTTATTAAGAATAATCTCATATGTAGGTATGGCATCCCTGAAAGGATTATCACAGACAATGGCTCTAATCTGAACAACACTATGATTACTGATCTCTGCATGCAGTTCAAGATTAAGCATCACAACTCTTCTCCATATCGTCCGAAGATGAATGGGGAAGTAGAAGCTGCTAACAAGAATATTAAGAAGATTCTACAAAAAATGACTGTTACTTACAAGGATTGGCACGAGATGTTACCATTTGCTCTTCATGGTTATCGTACTACAATACGTACTTCAACAGGGGCAACCCCATTCTCCTTAGTCTATGGTATGGAAGCAGTTCTGCCCATTGAAGTTCAGATACCCTCCTTAAGAATCATGAAGGATGCAGGCTTGGATAAAGATGAGTGGATTCAGACTCGACTTGACCAGATAAATTTGATTGATGAGAAGAGGTTGGCAGCTGTTTGTCACGGTCAGATGTACCAAAAACGGATGATCAAAGCTTTTAATAAGAAGGTTAAGCCAAAGGTATATCAGGCTGGTGACTTGGTAATCAAGCGTATCATACTACCACAGGGTGATCCTAGGGGTAAGTGGACTCCTACATATGAAGGACCATTTGTAGTCAAAACAGTATTCTCAGGAGGTGCCATGATGCTTACTACTATGGATGGTAAAGACTTCCCACAGCCTGTAAACACAGACATAGTTAAAAAATACTACGCATAAAAAGAGACCCGCTAGGTTGAATGGCCTAGGCAAAAATAAGGGCATCCCGACGAACCAAAAGGGTTCGGGCAAAAATTAGGGATATATATAAAAAATGTACACCCGACAAGTCGAAAACCTGAAAAGGCGGCATGGGCAAAAAAGGGTATCCCGGTGGATTGAAAACCTGAAAGGGCAATCCAGGCAAAAGTTAGGGATTAAAGCGTATGACTATGTCTCGTTTGGATCACCCATGTAAACTCCAACCAGTTATGCTACTTAATTCAAGCTCGAACAGATAAAGCTCAATCCAATCGTTTCCATCTCAACGACATAAGATGAGATGCTTGAAGATAATGGCAATAGTAGAATTGAAACTCAATAGGATTATTTCCCACATAGCTGATTTTCTTTGTTTTGTAAAATTTTTTACGACGAATTCCTCTTACTAGGATTTCTGTCTCCTTGTACAAACTTACCTATGTATAGGTCATTTTGTGATATAAATAAAATTTCATCTTTGAATCCAGATTTACTTTTACCCTATTTACATAAGCGAAACGTCCATTGGTTGTGTTCGAATGTATGTATGCTTTTGAATATGATTGATGTTTACCAGAAATGCATAAAATGCTTAATATGATTGATGTTTACCAGAAATGCATGAAAATGCAGTAATAGTATTTACTAAGGACGAACGGGGAAAGGAATTCAACGAAGCTTCGCCGGTTTATCCCCATAAGATAACTACAAATCTCCAATAGAGCAAATCCATGCTTCAAGTTACATCTCTCCTTGAATTTATGTCCATCTCTTTTATCCTCAGTTGGGATACTCATGAACTTATTCCTTCAATAGAAGTACGACGAACGAAGACGGGAAGTTATAAATACAATACTATCAAACAAGACGGGAACGAGTTCCTTATATTCTTCGGCAACGAATCGGGATTTATTTTCCCTAGCCAGCAGTTATTATACGAAGATATTCAGACGCTTCAGGCTGCATAATTCATACATACATCATTTACGTCATATCATAACATACATACCATAAGTACATAATACATTTACTTAGGTGCACCATACTATGCATGCATACATATTGCATAAACTAACATTCTCCTTGCAGGAAAGTTATATGCAGGTAAAACAATATCAACAATCCACAACAGGTCAGAAATGATCCATACATTACTCAAGATGTCCTCGGAGAGTAGGCAAACGGTCTGTAAGAAGATCCATTCCCTAATCTAGGATATTTCCAGAAGATTTCATCTATCTGGTCTTGAATAGCAGGCAAACGGTCTGTACAAAGATCCATTCCCTGGTTCAAGATATTTTTCAGAAGATTTAATCTATTGGCCCTTGAATAGCAGGCAAACGGTCTATACAAAGATCCATTCCCTGGTTCAAGATATTTTTCAAAAGAATTAATCCTAATGTTCTTTTGACCTTGAATAGCAGGCAAACGATCTGTACAAAGATCCATTCCCTGGTTCAAGATATTTTTCAGAAGAACTAATCCCGACGTTCTTTTGGCCCTTGAATAACAGGCAAACGATCTGTACAAAGATCCATTCCCTGGTTCAAGATATTTTTCAGAAGAACTAATCCTGACGTTCTTTTGGCCCTTGAATAACAGGCAAACGGTCTGTACAAAGATCCATTCCCTGGTTCAAAATATTTTTTCAGAAGAACTAATCCTGACGTTCATTTGACCTTGGAGAATAGGCAAACGGTCTATACAAAGATCCATTCCCTAATCCAAGATATTTCCAGAAGAGATAATCATCACGAAGATTTATTTCTGCTGGTCCATTCAACAATTTAAACTATGTTGCATAAACGATTCAGAGACGGCCTATACGAAGACCTAGTACTGATATCCAGTATCAACATAAAGCTATCATCACATCCTAATACTTTAGATGGCATCTCTAAGCCCGTCTCCAGTTCTTCCAAGTGGCATCTTCAAGCCCATTCAAGCATATACAATTAATCATCAGTGTTACTTTACGCACCTGCGAGTGCAAATTTTTGGGCTTTTGTGTTCAATCCCCTTCAACCTTCCAGGTCACGACTGGCACATATACCAATCTAACCCCTCAGGTTTCAGAAAATTGAACAGGGGCAACTGTTGCACCCCAAAATTTTCCCTCACAAGATAAGAATTTGTGTACTAAGAGGTTTACAAGGTTTACAATGTTCACAAGATATCTCATGAGGTTCACAAGGTTCACAATTGGTTGACAAGTTTGACAATTCCCTCAGACAATGCATCCTCCTAAGCAAGGCATCCTAAACTAGGGTTTTGACTTTCATCAGTCTAAATGGACTTCCAAGGCTTAAAGTGAGCTTCATAGCATCCTATATGTCTTCAAGAATCCCTATGTCAAGTTTCAAGACTTTCCCAAAAGATTTGCTCAGTCAGATGATCAGATAGGTTAAAATCAGTCAACGCAGTTAAAAAGTCAAACTGAGGTCAACTGTGGTCAAACCAAAGTCAAACTTCATGACTTTTTGCCAACATCAAGTATATGAAGTAAAATTCATCATTTGATCAAGGTTTGATCATGATTCATCAAGGAGATTTCAGATCATCAAGAATCAGGAGTTTCTAAATTAGGGTTTTCATAGGAAAAGTCAACTGAACTTTGACCAGCCATAACTTTCACACGCTTCATCAAAAATTTTCCATCCAAAGCTCATTTTGAAGGAAATTGAATTCTCTACAACTTTGTGTCTCACAAGCCAATCCCAAAAATGCTTCATTTGGAAGGTATGAGCTAAGACATTATAGGTCCTTTTGAAAGTCAACAAAAAGTCAACAACTTCCAAAGAGCATAACTTGAGAATGGTAAAAGATATGGACATGAGACCAAAGAGGTTGGTTAGAGGACTCTTCAAGCTTTCCAAAATGTCCAAGAACAACTTCATAGCATTAAAATTGAAGGATTTGTGCCCTTGCAAATTTGGGAAATTTTTGAGAGGTTTATGAAGCAAATGGGGTCTTAAAACCATAATTCACCAAATGGGCTGACTTTTTTGTGATCCAATTGGTTCCATGACATCATGCACGAAATTAAATTAATATTTTCATAATTTTATTCATTTTATTTTTATTTATTATGATTTTTTATATTAAAAATCATTTTAAATTCAAATAAAATATAAAATAATGGAGATTTAAATTGATTTGGTTTCTAGAAGGTCTTAAATTATATTTAGACTTGATTGATACAAGAATTATGAGGATCATCTTAAAATAGCAAGGCTAGATCAAGATATTTCAAGTTTTAAATTCAAATCTTTTTCAATCTTAAAAAGGTCCAAAATCCATAGTTTTGTACAAAGTCTTGACCTAATTTTATCAAGTGGTATATATACAACACTAAGCAACCAAGAGATGACGAATTAGCAGCCTCACAAACCACCTTAAAACTTCACAAAATCTTCAAAAAACTCATATTCGGATTCCAAGGTAGAGAGGATTTCAAAGAGTTTTAAGCATTGCAATGTGTTCTATGATGACTATTGAACATATTTGGATCATAAAAAGCACCTAAAACATCTCCATTCGCATAATCCGAATTCATCTTTTCATCATATTTTGATTTTTTCGTTTATGGTTATTTATATGTTATTAATGGATTTTGTTTAGTGATTTGTGTTCAATGAAGGTTTGTGATGAATTTTGGGCAGTCCAATTGAAGAAACCGTGGCTGAATCGAATAATGCCATTTTAGGGTTCTTGGCTTGCAATTTAGGGTTTCATGATTAAATGAGTATAAATAAATTCTAAGACCATGGATCAATCGTAAATGACCTCTGGATTGTGTTTGTGTATTCAATTTGACAATATTTTGCATGAATGATGATGTTTGAGTTTCGTAGGATTAGCTGCCATTTGAAATTTCGCAGGAAAGTTTGTGGATAAATTCGCAGGTAAATGCGCAGTGCCAGACGTTGAAGACGAAGTCTTGGCGCGCAGAGAAAATTCAAATTTGAAACATAATATTTTATTGTTTTGTTCTGGTTATATATCACAAGTGAGCGCGTAGCTCAGTTGGTTTTGATGCTTGTACATGATAGTAGAGGGCCTGGGTTCGAAACCAGCCGAAACACATTTTTTTTGCTTGATTTATTTTGTTTTCAGGATAACAACAAAACAATGTGGAAGTAGTTTACTATCAGCCAGCGCGCGCCAGCCCAGTGGTCATGCCCTTGTTTATCCAGGTAAAGGACCTGGGTTCAAATCCCAGGTCCTGTTTTTTTTAGTTTTGTTTTCATTTATTTTTGATATGATTTTATTTTATTCTTTAATTAACCAAAACAATTTCTAAAAATATCTAAAAATCATTTTCTAATTAAAATTTATTTTCTTTTAAAATTTACATTATTTTTTTTCAAAACCTAAATTAATATATTTGTTTCTTTATATGTTTTTAATAATATTTATTAATATGTATATATTTATTTAATAATTAAATTAGTATTGTAAATTAAATTTCTAACCCTAATTTTTATATATATAATTCTAACCTAATTTATTTTCTAAATTCTAAAAAAACCTAATTTTCTTTTAAAACTTTAATTTCTCACTTCAATTATTCTTGTTTAATTATACTTAATAAATATTTCTAATATATATATATATATATATATATATATATATATATATATATATATATATATATAATTGAATTATTAATCATGTTTATTTTTGTAAATAAATTAGTATATAATTATTATTACTATTTTATTCTCATCTCAAAATTCTTTTAAAAAATTGTTTTGTTTAAATCTAAAAATATTTAATTGATTTCTATATTGTATATTATTGTGCTAACCTCTTTTCTCTTATAATTATTTTTATTACTAATCTTTTTATTATTCATTATATAATTATTATTTAAATTGTTCTTATTATAATGTAACTGTACAAGCCATGTAATAGTTGTAGTATTTTATTGTTTATTCATTTATAATATATTGCTATGGTTAGTAAAATAGGGAGTGAAAACATGTTTGTATTTTAAAATTAATTTAGATCACTAATTATAAGATAAATGTATGAACTTGTACACGCACACACGTAAGTCGATCTTGGATCGCCATCTCACTTTCTTAAGGATATCCCTCATGTTGCTTAAATAAAATGGTCAAGTAAGGTGTCTAAAAAGCAAGTCCCTTCTCCATTAATATCATCTTGTCCCTTTACGATTATAAGATCAAGTCCATTCGAATGTTGCCTTCGTAAAAGATCTTGCCCCTTTCGAATAAAAGATGATAAGTTCCTTCGAATTGCTAAGACACCTTACAGTTTCCTAATCACAGATGACCCTTCACATGTCCCATACAACATCCAAGGTAATGACTACCTATTCCTTAATAATAGGGATAGTCTTGCCATTGAAAGAACATTTAAGAACAGAAAAGATTCAAATTAGGGTAGGTTCCTCTTATGTACTTGCTCACTCATTCAAAAACATTTCATAAACACTTCACATTTTTAAACAATTTTCAAAACAAAGTCTTTATATATATTCGTACAAGGATCATTATAAAGTACTTAAGAAATTTTTTAATCACACACTACACTTCTCAAAACAACTTAAAGTGAGCTAAGTAACTAAGATCCCATGGATAACCATGGATGTAAAGGGTGCTAACACCTTCCCTTTACATAACCTACCCCCCGAACTCAAAAATCTTTTAAGGTTTTTCCTGTTCTTTTATACCCTTTCCTTTGGATAAAATAAAAGTCGGTGGCGACTCTTGCTATCCGCAACATTTAACTAAAGTCAGTTCTCTCACCGTGTTACACCAGGAACCTCCTCATTAGGACCATTACAGAGCACCCAGCTGGTCCAGTGACTGAGGCACTCCTGAAGGAGGTCCGAGAAGATGAATTTGGGCTGGATGTCTGAGTCTTTGCTTGTTGTTTGTTTCCATTTGATGTACTTTTCCTTTTATTTGTATTTTGACCCTCCATGGGCATGTGTTGTAAAACAAACTATGTATTGTTCACCATTTGTAATATATATTAGTTTATTTTCATTAGGCTTCTTTTCTCAAACAACATCAAGCATCTTCCTCGAGGTCTGGAAAGGTCAAAACCAAGAACCAAACCGGATACCTTGGAAAACAAATAAGCATACTGCATTGCATACTGACTTTGTTTTTGTTTTATAGGTTTTGTTATTATTATTGTTTCTAACTTTGTTGTGATCTCAAGAAACATTGCTCGTCGCCGAGTGTTCCTTGTCAACCGCGCGCACCGGTACCCGACTCGTAACAACCTTCCCGACATTCAAATGGAACAAGTACAGCAGGATCTGATTGAGGTCAGAAATCAGATGACCAATGAGAGATTGGAGATGAGAAATCAGATGTCTCAGTTCATGGCAGTGATGACTGGCCTAGCCCAGAGCCAGGAGAGGTTAAGAGAGCTGGTGGAGAGGCAAACTCCTGAAGAGCCTCATCTTGGGATAGGAGGAACTAGCAACAATGAAGGAGGCCAGCCTCGTATTAACCCACCGGAGTTTGGACCTCACCTAAATCCAGAAGTTAATATCCTAAGAAATGGTCAAGGTAATGCTACTGGGGGCCCAATCCTGCAGGAAGATCCCCAGGGAGAACAATTTACTGTTATAGGGGCTGGAGATAAGGTATATGACAGAAGGTTAGACGAGTTTGCTGAAAAGTTAAGATCCTTGGAATCTCAGAATTCTATGGGTTTCGATGTGATGGACATGGGATTGGTGGATGGGGTAAGAATTCCCCACAAATTCAAACCCCCATGCTTTGAAAAGTACAATGGTACCTCCTGTCCTCGCACTCATCTGCAGTCTTTCTTGGGAAGGCTCAAAGCTTATACTATGGATGAAAAGTTGTTGATGTTCTACTTTGAAGATAGTCTGACTGGGGCTTCGAGAGAGTGGTATTCACACTTGTCTAGGGCCACCATAAGATGCTGGAAGGATTTGGCTGAGGCTTTCGTCCGTCAATATCAATACAACCTGGATATGGATCCCAACAGGACCCTTCTAATGGGAATGTCTCAATATTCCCGAGAGAGCTTCCGGGAGTATGCTCAAAGATGGAGACAGCTTGCTGCTGCTGTCCAACCACCCATGTCAGAAAGGGAAATGGCTGACATGTTCATGAATACATTGCAAGGGACCTATATTGATAGATTGACTGCTTTCTCCTCTACCAGTTTTGCTGATGTGGTCATAGCCGGAGAAAGGATTGAAAGTCTCTTGAAGATGGGCAGAATCTCCGACAGTGGTGCAAGTTCCTCCAGCAATCCCAGAAAACCTTTTGCGGGACCCCGAAGGGCAGGTGAAACGAATTCCATTCATACAAGCAGGGGCAGGCCTCAATATGCTCACCGGTAGGTAGCAACTGTTACCATCCCAGCTCCCTTGTCACAACAATCATCATATCCTCAACAACAACAACCACAGTATCAACAACAAGTTCATTATCCGCAACAAAGGTCGTACAACAACAACAACCAACAACAGCGTCCCTTCCAACAAAGGCCATCACAGGCCAACAAGGTAATTGACCCAATTCCAATGCGTATGCTGCACTCTTGCCACAACTCCTGAAGCTCAACCTAGTTGAGTTAAGGACATTGGCACCTCCAGATCCTCTTAATATGCCAAAAAACTATGATGCAAATGCCAGGTGTGCATTCCACTCAAACGCGCCAGGGCATAATACTGAAAAATGCTGGGCCCTACAGATGAAAGTCCAGGATCTGGTGGACTCAAAAGCTCTCAACTTTGCACCTCCTCCGAATGTTACAAGAAATCCAATTCCTAGTCACAACGGGCCTAGGATTAATGCTATCGAGGAAGGAAAACCATCCACATTAATTACCAGTGTTGCACAAATCCGAACACCCTTGGTTGAAATCAAAGCTCAATTGTTAGAGTGCCAAGTGTTCCCCGGATGCGAGGTCGGCTGTGGATATTGCAACATTGCCATTAATGGATGTGAGAGACTGAGAAATGGCATAAATGGTCTCATTAAAGATGGCATTCTTCAAATTACGACAACAGCGACTACAACTCCAACAATTCCTTCATCAACAATCACAGATACTCCTACAACGTCAGCAACCATTGTTCCAACAGATTCTACTACAACTCCAACAATTACTCAATCAATCACTTCAACGGATACAAGTTCAATCACAATTTCTTCTACAATGACAACACCCACTATTCCATCAGTTCCAGCTACAACTTCGACACCTGTCAAATCAACAATACCTTCTACAACATCAGCAACAGTTAATGAAAGTGTCTCAACGGTTACGATATACTACGATCCCACAAATGTTCCTTCCAACAACTCACAAATTGCCACTCCTGTCAGAACTCCGGTTACCATATATTATGATCCACACACCATTGTGGTCCCTTCTGCAGCTGCTATCAGTCTGGTCACTATCACAGTGCCTGGGCCAGTTCCTTACAAAAGCAATAATGCCATCCCTTGGCATTATGGCTCAGATCTATACTGCGAGGGGCAGAAAATCACTTTAGAATCATCAACTTCTTCACCTCAGATAGACAATGTGGGGGGAGGCGGAGGATTCACTAGAAGCGGACGTCTCTTTGCCCCGCAAATACCAAGACCCATTGTCGAAGCAGAAGCTGCTGCTAAGGCAAAAGGGAAGAGCCTGGTGCAAGAAGAAGCAGTTGCTAAAGAAGCTTTGAAGACACCTTTTGATCAAGAGGTTGATGAATTCATGCGGATCATCAAAAAGAGTGATTATAAGGTGGTGGACCAGCTTCACCAAACACCTTCCAAAATCTCCATACTATCATTGCTAATGTGCTCCGAGGCTCATCGAAACGCACTATTAAAAGTCCTGCACGCAGCTTATGTGTCGGAGGAGATTACTGTCAATCAGTTAGAGGCTGTGGTTGGAAATGTCAACGCTAGTCATGGACTAGGATTTACCAACACTGATCTGACAACGGAAGGTCGCAATCACAACAAGGCTTTTCACATTACCTTGGAGTGTAAGGGTGCAGTTCTTTCTCACGTATTGGTGGACACAGGGTCATCACTCAATGTCCTGCCCAAGAAAGCCCTTGTGAAGCTGGAACATGATGGATTGGCACTACGCCCAAGCAAATTGGTAGTGAGAGCCTTTGACGATTCTAAAAGATCAGTTCTGGGAGAGATAGAATTACCAATAATGATTGGCCCACAGGTTTTCAAAACGACCTTCTTTGTGATGGATATACAGCCTGCCTACAGCTGTCTATTGGGTAGACCATGGATACCCGCCGCTGGCGCCGTGACGTCAACCCTTCACCAGAAGTTAAAATTCGAGTGGGAGGGACAAGTCATTACCATTTGTGGGGAGGAGGATATCTTCTTTAGCCAGCTGGCTACTTTCAAATACATTGAAATGGATGGGGAGATCCATGAGACCATGAGCCAAGGGTTTGAGGCCCTCAATATCAATGAAACATCTGCTGTGTCTGGGACCTCCATCACATCATATCAATAAGCCCGGAAGGTTGTTGAGGAAGGTACCGCCCAAGGCTGGGGCAAGCTGCTGCCCGTAGAGAAGAAAGAGGACCGATTCGGGTTGGGTTACAGACCAACTCGACAAGATCAACCAGAGGCTGCAATGGAGCCCAAGTTTGTCAGCGGGGGGATGCTCACCCCGGATGCTGTGAATAGTTTGGAAGATGAGTCAGAAGACGAGCGCAACCTGGAAAGCTGGATACGTCCAAGGATCCCGGGGAACCATGTCTCAAACTGGTCTTCCCAGGAAATTATAAGAGTTACTCTCGCAGAGTAATTATTATTTCCTGTTTTTAAAGCATGCATCAAGTCCTGCATCTTGCCCAAGATGTCAGGACTCATTTTGTAATCGGGCCATCTTGTATTTTGTGCAAACGATCAATTAATGAATATCAGGACATGTTTTGCAAACGAGTCTTTTCTTTTCTGCTCACTGTTTTTCATTTTTCATTTTTTGTACAAAAAATAAAATGGCATTGTTTTTTTCAAAATAATAACTTCATTTTCACTTTTTCTAAAGCAAGATAAAACTGATCACTAAAATGAACAAATCTAAACCCTTGCAGAGAATGCCCTCCAGACTGCACCGACAACAACACTGCCATGACTTCGTATGACTTTGACAATCCGATTAATCAAGCTAATGAAGGGATTGAAGAAGATTACGAGCTACCTGAAGAGCTAGCCAGGTTGTTAAGGCAAGAGGAGAATATTATTACTCCTCATCAGGAGGAAGTTGAGACGGTTAATCTTGGTACGGAAGAAGACTTGAAAGAAGTTAAGATCGGGGCCTGCCTGCAAGATTCAGTGAAAGAGCAACTGTTTGACATGCTTCGGGAGTATGTGGATGTTTTTGCTTGGTCTTATCAGGATATGCCAGGGTTGGACACCGACATTGTTATGTACAAGCTGCCTCTGAAAGAAGATTGTCCACCGGTAAAACAGAAGTTGCGCCGTACTCGCCCAGATATGGCAATGAAGATAAAAGAAGAGGTACAAAATCAGTGGGACGCCAGTTTCCTTGATGTAACTAGCTATCCGCCGTGGGTTGCTAACATTGTACCTGTGCCTAAGAAAGACGGCAAGGTGAGGATGTGTGTGGATTACCGGGATCTGAACAGAGCTAGCTCGAAAGATGACTTCCCTTTACCTCACATTGATGTATTGGTCGACAATACGGCTCAGTTCTCGGTATTCTCCTTCATGGATGGATTTTCAGGATATAATCAAATCAAAATGTCACCTGAATACATGGAGAAGACAACTTTCATCACACCCTGGGGCACATTCTGTTATAAGGTGATGCCATTCGGACTGAAGAATGCTGGTGCCACTTATCAACGGGCTATGGTAACATTATTCCATGACATGATCCACAAAGAAATTGAATGTTATGTGGATGACATGATTTCCAAGTCCCTCACAAAAGAAGACCACCTGGTGAATCTGTTGAAGCTATTCAAGCGTCTGAGGAAGTACCAGTTGAAGTTAAATCCCAATAAGTGTACATTCGGGGTGCGATCCGATAAGCTGCTGGGATTTATTGTAAGTGAGAAAGGGATTGAAGTTGACCCTGACAAAGTCAAAGCCATTCAAGAAATGCCTGCACCGAAGACTGAAAAAGAAGTTCGGGGGTTCTTAGGTAGATTGAACTACATTTCGAGGTTCATATCTCATCTTACTGCAACCTGTGAACCCTTGTTCAAGTTGTTGAGAAAAGAACAAACGGTCAGTTGGAATGAAGACTGCCAAAGGGCTTTTGACAAAATCAAGGAGTACTTACAAGAGCCTCCAATCCTTATGCCTCCAGTTGAAGGAATACCTCTGATAATATACTTAACAGTATTAGAAGAGTCAATGGGGTGTGTGTTGGGCCAGCATGACGAGTCTGGTCGAAAAGAGTATGCAATTTACTACCTAAGCAAAAAGTTTACCGACTGTGAACAACGTTATTAACTGCTCGAGAAAACTTGCTGTGCTTTCGCGTGTGCTGCTCGCCGATTAAGGCAGTATATGTTGACCCACACCACTTTATTGATCTCAAAGATGGATCTAATCAAGTACATATTTGAGAAGCCAACACTTACCGGACGGTTTGCAAGATGGCAAATGATCGTCACAGAATATGATATTCAATACACCTCTCAGAAAGCCATCAAAGGCAGTGTATTATCTGATTATCTCGCTGAGCAACCCATTGATGATTACCAACCTATGAGATTTGACTTCCCTGATGAAGACATCATGTTCATAAAAGCAAAAGATCATGAAGAGCCTATTCACACTGAAGGGCCTGACCCCGAAGAAGAATGGACTATGATGTTTGATGGGGCTGTTAATACGAATGGTCGTGGTATTGGTGCAGTACTCATTACACCTAAGGGAGTTCACATGCCTTTCTCAGCAAAACTCACTTTTAACTGCACTAACAACGAAGCTGAATACGAAGCTTGTATTATGGGTCTTGAGGAAGCCATTGACCTCAGGATCAAGACTTTGACTGTGTTCGGAGATTCAGCTCTGGTAATCAATCAAACCAATGGCAAATGGTATACTCACCAGGAGCATCTGTTGCCTTACCGGGATTATACAAGGAGATTACTGACTTTCTTCACAACAGTCAAGCTTGAGTATATCCCTCGAGATGAAAATCAGTTTGCAGATGCTCTGGCTACCATTTCCTCTATGATCAAAGTTCAAGCTACCAACTTTGTGCCTCGAATTTCAGTATCCAGACTTGACAGACCAACATATGTATTCTCAGCAGACCTTGCTAAAGATGATAAGCCTTGGTTTCATGACATCAAATGGTTCTTGGAGGATCAAATATACCCACCTGGGGCATCTTCCAATGAAAAGAAGACATTAAGAAGGTTAGCTGGTAGTTTCTTCCTGAAAGCTGATGGTTCCTTGTACAAAAGAAACTTTGATATGGTACTTCTCAGATGTGTTGATAAGACAGAAGCAGACTTGCTGATGCACGAGGTGCACGAAGGATCTTTTGGTACCCATGCTGGAGGGCATGCTATGGCTAAAAAGTTGCTAAGATCAGGCTACTACTGGATCACAATGGATGCAGACTGTTGTGCTTAGGCCAGAAAGTGTCATAAATGCCAGATTTATGCGGATAAAGTGCATGTGCCTCCGAACCCTTTGAATGTGATGTCTTCACCTTGGCCCTTTGCCATGTGGGGCATTGATATGATTGGGAAGATTGAACCGACTGCTTCAAATGGCCACAGATTCATCCTGGTAGCCATTGACTATTTTACCAAGTGGGTTGAAGTAGCTTCATATGCAAATGTCACCAGGCAAGTGGTAGCCCGATTCATGAAGAGAGACATCATCTGTCGGTATGGAATGCTCGAGCGAATCATTACTGATAATGGTTCCAACTTGAACAATAAAATGATGGCAGAACTGTGCCGGGACTTCAAGATCCAACATCACAATTCGTCTCCTTACAGGCCAAAGATGAATGGCGCTGTGGAGGCAGCTAACAAGAATATCAAGAAGATTGTGCAGAAGATGGTGGTCACCTATAAAGACTGGCATGAAATGCTACCGTTTTCCTTGCATGGGTACCGTACGTCAATCAAAACATCCACTGGGGAAACACCGTATCAGCTTGTGTATGGTATGGAGGCAATCATACCTGTTGAAGTTGAATTACCCTCCTTGCGGGTACTAATGGATGTCAAATTGAATGAAGCAGAATGGGTCCGATCCCGATACAATCAACTGAATCTGATTGAAGAGAAGAGATTGGCTGCAATCTGTCATGGGCAGTTATATCAGAAAAGAATGAAGAAAGCCTTCATTCAGAAAGTCAGGCTTCGAGAATACCAAGTAGGAGATCTTGTGCTGAAAAGGCTCCTCCCTTCTCACACAGACCACAGGGGCAAATGGACTCCGAATTACGATGGTCCGTTCATAGTAAGGAAAGTCTTCTCTGGTGGAGCACTGATGCTCAGTACTATGGATGGTGAAGACTTCCTGTCCCCTGTGAATTCGGATGCAGTTAAAAATACTTCGCATAAAATGACCCGCTGGACATAAAAATAGAATGTGAGTCCAGGCAAAAATAGGGCATCCCGGCGAGTCAAAAACAGAATAAAAGACTCGGGCAAAAATAAGGGAAAATAAATAAAAAATGTACACCTGTTGAGTTGAAAAGCCACATTGGACAGCTCAGGCAAAAATGGGTATCCCGGTGGATTGAAAATCCGAAAGGGCGATCCACGCAAAATAAGGGAATAAGCGAACAACTGCATTCTGAATTCGTCTGTATCACTTACAACATGGCAAGCTTCGAAAGGTTCAAGCATCGGTCAGAACCAACCTTCTTCAAAAGCAGAATGAAAATAACGTCAGTGTCATACGAGTCATAGCAAAGGGAAGCACTGAAGCGTCATCAACATTGCCAACACCTTTATTTTTCTCAATTTGTAACGATCTCCTCATTTCAGGGGATCTGTTTCTTTGACTGTATCTTGCTAATTCAGGGCACATAAATTAATAAAATCAGATTTTCAGTCATATTTCGTCTCGTACATTTCATTTTCATTTGCAAAAATGTCCGATGTTCTTTGATTGCATAAATACAGATGTGTCTTTTCTAAATTACATGCTTACAGGAAATATATTTGCTCCCGGGAGTGTCTAAACTCCTATGATGGAATCCAGTAAGGGATACCTCGGGATACTTGTATGTTTCTTTGTCATATAGGATTGCAGGCAGTCAAAGCACAACATGGGGCATGAAAGTTTCTCCCTAGAAAGCTGCCAAATCACTATTTACTCAACACATCTCCCAAAAAGCCCCAGAGATGCCTTCTCCCCAGCTAAGTTGCCAGGCTTCAATCATCTTCAGCAGAATCACAAAAATCTTTAGGAAGGTCATTCAGTGATCATCCCTCCTTAGCCAAGTGTTAGACAGGGAACCATCTCCCCGCAGAGCTCCAGCCTCTATCCAGAAGAGCAATGTCTGAAGATCGCACAACAAAGTGACGAAAGCTTCCACAGACTCCAGCTGGGCCCCTCATCACCAAGATAGGTCTATCAGTGACCTATTTCCCCTAAGCAGAGTCATATATATCAGATCTACTAATGATCCCATCCCCCAGCTGGGATGTTCCTTCAAGCAGATCAACCAAAGATCTTCACAGCAATGGGATCCAAGTCCCGGATCGGTATCTTTTGCATAATCATAGCATTCCCATCATATTCACCCTCAGAGCGTAGCATTCCATCTAATACGGAGCATTACGGCAAAAATCAAACATATTGCATAATCATAAGCCATGCTTTGACCAAATACCTGTATATACCAGTACCACATCAGTGATACACAAATACCTCTCAAATCCCCCAGCAGAAAGCCAAAGCGTCCCCTTCGCACTCTCAAATACAAATATATGCTCCTTTGGCACTCGTCCGTGTCATCTTTCCCTAGTAAAGTCGCCCGAACGTTCTCTACAAACAAATACCTGTAC
Organism: Lathyrus aphaca; assembly: GCA_963966055.1. NCBI lineage: Eukaryota > Viridiplantae > Streptophyta > Magnoliopsida > Fabales > Fabaceae > Lathyrus > Lathyrus aphaca. Next base: position 224,203,017 of record OZ014520.1, on the reverse strand, counting down.
ACTCTTTAGACACTCGTCTGTGTTTGTCATTCCCCCAGAGGTTTCTCCAACATAACTTATTTCCTTTTTATCTGACATTCGTCCTATGTCATGATACTTTCGGCAGCCGTACCCTGCCAGGTGATCGTACTTCACCTTTTTGATGATCGTCCTTCATCATCCCCCAGCGGAGTCTCCCTTATTGGAACCCTTTCGTATCCGACATTCGTCCTATGTCATGATATGTTAGCAGCCGAACCCTGCTAGGTGATCGTCCTTCACCCTTTTGATGATCACCCCTCATCGTGCTTATCCGATGGCCGTCCCCATCGTCGACCTTTTCTGTCTGGCATTCGTCCTATGTCGTGATACTTTCGGCAACCGTACCTTACCAGGTGATCGTCCTTCATCTTGGATGACCGTCCCTCATCCTTATCCCCAACAGAGCAGCCGTCCCCTGCTAGGTGATCGTCCTTCACCTTTGATGACCGTACCTCATCATTTGTCTCTTCAACCCGATGGTCGTCCCCGTCATTTACCTTTAATTCCCAGAGAGTCTTATTACTTTGCTTGATGGCTGTCCCCATCATAATCTCTTTATTTCCCCAGCATGTCGGTCGTCCCCGTCATTACTTTATCCCCAGCAGTCGTCCTCTGCTCGATGGTCGTCCCCCATCGCATGCATTTTGTAATCATGTTTTACTTTCATCTTACAATTTATATCCCTTTTATTCTTCTCCCCAATGAGTGCAAATTCTGGGTTGTCTTTGGTATTCAACCACAAGTTATCTCGTTTGTCTGTTAAGCCGTCGCTTACATCCTACACAGCTAACTCATGTTTGAATAGGGGCAGCTGTAAACACCCCAAATTTTCCCTCACTAATTTCACACCATGGCTTGTGATCTTCCATATTGTCATTAGTTTAAGCATATCATCTCATATTACATTTTTGCTTCATTACATTTGTTCAAAGTCATCTGCATCTAGGGTTTGTGGTCTGAGCAATCCCTGAGCCATCTGAGCAACTCCAAGGGTATTCAATCATCTCAAGAGGGTCCATGTATGTTCAAGTATCACATTATATCCTCCCAAGATCATGGAAGTCAAAGAATCACAAGAACTGAGAAAGGCATGGAAGCAGAGCCAAGCTTAACTGCACAGATGACCTAGAATTAGGGTTTTGGTTTCAAAGGCCATAACTCCAAATTTTTTGGTCATTCTTGTTTCTATTGGTCTCTATATGATATGAGTATCATGCATACCAATTTTCATGAAGAAATTCAATGGGGAAGGCATCTGATCAATAGATGACTTCTTGAGCAAGTCAGTGCAAAATTAGGGCATCTGAGGCCCCCAATCATCCAATCAAAGGGTCTTCTCCATCATTTTGGGTGTCTATGATCTTTATTTGATCTTATAAGAAGTTAGAAGTTCACGAAATTGAATAATTTCAAGTCATTTGCAAAGTTGCCATTTTGGGAAAGTGACTTGTAATGCAAACTTGCCATTTTGGGAAAGTCTTTCAACCTCCTCTTTTTGATTCAAAAGTGCTTCAAATGAAAAATTCTTGGTCATGAAAGTTGTAGATTGGATCATTCCCTTTTCAAAAAGTACAAGAACTTGATCTAATTCATCATAGAACTCAAGTTATGGCTTCGCAAAGTTGGGAAAAATCACAAAATTTCACTTATGTGCCAAAGAGGGAAACTTGCAAAACCACTTGCCAAAGCATTTTGTGACTTCAAACACACATCTACCATTACACAAACATAGTAAATGACCTATAATTCAGAATTGCCCAAAGAAATCTCAAGTTTCATGCCTTGATCATCAAGATTTTTCATAGGGGCCAAAACACCACATAATTGCAAAACACCCCATAACTTTCTTCCCTCTTGCTGAATTGCCTTAAAGCCAATTCCATGGACCTCCCTAAAGTCAGCTGCGCAGGACACCCCACTGTCCTTGGCCTGCCATGAGCCCATACCTCCAAAGACAACTTTGTGGACTTTATGCATTTTGCTCCATACCAATCACACTGCTCCACAACAACTCTCTGACCTATCAAAGATTGATATGTGGACCTCAAGCAACCCAACACATAACACAACACAAGCTGAAACCTCCAAGAACAGAGCATTCACCAAAATCCTCTCTTATGCATTTCCCTTTGAAACACACAACTCAGCCAACAAATCTCTAAACTTTTTCCACCATTCAACTCCACATTCATCACTGATCATTTCCCACCCTTCATTTTGCCTTGAAACACCTTGTATCAAAAACACGATTTTTACATTTCTTGAACTGAGTTTCAGCCAACATCACTTAGAGGCCATATAAGCTCCAACCAAGCATCACAAACTCTTCAGGAGGATCATTGGAGCTGATTTGAAGCAAAGAACTGGCCAGAAAGTACCAAAGGTGAAAGCTCAAGTTCAGGTAAGCTCAAGAACTTTTTTTCCAGAACCTTCATTTTAAGTTCCTAATTGATTCTATGTGCTCTCCTGATGATCATGATGTCTTTACTTTTGAAAATGATTGAGAAACAAGCATGTATGAAGCTTCTGAAACTTTTGATGTATTTTCCGTTTTGCTTCGATTCATGTTCTTGATGGTAAATAAATGATTTTTGTTGTTTGATTCTTGTTGGGAGTGATGTGAGGATCATTTCTGGAAAGTTTGAGGGCTTGGGGTTACGTATTAAGTGAGATAGCATGTTTGGCTAGCTGGAGAAGATGACCGGAACACTGTTCCGGTCACCTGAGAGTAATTAGGGTTCAGATTAGGGTTTTAATCATAATTAGTGAAGTTTGAATTATAGCCGTTCAGATGCGCGCGCTGGTCAATTCCCGCGTCTTAACTTCAAACCCTGGCCCTTGGATTAGTTGACTTCCATTTAAATTCATTTAATTTTCATTTTATTTGCATTTTCTTTACCATTTTATTAAAAATAGCAAAACTCATTTAAAATTTTTTATCTTTTGCATTTTCCTTTCAAATATTTTTCTCATTCTGAAAATAATTTTTATTTTATTTTTTGCATAAGATTTTTATTTTTAAAATATTTAATTGTTTATTTTAATTAATTAGTGGAAATTAATTAATTAAAATATCATTTAAGTTTCTAAAAATCACCAAAAAAATCACATTGCAACTTGACACATTTAGAGACATTATCAAACCATTCATACAAATTTCTTTTTGGTTCTTGATCCATTTTGACATTTTTCTTTTAATTTAGGGTTCTTTAAAATCAATATTTTGACCCTAACTTAGAAAAATCTTTTCTGCCTAACTATGAAGAGTTTGATAATGGTTCTTTTTGCATTGCATTGTACATATCATGTAGTTTCTAGAATAAAATTGGCATGGATTTATCTTTCATTTTTGATTTGTTTTGCATTTTTCTTTGTGAGGTACCTTAAAACCCTAGCAAACTTAGAAAAATCATAAGTCCTTTAGGCTTTAGCTTCTGACCTTCCCCTTTGGGCAGTGAACTTGTATAGGTTTAGGGTATCTTTGATCCCATTTTCAATTTTTTATCTTGTCATTTGCTTCTGATTTTGATTTTTGCATTGCATCTTGTACATAAACCCTAATTTGCATCTCCATTTGCATCCATCCTTCATATGTTTGCATACATGAACTTGCCATGACTTTTTCTACATCCAAATAACATGTAAGACATCTTAGGGCATATTAGAATCATGTTTGATCATTGCATCATCCATTTGCCATGTTTTTGCTTTCATTTCATGTCATATGCATCCATGAACTTTCATGCCTCCTTCCATGTTTCATTTGCATCTTCATTGTTTGTATAATCATCCACATCTCATGATATCCATTTGTACCATCTCATAGTATCATCTACATCATGAATATGCTTCTGGTTTTGGTTTCCATCTTTGCATTTCATCCCATTTCATTTCATTTCTTTCCTTGTTGCTAACTTTTCAGGTGGTAAGTGTTTGAGAAGTGAATTTGCCTTCACTTCTCATAACCTCTTCTCATTCCCCTTTTTGCATCTTTGCTGCATTTTTACTTGTGTATTAGAGTGAGCTTGCTCATTCATGCTCCTTCTCCTCTTTCTTTCTTCAAGCAACTTATCTTCTTAAGTGAAGTAAGTTGTCTTGCTTCTTGCTGCTTCTTTTCCTTTCATCTGCTTCTTCCTTGGTGGTTTCTCTGAAGATCTTCTTGCAAGCCTCATTAACCCTAGGAACACCCAAGCATGATCACAATTAGGGTTTTATTAGTCCCCTCATTAGTTTTACCTTTGTGTCATCTTTGTGTCTTCTCTTCTCATCTCATAATCAAGGATTAAACCTTAAAGGTTTTAAGGCTTTGTGATTAGGGTTATGCCTGCATCCTTCTATTAGGATGGAGTGTATAACCTTAATCCTAAGTGTTAAACCCTTAATGTGTTTAATTCCTCTTAATCAATCCATCTTAATAATCACTAAGACAATAGCTTGTAACTTGGGCCTTGCATTAGGGTTCTAATTCTTCCTTAATTGGTTAAGAAGGACTAACCCTAGTGTTAATGGACAAGTCCCCCTCAAGTTGTCTTACAAACCATAAAATCCACTTCTTAATCTTACCATTAACTAAAATCCACTTTAATAAAGGCTTTTTTTTGTCATGAGGTTAATCCCTAATCATGGATTATGTAGATGTTTAAGAATTGGCAGAATTTTTGACCAACAAGAAATATTGAATTCAGTTCAGAATGTCCTATCAAATGTTGGGACATTTTCAAACAGAGTATATGAACTTATTTCAGGATGTCTCACCAGATGTTGGGACATTGTATAAATGAATTAAGTTCAGTTTTTCAGGATGTCCCAACAGATGTTGAGACATCTCAAACCTGCTACCAGAATTACTTAATGTCTAACTGATCAGAGATATTTAAGGAGAGTTATCTGGAATTAATTATTGATGGATAAAAACAGAACAAGGCGCATCTGTAGGGAGTGTTATATTGAGGATTCAGATTAAAACAGAAGACCTAAATCACCTAGAATCTAGGAAGTAACAAACCCTAATTCAAGGTGGAAGCTGCATGCACATTAGGGCTGAATCATTCTACAGAAAGCCCAAATTACATACACCTATTTAATGAACAGAAACTCACAGAAGTGAGCATGAATTTCAGAAGACCAAATAGGGTGTCTAGTGTTTTTAATAGCAGGTGTGTTTATTGTACCACTTTATGAGCTTTTAAGCAAAAGTGCATTTGTGACTTGATTGAAACTGTGAAGTAAGATCAAGCTGTTTTGTTTGAAGTATGACTTCAATCTCATTAAACTTGTAAACAAAATCACTGTGTGATTGAGGGGGAGTGAGTAGGGTACTCTTATCTAAGTTGTGTCTTAGGTAGAAATTGCATTGGGTAGTTATTAAGTGATAGATTAAACAGGGTGGTTTAAGTCTAGAATTAATATTACTTATAGTGGATTTCCTCCTGTCTTGGTAGCCTCCAGATGTAGGTGTGGTTATACACTGAACTGGGTTAACAAACTTCTGTGTTGTTTACTTTTCTTGCTATTTAAGTTTTGGTTAAATCTGTCAAGTGTTGGGACATCTCTTAGGACATCTCATACCTGATCACAGAATTTCAATTGGCATCAGAGCAGGCACCCTGCCTGTTTATACTGGGTGAGATCTAGGGAATACAAATTCTAGAAACATGGACAGAGATATAGGGTCAGTAAATAGACCACCTATACTGGATGGATCTAATTATGACTACTGGAAGCCAAGAATGATTGCATTCTTGAGATCACTTGACAACAGGGCATGGAGAGCAGTCAACATTGGATGGGATCATCCTGTCCAAGACACCAAAGATGGATCAAAAGTGCTGAAACCTGAAGAAGAATGGAGTAAGGAGGAAGAAGATTTAGCACTAGGCAACTCAAAGGCCCTAAATTCTTTATTCAATGGCATTGATAGAAACATCTTTAGACTTGTGCATCACTGTGAGCTGGCCAAAGATGTTTGGGACACTCTCAAAACAACTCATGAAGGAACATCAAAGGTAAAAATGTCAAGACTTCAACTCCTCACCACCAAGTTTGAAAACTTGAGAATGAAGGAAGATGAGTCAATTCATGAATTCTACATGAACATCTTGGATATAGCCAATACTTCTGGAGCCTTGGGAGAAAAAATGACTGATGAAAAGCTTGTAAGAAAGATTCTCAGATCTTTGCCAAAAAGATTTGAAATGAAAGTCACAGCAATAGAAGAAGCTCAAGACATATGCACAATGAAAGTTGAAGAGCTCATTGGTTCCCTTCAAACATTTGAGATGGGAATGAATGACACAAATGTAAAGAAGAACAAAAGCATAGCCTTGGTGACAAATATTGATGAAGAAGAAGATGATAAATCAGAAACTGGTGAAAGCTTATTAGACAACATTGCTATGCTTGGAAGACAATTCAAAAAGATTCTCAGAGAAATGGGAGGCAAATCCAAACCCAGTAGAAGATTCACAAACTCTTCTGAGAACAAAAGATATTATGATGCTAACAGAAGATCAAATTATGATGAAAAGACCAGTCAAGAAAAAGGAATTAAATGCCATGAATGTGAAGGATATGGACACTTCAGGAATGAATGTCCTACCTACTTAAAAAGGAAAAAGAAAGGACTCTCTGTAACCTGGTCTGATGAAGACTCAGGAGGTGATTCAGAAGAAGAATCAACTAAGCATATCACTGCTCTAGCTGGATTATGTGAGTCTGAAAGTGAATCCAGTGATGGGGAGCTTACTTTTGAAGAACTGGAGCAAGCATTCAAAGATCTATACAAAAGAAGCACTGAAATATGCAGTGAGGTTATAAAGCTAAAGAAGCAGAATGAGGCACTAGAAGATTAAAAAGCAAGTGATCAAGAAATCATTGACACCTTGAAAAGTGAAGTAAGTCTTCTCAACTCCAAATTGGAACACATGTCCAAATATGTTAGAATGTTGAACAGCAGCTCAAATACACTGGATGTTATTCTCAACAACAATAAGCATTCAGGGGATAAAAGTGGACTGGGATTTAACAGAGTACATAAAGATGAAGCTAGCTCTAGAAAAACTACTTCAAAATCCATACAGTCAAACAAGATGTCCCAACAGATGCTTCAACATCAGGAAAAGAACACAAAGTCAAACATAATGTTCCAACAGATGTCTCAACATTCTGAAAAGAATAAAATGAAGAAGAAATATCAAAGATGGAGATGTCATCATTGTGGAAGATTTGGACATATCAAACCTCATTGCTATAAGCTGCATGGATATCCAAATCAGATGTATCAGCAACCTTCTAAGCAGAAAGTAGAAGTTACCAAGAAAGTGCTGCATAGACATCAAAGAAATCAGCAACCTCCTAAGCAAAAGACAGATGTCATAAAGAAGGTATGGAGACCAAAAGCTAATCCTGATGCTGATCAAAGCTACATACCCAAGAACAAGATCAACAATCAATCTTGGAGATCCACTGATGAACAACACACAGGGCAGAGGCATCAAAAGAAATCTCAACTCAAATGGTCAAAGAAAAATGCTGCATATATAGCACATACATCACTAAGAGTATCAGCTAAAGAAGACTGGTACTTTGATAGTGGATGTTCAAGACACATGACTGGATTGAAGAATCTGCTAGTAAACTTAAAGTCACATTCATCCAGGTATGTAACCTTTGGATATGGAGCTAAAGGAGAAATCAAGGGAGTTGGAACCTTGGACTGTCAAGATGTTCCAAGACTAGATGATGTTCTGCTAGTTAAAGGTTTAACTGCTAACCTGATCAGCATAAGTCAATTATGTGATCAAGGATACAGTGTAAACTTTACCAAAACTGAATGCATAGTGACTAACAAAGAACAAGAGGTTGTCATGAAAGGAGCCAGATCTAAAGACAACTGTTACATGTGGGAACCACAAGACTTCAGTCTCACTTCAACTTGCTCTTTAGCTAAAGAAGAAGAAGTGAAACTATGGCACCAAAGACTAGGTCATCTTCATTTCAGAGGCATAAAGAAGATCATATCTATGGATGCTGTAAGAGGTATTCCTAAACTGAAGATTGATGATGGCAAAATATGTGGTGAATGTCAAATAGGCAAGAAAACCAAGATGTCCCATCCAAAGCTCCAACATCTGACAACTTCCAAAGTTTTGGAACTTTTGCATATGGATCTTATGGGACCTATGCAGGTTGAAAGCCTTGGTGGTAAGAGGTATGCCTATGTGGTGGTTGATGACTTTTCAAGATATACATGGATAAATTTCATCAAAGAAAAGTCTGATGTATTTGATGTATTCAAAGAATTATGCCAAAGAATACAAAGGGAAAAATCCAGCTGTGTGATCAGAATAAGAAATGATCATGGAAAAGAATTTGAGAACCAAAAGTTCTTAGATTTCTGCTCTTCAGAAGGAATCAATCATGAATATTCTTCACCTATCACTCCTCAACAGAATGGGATTGTTGAGAGGAAGAATAGAACTATTCAAGAATCAGCAAGAGCTATGATCCATGCTAAAAAGTTACCTTTGTACTTCTGGGCTGAAGCTATGAACACAGCTTGTTACATCCACAACAGAGTTACCCTAAGGAAAGGGACTTTGTCCACAATCTATGAAGTCTGGAAGGGCAGAAAACCCACAGTTAAGTACTTCCATGTGTTTGGAAGTAACTGTTATATTCTGGCAGATAGGGAGCAAAGAAGAAAAATGGATCCTAAAAGTGATGAAGGGATTTTTCTTGGTTACTCTATAAACAGCAGAGCATATAGAGTATTTAATTCTAGAACCAAGGTTATCATGGAGTCTATAAATGTGATAATTGATGATGCTCCTACAGATGTCCCAGAAGATGTTGGAACATCTGCTGATATCAAGATTGAAGCTGAAGAAAAGAATGATCATTATAACTTCACTCAAACTGATACAAGGACAGAAGAATCCAGCAAACCTCCCTCCATCAGAATACAGAAGGATCATCCCAAAGATTTGATAATTGGTGATCCCAACAGAGGTGTGAGCACTAGATCAAGAGAAGTGATTTCAGGTTCCTGTTTTGTTTCTAAAATAGAACCTAAAAACATCAAGGAAGCTCTTACTGATGAATACTGGATTTGTGCTATGCAAGAGGAATTAGGTCAATTCACAAGGAATGAAGTGTGGAATCTTGTTCCTAGACCTGATGAGATAAATGTGATTGGAACAAAATGGGTGTATAAGAACAAGTCAAATGAACAAGGAGTTGTTACAAAGAACAAAGCTAGACTTGTAGCTCAAGGATACACTCAAATTGAAGGAGTAGACTTTGATGAAACCTTTGCACCAGTAGCAAGGCTTGAATCAATCAGACTACTTTTGGGAATTGCTTGTATCTTAAAGTTCAAGCTATTTCAAATGGATGTGAAAAGTGCCTTTTTAAATGGTTATCTTAATGAAGAGGTATATGTAGAACAGCCTAAAGGATTTGTTGATCCAAGCTGTCCAAATCATGTATACAAACTAAAGAAGGCACTTTATGGTCTGAAGCAAGCTCCAAGGGCATGGTATGAAAGACTGACCACATTTCTTATCAAGCAAGGGTACAGAAAAGGTGGAATTGACAAAACCCTGTTTGTTAAAGATGAAGAAGGAAATGTCATGATTGCTCAAATATATGTTGATGACATTGTCTTTGGTGGGATGTCTGATAGGATGGTCAAACATTTTGTCAAGCAGATGGAATCTGAATTTGAAATGAGCCTAGTAGGAGAGTTAACCTACTTTCTTGGTCTGCAAATAAAGCAAATGGAAGACTCAATGTTCATTTCCCAAAGTAAGTATACCAAGAACATAGTCAAGAAATTTGGAATGGAAAATGCTACTCATAAGAGAACTCCTGCCCCCACACATTTAAAGCTGACTAAAGATGAAAAGGGTGAGAATGTAGATCAAAGCTTATACAGAAGCATGATTGGAAGCTTGTTATACTTGACTGCTAGCAGACCTGACATAGCATTTGCAGTAGGTGTATGTGCAAGATATCAAGCTGATCCAAAAGTCAGTCATCTCAATCAAGTCAGAGAATTCTTAAATATGTTAATGGTACTTGTGACTATGGCATAATGTACTTTCATGGATGTAAACCAATTCTCACTAGCTTCTGTGATGCTGATTGGGATGGAAGTGCTGATGACAGAAAAAGCACTTCAGGAGGATGCTTCTTTCTAGGAAACAATTTGATTTCTTGGTTCAGTAAGAAACAAAATTGTGTATCCTTATCTACAGCTGAAGCTGAATATATAGCAGCTGGAAGCAGTTGTTCTCAGTTGGTTTGGATGAAGCAAATGCTCACTGAGTACAATGTCCCACAGGATGTCATGACATTGTACTGTGACAACTTAAGTGCAATCAACATATCAAAGAATCCTATCCAACATAGCAGGACCAAGCATATTGATATCAGACATCATTTTATCAGAGATCTTGTAGAAGAAAAAGTGATTTCATTGGAACATGTAACTACAAATCTACAGTTAGCTGATATCTTTACAAAAGCATTGGATGCTACACAATTTGAGAACTTAAGGGGCAAACTGGGAATCTGTTTATGTGAGATTTAGCAGTTAATGAAATGTGCCAACATGTCATATGACATTGTATGGCATAAGTTCCAGATGGCAATACCAGTCTGGTCAAGAACCTTGGGTATTCCATTCCTAATAATTTGCAATGTAACGGCTACTTATTTAGTAACAGCTTATAATCAGCTATCAAGATTCTCATCATACTATCAAAAGCGAATCACATTAACTAGCTGTTCTTCAGAAATCATCAACCCTAAAGCTCTTCATCCATCTTCCTTGACAATGTCTCAAAACCCTAGCACTCCTGAAGAAGTTCTCAACAAAGAAGATGTAGTTCATGCAACTCCCATCTCTGTGGTACCAATGAAATCAACCCCATTGGACGAACTCAGAGGAAGTGCTTCTCATGCTAAAAAGCCAAGAACTCCAAAAAGAGCTAAAGATCAAGTCTGCAGCAAAACCAAAGGCATTCCTTCTCCAGCAAACATGCCTCCAAAATCTTCTGACTATGTGGATGCTTCCATCAAGGAGATAGTCAACAAGATTCTTTTTGAACAGAGAGTGGTTAGTGGGATTTCTATTCCTCTGAACACCATGCCTGCCCCTCAAGAAGAACAAGCTCAAGCTGCAGAGGACACTCCTGCTCAACAGGATGTCCCAATAGATGTTGGAACATCTGAGGATGAGAAAAAGACCTCATCTGATGATGACATTGAACAAACTGAGGACCATAAAAAGGCCTCAAATGAAAGTGATGAAGAAAACTCTGAGGATCAGACCAAAGCCTCAACTGAAGATCATATCTCTACTGATCAACCAGCTGAAGAGGAGACTGCTCAATCTCCTCCTGTGGTGAACCTGGAGCAGGATTCTGATACAGAGATCATAGCCTCTATTAGACCTAGCATAGCCAAAAGGCTCAGGTCCAGGAAAGGAAAGATGCAAGCAGAACCTGAAATTCCTGAGAAGAAGAAAGCTACCCCAAAGAAAGACAAAGCTAAAGCTGCCTTTGGTCCAACAAAAACAATGGAGTAAAGTCCAAACCCAGAAGAGGAAAGCTGTCACTCCTCCAGACTCAGATGTTGAATCAGATGTCCCAACATCTCCTCCAAAGAAGAAACCAGCACCATCTAGGGCTTCAACTGCTGTTCCAGAAGCTCCCTTGGACAACATCTCATTCCATCATGTTTCAAGTGTAAACAGATGGAAGTTTGTGTACCAAAGAAGGGTAGCCCTTGAAAGAGAGCTGAGCAGTAATGCACTTGAGTGCACTGAACTGATTGATCTCATCTCTGCTGCAGGCCTATTCAAAACAGTCTCAAATCTCTCTCCCTGCTATGAACTTCTTGTCAAAGAATTCATTGTTAATCTTCAGGAGGATTGTGCCAATGGTAAGTCCTCTGAATTTAGAAAAGTCTTTGTTAGAGGTAGGTGTGTAGAGTTCTCTCCTCAGATCATCAACCAATACCTTGGAAGAGAAACAGATGGACCAAATGAGCTAGGAAAGACTGATAACCAAGTCTGCAAGGTTATCACTGCAAACCAGGTCAAGGCATGACCAGTTAAAGGTAAGCTCTCAGTGAGCATGCTGACTAGAAAATATGCCATGCTGAACAGGATTGGTACAGCAAACTGGGTGCCTACCAATCACACATCTTCAATATCCACTGGCTTGGGCAGGTTTATCTATGCTGTGGGAACTCAGACTAAGCTGGATTATGGTGCTTACATTTTTGATCAGACCTTGAAGCATGCCAGCTCTTCTGCAATAAAGCTGCCAATAGCTTTTCCCTCCTTGCTGTGTGGTATAGTACTAAGTCAATACCCTGGAATTCTCACTGAGAAGGACACAATCTGCAAGAGAGAAAGCCCCTTGGCATTTCACTACAAACTGTTCCTCAGTCATCATGCAGCAGATGTTGAAGCACCCTCTGGGACATCTGCAGGTCCTTCAACTGCTAAGACTCCAATCTCCAAGAATGCATTAATTGCTGAACTCAAGAGCACTTGCAAAGAGCTTGAAGCAAGAAAGCAGAAGCTTGAGGAAATCATTCAAAGGCTGGAGAGTGAAGGAGATCAGATAGCTGCCTCTGATGAAGAAACTGAAAGTGAGGAGTCTGAGTGATCATTGTATGTGAGGCAAATGTAATGACAACACTGCATTGTATTTCTGGATTAGTGTCTTTGGCCCCAAAATTTGTGTCTAACAAGGGGGAGAACAACAACAACAAAATGTATTGCTGTTTAATTATGAATGAAAAATCTGTTTGTTTGTGTCTGAACTGAATCAGTGTGTTTTGATAAATATTTCTGTTGCAACAAGACTGGATACATATATGTTTGAGGGGGAGTAATCTCAAATATGAATCAACAGAAAAGTAATGCTATACTCTGATAAAAAGAACTTCTGCTGCACTCTGATAACCAGAAAAGATGTTAGCCAAAAATTAGCCAAAGGGGGAGTTTGTAGATGTTTAAGAATTGGCAGAATTTTTGACCAACAAGAAATATTGAATTCAGTTCAGAATGTCCTATCAAATGTTGGGACATTTTCAAACAGAGTATATGAACTTATTTCAGGATGTCTCACCAGATGTTGGGACATTGTATAAATGAATTAAGTTCAGTTTTTCAGGATGTCCCAACAGATGTTGAGACATCTCAAACCTGCTACCAGAATTACTTAATGTCTAACTGATCAGAGATATTTAAGGAGAGTTATCTGGAATTAATTATTGATGGATAAAAACAGAACAAGGCGCATCTGTAGGGAGTGTTATATTGAGGATTCAGATTAAAACAGAAGACCTAAATCACCTAGAATCTAGGAAGTAACAAACCCTAATTCAAGGTGGAAGCTGCATGCGCATTAGGGCTGGATCATTCTACAGAAAGCCCAAATTACAGACACCTATTTAATGAACAGAAACTCACAGAAGTGAGCACGAATTTCAGAAGACCAAATAGGGTGTCTAGTGTTTTTAATAGCAGGTGTGTTTATTGTACCACTTTATGAGCTTTTAAGCAAAAGTGCATTTGTGACTTGATTGAAACTGTGAAGTAAGATCAAGCTGTTTTGTTTGAAGTATGACTTCAATCTCATTAAACTTGTAAACAAAATCACTGCGTGATTGAGGGGGAGTGAGTAGGGTACTCTTATCTAAGTTGTGTCTTAGGTAGAAATTGCATTGGGTAGTTATTAAGTGATAGATTAAACAGGGTGGTTTAAGTCTAGAATTAATATTACTTATAGTGGATTTCCTCCTGGCTTGGTAGCCTCCAGATGTAGGTGTGGTTATACACTGAACTGGGTTAACAAACTTCTGTGTTGTTTACTTTTCTTGCTATTTAAGTTTTGGTTAAATTTGTCAAGTGTTGGGACATCTCTTAGGACATCTCATACCTGATCACAGAATTTCAGATTAAGTTGAGGAGCCTTCCACAGCTTAAATGTCCTCATCAATCATCCTTCTATTAGGATGGTGTAATGAGTCCATTAAATCTTTGATTATGGCTTAAACTCATTACTTAACACTAAACAAAAACACCAAAAACATCTAAATAATCACAAGTAGGTTAATGATCTTAATCCTACATCATTATGGTAATTAAGTTTGAGGTGTTTACCTCATACTTAAGGTATTCTCATTATCCCTAATCAGAGGGAGGATATGATGAGTTTACTAACCTTTGGTTTAGGCTTAAGCTCATTAACTTATGACAAATATCAAAAGGCAATAAAAGATTGAAAACACAAAAACAAACAATAATCGTCTCCTTCAGGATTCTTTTCTCATCATCTTCACTCACAAACGAGAACTCGCTTCTTCCGTCTAATGCAAGACAGTTTGCACCTGAGCCAGACAGGTCATACACTTGAGCATAGACAAGTAAGCAGTTCACAAGTCAAATTATCTTTCAGTCTCTTTGAGTCGAACTATGGTGTTCTGACTTCCTCATTGCACGAGAGGATACGTAGGCATAACTTAACAGTTATCGAACAAAAGTCTCTGTATATTCCCCCCCTTCCAGCATTATTCTTCAAGCCTCATAGTCTTGAGCTTCATGTTCTTCCTTTGCACTGACACTCTTTCATCTCACTTCACATTTCTTTACACTGACACTTGCATTCTTTTCCAGCTTTTTGTACACAGATAATACTGACACAACCCCTTTAAACACAAACTTTCAAGTGTGGATCCCGTCGAGTACGACGGACAATTTGGGTGCTAATACCTTCCCAGGTTGTAACCAACCCCCTTTCTCAATTTCTCTGATTCGCAACCGTCTTATCCATATCTTCCTAGGTTTATGCAGCATTACCTTTCCTTCGGGATAAAAATGCCTAGCTGGCGACTCTTTCTTTTTCAGTTCACCCTTGTGTGTTCTTTCTCTTTCATCGACCGTTCGCATCTGTATCCCTCTTGACCCTGTGTCATCAGGTGGGAGCGACAAGGGCCATATTTGTATTTTTGTGCAAATGGAATATCAATGAATATCAGACATCTTTTGCAAACAATTTTCTCTTTCGCTCACTGTCTTTTCATTTTTGTTATTTTTCGCACAAAACAATAAAATGGCAATGTTTTCAAAATAAATAACTTCATTTATACTTTTTCTAAACAAGATTAAAATTGATCACTAAAAAGAACAAATCTCCACCCTTGCAGAGACAATCCTCTAGATTGTACCGACAACAACACTGCTATGACCTTGTATGACTTCAACAATCCAATTAATCAAGTAGATGAAGTGGTTGATGAAGACCATGAGTTTCCTGAAGAGTTAGACAGGTTGTTGAGGCAAGAAGAGAAAGTGATTACTCTTCATCAGGAGGAAATTGAAACTGTTAATCTTGGTACCGAGGAAGATGTAAAAGAGGTGAAGATTGGGGCAAGTCTGCAAGCTCCAGTAAAGGAATAGCTTATCCGCATGCTTCGGGAATACGTCGACGTCTTTGCTTGGTCCTATCAAGACATGCCAGGTCTAGATACAAATATTGTCGTACACAGGCTACCACTGAAAGAAGATTGCCCTCCAGTCAAGCAGAAGTTGCGCCGTACTCGCCCAGATATGGCCATGAAGATTAAGGAAGAAGTACAAAAACAGTGGGACGACGGTTTCCTTGCTGCAACTAGTTACCCGCCGTGGGTTGCTAATATTGTACCAGTGCCTAAGAAGGATGGCAAGTTGCGTATGTGTGTGGATTACCGGGACCTAAACAGAGCTAGCCCGAAAGATGATTTCCATTACCTCACATTGATGTATTTGTAGACAACACAACTCAGTTCTCGGTATTTTTTTTCATGGATGGATTTTTTTGGATACAATCAGATCAAGATGTCACCCGAAGACATGGAAAAACAACCTTCATCACACCGTGGGGCACATTCTGTTACAAGGTAATGCCGTTTGGACTGAAGAACACCGGTGTAACGTATCAACGGGCTATGGTAACATTATTCCACGATATAATCCACAAAGAAATTGAATGCTACGTGGATGATATGATTGTCAAGTCCCTTACTGAAGAAGATCATTTGGTGAATCTGCTGAAGTTGTTTAAGCGTCTGAGGAAGTATCAGCTGAAATTGAACCCCAACAAATGCACATTCGAGGTACGTTCTGGTAAGTTGCTGGGATTTATTGTAAGCGAAAAGGGAATTGAGGTTGATCCCGAAAAAGTCAAAGCCATTCAGGAGATTCATGCACCTAGGACTGAAAAAGAAGTTCGGGGATTCTTGGGTAGATTGAACTACATCTCAAGGTTCATATCTCACCTCACTGCAACCTGTGAACCCCTGTTCAAACTGTTAAAAAAGGAATAAACAGTCAGGTGGAACGACGATTGTCAGAAAGATTTTGACAAGATCAAGGAATACATGCAAGAACCTCCAATTCTTATGCCTCCAATTGAAGGAAGACCTCTGATAATGTACCTGACAGTATTAGAAGGGTCAATGGGGTGTGTGTTGGGCCAACATGACGAGTCTGGTCGAAAAGAGTATGTAATATACTACCTAAGCAAAAAGTTTACCGACTGTGAACAACATTATTCACTGCTCGAGAAAACTTGTTGTGCTTTAGCATGGGTTGCTCGCCGACTAAGACAATATATGCTAACCCACACTACCTTGTTGATCTCAAAAATGGACCCCATCAAGTACATATTTGAGAAGCCATCACTTACCGGAAGGGTTGCAAGGTGGCAAATGATTCTAACAGAGTATGACATTCAGTACACATCTCGAAAAGCCATCAAGGGCAGTGTACTGTCTGATTATCTGGCTGAGCAACCCATTGATGATTACCAACCCATGAGATTTGACTTCCCTGATGAAGACATCATATTCTTAAAAGCAAAAGATTTTGAAGATACTATTCACACTGAAGGGCCTGACCCAGAAGAAGAATGGACTATGATGTTTGACGGGGCTGTCAATATGAATGGTCGTGGAGTTGGTGCAGTGCTCATTACACCTAAAGGAGTTCATATGACTTTCTCGGCAAAACTCACCTTTGCCTGCACCAACAACGAAGCATAATACGAAGCATGTATCATGGGACTTGAGGAAGCCATTGACCTCAGGATCAAAACTTTGAATGTATTCGGGGATTCAACTTTGGTAATCAATCAGACCAACGACAAATGGTACACTCATCAGGAGCATCTGATTCCGTACCATGATTATACGAGGAGATTATTGACTTTCTTCACAATAATCAAACTTGAATACATCCCTCGAGATGAGAATCAGTTTGTAGATGCCTTGGCTACCATTTCCTCTATGATCAAAGTTCAAACTGCCAATTATGTGCCTCGGATTCTGGTATCCAGACTGGACCGGCCGACATATGTTTTCTCTGTGGACATTGCTAGTGATGATAAGCCTTGGTTCCATGACATCAAATGCTTCTTAGAGAATCAGACGTACCCACCTGGGGCATCATCCAATGATAAGAAGACATTAAGAAGGCTGGCCGACAATTTCTTCCTCAATGCTGATGGTTCATTATACAAGCGAAACTTCGACATGGTCCTGCTCAGGTGTGTTGACAAGAATGAAGCAGACATGCCGATGCACGAAGTGCACGAAGGTTCTTTCGGTACCCATGCCGGAGGACATGCAATGGCAAATAAATTATTAAGATCAGGTTACTATTGGATCACAATGGATGCAGATTGTTATGCCTATGCCAGAAAGTGCCATAAATTCCAGATCTATGCAGATAAAATACATGTGCCTCCGAATCCTTTGAACGTGATGTATTCACCTTGGCCCTTCGCCATGTGGGGCATTGACATGATCAGAAAGATTGAACCGACTGCTTCAAATGGTCATCGATTCATCCTGGTAGCCATTAATTACTTCACCAAATGGGTTGAAGCAGCTTCATATGCAAATGTCACCAGACAAGTGGTAGCCAGATTTCTGAAAAGGGATATCATCTGTCGATATGGAGTTCTCGAGTGAATCATTACTGATAATGGTTCCAATTTGAACAACAAGATGATGGCAGAACTTTGCCGGGACTTCAAAATCCAACATCACAACTCTTCTCCTTACAGGACAAAAATGAACGACACTGTTGAGGCTGCTAACAAGAACATCAAGAATATTGTAAAGAAGATGGTGGTTACCTATAAAGACTGGCACGAAATGCTACCATTTTCTTTGCATGGATACTGAACTTCAATCAGAACGCCTACTGGGGCAACGCCTTATCAGCTTGTGTACGGTATGGAAGCTATCCTACCTGTTGAAGTTGAGCTACCCTCCTTACGGGTAATGATGGATGTAAAACTGGATGAAGCAGAATGGGTCCGGTCTCGGTATAATCGACTGAATCTGATCAAGGAGAAAAGACTAGCTGCCATCTGCCATGGGCAGTTATATCAGAAGTGGATGAATAAAGCCTTCGATCAAAAAGTCAAACTTCGGGAATACCAAATGGGAGAGCTTGTGCTGAAAAGACTTCTTCCTCCTCATACAGACCACATGGGAAATGGACACCAAACTACGAAGGCCCATTCATAGTAAAGAAAGTCTTCTCCGGTGGAGCACTGATGCTCACTACTATGGATGGTGAGGATTTATTATCTCTTGTGAATTCAGATGCAGCTAAAAAATACTTCGCATAAAAATGACCCGCTGGACATAAAAACAGAATGTACGTCCGGGCAAACATAGGGCATCCCGGCGAATCAAAAACAGAATAAAAGACTCGGGAAAAAATAAGGGAAAGATTGAAAAAAATGTACACCCGCTGAGTTGAAAAGCCCCATTGGACAGCTCAGGCAAAAATGGGCACCCCGGTGGGTTGAAAACCCGAAAGGGCGATCCACGCAAGATCAGGGAATAAGCGAGCAACTGCATTCTGAATTCGTCTGTATCACTCATAACATGGCAAGCTTCGAAAGGATAAAGCGTCAGTCAGAATCAGCCTTCTTCAGAAAGCAAGTTAAGAAGAATGTCAAGGTCATACAGGTCATAGCAAAGGAAGCTCACTGGAGCATCGTCGTCAACATTGCCAAACGCTTTTATTTTCTCAATTTATGGCAATCTCCTCATTTAAGGGGATTTGTTTCTTTGACTGTACTTGCCAATTCAGGGCACCCAAATTAATGAAATCAGAATTTTCAGTCACACCTTGTTTTGTACATTTTTGTTTCGTTTGCAAAATGTCCAATATTCATAATACAACACTTGCATAAAACAAATGAGCCATTTTTAATAAATGCTTGCAGGAAATATGTTACTTTCAGATAAGTTTAACTCCTATGACGGAATCCGGTTAGGGATACCTCGGGATACTTGTGCGTTTTCCTTTGTCTTAACAGGTTGCAGGTATTCAATGCGCAACAGGGGGCATATCAAGCATTGAATCCCCAACATGCTACTTCCCAGATGTTATCTCCTCCCCGAGCGGGACCTCCTGAGAAGTTCCTGACAACTATTTCACAGTAAGAAGTGATCAAAGAACTCTCTGTTCCCCACCAGAGTGCCAAATTTCCCTCATCCTCAGCAGAGTTGATGGAACCAATTCCTCAGAGAGTTTCCATTCTCTCCCTAGTAGAGCAATGCCTGAAACCCATCCCCAAAGGAGTGGCTAAAGCTTCCTTCTCCCCAGCTGAGTTCTCCCTTTGGATAGATCTACCAATGACCTATTCCCCCAAGCGGAGTTCCCCCTCTGTACAGATCCATCAATGATCTTTTCCCCAGCCGGGTTATTCCTCCAAGCAGATCAGCCAAAGATCTTTATCCCCGCAGGATCCGAGCTTCAGATCATTTTCTCTTTTGCATAATCATAGCATTTGCATCATAAATCACCGAAATAAGCGTAACATTCCGTCTAATACGGAGCATTACGACAAAAATCAAACATTTGCATGATCACAAGCCAGGTTCGAACCAGTCACCTGCAATTACCATAAATATTTCATCAACAATATACAAAATACATCTCCTACGGTTGAAAGCTAAAGCATCCCCTTTGCAATCTCAAATACAGATACCTATACATGCTCTTTTTGACACTCGTCTGTGTCATCCTTCCCCAGTAAGGTTGCCAAAACACTTTCTGCAAGCAGATACTGGTCCTTAACATGTTCTTCTCGACACTTGTCTGTGTCATCTTATCTCCCCACAGAAAGCCAAAGCATCTCCTTTGCACTCTCAAAATAGGTGCCTGTTTATATATATACATATTCGACACTCGTCCGTGTCATGCGTTCCCCAGCAAGTCAAACACGCTTCCGTTGTCTTTCTCATACCTCGCCAACGAATCAATACTTGTACATACTTATACAAGAGTCTTTGATACTCGTCCGTATCTTGATTATATCACCTCCTCAGCAGATTTGACACTCGTCCGTGTTCCTTGTTAACCAGTTGATACTCGTCTGTATCATCATCTTTGAACACGTTTCAGCGTTTGTTTCTACCGATACTTGTCCGTATCATGGTCCTAAGGATGCTCGTCCGCATCTTTAATCTATACACATCGTCAAACACTTATATCCTTTATTCTTGAAAGTGTAAGCACTATTCCATGTTTACGAATCCCCAGTAAGTCGTCGACAGAACAAATTTCTCCTATCCGACACTCGTCCCATGTCGTGATACTTTTGGCAGCCGTCCCCTGCCAGGTGATCGTCCTTCACCTTTGGATGACCGTCCCTCATCCTTTTCCCAGCGAAATTTCCATTATTGGAACCTTCTATCCGACATTCGTCCTATGTCGTGATACATTTTAGCAGCCGTCCCCTGCTAGGTGATCGTCCTTCACCTTTTGATGACCGTCCCTTATCATTTATCCGATGGTCGTCCCCATCGTTGATCTTGTTATCCAACATTCATCCTATGTCGTGATAATCTCCGAGAGCAGCCGTACCCTGCTAGGTGATCGTCCTTCACCTCTTGATGATCGTCCTTCATCATGCTTATCCGATGGCCGTCCCCATCATTGATCTTTTTTTCTATCCGACATTCGTCCTATGTCATGATAGTTTTAGCAGCCGTCCCCTGCTAGGTGATCGTCCTTCACCTTTTGATGACTGTCCCTCATCATTATTTCATTTATTCTTTAACCCGATGTCCGTCCCATCGTTGTTTACTTTACTTTCCAAGCATGATGGCCATCCCCATCTATACTTGTCTAAATCCCCAGAAAATCTTATTACCCGATGGTCGTCCCCATCATGATCTCTTTATTTACCCAGCTTGTCAGCCTTCCCCATCATTGCTTTACTTACCACTTTATCCCCAACATCCGTCCTCTGCTCGATGGTCGCCCTCCATCGCCTTCATTTGATAATCTTACTATACCATCTCTTACAATTTGTATCCCTTTTCTTCTTAGCCCTAGCAAGTGCAAATTTCGGACTGTCTTTGGTATTCAACCACAAGTTATCTTGTTTGTCTGTTAAGCCAGGCGCTTACACCCTGCACAGCTAACCCATGTTTGAATAGGGGCAGCTGTAAACACCCCAAATTTTCCCTCACTCTTCATCACACCATGGCTTGTGATCTTTCATTTTTGCATTAGCATAAGCATACTATCTCATATTGCATGTTTGCTTCACTGCATAGTTCAAGTTCATCTGCATCTAGGGTTTGTGATCTGAGCAATCTAAGAAGTGATCTGAGCCATCCCAAAGGCCTTAAAGCCTTATAAGAGGGCCCATGTGTGTCCTATGATCATATTATGCTCCCCAAAGTTCATGAAAGTCAAGGGATCACAAGAATTGGCAAAGGCATGGAAGCAGAGCTAGGGTTTTCACTGCACAGATGACCAAAATTAGAGTTTTGGTTTCAGAGGACTTAACTCCAAATTTTTGGGTCATTATTGTTTCTAATGTTCTTAATATGTTATAAGGATCATGTGTACCAAGTTTTATGAATAAATTCATTGTGGAAGTCATCTAATCATTGGGTAACTTCCTGAGCAAGTTAAGTCAAAATCAGGGCATCTGAGGCCCCCAACAATGGAACCAAAGGGTCATTTTCATCAAATTGAAGTTCAATGATCTTTATTTGATCTAAGAAGTGGTTGCAGGTTCACAAGATTGAAGAATTTTGAGCCAATTGCAAACTTGCCATTTTTGGAAATGACTTGAAATGCAAACTTTCCATTTTGGGAAAGATTTTCAACCTCCTCTTTCATGACCAAAAATGCTTCAAATGAAAAATTATTGGGCATGAAAGTTGTAGATTAGGTCTTTCACTTTTCCAAAAGTACAAGAACATGTCTTGATTCATCCTAGAACTCAAGATATGGCTTTTCAAAGTTGGTAAAAATCACATAATTTCAAGTTTCATGCCAAAGAGGGATTTTGCATATTGGCATGTTCAAGCTTCTAAATGACTTCTAATGTGCACAAACATGTTACAAAATGTCAAGGGAGCATCCAAAGATCAGAATTGGCCCAAGATTTGAAGCATTTCATGACTTGAATCACAAGAAACATCAAAGAGGGAAATTTGCATAAACCATGAGAACTCTTCATCCAAGCCTTCCAGCTGCATAACATGGATCGAAAGGCCATCCTTGATGCAAGCTGAGGCCAGACACCCCTTAAAACAAGCTCTGACCCGTGCCATGCTTGAAGTACACATAACCTTGACTTTTTGCAACTTGGCCCATACCAATCAAACTATGCCACACCAACTCTCTGAACCAATCAACATGACTTATATGAACATCATGGATCACAAAATACATAACAAACAAGGATGAAACCTCTCACAAGCTGAGAATCACAAAAATCATCTTACATCTTCCTCTCTTCGAATTTCATAACACAGCCATCAAAGCTTCAAGCTTCTTCCACCAATCAACTCAAAAACACTCAAGGATCATTTCCCAACCATTACAATGGCCTGAAACACCCCACAACACAAACACGATTTCTGAGTTATCAGAACTAAATCATTCAAACCAGCTCATTTAAACTCCATTCAAGCCTTTCAGAAGCATCAGAGGGATCATTGGAGACATTTTGCACAAAGGAAGAGGACAGAAAGCTCCAGTTTACAAAGCTTCAACTCAGGTAGTCACCAAGAACTTTTTTTCCAGGACTCTTGTTTTAAGTTCCTAAATGATTCTACATGTTTAGCTGATCACCCTGATATGTTTTGTTTTGAAAATGATTGAGAAATGAGCATGTACGAAGCTTCTGAAATTTTTGACCTAAAACTCGTTGGCTTCGATTCAGCTTTGTTATGCATGATAAATGATTTTTGTTTGTGGATTCATGTTCTTTGATGTTAGAGGAGTGATTCTGGGCAAGAAATTAGGAGTTTAGATGCGTGTATGAGTTTTTGGATTTTTGCCTCGCCGGAGAAGATGACCGGAGCAAGCTCCGGTCACCTGAAAGTCATTAGGTTTAATTAATTAGGGTTTAGTCAGGTTTGAATGTGGGCCTTTAGATCTTAGGGTTAGCGCGCAAATGAGTGGACCAGATTAGTTCATTAACATTAATCCATAATTATTTAATTTAATTAAACTCAATTAGTCAGATTTGATCCAAGCCCTTGATTTACGCACATGGTCAACTCCCTCCATCCCAGTTTGAATCTGGACCCTCAGATGTGATTACTTTGCATTTTATTCATTTTTATTTCATTTCTTTTCATTTCTTTTCATTTCTTTTGCATAATTAATTTAAAATACCAAAAATCATCACAAAAATATTTCCCTTTGCAATCTGACTTTAAATATTTTTCTTAACCTAGAAATAATTTTTATTTTATTTTTTGCATTCAAAAAGTATTTTTAAAATATTTAAATTCTATTTTTAATTAAGTAAAGTATTTTAATTAATTAAAAATGCATTTAAGTTTCTAAAAATCACCAAAAAAATCATGAACCATTCCAATGCATTTAGAAACATTTTCAAACTCTTCATACAAATTTATTTTTAGGTTTGATCATAGTTTTCCCAATTTTCTTTGAATTAAGGGTCTTAAAAATCACAATTTTTAACCCTAACTTTGAAAAATCATTTCTGCCTAACCAAGAGGAGTTTGAACTTGATTCTTTTTGTATTGTTTCACATATTCCATGTGGTTTATAGGTCATTTTTCTCATGAATTTATCTTGCATTTTCAAATTGATTTGCATTTTTCCTTTTGAATCACCCAAAAACCCTAGAAAACTTAGGAAAATCATAACTTTCAATAGGTTAGGCTCCTGACCTTCTCCTTTGGGGTTTCACCTAATATGGGACTAGGTTTTGTTTGAGCTTGATTTCAAATTTTTATCTTGCTATATGCTTCTGTTTTATCCATTTGCATTTCATATGTCCATAAAACCCTAATTCTCATGTTCATTTGCATTCACCTTGCATATTCATCATCATATGAATTTTCCATGACATTTCAAGCATTTATATGTCACCTTAGACATCTTAGGACATGTTAGAACCTTGCTTTATCATTTCTTCATTCATTTGCCATGTTTTGTATTCATTTCATTTCATGAACATCCATGTGTTTTCAAACTTCTAAGCATGCTTTCATAACATATCATCCTTGTATGATCATTCATATGCTCATTGTATGACATTGCATCATCTCACATGACATTTGCATAGCATAAACACTTCTGACTTTGGTCTTTGCATCTCATTTCAATTCATTTCTTCATGCTTTATAGCTTATGCATTCATACTAACTTTTCAGGAACTTTTGGTAAGTTATTTTGGGAGGTGGATTTGCCTTCACCTCTCACTTCTTCTTATCTCTTTCATATTCATTTTAACTTGCCTTTAAATTGAACTTGATTCACTTATGTTCCATCTCTCTCACTTTCTTCCTTTAAGTTACTTACTTTCTTAGGAAGTAAGTAACTTATTCTTCTGCTTCATCCTCCTTTCATCTGCTTCTTCCATTGGTGGCTTCCTTGAAGATCTTCTCTTTTAGGCCTAACAAACCATAAGAACATCCAAGCATGATAATCTTAGGGTTGTGTTTAGTCCCCCTTATAATTTTACCTTTGAGTCTCCTTGAGTCTCTCTTCTCATCTCCATAATCAGAGACTAAACTCTTAAAGCTTTAGGGCTTTGGAATTAGGGTTATGCCTGCATCCTTCTCTTAGGATGGAGTGTATAACTTTAATCCTAAGTGTTAAACCTTTAATTTGTTTAAACCTCTTAAGCAAACCACACTAATAATCACCAAGACTTTATCTTGTAACTTGGGCCTTACATTAGGGTTCTAACTCTTCCTTATGGTTAAGAGGGACTAACCCTAGTGTTTAATGGAAAAGTCCCCCTCAAGTTTTCTTACAAACTTAAAATCCACTTCTTAATCTCATCCCTTTAATTAAAATACATTTAATAAAGGCTAGTTATATAATGAATTTAGTCCCTAACCATGGATTAAGTTGAGGTATCTTCCTCAGCTTAAGTGTTCTCATCTATTATCCCTCTATTAGGATGGTGCAATGAGTCCGCTAATCTGTGATTAGAGATTAAACTCATTACTTAACACTAAACAAAAACCCAAAAACATCTAAATAATCAGAAGTAGGTTAATGATCTTAATCCTACATCATCATGGTAATTAAGTTGAGATGTTTATCTTACACTTAAGTATGCTCATTATCCCTAATTAGGGAGGATATAATGAGTTTACAACCCCTTGATTTAGGATTAAGCTCATTAACTTATGCAAAACACCAAAAAACAATAACAAAACTGAAAACACAAAAACAAACAATAATCGTCTCCTTCGGGATTCTTTTCTCATCACACTCATTCACAAGCGAGAATTTGTTTCTTCCATATAATGCAAGACAATTAGCACTCGAGCCAGACGAGTCATACACTTGAGCATAGACAAGCAAGAAGTTCACAGTCATTTTTTTTTCTTTCAGTCTCTTTGAGTCGAACTATGGTGTTCTGACTTCCTCATTGCACGAGAGGATAC
This sequence comes from Lathyrus aphaca, assembly GCA_963966055.1. Taxonomy (NCBI): domain Eukaryota; kingdom Viridiplantae; phylum Streptophyta; class Magnoliopsida; order Fabales; family Fabaceae; genus Lathyrus; species Lathyrus aphaca. Next base: position 224,177,004 of record OZ014520.1, on the reverse strand, counting down.
GTAGGCACAACTTAACTGTTATCGAACAAAAGTCTCTTAGTCATCCCCCTCTTTCAGCATTCTTTTCTAAGCCTTAGTTCCTGAGCACTCACCCTTTTTGCACTGACACTCTGTATATTCTTTTCTTAGCTTTTGCACACAGATAGCACATACACCTACCCCTTTTAAACACAATCTTGTAAGTGTGGATCCCGTCGAGTACGACGGACAATCTGGGTGCTAATACCTTCCCAGGTTGTAACCAACCCCCTTTCTCAGTTTCTTTGGTTCGCAACCGTCTTATTCATATCTTTCTAGGTTTATGCAGCATTACCTTTCCTCCGGGATAAAAATGCCTAGCTGGCGACTCTATTCACCTCACTTTCATTTTCTCTTTTCGCCGACCGTTCGCGTATGCACCGGGATGTAAATCTTTGGGAGCGACAATGGTCAACGTATAAAACATTATCATTGCTTAGAAGATAAATAATTTTCATCAGGTCTAAAATTGGCAGAATTTCCTTCAGAGACCTTAGACTAAAATTCCCTTAAGTTGTGTCGTGCCCCGACATAAAATGAAGCGTTGCGTGGTGATAACACCGAATTACACCGTATTTTTGACTTGAATTTCACACGTTTCTTAGGTTTTTATTATTGTTTTCTTGTATTATGTTCGTGTTTTGTTTTGTTTTCAGGTTCTAAGTGTTTCCAGATCCATTCTTGAAGAAACGAAGGAAATCGAGCTAAAAACCCTCACCTTGAGATTTTACTAAACTGTCCCTTATTTTAATTAAATCCAAATAATTAATAATATTAATTATAATTATAATATTACTAATATGATTTCTTAAATATAATAATAATAATAATAATAGTAATTAAATAGTCTTATTATTATTCGCACATTCGCTATTACTAAGCCTACCACGATTCTACCCGTCCCACTAGGACACAACACTAAAACGACAAGACATACGCCTTAAACAAGGCCAACACAACACCAAAAATACCTGACGATTTAATATTTAAAATGGGGTGTTACACTCGAAACCCACAACTCTTCGGAATTTGCTGTTAGGACGCAAGCCCTTCTCCAGGATATACCGCTTCATGCGGTCAGTAGTGTGCACTTCCACAACTTCTTTGTTAAATTTGTTGATGTATTATGTAACACCCTTTCTATCCCATCACAAATATCATACATTTGATTATTTATCAGAGTAAAACTCAAGAAAATATGTCACATACTTCAAATAAAACATACATCATAGAATATCACCTTGAGTCTTGTCCCGTAACACGGGTTAATAAAAATCACGAAAATACTTTAAATCTCTTCTCAATAAATATGCAGCAGAAAACAATACATCATAATTCATCTTTAATGAAATAAACCTCATAAATTATCCCCAGTATCATTTAATCAAAGTACTCAACAAAATTAACATCTTAATTCAAATAAAGCAAAAACGACTCAAGCGAAAAACTCATCCCGGTGTTACTGGACACAGAGCAGGACTCCACTTCTAACTAACTCAACAACTCACTATCTCTGAGTCAAGCATGCACCGAGTTAACCTTGATTATCTGCTGGATGGCATAATAGACCATCACCAGAAGGAAGGCAGGGTGAGTAAAATTCACACTCAATAAAATAATATAGAAAATAAGAATTAAAAAAAAACATAACAACAATAACAATCTATCATCACTTGCTCAATTATACATAACATCATTTACATCATATCACAACATCATTCATCATGACTCAATTATACACAACATCAAGTACATCTCATCATCACACAAAATCTATACAACTCATGCTATGTCATTTAGAATGATATGCAACCTCTTAATAATGCATGTGGTACCGAAACATCCTCATGGATGGACACTGGGCCATCAACCCTCCCCTAAGGGAGCACATCATAACATCATATCACTTTAATCCACACAATGGGATTGAAGCTACCAATGGATCGAAGTCTCCTCATAATTCAATGCCATGAATGCAAGACGCAACTATACACACGTCATCCTCAAAACATCATAAACATTGCATATGCATTCATCATTTAATCATCATTACTCATACTCACTCATGCCATCATATTACATACTCATCAAACATCATACTCCTACATCATATACTCATACTTCATAATTCAGGAAAAGTCAAGTAATCATCAAACATCATTTAATTGTTAATCCTACTCATACAACTTCTTAAAACACGTCATACGACAATTCTACAACATCATGGCAACCTAAGACCTAAACCACCTCAAGAAAATAGTTTTTGGAACAAACATAAATTATTTTTCAAAACTTTCTAGGGCTGGCTAAGTGAGGCATCTTACTCACTCAACGCCCAGCTCTCGGGTTGTGCTTGCTAAGCGAGGTTCGCGAATTCTGCAGGTTCTTCTGTGATTTTCAGCATTCCTCTTTTGTGATAAACTCCATAAAACCCTCATTTAACATCAGAATAGTAGCAAAATCACATTCAACATCAACATTCCTTATAATAACATCAAATACATCATCTAACATCATTATATTCCTCAAATCATCATGAAATCATCATGAAAACACAAAAATCACCAATCAAACCCTTTACCCTAAAACTATACCTCAAACCCCCAAATTATATTCCCACATTATAATATGAACGAAAAAATACTCTCCATACCTTAAGTTCCGTAAGCTTTTTCGATAATTGCCTAAAAAATCCTTCCAACCTTCAAGTCATAGCTTCTCCTCTTCTTCAGAGCTCTTCTCCCAAAAGTGCAATCGTTCTAATGATCGTTCACAAAACCACTTTTCTCTTTTTGTCACTCTTGCCCCTAGGACCTCTTTAGTCTTTCCCCATAAACCCTCACTTATCCTCAAACAAAAGACCATAATACCCTTATCTTCCAATTCCTCTTATTTTATTTTATTTAATCTCAAATAATTAACTAAACCCCATATACTTACTATTCTAATATTATTAAAATATTAAGCCCTCCTCAAAACTCCACAAAACACCAAATAACATCATAAAGATCAAAATTCACAAGAAATCACATCAATTGAATTAAAAATCGACTTTGGGGTGTTACAACTCTCCCCCACTTAAGAATTTTCGTCCTCGAAAATTTACCTGAAGCAAACAACATCGGATACGATTCCATCATCTGATCCTCTTGCTCCCAAGTCCAACTATCACCAGCTGGTCCACCCCACAATACCTTCAACAAGGCAATCTCCTTACCTCTCAATCACTTCATTTCTCTACCATCTATTCGCACTGGTGAAACCTCCACAATCAAATTATCTCTTACCTGAATATCATTCATCTAAATCACATGCGACGGATATGCAATATACTTCCTCAACTGGGACACATGAAACACATCATGAAAATTTGCAAGTGACGGTGGTAATGCAATCCGATATGCCATCTCTCCAACCCTTTGCGAAATCTGTACGGTCCAATGAAATACGGAGTGAGCTTCTTGGACTTCAAAGCTCGTCCGACACCAGTCACTGGAGTAACCCTCAAGAACACATGATCTCCTTCTTGAAATTCAAGTGCTTTCGTCTTCTTATCATGATAACTCTTTTGGCGACTTTGCAAAGTTTTCATTCTCTCTTGAATCAACTTAATCTTTTTTGTCGTCTCTTGCACAACCTAAGGTCCAAGCACAACACTCTCGCTGGACTCATGCCAACATAATGGAGTCCTACACCGCTTCCCATATAATGCTTCATATGGAGCCATACCAATGCTCACATGAAAACTGTTGTTATAAGTAAACTCAATCAATGGAAAATGACTATCCCACGCACCTCCATGATCCAATACATAAGCCCTCAGCAAAACCTCTAAAGATTGGATAATTCGTTCTGTATGACCATCCGTCTGTGGATGATAAGCAGAACTCATCCTCAACTTGATTCCCAAGGCATCTTGTAAATTCTTCCAAAATCTCGATGTAAACCGCAGATCTCTATCCGACACAATACTCAATGATATCCTCTGCAACTTCACAATCGCATCAATATACGTCTCTGCTAACTTCGACATGGAGTGGTTAATCTTCATTGGTATGAAATGCGTCGACTTCGTTAATCGGTCGATAATCACCCAAATGGAATCATTTCCCTACACCGTCTTCGACAACCTTGTCACAAAATCCAGAGAAATTCTATCCCATTTCCATTCCGGAATAATCAACGGTTGCATCATACCTAAAGGCTTTTGATGTTCAACCTTTGATTTCTGGCAAATCAAACACGCATACACAAATTCTGCAACATCTTTCTTCATACCCGACCACCAAAACAGCTTATGCAAATCATGATACATCTTTGTTGCGCCAAAATGAATACTTAATCTACTTTGATGTCCTTCTTCTAGAATACTTTTCTTCAATTCTGGAATTTTAGGAACACACACACGATCTCGAAACCTCATCATACCATTTTCATCAATTCAGAATTCTCCTCCATTAGCTTGGTTAATCAAAGTCATTTGATCAACCAACCTCAAATCTAATTTTTGTCCTAAATGGATCTCTTCCACAATATCATTAGTTGATTTTAGAATACCTAGCTTCACACTCTCAGATGTAGTTTCACACAACAAACTCATGTCTTTGAATTGCTCAATCATCTCGAGTTCTTTCAGCATCACCGTTGACATATGCAAAGTCTTTCTACTCAAAGCATCTGCAACCACGTTAGCTTTACTAGGGTGGTAACTCAAATCAAAATCAAAATCTTTCAACATCTGTAACCATCTCCTCTGCCTCATGTTTAGTTCTATTTGATCAAACAAATATTTCAAACTCTTATGATCACTGAGCACCTCAAACCTCGATCCAAACAGATAATGTCTCCAAATATTTAACACAAATACCACAGCCGCTAACTCTAAGTCATGGGTAGGATAATTCCTCTCATGAACATGTAGTTGTCTAGAAGCATAGGCAACCATTTGGCTATTCTGCATCAACACGCCACCATGATCCAATTTTGAAGCATCACAATACACAACAAAAGATTCATTCAGATTCAGAAATATCAAAACTGGAGCAATAGTCAACCTCTTCTTCAATTCAATAAAACTCTTCTTGCAAGAAACATCCCACACGTAAGCCTGACCCTTTCGAGTCAACTGAGTCAAAGGCAAAGCCAACTTAGAAAAACCCTCTATAAACTTTCGGTAATAACCGGCCAAACCAAGAAAACTTCTAATCTCCGTAGCAGACTTCGGAGTATCCCACTTTAACACAACATCAATCTTCGAAGGATCCACTAAAATCCCACCACTAGAAATCACATGGCCAAGGAAACTTACTTCCTCCAACCAGAACTTACACTTCGACAACTTAGCATAAAGCTTTTTCTCTCTTAACACTTGTAATACAATCCTCAAATGTCCTCCATGTTCTTCTTCTGACTTTGAATAAATCAGAATGTTATCAATAAAAACCACTACAAACTTATCCAAATACTCATGAAAAGTCTGATTCATATATTACATGAATACACCATGTGCATTAGATACACCAAAAGGCATCACAATATACTCATAGTGACCATACCTCATCCGGAAAGCTGTCTTCGGAATATCATCTGCTTTAACTCGAATTTGATGATAACCTGACCTCAAATCAATCTCGCTAAAAACACAAGCCCCCACTAACTGATCCATCAAATCATCAATCCTCGGAAGTGGATATTTACTCTTGATAGTCACCTTATTCAATTGTCGATAATTGACGCACAACCTCATACTACCATCCTTTTTCTTAACCAATAGCACAGGAGCACCCCATAGAGAAACACTTGGACGAACAAATTTCTTCTCAAGAAGTTCTTCAAGTTGTTTCTTCAACTCACTCAACTCTGAAGCTGACATCCGATGAGGGGCCATCGACACTGGACTAGTACCCGGTACTAAGTCCACAACAAACTCCACTTCACGCTCTGGTGGTAAATCACTAATGTCATCCAGAAACACATCAATAAATTCTCGGACCACAGGTAACTCCGCAACCGCTTGGTTACAGTCCACTTATAACACCGCAAACAAAGCAAACATATGGGCTTCATCTGCTAGAAATTCATCCACTTGCTTCGCCGATAGAAACATTTCTCCACTGCCATCAAACTCTGGAAACTCCATCGTCTTTGCATAACAATTGATATGCATAAAGTTAAATTCCATCCAATTCATTACAAGCACAACATCCATATGGCGTAAAGGTAAACACACTAAATCCATCAAGAAATCCTTATCATAAATGGTCAAAGGACACTTCAAACACACACAGTTAGTCGTAACTAAACCGTCAGTAGGCATTTCAATCAACATATTACCATTCATAATAGTCAAAGGAAAATTCAACCTGGTCGCGCACTCAATCGAAATAAAAAATGAGTAGCTCCAGTATCTATTATAGTAACCAACTAAACATCATTAATATAACAAGTACCTCTAATCAAGTTGTCTTTCTTCTGAGCATCTGAGCCACTCAAGGTGAACACTCTACCAATAGTCTGAGCAGCAGTAACAACTTTCTTCAGTTTTGGACATTGAGTGCTGATATGTCCCTCTTCACCATAATTGAAACAAGTTGGTTCAACATTCATATATTCATTCTTCATATGACCCTTCTTTCCACATCTATAGCATCTTATCATGGTAGCAGTGCACCCATCATATTTGTGACCTGCTTTGCCATACTTATAACACCTGTGAGAAGTAGAACCTGCTCCCCCACTTGGCTTCTTCCCATCATTACCCTTCGGCTTCCCCTTGTCAGTTGGAGTTGCATAAGGTTTCCCCCGAAACTGACCCTTATCCTTCCTCTCACTCACCTGCTTATAGTGAGCATATCGAGCTCAGCTATCCTCATCATATATTATACTCTTATCCACAAGCTCAACATACATGTGGATCTGCTGACACCCAACCACTTGCTTGATTTCTGGTCTCATCCCATTCTCAAACTTCAAACACTTGGACAACTCAACATCATCACGGTTGTAGTGAAGACATAACTTCATCAACCTCTCGAACTTGGAAGCATACTCTTCCACCGTCATGTACCCCTTCTTCAACTCTAAGAACTCGACCTCTTTCTTGCCACGAGCGTCTTCAGGAAAGTACTTACTCAAAAATTCTCTCCTGAACACATTCCAAGTTATCGCAGCCCCAACTCCTTCCAATATCTGACGGGTATTATCCCACCAATCCTCAGTCTCTTCATCCAGCATATGGGTGCCAAACTGCACCTTATGAGCATCGGAGCACGCCATAGTCCTAAAAATCTTCTCAATCGCCTTTAACCACTTATGCGCATTCTCCGGTTCATGAGTACCCTCAAACTTAGGCAGATTATTCCTCTGAAAAACCCCCAAGGCATGAAACTCATCACGTACATTGTTCTGCGCCGTAGCCTGAGCAAGTGCAGCTACCGCGTCCGCAAGAGCATGATTCGAAGCCATTCTACAAATCACCAATAACATCATTAAACACCTCAACCTCAAAACACTCAAACGCAAAAACCGACACAACTGACAACGACACGACACGACCGACAAACCGACCTGCTTTGATACCACTAATGTAACACCCTTTCTACCCCATCACAAATAGCATACATTTGATCATTTATCAGTGTAAAACTCAAGAAAAGATGTCACATACTTCAAATATAACATACATCATAGAATATCACCTTGAGTCTTGTCCCGCAACACGGGTTAATAAAAATCACGAAAACACTTTAAATCTCTTAATAAATATGCAGCGGAAAACAATACGTCATAATTCATCTTTAATAAAATAAACCTCATAAATTATCCCCAGTATCATTTAATCAAAGTACTCAACAGAATTAACATCTTAATTCAAATAAAGCAAAAACAAATCAAGCGAAAAACTCATCCCGATGTTACTGGACACAGAGCAGGACTCCACTTCTAACTAACTCAACAACTCACTATCTCTGAGTCAAGCATACATGAGATAAACTCTATGGACATGAGCAAGCCAAAATGGATGCTCTAACCCTTAAAGTTGATCATATGTACGCAAACCCGACCGCTGATACAACAGTTTCGTCAGAATGCAAACTATGTGGAACTAAAGGTTACCAATCAGCGGAATGCAATCTATTAAACGAGACCAACCCAGACCCTGTCAACTACACTCAATGTAACCCATTCTCAAACACTTATAAACCTGGATGGAGGAATCACCCAAACTTCTCCTATAAAAATAACAACCCAATCCAAAACTCTGCACCTCCGAGACCACCGGCTTTTCGGGCACCTAGACCAAACCAACCTATGCAAGCTATGCCACCAAAGCCAAATCTTGAGAAAGTGTTGGAGTACTTTATGACAACACAAACCCAGCAAAATAAAGATTTTCTAAATAAGAATATTCATGTCAACAAAATTATTTCCCGAATAGGAACTAAGATAGACCAAATAGCCACCCACAACAAGATGCTTAGAACCCAAATCTCCCAGGTAGCCTTAAAGTAAGCACCCCTGACTACTCCTGGAGGATAGTTCCCTGTACAACCTCAACAAAACCCTCGTGGTCAAGCTAACACCATTAACTTACAAAGTGGGACCGCTTATGATGGACCGCCTAACCCGACATTAAGTGAAGCTGAAACTTCTAAGAAAAAAAGTTACACCCGTAGGCGAAGTAGAGAAACCAGTAGAAACTGAAAAACAAAAAGATCAAGATAAAGGAGAAGTTATAGACAAAACGTATGTACCACCCCTGCCATACAAACCACCAATACCCTATCCGCAAAGACTCAAACAAACCAAGATCAATGATCAATTCCATAAATTTATTAAAATGATAAAAAAAAACTCCATGTAGAGATTCCTTTCACATAAGGCATCACCCAAATACCATCTTATACTAAATTCCTGAAATACATCCTTACCAACAAACGTAGACTTGATGATCCAAAACCAGTGGAGTGTAATTCCATTTCCGAGAAAAAACTTGCCAAAAAAGACAAAGACCCTGGAAATTTCTCCATACCATGTATTTTGGGGAATCATGTCATAGATAAAGCTTTTCCAGACTTAGGAGCCAGTGTAAGTTTAATGCCCCTAGCGGTTTGTGAAAGATTAAAAATAGGAGGGTTGCAACCTACTAAGATGTCTCTTCAGTTAGCCGACAGATCTATCAAATATCCAGTAGGCATATCAGAAGATATCCCAGTTAGGATCGGCCAGTTGTTTATCCCTATTGAATTTGTCATCATGGACATTAAAGAAGATAACGAAATCCCAATACTCATAGGTAGACTATTCTTATCAACAACAAGAGCCATAATAGATGTCAAGAAAGGAAAATTGACTTTTAAGGTAGGCAATGAAAGATAGAATTTGTTCTTGCAAAATTCCTTGTGGCACCAGTGATAGGAGATGCATGCTATGCAATAGATATCATTGATGAATGCGTTAAGGAACTCAATCAAGAAGAACCTATAGAAAGAATCAAGCAACCCTCAACACCCATAGTGGAAGATGATGCATTTGTGGAACCCTACATCGATGATGACCTTTTCAAATGTTTATGCCTAACCCCAAATCCTATACCAAGCCCAAAGAAATCAACCTTAGAACTTAAAGAATTACCCAAGAATCTAAGATATGCGTTTTTAGACGAGGACATGTGTCGCTCCCGCTAAGTGACACCGGGTCAGATAGGGTACAGACGCGAACGGTCGACGAAGGGAGAGATGAAATGAACTGAAAAGAGTCGCCAGCTAGGCATTTTTATCCCGAAGGAAAGGTAATGTTGCATAAACCTGGAAAAGGATGGATAAGACGGTCGCGAACCAGAGAAATTGAGAAAGGGGGTTGGTTACAACCTGGGAAGGTATTATCACACAGATTGTCCGTCGTACTCGACGGGATCCACACTTAAAAGATTTGTGTTTAAAGGGGTAGTGTCTGTGCTATCTGTGTGCAAAAGCTGGAAGAGAAAATACAAGTGTCAGTGCAAGAAAATGAAGTGAAGTTCTCAAGAATGAGGCTTAAAAAGAATGCTGGAAGAGGGGGGAAGAGACAGAGACTTTTGTTCGATAACTGTTAAGTTATGCCTACGTATCCTCTCGTGCAATGAGGAAGTCAGAACACCGTAGTTCGACTCAAAGAGACTGAAAGATAAATTGACTGATGAACTGCTTGCTTGTCTATGCTCAAGTGTATGACTTGTCTGGCTCAGGTGCTAACTGTCTTGCATTAGACGGAAGAAGCGAGTTCTCGTTTGTGAGTGAAGATGATGAGAAAAGAATCCCGAAGGAGACGATTATTGTTTGTTTTTGTGTTTTCAATCTTTTATTGCTTTTTTTGTGTGTTTGTCATAAGTTAATGAGCTTAAGCCTAAACCAAGGGTTAGTAAACTCATCATATCCTCCCTTTGATTAGGGATAATGAGAATACCTTATGTATGAGATAAGCACATGTAAACACCCCAAATTTGCCCTCACTAAGTTCACACCATGGCTTGTGATCTTTCACATTTACATAAGTTTAAGCATATCATATCATATGGCATTTTTGCTTCACTGCATTAGGTCAAGATCATCTGCATCTAGGGTTTGTGATCTAAGCAGTCCAGGATCCATCTGAGCCACTCCCAAGGTCTTCAATCATCTCAATAGGGTCCATGTATGTTCAATCATCATATTTTATCCTCCAAAGGTCAAGGAAGTCAAAGAATCACAAGAACTGGCAAAGCATGGAAGCAGAGCTAGGGTTTCACTGCACAGATGACCTGAAATTAGGGTTTTGGTTTCAGAGGCCATAACTCCAATTTTTTTGGTCATTATTGTTTCTAATGGTCTCAATATGTTATAAGGATCATGTGTACCAATTTTGATGAAGAAATTCATTGTGGAAGTCATCTGATCATTGGATAACTTCTTGAGCAAGTCAGAGCAAAATCAGGGCATCTGAGGCCCCTCAACATGGAACCAAAGTGGATTTTTCATCAAATTGAGGTTATATGGTCTTTATTTGATCATTGAAGTGGTTATAAGTTCACAAAATTGAATAAAAGTGAGCTAAACCAAAAGTTGCCAAAAATGGAAAAGGACTTGTAATGTAAACTTTCCATTTTGGGAAAGTTTTTCAACCTCCTCTTTCTCAACCAAAAATGCTTCAAATGAAAAAATGTTGGTCATGAAAGTTGTAGATTGGATCATTCCCTTTTCAAAAAGTACAAGAACAAGATCTAATTCATTTTGGAACTCAAGATATGGCTTGTCAAAGTTGGCAAAAATCCCATAATTTTCAAGAATGCACCAAAAGGGATTCTTTGCAAAACCACTTGCCAAGGCTTTTTGTGACTTCAAACACACTCCAATGTATCATAACATCATAGTGCATTGCCTTTAGATCAGAATTGCCCAAAGAATTGCAAGATTACATGCCTTGAACATCAAGATTTCTCAAAAGGGCCAAAGCTTCACATATTTGCAAAAGGTCCCATAACTTTGCTTCAACTTGCTGAATTGCCTCCAAATGGATTCTATGGACATCCTTGATCTCAGCTGCACATGGACATGCCAAAAAGCCAGCTGCATCCTTGCCCATACCTCAAGTACAAGAAATGTTGACTTTATGCAAATTCACCCATACCAATCACAACAGTCCACCACCCACTCTCTGCCCAATCCAGACACTACAAGCATGCCTCAAAGATCATTTTTCATAACACACACAAGCTGAAACCTCCAAGAACTCAACATTGCCAAAAACACTCCCTCTTGCATTTTCCTTTGAAACTCATAGCTCACTGACTCAAACTCAACCAATTCCACCATTCATCTCAAAATCATCCACTAATCACAAAGCAACCACAAAAACAGCCAGAAACACACCATACACAAAACACGATTCTCAGCCAGTTGAGGTGCAATCTCATAAACCAGCCACTCTCAAGGTCTTCCAAGCATCAAAGCTTCTTCAGGAAGGTCATTGGAGTCAGCTTGCACAAGAGAAGCAGCCTGAATGCTCCAAACTGAGGAAGCTCAAGCTCAGGTAGCTTCTTCAAACATTTTTCTAGAAGTGTTATTTTAAGTGTTTAGATTGATCTTCATGCTTTGCTAATCACCATGATGTGTTTATTTTTAAGAATGGTTGAGAAATGAGCCTGTATGCATGTTCTGAAAGTTTCACCATTTTTGATCTTTTCTTCGAATCATGAGTTTGATGAGGAATAAATGTGATTTGAGGGTGGATTTGAGTTTAAGGGAGTGAGGGGAGTTGATCTGGAGCTTTAGAGCTCCAGAAATAGCCTAGGGAGGAAGTTGGGAATTTTCAGGTGAGGGTGTCACCGAAGAAGACGACCGGAGCTCTTCTCCGGTGACCTGAAAGTCATTAATGTTTTAATTAGGTTTAGAGTTTCGTTTGAATGTAGGCCGTTGATTAAAGCTTCCCGCGCGTTTTTGTGTGGCTGAGATCACCTCATTAATTTTAATTAGGGTTTAAGGAATTAATTAATTAGGATTAATAGAATTTGAATTTAGGCCATAGGATCACGCGCCAAGTCAATCCCAAAATCCCCAGAATCAATAGAACCCTTGGATGTGCTAACTTTTCATTTATTTAATTTTAATTTCATTTTTTCTTATTTATTTTGTACCATTTATTTAAAATAGCTAAAAATTTCCAAAAATAATTTATTCTGCATTTTTACTTCAAATAATGTTTTAATTAGGTTTAGGGTTTCGTTTGAATGTATGTCGTTGATTAAAGCTTCCCGCGCGTGTTTGTGTGGCTGAGATCACCTCATTAATTTTAATTAGGGTTTAAGGAATTAATTAATTAGGATTAATAGAATTTGAATTCAGGCCGTAGGATCACGCGCCAAGTCAATCCCAAAATCCCCAGAATCAATGAGAACCCTTGGATGTGCTAACTTTTCATTTATTTAATTTTAATTTCATTTTTTCTTATTTATTTCGTACCATTTATTTAAAATAGCTAAAAATTTCCAAAAATAATTTATTCTGCATTTTTACTTCAAATAATTTTCTCATCCCAAAAATAGTTTTATTTTTTGCATTAAAAAATCATTTTTAAAACATTTAAATGTCTATTTTAATTAGTTAATGAAAATTAATTAATTAAAATATCATTTAGGTTTCTAAAAATCCCAAAAAAATTCATATTGCATCTTTAAATATTTAGAGACATTATCATACCATCCACACAAATTTCTTTTTGGTTTTGAACCATCTTTGATAATTTTCTTGAATTTAGGGTTCATAAAATTCACATTTTTGAACCCTAACTTCAAGAATTCTTTTCTGCTTAACCAAGAATGGTATGACAATGGTTCTTTTTGCATTGATCTTCATTTGACATGTAGTTTCTAATATAAGTTTGTCACAAATTTCTTCTGCATTTTTGAATTGATTTACATTTTTTTCCCTTTAGGTACCTTAAAACCCTAGGAAACTTAGAAAAATTATAACTTTCATTAGGTTAAGAGTTAGGTCTTCTCGTTTGGGGTGTGATATCATATGGGGTTAGGGTTCTTTTGATTGCATTTTCAATTTTTTATCTTGTCATTTGCTTCTGTTTTTGAGTTTTGCATCTTATGTTGTATGAAAACCCTAATTTCTCATCTTCCTTTGCATACATCTTGCATAAGCATTCATATAAGAACTTGCCATGACATTTTTGTTAGAACAATTATGGTTCTAAACCTCTAAGAGTTTTGATGATAACAAATATTATTATGCAAGAATATAAGTTCTAATGACTCTCTTTATTATATGTCTAGAAGATGATGATCCTCATTATAAAGGCATTAATTAAAGAATATATTAATTAATGATGAAGACAAGTATCTCTTGTTATGGAAGGAGTTTATGGTATTAACTAATATCCTAAATTAGCTTAAGATGTCTCCAACGGCTACAATATTCAAGAACTATATAAAGGAATCAAATTGAAGATTTGAGAAACCAGACTCACGAGAAAAAGACTCACTCATTTGTGCTAAACTCTTGTAACATTCACTTAGTGATCATAGCTTTATTAGAAGCAAAATAGTTACTATATTTTTATTATTGTAAAAGTTAAGCAAAATCCCTTGAGTGACTAGTTTCAGTCAGAAGACTCAAGAGGACATTGACTGTAGGTCAGTGTATGTATTCAATTATTGAATAGTGGATTAAGATCTCAATGATAGAGGCAAAATCACCTTGGCGGGTGGACTGGACGTAGTTTGAGTTCAAACGAACCAGGATAAATCAACTTGTCATAGAAGTTAATTTAAGTTGTTAAGAAAACCCAATTCCAACCCCCCCTTCCTTGTGTTTTATGCACCTTCAATTGACATCAGAGCGCTAGGTTCTGAGAAATACACTTAACCGTGTCAGTAAAAGGTCCAGAAGTTAAAACACATGACAGACGCTGGCAATAACAATAATGACTACCAAAATGACAAGATCAACGCAAAACCTCCAGTGTTCAATGGTGACAACTTTGACTACTGGAAGGATATTCTGGAAAGTTTCTTTCTAGCTCTAGATGGAGATCTTTGGGACATGGTGACAGATGGATACATTCATCCTGTTGGAGCAGATGGTCAGAAGATTGAAAGAAAAAATATGACAGCTCAACAGAAGAAGGAATTCAGAAATCATCAAAAAGCTAGAACCATATTTCTAAGTGCTATCTCATATACATAATATGAGAAAATTACAAACAGAGACTCAGCTAAACACATGTTTGATTCTCTGAGGATGACACATGAAGGCAACACTCAAGTCAAGGAGACTAAAGCTCTGGCCCTCATCCAGAAGTATGAAGCTTTCAAAATGGAAGAAGATGAGACAATTGAAAAAATGTTCTCAAGGTTCCAAATTCTGGTAGCTGGACTGAAAGTTCTGGACAAAGGCTACTCAACAGCAGATCATGTAAAGAAAATCATCAGAAGTTGGCAAAAATCCTATACTTTTCACTTTCACACCAAAGAGGATTTTTTGCAATTTCACATACCTGTAAACACCCCAAATTTGCCCTCACTAAGTTCACACCATGGCTTGTGATCTTTTCATTTGCATAAGTTCAATCATAATCATCTCATATTGCATTTTTGCTTCATTGCATTGGTTCAAAGTCATCTGCATCTAGGGTTTGTGATCTGAGCCATCCCTGAGCTATCTGAGCCAACCCAAGAGTCTTAAATCATCTCAAGAGGGTCCATGTATGTTCAATCATCATATTATATCCTCCCAAGGTCAAGAAAGTCAGAAAATCACAAGAACTGGCAAGGTATGGAAGCAGAGCCAGGTTTAACTGCACAGATGACCTAAAATTAGGGTTTTGGTTTCAGAGGCCATAACTCCAAATTTTTTTGGTCATTCTTGTTTCTATTGGTATCTATATGATATAAGGATCATGCATACCAATTTTCATGAAGAAATTCAATGGGGAAGACATCTGATCAATAGATGACTTCTTGAGCAAGTCAGTGCAAAATCAGGGCATCTGAGGCCCCCAATCATCCAACCAAAGGGTCTTCTCCATCATTTTGGATGTATATGATATTTATTTGATCTTATAATAGGTTAGAAGTTCACAAAATTGAAGAATTTCAAGCCATTTGCAAAGTTGCCTTTTTGGGAAAGTGACTTGTAATGCAAACTTGCCATTTTGGGAAAGTTTTTCAACCTCCTCTTTTTGATTCAAAAATGCTTCAAATGAAAAATTCTTGGTCATGAAAGTTGTAGATTGGATCATTCCCTTTTCAAAAAGTACAATAACTTGATCTAATTCATCACAGAACTCAAGTTATGGCCTTGCAAAGTTGGGAAAAATCACAAAAATTTCACTTATGTACCAAAGAGGGAAACTTGCAAAAACTCATACCAAGGAAATTTGTGACCTCAAAGTTACTTCTAACCATTACACAAACATCATACATGACCTATTATTCAGAATTGCCCAAAGAATTGCATCATTCAATGCCTTGAACATCAAGAATTCTCAAAGGGGCCAAAACTTTACATAATTGCAAAACACCCCATAACTTTATTCCCACATGCTGAATTGCCTCAAGATTGAATTTGTGGACATCCATGAAGTCAGCTGCGCATGGACATGCCCAAAGGCCAGCTACATTCTTGCCCATACCTCAAGTACAAGAAATATTGACTTTATACAAATTCACCCATACCAATCACAACAGTCCACCACCCACTCTCTGCCCAATCCAGACCTTACAAGCATGCTCCAAGGGTTCATTTTCATAACACACACAAGCCTAACTCTCCAAGATCCCAGCATTCCACAAAATCATCCAACTTGCAAAAACTTTCGAAACTCATAGCTCACTGACTCAAACTCAAAACTACCTTCACCAATCAACTCAGCATCACTAAAGAACCATTTTCCCCCTTTCAAACAAGCCTAAAAGCACCTATAGCCAAAACACGATTCTGGTGCAGCAAGGTTTCAAGCTCTCAAACCAGCCACTCTCAAAGCTTTTCAAGCATTGAAGCTTCATCAGGAGGCCAAAGGGAGCGCTTTTGCACAAAGAAAAGGTCCAGAAAGCCCGAAGTTGCAAGGTTCAAAGCTCAGGTAACCTCTTCAAACTTTTTTTCCAGAAATCTCTTTTTAAGTTCTTAGATTGCTCCCCATGCTTCACTGATCACACTGCACCTTTTAGTTTTGAAAATGATCAAGTATTGAGTATTTACTGAACCTCTGAAACTTTTTTAGTTTTTGAGTTTTTGATTCGAATCATGAGATTTAGTCATTAGAAATTTGTTTTGAGGTCATATTCGTGTTCAGGGAGGTGAGAGGGTTTGATCTGGAGCTTTAGAGCTCCAGAAATGACCTAGGGTTGAAGTTAAGGATTTGCTCAGGGAGGGTATGGCCGGAGAAGATGACCGGAGGTCTTCTCCGGCCACCTGAAAGTGATTAATGACTAATTGGGTTAGGGCTAGGTTTAAATAGGAGCCTTTGGATCTTTAGTTCCCGCGTGAGATGGACGCCCAGGATTAGATCATTAATTTAAAATCTGGATTAGTTATTTAATTAATTAGGATTAAGTGGATTTGAATATTGACCATCAGATGTGGCGCGCAGTCAACCCTAGTTTCTCCAGAATCCATCCAAGCCCTTGATTGCTCTTACTTTTATTTTATTTTATTTTTAATTCATATTTTCTTATTTGTTTTACATAATTTATTTAAAATAGCTAGAAAATTCAAAAAAAATCTTTTCTTCTGCATTTTGCATCCAAATAATTTTGTCAACCCAAAAATATTTTTATTTTTATTTTTTTGCATTAAAAAATCATTTTTAAAACATTTAAATGTTTATTTTAATTAATTAATGGAATTTAATTAATTAAAATATCATTTAGGTTTCTAAAAATCACCAAAAAAATCACATTGCATCTTGACACATTTAGAGACATTATCAAACCATTCATACAAATTTCTTTTTGGTTCTTGATCCATTTTGACATTTTCTTTGGATTTAGGGTTCTTAAAAATCAATATTTTTGACCCTAACTTAGAAAATATTTTCTGCCTAACCATGAAGAGTTTGATAATGGTTCTTTTTGCATTGCATTCCACATATCATGTAGTTTCTAGGATAAAATTGGCATGAATTCATCTTTCATTTTTGATTTGTTTTGCCTTTTTCCTTGTGAGATGCCTTAAAACCCTAGCAAGCTTAGAAAAATCATAAGTCCTTTAGGGTTTAGCTTCTGACCTTCCCCTTTGGGCAGTGAACTTGTATAGGTTTAGGGTACGTTTGATCCCATTTTCAATTTTTTATCTTGTTGTTTGCTTCTGATTTTGAATTTTGCATCTCATGTTGCATATAAACCCTAATCTTTGCCTTCATTTGCATTCATTCTTCATATGCTTGCATACATGAACTTTCCATGGCATTTTGTGCATCCACATGACATGTAAGACATCTTAGGACATATTGAAATCATGTTTGATCATTGCATCATTCAATTTCCATGTTATGCATCCATTGCATTTCATAAGTTTTCATGAACTTTCATGCTTCCTTTCATGTCCCATTTGCATCTTCATTACTTGTATGATCATCCTCATCTCTTGACATGCTTTCATACCATCATATATCATCATTAGTATCTTGAACATGCTTCTTATTTTGGTTTGCATCCTTGCATCTCATCTCATTCTCATTTCATTCCATTTCCTTTCACTAACTTTTCAGGTGGTAAGTTACCTTGAGAAGTGAATTTGCCTTCACTTCTCATAATCTCTTCTCATCTATTATGCATCATTGCTGCATTTTAATTTTGTATTAGAGTGGGCTTGCCCATTCATGTTCCCTCCTCACTTTCTTTCTTCAAGCAACTTATCTTCTTAAGTGAAGTAAGTTGTCTTGCTTCTTGCTGCTTCTTTTCCTTCCATCCTGCTTCTTCCTTGGTGGATTTTCTCTTGAAGATCTTCTTGCAAGCCTCATAAACCCTAGGAACACCCAAGCATGATCACAATTAGGGTTTGATTAGTCCCCCATTAGTTTTACCTTTGTGTCATCTTTGAGTCTTCCCTTCTCATCTCTTAATCAAGGACTAAACCTTAAAGGTTTTAAGACTTTGTGATTAGGGTTATGCCTGTATCCTTCTATTAGGATGAAGTGTATAACTTTAATCCTAAGTGGTAAACCCTTAATGTGTTTAAACCCTTTAATCAATTCACTTAATAATCACTAAGACATCAAGCTTGTAACTTGGGCCTTGCATTAGGGTTCTAATTCTTCCTTAACTGGTTAAGAAGGACTAACCCTAGTGTTAATGGACAATTCCTCCTCAAGTTGTCTTACCAACCATAAAATCCACTTCTTAATCCTACCATTAACTAAAATCCATTTAATAAAGGCTTTGTTTTGTCATGAGGTTAATCCCTAATCATGGATTAAGTTGAGGAGCCTTCCTCAGCTTAAATGTTCTCATCTATTATCCTTCTATTAAGATGGTGTAATGAGTCCATTAAATCCTTGATTATGGCTTAAACTCATTACTTAACACCAAACAAAAACTCCAAAAACATCTAAATAAATGCAAATAGGTTAATGATCTTAATCCTACATCATGGTGATCAAGTGTGAGGTGTTTACTTCATACTTAAGGTATTCTCATTACCCCTAATCAGAGGGAAGATGTGATGAGTTTACTAACCCTTGGTTTAGGCTTAAGCTCATTTTATTATGACAAACACAAAAAGCAATAAAAAACTGAAAACACAAAAACAAACAATAATCGTCTCCTCCGGGATTCTTTTCTCACCTCATTCACTCACAAACGAGAACTCGCTTCTTCCGTCTAATGCAAGACAGTTTGCACCTGAGCCAGACAGGTCATACACTTGAGCATACACAAGTAAGCAGTTCACAAGTCAATTTACCTTTCAGTCTCTTTGAGTCGAACTACGGTGTTCTGACTTCCTCATTGCACGAGAGGATATGTAGGCATAACTTAACCGTTATCGAACAAAAGTCTCTGTACATTCCCCCCTCTTCTAGCATTATTCTTTAAGCCTCATAATCTTGAGCATTGTACTCTTTCCTTACACTGACACTCTTTTATTTCACTTCACATTTCTTTTGCACTGACACTTGCATTCTTTTCTAGCTTTTGCACACAAAATAGCACTGACACTACCCCTTTTAAACACAAACTTTCAAGCGTGGATCCCGTCGGGTACGACGGACAATCTGGGTGCTAATACCTTCCCAGGTTGTAACCAACCCCGTTTCTCAGTTTCTCTGGTTTGCAACCGTCTTATCCATATCTTTCTAGGTTTATGCAACATTACCTTTCCTTCAGGATAAAAATGCCTAGCTGGCGACTCTTTTCAGTTCACCCTTGTGTTCTCTCTTTCGCCGACCGTTCGCGTCTGTACCCCTCTTGGCCATGTGTCATCAGGCGGGAGCGATAGCTTGGCGACTCTGCTGGGGATCCTTATATTGTAACCAGGGCTTCTGGTTCTTTTTGTGGGTTCCTCCTAGTGTTTGTTTGATTTGTGTTTACTGGGGTGTTATGTGCTTTGTGTGTTTATTTTATTTTTTCTTTATTTATCGCTTTATGTACAACTTTACTTATTGCTTTCTTTACAGTTTTATATGCATCATACTGTCATTGCTGGATTTGGTTTTCTTTGGTGGGTGGGGTTCCATTGAGAGTTTAAGGTCCTATACCTGGGACCTGAGTGACACCTAGGCTAGAGTGGTTCATGTTCTTTCCCATTCCATTTCGGTCTGGTGCGGGAATATGAAACACGGTTCAGATGTGGGTTTCTTCTTGAGAACTCTGTACTACATATTTCCTGTAGTGCTAGGGCTATCTGGGAAGCCTGCTAAGTCTGGATGACCTTTTTTATGACCTTCAGAAGCTGAGGTGAATTAGAGGAGGATCTTTTATGGTTATTGTAAACACTGTACCTCCGGGTTAGAAGTGTTTACACTTCTCATAACTGATCCAAGTCTGAGGATCCTTGTTCTAGAACACTACCTGTGAGGGGGTTGGGCTGTTTACAGGTTTGCAGGAACCCTTGGCCACATCATACCCTGTTACTATATTGTTTTAAGAATACTTCCCTTTGGACAGTTCTTGTGATTAACCCTGGACATGTGACTCTTTATTTGAGTCCCCCACCCTGGTTACTGGATTTCTGAGCCTTCTTATGGACTTTTGAACATACATCAAGACAGATAATCAGATCCATCTTGATCACAAACCCTTGCATATCATTTGCATATATCATCATTGCATCATTTGACATTTGTTTATTTGCCTTTCAGGGTATCCACTTCATTGTATCTTGGTTTTGGTTTTGACCCTTTCTTCTGCATAGACCTTTCAGCTGTCTTCATCAGTTGTCTGCTTCAGTTACTCCCATCCTCACCAGCACCAGTCTGTCAGTGGTTCACTTCCAGCAACAGTCTGTGATCTTCATCAGCATTTGTCTTCAGCTTCTTCAGCAACACTCATGGCTACTCCCAGGAAGAGCAACATATCCTACCACTTTTTTGAGCCTGTGTTGACTGGTATCAGGCAGGTCCAATCACTTATCACACCTGACCACATCCCACTGTTTAGAGAGCACTATGGGGGTATCTTGGATATGGTTATGGACCTTGATCCTTCTCAGAGGAGCATGATCCACACATGCTTGCAGTTTTATGACCCTCCATTGAGATGCTTCACATTTCCAGATTTCCAGTTAGGGCCTCTGATGGAAGAGTTTTCTTTATTGATTGGAGTACCTATCAGGGGTGGAATCCCCTTTAACCCAGAGATGACTGCTCCTAGAAATGAAGAGATAGCAAGGGCACTGTATTTGGAACCTGCCCTTATTGAGCAAAGTATGACAACAAAAGCTGGGATCCCTGGTTTACATCTGGATTTCTTGATTTCTCAGGCCATCCTGAAGGCCTCATTGGGGGAGTGGAGGGCAGTCTGTGCACTGTTAGCCCTCAGTATATATGGGGCTATACTGTTTACAGATGAGCCCAAATTTGTCAGCAAGAATGTCATCCATCTGTTTCTTCTGAAGAACCCAGTACCTACATTGCTAGGAGATTTTAACTATTCCTTCCATCAGAGGAATGAGAAACAAAGGGGAAAGTTGGTAAGATGTTGTGCTCCTTTGTTTTACACATGGCTGCTCAGACACCTGCCTAAGTCAGATACTTTCTTGAATCCCCACCAGCAGAAGAATTGGGCCAAGAGGTTCATTGCCTTGACTTCAGATGATATCAGATGGTGCACCTAGAGCACCAAGGGCAAAGACATTATCACCAGCTGTGGACAATACCCAAATGTGCCTCTGATAGGAGTGAAGGGTTGCATCAACTAAAATCCTTTACTGTTTAAGAGACAACTGGGTTATGCCTTGGTTCACCCTCCCAGAGGACAGGATTTAGCTGAGACCCTATATTGTGAAGTACAACCTAATTCAGTTGTTGTCAGACAAGCATCCTGAGCTTGGGACAACATCCAGACAAAAGGGGTAGCTATTCTTGGAAGATGTAATAATGTTGCTTCAGCTCAGTATATAGACTGGTCCCGTACTAGAGCTCAGATTACCATGATGCCTTTCACCTGGGAAGACATGCCTGGACCATCCACAGTACAACCTGTAGCAACAGTTAGCCTGGAGGAATTTGAAAAGTTGAAAGAAAGGAATGAGCAGCTATCCCAGGCCTTGAAAAAGACTCTTTGGGAAAGAAGTGATGGTCGCCTGGACATTGAGAGATTGGAAAAACTCAGGGTTGAGCACCTTTCCAAAATTTAAAAGACAGAAGACTATATAAGGAAAGCAAAGGCTGGGGAACAGATATTGAAGAATGCCTGCAAGGAGGCCAAGATTCAGAAAGCTAGAGCTGAACACTATCTACAAGAGAGTCAGGCTAGGTGGGTCAGGATCACCGAAGCCCGTACACAAGAAGACCAGAAGACTCAAGCCAAGATTGAGCAGCTAGAGGCCAATGAGAAGAAACAGCAGGAAGCCCTGTTGGCTGCACAGAAAGAGATATCAGAGTTGAAGCTCAGAGCAGGATTGAAGAGATCAAAAGACTAGGAAAGGCATAAGAAGTTGACTACTACCATTGCTACCAGGAACCTCCTCATTAGGATTATTACAGAGCACCCAGCTGGTCCAGTGACTGAGGCACTCTTGAAGGAGGTCAGAGAGGATGAGTTTGGACTGGATGTCTGATTCTTTGCTTGTTGTTTGTTTCCATTTGATGTACTTTTCCTTTTGTTGTATATTGACCCTCCATGGGCATGTACTTTTAAACAAACTATGTATTGTTCGCCATTTGTAATATATTTTAGTTTCATTTGGGTTTTCTCTCAACAACTTCACACATCTTCCTCGAGGTCTGGAAAGGTCAAAACCAAGAGCCAAACCGGATACCTTGGAAAGCAAATAAGCATACTGCATTGCATACTAACTTTGTCTTTGTTTTGTAGGTTTTGCTATTTTTGTTGCTAACTTTGTTGTGATCTCAGGAACCATTGCTCGTCGCCGAGTGTTCCCTATCAACCGCACGCACCGGTACCCAACTCGTAACAATCTTCCCGGCATTCAAATGGAATAAGTACAGCAGGATCTGACTTAGGTCAGAAATTAGATGGCCAATGAGAGAGTAAAGATGAGAAATCAGATGTCTCAGTTCATGGCAGTGATGACTGGCTTGGACCAGAGTCAAGAAAGGTTAAAAGAGCTGGTGGAAAGACAAACTCCTAAAGAGCCTCATCTTGGAACAGGAGGAACTAGCAACAATGAACGGGGCCAGCCTCGTATTGACCCACAAGAATATGGACCTCATTTGAATCCAGAAGTTAACATCCCGAGGAATGGTCAAGGTAATGCGGCTGGGGGCCAAATCCTGCAGGAGGATCCCCAAGGAGAACAGTTTACTGTCATTGGGGCTGGAGATGAGGTATACGACAGAAGATTGGACGAAATTGCTGAAAAGTTAAGATCTTTGGAATCCCAGAATTCTTTGGGCTTCGATGTGATGGATATGGGACTAGTGGATGGGGTGAGAATTCCCCACAAATTCAAACCCTCATGCTTTGAAAAGTACAATGGTACCTCCTGTCCTCGCACTCATCTGCAGTCTTTCTTGGGAAGGCTCAAAGCTTATACCATGGATGAAAAGTTATGGATGTTCTACTTTGAGGACATTCTGACTGGAGCTTCGAGGGAATGGTATTCGCATTTGTCTAGGGCCACCACAAGATGTTGGAAGGATTTGGCTGAGGCTTTCATCCGGCAATATCAGTACAACCTGGACATGGCTCCCAATAGAACTCTTCTGACAGGCATGTCTCAGTCTTCTAGAGAGAGCTTCCGGGATTATGCTCAAAGGTGGAGACAGCTTGCTGCTGCTGTCCAACCACCCATGTCAGAAAGAGAAATGGCTGACATGTTCATGAACACATTGCAAGGGACTTATATTGATAGACTGGCTTCTTTCTCCTCTACCAGTTTTGCTGATGTGGTCATAGCTGGTGAGAGAATTGAAAGTCTCTTGAAGATGGGCAAAATCTCCGACAGTGGTGCAAGTTCCTCCAGCAATCCCAGAAAACCTTTTGCGGGACCCCGAAGGGCAGGTGAAACAAATTCCATCCATACAAGCAGGGGCATGCCTCAATATGCTCACTGGTCAGTAGCAGCTGTTACCATCCCAGCTCCAATTCCACAACAATCATCATATCCTCAACAACAACAACCACATTATCAATAACAAGCTCATTATCCGCAACAAAGGTCGTACAACAACAACAATAGCAACCAACAGCAGCGTCCCTTCTAACAAAGGCCATCACAAGCAAACAGGGTAATTGACCCAATCCCAATGCCGTATGCTGCACTCTTGCCACAACGCCTAAAGCTCAACCTAGTTGAGTTAAGGACGTTGGCCCCTCCAGATCCTCTCAATATGCCAAAGAATTATGATGCAAATGCCAGGTGTGCATTCCACTCAAACGCACCGGGGCATAATACTGAAAAGTGCAGGGCCCTACAGATGAAAGTCCAGGATTTGGTGGACTCAAAAGCTCTCAATTTTGCGCCTCCTCCGAACGTCACAAGAAATCCAATTCCTAGTCACAACGGGCCTATGATTAATGCTATTGAGGAGGGAAAACCATCCACATTAATTAACAGTGTTGCACAAATCCGAACACCCTTGGTTGAAATCAAAGCTCAGCTGTTAGAATGCCAAGTGTTCCCCGGATGTGAGATCGGCTGTGGATATTGCAACATTGCTGTTAATGGATGTGAGAGACTGAGAAACGGCATAGATGGCCTCATTAGAGATGGCATTCTTCAGATTACGACAACAGCGACTACAACTCCAACAATTCCTTCATCAACAATCACAAATACTCCTACAACGTTGATCACACTAAAATTCACCGTGTTTCTGACTCCGATTTCGCATGCATTCTTAGCTTTTATTGTTGTTTTGTTTTGTTATTACTTTGTTTTCTTATGTTTTCAGGTTTTTATAATAATCGGAGCTTGAATCGAGAAAAGGAGCGAAAAAGGAGTGAAAACGGACGTAAACCTAGAAATTCAGCATTTTGCACTTACGACACCCACCGTGGCGGGCGCCATGGGGTTAGCCATGACGTGGCCACGTCTCAAGACCACACCTCAACCTCCAAGACCCAAGACCCACGATCCCCACTCTCCAATCCCCTGTAGGGACCATGGCGGGCGCCATGACCTTGTGGCGGGCGCCACAAGGCAAAAATCAATAACCTCCACTAAAAGTGGAGGGGCATCCCAGTCTTTTCATGCTTTCAGTTTTCCTATAAATAGGACCTTAGATTTTCGTTTTTCTTCATCCAGAATTAGATTTCTCTAGGCATATATCAGTTATAAAGTAGTTACCATTCCACATCGGGGTGTTTCTGCAATCGAGTGATCGAGTCTGTAATCTGTCTGTGTGATCGAGTTTTGGAGCACTCTGGAGGAAGTTAATCCTGCCGCCATTTTAATTCAAGTTCGTATTTTACTTTATTTATTTCTGCATTGCTTTACTTTTATTTATTTCTCGCACTTTACTTTCGTTTATTATCCGCACTCGCACTTTACTTTGTTTATTATCCGCACTCGCACTTTACTTTGTTTATTATCCGCACTCGCACTTTACTTTGTTTATTATCCGCACTCGCACTTTACTTTGTTTATTATCCGCACTCGCTTTAAATTCATTTACTTTCCGCACTCGCACTAAATTACTTTTATGAAAAATTATAAAAAGAATCTTTACTTTATCATGTCTAACTAATTCCATAAAGGTTAGAATGTAAGGATCGTAATTGAACCAGTAATCCGTATAATTGTTCGTGGAAACACTTAAGGGCTATTTTATCTTTCAATTCAATTCAATTGTTTTTAACTATTTCAAAAACAGCCAAAAGCGCTTTGTCTAGTTTATTAGAAGTTTTTAGATTAAAAAGAAAAGAGATTTTAAAACGATTTTCGGACGCGTTATGAAGTTTAGAGTCTGGTTCATAAGAACCTCTTTTTGCTAAGAAGTCCAGGTTAAAATACTTTTCAACTTAGTTAAGATACTATATTTTTTAAAAATAGGTTTACTACTCTAACGCAGTACGCACCTTTTTATCCGTGACAATAGGAGGGGTTGATTAGAGAGTATAACTCGGTTCTGAATACGCGAAAGCGACAGTTCCTGTTAAATTAGTTCTTTTCAAAGGAGAAAACATTGCCCATAAGTAGTTCCATTAACAAGTACTGGATTATCATTAATTACGTGAATTACATTCGAGCCTGTCTTTTATTTATTATTTAAAACTATCATTTTATTTACCATTGCACCCTTACTAAAACCCTTAAAATTAGTTGCCTTAGATACACACCATAACAACAGGTACGATAGATTGACACTTGGTCTCTGTGGATTCGACAATCTTTTATATTACTCTGACGTGTTCGTACACTTGCGAAAAACACGCATCAAGTTTTTGGCGCCGTTGCCGGGGACCAATATCGTCAAATTTCATTACCTTGTAGTTATACCGTTTAGACTAAGGTTGTTACCCACCGGTCAATGCGAAAGACTCGCAGTGCCGGAAGTTTAGTAGACCCTCTAGCTGAACCTGAACGTTACGCTCGCGCACGTTTGTTTTTCCATAGGAATAGGAGAGCTATGGCCGAAGATCAAAACCGAAGACCTCTTAAGGACTTCGCCCAACCATCAAACGAGGAACCTAGTTCCAGTATAGTAAACCCCGCTATCCCAGCCAATAATTTTGAACTTAAACCATCCCTGCTGCAATTAGTGCAACAGAGACAATTCGCAGGTCTCGCTACTGATAACCCAAACCAACATTTAAAAAACTTTCTTCAGTTAGAAGACACCTTTAAAACCAATGGAGCTTCTCTTGAGGCAATACGCTTAAGATTATTTCCCTTTTCCCTCAGAGATAAAGCTCTATCATGGTTAGATTCCCTTCCACCCAACTCAATAACAACTTGGGATGACCTTAGAAAAGTTTTCCTTGCTAGATATTTTCCCCCAAGTAAGACCGCTCTTCTTCGAAACCTAATAACTAGATTTACCCAACACCAAGGAGAGTCGTTGTTCGAAGCCTGGGAGAGATATAAAGAACTATTAAGAACATGCCCACATCATGGCTTAGAGAATTGGCTAATCATTCAAACCTTCTATAATGGACTTCATTATAACACTAAAATGACCATCGACGCTGCCGTTGGTGGCGCACTGATGAACAAACCTTACCCTGAAGCTAGTGCCCTTATCGAGGATATGGCCCAAAACCATCAATCATGGGGAGTAGAACGAGCGACAGTGGAAAAGAAGGAAGCCCAAGGAGGAATACATGCGCTAAGCTCTATAGACATGATACAGGCTAAAATGGACGCGTTGGCCCTTAGAGTCGAACATATGTGTACAACTCCGAATACTGTAGCCGCGGTTTCGCCGAATTGTGAGATATGTGGAACGCAAGGACACCAATCCGCCGAATGCAATCTGTTGAATGAAACCAACACTGAGCAAGTGAACTATACCCAAGGGAACCCATTTTCAAACACATATAACCCTGGATGGAGGAATCACCCAAACTTCTCCTACAAAAATAATAACCCTATTCAAAATACCGCACCTCCGAGACAACAAGGTTACCAAGCCCCAAGCACAAATCAACCTATGCAACATGTACCACCAAGCCCGAGCTTTGAGGAAGTTGTAAAAGATTTTATCGTTGCTCAAAAACAACAAAACAAAGAGTTCATGAACCAAAACGTCCATGTTAACGAACTGATTACCAAGTTAGGAACCAAGGTTGATCAAATTATTACTCATAATAAGATGCTTGAAACCCAGATCTCTCAGGTGGCGTTAAACCAAGCCCCACAGACTACACCTGGAGGACAGTTCCCTGGACAACCTCAACAAAACCCGAAAGGGCAAGCAAATGCCATTACTCTACGAAGTGGAACCGCTTATAAGGAACCTTTAAACCCTAGATTAAGTGAGCCCGAAACTTTGGAGAGGAATGAGGAAAAGGAACCAGAGAAGCCTGAAACCCCAGAAAGTCAAGAAAAAGGAGAAGAACCTAAAAATAAAACCTATGTACCACCACCGCCATATAAACCACCAATACCTTACCCTCAAAGATTAAAGAAAACCAAAATCGATAATCAATATCAAAAATTCGTTAAGGTTATAGAAAAACTTCACGTAGAAATCCCCTTTACAGAAGCCATCACCCAAATACCTTCTTATGCTAAGTTTCTCAAAGACATACTTACAAATAAACGTAGACTTGAAGATCCGAAACCCGTGGAATGTAATTCTATTTCCGAAAATAGGTTAGCAAAGAAAGATAAAGATCCCGGAAATTTTTCCATTCCTTGTATTTTGGGGAATCATGTCATCGAAAAAGCTTTTCTAGACTTAGGAGCTAGTGTGAGCTTAATGCCTTTAGCAGTTTGTGAGAGATTAAACTTAGGAGAATTACAACCTACTAAGATGTCACATCAATTAGCCGATAGATCCGTTAAATACCCTATAGGCATACTTGAAGACGTCCCTGTTAGGATAGGTCAGCTGTTTATACCTACTGATTTTGTTGTCATGGACATTAAAGAAGATGACGACATACCAATCCTCCTAGGTAGACCGTTCTTATCGACTGCTGGAGCCGTGATAGATGTTAAAAAAGGGAAACTAACTTTTGAGGTAGGTGACGAGAAGATAGAATTTATACTGTCAAAATTTCTTATGGCACCTGTGATAGGAGATGCTTGTTATGCCTTAGATATCATCGAAGAATGTATTAGGGAATTAGAACAAGAAGAAGAAACTGAATCTATAAAATTGCCATCAACCCTTATTTTGGAGGATGACAATTATAAAAGACCCTACATTGATGATAACCTTCACGAATGTTTATCTCTTACCCCAGATCCTATGCCTTGCCCTATGAAACCGACCGTAAAACTTAAGGAACTGCCTAAAAACCTGAGATATGAATTTCTCGATGAAGATATGAACCATCCAGTTATAGTCAGTGCTACCTTAAACCAAGAAGAAACCGATCAATTATTAGAAGTTTTACGTAGGTACCCCTCAGCCTTAGGATATAAGATCTCTGATCTAAAAGGAATAAGCCCATCCGTATGCATGCATCGGATTTTGCTTGAAGAAGATTCAAAACCTTCCAGAGAACACCAACGAAGAATAAATCCTATAATGAGTACTGTAGTTAAGACTGAAGTTCTTAAGTTACTAGAGGCAGGTATAATATATCAGATCTCGGATAGTAAATGGGTGAGTCCTGTGCATGTAGTACCTAAAAAGGGAGGCATCACGGTCGTGCAAAACGAGAAGGGCGAACCTGTAGCAAAAAGAACCGATGGAGGTTGGCGTATGTGCATAGATTATAGAAAATTAAATAAAGCAACTAGGAAGGACCATTTCCCATTACCATTCATAGACCAAATGTTGGAGCGCCTCGCCAGACACTCTTACTTTTGTTATTTAGATGGATATTCAGGATTCTTCCAAATACCTATTCACCCCGAAGATCAAGAAAAAACTACCTTTACATGCCCAGTTGGAACTTTTGCCTATAGAAGAATGCCTTTTGGACTTTGTAATGCTCCTGCCACTTTCCAACGCTGCATGATGTCTATCTTTGCTGACTATTTAGATGGAATTATGGAAGTATTTATGGACGATTTATCAGTTTGTGGATCGGATTTCAAAAATTGTCTTGTCAACCTTGAGAAAATCCTGGAGAGATGTGTGGAGGTAAACCTTGTGCTAAATTGGGAAAAATGTCATTTCATGGTCACCGAAGGAATTGTTTTAGGACATATAGTTTCCGAAAAAGGTATAGAGGTAGATAAAGCAAAAATAGAAGTCATAGAGAATCTAAAACCGCCGAAGACTATCAGGGAGATAAGAAGTTTTCTTGGACATGCCGGATTTTACCGACGTTTTATCAAGGATTTCTCCAAAATAACAAAGCCATTAACTAGTCTTTTAATGAAAGATGCTGAATTCATCTTCGATGAAAAATGTACTGAAGCATTTAATCTTCTGAAGCAAGCTCTGATTTCAGCACCTATAATGAAACCCCCTGATTGGTCAGAACCGTTTGAGATAATGTGTGACGCCAGTGATTATGCTGTTGGAGCCATTCTAGGTCAGAGAAAAGACAAAAAGTTACATGTGATTTATTATGCCAGTAGAACCCTAGACGCTGCACAGCTCAACTACGCAACAACCGAAAAAGAGCTCCTAGCTGTAGTTTTTGCAATAGACAAATTTAGATCTTATCTAGTAGGAGCCAAGATTATAGTTTACACCGACCATGCTGCCATTCGTTACTTACTAAGCAAAAAGGATGCCAAGCCTAGGTTACTTCGATGGATTCTATTACTGCAAGAGTTTGATTTGGATATCCGTGATAAGAAAGGCACTGATAATGTGGTAGCTGATCACCTATCTAGGCTAGAATACCTGAAACCTGACTCAGTACCCATAAATGACGATTTTGCCTATGATAGACTGATAGCCCAACTAGAAACTATTGAAGATGATAACCCAGAGCCACATGAGCAATTTCATAAATCCTTAGCTATAAGCAATGTACCTTGGTATGCAGATTTTGTTAATTACTTAGCCGCTGACATCATACCCCCTGATCTAAACTACCACCGGAAGAAGAAGTTCTATAATGATGTGAGAAACTTCTATTGGGACGAACCATTTCTTTTCAAGAGAGGTAAAGATGGCATTTTCCGCCGTTGTGTTCCAAAAGAAGAGGTAAATAATATAATTGAGCATTGTCACTCTGCACCCTATGGTGGACATGCAAGCACATCTAAGACCTACGCCAAGATTCTTCAAGCTGGCCTATTCTGGCCTACTATGTGGCGTGATGTCCATGCTTTCATTGTCAAGTGTGACAGATGCCAACGCATAGGAAATATTTCAAGACGTAATGAAATGCCGTTAAGAAATATCCAAGAAGTAGAACTCTTCGACGTATGGGGTATAGACTTTATGGGACCGTTCCCACCATCTTTTGGAAATCAATACATATTAGTAGCTGTTGACTACGTGTCTAAATGGATTGAAGCTATCGCCGCACCCACAAACGACACCAGAGTAGTCATCAAATTATTCAAAAATTATATATTTCCCAGGTTTGGAACACCCCGTTTAGTCATAAGTGATGGAGGATCACACTTCATATCGAGAATATTTGATAAACTTTTAAGCAAGTATGGAGTTAAGCATAGAGTAGCAACACCATACCACCCACAGACCAATGGACAAGTGGAAGTATCTAACAGGGAGATCAAACAAATTCTTGAGAAGACTATCTCTATATCTAGAAAAGATTGGTCGCAGAAACTTCAAGAAGCATTATGGGCCTATATAACCGCTTTCAAAACTCCTATAGGAACAACCCCTTATCAACTGGTCTATGGAAAATCATGTCATTTACCTTTTGAATTGGAGCATAAGGCCTATTGGGCCATCAAAACTTTGAATTTGGATTACTTGACAGCTGGTGAGAAACGTATCCTTGACATCCACAAATTAGAAGAGCTCAGACAATCTGCCTACGAAAATGCCATCATATACAAAGAAAGAACAAAAGCTTGGCATGACAAAAGAATCATAAGAAGAGACTTCAAAATAGGCGATCTTGTTCTCCTGTTCGATTCTAGGTTACGACTTTTTCCAGGAAAGCTCCGATCGAGATGGACTGGCCCTTTCGAAGTATCTAAGATCCTAAGATCCGGTGCTATTGAAATCAAGAACCAGACATGTAAACCATTCATCGTCAATGGACAGAGGTTGAAGCCCTACGAAGGAGGTGACATTCCAACAACATACACCTGCCATACTCTGAGTGATCCACCATATCCTTCCAATGATGTTTAAAAATCGGTCGTCGAGCTAATGACGTTAAACAAGCGTTGCATGGGAGGCAACCCATGGTTTTCTTATTTATGTACTTTTTATTTATTTTTACTTTATTTTAATTTGTTTATTTTTATGTCAGGACTAACGATTGAATGTTTTATGTGCTTTCAGGACTTGTTTGCTAACCTTGTATAGGATGCAGAACCCTGATGACATGCACGTGGCCTTTAGAGATGATGCACAGAGAGAGCGTTACCATGTCCACATGAGACGCCCTATGGCTCCTACCAGGTACCCTGACCATGATTGCATGGATGCCTTGGGGATAGAGCCAAGCGTCAGATTTTTATGCCATCAACTCCACTGGGGCCAGTTTGACTACAGGAACAACACTTATAGGAACTTGACTCTTGAGTTCCTCAGCTCGTTTCATCATGACCCTTGGGCTGGACCCGATGGACTCGCTGTTTTCAGGTTGTTCGGGATTGACTACTCATTCTCTCACAAAGAGTTTGGTGACTTACTAGGTTTCTAGACTACTCTTGATGCTATTCCAGAGACTCCGATGGGGTATTTTATGAGCAGAGAAGTGGAAAAATTTTGGACTAAAATATCAGGCGGAGGGAGCCAAGATCCTTCTACCCAGTTTTCTCAGGTAATCCACAACCCTGCATTGAGGTACTTCCAGATGATTCTAGCACATTCTTTCTTAGGTTTGCCAGATACAGAGACACTGCTAAGTGAAGAGGAGATTTTCCTACTGTTTTGTGCGACTCAGTCTCGCCCTGTTGCTTGTGGCAACTTCCTGTTGAAGGGCCTTGCTAGTGTTGCCAGATCATCCGTAGGCATCATCCATGTCGGTGGGATTGTTACACAGATAGCTACTGCATTGGGTTTGTCTCGCAAGCTATTGCACCTCAGGACCTTCTGCTGCTACACCACCCTGGATATTGATTTTTGTCTTGATAGAGGACTGATGAGGAGGGCTTCTTTTGAGCCCAACATGTTTAGATTGCTGATCGACGGCGAAGCGATACACTATTTTACATTACCAGATCAGCTGATGACCAGTGTCCATGATCCTGAAAATTGGAGTTATGCTCTAGAGGGTTATGGAGAGACTGTCGAAGAGCCGAAATCGCCTCCCGCCGCTGAGTACACTCCTACACCTCTTACTCCCCGAATCACTGTTATGTCTAACAATATGTCTCTGCAACCACCTGACCTACAAACACAGATTTATGAGCTCCGTAAGGAGACCGCCCTGCTCAAGCAGGAAGTGGCAGACTTGGAGTTACAGATGCAGGTTTCTGATCTCACTCATGCCTCAGAGGCCGATGCTCTACATCAGGCGATTAAAGAGCTTCGGAGGGAGATAGCTGAGATTCGTGGATCAAGCCAGGAGAAGAAACCTACCACATGACTCATTCTACACTGACATCGCTACCCTAGTATTTAATTTCCTTTTTACGCTTTATTTTATTTATCGCATTTCCAGACATATTTTACTTTATTGCAGCTTTTATATTTTCATGCACTTTGAATTCCTTATATATATACATATTATGCACTAATGTTAATTTTTCTTTTTCTTTTTTGATTTTTAATTATTTTATTTTTGTCGTGCAAAGAAAAAAAAAAAAAGACAAAAATATTTTCATTTTTGTCTTCACAAAAAATATGCAAGCCTCATGCCTTGAAAAGAAGAAGAAAACGCTATCCAGACCCCCCCCCCCCCCCCCCCCGAAGACCAAAGATGCAAGGAAGGCCCAAAAGGAGGATCCAAAAACCACAAGGCCCAGGAATTGGCCTTGTGGCGGGCGCCATAGGCCCTGTGGCGGGAGCCACGCCGTATCAACAACAAGTACGGGGCAGACCTTCATTTTCCACCATTTTCATCCCTTTCTTCACCAAAAACCCATTTTTGCAACCTTCCAAAACCTCCTTGAACCCCATTAAAGCTCCCCCATTTCCAAAATACCCTCCATCCATAAAACATATCCAACATCCATTTCCATTTTCATCCATCAAAAACCAAAAAAATCAAAACTTTATCATTCCCCTAATAAACCACTTTTCTACCATTTTCACTACCTAAGGAGTTATCAACAATGGAGTTCAACGGATTTCTTCTTCGTGATGGAAGACCGGGCGATAGGCAACGGAAAATTATTCAGAGGCTTCAAAGTCGAGAAATTCTCTCGACTAGGTATGTCGACGATAACTGTCTGTATGCTTTGGGTATTTATCATAGTGTTTTTAATTTATTAGAATTTCTAGGCTTGCATAATATTTTCATTAATCAGGAACCTACCTATGAGAAACTGACAACTGAGTTTTTGAGTTCTTTAATATACACTGTCAGTCCTAACACTGCTAGCACCGTCGGTACTGTTATTTTTAGACTGTTTGGAATTGAATATGAATTCAGTACCAATGAGCTAGCAGGTTTGTTAGGAATCCCTCATAGGGAAGGTTCGATCTGTGAGGCACCTTTGGACGCGGAATGGTCGGCCGAGGTATTTACCTTCTGGCAAAGGCTTTCAAGTACTTCAATTAATTCTTTTGAAGGGATACTGTAAACACCCCAAATTTGCCCTCACCCATTCACACCATGGCTTGTGTTCATCTCATATGCATAAACTCAATCATAACATCTCATATCACATTTTTGATTCACTGCATTGGTTCTGAGTCATCTGCATCTAGGGTTTGTGATATGAGCAATCCAAGAGCTTCTTGAGCCACTCCAAAGGTCATCAATCACTTCAAAGGGGTCCATGGGTGTTCAAGCATCATATTACATCCTCTCAAAGTCAAGAGTTCCAAAGAATCACAAGAACTGTGATTGGTATGGAGGCAGAGCCAGGTTTAACTACACGGTTGACCTAAAATTAGGGTTTTGGTTTCAGAGGCCATAACTTCAAATTTTTTGGTCATTCGTGTTTCTATTGGTCTCTATATGGTATAGGGAGTATGCATATCAAGTTTCATGAAAAAATTCCATGGGGAAGTCATCTGATCAAGGGTTGACTTTCTGGACAAGTCAGTGCAAAATCAGGGCATCTGAGGCCCCCAATGACCCAACCAAGGGGTGATCTTCATCATTTTGAGTGTATTTGATCTTTATTTGATCATGGAAGAAGGTTGAAGTTCACAAAATTCAAGAATTACAAGTTTTTGCAAAGTTGACTTTTTTGGGCATGGTTGACTTTTAAGGAAATGTCATTTTATGCAACTTTTTCAACCCTTGCTTTTTGATCCAAAAATGCTTCAAATGGAAAAACTTTGGTCATGAAAGTTGTAGATTAGATCTTTCCCTTTTCAAAAAGTACAAGAACATGACCTAATTCATTTTGGATCAAAAGTTATGGTGTGTCAAAGTTGGCAAAAATCACTAATTTTCAAAATATGCACCAAATGGAAAACTTGCAAAAACGTTGTACCAAGGCATTTGTGACTTCTAATTCATGTCTAACCATCACACAAACATCACATGTGACCTAAAGTTCAGAATGGACCAAGGGTTTCTCATGTTTCATGGCTTGTATAGCAAGATCTTTCCATATGAACCAAAAGGGAACCAAGTTGCAAAACCATCATAACACTTCCATCCACTTGTTGCCTTGGATGCTGAACAAACCCTAGCCTTTCCCCTCACCATGCTGCGCCAGCCCACACACTTGTACTAGCCTAGAACACAACCCATGCTTCTCTTACACAAGAGTGGACTTTTTGCAAAAGGCACCATACCAATCAATAAAGGGCAGGTCACATCATCTGACCAATGGGAGTTTTTTATGTGGATCAAATGCTAGCTAAACATAACAAGAGGCAAGGCTGAAACTCACCACAACTCACTTTTCACATTTTCACTCCATAGAGCAAAAGCATTCGAATCTCTCTCCACAAGTCACAAACACATAAGCAAACTTCAAAAACCTTTTCAACATCCCTCCCTGATCAAAAAGCACCCTTCAAAGCAACCCAAAGCTCAAAGAATCAGAAACACGATTCTTACACCATCCTGAACAGAACTTGTTCAAGCTTCCAAACCAGCCTCATTCAAAGTTGTCCAAGCATTGCAAACTCATCAGGAAGGCCATTAGGAGCTCTATGCACCAAGGAAACAGCCAGCAAGTTCAAAGGGTGAAAGCTCCATCTCAGGTAGCCTTTCGAATTAACTTTTCCAGGGCCTCTATTTTATGTTACAAAATGATTAAGCATGCTTCACTGATCACACTGAACTTGAAATTATTAAAAATGGTTGAGAAATGAAGTTGTATTGCTTGTCTGAAATTTTGGCAGTTTTTGTTCTTTGCTTCGATTCATGAATATGGCTGGAAATAAATGAGAAATGAGGGTGGGATTGAGTTTAGGGGAGTGAAAGGAACAAATCTGGAGCTTTAGAGCTCCAGAAATGACCTAGGGAAGGATTTGAAGATTCTCAGGGAGGGAGGTCACCGGAGAAGACGACTGGAGCTCGTCTCGGTGACCTGAAAGTCATTAGTCATTTAATTAGGGTTAGGGCAAGTTTTAAACGTGGACCCTTGGATCAGGCTTCCCGCGCGCGTTTGTGTGGTCTGGATCATGTCATTAGTTAATAATCAGGATTAATTTGTTTAATTAATTAAAATTAGGAAGTTTGAACCTGGGCCGTCCAGATGCGCGCCCAGTCAAACATTTAAAGCCCAGATTCAATCTCAACCTTCCATTCTGCTTACTTCTTCATTTATTTTATTTTTTATTTCATTTTTTCTCATTTAATTTGTACAATTTATTTAAAATAGCAAAAATGTTTTAAAAATTATGAAACTTTTTGTCAAGAGTTTCATTAATTTTTAAAACCCAAAAATATTTTTATTTTCATTTTTAGCATTAAAAAAGTATTTTTAAATATTTAAAAGTTTATTTTTAATTGATTAATGAAAATTAATTTATTAAAAATACTTTTAGGTATTTAAAAATCACCAAAAAATTCATGAAATGTTTTAAGACATTTAGAAACATTGTCCAACCTTCAAACCAAATTTTTTTTTTGATCTTGATGCATTTTGAGAATTTTTCATTGAATTAAAATCATTTTGATGCATTATTTTGATCTAAACTTCAAAAAAATCATTTCTGCCTATCCATGAAGAGTTGGACATTGATTCTTTTTGCATTGCATTGTGTTTAGCATGTAGTTTGTGAGATTAAATGGCCATGATTTGATCTCTCATTTTCCATTTGTTTGGTAATTTTCTTGTTTAGGAACCCTAAAACCCTAGAAAACTTAGGAAAATCATAACTTGAATTTGGTTAGGAGTTGAGACCTCTCCTTTGGGCAGTGGGTTAGTATAGGTTTAGGGATCCTTTAAGTGCATTTTCAATTTTTTATAATGTTGTTTGCTTCTGATTTTGGTTTGTGTTTGATGCATTGATCATAAACCCTAATTTGGGCTTTCATATGCATCCATCTTGCATTTTCTTGCATAACATGACTTGCCATGACATTCCATGCCTCCATTTGATTCATTGAACATCATAAGACATATTGAAAGCATGTTTGATCATTGCACCTTGCATTTGTCATGTTGTATGTCATATGCATCTCATAACTTTTCATGTATGTTCATGTATCTTAGCTTGCTCCATTTGCATTCATAAGCTTGTATGATCATCCACATGTTTTGTTTCTGGTTTGTAGCATCTCATAGCATCATTAACATCACATATATGCTTCTGGTTTTGGTTTGCATCATGTCATTCCATCCCATTTTGCATTGCATTGCATTTCTTTTCTAACCTTTCAGGTGGTAAGTGATTTTGAGAAGTGAATTTGCCTTCACTTCTCATACTTTCTTCTCATCTCTCTCTTGCATCCATGCTGCATTTTTATATGTGTTTGAGTTTGAGCTTGCTCATTCTTCTTCTTTCCACTTTCTTTCTTCAAGTGACTTGACTTCTTGAATGAAGCAAGTTGCTTTGCTTCTCTTGATCCTTTCATCTGCTTCCTGGTGGTTCCATTGAAGATCTTCTCTTGAAAACCTCACAAACCTTAGGAACAACCAAGCATGACAATGATTAGGGTCTTGATTAGTCTCCCCTCTTAGTTTTACCTTTGTGTCTCTTTTGAGTCTTCTCTTCTCACCTCATAATCAGGGACTAAACCCTAAAGGCTTTAAGGCTTTGTGATTAAGCTTATGCCTGCATCCTTCTCTTAGGATGGAGTGTATAACTTTAATCCTAAGTGTTAAACCCTTAATGTGTTTAACTCTCTTAATCAATTCACTTAATAATCATCAAGACATGACACTTGTAACTTGGGCCTTGCATTAGGGTTCTAATTCTTCCTTAACTGGTTAAGAAGGACTAACCCTAGTGTTAATGGACAAGTCCCCCTCAAGTTGTCTTACAAACCCTAAAAAACACCTCTTCATCATATCATTAAGTAAAATCCATCTAATAAAGGCTTTGTTTTGTCATGAGTTTAATCCCTAATCATGGATTAAGTTGAGGAGTTTTCCTCAGCTTAAACATTCTCATCTATTATCCTTCTATTAGGATGGTGTAATGAGTCTGTTCAATCCTTGATTATGGCTTAACCTCATTACTCAACACTAAACAAAAACACCAAAAACATCTAAATAATCACAAGTAGGTTAATGATCTTAATCCTATACCAAAGGTGATTAAGTGTGAGAATCTGACTTCACACTTAAGGTATTCTCATTACCCCTAATCAGAGGGAAGATGTGATGAGTTTACTAAATCCATTGGTTCAGACTTAAGCTCATTAACTTATGACAAAATCCAAAAACAATAAAAGACTGAAAACTCAAAAACAAGCAATAATCGTCTCCTTCGGGATTCTTTTCTCACCTCATTCACTCACAAGCGAGAACTCGCTTCTTCCGTCTAATGCAAGACAGTTAGCACCTGAGCCAGACAGGTCATACACTTGAGCATAGGCAAGTAAGCAGTTCACAAGTCAATTCACCTTTCAGTCTCTTTGGGTCGAACTACGGTGTTCTGACTTCCTCATTGCACGAGAGGATACGTAGGCATAACTTAACAGTTATCGAACAAAAGTCTCTGTATATTCCCCCTCCTCCAGCTTTATTCTTTTAGCCTCATGATCTTGAGCATTTCACTCCTTTCTTGCATTGACACTTTCATACTTCACATCACTTATACACTTTGCACTGACACCTGTACATTCTTTTCCAGCTATTTTATACACAAATTGCACTGACACTACCCCTTTAAAACACAAATCTTTTAAGCGTGGATCCCGTCGAGTACGGCGGACAATCTGGGTGCTAATACCTTCCCAGGTTGTAACCAACCCCCTTTCTCAGTCTCTTTGGTTCGCAAGCCGTCTTATCCTTCTTTTTCTAGGTCTATGCAACATTGCCTTTCCTCCGGGATAAAAATGCCTAGCTGGCGACTCTTTTCATTTCCAGTGAGTTCACTGCTGTGTGTTCTCATTGTTCTTTTCGCCGACCGTTCGCGCTTGTACCGGGATGCAAATCTTTGGGAGCGACAGATACTTGCGTCGACCATTCACAACCCAGCCATAAGAGTTTTTAGACTTCTTTTGGCATGTACTATTTTTGGCCGGGAAAGTCCAAACAAGGTAAATGCTCGTGAACTCCTATTTTTGCAAGGATGCCTCACTAGAACCCACATCAATCCGGTCCCGTTTATGCTTGCCCACATGACTTTATTTACTAATAAAATAGGACCGATTGTTTTTGGCGGGCTTGTTACGTCTATTGCTCGGGCCCTTGGCCTGAATGATGAGATAGCTACACTTGAACCACTACCTCCTCGCACAATTAATTTAAAATTTCTGAAAGACATGAAATTGTGCCGAACGAGGAGAGAAGGTGATTATGAGTTGATGGTTCATGGGGTAGATATCCCATCTGTTGCTTTACCATGCAGTAGACGTACTGATGTACGTGATGAAAGGAACTAGACCTATGATCTTAATGCTCCACGTGTTTTGGGTCCACTTCCTCCTAATATTCCCGATGGGGAGGCACATGACACTGATGAAGAGTATGATAGGAGAGAGCAGTCTCCCATCCCTCACATGTCCCCCCATCGTCCTTCACAGTCACACACCGCACCATCTTCCTCTAACCCTGTTGCAGGTACTGCTCCTGGATTCTTTGTCACCGAGGAGATGTGGCGTGATATGACAGCTAGAGAAGAAAGGCGTGATGGCCTTCTCTCTACTATTTCACAATAGTTGACGGACAACATGAGCTTCATGCAACAATCGCGATTGGTTTCGGATCGTGCTTATAGCAACGTTTTCCGTACCTTGAACGATATCTCATTAGAGCAGAACCGTCAGAGAGAGTTCAACAGCCGACACTACCAGCTTGTAGAGGCCACTCAGGGTTCCATCTTAGGTAACCTTCGATAGGTCCGGAGTGCTCAGGCTGCTTTATCAGCACGACTCGACCGGAGGGACCAGCATCGTAGTAGATCCCGTCGTTCCAGACCATCACATCAGGACGGCGAAGGCACCAGTGCCCCTCCTCAGTAGTCTTTTTCAGGTTACTCCCCTTATCTTATTTCGAAAAATTGGGGACAATGTTCGATTTAAGTGTGGGAGGGGATTTTATTGCTTTTTGTCATTTCCCTTTTTAGTTAATTATTTCCTTTCAGTTATTTCCCTTTTCAGTAATTTATTTTTCTTAGATAATGCATGAGTCTGACGAGTCACCAGTATAGTGTATTTTTAGTACATCTTCATTTTTTCCCATTTCCTTAGCCTTACCAGAAAAATTTTAAAAAGAAAATAATGTTGTTTCACATGTTTTTTGGGCTTTGAGACAGGTTTAGATTAGGATGTGGTGACTTAGGTCAACTTTTTGTAACATCAGAACCATTTTAGCACCATAGACCTCTTGAATATAGGAATCACTCCTAAACCCCACCACCATGGCCTTTATTATCATTTAAAAAATTGTCCTAAGTAGTTTATTTTAGCAGTCAGCTCCGGCCTAAGCATGCTCTACGTAGGGGGACGATGAATATAAGTGAATGATCCAGTGCTAATAAAAAAAAAAGAAAAAAAGAAAAAAAGGCAAACTCTGGTATAGGTGACCCTCACAAAGTCATTTAAACCGAAAAAAGAGAAGAAAAAAAAATTTTGCCACAAAAAGAAAAAAATTGTAAGTCACCTATTGTTAGTTGGTTCAGAGGTATCTGGCACTGAACTTGGTAGGGCGGATTACGATCCGATCCCCCGCAGCTACATTTAGGCGAAATAAAAACAGGTTTACACATGCTTATGTGCCAGAAACCTTATGTTATGGATCAGAATCACTAACCGGTCACTCTACTATGAAGCATGTACGGATAACGGGCTTAATGTGATTGCGCCTGAATGAAAAGGACACAAAAAGATGAGAAGATAGGCCTAGGTATCGTGGGATGATATGGAGTGGTTAATATAGGATTGAAGTTTGTGTTTGTGTTACTATGGTACCCTTGGTTCACTTAGTTAGTATCTGTCACTGCATCCTGACTTGAACTTAGAATCCCTTTAGCCCAAAGACACGTGTTGACACCATATTTTCTTGAGCTTTAATGTTTGCTTGAGGACAAGCAAAGGTTTAAGTGTGGGAGAATTTGATCACACTAAAATTCACCGTGTTTCTGACTCCGATTTCGCATGCATTCTTAGCTTTTATTGTTGTTTTGTTTTGTTATTACTTTGTTTTCTTATGTTTTCAGGTTTTTATAATAATCGGAGCTTGAATCGAGAAAAGGAGCGAAAAAGGAGTGAAAACGGACGTAAACCTAGAAATTCAGCATTTTGCACTTACGACACCCACCGTGGCGGGCGCCATGGGGTTAGCCATGACGTGGCCACGTCTCAAGACCACTCCTCAACCTCCAAGACCCACGATCCCCACTCTCCAATCCCCTGTAGGGACCATGGCGGGCGCCATGACCTTGTGGCGGGCGCCACAAGGCAAAAATCAATAACCTCCACTTTTTAGTGGAGGGGCATCCCAGTCTTTTCATGCTTTCAGTTTTCCTATAAATAGGACCTTAGATTTTCGTTTTTCTTCATCCAGAATTAGATTTCTCTAGGCATATATCAGTTATAAAGCAGTTACCATTCCACATCGGGGTGTTTCTGCAATCGAGTGATCGAGTCTGTAATCTGTCTGTGTGATCGAGTTTTGGAGCACTCTGGAGGAAGTTAATCCTGCCGCCATTTTAATTCATGTTCGTATTTTACTTTATTTATTTCTGCATTGCTTTACTTTTATTTATTTCTCGCACTTTACTTTCGTTTATTATCCGCACTCGCACTTTACTTTGTTTATTATCTGCACTCGCACTTTACTTTGTTTATTATCCGCACTCGCACTTTACTTTGTTTATTATCCGCACTCGCACTTTACTTTGTTTATTATCCGCACTCGCTTTAAATTCATTTACTTTCCGCACTCGCACTAAATTACTTTTATGAAAAATTATAAAAAGAATCTTTACTTTATCATGTCTAACTAATTCCATAAAGGTTAGAATGTAAGGATCGTAATTGAACCAGTAATCCGTATAATTGTTCGTGGAAACACTTAAGGGCTATTTTATCTTTCAATTCAATTCAATTGTTTTTAACTATTTCAAAAACAGCCAAAAGCGCTTT
Source organism: Lathyrus aphaca (assembly GCA_963966055.1). Lineage (NCBI taxonomy): Eukaryota > Viridiplantae > Streptophyta > Magnoliopsida > Fabales > Fabaceae > Lathyrus > Lathyrus aphaca. The sequence goes on along the minus strand of OZ014520.1, from coordinate 224,134,337 downwards.
GTCTAGTTTATTAGGAGTTTTTAGATTAAAAAGAAAAGAGATTTTAAAACGATTTTCGGACGCGTTATGAAGTTTAGAGTCTGGTTCATAAGAACCTCTTTTTGCTAAGAAGTCCAGGTTAAAATACTTTTCAACTTAGTTAAGATACTATATTTCTTAAAAATAGGTTTACTACTCTAACGCAGTACGCACCTTTTTATCCGTGACAATAGGAGGGGTTGATTAGAGAGTATAACTCGGTTCTGAATACGCGAAAGCGACAGTTCCTGTTAAATTAGTTCTTTTCAAAGGAGAAAACATTGCCCATAAGTAGTTCCATTAACAAGTACTGGATTATCATTAATTACGTGAATTACATTCGAGCCTGTCTTTTATTTATTATTTAAAATTATCATTTTATTTACCATTGCACCCTTACTAAAACCCTTAAAATTAGTTGCCTTAGATACACACCATAACAACAGGTACGATAGATTGACACTTGGTCTCTGTGGATTCGACAATCTTTTATATTACTCTGACGTGTTCGTACACTTGCGAAAAACACGCATCAAACGTCAGCAACCATTGTTCCAACAGATTTTGCTACAACTCCAACAAATATTCAATCAATCACTTCAACAGATACAAATTCAATCACAGTTCCTGCTACAACTTCAACACCCATCCAATCAACTCCGTCTACAACATCCGCAATAGTTAATGAAAGCGTCTCAGTGGTTACAATATACTACGATCCCGCAAATGTTCCTTCCAACAACTCACAACAAAATGCTACTCTTGTCAGAGCTCCAGTTACCATATATTATGATCCACACACCATTGTGGTCCCCTCTGCAGCTGCTATCAGTCCAGTCACTATCACAGTGCCTGGGCCAGTTCCTTACGAAAGCAATAATGCCATCCCTTGGCATTATGGCTCAGATCTATACTGCAAGGGGAAGAAAATCACTCTAGAATCATCAACTTCTTCACCTCAGATAGACAATGTGGGGGGAGGAGGAGGCTTCACTAGAAGCGGACGTCTCTTTGCCTCGCAAATGCCAAGACCCATTGCTGAAGCAGAAGCTACTGCTAAGGCAAAAGGGAAGAGCGTGGTGCAAGAAGAATCAGTTGTTAAAGAAACTTTGAAGACTCCTTTTGATCAAGAGGTTGATGAATTCATGCGGATAATCAAAATGAGTGATTATAAGGTGGAGGACCAGCTTCACAAGACACCTTCCAAAATCTCCATTCTATCATTGCTAATGTGCTCCGAGGCTCATCTGAACGCACTATTGAAAGTCCTGCACGCAGCTTATGTGTCGGAGGAGATTATTGTCAATCAGTTTGAGGCTGTGGTTGGAAATGTCAACGCTAGTCATGGACTAGGATTTACCAACGCTGATCTGACAACGGAGGGTCACAATCACAACAGGGCTTTGCACATTACCTTGGAGTTTAAGGGTGCAGTTCTTTCTCACGTATTGGTGGTCACATGGTCATCACTCAATGTCCTACCCAAGAAAGCCATTGTGAAGCTGGAGTATGATGGGTTGGCACTACGCCCAAGCAACTTGGTAGTGAGAGCCTTTGGCGGTTCTAAAAGATCAGTTCTGGGAGAGATAGAGTTGCCAATAATGATTGGCCCACAGGTTTTCAAAACGACCTTCTTTGTGATGGATATACAGCCTGCCTACAGCTGTCTATTGGGTAGACCATGGATACACGCCGCTGGCACCGTGATGTCAACCCTTCACCAGAAGTTAAAATTTAAGTGGGAGGGCCAAGTCATTACCATTTGTGGGGAAGAGGATATCTTCGTTAGCCAGTTGGCTACTTTCAAATACATTGAAATGGATGGGGAGATCCATGAGACCATGAGTCAAGGATTTGAGACCCTTAATATCAATGAAGCATCTGCTGTGTCTGGGACTTCCATCACATCATATCAACAAGCCCGAAAGGTTGTTGAGGAGGGTACCGCCCAAGGCTGGGGCAAGCTGCTGCTAGTTGAAAAGAAAGAAGACCGATTCGGGTTGGGTTACAGACCAACTCGACAAGATCAACCAGAGGCTGCAACGGAACCCAAGTTTGTCAGTGGGGGGATGCTCACCCCAGATGCTGTGAATAGTTTGGAAGATGAGTCAGAAGACGAGCGCAACCTGGAAAGCTGGATACGTCCAAGGATCCCGGGGAACCGTGTCTCAAACTGGTCTTCCAAGGAAATTATAAGAGTTACTACTGCAGAGTAATTATTATTTCCTGTCTTTAAGCATGCATCAAGTCTTGCATCTTGCCCAAGATGTCAGGGCTCATTTTGTAATCGGGCCATCTTGTATTTTGTGCAAACGATCAATTAATGAATATCAGGACATCTTTTGCAAATGAGTCTTTTCTTTTCCGCTCACTGTTTTTCAATTTTCATTTTTTGTACAAAAATAAAATGGCAATGTTTTTCAAAATAATAACTTCATTTTTCACTTTTTTCTAAACGAGATAAAACTGATCACTAAAATGAACAAATCTAAACCCTTGCAGAGAGTGCCCTCCAGACTGCACCGACAACAACACTGCTATGACTTCGTATGACTTTGACAATCCGATTAATCAAGCTGATGAAGGGGTTGAAGAAGATTATGAGCTACCTGAAGAACTAGCCAGGTTGTTAAGACAAGAGGAGAAGGTTATCACTCCTCATCAGGAGGAAGTTGAGACGGTTAATCTTGGTACAGAAGAAGACTTGAAAGAAGTTAAGATCGGGGCCTGTCTACAAGACTCAGTAAAAAAGCAACTTATTGACATGCTTCGGGAGTATGTGGATGTTTTTGCTTTGTCTTATCAGGATATGCCAGGGTTGGACACCGACATTGTTATGCACAAGCTGCCTCTGAAAGAAGACTGTCCGCCAGTAAAACAGAAGTTGCGCCGTACTCGCCTAGATATGGCCATGAAGATAAAAGAAGAGGTACAAAAACAGTGGGACGCCGGTTTCCTTGCTGTGACTAATTACCCTCCGTGGGTTGCTAACATTGTACCTGTGCCTAAGAAGAATGGAAAGGTGAGGATGTGTGTGGATTACCGGGACCTGAACAGAGCCAGCCCAAAAGATAACTTCCCATTACCTCACATTGATGTATTGGTCGACAATACGGCTCAGTTCTCGGTGTTCTCCTTCATGGATGGGTTTTCAGGTTATAATCAAATCAAAATGTCCCCTGAAGATATGGAGAAGACAACTTTCATCACACCCTGGGGCACGTTATGTTATAAGGTAATGCCATTCGGACTGAAGAATGCTGGTGCCACTTATCAACGGGCTATGGTAACATTATTCCACGACATGATCCACAGAGAAATTGAATGTTATGTGGATGACATGATTGCCAAGTCCCTCACAGAAGAAGACCACCTGGTGAATCTGTTGAAGTTATTCAAGCGTCTGAGGAAGTACCAATTGAAGCTAAACCCCAACAAATGCACATTCGGGGTGCGATCCGGTAAGCTGCTGGGATTTATTGTAAGTGAGAAAGGGATTGAAGTTGACCCTGACAAAGTCAAAGCCATTCAAGAAATGCCTGCACCGAAGACTGAGAAAGAAGTTCGGGGGTTCTTAGGAAGATTGAACTACATATCAAGGTTCATATCTCACCTTACAGCAACCTGTGAGCCTTTGTTCAAGTTGTTAAGGAAAGAACAAACAGTCAGGTGGAATGAAGACTGCCAAAAGGCTTTTGACAAAATCAAGGAATACTTACAAGAACCTCCAATCCTTATGCCTCCAGTTGAAGGAAGACCACTAATAATGTACTTGACAATATTAGAAGATTCAATGGGGTGTGTGTTGGGCCAGCATGACGAGTCTGGTCGAAAAGAGTATGCAATATACTACCTAAGCAAAAAATTTACCAACTGTGAACAACGTTATTCACTGCTCGAGAAAACTTGTTGTGCTTTAGCGTGGGCTGCTCGCCGACTAAGGCAGTATATGTTGACCCACACTACCTTATTTATATCCAAGATGGACCCAGTTAAGTATATATTTGAGAAGCCAACACTTACCGGCCGGGTTGCAAGATGGCAAATGATTCTCACAGAATATGACATTCAGTATACATCTCAGAAAGCCATCAAAGGCAGTGTACTGTCTGATTATCTAGCTGAGCAACCCATTGATGATTACCAGCCTATGAGATTTGACTTCCCTGATGAAGACATCATGTTCATAAAAGCAAAAGATCATGAAGAGCCTATTCACATTGAAGGGCCCGACCCAGAAGAAGAATGGACAATGATGTTTGATGGGGCTGTTAATATGAATGGTCGTGGTGTTGGTGCAGTACTCATTACAGCTAAGGGAGTTCACATGCCTTTCTCGGCAAAACTCACCTTTAACTGCACTAACAACGAAGCTGAATATGAAGTTGTATTATGGGTCTTGAGGAAGCCATTGACCTCAGGATCAAGACTTTAACTGTGTTCGGAGATTCAGCTCTGGTAATTAATCAAACCAATGGCAAATGGTATACTCACCAGGAGCATCTGATACCTTATCGGGATTATACAAGGAGATTACTGACTTTCTTCACTACAGTCAAACTTGAGTATATCCCTCGAGATGAAAATCAGTTTGCAGGCTTGACAGACCAGCATATGTATTCTCAGCAGACCTTGCTAAAGATGATAAGCCTTGGTTCTATGACATCAAATGCTTCTTGGAGGATCAAACATACCCACCTGGGGCATCTTCCAATGACAAGAAGACATTAAGAAGGCTGGCTGGTAATTTCTTCATGAATGCTGATGGTTCCTTGTACAAAAGAAACTTTAATATGGTACTCCTCAGATGTGTTGATAAGACAGAGGGAGATTTGTTGATGCACAAGGTGCATGAAGTATCTTTCGGTACCCATGCTGGAGGGCATGCAATGGCTAAAAAGTTATTGAGATCAGGCTATTATTGGATCACAATGGATGCAGATTGTTGTGCTTATGCCAGAAAGTGTCATAAATGCCAGATTTATGCAGATAAAGTGCATGTGCCTCCGAATCCTTTGAATGTGATGTCTTCACCCTGGCCCTTTGCCATGTGGGGCATTGATATGATTGGCAAGATTGAACCGACTACTTCAAATGGCCACAGATTCATCCTAGTAGCCATTGACTATTTTACCAAGTGGGTCGAAGCAGCTTCCTATGCAAATGTCACCAGGCAAGTGGTAGCCCGATTCCTGAAGAGAGATATCATTTGTCGGTATGGAGTGCCCGAGCGAATCATTACTGATAATGGTTCCAACTTAAACAATAAAATGATGGCAGAACTGTGCCGGGACTTCAAGATCCAACACCATAACTCTTCTCCTTACAGGCCAAAGATGAATGGCGCTGTAGAGGCAGCTAACAAAAATATCAAGAAGATTGTGCAGAAGATGGTGGTCACCTACAAAGATTGGCATGAAATGCTACCATTTGCCTTGCATGGGTACTATACGTCAATCATAACATCCACTAGGGCAACACCGTATCAGCTTGTGTATGGTATGGAGGCAGTCCTACCTGTTGAAGTTGAACTACCCTCCTTGCGGGTACTGATGGATGTTAAACTGAATGAAGCAGAATGGGTCCGATCCCGATACGAACAACTGAGTCTGATCGAAGAAAAGAGATTAGCTGCAATCTGTCATGGGCAGTTATATCAGAAAAGAATGAAGAAAGCCTTCAATCAGAAAGTCAGGCTTCGGGAATACCAAGTAGGAGATCTTGTGCTGAAAAGACTCCTCCTTCCTCATACAGACCACAGGGGCAAGTGGACTCCGAATTACGACGGTCCGTTCATAGTAAAGAAAGTTTTCTCTGGTGGAGCATTGATGCTCAGTACTATGGATGGTGAAGACTTCCTGTCCCCTGTGAATTCAGATGCAGTTAAAAAATACTTCGCATAAAATGACCCGCTGGACATAAAAACAGAATGTCAATCCAGGCAAAAATAGGGCATCCCGGCGAGTCAAAAACAGAATAAAAGACTCGGGCAAAAATAAGGGAAAATAAATAAAAAATGTACACCCGCTGAGTTGAAAAGCCGCATTGGACAACTCAGGCAAAAATGGGTATCCCGGTGGATTGAAAACCCGAAAGGGCGATCCACGCAAAATAAGGGAATAAGCGAACAACTGCATTCTGAATTCGTCTGTATCACTCACAACATGGAAAGCTTCGAAAGGTTCGAGCATCGGTCAGAATCAGCCTTCTTCAGAAAGCAGGATGAGAAGAACGTCAAATGTCATACGAGTCATAGCAAAGGGAAGCACACTGAAGCGTCATCAACATTGCCAGCACCTTTTTGTTTCTCAATTTGTAGCAATCTCCTAATTTCAGGGGATTTGTTTCTTTGACTGTACTTGCCAATTCAGGGCACCCAAATTAATAAAATCAAATTTTCAGTCACACTTAGTCTCGTACCTTTTACTTTCATTTGAAAAAAATGTCCGATATAATATTGATTGCATAAATACAAATGCGCCTTTTCTAAATTACATGCTTACAGGAAATAGATTTGCTCCCGGGAGTGTCTAAACTCCTATGAAGGAATCCAATAAGGGATACCTTGGGGTACTTGTATGTTTATTTGTCATAACAGGATTGTAGGTATTCAAAGCGCAGCATGGGGGCATGAAAGCTCCTCCCCATCATAGCAACATCAAAAGGGGCCCATTTCCCCAACTAACTTCATCATCCTCAGCAGGATCCCCACAGAAATCTCTAGGAAGATCGTTCAGTGATCATTCCTCCCCAGCCAAGTGTTAGACAGGGAACCATCTCCCCACAAAGTTTCAACCTCTATCTAGAAGAGAAATGTTTGAAGATCTCACAACAAAGTGACGAAAGCTTCCACAGACCCCAGCTGGGCTCCCCATCGCCAAAAATAGGTCTATCAGTGACCTGTTTCCCCAAGCAGTCGTACATCTTATCAGATCTACCAATGATCTTTTCCCCGGCTGGGACATTCTTTCAAAGCAGATCAGCCAGAGATCTTCACAGCAATGAGATCTGAATCCCAAATTGGTATCTTTGCATAAACATAGCATTCGCATCATATTTTCCCCCAGAGCGTAGCATTCCGTCTAATACGGAGCATTACGGCAAAAATCAAACATATTACATAATCACAAGTCATGTCCTAAATCAGCCACCTGTAAATACCAACATTCCATCAGCAATATACAAAGACTCACAGTCCCGACACATCCCTTTAAATACAGATACATGTTCCTTTTGGCACTCGTCCGTGTCATTTTCCCCAGTAAAGTCGCCAGAACATTCTCCACGAACATATATCTATACACTCTCTGGACACTCGTCCGTGTCACCGTTCCCCCAGCATGGTTGCCTAAACACTTATTGTAAACCAAACACTTGTTTATAATACACTTCTTTCGACATCCGTCCGTGTCACCCTATCCCCACAGATCTTCAGAATGTCTTTTACACTCATAAGTTCATAACTTATACACTTTCTCTTATGATACTCGTCCGTATCATACTCTCCCCAGCAAGTTGAACACTCGTCTGTGTCTCATCCATGCTTTTTACTCATACAGATACTCGTCCGTATCTTGTATACACCATTTATCTTCCTCAGATTCGACGCTCGTCCATGTTCTTTGTTAACCAGTTGGTACTCGTCCGTATCATCATCTCTGAACATGCGTCAGTAGTTGTTTCTACTGATACTCGTCCGTATCATAGTCTTAAGGATGCTCATCCACATCTTTAATCTATACACAACGTCAAACACTTATACCTTTCCTTTCTTGAATTTAGGCACTCGTCTGTGTCTACCATTCCCCAGAAGAGTTCCCAGCAATTCCCGATAAATTACTTTCTTTTCTATCTGACATTCGTCCTGTGTTAGGATACTTTCGGCAGCCGTACCCTACCAGGTGATCGTCCTTCACCTTTTTGATGATCGTCCTTCATCATCCCCAGCGGAGTATCCACTATTGGAACCCTTCCCTATCTGACATTCGTCCTATGTCGTGATATTTTAGCAGCGTACCCTGCTAGGTGATCATCCTTCACCTTTTGATGATCGTCCTTCATCATTTTATCCGATGGCCATCCCCATCGTTGATCTTGTTATCTGACATTCGTCCTATGTTATGATAAACTCCGAGAGCAGCTGTACCCTTCTAGGTGATCGTCCTTCACCTCTTGATGATCGTCCTTCATCATGCTTATCCGATGGTCGTCCCCATCGTCGACTCTTTCTATCTGACATTTGTCCTATGTCATGATACTTTCGGCAGCCGTACCCTTCCAGGTGATCGTCCTTCACCTTGGATGACTGTCCCTCATCCTCATCCCCAACAGAGCAGTCGTCCCCTGCTAGGTGATCGTCCTTCACCTTTGATGACCGTACCTCATCATTTATTTTATTAACCTGATGGTCGTCCCATCATTACCTTTATCCTTAAAACCCCAGAGAACCCTGTTACTGTATTTGATGGCCATCCCCATCATAATCTCTTTATTTCCCCAGCATGTTGGTCGTCCCCGTCATTGCTTTATCCCCAGCAGTCGTCCTCTGCTCGATGGTCGTCCTCCATTGCCCGCACTTTATAATCATACTTTACTTCCTTTTACAATCTATATCCCTTTTCTTCTTCATCTAGTGAGTGCAAATTTTAGACTATTTTAGGTATTCAACCACTAGTTATCTTGTTTGTCTGTTAAGCCAGGCGCTTACATCCTGCACAGCTAACTTATGTTTGAATAGGGGCAGCTGTAAACACCCCAAATTTGCCCTCACTAAGTTCATACCATGGCTTGTGATCTTTTCATTTGCATAAGTTCAATCATAATCATCTCATATTGCATTTTTACTTCATTGCATTGGTTCAAAGTCATCTGCATCTAGGGTTTGTGATCTGAGTCATCCCTGAGCTATCTGAGCCACCCTAAGAGTCTTCAATCATCTCAAGAGGGTCCATGTATGTTCAATCATCATATTATATCCTCCCAAGGTCAAGAAAGTCAGAAAATCACAAGAACTGGCAAGGTATGGAAGTAGAGCCAGGTTTAACTACACAGATGACCTAAAATTAGGGTTTTGGTTTCAGAGGCCATAACTCCAAATTTTTTGGTCATTCTTGTTTCTATTGGTCTCTATATGATATAAGGATCATGCATACCAATTTTCATGAAGAAATTCAATGGGGAAGGCATCTGATCAATAGATGACTTCTTGAGCAAGTCAGTGCAAAATCAGGGCATCTGAGGCCCCCAATCATCCAACCAAAGGGTCTTCTCCATCATTTTGGATGTATATGATCTTTATTTGATCTTATAAGAGGTCATAAGTTCACAAAATTGAAGAATTTCAAGCCATTTGCAAAGTTGCCTTTTTGGGAAAGTGACTTGTAATGCAAACTTGTCATTTTGGGAAAGTTTTTCAACCTCCTCTTTTTGATTCAAAAATGCTTCAAATGAAAAATTCTTGGTCATGAAAGTTGTAGATTGGATCATTCCCTTTTCAAAAAGTACAAGAACTTGATCTAATTCATCATAGAACTCAAGTTATGGCCTTGAAAAGTTGGGAAAAATCACAAATATTTCACTTATGTACCAAAGAGGGAAACTTGCAAAAACTCATACCAAGGCAATTTGTGACCTCAAAGTGACTTCTAACCATTACACAAACATCATACATGACCTATTATTCAGCATTGCCCAAAGAATTGCATCATTCAATGCCTTGAACATCAAGAATTCTCAAAGGGGCCAAAACTTTACATAATTGCAAAACACCCCATAACTTTATTCCCACATGCTGAATTGCCTCAAGATTGAATTTGTGGACATCCATGAAGTCAGCTGCGCATGGACATGCCCAAAGGCCAGCTGCATTCTTGCCCATACCTCAAGTACAAGAAATGTTGATTTTATGCAAATTCACCCATACCAATCACAACAGTCCACCACCCACTCTCTGCCCAATCCAGACCTTACAAGCATGCTCCAAGGGTTCATTTTCATAACACACACAAGCCTAACACTCCAAGAGCTCAGCATTCCACAAAATCATCCAACTTGCAAAAACTTTCGAAACTCATAGCTCACTGACTCAAACTCAAAACTACCTTCACCAATCAACTCAACATCACTAAAGGACCCTTTTCCCCCCTTTCAAACAAGCCTAAAAGCACCCATAGCCAAAACACGATTCTGGAGCAGCAAGGTTGCAAGCTCTCAAACCAGCCACTCTCAAAGCTTTTCAAGCATTGAAGCTTCATCAGGAGGCCAAAGGGAGCACTTTTAAACAAAGAAAAGGTCTAGAAAGCCCAAATTTGCAAGGTTCAAAGCTCAGGTAACCTCTTCAAACTTTTTTTCCAGAAATCTCTTTTTAAGTTCTTAGATTGCTCCCCATGCTTCACTGATCACACTGCACCTTTTAGTTTTGAAAATGATCAAGTATTGAGTATTTACTGAACCTCTGAAACTTTTTCAGTTTTTGAGTTTTTGATTCGAATCATGAGATTTAGTCATTAGAAATTTGTTTTGAGGTCATATTCGTGTTCAGGGAGGTGAGAGGGTTTGATCTGGAGCTTTAGAGCTCCAGAAATGACCTAGGGTTGAAGTTAAGGATTTGCTCAGGGAGGGTATGGCCGGAGAAGATGACCGGAGGTCTTCTCCAGCCACCTGAAAGTGATTAATGACTAATTAGGGTTAGGGCTAGGTTTAAATAGGAGCCTTTAGATCTTTAGTTCCCGCGTGAGATGGACGCCCAGGATTAGATCATTAATTTAAAATCTGGATTAGTTATTTAATTAATTAGGATTAAGTGGATTTGAATATTGACCATCAGATGTGGCGCGCAGTCAACCCTAGTTTCTCCAGAATCCATCCAAGCCCTTGATTGCTCTTACTTTTATTTTATTTTATTTTTAATTCATATTTTCTTATTTGTTTTACATAATTTATTTAAAATAGCTAGAAAATTCAAAAAAAATCTTTTCTTCTGCATTTTGCATCCAAATAATTTTCTCAACCCAAAAATATTTTTATTTTTATTTTTTTGCATTAAAAAATCATTTTTAAAACATTTAAATGTTTATTTTAATTAATTAATGGAATTTAATTAATTAAAATATCATTTAGGTTTCTAAAAATCACCAAAAAAATCACATTGCATTTTGACACATTTAGAGACATTATCAAACCATTCATACAAATTTCTTTTTGGTTCTTGATCCATTTTGACATTTTCTTTGGATTTAGGGTTCTTAAAAATCAATATTTTTGACCCTAACTTAGAAAATATTTTCTTCCTAACCATGAAGAGTTTGATAATGGTTCTTTTTGCATTGAATTCCACATATCATGTAGTTTCTAGGATATAATTGGCATGAATTCATCTTTCATTTTTGATTTGTTTTGCATTTTTCCTTGTGAGATGCCTTAAAACCCTAGCAAGCTTAGAAAAATCATAAGTCCTTTAGGGTTTAGCTTCTGACCTTTCCCTTTGGGCAGTGAACTTGTATAGGTTTAGGGTACCTTTGATCCCATTTTCAATTTTTTATGTTGTTGTTTGCTTTTGATTTTGAATTTTGCATCTCATGTTGCATATAAACCCTAATCCTTGCCTTCATTTGCATCATGAACATGCTTCTGATTTTGGTTTGCATCCTTGCATCTCATCTCATTCTCATTTCATTCCATTTCCTTTCACTAACTTTTCAGGTGGTAAGTTACCTTGAGAAGTGAATTTGCCTTCACTTCTCATAATCTCTTCTCATCTCTTATGCATCATTGCTGCATTTTACTTTTGTATTAGATTGGGCTTTCCCATTCATGTTCCCTCCTCACTTTCTTTCTTCAAGAACTTATCTTCTTAAGTGAAGTAAGTTGTCTTGCTTCTTGCTGCTTCTTTTCCTTCCATCCTGCTTCTTCCTTGGTGGCTTTTCTCTTGAAGATCTTCTTGCAAGCCTCATAAACCCTAGGAACACCCAAGCATGATCACAATTAGGGTTTGATTAGTCCCCCATTAGTTTTACCTTTGTGTCATCTTTGAGTCTTCCCTTCTCATCTCTTAATCAAGGACTAAACCTTAAAGGTTTTAAGACTTTGTGATTAGGGTTATGCATGTATCCTTCTATTAGGATGGAGTGTATAACTTTAATCCTAAGTGGTAAACCCTTAATGTGTTTAAACCCTTTAATCAATTCACTTAATAATCACTAAGACATCAAGCTTGTAACTTGGGCCTTACATTAGGGTTCTAATTCTTCCTTAACTGGTTAAGAAGGACTAACCCTAGTGTTAATGGACAAGTCCTTCTCAAGTTGTCTTACCAACCATAAAATCCACTTCTTAATCCTACCATTAACTAAAATCCATTTAATAAAGGCTTTATTTTGTCATGAGGTTAATCCCTAATCATGGATTAAGTTGAGGAGCCTTCCTCAGCTTAAATGTTCTCATCTATTATCCTTCTATTAGGATGGTGTAATGAGTCCATTAAATCCTTGATTATGGCTTAAACTAATTACTTAACACCAAACAAAAACTCCAAAAACATCTAAATAAATGCAAATAGGTTAATGATCTTAATCCTACATCATGGTGATCAAGTGTGAGGTGTTTACTTCATACTTAAGGTATTCTCATTACCCCTAATCAGAGGAAAGATGTGATGAGTTTACTAACCCTTGGTTTAGGCTTAAGCTCATTTTCTTATGACAAACAGAAAAAGCAATAAAAAACTGAAAACACAAAAACAAACAAAAATCATCTCCTCCGGGATTCTTTTCTCACCTCATTCACTCACAAACGAGAACTCGCTTCTTCCGTCTAATGCAAGACAGTTTGCACCTGAGCCAGACAGGTCATACACTTGAGCATAGACAAGTAAGCAGTTCACAAGTCAATTTACCTTTCAGTCTCTTTGAGTCGAACTACGGTGTTCTGACTTCCTCATTGCACGAGAGGATACGTAGGCATAACTTAACCGTTATCGAACAAAAGTCTCTGTACATTCCCCCCTCTTCTAGCATTATTCTTTAAGCCTCATAGTCTTGAGCATTGTACTCTTTCCTTACACTGACACTCTTTCATTTCACTTCACATTTCTTTTGCACTGACACTTGCATTCTTTTCCAGATTTTGCACACAAAATAGCACTGACACTACCCCTTTTAAACACAAACTTTCAAGCGTGGATCCCGTCGGGTACGACGGACAATCTGGGTGCTAATACCTTCCCAGGTTGTAACCAACCCCTTTCTCAGTTTCTCTGGTTTGCAACCGTCTTATCCATATCTTTCTAGGTTTATGCAGCATTACCTTTCCTTCGGGATAAAAATGCCTAGCTGGCGACTCTTTTTAGTTCACCCTTGTGTTCTCTTTTTCGCCGACCGTTCGCGTCTGTACCCTTCTTGGCCATGTGTCATCAGGCGGGAGCGACAATACCAAGTCATTTTGTGACCTCTAATCACTCTCTAAACATCATACACACATGATACAATGCACTGTGACCAAAATTGCCCAAAGAATCATTCTATTTCATGCCTTGAACTTCAAGAAATTCAAAAAGGGCCAAAGTTCTTCAAATTTGCAAAAGGGGATGAATCTTTTCATACACTTGCTGCAGCACCCCAAATCATTTTCCATGGCTCTCCTTGATCAATGCTGAGCCAGGACATGCCAAAGAAAAGCTGCAACATGAGCCCATACCTCAAGTACACAATTTGTTAACTTTTTGCAAAATGACCCATACCAATTAGCTGCAGCCACAACCACTCTCTGGCCAATAGGGTTATGTTATGTGGACCAAAAGCAAGCCAATGCAGAACACACACAAGCCTGAATCTGTTCATACACCAAGTTTCACAAAAATCACCTTCAAGCAAAAACTTTCGAAACTCTCTGTCCAGCCACTCAAACTTCAAACAAACTTCACCATTCAACTCACCATCATCATTAGAACATTTCCCAACCATCAAACAAACCTGAAATCCAGCCAAACAAAAACACGATTTCAGAACAGTTGGAGTGTAACCTCTCATTCCAGCCATTCTAAACTCCATCAAAGCATTCCAACATCATCAGGAGGTCAAGTGAGGTGGATTTGCACAAGAGAAGAGGTCTGAAAGCTCCAAAAGTGAAAGCTTCAGCTCAGGTAGCCACCTTCAAACTTTTTTCCAGAACTTGTTTTTTATGTTATAGAACTGATCTATATGCTTCACTGATCACACTGCACTTGTTGGTTTTGAAAATGATTGAGTGTTGAGCCTGTATCGTGTTTCTGAAAGTTTTGCCATTTTTATGTTCTTCTTCGAATCTTGAGTTTGATGCATGAGAAATGAATTTTGAGGTTGGATTCAGGTTTAGGGAGGTATGGGGATGTAATCTGGAGCTTTAGAGCTCTGGAAATGGCCTAGGGAAGAAGTTGGGTTGAGGGTCCTGCCGGAGAAGATGACCGGAGCTAGCTCCGGTCACCTGAAAATAATTAGGGTTCTTAATTAGGGTTTGGCTCAGTTTGAATTTGGACCATCTGATCTTGTGTTACCCGCGCGTGTGTGTGGCCACGATCCTTTCATTAAGCCCTAATCTCCATTTAATTAATTTTAATTAGTTAATTAGGATAATTTAAATCTGAGTGAATCCTGACCTTCCATCTGCGCGCCAGTCAATTCCCTCTCTTTTCATTCAGACCTGGACCATTGGATGCGCTGACTTTTCCATTTAATTCATTTTATTTCATTTTTATTGCATTTTCTTGCATAATTCATTAAAAATATCAAAACTTATCAAAACAATTTCAAACTTTGCATTTTTGATTCAAATATTTTTCTTCACCCAAAAAAATTTTTATTTTTATTTTTTGCATTAAAAAATCATTTTAAAAATGTTTAAATGTTTATTTTAATTAATTAATGGAAATTAATTAATTAAAATACCATTTAGGTTTCCAAAAATTGCAAAAAAAATCACATTGCATCTTAGGACATTTAGAAACATTGTCAAACCATTCATACAAATTTCTTTTTGGTTTTGATCCAACTTTGACATTTTTCTTGAATTTAGGGTTCATAAAATTCCCTTTTTGGAACCCTAACTTTGAAAATTCTTTTCTGCCTAACCATGAAGGGTTTGCCAATGATTCTTTTTGCATTGTTTTCCATATAGCACTTAGTTTCTAGGATATTTTTGTCATGAATTTATCTTGCATTTTCAATTTGATTTGCATTTTTTCTCTTAAGGTACCCAAAAACCCTAGTTAACTTAGAAAAATCACAACTTTCTATAGGTTAAGAGTTAGACCTTCTCCTTTGGGGTGTTATATCATATGGGGTTAGGGTTTGTTTGAACCCATTTGCAAATTTTTATCATGTGATTTATTTCTGTTTTGGTCATTTGCATTTCATCCTTTCATGTAACCCTAATCTTGCATCCATACTTGCATCTTACATTGCATTGCATGAACATGTGAACTTGTCATGACATTCTAGGAACTTGTATGTCATCTTAGACATCTTAAGACATTGCTTGAACATTGCTTGGTTATTTATTCATATAGTTGCTATGTTTTGCATCCATTTCATTTCATAAACATCCATGTGTTTTCACACTTCAAAGCATGCTTCATCAGCATCCAATCTCTTATATGACCATTCATAGCACTTCGTATGTCTTTGCATCATCTCATAGCATCATTTGCATCATGTGTTTGCTTCTGGTATTGGTTTTTACCTTTGCATATGTTTCATTTTCATTTCATTTCTTTCCTTATGCTAACATTTTCAGGTGGTAAGTAATTTGAGAAGTGAATTTTCCTTCACTTCTCATTTCTCTTCTCATTCTTCATATGTATCATTGATGCATTTCTATTTTCCTTAGAGTGAGCTTGATCATTCATTTTCATCATTCACTTTCTTTCCTCAAGTTACTTATCTTCTTCAGTGAAGTAAGTAAGTTGTTTCTTCTGCTTCTCCTCCTCTCATCTGCTTCTTCCATTGGTGGCTTCTTTGAAGATCTTTCTCAAGCCTCACAAACCGTAGGAACATCCAAGAATGACAATAATTAGGGTTGTGATTAGTCCCCCTTAGCTTCTACCTTTGAGTCTTCTTTGTCTCTCTTCTCATCTCATCATCAGAGACTAAACCTTTAAGGTTTTAGGACTTTGGAATTAGGGTTATGCCTGCATCCTTCTCTTAGGATGGAGTGTATAACTTTAATCCTAAGTGTTAAACCCTTAATTTGTTTAAACCTCTTAATCAATCCATCTTAATAATAACTAAGACATTAACTTGTAACTTGGGTCTTGCATTAGGGTTCTAATTCTTCCTTTATTGGTTAAGAAGGACTAACCCTAGTGTTTAATGGACAAGTCCCCCTCAAGTTGTCTTACAAACCATAAAACTCACTTCTTAATCTCATCTCTAATTAAAATCCATTTAATAAAGGTTTGTTTTGTCATGAGGTTAATCCCTAATCATGGATTAAGTTGAGGTATCTTTCTCAGCTTAAGTGTGCTCATCTATTATCCTTCTATTAGGATGGTGTAATGAGTTCACTAATCCTTGATTATGGCTTAAACTCATTATTTAACACTAAACACAAAAACTCAAAAACATCTAAATAATCACAAGTAGGTTAATGATCTTAATCATACATCATCATGGTAATTAAGTTGAGGTGTTTATCTCATACTTAAGGTATTCTCATTATCCCTAATCAAAGGGAGGATATGATGAGTTTACTAACCCTTGATTTAGGCTTAAGCTCATTAACTTATGACAAACACCAAAATAAATAAAAGATTGGAAGCACAAAAAAGCAAACAATAATCGTCTCCTTCGGGATTCTTTTCTCATCATCTTCACTCTCAAACGAGAACTTGCTTCTTCCGTCTAATGCAAGACAGTTAGCACTCGAGCTAGACAATTCATACACTTGAGCATAGACAAGCAAGTTGTTCACCAGTCAATTTATCTTTCAGTCTCTTTGAGTCGAACTACGGTGTTTTAACTTCCTCATTGCACGCGAGGATACGTAGGCATAACTTAACTGTTATCGAACAAAAGTCTCTGTCTCTTTCCCCTTTTTCCAGCATTATCCTTTAAGCCTCATTCTTGATCACCTCACTTCACTTTCTTGCGCTGACACTTATACATTCTTTTCCAGCTTTTGCACACAGATAGCATATACACCTACCCCTTTAAAACACAATCTTTTAAGCGTGGATCCCATCGAGTACGACGGACAATCTGGGTGCTAATACCTTCTTAGGTTGTAACCAACCCCCTTTCTCAGTTTCTCTGGTTCGCAACCGTCTTATCCATCTTTTCTTAGGTTTATGCAGCATTACCTTTCCTTCGGGATAAAAATGCCTAGCTGGCGACTCTATTCAGTTCACCTTCATTCTTCTCCTTTCGCCGACCGTTCGCGCTTGTACCGGGATGCAAATCTTTGGGAGCGACACATATGCAATACCATCATAAAAAACACAAACAAATAGTTCCCGCCTTAGTTAGGCGAACTACGTCGACTCTGATCCTCATTTTCCCGATGAGGTACATAGGCAGCGGGGAAGGGCCCGTTCGAGCACATTCTTTATTTTCCCTACATTTCCCTCTTTCTTTTCATTCTCTCTTTTCCAATTCCCTTCTCATTCCAGTTTCCAGTTAGCAATTCATTTGTTCAGCATCAGTTATATTTTTCTCACCCTTTGAAACCAAACAAGTAAGCGTGGATCCTGTCGGGTACTGTGGACGATCTGGGATGCTAATATCTTCCCAGGTCGTAACCGACTCCCGAACCCAGATCTTTGGTTCGCAAGGCCTTGTCCTTTCCTTCTTCCTTAGGTTTGTGCAGCATTACCTTTCCCATTCCTTCGGGATAAAAATGCTTGGCTGGGAACTCTACCTTTTCCGCGCCACTTTCGTGTTTGTACTAGGATGAAAATCCCGGGAGCGACAAAGGTGCCATCATTTGACAAGTACAACGGCATCACGTGCCCTAGAACTTACATCCAGGCTTATTTTGGAAGGATCTCGGCTCACACTGATGACGAGAAACTTTGGATGCATTTCTTCCAAGATAGTCTATCTAGAGCTTCGTTGAGCTGGTACATGAAGCTGAGCAGGGTCTCTATCCGATGCTGGAAAGATTTAGCTGAAGCTTTTCTCAAGCAGTATCAATACAATATTGATATGGCTCCAAACCTCACCCAGTTGCAGAACTTGTCTCAAGGACCTAAGGAAAGCTTTAAGGAGTATGCCCAGAGGTGGCGTGAACTGGCTGCACAGGTTCAACCTCCACTGCTGGACCGGGAAATGGCCGACATGTTTATGGGCACCTTTTAAGGTGCATACTTGGATCATCTTGCCGCTTTCCCATCCATCGGTTTTGCTGATATTGTCATTGCTGGAGAAAGGATAGAAAATTTCCTGAAGTTGGGAAAGATCCAGGATGCAAATAGTGCTGGTTCTTCTGGTGTAAAAATGTCGTTGGAAATGGCCAAAGACGAAGAGAAGGCGATACCAATGTTGTGTATAGGGGCCGAGACGAAGGATGTTCTCAAGGTTACTACCAAATAGCTACAATAACTATTACGCCACGGGTACAACAACCTCAAGGTCAGCAACAACAGGTGTAACACCCTAATTTTTGCCCTAAGATTTCTTCGCATTTCATCTGCATTTTGCATACAAACAAGATCGCACTGGCTTTCGAGTTTCTCCTCAGATGTGGGTCTATCCTTCGCAGGGGATCACCATTGTTTTTACTTCTTTATATTTGTTTATATTTACTGACTTCTAACCAAAATACAAAAAATATGTTGTAGTGTTCTTCTTCTTCTCTGTGTTGCAGGTTTTCAAAGATAAAATAGTGATTTCATTCAGATGCGTTTGTTCAGTCACAATTCTATTTCAAGTGGATGTTTGACCTAATATTGGTCAAACTATCAGATAAATTGTTTCGACTGCAAGTTGTGTGTGACAGTGGTTTAGACAATGCGTTTTCAAAGTACAAGTTGGGTTGTGTGACAGTGTTTTGTGCAAAGTCAGGTTTGATTCATCAGTTCATCAGTGATTCATCTGAGGATTTATTTTCCTCAGTATGGATTCAGTTTATCAGGGAAATAATCAGACAGTTTTCAGATGACAGTTGGCTTAAGTTGCGAGATATTCAGTTGGGTCTGTGTTGGCTGTGTTCACTTTCATCAGAGGCTTGTGCAGGAAAAATCAAGATTTGTTGTGGGCTTGAAAACCAAATTCCTTATCCATTATCCATTCCCGATTAAACTGTTTATTATCCATTTTAATCAATGACCTTTCTTTTTTTCTTTTCTTCCATCTTTGCTTACCGATTCATTTTTAGACCAGTTGTCCAAATTACCATTTTTCCTAATCATTTCCAATCATCCATTTATATTACAATCCAAAACCATTATTATTCTCCTTTTTTTTTTACACATTTCCAATTTTCATTCAATATTCAAATTCATTTTATCCAATTTGTCCCCAAATTTAAATACATTTTTTATGCATTCTAATTTTTTATATCATCCACAAATTCATATTCAAATTCCCATAAACCATATCCATTTTAATTACATATTTCTAATTCCATTTTTTTATTATCATTACCCTTCCTTATTTTTACTTATACCACACAATATATAGAAATTCTTAAGCCCACTTCATTAGGCCCATTTGTTGTTTTATTGGTACCAATTAATTGAAAAGAAAAGGAAATTCATACAAGGCCACATGAACCTTTCTATTATTTTTTACATCAAATAAAAAAAGTAGTATGAAAAAAGAAGGTCATGAAGGTGTCTAATATACGTCCAGACATGATCTTCCATCACCAAATCCCACAAGCCAATGCAACTTCATATCTCAAGCCGAAAATTCCAAATCCGTACAACAAAAACAGCTTGCCAAATACACATTGCCTCCAGCCTTTTCCAATACAAGCTGGCCCACACGAAAGTACTAGCCTGCCCAAGCCATCATACAGCCACTTGCCTGTTGTTTTCTTAGGCCCCACATGCAAGTCTTTGTCCATACTTCAAGCTATTCCCAACACAGGCTTCACGCATTTCCAATTCGTAGCCAACGCGCGTTTCTCAAGCCAACAGTCAGCAAGCCAAAATGCCTAGCTTCATGCACATCCACCAAACAGCCAACAACAAATAAGCCTCAACCTCCTCATGCTTCCGTACAGCAAGCACGCCGCATGCCTCATGCCTTCTCCAAGCCTAATCCATCTTGCCTCAAGCCAAACAATTCAAGTTGCAAAAGCAACTCAGCCGAAGCATCCCACAAACCGAAGTAAGCCTCCAACAATTTCTCTCACCCGCGCACGCCGCAGCTAATCATTCTCAAAGCCTTCAGCCCAGCTCATCACAAACAGCATCCGGCCCAATTTTTCCCAGCTGCGAATTAAAGCCGCAAGTCACGCGTTACACACACCTGAAAACCAAAATGCAAAACGCAGCTGAATCAAAGCATAAAACAAAACGCACAATCAAAACGCAAACAATCAAAAAACAAAACGCAGCAAAATGAAATTAAAACTCAAAGCAAACACGAGAAACTTGTGAACCCCAAAACGCAACCCCAATCCTTTCAAAACGCAGAACAAAAGCTTACTCATTCTTCTATTTAAATAACCCCTTTTCTCTTCATTCAACAAGCTTTGAATAGCCTTTGAATTGCTGCCAAAATCAATTTTCACCTTCAAATCCCCAATTTCTTCAACCTTCAACCTAATCCTCAAACAACCTTCAACCTAATCCTCAAACCACCTTCAACCGAATTGAATCAAAAAGGAGAAAATTGAAATCCGAAAAGAAGAAGAAAGAAGTGGAAGAGTGTTGAATTTTGCGATTTTGAAGGAGAAGAAGCGATTTTCTTTGAGTTGATTTTGAAGGTGAGGCTTGCCGCGATTCAAGACGCCTTTCCCCTGTTTATTTTCGTTCGGCTTACGTGAATGTGAGGAAGAAGATGACCTACTGTGTTTTTGTTCCTTTGCTTTTTCCATTTTTTTGGTCATATAATTTTTTTGATTTTTATTTAAAATGAAATGAGATGGTGATGGGCCTAAGGCCATGTAATTGTTGCTGATCCAGCACCGCCTGTCCCGTAGATTTCCCCCCGTTTTTTCATTCTTCTTTTTTCTTTTTTCCATTAACATTTTCTTTAGTTTATTTTTAAATTGATTTTGCTATATTTCTTTTTGATTTAAGAAATTTCTTTAAGATTTTTTTTAGAAAAATGTTTTAGAAAAGTGTTCTAGAAATTATATTTTAGAAAAGTATTTTAAAAAAAGGTGTTTAGAAAAGAGATCTAGAAAAGAAATTTTAAGAAGGATTTAAAAATATTTTGATTTCTTTTTATGGATCTACTTTTAGATCTATCTTTTTTCTTCATCTTTTATTTTTGGTCGATGACAATCTCCGATTCGTGATTGTTGATTTCCGATCGGTTTAATCTTCATTATTTCAAATCTATGGATGAATGATCATTTGGATCATTCTCCATACTTTGAGATCGTGATAGATTGCCTTCGATAAATTCAACGAAAATCTCGATTAAGATTAGACCATTCTCTTTCTTTTAATGTGGCATGTTTTCGGAGAACGATTCATAATACCGTTTCTCTAACATGTATTAACACGAATATGTTCCACTTTAATTAGTGGTGGCCGGCCTCATTTGTAGGGCAATTACTTCGTAAATTACTCGGCGATTGCTTAACATAGACCTAAAGTTGTCCCGATTCGAATTAAGATCCACTTGGATCCGGTTGCCTCGATTTTATTTTTCTTTTCGTGGTTGTGCTTGATTAAGTTCATCATACCACTTGTATTGTAAATATTATAATATTGTGAATATAATAATCCGTTTAAATTTAATCTCTCGCACCTTACCCTTTTATTTCAATTCCTTGCTCCTTTATCTCCTTTATTATGCTTTATCATATTATATCATATATCATTTGCTTATGTTTATATTGTTGCTTGTGGTTTTTATTTTGTCCATTTGGATACCAAAACATTAATAAAGGATTAAACACTTAAAAGACTTATGACTTTAATATCGGACTATGGTTACTATCCTTTGCTTTGGAGTATGGACTTAGATTCTAAGATCTCTCCTTTTGCTCAAGTTGGAATGGATTCGAAACTTTGGCCTCAAGTTACTTCATTAGCCTTTGAAGATGGAATTCCGGTTACCATGAAGATTGCTCATAATATGGTTTGGTATCTCTTCTTTTAACTTTTAATTCAAGTATTAGGATTAGTCCCTTCATCTCCTCCCCATTCTTAAATTTTCAAAACTTCACCCTATTTCAAAAATCTTCTTTGTTTTCAAACTTCAAATGCTTTCATAATCAAACCTTGACTTAGGTCAAGCGATTTTTAAACTTTTCACTTTGTTTTCTTAAATAAATGTTAATCCATGTAAATATATTGAAATCTTTTCTCACATACTTTAAAAAATACAAAACTCACTCAATTGTTTTTATGCCTTGTGCACCTTTTCTTTTCGCATGTTTAGATATGATTCATCCTTTCTAGTGGAATTATTCGCTAAACGATGACGACTTATCTCTACATTTTAAAATCCATTCAACTCATTGTTTCTTTTCAAATTTTGTACCACGAACTACGAGGTTTTGATCTCGCATTGCACTTTGTGGGTACGTAGGCATGAGGCATTAAAAACCTCATCAAACACAAAATCATTAAAAAACATTCTTCTCCTCATCTCTTCAATCATTTTCAAGCAAACCCATTTCAGACCAAAAAGCAATAAGTATTTCAAAGGGCTCCCGTGGAGTACCACGGACGAGTCGGGTGCCTAAAACCTTCCCGGTTCGTAACCAATCCCCTTACCCATTCTCTGTTTGTTTCTTTTAGCTTTTGCTTTTAGATTCCTAGGTTTTTATTCGTTCTTTTACCTTTTTCCTTTCGGAAATAAAGAAAAGCGTCGTGGCGACTCTGTGTATATCGAGTTAAGTTAATCAATAGCTTACACTCACGATTTTACCGCTACAGAAAAGTGGCGACTCTGCTGGGGAGTAATCTCTAAGCGGATTCAGCCTACTTTGATTTATTTACTGCTTTGGTTTGATTTGTTTGTTATTTGTTTGTTCTGTTTTGGTTTGGTGATCCTCTGTGTGAGATAGATTCTAACCCGGATCTGAGTTGAAACTTATGATAGGACGGCGATTTTCGAAGCGATATGTGATGGAGTAGTCCAAAGCAATATCAATTTGATAATCTCCACTCAGTTAGGCTCTCTTGGACTTCCAATGTCATGACGAGTAATCGTACGTGGCATTATTTTCCGACCTTGAGCTGATCATACTGAGGACCTTAGAACCCTTAACCCATCCAAGCCAATTTAGGAACGTAGTGCAGAAACTGTCTGGGTGTAAACCTAAGGCGGTTGTCACGCGATACTACACTCGGACGAGGTCTATTTTAAGAATATTATCGGTTGGGGAGTAATCCAACGTACCGGTGATATTCTAAAGATGCTGTTAACTCTGGGCACCTCTGTTAGCACCCTTTTGGTTTTCTGCAGGTACAATGAAGACAAAACCTTAGTACTTACCTGTGTGGGTTGGTGTTCTGTTACCTTGACTTCATGCTCGTGACTCGAAACCTAAGCCTGTGTGCCTTGTGTGATCTTGTTTGTGTTTGTTGCATACATGCCATCATACATTCATGAGCATTGTGTCGTAAGATTTCAAAGGACTTATAAGGAACTTTTGCAAAATTTCAGATGTCCATGGCTATGACTTTTGAAAGGAGGAACACAAAGAAGTACACTTTCAAGAATCCTAATGTTGTAGAGTTGAGAAAGCTAGGAGCTTTGGTTGTTGATACCCAAGAGTTCCGAAGATGTCATGGGAAGCTTTTGTATATGTTGGATACCGATGTACCTGAGGGGATTCTCCCTACTTTAGCTCAGTTTTATGATCCGTTGCATCATTGTTTCACCTTTCCGGATTATCAGCTTGTGCCGACTTTGGAGGAGTATTCTCATTGGTTAGGTTTGCCTATTCTGGACAAGGAGTTTCTTTTCACTGGTTTAGAGAAGGAGCTTACTATCAAGGTCATCGCCAAAGCACTTTTTCTTAAAGAATCTGATCTTAATGGGAAGTTTCTTCCAAAGGGGAGTGTCCGTGGTATTAATGCTAAGTTCTTGATGGGAAAGGCTTCTACTTCACTTACTTTGGGTCATAAGGATGCATTTGAGGCTATTCTTGCTTTGCTTATTTACGGGATTGTCTTGTTTCCGAACTTGGATGGTATTGTGGATGAGAATGCTATTCAGATCTTTTTGAAGAAGAACCCGGTGCCTACTTTGCTTGGAGATATGTATCATGCTTTTCACTATAGGACCTCCAAAGGTGACAGAGAGATTGTATGTTGTGCGCCTCTTCTTTATAGGTGGTTTATTTCGCACCTACCCAAGTCGGATGTCTTCAAGGACAATAGAGAGAATCGAAGATGGTCTCAAAGGTTGATGTCGCTTTCTCATAAGGACATGACATGGTATAGTTCTTATTATGACACTGGAGTTCTTATTGATAGTTGTGTAGAATTTCCTAATGTACCTCTTCTTGGTACACGTGGGGGAATTAGCTACAACCCCATTTTGGCTAGACGACAGTTCGGTTATTGTTTGAAGGACGTTCCAAACAATCTTTCTTTATCCCATTTCTTCTTTCTTAATGGTGCTGATCATATAGAGATGAAGAAAAGGATTGCTCATTCTTGGCATATGGTTCACCGGAAAGAGAGAGGTCAATTGGGAAGACAACACCTTCCTCCTTCCGAATGTTATATTCAGTGGGTTCGATCTAGGGCTTCCAAGCTCAAGATGCCTTATCCACCTGAGGAGCCTATGTTTCCCATATTGCCTTTGTCTGCTTTTCTTCCTCCCGTTGATGAGAAGGTGGCTCTTCAAGAAGAGTTAGAGAAGATGAAGAAAGAAAAAGAAGAATGGCTACTTGAGAAGACTACTATGCAGGAGCAGCTGAAAGAGAAGGATGATCTTATTGAGCTACTTGAGCGGCGTGTCACAAAGAGGCCGAGAGAGGATTTATCTTCCTCTAGTACTCCAGCTACTATTCCTCCTACTTCCGGTGCTTGGAAGGCCATTGTCGACAAGTTGGTGAAGGATAAGGAAGATATGGAAGATCGGTACAAGAAAGAGATCAAGAGGATTCGTATGAAGTATCAGCTAGGATTCGGGACTTCTTCGGATATGATTCCATAGGCCTAGTTTACTTTTCCTCTTATGTATTAGGATTATTGATGTTTGTACTTCATTTGTAATCCTCACTTTGATCTTAATGAGAATGAGTTTTTAAGTATTTCAAAAATGTTTCTTTAATGAATATTGCAAGTTATCTTATAATCCTTTGAAATCTTTGCATTTGCATACGCATACCATGCATCATACTCGCATTTTGTCTTGCTTTTTGAGTGTTCTTCAGGGATCTTATTGTTGTTTCTTGGTCTTCATCCAGTTCTCCTGTCAAGCTGACTCATCGTTTTGATACTCGGGCTAATCGGAGAAGAGTGATGGAAACTTTGCAACAAGAGAATCGCGAGCTGCGCGAAGAGGTTACTTATCTGAGGGAAAGATTGGAAAGAGTGTCTGCTATGATGGAAAGTTTGGTGGCTGCTCAGAATCAGCCACCTCCTTCTCCTGTTCAGAATACTGTCATATCCGAGATCGTTACCGCATCAATTCCTGTTGAGACTGTTATTTCTCCTCGCTATCGTATGCCTGCTAGCACACCTTGGGGCATGCCAGTTGATTTTATTCCTGCTGGATATCGTCCTCCTCATCATCCTGAGACTGCTGCATTTAATACTCTCCCACCACCAGTGTGGACTACTCTTCCTCCAATTGTGACTACTGCATCGCCTGTTGTGCATACTATTCCGCATCATGATGAGATGATTTACCATGCTGAGCCTAGTGAAGGCGCTGGAGTAGCTGAAAGACTTGATGACTTCCAAGGATGCTTTGTTGAGATTCAGAGGGAGATGAGAGCTTTGAAGCATAAGGATTTGTTCGGAAAAGATGCCTATGACCTTTGTCTGGTCCCTAATGTTAAAGTTCCTTACAAATTCAAATTGCGTGAGTTTGAGAAATACAAAGGCAACACTTGTCCGTTGAGCCATTTGACTATGTATGCAAGGAAGATGTCTGCTCAAACTGATAATGATAAGCTGTTGATTCACTATTTCCAGGACAGTTTGACCGGTGCACCCATGAGGTGGTATATGAGTCTGGATAATAGCCAAATCAAGACCTTCAATGATTTGGGAGAAGCTTTTATGAGGCAGTACAAGTATAACATTGATATGGCGCCAGATAGAGATCAGCTTCGTGCTATGTCCCAGAAGGATAAAGAGACTTTTAAAGAATATGCGCAGAGATGGAGAGAGCTGGCAGCCCAGATTGTTCCTCCGCTGGAAGAAAAAGAAATGACGAAGATTTTCTTGAAGACGTTGGGTTCTTTTTATTATGAGAGGATGATAGCAAGCGCTCCTTCCGATTTCACTGAGATGGTGAGCATGGGGATGCGTTTAGAAGAAGGTGTCCGTGAGGGACGGTTAAATCAAGAGAATAGTAATGGTTCAAGCTCTAGAAGGTTCAACTTTGGGAAAAAGAAAGAAAATGAGACTAATGCAGTATCCCGTGAAGGTTATAGAAGACCTCACAGTCGTGGGAATCACCACTCGCAGCATGTAACTTCTGTAACACCAATGATTAACGTGGCTCCAACTGTGCCAGCAGTTCCAAAGTATCAACCTCGTTATCAACAACCTTCGATGCAACAAGGTGGTAATCAACAAGCTCGGGCTAAGCCCAGTTTTGATCCTATTCCGATGCCGTATGCAGACCTGCTTCCATCTTTGATTGCAAAGAATCTTGTGCAAACTCGTCCTCCACCTCCAGTTCCAGAGACTATTCCATGGTGGTATAAGCCAGAGGCTCGTTGTGCTTTTCATCAAGGTGCCCCGGGGCACGATGTTGAGAATTGTTATCCATTGAAGTTTGAAGTACAGAAGTTGATGAGGAACAATGTTCTGTATTTCAATGATGTTAACCCAAATGTGCAGAAAAATCCGTTGCCAAAGCATGGTAATGCGTCTGTGAATATGGTTGATGGTTGTCCTGGTTTGTTCAAAATCTATGAAGTCCGTCATATTCGAAGGTCTTTGGTTGAGATGCATGCTTTCTTAAGTGAATATCACGATATTGATCACGATTATGCTGGATGTTGTATCTGCTCGGTGAATCCTCGTGGTTGCGTGATTGTTAAAAGAGATATTCAAAAGATGATGGATGATAAGTTGATTGAAGTGACAGCAAAAAGAGATGAATATGAGAATGAAGTGAATGTCATTATGCCTCAGTTCAATCTTCCTGAGAGAGTTGCTCCTGAGAGGGTGGTTATTTCTTTTGATAGTCGCAAAAATGTTGTTACTCCATTGGTGATTAATGTGCCTGGTCCAATGCCATATGAGTCTGATAAAGCTGTTCCGTACCGGTATAATGCTACGATGATAGAGAATGGTAGGGAAGTTCCTCTTCCTACTCCAAAGTCTGTGGTTAGCATTGCTGATGTAACGAAAGTTACCCGAAGTGGTAGCGTGTATGCTTCAGACCCTCCGAAGAGAGTTGAAGATACGAGCGCGAGTAAGCAGATTATGGATGTTGTTGCCCAATCGGGCCAAGCTGGTAATAGTGAAGATGAGGTGCTAAAGTTGATAAAGAAGAGTGAGTACAACATCATGGAGCAGTTGTTGCAGACTCCATCGAAGATATCAGTTTTGTCTCTCTTGATGAGTTCTGAGGCTCATAGACAGTCTTTGCAGAAGATTCTCGATCAAGCTTATGTTTACCATGATGTGACTGTTGATTAATTCGATAGTATTGTGGCTAATATCACGTCATGCAACAATTTGAGCTTCTGTGATGAGGATTTGCCTAAAGAAGGAAGAAATCATAACTTGGCTTTGCATATTTCGGTGAATTGTCAGGAGGATGCTATGTCCAAGGTGCTAGTTGATACCGGATCATCCCTGAATGTTATGCCAAAATCGACTTTGTCAAAGCTTGCGTTTCAAGGTGCTCCCATGAGACACAGTGGGATTATTGTAAAAGCTTTCGATGGGTCGAAGAAGACAGTAATTGGTGAAGTGGATCTTCCTATTCTTATTGGACCGTTTATATTCAAGATTACTTTTCAAGTAATGGATATACGTCCCGCATATAGTTGTCTCCTCAGAAGACCATGGATCCATGAAGCAGGAGCTGTAACATCCACTCTTCATCAGAAATTGAAGTTTGTGAGAGAGGGGAAATTGGTGACCATTGAAGGTGAGAGGGCGATGCTTGTGAGCAATTTGTCTTCTTTCTCTTATATTGATGCCGAGGAAGAGGTGGGAACTTCGTTTCAAGCTCTTTCTGTTGTGCATAATGTTGCTAAGAAGAATGCCATGCCCATGTCCTCTTTCAAAGATGCTCTGCGAGTGCTTGAAGCTGGTCAGTCAAATGGTTGGGGGAGAATTATTGATGTTGTCGACAACAAGGAAGGTTTTGGTATCGGCTTTGCGCCAGGCGTAGTTATCAAAGACCCAAAGACTATTCAAGAAGGCTTCTGAAGTGCTGGATTTATCAACAATCATTCCGCTGCTGCCATCATTGAAGATGATGAAGACGAAGAAATGCCTGACTTCGTTACGCATGGAAAGATTTACCAGAACTGGATTGCTGTTGATGTTCCTTTTATTGTTCATTCTTCAAAGTAATTTGTTTTCATTTTCTTTCAAAAATCCTTTCACTCTGCCCAAGGTGAAAGTGATGTTTGTCGGGCTTTGTTTCAAATTTTATCATCATCAATAAAATGTTATTTTGTTATTTCCATATGTGTTTTTCCTTTTTGCTTTATTCTGAAAAATGGTAACATAAAAAACCCAAAATATAATGATTGTTTATCTGCATAATGTTTGCACTTTTGTTCATATTCTAAAATAAAACTAAAATCATTGTGAAGATTGATTGATAAACCCATTGAAAACAATGATCCTATGCCCTCTCCCAACTTTGAATTCCCTGTGTTTGAAGCTGAGGAAGAGGATGTTGAAGAGATTCCTGATGAAATTTCTCGGTTGCTTGAGCACGAGGAGAAGATTATTCAGCCTCATGGAGAGTCTATAGAGATGGTCAACTTGGGTTCTGAAGATGAAAAGAAAGAAGTCAAAGTTGGAGCATTGCTTGGTCCTGATGTTAAGAAGAGGATTGTAGAGCTTCTCAGAGAATATGTTGATGTATTTGCTTGGTCTTATCAAGACATGCCAGGTCTTGATACTAATATTGTGGAGCATAGATTGTCGTTGAAGCCTGAATGTCCACCTGTAAAGCAGAAACTGAGAAGAACTCATCCAGACATGGCAGTAAAGATCAAAGAGGAGGTTCAAAAGCAGATCGATGCAGGTTTTCTTGTGACGTCAACTTATCCTGAATGGGTGGCCAATATCGTTCCTGTTCCGAAGAAAGACGGAAAAGTCCGAATGTGCGTTGATTACAGAGATTTGAACAAAGCCAGTCTGAAAGATGATTTTCCATTGCCACACATTGATATGTTGGTAGATAATACGGCTAAGTTTGATGTGTTCTCTTTTATGGACGGATTTTCCGGTTATAATCAAATAAAGATGGCACCCGAGGACATGGAAAAAACCATATTTATTACACCATGGGGAACATTCTGCTACAGAGTGATGCCCTTTGGATTGAAGAATGCTGGTGCGACGTACCAAAGAGCTATGACCACACTTTTCCATGATATGATGCATAAAGAAATCGAGGTATATGTTGATGATATGATTGCCAAGTCGAAGACTAAAGAGGATCATGTTGAACATTTGCTGAAGTTGTTTCAGAGGTTGAGGAAGTATAAGCTTCGTTTGAATCCGAACAAGTGCACCTTTGGTGTACGTTCTGGAAAGTTGCTAGGTTTCATTGTCAGCTAAAGAGGCATCGAAGTTGATCCTGATAAAGTGAAAGCTATTCAGGAAATGCCTGCTCCAAGAACCAAAAAGCAAGTAAGAGGATTCTTGGGCCGCTTGAATTATATTTCGAGGTTTATCTCTCACATGACTGCCACATGTGCTCTGATCTTCAAGTTGCTTCGGAAAGATAAAGGTTGTGTCTGGACAGATGATTGTCAGAAGGCGTTTGAAAGTATCAAAGAATATCTGCTTGAACCTCCTATCTTATCTCCTTCGGTGGAAGGTAGACCGATGATCATGTACTTGACTGTGTTGGAAGATTCCATGGGTTGTGTGCTTGGTCAGCAAGATGAATCTGGAAGAAAAGAATATGCAATTTACTACTTGAGTAAAAAATTCACTGATTGTGAGTCTTGGTACTCCATGCTTGAAAAAACTTGTTGTGCCTTAGCTTGAGCTGCAAAGCGTCTTCGCCAGTATATGCTGAATCATGCAACTTGGTTGATCTCTAAAATGGATCCAATCAAGTATATCTTTGAAAAGCCTGCTTTGACTAGGAGGATTGCTCGTTGGAAAATGTTATTATCAGAATATGATATCGAGTACCGAACTCAAAAAGCTATAAAAAGTAGTATCTTGGCTGACTATTTGGCACATCAACCGATTGACGATTACCAACCTATCAAGTTCGATTTTCCAGATGAGGATGTGATGTTCTTGAAAGCGAAAGATTGTGATGAACCTTTGATTGAGGAAGGGCCGGATCCTGGATCTCGATGGGGTTTAGTTTTTGATGGTTCTGTGAATGCACGCGGAAGAGGAATTGGGGCAATGATCATTACTCCCCATGGTTCACATATTCCTTTTGCCACGAGGGTGACTTTTCCTTGTACCAATAATGAAGCTGAGTATGAAGCCTGCATTATGGGTCTTGAGGAAGCTATTGACTTAAGAATTAAGCGTCTTGATGTGTATGGAGATTCTGCCTTGGTAATTAATCAGATCCAGGGCACGTGGGTGACTCATCAACCTCACTTAATCCCTTATAGAGATTATGCCAGGAAGATATCAACTTTCTTCACCAAAGTTGAGTTTCATTATGTTCCTCGTGATGAGAATCAGATGGCAGATTCTTTAGCAACTATAGCTTCTATGATAAAGGTGCACCAGTGGAATGATGTTCCCATGATCAGTGTGATGCGACTTGAAAGACCATCTCATGTGTTTGCAGTTGAAGAGGTCCATGATGACAAGCCTTGGTATCAAGATATTAAATGTTTTCTCCAGAGTCAAGAATACCCGCTTGGGGCATCTGATAAAGATAAGAGGACTTTGAGGAGATTGGCAGGCAATTTCTTCCTGAATGGAAATGTGCTTTATAAGAGAAATTTTGACATGGTCTTGCTCAGATGCGTGGATAGACACGAAGCAGACATGTTAATGAAAGAAATTCATGAAGGATCTTTCGGCACTCATGCCAATGGGCATGCAATGGCTAAGAAGATGTTGAGAGCAAGTTACTATTGGCTGACAATGGAATCTGATTGTTGCAAGTATGTGAAAAAGTTCCATAAGTGTCAAGTGTATGCTGATAAGATTCATGTGCCACCGGCTTATCTCAATGTGATTTCTTCCCCATGGCCTTTCTCCATGTGGGGAATTGATATGATTGGTATGATTGAACCCAAGGCTTCGAATGGACATCGTTTTATTCTTGTGGCAATTGATTACTTCACCAAGTGGGTGGAAGCGGCATCGTATGTTAATGTGACCCAGCAAGTTATGGTTCGGTTTATCAAGAATAATATTATCTGCAGATATGGTGTTCCGAATAGAATCATTATTGATAATGGTTCGAACTTGAACAATAAGATGATGAAAGAGCTTTGTGAAGATTTCAAGATTCAACACCATAATTCCTCTCCTTATAGACCGAAGATGAATGGGGTTGTTGAAGCTGCGAATAAGAACATTAAGAAGATCATTCAGAAGATGGTTGTGACGTACAAGGACTGGCATGAGATGCTCCCGTTTGCTTTGCATGGGTATCGTACATCTGTCCGCACTTCAACAGGGGCAACCCCTTTCTCACTTGTTTATGGTACAGAAGCAGTGCTCCCCGTCGAAGTTGAGATCCCATCAATGAGAGTTCTGATGGAAGCCAAGTTGACTGAGGCTGAATGGTGTCAGAGTAGATTTGATCATTTGAATTTGATTGAAGAAAAGAGAATAACAGCTTTGTGTCATGGTCGGTTGTACCAGCAAAGAATGAAGAAAGCTTTTGACAAGAAGGTCAAACCTCGTGTATTCAGAGAAGGCGACCTCGTGCTCAAAAAGATTCAGTCTTTCCTTAAAGATTCTCGAGGCAAGTGGAATCCAAACTATGATGGCCCATATGTTGTTAAGAAAGCCTTCTCTGGCGGTTCATTAATTCTTGCAACTATGGATGGTGAGGAGATCACTCGCCCTGTGAATGCGGATGCAGTCAAGAAATACTTCGCCTAAAAAAATAAAAGAACAGCTCGCTAAGTTGAAAACACGAAAGGGCGTCTTAGGCAAAAATGAGCGTCTCGGTGGATTGAAAACCCGAAAGGGCGGTCCAGGCAAAAATTAGAGACATAAACAGAAATAATTATCCCAGTAGATTGAAAACCCGAAAGGGCAATCTAGGCAAAAGTTAGGGATCATGGCAAGTAACTGCATCGACAGACTGGATCACTTGTAGCAACCGAGGATTTCAGATTCTATCCCTCAGAAGAATTATTCATCAAAAAATTCTCATTCACTCATCCTTGACTGAAGTTTCGAACACAGTGGAGTTCAAAGTTGATAGGGAGAATAATGATCATTGTATCTCAATGTAGCCCTTTTCCATGTATTTACCATTTTTCGAACTTGTAATGATCCATGGAGTCATGCCATTTGCTGACTACCATTCCATCAATGAATTTGAGCTTTTATCCAATTGTTTGCAATTCTTTACATTGTTTCTGTTTACAAAATTTCAATTTATTATTGATGATATTTTTGAAATAAATTTAATAAATTTAATCTTTGAAGATTTTAAAAACATTTTTCTTTTGATAAATGAACAAAGAAAGGATATCAATAGTAATTCCAAGAATGGTAAAGTCTGGATGTGTGTAACTCGTCTCTCCCAAAGCAGGGTTTGATTCGGTTGTGTCCATGCGAAATTCCTGGATAGTCTTGACAAGCTGATGTTAATGACGTGTTGTTCCCCAACAATAAGAATGAACGGAGATTGTATGTATTCCCCAAAAGAGTTGTTGGAAGGGATGTGTTTTAAAGAATCCCTAGCCGAGTCTTGATCTCTTCCTCAGCATGTTATCTTTAAATTGAGAAGTATTGGGAATCCCCAGCTGAGTTCATGTTCCTCAGCTTGATTCGTTTGCATCCTTGAATATAGAAGTATTGATATAGCAGTCAGTTTAGAGGTTTTCGTTTACCCGGTGGTGGGTATTGATTTAAAATCCCTCGTAACTGTATTTTGGCTATGATGTTAACTTCTGATATCCTCATATGGATCCCCAGTAGGTCTGCATGTGTTGATTTCCAGCAGATTCCTATGTGATTTTCAGCAGGTCTTGCACTCTATCCTCAAGTGGAGCAGGAGTAGTATGACAGTTATTCCTCGTGAAGTTTGATTTTTGTCAAGATTATTCCCATCCTCAGCAGATTATTACCTTTCCTCAGCAGAATGATATTCCTAGCAGATGCTGTTTCATCATGATTTAAGCCTTGTAGTAGGATTTTATTCCTTTGATGGCTTATGATATTCCCCTGCAGATTTCAAGTGGAATCTCCAACATGTTTCCCCGCATTGTTTCCTTGGGATTAGCCGAGTATCTGGCGGTTGTGGTGTCCATGTCACCCGTTTCTTATCTTTATGTCTATTTTGTCAGCATATTCATAAACATATTCATATGCATAAGCATAACATTGTTTGCTTGCATTCGTGCGTTTATCATTGTTATCTGCTCTTTGGTGTGGACTTTCCCCACAGAGTGTGTGTGTCGTCTTCCTCTCAAGTTTAAAGTGTCGACCATTAAGCAGAAAGAGTTAATCCTTTCTAATTCCCCTCTGAGTTTGTTTCTCGTGGATGATGTTGATTCAGTTTCCTCCCCAGTTTATTATTTGGATGGAATTTTCCCCAGTTGAGATATTTCCTCCTCGGGATGAGTCTTGTTCGACCGTTTCTCTCCAATTTGTTTTTGGATTGAACTTTGGTCCCCTTTTGTGGATATATTGTTTTGAAATTAAGCTATCAGTAATCGATAGTGGGTAATATTACCAATTTAATCAAGTTCTTTTACTTGTACTCCTACCTAGTAAATCTGGTAGTCGAGATTTCTGCCTCTTACCCAGTAAAAAGGTAATAGAGTTTGTCTTCATTTGCTTAAACTTCTACCCAGTAAATCAGGTAGTCGAGATTTGTTCTACCCAGTAAATCCGGTAGTCAAAATTATTTCTTCTTACCCAGTAAAAAGGTAATAGAAGCTGTTTCCATTTGATTGAGTTCCTACCCAGTAAATCAGGTAGATGATCATACTCCTATCCAGTAAATAGATAGTCGAGTCTTTTATATCTCCTACCCAGTAAATCAGGTAGTTGGGAATTTTTCTACCCAGTAAAAAGGTAATTGAGGTTATCCCTCTGTATTTTGCTCCTATCCAGTAAATCGATAGTCTAATCCTTTATTTCTTACCCAGTAAAAAGGTAATTGAGGTTATCCCTCTGAATTTTGATCCTATCCAGTAAATTGATCGAGTCTGTTATATTTCCTACCCAGTAAACAGGTAGTTGATGATTTCTTTTCCAACTCAGTATTTCTCCATTCTTGGATTCAAATATTTTGTTTGGTTGATATTCCCGGCAGGGTGTTTATTTCCCTGGTTGAATTTGTTCTTTGATTATTTCATATCTTTTCCCAAGTGGAGTCGGTTATCCAGTGATTTATTTTCCTGGTAAATCTTTTGCGGTCTGTTGTTGTTTCCCCAGCGGGATTTTCTTCTGTGTCCCCAAGTTTATTTTCCTCTGGTGGTCATATTTTCCCCACAAAGATCTTGGGTTTGCATATCATATTCATATCATATCATTGTTCTCTTAGTACAAAAATTGGGTTTTCTGTATTTAAGTCTCTCCCATCTTGTAGAGACGAAGATGTCAATCTTCATATCTCCGGATTGAAGAAACTTAAATAGGGGCAGCTGTAACACCCTAATTTTTGCCCTAAGATTTCTTCGCATTTCATCTGCATTTTGCATACAAACAAGATCGCACTGGCTTTCGAGTTTCTCCTCAGATGTGGGTCTATGCTTCGCAGGGGATCACCATTGTTTTTACTTCTTTATATTTGTTTATATTTACTGACTTCTAACCAAAATACAAAAAATATGTTGCAGTGTTCTTCTTCTTCTCTGTGTTGCAGGTTTTCAAAGATAAAATAGTGATTTCATTCAGATGCGTTTGTTCAGTCACAATTCTATTTCAAGTGGATGTTTGACCTAATATTGGTCAAACAATCAGATAAATTGTTCCGACTGCAAGTTGTGTGTGACAGTGGTTTAGACAATGCGTTTTCAAAGTACAAGTTGGGTTGTGTGACAGTGTTTTGTGCAAAGTCAGGTTTGATTCATCAGTTCATCAGTGATTCATCTTAGGATTTATTTTCCTCAGTATGGATTCAGTTTATCAGGGAAATAATCAGACAGTTTTCAGATGACAGTTGGCTTAAGTTGCGAAATTTCAGTTGGGTCTGTGTTGGCTGTGTTCACTTTCATCAGAGGCTTGTGCAGGAAAAATCAAGATTTGTTGTGGGCTTGAAAACCAAATTCCTTATCCATTATCCATTCCCGATTAAACCGTTTATATCCATTTTAATCAATGACCTTTCTTTTTTTCTTTTCTTCCATCTTTGCTTACCGATTCATTTTTAGACCAGTTGTCCAAATTACCATTTTTCCTAATCATTTCCAATCATCCATTTATATTACAATCCAAAAACATTATTATTCTCCTTTTTTTTTACACATTTCCAATTTTCATTCAATATTCAAATTCATTTTATCCAATTTGTCCCCAAATTTAAATACATTTTTTATGCATTCTAATTTTTTATATCATCCACAAATTCACATTCAAATTCCCATAAACCATATCCATTTTAATTACATATTTCTAATTCCATTTTTTTATTATCATTACCCTTCCTTATTTTTACTTATACCACACAATATATAGAAATTCTTAAGCCCACTTCATTAGGCCCATTTGTTGTTTTATTGGTACCAATTAATTGAAAAGAAAAGGAAATTCATACAAGGCCACATGAACCTTTCTATTATTTTTTACATCAAATAAAAAAAGTAGAATGAAAAAGGAAGGTCATGAAGGTGTCTAATATACGTCCACACGTGATCTTCCATCACCAAATCCCACAAGCCAATGCAACTTCATATCTCAAGCCGAAAATTCCAAATCCGTACAACAAAAACAGCTTGCCAAATACACATTTCCTCCAGCCTTTTCCAATACAAGTTGGCCCACATGAAAGTACTAGCCTGCCCAAGCCATCATACAGCCACTTGCCTGTTGTTTTCTTAGGCCCCACGTGCAAGTCTTTGTCCATACTTCAAGCTATTCCCAACACAGGCTTCACGCATTTCCAATTCGTAGCCAACGCGCGTTTCTCAAGCCAACAGTCAGCAAGCCAAAACGCCTAGCTTCATGCACATCCACCAAACAGCCAACAACAAATAAGCCTCAACCTCCTCACGCTTCCGTACAGCAAGCACGCCGCATGCCTCACGCCTTCTCCAAGCCCAATCCATCATGCCTCAAGCCAAACAATTCAAGTTGCAAAAGCAACTCAGCCGAAGCATCCCACAAACCGAAGTAAGCCTCCAACAATTTCTCTCACCCGCGCACGCCGCAGCTAATCATTCTCAAAGCCTTCAGCCCAGCTCATCACAAACAGCATCCGGTCCAATTTTTCCCAGCTGCGAATTAAAGCCGCAAGTCACGCGTTACACACACCTGTAAACCAAAATGCAAAACGCAGCTGAATCAAAGCATAAAACAAAACGCACAATCAAAACGCAAACAATCAAAAAACAAAATGCAGCAAAATGAAATTAAAACTCAAAGCAAACACGAGAAACTTGTGAACCCCAAAACGCAACCCCAATCCTTTCAAAACGCAGAGCAAAAGCTTACTCATTCTTCTATTTAAAAAACCCCTTTTCTCTTCATTCAACAAGCTTTGAATAGCCTTTGAATTGCTGCCAAAATCAATTTTCACCTTCAAATCCCCAATTTCTTCAACCTTCAACCTAATCCTCAAACAACCTTCAACCTAATCCTCAAACCACCTTCAACCGAATTGAATCAAAAAGGAGAAAATTGAAATCCGAAAAGAAGAAGAAAGAAGTGGAAGAGTGTTGAATTTTGCGATTGTGAAGGAGAAGAAGCGATTTTCTTTGAGTTGATTTTGAAGGTGAGGCTTGCCGCGATTCAAGACGCCTTTCCCCTGTTTATTTTCGTTCGGCTTACGTGAATGTGAGGAAGAAGATGACCTACTGTGTTTTTGTTCCTTTGCTTTTTTCCATTTTTTTGGTCATATAATTTTTTTGATTTTTATTTAAAATGAAATGAGATGGTGATGGGCCTAAGGCCATGTAATTGTTGCTGATCCAGCACCGCCTGTCCCGTAGATTCCCCCCCCCCCTTTTTTCATTCTTCTTTTTTCTTTTTTTCAATTAACATTTTCTTTAGTTTATTTTTAAATTGATTTTGCTATATTTCTTTTTGATTTAAGAAATTTCTTTAAGATTTTTTTTAGAAAAATGTTTTAGAAAAGTGTTCTAGAAATTATATTTTAGAAAAGTATTTTAAAAAAAGGTGTTTAGAAAAGAGATCTAGAAAAGAAATTTTAAGAAGGATTTAAAAATATTTTGATTTCTTTTTATGGATCTACTTTTAGATCTATCTTTTTTCTTCATCTTTTATTTTTGGTCGATGACAATCTCCGATTCGTGATTGTTGATTTCCGATCGGTTTAATCTTCATTATTTCAAATCTATGTATGAATGATCATTTGGATCATTCTCCATACTTTGAGATCGTGATAGATTGCCTTCGATAAATTCAACGAAAATCTCGATTAAGATTAGACCATTCTCTTTCTTTTAATGTGGCATGTTTTCGGAGAACGATTCATAATATCGTTTCTCTAACATGTATTAACACAAATATTTTCCACTTTAATTAGTGGTGGCCGGCCTCATTTGTAGGGTAATTACTTCGTAAATTACTCGACGATTGCTTAACATAGACCTAAAGTTGTCCCGATTCGAATTAAGATCCACTTGGATCCGGTTGCCTCGATTTTCTTTTTCTTTTCGTGGTTGTGCTTGATTAAGTTCATCATACCACTTGTATTGTAAATATTATAATATTGTGAATATAATAATCCGTTTAAATTTAATCTCTCGCACCTTATCCTTTTATTTCAATTCCTTGCTCCTTTATCTCCTTTATTATGCTTTATCATATTATATCATATATCATTTGCTTATGTTTATATTGTTGCTTGTGGTTTTTATTTTGCCCATTTGGATACCAAAACATTAATAAAGGATTAAACACTTAAAAGACTTGTAACTTTAATTTCGGACTATGGTTACTATCCTTTGCTTTGGAGTATGGACTTAGATTCTAAGATCTCTCCTTTTGCTCAAGTTGGAATGGATTGGAAACTTTGGCCTCAAGTTACTTCATTAGCCTTTGAAGATGGAATTCCGTTACCATGAAGATTGCTCATAATATGGTTTGGTATCTCTTCTTTTAACTTTTAATTCAAGTATTAGGATTAGTCCCTTCATCTCCTCCCCATTCTTAAATTTTCAAAACTTCTCCCTATTTCAAAAATCTTCTTTGTTTTCAAACTTCAAATGCTTTCATAATCAAACCTTGACTTAGGTCAAGCGATTTTTAAACTTTTCACTTTGTTTTCTTAAATAAATGTTAATCCATGTAAATATATTGAAATCTTTTCTCACATACTTTAAAAAATACAAAACTCACTCAATTGTTTTTGTGCCTTGTGCACCTTTTCTTTTCGCATGTTTAGATATGATTCATCCTTTCTAGCGGAATTATTCGCTAAAGGATGACGACTTATCTCTACATTTTAAAATCCATTCAACTCATTGTTTCTTTTCAAATTTTGTACCACGAACTACGAGGTTTTGATCTCGCATTGCACTTTGTGGGTACGTAGGCATGAGGCATTAAAAACCTCATCAAACACAAAATCATTAAAAAACATTCTTCTCCTCATCTCTTCAATCATTTTCAAGCAAACCCATTTCAGACCAAAAAGGAATAAGTATTTCAAAGGGCTCCCGTGGAGTACCACGGACGAGTCGGGTGCCTAAAACCTTCCCGGTTCGTAACCAATCCCCTTACCCATTCTCTGTTTGTTTCTTTTAGCTTTTGCTTTTAGATTCCTAGGTTTTTATTCGTTCTTTTACCTTTTTCCTTTCGGAAATAAAGAAAAGCGCCGTGGCGACTCTGTGTATATCGAGTTAAGTTAATCAATAGCTTACACTCACGATTTTACCGCTACAACAGGCACAAAGACCATTCCAGGAAAGAACAAGAGAGAGGAACCTCAAACTTGATCCCATCCCATGGCCATATGTTGTATTGCTTCCAGAGCTGCTAAAGTTGAACATGGTCGAGCTTCGTACCATGAGAGCTCCTTCTCCTGATAATCTACCTCCGAATTTTGATGCAAATGCCAGATGTGAATTCCATTCGGGTGCCCAGGGGCAGAGTATTGAGAAATGTTGGGCTTTTCAGAACAAGGTACAAGACTTAATTGACTCCAAGGAGATCAATTTTGCTCCTCGCCCAAATGTACTCCAAAACCCAATGCCTAATCACAACGGAGCTGGTGTCACAGTTGTCTTACCAGATGGTCCACATTAAGTTGGAATCTTCATGAAGCAAATAAAGCCATCAAGCAACGGCAATTGTGTGTTTGTCTTCCTTCAATGTATCATCTTCCCTATTGAGGGGAACTACATCACTCTGATTCTTCATTGGTCATGCGTCAATGAAGATACGTAGGCAGAAGATCGTCAGGTCTTTCCGAGCAACCTTATGGGGAAACTTTATTCCCCAACTTTACTCTTTCCTCCGAGACGTCTTGTGTCAGAGCCTCCAGGTCAGAATAATCAAGTGAAGACTGATAGGTCCAGACGGAGTCAAACCTCCTCAACTACGACAATTTTCAGCTTCTTTATTGCATTTCCATTTGTAGTTTCTTTTGTTTGCAAAATAGTTGTATACATGTATGAAATTTGTTTGATTTTGAATGTTAGCAATAATAAAACTCACATGTTTTTCTTAAAATAATTCATTTGTCAATTTAAATTTTGCATGTGTGCATTACAATACCAATTGTCGTGCTTAAACTCTATGAAGGAGAATGACGAATCAAAAACGTAAAGAATCTTAACTTGTGTGCTCTTGAATAAGACCCTGTTGAAGACGTACATGCTTTGTTTCGAATCCCTAAACACTAGAGATATAAGGGAGATAGACCCTCGCCAAACCCTTTTGAGCCTTGAAGTAGGAGTTTCTTTTCACACGAAAAAAAACCTCACATGTAACCCATGGGCAGGGTAAGTGTCAGCTAGTTGGACCGAGCGTTTAGACTGTTATAAAGGAGTGTATCTGAGGATCCATTACATCCCAGCATACCAATCAAGAGGTCCAAAGACCATAAACCATAACGGTTATACTAATTTGGAAGCCACAATGGTTATCCTTCATCAATCAAAGAATGAGGCAGTCATAACCCTCGCAAAGAAATCAAGACAAACAGTGTCGCACGATTTGTCCAAAAATAAAAATGAAAAAGCCCACTAAGTCAAAACATGAAAACAAGCGACTTAGGAAAAAGTTAGGGCATCCCGCTGGACTTCACAATCAAAGATTCACAAGAATCAGTCCATGCAAAAGTTAGGGATAAGAAAAAGAATGAAAGGAGGAAAATGAAAAAAGGATTACACAAGAAATATCCTTAAACAAGAACAAAGTCGTATGGCACAGAAACAAAAGAAAAGGGGTGACTGACTCCAAACGACAACCTGATTGGTGCTTGAACCGATAGCAGCAATGGTTCCTCAACCAACACGAAACCCTTATGAAAGGTGAGCACTTGTGAAAATTAGTTGAACGTAGGAATGGAGGACATCACGAAGAGGGGTGGGCACAAATAAATTTTGAGCCTTTATCCTTTATTTCTATAACCGTGAACCAGGCCACAATACAACCCTCAAACGTCCTAACTGAAACAGGGTTAATTTGAGAGCATACTACCACGAGACTGCTTTCCTGACTCCTATGAGTTGTGCTAAAAGACTTTTGTTGGTATTGCAAGTGCATGCTTTCCTTCACTCAAAAATAATGTCGTATCTCAACCAGTGATTTGCTCATAAATGTTACAACACTTTTTCAATAAAACTTCAAGATTAACATGTGTGTTGCATTAGAATTTCCATTCTAAAAATAAACATTTTCTACTAGCATACATTTGTTTGACATCATAAGAAGTTCGCATTAGGAAATTCAGACCAGAAGCTTAAGCTTGCCGAGTTGAGAAGTCTAAAACTTCTGAAAGACAGTCACGTCGAGATGCACTTTTCCGAGAAAGCTCCATTGAGTAAGGACTTTCCCAACCTGTCATGGTAAGAGCTAGCCAATCCGGGGCAGTTATGTTGAGCAATCATTTCAAAATTCAGCCAAACTGGGGCAATCACCTTGAGATTCAAATCTCTCCTAGAGTAATTAGTCAAAGACTCGTACTGGGGAAAGCCACCCCAATTGCACGAGGATTCATTCTTTCCCGAAGGCAGATAATCAGAAATTCAAAATACTAGGGCAATTATACTCTTGGAGAGTTTAAACAAACCAAGTCTTTTGTAAAATCCTCTTAAGGTAAAAGCCTAGGCAAAAGCAAATGATCCCTAGCACGAGACTACTTGAAATCTTTCCTCCTCAAGCAAGACGCAGTTCAATGTCGTTATCCCCAACAGGTGCATGGAAGTTATCCCCAATAAAGTCGCCAAACTTTTCTTCAGCAGGTTTCCTTGATCCTATTTCCCAGAAGATCTAAGGTAACTCTTATTCCCCAGTAGATCCCAAACCAAATCCTTCTATTCCCCAGTAGAGTAATATGAATATTATCCCTAGCACGAGTCGTCTTCCCGTAGTGAAGCACTTCTTACAAG
The DNA here is from genome assembly GCA_963966055.1 of Lathyrus aphaca. Taxonomy (NCBI): domain Eukaryota; kingdom Viridiplantae; phylum Streptophyta; class Magnoliopsida; order Fabales; family Fabaceae; genus Lathyrus; species Lathyrus aphaca. The sequence continues at coordinate 224,091,965 of OZ014520.1, read as the reverse complement.
AATCTAGGAATCCCTGGCAGTCAACTGAACGGATTCCTTCCCCATAGAGTTTCGGAAAATTCAGGTAGACAGAGAGTTCTCCTCAGCAGAGCCTTGGCAAGGCCTTTCCCCAGCCAAGTCGAAAAGTTGCAGATCACCCAACGGAGTCTTATGGGTGAGATTCAATCCCCAACAATTAAGGCATCCCCTAGCAGGGCCTTCAAATCTAAAGTCTAATTTATTTTTTGGCAAATGTGATAAGTCGAGACAGATTAGTCACACTCTTCTCCAGCAGAGATATCAGCAATGATTTGTAGTCCCCACAGAATCAGCAAGGATTTGTTATTTCCGCGTCAGGAATTCCCTTTGTACCTATCCCCCAGTGTCATGGGGCATCATGTCATGCAGTTCAACATATGCGTGCTCAATTCAAGGTTGATATCCAAAGTCCACCCGCAGCGTGGCAATGTATCCAAAGTCCAACCGTAGATTGGCGAAAGTCCATCCACTGGGTGGCAAATTCTTAAAGTCCAACCGCAGATTGGTGAAAGTCCATCCTCAGGGTGGCAAATTTTCTGAAAGCTCCTGTAGCTTAGCAATATGCCCCCGTAGTGTGGAAAATTTTTTGAAGTCTCCCGTAGCTGAGCAATGTGCCCTCGTAGCGTGGCAAAATTTTCAGAGCTCCCGTAGCGAGCGATAGCCCCCGTAGTGTGGCGAAACAGAAGTCTACCGTAGTGAGCAAAAGTCTCTCGTAGTGAGCAAAAGTCTCCCGTAGTGAGCTGCATCCCCCGTAGTGTGGCAGAAATTCAAAAGTCTCTCGTAGTGAGGAGAAGTCTCCCATAGCGAGCAACAGCCCCCCGTAGTGTGGAAGAAATTGAAGTCTCTCGTAGCGAGCAAGTGGTCCCATAGAGCGGCAAATAATTGATCTCCCGTAGCGAGCAGCTGCCCCCGTAGTGTGGCAGACATTGAAGTCTCCCGTGGCGAGCAAGTGGCCCCGTAGAGCGGCAAAGAATTGAAGTCTCCCGTAGCGAGCAGCAGCCCCCGTAGTGTGGCAAAATACTGAAATCCCCCGTAGTGTGGCAAAATACTAAAGTGGCCCCGTAGAGTGGCAGAAATCAAAAGTCTCTCGTAGCGAGTAGTGGCCCCGTAGAGTGGCAAAGTATTGAAGTCCCCCGCAGTGTGGTAAAGCATTCAGAAGACCACCCGTTGTGTGGCACATCATTAATAGCCCAGCAAAAGTCCACCTGTAGCGTGGCAAATCAGCAATCTCCCAGCGTTATTCCAAAGAATTCACCAGTTTACTATTCTTCATATCAGAGTTCTCCCCAAGCTGAGCTCAGATGGTTGGGTTTATTTCCCCGTTCTTCTTCCACATAGTGCAAATTTTCTGGTTGTTTTTAGTATTCAATCCCTGCATGTTTCAAACGTCTGAAAGCGACTGCTATCATCCATTTAAGTCTACAGTGATTGAATAGGGGCAGCTGTAACACCCCAAAATTTCCCTCTTATTTTTTATTATCAACCTCGAGCAGTGTGCGCTTCATTCCCGCATCATTCCGCATATCATTGCATCACATTTGAAAAATAAAAAAAAATACATCACCATCCTTTGCATGTGCATGAGGCATGTGGTCGATTGAGGCTTGCCAAACATTGGAGTTCAAGAGAAAAATAATATCCCAAAAATAATCCAAAACTACTTCCAAGCTAACCAACCAAAAGAGGGAAGAATTCATATTTTTCTACCGTTAACCGGTTAACGCATTGGTTAACCGGTTAACGAGGGCGAAATTTGAATAAAAACTTCAAATTTTCGTTTCTTTCACCATTTTCCTCCACTTTTTCCTTTCCTTTCCTTTGCCTTGTTCCACACTCTTCACATTTCCTTTTCCCTTGGATTACTCTACCACATTCTAGAGTCTTCTACAACATTCCAAGGAATATTCCAAGGAATATTCTAAGTAATATTCCAAAGAACACTCTAGAACTCTCTAGAACCCTAACTAACTCCAACCATAACTCCAAACCTAACCTAACTCCTAAGCAACCTCCAAACCCAAACCTCATGCCAAGCCTACACATTATATAAACTCACTTCATCCCAAAGCAAAGCACCCCCTCATTTTTCACCATTCTTCATTATTTTCACTTCATCTTCCTCACTTTCTCCCAACTTTTCCTCCATTACCAAACTCACACTAAAGCTTCATCTTCATTAAGATTCTTCAAGTTTTGTATTGAAACTTGAAGAATCGGAAGCTATGCCACCACCATTTGCATCAATCTCGCGGATTATTGAAGAAGTCGCAATGGTTTCGGTGTTTATTTCACCTTACGGAAGTGCTTTTCGAAGGTTTTTCATTAACCGCATTTATTTTGCACGTTCGCGGATCGAAGCTTCGACTCTCCGGTTTTCTCTTCTATCGTGCATCGTTTCGATGTTGCAACAATTACCAAAGAAAGCCTCTGCTTTGTAGGTTGGTGCTTCGAAATCACTTCTCGATTTAAGTTATTTCTCTTCATCTCGCCTAACGGAATTCTCCGCATTATTGTTTTTGCGTTTTTTTTAGTAGATTAATCATTAAGCTAGAAAATTGTGATGTGCTTATGCGTTTCTTAATTGCTAAATGTTGATTTTTAGGCTTAGAATTCGTGTTCAATTGATAGGTTAATCATAGGAACTTTCGAAAATAAGTTGGTAGGATAGAAGTGCTTTTTCTAAGTTGTTTTCTTCTTCCTGTTCAGTGTTAACCGGTTAACCATTTGATTAACGCGTCTGTTATCTACGTTGTTTTCCCATTTTTGCAGTCCGTTAACAGGTTAACCAACTGGTTAACTCTGTAGAAATTTGTGAATATTGTTCGTTTGTATGCATGTTTGGTTGCCATTGATTCTCTAACATTTATAGACTTGTATATCATGATTTTAGAGAATTATTAGGCTTACTTTTGGTGCAAGATTCTGGATTTTAGGTAGCTTTCAACATGAGTTTCGTTAGATTCCAGTTTATGTGCTTAAATGTTAATCTTGTACTCTTAATGAATTGTGAAGTGGATGACATGTTTGAACCTCTTCCTTTGCATGCTAATAATGATCTAAAATCATGTTTTGATTGTGTTTGTGATCAATGCAAGTTTTGGCCATAGGAGCACATAATTGCATGTTATGTTGTTGCTTAAAAATGAAAGAATTCACGCATTCTTGTTTGCTTAATTGCCACACTTCCATGATAATGCTTAATTCTGAATTTTTTATGCCATGATACATGTTTTATTTGGTTGCATGATTGCAATGTATGCATGTTCACTTTGTGCTTGTTTTCCAATAAGTGTTTATCATGAAAAATACTCATTTGTGCCACTTTGTGAATATTCTTTGAATTAATTCTTTAATATGTTGACATGCTTGTAAATCCATACCCATCTAATGCTTTTTGGTTTCTTCAAATGTTGAAATGATATATGTTCATGAATGGTCACTTGTGTATGCACAATTGAAAAAGAGTCAAATCTGCCTTACTTTTTATAGATGTGATTAGATGCAGTAGCTGTTAAAAGTGTGTTGTTTGTTGTATGTTCATACTTTTTACACCCATTTTTTATGTTGTTTGATAGTTGTAGCATGTTGTGTATATTATGTGTTGCCTTCAATAGTTGTTTGTGCATTTAAGAGCTGTAAATAGCCGCTGGATTTTAGCTTAGCATAGCTTTTAATATCTTTAGGCTTAGAATAAAGTCAAGTATATGTCCTAGTTTCTTTAGGAGTTGTTTGGTATGTGTTAACCCCTTTCCTTTTTATTAAATGTGTACCACTAACCCTTATTTTGTAGAGAGGTTGAGGTATGTTTCCTTTACCTTATCCTTTTATTTCTTATGCCTTCAATTTGTATTTGTTTTACACTATGCTTATGCTTGTTAGGTTGTCCCCGTTGTTAGAATTAACTTACCTTCCTTAGGAAGTAAGTTAAATTTTAATCCTCTCTTTTTCTTTTCCTTTCCACATTAGGATTAGAAAACCACACAAACCATTAGGATCTCCCTTTTGTATATAATAAATAACTTAGGGTTGGTCTTAGTCCCCTTTAGATTTTTCCCTTTTCTGATTTGAGTCTCTCTCTCTCTCATCCCTCAAAAGGTAAAAAACAAAACACCTAATAAATTCCACAGACAATATACTCAAAACACTTCTCATAAAAAACAACAAACAAAGACATCGCGTCTTCTCTTCTTATCTCCTACTCTTTGCGGATGATTGCGACTTGCCTTGACAGTTCAAACAGCGATACGGTAAACGCCCTCGAGTCAGAGCCGACAATACTTGAGCTAGAGCTATGGTAACGTCATCCTAAAAAACACAAACAAAGTTCTCGCCTTAGTTAGACGAACTACGGTGACTCTGATCCTAATTTTTCTGATGAGGTACGTAGGTAGTGGGGTAGGGCCCATTCGAGCACATTCTTTATTTTCCCTACATTTCCCCCATTCTTCCTTTTCAATCTTTTTCCAGTTCCATTTCTCATTCCAGTTCTAGTAGCAGTTTTTTTGTTCAGTAGCTTTATTTTCTCACCCTTTGAAACAAACTAACAAACATGGATCCTGTCGGGTACGGTGGACGGTCTGGGGTGCTAATACCTTTCCAGTTTGTAACTGACTTCCGGACCCAGATCTTTGGTTCACAAGGCCCCATCCTTTCCTTCTTCCTCAGGTTTGTGCAGCATTACCTTTCCCATTCCTTCGGGATAAAAATGTCTGGCTGGCGACTCTACCTTTTTCGCGCCACTTTCGCGTTTGTACTAGGATGAAAATCCTGGGAGCGACACTTAGTAAATGCTATTATTGTAATTATATATATATATATATATATATATATATATATATATATATATATATATATATTTTTGGTAAACATAAATCATATTCAAAAACATACATTCATTCAAAATAATCAATGGACATTTATGCGTAAGTAAAAAAAACGAGAAAGGTAAAACTGAGTTTGAAATAGATTTGTATTGATCTTGAAAGTGGCCTATAAATAGGCAATTTTGAACAAAGAAATAGAAATCCTAGTAAGAGGAATTCGTCGTAAAAAAAAGAAGTACATAAAAACAAGGAAAAAAAACTATGTGTAAATGATTCCATCAAGTTTAAACTCCGTTATTGCCATTATCTTCAAGTATCGTATCTTTTGCTGGAAGATAAATGACTGGACTGATCTGCGCCGTTTGAACTTGATATTGGTAACACAACTATTTGGAATTAGATTAGTGATCCAACGAGACATAGTCGTATGCTTTAATCCCTAACTTTTTCCTGGACCGCCCCTTCAGGTTTTCAGTCCAAGCCGCCTTTTTAGGTTTTCGACTTGTCGGGTGTACAATTAATTTTTTATATATATATATCCCTGATTTTTGCCCGGACCCTTTTGGTTTGTCGGGATGCCCTTATTTTTGCCTAGGCCAGTCAACCTAGTGGGTCTCTTTTTATGCGTAGTATTTTTTTACTATGTCTGCGTTCACAGGGTGTGGGAAATCTTCACCATCCATGGTGGTAAGCATCATAGCGCCTCCAGAAAATACCTTTTTGACTATAAATGGTCGTTTATATGTGGGAGTCCATTTGCCCCTGGGATCACCTTGTGGTAATATGATACGCTTTATCACCAAACCACCAGCCTGGTATATTTGATGCTTGACTTTCTTATTAAAGGCTTTGATCATACGTTTCTAATACATATGGCCATGATAGACAACCACGAGCCTTTTTTCATCAATCAAGTTTATCTGGTCAAGTCGAGTCTGAATTTGTTCGTCTTCATTTAGGTATGCATCTTTCATAATTCTTAAGGAAGGAATCTGAACTTCAAAAGGTAAAACTGCCTTCATACCATAGAAGAGAGAGAATGGGGTTGCTCCAGTTGAGGTACATACTGTGGTGAAATGACCATGGAGAGCAAACAGTAACATCTTGTGCCAATCTTTGTATGTCATTGTCATCTTTTGCAATATTTTCTTAATATTTATGTTGGCGGCTTCTATTGCGTCATTCATCTTCGGTCGATATGGAGAAGAATTGTGATGCTTAATCTTGAACTACGTATAGAGTTCAGTAATCATAGTATTGTCCAGATTAGTACCCTTGTTTGTGATAATCCTTTCAGAGATGCCATATCGACATATAAGATTATGCTTGATGAATCAAGCCACAACATTCTTAGTAACAGAAGAAAACGAGGCTGCCTCTACCCACTTTGTAAAGTAATCAATAGCAATAAGAATGAAACATTGTCCATTGGAAGCGGTAGGTTTAATCTCACCAATCATATCAATGCCCCACATTGCAAAAGGCCAAGGAGCAGTTAGAACATTCAAAGGAACTGGAGGCACATGTACTTTATCAACATATATCTGGCACTTATGACATGTTTTGGAGTGCTGATAGCAATCAACTTTCATGGTAGACCAGTAGTAACCTGCTCTCAACATTTTCTTAGCCATCGTATGCCTACTAGAATGAGTACCAAAGATCTCATCATGCATGTCTTCCATAATCTCTTTCTTTCTTTTCCACACAACGAAGTAAAGTCGAATCGTGATTGCGCTTGTACAAAATTTTGTTACTTAGGAAGAACTTGGTAGAAAATCTCCTTAAAAACCTCTTGTCATTGATAAATGCCCCTTCATGATACTCCTAAGCTTCGAGATATCTTTTTACTTTATGGAACCAAGGTTTTTCTTCCACTCCCTCAATATCAACCTCATAACAGTATGTTGGCTCATCTAATCGATCAATAGTAATTCTAGGAGCTTCATTATCGCAACTGATTCTGAACATAGATGACATAGTAGCTAATGCATCTGTCAACTGATTCTCTTCTCGTGGAATATGTTCAAAAGTGATCTCTTTAAAGTATGGAATCAAAGTCAACACATGTTCTCGATAAGGAATAAGATTTGGATGATTTGTGTCCCATTCTCCTTTAATTTGACTAACTACCAGGGCTGAGTCCCCACATACATTCAAGAATTGGATCTTTATCTCAATGGCATCCTTAATACCCATGATACATGCTTCATATTCAGCCATATTGTTGGTACAATTAAAACAAAGTCTAGCAGTAAACAACATATAACAACCCTCAGGAGAGATAACCATAACACCAATACCATTGCTGAGTGCATTAGAAGCTCCATCAAAAACCATAGTCCATCGGGATCCCTGTTTAGGTCCTTCATACGGTCTAGGTTCTTTATGATCAGTAACAAGCATAATATCTTCATCTGGAAACTCAAAATTCGTATATTGATATTAATCCACCGCTTGATGAGCCTAATGATCAGCTACCACATTTCCCTTAATTGCCTTTTTAGTAGTGTATTGGATTTCTTATTCTGTCAAAATCATTTGCCATCTCGCTATTCGTCCGGAGAGAGCAGGTTTCTCAAATATGTATTTGATATGATCCATTTTCGAAATCAATAAAGTGGTATGAGTCAACATATACTGTTTTAGCCGGCGATTAGCCCATGCCAAAGCGCATCAAGTTTTCTCGAGCAGTGAGTATCTTGTTTCACAGTCGGTAAATTTTTTGCTAAGGTAGTATATTGCTTGCTCTTTTCGACCAGACTCATCATGTTTCCCTAACACACACCCCATTGAATTGTCTAACACTGTCAGGTACATAATCAAGGGTCTTCGCGCAACTAGTGGCATCAATATTGGAGGTTTTTGGAGATGTTTCTTGATCTCATCAAAAGATATCTGGCATTTGTAGTTCCATTCCATTACTTGATCTTTCTTCATTAATTTGAAGATTGACTCACAAGCAGCGATTAATTGGAAAATAAATCTTGCAATGTAGTTCAGGCGTCCCAAGAAACCTCTGACTTCCTTCTCAGTACGGGGAGAGGGAATATCTTGTATAGCTTTTACCTTTGCAGGGTCAACTCAATACCTTTACCACTGACAATGAAACCCAACAGTTTACCGGATCTAACCCCAAAGGTACATTTGTTTGGATTCAATCTCAACTTGTATCTCTTCAACCTCTCAAACAGCTTGTGCAGATGATCAAGATGTTCTTCTTCAGTCTGGGACCTGGCTATCATGTCATAAACATATACCTCTATCTCGTGATGAATCATATCATGGAACAAAGCTACCATAGCACGTTGGTATGTTGCCCCAGCGTTCTTCAGACCAAATGGCATTACTTTATAACAAAAGATGCCTCACTGTGTAAAAAACGTATTTTTCTCCAGTATTCAGGTGCCATCTTAATCTGATTATAACCAGAGAAACCATCCATAAAAGAGAATACCTTATTCTAAGCAGTGTTGTCTACTAGAACATCAATATGTGGAAGCGGAAAATCATCTTTGGGGTTGGCCTTGTTCAAATCCCTGTAATCCATGCACATGCGTACTTTTTCATCTTTCTTAGGCACCGATACCATATTTGCAACCCATTAAGGATAAGAAGTAACAGCTAGGAACCCTGCCTCAAATTGTTTCATTACTTCAGCTTCAATCTTTTCTGACATTTCGGGACGCATACGACGAACTTTCTGTTTTATCGGGCGATAACCTTCCTTCATTGGTAGACGGTGAACCACAATATCAGTATCAAGTCTTGGAATATCTTCATAAGACCAAGCAAAGATTTCCATGTAGTCATGTAGCATATGAATTAACTTGTTCTTAACATTGTCCTCTAATTTAACGCCTATCTTGACCTCTTTCTTATTTTTCTCAGTACCCAGGTTCACAATTTTGATTGGTGCTTCATGCGGCTGTATAACTTTCTCTTGTTGTAGCAACCTAACAAGTTCTACGGGTACTTCACAATCTCCCTCATTTCCATCCTCGACTTGTCAGATTGGATTCTCAAAGTCATAATTGGTAATAGCAAAACTGTTATCAATGGGATCTAGAGTGGATGGGGATCTGTAGTTTAGTGATGTGGGTGTTTGTAAGAACACATGGCTTTTCTTATATAGAAAAAATAAAAGAAAGATAAAGAGCACAATAATTACGAAAGCAAAACGTCCATTGATTTTATTGAATGAAAATATGCAAATGAAATGACATCCCTAACAAGCATACCATTGTGCCCCGGGCAAGACACGGGGCTTAAAAGTTTTAATTGTTCAAATTACAAAACCAAAATAAGAAAAACAAAAATAGCATTTACTCCTGACTAAATGAGATAGGAATAATGTCTTCAGTCTTCCAATTATTGAGCCCATTGCCAATGGAAGGAAAGATCCAACTGTCTATGTTGCAATCTTCATCAGAGTCTTCCACAACATTGACTTGATCTTTATGGACTTCTTTGTTGGTGATACGAATAGCACGAGCATGATGAACATCCTTTTGACCCTCTGCAGTGAAACCCAAGCCAAATTTGTCAGATTTGTAAGGAATATCAAGAAGCTAACCCCAAATAGTACAACCACTTTTTTCAACCACAACTTTAGCATCTTTCAGAGAGGCCATTGCAGGAGATGCTCTAAAAACAATATGAACTGGCTTAATAGCAGGAATAGTCTGAGGAACCACTTCAAATGTCTGACAAGGAGTCTCAACAAATTCACCATCCATCTCAACATACTTGAAAGTACTCACATGACTCACCATGTATTCCTCCTCACCATAGACAGTGACAATCTTGGTTTTCACAGGATATTTCAGCTTCTGGTGTAAGGTTGAGGTTACAACACCTTCCCCATGTATCCAAGGGCATCCAAGTAAGTAAGAATAGGCCGGACGAATATCCATCACATAGAAAGTAGAGTCAAAGACTTGAGAAGCTACTTTGATTGGAATATCAATTTCTCCAAACACCATTCTTTTTGAACCATCAAAGGCTCTCACCACCACATTACTAGGTCTTGACACAACATCTTCATAGTTGAGCTTGTCAAGAATAGCCTTCGGTAACACATATAATGAGGAACCATTATCCACCAACACATGAGATAGAGTAGTGCCCCTACACTCAATAGATACATGCAAAGCTTTGTTGTGGTTTCTTCCAGCAGGAGTTAAATCAACATCAGAAAAGCCTAAACCATTATCAATCGTTAAATTAGCAACACAATTTTCAAATTGATCCATAGAGATTTCGTGCGGTACGTGTGTAAATTTCAGGAATTTCACCAAAGCCTTAGCATGAGCCTCAGAGCATAACAACAGAGATAGCATGGAGATCTTGGAGGGAGTGTGTCCCAACTGTTCAACAATATTTTAATCACTCTTACAGATGATCTTTAGTGCTTCTTCCATCTGCTTAGAGATATCTTCAGTAGCCGGTGTCTCAACTTGAACAGGTTCAATCACTGGTTCTTTCCCTCGAGCTTTTAGTACTTGGCTCGGAGTTAGAAATACGAACTGGAGTAGCAACAGTCTTTGAAGTGTCTTCTGGAGAGAAAATCCTCCCACTTCGAGTAAATTTACTAGTCCCAACGATATTGTCGACATTGGGATTAGTATCTTCAACAGGTTTATCACTTAAAGGCTCTTGCTTGACACCATGGACATAAACATCAGCGCCATAATTCCAATGGATGGCCTTGTCAGAAGAATATGGGATCAGACTGGGAGTAGTAATAATAAGGGGAGCTACTTTTGGCTCAACAGTAATCTTCACAAGACCCTTATAGGTGATCCTTACGGGAGTTTTAGTAACCATAGACACGTCCTCAAGCTTCGGACCTTGGGAAAAACTTTAACATAAACCTTCCATATAAGGACTCTTCTCAAATAGTATAGTACAATCTTCATTGCATCCCGAAAATAAACCGGCTTGCAACAGCTACTTTTTAACAATTGATAGAGGAGTAGTCAAATCACCACAGTAGAAACATAAGAACCATCATCAACAACATTAACATTCTTTTCATGATTGGGCATAGGAGCAGTAATCACATTAGGAGTCTCAAGAGGATCAAACTCAATTTCCCCGGCATCAATCATATCCTGAATTTTATTCTTCAATGCCCAACAATTATTAGTATCATGTCAAGGGAAGTTGGAGTGATATGCACACCTTGCATTGGGATTATAGCGAGGAGAGGAAGTATTGGGATTCTGAGGAGTACCCTTCAATGTAATCAGCTCTCCTTTCAGCATGTGTTGCAGCGCCTAAGCCAATGACATATTTATTTTTGTAAATTGTCTCCTAGGTGTACCTTGCTTAGGATGATTATTTTATTATTGATTTTGTGGCGCATGTGTAGGATTAGAGATCAGAACTGCTCCCACATATTGGTTACGGTTGTTCCTATTACGACCCTGTTGGCCATATATATCATTGGATTCCTTTTTCCCATTAAATGGCTTCTTGGTGGTACTTGAAGAGGAAGCCATTTGTATCTTACCATTTTGTATTCCACTTTCAACATGCTCTCCAGTCATTATCACCTCAGTGAAACCAGATGATGAGCTTTCAATTAGATGACTGTAGAAGGGACCCGTCAGCATACTCATGAACATGTCAACCAACTCTCTGTCAATTAAAGGAGGTTGAACTCTGCTTGAAAGATCTCTGCGTACTCTTTGAAACTTTCTTTAGAGCCCATGGACATGATTTGGAGTTACATGCGAGTCAGCACTAAATCAGAGTTATATTGATATTGCTTGTAGAAGGCCTCAGCAAGATCATTCCAAGTACGAATGTTGGTATTCTCAAGTTGGTAGTACCATTCTAATTGAGCTCCAGATAAACTTTCTTGGAAGAAACGAATCCATAACTTTTTATCAGCAGTATGTGGTTGGATCCTTCGGACATAAGACCTCAAATGTAGCTTTGGACACGAGACACAATCATATACTATAAAAGTAGGAACTTTGAACCCAAGAGGAATGACAACTCCAGAAATTAGACTCAAATCTTCAAAATCTAAACCAGATGTTTTCTGCAACTCCATGGTATTCACACGGTCTTCTAGCAACTTGTAGTACCGTGTTGATTGCCTTCTTCTTTCACAGAATCTTCGTCTTCATGACTTTCAACCTCATCATCTATCTTTATTTGACCTTTGAATCTCCTACCCATGTTGATGAAGCCAATTGGTTTTCTGGTTTTCTTCTTCTTGGTCAGAAGTGCCTTCAGCTCTTCTTGTCGCTTGGACAAGTTCAGGACCATCTCTTGAAATTGGGCATTTTGGGTTTGGAGATCTTTGACAGTCTATTCGAGAGCCATTTCCACTGAAATAAACAGTGAAAAGATAAGAAATCTGTTGTGGAAACATGTTATGCAATGGTATGGCATGTAAATGCACATGCAATGTTTTCAAGGACCTCATAGGATTTAAATTTGTTAAAGAAAAAACAAAAACAAAACTCTTATTAGTAGGTTCAAAATATAAATGCCCATTGGGCTTACAATGAAGGAAAAACAAGAAAAGTTACAAAAATAAAAACATTTGAGACTCAAGTCTCCCATGGACGTTTCCTCTTTGTATTGAGATATGTATTGAGGTTCCGTTCTTCGTGAAGTTGCTTTGTGAGCTCCAACAATTTCTCCTTGCTAGCATAGAACTGAGCCTCAAAGGTATCTCTTTCCTCCTTCAGTCAGATCCAAGATTTATGTAGCTCTTCCGGGTCAATAGGCATGTTTGGATGAAGTATGGTGTAAGAAACATCTCCTTTAACAATAGGCTCAACAATCACCGGTAGAACAACAGGATATGGAATCATAAGAGTCTGAGCACGAGACCGCACCCATCTGAGGTAAGGCTCCATATGGATGGATTATTTTGGTTCCAGAGTATGTTGTCAATCTTATTCACCATATTCCAAGCACGTATAAACTTTTGACAGTAACCTTGAGGATTGTTATCGTAATCGAACACAATACCTTGAATAATCATATTATGATGACCATCACTCTGAGCATAACCAAACTGACGTAGTGCTAAAGAAGGATTATAAGTAATGTCCCCCCTTATGCCAAGGAGTGGCACATTAGGGAACTCTCCACAGCAGTCAATGATAGTGATGTTTTCCATAGATCGGGAACACCAATGAATATCTCAATGAGAGAGTGACATTATTCTTCTAGACCACCTCAAACCTTGTTCATTCTTCATCACAGATCGAGGAAGGTGTGAAATAAACCACCTAGATAGTAGAGGTATGCAACACATCAGAGTTCCTCGCGCCTTTGTAGTACGAGTGTGAAGAGAGTGCAAAATATCTCCAAGCAAGGTAGGCATAGGATTATGAGTCAGAAATATGTTAATGGCATGCACATCTACGAATTAGTCCGGATTAGGGAGAAACACCAAACCATAAATCAATAAGGCTAAGATCTCCTCAAAAGCATCATAACTCATACCATCCAAGAACACCTAAGCTCTATCTATCAATACTTTAGCAAGAATACCTTTAACTCCACTTCTTGTTTCCATTACAATGTCTGACTTCTTCAGATGTAAAGTTGTTGCAATAATTTCATGTTTAGGCTCCTTCTCTAGGTCTGTGAAAGGTTTTTGGTCAAGAATAGACACATCGAGTAGTTTGGAGAATTCTTCTATTGTGGGCACCAACTGATAATCGAAAATGTGAAACAGTGATGTTTATGGTCAAAGAACTGGAACAAAACACTCATCATGTCTTCATTAAACCCTTAAGTAACCAAATCAAGTAGGTAACCATGCTTTTTGATGAATTTAGAGTTCTCAAGAACTTTTGAGACTAATTCCTTAAGTTTGGAAGGTATCCTTACAAAGTTGATTCAGATAGTGTTTCTCCGAGTGGAAGCCATAACCTGCAACAAAGAACAAAGATAAATCCTTTGGTCATTGAAATGGTTAGTGAAAATTCTATGTTATGATGTCATGATGTTATGATGTTATGTTTATGTTTAAAGAAAGCAAATGGAAAACACAAACAAGTCACACAAGAGACTTAGGTTTAAAGGCTTGCATGAAGTTCATAGGTATGTACCCTCCCCACTGAAGTTTAGTTGGTTCAACCTGTCCTAGCAATAGTAACCAGGTTTTAAGGAATCTCAATATCACCGATTCTTCTCAAAGGCTGTAGTTTAGTATGGAAACTGTCTCTCCAACCAAAAAATCCCGAGATTAGAATCTCAATGAGCGTAGTATCGAGTATCAACCAACTTTAGACAGCACCAAACCGGCTATCTCACTACTTTCTACTGGCCAAGATGGGTCAATTAGGGTTCTAAAGGGAAATTAATGTAAATGACACCATATGGCAGCCTGATATTACCCTTAACTGACTTGAAGAACATCAGAACCAACCAAGATGTCACACTAACTGTAGATACCATATCAACCATAGCGGTATACGTCGTACAGTTTCCTTGGTCTATTGCCACTTACTGAAGGTATCACTAGATCCGGGTTAGGATCTTTCTCACAGTAAACCCATGACAAAACCTTTAAAAATAAAACATACAAGTCAAACAAATAAAGTTAACTAATACTCTAAGGTAAACCCCTATTTAAATAGTACTCCCCAGCAGAGTCGCTAGTTCTGTAACACGGTGGGAGAATTGACTTTGTCGTTTTTTGTACAAAAACAATGTTGCGGATAGCAAGAGTCGCCACTGACTTTTCTTTTATCCAATTAGGAAAGGTGGAAAAGAACAGGAAAGACCTTGGTTTAGATTTTGAGTTCGGGGGGTAGGTTATACAAAGGGAAGGTGTTAGCACCCTTTGTATCCATGGTTATCCACGGGCTCTTAACTACTTAGCTCACTTTGTTTTTTTGTTTGAAAATAATGGTGGTGTGTTTTGGGAAAAAAGCCCAACTTTGTAATGATTCTCGTATGAATGTATACAAAGTAGTTTTTTGGAAGGTTTTTGAAAGTGTGAGGTGCAAAGAGTAATTTTTCTTTGAAATTGTGAGCAAGCAGTTAAGGGTTTCCTACCTACTCAAGGTCATTCATGTTTTTTTTCTTTCCTTAGAGATAGGATTGTCCTTACTATTATTTAGTAAGTAGTCTTATCTTTGGATGTAAGGGACGAACGTAGGGTCATCACATGGTCATAGAAGGCAACCTTGTAAAGGTATCTTAGCAACTCGAAGGGACTATCATCATATTTTTTGTAGGGTCATCAAAGGACTATATCACTTATTTGTAGGCAACTCGAAGGGTCATCGAGAGATTGTGATCTTTATATCTAAGGGACTATGATGATATTTATTTAGGCACCTTTTCTAAGAAACCTCTACGTTCGAGGGACTAGACCATTATTTTGTAAGGCAACAAGAGAGGATACCCTAGAGGTGTATGTGTGAAGAATGTGTTGTATTCAGTTATTTTTCTTTGGATTAGTGGGCTAAGTCCATTTTTATTTGCAAACAATCTTTTCACACCCTATCGTTACTAACTGTTGCACCCCAAAATTTGCCCTCCACAAGACAAGTCATTGTGTCTCAAGAGGCTCACAAGGTTCACAAGGTTCACAAGACATCTCATGAGGTTCACAAGGTTCACAATTAGTCAGGAAGTTTGACAATTCCCTCAGACAATGCATCCTCCTAAGCAATGCATCCTAAACTAGGGTTTTGACTTTAATCAAGCTAAATGGACTTCCAAGACTTCAAGTGAGCTTCATAGCATCCTATATGTGTTCAAGAATCCCCATTTCAAGTTTCAATACTTTCCCAAAAGATTTGCTCAGTCAGATGATCAGATAGGTTAAAATCAGTCAAAGAAGTTAAAAAGTCAAACTGAGGTCAACTATGGTCAGACCAAAGTCAAACATCATGATTTTTTGCAAACATCAATTACATGAAGTAAAATTCATCTTTTGATCAAGGGTTGATCATGATTCATCAAGGAGATTTCAGATCATCAAGAATCAGGAGTTTCTAAATTAGGGTTTCCTCAGGAAAAGTCAACTGAACTTTGACCAGCCATAACTTTCACATGCTTCATCAATAATTTTCCATCCAAAGCTCATTTTGAAGTAAATTGAATTCTCTAAAACTTTTTGTCTCACAAGCCAATCCCAAAAATGCTTCATTTGGAAGGTATGAGCTAAGACATTATAGGTCCTTTTAAAAGTCAACAAAAAGTCAACAACTTCAAAAGAGCATACCTTGAGAATGGTAAAAGATATGGAAATGATACCAAAGAGGTTGGTTATAGGACTCTTTAAGCTTTCCAAAATGTCCAAGAACACCCTCATAGCATTAAAATTGAAGGATTTGTGCCCTTGCAAAGTTGGGAAATTTTTGGGAAACTTATGAAGCAAATAAGGCTTTAAATCCAATTTTTGCTAAATGAGCCCACCAAATTGCCATCCAAACTTTACAATATCATCAATCACGACCCAACCCACCTATTTTCTGATTTTTTATTTTTTATTTCATATTTATTTGAATTTTATTCATTAAAATACAATTTAAATTGAAATAAAATATAAAATCATATATTTGAAAAAGCATTTTTCTTCTAGAATGTCATAAATAACATTTGGATCTAATTGATACACAAGTTATGAGGATTGTCCCAAAATAGCAATGTTAGATAAAAAAAAAAATCAAGTTTTATGACATATCTTTTTCAATCTTCAAACATCAAAAAAATCCAAAGAGTGATAGCATTTTTCTGACCTAATTCAATCCATATATATACACAAACACATTGCCAATAGAAGGGGACGATTTTGCAGCCTCTAATATCACTTTCCAACTTCACAAAAACCATCCAAATTCAATTTTCGGTTTCACTAATTCAAGAGGTTTTAAGGTATTTTGAGGACACAAGAAGGTTCCTGGATCTTCATTGAGTCGAAACCAACTCTTAAATGCATCCAATCCATGCTCATACACACAACCCGAATGCATCTAGTTCATCTTTAAAAAAATTTCGATTTGAATGATTTGTGCATTAATATTGAAAATTAACTGTGGATTTGTGTTTGTTGTGATGTTTAGAAACTTTCTGGATGATTTAATTCAATTATTATGGACTGTGTTGAAATTCACCATTGCTAGGGTTTTAAGCTTCAAATCGGGAACCAAGCATTTAGGGCCTTTAAACGAAATCTAAGAACATGGCTGTGATCTATGAGACTTGTATAATTGATCTGGGCTTTTAATTTGAATTGATGTTACGATTTGATTGATGTTTGAAAAACATAGGATTCTGGTTTTGAAAATTTGCAGGAGAATTCGCAGGGACATTCAAAGGAAATTTCGCAGGTAAAATGAAGAAGATGAAGTCTGTTGGCACGAAATCCAGAATTCAAAAAACTAACTTATTTTATATTTTTTGTTTTGTGTTTATATTTCAAAGAGCATGAGTGCCCTGGTGGTTTTGATGCGCGTATAATATGTTTTGAGGCCTGGGTTCGAATCCGGCCAGGAGCAATTTTAGCTTTAATTTCATTTGTTTTGCAGGATTATAATAAAACAATATTATGCTGTATGTTTATCACACGTGCGCAGTGGCTCAGTTGGTTTTGGGAGACTCACAGCCAGGTAAAGAACCTGGGTTCAAATCCCAGGTCCTGTTTTTTTTTTGGTTTTAATTTTTCTTGTTTTATTTTCTTTATTATTTCTTTATATTATTTTCTAAACTAATTAAAATAATTTTCTAAAAACAATATATGTAAATTATTTTTCTTCTAAGAACTTATATTACATTTTTTTTATAGTTGTATATTATTTAATAATTTTGTATATTAAAAAAAATTTCTAATATGTTTATATAAAACCTAATTATTTTCTTTATAAACCTTAATTTATTTTAAAACCCTAATTATATTTATAAACCCTAATTTATTTTTCTAAACAATTCAAAACCCTAATTTTATTTTATGATTTTAATTTCTTATTTTTATTATGCTTATATAATTATAATTATTAAATATTTCTAATATGTATATATAATTAATTTATTAAACCATTAATCATATTTATTAGTATATAATTATTATTATTTATTTCTTTTTTTCTTAAAATTCTTAAAAAATGATTATTTATTTAAATTTGTACTTTTAATTTATTTTTATATTATATTATTATACTAACCTCTTTTATATTTATTTTGCTTATTATTACTAACCTATTTATTTATTTATTTATTTAAATTATTTTATTATTATTATAATGTAATTGTGCAAATTATGTAATAGTGGTAGAATTTTTATTTATTATTTAAATTGCTATGGTTAGTAAAATAGGGAGTGTAAACATGTTTGTATCTTAAAATTGAATTTAGATCACTAATTATAAGATAAATATTTGAACTTGTACATGCACACACATAAGTCGATCTTTGATCGCCATCTCACATTCTTAAGGATACCTCTCATGTTGCCTAAATAAAAGGTCAAGTAAGGTGTATAAAGCAAAGTCCCTTATCTTATTTAATATCATCTTGTCCCTTTAAAGAATTATAAGATCAAGTCCCTTCATGGTTGCCTTCGTAAATGATCTTGTCCCTTTCGAATAAAAGATGATAAGTCCCTTCGAATTGCTTATACACCTTACAGTTGCCTAATCACAGATGACCCTTCACTTGTCCCTCATAACATCCAAGGTAATGACTACCTATTCCTTAATAATAGGGATAGTCTTACCATTTAAAGGATATTTAAGAACAGTAAAGATCTAACTTAGGGTAGGTTCCTCTTATGTACTTGCTCACCTTTTCAAAACACTTCAAAAACACTTCACATTTTCAAACAATTTTCAAAACAAAGGCTTTATATATATCCGTACATGGATCATTATAAAGTACTTAAGAAAATTTCTAATCACACACTACACTTCTCAAAACATTTTAAAGTGAGCTAAGTAACTAAGAGCCCATGGATAACCATGGATGTAAAGGTTGATAACACCTTCCCTTTGCATAACCTACCCCCCGAACCCAAAAATCTTTTAAGGTCTTTCCTGTTCTTTTATGCCCTTTCATTTGGATAAAATAAAAGTCGGTGGCGACTCTTGCTATCCGCAACACTTAATTAAAGTCAGTTCTCCCACCATGTTACAGAACTGGCGACTCTGTTGGGGATTTAATAAAAGAGGGGTACCCTTAGGAATTAGATCACTTTAAATTTGTTTGCTTTGTTTGCTTTACTTTACTTGTTGGGTTCTCTTATGTGTGAAAGATCCTAACCCGGATCTAGTGTACCTTAGGTAAATGGAAATAGACCAAGGAAACTGTACAGCGTACACCGATATGGTTGATCTGGTGGCCATAGTTAGTGTGACTTCTTGGTTGGTGCTTATGTTCCTTAAGTCAAGTTGAGGATAATATGAGGCTGCCATATGTTGTCAATACACTAACTAACTTTTAGAACCCTAGTTATCCCATCTTGGCCTTTAGAAAATAGTGAGATAACCGGCTTTGGTGAAGACTGAAGTTGGTTGATACTCGATACTACACTCATTGAGATATTAAACTTGGAGGGTTTTGGTTGGCAAGTAAGTTGCCTACTGAACAACCACCCTTGTGAAGGATCAATGATATTGAGATCCCTTAGAACCTGGTTACTTTATAGGACAGGAAGAACCAACTAAACTTCAGGGGAGGGTACTTACCTTTAAACCTCATGCAAGCCTTCAAACCTAGGGCTATTATGTGACTTATTTGTGTGTGCCACATGTTTGTGATTGAGCATAACATCATAATCATAAGCATAGCATTTTCACTAACCATTTCAAGGACCAAAGGATTTATCTTTGTTCTTTGTTGCAGGTCATGGCTTCTGCTCGTAGGAATACTATCAGGATCAACTTTGTGGGAATACCTTCTAAGCTTAAGGAATTGGTTTCTCAAGTTTCTGAAAACTCCCAATTCATCAAGAGACATGGTCACCTATTGGATCTAGTCACCTCAGGGTTTAATGAAGACATGATGAGTGTTCTGTTTCAATTCTTTTATCCTAAGCATCACTGTTTCACATTCCCCGACTACCAGCTGGTTCCTACAATGGAAGAGTTCTCCAAACTTCTGGGTATACTTGTCCTTGATCAGAAACCATTCACAGGCTTGGAAATAGAGCCTAAACCTGAAGTCATTGCTGCAGCCCTACATTTGAAGAAGTCAGACATTGTTCTAGAAACGAGAAGCGGAGTTAAGGGTATTCTTGCTAGGGTGTTGATAGAGAAGGCTCAAATGTTCTTGAAGGCTATGGGCTTTAATGCTTTTGAGGAGATCTTAGCCTTGTTGATTTATGGCTTAGTATTGTTCCCCAATCCAGATCAGTTCATAGACGTTCACGCCATCAACATATTTCTGAGTCACAATCCAGTGCCTACATTACTTGGAGACATTCTGCATTCTCTTCATACTCGTACTACAAAGGCACGAGGAACTCTGATGTGCTGCATACCTTTGCTATCTAGGTGGTTTATTTCTCACCTTCCTCGATCAGTAATGAAGAATGAACAAGGGTTCAGGTGGTCCAAGAGAATCATGTCACTCTCTCATTCAGATATTCATTGGTGCTCTCGATCTATGGAGAATATTACTATCATTGACCGTTGTGGAGAGTTTCCTAATGTGCCACTTCTAGGCATAAGAGGAGGCATTACTTACAACCCTTCTTTAGCTCTACGTCAGTTTGGTTACGCTCGGAGTGATGGTCCTCATGACATGTTGATTCAGGGTATTGTGTTTGACTACGACAACAATCTGCAAGGTTATCGTCAAAGGTTTATACGAGCATGGGGAAAAGTGAACAAGGTTGACAGCAAGACTCTGGAGCCTAAGTACACTATTCCTATGGAAGCTTATCTCAGATGGGTACGAGCTCGTGCTCAGACTCTTATGATGCCATATCCTGCCGTCTTGCCAGTTACTATGGAGCCTGTTGCTGAAGGAGATACTTCTTATACCATCCTTCACCCAGATATGCCCACTGACATGGAAGACTTACAGAGGTCCTGGATCCAGTTGAAGGAGCAAAGGGATACTTTTGAGACTCATTACAAAGCAAGTCAAGAAAGAATCCTGGAGCTAACAAAGCAACTTCACGAGGAACGGAATCTCAACTCATATCTCAACACAAAGAGGAAACATCCATGGGAGACTTAAAACCCCATCTTTTGTATTTATTTCACTTTTTATTGTAAGCCCAAGGGGCAAACAAGTTTATTACTAATAAAATTTTACTTTTGGTTGTTTAAACAAAATTAAATCCTGCGGTCCTTGAAAACATTGCATACGCATTTATACACCATATCATTGCATCACAGGTTTCTTGTGCACAGGTATCTTATCTTCTCGCTGTTTATTTCAGCAATGGCTCTTGAACAAACAGTCAAAGATCTCCAGGCACAAAATGCACAGTTCCAAGAGCTGATCCTGAACTTGTCCAAGGGGCAGGATGAATTGAAGACACTGCTGGCCAAGAAGACCAAGAAGACTAGAAGGTCAGGAGGCCTAATCAACTTGGGAAGAAGGTTCAGAGGTCCTGTCAAGACCAAAGAACAGGTTGAAGATTATGAGTCTGAAGAGTCTGAGAAAGAGGGAGGCAGTCTCCATAATACAATGGGGGATTCTGATTCTGAAGCTAACTACTATCATGATCCTAATGAAAATAAGTTCAAAATGCTGGTAGATAGAATGGATGCTATGGAGTTGCAAAAGTCTTCTGGGCTGGATTTTGAAGACCTGAGTTTGATATCTGGGGTGGTTATACCCATTGGTTTCAAGGTCCCTGCTTTTGTAGTGTATGATGGTGTTTCTTGTCCCAAACTGCATCTGAGGTCTTATGTCCGGAGAATCTAACTCCATACTGCTGATAAGAAGTTGTGGATCCATTTCTTCCAAGAGAGCTTGTGTAGAGCTCAGTTGGAATGGTACTATCAGTTGGAGAGTGTCAACATCCGTGATTGGAATGATCTTGCTGAGGCCTTTTATAAGCAATATCAATACAATGCTGATCTAGCCCCTACTCGCATGCAACTACAAAGCATGTCTATGGGTGCTAAAGAAAATTTCAAGGAGTATGCTCAAAAGTGGAGAGACTTGGCTGGAAGAGTACAACCTCCTCTAACTGACAGGGAGTTAGTGGATATGTTCGTGTGTACGTTGAATGGTCCTTTTTATAGTCATCTCATTGGAAGCTCATCATCTGGCTTCACTAAGTTGATAATGACAGGATAGCGCGTAGAAAGTGGTATAAGGAGTGGCAAGATACAAGTGGGTGTTTCTTCATCAAGTACTACAAAGAAGCCCCCTAGTGGGAAGAAAGAGTCAAATGCTGTTTATGGTCAACCTGATCGTAATAAGAGGCACCAATCTGTGAGTGCAGTTCATATCTCCAATCCTACTCCTGCAACACCAGAGCCACCACAGGGCAATCAACAGAGGCCTAGAAGACAGTTCACCAAGCTCAACATGTCAATGGCCCAAGCCTTGCAACACTTGTTGAAGGGTGAACTCATCACTTTGAAGGACCCTCCTCAGAACCCCAATGTTACCTCTCCCAGGTACAATCCTAATGCACGATGTGCATATCATTCTAATTGTCAGGGACATGATACCAATAATTGCTGGATATTGAAGAATAAAATTCAGGATATGATTGATGCTGGAGAAATTGAGTTTGACCCTCCGGGTACTCCAAATGTGATTACTGCTCCCATGCCAAATCATGAGAAGACTGTTAATGCCATTGACGAAGTTTCACATATTTCTTCAGTTGCAGATGTGACTACACCATTGTCTGTTATTAAGAAGAAGTTGGTACAAGCTGGGTTCTTTCCAGGTTGTAATGTAGATTGTTTCTATTGTGCTTATAAACCGGATAGTTGCTGGAAGTTGAAGGACGGAATTCAACGCCTCATGGACAATTACACAATATTGTTTGAGAGGACACCTTCTATGGAGAGCATGGTTGAACATATAACTAAAGGTGCGAAGGTTGAAGAGGTGGATATGGTTGATAAAGTGCCGGTAAGGATTACTTCCAAGGGACCTGTCAAAATCACTCATAAGGGTCCAATTAAAATTACTGCTGAAGGCCCTATGAAGATTGTTGCTGAAGCTAGAGTGGATCCTATGATCATTACCACTCCTGGTCCTATTCCGTATACTTCTGATAAAGCTATGCCTTGGCATTATGGTTTTGATGTTTATATTCACGGTGTTAAGCAGGAATCCTTAGCTGATACACCTGTTGTTGATGAAAACCTTGATGTTGATAATATTGCTGGATCTAGTAAGATCACACGAAGTGGAAGAGTTTTCTCTCCTCCAGTTACCTCCAAGAATACATCTACTCTATCTACTACCTCCACTACTGATGCTCGGGGCAAAGGTCCTGTTATTGAACCTGTGCAAACTGATGTACCAACTGCTGATGATCTTTTTAAGCAAATGGAAGAAGTATTGAAGATCATTCGCAAGAGTGATTATGACATTGTTGATCAATTGGGGCATACTCCCTCCAAGATTTCCATGTTGTCTTTATTGTTGTGTTCTGAGGCCCATGCCAAAGCCTTGATTAAATTTTTGAAGACTGCTCACGTACCAAATGAGATTTCTGTAGACCAGTTTGAAAATTGTGTTGCACACTTGACCTATGACAATGGGTTAGGTTTCTCCGATGCTGATTTGACTCCTGCCAAGAGGGATCATAATAGGGCTCTACATATCTCTATTGAATGTAGGGGCACTACCCTGTCACATGTGTTAATAGACAATGGTTCCTCGCTGAATGTGTTGCCTAAAGAAGTTCTGAATAAGCTTAGTCCTGAAGATGCTGTGTTGAGACCCAGTAATATAATGGTAAAGGCTTTTGATGGCTCGAGAAGAGTGGTGCATGGAGAAATTGATCTCCCAATAAAAGTAGGTTCTCAGGTCTTCAATGCTACTTTTTATGTAATGGATATTAGTCCTTCGTATTCTTGTTTGCTTGGGCGCCCCTGGATCCATGGGGCATGTGCTGTGACTTTTACTTTACATCAGAAGCTGAGATATCCAGTAGAGGGAAAGGTTGTCACTGTTTACGGAGAGGAAGGATATATGATTAGCCACGTGAACACATTTAAATATCTTGAAGTGGAAGGTGAATATGTTGAAACTCCGTGCCAGACGTTTGAAGTAGTTCCTTGGGTTTTTCCTAATTTTGAAGCTCCTCCTGTTGTCAAGAAAATTCCTGTGGTCACCAGAGTCCCTCCAACAATGGCCTCCCTCAAGGATGCTAGAGCTGTGGTGGATGAAGGTGGTTGTACTATTTGGGGTCAGCTTCCTGACATTCCTTACAAGTCTGACAAATTTGGTTTGGGTTTCACTGCAGAGTCCCAGAAGGCTATTCGTCGTGCTCGTGCTGTTCGTATCACCAATCAGGGGATTATGAAAGATCAGATCAATGCTGTGGATGACTATGATGAAGATTACAATTTGGATGCTTGGATTTTTCCTACTGTGGGTGCTGGGCTCAATAACTGGAAAGCGGAAGATGTTATTCCTATCTCCTTTAGTCAGGAGTAAATACTATTACTGTGTTGTTACTTTTAAGTTTGTAATTTTTTTGAACAATTAAACTCTTAAGCCTTGTGCCTTACCCAGGGCACAATGGTGTGCTTGTTACGGGATGTCATTTCATTTGCATACTTCATTCAATAAAAATCAGTGGACGTTTCGTTTTCGTAAATATTGTGTTCCTTGTCTTTCTTTTATCTTATTTTTGTTTTATCAGCTATGTGTTCTTACACACACCCACATCACTAAAATGCAGATCTCATCCACTCTGGATCCTGTTGATAACAGTTCTACTATTGCCAATTATAATTTCGAGAATCTGATCTATCAAGCTGAAGATGGAAATGAGGACGATTGTGAAGTACCTGTAGAGCTTGCTAGGTTATTACAACAAGAAGAGAAAGCTATACAGCCACATGAAGAGCCAATCGAAGTTGTGAATCTAGGGACTGAAGAAAACAGGAAAGAAGTCAAGATAGGGGCTGAGCTAGAAGATGGTGTTAAGAGCAGATTGATTTAGATGTTACATGATTATGTGGAGATCTTTGCTTGGTCCTACGAAGATATGCCAGGGTTGGATACAGACATTGTAGTTCACCGTTTACCAGTAAAAGAAGATTGTCGTCCAAAGAAGCAGAAGGTTCGTCGCATGCGTCCTGAAATGTCAGAGAAGATTAAGGCAGAGGTGATGAAACAGTTTGATGCAGGGTTCTTAGCTGTGACTTCTTATCCTCAGTGGGTTGCAAACGTGGTGCCAGTACCTAAGAAAGATGGTAAGGTACGTATGTGTGTAGATTACAGGGATTTGAACAAGGCCAGCCCCAAAGATGACTTTCCACTTCCTCATATTGATGTTCTGGTAGACAACACTGCTCAGCATAAGGTATTCTCTTTCATGGATGGTTTCTCTGGTTACAATCAAATCAAGATGGCCCCCGAAGATATGGAGAAGACAACATTTGTTACACAGTGGGGCACCTTTTGCTATAAAGTGATGCCATTTGGTTTGAAGAATGCAAGGGCAACATATCAGCGTGCTATGGTGGCTTTGTTTCATGATATGATTCATCATGAGATAAAAGGTGTATGTGGATGATATGATAGCCAGGTCCCAGAATGAAGAGCAACATCTTGATCATCTGCATAAGTTGTTTGAGAGGTTGAAGAAATATAAGTTGAGATTGAACCCAAACAAGTGTACTTTTGGAGTTAGATCTGGTAAGCTCCTGGGTTTCATTGTCAGTGGAAAAGGTATTGAAGTAGATCCTGCAAAAGTGAAAGCTATACAAGAGATGCCAGCTCCCCGTACTGAGAAGGAAGTTAGAGGTTTTTTGGGACGATTAAATTACATTGCAAGATTTATTTCCCAATTAACTGCTACCTGTGAGCCAATCTTCAAGTTGTTGAAGAAAGATCAGGTAATGGAATGGAATGATGAATGCCAGACTGCCTTTGATGAAATCAAGAAATATCTGCTAGAACCTCCAATTTTGATGCCACCAGTTGATGGAAGACCCTTGATCATGTACTTAACAGTGTTAGACAACTCAATGGGGTGTGTGTTGGGGCAACATGACGAGTCTGGTCGAAAAGAGCAGGAAATATACTACCTTAGCAAAAAGTTTACCGACTGTGAAACAAGATACTCACTGCTCGAGAAAACTTGCTGCGCTTTGGCATGGGCTGCTCGCCGACTAAGACAGTATATGTTGACTCATACTACCTTATTGATTTCGAAGATGGATCCAATCAAGTACATATTCGAGAAATCTGCTCTCTCCGGAAGAATAGCAAGATGGCAAATGATCTTAACAGAATATGATATACAGTACACTACTCAGAAGGCCATTAAAGGAAGTGTTGTGGCTGATCATTTGGCTTATCAAGCAGTGGATGATTATCAGTCAATGAGTTTTGAGTTCCCTGATGAAGACATTATGATTATTACCAAAGAACCTGGACAATATGACGGACCTGAACAAGGATCCCGATGGACTATGGTTTTTGATGGAGCTTCTAATGCGCTTGGTAATGGTGTTGGTGTTGTGATCAGTTCCCCTGAAGGTTGTCATACCCCGATTACTGCCAGACTTTGTTTCTATTGTACTAATAACATGGCTGAGTATGAGGCATGTATCCTGGGTATCAAAGCTGCCATTGATATGAAGATTCAGTTCCTTGACGTGTATGGAGATTCAGCCCTGGTAGTGAGTCAGATCAAAGGAGATTGGGATACCAAGCATGATAATCTCATTCCTTACAAAGAGCATGTTTTGTCTTTAATCCCATATTTTGAAGAGATTACCTTTGGACATATTCCACGAAGAGAAAATCAGTTGGTAGATGCACTAGCCACCATGGCATCTATGTTTGAGATTAACTGGGATGATGAAGCTCCCAAGATTACTATTGATAGATTTGAGAAGCCTGTATACTGAAATGAGATTGACACTGAAGAAGCAGAGGAGAAGCCTTGGTTCTATGAAGTGAAAAGATATCTTGAAGCCCAGGAGTTCCCTGGAGGGGCATCTGTCAAAGATAGGAAGTTTTTGAGAAGGTTTTCTGCTAAGTTCTTTTTGAGTAATGGGATTTTGTACAAGCGCAATCATGATTCCACTTTGCTTCGTTGTGTGGATAAGAAGGAAGAAACTGAGATTATGGAAGACATGCATGATGGAATATTTGGCACTCATTCTAGTGGTCATACCATGGCAAAGAAGATACTGAGAGCAGGTTACTATTGGTCTACCATGGAAGCTGACTGCTATCAACATTCCAGAACATGTCACAAGTGTCAAATTTATGCTGATAAAGTACATATACCTCCATCACCATTGAATGTGTTGACTGCTCCTTGGCCCTTTGCCATGTGGGGCATTGATATGATTGGTGAGATCAAGCATACTGCTTCTAATGGGCATCGTTTCATCCTGGTTGCTATTGATTACTTTACAAAGTGGGTGGAGGCAGCTTCATTTGCATCTGTTACTAAGAATGTGGTGGCTCGATTCATTAAGAATAATCTCATATGTAGGTATGGCATCCCTGAAAGGATTATTACTGACAATGGCTTTAATCTGAATAACACTATGATTACTGATCTCTGCACGCAGTTCAAGATTAAGCATCACAACTCTTCTCCGTATCGTCCAAAGATGAATGGGGCAGTAGAAGCTGCTAATAAGAACATTAAAAATATTCTACAGAAGATGACTGTCACTTACAAGGATTGGCATGAGATGTTACCATTTGCTCTTCATGGTTATCGTACTACAATACGTACTTCAACAGGGGCAACCCCATTCTCCTTAATATATGGTATGGAAGCGGTTCTGCCCATTGAAGTTCAGATTCCCTCCTTAAGGATTATGAAGGATGCAGGCTTGGATGAAGATGAGTGGATTCAGACTCGACTTGACCAGATAAATTTGATTGATGAGAAGAGGTTAGCAGCTGTGTGTCATCGTCAAATGTACCAGAAACGGATGATCAAAGCGTTTAATAAGAAGGTTAAGCTAAAGGTATATCAAGCTAGTGATTTGGTAATCAAGCGTATCATATTACCACAGGGTGATCCTAGGGGCAAGTGGACTCCTACATATGAAGGACCATTTGTAGTCAAGACAGTATTCTCAGGAGGTGCCATGATACTTACTACTATGGATGGTGAAGACTTCCCGCAGCCTGTAAACGCAGACATAGTTAAAAAATACTACGCATAAAAAGAGACCCGCTAGGTTGACTGGCCTAGGCAAAAATAAGGGCATCCCGGCGAACCAAAAAGGTTCGGGCAAAAATTAGGGATATATATATAAAAAATGTACACCCGGCAAGTCGAAAACCTGAAAAGGCGGCTTGGGCAAAAAAGGGTATCCCGGTGGATTGAAAACCTGAAAGGGTAATCCAGGCAAAAGTTAGGGATTAAAGCGTATGACTATGTCTCGTTTGGATCACCCATGTAACTCCAACCAGTTGTGCTACTTAACCCAAGCTCGAACAGATAAAGCTCAATCCAATCGTTTCCGTCTCAACAGCAGAAGATGAGATACTTGAAGATAATGGCAATAATAGATTCTTACTAGGATTTATGTCTCCTTGTACAAACATGCCTATGTATAGGTCATTTTGTGATATAAATAAAATTTCATCTTTGAATCCAGATTTACTTTTACCCTATTTACATAAGCGAAACGTCCATTGGTTGTGTTTGAATGTATGTATGCTTTTGAATATGATTGATGTTTACCAGAAATGCATAAAATGCTTAATATGATTGATGTTTACCAGAAATGCATGAAAATGCAGTAATAGTATTTACTAAAGACGAACGAGGGAGGGAATGCAACGAAGCTTCGCCGGTTCATCCCCACAAGATAGTTACAAATCCCCCAGTAGGGCAAATCCATCTTCATAAATACTTCGAGTTACATCTCCCCTGGAATTTATATCCATCTCTTTTATCCTCAGTTGGGATATTCAGGAATTTATTCTTTCAATAGAAGTACGACGAACGAAGACGGGAAGTTATAAATACTATACTATCAAACAAGACGGGAACGAGTTTCTCATATTCTTCAGCAACGAATCGAATTTATTTTCCCTAGCCAGCAGTTGTTATACAAAGATATCCAGACGCTTCAGGCTGCATGATTCATACATACATCATTTACATCATACCATAACATACATACCATAAATGCATAATACATTTACTTAGGTGCATCATACTATGCATGCATACATATTGCATAAACTAACATTCTCCTTGCAGGATAGTTATATGCAGGTAAAACAATATCAACAACTTACAACGGGTCAGAAATGATCCATACATTTGCTCAAGATGTCTCTGAATAGCAGGCAAACGGTCTGTAAAAAGATCCATTCCCTGGTTCAAGATATTTTTCAAAAGAACAAATCCTGACGTTCTTTTGACCCTTAAGAACAAATCCTGACGTTCTTTTGGCCCCTTGAATAACAGGCAAACGGTCTGTAAAAAGATCCATTCCCTGGTTCAAGATATTTTTCAGAAGAACAAATCCTGACGTTCTTTTGACCCTTAAGAACAAATCCTGACGTTCTTTTGGCCCCTTGAATAGCAGGCAAACGGTCTGTAAAAAGATCCATTCCCTGGTTCAAGATATTTTTCAGAAGAACAAATCCTGACGTTCTTTTGACCCTTAAGAACAAATCCTGACGTTCTTTTGGCCCCTTGAATAACAAGCAAACGGTCTGTAAAAAGATCCATTCCCTGGTTCAAGACATTAATCAGAAGAACAAATCCTGACATTCTTTTGACCTTGGAGAATAGGCAAACGGTCTGTACAAAGATCCATTCCCTAATCCAAGATACTTCCAAAAGAGATAATCATCACAAGATTTATTTCTGCTGGTCCATTCAACAGTTCAAAATTATGTTGCATAAACGATTCAGAGACAGATTATACAAAGACCTAGTACTGATATCCAGTATCAACATACAGACATTATCACATCCTGATACTTTAGATGGCATCTCCAAGCCCATCTCTAGTTCATCCTGATGGCATCTCTAAGCTCATCTCCAGTTCCACCAAGTGGCATCTTCAAGCCCATTCAAGTATATACAACTAATCATCAGTGTTATTTTATGCACCAGTGAGTGCAAATTTTTGGGCTTTTGTGTTCAATCCCCTTCAACCTTCCAGGTCACGAATGGCACATATACCAATCTAACCCCTCAGGTTTTAGAAAATTGAACAGGGGCAGCTGTTGCACCCCAAAATTTGCCCTCCACAAGACAAGTCATTTTGTCTCAAGAGGATCACAAGGTTCACAAGGTTCACAAGACATCTCATGAGGTTCACAAGGTTCACAAAGTTCACAATTAGTCAGGAAGTTTAACAATTCCCTCAGACAATGCATCCTCCTAAGCAATGCATCCTAAACTAGGGTTTTGACTTTAATCAAGCTAAATGGACTTCCAAGACTTCAAGTGAGGTTCATAGCATCCTATATGTGTTCAAGAATCCCCATGTCAAGTTTCAAGACTTTCCCAAAAGATTTGCTCAGTCAGATGATCAGATAGGTTAAAATCAGTCAAAGTAGTAAAAAAGTCAAACTGAGGTCAACTATGGTCAGACCAAAGTCAAACTTCATGATTTTTTGCCAACATCAAGTATATGAAGTAAAATTCATCATTTGATCAAGGTTTGATCATGATTCATCAAGGAGATTTCAGATCATCAAGAATCAGGAGTTTCTAAATTAGGGTTTCCTCAGGAAAAGTCAACTGAACTTTGACCAACCATAACTTTCACATGATTCATCAAGAATTTTCCATCCAAAGCTCATTTTGAAGGAAATTTAATTCTCTACAACTTTGTGTCTCACAAGACAAGCCCAAAAATGCTTCATTTGGAAGGTATGAGCTAAGACATTATAGGTCCTTTTAAAAGTCAACTAAAAGTCAACAACTTCAAAAGAGCATAACTTGAGAATGGTAAAAGATATGGACATGATACCAAAGAGGTTGGTTAGAGGACTCTTTAAGCTTTCCAAAATTTCCAAGAACACCCTCATATCATTAAAATTGAAGGATTTTTGCCCTTGCAAAGTTGGGAAATTTTTGGGAAACTTGTGAAGCAAATAAGGCTTTAAATTCAATTTTTGCTAAATGAGCCCACCAAATTGCCATCCAAACTTTACAACATCATCAAGCACGACCCAACCCACCTATTTTCTGATTTTTTATTTTTTATTTCATATTTATTTGAATTTTATTCATTAAAATACAATTTAAATTGAAATAAAATATAAAATCATATATTTGAAAAAGGATTTTGCTTCTAGAATGTCATAAATAACATTTGGATCTAATTGATACACGAGTTATGAGGATTGTCCCAAAATAGCAATGTTAGATCAAAGAAAAATCAAGTTTTATGACATATCTTTTTCAATCTTCAAACATCAAAAAAATCCAAAGAGTGATAGCATTTTTCTGACCTAATTCAATCCATATATATACACAAACACATTGTCAATAGAAGGGGACGATTTTGCAGCCTCTAATATCACTTTCCAACTTCACAAAAACCATCCAAATTCAATTTTTGGTTTCACTAATTCAAGAGGTTTTAAGGTATTTTGAGGACACAAGAAGGTTCCTGGATCTTCATTGAGTCGAAACCAACTCTTAAATGCATCCAATCTATGCTCATACACACAACCCGAATGCATCTTGTTCATCTTTAAAATTTTTTCGATTTGAATGATTTGTGCATTAATATTGAAAACTAACTGTGGATTTGTGTTTGTTGTGATGTTTAGAAACTTTCTGGATGATTTAATTCAATTATTATGGACTGTGTTGAAATTCACCATTGCTAGGGTTTGAAGCTTCAAATCGGGAACCAAGCATTTAGGGCCTTTAAACGAAATCTAAGAACATGGCTGTGATCTATGAGACTTGTATAATTGATCTGGGCTTTTAATTTGAATTGATGTTACGATTTGATTGATGTTTGAAAAACATAGGATTCTGGTTTTGAAAATTTGCAGGAGAATTCGCAGGGACATTCAAAGGAAATTTCGCAGGTAAAATGAAGAAGATGAAGTCTGTTGGCGCGAAATCCAGAATTCAAAAAACTAACTTATTTTATATTGTTTGTTTTGTGTTTATATTTCAAAGATCATGAGTGCCCTGGTGGTTTTGATGCACGTATAATATGTTGTGAGGCCTGGGTTTGAATCCGGCCAGGAGCAATTTTTGCTTTAATTCCATTTGTTTTGCAGGATTATAATAAAACAATATTATGATGTATATTTATCACACGTGCGCAGTGGCTCAGTTGGTTTTGGGAGACTCACAGCCTGGTAAAGGACCTGGGTTCAAATCCCAGGTCCTGTTTTTTTTTTTGGTTTTAATTTTTCTTGTTTTATTTTCTTTATTATTTCTTTATATTATTTTCTAAACTAATTAAAATAATTTTCTAAAAACAATATATGTAAATTATTTTTCTTCTAAGAACTTATATTACATTTTTTTTATAGTTGTATATTATTTAATAATTTTGTATATTAAAAAAATTTCTAATATGTTTATATAAAACCTAATTATTTTCTTTATAAACCTTAATTTATTTTAAAACCCTAATTATATTTATAAACCCTAATTTATTTTTCTAAACAATTCAAAACCCTAATTTTATATTATGATTTTAATTTTTTATTTTTATTATGCTTATATAATTATAATTATTAAATATTTCTAATATGTATATATAATTAATTTATTAAACCATTAATCATATTTATTAGTATATAATTATTATTATTTATTTCTTTTTTTCTTAAAATTCTTATAAAATGATTATTTATTTAAATTTGTACTTTTAATTTATTTTTATATTATATTATTATACTAACCTCTTTTATATTTATTTTGCTTATTATTACTAACCTATTTATTTATTTATTTATTTAAATTATTTTATTATTATTATAATGTAATTGTGCAAATTATGTAATAGTGGTAGAATTTTTATTTATTATTTAAATTGCTATGGTTAGTAAAATAGGGAGTGTAAACATGTTTGTATCTTAAAATTGAATTTAGATCACTAATTATAAGATAAATATTTGAACTTATACATGCACACACATAAGTCGATCTTTGATCGCCATCTCACATTCTTAAGGATACCTCTCATGTTGCCTAAATAAAAGGTCAAGTAAGGTGTATAAAGCAAAGTCCCTTATCTTATTTAATATCATCTTGTCCCTTTAAAGAATTATAAGATCAAGTCCCTTCATGGTTGCCTTCGTAAATGATCTTGTCCCTTTCGAATAAAAGATGATAAGTCCCTTCGAATTGCTTATACACCTTACAGTTGCCTAATCACAGATGACCCTTCACTTGTCCCTCATAACATCCAAGGTAATGACTACCTATTCCTTAATAATAGGGATAGTCTTACCATTTAAAGGATATTTAAGAACAGTAAAGATCTAACTTAGGGTAGGTTCCTCTTATGTACTTGCTCACCTTTTCAAAACACTTCAAAAACACTTCACATTTTCAAACAATTTTCAAAACAAAGGCTTTATATATATCCGTACATGGATCATTATAAAGTACTTAAGAAAATTTCTAATCACACACTACACTTCTCAAAACATTTTAAAGTGAGCTAAGTAACTAAGAGCCCATGGATAACCATGGATGTAAAGGGTGCTAACACCTTCCCTTTGCATAACCTACCCCCCGAACCCAAAAATCTTTTAAGGTCTTTCCTGTTCTTTTATGCCCTTTCCTTTGGATAAAATAAAAGTCGGTGGCGACTCTTGCTATCCTCAACACTTAATTAAAGTCAGTTCTCCCACCGTGTTACACTAACCACACATTTTTAATTATTCTGCGGAATTTAAAAGCGAAAGTAAAACCCTAAGCTATTACATCATGGTGAGGGGATACATAATTTAAACTGGGGGAGTGCGGAAATTAAAATTGCGGAAAGTAAAATTACTAACGATTACAAGATAATTAACATCCTATACATTTGTTCTAATAAATATAAATGGCAAAGAAATTAAAATCGAAGAAGAATAAGAATGGGGAAAGAGGAAATGTCGGAGGATTCGTATAAGATCGATTAATTGGTTTTTTTATTGACAAAATAAGGTTTTATGATTTTTTGAAAATTAATTATTATGTACATGAGAAAGAAAATAAAAACAATTATTTTTATATGTATTATATTTTTAATTTTTTTTTATTAATTTTCATGATTTGTTATTGGTTAAAAAAATACTATTAATTAATCAATTTAAAAGAAATTAAAATAAGAAAATAAATAAATAAGAAAATAAGAAAATAAGAAAATAGGTAAAAAGAGGGGGAGGGCGCTGAGGTTCGAACCCAGGCCCCAAAGATCAAACGCGCATGCCTCTACCACCGGGGCATTTGTGTTTGCGTGAAAAATAATAGAAAGAATCAATTAAATATTAAAAACAAACAAAATCCAGAACCGGCCAATGAATCAGCGCCACGTCTTCGTCTTCTTCGTCACAAACCTGCAAAATTAGCTACGATTTTGCTGCATTTTAGCTACGATTTTGCTACGACTTCGTTCGTAGCAAAAAAAACCTGCAAATCGAAAAATCATGAAATCGAAGGTTTAAATAAATCAAGATTATCCAGGTCTGCTAATTCAAACCCCATGAATCCAAATCCATCATTATTTTTTGCTAAAAACGACTGTAGAGGGAGATACAAAGAACTCCTTCTTCGTGCCCTAGCCATGGCAACTTTCGGTTCCTGCACGGAAGCTTGGCAAAAACGCATCAAAACAATCCTAACAAGGTATATGAATATGAACATGCATGAAATAAATATTAGTACATCATAAAATAAAAGATTCAAAAGTGGAAAAATGTTTGAAACGACCATGAAGAATAGGTCGTGTTTCACATGGTTTCAACCTTTAAGAATGATTGGGATAGCCTCCTGGGATCTCCTTGATGATGTTTGAATGTATGGAATTGATTGAAACTTGTTGATATTGATTTTGCAAGTTGCACTAATTTTC
The DNA here is from genome assembly GCA_963966055.1 of Lathyrus aphaca. NCBI lineage: Eukaryota > Viridiplantae > Streptophyta > Magnoliopsida > Fabales > Fabaceae > Lathyrus > Lathyrus aphaca. The sequence continues at coordinate 224,056,984 of OZ014520.1, read as the reverse complement.
ACCTTTTCTTTGAATCTTCTCTAGGGTTCTTGTGCAAGGAAATTCGTCCCTTGACTTTGTGCATGTGATGATCATATATAGAGGATGATTTTAGGTCAGAATTTGGGCTTGGGTGGAAGATATTTGATTTGATTTGGAATTAAGTTATAAACTTTCTATTTTAGTGAAATATCTTGCTATTATGACCTTCTCCTTTGATGTGCACGAATTTGGGATCACATCTCATGCATACATTGCCACTATCTGATCCCAAAATAAGTTTAGTATCATATCTTTGATTTTCTAATATTTATTTTAATTAAAATTGAATTTAAAAGGATTAAATCCAATAAAAATAAAATAAATAAAAGAATAGCAAGGAGTATGACTTGGAGGGCGTGGACCATCTTAGAATTAAGTTAGGATCATAAAAGAATGGGCCTATTTGTCAAAAACTTAGGTTTTGTGTATTGTTTGCTTTATACACCTCCTCAAATTAGCTCAACTTTAACAATGCATAACTTTCTCAATTTTTATCCTATGGATGTATTCTTGGACTTTTTAGAAATCTTAGAGTGTCCTCTAATCACTCCTTTTGGTTCCATGTCCATTTAATCTTCCATGTTCAAGTTATGATCTTTTGAAAAAGTTGACTTTTTGTTGACTTTTTAGAGGACCTATAATGTCTTGGCCGATATCTCTCAAATGAAGTATTTCTGGCCTTGGCTTGTGAGACACAAAGCTGTAAAGAATTTAAGTTACTTCAAAATGAGCTTTGGATGAGAAATTTCTGGTGAAGCATGTGAAAGTTAGAGTTGTTCAAAGTACAATTGACTTTCTCCTTGAGAAACCCTAATTTAGCAATTTTTGCCTTGTGATGAATTTAAGGTTTTCTTAATGAATCATGAACAACCCTTGATCAAATGATGAATCTTACTTCATAATCTTGATGTTGACCAAAAATCTTGAAGTTTGACTGTATGTTGACCACAGTTGACTTTTTACCCTAGTTAACTGATTATTAATCATTTGAGCATCTGACTGATCAAACTTGTAGGGCAAGTCTTGAAACTTGACATGAGGATCCTTTGAAGTATATGGGATATCATGAAGTCCAATTGAGGATTTGGAAGTCCAATTTACCTTGGGAAACTTAAAACCCTAATTTTAGGTCTATTGCTTAGGAGGAGGCTTTGTCTGATGAAACCTTGAATCCCTTTGAGCAATTGAGAATCTTATAACCATTATGAGACTTCTTGAGACATATTGTCTTGAAGATATGAGGGGAAAGTTTGGGGTAAAACATCGTTGCTTCTCCCGGACGAGGGATATGGGGATCTTCTCCGGTGGGGACTTATGTTATGCTGACAGGAACGATGGTCTTCTTTGTAACAAGACTTTTTGCTCTGGTCCCTGTCGTCCGGTGAATGACTTGTTATTCAGGGAGGAGAGCAAGTGTGTTTTCTGGCTCTTTCTGGGTGTGATCCTTCGGGCCTATCCTGATCTCTTGAGGAGAGAGGTGCCCAATATCTTTCCTCTTATGATTCCACGGAGGGGATCGTGAATAGCGTGGAGGCGTACGAGAGTTTCTGCGGGAATCTTTGCAGCGACATCTATTGGATGGATAAGCGGAACAAAGGTCACCCTCAAGCATCTGTATGCGTTTGCTCTGCTGGAAGAGAGTAAGGTTTTCCTTATTGAGGGCGGTGATGAAGGCCTATGTGACATCATTCGCGTCCAACAGGACGTGGATTGGTTCGAAGACGTGGTCCCCGTGAGTGACGGACGGTTGTTTCAGATTGTTGGAATTTGGGAAAGGAGGATTCCCTTCGTGGTGGGTGGCATTGAGTTGGGTAGTCCCATGGTTTCCTATGTTATCTCCGCCACTGATGACGATGGTAGAAGGATCTTTCACAATCTCGTTGATCTGGGAAGCCATGAAAATGAAAAGAAAATATGAGTTTTGATCTCGTGGTGAAAAAGAAAGGATCTTGTTCACAAAAGATGGGGGAGTTTCTAGTTTCCCACAGATGGTGTCACTGTACGGAAATGATCCGGACAGGTCCTTGTGGCCTTCAACTGGGACTATGATGATGCTTGTAGGAGAGGAGTGGTGTACCTGGAAGGTACTCCGATGCTCAAGTAAGTTTCAGTGTAAGACAAACTAAAGCGTAAGAAATTGGATGATTAGAATTGAATATTTGGCCCTCCAAGGGTGGAGGGTATTTATAAGGGCACATGCTCGTGGATTGTGGGCGCGTAGCCTTTGACTGAGCACAACTGCATCATGTAAATTCGGAGGGCAGTTAGCCGCATGAAAGGCGTTATGGCGCATGTGGGGAGGTCCCCAATGGCTATATGCCAACGGCTCTATCTTACAATGGTTATATCTTTGCTAGTCTCTTATTGGGCTTATGCCTAGACGAATATTGGATTGGGTCTCAATTTGGCGTAGGGCACTTGCTAGGCCAATCCAGAACAATAAACATAAAGCAGTATAAAATCAATATAAAAGTTGTATATATACATGTTCTTAAACCTAGGTTTTTTCTATCTAAAAAAAGGTTTAAAAGAAAATTCTAATTTAAAAAAGTAAGAAGATTCCAACAGACGGCGCCATTTTACTGTTGGCTCGATTTTTGTGGTCTTTAATCACTATCGCATTTTTGCCACTTTCTGATTTCTTTTTTTTCCTGGTGAAGTTGGTTATGGAAGGGAAAATATATCTTAAACTCACCCCACTTTGCATACTATTATTTAACAGATTCCCACATGGTTTTGCGTTCTTCTTTAGCTTATTTCACCTTTGGATTAGTGCAAAATTTATTCTTTTTGATATTGATGGGTGTTTCTTTGATATGGGTCTGGGTATGAGATGAGTGATGATTGATAGGGTGATGTTGATGTTTTTGTGTTTATGTATCATTATAATTTTATGATGTTTTACATAGGTTTAGAAACCTAATTGTTGTTTTTTGTTTGGTGTGCTCGCAAAGATCTTACGACCTTTTGCCTATGTACCCCCAAAGAGAGAATTGAGGGATCAGAGCATCTTAGTTCCTCCTAAAAGGATAGAGCTAGGAGGAAAGAATTGATTTGTATCCTGGTTAAAGCACAGGATGTTGATACTCAAAAGTTTGATTTATGTCTTGATCAAAGCCCAAGATTGAAGCTGAAAAGTATGTTTGTTTCCTGATCAAAGCCCGTGATTGAAGCTGAAAAACAGTTGTTTGCAACTGTTTGGTTAGTTGGTTACTTGAATTGCATAGCTCAAGGCATAAACTAAATGGTATCTTGATTTGCATAGCTCAAGAAAGGCTGAATGGGTACCTTGAATTGCATAGCTCAAGGAGGACTGAATGGTTAACCTGAATTACATAGCTCAGGACAATTGAATGGGTTATCTTGATTTGTATAGCTCAAGAAAGTTTGGATGTTTAACTTAGTTAAAGTCTAAGACTATGATTGTATTGTTGGGAATTTAGCTTAGTTAAAATCCAAGACTATGACTGTATTGAATATTTTTAGCTTAGTTAAAATCCAAGGCTATGACTGATCTTGAGTGATTGTAAAGTGTTTGACTGTTTGTGCCTTGATTGAAGCCCAAGGTTGAAGCTAAAAGTTCTCGTTATAGAGAATTTGTCATCTCTAAAGAGGGAAAAATTGATTTATATGTGCATCATACTGACTCTATAATAAGAGTGTTTTGTCTGTTGGAAATGTATGATAGATATGGTCATCAGACATTCCTTTGTCTAGGGAGGATTCAATTATACAAAGCCCAAGAGGAGGCTAGCTTGGTCATTCATTAGGGAGAGGGATACTAATGTATATGTATGATTATAAGGTTTGTTCATATTCTTTTAGGAAGCCTGAGAGGGTCCTTGTGTTTAAGCCCAAGAGGAGGCTAGGTTACCTGTATGAGGCCAATGGGTCCTTGGATAAAGCCCAAGAAGAGGCTAGGGAAGGTTGAGTTACTTTTAAGCCTGAGAGAAGGCACCTTTAAGAGGCCTGAGGGTCCTTGAATAAAGCCTAAGAGGAGGCTATGTTTTTCCCTAGTTTAAGTTAGTTATTCAGAGGTTAGGTTTGGTGACAGTAACCCGATTGCTGAGATTCTAAAAGTGATGCAAGTATAAACAGTAAAGGTGCATGCAGACAGATAAAAGTGTCAGTGAATGTGTTTAACAGCTTTTTATTAGACGATGGCACGGATCTAGAAAGGGGGTTGAATAGATCCTTTTTAAAATTTAACTTTTCAAAAATACTTTGAAAAATATTTGCGGAAGTTCCCCGAAAGACTCGTCTAAAAACAAATTAAAGTCACTGGTGATCGGATATGCGTTTGAAACCAAATGGGAAATAAGAAATGATAAGAAGAATTAAAACAATGCAACGAAGCCACTTAAATTCAGCTCACTTGATAACCCACTCTCAACAATGAATTATAAAAGAGAAATAAGCACAACATTTATGAATTGGTGTGGTTTGACTTTTTCTCAAATACTTGGTGTGCACCCACACAAAGTGTTATTTGTATGTTAAAGTAATGCATATTTTTTTACAAGGTTGCTGTCAAAATTGATAGCAACCATTTAACAAATAGTTGGTGTGCACATACTAAACCAAAAAAGAATTTTTCAAACCACACAAATTCAAGTAATGCAGAAAATATTAGAATGAAACGAATAAAGAACACGAGCGGTTTGTTTAGACAAATCCTTCATCGTCCTCGCTAGAAGTACTCTGACCCCAATTCTCAATCGAATTGGGATATTTCATTAATATTGCAATTATTTATACAAGAAGAAAATTGGAACAACAAACCAATCCAAATTGCGATTGTTGCAATAACTCTTCTTGCCCCTTGATTCGAGAAGAACCAAGTCCCTTCTTGCCAGAATATACAATCCTTCAAACTTTGAGCACGAATTATTTTCTTCAATGCTTATGAACCCACAACTATCTTCGTAATCCTCTGGTTAACGTGATATGAATGAACGATTCCCCTGATCTTCAAACTCCCTCCCTCGGTTGAATCTACGAACGATAATTGCGTGCAAAAATCCCCCAAATCTTCTACGATCTTGGAGGAGAAACCCTTTTAGGTTTTTACATCGACCCAAGCTGAAATCTCGATCTCACAATTGGACGTTATCACCTTAATTTGCACCTTGATAAACAAAGATTGTTGTGTGTGATTGTTGATTGAAACAAAGAAGGAGAAGATAAAGAGAAAGATGTGTATCTATTTCACTTTTCTTGTTAAACTCTAATAAAACATGAAATAACTATTTATATTGGTTAGAAAAGAGTAGAAAATGAAAGTTAAAGTAAGTGAAAAAAAAATAGCATAAAAAATGCATAATACAGTAATGCGTCAACCTCTCCATATGGATGAGTCGACCTGTACCAAGTCAATGAGTCAGCCTAAAATCCTTGCTCAGTAAGCCTGTTGGGACCCGAGAATTTTGAAGGAAAAATCACATTGAATGAGTCGACCTATAGCAAGCCATGAGTCGACTTAAATCAAATGTACAGCTTGAGTCGACCTATTGAGGAGCATGAGTCGACTCATGCAATCAAATATCTCATGAAAACCTTTCTTCATGAAGTCATCTCTTCTTGCTTGTCTTACCACACACCATTTCAAATACCCAAGTTTTTGACGTTATTCAAAACACACCCAATGTCTCACAAACTCCCCCTTTTTTATGATGGAAAAAACTTGTTGAAATGTAACGAATAATCATCTCCATGCTCCCCCAGAATGTGTGCCACCAACATATACACTATACATTCTACATCTTAACATTCTTAACATCATCTCCCCCTTTGACAATATCAAAAAAAGAGAAAGGGGATTAACCAATAATCCAATAACCAATAACATATAATGAGAACCACAATTGCAATAAGATTCAAACATCCACAAACACACAATAGGGAATGAATGAATGAAAAACACCAATAAAAAAACACGACAAGATAATGAAACAAACAAAATGAAGTAAACATTATCCATAGAATGAGAAACAAAAAAAACATACTGAAAATAGTAATAATTATCATGTAGATAATACAAAAACAACGAAAATGCTAATGAAAATGATATGTGATGCAATGATTCTCTCAAGATCTTGGACCACGGCCCCTATGTGATGGATAGCGGCGTTGATAAACAGCCGGTGGACGATTGTAAACACCCCAAATTTGCCCTCACCCATTTCACACCATGGCTTGTGATCATTTCATATGCATAAACTCAATCATACCATCTCATATCACATTTTTATTCACTGCATAGGTTCTAAGTCATCTGCATCTAGGGTTTGTGATCTGAGCAATCCAAGAACTTCTTGAGCCACTCCAAAGGTCATCAATCATTTAAAGGGGGTCCATGTGTGTTCAAGCATAATATTATATCCTCTCAAAGTCAAGAATGCCAAAGAATCACAAGAACTGGGCTTGGTATGGAAGCAGAGCCAGGTTTGACTGCACAGTTGACCTAAAATTAGGGTTTTGGTTTCAGAGGCCATAACCTCAAATTTTTTGGTCATTCTTGTTTCTATTGGTCTCTATATGGTATAGGGAGTGTGTATATCAATTTTCATGAAGAAATTCCATGGGGAAGTCATCTGATCAAGAGTTGACTTTCTGGACAAGTTAGTGCAAAATCAGGGCATCTGAGGCCCCCAATGACCCAACCAAGGGGTGATCTTCATCATTTTGAGTGTATTTGATCTTTATTTGATCATGGAAGAAGTTTTAAGTTCACAAAATTCAAGAATTACAAGTTTTTGCAAAGTTGACTTTTTGGGTTAAGTTTGACTTTTAAGGATTTTGTCATTTTAGGCAACTTTTCAACCCTTACTTTTTGATCCAAAAATGCTTCAAATGGGAAAACTTTGGTCATGAAAGTTGTAGATTAGATCTTTCCCTTTTCAAAAAGTACAAGAACATGACCTAATTCATTTTGGATCAAAAGTTATGGTTTGTCAAAATTGGCAAAAATCACTAAAATTCAAAGTTTCTACCAAAGAGGTATTTTGCAAAATGACTTGATCAAGTGTTCTAAGGCTATCAAATGGACTTATAATTCACATAACATGATCATGTAACATCTAAAGTTCAGATTGAACCAAAGAGTTGCATGTTTGTATGGCCTTGGGAGCAAGATATTTCCATGTGAACTAAAAGTGAGCAAGTTGCAAAAACCATCATCACACCTCATCCACTTGCTGCCTTGGATACTGAATCACACTAGCCTTTCCCTCACACCATGCTGCGCCAGACAAGCCCTTTGTACTTGGCTAGAAGCTGCCCATGCCCTCTCTTACAAGAAGTTGACATTTTGGCAAAAGCTAGCACACCTATCACAAAAGCACAGGTCACATCCTCTGACCAATTGCATTTGTTTATACAAAGAAAATGCAAGCAAAACCACACAACACACAAGCCTGAAGCACACTAGAACTCAGCATCCTCATTTTCACTCCCTTGAGCAAAAACCTTCGAATCTCTTCATACAAGCCACAAACACTCAAACAAGCTTCACCAATCATCTCACCATGCTTCACTGAACATAAACCAACACTCAAAACAGCCTGAAAGCCACTGAATCAAAAACACGATCCTCACCTGACCTTGAACAGAACTCCAGCAAACTCTTCAATCAGCCCAAATAAACTTCATACAAGCCTGGAAAACACTTTGGAGAGGTCATTGGAGCTGTTTAGAAGCAAGAAACTGGCCCAGAAGCTCCTATTTTGAAAGCTTCGAATCAGGTAGCTATGGCATTCCATTTTTCCAGAACCTCTATTTATTGTTTCTAATTGATTAAGCATGCTTCACTGATCACACTGAGCTTGAAATTATTGAAAATGGTTGAGAAATGAAGTTGTATTGCTTGTCTGAAATTTTGGCAGTTTTTGTTCTTAGCTTCGATTCATGGTTATGGCTGGAAATAAATGAGAAATGAGGGTAGGGTTGAGTTTAGGAGAGTGAAAGGAACAAATCTGGAGCTTTAGAGCTCCAGAAACGACCTAGGGAATGATTTGGAAATTCTCAGGGAGGGAGGTCACCGGAGAAGACGACCGGAGCTCGTCTCCGGTGACCTGAGAGTCATTAATGTGTAATAAGGGTTAGGGCTTCAAGTTTGAATCTGGACGCTTGGATTGGCTTTCCCGCGTGTGAGTGTGTGGCTGAGATCATGTCATTAGTTTTAATTAGGTTTAATTTAACTAATTAAGTGAGATTAGCCCAGTTTGAATGTGATCCATTGATCTGTGCGCGCAGTCAACAAATCTTTCCCCAGAATGAATCCTGGCCCTCCATTGCGCATACTTCCTTTTATTTCATTTTTAATTCATTTCTTTTGTTTTATTTTGTCCATTTTATTTAAAATAGCAAAAACCATTTAAAAATTATGAAATTTTTTTGTCAAGAGTTTCATTAATTTTTAATACACAAAAATATTTTTATTTTCATTTTTAGCATTTTAAAAGTATTTTTAAATATTTAAAAGTTTCTTTTTAATTAATTAATGAGAATTAATTAATTAAAAATACTTTTAGGTATTTAAAAATCACCAAAAAATTCATGAAACCTTTAAAAATATTTAGAAACATTGTCCAACCCTCAAACCAAATTTATTTTTTGATCTTGATGCATTTTGAGAATTTTCCATGGAATTAAAACCATTTTTATGCATTATTTTGATCCAAACTTCCAAAAATCATTTCTGCCTAACCCTAAAGAGTTGGACCTTGATTCTTTTTGCATTGCATTGTGTTTAGCATGTAGTTTGTGAGATTAAATGGCCATGGTTTGATCTTTCATTTTCCATTTGTTTGGAATTTTTCTTGTTAAGGTGCCCTAAAACCCTAGAAGACTTAGAAAAATCATATCTTGAATTAGGTTAAGAGTTGAGACCTCTCCTTTGGGCAGTGAGTTAGTATAGGTTTAGGGATCCTTTGAGTGCATTTTCAATTTTTTATAATGTTGTTTGCTTCTGATTTTGGTTTTTGTTTGTTGTATTGTTCATAAACCCTAATTTGGGCTTCCATATGCATCCATCTTGCATTTGCATTCATGCCTTGACTTGCCATGATATTTTATGCATCCATGTGGTTCATTTAACATCATAAGACATATTGAAAGCATGTTTGATCATTGCATCTTTCATTTTCCATGTTGTATGCCATATGCATCTCATAACTTTTCATGTATGCTCATGTGTCTTAACTTGCTTCATCTGCATCCATAAGTTTGTATGATCATCCACATGTGTTGTTTCTGGTTTGTAGCATCTCATAGCATCATTAACATCATGTATGTGCTTCTGGTTTGGTTTTGCATCATACCATTTCATCTAATTTTGCATTGCATTGCACTTTCTTTTCTAACTTTTCAGGTGGTAAGTGACTTTGAGAAGTGAATTTGACTTCTTGAATGAATCAAGTTACTTTGCTTCTCCTGCTCCTTTCATCTGCTTCCTGGTGGTTCCTCTGAAGATTTCTCTTGTAAACCTCACAAACCTTAGGAACAACCAAGCATGACAATGATTAGGGTTTTGTTTAGTCTCCCCTCTTAGTTTTACCTTTGAGTCTCTTTTGAGTCTTCTCTTCTCATCTCATAATCAGGGACTAAACCCTAAAGGCTTTAAGGCTTTGTGATTAAGCTTATGCCTGCATCCTTCTATTAGGATGGAGTGTATAACTTTAATCCTAAGTGTTAAACCCTTAATGTGTTTAAATCCTTTAATCAATTCACTTAATAATCACCAAGACATCAAGCTTGTAACTTGGGCCTTGCATTAGGGTTCTAATTCTTCCTTAATTGGTTAAGAAGGACTAACCCTAGTGTTAATGGACAAGTCCCCCTCAAGTTGTCTTACAAACCCTAAAAATCACTTCATCATCATATCATTAAATAAAATCCACTTAATCAAAGGCTTGTTTTTTCATGAGTTTAATCCCTAATCATGGATTAAGTTGAGGAGCTTTCCTCAGCTTAAACATTCTCATCTATTATCCTTCTATTAGGATGGTGTAATGAGTCTGTTTAATCCTTGATTATGGCTTAACCTCATTACTCAACACTAAACAAAAACAACAAAAAACATCTAAATAATCACAAGTAGGTTAATGATCTTAATCCTACATCAAAGGTGATTAAGTGTGAGAATCTGACTTCACACTTAAGGTATTCTCATTACCCCTAATCAGAGGGAAGATGTGATGAGTTTACTAAATCCATTGGTTTAGACTTAAGCTCATTTTCTTATGACAAACTTTCAAAAGCAATAAAAGACTGAAAACACAAAAACAAACAATAATCGTCTCCTCCGGGATTCTTTTCTCATCTCATTCACTCACAAACGAGAACTTGCTTCTTCCGTCTAATGCAAGACAGTTTGCACCTGAGCCAGACAGGTCATACACTTGAGCATAGGCAAGTAAGCAGTTCACAAGTCAATTCATCTTTCAGTCTCTTTGGGTCGAACTACGGTGTTCTGACTTCCTCATTGCACGAGAGGATACGTAGGCATAACTTAACAGTTATCGAACAAAAGTCTCTGTATATTCCCCCTCCTTCCAGCTTCATTCTTTTAAAGCCTCATAGTCATGAGCATTTCATTCTTGTTCTTACACTGACACTTTCATACTTCATATCACTTCACACTTCTTTTACACTGACACCTGTACATTTTCTTCCAGCCTCCTTATACACAGATTGCACTGACACTACCCCTTTAAAACACAAATCTTTTAAGCGTGGATCCCGTCGAGTACGGCAGACAATCTGGGTGCTAATACCTTCCCAGGTTGTAACCAACCCCCTTTCTCAGTCTCTCTGGTTCGCAACCGTCTTATCCATCTCTTTCTAGGTCTATGCAGCATTGCCTTTCCTCCGGGATAAAAATGCCTAGCTGGCGACTCTATTCATCTCCAGTGAGTTCACGGCTGTGTGTTCTCATTGTCCCTCTCGCCGACCGTTCGCGTCTGTACCTTTATTTGGGCCAGTCCCATCTATCGAGAGCGACAGCTTGGCGACTCTGCTGGGGACCCTTATACTGTAACCAGGGCTTCTGGTTCTTTTTGTGGGTCCCTCCTAGCGCTTGATTGATTTGTGTTTACTGGGGTGTTATGTGTTATTTGTGTTGTATATTTATTTTGTTTATGTACAGTTGTTTATCTGCTTTCTTTACAGCTTTACATATATCATACTGTCATACTGTGCTGGCTGGATCTGGTTTTGTGCTTTGGTGGGTGGGTGTTCTATTGAGAGTTGAGGTCCTATACCTGGGACCTGAGTGACACCTAGGCTAGAGTGGTTCATGTTCTTTCCCATTCCATTTCGGTCTGGTGCGGGAATATGAAACACGGTTCAGATATGGGTTTCTTCTTGAGAACTCTGTGCTACAGATTTCCTGTAGTGCTAGGGCTATCTGGGAAGCCTGCTAAGTCTGGGTGACCTTTAGTATTGACCTTCAGAAACTGAGGTGAATTAGAGGAGGACTTTTTATGGTTATTGTAAACACTGTACCTCCGGGTTAGAAGTGTTTACACTTCTCATAACTGATCCAAGTCTGAGGATCCTTGTTTTAGAACATCACCTGTGAGGGGGTTGGGCTGTTTACAGGTTTGCAGGTACCCTTGACCTCAGCATACCCTGTTACTTTGTTTTGATTAAGAATACTCCATGTTGGAACAGTTCTTGTGATTCTAAACCCTGGACATGTGACTCTTTATTTGAGTCCCCCACCTTGGTTACTGGGCCTATAGACCTCCATCTGGATTTCTTGAATATACCTGGACTTATATCAGAGCGCTTGATCAGATCCAGCTCAGTCACAAACCCTTGCATATCATTTGCATACATAATCATTGCATCATTTTGACATTTGTTTATTTGTTTTTCAGGGTATCCATTTTCATTTTGGCTTGGTTTTGACCCCATCATCAGTATAGACCTATCTTCATCAGCATCTGCTTCAGCTATCAGTTGCCTGCTTCGGTCACCTGCACCAGCCAGTCAGTGGCCCCTTTTCAGTCTTATCATCAGCACCTATCTCCACTCATCCTCAACAACATGGCACCTAAAAAGAGTAACATCTCCTACCACTTCTTCCAGCCTGAGCTAGCTGACATCAGGAGGATTCAGACCCTGATCACCCCAGACCATATACCACTGTTCAGGGAACACTATGGAGATATACTTGATGTGGTTATGGATTTGGACCCTTCACAGAGGAGCCTGATTCATACTTGCCTTCAGTTTTATGATCCCCCACTGAGGTGTTTCACTTTTCAGGACTTTCAGCTGGGCCCTTTATTGGAAGAATACTCATCATTGGTTGGTATACCTATCAGGGGTGGAATCCCTTTCAACCCTGAGATGGTTTTTCCTGGTAATGAGGAGATAGCAAAGGCACTGCATCTAGAACCAGTTCTGATTGGGCAACATATGACTACTAAGGCTGGAATCCCTGGCCTGCATCTGGATTTCTTAATCTCTCAAGCTACCCTGAAAGCTTCTTTGGGAGAGTGGAAAGCAGTCTGTGCTTTATTGGCCTTAAGCATATATGGGATCATATTATTTGCAGATGAGCCTCGATTCATTAGCAAGAATGCAATCCATCTTTTCATCCTGAGGAACCCAGTGCCCACTTTATTGGGGGATTTTTACTACTCAGTGCACCAGAGGAATGAAAAGCAGAGGGGAAGATTAGTGAGGTGCTGTGCTCCTTTGTTCCATACTTGGCTTCTCAGGCATTTACCCAAGACAGATGCATTTTTGAACCCTCATCAGCAAAGGAACTGGGCTAGAAGACTCACTGCTCTGACTTCAGCTGATATCAGGTGGTGCACTCAAAGCACAAAGGGCAGGGATATCATCACCAGTTGTGGGCATTTTCCCAATGTACCCCTGATAGGAGTTAAGGGTAGCATTAATTACAATCCTCTGCTGCTCAAAAGGCAACTGGGCTATGCACTGGTCCACACTCCTAAGGCACAAGACTTGGCTGAGACTCTTTATTGTGAGAACAAGCCTAATCTAGCCATTGTCAGGCAGGCAGCCTGGGCCTGGGATAATGTTCAAACTAAAGGAGTAACCATTCTGGGGAAGTGCAACAATGTGGCATCAGCACAATATTACGAGTGGTCCCATGCCAGGGCTCAATTCTCTGGAATGCCCTTTACCATGGAGGATATGCCTGGATCATCCTCAGCACCATCCCCTGCCACTGTCAGTTTGGAGGAGTTTGAGGGTTTGAAAGAGAGAAATGAGAAGTTGACTCAGGCTTTGCATAAGACCCTCCGGGAAAGGAGTGATGGTAGGATGGATATTGAGAGGTTAGAGAAGTTGAGAGTGGAGCATCTGGCTAAAATTGAGAAGTCTGAGGATTACATCAAGAAGTCTAGGGCTGGAGAACAAATCCTGAAGAATGCTTGCAAGGAAGCCCAGTTCCAGAAAGCCAGGACTGACTTGTATCTGAAAGAGAGTCAAGCTAGGTGGGTCAGGATCACCGAAGCTCGTACTCTGGAAGATAAGAGGACTCAAGGCAAGATAGAGTAGCTGGAAGCTAGTGCAAAAGAGCAGCAGGAAGCCCTGGCAGCAGCCCAGAGGGAGATATCAGAGCTGAAGATCAAAGCTGGAGTGAAGAGGTCAAAGGACCAAAGTCAACACAAGAAGCTAACTGCGGCTGTTACTACCCGGAACCTCCTTATCAGGAATCTCACGGAGCGCCCAGCTGATCCTGTGACTGAAGCACTTCTCAAGGAAGTTCAGGAGGATGAGTTTGGTCTTGGTGTTTGACTATTTGCTTGTTGTTGCTTTCATTTTATGTACTTTTATTTTCTTGTAATGTATTTTGACCCCTCAGAGGGCTTGTATTTGTAAACAAACTATGTACCATTTGCCTTTTGTAATATATGTATCAGTTTGTTCCATCCAAGTTTACTTCAAAAGCAACATCAACAGCATCTTCAAGGGTCTGGAAAGGTCAAAACTGAATGCCAAGCCGGATACCTTGAAAACAAATAAGCATACTGCATTGCATGCTAACCCTTTGTTTGTTTTGTAGGTTTTCGTTTTATTGTTGCTAACTCTGTTGTGATCTCAGGAACTATTGCTCGACGCCGGGTATTTCCCCTCAACCGTCCACACCGATATCCAACCCGTAACAACCTTCCGGGCATACAAATGGATCAGGTACAACAGGACCTTGCAGAGGTCAGAAACCAAATGGCAAACGAAAGATTGGAAATGAGAACCCAGATGACGCAGTTTATGGAAGTGATGAACAACATGGCTCAGAGCCAAGAAAGATTGAGAGTAATGGTGGAAAGGCAGAATCAGGAAGATCCACATATAGGGACTGCTGGCACAAGCAACAATGAGAGGGTCCAACCTCATGTCAATCCCCCTGTATTTGGACCCCACCTTCATCCGGAGATCAACATTCCTGCAAATGTTCAAGGGACTGCCACTGCAGGCAGGGTACTGCAAGAAGACCCCCAGGAGGATCAGTTCACAGTAATGGGTGCTGGGGAGGAAGCTTGTGACAGAAGGCTGGATGAGATAGCTGAGAAATTAAGATCCTTGGAGTCTCAAAACTCTTTGGGTTTTGATGTTATGGACATGGGCTTGGTAGACGGGGTCAGGATTCCCCATAAGTTTAAGCCTCCTTGTTTTGAGAAGTACAACGGGACTTCTTGCCCACGGACCCACTTACAATCCTTTCTGGGAAGGTTAAAAGCCTATACCATGGACGAGAAGCTCTGGATGTTTTATTTTGAGGATAGCTTGACGGGAGCTTCAAGAGAATGGTACTCTCATCTGACAAGAGCAACTATCAGGTGTTGGAAGGACCTGGCAGAGGCCTTTATCAGACAGTATCAGTACAACTTAGATATGGCACCCAACAAGACCCTCCTAATGGGAATGTCACAGTCATCAAGAGAAAGTTTCCGAGAGTATGCCCAGAGATGGAGGCAATTGGCTGCTGCTGTTCAGCCACCTATGTCAGAGAGGGAGATGGCAGATATGTTTATGAACACCCTCCAAGGAACATACATTGACAGGCTGGCTGCTTTCTCTTCTACCAGCTTTGCAGATGTCGTTATAGCTGGAGAGAGAATCGAGAGCCTGTTAAAGATGGGCAAAATTTCTGACAACGGTGCCAGCTCGTCCAACAATGCAAGGAAACCTTTTGTAGGCGCAAGAAGAACTGGTGAGACCAATGTTATCCACACCAACAGGGGCAGACCCCAATATGTTCATAGGTCTGTGGCAGCAGTCACCATTCCTGCTCCAGCTCATCCACAACCAGCTTATCAACCACCGCAACAAAATTATCAGCAACAACCTCAGTACCAGCAACAAACTCAGTATCCTCCGAGAAACTACAACAACACCAACAACAACAATCAGCAAAGACCATTCCAACAGAGACCTTCTCAGGCCAATAGGGTAATCGATCCGATCCCTATGCCATATGCTACACTATTGCCACAACTCCTGAAACTCAACCTAGTTAAGCTAAGGACGTTGGCACCTCCAGATCCTAATAGTCTACCCAGGAATTATGACTCCAATGCCAGATGTGCTTTTCACTCAAATGCGCCTGGCCACAGTACAGAAAAGTGCAGAGCTTTGCACATGAAGGTACAAGACCTGGTAGACTCTAAAGCTCTGAACTTCGCACCACCACCAAATGTTAACAAAAACCCTATGCCAAACCATGGTGGTCCCAGAATCAATGCTATTGAAGAAGACAAGTCGTCTTATTTAATAACCAGTGTGGGTCAGATTCGGACACCGTTAGTAGAGATTAAGGCTCAACTCCTCGAATGTCAAATGTTCCCGGGATGTGAGTTAGGGTGCGCTTATTGCAACATTTCAGTGAATGGTTGCGATAACTTGAGGGATGGCATAGATGGTCTCATCCGAAGTGGCCTGCTTCAAATTACAACATCAATTCCAACAAGTCCAGCAATCTCATCAGCAACGATTCCAGTATCTCCTGCAACTGCAACAACCATTGTTCCCGACAACTCTTCGGCTTCATCAACAAATGTTTCATCTGTCATTTCAACTGACCAGATATCAACAAACATTCCTGCTACAACTTCAGCACCACTTCATTTTGAATCTCCTACAACAACAACACCCATCCTTCCAACAATGTCTCCTACAACATCAGCAACAAACCATGAAGATGTCTCAACAGTTACGATTTATTATGATCCTGAAAATGACTCCGTCTACAACTCACAAAGTGCTACTCCCATCAGAGCACCAGTCATAGTATACTATGATCCACATACTATCATGGTCCCTTCTGCAGCTGCAATCAGTCCAGTCACTATCACAGTACCTGGGCCAATGCCTTATGAAAGCAATAATGCCATCCCGTGGCATTACGGCTCTGACTTATACTGCGAAGGACAAAAAATCACTTTTGAATCATCAACCCCTGCACCACAAATAGACAATGTGGGAGGAGGAGGAGGCTTCACTCGAAGCGGACGTCTCTTTGCTCCACAAATCCAAAGACCCACTGCCGAAGCAGAAGCTGCTGCCAAGGCAAAAGGGAAAAGCTTGGTGCAGGAAGAGCAGGTTGTTAAAGAAGCTTTGAGAACACCCTTTGATCAGGAAGTTGATGAATTCATGAGAATCATTAAGAAAAGTGATTACAAGATAGTGGATCAGCTTCATCAGACGCCTTCCAAGATCTCAATCCTATCATTGCTTATATGCTCCGAGGCTCATCGGAACGCACTATTAAAAGTCTTGCACGCAGCTTATGTGCCTGAAGAGATCACCGTCAATCAGTTGGAAGCTGTGGTTGGAAATGTTAATGCTAGTCATGGACTAGGGTTCACCAACACTGATTTGACTACGGAAGGGCGCAATCATAACAAGGCTTTGCACATTACCATGGAATGTAAAGGAGCAGTTCTTTCCCATGTGCTGGTAGACACAGGATCATCCCTCAATGTTTTACCTAAAAAAGCCCTTGTGAAGCTAGAGTATGACGGATTGGCATTGCGACCCAGCAACCTGGTGGTGAGAGCCTTTGATGGTTCTAAGAGATCAGTTCTGGGTGAGATTGAGTTGCCTATAACGATTGGCCCACAAACTTTCAAAACGACCTTCTACGTGATGGATATACAGCCTGCCTACAGCTGTTTATTGGGTAGGCCATGGATTCACGCCGCTGGCTCCGTGACCTCAACCCTTCACCAGAAGTTAAAATTCGAGTGGGAGGGTCACGTCGTTACTATCTGTGGAGAGGAGGATATTTTTGTCAGCCATCTGGCTACCTATAAATACATTGAGATGGATGGGGAGATTCACGAAACAATGAGTCAAGGGTTCGAGGCCTTGAACATAAATGAAACATCTGCTGCACCTGGAACCTCAATGACATCATACCAACAAGCCCGGAAGGTTGTTGAAGAAGGAAATGCCCAAGGCTGGGGCAAACTGCTACCTGTGGAGAAGAAAGAGGATAGATTTGGGTTGGGTTACAAACCAACTCAACAAGATCAAGCAGAGGCTGCAAAGGAGCCCAACTTTGTTAGTGGGGGAATGCTCACCCCTGATGCTGTCAACAATTTGGAAGACGAGGATGAAGGCGACCGCGAGCTGGAGAGTTGGATCCGTCCAAAGATCCCGGGGAGCAGTATCTCAAACTGGTCTTCCCAGGAAATTATAAGAGTTACTCATGCAGAGTAATTATTATTTCCTGTATTTTTATAGCATGCATCAAAATCTTGCATCTTGCCCAAGATGACAAGACTCATTTTGTAATCGGGCCATCTGTACTTTTTGTGCAACAAGATTAATCAATGAAATATCAGACATCTTTTGCAAATGAGTCTTTTTCTTTTCCGCTCACTGTTTTTTTCATTTTTCTTTTTGTACAAAAAATAAATGGCAGTGTTTTCAAAATGACAACTTTATTTCACTTTGCTAAACAAGATTAAAATCAAATCACTAAAATGAACAAACTGAACCCTTGCAGAGTGTGCCTTCCAGACAGCACCGACAACAGCACGGCTATGACTTCGTATGACTTTGACAATCCAATCAATCAAGCTGATGAAGGGGTTGAAGAAGAGTATGAGCTTCCTGAAGAGCTAGCCAGGTTGTTAAGACAGGAGGAAAAGGTTATTACTCCTCACCAGGAGGAGGTTGAAACGATCAATCTTGGTACAGATGAAGACGTGAAAGAATTTAAAATCGGGGCCTGCTTACAAGACTCAGTGAAGAGACAACTGATTGACCTGCTTCAAGAGTATGTGGACGTGTTTGCTTGGTCTTATCAAGACATGCCAGGGTTGGACACCGATATTGTTGTGCACAAGATGCCTTTGAGAGAAGAATGCCCGCCGGTTAAACAGAAGCTACACCGTACTCGTCCAAACATGGCAATGAAAATCAAGGAGGAGGTACAAAAGCAATGGGACGCCGGGTTCCTTGCCGTAACTAGCTATCCACCGTGGGTTGCTAACATAGTACCTGTGCCTAAGAAAGACGGCAAAGTAAGAATGTGTGTTGACTACCGGGATCTGAACAGAGCCAGCCTGAAAGATGACTTCCCTTTACCTCACATTGATGTATTGGTGGATAATACGGCTCAGTTCTCGGTATTCTCCTTCATGGACGGATTTTCAGGATACAATCAGATTAAAATGTCACCTGAAGACACGGAGAAGACAACCTTCATCACACCCTGGGGCACGTTCTGTTACAAGGTAATGCCATTTGGGCTCAAGAATGCCGGTGCGACGTATCAACGGGCTATGGTAACATTATTCCACGATATGATCCATAAGGAAATCGAATGTTATGTGGATGACATGATTGCCAAGTCCCTCACTGAAGAAGATCATCTGGTAAATCTGCTAAAGTTGTTCAAGCGTCTGAGGAAGTACCAATTGAAGTTAAACCCCAACAAATGCACATTCGGGGTGCGTTCTGGTAAGCTGCTGGGTTTTATTGTGAGCGAGAAAGGGATTGAAGTCGACCCTGATAAAGTCAAAGCTATTCAAGAGATGCCTGCACCGAAGACAGAGAAAGAAGTTCGAGGTTTCTTAGGACGATTGAACTAAATCTCAAGGTTCATATCTCACCTTACAGCGACCTGTGAGCCTTTGTTCAAATTGTTAAGAAAAGAACAGACGGTCAGGTGGAACGAAGACTGCCAAAGGGCTTTTGACAAGATCAAAGAATACTTGCAAGAACCACCAATCCTTATGCCTCCAGTTGAAGGAAGACCTCTGATAATGTACTTGACAGTATTAGAAGAGTCAATGGGGTGTGTGCTGGGCCAGCATGACGAGTCTGGTCGAAAAGAGTATGCAATATACTACCTAAGCAAAAAGTTTACCGACTGTGAACAACATTATTCACTGCTCGAGAAAACTTGTTGTGCTTTAGCGTGGGCTGCTCGCCGACTGAGGCAGTATATGTTGACCCACACTACTTTGTTGATCTCTAAAATGGACCCAGTTAAGTATATTTTTGAGAAACCAGCACTTACCGGACGGGTTGCAAGATGGCAAATGATCCTCACAGAATATGACATCCAGTACACTTCTCAGAAAGCCATCAAGGGCAGTGTATTGTCTGAATATCTTGCTGAGCAACCTATTGATGATTACCAGCCTATGAGATTTGACTTCCCTGATGAAGACATCATGTTCATAAAAGCAAAAGACCATGAAGAGCCTGTTCACACTGAAGGGCCCGACCCGAAAGAAGAATGGACTATGATGTTTGATGGGGCTGTTAACATGAATGGTCGTGGTGTTGGTGCAGTACTCATTACACCTAAAGGAGTTCACATGCCTTTCTCGGCAAAACTCACTTTCAACTGCACTAACAACGAAGCTGAATACGAAGCTTGCATTATGGGTCTTGAGGAAGCCATTGACCTCAGGATCAAGACATTGACCGTATTCGGAGATTCAGCTCTGGTAATCAATCAGACCAACGGCAAATGGTACAACCACCAAGATCATCTGATACCTTACAGGGATTATACAAGAAGGTTGTTGACTTTCTTTACAACAGTCAAGCTTGAGTATATCCCTCGGGACGAGAATCAGTTTGCGGATGCTCTGGCTACCATTTCGTCCATGATCAAAGTTCAAGCTGCCAACTTTGTACCTCAGATTTCAGTGTCCAGACTTGACAGACCAGCATATGTGTTCGCAGCAGATGTTGTTAAAGATAGTAAGCCTTGGTTCCATGACATTAAGTGCTTCTTGGAGGACCAAACATACCCACATGGGGCATCTTCCAATGATAAGAAGACTTTGAGAAGGCTTGCTGGTAGTTTCTTCCTGAACACTGATGGTTCCCTGTATAAGAGAAACTTTGATATGGTACTCCTCAGATGCGTCGACAGGACAGAAGCAGATCTGCTAATGCATGAAGTGCACGAAGGATCCTTTGGTACCCATGCGGGAGGGCATGCCATGGCTAAGAAGTTGTTAAGGTCGGGCTATTATTGGATCACAATGGATGCTGATTGTTGTGCCTACGCCAGAAAATGCCATAAATGCCAGATTTATGCGGATAAGGTGCATGTGCCTCCCAATCCTCTGAATGTGATGTCTTCACCCTGGCCCTTTGCTATGTGGGGCATTGACATGATTGGTAAGATTGAACCGACTGCTTCAAATGGCCACAGATTCATCCTGGTTTCCATTGACTATTTCACCAAGTGGGTCGAAGCCGCTTCCTATGCAAATGTTACAAGGCAAGTGGTAGCCAGATTTCTGAAAAGAGATATCATCTGTCGATATGGAGTACCCGAGCGAATCATTACTGACAATGGTTCCAATTTGAACAACAAAATGATGGCAGAGCTATGCCGGGACTTCAAGATTCAACACCACAATTCTTCTCCTTACAGGCCAAAAATGAATGGCGCTGTTGAGGCAGCTAATAAAAATATCAAGAAGATTGTGCAGAAGATGGTAGTCACCTATAAAGACTGGCATGAAATGCTACCATTTGCCTTGCATGGGTACCGCACGTCAATCAGAACGTCCACTGGGGCAACACCGTATCAACTTGTCTATGGTATGGAAGCGGTCCTACCTGTTGAAGTTGAATTGCCCTCTCTACGGGTACTAATGGATGTTAAACTGAGTGAAGCAGAATGGGTTCGGGCCCGATACGAACAACTGAGTCTGATTGAAGAAAAGAGATTGGCTGCAATCTGTCATGGGCAGTTATATCAGAAAAGAATGAAGAAAGCCTTCGATCAGAAAGTCAGGCACCGAGAGTACCAAGTAGGAGATCTTGTGCTAAAGAGAATCCTCCCTCCTCATACAGACAACAGGGGCAAGTGGACTCCGAACTATGAAGGACCATTTGTGGTAAAGAAAGTTTTCTCTGGTGGAGCACTGATGCTCAGCACCATGGATGGTGAATATTTCCCGTCCCCTGTGAATTCAGATGCAGTTAAAAAATACTTCGCATAAAAAAATGACCCGCTGGACACAAAAACAGAATGTAAGTCCAGGCAAAAATAGGGCATCCCGGCGAGTCAAAAACAGAATAAAAGGTTCGGGCAAAAATAAGGGAAAATAAGCAAAAATGTACACCCGCTGAGTTGAAAAGCCGCATTGGACAGCTCAGGCAAAAATGGGTATCACGATGGATTGAAAACCCGAAAGGGCGATCTATGCAAAATAAGGGAATAAGCGAACAACTGCATTCTGAATTCGTCTGTATCACTTACAACTTGGTAAGCTTTGAAAGGATCAAGCTTCAATCAGAATCAACCTCCTTCAGAAAGCAAGATGAGAAGAACGTCAAAAGTCATACGAGTCATAGTAAAGAGGAAGCTCCTTAAAGCGTCATCAACGTTGCCAGCATTTTGTTTCTCAATTTGTAACAATCTCCTCATTCCAGGGGATTTGTTTCTTTGACTGTATCTCGCCAATTCAGGGCATATGAATTAATAAAATCAGATTTCCAGTCATGTCTCGTCTTGTACATTTTTATTTATTTGCAAAAATGTCTGATGTCTTAAAGAAAAAACTGATTGCATGAATACAGATGCTTATCTTCAAAAAATATAATAAAAGCCGCGTGCTCGCAGGAAATATACTTACTCTCAGAGGTGTCTAAACTCCTATGACGGAATCCAATAAAGGATACCTCAGGATTACTTGTGCGTTTCTCTATCTTTTCAGGATTTGCAGGAATCTAGAGCGCAACTTGGGGCATGTAAACATCATCCCAGCAAGCAAACGAATCAACGCTCAGTCTTAACACTCAAAGTGTTTTCTCCCCAGCCGAGTTGTCGTTCCTTCCTCAGCCGAGTACAAAAGTCAGGAGACTATCTCCCCACAGAGCTTCAGCCTCTATCCAGAAGAGCAGCGCGCGAAAGAATCACAACAGAGTGAAGAAAGCTTCTACAAACCCCAGCTGGGTCCCTATCTGCAAGGATATATCCATCAGTAATCTATATCCCCAAACAAATGCTTCTCATCAGATCTACCAATGATCTCATCCCCAGCTGGGATGTCCATTTCAAACAAGTTCGACCGGAAATCCTCACAAGCAGTGGGATCCGAATCCCGGTTGGGTATCGTTGCATAATCATAGCATTCGCATCATGCTCACCCGCAAAGCGTAGCATTCCGTTTAATACGGAGCATTATGGCAAAAATCAAGCATATAGCATAATCGTAAGCCATGTTTTGAATCAACACTTGTGAATAATGACAATCCATCAATATACAGAATACTTTCCCCAAAATCCCCCAGCGGAGATCCCCCAACAGACACAGTTGCCTTGCATTCCCAAACACCAGTATATATACTCCCTTTGACACCCGTCCGTGTCATCACTCCCCAATAAGGTCGCCCGAGCACTCCTTACAAACAAAACCACTCGTATTACAGATACTTGTTGACACCCATCTGTGTCATAACCCAGCAGAAAGCCAAAGGCGTCCTCTTTGCACTCACATATACTTACATACGACAATACTTTGACACCCGTCCGTGTCATATCCCCAGCGCAGTCGCCTACACTTTGTATATCAGATATTTGTTTATACTATACTTTTCTCCTTTTGACGCTCGTCCGTGTCACTCTCCCCAACAGTTAAACACTCATCTATGCACCGCTCATACTTATACAGATACTCGTCCGTATCTTGTATACACCACTCAAATCCCCTCAGAGTCAACACTCGTCCGTGTTCTTTGTTAACCAGATGGTACTTGTCCGTACCATCATCTCAGAACATGCGTCAAGCGTTTGTTTCTACCTGATACTCGTCCGTATCATAGTCTTAAGGATGCTCGTCCGCATCTTTAGATCCATACACCGTGTCAAACACTTTTGTCTTCTTGAATATAGATACTCGCCTGTGTCTACTTTTCCCCAGAAGAGTCCTTTCAGATTCAACACTCGTCCGTGTTCTCTGTTAACCAGTTGATACTCGTCCGTATCATCATCTCTGAACACGTGTCAGTATTTGTTTCTACCCGATACCCGTCCGTATCGTAGTCTTAAGGATGCTCGTCCGCATCCTTAATCTATACACAAACATCTAAACACTTATACCTTTTGTTTCTTGGATGTAAACACTCGTCCGTGTTTACTACCCCCCCAGTAGATCGCCAACAAAGCATTTTTCTCTTTTATCTGACACTCGTCCTGTGTCATGATAAACCCTGAGAGCAGTCGTACCCTGCTAGGTGGTCGTCCTCCACCTCTTGATGGTCGTCCTCCATCATGCTCATCCGATGGCCGTCCCCATCGTTGATATTTAGTAGCCGTCCCCTGCTAGGTGGTCGTCCTCCACCTTTTGATGATCGTCCTTCATCATTTTATCCAATGGTCGTCCCCATTGTTGATTTTGGTTATCTGACATTCGTCCAGTGTCATGACAAACCTTGAGAGCAGCCGTCCCCTGCTAGGTGGTCGTCCTCCACCTCTTGATGGTCGTCCTCCATCATGCTCATCCGATGGCCGTCCCCATCGTTGACCTTTTATCCGGCATTCGTCCTATGTCGCGATATTTTCGGCAGCCGTACCCTGCCAGGTGGTCGTCCTCCACCTTAGATGACCGTCCCTCATCTCAACCCAACAGAGCAGCCGTCCCCTGCTAGGTGATCGTCCTTCACCTTTGATGACCGTACCTCATCATCTGTTTATTTCATTTATTCTTTAACCCGATGGCCGTCCCCGTCGTGGTCCCTTTTCCCTTTTAGCCCGATGGCCGTCCCCATCGTTGGTTATTTTACTTTATGAACTTGATGGCCGTCCCCGTCATGTTTCATTAATCCCCAGAGAATCTTACAGCTTTACCTTGATGGCCGTCCCCCATCATAATTCTTTTATCCCCGGCATGTCGGCCGTCCCCGTCATTGCTTTATTTTCCGCACTTTTCCCAGCATGTCGGCCGTCCCCGTCATTGCTCTTTGCCCAGCAGTCGTCCTCTGCACGACGGTCGTCCTCCGTCGCCCACACTTTACGATATACTCTATTTTCCTTTACAATCTATATCCCTTTTCTTCTTCATTCTGTGAGTGCAAATTTTGGACTGTCTTTGGTATTCAACCACAAGTTATCTTGTTTGCCTGTTAAGCCGTCGCTTACATCCTGCACAACTAACTCATGTTTGAATAGGGGCAGCTGTAAACACCCCAAATTTGCCCTCACCCATTTCACACCATGGCTTGTGATCATTTCATATGCATAAACTCAATCATACCATCTCATATCACATTTTTATTCACTGCATAGGTTCTAAGTCATCTGCATCTAGGGTTTGTGATCTGAGCAATCCAAGAACTTCTTGAGCCACTCCAAAGGTCATCAATCATTTAAAGGGGGTCCATGTGTGTTCAAGCATAATATTATATCCTCTCAAAGTCAAGAATGCCAAAGAATCACAAGAACTGGGCTTGGTATGGAAGCAGAGCCAGGTTTGACTGCACAGTTGACCTAAAATTAGGGTTTTGGTTTCAGAGGCCATAACCTCAAATTTTTTGGTCATTCTTGTTTCTATTGGTCTCTATATGGTATAGGGAGTGTGTATATCAATTTTCATGAAGAAATTCCATGGGGAAGTCATCTGATCAAGAGTTGACTTTCTGGACAAGTTAGTGCAAAATCAGGGCATCTGAGGCCCCCAATGACCCAACCAAGGGGTGATCTTCATCATTTTGAGTGTATTTGATCTTTATTTGATCATGGAAGAAGTTTTAAGTTCACAAAATTCAAGAATTACAAGTTTTTGCAAAGTTGACTTTTTGGGTTAAGTTTGACTTTTAAGGATTTTGTCATTTTAGGCAACTTTTCAACCCTTACTTTTTGATCCAAAAATGCTTCAAATGGGAAAACTTTGGTCATGAAAGTTGTAGATTAGATCTTTCCCTTTTCAAAAAGTACAAGAACATGACCTAATTCATTTTGGATCAAAAGTTATGGTTTGTCAAAATTGGCAAAAATCACTAAAATTCAAAGTTTCTACCAAAGAGGTATTTTGCAAAATGACTTGATCAAGTGTTCTAAGGCTATCAAATGGACTTATAATTCACATAACATGATCATGTAACATCTAAAGTTCAGATTGAACCAAAGAGTTGCATGTTTGTATGGCCTTGGGAGCAAGATATTTCCATGTGAACTAAAAGTGAGCAAGTTGCAAAAACCATCATCACACCTCATCCACTTGCTGCCTTGGATACTGAATCACACTAGCCTTTCCCTCACACCATGCTGCGCCAGACAAGCCCTTTGTACTTGGCTAGAAGCTGCCCATGCCCTCTCTTACAAGAAGTTGACATTTTGGCAAAAGCTAGCACACCTATCACAAAAGCACAGGTCACATCCTCTGACCAATTGCATTTGTTTATACAAAGAAAATGCAAGCAAAACCACACAACACACAAGCCTGAAGCACACTAGAACTCAGCATCCTCATTTTCACTCCCTTGAGCAAAAACCTTCGAATCTCTTCATACAAGCCACAAACACTCAAACAAGCTTCACCAATCATCTCACCATGCTTCACTGAACATAAACCAACACTCAAAACAGCCTGAAAGCCACTGAATCAAAAACACGATCCTCACCTGACCTTGAACAGAACTCCAGCAAACTCTTCAATCAGCCCAAATAAACTTCATACAAGCCTGGAAAACACTTTGGAGAGGTCATTGGAGCTGTTTAGAAGCAAGAAACTGGCCCAGAAGCTCCTATTTTGAAAGCTTCGAATCAGGTAGCTATGGCATTCCATTTTTCCAGAACCTCTATTTATTGTTTCTAATTGATTAAGCATGCTTCACTGATCACACTGAGCTTGAAATTATTGAAAATGGTTGAGAAATGAAGTTGTATTGCTTGTCTGAAATTTTGGCAGTTTTTGTTCTTAGCTTCGATTCATGGTTATGGCTGGAAATAAATGAGAAATGAGGGTAGGGTTGAGTTTAGGAGAGTGAAAGGAACAAATCTGGAGCTTTAGAGCTCCAGAAACGACCTAGGGAATGATTTGGAAATTCTCAGGGAGGGAGGTCACCGGAGAAGACGATCGGAGCTCGTCTCCGGTGACCTGAGAGTCATTAATGTGTAATTAGGGTTAGGGCTTCAAGTTTGAATCTGGACGCTTGGATTGGCTTTCCCGCGTGTGAGTGTGTGGCTGAGATCATGTCATTAGTTTTAATTAGGTTTAATTTAACTAATTAAGTGAGATTAGCCCAGTTTGAATGTGATCCATTGATCTGTGCGCGCAGTCAACAAATCTTTCCCCAGAATGAATCCTGGCCCTCCATTGCGCATACTTCCTTTTATTTCATTTTTAATTCATTTCTTTTGTTTTATTTTGTCCATTTTATTTAAAATAGCAAAAACCATTTAAAAATTATGAAATTTTTTTGTCAAGAGTTTCATTAATTTTTAATACACAAAAATATTTTTATTTTCATTTTTAGCATTTTAAAAGTATTTTTAAATATTTAAAAGTTTCTTTTTAATTAATTAATGAGAATTAATTAATTAAAAATACTTTTAGGTATTTAAAAATCACCAAAAAATTCATGAAACCTTTAAAAATATTTAGAAACATTGTCCAACCCTCAAACCAAATTTATTTTTTGATCTTGATGCATTTTGAGAATTTTCCATGGAATTAAAACCATTTTTATGCATTATTTTGATCCAAACTTCCAAAAATCATTTCTGCCTAACCCTAAAGAGTTGGACCTTGATTCTTTTTGCATTGCATTGTGTTTAGCATGTAGTTTGTGAGATTAAATGGCCATGGTTTGATCTTTCATTTTCCATTTGTTTGGCATTTTTCTTGTTAAGGTGCCCTAAAACCCTAGAAGACTTAGAAAAATCATATCTTGAATTAGGTTAAGAGTTGAGACCTCTCCTTTGGGCAGTGAGTTAGTATAGGTTTAGGGATCCTTTGAGTGCATTTTCAATTTTTTATAATGTTGTTTGCTTCTGATTTTGGTTTTTGTTTGTTGTATTGTTCATAAACCCTAATTTGGGCTTCCATATGCATCCATCTTGCATTTGCATTCATGCCTTGACTTGCCATGATATTTTATGCATCCATGTGGTTCATTTAACATCATAAGACATATTGAAAGCATGTTTGATCATTTCATCTTTCATTTGCCATGTTGTATGCCATATGCATCTCATAACTTTTCATGTATGCTCATGTGTCTTAACTTGCTTCATCTGCATCCATAAGTTTGTATGATCATCCACATGTGTTGTTTCTGGTTTGTAGCATCTCATAGCATCATTAACATCATGTATGTGCTTCTGGTTTGGTTTTGCATCATACCATTTCATCTCATTTTGCATTGCATTGCACTTTCTTTTCTAACTTTTCAGGTGGTAAGTGACTTTGAGAAGTGAATTTGCCTTCACTTCTCATAACTTCTCTTCATCTCTTTTATGCATCCTTGCTGCATTTTTGTATGTGTTTGAGTTTGAGCTTGTTCATCCTTCTTCTTCTCACTTTCTTTCTTCAAGTGACTTGACTTCTTGAATGAAGCAAGTTACTTTGCTTCTCCTGCTCCTTTCATCTGCTTCCTGGTGGTTCCTCTGAAGATTTCTCTTGTAAACCTCACAAACCTTAGGAACAACCAAGCATGACAATGATTAGGGTTTTGTTTAGTCTCCCCTCTTAGTTTTACCTTTGTGTCTCTTTTGAGTCTTCTCTTCTCATCTCATAATCAGGGACTAAACCCTAAAGGCTTTAAGGCTTTGTGATTAAGCTTATGCCTGCATCCTTCTATTAGGATGGAGTGTATAACTTTAATCCTAAGTGTTAAACCCTTAATGTGTTTAAATCCTTTAATCAATTCACTTAATAATCACCAAGACATCAAGCTTGTAACTTGGGCCTTGCATTAGGGTTCTAATTCTTCCTTAATTGGTTAAGAAGGACTAACCCTAGTGTTAATGGACAAGTCCCCCTCAAGTTGTCTTACAAACCCTAAAAATCACTTCATCATCATATCATTAAATAAAATCCACTTAATCAAAGGCTTGTTTTGTCATGAGTTTAATCCCTAATCATGGATTAAGTTGAGGAGCTTTCCTCAGCATAAACATTCTCATCTATTATCCTTCTATTAGGATGGTGTAATGAGTCTGTTTAATCCTTGATTATGGCTTAACCTCATTACTCAACACTAAACAAAAACAACAAAAAACATCTAAATAATCACAAGTAGGTTAATGATCTTAATCCTACATCAAAGGTGATTAAGTGTGAGAATCTGACTTCACACTTAAGGTATTCTCATTACCCCTAATCAGAGGGAAGATGTGATGAGTTTACTAAATCCATTGGTTTAGACTTAAGCTCATTTTCTTATGACAAACTTTCAAAAGCAATAAAAGACTGAAAACACAAAAACAAACAATAATCGTCTCCTCCGGGATTCTTTTCTCATCTCATTCACTCACAAACGAGAACTTGCTTCTTCCGTCTAATGCAAGACAGTTTGCACCTGAGCCAGACAGGTCATACACTTGAGCATAGGCAAGTAAGCAGTTCACAAGTCAATTCATCTTTCAGTCTCTTTGGGTCGAACTACGGTGTTCTGACTTCCTCATTGCACGAGAGGATACGTAGGCATAACTTAACAGTTATCGAACAAAAGTCTCTGTATATTCCCCCTCCTTCCAGCTTCATTCTTTTAAAGCCTCATAGTCATGAGCATTTCATTCTTGTTCTTACACTGACACTTTCATACTTCATATCACTTCACACTTCTTTTACACTGACACCTGTACATTTTCTTCCAGCCTCCTTATACACAGATTGCACTGACACTACCCCTTTAAAACACAAATCTTTTAAGCGTGGATCCCGTCGAGTACGGCGGACAATCTGGGTGCTAATACCTTCCCAGGTTGTAACCAACCCCCTTTCTCAGTCTCTCTGGTTCGCAACCGTCTTATCCATCTCTTTCTAGGTCTATGCAGCATTGCCTTTCCTCCGGGATAAAAATGCCTAGCTGGCGACTCTATTCATCTCCAGTGAGTTCACGGCTGTGTGTTCTCATTGTCCCTCTCGCCGACCGTTCGCGTCTGTACCTTTATTTGGGCCAGTCCCATCTATCGGGAGCGACAACGATCTTCCGTGTCTTTGCCAGTGTAGTGAATGAAGTTTCTGTTGATAGAGTTGAAGGAATTTGCAAGCGCCACATTAGAACGATGAACCTCATTTATTATAGCCATAGAGTTAGATGCAAACAATTCAAAATTGGTATCTTGAGTTTGCAGATGATTTTGCAACTCAGTGTATCGAGTGTCTTGAACCGACATGTAATCAGCAAACACTTTGTCTTTCGCGTTAAGTCTCTGTTACAATCATTATACCGCTTGGATTGAGATGCATAATAGCTTTGTTGTTCCAATTGCATATTTTGAAGCAGATTCATTATTCCGAAAGTGTTGTCTTGCGGAGGTGGAGGTGGTGGAGATGGATGAGCAAACGAAGTTGATGTGTGAGTCTATCATGTGTGTTGCCATTCACCTCAACCTTAGTTTTCATAAAGTGCAGAATCATCAGAAGGAGCATGATGCCAATCTTCATTATCAACATGAACTTCATCAATATTCATATCCTCAACATTTTGATTCTCTTCATCTTCAGCTTCATCCTCATCCTCAATATCATGACCAGTGCCAACCCGAGCAATGTACCTGTATCTCTTTTATTTTGGATCCCACATATGACCCATTAGACTAAGCGTCTTTTGTTGGAAACAATTGTTTTCAGAAATAGGGACATAAGGAATACCCTCAACAATAACTTGTGCTTTGTTGATAATTGCCTGAATAATCAAAGGATAGGCAAGAGTCACACCTTTCTTCTCCTTAAAAGAAAAAATCCTACTAGCAAAATAGTGTGGCCAATTGACTTTTACCTTGTTTCGGATGATGTATATGAGATGAACCTCGGACATGTCGATACGGGAGAAACCACCTTTCTTAGGCCGAAGGTTGTGCGAGATAATCCAATGGAGAATACGATTGGTAGGCTTAACCTTTCCTATAGTAGTGGATGACGGAAACAATTCACAATTCATTGTAGCCTCAATAAAAGTTTCTTTTAACATACCATTTAATTCCTTACGAAATTCATAGTGAGGAATATGAGTGGTATCAATCATCAAAATACCAGCAGCCTCAGGATCAATTCTAACGATATCTTTCCAAACCTGTGCAGTAACTACTAACATTCTTTCACCCATCCGCAAATTGAACTCAAAACCTTTGAATTTACCAACAATACCAGCATAAAATAACCTAATCATATCCTCATTGTATTCTACTTGACAGGATAAGAACAGATTGATTTCTTGAAAATCAATCAGTTCAACAATGTGAGGAATATGCATCTGATTAGCAATTTTCTTGGAGTACACATATTGTGGAATAATCTTCCTATTTCTGATTTTCTTATCATAAGTATCAGCAAGATCAGTTGGAAAAAGAGATAAAGGAGTTACCAGAATTGATGATTGAGATGAAGAGCCCCTTTGTGTTCTTTTTCCAGTTACTCTTGATGCCATTGATGAAGTGTTGAAGAAGATGGAATGAGATTTTGGGAATTAGGGTTCTTGAGAGAGCAATAGAGATGTATAATGATGATGAAATGATTATGAAATAAATTGTAGTTTATGCAATTAAGTTGATTAAGAGAATAAAGACATTGAAGACACTATTAAATTTCTGGTAAAAAAGAAGATGAGTCGACCTTGGAAATATAAACACACAGACAACGTACATTTCAACGCGTATGGGGCAGTTAAATCGATAATGAGTCGACTCAAACATGTTAGTGAGCCGACGCATTTCAAATTTTGAAATGAGTCGACTCATCAAAGCCACGGGTTGACGCAGACAGGTCCTTTAGTCGACGCGTGGGTCGACCTGTTGGGACCTGATCATTTAGATGAAAAATACACCACAATTTTCAACAACATCAAACAAAACCATCATAATATCACACCACAATGCATCCAAATTACATACACATTACTATTTTGATATTTTGAACAATATAAAAGATAAATAAGAACACATACAAAAGCATACTCACACTTTTTTTATATCAAATATACATATATCAATCAAGATACTTGAGACACACAAATTGAGATTTTCATAGAGGAAATGATATTACCTCTCACATGTGAAGGTGTAAGATGAATAATCATATAAAGCACTTCAATATACAATTGGTTAGTGTAGTAATATAATAATTCAAACAAAAATAAACAATGAATTCATTTAAGGTTAAGATCAATCTGAAATGTCTAGTATACCAAGTTCCCTACGAATATGAAAGAAAGACTCCATGGCAAGAGGTTTTGTAACAATATCGGCAAGTTGATTAGAACTTTCAACGTGCTCAAATACCAAGTCTCCTTTCTCTACATGATCTCGCAGAAAATGATGTCGAATTTCAATATGCTTAGTGCGTGAGTCTAAGATCGTATTTTTGGTAAGGTTTATTGCACTAGTGTTGTCACAAAGGATTGGAATATTTTTTAGAATAATGTTGAAGTCAAGCAATTGTTGTTTTAGCCATAAAATTTGGGCACAACAATTTCTGGCCGCAACATATTTCGCCTCCGCAATTGACAAAGCAACGAAAACTTGTTTTTTGCTATGCCAACTTATAAGAGAGTTAGAGAAAAAATGACTAGTGCCACTCGTGCTTTTCCTATCTACTTTGCAACCGGAAAAGTAGGAATCGGAAAAACCTACCAACGAACAATCACTACCCTTAGGATACCAAAGACCAAACTTATAAGTACCACAAAGATATCTAAGAATGTGTTTAACAGATTTTAGATGTGATTCCTTAGGGAAAGATTGAAATCTAGCATACATGCAAACACTAAACATTATATTGGGACGAGATGCGGTAAGATAGAGAAGAGATCCGATCATACCTCAATATCTTTTTATGTCAACATCCTTACCGTTTTCATCATGATCAAGACTTGCCACCGTAGGCATTGGTGTATCGATAGGTTTCGAATTTGTCATATCAATCCTTTTGAGAAGTTCATTGCAATACTTTGTTTGACTTATGAAGGTGCCTTCTTCAAGCTGTCTAATTTGGAGTCCGAGAAAGTAATTAAGCTCCCCCATCATACTCATCTCAAACTCACCTTGCATAGAACTTGAAAACTCCTTGACTAACTTCATATTAGTAGACCCAAAAATGATGTCATCTACGTACACTTGTACTAATATTGAGTTATTTCCTTCTTGTTTAATGAAAATAGTAGTGTCAACCTTTCCTCTTGAAAAACCTTAATTTATCAAAAATTTACTTAGGCGCTTATACCAAGCTCTAGGAGCTTGTTTGAGACCATACAAGGCACGCTTAAGCTTGTAAACATGATTAGGTTTTTCATGGTTTTCAAACCTGGGTGGTTGACAAACATACACTTCTTCATTTATGTATCCGTTAAGGAAAGCACTATTTACATCCATTTGATATAGCTTAAAATTTTGTGAGCATGCAAATGAAAGTAAAAGGCGTATAGCCTCGAGTCAGGCAACAAGAGCATAAGTTTCCTCATAATTTATGCCTTCCTCTTGGTTATACCCTTGAGCAACAAGATGGTACTTGTTGCGAGTAATGATACCGTTTTCGTCCATCTTGTTCCTAAACACCCATTTTGTGCCAATTACTTAATGACCTTGTGGAGGTGAAACAAGGTCTCAAACCTCATTTCTTTTAAACTGATTAAGTTCTTCTTGCATAGCCAAGAACCAAATTTCATCGAGTAAAGCCTCTTTGGATTTTTTGGCTCAATTTGAGAGACAAAAGCGTAGTGAAAACAAAAATTACTTATCCTTGATCGAGTAGTGACACCCTTTGAGATGTCTCCAAGAATATTGTCGATGGTGTGGTCTTTGGAAGTTTTCCACTCCAGCGGTAGATCATTTGAATTGATGCTTGATCTTCATCTTTGAGATCAGATCCTTTAATCGACTCCTCCTCATCTTTATCCGGAATGGGTTCAACACGAGACACATCATGATCTTTAACAATCTCTTCAAAAGAAGCACCTACACCAATAACACAACTACCTTTTCCGACAATTTTAGGACAAGATTCATCAAAGGAAACATGCATAGATTCTTCAACAATAAGTAATCTCTTGTTGTATACTCTATAAGCTTTACTTGAATTAGAGTATCCAAGAAAGATACCTTCATCCGCTTTTGAGTCAAATTTGCCAAGATTTTCTTTACCATTATTTAACACAAAACATTTACACCCAAAGACATGGAGATGTGATACATTTGGCTTTCTTCCTTTTAAAAGTTCATTGGGCGTTTTATTTAGAATGGGTTGAATAATTACCATATTCAACACATAACATGCAATACTTATTGCATCGGCCCAAAAATATTTAGGAAGACCATTATCATTGATCATAGTTCTTCCTAGCTCCTCTAACACCCGATTTTTACGTTCCACAACACTATTTTGTTGTGGTGTTCTAGGAGGGGAAAAAGTATGCTCAATTCCATGATTTTCACAAAATTCTTCAAAAAGATGATTTTCAAATTCACCTCCATGATCACTTCGAATCGTTACAATGTTAGTGTTAAGTTTGTTTTGAGATAACTTGGCAAATGTTTCAAATGCCGAGAAAGTGTCACTTTTACATGCTAAGAAAATTGTCCAACAAAATCTTGAGTAGTCATCTACAATAACAAAACCATAATAATTTCCTCCTAGACTTTTGATTCTTGATGGACCGAATAGATCCATGTGTAGAAGTTCAAGAGGTCTAGATGTAGAGACTAAATTTTTGGATTTAACAAATACCTTTGTTTGCTTTCCCATTTGGAAAGCATCGCAAAGATGGTCTTGGGTAAATTTTATTTTTGGTAAACCAACTACCAAGTTTTTGGAAACAATCTTGTTGAGCAAGTCAAAGTTAATGTGTGTTAAACGTCTATGCCAAAGCCAGAAGTCATCACTCTTAGAGACTAGACATTTAGGATCATTAATGGACATCGCATTCAAGTCAAGCATGTATACATTATTAACCCTCAAGCCCTTAAACACATCATCATTTTTATCATCATGTTCAATTATGCAACCTTCTTTAGAAAAAGAGACTTTGTAGCCCTTGTCACATAATTGACTAATGCTAATGAGATTATGTTTAAGGCCTTCCACTAAAAGGGAATTCGAGATAAATCTATAAGAGGGATTACCTACACTACCTTTACCAAGTATATATCCCTTGTTGTTATCACCATAGGTGACAAATCCTTTCTTCTTAGCCACAAAGTCATAGAATAGGGAAATGTCACCCATCATATATCTTGAGCAACCACTATCGAGAAACCATCTTTTCTCCATAGTCTCAAGACACTCCACCTACATATTAAACAAGGTAAAGAGGTACCTAATTTTCATTGGGTCTTTGTGTGTGAGTGAAACTTTGGTTGCATTTAGGCAACCATTGAAAAATGCCTTTAGGAACCAAGAATCTCCTAAATCGACATTTAGCAATAGTGTGACCCCTCTTGCAACAATAAAGACATTCCAGGGTTGGTTTAGAGTTCTATTTTCTATTTTGATCCTTCATCATATAGGTGTATCTTTGATAAGGCTTGTTCATAGAATCTCTAAAATTTGAATGATTAATAGCAAAGGTCATCTTGGGTTGTGATTCTTTGTCTAGTTTGGCTTTAAGTGATTTAACTTCTTTTTGCCAAATCCAAAAAAATTTCACAACAGTGAAAATTAAACCATCCTTGTTTGTCTTCTTTAATTGATTCCACCATAGAAGCTTTAAGAGCCTCCAATTCCTTTTGAGAATCGGATACCTTTTTCTTCAAATGCTTAAAAATAAGCTTATCGGAGGCTAATCGCTTAAAAGCGTTTTTAGCTTCATGATGGAGAACCTTAAAACTACTAAGCAATTCAAGATAAGACAATTTTTCATCATTATCATATTTAGAATGACTTACTTGCTTTTTTCCCTTGGTGTGAGCCATAAGACAAAAATTTACTTTCTCTTCCTAATCACTTGAGCTTGATTTGCTAGAAGCTTCACTATCAATTTCCCATATGATATATGCCATTCTTGCTTTGTTGCTTTTCTTTTGATATTTGTCTTTGCCTTTGTCTTTCTTTAACATTGGGCATTCTGGTTTGTAGTGACCGGATTTTCAACAATTATAACATGATCCTTTCACTTTGATACTTTTGTTTGGTTCTTGCTTGGAGGAGTTAGATTGCCTTATATAATTGACAAGCCGCTTGTCCGAATGAGATATTTCATTCTTTCTAAGATACTATAACACCCCAAAATTTTCCCTCTGGTTTTCTATCTCTGTCCACCTTTCATTTTGCATTCATATGCATCATCATTAGATCATCTGAGGAATTAGGGTTTCACGTCATTATTTGCAGATTATCAGAGAATTTAAGGATTTCGATATGCAGCAATCAATGGCATCACCTTCTTATGGATATTGTCACTAAATTAGGGTTTATTTCCCCGATTAATGTTATTCAAGGATTTCATGTCTGCAAGGACTATTCACTAGGTATTTGGCCCATCATCAGGCTATTTTCTTCTTTATCAAGTCACGAGGATATTTTCTTCTCTTCCCAACATCTCAGGCTTTTCTTCTTTCTCAATATCTCGAAAGCTTTGATTCAGTGGTTGATTTCTCAAGAAGTGCGTATGCAAGGTCGAGTTGTGTGGTGGAATTCATCAGACTATCAAGTTGTGTTTCATTAGAAGTTGTGGGTCAGATTGTCTGTTCATCCATTCACCATCATTCACACCAGTTTCACAAACCATTTCATTATCTAAATAACCTTTCTTTCATATCCATATTCATTTAAACATTTGTTATCCATTTCTTTTATTTCACATCAGTTAATCCATTTATTAATTCCATTGACCAATATCTGATTTAATTCACATATCAAAATTTCTTTTTAACCCATTTGTCTGCATTTTTGTTCGATATAAACTATCCATCTAGTTAAACCATTTCCATATTCATATCAATATTCATGTCCATAAATCAATTCCTAAATTCATTTGTATCATCCATTTTTATTAATCCTTTTTTCTAACTGTTTGCCAACTTTCACAATTTATATCCATTCAAAACAATTTCACTTTCATTTCTGATTTTTACATATATCCATAATTCCATTTGTTCATTAAACCATTTTATTATTGTTTTTTTTCTTAAAACCATATTCTCACCAATGTCATTATAAGACCATATCATCTCATTACATCATATAAGCCCATTATGTTTATTATTATTTCAACAACAAAATTGAAATGAAAGGCACATGAGAGATTGGACACATTATTAAGAATGCCCGCACTCAGTGAGCAAACTTGAACTACTTTTTTTTCTTTTTTTCCCTGCCAGCTCATAAATATACCAAAAAAAACATGACCCAGCATTTTCCAATCCACTCACACACTCAATGTCGTACGAATGTGACCTCCCCACATTCCACCGAAATACCACCAGCCCTTCACTTGGTACGGTATCGCACAAAACCGTTATAAACGTTTCCATCCATCAACTACGTTGCACACGCGGATTCCGTTAATACCACCTAACAAAATTTCCATATAGCCAAGCAAAATTCAATGCGGTAGCACGCAGAATGAAGGACAGAAAAACGGAATTTTCAACACTCTCGCTCATTGCTTTTTCAACCACAAAAAGACCTCACTTTCTTCTTCGTAAAAACAGAAACATACCACATCTCATGAACCATACTCTTCAACATTTTTCACCTGAAAAAATACAGAACACCCAAAACATTTGCTCACTCTCTCAAACGCACAAATCGTGCACACCATAAAGCCCTGCCATTCAATTTTCTTCTTCCTTCAAAAACACCACAATCCTGCATCGCCTCCTCCCTCACTTCAATCGATCCAAACAAATTCTTCAAAAACCTCAGAAATCGTACCCTTCCTCGACCTTTCTTCAACAAATATCAAGTGTGAAAACATTCACAAAACCGAAACCACTCTCTTCAACCTTTCCCTTCGTTTATTCTCACAA
The DNA here is from genome assembly GCA_963966055.1 of Lathyrus aphaca. Lineage (NCBI taxonomy): Eukaryota > Viridiplantae > Streptophyta > Magnoliopsida > Fabales > Fabaceae > Lathyrus > Lathyrus aphaca. The sequence goes on along the minus strand of OZ014520.1, from coordinate 224,019,366 downwards.
ACTCAGAAATCCAACAATATCTCACAAACCACCAACAACAAACCTAAACAACAACAGAGCACAGAAATCGAAAAGATAAGAAGAGAAGTATGAAACTTAGAATAGAGAGAGAGAGATCAAAGGGAAACAAATCGAAGCGAGATCGGAGGAAAAGATTACAAACCGAAGAGAGGTTGACAGTGAATCGCTCTCATCTTCATGGTGGTGTGGTGCTGATTGTTCGCCGGTCAGATTCTGAAATCACAAAATCTTAAAGAAGAGGGGTCGCCGCCGATGAGTTTTTGTCGTTGATTGAGAAAGGGAAACGGTACAAGGAAAAGAGACCGAGGGTGCTGACGTAGGGATTCACGGCGGCGTGGTGACCTTCTCGTCTGACGGAACTTTTGATTTTGAGAAGAAGGGATTCGTGTTTGCGTTGGTACCGCTGCATAAGAGAACATGGGATATTAGTTTTTTCACACTAAGAGGAGAACCACATTCATATATTTTTTTTTATTATTATTATTTATTTGTTATGTTTTTATGTTAACTTTTCTTAAACTTTCTTTCTTTTCTTATTGACCGACATGGGCTAAGCCCATTGAATGCTTACACTCCTTGAATCCAGTGCAAACCCTCCCTATGTTTCCTTTTTATATTATTAAGTTTTTTTATGTTCTCCTTTTTTTAGTTTAATTAGATTTTCTTTATAATTTTTGTTAGTTTTATTAATTTTTGGCAAGAGTTATATTTAGGATTTATTAGAAATTTATTTTAATCTTGTATAGCTTAATATTTAGTTTGGATTAATTAATTTGGGTTAAATAGGATTGTATTTTATTTTGGTTTTAGTTTGGCTCGATGTTTTGTAGGTTCATTGCTCGATTTTGATGATGGATGATGTAACATGGTGATAGCCTTGTGATTAATTATTTTCACGACCTTGGTGTTAACTCTGGTTCTCTTTATTGGTCGGCTTGGATGCTGGAAGTTTATATTTGACTTTTGTCTGATACCCTGATAATTGACAATTGTACTTGACTTTTGAATTTTTTTTGGGCTTGATATTTATTCTTAAGTTTCTCTTGCGCGTATTGAAGAGGCAACGGACCTTCTCCGTTAGGTATCACTTAAGCTTGTCTTTCTTTCACGCCGCATTCTAGTCCTGATGCTATGTTAGGAGCATGTTGCTGCATCTGGAAGTCCTACTGGTGTAGGCTCTGTTTGTGCATTGTTCGATTACTCCATATTGCATTCTCCTCTCCTCACTTATTTCTTTTTCATCTCAGCTTCTTCCTCCTTTTCTTTTTATGCTTTCTTATCTTGCTTGTGATGTGCTTAGGCCATCCTTTCTTCTTGTCTATCCTATTTCTTCTTCTTCTTTCTTTTTCTTTCCTTCTCTCTTAGGATAGTTTAAACCTCACTAACCTAGGACTCCCATGCATGATAACATTAGGAGTATTTTTCCCCTTAGATTTTTACCTTTGATATTCTTTTGTTTCTTTCTCTTCGCATCTCAAAACAAAAACCATAAAAAAAAACTTAATAAAGGAAGAAGTGACTTCTTGTGTATAACTTATTCCATGGGGCATATGTATTCATTCCATCTTGGAATAGTACACTTGTCTAGCATGATGCACAAGTCTGGTCATAAGGTCATCTTCATCAAGAAAAACCATAAAAAAAATACTTCTTCATTTTTAATCACTAAAACATCTAATAAGTTCAACAAGTTAGTGAGCTTAAGCCCTTGCCCTTGGAAACAAGTCTTGGATAAATTCTCCTTACTTGGTGTGCTTGTTCTATTATTCCATCTTGGAATATATTAGCAAGTACACATTCCAAAGAAAAGAGTTTGAGTTCACTTCCTTGTGCCACACTCCTAAAAGACTTCTAAAAAACACAAACAAACAATAAGCATCTCCTTCGGGACTTCTCTTCTCATCACCATCACTCTTTACGTACGAACTTGCTACTACTTGTCATTTTGCAAGACGGTAACGCACTCGTCGTCCGAGCCTGCAACACCTGAGCATTGACATAGGCAGTTCAAGCCTTAAGACACAAGCAATCCTTTCCACCCCTAGTTAGGGGAACTACGGCGACTCTGATCCTCATGTCCAATGAGGTACGTAGGCAGCAGGGTAGGGCCCGTTCGAGCACACTCTTTTATTTTCCCTACATTTTCCCCCTTTCTTTTCTTATCAAATTCCAGTTTTTCTTTTGCAGCAGCTTTCATTTCTTTCACCCTTTGAAATAGTTTCTTTGCAAGCGTGGATCCCTTCGGGTACGACGGACGATCTGGGGTGCTAATACCTTCCCAGGTCGTAACCGACTCCCAAACCCAGTCTCTTTGGTTCGCGAGACCTTTGTCCTTCCTTTTCTTTTCTTCGGTTTGTGCAGCATTACCATTCCCGTTCCTTCGGGATAAAAATGCCTGGCTGGCAACTCTACCTCTTTTCCACGCCACTTTCATGTTTGTACTAGGATGGAAATCCAGGGAGCGACAGCTGGCGACTCTGCTGGGGATCGAACCCAGAATATCTGGTTTCCCTTGAGAGTCTCTCCTAGCGCTTGTGTGTTTCTGTTTCTTTGGGTGTTGATTGTTTGTTGTTGTGTGTATATGTTACTGTTGTTTATTTACAGTTTTATTTACCGTTTTATTTACAGTTTTTAGTATTTATATTCATGCATCATATGTTATTAATGGACTGTCTGGACTATGTTGGTTTTCTTTTGGCGGGTTTGGGAGTTGTTACTGAGAGATGAACTTGTAACTAGGGCTCGAGTGCACCCTAGGACTTAGCATGGATAGTCACTTTGGCTTCATGGCATCTTACTATGTTGGTAGTAGTGAGTTCCACACCCAGACTTGCGACCATCTTGGAAATGTTTTGATGCAGGAATCTTTCTTGGATTATTACACGACCTCGATAGTTATGTGCATCTGGGGACTGGTCATTGAGGACCTTTGTGGAAACATCCCTCTCCAGTGGTGACAGTGGCAGACCATATTTTGTGGTAAACCCATTCGCACTCGAGGGCCCACAAGGAACTCGCATAGGATGGCCTAGTTCTCTTATAGGAACTCAGTCAAAGCATCTGGTCGTATAATGATAGTACAGTATCCTACGGGCTGAATGTATTACTGTTTCTCGATTTCAGCGCTCGAAGCTGGGGACTTATAAGTGATGCTTATTCTTCCTGGACTCACGCTGAGACCTCCCTGAGTAGTACATAATGCCAAACCGATTCCCTAGTCTGGTCATGAGCCATTTCTCAGAGATGGTGAATGTATTATTGTTATTCGTCTTTGAGAGTCTGTGATGTTTGACCCGGAGCACACCCGTGAGATTGGGAGGGGTTTACAGGTTTGCAGGAACCCATGACCTCAGCATACCCTGGTTACTAGTGTGATTCTATGTTCTGATCTGGTCACTATGATTATGGAGTTCTTGATCCTTTGGTTCTCGGTTATTATTCTGGGTTATTATTCAGAGATCTTGTGGTTACAAACACTCAATTCTTGGCTCAGTATTCCAGATTCTAAGCAGTTTCCAGATGTTGATCCCATGTCTTTGCATCTTTAGCATCATCATATTTCATTTTGCATTTGCATCTGCATTGCATTTCCTTCTTCCATAGAGCTCATCCTTCCTCTTTTTTCCATGACCAGCCAGCTGATTTCCCGGTACTCAGTTTGAACAAGTGGTAGCTATTGGAGGACGAAAAAGTTGTTTGAAGCAAGACTGAGCAGTTTCAAGAGTTAAGAAGATCTGATTGGAAGTCGTCGGTAGCTATGTCAGAGAACAACCTTCAGAATTTTGATCTTCCACCAGGTTTCACTTTGATGACCAATCCTTTGTATGGTCTTTCTCCTGATGAGGATCTTCCGCAAGTGAACAATCTTACTCAAGCTCAGCCAGTGCAGGGTCCAATCGTGAATCAGAATGTACTTGAACCATCTATTGTCCGAGGTGGACCTTCATCTTCTTCTGATACTACAGACTATCATATTTTTGCTTTCCCTATGCCAAACTTCCAAGGAGTAACCCCTGTGATGAAAACCAATGATCCACGAACTATTGAGACTGCTAAAAGGTTTCGTGTGTTGGATGAGCAACTCAAAGCCTTAACGGATCCTGATGCCTTTGGTTTTAATGCTTTAAACCTATGTTTGGTATCTGGTCTTGTCATACCTCCAGATTTCAAAACTCCGAAGTTTGAAAAATGCACTGGTGTCAGTTGCCCGAAGCGTCATTTGGTGATGTTTTGCAGAAAAATGAGTTCTTATGCCTACAACGATGAGTTGATGATTCACTGTTTTCAGGACAGTTTAAGCGGGGCATCCTTAGTTGGTATATGGATTTGGAAAGCAGTTGTATCCGATCATGGAATGATTTATCCAGAGCTTTCATAAAGCAATACCAATACAATGTGGACATGGCGCCCAGTCGCACGCACCTGCAAAGCCTATCTCAGAGAACTGGTGAAACTTTCAGAGAATATGCACAGCGGTGGAGAGAATTGGCAGCCCAAGTGCAACCACCACTTTCAGACAGAGAATTGGTTGACCTGTTCGTGGGCACCTTGCAAGGTCCGTACCTGGAAAGATTGAGTAGCATTGGGACATAAAACTTCTATGATTTGATGATAGTTAGAGGGTGCATTGAGAGCCTACTCAAAAGTGGAAAGATCCAAGACTTTTCGAACATCCCAGCTAGTGAAGATGAATTTGTTGGTAGCTCCCAAGGGAAAGAGGAGCCTGAAGTCAGTGCAGTCATGGCCAATATCGAATATTCTGGACAATCATCTTCTCAAAAATTATCTTTTCATGTGTACGGCTATTCTTATGGACAATCAGCAATGCCTAGAGCACCGTATCAGAAACCCTGGACTCCCACTCGTCCAAATCTGCAAGCTCATGGTAGAAGGCCTCAGAATCAACTTCAGATCCAACATAGGCCTTGCAACAATCTGGAAAAAAGGAATGCTCCTTTTCATCTGGTTATTATGGCGTATGGTGAACTTTTGCCACATTTAATTCATAGCTCATTGGTGGTTCTTAAGCCTCTCAAGTCGTTTCCAGAGTCGTACCCTCCAGGGTACAATTCTCATGAGCAGTGTGGGTATCATGGTGGATCAATGGGGCATTCAACTGAAGATTGCAAAGCTTTTCAGGCCAAAGTCCAACAGTTGATCGACAAGGGGTACATAGCCTTTCCAGAAGGAAGCTTGGTTGTGCACATCAACCTCTCTCCTGATTGAGTTCAAAGACTTTGAAAGAGCATCTCCTGATTTAAGTGGCTCAGACAAGAAGATGTCATCAGAATTGGTGATCATTGTATCCTTTTTATCATTTGCATTGTAGTTTCTTTCCGGCTAATTGCTACTTGTCTTTTAAGCGTTGTTATTTTGAATGGTAATGTTAATGAAGTGATCATGCACTTTTTGATTCAATTATGTCGTATTCGTTCTTTTTTTTTCCTTGCATCAAAAATGAAAAAAAATGCATCCATATACCTCCCACTTATTTCATTGTTGTTTAGCAGATACTTGAGGGAGGATGATGAATACTGAATACCCATAATTGTTGAAGGTATGCTTTCGGAGTAGAACCTGCTGACGATGTACAGGCATTGTTTCAATTCCCAAACACAGGAGATATAAGGGAGATAGACCCTCGTCAATCCCTTTGAGCCTTGAAGTGGGAGTTTCTTTTCTAATGAAAAAGCCCTCACATTCAACCCGGGGCAGGGTATTCATCAGTTAGTTTGACCGAGCGTTCAAATTTCCAAAGGAGTAAGCATTCTAGGATCCATTTTATTCATTACACCTCTAGAGGTAAAGGGACGTAAAACCACAATGGTTACCCCTCGCGAACAAAGGAATGAGGCAGTCACAACCCTTTCAAGCAAGTTGGACAAACCAGTGTCACATGATTTGTTCAAGAAAAAAAAAGAGAGAGAAGTAAAGCCCGCTAAGTCGGAAAAACAAAAAGATATGAAAACAAATGACTTAGGCAAAATTTAGGGCAGCCCGCTGGACTTCAAAATAAATAAAAAAAGAGAAAAAAATTTAAAAAAGAATCAGTCCAGGAAAAAGTTAGGGAGTAAAAAATCAGAGAAAAAAACTTCCATAAGAACAAAATCGTGTGATACAGACACAAAGACAAAAGGGAAGATTGTTACTCCAAAAAACCTCATTGGTGCTTAAAACATCAACGTCAATGGTTCCTCGACTATCACAAAACCCTTTCGAGAGGTGAGCGCTTAGGCCAAATTAGCTAAACATAGGACTGGAGAACATCAAGGAGAATGGGTGGGCACAGATAAACCTTGAGCCATAAATCCTTCTTTCTAAAAACCGTGAACCAAGCCACATCATAACCCTTGAAAGTCCTAATTGAATCAGGTTCAATTCTGAAAGCATACTACGACAAGGTTGCGTAAACTGACTCCTAACGATTTGCTAATTCATCACTACGTTTGGACTAATGGTCCATTCGTCACACACTATCACATCATTCAAGTAAATAAATTTTCAAAACCTGCGTGAGCATCGCATTAAAATTACCATTTGTAAATGAACATTTTTAATTGCAAGTCAGCCTGTGACATCAGGGAAATTCCTACAAAGAGAAATCAGAGAGAATTTGATCATTCAACAATGATGACCAGAATCAAGAGCATCTTACAGGCCTATGAATCAGGGGCACGTTATCCAGTCATTTCATTGACCAAGGAATTAGTCAGGGTAAAGCAGATCCCAAGCATCAATTGATTGAGGGTGACATCATTCAAGAGTCAGTTGCTCAGAGTGAATCTATCAAACAGGGGCAGGCCACCCGGAATTTCTATTTCCAAGGGTAAATTCTTCTAATGCTCAGTCAGAATGAGTAAAGTCGCTTCCACGCTCATACTAGGGCAGAACGCTTCTAGAGCTCACCAAGTGCAACTCTCCTCGAGAGAACATCCAAGTCTGCCATTCCAAGAATTGGATAATCAAGGGCAGTCTGTTCAGAGACCTTCCAACTGGGGCAACTTTAGCTATATAGAGAATTTTTCATCAGTAATCTCCGAGTTCAAGATGAGTGTCGGGAAATCATGCTAACCACCCTCGCCTTTGTCATCCTTCTCAACCCAGAAGCCTTGTCACATAGGACCTTCCTACCCACCTCGGGAGATTTTCTAGCTTTTCATAAGCATTGGATAAATCATTTGCATACATTATTCATGTCGCTTCGCTCGAGCATTTAGAGCATACGCATCATAATTGCATTGAGCATAACCCCGCAACATCAATCTCGCACCCAGGGCCTCGTAACCCTAACTTCCTAACCTTCAAAGCTCAGTTCTCGTCTGGAAAACCAACCCAAAGTCCAGTTCTCGTCTGGCAAACCAACTTCAAATACCAGTTCTCGTCTGGTAGGCGAATCATTTCAACCAGTTCTCGTCTGGTCACCTTTTCATTTAGCCTTTTGGACTCCAGTTCTTGTCTGGTAGTCATTATTTTTCAGAGTCAATTCTCGTTTGACAATGAACCCAAGGAGTCAGTTCTCGTCTGATGACTTATTATTTGCCATCAGTTCTCGTCTGTTGGCCTACCTTCAATAAACTGGTTCTCGTCTGGTATTTCACCTTCAAAGTCCAATTGTTTGGCAACCAAAAAAAAAGTCATCAACCTGGACCTACAGCCCAACCATCCTTGTTTCAACCATCTCCCGCATATTACATATCATCATATCCTCAACATCTTGAGCATACGTCTACATCTTGCATCATTTGCATTGCATTTTCATACCGCATGGTTTCTGTTTTCTCTCTGGTGTGGGGCAAGGACCGTTACAAGACGCAATCTGGGGCAGTTATCTCAAGATCTGTTGAATTTATGAGAGAGTTTGAAGACACTGAGGCAATTCTGGATGCCAAGTCTTCTGTAAAATCCTCTAGAGACGATATTTTCATAGATGATGTAGTATGGCATAATTGAGGAGTAAGGAATGCTTGTTCACTCTTGATAATCAGTATGCTACTGTTGAGCTTATAAGCTTGAAGCACTGTGTTAATTCTTAGAGAATGTCTGGTATTTCTTTCCCCAGCAGGGAATTGGAAGTTTATTTCTTCCCCGGGCATAAAATCATCCTTCAGCCGACAAGGTTTCCTCATGAGGAGTTGGTATTCTCATTCAGTCAAAGTCCAATTTTCATTGGCATATATTCCCAACACAGTCGTCATACTATACCCGGGGCATAATTTGGCTTATTATGATCTCTAATCCTCCAGTAAAGTCTCTTCTCAACAGAGCATTGCCAAATCTTTTACTCAGCTAAGCCAGAGGGTTGACATTTCCCCAGCTGAGTTAGAGCAGGTGATATCCCCAGTGTCGCTCCCTGGATTTCCATCCTAGTACAAACGCGAAAGTGGCGCGGAAAAAGAATAGAGTCGCCAGCCAGGCATTTTTATCCCGAAGGAACGGGAATGGTAATGCTGCACAAACCAGAAGAAAGAAGAGAAAGGACACAGGTCCTGCAAACCAAAGAGACTGAGTTCGGGAGTCGGTTACGACCTGGGAAGGTATTAGCACCCAGATCGTCCGCCGTACCCGACGGGATCCACGCTTGCAAAGAAACTGTTTCAAAGGGTGAGGGTATGAAAGCTGTTGCTAAAGAAAATAACAAGAACTGGAAAAGAAACTGAGAAAAAGAACTGAATAAGAAATGACAAGGAAAAATGTAGGGAAAATAAAGATTGTGCTCGAACGGGCCATACCCCGCTGCCTATGTACCTCATCAGGACAATGAGGATCAGAGACGCCGTAGTTCCCCTAACTAGGGGTGGAAAGGATTGCTTTTGTCTTAAGTCTTGAACTGCCTATGTCAATGCTCAGGTGTTGCAGGCTCGGACGACAAGTGCATTACCGTCTTGCAAAGTGACAATTAGGAGCAAGTTTGCGGACGGAGCGAAGGAGATGAGAAAAGAATTCCTGAAGGAGAGACGATTATTGCTTGTTTTTGTTTTTTAGAAGCTTTTAGGAGTGTGTCACAAGGAAGTGAACTCAAGCTCTTTTCCATGGAATGTGCACTTGTCGCTACATTCCAAGATGGAATAATAGAACAAGCACACTCAAGTAAGGAGAAGATCCCCAAAATTTGAATCCAGAGATTAGGGCCTAAGCTCACTAACTCATTAACTTATTATGTTTTTTTGGTATTTACAATGAAGAAGTGTTTTTTATGCTTTTCTTTGTGAAGAAGATACCTTGATCAGACTTGTGCATCACAAGGTAAGCTTGTACTATCCCAAGATGGGAAGACTATAAGTACCTCATGGGATAAGGCTATTGCTCAAGGCATTACTTCAAACTTTATTAATGATTTTTAGTGTTATGAGATGAGAAGAGAAGAAGAACCAAAAGGATCACAAAGGTAAGAGTCTAAGGGGGGACTAAAGATTCCTAAGTGTTATCATGCATGGATGTCCTAAGGTTAGTGTGGTTTTCTATCCTAATGAAGAAAGAAAGAAGAAGAGAAGAAGAAGGAAGAAGAAGAGATGAGTAAGGCCTAAGCCCAACAAGCCAAGGGTTAGCACAAGAAAGAAATAAGAAGAAGAGATGAGATTTGGAGATGTGGACCTCACTTCCACACCTCTTAATTACCATAGCCCCTGCAAGGTTAGCAATAAGCATACAAGCAAAGCAAAATGAAGCAAATGACATGCCAACATCATACAAATAGAAGTGAAGTCAAATATACAAATGCAAACTCAATAAGATGCAAAGCAAAAATGCACAAACATGGACTCGAGGCACACAACCAGAACCAAAACAAGTTGAAGAAGTGCTTAAGAAGCAAGAGAGATGAAGAGAAAAGAGGCACAAGACCACACAAACACAATATGAGATGGAAAGAAGCAAAGAAGTAAGGTGAATACACTTAAGAAAAGAAGAATTCAAAAGATAAGCCAAACACAAAACTTTCTAAGACACAAACCCTAAGTCAAGACCAGAAAGGAACCCATACCCCAAAGGGACCCCAAATGAGAAGACGAAGTTGGCACAAGTGCCCTTCTAAGCTTATAAGAGAGTTAATGATCACAAAGAAGCAAAATGGGACAAGGTACAAAGCAAAATTCAAAACAAATCAAAAATGCCTCTAAAAATTCCACAACTTAAGCCAAATGATCTTCAAACATGATATAACAATGAGCCAAAAGGATTGAGAGAAATTCAGAAGCCAAGTAGGTCAAAAGAAGGCAAGAACATGAACTAGGGTTACATACTTCCTTCACAAGTCAAAGGACCAAGAACCAATGAACAAATTTCTAAAAATCAGGCGAAAATCACACAAAAACTACATCATCTTAGGAATCCAGAGCAAAAAGAACCATCACAAAACTCAAAATAATGAACTCTATAGAAAATGAACAAGACAGATTGCTCAAAAAGGATTTAAAATGAATTAAATGAAATGGACAATTAATGGACACGTGGATAATGAGAAAAAATGGAAAATAAAAATATGGAAAATTAAATAAAACTCAATTGAACACTCATGAATTAATTTTGAATTTTTATACACTTGGAACTAATTTTAATACTTAAAAACCAAAATGGATATAAAAGAAAATAAAAAGAAAAGAAATAAAAATGGAAATGAGGTTGGGGGTGGGAATAGTGAAGAACTACGTTCAAATGAATTGGGCTTAATGGTTTTGGGGTGCGAAAAGTAAGTCTGAGGCCCAATGGGTGCGCTGGTATATTAAACATATGGTGGGAATTTATGAAAATAAGCTGGAAAATACATGAGCCTTTAGATGAATCTAACGCACGCTGAAAGGAATTCATTAAATGACGTGTACGAATGATTTGCTGTGAGGTGAGGACGTATGGTTGTTGTGGTGGGATGAGAAACATGCTGAATTAAAATAGAATCAGGTTTCACGTGAGAGGGAGGCTGGGATACTAACACGCGTGGCAATATCCTGGACGCTCAGAGACAAGATCCAATGGTGGGAGAGTCATCTTCAACCTTAAAACCCTAATTCAAACAATTTCCAGATTTCGGTGACCGAAGCTAGGGCTCCGGCATCGGAAATCACACCAGATGAGCAAAACACAATGAAAATTAATCAAGACCTCCAGATTGACTAAATGAGGCACGCTGATTTCAAAAATGGGCATGAAAAATGCAATAGATTAATGGATCTCTTGGATCGAAGAGAAATAGTTTTGTCCATGAAACTTGAAACTCAAAATACAAACTCATCTATGCACCAAAATCAAAACTAAAAACAATCAGAGTTATCAGTGAACATCAAGGATCAAGAAACACACCAACATTTTCATTTCCAGATGCGAAGATTCCAAGGCATACCTGAGTTTATAGAGCTTGAAAATGCTTGCTAGAAGACCAGATGATGGATGAAAATCACTCCAAATTCACTCTAGATGCAAAATAAAAGCATCTAAAGCCTTGAATATGGCTGGATCTTGAGTTTTGAAAGCACCTTCCCTGAAATGGAAAGGTTGTTGATCTTGAGAGATTGCTTGAATGATGGTGATATTTGTGATCCTAAGCTTGCACTGATCAAGGATCTACAATTTGTTTTGGGATTAAGCAAGTGTATGAAGAGATTTTGGAGAAAATGCAAAGTATGCAAGAACTTTGAAATGAGAGAATGAGAGAGAGTTGAGGGATTCTGAAACCCTAGCTTGTTATATACCACCTCATGAGCCAATGCTGAAAAAATGAAAGAGTTTGCACGTGGGAATGAGGAGAATTTTGTGATTTTGCAATTCTTGCAAGTTTGTGATGAGAGCATGCACTCCTCATGTCTTCCCTTTCTTTTCAGCCCATGTGCACTCTAAATCCAACCCTTAATTTGAATCCAAAAGATCTTGGCCCTTAGATCAAAGTTGTCACACTTTCTCCATGTTCATGCAAAAAATCCACTTATGAAGCAACTTTCTTGCCTTGCACAAATTTTTGAATTTATTTGGAGCAAAGTGTGCCATTTGCCTTGTATTTTAACTTTGTAAACAAACTTGATCCATTCCAAGCCTTAAAATGAAGTTTCATGACAATTGGCCCTTGGTGCATGCATGAATTTTAGGTTTTGCCCTAGTTTGAAGGAAATTTTCGAGGGGCCTATAGTCCAAACCATGAATCCTATTAAAAATTACTTGTACTTTTTGAAAATGGGAGACCTTAATCTCCAACTTTCATGTTTGACTTTGGTCCATTTGAAGAATTTTTGATCATGTTAAGCTCACTTGAATTTTAGGGCAAAAGTTGCCAAAAATGGAATTTCTTTAAAACCAACTTTGCACCAATTTTGCAAAAACCCTTAAAACTTCATGAGTTTTGAACTTTGAACTTTCCAAACCTCTTATAACATTGTAAGAACATACCTTGGATAGAAAAGTTGGGTTGGACCCCTTGAAATCACACAGTTGACTTTTTAAAGGCACAGTTGACCAATTACTTCATCTGCAAGCAACTGAAGAATTTCTTGACATCCACAAGGAATTTTCTCATGAAAATTGGTACCTAGGATCCTCTTGACATATAAAAGACTTTGCCCAAATGAAATGGCCAAAGTTGTGAGGTTTTGATGCTTGAATCTCAAACCCTAGTTTAGGACCAATGCTTAGGAGCTTTGCCCTATCCTGGAATCTCTGATGATCATCCAACCTTCTGAGCTTTTGCAAATGAACTTGAGCTTGTAAATGCAATGTAGACCCCTCATAGGACTTGTACAAAACCATTGGGACCCTTGTCATGGCTTGTAATGCTTCAAGAACCTCCACAGATGATCATATGCCTAATGCTAGGTCATGAGAAATGTTATGCCTCATCTTTCCATGCTAGGATGCTAAGAAAATGATATGTTCATGATGAATGTGATGTGATATGATGCTTAAAATGAAGAGGGAAAATTTGGGGTGTTACAGCTGCCCCTATTCAAACAACTGTTAATCTGAAAAGGACGATAGTACGGGCTATCGACCGTTCAAGATAAACTGTGGTTGAATACCAAGAAGACCTGAAATTTGCACTCTGACGAAGAATGCAACACTGGGAAATAAACCCAACCAAATGACTCTTTGGTGACTGAAGGGGAGGAAAAGCAGACGAGCTCCTTCCAAGTTGAAACTATTATCTGGAATAAGAATACTTTGACAGACGAGTCTTCTTCGAACAATCCTGTGACGCCAGGAGCTGGACATACGAGTCCTCCAGCACTTTACAACACGTATGGCTTGAGATAGACGAATCTCCTTCGGATATACCTGTTACGCCAGGACCGGGATGCACCAAAGTCTGTGGGATAGACATGCATAATCAAGATAGACGAACCTTCTTCATATATTATCCGTGGATATATGGCAAAAGACAGACGAGTCTTCTTCGAGCAAACCTGTTACGCCAAGTGCAACATTAATAACCTGTGCCTGAGACAGACGAGCCTCCTTCAAATAAACATGTTACGCCAGGACCAGTAACCATTTTGACATTTATTCCCACAGTCAGAATTTTAAACCTCTTCAATATAGACGAGTATTGGATGATCATCCAGAGAACACAGACGAGTGCCAAAAGTCAATGGTGCAGACGAGTATCAGACGATGATCTAAGAAACACAGACGAGCGTTTCAGGCAATGATACAGACGAGTACCAGCCACTGGTACAGACGAATACTAGAAATTCAAACACAGACGAGCATTTGGAGTAGCAATACAGAAGAATACCAGGATAATCAACAAATCTGCACATACAGATATAAACTAACACAGACGAGTGTTGGGGATGATACAGACGAGTATCCAAATAAAGCAGACGAGCTTCAAACAGATAACACACAGACGAGTGCAGGAGATGATACAGATGAGTATCCAAACAAAGCAGACGAGCTTCAAACATCACATACCAAACAAAGACGAGCGTTGGAAATTGCAGATGAGCACCCACAAATATTACAGATATCAGAACACAGACGAGTGTTGGAGGAATGCAGACGAGCAAACAGCAGAGATTACATATCAAACACAGACGAGTGTTGAAAATTGCAGACGAGCAATATCAAGGATGATAACACCAAACACAGTCGAGTGTTGGGGAGAGCAGACGAGCAATACCAAAATGATAACATAGACGAGTGTTGAAAGATGCAGACGAGCAGCAATAAAGTATGAACACAGACGAGTGCTGGAAAGGTGCATACGAGCAACAAACAAATGCCTTATTGGCCACAAGAGTTACAACTCTGCAGGGGTAGAACAAGTTGAGTGGTCTGGACACCTAACTCTGACTGAGGTGACGAATACCTGACTGTATCATTATATTGACCAAAAGAATGGCAACTTCGCTGGGGAATATTTCACTGACGGAAATGAAAATCAAATATGACATCTGTGGGGAAGGATCATCTTCAGGCTTGGCTGGGAAAGATGCTTCAACAATACTCTGGCTGGGGAGAGCATTTTGTTATTTCTAATCTCTGTCGGGACATCAGGCATTCAGCTTCCCGTTGGGCATACTCCACTGGGGAAGAATAAACTGCTTGGGCTACCTGCCAAAGCTTAGCTGAGGAAGAATTCTGCTCAGGAGAATGTGACGCCATCCTGCAACCTGCAACAACAGAAAACACAAGTGTGCCACGGGGACTTGCATGGTATGAACTGTTCATCTATCGTCACCCGACACTCAAAGAGGGTTTACAGTGTTTCCATGCATGTCATTTTCTTTCAAATTATCACCATGTTTTTAAATGCAATGTTATTTTTGCCAAAAATTCAGGACATTTTGCAAAATAAACACAACACAGCTTTTTGACTGAATATTCTTTTTATTGAAAGGCCTCTGAATAGGCAAAGATTTACATCAAGAAGCAACCACCTGGAAAGAGGTAGCCACCATAAAATTGAGAAAATAAACTATCCTAATGGCAATGGGCACGGCATCCCAATGAGTTCCATTTCTGCTATGACCAGCACGTCTTCAAGACTCTCCATTCTTGCCTTTGCTTTCTGAGAGGATGAGGGGACTGATTCCTATCCTTCTGATATTGTCAAGTTGTACGAAACGATGATATGGTTCAGATTACTCGGATCGTAGTTGTTCGCTTATTCCCTTGTTTTGCGTGGATCGCCCTTTCGGGTTTTCAATCCACCGGGATACCCTTTTTTGCCTGAGCTGTCCAGTGTGGCTTTTCAACTCAGCGGGTGTACATTTTTTCATTTATTTTCCCTAACTTTTTCCCGAGCTTTTTATTCTGTTTTTAGCTCGCCAGGATGCCCTTTTCTTGCCTGGACTTTAATTCTGTTTTTGTGTCCAGCGGGTCTCTTTATACAAAGTATTTTTTAACTGCGTCCGAGTTAACAGAGGACTGGAAGTCATCTCCATCCATAGTGGTGAGCATCAGTGCTCCTCCTGAGAAGACTTTCTTCACTATGAATGGTCCTTCGTAGTTTGGGGTCCACTTGCCCCTGTGATCTGAACCTGGAGGAATGATCCTTTTCAGCATAAGCTCTCCCACTTGATACTCCCGAGTACGTACTCGTTGGTCGAATGCTCGCTTCATTCTCCTCTGATAAAGCTGACCATGACAGATAGCCGCTAATCTCTTTTCCTCAATTAGACATAGATGATTGTAACGAGCACGCACTCATTCAGCCTCATCAAGCTTTACATCCATCATCACATGCAATGAAGGAATCTCTACTTCCACAGGCAGGACTTCTTCCATACCATATACCAGAGAGAAGGGAGTTGCCCCTGTTGACGTCCTGACTGACGTTCGGTACCCATGCAACACAAATGGTAACATCTCATGCCAATCTTTTTAAGTGACAACCATTTTTTGCACAATCTTCTTGATATTCTTGTTAGCTGCCTCTACTGCACCATTTATCTTTGGTCGGTAAGGAGAAGAATTGTGATGCTGAATCTTGAATTCCCGACACAACTCTGCCATCATCTTGTTGTTGAGATTAGAACCATTGTCAGTAATGATCCTTTCGGGCACTCCATATCTGCATATAATATCCCTTTTCAGGAATCTTGCCACCACTTGACGAGTGCCGTTGGCATAAGATGCTGCCTCAACCCATTTAGTGAAGTAATCAATCGCGACCAAGATGAAGCGATGACCATTTGAAGCTGTAGGCTCTATCTTCCCGATCATGTCAATGCCCCACATAGAAAAGGTTCAAGGAGATGACATGACGTTGAACGGGCTTGGAGGAACATGCACTTTGTCTGCATAAATCTGGCACTTAAGGCACTTACGAGCGAATGAACAACAGTCTGCATCCATTGTCATCCAGTAATACCCCGATCTCAATAACTTCTTAGCCATAGCATGCCCTCCTGCATGGGTACCGAAAGATCCTTCGTGGACTTCCTGCATTAACAGGCTTGCTTCGTGTCTATCCACGCATCTGAGCAAGACCATGTCAAAATTTCTCTTATACAAAACCCCGTCTGTATTCAAGAAGAAGCTAGCAGCAAGTCGCCTTAAGGTCTTCTTGTCATTGGAAGATGCCCCAGCTGGGTATTCTTGCTTTTCCAGGAATAACTTGATATCAAAATACCAAGGTTTCTCGTTTGACACTGCGTCTACAGAGAAGGCATGAGCTGGAGCGTCAAGCCTGGAGATGTCAATTCTGGGCACATAATTTCAACACAAGACTTTGATAGACGAAGAAAGAGTGGCCAATGTGTCGGCAAACTGATTTTCATCACGTGGTATGTATTGAAGCTTAACTGTCGTGAAGAACGTCAACAGTTTTCTAGCATAATCCCTGTATGGAATTAGATGCTCCTGATGCGTATACCATTTGCCGGTAACTTGGTTAATAACGAGGGCTGAATCTCCGAATATATCGAGGTTCTTAATCCGAAGATTAATTGCCTCCACTATTCCCATTATGCATGCCTCATATTCCGCTTCATTGTTGGTGCAGCCAAAAGTAATTCTGGAAGCGAAGGGAAAGTGAACACCTTCGGGAGTGATAAGAACGGCACCAACTCCACGTCCATTGATATTGAATGCCCCATCAAACATCAACTTCCATTTGGATTCAGGGTCTGGCCCCTCCTCCGGAAGTGGTTCCTCACAATTTGTTGCTTTGAGGTACATGATGTCCTCATCAGGGAAATCAAACTTCATTGGCTGATAATCATCTTCAAGAGGTTGTTGCACAAGGTAATCTGACAATACACTTCCCTTGATGGCTTTCTGAGAAGTGTACTGGATGTCATATTCATTCAAAATCATTTGCCACCTAGAAACCCTTCTGGTTAACGCTGGTTTCTCAAAGATGTACTTGATAGGATCCATTTTGGAAATGAGCAGTGTGGTATGAGTCAACATGTACTGTCTCAGTCGGCGAGCAGCTCATACCAAAGCGCAACAAGTTTTCTCGAGCAGTGAGTATCGGGATTCACAGTCGGTAAACTTTTTGCTAAGGTAATAAATAGCGTACTCTTTTCGACCAGACTCGTCATGCTGGCCTAGAACACACCCCATTGACCCTTCTAGCATATTCAAGTACATGATTAAAGGTCTTCCTTCAACTGGAGGCATTAGAATTGGAGGCTCCTGCAAATATTCTTTTATCTTGTCAAAAGCTCTTTGGCAGTCATCATTCGACCTGAGCGTTTGCTCTTTTCTTAGCAACTTGAATATTGGTTCGCACGTGGCAGTTAGATAAGATATCAACCAAGAAATGTAGTTCAACCTCCCTAAGAACCCGCGCACTTCTTTTTCTGTTCTCGGTGCAGGCATGTCTTAAATTGCTTTTACTTTTGTAGGATCTACCTCAATTCCTTTCTGACTAACAATGAAACCCAGCAGCTTCCCGGGACGCACTCCGAAAGTGCACTTGTTTGGATTCAACCTCAGCTTGTATTTGATCATTCTATCAAACAACTTCTTGAGATTGACCAGATGCTCTTCTTCGTCTCGGGACTTAGCAATCATATCGTCCACATAACACTCAATCTCCTTGTGTATCATGTCATGGAACAATGTGACCATCGCCCGCTGATAGGTTGCCCCGGCGTTCTTCAAACCAAAGGGCATGACCTTGTAGCAGAATGTACCCCACGGGGTAATGAACGTTGTCTTGTCCATGTCTTTCGGCGCCATCTTAATCTGATTATATCCGGAGAAGCCATCCATGAAGGAAAATACCGAGAATTGAGCAGTATTGTCTACCAACACGTCAATGTGTGGCAACGGAAAGTCATCTTTTGGGCTCGCTCTATTCAAATCCCGGTAGTCAACGCACATCCGGACCTTGTCGTCCTTCTTTGGTACAGGTACAATGTTAGATAACCAAGGTGGGTAACTAGTTACAGCAAGGAACCCGGCATCCCATTGCTTCTGAACCTCCTCTTTGATCTTCATCGCCATGTCAGGACGAGTTCTTCTCAACTTCTGTTTCACAGGAGGACAGTCCTCTCTCAAAGGTAGCTTATGCACAACGATGTCGGTATCCAACCCTGGCATATCTTGATATGACCAAGAAAAGATATCCACATACTCTCTCAGCATACTGATCAGTTCTTTCTTGACGTCGGCCTGCAGACTGGCCCCAATCTTGATCTCTTTCTTCACATCTTCCGTGCCGATGTTGATGATCTCAATTTCTTCTTGATGAGGCTGAATAACCCGTTCCTCTTGATTCAACAATCTGACCAATTCTTCAGGGAGTTCACAGTCTTCCTCAACCCTTTCATCAACTTGGTAGACAGGATTGTCAAAGTCATGCGTGGTCATAGCAGGAACGTTATCAATGGAATCCGGATGATCAACACTGCACAGATGATGTGCTTATTTCAGAATCTGCTTATTTTGAAAAGAGACGCAAACACAAAAACAAAAAGGAAAAACACATTGCCATTTTTATATTTTTGTGAAAAATTTAAAGATAAAGAAAGAGAACACAATTTTGTCTGAAAATGTCCTTTTATTTCATGGTAAAATAAGATGCATACAAAACATGGTGGCCCATACAATGGATCCTAGCATATTGGGCAGAATGCTGGATTTGACAATGCAGTATGATAATAAAAGGAAACAAATGAATTACTCTGAGTGCCAGGTAACTTGGACAATGTCTTCAGCAGACCAGTTCTTTAGCTCCTCTCCGGGAGCACACGGGTGAATCCAGTTGTCCCAGTCACCATCACTGTCTCCATCTTGGCTTGTCACACAGATTTGGTTGTGGTCGAGCAACCCAGCGCTTGTAAAAGTAATGGCTTTACCACTTGGAGTAGATCCACCAGGCTGATAACCCAAACCAAACTTGTCGTCTTTCTTTTCCAATTCCAGCAATTTGCCCCAGCCTTGGGCGCTTCCTGATTGAACTACCTCCTTTGCTTGCTTGTAGGAATGGATGGAGGTGCCTTCTTTCTCACTGCTTTTCTCTACAGGAGTCAAGATGCTGACATTAACTGCTTCGAAAGCCTGACATAGAGTCTCATGGATCTCTCCATCCATCTCTACATACTTGAACGTTGATAAGTGGCTTACAAAGATGTCTTCCTCTCTGCACACTGTGATTACTTGGCCATCAACCACATATTTGAGCTTTTGATGTAGGGTGGAAGTTACAGCTCCAGCAGCATGAATCCATGGGCGTCCTAATAAGCAGTTGTAGGCAGGCTGAATGTCCATGACGTAGAAGATACTTTTGAAAACTTGAGAACCTATTTTCACGGGCAACTCAACTTCTCCAAAAACTGACCTTCTCAACCCATCAAAAGCTTTGACAATCAGATCACTGGGTCTCAGGACAATACCATCAACATTGAGCTTCATTAATGCCTTCTTCATAAGCACATTAAGGGAAGATTCTGTATCAACGAGGACATGTAACAACACAACACCCTTGCACTCCATAGTAATATGCAGTGCTTTGTTATGGTTTCGGCCCTCTGACGTGAGGTCTCTGTCTGTAAAGCCCAGCCCATGGCTTGCATTTACACTGCCCACTACAGCTTCAAGTTGGTTGACAGTGATTTCTTGAGGAACATAGGCCATCTGCAGCACTTTCAACAAGGCCTCTCTGTGTGCAGGAGAACACATCAACAAAGATAGAATGGATATCTTGGAAGGTGTTATGTTCAACTGCTCGACCACCTTATAATCACTCTTTTTAATAATCCGCATAAATTCCTCGACCTCCTTTTCAAATGTACCCTGCCCAGCAATAGGATTTGTTGTCTCTTCAGTCGCAGCTTGCTTTCCCTTAGCCTTTGCCGAAGCCTCAGCCTCAAGATCCCCTCTCAGGACTGGGGGAGCAAATAGACGACCACTTCTCGTGAAACCTCCAACTCCTCCGACGTTCACTACAGTCGGGTCAATAGCAACAGACTTGCTCTCAAATTTCTGTCCCGCCACATATACATCTGAGCCATAATGCCATGGAATGGCTTTATCGTCTGTATAAGCAACAGGCCCAGGCACGGTGATAGTCACAGGACTAACCTCAGGTACATAAATGGTAACGGGCTCTCTTCTGGCAGGCATCTCATCTTCATCATAGAATATGGTTATTGTGGACACATCATCAGCTCCATCACCAACTCTGTTAAACTGCAAAGATCCACCATCAATCAGCTTCTGCAGTCCCATCTTCAGATCCTCACACCCATTCTCTGAACTCAAACATTTCTTGCAATCAGTACTGCAACCCGGAAACACTTGACCTTTCAGCAACCTCTCTTTCACTACCAACAGAGGAGTCTTCACTTCTTCTATACTCAGCACCAGACTTAACTTCTCACCACTTTCAACAGCATGGATTCTAGCCCCTCCATGATTTGGAATAGGGTTCGAAGTAACATTTGGCGGTGGTGCGAAGTTAATCGCTTTGGAGTCTATCAGGTCTTGGACTTTGTGCTATAGTGCCCTACACTTCTCAATCGAGTGCCCGGGTGCCCCTGAGTGGAAAACGCATCTTGCATTGACATCATAACCCACTGGAAGCTCTCCAGGTGGTGGTGGTGCCAAAGTTCTTAGTTGAATCAGATTCAGGTCTAACAACCTTGGTAGCAAAGCAGCATAAGTCATGGGGATGGCCTCAAGAACCCTATTAGTCGGGCGATTTTTCCTTGGCTGATAAGGTCTCTGCTGATAGTTGTTGCATTGTGGCTGTTGTTGTTGGGGTGGTGCCTACTACACAGGGCTAGAAGGAATTGTGACTGCTGACACATGCTCATATGGTCTTCTGTACCCTCGGCCCCGTCCTCGGCCAAACACAGCATTTGTATCACCCTCCCTTCTCCTCGGAGGTCCACTGAAAGCTTTTCTTGCTCCATTCGAGCTGCTCGCGCTTGTATCTTGGATCTTTCCCATCTTCAGCAAGGTCTCAACCCTCTCTCCAGCAATTACTATGTCATTGAATTTGGTAGCAGAAGTGGACACCAATCTTTCAAGAAACACACCTTGCAACGTCCCCATAAACATATCAGCCATTTCGTTCTCCAGCAGTGGTGGTTGCACTCTGGCAGCGAGCTGACGCCACCTTTGAGCATATTCTTTGAAACCCTCCTTAGCAGTCTGAGACATGTGTTACAATTGAGTGGGATTTGGAGCCATGTCCAAATTATACTGGTATTGTCTCACAAAAGCCTCTGCTAGGTCTTTCCAGCTTTTTATGTTGACTCTGCTTAACTTCATATACCATTCCAGAGAGGCCCCAACCAGGCTGTCCTGGAAATAGTACATCCAGAGTTTTTCATCATCGGTGTGAGCAGCAATCCTCCCCACAAAGGACTGAAGATGGGTCTTCGGGCATGCAGTGCCATTGTATTTCTCAAAAGTTGGAACCTTGAACTTGTAAGGGATTCTAACCCCTGGAACCAAGCCCAAGTCCGTAATGTCAAATCCCAAAGAGCTTTGGGATTGAATAGCCTTGATTTGTTCTGCCATCTCCTCAAACTTCCTGTTCATCTCAGCCCCCTGACCCTCAGCTTCGTCCAGGAGAGTGAACTGTTCGTCTTGTCCGTCCATTTGCACATTATTCAGTCCATCATTGATTATAGTAACCCCTGGCTGTGTTACAGGGATTTCCACTTGACGTGCGCCCGCATCGTTACAATTACCATCAGCAGTGGTGTTGTTCCTGGCTTGACCATTCTCAATCAACTCCCGCAGACGCTCTTGATTCTTACCCATGCCTGCCATCAAGGTCATGAAATTATCCATCCTTAGCCTCAGGTCAGCTAAGTCAGCTTGCATCTGATCCATTATTCTCTCTCTGTTGACCTTTGTTGGATATCTGTGTGCGACTGGCTGTTCCCGAACTTTTCTGGGAGCTATAGTGCCTGAAACACAAGAGACATTAAAAACGGAAGCACTACCTGCAAAACAAACAAACAGGTTATATGCAATGTAATGTAACTGCTCATGTTCCCAAGTTTTAACCATTTGCATGCCCCAGTTCTGGCATCTACTCCAGACAGTCACTTTGAGTATTAACTTTCAGACTTTCTCTTTGATGGGTGTTCAGATATTAGCAGTATCAGACAAACGAGCCTTGCACCTTCAGAAATGATAATTTGCATATTAACACTGTATATTATGGACAAACCACTGCCGGCCAAAAGTCAAAGCATAAACAGAAATATTCCCCGAAGGGTTACAAGCCATTACATGAAATAAATAAAGCAAGACTCCTACAACAGGTATGTAGGTAGTCGGAAAAAAAAAACTAAACTAAGGACTCAGGCTCTGCCACCTCTGCTCTGCTCTTCTTGACACCCGCTCTCAGCTTGAGCTCTTCAATCTCTTTCCTTGCTTCCTCCAAGACTAACTGGCTTTGTGCTAGCTGCTGAGTCTTTTCCCTCCGGATGTTGTGGACTTACTCCACCTCTTCCTTCTTGTAGGCCATTTGCACTTCAAAGAACTCCCCTTTCTCTCTGAATTTCTTCTGCTCTTCCTCCCTTTGGCCTTGCAACCAAAAAATGGATTGTCGATCTTCCTTGAGAGTCTTCAAAGTCTTTTTGCGTTCAGCTTCTCTTTTTGCTTCCATCAGACCCAACCTGTGAAAGTGAGCTTCCCTTCCAGCAAAGTCTTTCTCTTTAGCTTCCAAAGAGGCTTGGATCTTCTGCAGCTTTCCTTATGCTTCATTCTTGGCCATGTTGACAAGATGGTACATGCTTACCATTTAAACATTCTCCACACGAACTTCATGCAGCTGAGCTTCTAATTTCTTGTACTCTTCAAGGGAAACAGTACTACTCTGACTTGGAACTTCTCTAGGGTAAAGTGGAGCTTCTACTGAGAAGGGCATGAGAACTTTTTCTACATGTCTTTGCAACCATGCAGCAAATGGTGGATACATCTTGGGATCTACTCGGCCAAAGTCTTTCTTACCCTTCCTTATCATGTGAGCCCAAGCTTGTGAACCTTGTAGAACTAACTCTTTGTTTCCTTCCACAGGAAAGTACAAAGACTCAGCAAACTCTTCCATCTGTGGAGGATCTCTCAAAGGGTAGCCAAATTTTTTCCTGGATAATGTTGGATAATAACTGATCACACCTTTCCTTCCCAGCAAAGGTACTCCAAAAATCTTCCGCAACTGACCAGCAATTCTTTACCTAGCAGATCTCTGTCATATCCCCAGGCAATATCTTCAGCAGTTAACCCCATCAGCCTTCTTGACCATCTCCACTCATCCCTCATTTCCTTGAAGGCACCTGATTTTGGCAGTTGTCTGGCAAACCACTCAGCAAACAAAGAAGCACAGCAGACTATTGGTCCACCCCTACCTTTCTCATTCCTGTAATGCACACTATAGAAGAAGTCGCCCAAAAGAGTAGGCACAGGATTGCCTTTGGCAAAGATATATATCACTTCCAAGCTTACAAATTCTTTCTCTCCTGGGAACAAGCTGGACCCATACACCATCAAAGCTAACAAAGCACCAAAGTCACCCCAACTACCATCTGTAGCATATATCTCTGCCTCTGGAATGAGCACACTCCAAGGGAGTCCTTTGCCTTCACTATCTTTCAGAACCTTCTTAATTGTAGCAGCTGGCAGACGACAAACTTTGGCTATATCTTCTTCCTTAAGCACCACCTCAAATCCATAGAATGACAATGTCTCTCTGACTGGAACATTCAACATGCTGGCAATCTCTTCCAATGTAGGAGCTAAGATGTAACCTGGAAACACAAAGCAACGCAGCAAAGAATCATAAAACTGCAACAAGGTATGCAAACTGTCCTTCTGGTCTGCAGTGGGCTTGTCCACAAACTTCAATATCTGGCCATATCTTTTCCTGAAATTACCCAAGACTTGATCATTCATCAGACCTGCTAATTTCTGAACACTTCTAACTTCAGGCTGAAGAAAAGTATAGTGGACATTCTTTTTCCTTGTAACTCTTCTGATTTCTGCCATGGAGATAAGATTTACCAGAACTGGGAGCTGAGTATGAACAATGACCTGAAAAATGGAAACATAAACAGTTAATGCAAGAATGATGCAAATGCAGATGCAATGCAGGCATATGATCAACTAGGACCATCTGGATACTGAATCACTGAACACAAGGACCCTCTGATCAACTGCAAACCAAAAATCCTCTGAATCATAACTCTCTGATAGAAGATCTCAGAACCACAGTACCAATAAAACCAGAATACCAGAACCATAGGACCATAGGACCAGAAATCATAATAAGGACCACTGATAATGAGTGTATGTAGAGGCCAAGGGTTCCTTCAAACCTGTAAACCCCTCCCAGTCTCACTGGTAGGCTCCGGGTCAGACATCACGGACTCTCAAAGCCGAATAGCAATAATACTTTCACCATCTCCGAGAAATGGCTCACGACCAAATCAAGGAATCGGTTTGGCATTATATACTACGCAGGGAGGCCTCAGCTGAGTCCGGGAAACAAGGTCATCCTATGTAATTCTCAAGTGGGCCCTCGGATGCGAATGGGTTTGCCACACAATGTGGTCTGCCACTGTCATCACTAAAGAGGGATGTTTCCACAAGGTTCTCAATGATCGGTCCCCAGCTGCACATAACTGTCAAGGTTATGAAATGAGAGAGGAAGATCCCCAAATCAAGACATTTCCAAGACAATCGCAAATCTGGGCGTGGAACTCACTACTACCCCCATGACAAGATATCATAAGGCCAAAGTGGAACCACTCTAAGTCCTAAGGTGCACTCGAGCCGTGGTAATGAGCTCATCTCTCAGGAACAGTAACACCCATCCCACCAAACAGAAAAAACCAGTCCAGACAGTCCAGTATATATATGATGCAGAAAATAAATACTTAAAACTGTAAATAAAGCTTTAAATAAAGCTCTAAACAATAAATAACAATAAAATACAACAAGCCACAGCAGCAAACAAATATCACCCAAAGAAACAACAACAAACAAGCGCTAGGAGAGACTCACAGGGGAACCAGAGATACTCTGGTTATGGGTCCCCAGCAGAGTCGCCAGCTGTCGCTCCCTGGATTTCCATCCTGGTACAAACGCGAAAGTGGTGCGGAAAAAGAATAGAGTCGCCAGCCAGGAATTTTTATCCCGAAGGAACAGGAATGGTAATGCTGCACAAACCAGAAGAAAGAAGAGGAAGGACACAGGTCCTGCAAACCAAAGAGACTGAGTTCGGGAGTCGGTTACGACCTGGGAAGGTATTAGCACCCAGATCGTCCGCCGTACCCGACGGGATCCACGCTTGCAAAGAAACTGTTTCAAAGGGTGAGGGTATGAAAGCTGCTTCTAAAGAAAATAACAAGAACTGGAAAAGAAACTGAGAAAAAGAACTGAATAAGAAATGACAAGGAAAAATGTAGGGAAAATAAAGATTATGCTCGAACGGGCCCTACCCCGCTGCCTACGTACCTCATCAGGACAATGAGGATCAGAGACGTCGTAGTTCCCCTAACTAGGGGTGGAAAGGATTGCTTTTGTCTTAAGGCTTGAACTGCCTATGTCAATGCTCAGGTGTTGCAGGCTCGGACGACGAGTGTGTTACCGTCTTTCAAAGTGACAAGTAGGAGCAAGTTCGCGGACGGAGCGAATGATATGAGAAAAGAATTCCCGAAGGAGAGACAATTATTGCTTGTTTGTGTTTATTAGAAGCTTTTAGGAGTGTGTCACAAGGAAGTGAACTCAAGCTCTTTTCCATGGAATGTGCACTTGTCGCTACATTCCGAGATGGAATAATAGAACAAGCACACTCAAGTAAGGAGAAGATCCCCAAAACTTGAATCCAGATATTAGGGCCTAAGCTCACTAACTCATTAACTTATTAAGTGTTTTTGGTATTTACAATGAAGAAGTGTTTTTTATGCTTTTCTTTGTGAAGAAGATACCTTGATCAGACTTGTGCATCACAAGGTAAGCTTGTAATATCCCAATTTGGGAAGACTACAAGTACCTCATGGGATAAGGTTATTGCTCAAGTCATTACTTCAAACTTTATTAAATGATTTTTAGTGTTATGAGATGAGAAGAGAAGAAGAACCAAAAGGATCACAAAGGTAAAAGTATAAGGGGGGGACTAAAGATTCCTAAGTGTTATCATGCATGGATGTCCTAAGGTTAGTGTGGTTTTCTATCCTAATGAAGAAAGAAAGAAGAAGAGAAGAAGAAGGAAGAAGAAGAGATGAGTAAGGCCTAAGCCCAATAAGCCAAGGGTTAGCACAAGAAAGAAATAAGAAGAAGAGATGAGATTTGGAGATGTGGACCTCACTTCCACACCTCTTACTTACCATAGCCCCTGCAAGGTTAGCAACAAGCATACAAGCAAAGCAAAATGAAGCAAATGACATGCCAACATCATACAAACAGAAGTGAAGTCAAATATACAAATTCTCAATGCAAATTCAAGACAAAATAATGAAGAAAGAAGCATGCAAGCAAATTATGAGACAACATGAATCACATGACAAGACAAATGCAAACTCAATAAGATGCAAAGCAAAAATGCACAAACATGGAATCAAGGCACACAACCAGAACCAAAACAAGTTGAAGAAGTGCTTAAGAAGCAAGAGAGATGAAGAGAAAAGAGGCACAAGACCACACAAACACAATATGAGATGGAAAGAAGCAAAGAAGTAAGGTGAATACACTTAAGAAAAGAAGAATTCAAAAGATAAGCCAAACACAAAAATTTCTAAGACACAAACCCTAAGTCAAGACGAGAAAGGAACCCATACCCCAAAGGGACCCCAAATGAGAAGAAGAAGTTGGCACAAGTGCCCTTCTAAGCTTATAAGAGAGCTAATGATCACAAAGAAGCAAAATGGGACAAGGTACAAAGCAAAATTCAAAACAAATCAACAATGCCTCTAAAAATTCCACAACTTAAGACAAATGATCTTCAAACATGATATAACAATGAGCCAAAAGGATTGGGAAAAATTCAGAAGCTAAGTAGGTAAAAAGAAGGCAAGAACATGAACTAGGATTACAAACTTCCTTCACAAGTCAAAGTACCAAGACCCAATGAACAAATTTCTAAAAATTAGGGGAAAATCACACAAAAACTAAATCATCTTAGGAATCCAGAGCAAAAAGAACCATCACAAAAATCAAAATAATGAACTCTATAGAAAATGAACAAGACAGATTGCTCAAAAAGGATTTAAAATGAATTAAATGAAATGGACAATTAATGGACACGTGGATAATGAGAAAAAATGGAAAATAAAAATATGGAAAATTAAATAAAACTCAATTGAACACTCATGAATTAATTTGGAATTTTTAGACACTTGGAACTAATTTTAATAATTAAAAACCAAAATGGATATAAAAGAAAATAAAAAGAAAAGAAATAAAAATGGAAATGAGGTTGGGGGTGGGAATAGTGAAGAACTACGTTCAAATGAATTGGGCTTAATGGTTGTGGGGTGAGAAAAACAAGTCTGAGGCCCAATGGGTGCGCTGGTATATTAAACATATGGTGGAAATTTATGAAAATAAGCTGGAAAATACATGAGCCTTTAGATGAATCTAACGCACGCTGAAAGGAATTCATTAAATGACGTGTACGAATGATTTGCTGTGAGGTGAGGACGTATGGTTGTTGTGGTGGGATGAGAAACATGGTGAATTAAAATAGAATTAGGTTTCGCGTGACAGGGAGGCTGGGATACTAACACGCATGGCAACATCCTGGACGCTCAGAGACAAGATCCAATGGTGGGAGAGTCATCTTCAACCTTAAAACCCTAATTCAAACAATTTCCAGATTCCGGTGACCGGAGCTAGGGCTCCGACACCGGAAATCACACCAGATGAGCAAAACACAATGAAAATTAATCAAGACCTCCAGATTGACTAAATGAGGCACGCTAATTTCAAATATGGGCATGAAAAATGCAATAGATTAATGGATCTCTTGGATCGAAGAGAAACAGTTTTGTCCATGAAACTTGAAACTCAAAATACAAACTCATTTATGCACCAAAATCAAAACTAAAACAATCAGAGTTATCAGTGAACATCAAGGATCAAGAAACACACCAACATTTTCATTTCCAGATGCGAAGATTCCAAGGCATACCTGAGTTTGCAGAGCTTGAAAATGCTTGCTAGAAGACCAGATGATGGATGCAAATCACTCCAAATTCACTCTAGATGCAAAATAAATGCATCTAAAGCCTTGAATATGGCTGGAGCTTGAGTTTTGCAAGCACCTGCCCTGAAATGGCAAGGTTGTTGATCTTGAGAGATTGCTTGAATGATGGTGATATTTGTGATCCTAAGCTTGCACTGATCAAGGATCTACAATTTGTTTTGGGATTAAGCAAGTGTATGAAGAGATTTTGGAGAAAATGCAAAGTATGCAAGAACTTTGAAATGAGAGAATGAGAGAGAGTTGAGGGATTCTGAAACCCTAGCTTGTTATATACCACCTCATGAGCCAATGCTGAAAAAATGAAAGAGTTTGCACGTGGGAATGAGGAGAATTTTGTGATTTTGCAATTCTTGCAAGTTTGTGATGAGAGCATGCACTCCTCATGCCTTCCCTTTCTTTTCAGCCCATATGCACTCTAAATCCAACCCTTAATTTGAATCCAAAAGATCTTGGCCCTTAGATCAAAGTTGTCACACTTTCTCCATGTTCATGCAAAAAATCCACTTATGAAGCAACTTTCTTGCCTTGCACGAATTTTTGAAATTATTTGGAGAAAAGTGTGCCATTTGCCTTTTATTTTAACTTTGAACAAACTTGATCCATTCCAAGCCTTAAAATGAAGTTTCATGACAATTGGCCCTTGGTGCATGCATGAATTTTAGGTTTTGCCCTAGTTTGAAGGAAATTTTCGAGGGGCCTATAGTCCAAACCATGAATCCTATGAAAAAGTACTTGTACTTTTTGAAAATGGGAGACCTTAATCTCCAACTTTCATGCTTGACTTTGTTCCATTTGAAGAATTTTTGATCATGTTAAGCTCACTTGAATTTTAGGGCAAAAGTTTCCAAAAATGGAATTTCTTTTAAAACCAACTTTGCACCAATTTTGCAAAAACCCTCAAAACTTCATGATTTTTGAACTTTGAACTTTCAACACATCTTATAACATTGTAAGAACATCCATTGGCTAGAAAAGTTGGGTTGGACCCCTTGAAATCACACTGTTGACTTTTTAAAGGCACAGTTGACCAATTACTTCATCTGCAAGAAACTGAAGAATTTCTTGACTTCCACAAGGAATTTTCTCATGAAAATTGGTACCTAGGATCCTCTTGACATATAAAAGACTTTGACCAAATTAAATGGCCAAAGTTATGAGGTTTTTATGCTTGAATCTCAAACCCTAGTTTAGGACCAATGCTTAGGAGCTTTGCCCTATCCTGGAATCTCTGATGATCATTCAACCTTTTGAGCTTTTGCAAATGAACTTGAGCTTGTAAATGCAATGTAGAACCCTCATAGGACTTGTACAAAACCATTGGGACCCTTGTCATGGCTTGTAATGCTTCAAGAACCTCCACAGATGATCATATGCCTAATGCTAGGTCATGAGAAATGTTATGCCTCATTTTTCCATGCTAGGATGCTAAGAAAATGATATGTTCATGATGAATATGATATGATATGATGCTTAAAATGAAGAGGGAAAATTTGGGATGTTACACCCAGCATAATTTCAAGGCTAATTGAACCGTGCTCATCCCCAAGCGGAGTTATATTTCCACAGCAAAGTATTCCCAGCAGGCAGCTGAACGTCTGATCTCCCCACAGAGCTCAGGTCTGGGATTTGCTCTCATCATTGAAATATTCCCTAGAGAAGTCGCCAATTTATTTTTGGCTAATGTGAGGACACAGACAGTTGTTCATCCCCCAGTCAGAGTTAAACAATGTCAAAGTATCTTGACCTTGTTCTCCCCTGCAGAATTGAGATTTTACTGCCAATCAGGGCACTTCGCTTATTGCTCGTCTGCATTTCCCAACACTCGTCTGTGTTTGATATTTGCTTATTGCTCGTCTGCATTTCCCAACACTCGTCTGTGTTTGATATTTTCTTGTTGCTCGTCTTCATTTCCCAACCCTCGGCTATGTTTGATCTTTGCTTGTTGCTCGTATGCATTCCACAGCACTCGTCTGTGTTTGATATTTGTGCTCGTATGCACTCCCTAACACCTGTCTGTTTTTGATAGTTGTTTGATGCTCGTCTGCATTCCCTAACACTCGTCTGTGTTTGATATCTGCTTGTTGCTCGTCTGCATTCCCTCACACTCGTCTGTGTTAGCTTATATCCATATGTACTAATTTGATAATCATTTTGATACTCGTCTGTATTGATACTCCAAATGCTCGTCTGTGTTGGATTTCTGGTACTCGTCTGTATTGCTACTCCAAATGCTCGTCTGTGTTGGACTTTTGGTACTCGTCTGTATTGCTACTCCAAATACTCGTCTGTGTTGGATTTCTGGTATTCGTCTGTATCAGTGGTTGATATTCGCCTGTATCATTTCCCGAAGCATTCGTCTGCGTTTCTTAGATCATCATCTGATATCCGTTTGTATCATTGACTTATGGCACTCGTATGTGTTCTCTTGATGATCATCCAATACTCGTCTGTGTTGAAGAGGTTTGAAGTCCTGACGGTGGGATTAAACGTCAAAATGGTTACCGGTCCTGGCGTAACAGGTTATCCGAAGGAGGTTCGTCTTTCTCAGACACCACTTATCTACGCAAGATTTGTGAAGAGGGTTCGTCCAATCCTAATGTCGCACCTGGCGTAATGGGTTTGCTCGAAGAAGACTCGGTTGTCTTAGACCATATATCTGCAGAGGATATATGAGGAGGGTTCATCTATCCTGATTATTCATGTATATCTCACAAACTTAAGTGCATCACCGGTCCTGGCGTAACGGGTTATCCGAAGGAGATTCGTCTGTCTCAAGACATATATTTATGCAAGATGTATGAAGAGGGTTGGTCTGTCCATTCCTGGCATAACAGGTTTACTTGAAGAGGGCTCGTATGTTCAGTTCCTGATGTAACAGGTTTGCTTGAAGAAGACTATTTTGTCTAAGTTTTCTTATCCGGCGTAACAATTTAATATGGGGGGAGCTCGTCTGCTTTGTCTTCACTTCAATTACCCAAAGTGTTTTTTTGGTTGGGTTTATTTCCCATTTATGCATTCTCCAGCAGAGTGCAAATTTCTAGTTATTCTGGTATTCAACCACAGTTCATCTCGAACGGCCGACAGCCGATGCTTTCGTCCTTTTCAGATTAACAGTTGCTTGAATAGGGGCAGCTGTAACACCCCAAAATATTCCCTCTGGTTTTCTATCTTTGTCTGCCTTTCGTTTTTCATTCATATGCATCATCATTAGATAATTTAGAATTCATATCATTTGCATAGGCTCCTGATACATGGGATCAACGTCATCAGAGGAATTAGGGTTTCATGTCATTATTTGCAAATTATCAGAGAATTTAAGGATTTCGATATGCAGCAATCAATGGCATCACCTTCTTATGGATCTTGTCACTAAATTAGGGTTTATTTCCCCGATTCAGTGTTATTCAAGGATTTCATGTCTGCAAGGACTATTCACAAGGTATTTGGCCCATCATCAGGCTATTTTCTTCTTTATCAAGTCACAAGGATATATTCTTCTCTTCCCAACATCTCAGACTTTTCTTCTTTCTCAGTATCTCAAAAGCTTTGATTCAGTGGTTGATTTCTCAGGCAGTGCGTATGCAAGGTCGAGTTGTGTGGTGGAATTCATCAGACTATCAAGTTGTGTTTCATTAGTAGTTGTGGGTCAGATTGTCTGTTCATCCATTCACCATCATTCATACCAGTTTCAAAAACCATTTCATTATCTAAATAACCTTTCTTTCATATCCATATCCATTTAAACATTCGTTATCCATTTCTTTTATTTCACATCAGTTAATCTGTTTATTAATTCCATTGACCAATATCTGATTTAATTCACATATCCAAATTTCTTTTTAACCCATTTGTCCGCATTTTTGTTCGATATAAACTATCCATCTAGTTAAACCATTTCCATATTCATATCAATATTCATGTCTATAAATCAATTCCTAAATTCATTTGTATCATCCATTTTTATTAATCCTTTTTTCTAACCGTTTGCCCACTTTCACAATTTATATCCATTCAAAACAATTCACTTTCATTTCCGATTTTTACATATATCCATAATTTCATTTGTTCATTAAACCATTTTATTATTGTTTTTCTTAAAACCATATCCTCACCAATGTCATTATAAGCCCATATCATCTCATTACATCATATAAGCCCACTATGTTTATTATTATTACAAAAAAAAAAAAATTGAAATGAAAGGCACATGAGAGATTGGACACATTATTAAGAATGTCCGCACTCAGTGAGCAAACTTGAACTACATTTTTTTCTTTTTTTTCCCTGCCAGCTCATAAATATACCAAAAATACCATGACCCAACATTTTCCAATCCCCTCACACACTCAATGTCGTACGAATGTGACCTCCCCACATTCCACTGAAATACCACCAGCCCTTCACTTGGTACGGTATCGCACAAAACCGTTATAAACTTTTCCAGCCATCAACTACGTTGCACACACGGATTCCGTTAATACCACCTAACAAACTTTCCATAAAGCCAAGCAAAATTCAATGAGGTAGCACGCAGAATGAAGGACAAAAAAACGGAATTTTCAACACTCTCGCTCATTGATTTTTCAACCACAAAAAGACCTCACTTTCTTCTTCGTAAAAACGGCAACAAACCACATCTCATGAACCATACTCTTCAACATTTTTCACCTGCAAAAATATAGAACACCCAAAACATTTGCTCACTCTCTCAAACACACAAATTGTGCACACCATAAAGCCCTGCCGTTTAATTTTCTTCTTCCTTCAAAAACACCACAATCCTGCATCACCTCCTCCCTCACTTCAACTGATCCAAACAAATTCTTCAAAAACCTCAGAAATCGATACCCTTCCTCGACCTTTCTTCAACAAATCTCAAGCCTGCAAACATTCACAAAACCGAAACCACTCTCTTCAACCTTTCCCTTCATTTATTCTCATAAACTCAGAAATCCAACAATATCTCACAAACCACCAACAACAACCCCAAACAACAACAACAGAGCACAGAAATCGGAAAGATAAGAAGAGGAGTCTGAAACTTAGAATAGAGAGAGATCGACGGGAAACAAATCGAAGCGAGATCGGAGGAAAAGATTACAAACCGAAGAGAGGTTGACATTGAATCGTTCTCATCTTCACGGTGGTGCGGTGCTGATTGTTCGCCGGTCAGATTCTGAAATCACAAAATCTTCAAGAAGAGGGGCCGACGCCAATGAGTTTTTGTCATCGATTGAGAAAGGGAAACGGTACAAGGAGAAGAGACCGAGGGTGTTGACGGAGGGATTCAAGGCGGCGCGGTGACCTTCTCGTCTGACGGAACTTTTGTTTTTGAGAAGAAGGGATTCGTGTTTGCGTTGGTACCGCTGCATAAGAGAACAGGGGATTTTGATTTTTTCACACTGAGAGGAGAACCACATTCATATTCTTTTTTATTATTATTTATTTGTTATGTTTTTATGTTAACTTTTCTTAAACTTTCTTTCTTTTCTTATTGACCTACATGGGCTAAGCCCATTGAATGCTTACACTCCTTGAATCCAGTGCAAACCCTCCCTCTGTTTCATTTTTATATTATTAAGTTTTTTTATGTTCTCCTTTTTTAGTTTAATTAGATTTTTTTTTTTAATTTTTGTTAGTTTTATTAATTTTTGGCAAGATTTATATTTAGGATTTATTAGAAATTTATTTTAATCTTGTATAGCTTAATTTTAAGTTTGGATTAATTAATTTGGGTTAAATAGGATTGTATTTGATTTTGGTTTTAGTTTGGCTCGATGTTTTGTAGGTTCATTGCTCGATTTTGATGATGGGTGATGTAACGTGGTGATAGCCTTGTGATTAATTATTTGCACGACCTTGGTGTTAACTCTGATTCTCTTTATTGGTCGGCTTGGATGCTGGAAGTTTATATTTGACTTTTGTCTGATACCCTGATAATTGACAGTTGTACTTGACTTTTGAATCCGTTTTGGGCTTGATATTTATTCTTGAGTTTCTATTGCGCGTATTGAAGAGGCAACGGACCTTCTCCGTTAGGTACCACTTAAGCTTGTCTTTCTTTCACGCTGCATTCTAGTCCTGATGATATGTTAGGAGCATGTTGCTGCATCTGGAAGTCCTACTGGTGTAGGCACTATTTGTGCATTGTTCGATTACTCCATATTGCATTCTCCTCTCCTCACTTATTTCTTTTTCATCTCAGCTTCTTCCTCCTTTTCTTTTTATGCTTTCTTATCTTGCTTGTGATGTGCTTAGGCCATCCTTTCTTCTTGTCTATCCTATTTCTTCTTCTTCTTTCTTTTTCTTTCCTTCTCTCTTAGGATAGTTTAAACCTCACTGTAACACCCCAAAATTTGCCCTCTCATTTTCATGCCATTTAGCATATTCTTTCATACATTGCATTGCATTTAGATCACAATTGCATAATAAACATACATGAATATACATCTCCATTTTAGCTTTCACGTGTTGCGACTGATCTTTATTTCTTCATGCGGCACATGCACAAGAATCTCAGAAGAAGCCAAAAGTTCTCGGTTGATTCAGAGGAGTTTAAGCAGAATATCAGTTTTATGGTGCAGTTTGCAAAAGTTGTAACTTATGCTCAGAAACTTATTTTGGCTTGAAACTCAATAGTTTATACTGTTTCGGTATTCTCTACAACTTTTGTGTTCGGCTTGGAGGTCAATTCATCAATAAAAATGGCGGGAATTATTTGTTTTCGAAATTTCGGTTTCACCGATTAACTGTGCTAGCGGTATTCAAGAGTTCGTAACTTCTGATTGGGTCAACATGTCTGAGAGATTCATATGCCAAAAGTTTCGTCTTGATATCCTTTCCAACTTTTGGGTTTTGGCCGAGAACTAATTCTTTTGAAGAAGATCTCAGAATGTGCGAGCCTTTAGAGTCGACATAGTGAAAAACAGTGCTGAACCGGTGAGTTTTGAACACTAAAAAATTCATAACTCTTGGCTCGTTCATCGAATTGATGTCGTTTTGGTACCTAAAATTCCTTTTAGATGTTATCTTCATTATGTGAATTCAGTTTTGGTTAGGTCCGAGCGGAAGGATCTCGAAAATGCGAATTACCAATAAGGTTCTTTGATGCACTACACTGTCTGTCAGATTTTGTAAAATTCATAAATCGGTCAATTTTCATCGGATTGCACCCGTTCTTGAAGCGTTGGTTCACAAATTTTATCCTCTTCAAGTTCAAAGACAAACGCGAGTTCGAACGGTGCTCCAAAGATTGTCGTTTTGGTTTATTTCACAAAACTGAAGTGCTGAACCGAAGAAAAATGCTGAAAGTGGTTTCACGAGAAAATTCATATCTCCCTCGTCGTTTGTCCGGTTGAGCTTAGATTTTAACACCAGGTCACTGACTCATAGATCTACAACTTTACTGACAAAGTTGAGTCGAGATTATGCTCCGAAGAGGTTAGCCTCGTCATATTTTCGAGTAGCGGACACCAAATAAGCCGAAAAAACAACTTATTTAGTGACGTCTTGCAGCTTAAACGTATCGATCGCACTCGATTTTGATCGCATGACGTCTGTTCTTTTTGTGTTGCAACCGTGATTCAGAGGCGGACGATATTGTGGAAGGCTCAGAGTCGAAATTTCTTACCGAAGATATTGTTATTTTCATTTAAGCCGAAATTCCACCTTTTTCCTTTCATTTTACACTCCACTATATATTCTTTTGACCCACAATTTGTCTCATAACTTCAATCATAATTTACAAACACCATAAAACTCTCACAAACTCTCTCTAAAGGATCAAAGTTCATTCTCTCAACTCTTTCTCAAGAACACAACAACAACTTTATCAAGAACTCAAGAACACAACAATTTCGATCAAGCTTCCGGTAGTCGAGCCTCCACGAACCATCACATCCGGTCAACTTTCACCATCGCGCGACCACCATCTTCCGCCGCCGGCAGCCACGCGGCCTCTCCTCCTCTCCTTCGTTCATGATCGCGTCTCACATCCTCCGGATTCACAATTTCTTCGTCGATTCTTCATTCGGTAAGCTTCTTAAACTTTAATTCATGAATAATTGTTGCATTGTTTCTTGAATTGAATTTTTAAGTTGAATTAATATTATGGAGATTATGTGCATTGATTCTTGATGTGGTTGTTGATTGATGCTTGATTAATTGATCCTAATAATTGTTGTTGTGCATAATTGGAAATGATTGTTAAAATTGACATAGAATAATCTATGCATGTTAGGTGTTTGACGAAATTCTTAAGAGAGTTAATTATTGTGACTTGATATTGATTGAAGTGCTTGACTTTTGAATTCATGCTTGCTTCAATGTGAAAATCCGGAATATGATAGATTGATGTCTAATCGATGATGTTGTTCATGTATCACGTGTCGAGAATTTGTTTTGGGTCATAACTTCCTAACTGTAGCGCGTTTTCGCGAATGTGAATAGTGTAAATTGACTTTGTTGATTATTCTGGAGCCATTGGTAAACTTTTTAGTCGATTTCGGACAATTTTTTCCGGCTATTTCGCTACTGCCAGCCGATAAAATCGGCCAAAAAGTATCACTTCTGAGCGGAATTTTCAAAATCCGATTGCATATTTGAATCCGTTGGCACGTTTGCAAGTTACCATGCGATTTTCGTTCAATTCCGAGTCGGTGATTTTTGACGCGTTTTTTTCGCTTTAAGGCTTTTTAAGTTCGGTTTGGTGCGATTTTGATGCATTGATCTTATTTTGACTTGTAATTATGTTTGTTGATCATTTTCCATTCATTGCATGTAAATTTGTTCGATTCTGGTTTGAGTTTGCATGTTGTTTATGTTAGAGCATAAGTGCTGCCCCGTTTTGAAACATAAATTTCAATGCATGTCCATGACTCATACATTCATCTTTCTATTTGATTTTGAGTTGTGAAACATAGATGCAACTTCCGGTTGCACCTCTTTTTGGTTTCTAATGCGTTTGTTGAGTTCATGCAAGGTTCTCGCAAAGATCTTAGTGACGGTCGTTTGGTTGGTATTCCACTTTATTTGTGGGATACCTTTGGATTCAAATGATATTTTGTGCCGTTGTTTTTGTTTCGATTATGGGGGATCTTCACCAAGCAAATATGGAAGATGAGCATTTATTTTTCTCATGGGAGATTACAAGGCTTGGCTTGAAGTTTTTTTGGATTTCTTTTATGTGAAAGAATCAGCACTTCGACCAAGTAAGTAATCTCGATTCTCTATTTTAATGCACCATTCTAGTTGCATGCGACTTAGGATCATATAACTTAAGGTGCATACTGGGACCTCCCACCTGAGGCATTGGATTTATTTGTGATATATATTGATATGTGTCGATTTCGGAGCTTAGGGATTAGGTTACGGATTGTAGAATTCACTTCCTCTCGCTTTCTCTTAAAACACCTTTTTTGCCCGTTTCATCGTAATTATTAAAAATAGTTTAGGGTGTGATAAAATTCTGGAAAAATTCATGAGTGATCTTCATCCTCTTAATTAATTTGCCATATTTTTTTATTCCAGGTTTGATTGGTTTTAGTAATTAATTTGGATTTTTCATTTCAAGCTGTCCCAAAAGGAATGGTATTGACATAAGGGACCAAAAACATTTTTCCAATAGGTGTGAGACCTATTTTTTGTGTGTGATTAACCACTGGAATTTGTGACATTATTATGCTGCTTAGGCATTTTTTTCATAATTTTTGGTGTCATTTTTGATCCACTTTGTGGAGTTGTTTTTCGGTGATCATGCCTTGTTATTTTGCTCATCAAGTAATTGTTTTGGCACTTTGGTGCATAATTTTGTGAAATCCTTTTAGACCATGTTATATACTGACTTCAACATTCCATAGATTTAATTTCATAATTTTTAAAGCTTTTTTTTATTTTTCCATGTCACTTAGATTATAGGTCCAAATATGTGTTTATTTGCTCCATAACCTAGATATTAGAAAGGCATTCATGTCATTTGCTTGAGGCACCTTTTGGTAACTTCTAGAAGTTAATTATAGATCATTTATGTCCTTAATTCCAGTTATAGGTCAGTTTTTGAACCATGTTTCATTTGGTTTGTTTTGGTGTTTCAAAGTGCATACTTATGTGAACTAATTTTAACTTAAACTCATTTCTCTTCTCCTCTAAATGTTAACATGAATTATGTGGGAATCATTAATGCCTATCCATACATTCTAATTGCATCTCATAACTTGTATGCTACTGACCCATAATCATTTCATGCATATTCACATGCCATTCATCCTTAGCTTGCATCATTGCTAATCATATGTGATACTTGTTCCATTTGTTCTCACATGTTCTTCTCCTTGCTCCATAGGACTAAACCATTGCATCCATGATTATATGTTCATTCATCCTCATTCATAAGCATTCACTACTGACTTTGATGTTCATTTCATGTATTAATTCATGCTTGTAAGCCATACGCATTCATACTTCATCCATAAACCCTAACTTGCATTTAGGTGAACTTAGGTGAACTTTTTGTACATAGTTTGACATAGTTTGATCTTGGGAGGTATCTTAGCATACCTAGAGACCTATAGCATGTAGCTACTGAATTTAGAAGTCGTATAACCTTTAGGTACCTTCACCTTTAGACTTAGGTCTTATTTCAAATCCTAGTTCCCTTCTAGGACGTTTATGGTACTTAATCGCTTTTATGCTTTGATTTTACTTTCAATATGCATTGTCACGCTAACATTTGTTTTGTAGGGGGGAAGATTGAGGTAAGCCTCACTTCATTCCTATCTCTTATGCATTTTAATTGTCTTTGCCTTAGCACATTGTGCTTTGTTCATAGGTTCCCCTTTTGTTCTTTAGAACCAACTTAACTTCCTTAGGAAGTAAGTTAGTTTCTAACTCTCTTTCCTTCTTTTACTTTTCCTTCTTAGGATTAGAATACCTCATTAACCATAGGATCTACCTTTTGTATATGATAACTAACTTAGGTTTGTGTCTTAGTTCCCCTTAGTTTTTTTCCCTTTTGCAACTTGAGTCATTCTTTCTCATCTCATAAAGAAAAGCAATAAAACACTTAATAAAAATCGAACTTTCTTGTACGATACGAGACTTTGTTGCGGAGTGCTTATACGCGTCCTGTTTCGGGGCGAGGTTTAAGTACTTCCCGCGATGGATAGGTTTTAGTATGAGA
Organism: Lathyrus aphaca; assembly: GCA_963966055.1. NCBI lineage: Eukaryota > Viridiplantae > Streptophyta > Magnoliopsida > Fabales > Fabaceae > Lathyrus > Lathyrus aphaca. The sequence goes on along the minus strand of OZ014520.1, from coordinate 223,979,566 downwards.
ATGTTCACAAACAAATTCAAAACATTTTTCATAAAAGACAAAAATAAATAACAAGCGACTATCCTGCGGGAACTTCTTTTCTCATCTCATTCACTCACAACGCGAACTCGCGACGACTTGTCTCGCATGAGAGACGGTAAACGCACTCGTACCAGACGAGCCTGCAACACCTGAGCATAGATATACGCAGTTCCAATTGTAAAAAACACAAACAAATAGTTCCCGCCTTAGTTAGGCGAACTACGTCGACTCTGATCCTCATTATCCCGATGAGGTACGTAGGCAACAGGGTAGGGCCCGTTCGAGCACATTCTTTATTTTCCCTACATTTCCCTATTTTTTCCATTCTCTTTCTTATTCCTTCCTCATTTCCATTCTCATCCCAGTTAGCAGTTCATTTGTTCAGCAGCAGTTATATTTTTTCTCACCCTTTGAAACAAAACAAGCAAGCGTGGATCCCGTCGGGTACGGCGGACGGTCTGGGGTGCTAATACCTTCCCAGGTCGTAACCGACTCCCGAACCCAGATCTTTGGTTCGCAGGACCTTGTCCTTTCCTTCTTCCTAAGGTTTGTGCAGCATTACCTTTCCCATTCTTTCGGGATAAAAATGCCTGGCTGGCGACTCTACCCTTTCCGCGCCACTTTCGCGTTTGTACTAGGATGAAAATCCCGGGAGCGACAGCTGGCGACTCTGCTGGGGAACAAACCCAGAATCTCTGGTTTCCCTTGTAGAGGCAATCCTAGCGCCTGTTTGGTTTTGTTTCTTTGAGTGTTTATCTGTTTGTTGTTGTGTGCTTTAGTTTAGCTTTACTGTTTTTATTTATAGTTTTTACTTTACAGCTTTACTTTACCGCATTTATTTATCGCTTTCAGTATTTTATTTTCCATGCATCATATTATACTGGACTGTCTGGCTGTGCTGGTTTTCATTTTTTCTGTGGGATGGGAGTTACTGTGAGATAAGCCAAATACCCGGCTTGAGTGCACCCTAGGATTAGCGTGGACACGTTATACTCGCATGGTGTCTCAACATGATGAGTGGCGATGTGTTCAACACCCAGGTTACGGCCTTCTTGGAACTATCTTGTGTGGGGGGTTTTCCCCACTCCGGGATACGACCTTGATGGTTATATGCAGCTGGGGACCGATCATTGAGAACCTTAGTGGAAACAACCCTCTCCAGTGATGATAGTGGCAGACCACATTTGTTGGCAAACCCACTCGCATCCGAGGGCCCACTGGGAACTCGCATAGGATGGCCTGGTTCTCTCATAGGAATCCAGTCAAGGCAAACTGTTCGTATGACGGTAGTATTGTACCCTTCGGGATGAATGTACTATTATTTCTCGATTCAGTGCTTGAAGCTGGGGACTTATGAGGGATGCTTGTTTCCTTGGACTCAGCTGAGGCCTCCCTGAGTAGTACATAATGCCAAACCGATTCCCTGATTTGGTCATGAGCCATTTCTCGGAAATGGTGAATGTATTATTGCTATTCGGCTTTGAGAGTCCGTGATGTTGACCTGAGTAGCATACCGTGAGATTGGGAGGGGTTTACAGGTTTGCAGGAACCCTAAACTTCAACATACCCACTTTGTCAGTATTATTCAGTGTTCTATGGTTCTCTGATTCTGAGATTCAGGATTTCTATTCAGAGAAATTGTTACTGTGATTACCATTGCGACCTTGATATTGTGACTATTATTATGACTCTCCACAGACACTTGGCTCGTTGTCCAGCTTCAACACCATTAGTGATTGTTCAATTATGTGATCCAGTTCTACATTTATCGGGTTCTCAGTTATGGGGTTCTATACAGAGATGGTGCCGCTATTGTGGTTCTATACAGACAGTTGGTTCACTTCTCAACACCAGCATCAGACCATTTATCGCATGCATGTTGCATACATGACATCATATCATTCCAACACATATGTTCAGTTATTTCGGAGGATCACATATCTGAATCATGCCATTGGACTTTTTTGTGTCAAAACTTGAATCAAAGCAGATAAATTCCTCAGAAATAACTAAACATGACATTTGCATACATCCTTGCATTCTTGACAGGTGTTCAGAGACAGATTGTTATCCTGACTTGATTTCTCATCAGAATGGACAACTTGAATCACAGTCATATATTTGAAGCAACTCCGGGCGGAGATAACCGAATGAAGACCCAGCTGGGGCAATTCAGGGCATAGGTACAAGCTTTATTTCAGAACCAGAAACTGCTGAAATAGGAAGTCAACTAGATGAAGGCTCAGATGAGCTTGGTTATGGAAATTTTGAATGAAGTTATTTTCATCCCTAGTGAGGGGAACTACGCTGCTCTGATTCTCCATTGGTTAATGGAGATACGTAGGCAGGAGATCACATGAGATCTTTCCGAGCAACCTTATCTATTAACTTTATTTATCAACCTCTTCCCTCCATATGTCATTTGTCAGCATCCAACTTGAGCTTCCCAAGAGTGTCCTAGGGGTAGAGCATAAGGGTAAAGGCCAGAACAACTTGAGAAGAAGTTTGATCAAATTCTGAGGTCGTACGTGCAACGAGTTTCCTCATTTGCTCAGATTCAAACTGATTGAGTTAGTCACATCAGGATCATCTCCGATAAATCTTCCTTTGGGGTTTCAATGCCGAATTCCAAGTCTGACTACCATTCTAGGGCACCTAACCATCTAATTGAAGATTGCAAGTCTTTTAGTGGCAGAGGTAAATACAAGGTCCTGAATCCGATTGACTTCAAGACTATTGTATTCGCACTAGGTAAAGGTGAGAATATGGCACCAAAGCTGTAATTAAATGAACATCCAAACTGCTGACTGCTGAAGGTCTCCTAGAGCTGTAAGTCCATACGGAGTCAAGCCTCCTCAATAATGGCAACCACAAAGTGAATGCTAGATGTAACTACCACTCAGGGGCATTTAGTCATACAATTGACAACTGTGATGTGTTCAACCACAAGGTTCAAATTTTGATATACTCAAAGGTCATCATGCCAGGAAGTCTGCCCATATATTGAAATCTCCTTATCAAATTGTAATCCTAGTTTGCAAGGGCATATTCAGAAGCAATAAGTCTAGACGAAGTCAAGTCTCCTCAATGACGGCAATGTTCAGCTTCTTTACTGCATTTTCATTTGTAGTTTATATTGTTTGTTTAAACATTTGTATGCATGCATGAAACTTATTTGTTTTTGAACGATAACCATAATAAAATGCACATGTTTTTCTTGAAGTAATTCATTCGTATTCACTCATGATTTTGTGTATGTGCATTGCAATACCAACTGTTGTGCTTAAACTCTATCAAGGAGGATGACAAAATGAAAACGCAAAATCTCTAATTGTGTGCTTTTGAGAAAGACCATGTTGACGATGTACAGGCATTGTTTCAAGTCCTAAACACTGGAGATATAAGGGAGATAGACCCTCACCAACCCATTTAAGCCTTGAAGTAGGAGTTTCTTTTCGCATGAAAAAACCCTTGCATGTAACCCAGGGGCAGGGTAGGCACCAGTTAGTTTGACCGAGCATTCAAATTTCAAAAAGGAGTGCACATCTGAGGATCCATTACCTTTTGTTGTACCAAATCAAGAGGTCCCATGACCAGAAGCCACAATGGTTATCCTGAACAATAGGTCCAAAGACCGGAAATGACAATGGTTATCCCTCAAACAACCAAGAAGTGAGACAGTCACGACCCTTTCAAAGCAATTAAGACAAACAGTGTCACACGATTTGTTCAAAAAAAAAGAAGAAAAAGAAAAAATGAATAAAAAAGCCCGCTAAGTCGAAACTTGAAAACAAGCGACTTAGGCAAAAATTAGGGCATCCTGCTGGACTTTGCAATCAAAGATTCACAAGAATCAGTCCAGACAAAAGTTAGGGATAAGCAAAATAATGCAAAAGCAAAAGACGAAAAGGATTACACAAGAAAGATCCTTGAACAAGAACAAAGTCGTGTGATACAGACACGGAAGACAAAGGGGTGACTGACTCCAAACAACAACTTGATTGGTGCTTAAACCGTTAATGTAATTGGTTCCTCAACCATCACAAAACCCTTTTTGAGAAGTGAGCTCTTGTGAAAGCTAGCTGAAAATAGGAATGGAGAACATCACGAAGATGGGTGGGCACAAATAAATTCGGGCCTATATCCTTTGTTTCTATAACCGTGAACCGGCCACGATACAACCCTCAAAAGTCCTAACTGAAACAGGGATATTTTTGAGAGCGTACTACCATGAGACCGCGTTCCTGACTCCTATAAGTGGTGTTGAAAGATCTTTGTTGGTGTTGCATGTGCATGCTTTCTATTATTCAAAAAATATTAATGTCGTATCTTAACCAATGATTTGCTCACAAAGGTTTGCGACATCTTTTTCAGTAAAACTTCAAGATTAACATGTGTGTTGCATTAGAATTTTCATTCTTAGAATAAACATTTCCTGCTTGCATATATTTGTTGGGCATCATAAATATTCACATGCGAAACTTCAGTCCAGAAGCTTAATCTTGCCAAGTTGAGAAGTATGAAACTTCTGAAGGACAATCTCGTTGAGATGCACTCTTCCAATAAATTCCATTGAGTAGGGACTTTCCCAATAGTCATGGTAAGAGCCAACTAATCTGGGGCAATCACGTCGATCACTCTCTTCAAAATTCAGTCGAGCTGGGGTAATCACTTCGAGATTCAAATCTCTCAAAGAGCCAACTAATCCGGGGCAATCACGTCGAGCAGTCTCTTCAAATTCTAGCCAAACTGGGGCAATCACTTCGAGATCCAATCTCTCCAGGAGTATGTAGTATGGATATTTTCTTCAAAGCACAGTTAGTCATAAGTGATCACTTCAGGGCTCGTACTAGGGCAGGCCACCCCAATAGCACTAGAAGTTACTTTCTCTCAAAGACAGTTAATCAGAGGCACATATCCAGAGTTCAATATATTGGGGCAGAATATCTTACAGTGATATAAGGTTCCTTATGAATCCTTGCGAGGCAAATTCTTTCACAGACCATGCAGTCTGGGGCAGTTATTTCGAGATCCGATGAATCCCTCCAAGAGTTTGAAGACACTGAGGCATTTCATATGCCATGTTTTCTGTAAAATCCTCTTGAGACATTTACTTCTGATGGACCTTAATCTGAGGCGAGTTGAAAATTGCAAAGAACCATTGTTCACTCATGATTATTTGGCAACCTATCAACCCAGGGCTAGGGGCAAAGCCATTGTCAGCACAGTACTTCAAGAGTTGTTTCATCGGTGGACTTCATTGATCAGAATTCCTTAGCAAGTCTCAATAGACAATCCCTTATCCATTAGTGCGGCAAATGGAAGGTTACTTCTTGAGCAGAAGGGTATTATCATCTCTCATTCCCAACATGAGAGGATTTATCTCTTATCCCCAGCAAGTGGCAACTTGAGCTCTTATCTTCAGCGGGAAGCTTTATCATTAACATCCTCTATCATCCCTAGTAGAGTTGGAAGTTGAAAATTCCTACCCAACAGTAATAACAGAAATATTGGTGTCCTCCCCAAGAAGAGACTTCCCTTCAATACAGGGGCAATTCCCAGTAGTCCAAGAAGTGTTTGTCCTCCCCAGCAATTTGCTACCTTAGCAGTATCATGCCTTTGGTTTCCAGCCAAGTCAGGAGGTCCTCACTTCCCCAGAAGGGTCCATCTCCAGCAGGGTCTTGGCGCTCCAATCTCAAAGTCCAATTTATTTTTGGCAATGGCGGCTGTTCAGAGCCGGTGTAACATTGACAACTTTCCCCGCAGAGTTGTCTCCTCCTCATCAGGATGGATCAGATCAGTGCAGTGATTATCAGTTCCTCCCCAGTCAAGCCATCTGGGATATCTGTTATCTCCTCATCAGGAGACCCTTTTGAATTTTTCATATGCACATTCATCGTTACACTTTCATCCTCCAACGCGTAGCATTTCCATTATCATGGAGCATTATGCCATAAATTCAAACATATGCATGCCAGCATGGGCCAGTTTTGAGGTATATTATGAACATCTTCTCAACCTGAAGTACTCCGCACAGAGGATACCAATATCATTTTTCAGACATCCTTGTCTTTTTCAAGTCAATGTTCGTCATTTTTCCGCGTCTTTTTTGGTACAACAGTCGCGTCGCAGGTTCTCGTTTCGTACAACGGTCCTGTTTGCCAGAGCTCTCGTTTATGTACAACGATCCTGTTCCATCTTGTCCTATTTCCTTTGTTGTTTCTGGTTACCGCCTGAGGCCAGTAAACCATTGCGTCTCCATTCGAGGATGGTTTCGTGTTAGATCCGAGGATCTTTTGAGAATTGTCATTCGAGGATGGCATTCGTTTCTTCAAGTCCTTCTGAGGTTGGTCTTGTTGTTGTGGTTATCATTCGAGGATGATAGTCCATTTTGGAGCTTATTGATCGAGGTCAGTTTGTCTCTTTTGCAAAGTTTGTCTGAGGTCAGTCTTTGTGTTTGGTTATCAGTCGAGGCTGGTATACCAGTGCGTCTCCATTCGAGGATGGTTTCGTGTTAGATCCGAGGATCTTTTGAGAATTGTCATTCGAGGATGGCATTCTTTTCTTCAAGTCCTTCTGAGGTTGGTCTTGTTGTTGTGGTTATCATTCGAGGATGATAGTCCATTTTGGAGCTTATTGATCGAGGTCAGTTTGTCTCTTTTGCAAAGTCTGTCTGAGGTCAGTCTTTGTGTTTGGTTATCAGTCGAGGATGGTATACCAGTGTGTCTCCATTCAAGGATGGTTTCGTGTTAGATCCGAGGATCTTTTGAGAATTGTCATTCGAGGATGGCATTCTTTTCTTCAAGTCCTTCTGAGGTTGGTCTTGTTATTGTGGCTATCATTCGAGGATGATAGACCATTTTTGGAGCTTATTGATCGAGGTTAGTTTGTCTCTTTTGCAAAGTTTGTCTGAGGTCAGTCTTTGTGTTTGGTTATCAGTCGAGGCTGGTATACCAGTGCGTCTCCATTCGAGGATGGTTTCGTGTTAGATCCGAGGATCTTTTGAGAATTGTCATTCGAGGATGGCATTCTTTTCTTCAAGTCCTTCTGAGGTTGGTCTTGTTTTTGTGGCTATCATTCGAGGATGATAGACCATTTTGAGCTTATTGATTGAGGTCAGTTTGTCTCTTTTACAAAGTCTGTCTGAGGTCAGTCTTTGTGTTGCTGGTTATCGCCTGAGGCCAGTATACCAGTGCGTCTCCATTTGAGGATGGTTTCGTGTTAGATCCGAGGATCTTTTGAGAATTGTCATTCGAGGATGGCATTCTTTTCTTCAAGTCCTTCTGAGGTTGGTCTTATTTGTGTTTGTGGTGGTTATCATTCGAGGATGATATATCATTTTGAGCTTATTGATTGAGGTCAGTTTGTCTCTTTTGCAAAGTCTGTCTGAGGTCAGTCTTTGTGTTTCTGGTTATTGCCTGAGGCCGGTATACCAGTGCGTCTCCATTCGAGGATGGTTTCGTGTTAGATCCGAGGATCTTTTGAGAATTGTCATTTGAGGATGGCGTTCTTTTCTTCAAGTCCTTCTGAGGTTGGTCTTGTTGTTGTGGCTATCATTCGAGGATGATAGACCATTTTGAGCTTATTGATTGAGGTCAGTTTGTCTCGTTTGTAAAGTCTGTCTCAGGTCAGTCTTTGTGTTTCTGGTTATCGCCTGAGGCCGGTATACCAATGCGTCTCCATTCGAGGATGGTTTCGTGTTAGATCCGAGGATCTTTTGAGAATTTTCATTTGAGGATGGCATTCTTCCCAGCATATTTTAATCCCCACAGAATGAAACTTCATTTCCCAGTGTGGTTATTTATACCAAGTCTTGTTTGTTATCCCTAGTTGAGTCTTGTTTCAGTACAACAATCTCATTTTTTTCGCGTCTCTGTTTAAGTACAATGGTCGCGTCTTGGGCTCTCGTTTAAGTACAACGATCCCGTTCCTTTCGAGTTTCCATATAAGTACAATAATCTCGTCTTTGGGTCTTATTTCAGTACAACAGTCTCATTTTTTTTTCGCGTCCCTGTTTCAGTACAACGGTTTCATGTCGAGTTATCATTTAAGTACAATGATCCCGTTCTTTTTGGTCTCGTCTCAGTACGATGGCTTCATTTTCTTGGTTATGAATCGGTTGATATCATTTCCTGGTTGGATCGGTTGATCTTCTTTGAGTCGTAAATCGGATGATATCACGTTCTCATTTTTTTCGGGTTATGAATCGGTTGATACCATTTCCCTGTTGGATCGGTTGATCTTCTTTGAGTCGTAAATCGGATGATATTACGTTCTCGTTTTTCGGGTTATGAATCGGTTGTTACTATTTCCCGGTTAGATCGGTTGATCTTATTTGAGTCGAAAATCGGTTGATGTTGCTTCTTTCCTTTGTCTTTCTAAGCCCTGTTTTGTACAATAGGCTCCTTCTTTCATGGCTTGGTCCTGCCCAGCAGTCGCGTGTTTTCTTTGTGGCTTGGTCCTGACCAGCAGTCACATTGTCAAGTTCCATTCCGCTAATGGTCTCGTTAAGCCCTGTTTCGCCAATAGGCACCTTCCGTGGCTTGGTCCTGCCCAGTAGTCGCGTGTTTTTCTTTATGGCTTGGTCCTTCCCAGCAATCATATTGATTGAGTTTCATTCTGCTAATGGTCTCGTTAAGCCCTGTTTCGCCAACAGGCACCTTCTGTGGCTTGGTCCTGCCCAGCAGTCGTGTGTTTTCTTTGTGGCTTGGTCCTGCCCAGTAGTCACATTGTCAAGTTCTGTTTCGCTAACGGTCTCGTTAAGCCCTGTTTCGCCAACAGGCACCCTCGTTGTGGCTTGATTCGTTCAGCAGTCACAGTGCAGGTTATCGCATTGATCCAATTCCACCTAGTTCTATTTCCGCTACCTATTCAGAGGTCAAAACAAAATATAAATAAATAAATGGGCAGATGGCATTTCTATTATCCTCAGAGTGCAAATTTTCAGGTTTTATTTGAGTATTCAATCACTCCATACCTTGAACGTCTAAAAGCTGTTGCAATTATCCATTCAGGTCTGCAGATGATTCAATCACTCCAAAATTTGCCCTCTCATTTTCATGCCATTTAGCATATCCTTTCATACATTGCATTGCATTTAGATCACAATTGCATAATAAACATACATGAATATACATCTCCATTTTAGCTTTCACAGGTTGCGACTGACCTTTATTTCTTCATGTGGCACGTGCACAAGAATCTCAGAAGAAGCCAAAAGTTCTCGGTTGATTCAGAGGAGTTTAAGCAGAATATCAGTTTTATGGTGCAGTTTGCAAAAGTTGTAACTTATGCTCAGAAACTTATTTTGGCTTGAAACTCAATAGTTTAGACTTTTTCGGTATTCTCTACAACTTTTGTGTTCGGCTCGGAGGCCAATTCATCGAGGAAAATGGCGGGAATTATTTGTTTTTGAAATTTCGGTTTCGCCGATTAACTGTGCTAGCGGTATTCAAGAGTTCGTAACTTCTGATTGGGTCAACATGTCTGAGAGATTCATATGCCAAAAGTTTCGTCTTAATATCCTTTCCAACTTTTGGGTTTTGGCCGAGAACTAATTTTTTGAAGAAGATCTCAGAATGTGCGAGTCTTTAGAGTCGACATAGTGAAAAATAGTGCTGAACCGGTGAGTTTTGAACTCTAAATAATTCATAACTCTTGGCTCGTTCATCGAATTGATGTCGTTTCGGTACCTAAAATTCCGTTTAGATGTTATCTTCATTATGTGAATTCAGTTTTGGTTAGGTCCGAGCGGAAGGATCTCGAAAATGCGAATTACCAATAAGGTTCTTTGATGCACTGTACTGTCTGTCAGATTTTGTAAAATTCATAACTCGGTCAATTTTCATCGGATTGCACCCGTTCTTGAAGCGTTGGTTCACAAATTTTATCCTCTTCAAGTTCAAAGACAAACGCGAGTTCGAACGGTGCTCCAAAGATTGTCGTTTTGGTTTATTTCACAAAACTGAAGTGTTGAACCGAAGAAAAATGTTGAAAGTGGTTTCACGAGAAAATTCATATCTCCCTCGTCGTTTTTCCGGTTGAGCTTAGATTTTAACACCAGGTCACTGACTCATAGATCTACAAGTTTCCTGACAAAGTCAAGTAGAGATTATGCTCCGAAGAGGTTGGCCTCGTCACATTTTCGAGTAGCGGACACCAAATAAGCCGAAAAAACAACTTATTTAGTGACGTCTTGTAGCTTAAACGTATCGATCGCACTCGATTTTGATCTTATAATGTCTGTTCTTTTTTTGTTGCAACCGTGATTCAGAGGCGGACGATATTGTGGAAGGCTCAGAGTCGAAATTTCTTACCGAAGATATTGTTATTTTCATTTAAGCCGAAATTCCACCTTTTGCCTTTCATTTTACACTCCACTATATATTCTTTTGAACCACAATTTGTCTCATAACTTCAATCATAATTTACAAACACCAAAAAACTCTCACAAACTCTCTCTAAAGGATCAAAGTTCATTCTCTCAACTCTTTCTCAAGAACACAACAACAACTTCATCAAGAACTCAAGAACACAACAATTCCGATCAAGCTTCCGGTAGCTGAGCCTCCACGAACCATCACCTTCGGTCAACTTCACCATCGCGCAACCACCATCTTCCGCCGCCGGCAGCCACGCGGCCTCTCCTCCTCTCCTCCGTTCATGATCGCTTCTCACATCCTCCGGATTCACAATTTCTTCGTTGATTCTTCATTCGGTAAGCTTCTTAAACTTTAATTCATGAATAATTGTTGCATTGTTTCTTGAATTGAATTTTTAAGTTGAATTAATATTGTGGAGATTATGTGCATTGATTCTTGATGTGGTTGTTGATTGATGCTTGATTAATTGATCCTAATAATTGTTGTTGTGCATAATTGGAAATGATTGTTAAAATTGACATAGAATAATCTATGCATGTTAGGTGTTTGACAAAATTCTTAAGAGAGTTAATTATTGTGACATGATATTGATTGAAGTGCTTGACTTTTGAATTCATGCTTGCTTCAATGTGAAAATCTGGAATATGATAGATTGATGTCTAATCGATGATGTTGTTCATGTATCGCGTGTTGAGAATTTGTTTTGGGTCATAACTTCCTAACAGTAGCGCGTTTTCGCGAATCTGAATAGTGTAAATTGACTTTGTTGATTATTCCGGAGCCATTGGTAAACTTTTTAGTCGATTTCGGACAATTTTTTTCGGCTATTTCGCTACTGCCAGCCGATAAAATCGGCCAAAAAGTATCACTTCCGAGCGTAATTTTCAAAATCCGATTACATATTTGATTCCGTTGGCACGTTTTCAAGTTACCATGCGATTTTCGTTCAATTCCGAGTCGGTGATTTTTGACGCGTTTTTTCGCTTTAAGGCTTTTTAAGTTCGGTTTGGTGCGATTTTGATGCATTGATCTTATTTTGACTTGTAATTATGTTTGTTGATCATTTGCCATTCATTGCATGTAAAATTTTTTGATTCCGGTTTGAGTTTGCATGTTGTTTATGTTAGAGCATAAGTGTTGTCCCGTTTTGAAACATAAATTTCAATGCATGTCCATGACTCATACATTCATCTTTCTATTTGATTTTGAGTTGTGAGACATAGGTGCAACTTCCGGTTGCATCTCTTTTTGGTTTCTAATGCGTTTGTTGAGTTCATGCAAGGTTCTCGCAAAGATCTTAGCGACGGTCGTTTGGTTGGTATTCCACTTTATTTGTGGGATACCTTTGGATTCAAATGATATTTTGTGCCGTTGTTTTTGTTTCGATTATGGGGGATCTTCACCAAGCAATTATGGAAGATGAGCATTTATTTTGCTCATGGGAGATTACAAGGCTTGGCTTGAAGTTTTTTTGGATTTCTTTTATGTGAAAGAATCGGTACTTCAACCAAGTAAGTAATCTCGATTCTCTACTTTAATGCACCATTCTAGTTGCATGTGACTTAGGATCATATAACTTAAGGTGCATATTGGACCCTCCCACCTGAGGCATTGGATTTATTTGTGATATATATTGATATGTGTCGATTTCAGAGCTTAGGGATTAGGTTACGGATTGTAAAATTCACTTCCTCTCGCTTTCTCTTAAAACACGTTTTTTGCCCATTTCGTCGTATTTATTAAAAATAGTTTAGGGTGTGATAAAATTCTGGAAAAATTCATGAGTGATCCGCATCCTCTTAATTAATTTGTCATATTTTTTTATTCCAGGTTTGATTAGTTTTAGTAATTAATTAGGATTTTTCATTCCAAGCTGTCCCAAAAGGAATGGTATTGACATAAGGGACCAAAAGCATTTTTTTCCAATAGGTGTGAGACCTATTTTTTGTGTGTAATTAACCACTGGAATTTGTGACATTATTATGCTACTTAGGCATTTTTTTCATAATTTTTGGGGCCATTTTTGATCCACTTTGTGGAGTTGTTTTTCGGCGATCATGCCTTGTTATTTTGCTCATCAAGTAATTGTTTTAGCACTTTGGTGCATAATTTTGTGAAATCCTTTTAGACCATGTTATATAATGACTTCAATATTCCATGGATTTAATTTCATAATTTTTAAAGCTTTTTTTTTATTTTTCCATGTCACTTAGATTATAGGTCCAAATATGTGTTTATTTGCTCCATAACCTAGATATTAGAAAGGCATTCATGCCATTTGCTTGAGGCACCTTTTTGTAACTTCTAGGAGTTAATTATAGATCATTTATGTCCTTAATTCCAGTTATAGGTCACTTTTTGAACCATGTTTCATTTGGTTTGTTTTGGTGTTTCAAAGTGCATACTTATGTGAACTAATTTTAACTTAAACTCATTTCTCTTCTCCTCTAAATGTTAACATGAATTATGTGGGAATCATTAATGCCTATCCATACATTCTAATTTCATCTCATAACTTGTATGCTACTGACCCATAATCATTTCATGCATATTCACATGTCATTCATCCTTAGCTTGCATCATTGCTAATCATATGCGATACTTTTTCCATTTGTTCTCACATTTTCTTCTCCTTGCTCCATAGGACTAAACCATTGCATCCATGATTATATGTTCATTCATCCTCATTCATAAGCATTCACTACTGACTTTGATGTTCATTTCATGTATTAATTCATGCTTGTAAGCCATACGCATTCATACTTCATCCATAAACCCTAACTTGCATTTAGGTGAACTTAGGTGAACTTTTTGTACATAGTTTGACATAGTTTGATCTTGGGAGGTATCTTAGCATACCTAGGGACCTATAGCATGTAGCTACTGACTTTAGAATTCGTATAACCTTTAAGTACCTTCACCTTTAGACTTAGGTCTTATTTCAAACCCTAGTTCCCTTCTAGGACGTTTATGGTACTTAATCGCTTTTATGCTTTGATTTTACTTTCAATATGCATTGTCATGCTAACATTTGTTTTGTAGGGGGGAAGATTGAGGTAAGCCTCACTTCATTCCTATCTCTTATGCATTTTAATTGTCTTTGCCTTAGCACTTTGTGCTTTGTTCATAGGTTCCCCTTTTGTTCTTTAGAACCAACTTAACTTCCTTAGTAAGTAAGTTAGTTTCTAACTCTCTTTCCTTCTTTTCCTTTTCTTTCTTAGGATTAGAATACCTCATTAACCATAGGATCTCCCTTTTGTATATGATAACTAACTTAGGGTTGTGTCTTAGTTCCCCTTAGTTTTTTTCCCTTTTGCAACTTGAGTCATTCTTTCTCATCTCATAAAGAAAAGCAATAAAACACTTAATAAAAATCGAACTTTCTTGTACGATACGAGACTTTGTTGTGGAGTGCTTATACGCGTCCTGTTTCGGGGCGAGGTGTAAGTACTTCCCGCGATGAATAGGTTTTAGTATGAGAATGTTCACAAACAAATTCAAAACATTTTTCATAAAAGACAAAAACAAATAACAAGCGACTATCATGCGGGAACTTCTTTTCTCATCTCATTCACTCACAACGCGAACTCGCGACGACTTGTCTCGCATGAGAGACGGTAAACGCTCGTACCAGACGAGCCTGCAACACCTGAGCATAGATTTACGCAGTTCCAATTGTAAAAAACACAAACAAATAGTTCCCGCCTTAGTTAGGCGAACTACGTCGACTCTGATCCTCATTAGCCTGATGAGGTACGTAGGCAGCGGGGTAGTGCCCGTTCGAGCACATTCTTTATTTTCCCTACATTTCCCTCTTTTTTTCCATTCTCCTTTCTTATTCCTTTCTCATTTCCATTCTCATCCCAGTTAGCAGTTCATTTGTTCAGCAGCAGTTATATTTTTTCTCACCCTTTGAAATAAACAAGCAAGTGTGGATCCCGTCGGGTACGGCGGACGGTCTGGGGTGCTAATACCTTCCCAGGTCGTAACCGACTCCCGAACCAAGATCTTTGGTTCGCATGACCTTGTCCTTTCCTTCTTCCTCAGGTTTGTGCAGCATTACCTTTCCCATTCTTTCGGGATAAAAATGCCTGACTGACGACTCTACCCTTTCCGCGCCACTTTCGCGTTTGTACTAGGATGAAAATCCCGGGAGCGACACTCACTAACTTAGGACTCCCATGCATGATAACATTAGGAGTAGTTTTCCCCTTAGATTTTTACCTTTGATATTCTTTTGTTTCTTTCTCTTCTCATCTCAAAACAAAAACTATCAATAAAACACTTAATAAAGGAAGAAGTGACTTCTTGTGTATAGCCTTATTCTATGGGGCATATGTATTCATTCCATCTTGGAATAGTACACTTGTCTAGCTTGATGCACAAGTCTGATCATGAGGGCATCTTCATCAAGAAAAACCATAAAAAATACTTCTTCATTTTTAATCACTAAAACATCTAATAAGTTCAACAAGTTAGTGAGCTTAAGCCCTTGCCCATGGAAACAAGTCTTGGATAAATTCTCCTTACTTGGTGTGCTTGTTCTATTATTCCATCTTGGAATGTAGTAGCAAGTACACATTCCATGGAAAAGATTTTTAGTTCACTTCCTTGTGCCACACTCCTAAAAGACTTCTAAAATACACAAACAAACAATAAGCGTCTCCTTCGGGACTTCTCTTCTCATCACCTTCACTCTTTACGTACGAACTTGCTACTACTTGTCATTTTGCAAGACGGTAACGCACTCGTCGTCCGAGCCTGCAACACCTGAGCATTGACATAGGCAGTTCAAGCCTTAAGACACAAGCAATCCTTTCCACCCCTAGTTAGGGGAACTACGGCAACTCTGATCCTCATGTCCAGTGAGGTACGTAGGCAGCGGAGTAGGGCCCGTTCGAGCACACTTTTTTATTTTCCCTCTATTTTCCCCCTTTCTTTTCTTATCCATTTCCAGGTTTTCTTTTGCAGCAGCTTTCATTTCTTTCACCCTTTGAAACAGTTTCTTTGCAAGCGTGGATCCCTTCGGGTACGACGGAAGATCTGGGGTGCAAATACCTTCCCAGGTCGTAACCGACTCCCGAACTCAGTCTCTTTGGTTCGCAGGACCTTTGTCCTTCCTTTTCTTTTCTTCGGTTTGTGCAGCATTACCATTCTCGTTCCTTCGGGATAAAAATGTCTGGCTGGCGAATCTACCTCTTTTCCGTGCCACTTTCGCGTTTGTACCAGGATGGAAATCCAGGGAGCGACAGATACCTATTGTATCTTCTAATAAACAGCCCCATATCCTCATTGGATTTATCATTTTCGTCACTTGAGTCACTTTCACATTCTTTGTTGGTGGATGATTTTGAAGTAGAAGTCTTCAATGCAATAGACTTCTTCTTCTCATTGTCCTTTGATTTTTCATTCTTGTCTTTCTTCTCATTTTTTTCATGCTCATGTAGATTTAAGAGCTCTTTCTCATGCTCTTGTAGCTTCCCAATCAACTTTGTCAAATCCAATGTTCTTACATCATTGGCTCCTTTGATTGTCGTTACCTTTGGTAACCATTCCCTAGTAAGACACCTTAAGATTTTGTTAGTAGCTACATCGTTGAGAGTGGTTTTGCCAAGAGAATTTAAGCAATTTAATAAATGAGAGAATCTTTTTCCCAATTCACCAATGGTTTCCCCTTGGTTCATATGAAAGCGATCAAACTCTTTTTGCAAAGTGTTAATTCTAGAAAGTTTCACGTCATCGGTTCCCTCATGGCAACCTGTAACGCTTCCCACATATCTTTTGTCGTAGTATGATGTGAAACTCTGAAATACTCATCCGCTCTGTAACACGGTGGGAGAACTGACTTAGGCATTTTTGTTTTCATAAAAACTATGTTGCGGATAGCAAGAGTCACCACCGACTTTTATTTTATCCAATAAAGAAAGGAATAAAAGAAGAGGAAAGACCTTTGAAAAATATTTGAGTTTGGGGGGTAAGTTATACAAAGGGAAGGTGTTAGCACCCTTTATATCCTTGGTTATCCATGGACTCTTAACTGCTTAGCTCACTTTACTTTCTTTGTTTGAAAAGTGTAGTGTGTGTTTAGGAAAATATTTTAGAAGTTTAACTTTGTAATGATTCTCGTATGAATGTATACAAAGTGTTTACTGTTGGAAAATATTTGAAAATGTGAGGTGTGGAAAGTATTTTTGAAATATGGTGAGCAAGCACTTAAGAACTACTTACCCTAAATTGTAAGGTCTTTCTTGTTGTTTCGTTTCTTTAGGGATAGAATTGTCCTTACTATTAGTTAGTAAGTAGTCTTATCCTTGGATTTGAAGGGACGGGTGTAGGGTCATCGTATGGTCATAGAAGGCAACATGTAAAGGTATCTTAGCAATTCGAAGGGACTATCATCATTTTCGTAGGGTCATCGAGTGACGAGATCATTTATTCGTAGGTAACTCGAAGGGACAATGAGGGACTATGATCTTTATATCATAGGGACTTGATGATTTTTTATTCGTAGGTAACTTTACTAAGATACCCCCATGTTCGAGGTACTTGACCATATTTCGTAAGGCAACAAAGAGCAGAAACCCTAGGGGTGAGTGTATGAGAAGTGTGTTGATTGTAGTTATTTTATCTTTTAAAATTAGGGTTATTTAAGTCCGTTTATTTTTTTTCGCATGCATTCTTTTCACACCCTACATTTACTAACCATGCAATTAATATTTTATGAAAAAAATAAAAAACGGAAAATAAACCAAGGTTATTACATCATGGGGAGGGGGATACATTTTGATTTTAGGGGAGTGTGAAAAATAAAAGTCCTACACTATTACATCCCATGAACATATACATAATCGGAAAAAATGCGAGAAAATAAATCTAAGATATTACATAAATCATACATCCTATATAATTTTCTAAAAAATTTAAATAGCAAAGATAAAATAAATAAAATGAATTTATGAAAAATGTTTTTCTAATTAATTAAAATAAATTGGATTAAAAATTGGTTAATTGAATTATTATTTTTATATAAAAAATAGGTTTTTTGTGATTTTCTTAATAAAAACTAAACTATTAATTTAATTAAATAAAAGAAAAAGGTTTTGTATGAAAAATAATAAATGATGATTTTTTTATAGATAATGATTGGTTAAAAGAAAATATTTAATTATAAATTAAAAAAAGGATTAATTAACCTAATTAACTAATTAAAGAAAAATAAATAAGAAAATATAAACATAAATAACAAAGGATGGAAAAATGGCTAAAAAAAAGGGGAGCCTGGGTTTCGAACCCAGGTCTTCAGCCTTCACGTGCACATCACCAACCACTAGGCCATTTGCATGTGCATGTAAACAATCAGAAAACAATTAATATAAAATAAACGAAAATTTGAAAAAAAAAGAAAAGCGCGCGTTTGAGACATCTTCTTCCTTGGTTCGTCCAAGGTCTTTACCCACTGTCGCTCGTCTGTAGCAAGAACCTATAGTGACGGCTTTGTCCGTCACTATAGCACCTGCATTTTTGAAAATGTTAAACAAACACAATTAATTTGGTTTAAAGGCATAAATCAACTCTAAATCGTCCCATGAATCCATTAAAGCCCTTAATTTGGTGTGAAATCTCCTTAAACCAGAATTCCCAATTTCGAAAGCATAAACCTTAACAATGGCGTCTTGTTATTCCTGCACTGAAAATCCAATTAAAACATCCAGAAAGCATTTAATCATCAATATAAACAACAATACATCATCAAATTCAAGTTAGCATGCATGTATAATTGAAATCGAAAAATCAAAAATAATGAGTTAGAACGAATTCGGGAAAGTCATATAACGATGCTTTTGACGATGATGATGATGGATATGCGTTCTAAAAGTACTCAGGAAGCTAATGAAACCTTCAAAACCTCTTGAAAGTGGTTGAAAGTGGCAAATCGATTTTGGAGTTTTCTTGAATTTTTTGGTGTGATAAGGGTTCTTAGGCTCAGAAATTCATCCCTTGTCCTTATGATCTTGTTGTATACTTATAGAAGAGTGAATTAGGTTGAGAAAATTGGGCTATTTTTATGGATTGAAGATTGCTTGGGAATGAAGTTTCTTCCTTTCTATTTTGGCCAAAATTTTACTTTAAGAATTTCTCCTTTGACTTGCACGAAATTTAGATCCTTATAATGACCATAAACATCAAATATTTGATCCCACAACAATCCTAAGATCAAATCTTTGATTTTCCAATATTTATTTTAATTAAAATTGTATTTAAATAAATTAAAACCAATATAATATAAAATAAATATAAAAAATCAGATATTATGACCTATGGGTTGTAGATGATCTTATATTTGAGTTTGGGTTAGAAAAATATGGGCCCATTTGGAAGAAACTTGAGTTTTGGTCATTATTTGCTTCATACACCTCAAAATTGCTCAATTTCATCAATGCATAACTCTCTCAATTTTTATCTTATGTATGTGTTCTAGGATTTTTAGAAAGCTTAGAGTGTTTTATAACTACTCATTTTTGTCCCATGTCCATTTGATCTTCCATTTTCAAGTTATGAGATTTTGAAAAAGTTGACTTTTTGTTGACTTTTAAAAGGACTTGTAATGTCTTAGCTCATATCTCTCAAATGAAGCATTTTTGGCATTGGCTTGTAAAACACAAAGTTGTAGGGAATTGAATTTCCTTCAAAATGAGCTTTGGATGGGATATTTTTGATGAAGCATGTGAAAGTTATGGCTGGTCAAAGTACAGTTGACTTTTCTTGCAAAAAAAACCTAATTTAGCAACTTCTGGTTCTTAATGAATTTGAAGTTTCCTTGATGAATCATGATCAACCATTGATCAAATAATTAATCTTACTTCATAATTCTGATGTTAACCAAAAATATTGAAGTTTGACTGTATGTTGACCATAGTTGACTTTTTGACCAAGTTAACTTATTTTGGATCACCTGAGCATCTGACAAACCAAACTTGTAGGGCAAGCCTTGAAACTTGACATGAGGATTCTCTGAAGTGTGTGGGACACCATGAAGTCCACTTGAGGCTTTGGAAGTCCAATTTACCTTGGGAAAATTAAAACCCTAATTTAAGATTCATTGCTTGGGAGAAGGCTTTGTCTGATGAAACCTTGAATCCTTTTGAGCAATTGAGAATCTTGTGACTATTAGGAAACACCTTGAGACATATTATCTTGAAGATGTGAGGGAAAATTTTAGGGAACAACACGCTCCCAAAGAAGCAATAATCATATTTCGAGCTTTCCAATCATAGTTATAGTTCTTTTCATATTTTTCATCCCATTGTGCTTCAGGTTTAGGTATTTCAAGGTTATTCTCTCCGATCATGGTTATTTAAATAGGACCATCTTGAATAACCTTCCATATTTTTCTATCAACAAAGTTGATATGAATACGCATACAATCCTTCCAGTGACTATAGTTTTCTCTGGCGAAAACAGGTGCTCTATTATACGCCCATGTTGGATCGTTATCCATTTTGTAAAAAGGTATATGTGAAACATTATATAAACAGGTGCTCGTGATACCATTTGTTAGAAGATGGCGCGGATCTAGAAGGGGGGTTGAATAGATCCTTTTTAAAATTTAACTTTTCAAAAATACTTTGAAATATATTTGCGGACGTTCCCCGGAAGACTCGTCTAAAAACAAATTAAAGTCACTGGTGATCGGATATGCGTTTGAAACCAAATGGGAAATAAGAGATGATAAGAAGAATTAAAATAATGCAAAAAAATTCACTTAATTCAGCTCACTTGATAACCCACTCTCAATAATGAATTATAAAAGATAAATAAGCACAAAGCTTATGAATTGGTGTGGTTTGACTTTTTCTCAAACACTTGGTGTGCACCTACATAAAGTGTTATTTGTATGTTAAAGTAGTGCAAACTTTTTTACAAGGTTGTTGTCAAAATTGATAGCAACAATTTAACAAATAGTTGGTGCGCACATACTAAACCAAAATAGAATTTTTCAAACCACACAAATTCAAGTAATGCAGAAAATATTAGAATGAAACGAATAAAGAACACGAGCGATTTGTTTAGACAGTTCCTTCATCGTCCTCGCTAGAAGTACTTTGCCCCCAATTCTCAATCGAATTGGGATATTTCATTAATATTGCAATTGTTTATACAAGAAGAAAATTGGAACAACAAACCAATCCAAATTGCAATTGTTGCAATAACTCTTCTTGCCCCTTAATTCAAGAAGAACCAAGTCCTTCATGCGCGTCGAGAAAACCTCCGATTAATAGCTACCTTCTTGCAATAATATACAATCTTTCAAACTTTGAGCATGGTTGATTTTCTCCAATGTTTGTGAACCCACAACTATCTTCGTAATCCTCCAGTTAATGTGATATGAATGAACGATTCCCTTGATCTTTAAACTCCCTCACTCGGTTGAATCTACAAACGATAATTGCGTACAAAAATCCCCCAAATCTTCTACGATCTTGGAGGAGAAAACATTTTAGGTTTTTACAAGAAAACCCCACACCTTCTCGACCCAAGCTGAAATCTCGATCTCACAATTGGACTTTATCACCTTAATTTGCACCTTGATCAACAAAGATTGTTGTGTGTGATTGTTGATTGAAACAAAGAAGGAGAAGATGAAGAAAAATATGTGTATCTATTTCACTTTTCTTGTTAACCTCTCATAAAACATGAAACATCTATTTATATTGGTTAGAAAAGAGTAGAAAATGAAAGTAAAAGTAAGTGGAAAAAAATAGAAAAAATGCATAATACAGTAATGCGTCGACCTCTCCATATGGATGAGTAGATCTGTACCAAGTCAATGACTTGACCTAAAATCCTTGCCCAGTCAGCCTGTTGGGACCCGAGAGTTTTGAAGGAAAATCACATTGAATGAGTCGACCTATAGCAAGCCATGAGTCGACTCAAATCAAATGTACAGTTTGAGACGACCTATTAAGGAGCATGAGTTGACTCATGCAGTCAAATATCTCATGAAAACCTTTCTTCATGAAGTCGTCTCTTCTTGGTTGTCTTACCACACACCATTTCAAATATCCAAGTTTTTGACATTATTCAAAACACCTTCAATGTCTCACACTTTTAGTATTTTCTTTGTTATGGTTTGAGTATTCTTAAGTTGTTTTATTAAGAATGAATCTGGGTGTTACAATGGGAAGGAGAGGCCCAAAATGCCGAGGGAGAAAGATTACATATGTGTTTTACATTGTATTCTCTTTGTCATTAAGAAGTATTTTATTATATTTTCCTTAGTATGAGGTGAAGAAAAATAATTTTGGCAAACAATTTTATTCTAAGCAAACACAACAGTTTAAGAAAACAACGAGAAATTAGAAAGAGAGAAGATGGCTTAGAAGCAAATAATAGGGCTTATACATAAGGATTCCTATGGAATTTGTTTTGTTGATTAATTATCTGATGATTTTATGCACAAAGTAGGACTTAGGTGCTGAAAAGTTGCCTACAACCTAGAAAGCAGTTCACCGGAGTGAAGCTCGGTCTAGTTGTTGGTGTATTAGATCTTTAGTCATAAAGATGAAAAAATAAAAGGAGATGAGATTTGTAAAAAATTGTTCATAATATTTGTATAAGATATTGAAAATTGTTTAAGAAACCGTTGGTGGGTTCATGACTTATATGGAAGTATGGAGAAGTTTTAAAAATGACCAGAGAAAGTTTAAAACATAAAGAATGGGTCCTAAACACAAAGGATTCCTCGTGACACATTTTGACAATTCATTTTAGAAAATAAATGGTTATATGTAAAGATATTCATATAAAAAGATTCACATATGAAACTTAATGTGGTGAAAAAAATCTATCGCGCCGAGTTTTTTAAAATGGATCAGATGAACCCTAATTGTAAGTTCTGTATTTTTAGGATTGGCGTTAATTTTGTAAAACAAATATAGCAGCAATAAAATGTGCAGGATCTTTGCAAAATAAAGAACAGTTTAAGCAAGGAGTCATATTGTGCGCCTAAACATGTTGTGTTGAAGTGTTTCAACAACTGGAGCAACATGTCGAAGAAGATGGCCTCATTAGAGATGGCATTCTTCAGATTACAACAACAGCGACTACAACTCCAACAATTCCTTCATCAACAATCACAAATACTCCTACAACGTCAGCAACCATTGTTCCAACAGATTCTGCTACAACTCCAACAAATACTCAATCAATCACTTCAACGGATACAAGTTCAGTCACGATTCCTTCTACAACGACAACACCCATTACTCCATCAGTGCCTGCTACAACTTCAACACCCGTCCAGTCAACAGTACCGTCTACAACATCAGCAACATTTAATGAAAGCATCTCAACGGTTACGATATACTATGACCCCGCAAATGTTCCTTCCAACAACTCACAACAAAATACTACTCCTGTCAGAGCTCCAGTTACCATATATTATGATCCACACACCATTGTGGTCCCCTCTGCAGCTGCTATCAGTCCGGTCACTATCACAGTGCCTGGGCCAGTTCCTTACGAAAGCAATAATGCCATCCCTTGGCATTACGACTCAGATCTATACTGCGAGGGGCAGAAAATCACTTTAGAGTCATCAACTTCTTCACCTCAGATAGACAATGTGGGGGGAGGCGGAGGCTTCACTAGAAGCGGACGTCTCTTTGCCTCGCAAATACCAAAACCCATTGCTGAAGCAGAAACTGCTGCTAAGGCAAAAGGGAAGAGCGTGGTGCAAGAAGAACCAGTTGCTAAAGAAACTTTGAAGACTCCTTTTGATCAAGAGGTTGATGAATTCATGCGGATAATCAAGAAGAGCGATTATAAGGTGGTGGACCAGCTTCACTAGACACCTTCCAAAATCTCCATACTATCATTGCTAATGTGCTCCGAGGCTCATCGGAACACACTATTAAAGGTCCTGCACGCAGCTTATGTGCCGGAGGAGATTACTGTCAATCAGTTAGAGGTCGTGGTTGGAAATGTCAACGCTAGTCATGGACTAGGATTTACCAACGCTGATCTGAAAACAAAAGGTCACAATCACAACAAGGCTTTGCACATTACCTTGGAGTGTAAGGGTGCAGTTCTTTCTCACGTATTGGTGGACACATGATCATCACTCAATGTCCTACCCAAGAAAGCCCTTGTGAAGCTGGAGTATGATGGATTGGCACTACGCCCAAGCAACTTGGTAGTGAGAGCCTTTGACGGTTCTAAGAGATCAGTTCTGGGAGAGATAGAGTTGCCAATAATGATTGGCCCACAGGTTTTCAAAACGACCTTCTTTGTGATGGATATACAGCCTGCCTACAGCTGTCTATTGGGTAGACCATGGATACACGCCGCTGGCGCCGTGACGTCAACCCTTCACCAGAAGTTAAAATTTGAGTGGGAGGACCAAGTCATTACCATTTGTGGGGAAGAGGATATCTTCGTTAGCCAGCTGGCTACTTTTAAATACATTGAAATGGATGGGGAGATCCATGAGACCATGAGTCAAGGGTTTGAAGCCCTTAATATCAATGAAACATTTGCTGTGTCTGGGACCTCCATCACATCATATCAACAAGCCCGGAAGGTTGTTGAGGAAGGTACCACTCAAGGCTGGGGCAAGCTGCTGCCAGTTGAAAAGAAAGAAGACCGATTCGGGTTGGGTTACAGACCAACTCGACAAGATCAACCAGAGGCTGCAACGGAGCCCAAGTTTATCAGCGGGGGAATGCTCACCCCGGATGCTGTGAATAGTTTGGAAGATGAGACAAAAGAGGAGCGCAACCTGGAAAGCTGGATACGTCCAAGGATCCCGGGGAGCCATGTCTCAAACTGGTCTTCCCAGGAAATTATAAGAGTTACTCCTACAGAGTAATTATTATTTCCTGTCTTTAAAGCATGCATCAAGTCCTGCATCTTGCCCAAGAAGTCAGGGCTCATTTTGTAATCGGGCCATCTTGTATTTTGTGCAAACGATCAATTAATGAATATCAGGACATCTTTTGCAAATGAGTCTTTTTCTTTTCCGCTCACAGTTTTTTATTTTTCATTTTTTGTACAAAAATAAAATGGCAATGTTTTTTCAAAATAATAACTTCATTTTTACTTTTTTCTAAACAAGATAAAATTGATCACTAAAATGAACAAATCTAAATCCTTGCAGAGAGTGCCCTCCAGACTGCACCGACAACAACACCGCTATGACTTCGTATGACTTTGACAATCCAATTAATCGAGCCGATGAAGGGGTTGAAGAAGATTATGAGCTACCTGAAGAACTAGCCAGGTTGTTGAGACAAGAGGAGAAGGTTATAACTCCTCATCAGGAGGAGGTTGAGACGGTTAATCTTGGTACAGAAGAAGACTTGAAAGAAGTTAAGATCGGGGCCTGTCTGCAAGAATCAATAAAGGAGCAACTTATTGACATGCTTCGGGAGTATGTAGATGTTTTTGCTTGGTCTTATCAGGATATGCCAGGGTTGGACACCGACATTGTTATGCACAAGCTGCCTCTGAAAGAAGACTGTCCGCCAGTAAAACAGAAGTTGCGCCGTACTCGCCCAGATATGGCAATGAAGATAAAAGAAGAGGTACAAAAACAGTGGGACGCCGGTTTCCTTGTTGTGACTAGTTACCCGCCGTGGGTTGCTAACATTGTACTTGTGCCTAAGAAGGATGGCAAGGTGAGGATGTGTGTGGATTACCGGGATCTGAACAGAGCCATCCCGAAAGATGACTTCCCATTACCTCACATTAATGTATTGGTCGACAATACGGCTCAATTCTCGGTATTCTCCTTCATGGATGGATTTTCAGGATATAATCAGATCAAAATGTCACCTAAAGACATGGAGAAGAGAACCTTCATCACACCCTGGGGCACATTTTGTTATAAGGTAATGCCATTCGGACTGAAGAATGCTGGTGCCACTTATCAACGGGCTATGGTAACATTATTCCATGACATGATCCACAAAGAAATTGAATGTTATGTGGATGACATGATTGCCAAGTCCCTCACAGAAGAAGACCACCTGGTGAATATGTTGAAGCTATTCAAGCGTCTGAGGAAGTACCAATTGAAGTTAAACCCCAACAAATGCACATTCGGGGTACGATCCGGTAAGCTGCTGGGATTTATTGTAAGTGAGAAAGGGATTGAAGTTGACCCTGATAAAGTCAAAGCCATCCAAGAGATGCCTGTACCAAAAACTGAAAAAGAAGTTTGGGGGTTCCTAGGTAGATTGAACTACATTTCAAGGTTCATATCTCACCTTACAGCAACCTGTGAACCCTTATTTAAGTTGTTAAGAAAAGAACAAACGGTCAGGTGGAATGAAGACTGCCAAAGGGATTTTGACAAAATCAAGGAATACTTACAGGAGCCTCCAATTCTTATGCCTCCAGTTGAAGGAAGACCTCTAATAATGTATGTAGATGTTTAGAATTGGCAGAATTTTTGACCAACAAGAAGTGTTGAACTTAGTTCAGGATGTCACACCAGATGTTGTGACATTATCAAACAGAGTATAAGTTAATGAACTTAATTCAGGATGTCACACCAGATGTTGTGACATTGTATAAGTTAATGAAGTAAGTTCAGTTTTCAGGATGTCACACCAGATGTTGTGACATCTCAAACCTGCTACCAGAATTAAATAATGCTTAACAGAACTGAGTAAATTCAGGGAATTTATCTGGAATGAATTGTGAATGGATAAAACAGTAGAAGGCGCATCTGTAGGGAGATTGGTTATATGATTTCAGTATAAACAGAGGAACTGACTCACCTAGAATCAAGGAAGTAACAAACCCTAATTCAAGGTGATGACAGCATGCGTATCAGGATTGGATAACCTACAGAAAGCCCAAAATCCAAGCATCTATTTAAGCAACAGAAACTCTCAGAATAGAGTACGAAATTAAGAAGACTAAATAGGGTGTTTGTGTTTTAATAGCAAGTTTTATATGTGTAACACTTTATGAGCTTTTAAGCAAAAGTGTATTGTGTCTTGATTGAAACTGTGAAGTAAGATCAAGCTGTTTTGTTTGAAGTATGACTTCAATTTTATTAAACTTGTAATATATCACTGTGTGATTGAGGGGGAGTGAGTTGATACTCATATCTAAGTTGTGTCTTAGGTAGAAATTGCCTTGGGTAGATATTAAGTGAAAGATTAAACTGAGTGGTTTAAGTCTAGAATTAATATTACTTATGTTGGATTTCCTTCCTGGCTTGGTAGCCCCCAGATGTAAGTGTGGTGATACACTGAACTGGGTTAACAATTTCCCGTGTTGTTTAATTTACCTACACTTTAAGTTTTGTTTAAGTCTTCAAGTGTTTAAACATCTCATTCGACATCACGTACCTGATCCCAGAATTTCAATTGGCATCAGAGCAGGCACCCTGCCTGTTTAACTGGGTGAGATCTAGGGACTGCAAATTTTGGGAACATGGACAGAGATGTAGGATCTGTAAATAGACCATCTATATTGGATGGATCCAATTATGACTACTGGAAGCCAAGAATGGTAGCATTCTTAAGATCTCTTGACAGTAGGGCCTGGAAAGCAGTCAACAAAGGATGGGAGCACCCTGTCCAAGACAACAAGGATGGAGCAAAAGTGTTGAAACCTGAAGAAGAATGGAGCAAGGAGGAAGAAGATTCAGCACTTGGAAATTCCAAGGCCTTAAATGCCTTATTCAGTGGCATTGATAGGAACATATTCAGACTTGTGCATCACTGTGAGCTGGCCAAAGATGTTTGGGACACTCTCAAAACAACTCATGAAGGAACATCAAAGGTGAAGATGTCAAGACTTCAACTTCTCACCACCAAGTTTGAAAACTTGAGAATGAAGGAAGATGAAACAATTCATGAGTTTTACATGAACATCTTGGAAATAGCTAATACTTCTGGTGCTTTGGGAGAAAAGATGACTGATGAAAAGCTGGTAAGAAAGATTCTCAGATCTTTACCAAAAAGATTTGACATGAAGGTTACAGCAATAGAAGAAGCTCAAGACATATGCACAATGAAGGTTGAAGAACTCATTGATTCCCTTCAAATATTTGAGATGGGAATGAATGATACAATTGTCAAGAAGAACAAAAGTATAGCCTTGGTGTCAAATACTGATAAAGAAGAAGAAAATTATGAAGCAGAACCTGAAGAAAATTTATCAGAAACAATTGCTATGCTTGGAAGACAATTCAACAAGATTCTCAGAAGAATGGATGGCAGGTCCAGACCAAGTGGAAGAAACTCAAACTCTTCTGAGAATAAAAGACCTTATGATGCTAATAGAAGGTCAAATTATGATGAAAAGACCAATCAAGAAAAAGGGATTAAATGTCATGGATGTGAAGGATATGGACACATCAGAAATGAATGCCTTACCTATCTAAAGAAGCAGAAGAAAGGTCTCTCTGTGACCTGGTCTGATGAAGACTCAGGATGTGATTCAGAAGAAGAATCAGCAAAGCACATCACTGCTCTAGCTGGACTATGTGAATCTGAAAGTGGATCCAGTGATGAGGAGCTGACTTTTGAAGAGCTAGAAGAATCATACAAAGAGCTGTGTAAAAGGAGCACTGAAATATGCATGGAGAATATAAAACAGAAGAAGCAGATTGAGGCATTAAAGGTTGAAAAGACAAGCAATCTAGAAATCATTGACACTTTGAAAAGTGAAATAAGTCTTCTCAACTCCAAATTGGAACACATGTCCAAATCTGTTAGAATGCTGAACAGTAGCTCAAACACACTGGATGTCATTCTCAACAACAATAAGCATTCAGGGGATAGAACTGGACTGGGATTTAACAAAGCTCAAAAGGTTGAGGCTAGCACCAACAAAACTAATTCAAATCCCATAAAGTCAAACAAGATGTCCCAACATCATGAAAAGAACATGATGAAGAAGAAGTATCAAAGATGGAGATGTCATCATTGTGGAAGGTTTGGTCACATCAAACCTCATTGCTACAAGTTGCATGGATATCCAAATCAGATGCATCAGCAACCCCCTAAGCAGAAGATAGAGGTTACCAAGAAAGTGCTGCATGGACATCAAAATCAAAGATATCAACAACCCCCTAAGCAGAAGACAGAGGTCATCAAGAAAGTATGGGTACCTAAAGCTAGTCTTCATGCTGATCAAATCTATATGTCCAAGAACAAGTTCAACAAACAACCTTGAAGCTCTAAAAATGGTCACTACACAGGGCAGAGGCATCAAAGAAAACCTCACTACAAGCAAAAATGGTCAAAGAAGGGTGTTGCATATATAGCTCATACATCTCTAAGAGTATCAGCTAAAGAAGACTGGTACTTTGACAGTGGATGCTCAAGGCACATGACTGGATTGAAGAATTTGCTGGTAGACTTAAAGTCATATTCATCCAGATATGTAACCTTTGGAGATAGAGCTAAAGGAGAAATCAAGGGAGTTGGGACCTTGGACTGTCCAGATGTACCAAAACTAGATGATGTGCTGCTGGTAAAAGGATTGACTGCTAACTTGATCAGTATAAGTCAATTATGTGATCAAGGTTACAGTGTAAACTTTACCAAAACTGAATGCATAGTGTCTAATAAAGAACAGAAGGTTGTCATGAGAGGAGCCATATCTAAAGACAATTGTTATATGTGGGAACCTCAAGACTTCAGTCTCACTTCAACTTGCTCCTTAGCCAAAGAAGAAGAAGTGAAGCTATGGCACCAAAGACTGGGTCATCTTCATCTCAGAGGAATAAAGAAAATCATATCTATGGAGGCTGTGAGAGGTATTCCTAAACTAAAGATTGATGAAGGCAAAGTATGTGGTGAATGTCAAATAGGCAAGCAAACCAAGATGTCCCATCCAAAGCTCCAACATCTGACAACTTCCAAAGTTTTGGAATTATTGCATATGGATCTTATGGGACCAATGCAGGTTGAGAGCCTTGGTGGAAAAAGGTATGCCTATGTGGTGGTTGATGACTTTTCAAGGTATACATGGATAAATTTTATCAAAGAAAAGTCTGATGTATTTGATGTATTCAAAGATTTGTGCCAAAGAATACAAAGAGAAAAAGCAAGCTGTGTGGTCAGAATAAGAAGTGACCATGGAAAGGAGTTTAAGAATAAAAAATTCTCAGATTTCTGTTCTTCAGAAGGAATCAATCATGAGTATTCTTCACCTATCACCCCTCAACAGAATGGGATTGTTGAGAGGAAGAACATAACTATCCAAGAATCAGCAAGAGCTATGATCCATGCTAAAAAGTTACCATTGTACTTCTGGGCTGAAGCTATGAACACAGTTTGTTACATTCATAATAGAGTCACTCTAAGGAAAGGAACCTTGTCCACCATCTATGAAGTCTGGAAGGGCAGAAAACCTACAGTTAAGTACTTCCATGTGTTTGGAAGTAATTGTTACATTCTGGCTGATAGGGAGCAAAGAAGAAAGATGGATCCTAAAAGTGATGAAGGGATTTTCCTTGGATACTCCATAAATAGCAGAGCCTATAGAGTATTTAACTTCAGAACCAAGGTTATAATGGAGTCCATAAATGTGATAATTGATGATACCCCTGCAGATGTTGCAGATGATGTTGGAACATCTGCTGACAGTCAGACTGAAGCTGAAATAAAGAATGATCATCTTGACTTCACTCAAACTGATGCAAGGACAGAACAATCCAACAAACCTCCCTCCATCAGAATCCAGAAGGATCATCCCAAAGATTTGATAATTGGTGATCCCAACAAAGGTGTAAGCACTAGATCAAGAGAGGTGATTTCAGGTTCTTGTTTTGTTTCAAAAATAGAACCTAAAAACATCAAGGAAGCTCTTAATGATGAGTACTGGATTTGTGCTATGCAAGAAGAATTAGGCCAGTTCACAAGGAATGAAGTGTGGGATCTTGTTCCTAGACCTGATGACATAAATGTGATTGGCACAAAATGGGTGTATAAGAACAAGTCAAATGAGCAGGGAGTTGTTACAAAGAACAAGGCTAGACTTGTAGCTCAAGGATACACACAAATTGAGGGAGTAGACTTTGATGAAACCTTTGCACCAGTAGCAAGGCTTGAATCAATCAGACTACTTTTAGGAATTGCTTGTATCCTGAAGTTCAAGCTATTTCAAATGGATGTGAAAAGTGCCTTTCTAAATGGATATCTTAATGAAGAGGTATATGTAGAACAGCCTAAGGGATTTGTTGATCCAAGCTGTCCAAACCATGTGTACAAACTAAGGAAGGCTCTTTATGGACTGAAGCAGGCCCCAAGAGCATGGTATGAAAGGCTGACTACTTTTCTCACAAAACAAGGATACAGAAAAGGTGGAATAGACAAAACCCTGTTTGTGAAGGATGAAGAAGGAAATGTCATGATTGCTCAAATATATGTAGATGACATAGTCTTTGGTGGGATGTCAGACAGGATGGTTAAACATTTTGTCACTCAAATGGAATCTGAATTTGAGATGAGCCTAGTAGGAGAACTAACCTACTTTCTTGGACTACAAATCAAGCAGATGGAAGACTCCATGTTCATATCCCAAAGTAAGTATGCCAAGAACACTGTCAAGAAGTTTGGGATGGATAGTGCAAGTCACAAAAGAACACCTGCCCCCACTCATTTAAAGCTGACAAAGGATGACAAGGGTGAGAAGGTGGACCAAAGCCTATACAGAAGCATGATTGGAAGCTTATTATATCTGACTGCTAGCAGACCAGATATAGCCTTTGCAGTAGGTATATGTGCAAGATATCAAGCTGATCCAAAAGTTAGCCATTTAAACCAGGTTAAGAGAATTCTGAAATATGTCAATGGTACTTGTGACTATGGCATAATGTACTCCCATGGATGTGAACCAATTCTCACTGGCTTTTGTGATGCTGATTGGGCTGGAAGTGCTGATGATAGAAAGAGCACATCAGGAGGATGCTTCTTTCTAGGAAACAATTTGATTTCTTGGTTCAGTAAGAAACAAAATTGTGTATCCTTATCCACTGCTGAAGCTGAATATATTGCAGCTGGTAGCAGTTGTTCACAGTTGGTTTGGATGAAGCAAATGCTCACTGAATACAATGTCCCACAAGATGTCATGACATTGTACTGTGACAATTTAAGTGCAATTAACATATCAAAGAATCCTATCCAACACAGCAGGACAAAGCACATTGATATCAGGCATCATTTCATCAGAGATCTTGTGAAAGAGAAGGTGATCTCATTAGAACATGTAGCCACAGATCTACAATTGGCTGATATATTTACTAAAGCTTTGGATGCTACCCAATTTGAAAACCTAAGGGGTAAATTGGGAATCTGCTTATGTGAAATATAGCAGTTATGGAGAAGTGCCAACATGTCCTATGACATCGTGTGGCATGATCACCAGATGGCAACACCAGTCTGGTCAAGAACTCTGTGTATTCCACTCCTTAAAATTCTCTTAGTAACGGCTCTTATAAAAGCTCCAGCTTGCTCTCAGCTATTCATCTTCTCATCATCTTCTCAAAACAAATTGCATGCTATAACTGATTTTCAGAGCTCATCAAAATCAATCAAACCTAACCTCTTTTTCCACCACAATCGAAAATGTCTCAACATCAAAACCCTAACCTCTCTGATGAAAACCTCAACCAAGAAGATGTGGTGCATGCAACCCCCATCTCTGTGGTACCTATGGATTCAACTCCCATAGACGAAATCAGAGGAAGTGTTCCTCTTGATCAAAAGCCTAGAACTCCAAATGTGAGAAGAGCAAAGGAACATGTATTCAGCAAAGTCAAAGGGATACCTTCATCCTCAAACACCACCCCCAAAGCTTCTGAATATGTGGATGCTTCTATTAAGGATCTTGTTAATAGGATTCTGTCTGAGCAAAGAGTTGTGAGTGGTATATCTGTTCCCCTGAACACCATGTCAGCTCCACAAGAAGAACAACCCAATCAAGCTGAAGAAGATACTCCTGTTCAATAGTATGTTCCAATAGATGTTGAAACATCTGAGGACCAGCACAAGGCCTCAACTGATGATGATGATGATAAAGCCACTGATGACCAAGCTTCTATTGATCCACCTGCTGAAGAGGAGACTACCCAACCTCCTCCTGTTGTAGACATAGAGCATGATTCTGAGACAGAAATCATTGCCTCTGTGGACCCTAGCATAGCCAAAAGGCTTAGGATTAGGAAGGAAAAGAAGACTGCAGGACATGCAACTCCTGAAAAGAAACAGCCTACTCCAAAGAAAGACAAGGCCAAAGTGGTATTTGGACCTACTAAACAATGGAGCAAGGTGAATACACAAAAGAGGAAAGTTGTAACTCCACCAGATTCAGATGTTGAAGAGGATGTCCCAACATCCCAACAAAATAAGAAACCAGCACCCTCAAGATCTACCTCTGCTGTTCCAGAAGCTCCTCTGGACAATGTGTCATTCCATCATGTGTCAAGTGTGAGCAGATGGAAATTTGTATACCAAAGAAGGGTAGCACTTGAAAGAGAGCTGGGCAGCAATGCACTTGAGTGCACTGAGGTAATTGACCTAATATCTTCTGCTGGTTTATTTAAAACAGTGTCAAATTTTGCACCTTGCTATGAGCTGCTAGTCAAGGAGTTTATTGTCAACCTGCAAGAAGACTGTGTTGATGGCAAGTCAGAAGAATTCAGAAAGGTGTATGTAAGAGGGAGATGTGTGGAATTCTCTCTTAGGGTTATCAATCATTACCTAGGGAGAGAATCAGATGGACCTAATGAGCTGGGGAAGACAGACAACCAGATTTGCAAGGTCCTCACTGCCAATCAGGTCAAGACTTGGCCAGTCAAGGGCAAACTTTCTGTTAGCTTGCTAACAAGGAAGTATGCAATGCTGCATAGGAATTTTACTGTAAACTGGGTCCCTACCAACCATACTTCTTCAATAGCAACTGGATTGGGCAGATTCATTTATGTTGTGGGCACCCAAACAAAGCTGGACTTTGGGGCTTACATATTTGATCAAACATTGAAGCATGCTGGGACATCTGCAACAAAGCTGCCTATTTCCTTTCCATCTCTGCTATGTGGAATCATCATCAGCCAGTATCCAGGTATCCTCACTGAGAAGGATTCAATCTGCAAAAGAGAAAGTCCTCTGGCATTTCACTACAAGCTGTTCTTAAGCCATCATGCAGCTGATGTTGAAGCTCCCACTGGGACATCTGCTGGACCTTCAAAAGCAAAGTCTCCTATATCCAAATCTGCTTTGATTGCTGAGCTGAAGAACACCTGCAAAGAGCTGGATGCCAGGAAGCAAAAGCTTGAGGAGATTATTCAAAGGCTGGAAATGGAAGAGAGTGCTCAGAAGGCTGCTGACTCTGATGATGAATCTGAAGAAGAGGAAGATACTGAATATGAAGATTCTGAGTGAAAAATGTGTGTGAGGGATGTGTACTATCTGCTTCAACATTGTATTTTGGTTTTGTAATTTTGAATTTCTCTCTGACTATGTAAAATTTGGCCCCAATTAATGTCTAACAAGGGGGAGAAGAGAACAACAACAATGTCTGCTGCAGCTTACTGATTAATGAAAAATGTCTTTTGTCAGTTTAATGTCTGCTTTTGAACTAAGTTGTTTTTAATGAAAAATTTCTGTTGAACAAGTCAGAACACATACAAGTTTGAGGGGGGGTAAACTCACACATGACTCAACAGAAAAGAACTGCTGCACTCTGATAAATGAAACTCTGCTGCACTCTGATAAAACCAGAAGATTGTGTTAGCCAAAAATTAGCCAAAGGGGGAGTTTGTAGATGTTTAGAATTGGAAGAATTTTTGACCAACAAGAAGTGTTGAACTTAGTTCAGGATGTCACACCAGATGTTGTGACATTATCAAATAGAGTATAAGTTAATGAACTTAATTCAGGATGTCACACCAGATGTTGTGACATTGTATAAGTTAATGAAGTAAGTTCAGTTTTCAGGATGTCACACCAGATGTTGTGACATCTCAAACCTGCTACCAGAATTAAATAATGCTTAACAGAACTGAGTAAATTCAGGGAATTTATCTGGAATGAATTGTGAATGGATAAAACAGTAGAAGGCGCATCTGTAGGGAGATTGGTTATATGATTTCAGTATAAACAGAGGAACTGACTCACCTAGAATCAAGGAAGTAACAAACCCTAATTCAAGGTGATGACAGCATGCGTATCAGGATTGGATAACCTACAGAAAGCCCAAAATCCAAGCATCTATTTAAGCAACAGAAACTCTCAGAATAGAGTACGAAATTAAGAAGACTAAATAGGGTGTTTGTGTTTTAATAGCAGGTTTTATATGTGTAACACTTTATGAGCTTTTAAGCAAAAGTGTATTGTGTCTTGATTGAAACTGTGAAGTAAGATCAAGCTGTTTTGTTTGAAGTATGACTTCAATTTTATTAAACTTGTAATATATCACTGTGTGATTGAGGGGGAGTGAGTTGATAGTCATATCTAAGTTGTGTCTTAGGTAGAAATTTCCTTGGGTAGATATTAAGTGAAAGATTAAACTGAGTGGTTTAAGTCTAGAATTAATATTACTTATATTGGATTTCCTTCCTGGCTTGGTAGCCCCCAGATGTAAGTGTGGTGATACACTGAACTGGGTTAACAATTTTCCGTGTTGTTTAATTTACCTGCACTTTAAGTTTTGTTTAAGTATTCAAGTGTTTAAACATCTCATTCGACATCACGTACCTGATCCCAGAATTTCAATGTACTTGACAGTATTAGAAGAGTCAATGGGGTGTGTGTTGGGCCAGCATGACGAGTCTGGTCGAAAAGAGTATGCAATTTACTACCTAAGCAAAATGTTTACTGACTGTGAACAACGTTATTCACTGTTCGAGAAAACTTGATGTGCTTTAGCGTGGGCTGCTCGCCGACTAAGGCAGTATATGTTGACCCACACTACCTTATTGATCTCAAAGATGGACCCAGTTAAGTACATATTCGAGAAGCCAGCACTTACCAGACGGGTTGCAAGATGGCAAATGATTCTCACAGAATATGACATTCAGTACACATCCCAAAAGGCCATCAAAGGCAGTGTATTGTCTGATTATCTTGCTGAGCAACCCATTGATGATTACCAGCCCATGAGATTTGACTTCCCTGATGAAGACATCATGTTCATAAAAGCAAAAGATCACGAAGAGCATGTTCACACTGAAGGGCCTGACCCGAAAGAAGAATGGACTATGATGTTTGATGGGGCTGTTAATATGAATGGTCGTGGTGTTGGTGCAGTACTCATTACACCTAAAGGAGTTCACATGCCTTCCTCGGCAAAACTCACTTTTAACTGCACTAACAACGAAGCTGAATACGAAGCTTGTATTATGGGTCTTGAGGAAGCCATTGACCTCAGGATCAAGACTTTAACTGTATTCAGAGATTCAGCTTTGGTCATTAATCAAACCAACGGCAAATGGTACACACACCAGGAACATCTGATACCTTACCAGGATTATACAAGGAGGTTACTTACATTCTTCATAACTGTCAAACTTGAGTATATCCCTTGAGATGAAAACTAGTTTGCAGATGCTCTGGCTACCATTTCATCCATGATCAAAGTTCAAGCTGCCAACTTTGTGCCTCGGATTTCAGTATCCAGACTTGGCAGACCAGCATACGTATTCTCAGCAGACATTGTTAAAGATGAAAATCCTTGGTTCCATGACATCAAATGCTTCTTGGAGGATCAAACATACCCACCTGGGGCATCTTCCAATGACAAGAAGACATTAAGAAGGCTAGTTGGTAGTTTCTTCCTGAATGTTGATGGTTCCTTATACAAAAGAAACTTTAATATGGTACTTCTCAGATGTGTTGATAAGGCGGAAGCAGACTTGCTGATGCACGAGGTGCACGAAGGATCTTTTGGTACCCATGCTGGAGGGCATGCTATGGCTAAGAAACTGTTAAGATCAGGCTATTATTGGATCACAATGGATGTAGATTGTTGTGCTTATGCCAGGAAGTGTCATAAATGCCAGATTTATGCAGACAAAGTGCATGTGCCTCCGAATCCTCTGAATGTGATGTCTTCACCTTGGCCCTTTGCCATGTGGGGCATCGATATGATTGGCAAAATTGAACCGATTGCTTCAAATGGCCACAGATTCATCCTAGTAGCCATTGACTATTTTACCAAGTGGGTTGAAGCAGCTTCCTATGCAAATGTCATCAGGCAAGTGGTAGCCCGATTCCTGAAGAGAGATATCATTTGTCGGTATGGAGTGCCCGAGCGAATCATTACTGACAATGGTTCTAACTTGAACAACAAAATGATGGAAGAACTGTGTCGGGACTTCAAGATCAAACACCACAATTCTTCTCCTTACAGGCCAAAGATGAATGGCGCTGTGGAGGCAGCTAACAAGAATATGAAGAAGATTCTGCAGAAGATGGTGGTCACCTATAAAGACTGGCATGAAATGCTACCATTTGCCTTGCATGGGTATCGAACATCAATCAGAACGTCCACTGGGGAAACACCGTATCAGCTTGTGTATGGTATGGAGGAAGTCCTACCTGTTGAAGTTGAATTACCCTCCTTGCGGGTGCTGATGGATGTCAAACTGAATGAAGCAGAATGGGTCTGATCCCGATACGAACAACTGAGTCTGATCGAAGAAAAGAGATTAGCTGCAATCTGTCATGGGCAGTTATATCAGAAGAGAATGAAGAAAGCCTTCGATCAGAAAGTCAGGCTTCGGGAATACCAAGTAGGAGATCTTGTGCTGAAAAGACTCCTCCCTCCTCATACAGACCACAGGGGCAAATGGACTCCGAATTACGATGGTCCGTTCATAGTAAAGAAAGTCTTCTATGGTGGAGCACTGATGATCAGTACTATGGATGGTGAAGATTTCTTGTCCCCTGTGAATTCAGATGCAGTTAAAAAATACTTCGCATAAAATGACCCGCTGGACACAAAAACATAATGTAAGTCCAGTCAAAAATAGGGCATCCCGGCGAGTCAAAAACAGAATAAAAGACTCGGGAAAAAATAAGGGAAATAAATAAAAAAATGTACACCCGCTGAGTTGAAAAGCCACATTGGACAGCTCATGCAAAAAAGGGTATCCCGGTGGATTGAAAACCCAAAAGGGCGATCCACGCAAAATAAGGGAATAAGCGAACAACTGCATTCTGAATTCGTCTGTATCACTTACAACATGGCGAGCTTCGAAAGGTTAAAGCATTGGTCAGAATCAACCTTCTTCAAAAAGCAGGATAAGAAGACCGTCAATGTCATATGAGTCATAGCAAAAGGGAAGCTCACTGAAGCGTCATCAACATTGCCAACACCTTTTTTGTTTCTCAATTTTGTAACAATCTCCTCATTTTAGGGGATTTGTTTCTTTGATTGTACTTGCCAATTCAGGGCACACAAATTAATAAAATCAGATTCTCAGTCACGATTCGTCTCGTACATTTTATTTTCATTTGCAAAATGTCCGATGTCCTTAAAATATTGTTTGCATAAATACAAATGTGTCTTTTCTAAATTACATGCTTACAGGGAATAGATTTGCTCCCGGGAGTGTCTAAGCTCCTATGATGGAATCCAGTAAGGGATACCTCGGGATACTTGTGCGTTTCCTTTGTCATAACAGGATTGCAGGTGTTCAAAGCACAACATGGGGCATGAAAGCTTCTCCCCAGCAAGCTGCCAAATCATTATTTCTTCCAAACAGCATCAGAAGGGGCTCATTTCCCCAGCTAATTTCATCATCCTCAGCAGGATCCCCACAAAAATCTCTAGGAAGATCGTTCAGTGATCATTCCTCCCCAGCCAAGTGCAAGGACAGGGAATCACCTCCCCGCAGAGTTCTAGTCTCCGTCTGGAAGAGCAATGTCTGAGGATCTCACAACAAAGTGACGAAAGCTTCCGCAGCCCCAGCTGGGCCCCTCATCATCAAAGATAGGTCTATCAGTGACCTGTTTCCCCAAGAAGTCATACGTCTTATCAGATCTACCAATGATCTCATCCCCAGCTGGGATATCACTGCAAGCAAATCAGCCAGAGATCTTCACAGCAACGGGATCTGAATCCCGGATCGGTGTCTTTTGCATAATCATAGCATTCGCATCATATTTCCCCCCCAGAGCGTAGCATTCCGTCTAATACGGAGCATTACGGCAAAAGTCAAACATACTGCATAATCATAAGCCATGCTTTGAATCAGTCACCTGTAAATACCATTACCACATCAACAATATATACAAAGACTCGCAGTCCCGGCACATCCCTTTAAATACAGATACATGCTCCTTTTGACACTCGTCCGTGTCATTTTCCCCAGTAAAGTCGCCATAACATCCTCCACAAACAGATGCTTATACATAACCTGCTCGTCCCGACACTCGGCCGTGTTATCTCATATTTCCACAACAGAAAGCCAAAGCGTCCCCTTTGCACTCACTAATACATGTATGCTTTTTCCGATACTCGTCTGTTTTGTATCATTCCCCTGCAGATATAAACCACAAACAGATATCTATACACTCTTTGGACACTCGTCCGTGTCACCATTCCCCAGCATGGTTGCCTAAACACTTATTGTAAATCAAACACTTGTTTATAACACACTTCCTCCGACACCCGACCGTGTCATCTTATCCCCATAGAACGACAGAATATCTCTTACATTTATAAGTTCATAACTTATACACTTCCTCTTATGATACTCATCTGTATCATACTCTCCCCAGCATATTGAACACTCATCTGTGTCTCACTCGTGCTTACTTTTTACTCATACAGATACTCGTCCGTATCTTGTATACACCACTTATCTTCCTCAGATTCGATACTCGTCCATGTTCTTTGTTAACCAGTTGGTACTCGTCTGTATCATCATCTCTGAACATGCGTCGGC
Source organism: Lathyrus aphaca (assembly GCA_963966055.1). Classification (NCBI taxonomy): domain Eukaryota; kingdom Viridiplantae; phylum Streptophyta; class Magnoliopsida; order Fabales; family Fabaceae; genus Lathyrus; species Lathyrus aphaca. The sequence goes on along the minus strand of OZ014520.1, from coordinate 223,940,242 downwards.
AGTTGTTTCTACTGATACTCGTCCGTATCATAGTCTTAAGGATGCTCGTCCGCATCTTTAATCTATACACAACGTCAAACACTTATACATTTCCTTTCTTGAATTTAGGCACTCGTCTGTGTCTACCATTCCCCATAAGAGTTCCCATCAAATCCCGATAAATTACATTCTTTTCCATCTGACATTTGTCCTGTGTCATGATACCTTCGGCAGCCGTCCCCTGCCAGGTGATCGTCCTTCACCTTTTTGATGATCTTCCTTCATCATCCCCAGCGGAGTCTCCATTATTGGAACCCTTCCCTATCCGACATTCGTCCTATGTCATGATATTTTAGCAGCCGTACCCTGCTAGGTGATCGTCCTTCACCTTTTGATGATCGTCCTTCATCATTTTATCCGATGGCCGTCCCCGTCGTTGATCTTGTTATCTGACATTCGTCCTGTGTCATGATAAAACCCGAGAGCAGCCGTCCCCTGCTAGGTGATCGTCCTTCACCTTTTGCTGATCATCCTTCATCATGCGTATCTGATGGCCGTCCCCATCGTCGACCTTTCCTGCCTGGCATTCGTCCTATGTCGTGGTACCTTTGGCAACCGTACCTTGCCAGGTGATCGTCCTTCACCTTAGATGATCATCCCTCATCTTATCCCCAACAGAGCAGCCGACCCCTGTTAGGTGATCGTCCTTCACCTTTGATGATCGTCCCTCATCATTTTTCTTCAATCTGATGGTTGTCCCCATCATTGCCTTTACCTTTAATTCCCAGAGAATCTTGTTTCTTTGTTTGATGGTCGTTCCCATCATAATCTCTTCATTTCCCCAGCATGTCGGTCGTCCCCGTCATTGCTTCCTCCCCAGCAGTCGTCCTCTGCTCGATGGTCATTCTCCGTCGCCCGCACTTTATAAACATACTTTATTTCCTTTTACAATCTATATCCCTTTTCTTCTTCACAACCAGTGAGTGCAAATTATGGACTGTCTTTGGTATTCAACCACAAGTTATCTTGTTTGTCTGTTAAGCCCGTTGCTTACATCCTACACAGCTAACTCATGTTTGAATAGGGGCAGCTGTAAACACCCCAAATTTGCCCTCACTCATTTCACCATGGCTTGTAATTCTTTTCATTTTGCATAAGTTCAATCTCATATTGCATTTTTGCTTCACTGCATTAGTTCAAAGTCATCTGCATCTAGGGTTTGTGATTTGAGCCATCCCTGAGCCATTTGAGCCACTCCAAAGGTCTTCAATCATCTCAATAGGGCCCATGTATGTTTAATCATCATATTATATCCTCCCAAGATCAAGGAAGTCAAAGAATCACAAGAACTGAGAAAGGCATGGAAGCAGAGCCAAGCTTAATTGCACAGATGACCTAAAATTAGGGTTTTGGTTTCAGAGGCCATAACTACAATTTTTTTGGTCATTCTTGATTCTATTGGTCTCTATATGATATAGGGATCATTCATACCAATTTTCATGAAGAAATTCAATGGGGAAGGCATCTGATCAATAGATGACTTCTTGAACAACTCAGTGCAAAATCAGGGCATCTGAGGCCCCCAATCATCCAACCAAAGGGTCTTCTCCATCATTTTGGGTGTATATGATCTTTATTTGATCTTATAAGAGGTTATAAGTTCACAAAATTGAAGAATTTCAAGCCATTTGCAAAGTTGCCATTTTGGGAAAGTGACTTGTAATGCAAACTTGCCATCTTGGGAAAGTTTTTCAACCTCCTCTTTTTGATTCAAAAATGCTTCAAATGAAAAATTCTTGGTCATGAAAGTTGTAGATTGGATCATTCCCTTTTCAAAAAGTACAAGAACTTGATCTAATTCATCATAGAACTCAAGTTATGGCCTTGCAAAGTTGGGGAAAATCATAAAATTTCACTTATGTACCAAAGAGGGAAACTTGCAAAAACTCATACCAAGGCAATTTGTGATCTCTAATTGACTTCTAACCATTACACAAACATCATACATGACCTATAATTCAGAATTGCCCAAAGAATTTTCAAGTTTCATGCCTTGATCATCAAGATTTCTCAAAGGGGCCAAAACTTCACATAATTGCAAAACACCCCATAACTTTATTCCCACATGCTGAATTGCCTCAAGATTGGATTTGTGGACATCCATGAAGTCAGCTGCACATGGACATGCCCAAAGACCAGCTGTATTCTTGCCCATACCTCAAGTACAAGAAATGTTGACTTTATGCAAATTCACCCATACCAATCAAAACAGTCCACCACCCACTCTCTGCCCAACCAGAACACTACAAGCATGCCTCAAGGTTCATTTTCATAAGATATACAAGCCTAACTCTCCAAGAACTCAGCATTCCACAAAAACTCTCCAACTTGCAAAACCCTTCGAATCTCTCAGCTCACTCACTCAATCTTCAAACCAATTTCACCATTGATCTCAAAATCACTCACTGACCACAAAGCAACCATTAAACCACCCAAAAAAATTCCATACACCAAACACGATTTCTGACCAGTTGGATTGCTACCACTCAAACCATTCATCCTCAAAGCTTTCCAAGCATTGAAACTGCCTTAGGAGGTTCATTAGAGTCATTCTGCACCAAGGAAGTGGCCAGAAAGCTCAAGGGTGAAAAGCTCCACCTCAGGTAGCCATCTGAATTTATTTTTCCAGAACCTCTCTTTTATGTTATAAGATGAATAAGCATGCTTCACTGGTCATTCTGGACTTTGAAATTTTGAAAATGGTGTAGAAACGAGCTTGTACTGATTGTCTGAAATTTCTGCCATTTTTGTTCTTCCTTTCGAATCTTGAGTTTGAGTGAGAATAAATTTGTTTTGAGAGTGGATTTGGATTCAGGGAGGTGAGAGGAGTTAATCTGGAGCTTTAGAGCTCCAGAAATTACCTAGGGAAGAAGTTAGAAGTTTTCAGGTGAGGGGGTCACCGGAGAAGACGACCGGAGCTCTTCTCAGGTGACCTGAAAGTCATTAATTGTTTTAATTAGGTTTAGGGTTTCATTTGAATTGTGGCCATAGGATTTGAGTTTCCCGTGTGAGATGAGTGGTCCAGATGCCATCATTAAACCCTAATTGTTTTAATTAATTTAATTAACTGAAATTAGTGAAGTTTGAATTTCGTCCATTGGATGTGGCGCGTGGTCAACAAACATTTCCCCAGAATCAATGACATCCCTTGGATTTGATTACTTTTATTAAATTCAGTTTTTAATTCATTTTTTCTCATTTATTTTGCATCATTTATTTAAAATAGCTAGAAAATCTTAAAAAATATTTCCTTTTGCATTTTCATTTCAAATATTTTTCTCATTCTGAAAATAATTTTTATTTTTATTTTTTGCATTAAAAAATCATTTTTAAAATATTTAAATGTTTATTTTAATTAATTAATGGAAATTAATTAATTAAAATACAATTTAAGTTTCTAAAAATCACCAAAAAAATCAGATTACATCTTGACACATTTAGAGACATTATCAAACCATTCATACAAATTTCTTTTTGGTTCTTGATCCATTTTGACATTTTCTTTGGATTTAGGGTTCTTAAAAATCAATATTTTTGACCCTAACTTAGAAAAATATTTTTTGCCTAACCATGAAGGGTTTGAAAGTGATTCTTTTTGCATTGCATCCCACATATCATGTAGTTTCTAGGATAAAATTGGCATGAATTTATATTTCATTTTTGATTTGTTTTTGCATTTTTTCTTGTGAGGTACCTTAAAACCCTAGCAAACTTAGAAAAATCATAAGTCCTTTAGGGTTTAGCTTCTGACCTTCTGTTGCACCCCAAAATTTTCCCTCACAATACAAGAATTTGTGTGCTAAGAAGGTTCACAAGGTTCACAAGACCTTTCATGAGGTTCATGAAGTTTACAAAACACTTTATGAGGTTCACAAGGTTCACAAGATTCACAATGCTTACAAGACCTTTCATGAGGTTCATGAAGTTTACAAGGTACTTTATGAGGTTCACAAGGTTCACAAGACCTTCCATGAGGTTCACAAGGTTCACAAGACATCTTATGATGGTTCACAAGGTTCACAAAGTTCACAAATAGTCAGAAGAGTTGACAATTCCCTCATACAATGCACCTCCTAAGCAGTGCATCCAAAACTAGGGTTTTGACTTTAATCAGGCTAAATGAACTTCCAAGACTTCAAGTGAGCTTCATAACATCTTATATGTGTGTAAGAACCCCCATGACAAGTTTCAAGACTTTTCTCAAAGGTTTGCTCAGTCGGATGATCAGATAGGTCAAAATCAGTCAAAGCAGTTAAAAAGTCAAACTGAGGTCAACTGTGGTCAAACCAAAGTCAAACTTCATGATTATTTTTGCCAACATCAAGTATATGAAGTAAAATTCATCATTTGATCAAGGTTTGATCATGATTCATCAAGGATATTTCAGATCATCAAGAATCAGGAGTTTCTAAATTAGGGTTTCCTCAGTAAAAGTCAACTGAACTTTGACCAGCCATAACTTTCACATGCTTCATCACCAAGTCTCCATCCAAAGCTCATTTTTAAGGAAATTGAATTCTCTACAACTTTGTGTCTCACAAGCCAAGCCCAAAAATTCTTCATTTGGAAGGTATGAGCTAGGACATTATAGGTCCTTTTGAAAGTCAACAAAAAGTCAACAACTTCAAAAGGGCATAACTTGAGAATGGTAAATGATATGAATATGAAACCAGTGGGGTTGGTTAGAGGACTCTTCAAGCTTTCCAAAATGTCCAAGAACACCCTCATAGCATTAAAATTTAAGGATGTGTGTCCTTGCAAAGTTGGGAAATTTTTGGTTGGTTTATGAAGAAAATGGAGGCTTAAAACCATTTTTTTCTAAATGGGCTTGCCATATGATGACCCAATTCATACCATTACCTCATGCACGACCCAAGACCTTAAAAATCATATTTTTTATCATTTTATTTTTATTTATTTTGATTTAATTCATTAAAAATCATTTTAAATTAAAATAAAATATAAAAGTCAAAGATTTAAAAAGGATTGAGCTTCTAGAAATTCATAAAAGTGATTGGTATCAAAGTGGTAAGAGAATCATGGTGATTTGCCTAAAATAGAAGGTGTTCATACAAGGATATTTGATTTTTAAGGCCTAATCTTTTTGAATCTTTTCCAATCAAATTTCTCACACAAACATCAATTTTTTCTGACCTAATTCATCACTCTATAAGTATATGACTGAACCCTACTCATTAGACACGAATTGGCAGCCTCTTGCACATTGTTCAAAACTTCAAATTTCATCCAAAATACCAAATTCGGATTTCAAGCTAGAGCCACTTTCAAGACCATATAAAGGTTGATTTAGCTTCAGTGAACCTCATTGAACATGTCTGGATCATTTTCAATGCTTAAAACATCATCATTCGCATAAACCGAATGAACATTGTTCTTGTTTTCTTCATTTTTCGATTTCATTAATTTGTTCATTATAAACTGTTTTTGTGCCCATAATCTTGTTTGTTATTGCATAAAGATGATTTCTGGGCAGGTGAATTGAAGTTTGGATGCCTAAGATGAATTTCACCATTATTAGGGTTTCGGCCCCCATTTAGGGTTTTATCATTTGGCAAATATAAATGATTTCTAAAGACATAGGATGGTTGCAAATGTTGTCAGGAATTCAATGGTGTTTTCAATTTTGTGAAATTTTGCTGTTTCGTTGGTGTTTGAGTTTCGTAGGGATTGCTGCAGTTTAAAATTCGCAGGAAAACTCGTGGGAAAATTCGTAGCAACATTTGCAGGTCTGGAGGTAGAAGAAGGAGTTTCGCGCGCAGCCTGGAATTCAAAATTGTTTTTTATATTATATAGTTTTATTTGTATTTAAATTACTGAATGATGCTGATGGTGTAGTGGTAAGCTTGTGTGCGTGTGAGGGCAACGGCGTGGGTTCGAAACCAGCCTCAACGCATTTTTTTTGTGCAATTTGTTTTGTTTTACAGGATGAGCATAAAACCAAATGAAAGTGGTTTGTCATCACCTAGCAGCGCGCAGCCCAGTGGCTAGGCTCTTGTGTATCCAGGTAAAGGACCTGGGTTCAAATCCCAGGTCCTGTTTTTTTTGGTTTCTTGTTTTATTTCTTTTGTTATTTCTTCCTTTTATTTTCTAAATTAATTTAAAATAATTTCTAAATTATATATGTAAATCATTTTCTTTTGTTTAAAAAAAAAACTTATATTATTTTCTTAAAACCTAAATTGCTATATTTATTTCTTTATATGTTTTTTTATTTATATGTATGTAGTATTTAATAATTAAATTGATATTGTAAATTAAAAAAAAAACCTAATTTATTTTTTATAAACCCTAAAAACATATTTTTCTCAAACCCTAATTTTTCTTCTCCTATTTATTTAATACTATTATTTGTATATATTATATTCATAATTTAGTTAAAATTCATAATTAATTAATGTATCAATTGTTTAAAAATTAAAATTCTTAATATGATAATATGATATAATTTGTTTAGAATTTAATTTTTGCATGTAAATAATTTTATTATATGTTTAAAAATATATAAAAATTGCTAATTTAATTTTTTGTAATTATAATTTATTTTCATAATATGTTCATAATTGATTTAATTTTATAATTTACATATAACTTCAAATTTTATAATAATTAATATAATTGTTCATATTTTTTTATTAACCATTAAAAATTTTGTTTATTATAATATCCTTGTTTATTTCATTATTACTATTAATTATGTTTATATGATTATTACTAACCCTGTTTAATTTGGTCTTTTTATTATTATTATTCTCACTAACCCAATTATAGTTACTTATTTATTTTGCTTATTAATATTTTGCTTATTTATTTAAATTGTTTTTATCATTATTATGTAATTGCTCCTGGATGTAATATTTTATAATGTTTATTATTTATTTTATGCCATGGTTAGTAAATAGGGAGTGTAACATGTATGTTTATTTAAAATTAATTTAGATCACTTAATTTAAAGATAAAATATTAAATTGTACACTCACACACGTAAGTCGATCTTTGATCGCCATCTCACTTCCTTAGGGATACCTCTCATGTTGCCTAATCAAAAGGTCAAGTAGGGTGTATAAAGCAAAAGTCCCTAATTTCACATCGTCTAGTCCCTTAACAGATAAAAGATCAAGTCCCTTTCGAATGTTGCCTTCGTAATGATCTTGTCCCTTTCGAATAAAGATGATAGTCCCTTCGAATTGCTTATACACCCCACAGTTGCCTAAATAACAGATGACCCTTCACTTGTCCCACACATCCAAGGTAATGACTACCTATTCCTTAATAATAGGGATAGTCTTACCATTTAAAGGATTCAAGAACAGAAAAGACTTAAACTTAGGGTAGGTTCCTCTTAGATACTTGCTCACTTTTCAAAAACATTTCAAACACTTCACACATTTCAAACAATTTTCAAAACAAAGGTTTTTTACGCATCCGTACATGGATCATTATTAAACTCTTAAGGAAATTTTTATTCACACACTTCACATTTCAAAAAAACATTTTAAAGTGAGCTAAGTAACTAAGAGCCCATGGATAACCATGGATGTAAAGGGTGCTAACACCTTCCATTTACATAACCTACCCCCCGGACCCAAAAATCTTTAAAAAGGTCTTTCCTGTTCTTTTATGCCTTTCATTTGGATAAAATAAAAGTCGGTGGCGACTCTTGCTATCCGCAACATAACTAAAGTCAGTTCTCCCACCGTGTTACAGAACTGGCGACTCTGCTGGGGATTTAATATTAAAGAGGGATACCCTTAGGAATTATATCACTTTAAAATTGTTTGCCTTGTTTGCTTTATACTTACTTGTTGGGCTCTAATGTGTGAAAGATCCTAACCCAGATCTAGTGTACCTTAGGTAAATGGCAATAGACCAAGGAAACTGTACGGCGTATACCGATATGGTTGATCTGGTGGCCATAGTTAGTGTGACTTCTTGGTTGGTGCTTATGTTCCTTAAGTCAAGTTGAGGATAATATGAGGCTGCCATATGTTGTCAATGCACTAACTAACTTTTAGAACCCTAGTTATCCCATCTTGGCCTTTAGAAAGTAGTGAGATAACCGGCTTTGGTGCAGACTGAAGTTGGTTGATACTCGATACTACACTCATTGAGATCCTAAACTTGGAGGGTTTTGGTTGGCAAGTAAGTTGCCTACTGAACAACCACCCTTGTGAAGGATCAATGATATTGAGATCCCGTAGAACCTGGTTACTTTTATAGGACAGGATGAACCAACTAAACTTCAGGGGAGGGTATTTACCTTTAAACCTCATGCAAGCCTCTAAACCTAAGGCTATTGTGTGACTTGTTTGAGTGTGCCACATGTTTGTGATTGAGCATAACATCATAGCATCATCATGCATCATAAGCATAGCATTTTCACTAACCATTTCAAGGACCAAAGGATTTATCTTTGTTCTTTGTTGCAGGTCATGGCTTCTGCTCGTAGAAACACTATCAGGATCAACTTTGTAGGCATACCTGCTAAGCTTAAAGAGTTGGTTTCTCAAGTGTCTGAACACTCCCAGTTTATCAAGAGACATGGTCACCTATTGGATCTAGTCACCTCAGGATTCAATGAAGACATGATGAGTGTCCTGTTTCAGTTCTTTGATCCTAAACACCATTGCTTCACATTCCCCGACTATCAGCTGGTTCCTACAATGGAAGAGTTCTCTAAACTTTTGGGTATACCTGTACTTGATCAGAAACCATTCACAGGCTTGGAAAAGGAGCCTAAACCTGAGGTTATTGTTGCAGCTCTACATCTGAAGAAGTCTGACATTGTTCTAGAAACGAGAAGCGGAGTTAAGGGTATTCTTGCCAAGGTGTTGATAGAGAAGGCTCAAGCGTTCTTGAAAGCTATGAGCTATGATGCTTTTGAGGAAATCTTAGCCTTGTTGATTTATGGCTTAGTATTGTTCCCCAATCCTGATCAGTTCATAGACGGTCATGCCATCAACATATTCCTGAGTCACAATCTAGTGCCTACATTACTTGGGGACATCCTGCACTCTCTTCATACTCGTACTACGAAGGCAAGAGGAACTTTGATGTGTTGCATACCTTTTCTATCTATGTGGTTTATTTCTCACCTTCCTCGCTCAGTAATGAAGAATGAACAAGGGTTCAGGTGGTCCAAGAGGATCATGTCACTCTCGCATTCAGATATTCATTGGTGCTCCAGATCTATGGAGAATGTCACCATCATTGACCGTTGTGGGGAGTTTCCTAATGTGCCACTTCTAGGCATAAGAGGAGGCATTACTTACAACCCTTCTTTGGCTTTACGACAGTTTGGTTACGCTCGGAATGATGGTCCACATGACATGTTGATTCAGGGTATTGTGTTTGACTACGACAATGATCTTCAAGATTACCGTCAGAGATTCATACGAGCATGGGGAAAAGTGAACAAGGTTGACAGCAAGACTCTGGAGCCTAAGTACACTATTCCTATGGAAGCTTATCTCAGATGGGTGCGATCTCGTGCTCAGACTCTCATGATGCCATATCCTGCTATCCTGCCAGTTACCATGGAACCTGTTGCTGAAGGAGATATTTCTTATACCATCCTTCACCCAGACATGCCTACTGATATGGAAGACTTGTAGAGATCCTGGATCCAGTTGAAGGAGCAAAGGGATACTTTCGAGGCTCATTACAAAGAAAGCCAAGAAAGAATCCTGGAATTAACAAAGCAACTTCACGAAGAACGGAATCTCAACTCATACCTCAACACAAAGAGCAAACGTCCATGGGAGACTTAAAACCCCATCTCTTGTATTTATTTCATTTCATTTTCTATAAGCCCAAGAGGCAAAACAAATTTATTACTAAAAAAGGTTTACCTTCTTGGTTGTTTAAGCAAATTTAAATCCTGCGGTCCTTGAAAACGTTGCATACGCATTCACATATCATATCATTGCATCACAGGTTTCTTGTGCACAGGTTTCTTATCTTCTCGCTGTTTATTTCAGCAATGGCTCTTGAACAAACAGTCAAAGATCTCCAGGCTCAGAATGCCCAATTCCAAGAGTTGATTCTGAACTTGTCCAAGGGACAAGATGAGTTGAAGACACTGCTGGCTAAGAAGAAGAGTCCTGAGGACAACAAGGATGGTCAGTTGGAACAATTGCAAGCTGAGATAACAGAAATGAGGATCCAGATGAATGGCCAGGTGGTTCTTATCCAAAGTTTAGCTCAGGGGCAAGAAGATTTGAGAACCTTTGTCCAAAAACTTCAAAGTAATGGAGTCAGGAATCTAATTGTCAATCAACCTCCGTTAAAACAAGCTGATTTGGTTGAAAGGAAGATGAGGATAAAAGAAGGTAAGAAACCGGTTACCACTGATTGTTCTTCAGTTAAAGAAAAAAGACATGGTAAAGTTAACCCACCTCAACACAAGGGATGTAGAAGACAGTTTATCAAATTCAGCACTCCAATGTCACAAGTTCTGCAATGCTTGATTGAGATGAAACTAATTTCCTTGAAAAATTCTCCTCAAAATCCTAAAACTTCCTCTCCTCGCTATAATCCCAAGGCAAGGTGTGGGTATCACTCCAACTGTCCTGGACATGATACTAATAGTTATTGGACATTGAAGAAAAAGATCCAAGACCTGATTGACGAAGGAATCCTAGAGGTTACTCCAGAAGGTCAAGTTGAATTCTACTATCACCCATCAAACACCGAAGCTGCAAGACAAGTTGCCCAGTGTAGCAAGAAAGGAAGCCTACCTATTCCTGTTGAGATATGGGGCACCTTGGGACATCCAAGTGGTAAATTTGATTTTATGGTGAAGTATACTGCTCCTCAAAGTTCACAGATTGCAATTGAGGACATTCAGCCAACTGGATGGGACAACATTTGAATTTTCATTTGTAATTTCCTTTAATTGTTTGAACACTTACTATTATGTTAAACTTTTGTTTTCATTAATGCATTGCATATGTTTGTCTTGAATTAATCCATTCGTTCCACTATATTTTGAATTATGCTTCTTATTTCTATATTGTGATATTTAACTCCTGATAAAGCTATAAGCCTGTAGAGGGAGGATGACGAAAATAATACCATAATATTAGGCAGTATGCTTTTGAACAGACTATGCTGACGATGTACAGGCATTGTTTCAATTCCTAAACAGTGGAGATATAAGGAAGTTAATCCCTAGTCAACCCTTTTGAGCCTATGAAGTAGGAGTTTTTATTCTCGCACAAATTAAAAGCCTTATTCATAACCCGGGGCAGGGTAGTTACTCGGTTAACTCAAATATGCCAATTATTTGTGTTGTACACAACTAATGATGGTTCTCTGTAATCATTAAACCTGACAGTCAATATCCAACAAAAGAACAGTCTTGCTAAGTCAAAACCTATGAAGGAGACTTAGTAAAACATTAAGACATCCCGCTGACTGTAACCTTGAAATAAGCAGTTCAGGCAAAAAGAAGGGATAATAAAGTCAAAAGAAAAAAAGAGAGGTCACTATGAATCCTCAACAAAGAAAGATGACTGAATGTTCAAATAAATTTTGGGTTTCTGAACCATCACAAATGTCAGTGTTACAATTCCAAACTCATTGGAGCCTCAATGCATAAGTTAACTGAGTATAGGACTGAAGAACATCATGGAGAATGGGTTGGGTACAAATAAATTTGAGCTTTTATCTTTTGTTTCTTAAACCATGAACCAGGCCACGTTACAACCCTTTAAAAGTCCTAACTGAAGCATGGTTAGTTTGAAAGCATATTGCCACAAAAAGGTATCCTGACTCCTTTAAGGCTTATTATAAAACTTGAGTTAATATCACAGTTTTCACAAAAACTGTTTTTCTAAAATAATTCTTTTTCAAAAACTTCAAGACAAACATAAGCATTGCATTTTTGAAAATATTTGTTTGCATATACCTGAGTGTTTGATAAACAGAGAAACTTGCAGGATGAATGTTCAAAGTCCTTCCGATGAACAAAGTTGCTTCCTGGATCAAAGTCCATGTATGCTAAGGGGCATAGTCATTATCTCCCAATCAAGGGGGCAGACCATGATACTGCCTAACTCATTTGGGGCAATCAGGACAAGATTCAACTATGTTTAAGCAGCCAGAGGCAGATCTCCTCATCTATCTGAAGTGCCAAGGGTAACATTACAGAATTCATAATGCCAGGGGCATGGTCATTGTTTCCTAATCAAGGGGGCATACCAAGTTACTGTTCAAATCATTCGGGGCAATCAGTTCCAGATCCAACAGTGCTTAATAGCCAGGGGCGGCTCTTCTCATATATTTGAATTACCAAGGGTAACACTGCAAAGTTCATGATGTCAAGGGCATATTATTATGGGGCCTTCTGCTTAGTTCTCCTGAGGTAACTACATTCAGATACTTCCCTTTTGGGACAATTCATCCTCAACCAAGGGGCAATGCTTTCTTTTTAAATCTAGTAGCCGGAGCGTATATGGTACATTACAATTTGAAGACACATTCCTCTCGTTATATTACCTTGATTTGGAGTTCTCAGCAGAAGTCATTGTGGGAATTAATTGTCTACGCCGGTAGTATCAGATGGTGTCAGTATCATATCTTCAGATCCAACCATGAGGATTTCTGGGAAGATATTCAGGAAAGTTAAGAATCTCAGGAGCTCTAAATCTAATGGGTTATACACTCTCGAAGTTGAAATGATTCTGTTTTCAAGTTCAGCTTTACTTTTCCCTCTGAATCCAGATTTACTTTTACCCTATTAACATAAGCGAAACGTCCATTGGTTGTGTTTGAATGTATGTATGCTTTTGAATATGATTGATGTTTACCAGAAATGCATAGATGCTTAATATGATTGATGTTTACCAGAAATGCATGAAAATGCAGTAATAGTATTTACTAAGGACGAACGAGGGAAGGAATTCAACGAAGCTTCGCCGGTTCATCCCCACAAGACAGCTACAAATCCCCTGTAGGGCAAATCCATCTTCATAAGTACTTCAAGTTACATCTCCCCTGGAATTTATATCCATCTCTTTTATCCTCATACGGATAGTCGGGAATCTATTTGTCCAATAGGAGTACGACGAACGAAGACGGGAGGTTATGTATACCCTACTATCGAACGAAGACGGGAGATTATGGACACCTTAATATCGAACGAAGACGGGAGGTTATGTATACTATATTATCAAACAAGACGGGAACGAGTTCCTCATAATCTTCAGCAACGAATCGGGATTTATTTTCCCTGGCCAGCAGTTATTATACGAAGATATCCAGACGCTTCCGGCAGCATCATATCATACATACATCATTTACATCATACCATAACATACATGTCCATAGATACATAATACATTACTTAAGTGCATCATAGTATACATGCATACATAATGCATAAACTAATATTATCATAATGCTACCTTGTTTTCAGGTTAATTCTCCAGCAAACAAATTTCATCAACAAATTGTGACTATTGGGCCGTTGTTTATCTTCCTGAAAGCTATTACCACTTCCTCAGGATGTTGTTTATACTCCTGAAAGCATATTATTACCTTGGGCCGTTGTTATCTTCCCAAAGGTTACCACTTCCTCAGGACGTTGTTATCCTCCTGAAAGCATATTATCTCCTCGGGACGTTGTTTATCTTCCTGAAAGTTATCACCCCTACCTCAGAATGTTGTTTATCTTTCTGAAAGCATATCACTTCCTCAGGACGTTGTTATCTTCCTGAAAAACATATTATTACCTCAGGACTGCTTTATCCTCCTGAAAGCACATTATTACCTCAGGATTGCTTTATCCTCCTGAAAGCATATTACTACCTCGGGACGTTGTTTATCTTCCTGAAAGCTATCATTTTACCTTCATATTTTGGACTGCTTTATCCTCCAAGAAATATATCTGAAGAACTTTTCTCCAAGTGGCATCTTTAAGCCCACTCAAGCATATTCAACTAGTCATTAGTATCACTCTACGCACCAGTGAGTGCAAATTTTTGGGCTTTTGTGTTCAATCCCCTTCAACCTTCCAGGTCACGACTGGCACATATACCAATCTAACCCCTCAGGTTTCAGAAAATTGAACAGGGGCAGCTGTTGCACCCCAAAATTTTCCCTCACAATATAATAATTTGTGTGCTAAGAAGGTTCACAAGGTTCACAAGACCTTTCATGAGGTTCATGAAGTTTACAAAACACTTTATGAGGTTCACAAGGTTCACAAGATTCACAATGCTTACAAGACCTTTCATGAGGTTCATGAAGTTTACAAGGTACTTTATGAGGTTCACAAGGTTCACAAGACCTTCCATGAGGTTCACAAGGTTCACAAGACATCTTATGATGGTTCACAAGGTTCACAAAGTTCACAAATAGTCAGAAGAGTTGACAATTCCCTCATACAATGCACCTCCTAAGCAGTGCATCCAAAACTAGGGTTTTGACTTTAATCAGGCTAAATGAACTTCCAAGACTTCAAGTGAGCTTCATAACATCTTATATGTGTGTAAGAACCCCCATGACAAGTTTCAAGACTTTTCTCAAAGGTTTGCTCAGTCGGATGATCAGATAGGTCAAAATCAGTCAAAGCAGTTAAAAAGTCAAACTGAGGTCAACTGTGGTCAAACCAAAGTCAAACTTCATGATTATTTTTGCCAACATCAAGTATATGAAGTAAAATTCATCATTTGATCAAGGGTTGATCATGATTCATCAAGGATATTTCAGATCATCAAGAATCAGGAGTTTCTAAATTAGGGTTTCCTCAGTAAAAGTCAACTGAACTTTGACCAGCCATAACTTTCACATGCTTCATCACCAAGTCTCCATCCAAAGCTCATTTTTAAGGAAATTGAATTCTCTACAACTTTGTGTCTCACAAGCCAAGCCCAAAAATTCTTCATTTGGAAGGTATGAGCTAGGACATTATAGGTCCTTTTGAAAGTCAACAAAAAGTCAACAACTTCAAAAGGGCATAACTTGAGAATGGTAAATGATATGAATATGAAACCAGTGGGGTTGGTTAGAGGACTCTTCAAGCTTTCCAAAATGTCCAAGAACACCCTCATAGCATTAAAATTTAAGGATGTGTGTCCTTGCAAAGTTGGGAAATTTTTGGTTGGTTTATGAAGAAAATGGAGGCTTAAAACCATTTTTTTCTAAATGGGCTTGCCATATGATGACCCAATTCATACCATTACCTCATGCACGACCCAAGACCTTAAAAATCATATTTTTTATCATTTTATTTTTATTTATTTTGATTTAATTCATTAAAAATCATTTTAAATTAAAATAAAATATAAAAGTCAAAGATTTAAAAAGGATTGAGCTTCTAGAAATTCATAAAAGTGATTGGTATCAAAGTGGTAAGAGAATCATGGTGATTTGCCTAAAATAGAAGGTGTTCATACAAGGATATTTGATTTTTAAGGCCTAATCTTTTTGAATCTTTTCCAATCAAATTTCTCACACAAACATCAATTTTTTCTGACCTAATTCATCACTCTATAAGTATATGACTGAACCCTACTCATTAGACACGAATTGGCAGCCTCTTGCACATTGTTCAAAACTTCAAATTTCATCCAAAATACCAAATTCGGATTTCAAGCTAGAGCCACTTTCAAGACCATATAAAGGTTGATTTAGCTTCAGTGAACCTCATTGAACATGTCTGGATCATTTTCAATGCTTAAAACATCATCATTCGCATAAACCGAATGAACATTGTTCTTGTTTTCTTCATTTTTCGATTTCATTAATTTGTTCATTATAAACTGTTTTTGTGCCCATAATCTTGTTTGTTATTGCATAAAGATGATTTCTGGGCAGGTGAATTGAAGTTTGGATGCCTAAGATGAATTTCACCATTATTAGGGTTTCGGCCCCCATTTAGGGTTTTATCATTTGGCAAATATAAATGATTTCTAAAGACATAGGATGGTTGCAAATGTTGTCAGGAATTCAATGGTGTTTTCAATTTTGTGAAATTTTGCTGTTTCGTTGGTGTTTGAGTTTCGTAGGGATTGCTGCAGTTTAAAATTCGCAGGAAAACTCGTGGGAAAATTCGTAGCAACATTTGCAGGTCTGGAGGTAGAAGAAGGAGTTTCGCGCGCAGCCTGGAATTCAAAATTGTTTTTTATATTATATAGTTTTATTTGTATTTAAATTACTGAATGATGCTGATGGTGTAGTGGTAAGCTTGTGTGCGTGTGAGGGCAACGGCGTGGGTTCGAAACCAGCCTCAACGCATTTTTTTTGTGCAATTTGTTTTGTTTTACAGGATGAGCATAAAACCAAATGAAAGTGGTTTGTCATCACCTAGCAGCGCGCAGCCCAGTGGCTAGGCTCTTGTGTATCCAGGTAAAGGACCTGGGTTCAAATCCCAGGTCCTGTTTTTTTTGGTTTCTTGTTTTATTTCTTTTGTTATTTCTTCCTTTTATTTTCTAAATTAATTTAAAATAATTTCTAAATTATATATGTAAATCATTTTCTTTTGTTTAAAAAAAAAACTTATATTATTTTCTTAAAACCTAAATTGCTATATTTATTTCTTTATATGTTTTTTTATTTATATGTATGTAGTATTTAATAATTAAATTGATATTGTAAATTAAAAAAAAAAACCTAATTTATTTTTTATAAACCCTAAAAACATATTTTTCTCAAACCCTAATTTTTCTTCTCCTATTTATTTAATACTATTATTTGTATATATTATATTCATAATTTAGTTAAAATTCATAATTAATTAATGTATCAATTGTTTAAAAATTAAAATTCTTAATATGATAATATGATATAATTTGTTTAGAATTTAATTTTTGCATGTAAATAATTTTATTATATGTTTAAAAATATATAAAAATTGCTAATTTAATTTTTTGTAATTATAATTTATTTTCATAATATGTTCATAATTGATTTAATTTTATAATTTACATATAACTTCAAATTTTATAATAATTAATATAATTGTTCATATTTTTTTATTAACCATTAAAAATTTTGTTTATTATAATATCCTTGTTTATTTCATTATTACTATTAATTATGTTTATATGATTATTACTAACCCTGTTTAATTTGGTCTTTTTATTATTATTATTCTCACTAACCCAATTATAGTTACTTATTTATTTTGCTTATTAATATTTTGCTTATTTATTTAAATTGTTTTTATCATTATTATGTAATTGCTCCTGGATGTAATATTTTATAATGTTTATTATTTATTTTATGCCATGGTTAGTAAATAGGGAGTGTAACATGTATGTTTATTTAAAATTAATTTAGATCACTTAATTTAAAGATAAAATATTAAATTGTACACTCACACACGTAAGTCGATCTTTGATCGCCATCTCACTTCCTTAGGGATACCTCTCATGTTGCCTAATCAAAAGGTCAAGTAGGGTGTATAAAGCAAAAGTCCCTAATTTCACATCGTCTAGTCCCTTAACAGATAAAAGATCAAGTCCCTTTCGAATGTTGCCTTCGTAATGATCTTGTCCCTTTCGAATAAAGATGATAGTCCCTTCGAATTGCTTATACACCCCACAGTTGCCTAAATAACAGATGACCCTTCACTTGTCCCACACATCCAAGGTAATGACTACCTATTCCTTAATAATAGGGATAGTCTTACCATTTAAAGGATTCAAGAACAGAAAAGACTTAAACTTAGGGTAGGTTCCTCTTAGATACTTGCTCACTTTTCAAAAACATTTCAAACACTTCACACATTTCAAACAATTTTCAAAACAAAGGTTTTTTACGCATCCGTACATGGATCATTATTAAACTCTTAAGGAAATTTTTATTCACACACTTCACATTTCAAAAAATCATTTTAAAGTGAGCTAAGTAACTAAGAGCCCATGGATAACCATGGATGTAAAGGGTGCTAACACCTTCCCTTTACATAACCTACCCCCCGGACCCAAAAATCTTTAAAAAGGTCTTTCCTGTTCTTTTATGCCTTTCATTTGGATAAAATAAAAGTCGGTGGCGACTCTTGCTATCCGCAACATAACTAAAGTCAGTTCTCCCACCGTGTTACACCTTCCCCTTTGGGCAGTGAACTTGTATAGGTTTAGGGTACCTTTGATCCCATTTTCAATTTCTTATCTCATGTTTTGCTTCTGATTTTGAATTTGGCATTGCATCTTGTACATAAACCCTAATCGTTGCCTTCATTTGCATTCACTCTTCATATGCTTGCATACATAAACTTTCCATGACACTTTGTGCTTTCACATGACATACAGGACATCTTAGGACACATTAGAATCATGTTTGATCATTGCATCATCCATTTAACATGTTATGCATCCATTGCATTTCATAAGTTTTCATGAACTTTCATGCTTCCTTTCATGTCTCATTTGCATCTTCATTACTTGTATGATCATCCACATCTCTTGACATGCTTTCATACCATCTCATAGCATCATTTGCATCATGATATGATTCTGAATTTGGCTTTCATCTTTGCATTTCATCTCATTTTCATTTCATTTCATTTTCTTCTGCTAACTTTTCAGGTGGTAAGTATTTGAGAAGTGAATTTGCCTTCACTTCTCATAACCTCTTCTCATCCCTCTTATGCATCATTGCTGCATTTTACTTGTGAATTAGAGTGAGCTTGCTCATTCATGCTCCTTCTCCTCTTTCTTTCCTCAAGCAACTTATCTTCTTAAGTGAAGTAAGTTGTCTTGCTTCTTGTTGCTTATCTTCCTTCCATCCTGCTTCTTCCATGGTGGCTTTTCCTTGGAGATCTTCTTGCAAGCTTCATAAACCCTAGGAATATCCAAGCATGATCATTATTAGGGTTTGATTAGTCCCCCCTTTAGCTTTTACCTTTGTGTCTTCTTTGTGTTTTCTCTTCTCATCTCTTAATCAAGGACTAACCCTTAAAGGTTTTAAGGCTTTGTGATTAGGGTTATGCTTGTATCCTTCTATTAGGATGGAGTGTAGAACTTTAATCCTAAGTGTTAAACCCTTAATGTGTTTAAACCCTTTAATAAATTCATCTAATAATCACTAAGACATCAAGCTTGTAACTTGGGCCTTGCATTAGGGTTATAATTCTTCCTTAATTGGTTAAGAAGGACTAACCCTAGTGTTAATGGACAAGTCCCCCTCAAGTTGTCTTACAAACCATAAAATTCACTTCTTAATCTTACCATTAAATAAAATCCACTTTAATAAAGGCTTTGTTTTGTCATGAGGTTAATCCCTAATCATAGGTTAAGTTGAGGAGCCTTCCTCAGCTTAAATGTTCTCATCTATTATCCTTCTATTAGGATGGTGTAATGGGTCCATTAAACCTTTGATTATGGCTTAAACTCATTACTAAACACTAAACAAAAAATCCAAAAAAAAAACATCTAAATAAAGGCAAGTAGGTTAATGATCTTAATCCTACATCATGGTGATTAAGTGTGGGGTGTTTACTTCATACTTAAGGTATTCTCATTACCCCTAATCAGAGGGAAGATGTGATGAGTTTACTAACCCTTGGTTTAGGCTTAAGCTCATTAACTTATGACAAACTTCAAAAAGCAATAAAAGATTGAAAACACAAAAACAAACAATAATCGTCTCCTCCGGGATTCTTTTCTCATTATCTTCACTCACAAACGAGAACTTGCTTCTTCCGTCTAATGCAAGACAGTTAGCACCTGAGCCAGATAGGTCATACACTTGAGCATAGACAAGTAAGCAGTTCATCAGTCAATTTACCTTTCAGTCTCTTTGAGTCGAACAACGGTGTTCTGACTTCCTCATTGCACGAGAGGATACGTAGGCATAACTTAACGGTTATCGAACAAAAGTCTCTGTATATTCCTCATCCTTCCAGCATTATTCTTTAAGCCACATAATCTTGAGCTTCATACTCTTTTCTTACACTGACACTTCTTTTATTCACTTCATACTTTCTTCCAGCACTGACACTTGCATTCTTTTCCAGCTCTTGTACACAGAATAGCACTGACACTACCCCTTTAAACACAAACTTTCAAGCGTGGATCCCGTCGAGTACGGCGGACAATCTGGGTGCTAATACCTTCCTAGGTTGTAACCAACCCCCTTTCTCAGTTTCTCTGGTTCGCGACCGTCTTATCCATCTTTTCTTAGGTCTATGCAGCATTACCTTTCCTTCGGGATAAAAATACCTAGCTGGCGACTCTTTTCAGTTCACCCTTGTGTTCTCCTCTCTCGCCGACCGTTCGCGTCTGTACCCTATTTGACCTAGCCTCATTTAGTGGGAGAGACATTCAGGTTGCCCGGAAATGGGGATTTTGCAAAATCCCTCATATCTCACTGAATACTGTAACACGGTGGGAGAACTGACTTTAGTTAAATGTTGCGGATAGCAAGAGTCGCCACCGACTTTTATTTTATCCAAAGGAAAGGCATAAAAGAACAGGAAAGACCTTTAAAAGATTTTTGGGTTTGGGGGGTAGGTTATGTAAAGGGAAGGTGTTAGCACCCTTTACATCCATGGTTATCCATGGGCTCTTAGTTACTTAGCTCACTTTAAACTGTTTTGAGAAGTGTAGTGTGTGAATAAAATTTCCTTTAAATACTTTATAATGATCCATGTACGGATATATATATATAAAGTCTTTGTTTTGAAAATTTGTTTGAAAAAAATGTGAAGTGTTTGAAATGTTTTTGAAAAGTGAGCAAGTACATAAGAGGAACCTACCCTAAGTTAAGTCTTTTATGTTCTTAAATATCCTTTAAATGGTAAGACTATCCCTATTATTAAGGAATAGGTAGTCATTACCTTTGATGTATGAGGGACAAGTAAAGGGACAACTATTATTTAGGCAACTGCAAGGTGTATAAGCAATTCGAAGGGACTTATCATCTTTATTCGAAAGGGACAAGATCATTACGAAGGCAACCACGAAGGGACTTGATCTTTTTATCTGTTAAGGGACTAGATGATATAAGGGGAGGGACTTTGCTTTACACCTTACTTGACCTTTTGTTTAGGCAACTTGAGAGGTAACCCTTAAGAAGTGAGATGGCGATCCAAGATCGACTTACGTGTGTGAGTGTACCAATTCAAATATTTATCTTTAAGATTAATGATCTAAATTCAATTTTAAATACAAACATGTTTTTACACTCCCTATTTTACTAACCATAGCAATTAAATAATAAAAAATTATTCTACAACTATTACATAGTGGATACAATTACATTATAATAATAATAATTAAAATAAGCAAATAAATAATTAAATGGATTAGTAATAATAGACAAAAATAAATAAATATAAGAGGGTTAGTAATAATAAATAAATAAATATAAGAGAAAAAATTAGCATAATAATAAATAATAAATTAAAAGTTCAATTTTAAATAAATGATTATTTTTTTAAGATTTTTAATAAGAGAAATAAATAATAATAATTATATACTAATAAATATAACTTAATAGTCTAATTATTTAATTTTATATACATATTGTAGATGTTTAGAATTGGCAGAATTTTTGACCAACAAGAAATGTTGAATTCAGTTCAGGATGTCCTATCAGATGTTGGGACATTATCAAACAGAGTATAAGTTCAGTTTACAGGATGTCACATCAGATGTTGTGACATTGTATCAGTTAATGATTTAAGTTCAGTTTTTCAGGATGTCCCAACAGATGTTGTGACATCTCAAACCTGCTACCAGAATTAATTAATGACTAACAGAACTGAGTAAATTAAGGAAAGTTATCTGGAATTAATTATGGATGGACAAAACAGAATAAGGCGCATCTGTAGGGAGTGTTGTTATGTGACTTCAGCATAATCAGAAGAACTGAATCACCTAGAATCTAGGAAGTAACAAACCCTAATTCAAGGTGGAAGCAGCATGCGTTTCAGGATTGGATAAACCTACAGAAAGCCCAAAATCCAAACACCTATTTAAGCAACAAAAACTCTCAGAATAGAGCACGAATTGAAGAAGACCAAATAGGGTGTTTTGTGTTTTAATATAGCAGGTTGTTTTAATTGTACCACTTTATGAGCTTTTAAGCAAAAGTGTATTTGTGTCTTGATTGAAACTGTGAAGTAAGATCAAGCTGTTTTTGTTTGAAGTATGACTTCAATTTTATTAAACTTGTAAACAAGATCACTGTGTGATTGAGGGGGAGTGAGTTGGTACTCATATCTAAGTTGTGTCTTAGGTAGAAATTAAATTGGGTAGATATTAAGTGAAAGATTAAACTGGGTGGTTTAAGTCTAGAATTAATATTACTTATAGTGGATTTCCTCCTGGCTTGGTAGCCTCCAGATGTAAGTGTGGTTATACACTGAACTGGGTGAACAAATTACTGTGTTGTTTAATTTTCCTGCACTTTAAGTTTTGGTTAAGTTGTTAAGTGTTTAAACATCTCATTCGACATCTCATACCTGATCACAGAATTTCAATTGGCATCAGAGCAGGCACCCTGCCTGTTTATTCTGGGTGAGATCTAGGGAATACAAATTCTGGGAACATGGACAGAGATGTAGGATCAGTAAATAGACCACCTATACTGGATGGATCTAATTATGACTACTGGAAGCCAAGAATGATTGCATTCTTAAGATCACTTGACAATAGGGCCTGGAAAGTAGTCAACAATGGATGGGAACACCCTGTCCAAGACACCAAAGATGGAGCAAAAGTGTTGAAACCTGAAGAAGAATGGAGTAAGGAGGAAGAAGATTCAGCACTTGGCAATTCCAAGGCCTTAAATGCTTTATTCAATGGCATTGATAGGAACATCTTTAGACTTGTACATCACTGTGAGCTGGCCAAAGATGTTTGGGACACTCTCAAAACAACTCATGAAGTAACATCAAAGGTGAAGATGTCAAGACTTCAACTTCTCACCACCAAGTTTGAAAACTTGAGAATGAAGGAAGATGAGACAATTCATGAATTCTACATGAACATCTTAGAAATAGCCAATACTTCTGGAGCTTTGGGAGAAAGATTCTCAGATCTTTACCAAAAAGATTTGACATGAAGGTCACAGCAATAGAAGAAGCTCAAGACATATGCAAAATGAAGGTTGAAGAGCTCATTGGTTCCCTTCAAACATTTGAGATGGGAATGAATGACACAATTGTAAAGAAGAACAAAAGCATAGCCTTGGTGACAAATACTGATAAAGAAGAAGAAAATGATGAATCAGAAACTGATGAAAACTTATCAGAAAACATTGCTATGCTTGGAAGACAATTCAAAAAGATTCTCAGAAGGATGGAAGACAAGTCCAGACCAAGTGGAAGATACACAAACTCTTCTGAGAACAAAAGACCTTATGATACTAATAGAAGGTCAAATTATGATGAAAAGACCAGTCAAGAAAAAGGAATTAAATGCCTTGGATGTGAAGGATATGGACACATCAGTGTAGACACCCTAAATTTTCCCTCTGGTTTTCTGGCTTTTCGTTTTACATTCATACGCATTTTTGCATACCATTTGCATGTGCATAAGACATGGGATCGTCTTCTGAGGAATTAGGGTTTATTTCCCTAGTTAAGTGTTGTTCAAGGATTTCACGTCTGAAGACTGTTCGCTGAGTCATCTAGTTCATCATCAACAGTGAAGTGTGAATTATAGTTTCTTCTCCATCAAGTTACAAGACTATCCTTTTCTTCTCAGCATCTCTGGTTATTTTCTTATGTCTCCACCTCTCAAAAGTGTTGGTTTTATCCCAAGTGTGTTGGTTGGTTCATGATCTAGTTCAGATGGACATTTGACCTAATCTTGGTCAAACTATCAGGAAATCACTTCAATTTCTAGTTATCGGTGCGAGTGTACTTTTTCTCAGGTTTATCAGGATCGTCAAGTTCAGTGGTGTCATGTGGATTTATTTTCCTAGAGTTTCTTTCAAATAGATTCATAATAATCCAAGAATTATTTGATCAGAAGTTCAAGAGATGATTGATTCAAATGATCGTCCTTTGAATGGTGAATTACTCAGTGGTTCAAGATCAGTGGTTCAAGAGTTTCATTTTAGTCAAATTTCATGTGGAAGGCTCGAGTGTGGTCAAGGCGTGCTTCATTGATTTTGTGTTGCAGAGGTGTTGTTAGAGAATCAGCGGAAGAAAATCCATTCTTAATCCATTTTACGTTTCTTTTACCCAAATTGTACTAATTCATTACCACATTTGCATTATTCATTTACAACCTAAATCGATTTCTTTCCATTTGAACCATTAAACAATTTTCCATTAATTAGTTCTATCCTTCTTCAAATTAAATCCATTTCATTTTTATTCCATTCTCCGATATTCAATTATCCTTTTTTCTTTCAATTAAATCCCTTATACTATTTTTATCATTTTTCCACACACATTTCCATTTGTAAATATATTTTTTCCCACCATCCATATTTAGTCCAATTTTCCATATTAAATTCCATTGATTCATATTCCAATTATTAAAACCATTTTTTTATTATTCCACCTTATTCATATAATGTCCATATACTTTTTTTTCTCTCTTAAGTCCATTTTTCTTCCATTTTTTTTTATATATACAAGCCCATTTAATGGTGAGCCCATTTAGCCTTGGTATAAAAAGAAGCTGACCTAGAGAACCCTAATCCCAAGACACTAAGAGAGGGAGGCGCATATTCCCATTGGTTTTCCTTTTTCTTTTTCTAGGTTTTAGCTTGAAATAGCTACCAAATACGCCCACTCCATCAAACCTTCATCCATCACACAGTAAACACACAACCTTCTTTTTCACCAAAGAAAAATTACCTGCAACCACCTCTTGAACAAAACCTGCATCACTCATTCAAGAATTCTTTTCCCTTTAACATACTTAAGATTCTTTGCTCCAACACAAACGATACCGCATTCACCGCCCTTCTTTCATCATTCATTTCATTAGCCTAAGGAAAACCAAGCCTTATTTCATCCTTGCAATACAACCTGCATAAGATTTTTCCACAAAAAAAAACCAATCATCATCGCCACCACCTTTGTACATCCTGCACAAACACCAACAATCTTCAATAAAAAAGCTCTCTAGTATTTTCCCTCTTCGTCAACTCACAACTGTAAAACCTAAACCACACCAAAACATTCAACTTGCAGTACACACAACAAGATTACCTCCTTTTTCTTCCTGCAAACACAACCACATCCAAGCATTTTCTTCATTCTCTTCAACCATTAAACCAAACAACAACACTTCACTCTTTTCAACCTTGCTTCAACCCTGTAACAACCCAGAAACTGAATCACCACAGCAACACCAAAACAGAAACCAAAACAGAAATCAAAGAAGAAATCAGAACAAGGGAGATGAAACGCAAAACTCTGAAATCGAGTGAATCACTGCAAATCCCAAATCCAGAAAAACAACAACAAAGAAAGAAGATGAAGTAGAGGATTTTCGGATCGAAGAAGAGATCCACAACTATAGAACCACCGCCGTCTCTCATCTCAATCGCTGAGCCTCCGCCACGTAGACTACCGAGCGCCGCCGTCAAAGTTAAAAGATTATCCGAAGGAGGAGAATCTGAATCCGAGATTGCATTGAGGATAGCGCAAGCTTATGCTTTGGATTTCTTCACCGATTTGAAAATGAACAAAAGGGTGACGAAATCACCGAAAACCACAAGGAAGCCGCAAAATCTCACCTAATCGAAACAACTGCGAAAGAGATGAGAGACGAAGGATTAGTGGCGAAGTTGCATCGGCGTTTTGTATTGGTTTTGACGGTGAGATTTTGAAGCAGAGAATGCAACGACGAGCCCGAAACAAGGCCGCTGTTACCGGATCAGTGATGTTGATTTGAGGCGAAGGTCCGCCGTTTCTGGTTTTGTTCCTTTTTCTGAAGAAGGTCAAAATTTTGTTGGGAGTGGTTGTTGGAGAAGTGTGGTTCTGGCAGCTTGAAGTTAGGTCCTTTATGGACTTATCGCGCGGGCCGGTTTTCTTGAGCCCAAATGCCTTGATCTGCATTTTTTTTGTTGGCCTAATGTCCCTCTTTTTGTTCAGCTTTAGCCTCAATTATTCACTTATTTACCTAGTTTTCTGCGCTACTTTTAATATATGTTTAATAATGTTTCTGATTAATGGTTCCAAATTTTGGCAATTGATAACTAGTTCTTCTATTTCCTTTAATTAATTGTTGATAATTGTTTTTTTAGGTTTTGTTTGATAATTGTTTTAGTTTTAAATATTTTTTGTTTGGGGTTAAACTTTTTGATAGACTTTTTCTTGAATTCATGTGCTTTTTCTTGATAGTTTTTTTTGTTATTTTGTTTTTTGTTGTTGATAAAACTTTGATTGAGCAGCCAGCCATTCCGATTCACGATCATAAGCATCTGGGAATTAATTCGGACATGTGACTTTGCGGACTTAGTGGCTTGGGGTACTGGATTCCTTTGAGTGAGACTTTGGATTATGATATTTGCTTGAAGAATGGACATTATCAAGAGCATGGTTTTATTTGATCAATACCTTCATCTTACCTGGCTTACTAGTTTGGTATATTCATGAGTTTCTCTTGCGCATATTGAAGAGGCAACGGACCTTCTCCGTTAGGTACCACTGATGATCGATTTTAATTATTGCACGCTGCTGCATCTGGAAGTCCTACTGGTGTAGGCTCTGTTTGTGCATTGTCATCTTATCTCCATATTGCACTTTCATCTCTTTATCTTATCTTATCTTATGTCTTCTTCATCTTAATTTCTTCTTCCTTATCTTCTTTTATTCTTTCTCGACTTGAGGTGTGCTTAGGCCACCGTGGAGCTTCTCCTTTCATCTTTTCCTTCTTCTTTCTTTAGGATAGTAAGCCACACTAACCTAGGACCATCCGAGCATGTGAATCTTGATTAGTCCCCCACTTAGCTTTTACCTTTGTGTCTCTTTGAGTCTTCTCTTCTCACCTCATAATCAGGGACTAAACCCTAAAGGCTTTAAGGCTTTGTGATTAGGCTTATGCCTGCATCCTTCTATTAGGATGGAGTGTATAACTTTAATCCTAAGTGTTAAACCCTTAATGTGTTTAAATCTCTTAATCAATTCACTTAATAAATATCAAGACATCACACTTGTAACTTGGGCCTTGCATTAGGGTTCTAATTCTTCCTTAATTGGTTAAGAAGGACTAACCCTAGTGTTAATGGACAAGTCCCCCTCAAGTTGTCTTATAAACCCTAAAACTCACTTCATCATCATATCATTAACTAAAATCCACTCAATAAAGGCTTTGTTTTGTCATGAGTTTAATCCCTAATCATGGATTAAGTTGAGGAGTTTTCCTCAGCTTAAACATTCTCATCTATTATCCTTCTATTAGGATGGTGTAATGAGTCTGTTTAATCCCTGATTATGGCTTAATCTCATTACTTAACACTAAACAAAAACAACAAAAACATCTAATTAATCACAAGTAGGTTAATGATCTTAATCCTACACCAAAGGTGTTTAAGTGTGAGAAGCTGACTTCACACTTAAGGTATTCTCATTACCCCTAATCAGAGGGAAGATGTGATGAGTTTACTAAATCCATTGGTTTAGACTTAAGCTCATTAACTTATGACAAACTTTCAAAAGCAATAAAAGACTGAAAACTCAAAAACAAACAATAATCGTCTCCTTCGGGATTCTTTTCTCATCTCATTCACTCATAAACGAGAACTTGCATCTTCCGTCTAATGCAAGACAGTTTGCATCTGTGCCAGACAGATCATACACTTGAGCATAGGCAAGTAAGCAGTTCACAAGTCAATTCATCTTTCAGTCTCTTTGGGTCGAACTACGGTGTTCTGACTTCCTCATTGCATGAGAGGATACGTAGGCATAACTTAACAGTTATCGAACAAAAGTCTCTGTATATTCCCCCTCCTTCCAGCATCATTCTCTTAGCCTCATGATCTTGAGCATCTTATTCCTGTTCTTACACTGACACTGTACATTTATACCCTTCACATTTCTTTTACACTGACACTTGCATTCTTTTCCAGCTTTGATACACAAATTGCACTGACACTACCCCTTTAAAACACAAATCTTTTAAGCGTGGATCCCGTCGAGTACGGCGGACAATCTGGGTGCTAATACCTTCCCAGGTTGTAACCAACCCCCTTTCTCAGTCTCTCTGGTTCGCAACCGTCTTGTCCATATCTTTCCAGGTCTATGCAGCATTACCTTTCCTCCGGGATAAAAATGCCTAGCTGGCGACTCTTTTCCTTTCCAGTGAGTTCACTGCTGTGTGTTCTCATTGTTCTCTTTCGCCGACCGCTCGCGTTTGTACCTTTATTTGGGCCATTTCCCATTTATCGGGAGCGACAATCAGGAATGAATGTCCTACCTATTTAAAAAGGCAAAAGAAAGGTCTCTCTGTAACCTGGTCTGATGAAGACTCAGGAGGTGATTCAGAAGAAGAATCAGCTAAGCATATCACTGCTCTAGCTGGATTATGTGAATCTGAAAGTGAATCCAGTGATGGGGAGCTTACTCTTGAAGAACTTGAGCAATCATACAGAGAACTAGTCAAAAGAAGCACTGAAATATGCAGGGAGAGTATAAAGCTAAAGAAGCAGATTGAGGCACTAAAGGATGAAAAAGCAAGTGATCTAGAGATCATTGACACCTTGAAAAATGAAGTAAGTCTTCTCAAATCCAAGTTGGAACATATGTCCAAATCTGTTAGAATGCTGAACAGTAGCTCAAGCCCACTGGATGTTATTCTCAACAACAATAAGCATTCTGGGGATAAAAGTGGACTGGGATTTAACAAAGTTCTTAAGGTTGAAGCTAGCTCTAGCAAAACTACTTCAAAGTCCATACAGTCAAACAAGATGTCCCAACAGATGCTTCAACATCATGAAAAGAACACAAAGTCAAACATAATGTTCCAACAGATGTCTCAACATCCTGAAAAGAACATAATGAAGAAGAAGTATCAAAGATGGAGATGTCATCATTGTGGAAGATTTGGACATATCAAACCTCATTGCTACAAGTTGCATGGATATCCAAATCAGATGTATCAGCAACCTCCTAAGCAGAAGATAGAAGTTACCAAGAATGTACTGCATAGACATCAAAGAGATCAGCAACCCCCTAAGCAGAAGACAGAGGTCATCAAGAAGGTATGGGTACCAAAAGCTAGTCTTCATGATGATCAAAGCTACATGCCCAAGAACAAGATCAACAAACAACCTTGGAGCTCTACTGATGAACAATGCACAGGGCAGAGGTATCAAAAGAAATCTCAACACAAATGGTCAAAGAAAGGTGTTGCATATATAGCTCATACATCACTAAGAGTTTCAGCTAAAGAAGACTGGTACTTTGACAGTGGATGTTCAAGACACATGACTGGATTGAAGAATCTGCTAGTAGACTTAAAGTCATATTCATCCAGATATGTAACCTTTGGAGATGGAGCTAAAGGAGAAATCAAGGGAGTTGGGACCTTGGACTGTCCAGATGTACCAAGACTAGATGATGTGCTGCTGGTAAAAGGCTTAACTGCTAACCTGATCAGCATAAGTCAATTATGTGATCAAGGGTACAGTGTAAACTTTACCAAAACTGAATGCATAGTGTCTAACAAAGAACAAAAGGTTGTCATGAGAGGAGCCAGATCTAAAGACAACTGTTACATGTGGGAACCTCAAGACTTCAGTCTCACTTTAACTTGCTCTTTAGCTAAAGAAGAAGAAGTGAAACTATGTCACCAAAGACTAGGTCATCTTCATTTCAGAGGCATAAAGAAAATCATATCTATGGAAGCTGTGAGAGGTATTCCTAAACTGAAGATTGATGATGGAAAAATATGTGGTGAATGTCAAATAGGCAAGCAAACCAAGATGTCCCATCCAAAGCTCCAACATCTGACAACTTCCAAAGTTTTGGAATTATTGCATATGGATCTTATGGGACCTATGCAGGTTGAGAGCCTTGGTGGTAAGAGGTATGCCTATGTGGTGGTTGATGACTTTTCAAGGTATACATGGATAAATTTCATCAAAGAAAAGTCTGATGTATTTGATGTATTCAAAGACTTATGCCAAAGAATACAAAGGGAAAAAGCCAGCTGTGTGATCAGAATAAGAAGTGATCATGGAAAAGAATTTGAGAACCAAAAATTCTTAGATTTCTGTTCTTCAGAAGGAATCAATCATGAATACTCTTCACCAATCACTCCTCAACAGAATGGGATTGTTGAGAGGAAAAATAGAACTATTCAAGAATCAGCAAGAGCTATGATCCATGCTAAAAAGTTACCTTTGTACTTCTGGGCTGAAGCTATGAACACAGCTTGTTACATCCATAACAGAGTCACTATAAGAAAAGGAACTTTGTCCACAATCGATGAAGTCTGGAAGGGCAGAAAACCCACAGTTAAGTACTTCCATGTGTTTGGAAGTAATTGTTATATTCTGGCTGATAGGGAGCAAAGAAGAAAAATGGATCCTAAAAGTGATGAAGGAATTTTCCTTGGATACTCTATAAACAGCAGAGCATATAGAGTATTTAACTCTAGAACCAAGGTTATCATGGAATCCATAAATGTGATAATTGATGATGCTCCTACTGATGTTACAGAAGATGTTGGAACATCTGCTGACAGCCAAACTGAAGCTGAAGAAAAGAGTGATCATTCTGACTTCACTCAAACTGATGCAAGGACAGAACAATCCAGCAAACCTCCCTCCATCAGAATCCAGAAGGATCATCCCAAAGATCTGATAATTGGTGATCCCAACAGAGGTGTAAGCACTAGATCAAGAGAAGTGATTTCAGGTTCCTGTTTTGTTTCAAAAATAGAACCTAAAAACATCAAGGAAGCTCTTACTGATGAATACTGGATTTGTGTTATGCAAGAGGAATTAGGTCAATTCACAAGGAATGAAGTATGGAATCTTGTTCCTAGACCTGATGACATAAATGTGATTGGTACTAAATGGGTGTATAAGAACAAGTCAAATGAACAAGGAGTTGTTACAAAGAACAAAGCTAGACTTGTAGCTCAAGGATACACACAAATTGAAGGAGTAGACTATGATGAAACCTTTGCACCAGTAGCAAGGCTTGAATCAATCAGACTACTTTTAGGAATTGCTTGTATCTTGAAGTTCAAGCTATTTCAAATGGATGTGAAAAGTGCCTTTCTAAATGGATATCTTAATGAAGAGGTATATGTAGAACAGCCTAAAGGATTTGTTGATCCAAGCTGTCCAAATCATGTATACAAACTAAAGAAGGCTCTTTATGGTTTGAAGCAAGCTCCAAGAGCATGGTATAAAAGGCTGACTACTTTTCTTATCAAGCAAGGGTACAGGAAAGGTGGAATTGACAAAACCTTGTTTGTTAAAGATGAAGAAGGAAATGTCATGATTGCTCAAATATATGTAGATGACATTGTTTTTGGTGGGATGTCAGACAGGATGGTTAAACATTTTGTCAATCAGATGGAATCTGAATTTGAAATGAGCCTAGTAGGAGAATTAACCTACTTTCTTGGACTGCAAATAAAGCAAATGGAGGACTCCATGTTCATTTCCCAAAGCAAGTATGCTAAGAACATAGTCAAGAAATTTGGGATGGACAGTGCTACTCATAAGAGAACTCCTGCCCCCACACATTTAAAGCTGACTAAAGATGACAAGGGTGAGAATGTAGATCAAAGCCTATACAGAAGTATGATTGGAAGCTTGTTATATCTGACTGCTAGCAGACCAGACATAGCATTTGCAGTAGGTGTATGTGCAAGATATCAAGCTGATCCAAAAGTTAGTCATCTTAACCAAGTCAAGAGAATTCTAAAATATGTTAATGGTACTTGTGACTATGGCATAATGTACTTTCATGGATGCAAACCAATTCTCACTGGCTTCTGTGATGTTGATTGGGCTGGAAGTGCTGATGACAGAAAAAGCACTTCAGGAGGATGCTTCTTTCTAGGAAACAATTTGATTTCTTGGTTCAGTAAGAAACAAAATTATGTATCCTTATCTACTGCTGAAGCTGAATATATAGCAGCTGGAAGCAGTTGTTCATAGTTGGTTTGGATGAAGCAAATGCTCACTGAGTACAATGTCCCACAAGATGTCATGACATTGTACTGTGACAACTTAAGTGCTATTAACATATCTAAGAATCCTATCCAACATAGCAGGACCAAGCATATTGATATCAGGCACCATTTCATCAGAGATCTTGTAGAAGAAAAAGTGATCTCATTGGAACATGTAGCTACAAATCTGCAATTGGCTGATATATTTACTAAAGCCTTGGATGCTACCCAATTTGAAAACCTAAGGGGTAAATTGGGAATCTGCTTATGTGAAATTTAGCAGTTATGGAGATGTGCCAACATGTCATATGACATCGTGTGGCATGATCACCAGATGGCAACACCAGTCTGGTCAAGCACCTTGTGTATTCCACTCCTAGAAATTCTCCAAGTAACGGCTCTTATAAGAATATCAGCTCACGTTCAGCTATTCATCTTCTCATCTTTCTCTCACAACAACTTGCTTGCTATAGCTAACTCTCAGAGATCATCAAACTCAACCAATCTCAATCTTTTTCTTCACCACATTCTCAAAATGGCTCATCACCAAAACCCTAACATCTCTGAAGAAATCCTCAACAAGGAAGATGTGGTGCATGCAACCCCCATTTCTGTGGTACCCATGGATTCAACTCCAATGGACGAAATCAGAGGAAGTGTTCCTCTTGCTCAAAAACCAAGAACCCCTACTGTGAAAAGGGTAAAGGACCCTGTTTTCAGCAAGGCCAAAGGCATGCCTTCATCATCAAACACCACTCCAAAAGCTTCTGTATATGTGGATGATTCCATAAAGGAGCTGGTAAACATGATCTTATTTGAGCAAAGAGTGGTAAGTGGCATATCTATCCCTCTGAACACCATGCCAGCTCCACAAGAAGATCAACAAACTCAGGCTAAAAAGGACACTCCTGCTCAACAGGATGTCCCAATAGATGTTGAACCATCTGAAGACCAGCAAAAGGTCTCATCTGATAGTGATGAAGAAGCATCTGAGGACCAGCACAAGGTCTCCACTGAAGAGCAAATCTCTGTTGATCCACCAGCTGAAGAGGAGACTGCTCAACCTCCTCCTGTTGTGAACATAGAGCATGATTCTGATACAGAAATCATTGCTACTGTCAACCCTAGCATAGCCAAAAGGCTTAGAACTAGGAAGGAAAAGATGAATGCAGGACATGCAACTCCTGAGAAGAAGAAAGCTACACCAAAGAAGGACAAAGCTAAAGTTGTCTTTGGTCCAACAAAACAATGGAGCAAGGTGCAAACACAAAAGAGGAAAGATGTCACTCCTCTAGATTCAGATGTTGAAGAAGATGTCCCAACATCTCCACCAAAGAAGAAACCAGCACCCTCAAGGTCATCAACTGCTGTTCCAGAAGCTCCTTTGGACAACATCTTCTTTCATCATGTTTCAAGTGTGAATAGATGGAAGTTTGTTTATCAAAGAAGGATAGCACTTGAAAGAGAGCTGAGCAGTAATGCACTTGAGTGCACAGAGTTAATTGATCTCATTTCTTCTGTTGGCCTTTTCAAAACTGTCTCCAACTTCTCTCCTTTCTATGAGCTGCTTGTCAAGGAATTCATAGTCAACCTCCAAGAAGATTGTGCTGATGGTAAGTCTGCTGACTTTAGAAAAGTATATGTAAGAGGAAGGTGTGTAGAATTCTCTCCTAGGGTTATCAACCACTACCTTGGAAGAGAATCTGATGGTCCAAATGAGTTAGGGAATACTGATAACCAGGTTTGCAAGGTTATCACTGCTAATCAGGTCAAGGCTTGGCCAGTTAAAGGGAAGCTCTCAGTTAGCATGCTGACAAGGAAATATGCCATGCTGAATAGGATTGGCACAGCAAACTGGGTCCCTACCAACCATACATCCTCAATATCAACTGGATTGGGCAGGTTCATATATGATGTGGGCACCCAAACAAAGCTGGATTATGGAGCTTATATATTTGATCAGACATTGAAGCATGTTGGATCATCTGCAACAAAGCTGCCAATTGCCTTCCCTTCCTTGCTGTGTGGAATAATGCTGAGTCAGTATCCTGGTATCCTCACTGAGAAGGACTATATTTGCAAAAGAGAAAGCCCTTTGGCCTTCCACTACAAGCTGTTCTTGAGTCATCATGCAGCTGATGTTGAAGCTCCCTCTGGGACATCTGCTGGTCCTTCAAAGGCAAAGTCTCCAATCTCCAAAGCTGCATTGATTGCTGAACTGAAGAGCACTTGCAAAGAACTGGATGCAAGGAAGCAGAAGCTTGAGGAGATTATCCAAAGGCTGGAGATTGAAGGAAGTGCTCAGAAAGATGCTACTTCTGATGAGGAGACTGAGGAAGAGGAAGAAACTGATTATGAGGAATCTGAGTGAAAATTGTTTGTGAGGAAAATGTAATGACTGCTGCATTGTAATTTTGACTTAGTATCTTTGGCCCCAATTTATGTCTAACAAGGGGGAGAACTCAACAACAACAATGTATGATGCTGATTAAAAATTAATAAAAAACTTCTGTTTGCTTCTGAACTAAAACTGTGATGTTAATGAAAATTTCTGTTGCAACAAAACTGAATACATGTAAGTTTGAGGGGGAGTAAACTCACACATGACTCAACAGAAAAGAACTGCTGTACTCTGATAAAAGAACTTCTGCTGCACTCTGATAACCAGAAAAATATGTTAGCCAAAAATTAGCCAAAGGGGGAGTTTGTAGATGTTTAGAATTGGCAGAATTTTTGACCAACAAGAAATGTTGAATTCAGTTCAGGATGTCCTATCAGATATTGGGACATTATCAAACAGAGTATAAGTTCAGTTTACAGGATGTCACATCAGATGTTGTGACATTGTATCAGTTAATGATTTAAGTTCAGTTTTTCAGGATGTCCTAACAGATGTTGTGACATCTCAAACCTGCTACCAGAATTAATTAATGACTAACAGAACTGAGTAAATTAAGGAAAGTTATCTGGAATTAATTATGGATGGACAAAACAGAATAAGGCGCATCTGTAGGGAGTGTTGTTATGTGACTTCAGCATAATCAGAAGAACTGAATCACCTAGAATCTAGGAAGTAACAAACCCTAATTCAAGGTGGAAGCAGCATGCGTTTCAGGATTGGATAAACCTACAGAAAGTCCAAAATCCAAACACCTATTTAAGCAACAAAAACTCTCAGAATAGAGCACGAATTGAAGAAGACCAAATAGGGTGTTTTGTGTTTTAATATAGCAGGTTGTTTTAATTGTACCACTTTATGAGCTTTTAAGCAAAAGTGTATTTGTGTCTTGATTGAAACTGTGAAGTAAGATCAAGCTGTTTTTGTTTGAAGTATGACTTCAATTTTATTAAACTTGTAAACAAGATCACTGTGTGATTGAGGGGGAGTGAGTTGGTACTCATATCTAAGTTGTGTCTTAGGTAGAAATTGCATTGGGTAGATATTAAGTGAAAGATTAAACTGGGTGGTTTAAGTCTAGAATTAATATTACTTATAGTGGATTTCCTCCTGGCTTGGTAGCCTCCAGATGTAAGTGTGGTTATACACTGAACTGCGTGAACAAATTACTGTGTTGTTTAATTTTCCTGCACTTTAAGTTTTGGTTAAGTTGTCAAGTGTTTAAACATCTCATTCGACATCTCATACCTGATCACAGAATTTCACATATTATAAAAATATTTGATTATAAATATACAAAGTAATAAATTAAGTTCATACAATAAAATTAGGGTTTTAATATTTTAAAAAAAATAAATTAGGGTTTAATTTTTAATTAAATCATCTAAATTAGAAAACTATAAACAAATTAATCATTTACAAAATAATTAGGTTTTTTTTTTCTTATTTAGAAAAATAAGTGTGAATTTACTACTTAATTAAATTACTTAAATAATATAAACAAATTATAAAAATAAATATACATAATTAGAATTTCTATACAAATATTAATATTTATAAAATAATTAGGGTTTATATAAAAATAATTAGGTTTTATAAGTTAATCTAAATATAATTAATTTATTTATGCAAAAATAATATAATATATATAATAAAATAAATGTTAGATAATTTTAATAAAGTTTAAATTTTAACAAGATTTTGAATTATAAATAAGAAAATAGTAATAAATATTTTTATTTTAATATTTATTCATTAATTAACTATAATATAAATAAATAAAATAAAATAAGAAAAAAAATGAGAAAAAGGGACTTACCTGGGGCTGGGATTCGAACCCAGGCCCTAGGCTTGCCATCTCTTGGACCAATACCACAGCCACCAGACCAAGCGTGCGCTTGTGAGTGTAGAATGAACATTGATCATTATATTTTTAGCCTGAAAAACATAAGGGAAATAAAGCAAAAAAAATGCTGGAGATGGTATTCGAACCCCTGTCTTGCTCTTCATTCACGCGCATGCTTACCACCAGGCCAGATGTTAATAACTGATATTATAATGAAACAAAATCGTAAAAATATTAAAACATATTTTTGAAATTACAGATGGCGCCAAAAGCCATCGTCTTCTTCCTTCAGCCCTGTGAAATTTCCTGCGAAATTTCATAGGAGTTTTGCTACGAATTTATTCGCAGGAAATCCTATGCCCTTGCCAACCTGTAAAACATGCAAAATTCGTCCAAATTGATTGTTTCAATGGATTACCCAGGTCTTATACGACTTAATTTTGTCAATTAACATCATTTATATGGCTTAGATCGTAAAACCCCAAAACGGATTCTAAAACCCTAACTATGGTGAAATACAGTTGTGGCCATGAAACTTAAAACAAACCATACAGATTTCTTCTATGCTTCAAAACAAACAAGAATTGATGATTAGTTTCAAGTTTTAACAAGAAAACATATGAAAACGATAAATCAAAAAAAATGAAGAAAAATTCATTCGGTTAGCATGATATGTCATGATTTTGATGGAATAGAATATTGGCTTCGACTCAGGGATGTCCAGGGAACCTCTTTGTGTTCTTAAAATACCTTAGAACTCTGTGTAATGTGAAACCCGAAAATTGGATTTTGATGAGATTTTTGAAGTTTGGAGATGATGTGAGAGGCTGTAATTTTCGTCCCTATGCATTGTGTTATGTTTGTGTATATGTAGTGAGTGAAATTAGGTCAAGAGAAGTGATTATTCTTTGGACTTTTTGGATCAAGGAGATTGAAAAAGATCATGCCTTAAAATTCAAATATTTTTTGATATAACCTTGCTATTTTAAGACAATCACCATAATTCTCATATCAATTTGATCCAAGCCATATTTATGATTTTCTAGAAGCAATATCTCATTCAAATATTTGATTTATCTATTTTATTTTGATTTAAAATGGTTTTAAATGAATAAAATCAAAATAAATAAAATAAAAATAATAGAAAATCTGAATAAATGAGGATTGGGTCGTGCATGATGTCATGTTAAAGTTTGGATCACAAAATTGCAAGCCCATTTGGAAGAATTTGGTTTTAAGCCCCCATTTGCTTCATAAACTTCCCTAAAATTTCCCAACTTTTCAAGGGCACAAATCCTTCAATTTTAATGCTATGGGGGTGTTCTTGGACATTTTGGAAAGCTTAAAGAGTCCTCTAACCAGCCCCATTGTTTTCATATCCATATATTTTACCATTCTCAAGTTATGCCCTTTTGAAGTTGTTGACTTTTTGTTGACTTTCAAAAGGACCTATAATGTCTTAGCTCATACCTTCCAAATGAAGCATTTTTGGGATTGGCTTGTGAGACACAAAGTTGTAGAGAATTAAATTTCCTTCAAAATGAGCTTTGTATGGGAAAAATTTGATGAAGCATGTGAAAGTTATGGCTGGTCAAAGTTCAGTTGACTTTTCCTGAGGAAACCCTAATTTAGAAATTCCTGATTCTTGATGATCTGAAATCTCCTTGATGAATCATGATCAACCCTTGATCAAATGATGAATTTTACTTCATATACTTGATGTTGGCAAAAAATCATGAAGTTTGACCTTGGTTTGACCACAGTTGACCTCAGTTTGACTTTTTAACTGCTTTGATTGATTTTGACCTATTTGATCATCTGACTGAGCAAACCTTTGAGAAAAGTATTGAAATTTTTCATGGGGATTCTTAAACACATGTAAGATGTTATGAAGCTCACTTGAAGTCTTGGAAGTCCATTTAGCCTGATTAAAGTCAAAACCCTAGTTTAGGATGCATTGCTTAGGAGGATGCATTGTCTGAGGGAATTGTCAAGCTTTCTGATTATTTGTGAACTTTGTGAACCTTGTGAACATCATGAGATGTCTTGTGAACCTTGTGAACCTTGTGAACCTCATAATATGTCTTGTGAACCTTGTGAACCTCATAAGATGTCTTGTGAACCTTGTGAACCTCTTAGTACACAAAGTCTTATCTTGTGAGGGCAAATTTTGGGGTGCAACAGCTGCCCCTGTTCAATTTTCTGAAACCTGAGGGGTTAGATTGGTATATGTGCCAGTCGTGACCTGGAAGGTTGAAGGAGATTGAACACAAAAGCCCAAAAATTTGCACTCACCGGTGCGTAGAGTGGTACTAATGACTAGCTGTATATGCTTGAGTGGGCTTAAAGATGCCACTTGGAGAAAAGTTCTTCAAATATACCTCTTGGAGAATAAAGTAGTCCAAAGTATGAAGATATAGCTTTTGGGAAGATAAACAACGTCCCAATATTACCTTTGGAAAGATAAACAACGGCCCAAGGTAATGATATGACCCTTGGGAAGATAAACAACGGCCCAAAGTCATGATAGCTTTCAGGAGGATAAACAACGGCCCAAAATAGTGATATGATTCTTGGGAAGATAAACAACGGCCCAAGGTTTGATATTACTTTTGGGAAGATAAACAACGGCCCAAAGTAATGATATGGCTTTTGAGAAGATAAACGACGTCTCAATATTACCTTTGGAAAGATAAACAACGGCCCAAGGTAATGATATGACCCTTGGGAAGATAAACAACGGCCCAAAGTCATGATAGCTTTCAGGAGGATAAACAACGGCCCAAAATAGTGATATGATTCTTGGGAAGATAAACAATGGCCCAAGGTTTGATAATACTTTTGGGAAGATAAACAACGGCCCAAAGTAATGATATGGCTTTTGAGAAGATAAACGACGTCTCAAGATAGCCTTCGGGAAGATAAACGGCGTCCCAATATAATGAGATAACCTTTGGGAAGATAAACAACGGCCCAAGGTTTGATAATACTTTTGGGAAGATAAACAACGGCCCAAAGTAACGATATGGCTCTTGAGAAGATAAACCACGTCTCAAGATAGCCTTCGGGAAGATAAATGACGTCCCAAGATAATGAGATAACCTTTGGGAAGATAAACAACGGCCCAAGGTAACAAGTTGTTGATGAAGTTTGTCTGCTGGAGAATTAATCTGAAAAACAAGATTAGTTCGATGCAAATATCATGATGTATATAACATTCTGCAAGATAATATTAGTTTATGCATTATGTATGCATGTATAGTATGATGCACTTAAGTAATGTATTATGCATTTATGGATATGTATGTTATGATATGATGTAAATGATATATGTATGCATCATGCAGCTTGAAGCGTCTGGATATCTTCGGATAACAACTGTTGGCCAGGGAAAATAAATCCCGATTCGTTGTTGAAGAATATGAGGAACTCGTTCCCGTCTCGTTTGATGATATAGTATTCATAACTTCCCGTCTTCGTTTGATAGCAAAGTATCCATAACCTCCCGTCTTCGTTCGATAGTAAGGTATCCATAACCTCCCGTCTTCGTTCGATAGTAAGGTATCCATAACCTCCCGTCTTCGTTCGTCATACTCCTATGGGAAGAATAAATTCCCGATTATCCATCTGAGGATAAAAGAGATGGATATAAATTCCAGAGGAGATGTGACTCGAAGTATTTATGAAGATGGATTTGCCCTACTGGGGGTTTGTAGTTGTCTTGTGGGGGATGAACCGGCGAAGCTTCGTTGAATTCCTTCCCTCGTTCGTCTTTAGTAAATACTATTACTGCATTTCATGCATTTCTGGTAAACATCAATCATATTAAGCATTTTATGCATTTCTGGTAAACATCAATCATATTCAAGAGCATACATACATTCAAACACAACCAATGGACGTTTCGCTTATGTAAATAGGGTAAAAGTAAATCTGGATTCAAAAATGGAATTTTATTTATATCACAAAGTGACCTATACATAGGTAAGTTTGTACAAGGAGACAGAAATCCTAGTAAGAGGAATTTGTCATAACATTTTTTTACAAAACAAGGAAAATCAGCTATGTGGGAAATGATCCTATTGAGTTTCAATTCTACTATTGCCATTATCTTCAAGTATCTCATCTTCTGTTGTCGAGACGGAAACGATTGGATTGATCTTTATCTACTCGAGCTTGAGTAAGTAGTACAACTGGTTGGAGTTACATGGGTGATCCAAACGAGACATAGTCATACGCTTTAATCCCTAACTTTTGCCTGGATTGCCTTTTCAGGTTTTCAATCCACCGGGATACCCTTTTTTGCCCAAGCCGCCTTTTCAGGTTTTCGACTTGCCGGGTGTACATTTTTTTTTATATATTTCCCTAATTTTTGCCCGAACCCTTTTGGTTCGCCGGGATGCCCTTATTTTTGCCTAGGCCAGTCAACCTAGCGGGTCTCTTTTTATGCGTAGTATTTTTTAACTATGTCCGCGTTTACGGGCTGTGGGAAGTCTTCACCGTCCATAGTAGTAAGTATCATGGCACCTCCTGAAAATACTATCTTGTCTACAAATGGTCCTTCATATGTAGGAGTCCATTTGCCCCTAGGATCACCCTGTGGTAATATGATACGCTTGATTACCAAATCACCAACCTGATATACCTTTGGCTTAACCTTCTTGTTGAAAGCCTTGATCATTCGTTTCTGGTACATCTGGCCATGACAAACTGCTGCTAACCTCTTCTCATCAATCAAATTTATCTGGTCAAGTCGGGTCTGAATCCACTCATCTTCATTCAAGCTTGCATCCTTCATAATTCTTAAGGAGGGAATCTGAACTTCAATGGGTAGAACTGCTTCCATACCATATACTAAGGAGAATGGGGTTTCCCCTGTTGAAGTGCGTATTGTAGTACGATAACCATGAAGAGCAAATAATAACATCTCATGCCAATCCTTATAAGTGACAGTCATCTTCTGTATAATCTTCTTGATATTCTTGTTAGCAGCTTCTACTGCCCCATTCATTTTTGGACGATACGGAGAAGAGTTGTGATGCTTAATCTTGAACTGCGTGCAGAGATCAGTAATCATAGTGTTGTTCAGATTAGAGCCATTGTCAGTAATAATCCTTTCAGGGATGCCATACCTACATATGAGATTATTCTTGATGAATCGAGCCACCACATTCTTAGTAACAGATGCAAATGAAGCTGCCTCCACCCACTTTGTGAAGTAATCAATAGCAACCAGGATGAAACGATGCCCATTAGAAGCAGTAGGCTTGATCTCACCAATCATATCAATGCCCCACATGGCAAAAGGCCAAGGAGAAGTCAACACATTCAAAGGTGATGGAGGTACATGTACTTTATCAGCATAGATTTGACACTTGTGACATGTTCTGGAATGTTGATAGCAGTCAGCTTCCATGGTAGACCAATAGTAACCTGCTCTCAATATCTTCTTTGCCATAGTATGACCACTAGAATGAATGCCAAAGATCCCATCATGCATGTCTTCCATAATCTTTGTTGCTTCCTTCGTATCCACACAACGAAGCATAGTTGAATCATGATTGCACTTATACAGAATGCCATTGCTCAAAAAGAACTTAGCAGAAAACCTTCTCAGAAACTTCATATCTTTGACAGATGCCCCTTCAGGGAACTCCTGGGTTTCAAGATATCTTTTCACTTCATAGAACCAAGGCTTTTCCTCTGCTTCTTCAGTGTCAATCTCATTGCAGTATGCAGGCTTTTCAAATCTATCAATAGTAATCTTGGGAGCTTCATCATCCCAGCTGATCTCAAACATGGATGCCATGGTAGCTAATGCATCTGCCAACTGATTCTCTCTTCGTGGAATATGTCCAAAAGTAATTTATTTGAAATGTGGGATCAAAGACAACACATGCTCTCTGTAAGGAATGAGATTATCATGTTTGGTATCCCAATCTCCTTTGATCTGACTTACTACCAGGGCTGAATCTCCATACACATCAAGGAACTGAATTTTCATATCAATGGCAGCTTTGATACCCAGGATACATGCCTCATACTCAGCCATATTATTAGTACAATAGAAACAAAGTCTGGCAGTAATCGGGGTATGACAACCTTCAGGGGAACTGATCACAACACCAACACCATTACCAAGTGCATTAGAAGCACCATCAAAAACCATAGTCCATCGGGATCCTTGTTCAGGTCCGTCATATTGTCCAGGTTCTTTGGTAATAATCATAATATCTTCATCAGGGAACTCAAAACTTATTGACTGATAATTATCCACTGCTTGATGAGCCAAATGATCAGCTACAACACTTCCTTTAATGGCCTTCTGAGTAGTGTACTGTATGTCATATTCTGTCAAGATCATTTGCCATCTTGCTATTCTTTCGGAGAGAGCAGGTTTCTCGAATATGTACTTGATTGGATCCATCTTTGAAATCTATAAGGTAGTATGAGTCAACATATATTGTCTTAGTCGGCGAGCAGCCCATGCCAAAGCGCGGCAAGTTTTCTCGAGCAGTGAGTATCTTGTTTCACAGTCGGTAAACTTTTTGCTAAGGTAGTATATTGCCTGCTCTTTTCGACCAGACTCGTCATGTTGCCCCAACACACACCCCATTGAGTTGTCTAACACTGTTAAGTACATAATCAAGGGTCTTCCATCAACTGGTGGCATCAAAATGGGAGGTTCTACCAGATATTTCTTGATTTCATCAAAGGCAGTCTGGCATTCATCATTCCATTCCATCACCTGATCTTTCTTCAACAACTTGAAGATTGGCTCGTAGGTAGCAGTTAATTGGGAAATAAATCTTGCAATGTAATTCAATCGTCCCAAGAAACCTCTGACTTCCTTCTCAGTACGGGGAGTTGGCATCTCTTGTATAGCTTTCACTTTTGCAGGGTCTACATCAATACCTTTTCCACTGACAATGAAACCCAGGAGTTTACCAGATCTAACTCCAAAAGTACATTTGTTTGGGTTCAATCTCAACTTGTATTTCTTCAACCTTTCAAACAACTTATGCAGATGATCAAGGTGTTGCTCTTCATGCTGGGACCTGGCTATCATATCATCCACATACACCTCTATCTCATGATGAATCATATCGTGAAACAAAGCCACCATAGCACGCTGGTATGTTGCCCCTGCATTCTTTAAACCAAATGGCATCACCTTATAGCAAAAGGTGCCCCACTGTGTAACAAATGTTGTCTTCTCCATATCTTCAGGTGCCATCTTGATTTGATTGTAACCCGAGAAACCATCCATAAAAGAGAATACCTTGTGTTGAGCAGTGTTGTCTACCAGAACATCAATATGAGGAAGTGGAAAGTCATCTTTGGGGCTGGCCTTGTTCAAATCCCTGTAGTCTACACACATACATACCTTACCATCTTTCTTGGGTACCGGCACCA
This sequence comes from Lathyrus aphaca, assembly GCA_963966055.1. Taxonomy (NCBI): domain Eukaryota; kingdom Viridiplantae; phylum Streptophyta; class Magnoliopsida; order Fabales; family Fabaceae; genus Lathyrus; species Lathyrus aphaca. Next base: position 223,896,471 of record OZ014520.1, on the reverse strand, counting down.
CATTTGCAACCCACTGAGGATAAGAAGTCACAGCTAAGAACCCTGCATCAAACTGTTTCATTACCTCTGCTTTAATCTTCTCTGACATTTCAGGACGCATGCGACGAACCTTCTGCTTCTTTGGACGACAATCTTCTTTTACCGGTAAACGGTGAACCACAATGTCTGTATCTAACCCTGGCATATCTTCATAGGACCAAGCAAAGATCTCCACATAATCATGTAACATCTGAATCAATCTGCTTTTGACACTGTCCTCTAATTCAGCCCCTATCTTGACTTCTTTCCTGTTTTCTTCAGTTCCCAAATTCACAACTTCGATTGGCTCTTCATGTGGCTGTATAGCTTTCTCTTCTTGTTGTAACAACCTAGCAAGCTCTACAGGTACTTCACAATCGTCCTCATTTCCATCTTCAGCTTGATAGATCGGATTCTCGAAGTTATAATTGGCAATAGTAGAATTGTTATCAATAGGATCCAGAGTGGATGAGGATCTGCATTTTAGTGATGTGGGTGTGTGTAAGAACACATAGCTGATAAAACAAAAATAAAAGAAAAGAAAGACAAGGAACACAATATTTACGAAAATGAAACGTCCACTGATTTTTATTGAATGAAGTATGCAAATGAAATGACATCCCGTGACAAGCACACCATTGTGCCCCGGGTAAGGCACAAGGCTTAAGAGTTTTAATTGTTCAAAAATTACAAACTTTAAAAGTAGCAACACAGTAATAGTATTTACTCCTGACTAAAGGAGATAGGAATAACATCTTCAGCCTTCCAATTATTGAGCCCAGCACCCACAGTAGGAAAAATCCAAGCATCCAAATTGTAGTCTTCATCATAGTCACCCACAGCATTGATCTGATCTTTCATAATCCCCTGGTTGGTGATACAAACAGCACGAGCACGACGAACAGCCTTCTGAGACTCTGCAGTGAAACCCAAACCAAATTTGTTAGATTTGTAAGGAATGTCAGGAAGCTGACCCCAAATAGTACAACCACCTTCATCCACCACAGCTCTAGCATCTTTAAGGGAAGCCATTGTAGGAGGGACTCTGGTGACCACAGGAACTTTATTGACAATATGAGGAGCTTCATAATTATTAACAATCCAAGGAACTACTTCAAACGTCTTACATGGAGTTTCAACATATTCACCTTCCACTTCAAGATATTTAAATGTGTTCACATGGCTAATCATATATCCTTCCTCTCTGTAAACAGTGACAACTTTTCCTTCTACTGGATACCTCAGCTTCTAATGTAAAGTAGAAGTTACAGCACCTGCCCCATGGATCCAGGGACGCCCAAGCAAACAAGAATATGAAGGACGAATATCCATTACATAAAAGGTAGCATTGAAAACCTGAGAACCTACTTTGATTGGGAGATCAATTTCTCCATGCACCACTCTTCTTGAACCATCAAAAGCCTTCACCACTATATTACTGGATTTCAACACAGCATCTTTTGGACTAAGCTTATTCAAAACTTCTTTGGGCAACACATTCAGCGACGAACCATTGTCTATTAACACATGTGACAGGGTAGTGCCCCTACATTCAATGGAGATATGTAGAGCCCTGTTATGATCCCTCTTGGAAGGAGTCAAATCAGCATCGGAGAAACCTAACCCATTATCATAGGTCAAGTGTGCAACACAATTTTCAAACTGATCCACAGAAATCTCATTCGGTACGTGAGCAGTCTTCAAAAATTTAATCAAGGCTTTAGCATGAGCCTCAGAACACAACAACAAAGACAGCATAGAAATCTTGGAGGGAGTATGCCCCAATTGATCAACAATGTCATAATCACTCTTGCGAATGATCTTTAATACTTCTTCCATCTGCTTAGCAAGATCATCAGCAGCCGGCACATCAGTTTGTATAGGTTCAATAACAGGACCTTTTCCCCGAGCATCAGTAGTGGAGGTAGTAGCTGGAGTAACTGCATTCTTGGAGGTAACTGGAGGAGAGAAAACTCTTCCACTTCGTGTGATCTTACTAGATCCAGCAATATTATCAACATCAAGATTTTCATCAGCAACAGGCGTATCAGCTAAGGATTCCTTCTTAACACCATGGATATAAACATCGGACCCATAATGCAAAGGCACAGCTTTATCAGAAGTATATGGAATAGGACCCGGAGTGGTAATGATCATAGGAGCCACTCTAGCTTCAGCAACAATCTTCACAGGGCCTTCAGCAGTAATTTTAATTGGACCCTTACGAGTGATTTTTATAGGTCCCTTGGAAGTAATCCTTACCGGCACTTTATCAACCATATCCACCTCTTCAACCTTCGCACCTTTAGTTATATGATCAACCATACTCTCCACAGAAGGTGGGGTCCTCTCAAACACTATGGTGTAATTATTCATGAGGCGTTGAATTCCGTCCTTCAACCTCCAGCAGTTATCCGGCCTATAAGCACAATATAAACAATCTTCATGACAACCTGGAAAGAACCCAGCTTGTACCAACTTCTTCTTGATAACAGACAATGGTGTAGTCAAATATGCAACTGAGGAAATATGTGAAACTTCATCAATGGCATTGACAGTCTTCTCATGATTTGGCATGGGCGCAGTAATCACATTTGGAGTACCCGGAGGGTCAAACTCAATCTCTCCCGCATCAATCATATCCTGAATCTTATTCTTCAATACCCAGCAACTATTGGTATCATGTCCCTGACAATTTGAATGATATGCACATTGTGCATTAGGATTGTACCTGGGAGAAGTAACATTGGGATTCTGAGGAGGGTCCCTCAAAGTGATGAGTTCACCCTTCAACAAGTGTTGCAAGGCTTGGGCCATTGACATGTTGAGCTTGGTGAACTGTCTTCTAGGCCTCTGTTGATTGCCCTGTGGCAGCTCTGGTGTTGTAGGAGTTGGATTGGAGATATGAACTGCACTCACAGACTGATGCCTCCTATTACGATCAGGTTGACCATAAACAACATTTGACTCTTTCTTCCCACTAGGGGGCTTCTTTGTAGTACTGGATGAAGAAGCACCCACTTGGATCTTAACACTCCTTATACCACTTTCTACGCGCTCTCCTGTCATTATCAACTCAGTGAAGCCAGATGATGAGCTTCCAATGAGATGACTGTAAAAAGGACCATTCAACGTACACATGAACATATCAACTAACTCCCTGTCAGTTAGAGGGGGTTGTACTCTTCCAGCCAAATCTCTCCACTTTTGGGCATACTCCTTGAAATTTTCTTTAGCACCCATAGACATGCTTTGTAGTTGCATGCGAGTAGGGGCTAGATCAGCATTGTATTGATATTGCTTATAAAAAGCCTCAGCAAGATCATTCCAATCACGGATGTTGACACTCTCCAATTGATAGTACCATTCCAATTGAGCTCCAGATAAGCTCTCTTGGAAGAAATGGATCCACAACTTCTTATCAGCAGTATGGGGTTGGATTCTCCGGACATAAGACATCAGATGCAGCTTGGGACAAGAGACACCATCATAAACTACGAAATTAGGAACCTTGAAACCAATGGGTATAACTACCCCAGATATCAAACTCAGGTCTTCAAAATCCAGCCCAGAAGACTTTTGCAATTCCATAGCATCCATTCTATCCACCAGTATCTTGAACTTATCTTCATTAGGCTCATGATAGTAGTTAGCTTCAGAATCAGAGTCTCCCATGGTATTATGGAGACTGCCTCCTTCTTTCTCAGACTCTTCAGACTCATAATCTTCAACCTGTTCTTTGGTCTTGACAGGACCTCTGAACCTTCTTCCCATGTTGATCAGGCCTCCTGACCTTCTAGTCTTCTTAGTCTTCTTGGCCAACAGTGTCTTCAATTCATCCTGCCCCTTGGGCAGGTTCAGGATCAGCTCTTGGAACTGTGCATTTTGTGCCTGGAGATCTTTGACTGTTTGTTCAAGAGCCATTGCTGAAATAAACAGCGAGAAGATAAGAAACCTGTACACAATAAACCTGTGATGCAGTGATATGATATGTAAATGCGTATGCAATGTTTTCAAGGACCGCAGGATTTAAATTTGCTTAAACAATCAAGAAAGTAAACTTTTATTAGTAATAAATTTGTTTGCCCCTTGGGCTTACAATAAGAATGAAATGAAATAAATACAAAAGATGGGGTTTTAAGTCTCCCATGGACGTTTCCTCTTTGTGTTGAGGTATGAGTTGAGATTCCGCTCCTCGTGAAGTTGCTTTGTTAGCTCCAGGATTCTTTCTTGACTTGCTTTGTAATGAGCCTCGAAAGTATCCCTTTGCTCCTTCAACTGGATCCAGGACCTCTGTAAGTCTTCCATGTCAGTCGGCATGTCTGGGTGAAGGATGGTATAAGAGGTATCTCCTTCAGCAACAGGCTCCATAGTAACTGGCAGGATGGCAGGATATGGCATCATGAGAGTCTAAGCACGAGATCGCACCCATCTGAGATAAGGTTCCATAGGAATAGTGTACTTTGGTTCCAGAGTCTTGCTGTCAACCTTGTTCACTTTACCCCATGCTCGTATAAACCTTTAACGATAACCTTGTAGATCGTTGTCGTAGTCGAACATAATACCCTGAATCAACATGTCATGTGGACCATCACTCCGAGCGTAACCAAACTGTCGTAAATCTAAAGAAGGGTTGTAAGTAATGCCTCCTCTTATGCCTAGAAGTGGCAAATTAGGAAACTCTCCACAACGGTCAATGCTAGTAACATTCTCCATAGATCTGGAGCACCAATGGATATCTGAATGAGAGAGTGACATGATCCTTTTAGACCACCTGAACCCTTGTTCATTCTTCATCACTGAGCGAGGAAGGTGAGAAATAAACCACCTAGATAGCAAAGGTATGCAACACATCAGAGTTCCTCGTGCCTTTGTAGTACGAGTATGAAGAGAATGCAGAATATCTCCAAGCAATGTAGGCACTAGATTGTGACTCAGAAATATGTTTATGGCGTGAACGTCTATGAACTGATCTGGATTGGGGAACAATACTAAGCCATAATTCAGCAAGGCTAAGATCTCCTCAAAAGCATCATAGCTCATAGCCTTCAAGAACACTTGAGCCTTCTCTATCAACACCTTAGCAAGAATACCTTTAACTCCGCTTCTCGTTTCTAGAACAATGTCTGACTTTTTCAGATGTAGAGCTGCAGCAATAACCTCTGGTTTAAGCTCTTTCTCCAAGCCTGTGAAGGGTCTTTGATCAAGGATAGGTATGCCCAATAGTTTGGATAACTCTTCCATTGTAGGAACCAGCTGATAGTCGGGGAATGTGAAGCAATGGTGCTTAGGGTCAAAGAACTGAAACAGAACACTCATCATGTCTTCATTAAACCCTGAAGTGACTAGATCCAATAGGTGACCATGTCTCTTGATGAACTGGGAGTTTTCAGAAACTTGGGAAACCAATTCTTTAAGCTTAGGAGGTATGCTTACAAAGTTGATCCTGATAGTATTCCTACGAGTAGAAGCCATGACCTGCAACAAAGAACAAAGATAAATCCTTTGGTCCTTGAAATAGTTAGTGAAAATGCTATGCTTATGATGCATGATGATGTCATGATGCTATGCTCAATCACAAACATGTGGCACACACAAACAAATCACACCATAGCCCTAGGTTTAAAGGCTTGCATGAGGTTCAATGGTAAGTACCCTCCCCTGAAGTTTAGATGGTTCATCCTGTCCTACAAAAGTAACCAGGTTCTAAGGGATCTCAATATCATTGATCCTTCACAAGGGTGGTTGTTCAGTAGGCAACTTACTTGCCAACCAAAACCCTCCAAGTTTAAGATCTCAATGAGTGTAGCATCGAGTATCAACCAACTTCAGTCTTCACCAAATCCGGTTATCTCACTACTTTTCTAAAGGCCAAGATGGGATAACTAGGGTTCTAAAAGTTAGTTAGTGCATTGACAACATATGGCAGCCTCATATTATCCTCAACTTGACTTAAGGAACATAAGCACCAACCAAGAAGTCACACTAACTATGGCCACCAGATCAACCTTATCGGTATACGCCGTACAGTTTCCTTGGTCTATTGTCATTTACCTAAGGTACACTAGATCCGGGTTAGGATCTTTCACACATAAGAGCACCCAACAAGATAAGTATAAAGCAAACAAGGCAAACAATTTTAAAGTGATCTAATTCCTAAGGGTACCCCTCTTTTATTAAATCCCCAACAGAGTCGCCAGTTCTGTAACACGGTGGGAGAACTGACTTTAGTTAAATGTTGCGGATAGCAAGAGTCGCCACCGACTTTTATTTTATCCAAAGGAAAGGCATAAAAGAACAGGAAAGACCTTTAAAAGATTTTTGGGTTCGGGGGGTAGGTTATGTAAAGGGAAGGTGTTAGCACCCTTTACATCCATGGTTATCCATGGGCTCTTAGTTACTTAGCTCACTTTAAACTGTTTTGAGAAGTGTAGTGTGTGAATAAAATTTCCTTTAAGTACTTTATAATGATCCATGTACGGATATATATAAAGTCTTTGTTTTGAAAATTTGTTTGAAAAAAATGTGGTGTTTGAAATGTTTTTGAAAAGTGAGCAAGTACATAAGAGGAACCTACCCTAAGTTAAGTCTTTTCTGTTCTTAAATATCCTTTAAATGGTAAGACTATCCCTATTATTAAGGAATAGGTAGTCATTACCTTGGATGTATGAGGGACAAGTGAAGGGACAACTATTATTTAGGCAACTGCAAGGTGTATAAGCAATTCGAAAGGACTTATCATCTTTATTCGAAAGGGACAAGATCATTACGAAGGCAACCACGAAGGGACTTGATCTTTTTATCTGTTAAGGGACTAGATGATATAAGGGGAGGGACTTTGCTTTACACCTTACTTGACCTTTTGTCTAGGCAACTTGAGAGGTAACCCTTAAGAAGTGAGATGGCGATCCAAGATCGACTTACGTGTGTGAGTGTACCAATTCAAATATTTATCTTTAAGATTAATGATCTAAATTCAATTTTAAATACAAACATGTTTTTACACTCCCTATTTTACTAACCATAGCAATTAAATAATAAAAAATTATTCTACAACTATTACATAGTGGATACAATTACATTATAATAATAATAATTAAAATAAGCAAATAAATAATTAAATGGATTAGTAATAATAGACAAAAATAAATAAATATAAGAGGGTTAGTAATAATAAATAAATAAATATAAGAGAAAAAATTAGCATAATAATAAATAATAAATTAAAAGTTCAATTTTAAATAAATGATTATTTTTTTAAGATTTTTAATAAGAGAAATAAATAATAATAATTATATACTAATAAATATAACTTAATAGTCTAATTATTTAATTTTATACACATATTATAAAAATATTTGATTATAAATATACAAAGTAATAAATTAAGTTCATACAATAAAATTAGGGTTTTTAATATTTAAAAAAAATAAATTAGGGTTTAATTTTTAATTAAATTATCTAAATTAGAAAACTATAAACAAATTAATCATTTACAAAATAATTAGGTTTTTTTTTTATTATTTAGAAAAATAAGTGTGAATTTACTACTTAATTAAATTACTTAAATAATATAAACAAATTATAAAAATAAATATACATAATTAGAATTTATATACAAATATTAATATTTATAAAATAATTAGGGTTTATATAAAAATAATTAGGTTTTATAAGTTAATCTAAATATAATTAATTTATTTATGCAAAAATAATATAATATATATAATAAAATAAATGTTAGATAATTTTAATAAAGTTTAAATTTTAACAAGATTTTGAATTATAAATAAGAAAATAGTAATAAACATTTTTATTTTAATATTTATTCATTAATTAACTATAATATAAATAAATTAAATAAAATAAGAAAAAAAAATGAGAAAAAGGGACTTACCTGGGGCTGGGATTCGAACCCAGACCCTAGGTTTGCCATCTCTTGGACCAATACCACAGCCACCAGACCAAGCGTGCGCTTGTGAGTGTAGAATGAACACTGATCATTATATTTTTAGCCTGAAAAACATAAGGGAAATAAAGCAAAAAAAATGCTGGAGATGGTATTCGAACCCCTGTCTTGCTCTTCATTCACGCGCATGCTTACCACCAGGCCAGATGTTAATAACTGATATTATAATGAAACAAAATCGTAAATATATTAAAACATATTTTTGAAATTACAGATGGCGCCAAAAGCCATCGTCTTCTTCCTTCAGCCCTGTGAAATTTCCTGCGAAATTTCATAGGAGTTTTGCTACGAATTTATTCGCAGGAAATCCTATGCCCTTGCCAACCTGTAAAACATGCAAAATTCGTCCAAATTGATTGTTTCAATGGATTACCCAGGTCTTATACGACTTAATTTTGTCAATTAACATCATTTATATGGCTTAGATCGTAAAACCCCAAAACGGATTCTAAAACCCTAACTATGGTGAAATACAGTTGCGGCCATGAAACTTAAAACAAACCATACAGATTTCTTCTATGCTTCAAAACAAACAAGAATTGATGATTAGTTTCAAGTTTTAACAAGCAAACATATGAAAACGATAAATCAAACAAAATGAAGAAAAATTCATTCAGTTAGCATGATATGTCATGATTTTGATGGAATAGAAGATTGGCTTCGACTCAGGGATGTCCAGGGAACCTCTTTGTGTTCTTAAAATACCTTAGAACTCTGTGTAATGTGAAACCCGAAAATTGGATTTTGATGAGATTTTTGAAGTTTGGAGATGATGTGAGAGGCTGCAATTTTCGTCCATATGCATTGTGTTATGTTTGTGTATATGTAGTGAGTGAAATTAGGTCAAGAGAAGTGATTATTCTTTGGACTTTTTGGATCAAGGAGATTGAAAAAGATCATGCCTTAAAATTCAAATATTTTTTGATATAACCTTTCTATTTTAAGACAATCACCATAATTCTCATATCAATTTAATCCAAGCCATATTTATGATTTTCTAGAAGCAATATCTCATTCAAATATTTGATTTATCTATTTTATTTTGATTTAAAATGGTTTTAAATGAATAAAATCAAAATAAATAAAATAAAAATAATAGAAAATCTGAATAAATGAGGATTGGGTCGTTCATGATGTCATGTTAAAGTTTGGATCACAAAATTGCAAGCCCATTTGGAAGAATTTGGTTTTAAGCCCCCATTTACTTCATAAACTTCCCTAAAATTTCCCAACTTTTCAAGGGCACAAATCCTTCAATTTTAATGCTATGGGGGTGTTCTTGGACATTTTGGAAAGCTTAAAGAGTCCTCTAACCAACCCCATTGGTTTCATGTCCATATCTTTTACCATTCTCAAGTTATGCCCTTTTGAAGTTGTTGACTTTTTGTTGACTTTCAAAAGGACCTATAATGTCTTAGCTCATACCTTCCAAATGAAGCATTTTTGGGCTTGGCTTGTGAGACACAAAGTTGTAGAGAATTCAATTTCCTTCAAAATGAGATTTGGATGGGAAAAATTTGATGAAGCATGTGAAAGTTATGACTGGTCAAAGTTCAGTTGACTTTTCCTAAGGAAACCCTAATTTAAAAATTCCTGATTCTTGATGATCTGAAATCTCCTTGATGAATCATGATCAACCCTTGATCAAATGATGAATTTTACTTCATATACTTGATGTTGGCAAAAAATCATGAAGTTTGACCTTGGTTTGACCACAGTTGACCTCAGTTTGACTTTTTAACTGCTTTGACTGATTTTGACCTATTTGATCATCTGACTGAGCAAACCTTTGAGAAAAGTCTTGAAATTTGTCATGGGGATTCTTAAACACATGTAAGATTTTATTAAGCTCACTTGAAGTCTTGGAAGTCCATTTAGCCTGATTAAAGTCAAAATCCTAGTTTAGGATGCATTGCTTAGGAGGATGCATTGTCTGAGGGAATTGTCAAGCTTTCTGATTATTTGTGAACTTTGTGAACCTTGTGAACATAATGAGATGTCTTGTGAACCTTGTGAACCTCATAAGATGTCTTGTGAACCTTGTGAACCTCATAAGATGTCTTGTGAACCTTGTGAACCTCTTAGTACACAAAGTCTTATCTTGTGAGGGCAAATTTTGGGGTGCAACAAATACGTAATGAAATGAAATGAAATAAACATCAATCTTGCTCGTTTTCATCCCACGAACACAATGGTACCAATTAATTTCATTTATTTTAAGTGTAGAGTGAAAAAACGGTGAAGAACACTAAAGAACCCTAATTTGGCTTGAGCCTCATGAAATTCTACATGATAGTGATTTTATGAAATTTATTGAGGGGAATCGCTTAAAATATGATTTCGCACACATAGTTAAAAGATAGTGCGAGAAAATATGCATAGATCATGATTTAGCTAAGTTTAAGGCTTACCTGGACTTGAGTTTGTAGTTTGAGTTGTGATTTTGAGCCGGAGGTGTTATCGAGATATTGTGATGATCTGGACAGCTTCCCTACACTATATGAAGTATGTTTGAACACTTGGACTTGATTGCAAGTGGTTGGATCAACTTCTGGCCTTCAAGTTGTAGAAACAAGGACTTTTTGAGGTTTTGATGAGTGATTATGGGTTGGGAGTGTTTCAGAGGTGATCTAAGTGTTTGAACACCTCATAAACATCCTATGTAATCTGTGTGAGCAATTAGTTTGAGCTTGTGCTAGCTCAAACTCAAAAACCAGAAGTGATTACTCAAAATATTTAATTTTGAGTCTTTGAGAGCAAAGAAGAGAAAGCTTAGTGATCATAGGATTTGGTGTAATTTTTATGATGGAATGAGATATTTATTATAGGCAAATATGTTGAACAAAATTGGCCTCCAAGATTTGAAGTGTTGAGATCACAATGGTGAGACATTGTTTATGAAAAATATCTCTTACAAGTGAAATGATGAAATTCTCAAATAGCTCAGCTATGCAGCAGCAAAATTCACATTCCTCAGAAGTTTGATGTTTGGATTGTGTCCACCTATTTCTTGTTGATCAAGAGATCCAAGATTATGTCATTTTGGAGCTTTGTGGCCCATGTATCAAAATGAGTAATGTTGAATTCTATGAATGTCATTTTGGTGAATTCCATTGTGCAATCATGAATTTGCAGGTTTGACCATGTTTGTAATCATTGTTTAGATGCTTAAATCCACTTGAATTTTCCTTTGCTTCCAAAAATCAGATTTCACAAGTTTGTGAAAATTCTGTTTTTACAAAACAGTTTGTTGAGGTCACTTTGATATATGATTTCTTCATGCACAAGAAAGATCTTTTCATGCCAATTGGTTCTATGAATTGTTGGCAACATTTACAACAACATTGGTGTTTTGAAAAGGATCTGAATTAGCTTAGAACTTGTTGAAAAATCCCTCCAAGTTTTGATGTTTTGCTTATTTTACAGTTAGGCAGATTTTTTCTAAGTGTTGAAAATCAGTATTTTTCTTTATTTTGATCCATCTTCAACTTGAAATCCATAATGAATTGGAGTTTCTTCTAGTTGAATCATTTGTAGTTTGTAACAAGATCTTTCATTTGAGCTTTGGTTCACCAAAATCTGATGCTTGGATCACAAGTTATGATGCTTGGAAGTAGGGTACTTGAACACTTTTTCCATAACTTAGAAAATTTTCTAAGTTTCAAAGGTTGTCCCTTTTACAAGTTATCTTCAAATTTATGATTTTTGTGATCAAATGCGTTCATGGACCATATATTCTTGAAATATAGGTCATCAGGATCATTTTAGGTGAAAAAGTCAATCTTTGACTTTTTGGTCCAGATGGAAATTACATTGGATACCCCTGGATTTCTGATTTTTTTACTGGACATCCTATGAGGTATTTTTTCCCTTATGAATCGACTTCCATGATGTATATGAGCTATTTAAACCATTCCCTATGTGTTCAATCCCCTTCAACCTTCAAGTATTCCCTATGTGTTCAATCCCCAACAGAGTCGCCAGTTCTGTAAATTCCGAGAAATTATTCCGGCTAATATTAAGAAAAAATATTATGTTATGAAGATGATGCAAATGAATGTGAAACAAAAAGTCGGTTAGAGTTAAAAATAGAGGGCAAATTTTGGGGTACAACACTATGGCATAGGCTCTTGTCCACATGAAAATTTTGACTTTTGGTTCCCCGATTAGTCAGAAACCCTAATCTGGGCACTGTGAAACCCTAATCTTGCAGTCATTGATATATGCACATTTTGTATTTGCAAATGGATTCTCAAATTCATGTAAACATCCTTGATGATGTATGGAGGTCTTGGCTCCTTTCTCTATGAAAAATTTCATCTGGATGGCTCAGTTGACTAAAACCCTAATTGGTGATTGTGATGGCTCGGGGCCCAGATCACTGAGACTTTTGTACAATCTTTGAAATATTTCCCATCATTTGAGATTCCTTAACCATTTGATAATGATTTAAAGGTTGAAAATATTATGTATTAATGATTGGTTTTTTGTCTGAATCCTCTGAGGAACTCAAGAATCCTGATTCATTGTGGGGATACTATTCAAACCAGATTGGCATGGTCTTTTGAGTCAGTGCATTTCTTCTGATGATGTACATATCTTAGGTTCAAAATTTAGGGTATGACAATCATGTAGTTGTTTGTTTTATCAGATTATTCCGGAAATGCATCTCCAGAATAATAAGAATCATGATTCATTATGGGGATACTGTTCAAACCAGTCTGACACAGTCTTTTGAGCCAGTGCATTTCTTCTGATGATGTACATATCTTAGGGTCAAAATTTAGGGTATGACAATCATGCAGTTGTTTGTTTTATCATATTATTCCGGAAATGCATCTCCAGAATAATATGACATGCAAAGGAGACAACAAATTTCAAAATCCCGCCCAAACTTTCGAAGATGCATCTTTAGAATTTCTACTGAGCTGATAAATTATGAATATATTTCTTGAAAAATTCCAGAGATACTTCTCTGATATTAAAAAAACGCAACTTAGGGCGCCACTCATAGTGGCATGCGTTGAGTGTGCATTTGGTGCGTCAGTAGACGCAACTCCTGAAACTAATCAAAAATTTAATATTTCCGTATGGTGTATGAGAACCATATAGGGTGCAAGAACTTCCCTATATTTATAAAAAAAAATAGAAAAATATATTATTCCATTTTTACAAAATAATGGATTTTTCTATTTTAGTACTACGTTCAACGAATGCACCAGAACACAATTTTCAAAGTTGTTATGTTTTTCCATAAAAAAATTATGTAGAAAAATAATTGTGTATGTTTATTATACTAATTAAACAGTGAATTATAAGATATACATAATTATATATGTGTGTATTATCTTGTTTTTATCAAAGAGATTAATGATTGGAAAAAATAAATTAATTAAAATTAATATTTACTTTTTCTTATCTCGAATTGTCAAATATATCAAAAAAAATTTATTTTTTAAAGCACGTGATAACTCATTGTGTTATAGGTTCTTAGAAATTCTTTGGGTTGTTGTGGTGTTATAAAAACTTACGCAAAGAAGGTGAGAAATTGTTCATAATGTTGTTTTCTGGTGAACTTGAATAACCACCTCAACCTCATGGTTTAGGTATTTATATATAAAAAATTGGACATCCATATTAAGCTCCAAGAAAGTAATATTCACTCTTAAAAGCGTGCAAAGCGGGCAGTTATCTCCCATATGATTCTGGAGAACGTGGTTTCTCCTTCTGACTTCCTTTTTTCTATAGTTTTTGGTTGTGTCATGTCACTATAAAACGGTGTGTATTTCAATAAAAGGGCGACCATTAAAAATAATGAGTGGTTGTTCTAATGATTAAGCGACTAAGAGATGACGGGGAAATATAATGTGTCGTTTTTCATTCAAAAACCTCATACACCGTCGATCGTGGGCCTTTTACAAATATACCAATACATAGTCCCTCAAGTACGAGGGCTTGGAAAAAGGGAAATGATTTAGCCTAATTGCCTCTTCATATTTGAACAAGTCTTTCAAGTATACTTGAGGCGAGACTCCTAGACATATCTGGAACGAGTCTCTCAAACATACTTAAGGCGAATCTCTCTGGAAAATTTTGGGTGAGTCTCTCATACATATATGGGGTGAGTCTCTCAGAAATACTTAAGGCGAGTATCTCAAACATATATGGGGCGTTTCTCTCAGACATATTTGGGGCAAGTCTCTTATGCATAATTCAGGAAATTCTATCGGATCTATATGGGGTGAATCCCTCAAGCATACTTAAGTTGAATCCCTCATACGAGACTTTCAAATCAAATCCCTCATGTGAGACTGAGTTATGTCTTTCGGATGAGACTTTAAGTTAAGTTATTAATTCTTGTTATGCATGGAAGTTATCATGGAAATCTAATATTTATATTGCCCCTAAAGGTGGAAAGGATTTTCCATTAGAAAATCAACAGTTATATTACCTTTTTAAGGGCAGCAAAGATTTTCCAATGGAAAGCCTGCAATTAGATTTGCCTTTTGAGGGTGGAAAGTATTTTCTATTGTAAATCAAACATTTGGATTGATTGAGAAATTAGTTAACATGTGGTTGATATGTTAATAATCAAGTTTTTAAAGGGGTGCATACATTGTCTGGCTAATCGCATTCCACTTTAAAACAAATAACGGAAAAATAGGTAGCTATAAAAAATATCTCATGTTAATTGAGTTCAATGTCTTTAAAATGAGTCATTCATTTAGTTCTTCGAGCTTGTAAGCTCCATGAGGAAATTTATTACATGTGTGGTACGAATCCTACCAATTGTGTCTTGGATCAAAATAGGCGTAATGTCTTGGATCAAAATAGGCGTAATGACATTGATGTCATTTGGGTCGAGTTGAAGCCCTTGAAAGACATTCTAGAATAAGATGTTTGTTGAACACCCATAGTTGATCAATATTTGTTTCATATCGTAATCATCAAATTACGTTGTGATAGCCATAGGATCATTGTTGTGGGGGAAACTACAAATAGGGTCTTTGTTGGAGAAGGTGATTTTGGACCATGGTTTTTTCTTTAGAATTTCTTTGGTGTTATTGGATATTGATGATTCTCGTCAAAACCTACCTAGCATATTTTCTATGAGAAAAAATGAATTCTCCTCCACTGGCAACCTTCCGACAATGGTGTTAGCAATAATATATGTCTTAGCATCCTTTGGGGAAAGGTGGTGAAAATCGAATAGTGATTAATGACGAGTGTGGCCCACCTGAGTTAGTTTCACTACACATCATAGTAAGCACAAAGTATACATGCTAAATGTACAACACGTGACACCCTCTTAGGTGTGAAGCTCTATATACTAGTGTTTTGAGTGAAATTAAATCTTGCATTAACCTTAGGGTTGAGGTATTTATATGAGTCATCTTGGACATGGATCTTAGGCTCCAAGTAACAACAATCTCAAGAACGTGCGGGAATAGGTGGTTATTCGCTTATTCTTCTAAGGAATGTAACCCTCATATCTAACAATCTCTCCAACTGTTACTGAGCATGGACACATCGCTCCCCACGTTCTCACAAGTGGGCAAATAACTCAATCAAAGGGAGAGTATTTCAGATGACGAATACTCGTTTCAATAAATAGGTGAATATTGCAAGTAAAAGGCGACAAGATCCCTGCTTTGGATGATGAATGTTACCTGCATATTCTTGGTGAGCATTATGTTGCCTCCTACTTGCAAATATATCAATACAAAATTCAATGTCTATGAACTAAATTATATCATTTCAACAAAAACGATTTTAATTTTTGAAATCAATTCCAAATTTATTTGAATTTAATGTAATTTAGAAATATGGTGGATTTACCTATATCAGGTGGCTAAACTAAACTTGATTTCAATAAATCAGATGCAACATCAAATATAAAATTATATTATATTTGAATATCAAAAAATGAACGGAACATAATAAAAATAAGTTGAGTGGAATAAAATTGAATAAATATTTCACTTTTCTTTTTTAAATATATAAATTAAAAAGAGCTAAAGTTGACTGGATAAAGCAAGGAGATAGTAATTCTGCCTATTTATTTGCTATCCTGAAACAAAAACAAAAACATTCTAAGATAAATCAATTAACCCAAGAAGGTGGTAAGAGCCTCACTACTTAAGAAGAGATTGAAAAAGAGGTGGTGAAATTCTATAAAAGTCTTATGGGCAAAGATGAGGATAAGATGGAAAGTATTGATATTGTGGCAATGAGAAGAGGAAAGCAATTAAACAATGAACAAAGAAGAGAGCTCATCAAACATGTAAGTGAGGAGGAGATTCAGAATGCTTTGAAGAATATTGGAGATCTGAAAACTCCAGGAGCAGATGGGTTTGGTGCTAAATTTTAAAGGAAACTTGGAACACAATAAAGAAAGATGTTAATGATGCAGTAAAATTGTTTTTTGAAGAAGGAAGAATGTATTTTCCTGTCAATGAAACTATTGTGACTCTCATCCCTAAGTCACAAGATGCTAAGACTATAAAGGAGTATAGAACCATTGCTTGCTGCTCAACCCTTTACAAAATCATATCCAAAATTCTGGCTAAAAGAATTGATCTTACCTGATCAGAAGGGCCTTCCAAGGTCTTGGTGAATGGTCCAGAGAATGAAATGAGGAGGGGGTGTACCTGCAAGGTGCTCCAATGCTTAAGTCAGAAGAGGTACAAAGTAAGGTTATTTTAGAGTGAGTTAGCATACCTGACCCTTTGCCATGAAAGGGTATTTATATTGAGCCCCCAGCGCTGGGCCAAGGCTCCTAATGGGCTGGATTAGCTAGGCCCAAGGAGGAGCTGTCAGGGGACGCGTAAGAAGCGTGAAGACCTAGACCAAAGGTCTGCTCCCTGGTCCAACTGCCCCTATCCCTAAGGAGATAATATAGGGGAGTTGGGTGACGTGTTAAGTGAGGTGCAGTTGTGGCTCTGCCCGACATAACCTATGTGCCCGTGAGGTAGGCTGATGACGGGTGGATGAAGACCATAGGACGGGCAACACGTTCTTTGCCCGACACATAGTGAGAACGTCGAGGAGGCGTTCCTCTGGCACGGGTGAAAAGACCTTCGCCCGACGTATTCACGTGCTTGGACGTTTGGACTTGGACCCGACGAGTGTTGGGCCGTGCCGTGCATAATGTCATGGCCCAGTCCAGAACAGGAGCCCCCCAAGTCGAGTCTCTGAGCCAGAGCGATGACTTATGTTGCAACTGGGGGTTCCCCGAGTTGACGGGGAGGTGTGGTCGTTCGGCATGCGAGGTTGTAATAGACTCGTTCGCGAATTCCTCTTTCCACGGTAGTGCCGGGGATGGAAAGTGATCGGTTGGTATGCGTCTTCCTCGTAAAAGTCGAGGGTCTGACGCGGGAACATGGCGTCTTGATGAGTCGGGGAGACGGACAGGTGCCCGGTGTCGTTTCAGTTTCTTTTTTGGATAGACGTGTCTCAGACTTAATGGCGTCGTTTCGTTTTGTGTGCAAAGACGGCGTAGGCAGTAGGCAATGATGACCTAGCGCGTTGGTCCACGCGCCAGGCACTATAAAAGGAAGTTGAGTAACTTCATTTCCACTTTTTCGCTCCTACGTTCACCGGAAGTTCTAAATACTCTCTGTTGTCTGCCCGTCCAACCGTCTGAACCGCCGTCGCCGCCCGTCTCATTACCTGAACCACCGTCTCTTGCCCGTGCGCCACCGTCTTCTTTACAACTTCAATATGTCAGGTACCGTTTAGTTCTCATAATCCATCATTTTCCTTTCTGTTTTCCGTCAAATGTATGTTATATCTGTAGAAATGTGGTTAGGTTTGACTCAGGAATAGTGTAATGGACTGTAGATGTACTGTAGATGGTAGAAAATAGGGTTAGGATCATACTGTACCGGGCAGAAGTTTCATATGCCGGGCAATATTTGCATAGGCTGTATGAATTTTCTGCCCGATCTCTTTAGAACGTGCGTATTTCTAGAACGAGCACAGTTAGTGTCTGTTGCTGCTACGCCCTTTCACTTGACCTGCAGTGGAAGGGTGGATTTGATATGACGTCGAATTCACTCTCTCTGTCTGCGTTTCAGGTGCTACCGGGCGTTTACGGCCGAGGGGGGAAGATTCCGGGTCCTCGACTGAAGATGCAACCATTGCTCGCCTCCCTGTAGGGGATGGGAGTGTCAGGGATGGTACCGAGCACGCCTCCTCTTCCGGGCAGGTCGATTTCTCCTGGGTTGCGGACGAGCCTTTGGGGGAGGAGTCATATTTCTGCGATGAGGCTATCCCCGCGTACGCTGTGGTCGAAAACAGAAGCCGGGAGGACCCGCTGAACTGGTACTATTGTGCCCCTAAGGAGGTGGACCGTATATGCCATCATTTCCCGGGGAAGCAGTTCACTATGTACGAATTCGCTTTCCGGGAGGCGGGGATCAGACTGCCCTTCAATTCCTTCCAGATGTCGATCTTCAAATGGCTTCGGCTGGCGCCGTCCCAACTGCATCCCAATGCTCTCGCCTTTATGCGGGCATTTGAGTTGGTCTGCCAGTTCCTCGGTGTCGGATGTACCCGAGCTCTCTTCTTCCACGTCTTCCATCTCCAGCGGTCCGGCTTCCGTGGGCGTCACAGCTGGGTCTCTTTCAAACAGCCCGTGCGCCTGTTCAAAACATACGTGGACTCTGCCCGTCACTTCAAGGGGCGTTGGTACGTGGTGAGACCGATCACTCGAGTTGCCCTTCACTCCTTGTACTATTATCAACGAGCACCAGACGAGGAGGAGAAATTGATGTCGAAGATACCGCTGAGGTGGCAGCGCGATCATTTCGACCTCTCCACAGCTCATTACAGGATCAAATATTCGATGCTCGGCGCTGAGGATAGGCTCGCGTATAAGAAGCTGGTTGATTACGTGCAGAGTTTCAGTTTGGGGTTCTGGGCGAATCGACAGGGCGTGCCCTACCTTGATGAGGCCGGAGCACCGATTACTGAGACGCGCTACATCAATACAAAGGCCTTGCTCGAGTGTGATACCGAGGAGGAGGCTCTTGCGTTATTGAGTAGGCAGATTTTGTTGTCTTTTATTTTTGTCTATGTTTTCGCTCGCTAATGTTTGTGTGTAATGTTTCGCAGGTGTCATGCCCAGTACGCGTGATCGAGTCTTGAAGCTGGCGAATCAGGCCGGTGCAGCTGACCGGGTGCCCAAGAAGAAAAAGAAAACTGTGGCCCGTGTCTTGGAGACCGCTGGTGATGCTGGGGCCGGGACTTCGAATGTGGCGAGCATGACGCCTTCCTCTCCTCCTCGGGCGATAGATATACCTGACAGCCCGCCGCCATCGGCCTCTCCTCTCCACAAACGGAAGCGTCCGTCGGGGACTCTTTCAAGGTCGTCACTGGGAAGTCCGGGTGGACCGGGCAGCTATCTGCTACCTCCTTGCTACGTGGAACGGTCGTTCTTCAAGGCCGAGGACGCGATTGTTGTGCCGGCGCCTGAGGCCAAGGCTATTCTGGATCAGGATGTCGGTGCCCGACGCAAGGAGCTGGCCAGGGACTTGGCTGCTGTCATCCGGGTGATGGAGACGGCCATGGTGTTGACTGACACTTCGGTCTCCACTGCCTCGCTGGAGGATGCCCTTGTGCAGGTCCGGTCGGAGAAGGACAAGCTGTCCAAAGACCTGTCGGACTACAAAGAGGAGCATCAGCTGCAGGAAGGGCTGCGCCAGAAGCTGGACGAGGCAGAGAAGGAGCGGGACCAGTTGAAGGCTGCTAAGGCGAACTTGGAAGAGCAGTTGGCCGATCATCAGAAGCTGACCGAGGACAATGCTGGCCTGAGGGCTCAGGTTGAATCTCTCGAGGAAAAGGTCCGTTCTCTGGCCGACGAGACCGAGGAGGAACGCGCCCTTGGTTCTCGCGGTGAGCTGCTGGGGCATATCCGCTCTCTCAACCAAGACCTTGTGGCCGTTTTCAAAGAGGGTTTCGACAATGCTGTCGAACAACTTAGGCTTCTGAATCCTGAGTTGGTGACAGCGGGGTCGGCCCATAACTACTGTGTTAGGGATGGTGAGATCGTCTGCCCGTTTGAAGTGGAGGAAGAGCTGGGGGGTGAGGAAGAGGAGGAGGAAGAGGAAGTGCTCCGAGCGGAGTCTTAGTTATTTAGTTTTGATTTATAGTTTGTTATGGTCTGCGTGCCTTATTATGTGGCCTGCGTGCCCGTTATGTACTTTGGCCTTCGGGCATGTGTAATTTGGCCTTCGGGCGTACTTGGCTTCGGCCATTGTTATTCTTTTTAATATATGAATGTTTTTGTTGTCATTCATTGTGTTCGTGTATGTATGATATTTGCTTTTATGAATTCGTACTCTGCTCGACCTCGTTAATCTCCTCGGTTTAGGGAACCGACGAAGTGTCGGGCGTTGTGCCCGTTGGGATCGAAGCCCGGGTCCGTTGTTCGAATCCCGGTCTCGAGGCTTGGGCTTTCCCATCGCGAGCTGGGTGCCCTGCCTGTCCTGGTACTTCGACGTTGAGTCTCGGTCGAGATCCCAAGCGTCGGGGAGGGTTGTGTTCGCCATGTGGCCCCGGCTCGTTCCCGGGTCTCGCGGTTCCTCCCTGGGGTTTTGGAGACGAAGAGCGTGGTCGTACCAGCCACGTCTCCCCGTGATATGTTTAGCTGTAATATTGTCTAAGTTTTTCTGCGTTCCATGGTCGAGCGAGTTGTTCTCCTTGTAGGTTTTCTAGGTAATAGGCCCCGTTGCTCGTCTTGTCGCGGACGCGGTAGGGGCCTTCCCAGTTGGCGGCCAGTTTGCCCTCTCTTGGGTTTTTCTGGTTTCTTCTGAGGACCAGGGTGCCGACCTGGAACTCTCTTCTTATGACCTTCGCGTCGTGGCGTAGTGCTATTTTTTGTTTGAGGGACATTTCCCTGAGGGCTGCTTCGGAACGAATCTCCTCGACCAGGTCGAGTTCGGCTCTAAGGGTTTCGTCGTTCATTTCCTCGTCTAGGGGCTCCTCTATCCTCCTCGTTGGTGCCCGTATTTCCACCGGGATGACTGCTTCGGTGCCGTAAGTCAGTCGGAATGGGGTTTCCCCGGTGGTGGAATGCGGTGTTGTGCGGTAAGCCCATAGGACGCTATGTAGTTCCTCGACCCATGCCCTTTTCGCGTCGCCGAGTCTTCGTTTAAGGCCGCGTAAGATTACCCTGTTGGCCGCCTCCGCTTGCCCGTTCGTCTGTGGATGTTCGACAGACGTGAAATGCTGTTTAGTACCCAGGCTAGCGACGAAGTCCTGGAATCCTCCGTCCGTGAATTGTGTCCCGTTGTCCGTGACAAGGGCCTGGGGTATGCCGAACCGAGCGAGGATGTTGCGTTTAAAGAACCGGAGAATGTTCTGCGCGGTTATTTTAGCCAGTGCCTCCGCTTCGATCCATTTGGTAAAGTAATCTACCCCGACGATGAGGTATTTATTCTGGTATGATCCGGTGACGAAAGGTACGAGGATGTCCATGCCCCACCACGCGAAGGGCCATGGGGAAGACAATGATTTTAGGTCATTTGGGGGCGCGAGGTGCATGTCGGCGTGTCGTTGGCATTTGTCACACCTTTTGACGTGCTCCTTTGAGTCGCTTTGCATGGTCGGCCAGTAGTAGCCTGCTCGAAGGGCTTTTCGTGCGAGTGATCGTCCGCCGAGGTGTTGAGCGTTAATTCCCCGGTGTATTTCTCCAAGTATGTCGGGGACTTTCTCTTCCTCGACACATTTAAGTAACGGGATGGAGAACCCTCTCCGATAGAGTTTACCTTCGAGGAGTACGTACGAGCACGCTCGTCGTTTGACAGTGGCCGCCTCTTTCGGGTCAGCTGGGAGTTCGTCTCGTGTGAGGTAATTGTAGATGGGTGTCATCCAACAGTGAGCATCCCCGATAGCGTTGACCTCGAATGGAGGAGGTAGTTTGTCGATGCTGGGTCGAGGAAGGATTTCTTGAATTACTGATTTATTCCCACCCTTTTTCCTCGTGCTGGCTAGTTTCGAGAGGATGTCTGCCCGTGTATTGTGCTCGCGAGGTATGTGTTGAACTTCCCACTTTTCAAATTTATCAAGTTTTTCTTTGACAAGGGACAAGTACTCGACGAGGTTGTCGTTCTTGGTTTGGTACTCTCCTCACACTTGTGAGGCCACGAGCTGGGAGTCTGTGGATATTTTTACTTCTTTTGCTCCCAGGTCCTCGGCTAACCTCAGACCTGCGATAAAAGCCTCGTATTCGGCTTGGTTGTTCGACGTCGGGAAATCCAGTGCTAATGAAACCTCGATCAGGATCCCATCCTCGTTCTCGAGGGTGATCCCGGCTCCGCTGCCTGATGTGCTAGAGGCGCCGTCGACGAAGATCGTCCATATGTGGGCGCCCTCTGCTGGTGTCGGGCAGTGGGTCATTTCCGCGACGAAGTCGGCCAATGCTTGGGCTTTCAAGGCTTTCCTACTTTCGTATTGTATGTCGAATTCGGAGAGTTCTAGCGACCACTTGAGCATTCTCCCGGCCATATCTGGTCGCCCGAGTAGCTGTTTGATTGGCTGGTCGGTCCTCGCCTTTATCGTGTGTGCGAGGAAGTAATATCGTAGTCTCCTCGCCGCATTGATGAGGGCTAGGGCGACCTTTTCGATTTGCTGATATCGGAGCTCGGGGCCTTGGAGTGCTTTGCTCGTAAAATAGATGGGCTTTTGACCCTCGTCGATCTCTCTTATTAGGACGGCGCTGACGGCCTCGGTCGCCACGGACAGATATAGGTATAGGGTTTCCTTTTCTAATGGTCGCGATAGGACCGGGGGTTCGGATAGAACCTTTTTTAGATGGAGTAATGCTTGCTCGCATTCGTCGGTCCAGTCGAAGGTAGCCTCTTTGCGAAGGAGTCTGAAGAATGGTAATGCGTGTTGGGCGGATTTGGCGATGAAACGGGAGAGTGAGGTGAGCACTCCATTGAGGGATTGGATCGATTTCTTGGTCCTCGGGGTCGGGAATTCCGAGAATGCCCGGCATTTGTCGGGGTTGGCCTCAATTCCTCTTTCGGTGAGGTAGAACCCCAGGAACTTTCCTGCCCGTACTCCGAACGTGCACTTTTCGGGATTGAACCTCATTTTGCACTGCCTCGCCTGCTCGAACACTTTGGTTAGATGTCGAGCATGGGTAACCTCCTCGTGTGATTTGACGATCATGTCGTCCATGTATACTTCGAGCATGTCCCCTATCTCATCCTTGAAGACTTTGTTCATCATGCGTTGGTACGTAGCACCAACGTTCTTGAGCCCGAACGGCATTACGTTGTAATAGTAGTTGCCCGTTGGGGTCATGAATGTTGTGTGTCTCTTGTCTGTGGGCGACATAGGGATTTGGTTGTATCCACTATATGCGTCCATGAAGGACAAGAGTTTAAAACCTGCAGAATTGTCTACGAGCATATCTATATTAGGGAGGGGGAAAGCATCTTTCGGGCAAGCCCTATTAAGATCAGTATAATCAACACACATACGCCATTTTCCATTATTTTTCTTAACGAGGACTACATTAGAGAGCCAGGTTGTGTACTGGGCTTCAGAAATAAAATTTGCCTCTAAGAGGTCTTTTACAGCTCGCTCGGCAGCCTCTGCCTTCTCGGGCGACTGTTTGCGCCTACGCTGTGCTATGGGCTTGGCTGCCCGGTCTAAAGCTAGCTTGTGACACGCGATCTCAGGATCTAGGCCGGGCATTTCTGCGGCATTTCTGCGGCATTCCACGCGAAGAGGTCAGAGTTCTCCTTGAGGCATGCCACGAGTTTCTCTCTAGTTCCTTCGGGCAGTCCTTTGCCTATCTTCACTGTCCTTTCTGGGTCGTCCCCGAGGGGGATGAGCTCGAATTCTCCGTCGGGGATTGGTCGAACCGGGTGTTCGAGAGATCTTTCCTTGGTGGACTTCCCTTCCTCGGTTTCATCTAGCCCAATACGACAGTCGAGGTCGATGGCGTTAACTCCCCGAGGAGGGTCCTCGGTCCTGAGTTTTTTGTTGTTGCAGCTGCTCTTTGTGCTGACCACGGCCTGTCCTTTTACTGCAGCATCGTAGCATCGTCGGGCCGCTTCGATGTCGCCGTGGATGGTGACTACGCGGCCCAATTTGGTGTAGTATTTCATCTTCAGGTGGACGGTAGATGGGACCGCGGTGAGTTCGGCCAGTGTTGGGCGTCCAAAGATGCAATTGTAAAGGGATGGACAGTCCACGACCAGGAATTGGATTTTGATTTCCCTGGCCGTTTCCTGCTCCCCGAAGGTGACGAGGAGTTCGACATATCCCCAAGGCCTCGTCGTTGCCCCATTGAATCCTTGGAGGTCGGATCCGACGTAGGGTGCCAGGTTGGTCTTGTCTAATTTCAGAGTCTTGAAGAGGTGGACGTACATGATATCCACTGAGCTGCCTTGATCGACTAGGATGCGTCGGACGTCGAACTGGGCCATCTTTGCTCTGATCAATAGTGGGATGCCCGAGTTCGGGGATCCGCCCGGGAGTTCCTCCAGGAAGAAGGATATTGGGTTGGATTTCCCCCGGTATTTTGTCAATGTCGCCTTCTGCTCGGGGGCAGTCAGTAGGAGCTCGTCGAACTTGCGTTTGACCGAGAGGGCAGCGGCTTCACCGTTAACTCCTCCACCTGATATTACCAGTGCAGTTGGGAAGTCTTCCCAAGGGCTGAGTGCAGCGATTCTGCCTTCGGGCAGTGGTTCGGGGAGGAAGAAATCTTCCGGGCGTGACACGCAGAGGGCCACTTGGTAAGGAGAGTTGTCGGGGGGTGTTTCTTCCCGGGGTCTCTTCTTTTCTGCTTCTTCATGTCTGGGGGTTTCGTTCTTCCTCGTATACTGTTTTAGGTGCCCCTCTTGGATTAAAATCTCTATTGCATCCTTCAGGTGGACGCAGTCTTCGGTCACATGCCCGTGACTTCTGTGGAACCGACAGTACTTAGATTTGTCGGTGTGAGGCTTTGGCGCAGATGGTTTTGGGAACCTGACTCTGCCCTGTTTGAATTCAGAGTTGATGCATTCTGCGAGGATGCGTTCTCGAGGAGCTGTCAGTAAGGTGTACTCGCTGTATCGGCCCGCGGGGCCTCTTCCTTCTCGGAGCTCGCGAGGTCTTTCTTCTCTTCGCTTGTCCCCGTTGCGACGGGGGATGTTTGGGTCTTCGCGTTTGGAATGTTCGGTATCTCCAGCATTGCGTCCGCTGCGGGCGTTGTGTGCCACCTGTGTTTCCTCGTATCTAATGTAGGCCTGGGCCTTGTGCAGAAGTTCGTTCAGTGTGCGGGGAGGCTCGATCCCGACCGCTCTGCTCAGCTCACTACCGGGCAAGAGCCCTCTTTCGAGGAGGTACTTCTTCATGTGTTCGGTAGTATCCACCTCGACAGCTTCTTGGTTGAATCGCTCGATGTATGAGCGCAGTGTTTCATTCTTCTTTTGCACTATGGCTTCAAGGGTCGCCTCAGTCTTGGGGTGGCGACGGGAAGCAGTGAAGTGCCTGGTGAACATGGACCTCATAACTCTCCAAGAGGTAATGGATTCGGGGGCCAAGCTTTTGTACCAAGCCATGGCCCCTTTCCTGAGGGTTGTTGAAAACAGTCGACATTTGAGGTGACCGGTGATATCATTACGGTAGTCGAGCATTGCGTTGACGTTGTCAACGTGGTCGTCGGGATCGGTGGTCCCGTCGTACACGGCTAGATTGGGCGGTTTCTCCATGCCTTTGGGGAGCGGGGCTTCCATTATTGCCCGAGACAGGGGGCAGTGCAAGTCTTCCTCGTCGCTCCTCAGTGGAGATAATTCATTGTTGTCGGGGCTATGCCCGCGCCTTGGTGAAGTTCTTGCTCGACCATTGTCACGACGGGCGCGTGCCCTGCTGACGTGGGGTTCGGGAGAGCGACGCCCGCGCTTCTTAGTTGGCTCTGGACGTTGCTGTGTCCTCCTCTCCTGCTGAGGTCGGGCTTCTTGTCGCTCGGCCTCGAGGGCCATGATTCTTTCGTGCTGCTGGCAGAGCATAGAACCTGCCTGATTGAGGGCATTTACCATGGCGATCATCGTGGCGTCTCCTTCAACGGGGACGGGGATGGGATGAAATGTCTCTGCCCCTAGGTTTTGAGCGTGAGGGGCATCCCCGTTATTTTGGGGTTCTGGAGACGGGGTGGCTGGACGACCGTCTCGAGCGTCTGCTTCATGGGATGGCGGGCCGTCGTCCATGGTATAGTCGACGAGGGGACGGCTGCGTTCGCTAGGTTGTTCTACGGCCATGTTGGAAGGACAGAAATGAATGAGCTTTGATCCTCTGTTGATGAAGATGGGGATAGCTAGCTTCCCACAGACGGCGCCACTGATCTTACCTGATCAGAAGGGCCTTCCAAGGTCTTGGTGAATGGGCCAGAGAATGAAATGAGGAGGGGGTGTACCTGCAAGGTGCTCCAATGCTTAAGTCAGAAGAGGTACAAAGTAAGGTTATTTTAGAGTGAGTTAGCATACCTGACCCTTTGCCATGAAAGGGTATTTATATTGAGCCCCCAGCGCTGGGCCAAGGCTCCTAATGGGCTGGATTAGCTAGGCCCAAGGAGGAGCTGCCAGGGGACGCGTAAGAAGCGTGAAGACCTAGACCAAAGGTCTGCTCCCTGGTCCAACTGCCCCTATCCCTAAGGAGATAATATAGGGGAGTTGGGTGACGTGTTAAGTGAGGTGCAGTTGTGGCTCTGCCCGACATAACCTATGTGCCCGTGAGGTAGGCTGATGACGGGTGGATGAAGACCATAGGACGGGCAACACGTTCTTTGCCCGACACATAGTGAGAACGTCGAGGAGGCGTTCCTCTGGCACGGGTGAAAAGACCTTCGCCCGACGTATTCACGTGCTTGGACGTTTGGACTTGGACCCGACGAGTGTTGGGCCGTGCCGTGCATAATGTCATGGCCCAGTCCAGAACAAGAATGAACAATGTGGTGGGAAGCATTATCAGCAGGAACCAAGCAGCTTTTGTCCCAAAACAAAAGATTCAGGATCATGTTCTATTGGCATATGAGCTTATCAAAGGTTATTCTAGAAAGCATGGAGTGCCAAGATGTATGCTTCATATGGACATAAGGAAGGCCTATGACACTGTGGACTGGAGAGCCCTGGAAGTTATCCTAAAGGAGATTGGTTTTCCAAACCAATTTGTGCAATGGATTATGACTGCAGTGACAACTGTCTCTTACAAGATTAATATTAATGGGACCTATACTAAGATTATTGAAGCAAAGAGAGGTCGTAGACAGGGGGCCCATATCCCCTCTGATGTTTGTAGTGATTATGGAATATTTGCATAGGAAGCTGATGAAAGTGGAGCAAAGACATGATTTCAATTTTCATTCCAAGTGTGAAAGAATGAAACTGGTGGATATAAGTTTTGCTAATGATTTACTGCTCTTCAGTAGAGGAGATATTAAGTCAGTGGAGATTTTGATGGAAATTATGGATGAGTTCTCTAAATCTACAGGGTTATATGTGAATCCTGCCAAGTGTAAGGTCTATACATGTGGAGTATAGAATCAGGATAAGCAAGCCATTATGCAGAAGACTACTTATGGAGAGGGAAAGCTACCTTCCAGGTATCTTGGCATACCTCTGTCATGTAAAAGACTCAAAGTTAGTCAATGCATTTCTCTGATTGAAAAGATTATCAGCAAGATAAACCAATGGAGTGCAAAGTTACTCAGCTATGCAGGAAGAGTTCAATTAATCAGAAGTGTGATGAATGTTATAACCAATTTTTGGATCACTTGTATCCCTCTCCCAAAACAAGTGATCAGGAAAATTGATGCTCACTATAGATCTTTTATGTGGACAGGTAAGGGCACTATAAGCAGAAAGACACATGTGTCTTGGAAGAAAACTTGCCAACCTAAGAACCAAGGAGGCTTAAACATGCAGAATTTGGAGATATGGAACAAAGTTCAAATGATGAACCTGCTTTGGGATTTGCATAGGAAAAGGGATAACTTATGGATTAAGTGGATTTACACTTACTACGATAAGCAGGAGGATATTATGGATGTACGAATTAAGCCAACATGTTCTTGGATTCTAAGGGTCATCCTAAACCAAAGAGAAGCAGTTACTGATATAGCAGAATGGAACAGGGCAAGGCAAGAAGGAAATTTCAATAAAAGGCGAGTGTATAAGAAGCTAATTGAAAAAATGAGCATGTCCCATGAAAGAAAGTGTTGTATGACAACTGGGCAACACCTAGAGCTAGGTTTATCCTTTGGCTTGCTTGTAGAAATCGTTTGGCAACCAAAGAGTATGCACCAGATGGGTTTTGTTGATAATCAGAAATGTGTGTTCTGCAGGGACGATGAAAATCTGGAGCACCTGTTATTCCAATGTAAAGAAATGAACCAGATATGGGCTGAAGTTTGTCAATGGATGAAAATTGAGAGAAAGTCGAAACAGTGGTCTGAGGAATTAGATTGGGTTTTGCAGCAATGTAAAAACAAGAGTAAGAGAGCTTTGACTTTGAAGACAGCTTTAACAGAGACTGTTTATAATTGTTGAAAGCATAGAAATAATAGTGTAATGAATAGTCAATATAATAGAACAAATATAAGTCAAGTAGTGATTGATAGTGTGATACATAGGTTGTGGTTGAAACCAAAGATGAGGGAGCATGTTGCTCACCTAATCTTCGATTTATGATTGTTTGTATTTGGTGATTTATCAGTTTTTGTTAATAAAAGTTTTATTATTTCCAAAAATAAATAAATAATAATAATAATAATATATAACTCAATTTTGTTCTCTATCTCACTCCTCTCTATCTAATTTTAAATTACTCAAACAACTTTATTTCATTCCTCTCTATCAAATTTTAAATGACACAAACAACTCTATCTCACTCCTCTCCATATCACTTCAAAAGAACCTTTGCATTTTGATTTCAATAATCTAAACAATAACTAAATTCAAAGTTTATAACTAATAGTTCTTAAAACATATAATTCTTATAAAAAGGAAAGAAAAACAAATTCAGATTGCAGTTAAATACCTTATATTTTTCAATTTTATATTTTGAAGTTTTCATTCAAAATTCATTCACTTGCTAATCATGTAAATTGAGTTTACGTTTCACCTGTCTTACTTTTTATTTTGTGGAATGTATTTATC
Organism: Lathyrus aphaca; assembly: GCA_963966055.1. Lineage (NCBI taxonomy): Eukaryota > Viridiplantae > Streptophyta > Magnoliopsida > Fabales > Fabaceae > Lathyrus > Lathyrus aphaca. The sequence continues at coordinate 223,867,329 of OZ014520.1, read as the reverse complement.
ATCTATATACTATAGATGTCTAAAATAAAATTTCAACATTCATTTTTATACACAAAACAGAAGTGACATTGAAGCTTTGCAAAAAGATAATCAGAGGTATAAAGCATCTTCGAATGTGTTTGTTACTAGACTGAAATAATTCTTCTTAGAATGAATAATTATTGTAAGTGTTGAATTCTTGAAATTTAGAAAGTTGCAAACAACAACGCAGCAAAATGTTGTTATCCTGCAAAAGCATGAATTATTATTTTTATACCGATAACAGTCTCAGAAATTCAGAATCCTATTACAACAAGTCGCATAAGTGATAAGGAAAAATGCAACATTTTACTGAAACAATGCCAAAGTGCATCATTCTGGCCAAATTAATATAAAAGCATATAAACATTGAGGAATTGCATAACTGATCTTTGAAGTAATTTATACTGCCACAGATGTTCAAATCGTGGAAGATGATCAAATCGGTATTTGAAGGAATTGCAGAACCGATCTCGAATGGATTAACAGATCAAAACCTAATTTGACAAATCTATGTGAATAGTTGGAGAAAATATTCAAAGATGGGATCATTTCCGGTGAAACACATTGTTGGAACAAAAGATCGGTTTATTCAAAGAAAACCATTAAATTATAGCTATTCAGGACACCAAATCTACATCTGATACTCAACAAAATTCTAGATCTGAGAAAGATAGGTTAAAAAAAACCCTACAAATAAAATCTAAGAACTGGTAAATTTGGTTACGGCCTTGGTTCCTTCAGAGACAGCATGTTTAGCCAATTCACCAGGAAGAACCAAACGCACCGCTGTTTGAATTTCCCGAGAAGTAATGGTAGGTTTCTTGTTGTAACGAGCCAATCTAGAAGCTTCCTGAGCTAGTTTCTCAAAGATATCGTTGATGAAACTGTTCATGATTCCCATAGCTTTGCTTGAAATACCGATATCAGGATGAACCTGTTTCAGAACCTTGAAGATGTAAATCTTGTAGGTTTCAACGCTCTTCTTCACGCGCTTCTTCTTCTTGTCACTTCCTCCTTCCTTCGAGATCTTCTTCTCTGCCTTTGGTTTCTTCTCCGCTGGCGCTTTCTCGGCTGCTGGTTTCTTCTCTGCAGGTTTCTTCTCAGCCTTTGTGGGAGCCATTGATCGGATTTGAGAGTTTTCCGGTGGATTGAAGAATGTGTGAGATTGACTGAGTTTGTGGATGAATTGATGGAGATGAAAGAAAAGAGAGAGAGAATATATAGGAATGAGAAACTGAGTCTGGTTGGAGGATTGGGTTTCACGCGGATCGGTGACGTGGCTTTTTTTAATGTTCGTTGATTAATTTTGGTCAATTAACGGATGAGATTTTATTTAGCCTGTTCTGCGCCGAGTAGTTGCGGATCGCTAGTTTGGTGAGCAAATAGTAGGAGCTCGAGTTGAAGCACGTATCTTATGTCTTCGAGATTTTTTCTAATTTTATTGTATACAATTTCTTTTTTTCAACATATATATATATATATATATATATATATATATATATATATATATATATATATATATATATATATATATTACAAATGAGGGACCTAAGCTCAAAAAAAAAAAAACTACACAATCGTGAATCTCACATCAGACAACTCTGAAAGGTCTTCTTCATAAAATTGTTGCATAAAACTATGACACAACTCGTAGAAACAAAACTCTCTTGGTCATGATATCATCCTTTGCAAAAGTGTTTGTACACTTATTTGCTTCACGCAAAAATGCATAACCCGCATGTCTTTGTCAGGTTGGAAAAAATATCTAATTTTTTTTGGATGATCTCTTTCCCCAACACACTACCTGTGTAGTTGTTTTTAATATCTTGCACCACAAATATCAATCTTCGTAAACCCATCCCAATCACCGCCTTGATGCCCTCAAGCACACCCCTACAATTTTGTCGTGTACGCATCACAAATGCCTAAATTATTTCCCCTCGTTAGCCCGAATATGCATATACAACCAGTCATACCTCTCGTATTTCTGAAGGGCATCAATGTCAATGATTATTTTGAGAGGATCTTCTGGTTCGTTGGTGGAAGTGGGAGTATCTGGAATGGTGATGATTGTGGGTGATCTAGGAGGAGTGGATTCATAAAAAGATAGAGATTCTTCTGCTATAGTAGGAATGTCAAAAACAAGTCTATGAAAAGACGAGTCCAGAGGATAGTTGATGTCGGGGATTGTTTGAGTGGTGGTAGGTGGTGGTAAATTAGAAGTGTTGGATTAAGAGGTTGCATTGTAGGGTGGAAAAACGTCAATGTCAGACAGAACTTGTTGAATTTCTGAATGAGTTTCAACGAAAGAAGTGGTGTTGAGATCAAATGGAGGAGTTGGGTCAATGGGCATGTCAAAATCATCTAGAGTTTGTGGTGAGTGATGTTCAGACGATTTTGGAGAATGTGAGAGATTTTCAGGTTGAGAAGTTTGAGAAGGAATGGATTCTGTTTGGATGGTTTCAGGTTGAATGATTTCGGGTTGAATGATTTTAGGTTGGGTGGTTGCAGGTTGTGGAATTTCTGATGGTTGTGGAATATCTGGTTGAGGATTATCATAGTTTGGAATTTCAGAAGATTGGGCTTCAGAAGTGATTGGGTTTGAGGAAACAAGAATATCAGATGGAGGGATTTCAGAAGAAAGGGTTTCTAGAGGAAGTTCAGATGTTAATGTTGTGACTGACTCAATAACATAAACAAAAGCTGAATTGTTACCTTTATTTTTGGCAACATTTGGTGTCTTCTGAGAAGTTCCCTCAGAAGCTTTCTTTTTCTTGGATTTCTTTAAAGCAACTTCTGGTGCAGGTCTACGTAGATCTTCTGGATTGAACCGATGATCAGTGCCATCAAGTTTGCAAGATTCCAGATATCTGACAATGATTTCTGGATGAGTATCAGCAGAAAATAGAGGAAAATCCTTCAGAGGAATCTTTCTAGTAGTGATGACTTCCTTTGAATGCAGAATGGGGTCTTTCTTGATTGTATCTATGAACTTCATCTTCTTGAGATTCTTTGCGTTGAGTGGTTTTCCAACAATAGCTTCCAGATCATCTACTTGTTGGGCTTCAACCAGATGTTATACCAGCTTATTTTTTGTCAGAATGTCTGATATCAACCTTCCCAAAGGAATCCAGTCTCTTTTGGTTTTCTCATCCTCTCTTGTTTCTTTTACAATGTTCTTCAAATGGTTGAACAGACTGTAAGCAAGATTGATCTTCTTATTTCTTGAAATGAAATAAAGAAGAAATTATTGATCCAAATTGATGTAATCTGGAGAGCTGGTTGGTTTCTGTGGCTAATGCAACCCATAATTATTCTAGCCCAAATTCTCTGACGATCCTTAAGATCCTTGATCTTGTTGGAATGTTGCCCATTAGTAAATATTTCTCTTGAAACAAGAGTTAGGTCATAACTTTTCTCCATGTCGCTACATTTTATCCCATTGCCATCAGATTCAATCAGCTTAGCAATAAGAACTTCGGTGATGATGATTTTCTTCCCCATAACATAAGAAGTGACTTGATTGTTGGAGGTTGAAGCAAAAATCCAGAATTCCTTTACCAATTTAGGAAAGACGGGACCCATCAGACGATCAAAGTATTTTGTCCAGCCTTGGAAGTTAACTTCAAGAGTAAGATCATAACCATTCTCCTTCATGCTTTCAAAATCAACAAACAGTTCGCGGAGAACTTCCAGTTTGTCAACAATGTGTAAGGAGAGTTCTGACTGGAGTGGCATGAATGTCTTCTGAAGCTTGAGTTGTTGTAGATTATTGAGAAGATGAATATGCTTAAACTTGCTTTGAGGATGAGGCCATTGTTCACAAGAATGGGTTTGAATGCAAATGCAGAAAGCAATAAAATATTGAAAGTAAGAAAAGAGTGAGAGTGAATATGAACGGTGAAAAGTGTTTGTGAGGTGAAAATAAACACATATATATAGTATTTGTAACGATAAAAAAACACAATTAGTGGGAAAATTAAATCACAAAACATGATGATTAACAGTATTTAATGAATTTTAACAAGGGGGATGGCGTAGGAGATTTTGGAACAGTTACCAATGTGACTAGCGCCTTAACTTTGTTAGTTCAGCCGTTTCGATTTCTCAGAATTTGGACACATATTCAGCCTCAGAGGACAGTTGTTCAAGTGCTGAAGTGCATGTTATGTCATCTCTCAGAGTTTAAACACATAATTAGATTCAGAGGACACATGTAGCTTCATTGACAGGTGTTGATGTAATGATATGTATGTGTTCGCTTGTGTTTTTGGAGAACAAGCTTTGGTTTACCAATTCCTTGGAACTGAGTTACTTGCAGAACCAACCACACAAGTCCTAGGACACATGTGCTAAATTCTTGGGATTTGTTTCTTAATATACAACTCTTACTAGTTTTTGTAAGTTCTGTCGAACGATCTCTTAATGAAATTGTTCTTATTTATATTAGAGTATGGATATGTTTGTATAATAAAACTAACAAAGAAACTTGAAATTTGCATCAAAGGATTTCTGGAATGTAAACTTGCTTTGAAAGTAAATTGCTTGAAAAGTAACTGAAAGCATAACCTTTGAACAAAGGAATAAAAGAAAATCTAAATTTTTATAACTGAAAGATAAATGGTGTTTACACGTACATTTTCCAAACAATTCTCTTTTCTCTTACACACGAGTATTAGAGTAATTTTCACAGGAATGTTGTACAGAATTTCACACACTTTACACAAAGCAAAACTATCATGTTTATATACAAATAAAATAACCGTCGAATAATGGACAATTCCTAAGAATTCGCCACTTGGCGTCCTGCATGTTGTTAATTTCTAGGAATCATCCACGTATCTTCTACCAGGTGAGGCCATTATTCGTATTAAGACTCCCTTTTAACTGGCGAAGCGACGTATCTTCTCGTCATGTCGAATTCATTTGAAATTCAAATAGTCATAATGTCTCCTTCTTCAAATCCTTGCCTTCACATCCCTCGTTGAAAACACAAGAAAACTTCTTTGTAATGATGTGAAGAACTTTCTAGCTGGCATCTTAACCGCTCCTTCGACAGACAATTGTTCATTATATCACGAACCAAATCATCACAAACCTTCTCAAGATTTTGGACATGTTTGGAAGAAAGAGTGATCCTACTCTGTCGAATATCTTCACAGCTACGTACATCATTGCTCAAAGCACAATAAGACGAGGAGTGTTGAGAAACTTCAATGTCGAATAATGGTGACTTGTGGAAGAATAACTGACGAAGCTACCAACTGCTAAGACTCTCATTTATTAAAACCCATGGTGTCAAAATTATGTGTATACAAATTGCCCCCCAGCAAAGGTATTTCGACTGACTTCTGGAGAAAGCATATTTGCTTCCGAAACATTTATTTCGACTCCATGTCTTGCATTAAATGCGCTGATCCCTGAAATCTTACTTTTATCTTGCATTAAATGCGCTGATTCCCAAAATCTCACTTTTGTCAAATCATAAAAAAGTAATCATCAGATTCTCCTAACCTATCACGTCTAACCCACGTTTTTGGACATGATCTCCATGACTCTATGAAACTAGGTCTTCCATACTCTTTTCAACTTCCACAACTTTTTAATATCCACTAACGCGTCGACACGTGCCATAACCGTTTGAAAACTCAAACGTTTCTCTCCCCAACCTTTAGTATAAATACCCCTCTTCTTCCTTTTAAAGAACTGTTTGCTCCCCAAACTTACTTTAAATTCCTTTAAATTCCTTTAAATTTCAAGTCTTGTCTTTACTTTCATTTACATTTGAGTCATGTCTTTATACATTCCTTTATTTTTAAGCTTTTGCCTTTTACTTTGTTTTCCTTGTTCAAAACAATCTTTGAGTCTTGTTTAAGGATTCATAGACATTTTCCCAAAAAACATTGCGATTACGCAAACGACCAAACCTTAACACATGTCCTAGGATCAATCTAGTCGATCCTGCGAGTAACCAAGAGTATTTTAGGTATCTTTGGAGGACCATCGCTTGTTTACCAATTTTGGGGATAAACACATGCGCTGAGTGTTTTGGACCTAGGCCTTGATTGTCAATCCCACCCCTTGTTGAGCCCATTTTTTATTTACAACGTGAATAATTGCTATATGTATACCCCCTGCATCATTCATTCCATTTCTTTTCTTTTTTCATACATTTTGCATTTTAATTCATTAAAATTACCAAAATTCATTTTAAAAAACACAAACAATTTTCCTCACTAGTTAGAGGAACTACATCGACTCTGATTCTCATTTCCAATGAGATACGTAGGCAGTGTGATAGGGTCCATTCGAACACTCTCTTTATTTTTCCTACATTTTTCCATACCTTTTTTTCTCTTTCCAGTAGCAGTTTCAGTTCAGCAGCAATTTATCCTCACCCTTGGAAACAGTTTTGGAAAGCGTGGATCCGTCGGGTACAACAGACATTCTGGGGTGCTAATACCTTCCTAGTTCGTAACCGACTCTCGAACTTAGTCTCTTTGGTTCGTAAGACCTTGTTCCTTCATTTTCTTCGGTTTGTGCAACATTACCATTCCTTTGGGATGAAAATACCTGGCTGGGGGAAACTAAAACGCTGAATTTTTTTGGAGATGCAACTCAGAGGTTGCATTAATGGTGTCAATGTACCTCATGCAATCTAAAAAAAAACTTGTTTTGATCATCATTTTCAGCCAACAAACATCTAATACAATATATCAAAACTATCTTAAATGTTATTTATACTCATTTCCAACTCTAATAATTGATTTTTACGCATTTACATAAAATCTATTTTTTTTTATAAAAAACTCAAAAAACTTACCAGAAATTGATGTTTTTGATGTTGTTTATGATGTTACATATGATGATTGATGTTCCCTTGAACCTCGTTGAACGAATTTTGACTTGCTGTAGAATTGTTTTTGAGAGAGTTTGAAGTTGAATTTGAGTAAAATGACAATTGAGGAAGGAGAAAGATCTGATGCATTTTAATCTCCAAAATATTTTGGAGATATATTTTTTAAATATTTTAATGTTAACTGATTTTTTAATACGTCAGAAAATTTATCTCCGAAACTGAAAGCGTTTTTTAAATTCCGCGTGATGCGTAAGAAACACACGAGTGCCAACACCACCAATGGTTGCCGAAAGTAATCCCATGTGGTTGTTATTGAAAGTTGTGTGATCCAATAAATGCACACGAAAAGGGGTGTGAATAGCATTGCTCCACGGGTAGACACTCGACAACATATCAGGTTGTAGCCCCGGAAGCAATCCAGAAGTAAATCAAACTCGAAAAATTTACCCTATACCCATACAGTTATACCAATACCCCTACAATTTTTTAAAAATGCCGATTTTGCCCTTATTAATTTTTTAATTATTTTTTACTTTTTACTTTTTATTGTTCGTGTCAATTTTTATTCATCGGAAAATTTGCCGAAAGTGTACCAGAACACTTAGGACAAAGCTTCCAGTATTAATAATACCATTTGGATGTATTATCAAGACACCGAAATACTTTTTGAAAGTGTTCCAGTTAAAAAAAATTTAAATGAGTTTCAGCAACGGTTAAAAACCATGGCCTAAAGTACTGAATATCATTTCATAACACTTTTTGAAAGTGTTCGGATATGATATTCGTTACTTTAGGCCACTGTTTTTAACCGTTGCAGAAACTCATTTAATTTTTTTTAACCGAAACACTTTCAAAAAGTATTCCAGAATGATATTCAGTACTTTAGGTCACGATTTTTAACCGCTGCAGAAACTCATTTAGAAATATTTTTAACCGGACCACTTCCGAAAAGTGTTATGTAATGATATTAAGTACTTTAGGCCACGGTTTTTAACCGTTGCTGAAACCCATTAAATTTTTTTTCTTAACTTGAACATTTTCAAAAAAGTATTCTGGTGTCTCGATGAATGAAAATTGACACGAACAATACAAAATAAAAAACAAAAAATAATTAAAAATAAATAAGGGTAAAATTGATATTTTTAAAAAAATTATAAGAATATTAATATGCTGTAATGGTATTGGGTAAAATTTTCATTGAACCCTCGAGATTCTCACAGCAAAGAAGTTACGTGTAAATACATGCTGGTACTTCGACGATAACCCAACAACAGCGCCGATCAGTGAATTGCTATTGTTTGGTAACTATTCTCACCTTCTCTCACCTCTCTCGACATTTTTTCTCTTGCAATTTCTCTTTTTGTTGCGATTCTGATACTGCTTGTTGGATTGTTCTGTAGGGGTGGCAATAAAATCCATTAAGAGAAAATCCATCCAATCCATCCAATAATTAATCCATCCAATCCATCCATTAAGGAAAAAGTAATTTAATGGATTTGATCCAATCCATCCATCAAACCATATGGATGGATTATCCATCTGTTTTTAGAAATCCATTGGATAATACTTTATTATACTTATTAAATATAATTTTTTATTAAACAATATTAAATATTTAAATTAAATAAAATCTTTTATTAAAAAATATTAAACATTTAATTTTTTTTCTCACACTTCTGAGTTCAGATTCACGCCAATTTCCAATTTCGAACATTCCCAATTTCACAACCCTAATTTCATTTCTTCTTCACCAAACCGTCCGGCGAACCCTCCACCGTCACCGTTCTCGTCCGGCGAACCCTCCATTGTCACCGATCTTGCCCGGCGAACCCTCCATTATCACCGATCTCGTACGACGCTTCAACATCCTTCACCTTTGCTTGAACAGGTTTGTCAATTGATCCTTCTAGGTTTCTCACTTTCTCTGCTTCAAGCTAGATTGAATCTCGTGGCTTGGTTTATTAGTTGCTGCTGCTGTTACGTCTTTGAGTGTTTTATGCAATGTTTTATGTTCTGTTGTCTTTGCACTCATTATTTTGTTCTAATCTTCCAATTTGAGATACAAGCTAATGTTTTATGCAATGCTTTGTGTTTTGTTGTCTTTGCATTCAACATTTGTAGATACAAATATCTACAAATTCTATTTCCATTTTACAAAGTTAAAATCTACCAAAGGATTTACTTTTTTTGGTTGCAAAATATGCAGTATATAACCGTTATAACCAAAAACCAAAAGCAGTAACTATATATCCACCATTGTGATAAATTCTTATAAGGAAATGATTATAGATTAAATATGAAGATTGTGGAACATATCAATACTTTCCTGAATGAGGCTGCTGGGAAAGTGGTCCAATAATATGTTAGAAATAAGCATTGAAAAGTTTTCTAGATAGAAATTTGGGATCTGCTAGTATTCCATTTCAAGTTGAAATTTTCAACTACCAGTTAACTTCATAGAAACATTGATGTCTCAGCTAGTGTTCTGTGCCAATATTTTTGTGTGTGATGCTGAATATCTTTGAGTTTGTGTAGCAATGCTACAAAGATGGTTGACGTAATCGTTTAGTTTGATATTGTATATTAGTCTTGGATTTAGTGCTCGATGTGGATTCACGTTTCCGGCTCCCATTGCGAAAGATGTAGCGGGTTTATCTTTGTCAAGAATTGGTTTTCCCGTGCGGTCTATTACGCCTCTTGTTTTGCTTGTTGCTCAGGTTCATTGTTGCTGTCTTGTTTTTCCTTGAATTTTTGTAGAAGGATCTTGTCCTTCCACATGCGTTTCGACGAGGAGGATATGTACCTACTACTTTCGTCTTCTCCTCGGCTAACCATTCCGCACTCAGCTTACGACGAGGAGGATATGTACCCTGCTTACGACGAGGAGGATATGTACCTACTACTTTCGTCTTCTCCTCGGCTAACCATTCCGCACTCAGCTTCCCAACCTACATCACCATCAGTAACGTAGGATTAGCTTTCTTTTTCGGAGAATTCATTCGGAAACTTCACAAGTGGACTAATATAGATTTTTCCTTTTGTTCATCTTGATTCGAAAGACGAACTTGTACATAAAACGGTTCGATAATTGGAAACACATTGAAACAGATGAAAACTAATACTACTATTATAATCATTGGTTATATAATTCAATAATTTCTAAACTACTACTACTACTACGATCATTGGTTATAAACTGCGGTACACAACCCTAATCAGAGACTTGCATCGACACTTGCATATAGACACTTGTTGTGATTACGTTTAATTTATTTATGTTTCAAATTATTATCGGTGTCGCCGCGTGAGAGTTGAGTTCGAGGTGACCCTGCCCCATAGATACCATGTTAAGTAATTGCCTAAATTTCTCAGTTATAACACAATCATACAAAGTAAAAGAAAAGAACAAAGAAAAAAGGTTTGAGAATAGAATAAACTAACTTCCTTTTCAGGTGCACATTCTTCTTGATTACAATCAGACTCATTAGAAGAAGCTCTAACCATAAACATGCAAGAACTTCTCTTGCAAATCTTTTGTTGCTTCAAGGAGAATCTCCTTGTGGAGAAAGCACATGTGTTGGCTGAAATTGTTGCTTGCAATGAACAAGCCATTATTGGTAACGAATCAGTGTATGTTTGAAGTTTAAGGTAAAAAGAATCTTAAAAACACAGAAAAACAGAAGAAAATGATTTTGGTTTGGTTTTTTGATGGAAAGAGAAAGTGAGTGTGTGTGTGTGTTATGGATTGGTGATTGGTGGTTGAGTTTGAAGGGATATATCTACTTTCTTTGTTTTTAGACCACAAAAAAGTATATATATAATGAAACCGTGGACAATTTTAGTCTCGTAAAAATGACTCATTTAATTATTACCTACTCATATATATATATATATATATAATAAAATAATAATTTTTTTGGGGCAAGAAAAATAATTATTGTTTAAATAGTTGAACATACTACTTAAAAATGACAGACATACTTATTTAAATATAATAAAAATATAAATATAATTTCAATTCAAAGCTTAAAACCCCAAATACGCTCCTCTTAAAACCCTAGTCTAACATCTACCAAATTCTTCAAATTGCTGCATCTACCACTTTCTTGAATAACTTCACCTCCTCCTTGCTCTTTGCCGTCACTGCATTGTTGAATTCGCTTTCCTCTTTCTAAGGTAACATACTTTATTATCGCAGTACAGTATTACTATTTCGTGTAGAATTTCATTTTATTATGGCTTGTGTTTTCTATATTCTTCATCAAGCTTTTGCTGTCATTTTAAGGGTTTTGAAAGAAGATTATGTTTTACTGCTAGCAAATTTTTGGGTTTGTAGTAGATTGGGTCATATTTGAATGAGTTCAATTTTTAGTTCTCATAAGAAATGTTGGTTCAATTTTGGTTTATATTTGCTGATGAACAATTAGTACAAGATGGAGGGACTATTATGTTGCTTTTTATCTGTTATGGAAATTTAGAATTAGAATTGAAATGTGCCTGCATAACCTCAGACGGAGACATTATTTTCTTAGGGAAACTGCGAATAATGTTCCACAAAACTGCTTGGATTAAACTTTCACCATTCTTTTGAAATCAATGGGCTTTTAGTATATTAGTTTCCATTTGGGGGACGTTTTACCTTGTTTTCATCTTCTTGAAACTAGAATTTGCTTGGAAGGTGACATTTAGTTGCGGCATTTTCCCATGCCAGGTAGTAATGGCCTGTAGAATTTGGGAGCTGCTGCCTTACGGTGGAAAACATTTTAGAACCAACAAATCTGCAGCTCTCTTTATGAACTCAATGCGTTATCACTCTTCACAAGATGTTTACGACATGCAATGGTATCGGAATGAGTTTCCAAAGATAATTAAGTTGACTCGATTGCTTGCGAATGTGGATATAATTAATGGAACATTTTCAAAAAAGTATTCTGGTGTCTCGATGAATGAAAATTGACACGAACAATACAAAATAAAAAACAAAAAATAATTAAAAATAAATAAGGGTAAAATTGATATTTTTAAAAAAATTATAAGAATATTAATATGCTGTAATGGTATTGGGTAAAATTTTCATTGAACCCTCGAGATTCTCACAGCAAAGAAGTTACGTGGAAATACATGCTGGTACTTCGACGATAACCCAACAACAGCGCCGATCAGTGAATTGCTATTGTTTGGTAACTATTCTCACCTTCTCTCACCTCTCTCGACATTTTTTCTCTTGCAATTTCTCTTTTTGTTGCGATTCTGATACTGCTTGTTGGATTGTTCTGTAACCAATTTTGTGCAAATACTTCCGTAAAATCGATTTGAATGAGTTTCAAAATGAAGTTTTTTTTACTGTCTGTTTCGATCTAGTTATGGCTGATATCTCTCTTTTTTCCATCGTTTGCTTATTGGTATTAACTATTTATGTGATTATATTTGTTATTTTCAATTTTATTGTTAATAATCATAGCCGAGTTTTGATTTTCTTTTCAAGTTTCTAGTTACAGTACGGTTCTTTGTTCGCTTATTGTGATTTTGCATTCGAGCTTATATATTGTTCCTTGAAATGCCGTTAGTTTCGTTAATAAATTAAACCTCAATTATACTTTTAAGCTATCTGCAGTTCTGTTAGAAATAGTATTGGGTTATTCAGTTAGGTGTTCAAATTTTGATTTAAACGTCCCAATTGAGCTATATTGTTATTATTATTCAAAAAAATTTCAATAACCATGTATAATTTCATCCAGTTGAAAATGAGGTTTCTTGATTGGTATTTGAAGATTGGGGTTGCCTCGGCTTTGGTTGGAGCTTCTATGGAGTTTTTCATGGTCAAAACTGGCTTCTGTGTGAGAAACTTCCTTTCTCATTCTTTAAATGCTCTGCTCATGCCCCGTTTGCATTTTCTTGTATTTTCCATTTCATATATTTCTTCTCCATTTTAATGTTGTTATTGATACTGTCTTTGAAAATCTAATTTCAAATTACTTTTTGATATGGTGTTGGGTTGTACAGTAGCAGGATAGTGGTTCTGCTTACTAGATGACTACTATCTTGAGTAAAATATATTGCTACCATTATTAGTTTATGTTGGACTTTCCGCCTTAATTGCGGTCCGCCCCTAGTCACCTTAATTGTGGCCTTTTGACTTGCCTCTCTGCAGCCCCCAACACCTTCATTGTGTTGGTTTTGAAGGGGTGAATTTAGTCTCACATTACTTAGAGATATGGTATGTGTTGTGTTAAAAGTGGGGGCAATCCTCATCCTACAAGCCGGTTTTGCAGGGATGAGTTAAGTCCAACCCAAATTCTGAGAGTTTATTACTACCACTCCATAATGTAGCATGAACTTTCTGTCCGCTTCTTGTGCAATGCTTTCTCCATGTGTAGTTTCAAGGACAAGTTGAGATGATTTTGTGGGATTTTCTGATTCGGTTGGTGTGGGATTATCTGGTTCTGTTGGTGTGGAATTTACCGGTTCTGGTGGTGCATAGTTTACTGGTTTTATTGGTGCAAGTTCAATGGCCGTTTCGATCATCCCAAAATCTAAAAATTGGAATTCAGCTGGTTTGTTCAGTATTAAGGTGTTCTTCCTCTGAAATCTAACTTTAGAGTAAATATGGTTGGTTTTCAAAGGTCACGCCTATATTGTGGTGAAATTTTCATGATTGGGAGAGTCACACTTGTAACCTTTTTGGTGAGGTGAGTAGCCAAAAAAAACACATTTGATGGATTTTTGGATCAAGTTTGCTACGACAAGCGCTAAGATTATGAACAAAGGACGAATATCCTAATATTTTAAAATGAGATTGAGGTGATAATTTTTCTGGTTGGGAGAATGGTTTGGAGAGTGGAATAAAGTGGGTTAAAGTTGAGGAAATTGGAAGACTTCCTATTAATGAGTTTGTGCAATTGTAGCTGTATCACTTTTCCCTGCAGTAAGAATAGTTTGCTTGAGCATTTTCTGTAGTGTGTCTATTTGTTCTTTGTTGGAAAGAAATGAATCATTTTCTCCTCTACTTCTTCTGGATTATGTGTTCTATTGCCTCTGTTCTCCTTGTTACGAAATGGTTTTGCTTCTGAAGGCTTCCCATGAATGATTCAACAAATGTCCTTCATATGGCCATGTTTCCTACAATGTTCACACCATGGCTTGCTCCTTCTTGGAGCTGAGTTTGTTGTTGATCCTTCAATAGATGAGGATGATGGGGGTTCTCAACCTAAGTTTCCTCCTAATTTCTTCTCTTCTTCCAAGAACCATTCCATGCACTTCATCAAGATCCTTGTTAAGTCCCAATTGGAATTTGTAGATTCTATTCTTCTTTACTAGCTCTTTGTACCTTTTCTTGTCCTCTGGACAATTCCATTCCACCTCTTTATATAGGTATTCAATTACCGCCAATGCCGACTTAGGGTGTTGAAGTAGTTTGTGACAGTCATTCCTTGTTTCAGATCATGGAGGAGGCTTATAACTTGAAAGATGACAAACGTGTTGTCCACATTAGAGTATGTCTCTTTTACTGCATCACACATCTCCTTGGCATTATCATAATACATGAAATTTTCTCTATTTTCATTTTTCATGGAGTTGAGGAGCCATGACACGGCCAAATTATCATTTTTTTTATTGTTTTTCTGTTGCCACTTTTGGAGGTTGGGTTCTCATTTCTTGGGCTCTTTTGAATTCCATGTGACATAGCCATCTTTCCCTTTTCTTTGAAGGAAGAGTCAGACATACCTCTCCCATTGAAGGTAGTTTCGGTCATTCAACTTGTAGCTTGTGATGAGAAGTGCAGTCTCTTTGATTGAGCTGACAAGATTTGTGTCAGTCTTTGTGGGCGTTTCTTTTGTTTTCTCATCTTCAATTCAACTTGTGTCTAGTGATGAAAAGTGCAGTCCCTTTCATTGAGTTGGCAAGATTCTCGACAATATCTGTGGTTCAGCCTTCTGTTTTCTCTTCTTCCTTTGCTGGGTCGTTGACGAGATTAGGGATGGTTTAAATCCAACTAAGACTAACTTAAATAACAAAAAGGGACAACAACCTAACTATGCTAACTGACCCTTAACTGCTGCCTCTCAAACTATACAACTAGGGACCTATTTATTATTCCCAAACTTCTTTCTATAATAAGTTCTAAGACCATTCTAGTAGGTGCAGTAATATCTTGCCTATCAATACCATCCTCTCCAAAAGGTAGACATTAGAGAATTCATTTTGAATGGTACTGACGAATGTACTCAAGCACGAGATCTTAAGTAGGATGAATTTGGTTGTGAAAGAACATAAGACTCAAATTGTTAGCACGACACGTAAGATCCTCTAGAAGGGAAAAATGGTAATTTCGTGTGTGTGTATATATATATATATATAATTCAGACAAAAAAAAAGCCCAACGCATTTTATTTTCCATGATCTTACTTCAAAAAACTTGATCTTGACCACACCAACAACAACGATCTTTCTTTGATCATAGCACTTTCAGACATTCTTGACACAAATTTTTTTACATCAAACTTCTGAAAATGAAATTGTGGTTGTGGCTTGCGCCATTATCAATTAATACAAGATGAGACTACTCCAACACCCTTCATACTGTATGGTTGGTTGAGTCATTCCTCCTGTTGGATACATGGACAATATGACTACGTCTACCCTTATTTTCTTCTCTGCCAAAACCATAGCCAAACCATAACAAACATACCTTCCCTCTTCACTTCGTTTCAAATGCTGTGTAAGGGAGAATGAGAGTGCTCCTGTTTCTTGAACCATAATTTGTTGTGTCTCCTGGTTTAGCCCCCGAGTTTTGCACATTTGCTTTGTTGCCATTGGCCTTTGAGACCTCTATTTGAAAATTGCGTGCTGTTGGATGCCCCAAAAGCAGCCGCAAACAACATAATATCTCCTGTTAAGCACGTTTATTTAAAACGATGTTCATGTCACATGATATCTCTACGACTCAAATCAAACTTTGTGGTTCATAAGGATGAACTTGTTTACAAATATTGACGCAATCTTGCCTAGAAATACCCAATTAGTTGTTCTTCAGGCATTGAAGTTGCCTGGGCCTCCAAGAGTTCAAATTCTTGGAAATAATATTCCATGCTCCCCTTCTGTTGTATTGCTGTGATGCAAGCCTCGCTCTTTCGTATCTTTACAACAGTGTTGTTACAAACTCCTCTCAAGAAGCATTCTTGGATGTTAGACACCAAAATTGAAACCAATGGACCACATTCTCCTCCATACTGATGAAGGCTAAGCACAATCTTTAGAGATTTTGACATCTCAGGCCTTGTGACCCGACCTAAATGATTGCTTCCCTCAAAGGTAGGTAGTTTCATCCATTCCAGCCATGAGTGTTGCGGTGTCTTATCATTTTCGTCAAATTTATGCTCGTCTGAGTCTTCCTCGTCATGCTTTGTTAGGTACCAGAGTAATATATATTACACAACTAAAATAAAGAGAAACATTAATGTTTTCTATTTGTATAATTCTCTCTATATTGATGTCGTTATAATAAATACAAAGTAACATTTATATAGTTATTGTTATTCTATTTATAGGTTCACGAGAATTTCTTTCTCTAACACCATTTATTTATTACAAATATGATTTTACGTTCTCAAAATCTCCCAATTAAAGTCACTTTTGTGAACATTCCACCATGTCATAGGAGGATCGACACCCTGTACATTTGTCTTGTCTTAAATATGTTAGGTTATCTTTGGTGTGAGATTTCTGCATATCAACAATCCCTTACACTACCACTTCTCAAATCTAGATCACTTGCAAAATTTTAATCAACAAAAATCTTACAATTATTTCTATTCCTCCGACACATAATGCAACATCTGAGGTTCCTTTTATATATCTTAGGATTCTCTTAACAACATTTCAATGCTCTTTACCAGGATCCGCCATAAATCGACTAATTGCTCCCATTACTTGTGCAATGTCCGGCCTTGTACTTATCATGACATACATAAGGCTAGTGGAAGAACTCAGGTACAGTCAACAACAAATTGTTGTGTATTCTGACAATTAGAGTGCCTTGTATATTGCAAGGAATCCTACCTTTCATTCTAGGACAAAGAACATAGGTATTCAATATCATTTTGTTTGAGAAATGGTAGATTATCAAAGTGTTGATATGCAGAAAATTCACACTAAAGATAACCTAGTAGATGTTACGATAAAGCCAATCTATGCAGACAAATTTACATGGTACCGGTTCTCCCATGATGGAAATGATTATTATTAAATAAATGATGTTAGTCTTTATCTTAGGAATTCTAAGAAAGAAAATGAAATTCTCTTGAACCTATAAATAAAATAACAATAGATATATAAATGTTACTTTGTATTCATTATAACAACATCAATGTATCTATTCATTATAACAACATCAATGTATCAATGTAGAGAGAAATATTCAAACAAAAAACATTAACGTTTCTCATCTTTATTTTAGTTGCGTAATATTATTTTATTACTCTGACACCTAACAGTAATATTATTATATATTACTTTGACACCTAACAATGGTATCATATTATTATATATTACTTTGACACCTAACAATGGTATCAATGTGTACATTGGTATGAGAAATATCACCAAAGTTATTATGTCAAGGAACAAGTTTCAACATTGCTTGATCTTACTAAATATTATTTCACATTCATTTAAAATTTAAAATTATGAACGAGGTGGAGAATTGTAGGAATATTTAATAAAAGTTAAATATGAAAATATAAATATAAATTATCGAATGAGTAATAATTGAAAGGAAAATAAAACTGAAGACTTATATTTACGTGTAGTTTTGTTATCTCAATTTATAGTATATAGTAGTTTACTTACTATATAAACTAAGACTAGGTTTGTTAATAACAACAACCATAGATATACATAGTGTAACTAAGTTAACATCATCTTATAATATATTATCTTTATTCTTTTGAAATTTATATTTCTTCATACAATTTATTGTACATGCTACATTATTTTCTTATTCAGTTTGGTGAGTGTTGTATTTCATATTATTAGAAAAAAAGTTAAATAAGAAAATAATGTAGCATAAAAAATAAAGAAATATAAATTAAAAAAAAATTATAAATTGAAGCTCAATTAGTTATACCCTGTGTATCTATTGTTGTTGATGCATTAATAAACTTAGATTTAGTTTATATAATAAACTACATACTATGAATTGAGAGAATAAATTACACGTAAATATAAATCTTTAACTTTATTTTCCTTTCTATTATTATTCATTGAAATAATTTACATTTTTATTTTTTATTTTCATATTTAACTTTTGTTAAATATTCTCACAATTCTCTCCCTCATTCACAATTTGAAATTTCAAATTTTGGACGAATATAAAATAATGCTTAACAAGTTCAACCTATATTAGAATTTGCTACTTGACACAACTTTGGTTATGTCTGCAAGATTCTCATTAGTATGTCGTAAGAGAAATATGACCCTCCTCTACAACATTTCGAACAAAATAACTAACATCAACATGCTTTGCATGTGAACCTGATTCTTAGTCAAGTGAATCTCACTTCGGCTATCACAACTCATATCCACACATTCTTGCTTAATTCCCAAATTATCTAGAAGACCCCAACCATAATGCTTCCTTCGCCCCTTTTGTTACGGCCATGTACTCGTCCACTACTAGATAGTGCCACTGTAGCTTGTAACATCTATCGTCAACTAACTAGCATACTATGTATTTTAAATACATAACCAGTAGTAGATTGTTGTCTATCTAGATTACCCGCATAATCAGAATCAACAAAATTGTTTAACTGACATGTATCTACACCAAAGCACGAACACATGTCAATAGTATCTTTAAGTACCTTAAAACCCATTTCATTGCTTCCCAATGTTTCTTTTTCGGATTTGCCATAAATCTACTGACAAGACTAACCGCTTGTGAAATATTCGGAGGTGTACACACCATGGTGTACATTAAACTGCAAACTCCACTAGCGTAAAGAACACATTTCATTTATGCCTTATCTTCCGATGTAGTGGGAGATTGTTTACTAGAGAGCTCAAAATGTGGAGCCAATGGAGTCACCAATGACTTAGCACGTTTCATCCCAAGTCTTTCAATAACTTGTTCAATGTAGTCCTTTTGAATCGACAACAATTTTTGATTTGATCTCTCTGTTCTAATCATCATACCCATTATTTTCTTGGCAACTCCCAAGTATTTTGTCTCAAACTCTTTATCAAGTTGAGTTTTTAACCTATCTATCTCCACCTTGCTCTTCAAAGCAATAAGCATGTTAACCACATACAATAGAAAGATAAATATAATCACTTCCACAAAGCTTCCGAATGTATACACAAATAATCACTTATAAAGAAATCTTGCTTTTAACATAAATGAGTCAAATTGCTCGTGTTGATTTGATACATATAGATTTCCCCATCCAAATCACCGTGTAAGAAGGTTGTCCTCAAGATCACCATGAGCAACAAGATTTAATAGCACTTGAAGTATATTTTATCACTCAAACGACAAATATATATACCCACACGTGAGAATAGTAACCGTGAAAAATAATAGCAACAAAGTAGTGGTAATGAGCCAATGCTCTGATATCACTATTAGGTACGGGAGTAATATGATGATATTATGCAACTTAAATAAAGAGAAACATTAATGTTTTTTATTTGTTTATTATTCTTTATATTGATGTTGTAATTAATTAAAAGTAACCTTTATATAAAAAGACTAACAGACTAACAAAAATAACTTTATTGAGATAACTGCCTAACTACTCTAACTGACACCTATCTGTTGACTCTCAAGCTATACAACCAGAGGCCTATCTATTTTTCCTTAACTTCTTTTTATTATAAACTTCTAATACCCTTTCAGTAGGTTCAGTAATATCTTGTGTAATATCTCGTCTACGTAAGAATAGAGAGAGTAGATTGAAACTCATAGAGAAACTGTGTTATTGATTGTATGAAAAACAGGAGGATTAACACTTATATAGGCATGCTAATCCTACACCCTTAGATTTTCTTATCGTACACCTAATCAAAACTAACACTGAGTTAGTTATGATTATGTGGTATGCAAAGCTACTAAAAGATTTCTAAGGAAACTACCAGCATAACTAACATTGAGTTAGTTATTACTGAGTTGGCAAGACAGTTAGCTATTTGTACTTATATCACATCCCAACAGACTATATTATTCTCATTCTCATGTGGGTCAAAAAATGGTTGGTTAACTAAGGTTTAAATGAGGCACAACAAATAGGATCCTATTTTATTTACCATTGTTTAACTGAGATATATATACTTATATGAAGTTCTATTTAATTACATTTTGACTGTATCAACATTTAGATCCTGTGCAATACTCTCTCGCACGTTTTCAAAGACGGCCATAATTTCATGTGATATTTCTAATACTAGCGTCACAAATGTAAGCCAAATAATTTAAAAAGAAACTAAGGAATCCCCTTCATTATATTCTTGGAAAAGTTATTATGAATTTACACAAGTTTAAACAAAGTATGTGAATTTTGCATATGAAGAGGATATTTATGTTTAATAGTTGTTTTCTCAAGGATTTTGCTTGCTCACTTGAATTTAATCTTCATCTAGCATTAGTTTTACGAAGTTTGAATTTGTTTCGCAGATGACAAAGTAACTGTTTTGGAATCAGAAAAGCGTGCGTGGGAGAATTCCCCAGATGCTCAGGCAGTTAGAGATGCTCTCAACCCTTGGAGACATGTTGATCCAAAAGAAACAAACAAGTCCTGAATCAATTGCATATAGACTAGTTATTCTGTTATACTTCCAGCAACTTCAGTCCTGAATCGATAGCACCCTTCCAACAACTTCAGTCGCGGTGGCATCTTGTTGACCTGCCTGCAATTCACGGACAATTCTGGCATGACTCACAACCTTCAATTTATTTTTAGCTCCTATCCAGCTTTGAATATATTGGATTCTTTTATTTGACTCTTGTTTGTAGAAGTGTTAATAATTTGCTTGGTAGAATTTTGACACAAAGGTGAACGTAGCAATATTCACAATATAAATTTATAACATTTATAGCATTTAAAAATAAGAGTCGCCTAACATATGTACCAATATTTTTTCATAAAAAAAGTATCTTAACATTTAACCGAGTTCAAAATCAATCGAACAAGTTCAAAGGTTCTTCCATCAACATCAAGTATATCAAAGACATCATTTAACATTGGAGTTTATGTAAGTTTTTGAAATTTTGAATTTTTTGTTGTATAAACGAGTAAAAGTTGATGACTTAGGTAAGAAATGCGTAGAAATTGTATGAATGATAGTTTATACATATTGTAGAATATACTTGATGGTTACAAATAACGATAAACCTATTATTTTTGGGATTTGCTGGTCTGCATTCAACGTTTGGATTTCTAAGAATCAGAGATGTATCTCCGTAAATTATCAGTTAGTTTTTTTTTTCTTTTTGCTTTTCTTGATTGTAAGATTGCTTGTACTAATTGCCTGATTTACTTATAGACATTATGACTGATAGAGACGACAGACTGAGGCACATGAGGAATGCACAAACATGTATCAGTCTAAAGGGAGAAAAGTCAGGTTTTGAAAACTCCCGTTCACTCTAGCTTGGTTCATGCTGAGGCATCGACTTCTGGTGCTCATGCTTCTCCATCTTATTTTTCCCGTAAGAGATGGGTGTCATCTACTGATCTTTCATTGCCTCCATCCTCCAGCAGGCAACAAGAGTCATCTATATAGGTGCCAGAGGTATCTGAATCGATTCCTACATACGACGCAAATGTTCCATCTCAGAACCAAAAATAAGAAGTTTGAACCAATGTGGCACTAAAATGCAGCCTCCGATGCGGTGAAATAACTATCTTCATTCCTAGGAAAAATTCGTGATAAAAAGGTTTTCGTGATAAAATAAAACCTTTATTAAGATGTAAGACGAGACGACAAAATAGGATTAGCTCGTTGGATATCTTTTTGATTAGTCCAGAATAGAACTATTTGTAATAAGACACTTTCAATCTATTTCAGTCGGTACCTTTGGCACCATTTGCTAACGTCCCCATCAGAAAGCATTCAATATCACCACCATCACTACATGGCAAAAAAAAACTTTAGTGTCACCATAGCTTTAATACTCTTTTTTGGTGTGGTGTATAATTTGTTAGCAGAACCAATTGGCTGAAGGTTGAGGCTGTTTGGGAATTTTTCAATGTGTTGAAATATTCAAAATTATACCAACAAAAAAATCTTTTTAAGAATGTATTTTAATATAAAATACACTACTGAAATTATTTTTCTGATAAATCCCTCGCGTTTTAGGAGTGGATTAAGAAACTTCCAGTTACAAAAATCAGTTTTAGACCCACCAACAAAAAAATAAAAAATAGGGATAGGTGAAGGTCATACACCACCTACTAATAAAATATCTTACATTAATTATAAATAAATAATTTTAAAATTGATTTAAATGTGAACCCCACTAAATAATGGCAGCAATGTTCAGATAATTCATCAAAAATCAAGTTTGTCTAGAGGAACGCGTCTTAGAAGATGAATGAGGCAAGATTTTTTTTAATGGGGAACACTTGGTAAGAATTATTCTTGTATAATTGTTGATTAATGCGTTTGAGATGTAATCGTAAATCAAGAGACTTGATGTAATCGTAAATCAAGACTTGATGTAATCAAGAGCTCATTAAATATGTGGAAGAAAACATCAAAAAATACTTCAAATAAAGTAAATTTTTTTTTTTAAATTTATGGTTTTATTCTAATAACTAAGCTTTTTCGTATTTTGTCCCACATGTCTTGCTTTAACTATATTGAAGTTTTAGGTGTTCCATTGACATGATCTTTAATATGTTGAAAAGTAGAAAAAATTCTAAAAATTCAGTCCACTATTGTATTAATAATGACTTGTGAATGAAATATTACACACTTAAAAGGTAGTGTAGAATGGAGATATTCATTACATTTAGGTGTGGTTAAATAGACCGGGCCGGCTGAGTTGGGATTTTGGATCCACCTATCCGTTTCGTCCGTTCTGCCAAAATAAAAAATCCCGCAGACGGAATATATAATGAAGTTGGGTTGGCCTGTCAGCTCGTTAAAATTTTGAAACAAAAACTACTTACAAATTTATTATAATTCCTTTTAAATTTATTGTAATATGCATTTATATGTATGTCATAATTCAAATTTAAAAGAAATTATAGTAAATCAATTCAAATTTAAAATGAGTTAATGTTATATGCATCTATATAGAAAGTTTAGAAAAAATATATAAATTTGTATACAATACCAATATATATATATATATATATATATATATATATATATATATATATATATATATATATATATATATATATATATATATATATATATATATATATATATATATATATATATATATATATATATATATATTGTGTATAAAAACTCTAACCAATAAAATATTGCAATGACAAATTCTCTATAATGCAATATATACATAATATATAATTCACAGTGCAGAGAAAAAAATATGACATTGTTACACTGTAACACATATAGAATACTCTAATTTAATATTTCAATTAAAATATGTAAATATTTTAATTGTGAAATTTTTATTCCATTTATATATATACTAGACATTCATATATACCAAACTATATGCAAATTAGTTTTCACTGTTTCTGCATATACATCTATATTATGTACTATTGGGGAAAAACCCAAGTCCCACATTGGTTAAATATATAACTCACAAAGTGTTTAAATAGAGTGATATTCCCCACCTTACCAACCGGTTTTGTAGGGTGAGTTAGGTCAAAACTCTAATTCTAACATGGTATCAAGAGCCTATCGATTCGGGCCACCCACCATTTAATATGCACATCAAGCCCAAGATGTGTTGGGCGCAAGGGGGTGTATTGGGGAAAAACCCAAGTCCCACATTGGCTAAATATATAACTCACAAAGGGTTTAAATAGAGTGACACTCCCCACCTTACCAACCGGTTTTGTAGGGTGAGTTAGGTCAAAACTCTAATTCTAACATGTACTGAACATATTTAACTAGTAAGAATTACTCTATTATCATATATGTGACACAATAGTTTTACTAACATTGAAGTTACTTTTCTTTATAGCTGACATTGTTTCTTGTCAATCACAATAGTTTGATTCTTCATCTCTTACAATTTAAAAATAACTATAAAAAATATAATAAAAATAAAATAAAAAAGAAATTTAAAAATAGCTTATAAAAAATGGAAAAAAAATAAAAAATAAAAAAGAAGGCGGGCTCGATGGGACGGAGCGGGCTTGAATTTCATGCCCAATTCACCTTGGCGGACATGCCCGCCCCACTCTTTTTTGGAGGGCTTTTAGCGGGGCTGGCAGCCTATTTGGACACCCATAATTACATTTCCCTCATCTTCTCATTCTTATTAATGAATGGTGTAATCAAGAGTTCATTAAGCATGTGGAAGGAAACTTACAAAAAATGCTCCAAATAAAATAAATATTTTATTTTATTTATGGTATTATTTTATAATAACTAAACATTTTCGTATTTGTTTGCGCACCTACCTTGTTTTTTGGCCATATATGAAGTTCTAGGTGTGTGATTGACATGATCTTTAATGAATTAGAAAGCATAACAAATAATATATAATTCATTTATTTGGGTCTAGACGAAATTATGCTTATTAATGGCTAGAAAATCTCCATTAATAAGTGATCTCACCTTATCATAAGGGATCTTCAGTGACCAGCACAAAGCTTCGGTGGTTGATGGAGAGGAGAGAGTGTACCTGCAAGGCACTCTAATGCTAAAGTGAGAACCAAAATGAAAAAGAGCAAATACATTAGGTAAGAGAGAGAATGCTTATAATACCTGACCCTCTAGTGAAAGAGGGTATTTATAGAGGACCCCTAGCGCTGGGACAAAGTCTATATTGTGGGTTAGATTCTCAGGCCCATAATGGGAGACTACCAGGATCTACGTAGAAGTAGGGGAAGACCTAGCACGTGGTTTTCGTCCTGGTCCAACTGTCATGTAGTCTTCGGAGTAGTGGAATACTAGTTCTTTACGAGACAGTTGGCCACATATCTATTGAGAGTACGTAGGGGAGATGCCCCAACGACTCTCTTGGTTTGGGCCTTCCATGGTAGCAAAGGATTGGGCCATGCCCGACGGTAGGGAAGCCCAAGGCTCAGTCCAGTACAGGAGCCCCCAAAGTCGTTGTTCCAAGGTGGAGCGATGACTTAGGAGTCAGTTCGTGTGTCAGGATGGAAAGGTGTTGTGTTTGGCCGACCATCGTCGTTGGTTCCGTCGAGGAGGTTCCATTTTGAGCAAAATCGCAGGGAAATATGCCTGATGGTGTATTAGTAAACATTGTTCGTATATCCGAAAATATGGTCACTTTTTATTTCGATGCATTGCTCGAGGAGAAGCGAATTGTCCTTATGTGCTCGAGGGAAAAGACAACACTCGAGGAGAAATGAGTTGTCATTATGTACCTGATGGGAACGACAAATCCTCTTGGCGGGCACATGTTCGCGGGGGAGAGTAGAGTTGGTGAGTGTGCTCGATGCCCTGGGATACAGAGAGTTTGGGGAGTCTAGATAAGCTCAAATGTTACGTCCCTTAGATGCCACGCGTGGCGGCTCAAAAATGCGTAATTTTTCCTAGGGGAATCTAGGGCCTAGGGAATGATGGCTTAGGTCGCGCTTCCTCGTGTGGCGATTTGGCTATAAAAAGGGGCGAAGGAAGTTCATTTGGAACACACAATTCTTGCTTCCTTCTGCTATGTTTCTCACTCTTCTTCCTTGCTTCTGTCCCCGTTGCACAAGGTTCTCGTCGTTGTTTCATCACCATCGTCTCTTCCGTTACTCACCACGTAAGTTCCTTCCCTCTGTTTTGCTTGTTTTTTAATTATATTATAATATTTATAATGTATATTTATATTACATGATATCAAAATTTGTTTTTCAATTTATAAAAAATGAATTTAAAAAATTAATATTTTAATTTTTTTTTATAAAAGTTATTTTTTTAAATACAAAAACTAATAATAATTCCTTTTAAGCTGAAATCAAAAATTTGTTTTAGCCCCCACCAATAAAAAAAATCATTTTCTATGATGAGTCTGGACTGTGTTCGAAAATATATAGGTGGAAAGCTTATCACTAAGAAGTTAGGTATTTTATTCCTTTTTAAACATTTTTTTTATAAAAACATTTTATTCCTCTTTCAAAACTACGGTTTGGAGAATTTTGTATCAACCTTCAAACATTTGTCTTATATGGCATTTTGTTTACTTAAGGTTGTATCATGCTCTTATCTGGAATCATATGGAGTAAGTAGACAGAAGATGCTTAAGGTCCTAACTCGGATTTTCTTCAATGTTGACCAATCTAATCAAATATGAGAATTTATTATTGCATCCTATAGACTTCTTCCACATCATATGAATTTTCACATATGCCTCTTGATTCCGAAGATATATCTCCGGACGCACCAAAATTCAAATAAACATTAAAATATTTCGGAGATATATCTCCGGAACATTTTGGAGGTTAATACCACGCCATACTCTTCTCCCCCACACTTTTCATTTTCATTCAAACACAACACTTCCACTCTTTCATTCTCAATATTCTCCAACCTCACGAAATTAGATTTCAACAATAGGAGGCTCAAGGAAACATCAAGCATAATCCATTTCATCATTCAACATCTTCCAAATCATAATTTTTTTTAGTTTTCAGTAAATATCTGAGTTTTGTTGTAAATAAGTTAGAACCAATTGTTACGTGCAAAAATGTTTAAAAATCACATGAAATATATTTTAGAGAAATTGTATGCATTGTTAGTTGGCTAAAATGGACGATCATGTTGTTATTTTTCACAATCCAAGTAGCAGAGGACATCATTGTCACAACCTATGCTTCTCAGAACATTTCGGAGATACATCTCTGGAAAAGTTCAACGTTTCATATACTTTGGGAATTTCAGAGGTACATCTCTAGAATAGTGTAAAAGGTATTTTCGTAGTAATATCTCTGGAATTTCCTCAGTCTGTTTTTTATTTATAATTTTCTTGTTTGTGTTGTTCTTTTGCGTGAACTAATTATATGCCCAATTTTACCTTGCAGGTATAATGGTTGATAGAGTCGACAGACTGAGACATGGATGGGTTTGCCAACACACATCTGTTCGGCGTGATCCCAAGAAGTTTCTAAACCATGGGAGGAAGATTTTAGCATTACCTCAGCTGAACGAGGAATGGTTTTAGTCGGCTCTGACCTTATATGGGTTGAGTGACCTATGCATGACTGATTACAGTCTGGTCAACCACAAGGTGTTTAATACATTCGTGGAGAGATGGAATTATGAGACGTCTTCTTTTCATCTCACACATGGTGAGATGTCTATTAAACTGGATGATGTCTCATATTTGTTGCATCTTATGATCAGTAGGAGATCCCCCCATCATTGTAGGATGGCCATAGACAAGGAGGTTGAGATGATTGTGGAACATCTGAGGGATGATCCAGGGGATGCAGTTCAGGAGGTGGATAAGACCGGGGGTGCTCATTCTAGGTTTGAGTTCTTAAAGAAGATATATAATGATGAGGTCGTTGTTGAACGGCATGCTGATGGTGATGCCGAGCAAGTGGCCTTACATAGGACTCATGCTTTGAGGGCATATTTATTTTTTTGGTTGGTAATTGAATTTTTATGGACACGAGTGTCACCTATACTGACGTTGCATACCTTTTGTACTTCTTGGATCTCACACAGATCCATGAGTACAAATGGGGGTGGCTTGCCTGACCTATATGTATTCGTAGTTTAGGGATGAATGCCGAGGGAGGACGAAATAGGTCACAAGTAGTACGACACTACTGGTGGTAATAAAATTTTATCCTTAAATGTTTTTTTTATCTTTTTCATTTCATATGTGCGATAATTCTTGATCCCTGAATGCTTTTTATTTTATTTTATGGCTTGGATCCTCCAGCACTTCCCGCGCATTGTTGGTTGGGTGAGTATGGACAAGTACACCGAGGACATATAATGTGCATGCATTCTGAGGTTTTATTAATTGGTATAATAGAGACATTTTGGATACTCTCAAATTTGGTTATTTACCAAATTAGTCTTACTAACTTTTGATGATATTTTCTTTATATCACTTTTACTTTTCTTTTCCTTTCATTTTCCAACAAGTGGGAAAGTTAGTAAGAGGAAGTAGAGAGAAAGAAGAGAAAAGGGAGAATTAGAAGAAGAAACCCTAGAAGAGAAAAAGCTTGGAAGTTCACGACTCTTCACCATTTCACCTTCATCAGCAACTTCGTCATCTTTTCTTGAGGTGGCTTCTAGTGAGATATCACTATGGTAGAAGTAGGAAAGTTAGGTTGAGAAAGAAATGGAAATATGAACATATGATTCTTCTACTTCCTTGATTCTCTAGGAATGTTGTTAAAATATGTTGTTGTGGCATTACATTACTATGTGTGATGTTTATTTTGGTGGAAACAAGCATGGGTAGATATGGGGATTAAAATTCCCTTGTTGTTGTCATTTTATGCAGGTTAGATTTCTGAATCGTAGGGCTCACACATCGAGCCAGCATCGAACATGACAGTCTATTATACTCGCACAACGAGCCTCCAGCTAGGCGAAGGCGATACTTCGCCTAGTGGTCACACAAAGACCACCGAGGCATTTTTGTTACTGCCTCTAATTTCTCCTGTCTCGTCCAAAGCTCGCACAATGAACTCAAAGTGAGGCGATCTTGCCCAGAGCTCGCACAACAAACTCAAAGCGAGGCGATCTCGCCCATAGCTCACCTAGAGCTTGCACAGCAAGCCCGACGGTTTTGTTCTCTGTTTTGATTCTTATTTGGATGCTTCATATGCATGATTTATTATACCCAAGATGGGTAGATATGGGGATTAAAATCCCCTTGTTGTTGTCATTTTATGCAGGTAAGATTTCTGAATTGTAGGGCTCACACATCGAGCCAGCAGCGAACGTGACAGTCTGTTATGCTCGCACATCGAGCCTCCAGCGAGGTAAAGGCGATACTTTGCCTAGTGGTAACACAAAGACCACCGAGGCATTTTTGTTACTGCCTCTAATTTCTCCTGTCTCGTCCAAAGCTCGCACAATGAACTCAAAGCGAGGCGATCTCGCCTAGAGCTTGCACAACGAAATCAAAGCGAGGCGATCTCGCCCAGAGATCACCTAGAGCTTGCCCAACGAGCCCGACAATTTTGTTCTCTGTTTTTATTCTTATTTGGATGCTTCATATGCATGATTTATTTTACCCAAGATAGTTCTACATGATTATTATGAATAATGTGTATGCTTACCACAAATGTCTGATTGATTATAAATGAAGATAAAATATTGGAAAAGGTATGAAGGAAGTGAGGAAAACCTTTTCACAATTGAATGGAATGATCTAGTGATGTAACTATGAAATGATAGATGAATTAGATGAAAATGCTTGTGAATTTAATGCCTAAGTGTGCATCATTGACAAGTAGTTATCTAGTGGAGAGGTGAGGCATTATATGAAACATGTGTTAATTTTTGTGTTTTTTTTGTGAATAAGGTGTATGTGGCCCTATGATTGTTGAATACAATCATGTTTATGAATGAGATCATGTAGTCGAAACCAATCCCTTGATATATGTTGCTCCAAGAGTGGAAACTTATATAGAGAGCTCCTTTAGAATGTTTGCACTAGTACTTTGACAGGTTTGATTCTCGTTGTATGATGGAGCCTACGGGTAAAGAGATTTGTGATGGGGTATGGCCCATAAGAAGTGAAGATTCATGTGAATTATATTTCCCTTGGATCTGAATCTATTTCGTATATCAAAGTTTACAAGGATCCATGACATGTGTTGAACTCTTAGACATAAGAGAGGACGAGAAAAGGGGAGGCCTTAGTAAGGTTTCCGATTAGTGATAGTTTGAGTTATTCAACTCAAGTAACATGTTTCCATATAGTGTGAGATTTGTGAACTCAAGCCTTGTCCATTCCCTTTTGACTTGAGTTAGGTTTGGTTAAAACCTTGTAAAGACGAGAGAATCCATAAGATAGGGAACCCACTGGGATTATCATCTCACTTTATGTTATTGAATGTTTTTTAGGTGGTTCTGGTTCTGTGAAGGGTAACGATAAAGTCGTTTGATATCCTTGTTTGTCTTGGCTATTTTGGATGGCATTATTCCGTTGTGAAGATTCTAATTTGATATCATTAGACATGATCTAGTTCTTAGACTTTTGGGGCACCTTGTGTATATAATATGCCTTTGTTTTAGATGTTTAGTTTGGGTATGAAATATATACAATGTGCTACTAGGAACTTATGTGTTTTTCAATACCAATTTGAAAACATGTATAATATGTATCTTCTAGATATATGCATTTATATAGGGTGCTACAAAGTGGATCACCGTCAGAAGCGACCATTTGACGATATATCTCTCTACTCCAGATGACTGGTCTGCGGATCGTGTATCACTACTCCTAATGTGTCAGAGCGCGTCATGTAACGCCCTAAAATTCATAATTTTAATTATTGGTAATTATTTATGAATATATGGCATGTTATGATGTGTTTTGGTGTTGTTATGATGAATTTGTTGATTTATAAGATTAAATGGATATTATAAGTTATTTAGCTTAATATTATTATTTAATTTAAAAAAATAAGAATTAGAAGTGTGAGGGGTATAATGGTCTTTTATGGAGAATTAGTAAGGATATAATAGGGAAAACATATTTGGGGTCCTAGGGGTAAGATTGACAAAAGAAAGTTGAGGATTTAGAATACGATCAATTTTCACGATCACATTTGGAGAGAAGAGAGAAAGCTCTGAGGAACAAGAAGAGAGGCTAAGGTTTGAAGAATTTTTCGAAGTTTTTGAGAAAAGACCATAGATAAATTTCACTCTAAGGTATAGGGAGTATCACTTTTCAATTTTCTTGATGTAGAGTTTAGGTAATGGGGATAGTTGGGGTTTTAGGGAAAAATCTAGGATTTAATGAGTAGAATTGATGGATTATTGATGAATTGATGTGTGTTGTATGTTGTAAATGATGTATGTGTGTTAGTTATAGGTTCTATACTGAAATTTATGATTAAAAATTGGTTTTTGAGTGAAAAATCGTAGCAGGAGTTTTATTGTCATCGCAAGGTTTGGATGCTGAAATCTGTCTTTCCCGCTTAGCGAGTAGTGAAAACTGTGAACTTCCTCCAACCTGAGAGGAGTCTGCTTAGCGAGCAAAGGGGGTCGCTTAGCGAGCCCTGGAAGTAAAAAATTAATGATTTGATTGCAGAAAATCACCTGATGACGTGTAAACATGATTAATTAGTGTTGTGATGTATTATATTGGTTGCCATGATTTATGTTGATGTTTTAGTGATCAATTTGTGATAGAAATGAAGTTAGGATCTAGGTTGATTATTTTCGCTCCCGGGATTTTCATCCTAGTACAAACACGAAAGTGGCGCGGAAAAGGTAGAGTTGCCAGCCAGGCATTTTTATCCCGAAGGAACGGGAAAGGTAATGCTGCACAAACCAAAGGAAGAAGGAAAAGACAAAGTCCTGCGAACCAAAGATCTGGGTTCGGGAGTCGGTTACGATATGAGAAGGTATTAGCACCCAGATCGTCCGTCGTACCCGACGGGATCCACGTTTGTTTCTCTGTTTCAAAGGGTGAGAATAAGATGCTGCTGAATAAAAACCGCTGACTGGAATTAGAATGAGAAAGGGAACTGGAAAAGAAAATATAAAGAAAGAGGGAAATGTAGGAAAATAAAGAATGTGCTCGAACGGGCCCTACCCCGCTACCTACGTGTAACACGGTGGGAGAACTGACTTTCTATAAATGTTGCGGATAGCAAGAGTCGCCACCGACTTTTATTTTATCCAAAAGGAAAGGACATAAAAGAACAGGAAAGACCTTAAAAAGATTTTGAGTTCGGGGGGTAGGTTATACAAAGGGAAGGTGTTAGCACCCTTTATATCCATGGTTATCCATGGGCTCTTAGTTACTTAGCTCACTTTGAATTGTTTTGAAAATGTGTAGTGTGTGATTAGAAACTTTCTAAGTACTTTGTAATGATCCTCGTATGGATGTATACAAAGACTTGTTTTTTGAAAATTTGTTTGAAAAGTGTGGTGTGAAGAGTATTTTGAAAGGTGAGCAAGTAATTAAGAGAAACCTACCCTATATTGAGTCTTTACTATTCTTATGTTCTTTCAAATGGTAAGACTATCCCTATTATTAAGGAATAGGTAGTCATTACCTTGGATGTAGTAAGGGACATGTGTAGGGACATCTGAATATAGGCAACTGCAAGGTGTCTTTAGCAATTCGTAGGGACTTATCATCTTTTATTCGAAGGGACATGATCATTTATCGTAGGCAACCTCGAAGGGACTTGATCTTATAAACTGAAGGGACTTGATGATATTTGTGAAGGGACTTGATGATATTTGTGAAGGGACTTTGCTTAAGACACCTTACTTGACCTTTTGAAATAGGCAACTGAGAGGCAACCCTAGGAAGTGCAAGATGGCGATCAAAGATCGACTTACGTGTGTGCGTGTTCATATTCAAATATTTATCTTATTAATTTTTCTAAATCCATATTAATATCAATTAGGTTATCACTCCCTATTTACTAACCACACAATTTATATTAAGAAATAAAAAGCGAAAAGAAAATTCTAAACTATTACACGTCTTATGGGCAGATACAAATATAATCGGATAAAAATAAATAATAAGAATAATAAAGTAAATATAATAATAAAGTAAGAATAAGTAATAATAATAAATAAAGCAATAATAGTAAGAGAATAAAATAATAATGAAGAAATAATAAGAAGTTAGAATCTTAAAAGAAGTTATTTTAAGTTATATAGGTTAGATTTTTAGATATTATTAGAAAAAATACAAATTCAAATGATTTAGTAATAATAATAATAAAAGCATAATATGTTAAAAATTTATTAATATACAAATTATAAAATAAAAATAGTTTAAAAAAAATTAAATTAATATTTATTTAGGGTTAGAGAAAATTAGAGTCTTAGGAGAAAGTTAGATTAAAAATTTAATTAAGAAAAAAATATAGTAAATAACCTATTAAGAAAAATATGATATAATTAATAATTAGTAGTTAATTAAAATATGATGGATTTATTATATACAAAATTATCAATTTATCATTTATTTGTTATTAAGCTTTTTTTTTTAATTTTTATTTAGAAAAAGGTTTATCCTAATTAACTAATAAAACTTATGAAAATAAACAAAACAAAAAAACAAACATGCAGGAGCCTGGGGTCGAACCCAGGTCTCCAATATTCCACACAAACTCCTTGCCACCGGACCAGCGCGCGCCTGGTGATATTGAATAGCTTCATATTATTATATTTTCAACCTGCAAAATAAATGGATTAAAAGCAAAAAAAAAACGTCACAGCCAAGGATCGAACCCAAGTTTTATGCCTTAACACGCGTATGCACAACCAACTGAGCCAAGCAGTCATTCTGAAACAATAATGAAACGAATTCATAATAAAATAAATATAAATTCAAAAAAACAGTTTTCGCACCACCCTTCTTCTTCTTCCTCTGGATTCGCAGGTTTACCTGCGAATTCTCTTGCGAATTCTTTTGCGAATTTTTCTACGAATTTTTTATATTAAGAACCTGCGAA
Source organism: Lathyrus aphaca (assembly GCA_963966055.1). NCBI lineage: Eukaryota > Viridiplantae > Streptophyta > Magnoliopsida > Fabales > Fabaceae > Lathyrus > Lathyrus aphaca. The sequence goes on along the minus strand of OZ014520.1, from coordinate 223,833,663 downwards.
AATCGTATTATTCATAATATGTAAAATTTCATCAAATTAAATACATAGGCATGATCCTTGTAACGTATACAGTCCAACCATGGGCTTCAAATACATTTATATGACCTGAATAAAGAACCCCTAAAATCAAATCAAAACCCTAACAATGGCATTCAACGATTTTGACCATAAAACTTCAAGAACTCGTGCAGAAACGATCTAAGCATTATCACAAACAACAATATCAGATCAAAATTTGTTAATAATGTGCAAATTAATGAAATCGAAAACAAGAGTTCAAGAACATTGTTTGATTCGGTTTGGGCAATTGGACGCGTTTTAGATGATGTAAATGATGCAATGATGTTCAATGATCACCAAGGAATGCTTTGCTGCCCTTAAATCACCTGAAAAACAACAAAACTCAAGAATCCGAATTTGACTTTTTCTTTGATTTTTTGAAAGTTGAAAGTTGTCTTTGGCTGCTCCAAATTCCTCCCCTTGTGTATTGGTCATGTTATGCTTATGTAGTAGAGTCAAATTAGGTCAAAAAACATATAACTTTTGTGGGCTTTTGGATGACTTGAATTAGAAGAAATCTTCTTGCCAAATTAGTCAAAAAAATCAAATATTTTCATGCTCTAATGCCTTAGCACGAATTTGGATAGCATCAAATCAATTTAAATGGTCTTTAAGAGTTTCTAGAAGAAGAATTACTTTTAAATATTGAATTTTCATATTTTATTTTGATTTAAATTGATTTTTAATGAATAAAATCAAAATAAATATAAAATAAATTATAAAAATCTGAATAAATGAGAATTGAGTCGTGCATGATGTCATGGTAAAGATTGGATCACACAATTGCAAGCCCATTTGGAGAAATTTGGTTTTAAGGCCCTATTTGCTTCATAAACCTCCCAAAAATTTCCCAACTTTGCAAAGGCAAAAATCCCTCAATTTTAAGGCTATGAAGGTGTTCTTAGACATTTTGGAAAGCTTAGAGAGTACTCTAACCAACCGCTTTGGTTTCATGTCCATATCCTTTACCATTTTCAAGTTATGCCCTTTGGAAGATGTTGACTTTTTGTTGACTTTTAAAATGACCTATAATGTCTTAGCTCATACCTTCCAAATGAAGAATTTTTAGGATTGGCTTGTGAGACACAAATTTGTAGAGAATTCAATTTCCTTCAAAATGAGCTTTGGATGGAAAATTTCTGATGAATTATGTGAAAGTTATGGCTGGTCAAAGTTCAGTTGACTTTTCCTATGAAAACCCTAATTTAAAAACTCCTGATTCTTGATGATCTGAAATCTCTTTGATGAATCATCATCAACCCTTGACCAAATGATGAATTTTACTTCATAAACTTAATGTTGGCAAAAATCATGAAGTTTGACTTTGGTTTGACCACAGTTGACCTTGGTTCGACTTTTTAACAACTTTGACTGATTTTTGCATATCTGATCATCTGACTGAGCAAGCCTTTTGGGAAAGCCTTGAAACTTGACAGAGGGATTCTTGAAGACATATAGGATGGTGTGAAGCTCACTTGAAGCCTTGGAAGTCCATTTAGCCTGATGAAACTCAAAACCCTAGTTTAGGATGCATTGCTTAGGAGGATGCTTTGTCTGAGGGAATTGTCAAACTTTCTGACTAATTGTGAACCTTGTGAACCTCTTGAGATGCCTTGTGAACCTTGTGAACCTCTTGGGATACCTTAGTATATAATGTCTTGTCTAGGTGAGGGCAAAATTTGGGGTGCAATAGCTGCCCCTGTTCAATTTTCTGAAACCTGAGGAGTTAGATTGGCCTGTGTGCCATTCGTGACTTGGAAGGTTGAAGGGGATTGAACAAAAAAGCCCAAAAATTTGCACTCGCCGGTGCGCAAAGTAACACTGTTGATTGGTTATATCTGCTTGAGTGGGCTTGAAGATGCCACTCCGAGGAACTGGAGATGAGCTTATAGATGCCATCCATAATATCAGAAGGTGATAGTATCTTTATATTGTCACTGGATATCAGTACTAGGTCTTTGTATAGGCCGTCTCTGAATCATTTTTGTAACATGGTTTGAGTTGAATGTCAGTACTAGATCTTCGTATAGATCGTCTCTGCATTATCTCTGGGGGAAAAGAATATCCTTCATTAGGTGTCAGTACTTAGATCTTCGTATAGATCGGCTCTGAACCATCTTTAGGAACATACTTTAATTTAAGCATCAGAATCAAATCTTCGTGGCGATCTTTTCTGAATTGCTTTTGGTAATATATTGGGCTAAGTACAAGATCTTCGTATCGATCATTTATGTACCATCCCACAGATAAACTGTTGCATAGACCATTAGAAATAAATCTTCGTAGCGATTATCTCTTCTGGAAATATTCCGGATTAGGTAATAGATCTTCGTATAGACCATTTACATACCTTCCCAAGGACAAAAAGAATATCAGGATTAAATCTTCGTGCCGATTATCCATGAACTTCTTCTGAAAGAATCTCTTGGATTAAGTTCTAGATCTTCGTATAGATCATTTACACACTATCCCAAATATAGTTTGACCATCAGTAATAAATCTTCGTAACGATTATCTCCTCTGAAAATATCTTGGATTAAGCACTAGATCTTCATATATACCATCTATGTGCCATCCCACAGATAAACTGTTGCATAGACCATTAGAAATAAATCTTCGTAACGATTATCTCCTCTGGAAATATCCCGGATTGGGTAATAGATCTTCGTATAGACCATTTACATACCTTCCCAAGGACAAAAATAATATCAGGATTAAATCTTCGTGGCGATTATCCTTGAACTTCTTCTGAAAGAATCTCTTGGATTAAGTGCTAGAGCTTCGTATAGATCATTTACACACTATCCCAAAGATAGTTGACTGATAACGAGAAAATGTATCGATTATATTGCTAAGTTTTATTACCGTTTTATCGCATAATCATCGTTTTAACACCCGATTCCTCGAGTTTTTCTTACCATTTTGCAGGTACATCATATATGGAGCTAAATCATGAATTGAGAGCAAAAGGAACAAAAACAACCATAAAAAGATGAAGAAATGAAGAAGCCTGCAAAACTGCATAATTTGTTGCACTCACGGTCGTCACCAAGGTGTCACGACCGTGACACCCCAAAAGAAGCAATCACGGCCGTGATGACCTTGTCACGACCGTGACACTTAAAATGCAAGGGAAACGAGCGTGAAGACCTTGTCACGACCGTGACAAGGTAAAAAGTAGGTTATTGACTGAGACCACGTCAAAACGTTACGTGAAGAAGTTTTTGCCTATTTTGTAGCCACGTTCCTATATTTCCTCCACTGCTTCAGCAAGGCCCAATGCAACAAGTCCAAATTTCAAAGCCCATTAATTGTTCTATAAATAGCTTAAGTTTTATGAAGAAACGACAGAGCATTTTTTCTATCAATTTCCTGCGGAAGCTCTGCCGATTTATTTTACGACCCTGCTTTTATTTCAACATTATTTTCAGTATTTTATTCTTATTGTATCCAAACCCAACCTATAAAAATTTCCAACATCAGGAAATTGTTATAAAAATTACTTGTTTCTAAACCTTCAGATTTTTGCTTTATTTTCAATTTCCGCCAATTACTCCTAGCTTTCCGGTCTGTGGAAGAAGGAGTCTGCCATTTTAGTGTTAACCAGGTTTTTATTATATTGCAAATTTAATATTTATGTTGTTTATTTATTTTTCTGCCATGAATATTTTGTTTATTGTTTTTCTGTCTCTGTCTGGTTCAACAAAAATGAGTAGCTAATTACCTTAGGCCGGTATGTAGTTAAAACAAACTTAATCGGTAAAATTAACCATAGGCTAAAAATAATTAATAACTTAACATTCTGGCTGATACTTTTTATTTAAAATCGACCTTTTGGTTACGAGAGTAAGGAAAGAGTATTAGGTTAGGTCAAGACCACGAGAGTGTGAGATTTTAACCAGATAGCTAAAGTTAGGCATTTAAATTAAACACAGCGAGAGCGCTTTATAATAAATTAGAATTACTAAGTTTCCAAAAATTATCTCTAAACACTTATGGGCTAGCGAGAGCAGGCATAGGGCTTTAGGGGTAAGATCTGAGATAAGACCACGAGAGTGTGAGTTGAGGGTATTTAAACTGGTAACCTCTACAGAATAGTTTAAGTGAACACCTATATAAGCCTAGGTTAGATTGACCCACCTAAGTTAGTATAATTACATACCGACCGCCTTAGTATTATTTTATTAAAACTTAAATTTAATTCCCGCCTTTAATATTTTAAAATCAACAAAAAATCGTGACAACCCTTCACCTTAGCTAAACTAGAAGTCCATCTAGCACTAAGTAACCATAGAGTCCCTGTGGATCGATAATCTTAAATATTACTTCGATAGGCTGTGCACTTGCAGTTAAGATACCGCTAGACACATAATTAGACACGTCTTTAGCCCATCAAGTTTTTGGCGCCGTTGCCGGGGACCTTAATTTAGTTACTAGTGCACTTTAGGTAGCATTGTCTAGACTAAGGTATCAACTATTTAATTTATTTAATTTAATTTCCGAGTGTATGCCAAGTACTCGCTCTAAAAGCGAAGACTTGCAACCTCTAATCCCTGAATCGGAACGCTTCTTACACGTAAGAAGACGGATATTCGATTACGAAAAAAGTTACAACATTCCAGATCTTCATTTAGATCCACCTAAACCAGTCGTAACATCAAAGGACGCAGAGATGGCTGAAGAACAGAATCACCCACTCAAGTATTACGCCAGTCCTTCGCAAGCTGAACCGCATTCAAGCATTGCCGCACCGGCTATCAACCGAAACGATTTTGAACTAAAACCTTCGTTGATATCAGCCGTGCAACAAAATCAATTCGCCGGAAATCCTACCGAGGATCCGAACCTTCATCTTTCGATCTTTGTGCAATACGCAGATACCGTAAAAGCCAATGGAGTTACCCAAGAAGCTATTAGACTACGTTTGTTTCCTTTTTCACTTCGAGACAGAGCAAGAGCCTGGCTTCAATCTCTGCCTTCGAACTCAGTAACCATGTGGGAGGAACTAAAGAGAGTTTTCTTGACCAGATATTTCCCGCCTAGCAAGACAGCTATGCTGAGAGCTCAGATCAACGGATTTAAGCAAAGGGAAAGCGAATCATTATTCGAAGCTTGGGAACGCTATAAGGATCTGCTGAGACTTTGTCCACATCACGGATTAGTAGAATGGATGGTCATCCATACCTTCTATAATGGACTCTTGTACAATACAAGAATGACGATTGACGCTGCCGCAGGCGGTGCATTGATGAACAAAGAATATAATGATGCTTATGCACTTATCGAAAGTATGGCTCAAAACCATTACCAATGGGGAAACGAGAGAGTCGCAACTGAGAAACCAACAAAAGGAGGTATGTACGAAGTGAGTAGTATGGACCAAGTCAATGCAAAGTGTAGACACCCAAATTTGCCCTCTGATTTTCTTTCTTCGCCTGTCTTTCATTTGCATCTCATTTGCATTTCCATTTGGTCATTAACATTTAGAACGCATACCATTTGCATAATCTCCTAAGACATGGGATCAATTTTCATCAGGACTTAGGGTCTCACGCTTTATCTGCGAATTATCAGAAGAATTCAAAGTCCTTGGCTATGCAGCCATCAATGACATTGTTTTCTTACGTTATTGTCACTCAATTAGGGTTTATTTCCCTAGTTAAGTGTTGTTCAAGGATCTCACGTTTGAAGATTATTCATTAATTCATCTGGAACATCATCAGAAGAATCAGGGTTTCTCACTTTATCCGCGAGTCATCAGAAAATTCAAGGTTTCAGCTATGCAGTCATCATTGGCATCCTTTTTAGCTTCTGTCACCTGATTAGGATTTATTTCCCCGATTCAGTTTTACTCAAGGATTTCACGTCTGCAAGGACTAGTTGTTATGAATCAGGCCCATTATCAAGCATTAGACTATTCTTTTCTTCATCAAGTTACAAGGGTTGATTTCTCAAGCGGTGTATATCCAAAGTCAAATTGTTGTGTGTGGAATTCATCAAGATAGCCAGAGAGGATGATTAATTCGGAAGGTTTCATTTCATTTGGAGAGTGTCTAGTGATAGTCGTGTTCATTCAATCAATGGTTTGTAAAAAGGGTGCAAGTTTGAGTTTGGACATGTGGACTTCTCAACATTCAGTTTCCAACTCGATTTCAAATATCTATCTGCTTCCATTTTCTAGCCTAATTCTCGTCCACATTCATTGTATTTATCACTTAAATTCCATAAACCATTTTCTTTTTTTATCCATTTTTCTTTAAAACCATTTCCTTACCCTATTTATTCACATCCATTTATCTATATAAAACCATTATTTTCAATATTCGTTTTAACTATACCCCCTTTTTTCGATTTTTATCCATTCACTATTTTATTTTTTCCATTTCATTTTATAAATCACATTTTATTATCCAAATATCCATTATTATTCTTATTATCCATTTATATAACCATTATTCACATTTTTTTCCCTTAACCATTTTATTTTATACAATTCAAAATGCCACATTACCAACACCCAAGTCCCACTTGATTCTTAACCAATTTTTCTCACGTATTCCATATTGCATATGCCATCATTTGTCTCCATTTAAAACTGGCAGGCCCCACAACAAAACTTCAGCCACATCTGCACGTAAGCCAACAGCAACACACAATCAACAAACCTCACGCAATGACCCTGCAGACACACAAACTTCACCTGCAAAAACAACATCACCATCAAACTTCACAACACAGCAATAACTTTTCTCTCCTCTTGGAAAAAACGAGAAAACCACATCATCATCACTCTTCTTCCAGCTTCAACTCATTCCACCCATAACAACTTTCTTACTACAAAACAACAATCCGCAACAACTTTTCTCCCATTCACACTTCACCTACATAACACAAAAACAAGACAAATCTTCTTTCCCTTACATCACTGAAACACACAACCAAAATCAACCCGTATCATCACCAATCTCATTACGCCTCACGCACTACCACTTCCCAACCTCCTTCAACATCAAAACAAAAAAGACACAGAATCAGAATACAGAAGAGAAGAAGAGATTGAGAGTTTAATTTCAGAACCTCACCTTCAAAATAACAATCACCTTCTTCAACTTGCCATTAAACCATCTCACCTTGCCTTGCCGAAACCATCCCCCGTTTCTTCACCAATCAACACAACTTCAACCACCTCTCCTTCAACTCGCCGCCCCTGTTTCGCAAACAACAACCAAACCTCCGTCTCATCTTCAAATCACCACCGAATCTGTCTCACAACCATCACAACAATAACCATCACAAAAAACAGAAATAGAAGAAAGAGAGCGAAATCGAAACTGAAGCTCACCGAAGAAGAGAAAGGGTTACCGCGATTTGAATCGGAAAAAGGAGTTAACCGCGTGAACACCGGTGACGGCGGATTTTGGATGAAGGAGAGGGCCGTTTCCGTTTCTACACCGACGATCTTGAGGAGCACAACGCATCTTTTGCTTTAGCGGCGGCTCGCGAGGGAGAAGAAGATCGTCGGATGCGATTTTGAACGAAGATAGAGAGCCATTCCGGCACGGTAATGATTGTGCTTCCGGCGAAATACCTTCAACAGAGAGCCGCGAGTGTTTGTTTAGGCGGCGATTCACGTTCTTTGCAAAGGCAGTGGTGACGGTTCTTGATGGAGAAAGAGGCTTTTGGTGGTGTTTGTTGTTTAACCGTGTTTGCGTTGGAGTTGAATTTTGTTCTGACTGATAAAATTGTTTTGTTTATTTGTTATTCTTTCTTTCTTTCTTTTTGCTTCTATTATTATTAGGTTGTTGATCGGTGGGCTTTAGGCCATTCGGCCCGCGTCTGTTTTTATATCCACACCATTGTCCAGCCATGACCCCCCCTCATATTTTGTTATTTTTCTCTTAACATTTTCAATTATAATGTTTGTTTGTTAGATTTTTATTAATCTAGAATTTTATTAGTTTTTTTTGTTTAAATTCTGTTATTTATGTTAATATAACCTTGATTAATTTAGTTTCTTAATTTTGTTTAAGTTAATTTTAGAATTTTATTATATTTTTGTTTAGTTAATTTTGTTTATTAATTCTAATTTATCTTTTGACTTTAATTATGATTTTGATTTAATTTGGTTTATTAGAATTTGTGTTTAATCTTGGTTCTAGTTGGCGCTTGATATTTTGTAGGTTCATTGTCCAATTTCAATGATGGCGGATGTAGCTTGACGATGACCTTATGATTAATTCTTTCTTGTGATCTTGTTGCACTTAGGCCTTGACATTTCACAAACCGATTTTTAATGTTAATCCTTGTTTCTCTCTGATTGCTCAGTTTGGATGCTGGAAGTTTATATTTGACTTTTGTTTGATATCCTGATAATGGACACTTGTGCCTGACTGTTGAAATCATTTTGAACTTCATATTATTTCTCGATTTTCTCTTGCGCGTATTGAAGAGGCAACAGACCTTCTCCGTTAGGTACCACTGAGAACCAGTTTCACTTATTGCATGTTGTTGCATCTGGAAGTCCTACTGGTGTAGGCTCTGTTTGTTCATTATTCATCTTATCTCCATTTCGCATTCTCATCTCCTTATCTTATTCATTGTTCATCTCCATTGCATTCTTCTTCTTATCTTATTCTTCTTCCTCATCTTCTATCCTTATTTCTCGACTTGAGGTGTGCCTAGGCCACTATGGAGCTTCTCCTTTCATCTTTCTCTTCTTATTTCTTTCTTCTTTAGGATAGTGAGCCTCACAAACCTTAGGAACAACCAAGCATGACAATGATTAGGGTTTTGTTTAGTCTCCCCTCTTAGTTTTGCCTTTGTGTCTCTTTTGAGTCCTCTCTTCTCACCTCATAATCAGGGACTAAACCCTAAAGGCTTTAAGGCTTTGTGATTAAGCTTATGCCTGCATCCTTCTCTTAGGATGGAGTGTATAACTTTAATCCTAAGTGTTAAACCCTTAATGTGTTTAAACCCTTTAATCAATTCATCTAATAATCACTAAGACATCAAGCTTGTAACTTGGGCCTTGCATTAGGGTTCTAATTCTTCCTTAATTGGTTAAGAAGGACTAACCCTAGTGTTAATGGACAAGTCCCCCTCAAGTTGTCTTACAAACCCTAAAAATCACTTCATCATCATATCATTAAATAAAATCCACTTAATAAAGGCTTGTTTTGTCATGAGTTTAATCCCTAATCATGGATTAAGTTGAGGAGCTTTCCTCAGCTTAAACATTCTCATCTATTATCCTTCTATTAGGATGGTGTAATGAGTCTGTTTAATCCCTGATTATGGCTTAACCTCATTACTTAACACTAAACAAAAACACCAAAAACATCTAAATAATCACAAGTAGGTTAATGATCTTAATCCTGCATCAAAGGTGATTAAGTGTGAGAAGCTGACTTCACACTTAAGGTATTCTCATTACCCCTAATCAGAGGGCAGATGTGATGAGTTTACTAAATCCATTGGTTTAGGCTTAAGCTCATTAACTTATGACAAACTCCTAAAAGCAATAAAAGACTGAAAACTCAAAAACAAACAATAATCGTCTCCTCCGGGATTCTTTTCTCATCTCCTTCACTCACAAACGAGAACTTGCTTCTTCCGTCTAATGCAAGACAGTTTGCATCTGTGCCAGACAGATCATACACTTGAGCATAGACAAGTAAGCAGTTCACAAGTCAATTCATCTTTCAGTCTCTTTGGGTCGAACTACGGTGTTCTGACTTCCTCATTGCACGAGAGGATACGTAGGCATAACTTAACAGTTATCGAACAAAAGTCTCTGTATATTCCCCCTCTTTCCAGCTATTCCTTAAGCCTCATAGATCTTGAGCATTTCATTTCTCACACAGACACTTCACTTGTACACTTCACTCCTTTTACACTGACACCTGTACATCCCTTTTCCAGCTCTTTTACACACAGATTGCACTGACACTACCCCTTTAAAACACAAATCTTTTAAGCGTGGATCCCGTCGAGTACGACGGACAATCTGGGTGCTAATACCTTCCCAGGTTGTAACCAACCCCCTTTCTCAGTCTCTCTGGTTCGCAACCGTCTTATCCATATTTTTCTAGGCCTATGCAGCATTGCCTTTCCTCCGGGATAAAAATGCCTAGCTGGCGACTCTTTTCATCTCCAGTGAGTTCACTGCTGTGTGTTCTCATTGTCCCTTTCGCCGACCGTTCGCGTCTGTACCTTTATTTGGGCCATTCCCATCTATCGGGAGCGACACAAAGTTTGACCAACTAAGCCAAAAGATCGACAACTTGGCCATAACACCAACAACCACCGTGGCTGCAGTAACACCTAACTGTGAGTTATGTGGAGTCCCAGGACACGAAGTTTCTGATTGTCAACTATTGACAGGAACTCCCACTGATCAAGTGAATTATGCTCAAGGAAACCCATACTCAAACACATACAACCCAGGTTGGAAGAATCATCCGAACTTCTCCTATAAGAATAACAATGCTTTATACGCACCAGGTCAAGCACCAGCTACACCACCAGGATATCAAAAGACTGCTCCTAATGTCCCTAGAAAATCGAACCTTGAGTTGATGATGGAAAACTTTATAGCTAACCAATCTCAAACAAACAAGGACTTCTTAAACCAAAACATACATACTAGTGAGCAGATTAAACAATTAGTGAGCAAAGTAGATGCATTAGCTACACATAACAAAATGCTTGAAACTCAGATTTCACAAGTAGCTCAACAACAAGCACCTACTGCTGCACCAGCTGGAGTATTCCCTGGACAACCTCAACCTAATCCGAAAGGACATGCCAATGCCGTAATATTAAGAAGTGGCAAGGAACTTGACGGACCTACCGATCCAAGACTTGACAATCCAGCCATGTACCAAAAACCGGATAAGCCGACTGAAGTGGTGAATGATCCAGAAGAAAAGGAAGATGATAATCAAGAGGTAGTGGAGAAAGAACAGCCTTATGTGCCTCCACCACCCTATAAACCACCAATTCCGTACCCTCAGAGATTAACCAATTCCAAGACGACGGGTCAATTTAAGAAATTTGTTGAACTTCTGAAACAGTTGAATATTACTATTCCGTTTACAGAAGCAATCACTCAAATACCCTCGTACGCTAAGTTTTTAAAAGAAATCTTATCCAATAAGAAAAAGATAGAGGATAACGGAACAGTTACACTTACTGCTGAGTGTAGCGCCATAATTCAGAATAATATGCCTCCTAAGCTAAAAGATCCAGGAAGTTTCTCTATACCCTGTGTAATAGGAAAATTCGTCATTGACAAAGCTCTATGCGATTTAGGAGCCAATATCAGTGTTATGCCCTTAACGATTTGCAAAAGGCTAGACATGGGAGACCTTAGACCAACTAAAATGTCTGTTCAACTAGCCGATCGCTCTGTTAAATATCCTGTAGGCATACTAGAAAACGTCCCAGTACGTATAGGACAATTCTACATCCCTACTGATTTTATAATCATGGACATCTCTGAAGACTCCACTACGCCTATCATACTAGGAAGACCATTCTTAGCTACCGCCGGAGCTATAATAGACGTAAAAAGAGGAAAGCTAACCTTTGAAGTAGGTGAAGAAAAAGTTGAATTTATTTTAACACAATTCTTACAATCACCAGCTATAGAGGATACATGCTATCTATTGGACGTAATTGACGAATGTGTAAGAGAAATGGAACTGAAAGAGACTACCTATTCTGAAATAATGAAAATTCAAATCCCTCCGATTTTCGAAGATGATAATTGGCGTGCACCGTATCAAGACGATAGTCTAAGCGAAAGTTTAGCACTTACACCGGATCCCATGCCACGTAAAGATAAACCTACATTAGGATTAAAAACTTTACCTCATAACCTAAGATACGAATTCTTAGACGTTGAATGTAAAAGACCAGTTATAATAAATTCCAGTTTAGGAACTATAGAAACAAAGAAACTTTTAGATGTCTTGAAGAAATATCCAACTGCATTAGGATATAACATATCTGATCTCAAAGGAATATGCCCTTCAGTCTGTATGCATCGTATTCTGCTAGAAGAAGATTGCAGAACCTCCAGAGAATCTCAAATAAGAATTAACCCAATCCTTAGCACTGTAGTAAAAGAAGAAGTTAAGAAACTACTAGATGCTGGAATAATATATCCAATCTCTGATAGTGAATGAGTTAGTCCAATACATGTAGTGCTAAAGAAAGGAGGTATCACTGTTGTGAAAAACGCTCAAGGCGAATCGATATCGCAAAGAGTAGTGACGGGACATAGAGTGTGCATAGACTATCGTAAACTAAACAAAGCCACTCGAAAAGATCATTTCCCACTACCCTTTATAGATCAAATGTTAGAACGATTAGCCAAGCATTCATACTTCTGTTATCTTGACGGTTACTCAGGATTTTTCCAAATCCCTATCCATCTAGATGATCAAGAGAAGACTACATTCACATGCCCATATGGAACGTTCGCTTATAGACGAATGCCCTTTGGATTATGCAACGCTCCTGCAACCTTTCAAAGATGTATGATGTCAATCTTCACAGATTTTATAGACAAAATCATGGAAGTGTTCATGGACGACTTCTCTGTATGCGGGCAAAGTTTTGAAGGATGCCTATCTAACTTAGAAATGGTGATAGAAAGATGTGTAAAAGTAAACCTCGTGCTTAACTGGGAGAAATGTCATTTTATGGTCAGAGAAGGAATCGTATTAGGTCACGTAATATCCGACAAGGGAATTGAAGTTGATAAAGCTAAGATTGAAGTCATAAAAGATCTTCAACCCCCTAAAACCGTTTGAGAAATACGAAGCTTTTTAGGGCACGCCGGTTTCTACCGACGATTCATCAAAGATTTCTCGAAAATCACTAAACCTCTTACTGGTTTATTAATGAAAGACGCTGAGTTCATATTCAATGAAGATTGTCTTAAAGCATTCGAAACTCTAAAAACAGCCCTCATCACCGCACCAATCATGCAACCCCCTGACTGGAGATTACCTTTCGAAATCATGTGCGATGCGAGTGACTATGCTGTAGGCGCAGTTCTAGGCCAAAGGAAGGAAAAGAAACTTCATGCGATTTACTATGCCAGTAGAACCTTAGATTCTGCTCAGATGAACTACGCCACTACTGAAAAAGAATTGTTAGCAGTTGTCTTTGCGCTTGACAAATTCCGTTCTTACCTAGTAGGAGCGAAAATAATCGTTTACACAGACCATGCTGCTATCCGATATCTATTGACTAAGAAAGATGCTAAACCAAGACTCTTGAGATGGATTTTACTCTTACAAGAGTTTGATCTCGAAATAAAAGATAAGAAAGGTACTAAAAACGTCGTAGCGGACCATTTATCTAGAATAGAAGGTATTAAACCCGAACAAGTGCCGATTAACGATGATTTTCCGTATGAACAGCTGATAGCACAAATAGGAAATGACCTAGTTCAGTTAGACATAAATGAACCAGAACCCGTGGAAACAATCCAGACAACTGTAGGACTGCCATGGTACGCTGACATTGCCAACTACCTAGCCGCAGGAGCTCTTCCACCTGATTTAACCTATCAGCAGAAAAAGAAATTCTTTCACAATCTAAAACATTATTATTGGGATGAACCATTATTGTTCAAAAGAGGACCCGATGGAATTTTTCGTCGATGCATTCCCGAAGAAGAAATAGAAGATGTCATTGCTCAATGCCATTCATCTCCTTATGGTGGACATGCAAGCACTTCCAAGACTTGTGCAAAAATCTTGCAAGCCGACTTATTCTGGCCTAATCTATGGAAAGATGTCCACATCGCTGTTATAAATTGTGATCGGTGTCAACGCACCGACAATATTTCAAGAAGAGATGAAATGCCTCAAAAAGGAATATTAGAAGTAGAAATCTTTGACGTCTGGGGAATAGATTTCATGGGACCATTCCCATCATCTTTCGGTAATAATTACATACTCGTAGCTGTTGATTATGTTTCAAAATGGATTGAAGCTATAGCTTCTCCTACAAACGACACACGAGTAGTAATAAAGCTTTTCAAAAATATAATCTTTCCCAGATTTGGTGTGCCTAGACTCGTCATAAGTGACGGTGGCTCGCACTTCATTTCAAAAATCTTTGACAAATTACTATCTAAGTATGGAGTAAGACACCGTGTGGCAACACCATATCACCCACAAACAAGTGGACAAGTCGAAGTCTCAAACAGAGAAATTAAACAAATCTTAGAAAAGACTGTCGCCATATCTCGGAAAGATTGGTCATCTAAACTTAATGAAGCTTTATGGGCTTATAGGACCGCTTACAAGACACCCATAGGTACTACACCTTTCAAATTAGTTTATGGAAAATCTTGTCACCTCCCGGTAGAACTAGAACACAAAGCTTATTGGGCGATTAAAACTCTCAATATAAACTATAATGCTGCAGGAGAAAAGCGAATCCTAGACATTAACGAATTAGAAGAATTAAGGCTAGATGCTGTCGCTCCCGATAAATGAGACAGGGTCAAATAAGGGTACAGACGCGAACGGTCGGCGAGAGGGACAATGAGAACACACAGCCGTGAACTCACTGGAGATGAATAGAGTCGCCAGCTAGGCATTTTTATCCCGGAGGAAAGGCAATGCTGCATAGACCTAGAAAAAGATGGATAAGACGGTTTGCGAACCAGAGAGACTGAGAAAGGGGGTCGGTTACAACCTGGGAAGGTATTGGCACCCAGATTGTCCGTCGTACTCGACGGGATCCACGCTTAGAAGATTTGTGTTTTAAAGGGGCAGTGCCAGTGCAATCTGTGTATAAAGAGCTGGAAAAGGATGTACAGGTGTCAGTGTAAAGGAAGTGAAGTGTATAAATGAAGTGTCAGTGTAAGAACAGAGTGAAATGCTCATGAATATGAGGCTAAAAGAATGAGGCTAGAAAGAGGGGGAATATACAGAGACTTTTGTTCGATAACTGTTAAGTTATGCCTACGTATCCTCTCGTGCAATGAGGAAGTCAGAACACCGTAGTTCGACCTAACGAGACTGAAAGATGAATTGGCTGTTGAACTGCTTACTTGCCTATGCTCAAGTGTATGATCTGTCTGGCACAGATGCAAACTGTCTTGCATTAGACGGAAGAAGCAAGTTCTCGTTTGTGAGTGAAGGTGATGAGAAAAGAATCCCGGAGGAGACGATTATTGTTTGTTTTTGTGTTTTCAGTCTTTTATTGCTTTTGAGAATTTGTCATAAGTTAATGAGCTTAAGCCTAAACCAATGGATTAGTAAACTCATCACATCTTCCCTCTGATTAGGGGTAATGAGAATACCTTAAGTGTGAAGTCAGATTCTCACACTTAATCACCTTTGGTGTAGGATTAAGATCATTAACCTACTTGTGATTATTTAGATATTTTTGGTGTTTTTGTTTGGTGTTGAGTAATGAGGTTAAGCCATAATCAGGGATTAAACAGACTCATTACACCATCCTAATAGAAGGATAATAGATGAGGGTGTTTAAGCTGAGGAAAACTCCTCAACTTAATCCATGATTAGGGATTAAACTCATGACAAGACAAGCCTTTATTGAGTGGATTTTATTTAATGATATGATGATGAAGTGTTTTTTCAAGGTTTGTAAGACAACTTGAGGGGGACTTGTCCATTAACACTAGGGTTAGTCCTTCTTAACCAATTAAGGAAGAATTAGAACCCTAATGCAAGGCCCAAGTTACAAGTGTGATGTCTTGATGATTATTAAGTGAATTGATTAAGAGATTTAAACACATTAAGGGTTTAACACTTAGGATTAAAGTTATACACTCCATCCTAAGAGAAGGATGCATGCATAAGCTTAAGCACAAAGCCTTAGAACCTTTAGGGTTTAGTCCCTGATTATGAGATAAGGAGAGATGACTCAAAAGAGACACAAAGGTAAAACTAAAGGGGAGACTAATCAAAACCCTAATCATTGTCATGCTTGGTTGTTCCTAAGGTTTGTGAGGTTTAACAGAGAAGAATCTTCAGAGGAGCCACCAGGAAGCAGATGAAAGGATCAAGGGAAGCAAAGTGACTTGCTTCATTCAAGAAGTCAAGTCACTTGAAGAAAGAAGGTGGGAGGAACAAGAATGAGCAAGCTCGATCTCAAACACATATAGAAATGCAGCAATGGATGCAAGAGAGATGAAAAGAAAAGTTATGAGAAGTGAAGGCAAATTCACTTCTCAAGTTTACTTACCACCTGAAAGGTTAGAAAGAAATGCAATGCAATGCAAAATGGGATGAAATGTCATGATGATAAACAAAACCAGAAGCATGTTGATGATGATAATGATGCTATGAGGCAGCACATGGGAATGTTCATACAAGATCATGGATGCAAATGGTGCAAGCTTAGAAGCATGGATACACATGAAAAGTTAGGAAACATACATGGCATACAACATGGCATATACATGGTGCAATGATCAAACATGTTTTCAATATGTCTTATGATGTCAAATGAATGCTTGAAATGTCATGGCAAGTCATGTTATGCAAGAGAATGCAAGAGGGATGCAAATGAAAGCCCAAATTAGGGTTTATGCATCAAACAACAAACAAAAACCAAAAACAGAAGCAAACCCTAAGATAAAAAATGGAAAATGACATTCAAAGAAACCCTAAACCTATACTAAACCAAGGTCCAAAGGGGAGGTCTCAACTCTTAACCAATCTCAAGTTATGATTTTTCTAAGTTATTAGGGTTTTTAGGGCTCCTAAACAAAAGAAATGCCAAACAATTGAAAAATGCAAGATCAAATCATGACCATTTTATCCTAAAAACTACATGCTAAACACAAGACAAAGCAAAAAGAATCAATGTCCAACTCTTCTTAGATAGGCAGAAATGAATTTTTGAACTTTGGATCAAATTAATGCACAAAAAATGATTTAATTCAGAGGAAAATTCTCAAAATGCATCAAGATCAAAAAAGAAATTTGGTTTGAAGGTTGGACAATGTTTCTAAATGTCTTAGAACATTTCATGAATTTTTTGGTGATTTTTAAATACCTAAAAGTATTTTTAATTAATTAATTTCCATTAATCAATTAAAAATAATCTTTTAAATATTTAAAAATACTTTTTTAATGATAAAAAATAAAATAAAAATATTTTTGGGTCTTAAAAATTAATAAAACTTTTAAGAAAAAGTTTCATAATTTTTAAGATATTTTTGCTATTTTAAATTAATTATGCAAGTTAAATGAAATAAAATGAAATTAAAACTAAATAAAATGAAAGTCAACAGAAGGAAGGGCCAGGATGAGCTCTGAGTTTGAAATGGTTGACTGGCGCCAGATCCAGTGGCTGTGATTGATTCAGATCAAATTAATTTAATTAATGATTAATTAAGTTAAGTATGAGGATTAGGGCAAACGAAGAGATCTGGGCCATCCAAACTAGCGGGAAGTCAACAAGTCAAAGGGGATCTACGCTCCACATTCAAATGGCCATAATGACCTGAGTTTAGGGCTAAACATAATCAGGTGACCGGAGAGAAGCTCCGGTCATCTTCTCCGGCTGCACAAAAACCCTAGAACACGATTCAGGTACCTATTCTACAAATTAAGCACACCTAAATGATCCTCTAACTACCTAGGTCATGAATCCACCTTCAAACAACATTTAAACCCCAAGAATCATGCAAATCGAAGGAAATGAAATTCACGGGCAAAATTTCAGAGGGACCATACAAGCTCAATATTCACTCATTTTTGATTCTGAAACCAACCCCATGACCAGCAAGACATGAATAATCAATTTGTAACTCAAAAATCAAGCTTTGAGAGAAAAGTTTCCATGATCATACCTGAGCTGGAAAGCTTCAAAACTGAGCTTCCAGAGCTTTCCTTGCGTGCAAATGGACTCCCTTGTATCCCCTGATGCTAATGGAAGGCTTCAAAGCTCTTGTGGATGGCTGATTTGTGAGAACCAGTTCTGGTGTAGCAGGAAATGAGCTTTGTGTACAGGCTGCTTCAGCTCAAAGTAAAGGGTGGTTTTGACTCCTTTGAATGTTTCTGATTTGTTGGTGAAGAGAAATGATGTGTTTGTTGACTGGATAGTGAGATTCGAAGAGTTCTGGTTTTGAAGGGGAGGAATGGTGAAGCTCAGGTCAGGCTGGTTTCAGGCTTGAACTTTGGTGGTTTCTACTCAATGAAGCATGGTCAGATGATTGGTGAAGATGGTTTTTGTGTTTGTATGCTGTGGAGGCAGACTCGAAGGAATATGCAAAATGAAGTGTTTTTGTGAATGTGTTGGTTGAGAGTGTTTCAGCCTTGCTAGATGTATGGAATGGCTTGCAAATGAAAAGTATAAACTAATCCAATTGGCTGGATGATGTGACATGGCCTGCTGTGATAGGTAAGTTTGCTTTTGCAAAAAGTCAAATTTTGTGTAAGGAAAGTATGGCTCATGATCTAGGCTAGTACAAGATATGGTTCTGGTGCAGCATGGTGTGGTGGGAGGCTAGCAAAGTGCAGTAACCAATGCAGCAAGTTGTAGGGAGTGATCATGAAGATTTTGCAAGTTGTGACTTTTTGGTTCACATGTGATTTCCTTGTCCAACAAACCATAAACCATGGGCATTCTTGGTTCATTCTGAATTTTATGACTTATAGAATGCTTATGTGATGGTTTGATGCCAATTAGAAGTTGCAATTTGCCTTGGTACATGATTTTGCAAAATTCTCATTTGAAACATGCCTTGAAAATCAATGATTTTTGCCAACTTTGCCATACCATAACTTTTGATCCAAGAAAAGTTTGATCATGTTCTTGTACTTTTTGAAAATGGAAAGATGTAATCTACAACTTTCATGACCAAAGTTTTTCCATTTGAAGCCTTTTTGGATCAATAATCAAGGCTTGAAAAATGACCTAAAATGAAGCATTCTTGAAAAGTCAACTATGCCCAAAAAGTCAACATTTGCAAAAACCCTAAATTCTTGATTTTTGTGAACTTCAACCTTCTTCCATGATCAAATAAAGATCATATACACTCAAAATGATGAAGATCACCCATTGGTTGGGTCATTGGGGCCCTCAGATGTCCTGATTTTACACTGACTTGTCTGAAAAGTCAACCCTTGATCAGATGACTTCCCCATGGAATTTCTTCATGAAAATTGATATGCATACTCCCTATACCATATAGAGACCAATGGAAACAAGAATGACCAAAAAAATTTGGAGTTATGGCCTCTGAAACCAAAACCCTAATTTTAGGTCAACTGTGCAGTCAAACTTGGCTCTGCATCCACTCAAACCCTAGTTCTTGTGATTCCTTTGCATTTTTGACTTTGTGAGGATGTAATATGATATAAGAACACACATGGACCCCTTTGAAGTGATTGGTAGCCTTTGGAGTGGCTCAAGATGCCCTGAGATTGCTCAGATCACAAACCCTAGGTGCAGATGCCTTAGAAACTATGCAGTGAATCAAAAATGAGATATGAGGTGATATGATTGTGTTTATGCATATGAGATGATCACAAGCCATGGTGAAATGAGTGAGGGCAAATTTGGGGTGTTTACAGCTGCCCCTATTCAAACATGAGTTAGCTGTGCAGGTTGTAAGCGACGGCTTAACAGGCAAACAAGATAACTTGTGGTTGAATACCAAAGACAGTCCAAAATTTGCACTCACAGAAAGAAGAAGAAAAGGGATATAGATTGTAAAAGAAAATAAAGTATATTGTAAGGTGTGGGCGACGGAGGACGACCGTCGAGCAGAGGACGACTGCTGGGTAAATAGCAATGACGGGGACGGCCGACATGCTGGGGATAAAAGGTAAAGCTAGGACGGGGACGGCCGACTAGCTGGGAAAATAAGATTATATGATGGGGACGGCCATCAAGGTAAAGTTGTAAAATTCTCTGGGGATTAATGAAACACGACGGGGACGGCCATCAAGTTCATAAAGCAAAGTAACCGACGATGGGGACGGCCATCGGGCTAAACTGAAAAAAAGGACCACGACGGGGACGGCCATCGGGTTAAAGAATAAATGAAATAAACAGATGATGAGGTACGGTCATCAAAGGTGAAGAACGATCACCTAGCAGGGGACGGTTGCTCTGTTGGGGATAAAAGAAATATGATGGGGACGGCCATCAAAGATGGAGGACGACCACCTGGCAGGGTACGGCTGCCGAATATCACGACATAGGACGAATGCCGGATAATAGATCAACGATGGGGACGGCCATCGGATGAGCATGATGGAGAACGACCATCAAGAAGTGGAGGACGACCACTCAGCAGGGGACGGCTGCTCTCGAGGTTTATCACGACATAGGACGAATGTCAGATAACCAAAAAAATCAACAATGGGGACGGCCATTGGATAAAATGATGAAGGACGATCATCAAAAGGTGGAGGACGACCACCTAGCAGGGGACGGCTGCTAAAAATCAACGATGGGGACGGCCATCGGGTGAGCATGATGGAGGACGACCATCAAGAAGTGGAGGACGACCACTCAGCAGGGTACGGCTGCTCTCAGGGTTTATCATGACACAGGACGAGTGCCAGATAAAAAGAAAGTGCTTTGTTGGTGATCCACTGGGGATAGTAAACACGGACGAGCGTTTACAACCAAGAAAAGAAAGTATAAGTGTTTAGATGTTTGTGTATAGATTAAAGATGCGGACGAACATCCTTAAGACTACGATACGGACGAGTATCAGGTAGAAACAAACGCTTGACGCATGTTCTAAGATGATGATACGGACGAGTATCAACTGGTTAACAGAGAACACGGACGAGTGTCGTATCTGAAAGGACTTTTCTGGGGAATAGTAGACACAGACGAGTATCTATATTCAAGAAGACATAAGTGTTTGACACAGTGTATGGATTAAAAATGCGGACGAGCATCCTTAGGGTTATGATACGGACGAGTATCATATAGAAATAAACACTAAACACAATGTTCTAAGATGTTGGTACGGACGAGTACCAACTGGTTAACAAAGAACAAGGACCACTGTCGAATCTGTGGGGATATAGATGGTGTATATTAGATACGGACGAGTATCTGTATAAGTGTACCATGAGTAGTGAGTATTGTATTGTATAGACGAGTGTTTATCTGCTGGGGAGGGTGACACGGACGAGTGTCAAAAGGAGAAGAGTGTAATATGAACAAGTATCTGCTATACAAAGTCTAGGCGACTGCGCTGGGGATATGACACGGACGAGTGTCAAGAAAGTGTATATATAGGTATATATGAGTGCAAAGAGGATGTCTTTGGCTTTCTGCTGGGGTATGACACGGACAGATGTCAGGAAATATCTGTAATACGGGTGATTTTGGTGTAAAAAGTGTTCAGGCGACTTTACTGGGGAGTGATGATACGGACGGGTATCAAAAGGCAATATATACTGGTGCTTGTGATTTGTCAGGCAACTGCTTTTGCTGGGACTCTGGTAGGGGTTTTTGTACAATGATGATGAACGGTTATACATGGCTCATGATTATGCTATGCGTTTGATTTTTGCCGTAATGCTCCGTATTGGACGGAATGCTACACTCTGAGGGGATAATATGATGCGAATGCTATGATTATGCAAAAGGTATCAAAACGGGATTCGGATCCCATTGCCGTGAAGATCTCCGGTCGATCTGTTTGAAATGGACCTCCCAGCTGGGGATGAGATCATTGGTAGACCTGGAGAGATGTATCCACTTGGGGATATAGGTCACTGATTGACATATCCTTGTAACATGGGACCCAGCTGGGGTTTGTAGAAGCCTTCTTCACTCTGTTGTGACTTCTTCGGGCGTTGCTCTTTTGACTAGAAGCTGAGGGTTCTGTGGGGGGATGATTCCCTGATTCCTGTATTCTGCTGAGGAAGAATAATTGGTACCACAGTCGGGGAGAATTGTTGGTAACTCAGCTGGGGAGAACAATGAGAGGCAACTCAACTGGGGATGGAGCATTTCGGGTGCTGAGATTATTTGTTGATTTGCCAGCTTGCATGCCCCAAGTTGCGTCCTGGATACCTGCAATCCTGCGAAGATAAAGAAACGCACAAATGGTCCCGGGGTATCTCTTGCTGGATTCCGTCATAGGAGTTAAGCATTCTCGAGAATAAGTTTATTCCCTGCAAGCATGTGTTTTTCATTTTTGAATATAAGCATCTGTACTTATGCAATCATTTTTAAAGACATCAGACATTTTTTGCAAATAAAAATGTACAACACGAGACGTGACTGAAAATCTGATTTTATTAATTCAAATGCCCTGAATTGGCAATATACAGTCAAGGAAACATATCTCCTGAAATGAGGAGATTGTTACAAATTGAGAAACAAAATGCTGGCAGTGTTGACGACGCTTTCAAAGGAGCTTCCTCTTCCGCTATGACTCGTATGACTTTTGACTTTCTTCTCGTCTTGCTTTCTGAGGAAAGCTGATTCTGATTGAAGCTTGATCCTTTGGAGTTTTAACCAAGTTGCTGACAATACAGACGAATTCAGAATGCAGTTGTTCGCTTATTCCCTTATTTTGCATGGATCGCCCTTTCGGGTTTTCGATCCATCGGGATACCCATTTTTGCCTGAGCTGTCCAATGCGGCTTTTCAACTCAGCGGGTGTACATTGTTTCATTTATTTCCCTTATTTTTGCCCGAGTCTTTTATTCTGTTTTTGACTCGCCGGGATGCCCTATTTTTGCCTGGACTTACATTCTGTTTTCGTGTCCAGCGGGTCATTTTATGCGAAGTATTTTTTAACTGCATCTGAATTCACAGGGGACGGGAAATCTTCACCATCCATGGTGCTGAGCATCAGTGCTCCACCAGAGAAAACTTTCTTTACCACAAATGGTCCTTCGTAATTTGGAGTCCATTTGCCCCTGTGGTCTGTATGAGGAGGGAGGATTCTTTTCAGCACAAGATCTCCTACTTGGTACTCTCGGTGCCTGACTTTCTGATCGAAGGCTTTCTTCATTCTCTTCTGATATAACTGCCCATGACAGATTGCAGCCAATCTTTTCTCTTCGATCAGACTCAGTTGTTCGTATCGGGCCCGAACCCATTCTGCTTCACTTAGTTTAACATCCATTAATACCCGTAACGAGGGTAATTCAACTTCAACAGGTAGGACTGCTTCCATACCATACACAAGTTGATACGGTGTTGCCCCAGTGGATGTCCTGATTGATGTGCGGTACCCATGCAAGGCAAATGGTAGCATCTCATGCCAATCTCTGTAAGTGACTACCATCTTCTGCACAATCTTCTTGATATTCTTGTTTGCCGCCTCAACAGCGCCATTCATCTTTGGCCTGTAAGGAGAAGAATTGTGATGTTGGATCTTGAAGTCCCGGCACAGTTCTGCCATCATCTTGTTGTTTAGATTAGAACCATTATCAGTAATGATTCGCTCGGGCACTCCATATCGACAGATGATATCTCTTTTTAGGAATCGGGCTACCACTTGCCTTGTAACATTTGCATACGAGGCTGCTTCAACCCACTTGGTGAAATAATCAATGGCAACCAGGATGAATCTGTGGCCATTTGAAGCAGTTGGCTCGATCTTGCCAATCATATCAATTCCCCACATGGCAAAGGGCCATGGTGAAGACATGATGTTCAAAGGATTGGGAGGCACATGCACCTTATCTGCGTAGATCTGGCATTTATGACATTTTCTGGCGTAAGCACAACAGTCTGCATCCATTGTGATCCAGTAATAGCCTGATCTTAGCAATTTCTTAGCCATGGCATGTCCTCCAGCATGGGTACCAAAGGAGCCTTCATGCACTTCATGCATCAATAAATCTGCTTCCGTCTTGTCAACGCATCTGAGGAGTACCATATCAAAGTTCCTTTTGTATAAAGACCCATCAGTGTTCAGAAAGAAACTTCCAGCAAGCCTTCTCAAAGTCTTCTTATCATTAGAAGATGCCCCAGGCGGGTATGTTTGATCCTCCAAGAAGCACTTAATGTCGTGGAACCAAGGCTTGTCATCTTTGACAACATCTGCTGCAAATACATATGCTGGCCTGTCAAGTCTGGACACTGAAATCTGAGGTACAAAGTTGGCAGCTTGAACTTTGATCATGGACGAAATGGTAGCAAGAGCATCTGCAAACTGATTCTCGTCTCGAGGGATATACTCAAGCTTGACTGTTGTGAAGAAAGTCAATAACCTTCTTGTATAATCCCTGTAGGGTATCAGATGATCTTGGTGTGTGTACCATTTGCCGTTGGTCTGATTGATTACCAGAGCTGAATCTCCGAATACGGTCAATGTCTTGATCCTGAGGTCAATGGCTTCCTCAAGACCCATAATGCAAGCTTCGTATTCAGCTTCGTTGTTAGTGCAGTTAAAAGTGAGTTTTTCCGAGAAAGGCATGTGAACTCCTTTGGGTGTAATGAGTACTGCACCAACGCCACGACCATTCATGTTAACGGCCCCATCAAACATCATAGTCCATCCTTCCTCCGGGTCGGGCCCTTCAGTGTGAATGGGCTCTTCATGATCTTTTGCTTTAATGAACATGATGTCTTCATCAGGGAAGTCAAACCTCATTGGCTGGTAATCATCAATGGGTTGCTCAGCAAGATATTCAGACAATACACTGCCCTTGATGGCTTTCTGAGATGTGTACTGTATGTCGTATTCTGTGAGAATCATCTGCCATCTTGCAACCCGTCCGGTAAGAGCTGGCTTCTCAAATATGTACTTGACCGGGTCCATTTTTGATATCAACAAAGTAGTGTGGGTCAACATATACTGTCTCAGTCGGCGAGCAGCCCACGCTAAAGCACAGCAAGTTTTCTCGAGCAGTGAATAACGTTGTTCACAGTCGGTAAACTTTTTGCTTAGGTAGTATATTGCATACTCTTTTCGACCAGACTCGTCATGCTGGCCCAGCACACACCCCATTGACTCTTCTAATACTGTCAAGTACATGATTAGAGGTCTTCCTTCAACTGGAGGCATAAGGATTGGAGGCTCTTGCAGGTATTCCTTGATCTTGTCAAAAGCCCTTTGGCAGTCTTCATTCCACCTGACCGTTTGTTCTTTTCTTAACAGCTTGAACAAAGGTTCACAGGTTGCTGTGAGGTGAGATATGAACCTTGAAATGTAGTTCAATCTACCTAAGAACCCTCGAACTTCTTTCTCAGTTTTCGGTGCAGGCATCCCTTGGATGGCTTTGACTTTATCCGGGTCCACTTCAATCCCTCTTTCGCTTACAATAAAGCCCAGCAGCTTACCAGATCTCACCCCGAATGTGCATTTGTTGGGGTTCAATTTTAGTTGGTACTTCCTCAGACGCTTGAACAGCTTCAGCAGATTCACCAGGTGGTCTTCTTCGGTAAGGGACTTGGCAATCATGTCATCCACATAACACTCGATTTCCTTATGGATCATATCGTGGAATAATGTTACCATAGCCCGTTGGTATGTTGCACCGGCATTTTTGAGCCCAAATGGCATTACTTTGTAGCAGAACGTGCCCCAAGGTGTGATGAATGTTGTCTTCTCCATGTCTTCAGGTGACATTTTAATCTGATTGTATCCTGAAAATCCATCCATGAAGGAGAATACCGAGAACTGAGCCGTATTATCCACCAATACATCAATGTGAGGTAATGGGAAATCATCTTTCGGGCTGGCTCTGTTCAGATCCCGGTAATCAACACACATTCTTACTTTGCCATCCTTCTTAGGCACAGGTACTATATTAGCAACCCACGGTGGATAGCTAGTTACAGCAAGGAACCCGGCGTCCCATTGCTTTTGTACCTCCTCCTTAATTTTCATTGCCATGTCTGGACGAGTACGGCGTAGCTTCTGTTTGACTGGAGGGCATTCTTCTCTCAAAGGCAGCTTGTGCACAACAATGTCGGTATCCAACCCTGGCATGTCTTGATACGACCAAGCAAACACATCCACATACTCTTGAAGCAGGTCAATCAGTTGTCGTTTCACTGAGTCTTGCAGACAGGCCCCGATTTTAACCTCTTTCACGTCTTCCTCTGTACCAAGATTAATCACTTCAACCTCCTCCTGGTGAGGAGTAATAACCTTTTCCTCTTGCCTTAACAACCTGGCTAGCTCTTCAGGAAGCTCATATTCTTCTTCAACCCCTTCATCAGTTTGATTGATCGGATTGTCAAAGTCATACGATGTCATAGCCGTGCTGTTGTCGGTGCTGTCTGGAAGGCATTCTCTGCAAGGGTTTAATTCGTTCATTTTAGTGATTGATTTTAATCTTGCTTTAGGAAAGTGAAATAAGGTTATCATTTTGAAAACACCGCCATTTATTTTTTGTACAAAAAAGAAAAATGGAAAAACAGTGAGCAGAAAAGAAAAAGACTCGTTTGCAAAAAGATGTCTGATATTTCATTAATTGATCTTGTTTGCACAAAAAAGTACAGATGGCCCGATTACAAAATGAGTCTTGTCATCTTGGGCAAGATGCAAGACTTTGATGCATGCTTATAAAAATACAGGAAATAATAATTACTCTGCTCGAGTAACTCTTATAATTTCCTGGGAAGACCAGTTCGAGGTACTGCTCCCCGGGATCTTCGGACGAATCCAATTCTCCAGATTGCGCTCCTCTTCCAGCTCGTCTTCCAGACAGTTGATAGCATCGGGGGTAAGCATCCCCCCACTGACAAAACCGGGCTCTCCAGCAGCCTTTTCTTGATGTTGAGTTGGTCTGTAACCCAACCCAAATTTGTCCTTCTTCTCCTCCACAGCTAAAACCTTGCCCCAGCCTAGGGCAGTTCCTTCCTCAACAACCTTCCGGGCTTGTTGGTATGATGACATGGAGATCCCAGATACAGCAGATGCTTCATTGACATTCAAGGCTTCAAATCCTTGGCTCATTGTTTCATGGATCTCCCCATCCATTTCAATATACTTATATGTAGCCAGATGGCTAACAAATATATCCTCTTCCCCACAGATTGTAACAACTTGGCCTTCCCACTCAAATTTTAACTTTTGGTGAAGGGTAGACGTTATTGCGCCGGCGGCGTGAATCCAGGGTCTACCCAACAAACAGCTGTAGGCGGGCTGAATGTCCATCACATAAAAGATAGTTTTAAAGGTCTGTGGGCCAATTATCACAGGTAGCTCAATCTCTCCCAGAACCGACCTCTTTGAACCATCAAAGGCTCTTACCACCAGGTTGCTGGGTCTCAATGCCAATCCATCATATTCTAATTTCACCAGAGCCTTCTTTGGTAAGACATTCAGGGATGAACCTGTGTCTACCAGCACATGAGAAAGGACAGCTCCTTTGCATTCCATGGTTATGTGCAAGGCTTTGTTGTGGTTGCGGCCATCCGCTGTCAGGTCAGTATTGGTGAACCCTAGCCCATTGCTAGCAGTAACATTTCCAACCACGGTTTCCAACTGGTTGACAGTAATCTCTTCAGGCACGTAAGCTGCGTGCAGTACCTTGAGTAGTGCATTCCGATGGGCTTCGGAGCACATAAGCAGTGAGAGGATAGAGATTTTGGATGGCGTTTGGTGAAGCTGATCCACAATTTTATAATCACTCTTTTTGATGATTCTCATAAACTCATCAACTTCTTGATCGAATGGTGTCTTCAAGGCTTCTTTAACAGCTTGATCTTCCTGCACCGGGCTCTTTCCTTTTGCCTTGGCAGCAGCTTCTGCTTCGGCAGTAGGTCTTTGAATTGGTGGAGCAAAGAGACGTCCGCTTCGAGTGAAGCCTCCGCCTCCCCC
The DNA here is from genome assembly GCA_963966055.1 of Lathyrus aphaca. Taxonomy (NCBI): domain Eukaryota; kingdom Viridiplantae; phylum Streptophyta; class Magnoliopsida; order Fabales; family Fabaceae; genus Lathyrus; species Lathyrus aphaca. Next base: position 223,805,828 of record OZ014520.1, on the reverse strand, counting down.
CACATTATCTACTTGTGGTGCAGGTGTTGATGTTTCAAGAGTGATTCTTTTTCCTTCGCAGTACACGTCAGAGCCATAGTGCCAAGGGATGGCCCTATTGCTTTCATATGGTACTGGTCCAGGCACCGTAACAGTGACTGGACTGATTGCTGCTGCTGAAGGGACTGTAATTGTTTGTGGATCATAAAAGATTGTAACTGGTGCCCTGACGGGAGCAGCACCTTCTGAATGGTAGGCAGAGTTGTTTTTAGGATCGTAAAATATGGTGACAGTGGAGACATCTTCATGATTTGTTGCTGGTGTTGTAGGAGGTATTGTCGGAAGAAATGATGTTGTTGTTGCAGGAGTTTCAAAATGGAGTGAAGCTGAAGTTGTGGCAGGAAAATTTGTTGGTAGTTGATTAGTTGAGATGATGGATGAAGTACTTGTTGATGAAGCCGAAGAATTGTCAGGAACAATAGTTGCTGTAGTTGTAGGAGGTTCTGAAACCGTTGCTGATGAGATTGCTGGATTTGTTGGAAATGATGTGGTGATCTGAAGTTGGCCACTCTGAATAAGGCTGTCAATGCCATTCCTCAGATTATCGCACCCATTTACTGAGATATTACAGTAAGCACACCCCAACTCACACCCCGGGAACATCTGACATTCCAAGAGCTGAGCCTTGATTTCTACCAATGGTGTCCTGATCTGTCCCACACTGGTTATCAAATAAGACGGCTTGTCTTCTTCAATAGCGTTAATTCGGGGACCACCATGGTTTGGCATGGGGTTCTTATTGACATTGGGTGGTGGTGCGAAATTCAGAGCCTTGGAGTCCACCAGGTCTTGTACCTTCATATGCAGAGCCCTGCATTTTTCTGTACTGTGACCAGGTGCGTTTGAATGAAAAGCACACCTAGCATTGGAGTCATAGTTCCTTGGTAGACTGTTGGGATCCGGAGGTGCCAACGTTCTTAGCTCAACCAGGTTGAGTTTCAGAAGCTGTGGCAGCAAGGTAGCATATGGCATTGGGATCGGATCGATCACTCTGTTAGCTTGAGATGGCCTCTGTTGGAATGGCCTTTGCTGGTTATTGTTGTTGATGTTGCTGTTGTTGTAATTTCTTGGAGGATACTGATTTTGCTGATGGTACTGAGGTTGTGGCTGATAGTTTTGTTGAGGAGGTTGATAGACTGGCTGTGGATGAACTGGAGCAGGGATGGTGACTGCTGCTATTGACCTTTGAGCATATTGGGGCCTGCCCCTGTTGGTGTGGATGGCGTTGGTCTCGCCAGTTCTTCTCGGGCCTGCAAAAGGCTTTCTCGTACTACTGGACGAGCTGGCACCATTGTCTGAGATCTTCCCCATCTTCAACAGACTTTCAATTCTCTCCCCGGCTATGACTACATCTGCGAAGCTAGTGGAAGAGAAAGCAGCCAACCTGTCAATATATGTTCCCTGAAGGGTGTTCATGAACATATCTGCCATTTCCCTTTCAGACATAGGGGGTTGAACAGCAGCAGCCAATTGCCTCCATCTCTGGGCATATTCTCGGAAACTTTCCCTTGACGACTGTGACATTCCCATTAGGAGAGTCCTATTGGGTGCCATGTCCAGATTATACTGATACTGTCTGATGAAGGCCTCTGCCAGGTCCTTCCAGCATCTAATAGTTGCCCTTGTCAAGTGGGAATACCATTCCCTTGATGCTCCAGTCAAGCTGTCTTCGAAGTAGAACATCCAGAGCTTCTCATCCATTGTATAGGCCTTCAGCCTTCCCAGAAATGATTGTAGATGAGTCCGGGGGCATGAAGTCCCATTATACTTTTCGAAACAAGGAGGCTTGAACTTATGGGGGATCCTGACCCCGTCTACCAAGCCCATATCCATGACGTCGAAGCCCAAAGAATTTTGAGATTCTAAAGACCTCAGCTTCTCAGCTATCTCATCCAACCTCCTATCATAAGCTTCTTCTCCAGCACCCATTACTGTAAATTGATCCTCTTGAGGGTCTTCTTGCAATACCCTGGCTGCAGTGGCGGTTCCTTGAACGTTTGCAGGAATATTAATTTCAGGATGGAGATGTGGACCAAACACAGGGGGGTTAACATGGGGTTGGACCCTTTCATTGTTGCTAGTGCCGGCAGTCCCTATGTGTGGATCCTCTTGATTTTGCCTTTCCACAATGGCCCTTAGTCTTTCCTGGCTCTGAGCCATGTTGTTCATAACTTCCATGAACTGCGTCATCTGTGTTCTCATCTCCAATCTTTCATTTGCCATCTGATTTCTAACCTCTGCTAGGTCCTGCTGTACCTGATCCATTTGAATTCCCGGAAGGTTGTTTCGGGTTGGATAACGGTGCGGACGGTTGAGGGGAAATACCCGGCGCCTAGCAATAGTTCCTGAACATCACAACAGAGGTTAGCAACAACAAAACAAAAACCTACAAAACAAACAAAGGGTTAGCATGCAATGCAGTTATGCTTATTTGTTCCCAAGGTATCCGGTTTGGCGTTCAGTTTTGACCCTTCCAGACCCCTGAGGATGCAGTTGAAGTTGCTTTTGGAGTGAACTTGGATGGAACAAACTAACACAAATATATTACATAAGGTGAAATAATACAACTTGTTCATTTTATAACACAAGCCCCCTAAGGGGTCAAAATACATCACAAAAAAGTAAAAGTACATGGAATAGAAACAACAACAAGCAAATGGTCAAACTCCAAGGCCAAACTCATCCTCACGAACTTCCTTGAGAAGTGCTTCGGTCACAGGATCAGCCGGACGTTCCGTGAGATTCCGGATAAGGAGGTTCCGGGTAGCAACAGCTGCTGCTAGCTTCTTGTGCTGAGTTTGGTCCTTGGACCTCTTCACCCCTGCTTTGATCTTCAGCTCTGATATCTCTCTCTGGGCTGCTGCCAGGGCTTCTTGCTGTTCTTTTGCATTAGCTTCCAGTTGCTCCATCTTGTCTTGAACTCTCTTGTCCTCCAGGGTACGAGCCTCGGTGATCCTGACCCACCGGGCTTGACTCTCCTTCAGATACAAGTCTGTTCTTGATCTCTGGAACTGGGCTTCTTTGCAAGCATTCTTCAGAATTTGTTCACCAGCCTTAGACTTTTTGATATAATCCCCAGACTTCTCAATCTTAGTCAGATGCTCTACTCTCATCTTCTCCAATCTCTCAATCTCCCTCATACCTTCACTCCTCTCCCGGAGGGTCTTCTGCAAAGCCTGGGTTAGCTTCTCATTTCTTTCCTTCAAGCTCTCAAACTCCTCCAAACTGATAGTGGCAGGGGGTGGTGCTGAAGATGACTCAGGCATGTCTTCTATAGTGAAAGGCATTCCAGAGAACTGGGCCCTGGCACGGGACCACTCATTGTATTGTGCTGATGCCACATTATTACACTTCCCCAGAATGGTGACTCCCTTGGTTTGAACATTATCCCAGGCCCAGGCATCCTGCCTAACAATAGTCAGATTAATCTTGTTCTCACAATAAAGAGTTTCCATCAAGTCCTGTGCCTTAGGAGTATGGACCAGTGCATAGCCCAACTGCCTTCTGAATAACAGAGGGTTGTAATTGATACTACCCTTAACTCCTATTAAAGGCACATTGGGAAAATGTCCACAGCTGGTGATGATATCTCTGCCCTTGGTGCTCTGAGTGCACCATCTGATGTCAGCTGAAGTTAGAACAGTGAGCCTCTTAGCCCAGTTGCTCTGCTGATGAGGGTTTAGAAATGCATCTGTCCTGGGTAAATGCTTGAGAAGCCAAGTGTGAAACAATGGAGCACAACACCTTACTAACCTCCCCCTCTGTTTTTCATTCCTCTGATGCACTGAATAGTAAAGATCCCCCAATAAAGTTGGCACTGGGTTCTTCAGCATGAATAGGTGGATTGCATTCTTGCTAATGAATCGAGGCTCATCTGCAAACAACACAATTCCATATACACTCAAGGCCAGTAAAGCACAGACAGCTTTCCACTCTCCTACAGAATCTTTCAGGGTAGCTTGAGAAATTAAGAAGTCCAGATGAAAGCCAGGGATTCCAGCTTTAGAGGTCATATGCTGCTCAATCAAAACAGGTTCCAGATGCAAAGCTTTTGCTACTTCTCCATTAGCAGGAAAGACCATCTCAGGGTTGAAAGGAATTTCTCTCCTGATAGGCATACCAACTAATGAGGAGTACTCTTCCAATAAGGGGCCCAACTGAAAGTCTTGAAAGGTAAAACATCTTAGTGGGGGATCATAAAACTGAATGCAAGTGTGGATGAGGCTCCTCTGTGATGGGTCCAGATCCATAACCAAATCAAGTATATCCCCATAATGCTCCCTGAACAAAGGTATGTGATCTGGAGTGATCAGGGTTTGGACCCTCCTGATGTCTGATAACTCTGGTTGGAAGAAGTGGTAGGTGATGTTGCTCTTTTTAGGAGCCATGATGCTGAGACTGAGTAGAGACAGGTGCTGATGACAATGCTGAAGAAAAGGGGCCACTGACTGGCTGGTGCTGGTGATAACTGAAGCAGATAGCTAATAACTGAAGCAGGTGCTGATGAAGATAGGTCAATACTGAAGATGGGGTCAAAACTAGCCAAAAATGAAGATGGATACCCTGAAACACAAATAAGCAAATGTCAATATGATGCAATGATTATGTATGCAAATGAAATGCAAGGGTCTGTGACTGAGCTGGATCTGATCAAACTGTTCTGATATAGGTCCAAGTGTGTTCAAGAATTCCAGTTGGAGGTCTATAAATCCAGTAACCAAGGTGGAGGGGCTCAAATAAAGAGCCACATGTCCAGGGTTTTTAGAATCACAAGAACTGTCCAACATGGAGTACTCTTAACAAACAAAGTAACAGGGTATTCTGAGGTCAAGGTACCTGCAAACCTGTAAACAGCCCAACCCTCTCACAGGTAGTGTTCTAAAACAAAGATCCTCAGACTTGGATCAGTTATGAGAAGTGTAAACACTTCTAACCTGGAGGTACAGTGTTTACAATAACCATAAAAGTTCCTCCTCTAATTCACCTCAGTTTCTGAAGGTCAATACTAAAGGTCATCCAGACTTAGCAGGCTTCCCAGATAGCCCTAGCATTGCAGGAAATCTGCAACACAGAGTTCTCAAGAAGAAACCCACATCTGAACCGTGTTTCATATTCCCGCACCAGACCGAAATGGAATGGGAAAGAATATGATTCACTCTAGCCTAGGTGTCACTCAGGTCCCAGGTATAGGGCCTTAACTCTCAATGAATCACCCACCCACCAAAGCAAACAACAGATCCAGCCAGCAACATGACAGTATGATATATACAAATGCAATAAAGAAAGCAGTAAAGCAAACTGTACATAAATCAATAAACAAAAATAAATACAAGCACAAACAAGCACATAACACCCCAGTAAACACAAATCAATCAAGCGCTAGGAGGAACCCACAAAAAGAACCAGAAGCCCTGGTTGCAGTATAAGGTTCCCCAGCAGAGTCGCCAAGCTGTCGCTCCCGATAAATGAGACAGGGTCAAATAAGGGTACAGACGCGAACGGTCGGCGAGAGGGACAATAAGAACACACAGCCGTGAACTCACTGGAGATGAATAGAGTCGCCAGCTAGGCATTTTTATCCCGGAGGAAAGGCAATGCTGCATAGACCTAGAAAAAGATGGATAAGACGGTTTGCGAACCAGAGAGACTGAGAAAGGGGGTCGGTTACAACCTGGGAAGGTATTGGCACCCAGATTGTCCGTCGTACTCGACGGGATCCACGCTTAGAAGATTTGTGTTTTAAAGGGGCAGTGCCAGTGCAATCTGTGTATAAAGAGCTGGAAAAGGATGTACAGGTGTCAGTGTAAAGGAAGTGAAGTGTATAAATGAAGTGTCAGTGTAAGAACAGAGTGAAATGCTCATGAATATGAGGCTAAAAGAATGAGGCTAGAAAGAGGGGGAATATACAGAGACTTTTGTTCGATAACTGTTAAGTTATGCCTACGTATCCTCTCGTGCAATGAGGAAGTCAGAACACCGTAGTTCGACCTAACGAGACTGAAAGATGAATTGGCTGTTGAACTGCTTACTTGCCTATGCTCAAGTGTATGATCTGTCTGGCACAGATGCAAACTGTCTTGCATTAGACGGAAGAAGCAAGTTCTCGTTTGTGAGTGAAGGTGATGAGAAAAGAATCCCGGAGGAGACGATTATTGTTTGTTTTTGTGTTTTCAGTCTTTTATTGCTTTTGAGAATTTGTCATAAGTTAATGAGCTTAAGCCTAAACCAATGGATTAGTAAACTCATCACATCTTCCCTCTGATTAGGGGTAATGAGAATACCTTAAGTGTGAAGTCAGATTCTCACACTTAATCACCTTTGGTGTAGGATTAAGATCATTAACCTACTTGTGATTATTTAGATATTTTTGGTGTTTTTGTTTGGTGTTGAGTAATGAGGTTAAGCCATAATCAGGGATTAAACAGACTCATTACACCATCCTAATAGAAGGATAATAGATGAGGGTGTTTAAGCTGAGGAAAACTCCTCAACTTAATCCATGATTAGGGATTAAACTCATGACAAGACAAGCCTTTATTGAGTGGATTTTATTTAATGATATGATGATGAAGTGTTTTTTCAAGGTTTGTAAGACAACTTGAGGGGGACTTGTCCATTAACACTAGGGTTAGTCCTTCTTAACCAATTAAGGAAGAATTAGAACCCTAATGCAAGGCCCAAGTTACAAGTGTGATGTCTTGATGATTATTAAGTGAATTGATTAAGAGATTTAAACACATTAAGGGTTTAACACTTAGGATTAAAGTTATACACTCCATCCTAAGAGAAGGATGCAGGCATAAGCTTAAGCACAAAGCCTTAGAACCTTTAGGGTTTAGTCCCTGATTATGAGATAAGGAGAGATGACTCAAAAGAGACACAAAGGTAAAACTAAAGGGGAGACTAATCAAAACCCTAATCATTGTCATGCTTGGTTGTTCCTAAGGTTTGTGAGGTTTAACAGAGAAGAATCTTCAGAGGAGCCACCAGGAAGCAGATGAAAGGATCAAGGGAAGCAAAGTGACTTGCTTCATTCAAGAAGTCAAGTCACTTGAAGAAAGAAGGTGGGAGGAACAAGAATGAGCAAGCTCGATCTCAAACACATATAGAAATGCAGCAATGGATGCAAGAGAGATGAAAAGAAAAGTTATGAGAAGTGAAGGCAAATTCACTTCTCAAGTTTACTTACCACCTGAAAGGTTAGAAAGAAATGCAATGCAATGCAAAATGGGATGAAATGTCATGATGATAAACAAAACCAGAAGCATGTTGATGATGATAATGATGCTATGAGGCAGCACATGGGAATGTTCATACAAGATCATGGATGCAAATGGTGCAAGCTTAGAAGCATGGATACACATGAAAAGTTAGGAAACATACATGGCATACAACATGGCATATACATGGTGCAATGATCAAACATGTTTGCAATATGTCTTATGATGTCAAATGAATGCTTGAAATGTCATGGCAAGTCATGTTATGCAAGAGAATGCAAGAGGGATGCAAATGAAAGCCCAAATTAGGGTTTATGCATCAAACAACAAACAAAAACCAAAAACAGAAGCAAACCCTAAGATAAAAAATGGAAAATGACATTCAAAGAAACCCTAAACCTATACTAAACCAAGGTCCAAAGGGGAGGTCTCAACTCTTAACCAATCTCAAGTTATGATTTTTCTAAGTTATTAGGGTTTTTAGGGCTCCTAAACAAAAGAAATGCCAAACAATTGAAAAATGCAAGATCAAATCATGACCATTTTATCCTAAAAACTACATGCTAAACACAAGACAAAGCAAAAAGAATCAATGTCCAACTCTTCTTAGATAGGCAGAAATGAATTTTTGAACTTTGGATCAAATTAATGCACAAAAAATGATTTAATTCAGAGGAAAATTCTCAAAATGCATCAAGATCAAAAAAGAAATTTGGTTTGAAGGTTGGACAATGTTTCTAAATGTCTTAGAACATTTCATGAATTTTTTGGTGATTTTTAAATACCTAAAAGTATTTTTAATTAATTAATTTCCATTAATCAATTAAAAATAATCTTTTAAATATTTAAAAATACTTTTTTAATGATAAAAAATAAAATAAAAATATTTTTGGGTCTTAAAAATTAATAAAACTTTTAAGAAAAAGTTTCATAATTTTTAAGATATTTTTGCTATTTTAAATTAATTATGCAAGTTAAATGAAATAAAATGAAATTAAAACTAAATAAAATGAAAGTCAACAGAAGGAAGGGCCAGGATGAGCTCTGAGTTTGAAATGGTTGACTGGCGCCAGATCCAGTGGCTGTGATTGATTCAGATCAAATTAATTTAATTAATGATTAATTAAGTTAAGTATGAGGATTAGGGCAAACGAAGAGATCTGGGCCATCCAAACTAGCGGGAAGTCAACAAGTCAAAGGGGATCTACGCTCCACATTCAAATGGCCATAATGACCTGAGTTTAGGGCTAAACATAATCAGGTGACCGGAGAGAAGCTCCGGTCATCTTCTCCGGCTGCACAAAAACCCTAGAACACGATTCAGGTACCTATTCTACAAATTAAGCACACCTAAATGATCCTCTAACTACCTAGGTCATGAATCCACCTTCAAACAACATTTAAACCCCAAGAATCATGCAAATCGAAGGAAATGAAATTCACGGGCAAAATTTCAGAGGGACCATACAAGCTCAATATTCACTCATTTTTGATTCTGAAACCAACCCCATGACCAGCAAGACATGAATAATCAATTTGTAACTCAAAAATCAAGCTTTGAGAGAAAAGTTTCCATGATCATACCTGAGCTGGAAAGCTTCAAAACTGAGCTTCCAGAGCTTTCCTTGCGTGCAAATGGACTCCCTTGTATCCCCTGATGCTAATGGAAGGCTTCAAAGCTCTTGTGGATGGCTGATTTGTGAGAACCAGTTCTGGTGTAGCAGGAAATGAGCTTTGTGTACAGGCTGCTTCAGCTCAAAGTAAAGGGTGGTTTTGACTCCTTTGAATGTTTCTGATTTGTTGGTGAAGAGAAATGATGTGTTTGTTGACTGGATAGTGAGATTCGAAGAGTTCTGGTTTTGAAGGGGAGGAATGGTGAAGCTCAGGTCAGGCTGGTTTCAGGCTTGAACTTTGGTGGTTTCTACTCAATGAAGCATGGTCAGATGATTGGTGAAGATGGTTTTTGTGTTTGTATGCTGTGGAGGCAGACTCGAAGGAATATGCAAAATGAAGTGTTTTTGTGAATGTGTTGGTTGAGAGTGTTTCAGCCTTGCTAGATGTATGGAATGGCTTGCAAATGAAAAGTATAAACTAATCCAATTGGCTGGATGATGTGACATGGCCTGCTGTGATAGGTAAGTTTGCTTTTGCAAAAAGTCAAATTTTGTGTAAGGAAAGTATGGCTCATGATCTAGGCTAGTACAAGATATGGTTCTGGTGCAGCATGGTGTGGTGGGAGGCTAGCAAAGTGCAGTAACCAATGCAGCAAGTTGTAGGGAGTGATCATGAAGATTTTGCAAGTTGTGACTTTTTGGTTCACATGTGATTTCCTTGTCCAACAAACCATAAACCATGGGCATTCTTGGTTCATTCTGAATTTTATGACTTATAGAATGCTTATGTGATGGTTTGATGCCAATTAGAAGTTGCAATTTGCCTTGGTACATGATTTTGCAAAATTCTCATTTGAAACATGCCTTGAAAATCAATGATTTTTGCCAACTTTGCCATACCATAACTTTTGATCCAAGAAAAGTTTGATCATGTTCTTGTACTTTTTGAAAAGGGAAAGATGTAATCTACAACTTTCATGACCAAAGTTTTTCCATTTGAAGCCTTTTTGGATCAATAATCAAGGCTTGAAAAATGACCTAAAATGAAGCATTCTTGAAAAGTCAACTATGCCCAAAAAGTCAACATTTGCAAAAACCCTAAATTCTTGATTTTTGTGAACTTCAACCTTCTTCCATGATCAAATAAAGATCATATACACTCAAAATGATGAAGATCACCCATTGGTTGGGTCATTGGGGCCCTCAGATGTCCTGATTTTACACTGACTTGTCTGAAAAGTCAACCCTTGATCAGATGACTTCCCCATGGAATTTCTTCATGAAAATTGATATGCATACTCCCTATACCATATAGAGACCAATGGAAACAAGAATGACCAAAAAAATTTGGAGTTATGGCCTCTGAAACCAAAACCCTAATTTTAGGTCAACTGTGCAGTCAAACTTGGCTCTGCATCCACTCAAACCCTAGTTCTTATGATTCCTTTGCATTTTTGACTTTGTGAGGATGTAATATGATATAAGAACACACATGGACCCCTTTGAAGTGATTGGTAGCCTTTGGAGTGGCTCAAGATGCCCTGAGATTGCTCAGATCACAAACCCTAGGTGCAGATGCCTTAGAAACTATGCAGTGAATCAAAAATGAGATATGCGGTGATATGATTGTGTTTATGCATATGAGATGATCACAAGCCATGGTGAAATGAGTGAGGGCAAATTTGGGGTGTTTACAGATGCTTATGAGAATGCTAAGATATATAAAGAAAGAACTAAGCGATGGCATGATAAACGCCTATCTAGGAAAGAATTTAGTGTGGGAGACGTTGTACTCCTTTTTAACTAGAGACTTAGGCTCTTTCCTGGAAAATTAAAATCTAGATGGTCAGGACCCTTTGAAATAACTAAAGTGTTCCCGAGTGGAGCAATAGAAATTAAGGGTAGGAATAGTGAACCATTCATAATAAACGGACAACGTTTAAAACATTATCATAAAGTTGAAAATAGAGATTATGCAAATAATCTAAGGCTTTTAGAGTTGTCCACTAATTCCCCTGATTAATCTACACCCGAGCATTACGTCAGGCTTTTGACGATAAAAACAACGCTTAGTGGGAGGCAACCCATTTACTCATTTAATTATTTAAATCATTCTCTTTATCATTCTATTATTTTTGTTATTTATCGTTTTACTATTTATTTATTTGTTTTGTCATTATTGCCTTTAAATTATGCATTTCATTTCCTTATTTTAATCTTAAATCACTTTTTACAGATTTTCTAAAAGTCTTTTCCACTTTCCTTCTCCCCCTGATTTGTTTCCTCCATATTTGCACTAACCATGGCTAACCAACCAATAAACCATATGGAAACCAAATTTAGAGGTAGAAACCAAAGAATGAAGTTTGAAGAGTTATCACAGAGGCAAATGGATTTGACCCTGTACCCGGATGATCAGACTATGGAAACCCTAGGTATACATGATAGCATCCTGTACTTGTTTAACCGACTTGGATGGGAGAATGCATTGATCCAACATAAGTTTGTGACTTACCGCGAGCTCACCCTTGAGTTCCTTAGCTCCTTAGTTTACCTACCTGAGCGCGGTTTTGGATTTAGGAAAGGATTTATCAGTTTCCGCCTGTTTGGAATAGAATATGACTTTAACCATAAAGAACTAGCTGACTTATTAGGATTCCCTAGTGGACCCTTTGCTTTTACTACCACACAGGTAGAATTGATGGACATTGAGCTGGATTTCTTTTGGAGAACTTTAACCGGAAACTACCACCCTGAACCAAATAGCATGAACAATGATGAGATCCATAACCCTGCTCTCCGTTACTTCCATAAAATCCTTGCCCACACCTTCTTTGGAAAAGAAGAAAATATTACCGGAGTCTCTAAAGATGAGATATTCATTATATCATGTTTCACTAATGGACAGCCTGTTAATGGTGTACCTTTCATGATGCAAACCTTCACCCGTATCCAAGAAGAACCTGAATTACCTATATTAGTAGGAGGTCTTGTAACCATGATTGCTGATGCCTTAGGACTTAGGTACCAATTGCACAGATGCAACCGTTTAAGTACCATCCGTCCTATGAATCTTAACTTCTGCTTTAATCACCATATCATAAGGAATTTAGGACATCCACCTTTCGAGTACCTAATCCGGAATGAGGTAGTAACCCTGTTCACACTGCCAAACCATGCTAGAGTAAGTGTTCACAATAAGGATAACTGGCTTTATGAGTTAACCCCACCTGATTATCCATCCACTCCTGAAACACCTCAGTCTTACAAGATAAAAGATGATATAATGACCGATGTCGAAACTGACCCTGAGACACCTCCTGGTTACCATGACATTGACCACACTGACGAAGTTATTGAAACCCCTGAAGTGAATCAAGGAGATTATGCTAACAACTTACAGAATATCATGAACACTCTTGAAGCTTACCAAACTGATATAAATTCATTTAAGAATGACATTAAGAGCATGTGATTGGACATTATAGGTTTGACTGACATAAACTGTGAACAATTCTATCACTTGAACTCCGCAATCGAAGATTTGAAGAAACGCTTTTGAAAATGCTATAAGTGATTTAGTTTATTTTTCTCATTGTTTTCGTTTCTAGTTAGATTTATTTTTCGCAAACAATTTCGTACCGTATTTTCATTTATGTAATTTCATTTTCAATTACTATATGCAATGCACTTCTAGTTCCCAAAATTTTTCCATTTTAATCAATTTATATATTTTCATTCTATGTACTGTTATGCTTGAATTTATTCATGTTCTATAAAAAAATCTCTCATGCCATGCAAGTTAGCAAAGTACTATGTTGAAATAAATTATTATATGGTGTTTAAATGTATTATTGAGTGAGAAGTGAAAAAAAATAAATTATTATAAAGTATATGAAGCGTAAGAGATATTGTTTTCTGGAAATTATTCAACGAAACAAGCTCTCACGGTCGTCACACTCCCCTAACGATCGTGACGTGCTCATTTAGCGTGTCACGACCGTCACCTCCTTGTCACGACCGTGACAACCCTAAATATAGGATTCGTGAGAAACAGAACTGTTTCTTTTCGAAACCTCTTCTTCTTCTTCCTCCATAACTTCCCAAAACCACCCATTTTCTCAATCAACTTCCGTAACCTCCCATTACCAAATTAAAACTCATTAACCTCCCCATTATCACCACACCTATCACATTCTCAACTTCCAATATTTATCCGAACCATTATTTCTCTCATTTTATCACTTTTTTCACAAATATCAAAAATCTTCATCTCTCACTCTAGCTCTTGCATGCAAATGGATGCCATTCAATTTAGAGAAGGTGATGCTGGAGAAACCCAGAGAGAAAGATTTATCCGATTCCAGAACCGCGGTGTGCAACCTACGCGTTATATCGACACTGAATGTTTGAGAGAGCTCAGAATACTCAACAGTGTCAAGAACCTGCTTAAGAAGGTTAATCTGTGGGTTCTATGCAGTCATCCTCAGCCCACATTCGAGTTGCTGACACTGGAGTTCCTAAGCTCGTTCTGTTACATCACCGGTTCCGGTTCTCAGAGTCAGCTTACCGGCGTTGCTAAATTCAGATTGTTTGGTCGGGAGTTTGAACTTTCACAAACAAGGATAGTCGAGTTGCTAGGCTTCTCTCACGGGAATGAAGCTCACCTCCGTGTGCCGGATAATTTTAGTGAAACCGCTTTCACTTTATGGCACGACATAACCAATACCCATGCCTCAGCCTTCCAAAGCCTCAATGCTACACACATCCACAACCCGGCAATCCGATATTTCCACCGAGTCATTTGCAACACCATATTTGCTCGAGAGAGTAACCATAAGCTCAACTCCAAAGAGCTTCTGTTCTTGCACTGCGCTCTAAATGACGAGCCGATCAACGCTGCCCCGTTCATGCTTTCTCACATCCAGGCCATTGCGCAAAGAGGCTCCACCCCACTTTTCATAGGCGACATTGTCTCCGCCCTCGCCTTTCAGTTAGGGCTCAATGACTTGCTCGATAATTTGCCTGGCATAGCCGCAAAATTCCTAACCAAGAGCTATTGCAGGTCCGCTCACCTGATTGCGCAGCGAGAGGATGGCAGGTATAACCCTGTTGTCCATGGCACTATTTATCATCATATCATTCTGCCGTCCCGTGACCGCATCGACCCATCCAGCCGAGCCAACTGGCTCTTTATTTTACCAGATGCTGTCGACCACACCCCTATTCATGATGATCAGGCAGATCCTCCAGCGGATGAGATGCAGGACGCTATGGATGCAGCTGAGCCTGTCCCGGACATTCCAGAGTCATCTACCCGACAACCTCCTGCACAAGAATTCACTCTTGAGGATGTCCTCCGTGCGATTCATCAGCAGAACCAGATGAACTCCGCACTGGAGCGAAGGCAGAAGGAGCAGTATGATGCTTTACTCAGCACTATTGCAAGCAACCAGACATCTACTAATGAGAAGCTCGACGGAATTTTCAGCGAGCTAGAAGCCTTACGCATTGACATCACTGCTGCCACCGGTACCGGTTCTGATCCTGAAGCGACTCCTTCCAGACGCTCCCGCACCAGAAGCCGAGCCCGCGGTCCTCAGCAGCCTTAGTTTTAGTTTTGCTTATGTTTGTTTTTCATTTTCATAGTTTGTACTGTACTTTTACCGCTATTATATCACAACATTGAGGACAATGTCTGATATAGTGTGGGAGAGGTACCTTTCATTTCCGCATTTTTCCCTTTTCGCATTTTCCCATTCTGTTGTATTTCTTTTAGCAAGTTAATGAAACGAGCAAATTTTGTGCTATTTTCTTTAGTTTCGAACTTTCCCCGTTTATTTAGCCATACCAGAAAAAATTCTTTAATTATTCGCATTACCCGACTTACCTACGGAATCGTAATTAGGAAGCTGAGAACGATTAAAAAAGACCAATACAATCTTGACACCTTTGACTTCCCACTTAAGCGATTCCATTCCGATTATCATTACGAGTACACCTTAAGTTTCAGTTCAAAAGTAACCCCTAGTAGTTTATACTAGCAGTCAGCACCGTCTGAACACAAACCACGTGGGGAGCCGATGAATATAAGCGTTTGATGCCTAATCAATAATGATCCTTCATATCTCGATGCAAATGAAAAGAAATTGCACCAAAGTACACGGTCGCATATAAGAAACGAGAAATATGAGAAGGAGTCCATTGCGGGTTGGTTCAGAGGTACTGGTTCTGAACTTGGTAGGGCGTGCTACGACTCGATCTCCCACAACCTCCAAATCGGATAATATATGTAGGGTTACCGCACTCGTGTACCAGACCCCGTGCTTAAAAAGGATCAAAGTCGCTAACCGGCTACTCCACTACGTGCGTGCTAAGGCAAAGGGCTTAATGTGATTGCGCTAGAATGAAACCGGGCGAAATACGATCGAAAAACTCTAGGTGAAATCGTAAAGAAATTACCAATTGTTTCGTTTAACGGGAAGTTGACGACATAGCTTGTTGCTTGTGTCATTAGTGTATCGTTAGTGTTCTATCAAAGTACCGGTTTATCCGACAAAACGATCCCTTGTACGGTTTGTTATGTGTATGCGTCAATAAAAACTTGTCCAACGATTTTCAACCGACTATTTGCTTGAGGACAAGCAAAGGTTTAATTTTGGGGAAGTTTGATAATGAGAAAATGTATCGATTATATTGCTAAGTTTCATTACCGTTTTATCGCATAATCATCGTTTTAACACCCGATTCCTCGAGTTTTTCTTACCATTTTGCAGGTACATCATATATGGAGCTAAATCATGAATTAAGAGCAAAAGGAACAAAAACAACCATAAAAAGATGAAGAAATGAAGAAGCCTGCAAAACTGCATAATTTGTTGCACTCACGGTCGTCACCAAGGTGTCACGACCGTGACACCCCAAAAGAAGCAATCACGGCCGTGATGACCTTGTCACGACCGTGACACTTAAAATGCAAGGGACACGAGCGTGAAGACCTTGTCACGACCGTGACAAGGTAAAAAGTAGGTTATTGACTGAGACCACGTCAAAACGTTACGTGAAGAAGTTTTTGCCTATTTTTTAGCCACGTTCCTATATTTCCTCCACTGCTTCAGCAAGGCCCAATGCAACAAGTCCAAATTTCAAAGCCCATTAATTTTTCTATAAATAGCTTAAGTTTTATGAAGAAACGACAGAGCATTTTTTCTATCAATTTCCTGCGGAAGCTCTGCCGATTTATTTTACGACCCTGCTTTTATTTCAGCATTATTTTCAGTATTTCATTCTTATTGTATCCAAACCCAACCTATAACAATTTACAACATCAGGAAATTGTTATAAAAATTACTTGTTTCTAAACCTTCAGATTTTTGCTTTATTTTCAATTTCCGCCAATTACTCCGAGCTTTCCGGTCTGTGGAAGAAGGAGTCTGCCATTTTAGTGTTAACCAGGTTTTTATTATATTGCAAATTTAATATTTATGTTGTTTATTTATTTTTCTGCCATGAATATTTTGTTTATTGTTTTTCTGTCTCTGTCTGGTTCAACAAAAATGAGTAGCTAATTACCTTAGGGCGGTATGTAGTTAAAACAAACTTAATCGGTAAAATTAACCATAGGCTAAAAATAATTAATAACTTAACATTCTGGCTGATACTTTTTAATTAAAATCGACCTTTTCGTTACGAGAGTAAGGAAAGAGTATTAGGTTAGGTCAAGACCACGAGAGTGTGAGATTTTAACCAGATAGCTAAAGTTAGGCATTTAAATTAAACACAGCGAGAGCGCTTTAAAATAAATTAGAATTACTAAGTTTCCAAAAATTATCTCTAAACACTTATGGGCTAGCGAGAGCAGGCATAGGGCTTTAGGGGTAAGATCTGAGATAAGACCACGAGAGTGTGAGTTGAGGGTATTTAAACTGGTAACCTCTACAGAATAGTTTAAGTGAACACCTATATAAGCCTAGGTTAGATTGACCCACCTAAGTTAGTATAATTACATACCGACCGCCTTAGTATTATTTTATTAAAACTTAAATTTAATTCCCGCCTTTAATATTTTAAAATCAACAAAAAATCGTGACAACCCTTCACCTTAGCTAAACTAGAAGTCCATCTAGCACTAAGTAACCATAGAGTCCCTGTGGATCGATAATCTTAAATATTACTTCGATAGGCTGTGCACTTGCAGTTAAGATACCGCTAGACACATAATTAGACACGTCTTTAGCCCATCATTGACCATCAGAAATAAATCTTCATAACGATTATCTCCTCTAGAAATATCCTGGATTAAGCACTAGATCTTCATATAGATCAGTTACGTACCCTTCCAAGGACAACTTGAGCATCAGGATTAAATCTTCGTGGCGATTACTCCTGAACTTCTTCTGAAAAATCTCTTGGACTAAGTGCTAGATCTTCGTATAGATCATTTACACACTATCCCAAAAATAGTTAACCATCAGAAATAAATCTTCGTTAACGATTATCTCCTCTGGAAATAACCTGGATTAAGCACTAGATCTTCGTATAAATCATTTACGTACCCTTCCCAAGACAATGTGAGCATCAGGATTAAATCTTCGTGGCGATTACTCCTGAACTTCTTCTGAAAGAAACTCTTGGATTAAGTGCTAGATCTCCGTGTAGATCATTTACACACCATCCCAAAGATAATTGACGATCAGAAATAAATCTTTGTTAACGATTATCTCCTCTGGAAATATCCTGGATTAAGCACTAGATCTTCGTATAGATCATTTACGTACCCTTCCACAGATAAACTACTGCATAGACCATTAGAAATAAATCTTCGTGGCGATTATCTCTTCTGGAAGTATCCCGGATTAGGTACTAGTTCTTCGTATAGACCATTTACGTACCATCCTAAGGACAATAAGAATATCAGGATTAAATCTTCGTGGCGATTATCCCTGAACTTCTTCTGAAAGAATCTTTTGGATTAAGTGCTAGATCTTCGTATAGATCATTTACACACTATCCCAAAGATAGTTAACCATAAGAAATAAATCTTTGTTAACGACTATCTACTCTGGAAATATCCTGGATTAAGCACTAGATCTTCGTATAGATCATTTACGTACCCTTCCACAGATAAATTGCTGCATAGACCATAAGAAATAAATCTTCGTGGCGATTATCTCTTCTGGCAATATCCCGGATTAGGTAATAGATCTTCGCATAGACCATTTACATACCTTCCCTAGGATAAAAGAATATCAGGATTAAATCTTCGTGGCGGTTATCCCTGAAATTCTTCGGAAAGAATCTCTTGGATTAAGTGCTAGATCTTCGTATAGATCTTTTACACACTATCCCAAAACTAGTTAACCATCAGAAATAAATCTTCGTTAACGATTATCTCCTCTGGAAATATCCCGGATTAGGTAATAGATCTTCGTATAGACCATTTACATACCCTTCCACAGATAAACTGCTGCATAAACCATAAGAAATAAATCTTCGTGGCGATTATCTCTTCTAGCAATATCCCGGATTAGGTAATAAATCTTTGCATAGACCATTTACATACCTTCCCTAGGATAAAAGAATATCAGGATTAAATCTTCGTGGCGATTATCCCTGAAATTCTTCTGAAAGAATCTCTTGGATTAAGTGCTAGATCTTCGTATAGATCTTTTACACACTATCCCAAAAATAGTTAACCATCAGAAATAAATCTTCGTTAACGATTATCTGCTCTGGAAATATCCTGGATTAAGCATTAGATCTTCGTCTAGATCATTTACGTACCCTTCCACAGATAAACTACTGCATATACCATTAGAAATAAATCTTCGTGGCGATTATCTCTTCTGGCAATATCCCGGATTAGGTAATAGATCTTCGTATGGACCATTTACATATCTTCCCTAGGATTAAAGAATATCAGGATTAAATCTTCGTGGCGATTATCCCTGAACTTCTTCTGAAAGAATCTCTTGGATTAAGTGCTAAATCTTCGTATAGATCATTTACACACTATCCCAAAAACAGTTAACCTTCAGAAATAAATCTTTGTTAACGATTATCTCCTCTGGAAATATCCTGGATTAAGCACTAGATCTTTGTTTAGATCATTTACGTACCCTTCCACAGATAAACTGCTGCATAGACCATTAGAAATAAATCTTTGTGGCGATTATCTCTTCTGGCAATATCCCGGATCAGGTAATAGATCTTCGTATAGACTATTTACATACCTTCCCTAGGACAAAAAGAATATCAGGATTAAATCTTTGTGGCGATTATCCCTGAACTTCTTCTAAAAGAATCTCTTGGATTAAGTGCTAGATCTTCGTATAGATCATTTACACACCATCCCAAAAATAGTTAACCATCAGAAATAAATCTTCGTTAACGATTATCTCCTCTGGAAATATCCTGGATTAGGTAATAGATCTTCGTATAGACCATTTACATACCCTTCCACAGATAAACTGCTGCATAGACCATTAGAAATAAATCTTCGTGGCGATTATCTCTTCTGGAAGTATCCCGGATTAGGTACTAGTTCTTCGTATAGACCATTTACGTACCATCCTAAGGACAATAAGAATATCAGGATTAAATCTTCGTGGCGATTATCCCTGAACTTCTTCTGAAAGAATCTTTTGGATTAAGTGCTAGATCTCCGTATAGATCATTTACACACTATCCCAAAGATAGTTAACCTTAAGAAATAAATCTTCTTTAACGATTATCTACTCTGGAAATATCCTGGATTAAGCACTAGATCTTCGTATAGATCATTTACGTACCCTTCCACAGATAAATTGCTACATAGACCATAAGAAATAAATCTTCGTGGCGATTATCTCTTCTGGCAATATCCCGGATTAGGTAATAGATCTTCGCATAGACCATTTACATACCTTCCCTAGGATAAAAGAATATCAGGATTAAATCTTCGTGGCGATTATCCCTGAAATTCTTCGGAAAGAATCTCTTGGATTAAGTGCTAGATCTTCGTATAGATCTTTTACACACTATCCCAAAAGTAGTTAACCATCAGAAATAAATCTTCGTCAACGATTATCTCCTCTGGAAATATCCCGGATTAGGTAATAGATCTTCGTATAGACCATTTACATACACTTCCACAGATAAACTGCTGCATAGACCATAAGAAATAAATCTTCGTGGCGATTATCTCTTCTGGCAATATCCCGGATTAGGTAATAAATCTTCGCATAGACCATTTACATACCTTCCCTAGGATAAAAAAATATCAGGATTAAATCTTCGTGGCGATTATCCCTGAAATTCTTCTGAAAGAATCTCTTGGATTAAGTGCTAGATCTTCGTATAGATCTTTTACACACTATCCCAAAAATAGTTAACCATCAGAAATAAATCTTCGTTAACGATTATCTGCTCTGGAAATATCCTGGATTAAGCATTAGATCTTCGTATAGATCATTTACGTACCCTTCCACAGATAAACTGCTGCATATACCATTAGAAATAAATCTTCGTGGCGATTATCTCTTCTGGCAATATCCCGGATTAGGTAATAGATCTTCGTATGGACCATTTACATATCTTCCCTAGGATTAAAGAATATCAGGATTAAATCTTCGTGGCGATTATCCCTGAACTTCTTCTGAAAGAATCTCTTGGATTAAGTGCTAAATCTTCGTATAGATCATTTACACACTATCCCAAAAACAGTTAACCTTCAGAAATAAATCTTTGTTAACGATTATCTCCTCTGGAAATATCCTGGATTAAGCACTAGATCTTTGTTTAGATCATTTACGTACCCTTCCACAGATAAACTGCTGCATAGACCATTAGAAATAAATCTTTGTGGCGATTATCTCTTCTGGCAATATCCCGGATCAGGTAATAGATCTTCGTATAGACTATTTACATACCTTCCCTAGGACAAAAAGAATATCAGGATTAAATCTTTGTGGCGATTATCCCTGAACTTCTTCTAAAAGAATCTCTTGGATTAAGTGCTAGATCTTCGTATAGATCATTTACACACCATCCCAAAAATAGTTAACCCTCAGAAATAAATCTTCGTTAACGATTATCTCCTCTGGAAATATCCTGGATTAGGTAATAGATCTTCGTATAGACCATTTACATACCCTTCCACAGATAAACTGCTGCATAGACCATTAGAAATAAATCTTCGTGGCGATTATCTCTTCTGGAAGTATCCCGGATTAGGTACTAGTTCTTCGTATAGACCATTTACGTACCATCCTAAGGACAATAAGAATATCAGGATTAAATCTTCGTGGCGATTATCCCTGAACTTCTTCTGAAAGAATCTTTTGGATTAAGTGCTAGATCTCCGTATAGATCATTTACACACTATCCCAAAGATAGTTAACCTTAAGAAATAAATCTTCTTTAACGATTATCTACTCTGGAAATATCCTGGATTAAGCACTAGATCTTCGTATAGATCATTTACGTACCCTTCCACAGATAAATTGCTGCATAGACCATAAGAAATAAATCTTCGTGGCGATTATCTCTTCTGGCAATATCCCGGATTAGGTAATAGATCTTCGCATAGACCATTTACATACCTTCCCTAGGATAAAAGAATATCAGGATTAAATCTTCGTGGCGATTATCCCTGAAATTCTTCGGAAAGAATCTCTTGGATTAAGTGCTAGATCTTCGTATAGATCTTTTACACACTATCCCAAAAGTAGTTAACCATCAGAAATAAATCTTCGTCAACGATTATCTCCTCTGGAAATATCCCGGATTAGGTAATAGATCTTCGTATAGACCATTTACATACACTTCCACAGATAAACTGCTGCATAGACCATAAGAAATAAATCTTCGTGGCGATTATCTCTTCTGGCAATATCCCGGATTAGGTAATAAATCTTCGCATAGACCATTTACATACCTTCCCTAGGATAAAAAAATATCAGGATTAAATCTTCGTGGCGATTATCCCTGAAATTCTTCTGAAAGAATCTCTTGGATTAAGTGCTAGATCTTCGTATAGATCTTTTACACACTATCCCAAAAATAGTTAACCATCAGAAATAAATCTTCGTTAACGATTATCTCCTCTGGAAATATCCTGGATTAAGCATTAGATCTTCGTATAGATCATTTACGTACCCTTCCACAGATAAACTGCTGCATATATCATTAGAAATAAATCTTCGTGGCGATTATCTCTTCTGGCAATATCCCGGATTAGGTAATAGATCTTCGTATGGACCATTTACATATCTTCCCTAGGATTAAAGAATATCAGGATTAAATCTTCGTGGCGATTATCCCTGAACTTCTTCTGAAAGAATCTCTTGGATTAAGTGCTAAATCTTCGTATAGATCATTTACACACTATCCCAAAAACAGTTAACCTTCAGAAATAAATCTTTGTTAATGATTATCTCCTCTGGAAATATCCTGGATTAATCACTAGATCTTCGTATAGATCATTTACGTACCCTTCCACAGATAAACTGCTGCATAGACCATTAGAAATAAATCTTTGTGGCGATTATCTCTTCTGGCAATATCCCAGATCAGGTAATAGATCTTCGTATAGACTATTTACATACCTTCCCTAGGACAAAAAGAATATCAGGATTAAATCTTTGTGGCGATTATCCCTGAACTTCTTCTAAAAGAATCTCTTGGATTAAGTGCTAGATCTTCGTATAGATCATTTACACACCATCCCAAAAATAGTTAACCATCAGAAATAAATCTTCGTTAACGATTATCTCCTCTGGAAATATCCTGGATTAAGCATTAGATCTTCGTATAGATCATTTACGTACCCTTCCACAGATAAACTGCTGCATATACCATTAGAAATAAATCTTCGTGGCGATTATCTCTTCTGGCAATATCCCGGATTAGGTAATAGATCTTAGTATGGACCATTTACATATCTTCCCTAGGATTAAAGAATATCAGGATTAAATCTTCATGGCGATTATCCCTGAACTTCTTCTGAAAGAATCTCTTGGATTAAGTGCTAAATCTTCGTATAGATCATTTACACACTATCCCAAAAACAGTTAACCTTCAGAAATAAATCTTTGTTAATGATTATCTCCTCTGGAAATATCCTGGATTAAGCACTAGATCTTCGTATAGATCATTTACGTACCCTTCCACAGATAAACTGCTGCATAGACCATTAGAAATAAATCTTTGTGGCGATTATCTCTTCTGGCAATATCCCGGATCAGGTAATAGATCTTCGTATAGACTATTTACATACCATCCCTAGGACAAAAAGAATATCAGGATTAAATCTTCGTGGCGATTATCCCTGAACTTCTTCTGAAAGAATCTCTTGGATTAAGTGCTAAATCTTCGTATAGATCATTTACACACTATCCCAAAAATAGTTAACCATCAGAAATAAATCTTTGTTAACGATTATCTCCTCTGGAAATATCCTGGATTAAGCACTAGATCTTCGTATAGATCATTTACGTACCCTTCTACAGATAAATTGCTGCATAGACCATAAGAAATAAATCTTCGTGGCGATTATCTCTTCTGGCAATATCCCAGATTAGGTAATAGATCTTCGCATAGACCATTTACATACCTTCCATAGGATAAAAGAATATCAGGATTAAATTTTCGTGGCGATTATCCCTGAAATTCTTTTGAAAGAATCTCTTGGATTAAGTGCTAGATCTTCGTATAGATCTTTTACACACTATCCCAAAAATAGTTAACCATCAGAAATAAATCTTCGTTAACGATTATCTCCTCTGGAAATATCCTGGATTAAGCACTAGATCTTCGTATAGATCATTTACGTACCCTTCCACAGATAAACTGCTGCATAGAACATTAGAAATAAATCTTCGTGGCGATTATCTCTTCTGGCAATATCCTGGATTAGGTAATAGATCTTCGTATATACCATTTACATATCTTCCCTAGGATTAAAGAATATCAGGATTAAATCTTCGTGGCAATTATCCCTGAACTTCTTCTGAAAGAATCTCTTGGATTAAGTGCTAGATCTTCGTATAGATCATTTACACACTATCCCAAAAACAGTTAACCATCAGAAATAAATCTTTGTTAACGATTATCTCCTCTAGAAATATCCTGGATTAAGCATTAGATCTTCGTATAGATCATTTACGTACCCTTCCACAGATAAACTGCTGCATAGACCATTAGAAATAAATCTTCGTGGCGATTATCTCTTCTGGCAATATCCCGGATTAGGTAATAGATCTTCGTATAGACTATTTACATACCTTCCCTAGGAAAAAAAGAATATCAGGATTAAATCTTCGTGGCGATTATCCCTGAACTTCTTCTGAAAGAATCTCTTGGATTAAGTGCTAGATCTTCGTATAGATCATTTACACACTACCCTAAAAATAGTTAACCATCAGAAATAAATCATCGTTAACGATTATCTCCTCTGGCAATATCCCGGATTAGGTAATAGATCTTCGTATAGACCATTTACATACCCTTCCACAGATAAACTGCTGCATAGACCATTAGAAATAAATCTTCGTTAACGATTACCTCCTCTTGAAATATCCTGGATTAAGCACTAGATCTTTGTATAGATCATTTACGTACCATTCCACAGATAAACTGCTGCATAGACCATAAGAAATAAATCTTCGTGGCGATTATCTCTTCTGGCAATATCCCGGATTAGGTAATAGATCTTCGCATAGACCATTTACATACCTTCCATAGGATAAAAGAATATCAGGATTAAATATTCGTGGCGATTATCCCTGAACTTCTTCTGAAAGAATCTCTTGGATTTAGTGCTAGATCTTCGTATAGATCTTTTACACACTATCCCAAAAATAGTTAACCATCATAAATAAATCTTCGTTAACGATTATCTCCTCTGGAAATATCCTGGATTAAGCACTAGATCTTCGTATAGATCATTTACGTACCCTTCCACAGATAAACTGCTGCATAGACCATTAGAAATAAATCTTCATGGCGATTATCTCTTCTGGCAATATCCCGGATTAGGTAATAGATCTTCGTATAAACCATTTACATACCTTCCCTAGGACAAAAAGAATATCAGGATTAAATCTTCGTGGCGATTATCCCTGAACTTCTTCTAAAAGAATCTCTTGGATTATGTGCTAGATCTTCGTATAGATCATTTACACACTATCCCAAAAATAGTTAACCATCAGAAATAAATCTTCGTTAACGATTATCTCCTCTGGAAATATCCCGGATTAGGTAATAGATCTTCGTATAGACCATTTACATACCCTTCCACAGATAAACTGCTGCATAGACCATAAGAAATAAATCTTCGTGGCGATTATCTCTTCTGGCAATATCCCGGATTAGGTAATAAATCTTCGCATAGACCATTTACATACCTTCCCTAGGATAAAAAAATATCAGGATTAAATCTTCGTGGCGATTATCCCTGAAATTCTTCTGAAAGAATCTCTTGGATTAAGTGCTAGATCTTCGTATAGATCTTTTACACACTATCCCAAAAATAGTTAACCATCAGAAATAAATCTTCATTAACGATTATCTCCTCTGGAAATATCCTGGATTAAGCATTAGATCTTCGTATAGATCATTTACGTACCCTTCCACAGATAAACTGCTGCATATACCATTAGAAATAAATCTTCGTGGCGATTATCTCTTCTGGCAATATCCCGGATTAGGTAATAGATCTTCGTATGGACCATTTACATATCTTCCCTAGGATTAAAGAATATCAGGATTAAATCTTCGTGGCGATTATCCCTGAACTTCTTCTGAAAGAATCTCTTGGATTAAGTGCTAAATCTTCGTATAGATCATTTACACACTATCCCAAAAACAGTTAACCTTCAGAAATAAATCTTTGTTAATGATTATCTCCTCTGGAAATATCCTGGATTAAGCACTAGATCTTCGTATAGATCATTTACGTACCCTTCCACAGATAAACTGCTGCATAGACCATTAGAAATAAATCTTTGTGGCGATTATCTCTTCTGGCAATATCCCAGATCAGGTAATAGATCTTCGTATAGACTATTTACATACCTTCCCTAGGACAAAAATAATATCAGGATTAAATCTTTGTGGCGATTATCCCTGAACTTCTTCTAAAAGAATCTCTTGGATTAAGTGCTAGATCTTCGTATAGATCATTTACACACCATCCCAAAAATAGTTAACCATCAGAAATAAATCTTCGTTAACGATTATCTCCTCTGGAAATATCCTGGATTAAGCATTAGATCTTCGTATAGATCATTTACGTACCCTTCCACAGATAAACTGCTGCATATACCATTAGAAATAAATCTTCGTGGCGATTATCTCTTCTGGCAATATCCCGGATTAGGTAATAGATCTTAGTATGGACCATTTACATATCTTCCCTAGGATTAAAGAATATCAGGATTAAATCTTCGTGGCGATTATCCCTGAACTTCTTCTGAAAGAATCTCTTGGATTAAGTGCTAAATCTTCGTATAGATCATTTACACACTATCCCAAAAACAGGTAACCTTCAGAAATAAATCTTTGTTAATGATTATCTCCTCTGGAAATATCCTGGATTAAGCACTAGATCTTCGTATAGATCATTTACGTTCCCTTCCACAGATAAACTGCTGCATAGACCATTAGAAATAAATCTTTGTGGCGATTATCTCTTCTGGCAATATCCCGGATCAGGTAATAGATCTTCGTATAGACTATTTACATACCATCCCTAGGACAAAAAGAATATCAGGATTAAATCTTCGTGGCGATTATCTCTGAACTTCTTCTGAAAGAATCTCTTGGATTAAGTGCTAAATCTTCGTATAGATCATTTACACACTATCCCAAAAATAGTTAACCATCAGAAATAAATCTTTGTTAACGATTATATCCTCTGGAAATATCCTGGATTAAGCACTAGATCTTCGTATAGATCATTTACGTACCCTTCTACAGATAAATTGCTGCATAGACCATAAGAAATAAATCTTCGTGGCGATTATCTCTTCTGGCAATATCCCAGATTAGGTAATAGATCTTCGCATAGACCATTTACATACCTTCCCTAGGATAAAAGAATATCAGGATTAAATTTTCGTGGCGATTATCCCTGAAATTCTTTTGAAAGAATCTCTTGGATTAAGTGCTAGATCTTCGTATAGATCTTTTACACACTATCCCAAAAATAGTTAACCATCAGAAATAAATCTTCGTTAACGATTATCTCCTCTGGAAATATCCTGGATTAAGCACTAGATCTTCGTATAGATCATTTACGTACCCTTCCACAGATAAACTGCTGCATAGAACATTAGAAATAAATATTCGTGGCGATTATCTCTTCTGGCAATATCCCGGATTAGGTAATAGATCTTCGTATATACCATTTAGATATCTTCCCTAGGATTAAAGAATATCAGGATTAAATCTTCGTGGCAATTATCCCTGAACTTCTTCTGAAAGAATCTCTTGGATTAAGTGCTAGATCTTCGTATAGATCATTTACACACTATCCCAAAAACAGTTAACCATCAGAAATAAATCTTTGTTAACGATTATCTCCTCTAGAAATATCCTGGATTAAGCATTAGATCTTCGTATAGATCATTTACGTACCCTTCCACAGATAAACTGCTGCATAGACCATTAGAAATAAATCTTCGTGGCGATTATCTCTTCTGGCAATATCCCGGATTAGGTAATAGATCTTCGTATAGACTATTTACATACCTTCCCTAGGACAAAAAGAATATCAGGATTAAATCTTCGTGGCGATTATCCCTGAACTTCTTCTGAAAGAATCTCTTGGATTAAGTGCTAGATCTTCGTATAGATCATTTACACACTACCCTAAAAATAGTTAACCATCAGAAATAAATCATCGTTAACGATTATCTCCTCTGGCAATATCCCGGATTAGGTAATAGATCTTCGTATAGACCATTTACATACCCTTCCACAGATAAACTGCTGCATAGACCATTAGAAATAAATCTTCGTTAACGATTACCTCCTCTTGAAATATCCTGGATTAAGCACTAGATCTTTGTATAGATCATTTACGTACCATTCCACAGATAAACTGCTGCATAGACCATAAGAAATAAATCTTCGTGGCGATTATCTCTTCTGGCAATATCCCGGATTAGGTAATAGATCTTCGCATAGACCATTTACATACCTTCCATAGGATAAAAGAATATCAGGATTAAATATTCGTGGCGATTATCCCTGAACTTCTTCTGAAAGAATCTCTTGGATTTAGTGCTAGATCTTCGTATAGATCTTTTACACACTATCCCAAAAATAGTTAACCATCATAAATAAATCTTCGTTAACGATTATCTCCTCTGGAAATATCCTGGATTAAGCACTAGATCTTCGTATAGATCATTTACGTACCCTTCCACAGATAAACTGCTGCATAGACCATTAGAAATAAATCTTCATGGCGATTATCTCTTCTGGCAATATCCCGGATTAGGTAATAGATCTTCGTATAAACCATTTACATACCTTCCCTAGGACAAAAAGAATATCAGGATTAAATCTTCGTGGCGATTATCCCTGAACTTCTTCTAAAAGAATCTCTTGGATTATGTGCTAGATCTTCGTATAGATCATTTACACACTATCCCAAAAACAGTTAACCTTCAGAAATAAATCTTCGTTAACGATTATCTCCTCTGGATATATCCCGGATTAGGTAATAGATCTTCGTATAGACCATTTACATACCCTTCCACAGATAAACTGCTGCATAAACCATAAGAAATAAATCTTCGTGGCGATTATCTCTTCTAACAATATCCCGGATTAGGTAATAAATCTTTACATAGACCATTTACATACCTTCCCTAGGATAAAAGAATATCAGGATTAAATCTTCGTGGCGATTATCCCTGAAATTCTTCTGAAAGAATCTCTTGGATTAAGTGCTAGATCTTCGTATAGATCTTTTACACACTATCCCAAAAATAGTTAACCATCAGAAATAAATCTTCGTTAACGATTATCTGCTCTGGAAATATCCTGGATTAAGCATTAGATCTTCGTATAGATCATTTACGTACCCTTCCACAGATAAACTGCTGCATATACCATTAGAAATAAATCTTCGTGGCGATTATCTCTTCTGGCAATATCCCGGATTAGGTAATAGATCTTCGTATGGACCATTTACATATCTTCCCTAGGATTAAAGAATATCAGGATTAAATCTTCGTGGCGATTATCCCTGAACTTCTTCTGAAAGAATCTCTTGGATTAAGTGCTAAATCTTCGTATAGATCATTTACACACTATCCCAAAAACAGTTAACCTTCAGAAATAAATCTTTGTTAACGATTATCTCCTCTGGAAATATCCTGGATTAAGCACTAGATCTTCGTATAGATCATTTACGTACCCTTCCACAGATAAATTGCTGCATAGACCATAAGAAATAAATCTTCGTGGCGATTATCTCTTCTAGCAATATCCCGGATTAGGTAATAGATCTTCGTATGGACCATTTACATATCTTCCCTAGGATTAAAGAATATCAGGATTAAATCTTCGTGGCGATTATCCCTGAACTTCTTCTGAAAGAATCTCTTGGATTAAGTGCTAAATCTTCGTATAGATCATTTACACACTATCACAAAAACAGTGAACCTTCAGAAATAAATCTTTGTTAATGATTATCTCCTCTGGAAATATCCTGGATTAAGCACTAGATCTTCGTATAGATCATTTACGTACCCTTCCACAGATAAACTGCTGCATAGACCATTAGAAATAAATCTTTGTGGCGATTATCTCTTCTGGCAATATCCCGGATCAGGTAATAGATCTTCGTATAGACTATTTACATACCTTCCCTAGGACAAAAAGAATATCAGGATTAAATCTTTGTGGCGATTATCCCTGAACTTCTTCTAAAAGAATCTCTTAGATTAAGTGCTAGATCTTCGTATAGATCATTTACACACCATCCCAAAAATAGTTAACCATCAGAAATAAATCTTCGTTAACGATTATCTCCTCTGGAAATATCCTGGATTAAGCATTAGATCTTCGTATAGATCATTTACGTACCCTTCCACAGATAAACTGCTGCATATACCATTAAAAATAAATCTTCGTGGCGATTATCTCTTCTGGCAATATCCCGGATTAGGTAATAGATCTTCGTATGGACCATTTACATATCTTCCCTAGGATTAAAGAATATCAGGATTAAATCTTCGTGGCGATTATCCCTGAACTTCTTCTGAAAGAATCTCTTGGATTAAGTGCTAAATCTTCGTATAGATCATTTACACACTATCCCAAAAACAGTTAACCTTCAGAAATAAATCTTTGTTAATGATTATCTCCTCTGGAAATATCCTGGATTAAGCACTAGATCTTCGTATAGAACATTTACGTACCCTTCCACAGATAAACTGCTGCATAGACCATTAGAAATAAATCTTTGTGGCGATTATCTCTTCTGGCAATATCCCGGATCAGGTAATAGATCTTCGTATAAACTATTTACATACCATCCCTAGGACAAAAAGAATATCAGGATTAAATCTTCGTGGCGATTATCCCTGAACTTCTTCTGAAAGAATCTCTTGGATTAAGTGCTAAATCTTCGTATAGATCATTTACACACTATCCCAAAAATAGTTAACCATCAGAAATAAATCTTTGTTAACGATTATCTCCTCTGGAAATATCCTGGATTAAGCACTAGATCTTCGTATAGATAATTTACGTACCCTTCTACAGATAAATTGCTGCATAGACCATAAGAAATAAATCTTCGTGGCGATTATCTCTTCTGGCAATATCCCGGATTAGGTAATAGATCTTCGCATAGACCATTTACATACCTTCCTTAGGATAAAAGAATATCAGGATTAAATTTTCGTGGCGATTATCCCTGAAATTCTTTTGAAAGAATCTCTTGGATTAAGTGCTAGATCTTCGTATAGATCTTTTACACACTATCCCAAAAATAGTTAACCATCAGAAATAAATCTTCGTTAACGATTATCTCCTCTGGAAATATCCTGGATTAAGCACTAGATCTTCGTATAGATCATTTACGTACCCTTCCACAGATAAACTGCTGCATAGAACATTAGAAATAAATCTTCGTGGCGATTATCTCTTCTGGCAATATCCCGGATTAGGTAATAGATCTTCGTATATACCATTTACATATCTTCCCTAGGATTAAAGAATATCAGGATTAAATCTTCGTGGCAATTATCCCTGAACTTCTTCTTAAAGAATCTCTTGGATTAAGTGCTAGATCTTCGTATAGATCATTTACACACTATCCCAAAAACAGTTAACCATCAGAAATAAATCTTTGTTAACGATTATCTCCTCTAGAAATATCCTGGATTAAGCATTAGATCTTCGTATAGATCATTTACATACCCTTCCACAGATAAACTACTGCATAGACCATTAGAAATAAATCTTCGTGGCGATTATCTCTTCTGGCAATATCCCGGATTAGGTAATAGATCTTCGTATAGACTATTTACATACCTTCCCTAGGACAAAAAGAATATCAGGATTAAATCTTCGTGGCGATTATCCCTGAACTTCTTCTGAAAGAATCTCTTGGATTAAGTGCTAGATCTTCGTATAGATCATTTACACACTACCCTAAAAATAGTTAACCATCAGAAATAAATCATCGTTAACGATTATCTCCTCTGGCAATATCCCGGATTAGGTAATAGATCTTCGTATAGACCATTTACATACCCTTCCACAGATAAACTGCTGCATAGACCATTAGAAATAAATCTTCGTTAACGATTACCTCCTCTTGAAATATCCTGGATTAAGCACTAGATCTTTGTATAGATCATTTACGTACCATTCCACAGATAATCTGCTGCATAGACCATAAGAAATAAATCTTCGTGGCGATTATCTCTTCTGGCAATATCCCGGATTAGGTAATAGATCTTCGCATAGACCATTTACATACCTTCCATAGGATAAAAGAATATCAGGATTAAATATTCGTGGCGATTATCCCTGAACTTCTTCTGAAAGAATCTCTTGGATTTAGTGCTAGATCTTCGTATAGATCTTTTACACACTATCCCAAAAATAGTTAACCATCATAAATAAATCTTCGTTAACGATTATCTCCTCTGGAAATATCCTGGATTAAGCACTAGATCTTCGTATAGATCATTTACGTACCCTTCCACAGATAAACTGCTGCATAGACCATTAGAAATAAATCTTCATGGCGATTATCTCTTCTGGCAATATCCCGGATTAGGTAATAGATCTTCGTATAAACCATTTACATACCTTCCCTAGGACAAAAAGAATATCAGGATTAAATCTTCGTGGCGATTATCCCTGAACTTCTTCTAAAAGAATCTCTTGGATTATGTGCTAGATCTTCGTATAGATCATTTACACACTATCCCAAAAATAGTTAACCATCAGAAATAAATCTTCGTTAACGATTATCTCCTCTGGAAATATCCTGGATTAGGTAATAGATCTTCGTATAGACCATTTACATACCCTTCCACAGATAAACTGCTGCATAGACCATTAGAAATAAATCTTCGTGGCGATTATCTCTTCTGGCAATATCCCGGATTAGGTAATAGATCTTCGTATAGACCATTTACATACCTTCCCTAGGATAAAAGAATATCAGTATTAAATCTTCGTGGCGATTATCCCTGAACTTATTCTGAAAGAATCTCTTGGATTAAGTGCTAGATCTTCGTATAGATCATTTACACACTATCCCAAAAATATTTAACCATCAGAAATAAATCTTCGTTAACGATTATCTCCTCTGGAAATATCCTGGATTAAGCACTATATCTTCGTATAGATCATTTACGTACCCTTCCACAGATAAACTGCTGCATAGACCATTAGAAATAAATCTTTGTGGCGATTATCTCTTCTGGCAATATCCCAGATTAGGTAATAGATCTTCGTATAGACCATTTACATACCTTCCCTAGGATAAAAAGAATATCAGGATTAAATCTTCATGGTGATTATCCCTGAACTGGATATCAGTATATGATCTTCGTATAGATTATCTCTGAATTACTTGATAGTGTTTATCTGCCTGCAACTATCTTGAAAAGGAAAGGTTAGCTTATGCAAGATTATTTGATGTATGTATGTATAGCATGATGCTCTTAAGTAAGAATGTCATATGGATGATGGATGAGTATGCTGTGATATGGTGTAAATGATGTATGTATGAATCATGCAGCCTGAAGCGTCTTAATATCTCTGTATAACAACTGCTGGCTAGGGAAAATAAATCCCAGTTCGTTGCTGAGGAGTATGAAGACTTCGTTCTCGTCTTACTTAATGATGTGGTACTCAGAACCTCTCGTCTTCGTTCGTTGTACTTTTATTGAAGGAATAAGTTCCTGAATATCCTGACTGAGGATAAAAGATATGGACATAGATCCAGGAGACATAATTCTTCGGAGGATATGAAACTGCTTGAAGACTTCGTCGAGTGGGAAGTATAAGATATTACTTGAAGAGTTATCTATGGATATCCGTAAAGATTACCCTGTGGGGATGAACCGGTGAAGCTTCGTTGAATTCATATCTCCCTTCGTTCTTAGTAAATGCTATTATTGTATTTTATGCATTTCTGGTAAACATCAATCATATTCAAAAGCATATCTACATTCCAACATAACCAACGGACATTTCTCGCTTTAGTTAAAGGGGAAAAGTAAACCTGAATTTGGAAAGCATTTCCTACTTGAATAAAGAGGGAAAAGTAAAGCTGAACTCGAAAACAAAATCGTTTCAACATTGAGAGTGTATAACCAATTGGATTTAGATCTCCTGAGATTCTTAACTTTCCTGAATACCTTCCTAGAAATCCTCATAGCTGGATCTGAAGACATGATACTGACACCATCTGATACTACTGGCGTAGACAATTAATTTCCACAATGGCTTCTGCTGAGAATCCAATATCAAGGTAATACAATGAAAGGAACTTGTCTTCAAATTGTGATGGACCATATACGCTCTGGATATTAGATTTGAAAAGAGAGCATTGCCCCTTGGTTGAGGATGAATTGTCCTATAATGGAAGTATCTGAATGTAGTTACCTCAAGAGAAATAAGCAGAATGCCCCATAATAATATGCCCTTGACATCATGAACTTTGTAATGTTACCCTTGGTAATTCAAATATATGAGGAGACTTGCCCCTGGCTATTAAGCACTGTTGAATCTGGACCTGATTGCCCCGAATGAATTGAACAGTAACTTGGTATGCCCCCTTGATTGGGAAACAATGACTATGCCCCTGGCATTATGAACTCTGTAATGTTACCCTTGGTAATTTAGATAGATGAGGAGATCTTCCCCTGGCTACTTAAACATAGTTGAATCATGTCCCTATTGCCCCATATGAATTAGGCAAAATCATGGCCTGCCCCCTTGATTGGGAGATAATGACTATGCCCCTTTGTATACATGGACTTTGATCCAGGAAACAACTTTGTTTATCGGAAGGACTTTGGTTTATTGAACATTCACCCTGTAAGTTTCTCTGTTTATCAAACACTCAGGTATATGCAAACAAATATATTCAAAAATGCAATGCTTACGTCTGTCTTGAAGTTTTGAAAAAGAGTTATTTTAGAAAAACAATTTTTGTGAAAACTTTGATATTAACTCAAGTTTTATAATAAGCCCTAAAGGAGTCAGGATACCTTTTTGTGGCAATACGCTTTCAAACTAACCATGCTTCAGTTAGGACTTTTAAAGGGTTATAATGTGGTCTGGTTCACGGTTTAAGAAACAAAGGATAAAGGATCAAATTTATTTGCACCCAACCCAATCTTCATGATGTTCTTCAATCCTATGTTCGGTTAACTTATGCATTGAGGCTCCAAAAGTACTTGGAATTGTAACACTGATATTTGAGATGATTCAGAAACCATAACTTTATTTTAAAAGTCATCTATTTTTTTATTTTTTGTTGAGGATTTGTAGTGCCCTATTTTTTATTTATTTTGCTATCCCTTTTTTTTTGCCTGAACTGTTTATTTCAAGGTTACAGTCAGCAGAATATCTCAATGTTTACTAAGTCTCCTTCATAGGTTATAACTTAGTGAAATTTTCTTTTGCTAGATATTGACTGTCAGACATAATGGTTTATGGGAACCCTCATTAGTTGTGTACAAGAAAGACAACTGGAATAATTGAGTTAACCAAAAAACTACCCTGCCCCAGGTTATAATGAAAGGTTTTAATTTGTGTGAGAATAAAAACTCCTACTTCATAGGCTCAAAAGGGTTGACTAGGGATTAACTTCCTTATATCTCTACTGCCTAAGATTATGGTATTGTTTTCGTCATCCACCCTCTATAGGCTTATAGCTTTATCAGGAGTTAAATATCACAAGATAGAAATAAGAAGCATAGTTTTAAATATAGTGAAACAAATGGATTAACTCAAGACAAACATATGCAATGCATTAGTGAAAATAAAGTCTAACATAATAGTAAATGTTTAGGCAAACAAAAGAAATTACAAACGAAAATTCAAATGTTCTCAAAGCCTCTTCCTCTAAACTCGTCACTCCAGTTATCTGGAAACTTTGATGCTTGATGGACGATAGAAGAACTCAACTTGGCCTTCTGGCGTAACCTCGAGTATTCCTTCGTCAATTAGGTCTTGAATCTTATTCTTCAATGCCCAACAGTTATTAGTGTCATGTCCAGGACAGTCAGAGTGATACATATACATTGCATTGGGATTATAGCGAGGAGAGGAGGTATTAGGATTTTTAGGAGAATTTTCCAAGGAAATCAACTTCATCTCCAACAGGCATTGCAAAACTTGTGACATTGGTGTGCTGAACCGGATGAATTGTCTTCTACATTCCTTGTATAGAAGTGGATTAACCTTACAAGGCCTTTTTTATTCCATTGAAGGATGATCAGTAGTAGCCTGTCTCTTTCCTTCTCTTGTACTTACTTTCCTTTCAGCCAAGTCGGCTTGTTTCAACGGAGGTTGACTGATGATTAGATTCCCAACTCCGTTATGTTGAAGCTTATTGACAAAGCTTCTCAGCTCTTCTTGCCCATGGGCCAAACTCTGGATAAGATCCATTTGGCCATTCATCTGGATCCTCATCTCTGCCATCTCAACTTGTAGTTGTTTCAGCTGATCATCCTTGTTGTCCTCAGGATTCTTCTTCTTTATGTCCTTAGAGAGGAGTGCTTTCAACTCTTCTTGCCCCTTGGACAAATTCAGAATCACTTCTTGAAACTGAGCATTCTGAGCTTGAAGATCCTTGACAGTTTGTTCGAGAGCCATTTCTGCTTAAATAAACAGCGAGAAGATAAGATACCTGTTCATAAAAAACATGTGATGCAATGACATGGTATGGAAATGCATATGCAATGTTTTGAAGGACCGCAGGATTTAAATTTGTTTAAACAACCAGAAAGTAAACTTTTATTAGTAATCAATAAACTTGTTTGCCTCTTGGGCTTACAACAAAAATGAAATGAATACAAAGATGGGGTTTTAAGTCTCCCATGGACGTCTCCTCTTTGTGTTGAGGTATGAGTTGAGATTCCTCTCCTCGTGAAGTTGTCTTGTCAGCTCTAGGATTCTTTCTTGACTAGCTTTGAAATGAATCTCAAAAGTATCCCTTTGCTCCTTCAACTGGATCCAGGACCTTTGTAACTCTTCCATGTCAGTGGGCATGTCTGGATGAAGGATGGTATAAGGAGTATCTCCTTCAGCAACAGGCTCCATGGTAACTGGCAGGATAGCAGGATATGGCATCATAAGAGTCTGAGCACGAGATCGTACCCATCTGAGGTAAGGTTCCATATGAATGGAGTACTTTGGTTCCAGAGTCTTACTGTCAACCTTGTTCACCTTACCCCAATCTCGTATGAACCTTTGACGGTAACCTTGAAGATCATTGTCATTGTCGAACACAATACCTTGAATGAGCATGTGATGAGGACCATTACTCCGTGCATAACTAAACTGGCGTAGAGCTAAAGAAGGATTGTAGGTAATGCCCCCTCTTATACTAAGGAGTGGCACATTAGGGAATTCCCCACAACAGTCAATGATGGTAACATTCTCCATAGATCTAGAGTACCAATGAATATTTGAATGAGAAAGTGACATGATTCTCTTAGACCACCTTAACCTTTGTTCATTCTTCATCACTGATCGAGGAAGGTGAGAAATAAACCACCTAGACAATAGAGGTATACAACACATCAGAGTTCCTCGTGCCTTCGTAGTACGGGTATGAAGAGAGTGCAAGATGTCTCCAAGTAATGTAGGCACTGGATTATGAGCCAGAAATATGTTGATGGCGTGTACGTCTATGAACTGGTATGGATTAGGGAACAAATCAATGCCATAGATTAATAAGGCTAAGATCTCCTCAAAAGCATCATAGCTCATAGCTTCTAAGAATATCTGAGCTTTCTCCATCAATACCTTAGCAAGAATACCCTTAACTCCACTTCTTGTTTCTAGAACAATGTCTGATTTCTTCAAATGTAGGGCTGCAGCAATGACTTCAGGTTTAGGCTCTTTTTCTAAGCCCGTGAAGAGTCTCTGATCAAGGATAGGTATACCCAATAGTTTGGAGAACTCTTCCATTGTAGGAACCAGCTGATAGTCGGGGAATATGAAACAATGATGTTTAGGATCAAAGAACTGAAATAGGACACTCATCATATCTTCATTGAACCCTAAAGTGACTAGATCCAGTAGGTAACCATGCCTCTTGATGAATTGGGAGTTTTCAGAAACTTGAGAGACCAATTCTTTAAGCTTAAGAGGTATTCCTACAAAGTTGATCCGGATAGTATTCCTACGAGCAGAAGCCATGACCTGCAACAAAGAACAAAGATAAATCCTTTGGTCCTTGAAATGGTTAGTAAAAAGGCTATGCTTATGATGTCATGACGTCATGATGTTATGCTCAATCACTAACATGTGGCACACACAAATAAGTCACACAATAGCCCTAGGTTTGAAGGCTTACATGAGGTTTAAAGGTAAGTACCCTCCCCTGAAGTTAGTTGGTTCATCATGTCCTATAAAGTAACCAGGTTCTAAGGGATCTCAATATCATTGATCTTTCACAAGGGTGGTTGTTTAGTAGGCAACTTACTTGCCAACCAAAACCCTCCAAGTTTAGGATCTCAATGAGCGTAGTATCGAGTATCAACCAACTTCAGTCTTCACCAAAGCCGGCTATTTCACTACTTTCTAAAGGCCAATATGGGATAACTAGGGTTCTAAGAGTTAGTGAGTGTATTGACAACATATGGCAGCCTCATATTATCCTTAACTTACTTAAGGAACATAAGCACCAACCAAGAAGTCACACTAACTATGGCCACCAGATCAACCATATCGGTATACGCCGTACAGTTTCCTTGGTCTATTGCCATTTACCTAAGGTACACTAGATCCGGGTTAGGATATTTCACACATAAGATCCCCAATAAGTAAAGTAAAGCAAACAAAGCAAACAAATTTAAAGTGATCTAATTCCTAAGGGTACCCCTCTTTTATTAGTCCCCGACAGAGTCGCCAGTTCTATAACACGGTGGGAGAACTGACTTTCTATAAATGTTGCGGATAGCAAGAGTCGCCACCGACTTTTATTTTATCCAAAAGGAAGGACACAAAAGAACAGGAAAGACCTTAAAAAGATTTTGAGTTCGGGGGGTAGGTTATACAAAGGGAAGGTGTTAGCACCCTTTATATCCATGGTTATCCATGGGCTCTTAGTTACTTAGCTCACTTTGAATTGTTTTGAAAAGGTGTAGTGTGTGATTAGAAACTTTCTAAGTACTTTGTAATGATCCTCGTATGGATGTATACAAAGACTTGTTTTTTGAAAATTTGTTTGAAAAGTGTGGTGTGAAGAGTATTTTGAAAGGTGAGCAAGTAATTAAGAGAAACCTACCCTATATTGAGTCTTTACTATTCTTATGTTCTTTCAAATGGTAAGACTATCCCTATTATTAAGGAATAGGTAGTCATTACCTTGGATGTAGTAAGGGACATGTGTAGGGACATCTGAATATAGGCAACTGCAAGGTGTCTTTAGCAATTCGTAGGGACTTATCATCTTTTATTCGAAGGGACAAGATCATTTATCGTAGGCAACCTCGAAGGGACTTGATCTTATAAACTGAAGGGACTTGATGATATTTGTGAAGGGACTTTGCTTAAGACACCTTACTTGACCTTTTGAAATAGGCAACTGAGAGGCAACCCTAGGAAGTGCAAGATGGCGATCAAAGATCGACTTACGTGTGTGCGTGTTCATATTCAAATATTTATCTTATTAATTTTTCTAAATCCATATTAATATCAATTAGGTTATCACTCCCTATTTACTAACCACACAATTTATATTAAGAAATAAAAAGCGAAAAGAAAATTCTAAACTATTACAAGTCTTATGGGCAGATACAAATATAATCGGATAAAAATAAATAATAAGAATAATAAAGTAAATATAATAATAAAGTAAGAATAAGTAATAATAATAAATAAAGCAATAATAATAAGAGAATAAAATAATAATGAAGAAATAATAAGAAGTTAGAATCTTAAAAGAAGTTATTTTAAGTTATATAGGTTAGATTTTTAGATATTATTAGAAAAAATACAAATTCAAATGATTTAGTAATAATAATAATAATAAAAGCATAATATGTTAAAAATTTATTAATATACAAATTATAAAATAAAAATAGTTTAAAAAAAATTAAGTTAATATTTATTTAGGGTTAGAGAAAATTAGAGTCTTAGGAGAAAGTTAGATTAAAAATTTAATTCAGAAAAAAAGAATAGTAAATAACCTATTAAGAAAAATATGATATAATTAATAATTAGTAGTTAATTAAAATATGATGGATTTATTATATACAAAATTATCAATTTATCATTTATTTGTTATTAAGCTTTTTTTTATAATTTTTATTTAAAAAAAGGTTTATCCTAATTAACTAATAAAACTTATGAAAATAAACAAAACAAAAAAAACAAACCTGCAAGAGCCTGGGGTCGAACCCAGGTCTCCAATATTCCACACAAACTCCTTGCCACCGGACCAGCGCGCGCCTGGTGATATTGAATAGCTTCATATTATTATATTTTCAACCTGCAAAATAAATGGATTAAAAGCAAAAAAAAACGTCACAGCCAAGGATCGAACCCATGTTTTATGCCTTAACATGCGTATGCACAACCAACTGAGCCAAGCAGTCATTCTGAAACAATAATGAAACGAATTCATAATAAAATAAATACAAATTCAAAAAATCAGTTTTCGCGCCACCCTTCTTCTTCTTCCTCTGGATTCGTAGGTTTACCTGCGAATTCTCTTGCGAATTCTTTTGCGAATTTTTCTGCGAATTTTTTATATTAAGAACCTGCGAAAATCGTATCATTCATAATATGTAAAATTTCATCAAATTAAATACATAGGCATGATCCTTGTAACGTATACAGTCCAACCATGGGCTTCAAATACATTTATATGACCTGAATAAAGAACCCCCAAAATCAAGTCAAAACCCTAACAATGGCATTCAACGATTTTGACCATAAAAATTCAAGAACTCGTGCAGAAACGATCTAAGCATTATCACAAACACCAATATCAGATCAAAATTTGTTAATAATTTGCAAATTAATGAAATCGAAAACAAGAGTTCAAGAACATTGTTTGATTCGGTTTGGGCAATTGGACGCGTTTTAGATGATGTAAATGATGCAATGATGTTCAATGATCACCAAGGAATGCTTTACCGCCCTTAAATCACCTGAAAAACAACAAAACTCAAGAATCCGAATTTGACTTTTTCTTTGATTTTTTGAAAGTTGAAAGTTGTCTTTGGCTGCTCCAAATTCCTCCCCTTGTGTATTGGTCATGTTATGCTTATGTAGTAGAGTCAAATTAGGTCAAAAAACATATAACTTTTGTGGGCTTTTGGATGACTTGAATTAGAAGAAATCTTCTTGCCAAATTAGTCAAAAAATCAAATATTTTCATGCTATAATGCCTTAGCACGAATTTGGATAGCATCAAATCAATTTAAATGGTCTTTAAGAGTTTCTAGAAGAAGAATCACTTTTAAATATTGAATTTTCATATTTTATTTTGATTTAAATTGATTTTTAATGAATAAAATCAAAATAAATATAAAATAAATTATAAAAATCTGAATAAATGAGAATTGAGTCATGCATGATGTTATGGTAAATATTGGATCACAAAATTGCAAGCCCATTTGGAGAAATTTGGTTTTAAGGCCCTATTTGCTTCATAAACCTCCCAAAAATTTCCCAACTTTGCAAAGGCACAAATCCCTCAATTTTAAGGCTATGAAGGTGTTCTTGGACATTTTGGAAAGCTTATAGAGTCCTCTAACCAAAATATTTGGTTTCATGTCCATATCCTTTACCATTTTCAAGTTATGCCCTTTGGAAGATGTTGACTTTTTGTTGACTTTTAAAATGACCTATAATGTCTTAGCTCATACCTTCCAAATGAAGAATTTTTAGGCTTGGCTTGTGAGACACAAAGTTGTAGAGAATTCAATTTCCTTCAAAATGAGCTTTGGATGGAAAATTTCTGATGAATTATGTGAAAGTTATGGCTGGTCAAAGTTCAGTTGACTTTTCCTGTGAAAACCCTAATTTAGAAACTCCTGATTCTTGATGATCTGAAATCTCTTTGATGAATCATCATAAACCCTTGACCAAATGATGAATTTTACTTCATAAACTTGATGTTGGCAAAAATCATGAGGTTTGACTTTGGTTTGACCACAGTTGACCTTGGTTTGACTTTTTAACCACTTTGACTGATATTTGCATATCTGATCATCTGACTGAGCAAGCCTTTTGGGAAAGCCTTGAAACTTGACAGAGGGATTCTTGAAGACATATAGGATGGTGTGAAGGTCACTTGAAGCCTTGGAAGTCCATTTATCCTAATGAAACTCAAAACCCTAGTTTAGGTGTCAGACCCTAATTTTTGACCCTAAGATTTTTCGCATCTCATCTGCATTTGCATACAAGCAAGATCACGTACTGGTTCATGTATCCCTTTTCAGGTGCAGGTCTATGTTTCGCAGAGGATCACCATGTTTAATTTCTGTTATTTTTTCATATTTACTAACTTCTAACCAAAATACAAAAAAATATGGTGCAGTCTGCTTCTTCTTCTTCTCTGTGTTGCAGGATTTCAAAGACAGGGCTGTGATTCTCGATTCAGATGTGGTTGTTCAATTATGATTCGATTCAGATGGACGTTTGACCTAATCTTGGTCAAACTATCAGAAGATTGTTTCAATTGCAAGTTGTGTGTGCCAGTGAATTTTCCTCAGACGGTGCGTATGCAAAGTTCAGGACTGTGTTATGTACAAAGTCATCAGTTATCAGACAGTGTTTTGTGCGAAGTTTGTTTTGAATCTTCAAGGTTGTCCATCAGTTTATCAGTGATTCATCTGAGAATTTATTTTTATCAGCATGAATTCAAATCATTTGAGCAGTTTTCAGACGATTTCAGTGATGGTGGTTTGAATTGGTAAATTGTTCAGTGGTTCAGTGATGGCTGTGTTCATTTTAATCAGTGGTTGGCAAGAAAAATAAGTTTGCTTTGGGCTAAAAAAAATCATCACTTCATTCGTTATCCATTTCCGACTAGACCATTATTTTCTTATAGCCAATATTCTTCTCTATTCATTTTTTTCTAATCACCCATATATCCATTATCCTTTTTTCCGATTAAATCATTTTATTTAACCATTTCCCATTATCTTTTTTTATCCATTTCATCATCCAAAAATAATTCTTATCCAATTAAATCCAAATATTCACTTTTTGTTATCCATTTTATTCGATTATCCATTACCGTTTTTTTAAGAGGTTCAAATAACATTTTTTTCTCAATCCATTTCCTTTTATTAATACAAAAAAAAATATAGGTATAAATTCATTACATTTTTTTAGCCCATTCATTTAAAAAATCATATTACAATTTTTGATACCCATCATATGTTTCTCTTAAGCCCATTTGTGGAAAAATAGTGAAACAAAAAAAACTGCCTCAACCTTTCCAC
This sequence comes from Lathyrus aphaca, assembly GCA_963966055.1. Taxonomy (NCBI): domain Eukaryota; kingdom Viridiplantae; phylum Streptophyta; class Magnoliopsida; order Fabales; family Fabaceae; genus Lathyrus; species Lathyrus aphaca. Next base: position 223,762,790 of record OZ014520.1, on the reverse strand, counting down.
GTGACACTTCCGCAAGCAGCTAGCAAAAACATCACAAGCCTAAGTCAACTTCAATCCGTACACAGCCATGCTCACATATCACTCCAGCTTTTCCAATCAACATAAAGCCGTACCAACACGCCTTAATTCCCAGCCATGACTTTCCCTCAAGTCTTTTCCCAGCGCAGGCCCAGCTAGCGTCCTGCACAAACTCTCAGCCAAGGCTTCACCGAAACACAACAATAGCTTCACTTTACAAGCTACCCAAACCACTTTCCAGGCCATCCAACCTTCTCCAGCCACACAATACTAGCCTTTCCGCATACTCCCGCAGCCGAAGAAACACTCCAAATGCAATAAGCTCTAGCCGCATCAGTCACATAGTAGCTTCACATCCTCACGCTATCCGCATAGGCCCCACACCAAAAAAACTAAGCCAACAACCACTTGCAACAAGCTTCTTGCAAGCCCAATACGCCGCACAAGCCAAATGCCCTGCACACGAAAATAACAGCATCACGCCGCAAGCTACCAGCCAACATCAAACATCAAAATGCAACGAAAAACAATTAAAACGCAAAATAAAAACTCAGCTGGACGCAAGAAAATCGTGATTCACAAAACACAGAATTCAATCTAAAACGGCATCCGATTCAAAACTTTATTCTTCTATAAATTCAACAATCTCCCTTTCATTTTTCTTAAGCTTTGAAAGCTCACCAAAACCCTGTCAAAATCAACCTCAAGCTTCTATCGGATTCATCCTTCACCCTCAATCCTTTATCAATCTCAATCCTCTTCCATAGAACTTCAACAATCTTCATCATCCCAATCCTGAATCTCTGTCCAATTGATGTTTCATTCACCTTAAACAAGAAAACAGATTCGCGAATTAGAAGAAGAAAAAGAGGCGAGAGAGGGATTTTGAGAAAAATCGAAAGAAAAGAGTGACGAAACTGACTTATTCACAACAGATTTCTTTTGGTCACCCATTAATCTTCAAGGCTGAGGAAGAAGAGCGTTTGATCGAGACATTTCCGGTTGACCTGTGGATTTAGATTGCGTTAGTTTTTTTGAGGAAAGGTGAGGGAGAGTCCGCCGCCCTGTTTCGTTATGTTGAGAAGCTTCATCGGCTTCTGTTTCTTCTAGTTTGTTCTTTTATTATTTTTTATTCTTTTCACTCTTTGACTTTTCTTTGGGACTTTAATGGATCTGATATGATCCATTGCTATCCACAATCCTCTCTCTCAGCATGCGTGGATCCCCTTCCCTTTTCCATTTTTTTATTTTGCTTTATATTTTTTTTATTAAAATGTTTTTGTATAATTTATTTTTAATATAAGAATTTTATCAAAAATGTTTTAGAAAAGAGATTTAGAGTATTTTTAGAAGTATTTTAGAAAAGATTCTTAGAAAAAGAGTTTTAAGAAAAAAGATTTAAAAAATATTTCAATTCTTTTATGGATTTATTTTTTAGATCCATTTTTTTTTCTTCATCTTTTATTTTTGGTCGATGACAATCTCCGATTCGTGATTGTTGAATTTCGAATAGTTTAATCTTCATTATTTCAAATCTATGGATGAATGATCATTTGGATCATTCTCCATACTTTGAGATCGTGATAGGTTGCTTTCGATAACTTCAATGAAAATCTCGATTAAGATTAGACCGTTACCTTTTCTTTTAGTGTGGCATGTTTTCGGAGAACGATCCATAATATCGTTTCTCTAACATGTATTAGCACGAATATTTTCCACTTTAATTAGTGGTGGCCGGCCTCATTTGTAGGGTAATTACTTCGTAAATTACTCGGCGATTGCTTAACATAGACCTAAAGTTGTCCCGATTCGGAATGAGATCCACTTGGATCCGGTTGCCTCGATTTTACTATTCTTTTCGTGGTTGTGCTTGATTAAGTTCATCATACCACTTATATTGTAAATATTATAATAATGTGAATATACTAACATTTTAATTCAATCTCTCGCACCTTATCCTTTTTATTTCAATTTCTCGTTCCTTATCTCTCTTATTATGCTATTATACTATATCATTCATCATATTGCTTATTGCTTATATTGAGATACTTATGACTTTTCCTTTGTCCATTTGGACACAAAAACATTAATAACGGGTTAAACATCTAAAAAATTGGTGACTTTAATTTCGGACTATGGTTATTATCCTTAGCATGAGACTCGGAGTTGGACTTAGATTCTAGGATCATCCCTTTGCTCAAGTTGTTATGGATTGAAGACTTTGGCTCCGATTAAGTTCACTTGTTCATGAAGATGGAAATCCAATTGTTTCAAATAATGCTTGCCATATGGTTTGATCTTTCTTCCTCTAGCTTTTATTTTCAAGTCTTAGGATAGTCCCTTCATCTCTTCCCATCTTCTTAAATTTTCAAATCTTCTTCCTATTTTTCAAAATATTCTTTGCTTTCAAACTTCAAACATTTTCGCAATCAAACCTTGACTTCGGTCATGTGCTTTTACCTTTTCATTTCATTTCCTTAAATAAATGCTAAACCACATAATCATATCAAAACTTTCTTTCTCAAAAACTTTAAAAAATGTTCAAACTCACTCAATTTTTGTGTGCCCTCGTGCATGTTTCCTTTTTAACCATTTTTTATGTTTAGATATGATTCATTCTTTCTAGCGGAATTATTCGCTAAAGAATGACGACTTATCTTTACATTTTAAAATCCATCCAACTCATTTGCCTTTTCACAATTTGTACCACGAACTACGGGGTTTTGATCTCGCATTGCACTTTGTGGGTACGTAGGCATGAGACGTTCGTCTCTTCAAACACCAAAATCTTAAAAAACATTCTTCTTCTCATCTCTTAAATCTTTTTTCAAGCAAACCAATTTCAGACTAAAATGCAGTAAATATTTCAAAGGGTTCCCGTGGAGTACCACGGACAGGTCGGGTGCGTAAAACCTTCCCGATTTGTAATCAATCCCCGTACCCATTCTCTGTTTGTTTCTTTTAGCTTTTGCTTTTAGATTCATTAGGATTTCTTCGTTCTTTTTGCCTTTTTCCTTTTGGAAATAAATAAAAGCGCGGTGGCGACTCTGTGTACCTTGAGTTAAGTTAATCAATAGCTTACACTCACGATTTTACCGCTACAGAAAAGTGGCGACTCTGCTGGGGAGTCAATCTCTAAGTGGATTCGGCCTACTTTGATTTGTTTACTGCTTTAGTTTGATTTGCTTGTTACTTGGTTGTTCTGTTTCGGTTTTGGTGATTCTCTGTGAGATAGATCCTAACCCGGATCTGAGTGGAACTTATGATAGGACGGCGATATTCGAAGCGATATGCGATGGAGTAGTCCAAAGCGATATCAATTTTATAATCTCCATTCGGTTAGGCTCTCTTGGACTATCAATGTCATGACGAGTAATCGTACGTGGCATTATTTTCCGACCTTGAGCTGATCATACTGAGGACCGTAGAACCCTTAACCAATCTAAGCCAATTTAGGAACGTAGTGCGGAAACTATATGGGTGTAAACCTAAGGTGGTTGTCACGCGATACTACACTCAGACGAGGTCTATTTTAAGAATGTTATCGGTTGGGGAGTAATCCAACGTACGGATGATATTCTAAAGATGGCTGTTAACTCCGGGAACCTCTGTTAGCACCCTTTTGGTTTTTTGCAGGTACAATGAAGACAAACCTTAGTACATGCCTGTGTGGGTTGGTGTTCTGTTACCTTGACTCCATGCTCGTGATTCGAACCTTTGAACCTGTGTGCTTTGCGTGATCTTGTTTGTGGTTGTTGCATCTACATATTCATCATGATCATCATCACAACCATTTTTCAAGGAAGACAATTCCGATTATTGCAAATGTTAGAAAAAAGTAAATATTCCTTTTTGTCAAGATTTTTCATGACAGTATTCTCGATGTTGACCGTGATTGCAATAATCGAGTTGTTTTTCTGAAAATGGAAGTGAACATTGCATATCATTGCATCCTCGCATATTCTTGCGTTCATCCGAGTCGTGTGGGAACTCATCCCAGTTGTTTCTTTCCTCAGTTGTCTGTTGATCCGTCAAGCTGACTCCTCACCACAGATACGGTACTAGAGCTGCTAACAGATTGAGAGCTATCAGATTGAGAATGGAACACCAAGAATAGCATAACATGGAAGTCCGAATGGAGATTGATGAGTTGAAGGCCGGTATGACCAGGCTCACTGAAATGATGAAAGTTCTGATTGCTCGAGGTGAACCACCTCAAAGGACTGTTATCTCTGAAGTTTTTACTGCTGTTGTTGATCCTCTTGTTGTTCAGCAACCGGTTTCTTCTTGGCCAGAATATGGGTTACCTCCGGATTATGTGCCAGTTTCTGCTACTGCTCAAGTGGGTGGTCCATCTGTTGTGCCAGTCTTTTCACCTCCGACTTTTATCGAACCTCAACCTGTTGTGCACACTACTGCTCAGACTACTTATCAGAATTCTCCTTTCTTGTACCAAGCTGCTGGCCAACAAGCTGAAAGTCAGGGTGAACCTAGATATATGGATGAAGTTAGAGAGCAGTGTCTGACTCTTGAGAAGAGGGTAAGAGGTCTTGAAGGAAAAGATGTCTTTGGTTCTGCTGCAATCGACATGTGTTTGGTTTCCGACTTGGTTCTTCCTGATAAGTTTAAGGTTCCTGTATTTGAAAAGTACAATGGTCATACTTGTCCAAAGATTCATCTGCTGATGTATTGTCGCAAAATGGCTGCGCATGCTAAGGATGACAAGTTGCTTATTCACTGTTTTCAAGATAGTTTGAGTGGTGCTTCCATGAAGTGGTATGTTGGACTCGAGAAGAGTCACATTCGAAGCTGGAAAGATTTATCTGATGCTTTTGTAAGGCAATATAAGTACAATCTGGACATGGCGCCTGACCATCGTCAACTTCAAAACATGTCACAGAAAGAGAAAGAATCGTTCAAAGAGTATGCTCAGCGTTGGAGAGAATTAGCTGCTCAAGTGGAGCCACCTTTGCCCGAAAAGGAATTAACTGGTTTGTTCATGGACACTCTTCAACCGTTCTTTTGGGAGAAAATGGTAGGAAGTGTTTCATCTGGTTTTTCTGATCTAGTCACTATTGGAGAAAGACTAGAAGAAGGTATCAAGAAGGGTAAGATTACCAATTCTGAAGCTCCTAATGCTGCATGAAAGTCTTTTGGGAATCCTCACAAGAGAAGAGATGGTGATGCTTATGCTGTTTCAACTGAGAGGAGGCCTTATCACCCGCAACAACGATATGTTCAACCATATGTAGCTGCAGTGGCTCCTGTTGTTAAAACTCAACCTGCTCAAACTCAAGTTCAAGGTCAAGTTCGACCAGCTCAAGCTCAAGTTCAGATTCGAGCTCAAGCTCAGGTTCCTCGTCCTGCTGCTGGACAAAATCAGTATCGCGATAGGCCAAACTTTGATCCTATACCGATGCCTTACACTGAGTTGTTTCCTTCCTTAATTAAGAGTGGTTTAATTACTACTAGGCATCCGCCTCCTGTTCCAAATCCTCTTCCAGTTGGTTATAGATCGGATCTTCGCTGTGAGTTTCATCAAGGTGGAACTGGTCATGACTTGGAACATTGCTTTGCACTAAAGGCTAAAGTACAAGAACTTATCAAGAACAACATCCTTTACTTTAATGACCTTAATCCCAATGTTATCAACAATCTTTTGCCAAAGCTTGGGAAGTGAATCTTCTAGAGGGCTTCAACTGTTAATTTTCTTCAAGGCCAAAATCAGACGGGACAGCTCATCCTTGTTGCTGATGGATCACTAAGCCATTGTTTCTTTATGTTTGCAATTTTCTTCAATTGTATTGACTTGTTTGCTTTTAAGCTTGTTTGTACTTTCATGTTGGTTTTAATGAAATGAGCATTGCTTTGTTTTGATTCAATTTCATTTGCTATTTGCATCTTTATGCTTTACGTTTCAAGTTCATTTATCTTTTCTCAAAGCTTTTACAATGATTGGAGGGAGGATGATGAAAACGAGATATCCATAATTGTTGTTGGTATGCTTTCAATTGAGACTTGGTTGATGATATACAGGCATTGTTTCAAATCCCAAACACTGGATAAATAAGGAAGTTAATCCCTTGTCAACCCATTGAGCCTTGAAGTTGGAGTTTCTTTCTATTCGAAAAAACCCGCAATTTTAACTCGGGGATGGGTAGTTCTCAATTAATTCGAATGTGAATTCAAGTACAAGAGAATCATTCAAGACACCTTTCAATACAGGTTGCAATCTCAAGTTTTCCTTCACACACGTCAAGAAGTGTTGAATATGTTTCTCAATTCAAAAGCCAATGATGGTTCATCGTAATCATTAAGCCATGCAATCATTATCTTTCAAAAAAAATGATATTGAAAAATTATTGAAAAAAAAATATTGAAAAATCAAAGCCCGCTAAGTCAAAACCTATGAAGGAGACTTAGGCAAAAACTAGGGGCATCCCGCTGGCTGTAAGTTGAAATGACATAGTTCAGGCAAAAGTTAGGGATAATAAGAAGAAGGATTTATCAAGAGGTCATCAAAATCCTCGGCAAATAATAAGTTGAGTGGACCAAAGTCCTCTTTAGAAATAACAAAAGAAAGATGTGACTGCTATCTCAAAATCCTTGGCTTATGAATCATCTTCATCTGTGCAATCCTAAATTTCTAGGAACTTGAATGCATAGGCTGAATTAATTGAATGTAGGACTGGAGTTCATCACGAAGTTGGGTTGGGTACAAATAAACTTTGAGCCTATATCCTTTGTTTCATAAACCGTGAACCAAACCACGTTACAACCTTCAAAAGTCCTAATTGAATCCAGGTTTCTTTTGAAAAGCATACTACAACGAGGTTGCGTAAACTGACTCCCAAGTTCTTTACCAATCATTTGTTTTCTTACCTTTGCTTTATCTTTAATTTTGTCTCAACCGCCGTGTTTTGAAAATGTTTTCATTTACTTGACATCAATAAGTTTCATTCCAAAAATAATTCTGGATTTCAAACTTTGCATTGAACTCTGCATTAAAATTACCAGGTTTGTACAAACATTTTTATTTGCAAATAAACTTTTCTCATCAAGGAATTTTCAAGCAGTTGAGAAACTTGGTCGGTGATCTTATCAGGGGCAAGCTTTTCTCAGTTCCTGTGGTTCAAGAGTTGGCTATTCAGTGCAAGTTATTCTCAGATTCGGTTAGTCAGAAGATTCTCTGCAAGTTTCACATTGGGTTATTTTCTCAACATTCATTTCAAGAACCGAAGCCATGATCAGTTTATTCTTCTCAACAGTTACCTCAAAGATCTGATTATTTTCTCCAGCAGTAGTTGAGAACTAAATCCATTATCAGTTTATCTTCATCAGTCATTGAACTTGGGGCAATTTTCTTCAAGAATCCCCAAGTAGCTGTACATGACTTCTCTCAAAAGATTGTCAACTTGATATAGTTTACTGGTGTGACAGAGATTTGTTCAGCAGTAGCATTTCTAATTCTCGAGCAGAATGGCAGTGATCTCTATGTTGAGGAATCAGTCTTTCATCTTTTCACTCCTCTAAGAGTCTAAACTGGTTGTCAGCATTTCCTCTCGTATTATGCCCTTGGGTGTGTTATTCCCCATTTTTGAAAAGTTTGCATATTTGAGTGTGTTATTCCTCATTATGCGTTTTCTCGGGTGTGTTATTCTCCAGTTTTGTTTACCTTTGCATATTTGAGTGTTTTAGTCCTCATTATGCGTTTTCTTGGGTGGTTTAGTCCCCATTTTCGTAAATGTCTGCATACTGAGTGTTTTAGTCCTCATATGCATTTTTCAAAGTCTTGTTGTTTTTAACTTCTTACTTCTTTGGTCAAAGTCCAACTTACTTGGCATTTGTCTGTCTCTCCAAAGCTTTTTCTTCACCTACTTGTTGTTTCTTCTCAAATATTACACCCTTTTATCCGATTGCCATTCTCGGATGTCCATAGTGAAGTCATCATTGATGTGATGTACTGTCCCAAACCTTTTTTCCATCTCATTCAGTTCTGTTCCTGAATGTTGTGATTCACATTTTATCTGATTGCTATTCTTGGATGTTGTGATCACTTGCCTTCCGATTGCCATTCTCTGATGTCCATAGTGAAGTCATCATTGATGTGATGTATTGTCCCGGACTTTTTCCCATATCATTCAGTTCTGTTCCTGAATGTTGTGATTCACATTTTATCTGATTGCTATTCTTGGATGTTGTGATCATTTCCTTCCGATTGCCATTATCGGATGTCCATAGTGAAGTAATCATTGATTTGATGCACTGTCCTGGACTTTTTCCCATTTCATTCAGTTATGTTCCTGAATGTTGTGCTTTGCATTTTATCTGATTGCCATTCTCAGATGTCCATAGTGAAGTCATCATTGATTTGATGCACTGTCCCGGACTTTTTCCCATTTCATTCAGTTCTGTTCTTGAATGTTGTGCTTTGCATTTTATCTGATTTCCATTCTCAGATGTTGTGATCACTTGCCTTCCGATTTCTATTCTCGTATTTCCATGTTGGAGTCATCATTAAGTTGATGTGCTTTCCCGAATTTTCCCATTTCATTCAGTTCTATTCCTGAATGTTGTGATTCACTTTTTATCTGATTGCTATTCTCAGATGTTGTGATTACCCTTTTCCGATTGCCATTCTCGGATATCCTTAGTAAAGTCAGTTATGTCATCCTTGGATGCTTCTGGTGTATTTTTTCGGGATTTTTCTTACTTCATTCAGTGCCATTCCTGGATGTTGTGACCCCTTTTGTCCAATTGCCATTCTTGGACATTTTCACCTCGGCTGAGCCATATGTTGGTCTCTAGCATGTTATTTTTTCCGTCGGAGTCTCATGCTCTTTATCCCCAGCGTTTATTCTTTTTCATGTGTCGTCTTGTCCCTCACGGATTTCTCTGAATTTCATTTGGTTCCAGATACATTTCATATCATCTCATAAATTTTCTCATAATATTTCACATGTTGTCACATATTTTCTCTGCTGTCATATATTTTCTCTGCATTTCATATACATTTCATATCGTCTTATAGTCACCTCATAACATTTCATATGCTTTCATAACATATTTTCTCTATCTTTCATTGGCATTTCATGTGCTTCATATTGCTTTCATAATCATTTCTATATCATTTCACATTGTTCATTTTATATTGTTCATTTCATTTCATTCCAGTTTTCCGCATCTTAGGATCAAAAATTGGATTTTTTTTTATATTTAAGTATCTTCCATCTTGTCGAAAAGAAGATTTTAATCTTCATTATCTCTGGATTGAAGAAACTTAAATAGGGGCATCTGTCAGACCCTAATTTTTGACCCTAAGATTTTTCGCATCTCATCTGCATTTGCATACAAGCAAGATCACGTATTGGTTCATATATCCCTTTTCAGGTGCAGGTCTATGCTTCACAGAGGATCACCATGTTTAATTTTTGTTATTTGTTCATATTTACTAACTTCTAACCAAAATACAAAAAAATAGGGTGCAGTCTGCTTCTTCTTCTTCTCTGTGTTGCAGGATTTCAAAGACAGGGCTGTGATTCTCGATTCAGATGTGGTTTTTCAATTATGATTCGATTCATATGGACGTTTGACCTAATCTTGGTCAAACTATCAGAAGATTGTTTCAATTGCAAGTTGTGTGTGCCAGTGAATTTTCCTCAGACGGTGCGTATGCAAAGTTCAGGACTGTGTTATGTGCAAAGTCATCAGTTATCAGACAGTGTTTTGTGCGATGTTTGTTTTGAATCTTCAAGGTTGTCCATCAGTTTATCAGTGATTCATCTGAGAATTTATTTTCTCATCATGAATTCAAATCATTTGAGCAGTTTTCAGACGATTTCAGTGATGGTGGTTTGAATTGGTAAATTGTTCAGTGGTTCAGTGATGGTTGTGTTCATTTTAATCAGTGGTTGGCAAGAAAAATAAGTTTGCTTCGGGCTAAAAAAAAATCATCACTTCATTCGTTATCCATTTCCGACTAGACCATTATTTTCTTATAGCCAATATTCTTCTCTATTCATTTTTTTCTAATCACCCATATATCCATTATCCTTTTTTCCGATTAAATCATTTTATTTAACCATTTCCCATTATCTTTTTTTTATCCATTTCATCATCCAAAAATAATTCTTATCCAATTAAATCCAAATATTCACTTTTTGTTATCCATTTTATTCGATTTTCCATTACCGTTTTTTTAAGAGGTTCAAATAACATTTTTTTTCTCAATCCATTTCCTTTTATTAATACAAAAAAAAATATAGGTATAAATTCATTACATTTTTTTAGCCCATTCATTTAAAAAATCATATTACAATTTTTGATACCCATCATATGTTTCTCTCAAGCCCATTTGTGGAAAAATAGTGAAACAAAAAAAAACTGCCTCAACCTTTCCACGTGACACTTCCGCAAGCAGCTAGCAAAAACATCACAAGCCTAAGTCAGCTTCAATCCGTACACAACCATGCTCACATATCACTCCAGTTTTTCCAATCAACATCAAGCCGTACCAACACGCCTTAATTCCCAGCCATGACTTTCCCTCAAGTCTTTTCCCAGCGCAGGCCCAACTAGCGTCCTGCACAAACTCTCAGCCAAGGCTTCACCGAAACACAACAACAGCTTCACTTTACAAGCTGCCCACACCACTTTCCAAGCCATCCAGCCTTCTCCATCCACACAATACTAGCCTTTCCGCATACTCCCGCAGGCGAAGAAACACTCCAAATGCAATAAGCTCTAGCCGCATCAGTCACATAGTAGCTTCACATCCTCACGCTATCCGCATAGGCCCCACACCAAACAAACTAAGCCAACAGCCACTTGCAACAAGCTTCTTGCAAGCCCAATACGCCGCACAAGCCAAATGCCCCGCACACGAAAATAACAGCATCACGCCGCAAGCTACCAGCCAACATCAAACATCAAAATGCAACGAAAAACAATTAAAACGCAAAATAAAAACTCAGCTGGACGCAAGAAAATCGTGATTCACATAACGCAGAATTCAATCTATATCATTCATCATATTGCTTATTGCTTATATTGTGATACTTATGACTTTTCCTTTGTCCATTTGGACACAAAAACATTAATAACGGGTTAAACATCTAAAAAATTGGTGACTTTAATTTCGGACTATGGTTATTATCCTTAGCATGAGACTCGGAGTTGGACTTAGATTCTAGGATCATCCCTTTGCTCAAGTTGTTATGGATTGAAGACTTTGGCTCCGATTAAGTTCACTTGTTCATGAAGATGGAAATCCAATTGTTTCAAATAATGCTTGCCATATGGTTTGATCTTTCTTCCTCTAGCTTTTATTTTCAAGTCTTAGGATAGTCCCTTCATCTCTTCCCATCTTCTTAAATTTTCAAATCTTCTTCCTATTTTTCAAAATATTCTTTGCTTTCAAACTTCAAACATTTTCGCAATCAAACCTTGACTTCGGTCATGTGCTTTTACCTTTTCATTTCATTTCCTTAAATAAATGCTAAACCACATAATCATATCAAAACTTTCTTTCTCAAAAACTTTAAAAAATGTTCAAACTCACTCAATTTTTGTGTGCCCTCGTGCATGTTTCCTTTTTAACCATTTTTTATGTTTAGATATGATTCATTCTTTCTAGCGGAATTATTCGCTAAAGAATGACGACTTATCTTTACATTTTAAAATCCATCCAACTCATTTGCCTTTTCACAATTTGTACCACGAACTACGGGGTTTTGATCTCGCATTGCACTTTGTGGGTACGTAGGCATGAGACGTTCGTCTCTTCAAACACCAAAATCTTAAAAAACATTCTTCTTCTCATCTCTTCAATCTTTTTTCAAGCAAACCAATTTCAGACTAAAATGTAGTAAATATTTCAAAGGGTTCCCGTGGAGTACCACGGACAGGTCGGGTGCGTAAAACCTTCCCGATTTGTAATCAATCCCCGTACCCATTCTCTGTTTGTTTCTTTTAGCTTTTGCTTTTAGATTCATTAGGCTTTCTTCGTTCTTTTTTCCTTTTTCCTTTTGGAAATAAATAAAAGCGCGGTGGCGACTCTGTGTACCTTGAGTTAAGTTAATCAATAGCTTACACTCACGATTTTACCGCTACATTAGGATGCATTGCTTAGGAGGATGCTTTGTCTGAGGGAATTGTCAAACTTTCTGACTAATTGTGAACCTTGTGAACCTCTTGAGATGCCTTGTGAACCTTGTGAACCTCTTGGGATACCTTAGTATACAATGTCTTGTCTAGGTGAGGGCATATTTTGGGGTGCAACACTACATACCTCATCGTGAAAATGAGGATCAGAGTTGACGTAGTTCGCCTAACTAAGGCGGGAATTATTCGTTTGTGTTTTTTATGCGATGGAACTGCTTATGTCTATTCTCAGGTGTTACAGGCTCGTATGGTACAAGTGAGTTTACTGCCTTTCAAATGAGACAAGACGTCGCAAGTTCACGTTGAGAGTGAGTGAGGTGAGAAAAGAATTCCCGAAGGAAAAGACGAATCTTCTTTGTTGTTTTGTCTTTTAGAGAAGTGTTTTGATTTTTGTTTGTGAACCTTCTCATACTAAGACTTGTTCATCGTGGTAGATGACTTACACCTCACCCCGAAACAAGACATGTATAAGTAACCCACGACAAAGTCTCGTGTCGTACGAGAAAGTCAACCTTTATTAGGTGTTTTTTTACTTTTCTTTGAGGTGAGAAAGAGAAAGCAAAGCGAACCAAATGCAAAACGTCTAAGGGGAAACCTAAGATCCTAGTGTTATCATGCATGGATGAACATAGGTTAGTGTGGTTTCTAATCCTAAAGCAAAGGAATAGAAGAATTAGAATTCAACTTACTCCTTAAGTAAGATAACTTGATTCCAATAAAGGGGGAGATCCTAACAAACACAAGTATGAAAGGTAAGACAAAATGCAAATTAAATGTATAAAGAAGGTAAAAGGAATAAGTTGTGAAGAAATTACCTTAGCCTCCCTACAAAACAAAGGTTAGTATTGCATATTATCTAAAATAATAAAACAAACAAAGTACCAATTAAATCCTAATGTATCTAGGACCTAAACTAGACTCAATCCTAAGTCTAAAGGTACTAAAAATTATGCTAAGCAAAAATTCAGCAACCTATTACAGCTCCTAAATGCACAAACAACAAAATACAATGCAATGTACAAACATCTTTTTACAGCTCACAATCAACATGCAAAACATGTGTAAAAAGTGTGAAAATGCAACAATCAGCATACATTTTACAGCTACTGCATGAAAACACAGCTATGAAATGCAAAAGGCAAATTTTCTTATTTTCATTTTTATGCACAATAATGGATGACACACATGCACAATTAACATGGATAAATACAACATTAACATCAACATTAACATGGATTAATGCAACATTAACATGCTTATTTACAAGGGCTTGTTCATGAAAGAATGCATAAAACACTAAATATGCAACAAGTATGCACTTCAAGTATTTGCACATAAACACATGGATATGGATTATGAGCATGTATCAAAAATCAACACAATGAATCGTGCAACTTGATGAAAAAATCATAATTGGATTAACATGAATAGTAATCAAAGATGGAAACAAAATGCAACAACATGTACATTTATGATTATGTGAAATACAACATACAATGTGCAATGCAATTATGGATCATGAGAATGAAATCAAAACAGAATGTGAAACACATATAAGCATGCTAAATGAAATGCTTGAACATGGCAACAATGATTTACAAGTCCATTTATGCACAATTAACAAGTAAATACACAATATGCAAAAGGTAACGGAAACACGTCGAAACGACTCGAAACGATGGAATGTGGTACGAAAATAGTCTTAAAAATTCCCTAAAAATTCATGCTTTATCACTACATGAAGTTTAAGACACAATGCAATGCAAACACACAATGAAACAAAAGCATTTTTCATGTTTTCAACAGCGTTAACCGGTTAATGCAATACGTTAACCGATTAACGGACCTAAAACAGAAGCAATTAGTTTGAAAAAACACGTGTTAACTGGTTAACCAAATGCGTTAACCGGTTAACACTTAACAGAATGGTGAAAAAAGTGTATAAATAAGCACTTATGGTCATGAACCTACTTCTAAGAACCCCTTACACATACATGAACATGTTAACTCGAATTTTCTACTTAAAGGAGGTTTTCTAACATCTATTAGGACCTAGATTAAGCTACATATCTAGCTTCTAACAACCAAAATACACAAATTAAAATCGACACGTAATTGACCGGTTAAACGCAAACACAATCAATGAACATGTGAAGAATGCCGTTACGACGAGATGAAGAAAATTAGTTAAAGCGAAAAGTGGTTTTAGATCGCCAACCTACGAAGCGAAGGATTACTTCGGTGAGTATTGCAGTGTAAATCGAAGTGCAGGCGAAGAAGAAAACCGGAGATTCCGCGAATGCAAAATAAATGCGGTTCGATCTTGATGAACACTTGATTAACCACTTCCAATAAGCTCAAAACCAATCCAAAAACAGAATTGCTTCTTTAAATAAGCTCCACAATTAATGATTGATGAAGGTTTAGCTTCAAGTTCTTCAAATTCCAATGAAGAATTTGAAGAACTTCTATGAATAAGCTTTGAGAAATTTGGTGAAAAAGTGGGGAAATTGAGAGAGAAATGAGAGATTGAAGATGAAAAATGGTGAGAATTAGGTTGGAACTTTGGAAAAGTGAAGTGGAACCCTTTGATTTGGAATGATTTAGGCTTATATAGAGATTATGCATGACAAGAGGTTTAGGAATGGAGCTTGCTTAGGCTTTAGGTTAGGTTTGAAGTTAGTTGGAGTTCTAGAATATTCCTTGGAATATGCTAGAAGAGTCTAGAATGTGGTAGAATTTCCAAAGTGAAATGGAGTATGAATGAAGTGTGAAACAAAGTGGAAAAGAATGAAGGAAAAAATGGAGGGAAGTGAAGAACCAACCAATTTTCAAACTTTTTGCCCATTTTCCGCGCCTGTTAACTAGTTAACCATATGCGTTTGGTTAACGGAATAAAACTTCAAATTTTCTTTTCTTTGATTTCACCTCATGGAATTGCCTTGGATTATTTTTGTGATATCATTTTCCTCTCCTTGACCTTCAATGCTTGACAAGCCTTGCTCGATCACATGCCTCATACACATGCAAATGCTCATGATTTATTATTATTTTTTTGAATGCAATGCGATGCTTGGACGATCATGTGGAATGACGAAGCATAAACCACTTGAGGTTGACAATAAATAAGAGGGAAAATTTTAGGGTATTACAGCTTACCCTATTCAATCATCTGTAGACCTGAATGGATGATAGCAACGACTTTCAGACCTTCAAGGTATGGAGTGATTGAATACCCGAATAAACCCGAAAATTTGGACTCTGTGGGAATGTATGATGAGAAAAGAATATCATTCGCGGATGACAACTCAACACATGGGATTGGCCTCTGACACGACAAAAGGAATGATCTCATCGTACTTAGATGATAACTCAAGGGAAAGAATACCATCGTACTTAGACGGAATCGGAAATGAAACCATTATACTGAAATAGAATCAGAAGGAACGAGATCGTTGTACTTAAACGATAGCCCGAAACGCGATCGTTGTACTTAAACGAAAACGAAGGAACGAGGCCATTGTACTTAAATGGGAACTCGACAACACGAAACCATTGTACTTACATGGAGTCATAGACGTGAAATCATCATACTTAGATGAAATCAAGGAAAACAGAATCATTGTACTTAAATGGTTACCCGAGACGCGACTGTTGTAGTCAAACGGAGACGCAAAACAGTGAGACTGATGTACTTAAACAAGACTCAACTGGGGAACCATTGTACTTAAATGGAATACCCGAAAGGAGCGTGATCGTTGTACTTAAACGAGAGCCCAAGACACGACCGTTGCACTTAAACAGAGACGCGGAAAAATGAGAGACTGTTGTACTGAAACAGAGACTCACTGGGGAGACCATTGTACTTAAATGAAATACCCGAAAGGAGCGGGATCATTGTTCTGAAACGAGAGCTCGAGACGCGACCGTTGTACTGAAACGGAGACGCGAAAAAGGAGAGACTGTTGTACTGAAACAAGACTCAACTGGGGAACCATTGTACTTAAATGGAACACCCAAAAGGAGAGGGATCGTTGTACTGAAACGAGAGCCCGAGACGCGACCGTTATACTAAAACGGAGACGCGAATAATGAGAGACTATTGTACTGAAACAAAGACTCACTGGGGAGACCATTGTACTTAAATGGAATACCCAAAAGGAATGGGATCGTTGTACATAAACGAGAGCCCGAGACGCGACCATTGTACTTAAACGAGTATGATCCACCAACATAATACATGTTTACATAAACATTCATCAACAAGATACTTGTACAAATGTATCACAAAAGAATCATAATCATCCTAGCTACCCGATGCTACATGTCAGAGCCGACCGACCAAAAGAATGAAGACACGCTTCACAAACAGACCACCAGCATACCTACTTTGCAATGCCTCATAGAGCATCATAAATCAGCAGAAGGGTGAGAAATATTATCATAATAACAATGCATATAATTAGATATCTTAGCATAAAAATATACATATACTACATTCTCACCATAATTCATCGTCACTCACTCATATACATCACAATGTGTATATATATATATATATATATATATATATATATATATATATATATATATATATATATATATATATATATATATATATATATATGCATATATATATATATATACAAAACCAAGCATATTCATCATGCATACCTTCACCATTCTTATCATTCTACATAAACATACATATTCATGTTTATTCATCAATGCATAATTACAAAGATGATAAATACAAATCATAGAGATTGACTCATGACTCTATGCAAATACAATATGATACCGACTCAATCATCTCAAATTCACTGAGAAACTTATTGGAACCATCGCTCGTTACCAATGTAACTCCCCGTCGGGCCTACAATGTTCACCCATTGCTCACACCTCACATAGGCACACAATGTTTATGGATTGCTCACACCTCACATAGACACACAATCCGATTGCTCACACCTTACCTTGGCACACAATTGTTTGTAATCATCTCTCACACCTCACATAGGCACACAACGTTACAACGGATTCTCATTAAAATCACACAACACAAGAATATACATCATTATGCTTCACATACAAAATGACTCAAGACACTCTTGAAATGCATACATATTCACAATATATTCATGCATTTATCTCATGCTATCACATACAATCTATATACATTCACATCAATTACGCCAAACGGCAACGAGCATCGCTTTACCACCTAAACGGCAACGAACTCTTTCACAATTAACATGCATTTACATTTATTTTAAACAGTGCATTTATTTGCCAAAAGGCCACAATTCACAATAAATTCTACAATATAGGATTCACTCCATAAGGCTACCCACAACACATCATATAACAACACACACAAGCTGTATGTTATATAACAAAAGCATACTGCACGATAACACATCAAACCATTAAGGTTTCAATTTTATGATATAATTGAACCAGGTACAGACCTCAAAACCATTTTTCCTAGAAAGAGCATCTCGTTAGCTTTTCAACACTTCAAACGGGGTCCAAAACCGACTTACGGTTCAAGAGATATGAATTTTTGAAGTTTTTTCAAAACAGAATTTTTCTGCATATAAACTGCTACGGGTTTGAGCAATTTCGCCCGAAATCCGAACGATTCAATTATTTTCTTCGAAACAAACACATACTCATTAATACCAAACATATAGTAGTGATTTAGAATCTTCAAATGTGAATTCTACGACTTCCGATTTCAATCCGAATCTTAAACCCTCAAATCTCCAAAAATGCAAAAACTTACAAAATCAACCAAATT
The DNA here is from genome assembly GCA_963966055.1 of Lathyrus aphaca. Lineage (NCBI taxonomy): Eukaryota > Viridiplantae > Streptophyta > Magnoliopsida > Fabales > Fabaceae > Lathyrus > Lathyrus aphaca. The sequence goes on along the minus strand of OZ014520.1, from coordinate 223,744,807 downwards.
CGGTAAAACAAGCATACTCGATCATGGCCTAACATTACCCGACACAACTACACAATCTATTCCGACTTTCGTCCGTAAAAACATCGATTCCTCACAAAAATCTCAATTTCAACCTAGAACTCAAGCTATGGAAAACAAGAAAACATCCAAGCAAACACATACATAATGATATACATTGATGTGATAATAAGATTTCACACCCTTACCCGATTAAATCGATTCCTAGAAGTTGTTTTGAAGATTTCCAAGCTTTTCCTCTTTTTCTTCTCTTTTCTCTTCTTCCTCTTTCTTTCTCTCCTTTTTCTCTCTATTTCTCTTTTCTTTCTATTTCTCTCCTATTTCTTCTTTGTTATCTCTTTTTCTTTTCTTTTTTTTACACAAATTCAATTAATTCATTTTCTCACATAATTCTATTTCCACTAAATTTCTAACTTATCATTAATTGAGAAATGTCCAAAATACTCTCCATTCTAATTTCCCCGAAAACTCTCAAAAACGGTAAAATATCATAACATGTCAACATATCATATTAATACACCAATTTCACAAATAAAATAATTATCACTCAATTTAAATGAAAGACCTAACAAAATGGGAATAATCGAAATTGGGGCGTTACAACTCTCCCCTACTTTAGAAATTTCATCCTCGAAAATATTACCTGATTCAAACAACTCCGGATACGACTTTCGCATCCCACTCTCTAGTTCCCAAGTCATATTGCCTTCCGAAGCGCCTCCCCATGCTACTTTCACAAGCGCAATATCCTTGCCTCTTAGCTTCTTAACTTCACGGTCCAAAATCCTAATCGGTAAAGCTTCAACCGTAAGGTTATCTCTCACTTCAACCTCGTCCATAGGAATAACATGTGATGGATCCGGAACTTACTTCCGAAGTTGTGAAATATGGAATACATCGTGCAAATTCAAAAGATTCGGAGGCAACACCACGTAGTAAGCCACAACACCAACTCGTGCAGTAATCTGATACAAACCAATAAAACGAGAAGTCAACTTCTTCGACTTCAAAGCACGACCCACATCCGTAACCGGTGTAACACTCAAAAACACATGGTCTCCTTCTTGAAACTCAAGATCTTTCCTTCTCTTGTCATGATAGCTCTTTTGTCCACTTTGAGAAGCTTTCATCTTCTCCCGAATAAACTTCACTTTCTCCGTCGTGTATTATACCATCTCCGGTCCAACTATCTTCCTCTCACCGGTTTCATGCTAACACAAAGGTGTTCGACATCTCCGACCATACAAAGCCTCAAATGGTGCCATACTTATACTTGAATTAAAACTGTTATTGTAGGTGAACTCAATCAACGCCAAATAACTATCACAAGCACCACCTTTCTCGAGCACACAAGCACGCTATAAATCCTCCAATGATTGAATTGTCCTCTCAGTTTGACCATCCGTTTGCGGATGATAAGTCGAACTCAATCTTAGCTTAGAACCCAAATCCTTTTGTAAACTCTCCCAAAACCTCGATGTAAATCTAGGATCTCTATCTAATACAATACTCTTAGGAACTCCATGTAACTTCACAACCACAAGAACATAAATCTCGGCTAACTTCTCCAAAGGATAACTAATATCAATTAGAATGAAGTGAGCAGATTTAGTAAGTCTATCAACGATTACCCAAATAGCATTATGACCTCTTAGCGTATTCGACAATCCCGTAACAAAATCCATCGATATACTATCCCATTTCCACTCCGGAATGTCCAACGGTTGCATCAATCCACTATGCTTTTGATCTTCTACCTTAGACTTTTGACAAGTTAAGCATGCATACACAAATTGAGCTACGTCCCTCTTTAATCCGGACCACCAAAAGATTTTCTTCAAATCTTGATACATTTTATTCGTTCCCAGATGAATACTTAAGTTACTTCGGTGTCCTTCTTCCAATATCATCTTTTTCAACTCCGCATCATCGGGGATACAAATACGACTACGGAATCTCAAAACTCCAAAATTATCAACCTTGAAATCCTCTCCTTTCACATGAATCTGGTGATATCCCTATCTCAAATCAATCTTGCTAAAAACACGCGCACCAACCAATTGGTCCATCAAATCATCGATCCTTGGAAGTGGATACTTGCTCTTAATTGTCACCTTGTTCAATTGTCGATAATCAATGCATAACCTCATACTCCCATCCTTCTTCCTTACCAACAATACCGGAGCACCCCAAGGAGAAACACTTGGCGTTACAAATCTCTTGTCCAACAAGTCATTCAATTGCTTATTCAATTCTACCAACTCCGATGCCGACATATGATACGGTTCCATCGAAACCGGTCTAGTACCCGGAACTAGATCAATAGAAAACTCAACTTCTCTTTCCGGTGGTAGATCCGTAATATCCTCCGGAAACACTTCTGGAAAATCACACACCACTGGGAACACATCGAGCTCAACTTTACTCTCCACCAACAATGATGCAAACAAACCGAACAATTGAGCTTCGTCCGCTAAGAGTTTCTTCAACTCTTTAGTGGATAGGAAACTATCATCTTCATCATATTCCAAAGAAGGAAACCTCACTAACTTGTGATAGCAATCTATATGAACTCGATTAAATTGCAACCAGTTCATACCCAAGATTACGTCCAATCCTTCCAACGGAAAACACACTAAATCCATAATGAAGTCTTTACCATACATGGTAAAAGGACAACTTACAGACACCAAAGACCTAGTTACCGACCCCGAAGCAGGAGTCTCAATAACCATCTCACCACCCCAAGAAGTCATAAACAAATTCAAACGCTTAGCACACTTATGAGAAATGAATGAATGAGTCGCTCCCATATCAATAATAGCAACTAAATGCGTACTATTAATAAAGCTTGTACCTTTAATCAAACGGTTTGCACTAGTAGTGTTCGTCCCTGCTAACACAAACACCTTTCCGCCCACTTGAGCTTGTTTTGGCTTAGTACACTTAGTACTAATGTGACCCACTTCTCCATAATTATAGCACATCACTACATTCCTTCTACAATCGGTTGTAGCATGCCCAAGGCCTCCACGGTTAGAACATTTCACTACGGTCTTCCCACACTTAAATGATTTATGACCCATTTCACCACACTTGTAACACTTAACGGAACCAGAACCTTCTCCTCCAGATCTCTTATCAAAGTTTCCCCTATGCTCGCCCTTATCAACGGATGTCACATAAGGTCCACTTCTAGCTTGTTGCTTTCCCTTCCTCTCATTCAAACTTTTGTAATGTTTAGAACGAGCCTTGCTATCTTCCTCTAAGATTCTACAACATTCTGTCAAATCCATAATGTCATACCCCAAATTTGTCCTACCCGCACCATTTTTATTTTACTGTCTAACCATTATTTGAAAATCCAAAAATATGTACCGTTTTTATTTTCTGTCTAATCGTACAAAAATCCAAAATGTGGGTCTTTTCTTTTTGTGTGAAAAATTGTTTTGTTTGTGAAGTCAGGTTTGTGTACGACTTTATTCCTAAGAAGGAATGTGTTGTGTGGAGACCTGTTATTTGATCCCATAATTCATCTCATTTTCTTTTTTTCCCATTATTCTACTTTAAGATCATTTTTATAAATAATCCATTTTTTTCCTTTGTTTTTCAAACAAAATAAAAAAATCTTTTTAATTTTATTATATTATTATGTTAAGTCCAGTTTTGTTAAGCTCATTAGCAAACGCAAAGAAATCTTTTTCTTTTATTATTCAATATTGTAAGCATTAACTATTATTATTCTTTATTATTTCTATTACTATTATTATTGTTATTATTTTTTAAAAACATTCTATTACCATTATTATTTTTATTATAATTATTATATCCATTGTTATTATTATTTTTTATTATCATTATAACTTTTTGCATCATATTTTATTATTATTATTATAATTATTATTAAATATTTTAAAAATAATATCGGCTGGATCATTCGCGAAAAAGGTCCCAAATGTTATTCCACAGCCAGCCTTCATGCTCCATCACATTCTTTCATACGCAAACGACAAGAGGGACTTTCATGACCCCACAATTTCAACCAAAAAACACGTTATTTTCATATCTTTTTGGTACAACCAAGGTACCCGCACCACTCACTAACGGATTCTCACATTTTGCACATAGAGGTACAACGAATAGATTCCTTCCTGTAATCAATTTCACAGCCCATAACAACCTGGATCCTTAGTTCCTATAAGAGGGATCTCTCATTCACAAAAGGGGGGAGGATAAGAAAAATCAAGGAAAATCTGCAGAAGCTATTATGTTAAACCACCTGCAATCCTTCAACAAAAACATAAAAAAAAACCAAATCACAGAACCCAAAAAAAAAAACAAGCTCGAATCTGGAAAACTCACAAACTTAACCAGCACACACCAAAATCATAAGCCGCGAAACTCACGCCATCCATATCACTACCTTCGAAACTAAAATCCGTGAAACCTTCGCGAACCATCAAAATCCACCATTTTTTTCCAGAAACAGAGTTGATTGTGAGAACGCCGTAACCTCCTCCACAACCGAAAGAACCTCTGACCACCCTCATTGAACAGTAATCGCACTACCAAAAACCGCGAGCGATTGAAATCTGAAACCACCTTCGTATTCGCGACCTTCCTTTCACCATCCACCACCGCGCCGTAAACATAAAACCGCCGCAAAATCTGTGAACAGCCGAACCTTAAACCGCTTAAATCCGACCCTTTCACCTTCGCCTAACTCACCGCACCGACCAACAAACCGAGTGAACCGACGCATAAAACCCCGTGTGATCTGAATCCGCGAGCATCGTCAACCACCGCGAAAACAAAGCCGTCGTTAACGCGTTTTCCGGAAAAATCGAGAGATTGGAGTGAGAGGTTGTCGTTGCCTTCGCCGTCTCAGAGATTCGAAGTTGCGAGTTCAAGAGAAAAAGCTGAGAGATCGAGAGAAAGAGGAATTAAGGGAGACGGTAGATCTGCGATTTGTTTTGAACTTTTTAAAAGTATTTCTTTCGTTTTTTTCTGTTGGTTTCATGCATTGGGAAAGTTTATATCTTTTATTGTTTCTGAGTGTTTTGAGGAGGATACATTGCTTTTTACTTTTATAAAACCTGTTGTTATTTAAAAAAGAAAAAACCCGATTCATGTTTATTTGTCTTTTTGTATTCTTTAAGAAAACCTTTGTGTTTATTTGTTTTTTTTTAAGAAAACTTGGCCCAACTTGCATTGCCATACATACTATGTGCATAACCGTGACACCCCATTGGCCAAGCCCATACATTCTTATTTTACTCACAAATCAAGCAATTTACCTTTCTGTTTATATTTTTAATTAGTTGTTTTATATGATTTTATTAGAACCTTCTATATTTTCTTTGGTCAAAGTTTACAAGAATATTTCTTGTATTTATTGATTTCTTGATCTATTATTTTCTATTTTATTTATTTTGCTTTATTTTGCTTTTGTTCCATTTTAGGGCCAATGATATAAAACAAAATTAAATTATTTCCAATACTTTTAATTGGGAAATTTAATTATTATGAGGCCCCTTATTTTATTTATCATGTAGTTCAATTTCAATAAAATTAATTTAAGTTAATTTATATTCTATTATATTATTGCCATTATTTAGCATTCTATTAAATTAAATTAAATTTTATTATTCTTATACATTTATTCTAATTATTATAATTTAATTTAAATTCTAATTTTTCTTTTTATCGCTTAAATCGATTCGCAAATCCATGTAAGTCGAATATTTTGTACTTCGCCATCCAATTATTTCTAAACGCAAATCATTCAAATATTTTCATAATCGAAATAACGGATGAACTGAATTCTGAAGTCTCGCATTCCTCGAATTCTTGAATGAACACTCCCGAGGCTCGCCCCGCGGGATGCAGTTCATTCGACTTTCTGTAATTTAAAACATTTAATCAACATATTAAATAATGAAAGAATTGAATTCTGGAGTCTCGCATTCCTCGAATTCTCGAATAAATTCTCCTGAGGCCCGCCCCTCAGGACGCAGTTTATTTACCCTTTCATTCTAAAAAACCCTAATCGAATCAAACATTTTTAAAAGCGAACACTATTTAAATCCTTCCTATCTCAAACCAGCTAGCGCTTCAGCCTCCTATCGCGAGCAGACAAGCCAATGCTTAGCAGTTAGAATGCGGTTTAAATATTCATCCATTAAATCAAACCGACCAACCTTAGTACCACAAACTACGAAGCTCTGACTTTCCCATTGCACAAGGGAATATGTAGGCACACGGATCTTACTCCTTGCTGAGCACCCTAGGAACAAAACAACCCATTCCCCTATTAACCTTATATTAGAATCGTTCGTATTTACTTTTTTATCATTCGAAGAAAACAGAAAGCATAAGTCAACATTAGATCGCAAGTTAAACTAAGAGGTTCTCGTTGAGTACAACAGACGTAAGGGGTGTTAATACCTTCCCCTTACGGAATCGACTCCCGAACCTAGAATCTGGTTTCAAAGACCTTGTTCTATCCATTTTTCTAAAAAGGGTTTCTCGATATTTTCCCTTTCCTTAATTGGAATAAAATAAGTTCGCTGGCGACTCTGTTGTTTTAATTTTCATCCGCGGTAATTTTATCGCGAGGTCGTATTTTTCGAGGTGCGACAGATGGCGACTCTGCTGGGGAAAGGACTAGAGAGTCAAGCCTAACTTAGTTTACTTTGCGATCAATGTCTACTTTGTTTATTTGTTTTCTTCATGCTTTTTATTTATGCTCGTTTATTCGCTCTTCTTATTGTGATCATTATCATACCTGCTTGTTGGATCATGGGTCGATATCTGAGTTTTCGAAAAAGAAGAGGGAACACCTAGTTTAGATTTGGAAGTTATTAGTGTTAGTCTCCAAGGACTCGCTCCTTGCAAGCCTAGCATGAAAGCTCCCCCTAGAGAGTAGACCTATTCATAGATCTCGTCATAATGCAGCTAGCCTGTTGCATGACTTGATTCATGAAAGGGCTGTGACTCTGGGACCCACTTTTAGAACTAGTTTCAATGTTGGCAGTTGCGTAGTGTTAGTCTCTGAGGACCCGCTTCTCATACGGCTAACGTGAGAACTCCACTCAAGGTAGACCCTATCGTTATTATCGTCATAATATAGCTAGTTTGTGGCAGGACGTTAGTACGATCAGCGTCTGTGACCTTGAGTATCTTATCCATAACCGTAGAAACTATCCTGTGAGTGGTTTTACGGGTAAAGAACTTAGAACAATCCTATAAGAGTCTACTTGTTAAGGTTACTTTTATCAGAGATACCAGTTATTTACTCGTTACTATGGTTAACCTCAGAGCAGATTATACTCGTGGTCCTGGATCTTACATTGCATCCATACGCATATTTATTTCATTTGCATTATTTGTTCATCTTGCATTTCATTCCAAAGCCGTAAACTCATTGCATGTTCCTTCATCTTCAGTAAATCAAGTTGGTTTCCCGACGCCCGTATCGTGCTAGATGCCCGTATCTAACTCGAGCCAACACTAGAAGACTGATGGACGTTATTCAAGAAGAACAAGCTGCTATGAGGGAAGAGATTGAATCAGTCAAGAGTAAGATCGACCAGATTTTTGAGACTTTACAAACTTTGGCCAGAATGGAAGAACGTCGTGAAGCTGTTGTCGCAATGAACATTGCTCTAGTGCAAGGTTCTGCCTCGCGCGCAATGCCTTCAGTTCCAGTTCCAAATCCTTTGGTCTATGGTTTGCCTCCAGGCTTCACTCCTGCTGTTGAAGAAGCCACTTCTCAACTAATACCTACCTCTGGTGTTACTGTTGGTGCCATTCCTCAAGCTCAACCTATTCCAACTCAAGTCCAGTTTCCTCATGCTGAAGAGGATCATCAGGTTGAGTATGAGATGCATACCGATGTTCCAATCACCAATCCCCATGCTGTGCAAGAATCTGAAGCTATGAAGATGTGTCGCGAGTTAGCTGAAAAACTCCGAATCATGGAAGGACACAATTCAACTTCTCTAAGTGCCTCAGACATGTGCCTAGTTCTGGATGTTGTGATCCCTGCTAAGTTCAAACTGCCAGAATTCAAAAAATACAAAGGCCTCAGCTGTCCTGAGCTTCATTTGAGGATGTACTGCAGAAAAATGGCCGCTCACGCCAAAGATGATAAGCTTATGATCCATTGCTTCCAAGACAGCCTGTCTGGAGCGTCTCTAGAATGGTACATGCAGCTTGAGCGTAACAATGTTCGTACTTGGCTTGATTTATCTGATGCATTCAAAAAGCAATACAAGTACAACACTGACCTTGCTCATAACCGTACTCAACTTCAGAGTATATCTCAAAAGGAGAGCGAATCCTTTAAGGAGTATGCCCAACGCTGGAAGGAGTTAGCTGCCAGAGTGCATCCGCCATTGGTTGACCGTGAACTAATCGATATCTTCATGGGTACCTTACAAGGGCAATACTACGAAAAGCTGATCAGCAGTGTATCTTCTGGATTTTCGGACATGGTGATGGTCGGAGAAAGAATTGAAGAAGGTTTGAAAAGTGGGAAGATCCAAGGAGGCTCTAGCAGCCAAACCAATGTCAAGAAACCTTTCAACGGGTACAAGAAGGGAGAAACTAATGCCATTTCTTCTGTAAGTGGGAAACTTCAACAGAGTGCACCTACTCCAGTTCCCTACTACCAGTATCCCTATGTTGTTGCGGCGCAATATGCTCCTATGCCATATCAGCCAGTTCCTCTAATGCCTTATCAGCAGGCCATTCAAGCTCCATTTTCGCCTCATATGGCTTATCAACCACGTCCATATCCTATGATTGCAGCTGCGCGGTATGCACCCAATCCGTACCAGCAACCGGCCTATCCACAACGGCCTGGTCAACAACAACAACGTGCTCCTCAACAACGTCCACCATATCAGCAAAGAGGATATGATAGACACATTGATCCCCTGCCTTTGTCATATTCTGAAATCTTTAATCAGCTTATGGCAAAAGGATCTCTTACTTTGAAAGATATGCCACCTCAGACTGGTAATGCCCGGAACTATGATGCCAATGCTCGCTGCGAGTATCACAAAGGCGCTCCAGGTCACACAATTGAGAACTGCCATTCCTTCAAACACATGGTTCAGGATATGATCAACTCTAAGGATCTCACCCTCACTCCAAGGAACGCAAATGTCCAGAACAATCCATTGCCGCTGCACGGTGCCAACAAGTGAAGACATTTGAATGGGTTGTTGAAGACCAAGCTGAGTAGTCACCAACTTTAAAGCATTCAATCAAGAGAAGTTCAATTCCTCAAATCAAGGCAGCCATCGCCATTTATGATTTCCGCATTTCTGTTATTTTTTAATGTTTGTTTAAGTACTATTTGCTCTGAACATTGTTATTTGTACTTGGTTATGTTAATGTTATGTTTATGCATGTTTTGAATCAATCTATTCGCATTCGCTCATTATTTATCATTTATCGCAAAAATCACAAAAAAAATTCTCTCACTTCACTTTAGAAAATATTTGACGGAGAATGATGAAAACGAAATACCCATAACTGTTGCGGTATGCTTTCAGATAAAACCTCGTCAATGATGTACATGCATTCTTTCAAATCCGCAAACACTGGAGATATAAGGAGTTAATTCCTAGTCAACCACTTCGAGCCTAGAAGTAGGAGTTTTCTTTCGAATACAACCCTTACATTTAACCCGGGGCAGGGTAGTTGTTCAGTTAGCCTGACTACACTTTAAATTGCAAGATGAGACATCTCGTCGGAGGACCATCAACAAATGACTTGGCAGTCACGACATTCAACAAAATACAAAAAATAAAAAAAAATAAAAAACACTAAGTTGAGCTCCCGAAGGGAGACTTAGTCGAAAAAAACAAATCAAAAGAGGAACTTAAATCCTCAGCAAAAGAAAAACAAATATCAAGGGCCACCAAATCAAGAATCAAAGGGTCACCAGCAAAATAAGATGACTGCCATTTTCAAGCGAACTTTAAAGCTTCATCTTCACTCTTGCAAATTCAAAACAAATGCATGTGTAGAGTTAACTGAACGTAGGATTGGAGAACATTGCGAAGAAAGGGTGGGTACAAATCAAACTTTGAACCCCGCGCCACTTTCGTGTTTGTACTAGGATGAAAATCCCGGGAGCGACACCTAGAAATGTGTCCTTCTTTCTGACAATGATAACAAATTACACCATTATGCTCACATCTTCCAAAATGATTCTTGTGACATCGGGGGAAAGAAGGAGGAACACTGGATCTAGGACTCGACACCTGTTTCCCCTTGAAGGGTTGAGGCCTCGGCCTAAAAGATTGACTAGCTCTCCCCTTATCTCCTTGAACCGCTCTTCTGGAACTAGCTTATGTTTGCACTTTCTTCAAACTATGTTCTGCAACATACGATTGTCTCAACATCTCAGAGTAGGTAGTGAACTCCCTTTGAGAAACACTATAAGAGATTTCGGCCCTTAGTCCAAACAAAAACTGGTCAATTTTCCACCTTTCATCAGGAGCATACATAGCCTGCCTAGATTAGGCCACCATGTTCTCAAACTTCTCAGTATAACTGGCCACAGTCATGCTCTCTTGCCTCAATTGTTGAAATTCGAACTCCTTTTGCATCCTCAAGGAGCTCGGGAAATACTTATCCATAAAAATTGTCTTAAATTGTTGCCATGCCCTTGGAATCCCTTGCACCATCATCAAATTGGAGGCACTCTCCCATCATCTAGCAGCAGGACCCTTTAGTAAATGCGATGTGAAGGTCACCTTGTCTTCTTCACTACAAATCACGATCTGGAATATCCTCTCTATTCCAGTCACCCACTCGCGAGCCTTAACCGGATCTAATCCGCAATGAAACTCCTAAGGGTTCATGCGGAAGAAGTCTCTAAATGTTCCACCCACAGCTCCAGGAGAAACCACGTGAGGGTGAAGGCCCCCACTCATCTGATGCATCATTTCTTGCATGAATTGGTGCTGTTGTTGCTGCATCTGTTGCATAAATTGGAACATAGGAGCATTCCCATCACTACCTGCTTGATCGCTACCGGGAGGAGTGACACTGGGTCGAGCACGAGTTCCACGTCTACCAACCATATTTCCTAAATGTCATCAAAACAGGATTAAGTTGAGTAGGCTCAATACCATAAACATAACATTTAGTCCTACCGCAAGTCAACGTGTATGAACGGAAGGAAACACTTATAATATTTCAAGGCTAGGTCGAGGATACGACCTACTCTGATACCAACTGTAATACCCATATACAAAAGACATACATAAAGCATATTTTTCATATATAATATTAGAAATTTGGTACTGAAATACAAATAAGTTCTTAGCAACACATTGTATAAATATAGCCACTACAACATAAGGTACTAAACAAGGCTATAAAATAATACAAGATGTTCAACTACGAAACGATCTAAGAACTAGATCCGAATATCTCAAAATCCACAGCGGAAGACAAGCCATCAACTAGTAGGGATAATCAAGTCGCCTTATCCTTACCCTTAGTGGAACCTGAAGTACCTGAAATACAACATCAACATGGGGTGAGATAAACATCTCAGTGGATTCCCTAACTTAGAATTCTCTCGATTCTAAGGGCTATTCTCAAATGAAACTCGCACGTTTCACAAACCAAATCACACAAGGATCTCAAAGTACAAAAAGTGAAATGTCTACCTCAAGTCCTTACGGATGCTCTAGTGAAACACATAGTAACCACATTGAGACTTACACTATAATACCCATATACAAAAGACATACATAAAGCATATTTTTCATATATAATATTAATAATTTGGTATTGAAATACAAATAAGTTCTTAGTAACACATTGTATAAATATAGCCACTACAACATAAGGTACTAAACAAAGCTATAAAATAGTACAAGATGTTCAACTACAAAAAGATCTAAGAACTAGATCTGAAGATCTCAAAAATCCACAACGGAAGACTAAGCCAACAACTAGTAAGGATAATCAAGTCGCCTTATCCTTACCCTTAGCGGAACCTGAAGTACCTGAAATAAAAACATGAACATGGAGTGAGATAAAACATCTCAGTGGGTTCCCTATCTTAGAGTTCTCTCGGCTCTAAGGGTCAAGCATAACAATTCTATGGGTACAAAGTTTCCTCTCAAACATAACTAAGTCGAAACGGAACAACCCAACAATACATCGTACAAGACTTCCTGTGGGACTCAGTGAAACACCCACCTCAAGTATGAACCACTAGACTTCTCATGGGACTCAATGAAATACCCATCTGAAGTTATCACTCGCTTCCCGTGGGACTCAATGTAATACCCACCTCAAGCTAACTCTCTCTTCCCGTGGGACTCAATGTAATACCCACCTCAAGCTAACTCACGCTTCCCGTGGGACTCAATGTAATACCCACCTCAAGCTAACTCTCGCTTCCTGTGGGACTCAATGTAATACCCACCTCAAGCTAACAAAAGGGAACACAATCAAGCGCGATCCTCAATTCTTATTAGTCTACAAACTCCTAGGTGTCTCACAAGTCTCACCAATTCCTTATCTTTAACTCACAATTCCATAATTATGTTTCATTACCTTTTAATCAAATAGTCAGGTAAAAGTCGGGTGGAACCAACATTTCTTGATCTCAAAATATAGATTTCATCATTAGCTTCGAAACGATATGTGGAACGCTAAAAACGGATACCTGGATCATAAGTTACGAATTAAAAACCAAGGTTGGAACCTACAGGTCTCGCTGAGCGAAAATCGCCCTGGAACTTTCGCTGAGCGAGCTACACCAGTTCAGGAAGTTCCAGCCTTACGGGAAAACACTCTTTCCACACGCAAACACTCCCAAACATCAACCAATGCAACAAGACATAATCAAACATATCCAGTATCATTATATGAGTATTTTAGGTAGGTTTTAATCGAGTTTTAAAGGTTAAACTTCCGATTTTTCTTAGATTTTTCAATCTAGCCCTAACCACAAAATCTCTAAAACTCAACCAAAATCAAAGATAAAAGTTTCTAACTAAGAACCCACCTCGAGAGATGAAGATTGGCGGAAAGAATGAGTTGATTCGACGGACGGATGATCGGGAATGAGGAATTGGAGCTTTAGGGCTTTTCTCTCTTCTTCTTCTCTTCTCTTCTCCTTTTCCTTCTTTTCTTCTTTCTTACCAACTTTCTCTTCCTCTCATAATCTTTCTATATATATAAAAATATAAAAGCTTATATTTTTACCAATAGGTCAAAATTAGAGAGTATCCGAAAATGTCTCTTAATCTGATATTTTATAAAACCTCTGAGTAAGCTAATATCAATTAATAAAATAATATCCCGTTGATTACTCTATTTTGTTCCATTAAAATTTCTTAGAGTATTTCGGAATAATATTATTACTAATTAATATTGTCCAGAGCGTTAAATAAAATACGGGGTATTACATACACAAGACCTTACGGAGGAATTGACATAGCACACTCTTCAATCTTTATGGATGCTTCCTGTGGGAATAAAGGTAACCCACCTCAAGACTTACTCAAGATTGACACATAACTAGCATAGCACTTACCTCAAGTCCTTACGCATGCTTCACGTGGGACTAAGGACAACCCACCTCAAGGCTTACTCAAGACCTTACGGAGGACTTATAGTCTACACATCACAAATCAACGCCCATACATACACAACAGATACCTCAAGTCCTTACGGATGCTCTAGTGAAACACATAGTAACCACATTGAGACTTACACAAGACCTTACGGAGGATCCTAAAACAAAACATAATTTGTGATTCATCCGAGTTAAAGGGGAACCTAGATACCTCACAAGTCGTACCTCTCTATTTCCATCAAAATAATGTTTCTTGATTTCAAAAGATAGATTATGTCATTAGCTTCAAAACAATATGTAGAACGTTAAAAATAGATACCCGAATCAGAAGTTACGAATTAAATACCAAAGTTGGAACCTATATGTCTCGCTGAGCGAAAAACCTCCTGGAACTCTCGCTGAGCGAGGGATGCTCGTTGAGCGAGCTACACCAGTTCAGGAACTTCCAAACCTACGGGAAAATCACTCTCCAACCCAAAATAACTTCCAAATATCCACCCAAGCAAAAAAACATAACCAAACATATTCATAAACATCATATGAGTATTTTAGATAAGTTTTAATCGAGTTTTAACCATTAAACTTCCGATTTTTCTTAGATTTTCCAATTAAGCCCTAACCACAAAATCTCTAAAACTCAATCAAAATCAAAGATAAAAGTTTCTAACTAAGAACCCACCTCAAGAGATGAAGATTTGCGGAAAGATTGAGTCGATTCGATGGATGGATGATCGAGAATGAGGAAATGAAGCTTTTGGGGTTTTTCTCTGTTCTTCTTCTCTTTTCCTCTTCCTTCTTCTTTTCTATTTTCCTTTTTCTTACTCACTTCTTCTTTCTCTCATATTCTTTCTATATATATAAATATACATAAAACTTATATTTTTACCAAAGGATCAAAAATTAGAGAGTATCCAAAAATGTCTCTCAATCCGATATTTATAAAACCTCTGAGTCAACTAGTATTAATTAATAAAAATAATATCCCGTGAATTACTCTATTTAGTTCTGTTAAAATTTCTTAGAGTATTCTGGAATAATATTATTACCAATTAATATTGTTCAGAGCTTTAAATAAAATACGGGGTATTACAAGATCGGTGGTTGATTCTTCCTGAACTCGTCATTAGCATTCACGTTCGGCGCATCTTGCACTGCCCTAGCCATTGCTTCCAAATAAGCAGCCATCACATTTTCGTTTCTACCAGCCATATTCTGATCATTCCCAAAAATAACAACAAGGTTAAACAACAGTTCAACCATCACAACAAGACAAACACAATTGACTCAACACTGGCTCTGATATCACTTAATGTAACACTCCCTTTCCTATACCTCAAATAATCACATAATCATTTAGGCACATATTAAAAATTTCTTTAGAGTATAATTATAAACATAGTATAAAAGAGGTATGTCACATTATACATGAATTTAAAATATTTAACATCTTCTCAACAACTGATATGCAACAGTGGGGTAACTTTGCAACAGAGGAACTTAGTCCTTACACTCACATCTCAATATTTAGAACAAAAGCGAAAAATCTAAACATTGAATAACATCAAACATACACACACACACACACACACACACACACACACATATATATATATATATATATATATATATATATATATATATCATCGAGTATGATCCACCAACATAATACATGTTTACATAAACATTCATCAACAAGATACATGTAAAAATGTATCACAAAAGAATCATAATCATCCTAGCTACCCGGTGTTACATATCAGAGTCGATCGACAAAAAAATGAAGACACGCTTCACAAAAAGACCACCAGCATACCTACTCTGAAATGCCTCATAGAGCGTCAAAAATCAGCAGAAGGGTAAGAAATATTATCATAATAACAATGCATATAATTATATATCTTAGCATAAAATACACATATACTTTATTATCACCACAAGTCATGATGATCGTCGGGCGCCCCTGGCAATTTTTCAATTTTTTTTTCTTTCTTCAAAAATCCATAACTTTTGTTTCGAATATCCGTTTGATACGCATTTTATATTAATTCGAAGCTAAAATGGTATTTTATCTATTGGAGTGGAAAATTATTATTTTTGTCGATGAATCTAATTATTTAGTCGGTTTATTCGAATTATATGCTTTATGGAACGAAATGCTATAAAGGCAACGAGACTAGGGTGAGTGAGGAAACCTTATACACTACTTAGTGGACACTTAGTAGTAAGACTAAGAAGTTGTTATATCTAGATGGCGATGCCCGAGGTTTTGGTATGCATCGTATACCTTAGTCGTGTAAAGGTCTAGGGATGAATCGAAATATAGCTGCTACACCAAAACTAGGCGCAAAGAACCAACCAGACTGGCCCAGTGGATAAATCAGGAATACTGAAACAAAAACAACAATTGGACCGGAGAATGCAATTGCATTATAAGGCCGCAATTGAACAGATCGAGCAAGTTCAAATTGACGTAACATAAAACCTATTAATCCGAAAGCACCGTGAAGAGCTACAAAAGTCCACAGACCACCTAATTGACACCAACGGGTTAAATCTCCCTGTGCTTCAGGACCCCACAGTAACAACAAAGAGTGTGCTAAACTATTAGCAGGAGTAGAGACTGCTGCAGTTAAGAAGTTACAACCTTCCAAATAGGAACTTGCCAATCCATGAGTATACCATGAAGTTACAAAGGTGGTACCTGTGAACCAACCCCCCACGGCAAAATAGGCGCAAGGAAAGAGCAATAGACCAGACCAACCCACAAAAACAAAACGATCCCTTCGTAACCAGTCATCCATAATATCAAATAAATCATTTTGATCTTTGGTAAATTTACCAAGAGCTATAGTCATAGTAATCCTCCTATTCAACTACTTCAAACCATTTCCAAACATCTCCTAGGATTTTCAGGGATGGAACCTTCGAGGCTTTTTTCATTTTTTATATGATTTCTCGTAGACTGTCCCCTCTTTTTTACTGGGTTTCGAATATAAAAATTATTTTTTTGTCAATTGATATCTAATCTAGGTAAAATCCATTAACTTAATTGGCTTATTCCTTTCTATTCTAAAAAAATTCTCTAAGTCATGACTCAAAAATTGTCTTATGACTCATAAATCCTATAAATACATTTTTTAAAGAACTATTCCATAAACAAATGATCGATCACTTTTCTGACTGTCGTTACCAGCTGATCCCCAGACATACTACTCTGCTTTTATCAAATAAGATTATTCTTGAATCTTGTTCGTGAAATCAAAAAAATAGTTTTCTATATTATTCAAATTTGTATGTCTAGAAAACGACTAAAGGATCCTATTTTTACTTTCTATTTTACTTTTTACTTTCTATTTTACATTGATTTCTTTTATTGTCTTCTTTGTTCTATTTTTCTGTCATTGAGATTAATCTAATTCCGACGTATACCCTTTACTTGCGGATCGAGGTAATAAATTGGACTCTTTTTCTCTATTTATTTTTTTATCTATTTGTCATATTTTGGAATATTCTAGGGAATTTTATTAAAAATAATAGATTCTAAGTGAAAGTTTCATCCATTAATTGCCTTCCAAATCTCGTATGCATCGATAGATATGAAAACCAAATGTTTGATACTCGAAGTCATGATTTGATGGATTTTTATATTCTTTTTATAGACATATCTTAAAGAAATAATAGAAATCAATTTGTATCTTTTCTTGTATTAGGAAAAAAGATATTTTGAAGTCAAATGACTTGACTGTTGGAACTTAAAATAAGCCCTTCCACTGCAAGAGAGGAGTAGTAATTGATTCCTAGGAACAATAAGATTTTATCCGAAATATCGACTAATTCTTACAGAGTTAGAACCAAAAAGGTATGAAAAAGAAAAAAAGATCCACTGTTCAAATTTCATTTCTATCTAATTTGAATATCAGAATAGTGGATATAGTTCTGATTCAATAGGTTAGGTCCACTTACTTTTTGGAGAATCTCTCCCTTTATTTGATTGGAATAATCGAAAATAGCAGTATATGACAATTAAAGCAAATATCACATTCTAAAAAAAGAAATCTATATATAGAAAAGAATCCCATTTCCCTTTCTAACTAGAATGAGTTTACTCTATTCGAATGCTAACAATAACTTACTTAATATAGTTTAAATTCGAAATTCGATTTTTTATAATGAAATTCAAGTATTCCTTAGTTTTTTTTATTACAAACGGAAACTTCTTACAAATATCAACAATATTTGTATATCTTCCTTCAAATAGGAATACTACTGTTATTATTTTTTTGATAAAAAAAAAGCCCTTTATCAGATTTGAACCGATGACTTACGCCTTACCATGGAGTTACTCTACCGTTGAGTTAAAAGGGCGCCGTTTGAGTCAATTCCCGAATACAGAATCCGCCAATAGGAGTATGAGTTTAGTACATCCATTTGTTACTGCATATACTTATTATATACGAAATATATAGAAATAGGATTTATAGATATTTACATAGATCTATTTTTTGTACACAGCAACTCATTAACGAACAAAAAATGGGATTGACGAGTATAGTGAAAAAAGAATTTGTTCCGATTGGATTTGATAAATATCAATGGAATTCCATTTTTCAAAACCCATTCAAATTGAAGTCATCTTCATGATAACACGAAATTTATTTCATTGATACTTGTACGTACCCCTAATTCAAATCTTTTTGACTAGATGTAAAAAAGGTTTACTCTTTACTCAAGTTATCAATAAAGACCAAGCAACATTTCATTGATACATTCTTCTTTTTTAATGTAAAATTCTTGAGTAGTCTACCTCCCTTCGAACGAGGAATCCTCTAAAATGAAATTTTTAATAAAAAAGGAATATCCTCGAATTCATAAACGATTTCTTTGTCTATGGATCATACCGTTTGATCTTTTAGGTCAAGACGTCACCTCGACGGGTCTGCCACGATGTCTTAAAGCCTATATGTGATAGATAAACTTCTGCAATCATGATATATTTTATTCTTTGAACATAATTTTAGTTCCTTTCAAAGAAAAAAAAAGAGATGGAATAATTCATTCCACAAAAAAGTATTTTTTTTTCACAAGGTACAGTAAAAATAGTTATTTGTTACTGACTTGACCATAGACCAATTCCCTTATTGATTGGGGAGTATTCAATACACCCATCTTATCAACGTCCATAAATGAGAAATCATAACATAGCTTAAACAAACTACCGAATCGGAAAAATGGAGTGCTATGAATGCTATCATATAGTTTTATATCAGAAAAAGGAACGAGTTGGAGATAAGCGGACTCGAACCGCTGACATCCGCCACAGGGTAAATCACCGCCTCTCAAGCCCCAACGGATTCTACCATAGAGGCCAACGATAGACAATAACCCTCCGAACACAGCTTACAACTTTCATCGTACTGTGCTCTCCAAAGAGCAACTCTTCTCAAAATATCAAAGGGTGCTGAGTTGGAATCCCATTCAAACAAAAATTCTTGTGCTTCCGGAAGATCCAGCTACAGGAGAACCGAGAACGAAAAGCTTCTCGCCCCCTTATTCCGCCCGACTCTTTTCTTTGCTGTTAAGAATGTAGGTTTGAAGTTAAGAATGAGTAATTGCACTTCTCCGACCCTTAACTGTTCAACCGGAGAACGGAAAACTGATGCGTTCTCAGGTTAAACAGGGTTCTATGGTCGGTCCGCGACCCCTGGATGCCGAAGGCGTCCTTGGGGTGATCTCGTAGTTCCTACGGGGTGGAGACGATGGGGTCGGTCCATGGATTTTCTTTCCTTTTGTTTTCCCGCATTTCGCTCAAAGGGTTGAAGGGAGATAGTGCATCAAGCTGTTCGCAAGGGCCAGCTTGATCCTCTTCCCCAGGATTTCGGATGAGGAAACCCTAGGAGAGCCACCGACTACAACTACCGTCCATGTATGATCCATACTAGATCTGACCAACTTCCCATCCTACCTCCTCTACGTTTTTGACAGCCCATCTTTGTCTCAGTAGAGTCTTTCAGTGGCATGTTTCAGTCCTCTTTCCCATTACTTAGAAAAAGTGAGCCACCGGTTCAGGTACAAGATACTATCATTACCGCCTGGACAATTAGGCATCCAACCCGTAATCACAACGACCCAATTGCAAGAGCGGAGCTCTACCAACTGAGCTATATCCCCCCGAGCGCGGATCTCCATAATCACTTGTTCTGATTTTACATATTGATCATTTTGAACTAATAGAAAACTTTTTGGTGGAATAATGACATTATGTATAATATCGTCACTTTCAATAGTTACATACAAGTCTATATTACATATAAAAGCAGGATATCCATGACGTGTACGTGTAGGGTGAACTAAATCCTCATTCCATTTTATCTTTCCATTCGAGGGGGCTCGCACATATTCAGCAGTACCCCCTGTGAATACTCCACCAGTATGAAAAGTTCTTAATGTTAGTTGAGTTCCCGGTTCTCCAATGGATTGACCAGCAATAATCCCTACAGCTTCTCCCAATTCTATCAGGTTCTCATGAAAAGGACTCCGCCCATAACACAATCGGCAGATCCAAGACGGATTCCTACAGGTAAAGGGGGTTCGAATAAATATTGGTTGTGTTTAAAAAGTTATGAATCGATTGATAAGTCCAATTCCAATATCTTGATTTCTAACGACAATGCACCGTGAACCTATATATATATTGTCTGCTACTACACGACCAATTAATGTTTGTATCAAAATTCTTTCTGGCGTCATTCCATTTCGGATGTTTACAGAACTCCCACGGATCGTACCGCAATCTATTCGCCGTACAACAATGTGTTGAACCACTTCAACAAGTCGACGTGTAAGATATCCAGCATCTGATGTTCGTACAGCAGTATCTACAACCCCTTTACGCGCTCCGTAGCAAGAAATTATATATTCTGTTAAAGACAGTCCTTCACAGAAATTGCTTTGAATGGGTAAATCAATCATTTGTCCTTGTGGATCTTACATTAATCCTCTCATTCCGACTAATTGGTGTACTTGAGATGCATTTCCTCTAGCTCCTGAAAAAGACATTATATGGACTGGATTAAAGGGGTCAGTCATCCTAAAATTGGGATTCATTTGTTGTCGCAAATATTCGCTTGTAGCATACCATATTTCAATGGATTGGCGTAATTTTTCTACCGCATGGACATTCCCATAATGATTATGTTTTTCCAAAATAGAACTTTCTTGTTCAGCATCTTGGACTAGCCATCCTTTATAAGGTATTGTTAAAAGATCATCAATTCCTAATGAAATAGATGTAGCAGTAGCTTGATGGAATCCTAGAGTCTTTACTTGATCCAGGATGTGTGAGCTCCATTAATAAAAATAAACTTCAACTACAGAATGAAGTCTTTCAAAGCGCCCCAATTATAGAAAAGAAAATTATAGAAAAGAAAGCGACGAAGAAAATGAATAGGGATGAATTCCAAAAAAGAAGTCTAATATCCGATAAAAGGAGCAGACAAAAAATTGAGCAACTTACACAAGAAATTCTAAGCAAATTCTAAGCAGGGAAGGTTAATTGCACTTGATTGATATATACTAATATCTACAAAAAATAAAAAATAAAAAGAAAAAAGAATGATTCATTAATTAAAAAAGAGGTACTTTCTCGAATCAAGATATTGATACTGAACCTGCGAGACCCTTTTCAAAGTGTCTACTACCCGGTCATCTTTTTTTATTTTCTAAAAAAAAAATAAACGAATAAGATGGATTGTGAAGGACCTATTGGAAATTTGCTTCGAATTGGTAAAAAAATGGGTGTTCAATCATTTCCTTTTAGTTTATTTAGTAAATTTCGTGATTTTAGTCAAAACTCAAAGATATTGGGGGGATCTCAACCCGGGAATTGGTCAACTGCTGTTAATTGATCTTTTTACATGGCTGATTTGGTGCAACCTTTTGAAAAGCATGGTAGGAGTGTGGGGAAAAAGGGAGCAGCCTCCGTTCAAGTCCTTCCACTCACCCTACCTTTTAGTTGAAATTTTCTCAAGTTCGTTGAAGCAAGACAATCTGCCAATAATATTTGCAACATTCTATAAATCCTTAGAGGTGCTTAGCATCTTTTGGGGGATCCGCCCGGTCGGTCGAATTTTCGATTTAAAGGCATGGTGTTTGGAGGTACCTGAGGGAAGCGGCGCTCTCATTGTTTTCGGGATTTTACAATTTTCTCTGAGTGTCGCTTATTTTCTATTCTTTTTGTTTTGGAAGAATAGAAATTATGCTATCACTTTAGTAGATAAATCCAATCAAATTGTCTATTTAATTCGCTGGTATCCGGTCAGGGGTTTTCAAGTATTCAAAATATCTTTCAGAGATATGTTGTTCTTAATTCACAAAAGAACGTTGAGCGGAGATGTGCTCTATCTCAAGACTCGAAAACATGGCACATTGGCCTTGACTCCAGTGAATTCTCACGGGAATCTCCGGCAAAAAGCCGAGGAATTATCTTATTTTCTAGAAATTCCAGTTTTCGAGAAATGTTAAAAAAAATACGGAACCATTCACATCCTTTATTATTGACAAAAAAGGGACGGCGAGCTAGAATTGAGGTGAGAGAGAATCGAGAAGTGGGTTAAAGAGGGATTCAAACCCCTGTCCCTATTGGATACAAATGGTAAACAATAGGGAATCAACAACAGGAAAAAAATTTGTCAAAAAATACTTCCGCGATTCGGATAGACTAAAATGGATATTTCCATATTCAAATAAAAAAAGGAATTAGTTAAATGGGCCGAGACAAAAATTACAAGATATTTCGAAAAATAATGAAGGTGATATTTCGAAAAATAATGAAGGTGGGCTGGGTGATAGCCCTATGGATACTTTGGCTTGGAGTTCAATACTACTTCTTTCTTATCTTTGTTATCTTAGTGATAATCAAGAAGATTTTCAATTGGAGCAACACGCAAGGGATCAAAACCTTCTCTATTTTTTTTGATTTATCTCAGTATCAACTATATTCTAATAATAATCTTGTATATATTTTCTAAATCCCTTATTCTGGATATACTCAAATATCAGAACGAAATAATGAGGGGATTTCAAATGATATTGAGGGGATTTCAAATGATATTAAGGTGGATATTCAACGCCTTTTTTCTGATCTATTTTCTCAATTTAAGCGCACAATTGAAAATGGAAACAGGTAATTGCTATAAATTTGGGACTTTCTTCTGGTGGAAGGATCTTCTTAAATGGCTCGCTTATTTCCAATTTATGGAAACATTCCTTCGAATCTGGCAAAAACGCGAGCCCGCTGGTTTCGAGTCCTGGCACTCACAGGACATATTGATTCAAACTTTCCCCGGTTCTCGGAATACTACAATTCTTTTGTTTGCAGTCGCAGGATTCTATAAATCTTGGCAGTTTGGAGTTACCTTTTTAAGAACGTATTGGGAAACGATGCGTGTGACTTTCAGAACATCGGGCCTTTTGCGGTTACCAGCAGGAAGCGGCGCTGTTATTCTTTTTGGAATGGTGCAGCTGCTTCTAAGTTTTGGCGGTTTGTTATTTTTTTCTTTGGTGTAACTGGTTATTCTTTACCTTGGGACCAAATAGGTTATTGGGCAGTCAAAATTGTAACAGGTGTACCTGACGCTATTCCTATAATAGGATCCTCGGTGGTAGAGTTATTGCGCGGCTGCGCTAGTGTGGGACAATCTACCTTGACTCGTTTTTATAGTTTACATACTTTTGTATTACCTCTACTTACTGCCATATTCATGTTAATGCACTTTCCAATGATACGTAAGCAAGGAATTTCAGGTCCTTTATAGAGAATATGAATCCTAGATATTTGTAATCAATCATTTTGGGGAGGAGTAATAGTATTTCATTGCTACAAATATGCATTATTTTTTTTTAATAAGACATGTATTTGGATATTTCCCTTCAACTTAACAAAATAAATTGGATTCTTTATTTGACATACACGAATAGTTGAAGGGAACTCTCCGAAAAAAGAATGGATTATGGGAGTGTATGACTTGAACTATTGATTGGGCCATGCAGATATATTACTTAATCTTATCTGCCACATTTGAATTCACAATTCAATGTGTCTTTGTTCCAACCACCGCGCCAGTCCTCTACAGAGGATAGTCCGGTTCGCTTGAAGATAATCTTTTCTATGATCAGACTCGAGCATGAAGAGGCTCCGTAATATCCAGTAAAATAAGTAAAATGATATAATCTAGATTATGTCATATGTATTTCATTAAACTTATTAATAGTATGGAAATGCATTCATTTCCTATGCATTGACTCAATTTATGAGACTATCGGAGTTAAACAAGTAGATCTAAAGAATAAAGGGGGTTGTATTCTATTAGTAACAAGTAAATCCTTTCTATGTCCAAAATTCCGAAATTCTTTTTTTGAGGTATACCTGGCGAAAGGTTTGAGATCACCCAGAAAGAACTTTTGATTTTGAAAACGGACTTGGGTGAAAAGCATTTATTTAAAAATAAGAACTGAATTTTTTCAATTTGCAATGGATAGTTGTAATGTAATTTTGAAAAAAAAAGAATTAAATCCATCTTATTACATATTATTACATAGAATCATGATATAGAAGTGACTAACATATAAAGAATTTCTATGTCTGCATTCAGTTCGTTTGATTCGTGCTCGAGCCGGATGATGAAAAATTATCATGTCCGGTTCTTTCGGAGGATGGATCTATAAGAATTCACCTATCCCAATAACAAAAAAACCTGACTTGACTGATCCTGTATTAAGAGCAAAATTGGCCAAAGGGATGGGTCATAATTATTATGGCGAACCCGCATGGCCTAACGATCTTTTATATATTTTTCCAGTAGTTATTCGGGGTACTATTGCGTGTACCGTAGGCTTAGCGGTTCTCGAACCATCAATGATTGGGGAACCCGCCGATCCGTTTGCAACTCCTTTAGAAATATTGCCCGAATGGTATTTTTTTCCTGTATTTCAAATACTTCGTACCGTACCCAATAAATTATTGGGCGTTCTTTTAATGGTTTCAGTGCCCGCGGGATTATTAACAGTACCTTTTTTGGAGAATGTTAATAAGTTCCAAAACCCATTTCGGCGTCCAGTAACAACAACCGTCTTTTTGATTGGTACCGTCGTGGCTCTTTGGTTGGGTATTGGAGCAACATTACCTATTGAAAAATCTCTAACGTTAGGTCTTTTTTAAATTGATTCTATTGTCAAATAAAATATCATGACAGCTGTGTATTGTGTATCTAGGGAAAATTCACGTTGAAATGACTAATCCCTAGATACATCTATTTCATTTTAGACCTATTCTGAATATATTGATTTGTGCTAAAGATTCCATCCGACTAGTTCCGGGTTCGAGTCCCGGGCAACCCATTAGATTAGAATTAATAGATAAATTCTAATTAATAGAGCGAAAGAATTAATATATCACTATTACATATCATAGCGAAGTCATATCTAGAGAATATAGAAAACCTTTTTTCTTTTTTTTGAATGGATGGTGAAATGAGGTATAAAAATAAAATTTGTCTGAATCTAGATCAATAACAGGATACAGTAGATATTGGTATTGGTTGACACCCGTATATAAGTCATGTTATACTGTTTTAAATAAAAACTGAAATACTATACTGTGATTCGAAATATATTTCGAAAACATTGTAGTAGTGAATTATTACTGTACTATATAAAATGAATTGGAACAAAAAAAATATTTCAGAATTTTTCATTTTGAATTATCAACTTATATTTTTTCATTCCTTTTTTCTTCTTGCCTTCGAATCTTAAAATCAAAGATTTAAGTGAATAAAAAAACCCAAAGGAGGTTCATGGCTAAGGGTAAAGATATCCGAATAACTGTTATTTTAGAATGTACTAATTGTCCTCAAAGGCGTGTTAGTAAGGAATATATAGATATTTTTCGATATTTTAATATTACTCAAAGGAGAGGTATTTCTCGATATATTACTCAAAAGAATCGACACAATACGCCTAGTCGATTGGAATTGATAAAATTCTGTTCCTTTTGTGGCCAACATATGATTCACGCGGAGATCAAAAAATAGAGAAAATGGATTACTTGTGTGTCACCCTTAGGAGGTAAATGGAAAACAAAAAAAATTGGATAAATAACATAAGAATGAATTATATAGATACCACTGAAATTATCTTATCCATAATTATATAAATAACATTCTATAACATGAAATTATATACATATATTATTATATAGCATCTATTTCCTTATAGAACAAATATATTACAAAAAAAATAAGAATAAATATAACTAAATTAAATCCTTTTTTTATAACAAAAGGGATTTTTGCTATAGGAATAAACAAACCATGGATAAATCTAAATCTAAGCTACTGTTTGTTAAATCGAAGAAATCAATTCGTAGGCGTTCGCCCCTAATCCAATCTGGGGATCGAATTGATTATAAAAACTTGAGTTTACTTTTCAAATTGCTCACCCGAGAAGGGAAAATTTTATCTAGACGTGTGAATAAATTGACCTTAAAACAACAACGATTGATTACGATTGCTATAAAACAAGCTCGTCTTTTATCTTTGTTACCTTTTGTAAATTCGCCACTTTTCACTTTTCTTAAAAATGAAAAAAAAATGAAAAAAAAAAAGCGAGTCGATTACTAGAAATCCTTTTCGAAAAAAAAATATAAAAAAAAGCGAGTCGATTACTAGAACTCCTTTTCAAAAAAAAATATAAAAAAAAGCGAGTCGATTACTATAACTCCTGTTCGGAAAAAAAAGATATGAAAAAACCGAGTTGATTACTAGAACTCCTGTTAAAAAAAATAGAGTTACGTTACTTCATTAATTGAATCTAAACTCCAAGTTTATGCATATTGGTATTTTTTTCGAAAAATCCGACAATCCTATTGAGATTGTTTCGTTCTAAGAAAAACGATAATAGGTGAAGAAAAGCAGAATCCTTTTTTTTGGAGCGTGGTTTATTCTTTATTTTGATAATTCATAGGAATTCTATTTTATCATACAAATTTTATCATACAAATCTGTTTTATTCTACCACCTTCCCGGAGTTCAGTCTTCGGGGAATTTTGATTAATGATATCGTTGGCAATTGTAAAAATAAAATTCTCCTTTAATATAGCGATTTGTGCAACGATTTTACGATTAAGAAGCAATTGATTCTTGTACAGATTATACATTAACTTACTATAGTAGATTTTTTCTTTAGTCTGTCCAATTATTGCATTTATTCGACTAATCCACAAACTGCGAAAGTCCCTTTTTTTCCTATATCTATCCCGCTGACACGAAAACAAAGCTTTTCGTCTCTGTTGTGAAATAGTTCGAGTAAGAGCTTCGCTTTTTGTCCTCCGTTTTCGAGCGATAGGTCCTCGTTTAGTTCTGGTCATTGGATAAATGAGACTTCTATGAATAAATATTTTTATTTTTTTCTTTCAGTTATTATTTTATCCTTTCTAATATCTTCTATTACTAACAATATGGACTCTTCCAATGTATAAAATAAAAATTCCAATGGCTTTTGCTACTCTAACCTTCCCAACCACTATTTTTTTCGTTTTTTCTATATCTTCTAAATAGAAGTATTTAAACTATAAATAATAACTTCTATTAATACTAGGTATTCAAAAAACCAAAGTAAATAAATTAGAAATAAACAAAGAAATCGTGAGT
Source organism: Lathyrus aphaca (assembly GCA_963966055.1). Taxonomy (NCBI): domain Eukaryota; kingdom Viridiplantae; phylum Streptophyta; class Magnoliopsida; order Fabales; family Fabaceae; genus Lathyrus; species Lathyrus aphaca. Next base: position 223,717,462 of record OZ014520.1, on the reverse strand, counting down.
TCCATCGTTTCTATGATTACTTGTTAAACGGTGAGGTCCTCTCTATACACCGGAGCCCCTTCCTTCATTGAATCTTGATTCAAGCAATGTTATTGTGAACTTGTACAGTTCACACTTCTCGGCTCTAC